>OY728157.1:1776782588-1786782588 GCA_963277665.1 Viscum album
AAATAACATTTTTCATAACTGTAAGATGTGGCTACATAATTTAACATTGACAATCATGAACATATCACCAAGGTCCATCCCCAATGTGTCATTTGCAAATTACCAAGGTTATTCACCAAGATATCGTGAAAATTGTAATCTCTAGTGGTTACATCATTACCCAATGCATTGGAGCGCTATCAGGGCGCACCCATAAATTTATCTTTATTATCATGTGAGCCACATATATCATAATAAAAATTTCATAAGTAACCCATATATCATAAATGAAATGGGTTTCATTTCATAATCATAACGTTTTAAAAACTCCTTTAAAGACATGATCTTTGTGTCACATTAAAACCCACAGAAAAGGAAAGTGGGTCTCATGTATGTAAATCCCAGAATTTAAAACAGAACAACTTGGTATATATGTGAATACCCCTATATAAAAGATAGATTTCAGTATTCACTTAATAAAATAAAATAACTTTAGAAAAATAGAGAGACGTTTTGAGACGGAAATTCTGCAGCATAACGACTATGTTACAAGGTTTTAGAAAACATTGAAAAGAGAGGGGACATGAGTAACCCACTCATAAATGATCCATAAAATAGTTGGGGACATATTATAATGGATTTAAGAACATGGTAATGAAATTTGAATGATATACCATATGACCGAAGAACTTGAAAGGAAGACAAAAAATAAGATTTCTCTTATGAGAATTCGGCAGCCTAACGGCGTCACTTAAAACCTCCAAAAAATGGATTGACGAGATAAAATAGGGTCTCTCATCATATGAACATAAATGATCAGTATGATAGATATAGAGATCATACCCCAACATAATAAAAAGTAACTTGAAATACTTGACATGAAAGTAGAACTTTGAAAAATGAGAAGGGTGAAAGAATCCCTTAAAAATTCGGCAGCCTAACGGTGCCACTTAAACTTCAACAAAAATGAATTGACGAGATCAAATAGGGTCTCTCATAATATGAACATTATAGATCAGTATGATAGGTATAGAGATCATACCCCACCATAATAAAAATGAATTTGAAAGACTTGACATGAAAGTAGATCTTTGAAAAATGAGAAGGTTGAAATAATCCCTTAAAAATTCAGCAGCCTAACGATGCCACTTAAACTTCAACAAAAATGAATTGACGAGATCAAATAGGGTCTCTCATCATATGAACATAAAATATCAGTATGATAGATATAGATATCATACCCCAACATAATAAAAAGGAACTTGAAATACTTGACATGAAAGTAGAACTTTGAAAAATGAGAAGGGTGAAAGAATCCCTTAAAAATTCGGCAGCCTAACGGCGCCACTTAAACATGCTTAAAACGAAATGAGGAGAGAAAGAGGGGGGTATATCATCATATGAACATGAAAATTTCATTAAGATGAAAATAAAATAACATCCTCCAACATAAGAACGTGGAGCATAAAAGAAATGACATAAAAGAGATTACTTGAAAAGAAAGAGAGAGGTCCCTTACCTTAAATGTAACTCTTAAAACTCAAAGGTTGGGACCTTGAGGGCTTGGGGGCACCTTGGGAGGACTCATTGGGAGGTAATTATACCAGAACTTCGTTGAGGATGATTTTGGAGTCGAAATGATGAGAGGATGGCTTGGTATTTATAGGGAAAGTGAAGGGACAAGGCATTAATGGCCAAGGGACACCTCATTAGTGGTTTTGGAAAAACCATGGGCTTGCCCATTGTATTTGCCCATGGTATTGGCCACTTGGGACACCTCATACCTTATATTACTATTCATAATTCGACCATATTGATTACATACTTAATACATCATTTAATGATGTCATTAAACACCCATAACTTAAAAAGTGTATTTTCACTATTCATCAAAAATTCAACTTTCTCAGAAAAATCCCAAAATTTCACCTTAACCAAATATTGATGCTCTGATCTCAAAAATGAACTCCATTTTATAAAAATAATTTTTTAATTATTTTTAATTTAATTGTTAAATAAATACACCATTCACTGAAAATTCATTTTTTCAGAAAAATCCCCAAAAATTACCTTAAAATAATATCGATGCTCTGAGTTCAAAAATGAAATTCATTTTCTAAAAATAATTTTCTAAATATTTTTAATTAAAATTTTAATTAAAAAACACTATTCACCTGAAAAAACTAATACTTGAATAATAATTTATGAAACCGTTATTTAACCATTTTATTGAATCAAATTACTTAATCAAGGTGCCTAGATTATATTAATTCTTTATTTAAGTGATATTACTAATAAATTTAGTCACATTACTAATCCTAAGCATAAAATCACTATTCATAATTTACTATTCATAAAAAATCAAGTTGATCTTATTAGACTCAAAATTTTGTACTGAACATATTTGTAGAAGACCATTTTTTGAATATCATTACATGTTTTTAATTATTTAAGGTTTACATAAACTTTTTTAAAATATCCTTTTTATAAAATTCATCAAAAATATGCATACTATATTTATCCAGTCATTTGAAAATTCATAAACTTCATCATAAGAAGAAATACCAATTTTTATTTAAAACAAAGTATTACACAAGGCAGTTACGGTCTCCTTACATAGCACCTTATCACACCAGCATGGAACCTAAGTGTAAGGTGTGCTAAGGTGATATAATCCGAGGGAGGCTTGGCCAACATCGCACAAGTGGTAATTTCTATCAGTTTGAACTTCTCGTAAAGGCGATTCTGTTCTAGCTTCACACGATGAAGTTCAGCTTGGGTTTGGTCCAGAGCAAAGCCCAGTGGTGCTACCTCCTTCCCAAGTTCTGTTAGATGGGCTTCGATCGGTCCAAGACAACTGGGTGAGGCCATCGAATCTTCTTTCTATATTAATTAACCAAGATCACTTATATTTAGAGAAAAAAATCAAAACGTTCAGTTCACAGTGGTCATATTGACCAATGGTCATATAACAGTCAAAACCCAATAGTCTCATTTTAATTATACTCATGTTATCCAATAAAACATTTTTGTTGAAAATAAAATAACACACAAATTTAGGAAACACGATTTATTCAAAATTTCAGGTCGTTACAATCTTCCCCCCTTAAGAAATTTCATCCTCACAATTTTTAAAATTGGGTTTTGAAATTTCATTGAAAGTCCCACATCAGAACAGGAGTTGGTAAAACTATTACTTTAAAAGAAAGAAAGGGAAGTACAAAGGTCACCCGAGTTAACCCACACTAGGATTCAATGTAGGAAAACATGGACATGTAGGAGAAAAAAGTGTCAAGTTCTGAGGGAGATTGATAGAAAACATTATTAGGAGAAAGTTAACCATAAGAAAATCCCAAACTTATGATGTGTGTAAACGATTTTTGATTACCTAGTAGGAAATGTAAACCAACAACATTTTTGTTTTACGTTCCTTTTCATAATTTTGAGGAATTCATTTACTACATAGAACAAAAACATAAGAAAATATACCTACCTTCAAGTAGAGTTTAATCCTTTAATAAGTTCCTACTAAAACTAATCTTTTCTCCAAATGATGAGCATTCAAAAACACTTGGTCTCATCCAAAGCACAAGAATAATCTTCTAGAGAATCACGTATTCCACAAAATAAAAACTATCTATCTTTAAACATTAATCCCAAAAACAGAAAGGGTAAGATAAAACAACTCTTCAAAAAGAAAGAATCCCAAAGGAAGTGAAACTACTTTTAAATCTTCAAAGTTCCACGGTACTACCCAGAGTTCATCGTAGACCATTTTGTAAATAAATGTCCTTAAAATTCCTCAAAATAACCCAAACTAAGATTGAAACTCAAATACAAGAAGGACTTGATAACATATTCTTCCAAGATAAATATTATCATTCGTCTCCAAACAACATCAACCACTCCTAACATCTTATAACAAAAGTAACTAACCTAAACATATTTACCCCAAGATAGGTTAATCATTTATATAAGTAACCTAAATTACTATAAGTCTGCCTTAAATTCATCGATTCTTCAAAATATAAGTCAACCTTTACTCCTCAATGAAAATACCGTAGTAATCTATTTACCTTTATCAAATAGGGTTCCCAGAATAGTGAACGTATTCCAAAGTAATGATCATCTTTTAATCCCCTAATCATCTCTGTCATATTAATACAGCAATCGTCACATTTCCTATCACATTGGTGGTTGGGACACGCTCTTCCATTTCCCGCCATTAACTAATAAAAGAACATATAATTAGGGGGCTTAAATACTTAGCCAATAATCATTAAAAAGAAACTTTAAGCATGGAAGGATAAACTTGTATAAGGAAAGTATACCCTAACTTGTGATCCCCTAGGTTCAAATCTAGGTTATCCATGAACATATATTCTCATGTGAATCTTTATTTTATTTTATCTTTGTTCCTTTAATAATGGTTCATACTAAGCTTATGAATTTACCAAAGCATATCCCCCGGGAGTTTTGTAACCAAGAGTGCATCAAGGCCCGTTGTCATGTACCAGTTCCCGTTTGAGTCTCACTCAAATAGGTGTTTTTGGGTTTTACCCCTATGTACATCTGTGCCATAGCCACCTCTACCTGCTCGTATCCAGTCAGGGATGTATTTGTTTGGCAATCCCTTACTCAATACTCACCAAATTACCAGGAATATTTCCTATATTTAAAAATTTCTATAGGGTTCTTCCTAGAGTTTTCATATCCTAATTTCCAAAAATAACTAAACCATTATTTGATACCAACTATGGCATCCCGCCTTTTTGTCACATAAACTTTCATTACATTATACAAAACTGAGGATCTTTATGGTTTAGTGTCTTGGAAACCAGGAACTTAATACATGAAACAAAAAAACATTCTTCTTGAACACTTGAAAGGATTCTCCTTATGTTCATCCTAGGTTCATTACTGCATCTCATAACCTGGGGACATACATCAAAAGAAAGGGTGAGCAGAAGGCCCAGTAAGGGAAATAAGGGAAACATTTAACATGTGAACTTGAGATACATCAATAAAGTCATGAAAAGAACTTTAAGGCATGAGAAAGAAATAATGGGGAATATCATAATAAAAATAAAATTTTTCATAACTTTAATATGTGGCTACATCATTTAACATAGAAAATCATGAACATATCACCAAGGTCCATCCCCAAGGTGCCATTTGAAAATTACCAAGGTTATTCACCAAGATATCGTGAAAATTGTAATCTCTAGTGGTTACATCATTACCCAATGCATTGGAGCGCTATTAGGGAGCACCCTTAAATTTGTCTTTATTATCATGTGAGCCACATATATCATCATAAATATTTTATAAATAACCCATATATCATAAAATAAATGGGTTTAATTTCATAATCATAATGTTTTAAAAATTGCTTTAAAGACATGATCTTTGTGTCACATTAAAACCCACAGAAAAGGAAGGTGGGTCTCATGTATGTAAATCCCAGAATTTAAAACAGAAAAACTTGGTATATATGTGAATAACCCTATATAAGAGAGATATTTGAGTATTCACTTAATAAAATAAAAGAACTTTAGAAAAAGAGAGAGACGTTTTGAGACGGAAATTCTGCAGCATAACGGCTATCTTACGAGGTTTTAGAAAACATTGAAAAGAGAGGCGAAATGAGTCACCCACTCATAAATGATCCATAAAATAGTAGGGGGACAGAATATAAATGATTTAGGAAAATGGTAATGAAATTTTAATGATATACCATATGAATGAAGAACTTGAAAGGAAGACAAAAAATAAGATTTCTCTTATGAGAATTCGGCAGCCTAACGACGTCACTTAAAACATCCAAAAACTGGATTGACGAGATCAAATAGGGTCTCTCATCATATGAAAATAAATTATCAGTATGATAGATATATAGATCATACCCCAACATAATAAAAATGAACTTTAAATACTTGACATGAAAGTAGAACATTGAAAAATGAAAAGGGTGAAAGAATCCCTTAAAAATTCGGCAGCCTACCGGCGCCACTTAAACTTCAAGAAAAATGAATTGAAGAGATCAAATAGGGTCTCTCATCATATGAACATTAAAGATAAGTATGATAGGTATAGAGATCATACCCCAACATAATAAAAAGGAACTTTAAATACTTGACATGAAAGTAGATCTTTGAAAAATGAGAAGGGTGAAAGAATACCTTAAAAATTCAATAGCGTAACGATGCCACTTAAGCTTCAACAAAAATGAATTGACGAGATCAAATAGGGTCTCTCATAATATGAACATAAAATATCAGTATGATAGATATATAGATCATACCCCAACATAATAAATAGGAACTTGAAAGACTTGACATGAAAGTAGAACTTTGAAAAATGAGAAGGGTGAAAGAATCCCTTAAAAGTTCGGCAGCCTAACAGCGCCACTTAAACATTCTTAAAACAAAATGATGAGAGCAAGAGGGGGTCTCTCATAATATTAACATGAAAAGGGAATTAAGATGAATATAAAAGAACATCATCCAACATAAGAACATGGAGAATAAAAGAAATGACATAAAAAAGATTACTTGAAAAGAAAGAGAGAGGTCGGATCCCTTACCTTAAATGTAACTCTTAAAACTTAAAGGTTGGGACCTTGAGGGCTTGGGGGCCCCTTGGGAGGACTCCTTGGGAGGTAAGGAGACCCAAACTTCGTTGAGGATGATTTTACAGTCGAAAGGATGAGAGGATTGCTTGGTATTTATAGGGAAAGTGAGGGGACAAGGCATTAATGGCCAAGGGACACCTCATTAGTGGTTTTGGCAAAACCATGGGGTTTCCCATGGTATTTTCCCATGTTATTGGCCACTTAGGGCACCTCATAACTTATATTACTATTCATAAGTCGACCATATTGATTACATACTTAATACCTCATATAATGATGTCATTAAACACCCGTAACTTAAAGTGTATTTTCACTATTCATCGAAAATCCAACTTTCTCAGAAAAATCCCAAAATTTCACCTTAACCAAATATTGACGCTATGATTTCAAAAATGAACTCCATTTTATAAAAATAATTTTCTAAATATTTTTAATTTAATTGTTAAATAAATACACTATTCACTGAAAATTCATTTTTTTCAGAAAAATACCCAAAAATTACCTTAAAATAATATCGATGCTCTAAGTTCAAAAATGAAATCCATTTTATAAAAATAATTTTATAAATAATTTTACTTAAATTTTTAATTAAAAAACACTATTCACCCGAAAAAACTAATACTTGACTAATAATTTATGAAACCATTATTTAACCATTTTATTGAATCACATTACTTAATCAAGGTGCCTAGATTATACTAATACTTTATTTAAGTGAGATTACTAATCCATTTAGTCACATTACTAATCCTAAGAATAAAATCACTATTCATAATTTACTATTCTTAAAAATTCAAGTTGATCTTATTAGACCCTAAATTTCGTACTGAACATATTTGTAGAATACCATTTTTTGAATATCATTACACATTTTTAATTATTTAAGGTTTACATAAACTTTTTTAAAATATCCTTTTTATAAAATTCATCAAAAATATGCATACAATATTTATCCGGTCATTTAGAAATTCATAAACTTCATCATAAGAAGAAATACCAATTTTTATTTAAAACAAAGGATTACACAAGGCACTTACGGTCTCCTTACATAGCCCCTTATTACACTAGCATAGGACCTAAGTGTAAGGTGTGTTAAGGTGATAGAATCTGAAGGAGGCTCGACCAACATCGCACGAGTAGTAATTTCTATCAGTTTGAACTTCTCGCAAAGGTGATTCTGTTCTAGCTTCACATGATAAAGTTCGGCTTGGGTTTGGTCCAGAGCAAAGCCCAGTGGTGCTACCTCCTTCCCAAGTTCTGTTAGATGGGCTTCGATCGTTCCAACACTACTGGGTGAGGCCATCAAATCTTTTTTCTATATTAATTAACCAAGATCACTTGTATTTAGAGACAAAAATCGAAACGTTTAGTTCACAGCGGTCATATAGATCAATTGTCATATAAAAGTCAAAACCCAATAGTCTCATTTTAATTATACTCATATTATCCAATAAAACATTTTTGTTGAAAATAAAATAAAATAACACACAAAATTAGGAAACAAGATTTATTCAAAATTTTGGGTTGTTACAAGACAGTCACCCCCTCCCCTCCTTGGACATCACATACCCCCTCCCCCTTCTCGATAGCCCACCCCTCCCCCAAGATATCCCACCCCATCCATGGACATCCCATACCCCCTCCCCTGTAGCCCTCCCCCCACCCCTACCCCTAGACACCCCCCCACTTGGACACCCCCCCAGGTGGACAGCCCACCCCCTCCTTGGACACCCCACACCCCCTCCCCCACCTAGACATCCCACCCCCACCCACTGGACATCCCACACCTGGATATCTCACACCCCTCCCCCACCTGTACAGCCTACCCCCACCCTCCCAGGACAACCTACACCCCCTCCCCCACCTGTACACCCTACCCTGACCCCCTGGATAGCCCAAACCCCTCCTTGGGTATCCCATAACCCCTTCCCCACACCCTTGTAGGCCCCTAACCCCTGAAACCCCCTACCCCCTCGACAACCCACCCCCACCTGGACATCTCCCCACACATGGACAGCCCCCCTACCTCTTATACAGCCCCCCTTAGGGTAATTGTATTTAAAATCATTTTATTCATTAAGAAAAAAAATCATCATGCATTTTCCATTTCATTTCAAACTACCCATTCAATTTATCAAAGAATGACAAATTAAATTTATCAAAAAATGAAAAATTTAATTTATAAGGCTCTATGGGACACTTAGGAAATGTCATTGGGGAAAGAGAATATCAACTACATTGTTGATTCCAATTTATAAATTGGGCCAAGCATTTAGGTGGTGTGGTGGTGTCCAGGTGGGTTGTCTAAGGGGTGAAGGTTTTCCAAGGGGTTGGAGGGTGTCCCGGGGGTGGGGGTGTCGGGGGGGGGGGGGGGGGGGGGTTGTTCAAGGGGTGGGGGTGTCCAGTGGGTGGGGTGTCTATGGGGTGGGGGTGTTCGGTGGGTAGGGGTGTTCAGGGGGTGGGGGGGATGTCCATGGGGTTGAGGGGTGTCTTGGGATGGTGGAGGTGGGGGTGTCTAGGGGGTGGATTGTCCAGGGGGATGGGGGGAGGGGGTTGTCCAAAGGGTGGGGGTGTCCAAGGGGGTGGGGGTGTCCAGGGGGTGGGGGGCTGTCCATGGGGGTAAGGGGTGTCCATGGAGGGTGGGGTGGGGGTCCAAGGGGATGGGGCTTTCCAAGGGGTGGGGGTGTCCAGGGGGTGGGGGTGCAGGTGGTGGGGGTTGTCCAATGGGGGGATGTCCAGGGGTGGTGGGGGGGGGGGGGCTATCTAGGGGGTGGGAGGTGTCTAGGGGGTGGGGTGTTCAGGGGTTCAAATTCATCCTCAATATCAATACCCTTCCCATTATTCCTTGAACAAAATCTACAAATACAAAATCCAATGCCAATTTTCAACTAAACTAAAGTTCATAGAAACTACCATATCACCCCACAAAACAAAACCTTTACCATGTTTGAAGTGTAGAACAAAAAACAGAAAACAAATCAAAGGGTTTGGTATGACATAGACCGGAGGAACTCAAATTTAGCCCAAATCAAAAAAGAAAACAGGAAAAAAATAGAGGGAGAACATTAAAACTAAGGTAACACTTACTAATTTGAAGTTTAGAAATAAAAAATTTACTGATTGAAGATGGATATATTACTATAAAGAGTTTTGTGGCCAATAAAACATTGGGAGGAGCTTTGGATTAGGGTCTGCAGGGTCTGCAATATGGCTGAGGAGTGTTGTGTATTTGAGGGAAAAAAATTTCAGTGGTTTCTAAAAACCATTGGGAAAGTCTCTCTTTGCCGAAAGTTTATTAAAACCATTGGCATATCTTATAGGAACTAAATATTTCCCAATGGTTTTTTCAAACCGTTGGGAAATCTTAACTACATTAACACATTTCCTATGGTTTATTCAAGCCATTGGAAAATATTGCCTTTTTATAGTATACCAATGGTTTGAACAAATAGTTGGTATATATCCATTGAGAAAACCTCCATTTCCAGTATTGGAGATCATGGAAAGACCTTTTTCACTCCATATAGATCCAAGAGTTCTATTATGAATCTCTACACATTTCATCCAGATCTTGAATCTGTAAATTCCTTTGAGCACCTGAACAAATATTAGAATTTCATTTTTTTTAAAAGACCAGTTGGCCAGGTGCTCTATCTTAAAAGAGAAGTGACAAATCTTTCCAAAAACTAGCCGATATGGTGACATTTTAATGGGATTTTTGAAGAGGATATGGTAAGACCATAATGAATCATCAAGTCTAAAACTCCAATATTTTTTGTTAGGATGAACCATTTTAAAGACTTTGTTTTACCTCTCTATTAGACACCTCATCTTTACCATTTGTTTGTGGGTGATATATAGTAGACAATTGATGCTGAACCCCATACTGATGCAAAAGTTATTTCATTTCTCAGTTGTAGAAATGAGAACCCTAGTCATTGATGATAAACCTAGGTCATCCAAACCTACAAAAAATATGGGTTCTCAAAAATTCCACAACTATCTTGGAATCATCAGTCCTTGTGGATTGCTACTATTTCCATTTTTCATATAATAAACTTCTATAATAATGTACAAGTTTCCAAAGGAATTGGGAAATGGACTCATAAAGTTAATTCCCCAAATACCAAAAATATCATGAAAGAGAAAGAGTTTTTGTTGAATTTCATTTTTTTGGGACCACTTTGTGTATGACGATTGTATTTGTTGTTAATGGGTGTCAATTGATGTCAATGATAATCAAAATTAAGAAAGGATTTCTACTACGTGAAATGGAGATTGGATATTCAGATGATTGATGCACTAATCCTAAGTGATACATTGTCTACAACAATGAAGGATGGTTGGAGTGTTATTTTGAAGAAGTAAAAGAAAATGGGAAGAAGAGGGTGTGGTTGAGGCTTGCAATTCAAAGGTGCCCATGCATGAGTTTTGAGATGGAGAGTGGCCATGCATTTGAATGTATAATTCATTTTCTACTAAGTATTGTTATAATCCTTACTTAAAACAATAGATCCAACCCACTAGCTATCCAGCCAGCCTCAACCTGAGGCTCATGTGGGCCACAGGGGTTGACCGCACCCATGAGGAAGCCAGCCAGGCTAGCCCGGAAGTGGCATAGTAGACACAAAGCGCGTGACACAGTTCGGGGCAGAATATAGGCATGAGGCCATATCATGGGCGCAGAGCGCACCCGTAGGGAGCAGAGGGTGGTCACAAAGCGTAATCGAGGAACACGGTATGGGGAAATACCATGGAGGGGGAGGGAGTAATATGGTGATGGAGCGGAGAGCCTTGATACTTATACCATTCTCAACCCGTGTTTTTGTTTCTATGTGGGAAAACATTTAAAAAAATGTATGTAATATCAGCCACTCATCTAATGCCTCATATCGCTCAATTGTATGATATATCTATGATAGATGTATCTAATCGTGGCCTTCCATCATCTCGTGCCATGCTAAATTGAACATGAGCCATTCAATCTCCTGCGGGTTCTAGTTTAAACCATGTCATCTTCAACCTCCAGCACCTGATGTCGCCACTTTCATCCACCGTAGTTGATGAAGAACCACATCCCGAACAACCATGTCTTATCTTTTTGACATCATGATGATCGTAGGAGCATACCGAGACCATTTATGCAATGTACGTTGTGCATGAATTTAATATCTCGGTGGAGAAGGATCGGCTAAGAAAAATGGAGTTTCCAAGGCTAAGTGGATAATTTGAGTGAAAATTTGAAATAGATATTTCATGTGATATCAATCACATGAAAAACATTTCATCACTATAAATGAGGAACCCATGTTGAAAAGGAAACAACAGAGATATGAGCATATCTTCATCTCTGGTTTGAAGAATTTTAAATTATCGAAGATATCATACATTCAAATATGCGATCTTAAGGGAATATCTCATGGGATTTGAATGAGGAAAAGGGATAGACCCTTTCCTATAAATGGAGAGGTCCCAAAAAAAGATAATATGTTTCCATTTTTATTCTCAAGAGCTTCTATAAAAAAAGATTCCATTTGAAACTAAGGTTTGCAAAGGGAAAGCAAGGAGAACCGTGAGCCTTTAAGGATTTGCGAAGAAAGGATTCTACAGGACTTCGATAATTTTCTTTTCACTCTTGAGTGATATTAATGAAGAACCATGCTATGAAAATCTAAGGGATAACACACATTGTCTCCTGTTCCTCTGCGATGACTGATATCTGTGTAACCCTCCTGGTTTGCAAAGATCTTCGAAGCACCGTGGGATAGTGTTCCCACTAAGCTTCATGAAGACCTCACATCGTGTGCATGGAAGATCTGTGCTTTGCGAGGTTACAATTGTGCACCTCCTTTATGAAAAATAATAGGTCGTGGGTGTAGTGGGGGGGGTTCTCCTATTCAGGTTTTCATGAAAACAAGAGAAGGAAGGAGTCACAAGGTAGGCGGTTTATATGTGCAGATGTGAAGGAGGTTGGATAGTATATGTACCATGCACTCACAAACTAAACACACCCAAACTTAGTTCTAATAAAATAAGAATAAGAAGAGGAGAGAATAGTTTGTGTATTTTCTTAAAGGAACTATACCTATTTGGGTCTTCACACAAGAAAGAATAAGAGGAAGTGCATGCATTCATGCATGCACAAGCATATATAAAGACTTTGAAAAGAAAGATTCAAAACTAAGGGTTCATGTTTGTATGGAAGTGAAGAGGAAGAGTACATATAAATTTCCACATGCATGGTCACATGAATACATGGAAGAAGAAGAGATGATTCAGATGATTCCCATTGAGCTAATACTTATTGTTCGAATAATCACATAAGAACTTGTGATTCTGGCCAAGATGAATAAGAAGTCTCAGTGCATTTCGTTGTTGAACTAGAGAGGAAGATTAAATATAAAATATCATCAACTCTAGATATTGATGCAAGCAAAGTCTCATTCTGAATAGGAGACATAGACTTTCACTTCTATCTGTTGAAGAGACCTTCACATCTATAAACTAAGTGAGAATTCACCCAAGATAGTGAGCCAGGGGGAGTCAACTGAAGTGATCTGAGGGAAGTAGTGATCTATCTTTGAACCTTTAGGAAGTTTTCTTTGGAATGAGTGACTGTTACCAAACATTAATAATCCACAATTAAGTGAATATTAGTGGAATTAGGTATGACCGACAACCTGTTGGCATATTATCCTTGGACATAGGCCTTAGTGGTGAATCAAGTAAAAGTGTTGTGTTATCCTTCTAAATGTGAATGTTTTAATTAATACACATATCCATCATATAGGGTTAAACATGTTCCTACCAATGTGGGAACAAGATCTAACAAAGAAGAGAAAAATCTGGCACCCTGAGTCACCCCCCCCCCTCTCAGGGTGGCCTAGGGTCCCTCAATTGGTATCAAAGGACAAATGTTCAGGTATTTTGAATACTCTACAGTAAACTTATCTAGTGAAGGATTAAATTTTTCATTCCTATGTAATAATGAAGTGCAGTTTTGTTGAAAATTTAGTTACCTATGAGAATAAGTCTATATCCATTAATAACATGAAAAATAGGGAAAAGAAGGAGAATAAGCATTTAAAGAAGTCCCTCTTATATAAAAAATAGTTAGTATCTAGTTCTCTATTTCCTTCCAATAATGAAGAAATATCAGTCTTGGAAATTAAAGATCAGGTGGCTCAAGTAACCACTAAAAACAAGGATTTCAGCATGAGTGGTTATGTTGAGAAATTAATAACCTATCTGCATGATATTCCTGAAGAAATAGTTGATATATTTGTATAATATTTCAATGCATGCAGGATGAGATCACCCGACTGGAAAGAAAAGCTAATAATGTGGAAAAGGGCTTAGTAAGAAAATTTCAGAATGTTTAAATCTCTTCAGAAAGATTGAAGTATTTGAAAATAAAGAAGGGGTCAGTAAGAATTTGAAAGAAAAGATCCATGAACATTAAGATGAGATGAAGAAGAACACTGATATCAAGAGTTTATGTTTGGAAGAAACTTCCAAGAAATTCAAGGAACATGACACTTTGTTACAAAACAAAGTTAATATGAGTGAAGATGAATTTGAAATATTAAATAAGGGTTATGAAGAGAAGATGACTACGATTGAAGACCATAAATTCATCCTTAATATGAGATATCTGGAATTGGAAGCTCTATTGACCAATCTTGAGAAGCTACATATTGAGTCACCAAAAAAAATGAAACAGTAGCTACTGAGACTCAATGCTCACTGGAGGATTATACTATCAAAATATCTCTGACATGTGATAATAAGATCATGGATTCATTTAATGATCTAGCACAAGTAGCTAAGAAATTAAAGGTACCATCCATACCATCTTGTACTAATGTTTCTAAAGTTGTCTCCACAAAAAGTGTAGGGTGAAAGAAAAATTCTAAAAAAGTATGGATGAGTAAAGGTTATGAGATACGTACCACCATGCCTAGGGTGGATAAAAATAATAAGAATTTGGAATATGGTTCCCCATAGAGAGCACAAAAAATCAAGAAGAATTCCCAACAACCTTATCCAAAAGATATCAAGAAGTCAAGATTCGCGGGCCAATGTTGGTGTTCCAACAGGTTTGGGCATTGTGAATTATATTGTTGGTACAATCCTCCAAATGAAAAAGTTCAAAGGAAGACCATCTCAAAGGGGATCAATCCAGAGAAGAGGGTGCAACATCCTTAAGTCCAAAAACATCAGTACACTGCAAACATATTTGTAATTCTTGACAATATCTATGATGTATGAAATGGCAGTGGTCACAAGGTTAGAATATACTCATCTCAAAATGCATCAAAATATAATAAGAAGATAATACCATAGAAGAATCCATGTTAAATACCCAATATTAATGCCTCAATTCCTAATGACATGTTAGTTATCTGGATAGAAGATTTAAAAATAATTAGGAAAATAAAATTATTCAGAACAAAAAAACCACAACTATAATTGAAAATCAAATGTGAAAGTGTACAGAGTGGATAAAATGGATAATCTTGGTTGAGAAAACCATCTCAACCTAGTTTTTCACATTGATAAATCAAGGAGGATCCACCTTATTCCCTTAAATATTTGTGTATAGTATCTGTTTTTATAATATAGGGAATTGAAGGTGAAGCAAGCTCTTAAGGGGAGAACCTAACAAGTGTTTCCTTGAGAGGGATACACATAAAGAAGCTTCCAAAGTTATTATTTCAATTTTTATCAACTTTAGATGGTATCAAATTCAATTTCTTTGAATATTGTCTAAAGATCATGTCATTGGAAAAGGTATGTCATTTCTCAATCTCTCTTCCTTGGTTAGTCAAAATAAAAAATATTTTACAAAGGGGTAGTAACTAAATCAATCAGTGACATAAGGAAATGGAAAGTGCCTTAATATCACTTATATTGCTTTTTGCACTTGAATGCTTTGATCTATTTGTTGAAGTGAGTGCGGAATTTTCAGGTTAATTTTTATTAAAATCATTTTCATCTCTTTAACCTAAAATGAAAGTGGAAATGTCCTTGAAGATAAGTAAATGGGTTCTCATCTCATGAGGTATCATGATTAGTGTATAATGGATAGCTTTGTTTTCTGGATCAAATCCTCTTATTTTCTACACCATAAATTCCTCAAGTATACTTGAAGAGAAATGAATGATGGCACATTACTTAAGTATGGACGGTTACCATATCTACCATAAACTTTGTATTTCTTGTAAATAAGGGGGAGAGAAATAAAATATATAAGATTCTCATTTTTATATTGACACACTCATTTAAGAGAACTTTGATGTATTGACAACAAACACAAAGGGGGAGATTGTGGGGACCACTTTGTGTATGAAGATTGTATTTGTTTTCAATGGGTGCCAATGGATGTCAATGATAATCAACATGAAGAAAGGAATTAACCTAAGTTAAATGGAGATTGGAATTCAGATGATTGATGCACTAATCATAAGTGATACATTTTCTACAACAATGAAGGATGGTTGGAGTGTTCTTTGGAAGGAGTAAAATAAAAGGAGAAGAAGAGGGTGTAGAAGAGGCTTAGAATTATAAGGTGGCCATGCATGAGTTTTGATATATAGAGTGGCCATGAATTTCAATGCATACATAGTTTTCTACTAAGTATTTTTATAATCCTTACTTAAAAAAATAGGGACATCCCACTAACCAGCTAACTAGCCTTAGCCCAAGGATCATGTGGGACCACAGGGGTCGACCATGTCCATGGGGAAGCTAGTTAGGTCATCCTGAGAGCGCCATAGTGTAAATAGAGTGTGAGACACTGTTTAGGGAAGCAAGGTTGAATGAGGCCATATAATGGGCACAAAGAGTGCCCATAGGGAGAAGATGGTGGGTGAAAAACACGCCTGCAGAACATGGTATGGGGTGGTACTATGAAGGGAGAGGGAGTAATCTGACGATGGAGCAAAGAGGCTTGATACTTAAACCTATCTCAACACTTGTTTCCATTTTGATGTGGGTAAAAACTTTAAAAAACATGGATGTAATCTTAGCCACTCATCTAATCCTGCATCTCGCTCAACAATCCGATCAATCCATGGAAGATGGATCTAATCATGGTCATCCATCATCTCGCGCCATGCTAAATTGAAAATGAGTTGTTCGATCTCCCACGGGATCTGGATTAAACCGTTTCATCTTCAACCTCCAGCACTCAACTCCGCCACTTCCATCCACCGTAGTTGATGAAGAATCAAATCTCGAACAACCGTGTCTTATCTTTTTGGCATTGTGAAGATCTTCAGAGAATACCGAGACCATGCATGCAGGATATATTGTTCATGCATGCGACATATCAATGAAGAAGGATCGGCCGAAGAAAACGGAGTTGCCGAGGCTACATGTATAATTTGAGTGTGGATTTAAAATAGTGATTGAATGTGATCTCAATCACATGCATGAGATTTCCTCACTATAAATGAGGAACCCACATTAAAAATGAAACAACCAAGATATACGCATATCTTCATCCATAGTTTGAAGAATTTTAAAACACCAAAGATCTCAGCCATTCAAAGATGTGATCTTTAGGGAATATCTCATGGGATTTGAATGTCGATAAGGGATGGACCCTTTCCAATAAAAGGATAGGTCATGAGCCTGAATAATTTTCTTCCATATTCATTCTTGAGAGCTTCTATAAAATAACTGAGCTTTCATTTGAGACTTCGGTTCGCAAAGGGAAAGAAAGGAGAACCGAGAGCCTTTAAGGCTTCGCGAATAGAGTATTTTTCAGTTCTTTGATAAGTTATTTTCACTCTCAAGTGATCTTCACAAATAAACACGCTCCGCAAAGCTAAGGGATAGCGCACATCATATCCATTTCCTCTGTGATGAACTGAGATCTATGAAACCAACCTGGTTCGTGAAGATCCTCAGAGCACAGCGAGCTAGTGTTCCCACTGAGCTTCATGAAGACCACACATTGTGTGTGTGGAAGATTTATTCTTCGCAAGGCTGCACTTGTGAACCTCCTATACAATAAAGAAGAGGTCATGGGTGTAATGGGTTTCTCTTATGTGGTTTTTTATGAAAACAAGAGAAGGAAAGAGTCACAAGGTAGGTATTGTATGTGTGAAGATGGGAAGGAGGTTGGATAGTATATGTACCATGCACTCATGAACTAAACACACCCGCACTAAGTGATAAGAAAATAAGAATAAGATAATAAGAGAAGAGGCAGTGGATGTGCTTAAAGGATCTATACCCATTTGGGCATTCACACAATAAAGAAGAAGAAGAAGTGCATGAATTCATGCATGCACATGCATACGTGAAGATTTTGAAAAAAAAGATTCAAAAACAAGGGTGCACGTGTGTAAATAACTAAATAGGAAGAGAATTTCTAAATTTCCACATGCATGGTCACATGCATACATGGAAGAAGAAGAGATGATTCAGATGATACCCAATGAGGTAATCCTTATTCCTTGAATAATCACATAGTAACTTGTGATCCTGGCCAAGAAGAATAAAAAGTCTCGGTGCATTTGGTTGTTACACTAGAGAATAATATTGAATATAAAATATAACCAACTCTAGACCTTGATGAAATAAAAGTCTCATGTTGAATAGGATACAAAGACGTTCACTGCTATCTGTTGAAGAGACCTTCACGTCTATAAAATGAGTGAGACTTCACCCAAGGCAGTGAGCCAGGGCGAGTTAATGGAAATGATCTGAGGGAAGTAGTGAGCTATCCCTAAACCTTTAGGTAGTGTGTCTGGGACATAGTGACTGTGCCCAAACTTTTTTAATCCACATTTAAGTGTAGATTGGTAGAATTAGGTACAACTGAAAACCTTTCAGTGTATGTTCCTTGGATGTAGCCCTTAGAGGCGAACCAAGTAAAATTGTTGTGTTGTTCTTCTAAATGTGAATTTTTTAATTAATTCACATATCCATCTTACAGGGTTAAACAAGATTCTTTCAATGTGGGAACAAGATCCAATAAAGAATAGAAAAATTTGGCACCCTGATTAACCCCCCCCCCCCCCCTCAGGGTGGTCTAGGGTCCTTCAATTTCATGTATATAAATTACCCATTCTTTGACTGTGAGAACAATATTTATATAAATAATGGGTTTCCCTAAATAATGTTAGCCAAATGATACCTAAATCTAGGACTTTGTGAGTAGTCCATTGGGGACCAAAAGTGGTGCCCACAAGCAAGAGTGTGGAAGAAAACAAGGACAAACTAAAACTCTCTATTTGGAACACAAATCCTGAGTACCTGATCACTACATGTGTGTAAAAGGTAGGGTTCATCCCAATTTTACCAATGAGACTCATGTTTTAAATGTTCATCTTGTTTTTTGTTGAAATTAGCTAGAATGTAAGATGAAACCAAATAATTTACAATTTCAGCATACCAAGGAATAACATATTGCACACGGTACAATTTCTCATCAGGGAACATATCATTTATGGTAATACGGGGGGATGAGTAAATGTTAGAGGATGGGAGGATCCTATAGATTTTTTCAGCCACCGCATTATCTACTCCTTTTTATCTTTAATTTCTAGGGTATATTTTTGAAGGAGGAGCATGTAGCAAATGATATGTGGTTTAGATTCTTGTTTATTAAGGAGATATTGGAGGGATCAATGGTCTATGAAAATAATGAATTTGGACCCTAAGAGGTATGATATAAACTTATACTAGGAAAACATAGTGGTAAGGAATTATTTTTCAGTTGTGGTGTAGTTTTCTTGGGTAGGGTCCAATGTGCGTGAGGCATAGGCTATGACATGTGGAGGTCGATCAGCCATTTATGATAATATTACCCCAACTGAAAAGTTAGAGGATTCACACATTTACTAAAATGGTAAATCCCATCGAGGTGGTTTTATTACTGAGGGTGATTTTAGAATCCATTTCAATTTATTAAAAGCTTCCTCACATTCTTTATCAAAAAATAGTTTTTTTTTCATTTTGGAGTAAGCGAGAGAGGGGGAGTGTAATCTTGCTAAAGTCATGAATCAAACGAAGGTAAAATCCAGCATGACCTAAGAAAGACCACAAATCCCCACATTTTTGGGGAATGGTCGGGAAAAATGACATCCAATTTTAATTTATTAACTTGGATACCATCACTAGAAATGACATTCCCAAGTATTATACCTTGTCACACCATGAAATGACATTTCTCATAATTTATTACAATATTATTATCAATACAGTGATATAAGAATAAACCAAGACTACTCAAAAATTCCTCAAAATAGGTTCCATAAATAGTGAAATCATCCATAAATAATTCCATGAAATTATCAAGGTAATCTAAAAAAATACAAACCATGCATAGCTAGAAAGAACTTGGAGCATTGCATAGACCAAATGAAATCCTCCTATATAAAAATGTGCCAAAGGGGAAAGTGAAGGTTGTCTTTTCATGAACCTCAGGGGCTATATGGATCTAAAAATATCTAGAATACACATCAAGGAAATAGTAGTGGGACTTCCCTACTGGCCTCTCTAGAATTGGTTCAATGAATTGTAATGGGAATTGGTCATTCCTAGTGTGTTGGTTTAGTCGGTGATATTCTATATAGGCCCACCAACTATTCTACACACAAGTTTGAACCAATTCATTATTTTCATTATTTTTATTGTTATAACAATTTTTTAAGAACAACATACACTAGAATACCCCATTGGTTTTCATAGATAGGTTAAAGGATTCCAGAATCCATTATTTTGGTTACCATTTTTTTAACAACATCTAGGATGTTTGGGTTCAGTCGATGTTTCGACTACCTCACAGGTTTAGCCTCATCATTTAATAATATATTATGTGTGAAAATTGATAGGATAATACTAGGAATGTAAAAAAGTGTCCATCCCAAATCTTATTTATACTCCCTTAAAAGTTCAAGAATCCACAATTCATGCTCTGAAGGGACTAAACTATAAATTATGATAGGCATCTTGTTTCTATTCTGAATATATGAATATTTAAAATCTTAAAGCATTTTTTAAGTTCATATTCAAGAGAATTTTGTATTTATGGGAGTGAATGTGAAAGTGAGACGTCACTAATCTCATCTAATAACTTAATCGTAACCTCCTCAAATGAGGAATAATCTTTTAGAAGATTATCAGTATTATAAATGATTATGGGATCCTTAGTGTTCATGAAATAAACAATTAAAAAACATGCATAAAATTTTTCTAGACCAATAAAACATTCAATACATGACTCATTACCTAGAATTTATATCAATGATAAAAACTCATAAAGGGTATCAGGGGAGATAAAATAAGTTTCTGTGGAGGAAGGGAGTACATCAATTAAATTAACAGAGAGATAAGAATATTCTTCTGATGGGTGCTTCATGGATTCAAGGATAATGAAGTGGACAATGACACCACTAAACTCCATAGAAAATGTGCCACTGTGGACATTAATTAATGTTATGGAAGTTTTTAAGAAAGATCTACCCAATATAATTAGGGCATATCCATTAATCCTATAATCTTTTATTTTAAGAACATAAAAGTCAGCAGGAAAAATTAGAATTTTCACCCTTATAAGAATATCCTCTAACACACCAGTGGGATGTGTTGTACTCCATTTTACTAGTTGAACAACAATTACCATGGTCTTAAATCTTCTAACCTGTAATAAAGAGTAAATGGAGTGTGGTATTAAATTTATAGAAGCACCCAAATCAAGCATAGAATTGTAAAATGAATACTACCCTATGGTGTATGGAATCGACAATGTTCTAGGATCTTTGTATTAGGTAAAAAGAAATATAACAATAAATGATGAGATTTTACTACCTAATCTCACTTTTTCATCAGCTCGAAGTCACCTTCAAAGTGTACACATATCCTTGAGAAACTTGGTGTATCGTGGAATTTGCTTCATGGAATCAATCAAGGGGATGTTAACTTGCACTTTTTTGAAATTTTAAAATATTTATTTATCAAGTTCAATTTATTTTTGTTTCCTTGGTTGGTTATATCTTTGGGAAAAATAGAAGATTAATATTTTTTCTATGAGACTCATCAACATACACACTCTTTCTTTTTAGGGGATTTTTCTCTGGACAAGTTTGTTCCTTTATTGGGTTATTCTCAGGGGTTGGGATGATGGTTTCCTTACAAGCGGACGACTATAACGAAGAGGTTATATGGATTTTAATTTTTTTTCCACTTCTAAGGGTGGTGGAGCTGACATTCCCCCTATCCCTATGGTTGACTAGTTGTTGAGAGGGTAGTTTACCCAACCCATGACTTTGAATTTCCCTCCACCAGGTAAGAAAGCTTGCCTAATTAGGGTTTTAGGTCTTATATGGATGCTTGGGTAGTGTCTGGGAATTAGAGATTCTTGGAATCCATTTGTTTCATCATGTATCCTAGGAAATGCTTGGATTTTAGAGGGGGATATTTGAAAGGCCTTTTTAGTGGTTGAGGATTTTTGGGTGGTGGTGGATGAATACTCTACCCCATTTGGTTAGATGGTTGTTGAGGTTGGATTGAATAACCCCTTTCTTATAGTCTTGGTTTTATTTCCACACAAGGTTGGATGGATAATATGGTTCTTGCCTAATGGCTTTGCTATTGGGGAATCCTGGGAAGATTTCCTCACAACTCTTTGAATTTTATCTCAATTGAGGGAATTGATTAGAATAATGGGTTTCAGAAAAAACATATACCAAAATGGATGGGAGGAACAGATTTGGATTTCCCTTGTAAAAGAGAAAGTTATCAAGGAATGGTACTTACCTCTTCACAGTTCATGTCCACCTTCTTCTCAATCTCATAACTTTTCACCTCATAGACACCTAGAATGGGTACATTGGACCTTGAACCAAACTGTTGAGTGTTGTACACCATGTTCTCTATAAGGTTCCTAGTAGTGATTAGAGTTTAATCAACTAGTGAACCACCTATATCAACATCAATCATGTTTTGATCAATTGGAATTAAAACATCATAAAAATACTACATTAAAATTTTATCACTTATTTGGTGGTATGGGCATCTTTAAAAAATCATTTTTAAACTTTCCCAATATTCATGAATTTATTCCCTTTTTATTTCCTTATTCAACATATTTATTTACTTACTTATATTCATGTTTTTATAGGTTGGTATGTATTTTTCATGAAAAAGGTGCTTCATGTCTAACCAACCTCTAATAGGGGAATTAACATAATAAAGTAAATCATTTGCAATGTCTTATAATGAAAAAGTAAATAACCTAATCTTCACTTGTTATTCATCCACATTAGAAAATTTTAATTTAGAACATTTAGTATGAAATTATTTTAAATTCTTATGTGTATTTTCTCCCGGAAGTCCCTGGAATCTTTGTAATAAGTGAATTAAACCCGATTTAAGTTCAAAATTGGGTGCCTCGCTGTGTATTTTAATATATATGGGTTGGATATCAACATCAAGTGAGGTTTTTTCTTTAAATGTTTGGTTATTTTCATCCATATCATTCATAATTGTTCCAGTCTTGATGTTGGTTTTAGAAGAAGAAAAAGAAGGATCAAGAAGTGAGTTAATGTCTTATGTGTCCTCCTTCAATGGATCGTTCTATGCTTCTTGGTGTCAATGACACAAGATCCTCTTAGGTTTGTGTTTAAATGGAATTAGTCCATGTGGTAATGATCACATTATAAACAAGTCCTAAATAAGGAAGATTTTAGAAATCAAATAAAAATTTACATAAGAAATGAAGTGAAAAAATAATTTCAAAATACACAATATTTTTATAAAAACTAACATTAAAAACAATAGCGCTCCTGGAAAGAGATGCCAAAATATGAATGCGTTGTCATGAAATTTTAAATTTATTATGTTTTTAATTTTTATTTATAATCTAGGGAAGAATCTCAAAGATCATTGGTGGTTTATAGTTTGTATTTTTTGATAAAAACAATAAAAATACTGGTGATTTTGAAAAAAATTTGGAAAATAAAATTACGTAATTTAAAGAGTCTAATAGTTGAAAAAAATAGATTTGGAAAAATATAAGATAATTATGTGATCACTACTAAGTTACTACACCACTTTAAAAGTTAATTGTTCTTAATTGATTATTAGGTTTCAGTTTAATCCTTTGGTTGAGGGTTAAACAAGATATTGGGTACCCACAATCCTCTAAAATGATGAAAACAGGACTAAAACTTGACATAAAAATCATGTAGTCAAGTTTCATCTATTTATCATTCTTTATGGTTTACCAGGGAACACAAAAATCTCAATTTATTTAGAAGGTGATTCTTATGTTATCCAATTCGAACAACACAAGATGCACACTAAAAATTACTCACTGATCGGTTTTGAAATAAAAAGTTTTTCAATTAAATACCTCAAAACAATCTAAGATAAATATAAAATAACAATTCCAAACCCAAAAATACACCAAAATAGTAAATAATTATGTTCTGGTACTCCCTCTTCAGCTGTGTACTCCCTCTTAATGTTCACCCACCGTTTAGCTCGCCATCGAGAGGAGGAGGAAGCTCGTGTAGAACTCTAAATTCATCTTAGATCTCCATATAAGTATTGGGAGCTCCAGAACCAAAAAAACGTATTAGGGTTCTCATTTAGGACTCCAAAATATCAGTACCATGCCTCCTAGTCAAACTTGAAAATGAGGTTCACATGGTGCCCTTTATAAACAAAATGGGAAGTGGTTTTGGACACCCAGTTTTGTTTATACCAATTTCATATTAGTTTTGGACTATTAAACGACCATATCACGACTTTGAAAAAAGATTATAGTTATTGGGATTCATATTTAATATCACCATGTCAAATTTGTTGGCCATTGGACATCTTTACTAGGAGATATTGTCAAAATACCTAACCAATCTTTTGGATTAATGCAGATTTGGTCTCCTGGATAGATCAGTACAAATGGGTCCCCATATGGATGAATTGGGCTTGGCTGTTTTGAGATTAGTTATAAACCATGTAGTTTTGGATGGTCTCACAAAATTTAATCCCATTTTGAGGTAACATTTTTTGTGAAATTTTCAGAAAAGTTGACATGTTTCCTTGGTCTTCCATGCAGTTTGGACAATTTTCCTTATAGATTATCTCTGGGGCCTCCAAATAACCTCCACATACAATGAAAACGTAAAAACAATTGAAATATCAATTAATAATATTTATAAACATCAGATTATTTAATAAAAATTGAAATGAATTTTTTATAATATTTTGAATTTACAAACATAATCAGTTTAATACAGTGGTGTAAGTGTGAAAAAAATAGTGAATTGTGGTGCAATCAACTTTTAGTTTTGATCTACCATAGAATACATCATTCTTAATATTCCATTTAAAGATAATTAAATAACTTCCATTAGCTTGATACCACCTCAAGGGAAAACTGAACAAGTTCAATAGAGAAGTTTTCATAAAGATTCATGGTTATATTTTTTTGTTAGAGACTACAAAACACTATAGAAATTTCCAAAACCCTTGAATATGGATAAAAATACTCAATGAAAAGAGATTTTAAGTCTTTCTGTAACATTCCATGTTTTAATAAAGAAATAATATTTTCAATATCGTACATTATACTCCACATAGAACTTAGGAAAACAACTAAATATTATTATGATACCTCATAACCTAGCTGTTAAAATGGAGGGAATTAATAGTATTAATTGATTTATGAAAATATTTTTTACACAAGTATATAATTAATTATATTTTAAATAGTTATTTATAAATGGAAATAAAACAATTTTTAATTAAAAGGAAATATTTTTCTGAAAAAACTATTTTAATGAAAATTATTGGGTTTATAAAATAACAAAATCACTCTTGATAGATTATAATATGAAATATATATATAATATATTCAATTTCTTATTTAAAATATATCTTATATTTTTTCTAGACATGATATGAGAACAAATTCAATTTTTTGAATAAAAGAAGTATTTTTCAAAAAAAATACAGTTTTACCACCTTTTGATGGAGAACCCTTTTTAAATCTAGTTTTTGTAACTTTTATATGTTCTATTTGAAAATATAAACTTTTTATTTAGAATTGATACATAACAAATTTACTTTGGTTTAATTTTGGTATTTTTCTGCTAAAATTCATTTTTTAATGAATTGTGAAAATACTATATTTTAATTCAAAACTGCCTCTTCATGTAATTTTTTTATATAATTATATTTCACTTTTAATTGGTTTTAAAGTGTAATTGGATTAATTTTTTATCATTTAATCCAATTTTTTTCTTTGGAAGTCATTTCACATTGAAATTAGATATAAAAATATGTCAATATTTTGATGGTTTTTACATTTTTAAAACTTTTTTTCTCATTTTGACAATCGGGATTAATTTTAAATTAATTACTACAAATTCTGTGTTATAAATTTAAAAAAATTATTCTATATTTATAATCATAAGGTCCAAATTATGTAAATATGTCCCTTTTATTTTTGGACATTATGAATAGTAACTTTAGTAATTATTTTTTATTTGTCTCAGTTAAAAGGTAAATCAAGTAAATAAGGGTAAAAATAATATTATAATAATATAAAACTACCCTAAAACTTGTCATAATCCTATTTTAGGAGATATTTCAGACCAATAAAACCCTTGGGACATATAATTTGGCCTTTGGAAGCCACTTGGGTGTTATTATAACATTTATAACATTTAATTTAAAGTAAAGGAAAATATATTATAATCATATATCTTTTAACTAAAAAAATTATAATATGGATTTATATAAGTTATCTCTTAGACTATAAATATTTATTAGAAATCTAACAATATTTCCTAAATAATATTATTTTAATTATACTTTTTAGATATTAAATAATTAAATTTAATTATGTCATAATGATGATGCAGTGATTGCTTTATTAATGAAGGAATCAAAAAAATATAATTATAAATATTAAAATAAATATTATTTGACATAAAATTAAAAGTATAAAAATTAATATAATTTATGTTTTATAAAAATATTAATTTATTAAATTATTTTTTAATAATAAATATATTATAAAATCACAAAGTGAATATGAAAAGGTCTAAAAGTTTATTAAGTGTCCAATTATTGGAACTTTACCCCATATAAGTAAAATTAATTGCCTCTTAACAATTAAAATGTTGTAACTACAATTAAAATTAAAAGATAATAATTAAGAGTAAACCGAAAAGATAAGGTTTAAAATAAAATGAATACATGTATAAAAATTATTGGATGAGAGGATTTATTACTATCCTAATCTTATCTTCAACATATCTCAATTTGGATCCATTTTAATTAAAAATATTAACTTATATTAATTTAATAATTTAAGAGTTTTAAAGGGTGCCCTTTCCCTCTCCTATAAAAAGGTATCATTTCTTCTCTAATACTCATAATTCAAGAACCATTTTGGTTTGGCCAAGACATTCCTAAAACTCTTTCTATAATTCCTCCCCTCACCCTATATTCCTCCATTAGGGCAAAAATCCTCCCAAGGAATCCTTTTGGAATGAACCAAAATAAGTTACCTTATTAAGAGGTAACCCCTTCTTTCATTATTTTTAGTTTCATTTTTATTATCTAATCCCTAAAATATTTTTATTATATTATTACATAACAAAAACAGTATCCTAAATATACTAGGATTTTTTTTTTATTTTAAGTTTTAGACCTAAACTTACGCACACCTCCATTTAATGGGTAACGAACATACTGTTTCTATGTACGACGAACTACTACCTCACGAAATAATGATTGTTAAATTTTCTCATAACAACTCTCATGGTGGCCATTATAATGAACACTACTTTTACATATGATATATATTATATTTATATTATCTCTATGCTTCTATAATTTTTTTAGAACATACTTTTACTCTTTCCACGTTATGTAAATATGATAACTTCGTTTGAGGAAGTGTGGACTACAACCCCCTCAAAGAGATATGACTCATTCCGTCTATACATGGAACGTATAAAGGATGGTTTTATTAAAACTATGAGACATGTAGACTGGTATTATATAATAAATTTATATCATTTAATTATTATTCTTTTAATATTAAAAAGAAATGAAAGTATTGTTCATGTGTACGTACGGCCAACCGTCTCCATGAATGGTGCACATAATTTATTATATACAAATATTATGGATTATTATAAATACATATATATTATATATATATTATATTTAAAATCATTAATACTATTTTGGAGATGATTCACTTTTGACCACATGGACAATTTACATCAAAACAAGTTTATTTTTGACTCAAGTACTGAATATCGATAAAACGTCTGATATGAACTTAAATAGTTATATAATTTTTATAACATGGTAATAAGTGATATGAAAGGAATAATAAACTTGAAAATTGTTCTAAATTAAGTAGAAATTAACCTCAGTTTATTATTTAGGAAAATAAATAATTTACAAGACAAGTCGGACTCAAGGTAAGGGAAATCTTAACTCAATCTCCATTTATTGAGTTAAATATCCATATCATTGGTTTTGTTTTTCCAAGAATATGTGTGAATGTAATGTGACTATTTTACACTGAATATAAACTTATATTGTGTTTATTTATATTTTTACATAAAATTATTTCATTTATTTACCCTTAATCTAATGATACGATCTCTGTAAGGGATTTCATCTCAATCTTCTTTCATTGAGGCATTTCTTGATAATATGCACCTTTATTATTTTATAAGGTGTATATACATCCACTATGACATTTCATATCCATATTTTATCTATGATAATGTTATTTATTGTTTTATTAAATTTATTAATTCATTTATATAAATATTTAAATGTTCAAAGTGATATGGGACACCTTGAACATTTAAATATTTAATTATCAAATATTTTCTTCATGATATTAATTTATATATTTATTTATGTGGATATCAAAGGATTATGAATGTAATTTTATGTCTATATTTAATTTT
This sequence comes from Viscum album, assembly GCA_963277665.1. Classification (NCBI taxonomy): domain Eukaryota; kingdom Viridiplantae; phylum Streptophyta; class Magnoliopsida; order Santalales; family Viscaceae; genus Viscum; species Viscum album. The sequence continues at coordinate 1,776,811,170 of OY728157.1, forward strand.
ATTCAAAGGTTTTAAAAAGGAATCTTTTATACGAAGTGTTTTACTTTCTTTACAAAACGAAAAAAGGAATGTTTTTAACATATATGGCGACAACGACTTCTTTGTCGCCGTAACTGTTATTTGATATTTGGATTCCTCAATAAGACTTAATGTTTTTAAAAGGAAAATAAATACCTTATTCCCTTTTTGGGTGTTTTGGAATTGAAAATGGTTTTGAAAGTGGATTGACTATTTCAATATATTGAAATGATTTATTATGATTGCAAATGGAATTTTATGAGTAAAATGTTGAAAATATAAAAATTTTATGTGTGATGATTACATAATGGTACTTGGAAATTTTATGGGTGGTTATGTGATAAACCAAATATGGGTAGTTAAGTGATAAACCAAAGACAGGTGTTTTTGTGATAAACTAAGGACAAGTGGTTATGTTATAACCACCAATGCATTCGGTATGGAAGTCGGACATATGACTATTCCATTTAGTGACATGTGTTGAAGTCTACTGTATAGTTATTCTATTTAAGTATGATTATGTCCAAAGTTACCTTCATATGTTATATGTTGATTTATATGGGTTTTAAGGTAATATTTTGATTACAAAAAGGGTCAACAATGAGCTTATATCCCGTGAAGTATAATTACTACTTCTTAAAAGTGAAAAGTATTACTTTACGATAAATTATTAATGGTTTACATGTTTTTGTAAGGATAATAGTTTTCTATATTTGTGAATCCCTTACTGAGTTTTTATGCTCATCCCATGTTTTGAAATATTTTTCACAGTATTTAAAGGACAATATAATCAGGGATGCAATAGAGGAAAAGTCACGATGTTTAAACATTAAATGAAACCATGTTTCATTTTAATAGTTTTTGTTTTATGGAACAAACAGATACTATTGGAAGTGTCCACATTGTATTTCTATTATTTTTTTAGGTATAATTTTTGGTCTAATTATCTAAAACTCTAAAACTAAAAAGATCCTCGATGTGAATAATAGTAAAATTATTGACTTATCTAAAGATTAAGTAATGTTTAAGGATGAGTCATTATAGTTGGTATTAGAGGATGGTTTACACAACTTTGGAGATTATGATGTTTTCTTAATAGTTAGGTATATCATCAAGGGTATATAATTTTATGTTTTATCATAATTTCAATGTCTTATAAACCAATTTTTAGGCTTTATGATCTGAAATATTAATTTGACTAATGATATTTTTAGATACATTCCCCTTTAAGGAAATTATGGGTTATTAATTTTGGGGATGAAAAATGGTAGGAATGAAATAAAAATTGAGTTTTGTAACATGTTATGGTTATATTTTAGGTCTTTATAATATTTTTGAAATATTATAATAATTATATTTTTTTAGAAAAAGGACAACATGTGGGATCGGTGACAACTCGTCACATCAGGAAAGGTTATGGGAATCGAACCCACAATCAAAGGGAGACAACGGTACATCGTCTATCACTGGACAACATGAAGTCCCTGGTTATTAAGAATTTTTATTTTTACTTAAACTATTTTATGGAATAAGATAATGTTGATTTAAGGAACTTATGTTTTATCAAATGGATATACTTGGTACTGGAAAATGATATAGGGATTGAGTAATACATGTTATTTAGGAAGTCATTCACACTTTGGGGAGCCCTATATGCCCAAGGAAAATAGAATACTTGAGATTTTATTTTAGGATTAATGGTTGGATTTTATTTTGAAAGAATCTAAGTTTTTATAGAGGACTTATGGTGATTCAAGTTATTAATGGAAGTGATTAACTTATCTTGGAGAAAATGTGATTGGGTTAATTACTTTTTGCTATGAGACATTAAGAGTGTTTGATGTTATTTGGATATAAATGTTATAATTTATCTTGGAAGACTATGTTATAAAATCCTTCTAATTTTTTGTGTTTCAATATTATTTTGGATTATTTTGAGTAATTTTAAGCACAATTATTTATCAAATGGTATTTTTTGAAATTTGGACATTGCTGTTGAATTTTTGAGATTAAAAGTAGTTTTTCTTCATACGATGGTTTATTATTTTGGGGGGAATTATTTGATTTTATACTAACCTTTTTTTGTTAAATATTTCAAGACAGTATGAATAGATAGTTAATATTTTTTGGATTATGTGATTCTCTAGAAGTTGATTCTTTTGATTCATGTGTTATCAAGTCATCTTGAATACTCATCGTTTGGGAGAAAGATGAGTTTTTGGTAGAAATTTATTAAAGGATGAAACTATACTTGAAAATTAATTATGTTTCCTTATATTATTAGTTAATCTCATAAATAAATTCCTCAAATTTATGAAAATTATCTTACAAAAATGTTTTCTGTTTACTTTTCTTACTGTGAAATCAATGATCATTAAACCCATCACAAGATTCTTGTTTTCCTATTGTTAACTTTAAATTGGTCATTTTTTATATAACTCTCCATCATACCTTTAAACATAGTTTTTATTCCATATCCACGTTTTCCAACATGGAATCCTAGTATGTGTTATACTGGGTGACCTTTATACTTCTCTTTCTTTCTTTTAAAGTGGTAGTTTTATTAACCCTTTTTCAATGTGGGATTTCAATAAAGATATTTTAAAATTTATAACCTAGTTACAAAACCCAAATTCAAATTGAGAGGAAGAAATTTATTAAATGGGGGAGGATGTAACATCCCGAGTTTTAAGAAAGAAACATTATATTCAATAGTGTACAAGATACACCACATCGAACTTAAGAAAACAACTAAATATTATTATGATACCTTACAACCTAGCTGTTAAAATGAAGAGAATGAAAAATATTAATTTATTTATGAAAATATTGTTTATGCATGTATATAATTAATTATTTTATGGATTATTATTTATAAATAAAAATAAAACCCTTTTTAATTAAAAGGAAATGTTTTTCTAAAAAACTATTTAAATGAAAATAAGTGAGTTTATAAAACATTAAAATCACTCTTGATGGATTTTATTAATGAAATATATATTTAATATATTCAATATATTATTTAAAATTCATATTATATGTTTTATAGGCATTATATGAGAAAAAATTCAATTTTTCGAATAAAAGTGTTATTTTTCAAAAAAAAAATATAGTTTTGACACCTTTTGATGGAGAACCCCTTTTTAAATATAGATTTTTTTCACTTTTATATGTTATATTTGAAAAAATAAAATTATTATTTAGAATAGGGACATCATAATTTATTTTGGTTTAATTTTGTTATTTTTCTGATAAAATTCATTTTTAATGAATAGTGAAAATACTGCATTTTACTTCAAAACTAACTTTTCGCCTAATTTTTTTACATATTTATATTGTCCTTTTAAATGTTTTTAAAGTTTAATTAGATTATGTTATTATCTTTTAATCTAATTTTGGTCATTTGAAGAAATTTTACACTGAAATTAGATATAAACTCACATCAATCTTTTGATGATTTTTACTTTTTAAAAACTCGTTTTCTCGTTTTAAAAATAGGGATTTATTTTAAATTAATTAATGAAAATTTTTTGTTTTTAATTTAAAAAAATTTATTCTATATTTGAAATCATAAGTTACAAAATATTTAAATAGTTTCCTTTTATTTTTGGACATTATGAATAGTAACTTTAATACTTATTTTTATTTACCTTGGTAAAAGTGTAAATTCGGTAAATAAGGGTAAAAATAATATTACAACAATATAAAACTACCCTAAAAATATAATGATCGTATTATATGAGATATTTATTACCAAGAAAACCCTGGGGATGAAAAATTATCCTTTGGAAGCCACTTGGGTGGGATTATGACACTTAAAACTATTAATTTAAAGTAAAAGAAAATATCTTATAAACATATTTCTTCTTAATAAAACAATTTTAATATGGGTTTATATAAGTGATGTATTTAACTATATAATATTCATTATAAAAATAAAAAATATATATATCATGTTATTATATTTAAAAAATTTAGACATTAAATAATTAATTTTAATCATGACACAATGATGATGGAGTGACTACTTTATTAATGTTGGAATGAAATAAATGATATTATAAATATGAAAATAAAAATTATTTGAGATAATTTTTGTCATAAAATATTTTTATAGGTTCATATGAAATTTTATAAGACTATTCAATTGTTTTTTGAAGTTAACTCTATATTTAGATTTTATTTAAATTCAATAAAATGAATACTGTAAAAATTGACACAATTGATGTTTTATAAAAATAGTAATTTATTAAATTATTTAAAAATACTAAAAATATTTTAAATTAAAAAATTAACTAATATATGGTCTAAAAGTTCTTTAAGTGTCCAATTATGTGAAATGGACCCCTTATAAGTAAAACTATTATCCCTTAAATAATTAAAATGTTGTTGCCACAATTAAAACTAAAAGAGAATAATTAAGGGTAAAATGAAAAGGTATGGTTTAAAGTAAAATCAATACATTTATAAAAATTGTTGGATGAGATGATTTCAAATTATAATCATATAATCTTATACATATCTCAAGTTGGATCCATTTGAATTAAAAAAATAATTTATATTAATTTAATAATTTAAGAGTTTCTAACGGTGCCCCTTCCCTCTCCTATAAAAAAGTACATTCTTTTCTCTAATACTCACACTTCACGAACCCTTTGATCCAAAAAATACCTTACCAAACATCTTCCTAGAATCCATCCCCTAATTTTATAATCCTCTGTTAGGGAATAATTCTTCCCAAAGTGGCCTTTTGGTACAAACCAAAAAGAAGTTACCCGATTAAAAGGTAATACCTTCTCTCATGTTTTTTAGATTCATTTCCATTATCCACTACCAAAACTCTTCTTGTTATTTGAATACATAACAAAAACAGTATAATAAATATACTAGGATGTTTTTATTGTAAGTTTTATATCTACACTTACACACACTACCATTTAATGGGTAACAAACCTGCAGTTTCTTTGTACGGTGAACTACTACCTCATGAAATGATGACTGTTCAATTTTCTCTCACCACCTCTCATGGTGTCTGATATAATGGAAACTATTTTTAAATATTATATATATTATATTTATATTGTCTCTATTATTTTTTAATATTTATTTATAACATACCTTTAAGCTTTCCATGTGGTTTAAATATGATAATTTTGTTTGAGGAAGTTTGGACTACCACCCCCTCAAAGCGATATGACTCGTTCCCGCTATACATGGAATGTATAAAGGATGGTTTTATTAAACCTATGATACATATATGAAATAAATAAAATAATGGAATTATACTACACATTTATATCATTTAATTTTTATTATTTTAATATGACATAAGAATGAAATTTGCATTCATGTATACGTACGGCCTACCGTCTCCATGAACGGTGCATTTAATTTCTTATCTCAAAATATAATGTATTATTATAAATATATATATAATGGATATATATGATATTTAAATAATTAAAAATATTATTTATATGATGAAATTTTGACCACAAGGACAATTTACATCAAAATAAGTTCATTTTTGACTCAAGTACCTAATATCGACAAAATGTCTGATATGAACATAAATATTTAAGTAATTTTTATAACATGGTAATAAGTGATATGAAAGGAATAATAAATTTTAATAAGGCTCTCAATAAATTATAAATTTACCTGAGTTTATTATTCAGTAAAATAAATAATGTATGAGACAATTCGGGCTCAAGGGAAGGGAAATCTTAACTCAATATCCATTCATGGAGTTAAATATCCAAGTCATTAGTTTTGTTTTTCCAAGAATATGTGTGAATGGATTATGATTATTTTACACTTAATATACAATTATATTCGGTGTATTTATATTTATCACACATAATTGTGTCATTGATTTATCCTTAATCTAATGATACGATCTTTGTAAGGGGTTTCGTCTTAATCTCATTTCATTGAGGTATTTCTTGATAATATGCACCTTTATTCTTTTATAAGGTGTATATAAATCCAATATGAAATTTCATATTCATATTTATCTATACTAATGTTATATATTGTTTTATTAAATTTATCAATTCATGTAGATTACAATTTAAATGTTCAAAGTGGTATGGGACTCCTAGAACGTTTAATGATTTAATTATCTAATATTTTCTTCATGATATTAATTTACATATTTATTTATATGGATATAAAAGGATTATAGAGGACATTTTAAGTCTATATTTAATTCATTAAAAGGTTTTCAAAAGGAATATTTTTATAGGAATTATTTTACTTTTTTACAAAATAACAAAAGGAATGTTTTTAATGTATACGGGGACAACGACTTCTCCACCGCCATAACTGTTATTTGATATTTGGATTTATATATAAGACTTAGTGTTTTTAAAAGTAAAGGAAATACCTTATTCATTTTTTGGGTGTTTTGGTATTGAAAATGATTTTGAAAGTGGATTAACTATTTCAATATCTTGAAAAGATTTCTTGTGATTGTAATGGAATTTTATGAGTGAAATATCGACAATTACAATACTTTATGTGTTGTGATTATATAATAGTACTTGGAAATTTTATGATTGGTTAAATGATAAACTAAATATGGGTGGTTACAAGATAAACCAAAGATGGGTGGTTCTGTGATAAACCAAGGATGGGTGGTTTCGTTATAACCTCCAATGCATTGGGTATGAAAGTTGACCATATGACTATTCTATTTAGTGATATGTGTGGAAGTGGACTGTATGATTATTCCATTTAAGTAAGATTATGTCCCAAGTTACCTATATATGTTATATGTTTATTTTAATGGGTTTTAAGGTAATATTTTAATTACAAAAAGGGTAAGCAATGAGTTTATATTCAGTGAAGTGTAATTACTACTTATTAAAGGGTAAAAGTATTACATTATGATAAATTATTCATGGTTTAAATGTTTTTACAAGGCTAAAAGTTTTCATTATTTTTGAATCCCTTATTGAGTTTTTATGATCATATTAAGTTTTGAGATGTTTTTCACATGATTAAATAGAGAATAGAGTCGAGGCTAGGATCAAGAAAAATTTATGATTTTTAAACATGAAACAAAACCACGTTTCATTTTAAAAGTTTTTGTTTTATGGAATAAATGGATACTATTGGAAGTTTTAGTATTTTATTTATATTGTTTTTATGTAATAGTTATGGACTAATTCTCTAAAACTCTAAACCTGTAAAGATCCTCAATGTGAATGAAAGTCAAATTTTTGACTTCTCTCAAGATTAAGTAATGTTTAAGGCTGGGTACTTATAGTTGGTATCATAGGATGGTTTAGATAACTTTGGAGATTAGGATGTTATATTAAGAGTTAGGGATATCATCATGGTTTTATATTTTATGGTTGATCATAAGTTCAATGTCTTAGAAACCCCTTTTTAGGCTTTATGATCTGAAATATTAAGGTGACTAATGGTATTTTTGGAGACATTATCCTTTGAAATAATTATGGGTTATTAGTTTTTGGGATGAAAAAATGCGAGGTATGAAATAAAATTTGAGATTTGAAACATGTTATGGTTATTTTGAGGTCTTTATAATATTTTTGGAATATTATAAGAATTATATAGTTTTATAAATAGGGAAACCCATAGGATGGCTGACAACCCGTCATGTCTGGTAAGGCTGCGGGAATCGAACCCACAACTTAAGGGAGAAAAGGGTACATCGCCTATCACTCGCCTATGTAAACTACCTGATCAGTAAGAATTTATCTTTTTTGTTAAACTAGTTTATATAATAAGATAATGTTGATTTTGGGAACTAACGTTTTATCAAATGGATATCCTGGGTATTGAAAAATGATATGGGGACTGAGTGATACATGTTATTTTGGAAGACATTCGCTATTTTGGGAACCCCATATGCCTTAGGAAAATAGAATACTATGAGATTTTTTTGAGGAGTAATGGTTGAATTTTATTTTGAAAGAATATATTTTTTTATAGAGGACTTATGGAGATTATGGTTATTTGAGGAAGTGATTAACCTATCTTAGAGAAAATGTGATTACATTAATTAATTTTTGGTATGATACATTAATAGTGTTTGATTTTATTTGGAGATAAATGTTCAAATTTATCTTGGAAGACTATTTTATCAAATACTTCTAATTTTTCTATGTTTCAATATTAGTTTGGAATATTATGAGGAATTTTAAGGACAATTATTTTTCAAATTGTATTTGTTAAACTTTGTACATTACTATTGAATTTTGGAGATTAAAAGTAGTTTTTATTCATACAATGGTTTATTATTTTAGGGAAATTATCTAATTTTATCCTAACCTTTTTGGTTTTGGTTAAATATTTCAAGACATGATGAATAGATAGTTAATATTTTGTGGATTATGTGATACTCTATAATTTGAATCTAGAACTTCAGTTGTGACCAAGTCATCTTGAATACTCATCAATTGGAGGAAAGATAATTGTGTGATAGAAATTTATTAAAGGATGAAACTATACTTGACAAGTAAGTATGTTTCCTTATGTTCTTAGTCAATCTTATAAATAAATTCCTCAACTTTATGAAAATGATCTTAAAACAAAAATGTTTTCTGTTTACTTTTCCTACTATAGAATCAAATACCGTTAAACCCATCACAAGTTTGTGGTTTTTTTATTATTCACTTTCTCCTGATAATGTTTTCTATCACCCTCTATCAGAAATTGACACTTAGTTCTTTTTTTTTGAAACAATAGTATTCGCCAGTCGGGGAATTGAAAGCATATAAGTTCATGGAACCAATATCTAGGAAACACATAAAGGAGAAGAAGTTCCCACTGCAGGTTCAACCAAAACGAAATAATTAAAAAGATAGAGAGAATTTATTAAGCGGTCGATGAAACTGTGATATAAGAGTGCAGCGCATGAACAGTTGAGAGTACTTCTACTTAGATCTCTGTCTCATCTTTCGGCGCTTTGTCTTCAACCTCCTCATGCGCTTCTTATTCCACTTGGCTCTCATGGTGAAGGATTTTCTGCTACGTGGAAATCTTAAAAGAGAAAATCTCGATAGACGATGTTTACATTAACACTTAGTTCCGTATCACAGATTTCCTACATGAAATCCTAGTACGTGTTATCTTGGGTAACCTTTATACTTCTCTTTCTTTCTTTTAAATTTGTAGTTTTATTAACCCTTTTTACGATGTGGGATTTCAATAAAGGTATTTTGAAAATTCATACCCTAGTTACAAACCTCAAATTAAAATTTTGATGACACAATTTATTAAATGGGGGATATAACATCCCGAGTTTTTAGAAAGAAACACTATGTTCAATAGCGTACATGATACACCACATCAAACTTAAGAAATCAACTATATATTATTATGATACCTTATAACCTAGCTGTTAAAATGGTGGGAATTAATAATATTAATTTATTTATAAAAATATTGTTTACACATGTATATAATTAATTCTTTTGTGAACTATTATTTATAAATGAAAATAAAACTCTTTTTAATTAAAAGGAAATGGTTTTTGAGAAAATATTTAAATGAAAATAAGTGAGTCTATAAATTAATAAAATCAATCTTGATAGATTTTATTAATGAAATGTATATTTAATATATTCAATTTAATATTTAAAATTCATCTTATATATTTTCTATACATGATCTGAGAATAAATTCAATTATTCGAATAAAAGAAGTACTTTCCAAAAAAATGTCGTTTTACCACCTTTTGATAGAGAACCTTTTTCAAATAATTTTTTTCCCTTTTAAATGTTCTATTTTTAAAAATAAAATTCTTATTTATAATTGTTACATCAAAATTTTCTTTTTTTGAATTTTTATACTTTTTTGAAAAAAATCATTTCTTAATGAATAGTGAAAACTACTGAATTTTAATTCAAAACTACCTTTCCATCTGATTTTTTATATAGTTATATTTCCTTTTAATTTGTTTTAAATTTTAATTAGATTAATTTTTTGTCATTTAATTCAATTTTTTTCATTAGAATTAATTTCATATTGAAATTATATATAAACACACGCCAATATTTTGAGGGTGTTTACTTTTTATAAACGTGTTTTCTCATTTTGAAAACAGGGATTAATTTTAAATTAATTACTACAATTTCTGCATTTTGAATTTGTAAAAATTGATTCCATATTTTTAATTATAAGGTCCAAATTATTTAAATGGTTACCTATTATTTTAGGACATTATGAATAGTAATTTTAGTAATTATTTTTATTTACCTCGGTTAAAGGGTAAATTAGGTAAATAAGGGTAAAAATAATATTATAATAATATAAAACAATTCTTAATGCTTATCATAATTCTATTTTATGAGATATATCCAACCAAGAAAACCCTTGGGATAAAAATTTGGATTTTGGAAGCAACTTGGGTGTGATTATGACACTTATAACTATTAATTTAAAGTAAAGAAAAATATGTTATAAACATATATCTTCTTATTAAAACAATTTTAATGTGGGTTTATATAAGTGATATATTTAAATATAAATAGTCATTAGAGTGATAAAATTATTTCCTACATAATGGTATTTTATTTATAATTTTTAGACATTAAATAATTAAATTTAATTATGACACAATGATGATGGAGTGATTGCTTTATTTATCAAAGAACCAAATAAATGATATTATAAATATGAAAATAAATATTATTTTACTTCATTTATATCATACGCTATTTTTATAGGTTAATATGACATTTTATAATACTATTAAATGGTTTGGTTTGAAGTTATCTCTTTATTTTTATTTTATTTAAATTTAATAAAATGAATAGTGTTAAAATTGAAATAATTTATGTTTTATAAAAATAGTAATTTATTAAATTATTTAAAAATCCTAAAAATAATTTAAAATCACAAATTTACTATGATAATTTATAAAACTTTATTAAGAGTCCAAATATGGTAAAATTACCCCATATAAGTAAAATTAATAGCCTCTTAATAATTAAAATGTTGATACCACAATTAAAATTAAAAGAGAATAATTAAGGGTAAAACAAATAGATAAGGTTTAAAATAAAACGAATAAATTTCTAAAAAATATTGGATGATATTATTTAAAACTATAATCATATTATATTAAACATATATCAAGTTGGATCTATTTTAAGTAAAAAATAAATTTATATTAATTTAATAATTTAAGAGTTTCCAAGGGTGCCCCTTCCCTCTCCTATATAAAGATAACCTCTATTCTCTAATAATCAAACTTCAATAACCCTTTATTTTAGTAAATCCCTACCCAAAAATATTCCTATAATCTCTAACCTCATCCTAGAATCCTACCTTAGGTTAAAAATCCTTCCAAGGAATCCTTTTGGTATAAACCAAAAGAAGTTACCTGATTAAGAGGTAACGCCTTCTCTCATGTTTTTTAGTTTTGGTTTCATTATCAACTCCCTAAACTCTTATTATAATATTATTACGTAATAAAAAATTATCCTAAATATACTAGTATGTTTTTATGATAATTTTTTTATCTACACATACACACACCTCCATTTAATGAGTAACAAACATATTGTTTCTGTGTACGACGAACTACTGTCTCACGAAATGATGATTGTTCATTTTTTTCCTACCACCTATCAAGGTGGAAATTATAATGAAAAATATTTTTACATGTGATATATATTATATTTATATTTTATTTATGATTCTGTAATTTATATTTAGAACATACCTTTATGTTTTCCATGTTGTGTAAATACGATAATTTTGTTTGAGAAATTGTGGACTATTTTCCCCTCAAAGCGATATGACTCATTCCTGTTATACATGGAACATATAAAAGATGTTTTTATTAAACCGATGAGACATATATAAAATTAATATAATAATTTTATTATAATATACATTTATATCATTTAACTATTATTCTTTAAATATTTTAAAGAAATAAAAGTATCGTTCATGTGTACGTACGACCAACCATCTCCATGAATGGTGTATTTAATTTCTTGTCTCCAAATATTATATATTATTCTAAATAAATATATACTAGATATATATGATATTTAAATCATGAATACTATTCTGTACATGATGTAATTTTTACCACATGGACAATTTACATCAAAACAAGTTCAGTTTTGACTCAAGTACCGAATATCGACAAAACATTTGATATGCACTTAAATAGTTATGTAATTTTTATAACATGGTAATAAGTGATATAGAAGTAATTATAAACTTGAAAAAATTTCAAAAGAAATTATATATTAACCTACTTTTATTATTCAGGAAAATAAAGAACGTATGAGACAAGTCAGACTCAAAGTAAGAGAAATATTAAATCAATCTCCATTCATTTAGTTAAATATCCATGTCATTGGTTTTGTTTTTCCAAGAATATATGTGAATGGAGTATAATTATTTTACACTAAATATCCACTTATATTGGGTGTATTTATATTTTTCACACATAATTATTTCATTTATTTATCCTTAATCTAATGAAATGATCTTTGTAAGGTTTTTCGTCTAAATCTTCATTAATTGAGGCATTTCTTGATAACATGAACCTTTATTTTTTATAAGGTGTATATACAGACACTATGAAATTTAATATCCAAATTTTATCTATACTAATATTATTTATTATTTTGTTAAATTTATTAATTCATATAGATTAAGATTTAAATGTTCCAAGTGGTATGGGACACATTGAATGTTTAAAGATTTAAATATCAAATCTTTTCTTCATGATATTAATTTACATATTTATTTATATGGATATAAAATGATTATATAGGAAATTTTATATCTATATTTAATTTCATTCAAAGGTTTCCAAAAGTAATCATTTTTTTATGAATCGTTTTACGTTCTTTACAAAATGACAAACTAAATGTTTTTAATGTATACGGAAAAAATGACTTCTCCACCGCCATAACTGTTATTTTATATTTGGATTCATATATAATAATTAATGTTTTTAAAAGGAAAAGAACTACCTTATTCCCTTTTTGGTTGTTTTGTATTGGTTTTTTTTAAAGTGGATTGACTATTTCAATATCTTGAAATTATTTCTAGTGATTGAAAATATAATTTTATAAGTTAAATGTTGAAAATTTCAATCTTGTATGAGTAATGATTATATAATGGTACATAGAAATTTGATGGGTGGTTACGTGATAAACCAAATATGGGTGGTTACAGGATAAACTAAAGTTGGGTGGTTCTGTGATAAACCAAGGACGAGTGGTTAGGTTATAACCTCCAATGAATTGGGTATGGAAGTCAACCATATGACTATTCCATTTAGTGATATGTGTGGAAGTAGACCATATGGTTATTACATTTAGGTTTGATATTTCCCAAGTTACCTTTATATGTTATATGTTGATTTCAATGGGTTTTAAGGTAATCTTTTGATTACAAAAATGATAAAAAATTAGCATATATTAAGTGAAGTGTAATTACTAATTATTAAAGGTGAAAAGTATTTATTTGTGATAAATTATTCATGGTTTACATGTTTTCACAAGGATAATAGTTTTCCTTATTTGTTAATACCTTACCGAGTTTTTTATGCTCATCCCATGTTTTGAATTTTTTTTCATAGGATTTAAAGTAGAATAGAGTCAAGGTATAGAACAAGGAAAAGTTATTATGTTTAAACATGAAACAAAACCAAATTTAATTTTAAATTTTTTTATTTTATGGAAGAAATGGATACTATTGGAAGTGTCCACATTATATTTCTGTTGTTTTTTTATGTATGAGTTATTACCTAATTCCCTAAAAATATAAACAATAAAAGATCCTCGATGTTAATGAAAGTAAAATTATTTACTTATCTCAAGATTAATTAATGTTTAAGGTTGGTTAATTATACTTTCCACTCCAAGAATTCATGTTTCCGTGATGTAACCATAGAATCCCACTACCTTCTTATAATACCTTTAATATTAAAGGTATCACATTTCACATTTATTGAGTCTATAATTTACAATAACTCGAATAGAAGATCCATTTTTTCAACAAATACTTTTCCTCTATAGGGTCATTTGATCCTTGAAAATCTAGTGATTTCTACCAAAGAAACTCCATAGAATTAACTTTAGTTTCATCCCTTTGAGGTTCAACTACTTAAGTCTAAAAGGGACCAAGTTTGTCTACCTATCATATATCATGTATTGCACACAACACTATCTCAATGTGGTTCTTATCAACAAGAATGTTTGCTTATTATGGTTCATCAGTAGCTCCCTCATAAGGTGTATTCAAACATCTTCTTGGGTTAATGGTACAACAAAACAACAACAGGAAACACAAAAACATCAGCAAGTATACTCAAATCATGTTTATAAAAGGACTATAATTAGATCAATTTATTCCTCAAGGAACTTTTTTCCAAACACACATAGTGACTTAAGGATTTCTACGATGAGATATTTCCATGCACTCATAAACTACCCCTTAGGTCCCAAAAATACTACCTTATTTCCAACAGGACATCCCCGACTGTATACTGACATAAATAAAATATTCACAAAGCCCTATGATACAATTTTCTTCATGAACCTACCTGAATAACCTGATACACCTATACCCGACCTTGCACTGGCATGGCCCAAAGATTTCTTCTCAATCCCATCAACTAGAGACTAGCATCGGTGCATCAACGAACAATTAGAGTGAACAATTTCAACCCCAAAACAAATAGTTGATATCTAACAGTGGAAGACAAATCAATGAACAGTAATTATTCCAAACACTCCTCAAGGAGAAAAAAATACCACAAGAAAATAGATATCCCAATATAATACATTATCCAAAATATGACCCAAAATAATTAAGATTAAAACTAATAATCTCAATGTAATGATTAGGTCATAACTCAATTGATCATCGCCATCACCCAAGGTACCCTGAACCAAGCACACTCACCACCTCCTAGGGGTTATTTCTCTTTTTGTATACTTGGTGTAACATAATATATACAATCTCAAAGGATAAGGTCGTGTGTGAGAAAAGATAGCCTAGTATGATTCCACTAAAGGTTACATAAGTAGTTCTATAATAAATAAACCATTTAGGATTCAATATAAATAAAGGTGAGTCATTGAAAATATTTTTCATATTTTCATTCATGTTGGATTTAGAATCAAACAGATGAAAAATATATCATTTTTTTAATTAACATTTTAAAATAAACTGAAGTAAATGAATAAAAATAGTTCTATAATCATTCATATTTAGTAATAAACTAAAAATAGAGAACAATGGTCATATTTCCTAAGTTTAGTTAGATTTAGGTCTAGGATTCCTACACTACTTAGTCAATCAAGCATGTATCATGGTGTGAACACATTCCTAAGGCTTTATCCATCGAGATAAAATCAATTAACACCCCATTGAGGAAAATAATTCCAAACTTGGTTTAGTTATATTTTTCATCATCAATCCATTGATATGAAATCAAAATCATAGTGTGTTTTTCCTAATCACCCACTAACTACTCAGGATAACATTTTCTTATAAGCAATCAATCATTCAATCATGTAAAAAACATTTCAATTCATCATTCATAATTCAAATCTCAATTTCAAGTTTCAACATACAATTTCAATTTCAAAAATGTCATATTTTTTTATCAATTTCATTAATTTTAAAATAATCTATCATTTAAAAACATTTTTCTAAGGAATAAATATCAAATCATTTCATCAAATTACTTCTCATTTTAATCCATCTTTTTTAAATCCAACCAATATTTTCATAGCCTTTAGAATAGTGTTTTATTCCACAATTTCATGCCTTTTAAAACAATTTTCTAAATAATATAAAATCAATTATTAAAAATAAATTGAAAATATACTTCAAATAAATAAATAAAATAATGGTTTCAAGTGTAGGGAAAAGCCTTACAAAACCATCCAACTTTTTTCAAATTTTAAAACAAACACTCAAAATGGGAACCATGAACATAGAGTTTAAGGAATGAGATATCAAAATGAATCTCTAGAATTATAATACCTTAAATAAACGTTTATATCCAATGAAGAAATGAGGTTTCATCACTTTAAAAGGAGGAGAGAAGAGAGAAGAGGGGGATTCTAAAGAAAATATATTTCACATACTTAAAGGAGATCAATTGTATGAACTTGGACATCGATTCAAGAGGAGAAGGTTAGAGAAGCAAAAATACTTTCTATAGATCCTCCAAAATACAAAGGGTAGGATTATGTTTTATTAGGAGGTGTTTAGAACTTATAACGGTGGGTTTAGTTCTTTAATTACAATTTTGGGGGATTAAATCTCATTTATATGATTAATTAGGTTATAGTGCACTATTAGAGCTAATTGTGTGCTCAAACTAAGATTCTTGATATTTCTTCATGGTCATCCCACATGGTTAGAGAAATTGTGTGCCAACTATGTTCTCCCTCCTAAGATACCGAACAAGGTTTAATGTTTTTCAAATAATGCACCAACCATTATCTCTACCACTATTCAAGGCCACATGGTTATTGGAAGAGGTTTTATGTTCTATTCTAACCATGACCCCCCATACACACAAAAAACAAAAACATAAGGAATGTGGTTTTAGGATAACCTGAAGCTTCCCCTAACCATATTTGAATTATTCACAATCCCAAAAACATCTGAAAATTTCAAATATTCCCTGAAAGCAAACAAGAACAATTTCCAAACAAAGGATGGTAAAAAATAAGGGTCTAAAGTACCTAAAATATAGTAACATTATGTTACACTTTGTGAAGACTATTCCCTTGAGATCAGAGTTTGAAATACATAATTAAATAAACAAGATATCATCTATCCATATGTAAATAAATAAAAAATGAATAAATTAGGTAACAAGTGAAAAAATAACCCTTGTTATAAGAAACTGCATTGTATGCCCATCGATGAGTCATACATGCCAAAATAGGATATGAAAAAGTCCAAAATAATCAAAAGTGAAATACGGAGAAAACTATAAAATACCCCAAATGGTATGAGTACTATCTTGGTTCCCATATCTATGCTCCGTCTCAACAGTTATCAAGCATCTACCGTATGGAACATACCCTTTTCCAGACATGCATCCATGAAGTCCGTTTGGGTAGTAATCGGTAGCAAAAGAAACATGTGATTACGAATCAGTAGTCCACCAAAAATGGTATCTAGAATCATATCCAGATTGATCCAATATAGTTCATTCTAATTTAATCCATAACTAAGTGAGTAAATAAAATAAATACACAAAAAAATTACCCTTGACCCTTGGGCTCTGTGATTAAACATGGGTCAAACATACTTGCTCTATCCAGTGTAGGATATCCCTCATCACATCTCGATAACCATTCTAACCAAAGACACCACATAGAATCCAAGAGTTCATCATATAATTCAAAAATATCATGTATCTAATGGAATATTGGTACTCATACTATAATTCCCAAGTATTAGTTATATGTGGAATCCAAGGATCTCATCCTGGAATTCTTAACTCATATACCGTACGGAATCCAAGAGTTTATCATAGAATTCCATCCATGTAGCACTGTATTTAATATGGAATCAAAGGATATATTCCTAGTAGTCTCCTCATTTAGCATACCATTTAATTAAAAATCCCAGGATCTCATCCCAGTATTCCCACTTAGTTATCATTATGTATCATATGGAATCCAAGGAGAACATCCCAACATTTCAATAATTTAAATAAGATGGTATATAATCATGTATCCCAAGTATCAATAGGAAAAATCAAAAGTAAATAAAATTTTCATTATTTTACCTTTTTATGAAAACTCGTTTATTATCCAGATGAAATGGATTTCAAACATACCATTTGTAAAGGAATCACAAGATCAATTACCCAATTGAAGAATTTATGAGGGATCTTTATATTAATTATAACCAAGGGTCCTACAAAACCTTCTATGCACCCTCTCCTTCTACTCTAGGTCCATTATCAAGTATATAACACGCCTCATGTTTCCCTTTAATATAATCCAAAAAATATATAAATTATGATCACCCTAAATGGGTGGTCAAGGATTCCAATTTAAAATCACGAAGGGTGAGTTGATGGTGTTGAAAGTGTTCTAGAACTATTTTAGGGAATAGTATAATTGAATTTTGGTTCTATTTCAAATTCATGGAAATACTGAATGAAGGAATACATGTCACATACTATAAAATGGAAAACGATTATGGGATAAATCAACGACTTCTTAACTTAGGTTAATAGAATTACATTTTTTGAGTATCAACCTTCAATTCAAGCAGAAACAATAGAAATAGATGAAGTATATAGAATATCTGAAAATAAGGCATATTATCCTTAAACTAAAAGAATTAACATTGTAGAAAAAATTAACAATAAGGGAATAAAGTGTATTTTTATCCTTAAATAGGAAATTAAAATACCTTGGATAAAAGGAGAAATAGACATGAACTAGATGAGATTCATAATCTTAAAATGTAAGGAGGAGATCTCAATGGAGGGATACTGTTGAGGAAAAGGAAATTTGAGTAAGGTTTAAGGGTTGAAAGTGGGGAAATAAAAAATTCCCCCAATAAAAAAACCTATCCATACCCCATGGGATAGTTGGTGGGACTCGCTCTTTATTCGATGGGGTTACACTATCTTTGCAAGCCTATAAGAAAACCACTACCTATCTGGTGGCACTTTATCCTTTAAGATACATGCACTGGAATCATATTGATCCTCCTTAATTACATGAGATCCACCAACTCCCCTTGGTCAATTTTTCAAAAAAATTAAAATATTTTTTAGAAATAATAAACATAGTCTTTATATCATAAAATGAGATGAGTATTATATCTTGGTAGAGTATATTTTATGGACGATGCGATGTTGATATGATTGTAGTTGATTAATTATGTTTTTATTTGTGCTTTTTTTATTATGTTATGACTAAAATAATTTATTTTTATCTCTTTAAATAATTATGTAAAGGGGTTTATAGTTATAGAAGCCCAACATGATCTAATAGAGGGGATAACATGAACATAGGGTAACCTAGTTTTTTCATTTAAGTTTTTGTGATTCATGAAATTTTTGTTAAATTGACTATTAGATGAACGATTTGATTTTTCTAGGGTTATTTTTTGAGTACCCAGACAAAGAATAGTGTATATCATTGAATCATGAAATAAAAAGTCATTTAATGAATCTATTTAATTGATTAAGATATTAACACACCATTAAAATTGCAACTCACCATTTAATAAATAGAACTTTAAAACCTTACCTCTCATATCACCAACTTAAGACATATTTTTTTATGTTTTCCACTCACTTATGGTGTCTACTAGATAATTTTTCAGATTCATATCCCTAAGTACTACCCTTATTTATGATGGGATAAACCCCTAATTACACTATCTATATAGTTTTTTGGTTTAGATTAAACTATAAATTCTAAACTGACCAATTCTCGTAAAGGATCAGTAAACTATAGGTTGGTGACTAGCATCCAGGGTAATTCATCACACATATATAAAATTAATTACACTTATTAAAATAATTCCCATAACATAAAAAATGATATCAATGCATAGCCTGACCAAAATTACATTAGTAATGTATATCATAAGTATGTCATGCCATTAAGGAAATTAGAAAGTTAGTACAACAACCATAATATCACAAGACTCGTTTATACCTCTCTTAAGGTATAATAAAAAATGCCTCTTCCAAAAGGTCTCTTATGTCCATAGTTATGGTCTCTCAATGATACCTTTAACTCTATCCTAGTAACATGAAAAACATCATATATAAAGAGGGGATGAGCATAAAAATATACTTAGTAGGTTCCTCTCATAATCTCTAAGGTGTTTATGTAAATTAATCATGCTAATTTATCCATGAATTAAGTAAATGAAAGAAGATAATCAAATAACCTCCCCCCAAATTCATCCACCAAACCTCGTCCATCTCATGACTCATCATGAAAACACCTCCAATAGAAAAACATCACATAGCTACCACTATAGAAATACTACCAATCCAAAATATCTACCAATACCATCTAGGTATCCTCCTACAAAGACCTCACTATAAATGTATAATGGTTGGTTAGTTGTAAACCAATACGAAATCTCATTAGTACCAAGTTTTCACTGATTGAAACTCTCCCCATTGTAACTTAACATCTCTGTTAAATTATCTCTATCAATACTTTTTAGGCAGTTTTCCAACAACAAGGACCCTCATTATTTTTTATTTTCCACTTACAGGTACTCTAGATATGTTAACCCATCTCCACAACATCACAAAGATTGAGTAGTTGTCCACCCGCAGGGACTCTCTATAATTTGGGGTGTCAATAAACAAGAACTCTCCCTACCTTGACCTAAATTATCAACGTCGCATATCGCAACCCTCTACCACATATCATAAGAACCCATTATATATATAGTAAAGTCATCAACAACATCTTTGTTAATATTATAAATGGATTGAGACCCCCTCCATCCATTTTATCACCCATCTAGGACACCAATATATGTAAAGGTCCTGGGGAATATAATCATATGAATTAGATATACCACACTCTCACAAAAGTCTACCCCAAACTAAATTCAAGAGATTCCATTAATATATCTCTAAAATTATTCATATCATGGGTATAAATGGGTTTCACAACCTCATCATTAGGCACATATCATTGGGAAAACACTTTACACAATCTCTATAATTACAAAATCCCCACACATACACTATTTCCAATCAAATAAGAGGGATTAAAAAATTTAAATAGGTGAAAACCCCATGAAGATATAGAATGACCCCGTATATATAAGGCATGATCTGTGTTAAAAATACACCACCCATGTGTAATTCAATAGGAAAGGTTCCTTAAACCCTATTTTATGATATGGATATTTTTATATTTGGAATGAATTTCATGTAACATAACACTATTATAACTTAAATTATACCAACCCTTGGGGAAATATTCAAAGAATGAAGAACAACATTTGTGTTGATTTTACATGTTTATAAAAAAGTTCATAAAAATCATCACTTTCACTATATATAATATTTTCCACAATATATCATAAATCTATGCTAAAATTCACCATCAAAGAATAGAAATATACCTATGTATCCATCATAAATAATGATCACCACCAATTTTCTGCATAATAAATAAAAAATAAAAAATTATCACTTTTTCTAAGTTTTATAATTCTCAGTAATAACATCAAAGTCCATCATTAATCCCCTATAAATAAAAAAATACAAATTTTTATATTCATAAAATATATTTTCTCATTAATTTTAATATTTTATTTATACCATTTACTAAATTTTATTAATAATTCACCATATCACTATTAATTAATATTTCAAATATTTTCATAAATGTAATTCCATAATAATTATATTTGAATTTACCAATATACTCTTTATCTTGGATTTTCATCTATCATTTACCAATTATAGAATAAAAAAACATGTTAAATTTACATTTTTTTATAATTATGAAAATTTTGAGTCACCTACCTCAATTCCAAGATTATTACTAATCCTTAATCACCATCGATCATTCTTTTATACCGATTTTTCGTATGTCCCATTTCAATTCACTACAGCACAATGATTCCAAATATTGTTTTCTTTAGAAGATAAAATAGTGGTAGAGAAATGGTTTTTATGGAATAATATATCTAAAATTAGTCAAACTTATTTTTCCCATCCAAAATAAATTGAATAACCTATTATTAATTTACCTTATAATTATCATTGAAATACCCTCGTAAATAAAGTAACTAACCTCTGAGTCAAGACATTGTCTTAATAAATTATTATTTATCCACTTTTTCTTACAATTTTGTGACATTTAGACCATAATATATCATAAAAAATATTTATAAATAATTTAATAAATTTTTTACTACTTAAATAAATAATTAAATAACTTAATTCTATTGAATACTGACATTTTTCACAAATTCAAACCACCTTTGAAATTTATAAAAATTCAAACTTAGGTAAAAATCATGTTTTAAATCCAACGATGAGCTCAAAATATCATTTATAGACTTCTGATATTATTATTCCATAATTAGAATTAAAAAAACCCAAATAACATCCTAAATTTTAAAAACTACAAAACATAAAATTTTTGG
Source organism: Viscum album (assembly GCA_963277665.1). Taxonomy (NCBI): domain Eukaryota; kingdom Viridiplantae; phylum Streptophyta; class Magnoliopsida; order Santalales; family Viscaceae; genus Viscum; species Viscum album. The sequence goes on from OY728157.1 coordinate 1,776,833,331, forward strand.
GTCACTATATTGTGCATGAATGATAATATTTGTACTAATAATACCTGAATGGTTACTAATGGATTTAAGAAAAATTTAAACACTAGATACAAAAAAACTTTTTTCTAATCTCTAAGTTAAACCCATTAAAATTCTTATTTTTATTCTATCATTCCATGATTATGATATTTAAAAAATTTATGTAAATACTATGTTTTATTGTGTAAGAATCCCCCATTTTTTCTAGAGGATGTTTCCCAAAATAGAATATATAACTTGGGAAATGGTTTTTGATATAGGTTTAAGAATAAAAATATTTATTTTATGAAATTTCAATGATGGAGGTTGTGGGGTTGCCCCAGCGGGAGTAATGTGGCACATAAGTTGGGGTTATCTAGGGCTTGGGAACTTATGGTGATTTCATGAATTATTTATTTTAATTAAAAAGGATGACTCTGAGGTTATTTTTCTTATGGAGAAAAACTAATGAAACATGAATTTGAATGACTTATAAATAAATTTATAGGATTTTGTAGTGCTTGTTTCCCCTTTAAAGGATGATCTGGAAGTTTTGTTTTTTTATAGAGGTAGGTTGTTAATATATAATTATATTCTATTTTTGACTTGAGTATTTATTTTCATGATTATCATGTTTTAAAAATAAATTTTTCGAGAATTAAGGATGTGTAAGGGAATCTTAATTATAGATTTTAATTTTATTTATAACGGTTTCTACGATATTTTGGATACTAAAATCAATAACCATGGATTTGTATGAGTGATTTTAATGAGATTCTTGGTAGTAGGGGGAAGGATAAAGAATTTTAACTTGTTATAGTTCTCCAAAAGGAATTGATATCATATTGATTAGAGTATTGTGAATTTATTGAGTCCCAATTCCCCTAGTATAATGGGTGTGAGGGTGATAATCATATTTTTATCCATTTGGTTGGTTTCATATGTGTTCCAAATTGGTAGTTTAATTTTCCTTTTATTTTGGTGTTTTATTTTATAGATATATGTAACACCACATGATTTTACTGTGTATTTTTTCTTTAAATATATATTGTTTTGAATATCTTGTTTCACATGAAAAACTAAAATAAAATGTAATATAATACATTTTATTGAGATAAAATATTTCAAAACAAGATAAACATTAATATATTATGAGAATACAATATGAAACATCATTAATAAAAGTACATGTGGAACAAATATATAAGTAAATAAAAATAACATGGATATAAAATCATTATTCTCATGATTTTCCATGAATACCATCACCCTAATTGAAACTATAGAAGTAAGGTAAAGAGTTATAAATATTATACACATATTGAAAGAGAAGTAAATGAATAGGTGAATGACTTTAGTGATTAATGTAAGGTTATACATATAAGAATATATATGTAGGGTTGGTGGGAATATATCATCATTGGGCATATATGACTGTTGGGATTATATGGAAATTAGAATTATATTTTCATTGGGATTATATAGATATTGGCATTATCACTAGAAATATGAATAATTAACAAGATAAATTATTAAAATGTGACCATTATAGCATAGTCATTGAATTATCATGTACCAATCGAAGTAACTGCATTATGAATTCTATGTATAAAGAAGAATAAATGGAATCAAGTAGCATAACATTATTTATAGGTATCATTTCTTCTATTCAAGGAAAGGAGGTAGCATCTCTAGTGTTTTCCCTAGACCAATCCCAAGCTGAACTACAATTAGTGTGACTTGGGAGAAATCTTCTACATGAAAAATTCAATCTTGTGGAAATCATTATGAGCTTCATGCTATTTGAATCATCACTTGTGAGTACAACCATGTCTTATATTATCCATATAACCTATTCATAGGTCTTAAGGGGTTTTTATGTAAAATATAGAATTATAAAAACATGAAATTATTAATAAATGATACATGTTTTTTCATTATTACATATATTTAAATACATTGATAATTTTTCTAAAATCATAATTTTAAACATTTATTTAATTAAATAGAAAATAGAGTTTTAAATACATGTTTATTAATAATATAAAAATAAATTAATCTAAATATTTATACTTGGCATAGAATAAGAATAATTTCTTTTTAGGATTAAAATATATTTTTCTATAAAAATTAAATGTAACACATTTTTATATTAAATTTAATTTTTATCACTTTTAGAAATTGAATCCAATAAATAGGATTTAAAATTTGGAATTATAATTTATAAATTAATTAATAATATCAATTGTATTTTTAGACACAAATATAAGTTACCGGAGTAAAATTCAGTTATCATGGTAAAGGAAAAAGGGTTATTTTCAAAGAATTATTTTTATAAGTGCTGCATAATTTTTTTAAAAATATAAATATAACAGTTAAAAATAATGAATCTAATATAATATATATATATATATATATTAACACTCATTTAAAGTAAAAATTTATAGAATATAAGAGTAATAACACTTAATGTTTAAAAAATCATTTTTCTATAAAAACTATTTATTCTATATATCATATATTTTAATTTAAAATTTCATTTTATCATATATATAGAAATCGAATCAAATTTTATGGAGTCCAAATTTGGGATCATGATGTTGAAATTAGGTAATAGGGGTTATATTTTATTTTTATAAAAGAAATAATTACCGTGGTAAATATTTAAACAAGGTAAAAGGGGTAAAAAGGGGTAACTTAAAATGGATCAATTTTATGATAATTAAAATGATATAAATTCTTTTTAGAATTATTTTTTATCTGTGGGAGTAAATACTATATTCCTAACCAACATTTATTTAACTAAATAACCTACCTTCAATGTGAATCCATCTTTACCCCTAACTTAACTTCTGTTTTCAAAGAAATATCTCTCTTTTTCACCAATAAAAGGAGATAAACTACAACCAATCCAAATAAATATTCTAATTAAAATTAATATTTAATTCCAAAAAAATTTCCACTATTAAATTTTTATTCCTCATTAGGTATCCTCTATTCCCAAGAAGGATCCATAGAAGACTTCATTTCCAAGAGGCTCTTCAAGGGATGATCCAAGACTTCAACATAAATATTACCCACTCCCTAATCATTAATTATTGATTTTGTCATCACAATCTCCTCTAATATCATTAATAACATTAATAAAATCAAAATAATATCACTATACTTAAATAATAATGATATTATAATAAAAAATCACTTTTATAACCATACTCACCCATAACTTATAACATGTTTTTCAGGTCAGTTTAACGACCTACATGAACGATGCCATAAATTTATATAATTGATGACCATAGAAAGATAATTACTAAAAAATTATGATATTAATAAGTAAATAATGGTTTTTTGTTCTGGAATATTAAAATTTATATTTATATCATTATTAATATACCTTTTTTGTTTGTTAAAAATTAACAGAATATGCTCATGATATTTTTCATCTATATGAATTGTACTTAAAATTCCCATAGATTAACCTATAATTTTATAAATAATAATGGAAATTCTATTTGAGTGCCTTAACCCTTCTGTAAATAATGAAATCAAGAACTTGGAATGATTATTGAAACCATGATATCAAAAAAATCAGATATGGTTAAAATCATGAACAAATGATAATCAATATTAACTAAAAATAAGTAATAAAAATTCAATAAAATAAAAAAATTAATAAAAATTAATATGGTTATAAAATATATATTTAATTATTCTATGATTACTATACAAGATAAGAGAGCATCCGACCAATCGGGAATCCAAGGTAATGGTTCTTTGTCTAAATTTTCTTTCTTTGAGACATATTTCAAATTATGCACTTATTCTACTTTTAAAATGTATAATTACTACCCTATTGGATTCTTTATTCATAAGTCGCATTTTTATCATGGGATTCAAATTCTATTTCATGATATATTTCCATGTTCATTTTATTTATGAATTACTAAAGTTCTTGTTAACTCAACTCATATTTTTTGAGTTATAATTTTTATTCTTGAACTTCATTATTTTATATATGGTTTATTCCACCCTAATATTATGTTATATTGTATTTAAACCATATTTTTTTTGGAATTTACTTTCTCAAATCAAAATTATCTTCTTTAATGTTTTTATTTCTTCATAAAATATGACATTATTGAGAATAATTATCATCATTTCTAATGTCTCCTTTTACACCATGTACATATTCTTCTTACCATAAATGTTTTATTTTATTATTTTTAAATCCAATTTTATTTCATGTTATATTCTTTTCAAATATCTATTTATCTCATTATAAAATTAAAAAAATCAACTCTTTCATCAATTTTAATTTTCATTAAAACAATTTAAAATCTTAAGAAGACATTTCTTATCACATTCATTCATTTTATTTTATATTCCACTCAAAATTTATTTTTGAAGTACTATATTGTTAGTTGATGAATGGATTAATGCTTTAAATTTTTATCAACATTATTGAAGTGTTTAATAGAGGTTTGTGTGGATTTCGATATGTTTTTGAGATGTTTGGAATGTGTTTGTGAATGGATGGATGGAGTTTGAAGAAGTTCTGGAAATTTTCTAAAAAGATGAAGATTTTGTCTAACTTGAGAAATTTAAAAAGTGCCAAGCATAAGGCTCTGATAATTGAGAAAAAATATTTTAGTGTTTATCATAAGGTTTTTACAACTAAATGTATTTCTTCATGTCTAAGAATATGTATTAGAGACTTACTATAAGTCCTCATCATAAGACTTTGGTCCATCCTATGACATGTAACAACCCAATATTTTACTGAATGATTTTTCTATTAAATAAACATTATGTGTGATAGCTTGTTCTAAATTAAACTTTAAACTAAAACAAATCCTTCATGTGTTAAAATAAAATTTGACCATTATAATATAGTTTTTGAATTAGTGTGTCTGAAAGGAAGTGACCATGTTGTGAAATCTACAAAGAAAAAGGTGAAAATGTCATTAGGTAGTGGAAGTATACCTTATGAATCTAATTTGTCTGAGCTTGGAAATGAAGTAGATGCTCTAGGGTTTTCATTATACCAATACCAAGTTTAACTTGAACAATTATGGTCTGAGAAAAACTCTAAGTGATTGAAATTCAAACTCATATAAATTAACCTAAGATTCATGCTAGAGTAATCACCACCTTCGACGGCCTTAAGATATTACTTTATGCTTAGATATAACATGGAGATATTTAGGGGATGAGTAACTTGATATTAGGATGATATAATTAGGTAATTATTAATTTAATAAGTTATTTATCATATATATTTTATATATTTATTATTTTTACTTCTAAATTGAAGGTTGTCTATTTAGTAACGCATTGATAACATTAACGAGTTCATTTCAAAAAAATTATGATCCTTATTTAATAAAACTAAATATATTAAATATATTTTTATTATATATAGTAAAATAATACTAATTTGATTAGTAATTGATATCAAATATGAGTAAGAATGATCAATACCTTGGAAATTTATTTTCACATTATTTTTTATTAATTTATTTAAAACATAAAATATAAAATCTTGAATTTAAATTTGAGAAAATAAACTTCATTTTTGAATTTATATGGTCAATATTAATTTAATATTAATGTTTTATGTTTTTTTAAATAATTTTTTTACTTGAATAGTGAAAAATACTATCTATACAAATATCATATTTTTTTGACATTATTAGTATATAATCAGGACTTGAAGATTTATGAAACCCATTTTTAGACCATATATATATTTTATATATGACATTATAAATTTAAAAATATTTTTTTAGTTTATAAAAATATATTTAAAATTTTATAATTTAAGTTACTTTTTCTCTATTTTTTTAAAATAAACTATATATTTATTATTTTGAAATTGATTTTATTCACTTTTATAAATTGAATAATATGAAACTATTTGAATATTTTAATCAATTTTTTCAAATTATTTAATGGGTCGATTTTATTATTAGTCATAATTTTAAGTTACCAAGGTAAGTATTAGTTATTGTAGTAAAATGAATATTTTTTCAGAGAATGATGTTTTTTAAATAATATATATATTTTAAATTTAATTGATATAATTGAAATTAAGACTCTAAATAGTTATTAAATAAATATAAAAAGTAACTTAAAACATAATTAATTTCTAAAAATTGTTAAATAAGATTAAAGACACATAATTATTAAATTTTATTTTTCTAAAAATTGTTCCTTAATAAATTATATGTTTTAATTTAAAAGTTAATTTTATCATAATTATAAATTTAACTAGATTAAATGGGGTCAAAATTAGAATTTATCATGTCAATGTTTGGTAAGAATGATCATATTATTCATTTAGTAATAAAATAATACCTTTTAGGTTGTAAATTCATACCTATATATATTTACTATATTTCCCCACCTAAATCACCTAATTATCATGAAATTTCATTCATACTCCTTACCTCACATTCATTTCCAATGATTTTTCACTCTTTTTCACTTATAAAATGAGATCACTTCCACCCATTTCAAGACAAACCTATAGTTTAAAATTTCCATGAAAATCTACCCAATTTACTTATTATAGATACCATATACACATTAGGAAACCTCTATCCTAAAAAAGTACATCAAGTTCCTCATTTTCTAAGGATTGTTCAAGAGAAGAGTCAAATCCTCAACCTAAGTATTACTTAACCTTAGATTTATTTATTTATCCTTCTCATCAATAATTCTACAAAACCATTCAAACCATATGTATATAATTAAAAAATTATAAATAATATACTAATTTTATTATAGTTATGGTAGAAACATTATATATTCCCTTCCCATTCAATTAAAATAATGAAAATGTTTCTCACGCATGTGTGTTGACTACTACCTCCATGAATGACACGTTTCATATTTCATCAACACATTTCAAGGATGGTTATAGAGATGGGTTAATAGAATAGATATGTAATTAATATCAAGATTTATATTTTTTAAATATAAATTAAGAACTCTACAAGTAATATTAGCAATAATCAATCATGGTAAAACTAGCCACCTAAAACGAATATACCAAGAGGGAAAATAATTTATTAATAAGTGATGACTTCTTTTTCATTTAACTTATTATTAAATATCTTCCCAATCATGATTAATTTACTTAATAAAATCTAAATAATTTCATTATACTTTTTTGATAGTGATTTTATAAAATAATATTCTCTTCCATAACCATAATTACATGTTGATTGTAGCATGTACATAATAGGTCAGTTTAACAACCTACATGAATAATGCTACAAATTTATATCAATGATGTATTTAGAAACTTATCATTGGATATTAAAATGTAAATATTATTTTTTTTCTTTATTAGTAATATAAAAATTTGAATCATTAATTTGTATAACAATGCTCGTTCATTATAAATTACCAAAACAAGCTCATCACCGACTTCATCCTAAAGGATAATTTTAACATAAATGTAATATTTTAAAGGCGTTTTTAATTTAATTTCTATTCATTCTTTGTTTTGGGGGTTTCCCAAGGTTTTATGGAGGAATATGTGAGTTTTCATGAATTGGGCCAAACTATGAGCCCAATTCCAGATTTAAAAATAAATTTTGTTTCTTTTATAACTTTTTCATTTTTTAATATTTCTAACTAATTATAATTCCTAAATTTACTCCCCTGACATATTAACACCAAAATTAATATTCGGACCCTTTAAAAATCCATAAACATGGTGTATTTTGGTTTTTATTTTAGGGATTGGGCCTGCCCAGAAGCCCATATCCGGTTTTAAAAATTAATTTTATTTAATTAATAACTTATTCAATATTAAGTATTTTTCATTGATTACAAGTCTCACAGGAGACAATTGAACCCAGACGCATGCCCAGACTCTTTTCCCCCACTTCGGAGCTCTTAGGAATCGAGAGTTAGGGAAGAAATTCTTGGGGTTTCTCAAATCGTCCAAATTTGAGAAGGTAAGTTCTTTCCATCATAACTCTTTCAATTATTACTTCTTTTATCCTTTTTCCATGAATTTTATTCTCATTTTATTGAAGTACCAAATGTCCAGAGGATATTATTTTAAATATAGGGTTTAACCTTGGCTTTTCTGGGTCATTTCTTGTGGTTTTAGGATTGATCTCGGTCCCTCTTGGTGCGGCGGTGGTGCGATTTTATTTTCGCACAAAGGATTCAAGGTTTATACTAATTGGTAGGTGATTCCACTTTGTATGAAATCCTTGTGACATAGCTACTGTGATTATTATATTTTCATGTTTAACCTATTTATTTTCTACTGCAAAAAATTGGTTTTAGTGGTGTTTTTAATGCAAGTGAATTTTAAGGTCCAATTTCATGTGAAATTTGTGTTTTTTCATATAAATATTTTATTGGTTCATTAAGGGATGCCTTTTAATTATTTAGTTGAACTTATTGAACTTTATTAGTACTGAAAATAATGTTTTAAATTTTATTATTCTTTGTTTGTTTCTACAAAATTGGTTTTGGGTGATGTTTGTTATGAAAATGGTTTTTGAGTACCAATTTGGTGTTGAATTAGGTGTTTTACATGGGTATTCTATGAGATGCTTATTAGGATTGTTTTATAACTCATGTAAGGAGTTTAAAAATAATTTAGGGTGTGTTAGATTCTGTTTTGATAAATATGAGTATGAATATGGTGTTCAGGTGGGGTTTTCAAAGAGTTTTGGGTGAAAAATAAGGAAAGATTTGGAGAAATTGTTTTATTGAAACTCAAAGTGTTTTGTTGGGTGTTTTAAATGGTATAAAATGTGTGTAGACACTGTACTGATTGTATGTGACCAGTATTGGTGTTTTATATTAAAATGGATATATGTATCATTCTGAAATTGTGTGAGCACAAAGGGGGAATCCCGGGTACCTAGGTGGGGCAGATGTGTACTAGTACGGCTAGTGGACCGGATAGGTTTTGTCCCTATTTCACATATAATTTGGATAACGAAAACTCTAACTAAAATATTTGGATTATTATTGGGGACCACTAGGTTATGGTTATGTTCCCTACTAGTGGTTCGTGCACGAGAATGGATTTTACTATGGTTACTTTACACCGAGGTATGAGGTACATGGGGTCCGAGACTATCTAGTGCCTAGGGGTGTTCTTGATTTTGTTGCTCATTGTGATTGTGGTATTTTCCAATGAAATGAGGTGTTTTTTGCAGTAATTTACAGTAGCTAACATTTCTATTTAAATGTGTGAATATTTTGAAAACTTTAGCTTGAAAACTGTTTTCAATTGAAAGTTGCATTTCTTGGATTTTATCACTGCTTTTCTTTGCATATTAAAAATGCTTGATTTTTTACATTGTATCACATGATATTTGGAATAATTGGGTGGTATACTATTGGTATTAGGCTCACACCCTACTTACACCACTTGGGTTCAAGTAGACTTGGTTATGTTTGACTCGGGTAAAGGAAAGGCTAAGGGTGATGGCGGTTCAGGGTGTTAGTTCCCATCCTTGGGGCGGAGTTGTGGAGATGACTTGGGGGTGATGAACCATTGTCATGTGGATTAAATGGGGCTGTTTTGTTGATGTTTCATTGTTTATTTGTACCTTTTGTATTTCATTTTAACTTATGTATTCAATTCTGGATTTTTTTAGACATTGTTGGTATGAATTTTTCAGATTCATTTTATCAAATATTTTTGATGTTTTATGTATACATATTTAGGTAAATCATTCCCAAACTAAGATAAATGATACCCGAGCACTTGTTCCAGCTTGTGGGGATAGGGAACGCCCTTTGGGCTTTGTCACGGGCTGGGTTTGGTGCCGGTATTGGTGGTGACCAGATTTGGTTCGTGACAAAATGGTATCAAAGGGGGTTAATGTTTTTGGGGTATATTTCTATTTTGGGATGAGTCAGGATAGACAAGAGCTATGACAATCGAGGATTGTTGTTTTTGTTATGAGTAGGGTGCCTGACCTACACCTCTCATGGCAGACCTTGAGTCACTAGGGGATGTTGGAATTTACGGATTGACTTCACTTCTAGGTGAGACGTGCAGGCTGCAGACCACATGTGGTCATCGGGCGGAGGTGGAGTAGTTATTTCATTTATTACTGGAATGTGTTTAGATTATTTGTATTTGATGTATTTGATTAAAATTTTCAGAATTGTGGTATTGATTATTGTTTCGTGATTGTTTCATTTTGTAGCAACATGCCTCCCCAAAAATCTCCCATGCGCCCACGGGAGGAAGCCGAAGAGAGTTCTCCCACACCAATTGATCAGAGGCTAGTTGAGGCTATGGTCCGATCTATACAAGATATAGGACATGGACCAAATCCTGCTATTATTCCTACTAGGGAAGAAGAGACAAGTCTTAGAAAAGATAAAGTTCAGGAGTTTCTGAAGAACAAGCCTCCTACCTTCCGAGGCAGCTCAAAACCTCAGGAAGTAGAGGAATGGATCGAGAAGATTGAGCATATGTTTGAGTTCATAGAAAGACTCAATGAGCTCAGCGTGAAGTGTGCCTCCTTTTTGTTGGAGGGTCCTAGCCGTAAGTGGTGGGAGTCAGTTCTTCAGGCTGGGAAGAATGAGAAGATACGCTTGGGAGATTTCAAGGTTGTCTTCAATGAACAATACTACCCTAAGGTGTTGGCTTATGCTAGGTCCAGAGAGTTCATGGACCTTGTTCAGGGGAATATATATGTGATGGAGTATGCTAACTATTTTGCTGATTTGGTTCGGTATGCTCTATAAATCGTCTCCAATGAGAAGGCGAAGGCCCAAAGGTTTGAGAAAGGCTTGCGACCAGAGATATACTCTCAGGTGTTCTTATTTAAGATGAGGACCTATGATGAGGTGATTGATTGGGAGTGCATGGTGTATATTGATAGGAAAGGCAGGGATAGTTTCTCTAGTTCAGTATTAGCAGTGGGCATTGGCAGCTCCTCATAGAAGAAAAGGAAGCGGGAGGATCATGTGAAGAAAGGAGGTGGCAGTTCAGGCCACTCTTCCAGGTAGTTTTTGTCTACAGCTTCTGATGCGAGATTGGTCATGTGCCACCAGTGTGGGAAGCCAGGGTACATCAGAACATCATGTTCACTTCCTCTGAAGCCTTGTTACCTATGTGGAGTTATGGGGCATTTTCAGCGTTTTTGCGGTGTGGCATGTCCACTTCTGAGTGGGGCAGGGTCAGTGGTTTCAAGAGGAGTGCCAGTACAGTCCGAGCCATCAAGGACTGAGGGATCTCAATTTGGTAGCCGTGGTGGTAGGGATGGGTCATCTTCTGAGAAAAACTAGTTCAGGGAACATCCACATACTAGAGGTCATCCTCAGGCAGATACTGGACATCTCCATGCAATGGATCAGGCACCAGTAGGATCAGAGGCAGGACCGTCGATAGTTCGAGGTACCGTTCTGATCACATCTTCTATATCTAATGCTCTTTTTGATACTGGAACCTCTGTTTCATTTATTTCTGCCCGTTTTTGTGGACATGTTGAATTTTACAACTGATTTTATGTCTTTCGCGATGGATTTGGTGACACCCCTGGGAATGAATAAGGGGCAGGGTCTCAGGTTCCCGTTGTGTGCGCTTTCTGTGTTAGGGGTCGAGATAGAGTGGGACCTATTAGTCTTAGACAAGGATCTTTTTGATTTCATACTTGTAATGGATTGTCTAGTACACTTCCAAGCACACATCGATTGCTACAAATGACGATTGTGTTTCACGACACCTGATGGGAATCATCAGGTTTTTCGGGGAGAATGGGATCCTTGGCCGGGTTGCGCAGGACCTCCACTTCGAGAGTTGGGAAGTATTACCTCCCAGTTATCACCGCTCATGCTATAGGATGATGGTATTTCCCCTATAGGTGCACTACCTCATGTATTGAATGAGTTTCCGGAGGTATTCCCGGATGATTTCTCAGGTTTTCCCCCGGAGCGAGATGTGGAGTTTTCAATTGATCTGGTGTCGGGAACACAACTGATATCTCTTCCCTCCTATCGCATGGCCCACACTAAGCTGAGGGAATTAAATATACAGCTGTACGACTTATAATCCAAAGGATTCATTTGCCCGAGCGTCTCTCCTTGGGCTACTCCTGTGTTGTTCAGGAAAAAAGCTAACAGATCCCTCCGATTGTGCATTGACTATCAGAAGCTGAATAAGGACACAATTAAGAACAAAAACCCTTTGCCTAGAATAGATTATTTGTTTGATTAGTTGAAGGAAGAAAAGTGGTTCTCAAAAAGAGACTTGCGTTCGAGTTATCACCAGCTTAGGGTGAAGGAGTCAGATATCCCTAAGACAGCCTTCCGAAGTAGGTATGACCACTTTGATTATTTGGTCATGCCATTCGGATTGACCAATGCTCTAGCAGTCTTTATGGCACTCATGAATAGGGTGTTCCATCAGTATCTCAATTCCTTCTTCGTAGTGTTCATGGATGACATTCTATTATACTCTGGCTCTGAGGAGGAACACGAACATCACTTGAGGATCATTTTGGGTACATTACTGGATCACCACCTCTATGAAAATTTGTCAAAGTGCACTTTTTGGATTAGGGAAGTGAGATTTCTTGGGCATGTGATCTCTAAGTAGGGGGTTTCAGTCGACCCCAAGAATATTAGTGTTTTTATGTCATGGGATCAGTCGAAGAATGTGTTCTAGATCAGGAGTTTCCTTTTCCTGGTTGGTTATTACATGTGATTCGTTCGATATTTCTCTCGGCTTTCTTCAATGATGACTACGTTCATCCGAAATGGAGTGAAGTTTGTATGGGGTCCAGAATGTCAGGGATCGTTTGAGGAGCTGAAGAGGCAGTTGAATACTGCCCCCGTACTGATTTTGCCTAAGCCCGGAAAGGGGTATGTGGTCTATTGTGACGCTTCAGGTATGGGTCTTGGGTGCATGCTTATATAGGATGATAACGTGGTGGTGTATAGCTCTCCCCAACTCTAACCACATGAAAATAATTACTCGACCCATGACTTGGAGTTGGAAGTGGTGATGCATTCTTTGAAGACTTGGTATCACTTCCTCTTTGGGGAGAAGTTTGTGGTCTAATCTGATCACAAAAGATTAGGCTATATATTCTCGTAGAAGGACCTCAACTTGAGGTTGCGTCATTGGATCGAGAACTTGCAGGGTTTCGACTTTGACATTCTCTATACCCCAGGCAAGGGTAATGTGGTGGCTGACACTTTGAGAAGAAGAGTTCCAGTGCAGACTTTGAGGATGTCCAATGATGAGTGGACTTTGATGGGGCTCTTTTCTCAGATGCATGTGGGGACCAGGGAACACAATAGATGGGAATTCCTGGTGAGCGTCCAACTGACTACTTCTCTGTTGGAGTTGATTCAGCGGGAATAGCCCAGTGATGAGCTTTGTCAATGGTCAAAGCAGCTTCTTTGTTGTGGGGAGACATCCTCTAATTGGTCGTCGTCTCTCGAGGGCATCTTGTGCTTCAAGGGCCGTTCAGAAGTGCCATTATCTCTATAGAAGGTGGTGATGCAAGATAGCCACCAGTATCAGTGGGCTATCCATCCGGGTTCCATTAATATGTATTATGATGTCCGTTGGTAGTTTTGGTGGCCTGATATGAGACCAGACATAGCGGACTTTGTGTTGAGATGCTACACATGCTAGCAGGTGAAAACAGAGCACCAAAGGCCCCCAGTTTTCTCCAACCACTATCCATTCCTACCTAGAAGTGGGATGAGGTCGCCATGGACTTCATTGTTAGATTACCTCGTACACCTCGAGGTAAGAATGCCATTTGGGTGGTGATTTATTGTCTAACCAAATCATCTCACTTCATTCTGATAAAAGATACAACTAAAGTGGATGAGTTGGGCCATTTGTATATTTAGGAAGTGGTGAGACTCCATGGAGTACCATCAAAAGTTGTCTCAGATAGAGAATCACACTTCACTTCTCGATTTTGGGAAGGCCTTCAGAAGGCCTTGGGGTCCCAGATTAAGATGAGCACGACATACCACCCTCAGATGGATGGTCAAACAGAGCGAACAAACTAGATTTTGGAGGACATGCTTCATGAATATGTCCTGGACTTTGGAGGCTCTTAGGGTATCCATTTGGTATTGGTTGAGTTTTATTACAATAACAGTTACCAATCCATGATTCAAATGTCCCCTTTTGTGGTTCTCTACAGTCGGCCATGTCGGTCCCCGCTATGTTTGGCTGAGGTATGAGACACTTCACTGTTAGGGCCAAGGCTTGTGCAGGTGACTTCTGAGAATGTCAAGTTGACCAGGTAGTGCTTCTTGATAGCTCAAAGTCATCATAAATCTTATGTTGTCCAGAGTCATCGAGACCTAGAGTTTTCTGTGGGTGATAGGGTATTCTTGAATGTGGCCCCTCATTTGGGCCGTCGTCGATTGGGGAACCAAGGTAAGTTGATGTCGCGGTATGTCAGGCCCTTTGAGGTCACCGAATGTATTGGAAAGGTGGCATACAGGTTGAATTTCCTTCTCAGTTGACATCCATCCATGATGTCTTCCATGTCTCTCAGTTAAAGAAATACAACCCGGATCCATCTCATGTGCTGAGTTGGGAAGAACAGGAGCTAGAGCCTGACCTGTCTATTATTGAGCGGTCGGTGAAAATAGTGGATTCCCAAGAGAAGGTTCTTTGAGGGAAGTAAATTTCATTGGTCCAGGTTCATTGGAAGAATGGTAATGATGCACATGAGACATGGGAGTGGAAGTCATGGGTTGAGGAAGAGTATTCATTCCTGTTTTCTGATCAAGCTTCAGGTTGACTTTCCGGGACAGAAAGTTTTCATGGGGGGTGGGGGGGTATAATTGTCACATAAATGAAATATTTTAAAGGTATTTTTAATTTAATTTCCATTAATGCTTTGTTTTGGTGGTTTCCCAAGGTTTTATGGAGGAATAGGTGAGTTTTCATGAATTGGGCCAACCTGTGAGCCCAATTCCATATTTAAAAATAAATTTTGTTTATTTTATAACTTTTTCATTTTTTAATATTTTTCAATAATTAAAATTTATAAATGTCATACCTTGACATATTAACACCAAAATTAATATTTTGAACCTTTATAAATCCATAAAAATGGTGTATTTTGGTTTTTATATAAGTGATTGGGCGTGCCCGGAAGCCCATATCCAGTTTAAAAAATGAATTTTATTTATTTAATAACTTATTCAATATTAAGTTTTTTTTGGTGATTCTAAGTCTCACATGAGCCCATTTCACCCATACATCCGCCCAACCTCTTTCCCCCCTCTTTGGAGCTCTTATGAATCGAGATTTATGGATGAACTTCCTAGGGATTCTCAAATCGTCCAGATTTGAGGAGGTAAGTTCTTTCCATCGTAACTCTTTCAATTCATACTCTTTTTCTCCCCTTTCCATAAAGTTTATTATAATTTTCTTGAATTAACAAATGTATATAGGGTAGGTTTTCGATCCTAGGGTTTAACCTTGGGTTTTCTGGGTCATTTATTGTGGTTTTAGGATTGATCTCGGTCCCTCTTGGTGTGACGGTGGTGCGATTTTATTTTCACACAATGGATTCAAGTTTTTTACTAATTTGGTACGTGGTTCCACTTTGTAGGCAATAATTGTGACATATATACTGTGTTTATTATATTTTCATATTTAACCCATTGATTTGGTGCTGCAAAAAATTGGTTTTAGTGGTTTTTTTAATGCAATTGAATTTTAAGGGCCAATTTCATGTGAAATTTGTGTTTTTTTCATATAAATCATTTATTGGTTGATTAAGGGCTAACTTTAATTGTTTAGTTGAACATATTGAACTTTATTAGGGCTGAATTTTTTTTTAAATGTTATCATTCTTTTTTTGTTGCTGTGAAATGGGTTTTGGGTGACGTTTGTTATGAAAATGGTTTTTGAGTACCAATTTGGTATTGAATTGGGTGTTTTACATGGGTATTCTATGTGATGATTATTGGGATTGTTTTATAATTCATGTAATGATTTTAAAGAAAAGTTTAGGGTTTTTTGGATTCTGTTTTGATAAATATGAGTATGAATATGGTGTTCAAGTGGGGTTTTCGAAGAGTTTTGTGTGCAAAACAAAGAAATATTTGGAGAAGTTGTTTTATTAAAACTCAAAGTGTTTTGTTGTCTGTTTTAAATGGTATAAAATGTGTGTAGATACTGTACTTATTGTATGTGACCATTAGTGGTGTTTTATATTAAAATGGATATATGTATCAATCTGAAATTGTTTGAGCACAAAGGGGGGAGCCTGGGTACCTAGGTAGGGCGGATGTGTACTAGTACGGATAATGAACCGTATGGGTTTTGTCCCTGTTTTACCTAGAATTTGGATAATAAAAAATCTAAATAAACTATGTGGATTATTATTGGTGACAACTAGGTTATGGTTATGTTCCCTACTAGTGGATCGTGCATGATAACGGGTTTTACTATGGTTACTTTACACTAAGGTATGAGGTACACGGGGATCGAGACTATCTAGTGCCTAGGGGTGTTCCTGATTTTGTTGCTCATTGTGTTTTTGGTATTTTCCCATGTATTGAGGTGTTATTGGAAGTACTTTACAGTATCTAACATTTCTATTTAAATTTAAACATTCTGAAAACTTTATCTTGAAAATTGTTTTCAATTGAATGTTTTATTTCTTGGATTTTATCACTGTTTTTCTTTGTGTATTAAAACTGCTTGCTTTTTTACATTGTATTGCATGATCTTTGAAATCATTGGGTGGTATCCTATTGGTCTTGGGATCACTCCCTACTTACACTCCTTGGGAGTAATTAGACTTGTTTATGTTTGACTCAGGTAAGGGAAAGTCTAAGGGTGATGGCGGTTCAGGTTGTTAGTCCCCATCCTTGGATGGAGTTGTGAAGACAGCTTGGGGGTGATGACCCCTTGTCATTTTGAGTTCATGGGGATATTTTTTTGCTATTTAAATGTGTCTTTGGAACTTTTTTATTGCATTTTAAATTAGGTATTCAGTTTTGGTTTTTTGTATAAACCTTGTTGGTATGAATTTTTTAGATTAATTTTATCAAATATTTTTGATGTTTTATGTATACATATTTGGGTAAATCATTCCCAAACCAAGATAAATGATACACGGACACTTGTTCCAGCCTGTGGGGATAGAGAACGCTCTTCGTGCATTGTCACGGGCTCGGTTTGGTGCCGATATTGGTGGTGACCAGATTCGGTTCATTACAATAATAACTTAAATATCTGCAGAATAAAATTATGACATTAAATTAATTATCAAATACAAAAAATAGTATGATCTAATAATGATGAACTTTTAGATAAGAAAAGGTAAAAATTTAGTATGAAAATCGATCAAAATAGTCAATATTACTCACACCTGATAATGAAAATAGATAACAAATAACTAATATACATTTAGATAATAATTATAAATGGGTTTTATAAAATTTTATATACATGAATAATTTTATGAAATAAGTGATTGAGATGGTCATTTATATTATATATGAGTTTATAAAGTGATCAACTAAGCATGAATTCAAGGTAAGGGTATCTTATGTCAAAATTTCACCCCTTGAGATATATTTACTAATACACATCATGTTTTCTTTAGAATGGTTTAGATAATAAAAAATTAATGTATTTTACTATATTAATTAGGGGTGTTTTTAATATTCATATCATGTCATCCTTTAAATGTATTTTGATTCAAAATATTCCAATGTTAAAATGTGTTTTTATTAAAATTCGACTAAACTCGTAAGGGTTTCCTTTCCAAATTTATTTTCAAGTCAATATTTTTTTTAAAAAAAATCCATTATGGTAATTTGTGTTATTTTTAAAAAATATCATCATTTTATTTGTATATTAATTAGGTTTTACTTGTAAAATTAATATTTCATTTCCCTATGAGACGTATTTTTACCAAAAGTGTTTCTTGTAAGTGAAACCAACCCCATATCTTCTTCTTAGTCGAGAAAATCCAATTTTTCTATATATTTATTCCTTGGTTACTTTTTAAATTTTCCTTATTTATGCCTAAATAATTAATTAAGCTCATTTTCTACATATTTACCTTATTTTAAAAAAACTAAATAAATTTTTAACATTTTCCATATAGGTCATTTTCATCAAAATGTGAAAAGATTATATTTTTAATGGTTATGTGTGAAAAAATTATTATACCACCTTTTCATTTTATATAAATATTTTTCTCTATGTTTTCATGGGTTCTAGAAGAAATTATATTTCTTATATATTTATAAAATATATATTTTTATATGATTTCAAAATACCAATTATATTTCTTATTTCCAAATTTATTTTCTTAAAACTACTAAAAAGTATTTTTTATCTAAGTTGTTGTCCTTTAACATATCTTATTATTGTTCAAGAATATTATTTAAATGTTACCATAATCCATCTTAATTTAGATATATTATGTAATTTCATTCTTTTTTTGGGAAATATTCTATCACTGAATTTTTCTTTCCTAATCATTTTTGATATATAACCACGATTTTTATTCCAATTAATTTCCACTATGTATATCCTTTTCATGATTTATTTGATTGAAGGGTGTTCACCCAGATTTCTATATTAATTGATTGTGGAAATTATTATCTTAAATATATACACTTTATCTATATGGTATAAATATCATATAATTTATTATCATGATTGAATGGTATTTAATAAGAATGTTACCTGGTGTCATTGGGTACCCATTTATTTTACATGGGTTTATCATGTTATTATTATTGACTGAATTGTGAGTTAATTCCTTATATGAATAAATTTATAATGTATATGAAACCCATTTTATTTCCATGAGTTATTTATAATTATTCAAATGAAACTGGTTTTATTTCAATGGGTTCTTTATGTTATAAAAATTAAATGATTATCAATTGAATATTTTAAGAAACCCATTATATACACATGGGTTATTTGTGATGTGATAAGTGAATTATTTTTCAATAGGCACTCATAATTATGGATGAATAATATATGGGATCTTATATCATCCTATAGTGAATTTGTTAAGGATTTGATAAGTTTATTTTTTAGGTTCATTTTAGTTCCTCATAAGAGTGGGAACTAATAGTGTAGATTTTGAAACTAATTTTTACCTATGCTAATTTTTTGTTACAGTTATAAGATGTCACAATTTTATTCTTATTATCATGAATATGTTATTCTCTCATGGGTTATGTTTATTGACTTAAGTTTCCACAGTCTTTTGATTAATGTATTATATTGTTCCAAGACTTATTCCATGATTCAAATTTTACTCTTTATTGGGTATAAATTTCTTATATATCCTGATTATACCCATATACTCATCTTATAGTCATGTATGAGATTTTATTTTCATCACTTATATTTACCCTTACTAATAATTTGATCTCACTTCTTTCATATGTTTCATTTTTCTAATATTAGGAACAAAAGTAATATGTTTTATGTTTCTAGAATAGTATCTTTATGGAGATTTATTAGGAGATATTGAATAATTATTATGGACTAAGTAGTTTATTATATAGTAGTAAAATTTCCATTTGATACAAAGGACATGGGTTCAACTACTAAATTATTTTCTTAATTATCTCAAACTATAAACCTAAAAAAGGTCATATTAATGTAAATGTTATATTTATTTTGAATGATCTTGTGCTTAAGGATTTGTTCCAAATCTAGTGTGTAAAGTATGATGTTTTCAGCACTATATCTAGGATTAAGGATCTGGGGTGACACAATTAGTATCAAAAGAGAGTTGAGACAACTTTTCATATTAATATATTTGTAATTTAAGATAAATTAGTAGTTATAAATTTCATTAAGGATTGATAGATTAAGTTTGATCATAATTTCAAAGGTATAGGTAAAACTTTAGGTTGGTTGTATTTAATATTTAAATGTTTTTAGGATTATGATAGGAGAAATTTATTTAAATCCCTAAGATAATAATATGGGGTATGGTTAAGTATAGGATAACATCTTAATGTTTTGGTAAAGTAAATATTGTGTAATTATCCTTGAAATTACATACTTGTCTGGATACTACAGTTGGATGTAGACTCTATAATTGATGTACCTAGTGACAATAACTCTAAAAAGGGTTGATTGGATATTAACTTGATCATCACATAATACATGAAACAGAGTACTAATTGCAAACCAGTTTTGATACTCTTATGGGATATAATATGGTTAATTAACATTTTATCTAATGAACCATTATGGAGGATTTGTGTATGATGTTTACTAATTATTTTATAGAACCTAATTGGAAAATGTCCATGGATAACCAAGTATTTAACAAAGAGAGTCGTATGATGAACCAAAGGTATCATGTGTTAAAAATGATGGTGTAATAGGGGGAGGAATATTCATAATATGTCTTTTATATTCATATTTTATATATTATCATAACCATTTTTGTTTTAGTATTTATTTGAAGCATTATCATGAAGATAAATCTAAGATACATATGTATCTTGAAACCAATATGTATTATAAATTTATAAGTGAGGATACTTAAATGGTTGAGAATATTAGTATATATATATTATGATGGAAAATGTTAGTTTCCTATTATTACCTAAGGTAGTGAGGTTGATATATTAAAAGAAATTAATTATTGATACTCTTATCTATTTTCATTAGTTATTGATATTTATCAATGATATTTTTTGCATATTCAAAAAGTTATGATAATCATTTCAAAAATCTAAGGATTATTCTTTAGTAGTTTTTTAAAATGGAATGGAAACATATATTAAATTAAATCAATAGCCTTGGAAAGCGATATTATGACAAGGATATATTTTTGGGGACAACTATTGAGGAACACATGATTCTAGGATGGATAACCCTAAGGGTTAAAAGGATGACTGATAACTATGTAATTGGTCATTTTTGTAATAAAAAATGTTATCCTTGATATTTTGGTGAATTTTATTTACTTTTTTTTATTATTAACTAGTCTGTGGCCTTTTAAAATAGTGGTTAATTAAATTTGAGGGTTATAGATAGAGTGAAATTTTGCAATAATATATAGTTTCACAGTGGTTTAATTTCTAGGACATTCAGATGGTTTTGGGAAAGATATATTTTAGAGAATGTATGATTAGAGTATATGCATACTTTAATATATGATTGTATGAAAGATAAATGTTGTCTTATGAAATATAATTAACTTTATATAGCCTAAAATAGTAAGGTAGATGTCATATTAGAAGATATATACCGAATGATAAATAAGTTAAGAATACCCTCACTTATTTTCATCAGTGATTAATAATTAAAATTGTAAGGATGAAATTTATTTAGGGGTGAGAATGTAATGACCTAATATTTTACTATATAATTTTTCTTTTAAATAAGAACTAATTTCAATAAATTGATCCAAACTGAAAATTGAGCTAAAATGAAACTTTGATATGTTAAAATAAAATTTAACCATTATAATATATCAGTTAACTTAGTGGGTATAAAATAAAGTAATCATATTTTTAAATCTATTAAGAAAAAGGAGCTAAAATTCATTGGGTAGTGGAATTATCCCTTATGAAGCACATTTTTTCAGGATTGGGAAGAAAGTGGCTACCCTATGGTTTTCCATAGTCCAAGCCCAAGCCAATCATGAACAGTTTTGGTATGAGAGAAATATTATGTGAGAGAAGGTTAAAGTCATTGAAATTTCCAAGAGATCTAACCTAGTATGACAACCACCTTTGACTACCCCTAGAGCTTACCTTCTGATTAGATCTTACAAGGAGATCCTGAGGGGCTATGTAACTGGAAGTAATGAAAATATAATTAGGTAATTGTTAATATGATTAGTTATTTATCACATTTATTTCATGAATTTTCCATTTTTACTTCTAAATAATAGGATTTTTATTAAATAATTCTTTAATAACATTAATGAGAACATTTTAAAAAATATTTTTATGTGCCTAATTTTATGAAACCAAATATATTAAATATATTGTTAAAATATTTAATATAATAACAACAATTATATTATTAATTGATATGAAATAATAATAAAAACTATTAAAACTTTTGAATTTATTTTTCTCCTTATATTTTATAATTTAATATAAAATTTTAAATAGAAAATTATAGAATTTCATTTTGAAAAATAAAATATATTTTAGGATTTAGAATATTAATATTGATTAAATATACATTTTTTTAATTTTCAAAAATAATTGGGTTTTAGGTGAATAGTTTAAAATAACTTCTTAATAAATTCCATGGTTTTATCATCTTTAAATTATTTAATGGTAAAATTTAATTTTTATTCATAAAATTAATTTACCAAGGTAAATATTAGTTACTACTGTAAACCAATTATATTTAAAAGAAGGACAGTTTTCTAAATATTGATTTTTTTTTAAATTAAATGGTTCTATTTTAAATTTATATTCTAATATAGTTTTTGAAACATATATTAAAAATAAATTAACTCTCATTTAATTGGTAATAAATTTTAAATAATATCAAGAAAACTTAATGATTAAAATGAAAAAATTCTATAAAAGTATTTTTTTCAAAACATTATATATTTTAATTTAAATGTTAATATCCTCATATTTAGAAATTTAGTTACATTAAATAGATTCTAAATTCATATTTATCACATATAAATTTTGAAGGAAGGGTGTGATTATACTTTTAGTGATAAAATAATAACCCTTATTAGTATAAGTATTAAAAGGGGTAATCTAAAGTTGCTCAAATTTGTATTAATAAATTTAACACTTATAACTTCTATAATAACTTTTTTAGGTTATAAATCCATAACTAAAATTTTCACAAACATTTCCCCACTTAACTCACCTACCTCATGAAATTATATTCTTACCCATTACTAATCATTCTTTTCCAATTATGTATCCCTATATTACACATATAAAGGGAACTCAATTCCACCCATTTCAAGACATAGTTATAATTCAAAATACCCATGAAACTCTACCCAGTTTAATTCTTCTATCTCTACTCTAAATGTATGGTACCTTATATCCTCAACAAAGTGTTTCAAGTCCTTCATTTCAAAATGATACTTTAAGAGAATATCCAAATCGGTAGTGTAAGAATTACTTACCATTTAACACCCATTATTTATCCTTCTTATCCACCCTTCGTTAAAACCATTATAATCATACGAATATAATTAAATTAATATAAATAATATACATAAATTTTATTATATTTATGGTATATCTGTTATTTATCCTCCTCCCATTCAATAAAACAATGAAAACAATGCTTGTGCATGTGTGTGGACTACTGCATCAATAAACGACACCTTTTTTTCATCACCATATTTCAAGGATGGTTCTAGAATGATTTTATTGAATATATATGTTATTTATTTCAATATTTATATTAATTATATATAAATTAGGATTAATATAATTAATATTAGTAATAATAAATTATAGTAAAACTAACTATATAAAACCAACAAACCAAGAAGAAAAGTGGTTTATAAGTAAGTGACGATTTAGTTTTCATTTAATTTATTCTTATAAATATTTCAAATTTTTATTATTCACATTAATAAAATCTAAATAATAAAATTATAATTTTTTGATAGTGATATTATAATAAAAAAAATTCTCTCATAGCTATACTCACACATCGATTATAGCATGTCAATGTTGGTTCAGTCTAACCACAAACGTGAATAATGCTATATATTTCTATAATAGATGTATTTAGAAAATTAATATTGGATATTAATAAGTAAATAATGATTTTTATGTTCTTTATTAGTAATATAAATATTGAACTTGATAATTACAACATCATTGTTCATTCAATGTAAATTTCCCAAATATGCTCGTCATCAAATTCATCATTGTGAATAATAACTAAAATACTTATGCAATGAAATTATGAAATTATAGATAATTATAAATTATGTTACATTGTATGATCATGGAATTATTACTTTCAAGAGAATAATGAGGAACAACACCACTATTACAAAACTAATTTAAAATGATCAAGATCACTCACAAACAATATTGAAAATAGATAATAAATAACTAACATACATATAGACAATAACTGTAAATGAGGTTTATAAAATTTTATAGTCATGAATAAGGTTCTTCAATAGGTTATTAAGATGCCTATTTTATTATATAGGATGTTATAGTCTGATAAAAAAATCTATAATTTGAGGTAAGGTTTTATTGTCTCAAATTTTTACCCCATAAGACATGTTTTCTATTAAACCCCATGTTTTAGTTGGACTGGTTTATATACTACAAAAAGAATTTATTTTACCATATTTATGGGGGTTTTCAAGAAAAAAAATTTTATATTTTAAATTTATTTTGATTCAAAATATTATAAATTTAAATGGGATTTCTGATTAAAATGTTACTCAAACTATATGGGTTTCGTTGTAAATATTATTTTGATGTCAACATTGATTTTGAAAGATAATAAATTATGGGATTATTTTTTTATTTTTAAAACAACTCTTAATTTTATTAGGATATTCATGTGGATTTAAATTTCCTTTAAAAATTTAATATCCCATTTACTCATAATTTTCTCCTAAGTGTTTCTTGAAAGAAAAACTAACCCCATCTCTTCTTCTCAGTCAGGAACCTTCCTTTTTCCATATCTTTATTCATTAAATTCCTTTGACTGTATAATTTTATATTCTTAATAATTTATTATGTTCATTTTATACTATATAAAATTATTTTAAACTTTAAAGGAAATTATTAACATTTTCTCTATGTGTCATTTTCATCATTATTTTGAAAGATTATATTTTTAATGTTTATGTTTGAACACATAATTATTCTAGTTTTTATAATTTTATATGAGGATTTATTTATATGTTTTCATGGTTTCTAAAATAAATTATGTTTCTCATTGACTTATAAAATATCTCTTTTAAAATTATTTCAAAAGATCAAGTATATTTCTTATTTCCAAAGACATTTTACTAAAAATCCAAAAAAAAATTCATCTAAGTCATTATCCTTTGAAATATATTATGCTTGATTGAGGATATTCTTAAAATGTATCCATCCACATTATTTCTATGAATTATTCATGTAATTTCCTTATCTTTTGGATAAATGATCTATAATTCCTTTTCCTTTAAAAATTTCTTTTAGTGTATAACTATAATTTTACTTCTAATATATTTCCTCTATGAATAAACTGTTTTTGATTCCTTTGATTGAATGGTCTTCAAATATATGTAATATATCAATTGATTTGGGTAATTATTTTCATAATTATATACTCGTTATCTATATGGTGTAAATACCATATTATTTATTATCTTGATTGAATGATATTTACCTAAAAAGTTACTTGATGTCATTAGATACCCATTTATTTTACATGGTTTTATCATGTTATGATTATTGATGTAATTATAAATGAATTTATTATGTTAATCCATTTAAAAAGGATATTGGACCCATTTTATTTACATGGGTTATTTATGAATCCTTTAATGAAAATCATTTTATTTACATGGGTTCTTTATGATATAAAAAGTTAATGA
This sequence comes from Viscum album, assembly GCA_963277665.1. Lineage (NCBI taxonomy): Eukaryota > Viridiplantae > Streptophyta > Magnoliopsida > Santalales > Viscaceae > Viscum > Viscum album. Next base: position 1,776,858,887 of record OY728157.1, read on the forward strand.
TTGTCATTTGAAAGTTTTTATAAATCCACTTTATTTGCATGGGTTATTTATGATGTGATAATTTAATGATTTTTCAAGTGCAACACATATGTACGGATTAAATATGATTTTGGTCTTATAATAACCTCCAATTCATTGGTTATCTATTTATATCTCATGATAAAAGTATTTATGAGTACATTTTATTTTCTCATAAGAATGGACACTAATGTTGTGCATCATGATGTAATGTTTCTATATATAAATTTTTGTTTAATAGTTTAAATATTTCACAGTTTTATGATTACTCTCATGACTATGTTATGTTTTCAGGGATATTGTATTTTAACTCATGTTTACGCACTCTTTTGATTAATGTATTATGTTATTCCATTATTTATTATTTATTATTATTTGGGTATAACTTGCTTAAATAACCTAGTTATACTCGTATACTCATCTTATGATCACTTATGATCATTGATTATTATCACTTAGGTTAACCCTTATAGATCATCTAATCTCACCACTTTCTTATGTCTCTATTTAAATAGGTTATAAAGAAAAATAATATGTTTGATGTGTCTAGAAGATTATCCTCTATAAGGGATTTGTGAGGGGTGTGGAAGACTTGTTAAAGATTAAGTAGTTTATGATATAGTATTAAAATGTCCATTTGACCCTAAGAACAGGTATTCTACTAGTAAAAATTATTATCTAATTTCTCTAAACCTCAAAACCTGAAAAGGTCCTAAAGAAGTAAATGTTACACTATATGTGAATGATCTTATAATCAATGATGTTTTTCAAATCTAGTGTATAAATTATGTTGTATTTAGCATTAGATCCTAGAGTGTGTGCCTGGGGTGCCACATGAAATGTGTTTATATATTTGAGAGAATAAAATTTTCCAAGAGTGTAGGACTACTTGTACTAAATTTATGATTTTTATGATTATATAGACTTGATCTCCCAAGATTAAGACTTCCATACTTTCTGATATTCTATGTTTCTACTCGGCGAAAATATGAGATTCCAGAATCAAAATATTTTGATGAAATGAGACCTGATAATGCTAAATTATATCTTTAAGGACTAAAACATTACATTTAAATTTTGATCCAATCCTTTTCTTGTGAGATTTTGAAAATGGTGTTCATTTCTATTATCAGGTTTATATTGTGAGCTAGTTTATTGAAAATCTACAATTACTCTTGATGATTTTTTGTTTGTGAATAATCTCCAGAAGTAAAATTTGGAATGTAAATGTGATGATGTAAATCCTTAACCAATGCATTGAATGAAAATTTTTGGTTGTGCGAGAGTATAGATCATCTTTTCATGAACTTCATGAAGGATATATTTTTTGATATTGGTTTAGGAATGAAGAATACAAGGTTATGTATGGAATTCACATATTCAAATTTTGTGAATTAGTCTCAATATTAACTGAGGATTAAGAATATTCTACAAACATTTTTTTGATATAGTGTGAAAAATAAGGTTTGAATTAGTATTTCACTGTACACATGTAGTTATTAAAATTGAATAATATTTATGAGATCATAGTTTATGCTTGTGAGACAAAATGTATGAGGAAATAGAGGACCAGGCAATGTGTTTTTGTTTTTAGATGAATCAATAATATTGATCTATAATTTTTTTTCTAGAATTAAATTAATTCTGGTAATTATGAATTTCTCTAATATTGGTAGTTTTCAAAGAAACAAGTTGTTGTTCCAAAATATTATAGATGGAAAGAAAATAGAGAAGTGGTAGATATATATATTTATAGATAGAGAGAGAGTTTCAATTAGATGTTCTACAATCATCATCTTTATCTGGTGGAGCTCAAGTATTTAGTGAGATAATATGAGATATAAAGTATTTCTAAAAAGGATTTTCATGAGGTAATAAGTTTTTATTGAATACTCTTAAAGAATCGTCAATGTATATCTATATCTATTGTTACGAAAGTAACTATACTCTCAATAACAGCATTCTCATCTTGGTTACATATTATATATGAAGTAAATTTAAAACTGCATTGTTTTGTGTGACTCTATACTAGAATGGTGTGACTCTATACCGGCACTATAATCTGGTGATTTTTTTTACTTATAATGAATAATGTTTGGTTGGGGGAGAAAAAAACAATGGTTAGGATTAGATTCAATGTGAATGGGTAAAAACTTTTAAAAATAATTGTGTCCATTGTCTCTTTATTTTATGTACAGACGATTGAGGTTTACACTCCATACTTTAGTGAATCAAATCATAACATGTTTTATGGGTTGATTTAATTTTGAATAAATTGTAAATATTATTATCCACCAATTTACCCCTATCAATTGAGTAATATGGTCATATTAAATTCAATTGGAATTAGATATTGGTCCATCATTTGACTAAATCAAGTTCTTAGAATAGATAATCTGAATTCTGTGAAACGTATGGTGTTCTTACTCTTGATGGAAATAATTGTCATAGTTATAAGATCATGATGTTTCCATTTCTTATATACCTCGAATTGGAATTTAGAGATGTTATTGTTTTTGGTTTTACACTATTTTACTAGAACTCTCTCATTAACCTATAATATAAAATAAATATGGGGAAGGATGGAAATTCATATCAGAAATGGTTTACATAAAATTAACAGGACTTCAAATGGATAAAGAAATTTGAGTGAAGCTATAGAGTAACTATGAAAGGAATACAAAATTCAAGGGTGATAAATCAAAAATATATAGAAGTATATTTGATAAAATCAATATAGTTTAGAAAGATAATATTGATGACTACTTTACTCAGGTAAATGAAGTTGTTAGTAATATATTGAGGTTTGGTGAAAAACATGAAGATGTTATAATTGTTAAAAAGCATACGATAAATTTTTTGAACATTTTTTATCCTAAAATATTATCTTTAGAATATATAGAGGATATTTCATTATATTAATTTCATAACATTATCATAGCTTATCAAATGATAAAAATTATAGCCTTTTATAAAAAGGTAAAAGATGAAATGTATTTAAGTCCATGAGAGAGTTTAAATTTAAATAACATGTTAAAAATGTAAATTCATGTGGCTCAAAAAATTAATTGGTTGAAGGATACTATCAAAGATTCAATTATATTATTTCAAAAATATTTATGAAGGGAATGAATAATTTAAAATGAAACTAACCTCTAAGATAATATAAATTCAATAGAATTAGACACATTTTTGTTAATTGTCATAAGAATAAGGAACCAAACTCTGACATTGAAGATGATGATAAACCATACAAAAAGTAGTGGAATAAAATTTAAAAAGAATCATCCAATGTTGGAAGAAGTAATATGAAATTTTATATAGTAAATAGAATAAATTTTATGAGAAAAGATGAAGTAATTGTCTACTTATCTTATATAGAATATGAATGTGAGTCTAGTGAGAATTTTAAATATTTTATGGCTTTTTTTGAAAATTAATTTGACACTTCAGGTAGTGAAGAAGATTATTTGGGAAACAAATAAGCTAGATCACATATTAATGGATGAAATTTAAACTCATATTTATAATGATACAATTCTCAATAAAGGAAAGAAAAAATGTGGAATGAAAATTAGAAGATAACTGATGAAAATAATGAGGTTGAAAAGAAAGAAGAAGCCCTTGTTTATGAGATAAAAATTAAAATTGAGAGATTTTAAACATGGAAATATGATAAAAGATATTTAATAATGATATTCTTTTAAATAATAATAACTAATAAAGATATGGTCTAAGTATTTTGTAGCATAAAATTAGGTGAATAAATTAAGGGAGGACTTCAAATATTTTATCGAATATAATGTTTAATCATATAGTTCAACTGAGAGAAAATTTACAATAGATTGGGTTAAATATAAACCTGAAAAATATGTTTTTAATTATATTTACACTAATAATATATTCTCTAACTAAAAATATTTTCAATATTGGGCTAAGAAGAATAAGTAGAAACATTATTTGATTTTATTTGATGAAAAGATTCATTCAGAAAGCTATTAAACAATTGAAAAATAAAGTATTTTCTAAAATTTTACAACGATAAAAAAATGTGGAAAATAGTATAAGAAAAAAATTATGAAAAAAATATAGGTTCCAAGGGTTCTACTAGAATTTTTGAGTGTTTGGGCATAAATCCTACACATTATGGTATATCGTGTCATTTCATGGGATGAGACATGAATTAATGGGAATTCATGAAGAGGAGAGGAAACCATATGTTAAAAGGAGGTAGGTTGTTAAGTAAAATATATCAATCTTGAAAACTCAAAATATATTTGATTGTCTTGAGGATATATGTGGGATGTATAAGAAATAATTCTATTATGCAGAAACATATATGAAAAGATTACCTTGAAAAATTACTTACCCTAAGAAAGAAAATGTAACTTAGAAACCCAAGGAAGAGATATCATTCCTTATTGAGGTTTAATTGAATTCTAGTAATAAAATTTTCTATTATTAATGGTGGGTTCTCCTCTCACATGTTTGGTGACAAAATGATTTTATAGAATATTGAAAACCATGAATGTGGTACAATTATTTTTCTATTGAATAAAAATATCTTGAGTGTCAGTCAATACTATGATGATTTCAATGATATTCAATTTATGAAGTATGATTGTTTCATTATATCTTGGATAATGGAAGGATCATTTCTCAAGGAATAATAACCGATGGAAATTTGTTTTGATTGGTGATCCTATCAATTCTTAATACATGAGTGAAAAAGATGAATGTTTTTTGTGTAATGAGAATTATGTCCATCTGTTCTTAATGATTTTGATTAAAATTATGGCACATTAATTTTTTATTGGTCATCCCAAATTGAATAGGGAACAAGATTATGTCTGTGAAAAAATATAAAATGGAAAATGGCTTATAAAAATCATAAGAAGGTAGAAGCTCTCTCTACTAGGACACCTAAACTTATACAAACTAATTTATGTGGATCCATTAGAAAAACTCAATAATAGGTTTTTATATTTTATAAAATTTAGTAATTATTTCACCTGAATGACCAATGTGATGTTCCGAAATCACAAATTAGATGTTATTGATATGTTCAATGTTTTTAAAAGACTTGTAGAAAAAAATTGTGTTTTAAATTATGAGTGTAAGGGATAATCATGGGAAGGAGTTTATAGGTGATGAATTTTTTGTTTTATTCTTAAAAATGGAATCAATAATTTGTTTAGAAAATAATATGATCCTAAAAAAATAGGTTTATATACTGAAAGAATAGGATTATTGTTGTTATTGGAATAAATTACCTTATGAAAGTGAAATTTAAAAGTATTTTGTGAGAAATATTGTGTGTGTTATTGTACACATATAAAATATATGTCCTTCAATACCCATGGAATATTTCACTCCTTATGAAATGTGGTATAAAAATAAACTATTTATTAAGTACTTAAAGTGTTTGTAATTATATGCTTTATAATGATCAAAGGAAACAGGATGGGAAATTTTTAAGAGAAAATTGATGAAGGGGTATTTATGGGGTACTTATCTAATAAAAGTGGATAAAAGTTATATAAAAATAATTTTTAAAAACTTCTACACTTTTCATATGTTAAGATTGTTGAAATACATTGAAAATTACATTTCATTTTAAATAAGATATTAATATTTTATAAGAAAATGACATGATGATTTCATATTAGTAATTTTAAAACAAAGATAATATTAGAAAAAAATGATGATATTGATTAAAAATATAATAATTATGTCCAAGAATATAAAATAGTGAAAGGAAGTAGTTTTATATGTTAAAAGTGAATGTCGATGTTGAGAACATTATTGGATAACAAAGAGAACTTATCTGGGGAAAAAACATTGACAGTGGGAAATCACATAATACTCATATCACATGTTGAACCATGAATGTTAACTAATGTATTAGATCATGTTGAATTGGTACAAGCTATGAATGATGAATTTTATATTATTGATAAAATTTTAACTTGGGAAATTGTCCTAAGACCAAAATATAAGAATTTCATTGGCATAGAATAGGTGTTTATAAACATATTGATTAATAAAATTGCATTGATAAGTAAAAAGTATAGGATTTTATGTAAAGGATATACTCAATTATAAGGTTTTGAATTCAAAGAAACCTTTTATTCGGTATCAAGACTTGAAAAAATTATGATGTTTCTAGCAGTGGATGCACAAAATAAATACAATGTGTATCAAATTAATGTAAAATCAACATTTTTAACTAGTTACATTGAGAAAGAAGTATTTATCAAACAACCAGATGGTTTTATACTTGATGATGATGAAACAATGTATTCAAAATGAGAAGGATAATATATATCTTGAAATAGGCTCCTATATCTGGGTACTAAAATCATTATGAGTGCTTAACGTAGATGAGTTTCACCAATAGAATGGTTGTCAACAATTTTTATATAAGAGATATATCCATTTTCTACTACACTATATATTTTATGTTGATGACTAAAATTCTAGTAATGAAGAGTGTGTTTTTTGGAATTTTTACTGTAAGTTAAAAAATAGTTTGAAATATACATGCAAGGAAAGTCGAGTTGTTTTCTAGTATTATATATTGAGTATAGATAAAATTCATATTTTTTCCAAAGGAAAAATATACCAATGAGTTTTTGAAAAAGTTTGGAATTCATGAATAAATTTATGTTTCAACACTAATCTTAGTTGAAACCAAATTTTTTAATGATGAGAATAACATCAAGTTTAACCAATGGGAATTTATAAGGCTCATTAGATGTTGGTAGTGTTTGACAATATCAAGACAAAATATAATTAATTTGTGGTGATTTGTGATTAATTTTAATGTGAACCAAGGGATCCGAACTTACTTTCAGTAAAGAGGTTAGGGAGATATGTGAAGGGAATAGTGAATTTTATCCTGGTTTACAAATAAAGTATATATTTGAATATTCTTGGACACATTAATGCATACTAGTAAGGTGGTTTTACATATCAAAAATCCAAAACAAGTGGTAGTTTCTTCATTATTGAGGTTTGTGTGAGATGATATAGTAAGAAACAAAACTTAGTGACACTTGGAACAACTGAAGAAGAATATGTGGAAGATACTCATGCATGTACATAGGTATTATGGATAGTTATACAATTAGAAGACTTGAGATTTATAACTAAAATTCCATTGAGAAGTTTTTTTGTAAATCACAATGAAATAAATCTATAAAAGAACCTTATACAACACTCTATATCAAAACTTATCAAAATTAGGCATCATATCATTAAAGACAGAGTAATTAATAAATATATCAAGTGTGAATCCATTCCTACTCAAAATCAAACTATAGATATCTTCTCAAAGGAGATGCTACGTGATAGGGTCTTTGAGTTGAGGCTGAAACTCTATGTTTAACCCCCTCCTCTCACTTGAAAAAATTTGGAACTATTCCCCCACATGGTATTTATATTATATTGAAAAGGGGGTAGGGGAAATAGTGTCACAAATCTATGTCAAAGGGGGATATAATTCCTAATAATGGGGGGCAGTGATCATTTTCATGTTATATAAATCTATGTTTAATGTTGAATGGGGAATATTTTTGAAAGCGATATTTGATGCATGTATTAAGGGGGAGCTCATCTATGTCACATGGACAAATTTTCTTGACATCGAGGGATAAAATTATCTAAAAAATAATGTTGTATCCTATTATGTGGTGTAATACACTTCTCTTATGATATAAGTTGTGATATGATGATTCTCATGATTAAACTTTGGGTTGTGTGAATATATATAAGATTCTATTAAATATTTCATAAATGTTTACAAAAAATAAATAAGGTGGTGATTAAAGTACCTTTGTATTTTTTAATAAACTAATTAATGGTTTTTATTTATTTTTAACATTATTAAAGAGTTTAACTGAGGTTTTTGGGGCTATTGATATGTTTTTGAGACTTTTGGAATGTGTGTGATAATTTCTAGAGGTATTTTGAAGAATTTATGAATCTATTATAAAAATAAAGATATTTTATCCAACCGAATAAATTGACAATGTATCAAACATAAGTCTTTGATCACTGAGCATAAGCCTTTGAGAATTGAACATAAATATTGGAGCACCGAGCATAAACATTTGATCACTAAACACATCACTTCATTTCTAAGAAACATTCTTTGAGTTTAAATATAGTTCCTCATCTTAATACATCGGTAAATCATATAAAATGATAATAAGCCTTTGAAATATTAATCATTTTCCATGATCATAATACTTCTTGTACTAAACCTAATACTTTAATGTGTTTATGGATTTGAACTACCTAGAATAAGATTCCATACTTTGGGTTATTCTATGTTTTTATTGGGTGAAAACCTAATATTAAAAAATTTGAATATCTTAAATAAATAAAACCTAATGATACTAAAGATATTCTTAAGGGAGTAAAACATCACATTAAAAATGTGATCTAATCCTTTTCATGTGAGATTTTGAAAATAGTGTTTATCACTTCTATCTGGTTTCTGTTTCAAAATGGTTTACTGAAAATCTATTTTTATGATCAAATATTTTCTATTTGTGAAGAATATATAGATGTTAAATCTATAATGTAAATTTGATGATGTTTTATTGTTCTTAAGATCGAATAATCATTGGAATTAGAATATAAAGTTATTCAAGTAGAGTTCATCGATAATCGATGCTAAAGATTCTAATAAGTTTTCTATTTTTCTAATATATGGGTCTTATTTTCATGAAATTATTAAATAAGATAGTGTTCAATATTGATTCAGTAAAGAAGAATAAATTAATTATTCTAAATAGTAATTGAAGATGATGATGGTTCTAGAAATGGTTTTCATTTATATATAAATAAATAAGAATGTTAGAAGTTGTATTTAACTATAGATATGTAGTTATTAAAATAAAATATTATTTATCAGATCACGTATCATTTTTTAAAGCCTAACTGAATGAATAAATAAAGGAGGAGTGTGTTATAGTATTCTATTGTGAGATGAATCAATAATGGTGAGCTGTAAAGTTTTCTACTGGAATTAAATTAATTCCTACAATTTTGAGTTTCCCAAATATTGGGTGTTTTTGAATAAATAAGTAGTGCTTCTTGGATATTAAATAAGGTGAGAAAAATAGAGAAAAAGGGAGAGATAGATATATATATATATATAGAGTATAATGTTGAAGATTTTTTATCATCATCCTCAAAGAGTGGAGCTCAAGCATTCAGTGAGATCTTTTGAGATTGAAAATCAATTATAAATTGGATCTACAAGAATTTATAAATTGATCTTGAATATTTTTAAATGTTCATCAGGGGATATCTACACCTAATGTTTTTTAAGAAAATATTATCTCAGGAATATCTTTATCATCTTGGTTACATATTCTGTATAAAGGTATTGTGAAACAGCATCATCTAGTGTGATTCTAGATTGGAATGGTGTGAATCTATATCGACATTATAATCTTGTGATATGTTAATACTCATAATGAGGAATTTGTGGTTGGTGGGAGAAACAACCCACAAAAAGGAGTAAGTTATCTATGAAGGGGACAAACCTTGTAAAAATACTTGTTTTCATTGTCTATTTATTATTTTCAAACACGCGTGAGGTTGAGAATATATACTTTATTGAATCAAATACTAACAGGATGAAGGGGTTGATTTAAATTAGAATAAATTCTGAAAATTATCCTCTAATGATTCACCCCCCACATCTACATGGACTAATCTGATCTTAGACACTTTAAATAACATAAAGTTTTTCAATGTTTCATTATTGGGGATTATTTTAAAATAATTTTTAAAAAAGTATCCCATCTTTAAAATGATATTATAATGTGACTTGTGACTTTTTTTTAAGACAATAATAAAAATATTTTATATTAATTATTTTATAACTTCACTTCATTTTCCTATTTATATCTAAATGATTTATCTCTTCTAGATTAATGTTCATTATTATCCTATAAGTTCTTTCATGGTGTACTTATTTTAAGAGATTAAATTTTAGTATCAATTGATCATGCTCTTGATATCATTATATGTGATATTTATTATTTTATGAAACCCATTTTCATTCCATGGTTTTTTAATGACATGATGTATGATTGATTTAATGTGGCACACATAAGTATAGTTTATCATTGTGTAAATAGTGTGGTCCTATATATCCCTATAATTAGTTTTTAAAATTTTTATATATTATGATATAATTATGGCATGTGAGTTGTGATACTCAATCTAATATGGGGTGTGGGTTGTGATGCTTGATCCACAATACTATGAGATATAGGTTGTGATTCCAGATTCACTATATTATGGGGATTAGGTTTTGATAACTAATATAATATATAAAATAACTGAAGATAAACATATCTTTATTTTACATAATTATCATATGTCAAACATTATATTTCATAATAATATTGGACATCTTGGAAAATAATTTGGTTTAGTGTCTTTGTGTACTAGTTTCATAGGAAACTTATTTTAAAAAAAAGGTGAACATTTATTTATAATAGAACTCTTTAAGACCCCCTTAAAGACTTATAATAAGTTATACTTATCATCATAACTTGGGGAAGGAAAACAAAGGGGTGATCTCAAATGCTCAGTAATAGAAAACTTATCAATATGTCATCAAGGGATTGATCAGAAGCATATGATAACACATGATCAAGAAATATTTTCTTATTAAAAATAACATAGAACAATAATATTTATCTATAAATCATGAAGGAATAAAATTTAATCTCAAAAGAACAAAGATATACCATGATATAAGAGTGTGAGATAATGATGAAAACATGGCATAAAGAAAAGATATCATAATTTCAAAGAATCATAAATATATAAAAGCAACATAAATCAAGAAATTATAAACATAAGTCACGGCTCACCACCAAGAAAAAATAACATATTGTTCTTAGGTTTACCTTGAATAAATAAAAAGCTTAATTCAATTCTTAGCACCAAAATAACATAACATAGTGTGCTTATGATAACAACATATGCACCATAAATTTTATCCCATGATATGTAAACATTACCCAATTCATTAGAGCACTATTAGGGAGCGCACTAAATTTTCATAATATGTACATGAATATGTGTTCCATAAGAGTAAATGAAACCATACATAGAGAAAAATAATAATAAAACCCATGATAATGAATTTGGTTTCAAAATACTATTTTCAATCATTACTAAATTTTATATCATAATAATTCCCAAGATAAGAACGAATTGAGTCATTTTTTATGATAATTTATTAATAATTATGTATAGGTATTTAAAATTTAGTTCCAATATAGATACATTAAAGATAAGTATAAATTATAAGTAAGAATAAAAACAAACCAAATAGGTTATTATTTTTTAAATGACCAATGGATCCTTTAAGGGAGGAATGGGATATTATTTTCCTTAAACCAGAATTGAACTAGGTTGGTTTTCCAAAAAATAATAATGGTTTTTAAAAATCTATTTAGGGTTAAAACATTTTATGGTAATGGAAAAAGACATGAAATAATAAATAAATAAATTCCCTTAAATCAGTTTACTTAAAAGATATAATTGAGAAGTTAAATTAAAACATGTAATATCTCAAGAAAAAAAGTAAAATTTATAAATTAAAAGCCTTTTACATTACATATTTCAGTTACTTTAAATTGAATTAACATTCTTAAATTCCCAAAAATATCTAAGGTTTATATCTCTACATATTTAGGTAATAAATCATACATAACACACTCATATATTATAAAATGGAAACTTATATTTTGTATCCATTTTCCCTATAAAATAGAACTTTTAAAAAGAAAAATGATTTCATTTAATGACACATCATCACAGTTTTTATCTTGACCTCAAATTTTTCCATATTTATCATGTGAAAAACATTTTAAAACATGGGATGAGCACAAAATTCCTCAGTAAGGGATATAAAAATAAATAAATAAATCATTAGTCTGTGAATACTAATAGAAATTTTCTTATTTCAAAATAAACTTTTGGATCAAAATAAACATTTTCTTACCCAAGAAATCAACTCCTCATCAAAAATTTTATATAAAACAATTCAAAAGAAATTTCAGAGGAAAAAATAAAACTAATAAATTCTTCTTTGAAATCACAAAAAACTCATAATAATTTTTCCAAAAAGTTATAATTTTTTCCCTTAAAATTACCATATACTTTCCTTTAAACATAACGTCATTATCTTACCTAAATAAATCATAATATTTCTATAAAAAACCATAGAAATAGTATAAAAAATTTAGGTAAATTGGTGAATAATATTCATATCACTCTTACATATGGGATAACCTTCATTTTATCACATAGAATTACCATTGTGGTTACACATAAAATAACCATCATGTTTACAATTAGAATAACCATCGTAGTATATTATCATAATATCTTTGGAGTAACCTAATTGGTTCACTCTATCACTTTAAAAAAAGAATTATAGATCTATAATGGGATCAAATTCACATGGTGTACATCAGAAACACCCGTCATCATATAAAATTCCCAAGAACCATAATAGAGTACATAAAGGACTGAATCATAAAAATATGCTTTTCACCCAAAATAAAAAAAATCATATATTGATATATCCCTTTCCTTTTAAACTTATTTTTCAAAATTATAATTCCTAAAAAATGAAATAAAAGGGGTTTTATTTGAAATAAAAAATAAATATTATAATGGAATATAAACACCATATAATTTTTATGGAAGCAAGAAAAGTTGTTGTCACTATATATGTTTAAATTTAATATTTTATTTATCTTTGGTAAAGAAAGTCAAAAAATTTCATAAAAATATTCCTTTGGAAAACCTTTGAAATAAATCCAAATTATATATATAATTTTATTTGTAATTAACTTATTTCCATATAAATAAATACATAAAATAATTTTAAAAATATGTACATGGAATAAAAATAAAGTTTTTAGGAAAACTTTAAAAGAGGATTTTAAAAATAAAGTCTCTTACCTTGATTCCAACTCATATCATATTATCTATAACATCCATAATAATAATAAAAGATAGTTATTTAATTTATTAGGAACATTTTTTAATTTTTTTTATTCCTTTTATTTTATCTCTTACCGTGCTATATTTATTTATTTAATCAATTAACTTTAGGTTGGATATTTTGACATTATTTGTTTCATATGTCCAAAATGACTTCAATGAGATTACAATAATCAAATATGTCATTATTAAATCACTTAAATAATAATAATAAGTACATAATTATAATTTTTACACATCAATTATATTTTTAAAATCAATCATGAAATATGGTTATGAAAACTGAACTATGTTATAATCATGGAGATGGTTGGTCGTATGTGTGTATAAGTAACGTTTCCATTTTTCAATGAATATTATGGAAAGATAGTAAGTATTATTTTACATTTAAATAATGATAATTCTACTATAAATATAATGTTATTTATTTAATTATATGTATATATATCATCCTTGTGACGTGATTATGAAAAACGAATCACATTGCTTCGAGGGGGTGGTAGTCCACTCATACACACGAATGACGTTATCATTTTTGAATGAAGGGAAAGGTGAGAATTTGTAAGATATTTTATCCATTAATAATTATTAATATAATATTGATATCATATATACACATTAAATACATCATTATAACCATTCATGAGAAAAGGTGATGAAAAATGAATTATATCAGTTCGTGATGTGGTAGTCCACTTTACACAAGAACAATGAATTCATATCCCATTTGATAGAGGTTAGATATAGATGTAGGTTATTCCATTAGCATAATAAAATCTCATTATGTGTTGGAAACTATTTTGATCATTTTATATTGGTTGTATAATATTTAAAAGAGGTGGAATAATAAATAAAACTAAAACATGTGGTTAAAAACTATACATATTCTTTTGAAAGTACCCTTTTCTTAATACCTTAATCCCTAAAAGTTTGGTATTATGTCCAAAATAAAAAATATATAATGTGGGAAGGGATTTTAGGAAGGTATTGGGGAAGGTATTTTTTGAAAAAAAATGCTTTTGAAGTGGGAAGAAATGAAAAGAAGTGGTACCCTTTATAAGAGAGGAGAGGGGAACTCTTGGAATTTCTTATAATATTAAATTATTATAAATAAAATTTAAAGTAACATTATCTAGTTGTTTTAAACCTTTGCTAACTCATTTAACAATTACCATAATGTTAAAATTTTCAACCTTTTAATGATTAATAATGCTACTATAAATTGAAAAAACCCATAAATGGAAAAATGTTGATTTAATTAACCACATACCATTAATATAACTAAATATAATATTTTCTATGAATTTTAAATCATTTAATAAAATATTATTTATTATAAAATATCATTAATTCCAATTTAGAACTATTTATTTACTTTGAATTTAATAACATCAAGATAAAAATAAATTCAAAGAAAATGAATCCATGCCCCTATAATGTTTTATAATAATCTAAGATATCATGGAATGTAAATATTCATTCAAATAATATTATTTTTCACATTTTTAAAATTATTTATTTTATTTTTCTATTAATTTATTAATTACTGTATCAGTGTTGCATAAGATTTTAAGGTAACGCTTTATTCACTAAAAATTAAAAATAAATTACCATGATTAATATATATAATTTATATTTCAATTAATATTTACAAAAAAATATATCCTATGTTTTTCATCATGTTATAAATATTTTAGTTATTTAAAAGAAGAGTGTGACATTTTTTACTTTTGTTTACATGCAATATTATAAAGGTCAATATCAAATAAAAATGGAAACACAAGGTTATATAACCAAATATTGGATGATTATGGATGAAATTTACTCACCCAATAAAGTTAATTCAAGTTTTAGGGTCATTATATAGTCCTTATCATATCATTTTCACATTTAATTGCCTTATTTACCTATTATCATGGTAAAAAAATTATTAATGTTACTATTCATAATATCCAAAAACAAAAGAGGACTATTTACTTAGACCTCTGGAATAAAAATATGGAATTATTTTTTCTAGATTAAAAACATTGAATTTTCATTATATAATTCAAAATTATACTGACAAAATGTGACGAAAAGAAGTTTTTCATAAAAATGAATTTTTTTAACTACCACATTTTTTATATAAAATTCAAAAATAAAATTCAATTCAAAAACCATAATTTGATTATTTTAAATAAAAATAAACTAATTAAATTTTAAAACTAATCCAAAATTAATATTTTAATTTTAAATAATCAAAAAGAAAATAAAATTTTCAATAATAATCAGTATTTTCACTATTCATTGAAAACCCAATATTTTTAGAAAATTTTCAAAAAATAATCCTAAGATAATAATAATATTTTGAATTGAAAAGTGAATTTTATTTTTCAAAATTAAAATTATATAATTTTTAAAGATATATTTTAAATGAAACCACATAGTGTATAAAATTTTATATGGTTTGAAATAAAGATTTTTCCTTTTGACTAAAAAATTGTCTAATACTTTTTATAATGAATATAACACTAAAAAATCTAACTAATTAACATATGAAAATGTTTTATATCAATAGTACCTAGGCTATTAAACCTTTCCCTATTTTTTGAAATCTCAACCACGTGATTTTATTTACTTGTTAAACAAGTGGGGATATCTTTCCTTCATAGACTTTTCACATTCTCATGTTGTTTCTTCAACCATATAGTTTCTTCACAAATATTTAACTTGATAAATAATTTTATTCTAAAATAATTTCTCTCTGTGGTTAATAATATGAATAGAATATTCCTCATAAGAAATTTTACCTTCTAATCGACCTACCTCGTGAATTAAAACACGATAAGAATCTGGCTTATACATTTTTAACATCAAAACTTAAAAAAAGTTTTTTACCTAAGATAATATGAAAGGAAAGGCTACTCAATAATCAATTGAACCAAATTTATCTTGGATTTCATACAGTCCATTGAAATTTTTATTTAAGTTCCCCTTCTTACCAAAATTCGTATCTCTTTTCCATAGTGATACTTTTATAAAAACATGATCACCTACCTCGAAATAATGATCTTCCTTTTGGTTATCCATATAACTATTATACCTTCTCTGAGATATCCTCATATATTTCTGAATCATATTTACCTTATCAACTATTTCCTCTACCAATTATTATACCATTATATTCTTTTCTCCCACCTCACCCCATCATTATAGAGTCTGAAACTACATTCCATATATTGTCTCAAAATTTGACATATATATACTGGAATGAAAACTATTATTATAAGAAAACTTAGCTAAAGATATATATTAATCCAAAATAACCTGTGAATACATTGAATATGAAAAAATATTTTTTTCCATGGACTAAACTATTTTCACAAATTTTCCTTCACATTGAGGATGAAAGGTTGTACTGAAATTTAATTCAATGCCCAATGACTTATGAAGTCCTTTATAAAAATTTGATGTAATCTTGGGATCATGGTCGGATACAATAGATAGAGGAACTCCATATAACCTAACTAAATTCTTAATAAATAGTAGATATAGTTGATCTAAATATATCTTATCTTGAATGGGAATGAAATTCTCATATATAATTAATCGATCAACAATAACCCAAATTTCATTATTTACTCAAGAAGTATTTGCTAATCTCACTACAAAATCCATTGATATATTTTCTTATTCCACTCAAGTACTATAAAAGGATGAATAATTCCCCTTAATTAAATTTTATTTTCTTTTAACCAATTGACAAGTTTAAGATTTCATGGTAATGTTAGAAATATATATTTTAATTCCATCTCACCCATTATACTCCCAATGGTCTATATACATCTTAATGCTACCTGGGTGAATGGGAAATGGGGAACAATGAGATTTAATAAATAATTATCTCTTCAGATGGGAGTCACATGACACACATAATCTCTTTACAAATCTTAAAATACAATATTTATAAATTTTTAATTCATGAAACTTACCCTTATTACCCAAATATACCTTTTTCTTATAACTCATAGTCTTCCTTTGGAGCTTTCAAAATTCTTTCTGATAGAGAAAATTTTATTAACACCTGAACCAAAATAGAGTAAATTCCTACATGCACAACTTATAATCCAAAAAAATTCAAATAGTTAACCAAAGGGTTATGATTCACACGTAAAATTGTTAATGAATCATTATTTTTCTAAATCAAATAATTTTATACTTTGTTTTATTTTCCAGGATGATAATGAATTGTACAGTCATAATCATTAATCAGTTTCAACCATTTCTTATGCCTCATGTTTTACTCTTTCTATATAAATATATACTTAAAACTTTTATGATTGGTATATATTTCACACTTGGATCTATAAAAATGATGTCTCAACATTTTAAAATATATGTCCTTCAATACCCATGGAATATTTTTTTTAGGTTTTACACATTATCAACATTTTACTTATAAAATTTTTCTTTCAGGGTTTGCAAAACAATCCTTAGATGTCTTCCATGATCCTAATAAATTTTCTAATAAATCATAATATTATTAAAAAACAGCCACAAACTTATCCAAATATTCTTATATAACTCTATTCATAAGAACCATAAATACAAATAGAGGAATTTTTTAACCCAAAGGGAATAACCACATACTCATAATGGACATATCTAGTCTGAAATGTTGTTTTTATAATTTCACACTCCTTCATATTTATCTTATAGTACCCAAAACTTCGGCTAACCTTCAAAAAATACTATGCTCCCTTGAGATAATACAACAAATCATCGATATGAGTCAATAGATACTTATTATTAATAGTGATTTTATTCAAAGAACTATACTAAATTCAAAGCCTCATACAACTATATTTATTTTTAACTAAAAAAATTGGATCACCCAATGGTGAAGTGCTAGGATGAATGAAACCTTTATCAAGAAACTCCTGCAACTTCTTTTTCAATTATGAAGGTTCTAATTGAGCCATTTGATAGGGGGTTTTGAAATTGTATTAGCCTAAGAAACTATGTCAATAAAAATTATACTTCTTGATCAGGTATAACACTAAGAAACTCATAAATAAAAACATCTAGGTATTATTTTGCTACTGGGAAATTATTAAACTGAATAGTTCTGTTATTTTAAATAATATTTTCAAGATAACTTTCATTATAATATTTTAATTGTTTCTCATCTTCTTGATATGTTATCAATAGTATGGGTTCAAACTTTCATTCAACTGAAACTCTATTTAAAAAAATATTCTTTAGCTCTATAATCTATCTTAACATAGTAAAATGAGAGAAAATACATACCCATAATAACATCAAATTATACTAGGGGGAATAAAACAAGGTTTGTAGGTAAAGTGTTTCCATAGACAATGACATGAATATTCTTATAATTGCTTTTAACCTTAATACTCCCCCCATGTGTCTTTACCTTAAGTTTTGGATTCATTTATTGAGGTGGAGTTTATAATTAACCAAAAAAATCATAAATGAAAGAATGTGTAAACCCTAAATAAAACAAGACATTAGAATAATCTGAATAAATAATAAATATATTTGTTACCACTTCATTTTATGTCCAAATATATACTGAATTAGTTGCGAAGGATTTCACCACACCCTTCTTATTATAGTCCTATTACTTCCCATAATTTGTGTTATTATTCAGAAACTCATGTGTATAATGACCAATATCATTAAATTTAAAACATTTTACTTTCTATTTATCAGAATTGGTCTTACCACTACCATGATTTTTTCACTACAATTATTATCCATATGCCCAAACCTACCACATCAGAAGCACTTACCAGATTTCTTAAGGTATTCCCTAATGTTCTTTAGACCATATACATTACATATTCTAGTGTACTTAAACTAGAATTAACTTTATTATATTCCTAAAAATTATTTAGTTTTATAGTTCAAGATATCTAGTTCATAACTCTTACATAAAAAACCCATATATTATAAAGTGGACACTTTTATTCCGTATCCATTTTTTTATAAAACAAAACTTTTATAAATATGCATATATATAAAATATTCATTTAAAAAATTTTAAATAATTTCACAATAAACATAAAATTTCATTTATAATTCAATTATTTCTATAAAAAATATCCATAATATAATTTTAAAAGTATAGACATTGAGTAAAAAAAGGGTTTAAAGGGAAATTTTAAGAGAAATTTTAAAATAAAGTCTCTTACCTTGAGTCTGACTCATCGCATACGTTTTTTATATTTATAAATAAAAATTAGATTAATTATTTACATTATTAATAACCTTTTTCAAGTTTATTATTACTTTTATTTTATCTCTTGCAATTCTATATTTAATTATGTAACAAATTAAATTCACAACATATATTTTGATGATATTCATTTCATAAGTCCAAAATGGATTCAGTAAGTTGACTGTGGCCAAAGAGGTCATCATTCAATAATCCCTAAAATAATAATAATAAAATAATTATGATTTTTATACATGATTAAAACTTTTAAATCCAATCACTAAATATGGTTATGAAAAATGAATTATGTTATAATCATGGAGACGGTAGGTCGTACATATGCATGAGAAACGTTTCCATTTTTCAACGACCATTATGGAAAGATGGTAAGTATTATTTTCTATTTTTAGAATGTCCATTATAGTATAAATATAATATTATATATTTAATTATACTTATCTATATAATCCATGTGATGTGGTGATGAAAAACAAATCTCATCGCTTCTTGGAAGTGATTATCCACACGTACGCATGAATGACGTTATAATTTTTTAATAATAGGAGAGGTAAGAAATTCTATTATATTTTATCCACTAATAATGATAAATATGTCATTTATATCACATATAAACATTTAATTTGTCATTATAACCAGTTTTTAGAGTCATTTATGGAAAATGAATTACATAGGTTCGTGAGGCGGTAGTTCATTGCACACATGAATGTTGAATTCCTCTTCCATTTGATGAAGGTTGGAGATGGATATAGCTTATTAAATTAACATAATAACATAAAAGTGTATTTAGGATACATTTTTATTATTTTTTAATTTTTTAATAATATTTTAAGGATTTGGAAGAAGAAATAAAACTAAAACATGTGGTTAAAAACTATACCTATTATTTTGAAAGTATCATTTGATTAATACATTAATCCCTCTTAGGATTGTATTATACCAAAACTAGGACCTCTATAAAGTGATTAGGTATGTTATTAATGGATCTAGTTAGGTTTTTTTTAAAACAAAAGGTTTTTTAAGTGTGAATAAATGAGAAGATATAGTTCCCTTGTATAAGAGAGGTAAAGGACACTCTTAAAATTTAATAAAATATTAAAAAAAATTATGGAAAAATTGATAAATATTGAAAATATTCAAATTTAATAGGTCTATTAGTCAAAATAATCTCATAGAGTGCAATTTTAACAAGTTTGAAACACATATTTACACTTATCATTTTGTTTTAACCCTTCATTAACCCTTTTAATAATTATCTTAATATTAATATTTATACCATTTAAGGGTTAATAATATTACTATAAAATAAAAAATAGCCATAAATGGATCATGTATGGTGTAATTAACCATATACCATTTATTTTTCCAAATATAATATTTTTTTATGAATACTAAATCATTTAATAAAATATTATTTATTATAAAATATCATTAATTTCAATTTTAGTGGGTTTTATTAAGGTAGCGGAATTTGATCATCAAAGAAATTGGAATAAATTCTGGTTCAAAGGTGACACATTCACCATTTTCCAACTGGTTAGAATGGGTCAGATTCATCTTGTATGGAAACTCTCATCTAAATGGATAAATTGTCAGGATACTCTAGCTTCAATTCATTATATTATAACACATGTCTATCGTGAAACCAACCAACTTTCCAATTTCCTTGAAAATATGGTAGCCTTTAGTGGTAGTTGACATATCATTTCAGCATACCCTATGAGATTATTCCTATTCTTAAAATATATAAGTGTAAATTTCCTTTTTTTTGACTCTTGTAACCCTGTTTATTTTTTATTATATGAAGCCTTGCTGCTTTTTTTATAAAAATATCAATTTTATAACAATTAATTTACTTTGAATTTAATAACATCGAGAAGGAAAATTAATTAGATTACAATAAATAAAAACATCTGATATTTTTAATTTAAAAAAAATCATGTCCGAAAAATATTCATTCAAATCATATTATTTTTAACATTTCTATAATCATTTATTTTATTTTTCTATTAATTGAATAATTACTTCATCTATGTTGAATAAGCTTTTAAGCTAATTATTTCTTCACTAAAAATTAAAAAAAATGCCTTAATGAAGATAAATTATTTATTTTTAAATTTAATATTTATAACTATATAATTCCTCTAATTATTCATATGTTAAAAAATATATATTTATTAAAAAGAGAAGTGTGACCCTTTTAAATTTTCTTTAAATAAAATATTATAAAGCTCATAATAACATCCAAATGGAAAAAGGTCATATAATCGAATCCTGGATGATTATGAAAAAAATTTAATCACCCAATAATATTAAGGAAATTTTTAACATCATTTTCTAGTCATTGTTATATTATTTTGAGCACTTAATTACTAGATTTACCCTTTATTGTGTTAACAAAAATTATGAAGGCCACAATTTATAATATTTTAAAAAAAGTAAACTATTTAATGAATTTGAAAATCCTGATTCAAAATATGGAATCCATTTTTTAGAATTCAAAAAATAAAATTTATGGAATTTAATTTAAAATTAAAATAAAAAAATGCTATGAAAAATAGTTTTTTTGATATTCCTTTTAACATTAAATGTTTTTATAATGAATTCAAGTATAAAATTGATTTTAAAACCCACAATTGGGTTATTTTAAATAAAAAATAATTAACTAAATTGTAAACCTAATCCATAATTAAAATCTTACTTTTTAAATAATTGAAAATAAAATACAATTTTCAATAAAAATCAATATTTTTCACTATTCATTAAAAAATCAATCTTTTCAGAAAATTTTCAACAATTCATCCAATGATAATTTATACATGATAAATTCAAAAATAAAATTAATTGTTTTAAATTATAATTCTATAATTTGGAAATCAATATTTTAAATTAAATAATATAAGGTATAAAACCTAGTTTGGTTAGAAATAAATCTTTTTTCCTTTTGACCGAAAAATTGTCTAATAATTTTTATAATAAATATAACTATATAAAATCAAAATAAAAACATAAGAAAATGCTTTATATCAAAATTACCTAGAATGTTACAAAAATAAACTAGGTATACTTTTAAGTGACATATATATAGAATATGGATGAAATAATTGAGAAGAAGAAATGGGTAAAAGGGAGAAAAAGAAAGAGAATATGTTACCCAAAAATAATAGTGTTGTTTGGAAAATCCCATTATATATTTAAAAATAACTTTTATTGAAATCCAATTTCATAAAATAGGATAATAGAAAATTATTTTGAAAATGGGAGATGTTAAATATGAAGTTCACCTGAGATAACATGTAATTAGGTTTCCAAATATAAGTAGGAATATTTTTGTGATGGGATATTATGGAAATTTAAGAAAAATAAACATTAAAGTGAATATGAATAATACTTACCAACCTCATACTTTTAGAGGGAATAAATTAATCCAATAGAACTATTTGAATCAAAAAATTAAATTTACACAAAGATAAAGAAACCAAACAAACCAATCTTAATAGTAAGAAGTTCAATATGAAGCATAATAACTCAAGGAAAGGGGGTTTTGGTTAAACAAAACCCTTACAGTGTTGTAATCTTTCAAATTGAAAATCCATGAAAGGTAGAAATTTAAATATATTTTAAAATTCTATATATTTAATTAAATTTATGAAAAAAATTAATCTATTTAAAATACATACACCACAAGAAACAATCAAGTGATGAATATGAATCATATCTCAATGAAAAAAAATTAAGATCCAAAAAACCTTGCCTTAGGTCCTGATTCATTATGCACATACACCTAACATTCTAGATAATCAAAATAAGTTTATTAAAACTTTCTTAAGAACCTTATTTATTTATATTTCATATAATAATGTTTATCTATTACTATATGTTATTAATTTACTATATAGTTCTCATTCATGTTGGTTACTCGATGTTGTCCATTGAATTTCTCTATAAATCTCTTGGTATATTTACAATTGTATAAGGTGTTATAAAATAGATTTATAATATCCATAATTATATATGTTTATGTACTTTATTATTAAATTATCAAAAAATATATAAAGTTCCATAGGTTTCAAAAATGAACTCAGATTATGAAAGGTTCCTTGAGAATTTTATTTAATGTGGTTAAATTTACTATAAAAATTTATTATTAATATTACTTATATATTTTAAAATATTATCATTATATAAAATTAATAGTTTAATAAATATCATGTTTATATATTAGATATATTTTAAAATTCATCCATGTTAGGAAATAATGGGAAAATAAAATACATCATTCCTTGGAGGTGATAGTTTGCAAGTACACATATGATGATTTATTTTTCTATAGAATAGGAGGAAGGGAATTAAAATAAGATAATTATAATTTCAGAATATTAATATTGTTAAAATTCTTATATTATTTCATTAAAAATCTCTTTTGGATCATCCATGTAAATATTTCTTGAATGATAAAGCGCATCGTTCTTGGTGGAGGTAGTCCACACAAATGTATGGCGGCATCATCATTTTTCGAATGGTTTAATAGGGAGTTCAAATAGTGATATTGAATTATTTTAATACAATTAATCATATTTATATTATCATCCTTTTAGGGATAGTTAATATTTTAGTGGGTAGAGGAATATTAAGAAAAAAAGACTAAGAAGTAAGAATTACTCACGTGGAGAGCCTGAAATTTCTTTTGAAAGTGTTCTTAGAATCAAAGGGATTAGACTAACTTATAGATAAAAAGGGATTATGGATATTAGATAGACATATAGTAGAGTAAAATTGGGTTCAAGAATAAAACAAAACATAGAGTTATATTGAAGGGGTGATGAGAGTCACGTTTTATAAGTAGAGAACAAATTCTATTTTTATAAATACTCATTATATCACGATGATTCCTTGACACTATTCCTGGGTCAATTGCTCAAAAAGTGTCTCATAATTAACTTTTTTGGGGTTTTTTTAAATCTTTCACCAATAATTTTTACATATTTATTGAAAATGTTTTAATTTGTTTACCATTAGATTTTTACACTTTACCATTTTGGTTTTTACCTTGGTAACTAGTTCTTAACTAAGTAATTTTTTTACTAAAAATATTATAACCCCTCTTAAAAATTTTAGACATTTTAAGCCTAAATTTATCCTATATTTAATCTAGTTTAATTTATAAAAATTATATCCTTAAATTTTAAATTAAAACATATAATCTATAAAATAATTATTTTATAGAAAAATCTTGTTTTGACCATTAAGTGTTATTAATCTTATATAACATTAATCGCCAATTAAATCAGTGATAATATATTTTCATATATTTGTAAAAATAATATCATTTTAATTATAAAAAATATATAAATATAATTTATTAGATAGAAATTACACAACATTAATAAAACAGTTCTTTGAAAATAATCTTTTCACCATTATCATGGTTATTAACTTTAATCTCAGAAATCATAATTTTATGAACAAAAAATAAGTTAGCCTTATTAAATAATATAAAAATTTTGATCTAAAATATGAAATATATTTTTAGATTAAATTCTACAATTGATGAAATCTAATATTTAACATAGGTGAATATAATAGTTTTTTAAGTAAGATATTACTTAAGTTTCCAAAATGATAAACATGGGTTTCATAAATAAAAATTATTACTATAAAATTATTTATTTTTAGATTATATATATATATATATATATATATTATTCAAAAATATTTTTCAAAAATATTTAATTCAATATTTTATTATAAAAAAGTTATAAAAGTAACAGTATTAACAAAATTGGTATTTTTTACTATTAACCTAAAAATCAATTATTTCAGAAAAATACCAAAAAATTATCCTAGGAAAATATTTTAATTTTAATTTTAAATTTTAATTTAATTTTTTTAAATGTAAATTAAAAAATTTTAGAATTATATTTAAAATAAAAAATAATAAAAATATAATCACAGATAAGTTTTCATTAGAAAAATAACTTTTAAAAAATTTAACTATTCTTATTCTTAGTTCCTATTAATTAAAAATTAGACTTGATTTATATCATTCATATAAAATATATTTACAATATATTTAATTTATTTAAATAAAACATAGAAAATCTAATTTTAGAAAACAATTCACTTTTATGAATAAAATAATCTCGTTAATTTTTTCATTGCATTAGTAAATAAACTTTGTTTTTCATTAAATCTAAAAATGAAAAATTTGTAAAATAAATGTGATAAATAACATATTATATTAATAATTACATATTTATATCCATAAAATATATAGTGCCACTTACCCATATGATTTCTACGTAAGATCTAAGAATAAGGTAAGCTCTAGAGGCAGTCATGGTTGGTGATTTCGCTAGCATAGACCTTGTGAAAATTTCCATGAGCTTGAACTTTTCTCGCATAAAATTTTACTCACACCATAATTATTATATATTGTATTGGTATTGGTCTAAGTAAAACCCTTGGGAAGCTAATTTTATTCCAATCATTGATAAATGTGTAAGGTATGATATATGACAGATGGTCTATAGATGTGGAGAATAAACCAGATTTAAAATTTAAAATGTTAAATTAATTATCCTAATTAATTATCAAAATTAATTAGAAATAGAAAATAAATGAATGAAAACTGGAAAATTTTATAGTAATTCAGTCTAAAGTGGAACTACTCTACTCTTATACCTCTCTACTCTATGAGATTTATGTTGTGCATTGTACTAATTTTTTAATTATAATTATAACCTGGTTACAACCTACATTTTATAATGGAATTATAACCAATACACTAAGATTTTGTATGGGGAGTCACAACACAATTACAATACTAAATTTAGAATACACAACCAAAATGGTCATGAATTTATAATTTAGGAGTCACATACTAAAGAAAGAGAATTATTTTGAATGGAAGAGAATAAACATAAAGTGTAATCATAAGTGTGATAGATATGAATAAGTGTTATAGAGATAAAAAAATTCTATGAAATAGATATAAAATGAAAAATATAAGCATATGTATTTTTCTATAGTAATACATTAGTTTATCTCATCAAGGTAGTAGCAGTAGAAGTTGTTTAGGTACAGTTCTTAAGAGATCATCCAGTAGAAGAGTAATTGTCCTCACAGAATCAGATACTTTAACAATACTTGGACAATATGAGGTTTCTCATAAAAATAGTATAGCAACATTATATATCTATCTATTTCTAAGTAATTCTCATTTCCCTTTAAATAAAAACAACTTAAAATTATTGAAGTAAATTTTTCGGAAATCCCAATTCAAAAATATTATTACATAATTATTATAGATATCTATCTATTATTATTACATGACAATCGCTCAAAATTTAAACACTAAAGAACAATAAAACCAATTTTAAATAATAATTAATGAATTTTAATATACTCCAAAATAATAGGTCAAATAGATCACATGATAATCGAACAAAAGTTTCCTTTAAAATTCAAAACTTAAAAAACTTATAGCTTAAATGCATGTAGATACGTAGAATTTAAAAAATTAATAGCATTGAATTAAAAAGTAAAAAATAAGTTTTAATTTTTTAAATATATAATATTAATTTGGAAACATAAAAAACAAACTAATGAAATGAAATCAAAATATGAAATTCAAATATTTGATATTTATGTTGAAAATTTATGCATGAAATGAAGAACAACTTTGATATTTATTTAAAACTGTTTAAAAAATCCTAAAAACACTTATTAAATACTTTATATATCTATAATAATTTATAGAATCATCATAAAAATTTAAACACTTGTAAAAAAGTTGAATTATTTCAAAATATCATGAATATGTGAAAACAGAGCATATATTAAACATTAAACTATATAAAGGTAAAATACTGGCTTTTGTAATGGTAGAAATAAGTTTTACACCTTTCATAGGTGTAACAACTAAATTATTTAACCTAAATAATGGTAATTTTTACTTCCCAAAATATACATAAAGGTAAAACTGAAGTTACATAGGTTTCATAAAGTTAAAACATGATTTATATAGCTCATGTAAGGTTACATGCAACCATGTGTAATAGTAATAAGAAAAATATAATCAATGTGTATATGAATAATAGATTTTACATATGGGTAACATGAAATTTATATAAGTTGAATAATGGCAAGGAGAAAGTCATGTCAGGGTAAAAAAATTTACAAAGCATGTGTAAGGATAAAATAAAATATTTATAAGGGAGAACTACAAATTACAAAGGTTGTGTAAGGGTACTTCCATGTTTACATAAAGGTAGAAATATGTTTTCAAAACTAATTTAATATTATGTAAATAAACATATAAATAAACTAAAAACATTTAAAAAAAGTTTTATACAAAATAAGAATAATTAATGAATAAATAATAATAATTAATAAAAAATATTATTTGAAAAACTAATAATAAAAAAATTTATTTCCACAAGAAAAAAATATTAAAATAAAAATAGTGTAGGGAATTTTTAAAATTAAAGACATAAAATTTAGTGAACACATATATACTCTAAAATCATACAGACAATCTCTATAGCTCAAATAATCTCTCTCTTTTAGAAATTACAAAACCAAATAATATTTTTTCAAAAAGTATCCACCTTTTTGAAATTTAAAATAAAAAATTTTAACATAATAAAAACTATATAGATTAGATTTAAATTAAAAATTTTATCTCTCACTAAATAAAAATAAATAAAATAATATTTTTAAATGAAATCTCCACCATTACATTTTCAAATTTATTTTTCTAAAATTAAAAAAACCAATAGTTCTGTAAAAATATCAAAAAGTTTATTTTATGTTAGAACAAAATATAAAATAATATCTACACTATTAATATAATATTGAATAAAATTAAATCATTTTCCAATATTTTTAGTTCAAGTATGTCATAAAGGGTTTTTTAAAATAAAAATATGAGAAGAATTGCCAAAATATAGGTGTCTTTTCAAAATTAAAACCAATATCAAATAAGGTTTTTTAATCCATAACGATTGCGAACAACATGAAGTTGTAGAAATTTATCCACTCTCAATGGTAGATAAAGTTATAAAATTTTGTTTATTTTAACTCAATAAAACAAATTATTTATTGAGAAAGTGAAACATACCTAAGTTACATTTTTATGAATTCTGAATCCTTTAAAATAAGAATCATAGTAACTAATAAAAAAAATATATATATATAGAATAAAATATTCCAAAATTAATAGTTACTTTAACATATCTAATAATTTTTTTAATAAACTTTAATTGATATTCCTTATTATCATATTGAAATAAAGTACACATAAAAACTCTAAACATAATATCATGTCTAGAAGTTGTTAAATACAAAAAAAATACCAATAAGGCCTCTATATAATTTAGAATCTAAATATTTTCTAAAAACATCAGAATCTAATTTACAACTAATACTCAAAGTGGTTTTAAAAGTTTTATAAGAACCAATACCAAAACTCTTAACCAAATATTTATTATATTTATATTTATTCACAAATATACCATAATTTATTTGATTAATTTTAAGACCAAAAAATAATTTTTATTCACCCATTAAACTCTTATAAAATTAACTAGCCATCAAATTATAAAATTATTTACAAATTAATTCACTTGATGATCCAAAAACAATATCATCAATATAAATTTTCATAATCAAAATATCATTTAAAATCCTTTTAATAAACAAATTAGGATCTAATTCAAATTTATTGAATTTTTTTTCAATAAAAACAAAACAATTATATCATATTAATCATGAGGTTCCATATTAAGACCTGTTATGTCCAAAAGGGGCCTAAATACCCTAAGAGGGGGGGTGAATCATGGTGTGGTTATTCATTTTCAAATTATTCCTACCACACTATATCGTGACCTCTTTATTATACGGGTCACTTTTTTTGCACTATAGTGTTAATGTTGATCTTATTCTTTCCTTGTTTATATGGTGATGATTCTTTGAATGTAATGCAAGAAAAAAAACACAAGGATGGAGGAATTTTTACTTAGTTCACCCTCACTGGGATACATCCAAGGAGAATACAATAGTGATGTGTCTATTTTACCAAATTTACTAAGGCTCACTCCCAATAATGATGTTCGGGCTAGATTACTTCTATGCCCAGGCTCACTACCTTTACAAGATTTAGGATTTTATCACTATATTCTCAAGGGTCAATCCTTATGAATCTTCCCCTATCTCACTACTGGTGGGAAGGATCACCTCCTACCTCTTCCTTCACTCACTGCTCTTGGAAGGTATCCACTCACAGTTTATGGAATTGTAGGCTGAAAATAGTTTAGGGACATATAATTCCCTTCATTATCACTAATGAAAACATCCTTAGTTGTATATGGTTTCTCTGTTGAAGTTCCACTTTCATCTAATAGATGAATACCACTTTTCCACAACTCATTGGGCAACCCCTATCAAATAATTTTCATGATTCACACTGCCTTCATGAAAATCCCTCTTTCACAAAGCTTCTTCACGGGGCTCTTAGCAAAGCTCCTTTTTGAAGATCAAATGGTCTTCATGAAACTAATTTAATTTCACAAAACTCGGAAAATTTGGTTTTCATTTATAGCCTTTATGGATCTCTTTCCTTTTCCCAAAAATCACTTCGCGAAGTAATTCTACTTTTCAAAGCTCAGAACATTCAATTGGCTTTTAAAGCCTTCACGAATGTCTTCACATACCACCTTCATGAACACCTTCATGAATCTAGATCCTTAAGATTTTCATTAAGTCATTCTACTCTTATGAGGGGTTAGAGGCCTATTTATATGGGTTTCCACAAATTCCAGAACCTTCTTGCCACATCATCACCATTTCGCAAAGCCTATTCGTAACCGTAGATCCCACCATCAGAAACCTCCGTATCTTTGTGAACCACACTTCATGAACACTCATTCTTAGAAAAACTCATGAATTTTCCACATTTTTATAATTCCTTCAAGGAAATCCACTTTTTTCAATGCAATTCATAATCGTGGAGCTTTCCATTGTAATGACCCAAAGTTTCATTAATAGAAATCCCTCTTGATCTAATTAAATGTCTCTTTATGTTTATATAAAATGTCAACTTATTTGATTTTATGTTAAGAATTTTTTACCATTTCTAATATAGCCATTGAACAGTGATCACAGGATTAGTATAAATATAGTACTTTATCAAACCAATTTACTCAGACAAAGGAAGCGATGGCTTCATCCAGTAGAATTGCCCCATACGAAGCCCATTTGTTGGAGCTCAAAAAATAGGTGGTGTCTTTGGGCTTTACCCTTGACCAAGCCCAACCTGAGATTCATCATGTCAAGCTCGAACGTGACCATCAACAGGAAAAGTGGAAGTTGATTGAAATTACCACTCGAGCGATGTTATCCGAGCCGCCCCAAGAGTCTGTCACCATCGCACACATTACCCTTAAGTCTTATGCGGCTGTTTTAAGGGGTTATGTAACAAATAAGTAGTACTATGTTCATGTACATTATTTTTTTATATAATAATGAATATAATTTATAGTCATTTTTGATACATTGTAAATAGTTTTTAAAGTACAAATGGTGTTTTTAGTTATTATTTAATTAAGAAATCTATTTTATTAAATTAAGGGATTTTTGAATTAAATAATATTTTAATAAAATAATAATATTATTATTAAATTATTTTTTATTAAATATAAATGATCTTATAATTTTATGAATGCAATTAAAATTTTTATTAAGATTTGAAAGCCATTTCTGTCAAAACCCGTGAATTTTCAATAAATGTCAGTTTTTATTATAAAAGTGAAAATTAACATATTTAGAAAATTATTTAGATAAAATAAATGTTATTTCTGGAATCAGGATGTTGAAATTATCCAACGGTGAATTTTTCATAATTTTCTGAGATAGTCAAATTTTTTGGGTAAAAATTAAATACCGTTTAAATATATAATATGTTTTATGACATCATAATGACCCAATAGTGATGTAATAAAATACTATAATCTTTATTATCGGCCAATATATGTTTTACCATTAAAATAATGTGATTTTGGGTTTGTTTGACTTACTTTTCAAAACATTAATGGACCCCTCATGACTTATTCAACACCTTGCCTTTTTAAATTAATTTCCATGGGAGTGTGACTCACCTCCACATAAGCAACCCTAATATTTTAAGAATTTCGGACCTTGGACTTATAAAATATTTTTTTCCTCTTCCCTTTTCCAAAAACCATGGGAAAAAACCATGGGATGGTTTGTGTTTTGGATTAATTTAATGTAAGGGGACCCAAACATAAATAATAAAGAATTACCTCACCTTTCCTATATAAACCCACCCAAGCTCCCACTTCCTCCTCACTCAAAGCCCTTGGAGTTCATCCAAACTCTGACCTACTCTCTCTAGAATCCTCCCAAGGTGCCCCAAGCTCCAAAGAATCCTCTCACAAGCCTCTCTCTAGCCTTTGGAAGCACACTTCCAAGTAAGGGATTTTTCTTCTTTTCTCATTTTTTGTCCAATTTTCTTTAAGTTGTTTTTCCCTTTTAATTTCAATTATAAATGTTGGGGTATGGTTTCACACCTCCATCATACTTCCCTCTTTATGTTTTAATGATGGGAGACCCTTTCTCTCTCATTAAATGCCTCCCATGTACACCCGTTACTATGCCGAAATTCCGAAAGGAACTTCCCTCTCCTCTTTTACATTCAAGCAATACTTTTGTATCATGAATCTAAATTCCATTAAAATTGTTGAGACATGTATCTATATGACCTCCTTACTGCCCATTACATGTAAATATTATGAGTAACCCCTTTTCTATCTCATCAACCATTTTTATGAATTCCTATGTCACGTTGTTACCCTGTCGAAATCGCACCAATTTTCTAAACCAATGTCATTGTGTAGTGAAACCTATGCCCATTTCTCCATCAAGGGTATTCACCTTTATACACATTTACTTATTGATTGTAAAGTTTTATGTATGAATTCCATATTCCTTTATCGTGGATTAAATGATTATGTTATATGAATCCATGTTTTAGGATCCATGTGCCACACTTATGCATGAAATGAAATGTTTAAGAAGGGTGCGCCGTATAGCGCTCCAATGCATTGGGTAAAGTATAGTATCATGATACGTCATGTGCAATGAGTGTTGACTCATGCTAATTCAAGTGCATTGAGGTTTTACTCGTTCTTTATGTGTATTGAGGATTTACTCATGCTCCATGTGTAATGGGCCTTTGCTCATGCTAATTCCATGTTAAGTGTTGTTGCCACATTTCCATGTTATGATTATCATGCTTTATCATTCCTTTATGTTCATGTTTTTCTTATGCTCTATTGATATGCCTATTGTCTAAAATTTATTGTACTCCTCATTTTATTCCACGTGTACTCCCTTACTGGGCTTTATAGCTCACCCTTTTCTTATGCATGTCCTCAGGTTATCCCATGAAATGCTAAGTATGAAGGAATGTAGTGGTCATGTAAAGGAAGTTTTCAATAAAGATGTTGTATTTCATGTTTTATGTTTTTATGTAATGATCCTAAGCCCCAAAGAATGTAGAGACCCGAAGCCTGACGTACATTGACATTACATTACTTTTGCGGAATACTTAGTACATAACAAAAACACACACTAAAGGATCGTAATAGTTTAGTGTCTTTGGAAACTCGGAACGTAATCTTCTAATCGTGGTGAAAGTTCTTCAATATCTCCCATAAAGGTCATCCCTTTTTTTTTCCTAAAACCTTTCTTTATATCCTGGGGAAAAGAAAACATAAAAGGGTGAGCTCAAATGCTCAGCAAGGGCAATAAAGGAAATCATATCATATCTTTTTGAAAATCATAACCTGCAAAAGAGATCATAAAATCTTAATAAATCATAGAAGTGAAAATGAGATCCCCATAATCATAACAAGAAACTTGAAACTTTGTGGCATGCACACATAATCATGGAAAATCATTTCTTGTTAGTCATGACTTATTGCCAAGACTATCTTAGTAGACAAAGTCCCTTTCTGAACCGAGTTCACTCCTCGTTTCAGTCCTGTATCACTGAATCGAAATAACCTTCCGTTCCAGCCATGTCTATCTCATGATATATAAAATCTTTACCCAATGCATTGGAGGGAGATATAGGTCCCACCCATCTTATAATGAATCCTTTCTTATGTGTGCCACATAATCATAAATCATACATCATCGCATAACCCATGTAATAAAAATGGGATTCTTAAACAACATGACATCATAAAACAATTCATATAAGATAAAGGAATTCATAAAAATGTTTCCATCACAACATAATCAAATCCATGTAATAATAGGGGTAAAAACAGAACCCTTTTATTATCTTAGATGGAAAATAATTTTGATAAAATACTTGAACTTCATTCTTGAGGAAAATATCCTTTCTACTTCAAAAACACTTTTCCTTTCTTAACATGTCATACAATTTTAAAATAAAAGAAGTTGATTAAAAATAAACTTGAATACTTATAAAGGAAGCTTCTTGGAAATAATTTTTTTAGAAATCCATTCATGCCGTATAAGTTAAAAAAAACATTCTTCGTATTTTTGTCGGAAAAGTCAAAAAGTACCTCGTACGAAAAACGACAAAAGATTCCTTTCATACATATTACTAAAAACTCACCTAAGGGTAAAAATGGATTTAAACAATTGTAGGTGGATGGAAATAATATTACATATTGAGGAAACATGGATGTGGATGATAAAATACACCCCAGTAAATACTTACGAATAAACAATCTCGGATAAAAATGAGATTGTGATATTTCCCTTACCTTAGGTCTGATTTGCTTTGTTCGTGTCCGAAGCTCCTGTATAATGGTTTAAATAATGTTATTGACTTATTCCAGAATCATACATATTGATATGATATCATATATGGTCATATTATTAGCTTCTTGTTAGTAATATTTCATTGTTACTTGTTACTCGTGTCTTTATAACTTTTTGTTCTTATGCGTGTTTTGTTGAATAAATTCTTATTCTTATCTTTAGGTTATAGATAATTCATTTCCAGAATGGTATTAGTGTAGTATATACCATATTAATTTATTCAATTCATTTATATAATCATTATGAAATGAAGATCATGTAGAACGAGTCGCATCACATCGTGGAGACGGTATTCCGTTCGTACGCACGAGTGATGATATCGTTCCTATGATCGTGGAATTGTATTGGAGTATATATATATATATTATTTCAGTATCAATATTACTTCATAATAATCATATATAGTTACTCATTACACCATTATACCCATCCTTGTAAGGTGATGGTGGAAAATAGATTACACCACGGCGTGGAGACGGTATTCCGTACGTACGCACGCGCGGTGATTTCATTTTTCCGTAGGATGGATAGATGGTGAAATAGGGTTGTTTCATACTTATAATAACATATCAGTATATGAGTGATACTGATGTTATTACTTCATAATGAAACAACCTAAGAAGAAGAAGTGGAAGAAGAAATAAAGATGAAAGAATTGGTAACGGTAATTACCTCTTCTTTGAAGTGCCTCTTTGAGACCTCCTCTTAGGGAACTAGAATTGGTCTTTGAGGAAGACCAGAACCACTAGGATGTTGCTAGGGAAGTGGAGAAGAGATTTTTGCAGGGGTTGGTCGAGCTTGAGTGCTCAAATTGGTGTGAGGAGGAGGGGGAGGAGGTGTCCTTTTATAGGGGAGGAGAGGGGCACCTTAGGAATATCTCAAAATATTATTTTATATTAAAGTCAAAATCGGTTTATAATGGTTCCAAAGGGTCTTATTTCGAAGCTAAAGTGGGGATGGGTCGAAATCCTATCAACCAATAGAATTTAGACAAGTTTAGGATATTATTTTAACCTTATCAATTAGATTTAACTCTAAGTTAAATAATTTAACTTTTACCATGTATTTTTGTTTTCTTTCACTATATGGTTAATACACTTACTATAACATGCCAAACGAACCCCAAATTGTTTATTATTAATATATATATCCTTATCTAAGTCATTTGGCCGAACCTTAGATTTTTAGGAATAAAATAACAATTAATAATATAATATTTTATTTAAAAACTATTTTGTGTCAATTTTGACACTATTTGATATATGATTTTTGTGAAAGTCATAACAGAATTAAATGTTCGAACCAAGTTGATTAAATCAACATTAATATATCATAGTAACCTAGAAAATTAGTGGAATTCATAAAAAATCTCAAATTACATTTATTTTGGTGTTTATAACATCAATTATGTCAATATTTTATTAATAAGATAATTACTGCATCATCGTTGTGTCATAAATAAATTAACTTATTTGATGTCTAAA
Organism: Viscum album; assembly: GCA_963277665.1. NCBI lineage: Eukaryota > Viridiplantae > Streptophyta > Magnoliopsida > Santalales > Viscaceae > Viscum > Viscum album. The sequence goes on from OY728157.1 coordinate 1,776,894,560, forward strand.
AATTACAAATAAAATACCATCATGTATGAAATCTTTTTAGCTTTCTAATGAATATTTACAATCGAATTTATCTTATGTATAACCCTAATTTAAAAATGTTTTAGTAAATAAACTTTGATTTTAACTCTTTTAACTCTTCTTTGAATTAAATAATAATAAATGTCCTAATCTAATCCAAGTGGGCCTAAATGATAATATTTTACACTTAAGGTTGTTTTTGGTTGAGATACACTTGTCCAATAGAATTAGGACATGTGTTAGGGTAATAGTAATATCATATTTACCCTTAGTTACCCTATTTACTATTAACCGTAGTAAAAAAAGTAAAAAGTTACTATTCACCAAAAATTATTTTCATCTCATTGAACCACATTTTAGTCCTTGATATTAACCGTGTCTGTTGGATTTTCGAAATTTCATTCACAGAAGCGGTAAAATTAAGTTTTATACAAAATTCAGTTTTTAACCTACCACTTAGTAGTTTCACTATTCATCAAAAATTGATGTTTTTCAGAACAATGCCAAAATTTCATCCTAAGCTATATTTCATATTCCGAATTCAAAAATGAAGTCTATTTTACCAAATTCATAACATAGAAATTGTATTAATTAAATTTATAATTAAATCCCGCTGTTAAAACAAATAGCGTGTTTTTTAAGAAACAATATCTATCAAAAGATTGACATTTGATTACGTCTGGTTTAAATGTGAAATTACATCCAATGACCAACATTGTATTAAATTGTAAAAATATATTCTAAATATACTTTAAAACCACTCAAATTAATAATTTATCACTATTAATTATTTCGATTAAAAAAGTTTTTTTTAAATATAAATTAGTAATTTTCACTATTCATCAGAATATGAAAGTTATCTGAAAAGTACCAAAATTTCACCTTAGGCTAAATTCGATACTCCGAATCCAAAAATGAAGTTCATTTTGAAAAATAAGATTTACAGAATTTTAAAAAGTGGTTATTACTATTCATAACGGCTAGTTTTAATAATATTTTAATAGCATATCGTTGTTTAGTGAAACTTGGTATTGCTTATTACACACGCTATCGAGGAAGGTCGTGATTGCGTGTAATGCAAGGCAAGTCAAGGATGCGTGTTGTGCAAGCTCCTTTTGGTGTAGCGTACAACACAAGACATTAATAAAATTAAAAAGAATATTTTTTTTTTATAAAATCTTGGGCTGTTACATTCTACCCCCCTTAAAATGAATTTCGCCCTCGAAATTCGTCGGGGTTATAAATGGTTTACTATTCGAAAGTTTCTTTAATAGAAACCCACATCGTAAAAAGGAATGTCAAAACCAATCTTTAAAAACAAAAGTATGAAACGTAACGGTTACCCAAATAAACTAATCATTGGGTTTCCACATAGGTGAAAATATGGATATGGAAGAGAAATCTAACCATCATGTTCTGATGGAGAGTGGTAGAGAACATGGCTATGGAAAAGCCAGTAATCACAAATCCATATATTTGTGATGATATAAGGTACCATCTGATTCATCAGGTATAAGATCACTAGGACAACATTTTTGGTTTTCAAGATCATTTCCCCTAAAGTTGAAAATTTGAATTAGAATAAATACTTACTTTATTTTGGTACAATCTCACTGTTGTTCGTGCCTTGAACAATTTCCACTTCATCTCTTAAATAAATGAAGTTGAATTTGTTATTCGTGAAGTGTTAGCAGATCATGTGATAGAATGACAGGTCATTCCATCTGTCTCAAACAAAAGGTTAGCAAAACTTATATACATAAGTTGATCTATAGTGAGATTAATCATATATGGTTCCTAAAATGGACTTATACTTCATATATCATACTACTTAATATAATAAAACTAGTTTCTACTAAACAGGGACTTCCTGTAGGTCAGTGGTAGGCGATAAAGGCCAGTCGCACTTCGGTTGTGGGTTCGATTCCTATAGCCTTGTCCGAAGCGATGGGCTGTCGCCCGTCCTGCAGGTTGTCCTTTTTCTAAAACTACATTACTATAACATCACATAAATAATATCAAAAGAAGTTCTATACTTAAACAATACTAACTTATGGTTAACATAATCCATTATAATCTTTAGGCTTATCTAAAATACTTCGGTCCAAGCTCATAGTAAAAAGAAAATGATTGCTTGAAATGTCGTCAACCAAGCATGTGAATACCATCATTTATCCCCCCTATATCTTGTTGGTCACATTCCAAACATTAAAACTCCTTAATCATGTATTCTCTTGAATACCCATTGAACCATGGTGAAAACATGAATGCAGTTAAACGTTAACACTTTCCACATACCAAAATCCTCAAAATTCTTTATAATCAAACCATGATATCACTTAGTCCTTATATCAATCATGAGCTCATGAATACAATCAAACATCTCATTATCATCTTGTACCTTCATTATGCACATATCATCTACATTCCAAAAATATCTGAATAACCTTTCATGGATATTGGTAACATTAATCAGACAACAGTGTAACAATCCTTACATGTCTCTTTATTCCATAGTACCATGAGATTACTTATACAACATTACACATGATAAACATGTAATCATTCCACTACATTCTTAAACCATTGACTGTGCTTCAACAATTCTTTCATCTCACATATCATTTGTAGTCTCTTCATCATCATCCACATAAATACTTCCCATACGACCATACTGATTATCTTCATGAGACTTTCCCTTAGGGCATTGGTTTTCATAATGCCCGTACATTCCACATTTAAAACATTTAACCATTGTTGATGTCGTAGAAATACCATTATCCTCATCCATGTTGTTAACTGAACCTTTTCCTTTGCATTTACTTGCTTTGTGTCCTTCTTTTCCACACCCAAAGCATCTTCCAGTTCCCTTGAAACATTCTCCTTGATGCCTCTTCCCACATGATTTACATAGGGGAAATTGAACTTTCTTTCCTCTATGATCATCATGGAACTCCATCTTTCTCTTATTAGTCGAGTCAGGAAACTTACCAAATTTTACTTTATTGATCATATTATGAGATTGCTGATTCGGCATAATAATGATGTTTGGACATCCAAATCCCATTTCATTTGGTTGCTCATGAAGAATATCAGTCCATTGTCCTTCATATCCTTCATTATCGTGAATCACCTTGTTTCCAGCCATTTTCTAAAACCCAAAAAGAATAGTGTGAGAGGCAAAAATCATAATGAAGGGGGAGTAACTTAAATATCTAACATCTTTGGTTTAATCTAATATCGTTACCATAGTTCTAGGACTATATCCTATACGTATACTTATCCTTAGGGACATCCCTAGACATACCTTAAAAATATCTCTAAGGATCTCACTAACGTTTTCGCATCCTAGTTTCCAAAGGTTGACTAAACCTTTCCTCTGATACCAACTGTAGAGACCCGAAGCCTGACGTACATTGACATTACATTAATTTTGCGGAATACTTAGTACATAACAAAAACACACACTAAAGGATCGTAATAGTTTAGTGTCTTTGGAAACTCGGAACGTAATCTTCTAATCGTGGTGAAAGTTCTTCAATATCTCCCATAAAGGTCATCCCTTTTTTTTCCTAAAACCTTTCTTTATATCCTGGGGAAAAGAAAACATAAAAGGGTGAGCTCAAATGCTCAGCAAGGGCAATAAAGGAAATCATATCATATCTTTTTGAAAATCATAACCTGCAAAAGAGATCATAAAATCTTAATAAACCATAGAAGTGAAAATGAGATCCCCATAATCATAACATGAAACTTGAAACTTTGTGGCATGCACACATAATCATGGAAAATCATTTCTTGTTAGTCATGACTTATTGCCAAGACTATCTTAGTGGACAAAGTCCCTTTCTGAACCGAGTTCACTCCTCGTTTCAGTCCTGTATCACTGAATCGAAATAACCTTCCGTTCCAGCCATGTCTATCTCATGAGATATAAAATCTTTACCCAATGCATTGGAGGGAGATATAGGTCCCACCCATCTTATAATGAATCCTTTCTTATGTGTGCCACATAATCATAAATCATACATCATCGCATAACCCATGTAATAAAAATGGGATTCTTAAACAACATGACATCATAAAACAATTCATATAAGATAAAGGAATTCATAAAAATGTTTCCATCACAACATAATCAAATCCATGTAATAATAGGGGTAAAAACAGAACCCTTTTATTATCTTAGATGGAAAATAATTTTGATAAAATACTTGAACTTCATTCTTGAGGAAAATATCCTTTCTACTTCAAAAACACTTTTCCTTTCTTAACATGTCATACAATTTTAAAATAAAAGAAGTTGATTAAAAATAAACTTGAATACTTATAAAGGAAGCTTCTTGGAAATAATTTTTTTAGAAATCCATTCATGCCGTATAAGTTAAAAAAAACATTCTTCGTATTTTTGTCGGAAAAGTCAAAAAGTACCTCGTACGAAAAACGACAAAAGATTCCTTTCATACATATTACTAAAAACTCACCTAAGGGTAAAAATGGATTTAAACAATTGTAGGTGGATGGAAATAATATTACATATTGAGGAAACATGGATGTGGATGATAAAATACACCCCAGTAAATACTTACGAATAAACAATCTCGGATAAAAATGAGATTGTGATATTTCCCTTACCTTAGGTCCGATTTGCTTTGTTCGTGTCAGAAGCTCCTGTATAATGGTTTAAATAATGTTATTGACTTATTCCATAATCATACATATTGATATGATATCATATATGGTCATATTATTAGCTTCTTGTTAGTAATATTTCATTGTTACTTGTTACTCGTGTCTTTATAACTTTTTGTTCTTATGCGTGTTTTGTTGAATAAATTCTTATTCTTATCTTTAGGTTATAGATAATTCATTTCCAGAATGGTATTAGTGTAGTATATACCATATTCATTCATTCAATTCATTTATATAATCATTATGAAATGAAGATCATGTAGAACGAGTCGCATCACATCGTGGAGACGGTATTCCGTTCGTACGCACGAGTGATGATATCGTTCCTATGATCGTGGAATTGTATTGGAGTATATATATATATATTATTTCAGTATCAATATTACTTCATAATAATCATATATAGTTACTCATTACACCATTATACCCATCCTTGTAAGGTGATGGTGGAAAATAGATTACACCACGGCGTGGAGACGGTATTCCGTACGTACGCACGCGCGGTGATTTCATTTTTCCGTAGGATGGATAGATGGTGAAATAGGGTTGTTTCATACTTATAATAACATATCAGTATATGAGTGATACTGATGTTATTACTTCATAATGAAACAACCTAAGAAGAAGAAGTGGAAGAAGAAATAAAGATGAAAGAATTGGTAACGGTAATTACCTCTTCTTTGAAGTACCTCTTTGAGACCTCCTCTTAGGGAACTAGAATTGGTCTTTGAGGAAGACCAGAACCACTAGGATGTTGCTAGGGAAGTGGAGAAGAGATTTTGGCAGGGTTTGGTCGAGCTTGAGTGCTCAAATTGGTGTGAGGAGGAGGGGGAGGAGGTGTCCTTTTATAGGGGAGGAGAGGGGCACCTTAGGAATATCTCAAAATATTATTTTATATTAAAGTCAAAATCGGTTTATAATGGTTCCAAAGGGTCTTATTTCGAAGCTAAAGTGGGGATGGGTCGAAATCCTATCAACCAATAGAATTTAGACAAGTTTAGGATATTATTTTAACCTTATCAATTAGATTTAACTCTAAGTTAAATAATTTAACTTTTACCATGTATTTTTGTTTTCTTTCACTATATGGTTAATACACTTACTATAACATGCCAAACGAACCCCAAATTGTTTATTATTAATATATATATCCTTATCTAAGTCATTTGGCCGAACCTTAGATTTTTAGGAATAAAATAACAATTAATAATATAATATTTGATTTAAAAACTATTTTGTGTCAATTTTGACACTATTTGATATATGATTTTTGTGAAAGTCATAACAGAATTAAATGTTCGAAACAAGTTGATTAAATCAACATTAATATATCATAGTAACCTAGAAAATTAGTGGAATTCATAAAAAATCTCAAATTACATTTATTTTGGTGTTTATAACATCAATTATGTCAATATTTTATTAATAAGATAATTACTGCATCATCGTTGTGTCATAAATAAATTAACTTATTTGATGTCTAAAAATTACAAATAAAATACCATCATGTATGAAATCTTTTTAGCTTTCTAATGAATATTTACAATCGAATTTATCTTATGTATAACCCTAATTTAAAAATGTTTTAGTAAATAAACTTTGATTTTAACTCTTTTAACTCTTCTTTGAATTAAATAATAATAAATGTCCTAATCTAATCCAAGTGGGCCTAAATGATAATATTTTACACTTAAGGTTGTTTTTGGTCGAGATACACTTGTCCAATAGAATTAGGACATGTGTTAGGGTAATAGTAATATCATATTTACCCTTAGTTACCCTATTTACTATTAACCGTGGTAAAAAAAAGTAAAAAGTTACTATTCACCAAAAATTATTTTCATCTCATTGAACCACATTTTAGTCCTTGATATTAACCGTGTCTGTCGGATTTTCGAAATTTCATTCACAGAATCGGTAAAATTAAGTTTTATACAAAATTCAGTTTTTAACCTACCACTTAGTAGTTTCACTATTCATCAAAAATTGATGTTTTTCAGAACAATGCCAAAATTTCATCCTAAGCTATATTTCATATTCTGAATTCAAAAATGAAGTCTATTTTACCAAATTCATAACATAGAAATTGTATTAATTAAATTTATAATTAAATCCCGCTGTTAAAACAAATAGCGTGTTTTTTAAGAAACAATATCTATCAAAAGATTGACATTTGATTACGTCTGGTTTAAATGTGAAATTACATCCAATGACCAACATTGTATTAAATTGTAAAAATATATTCTAAATATACTTTAAAACCACTCAAATTAATAATTTATCACTATTAATTATTTCGATTAAAAAAGTTGTTTTTAATTATAAATTAGTAATTTTCACTATTCATCAGAATATGAAAGTTATCTGAAAAGTACCAAAATTTCACCTTAGGCTAAATTCGATACTCCAAATCCAAAAATGAAGTTCATTTTGAAAAATAAGATTTACAGAATTTTAAAAAGTGGTTATTACTATTCATAATGGCTAGTTTTAATAATATTTTAATAGCATATCGTTGTTTAGTGAAACTTGGTATTGCGTATTACACACGCTATCGAGGAAGGTCGCGATTGCGTGTAATGCAAGGCAAGTCAAGGATGCGTGTTGTGCAAGCTCCTTTTGGTGTAGCGTACAACACAAGACATTAATAAAATTAAAAAGAATATTTTTTTTTTATAAAATCTTGGGCTGTTACAAAGAAACTAAACCTCTCAATCTTATTTGTTGTATCATGTGAAGTTTTATGTAATAAATCATGTTTATGTTGTAATAAAAAGCAGGGTTGTCATAGTTGGTATCAGAGGATAAGTTTAGTTATTTTTGGGATTAGGATTAGAAAACCCTAGTAAAGCCTTAAAGACAAGACTAAGTATAATATAAACGTCCCTTAGTTTTGGTGAGTATTGAGTAAGTGGTTTGTCAAGAAAATACATCCCTGTCTGGATACGAGCAGGTAGAGGCGGCTCTGGAATAGATGTATCCTAGGGGTAAAACCCAAAAACACCGCTTTGAGCTAGACTCGAACGAGAACTGGTGCACGACAACGGGCCTTGTTGCACTCTTGGTTACAACACTCCTGGGGGATATGTTTTGATAAATTCACAAGCTTAGTATGAACCCTTATTAGGGGAATCAAAAAATTTCCCTAAGAATATATGTTAGAAAGTAGATCATGAAAATCCTAGATTGAATCCTATAGACTCATGAGTTAAGGAAATTAAAGTTTATTTATAAGTCATCAACTTTTGTCTTTGGATTACCCTTTATGTGTTACCCCTAACTTTCCTTTTATTCTAGCCAATGGCCGGTAATAGGAGGACTCGGGCTAACAACCGTTGTGAAGATCAGTGTGATGACTGTACTAATGAGATGCCCAATCCAATGGGAGCAGGAATCGCGAACTTTGTCATGATTATCTCTCAACTAAATCAAGTTTTGAATAGAAATATGGGTCAAGAGGAACATTCAACCCCCCCTAAGAAAAAACAAGTCGCTATCGAGAGCTTCATGAGACAAAGGCCTCCTAATTTCAGTAGATCATCTGATCCCACAATTGCTGAACAATGGATCAACTCCATTGAAAAGATCTTATCCATCCTTCAATGTTCTGAACAAGAGAAGGTTCTATAGGCAGATTATCATATGGAGGGTGAAGCTGATCAATGGTGGAAATTGAAAAAAAAAATATGAATCCTGAGGAGGATATTGAGGAGTTGGAATGAAAGGATTTCCATAAGATATTTTTCGATAAATATTTTCCGTGCACCCTCTGGCTTAAGATGGAAAGGTACTTCCTTTCCCTCAAGCAAAAAGACGAAGAATATGTTGGAGCGTACGAGGAAAACTTCACAAGGCTTGCACGATACGCTTCCGGATTTGTTGTTACCCCTGAATGCAAGGTTGACTGCTTCTTTGGTGGACTAAAGCCTAGCCTAAGGAAAGCATTAGCGATCCGTGACTTCAACAGCTATGAGGAAATTGTATGATGTGCCCTCAAGGTTGAAATGGAGATCAGGGAATCACAGGGGAATCATGGGGACAAGAAGCGTAAGGTGGACTTCAATGCTGGTTGTCCGATGGATAAATCCAACGGTGCTAAGAAGATCCAGTAGCCCACTTGCCAAAAGTAAGGAAAGAAGCACCCTGGAAATTTCCTTAAGGGGACCAGGAAATGCTTCAGGTGTGGAAGGGAAGGGCACTTAGCTATTAATTGTCGGCAAGAAAGACCCATGGCTGCGATAGAGGAAAGGAACACTCCGTTCGAACCTCAACGCGTTGTTCAATGCTATAAATGCAAAGAACCAGGTCATTTTGCAAATCAGTGCCCTAATCCAAGGGTTTTCGGAGGCAACCAACAACCTCCAAGACAGCAAGGAAGAGCTTTTGTCATCACTTCTACCGAAGTGAACCCCGACAACGAAGTGGTGACAGGTATGCTAGTTATTCATTCAATAATAGCGAACGTAATTTTTGATTCAGATTCTACGCATTCTTTTATATCCCTAAAGTTTAGTAGAACAATCCTAGCACCACCACAAATCATGGAAGTGAAGATGTCGGTGAGTATGGAAAATGGGGCAATCATTTCATCCCATGAGTATAAGTCCTCCCCTATTATAATCTGTGGATTGAATTTCCCAGCGAACCTCGTCATACTCCATCTGGTGGAATTTGATGCAATTATTGGCATGGATTGACTTTCCTTATATAGAGCCAACATAAATTGTTGGGAGAGGGAAATCACAATCCATATGGAGAATCTACCCCCGATTATTTACATGTGTCTGGAGGAAGATGAATCTCCTTTAGCTCCATCATATCAAGCATGGATATTACTGCCTTATGAGCACGCATATCTGGCTCAGATGATTGAGTCTAAGGAAGAAACCATCCTTGAAGAAATGTCTATTGTGAGAGAATTCGCTGAAGTGTTTCCCGAGGAACTGTCTGGTCTTCCTCCTAGAAGAGATGTTGAATTCTCAATTGAACTTATACCCGGGGATTTACCAATATCCAAGACTCCATATAGAATGGATGTTGTAGATATTGAAGAGCTGAATAAACAACTACAGGAGAATCTGGATAAAGGGTTTATACACCCAAGTGCTTCACCATGGGGTGCACCAGTCCTCTTCGTCAAGAAGAAGGATGGGTCAATGCGGCTTTGCATCGATTATCATGAACTTAACAAAATCACGATAAAGAACAAGTACCCTCTCCCAAGAATTGATGACTTGTTCGATCAGATACGTAGAGCACAATTCTTCTCCAAGGTAGATTTTCGGTTGGGATATTATCAAGTAAGGGTGAAGAAAGAAGATGTCCCCAAGACTGCTTTTCGTACAAGATACGGGCACTATGAATTCTTAGTAATGCCTTTCGGACTCACCAATGCTCCAGCAATCTTCATGGACTTGATGAATAGTGTATTTAGAGATTACCAAGACAAATTTGTGGTAGTATTTATAGATGATATTCTAATATACTCCAAAACCAAGGAGGATCATGAGGAGCATTTAAGAACTGTACTGGAGACTTTGCGCAAGGAGAATCTCTATGCAAAGTACAACAAGTGTGAGTTCTGGTTGAAGGAGGTCTCATTCTTGGGTCATATCATCACAAGCAATGGGATATCTGTGGACCCCTCTAAAACAGATGTAATTGAGGGATGGCCAAGGCCAACATCAGTAACGGATATCTGTAGCTTCTTGGGGTTAGCTGGATATTATCAATGATTTGTGAGAAATTTCTCCCGATTGTCCAACCCTCTTACCAAGATAACTCAGAAGGGAGTAAAGTTTTCTAGGAGTTATGAATGCGAATAAAGCTTCAAAGAGTTGAAAAAGAGGCTTATCACTGCACCTATGCTCACTTTACCCACAAGTGGGGAACTTTTTGTGGTATTCAGTGATGCTTCGAAGAAGGGCTTAGGCTGTGTGCTGATGCAGAATGATAAAGTGATATCCTATGCCTCAAGGCAGTTGAAAATCCATGAGCGAAACTATCCAACGCATGATATGGAGTTGGAAACGGTGATCTTTGCCTTGAAAATCTGGCGGCATTATCTCTATGGGGAGAAATGTGAGATATATACTGACCACAAGAGTCTTAAATATATATTCACACAGAAAGAGCTTAATATGCGCCAGAGAAGATGGATAGAGCTCATCAAGTATTATGACTGTTCAATCCATTACCACCCTGGGAAAGCGAACAAGGTGGCAGATGCCCTAAGTAGAAAGGATCCAGCGATTCTATCAATGATGAGAATTGAGAAGGATCTAATCTTCTTAGACTTGATGAAGATGGACATGGGAATCATAGAGAAGGAAACATCATCAATCCTTTCACAAATGATTGCTCAACCGTCTCTTTTGGAAAGGTTAAAGGATGCTCAAAAGGATGATGTGGGAATTCAAGAAAAAGTGGAAGCTATCAAAAAAGGGAAATCCTCGGATTTTAATGTTAATGAAGAAGGAATTGTGCGGTTTGGGAAAAGACTATGTGTTCCATCAATTCCGGAGTTGAAGAATCAACTTTTGGATGAGGCACATAGTTCAAATTTCTCTATTCACTCAGGGAGAACAAAGATGTATCGAGATCTCCGAGAAAACTTTTGGTGGGATAATATGAAGAAGGAGATTGCTGAATATACATCAAAGTGCCTAGTGTGTCAGCAAGTGAAGGCAGAGAGGCAGAAGTCTAAGGGGATGATGTAACCATTGCCCATACCAGAATGGAAATGGGAAAACATCACCATGGACTTTGTCACCGGACTTCCGAGGACATCCAAAGGCAAAAATGCAATACGGGTTGTTGTGGATCATCTTACAAAGACTGCACACTTCATTGTTATTCAAGAGTATTTCTCATTGGATCAACTGGCACAGATATATATCAGGGAAGTGGTAAGGTTTCATGGAGTACCACTATCTATTATGTCTGACCAAGATCCAAGATTCACCTCTATGTTTTGGAAGAGTCTTCAACATGCTCTGAATACTGAACTGAACTTTAGTACGGCCTATCATCCTCAAACTGATGGCCAATCTGAGCGGACTATCCAAACACTTGAGGATATGTTGAGAGCGTGCTCAATGGACTTTAAAGGAGGATGGGATCAACATCTTCCACTGGTTGAGTTCTCTTATAATAACAGTTTCCACTCGAGCATCCTAATGGCACCATATGAAGCCCTATATGGGAAAAGGTGAAGAACACCGGCATGTTGGGATGAGGTCGGTGAACATAAGCTGCTTGGACCAGAAGTGGTCAAGGAAATGGTGGAGAAGGTGAAAACCATTCAGCAGCATATCAAGGCAGCCTAGAGTCGATAGAAGAGTTATGCAGATAATCGTCGACGAGACCTTGAGTTTAAAGTTGGATACATGGTTTTTCTACACATATCTCTGTGGAATAAGGTCATGAGGTTTGGAAAGAAAGGGAAGTTAAGTCTAAGGTACATCGGCCCCTTCGAGATTCTTGATCGTGTTGGGGATGTGGCCTATTGACTAGCACTTCTGCTTACTATGGACAAAGTACATGATGTATTTCATGTATCCCTTTTAAGGAAGTACATACCGGACCCTTCAAATGTAATCTCTTCTAAGGTGGTACAATTGGAAGACGATCTTTCTTATGAGGAGCAACCAGTGAAGATCTTAGATCGTAGAGAAAAAGTTCTATGAAATAAGACAATACCCCTCATCAAGGTGTTGTGGAGAAACCACAATTTTGAAGAAGCAACTTGGGAATCGGAGGATATGATGAAGCTGAGATACCCACATTTGTTTTAGTGTGGGAAAAGGAAAATTTCGAGGGCGAAATTTATTAAGGGAGGAATATTGTAACGACCCAAAGTTTCATTAATGGAAATCCCTCTTGATCTAATTAAATGTCTCTTTATATTTATATAAAATGTCAACTTCTTTGATTTTATGTTAATAATTTTTTACCATTTCTAATATACCCATTGAACAGTGATCACATGATTAGTATAAATATAGGACTTTAACAAATCCAATTTACTCAGACAAATGAAGCGATGGCCTCATCCAGTAGAATTTCCCCATATGAAGCCCATTTATCGGAGCTCGGAAAAGAGGTGGCATCTTTGGGCTTCACCCTTGACCAAGCCCAAGATGAGCTTCATCATGTCAAGCTCGAACGTGACCATCTATGGGAAAAGTGGAAGTTGATTGAAATTACTACTCGAGTGATGTTATCCGAGCCACCCCAAGAGTCTGTCACCATCGCACACCTTACCCTTAGGTCTTATGCGGCTGTTTTAAGGGGTTATGTAACAAATAAGTAGTACTATGTTCATGTACATTATTTTTGTATATAATAATGAATATAATTTCTAGTCATTTTTGATACATTGTAAATAGTTTTTTAAGTGCAAATGGTATTTTTAGTTATTATTTAATTAAGAAATATATTTTATTAAATTTAGGGATTTTTGAATTAAATAATATTTTAATAAAATAATAATATTATTATTAAATTAATTTTTATTAAATATAAATGAACTTATAATTTTATGAATGCAATTAAAATTTTTATTAAGGTTTGAAAGCCATTTCTGTCAAAACCTGTGAATTTTCGATAAATATCGGTTTTTATTTTAAAATTGAAAATTAACATATTTATAAAATTATTTAGATAAAATAAGTGTTATTTCTGGAATCAGGATGTCGAAATTATCCAACGGTGAATTTTTCATAATTTTCTGAGACAGTCAAATTTTTTGGGTAAAAATTAAATACCGTTTAAATATATAATGTGTTTTATGACATAATAATGACCCAATAGTGATGTAATAAAATACTATAATCTTTATTTTCGGACAATATATGTTTTACCATTAAAATAATGTGATTTTGGGTTTGTTTGACTTACTTTTCAAAACATTAATGGACCCCTCAAGACTTATTCAACACCTTGCCTTTTTAAATTAATTTCTATGGGAGTGTGACTCACCTCCACATAAGCAACCCTAATATTTTAAGAAGTTCGGACCTTGGCCTTATAAAATATTGTTTTCCTCTTCCCTTTTCCAAAAACCATGGGCAAAAACCATGGTATGGTTTGTGGTTTGGATTAATTTAATGTAAGGGGACCCAAACCTAAATAATAAAGAATTCCTTCACCTTTCCTATATAAACCCAACCAAGCTCCAACTTCCTCCCCACTAAAAGCCCTTTTAGTTCGTCCAAAATCTTCCCTACTCTATCTAGAATCCTCCCAAGGTGCCCCAAGATCCCAAGAAGCCTCTCACAAGCCTCTCTCTAGCCTTTGGAAGCACACTTCCAAGTAAGGGTTTTTTCTTCCTTTCTCATTTTTTGTCCAATTTTCTTTAAGTTGTTTTTCCCTTTTAATCTCCATTATAAATGTTGGGGTATGGTTTATCACCTCCATCATACTTACCTATTTATGTTTTAATTATGGGATACCCTTTCTCTTTCATTAAATTCCTCCCATGTACACCCATTACTATGTCGAAATTCCGAAAGGAACTTCTCTCTCCTCTTTTACATTCAAGCAATATTTTCGTATCATGAATATAAATTCCATTAAAATTGTTGGAACATGTATCTATATGACCTCCTTACGTTACATTACATGTAAATATGATGAGTAACCCCTTTCTCTCTCATCAACCATTTTTATGAATTCCTATGTCACGTCGTTACGCTTCCGAAATCGCACCGATTTTCTAAGCTAATGTCATTGTGTAGTGAATACCATGCCCATTTCTCCATCAAGGGTATTCACCTTTACACACATTTAAATATTGATTGTAAAATTTTATGTATTAATTCCACATTCCTTTATCGTAGATTAAATGATTATGTTTTATGAATCCATGTTTTATGATCCATGTGGCACACTTATGCCTGAAATGAAATGTTTAAGAAGGGTGCGCCTTATAGCGCTCTATTGCATTGGCTAAAGTATAGTATCATGATATGTCATGTGTAATGAGTGTTGACTCATGATAATTCAAGTGCAATGAGGGTTTACTCGTTATTTATGTGCAATGAGGATTTACTCATGCTCCATGTGCAATGGGCCTTGGCTCATGCTAATTCCATGTTAAGTGTTGTTGCCACATTTCCATGTTATGATTATCATGCTTTATCATGCCTTTATGTTCATGTTTTTATTATTCTCTATTGATATGACTATTGTCTAACATGTATTGTACTCCTCATGTTATTCCATGTTTACTCCCTTACTGGGCTTTATAGCACACCCTTTTCTTATGCATGTCCTCAGGTTATCCCATTCAATGCTATGTACGAAGGAATGTAGTGGTCATGTAAAGGAAGTTTTCAATAAAGATGTTGTATTTCATGTTTTAAGTTTTTATGTAATGATCCTAATCCCCAAAGACACTAAACCTCTCGATATTATTTGTTGTATCAAGTGAAGTTTTATGTAATAAATCATGTTTAAGTTGTAATAAAAAGCAGGGTTGTCATATCCATCATGAACCTTCGTGCCTTCATGAACCACCCTTCATGAAAAAACAGTCTGTCTTCATGAAATTAATTCTTTTCCATATTTTGACTTGTCCTTCATGGAAATCCACTTTTCACAATTATTTCCATAATCTAGGAGATCATTGTCAAAAACATTCATGCTTTCGCGAACCACTCTTCATGAAAAGCTAGTCTTCACGAAATCCATGCATTTTCCATATTTTGACTTAGACTTCATAGAAATCCACTTTTCGCGATGATTGTCATAATTGTGGATATCACCATCAAAAACTTCCATAACTTTTTGAAACACCCTTAACAAAAATCTATTCTTCACAAAATTCATTCTTTTTCCATATTTTTACTAGAGCTTGATGGAAATCCATTTTTCAAGATGATTTTCATAATCGCGGAGATCACCATCATAATTCTTTGATCCTTTTCAAAACACAAATAATGAAGCTCGTATTTGTGAAATTCTAGCCTTTACCATATTTTGATGAGATCTTCAAGATAATCTTCTTTTCATGATGCTTGGCCAAACACCAAATTTTGGACCCCAAAAATTTGGAAAACACTGGGAAATGGTGTCACCTTGTGTATGCAATTTTTTGTACTACTTCCACGGTATCCATTCCTTTGTCTTGGATAATTATCAATATATCGTGTCAAAAAAATCTATATACTCCACAAATTACCATGGAAACCCACTTTGTCAACAAACACAATCGACCCAAAAATGCATCAATGTTACCTTGATGGATTTTTTCCCAACAATATCCCCTTTTAGGTTTGTTGACAACTTATTCGTAATTTGATACCACTTTAGCTTCTTACAAATTCTACCACCATTCATCTCTTTTGATTCAGATAGTGATCAAAGATTTACACAAGACATAATCTAAAACCACATGATCAATTCTCAGTGTGAGAAATAAGAGTAGTATGAAAATTCCATTAGTGAATCACTACATTTCAATTCTAAATCCAATTAATAAAACCAAAAAACTTTTTTCATCATGAACCACAACTTTTGGTGATATATACTCTTTGATCGATCACTTCTAGCATCGTTAGATTCAACACTCTTACTCCGAATATCTTATTGCTCCCCCTATCTTATTTCTCCACCTATCAGATTCTCCCTGTGTCTTGACTAAAAAAATTTCTCCCTTTAGCGAGCCACAATTTCTCCACCTTGAATAGTCACACTTTCTCCCCCTTTGTAAATAAACTCAAAAGTTAGTCCTTTGTGGTCTGTAATAAGTTAAATAAAACATATCAGTACATTAGGGAAGAACACACCATACCTCGGGGAGAAGGGGTCCCACATCCACACTTTTTCTAGTGTAGGGAGTCGACAGAACTCCCAAAGATAGTTTATGCCTCTCAAATGCTTCCTTGGGTAAGGCCTTTGTCAGAATTTCTGCAACCTATAGTTCTTTAGGCACATACTCCAAATTCAAAAGCCTGTGATCCAACTTCTCCTTGATAAAATAATACTTGATTTAAATGTGCTCTTTCCTTGAGTGATGGACTGGATTTTTTCTAAGATTTATAGGACTTGAATTATTGAAAATGATTCTGATCGGAGACTCTAATTCAACTCTCATATCATCAAGATGATGATTCATCCACAATAATTGCATGCATGCTTGAGTGGCCGCAATATACTCATATTCTACGATGATCAATGAAATGAAATATTGATTTTTTCTTAGCCAAGAAATACACAATCCACCAAGATAGAAAGAACCTCCTAACATTGATTTTATATCATCTTCTGAACCAGCACAATCTGTATTTGTATATCCCAATAACTCTTGTTGATATTTTTCATTATATATTAAACTGAAATCCATAGTGGCCTTGATATACTAAATTATTCTTTTCATTTCAAGCATGTAGATTTCTTTGGAATTGCTTTGATATCTCAGTGCTTGGCATATGGAAAAACAATATTCGGTCATGTCATTGTAAAGTACAAAATGATTCCAATGATCTGCATGTATTCTATGATATTGACCACTTTTCCCTCATCATATTTTGATAGTTTCATTCTCTACTACAGTGACATCATTGATTTCAACTACATTTTCAGCCTCATGTTGAACCATTTTTGACATTCTCCTATATCATTTCTTCACATGTGGCACTTTTCAATTAGCCATCATCAAAACCTCTATGCCTATTGAGTTAGAAATCGGTGTAGGAAACGGGAGATAAGGTTAACAACACAATCACTATCTATTGTGCACAATTAATTCTAGCCACAAACTATCAAATCCTATCAAGGAAGTATTATAGATTAATTCTTCATCTCATGTGACTGATTTGAATTATTTGAAATTATGAAGCACATCACATCACCATTTTACATCTTTTGATGCCACTTCTCCTTGGATCATATCTCCCCTTGAAACTAAAACACTTAAACATCAATTAATAATATTTATATACATAAGGATAGGGGAACCACCATAATCCTCATGATGAGGATTATGGTCGATCTTGATGGATCAACCCTTTGATACTTTTTTTTAAAGTACTGTATTGTTTTGTGCTTGTTCCAACTCTTCAGCTAACTTCAACTATCCTGTCTATATGACTAAGAATTCTTTAACCATAGGTTGAGTCTCCCTTAGATATTTAGGTTTTTTAGGCTTTTCATTTTTAACAATTTGGGGTCTAAACCCACTAGTACGCATTTCCTTCTTTGATGTTCCACCAAAATTCCATTTCTTAGGATTTTCTCTCTGAGTAGGAATCTCTCAACAGATAATATTCTCTTGCTTCTTCATCCATTGGATGGATCTTTCTCTTGACTTTACTTCTCACCATGTGTTATGAAATGTGTGTTTTTTGATACATTCTTTCTAGGAGAGTAATTTCTAGTGTAGAATAGGATATGATTGACACTCCTTTCGTTGGGTTCCTTATGTTTCCCCCGAGGATGTAAACCTATTTTTCAACATATCACTTTGTCTTCCAATATGGTCTTTTTCATTATATACTGCCATTTTTGGGGATCTCCTTCTAGGTTATTTTATCTTCCCTTCTTTCTTCCTGCTATAATGTCTTTCCAAATTCCCATGATTAGAACATATAAAACATCTTCCATTAAAGGCATACCTCATTTGATTCTTTCTCAGTGGATATGTTGATGCAGCTAGATTTCTTATTTCAACATTGCACCCTTGGGATTCCTAACACATATTCATGGTGAGTCTGTGTCTTCCATAGTAATAAGACATGACAAATGATTTCTTAAGAGATTCTTTTCTTTCAGACTTTTCAATGAGCTTCTTCTTATTCACAGATTTTTCAGTATTTATTTCTTCATAATATTAAATATATTCCAATGCCTCAAAACAAAAACTTAAAGTATGACCATGTGTTACATAGAAATATCAAATTTTGTCATTAATTCTTGTAAAAACCTTTTTAGGTCTGCCTACAAAACCTACATGAGTTTTCTTATCTATTTAACTATTCTCAGCTCTCTTCTTATCATTCATGAGAGAGGAATCATCAAAACTGATGCCTCTTTTTTTCAAACATTATAGCCTTTGAGATGAAAAATATGTTTTTATTTCTCTTCATAAATATCATATTTTATTTTCATTTCACAATCACCTACTGAAGGATAATCAAGTAGTAAGTGCAAGGAATCTTTCATTTTAGGATTTCATATTTCATTTGATTTATCCATATCTTTCTTCACCAATTCTAGCTCATCTTATAATTATTGATTCTTTATATCCCTTTATTCTGTTGAGTCAATAAGGATTTCCTTATAACTTTTCCATTCCTTCATTCAAGGGAGAAATTTTTGAGTCATTAAGGTTTCCTTATGACTTTACAATTTCTCTTATTTTGAAAATCACAAACACTATATCTCAAGGAAAATATTGATTTACCTTGTTTTACTTCTCTAAGGAAAATTTCCTTCCCCAAGGATATTTACCATACCTCATTTTCATTGTTCATATCATTTTTTTTTCTAAGTGTAAAATTCGTATTGATACCAAAAACCTCAAAATCATATAATACATAGATATGAGGCATTCTGTTTAAGACTCCAAATTCTAGATACGATTATTCATGAAGTTCAACTCTGAATTATGGATAAGAACTCTCATGAAGTTCAAATATGAATTATGGATAGGAACTCTCATGAAGTTCAACTCTGAATTATGGATACGAACTCTCATGAAGTTCAACTCCGAATTCTGGATACGAACATTCATGAAGTTTGACTCCGAATTCTGATTATGAACTTATGAAAAGATCGACTATGAATTATGGTTATGAATTCTGATTATGAATTATTGACACAAACTCTTCTAATTTCTGACACTGAATTCTCATTATAAATTCTGATTATGAACTTGTCCAAGTTCTGACTATGAGTTCTCTAAATACAGACTCAGAACTCTTATGAGTTTTGACTCCGAATTCTCATGAACTCTGACTCTGAAATTTGTAAGTTCTGGTTCCGAATTCTTGTGAATCCGGACATCAAATTTCCTTGAAATTCAGACTCCATAATTATAAAGAATTCAGGTTCTGAATTTCTACAAAACAGAATCCGAATATCCTCGTACTCTAGACTCTGAATTTAATTTTGGTTAGACTCCAAAATCTCATTTACTTACATTCCAAATATCATTTTTTGGTTATACTTACACTCATTTAGTTATAAAACGATGACTTGCTTTCAATTATCAACTAACCATTGTTTGAGTGACATGTGTACAAGTCCCTCCAAAATTCAAGGGAAAATATGACCATTAGAGGAGGGAGCCGGTCGTTGGAGTCGCGCCTATAAATAGGAGCTCATTTGAAAGATCTCACAAATTTTGGATTCTTTGAAGCTCAGAATTTTCAGAAGTGATTTCTAGAGAGAGAGACTCTTATAAACTCTCAGGCTTCATGTAGAAAGTTTTGAACTGCTCATTCAAACTTTGATTCGTGCATATTTTCTTAGTGCAGAGGTTCGATTTCCTTAAAATCAGAGACTTCGTGTTGTGAAGTCAAAGGTGCCGATTTCCTTACAAATCGAGGGCTTGCGGGGATAGAAAAACAGATACTGATCTTTGGATTGAGGGCTTAACAGGGTTTGGGTAAGACAGACTTTATTGAAAGTATAAATCAAGGGACCTCTTATCCAGGGTTTTTGGATACCCTTATCTTTTGGTTAAAAGAATTTCTACTTGTTACTTGTAGTGTTACTACTTTGTTTTCCACTGTGCATTTGTATTGTTGGGGAAAGTATAACTTTCTTTTACTTCCCCATACATTTACTCTGATTTAGTTAGATTCTATACGCTTTAAGTTAGAATCTTATTTGTTGTAAACTTTTGTTAAGTTTCATTTCTGGAATCAATTTTCCTGAATCAGGAAAGTTATTAGAACTTAGAGTTGTTGTGAATCTTGGTTATCTGTAAAAGTTCCAAAGGAATTTTTAAAGTATACAATTCACCCCCCCCCCCCCTCTTGTATTTGTATCTCATTTTACATATTCGATCCTACATTTGGTATTATAGAGTATATCATATTCAAACATACCATCTCAACAATTGGTATCAGAGGGTTGGTACAATCTGAATTGATCTCATGATTAGATTCAGAAGAGAATACTCGGAATTGATTTTTAGGATTCATATTTTTCGGATTCATAATTTATCAGAATATGTTTTTCAGACTCATATAGTTTGGATTCAGTTTTTCAAAGAGATACTATTGCCCTATATTTTTCTTTCTTAGGATATTTTCCTTCTTTACAAACTCATACTACTAACAAGTCTTTGTGTCAAAGATTTTCTTAAGGATGGCATGTTTAAATGTTGGTTTTATTGATAATCTGAATCCTACCGGACCTCCTGTTTTCGGTGGAAATGATTATTAGTACTGGAGAGTTAGGATGAAGACTTTTTTTTATCAATACTGAAGTTGATAACTATCTAATGTTGACTGGAGATTATAAAATTCTGGATAAGGAATTGAGAACCTTTAGGAACCAAGAGAAATCAAAATACCAAGAAAACTTTATAGTCAGAAATACTTTGTTATGTTCCATGACTAGGAAAATCTACAGTCAAATATCATCGTGTGAAGCTAAAAACAGTGTCAAGAAGAAACTTGAAGTTATACATTTTGGTACATCTAAAGTCATAGAGACTAGAAGAGCTATGTTGAGAGCTAAATACCATAGTTTTAACTTTTCTTATGGAGAACCTGTAAGCAAAGTACAACAATGGTTTATGAATATCATGAATAGTTTAAAATCTGTGGGAGAAAAAGGTTTGGATGATGAGGCACTTGTTGATAAGATCATAAATATCATTCCAAATGAATAGGAGTCCAAGAGGACAGCTATTGATGAGAACAAGAAAGTCACTCAGATTTCCTTAGATGAGTTGGTTGGAACTCTTCTTCATCAGGAAACCAAAATGAAGAGAGATGTTGAAAATGTTAAGAAGAAGAATGGGAATGGATGAGTTTCTTTCACAACCACTTATAAACATATAAAATCCAAGACCCCAGAAAGGGTAACTAGATCAAAGTCAAAGAAAGTCCTTATTCAATCAGAATCTAGTGATACAGAAAAGTCTGAGAATGAATTAGCTAATCTTGCTCGGAAAATGAACAGGATTGTAGCTCAAAAGAATCATCAGAATAAGTACAAGAAGAAAGACTACAGAGATAAGAAATATAGAGAAGTTACTTGTTATGAATGTAGAAGAACGGGTCACATCAAACCTGATTGTACTTTGTTGAAAAATAATGAAAAGAAGTAAAGGAATTCAGAAAGGAACAAGAAGAAATTCTATAGATCAAAGCAAAGGAAAAGTCTTAAAGCTAATGATACTTGGAGTTATAGATGTGGAGACTCTTCAGAAAGTGAATCTTATGAATATTATTCATTAGCACAGAATAATATGGGATTCTTTGCTACTACTTCTTTCCCCAATACATGTCTTATGGCTAAGGTACGCTATGCCGAGGCTTTAACAAATTTATCTCTTGATAATAATTACTATTACAAAAATAATACTTCTAATTAAGATACTTCAACTTCAGAAAATGAAGAACCATCATATGAAGAAGTTTCTAGATTTTCCAAGTTACTTGAAGCAAAAAATTGTAAAATTTCTACAAAATTAGACAAGGAAAATACTAGGGAAGAAATTCTTACAAAAGAGATTTAATATCTTTCTAGAGATCTTGGAGATAAAGATGAGCTTTTAGAAAAACTTTCTAAAGACCTTGATAAAGAAAATTATGCCAAGGAGGAACTTTCTAAATATCTTAAGAATGCTATTTTGAAGGTGAATGTTTTTGAGGAAAAATCTAACTCTAAGGAAATAATTCCTAAGGATAGGAAGTTAGTCATCAGACTGAAATATGAAATATTTTCTCTTAAGAAGCTTCTTGAAAAATTTACCTCCGGGAAGGAAATTTTTGACAAGATGTACTCTCAAATTAAACCTCAAGGAATCACTACTAGAGTAGGTTATACTCACCAAAAACCGGTTTTCAAAAATAACTATTTTGTTCTTTCTAAAGTCCCTTTTTGAACTAAATTTCAAAGTGACGGGAATTGGAAGAAATATTTCTCCTTGAATAGAGTTCAATATCTTGGGCTTCATACAACTTATTTTCCTAAACAAATGTGGATACCCAAAATTTTGTTGTCTAACAATTTTGTATCCAAGAATGTTTGGATTCTGAAAACCTAACTTTTTCTAATTTTTTGGAAAATAGAGAATGTACCAACAGAAATAATTGGTATATGGATAGAGGATGTTCCCGGCATATGAATGGTAATAAAAAATATTTTGAAAATATTATCAAGATGAAAGGAGATATCATTCTTCAATTCATCAGAATGCAAGATCAACTTGCTGATATTTTCACAAAATCTTTACCCTCCGATAGATTTGAATACATTAAACAGAAGTAAGGAATGATAACCATAAGGTAATCTTCATTGATTAACTTCTTGTTGAATCAATCTCCTTACAGTAATAACTCCTTTTCATAGGGGGAGTACATCTTTTATTGTTAGTTATTCAAAAAATTTCGTAATGAAAATTTCCATAGTTGGTTTTTTAAAAAATTTTGTAATGAAAATTTTCATAGTTGGTTTTTCAAAATTTTTCATAATGAAAATTTTTGTAGTTGGTTTTTCAAAATTTTTATTAATGAAAATTTTCATAGTTGGTTTTTCAAAAAATTTCGTAACGAAAATTTTTGTAGTTGGTTTTCAAAATTTTTCGTAATGAAAATCTTCAGACCTGAAGTTTTCGTAATGTAAATCTTCAGACCTGAAGTTTTTGTAATGAAAATCTTCAGACCTTAAATTTTCGTAATGGAAATTTTTAGATTTGAAATTTTCATAATAGAAACTCTCGGTTTTGAAATTTTTCGTAGTGAAGTTTTTTCATATTCAATTTTTTTTTTTGAATCCAATGTTCTTAAAGAAAAATATTCCTTAGTACGAATAATCTTCCTAGCAATCCGAAAGGTATGATTCTTTCTTAAGTTTTTTGTAATTACCTTTTACTTGCTGTTAGTTTCTTTTGTTTTAAAATTTCTCAGATTCTAGTTTCCTTAAATTCGAATGTTTTCTTTTTAAAACCTCAAAAGATCAGATTCAACCAAATTTTTTCCTTGTATCTATCATTTCAACTGTAAGATCAGATCTGAAGAATTCTCAGCTATTGGATTCAAATGGGAAGTTTAGCATTCACTTCATCGCCTATATAAAGGGGACCCCCGATGGTTTTCCCACATCGGTTCTCAAGCTTGTGCGTGTTGAAGCTCTGCCAATCTACACAATCTCGTTCCAAATTCTTCAGTAGTGCTCGAGTCTGAATGTCTACAGAAATCCCTTCTCAAGATATGTCTACTGTCAAGACAATTGTGGAATGGCAAATATACAGGGAGAGGTTAGTTCATCTGAACTTATTCAATAAGTATGACTCTATAATTTCCAAGAACATCAAGCTCAATGGATGGGAAAGTATAGCTATTTCAAAGACAGGAGCTCAGGATGTGGTCTATCCGGATTTTCTTATAGAATTCTATAAATTAGTTTACTTCTTTAAGGAAGATGGTAGGAAAAGTTTTCATTTAAAAGTTATGGGAAGACTTATGCATTATCTTACCCCAAGGTTGCGAGCTTGGTGGGGCTGTCATATGAAGGAGAAGCTGAATTTTTCTCTCACAAGCTGCCAGAGGTTCAAGGAAGTTTTGTTAAGTCAAAGGGTATGGAATGACTTGGGCTCAAAGATGTAAAGATAGCAAAGATTTTCCATCTATCTACCAACAACTGGATCCTACAGTTATGGATTCAAGGACTTATATTACCGAGGAAGGGTGATAAGGACACCTTAAAGAAAAGTGACATGTACATCCTAAATTTTTTGTTAAATCTAATGAAGCTCAACCTAATGAAGCACATCCTCATTACGATTGATAACATCAATAATGGGAATCTGAGAGCTCAGATAATTATGTATCCTGCCTTACTTTCCAAGCTCATAGTTAGATGCCTAGAATCATTCAAGATCCCCTACAGCTCCAAGCCGAGGAATTACAAGGTGATGTTGATCAGTGATGATACCCTTAAGAGGATGAAATTAGGTTTTTCCAAGGATATAGGAAAGTTATATGATCTAGCTGAGGATGAGTTAGAATCCATTTCAAAAAATGTTGAAGAAGACGAACCTTCAAAGAAAGTTGGGAAGAAAATAAAGATGAAGGAAGTGGAAGTAGAAGAAAAAACCCCTAAGTCTAAGGAAGTCCAATCCACACCTCCTAAACCTAAGAAGAAAAAATCCTACCCAAATGAGGCTAAAGAAAGAGAATAAATTTGTAGAAGAGGAAGTGATTCTGAGGATAAGAAGAATAGAAAATCAGGGGAGCCACAGTTCAGTTTCGATCCTGCTGAGGCTAAGGCCTCGAAAGAGAAAGCTGCTGATGAGCTAGAGAAGTAGGCCAAGGAAAAAAATCTGAAGAAAAATATGTATGAGGATGAAGTTTGTCAATCCCTTCTATGGGATACCGAGATAGCATCCGAACAAATCCTCATACCGGAAACATTCCTAATAGAACAATTACCTAAGACTCCAGGTAACAGGACTCTGGAAAATCCACAAGAGAAGAATGAGAAAGAGAAGAAAACTGCAGAAGAAGTACAAGAATCCGAGAATAGTGGTGGCACTGATGATGTGATTAAGCAATTTGAATATTATTAGGAAAAGTAAAGTGCTTCCGAGAAGTTTTCAATCCGTAATTCTCAAGCGGGATTCTAAAAACTTGTCAACCCCGGAGCTGATAAGAAGGGTGAAGAAGAGGAAGTGAATAAATTGTCAGAGGAAGAGAGTCATAATCATGAATTCTTTCTTTTGGAAGATGTTAACGCAGCTACTGAGAAAGAAAATGTTGATGAAGATAAGATTGTACAATTATCTAGGAGTGATCATGAATCCCATGATGAGGAAGCAGTACCGAAAATCAGCAAGGGTAAACAAGTGGTTGTTGACACTCCAACCAAAGACATATTGAGGAAGAAAGAAGCTAGAGAAACCTCTAAGAGGAAGCCTGTAGAGTTGGAGAAAGAACCATCTCCAAGAAAAATGTCTGATTTGGAGTCATCTGCATTGGGACATGATTTTGTTGTTCAGTCCCTGAAGAAGATGGTGGATACCATTTCGATCTTTCTAGCAATTGATTCCAGATTCCAAATGCTTCAGCATAGTATGAATCAAAAAACAGACTCAGTATCCATGGTGATGGATAGATGTGTGAATATTGAGGCTGATCATAAAAATTTCCTGATCAATTCTGAAGCCCACAGAAAATCTTACAAGAATATGACCAAATGGTCTAAGAAAATCATTGTAGATTTGGAAGAGCTTGATCAGTTTCAAGAAGACGTTAAAGAAACCTTTGATGCTAAAGATACAAAGATCAAAAATCTTACAAAAAGCTTCCAAGAAAATCTAAATCTTGAAAAAAATTCTTGGATCCAAGCTAAGTTATTTTGGTCAAAGCTGGAAAACTGAAAAGGATCTCTGGATCGAGATGGAAGAAAAGATTATGAAGCAAGATGACTTACTGAAAGCTCAGGCAGAGGCCCTGAAGGCTCAAGGGGACAGGATCACATCCTTAGAAAAGAAATCTGAGGAAGATCACAAAGATCTGAAGAAATTGAATACAATTGTGAAGAATCTCATGCCCAAGGAAAAAGAAACAAAATATACCCAAATCTGATCTTTTTTTGTATTTTTCCCTTATACTAATTCATTCAATTGTAATGAAACTATGGTTTCTTGTTTTTGTTTGGATGTCTATACTAATATTTCAGGTAATATATTGTTTTTCCATTCCCTCAAACTCTTTTTGAAAATTACAAAGGGGGAGAAGGAAAAAGAATTCTAAAAGGGGGAAGGAAAGATTTCTAAGTAAAAAATAACTATCCCTAAGTAAGGGGGAATTTATCTAATAGGGGGTTCCCATTACGAATATTTCCACATTCAAATGTAAATTTCCATTTCGGAAATCTAGAATACGATCCTTAGAGTTCCAAAGACTAAGGGGGAGTTAGTCGTATTCACCATTGTCCATATGTAAAGGGAGATAAGTTTTATTTTCAAAGTCTAGAAAATCTTTTTCTAAGTCCTTATATTCTTTTTCATAAGGATGTTTGTGCTTTCCAAAAGGGGGGAGATTGTTGAGGAAATAAGGTTTTCCTTATGACTTTTCCATTCCTTCATTCAAGGGGTAAATTTTTGAGTCATTATGGTTTCCTTATGACTTTACCATTTCTCTTGTTTTGAAAATCACAAACACCTTATCTCAAGGAAAATATTATTTTACCTTGTTTTACTTCTCTAAGGAAAATTTCCTTCCCTAAGGAAATTTACCATACCTCATTTTCATTATTCATATCATTTTGTTTTCTAAGTGTAAAATTCAGATTAAGACCAAAAACCTCAGAATCATATAATACTTAGATATGAGGTATTCTTTTTAAGACTATAAATTCTGGATACGAACATTCATGAAGTTCAACTACAAATTATGGATACGAACTCTCATGAAGTTCAACTCTGAATTATGGATACGAACTCTCATGAAGTTCAACTCCAAATTATGGATATGAACTCTCATGAAGTTCAAATCTGAATTCTAGATACGAACATTTATGATGTTCGACTCCGAATTCTGACTACGAACTTATGAAAAGATCAAATATGAATTCTGGTTATGAATTCTGATTACGAATTCTGGATACGAACTCTTCTAAGTTATGACTCTGAATTCTCATTACAAATTCTAATTATGAACTTGTCCAAGTTCTGACTCCGAGTTCTCTGAATACAGACTCTGAACTCTTATGAGTTCTGACTCTGAATTCTCATGAACTCTGACTCCGAACTTTGTAAGTTCAGGTTCTGAATTCTTGTGAATCCAGACTCCGAATTTCCTTGAAATTTAGACTCTGGAATTCTATAGAATGTAGGTTCCAAATTCCAACAAAACAGAATCCAAATATCCTCATACTATAGAATCCAAATTTAATTTTGGTTAGACTCTTAACTCTCATTTACTTACATTCCGAATATCATTTATTGGTTATACTTACACTCATTTTGTTATAAAATGATGTCATTATTTCAGTAATCAACTAACCATTGTTTAAGTGACATGTGTACAGGTCCCTCCAAAATTCAAGGAAAAAGATGACCATTGGAGGAGGGAGCCGACCGTTGGATCCACACTTATAAATAGGAGCTCATTTGAAAGAGCTCACAACTTTTGGATTCTTTGAAGCTCAGAATTTTCTGAAGTGATTTCTAGAGAGAGAGACTCTTATAAACTCTCAGGCTTCATGCAGAAAGTTTTGAAGTGCTCGTTTGAACATTACTTCATACATATTTTCTTAGTGTAGAGGTTCGATTTCCTTAAAATCAAAGACTTTGGGTTGTGAAGTCAGAGGTGCCGATTTCCTTACAAATCGAGGGATTGCGGGGATATCAAGATAGATGCTTATCTTTGGATTGAGTTCTTACCTGGGTTTGGGTAAGACAGACTTTCTTGAAAGTATAAATCAAGGGACCTCTTATCCAGGGTTTTTGGATACCCTCCTCTTTGGGTTAAAATAGTTTCTACTTGTTACTTATAGTGTTACTACTTTGTTTTCCATTGTGCATTTGTATTGTTGAGGAAATTATAGCTTTCTTATACTTCCTCATACTTGTACTCTGATTTAGTTAGATTATTTATACTTTAAGGTAGAATCTTATTTTTTGTAAACTTTTGTTAAGTTTCATTTCTGGAATCACTTTTCCGGAATCAAGCAAGTTATTAGAACTTAGAGGTGTTGTGAATCTTGGTTATCTGTAAAAGTTCCAAAGGAATTTTTAAAGTATAAAATTCACCCCCCCCCCTCTTTTATTTGTATCTCATTTTACAAATTCGATCCTACATTTGGTATTATAGAGTAATCATACTCAGACATACCATCTCAACATATTCCACTTTAGAATTATGTTCTCTCTTGTGATTCTTACCACTTCTTATCTCATCTTCCAATTCTCGTGTAAGATTTTCCACTATGTCACTTTTTCTCCTTTAACTTAGAGTTTATCTAAGGATAATATTTATTATAGCATGAATTCTCCTATTGTATCCTTTTCTTGTCTTGAGATAGTTCAGATTGCTGTGTAGCAAGATCTACATTTCTGGATTTCAAATTCTTAATATCTTCAGAGTTTAGATTCTTTCCCTTGTCATCTTCTTTAATTATTTCTACCTTTATAGACAAATTTTTCAGTTCTTCATCTTGGAAATAATTATTCTTCTTCAGGTTAGTATCTGCATCAATAATCCTTTGATTTAATCGTCTTAGCTTATTGAGCTCAATTTCTAATGCTTAGATCTAGATATCTTTATATTTAATCTCTTCATACAATTTCTAATATAATTCCTTGGTTTCATGGAAAATTTCTACTTTTGAACTTCTTAGTGTTTCTTCGCCATCAGTTGTTTCAATATTAGATTGAATGTAAAGTTTTCCACTCATTCCTACAACATCATTGAGTGGGTATTTCTTTTCCCTGTCAGATTCATCCAAACATTCATTCAGTAAATTGTTTTATTCCTTAAATTGAATCACACTTTTTCTGTAAATACTTCCGCTCTGAGGAATACCAACTAACTTCTGCTTCTTTTTTGAAGATCTCCCCTTTTCCAGGGAACACCAAGATAAGAGCAGACTAAATATTTAAGCTCAAAAATAGATTGAACCAAGTCCGATCAAAAAAATTTGATAAAAGAAACATACCTGTGATACCAATTTTTAGGTCCTAAATGGGCCTAGATACCCTAAGAGGGGGAGGTTGAATCGAGGTATGGTTATTCATTTGGAAATTCTTTCTACCCCACTAGATCTTGACCTATTTATTATAAGGGTCACTTTATTTTCACTGAAGTGTTAATGCTGATCTTATTCTTTCCTTGTTTATCCAATGATGATACATTTAATTTAATGTAGTAAAGAAAGCACAAGGAGGTTGTGATTTGTACTTGGTTCACCCTCACTGGGATAGATCCAAGGAGCATACAATGATGATGTACCGATTGTACCAGATTCACTATCGGTCACTACTAATAATGATGTTTAGGCTAGATCACTTTTATGCCTAGGATCACTACCTTTAGAAGGTTTAGGGTTTTCTCACTGAATTCCCAAGGTTCAATCCCTATGTATCTTCATCTATCTCACTTTTGGTGTCAGGATTGTCATCTTCCTCTTTCTTTGTTCACTACTCTTGGAAGGGATCCACTCACAGTTTATGGACTTCTAGGTTGAACACAGTTTATGGATATATAGGTACATTTATTATTTCTAATGAATAAATCTTCAGTTGTATACAAATGCTCTGTTGAAGTCCCCCATTCATCTAATATATTAATACCACTTTACCATAGTTCACTTGGTAACCCCCCTCAAATACTTTTTGAGATGAACATTGCATTCATGAAAATCCCTATTTTGTGAAGATCATTTGTAGAGATCTTAGAAAAGATCAAATAGTCTTTGAAAAACTCATTTACTTTCACAAAACACAAAATATTTGGTTGGTTTTATAGTCTTCGTAAAGATCTTGCCTTTTCCCAAAAAAACACTCTTCCTTCTCAAAGAAATTCTATTTTGCAAAGCTCAGAATATTCAGTTGGATTTTAAAGCCTTTGTGAATGTCTTCTCATACCACCTTCACAAAAACCTTTGTGAATCTAGAGAGTTAATATTTTTTTAAGGATCATTACTCTTCTAAATAGGGTAGAGTTCTATTTATAGGTGTTTCCACTGATTCTAGAACCCTTCATCCACAACATCACCATTTCGCAAAACCTATTCATAACCATAGAGACCACTGTCATAAACCTTTGTATCTTCGTGAACCACCCTTCATGAACACCCATTCTTCGTGAATCTCATGCCTTTGAAATATTTTCATAAGGACTTCAAAGAAATCCACTTTTTGTGATGCTATTCGTAATTGTGGAGATTTACGTCATGAACCTTTGTGCCTTCACAAACCACCCTTCATGAAAACCCAGTCTACAAAAAATTCATGCATTTTCCATATTTTAACTTTGAATTCATGGAAATTCAATTTTTGAGATGATTTTCATAATCACGGAGATCGCCATCAAAAACGTTCACGCCTTCACGACCACCCTTCGTGAAAATCTAGTCTTCACAAAATTCTTGCCTTTGTCATATTTTTACTTGGCCTTCATAGAAATCCACTTTCTGCAATGATTTTTGTAATAACAGAGATCACCATCAAAGGCATTTTCGCCTTCATGAACAATCCTTCCTAAAAATCTAGTCTTCTCAAAATTCATGCTTTTTCCATACTTTTATTAGACCTTCATGGAAATCCATTTTTCAGGATGATTGCTATAATCACGAAGATCGTCATCATAATTCTTTGATCTTTTGTGAAACATAACACATAAATCCCATCATAATGAAATTCAATCCTTTACCATATTTTGATGAGATCTTCAAGAAAATCCACTTTTCATGATGCTTTTCCAAACTCCAAATTTTGGACCCCAAAAATTTGGCAAACACTAGGAAATGGCGATACCTTATGTATGCAATTTTTTGTACTACTTCCAGAGTATCCCTTCCTTCATCTTGGATCTTTGTTAACATATTGTGTTAACAATCTATCTAGACTCCAAAACTTACCATGGAAATCTTCTTTTTCAATAAACACAATTGACCAAAAAATAATTCAATGTTACCTTGAGGGATTTTAGCCTAACAAGACCATATAAGTATTTTTATAATTAAAAAACATGATTGATAAATATCTCATTTTCAAAACCATGGGATTGATAAACATAAACTTTTTCAAAAATAAATCCTTATAAAAATACACTATTAACATCACTTTGAAATAACCTAAAACATTGTAAAGAAAAAATATATAATAAAATATTAATAGATTCAATAACATAAAAATGTACAAAAGTTTCATCAAAATGTATACCTTCTTCTTGACAAGAACCTTAAGCTACGGGCCTAGGTTTATTCTTAACAATTTGACTAGATTTTTCCATTTTATTTCAAAAAATCCATTTTATTATGATAAAATTATTATCTACATGGGGTTCAAATAAAGTCCAAAACTTATTTCTAGAAAACTAATTATGTTCATCTTGTATAGAAATAATTCAATTAGCATCATTCAAAGCATCAAAAACATCATTAGTTTCAGAATAAAAAATCATAATTTTCATAATAATATAAAATATAAATTTTAGTCCTATTACTGTAATCAACATTACAAATAAAATTATCAATATAGTGGTATTTATGAAACTTATAAGACTTAGAAACATAATGATAAGGATTAATATCCCCCTCAACATTTACATCATCTGGAGGTTCATCTTCACCGAAATTAAAATAAATAAAATCTTCTTGAAAATATTCTCAAATTGAATCTTTTTTCAAAACATATTCAACAAATTTAACATGAATATATTCTAATAAAACCATAGATATATATTTATACGCATGAAAATATTTACATTTTTTAGATTAACTAATACAAATACCTTCATTACTTTCGAAATCGAATTTATCTCGGTTATCCTTAGTAATTAAAAAAATGCACCCAAAAACTTTAAAGTAACCAACATTAGATTTTTTACAGTTAAATAGTTCATAAGGGGGTTTTATTAAAAATATATAATTAAAACTATATTTCAAGTATAAAAGGTTTTATTAATATATTCAGCTGACAAATATTTAGGTAAACTATATCCATTTAACTTAGTTCTATCCATTTCAGTAATAGTTCTATTTTTCTATTCTAAAACACCATTTTGTTGTGGTGTTATGTGATTTGAAAAATTATGAAAATAACCATTTTCTTCACAAAATTTTTTAAAATTAAAATTAAAAAATTGACCTACATTATAAATTTTAATATAAAAAATTATATAACCCTTTTTATTTTTTCACCAGATTACCAAAATCAATAAATCTAGTTGAAGTTTCATTTTTATGTGACATAAATTATGTCCAATTATATCTTGTAAAATCATCAACAATCAAAAAAACATATTTTTAACCTCCTAAAATATAAATATGAATATGACCAATATAAATAAAAATGAAATTTTTCTAATGGCCAAGAAGTTTTAACTTCATTAAATGTTTTAAAAATAATCTTATGTTGTTTCCCTTTTGAGGAATAATCACATGTAAACTTCTAACTAATTTTCAAATTGGGTAGTTTCTTCACATTTGTTTTCTTTGATAGTTTCTGTAATAGTTAAAAGTTTACATGTCCAAGCCTCTAATTCCATAAGATATAATTTTTAATATCATTAAGACACTATAAATTTTATTTAGTTAATTGAAAAAAAATATTCTCTTTCTTATTATCCTAAAATAAAACATTTTAATTTTTTAAAAACTAAACATTTATTATCTTCAAATTTAGCATTCATTATAGCATATCATAACTTAGAAATACTAATAAAGTTTTTTTTCAAAACATTAATATATAAAACCTTTAAAATAAAAATAGTATTAGAAATACCTTCATCATCAAATCCCTTAACCTTTCCTTTTTCGTCAAATGTCACAAAGCCGAAATTGTATTGATTATATGATAAAAAAATTGATAGATATACATTCATATGTTTAGATTTTCTGTTATCCATGTACCATGTATCATTGATGCTCTTAAGGTATGTTTCTTAAAAATATTAATTAAATAGAATACACTTTTATCACTTATTCTATCTTGGGTCCAATTAGGTTAGTATAAGAATTATTTGGTACCCATATATATTTTAAATAATTATTCATGGGTAATCTAGAAGTTTAATTAATTGGAATTAAATCCTTTTTATAACCGTGACATTTAGAAAACCTTAACTAACACTAATTAAAATAATTTCATTGCATGAAATATTTAAATCTTCTAACATTTTATATACTTTATTTATAAATTTTAATAAAAGAAGTTTTGAATATTTTAGGAATCTGAGGATTGTAACCAAAACCTATTTTATCTTTATTTTGTTTCATCATAGTCATCATCTTATCACATTTTTATTTATCATGAATAAAAATATAAAAAGATTAATTAAACTAGTAACTTCTTTTTTTACTATAATTCTATTTTTAAATATAATTCAAATCATCATAAGTATTTCTTTTAAAAAAAGATAAAAATTTCTAAATTTTCAATTTCTTTTTTAAAATTTTTATTCTATTTATAGAAAAAAATCACTTCATTAAATTAAAATTCATTTAAAAAATCAACTGATTTCTTTAAATTATTATTTTATTTATTGACCTTATTTCATTCCTTGATAAGCTTCTTATTATCTTATTTTAATTTTCTAAATAATTCAATAACCCGTAAAAAAGATATGAGAAGTTTTTTATTCTCTTCATACAGATCATCAAATATATAATCATCAATATGAAAATCATAACTATAACTTTAATTTTAATCATTAATAACATAATTTATATTTTTCACCATAAAACATAGGTTGTTAGACTCTTTTACACTTATAGATTCATCATTATAGTTTGATTCATCTATGAAGTTACATCTTTCATATTCATGTAAATCTTTTTTTTATTTATTATCCTTTCTTTCATGCCTTAATTCTATAAAATATTATTTTTTATGTCCCTTTTTTCTAAAATCATGATATCTTAGTTCTAAAACACTATTATACTTACTTGAGGTGCCTTTCTTTCATTTCCAGTCATCCTTATGATATTTTTTGGCTCACTTATTAAAAATTATATTTTCCTTCATCAAATTAAAAATACCTTTGCTTATACTCACAATATCTTCTTTTTAGATTTATTATTCCTAGTATTTGGAAGAGTTAGAAGTAAAATTTATATATGATATGAAATTAATACCCTTATTCTTCAAATTATCTTATACCATAATCTTATTTAACTGAAGTTTACATTAATGAAGTGATCTGATGAGTTAATCTAATTTTTATTCTTTGTAATTATTATTTTCATTGATTGAAACCTTCTTTTCATGCCTTTTCTTGGGTATAGCTCTTAGGAATCTAGAAAAGAGTATAGGGTTATCTAAAGTTTATAAAAGGGAACTCGTTCTACTCAAAATGATTTTAAATTTGTAAAATATTTGGTTGATGCTTTCATATTCACCCATATTGAAATCTCAGTAGTATTTTTAAAGTATTCCAAGTTTGGTTTTAATCATATTATATGAGGTAAGTTGAGTAACTTTTAGAATCTTCTAGATCTCAGTAGTTTTTTTACATGTATACACATGACTAAACACAATTTTATTAATAAAAGAATATAAAATATTTATTACTTTGTAATTAAAAACATATATAGAATCAATGTCTCTTATAAGATTGTCCCTTTTAGATTCTAGAAATTTGTATTGTTTTAAAATGATCAACCAGTAATCTATTCTTAACTACTTAAGGTATTACTCCATCCTAGATTTCCAGTAACCATATTCATCACCATTAATGTGAAGTGGATTATAAGGAATCCATACATCATTTACATTCATTCCTATCATATAATAGATCTTCCCCTTATACTGTGAAGTCTAAGAAATGGTTATAACAATAAAATGTAAAATAATAAACTTCACTAAATCCAATTCTCTGATACCAAATATTAGGTATGAGAGATGACATATGGTCTAGAGGGAGGGATGAATAGGAAAGATTAAAAAAATTAACTATTTGAATTAATTATCTAAATTAACTATTATAGTTAATTAAAAAAGTTAATTTATGATGGAAGATAAATGAAAGAACATAGGGAATGTTTATAGTAGTTTGATCCATAGTGAACTTACTCTACTCTTATACCTCTCTACTATGAGAGATATATATTATACAATATATATATTTTGGAATGAGAATTATAACCCGATTAAAACCTATGTTTTCTAGTGGAATTATAACCGAGACACTTAAATTTTGTATAGTGAATCACATCCCAATTGTAACATGAACATTATACTATGAGATTCACAACACAAACAGTCCTAAAAATATAATTCAGTAATCACAACCAGAAAAAAAATATTTTGATTGAAAGATCATGAACAGAAAGTGTAAGAAGAATTATGAGAGAGAGGAAGTAGTGTTATATACACAATAAACTAAGAAAAATATATAGACTATGAACAATATAATCATAGGTACTAGTTATTGAGTAATATAATAGTACTTCTTATCAAGGTAATGGAATTCAAAGTAGTTTAGGGACGTTCCTTGAGAGATCATCCAGTAGAAGAATAATTGTTCTCGTAAGATCAAATACTTTCACAACACTTGAAAAATATGAAGGTTCACATAGTAGGAAAGTATTAGTAGCATATATCTGTATATTTATAATAAATTATTTAATCCATTTAAAAAAATTAAGCTATACAAGTGAATCATTAGGTAATTTAAATTCAAAAATATAGTAACTGAATTTTCAGAGATATGTGTGAGTGTGTTAAATGATAATCGCCCAAAATTAAAACACTAAAGAACAATTGAAATTAATTTGAAATAATCACAAATGTATTTATGTAAATTTTAAAATAATAGGTCCAAGAGATTAAACAATAATCACAAAACATTTTCCATTAAAATTAAAATTTTAAAAAATTACAGTTTAAATGCATGTATACACATAGAATTTTAAAATTGGATAAAATACATTTAAAAACTATAAAAAAAATTGGATGGGGTTTTTAAACTCTATTATGAATTTAGAAACATTAAAAACAAAAAAAAACTCAAAATAATAAATTTTAATTTTTTAGATTCATGCGGAAATTTTATGCATGAAATGAAGAATGGGTTTGATCTTTATTTATAATCATTTAAAATGTCTTAAAAATACTTCACATAGATTCCATAAAATTTATAATAATCTATAAAATCATTTCAAAAATTTAAACACTTGTAAAAAATAGAAATAAATTTAAAATATCACAAAAATGTGAAAACATTGCATATTTTATACAGTAAACTATGTGATGTTAAAATACCTGTTTCATAAAGGTAAAAAGTTTTTATACCTTGTGTAAAGGTAACCAATAAATTATATAACTTTTTTTAAGGTGATTTTTACTTCCTAAATAATAAATAAAGTTTACACTAAATTTTCATAGTTTTTGTAAAGGTAACATAGGATTTATATAGATCGTGTAAGTATGCATGCAACTATGTGTAAAGGTGATAACAAAAAATAAGGATTGTATATAGGTAGAATATATTTTATTTAAGGGTATCATGAAATTCATATAAGTTTCATAATGTATGTAGAAATTCATGCAAGGGTAAAAACCAAGTTACAAAGTAAGTGTAAGGTTAAAACAAAACATGCATGAGGTTAAACTGCAAATTATAAAGGTTGAGTAAGGATACTTATGAGATTACTTAAAGGTAGAAAAAGGTTCTCAAAACTCACATAAGGGTAAGTAAAAATGATTACTAATAAAATAACAGAAATCCAAAACTAAAAAACGTTTTTATACAAAATAAAATTTATTAAAGAATAAATAATAATTAATTAACTAATTAAAATTTTTAAAATAATAATAATATTTATTTATAATAGAAATGAAAGATTCAAAAAATTTATTGTAATGCATTTTTAATATTAAAAAACATAAATCATAAATAACAAATATATAATCTAAAATCAAATAAATAGTCTCTCCTACTCTAACAAAATGAGCTTTATAAGGGATACTTCTTCTACCCTATGTCATTTCTTTCTTTTCTGTATTTAGTAATATGGATACTCCGTTTTATACCTTCTAATTTAACAACTATATTATAATTTTTATATTTAATGATTATATTTTAAATTATCATAGTTTTATTTTAGTTCGGTGTTTCATGTGAAGAAAGATATCAACATTTTATTTATTGAAATAGAAAATTATATAGTAAAATCTTGGGGCGTTACATTATCCCACTTTAAAAATTGCATCCTCACAATTTTAATTATTACCTATTGATAAAAATAGATAAGGATCTCTAAAAGGTCGTCACAAACCAAGGTATAATTTATATAGAAATATAAACCTTACAAACATAGGGAACATATATTTTTCCTCAGAATATTCTTACCCCTAATATTATGTTTTTCTCCAACCAATTGAGCTAAGAGTTATTGTTAATCATCCGTGCATTGAGATAATATTATTGATTGATATGAAATGTTATTTCTTAATTTCAAAAACTAATTTCTTCCTCTAAGTGGAGAGAAAAAAAATCAATTCCCAAAATTCAAAAAAATATATCTAAAGTAAGTATAATAAGATTTTTATGAATCATAATCCCAAAAATCTTGAAGAATATTCATATACCATGGATACATTAATGAAACCATTACTTGTTTTTATTTCAAAAGCTAATAGTTGGTGAAAAAATACATAACTTAAGACATCCTCAAATCTAGAGTGTTGAATAAGTGTACTGATCATTACTTAGTTATCAATATACACTTAAATATTATCCATTTTATAGAATTTTCCTTATTCTCAGGCTTTATGAGGTTTTTTTCAAGACCCAAACCATCAGGAACTACCTAGCTAATGGTAGGTCGAGTGAGACACCCCAAGACCACAACCAATAGTCCAGAAGATTAAGACAAGTTCCGGGTTGGAAAATAACTAAAATGGGAGGCCTTAGCCTAAATTACATGTATGAAATCACACACACAATAATATCCATGAAACAATATAGTGATATAGTAATGAAACTAAAATATCTAGATTGAAAACAATGAATGAAATAACCTCTAGGAAAATATAAAAGTAAAATAATGTATAGTAAAATATATAAAAGGGAAAAATACATGACTAACCATAAATAAATCCTCAACCTAAAAATAGCTGGAATAATGGAGATACAAGAGAGAGGTACTAACTCACAATATCTAAGGATAACCACTGAACACATTTAGTTCCACCAAGTACTATTATGCTTCTCCAAAATCACTACTAATTTTCCAAGAATTTTTATAAGACACAACACATGTGGGAAAATCCCATGTAGGGGTGGGTATATACATACCCATTAGGAATCCCCAATAACCAATATGGTAACAATAGAAAGAAGAAATATTCATCTCAACCCATATAGCATGAGTTTTTAAAAATTATCATTATATATGCTCAAAACAAACACAAGTGGGAGATAAAGGGGGTCACCATATCCACAACCAACTAGGCATAGTGAGTCTACCTACAACTCCAAAGGTTCATCTCTGATGTCTACCACCTCACACAACCTCGTAATAATCGGTGTAGAGGGTGTACACCTTGACACTATGCTCCACGCTCTAAGAGAGCACTAGATCCAGTGGAGGACTCACTCCCTAACAGAGAAGGAAGAC
The DNA here is from genome assembly GCA_963277665.1 of Viscum album. Taxonomy (NCBI): domain Eukaryota; kingdom Viridiplantae; phylum Streptophyta; class Magnoliopsida; order Santalales; family Viscaceae; genus Viscum; species Viscum album. Next base: position 1,776,933,749 of record OY728157.1, read on the forward strand.
GGGGGAGTACCACTCTATATATTGAGGAATTGTTCCATTCTATATTTGGGGGAGTACTGAATCTGATTGTGTAAAGAGTATGGGGGAACTTCTCCCTAGTGTGATAGGGCAGTATTGACCCTAGAATCTCTCTAATGATCAAACCTAATCATTTCCATCGATCAAGCATCACCGAACAAATAACCATGCTCATGAAATCTCAATTCATATCCCTAATTCCAAAATGAAGGACATTATCACATTATACAAGGAAAAATACTCTAGATTGGCTACTCATGGGATCAAATAAAAGTCTTTAAGACATACGTACATAAGGTGGAAGTATTTTAGAAAATTACATATTGTGTATATGATATACACAACATTTCCAGGATACCCATGGTATGTATATATCTTATGACCCATGATCATGTACTTCTTCCTGTACTCATGTACACTGGTCATGCCTGTGCACACTGGTCATGTATGGTTACCCTGGCTATGTCTAAGTACATGGAAGTGAATGTGTAATTTAGTCATATACATGTACCTAGCTATTTCTATTTTCATGTACTTCTAGGTCATATGTTGATCCACCAGCATCATGTCACATGGTGTGCATGGGTCATACATAGTGTGTGATATTTAATTCTTCCTGAAATCCTATCCACCACAATAAGAGGACTACATAGCATGTTTTATTAGACTACAACTTATTTATTTATAGATTTTTAAAAAATCTAAGAACTCTTCATGAGTCTCTCCTATGCCTCCATTTCCACTAGATCCATCAAAAAATCCACTAGGGAGCTCAGATCTGAAGTTAACTGAGCCCAAAATGTTGCTAGTGGCTGGATTTCAACCACCCAATCCATGAGTAGATAACCCCTATCACTATAGACCACCATGATACCTCACTCAAGTATATAAAACCATGATATTTCGTCCAATAAGTTTCACCAACACCCTCATTATAGCATCCCGCCTTTTTATTACATAACTTTTCATTACATTTTACATACAGAGGATCTTTAAAGTCTTGTGTCTTGGAAATCAGGAACATAATAGATGAAAACAACATAAAAAATTCTTCTAAACAACTCCTAAGGATTAATTATAGGTTCATACTATGTACAATTACTGCATCTCATATCCTGGAGACATATATCAAAGAAAAGGGTGAGCATAAGGCTCAGTAAAAAAACAAGTGAAACAGTTGACATGTGATCTTGAGAAATATTAATAAGAACATGACAAAAGTCATAAAGGAATGAGAAAAGGAAGAATAGGAACATCATAATAAAAATAACTTGAATCATAACTTGAATATGTGGCTAAAACATTTCATTTATACATTCATGAACATATCACCAAGGTCCATCCCCAAGGTGTCATAAAAATTACCAAGGTTATTCACCAAGGTATTGTGAAACTTGTCATCTCTAAAGATTAATTATTTACCCAATGCATTAAATATCTATCAGGTTGAACCCTTAATATGTCTTTACTTTCATGTGAGCCACATATATCATAATCAAACATTTCATAAATAACCCATAGATAATAAAATAAATGGGTTTAATTTCAAAATTGTAACGTTTTAAGAGTGCTTAAAAATAAGATCATTATATCATTTATAACCCATGAAAGGGAGTAAGGGTTATATGTATGTCAATTATAGAATCAAATATATCATATTTTTATATTTATGAACACCCATAGAAACTAAATAGGTCTGGGTATTCACATAAATAAAACAAGAGAATTTCATGAGAGAAAGAGATAGAAATTTTGAGACGAAATTTTTACAGCATAACGACTATATAATATGGTTTTAGAAAACATTGAAAAGAGAGGGGACAAGGGTCACCCACTAATAAATAATTTATAATAAAGTATAAATTCAGAATAACATGGAGATAAGAACATGGTATGGGAATTTAAATGACATACCACATGAAAAAATAAACATGAAAGAAAAGAGAAGATGCGATTCCTTTTACGAAAAATTTGGCAGCCTAACAGCATCACTTAAAAATTCAGAAAACAAATTGATGAGAGTGGAAAGGGTCTCTCAAAAATTATACATGAATTGGATAGTAAATAGAACATATAAGATCATAACCTCAACATAAAGAGATGGAAATTAGAATACACAACATAAAGGAAGTCATGACTTAAAAGAGGAGGGTGAAAGGATCCCTTACCTTGAAGAGTAACTTCGAAAGCCTGAAAGTAGGGACCTTGGGAGGCTTGAGGGAACCTTGGGAGTACTGCTTGGAAGATAAGGAGACCAGAACTTCTTTGAGGATTATTTTTGAATGAAATTAATGAGGAAAATGTCTTGGTATTTATAGGAAAAGTGAGTGAATTAATTATTAATTTCCAAGGGACACCTCATCGGTGGTATTGGAAAAACCATGGGATTTCCCATGGTATTTTCCCAAGGTATTGGCCACATGGGACACCTCATATAATATCTCACTATTCTTAAGTCTACCAGAAATATTACATCATTATTACATCATAAATGATGTCATTAAACACCCGAAACTCAAAACTGCATTTTTACTATTTACTGATAATTCAATTGTTTCAGAAAAATCCCAAAAATTCACCCTAACCTAATATCAATGATCTGAATTTAAAAATGAATTCCATTTTATTAAAATAATTTCTAAATATTTTTAATTTAATTTTTAAATAAAATCATTATTTATTCTAAAAATACAACTTTAAAAATATAACTCATTTTGTAACACCTTAAAAAAGTAATCATGGTCCCATAAAAATATCATATACCCATAATAAAATAAAGTAACAATTTATTATTAAATTTTATGAAAAAAAATTTCCATTTTAAATTATTAAATTAATTATAAAATTCTAAATAAAATATTTATGGCGTACAAAAATACCAAAACATAAACTATGATCGTTTTTTCACTTTTAAGATGTCTAAAATGTATTTATACATTTATGGGTGAAGTTTCTATTTTTTTGGCCAAATTACAATTCATTACTATTCATATGGGTATGTTACTATTCCCACTTTACTATTCACTAAAAACCAAGTTGATCTTATTAGACTGTAAATTTCTCACTGATCACAACTGTAGAAGACCATATTTTGAAAATAATTTCACATTATTAATTATTTAATGAATACAACAAAAATTAAAATACCCTTTTTTCCTAAATTAATCAATAATACACATCCTATATTTATCCGGATATTTGAAATTCACAAAATTTTCCATAAGAAGAAATAAAAATTTTATTTATATAAAAGGATTACACAAAGCAACTAAGGTCTCGTTACATAGCCCCTTATAACACCAGCAAAGGACCTAAGTGTTAGGTGTGTTATGGTGATAGAATCTTGGGGTGGCTTCGACAACATTGCCTGAGTGGTGATTTCTATCAGCTTGAACTTCTCTCTTATGTGGTTCCTTTAAAGCTTCATACGTTGAAGTTCATCTTGGGATTGGTCCAGAGCAAGGCCCAGTGATGCTACCTCCTTCCCAAGCTCCGACAGATGGGCTTCATATGGCTTGAGTCTACTGGATGAGGCCATTCAATATTCTTTCTGTATTAATTAACCAAGATAACCATATTTATAAAAACACAACATTAATATTATAGTTTCCAACGATCATATTGACCAACGGTCATATAATAGTTGAAACACAATGGTCACATTTTAATTATACCCACAAAATTAGGGAACAAATATAATTAAAAATTTTAGGTCATTACATTCTTCCCCCCTTAAGAAATTTCATCCCCAAAATTTTATCCCCAAAATTTTATCTCGTACCCTCTGATGGAAAAAGGTGTGGGTACTTATATCTCATGGATTCCTTTGGTTCCCACATGGCTTCCTCACATTTATGGTTCCTCCACAACACCTTAACAAGGTGGGTAGTCTTATTGCATAGAAACTTATCTCTACAATCCAAGATCTGCACCAGCTCCTCCTCATAAGAGTGGTCATGTTCTAGTTGTACCACCTCTAGATTTAGTACATGTGAAAGGTCAGGTATGTACTTCCTCAAGTGGGATATGTGGAAGACATCATGAACTTGGGCTAGATTTGGAGGTAGTGCAAGCCGATAGGCCACTGCTCCCACACGATCAAGGATTTCATATGGGCCAATGTACCTAGGTCTGAGCTTCCCTTTCTTCCCAAACCTCATGACTTCTTCCAAGGTAAAATCCGAAGGAAGACTTTGTCACCAACAACAATATCCAAGTCCCTTCGACGGTTTTCAGCATAGCTCTTTTGCCGACTCTGAGCAGCCTTAATGTGTTGTTGGATGGAATGGACCTTTTCTGTCATCTCTTGCACAAGATCAGGCCCAAGAAGCTTTCTCTCACCACCTTCATCCCAAAAAGTAGGAGTTCTACATCACTTCCCATATAGAGCTTCATAGGGTTCCATTTGAATTCTCGAGTGGAAGTTGTTGTTGTAAGGGAACTCAACTATAGATAGATGTTGATCCCATCCACCTTTAAATTCCATTGAGCAAGTTCTCAGCATTCCCTCGAGTGTTTTAAAAATCCTTTCAAATTGTCCATTAGTTTGGGGGTGATAGGCTGTACTAAAATTCAATTCATTGCTCAGAGATTATTGAAGACTCCTCTAGAATTTTGATGTGAACCTTGGATCATGATCAGATATGATATAAAGTGGAACTCCATATATCCTTACCACTTCCTTCATATAAATCCTAGCAAGTTGATCAAGAGAGAAATCTTCTCGAATGGAGATAAAATGGGTAGTCTTGGTGAGACAGTCCAAAATAACTCATATCGCATTATTTCCTTTGGAAGTTCTCAGGAGACCAGTGACAAAGTCCATAGTGATATTGTCTCACTTCCATGTTGGTATGGGCAGTGGTTGCAATACCCCTTTAGGAAGTTGTTGCTCTGCCTTCACTTGCTGACATACCAGACACCTTGAAGTGTAGTCAGCAATCTACCTTTTCATATTATCCCACCAATAATGATCACGAAGGTCCTTATACATTTTTGTGCTACCAGGATGTATAGAGAAAGTAGAGCTATGAGCTTCATCCATCAGCTCCTTCTTTATTTCTAGAATAGATGGAACACAAAGTCTTGTATGAAATTTAAGTACACCTTCTTGATCAGTATTGAACTTAGGAAACTTCCCATCCTTCACAGACTCCAACTTCTTCTTTAACAAAGGATATTATTTTTGAGATTTCTTGATCTTCTCTAGTAATGATGGTTGAGAAATTGTTTGGGTTAGGGTTGATGATGTCCCTTCCTTTATAATTCCCATGTCTAGTTTTATTAGGTTATTGATCAAAGGATCTCTTTGAATCCTCATAATGGACAGAACAACTGGGTCTTTCCTGCTTAATGCATCAACAACTTTTTTTTCTCTTCTGGGATGATAATGAATTGAATAATCATAGTCTTTAAGGAGTTCCAACTATCTCCTTTGCCTCATGTTCAATTCCTTTTGTGTGAAAATATACTTCAAACTTTGATGGTCTGTGTATATATCACATTTCTCCACATAAAGATAGTGCCTCTATATCATTAGAGAAAAAACGACCATCCCCAGCTCCAAATCATGCGTAGGATAGTTCTACTCATGAGTCTTCAACTTTCAATATGAATAATCAATGACCTTGTCATTTTTCATGAGGATGCACCCAAGACCTTTTAGAGATGCATCGCTAAAAATAATGAATCCTTCTCCACTTGAGGGTAGAGTTAACACAGGTGTAGTAACCAATCTCTTCTTCAGCTCTTGGAAACATTCCTCACACTCCTTTGTCCAAATTAAATTGACCCCTTTTCAAGTTAACTTGGTTAATGGATTAGAAAGTCATGAAAAGTTTTTCACAAACCTCCTATAATGTCCCAATAATCCAAGGAAACTACGAATCTCAGTTATTGTTGTAGGCTGAAGCCACTCCTCTACAACTTTTTTCTTTGCAGGGTCAACTATGATTCCTTCATTGGTAACAATGAGCCCCAAGAAAGCAACTTGTTGTAACCAGAATTCACATTTATTGAACATTCCAAAAAGTATCTCCTTCTGTAGATTTTGCAAAATAACCCTTAGATGATCTTCATGCTCCTCAAAACTTTTGGAATATATCATAATATCATCAATAAAAACTACCAAAAAGTTATCAAGGTAGTCTTTAAAAACTCTACTCATCAAATCCATAAAAATAACCGGTGCATTAGTCAGTCCGAAGGGCATAACAACAAAATCATAATTCCCATATCTTGATCGGAAGGCAGTTTTTGGAATATCTTCTTTCTTCACCCTCAATTGATGATAACCAGATCAAAGATCGATAATAGAGAAGAATTGATCCCCACAAAGTTGGTCAAATAAGTCATCAATTCTTGGAAGAGGTTATTTGTTCTTTACTATGATTCTGTTCAATTCTCTATAATCAATGCATAGCCGCATCGATCCATCATTCTTCTTCACAAAGAGAATAGGTGATCCCCAAGGAGACACACTCAGTCGGATAAACCCCTTCTCCAAAAGATTTGGAGTTGTTTCTTTAATTCCTCCAACTCCACATTATCCATCCTATATGGGGTCTTTGATATTGGATGAGATCCAGGTACGAGTTCAATAGAGAACTCTAACTCTCTTTCTGGGGGAGGTCCAGGAAACTCCTCAGGAAATACATCAATGTATTCCTAGGCGATGGGTAAATTTTCTATACTCAAACTGTCATTTCCTTCTTCTTCTTCACTGATCAATGCCATAAAGAATGATATAGTAAGTTCTTCTAGACAAAGATCAGGTTGAGATATCTCTCCTTGGAATATAACTATAGGTTTTCCATTCAAGACTACTGAGATTTTCTTAATTCTTCATTTGATCTTAGCATTATACTTTGAGAGCCATTCCATCCCTAGTATAATGTCAAATTACAGCATGGGAATGAATACTAGATTTTCGATAATATTGTGCTCACCAAATTAAATACTAGAGTTTCAAAACACTGATGATGCTTGGATAATCCCACCAGGAGTCTTGACTGATAACTCTACTTTTAGCAAGTCGAGGGTTGATTCTAAATTCTTTGTAAACTTGGAGGAAATAAAGGAATGCATAGAACCAAAATCAAACAAAGTACTTTCTAGCTTTGAGAGAACAACAAAAGTAACTTCTACCATGTCATTTGGAGCTTCAACTTCAGTTTTCGTGATAGAAAAAGCACGACCTTTCTCCCTTGGCCTTTGTTGATGATGATGGTGGTTCCCCTCCACTGCCCTCAGATTTGGACAGTGATTAGAAAAATGCCCAAATTGTCCACACTTAAAGAATTGGACATTAGGTAGAACCTGCACCATCTTCCCCTTGTCTTTATAGTTTGGAAGTTGAGGTTTCACCTCACTACGACAATTCCTCGCAATATAGACATCTCTTCCACACTTGTAGAATTTCCCGCTCCCGAGCAGGCATTTCCCTCGAATTCTTCTTCCCACATTTATTACACATGGGACGTTGCACTTTCTTTCCTCCTCTTCCTTGATCAAAGGTCCTCCCTAATCTGGGCTCCATCAATCTCTTTTTATCATTTGATTTATGATACCATTGCATCTCACCAAACTCCAGTTTGACTTTCATCACACTTCACACAATCTCCATGTAGCTATCATAGTCTTGGTTGGCTAGATTCTTCTGCAGATGAGGTATCAGTCCACCGAAGAATCTACCAACATTACCATTTGGATCCATGACAAAGATAGAGGTATATCATGAAAGTTGGGTGAAGTTCATCTCATAACTTCTGATAGATTCGTTCTCCTTCTACTTCACCTTGAGAAACTCCTTCTCTATTCTTGTTCTCATGGATCGAGGGAAATACTTACTGAAGAAAATCCCTCTGAACTCTTCCGACTCCATAACTTCAACCTCCACTCTTTGCCTCATGTTTTTAATCAACTCCCACCACTGATCATCTTCTCCTTCTAATCGATAGACAGTCAGGGTGACCTTCTCTTGCTTTGAACAGCGGAGAACAGAAAAGATCTTCTCGATAGAGCTGATCCACTACTTAGCAATCAATGGGCCAGTCGATCCACTAAAGTTTGGTGGTCGTTGATGCATAAAGGAATCAACAAAAAAAAATTCCCTCCACAGTGAGATCGGTCTGGCAGCTTGATTCAAGTTATTTCCCATAACTTGAGTCATTTGGTTCATCATTCACATGAATGTTTCTATTTCAGCTTCCATCGGAGGGCCGTCAGGGCATAGTCCATTGCGGTCACTATTTGCATAGTTCCTCCAATTTCCCGCCATTTCTAAAAGAATAAAACCTTAATGAGAAAATTATTTCATTTACGAATCTTTTAACTATAAAGGATTTATGTCTTAAAACATTATTCTTAAACAATTACATTTCTCTATAATTCCTTCATAATGATTTATAAAAAACTTGTGATTAACCAAACATATCCCCCAAGAGTGTCATAACCAAGAGTGCAGCAAGGCCCGTTGTCGGGCACCAGTTCATGTTCGAGTCTATCTCAAAGTGATGTTTTCAGGTTTTACCCCTACGTTCATATGTGCCTAAGCTTCCTCTACCTGCTCGTATCCAGACAAGGATGTATTTTCTTGATAAACCACTTACTTAATACTCACCAAAATACCAGGAAGTTTTCCTATATTTAAACTTTTGTATAGGATTCATCCTAAATATTTCATAGCATAACTCCCATAAATAGCTAAACTATCCTTTGATACTAACTATGGCATCCAAACTTTTTATTACATAACTTTTCATTACATTTTACATACAGAGGATCTTTAAAATCTAGTGTCTTGGAAATCAAGGAACATAATACATGAAAAAAAACATAAAACATTCTTATAAACCACTCATATGGCTTAATCATAGGTTCATCCTATGTACAATTACTGCATCTCATATCCTGGAGACATATATGGAAGAAAAGGGTGATCAAAAGGCTCAGTAAAGAAAACAAGTGAAATAATTGACATGTGATCTTGAGCAATATTAATAAGAACATGATAAAATTCAGAAAGGTGTGAGAAAAAAAATAATAGGAACATCATAATAAAAAGAACATGAATCATAACATGAATATGTGGCTACAACATTTCATTTAGACATTCATGAACATATCACCAAGGTCCATCCCCAATGTGTCATAAAAATTACCAAGGTTATTCACCAAGGTATCGTGAAACTTGTCATCTCTAGAGATTAATTCTTTACCCAATGGATTGAAGCGCTATCAGGGCGCACCCTTAATATGTCTTTAATTTCATGTGATCCAAATATATCATAATCAAACATTTCATAAATAACCCATAGAGAATAAAAGAAATGGGTTTCATTTCAAAATTTTAACATTTTAAGAGTGCTTAAAAATAAGATCATTATATCATTTATAACCCATAGAAGGGAGTGAAGGTTATATGTATGTAAATTCCTGAATAAAATATATAATATTTATATATTTATGAACACCCATAGAAACGAAATAGGTCTGGGTATTCACATAAATAAAACAAGATAATTTCTTGAGAGAAAGAGATAGAAATTTTGAGACGAAATTTCTGCAGCATAACGACTATATAATATGGTTGTAGAAAACATTGAAAAGATAGGGGAAAAGGGTAACCCACTCATAAATAATTAATAATATATTATAAATTCATAATAACATAGGGATAAGAACATGGAATAGAAATTTTAATGACATACCACATGAAAAAGAAACATGAAAGAAAAGAGAAGACGTGATCCCTTTTACGAAAAAATCGGCAGCCTAACGGCCTCACTTAAAAATTCAAAAAACAAATTGATGATAGTGGGAAGGGTATATCAAAAATTATACATAAAATGGATAGTAAATATAAAATATAAGAACATACCCTCAAGATAAATATATGGAAATTATAATACCCAACATAAAGGAATTCATGACTTAAAAGAGGAGGGTGAAATAAACCCTCACCTTGAAGAGTAACTTCGAAAGCTTGAAAGTAGGGACCTTGGGAGGATTGAGGGCACCTTGTGAGTACTCCTTGTGAGGTAAGGAGACCAGGACTTCTTTTAGGATGATTTTGGAATGAAATGAATGACAAAAAAGGCTTGGTATTTATAGGAAAAGTGAGGGAATAAATTATTAATTTCCAAGGGACACCTCATCGGTGGTATTGAAAAAACCATGGGCTTTCCCATGGTATTTTCCCATGGTATTGACCACTTGGGACACCTCATAGTATATCTCACTATTCATAAGTCTACCAGAAATCTTACATCATTATTACATCATAAATGATGTCATTAAACACCCGAAACTCAAAACTGCATCTTTACTATTCACTGATAATTCAACTATTTCAGAAAAATCCCAAAAAATCACCCTAACCTAATATCGATGATCTGAATTAAAAAATGAAGTCTATTTTATGAAAATAATTTTCTATATATTTTTAATTTATTTATTAAATAAAATCATTATTTATTCCAAAAATACAACTTTAAAACTATAACTCATTTTGTAACACCTTAAAAAAGTAATCAAGGTCCCATAAAAATATCATATACCCATAAGAAAATAAAGTAACAATTTATGATTAAATTTTATGAAAATACATTTCCATTTTAAATTATTAAATGAATTATAAAATTGTAAATAAAATATTTATGGCGTACAAAAATACCAAAAAATAAACTATGATCATTTTTTCACTTTTAAGATGTCTAAAATGTATTTATAAATTCATGGGTGAAGTTTCTATTTTTTGGTCAAATTACTATTCATTAATATTCATATGGGTATGTTACTATTCATAATCTACTATTCACTAAAAACCAAGTTTATCTTATTAGACTCTAAATTTATCACTGATCAAAATTATAGAAGACCATTTTTGAAAATCGTTTCACATTATTAATTATTTAATGAATAAAAAAATATTTTAAAATACCATTTTTTCATAAATTAATCAATAATACACATCCTATATTTATCCGGATATTTGAAATTCACAAACTTTTCCATATGAATAAATAAAAAATTTATTTATATAAAAGGATTACACAAAAAAGCTAAGGTCTCGTTACATAGACCCTTATAACACCAGCAAAGGACTTAAGTGTAAGGTGTGCTATGGTGATAGAATCTTGGGGTGAATCGGACAACATTGCCCGAGTGGTGATTTCTATCAGCTTTAACTTCTCCCTTAGGCGATTCTGTTCAAGCTTCATACATTGAAGTTTGGCTTAGGCTTGGTCCAGAGCAAAGCCCAGTGATGCTACCTCCTTCCCAAGATCCGATAGATGGGCTTCATATAGCTCGAGTCTACTAGATGAGTCCATTCAATCTTAATTTCTATATTATTAGTTAACCAAGATAATTATATTTATAAAAACACAACGTTAATATTATAGTTTCCAATGGTCATATTGACCAATGGTCATATACTAGTTGAAACACAACGGTCACATTTTAATTATACCCACAAAATTAGAAAACAAATATAATTAAAAATTCCAGGTCGTTACACTCATCCCACATCACATCAGGATTCAATCTCATAACACTAATCTCCAAATAATTCACACATTATCCATGAGTTTGGGGGGTTCGATCATGCTCAAATCTGGCCTAGTAGTGGAAAACTATGACCCCGTGGGATAATAGTGAAAAAAATAAACAATGGTGGGAGTAAATAATAAGAAATAAGTTAAAACCCATCAATGGACAGTGCAATATTGTACAACGATTTCATAAGTGGAACAATGGATAAAATAAAGGCACAAAGAATGATAAATTAGGTTTAAAACAATAATTAGTAAAATGATCATTCGAATAATATAAAATTATATAAAATAAGAATCTATGGGAAATACATACTTAATTAACAAATCAAATGGTGGAAATCCATGAAATAACATGTGCTACCTCAATTTTGGATCAATCACTAAAGAAGAACTGGTATATATCATTGTCATTAGTTAGAATATGTAACTTTATTAACGATAAAAAATCCTTTGAAAAATGATCATTTCTCCAAGATCTATTATTTTTCATCAATGGATCTCCATCATGGTTCCTCTAATCTCCTAGGTTTATAAGGATAACCTTGGAGATTAATCATAATAATTTATTTATAGATGATAATTTGGTTTTATATTAATAAAAAAAATTTATACATTAATACTTTAATTTATTTAATTCCCCTTCAAATGGTTGTGTTTAACCAAACACCCAGCGATAACTAACTTTATGATAAACCTAGGGTAAACCTTCTGTTTTTGAAATAGCTATGGAATTTTATTTCCATATGAAGTATCAATAAATGAGAAACCCGTTTATTATAAAAATGTGTGCATGCATGATTTAATATATGTATTAATATTTTTAATATATTATTTCCTGGGTTCGGTGGTACCAAAAAGATAGCGGCAACTCAGTGGAAAAATCCAGTGATATATATAGAAATAATCAATTCTAAACCAACAAAAACAGAGTTGTTACATTTCCCCCTCCTTTGAGGCTTTTCATCTAGAATAGCACAATCAATACAAAAAGGTGGGGGTACTGAGCTTACATATGGATCTCACTCTTCTAGTATCTCTCATGAATGCTTTGATGCTTCTAAAGCACTCAAACCAAAGGGATGGTCTATCCACACGTGATCCTATCCTACTAGTCCTTGATCACCACCTGGTACTTCAAGAAGGTTTCTCCTTCCTAAATGTTAATATCTACCCAGTCAATAACATGGGCCAAGTATTTTACATACCTCCTCTGTTGTGACTCATGGAAGACTGCATGCAGGCAATCCAACTGTGGGGGAAAGGTTAAGTAGTAAGCAACCTCACCAACCCTATGAAGGATCTGAAACAATCCTATAAACCTTATATATGTCTTTTATCCCCATCCAAATATCTGTAATACTCATTGTGTAGAGACTCTTAGGAAAACATGATCTCCCATATCAAACTCCAAAGTCAAACAACATCAATCCGCATAATAGTTCTATTGGATATAGGATTTCCTCATATGTTTGAAGGTTACCTAAACTTTATCTATCATTGTCTACACAAGATCTGTCATAACAAGAGATGTCTCGCCAATCTCAATCCAACACAAATGTGACCTATAGGGTATCCCATATAGGTACTACAAAGGTTTCATTCCTTTAGTAGAGTGATAGTTATTATTATAAGTGAAATATATGAATTTTAAGTGATCCTCCAAGATTTGGATGAATTCTAACACACAGGATCTTAGAATACCCTCCAATACCTGGATATTTTGCATAGTATTCTCATCCATCTCAAGGTGAAATTCCATTCTCATTTATAAAGTTGTCCTAAAATCCTTCCATATACCCCTCCAAAACCTTGAAATGAACAGATAATTGTAGTAGGATACAATCTTATTGGGTACCCCATCAATATAGAAGATCTCCTACATGTATAACTACCCTAAAATATTAACCAAACTCTACTACCATATGGAAAGAAAGTGTTCTGACTTAGTTATTCGATCAATGATAACCTAGATAGAATCATAGATCCTCACTGTTTGTGGAAACCCCATCACAAAATCCATAAATATTCTATCCCACTTCTATTATATAATATCAAGAGGTTGATTCAAACCTTCTGGAACTTTATGTTCATCCTCTACCAACTAATATGTGAGACATCAAGAGATGAACTTGGAAACTCTCCACCTCATGTAAACCTTCCAGAACTGCTACTGAAGGTCCTTGTGCATTTTCACCACACCTAGATGTACCTCTAAGGGGGGTGTATGAAACTACCAAAACACCTCATCATGAAATGTGTCTAGATCTACCTTATGTCCCTGGAAAAGTATTATGTTCTCCCATCCTTTATAAAATTATTCCAGTACATCTCTTGAGGATATATTGTCACAGAGAACCTTTAATTTGATGTCTCCTAATTAATAATCCCACACATTATGAAGAAGTATTGGAGTCACTAGCATTGATATGGATAAGTTTCACACCTCTCCTCCACTGGGTTCAGATACAATGAAACCAACTGCTCATACACCTACTCTAATAATTAAGATTTTCATTTTCTTATAAGGGACTCTTCCACTACTTTTACCTTCTCTAGAGTATAGGTGTTCTTGAATTCACATATGATAAGTAACTCCAACCAACACCTCTGTATTAGGTTGATATATCTTGGAGTGATAATGTTCCTAAGATTCTTTTGATTTGAGTAAAAAATGAAATTCTCACATAAAAGATAGTGCATCCACATATTCAAAGATAAGACTATCACTACCAACTCCAAGTCATGGATCATGTAATTCTACTCCTGTGATATCAACTTCCCCAACTCATAAGTGATCACTGCCTACCTCTACATCAATAATCATTTGATCCTAGATCTAAATTCATTGTAAAACATCACATACTTGATGCCCTCCTCCAGTAATAGAAACATTAGAGCACTGGTCAACCGATGACTTAGCTCCACAAAGTCTATTTTAAACTGATCAGTCTAGTAAAATGGTTTCCCCTTCAATGTCAAGAAATTCAAAGGGTATAATACCCTAGATAATTCTACCACAAACCATCAGTGATACCCTTATAAACTGGGAAAACTTCAAACCTCTAACATGCTCTTGTGTGGATCCCAAGAAAACACTTGATTAATCTTCATAGGATCCATAGATCAACAATACTTAATGATGAAATTCCATTCAAATTAAACCTCATGGATCCGAAACTGACACTTTGAGAGCTTACCATAAAAATGGTGCACATAGATAAAGTCTTGGACCATCCTAAAATGCTCTGTATACTTTTATTATGATGTATAATATATAATAATGGAAATGATGAAGACAACTATGAATCAGTCCAAGTGTGGATGGAAGATCTGGTTCATAATATTAATGAACATTGTAGGTTCATTTGTCACATAAAAATGCATCACCGATAACTCATAGTGTCTATAGAGATAGTGGAATGAAGCCTTTAGAATATCTCCATCACAAACCCTCAACTGATAGTAGTCAGACTGAGGATCATTCTTTGAAAACCATAAAAAACCTATCAACTAGTCTAACACTCATCAATACTTGAAAAGGGTACATTTTATTTATCTTTACCTAATTCAGGATTTTATAATCCATGAAAATCCTCAAATTCTTGTCTACATTTTTAACTAATAGCACTAGATATTTCCAAGGGGAAATACTAGGTCTGATCAAACCTTTCTCTTAAAGGTCTTCCAATAGCACCCTCTTCTCTCAGAGCTCATTGGGTGGCATTTGATATGCTTTAGATAATATGAGTGTGATCCTAGGGTATAAGTTGATTCAAAATTCAATATATCATCTCATAGGTAGTCCTAGTACATCTTCATGAAATACATCCATATAATCCTCTACTACTAATGAAAGATAGATGCCTGAAGATCCCACCACTCTAATTGATAAACTCACTAACTCATTGGTGATGGGTTGTAGCTTCCTCCTCGCAAGCCCCATTCACTTATCTATAAAACTCTCTCACCCATAAAGTATAATATCATCCCATATGTATAAAGGTATCTAACTCTCATAAAATGATAGGATATCTAGGCATATACCACATACAAACAATTTATACCAAAAATGACATCATAAGGTCTCGTCACATTAACCCAGAGGTTCCATGAGAAGCATTGATCAGTAAGCGTCGACTCTTAGTGACAAAAAATGTGAAATATCAAAAAAATAGATCTATGTAGAAACATATAACCATATCTTATTGGATAAAGTCTCAATTTGAATCTCTAGATCTTGCATGAGTGATATTTAGATAAAGGAATGACTCGCACCTATGTCTATGAGTACTTAATAAGGAATATGAAAAATACATTGTACCTTTAATAATATCATGAGTATCCTGATCGTATCCCTCCATATCCTACAACTTCTCATTCCCTCAACTACTAGGGTGGTCCACCTAGTGGTTGTAGATAAAGTATCTTGTATAATATTCACCCTCCAATAACTCCTCCCTTTATATCTCCACATGCTTATTTTTTAGCACCACCTCCCTATGGGACAGCCTAACCATGCCTAGGAGATCCCTTATCATGAAGATAGCTATGACGTGGAGGTCCATCAACTACCTGAAAGCTCTCATCATCTCTTCAAGTCATGTAATCTCGATCCATGTGACCTCACTAGTCAAAAACATGACACCACCCCACTCTAAGAAGACTAGATCCTCTGTGTGGAACCTATGGCATAGATCTAAATGTTTGAGTCTGGGAATGAGTATCCATCTTGCATGATGACCCTAATGGATGATACTTTTTAGTTATTATAGATTATTTTATCCCATGATGTGCATTTCCTACTCCATCCACTCTACATCCCTCTTCTAGTAAGCTCTCTATAAACATAATACATTGTATCACTCTAGAAAAAGTGGGAATACACAAGGAGACCACACTAGAATGGATGTCTCTATAAAGTCCATAATAAAACTTTAGTACCTAGAAGTATCCAACTTACACCATATCAATAGAGTAACATGTGTAGTCGGTAAACCTCATGGTCCACTCAGAAACTAACATAATACCCTGTTGCATCTTAAGAAGTTATTGAATCCACATAGATTTAAAACTCAAAGGTTAATAGTCATTAAAGAAAAAATAATATATTTTTAAACATTTGAGTTTCTTCTCATCAAGGTTATAATTAATCAGAATCCACCAGTTCCCTACTACTCCATGAAGAAGACTGTCCACAAGAATAACCATCTAATTGGTTAAGAGCTGAAAAAACCTAGAAACATGGACTATCACCTCGATCTTATTCTCCAGTGCTTGAGGGCCTATTTTCCACAAAACATTAGTGATGTATCTCACTAGAACTCAAAAAATATTATAATAATTATCACATAATCATCATGACCTACTGGCGACATCAATTTTATAACATGCCATTGATCAACTGTCTGAATCACTAGAGGTTGATCTCCACACTACTCAATAGGTAATAGAATTTATCTATACCCTCCTGGAGGAAGAACCTCATTAGTGGGTCCCTAAGCTAAGGCCTCATGACTCAATGGATCATCATCATGATCTTGTATCATTATCCTATCTAGTGATCATCATGGAGGCATCCTGAAAGTTAACATGGAATACCCCAATTAGAAGATAATATATATAGGGAGTTCACTCAAGAAGTAAATGAAATACAAAAGGCACAATCTTATATGATACATGTACCATTTTCCCCTAAAATAGGTATCTCAGTATGTTGAGTTGATAAGTATGTCATTTGAGTTCTGGTGTATGGATATATTAGCCACTACACCAACATATAGTTCTCTGTCCTGAGAGACAATATTAGGATACTCTGAATTAATTTCCCTAAGTTCCCAAAACCAAACATCACATAGGTCTAACACCAAACACTAATTGGGGAAAATATAACCTTTGATACCACTATTTTATGACCCGACCCACCCTGGATTTCCTGGTTGGTGGAAATATGAGTGATACACCCCAATATGGCCTCTAATTGGATTGGGGATAGCAACAAGTTTCAAGAGGGAAAATAACTAAAATGGGTGACTTACCCTAAAATGCATGTATTCACACACACAAAAACAACATTCTCCACACAATAGTGTGTAGATATAGGAATAAAACTTAAACATCTAGAGTTTAAACAATGTATGTAACAACCTATAGAAAAACATCAAAGTATAATGAAATATAGTAAAAGATATAAAGTGTAAAAATACATGACTATCAAGAAATGAAGTTCCAATTTGATAAAAATAAGAAGAAGGGAAATCTAAAATAGAGTAAATGACTCACTATCTCCAAGGCTGGCCACTGAACATGGTCAGAACCTCCAAATTCTACTATTCTCTTCCAAAATCACTATTGATCTACATAACATTTTTATAATACACAACATGTGTGGGTAGATCCCATGAAGGGGTGAGTATATACATAACTCATACGATGCCACAAAAATCAAGACGGGGAAATTGAAAGAAGAAAAAGGAAAATGAACCTATATAGTAAGAGGGTGTTGAAAAAACCATCATCAGATATTCTCGAGAGAAACCCAATCGAGAGAAAAAGGGTATCTTCATCTCTATATCCAACTAAGAATGATGCATCTTCCTGCATATTGAAATGTTCGTCTCTAATTACCATCACACTACGTAAACATTCTAAAATTGGTTTGGAGGGCCAATACATCACCCTTACACTCCAAAACTAAGGGAGCACTAGCTGTAGTGGAGGATTTTCTCCCCATCAGAGATTTAAGATAGTAGATTACTGCTCCATAAATAGAGGTCCTTCACCCTGCTATAGTATGGGTGAATACTAAATCTACCTATGGAAATTGTATGGGGACCCATGACCTGATGTAATTGAAGAGTACCAACCCTATTATCTTTTTAATGATCAAAACCAATCACTTCCATCAGTCAAGAATCACTGAAGGAAGCACCATGCTTGTAACACCTCATGGAATACCTCTGATTCCAAGACAAAGGTCACCAATGTGTCCTATATTGAAAACTACTCAGAAAAAGCTACTCAGGGGCCTAAATCCAAGTCTTAATGAGGGATATATATAGGGTTAAAGTATCATATAAAAGTATACTACATGTATAGGTTATATACAACATTTCCTAGTTACCCTGATAATTCCCATGTCTTCAGTCTTGTGCCCATGTACTTCAACCTATGCATGTTTAATTTGGTAATTCCCATGTACACTAGTCATGTTAGAGTACCCTGGCCATGTCCAAGTACACAATAGTTCCCATGTACTCTGGTCATGCCCATATACCTAGTCTTTTTCATTCCCATCTACTCCCAGGGTGTGTTTTAGTCCTCCAGTTTCAGGTCACATGACATATATGGGTCATTCATGGTGTGTGATATTTAACTCCTCCAGAAACCCTAGACACCTCAGCAAGGGGACTACACTATATGTGTTCCTAGACTACACTTCGTGTATGTTAGGATTTTCTAGAAATCCAAAAACTCTTCATGTGTCTCTCTCATGCCTCTTTCACCACAAGATCTACTGTAAAATATTCTAGGGAGATCATATATGGATTTAATCAAGCTTGAAACATCTTTAATAGAGGGATCTATCCACCCAACCCACATCCAGATCATCTATGATATATATTTATTTTGCATCACCTCACTGATAGATTGAAACCCTTGATATGGACTCCAATACATGTCTCCAACACCCACATCCCACATCAAAACATGATGCAATTGCAAAACAAAAATATCCCACTTGTACATACATCTTCCACAAATCTGGTGGTTCGATCATGCTTGAGTAAATCCTGGAAATGTCAAACTATGACCCCATGGACCACCGATGAAGAACACAAATAATAGTGTGGTAAAAGCATAAGAATGAATTTAAAACCCATAATTAGTCTATAAAATCTAATCTAATGATTTTATAAATGAAACCGGGTTGAAAAAGAAGGAACAAAAAATGATTAATTTGGTTCAAAACTCTAATTACGAACTGAACTCATGAAAATAAGGTAAATACTGAAAAATAAGTAGATATGATAAATCCATGATTAAAAAATAAATAAAAGGGAAAAAATCTATGAAAATATATTCCCTGGCTCGAGTTTGGATCAATCACTGATGAGAAAAAGTCTATATCATTGTCATTGGTCATATCGAGGAACTTCATTGGTGAAGATGAATACTTTGAAAAATCATCGTTGCTCCATGATCTGTTTTCATTCATCAAAAAATCTCCTACATGGATCCTCTATTCTCTCAGGGTTATATGGCTGAACTTGTAGATGTATCATAATGTTGTATATATAGAGGATAACTAGATTTTAGGTTATTATATAAATTAAATAAATTGATCATTTAATTTATTTAATGCACTCACCAATAGTTACTATTAACCAAAGGCCTGATGAGGACCAAATTTATGTTTCACCTAGGGTAATCTGCATATTCTAAAAACAACCATGGTCAAGGATTTCCCATCTGAGGTATTGATCAATGGGAAAACCATTTCTTCTGAAAATATGTTCCTATATTATATAATATATATTAATATTTTTAATATATTAATTTAGGGGTCATGCGACACACATAACTCATTTCCAACTCAGAGGAAATATAAAGATATATATAAAGAAATATTCAAATTACTAAACAAGAAAAACTACTTTTATTACGTTGTTTGTGTTTATTATTATCTAAATCTATTGTATTAGTGCACTGGTTTTTATAGCACTAAATTTTATTCCTTATAAAAAATAAAATTTCTAGTGGATCCTTAGGGAGAATATTATTTTTTCACATCGTGTTAACTAAACTCTTACTTTTTCCTGATCATCTTGTTACTTGATTCCCTATTTTACCACATATCAAACATCTTCCAATTCCATTGAGATATTACTCTATTGCCTCCTCCCACATTTTTTACATTATAATTTTGAATATTATTTTCATCATCACCTTCATCACCGGAACTTCCATGAGACCCCATCCTTCTCTTTATTGGTGTGTTTGGAAACTCAATTAAGTCTATGTTGTTAATAATAATTCTTGATAGAAGTTTCAACATAATCATATGTTTTCTTAGTCTATATCTTATCTCATTAGTTTTCTTATTGGTAAAATCTCTATATTTTCCATGATATCAATTTTTAAATTGATTCCTTTGGGATTAAACCATTAAAAAACAAGAAGGGTTTAATGTGATTGATTAAAAATTAACATTATAAGAGAACTATCATAAATTATCTAATGAAAAATTCAACCTCGAAATGTATTACTCTTTAAATCGTCAGATTAGATTTCAGTTCAACCTAAATCCCTCTTGCTACAATATTGGTTTT
Organism: Viscum album; assembly: GCA_963277665.1. NCBI lineage: Eukaryota > Viridiplantae > Streptophyta > Magnoliopsida > Santalales > Viscaceae > Viscum > Viscum album. Next base: position 1,776,954,654 of record OY728157.1, read on the forward strand.
TTACTTTGGGTTCTCTTCTACTCCTTGACCTAACTCCTTATCATAATAAATCCTTCATAATGTAATTTAATGAAAATGTGATCAACCAAAGCATATCCCTTTGGAGTCTCAAACCAAATGTAAAATTATGCCACTTTTTCATCAATTGGATGATGATCAAATTAATACCCAATACACCCCTTTTAGGTTCAATACCCATTGGTACATTTATTACAGAGCATACACCCACTTTTAGTATCAAAATAGGGATGTTATTACCAAGAAACCACATAATCTCAACCTTACCAAAATTTCAAGATGTTTTACTATACTTATAATTATTCCTTAGACTTATCCCTAAGGTCATCACTAAATTTATCTAATACTAATCCCAAAAATAACTTGACTAATACTCACAAATAACAGCACACTTATCTGATACCAACTATAATAACCTAAGATAAACATGTATTTATTTTACATCATTACCATAAGTTAAACATTAAATATCACATAATATCACATATCTTGGAGAACCTTTTCATTTAGTTCCTTCAAAGACAAGTTACATAGGAAACTTATTTTATAAAACATGTGAACATTTATCCATAATATAACTCTTCTAACCCCATTTATAGACTTCTTGAAAGTTATAATTATTTTCATAACCTATGGAAGGGAAACATAAGAAAGTGGGGAGCTCAAATGCCTAGTAAGAGAAAACATATCATTATGTCATTAAGGGTTGGATCATAAGAATATGAAAAAACATGTTTTAGGTGAAATTTATTATTAAAAAGGACATGTAAAAAAAGATTTGTCCATAATTCATTATGTAATGACATGTAATCTCAAAAAAAAATCCACTGACATAATATTTTGAGATAAGCATGGAAAAATGTCATAAGTAACTGATATCATAATTTCAAGGAGTCATAAATATGTAGAACCAATTTAAATCATGAAATCATAAGAATAATTCAAGGCCCACCTATATGGAAACATAATATATGGTTTTAAGTCTAATTAGGCATGCACCATAATCATAAGTCAAGCCTCACCATGAACAAAACAAAACATAGTTTTCTTAGGCTAACCACTTGTGCAATATACATGAAATCTCATGAGATATAAATATTACTAAATGAAATGGATGATATTAGGGTGAACCCTTAATTTTAACAATATGTAAATTAATATATATGATATAATAATAAATGAAACTATATATATATAATAATCATGATAAACCCCATGAAAAACAAGTGGGTTTCTTAATCCTAAATTAAAGCATAACATAAGTCTATATTATAATAATTTCCGTAAGTGCCTCAGGGAGACCCGTGATCAAATCTAGGAGGAGAAATTATTTCTGATACTGTAGCAGTACTTTAGCAGTACTGTATCATGTACTGTAGCAGTGTTGTAGTGGGGACTATGCAGTACTGTAGCGGGACTGTAGCGGGAACTGTAGCAGGTACTGTTTAGCACTGTAGTAGCCGGGAATATGCCCCCGTTTGGGCCTTCGAGCCACCGATTTATTCCCTGAGTCCTTTAAGTCATTCGGGTCACCCAAACCTTCGGGTCAGTAAGGCCTTCGATCCACCTCAAGGTCTTCAGGCCACCTTAAGTGCAGATGAAAACCATACAACCTACAACTAACAAGCTCTACAAGGAGGATGAGCATGGAGATTTCACCACAGCAGAAGCTAAACGGATTGCAAGAATGAGAGGGTATGACACTTTCCATCAGGACAAGCCTGTTCATGCTTGGGAATGCCTAGCTGAATAGCCATGCGAAGGTGTAGAGATGATTTCATGATGAAGATGCTGGGGAGGAGTGGTTCTAAGTAGTTAGTCTCAGTTGTATGTAATGTTTGAAGCCTACAGGAAAATGAATTCCTCTAAGGCCTACGGGCCATGTAATACTTATGCCTGCGGGCCTTTTAAGGGTTCCACATCACCCCTTGAAAGGTGGATTATCAAAAATCAATAAAAAATGAAGGCCTTCAGGCCATTGGATGGATGGATAGGTGATGCTTTTTGAAATAAGTAAAGGATTCTATAAGGAAGTGGCGTATTATTTTATATTAAACTATAATTGAACTAGTATTTTTTCAACAAAATTAGGATATTTTTTCAAAATATATTCATGGTTAAAACATCTTATTAGAGTGATTCTAAAGATAAAATATTAAATAGGGAAGTTCCCTTAAATCAGGTTACTTAAAAGAGAGAATTGTGAAGGAAACATAAAACATGTATAATCACCTACAAAGGAAGGAAAATTAAAATATGTATATATATAAGGAAAATATACACATAATATTTATGAAATACATGAGAGGAAAAAATATTAAAGGGGGAGAAAAATAAAGAGGTCATGTGACTCAAGAATAATGAGGGTGGCTTGGAAGATCGCTTTTATTATTTTAAAATGTATTTTATTGAAATATCAAACTGTAAAATAGGATAATAAAAATTTATTTTTAAAATATGAGAAGGTAAATATGAATTTCACATTAGTTAAAATGTATTAGGTTTCCAAATATAAAGGATGAAATCTATGAAAATGTAAAATATATACATTGAAGAAAAATCATTGTTAAAGATAATTAGAGTTATTCTTAACAATTTCATACTTTTACGGAAAATAAATTTATCTAAGAGAAGGATTTGAATCAAAAGTGTCAATTTCTCTAGATATAAATAGATTTTTCAATATAAAATCTTGTTTGGTGGAAACCAATCATTTAGGTAATAAGTTCAAGATGAATTATAATAACTTAAAGAAAGGGGGTTTGAGTTAAAAAAACACTTATACCATTTTAATATTTCAAATTAAGATACGTGTAAATTAGAACAAAAAAAGATTTTTAAATACACTATATTTTATGAATTTTTGAAAAAAATTAAACTATGTAAAATATATAAACATAAAAAAGTAAACAAGTGGTGAATATGAATCATATGTCAATAAAAAAAATTGATATACAAAAACACTTACCTTGGGTCCTGATTAATTTAGTGTGTATGCCTAATGCCATTAATAATAAAATTAATTTTATTAAAAAAATCATAAAACCCTTATTGATTTATTATTTATATTATAAGTTCAATCTATTTCAATGCGTAATTAATTTATTATATGGTTATCAGTTATGACGGTTCCTTGGGGTGGCCCATTCAATTTATCTATAATTATCTTACTATGATAACCATTGTCAAAGGTGTTGTAAAATAGTTTCATAATTAATAAAATTATAGGTGTGTATTTACTTTATTATTTTATTTTATGAAAATATATATTTTTTCAAATGATTCTAGCATTGACTCAAATTATGAAAGGTTCCTTGATATGTTCATTTACTATAATTAAATTTACTATAACTAATTATTATTAATATTACTTATAGATTTTAAAATATTATCATTCTAGAATTTTAATAGTGTTATTAAATTAGTTATATACATTAGATACATTTTAAAATCCATCCATGTTAGGAAATAATGGGAAAATGAAATACTTCATTCTGTGGATGCGGTATTCTACACATATACAAATGAAACTTTGTTTTTCCATAAAATATGAGGAAGTGAATGAAAATAAAATGATTGTCATTTAAGAATCTTAATATTTTTATATTTTTTATATTTTTTCATTAAATAACTCTTTTAAACCATCCATTTAAATATTTTATGAAAAATAGTATCAATCATTGATGGAGACGGTAGCCTGAACAAACGTGTGACAATGTCTTCAATTTTTTAATTGGTTTGTAGGGAGATGGAAGAGTGATATTCCATTAGTATAATAAAATCCATAATATTAACAGTAATTATGTTATAATAATTTCATGGATATATAATATTTTATGGTGTATAGAATGATTGAGAATAAAAGACTAAGTGGTAATAATTACTCACATGGAGAGCTTGAAATTTATCTTGAAATTGTTATTGGAAATAAAGAGCACATGATAAATTATAATTAATCTACCATTACTTATCTCAACTCATATATCTTGATATATCATAATTAATCTACCATTAATTATCTCAACTCATATATCTTGATATTTCATAATTAATTCATGAATTAATTATCCTAACACCTATATCTTGAAATCTCATAATTAATATTCCATTAATTATCACCACTCATATATCTTGATATCTCATAATTAATCTACCATTAATTATCTCAACTCATATATCATGATATCTCATAATTAATCTACCATTAATCATCTCAATTAATTTATCTTGATATCTCATAATTAATCAACCATTAATTTTCTCAAATAATATATCTTGATATCTCATAATTAATATACCATAAATTATCTCAACTCATGTATCTTGATATTTTATAATTAATTCACCAGTTAATTATCTTAAACTAATTATCTAAATATCTCGTAATTAATCCCCTGATTAATTATCTAAATCACAATTCCCTAAATATTATAATTATTCCTACAATTAAGTATCTAATTGTGAATACCCTAATTATAATAATTAATCTCCCAATTAATTATCTAATTTCACATCCTCTTACTCTCATAATTAACTCCCAAATTAACCATCAATTTCAACAATAAATCCAATTAATCAATTTCCCATATTAACTAAATCAATTTTGGAATTCCAATTGCTAAAGAATGATAGAAATCCTAAAACATGCATACATGTGTGAAATTCATGACTATGATAATTTAACATTAGACCGCCTACCTCAATTTTTTGAATAATAACTGCCCAATAGAAATCCCCAAATGATGAGCGGCACAACGACATAAATCTATATCTGAATCTCAAAACCCAAAAATCAAGATTAATGAAATAAAGATATTGAATATATATATATATATAGATCTCACCAAATAGATTTAAATATAAAAAAATTGAGGATTAATTCTTTAAAATAAAGCGAGGAGAACGTGAGAAGAATGAGAAAAGAATCGAGATAGGATTCACTCATCGAAAGAAGTGTGGATCTTCAATATGGGATTCAAATCACAAATAATGGAGGTCAAGAGGGCTTAGAATTCATATGTACATCTCCAAATTCATTAAATACTTCCTAGGGTCGAATTGGGATTGAAATTGGTGAGTTTTGGGGGATTGATATATTTTAAAAATTAAAAATTGGGTGACTTTTAAAACCCACACACAGTTTGCTGGGTAGGGTCGCATGGTTTTCTCTAACCATGTGCCTATGTTGTGTACATATTTTATAAGGGTTCATGGTTACTCCTTTTAGGGTTAACTATTTTCCAAATCATGTGTTAGTCATGTGAATCCCCTCTACCTAGGTTCACATGGTTAGCTGGGATGGGGTGCATGGTTAGGGAAAACCATGCACCAACTATGCACAACCCTATAATTTCCATTTTATCAAAATTCCACCCAAAAAAACCCCAAAATAAATCTAAAATTAAAATTACTTAATATAAGGAAAATAGGATACCTTTAATAAAGCCTAATTATTCTCTAGAAAATTTTGGTATCATACAACTCTATATCAAGATCCTGCTGAAGACTTTTCTAGATTTTTTTTGTAAACCTCAGATCCTAGTCACATGCAATATAATTTGATACTACATGAAACCTTAAAACTTTCTTAATGTATATCTAGGAAATATAATTAATATATAAATATTATCTAATATCAATGAAGTATAGTGACTTCTTAAGGAAATCGACTACAACCCAAATAACATTATGGCCTTTAGATATTCTGAGGAGTCTGGTGACAAAATCCATAGTGATGTTTTCCAATTTCCATTCTTTTATGAGTAATTATTATAAAATTCCCTTATAATTTTATCTATAATACTTAATATGTCGATATACCAAGAACCATGATACATACTAAATATATCTCTTAATTTTTCCCACTATAAATACTCTTTTGTATCTCTATAAATCTTCATACTTCCATGATGAATAGATAATTATGAACTATTCGCTTCATTCAATGGATTCTTCTTCAATTATGGTATTAATTTGAAAAATAGATAGTTATTGAACCTTATCATTCCATCATAGTTCAGGTTGAACTCTAAGATATTTATGAACTTCTTTTACAGTTCCATATCTTCCTTCCACATCACTTTCATCCTCACATTGATAGATGGTTGAACACTCATTTGAGAAAAATAATATCTCTCCCCTTAAAAAATTATTTCTAGATCCATCCTTTGGAAATATAGTAATATTGAATCTTATTTTATTCTCGACATATATAAGCTAGTATGATCCTTTTGACTCAAAGCATCATCCACCTTGTTCACTTTTCAAATGTGGTAATGTATTGAGAAGCCATAATCTATAATCAAATATAACCATTGTCTCTAGAGCATATTTAGATATTTTTAAGTAAATATATACATAAAAAAATTAATCATTACTTATATATAAAAAATTTCTCCATAAATATAATGATATATATATATTTAATGAAAAAATACCATATTTAAATCCAAATCAATATTTGGGTGATTTTACTCATTAACATTCAATTATCATGAGGCATAAGCTATCACTATATCATTCACCATTATGACACATCACATTCCCTTATTTAATGAATCACTAAATATCCCAAACCCTTCTCCATTATAGGTTATTTTAAGAACAGGTGAAATAACTAAACTTTTCTTCAGTTCCTTGAAATTTTTCTCACATTCATCTTTCCAAAGGAACTTGACTCCCCCCCCCGATTTAACTTGGTAAATAAATTAGATAGCCGTGAAAATTTATCCACAAATCATCTATAATATCCATACAAAAAAATAAAACTACAGTATCTTTCACCATGGTTAGTCAAGGACAATGTTCAATAACTTTTATATTTGATGGATGCATTGATATACCCTCTCTAGAGATTATATAACCCAAAAATGAAACTTTATATAGCCAAAGTTCACACTTGTTAAATTTTTCATACAACTTATCCTTCCTTATAGTCCTTAATAAAATCCTAAAGTGATATTCTTTTTCTTCCTTACACTTTTAATATATAATAATATCATCTATAAAGACTACCACAAACAGATCAAGGTAATCTCTAAAGACTCTATTCATTAAATCCACTATGAAGGTAGGGGAATTATTAAGACCAAATGGTATCAATATTATTTCATAGTGTCCATACCTTATACAGAATGTTGTCTTGGGTATATCCACTTTCTTGAACCTCAATTTATGATATCCATAATGGAGGCTAATCTTAGAAAGGTATTGAGATCTATGAAATTAATCAAACAAGTCATCAATATGGGGTAGAGGATACTTTTATTTGTTAGTGATATTGGTATGTTATTTATAATAAATTCAATGTTTCATTGATCTATATTTCTTCTTATAAAAAAGAACATAAGCACCCCAAGGTGATTCGTTGGGATGAACGAATCCCATTCCAAGATTCTCTTAGAGTTACTTATTTAATTCTTATAACTCAATTAGGGTCATAATATATGGAGTCTTTGAAATAGTTATGTCACTAGGTATGAGTTATATTGAAAACTAAAAATCATGATTCTAGGGAATACTAGGAAACTCTTCCATGAATATATTGAGAAACTACTACATAATTGGAATATAACTGATGTTGAGTTTCTCTCCAACCATCTGGGATAAAACCCCCTTTTGAATATGAATCAAGACCCATATAATTAATATGATTTTCATTAGAATTTTATATTTATTGTCAAGTTTATATATGGTCATAGGTTGGTTTGGAATATAAAATTTGAATTCTATTCTTCAGTAATTGATGTGGGATTTATGTAAATAAATCCAATCCATGCCTAAGATAACATCATATAAATGGATAATAATAAGATTTATAGGAATCATATTCCCACAAACTTCAATCAGAGAATAATTTTTGACTTAAGATGTGATCATTGTACTATTTGGAGTTTTTAATGAAAATTTAGCATCTAATAATTGATGTGGTACTGTTATACCCTTAATAAATTCTTCATATATAAAATAGTGGGTAGATATAGAATAAAATAAGAAATTAGCAGTTCTAGAGTGCATGGTAATTGCATCTTTCACCACTTAAATATTATACCCCACATCAACAATAGTGATCACATGATATTTATCTTTTTCTCTATACATAAGAGGTTTATGACATATATCATCATCATTAACCTTCAAATTTTATAATTTTTTAGCATAATTACCTTATTCCTTCCATTTTAATAACTATAGTGTGGGTGGTGATTTTGTGGAGATTTATCTCTATTTTCATCATTATCTAACTTCTTCTTCCAATCACTTTGGAATTTGACTTCCCAATGACCTTTTTTCAATACTAAAAACATTTACCAACCCCTTTGAGACAATTTCCTCCATATTTTCTTCCACAAATCAATCATATAGAATATATTATATTCTTATCTCCATGATTTTTAGAATTCCCCATGAATTATATCTTTCTTTTATTATCAAAAACATGGGATTAATGGGTACCTCCAATATCTATTTCTACCTTGATATCACATAAAAACTTTCTTCATAATTATTGAAGTATCTTAAGGATAATTACCTTTAGAGACATTTTTTTAATCCACTAAAGAATTGATCAACCTTAATTTCATGTTAGATGAAAATACTAAAAGTGTACCTTGAAACTCTTGTAAAATTTTCCTCTTAGATACTAATAGATTAATTATAATTTTATATTATCTCAAGTAATTAATTCTTTATTTTTTTATAAAGAATATGAGTAATGTTATTATTAAATAATATTTTCCTAAACTAATCCCACTCTATACAGTCAATTTATTTCTATTTCCTTGTGTTCTTGATAAGATTTCATCATTTATATGATTCTCCTTCCAAATGATGAACTTCTAAAATAAGTTTTTCATGTTTCAAACATAGGAGAATAAAAAATATATTTTTAGTGGTAATAATCTATTACTCAGCATATATTGGACCAGAATGCCCACAAAAAGAAGGTGGATGTTTCCGCATGAAGGGCTTAAAAGAACATTGTTCCCTAATTTTCACATTTATAAGCTCGGTATGATTAATGGCCAATTAAAGTTTGGTATGCGTATCAATAAGTCTTTTCATTAAAGATTCTATAACATTTGGTTACTCTAGAGGAAAATCATTTCATTGTCCATCACATTCTGTATTAAGATGGTTTCTTTGGGTTCCATCCATTAACTAAACCAAAAATTATAGTGTGAGAAACAATAATCATATTGGGAAACCACATAATCATGAAAAATAATTTATAATATATCTAAGTAAAGACTTATTATTTTCAATATATGAAACCTTAGGTTTAAACTAGGTTAACCATGGTTATTACTAAAACATTAGGATATTATCCTATATATAGACTTATTAAAAAGTTATTCACTAAATTTTTCTCATCCTAGTTTCCAAAGGTAACTAGACCATTATTTGATACCAACTATAGCAACTCATACTTTTCATATATGAATATTACATCTTATTAGATGAATATTTAATAAACAATATTACTATCCATACTGTAATAATATAGTCCAAGTTTCCATGGAAACTTGGATACATAAACAACAGGTTCATAAGTGAACTACATCATATACCACTAAGTTATTCATAAATATCAACCTTCTTAAATAAATCATGATTAAAACAATTCTTAATAACCTAGTGAAATGAAACATAATAAAGGGTGAGTTATAATTCTCAGTAAGGGTAAATAAGATAGATATCAATAATCATTTGAATATAACATGAGTATAATGGCCTGAGAATATGAGAATAACATTTTAAAAACATACCCTAAATATCATATATCCTAACTATGAGTCATAGAATAAATCATAGAAGGTCATAAGACCAGAATCATAAATGAATCAATGAACATGGTCCATGAGATCATAATATTGGCATAAATCATAAGTTTGAGTAATACACATAAACATAGAAAATGATTTCCTTGGTAGGAAAGGATTACTGTAAATACTATCATAGAGGATTCGGTTAACCCCTAAAACTATCATATACTTAGTCACAGTTCACTCCAAGACTATAACAATGAATATATTCTCTTAATAAACTGGGTACACTCCCCCATTCCATTCCTTATTTTCTCATGAGATATATATCATTATCTGATGAATTAGAGGGATAAAAAATTCTAGGCCCACCTATCACATAATGAAAATAATACATTGGTGTGACACAAGATCATAAATCATTTATAATATCATAAACTATGGAAAAAAATGGGTTTTATAAACATTTAATTATAGCATAACCTATGGAAAAGAAATAATTTTCATAATGGTTTCATCATAACATAATTAACCTATAGGAAGGAAACGGGTTAGATAGAATCATACTTAAATCATCATTATTAAAATCCATCCAAATAATGAAATTTTATTTTATCATTGGACCATATCATAAGTAAACCATAAGTAACATTAAAGGGTTTCATCTTAAAGAAAATACCATTAAAATATATCTGGAGTATTTCTTGAGCAAAATAACCTTTTTTTTCTGAAATCACTTCTTTAAAATATAAAAATTTCTAAAATATTAAGGAATTTTATTTTGAAAATAACTTTGGATAATTTTAAAGGAATATTTGAAATATTTATTGGTTATTATGGTGAGAAATTTCGTTCATGTTTATTATGTTAAAACAAATATTCCTTTCATATTTTTGGTAAAAGGTCAAAAGTAGCTCTTTATAAAATGATGATAAGAGTAATTTTAAACCATTTTTTAGAAATTACATCATAGTTAAAAATGAATATAAATAATAATAGAATAATAAATACAATTTTTAAAACAATTTTATAAACATGGACATGAAATAAAAAGTATTTTCAAATAAAAAGAGAAAGGATGATGATTTTTCTTTATAACATTATTTTTATATCTTGAGTACTTAAAGAGATGAAAATGAAATGAAAACATTAATTCTCAAGAAATTAATTTTATAAAATAAAAATCATGATATTTTGTTTTGATTTATCTCATAAAATTTCATTATTGGAAACTTAATCATAAATAATCATGTTAAATAATGTGATTGTAACATAAAACATATAACTCAAGTTCCACTTTCTTTGAAATTACTGTAAATTCCTACATGATAAATTTAAATTTATTATAATTCTATAATATAATCATGTAAACAATTATAATATCATATATGATCTTATTATTACATTTAAATACGCATTTATTAACAATTCCTTCTTAAAACCATTATTTTTCAGTGTTAACTATTTTGTTATTCATGAGAATTTTGGTTCGATTTTTTCAGTACTTGAAATTGTATCATGGATCCATCATATAAAATTTTTTAACCATGATATAAATATAATATATATTAATTATATATATTTAAATTTACCTATAAAAGATATAGTTAGAAAAATGAATCACATCATTCCTGAAGATTGTAGGTCATATGTACGCATGAACGTTGTATTCACTTTTCGATAGATGGAAAGAAAGAAAGGTAAGTAATATTTAACCTTTAAAAGATCTTTTTTATATCATATATATTCATTAAATATATCCTTCTTACTATCCTTGAAAATCATAAATGAAAAACGAATCACATCGATTCATGAAGGTGGTATCCCACATGTACGCACGAGCGATGTTATCATTTTCTAGTGGATAAGAAGAAGGTGGATAATTGTAGTTACATCATAATAATAATAATTAATAATATTTAAGATACTTAGTTCTTTATTTTAGAATGGATACCAAGTATTTATATGAGGTATAATAAGAAATATAATTGAAATTCTCGGTTAAGTGTTATACCACTTCGTTGAGATTCCTTCTTTGGCTTACAACTTAAGCCCTCAAAGGATAGTATTTTGGAAAGAACATAAGGTCTAGAATATTTTAAAGGAATATAGGAAGGTATTATGTTATGTATTTACCGACCTATAAGGATTAAACATTGTGAATAATGAGGGATAGGAGGTTCCCTTTTATAAGTGAGGCGAGGGGCACTCTTGAATCACATAAAGTATAAAATTAATCTAAATTAATTTTTAGGGAAAATGGATCAAAATTGATATAATTTGAATATAATATTATGGTTATTCTAAACCCTCTCATACATAATAATTTCAACATGTTTAGGTGATTTTTTCACCCATATCTCCTTATTTTAACCCCCCCCCCCCCATTGCCCCTTTTGACAATTACCCCAAAATAAAAGTCCTTTACTCTTTGAGAGTTAAGAATGTTACCATTAAAAAAAGTAACATGTAAATTGACCATGTTTTATATTTTCAACGATATACCATTCACTTGGTAGAATATAATATCTTTATGAATTTTAAATCATTGAATAAAATATTATTTATTATAAATTATCGTTGATGTCATTTTGAGAACTATATGTTCAATTTGACTTTGAAAATAACTTAAAAGAATATAAATTAGAATATAAACCATTAAAACTTCCATAATATGTTATATTTATCTAAAAATTTTATAGAATAAAATAATTCATCAACATTTTATTACTTTTAATATTTTTATATTCATAAATTGTATTTTCAATTGATTTATAAATTTTTTGTCGACGTTGTTTAAGAATTTAAGGTAATTATTTAATCAATAAGAATAAAAAATAAATTTTCATGACTAAAAAATTTATTTATCTTTAAAATAAACATTTATAACCAAATTTATCCCCTTTTTATCCTCATGTAAAAATATTAGAGATATTAAAGTGAAGAGAGTGACATTTTTTATTTATCCATTTCTTAAATTAATATAAAGGTCGTAATAAAAGAAAAATGGAACTAAGTGACCATATATTCAATAATTATATAGAAATGGAAAAATTCCACTCATCAAATAGGATAAATTCATGTGTTAGTGAAATTTTAATGCCTTATCACAAATTTCAAACCCTATTTTACCCGTTTTACCCTTACTGTGGTGACAAAAATTTACCAAAGTTATTATTCATAATAATTAGAAATAAAATATTCCTTTTAAAATTCTGAATCCAAATATGGGAACCATTTTTTCAATATTCAATTTATATATTTTTCATAAATTCATTTTAAAATAAGTTCATAAAACTCGACAAAAATTTTTTTTAGATAAATACAATTTTAAGCATGAAACTAGATTTATCCTTATCTCATGCCTAAAAAACATTAGATGAATGTTAAAAAATTTTATTTAATATATATATATATATATATCATTTAAATATTTTATTTTATTTATTAATTTAATTTATTAAGATAAAAAAACATCACGCACATAAAAATAGTTTGTTTAAAAAAATATCTCTTGTACGTTCGAATGATTTTTATTTTAAATTATAATCAAAAGATAAAAAATGAATTAATTTTATAAATTTTTAGACCATGAATTTTTCATATTTCATTTATTCTTTTTCATACATTTCAATCCAATGGTTAGGCATTATCTTTCACAATAAATAAATATATTTTAACAGTATATCGTGGTTCGTTTAAACTCAAATTTTCATGCATTAAAAGCTATAAAAGAAATAAAATTTATTTATAAAGAAATATATCATAAAATAATAGGGTGTTATTCCTAGAAGAGCACAATCATATTTGTGTTCACCTGCGGAGGAATAGTAAAAAATTAGATCTTAAGGATGTAAAGGATTGTTACTTTATGTATAATAAAAACAGGGTATGTAACTATAACAAAAGTATGAAATGAGATATTCTAGATAATATGATTGCTGAAAAAACTCAAAAAAAATTAATGATGGGGTTTTATTCTATGATAATCAGAGTGAGATTCAATTATCCCCAAATATGGTGTTCCATGCTCAGATGATGTATATTAACCTACATTACCACTTCATCAAAAACATGTTGGAGGAAAAAGGTTTAGATCATAAAAAGATAACCAGAATCCAAAATTTGACAGACATATTCACTAAAGTAATAGTTCAATAAATTTTGAGGCAATATCATACCTCAATGGGGATTGGGTGAATGGAAGGATAATGGAGAACATTGCATGTTATAGAGGAATGAATGTTTTTTTCACAAACTCTTATAGAATTACCAAATGTTCCCCGGGATAAACTTTAAGTGGGAAATTATATGGATGTAAAGTTTTCTTATTTTCACTAAATTCAATTTGTTAGAGGTTGTTCGATGAAAGTTGATCGACTCATTGTGAAAGTAATGTTAGCATTATCTCTTTAGTAGGTAGTGGATCCATCATAACTCTACATCTTTAGATTTATTTATGTTCAACCATAAATATTCAAAAGTTCAGTGAGTAGGGGGTTACTAGTTTAGTATACCAGTTGGGGTGGTCATGTGGAATTTACCATGATTTTAGGGGAGTGAGTTTTATTAGATGATTTATTGTCACTTACTATAAAAGTGAGTGAGACCTCGATGATAAATAATATGGAAATCAAGAAGATATAAAGTTCTTAATTGTGATATGCTAGTTTCTTGTAATAATGAATTTCACTTAGTAATCTATTTTGTAATTATTGTAACTATTAGTTATAATGGAAAAGGAATAATTAATGTTTATATCATGTACATATGAATCATTTTCCAAATAACATTAATCCATTTTTTTCTTTATTTATGATATTATATTAATTGTATTTCTATTTCCTTGAATGCATGTGTGTTTTTATTGGAAGTGTGTAATGATCAAATTTTTACAGTAAATACGGTGTGGATTATTCTATATTATAGTGAAATTAGTAGTGGGAAGTTTTATAGGTTTGACATACACTATGTAGAATATATGGTGTGTGATCTTCTAGCGGATTGTAGATATAGGTTCAAGTGGTCACATGAATGTCTCACTTCCTAGCACCATGGACCTTTGAAAAATTGGAATGAATCTCAAGAAAGAAGGGATAAAGTTAGAATCAACAAGGAAACATTTAATCCCAGAAAGATAAAAAAGTATTGGAATGGTTTTTGATATTCCAAATTAAGAATATAAATTTCATAAGAGGTTTACAAATAAAGGTAACTTGAAAGTTAGTGAAGATTTTTTTTTAATGAGAAAGCATGTGAAACATGTGGTTGTCATATTTATGACTATTTTATATCAATAAATCTTGAAAATGAGAACACCATGAAATAAAAGTTCTAAAAATAGTTATAATATTTTATACATAAAAATAAGGTTCACTATGTGCCCAAGGAATTCCTAATTATTTGGACGAGCGAGTAAGAAGAGGCTAGAAAAGTAGAACAAGTTGACAAATATAAATGTACTTCACTAGCTCAAGTAAATAATCCCATTATAGATTGGAAGAGAATTTAACAAAGAGATAACAAAATTCACCCAAAAAAATTGATATCTAAAAATACTAATAAAATTAAATCATGGAGAAGTCCAAGTACTTTAGAGCCTCCAACAAAGGAGTCTCTGGGTTGAGTGAAAAAAATTAGCCTTATTTATCACATTTAACTACTAATTATGATCCACCATATTCTTATATTTAATTGTCTCTTCATAATAGAAGATTTAATTGAAGGTGAATCAATAAAAAGATGAGATTAGGTGAATGTTTTAATGTTAAAACATTATGAAGGAATAATCCATCATGGTCATTCACAATTGGTATCAGATTGTCTCCTTACAATATATTTATTTCCATATCACAATTTTATTTGTATAAAAATGGTATCCTAGATGCTTGGAAATAATCCTTGAAGAGATAAATGACTAAGGTGATGTATGGAGACCATCCCTTTAGGGGTAGCTATTATATAAGTCAAAGATTCTATAGATTCATCATTTACTATTATATCTGGAATTCTATATAAACTTTAAAAAATGGATTTTAAGGTATTATTTTCACATTTTAAGTTATTTTTTTATATCTATTGAATATAATTATCTAGGGGTGATTATCTAAGAAAATGTGGGAAGAAACATACTTGCGCTTGAAATGTTTTGATGTGTCTAGTTAATTGAAGTGTAGGTTTGTAAAACTTATTGAATTTTTTTTGAGTAGAACCTAGAAAATGAGTATAAAGTTGGTATCACGTTATGGATAGATTATGAACATATTTTTTATCTAAATTAATCACTCTTTTTTATATATCATATTTTCCCATATGGAATTAGAGTTGGTTAATTGATGGAACATTTCTAAGAAAAAATGTGGTTCCACCCTTCTCTCATGAAAAATAATTAAATCTCTCAAAAAATGAGGATAATGTGGAGAAAAGGGGGAATGATGATTATGAGTATAATGGTAGTTGAATATATGAGAATACCCTCTTTTATATTCAATATCTCAATAAGGTGGATAGAATCTACCTCTGTTTTATTTATATCAATAAGGGGGATGCAAAAAGTGAACTACTAAATAAACATTGACATGCATATATAGTGTTTAGAAGGTCAAAGTATTGACATCAAATACAAAGGGGTATATTAAAGTACCTTTAATTTTTGATTTTATTTGTTTTCAATGAGCATGTCAACATATATGCCATGGAGTGGTGGGTGATGGAGGAACTATCCACCTAGTAAAGTTGATGAAAGAGTTTCCCTAAACATTCTGGGAAAATATATTGACGATGTTATCCTTGAATAACTAGATTGATAGATTCATAATAGTATCTACCACATCAGATGATTATAGATTTTGTCCTTATATCAGACACAAGTGCTAATGATTGATGTATCATTATCTGCAATATGTTACAAGTGGAGGTTGAGTGGAGAATATAGTTGTTCCACCTGGTACTAGATAGATTGTACATCTATTATTAAAAAGTTTTAAAACATGTTCAATGTTTGAATGAAGATAACATAAATAATAAATAATTCATCCTCATTTTTATGAGTGTTTTGTATTTAAAGTCAATGAGTAAACATAATGAGATAAAGGCTTATGAAGGTTGAGTTAAATTTTAGAGTAATAAAGAAGTTAATTCTATTTAACTACTATAAATCTAGTATCTAACATTATTATAAGTACCTCAGATCAAGTTACAAATATTTCGAATTATTTTTATAATTACTATAATTATTTATTATTATTTTGAAGTGATTTCAGTTGTTTGAGATGGGTATAAGTTGATTTAAAGTGATTTTTATTTGATTTGGATAATTAATCAAGAAAAATAGATATGTTCATATTTAAGTATGGATATTTATGTAAGGGGATTCAAAATACTCAATCATGTATGGAGATTTATAATTTCATTATCGATGTTAGAGTTCCCATGTAAGAGTTTGGAACCACATATGTGGATTGACTTAAAGTGATCCACAGATGAGTCACCAATGTAAGGGGATCCACAACAGAGTGGTGATTGACATATGGGGAACCAAAGTTTGAGAATGACACAATAATATCCACATAAGGTGATAATCAATCCTTATGTTGGAAATAAAATTTCAAAAATGTATATTCTTAGGAATAAAATTACATGGGAATATGAGAGTGTTATTGTTTCATGTCAAAAACATCATGAAGCTTATATGATCCATGATTCAAGCATGATTTTAAGAATATTGATAGCATATATCATTTTCCTATATATTTTGGGATTTTAAATTGATACATTTTTAAAATATATTTTGGGGATCAAAATATGAAATTAAATTTGAAAATGCTTGTGCTTAACTTTGGTGACTTAAATATCATAAGAGACATTGTGATTAATAATAAATGAGACGATGAAAATTTGATTTCATGTGATTTATAAAGTTTATATATTCAAGATAGAATTTGTTCATGTTTTTATTGAATCTATAATTATATAAATTAGAATTTTCCAACCAAAAATTCCCCTTCTGTTTCTTTATCTAAAACTTTAAATAATATTTTACTACAAGTTTTTAGTGGAATATGTTGAGAAAAAAAATAAAATTCAATCCTACTGGGATAAATATATAAAGATGTAATCGGTCAACATAAATCATAATAAATAATAATAAAGAAGTGTATTTTTGTAATATTATTTGAGATGATGATTTAAATAAAACAAAAGGTACATGGGAACACTCCTATGTGCAGCTGTTAGGAAAATAAGATATTAGGATCGTGGGTTGTGGTCTGTGCATGTACTTTTTCTTATATGTTATTTTTAAATATTCTCATATTTTAAATTTGAAAAAGACCATGAAAATTTAATATTTTTCCTATAAAATTTTGTGTCAAAGATATAAAATTAAAAAAAATTAATAGTAGAGAGATTTTTATGTGTGGGTATGTTGTAAAAAAAATAGTGTGTCTTGAGAGAGAGGAGTACCTATTGAGGAAGAAGAAGAAGAAGATAGAGTTGATAATGTGATAAAGAAGTAAACTATATAGGTTTTAAATAAGATAAGTAGGTTCATCAGAATATTGGTTCGCATACCAGTCCTTTATATACTTAGTGTTGAAAAATATTGAGAAGAAAAAAGGTGAATAATAAGAAGACACTCGAATGGTTTGCATGTAGTGAGTAAGATTAGTTCAAATGATTGATTTTCCTAATTTCTATATATAATTTCTTGACTATGTTTCTTGAAGATAATTGATAAATTCTGATGCACAAGCATTACCATATTGTATTTTATGTTTTTTGAGATCCTTAAATATTTGAATTTAGAGTGTTGAACATATTGATTCAAAATAAGGACTGAAAGGTATAAAACATATAGATATTGAGTCTCTTGTATTTCTCCTAAATATTTGAAGGTAGTTAAATAATCTAATTGAGAGAGAAATTAGATCAATTTTTGGATGCAGTGACATCCCTAGACATATTGGTGATCTCCTTCAAAAAACTTTGGGGCTAAGAACAATCGGTGGGATTCTAATGTAGAGAAGTGAAGTGGGATATACCATTGTGGAAGAGACCCATAATTTTAGTCTATTTATAATGACCCAGGTATTAATAAAATAATACATTTTCATATCTATTGATATTTATGAATAAAAATTTAATTTTATTTTAAATGGAATTCTTTTTTCGATAGAGTACTCAATACACAACAACGGTTTTTTCTGAAATCTTATGTTGTACAAAACATTGAGTTATATCAAAAAATAATAAAATAATATTGTTATTCTAAATGGTAGTTAACACCTAGTTTTTGCATGTAGGGAATTAATAGTATCGACTGAATTATGAAAATTTGTTTTATACATGTTTAAATAATGAATCATTAGTTACCAAATTTATTAGAAATGGAAATAAAAACTAACTGAATATAAAGGATGTATTTTTATGAAGACCTTTTTAAAAAGAGAATAATTTTGTTTATAAAATCATATCACTCTTTATGGATTTTTATTTAATAAATAATAAATGTTATATATTCAATGTAGTGTTTTAAATTCATCTTATATGTTTTCTAGATATGATATAAGAACAAATTCAATTTTTCGAATAAAAGAAGTATTTTTCTAAAAATGCAGTTTTACCACATTTTCATGGAAAACCCTTTTTAAATTAAATTTTTAACACATTTATATGTTCTATTTTACAAAAGAAAATTAAAATTGGGGCATCATTATTTACTTTGTATGTTTTTTTTGATATTTTTCTTATAACTATCATGTTTTGATGAATATTAAAAATATGCTAAATTTTATTTAAAAACAACTTTTTCCATCAAGATAATTTATATGGTTAAATCATATTATTTAATGGTTTTGAGGTATAAATGGAATATATTTTTATTATTTAATTCAATGTTGGTCATTATAAGTAATTTCATGTTAAAATTGGACATAAACACATGTCAATCTTTTGGTAGTTTTTACTTCTTAAAAACATGCTTTTTGGTTTTTGTCAAATGGAATTAATTTTAAATTAATTTTTGAAAATTATTTGTTTTGAATTTGAAAAAATATATTTCATATTTTTAATTATAAGGTATAATTTTTTTAAATATGTACCTTTTATTTTTGGAAATTATGAATAGTAACTTCAGTAATTATTTTTATTTACCATGGTTAAAGGGTAAATTTGGTAAATAATAGTAAAAAATAATATTATAGTAATATAAAACTACCCTAAAAAGTGTCCTAATCCTATTGTATGAGATATTTACAACCATGGGCATCCTTTTTTAGATTTTAAGACCTCATGGATTCACTTGGGTGTGATAATTACATTTTATAAAAATTAATTTAAAGTAAAGAGAAATATAATATAAACATGTATCTTTTACTAAAACAATTTTTATATGGGGTATATAATTTATCTCTTCAAATATAAATATTAATTATAAATATAAATATATTTCCTACACCATGTAGTTTTATTTATAATTTTTAGACATTAAATAAATAAATTTAATTATGACACAATAATGAAGCAGTGATTGCTTCATTAATAAAGGATTCAAATTAATGATATTATAAATATTAAAATAAATATTATTTGAAATATTTAATGTCATCTTCAAATTTTCTAGATGAATATAAAATTTTAGGATTGATTCAATTTTTTTTCGAAATAATTAGGTTTTTATGAATTTGTAAAAAAGTCGACTATGAATAGGGTCCAAAATTGGAATAATTCATAACTTAAAATATAAAATAATTTATTAAGTAGTATTAAATTCCTAAAAATCTAATATTCATACAAATGGTTAATATAAGTACAAATATATCATAAATTACTTTTTTGTGGGTCGTTTGACATGATATGGTAATTACGTTAACCCACAATGTGTAAATAATATGATATCACGGTAAGATTTAAAAAGGTAAAATAAGGGTTAAACCAAAATGATAAGGATAAAAAATATTCAAAACTTGTCTAAAAATTATTGTATTATGGTTATTCGAACCAAAATCATCTTATATTATAATTAAATGAGTTTTGGACCATTTTTAATCAAAATTTCATTTATAATAATTTAATTTTTCAGGACTTTCCTAAAGTGACCCTCCTCCCTCTTATAAAAGGCCACCACCTCTACCCACTTACTCACACCTCTCAAGCCCCTTGGACCATCAAAATTCTGATAAAATAAGATCCCAACATCCCTCCCTTACACATAGAATTCTTACCTTGGGTAGAAGGCAATTCAAGAAATCCTTTTGGCTCAAATCAAAAGAAGTTACCCGATTTAGAAATAACATCTTCCCTCAAGTTACTTTCATTTATTTACCTTATATAATCCTTATGATCCTCTTTTTTTTTTTTTGATTAAATAAAAACACCAGTATCATCAATATACTAGGATTTTTTTTATGAGAAGGATTTGAACTGCACTTACACACACCTTCATCTAATGGATACGAACATATTGTTTCTATGTACGGTGAACTACTGCCTCACGAAATGATGATTGTTAAATTTTACCCTACCACCTCTCATGGTGGACATTATTATGGAACTATAATTATATATGATATATATTATATTTATATTTCCCCTATGCTTCTGTAATTTTTATTTACAACATACCTTTATGATTTTCATAATGTGTAAATATGATAATTTCATTTGTGGAAGTGTGGATTATCGCCCCCTAAAATTGATATGATTCATTCATGCTATACATGGAACGTATAAAGGATTGTTTTATTAAACCTATGATACATACATGATATAAATATAATACTAGTATTATAATATTCATTTATATCATTTGAATATTATTCTTTTAATATGACAAAGAAATGAAAGTAGTGTTCATGCGTACGTACGGCCTACCGTCTCCATGAATGGTGCATTTCATTTCTTATCTAAAAATGTTATGGACTATTATAAATAAATATATACTGAATATATATTATATTTATATCATTATGTAGATTATTTACTTTTGACTTTATGGAAAATTTATATCAAAACAAATTCATTTTCGACTCAAGTATCGAATATCGACAAAACAACCAATATTAACTTAAAATGATTATGTAATTTTTATAACGTGGTAATAAGTGATATAAAAAAGGAATAATAAACCTGAAAAATGTTCTTAAGAAATTATAAATTAACATAATTTTATTATTCAGGAATATAAATAATAAAAGAGGCAAGTCCGACTCAAGGTAAGGGATTTCATCTCAATCTCCTTTCATTGAGGCATTTCTTGATAATATGCACAATTATTCTTTTATAAGGTGTATATACAGGCACTATGACATTTCATGTCCATATTTTATCTCTAATAATGTTATATAATGTTTTTTAAATGTATTAATTCATGAATATTATGATTTAAATGTTCAAAGTGGTATGGGACACTTTGAACGTTTGAAGATTTAATTATCAAATATTTTCCTTCATGATATTAATTTACATATTAATTATATGGATATAAAAAGGGTTTTTTTTAAAAGAAAATTTTATATATTTTCATTTAATTAAAATATTTTCAAAAGTGATCTTTTATACAAAGAGTCTTACTTCCTTTAAAAAATGACAAAAGGAATGTTTTTAACGTATGTGTCGATAATGACCTCTCTGCCACCATAATCGTTATTTGATATTTGGCTTCCTTTATAAACCTAAATTCTTTTAAAAGGAAAATAAATACCTTATTACCTTTTTGGGTGTTTTGTTATTAAAAATGGTTTTTGAAATGGACTTATTATTTCAATATCTAGAAATGATTTCTTGTGATTGCAAATGAAATGTTATTACTGAAATGTTGATATATGTAGTATTTTATGTGTTATGATTATATAATGGTACTTGGAAATTTGATGGGTGGTTACGTGATAAACCAATGACAGGTGGTTATGTAATAAACCAAATGACAGGTGGTTCCATGATAAACCAAGGATGGGTGGTTACGGTATAACCTTCAATGAATTGGGTATAGAAGTCGACCGTATGGCTATTCCATTTAGTGATATATGTGGAAGTTGGCCATATGGTTATTCCATTTAAGTATGTTTATGTCCCAAGTTATCTTTATATTCTATATGTTTCTTTGTATGGGATTTATGGTAATATTTTTGTTACAAAAGAGTAAGCAATGAGCCTATATTTAGTGAAG
The DNA here is from genome assembly GCA_963277665.1 of Viscum album. Classification (NCBI taxonomy): domain Eukaryota; kingdom Viridiplantae; phylum Streptophyta; class Magnoliopsida; order Santalales; family Viscaceae; genus Viscum; species Viscum album. Next base: position 1,776,977,601 of record OY728157.1, read on the forward strand.
TGATTTTGCTACTTCTTAAAGGTGAAAAGTATTAATTTATGATAAAGTATTCATGGTTTACATGTTTTCTCAAAACTAATAGTTCTCATTCTTTATGTATCCCTTACTAGGATTTTTATGCTCATCCCAAGTTTTGAAATTTTTTTCACAGGACATAAAGAATAATAGAGTCAAGGATGAGATCATGGAAAAGTTATGTTGTTAAAACATAAAACAATACCATGTTTCTTTTTAAACAGTTTTTGTTTTATAAAAAATGGACAATGGGTAGAAGTGTCTACTTGTAATATTCATGTTCTTATGTATCAGTTATGACCTAATTCTATAAATCTCTAAACCTGAAAATATCCCAAATATGAATTAAAGTCAAATTATTAACTTAACTTAATATTACATAATGTTTAAGGTTGGGGCCTTATAGTTGGCAATATAGGCCAGTTTAGATAACTTTAGAGGTTAGGGTATTATTTAAGCATATGTGACATGTTTTATATAACCACAGTGGTTAGCATATTATAAAGAGTCATAGTTATTTTAGATAAATTAAATGAGCTTAAGATAACATTAATAAGTATATCTTAGTGTTTACCATCTTCATAAGATAGTATATGATGATTTTACTGATATATTTACACTAACCTTTTTGGTTTTATTAAATGGAAAGATCTAGTAGGCACCAAAGTAACAATGGATGTGAAGGAAACTGTGGTGGTTTTCTTAATAAGAAACTGAATGAAATGGGAGCTGCAATGATAAATTTTGTAGTTATTAGTAACCAACTATCTAGAGTCATGATTTACCACTCAAACCTTGGTGATTTTTCTAAGGAATCATATATGTGAGAAAATAATCCCTATGGAATTTTAGGTAATAATCATAAAGGTAAGTATATTCAAAAACCTATGTGTCAAGGACGTGGAAAGAAACACCTAGGAAAATGTTTCAAAGGGATTATAAGATGTTATAGATGTGGTAATGAAGGTCATAAATCAATAACCTTCCATGGAAAAAGGAAGCATTTAGTTGTCTCTCAGAAAGGGAAGGAATTTATTTCTGAGGGATCAATTGGATGTTTTAAATGTGGTGTGCATGGTCATTACACAAAAATATGTCCTAAGAAGAAGGTTCGGGAATGGGATCAGCAGGACCGTACAAATATATATTTACCAATACCTAATTTCATTCCAATGGAAGATTAGGAAACTTAAAATGACCTATGAAAAGGTATGGATTATTTCTTAGCTCGTGTTTTGAAATTATTGAAATCTTAGGAAATTATGCATGATTTTTTTGTAGGAAATAGGTATAATAGAATAAGATGTAAAAACATGAATAAAGGATCATGAATAATTTTATATGATTAATATGTCTACATTTTAGGAATTGAAGAGTCATGTTGGATCTATGGATGATGATATGTTTAAATGTATTAATGATGGGATTAATTTTGAATACTTCTAGTATTTGTAACCCTTCAGTTTGTTATATAAAAATGTTAATTGATGAATAATTATCTTTTATTTTGTGGATATAGTTATAAATAAACATTAGGGTTTATATGATCCTTGAATTTGAGGTAATTAAGGGTTATTACTTTTGGGGATGAAAAATGTGATGTATGAGATAACCTTTGAGGTTAAAATATGTTATTATTATTTTTTAAGATTTTATCTCATTTTGGGAATGTTTTAAGAATTATATAGTTTTTTTAAAAGGACAACACGTAGGAAGGGTGACAACCCATCATGTCCGTCAAGGCCGTAGGAATCGAACCCACAACTGAAGGGTGATAGGGGCGCATTACCTACCCCTGGCCTATGTGAAGCCCCTGGTTAGTATGACTTATTCTATTTATTTTAACCAATTTTATTGATCAACGATAAGTTGATTTTAGGAACTTATGCTTTATCAAATGGATATCCTTATTATAGGAAAAAAATTGGTGATTAACGATAAATGTTATTTTGGAAGACATTCGCTCTTTTGGGAACACTTATGCCTAAGTAAAAAAAAGAATACTATGGGATTATTTTTTTAAGAGTAATGGTTGAATTTTTATTTTGGAAGAATATATGTTTTATTGTGGAAAAATGGATATTTGGTTTATTTATGGAAATGATTAACCTATCATGGAGGATATGTGATTAGGATCATTACTTTTAAGTAGGATACTTTAAGAGTAGTCGATGTTATTAGAGATAAATGTTAAGTTCTATCATGGAAGACTAAGTAATAAAATACTTTTGAATTTTTTGGGTTTAAATAATAGTTTGTATTACTTTGAATAATTTTAAAGACAATTGTTTATTGAATGGTATTTGTTGAACTTTGGGTTTTTTTTGAATTTTGGATATTAAGAGTAGTATTTATTTTTATAAAAGATTATCCTTTTTGGGGATTATCTGATATTGTACTAACCATTTTGGTTTTGGTTAATGTTTCAAGATAGTATGAATAGATAGTTAATATTTTTAGGATTATGTGATTCTCTATAGGTTTATTCTAGTGCTTCAGGTGTGACAAATCCATCTTGAATACTCATCGTTTGGAGAAAATATGAGTTTGTGGTATAAATTTATTGAAGTATAAAAATATACTTGAAAAGTTAGTACATTTCCTTATATTCTTAGTAAAGATCATAAATACATTCCTCAACATTATGAAAAGGATATTAAAATAAAAACATTTTTTGTTTACTTTTCCTACTATGAAATCAAATAATGTTTAACTCATCAAAATTTTATGGTTTTCTGGTTGTTAACTTTCTCCTGATCATTTTTTCTATCACTCTCCATCAGAACTGGATGGTTAGTTTTCTCTTCCATATCTATGTTTTATTACATGTAATCCTAGTATGTTTTATCAAGGGGGCCTTTGAAATTCACTTTCTTTCTTTTAAAGTGATAGTTTTATTGACTCTTTTTCCGATGTGGGATTTTCAATGAATTTTCCAAGCCCATTTTTAAAATTGTGATGACGCAATTTCCAAAAGGGGGGAACGATGCAATGAACTAGGTATTTATAGAATCATACATTTCAATATATATTGATATTTATGAATAAGATATTAATTTTATATTAATGGGGTAATTTTTCTGATAGCGTACTCGATACGCAACAACGGGTTTTTCCAAAATCTTACGTGGCACACAACATTGAGTTATATCAAAAAATAATACAATAATATTATTATTTTAAATGGTAGTTAACACCTAGACCTTGTATGGAGGGAATGAATATTATCAACTGAATTATAAAAATTTGGTTTACACATGTTTAAATAATGAATCATTGGTTACCAAATTTATTAGAAATGGAAATAAAAACTAATTGCATATAAAGGATGTGTTTTTATAAAGACCTTTTTAAAAAGAGAATAATTTTGTTTATAAAATTAAATCACTATTTATGGATTTTTATTTAATGAAAAATATGTGTTATATGTTTAATTTAATGTCTTAAATTCATCTTATATGTTTTCTAGATATGATATAAGAACAAATTCAATTTTTTTGATAAAAGAATTATTTTTCTAAAAATGCAGTTTTACCGCCTTTTGATGGAGAACCCTTTTTAAATTTAGTTTTTAACACCATTATATGTTATATTTTATAAAAAAACTTTTTCTTTAGAATCAGGGCATCATGATTTACTTTGGATGAATGTTTGATATTTTTTTGATAACTATCATGTTTTGATGAATAGTAAAAATATACTAAATTTTAATTAAAAAAAACTTTTTCCATCAAGATAATTTATATGGTTATATCATATTATTTAATGGTTCTAAGGTATAAATGGAATATATTTTGATCATTTAATCCAATTTTGTTCATTATAAGTAATTTCATATTGAAATTAGACATAAACACGTGTCAATCTTTTGGTAGTTTTTACTTCTTAAAACCACACTTTTTGGTTTTGACAACGGGAATTACTTTAAATTAATTTATGAAAATTCTATTTTTTGAATTTGGAAAAATAGATTCAATATTTGGAATCATAAGGTCAAAATTGTGTAAATAAGTACCTTTTATTTTTGGAAATTATGAATAGTAACTTCAGTAATTATTTTTATTTACCATGGTTAAAGGGTAAATCTGATAAATAATGGTAAAAAATAATGTTATAGTAATATAAAACTACCCTAAAACGTATCCTAATTCTATTGGATGAGATATTCCTGACCATGGGCATATTGGGTCGATTTTAGGACCCCATGAATCCACTTGGGTGTGATAATGACATGTTATAAGAATTAATTTAAGGCAAAGAGAAATATAACATAAACATGTATCTTTTAATAAAACAATTTTTATATGGGGTTATATAATTTATATCTTCTAGTATAAATAGTCAATATAAAGATACAAATATTCACTAAATCTTGGTATTTTATTTTTAATTTTTATACATCAAATAAATAAATTTATTTATGACACAATAATGGTGTTGTGATTGCCTCATTAATAAAGGATTCAAATAAATGATATTATAAATATTAAAATAAATATTATTTGACATAATTAGTGTAATAAAAGAATTTTATAGGTGAATATGACATTTTATTATTGATTAAATTTTTCTTTAAGAAATCAGGTTGTTATGAATTTAAAAAAAAATAAATTATGAATAGTGTCCAAAATTAACATAATTCATAACTTATAATATAAAAAAGTTTATCAAATGATATTAAATTACTAAAAATATAATATTCAAAAAAATGGTTAAGATAAGTCCAAATATGACATAAATGACTTTTTTTGGGTCTTTTGACATGATATGGTAATTACTTTGACCCACAATATGTAAATAACATGATATCACGGTAAGATTAAAAAGGGTAAAATAAGGGTTAAACCAAAAAGATAAGGATAAAAAATATTCAAAACTTGTTAAAAAATTATTTTATGATGGGTATTAAAACCCAAATCATCTTATCTTATAATTAAATGAGTTTTGGAACATTTTTAATTGAAATTGAATTTATAATCAATTAATATTTCAAGACTTTCCTAAAGTGGCCCTCCTCCCTCTTATAAAAGGCCACCACCTCTACCTACTTACTCACACCTCTCAAACCCCTTGTATAGTCCAAATTATCCTAAAAAAATCTCCCAAAATACCTACCTTCCTTTTAGAAGCCTTACCTTGGTTAAAAGTCAATTCATTAAATCCTTTTGGCTCAAATCAAAAGAAGTTACCCGATTTAGAGGTAACTTCTTCTCTCAAGTTCCTTTCCTTTATTTTTCTTCTCCACTCCCTATGATCTTATTATTTTTTTATTACATAAAAACACCAGTATACTCAATATACTAGGATTTTTTTTATGAGAAGTATTTTAACTACACTTACACACACCTCCATCTAATGGATACGAACATATTGTTTCTGTGTACGGTGAACTACTGCCTCACGAAACGATGATTGTTCAATTTTCCAATACCACATATCATGGTGGCCATTATGATAGAAATATAATTATCTATGAAATTTATTATATTTATATTTTCCCTATGCTTCTGTAATTTTTATTTACAACATACCATTATGCTTTCAATGATGTGTAAATATGATAATTTCATTTGAATAAGTGTGGACTACCACCCCTCAAAGTGATATGATTTGTGCATGCTATACATGGAATATCTAAAGGATGGTTTTATTAAAACTATGATACATACATGAAATAAATATAATACTGGTATTATAATATACATTTATATCTTTTGAATATTATTCTTTTTATATGACAAAAAAATGAAAGTAGCGTTCATGCGTACGTACGACCTATCATCTCCATGAATGGTGCATTTCTTTTCTTATCTCAAAATGTTAAGGAATATTATAAATACATATATACTGGATATATGTGATATTTATATCATTCTGTAGATGATTTACTTTTGACTACATGGATAATTTATATCAAAACCAACTCATTTTTTACTCAAGTACCGAATATCGACAAAACGACCGATATTAACTTAAATGATTATGTAATTTTTATAAAGTGGTAATAAGTGATATAAAAAGTAATAATAAACTTGAAAAATGTTATTAATGAACGAGACAATTCGGACTCAAGGTAAGGGATTTCATCTCAATCTCCTTTCATTTAGGCATTTCTTGATAATATACACCTTTATTCTTTTATAAAATGTATATACAGACACTATAACATTTAATATCCATATTTTATCTCTAATAATGTTATTTAATGTTTTGTTAAATGTATTAATTCAAAAATATTATGGTTTAAAAGTTAAAAGTGGTATGGGACACCTTGAACGTTTAAATTATAATTATCAAATCTTTTTCTTCATGATATTAATTTACATATTTATTATATGGATATAAAAGGATTTTCTCTAAAAGATATTTTTATATATTTTAATTTAATTCCAATATTTTCAAAATGGATCTTTTATACGAAGAATCTTACTTTCTTTACAAAATGACAAAAGGAATGTTTTTAACGTATGTGGCGACAACGACATCTCTATCGCTGTAATAATTATTTGATATTTGGATTAATCTATAAGACTTAATGTTTTTAAATGGAAAAGAAATACCTTATTACCTTTTTGGGTGTTTTGGTATTGAAAATTGGTTTTGAAATGGGTTTAATATTTCAATATCTTGAAATGATTTCTTGTGATTTCAAATGAAATGTTATTAGTGAAATGTTGATGTTTGAAATATTTTATGTGTTATGATTATATAATGGTAATTGGACATTTGACGGGTGGATATGTGATAAACTAATTACAGGTGGTTATGTAATAAACCAAATGATGGTTAGTTCTGTGATAAACCAAGGATGGGTGGTTACGTTATAACCTCCAATACATTGGGTATAGAAGTCAGTCATATGGCTATTCCATTTAGTGATATGTGTGGAAGTCAACCGTATGGTTATTCTATTTAAGTATGTTTATGTCCCAAGTTACCTTTATATGTTATATGTTTCTTTTTATAGGATTTATGGTAATATTTTGGTTACAAAAGGGTAAGCAATGAGTTTATATTCAGTGAAGTGATTTTTCTACTTCTTAAAGGTGAAAAGTATTACTTTATAATAAAGTATTCATGGTTTACATGTTTTCACAAAACTAATAGTTTTCATTATTTATGTATCCCTTACTAAGATTTTTATACTCATCCCAAGTTTTTTTAATGTTTTTTACAAGACATAAATAAGAATAGATTCAAGGATGGGATCATAGAAAATGTATGCTATTAAAACATGAAACGGTACCATGTTTCTTTTTAATGAGTTTTTGTTTTATAAAAAAATGCATAGTGATTAGAAGTGTATACTTATAATATTCAAGTTTTTATGTGTCAGTTATGACCTAATTATCTAAATCTCTAAATGTAAAAAGATCCTCTATGTTAATTAAATTAAAATTATTGACTTAACATATGATTACATAATGTTTAAGGTTGGGGATTTATACTATTAACTGGATATTATTGATGTTCTGTGAGAAATTTATAATTATTTTTAAATTAAAAACCCAATTTAACATTAAAGTGGTTGAAGTTTTTTTGGATTTAATAATGTGAATATAGATTTATGAACTTCAAGAAGACGTTAGTAAATGAACCTATACCTACCTAAACTTATAGCACCAAAGGGTTTTTCATATACAATGAAGCTTTATAAAAAGGATTGGGATTAATCCTTATACAAAATGAAAAGATAATAGTGAATGATATATGAAAATTAAAGACCTATGAGAAAAATTACTCAATGCATGATCTGAAGATTTCAGTGGTAATATTTTGATTCAATATTTGGTGACATTGAATATGTGGTGAAAAATGAAATATATATATTGATCAGAAGATCATTAAGTATATATTCACATAAGAGGAGTTAAACATGAGACAAATTATATTTTTATAATTAATTAAAGATAATTATTTCTCAATATATTGTCATCTAAGGAAGGAAAACAAGGTGGAAAATTCTCTAATTAGAAATGATCATGCTACCTTATCCTATATAAGGATTGAAAGGGACCTTATATTTATTGAAATTTAAAGGATAAATATGGGGATCATAAAAATGGGTGAAATTATACCTTTCCAAAATGATTTATCAACCATAAATCTATCAAGTAGACTTTGAAAGATGATATTTAGCTACAAAAGATGGTTGGATGTATTCTGGAATTTAAATTTGGAAATAATGTAGTTACAAGTTTTGGGAAATGGAAATTTATCACATAAAAACTATAATTGATTAATGATATTTTGGATGATGTACATAGCTCATCCTTAACTATTCCCCTAGGAAGTATAATGTTTTATAGAGATCTTAAGAATCGCCTCTTTTGGGACAACATGAAGATAGATATTGTAGAGTATATAGCTCGATGCTTATTATGGCATCAAGTAAAGGCTAAACATCATAAATATAAGGGGGTGATGTAAACATTAGCATTACCAGTATGAAAATGGGAGAACCCCACCATTTATTTCATCACTATCCATCTTAAGACTTTTAAAGGATATAATTTCATTTGGGTAATGGTGTATATACTTAAAAATTCTTCACACTTCATTTCAAATCAATAGAATTTCACACTCGATCGGATTTATAAGTTCGATGTAAAGGCAGTGGTAATAAGGATGTATGAAGTACCACTTTAAATTATATTTGATCAAGATCCAAGGTCACATAAAAATTCAGGGTGATTATTTAACAATTATTGAATAAAAATATTAAATTTAGTATAGCTTATTATCCTAAAAAAAATTCAGTCTTAAAGGACCATTCATACATTGGAAAATAAACTAAGATCGTTCTTAATATAATTCAGGGGAATTTGGGATCAATATCTTCCTTCGGTTGAGTTCTCATATAATAAAATTTTTCTATAAAACATTAAAATTTAACAATAGGAATCTATATATAGGAAGATAAGAAAAACTCTACCATGTTAGGATAAAGTTAGACAGATAAAGTTTCTAGTACATGATCTTGTTAAATAAATGATAAAAAATGTTCAAACCATTCAGAAACATATCAAAGCAATAGAAATTCTAAAGAAGGTCCTCATTTATAATCATCAATGATACCTAGGGTTTGAAGTTGTTAATAAAGTATTCCTTTAAATATCTCCTTGGAATAGGGTAATGATATTTTGGAACAAGGTGAATTTGATCCCTATATACATTAGTCTCTTTATGATTCTTAATCATGTAGGGATTTTAACTTAGTTCTTACCACTACCAAAAAACCTATATTAGGTATATGATGTGTTACTTGTATCACTTTTGAGGAATAAAGTACAAGATACATAACATGTACTAAACCCATATGTTTTATAATTAGAACATGATCTCTCTTATCAAGAATAATCAATGTAGATCTTGGAATGAAGAGATAAAGTGTTTCTAAACATGATAGCCCACCTGGTTAAAGTTCTCTGGTGAAATCATATGTTTAAGAAAACTATGTGGGAACCTGAATATACAGTGATACAAGTGTACACTCATTATTTTCATCCAAGAAACAAAATTTTTAGTAATAAATTATTTTAAGGGGGTAAAATGTAATACCCCGTGATTTTACTATGTATTTTTTATTAAATAAATATTATGTTGAATATCTTTTTCCACATGCAATAATGAACTAAAATGAACCAGAATACATTTTATTCAGATAAAATATTTCAAAACAAGATAAACATTAATACATTATGAGAATATAATATGAAACATCGTTAATAAAATTATAAGTTTAATGAATCTCTAAGAAAATAAAAATACCATGAACATAAAATCTTTATCCTCATGGTTGTACATGAAGATCATCATCCTGATTGCAACTATATAAGTAAGGAAAAGAATTAGGAATATAATAGATATATTGATAGATAAATAAACAAATAAGATAAAAAAATTTAAGTAATAAATTTAAAGTTATATATATATATTAATATATATAGTCATTGGGTATATATGGTTGTTAGGAATATATGTTAATTGTGCTTATATGGTGGTTAAGATTATACAAATATTGATATCATTGCAAGACATTCAAATAATTACCATGATAAATTATTAAAATGTGATTTTAATAAAATAAACATTGAATTAGAGTGTATAAATAGAAAAAAACACATTATTAAATGTATATAGAAATGAAAGAAATGGCATAAGTAGTATAAGTCTTCTTTATGAGGCTAAATTTTATAATCTTGGAAAGGAGGTAGAACCACTGTGGTTTTCCCTGGACTAATCCAAAACTAAACATTAACAAGTATAGTTTGATCTAAATCTTATACATAATAAGTTTAGGCTTGTGTAAATCACTACAAAATCCATTCTAACTGAATCATCATTCATTACTACCACCATTTCTTATTTTACCCATAGGTCATATGTGAATGTCTTGAGTGTTTTTGTAAGTAGATGTTATGTAACAACCCCAAATTTAGTAACCTAGAGACAATGTTTTCTATATTACATTAGTAAAATATATAATATATTTTATTCCATGGGATTGAATAGTTTAATAGTCATGGGATACATATATAATTTCTATATTAAATTGTAATCTTAAAAGACTATATAAAACTTCTTCAAAAGTTTCATATTTCTATTTGAAATCATTCAAAGTTCCCTCTTGATACCCTAGGGAAAGTAAAACAAAATAAAGGGTGATCTCATATTCTCAATAAGTAAAAATGTATAACAGAATCTATCATGGATACATAATGAATAAACAATATAGTGGAGTGAATGATCAATATATATACCATTTAATCAATAATGTGTGCAAGAAATTTATCCATAGAACATATCAATGTAGTAATCACATATATAATAATAACTTATTTATCAATGATATAATTCATAATTAAAGACATTTAAATACTACCATAGAGGCCTTAGTGAAGACTATTTTAATAATTGATTAGTTAATACAGTAAAGACCCATATAATACTTTAAGACATGCCAAATTTATTGTCTCATGAGACTTTCATATACATCAAGGGGATATATAATTTCACCCCCCATCACTTACATAGGTCCAATGAATTCCTTATATGTTGAAAGATCAATACAATAAATATTCCTTATTAATAGGTAGTATCTATATTGAAACAAGTAAGTTGAATATAAATTTTCCATGATCAATAAATGATCTAACCTTTTTGGTAAAAACCCCTAATCTGATTTAGGATAAATAGAATTTTTACACTATATATAGTAATGTGTATATGAATAAGTTAATATATCCATGATAATAAAGAACATGGATATAAAGGAGAGCAATAATGTAACATCCTGGTTCTGGAAGCCACCCAGAGGTGCCCCGTACCTGGTTAGTTGCTTGACCTCATGCGCATTTTCCCGAACGCCAGAGGATGCCGACAAGTAGAGAGGGCCTTGGGTGTGATAGTGGGGAAACTATGCCCTCATTGGCAGATTAACACAGCGAAAGTAAAATACAAGCAATGGCGGAAGTAGTAATAATCCAAGCAAAGGTAAACAACAGAAGACTAGATATAATTGACTGGAGCACTCATATATATGAATGACGTAGGATACATATGTCTAGGAAATCATCCAAAGAAATAAAAAAGATATAATACAAAATAGTAATAAACCAAATTACAAAAGAAACAAATGGACATCTCCTCAGCATTTCAAGCCTTAGTTTGGTCTCATGCTCTCCAGCTCCACAACAAATAATGTACCTAAAGTAGACAGGAGCTTGCCCTTATCTATACCTGCAGCAATATAATCTTTTTGGGCCCAAAAGAATGTCCCAAATAGGTTTTGAGACTAAATCCTAGTAGGAAACCACCGCAAGATCTATGTCTAACAGTCAGTGAACATATGGCCGGTAGTAGGTATAGAAAATAGTAAACAATGAAGTACTCAACAGTAAACAATCCACAGTTTCAATGAATTCAGTTTCATATACCAAGCAACAGCTAAACAAAGCAGGTAATCACAATAGGTAACCCTCTAGTAAGTACTCATAGCCTATCCCCTCTGGTCTTACCTAGAAACACAAGCAAGTAGCTAAACACAAAAGGTAACCCTCAGGGAAGTTCTCATAGCCTATCCCCTCTAGTCCTACCTAGAAACACAAGCAAGGATTTAAACACAAAATGTAACCCTCTGGGAAGTACTCACATCCTATCCTCTTTGGTCCTACCTAGAAACACAAGAAACCCTCTGGGTAGTACACTCAATTTAACCCCTCTAGTTCATCTTAATAATAGACTCTCTAAGGAATAACTCACCGTTAATTTCTTCTATAGTCTCGTATCGGTAATTGAAGGCGTTCTAGAGAATAACTTATATCACATTCCCCATGCGGCCTGAATCTAGGAACTATAGACACTCTGAGGAATCACTTACATCAATTCCTCCTATGGTCTTGCATCGTAATAGTAAAACAAACACTCTATAAAAACCCTTACGTCCATTCTCCCTATGGTCTACTACACCAGGTTCTCACAGCCATGTGTAATTCAAGCAAGTACAGCAAAGCGTATTGGCCAAAGTAAAACTCAAGAACTAATTGACTAGCAGTCTACAGCATATCAGCATGTTAGATAAACCAGATCACTCCATCCTACAATACTAGTCATGGGAAAAACAAGGCAAGGCAATCTAAAAGACTAAGCAAGACCAAACAGTCATAAACAGAACATGCACATGCAAACACTTCCAAAGCATAGAAATCAACCCTATCCACATTAAATTAACCTCTACTCAAGAATACAAGCATATAAGGAAATCAACAGGGCTAAAATAGTAAACATGCAATACCCTTTTCAAGGGTATTGGAAACATTTGCATATATAACTCAAATACTTTCAACCGAAAGGCACAAACCACCTACCTCGGTATTGTTGGATTGTTATACTCCGGCGTCGGCCCTTGGATTGACCTAGAATGTGGTATATCTACAAAAACATCTAAAACTTTCAACCCACTATATCTCATGAGAGAGGAGAAATCATACTATGGTGTTCAAGAAGAAGAGAGGACTCACTGATGCGATTCCAATGCAACCGACAGAGTTCGATTTAGAGAATTGACACTTGCTCAGGGGCTTGGAGAAGATTTGCGGCCTTAAAGATTCTCTCGGACAAACCAGACCTAGAAGAAGACTATTATGTCCATCAGATGTGACCCCAGTGTGTTTCATGAAAAAAAAAGTACACGGCGTGTACTTTTGAAGTACATGGCATGTACTTGCCGTTATCGAGCCCCGCTTTAGGCAGTCTCCAGGTCACCCCACATAGCCATGTGCACAACCACTACACGACCAATACACGACTACCCATGGTTACTGAGTACATGGCGTGTACTTAGGAAATTTCCAAAAATTCATCTTTTTCCCAAAAACACCAGAAAAAAAGAAAAATATACCTGAAAGGAAGATCCGGGTTCTTAAAAACTTCCCCCCTTAAAGTAATTCGTCCCCAAATTTCCCTAGCAAAGATGTGTAGAAGAAGAAACTTCAAACATCTATGGCCACTGAGATTTTACATCAGCTTCCCTCTCCCAAGTCTCATCCAGTACCCGCCCATGCTTCCATAGCACCCGTACCAGAGGAACAGACCGGCCATGGAGAACCTTCATACTTCGATCAACAATCTAGATAGGATGCTCCTCGAATGATGCATCCACCTCCAACTCGACTTCCTCAGGTTTGAAAGCATGATACGGGTCTGAAAAGTAATGTTGAAGCTGTGAAACGTGGAATATTTCATGCATAGCTCATTACCTCTGAGGTAACTGTAACTGATAGGCAACCAGACCAACTCTCTCCAACACCTCAAACGGCCCGACATATCTCGATGAAAGCTTACCCTGTCTCCTAATCCTCCTATGTACCAACCTCGGTGTGACATGAAAGAAAACATGATCCCCAACCTTAAACTCCATAGTTTGTCTCTTTCGATCAGCAAAAGACTTTTGTCGAGATTGTGTAGTATCCATCCTCTTCCGAATCAACTCTAACTGCTCCGTGGTCTCCTGGACAAGAGGAGGTCTCAACATAGCTGCCTCTCCTGCCTCCAAACAACATAAGGGTGATCGGCATAGCCTATTCTACAAAGCCTCATAATGTTCCATCTGAATAGTTTCTTGAAAAATATTATTGTAGGAAAAATCTACAAGAGGTATGTGCTTCTCCCAAGAACCTATAAAATCCCAGAAACATGCTCGAAGAATGTCCTCAAGCACCTGAATCGTACGCTCGGACTGAACATCTATATGGGGATGGTAAGTTGTACTCAAAAGTACTTGTGTACCCAAATCCTTCTAAAGCCCCTTCCAGACCCAGGAAGTAAAACATACATCCCTGTATGAAAAAATGAAGTGTGGAACCCCATGTAGATGTACAATCTCTCGGATGTACAACCTTCCCAGCTCATCAACACTGAATGTATCCTTGATCGGCAAGAAGTGATCAACCTTCATGAGTCTATCAATGACAAACCATACTGCATCATACCCTCGAGACGAACTTGGCAAAACTATAACGAAATCCATCGTGACGTCATTCCACTTCCACTCAGGAATGGGTAACTGCTGCAAAAGCCCTGCCGGTCGTTAATTCTCCACCTTTTACTACTAATAGGTGAAACACCTCATGAAGAAACCAGAAACATCTCTCTTCATACCTGGACACTAGTACTGACGGTGTAGATCATGATACATCTTGGTGACACCAGGATGAACTACCCAAAATGAGGAAAGAAAGTCATGCATCAACTCCTCATGTATGTCTGCAGACACCCATATGCACCCCTGAAAACACAAGATCTCATCCTCACCTACCATCCATCTAGGAATAGGGTTCTCTTCTGACACACTTTCCTATAGGACTAGGCCTTCTGAATCTGATAGTTGCCTCATTAGAAATCAATCAAGTAGAGTAGAGGTAATAGTTACAGAAGAATAAAATGTATGCCCCTATCTGTCATTCACCTCTAAATTCATCTTAGATAATATAGCCATAAGCTACCACTCACTCCTGGCCTCATGAACTGCATGTACTTGAGTCCTCCTGCTCAGCGCATCAGCCACTGCGTTGCCTTTCCCAAGCGTAGAGGCAAGCTCAAAGTCAAAGAACTGAAGGTAATCAACCCACCTTCACTGTCTCAAATTCAGATCACGTTGAGTGAAGATGTACTTGAGACTCTTTGGGTTGGTGAAAACCACCAAATGCTCTCCCAGAAGATAATGTATCCAACAAAATAAAGCATGAACAACAGTAGCCAACTCGAGATCGTGCGTCGGGTAGTTCCTCTCATGTGGCTTCAACTGCTGAGACCTGTATGCAACGACTCCTTATCCATGCATAAGCACAACTCCCAGCCCGATACCTGATGCATCACAGTAAACAGTATAGATCTTTTCCAGCTCTAGCAACACTAGTATTGGTGATGAAGTCAACCTCCCTTTCAGCTCCTGAAAGGATGAATCATAAGAATCTCACCAAAAGAACTTTACACCCTTCTTAGTCAAGCCCGTCAGTGGTGATGCTATGCGTGAAAAGTCCATTATGAAACGTTTGTAGTAACTATCCAGCCTTAAAAAACTTCGTACCTCAAAGACGTTCTTCGGCTGCTCCCAGAAAACTACTGATCTCACTTTCTATGGGTCTACTGATACTTCTATCTCTAAGATAACATGACCCAAGAAGTGAATCTAGTCCATCCAAAAGTGGCATTTTTAGATATTAGCATATAACTGATGCTCTCTCATTGTACTCAGAACAATATCATGATGTGTGGCATGGTCGTGTTGAGTGTGAGAGTACACCAAGATATCATCCACAAAAACTACCATGAAATAATCCAAGTATGAATGGAACACTCGGTTCATCAGTGCCATAAAAACTGCAGGCGCATTCATGAGACCGAACGGCATAACCACATACTCATATAGACCATACCTACTCTTGAAGGCTGTAAGAGGTATATCAGATGGTATAACACACAACTGATGGTAACCAGATATCAAGTTGGTCTTAGAAAACACCTGGGATCCTTGAAGCTGATCAAAGAGATCATCAATCCTCAGCAAGGGATATCGGTTCTTGACCGTTAACTGGTTCAACATCCGGTAATCCACACAAAGTTTAAGGGTATTGTTCACCTTCTTCGAAAATAGTATAGGTGAACCCCAAGGAGAAGTACTGGGTCACATAAAACCCTTTGCCTGCAACTCCTACAACTGCTTCTTGAGCTCCTGTAACTCTGGTGTATCCATCTTACAAGGAGGAATGGACACTGGTTCCGCTCCTAGAACAAGTTCAATAAAAAATTCTACCTCACGCTACGGAGTCAAACCTGAAAATTCCCCTGGAAAGATTTCCCTCAAATGATCCACCACTAGAAGAAAGTCCATATGTGAAGTCCCCTGGTCATCCAGATATAGACTAGTAATCTGGGTTGTAACTCCTCCCAACCCATGATGCTCGGGTCCCGATCTACTCTTCTGGACATCCCAGTCACCCTTGTGAAGAAAAGATCTGCCCTTTGGTTACATGAAACTCACCCTACAGCGATAGCAATCGATGACTGCTTGGAAGGGAACTAACCAGTCCATTCTGAGAATGACATCATAGCCTATCATCTCTAAGAAATAGAGGTTCCATAAGAAGTGACACGCACCAACCTCTAGAGGGCACTCATTGCACTGATATACACTAGTCGTTCTAGTCCCCAACGGAGTGTCTAGTGTCAAGATATCAGTAGAAGAAAAGATATAGATCCCAACGCTCTCCACAAAAGAAACAGATATAAATCTATGGGAAGCTCCAGTATCAGAAAGAGCATAATATAAAACTGAGGCAATAAAGAATGGTACCTCAAACTGTAGAGGTTCCGGGATCCTACTTCTACTGGGTCTGATCCACTGCAAAATTATGACCTACATCATGACTCAGTGACCCTGCCTAACCACTCTAAACTGATCCACCTTGTTGTCGCTGAAAACTGGGCGACTGGCTACCACGTCCATGACCTCCACCTCGGCCTAAACGGCCTGAAGAACTTCAGTTCCCAGACTGGTGAGAAACTAGTGGTGCTTCTCCTGAACTAGGAGTAATAGAGAAACCCATGTCAGCAGCTGTTGGTGAGAACATCTGGCAGAAGCACTGAAGATGCCTCATCTTGCTGCAAGATCGGCACTCCACTGGGTCTCTCGGGCAATGTGGCCTCGTATTCCCACTCTTCCCGCACTGGTAGCACACCACCTGGCTATTATAATATGTCTCGTTCCTCCTAGGATCTCCATGTGAAGGCTCCCTGAGGCACTTCCTGTTGTTAGTAGGAGAGAGACTAACTCCAGATGTCAAGCATCCCTGGATCACAACTCCAGAATCCCTCAGATTCTGCTCTGTGATCAGTGCCTGGTTGACTATAGAAGTGATGGAAGTCAACCTAAAGGTGTTCACCTATGATCGGTTGTCATGCCTGAGACCATCCTTGATCTTCCTTTCCAAGAATAACTCATCGCCTCCTGGAATAGGCGTGAAGCGCTGCAGCCCTTTAAAGTGAGAAGAATACTCCATAAAAGAAAGAGTACCCTGCTCCAAACTCATGAACTATAGGGATCGATCGGCCCTCAAAGTATCTGGATAGAAGTAGTCATAGAAGGCATACTAGAACACATCTCAAGCCATAACTTGTTGGCGTCCCACCTATGAGATCACATCCCACCATCTCTTGGTGGAATCCCGAAGCATATATGTAGCAAGCTTCACCCTCCTATATGGAGGCATCTACAGATTCTTGAATATAGAAAGCATGGATTATAACCATGACTCTACAACCTCAGGTCCTCCTTCCCCTGTGAAGGTGGGAGGATGTTGCTGCTGGAAAACCCGCATCAAATCTTCCATAGATGGGGTAGATTGTGGTACTCCATGGAAGGTCTGCATGAACTTCATGAAGCCCTCTCAGAACTGTGCATTAACACCTATGTCCAGAATGAAGGCTGGTGACAAGACTGGCACAACTGGAGGATCTGTTGGTAGTCCCTGATCAGCCATATCTAGTGTCTGATAACCACCATGTAACTGGCGTACAACCGTAGGATGTCTCAGTGTCATGACTCTGCAAGGTCAAGTGCACACTTTAGATCAAGATTAACAGGGACTGAAACATAGAAGTAAAATAAGGGAGCAAGAGAAAGGAATCATTCAAGTTTTCTAAAACACGGATACATGGCGTGTATAATTCCTACATGGCGTGTTCCCTGAATCCTTTAACATGGGTGTGCACTACTGCCACAAATGGTCATGTAACACCCCAAAAACACAACGTGTTGTCCAAACACATGGTGTGTACTTGAATTCTCTTCCCCTACCTGAGTTCTTATATACGGCTAAGCCGCATGATTCTCCTAGAAGAAGACTACACAGTGTGTCCTTCCCAGACACATCTTGTACTAGACGAGCTTCACCGACCCTTGTTATTAGTGACACAGTCAGATACATGGCTCACACTACACGATGTGTTCCAAATGGACACGACGTATATTGGGAAGATTTTTCCAACCTGTGTTGATTGTTACATGACGGTGTACTCAGGTTACACTACATGGTTTGTTTCAGATGGACACAACATGTATTAGAAGAGACTCAACTGACCCATGTTGTTAGTGACACAGCTAGTTACACAGTTCTACAACATGGCATGTACATCCAGTACACAACGTGTCCTACCAAATATCCTAAACCCTATGTCCCCACCCACAAAGTCTTAGACACTATTAGACACTACATTGTGTGTACATACAGTACACGATGTGTACTAAAGAAAAATAGTTTCTTCCTGAATAGAAGAACACATGGCGTGTATTCAACATTACACGCCATGTATTTTGGGTTTTTTTGGACAGTAAGCCTCAGAAACTACTCTGAAACCAATAAAAACACTGAAACAAACATTGAAAGTGCCAAATTCTGATCCGTGAGGGACAATACTCCCCGTGAATAAAATATTAGCATCTTATACATGTTATATACAAGAATAAAGTCAATGATCTACCAAATTCTGATTCATAAGGGCCCATAACACCTCAAGAACCAAATTTTGGAGTTCACTCAAACAAAACCTTACATAAAGAAATACCCTATCAAATAGAGGGTATTCTATCAAGAAATCTATCACAACATCATGCATATCTAGAAAAACATCTATCATAACAACATTCAATCGCTAATGCATCCTAAATGTCATGGTAAGAATGAATGACATGTGATTTTCTAGAAAGTTCATATATGATGCATGAGATGGAATACCCTCATATCATCAGGTTGCGACAGAAATAGAACCTCAATAACCTTAACAGTAACATCACAAAACTTGTGAATCACTCAAGGTGAAATCAAATCAATGGTAAAATTGAAAAACCATACAAATTGCAATAACAAGGTAGATTGGTTGTTCCTTGTACACGGGTTAGCTACTGCCGGGAATAGCTTATTACCAAGTACCAAATCCTTTCTATCCCTGTATATAGTCTCCAAATAGTAAGTCAATAAGAAAATTATTCCTCTCATACCACTTTGTAACGTCCCGGTTTCGAAAGCCACCCAGAGGCACCCCGTACCCGGTTGGTCACATGACCTCAAAAGCATTTCCCCATATGCCAGAGGCTGCCGACTAGCAGCGAGGGCCTTGGGTGTGATAGTGGGAAAACTATACCCTCATTGGAAGAGTAATACAGCATAAGTAAAACACAATCAATAAAGGAAGCAATAATAATCCAAGAAAAGGTAAACAGCGGAAGACTGGATATAATTAACTGGAGCATAGATATATATGAATGGCATAGGATACATATATCTAGAAAAGCAGTCAAACAAATCACAATGCTGGAATACAAAATAGTACTAAACCAAAGTACAAAAGAAATATATAAATAGATCCTCAGCATTCCAAGCCTTAGCTTGGTCCCATGCTCTCCATCTCTACAGCAAATCAAGTACCTGAAGTAGAAGGGTGTCTGCCCTTATCTATACCCGCAACAATATAATCTTTTTGGGCCCAAAAGCATGGCCCAAATAGGGTGTGATACCAAATCCAAGTAGGCATCCACCACAATATTTGTGCCTAACATTTAGTGAACATATGGCAGGTAGTAGGTACAAAAAACAGTAAACAAGGAAGTACTCAATAGTAAACAATCCACAGTTTCAATGCATTCAGTTTCATATACCAAGCAACAGCTAAACAAAGCAGGTAATCACAACATGTCACTCTCTGATAAGTACTCAGAGACTATCCCCTCTGGTCCTACCTAGCAACACAAGCAAGAAGATAAACCCAAAAGGTAACCCTCTGGGAAGTACTCACAGCCTATCTCCTCTGATCCTACCTAGCAACACAATCAAACAGCTAAACACAAAAGGCAACCCTCTAGGAAGTACTCACAGACTATCCCCTCTGGTTCTACCTAGAAACACAAGCAACCCTCTAATTAGTACACTCAGTCTAACCCCTATGGTTCAGCTTAATCATAGACTCTCTGAGGAAGTACTCACCGTCAATTCCCCTATAGTCTCGTATCGGTAACTAAAGATGCTCTAGGGAAGTACTTACATCACATTCCCCTTGTGGCCCACGTCGAGGAACTATAAACACTCTGAAGAATCACTTACATCAATTCCCCCTATGGTCTCGCATCGTAATAGTAAAACAAACACTCTGGAGAAGCCCTTACGTCCATTCTCCCTATGGTCTACTACACCAGGTTCTCACGGCCCTATGTAAGTCAAGCAAGTACAGCAAAGCATATCAGCCAAAGTAAACCTCAAAAACTACTTGGATAGTAGTCTACATCATATCAGCATGTCATATAAACAAGATCACTCCATCCTACAATAATAGGTATGGGAAAAACAAGGTAAGGCAGCCTAATAGGCTAAGCAAGACCAAACGGTCATAAATAGAACATGCATGGGAAAACACTTCCAAATCATAGAAATCAACCCTATTCACATTCAATTAACCTCTACTCAAGCATACAAGAATAGAAGGAAATCAACAGGGCTAAAATAGTAAACACGCAATACCCCGTTCAAGGGTATTGGAGAAATTTTCACATATAACTCAAAGACATTCAACAGAAAGTCACAAACCACCTACCTCGGTGTTGTTGGATCATTATACTCCGTCGTCGGCCCTTAGATTGACCTAGAACATGGTAGATCTATAAAAATGTCTAAAACGTTCAACCCACGATATCTCACGAGAGAGTAGAAATCAAAATATGGTGTTCAAGAAGAAGAGAGGACTCACCGATGTGTTTCCAACGCAACCGATGGAGTTCAATTCGGAGAACATATGCTCGCTCAGGGGCTCGGAGAAGATTCGCGGTCGTACGGGAACTCTCAGACGAACCAGACCTAGAAGAAGATGGTTATGTTCATCAAATATGACCTCAATTCATTTAATGAATAAAAGTACATGGTGTGTACTTTTTAAGTACACGGCATGTACTTTCCGTTACTGAGCCCCGCTTTAGGCGGCCTCCAGGTCACCCCACATGACCGTGTGCTCGGCTACTACACGGCCATCACACAGCTACCCATGGTAACTGTCATGACCCCGACCCCAGAAGACTAAAATCGGTGCCTGAAACATGGTGTGCAAATTTTTTTATAAAACAGGTTTAGAAAAGAAGAAAATTTGCACATCTTGTCCCAATATAGAGGATCATCTTGGTTTAGGTTCTTGGAAAATTAGATGCTACTGAAGTACTCCTCTGAAAACATGGCAGGGTTAAACCTCAACATGGTTTCATCACAAAAGTACTTATGGCTTGATCACAAATACTAAAAACCTGTAAAACATAAATTTAAACGTAGGGTGAGCATAAAAAATGCCTAGTAAGGGTTTTTAAAACATTTGGAGAAAATTCAACTTCAAAACATCCACCTTTAAAACAAACATAAGACAATTATTGAAAGGGAGATTTAAAATTTTCACATCATCAATATTTTCTGAGGTTACTTGCAGACATTTTTTCAAAATACTATTTTCATAAAAGATAGTTGTGCCTTCTAAAAAACATGAATCAGAGTGCGCATGTATATGAGATGTGCATAATACATAACGTAATCAAGCCAACTTTGAAATCTTTGTTAAGAGTCTAATCATTCATTTCATGATTCATTAAAACATAAAAAGAGGTTCATATGACTTTAACATTAGATAATCTTTCCTTGTATAACATGCCATTTGCACACTTGATATGCCTTATGATCATAAAAGATTCTTAAGTAAGGATCCACAATCCCTTGATTGATTATTTAACATACCCTAGTGAGGAAATGTATAATACTGGACTTTGTCAAGGCCTTGCACCAAGACCGTACGGGTAAGAAAACCCAACATAATTGGGGTTAACTACCACACATGGTTGTGAATAAAGCTAGCATCATGTTCACGCATCATTTCACTTAACTCATTAGACTTAATCACTTTACCTAATGCATTGGAGTGCTGTATAATTCTGGTCACACCCTTCACATCATTTTAAGTCTCATACATTCCTCATATGTCTTAGCATGATCTCATATTCATAGTGCTCATGTTACACAGAACTTACATTCTTAGTCCATAATCCCCTTTTTTATACATGTTTATACTGAAAAGGATTATGTAAAATAATTAGACTTGTTGGCTTCATATTAAATGGTGACATGTATGAAAAAGAATATTCTTATGCACATGTAATAAGAACTTGTATACATAAAATAATGGGTTATCACATGAAATAACAACTGTTACATTTAAACCCTTAATAACGTGGCCTTTTCCAAACCATGTTGATACCTTTTAACTTTGAGGGACCCATTTAATCTATGAAACATTTATTTACATAATATTAGAACATAAACTTAAAGGGCCAAAGGCAGTTCTTGTGAAACATTTCAAAATACAAAACATGGTTTATTTCCTATAAAGTGTTTAAGCATAAAAGAAATATTTACACATGTGAGCTCATGCATAACTGTACATTTATATATGAACATAAAAACAACCATCATACCCTTTACTTGAGAAAACGAATTCGAAATGCATATGTATTCTGGTAAGGTTGATAATTAAAAAAAATTATGTACACTTAGAGTATGTGTTTGGGATCTGCACACCCCAATTATATCATGTTTATATATCCAAACAAACATGAATTATGAATAAGGGTATACAAAAAAACATGAGGGACTAGACCCCTTTCATGTAGTTTATGTTTTGAAAACAATACTCAAAAGTGAAAGATCACCCTTCAAATATCATAACCCAAAGTGGGTTGTTGTACACACATATATATATATATACATATATATATTTTTAATTTGAAGTTATAAATCTGATTTAAGGTGAAATTATATACATACATATATATATATGTATATATCAATGAAAATAAATTAGTGGAGAAGGGTTCGCATGTAACATTAAAAGCACGAAACCTCTTGCATGTATTGTATACTTAAAACATCTTTAGAAAACTCAACATGGGTTTTGTTTTAAAAGTGATATGAAACCATATATATATATATACATATAAACGTATGGACCCATACATACATAAGAGAAAAGGAGTTTTACAAGAAGGATGAAAACAAAAACAGGTGGATCCCTTACCTGTCTTTGGGTAGCCAAGAAGAATGGGCAGGAACCGTTTGCATGTTAAGAGAAGGAAACCGGTGATTTTGAGTGCATGAAAATAGGGTATATATATATGCGGTGTTTCACATATTTCATGTAACATATCATAAATATATTAAAATAAATACTTGACCAAAATAAAATAAACCAGCAGGTTTCTTATGAGGGAGCACAAAGAATACAATCGGTGATTATAATACATATATATATAAAGCTTGAAAAACTATACCCGAAACAAAATAAATCAAACTAAAGAAAATAAATAAAAATGAACAAAAGAGATCGGGGAAGATCCCATGGATAGAAGTCCTGGCTGATCATGATGGCTGGTGGGGATTTTCAATGAAGAAGAAAAGAAGAAGGAGAAGACGCATAAGATGAAGGAGGTAATACCAGTGGGTGGCCACTGGTTTGAGCGTGTCGGGGAAGACAACGCGGAAGAAAAACCGGGGAGAAGATGGATGGTTGAGATCGGTTCCGGAGCAAGATCAAACGAGCGAGGCGAGGCGTGGAATTTAAACTGAGTGAACGGTCGAGATTCGATCCGAGGTAGATCGGATGGTCTATGAAGAGAACTGTAGAGCTCCGGGGTCGTGAGAGATTAGAAGCGAGATCGGATCAATGACATGGATCACGCGTGACACGATCTAATGGCCCAGATCACGTTTCTTCAAAAAATACGCTTCCCACATCAAAACAGAGCAAGGAGAGGGGCTTCTTTATAAGCCTGAGGCTCTGCTACACTGATCATAAATCACAGCACACATGAATGGGGGCCTTACACACGGGCTCTCGCTCCCCTCCCGCACCCCCACAGGCCCCAGCCTACCTGTGCTCTGTCGCGGCTTCACGCCCGCGGTGGCGCGTGATCCTACTCCCCTGTGTGACCTTCGGGGTACCCATTCTTGGTCAGCCTTAGCTTGGGCTGAGGGCTAGGCTCATTCACCCTATGTGTGCCACCTCCTTCAGCTCGGCTGTTAGGGGTGTCCAAATTGGTTAATTTTTTTATTAACTCAAAACTTCAAAATGACTATCTAAAAACAGAATATTTTACTTCCATAAAATTTGATTTATTTATTTCTTTTCATAAATCAAACTATACAACTTTTAATTACTAAATGTAATTTTTTTTCAAAAACATTACAAACCAAACTGTATAACTATTACTTAATAAAGGTAAAAATGTTTACAAATATCTTTTCTTTGAATTAAAACTTTACGATTTTCAAATGCCATGTCCTTGAAAGATTAGTTCAATTTAAATATGTTCAACAATAGGATTTTAAAGCACTAAATTACTTGAAACATTTCAAGGTGATTTTACATATAGATGAATCATTACAAATTATGTTCAAAATAAGGAAATATTTACAATTTGTCATACCAGTGATCAATTTACAAAACCATAATTTCTAAATATTTCTGAAACATTAAATAAAAGTTCTTGAATTAATTTTTGAAATCATAAAACATAAATAATAGTCAATGACTTAAACTTATATTTGAAATAATTCAAAATCTTTAATATTCATAGTCAATTAATCCACAATACCCGATGGTTATAATTATAGTTGTTGTAAATTCAACGGTTACTTAAATGGAAATGGTCGAATTTTAGTCCTTATAAAACATGATTAGGGTATTCTAACTCCAAACATTGAGACACAGAAGATGGTGCTCTTTATCCCCTTGATGCTTAGTACGATTGGTGTGGTTCTGGTTATGGTGTTCTTAGTCGTGGCAGATCCGAAGGAAATCCACTTCTTCCTTGGCATGTTCGTGGTGATGTGGGGTGTACCGGTGATTGTGATTGGCCTTCTTGTGGGAATTTTTAGTTAGTTATGGTCCTTAGACCCTTGTTTCCATGTATCCATTTCTCATGTTTTGAATTAATAATCAAGTTTTGTGTTCCTATTTTGCGGGCATTGCCAAAAAAGAGGAAATTAAGTCAAGAGTAATAATTAAAACCATTATTATTATAGAAATTAAGTTTAGGGCATTACATTATCTCCTCCTTTAAATAATTTTTCCCTCTCAATTTGATTATACCTTTAAACAGAACCAGAGATACTTTATGCTCGAGGTTTCTTCTTCCAGGACCACCATTGCGGGTAATCCACTAATGTTTCCAGGTGGATTCCCAGATTAGTTCCTAGTTCCTCAATCTGCTTGGCCCATATACACCATGAACAGCTAGGGTCAAACCTATGCATAAAGCATTCGATATTCCAAAGATTTTCGTGGGAGGTGTGGAGATTAGAGATTTGAGAGAGAGCTAGCTCTCTATAAATCTCTTGGACCACCTCTCGTTTGAACACTTCAAATTCATAAAGCATCACATACATACTGAAACTCAAGACCTGAAGCAGATAACTTGCTCATGTGTCACCCTCTGAGGCAGCTTCATGAAACTTCTTCAGGGCTAGGTGGTTCTCGAACAAGGTGAAGTAAAAGAAGAGAACTTTATGGTACTCTCCTCTCCGCCTGTATTCTGCTAGTTGTGCAGTTTCTATGTGGTGGTAAACATGACCATTTCCCATGTAGGTCCGAAGGATGTTCGGGCTAAGGGATACCTTATAAAGACATTTTCATGACAAGCACAGGTTGGCAAAAGGGTAATAGTGTTCTGAACATGTCTTGGTGATTATGGATTCTAGAAATTCAGTAGGAAGAAATAAAAGGTTGATCGATGATCTCACGTTTCCATCTGAAAAACAAGGGACATGATTCACATAGTAAATCATAAATAGATTACAATAAAGGCATTTCTTTTGTAGAAGCATAATAAGATACCATCACATAAAATATAACATGATTCATTTAGTAATGTTCGTAAACTCAAGGTGTTACATAATCATCGTGATGTCTTTTCACAGGTACTACCGGTGTTAGTGATTTCTTGGGTTCCTAATTAAATGAATCCCCAATGCAGTTCCAAACATTTCGATCTCTGGGGTCTAGATGCAACACGGGCAACTAGGATCAAACCCATGTGAACATCTATGGTTCCAGGTGAGGAAGGCTTGACGTGTATGAAGTTGGGAAACATTGGCATGAACTATATATCGATAGTGTAAATGAGTAGGATCATCCTTGAGAGCTTGAAAGTCCATAACTTAACCACGGAGACCATAGGTCAAAATTTGACAAAGGTATGCTGCTCGTAGGTCACCCCCTTGTGCATCCTCTTCGAAGTCCTCTCGAGACGAAGCATTATTATCTAGAGTAAAACAATTAAACAAACTCTTGAGGTATTTTCTTTGTTGTGCATAGAACAGAAATTGGGCATGTATCATAAAAATATATTCGAGGCCTTCTCCTCAGTGAAGTTGAAGTATTCGAGGAGAATTGGACACACGGTAGAGGGTTTTTCATGACAGACGGATATTTTCAAATGACTCATAGTTTTCCGCACATGCTTTTCCTACTATAGTCTCTAATACTTCTGTTGGAAGAGACACAAGGTGTGATTCATCAACCATCTGAAATATTAAGAAGGATGTTTCTTAGTGTGAGGTAATTTATGGGAACTCTAATTTTCCAGAGTTTTCCTAAACTAATCCTCTGATACCAACTATCACGACCCCGACCCCAGAAGACTGAAATCGGTGCCTGAAACATGGTGCGAATTTTTTTTTATAAAACAGGTTTACAAAAGAAGAAAATTTTCACATCTTTTCCCAATACAAAGGATCGTCTTGGTTTAGGTTCTTAGAAAATAAGATGCTACTAAAGTACTCCTCTGAAAACATGGCAGGGTTAATCCTCAACATGGTGTCGTCACAAAAGTACTTAGGGCTTGAGAAAAACTACTACAAACCTGTAAAACATAAATTTAAACTTAGGGTGAGCATAAAAAATGCCCAGTAAGGGGTTTTAAAACATTTGGAGAAAATTAAACTTCAAAACATCCACCTTGAAAACAAACATAAAACAATTCTTGAAAGATAGATTTAACATTTTCACACCATCAATATTTTCTGAGGTTACTTGCAGACACTTTTCCAAAAGACAATTTTCATAAAAGATAGTCGTGCCATCTACAAAACATGAATCATAGTGCACATGTATATGAGATGTGCATAATACATGACGTAATCAAGCCAACTTTGAAATATTTTTTAAGAGTATAAGAATTCATTGTATGATTCATTAAAACATAAAAAGAGGTTCATATGACTTTAACATTAGATAATCTTTCCTTGTATAGCATGCCATTGGCACACTTGATATGCCTTATGATCATAAAAGATTCTTAAGTAAGGATCCACAATCCCTTGATTGATTATTTAACATACCCTAGTGAGGAAATGTACAATGCTAGACTTTGTCAAGGCCTTGCGCCAAGACCATACAGGTAAGAAAACCCAACATAATTTTGGTTAACTTGCACACATGGTTGTGAACAAAGCTATCATCATGTTCATGTATCATTTCAATTAACTCATGAGACACTACTGGAAATTTAGGTTATAGCCACGGTTTCAAACCGTGGCTATAAGCCCAAAAACCGTGGCTATAGGTTATAGCCACGGTTCAATGAACCATGGCTGGTATTGGCATGGCTATAGGCCAACTCCTATAGTCATGGTTTCAAACCGTGGCTAAAGCATTATAGCCACGGTTTCAAACCGTGGTAGAAGGTAAAAAACAAACAAGCCTTATAGCCATAGTTAGAAACTATGGCTATAGATCAAAGTTCAATAAAAAAACACAACAGGCCTGCAGGCATGCCAGTCCCCCCTGCCCCTGCTAGTCCCCCTGCCAGTCCCCCCTTCCCCCTGCCACCCCCTCTACCAGTCCCCCCTGCCCCCTACTAGTCCCCCTGCCCCTGCTAGTCCCCCCTGCCACCCCCCTGCCAGTCCCCCCTGCCACCTGCCAGTCCCCCCCTGCCCCCTGCCAATCCCCCCTGCCCCCTGCTAGTCCCCCCTGCCCACTGCTAGTCCTCCCTTCCCCCTGCTAGTCCCCCTGCCAGTCCCCCTACTAGTCCCTCTACCAGCACCCCCCCCCCCCCCCCTGTGCCCCCTGCCAGCCCCCCTACCCCCTGCTAGTCCCCCTTCCCCATGCTAGTCCCCCCTGCCAGTCCCCCCTGCACCCTGCTAGGCCCCCTACTAGTCCCCTGCTAGTCCCCCTACCCCTGCTAGTCCCCCTGCTAGTCCCCCTACCCCCTGCCACCCCCCTGTCAGTCCCCCCCCTGCTAGTCCCCCTGCCCCCTGCTAGTCCCCATACCTGGACACCCCCTGTTGTACATATGTTGGAATTTTTCAAAGTAGAAACACATCGGAATCCTATCAGAGTACTGGAAGGTTTTCTTAGGTGGTCCAAATAGACTATGGATGATTAGCACTTGGTTTTTGGAATGAAGAATAAAGGCTATAGTTGGGATGCCATTACAGCTAGGCTATCTATGCTGAAACTATTTGGTTTTATATGGAATGTTGGTGGATGAAAGGACATAAAGGTTCAAGAATCACTGCACCGGAAGGAGCTCCTACATGTTCCATATAATGCTATTATGGAGGGAGAGAAGGATATTGCAGTTATATCCAACAACTGTCTTAAAGATGAAATGAGACAATATGATGTTTGTAATGAAGAGTGCAAACCAATGTTTCCCATGGTTATAGGTGTTGGAGTTATCACTGCTCTTGTTATCAACGACGATGGAAAGCCTAAACTTGTACATTTATTACTTTTAGAGGCATAAACAAATAATAATTGGTTTATAGTGCCACTAGTACTTCAAATACGTTGACTGTAATAGCAAAGAAACATGTCGGCCATGCTCTCCTAGTCAGGAAATTAATTCAATGGTGGTGGTGACGATGATGCTGTTGATGGAAGAAACAATGGTTTACTTGATGAAGATGAAGTTTTCTCATGATTCGAGGCTCTTTGAAGCATGTGCAATCAACCAGGAAACGATTTCTGTTAGCGGTTTCTGGATATTCACCTTGAGGACAAGGTGGGTTTTTGTAAGGGTGGAAATGCTAGGAGTGTGGATGTGTGGCCGTCAATTGTGCTTGGAAGGAATTTCCTTATGTGGGTGTGGCGGGTGGGATGTCCTAAGGTAAACATTGTCTTTTACTTTTATTAGTTACTAGGGATTAGTAATAGTAGGTAGGAGTGGATGGTTGTTGGGTTGGGGTATTAAATAACGGCGTGGCTAGGAGCCGATCCTTGGGAGGTCTGGGAGGCCCTTTGAGAAGTGGTCTTTCTAGGAGAAGTTATTCTCTTCCCTCTTCATTTTCTTTTTCATTTTTTTCTTCTTATTTTGTTGTTAAATCTTTTCCAATTACTTCTACTGGATATAACAACTTCTGCCATATTTGTTTTCTCTTCTTCCTACCTAATCAGTACCATTGTTAGGCAAGAGTCCTAACACTATTCAAAAGGTGTATTTTTATAACTCATTTAAGTAATATTCTCTAGAAAGATATATGTAACTATTTTTTTAGAATCAGAATGTACTTTTCATTAAGTGTTGTGAAATGTAGCTGAGGATAGTTTAGTTCGCTCATTTGTCCAATGTTTTCAAAAGTGGACTGAACATCGAACTAGCTAAAGCACTCATTAAAGATTCAATTATCAAACCATGGTTATACCAGTTATTATTAAAATAATATATTTTTAAAAATATATATCATTAAAATTTAAACAATTTATTTTCATTATTGGAGTCGGTGTTCCACATCGGACATGAGTGTTTTGTCATCTTTATATTTCCCTATAAATATGCTCCAAGGCCTCTCTTAAGAGGTATCTTGGGTACTGGTTCACCTCTCTTATCATTCTACATGGTATCAAATGGGGTTTGACAAAAGAACCCTTAGCAAGCCAGGTTCCCTGATCTCACATGATAAATGATCAGTGGGAGAAATAGGGGAAAACTATGAAGTTTGTTAAGTTGTGCGAGAGTGGGTCTCAGATGGATTACTACATAGGTCCACTCCGTATGATGTTTGGAGCTGAATTTTTATCATCTTACATGTTGTGATTGAACCCATTATTAAAGATTTATTTTTCCATGTTTATCATATGATGGAAGTAATAATGTTTTATATTGTTCTTGTATAAAATATACCTATGGAGGTCTAACTCGTATACAGGGAGGGATCATTTTCATGTTGATTGTTTTAAATGGACCCAATATTGGAGATCCAATCAGACCCAAATATACTATAATGAAATAAATATATCCACATGAAGTTCTTGAACGGGAAACTATCTATACAAGTCTTCCCCATACATAGACAGGGGCATTGTTCCCATTAATTATTGTAGCTGGACACGAGATTGGAGATTTGGGTGTCACTATATATCCTGTGATAACATAAATAAATCCACATATAGTTCTTGAATGGGAAACTATCTATGTAGGTCTGACCCATATGTAGAGGGGTATATTGTTCCTATTGATTTTTACAGCTGGACCAAGGATGGGAGCTTCATGCATCACTACATATCGTGTGATGAATGGAATCAAACCACACATAGTTCTTCAAAAACCATGTAGTTTAATGTCATGGATAAAGGATTTAGGTTCCATAGCATGAAAATGAAATATTGTGGATGGACCCAAGACAATAGATATGGGTGTCACTATGTATCATTTCATGGGAGAATTAAACCCACATGTAGTTCATGAACGGGTTGTTCCCTATATAGGTCTGCCCCAAATGTAGAGTTTTCCACAGATAGCTATTTGTAGTGATGGAAACTGGACTTCAATGGGAAAAACTAGCTCAGTTTTGTGTACGGTGTCTCTTGGGTAGTAGTTCACATGGTGGTATAGTAGGCCCATAAATCATGTAGGAGCTTGTCCGTCTAGGACTTATTCTATTTTTCAACCATCTTCTACTACTTATTCGATAGAGACTTATTGGAGGCATGAATCTATCCATTTGTTGCTACATGATAGCGGTATGAGTGGTTAGTGATAGGTGTTCAAGTCAGAGAGAGAAGAAAAACAAGAGTTTCTGTTGATTTCTACTACAATAATGAGCAGAATTTATAGTAGGAAAAAAGAAGAACAGTTGAAGAAAGGACTCCCCGTGGTCGCACCGTGAGGCCGATGGCCGCTACCCCTATATCTGCACAATAGATCCATTTTATAAAAAACAATATCCCCCTTTTATTATTCCCCCTTCCAAACAACATCTCACAGCAGCCTACTTTTCAGCATCTATTGGATTCTATCAGTTAGACTCAATGGTATACTCCTGGTACACTTTCTTTAACTATCTATAGAAGAAGTTGGTCTCATTTTCCATATTGTAGAAGGATTTTTTTTCTTTTGGGCCATCCTGAAGCATAAATATCTATTCCTGATGCCAAATTTATTCCCTTCCAACTCGCTATATCAGGAGGGTCCCATTTTGAAGATAATCAATTATGGGAACCTGCCATCTAGGGGTGGATATCAGTTTATCAAGAACTAGGGAATTTTTGATCTGATTGATTTCCTCTATGTCACAAATTATGAAATATGAGACCATCCTTTGATGCGTAATGTGGTAGAAAATCTCATACTGATCAGGGTCAGCTAAAACTACGATTTCATTAGACATTACATCAGTAAAATCATTTTTTGATAGGGTACAGGATACAATGTGGGTTCAAAATAGAAATCTTCCATCAATCTTCAAACATAGCCAGTGAGAGGGGCCAGTTCATCCTTTTTTATTGCATATTCATCATCATATATTTTATCACTATCTTTGAATCTCCTATGATATTTAGGTAGTCTATTTTCAGCTATAGTTTCAGTTCCAAGATAGAAATTTGGGCTTCATATTCTATCTAATTATTTGTACATCCATCAGATAGTGAGAAAGAGTATAGAAAAATTAATTTTTCTAGAGAAAGTAATAAAATCCCTGTACATACACAGATAATCTTTGGGTTCTCCATACTTTTGTGGATAGGACTCTGGGAGGTAGAAAAAAAATACATATCCTGTGTTCGAGGAGCTTCATGGGAATGGAAAACCTTCTAATCTAGAAGTTTTATTTATAGTAGTATAATTTCTTGGGAAGAATGTGCCATGAGGAAATTAGATAGGGTCTTCCCTTTCACTAACTTATGTGATATGAACTGGATATCATGTTTTCTTAAAGTGACTGATCATAGGGAAAAATTCGAAGTCAACATAGGGTAGTTAAGGATGTACTTGAGCAGGTCAATATGAGTGACCAGGTGAACTTTGTAAGGATAAAAGTAAAGCCTCATGTTTTAATTGGGAATATGAGTGTGAGGTAGTTTTTCTCAACATCATAATATTTTTTCTTAGTACCTAACATCATTTTACTAATGTAATAGACACTTGTTTCACTCTCCGCATCATTCTTATGTGCAATGAGAACACTGAGAAATCAATTTATGAAGGCCAAAAATAAGATGAGTGGAATTCCTTCCACCAATGGAATCAATACTGGTCAGTGCAGTAGGTATTTATTTAGAATCTCAAAGGCTTCATGGAATTCCTCATTGAAATGGAATGCTGGTGGCAGCGGGCTGAAATGAAGGTGGAAGGGGGTTGGTGTGGGCTGGATGTGGCTGGAGCAGGGCCAAACCGCGGCGTGATCGTAGCGTGACTGCGGCGTGACCGCGGCGTGACCGCAGCATGTTGGCCCGGTCCAGCGACATCTGCGGGGTAATATCTTCCACTTAGTTTCAAATAGGATGATATGGATGGCATGAGAGGATGTTTTATCATAATATTTAAAGAAATGAATGCTAATCTATGATGACTAGAGGATTGGATGACCCCTGATATACCTAATCCGGTGAGGGATCAAATGCAGGTGGAAGGGGGTTGGTTGCAGGTGCTGGGGGGATGGTGCGGGCTGATTCGAAGGTGGTAGGGGGGCTGTTGGGGCTGGAATGCTGGTGGCAGCGGGCTGAAATGAAGGTGGAAGGGGGCTGGTGTGGGCTGGATGTGGCTAGAGCAGGGCCAAACCGTGGCGTGACTGCGGCATGACCGCGGCGTGACCGTGGTATGACTGCGGCGTGACCGCAGCGTGTTGGCCCGGTCCAGCGACATCCATGGGGCATCATCTTCCACTTAGTTTCAAATAGGATGATATGGATGGAATGAGAGGATGTTTTCTCAGAATATTAAAAGAAATGAATGCTAATCTGTGATGACTAGAGGGATTGGATGACCCCTGATATACCTAATTCGGTGAGGGCTCGAATGCAGGTGGAAGGGGGCTGGTTTCAGGTGCTAGGGGGATGGTGCGGGCTGATTCGAAGGTGGTAGGGGGGATGTTGCAGGCTGGAATGCTGGTGGAAGCGGGATGAAATGAAGGTGGAAGGGGGATGTTGTTGGCTGGATGTGGCTGGAGCAGGGCTAAATCACGGCATTACCGTGGCGTGACCGTGGTGTTACCGCGGTGTGACCGCAGCGTGACCACAGCGTGTTGGCCCGGTCCAGCAACATCTGCAGGGTAGCATCTTCCACTTAGTTTCAAATAGGATAATATGGATGGCATAAGAGGATGTTTTCTCAGAATATTTAAAGAAATGAATGCTAATCTGTGATGACTAGAGGATTGGATGACCCCTGATATACCTAATTCGGTGAGGGATCGAATGCAGGTGGAAGGGGGCTGGTTGCAGGTGCTGGGGGGATAGTGCGGGCTGATTCGAAGGTGGAAGTGGGGCCGTTGTGAGCTAGAATGTTGGTGGAAGTGGGCTGAAATGAAGGTGGAAGGGGGATGGTGTGGGCTGGATGTGGCTGGAGCAGGGCCAAATCATGGCATTACCAAGGCGTGATCGCGGCGTGCCCGTGGTGTGACCGCAGCGTGTTGGCCCGGTCCAGCGACATCCGCAGGGCAGCATCTTCCACTTAGTTTCAAATAGGATGATATGGATGGCATGAGAGGATGTTTTCTCAGAAGATTTAAAGAAATGAATGCTAATCTGTGATGACTAGAGGATTGGATGACCCCTGATATACCTAATTCGGTGAGGTTTGGAGATCTTGCAATGTATAGGAATACCTAGAGGAATACCCCATGGGATCAGGAAAATCACAGGTTACATAACATGTAATCTGACATTACTGGTACTGTGGGACCCCTGGGCTATGGAACTGGGGTTTTGGTTGGATTTAAATATCACATGCCATGTGACATGGTCACACAACATGGGGCCCATCTTAAAAGTCTAATGGCACTTAAAGAGTGTCTTGGTTCAAACAATCGTTTTAATAAAAAGAGGGAAACCCCCTACAGGGATATAAAAAGGGTCAAGTATGATGTGTGATTTATGACTAACAATGACATCAAGTATAAGGAAAACATCAATGCAATAATGTTAAGCAAGGTATACCACTGTGAGTTTTCGCAGACAGCACACCTCCGTTGGAGGGGTTTTATTACAAAACCATGACTTATTTATCAAACGAAACAATTATCTTAACTAACACTTATTCAAGAATTGCAATTTAATATAAACATGAAAAATTAAGAAGGCAACTAAATGCAATTTAAAACATTCTTTAATTAAATAGTCTAGGAGAGGGACCCTACCTCAACCTCAAGGCGCGTTTGCTTTTGACGATGACAACTCAAATCTTCCATTTTTATGCTTGCACGCATATGCAACTTAATATATATATTAGGAAACCTAGACCCTATATACATATTTGTATGGATAAATATGCACAAGGGGGTCCTTAGATATATGTTTAAACTTGAATATACCCCTTTACACTTACACACGTATGCATTTTTCATATCTATTTATAAGCACACCTAGCCCCAATATATATATTCATAATGCCATGAGTGAATATATATAAAGGGGGAACTTATATATATATATATGCCTACCTATGAATACACATGTAAGCCTTCATCAACGGCGACTCGAATCCACCTCAATGAAATCCAAAACACACAACAAAAATATAAGGAACCCAAAAATCAATAAAGCCCTAATTAAAATTGGGCCAAAGAATGAAAACGGAATAAACCTTACCCAAATCTTGAACTCATTGTCTTTAATGGTGGTGGATAGAACCAGTCTTATCATAAGAAACCACTTATAAGAAAATAGTGGGAAAATAAATGAGATATAACAACTTCTTATATATATGTGATCTGCGTGTCAACTGTAGAAAGAAAAAAAGGACACATTTTACACGCTTTAGGTAATTATACAGATTTTCCAAAGATTAAATCATCTTAAAAAATGAAGAAAAATGGATTCTTGAAGCTACTATATTGAACAACCTTCAATTACAGGACATACCTGACTATAGATATTTTGAGAGAGCTTCCCAAGAAGGATTTTCAGCCTGAAAAAATAATAGGGACCATCCACAATCAAGAACGTTCCTAAAACTGATGAAGAGTGTAGCCCTTAACTTCTGAAATACCATAAACTACTTAATAACTATACAATTCATAACTAAATATTAGAATAATACATGAATGATTGAAGAAAGGGATAGAAAAAAAGAGGCATAAACACTTACATAACACTATTTGGTTCCAAGTGTAGAAGTAAAGAAAATAGATGACACGAGAACTCATCCAGCCATTCAGAAAATTGGATCATTGGCATGAATGATAAACCATCATTGTCATCTTCCAGGGCAGCTATCTGTAACAATGCTCAAATGAAATAGAAGTTTTCTTCTCCATGTAAAAGCACATATATCATGTTTTTTTATGAAATCTAGTTCTTACATTGGAAAATATGGAACCAATAAATTTCATGGTTTCCAATGTTTTAGGAGGATCATTAGCA
The DNA here is from genome assembly GCA_963277665.1 of Viscum album. Classification (NCBI taxonomy): domain Eukaryota; kingdom Viridiplantae; phylum Streptophyta; class Magnoliopsida; order Santalales; family Viscaceae; genus Viscum; species Viscum album. The sequence goes on from OY728157.1 coordinate 1,777,014,054, forward strand.
TCCATACCAAGCAAGGAATTGGATAATGAAATTTTCAAGAGATCAATGTATGCATCATCAACAACAGAATCATCTAAATTTTCATAAGAATTAGACAATGAAGAGTAGAAATATGATCTCCCAGAAAAGGCCACTGATGTTACACGAGTTTTCAACTAGTGAGTGGTTGTAATATGTGAGAATCTATATGGCTACGATTTCCAACGTATGGTTTTAAAATAACATGAAAAACTCATTTAACTCTTCGATAATTGAATATGGAAGAAGTATTACTAACCGACTCAAGATCTATATGGAAGCCAGATGCCAAAATTGGAAGAACCAAAGAGGGATCCACATGAGAAAAATTTGAAAAACAACAAGAAGTGCTATAGAACATTCTTAGAATGTACTAATGATCAAAGAAACTTACCTATAGAAAAGGAGAAGGGGATAATATAGGATAGATATTTCAGAATTTAGAGCAACCAAAAAATAATAAAGTTCTATATTGTTAGACTCCAATCAATTCGACCATCTTGAGAAAAAATTTCCAAAAATGATAGCATGGATTTCCGCTAATGTTGTATGGATAGAACCAAACCGGCATAAAAAAGTTGCAACACCAATGGTGAAAAAATAAATAATGCATGGAATCCATAGGCATAATAAATAATTTTAAAAAAGGGGGTGACAAAAATGAACAAGGGGGGTGGTTGCAGGTGCTGGGGGGATGGTGTGGGCTGATTCGAAGGTGGCAGGGGGGGCTTTTGTGGGCTGGAATGCTGGTGGCAGCGGGCTGAAATGAAGGTGGAAGGGGGTTGGTGTGGGCTGGATGTGGCTGGAGTAAGGCCAAATCACAGCATTACCGTGGCGTGACTGTGGCGTGACCGTGGCGTGACTGCGGCGTGACCGCGGCATGACCGTGGCGTGACCGTAGCATGTTGGCCCGGTCCAGCGACATCTGCAGGGCAGTATCTTCTGGCCAAGAGCGAAGGGAGCGGGAGGAGGTTGGAATGCTGGTGGAAGGGGGCAGGTTGCAGGTGCTAGGGGGATGGTGTGGGCTGATTCAAAGGTTGTAGGGGGGGCTGTTGCAGGCTATAATGCTGGTGGCAGCAGGCTGAAAGACTCAAACCAAATCCAAACATGATACAAATAACCATCATTACTCTTTGGTTTAGAAGACAGCGCACCTCTGTTGGAGGGGTTTTATTATAAAATCATTTAATATCTTTATCACACAATTCATTTAATTATATTTAACATTTATTCTAAAAAACATTCAGCACAAATCAAATGCAATAATTTAAGAAACTATATCAACATAACTATAACTGTGAGTTTTCGCAGACAGCGCACCTCCATTGGAGGGGTTTTATTATAAAAACATAACTTTATTTATCAAATGAAACAATTATATTAAAGAACACTTATTCAAGATATGCAATTCAATATAATTAAGCAGAATTAAGAAAGCTAAATTCAATTTAAAGCATTCTTGAATTAAAGAGGCTAGAAGAGGGATCCTACCTCAAGGTGGAACCAAATAGTCCACTTCAGCTCTTTGAGCTTTCTAACTAAAAGTTGTTGCTCCCCCACTGGGTATACGCACCTTCACACACATGCAAGGACACCTAGCCCCTATGTACACACCTACATGGCCATGAGCATGTTCAAGGGGATCCTTGCACATATGCTTATATGCATATACCAGTCTCCACTCACCTGCGTATGCATTTATATATATATACATGGGCACACATAGCCCCATACGTTCATAATCACTGCCATGGTTGAATATACACATAACGGGGGAACCCACATACATATACTTTCTTACCTATGCACACACAGGCGAGTCGCCGTTAACTTGGCTACTCGAAACCAACGGGCAGGGATCAACGCACTACACAAAGGATATTAGGAACATTAAAACACATAGAGGATGCTACATAACCAGTGAGGAACCAACCAACGACATTAAAGCCTTACCTCAATTGGGAGAACCAAATCCACCCGAACCAACACGAAATGATCCAACGCCCTACTGAAAACATAATATGGTGTCAAAAACACTGAAAACCTTAAATACATGAGGTACGAGAACATATTAAAACAATATGCATTAGATAACACTTTATAATTTAATAAAATATGGTTACCCATTCAACTGTATGTGAATCCAAAAAAGAACAACACATTTATCCATAACCAATTTCCCTTCACATGCATAATGAACATATTAAAACAGTATGCATTAGATAACATTTTCATTTGCAAATTATAACACTCCATTCAAATGACAATTGCATCCACAATGCATCAATGGTACGAATAATTCTACACATAAAATATTATTAACATTTTTATGAGCTCCAAATGATTTCACATAGAATATGATATTACTTATGAAACTAGAAACACATCATATATTGTTCACCTAAATCGCAAATAAATAATGTTCTCGTGGTATCTTCTATGTGAACTTATAATGATTTATATCTACAAACACTACAATGATAACTATTTTTATGTTTTGAGAAAACCAAAATCAATCATATATCACAGTTTGATATTGATTTTCATGAATTATTATTTGGGGGGGTGTTCCTATGGTTTCTAAAAACCATAGGAAAATATTGTCTAATGTAATCTATTCCCAACGGTTTAATGAAACCGTTGGGAAAACACATAAAATTATTACTTAAACCAACAGTTTTTTCAAACCGTTGGTATGCAGGTGTTGGTATAAGTGGGATTTCCACCAGTGAATGTAATTTAAAATATCATATTGAATCTAGCTATGTATAGGTAAATTCATGCAATGTGGTAGTGGAATCAACCCACCAAAAGGAGGACAGATTACAGGATCCAAATCTATCTTTATAAGCTATAATTAAAAAAAAAGTGGACATAATGGCCTGGATTTTTAAAAGAAAAGGTGTTAAATCCATACCAATAACAACTAGTGGTATCATACAAAATTTGATTTGTTGCAATTAATATCAAGCCATGATTTAGTGAAAGCAATCTATTGTAAATAGGAGGGCATATTTGAAGAAACCTAATCATGAAGAAATAGGGGAGTTAGAGGTGGATTGTAATGGTTATTCAACCTTATCTAAGATTAAAGAAACCTATAGAGACTAACTACACCCCCCCTTCCCCACCCCCCTTGCCCCACTGCCCCACCCCCCCTGCCCTGCAGACCTCCCCACTCCACCATGCCCCCTCCACCCACCCCCTCCCCCCTCTCCCCCCTCCCCCCTGCCCTGCAGACCTCCACCCTGCCCTCTGCCCCCTGCCCCTACCCTACAGACCTCCACCCTACCCCCTGCCCCCCTCCACCCTATCCCCTCCGCCCTGCCCCAGGCCCCTGCCCCCCTCCACCCTGCCCCCTACCCCCCTCCACCCTGCCACCTCCGCCCTGCCCCCTGCCCCCTGCCCCCTGCCCCTGCCCCCTACCCCCTGCCCCCTGCCCCCCTACCCCTGCCCCTGCCCCCTTCCCCCTGCCCCTACCCCCTGCCCCCCTGCCCGGCAGACCTGGAGACCTGCCCCCTACCCCCTTCCCCCTACTCCATGATTTGGCAGTTTTCCATGGATTTCCTTATTCCTCCCTAGAATCAACCACAAGAGGAATGCTCAAGTCCTTCCCACCTTGTTCCTAATTATCTTAAGGATTTATGTCCTTCTCATCCCATTCCTATACAACATGAATAGAGATTTTATCAGCTGGAATTAAAATGCTTCCGACCTTGCCCTTCTCCTTGTGAGCCTCCTTGAGAATTTTATCAGGGATACTCAGTGATTCTACCCCTAGTACCAAGTCCTGACTTTCCATATTCTTAGTAGTGTTGAAACTCACTATTTCCTTTAATTCATGTTTTGAAGAAACAGATGCGTCGGTGCCTAGCACAACTTTCTCTTGTATAGCAACATGAACAATATATTTAGTAGCCAACTTGAAGTTACTTATAACCTTATCTCGAGTTTTTTTAGTGTCCACCAGATAGCTTTTCCTGTTGTAAAAAAGCACTTATGAATCTAACATAGAGAAGAAATTTCCTCCCACTGGTTTCATCTCTAACTGAGGTTTACCACCAAACCCTTTACCACTACTTAGATTAGCCTCATCAATTGGAATAGCCAAAGTTGCTTGAATCGCTTTATTTTTCCTTATATCCAGCTTATCACTCAAAAAAGAAGTAGATTTATATTTCCCTTTAGAAGAATATTCTTGAACATCATCCAAAATCTAAGTGTCTACACCAGCTATGGTTGACTGATTCACCCACTTACCTATTTTCTTAACATCCACCGGTGTTAGTACATCAGAGTTTCCAAGACTAGGTTCCACTACCTCATTGGAAACTTTCTCTATATCCAGCTCAGTTCCCAGTGAGCACATATTGAAACATGAACCAATTCTGTATCCATGAGGGAAGCAGATTCATCTTTACCTCTAATTGAAACACCATTTTTCTTATGTTTCCTCTGTACTGAGGAATAAATACCAACCATATCAGTGTTCTTATTACCTTTACTATCTCCAGAATTCATAAAATCTTCCTCTTGGAGATCCGTTGTATCCACCTTAGTTTTATTATCTGAGAACCATGGATCTTGAGTCCTAAGCTCTCCAACATCTTGGGTAGTATCATTACATGATTTTATCATTGAAATATGATCCTCCCGACCAACCTCAACTGATTTAACTGTAGTTTCCTTATCCATAAAAATTTGTGTTGGTTGATTAACAACCACCGTAGCAGGAAAGAAGATTTCAGAACCTTTACCCTGTTTGTCTCCCCACATAACATTCCCAACCTAATGAATTTCAAGCTCCTTATCTAGGATTGCCCCATCCTTGGCAGAAACATCATTCACAGGTAGTTTAAAATTACATTGATCAATCAGATGACCAATATTCTTGTAATTGAAAAATCTTATATTTCTACAATTCTTCTCACTCTAGTGCCCAATGCAGTTACACTTACTAAAAAATTCAGGTAACCTTTCAAACTCAGACGATAATTCAAGCTTATAACCATTAACAACAAGGAAAATAGTTTCAATGATAGGAAAACATAAATCAACCTCAACAGAAAATCTTAAAAAATGACCATATCAAGCACGCTTAGTCTCCCCATTGAATTTGATAGGAATTCCCACAACTGGTTCACTACCCCGAAGGATTTTAGAATTCCAAAAAAACTAACTTAATCCCTGAAAGCGAATATGAGTTTGAATAATTAAATTCTTAACCGAATCTAGATCAAAGAGAGGATCCCAATCTGGAAACCTGAAGATTCCAGGTTTGAGGGAGACAAAAATGAATCCCCGTGTTCTTGATTTTAATTCATCCTATGGGGAGAAGAGGAAAAAATCCCATACCAATCGATACCATGCGCCATCCACCGAGGCCTCAAATCTGATGGAACCACTTTAGGAGATCTTAAATTTTCCATGGGTTATTATTCTGCTGCAACATTAAACATCCACGAATTAAATGTTGCATTCTTCTAAAACCTCTTCAAGAATTTTAGTGTTCGGATCAATAAAATCTAAAGTACCATTTCTCATAATTCTTTTATTTTATGAATCAGAACTAGCTCTAAGGTTAAAAAATATCTATCCGAGCATAAGAGAGATGGTTATCCTTCAAATCGTCTCGAACATTCACATTGCAAGGATCCTTCACATCATGATTCACTGGACTATCTTCATCCAAACCCAAAGGCACTTGAATCACGCCTTGTCCAGCGGCAACCTTACTCAAAATCTCTAATGAAATCCTCCTCTAGATTGAAGTATCACTCCAATGGGAAATCCATAAATCGAGGGCATGGGTGAGCATGGCGAGCCATAGTGCGAGTGAGCGCGGGGAGAGCGCGGGCATGCATGGGGTGTGGCATGCACGAGGAATAGGAAGGGGCATTAGTGAGGGCAACGCAGGTACCTGACGGGCCCACTGGGGGCTACTCGACCTAGGCCCTGGTTTCATGGGCAGGGGCACATCATTTTACCCCCATGGCAGCTTGAGATGAGAAATCTATAAATTATGGCCTTTGTGCCATAAGGACTTCAGGGAATATCATCTAGAGGCCTTTGGTAAGCCATCATCTAAGCCTTCGAGACATTTCAAATTCTTATAAACAGTTCCAGCTGGATTGACAATGCTAATTTGGAGGGATGAGGCTTCATCCACTAATGTACCTGAGTGTGTGTGTGCTTGTGTTTATAATTACCCCAATTGAGGAGGATTTCTTTGGATTGTTATGAGATTACATCAGGCAAGATGTCTTCAGGATTTCTTTGGCCTGTTATTTGGACCATTCCCAAGATGTAATGAAATTTCTATGTCAGAATCCTCATGCATCATCATCGGCCACATTTAATAAAAGAAAAATGGGTTATATTTTCTCTAAATATTGATTAGAGGTAAAGATGTAACATGTTTTAAATGACCAAATTATCGTGAGAACCTATAAGGATCAAAAGGATCTAAAATGGTTACTCCATCTATAAAATCATCTAAAATCTCATCTCACAACAAGATAATGTATGGAATTTATTCTGAATTCCCTCTATCATTATCTACCACTGTACTAAAACGTGTTGAATGAGGAATGAACCCAAAATGGGAAACATACATTAACAAATAAATAGGACCATCGAGTCATTAATTGAAAAAGAACAAGACCATCTACCATAGCTTCTTCCACATCCATTATTAGTTTCAGATTCAAGAAAGAACAGAAGAAATCAAAGAAATTTTCAAATACCTTGATGATAGGGCATGGGGGGTGTCGAACTCAGTGTCTGGGGTGTTGAGGTTTGTGGGGGAGAGCCGTCGGGAAGGAAGGGAGTATGTGGGGAGGCCGCTCAGAGCAACTTCGCTGGAGGAGGAGGATCGTGGGGAGGAGGGTCGTGGTGAGGAGGCGTCATGGGTATTGAGGGCTGTTGGTGAGGAGGCATCAGGGAGGCGTCAGGAAGGAAGAGAGGATTTGGGGCCACTACATCGGAGGAGAAGAATCGGGAGTGGCCACGTGGAAAGAGGATCCTGAGAGGTGGAGTGGCCGCGTCTGAGCCGGTTGGGGAAGCGTCAAAGCCGTGTCGGGGCAACGCCCGAGAAGGATAATCGCGGTGAAGTGGGGTGGCCGCATTGGAGGCACGTCATCGGAGGAGGTGGGGAGTCCGCGTCGGAGCAGCGATGGTGGGGAAGTGGAGTGGATGCGCCAGAGGAGGATGATCGTGGGGAGGTTGGGTTACCCATCGGAGGAGAAGGATCGCGGAACGTCAGGGAGAAGAGTCGCGAGGAGGAGGGGCGTTAGGAGGAGGGGCGCGATAGGGTTACGGTAAATTGGGGAGTGGGGGTGGGTTAATTGCCACGGACAGTGAAATTGTCATGGTTGTACACAGGATATAGCCATGGTTCATATTGTCCGTGGGTATAGCTTAGTGGCGGTAGCTCTAAATTCTAGTAGTGAGACTTAATCACTTTACCCAATGCATTGGAGTGCTGTATAATTCCGGGCACACCCATCACATCATTTTAAGTCCCATAAATTCCTTATATATCTTAGCATGATCTCATATTCATAGTGCACATGTTACACAAAACTTACATTCTTAGTCCATAATCCCCTTTTTTTTATACATGTTCATACTGAAAAGGATTATGTAAAAGAATTAGACTTGTTGGCTTCATATTAAATGGTGGCATGTATGAAAAATAATATTCTTATGCACATGTAATAAGAACTTGTATACATAAAATAATAGGTTATCACATGAAATAACAACTCTTGCATTTAAACCCTTAAGAACGTGGCCTTTTCCAAAAACATGTTTATACCTTTTAACTTTGAGGTACCCATTTAATCTATGAAACTTTTATTTACAAAATATTAGAACATAAACTTAAAGGGCCAAAGGCAGTTCTTGTGAAACATTTAAAATACAAAACACGGTTTATTGGCTATAAAGTGTTTAAGAATACAATAAATAATTACACACGTGAGCTCATGCATAAATGTACATTTATATATGAACATAAAAACAACCATCATACCCTTTAATTGAGAAACCGAATTTCAAATGCATATGTATTCAGGTAAGGTTGATAATTAAAAAAAACAGTTTATGTACACTTAGAGTGTGTGTTTGGGATCTGCACACCCCAATTATATCATGTTTATATATCCAAACATACATGAATTAGGAATAAGGGTATACAAAAAAACATGAGGGACTAGACCCCTTGCATGTAGTTTATGTTTTGAAAACAATACTCAAAAACGAAAGATCACCCTTCAAAGATCATAACCCGAAGTGGGTTGTTGTACACATATATATATATATGAACATATATATATTTTTAATTTGAAATTATAAAATGGATTTAAGGTGAAATTATATACATGTATATATATCCATGAAAAGAAATTAGTGGATAAGGGTTCGCATGTAACATTGAAAGCACAAAACCTCTTGCATGTATTGTATGCTTAAAACATCTTTAGAAAACTCAACATGAGTTTTGTTTTAAAAGTGATACGAAACTGTATATATATATACATATAAACTTATGGACCCATACATACATAAGAGCAAAATATTTTTACGAAAAGGATGAAAAAAAAACAGGTGGATCCCTTACCTGTCTTCGGGTAGCCAAGAAGAATGGGTAGGAACCATTTGCACGTTAAGAGAAGGAAACCGGTGATTTTGAGTGCAAGAAAATAGGGTATACATATATGTGGTGTTTCACATATTTCATGTAACATATCATAAATATAATAAAATCAAGACTTAACCGAAATAAAATAAACTAGCAGGTTTCTTATGAGGGAGCACAAAGAAGACAATTGGTGATTATAATACATATATATATATAAAGCTTGAAACAATTTACCTGAAACAAAAGAAAGCAATCTAAAGAAAATAAATAGAAATGAACAAAAGGGATTAGGGAAGATCTTCTGGGTAGAAGTCGTGGCCGATCACGATGGTTGGTGGGGATTTTTGAGGAAGAAGAAAAGAAGAAGGAGAAGGAACATAAGATGAAGGAGGTAATAGCAGTGGGTGGCCACTAGTTTGAGCGTGTCGGGGAAGACAACGCGGAAGAAAAACCAGGGAGAAGATGGACGGTTGAGATAGATTCTGGAGCAATATCCAATGGGCGAGGCGAGGCGCGGAATTTAAACCGAGTGAACGGTTGAGATTTGATCCGAGGTAGATCAGACGGTCGATGAGGAGCACTGTAGCACTCTGGGGTCATGAGAGATGAGAAGCAAGATCGGATCAACGTCCTGGATCACGCACGACGCGATCCAATGGCCTAGATCACGTTTCGCCCAAAAATCCTCTCCCCACATCGAAATGGAGCGAGGAACGAGGCTTATTTATAAGCCAGAGTCTCTGCTACACTGATCAAAAATCATAGCACACACGAATGGGGGCCTTACACACGGGATCCCGCTCCCCTCCTGCACCCCCGTAGGCCTCGGCCTACCTGTGCTCTGCCATAGCTACACACCCACGGTGGCACGCACTCCTTCTCTCCCATGTGCCCTTCAGGGTACCCATGCTTGGTTGGCCTTATCTTGGGTTGAGGGTCAGGCTCAGCCACCCTGTGTGTGATGCCTCCCTCGGCCCGACTGTTAGGGCTGGCCAAATTGGTTAATTTTTTTATTAACCCAAAACTTCAAAATGACTATCTAAAAACAGAATATTTTACTTCCATAAAATTTGATTTATTTATTTCTTTTCATAAATCAAACTATACTACTTTTAATTACTAAAGGTAAAAAATTTTCAAAAACATTACAAACCAAACTGTATAACTATTACTTAACAAAGGTAAAAATGTTTACAAATTTATTTTCTTTGAATTAAAACTTTATGATTTTCAAATGCCATTTCCTCGAAAAATTAGTTCAATTTAAATATGTTCAACAATAGGATTTTAAATCACTCAATTACTTGAAACATTTCAAGGTGATTTTACATATAGGGGAATCATTACAAATTATGTTCAAAAGAAGAAAATATTTACAATTTTTCATACCAGTGATCAATTTACAAAACCATAATTTCTAAATATTTCTAAAACATTACAGAAAAGTTCTTGAATTATGTTCTGAAATCATCAAACATAAATATGAGTTAATGACTTAAAATTATATTTGAAATACTTCAAAATCTTTAATATTCATAGTCAATTAATCCACAATACCCGATGGCTATAATTATAGTCGTTGTAAACTCAACGGTTACTTAAATTGCAATGGTCGAATTTTAGGCATTATAAAACTTGATTATGGTATTCTAACTCCAAACATCGAGACATAGAAGATGGTTCTCTTCATCCCCTTTATGCTTAGTACGATTGTTGTGGTTCTGGTTGTGGTGTTCTTGGTCATGGCAGATCCGAAGGAAATCCACTTCTTCCTTGGCATGTTCGTGGTGATGTGGGGTGTAACAGTGATTGTGATTGGCCTTCTTGTGGTAATTTTTGGTTAGTTATGGTCCTTAGACCCTTATTTCCATGTATCCATTTCTCATGTTTTGAATGAATAATCAAGTTTTGTGTTTCTATTTTGCAAGCATTGCCTAAAAAGAGGAAATTAAGTCCAGAGTAATAATTAAAAGCATTATTATTATAGAAATTAATCTTGGGGAATTACAGTAACCGAGTACACGACATGTACTCATAAAGTACATAGCGTGTACTTAGAAAATTTCCAAAAATTCCTCTTTTTCTCAAAAACACCAGAAAAAGAAAAACATACCTAAAAGGAAGATCTAGGTTCTTACAAATAAATTAAATTGGAAGAAGTAGGGTGATAGAGAACATAATCATAGGGAATTGAGAATAACCCTTGTGAAAAAAAAGAGGTACAACCCATAAATAAATAATGTATGAATGAAGACCATAAATTCATCATAAATAAAGGTTTTGAATTAAGGTAAGTCTTTTGAGAATTAGAGTGGGAAAATTTGATAAAAACTTTAAAAATAATTTTCTTAAAACCTTTATAACTTTTTTATAAAAACAAATTTATAAACCACATCCAAAACCTTTTTCAAAAGGTTTTTTTGATAATTTAAAAAATATATTTAAAAAAACTTACAAAAAATTGGAATCCTGAAAATAAATTATCCATATGTAAAAAAATTTATTGTGGATGATAAAAATATAATCATAAATAAAATCAAACCCTTTTTTAAAATCTTTTGAGAAAATAATATCCCTTTTCTGGAAAATTTTAAAAAATGAAAAAAAATAAAAAATAACGGTTTCAAGATTTTATTTGTAAAACCATAGAAACTTATAAAGTAATCTTGATAAAGAATAATGGTTGTGATGATGGGAGATTATGTTCAAGTTGTAAATATTAAAAAACATCCTCTTTACACTTTTGTAAAGAGTGTAAAAAAATGACTCATATGGAAAATGATGAAAATATTCATTTAAAAATATTGAATAGAAATCAAAGTTAATGTAAATTGACCATGAGAAATCATTGAGTTATAGAAAAGATCATTATTAAAGAAAAATAAGGAATATGTATATGGAAGAAAAATATTCCCAACTAAAAAGGAGAAATAAGGTTTACTTGTTTTATAAACAACCTTTTAATGGATTTGAGTACCAAAAAGAGGAAAATGGAAGGAATGAATTAAAACCAAAAAAATAACCATAGGAGAATAAAATATATGGGTTTTATGAGATAAATGGAATATAATTCTCATAATTTAAATTTTAAAAAAATAATCTAGAATAAAAACAAGATTGTAAAATATACCCTTAACTTGTATTATCACTTGGTCGAACGTATTTCAACCTTTGGTATAATAAATTTATCTTTATTATTCAACTATATTAAATATATATTTATATATTTCTTGAACTGACCAATGTCTCCCCAAAACTAGGTACCAGATCCAACCTATGGAAAGGCCCGAAGGGAATTCCTAATCCCCATGAACTGGTAATAAGAACCTTGGAATTATCAAGAATTCTTTGAGAATGGTTTCGCTTAACAATAATAATAAATAAGAAGAAGAATAATAAATAAATAAGGTAGTAATTGGGAGCTCAAATATAATAAATAAATCATCACATATACAAGATAAAAAAATAAAAGGATGATGGATGATATAATAAAAAATAAGGGAAAATAATAGAAAAAGGTCACTTCCCAAACTCCATGTGAAAGTAAATAACTCCACTTAAACCTCCACCAACCTGAATTAATAGGTACATGAACGTTCACTACATCCAAGAAGCCAGATAACATATAATATATTGGTGTGATCTAAAAAACCCAGTAGGTTACCATCCTTTGACCTAAGTTATAACACTTTAAAAGAAAAGTTACTTCATGAATGTTTGGAAATAATGATATAAAATAGGATTTATAGATATCCTTCTTTAAAACAAGTATCAAAAATATTTCCTCAAAAACACCCCATTTTCAAAAATACAAGGTTTATTCTAAATAAAAACACAATTTATATTCCTTGAACAAAAATATTCATACATTGATGTTATTATAGTTTTATAGAATATTTTGAAATCAATTATAACATATATCCATAAATTTTCAAGTAAAAATACTTTGGAAAACACATATATATCACCACCATGGAATTGGGAAACAACTACACATTAATTTATCATTCATTAACACCTGATCTTACCCTGTCTCACCTAACCGATGGGGAAAACCCCATATTTTTTCCTAACTCCCAAATATGGCCACTAGCAAAAGAATAGTTCCAAAATAATGTACATGTGTACCAAGACTTCCCACCTATCAAAACCAGTCTTCCCATGACATATCAAAATTAGGTTAGTATTCAAAGTAATAAGCATACCATATAATCATATCAAAAAAACAATTTTCCATTTATTTATCTCTCTCACACCTTCTAACAACTATATAGAAATATCCCCATTATCCAAGTGTAATGATATAACATAAATAATACTATAGGTGTGGTTATCCCATGGAATCCAAAACAACCATGACTTTCAATCTAAGATAATATAACTACCATTATGATAGTAGTTTCCCATAATGTTCAGAATATCCATGAGTTTCTGTTTGATACAATATTATTATCACTATAGGGGTATTTATCCCATATCATCCTAAACAACCATGAGTTTTCATTCAATATAAAGGGGTGTGTCCTTCAGGTTTTCATTTTACAATCAACCCGTTAAAAGTTCCAATCAGGCATTAGGATCATTCATTTAAATAAAGTCAATGAAAATATATTTGGTAAACAAACCATATATTTTTCATTTAATCACTTCAATAAATATAAAAATTCAAATAATTTTAAAAAAATAAGAAATTCCCACCCGATATTTAGAAAACAAAAATTTTCCTCCCATTTTGGAAATAACAATATAAATCATTTAAAGAACTATTATTAAGAGACAATTGGGTATTATAATTTATGAAACAAAGGACTATTCATTTAAAATAGATTTAATGATCGATTCTTGTGAAAATACATTTTGACCAATTTTATCAAAAGTTAAAGAAAACATCATTCTTTTATACGGCTACTAGATATAATATTCAATAATGAAAGATGATTAAAGTCCCATAATGATATAATAAGTAATCATATATTAAAATTTTAAGAGAGATGAATAGGATACCTACCTCAAACACTTGGAATTTATGACAACCAAATGGGATATAGAAGACAAAGAGAAAGAGGGATCCTTGTAAGAAAGAAAGATCCCTAATCCATGAAATTCATATCATGAAACAAAAATTCAATGAACCCGAAATAAATGGATAAAAATGGAAATTAATTAGCATGAAAATACTAGAATATCCACAAAAATATAATTATAGATTCAGGTTCCTCATCCTATCCATTCATCCAATACATAAGGAATTTAATTAGATAAAGAAATAACCCCTGTATCTATCCCTAACAGCCCCAATATATGATATTTTCTAATAATAAGAGAGGATATCTAAAAGAACACTGAAAAAATGGATCCATAACTTTGATTTCCAAGATCCAACATCTCTAGATCCATAGAAATCACTCTCAAAAGAGGTTTTGATCTCCAAAATATCCAATAATAAGCCTTAGAATGGAGAGACTAAGTTGTAGGAGAAATAATGTGGTAAATGTGATAATTTTCATATTTTAAATTTAGTTTTTATCTTAATTAATGTGTGTTTCATGGTTTGGATGCATGGTTTAGTAAATTATGTGTCAACCATGTGTCTGGTTCTGTACACTAGATAATATGCATGGTTTGGTCACACATTTTGACTAACAATGCACCAGCCTTGTGAAAAAACACTATCCAAAACCACCAAAAGCTACATAGTTTATTTTAAATTCTTTAAAGTTTCCTCTAACTGTGCACTAGCCTAGAAAACTCTAAAATTTCATAAAAACCAAAAAAATGGATGAAAAGGAAACCCAGAAAAAATTTGGACAAACTAAATTAGCATTTTTACCTAAAAGTTTCCCTAGGTTTGATAGGATAACATTCATTCATGTCTTATTTCTACCCATTTACTCATAATTCTTTGCTAAAGTCAATTATTCAGGTGTTGACTATTATTCATGTTTTGATTCAGAAGTTCCAATATTTTCACCTTTGTAATGGTATCATCACCTAAATAGTGTTAATAATGAAATATATATAATATTTTTAAATTAAATATACTTTTAGAACCATTCATTTAAGTAGGTTATAAATAATGGAATATGTTATTCAAGGGGTGGTAGTCTATACATACACATGAGTGACATTTTCATTTTTAAAAGGATGGAAAGAAAAGAAGGTAGATAATAATTTATCTTCATAGAAGTATTATTAAGTTATAAATATAATATTTTTTCATTAATTTCATCTATATGACCATATATATGAGGCGATGATGAATAATGAATTATGTTGCTTTGTGGAGGCAGTAGTTTACACATACGCACGAGAGACATTTTTTTCATTAAATATATATGAGATAAAACAATAGTTATACCATTAACATAACAACATTTTTTATAGTAAATATATTGATTTCATTAAGTTAATATGGTTATATAATATTCATATAAGGATTAAGAAGAAAGAAACTTGAAAAAGACTGGTAAGAACATATAACTCTTTATTAGATAACCACCTTTGAAAAAATCCTTAAGGATTTTTGGATGGGTATTTTGGGGATACTATAACCTCTAGGTTGTGGGTAAGGGTTTTGGAAGGGTATTTGGGGAGATTTAGGTCAAGATAAGAGTAACATCCTAGTCCAAATTCTACTCAACCAGTTCCTCATCCTAGTTCGCTATAAGGACTTAGACCTGCATCCTTGTACACCAAAGGCAGTTGACTTGAAATGATGGTGTAAATTGGTAGTATGTGGTAAAAATACCCCTATATCAAAGTGTGTAATCATAGTTAAATAAACCAAACATAATATACATCATAGTATGAATAAAATATAAAAAAACTGAAACAAAATCATGATATAATAAAATGAAATGTTTCATATAGACCTGAATAGTCATTCTCACATAAAACAACTGATTGGCCACTAGGCCGACCAAATATAAAAGAATAATAAACTAAATAGATAATAAAAATGAAATTTAATAATACCAAAACTAATCCATATCTCAATACCAAAATCCAACACTCTTGATATGCTCTATCCCAATCCTAAGGCTCCACAAGAGTGGATCTACTTGATTATGCAACCCAGGGCCTCCACCCGATCCATCGTGTATCTCATGGTCAACCTGAAAGAAAACATATAATCTGCATGCACACTAAGGTTCATGTATAGGGGATGAGAAATGAATCTCATTAGTCCACTGATGTAGATTTTTTTTAATGCACTTGGCCACATAATTTTTTGTATTTTATTATATTACTAATATCAATATAATTTATTTTAATTAATAATTATCAAGTGTTGTATTTTTTGAAATAAAATTGTTAATATAATGATTTTTTGTGAAACTCTGTTTTTTTAGTGTTTAAATTATCCATTTTGAATAATTTTAAAATTAATTAATTAATTCTATTTTCATATTCATTTTGTATTTTTTTTAATTTTAATTTTTTTTTTAAAATTACTTCAATTATTTCATTTTTAGCATCGTTTTATGTTTTTCAAAATAATTATTTAATTTTTTCTTCTATTAGATTAATTATTTTTGTAATTTTTTCGGTTTAATAAATCTTAAGATGAGAAGTTAATATTTTTATTTTTATTTTTTGTAATTAATTAAAAAAAATCTCTTTATTCATGCTAAATCTAATTAATTCATACTTTTAATTCTAAAATAAATAATTTTGTTTTGTTCTAGTTTTTAATTTATTAATTCATTTTTTTTACAAAATAATAATATTTAGTTTTTTAATGTCACATTTTGTTCAAATTCAATTGTTGTTCATAATTAACAATTTTATGTATTTGAATTTTTTCAAAATAGATTTTTGTTAATTGTTAAATTTCATTCATTATTTTATTTTCATTTTTATTTATAAGAAATATTTTTTAGTTTCTTAATTTAAATAAATTCACTCTTTAATACTTTAAGTTTTGTAATATTTAATTTTGTTTTATGGGTATTTTCTCTTAAATTAACACATAATTAATTTATTCTTTGTTTGTTTATTTATTGGTAGCTTAAATTATTATTGCTTTACTTCTATTCCTTTTAAAATTATTTTGTTTAATTTTTCTAAATCATTTAATTTATTTTTGTTGAGGTTCATTATACCTCTATCAAGGCATATCATCAACCGCCATGCACCCTACAGACCCACTGCTAGAACAGATAATTGTGAATCAACTCCCCACCAGTCATTCTGCTGAGTCACTGCCAGAAACAAAGCCTTATTGAGCCACTAACCACCTTCCACTCAACCCACCACCATCGTTCAACTAAGTCCCACTACATGAAGCCATCCCTTTATTCAATACTATTAAAGTCCCGATGAACCCGGACACCACAATAATAAGAAATACTCCAAATTACTATTTTTTCATATCTGAATAAGAAAACACAAACCAGATCCCTCTAATATAAAGAGGAACACTTACTGAATCTACACTGAGCATAGCCATTGATCCACCAATGGGTAAAACTCGACCACTAAAGAACCCTGTGCGATAAATCCTAGGTCACCAAATTCGTTCCGCACATGCCGCCATGGATGATTACTAAAGTTAAAATCAAGCCAGATCTACCAAGATGAGTACCCGCCAGTTGAAGAAGCATCTTCCCACTACTAAAGACCCCCCCCCCCACCCGGAAATAAGGAAAAATGAAAGAAAAAAATATAAAAATATAAAAAAAATAGTTAATATAATAATTTAATAATGATGATAATAATAATAAATATATTTAGTAATATTAAGTATATTTATTAATAAAAACATATATGTATGTACCTAGTTAATAACTGTAATTAAATTTAATAATTATATAATTATAAATATAAATACATAAATATTACATATATATATAATTATGTATATCTAATAATTTTAATAATAATAATAGGTATGTGTAAATTAATAAGTATTACTTAATAGTGATATTAATATATATATATATACACATATATATTAAGAAGTACATAATTATATAAATACATTTGTACATATATATTTATTTATTGCTGGTGTAATTTAATTTATTTATTAATATTTTTTCGAAACTGCTCACTTTTGCCTTCTTGAAATTTGTGGATTCTCTTTTCTTTTGACTATTTCATTCAGGAATCGGGTGTTGTACTTGTGGGATTTTGTTTCATGGCACAATTCAAGTACTATGTTGGGAGGGAGTTTGTGTTCTACTCACCAATGACGTGGGAGAGGCACAGTAAACGTGCCACGTGAAGTCCAGGGAGGCCATCTGGAATTTGTGAAAGGAGTCAGCATTGGGTTAAGAGAAGAACAATCAAGAAGAGCTAGGGGATCCACACCACTATATAGTAGCACTACCATTCATCGACACCACTTCTCAAAGAGCATATCACCATTAATTCCATCCTTTGTTTCATGACTCTACAACTAGACACACCATTCCACCACACGTCTAGGAGTGGGACATCAGATAGAAACCCACCATACACCACTTACATCAGACATCTAGTAGATGACACAGATCATACATTTGAGGTTTCTAGAGAGTAAGCAGGGAGAGAGGTCACTCTTCTCTCTGTTTTATTCTATTTTTTTCATTTCATTCAGGATTAACTCCTTGGTTTTAAAATTACAATATATGTTTAATTCAATTATGATTATTAGATAATCTTCTTTCAGGGAATTGGATGAGCTGATAATTCTATTTTACCATCTTCATTTATTTCTATTATACTGGATGCATCTCCCTCTTTCTTCAGACAATAATTTTTTTTAAACATCAAGAATTTGTGAAAATGGATCTTGATTGAAATTTAGGTAAAAAAAATCAATTTTATGATTTAAATGATAATTAAATCAAGATTAAGAGAGACAAACACACTGAGTTCATCTGAAAAATTAAACTCAGTTATTGTTGATTTGTTCCCACTAAATGATTGAATGTTCTATATAGTTGATATACTATATATTTCATTTAGTTATAGGTTTACCTAATGATAAATCTGGTCATCCACTTTCATTCAAATCCATATTTCTCAATCCAAATGCATGAATAAGGGGAAATTAGTATAAAAACTAATCGGTCGACTTACCCCTTTCCATCAATTTTTTGTTCTCATTGTTTGTGTTATTCTTCTATATATAATGACTAATTGTGATCATTTTCATACTCACACACCAATATTAATTCTCTTCACTATTTCATCACTATAATCCACCATTTCTTAGGTCTTTTGTTTTTATTTTTGTTTTTATTTTTTTTTTTGGTATTTAGAAAAAATCAATCTTTACCTGTAGTTCAACCCTCTTACCATAGTACTAGTTATAGGTTGTAAATAGGATTGTAAATATTAAATTTTCATGTGTTAAATGATGCATATTCCAAATTTTTCCTTGTTTCTGAGGAAGGAACATGATCCCAAGAACAAAAAAAAGCACTTATAAATAACTCTAAATAAAATAGAAAAACATTAAATACAAAATAATTCAGAAATACAAAAACAAAATTCAAAAAACTTTTCAAAAAAATTCTCCAAGAAAATTCAAAAAAAATCTGTGAAGTTATTCTATGCACACTAGGTTTAAACTTGAGACCATAGAACCTATAATTCATGAAATTGTGAAATAACTTAGAGAATTAAAGAAGAACAAAAAGGAAATCAAAATGAAAGATAATATAGAATATGAGAACCAAAAAATTAATAATCCACCACCTAAAAATGCAAACCCACCTGGTAATGAGATGATAGAAAGGCACAATTTGGGAGAGTTCTTATCGCCTGCTTTTTCTAAAAACATTTCATGCATTAGGCTCTCATTTAGGTCCATAAATTATGAAATCAAACATTCCATATTGTCCCAGCTATAGACCTTCAATGGAATTCACATTGAAGACTCCCTTGACTTCATTAGGGACTTCTATTATAGTGTTTAGTAGCTTCCACTGAGAGGACTGAGTGAGGAAGAGCTTAATCTGAGAGTGTTTAATATCTAACTCAATGGAAATGTTAGGTCTTGGTTTCAACAGTTAAGGGATGAAATATTTTTCACCTGGGATCAAGTATAAAATTCCACCACCATGAAATTATATCCTAGTAGAAGAACTTATGAGATTAGACACAAGATCATCGGATTCATGCAAGATGAGAGAAATTCCATTAAGCTTGGGATAGATTTAGGGTACTATTGAGAAAATGTCTAAACCATTATTGCACTCTCCAATTCCACATGGACACTTATTGGAATAGTCTCATCCCTTACCACCAAACCTTTTTGGACCAACAATCTAGAGTGGATTTTAGTTATAGGACTATCAAGGATCTGGAGAAAATTTTTAATAATTTGGCATAAAACTCACATTATAAATGATATAGGAGAAGAGACATTATGAGGAAATAACCCAATGATATTCCACAAGATAAAGCCCAAGCTTCTAGGTTTTTTAATGGAAACACACATAATAACTTTGGAGGGAATTCCACCACTGTGGCATGTTTGGGAACTCACTGACTTGATGTCTGAATTTTGATGTGCCTACCCAAGCTCTTGAGAATGCCAATTTTTCTTGATATGATCCTAGGATTCAACCTTGGGGTTACCCTTTTTAGAATACCTAAAATTTTTGGTATAGAAACCACCCAAACCACTCTTGGAGGGATCCCGAAGTTCATCAACCTGCTGCTCCCCCTGGTTTACAATAACCACCTAGGAAACAATTCCAACACCAACTGAAACCTGAATCATCCAATTCACAAGATTAAGTGAGGGGTATGTTTCAATATTTGATAGGTATGTTTTATGAACAAAATAATAAAAAATATTTTGAAAAGGTGAAAATGGACTCAAAGATGAAAAATCGTGAAATTCAAATACTGTAGTTGGCTAGGAAGGTTGGTAGTAGAGACAAGGGTAATCTCCTAAGTACCATTGAATCCAACCCAAATAAAATTAAATGGATGTAACCACCAGAAGTGGTCTCTAAACCCACTAAGATTCTAATAAAATACCACAAAATTTTGATAAATACAAACTAGTTAAATATGAAAATTCAAATATAAAAATGTTTGATCTAGTAAATTGGATAGACACATTTCAAACACCATAAATCTTATTGTTACAACTAAAAAATAAAAATAAAATGACTTGAAAAATAAAGAAAATAAAGGGAATAAAAATATTAAAGTGGAATTCAAAGGGATTCCCAAATTCTGACGAACATCTCACCTATAATCCCTTTTCCTCAAATAATAATAAAAAATGAAAACCATTATTCTGAACTGTTGGTAGTTTATAAGATTGTTAAAAAAACTAAACATTAATATACCCTTCCTAGAATATTTGATTAAAATCCCATCCTATTTAAAATCCCTCAAGAAAATTTTCTCAAATAAAAATACCCTATAAGAGTTTTCAGCTTATAATCTGACAGATTAGTGTATTAAAGTGTTACAGAATAGGATACCTCCTAAACTGAAAGACCCAAGGAGCTATATCATCCCTTTCACCTTTAGAGATAGAGGTGAAAAGTTTAACTATATGTGTGATTTTGGAGCTATCATCAATTTTATTTCAATATCTTTGTTTCAAAACTTGAGATTAAGAGTTCCCCAACCCACCACTTGTGTTTTACAACTTTATTATAAATCCATCACCCACCCAGTGGGTAGGGTAGATGATTTTATAATGGGATTGTGGGTGCTCTTTCTATATGCTAACATTATAATATTGTATATAGAGTGTAACCAGGACATACCTATCATCCTTGTTAGTCCCTTTCTAGCCACAGGGGGAGTTGTCATAGATGTCTCAAAGGGTAAATTAATTTTAAACCTGGGTGAAAAAAAAAGAGTTCAATGTTTTCAAAAAAAATTAAAGCACTCAACCACCTAATTTTTCCTAGATATGAGTTGTTAGGAGCTAAATAATCTATTGATTTAGATTAAGTAGAGTTTTTGAGGATGTTAGAAGAAATCAATGTTTCACCTAATATCCCTACTTCAACCTAAATAGGGATCATCTCTAGTAAAGAGAAGTATCTTTTAGATGAGTTTGATGGAGAGTTATTGGAAAACTTAGAAGAGTTTTATTTGGAACACATTCTATCCCCAAAAGAGTATTCAAAATGTGAGAAACGTTTTTCTGGGAATAACAATGTTAAAGTTGAATCCTTCTACACCTCCTTCTTCATGAGGAAGCATGAAGACATTGGTCCACCCAGGCCTAAGTGTATTCCCTCAAGTCAAGAACCACCCCATCTAAAGCTCAAACCCCTACCTTCCCATTTGAAATATTAATTTTAGTATAGAGATCTAAACTACCTAAATAATAATTAACCCAAACCTGAAGTAAGTGGTCCTAGAGAAATTTATCTGATTTCTTGATGTTGGGATAAAATTTCTAATTTCTGCCCTTGGAAATTTCCTATCCAGGTATTTTCCAAAAAGAGTGTAGTGGCTATGGTAAAAAATGAAAATAATGATCAAATTAAAATAAGAGTTGTGAAAAAATGGAGGGTGTGTATTGATTATAGAAAACTTGATACTTTCATAAGGAAGGACCATCCCCTCCATCCATTTTTACACCAAATTATAGAGATGCTGGTTGGAAATGAGTATTTATTTTTTATTGATAGATATTATGGATATAACTAGATTTCTATTTCTCCTTATAATTAGGATAAGACCACCTTTACCTTTCCATTTGGGACATTTTCTTGTCGGTGGATGCCCTTTGGCTTGTGTGGTGCTCTAGCCACATTTCATATATGTATGATGTCAATTTTCTCAAACATGATTGAAAGTATTATTGAATTTTTCTTGGATAATTTTTCAATTGTGGAATGTTATTTTGATAAAATTCTTGAAAACATGGATGTTTTTTTGGAATGATTCCAAGAAACAAATCGTGTTTTGAACTGGTAAAATTGTTAGTTTATGGATACTAATGGAATTGTGTTAGGTCAAAAAGTTTCTAAGAAGGGTATAGAGGTTGATAATTCCAAGATTGAGGTTATCTAAAATCTTCCCCCACCTGAGAATTTCATGGGGATTAGAATTTTCTTGGGAAATTTTGGAATTTATAGGAGGTTCATTAAGGATTTCTCTATGATTATAATGCCACTCTACTCACTAATAGCTAATGGCACACCTTTTTTGATGAGAAATTTATGGAGTCCTTTAACTTTCTTAAGGAGAAGATAACTACCTCACGAGTGATCACTACCAAAAAATAGAAGTTCCAATTTAGTGTAATGGTTGATGTTAGTGACCTAGCTATAGGTGTTGTTTTGGGTTATAGGAAGGATAGGAAGATGAATGTAATTTACTATTCTAAAAATCTATTGGATGATTCTTAGAAAAAATATTCCACCACAAAAAGGAATTGGGTACCATGATGTTTTCCCTTGAAAATTTAAATCATAACATGATAGGGTCTAAGGTGATTTTTTTTCTGACCAGTCAGCCCTCAGATACTTTTTATCCTAGAAGGACTCAAAAAACAGTCTCATAAGGTGGACACTTCAGTTTTAGAAGTTTGATTTGGTTATTTATGATATAAAATGAGTTAAGAATGTGGTGGTAGGCCACTTTTATAGGATTCCAAACACTCAAATTGAGGAACCAATGGAGATAAATACCCCATTCTTGGATGCACAATTGTTTTCTACTTATATGAAGTAATCTGCATGGTCTGTAGATTATGCTAATTTTTTGGTTGTTGGTGTAATTCCCAAGGACCTTTCATAGAACCAAAGAAATAGGTTTATATATGAATTGAAATAATATTTTTTATTTGAACATATTATTTTTAAGATATGTACTGATGGTATTTTGATGAGATGTTTTACTAAGGAGGAAATGTTACCCATACTTGAGGGATGCCATTTATCACCTTGGGTTGGACACCATGGTGGGGAAAGGACTGGTCAGAAGGTTCTGTAGGATGGTTTTTACTGGAAAACACCATTCAAAGATGCTAGGATGTAAGACCCCAAGTATTTATAAATAAATTTAATATTTAAATCATGAAACACTAAGTCTCTACAAAACACCACTTTGTTATAACCAATCTAGTAAGCATAATTTTTTCTACATCTGTGATTTGATTTTGGAAAAAATGATATACACGGTTGCGTTTAGTAAGATATTTAGAGTCTGATTAGACAAACTTAATTTTTGGTGAATAGTAACTTGCCTTATGAATAGTAACTTACCCTTATGAATAGTAATATAACCAATGGAGTAGTAACCTCACCTAATAAAGTAAAAATAAATTTGTTATTCTATCATTTCTATTTAGAGTTTAGTTTTTCTTAAAAATATGACGAATTTGATAAATTGATTTTTTGGTAAAAATTATACATTTTAGAGAGATTTAAATTATTATATCAAACTAAGTTTTTTTTAATGTTTATAATAATGAAATAGCCTTATCAAAACACTCTTCTTTAATTACAAATGATAAAATAATTTTATTTTATTTTTCAGTGTCGAAAATTTTACTATGAATTTTACTATGCATTTTATGTCCACAATTATTTTTAATAAATAAGTATTTTCATATATAAAAGCTAAATATTTTCATATTTAGATAATCATTATTATAAAATAAATTTCATTTTTTAATTCATAATTTCTATATTATGTTATTCTTAATTTATGAGAAATTTATAAAATACTTTAGTTTTTCATGAATTAAAAAAATACAGTTTTGAGTTTTCAGTATGTTTAATGACATCATAATGATGTAATCATGATGTAATAATTCTGGTATATTCTTGGGTAAAAAAATATGATATGAGGTGTCCCAAGTGGCCAATACCATATGAAAATATCATGGTCAATCCCATGATTTTGAAAATACCACTAATGAGGTGTCCATGGAAATTAATAAAAACAATTCCATCTCTTTTACTATAAATACCCACCCATTAATTCCTTTTATTTCATTAAAAATTCATAATACTCGAATCTCTAGTAGTTTTACCTCCCTATGAGTCCTCCTAAAGAGTCCACAAGCCCCTAAGGTCTCAAACATCAAGTTTTAGGACTTACTCTACAAGGTAAGGGAATCTACCACCCTTCTCTTTTTCAAGCACTCTTATTATGTTATTCTCTTTTAATTTCAATTGGATTATGTTGGTATATGCCATTAAATATCACACTTACTGTCCATATTATGTAAGAATTATTAGATACCTCTTTTTATCTCATCAAAATATTTTATGAATTTTTAAGTGACGTCGTTAGGTTGCTGAATTTTTGTAAGGGATTTCTCAAATTTTCTTTTAATTCATGTTTCTTTCTTTTATTTTTCTTTCCTCACCTCCTTTCATACAAATTTTATGATAACTCCAGTACCTTACATGTACAAAAATTTTGTTGTGATAATAGAATAATTCATCATCAACTCTCTTTTCCCCTTATTTTATACTATAAATAAAAACATCATCCGAGATATGTTAATTTATCACATTCAAGGATGGTGGGTTTTCAATTTCTATTACCGTCTTCAGTTCTGAACATGAAACCATTTTGATGGTTTAAGAATACTATAATATATGTATTATAACTTATGTAAGGTTATAGAATCTTTTTTTACACATGATATTAATTTATAAATCAAAATGAGTTTGTTGTGATCAAAAACTGCCGATTAACTCAAACAATTATCATTAAAGTTTTATATAATGATTCATCTTCACTCCCAAAAACCAAATGAATTATATAAACATGAAATATTATGGATGTTAACAAATAAAATACAACTTCCTTTCTGGATAACCATTATCACATTACATGTTTATCCTTACTTGTATATAACTAAATTGGTTATGAATACCAAGGAAGAAAATGCTCCCAAAAAATAAAATTGAACCTCTTAAACCCATCAAGAATGCCATGAATGAACTTAATAAGTATATACTAAATCAATTACATAAATAATCTGTTCTATAAATATTAATTAATTAATTTAATTTGGTTATCAAGGACACTAAGATCAAGTGAAGAACACCATTAGACTTAAGGCAAGGGTTTCTTCATCTCACTTCCATTTTTGTGAGATATTCCTTATTCACTACCACTACTACAAATACGGCTTTTATCAGTGCTAAAAATGGTATTTATCAGTGCTAGAAAAAGCACTGATAAAGCCGGCGAAGATAAAGGGGGGTCCCCTTTATCAGCGCTCCGAAAAGCACTGATAAGGACCCCTTTAATCAGCGCTAAAAAAATGCTGATAAAAGGGGTCTTTTATCAGCGTTAAAACAAAGCACTGATAAAAGGGTCCTTTATCAGCGCTTTGTTTTAGCGCTGATAAAAGACCCCTATTTTAGCGCTTCCTTTATCAGCGTTTTTGTTTTAGCGCTGATAAAAGACCCCTTTTATCAACGTTTTTAA
Source organism: Viscum album (assembly GCA_963277665.1). Classification (NCBI taxonomy): domain Eukaryota; kingdom Viridiplantae; phylum Streptophyta; class Magnoliopsida; order Santalales; family Viscaceae; genus Viscum; species Viscum album. Next base: position 1,777,040,092 of record OY728157.1, read on the forward strand.
AAAAGCGCTGATAAAAGGTAAAAAAATTTAAAAAAATTTAAAAAATTTAAAAAATTAAAATTATTTAAAATTATTTTTAAAAAATTTAAAAAATTTAAAAAATACTGCCAATCAGTGGGGATTTTATAGCGCTTGTGCCCCCCCCCCCTTTACAGCGCTTTTTTGCCCCTGTACAGTGCCCCATGCACCCCCTTCACCCTTTAACAGCGCTTGCTCCCATATTCCCCCATGAGCGCGCGTCCCTGCCTCCACCAGGATTTGAATTCGAGACCTCCCCCCTGCGCGCCTAAGCCTTCACCACTACTCTATTTTGATTTGTCTTCCAATTCATGATATCTCTCTCTATATATATTTATATATTTAGTTATATTTATTCGTATAGTAATATATATTTATATTAATATATATATATAGTTATATTAATATATATATATAGTTATATTAATATATATCTATATATATATATATATTTAATTATATTTATTCGTATAGTAATATATATTTATATTAATATATATATATAGTTATATTAACATATATATAGTTATATTTTAATATATATATATATAGTTATATTAATATATATATATATATAGTTATATTAATATATATATACAGTTATATTAATATATATCTATATATATATATATATATTTAGTTATATTTATTCGTATAGTAATATATATTTATATTAATATATATATATATATATATATATAGTTATATTAACATATATATAGTTATATTAACATATATATAGTTATATTAACATATATATAATTATATTAATATATATATAGTTATATTAATATATATAGTGATATTAATATATATATTTATAGTGATATTAATATATATATTTATAGTAATACTAATATATATATATATGTAGTTATATTAATATATATATAGTTATTAGATTAATATATATATAGTTAGATTAATATATATATATATAGTTAGATTAATATATAGGTATATAAATATTCATATATTTGTATTTTAAATAAAATGGATGTTAGTTATTATTTAGATAAAGCTAATATATTTTATATGTAAATATATTTTATTATTTATATTTATAATTAAATTTTTAGGTGTGAATATATAAAAAATATGTACATATAGTTATATATTTGATTATAAATAGTATTGAATTATAAAAAATGATGAAATTTTGAAGACATAATATCAATATGAATGTAATACCTTGAAATAAATTCAGTCCCCACCAAAAAAAGTCAATAATACCCCCTTAAATGAGGCTGAAAATCCAAAAAATGTTAAAAAATCGGGGTACCCTGACTAAAAACTCATTTTTGGATGCCTTCTGAGCCTCTTTTGGCCTCGAAAAACCCTTGACCAGGGTTCTCCTTGTCTCAACTATGTAGAGCTCATCGCAGGCTTTGATTTGATATGTAGTAGAGCTCAAATGGACACCCAGATCAAAAGTTATGGCCGTTTGAAGTTTGAGTTCCGTTTTCAACATATTTTGGATCTTTTTTTAATTTTTTTAATTTTTTTAGTCTTTAAATTGTTATTAAATGACTATTACTCCATAATAATTAGAAAATTATTAATTAAAAATATTTTTTTTTAATTTTTTAAGAAGCCATTTTCACTAAATATATTATATTTTAAGTATATTAAGTGTAAATGTACATTTATACTTATCTAAAATATATTTACAAATTATATATTACATTTATATCAATATAACTATATTTATAAATTAATATATTAATATTTTTTTTTGAAGTCGACCCTTTATCAGCGCTTTTAAAAAAAGCGCTGATAAAGCCCCCCCCCCTTATCAGCGCTACTAAACAATCACTGATAAAGGGGGTCCTTTTATCACTGCTAAAAAAAGTGCTGATAAATGGGGGGTCCTTTTATCAGCGCTGATAAAGGTACCCCCCCCCCTTTATCAGTGCTTTTCCGTTAGCGCTGATAAAGGGGGGGGGGCGCTGCGAAAAACTATTTTTGTGGTAGTGTACTATTACTTGTGTATGGTGTATGTATAATACCCATTGTTGTATAATATAATTAATATCTTTATTTTCATGGTATTAAATGTATCATTTGGTGGTTATTAATTTTGGATCATTTGATTCGATTGTTTACAAAGTGGTAAGGGTTTTCTACCCAAACCTCCATTTTCTTTCAGGTTACTCTTATACTATACTCGCCTCAATGAAATTCTTAAATATTATTATGTAATCTTCATAAATTATGTGTGAATTTTCTATATATATTTACCAAACATAATCCTTCTTTATTTTATGGAGTTACATGTTTTAAAAGGATCTTTCAAAAATTCTCCCCAATAAACAACTCTGTTTCAAGGGAACTTCTCGAATTCTTACCTATTTTCAAGGGAAATATGTAATCTATTTTAAGCCATTATTTTTTTAAAATTAAAAATTATATCATTAAAATCCATGTTAGTTCATTTATTTTCTTATGAAATTAAACAAGCCTTTCTATTTTAAAATCTCTTTAATATTTTCCTAAAACCACACTAAAATGTTTTATTTCTAAAGCTTCTTTAAAAAATCTTTTTACATGATTTCACTTCAGTGAGACAAAATTTATCCCTCAAATATAATTTAAATTTTCTTCCCTATTCTTTTATGGGATATAAATTTTTAAAAATCTTATTTCATGATATATACAAATTATTTTCTGAAATAACTATTCTTTCCAAAGTAAAAAGGATTTTTTTCGTCTCACTTTAACTTTTATGATATATATGCCTTGTTCACCACGCATTCCTTACATGTGGTGTATGTAATTACCTTTGTTATATCATATCAAGAGTCTCCTTATTCTCATTATATTCTAAGGTATTATGTTTCTAATGTTTCATGGTGGTATAGGACACTTTGGAATGTTTAGGGATTATTTCCTCAAGATATTTTCAATGGTATCATTTAAAAGTATCTTCATATATGTCATCATCCTTGTTTAATAATGTACTTTATTAAGTTGTATCTTTTATGATATCATCTACTATATTTAATTGAATGGTTTATGATTAGTTTTACTGTGGATGTAATATCTTAAAACAATTCACCAATTTACTCTGAATGGTTAATATTTATGCTTAATGATTAGGGAAAGTATTTACATTTCATATGTTAGTTTGAATATGAATGTATATGTTGATTATGTTCACCCCATTCATATGATTAATTCATTGGACTTAGTAAGTGATGGTTGGGGATCATGATATCCCCTAGATGCATTAGTAGGTCTCATGAGACAAAATACGGTCTTGGCACGAGGCCTCAACAAAATGGTTATTTATGGTCTTGGTACGAGGCCTTGATAGTATGGTTATGATGTACCGCATTATGAATCCCCTCATTATGAAACTAGTAATTAAAATTTCATGTGGTTATTTGACTAGTATAGTACCCATGATAATGCTTTATTATGGAATTATTTATTCAGCTCTTATTCATACCATAATGTGCTCAAGTTTATTTTTAAAGACATGTGTGTTTAGTTATTCCCTATGCCTAATGTTTATGTTTATGATATATTTCATTGTATTTATTACCCTTACTGATCATTTGATCTCACCCCATTCACATGTTTTATTTTTCCTCAGGTTGTGAAGAAGTATATGATAAATGATGTAAAGGGATAACCTTGGAGTTATGGATGTTGTCAAAGGAGTTCTATATTGTTTTTCCTTTCAATTTGTAATGTTGAACTTATGTATGTTTCTAGTTTTCCAAAACTACTAAACTTTTCATTCCTTCTGGATATGATTCTTTGTAATAATTCTAATGTAATGAAATAATGCATTAGATTCGAGCAACTGAGGTCGGGGCATTACAGTTGGTATAAAAGAAAGTTTAGTATAAAACATGGAAGATAGATTTAGAAAACGTAGATTAGGGAACAAAACCCAAAGATTGACTTGATAATACACATACAATAACGTCTTAGAATTTTTTTAAGGAATAGATTATTTGGATCTTTCTAGAAAATAAATCCTTGTATGGATAATATAAGTGTATGTGGTTCTAGAACAAATGTACCTAAGAGTAAGAACTTCTACAAGGTGTTTCGGGCTTGACCGAGTTAAATTGGTACATGACGATGGTCCTTACCGCGCACCTAGTTTTACACTCCCATGGGATATTCTTAGGATAATTTACATTTTCAATACAAGCCATTATGAAGGATTTATTCCCCTAAAGTAACCAGAGTATATGGTCCTAGGATTTGTGATGTATAAATTTATGTTATGTGTTATATCATGTTTAGAGTTATATAGAGTTCATAATTTTATGAGATGATATAGTATATGGAATTGATTATAAATGGCGCCTATCATAAGGAATGAGAACTTCACCAATGCATGTGATGAAAAGAGTAAGAAGGATCATATCTCTTATGGTCTTAAGCCATCATTTAGAAGGAATATAGTCACCCAAGTATCCTTATCATATGAGGAAATAGTATCATGTGTTAACTAGATATGTAAATAATTCTCTGAGTCTTATGGATTTGAAGGGAATAAAGAAAAGAAGAATATGGACAAGAAAAAGATGGATAAAGGAAAGAAGGGAATTAAGGATTTTACCACATGTGATAACTGTGGAAAGAATCGTCTTGGTAAATTCTTGAAGGTAATGAGATTTTGTTATAAGTGTGGAGAAAAAGTACACCAATTTCATGATTGTAATGGCAAGAAAATTGTTTCCAATGTACAATGATTTAACTTCAAGGAGATGTGACACTATGAAAATCAATGTCCCAAGTGTCAAAGGAATATGCCCCAAATGATGTTATTGGATAACATCAAGTCATGATACTTTCACAGATTAAGTGGAATGATTAATATACCTCTTCAAGAATCATGTAATTTGAATATTTTATCAGCAATGTACTGGTTATAAGAATTATGGAATATGTGGGGATTGTACTGTAGTACTATTTAATTAAGTATTTGAGTCCGTATGATGAATTGTACCAAGGATAAGTGACTCAGTGGAAAGTTAATATCTTGAGAAAGTATATGGTTGAGGGAAAGATAACCCTAAATATATTCCTGATGATTAAAATAATGATGAATAAATTATTGATTTGGATAAGTACTGACTACCTCAAAACTGATTTTTGACTTGTCTACAAGTGGTATATACTATCATTGATGAAGTTTACAACATTTTTCAATATAAGTAATATATCCAATAGCATGTGAGAGGATGAATGCATGTTTCCAATAAAATTTTACAATAATTTGAGTTATTATCATATTTAAAGAGGATACATAATGAAGATATTCACATGTTTGGAATGTGAAAATTTAGGGATGCTTCATGTTGATTAAAGGAAAATAAGGTAGAAGATGCATTGAATATGAAATATCATGGAGTTCTAAAAAAATGAGGATTTATAAGGACCCCGTGTATATAGATCTATCAAGGATGGATATGAGAATGATTCTAAAGTATTTTATCATGATATTTTTTAAAGTTAAAACATTTATGAAATGGTTTAAGTTGATCATTGTATGAGGTTTTAGAGTTTAATGTCACCACGTGATGTAACCTGTGCTAAGAGATGAAGTATAGATAGTTCAAGGCACAGGCAAAGGATAAGAATATGTTTATGAAATAGAAACTTATATTTATACTCTTATATAGTGGAATAATTAATCAACTCTAGGAAAAGAGTCTTAAATAAAAAAAATTCCCTATTATCATATTTTTTCATGATATTAATGAAAATTTTCATAACTGTATTTTATGGTTTTGTGGTAATGACCTTTCATCTGAGAATGTTCTCTATCAGTTCCCATCAGAACATGATGGTTTGATTATTCTTCCATGACCATGTTGTCCAAATTAGAATGCATAGTTTTTTATTAACTGATGCATTTCCCTTTCCCTGTTATTAAGAGGATATTTTAACCGTATTCCTGATGTGGGTTTCCCACAATGGAATTTTTAAGTATCAACTGTTAACTTTGGAAATTTAATTTCAAATTTTGAGGTTGAAATATTTGTGAGGGGAGAATGTAACACCCCAAGGATTTATAAATAAACTAAATATTGAAAGCATGAAACACTGAGTCTCTACAAAACACCACTTTTTTATAACCTAGCCAGTAAACATAATTTTTTCCGCCTTTATGATTTGATTTTCAAAAAGCTAACATACACTGTTATGTTCAATAAGATATTTAGAGTCTGATAAGACAAACTTAATTTTTGGTGAATGAAACTTACCCTTATGAATAGTAACTTACCCTTATGAATACAAATGTGACAATAGAGTAGTAATCTAACCTAATAAAGTATAAATAAATTTTGTGTTCCATTTTTTTTGTTTTGAGTTTAGATTTCTTAAAAATATGACGAATTTGATAAATTAATTTTTTAGGTAAAAATTTTACTTTTCAAAGAGATTCAAATTATTATATAAAACGAAGGTTTTATTAATGTTTATAATAATTAAATATTCTTATCAAAACACTCTTCTTTAATTACAAATGATAAAATAATTTTATTTTTTTAAGTGTTGAAAATTTTACTATACATTTTATGTCCGCTATTATTTTTAATAAATAAGTATTTTCATAGATAAAAGTTAAAATTTTCATATATAGAGAATTATTATTTTAAAATAAATTTCATTTTTGAATTCATAATATTGATATTAGGTTACGCTGAATTTATGATAATTTTATAAAATACATTAGTTTTTTGTGAATAGTAAAAATATAGTTTTGAGTTTTTTGTATGTTTAATGACATCATAATGATATAATCATGATGTAATAATTCTGGTCGAATATTGAGTAATAAAATATGATATGAGGTGTCCCAAGTGGCCAATATAATGGGAAAATACCATGGGAAATCCCATGGTTTTGAAAATACCACTAATGAGGTGTCCTTGGAAATTAATAAAAAAACTCTCTCTTTTACTATAAATATCCACCCATTCCTTCATTTTTATTCATTCCAAATTCATAATCCTCTAATTTCAAGTATTTTTACCTCCTTAGGAGTCCTCCCAAGGTTTCCTCAATCCCCCAAGGTCCCAACCTTCAAGTTTTAGGAGTTAATCTACAAGATAAGGGAATCTATCACCCTTCTCTTTTTCAAGCATTCTTATTATGTTATTCTCTTTTAATTTCAATTGACTTATGTTGGGATATGTTATTACATATCCCCTTTACTGTCCATATTATTTAATAATTATGATATACCCCTTTTTCTCTCATAAAAATATTTTATGAATTTTTAAGTGATGCTGTTAGGCTGCTGAATTTTCATAAGGGATTTCTCAACTTTTCTTTTATTTCGAGTTCCTTTATTTTATTTTTCTTTTCTCACCTCCTTTCATCCAAATGTTATGATAAATCTAGTACTTTACATGTACTATAATTTTTTTGTGATAATGTAATAATTTATCATCATCTCTCATTTCCCCTTCTTTTATACTAGAAATAAAAACATCATCCGAGATGTGTTAATTTATCACATTCAATGACAATGGGTTTTCAATTTCTCTTGCCGTATTCAATTATATCCATGAAACCATTTTTATGGTTGAATCAGACTATCATATATGTATTATAACTTATGTAAGGTTTTGGAATCTTTTTTTACACATGATATTAATTTATAAATCAAAATGAGTTGGTTGTGATCAAAATCCGCCAATTAAATCAAACAATTATCATTAAAGTTTTATTTAATGATTCATATTCACTCCCAATAACCAAATTAATTATATAAACATGAAATATTATAGATGTTAACAAATAAAATACAACTTCTATTCTATATAACCATTCTTATCTTACATGTTTATCCTTACATGTATATAAGTAAACCGGTCATTAATACCAAGGAAGAAAACGCTCCCAAACAATAAAATTGAACCTATTAAACCCATCCAAGAGGTCATTAATAAACTTAAATAAGTCTATAATAAATAAATAAAATAAATAATTTTTTTTAAAATTTTAATTAATTAATTTAATTTGGTTATCCAGGACACTAAGATCAAGTGAAGAACACCATCGGACTTAAGGAAAGGGTTTCCTCATCTCACTTCCATTTTTGGGAGACATTCCTTATTCATTATTATTACTTATGTATGGTGTATGTATACTCCCCATTATTGTATCAAATCATCAATCTATTTATTTTCATTTTATTAGATGTATCATTTTTTTTGTTATTAATTTTGGGTCATATGATTCGATTGGTTACAAAGTGGTAAGGGTTTTCTACCCAAATTTCCATTTTCTTTCATGTTACTCTTATACTCTACTCACCTAAATGAAATTATTAAATATTATTATGTACTCTTCATAAATTATGTGTGAATTTTCTATATATATGTACCAAAAATAACCTGTCTTTCTTTTATGTAGTTACATGTTTTAAAAGGATATTTCAAAAATTCTCCCATATAAACAACCCTGTTTCAAGGGAACTTCTCAAATTATTACCTATTTTCAAGGAAAATAAGTAATATATTTTAAGACATTATTATTTTTTTATAATCACACATTTTATCATTAAAAAAAATCTTGGTTCATTTATGGTTTTATGAAATCAAACATGCATTTCTATTTTAAAATCTCTTTAATATTTTCCTAAAACCTCACAAAAATGTTTTATTTCTAAAGCTTCTTTAAAAACTCTTTTTACATGATTTCACTTCAATGAGACAACATTTATGCTTCAAATGTAATTTCAATATTCTTCTCTCTTCTTTTCTGGGATATAAATGTTTAAAAATCTGATTTCATGATAAATACAAATGATTTTTCAATAGAACTCTTCTTTCTAAAGTAAAAAAAGGATTTTTCCCATCTCACTTTAACTTTTATGAGATATATGCCTTGTTAACCACTTTTTTCTTGAATGTGGTGTATGTACTTACCTTTGGTATATCATATCAAGAGTCTCATTATTGTCATGATATTCTAAGGTATTATGTTTTGAATTTTTCAAGGTGGTATGGGACACTTTGGAATGTTTAAGGATTATTTCCTCAAGAGATTTTCAATGGTGTCATTTAAAATCATATTCATCTATGTCAACGTCCTTATTGAATATTATACTTCATTGAGGTTTATATTTTATAACATAATCTACCATATTTAATTTAATGTTTTATGATTAGTTTTACTATGGATATGATATCTTAAAACCATTCACCAATTTACTCTGAATGGTTAGTGTTTGTGCTTAATGATTGGGGAAAGTATTTACATTTCATATATTCATTTCAACATGAATGTATATATTGATTATTTTCACCCCATTCATATGAGGAATTAATTGTACTTAGTAAGTGAGGGGTGTGGCTCGTGATATCTCATTGATCCATCAGTAGGTCTCATGAGACAAACTACAGTCTTGGAACAAGGCCTTGACAAAATGGTTATTTATGGTCTTGGCATGAGGCCTTGGCGATATGGTTATGATCTCATGCATTATGCATTCCCTCGTTATGAAACTAGTAATTAAAAGTTCATGTGGTTATTCGACTAGTAGAATACCAATTATAGTGCTTTATTATGGAATTATTTATTCAGCTCTTATTCTTACCATAATGTGTTCAATTTTATTTTTAAAGGCATGTGTTTTTAGTTATTCATCATGTCTATTTTTTATGTTTATGATATCTTTTGATGTATTTTTTACCCTTACTGAGCATTTTATCTCACCCCATTCACATGTTTAATTTTTTTCCAGGTTGTGAAGAAGGATATTATGAATGATGTATAGGGATAACCTAGGAGCTATAGATATTGTCAAAGGAGTTATATATTGTTTTTCTTTTCAAGTTGTAATGTTGAACTTATGTATTTTCAAGTTTTCCAAAGCTACTAAACTTTTTGTTCCTTCGGGATATGATTCCATTTAATCATTCCAATATAATTAAATAATGCACCGGCTTAGAGAAACTGGAGTCAGGGCGTTATATAGGATATTAGTCATTGGCTATGACAAGTTCTAAATACTTGTAAATGTAAGTAGAATGCAGAAAATTATACAAAAAAGAATTATAGAGGTTGAAGTTTTTTATGTTTTGGTCTTAGATTTCATAAGACCCTTCCCACCCACAAATGGAAATGAATATATTCTTTTGGCTATGGATTATGTGTTTGAGTGGGTTGAGGCAGTGGATTATCCTAATAATTCTACAGCTAGTATAGTGAAATTCATCAAGAAAAACATTTTTCTAGGTTTGGAGTTCCTATAGAATTAATTATAGATAATGTAAATCATTTCAAAAATTAAAGGTTCAATAATATGATGGATAAGTATGGATGTTCTTATAGAATTGGTACCACCTAACACCCACAGTCTTGTGGGAAGGTTGAAGTGTCTAAGAGAGAGCTTAAGAAGATCTTGGAGAAGACAATTTCTTGATCCATGGAGGATTGGTCAATGAAGTTGGATAAGGCTATGTGGGATTATAAAACATCTTATAATATTTCCATAGTGATTTACCCATACAAAATTCTCTTTGAAATGACTTTTCATCTTCGTGTGGAATTACATCAAAAAGTATTTTAGGCAATAAAGACCCTGAACTTTGACTTCAAGTCTGCTAATGAGAGGTGGTTGTTAGATATGAGTGTGATGGAATAAATTGGGAGGAAAACTTATGAGAGTGATGAATTTTACAAATAAATAACAAAATATTTTCATGACTTGATAATTCAGAATAGGTATTTCAATATTGGTCAGAGAGTCTTACTATTTAATTCTAGGATGAAACTTTTCCCATGAAAACTGAAGACCAAGTGGTCAGGACCCATCACCATTCTAAGAGTTATAGTTAATGGAGCTATGGAGCTAGTTTAAGAGGAAAATAGACCAATCTTTCTCAATAGTTAGAGGATCAAACATTTCTTTGAAGGGAAGACAAAGGTCTCTACTTCCATTTCTTTACTTGAAGGATGATTCTGTCTCAAGTATAACTAAGGATAATAAACTTAGTGTTTCATCGGAAATTAAACCATGGTTTATTTTCTATTTTCTTTTTATTTATATTTTAGAATAAATATAACTCCTTATAAGTTATTATCCATTCTATTTTCATGTATGTAATTTTATGTCACATGATTTTCTACTGCTAGTGTGTTACTACTATTAGAAACTCATAAAGGGAAAACCAAGGACACAACCCACTGAATCATATGGGTAAAACCTCTTCAATAAACCTTTTGATGAATTTTTATTCAACTTTAAATTATATATTCTTATTCCTATTTTCTTACCTTTGTAGTAATTTGAGAGGACCAACCAGATCACTTCACTTAGTCTTATATGAGAGGAACTTTTGAATAAACATTAATGGTCAAGGATCTCACATTTAGGGAAGTGTTGTTCTTCATTTTACATTTTTATTCTCTACTCATGTTTTACTACCTATTGTTGTGACTTCTTCCTATTGTTCTGGCTTAAGTGTGGGAGAATCCCCATGATTTTTCTTGAATCTTGGGATTCTACCTTCTTTATTGGGTGTTAGATTATTGATTTTATTAAGTTAAAAATTTTGTTGAACTGCATTATGAAGCCTTATTGCACCCATTGCTTTCAATTTCATTCATTTTTTGTTATACAAAATTGGTTATCATGATACTTCTTGAAATACATTGAAAATTATTTTTTCTACTTATAAAAACAAAAAACATGAGGTTTTCAAAAAAAACATTTTTTGTGCTTGAGATGCTGGCGATGGTTGGTAGGGTTCCTTTGTATATGTTTTTTTTGTTTTACTAATTTTTTTATGGAAAGGTGAATTTTGAACATTCCTTTAAACCCCTATCAATTATTCAACTACTGAATTTCCAATATGTTCTAAACTAATTTTTCTCCCACTCTAAGATCCATCAATGGGTACATTATTGAGTTCTTAGTGTGGAAGATAAGGGTCTTTGTTATGTGCCTTCTATGCTAAGTTGTGATTAATTTATAATCACATCAAATTCTACCTTGTTTTTTGTTAAAAAAATAGTCAAAATTTTCAAAAAAAAATCAAAAACTGAGGTTCTTAGGCTTCAATCTAATCCTGAATTCTTTCCTTCCTAAAGGATAACTACTTGCTAGTTATTAGGGGTTTTCTCTAAAATATGAAATTTTTGGGGATGTACTGTAACACCCCGACCCCAAAATCCCAGAGCCGGTGCATTACTTTACTAGATTGGAATGATTATAAGGAATCAAATCCTGAAGGACCGATCAGTTTAGTAGTCTTGAATAAACTAGAAACATACATGGAACCCATTTTACATTTGGAAATGAAATAAAATATGATACATAACAAAAGCTAATAAATTGCATCCTTGAAAACTCAATAAATGATATCTTCTTTATAACCTGGGTAATGAAAAAAAAATGAAAGGGGTGAGCTTAAATGCTTAGTAAGGGTTAAATATAGTGTAATCATGAATCAGCAATAAGTGAATCATAATCAATTAGACATGACTAATATGACATGATGAATAAATAAAAACACTTACATCAATAATCTAAGAATAAAAATGCATCCATAGATTTTGTCATAGTGAAAACCTCATGGATAGTAATAATTGAATAATGAATAAAGATATTGCTTATTATTTGGACGTAGTGGATTTGGCACATAAACTATTATACCTTCGAGATGGTTTAAGTCTGTGGGTAGAAACCTATCTGATTTTTGGAAACAAACTTGAAGGGTTTGTCGCAAACTGATTTGTCTCATGAGACATGTCGATGAATCGATGGGATATAGAAGGCCTCGATCATCACTATCAATCCAAATCATTATTTATACATATATTTAATACAAGAAAAATATGCCTTTAAAATTTCTGTATTGAATAGAGGATACAGATTCATCAATATTTTCCCCAGTTAAAATAGCATTTGAAATAAGCACTGTATGTGAAATGGTATACATCTTAAGGAAATAATCATATCCATGATACAAGAAAATGGATATTTAACAGAATTATAATTTAAAATGAAAAATTATCTCAAAGGGGAAGTATATACACCACATAAGAAATATTAGGGGCACAATACCAAGTAAGTCTCAAGGAAATGGAAATTGAGACAAAGTCTCTTACCACATTGTAATCAGTCGAATCGTATGACCAAAAATTAATAATCACCAAATGAATCACATAATACCATGAATATAAAAATAATCATGATATTATATATCAAATTTCAGTACACATACACCACATACAATAAATAAGTGGCAAACAATGGAAAACTCATGGAATTAAAATTGAGGTTAGAAACCCCTTACCTTATGCCTGAATGTGTTCTTCGATTGATCTTAATGACCTGAATAATAAAATTTAGCTTCATTAATTAATAATTACAAAACCTATTATAAATTTAACTTATTTAGTTTAACATTATTAGGTTCATTCATTTTCATCTTCATGGGTTTTAGATGTTCAATTTTATTATTTTGGAAGCATTTTCTTCCTTGGTTTTCATGATCGATTTACTTGTATTTACGAATAGAAGTTTGTTTAAAATGTGGTTAAACCTCCAGAATTGTTAATATATATTATTAGTGACATTAAATATATATAAATGATTTTATAATGATTTTGGTTATATACCATGAGGATGAATCATTAGATAAAAGTTAGTGATAAACGCTTGGACTAACTTGGCAATTTTGTGCATAATAAACTTATTTTGTATTATTATTTTATATTATGAGTGTATGAGGATTAAAAAACATTAAATAAGATAAAATGCATATATTATGATACATTTCAACCATTATAAATGTTTCACAACCAGTCTTCAAGATAGAAATGAAAATTGAAAACTCATATTCCTTGAACGTGGTAATTAACACATCTCAGAGGGTGTTCTCATTTATAGTATAAAAGGAGGGAAAAGAAGAGATGATGATGGTATATTCAATTATCATAACAACATTTCAGTACATATATGGTACTATAGTTGTCATGAATAATTGGATAATAGGTAGGGACAATGTATAAGTGAGAAAGAATTTAAAAGAGAAAAACAAGAAATCTTACCTCTTGAATATTTCTCTTTCAAAACAACCTTAAGGCTCTTGTAAGTGGTATTTCTTTGAGACCAGAAGCACAATAATGTGTAAATGGATGAGTAGAATGTAATTTGGCAGAGGTTGGAAAAAAAAGAAGGCTTATCGTTATGAAATTTGTGAAGGAAGGAACCTCCTTTTATAAGTGATGTGAGGGGTAACTTAGGAATCACGAAAGTTAATAGAATATAATAAATATATTATAGGGTTTAAGACTCCCAAATGGCCTAAAACTAAAGTGGTTTACATTTTAGAAGTAATATTATAATTTTTTGGAATTTTTCAATAATTTTGCGATTTTTAAATAATTTAATTAAATATTTTATTCATGAAAAACAATTTTGTCAAGATAAAAACTATTCATAACTATGATTTTAAACACATCAAAACAAAGGTTAAAAACAGAATAAAATTTTATATTATATCATAGAAATTTCATATTCATCTTGGGAATCTGTGAATTATCTTAAAAATATAAAATTATATTTATTTTATTATTTTTATTATTTTTAATATAATTTATTTTATTTATCCATTAATTAAATTAATACTACATCATCTTTGTGAAAGCCATTATGATATTTATTTGTTGTCTAAAATTTAAAAATAAAATTACTTGAGAAATCGAATTTTATTATCTTTCCAAATAATATTCTTGTTCGAATAAAACCTCTAGAAAATCTCATATAACAATATTATTAAATTGAAAACTATAATGTGACAACTTGATTTCCTTTTGAAATAAAATATTAAAAAGGATTTAAACTGATTCATGTGGGTCCAAAATGTCCCAAATTCGAATACAAAATTTATAATAGTCTAATAATGATTATATAAAACATTTTATACAAAATATGGGTCATTTAATAATTCTTATAATTTTAATTAAAAACAATTTGTTAATTTTTCTTATGCTTGCACAAACGCTGCATCAGCGTTGCATAAGCATTAATGTTAATTATTTCACATATAAAAATTAAAAATAATATACTATCATAAATATAATTAATTAGGTTCAAAAAAATATGAATTTATTCATTATGTGTATTCACTCTTATACATAACAAGACATCCTTTTAAATTTGTAATTTTGTCTTTTCTTCCCCTACACAAGGATTGGACTGACATTTGGATAATAATCATGTTATATAACCCTAAAAAACGAAATTAAAAATAAAAGAGATAAATAATATATAATAATTAATAAATAAGTCATGAAAATAATTTTTAGCACTCAATTATTATATATAAATTACCAATTTTGACTTTGTCAGCGCTGCGCAGGCACTGCATCGATATTGACAATGATTTTTATACTTATCATGAAAAAATATACTTTTCATTTTCTAAATTTATTATGTACAATATTCCACTTTTAATATAATTATTTATTTATTACATAGTTTAAATAAATTTTTAAATCATAATAATTTCATGACGATGTAACAAAAAAACGTCGTATTTTATAAAAATTGTATTTTTTACTATTCAACAAAAATTAAACTATTTCATAGAAATCCCAAAAAATCATCCAAACCATTTTTCAATGTTTAGAATCCAAAAAATAACTCCATGTTAAGAAAATAATTTTCTAAATATGAGAAATTTAATTTTGAATTAAAATCATCATTTACTCAAAAAATACCAATTTTAATATTATAACTGATTTTATGACACTTTGAAAAATTAACTAGGGTCTCATAAAATTAACTTATAATCATAGGAAAATAATATATTGATTCATAAATACATTTCATGAAAAATAATCACATTTTAAATTAATCTAATAATTATAAAATTATAATTCATTATTGATTTATCATCAAAATTCCAACACTTAATTATTAATTTTTAAAATATACACTCTCATTTATATGGTGCCTAAATTCTATTTTTACTTACATGGGTGAGGTTACTATTCATAACAGTACATTACTATTCATAAGAGTCAAGTTACTATTCAAAAGGTTACATTACTATTCAAGTTACTAATCATAAGGGTATATTACTATTCATAAGGGTCAAGTTTCTATTCATAAGGGTGCATTACTATATATGAGGGACAAATTACTATTCATTGTAGGACCCCGGAATGCCCTGAGAGGGGAGGGGTGAATCAGAGTGTCAATTTTTTCTTTTAAAACAAGGATCTTGTTCCCACGTTGGTAGGAACGCATTAAACCTATATAATAGTTATGAACAATAAATAAATAATCACATGCAAAGAGACCACACAACACTTTTACTTGGTTCACCACAAAGGGCTACGTCCAGGGAGCATACACTGAAATTTTGTCAATCGTACTAAAATCCACTAATCTTCACTATTTGTGGAGTATAATAGTTCATTCACAATCACTCTGTGCTAGGCACACTGCCTTTACAAAGGTTCAGGGATAAATCACTACTACCCTCAGTTCACTCCTGTTGACTCCCTCTGGATCACTGACTTGGGAGTAGTCTTACTCAGATTATTGACATGAGGGTCTCTTCGACAGATTTGCATTGAAATATTTTTCTCAGTCCAGCATGAGACACTGCTTGCATCAAAGTCCTGGATTGATGCACTTGAAAGAACTGAACGCACAAACCAGATACTCAAAATCATGTCAGAAGCACAACACTGTACTTGCACGCAATACCTCAACTTGTAAGAAAGATTGGGGATTTATCGCGCAAGATGACTTTCACGCAACCCTTATTTTACGTGCAACCCTTATCTTTCGTTCAACTACACCAAAGGGTTCACTTAGTCTTTTCAGACTAAAGGAACATTTTCCACGCAAGATTAACTCTCTTCCAATCTTTCACATGCAAATCTTTCGCGTGGCAGAGTAACTAGATTTTTGTTGAAAAATCCCATTAAGTCTTCCTTGGGGGTTGTCACATATTTATAGGCCCTTGATGACCCTGCACGCAAGATCTCGATGCATTTTTGTCGGTGCGCGTAAGTTTCTTTCTGAGCGCGCAAAACCCCTTTTGACATCGCATTGGGCGCGTAAGATTCTTTCACGAAACTCCATATTTTGCACACATTTATGTCATAATCACACTTTTTTCCTTTGTCATATTTTGATAAACTGATCCCAAAATAAGTCGTGAATGAAAGTTTCCAAACACCCTCCAATCTTGCACGCAATTTTTTTTTCCAATCACACATTTCTCCATTTTCTGATTTTCAGGCCCAAAAATTTGGCAAACACAAGGAAAAGGCACCACCTTCAATATTGTTGTCCGCTTGAACTGTATGATCCCCTTCCTGGAAAACATTCTTAACATCCAATAAGGATTGACAACAAACACAATCCAAACTTCATTTCCGGCATAGAATGGTCATGGGTCCAACAATCTCTCCCTTTGGGTTTGTCAGAAATCTCCAGATAGAGTCAAAAGAGAACCAGCCACTATTAAAACCTGATACGCAAGAATCAACTCAGCCAACACTCTAAGTCTACGCGAGCAATGCTTGGTGTAGAAAACAAGAGAGAATACATGAATTGTGTTCTTGTGTCTTTAATTGAAATCTCTAACTATTTCCTCATAACATTAGAAAGTTTTCTACCTTCACTATTCTCTCCATCTTCAGCCACGATTCTCTCTGTCTTCTCTCATCTAGAGACATCACATTCCTCTATATCTTCTCTCATCCAGAGACACGACATTCTATCCATTTCTCCCCCATTGGGAATAAACCCAAAGATGGATAATCATCCATTTTAGACCTCAGAACATACTCCCCCTAGATTGTATCTCCCCTATAAATCTGAAACACTTCCACAACACAAATTAAAATAGTTAAAAAAACTAGGGAGAGGGGAATTTTGTAACCTTCTTATGCACTGGGAGGTGGATGAACACCAAGTTTCAACCAATGTTTCTCAAACATAGCCACTGACAATGGCTTGGTCAGGATATCATATAATTGCTCATCAGTTCTCACATGATCCATTCTAATCACGCCTTGCTCAACATTTTCCTTGATAAATTGATATCTGATTTCAATATTTTTTGTACTAGAATTCTGAATAGGATTCTTCGTAAGATCAATTGTGCTCTTGTTATCACATTGAATCACCATTGGTTGTTTCACCTCATCACCATTGGTTGTTTCACCTCATCACCAATATCTATCAGTTGTTGCTTCATCTATAGTAGTTGAGTGTATGCCTTTATAGTGGATATATACTCAGATTCACCAGTACTAAGAAAAGTACTTTCTTGTTTCTTTCTCAACCAGCCATTACATTTTTGCCCAATATAGAATGCTCCACCACTGGTGGACTTTTTGTCCACTACATCTTCAGCCCATTTTGCATCAGAAAATGCTAATAATTCACTATCTTTTTCTACAGCAAAGTATAACCCATAATTATGAGTACCTCGAATGTACCTCATGATTATTTTTATTGTTGTCATATGCTCTTCCTTAGAATTACTCTGAAATTGGGTCACTAATCATGTTGCAAAGACAATTTCTAGACGTGTTGTTTTTAGGTACAATATGCTCCCAATGATCCTTATGTACATTGTGGGATCTACAGATGTCTCATCTTCATGCTTTCCAAGTTTGGTTCCAACTACAATTGGAGTTGAAATTGGTTTAGAGTCATGCATATTAAATTTCTTCAGCATCTCTCTTTCATACTTTTCTTGAGAAATGAATGTGTAATCATTATTTTGAATTACTTTAAGCCCTATAAAATATGTGAGCTCCCCAATCATAGACATTTCAAATTCTGATTTCATGTGATTGGAAAATTTATTCACTGATCTCTTCCTACTGCCACAAAATATAATGTCATCAACGTAAACTAGAACCATGAAATGGTCTTTTGAGGAATTATTTACATAGAGATTGTGATCTACTCCTCCTCTTTTGAATTCTAGATTCTTGAGATAAAAATCCAACCGTGAATACCATGCTCGTGGTTCCTGCTTCAAACCATAGAGGGCCTTCTTTAATTTTCAAACCTTCACTTCATCATTACCAAGAAGAAAGCCCACTGGCTGTTCAATGTAGACTTCTTTTTTGAGAACATCATTCAAGAATGTTGTCTTGACATCCATTTGATATACTTTGTATCCTCTTTGTATTGTCATGGCAAGAAAAAGCCTGATTGATTCCATTCTAGCCACTGGAGCAAATGTTTCTTCAACATCGACACCTTCAATCTATGAATATCCTTTACATACCAGTCGTGCCTTGTTTCTAATAACACATCCATATTCATCAAATTTGTTATTGAAAATTCACTTTGTACTAATCACATTGTGGACTTCGGGTCTCTTAACAAGGTCTCATGTTTGGTTCTTGTCAATATGATCCAACTCTTCATTCATGGATTTAACTCATGATTCATCCTTTGTAGCTTCTTCAAATGAGGATGGTTCCACAACTGAATGGAATGAAGATTGTGCATTACAATTCATTCTTATTGTCTAGGTTGGTGTCGTTCTATCCCCAATGATATTGGATTGATCTATTTCGGCTCTTTTGTGTTTCCTATGAGGTTCATATGAGGATTCCTTCGTCATTGTTTCTTCTTCGGATTATTCTTCTAAATCATCATCATTTTGTGACATCTGAATGTTTTTCACTCTTTCCTCCACTTCATCATTTTTATCTATACCATGTCCAAACTGATCCTCATCTTCTATTACACTAGCATAGGGATTATTTGAAGCACTTCTGGTTTTGTCTTCAATGATATTTACATCACTACTTTCCACAATTTTTCCAAGTCGCTTATTGAAACATTTGTTGGTTTTTCTTTTCATTGAGTATACAAAGAATATTCCTTCATCTGCTACATCACCATAATTCCCTTTATTTCTTTATTTGTTTCAAATAAATCATTTACTTCCGAAAACACAGAAATACTTCAAGGAGGGATTCCTTCCATGCCACAACTCATACGGTGTCTTGGTTTCTTCCATATAGAGCCTTGTTCAATTTTGAATATATACCACTGCTTGAACTGCCTCTTTCCAATAATGATGAGGGATATGGATCTCAATCATCATTGTTCTTTCCATATTGTTCACATGGCAATTCCTACGCTCCACAACTCTATTCTACTGTGGGGTTCTCACAACTTCCACCTCATGTTTTATTCCATGCTTCTCTAGGTAATTCTAAAACTCGATGGATGTGTATTCCCCTCCATTATCAGATCACAGAACATTAATTGCCCACCCAGTGTCATTTTTGGAAATTTGACGATAAGTCTTCATGCGATCAAGAACTTGTCGTTTCTTGTGTATAACTATCACGCATGTCATTCTACTATAATCGTCTATGAAAAGGAAAAAAGTACCTTTCTCCTTTTGTTCCAGCAACATTTATCGAGCCACGTACGTCTGTATGAATGATGTCAAGAATATTATATGATCTTTTCTTCTTTTTCCGATAGGAACTCCAGACCAATTTCCCATGAATGAATGCATCACATGTATTTTCACGTTCATGCTTTAGGATGGGGATATCCATGACAATATTCAGTTTTGATATCTTTTCCATGTCTTGTTGATTGATGTGACCCAACCTCTAGTGCCACAAGTTGTTTTGTTCTTCAATCATCAAATTGAAAATGTTCTCTTTACTATCAACTTGATATAGGTTTCCATCAGTTCTGCAACCCTTCATGAGAGAATTCACTATCCTTCCCTTTATAGTGCACCCCTTTTCATTGAACGTCACTATTAGTCCTGAGTCACAGAGTTGACTCGCACTCAAGAGATTGTAATGCAGACCATCCACATATAGAACTTTTTTCTTCTTTAGCTCTCTGCTTTCCAGTTCAGTACATCCAATACCTTTGATATTCAAAGCACCATCATTACCGAACCTCACTATTCCATCGACCTTTTTCTTAAAATTCATTAACAGTTCTACATTTCTCGTCATATGGGATGAGCATCCACTATCAAGAATCAAGGTGCTACTATTCTTGGTAGCCTTGAGAGCGACTTCAGCAAGATTGGACTTCCCAATATTCTTCTTTTCCTTCCATGAAATATTAGCTTGATTGAAGGATGAAGATGGGTTTTCAAATCTAATTTTACTGTGCAAAGGTTCATCATACTCACACTCTTCTTCTAGAGGAGAAAACCTATTTTAAAGAGAAACACCATCTGGTTGGTGTGTGCTGACTTGTCTTTGAGCTCTGTAGGAATTGTTCCTGTCACTCCTTTTCCTGCAATAGATAGTTTTGTGGCAAAAGTTATAGAAATTAAAACAATATCCATTGAACCCATTTCTTCTATATGAAGTTGGATACGAATTAATTCTATGTTGTTGACCTCATAGCTCTCCCCCATTCAAATAACTCATTTCCTCTTCACAGTAAGACATAGTATGGCCCAGATATCCGTAGAATTGACATTTCATAAGCAGAAATATCTTTTCACTTTGATTTTTTTCATGTTCCCTTCCTTCAAATAAGATCGTGACAGCTGGTTATTTCTGAAATCTTGTCAATATTTTACAGTTCTCCGTCCATTTTCTCTTGGGACTTTCTTTATTTGGACTTCATGTGACTTTGCAACATGTCCAAATTCCATCTTTCCTTTATTTAGGCTCATCTTATTCCCATTACTTGATGATTTAACATCACAACCAATTCAACCGTTCCCCATTCATGCAGGTCTTTAATCTTTTAAATTATTTTCAACTCCATCAAAACCCTTCTTAGCATTCACTAGTAATTCTGCATATGAAAATATTCCCAACTGTATTTTCTTCTTTGCCTCTTTTGAGTTTGATTAACTTTCTAGTTTACTCCGAAGAGTAACAACTTCTTCTTTAAGACCCTCAATACTCTTGTACCTCTCTTCCAGTCTAGAGGATAGATTATTGATGACCATGGCATGTTATTCAATTCTGATCTTTAGTTCCACAACATCTTCTGTGCTTTCAATGATTGAAGACTGTACTTTCTCAAATTCTTCCAGTCTTTCAATTTCTGCTTCAAGCTAATCAACATACTCAGATGATTCTTTCACAATTGCTCCCCATTTTTTTCATCTATTACATTGATTCTCAAGCTTACGAGGAGCATCCCTCAATTCAAGTTTGGGAATGACATCAGTGTTCAACTGATTATCTCTAGCTTTGTTATATGATGGTTCTGACTTTTCTATAGTAGCCATCATGGAAGCATGTTTCTCATATTTAAATTTTGGTTCTTCTTCCTCAAATAAGTCATTATCACTGTCATCATCTTCTTCACAGAGAAAACTTTTCCTCTGTAGTTTCTTCCCAGAAATAAATTTTCCCTTTTGAGAAAACCTATTCTTAGGATTTTGTGAGTTTCTACCTTTGCTTTCATTATCATCGAACTTCATTGAGCACTGAGAAGAAATGTGCCCAACTCTACCACAACAAAAACATGCCAAGGGTATCTTCCCTTAAAATCTTCTTTTTCCCCTCTTGAATATCTTGGCAAAGAGAGAGAGAAAATCACTTTCATCATCAGCATCATTAATGAAGTCTATGGCTTTGAATTCCATCTCCTTGATAACATGCCTTCACTACAAAATAATTATATATGGCTTTGAATTCCATCTCCTTGATAACATGCCTTCACTACAAAATAATTATCTTTTTCCAACAGGGGTATATCTGTTGGTAAAAGTGCAATTACTTTTGGTAAAACTTTTTACCAACAAAAATTGTCTTGTCACTAAACTATTAGTAAAAACTATGTCGCTAAAAGTTATTGTGACAGATAAAATGACTATTGCAATTATAATTATACCAATAGATAATATATATGATGATAAAAATGTTTAGCAACAAATTAATACGACTAATATATCTATTGGTAATATTATTAACATTTATAAACAATGTCAAAAATTAATATTCCTTTTTAAATTATACACTAAATGTTGGTATTCCAATATTTATTGTTAAAATTTTATATTATATTTATCAATATAATTATATACAATATATTATTATATTTATCGTATAATAATTACAAAATTAGCATATAAAATACATCAAAAATGACTTTAATTGAAAAAACACATTCTAATATAATTTAAATACGTGTTCAAACTTCATGAAAATACAAGAAGCTCCAAGAAAAATATTAGAAGCATGTTTAAACATGTTCAAACACTAAGTGAATTTATATGTAACTCAATGAAACATCGTCATAAATCTATTTCTCACAAACAACAGACATCACTGTTGCAGAATCCTCATAACTTTACATGAGCTATTATCTAATGTAGTGGATCAAGACATGCACAACTTCACCGTCATCCACTTGACTACAGTGGACCACCCTTTTATGCTTGAAGCAACACCAGTCCCCTCCACTTTAGTCATGCACCATCACGAGCAACGTTATGGTCACACACAAAAACAATTGGAAAATATATTTCATTTAAATGAAAGATATAAAAATAATAACACATGATATAAAAATATCATCCAGTGATCAAAACAAGAGGATTATCTTACCAGTGAAAACAATAACAATAAGATAATCTAACAGCAATAAGATAATCTAACTAGATACCACAACAACAATAAAATTATCCTTCCTGATCACAACAAGAATATATAACAAATACCAAAACAATTTCTATAACAATATAAAAATAACCAGTGAGAATAACAATATAAAAATGACTAGAAGAACTGATGGATACAAAAGAAATTACAAATAACCAAATTAATAGAAGATATATAGTGACCATAACAAAAGAAAATAATAACCCATGATATAAAAATAACAATAAGATTGTCTAACATGTGACCACAAACCATTAAGAATGACACTAACTTCAATTAAGAGTGACACATAACTCAAAATTATATAGTCTAGTTCAAACCATATCAGACATGAGTCGGTTTCCCACCAAACACCCCTAAAAAATTATTAAAGAAAATAAAAATTCCACTTCCTACACAAGATGCAATTTCACCATCAAGGAATTGAAAGAGATTTCATGTATATACATGACATTAACACACATATCAGGGAGAGAGAAATGTCACCGTTTTAGCCAAGCATCGCGTTCATTCTCCAGCAAAAGCTGACTCAAAGTATCCAATAAACTATAATATTCTAGTCAATCCACAGCTCATATGTCAGACCAGCAACAATTCTTGAAGAGCAATAATTCTGTAAGAGAATCAACCAACCCTGCAGCAGATCAGAAAAGAACTCTCATCAACACAATAGATTTTCATTAAAAGAATTGAATTCCATGGAGAAAATTGACATCCCATTAGCATGCATATAAACCCAAAAGACCAGATGTGTCATGGAAAAACAGGGAATCCAACCTAATGGCCAAATGTCAATCCTTGAGGTGAGTCTTTCCATGGCTTCCTCACTCGGCAAAACCTAAACTTTTGAGCAGCCTTAGTGAAAAACTAGAAAACACCTCATACAGAGATATCACAACCAAATAATAGAAATCCAGAGTTGTTTCAAACTTCCAAGAACATTAAACAAAACTCTATGGAAGCCAACATCAATGAGGGAAAGAGGAAAAATCAAGATTTAATAAATAATCGGGGCACACACCTTAAACATTAAATACATTCAAATATGTAATTTATTGTTCAGCTAAATTTAGTTATCCCTAAATTGATTTAATTTTTAATGGCCAACTCGTCAAGGACGTACCTGCAAAATGACATCCAAATGATTGAAATCAAATAAGGTTTTGACCTTATTTAGAGAAGACTGTCTATATTCTAACAGAAGAGAAACATCGTCGCCCTCCTCAGCCGTCTTCTGTTTGTTTACTCTATGCTGCGATATCTTTGAGAAGATTTTCCATTTTTATTCAAATGCACATGAATCCTTTTAATCAAACAGCGTGAAGGGGTCTGAGTTGAAAAGGAACCATCATTACAACCAGAAAACCCTTCAATTAATCACAAATCCATGGCCTTTCTATGCGGGATGCTTTCGCCCTACCTTTCAGTTGGCCATTATGGTTCTTGAGACTTAAGATCGCTCATTATGGGCTTAGGGTTTTACAGGTTGGCTTCTCAGCCAACATTCAGGCCCTATAATGCCCTTCTTCCCACTTCGGTTGTTCAGGCTGGCATGTCAGGAAAAATCAGAGGTGACGCCAATGTAGGTTTTGATAGGAACATTGGTGGAGAGAATGAGATAAACAGACCACTACTTAGATCCCAAACCGTAACCATTAAGAAACAATAGATAAAACACACAAAATCAGATTAGGGTTCAGACAGGTCACGCACACCACAAGAGAGGGAAAATCATGATGAAAATAGAAGAATAAGGAAGTGGATGAGATGGAATGCTAACCGGAGGACACCAAGTGCAAAATCATAAGGAGAGACGACTGGATTCCATTGCTGGAGGAGGAGGGAGGCACGCCGTTAGGGTTCCGCCGTGATGGGGCGTGCGACACAAATAGGAAGGGGAGAGGGAGGGGCGACGTAGGGGAGAAGGGAGAAGGTAGAAGGGAAATGTAAAAAATAAAATAATAATAATAATAATAACAACAACAATAATAATAATAATTTTTTACAATAAAATAAAATTAATCAGGTGGTGGGACAATGGAAGACATGGTAACAGTGATCTGGTCACTGCGACTCAAGACTTTTAATTTAGGGAAGAGATTCATGTTAATGGTATAATTAAAAAAAATAGCATGATGTATAATAAATTTATATATAATTTATATAAAATAAAAAAACTTTAAACTTATATATATTTGGGATAAAAAATTATATTATATACATTTAATGAAATTATATATATGTGACTTTTCTCGTTTTTACTACATTTTATCTTATTCAAGTCTCCAAAAATTCTAATCATCTATCACCAATTTTACATCTCATATATATATATATATATATATATATATATATATATATATATATATATATATATATTATCACAAACATATAATGTATCAATAAAAACATATGATTATATGATTTTATTAAAATATTTATAATTTATTGAAACAAATTTTTATAATGATAGTAAAGTTGTTGGTAATAACAATTAATAGTTAATAGATTAATTTGTTGGAAAAAAATGTTAGTATTGATATGATAAAGCAATAGATTTAACTATTAGTAAAAGATTTGATGGTGTTGAATGATCAATATCAATAAATATAACTGTTGGTAAAAACAAGTATTGGTACTTAAAATCTATACCAATAAAATTCAATATCTGTTGGAATTTCTCATTTTTACCAACAGATATATCATTTTTCAATAGATTTCTATTGGTATAAGCCTTTTTTTGTAGTGCTTGTTGCATCCTCCGGTTTTACTCTCATTTCATATGCATTCAAACTGCTTGGAAGATCATCCAAAGAAAGATTGGAAAAATCTCTTTCATCAATGGTAGAAACTTTGGGATTGTAGAGTGGTGTAAACCTTCTCAAAATTTTCTTCAAAATTTCGATGTCTTTAATTTCTTCTCCAAGCCCTCGAATTGCTCCTACAACATCAGTAATTCAATTGAAGAAGGAATCTACATTTTCATCTGGATTCATTTTTAGATCATCAAACCTATTGTGCAGAACTTGGAGTTTCGCCTCCTTTACTTTGTTGCCCCCTTCATAAATATTATATACCTTTTCCCACATAGACTTAGCTGAATTACAACTCATCACTTTTAGATAAATTTGATCAGAAAGTGTTGTAGTAAGAGCATTTTTTGCTTTGGCGTCAGCATCAAGCATCTTTCTATCTTTATCTGTCATTGAAAGACCTGTAGGATCTATGACTTGTATTCCTTCCATAGTAGAAAATAAAACATCCATTCCAAGAGATCATAGATGAGATATCATCCCGTTTTTTCATATTTGAAAGTTTCTTCCATCGAAGAGGGGGACTCCCCTAACATTGACAAAATTCTCTATAGAAATGAAAGACATATTCAACACTAGAAACCTTTACCCTTTGATACCACTTGTAGGACCCCGGGATGCCCTAAGAGGGGAGGGTTGAATCAGGTTGTCAACTTTTTCTTTAAAAACAAGGATCTTGTTCCCACGTTGGTAGGAACACATTAAACCTGTATGATAGTTATGAAAAATAAATAAATAATCACATGCAAAGAGACCATGCAACACTTTTATGTGGTTCACCAAAAAGGGCTACGTCTATGGAGCATATGTTGACAGTGTGTCGGTCGTACCAAAATCTACTAATCTTCACTAGTTGTGGAGTACAGTAGTTCAGTTACAGTCACTCTGTGCCAGGCACACTGCCTTTACAAAGGTTCAGGGATAGCTCACAACTACCCACGAGTCACTCCCGTTGACTCCCCCTGGCTCACTACCTTGGGAGTAGTCTTACTCAATTTATTGACATGAGGGTCTCTTTGACAGATTTTCATTGAAATCTTTGTCTTAGTCCAGCATGAGACATTGCTTGCATCGAAGTCCTGGAATGATGCACTTGAAAGCACTGAAC
Source organism: Viscum album (assembly GCA_963277665.1). NCBI lineage: Eukaryota > Viridiplantae > Streptophyta > Magnoliopsida > Santalales > Viscaceae > Viscum > Viscum album. The sequence goes on from OY728157.1 coordinate 1,777,067,632, forward strand.
ACGCAAACCAGATACTCAAAAGCCTATCAAATGCACAACATTGTACTTACACGCCATACCTCAACTTGAGCACAAGATTTGTGATTTTTCGCACAAGATGACTTTCGCGCAACCACTATTTTTTAGACAACCCTTATCTTTCGTGCAACTACACTGAAGGGTTCACTTGGTCTTTTCAGACTAAAGGAACATTTTTCACGCAAGATTAACTCTCTTCTAATCTTTTGCGCGCAAATTTGTCACGCAGTAGAGCAACTAGATTTTTGTTGAAAAATCCCCTTAAGTCTTCCTTGGGGGGTTGCCGCATATTTATATGCCCTTGATGACCTTGAACGAAATATCCCGATGCATTTTCATCGATGCGCGTAAGTTTCTTTCCGAGCACGCAAAACCCCTTTTGACGTCGCATTGGGAGCATAAGATTCTTTCGTGCAACTCCATCTTTCGCTCACATTTATGTCTTACACGCACTTTTTCCTTTGTCAAATTTTGATAAACTGATCCCAAAAATAAGCCTTGCGCTGAATTTTCGAAACACCCTCCAATCATGCGCCACCTTCAATACTGTTGTCTGCTTGAACTGTATGATCCCCTTCCTAGAAAAAATTCTGAATGTCCAATAAGGATTGACAACAAACACAAACCGAAATCCATTTCCTGCATAGAACAGTTGTTGGTCCAATATTTATAAGGGTACAATACTATTCATAAGGGTAACATTACTATTCATAAGGGTAAGTTACTCTTCACCAAAAATTAATTTGATCCTATTGAACTCTAAATATCTTATTGAACACAATCATGTATGTCCATTTTTTGAAATTCAAAACACAGAAGTGGAAAAATTATGTTTAATGTCTAGGTTATAACTATATTACAAAAACATAGTGTTGTTTCACAGTGACTTAGTTTTTTGTTCCTATAAGATATCTAATGTATTGAAATTATTTAAGAAGAAACATATCGTAAAATCTTGGGGTGTTATATTCTTCTCTCCATTGGAAATTTCGCCCTCAAAATTTTTCAAGTATTTTTACCTAAAAAAATGTGGTTTGTTCTTCTATACATACCCTCAAAGTCTATATTAGGGTTATGTTACCTAAATCATGTTTTCTAAATCTAGTTCCCAAGGTTTCTACTAAAATTTATCTGATACCAACTGTAACGCCTCGACCCCGAATGCCCGAAGCTGGTGCATTACTTTACTATATTGGCATGATTATAAGGAATCAAATCTTGAAGGACCGATTAGTTTTGTAGTCTTGAAGAAACTAGATACATACATGGAACCCATTTTACATTTGTAAAGGAAACAAAATATGATACATAACAAAATCTAATAAACTACATCCTTGAAAACTCAATAAATGATCTCTTCTTCATAACTTGGGGAAGGAAAACAAATGAAAGGGGTGAGATCAAATGCTCAGTAAGGGTTAAATATAGTGGAATCATGAATCAATAATAAGTGAATTATAATCAATTATACATGATTAATATTTCATTATGAATAAATGAAAACACTTGCATCAATAAGCTGAGAATAAAAATGCATCCATAGATTTTGTCATAGTGAAAATATCATGGATAATAATAAATAAATAATGAATAAATAGAATGCTTATTATTTCAACATCATTTATCTGGCACATGAACCATTATACCATCGAGACGGTTTAAGTCTGTGGGTAGAAACCCATCTGATTTTTTGAACCAAACTTGAAGGGTTTGCTGCCAACTAATTTGTCTCATGAGACATGTTGATGCATCGAGGGGATATAGCAGGCTCCGCCTGTCACTACCAGTCCAAATAATTTTTATAAATAGATTTAATACAATAACAATATGCCTTTACTATATCCGTATTGAATAGAGGATACAGATTCATCAATATTTTCCCCAGTTAAAATAACATTCAAAATAAGCATCGTATGTGAAATGGTATATGACTTAAGGAAATAATAATTTCCATGGTATAAAAAAATGTATATTTAACAGAATTATGATTTCAAATGAAAAATGAAATCAATTGGGTAGTATATAGACCACATAAGAAATATTAAGTGCACAATACCTAGTAAGTCTCAAGGAAATGGAAATTGAGACAAAGTCGCATAACACATTGTAATCAATCGAATTGTATGACCAAAAATTAATAATCACCAAATGAATCACAAAATACCATGAATATAAAAAATAATCATGATATTATATATCAAATCTCAGTACACATACACCACATACATGAAATAAGTGGCAAACAATGGAAATCTCACAGAATTAAAAGTGAGATGAGAAACCCCTTACCATATGCCCGAATGTGTTCTTTGATTGATCTTAATGACCTGAATAATGAAATTTAGCTTCATTAATTAATAATTCCATAACATACTCTATATTTAATTGGGTTAGTTTAACCTTATTAGGTTCATTCATAGCCTTTTATGGGTTTAAGATGTTCAATTTTATTGTTCTGGAAGCATTTTCTTCCTTGGTTTTCATGATCAGTTTACTTGTATTCATGAATGGAAGTTTGTTTGAAATGTGGTTAAACATACAGAATTGTTAATATATATTATTAGTGAAATTATATATATATAAATTATCTTATAATGATTTTGGTTATATACCATGAGGATGACTCATTAGATAAAAGTTAATGATAAACACTTGGATTAACTTGGCGGTTTTGTGCATATTGAACTTGTTTTGTATTATCATTTTATATTATGAGTGTGTAAGGATTCCAGAACATTAAATAAGATAAAATACATATATTATGATCTGGTTCAACCATTAAAAGGGTTTCATGACCATTCTTTAAGATAGTAATGCAAATTGAAAACCTGTTTTCCTTGAATGTGATAATTAACACATCTCGGACAATGTTCTCATTTATAGTATAAAAGGAGGGAAAAGAAGAGATGATGATGGAATATTAAATTATCATAACAATATGACCATACATATAAGGTACTATATTTTTCATGAATAATTAGATAATACGCAGAGATAAGGTATAACTGAGAAAGAATTTAAAAGATAAGAAGAAGAAATCACACCTCTTGAATATTTCTCTTTTGAAACCACATTAAGGCACTTTGAAGTGGTCTTTTTATGAGACCAGAAGCAGAATAATGTGTAAAGGGATGAGGAGTACAGAATTTGGTAGATTTTAGCTGAATAAGAAGGCTTATGATTATGAAATTTGTGAAGGAAGGAACCTCATTTTATTTTCTTAAAAAAATGTGAAGGGGGGAAAGCCCCCCATTTATTGAAAGAAAGAAACTCCTTTTGAAGGAACCTCCTTTTTTAAGTGAGGTGATGGGTAACTTTGGAATCACGAAAATTAATAAAATATAATGAATATATTATAGGTTTTAAGACTCCTAAAAGGCCTAAAACTAAATTGGGATCACATTGTCGAAATAATATTATCATTTTTGGAATTTTTCAATAATTTTGTGATTTTTAATTAATTTAATAAAATATTTTATTCATGGAAAACAATTTTGTCAAGATAAAAACTATTCATAACTATGACTTCAAACGTAATAAAACAAGGTTTAAAAACCGAATCAAATTTTATATTATATCATAGAAATGTCATATTAATCTCGGTAATTTGCGAATTAGCTTAAAAATGTAAAATTATATTTATTTGATTATTTTTAATATCATTTATTTTATTTACTCATTAATTAAATTAATACTGGATCATCTTTGTGGAAGCCATTATGGTATTTATTTGTTGTCTAAAAATTAAAAATAAAATTACATGAAAAATAAAATTTTATTATATTTCCAAATACTATTCTTTTTCGAATGAAACCTCTTGAAATTTTATATAACAATATTATTAAATTGAAAACTATAATGTGACAACTTGATTTCTTTTTGAAATAAAATATTATAAAGGCTTTAAAGTGATTCATGTGGGTCCAAAATGTCCCAAATTCAAATCAAAACTTTATAATATTCTAATAATGATTATATAAAATGTTCCATCCAAAATATGGGTCATTTAATAATTCTTATAATTTTAATTAAAAATATGTTATTTATTTTTCTTATGCTTGCACAAGCGCTGCATCAGCGTTGTATAAGCATTAATGTTAATTATTTCATATATAAAAATTAAAAAAAAATACTATCATAAATATGAATTAATTAGGTTTAAAAAAATTATGAATTTATTCATTATGTATATTCACTCTTATACATGAAAGAAGTCTTCTTAAATTTCTTATTTTGTCTTTCTTACCCTGCACAAGCATTGCACAGATATTTGGATAATAATCATGTTATATAACATTAAAATTAAAAATAAAAAATAAAAAGAGATAAATAATACATAATAATTAATAAATAAGTCTTGAAAATAAATTTTAGCACTCAATTATTATATGTAAATTACTAATTTTGACTTTGTTAGCGCTGCGCAGGCACCGCGTCGATATTGACAATGATTTTTATACTTATCATGAAAAATAAACTTTTCATGTTCTAAATTTATTTTTTAAAATATTCTACTTGTAATATAATTATTTAGTTATTACATAGTTTAAAAAAAATTAAACCATAATAATTTCATGACGATGTCATGAAAAACACCGTATTTTATAAAAATTGTATTTTTTACTATTCAACAAAAATTAAACTATTTCATAAAAATCCCAAAAAATCATCCAAAATGTTTTTCAATGTGTAGAATCCAAATAAGAAGTCCATTTTAAGAAAATAATTTTCTAAATATGATAAATTTAATTTTGAATTAAAATCATCATTTACTCAAAAAATACCAATTTTAATATTATAACTGATTTTATGATACTTAAAAAAATTAACTAGGGTCTCATTAAATTATCTTATAATCATAGGAAAACAAAATATTGATTCATGAATACATTTTATGAAAATTAATCATCTTTTAAATTAATCTAATAATTATAAAATTTTAATTCATTATTTATAGTTCTTCAAAATACTAATACATAATTATTAATTTTTAAAATATTCACTCTCATTTATAAGGTGCCTAAATTCTCTTTTTAACTTACATGGGTGAGTTTACTATTCATAAGGTTACATTACTATTCATAAGGGTCAAGTTACTATTCATAAGGGTACATTACCATTCAAGTTACTATTTATAAGATTATATTACTATTCATACGGGTCATGTTTCTATTCATAAGGGTAGATTACTATTCATAAGAGTAACATTACTATTCATAAGGGTAATTTACTATTCCCCAAAAATTAAGTTGATCCTATCGGACTCTAAATATCTTACTAAACGCAACCATGTATAACTGTTTTTTGAAATTCAAAACACAGAAGTGGAAAAATTATGTTTAATGTCTAGGTTTTAACTATATTACAACAATATAGTGTTGTTTCGCAGTGACTTCATGTTGTGTGTATATAAGCTATTTAATGTATTGAAATTATTTAATAATAAGCATACCATAAAATCTTGGGGTGTTATATGTACGATTTCTGAGTGGACTTGCACACTATTTCTATAAATATTCTATTTTGGAACTAAGAAAGAGAGTGATATCATATATATATTTGTGAAATTATGATCTTAACTTTAGGAAACTGGAAATTGGAATGAGAACCTAGGGAACTCACATTTAAAAAAAATTAGTCACCTTAGGGATCCAAATCAAATGGTAATCATAGAGGTCCTTGGAAACTAGAGTAAAATGGAAAGATGAGATCTCATGGTGGAAGTATGAGACTCTATGAACTGGGTGTGTGTGTGTGTGTAAGCCCTGTGTACATATTAATATGTGAATCTACATAGTTTTTTGCATAAGATACATGGTAGGGTAAAATTCTGAAAAAAAGAACCAAAAATAAATTAAGTGCCTAGAAGTCAAAAATGAGTACATTAAGGTGAGGAGAACTTGGAACCCATATGAATAAGGGTACAATTTAATTGTTTGAAAACCATCTAATTTTTATCAATAAAGTGATAAAAAACAAAAAAAATGAACATTGATTTTTGGAACCTAGAAAAAAGTAAAAAATTAAAGGTTCCTTTTGTTAAGATCTTAATTCTACTTTATCTAACGTATCATCACTCTTAGAATCTGACCTTATACTAGAATTGAAGTATGGAAGTAGGTGGTTTCATATAGTGGTCATGAAATTTTCAAAGATGAATGAATCTATGCTCCTTTGATTTCCAGTGTGAACCTAAATTTAGAAAGGATTTTCAATGAATAGTTTATTTGAAAATCCCAACCCACATCTGGTTCTATTCCTCTATTTTTTTTAAAACCAGACATGCCCTGTAACGTATCCGACTTGGAGTCCACTAAACTAGTGCCCAAAGCCGAGTCATTACATGACCTCAAGTGCACCTCCCTGTATGCCAAAGGTTGCTGACTAGCAGTGAGGGTCTAATAAGACACATGGGGATACTATACCCTCTTTACCAGAGTAAGACACAACAGAACACAATATAAATATATAAAAAAATATGAAAAACCAATAAACATTCATAAGCAAACATTTCCCAAACGGGGTACAAACCACAAATCAAATACAACCATGCCATGCCATAATAGTACTGCAAGTGAATAAAATCCAAAATAAAACAAAAATACAAATTCCTAAATAGTCTTGAATCCAATTCTGGTCCTCCTCTATGTACATCTCAATTCCAACTCAACCTCCTAGTGTATGGCCCTTGCCCTTGTCTTGACCTACAACCATGAGATCTTCTCGGGTACCCAACGGCGGCCCAAGCAGGGTGTGAGTACAAATCTCAGTAGGCCACCACCAACGATGCCTACAAAATATCCAATCTAATAGATAGTGCATGCAAGTATGAAACAAATGGTAAGTAAACAAAAGACAACTTGGGTGCCATTAGATATCCAAGGTTCACTTAATTAACTCTTAGTATTTATCCCAATTTTAGTTTTATACCATCTTCATTTCTTAATCCATTTTGATCACATGTTCCATGGGTTAGTCATAATTATTATCTACACAAGGGTCTAAGGAAATCAATCACAATGAATATGGGAAATAAATCAAGTTCTTATCTCACTAGGGATACACATATCACATCAACAAATTACCCTCACCTTGAAGTCTCGGTCTGTGTGGAATGCAAACATTAGGAGAATAGAGCCTCAATCCCCTTCCCTAAGTCGTGAATTTATGGGGTGGTGTTTAGAGCCTCAGTCTAACTCAACCTATGGGTGTAGAACCTCAAGTCAATACCCCACTCTACCAAGCCATGTTCACATGCTTATTTATCAAATCACCACAACCATACCATAACACAACAAAACATAACCAATGCCATTGGAAATCATCAATCGAAAATCATAACAAACAACATGGGAATTAATACTATGCCATAACCCACTAACACATTTACCAATTACAGTTCATATTCATTTATCCAAATTCTCATTCTTGTTCCGTAACCCTTTAATTTTATTCAACAACCCCTATTCCTTGGTCAATATTCATCAATGACCATACTTTAACCCATTTATCCCATTAATCAGTTCAAGAACCTTTCTCATGTATTAAAAAATTACATATTTATCAATTCCCTAGTGCAACCATTTATATGTTCTCAATTCACAATCCATTTCCAATTTAACATGCTCGTTAATTCATGTGTACATGTCCTATTTGGCATTTCAACATAAATCATATACCATTCGACACAATCCAATTTAACCCGATTAACCCATTACTTAGCCATGCCAAACCACCCCTTAAGCCATAATAAAACATAGACCAAACATATAAATTTCATATTTAATCCAACTAACCATACCAATATGTTCAACATGGTTTTTATGTTATTACACATCAAATCCACACGTGACCTTGACAATTTCTAGGTTCAGAAAGGTCGGCACACCCCATGGGTGGCCCCAAATTGGTCAAGTCATCCTTGAAGAATCCCACGTGGATTGTGAGGGTTTCAAATAATTATTTAGATGATAATTATACCAAATCCCACCAAATACATCTAAATCACAACAAGAGGAAATCAAGAACACATACTGATATGCACAAATCTACTTAAAAACTATGGGATATAACTTGTAGACCATCTACCTCAAATATGATGATGAACACACTCCCAATCGAATCCATAGATCTAGATTCAACCACCCTTTGAATCCTCAACCTAAATCTCTCTAAAAAAGAAAGGTTTTAGAGATTCAGATAGAGAGAAGGAATATGTGCAATCCCTAAACCAAAAAGAGAAGAAAGAGTGGGATTATTCTTACCCAGATCTTTGATCCACAACTGTCAGCACTATAAACAACCAAGAAATGGGGGAGGTTGATCCTTGGGAGCTCTTTGAGGTCTTGGTTTGTCACTAGGATTGAGAGGGAAAGAATGGAGTAAAATCCCGAGTTGGGGTTTAAAACCCCAGAGTGGAAATTTTGTAAATTTTTTCAACTTTTTTGGGCTGCACGGTTTACCAACAATGTTTTTCAAACCATGAGGAAGCTACTTACCAAAAATCACCCCTAAGCATGGTTTCTTGGGAATTACACACATTTTTCTTAACTATGCGCCAACCGTGCACAAGCTTCTATCCATGGCTGCACGGTTACCTGAGATGATCTGCATGGTTTTCACTAACCATGCACAAACCATGCAAAATGCCCATAAATTATTTTTTTTCTCCCTATTTTATGTCCCAAACCCACGAAAGACCCCCTAAGTCTTCACATGAACTTTGGGAAACACTTATTTTTCCAAAAAGAAGGGTTTAAACCAAAACTTAAACAAAAACATACCTTAAGAAAATCTGGGAACTTACAACTTTCCCACCTTATAACGACTCGTCCTCAATCCACCCTTCCAAGCATCAATAAGCTCTAGAACTAGAGGTCATTACATTGGGCCTGCCTATCCATTCTCATATTTCATGTTTCTGGTTGTACATCACAAACCCCACCGAACACAGATCAAGGGAATAGACTTGTACCACATGTCTTCCTCACCACAACCACAACACAAACCGAAAACTCCTCAAGGATGCATCACCTCCAACCATACCCAACCACTATAACTTCATAGAGAAAACATAGGCAACAACGCCCAACTCACAACACATGGAAACTTAACACGCAATATTATCATAAAGGAGGAACCAATCGACACCCCATCAGCCCGATCCTCTGCACAACTCTTGAGACAAGTCACTTGGAGCCATTTTCCTCCGTTTTTCAAACTCTAATGGTGACCAAACCTGGTATCACCCAGAGTAAACATTCGATCCTTCTGACCACATTTCCCAGTGATTTAATTCCACAACTATACATCTAAATGAAACTCAAAACTCTCAGATACTCAACCAAACAAACTCGTGCCAAAACTCTCTACCATAGCCAAATCACCCAAACTATGACTACTCAAGTCCTTCCAACTCAAAAATCTGATCACATCATCAACCAACCATTTATCCGGTATAGTTCTCTTCACCATTTTCAATTAATTGGAACCTCCACATTTGATGAAAGAACCCCTAATCTCAACCCAACTTTCCCATTACCTAACATGTCCTAACTTATTGCGCCAAGTCATCCATAGGATCACTACCCTGCTTTGGAATCCAACCACACTATTAGAACCATTTGGGAGGACATTATTACACTATCCGTTCAGGGACTAAGAATAACACGACCTCACTCAGTTACAACTTTGTTTCAAAAGGCACTTTCCACTATAACATGTACCTGGTGGTGGGTTACTCTCACCACCCCCATTCAAGTTTACCATATCAGGTTGGACCACATATGACTGGCTTGTCCCAGAACACCCACCTTCCACTGATTGTACGCTACCCCTTTTTCTCACCTTTATAAGGTGCTTATTGACTTTAAGCCTATCATTATCATCCCACACACCCACTGAGGCCATTCCCTAAATTCCAGAAGAATTCCATCATTATGGCATTACCACCCTCCAGACCGTCATCGGGCATCACCCTTGGCATGAAACCACATCACATGGCCATGATTCCCTTAACATCAAGATTTCCTAAGACCACCCAAGGAGAAATTACCCGAGTCTAACCTTGATCTTTATTGTAGTCATAGAACCCAACCTCTCTTGGCACAACCTATTGTCATATCCAACCACACCCTTCTACAACTTCAACATTGCTATCACAAGATTCACATGGAACCACCCTAATCTCGAAGCCTATACTTGGATCATCAGCCACCACATCCAAGTCCTGCATTGCCTCCTTGAGGAACCTGACATGCACCTCACAGGTTCCTCGTTTACACCCTTATGCCACTACGTCGACTCGATGTTTCCACTCTCCACACCCAACATCGACTTATCACTCCCCACCTTAGGAATGTCATTACCACCACTCTCAAGAGGGATTCCAACCACAATTTCTTACACTTGATCATAAGATGAACCCCAAAACATAGACATGGCTATCTTTCTTTTTCCCAAAACAAGAAAATGAACATCACCCAGTTCTCGTTCTCAGCTTCTGTGAACGGTACCCATGGAATTTGTCGACATTCATTCCATCTTGAGTATCTCAACCTAATCCATTTAGGGTGAAAATTCCATCATCAAGCTCCAAATATGCCGTTTCCATGAGTGTAAACTCCCTGATGTCCCTCATTAAACCAAACATCTTCAAGTATCTTGGCGTAGATCCAGAGCTTCTCAACATACCTGGGACAATATCAAGATATTGGGCAGGATCATCACTAGATGAGGTACGCTAAGAAGTTGTCGAAGAACACCACCACCAACTTATCCATTTCTGATGTCAAACTATAGGAATCCATGACCTGTCAAGGATCTTAGGCTCCCCATCCAAACGCATCTCACCAACACTCAACCACCACTGCTCAGGTGTGATTTCTAACCATCGTCCTACGAACAAATCGAAAAGCATTCATGAACCAATGTTTCATGTGGAACTACTTCCACCACACCGCTCAAGTTATTTTGATGCATCCCTAACAGCTAAAAATAGAAACACGATGGTCTATCCCACCAATAAAACCATCAGTCTCTCACAAATAACCTTTATCTATGTGTATCCCACCACTCGCTTACTTACCTAACCATGTATCTTGGTGAGTCAGCCTCATTATCCTTGAGGCGCCATCTGCATCTCACCCAATAACCAAAACCATTCATACAAACAAGTTCATCCATGTTACCACTCTCACCTTGAGTGTCACAATAAAGCGAAAGAATATAACCACACTACATCCACCCTTGTCTCTTTTTCTTGAAAATGACTTTGAGTCCTCTATTACTCATCATCCAATAGGCGATTCAGGAATACCTAAGATACAACCCTTAGAAACAAACCTTACATCCTATCTCAACTACTAGGGTACCCTTATGAAAGAACCTAACACAACTATCATAGCATAACCACAACTCGAGTAGCACCACCAACCACCAACCTTCCCACTTAGACCTTTAGTCCAAACCCGCACCATACAACACTCTGAGTTCCACTATCAATGTTCAAAACATCTTCATGTGCGAGACACACCCAAATTCACTAGAGAACCTATCTGACCTCTCTTATAGGTCACCTTGAAGGTTGAACTATACCAACTCCCTATATTGGAATCGCAACAAGGAAAATCCATTGGTCCTCTCTCCAACCATACTTATCATGGAATGAACATAGCAATGCTTGTGAATGGAACTCTCACTCTCGTTTTGATGCACACATTTGGATAGTGCACCAAACAACCATTTACTCTAGGTTTGGTACCAAAGGTATACACATTCATCGATACAACAAGAAAAACATCTGCTCTGGGATTAAAAACGCAACTCATGAGGTCTTTACTCACAAGGTCACTAAGGCCCAGGCACCATCCTTAGGGTCCAACATACACTCCATATGGTTACGAACCACGAGAGTTTCCACACTCTCATTATCGAACAACGCTTCACAATCTAAAGGCCACAACGCCACCAAGGGTTCCCTAAACACACCACCTAGGTCATATCATAACCGGTGATGCCTCACATTCCAAACCCAAATTCTAAAACTAGGGCACTCTAACTGCCCCAACCTACACATAAAAGGGTCAAAATGACAAACACAAGGGATACCCACCTTTGGACTCAATCATTCCCATTTTTAAACTTATCATTCGCTTGACGTTTCGAAGAATGACCAATAGGATTTAACCACATATGGAAAAAAATTCACACTATCAACCTTTAACTAACCATTATTCATAATCTATCCCAATAGTCAACATCACACTTTGAACACTACCCTCTTTCATACCTACTGCAGGTCATGGTCCACATGTGGTAACCAATTTACTTAATCACAAGTCTTTCGTCAACACCTCTTCAAACCAATTCTTCTTTTATAACATGATCCATTCCTCTTAGGCACATTTCCCATTTCACAACTTGTTACAATCGTTATTTTAACTCATTTACACCCTTAATTAGGCAAAATTCATTAACAATTTTACCATCGTTATGTAATATTTCTCTTTTAGACACTGAATCAACCTTTAAAATTCATTACAACCCAAAATTTTGAACCCGGTCATAACATTTCTTTATACGTGATATTAATCAACTATTAATTTGCATTATTTTCATTCACTCACTTTCATTAACATCATTAGGCTTCATTTTCTTCATATTTATCAAGGAAGCAAAATGCATTCTACACTCTATGCCTCGCACACCCATCCTGTGTGTGTGTCTATAACAATGCATGCCACCTATATCCTTAGGTGTCTAAAATGATGCATGAATGCAAAAACTCATGTCATTCTGGACATGATCCAAATATCATAAAATAGTCAAATCACACAGCATGTGGATCACCCAAAAGTGAAATAGCATTCAACTGTAACAACACGCATCAATAACAACAATTCCCACCCAGGGTGACTTGGGTTTTCCCTCATATATGAGTTAGCTACTCCCAAGCACTAACTCATTACTAAGGCCCTCCACATCCTAATATTTTTTCTACCATCCCCAAATAGTAAGAAAGAGAAAACAACTCCTTTGATACCACTTTGTAATGTCCCTGACCTAGAGGCCACTAAACTGGTGCCCCGACCAGAGTCGTCACATGACCTCAAGCGCACCTCTCTATATGCCAGAAGTTTCCAACTAGCAACGAGTGTCTAATAAGTCACATGGGGATACAATTCCTTCTTTACCAGATTACGCCACAACAGAACACAATATAAATAGTGAAAATAATATGAACAACCGATAAACATGAATAATCACAAATTTCTCAAACGAGGTACAAACCACAAATCAAATACAACCATGGAATGTCATACTAGTAGTGAAAGTGAATAAAACCTAAAATAAAAAAAGGCCAAATTCCCAAATGATCCCGACTCCAAGTTTGGTCCTCCTCCATGTACATCCTGAGCCCAACTTAACCTCTTAGTTTAGGGACCTTTCCCTTGTACTGACCTGCAACCAAGAGATCTACTCGGGTACCCAACGACGGTCTGAGCAGGGTATGAGTACAAAACTCTGTAGGCCACCACCAACAGTGTCCACAAAATATCCATTCTAACAAATAGTGCATGCAAGTTCGAAACAAAAGGTAAGTAAACAGAGGACAACTCAGATGCCATTAGATATCTAAGGTTCACTTAATTAACTCCTAGTATTTATCCCAATTTCAGTTTTATACCATCTTCATTCCTTAATCCATTTTGATCACATGTTCCATGGGTTAGGCATAATTATCATCTACATAAGGGTCTAAGGTAATCAATCACAATGCATAGGGGAAATAAATTGACTCCCTATCTCACTAGGGATACACATATCACATCAACACATTAGCCTCACCTCGAAGCCTCAGTCCGGGTGGAATGCAACCGTTAGGGGAATAGAGCCTTCGTCCCCTTCCCTAAACCATGCATTTATGGGGTGGAGTTTAGAGCCTCAGTCTAACTCGACCCGTGGGCATAGAACCTCAATTCAATACCCCACTCTACCAATCCATGCACACATGCTTATTTATCAAATCACAACAACTATACCATAACACAACATAACATAACCAATTCCATTAAAAATCATCAATCGCAAAGCATAACAACCAACATGGGAATTAATACTATATCATAACCCATTAACACATTTACCAATTACAGTTCATAGTCATTTAGCAAAATCCTCATTCTCATGCCTTAACCCTTTAAGTTTATTCAACAACCCCTATGCCTTGGCCAATATTCATCGATAACCATACTTTAACCCATTTATCCCATTGATCAGTTCATGTACCTTTCTTATGTATTAACTCATTCCATATTTATCAATTCCCCCATGCAACCATTTATATGTTCTCAATTCACAAGCCATTTCCAATTTAACATGCTCATCAATTCATGGGTACATGTCCTATTTGACATTTCAACATAAATCATATACCATTCGACACAATCCCATTTAACCTGATTAACCCATTACTAAGCCATGCCAAACCACCCCTTAAGACATAATAAAACCTAGGCCAAACATAGATATTTCATATTCAATCCAACTATCCATACCAATATGTTCAACATGGGATCTATGTTATTAATCATTAAATCCACACGTTACCATGTCAATTTCTAGGTTCGGAAAGGTCGGCACACCCCATGGGTGACCCCAAGTTGGTCAAATCATCCTCTACGCATCCCATGGGGAAGTGAGGGTTTCAAATAATTAGTTAGAGGATAATTCTACCAAATCCCACCAAAGGAATACAAGGCACAATAAGAGGAAAGCAAGAACATATACTCATATGCACAAATATACTTATTAACTATGGGATATAACTTATAGATCACCTAACTCAAATCTGATAATGAACGCACTCCCAATCTAAGCCGTAGATTCGGATTCAACCACCCTTTGAAGCTTAAACCTAAATCTCTCTCAAAAAGAAAGGTTTTAGAGCTTTGGATAGAGAGAAGGAATAGGTGTAATCCCTAAACAAAAAAGAGAAGAAAGAGTGGGATTATGCTTACCCAAATCTTTGATCTGCAACTGATGACACTCCAAACGACCAAGAAATGAGGGAGATTGATCCCTGAGAGCTCTTGGACATCTTGGTCCATCACTAGGGTTAGAAGGGGAAGAATGGAGGAAAATCCCGAATTGGGGTTTAAAAACCTAGAGTGGCAATTTTGTGAATTTTTTCAACTTTTCTGGGCCACATGGTTTACCTGCACGGTTTGCCAAACCGTGTGCAAACTTTGTGGAAGCTACTGCCGGAAAATCACCCCGTTCGCATAGTTTCTTGGGAATTTCATACAGTTTGTTTAATAATGCACTAATCGTGTGTAAACTTTTTTCCATGGTTTCATGGTTACCCGGGATGATCCACACAGTTTTCACTAACCGTGTGAAAACCATGAAACATTCCAATAAATTCCTTTTTTCTCCCTCTTTCGCATCCCGAACCCTTGGAACACCCTTGAGTCTTCACATGATCTTTGGGAAACACTTATTTAACAAAAAAGAATGGGTCCAAACCAAAACTTAAACAAAAACATACCTTAAGAAAATCTGGGACCTTACATTCTCATTTTGAAGTGACTATAACAAATCATGTCTTCTGTTTTATAAAGACAAAAGCATGCATTTGTATGTGGACAAAAAAATATTTAATTGTGGGAGAATTTGGCGTGGTTTTTTTAATGTACTTTTTCACATCATTTTTTTATTTTATTGTATTATTAATATCAAAATAATTTATTTTAATTTATAATTATCAAATGTTGTCTTTTTTTTATTAAAATTGTTAAAATAATTATTTTCTTAAAATTATTTTTTACTGTTTAAATTATTCCTTTTGAATAATTTTAAAATTAATTATTATTTTGTTTTTACATTAATTCTTAATTATTTTTTTAATTCCATTAATTCTTTCATTTTTTACATTGTTTTAAGTTTTCTAAAATAAATTTTCATCTATTCATTTATTTGATTAATTCTTTTTGTAAATATATTTTAATTTAATAAATATTAAGTTGAATAATTAGTATTTTTTATTATTTTTTAATTAATTCAATTTGTTCTTTTTATTCATTCAAACATTTAATTAATTCATACTTTTAATTCTAAAATAAATAGTTATGCTTGTTTTATTTCAAAAAAAATCAAAATAATAATATTTAATTTTTGAAAGTCATTTTTTGTTCAAATTAAATTATTGTTCATAATTAACATTTTTAAGAATATTAATTTAGTCAAAATATTTTTCTATTAATTATTGAAATTAATTATTTATTTTATTTTCATTTGTGTTTCTAAGATATAATTTTCTGTGTTTTTAATTTAAATAAATTAACTCTTTCATACTTTTTGTTTTTTATTTAATTAATTTTGTTATATAAATATTGTATCTTAATTGAACACATAATTAATCTATTCTATGTTTATATATTTATAGTTAACTTAAATTATTATGGTTTTAATTTTATTCCATTTCAAATTATTTTGTTTAATTTTTCTAACTAATTTATTATTATTATTATTTTAAGTTCATCATGTCTCCTCCAAGGTAGAGCATCCACAGCCATGCACCCTATTAACCCACCACCAGAACAGAGAATGCTGACTCAACTCACTATCAGTCATCATGCTGAGTCATCACGAGAAACAGAGCCCTGTTGATCCACCACCAGCCTTCCACTCAACCCACTGACATCCGCCAGCCGAGTCCCACCCCACGAAGCCACTCCACTGTCAGCCATCAATGATGACCTGATGAACTCAGCCACTACACTACTAATAAATCCTAAAAAATTACCTATTTGTTTCCATATATGAACAACAATACACGAACTAGATGGAGTACATGAGATAGGGGTATGAAGAATCACTTCCTCCACATCATCTTTATAAAACTTATTTTCAAAAAACTCTACATCCAGATTTTATTTCTCTTAATTCCATAATTTTTCTTGTTAAAGGAGATAAAAATAATCATATTTTGAATAAGTATCCTATGGTTTTGACTATAGAAGATGACCCAAATACTTATAAATAGGCCATGTATTGAAGAGATGTTGCTTTTTGAAAGGAATAAATTAGTGATGAAATGGATTCTATTATAGGGAATAATACTTGGGTTATTATAGATTTACCAAGAGGTTCAAACCCTATTGGTAGTAAATGGGTATTTAGAAAGAAATATGTTACCAATGGTAACATTCAAGATTTTAAAGCTATATTGGTTGCCAATGGTTTTAGATAAAAAGAAGGGATTGATTATTTTGATACATATTCCCCGGTATCACAAATTACTTCAATAAGGATATTATTTTCTTTAACTTCAATTAATCATTTGTATGTTCATAAAATGGATGTCAAAAATGATTTTTTAAATGGATAATTAAATGAAGATATTTACATGGAACAACCAGAAGGTTTTGTTTTACAAGGTAATGAAAACAAGGTATGTAAAGTAGTTAAATCTCTTTATGGTCTTAAACAAGCTCTGAAGCAATGGCATGAGAAATTCGATTATATTATTTTATCTAATTGTGTTTCTCATAATAATGCAGATAAATGTGATTTCTAAAAGTTTACAAACGAATACGGAGTTATTGTGTGTTTATATGTGGATGATATGTTAATTTTTGGAACCAATATGATTGATATAGCCGAGACAAAGAATTACTTATCTTTTATGTTTAAAATGAAGTATCTTGGAATAGTTGATACTATTCTAGGCATTAAAGTTAGAAAACGTAGTGGGGGTTATTCTTTAAGTCAGTCTCATTACATAGAAAAAATGTTAAATAAACTTTATCATCTTGGTTTCAAGGATTTCAATACTCCATTTGATTCTGGTGTTAAACTTTTTATAAATACAGGTAGAGCTGTAACACAACTTGAATATGCTAGTGTAATTGGTTCTTTAATGTATGTGATGCATTGCACTAGACCTGGTATTGCTTTTGTGGTATGTAAAATGAGTAGATATACTAATAATCCTAGTGTGGATAATTGGAGATGTATAATGAGAATTTTTGGATACTTAAAAAAGACCAAAGATTTATGTTTATACTATAATGATTATCCGGCTGTATTAGAAGGATACACCGATGCAAGTTGGATTACTAGTATTGGTGATAACCAATCCACTTCTGGATGGTTGTTTACTCTTGGAGGTTGTGCTGTTTCTTGGGAGAGCAAGAAACAAACATGTATTTCACATTCGACCATGGAGTCGGAGTTTATTGACTTAGCGACATGTGGAAAGGAAGCTGAATGGATTAGGAATCTATTATTGGATATTAGATTGTGGCCTAGTCTGATGCCTCCTATCTCTATCAGTTGTGATAGTGAAGCAACATTACCAAGGGAAAATAGTTTCATGTACAATGTAAAGTATAGACATATAAGTTTGAGACATGATTATGTGAGACAATTGTTACAAGATGGTACCATAACAATTGTTTATGTGAGATCGTGTAAAAACCTTGCAGATCTGTTTACAAAATCTCTGCAGAGAGATGTTATTCGTGCAACTAATAAAGATATGGGGTTAAATCCCATAGAATAAATCATTTCAATAATGGAAACCCAACACTTTCTTTAGGTAGATCCTAATCAAAGTGTTTAATGGGTAAAAACAAGTTACGAAGATGATTGTTGATATTGAAAATTATAACCCCAATTTTTGTTGTCAATATCGTCTGTTATGACAAGAGGTTGAGCTTTGAACTCTTAACAAAATATTAAGACTCAATGAGTTATGTGCTATAATAAAAAAATCACATTGTAATATTTTGCCTATGTGAACATAGATGTGGTACCGCTTCTTACAGGAGTTAATGGGTTTTCTCCTTAGAGAGTTCATGAAAAGGATATAAGCACATGACCTTAAAAGTGCTAATAAAAAAGAAGTTGGATGAAAGTTCATTATATGTATATTTTCTCTGGTTTATCTTAAAGGTTAATAAGTTTAATGTTTCTACAACTTATAAATCTAATAAACTTTTAGATATTGATACTAAGTAGAGGTTTAAATCGAAAGATACCTTTATTATGTATAATGACACACTTGTGATCTCGAGAATTAATATTTATGAATAAATGTGGGGGATTGTTGTATTTTTATTCAAAAAATATTAATCGGAGTGTTTTTATTGGTCAAAACACTCCTCACTTGGATTCATGAGGTGTTTTTAAAAATAGGGAATCCCACATTGAAAAGTATAAATAGAATCCCATAGCTCATCTCCTATATAAGGGAGCTTTGGGATTTGGTCTGTTAATAAAATATATATTTGTAAAAATGATTTTAAAGTATTTTTTTTAAATATATATTTAGTGAATGTTTATATATATATATATATATATAACAAAACAAAAAATAAAATAAAATAAAATATTTTATTAAAATGACTAATGACTCGATTAGTTGTAACTGTAGGGATTTGTTTATTCGAAAACTGAATGGGTGCCTCTCTTTTGAAATGGTTAGAAAGAACCAGTGTAACTTCCTCCATTTAGAGTTTATAAATTAGTGATGCTGAGATCACTTTTTGTGTATTGATTCAATCCAAGAAATTCTCCAGAATTATCCCAACATCGGTACAATGGGGTAATCGGGAATTGGTGTCTAATTTCCCCCGGAACCTTGGTGAAATCCTCAAGGGATACTTCCATTGACAACCCTACACCCTCAATGTAGTGGTGGATCAAACCCTTTTGGATAGTGAACCCAATTCATGCATCATGGTTCTATCTGTTTTTTTTTCTACCTACTTATTTTTCTAACACAAACCAGATCCCTCCAAATCTAAAGAGGCCAAAGAACACCAGCCAAATCTTCACTGAGCGCCACTACTGACCCACCATCAGGTACCACACGACCACTGAAGACTATTGTGTACTAAAGTTGAGGTCTCCATATCAGTGCCCTACATGCCGCCACAGATGATTACTGAAGTTGAAGTTAATCCAAATCTGTCGATCTGAGCCCCCACCAATTGAAGAAGCTTTGCCCCTCCACTGAAGCCACCGCCACTTGAGAAGGACCCACTGATTCCACTGCACTAGCCCCATTGAGAATCTACCTGAAGCTCGATCCACAAGACCCCCAGGATATTCGGCAGAGCAGAGAAGAAAATAAGGAAAAATCAAAGAAAAAAACGAAAATAAAAACAAAACAAAAAATAATTAATATAATAATTTAAGAATAACAAGTATATTTATTTATAAATACATATATTTATGCACATAGTTAATGATTATAATTAAATTTAGTAATTATAGAATACTAAATATAAATACATAAATATTATATATGTGTGTATATTTAATAATTTTAATAATAATAATAGGTTTGTGTAAATTATTAAGTATTACTTAATAGTGACAGTAATATATATATATATATATATACACATATATATTAATAAGTACATTAATTTATTAATACATTTTTGTGTATATATATATGTATATATTTAATACTAGTATACTTTAATTTAGTTATTTATGTTGTTTCAGAGCATCTTTCTTTTTCTTTCTTGACATTTATATTTTATATTTTCTTTTGACTCTTTTATTCAGAGATCAGGTGTCATGCTGGTAGGATCATCCCGTATGGAACAAGTGGAGCAGTTTTTTGGGATGGAGTTTGTTCTCTGGTCACCAATGAGGTGGGAGAGCCCTAATAAATGTGCCACATGGAGGCTAGAGTTCCCATCAAGAATTTGTGATAGGAGTTGGAATTGGGTTGGTTAATAGAAGAAAAATCATGAAGAATCGAGGGTGGGGGGTTCCACACCAATCTCTAGCAGTAGGACCATTCATCGATATCCCTTCTCGAGTAGAAAATATCTATCCATTCCATCATTTATTCCATGACTCCAAAACTAGACACACCATTCCATCACACTTCAAGGAGCAGGAAATTAGAGAAAAAAACACCATACACTACTTATAGAAGACATTAGGAAGATGAAACAAATAATACATTTTGAGTTTTTGGAGCTCAACTAGGGATAGAAAATACTATTCTCTCTATTTTCTTCTGTTTTCATCATTTATTTCATCATGAAATCCTTGGTTTTAAAATCTCTTAATATGTTTAATTAAATTATTATTATAATCTAATCTACCTTAGGGGAATATGCTGAGTTGGTGATTCCATTTTACATTGTTCATGCATTACACTTATACTGGATTCTTCTCTCTCTTTCTTTGAACAAACATTTTTTGTAAAACATCAAGAATCAAAGAAAATTGATCTTGATCAGACTTTAATTAAAATTATTTTTAGTATGAGGATTTAACTTAGAAGTAAATTAAGGTCAAGAGAGAGAAGTACACTATGTTCAGTTGGAAAATTAAATTAAGTGATTATTGATTTATTTTTACTTGGTGATTGAAAGTTATCTGCATTTGATAACCTATAGAGGTCATTTAGTCACAGGTTGTCTTGATGAAAAATATGGTCAGCCACTTTCAATCATATCCAAATTTATTATTTCAAATGCATGAACAAGGTAAAATCAGTATAAAAAACAATCGACTGACTCCCCCCTTTTATTCAATTGGTTGTTCTCACTATTTGTGTTGTTATTTTTTTTTGTACTTCCTGCTTGTACTCACTTTCACACTCACACACCAATCTTCATTCTCTTCACTATTTCATCACCATCATCCATTGTTTCTTAGGTTGTTTGTTTTAATTTTTGTTTTTCTTTGTTTTTAATCTTTATCACAAATCAGTCCTTCCCTGTGGTTCGACCCTCTTACCATAGTAATAGTTATAGGTAGTGATAGGCTTATAAATATTAAATTTGCACGTGTTCAAAAACAAATGTGCCAACCACCCCTAATGGCGAACCAATAATATACTATCAATCACATGTTCATACAATGTCATACACTCATCCTAGCCAAGAAATAACTAGAATAAAATAAATAAATAAAAACATAGTCAATACTCAAGTCCATGACCTAGATCGACTATACTTGATTCAGCTAGTGTTAGGGTGTGTCTGAGTACGTCCCAATAAACATGACTCCATAAGAATATTAGATCATAGGGTGTAACCCAATAATCCCTGATTTCCAAGATAAAACAACCAATAATCTATCATGAATGCATCCATGGCCAAATCCAAAGAATCTCAAGAATCCCTCTAAACTCTAGGTATAATGAATGGATTGAAGCTGATTCTTGGGTATCCAAAAAAACCACTGAATAAAATTCATCACCTAAGTCACCATGCCAAATGGACATATTATAGTCATACTGGGATCCTGATCAAGAACACATAATAACACCACACTCAACTAGAAGGATTCTAAGACTAACCTTGGAATCTCATTATCATAACATTCATCGCAATAATCTCCCATGCCTAAAGAAATGGATCCTAGATATTCTAGGAATCTTAGAGACCCTTGGAATTTAGGGTGTCCCATATATACCTGAGTTTGAATCTTGACATGTCGATTATTTTTTATGTTTCTTAAAAATTGGATCCTAAACAGAATTGGGCAAACACAATGACATCGTGGTTAAGGACGTCTCATATCAGTACCACAATAACTCAAAAACTAGGTCCTAGGAAGAACCTCTGGGAACTTACCACATAATCATCATATCATACAAGGGTTATAATATGAATACCAAGAAGTACCTCTAGGCATCCACTAAGATCACCATCACCTCATATCAGGACCACAATCTGGGTCCTAGAAAGTATGTAAGGTTATCCATAACAGCATCAAAAAAATTATTTTAAATCATAAATAAAAAAATATGGTTGGAAAATACCTAAGACCATTACCATAGTACACAACCACATTGGCTCACATGTTTGGGGTGGGTTCTATGGTGACATATGCTATTATCTCTACCCATTCCCACACGAAATCACTCAGGGTTGGTCTATCAATGATAACCAACTTAGGTCCTCTTTATTTTCACATATATAGAGGAATCCTTCTTGGGATCCTCAGATTTAGTATGAAAGAAGATGAATCACTATTAGGTTCCTCTTAGTCAAAACCTAAGTGAAGGCATCCCACTAGGGATCCTCAGTCGCAACTAATCTCTCAGGAAAATTACCACCTCTTGGGGTAACACATCTGAAAACCCAACCTCTAACATCTCATAGCATCATAGGCCTATTAGAATCAATCTCATGAGGTATATGGACTAAAGCACAGTCCCTTTCCAAGTTAATCTAGGTTGGCCTAAACACCCAACCTACCCGCCTCCATGAGTCATAAACAAGTCTTGATCACTATAAACTGATGACTTGGTGACCATATTCCATGCCCTCTTGAGATTCTCATGACCCTAATTTGTGTTTAATCATGTGTCTCTCTCAAGAGACATGTGGTTCCATTTACTAGAGTATGAACCACCCCATCAAAGCTTACTTCTCCTTAATCACCTCCTAAAATTTCTCTAATCATGCCAAGGGTTCCAATATCACATACTGTATGTAAAAATGATCATAATTAACTCTCTATTTTTATAATTATAGATTGGAGGTTAAAAATCACTCATACCCCTCAAATGGGTAATAAGGGAGCAATACACGGTGTGTACATTGAGTCCATGGCATGTACTCTAAAATCTCCACCTTATCCATGTACATCTATAAATCCTAGGTACACTCGAGGTCTATTCATGTACTACTATAAGGATAGGGAACACATGGGGTCTATATGTGTACTACTACATGACTTGGGAACACCTAGGGTCTATCTGTATACTACTACATGACCATGTTCCCCTTACATGGGGTGTCTACCTAACTACTCAGCCACATGGCCATTTCCATCTATGAGATATGTACTCAAATTACACAGTGTTTAGTCTAAAAAAAATATCTTCCCCAAATAAGGAGAACACCAGGTGTGTGTTCTTGAAACCATGAGTTATGTGATCGGGTTTTCAGAATGGGAAACTGGTATGATCCTCCTAAAACCTTCATTTCCCCCAAAATAGATACAAATATACCACCATGGGGTCCCCAGAAATCATAATTGGGTTTTAAAACATAGAAAAAAAAAAACTAACTTATGGGGATCTATAAATTAAAATTTAAAATGTTTCTACCTATGGGTGTAAAATGCTAATTATGTGGTCCTGGATATAAGGAAAGTGCCCACCAGTGACTGATCAATCTCTGTAATAGCTCCCCAACAAGGTACCCTTTCTTCTCCCCCTCTTACTCTCTCATTCATCAATCCCAAAATTGAAAGTACCCTTGGTCATATGTGACAAGAATGGGGGAGGAGAAAAGAATGAAGAAATGGGGGAAAATAAAAAGGAAAAAGAAAAGAAAGGAAAAGGGGGATCGGGCCCGGGCTCTTCACCTGACATGAGGTTATGCCTCACCTAGGAAAAAACCTCATTACGAACTCATATATAGAGATAAAATATCAACCTGATGCTCCATTCAAAATCTATCACTACCCAAAATTGTACAAATAAATTAATATTTAATTAATTAAATATTAAATACCAATTATTCCATGAAAACATGAACAGATTAGAATTCCACCAAATCCTTGTCCTAGGGTAAAAAACCATATTCTAAGACTATCACAATGGTCAAAAAAATTATATATTTTCTTCTTCTAGGGGAAAATGACCATTTTACCCTTTGTGAGCATCTGAAACTAAAAAAAAATTATTCTCATTTTCACAGTTGGGAAAAACATGGGGTCTTAAAATCTCCCTAATATAACACTTATCATCCATGAGAAGTCTTGATGAGCAATAATATTTCCTGATTTCATCCTAAGAATCTATAAAACTGACACTATCTCAAGTACCCACTAACTAGGCCAATAACGTTTTCAACTCTCCCAATATGATAGACATGAAACCACAACCAATATAATAATACCCACCATAAGAGTATCTATATCGTCACCTTGTAACCAAGCTCAAATCTCTATGGACCATCTTTTTTCATCACCAAACACAATGATTGGACATGGCCAAACCACTCTCACATGAGCACTAATGAGAAAAAATTAACCACTCATTCCTATCTCACCAAGAATAGAAGCCTATACACTCAAAAAACCACATAAAATGAGGATCACATCCTCTAATGTAATACGGTTTACTCCCCATAATAAGGATCTATTTACATCATTCTATGATCACTAACCTCAATAGGTTTATTATGGAAACACCACTTCAGTGTTCTTAAAACCTGATAAAAAAACATACTTGAACATTGTCTAACTGGAACCACACATAAACCAAACAAAAATTCATTCACACAACATGGATTTTTCAAAAAAACATGCTAGATACCACTTTACTCCTCAAATCAGAGTGATTCTCCAAAAACCACTCATAGTATCTCATTCCTATATAAGCCATGAAAAAAAAACATACACTAACATGCCTAAAACAATTGACCATTCTATTCATGAATGTCAGTTACAATAAGCTGAAGAACCCTCGAAACACCTCTTCAAAATTGGAAACTTCACTTGTTCCATGATTTACCTCATGACCACTTCCTACATGTTTTCATTTTCAAACCACTATCATGAACCCAATTTTGAAGGAATCTCAAGCTCATCCACATGCTTATCTATAACCTAAAACCATACTAAAACCAAAAGAGTCTTCCCACATTATCACCATGTTCTAAAACCAATATTGTCAGGTACCCAAATTCTCCCACCCTTTGAATCTATTCTCAATACCAAGGCACTATACATAACTCACATTACAAAGCAATGTGATTCTCCTATAAAGGGTATTAAGGTATCTATTCATGCCTTCCCACATCAAGACACTTGAAAGAATAGGAAAACCCCTCTCCTAGGTTTCCCTAATGTAACACTAAAAATCATCTCACTAATAAAATTATACATATATCAAGGTATCGAGGTCTCCCACCTTGAATAAAGTCCATATATCATAGAATTTTACAAATTATAGTATATAACTTTCTTTGTCTGTCTCAAAAAAACCATGGAATCCAACATTAAAAACACCCTATTGATGGTCCCATATCTATAAAAAAAGTCTCATTACAACACAATAGCTTTCCAGTGACAAATTCTCACCAATCATCCACCTACAAGACTACTCCCTCAAGAATCACACTCTAAACTCAATGGTCAACTCTTTCTATAACCAAAAACATCATCCTAGATGATCTTTATCATAAAAAACATATCCACTAGCTTAGTTAAATAAAATTCCATTCCAAGCTATATTGGAAAACACCATATAAGTTGTTATTGATACTTTATGCAACTGAAATAGAAGGATAACCACCCATTAAGGGTTTCTCACTAAGGTACCATATACATCACCAACCCACTAGGGTAACATAATGTACCATACACCAATATATTGTATCATTGTTTTCATATGCATCTCATCATAAATCCACATGACTTTACATTATAAGGAAATATATATATACATGTCGGCCCAACTGAGTACAATTACACCATATACTTATTTGGGAAAACATCATATGAGAAGTTGTTGACACTTTTATCATATTAACCTCTATTAGATACAAAATCAAAATATTAAGTCACTATATTTCATGTGAATCCTACATGTAAACCCATGATACATGAGACATCACTTGCCTCTTAAATCAAAGATTAAAATACAAAATAAGTATTTTTCTAATTGGACAAGATCCAAGAATACAATAAAAATTATAAAATAATCACACATCCTTATGACCCACTCATGTTGGAAATAATATATAACTGTAATAGATCAAACCAAGAATAGAAACCCAAATCCTTGGTAACTTGTACTTACTATCGTCAAAGGTGTTTATAACGCACTAGCCCGATATCCATCACAGGCTCAACTCATTCCTATATCTCATGGATACCATATCCCAAATAGTAAGACAAGAGAAAAATATCTATGATGCCACTTCATAACATCTCGTACCTAAGGCCACTCAAATAGTTCCCTGACCTGGTTCACCACAAGTCCTTAGGCACACCTCATTGTACACTAGAAGATACCAACTATTAGCGGGGGTCTAAGGTGGTACTATAGGGAAAATATACCTATCATATCAGAGTGTGAAATCACATATAAATAAACCAAACATAATACAATTCAATGTATGTTAAAAAGATAAACAAACTGATACAAAATCATGCTATAATAAAATGTGATTTCGTATAAAAACCTAAATATTCATGCTCACATAGAATACCTGATCACCCACTGATCCAACCACACATACAAAAATTAATAAAGGAAATAAATAATAAAATTATAAGGCACTGCCATTAACTTCAAGCCATACCTCAGTCCCAATCTCCAATACTCTCAAGTAGATCCAGCCCGATCCTAAGACTCCACATGAGTAGATCTGCTTGATCATGAAAACCTAGGTCTCTGCCCTAACCATGGTACATATTGTAGTCAACATAAATATATACATCAGGTCTACATGCACACCTATGTTCATTTATAGGACATGATAATTGAATATAGATAAGACACCACCAATGTTGAACCTATAATCCTCTATCAATTGCATGTTCATGTAATGTGATGCACCCAACCTAGACACGAAATTCCAGAAATAAAATAAATTTAAGAAACCACCATTGATCCTTGGGTCTATAACCTTGATTGACCATACCTACTTTATCTAGTACTAGGGTTACTTATATCACATTTTGATAACCTTGTATCTATATGAATACCGAATACTAAGGTGTAAGCCAGGAATCTAGAATTATCAGGCTCAAACATCCAACAATCTATTATGAACTGCTCCACATCCAAATCCCAACATCATGGGAATCCCTTGAAACTCCATCTATAATGAATGTATCAAAGTCAATTCTTAGGTTTCATAATAAATCAATGATTCAAATTCATTCCCCAAGTCTCCATGAAATCCGGCGAAATCCCATGAATCCTAGGCATCCCAATCAAGAACAAATATTACCATCAAGATTGGCTAATCAGATCCTAGGGATAACCTAGGGATCTCATCATCATAAATTTCATCACAATAATAACCCAAGCCTACATCATTAGATCCTAGAAAAGATATAAATATTAGGGACCCACGGTTCCCAGGGTGTCACATATAGACCCAAGGTCGAATCCTGATGTCTCAAGTATTATTTACATGGCTCAATACCTGGATCCCAGGTGGCACTGGGCATCCATATAAACATCAAATTCAAATACATCTCACATCACTTCCTCATGATCTAAAAAATAGCTTCCAAGAAGCACCTTTAGTCACCCACCACATCATTATCATATCATATAAGGCTCATAAGGTGGATCCTAGGAAGTACCACCAAGAATCCACCAAGATCACCATCACCTTTCATCAGAACCATAGGTTGGGTCCCAAGAAGCACTCCTAGGAATCCATAACTACATAAAAAATAAATAATCTAAAGAATAAATAAAATATAGTGGTTTTTAAAATTCCTAAAACCATTACCATAGTCCACAACCCCACAGGATCACATGTTCGGTGCGGGTTCTAAGGTGATACTCACTACCATCTCTACCCATAGCCACATGAACCCACTTAGGGTTGGAATATCAAAGATCACCCACTTGGGTCTTATGGGTCAGCACATATATAGAGGAATCCCTATAGGTATCCTTTCAATTGGTATGCAAGAGGGGGGATCCCTCTTAGGATCCTCTCAGTTAGAACATAAGAATACGTATCCCACTTAGGATCCTCAGTCACAACTAGTCACTTGGTCTAACACTTGCCTATTAGGGAAAAACATCCCAGAACCTATCCTATAAGATCTCACGACCTCATAGACTTACTAGGGTCAATCTCACAAGGGAGATTGCCTCAATCTCATTCCCTTTCCAATTTACTCTAGGATGGGTTGAACACCCAACTTATCTACCGCTACGAGTCAAAACCATGCCCCATGAATAATAAAATTATTACCTTGGAAATCATATTACATAGCCTTATGAAGTTCTCATGACCCTCATTTGGTTCTCATCCCATTTATCTCACAATATACCTCTGGTTTAGTTTACTAGAGGAAGAACCTCTCCATCCTAAATCGTTCACCCTAAATTGCATCCTTAAAGTCCTCAAATCACCCAAAGGGTACCTCAGTCAAATTTTATATCGGAAAAAACTAATAATAGACTCCTCATTTTTTTAATTCTATATCTGGGGTGAAAAATCACCCAAACCCTTTAAATGGGTAACAATGGAGTAGCACATGGTGTGTACCCTAAGTACATGGTATGTAATCCAAAATATCTACCATGACCATGTAATTTTACATGGTTTGGGTAAATCTTGGGTATGGATGTGTATTAATACATGTATAAGTCACACATGAAGTTTGGATGTGTAATACTACACGGTCAAGGTACACCTGGGGTTTGGCAGTGTACTATTACATGATCATGTCCCTCTTACATGGGTTGTATGCCCAAGTTCTCGACCTCATAGACATGTCCTACTACATGGAGTATACTCAAAGTACATGGTTTTTAGTCCCAAAAACTGTATCTTCCCCCACATGGTGTGTGTTCTTGAAACCACATGTCGTTTGATTGGGTTTTCCAAATGGGAAACCCGTGTGATCCTCTCGAAACCCATGTTTTCTCCCAAATAGATACAAGTCAACCCCCATGGGGTCCTCAGTAACCATAAAAGGATTTTAAAACTTAAAATAACTAATTTATAGGGATATGTGTATTAAAATGTAAACAAGACTACCTATGGGAATCAAATGCTGACGCTTCAATCCCAAATCCTCAGGACGCGCCAACTAATGCCTAATCTAGATATACAATGGCTCCTCAGTGTGATCCTCTCTCTTATATCCCTCTTTCTATGAAAAAAATACCAAAGGGGAATGTCACTTAGGAACACATGACAAGTTTTAGGGAGGAGGAAAGAATGAATAAAGAGGGAAAAATAAAAAGGGAAAATAAATGAAAGGTAAAGGGGGCCCGACCCAAGCCTCAGTGCACGACATGAGGTTATGCCTCACCTAGGAAATACCAACCATTTCAAACTCAACCGTGGAGACAAAATTTGAATAAGATGCTCCATTCAAAATATATCACCACTTAAATATGCATGAATAAATTAATATTTAATTAATTAAACATTAAATACCAATTATTTCATGAAAATTTGAATGACTCTAAATTCCCCTGAACTCTTTTCCTAAGGTAAAAACCATATTCCAAGACTAAATAAGTTCTCATAAAAAGTATCAAAGATCATCTATTGTGTTAAAATGGCCATTTTACCCCTCAAGAGCATCTAAAACTAGAAATTAAAATTTTTGATCATTTTCACAACCTAGAAAAACATGGGTTCTTAAACTGAGAATGTTTTGGGTGTGTGTAAATGTGAAGAGAGGATATTCTCTTTTATAAGTGATGGAGGTTACACCCTTGTAAATACCCTTAACATAAAATCATATAAATTTATTTCCATAGTAAAGTGGAACCAAATGGACAAATTCTCAAAGAAAGGATGTGTTAAGGTATAATCCACTAAACCAATCAAATTTATAAAAATTTTAGTGATATTTTAAACCATATTGATTATTTTATCCCCTCATTAAACCATTCAACCCTTATAGTGGTGAAAATATCTTTAGCATGGTAGAAATTCATTATGGCTAAAAATGAAATGGGAATTATTAAATAATTTGAATAAGATGATTAAAAATACGAAATTAATTTTAAAATATTCAATTCCTTGAGGTTTTAAAAATTAATTATAAAATAAGTACACAAAACACAACAAAAAAAGTTTTTAGAGAAAATTTATTTTTAGCATAAAAATGAATTAATGTAAAAATCATGTATAGAATTGATTACATTAATATTTATTGGTTTATAAATAATAAAATTAGTGTTAAGTGTCCTTAAAGTCAATTCAAAACTAAATTTAACTTCTTATTTATTTAATTAAAGAAAATGATCAAAAATGATTATTTTATTAGAATAAAACATTACTTAGATTTTTAAAATATCAATAAGATATTTCTAAGTTCAAAATTATATTTTTTTAAATTCATTATATTACTTATTAAATATATATTTTTCTAGAAAATCATTTTTCAAACTTTCAAATCATTTTTATACCATAATGATGTCATAAAAGTAATAGTATTTGTAAAATTAGTATTTTTTACTATTCACCCTAAAATCAAACATTTTAGAAAAATCCAAAAGATTCACCCTTAGCTAATTTTGTCATAATAAATTTAAAAATGAATTAATTTTTATCTAATTAAATTTTAAAATTTTAGAAATTATATTTTAAACACATTCTTGAATAAATCTTTATTTATCATTCTATAATGGTGAGGTAATAGAATATGTATTATGCTATAGTTATTGAATGTAATTTTTACCTAATATACAAGAATATTGAGTATTATATTATCATTCTCTCATATAATTTTCCTTGAAATTAATTTTATATGTCTATTTATAAAAAATGGGTAATTTTTCATTATTTCTTACTCGAGCTTCCATGTTTCTTTCTCTTTACAAATCGATTCATCCAATTATGAAACACTTTCTCTCTAGTGTTACAAATTTAGATATCCTCTTCATATCAAGATATTTTAGGTCCCAACTCTATTTTAGTAGTGGTGAGTACATGTGTTTTTCCTGGAATGTACTTCCTCAACAATCAGACATTGAAGTCACCATGAACTTTAGAGAAGTTGGGTAGCATAACCAAATGATAATCAACAACTCCAATCATATATAAATTTTTAAGAGGCTACATGTACATAGGATTTAGTTTCCCCTTATTACCAGACCTTATAACTCCCTTAAATGGACATAATTTTAATAAGACATGACCCCCACTAGAAATTCTAATTCATTCCTCTTATTATTTTCATGGATCTTTTGCCTTATTTGAGTTATCTTAATATGATTCTAAATAGTTATAACCTTTTTCATTGTCTTTATAATAAGTATTAGGACTATAAGCTACCTCTCCCTAACATCATCCAAATAAATTGGTGTATGAAATCTATTCCCATATAATGCTTCATACGATGCCATTTGAATTATTTAGTGGAAGATATTATAGTAATAAAATTATACCAAAGGTTGATACTAAAACCACATACCTTGAAAGTCAAGTTATCACAACCTTATCATGTATTATAATGTTTTAATAGTCCTTTAAAACTTTTTATATGTTTGAGGAGAATATGTGGTGATCAAATGTATCTCAATGTTGGGAGCCTTATGAAGACTCTTCTAGAATTTGAATATGAATCATGAATCATGATCAAATATAATCAAAATGGGTGCACTTTGAATTCTCAAAACATCATTAATATAAATTCCTATAATGGGATATAGGGGAAGATCCTCCCTTATAGTAATAAAATAAGTAGACTTAGTAAGATGGTCTAAAATAACCCATAGAGTATAATTATTCCTTTAAGTCTTCAATAGCCTAGTAACAAATTATGTGGTAATATCATCCAACTTCTACATAGGTATAGGTAGAGGTTGCTTAAAATTTTAGGATGTCATATATCAACCTTTACTTTATTAAAAACCAAGAATCTTGGAGCATAATCTATAATTTTTCACTTCATATTGTCCCACTAGAAATAATCTCTTAAATCCAACTACATCTTGGTGATACCATGGTGTATAGAAAATTTTGAGCTATGGGCTTCATCACGTTATTCCATTTAGGTATTTATATAATATATTAACTCTTTCTAAATTTTAAAATACCATAATCATATATGAAGTTTGCCAACTTTCCATCATTCACTACATTAATTTTCTTTTTCAAACTCTTATCATCAAGCTGGAAATTTTTTATCAAATATAGTTTGAAAATAATTTTGAAAAGGGGTGATTTTCCCCTTCCCAAATAATTATCATGTAAAAATTTACTAAATCGATAAATATAGGATCTGTGACTAACCTCATCATGGTTAGAAATCTATGATCCTTGATACTGAATGACTGAAAATTAAAATTTTTATTGATTATGAAAAGGCCACCGTACAAAAAACCCCAAGGAAAAAAAACCTCATGGTGGTATAAAGTAATGTAAACCCAGAGAATCATTGACAACAAATTTCATCCCCTCCTTAAGAAAATAACCCAAGAAAAATAAAGAAAACATACTTTGATTTTATGATTCCATAGATGCTAAAAAGTTTGCAACCATGTTCCCCTCCCGCCATGTATGAGAGACCTCCATGTGGTTACCCATGAGTGTATTGCATTTTCTGATAGTATATGAGATGTTCCAAGGGATACTACCCTTACCTAATAGAGCTTTACATAGAACCATGAAATCCAACTCCGCCGTCTTAAGACTGGTCTTCCTTTGTTTGCATACCTCCAGCCCAGTCTCCATGGCCATATCCTCCACCTGCAATACATAACCTCTTCCATAATAGGCTGTGAATGCTGCAATAACTGAACCCATCTGATCTCTCACAACCCCACCCTCATGAATCTCCCCCATGAGAAGATACCCATCTGTATTGAGCTTGAAAACCTAGAATGGCGGATGCTAAAGAACCCACCTTCCGTACCTTGGAATATCAGCTTGGTTGTCATTTGAGAGATTTGGAATAATTTATTTCACCGACAGTGTTGATTGGAAATCAGGGCACAGTCGAACCAAATCCATAAGAATATTTTTCACTTTGAATATTACACTTACCTGAGATCTCAAGCCATGATTATGATGCACCATGTTTTGGGCCTGCCAGATAGTCCAGCAACCAGCAACAAGAATCAAGGTCTTGGCCTTCCTCTCAGCCTCATGGGTATCTGTACCCCTAAACCACGAGCTAAGAAAACTTTCCTGCACCACTCCAGACGTATCCCAGCCAAAGAACTCCCCGAAGGTCTTCCAAATACCTCTATATCATTCACTATCATAGAAACGATGACCCATTGTTTCATGATTAGAGCACATTCCAGCACCTAGAATCTATATTCACACCCATACGTTGAAAATTTTTATCAGTAGGCAGTGCTTTGTTCCTCACACGCAACAATAGAAAGTTAAATTTGGAGGGAATTTTTTTGTACCATAGAGTCACTCCCAATGGGTCTTCATTTGACATGACCCTTGTCATGTGGACAAAATCTTTAATAGAAAAAATACCTGACGTCAAACCTGTGAGTATGATTTTATCAGGATCATCACTGGTAACAATACGGTTGAAAACATCAAGTTTATTCTCATCAAGAATGGCATTAAGGAATAAAAGATAGCCACTAGCCTCGCTAAAAGATATGTGTGGGGTGGGGCATCCTGGGAAATGCATCCTACCCTCCCCCCAATCTTGCTTCCATAAATTGATGTTCCCTATTCCCACTAACCACTGAGAGTGATGATGCAAAACCTCCATGAAAGGAAGAATCAGATTCCATATCCTAGATGAACTCGGTCTCTGATCAAACATATTTTGGCTGTATATATCTTTAATTATCCTACCCCAAAGGGACCGACCTTCCAGAGCTTCCAACACAAGCTTTTCATTAATCCCCTGCATGGTTGAGGAGATACTCTTCATTTTGATACCCCCTTTGGAGAGAGGTCTTTCAATATGTTTCCCTGAAGCCCAATGATGTCTGCCTTCCATCTGCCTATCCCATATAAAGGACACCATAATCTTATCCAGTTTGGAAATCACAATTTTGGCAACATTTAGGGGAGAGATAATATGTATGGTAATGGAGACCAAGACACTATTCACTAAAGTTATATGACCTCTGAAGGATAGGAATCTATTTTTCCAGTTATATATTTGCCCAAAGATTTTTCTTATGATTTTATCAAAATGATGGTCCCTAAGAGAAGAAGTACTAACCAGAGCCCTAAGGAACTCCATGGGAAAAGAGACTCTCTCCATACTCAAACTAGCCCCCACATCCCTCACCCTCCTTTCAGAGAACTTTGTGGTTATATAAAAAGAGCTTTTCTCTTTGTTCAACACCTTCCCACTCCACTTACAGTATTCCCCTAGAAGTCCATTAAACCCCTACACAGATCATCTACTTCCATTGATAAATACAATTGTGTCATATGAAAACATTAAGTGTGAGATACCCCTTGTAGCATACCTATTATGGTAAGTGAGAACTTTACCCATGTTGAGGCCTTGATTAATAAAGCATCTAAAAGAATTTTGAGAGAGAATGAAAAGAGTGGGGGACAAAGGGTCCCCTTTCCAGAGACCATGAAAAGTCTTGAAAACCCCAAATTACTTAACCATAAAATAAGTTGAAATACACGTTGAGCTAAAAAAATGGAAAAGCAGGTCACTAGTCCAAATAGAGAACCCCATGCTAGTCAAGACTCTAAGAATAAATCACCATTCCACCCTGTCATAGGCCTTGATCATGTCTAGCTTAACCACCAAATTGCCCCTGAAGGACCTGTTGTTGATGCCACTAACTATTTTCTGGACCAATCCTATTGCACCCTATATTGACCTCCCTTTAATGAACCCATGTTATTCCTAGGACATACAATAATCCAAGTGAATAGCTAATATTTTATTTATAATGCTGGATAGGGTCTTGTATGGTATATTACACATACTAATGGACCGATACTGATCAATAGACTGAGGATTACCCACCTTAGGAATAAGAACCATCTTGGTTGCACAAGCAATACACAGTAAGTCCCCACCCTAGAAGAAATCCTGGACAACTCTCACCAAGTACCCTTTAACAAAGTCCCACATCGCCTTGTAGAAAGATCCAGGGAAGCCATTGGGCCCTGGTGCACTATCTAGGTTAAATTACCATATCTCCTCACGAACTTTGGCCTCATCCGGAGTCCTCATCAAGCCCTCATCAATGACCTCCAAAACACATCTTGGAATGCCATAAAATATTTCAGCAACACCTCTCACATACCCCTACCATACTTTAATTTGGTGTAGTCAATAGGGATTTGAGAGCCCCATTAACTATGGACCCTACCACATAATGATAACTGGTGAAGGATCCATATTATCTATAAATATTGGGTTGCTGAACACAACAATGTTCTCTAATTCATCCGTGAAAATAGCAAGAGTTCTGATCTCCCTCCCAGATCCATCTGACTCTAGCACCCTCTCTTGATATCCGCTCCTGTCTTATAAGACTATTAGTAAGATGATCTTTTTTAAATCTCAGTTCATTAAATAGAGAATAATCCCCATCTTGTTCTAGGAAATTCTCTAAAAGTTCCACCTCTTTACTGATCTCGACCGGGTCATGATCACGAACATGGATCTTCTTTTTCCAATTGCGAAGGAAAATTTTGAGCCATCTCAACTTGTTATAAATATTGATCCACAGATTCCCCCAGAGATGAATATCCCAAGCTTCCTTGACCACATATGAGAAGCCAAGTTCCTCCATCCACATTTTGGGTGGTAGTATATCAAGAAATATAAATCCTAAAGTAGTTTCATCCATCCCCTATTCCTCATATTGAGCTCTCTATGAGAGAATATATATTTTAAAATCTAGTGATCTGTATATATATGCTATATCTCTCATCATAGAGATATTGTATCTATATATTCAAATAAAAAAATACAACTACCAATTCAAGATAATGGGTTGGATAATTTCATTCATGGATATTTAACTACCATGATGCATAAGAAATAACTCTATATTTATGAATAAGGACACATCCAAGTCATTTCTTTCAACGCATCACTATATATCACAAATCCATCATTAATGGATGGTAACAGCAATATCAGTGCATTGAAAAATTTCCTCTTTAATTCCTTGGAATTTCCTTCACATTACTTTGACTATTAGAAATTAACCCCTTTTTATGTCAACATAGTTAATGGGTTATCCAATAGAGAATTTTTTTAACAAATCATTGATATTAATCAACTAATCATAAGAATCCATGTATCGTAGTTATATTCATCAGTTAAGTCCATTATTTGAATACATTTATTTTAGATGGATAAAAAAATATCCCATCCTTGGAGACAATATGTACAATAAAAAACTTCCTAAATAAAAAATTCACACTTGATAAAATTACCATATAAGACATTTTCTTTAAGACTCTCATGAATGATTTTCAAATGAATCTTTTATTCTTTATAGATTTTAGAGTATACCAAGATATCATCAATAAATACAAAAATGAAATTACCAAGATAATCCTTGAATATTATGTTCATCATATCCATAAACATAGAGGGTGCATTAGTCAATACAAATGGCATTGTTGTAAAATCACAATATCCCTATATCATATAAAATTTCATCTTTGGTATATCACTCTTATTCAATCTCAATTGATGACACCCAAAACGAAGATTGATCTTGGAAAAAAATTGAGCTCTTTGAAGTTGATCAAGAAATTCATCAATAAGAGGTAGAAGATAATTGTTCTTTATAGTAATTTAATTGATCTCCATATATCTAAGTACAACCTCATTAACCCATCCATATTTTTTAAAAATGAATAGGGGCTTCTGAAGGTGAAACACTAAGGTAGATGAATCCCTTTAAACACAACTCCTACAATTGTTTCTTTAGTTCCACAAATTCTACAAGGGATATTCTATACGGAGTATTATATGTAGGTCTTGAATTAGGGATTAGTTTTATAGAAAATTTAACTTTATGCACTTTTTTATTTCAAGTTAATTATTCAAGAAATACATCAATGTATACCTATACAATATTTATATCCTCCATTCGTAGGTTTCCTTACTCATCCATAGATTGCGTCTTCTCTTTTTATCCAAGAATTTCATTAAGGTGATCCATTGGAGGTGGGTCCTAACATGGCTTTGATAATGAAGTCTCCTATATAAAGGCAAGGAATTATATACCTACTCACAAATTGTAAATTCATTCTATTGGAAATTATTTTTCACACTATACTTTGAAATCTGATCCATACCCAATATTATGTCAAATTCAACCATAAGTATGATAATCATGTTTTCAAGTAAGGTATGTCTATTCATCATAATAGTAACTAACAGAAATATCCTTATTTTAGTAATATTTATATGAGGTGTCTTTATTGAAAAATCCTTTCTTGAGGTTCTAAGGTATGTTTTAATGTTCTCAAGAAATAAAAAAGATATAAAATGGTGAGAAGATATAGAATCAAATAAATCATTATATAGATTTTATTTTATGATCAAATTACTTTCTATAACATCTTTAGGAACTGAAACATAAATCTTAGTAATTTCATAAGATTTCTGTTTCCCCTTTGGCTTCTTTTGAGGTGTATTCCCTTGATTCTTGGGGAATTGGTTTGAATAATGCTTCACCTCTTTTCAATTAATGCACTGAATGTTAGATGCTTCTTTCTTTCCCATGCATTCATTATCCATATGGCCCTTATAAACAAAATTTTAATAAATTCACATTTCCTTTAAGTACCATGGTATTTCTTACCACAATTCTCACATGTTTAAAGTTAATTTATTTCGTTTCTCTCCTTTACCTCATTTTTTTCTATACTGCTTAGTCTTCCTATTATTCACATGATTTCCATTTAAAATATAAGAATTAGGGAATTATTCCTCTATCTTGGTGTCACTTGATACCATATAATCATATGATGAATTTGTTTGAGAGATTAGTGCCCTTTGGAATCTTGGATTAAGCCCATAAAATAAATGATCAATATTTATTTTCCGATTATATTGGTTGTCCCAAGATTGACTTTATAAAATCATAAATTTTACTTTATACTTTGTAATAATTTTATCTTCCTTATATCTTAAATTAAGTAATTTTCTTTCCATACCATCTCATTTCATTCAAGGAAAATGTTGGTCAAAGAAAATCACCTTAAAAATTTTCCATTTGATTCCATGTATATTTCCCTCCTACTTTTTATTTTGAACCAATGAACATCATTGATAAACATATCCATTTAAATAATACACTACTAGAATAACTGTCTCCCTTTCATTACTTTTCAAATCCAGAAATAACTTTTCAAGGGAATTTATCTACTTTTAATCTATCAATATATTAGTGGTTCCATTAATGGATGGAATATTATATAACATAAAGTGGTCCAACATAATTTTACTACGTTTTTAAGCAATAGGTTTCTCCATATGGTTATGTTTATTAGTTGTAACCTAATACAATTGTACTAATATAGCCATAATATTCTCAATTCCAAAACCATCTGTGTTGAATTTCTCAGGAGAGTAATCCCTAAATTTATGATGGTGTTGTTATGATTTCCCTTAATTATGTTAGTCTCCATATCTAAACATTATCACAAATTTAAATATTTCATAACATCATGAGTATTGAACCATAACATAAAAAAATTTATTTAGGAAAATTTTCATGAATATTATTAACAGCTTTTCATAATTCATGTGTAAGATATGTTCTTCTGAAATCTAGTTCCCAAGTTTCTTACTAAAATTTCTCTGACACCAACTTTAAAAATACTAATTCCAGTAACCTAGATCCAGTGTTTTCTATATTACATTGATACAAGATTCAAGTGATTTCATCCCATGTGATCGAACAATTTTATAGTCTTGGTAAACTAGATACATAAATAATTTTCATATTACATTAGAATCCTAAAACAAAGCTTAAAAAATTCTTAAAAAATTTCTTATTTCTCTTTTGGATCATTCAAATTTACCTTGTTGATACCCTGGATAAAGGAAAACAAAATAAATGTTGATATCACATGCTTGTTAAGGACAAATATACAGCTAAATATATCTTGAATACATAATACTTAAAAAATATTTCAGAGTCAATAATCAATACATATGACATTTAATCAATGAAATTATCATGAAATTTATACATGGAAGATATACATGTAGAAAATACATGGAAAATGGTAACTTATTTCCCAATTATGGAATACAAAATTCTATACATTTAAATTCATCGATAAATGCCTCAATAAAGACTCTTTCAATAATTGGGTAAGAAGTGCACCAAATATTGAAATAACAATTAAGGATTTCCAAACTGATTATCTCATGAGACCTACTGAAACATTGAGGTGCTATATAATTTTGAGCCCCCCCCCCATAACTTACACATGTACAATTCATTCCTCATATATTTAAGGATTTATACAATAAATATTTTCTATTAATTAATAATATATATATTGAAACAAGTATATGGAATATCAATTTTCTTCAATAAATAAATTAGTGATCCTTCTGGGTAGACACCCCCAATATGATATCTAAAAAATAGGGTCTTTACATAGTATATACTAATGGTTATAAGTCTAATTAAATATAATAATGATAATAAAGATTAAGGATATTAAGGATAAAATTAAAAACAAATATAAGAAAGATAGTGGAAGAGAACATAATCATAAAGAAGTGAGAATAACCCCTATGAAAAAAATGAGTTATAAACCAAAAATAAATAATGGATTAAAGAATACCATTAATTCATCATACCTTATGTTTTTTTATGTAAGTCAAGTATTTTGAGAAATAGAGAGGATAAATGGAAGTGAAACTTAAAAAACTTCTTAAAACCTTTTTAACTTTGTCATAAAATTGAAGTTATAAACCAAATCCAAAACTCTTTCTAAAAGGTGTTAGAGAGAATTTTAAAAAATTATTCATAAAATAATTTTCAAAATTTTAATCTTGAAATTAAATAATTTTTATGTAAGAAAATATAGTTTGGAAGATCAAAATATATACATAAATAAAATAAAATCCATTTTTAAAATCACTAGAGAAAATATTATCCCTTTTGTGACTTTTAACAAATAAAAAATTTAAATAATAATGGGTTTATTATTTTCATTGAAAAACAATTGAAAATTTTAAAATAATATTCATAAAAAATAATGGTTATGATAGTAAGAAATTGAGATCAAGTGGTAAATGTTAAAAAAATATCTTTTTTACACTTTTGTAAAGAGAGTAAAAAATGGCCCATATGGAAAATGATGAAAATATTCATTTATAAATTTTGAACAGAAGGTAAAAGATAACATAAATTTACATTAAAAATAATAAAGTTATAGAAAATAAAATCATGGAAGAAAAATAAGGAATATGGACATGGAAGAAAAATGATTCCCAACCCAAAAGGATAAATAAGGATGGTTTTTCATATAAACATCCTTTCAGTGGATTTGAGCAGGAAATAGATGGAAAAATGTAAAGAATACGTTAAAAATATATAAATAATAATATTAGAATAAAATATAAGGGGTTTAATAAATAAATGGTATATCATTCCCCCGATGTATATTTAAACATAAACAATCCTGAATAAAACGAGATTGTAAAATAAACCTTTACCTTTTATTATTTCTTGGTCAAATGCAATACAACCTCCTATATAATGCATTTATATTTATTATTACTATAAATTAAATACATATTTATATCTTTATTGATTTATATCATACATTAATAACTTATTTTTACCTATTTATTGAAAATTATTTATTAAAATAAATTATTTAGGTGTTAATTGTTATCAGTGTTTTGATTCTGAAGTTCTAGTACTTGAACATTGTTCATGGTATCATAACCTCTATAATTAAGAACATGAAATATATATAGTATTTATACATTAAATATACCTTCTTTAACCATAATTTATTGGTGGTTATAAAAAATGAAATGTGTCGTTCATAGTGGTGGTAGTCTGCACGTACGCATGGGTGGCGTTTTAATTTCTAAATAAAAGGAAATAGAAGAAGTTGGATAATTATTTATCTTTAAATAAATTTAATTATTTAATAAATAGCATATTTATTAATTAATTCTGTCTATATAACAATCCATGTTATGCGATGATGAAAAATGAATTATAACATTTCGTAGAGAAGGCAGTCTGCACGTACGTATGAGAGAGGTTTTTATTTTCTATTAGAAAGATAGAAGATATAAAGTGGTTGTACATTTAACATTAACACATTTAAATATACTAAATATACTTATTTAATTATGTTAACATCTATATATAATATTTTTATGAGGATTAAGAATAATGAAACATTAAAAATCTTGGTAAGAACATATACATTTTCATTGGATAATCTCTTTTGAAAAACACATTAAGGATTATTGGATGTGTATTTTGTGAATATTAGAACCTATAGGTCATGGATAAGGGTGTTGGGAGGCTTTTATAAGAGTTCAATTTAGATAAGGGGGTTTTTTGTGTCTATGTAAGTGAGGAGAATAGGTTCCATTTTATAAGTGAGTGGAGTGACACCCTTGTAAATCCACTTAACTTTAAAATAGTATAAAGTAATTTTCATAGACAAGTAGAATCAAATGGATATTTTTTTCAAGATAATATAAGTTAAGGTAAAAATAAACTAAAAAATTAATATTTAGATAAGTTTTATTGATATTTGAAGCCTACTATCTTATTTTAACTCCCCTATTTAACCATTTTCACCCTTACCTTGGTGACAAGATTTATACTATGGTAACTATTCATTATGTATAAAAATGAAATGAGAATTATTACATAATTTGAATATACTTATTATAAATATGAAATTTGTTTTAAAATATTTGATTTCTAATAATGGAAAAATCCAATTCTAATATAAATATTTAAAACACAATGAAAAAAAGTTTTTTGAAAATTGTCTTTTTAGCATAGAAATGGATTGGCATAAAAACCTTATATAAAATTTATTATCATGAAATTTATTAATTTTTAATTAAAAAATTAGAGTTATGTGACTTAAAAATAAATTCAAAATTGAATGTAACATTTTAATTACCAAAGTAAAAAAAGGTTCAAAAATGAACCATTTATTAGAATAAAGCTTTACTCAGATTTCCCAAATGTCAACAATAGATTTATAAATTAAAAATTATATTTTTAAATTAACTATATTAATTTTTAAATATTTATTTTCTCTAGAATACTTTTTAAAAAAATTTCATATCATTATTTTAACATAATGATTTCATAAAAGTGGTAATATTTTGAAAATTGGTATTTTTTACTATTCACCTAAAAATCAACCTTTTCAGAAAAATCCAAAAAATTAAACCCAAGATAATTTGGAAATTATAAATTAAAAAATGAATATCATTTTATCTATTTAAAATTATAAAATTTAGGAATTTATCTTTTAAAAATATTCTTAAACAAAGTTATTTATATTGTTCTATAATGGAGACATAATAAAATATGCATTAGGCTATTATTTAGAAAG
The DNA here is from genome assembly GCA_963277665.1 of Viscum album. Taxonomy (NCBI): domain Eukaryota; kingdom Viridiplantae; phylum Streptophyta; class Magnoliopsida; order Santalales; family Viscaceae; genus Viscum; species Viscum album. The sequence continues at coordinate 1,777,110,873 of OY728157.1, forward strand.
GTAGTGCTTACCTAATATAGTATATTATAGTTTTTTATAAGTTATAATGATATAAACATGCAATTTTTAATACATTATTAATACATTTTTATTATTAGATGTATTTATATACATTATTCTTTTTTATAAAATTCAACTATTAAAAATGAATTTAATTAAATGAAAAAGGTAGTTTTAATTAAAAATCTATTAGTAATATAAAAAAATTTAAAATAAATATTTTTACTTGGAAAGTAATATGAATAAATATTTTTTTTTCTTAAAATAAGTTTTTTCTCAAAAAATTATTTAAACGTTATGTGTTTTTCATATTAAAATTAATTTTTATCACTTTTCAAAACTTAATCCAAAAAATGGATTTTTCATTTGGAATTAAAATTTATAAATTAAGGTATAAGTTCAATTTTAATTTTATATACAAAAATATTTACTGGGATAAAATTTAATTACCATGGTAAAGGTACAAGTGTTGTTTTTTAAGAATTGATTATATAAATTCTGTGTAATTTTTTTAGAAATAAATTAAATTGATAACTTTTAAATTATTATTATAATATAATTATTATATATAAAAAATATATTAAAACTCATTTAAATTATTAATTGATAGGGAATGAGAATAATAAAACTTATTTTTTTTAAATTATTTTTCTTTAAAAATTGATTTTTCTATATATCCTATGTTTTAATTTAAAATTTAATTTTATCCTATATATAAATTAATCAAATTAAATGGAAATAAAATTTAAAATTATAACATTGGAATTATATAAGTGGGGCCATTTTTATTATTAGTAAAGAAATAACTTTCATGGTTAATATTTAAACAATGTAAAATTGGTAAAAGGGGGTAACTTAAAGTGGCTCGAATTTATGATAATTAAAATTATATAAACTCTTTCTAGAATACCATTGTTAGGTTTGGGATTTAGTACCACATGTCTCACTAAAATTTTGTAACCTAACTCACCTAATCCCCACTTGATTCCATCTTCAACCCTTACTTAACTTAAGTTTCCAAAGAAACGTACCTCATTTTCACCTTTAAAGGATCTCTCCTCCACCTACTTAAAACTACTATTATCCTTTAAATTACTCAAGAATACCTACCCAATTTTTTGCCTATGAAATACTCTTATATGTTGAGTAGCCTTTGGTTACAATAAGGAGCACCAAAATCCTCCATTTCTAAGAGGCGTTCTAAGGGAAGATTTAAGCCATTAACGTAAGTATTACCCACTCTGTAATCATTTATTCATTATATTTTTCATCTACCTTATCCCAATAATATTAATCAGATTAATAATATCTAAATAATACCACTATACTTCTATAATAATGATATTGTAATAAAAAATCACTTTCATAACCATACTCACCCATAGATTATAGCATGTTCTTGTTTAGGTAGGTTTAACCACCAACATGAATGATGAAATAAATTTATATCATCAATGAATATAAAACATTAATTACTAAAACTATATGATACTAATAAGTTAAAAAATGGTTCTATAATGGTAACATTAATATTTAACTCATTATTAATATACCATGTATTGTTTGTTAAAAATCATCAAAACATACTCGTGATAGATTTCATATCTATGGATCATACCTAAAACTCCCATGGAATGAACCAATAATTTCATAAATAATTATAAAACTTCTATTATGGAATCTTTATGCTTTTATAAATGATTGAATAATTAACTTGGAATGATAGTTGAAATTATGATACTGAAACAAATAAGAGATGGTTAAAATTGCTAACTATTGATAATCAATATTAACTAAAAATAAGTTACAACTATGTAATAAATAAATATAAAATATTAATATAAAATTTAAAAAATATCAATAAGGTTATTAAATAAATGGTTAACGAGTATATGATAATTATAAAAAATGTTAGAGCACATCTAACCGAGAATAAATCCAAGGTAAGAGTTCTTTGTCTCAATTTCATTTCCTTAAGACATATTTATTCTTTAAATTCATTCCTATGTGTTTGGTTTCTTCCACTTTAATATTTTTTTATTATATTTAATCCTTATTTTCTTAGAAATTTACATTTTCACATCAAATTATTCTTCTTTCATTGATTTATTTTTTATAAAAGAATAATGTTGTTTAGAATAATTCTCAACCTTTCTAATGGATCATTCTCCTCCATAAACTTATTATACTTACCAAAAATGTTTCATTTTATAATTTTTAAATCCAAATGTATTTTATTTTCCATGATTTTTACATCTCTATTTGTCTCCTTATAAAATGTAGATTTTCTAACTCTTTTATCAATGTGGATTTTCTTTAAATGTGACTAAAAATTTAAGAAGGAATTTTTATCACATTCATTAATTTTATTTTATCTTACACTATACATTTATTTATTGATGATTTACTTATATTCATTGTTACATTTTAGGGTTTTATTTTAATGCGATGTTTTAAAAATTTTCCCTACTTGAAAATTACTTTCTAAAGCGGCTTGTAACTTTATCTTTTTACAGAAATTATAGAAACATTTTCTAAAAAATATTTTATGACTTCGCTTCATGTTTTTTATATATCACTAAATGATCTATCTCGTATTGAGTATTGTTAAATATAATACTCTAAGTTATTTCATGGTACAATTATTTTTTTAGATTAAATTTTGGTATCAATATATCAAGATCTTGATATCATTATATGTGATACTATTTATATTATAAACCCCATTTTATTTCCATGGGGTTTTCAGGATATATCATATGATTGATTTCATGTGGGAAACATAAGTATGTTTTATCATTATGTTATGTGTGGGGTCCTATATGGAACTCCAATTCATTGGTTAAAGTTTTATATCTCATTAGATAATTATGGGGTGTGAGTTTATATACTCAATCTAATATGGGGAGTAGGTTGTGATGCCTAATACACTATACTATGAGGAATATGTTGTGATTATTGATCCACTATAATATGGGGAACAACTTTTGATGCATGATCCACCATACTATATTACACTATATTATGATTCCAAATCCACTTGGTTATGATTTCCTATTCTTATGTTTATACCAAATTTATATGTTATTCCTCATGTCTATGTTTTGTTCCATGAATCATGATTATTATCTTATGTTTTTATATTCTTATTATATGGTATATATTTGATCTTATGAGGTTATATGTCCTTTTACCATGCCTTATAGACAAAATTTATGGTTCTATAATCCTATTAATTAGATATTTCTCCTATGATATTGTTTTCTCACAAACTTATGATCTAACCCTTTATTACTCATTAATAATTTTTTCCTTAATGAGTGTTTAATATCACCCCATATTTTTTCCACTTCATTGAGAAATTATATGAAGGATTATTTATAGAGGAATGTTTTATATAGATATTTTTATGGGATATGTTTAAGTAATAATGTGTAAATAATTATGTATCCGATCTCCAAAGGCACTAAAACTTTATGTTATGGGATTGTGATATTATTTGTGAGATGTAATTGTTAAATTATATAAATTATGTAAAATATATATTTTTTATGTTTGATTCATCTAAAAATTTTCCTTAAAAACCTCATGTCATATTATAAAATGTGTGCATGTCATATAGTATAATATGCCTGATTATAAGTCATGTCACGTGCCTTTATAAAGGGATATTGTAAGTCATGGTACATGACATAATGTCACTACCCATACACATTGTATCATAGAATATGTTGATATACTAATGCATTGATTTCCATGAATCATTAAGGTAAAATATCATTAAAATCATTCTTAAAAATAAAGGATATCGTTTATTGAGTATTTTATAAGATGAAACACATGGGGGGATAGAAATAGTTGAAGGTCACAAATGTTGTTATTTCATGGAATTAAATTATATATTATAAACATATGATTTAATATATAAAGGTTATTTGAGGGAAATATAAGGAGGTTGTTCATGTGATGGGTGGTTATTATAATTTCCTATTGATTCTCCCCCTCTCTCTCCTCGACTCTCTCTTTCTCCTCCTCTACTTGCTATCAAGAGGCACTATCATGCTATGAGACATATAAAGAGTCCCGCCTGAACATCAGGTGATTCATATAAACTCATTGATACAATATGGAATAGGGAGTCCTTCAGCTTCCTCTTAGTGTTCTTTATCAACCATAATATTAAAGAGTGATGTAGTAGTTTTCAATGGTGTAAGGTGCACAAATAAGTTTCTTTATTTATATAGAAACATGGTTTTGAGTTTTCTCATGGGGTTGATCTTGGTTCTTGGGTTTATATTTTTTTATTCTACCTAGAATGAGTTTAATTTTATCCTTTGAATCCATTAGTGGTATTGAAGAATGACCATGCTTCCTGATTCTTGAAATAATTTTTTAAAATGAAGAATGTGGATATTATATTTGATATCATTTTATCTACTATTTAAAATGATAGAAAATTTGAATATAACCTGGGTATCATAATAAGTGATATTGTAACTAGTGGCTTAGTTGAAATCCATCGATTTTAAAATATTTTAGTGTTTGATGTGAGGAATCACAAGATGCGAATTTGTTTGAAAGAATTATTCATACTATAAAAAATATAGCATCATATCACTCTTACAATATAGGTGGTATAATAAAATAAAACTCCTAGGAAATTATGGATTTTAATACTTAGTAGGCACTTATCATATTTAGTGATGGTCTTGTGTATGGTATTAATATTATCTCACACAATAACCTGTCATACCCTATGATCACTTGAGCACTAAGTAAATCACATGAAGGGTCACACAATGCCTATTTATTCTTATATTGGTTATTATATTGTAAGATGAAGACTTGTACATAAGAAACAATGTCTGTATAATGTATAATAGGCCACCCACTGATATTATAAAACCATGAAATTCTATTGATAATTCCATTATCTATCATGCATTATGATATAAGAATTTCAAAAAATATTATCAAAATAAAAAATTATATTTTCAATATTTCAATGTATAATTAAATAAAATGATTTATCAAATTCTTATGGATCATAATAAATTGTATTTTTGGATATTTATTAATTTATAAAGGTGTTTATAAATTAATTAATTATAAATTTTTTATAATTAATTATTAAATTTTTGTGAAACATTAATTAAAAAAATATTCCATAATAGTAAGCGTTAATATTAAAATATATTTTACAAATTATATTATATGACTTATGATTTATATATAAAATGTTTATATGGAAATAATAAGATTAATTAATAAAATATTTATAGATTATAAAATAATACCAAAATATAAAGGAGTTTATATTAATTATGAATTATTTATAATTATTTAATTTTAATTATTCAAATTAAGGGTCTTATTTGAGAAATTATTTAAACCACATCAAAGGGAGTTTTGATGATTGATACGATCAAGGTTTAAATAATAAATATGTGATATTTAGATTATTCAATTTTTTTACATAACGAATTTGGAAAATAAAGTGTTTATATTTCATATAATATAATATATTTAAATGAAATTTCATACAAATAATAATATAAAGTTCATATTTTTATTGAATATTAAGTGTTTAAATTCAAAAATATGGAATGTACATATATTTTTTTAGAATTATAAAGTATTTATAATTAGATTAAATTAATGAATTATTCATAAATTTTTTTATTCATGCTTAAATATGTGAAATTTTCATTTATTTAAAATTAATTCCTTACTTAATTCATAGATATAATTATAATATTATTAATTTTGATGTATGATTTAATTTAAAGGTGTTTAAATTTCTTCTAACTATTTCTATACATGCATATAAGGAGTTACATGCTAAGTATGATAATGGACATAGTTCTCTTCTATATTGAATTTTGTTTATTTTAGGTTATGAACTTTAATTTAATGGTTAATAGTTTATACATTGGAGGTGTTATATTTATGATGGAATTAAAAAACTCTCTTAAGTGAAGTACCTTTGGTTATAGAGACTTTGGGCCAGAGTGCTCACTGTCCTGGAGGCTTATTAAAAGATATAATTATCAGCAAGGTAAGGAAATGTTCCATTTTATGGGATTATCTCAAACACCTAAAGAGTTTAAGAAACTTCATGGAAATTCCATTTCATTTATTAGTGTTATAGAAATCAATTCATTGAATTTGAAAGGTATATGATACCAAATATATTATTTAAAATTTTTGTAAATATATAAGAGTTCAAAATCAAGGAAATGATAAATATATCTTGTAGTTTTAATTCAAATGATGAAACAAAGGGTTATTGAATCATAAATTTTAATGTAAAGTAATTTATCAAGAACAAATAGAGATAAAGGATGTGTATAGTTATCTCATTTATCTTATATGGTAAGAGGATTTTTTAACTAATACAAGGTTTCTATGAAAATATGATATTAAAACACATGGTTTATGATCCACTAGACTTTTATAAAACTCTCTTTGATGTTGTGTTTGGTGATTTATGGGTATCCTACTTGGTATGTTTATACTCACCCCAGTATAGGCTATTTACATACATGTCTTATAATATGTAGATTATAGGCCTTTTTACATAGTCTGAATAGGACTAGGAGAAGGTGGATCTTAGTTTCACTAGGAAGGATATAAATAGTTCTAGGAGTTTCATCTTGATAGAAGCCTCATTTTTTTAGTGGGTTGGACTCCTTTTACAGTAATGGTGGGCTTGTTTTTTTATCTCTTTTCTTTTCCATACTCTTTTTAATACTCTAATGTGGAATTAGTTGTTATGAATACATATATAGTATCAATTGTTTATATTTTCTTCATTTTACTGATGTATGAATATCTATCTATGTGTATAGGTACTTTAGGCTTAGGCGTCCCATGTGTGTGATGTGCCTAATCAGTGCTAATCACCAGCCCTTGGCCTAGTAGAGGTGGGCTTGGGATGTCACACTCTGCTTACTAACTGCTAGGTGGACCCTGAGGATTAATTTTGAGACACATATAACCCTAAAATCAAATATATTAGTTAAGTTATATGTGATAGGTATACCTTGGGTGATTTGTCTCAGTCTCCCGATGGTACCCTCTTTTTCAAGAAGTGGCTGGTGGTTCCTTTAAACATGAGGTGGTAGGTGATGTAAGAGGGGTGTTGATCTAATTGGATTATTTGTTTGGGGGATAAAAATATGTTTTATAGTATAAGGATATATTAATTTTGGCCCATAATTATATGTCAATTTGGAGATTTTGTATCTCAATGTTTTACCTACCAGAGGTTCAAAGCAAACCATCAAAGGCCAATCGAGTTTCTTCAACATCTTCCCATCCTAGTGTGTAAGTGGGATGAGATATCCATGTACTTTTTGATCATTTCACCTCATAATCCTATTGGTTAGGATTATATTTTTGTGATTATAGATTGTTTAACTAATTCTTACCACTTTCCTCCAATTAGGGAGTCGATGGAGGTGGAGAATCTCAATAACCATTATATCTGAGAGATCGTTAGGCATTATAGTGCGCCTTAAAATATAATTTCTGATATGGATTCCTATTTTACTTATATTTTTAGAAGATTATCCAAGAATTCATATGAACCCAATAGAAGTTTGGTACAACTTATCACTCATATATGGATTGTCAGACTGAGTGGTCCATCCAGATTCTTAAGGATATTCTTTATTAATATATTATTGACTTCACGTGTTTATGGGAAAATTATATTTCATTGGTATAATTTTCATACAATAATTTTTACTAGGAATTGATTAATATACCTCCTTTTGAGGAATTTTATGGGTTGGTTTTTCAATCCCCATCATATTGGGATGCGTTAGGTGAGTGCTTCTTTCTACGACTGAGTCTCATCTACAAGACAATTATGAAAGTGAATTTGATATGTAAGTGTTTTGTGAAAAATAAGAGTCATTATAAATTTCATTTTGATCATCTTCATTTCCCACTATATTTTTATATTAGTGATCAATTGTTCCTACAATTATTTGTTCAACTAGGAAATCATTACTTAGGAATACATGGGAAATTAGTGTCACATTATATCATTTTATTTCATATTATGAATCATATAGGGAAGGTATCCAATCTATTTTAATTAACACCCTATTGTACCTTTATCCATGATTTATTCCTTGTATCTTAGTTGAAGAAGTACAATATCAGACCATGTCATGTGATAGAGTTGGAAGATTTAGATTTGGATCTTAAAACTACCATTATGGAGTAGCTTGTTAACATCTTGGATTATCATAAAAAATTGATCCATGGTAAATGGATATAATTGGTCACTATGACTTGGAAGCATGGTATAAATGACCATGAAACATTATAGAAGGAATTTTTAGTGATGGAGTAGTGGCCTCACTCGTTTATTTCTCAAGATCCTTGATAAAATTATGATGGAAGAACGTGGAAAGGTGGGGGAAATTGTGACACCATTTAGGTCACTATTATATTTTATTTTGATCTTTATATTTATTTATTATGCGAGTTTCTAGAATTTGGAGGTTGGGATCCTCATTTTTTTCATAAAACAAGATTAGTCACATAACTGATGCATATTTAGTGAAACTATGCAGTTGACTGTATAAGAAGAATGTTTATGGGACAAAGAGGGTTTTAATTGATTGAGAATATTTTTATATCCATGAAATAATATCCAAAAATCATATGGGTTTCCTTTTTGGGAGATAGTGGCTCCCACATAGTTGGTGCACAATTTTTCTAACCATGAGTCCAATTATATTGTGTGTCTATATCATTTAAAATTTTATTTTGACAATTTTACCCTTAGAATTTCTATATGGATTCACCCTCATTTCTATCCCCACTCATGTGAAACCACTCCCCCACACCTTGGAGCTCTCATCCCATATATTTTGTTGGATTTCTTATATATATTTAGTGATTTATTTCCAGTTAATATTGATTTCATCATGGTTTCTCCTTCCCTTCAATTTTTTATCCTTATTATTCCATTTTCATGGAAGTTGGAAACCCTAGCATGCGATTTGGAAAACATAGGGTTTTTGATGGGGGTTATTTTTGGTTCATTGTGTATTAGGTGTATGAGGACCTGTCCTACTCAAATATTGTGGTTTTTGTTGAAGATAATAATATTTGGTTTAATTTTAAGGTAGGTGTCTCTATTTATGGGAAATTTTCCATGGAATTCCATTAATTATTGATTTATCTTAGTTTTTGTTCATTAAATTTCTCTAAATTTGAGTTATTAGTGACGTTTTATCCATTTGTATTATGATATTTTAAGTGGGTTTGATATAAAATGGTTTGTAGTGGATATCAAATGGAGTTATATTTGATGAACTCTTTTTGTTTTTTAAAATAGATCAAAGAGGTTTAATGATTTAAAATGGTTTTTTGAAAGGGTTTTCAAAGATTTTATTCATGGTGTTGAATTAATGACATGTTAGGGGCATGAAAGGTTTATGAAAATGGATTTTAAATGGATTATGCAATTAGAACTTGTTGAAGTTATGTGTTTGGTATTGTGTGGCACATGGGAGACCTTGGGTGTGTGTGTGTATATTACTTAATAAAATGGATCCTTAGACCATATCATTGAAAATATAGGAAATTTAATTCAAAGGTACAAGGGATCCTTTAGTAAGTAGACTAAGGTAGATTCCAAAACATGGCTATGTGGACCAAGAGTTCCCATGGAATTACAATTGGGCTCAGTGGAGATCAGTAGAGCTTCCAAACTTGTTAAATCTTTCTTATCCAGGTAGTAAAACCTTTTCTTAGACTAAGTCACACTAGAACCTATTGGTTAGACCCATGGTGTGTATTACTTGTGCTCCATTGGTTTTTATATGATTTATGCATGATTCTAGATCCTTTTTTGTTTGTGATATGTTATGTTTTTTTATATTTCAATTATTTGGTTACATATAATGATGTTATACTTATTCCCATGTTTATTCCATGTTTGGTTGTATTGGGAATGTTTATGTCATGGGGATTTGTTTCCTTGTTTGATCCTTGTTTACTATTTTATGAAAGGATGATTTTTTTAGAAAAACCAAAGGGTCTTCCAAAGTATTATTTTCAATTAAACTTGGTTTTAAATATGAAATTGATTTTGAAAATGAGTTTTTAAACCATACATAATAGTTTTCATGGGTAACGTTATTACACATATTCATCATGTTATCTTAATGGGATTTGTTCCTTACACCCTTCACATGACTTTGGAAATATTTAGACCATTTTTTCAATACATGGGTAAGGAAAAGGTGGGTAACCATGCAGTTCGGTGTCCCTTCTTGATTACCAATTTCTTTGGTTGGTTGGGATACTGGAGGCATGATCTCACGGATTTAGCTGATGTGGAGTTGTTTTTAGATTTTGTGTCATTGGGTTATGATGTATTAACATTTTATTTGTATTCCCCATTTTGATTTTTTCTATTAATATCATATTGATATGTCTTGTTTGTGACTAGTGATTTTTGATGTTATGATATCTTATTTTAGTCATTGTAGTGTTTAATTTATTTTATATTTATATTTTCATACCTATTGATCATGTTTGTTGGTTAGTGTGGTTGTCCAATTCATGAATGGTTCATACTGTATTTTCATGGGAGAAATTATTCCTAATTGGTTATATGTGATTCCCCGATGATTGTTTCAAGCACATGGAGATTGGGAACAGACATCGGGCCTCATGGAATTCTATCTTGGGCAATGAGTTAGGTTAACCCAGGCTAGTTATCTACACTCATTAATAATGAAGGAGATTCAAGTGGAACTTTTTAAGATAGATCTATAAAAATCAAGTAGGCCCAATGATATTCACAGAATCGGATTTGGGCCAAAACTTTGGGCCTACGGGATATGTAATGGGCTACAATCCCACTGGGCCTTCGGGCTATGTAATGGGTCTACCTCTACCTAGTTAAAAGAGGTATTTGCTTTGCTTTATTAATAAAAATGAGGCTTTGGCCCCAACCTTTAAAAAAAAGTAGGCCTAATGATATGTTAACATTTTTATGTAATAAAATTTAAAACATTAATAGAAATTATGTTTCTTCAGTTTTTCTAAGGTTTATAAACTCAAGTGATTTAAATATTAGCATGAATAAAACTAAAATTATTCTTACTCCCAAAATTAAAAATCTGAATTGAGTTTGGGATTTTAGTCAATCAATTGGTGTAATTTCAACTATAAAATATTTGTTAAGACTATAAAAAAATATCTTATGAAGGTTCTTACAAGGATCATTTCCCCAATGTAAAGTGTGTTACTCCAAGGATGATAACTTTTTTATAGCATAGTCATTATTTTCGAGTAATTATATAATTTCAAGTATTTAAGGTGGAGTGGTGATGATAGATTGGATTTGAAGTTTGATATGAGTAAGGTTTATGATCAGGTGGAGTGCATTTTTTTGGAGGTGTTTATGAAAAATTTAGGGTTTTCTTCTATTAGGTACTCAAGGAAATTTATTGAGAGATCCCTCACTACTAGAAAAAAGGATTTTAACAGCGTTAGAAAAGGCCTTTATCAGTGCTAAAACAACGCTGATGATTGAATCATGGTTAAAATCTCAAAACTTTTATCAGTGCTAAAAAAGAGCAGTTAAAGGCACCCTTTAAGAGGGCTAAAAATGGATGTCAAAAGGGTCCTTTAATAATGATTTTTTAGAACTGTTAAATGGAAATTTTAACAATGATTTTTTAGCACTGTTAAAGGGTTCCTTTAAAAGTTCTATTTTATCGCTGATAAAGGGTACACTATTAAAGGGGGTAATTTCTTTTTCAGAGACCTATGTGCCCAACCCCTTTATCACTGCTTCCATGACCCCTTTAAAAGTGCTCTTCACCCCCTTTATCAGTGATTTTCACCCCACCACCCCTTTTTATCAGTGATTTGTGAATTTCCATCCTTAGGAATGCCCGATTGGATTAGAACCCTGCACCTATCCTTCAAAGATAGAATGCCTTTACCACTACACCATGTTGTTTTGTTGTCTGTTTAATGATATTTATGTTTATATATATATATATATATTTACATATATTTATATTATTATTTTAAATACATTTATACAATATGTGTGTGTGTTATATATATTATATTTACTTTAATATATTATATATTATATTAATTTACATATATTAGATTATAACATATATATTGGTTTATTAATACATCCACATATGTATATATAAACACTATAAATATATTTGAATAATGTAAAAAAAGGTTAGATATTGTTTTAAATACATTTTTATAATATGGATTTATTCAAATATATTAGAATATAGTTTTTTACAAAAATATGTTGATATATGTATTTATATGAGTGATTTATTATAATTAAATATAATAAAACATGCATATATTTAATTATAAATAAAATTAAGTTGTGAAAAATGATAAAAGTTAAAAACCATAATCTCAATATGAATGTTATACCTAGGAATAAATTCATTCCCCACTAAAAATGGGCAAAAATACCCCTTTAAATGAGGCTGAAATCCATTTAATGTTAAAAAATCAGGGTACCCCAACTAAAAACTGAGTTTTGGATGCCTTTTGGACCTTTTTTGGCCTTGAAAAATGTCACAAAGGTTTAATTGTATCTCTTAGATCATATATATTGTCACATGCTTCAATTTGATATGTGGTATAGACCAAATGGACACCCAGATCAAAAGTTATGGCTATTTGAAGTCAAGTTACATTTTCAACTTATTTTATATATTTTTTTTAATTTTTTTAAATTTTTATCTTCAAATTGATATTAAATGACTATTACTCGGTAATAATAATAAAATTACTGATTAAAAATATTTTTTTTAGTTATTCTATAATCCATTTTCAATAAACATATTATATATTAAGTGTAAATGCCTATTTACCTTATCTAAAACATATTTCAAAAAATATATATTATATTTATATCAATATCAATATATTTATATATTATTTTTAATGAAAAATATTTTTTTAAGTATACTTTTATCAGTGCTTGTAAAAAAGAAATGATAAAGGGGGGTCTTTATCATCTCTTCTAAAAAGTGCTGATAAACCCCCCCTATATCAGTGCTTTTTTATAAGCACTGATAAAATACCTCATTTATCATTGTTTTTAGAAAATCACTGATATAGGGTGGTATATTATTAGTTCTTGTAAAAAATCACTATTAAATACCCACTTTAACAGCGCTCTTTTTAGCATTGACAAAGGGGGTCTTTAACAGTGTTTTTAGCTAGCCTTATTAAATCACTATCACTGGATAAACCCTGTTTTGTAGTAGTGCCTTGAGAATAGAAGTGAATCAAAATATTAAAACTCATTCTAAATTAAAAAACTTAATCCTCCAAACAATCCCCACCCTAAAGATCTTGATATCATGATTAGTAGGATTATGTTTAATCTCTTATTATGATAATAATCTAATTTCAATTTCCATTATATTTACCCCAATCCAATATATTCAATGAATACTAAACCCACATACATTAATTAATATCCTATAAAATGTTTGTAAATTATACACATAAGATGTAATATTTTACGTGGTTCACCCACACTAATCTATATCCAAGGAGTATATAACAGTGATGTGTTGATATATCAAAACCTACTAAATCACATTCAATAGTGGGTTTAAACAAGATCATTTTAATCCAAGGTTCAGTCCCTTGAAAAAGGTTTAGGGATTGTTCACTACCTCCCAATGGTCACTACCTAATTCCTCTCCTAAGACTCAATAATTAAGAAATAAAAAATAACTTGGAATAAAATCCAATAAAAAAACAAAATAATGTCACCATGGAATAATTTACCAACCCATGGAAAATATTAATTTTCCTAGATGAAATGATATCTTCTATATAATAACCGAACATATAATCCATATTTACATAATTAATGTGAAAACCATGAGGACCTTTTCATCACTCCATTTGTTTCCTCCATTTATTTTCACTACCACATCATGTTCCTCTATACACTATGGTATAACCATTATAATCATGTTAAACTTCAATCTTCATTATCTAAACATCCTCTAGGATTTTTCAATACCCTTCTATTCGGGAAACCGTCTCACCTGAGATAATTTAGAAATATTTTCATCAGTAACTTCTTTTTCCACAATCAATAACTCACCAATACCATGTAGCACCATTCATGTGGAAAATCCAACTCTAGGGTTCAGAAAATTCTTCTACATACATACCATATATAATACACTCCAATATCAACATCATGAAACCAAAACCAATATAATACCAACAATCATCATTGATTGAAAACTATCAATTTGGTCAACAAAAAAATCTACACCATGTAGCATCAATTCTTATTGAATGTTAACAATCACTCCTTTTGATTTATTAGAAACATTTATCTGGAATCCAACACCATAATCCTTTGTTACTAATGAAACTAAAACAATAAATCTAATTCAAATATCTATGATTCATTTGATTCATGATGTTTCCTTTTCCCACTTTAATATCAAATCTAAAGTAAATCCTCCACATAAAAAATGTTAAATTTTGGAAAACCATTACCTTGAAATACAATGGAATTACTATTCAGATTTAAAATACCAATATTTAATGTTCTGACCCAAGAGCCACTAAAATGGCGCCCCGAGTCGGTCGGTCACATGGCCTCAAGCTTACCTTCCTAAGTGCCAATGGATACCAACTAGTAGTGAGGGTCTATAAAAGGTATATTGGAGAGACTATACTCTTCGGATCAGTGATATATACCATGGAATAAATAGTAAATAAATTTAACTGGAAGAATAAAATATTGTCTAACAATAACAATTAATGAACGTATAAACATGAATGAACTTGTTGCAATGTACAAGAAATAACAACGCGGCATGTGATACATACAATTCAAGGATGATAAAAAAAATTCCTTCAACTCTATACCCATGAGAATCCTAGGAACCGGATCAAAACTATGATCCTAATATCCCATGTAAAAATGTAATAGGTAATACCATAAACCAAGGCCATGAACCTGTAATTCGATGATACCTATTTGGGTACCAAACGGAGGCCCAAATAGGGTGTGAGATATAATCATTAGGCCACCACCAGTGGTTCCTAAAGAAATCTAGTCCATCGGTATAAAATAAAGCAGTATGAAGGTGTATCAAAATTATGGTAGTGAAGTTAAAAAAATAAGTGTGACCAAGTCAGCTCAGGTTCCCCAAGGATGTCTGGCCGACCATAATTTATTTAGCTTAAGCCGTAATATCTCTGAAATGAATTAACTACGTATTTATATATATGATTACTTTATACATAGTAAAGTATATATCCAAAGATATATATGTGTGTGTGTGTGTGTGTGTAATTTATTTGTAGGAATGTATACATTCATATCTATAGATACGTAGTAATAGCTAGGATCTGAGGCGTAACTTAGGAATCCATGCGTAATCACATGATTGTGGTAGTAAGGGATTCCATGCTCGAGTATCATGATCATGTGAGTGACTCCATGCCTGATTATTAAAATCATTTGGTATTCCATGCCCAATGACACCCTTCCTGAGTATCATAGTGTAAGGGACGTCATACCCAGGGATGCCATGGCCGAGTATCATAATGTAAGGGACTCCATGCCCATGAATCATAATATAAGAAACACCATTCCTATGGATTCCATTACTTTAAATCATAAGGGATTCCATGACCATGAATCATAATATAAGGGATTTCATGCCCTTAAATCATAATATAAGGGACATCTTACCCATGAATCATAATATAGGGGATGTCATGTCCAATTATAGTTCGATTAAATAATTTTTATCATTTCAATCATAAGTGGAAAGAAGGGGTAAGTTATATGGTCTTATTATCCACTCTTCATTTAATAAAATTACAAGATTTTTTCCATTCTGTAATAATGAAAAAGTCCATGTAAATTAACATTCCATATCACAATTTAATTATAAATGATAAAGTATTCCATGTATGTAAACATGTAGTATATTTCCCAAGTATTCTCAATAAATAGCCCCTTTTTCATCAAATAATACATCACAAATTAAAGGTATTTCTATTATAAAATATAGGCATGATCATCATATTGTTCATTTAGGTTAATTTAATCATTTATTCTGTGAAGGATAGTCATAACACCTAATAAGATCACTCAAAATGTTAATATAGTAGTATAAACAAAGGCACCAAACAATATACCCCAAGTGGTGGTTTAGTCAAATAAGAAATCATTTATTTTAAGGGAAAAATAATTGAACTCACCTTATGTGGTTGTTAAGGTTGAGGTCGTTAACCTCCATCCATGATCAATGGTGTCATAGCACATCTAAATGAAGTCTAAGTAATTTAATTTAATATGTTTCATAATTTTGGAGCAATGCACAGAAAAGTTCAGTGTGTGGAACAACATAAATACTTTATAATAATGAAACATGAAGGGAAAAGAAAATATACCACCTAAATCATGCTTAGGATGGTCCACTCATCCAATATTGTGCCTTTATTCGAGCTAAAATAAGAGAAATTGGAATATTAGGCAAATTACTTAAAAATAGGGTGAATTAGCTCACACGGAATTATCAATATATATGAATAGGGAAAATGAAATAAGAAGAAATGAGAATTGAGAGCTTACCAATACGGATCCAACACAACCAACAGAAAGTGATTCCAAGCTCAGATAGGGAAGATACATGAAATTCTAGAGTAGATCCCAATGGAGGAGTATAGAATCATGGGCATGGGAGATGTGGGGGAGAAAGAGAACAAAGAAAAGAAATTAAGTGGTATGGGAAACAAGTTAATTTATAACCCTTTAATGAGCTGCACAATTTGGATAACCATGAACCAACTGAGTAGTGATACTTCCTATATGGAACTATCCATGTGGTTAAGGGGCATTGTTTGAAAATCTTTATGCAACCCATGTGGAGCTACTATCCAAGTGCAACCCCCCATGCATGATTAGGCGCATGGTTAGAAAAACCATGCACCAACTATTTGATAAACACACAATTTATTGTAGAGGGTTTCATATCTATCTAGGCCACCTAGAATGGTTAACAAAACCATGAACCTTAACAAAATAGACCATACAGTTATGTTGTATAGTTAGTATTAATTGTACGCCAACTATGTTCCCTTGTATGCTTCCCCCAAAACTGAGTTTTCAGGGTCTGATTCTCCCGAAACTCATCTAAACACCTAAGACACCTCTCAGGACTTAAACTCTATCTAAAAAAATATTAATAAGTGTTCCAATGCTCTAATTTACATTCTAAATCTTGGATTAAAATTTTTCTCTATCCACCAAATGAAAAGTTCAAATTCCCTTGTAATTTTCAACTAGTTCAAAACACGAGACATTAAAATCTCCCCACCTTAGAACTTATTGTCCCTAGGAAGCCTTGGGGAAATGATGAAAACATAACATAACCTACTAGGGTAAATAATCCCCATTGAAATGGTTTCATTTCATTTCAAAGTACCCAGTGCACTGTCAAGAGCTACTTTAACCATTAAAATTAAGTCAATGCTCATATCCCCGGCAGTAACATCTAGATGGTGCTTACCTGATCCCATCTAAGCTAATGCATGATCAACTCATTTTCTATTTTATCAACTGGCCTATGGGGATTTCCACCATAGGTTCTAGATTCCCAATGTACAATTTTGAGTTATAGTATACCCATAGTGGGAATTTTCTACTAAAGAATGTTTGTATCATCCAAGCAACACTTTGAGAACATCCATAAGATTTCATATGAGGGAACTAACCTTATTACTTGATTGATTGACTCATTTGAAACCTAATCAAACAATATCAAATTGGCCATGTTGTATTTTCTTTGAAAAGTATTGTACAATACCTGAAGTTTCACCTGTCACATCCTGGCGGCATGCCTGAAGTGATTCCTCGCCAACCACATCACACTAATTAAGAGAACTGAAGTTGAACTGCTTCTAGTCAACTAATTTCTAAAAATGATTGACTCCTATAGTTGACATGTCACTGAATAATATTCTAAAGAATTTATCCTAAGGCATACCAATAGCGTTCTGAGAAAGCTCACCAAATCCTGTACCTAACTTCCAATGATGTCTCCTAGACAAACCATCTCCCAGGGAAAAAATATCATTATGTTATAACCCCAACACCAAAATTATACTGATCCAATATCCATGGATGGTCATGTGCTACTTCGGGCTTAACACTCACCTCTTTATTTCACCCAATCCATTATCAAATCATACTTATAATTATCGAGGAATCCAACCTTATAGATACCATTAGTGAAATGTAATATGAGTTCCAAAACTACTTTCACATGATCAGTATCTTGATTCCATAACCCTTATCACATGAGGGGTGTTAACCAATGAGTGACATCTCACTCCCCACCATAGGATCATACTTTTCATCCCTTTTAATGAAAAAAATTCATTGATTACCGTAGTTCATTCCCTTTCAATACTTGGCATATGGATAACATGGCTAAATTCCCACTCATCTCCAAGTTCTGGCATAAATTCCAACCATCACCCATTCCCACTTATAGAGAACAACTCTAATGATGATCACCAAAATTGAATCATAATGTGGGTCATTATACTCTAATGGCCAATGGTGTACTTTACACCATATGGATTTCATTTGATATTATCCTTGAGTGAAACTCTTAAATATTTCTTCCATAAACTCATAAAAGCTATCTAGTTAGATATCTTGGCGTACATCTTGTTATCTCTCATCATACATAGTAAAATTTCAAGATAGGGTTATGATCACCTCTAGAATAGAAGTGCACTAAGATTTCATCAATAGGAATGTATAGATCTCCTGATCCATGCTCACATCAACTAGGCTATATTTTTCTTTAATATGGCCCACACCACATCTCCTTATGATGTATGTGTTGTTCCTCCCATGGGTCAAACATATTGAATCATCTGATTTATTTCTAAACTATCCCTCATTATAAGGTGATTTATTTAGTTTACCCCAAAGTTCTATTTCACCATACTTGCAAGTATCACTTATTTAAAACCATCAGTCCTAGATTCATACACAACCATTCACTGATGTTCAGTTTCAAATAGTTACAACACACAACCATTACGAACCACTTATCACACATAAAGGATGTACATTCCAGAACATCCAGTTAGAGAACCAACTTATGCACCCATGATTCATCCTCAAACAAGTTCTAAATGACCATGATACATGACACATTGGTATTATAATACATCAATATTTCCCTTGTAATCCTTATAAAAAAGTAGAAACCTCACCTGTTTCATGATTTATCAAATGATTGCCTACCTCAAGGAGTAATTCTAAAAAACAAAGGCGTCTACAACCCAAATAATGGTCAACTAGGACAGGAACACAAACGGTCCAATCCATTGAATAAATATTCAATATATAAGAACCCTAGTTTCTTCATTGAAAACCCAGGCATCATTATGACTTTAATGAAAAACCTGAGCACCAACAATGCACTTATCCCACAACGAGCGTAAAACCAATATAATTACCTTTAAGGAGAACGTAAAACTTGGTACAACCACTCCCATAGGTTACCCTAGAACAAACTAAATAGTGACCTACTAGGGTCTGAATCAATGTAAGGGCCTCTATGCCTCCACATTTCCTTGTCGATCAATCTGAGAATAGGTCCACTAGGTCTGTCCACCTAGCCCTAAGGTCCCTCACATAGGAACCTCATCCCACATAAGGCTTCTATTATATGACATATAAAAAACCTATCAAATCTCTCTTAAAATAAGTTGTACTAAAACAATTATGGAAACATTAACCTATAAGGGTTATAATCTGTCATCATAGGTATAACGACATCACCTGTCAACTATCAGGATACCAATCCCGAATTATCATTGAGCATACAAATAGGAAAGTGATCCCTATAGGTTTAAAATGTCGATGAAAAGGTTTAAGGGTTGCGATTCATTTTGATTCCGCATACGATATTACTCCCTTGAGTTTTAACCCACCAGACAACCACATGCCTACCCAAGGGTGTCATTTTTAACCAAAATAGAGTCTTACTTGACTCAAATAGACCAGACAGATGACACACACCATTTCTAAAAATTATTATTAAGAATCTACCAATTACTCATATCCAAGGGCTCTAATACATGACTAAACCTTCATTTTAACATAATGCATAAACTTTAAAAATATGGTTTTTCCTAAAAGGTCACTAGGATCTACCATATATCCTTTATTTTTATGAGATAACAGGTCTAAAATGTAACTAAGACCAATGAAAACATTCATATTCCCTATCAAATCAATTATAAATTTAAACTCATGGGAGGGTTAAAGTTAAAAAATATTTCCAAGGTTTAATTTTAATGCACTAACCAATTATCATTTATAGAAACATTTAAATCAGCTCATATATAAGAGATATCAAGTATCGTTTTTAAAAGCAACTGTAGTGAGAACTTTATTTACATGACACTACACATCATTACAGGTAAAATATCCTATAATTTCATTTTAAAAAATTTATTTAATTTAATATTTTTCATAACTAGATTGGTTAAATAAAATTTCAATTACAAGTGATAGATGAAAACACTCTTTAGGTTGAAATTTTCATTTTAATTTACCGATGCCTCGGGATATTAAAGATCATAAGTGGATAAATTTTTTTTATTAATTAATGGGAATGTTAAAGTAAGACACCACCATAATTTTATATGTAAAACCATTTAAGAAGCTATATAAACTTTAAATAACCACACCATTAACATAAACATACCCATGTAAGGTTAAGTTACAAAGCATAAAATGAATAATGAATAATATGAGGGTCCTATCATGTTATTCAAGATTTTTAAAAAAACCCTTACAAGGTTCATCTAATAAGTATCATGACCCAACTGACCTACTTGTGTCTAGTTTTTCATTTATGATTCTATTCATACAGGTTGTAAAACCTAAGTAATAGAGGTATAAGACTTTATAAATTTAAAATTTATATCTTTTTTTAAAAGTAATCATTTTCTGTAGTAATTAAAATCCAATATATATATCATGGTTCAGTAAAAAAAATCACCATCCCCAAATTATAAATATAATTTCCTTTATAAGTTATAGTTTTCATTTATGCAACTATAACCAGGTTATCAAACTTGTTTTAGAATATAAAAATTCCATAAGAGATGGTTCAGTTATATGGGTCATCGTTTCCCGATTTATAAATCTCCCATACAGTTTATAAATTGTAAATTTTACAACCATTTAATCAAAAACATAATTTTTTTTCCTCATCCATCCAATTACCATAGATAAAACATATCCAAATCAGTTAGTTAAATATAATTCCACCATCATGGTATGCGGGGAAACACCATTTAGGTTTATTAAGACACTTTATTTAACCAAATATATTTAATAATTATACCCATGCATGATATTAGAAGGAAATAAATATTGGTAATCAACCAATCATGGAATAAAAACAAACATGATGATAAATCACACATCATCCTATACTATCAAGAATTCTAAATAATTTCATAAGCAAGGTATACAAATCATCAAGAACTAGGAAATCTATGATGTAAATTATAGGGAATGGAATATTCATGGAATGTGAATTATATGTTCCTATAATGATGCATGTAATGATACTTACTTTACACATTGGGATAAGGGTAAAATATTATAAACTAGTAACAAGTTAAAGTACAATAATCACCCAAGGTGAAATAATAATCAATTGTAATATCTAACAACATGAAAAATAATCCCATCCATGGAAATGTGATCTTTCCCCTATGATTGGGTTATTCAATCCTAGAAACAGGCTATTTACTAAGTGCTAACACATTCTTAGTCTCTTTTCTTCCATAAAAAAATATAAAGACAAAATTAAAATAAATAGCTATGAGATCACATTGTAATATCCTCACCTAGGATCCACTGAAATGGTGCCCTGAGTTGGTTGGTAAAATAGCCCCAAACGTGCCTCCACGAATTCTAGAGGCTTCCAACTATAAGAAGGTGTCTATAGGTGGTAGAGTGGGAGAGATTATACCCTCTATATCAGTGATAGATACCATAAAATCAATGGTAAATAAATAACAGTGGAAGAATAGTTTTTTTTACAATAATAATAGATGAAGGTATAACTATGAATGAACATGATGAAATGTATAAGAAATAACCATGTAATAGGTTATAAATAAAATGAAAGTCCTTGTAAAATATATGGTAATTGATATAGTCTTACCATTCACTCTTCATTTTATCAAATTACAAAATTTAGTTCATTCAATAATAATGAGAAAGGACATGCACATGAACATTCCGTATCACAATTCAATTATAAATGATAAAGGAGGCTATATATGTACTCATACCCTATATCACCCACATATTCTCATAAAATAATATATTTTTTATTAGATAGTATAACACACCTCAAAGGTGATTTTATTAGAAACAGGAGGCATGATCACCCTATCGTCCATTTAGGTAAATTTGGCTATTTCTTCCATAAAGGATAGTCATCACACTTAATAAGGTGAATTAAAACATTAATAGAGTAGTATAAACATGGGAATCGAACAACACACCCTAAGGGTTGGTATAATAAAAAAGGAAATCATTGATTTTGAGGGAAAATTTGTTGAAATCACGTAATGTGGTGGTTCAGGTTGAGGTCATCAACCTCCGACCATGTTCAAGGGTGTCATAGAATGTCTAAATGAGGTCTAGGTATTTTAATTTAAGGATTTTAATAATTTGGAAGAAACTCATGGAAAATTAATGCATGAGGCACAATGAAAATACTTTATAATAATGAAACATGGAGGTAAAAGTATATAGACCACCTTACTCATGATTAGGATGGTCCACTCATCTAATACTGATCCTTGATTTGATCCGAAATAAGAGAAATCAAAATATTAGAAAAAATTCAATGAAAATAGGGTGAACTAGTTCACAAGGAATTAAAATTACATATAAAGATGGAAAATAAAATATGAACTAAGAGGAATTGAGAGCTTACCAGTATATATCCAATGTAACTTACAGTAAGTGAGGAGATCCCAAGGGTGAATTTGAGAATCCTAGTCTTGGGAGAATTGAAGGGGAAAGAGGATGAAGCAAAGAAATAAAGGGTTGGGGGAAAATGTAATTTCCATCCCTTTAATGAGTCACATGATTTGGATACACGATTTAGTTAAGTATTCACCAATTGTGTGGTGCCACTATCTAAGTGGTACTACCCATGCAAGCTAGGCACACGGTTTGAAAAACTCTGTGCAACCCGTGTGGATCTACTGTCCAAGTGCCACCCCCCACTCATGCAGTTAGGGCATGGTTAGACAAACCATTCACCAACCATGTGATGTACCTTTAATTTATTTCATAGGGTTGAAAAATTATCTAGGCCACCTCATAAAGTTAAAAAAATAATTTCCCTTAATAAAACAGGTTGTATGATTGTACCACATGGTTAGTATTTATTGTGCTCTAACTATGCACCCATGTATGCTTCTACTGAAACTAATTTTTGGGGTCTAATGCTGCAGAAACTCATCTGAACACCTGATTAACCTCTCATGAAATAAACTACATCTAAAAATAATAATTATAAGTGTTCCAATGCTCGAATTTACATTCTGAATTTTGGTTTAAAATTCATCCCATCCACAATATTAAAAGTACAATTTCACTTTGAATTTTTAACTAGTTGAAAAAATGGGACATTACAAATTAATCCATGATTATCCATGAAATTTTAATATTGATGTTTTAATGATTATATTCTCTTTTTTATTTAATTACATAGATATAATATTCAAATATTTTTATGTCTAAATAAATTATTAGTGTATACGCCACTTTTCAAAGAGTTATTAACAAAAACTTTAAGCCTATTGATCAAAAATTGGTTTGGAAAACAAGAGAACAGTTTAACAACATATAAAAATTCCATTTTACTCACTTACTACCATTAAGATCAAATATTCATAGCACCAAACTTATTCCATGGAACTCCCCCTATAGTATCAATCACACTCTCACAAGATCGTTGTCAGAAAACCATGAAACACTAAGTGTGTGAGTCAAACCAAATTTATATTCACAAAATATCTCTTAAAAACTCCTTGAAAATGTACATTTTTCTTTCTTATATTATTATCCCTTCCTTGAATGATTGGGATAAATTTTTTTAGATCTCTGGATTAAATTCCACTTAAATGTATCAATTATTTCACCAATCATAGAATTGATACTCAACATGGGATTCATTTATCTTAAATATATTTTAATATCTTGGAAATAACCAAATTATGTCACATTTTAGATAAAAAAATAATACATTGAATTATTTTATGTTTATACTTCTTCATTGAGATAACATCTTCCTTCATCAAGGTCTGGTAAAAATTGAAAAAAAATTATATGTTGTCTTAACACAAAATCTTCAATTATTCTTTGGGACCAATTTTTATTTCTCTAATTCCTCTTATTGTATCTGTATTCCTATAATTTCATATTAATTATGTCTTCCCTCAAGTATTTAACATGTACTATATATCCCACTTAGGCCTACACCACTTTAACAATAGTTATAGAATTTAAATACATTGAGGATATATAATACTCTATTTTCTTTGATTTGAGAAAGATGGTGTGTCACTATGGACAAACTTTTTTCATTTTTCATTTATTTTTTAATTCATCCTGGTATCTAAAATAGATTCAACAAAATTTAATGCTTCCATATTTTTCCTGGGTCTTATCTTTTATCCATATCCCAATCCACAAATGCTTTCAACTTAGGTTTTCTTACCTTCAAGGATTTATCCACTCAACACTATTTTTTTATTTCCTTTTTCCAAACCATATTGATACTCAATTTTTCCATGAATGATTCTTAATTTTTCTCAATCCATACCATTATTTGGGACACTTTCCCTTCATAGGAAACATTTTAACTTCTTTCTTTTTTCCAAATATTCACTCTTTCCATGAAACCTTTTGTCTACTAATATATTGTGAACTACTCTTGAATCCTATTTTAGTATCATGTTCTTAGTTTTCAATCCCTTGAAACCTATTTATTGATAATATATAATTACTACTAGATGTATATTGATTTCCTTTATTCATTATAACAGAATTTATCCTAAAATCTCTATCCAAAATTGGATTATCATGCTAATAATTATTGGAATAATATTTTTACTTACTTTATTGTGTTTGGTAACTTTGAATTAAAATATTTATTCCATATTAATTATAAAAAAAATATTCCAATATATCATACAAAAAACTAATAATATTACCATACATTTCATAATAAAATCATGTATCTCCATACCTTTTATAACAACATCGAACCCACACTCCATATCCAGTGCTAAAAACATGTTCTTTACATTTATGGATTTGATACCAATGAATGTGACCCAACTTTATCCATAAAAAAATTATAACATCAAATGGAAATATTGGATCACTTACATACCCAAGTACCTTTTACATTTAGAGTTTTAGAGAATTAGGAAGAACTATTACATAATAATACCCATGTATTTAAGTGATGATTTTTTCAACTATACCTAAATTTTATTTTTCCATATTTAGTCTTATTAATTGTTAAAACTCATCCTTAAACCCTATGTAAAACATTGAAAATTGTAGGATGGTAACATAAATATCGGTAAGGTATATAGAATAAAATAAACTCATTAGTCCATTTCAAAACCATGATATCAAAATATAGATTTTATCATTAATATAATAAAATTCTTCCTAAATAGCATTTATTTACACATGAAATAAAAATTATTATCCATAGTTTTAATAAAATACTACCTAATAAAATACAAAGTAAAAAATCATAATCATGAAGGTTTTTTGTAAAACACAAGAACCCTTGACTTTTTTTTATTAAACCATACCTTTTTACCATTAAAGTGAATAATATTTCTTCTAAACAAAATATATTACCTTATGAAATAAAAATATTTCTATGAAAAAACATTAGAAAGCATAGAAAATTCATGTATGTAACTTCGGATATTATTTTCATATCACTCTTATAATCACTCTTACAAACAGAATAACCTAATGGCTGACTTCTGATATAATTCTCTAGAGAAAATAATCCTTACCCATTGAATTGGAGAGATATAAAGGTCTCACTTGATCATAGAAAATGTCTAAGGAATATAACATGAATGGAACACATAAAATATTTCATTTTCATCATAAAAATCATAATAATATCCCTTTTAACCCATAAGTAAAACATTTTTAGATATTGATATATCCATTTTCTTTAAAATACTATATTCCAAACTAAAATACCCATAAAAAAGAGAAATAGGGTTTTAAATTGAAGAATACAAGGAAGATTATAAATAAATCCAAACATTAAATAATTTTTTTGATGGTTGTAAAATAAATTGATTCCACATACCTTAAAATAGAACATTAATTTTTACTTTTTTGAATAAATTCCAAGTGTTCTGTATAAAATATATAAAAATTTCCCATTTGAAAACTTTTAAATAAAATTCAAAAGTGGCTTAAAATTTCCTTTATAATACATTTATTTCCATAAAAATAAATTAATAATACAATTTTAAGAATATGTATATAGAATAAATAGATTTAGAAAAATATGTATTTAAAATATTTAAAATGAGGTTTTTAGGTAAACTGTACCTTATGACTTGATAACATTTAAACCAATAAAAAATTGAAGGAAATAACTTTGAAAGGACTTTTAATAATTATAAAAAATCTATAAGGCATTATTATACACCACAAAAAAGAAAAAATTTGCACCGTCGGTGTCGGAGCTTGATCTTCAGGCAGGGAGGTCGACGACATCCTATATATGCAGGATGTACCCTGTCGGCGGCCTTCGATAGGTGATGCACTAAAGTGGAGTAGGTTAATGGAGGAAAAATGATCACTATCATGCTGAAGAAGGAGCAGGGTCAATCGGTTATTGGATGGTGGGGATGAGAACTATCGATGTCTTTTTATAGAGCATATAATGTCGATGTTGGGTATACAAGTATATTATGGGACTATATTCAGGGTGATCTAGTGTAGCATGGTTCATCGTTTAAGACATGTGAGTTTGGGCCTTCAGGTCAGTTTGTCATTGGGTTTCATACCCACTAGGACAACTATCTATGTAATGGGTTCCCTCTCCCCAAAATAAAAAGAGGGTTTTCTTTTTTTTTTGTTCAATAAAAAATGAGGGGATTCCCATTTACCTGTTAAAAAATTGTTACTAAGGTCAAATAAAGGGAATTGAGACTAGAAATCTCTTAAAATAAAAACTGTCTATCATAGTATGTTATTTAATTTATGAATAAAAAAATTACATTAGTTATTTACTTCCTTAATAACCTTTTTAATATTAATTACATTATCATTATCCATTTTATATAATTTATGACCATGTTTTATTTATTAATGTCATTAGTTAAGTTTATTTCAGACATTTTGTGGTTGTTTGGTTCAGAATCTCAAAACAGCTTCGGTGGGATTAATGTGGTCAAAGTGTTTATTATTACATCATCTCAAAAATAATAATCATTAATTTATTATAATTTTTATATATTAATTATTATTTTAAATCTATCCAATAAATTTAATTATGAAAAATTAATTATGTTATAATAATGAACATGTTAGGTCATACGTACGTATAAGTAACATTTCCATTTTTCAATGAACATGAAAGAATGAAGTTAAGTGTTATTTTATATTTAAATAATGTTTATTATATCATAAATATTATATTAACTCTTTAAATACTTTATACATACCATCAATATGATTTTGTGATGAGAAATTAAATACATTGCTTTGTGGACGTGGAAATCCACACATACACACAAACGACACTGTCATTTCTCAATAGATAGAGAGGTAATAAAATATATGATATATTATCTTTACATAATTATAATTATTTCATGAATATCATATATATAAATTAAATTTATAACTATAACCTACTATGAGAGGTGGTGATGGAAAATGAATTATATCTGTTCGTAAGGCGGTGGTCCTCCGTACACATGAATGATAGTTTCATTTCCCATATCATGGAAAAAAAGATACATTAAATTTAAAAAATTAATGTAAAAACATCTTATTATATGGTCTATATTTATGTTATTATATTTAAAAAATTAAATGTTTTGAATAATTATAAGAAGAAATAAAACTAAAACATTCAGTCAAAAGTTATACCTCTTCACCTCCAAATCTTTTTTTTTTCATTTTCTAATAAACCACTTTTTGGGTTAGTGGGAACCTGCCAAACATAATTCCCAAATTTCAAAATTAGAACCATCCGAAAACATCAGCTACCATGCCACAAAACACCAATCAGATTTAAAATTCAAAGGGAAATTTCAAACTTTGCACTGTAACCATGCCATCACCTCGATCCCACCGCAAAACCGCCTTGGGCCACAAACCACCATCAAGATTTAAAAATAAAAAAATTTGAAAATAACGATCCCGTCATCATCACCCCTCGGGTCGCGAGAGTACCGCAAACCACCTCTTGCATTACCTGCCACCGATACATCCTTATTAACAGAACACCGTCATCATCAACACTTACCATCGTCCACAGTGCCGACGTCCACACAAAACCCAACTCTTGAAAACCGACAGCCACTCAACAACACCTCCCAAAACCCCCTCGGAGAACATTGCACCAGACCGACTGGGAACGGGACATTGAACCAGGGTGCCAGAGCAGATTTGAGCGGACCGCAGTTCATTAGAGGACCTCACATCACACTCCTTGCAACGAACATCAAAAATAGAAAGCCTCTGACGATACCCATCAAAAATTTAAACCTTAATTCCTCATCGCTGTCGGCCACTCAGAATTAAACACCATCAATGCCGAAACAGGCAGGCATTGGCGATGAACACCCTGAATCTGGCCGCTCGAACTCACGTCCCAAAGGACCGTAGAGACCACCACGCTGCTCCGCCTCGGAGAGATGGGAGGTTACTTGAAACCAGAGCAGAGAAACGAGAACACAGAGGCAGGACAAAATGCCGCCATCCCTTCAACTCACCATCATCACATCCATTCGAGCATCACCTTCATGTTGAAAAAATCGACAGCCACAACACACCACCTGCAAAAACAACAGAATCGACTCCAATCCACCCTCATCACCAACAACAGGGCTACAATCACAGCTTCACGCCACAAAAACCACCGCCAGAAAAGGAGACCACCAACGAAAATAGTCACCGCCGCCGAGAAAGAAAATCAAGAAAGGGGGACAAGAACCGAGGAAAACCCTGAAGAAGGATGGGAATGAATGCTCTGGTTGAGAATGAGAAAAGGGAAACGGGAATGAAACCCAAAGAATAACCGGGGGCTGAAACCCTAAAAGAAGAAAAGGGAACTCCGAGATGACCTACAACCGCTAAACTACAATCCCAAAGCCATGGTGTGCCCATCACTCCAGATCCGACCGGGAGAGGAGCGGTGGAATCACTTAAGTGATTAAAAAATATATATTTATATATATCATAATCATGTCAAGTAGAACCAAGGAACCCCATATTATAATATAAGGTTATATAGATTCTATATAAACTCAACTAATCACATCTAGACAAGTGTTGGATAAATTTTAATCCTTATCTCGTAGTGAAACCACTTTAAACCCATTTTAACCTTAAATGTGATACCATAATTTTTTACCATGATAACTTAATTATATTAAAAATTAAAGGGTAATTATAACCAGATTTGAAAATTATGATTTTATATTTTTAATCAATTTTATCAAATTAAATTTCTATAGGTTTAAAAAATTACTTTTAATATAATAACTCAAAACATATGAAAAACAGTTTTTAAGAAAATGGTTCATTTAATAGAAAAAATAATTTCACATTGAAATCAAGTAATAAATTGGTTTAAATGATTTTTCTATTAAATAATAAAAAATATAAAGTTTTATACACTTTTTTATCAATCCAAAACCTAATTTTATCTTCTAACCATTCCTTTAAATTTAATTACCCAAAAATAGTTTTTAATTTGAATAGAATATAACTTATCTTCTCAAAACTCAAGCATGGATTCCAAAAT
Organism: Viscum album; assembly: GCA_963277665.1. Taxonomy (NCBI): domain Eukaryota; kingdom Viridiplantae; phylum Streptophyta; class Magnoliopsida; order Santalales; family Viscaceae; genus Viscum; species Viscum album. Next base: position 1,777,141,067 of record OY728157.1, read on the forward strand.
CCAAAATATTGTTACAAAATAAATTATTTGACTCCTTAAATAGATAATTGGTTTATAACCACTCATAAAATAGGATAAAGTATAGTTATATAATGATTTTACAACTTTACCTTAGTGTTTTAACCTAGTTTTACCTGATTTATCCATGCCAATGTAACATATATTTAATAAGGTTTCTACTCATAATGATAAAAAGGGGGAATTTTTTAAAAAATTTGAACCTAATAATTAAAAATATCTAATAATATTTTCACGATTCTATTTTGATAAGTGGTGTAAATTAATTTATGATAAAAATTCAAAAATGTTATGATAAAACTGTTTTAGAATAAATGTGTTTTTAATCCCAAAAATTAACTTATACCAAAACCAGGTATAGTGATGATTAAAATGTAATTTATTATATTATATCTAACTAAATAAGTCTTACGTTACATTAATATTACATTCAAATCATAATGGTTTTTTTAATGAAAATAAATGATAGTTTTATAAAAATGGATTTTTCATTATTCAGTAAAAATCAATTATTTTGTAAAGACCCGAAAATTTCAAGGAAATGTTTTTCTTAATTTTCTTTGAATTTTACAAGAACGCAGTTTCTGACGGCGCCTGATTCTGAGGCCTGGTGTGCCCAGAATCAATTTTCGAAGTTTGGCTCGGGTACGTTTAGTGAATGAACGAGCGGGAATTTCTAACTTTTGAACTGGTGCCCGAAATCGAATTCTGAGGGCACCGATGGAACCGCAGCGCCAGTAATTGCTTAAGAAATCCTGTTCCGGAGTTGCGTTTACACGAGTGTTGATGATAAAAATTATGGAAGTTTATTTTATAATTACTCTACAATTTTTATTATTTTTTACTCTAAGTGTTTAGTTCTTGATGGAAGTTGGGTAACCACCCAACCTCCCTTGGGAGGTTATGAGGGTGGTGGGGCCTACACGAACCCCACCCCTTCATATCCTCTAACCCCTCTCAACTCCCACTTTAATGTTGATAACTTATGTTTACTTAACTTATGTAATTAATTTGGTGAGTTACATGTAAGTTTTTGAAATTCAAACAATTGAATTTCAAATGCTTTGTTGTGTTAATAAAATAAGTTTAGAACTTATTTTATTAGGGGTTGGTATTGGGTTTTGAGAGCTTTTTGGATAAAAAGCTAAGGAACACCTTCTTCCTCGACAAAGAACGCGAAGAACACCGTTCTTCAACGAAGAACTTCTCCGCCGAAGAACGCGACGTCTTCTTCCATCGATGTTTCCCCTTCGAACGCACCTCGACGACAACAGAATCGACGTCCATTTTCCGCGACGCCCGACTTCCGCGACGCTCGTCTTCCGCGGCTCGATTGACGTGCACCGTTCCTGAACCGAGGTAGGGAATTTAAATTGTGATTGTTGGTGAACCCTCTTTTACTCCCTTCTAAATTTAAGAACACGGATCAACTAAATATTATGTTGATCCGCGAAGATTATTTTTGCGGGTTGGGATTATTGTTATGATTCTTTTTATTTAAGAGGTTGTAGGGGAATTTTATTTGCTTCCTCTTAACCTTGAGAAAAGATCAACGAGCGCAGACCAACCATTACCCGGTTGATCCGTGGACCGTTCGTCTATAAGGGGTTACTTTTGTTGGGTGTCATCTAATTTCATGGTTAAGTATGTGCTCAATAATTTGTTGGGAACAAAGGTTTGATTTTCCAATTGATATCACTTAACGCGGAGGGCGCGGTCCGAACGAACATGGCCCGACAACCCTCCGCAGTTTGTATTTGACGTGCGGATTGATGGGCGATGACGAAGCAGGCCGCTATGGCGTTTGAATTCCTTCGCTGTGAAGGTCGGGTCCCGGGGGGACCATAGGCGAAGACGGCAGGAGAAACGGACCACCGGAGCGCGTCCGGTGGTCCGCGGAAGGCGGCGGCGGTGGCGCGCCGCCGGAGGGTTGGCGGCCGGCGGATCTGCCGCCGGCATCAATTAGCGGCGGGCAGGGGAGTCGCGCACCCCGCTCCGCGTTTCGGCTAGACCATGCTGGCCGAGCCACGGCCGGCCGGCCGGTCGGGCCGGACCGAGCTGGACCGAGCCGGGCCGGGCCGGGCCCATCCGGGTCGGACCCGAGTCGGGTCGGCCCGGGCCCAGACCCCCCGATTTCGGACCAAATTCGGTCAAATGCCCATATCTTTGGCTACGGACCTCCGATTGATGAACCGTCAGCGGAAACGCGATCCTGGGATCGAGACGGTCGTTTCGGTATATCGCACTCAAGGTTTCAGAATACTTTGAGTTCGGCCGGGTTGGTTCGTACACGAAACCAACCGGGCCCTCGGAGCAGAAACGCTCATATCTTGAACTCTGGACGTCTGATTTACGTGCCGTCGACTTGGTTGAGTTCCTCTTAGTGAGACGGATCTTTTGGAATACTCCGCCCGAGGTTTGGACGCAGGTGGAGTATGATCGGGTTGGTTTTGCCTTAAGAACCAACCGGGCCCCTGGAACGAAAAGGCCAATAACTCTCAGACCGGGCGTCCGATTGACACATCGTCTGTTGCGTTGAGTTCCTGTTGATGATACAGAACTTTTGGATACATCAACTTAGGACTATTCGTCAGTTGATGTATCAGCCTCTCGGCTCGTGGAGCGGACCCTCCCGAATGAGCTTGCTGTGTGCGGGAACCCTAATGCTGGCTGCGACTGCTACTGTGACTGTGACGACGACTGTACAGAGATCCCCAGTGGATTTGACTGCGACGATGATTAAAACGGTACAAGAATCCTCTGTGTTTTCGGCAGTGATCACTACGGTACATCTTGGGATACATAAACTCCGGACTACATGTCAGTTGATTCATCGACCTCTTAGCTCGTGGAGTGGACCCTCCCGGAACGAGCATGCTGTGTACGGAAACCCTAGAGCCGATTGAGACTTGACGACTGCTGATCGAACAACTCTGTGTGTTACGGATAACGGCACAGGGGAGCGCTTGGTTGTAGCAGCAGACCCACGACAGAGGTGCGCTTGGTTGTAGCGGCACTGGGGATTGCTTGGTTGTAGCGGCAGACCCGCGACAGAGGTGCGCTTGGTTGTAGTGGCATAGGGGAGCGCTTGGTTGTAGCGGCAGACCCATGACAGAGGTGCGCTTGGTTGTAGCGGCACAGGGGAGCGCTTGGTTGTAGCGGCAGACCCACGACAGAGGAGCGCTTGGTTGTAGCAGCAGGCCCACAGTACCCGATAGGTGTAGCGCTTGGTTGTAGCATCATAACCACTGTACTTGATGGAAAAGGAGTTTCCCAATAGCTTTGGGTTCAACTTCCTGAACGATCCTGTGTAGGTCATTGCGGGGGTTAGTACCTACCGATCCTTTGTGGGTCCGACGGCTTAGATGAATCAGTGGCTACATCTGATCATCTTTATCATCTTTTGAAGAAGTATACCTGTGTGAGCTGAATCCTGTTTTCTTTCCTGTGTGGATTGTGTTGTGCTATCCTGTGTGGATTATGTTTTGCTTTCCTGTGTGGAATACGTATACTTTCCTGTGTGGACTGGGTTGTAATTGGGCTCGGAGGTTGGAGCGTATTCGAATTGATGACTTAGGTATATATATGGGCATATACCTAAGCAGTGTCGGTTGTTACTTCGTGATTGTATGTTTCCTTTGTGGTTTATCCTTTGTGGATTTTGAGAGACCTTCGGGGGTCTCGAGGTCCCTATTGAGTATCTTATACTCACCCCTGCATGGGCTATGCCCGCACTACGTTGTTTTGGTTGCAGACAACGGATAGCGTTGATCGTGGTTGAGGCTTGCAGAGCAGGACGGTACCTGGAGGTGGACCACTGGGCGGAACGTGCTCGGAGCGGATGGCGGGACCCGAGGAGCAGTGGAGCTATCTGTACCCACACTTCAGGTGGGATTTCCAGTGGACAGCTCGGTGTAGCGGCTTTACTTTACAGTTGCTGTTTTCCCTTTCAAGTTGTACTTTACAGTTGGGCTTGTATTTCCGGCCCCTTTTACATTCTGTACTTACTATTGTACTCAGTTTTTACTTAGTTTTTACTTCTTTTGCTTGTACTCTGTGGTTCTTGTTTACTTTACAAAGGCAATGCCTTCCCTTTTTATCGGGATTTATGCCTTCGTGCTAGTCGCCAGCCCCTGGCCTATGGAAGGCTGGCTTGGGGTAGTCACGACACGGGCCCCGAGGACGGGTCGTGACATATTTCATAAAAAAAATCAATATAGGATAATTTTGATATGATAATTAAAAAAATGATATCCTTTTTATAAAATATAATTTCTAAAATTTTCATAAATTAATTATATTATCCATGTACAAAAAGTAATAAAAATTATTTTTGAAGTAAAATTATTTTTGAAGTATAAACTAACTTTACTGAAAATTGAGTATTTATTTACTATGAATTAATCAATAAATTTAGATTATATAAATACTTTAAAACTATTTTTCATAATATGGTTAATATTATTCATAACTGCTAATTTAATAGCTATAATATGATGGACACATTTAAATAATAATATTTTTATAGTACATCAAAATTTATTTAAAGCTCGGTGTGATATGTTAAGAAATCTATCGTGAATGGTATTATTTTAAAATATTGGGATTTTACATTTTACTCCCTTAAATAAATTTTCTTCTTGTAATTTTATCTCATTCCTGATAAAGAATGTTTAAATTATTTTTATAAATAATTCCACAGAGTGGAAAATAAAACATAATATCATGAAACAAAAACCTTTTTAATATTTATAAATAACTTTTTTTCAAAAAAAAATCTTAAAAAGTGATAATAAAATAGTCTTATAAAAATAGGGGAAGGAAAATATTAAGTTATCCAAAGATAACACATTATTAGGTTCCCAAAATAATAATAACGTTAGTGGGAAGTGAAAATATGGACATGAATGGAAAAACTAATGTCAAAATAATAATGGGGAGTGAAAAAGAACATTAATCACAAGAAAGTGAATGAACAAAATAAAGTTAATGACCAAAAAAACATAAACCAATGAGGTGTGAAAAAGACCATCTTTTAATAAAAAATGAATTTAATATGATAATATTTTTCTTTCAAGATCCTTTTTCTGGTGTTAAGAAATTACTTTACTATATTGATCATGAAAATAAGTAAATATACTTACTTGAAAATTATAATTTCGTCCTTTAATAAATTTTTACAACAATGAAATATCTTTCTACCAATGGTGGGTATTTAAGATGAATTTTTCAAGCCTGAAAAACTAAAATAAACTTCTAATAGATCATATAATACAAAAAAAAGTTATTCCTCTTGTCTTTAGTTTTAAACCAAAATCAAAAAATGGGTAGAAAAAGGAAAGATAATATCTAATATAAATAAATACTATATTAATATTTCACCCTCAATATTAAAACCCAACATTAAACTTTAAACATTCCATAAATAACTAACCTTCAACATCTTAAAATTTATCCTGACCAAGTTTATAACCCAAAATCAAAAGGACATGATAACTTGTAATTTTTATACCAATTTAACATTTATATCTAAAACAAATTAGTTATTCATAATGTTATATACCTAAAATGTATATTTTCTAACCATATAATCTCTAAACTATGCTAATATTTTCCATAAATGACCTAAATTACCATAAAATCGAAATAAAATCATATATACTTCTAAAATATGACTCCAACTTTATTCATAAAATTAAATCCTATCTTAGAAAAAATTATTTCCATGATATAATGTTCCCAAAATATGGAAATTATTTTAAAAATATAACATTAATCACATAGACACCAAATCACTTTTCAATCCCATGATTTTCTATATGATAAAACATATGTTCCTAAATTGTAATAAACCTTTTTATCTTAATTACATCATTATCAAAGATCATATAAACCCTAAATGTTATAAAAAAATTATTTATATAAAATATAAAAGATTTATTCCTCAAATAAACTTTTTAACTAAAAAAAAGTTAACAATAAAGGGTGACATATAACTCAACCCAATAAAACATCTCCCAATATATCAATAATAACCTTAAAACTCCATCAATTAAAACCTCAAAATGGGTGTCTATGCCCTTTAAATTATGGTCAAACATAAAATTATAATCCAATGATGGTATCTGTAACTATTATGTTCATCTCAAATGAATGTGTCCTAATCTTCAAAGTTATCTAAACCCTTATTTGATTCTAACTATAGCAACCCCAAACCTGCACTCCTGGATCCAGTGATAAAAATGTATTCTTTACATTTATGTATTTGATATCGATGAACATGACCCAATTTTATCCATCTAATACTTACAACATAAAATTGGAATATTGGATCACTTAAATACCCAAGAACCTTTGGGGTTTATTATTGTATAGAATTAGGAAAAACTCTTACATAATAATACTCATATCTTAAAGTGGGAATTTTTTCCACTATACCCATATTTTCTTTTCCCATATTAATTATTCATCATTGTTCTAACTCACCCTTAAACCTTATAAAATTTTTAAATTTTTTTAGATGATCATGGAAATATCACTAAGGAAAATAGAATTAAAGAAACTGGTCAGTCCATTTCAAACTCGTGATATCATAAAAGATATTTTATCTTTAACTTAAAAAAATTGAGCATAAATAATCATTTACTTACACATAAAATCAACTTTATTTCCCAAAATTTTTTCATGAAACTCTTTATAATCAAACATAACCACAACATCCTAAAAATGAAGTTTTCTTAGATAACATGAGAACCCTTGAAAAAAATTCTTAAAAACATACAATTTTTTACACTTAAAAGGAATAATATTTCCATTTAAAAAATATGTTACCTTATTAAGTAAAAATATTTCAATTAAAACTCATTATAAATAATATAAAATTAATTTATATAAGTTTGGACATCATTTTTATATCAATTTTACAATCACTCTTAAAATGGAATAACCTAACAGTCAAGTTACAATATAATTCTCTAGAGAACATAATTATTACCTAATGAATTAGAGGGAAATATTGGTCTCACCCAATCATGGAAAATGTTAAAGGACTGTAACATCCATGAAACATATAAAATCATTCATTTCCATCATCAAACTCATAAAAATATCTTTTTGAAACCATATGTAAAACATTTTCAAATATTGATATATCTATTTTCTATAAAAACCCATTTAAAAAAAACAACTTGAAGAAATGGAATGATGGTTTTTATTTGAATAAAAAATGGAATTTTATATATGAATTCAAAAATAAAATAATTTCTTTTAGTGGCAGGAAAATCCATTGATGCCATATACATTAAAATAGGACATTTATTTTTTTTCCATTTGTAAATAAAGTTAGTGTTTCATATAAAATATATAAAGATATTCCATTCAAAGAAATCTAAGATTAAGTAAAAAAGAGACTTAAAATTTAATTTATAATTAATTTATTTCCATATAAATACATTCATAATATAATTTTAAGAATATGGGTATGGAATAAAAATATTTAGAAAAATAAGTCTTTAAAATATTTAAAATGAGGTTTTAAGGTAAAGTTCCCCTAACATCATAATAAATTTTGAACCAATAAAACATTTAATGAAATAAATTTGAATGTATTTTTTATAATTATAAAACAAATCCATATGGTAGTTTTTTGTACCACGCAAAATAAAACATGTGGTGAAAATATCTTAAGTCTCAAATAAAGGGAATTGAGACTAGAAATCCCCTAACTTAAAAACCGTCTAGCATCATATGCTATTTAATTCCTAGATAATAAATTTTTATTATTTATATACTTGATTAAGAACCTTTTTCATGTTTATTACATTATAATTATCTATTTTAAATCATTTATGATCATGTTTTATTTAGTTACTTCATCAGTTAAGTTTATGTTGGACGTTTTGAGGATGTTTGATTCATAGTCCCAAAACAGCTTCAATGGGATGAATGTAGTCAAAATTTAATTATTCCAAAATCTCTATAACAATAATAATGAAATAATTAAAAATTTTGTACATTAATTATAGTTTTTAATAAATCCATGAAATATGGAAATTAAAAATTAATTATGGTATAATCATGGAGATGGTAGACCGTACATATGCATGGGTAAAGTTTCCATTTTTTCAAAGAACACGAATTAAAGAAGGTAAGTATTATATTAAATATTAATAATTATTATTATATCATAAATATAATATTACCTATTTAAATACTTTATATATACCATCCATGTGATGAGGTTATGAAAAAATAAGCACGTTGCTTTATGGATGTGGTAATCCACACGTGCACACAAATGACACTATCATTTTTTAATGGATGGTAATAATATATATGATAAATTATATTTAAAAAATGACAATTATTTCATGAATATAATATATATACATAAAATACAATATTATTAATATTCATGAGAGATGGTGATGGAAAATTAATTATATCGGTTTACGAGGTGGTAGTCTTCTATACACACGAATAATGGTTTCCTTTCACATTTGATGGAGGAGGGGGATTAATTAAGGTTAATAAATTAAAATAATAATATATCAGTATATTATATATACTAATGTTATTATATCATAATGGTTATAATATTTTTTAAGGAGGTAAAGGATGAAATAAAACTAAAATGTTTGGTTAAAAGTTATACATGTTCTTCAGATAGCCTCCTTTACTTTATGCCTTAATCCCTCTATGGTTGGTATTCTATCCAAAATAAAGTATATATTAAATGGGGAGGTATTTATGGGAGATAATTTCTAGGTATTTTTTGAACTATATTTTTCAAAATTTGTGAGGAATATAGGATAGTAGGTGCCCTTTTGTGAGTGGAGGGGCACTCATAGAATTGCATAAAATATTAAATAATATATATATATATATATATATATATATCATAATCATGTAAAGTGGAAAAAAGGAACGACATATTATAATATAAGGTTTTTTAGGTTCAAAATAAACTCAAAAGATCAAATTTAGATGAGTCATGGATACATTTTAAGTCTTATCTCCAAGTTAAACCACTTTAATCCCAATTTAACTTTAATAGTGAAAACATAACTTTTTTACCATGATAACTTAATTATATGAACACAATTAAAAGGGTCTTATAAAAATATTTTTACAAGATGATTCAAAAATTTTAATCCATTTTATCATATTCAAATTCTATAGATGGAAGAAATTAATTTTAATATAATAACAAAAAACATATGAAAATGGTTTTTCAAAAAATAGCTGATTTAAGAGTAAAGTAATTTTACCTGGAAATCAAGTGAAAAATTGGTTTCCATGAATTTTTTATGTTAAATAATATAAAAAATTCTGGTTTATATGCATTTATACCAATCCAAAACTGAATTTAATCTTCCAATCATTCCATAAAATGTAAAAACACAAAAATAGTTTTTAATTTGAATAAAATATAACATACCTTCTCAAAACTCAAGATCAGGTTAAAAAATTCAAAATATTAATTCAAAATAAATTATTTAACACCTTAGACATATATTTCTAAAAATTCACTCATACAATAGGATAAATTTGATTTCTGGAGTGATTTTAAATCTTTACCCTATAGTTTTAACACAGTTTTACCAAATTTATCTGTACCGATGTGACAAATATTCGCTAATATTACTATTTATAATAATAAAAAGGGAAATTTTACCAAATATGATCCTCATAATTAAAAATATAGAATAAATTTTTTAATATTAAATTTCTATAAGGTTTAAAAATTAATTTAAGATAAAAACACAAAACTTAATGAAAAACAGTTTTCAAAAAAATGTTTTTTTGTAACAAAAAATGAACTTATACCAAAATTAGGTATAGTGATTATTACAATGTATTTAATTAGATTATATAAAATTAAATAATAATCTTTAAAATTAATATTAAATTCAAATCATAATTCTATTTTTTAATGAAAAGAAATGACAATTATACAAAAAATGTTATTTTTACTATTCACTTAAAAAGTAGCCATTTCATAATCCAAAAAATTCAATCTAAGGAAATTTTGACATGACGATTCAAAACATGAATTAATTTTTATAAAATATCATTTATAAATGTGTAATAAATTAATTATATTATCTTTTAACAAAAAACAATAAAAATCATTTTTGAAAAAAATGTATTTTTGAAGTATAAAATGACTTTACTAAAAAAGGGTACTTATTTATTATGAATTAATCAATAAATTTATATAATATAAAACATTTATACATATCTTTCATAATATGTTTATTACAATTTATACCTTCCAATTTAATAGGTATATTGTAAAAGATGAATTTAAATAATGATATTTTTATAGTATATCGTAATGTGCTTAAAGGTGAATGTTTCATGTTATGAAAACTATCTAGCATAGTATACTTTTAAAATATTTGTATGTTACAAATTTTTCATTTAAATTTAAATAATTTTATCTTAAATATTATTGATAACATCCAACTTTAATTTTCATTTCATCCTTCTTTTTCTTGATCCATTATTTAGAATCTTGTTTCCCTTATTTAGATGTTACCTAAGGGAAATTTATTCTCAATATTAGGCATGGATCCATCATATCTAATTATAATTTTCTATGTAGATGATATAATTTGTTTCATCAAACATTTATCGTGAAACACTTAAAATTTCTCACTCTTTTCCTTAATCTCACTATTTCCCATCAAAGGGTAATCAACCAATAAATGTAAGTCATATTTAAAAAGGATTACCCTCAGATTTTGGTTTATCTACTTACTTATTAATCAAAATCAATTCCTCTTTGAGTAGTGGTATATTTTTTTTCCATTCTTCTAGTTATGAATTCATATCTCCTTTAAGAATCATTCCCTTTTATAATTCCACCTTTCAATTCAAAAGAAATCTCATCTAGAATGTCACTTTGTTCCTTTACCATGGTGTTCATTAGAGAAATGGAATCCTTCAAGATTACTTTTTCTTGTTTCAGCCTTTTGTTTTATTTCAAAAAATATACTATATTAGTAGTAAATTAATCTCTTCTAGTCTTCAAGTTTTTAAATTATTTCAATATAAATCCTTCATCAATAGAACCAAACTTGAATTTCTAAATCTTTGAATAAATATCCTTCAATTCCAAGGAATAGATATCATTACCTTCCTTGAGATTAGTATCCACTTCAAAAAATATTTTATTTAATTATATTAACTTTTTTGTATTAATATCCAGTCTGACGAATGGGTTTTTTATTGATTTTTTTATTCATTTATTTATATTTTTAGTTGTTTTATGTTATTTTTATAAATATTTTGTTGTTTATAATTATGGTTTTATAATTTTGAATCATTTTTAGTTATTTTATTATTATTTTTGATTTTATAAATTTAGTTTCAAAATATTATTTTGTTTTTAAATTATTAAATATTAAGTTTATAAGTATTTTTATCTTATATTAATTATTTTTTTTATGTAAGTTTTTTTAATTTTTGTTTAATCTTATGTTTGTAATGTAATTTGTGTAATTTAAGTAGTTAGAGTTAGTCTTACTTTGGTTTTTTTAGTTTTATTTTAACATTACACAGTTTTTATAACTCTAAGTTTTATAATGTTTGGAAATAATATTAATACTGTGTATTTAACTTTATTTTCAGGTTTACCTCATATAGATATTTTATTTCTGGTTTAATATTACATATTTGTTGTTTGATTTTAAGTGAATTATGAAAATCCACTCACTTAAGATTAAAAATGGAGAACTCTTACCCACATCGGATTAAATTTTTTCTCACATAAAATTATAATAGAAAGAGATTTATCACACCCGATTAAAGAGAAATGGATCCACATAGGATTAAATAATATGGAATAAACATCTCATGATATTAAGCTTCAAAATATGAATCTTTTGTGAGATTAAACTAGATGAAATTTTTTTCATGAGAAATATTTTCAAGATTCAATAAAAATTTTTATAATTAAATGGTAAGAGTGTGGATGCATGGGATTCCACTATTATATACTTTATTATGAGTCTTCCATGATTGATTTGTATCCGGAGTTCAGTAACTGATGGATGATAGGAGTTTTTACTACATTTATGAGGATTAATCCATGAAAGATGGTGTTCAGTGATTAATGATGTTATTCTGTGAGTTAGTTCATGGTGATTGATGATTAAGATATATGATGATTAGTAAATATTTTAGATTCATAGCATGTAAAATATTGAGGGGAGTTTGATTTTATAAAAACCAAAGAGAAAACATGTTCATTTTATAATGAACACTAATTTGAAAGTGAATGATAAATAATGAATAAGAAAAATTAGAAGGGTATCACATAAATTTGGTTCTAGTTTTAGTTTGAGAGAGATAGAGTTGTGTGTTTCCAAGTGAGTTGTTCCAATTCCAATGTTTAGAATTTTTACCTCTTTATAGTTTCTTTATTCTTGCTTTATGTATTGTTAGGTGTAGTTTTTTGTAGTTTTTCAATTTTTATAGAATTTATCTGTTGTTGTAGTTGTATATTGTCCTTATTAATGTTCTATTTTAGTGTTATTATTTATATAAACATTTTTTCAATAACAAATTTTTAATATAATTATCTTTTTTTACATATTTTTATTTAGTATCTTGTAATATGTTTTATAATATTAAGTTCTTATGGAATATTTTGAAGTTGATATATTCTTAGACTTTTGAAAATCAAGATTCTAATTTGTTCATTTTTTTGATCAGTTTGTTATGAAGATAGATTCTTATTGATCATATTTTCAAAAATATTATTTTTTATTGATTGAAACATCATTGTTTACTACTTCTTACATGGTCTATTTTCTTACTGTGAAAAAATTCATCATTATTTTTTTCATCTCAAGATTTCAAACATTAAAGTAAAATATTTTTATTGATAAATGTTGAGAAGTGAGTAGAAAATTTTGATGTGATTCATTTTTGGGGTTTGAGATGTGTTGAATACAAGTTTACAATTTAATATTCTTATAACTTCTTAAGGTGAATTAATCATTTTTCATGGATTATTATAAGATAATTAAGTGAATTTATATTTTATTATATAGGCTACCATTATTTTAAATTTGAGAAAATTCTTTATCGTTGATTCTTATATTAAAGGACTAGTAATTAAATATTTCAATCTAGTATAATTGATTGGTTTTAAATTTATTGTTAGATGAAATATACTTTAAAAATTGATGATTTTGATACTCCTTGTAACTTGAAAATAAATAACATCATTTTTAGATATAAAAAATCAAATTTTTTGTTCTTCTTAATCCCAATTTTTAGTGATCTACAAAACCACATTTTTTGAAAAAGGTCTTTAGATTTTGAGCATCCTTGAGAGATTAAATTGGGGTAATACTTCTGTTACACTTATAGAGACTTTGAAATTAATTTTAGTGTGATAAATACTTAATTAAAAGTTTCAAAAAACCAAATATTGGTGTTTTTTTTGTTAATATTGGTTCTAAAAACCATTTTCCAGCCAAAGGAAATTAGTATACCAAAATTAGAAATTTCAGGAGCCTGATGTTTTATTGTTTGAAGGAAATGATGGAGAGGCGATGACTAGTGTCTTGGATTCTATAATGGTGGGTGACTAGAAGTTATGAAGACCTATAGTCAAGATGATTTCATCAATGATACAATAGGATTACACTAGTCAAAAAGTGTAGTCAAATGATATGATTGTATAGTAAAACTATAAGGTGAATCTATAAATTAATTATGATCACTCAGTCTAAGAGAAGTGTGGGGAAAAGGAAAATCATGTAGAAGTTATTTTGTGAGATCTTCAGAACATACAAAATGGGTTGGCTAACGGAGTTGATATGGTGGAGGTCCTTAACTGAATGGTGGATTTATCCATAGAGAAGTGGTTTGATAGAATTATTCTCATGAAGATCAGTAGGTAGTAACTACCAATATCATAGGTTAGGTCCTACAATAAATAATAGGATGGACCAATGGTGATCGGATATACTAATATATTATAATTTCTTTACATTTTCTTGAATAAAATAGGTGTAGTGTCCCCCTCGTGGATTAGGATGAAAATTTATATCATGTAAAAATTGTGTTATTTTTTTCTTTTTTTCATTCTTTAATTATATTTTGATAGTTATTTTTTGTGTTAATATATAGGTTTCATGTTATGGTGTGGTAATTGGGGTTTAATGTGACTTCTAAGTTCTATATGTTGTATCTTAGGCTCACTAAAAACACTTTCTTTCTACCTTCATAAGTTATGGTTGATATCATTTGTGGGTTTAACGAATGATAGTCATGAGTCCAAAATGTGGTATCATATATTTGGTTTGAGTGTTCCCAACTATCAAACCCATGTGAATTGTTTCAGATCTTGGTTCATTGGTATTATTCTACTCATCTCCTTTTATGAGATTGCTGCTAATTAGTTCTTAGGGTCTCTTTTATATTGAATAAAAATTATTGTGAGTTAACAATTTCTAGAAGAATGGACTTGAAAGAGGGTAATTTCTACGTGGAAAAATTAAAAGTTATAGATTTTTGGTTCTGGAAAATGTAGATAGATGATTTTCTAATATAGTGGGACAACCATGATCTTTCATTGAGGGGTATCAAGATGGAAGTAAAGAAGAAAGAAGAATAAGAGAGGATATATAGGAAACAATTTAGGTTTATATAGATTACATTACATTGGAATGTCTCTTTTAATAGTTGGGAAGTTAATACCACATTAAAACTTATTAAGACCCTCACTCACATGTATGAGAATCTCACAGTGATAAACAAGCTGTTGTTAGTAGGGAGACTATTTGGAATTAAGATGTTTTAAGAGAAGTCTGATGTCAATTATATTAATAAATTCAACATGATAAGAAGTTAGTAGGAGTCAGTGAAGGTGAACTTTATAGATCCAAAATGGGAACTACTATTTCTCTAATCACTCCTTACATCCTGAGATGTTAGGGTCACCAATTTTTGTAACTCAAGTAGAAAGAATTTTTTAGTATTTAAGGGCATCTGGAACTTAGTCCTTAATTATTTTATTCATTATAGGGAGATCCAATAATATTATAGTAATTATTATTTCATGTAAGGAAGAGGAAATCATATAGTACATAATAGTCATAAGAAAGGTAAAGGAAGGAGAATCTAAATTAAGAGTTGCTTGGCGGAATGTGGTCTCATGTTTTGGCATTTTGGGAAGAATGGTAACATTAAGAAATATCGTAATGATCAAAAAAATTAATCTAAAATATACACTTCTATAAATGGATCTGTGAATATTGTGTTAGAATATATTAGTGCCTTACTTGTAAGTGACACTAGTTCACTTGAGTCTTGAGTGATGAACTCTGGAGATTCATTTCACTCAACATTTGGGAGAGGAATCATGAATAAAAATGTTTCTAGAAGATTAGGTAGGGGTGGATCTAGTAGATGATAAATCTCTTAAGATAGTTGGTATGGGATATATCTCTTTCTAGATAAGGAGTAGAATATTACTGAATTTCCAAGGTGTGTGTCACATGCCAAGGTTTATAATGAACTTATTTTACATTAAATAGTTGGATGATGTGGGTTTTTTTGTAATGTTCATGGATAGAGCATGGAAGATTTCTTGTGAATCCATGGTTATAGAAAAATGTGTGATAGAAGAGACCCTTTACCTTATGGTAATTTCAAAAGGTATGTTACATGATATTAAAGCAACTTCTATAATGTCATGGAATTATCATCTGCATCACCTTAGTGAGAAAGGGATGAAAGTCATGGCTGATAAAGGGATGGAATATGTTTTTTTTTGTTTTTTTTCTTATTCTGCTTGTGATTTTTTAAAATTTTCTGTTTACTAATTTCCCAGGTTGAAAGTAAAATATTTAAACTTATTTGAGATATTAGAGTTTGTTAGTTCATTCCTAAGTGTGTTAAATGAGCTGATCTTGAACGTCTTGACCCTGATATTTAAAATTCACTCACTATCATTGGAAAAATTGTTAAAAATTAAAACAAACAGCCTAAAAATATCTTTGAAAACATCAACATGGACAACCCCAATGATGAAAAAACCCTCAAGGAGTTAACTTCTCTTAATTTCCAAAATCAAACCCTTAAAATTAAATTTCTATATTTAAATGGAAAATTTTAATTAAAACCCATAATAATCAACTTATTAAAAAATTTAATAGGTTGATAGGGGAGGTGCCTCACACACACCTTAAAATATTTGATGCCATTTTATCCACCACGAACCCACCTAGTGTAGATAAGGATCCTGTTAAACTTAGTGCCTTTCAATTTTCTGTTGAAAATTTCACAAAAAAATGTATTTATTGAACACCTCCTAGTTTTATCACTTTAGGGATAATTTTTACAAATATGTACTTGAAAAATACTTTTTGGCCTCTAATACCTCCTCTTATTGGATATAAATTACTGTAATTAGAAAATGTTTCAATGAAACTATTTATGAGAATTTGAAAAGATTCAATAAATTAGTAGTCTCATTCCCTCATTATAAAATTCTTGAAAATATTATCATTAAATACTTTTATGAGATATTTTTATCCATAAAATGAGAAATGATTGATGCATCTAGTAGGAGAGAACTTGTTGAAGAAACTCCCACCTTATATAGATAACTAATCAATAAAAGGTTTCCAACTCAAAAAAATTCACCACTAGAGATAGATCACCTAATATTAAAGTTGTGAGTGAAAATTCAAATGATGATCAATTTTTTTTATAAAGAATAGATGAGTGAAATGAAAATTTTGTTGATAAAACTTCCCATGCAATTTTTATCTCAATCTAGTTCATTTTTGAGTCCATCACCTAATTTCTCACCATATTTAGTTTCATCCGTTACATAATCTCAATTTTCATCCATCTATCAATATCATTCTACTTTAAAATTTTAATAATATTCATCATTAAATCATTCACAACTACCATTACATCAATCACAACCTCTATTTCATCATTTATTTCCTCTATTATATCCACATTTCTTAATTTTTGTGTGGCCTTTTCTCATCAAATGACCACCTTAACAATTATTTTAATTATTTTTCAAAATAACCCTACTAAATTATTTGAAAATTAGAAGATAAATATTGTTTATCACCAATAGAAAATTCTTTTAACAATCAAAATTATTTATAATCAACTAAAAAACCATTTATAAACTTTAACGAGCCTCTAAATAAACAAATTCCTAACTTTAACTTTAGATTTAGGAATAATCGATTCAAAAATGCTAACCAATACCCTCAACATAACAAATAGCCCAACCAAAACTCTAATTTTACTTATAATAAAAAATTTAATAAAAATAAAAATAATAGATATAATTAAAACCGAAATCAATTCAATAAACCCATAGGAAATTAATTTTCTAGGAACTAACACTTTATTAATCAAACCAACCATGAAATAAAATTTTACAATGACCCTAAACACAATATCTTTAACTGAAACAACTTTAACTAAAACAACTAAAACCCAAGAAACTTTAAATAGGGAAACTTTAAATGTTTTAATGGAGCATAATCATATATACAACCTTGGTAAAACGCTCATAAGAATAAATATTATTCCAATAAAAATCTATTTAGTGATAATAGAAATATAAAAAATAAATTAGGAAAAATTATTTCTTAATTAAGTAAAATAAATAAATTATTACAAAACATAAATAGACAATTACCTTCACAACCACTTCCAAATCCTATTAGTAATGGAAATTAAATAGAACTCAGGTCTAGAGACTAATTTAAAGAACATGAAACACAACTTAAAATGATTTAAAAGATAAAAACATAACTATAAATGTAAAAATTAATGACAAAGAATAAATATTTTAGCTGTTCCTTAAAAATTTTGATTTGAATAATGATATACCCATTGATTTTTCTAAAAAAACTTTTTTTAAGGAAATATTATTATCCCTATTTAAACCCAATTTTTTAGTGGAAAACCTACTCATTTTAGTAGATCATCATCTTCTAATTTATGTTTTGAATATACCAAGACATCTCCTATTTCAACCTCTATTAAAGACCCTAAAATTCATTTTTCTCAAGATTTAAACAAGGATAAAAGATATTTTTCAACCAAAACCTTAGTTGATTTATATTTTTAATAATTTTTATATAAAAAATAATTTCTTTGAAGTTATGAAATAAATACGTAAATATGAAAAAAAATTAATGTAAATTTTCACAAATTATAGAAAGAAAAAAGTTTTCTAAAATGTTTCTCATTGTTTAATCTCTATTAAATATAAATATAATGGTCCTTTTATCACACCTTCTAAAATAGGTATTTTTTTAATTGATATTTCTTTAGTTGATCTTGATACTTTGGTTAATGTTATCTCCAAATATGTTTTTAGTTTAATTCATAGAAGTCTCAGTGCACAATAATTACAAAAAGCCAATTTCATCTTATAATTTTCAAATAAAAGTAAAACACACTTGACTTGTTTTCTTAAATACATACTTGTGGGTGTTTATGGTTTAGTGTTTCCAAATTATTTCTACATATTATACATGGAAGAATATTCCTATAATTGGAAACTATCTCTTATTTTAGGAAGTCACTTCCTTATGATTGATATAACAAATATTGATGGCTATTCCTATACTTTGATCATGGAATTTTTTGATAAAGTGGTGAAATTAGAAATTTTTGATGCCATGAAATCCCCCTTTGAATATCAAACTTTGTGTGAAATTGATTCTTTTTTGGATGACTGTTTTAATTTAAAATCTGAAAATGGGAGTTTTATCTGTAACTTGTGTGAAGATTCTAACTTTTTTGAAGCTTATGTGTTTAGTAGTGAGCTTATAGGTAATCTAGAATAGAAATAATTTAAAAAATACTTGTTTTTAAGTCCCTTTGGTTGAATAATGTTCCAATAAGTTAAAATTATTTCATGTAATTTATTTATTTAATGCTAACATTTGATTTTTAATAAATTTATATTCAAAATTATGTAGATAATTCACATTCTAGTTTTATAAATCAACTCTTCCATTACAAAAAAATTAAAAATTATAATTGGTAACTGATAAAAATGATCCTCAACATCATGATTTTTTTTTCAACTTATGTACTATGAAAAAGATGAAGAATAAAATTTTAACTTACTAGAAATATTGTTTTTTAATCTAGAATAGTAAAATATGCTCTAAATGTCCTTGAAAATTATAAATTAAACATCATATATTCTAAATTAAATGGGTATGAAGCTTAATAAAATGATATCAAAGGTGAATCTAATCCTGAAAATTAATTTCTTAAAAAAATACCTCCCTATGCATCTAAAATATATGCTTTTGGAAGGAAATAAAAGTTATACTGTGATTATTTCCCTAAGATAATTGATGAATAGAAGAATCAAGTTATTAAATCTATGGAATAAAATTTTAAATTCATCACATGGACCTCATAGGATATTAATTAGATTAATCCAACCCCCTGTATACATAGGATTTACTTAGAATAACACTTCAAACATATTATACAACCTCAAAGGATGATGAATTATCTTATGTTGGAAGTTTTTAAACAGAAATTAACATGATTATTAAGGGTTGGAATAATTAATCCTATTTAAGATATTAAGTGTGTGAGTCTAGTTCAAATAGTCCCTAAAATATTGGCATAACTATTGTGACTAATGAATAAGGAGAGTTGATACCCACTAGACTCAAAAACAAAGAGAGATTATGCATAGATTATAATATATTGAATAAGTCCACTATGATATATCACTACCTTTTACTATTCCTATATCAATAATTGGAATAAAAAATAAAAAATCAAACTTTTACTTCCTTCATTATTACACAAACTACTTCTAAATTTCCATTTCATATGAGGACCAATATAAAACCACATTTACTTGTCCCTTTGTCATTTTTTCCTATAACAGGATTCCTTTTGGTGTCTATAATTTCTCTATCACATTAAAAAGTTATATGATGAGTGTGTTTGCTAAATTTTTTGAGAGTTGAATTGAAGTATTTATGGATGACATAAAAATTTATGTAAATTCATTTGATTTTTATTTGGATTCTTCATCTAATATATTAAATAAATTTGTTAAAAATAATTTGGTTTTAAAATGTGAGAAATTTCATTTCATGGTTACTAGTGGCATAGTTCTTAGCCACATCATTTCTTCTAAAGGAGTTTAATTGGACCATCCTAAATTTTATGTTATTGATTATTTGTCTGAACAAAAAACTATTAAAAATATTATATAATTCTTAGTATATAAAGTTTTTTATATAGTATTTATTAATAACTTTATTTCCCTTGATTTTACATTAATTAAGTTGTTGAAAAATGAGTTTACATTTTTTTGAAACAGAATTTCAAGTTTCTTTGTCTAAATTAAATAATTATTTAACTACTACTCCTATTATTGAATATCCTAATTGGTTATTTCCATTTGAACCAGGGTTGTTGGAGCTGATTTATTCTAGAGAAAAGGTAAATTATTAATTTTAATATAATATGCATATAAAATGCTTAATATATCCTTAATTAATTATATTTTGATTAAAATATTTTTTTTATTATTTATACTTTAGATAGGTTTAGATCTTACTTATTAGGTGTTAAAGATATAAGAGCCTAGATTTTTTCAAGCCCTTAAGTTTTCATTTCTCAAGTACTGAGGGAGTATAGGGATATCTATTGGTAATATTGTGGATAAGGGAAAGAGTTTAACCATTTCCTTCTTTCTTACTATCTAATTTCATATTTCTCTTAGTCTGGAATGAATTTTACATATTACCATCATTCTAGAATAACCCTTATATACTCTATTAGTTATATAAATAACCCTTATGAATCACCCATGATTACCTTTATATATTCAATTTTCTTCAAAAATATACTTACATATTTCCCTTACCACTTGGAAATAACTCTTACGAATATTTACGTTTTCAAAAAAATAAATATTTAAGTGTCACACATCAACTTTTACTTTCCAAGTTATTTTATCTATTTATTGATGATTATTATTATCCTTTATTTTCAAGTCATTTTTTTCCAAAAAATTAAGTTTTTTGGAGTTTTTGTGAAGGCAACAGAGTTATTAAAAACCATTCTTTAATTTTACATGTGTACCAGTAACCTTAATAGAGTAACTTTGCACGTTCGTCACATAGTTTGGTAAATCATGTGAAATACCTAGATTTTTAAAAAAAAATCTAAACTAACCCTCTCAATTTTGATCCCCAAACATGCCCTCCCTCTTGTATTACTCCACTCAGGTACACCATGGGTGTCTTACACCTTCTTCTTATCCCTTGTGACTTTGAGTCTCCTCCTTTAATTTTTGGTGGTTTCTTCAATGGTTATCCCTTTATCTATATCTATTTAATTCTTTCATCTTATTTTCTCATTCCTCTCTTATCTTGGGTTAGTTTTGGTCAAACCCTAGGTGGTTTTTTATTCTAAATATTTGTTTCTTTGGTTCCTGAGGTGTGTGAGTTCCTCTTTGGGCCCTTCTCTCTCCATTCTTGAAATATTTTCTTCATTTGTGTTTCTTCTAAATATATTTTTTCATGATTTTATATTTTTCCTAACAATCCATGTTATGATTTTGTTTTCTAGACTCTTTTAACTTAAAATTATCTATATTATATATATGATTTAATTCTTAATAGGTTTTTTCAAATTGGATAGGTATTTGAAATGGAATGTATTCAATTTTTTGAGGATAATTTCATGGGTAAGAAGTGGCATTTCATTTTAATTCATTTTAAATAAACTTATAATTATGTTTTGAAATAATTTTATGTTTCTTATAAAATATACATGTCTATTGGGTTGTTGTGATTGTGAAATTATGGTGTTATTTATTGTTTTATGGTTCCATAAGCAATTATTGTTTAAAATAAGGATTTTATTCTTGGTATAAAAGGGTTTAAAAATGTAACATGATTTCAAATTTGATTTCTAATAATTATTATATGTCTATCTATATATATTTTTATGCGAATACATATATATCTACACATATATATACTTGCTGATCTATATATTTTTAGCTATTAGTTTGGAAACCAAAGTCTCATTTAACACTTGAAATGGGAACTTCAAACATGATATTAATTTTTAAATGGCCTTTTAACCAGTTTTTCAAAACACATTACTAGTTTAAAAATACAACACCCAGTTGGAGCTTTATATTACTAGATTTTCCAAAGTGATCCACACTCTCAAACTAAATCCCTAATGATTTATGATAAAATTCATTTGATGATTATATGTTATTGTTGTTATTATTTATATGAATTGGAATATGGGATTTAGTGGAAATAGTGTGTAAGGGAGGTTTAAGGTTTATCATGAGAATGCTTCACTTTAGATTATATTAATATTGTATAATTAAAATAGCACTCATCCCTCCTCACTCCCTATTACTAGTATAATGGAGATCTTAGGCTTCTTAGTGAGATATTGAGAGACAATTATTATTTATTCTGGATGGGAGGGACTGGGTCCCTCTTGTAATGGTATGGAACTATGGGGGAGTGCCATTGGTGAGGCTAGTTGAGAGAAATTGGTCAGTTATAGACTATGAATAATTGATAGGCCGGTAGATGAATCCACCTTAGCATGTTTAGGATCATCTCATTGGATGTTTAAGAGCTACCTATGATTATATAAAATTTAATTTTCCTTTATATTTACTACTCCAGTTTAAAAATTTTCTTATTTAGCTCTATTTATACTCTACATGATTTAATTTATAATCTTCTTCTAGTTTGATTTTTCACTTTAAAATTTGGTTTAGTTGTTCTGTAAATTTATTCTTGATTATTGTTTGGTATCCTTCTTGAGTAGTGTTAAATAAATGGATTTATAAATGGTTTTCAATGGTAAGTTCAAAATGAAAAAATTAAAGAAATTTTTAAATCCACTTTTTTTTTGTATTTTGGAATAGGTTTTTGGAAATCTTGCGAGATCTTTTTCAAAAAATGAAGTAAAACGTATTTTAAATTACCACATTTCAAACTTGTATTTTGGAATGATTTAAAAATTTAAAGAATGGTTTATTTGGTGAAATCCTTATAGTATTTTTATTATCACAACCTAATTACATTAATCTATGTTTTTAGATTAAATTTATCTCTTTCAAGTACATGCTCTTACTTTGTATTTCTCAAGGAGTGGTCATGCCATTTTTTAAGATAGATTGTGACTTTGAGTTGCATGTAGATTTTGATAGGTATTTTGGTTTTTATTTTGTATCATGGTTATAGTAACCAATTTTTCCTTCCTGATGTACCTATGTTTTTAGTTCATTCTATATTTATTTTGAGATAGTGTGTGTTTATTTGAAATTCTCATTTGGATTGTCTTTATTTAAAACTATTTACCTTGTTTATGCATGGATGTCCAATGTATGGACACACCATGTCAGATTTTTGGTAGAATTATATTTCTTTTAAAATATTACTTATCTTGGAAAAATCATTCCCTTGATCTTGTATATATTTCCTTAGTTCTAGTTTTCTACATGGGGAAATTAGGAATGCATCTAGGGTACATCATGAGCTAGATTTGGCTGCCTGAATCAAGGGTGGCCTAGTGACTATTCGTAAATGGTATCAAATCCTATGTCATTAAGATATCCTAGGCTATTGGGTAACCTATGTTATATAGGATTTATAGTAGATGGTAAATAGGATCATCAGATATCATGAGGTAGTTCATGGTTTGGTGCTTTGTGATAAAACCTAAGTTTCAAGGGGATTTCAGGTTTTGAGTTTTGATTTTTTATTTTTCTTCCTTTATTTCAGGGGTGTTTTGATTTTTCTTTATGATATTTTGAGTTATGTTTAAATTGTATGCTCTCTTGGTGGGTTTCCAATGATTTTGGGGTTAAAATGTGAGTTTTAATAAAGGCGCATGTTTTTCCCGAATGACCTGAAAAATTATGTGGTTCTCATCGGCATGGTCCTATGAAGTCTTCCTGTGGAAGTAACATGGTTTGTGTATGGTTCATAAAAATGGATGTTTAGATAAGGCAGGTTGTTAAGTCAAATATTTAAATCCTATAGACTCAAAATATATTATATTATTTTGAGGAATTATGTTATAGGTGTTAGAAACAGGTCCATTGTACAAAAAAAGTATGATAAGCTTACCTAAAAAAAATTCTATTGAGAAATAAAAAAGAATTCAGAAACCTGAGGAAGAAATAGCATTCCCTATTGAGGTTTTATTGAATCCCAATATAAAAAAAATCATGGATTCTAAACAGTAGGTACTCCTCCCACATGAATGGTGATAAAAGGATTTGGAATAGTATTAAAAAACATAAAGTAGAAGTGGTTACTTTTGGTAATGATTGCTTATTAAAAATCAAGGGTATTGGATTGGATGAGATTGGACATCAAAAAATGAAATCAGGTGAAATTTTATATGTTTAAGGACTGAATAATTATCTCTTGAGTGTTAGTAATATTTATGATGATGGTAATGATATTACCTTTAATAAGGATACTTATTTAATTAAAATCTTAGAGAATGGGAGGATCGTTTCTCAAGGAAGAATAACTAATCATAATTTATTTTTAATTGGTGATCCTACAAGTTCTTGATACATGAGTGAAAAAGAGGAATGTTATTTATGGAATATGAGACTTGTCCATCTTAGTAGAAGGAATGTGAGTAAAATTATGAAGCATGAAGTTGTAATAGGTCTTCCAAAATTGAAGATAAAACCAGATGATGTGTGTTTAACTTTCTAAATGGAAAAATAAATCAGAAAACAAAAAATAAGGTAAAAATTCCTTTTTCCATTCCACTAGAACTTATATACACTAATTTATATAAACCCATGAGAAAAAATTTAGTAATCGGTGATTTATATTTCATAACATTCTTAATGATTTCACCTGAATGGACAATTTGATATTCCTCAAAAACAAATTAGATGTTGTTCATATGTTTAAAGTTTTTAGAAGGAGAGTAAAAAAAGAGTTGGGGTTTCATATTAATAAAGTGAGATATAATCATGGGAAGGATTTTATAGGTGATAATTTTGGATTTTATCTTACTAACCATGGAATAAAGAATCACTTTATCACACTATATGCTCCTCAAAAAATGGAGTTATATAGATAAATAATAGGATTTTTCTTGGGATGGGTAGGATAATAATTTATGAAAATAAAATTTCAAAGTATTTTTAGAGATTGGTTGTGTTTGTTTTTGAAAAAATGTGAAATAGATGTCTTTTGATACCCAAGACACATTTCACACCTTATGAAAAGTTGTATAAAAAACTAACATTCACATACTTAAAAGTGTTTGGAATCCCATGTTTTATAAATATCAAAGGTAATAGACATGGAATGTTTGATAATAAAGATGACAAAGGGATCTTTATGGGGTACTTATCTGATGGAAGTGGGTACATGTGTGGGAAAATTCATTTGAAAAAACTTATAGACTATTCACATGTCAATATTTTTGAAATCTGGTGAAAATTGGATCAGTCTATTCAATAAGATATTGAGATTTCATATGAAATCAATATATATATATATATATATATTAAGTAGGTTGAAAAGGAAGTTAATATCAAAACAACTATTGATTATTTTTATTTAAAATATACCAATTATGAGTAAGTGGTTATAGGTGGTGAAAGGTAGTAGTTTTAGAGGTTAAAAATACATTTTGATGTTGGGAGCATTATTGAAGAAAAAAAGATATACAATTCTAATAATAAGAATGTTGATAGTGGGAAATAATATTGCACTCATACCATATATTCATCCATGAATAATAGATAAAGTTTTTGATAATATTGAATGGGTATAATATATGAATGAAAAATTAGATCATATTGATAAAAATTCAACTTGGGAGCTTATCCCAAGACCAAAAGATAAGAATTCCATTAGCATAAAATAGGTTTTTAGGAATAAATTGAACAATAAAGGGGTAGTGACAATAAAAAAGGATAGGCTGGTATGCAAATAATATACTCAATTATAAGGTTTTTACTTCAAATAAACAGTTTCTTTGATTTAAAGGATTAAAACAGTTAGGATGTTTTTAGATAAGGATGTACACAAGAACAACAATGTGTTTCAAATGGATCTGAAATAATCATTTTTAAATGGTGAAATTAAGGAAGAAGTCTTTATTGAACAACCAAATGGTTCTATAATTGATGATGATAGAAGCATGGTGTGAAAACTAAGAAAGGAATTATATGGATTGAAATAGGATCCTAGATCCTGGTGTTCAAAACAAGATGGGTGTTTGAAGGAAATGGGTTTCACTAAAGGTAAGGTTGATAGAAATTTGTATATAAGAGATTTATCCACTAATACACTACTTATCATAGTATATGGTGATGAAATAATTTTTTCTAGTGACCAATAGTACCTTTTTGATAAATTTTTTAAGAAAATTAAAGAATGGGTTTGGATGTCTATTCTGGGGAAAATGTGTTATTTTCTATGAAATTTTTTTTACTAGAATCTGAAATTCATATTGTTTATCATAATAAAAATATTCCAAAGACTTGATAAAAATTTTTAGAATGCAATAATAAAGATAAGTTTCAATAATTATCATGGTTGGAACCAAATTGTTTAAAGATGAGAATAACGATGAGGTTGACTAAGATGAATTTAGAAAAATCAATGGAATTCAATTGTATTTAAAAATATCAAAGCTCGATATATCCTTTTTAGTGATACTTTTTAATTAATTTTAAAGTGATCTGTGGGAGTAAGACAATCTGGAAGCAAAGAGGTTACTGAGATATGTGAAGGGAATAATGAATTTTTTTCTGGTTTACAAATGTAGTACATATTTGAAGCATCTTAGATACACTAATGAAGATTGGGTAGGTGATTATAAAGATTAAGAATCCACATCTGTTAGAACTTTATTCATTGTTGAGGGTTGTGTGAGCTAGTACAATAAGAATAAGAACTAAATGATGCTTAAAATAGTGGTGGGATAATAATTTGTATCCACACATGATGTACACATATATTATGTATGATTTTACAATTATCAGATATGAGAGTTGAATATAAGAATCCATTGTGTATTTTTTTAATAATCAGGGTAAAACTAATATTTTAAAGAACCCTATACAACACTCTAGATGTAAAAATATTGACATTGGATATAATTTAATTAAAGAGAGAGTGATAAATGGATATATAAATCTTGAATACATTCATACTTAGAATCATATTGTATATATCTTTATAATTCCTATATCAAGAGAGAGGTTCTTTGAGTTTAGGCTGAAACCCCATGTTTAAATATCTCCTCTAACTTGAATAAATGTAGAATTTTACTACCACATGGGCTTTTTATTATGTTGAAAAAGGTGTAGAAATAGTGTCACAACTCTATGTCAAATGGGAAGATAATTCATGATAATATGGGGGTGATCACTACCATATCATCTGAGATTTTGTTTAATGATGAATGGGTAATATTGTTGAAAGTGATTTTTGATGCATGAATTGAGGGGGAGTTCGTCTATGTCAGTTAGAAAATTTTAAATGATGATAAGGGATATAATTATCACAAAAAAATATCCTTATCTAATTATGTGTGGAAAGTCACTTCTCTTATGAGATAGGTTGTGATATGTTGATTCTCATGTTGAAGCTTGAGGATTTGTAAATATTTCTGAGATTCTATTGAAGAGTTGATATATGTTTCTAATAAATCCAAAAGGGGTGATTAAAGTGACATTGGATTTATTGATGAACTGATTAATGATTTTAATTTTTTTCAACATTTTTTAAGAGTTTAATTGAGGTGTTTGAGGTTTTTGGGATGTTTTTGAGATATTTAGAATGTGTTTGAGAATGGGTAGATCCAGTCTAAATAAGTTATGAATCTGTTCTAAAAATTAATAGATTCCGTATAACCTTAGAAATTGATAAAGTACTGAGCATACGTGTTTAATCACTAAGAATAAGGCTTTGAGCGCTGAGTTTAAGGATTTGAGTGTTGAGCATAAGTCATTGAGTGTCCATCATAAGTATTTGAGCACTGAATACAATACTTCATTTTAGAGTGTAAGTCTTTGATCCTTATTATAGGTCCTCATCCTGAGACTTTGGTCTATTATATAACATAAATGTTACTATTTAAGAGTATAATCCTTTTCCATAAGTGTAATCCTTCATGTACAAAATGTAATACTTTTTTGATAATATAGATGTGATCTCCCCACCATAAGACTTCCATACTTTGTGATATTCTACATTTTTACTGGGTGACAATATGAGATTCTAGAATTTGAATATTCTGATGAAATCAAACCAGATAATGATAAATACGATCTTCAAGGAGTAAAAAATAACATCTAAAATGTGATCTAATACTTTTCATGTGATATTTAAAAAAATTGTGGTTATTACTTTTATCTAAATTTGGTTCCAAGCAGGTTTATTGAAAATATATTGTTGGGATCGAAGTTTTTATATTTTTATGAATATATAGTTGTTAAATATGTAATGTGAATTTGAAAATGTTGTGATATTTTTAAGATAAAATAATCACTATCATTAGAAAATGTAATGATTCTAGTAGATTACTTCAAAAATGGATGTTAAAGCCACTAAATTTTTTTCTGTTGTGTTTAGATACACTTGTTTTTGTCATGAAAATCTTGAAGAAGATAGATTTTGATATTGATTAATTATGGAATAAAACATGGGTATTTTTTCAAATTCAAATTGTTTGAATGATTATTAACATTAAGTGAGGATAAAGAATGTTCTGTAAATGGTTTCCATTAAGATGGAATGAAATGAGAAGGGTGGAAGTGTTATTTCACTATAGAGATGCAATTATTAAAAGTGAAGAATATTCAGGAGACCATTGTGTATATTTGTGTGCCTAACCATATGAGGAAATAAATGAATATTGAAATGTATTGTGAGATTAATCAAGAATTCTAATAAATAAAATAAAATTTTTTAGAATTAAATTAATTCCTATAATTATAATTTTCCTATATATTTTTAGTTTTCAATGATGAAAGTATTGATTCTAGAATATTTAATAAGGTGAAAAACATATTGGAATAAAAGGATAGAGAGAGAGAGAGAGTCTAAAGTTGAATTCCTATGATCATCATCCTTATATAGTGGATCTCAAGAACTTAGTGAGATCATCTGATATTGAGAAGAATTTCTAAATCAAATCTGAATGAATTGGGTAGTTTTTTCTTTAATATTCTTTAAGGATCATAGAGGGAGATCTACATATACTATTCCTAAATAAAATATAATCTCAAGATGATATATATCATCTTGGTTACATATTATGTATGAAGGCAGCGTGAAACTACATAGTCTAGTGTGACTCTATATTGGAATGGTTTGACTCTCTACCAACACTATAAACCTGTGATATGTTATTGCCTATAGTGAAGAATATATGGTTAGTGGAGAAACCAACCAAGATAAGGAGTAGGTTTACTATGAAGGGGCCTGACCTTGTAAAAAAACTTATTTTCATTGTATCTTTATTGTTTTCATACATAAGTGATGTTGAGACTCTATACTTGAGTGAATCTAATCTTAACAGGTTGAGAGGGTTGACTTAAATAAAAATAAATTGAAAAAAATGGTCTCTAATGACCACCCCCCTCAGTGGAGTAATTTGATCCTACAAACTTTAACTCACATAAACATTATTTCCTTTCAATGTTTCATTATTGTGGATTATTTTAAAGTGATTTTTTTGAAAATTATCCCTTCTTGAAAATTATTTTCTAGAGTGACTTGTGACTTTGTCCTTTAATGAAAGTGATAAAAAAAATTATAAAAATTATTTTATGACATCGATTCCTTTTTTCTCTCTATCAAAAAATGATTTATCTCTTATAGAGTAATGTCCATGATCATTATCTAAGTACTTTAATGATACAATTATTTTGGGAGATTGAATTTTGGTATCAATTGATCAACCTTTTTATATCATTATATGTGATAATGTTTATGTTATGAAACTCATTTTATTTCCATGGTTTTTTCATGATATGATGTGTGGTTTATTTAATTAGGCACACATAAGTATGGTTTATCATTATGTGATGTTTGGGGCCCTATATATATCTCTATCAAATGTATTGATTAAATATTTATATATTTTAAGATAATTATGGGGTGAGAGTTGCGATACTCGATCCACTATTGGGAATGGGTTGTGATGCCTGATTCCCTGTATTGTGGGGTGTAAATTATGATGTCTGGTCTACTATACTATAGGGTACAGATTTTGATACATGATCCACTATATATAACAATAAAATCTGAATTTTTCCATATTTTATATCATTACCATAAGTTAAACATTACATCTCACAATAATTTCACGTAGATTGGAGAACAATTTGGTTTAGTTTCTTTAAGGACCAGTTAAATAGTTGACTATTTTTTTAAAAAAATTGAACATGTCCCCATAACCATAATCTTTTAGACCCCATTATAGAATTATTCTAAGTTATACTTATCTTCATAACTTGGGTAAGGGAAACATAAGAAAGGGGTGAGATCAAATTCTTGGTAATGGAAAACTTATCAATGTGTCATCAGGTGTTAGATTATAAGTATATGATAGAACATTAGTAGAGATATTTTTTTTATTAAAAAGAGCATGGAACAATAATATTTTTTCACAAGAAATGAAGTGTGGACACGTAATCTCAGAAGAAAAAACATGTACCATGACATAAAAGAGTGATATAAGCATAAAAACATGGCATAAGGAAATGATATCATAAGTTAAAGGAATCATAAATATATTCCAACAACATAAATCATGACATCATAAGCATAATTCAAGGCACATATCCAAGAAAACATAACATTCACTACTACAAAACCCATCTATAACAGCGTTAGAATCATCCTTCATCAGTTCTAGAAAACAAATGATAACCTTAGCATGGTTAAAACTCCATCACTTTTATCATCGCTAAAAAAGCGCTGATAAAGGGTATATTTATCAGTGCAAATAAAAGTGCTGATAAAACATACTTTTATCAGTGCTTTTAAAATCATTGATAAAAGACCCCATTTATCAGTGTGTTTATTTAGCACTAATAAATAGTACCTTTATCAGTGCTTTTAAAAGCGATGATAAATGGGGTCTTTTATCAGTAATTGTATTTGTGCTGATAAAAGTATGATTTATAAACACTTTTATTTGCGCTGATAAAAGTATGATTTCTCAGCACTTTTTAATGTGCTGATATATGTAGACATTATCATAACCTATATAAGCACTGATAAAGGAGTCCATTATTAGTGCTGATAAAGGAAATATTTATCAACACATTTAGTAGTGCTGATAAAGATGAAAACTATAGTGTGATGTTGCAGCACACTGCATCACTAAAAACAGGTGTAGCGTTCTGCAACAACACACCGCATCAGCAGAAATAGCAACAAAAAATATCAAAAATAAGATAAAAATACTGAATTTAAATGAAAATAAAATTTCTAACACAAATACAAGAAAAAAAAAACACTATTATACATTATGTCAGTTGTTTTTTTATTAAAATTAATGCCAGTTTTGAATAAAAAAGATGCACCTAGAGTCATACTGGCTACACCGTGCATCAGATTGAGGCTTGGTTGAATGATAAACATCCTAAATGATTCATGGATCATTGTCCTAAAGTATCAAAACAATCATAATGTTTTTTCTCAATTTTGAGTATGTCAAAAAAAATTTATTAAAATTAATGTCAGTTTTGAATAAAAAGACGCACTTAGAGTCAAACCGGTCAAACCGTGTGTCAGATTGTGGTGTGGATAATCCTTACATGTCACAAATGATGTATGGATCTTTTTTGAAAATTACCAAAACAATCATAATGTGTTTTCTTGGTTTTGAGTATGTGAGTTGTTTTTTTACTAAAATTAATGTTGATTTTGAATAAAAAAGACACACTTGGAGTCAAACTAATCACATTGTGAATCGGATTGAGGCATGGATGAATTATAAACATCTAAAATGACTCATGGATTGTTTTACTAAAGTATCAAAACAATTGGAATATGTTTGCTCATTTTTTGAGTATGTAGTTGTTTTTCTATTAACATTAATGTCACTTTTGAATAAAAAAGACATAGTTGGAGTCATACCAATCACACTATGCGTTGGATAGTGGTTATTCTAATCCCTAGATGTCACAAATGACATATGGATCATTGAATTAAAGTTCCAAAACAATATGAATGTGTTTTCATGGTTTTGAGCATGTTAATCGTTTTTTACTAAAATTAATGTCAATTTTGAATAAAAATGATGCACTTTGAGTCACACTGTGTTTCAGATTGAGGTGAGTCTGAATGCTACATGTCCCAAATGACTCATTGATCATATTCCTAAAGTATCAAAACAATCAGAATATTTTTGCTCAGTTTTGAGTATATCAGTTGTTTTTTTATTAAAATTAATGTCAGTTTTAAATAAAAAGACACACTTGGAGTCATACCAGTCACATCATGTGTCAGATTTAGGTGAGTCTGATCCCTACACATAATAAATGATGTATGGATCATTTTACTAAAGTAGAAAAAATCCTAATGCATTTTCTCAGTTTTGAGTATGTTGGTTGTTTTTTACTAAAATTAATGTCAATTTGGAATAAAAAAGACAAACTTAGAGTCACACTATGTGACATATTGAGGCGCAGCTAAATGATACACATCCCAAATGACTCACTGATCATTTTCCTAAAATATCAAAACAATCGGAATTTGATTGATCAGTTTTGAGTATGTCAGTTGTTTTTTGATTAAAATTAATGTCAGTTTCTGAATAAAAAGATGCACTTGGAGTCATGTCGGTCACACTGTGCATCAGATTGAGGTAATACTGATCCCTACACATAAAAAATTATGTATGGATCTTTTTCCTAAAGTACCAAGACCATTAAAATATGTTTTCTCAGTTTTGAGTTTGTTAGTTGTTTTTTACTAAAATTAATGTCACTTTTGAATAAAAAATACACACTTGGAGTCATACTGGTCACACCATGTATCTTATTAAGGTGTGGATGATCCATACACATAAAAAATTATGTATGGATTGTCTTCTTAAAGTGCCAAAACAATCCGAAAATGTTTTCTTGGTTTTGAATATGCCACGTGTGTGTTTTATGAAAATGTGATTTTAAACTGGAAAGACACACAATGTCTCTTATCTTAAGTAAAAAGTGTTGTGTGTACTTTTAAACAATCTTTATAAAACACAATCATAGTATTATCCTTTTTATACTTCATTACACAAAAATTTTATTGTTTGCAAGTCATCACTTCTTATCCTCCTCTGCCTCAGTCTCTACCTTAGTCTTTGCCTTTGCCTCCTCCCCCATGTTGGTCTCTGACTCTGACTCTTCCTCCACCCCTGCCTCTACCTTCACCTCCACTTCCACCTCTGACTCCACCTCCACCTCCACCTCCTCCTCCACCTCTGCATTTTCCCAACAATTTTATTGTTTTCAGATAAATTCTTCTAAAAAAATTGACTTCCTACATTAATCTTATCCTTGAGAAAGATATAAAAAATAATATATAAGCATTATGACACTAATAATTCACAACCCAAAAATCTTTCAAAGGGTATAACTCATACTAGATCACTAACATAACATGTAATCACCTAAATTTTTTATCGGCATACATTCTAACAAAAAGTGTGTTTCCCACTCGTCTCTAAAAAAATTGGTTTATTCATTTGAGTAGCGCTTTTATCGGTAATATTGATAGTTATAAGAAAATATAAAAAAAAAATTATTATGAAAAATATTTAATGAAATTTTAATTACCTTTGAAAATTACTTATTGGGGGATGTTGATCTTTTCATGTTGTATGATTTATCACATAAATTTGAAAACATAATATCCATAATCAATTGAATTATCTTGTTTTAGACACTATAGAAACATTGACCAAAATAAGTAAATTGTATTGAAATGTTTTGATAGTTAAATATTTCTATATATAACTTAATATGTCTCCATTTTTATTAATCCATAGGATTTAGTTTCTCAGACATCGACCTCATTCCATGATTTATCCTATATTTAGCGACTGTCCTATCATAACAAAATTCTCATTAAAATAAAAATTGAATATATAATTCGAAGTGTATCTATAAAATGTTGATTGTTTTGTATTACTGATTCACAATACACATCATGTGTTGTATTTTGGTTGGAAATCCATGAATTCAATCCCAAAATTAAATATTAGGGGTGTCTATTTTGACTACTATCATCATCTAGTGAGTCCAAAAAAAACAAAAACAATTAAGTAATTCAAAAAATAAAAATATATTTTTTGTGATTAGATAATAGAGTTTTACTCTTTAATTTTAGGTATCAA
The DNA here is from genome assembly GCA_963277665.1 of Viscum album. Taxonomy (NCBI): domain Eukaryota; kingdom Viridiplantae; phylum Streptophyta; class Magnoliopsida; order Santalales; family Viscaceae; genus Viscum; species Viscum album. The sequence continues at coordinate 1,777,175,519 of OY728157.1, forward strand.
AAATATTCTATCGTATGATACTATTTTTTAAACTCTTTGAGTAACTCATCTTTTTTCCTCTTTATTTATTTGTTTTCCAAAGTAATTTTTATCATAGAAATGATACTAGGATTAATGTATCCAAATCGTACTTCGCATGATATTACCTTTATATAGGTGTAATATAAATACCTATACAAAATATGAATAGTTATTAACTTTAATAAATACATATTTATCTCACTATTTGGACAAACGTATTATGAAAATTTACCTTATTTATGTATTCACAATCGAGATACCCAGCCATTCATGCTTGAGAATCTCATTTAGAGACTCAAGACCAATTTCATCCATAATGGAAGCTCCAAATATTTCTTCTTCATAGTGAATGTAAGACATACCTTTATCTTTAAATTTGGTCTCTGCATTAATTTTTAATGTTAATAAATGTTGATGTAGAACTGGTGAAGATAAGGTAATCTCAGAAGTTTGTTTTGTTTTCTTGGTCGATTCACTAGATTTCCTTGATTCAACCTTTTGTTTCTCTATCGTTTTATCGATCTGTAATATCATACCTCACTTCAGAAATTTTATCATCAACTGTTACATTTTTCATATGAAATAATTTGTTAAATATGTACCATATGTATCTTTATAAGATTATATGTCCACACTATAGAATCTACAATAGTATCTTCAACCGTTGTAATATCTAGATCATCAAGCAGAATAGGAAACTCAGTAGTTAGCTCATAAGAAACCTCAATCCCCACTCTATTGTGATATTTTGGGAGGGGTTTATTTTGTAGATGGTCTCCAAAGATATTATACACTGTAACCCTCGCTACACGATGGTACATGGGTGTTTACAGAAAAAATCACATATAATTACACCCTGTAGAATTTATGTAATATAAATTTAGCAGATGTTGTTTGATTCACATTTAGGAGAAAGATTAATGAAAAAAATGATTACCATGGGTAAGGTTTGGGGGTAATGACTAGAATCAAAGCTAGTGGGATCATTTGTATCATGTGTGGATATTTTCTGCACCACCGGTTCACTTTGATCTTTTCTTATACATTGTTTTTCCAAACCAGATCGTAAAATAATATCTTACAGTGACTCTATTTGTGTCTAAATTCATCTCATAATGTTATATGTATCTTTATGTGGTTTCATCTTCTTAAAATATGTTTAAGGAGAGACACTAAAATTAATCCCTTAATGCGACCATATTGTTCAGGCCGCTTCAAAGCTACTGAAAGTCACTTTTCTTCTAGTACGACCATTGCCGATTCTTATGTCTAAAACATATAATAAATATGAACATATTTATTTTATGTAATATTGTTATAAATCCTAATTAATTATAATTATTTCATACTTACACATGCTTTCCAGACTACTTTTGTGTTTTCATCAACTAATATACCATCGTTATTTACATGAGCCTCCTTCCACAACACATGACATGGGATGGAAGTGACTTTAGATTTTGAATCATAAATTTGTATATAAAAAAAGGAACATATGTTGTTTAATATCACATAATTAAAAATTTATTTTAGATTTAAAATACACACCAATTTATTCTCTAATGAAGTGTACCCTATCCTTCCTTTGCAATAGGGGTATACTGGTTTTGATGCACATTATTTATTTTTAGAACTCTTTTTTTGTTTCATAAATTAAATTTTTTTAATCAATCTGGATAAAATAAATAATATAAAATAATATATTATCGATCACAATGAACCTAAAATGATTTATCATTATAATGATTGCTAAAATAAGTCCATGTTTCCTGATTTACAATGTGTGCATAACAAAGTGGTGGGTGTGGATTTATTTTCCCATTAGCATATCTAAGATGTAACTTCATCAGAAGAGTCCAAAATCCTATATGGGATTTTCCAGTGGCCATTAGAACAAATTTCTTATGGAAATATTCGGAAATAAAGGAATTATTTGAGAAATAATGAAAAATAAATCAAAGTTTCATTATATAATTTTTGAGAAAAATAGATAAAGTATATTATAACATTACCATTATATATTTCCAAAGTATTTCCTTCATTACAGGTTGGACGTGGCACTATGAGTCTATATCAATCGACACATTCATCCTCATTATGACCCCAAGATAACTAATGAACTTTGACTTGTTGGGGTTAATAGGTTGGCCGCATTGATTACAACCAACCTAAAATTTTATACCTTGAATTTTTGCCTTGATAATTTTACTCAAAATTGTGATGTTGCATCATTGTTGTTGTTTTCATTTTTTTTCATCAACATTTTATTGATCCGCGAATAATTCCACAGTTTCATCATCAACAGACTTTTCTTGATTCTGATTTTCAACATCATCATGTTTAGAATCCATTTTCTGCATGAGTAGTCAAACATTTAATTTTTCTTGAATAACAGAAATGCAATACACTCCATGCATAAAAGTCCACAATTGCATACATATTGCATGAAATATTTAAAAGATATATAATAATTCAATACTAAAGTATAAATATTATTCACTACCTTTATTTAATCCATCATCAGATGCTTGATTGCCTTCCATCTCTTGATGATGGGAGGAAGTCTAGTTTGAAAGATAGAGTCCAATCCATCATTAAGAGATTAAAGAAAACCAAGATTCTAAGGATTAAAGAGTCCTAAGAACCTACACTAATGGAATCACTCAACAAGTCTTCTCAATTGATATATAATATCCATATTCTATGGATAAACAAAGAAATCCTTTATATCATAATATATGATATTGACGTAATACAATATGACATTTATTTATTCAAAAAATAATATATTAATACATTGTTTCCTTGAAGAACAAGTCTCTAATACCGCTTATGAGTTTTAGGGTATCATCCTATGATCATTAGAGGAATAAAAAACCTAGAAAAGGGGTGATTTATCTCAAGGATAAATTTGAAGGGAAACAAAGAAAAAACACCTATGGAATACTTGTAACCTAGTATCATTGGAATCCATATTTAATATTCAATGGAATATGTTTGATTTATAACACAATAGAAGGAAACAAAGTATTCTAGACTTTGAGGAGATTATAATAGCCTTTAATCACAGAAATATTCTTGAGGACCCTTGATCACCAAAGGAGTGCTAGCGGTTTAACATAGTGATGGACATTGATCAAAGAAGAAGAGAGGTTTGGATATGGAATGAAACAAAGGTTTAATTATGATAGGGGGATAGTGTCTCTATTTTGTGCATTTTGGAAATGGATAACAAATTATCGTGACTTATATTACATAAATATCCAAACCATCAAATGTATATTTTAATCAACTTTTGTTCTCTCTAAAGTTATTCGCCTTGTTAGAAGGATTTTAAAATTATTTTTTATCCTATAAATTAATTATCTTTCTATTTCGATTAGTAAATATTTTAATAAATAACGTCTCATAGTTTTATTGATCAACTATCCAACCATGGATAACTCACTAAATTTTGGAAAATACACTCTTTATATATTGTTTTGTATTTCTAAGTCAATTTACACAATTATTTCTCAAATCTACCCAAATATAGGAATTTTTTTAAAAAAAATTGAGCAAAAATTTCCCACCAAATAAATTCCCCATCACTCTTTGTAACCCATGGTTAACTTTTTATAATAATCTTGAATTAATTAAAAAAACTCTCACAATATGCATTACTAAAATATTTTTTGGAACGTGACTAATTAATTCAATATTTTTTTGAATTAAATAAAAATTTTTTCATAAAAATCATAAATATAAATAAACCATTTCATGGTTTACCAATTTACATGATTAACCAAAATCCAAAAAACATGTTTTAATGATTTTTACACATACCTTAGTCCCTATATGTTCATCACCCATAAATAAGGGCCACAACTTGGTATCCCTTAATCCTTAAAAACCCTCATAATTAGGCCTTTAGAATCTATAATATAGTATATAAGATGAATTAAATTTGATAAAATACCTAGATTTTGGAACCCTATATTATTCAAATGAAGAGAAAATTGAGGGGGGATAAGAAGTCTCCTTGTTAATTTCAAGAGGAGAGTAAACCATCTATGTGCATCTCTAGATACAAATGGGATGGACAATCAAATACATATGAAAGGAAAAAATGATGAAACAGAACCATACTCGTTGTATTTCAGTAGATATGGGAAGAGATTTACGGTTCTTCGTGTTTAAGAATAGCAAAAAACACAAAAATTAGAACCCAAAACATTAAAAACGATAGTGGAAGAGTATAAAATAACATAAATTGGATTCTAGCCTTGATTAATTTGAGGGAACGTAGATGAGTTACACCAGAAGTAGAGGACTTCTGTGAGAACTTGAGAATCACAAGTGAATCGTGGTTTGTGTTTTTTTAAATAGATCAGTGTCACTTTTAATAGCACTTTTGAAAAAGAACTAACAAAGATCCTTTTTATCAATGCTAAATTTATAAGTACTGATAAATATGTCTTTTATCAGCATTTTTTTGCGCTGATTAATCTTGATCTTTATCAACGTTACAAAAGTGCTGTTAAAATTTTTGTAATTATAATTATTTAAATAACTTTATTATAATTTTATACTTATTTAAATATATATAATTATTTATTTATAATTACATAAATAATTATTTTAAAAAATAATTATTTATTTATAATAATTATTAATATAGTAAATATAAAATTATTATTTATTTCTAAATATATATTTAGAAATATATTTTTAACATTATTAATGGAAATATAATCTTAAATACATGCATTTTAAAAATAAGTGGAATTGAATAATTCAAAATGAGTACACTTTAAAAATATTGAAAAAATGGATAGGTTTTATTAATTAAATATGAGTTATTAAATATATATATATATTGAAGTGGATGAATATATATTTAAAATACTAAAACATAATAAATAAATTTATATAAATAAATAATAAAAATGATAAAATTCAAAAATAAAAAAAAATAAAAAAAAACTAAAAATGAATACCCTAGATGTAGTATTAAAAACAAATAAATAAAATTCACTGAAATAATATATATTAAATGTATCATGTAATAATGAAATTCTAAAATATACTAAAATTTGAATAAATTACATAAATATTAGTTGTATGTGTTTATATATATTGCGTAGATATATTCGTGTGTGTGTGTTGTGTATACAAATACATTAACATATACATATATACATGAAATAAATGCAACACATGATGTTTAATATAGGTTAAATTGAAAAATAAATCAACATTAAAAATGAATGATACATTAATATGTTTTTAATTACCATTTTATATATATTATACTTATTCATTATATATATATAATATACTATTTATTAATATTTATAATCTATATATATGTATATTAAATTTATTCATTTTTATCAATAATTATTTAATTAATAAAATGTTTTATATTTTTCTTAATTTACTGATTTTTTTATTTGTTTAATTTTTCATTTTATTCTAGACCTTTATCAGCACTAAAAAAGCACGAATGAAGGGAAATTTTTATCAGTGATAAAAATGCGCTAATAAAGGTTACCTTTTATAAGTGCTATAATTGAAATGATGATACATATTTCCTTTATCATCGCTAAAATAAAGCATTGATAATGGTTAAATTTTATCAGTGCTAAAAAAATTTCTAATAAAGAGTTCATTTTATCAGTGCTTTTTTTAGCATTGATAAAGGGATTCCTTTATTTGCGCTTATTTTACGGTTGATAAAGATGAATTTTATCAGTAATTTTTTTGACCATTAATAAATGACAATTCTATTATTAGAAGGTTTTATAGTAGTGATGGTGTGATTAGGCTAACCACCCATTCACCATAAGCATAATTCAAGGCTCACCTCCAAGATAATATAGCATAGTGTTCTTAGGATAAACTCTCTTGCACTATAAATGGTATCTCATGAGATATAAAAATTACCTAATGCATTAGAGAACTATCACAGTGAACCATTGATTTTCATAATATGTACATTCAGATGGGTTCCATAAGAGGAAAAGAAACCATAAATAGAGAAAAATCATGATAAAACCCATGATAATTAAGTGGGTTTCATGAACATGTCTCAAAGAATAACCAAAGGCTACATCATATTAATTCTCAAGAGAAGAAGTAATTGAATTATTTTTTAGGATAATATTTTAATAAATAATCATAGTTATTGAGCATTTATTTTTAATGTATAAAAAATCCTGATAAGTATCAATGATAAGTAATAATAAAAAGGAACTGCATAGCTGAATCTTTTCAAAATGAGCAAAGGATCCTTTGAGGAATGAAAGGTCTTATTATTTTTCTGTAAACCATAATTGATCTAATATGATTTTATATAAAATAATTAGTGTTTTCCAAAATGTATTCATGTTTAAAATATTTTATGTAAGTGGTATTATAAATGAAATAATAAATAGGGAAGTTCCCTTAAATTGGGTTACTTAAAAGAGAGAATTGTGACGAGAATATAAAATATGTATTATCCCCAAAAAAGGAAGGAAAATTAAACTCGGTATATATATAAGGAACACATATAAAAAATATGTGTTAAATACATGAAAATTAAAAATAGGTAAAATATAGGTAAATAAAGAGAACACGAAACCAAAAAATATCAAGGGTGGTTTAGAATATCCCTTTTTATGTTTTAAAATACATTTTGTTGAAATATCACATAATAAAAGAGGTTAATAAAAAATTATTTTTAAAAATTGGAAGTTAAATATTTAGTCCACATGATATAACACATTATTAGGTTTCCAAATATAAAGTATAATACTTTTTGGAAGGGAAAATATAGATATGGAAGAAAAAACATCATTAAAGAGAATGGAAATTATTCTTAATAGTATCATAATTTTTTGGGGAATAAATAAAGAGGAAGATTTGAATAAATAGTGTAAATTTTACCATATAGAAATATAAATTTTAATATAAAATAATAGGTTGTAATAAACCAATCATATGAGTAATAAGTTCAAGAATAAGCATAATATCTTAGAGAAAGGGGGTTTGAGTTAAACAAAACCCTTACCATGCTGTAATATTTTTTTTAATTTAAAATACATGGAAGGTAGATAATGATATGGATTTTTAAATAACCTATATTTCAATAAATTTATGAAAAAAAGGTAATCCTTGTCAAATACACAGACCATAAATAATAAACAAGTGGTAAATATGAATCATGTCTCAATTAAACAAAATTGAGATCCAAATACCCTTAACTTAGGTTATTACTCATACTATGTGTGTGTATAACATCATGTATAACCTAATTAAGTTTATAAAATTTTTATTAATACCCTTATTCATATATATTTAATATCATATGGTCTATATATCATTATATGTTATTAATTTACTATATATTTCTTGTTCATATCAGCTACTTGAGGTTTCCCGCTTGATCTCTCTGTAACTCTCTAGATATATTGACCATTGTTAAATGTTTTGTAAAATATCTTCATAATATATAATTTTATATATTTATTCATTTATTATTCCATTATCTTATAATATATATAGTTATATAGGTTTCAAAAATGGACTGAAATTAATAAAGGTGCCTTGAGATGTTCATTTAATTTGGTTAAATTTAAAATAATCGTTTATTATTAATATCACATATAAATTGTCAAAAATTATCATTAAATAATATTAATAGTTTTATAAATATTATTTTTAAACATTATATACATTTTTTAATTTAACAAAGTTATGTAGTAATGGGAAAAGTAAATACATCATTCTGTGGAGGCGGTAGTCCACACGTACACAAAAAACAATTTATTTTTCCATAGAATGGGAGGGAGGGTGTAAAAATAAAATAATTATAATTTAGGAATATTAATATTTTTATAATTATTATATTTGTTTCATTAAATAAATATTTTTGACTATCCATGGAAATATTTTATAAAAAATAGGACTCGGCGTCCATGGAGGCAGTAGTCCATACAAACGTATAATGACGTCTTCATTTTTTGAATGGTTTTTAGTGAGGTGGAAGAGTAATATTACATTATTATAATAAAACTAAACATATTTATATTAATATTTTTGTCATACTTTCATAGATAGAGTATATTTGAGGTGGTGGAGGAATATTAAGAATAAAAGACCAAGGAGTAAGAATTACTCGCATTGAGAGATTGAACTTTTTCTTTGGAAGTCTTCTTGAAAATGAAGGGAATAAACTAACTTTTATAGATAAGGTTCTTATGGATGTGAAAAAAAAATATTAGAGTTAAATTTTTAATATTCTCAATAAGAAACCAAAATATATAATTGTATTGAATGGGTGGTGAGAGGACCCTTTTACAAGTAGAGGAAAATGGAATTTTTGTAAATACCCATTACATCTCAATGATTCCATAACACTATTCAAGAGTAAATGGAACCAAAATCATTTCATAATTTGGTTTATAGGATTTTGGATTGATAAATACCCCACCATTCATTTTAACACATTTTTTAAAAATATTTTCATTCTTTTACCATTATATTTTTACACTTTACCATTTTTGTTTTTACCTTGGTAACTTGTTTTTAACTAAGTATTTTTTGTATTAATAAAAATATAATATAATAGAATTTACTAAATTTGTGTATAATGAACTTAAATTTAGACTAAATTAAATGAAATTCAATTTATAAAAATTATAACATTAACATTTAAATTAAAACAAATAATATATGTAAAAACTTTTCATGTAGAAAATGATGTTTTAACCATTAATTGTTCTTAATAATGTATAACATTAATATCTAATTAAATTAGTGATAATATATTTGTATATATGTTTAAACATAATATCAAAGTCATTATATAAAATATGTAGATTTAATTTTCTAGATAAAAATTACACAACATTAAAAAAATTCTTGGAAAATAACCATTTAACCATTATCATGTTCATTAACTTTAATCATATTAATCATAATTTTATGACAAAAAATGAAATTAAAATTAATTAATAATATGAAAATTTTTATATAAAATATTAAATCCATTTTTTTATATTTAATTTTTATAAGGGATGAAGTCTAATTTTCTACATTGGTGAATAAAACAGTTTTTAGAGTAAAATATTACTTAAGTTTCCAAAATGATAAACATGAGTTTTATAAATAAAAAATTATATTTTAAAATTATTTGTTTTAATATATATATTATTAAAAAAAACTTAAAAATAATTAAGTTATTCTTGTATTATTATTAAGTCATAAAAGTGACAGTTTTAGCAAAAACAATATTTTTCACTATTCAACTAAAAATCAATTATTTCAAAAAAATAAAAAAATAACCCAGGATAATTTTTTTTATAATAAATAAATAAATTTATAAAAGTTTAAATTATATATTTTAATTATAAAATTTTAAATAAAAATAATAAAATATTATGACAATTTTTTTCATAGAAAAAATAAATTTTTAAAATTTTAGCTATTCTTATTCTTAGTTTCGATAAATTACTAATTATATTGGTGTTATATTATTCATTAATAATATATAAAATATGTTTATTTTCTTTAAATAAATATCATAAAATCAAATTTTTGAAAAAAATACATTTTTAAGAATAAAATGATCTCATTAATTTTATCAATGCATTTGTAAATAAACTTCCGTTTTCTTTAAGTAGTTACAGTGTCACCTGAGTGTTAAACCCCATAATACAACATTAAAAAGACTAATTTTTGAATCTTAGTAAGCCCCTTGGTGAATTTATGATGCAGGCGGTGACGCGGGCATGATGTGAGCATGACACGGGCAGACGGTGACTCGAGCATGGTGCGGGCCTTGGGATGTAGGTAGGATGATGCAGGCATGAGGTTGCACTGGAACTTTAGGCCATGTTCATGGGCCACTTGGATTTTGGAATTTTGTCTATTTAATGGGTCTCCCTCTGCACAAATAGTAATAGGTCTTTGCTTTCATAATAAAAATAGGCTTTGACCCCATCTTTAAAAAAAATTCTTTTTCATTAAAAGTAAAAAATGAAAAATTTGATAAATAAATTATTACATTAATAATTAAATATTTATAAATTCCTAATTTATGGTTACATATCTCCTTAATATCTCTATGTAAGATCAAATCATAGGGTAAGCTACGGTGGCAGTTGCAGATGGTGATTTTGCTAGCATGGACCTCATGGTAAATTCCATGATCTTGAACTTTTTCCACATATGATTTTGAAAATAATATAATTATTGGAGTTTGGTTTGGGATTGTTCTAAGGATATATAATCTCAGGCCCAGTTCAATCACAATTAATCGAACTCGATTGGACACATATTCTCAAGTATGCCTCCATGTATACTAGAGGCTTTCGATTAGTAGTGAGGGACTATGGTGTGTAAATAGGGAGACTGTGCCCTCATGTCAGAGTAGATACTAGTGGAGAATAACAGATAAATCAGCAGAATAAGTGTACTGATAATAAATGGTGGAAGTAGGATTAAATCATCCAGGTAAAATAAGATCACTAAATCATATAAAAAATTATTATCATGTCATGATACTATACAAAAAGGGAAAATCATGAGATATATAGAATAGGAATATACAACATGGCATACAAAAAAGTTAAAAAAAGGCATAATATAACTCCAATTGAATCACTAGAATAAGATAAGTCCTCTAATCATGTGCTCTATACTAGGTAGACAATCTAACATCCATAGTCAGACCCTTTCCTTTTCCCCACTTGCAACCAAGAAGTCTATTTGAGTACCAATCGGTGGCCCAAACAGGGTGTGAGATATACTCATTAGGCCACCACCAATGGAATCTAGTATAATACAACCAATGAATAAAAAATAGAAGTGTGCATATATAATAAATTTAAAGTAGTATGTAATCTATAAACGAGCCAGATCTGGTTCCTAAAGGACGCCAGGATGACACTGCCCACTTCTTCTTATGCCAGGATACCTATGAACATTTCACTATACATACATACATACATACATACATACATACATACATACATACATACATATATATGTATGTATCTATATATATATATATGTATATGGATACGTAAGTATATATATGAACTATATACGTAGTGACATATATAGCCATATATATAGATATTAATGCTAGACAAGATCCAAGGTGTAACTCAAGCATCTGTGCATAGTTATAAAAGTATCATGTTGTAAATAGGGTCTTAGCCCAAGCATTTGATCAAAAATACAATTTTCATCATATCCATAAATGCAATGCATAAAGTTAAATGTCATATCTAAAAACCTCTAGAAGAACATGGAACATCATGCCCACCATTTAATAAATGATGTGATACATCATGCCCAACATCACACATCATGGGAGCATGAAGCATTATGTCCAAAAATATCCTTGACCATGAATTAAAATTCATTATACATGGGAAATATATAATAATAATAATCATCATTTATATAATTCTTTAACATAATATGAAGATGGTTTTTAACCATTTAATATTATATTTAATCAAGTAATTTAATAAGCACATCCCAAGGGGTGAAATTTGTCTAGGTGGGTGACCTATGATAATGAATAAGGGTTTACGGGGAATTTATATCATGAACACCAATTTAGATTAAGGAAAATTATATTTTTAAGTCATTGTATAGAAATTATTTCATTTTGGAACCATGACAGATGATACATAAAAACAAAACCTTAGGGATAAATACTATACCATTGTTGACACTATTTTTTTTATATGGATAAAAAGGTGTTAATGGGAAATACCTTAAAGAATAGAAAATTAGAGGAGAAAATAAGGGCAAAGGCCACACCCCTTTAGCAAAGGCCCTCCACATAGGTACCCCCAAGCAGTGTCGGCGTGTAGGGTACCTGTACATCATCCTGCACAAGGGAATTTCACATCATCCTGCATAAGGGACCTATACATCAGCCTAGGACAAGGGCCTACACATCAGCCTATGTGATAGACCAATATGATCCAACCCCTTCACCCAGGGTCCCATATTTTCATATAAATAGGACCATTAGGCTCTTTATTTATAGGGACAAAAAATCTCAAATAACTCCTAACACTTTTCTCGCCCTAGTCCTAGACCCAAGTGCTTAGAAACCTTCCAGGTATCCCTTCAAAACATGAAGAAAAGGGAATTAAGTGGGGTATTGTATTCTAAGTACTCCTAGGGTATAAAATACATAACACCAACATGAGGAACACTTTCCCCTATGGTTGACAAAAACTAGCATGAGGTCCCCTTCCTTAACCAGGGACCTAAGTGAGACACTTCCAAAAACACCTATAGAGATCCTTGAATCCCTAAGCAAAGCCTCACCCAAGTTTTTTTTCACATGTTTTATTTCACCCAAAATACCTTCATATTATAGAGGTATACCTGAACAAATTACTCTTAGGCTACATAGGAATACCCTGCACGAGACCCACTTGGCTCTCCCAGTATCTACCCTATGTGAGCCAAATATCAGGCCCTCTTAAAAGCCACCAATGGTAGGACCTCACTTATTTTGGGTCCCTTATCTAAGAGGGACCAAATTGAAACCTCCATGGAATCCTATGGAATTTAAATACCATGGAAAGAGGCAGACCAGTGTGTCTTCCATTTTGGTATGCATTCCTTCAGTCATAGGTTTCTTGCACTTGTGTTACCTGATGTGTAGGGTCCTTAAGGTGTATATGGGTATGAATTCCATTGATCACGAGGACCCTGACCCTAGGGGTGGTTTCAATGAATTCTTGGTCTTGGATGCTAGGTTTAGGACCATTTCCTTCCCTAGTCATCTCTAAGACCAGGGACCTCTTGATCCAGGTGGGGAGGGTGAGGATCACACTTGAATTTCCCTTCTATAGGGAATAAGATCATCATCCCAAAACAAATTTTAGGTAATCCCTCAAGGATTAATCCTCTATCCATTCTACTAGGAGGTTTCACTATTTCTCCTCTTTGTCTCTTGGGTCATACTCAGATGGGTAGTCTTATGTAACTATCTTGGATACAAAATCAAAGAGGGAACGAGTTCATAAAATCCCTTTCTTCTTATCTTATATCCTTGACCTCTTCCACCAGTATAAGGAAGATATTATGGATTGTCAGATCTTCTACTTCCTATTTCTCACATTAAATCATGACTCACATGTGTTTAGAGTTTCACTATGATCACAACATCTGCAGGTTATGATGCATGTTTTGGAAGAGAATCTTTTCTTTGATCTTCCTCTCATCTCCCACCTGAGGACCTCCATCAGTGTGGGTTATCAAGGAATTGGATCTGACCTTAGGGAAAAGAAAATTATGTGGTTCCCTAGATCTACCACTTCCTCTTGTTTCTCACATCGAGTATAAATCATATAGTCTTAGAGGTTGGTGAAGACCATGACATCTGTACGATCCACCACCTTTGGGAATCATTCCAAGTGTAACCCCAAATTAATCCTATGGTCCTCATATTCGATATAATACACAATCATAACCTTCCAAAGAAAATCCTCCTTAGGAGTAAGTCCCATCCATATCACCAAACCTCAAATCGTCGGGGCATCCTCCTCGGGAGTAATCCCCAACAAAACCTCAAATCACCAGGGCATCCTCCTTAGTAGTAATCACCAACCAAACCTTAAATCACTAGGGAATCCTCTATAGGTGTAAGACACAACCAAACCTCAAATCACCAGGGATCCTTCTTAGGAGTAATCCCTAATTCAATCCTCTCAAAGGGATATACTCCCCCATGAGCCAAACCAGAGGGCCTTTATAGGCATGGGTCCTCATAATTGAACTACTTGGGATTCGATTCTTGTCTAAATGGGATATGTTGAAAGCCTCCCTAAGGTCCAAACCCAACACCTAAAATCAACCCTAATTCTATCTGGGTTACATTACCAGTAGGGACTTATTCAACCTGGGAATCTATATCCCTTCCAACTTCCCTAGGCTACTTCAGCATAATCCCCACACCAAACAAGACTGGGAACCTCCCACCTAGACGTCCTCACTGTATGATGTTAAACTATATGGTTTGGTTCTGATCACATGAGATTAAAAGGTATGATGTGTCCTGTTAAGTGGAATGGAACTACATGGGTTCTGATTCATTTCACAAGGATATGTAGTAAGCACATTTCATGGTTCTGATCCCGACATCAAAATAGATACCATCTCCCTAGATGATGATACACCCTATAGTGACCCATTGCATGGATAAAGACTATAATATTCATAATAATGACTAAATAATCTCTAATTAGTACATAAGAGGATACCATTAGTGAAGAAACTCAGATACATACAGATGATTTTAATTTTTATACATGCTAATAATTGATTATTAATTCAAGGGTGACCCACATCATACTTGTGAATTAATGAAGGATTCACAAACATATCTTCAATATATAATAGATTTGTAGAGTAGGAAAAAATTCACCCCAAATGGTATAATGATCTACACATCCCATTATATCGACCAATGTGAGTTCTTAAGTATCATTGGGAAAACTCCCCAACAAGCGTCTACCTTTGGAAGGGAGGTCCTTCATGGATATAGAACCATTGGGTGCTTCTGGTTCCATGAATAAAACCTATTGTAAACCATTCATAAATAGTGAACTTAACATAAATTATTATAAAAAACTCAACCCCTTGTAATCAATGGTTGAGAAACACATCTTCATCGTAAACAAAAATGGTGAACCCAATGTGAATCTTTAACCAAGATAAAAATGTAACCCACCTATCTTACCCCTTTCACTTTTAAAATGAAGTATGGCTAGGTAAGGAAATCAATCATGCATGTATTCATTTAAGGAGATGATACTTTGATTGGGTTTTCTTGTTTTTATTTATTACATATATTCCCAAAACTTCCAATAGGATCTCTCTTCAATCCAAATGGAATTTTACCAACTCTCACTAATGCATGCCCCAACTACCATTCATATAGGGTCTTATCCAAGTAGAGGAGGTTGTCACCAACCCAAAATTATCAACACTGGGTCTAGAACACATGGTTATGGGAGTATCATCAAAATGGTACCATCCCAATCCAAGAGGCTACCCAACAAGACCTATTTCCATAAAATCTCCACTGATCATCCAATCAGTGATGGTCGATGGTCCAAAACAAGATAACACCAATCACTGTCTTCATCCATTTAGAGATATCATCCCTAGAATAAAACAAGCAGTCCCTCCCTTATCTTAGGGAGGTGGATCAAGAGGCTACATACGGCCTTGTCTATAAGACATAGGGGTCCTTCCAAAGGGCTTATGGCAGTAGTTTTTGCTTCCAACATCACGTGGTAGTGAACTCTCAACATTATAAGGGTGTCATACTGAGTAGTCCAACCTAGTTCATCCAGAACCAGGCACACAAGGTAGCTAACCGGGGGAGGAAACCATCCAACAGGGAGTAGGTCCACACCTCTATCCCCTCTAGAGAATACCACTAATAAAATTTTGTTTCAAACTGTGAGCGGGCACATACACCTTCCCACCGTATGTTAGCTAGCTAGAAGACTCATTTGGAAGCACCCAAAGAAGTCTTCCAACCTAATATGGTGGCACACAGTGAGAATGAACAAACACCTTCCCACACATATAAAAGTTTCTAGTCGAATTTGATATCAATCCATGTGCATGCACAAATCCCTGCCCATATCAATCAAGCCCACCAGCAGTCTCTCGTGGCAGTGTTCAAATAAGCCCGCCAACCAATTTTGGTGGAAACCAGAAAGAAGGTACACACACCTATCTAAATTCATCAATACTTCCAGTAACCTCATCTCGAATCACCCTTATAAGTTAGTTAAAAAGTCTCAGTGACAAATAGGGGTTAGACCCAACTCTCTTCCCCCACACTAGAGTATTGTCAGTATCCAATGGTAAGAAATGGAGGACAGGAGCAGGCACATATCCCTTCTCCAAATATGGAATGGTTTTATATCCCCATTATACTAGCAAAAATCACTAATAATAGCTTGAAAATGGTGAAAGGTAAGATGTAAATCCCTACACACATCTTACAGACTTTCCACGAAATTATAACAGTGATAACAACAGTGACAGAGGGATGGACACATAGCTCCATCCCCACAAATGGGGTGGATCACCAATATGTCACCATGGAGTAGACACATACCTCTAATCTCATCTAGAAGGTTTGTGGAAAAAACTCCCCCATGATATATGGAAAACTGGATCGGGAACATACACCCATTACAATAGTAGGTAATCAACCTATTCCAGTGGCCACTCTAAGGCAGGAATAAACCCCTATAAAATTTCTAGGAGCATGTCAAAAAATTCCGATAGCATCACAGTAGCTAATCAAACAATATTACATACCTAAAAACCACTTTCCCAAGAAAGTGTCCCCATTCTCTTGCAAGAATGCATCCTTAAATAAGCCTCACTAGAGACAAATAGAAAATGAAGAGTCAGTCTATGATTCATCTCTACTCAATGATAGAGTTATTAAATCCCTCATCCATTTATCTTTGGAAACTCAGGATTATTCTTTCTTGATACCAAATTATGGGAACAATAATAGTAATTATAAAGGTCCTCCTTAGATGATTCATCAAAAGGTATTACTTCATGTCCAAAATCTAATCGATCTCGAGAGTCCATCTCTGGATGAGAGTTATGAAAATCCTCCGCATGGACAAAAGATAAAATAGAAATATGGTCTTCCCCTTTATATAATCCACCATGGTGGTCCTCCCCATGATGTAATTCACTGTAAATGTTCTCTTCGTAGTAGTTTTCACATCCTTAAGAGGTTCCTCCCCTTAGTGATGTAGTAATAAGAAATCCCACCTACCATGAGGCACTTGGAAAACAAGGCCAGTCATGCAAGATGCCTTTTCATTTACATATGAAATACTTTATCATCTATAAGACAAACCAAGGTGACAGTCACTCTCCAAAACACCCTTTGATCTCCTATTTTCTAATGTAATAGAGGAAGTATCCACCAATCTCACTGCTTGTGATAAAGCAGTAGAAAAGAATCCACTCTAGTTGGGCCAGGTTAAGGATACTATGACAAAAGATGAAGATGACATGATGAATATGAGGAAAAAAATATCTAAATATGACATAATAGTCATGTTCTGTCCTTTACCCACCCATAAATAGAGGATTCTAGAGGCATTTTCAGAAGATTGTGTGCACAAAATCCTCCTCAATATATGAAAAACTCTTTGTCATTTGATAGAAAAATTATTACCATATGACGAGTATTAGAGTCACATCAAGGTAGGAGAGGATATGAAATGTCAAGTTGACTTGGTAGATCTCATATATATACAAAATCAAAAGATTGAGAAATAGAAAGGACCACTTCAATGCTCTTTCCTCAACACGTTAAAAATATTGAGAAAATTAATTGCAGATTCCCCATCAAGTGTTCATATTAGAGAGATAGATGAACATGGAGCATTGCATTTCACCATGAACACAAGCCAGAAAATCCCACCAATTATGGTATCATGAAATGTTATAGCTTCAGGATAGCTTCATCAAATAGTATCTATTCATGAACGACAATATGCTCAACAAAAACAAGCTCCGACTAACTCTCACTGACATTAATCTAGATGAGAGTAGGCTATTGAGAGACTTTTTCATCAAGCATATGAAAATATTAATCAATACTCCCACTTAGGGGAATTCATTATTCAGATAGAACAAATGTTTAAAAGAGCACAACAATATTTAAAAGTGGGTGATTCAGGTGCATACCAAATGATGCACCCATCCCATGTTCAAACAAAACTTCACAAAAACAGAAGGGCAGTAGTAGCAGTAGCATGAAAAACAGTTCAAGAGAAACCTCATCCCAAAGGGCTAGGGTATTTTTAACCCAAACTTAGAGGTCAGCAAACTAGGCCCAAAGAGTTGTGAAAGTGCAATGGGAGTAGCCGTAGCCCTCAAGGTTGGGGGTTTTTTCACCTCAAAAAACTATTCCTTAGTGGAAATCAGTCTTCTCCCGAATAGGGAAAATTCTTCAGAATGATTCCTCCCAAACTGTCCCATCCCTTGATCTGGTATCCACATTATAAACCTGAAATAATTTACTATTTATATATTCCCTTCAGATTACCATTTTCCAAACGGCTCCCAGAGAATCAGCGAAGGAGAGGAAAATACCCCATAGAGAGTGTAGAAAAAGGCAGTATTGAAAAGGAATTAATAGGATTCTAAAATGAATTACACCTCATTGAGTTTCATTAATAGTATCCATACATACCCTATATAAGATGAGACCAATTCATAAGAGTAATTGGAGGAGGAAGTTTCAGTTCAAAATATGATACATAGTGAAATGATTAAAGGAGTTGTGCATACTCGGAACTAGAGACTCTCCTTGAATCTAGTAATTCTATAAATAACTATAACATTACCTCCTCAAAAGGTATTCAACATGGAAAATGGTAAGGTCGAGATTATGCCTCGACTACCTCTTGGAGATGTTGAGCACCTTTCACTTAAAGAAATATTTTCTCAAAAAGAGGAAGAGATGAAAGAATTGAGAAGAATCATTGTGGAACTACTCTAAGAAATCATTCATGTTGGATATGTTCTGCAAGAAGATCCTCAACTCACACTCCCAAATGGCATACCCCAGCAAAGGGGGTTCACCATATTGATTGAAGTGGATCTGGAAGACCCTCTCAAAATGGGATACCAACCACCAATATACTTGGATACCACAACAACAAATTGGTAATTCACTCAATTGGGTGCACAACCAAAATAGGGCTAGGAATATCCTTACAGGTCTTCCCCCATAAGCTACCCATATAAGATACCTGGAGTACCTCCATAGATGGACCTATCGGTCACTACTCCTGTTCAATCACTGACTTAGTCAGATGTTCCCCGAGGGTTTATGAATAGTGTTGAGTTGTTAACAGCTCGATTGTAATCCATGGAGGAATGGTGCATGCTGATACAACCAAAAAATAACCCTTTCCCTGAATGGGTAGATCTTACTCTTCGTTTAATGAACTTTGGGAACCCTAAATTTCTATTTTTTAATGGATCGAGAGCCCAGAGTAATATTTGATGCATTTCATCACTTGTTGTTATCCCATGATGGGGACCCCTGAATAGTAGGAGGTGATGAAACTTAGGTTCTTCATGCAATCAATACAGGTACCAAACTTTATACGATACACTATATTTTAGGCCCAGTCAATTAAAGGGTGGGAAGACCCTCGTCATAAGTTTCTCTTCCAATTCTGATCAACACCGCATAAGGAAATAGTCCTTGACCACTCAAACTGAAAACAACAATAGAATAAAAGGGTATTGGATTTCATTTCCTAGTGAAAAGAATTTAGATTGTCCTTAAATCTACCAATCCCCCAAGAATACTTTTTTCCCATCTATGTATAAAATATTAGGGATGATTTGTTCATTCCACTTATCCCTATGAAATATATAAGAGGTTTTCAATACGTTGACATGATTTCTCAAAGAGTGGAAGACTCCATCGCATAGACCAAATCTAAGTCCCGAGTTATTTAATTATCTCAAAGAAAGATAACTGAAAAGTAGAATCTACCATAGTTACACTTAAGAAGCCCCTATAACAGCTCCCACTCCAAAGACTGCATAGATTGAGTAGCTCTGCCTACGAAGTGTCATAAACAATGCTCAACTCATCAGAATGATCAAATAGAGAAGAGTTGAAAAAAGTTTCAGGAGATGAAAAAAGTTTTATAATTTTTTTTAGTGACCAAGTCCCTGGATAGTTCATCTCAGCATTATAAAAAAACATGATCAAGTTTTCAAAGACCAATAAGCCTTTTAAGGATGGAGAAGAAGATCTCCAGAACTATTTTCCATTCCATCAAGAACTAGGGAACAATGTCCATGAGTTTTTTTAAAATACATCCTACATAATATGGTGGAATCTGAGCAAGTAAAGTTGGGAAGACCACATTCTCAAGTAGCATGTGTTCTTTCCTCCGATCCAGATGAGGGGAGTGAATGGAAGGAAGTTAAAAATAAGAGTACGTAGAATATTAGTGATTAGATGGTTATAAAGATGATAAACCTAACTCATAATATCCTCCAAAAACAATTGAAACAACAAATTGTTCCCTAAACCAATTCCACTACAACACACATGACTCCATCAATAGATCAATCCTTTGAAATCCAATCATCCAAAAAGGAACATGGCCAAAAGAGTAAGACATGAACATAAGAAGATGAACTTGTTCCAAAGAAAAAAAATTATTTAACCTTATCAAACTTCATGTATATGGTTCTAGAAGCATGGGAACCACCCTGCCAAATGGTACAATAAGGGTCATCCCACCAGAAATAATCACCATCATATGAGAATTTTATCTTCATTTCCATTAATTTTATTCACTTGATGAACCACTTATCATATTCTGATCATGATTATAAACTTTAATCCCATACATTTGATTAGGGAACTAGGGGAAAATGCCTTAAGAGTGAAGTATATAGGGGAATATATGATTGTGCTAAGAGTAACTACTCTAACCATGTCCTTGATCGAACTATCTATGTAGATGAAAATCATGTGAGATCTCTCCAACGAGCACAACGGGAAAAAGGAAGTTTCCCCACGTATGATAGCTTCTTCCTTTACATGATTATCCTAGAATATTTTCTATATGAAACATCATCTCCTAATCAACCTCATCATGCAGGAAGACCTAATCGGCCTAATCTAATGAAAATAGAATAACCTTTATCTCCTATTCCAAGGGTTTATCTATCCACATCAAGAACTTCATCTTCTAAAGAAACTATAAGAGATTGAACCCATGCTGGGGATTACAGACCTTTGGATCATAAGTATGATTTTTTGAAGAAATTAGCCCTGGTGTTGGAAATTTATTCAATCCTGGATGCTCTGAGTCTATCAAAAGACCCCCAGAAAGTACTTATAGAGGCCTTGTCAAGCCCTTAGAAATTTGAAGTTGAGTTTGCTATTTCTAAAGCGTATCATGAAGAGAATAATCCTACATAATTCTATATGATCATATCTTTCACAAACCAGGATGAGGATGCCATCATAAAAGGACATTTCAAAACCTTTTATATATCTACTAATATAAATGATATTGATATCTGATGAGCTTTCATATATAATGGATCATGTGTCAACCTCATTCAAGTATGAACAGTTCATCACCTGGGTTTCAATGAATATCACTTGTCCTCATATACTCTAATGTTTCAGGGTTCTGACAAGAATGAGTAAAATCTTATGGGTGAAATAAAACTCAAAACTCAGTTCGAGGATCTCATTTATGACTCAGAATTCATTTTTGTTAGGTAGGATACAACCTTCAAGATTTTATTGGGAATACCTTGGCTATATCAGTATGTGACTATCCCTTTATCATACCACCAATGCCTCAAATATTGTATAAATGAAAAAATTGAGACATTACATAGTGAAGAATCCCCATTCAAATCTTGTGATCCATATTACATTGATGGGGGATTCTACTAGGGGGGATGGTGTGTGATTGACGATGTTACTCAAATCAGTTCCCCAAATGTTCTGGAGATGATCTTGGCTAATCCTTTTGAGTATATTGGTGAGATTATGTGCTTCCCATCAATCAAATTGAAGGTATGGACCCAAATTCAAGCACACATTCAGTGACTTCCGTGATTTTAGTCATGATAACTAAGCCCGACAGCACAAGTGATGTTGTAAATTCTACGAGTAGTAATGAAATCCTAGATGAAAATTTCTTCTTTTTATCCCCCGAGATTCAGTACAACCCTATTCCTTCAGCTAGTCTAGAATAAGTTGTCGTGAAAATGGGAGAAATGAATATTCTCATTCTTAGGCCTTTTTTATTTCCTTTAGATCTCTAAAAATTTCTCACACTAACAATCGATCCATAAAAGGTTTCTTCATCTTCTAAATGTCCAAATGTCAATGCCCCCCCAACTCTGAGAACTTTTCTTCATCACCTACTTCCCAGGAAGAGGAATAAGAGGTAAATCCCGAGGGATAGGAAGAGGAGAAAAACCTTAGGGATGCACCTTTAGTATTTTAGGAAGGTTTCTCCACCACTATTGACAAACTCCGAGAAATAAATCTAGGTACGTGTGAAGATCCACGACCCACTTTGATCAGTGTGGCCATGACTTCTTAAAACTTTGAGGTATATAATTCATTCCTAAAGAAACATATGAATGTATTAACCTAGAATTATTTAAAAATTACAGGACTTGATCCCAAGGTGTCCATCCACCACTTGGGCATTCTATAAGACAAAAATGTATTCAATAAGGTATCCAGACAGACACACCCAACTCATGCTTCCGAAATTGAGGCTGAAGTGGAAATGTCAACAAGGTTGAATTCATCCGGGAAGTATAGTATCAGAAATGGATAGCCAATATCATAATAGTAAAGAAGAATAATGGTAAAATCAGAGTTTCCATCAACTTTAGAGATCTCAACTAGAACTGTCTAAAATATGCTTCCCAGTTCTAATCATAGAACTCCTAATTGATGCGATGACTGGTTATCAAGACCTCACCTTTATGGATGGATATTCAGGGTACAAAAAAATTAGGATGGACCCATAAGATGAATAATACACCATTTTCAGGCCCCCCATGGAGTATTCTACTATTGGTTAATGCCCTTTGTCTTGAATAATGATGGGGCCACATACCAACATGCCATGTATCGCATCTTCAAACCCTTCCAAGGGAAGTTTGTAAAATTTCACATTGATAATATAGTGGTTAAGTATCGAAAACATTCTTAACACCTAGATGACCTTGAGACTATCTTATAAAATCTATGACATCATATCCTAAAGATAAACCCCTTAAAATTTTCTTTCATAGTAACCTTAGGAAATTTTATTGGCTTCGTCGTACACCATCGCAACATAAAATTCAACCATGAGAAAAAAAATACTTATCATGTGACCTCCTTGAAACCTTAATGATTTGAGAGGACTTTAAGGAAACTTTGCCTACATCTGGTGCTTCATAGACAACCTTGAAGAAAAGTGTTTTCCCTTTACCAAATTGATGAAAAATGGGATCACATATCAATAAACCAATGACTATCATGAATAATTTTAAAATATCAAGAAATACATCTTGATCCCACTTGTATTAATGCCACCTATTAATGTAAATCCACTCATTATATATGTGACAAACTTAGAGAGATCACTAGGAACCTTCCTTGTGCAAAAGAACAATGAAAGGAATGAAAAAAAACCTCTATTATCTTAGTTGAACCATGCTTAACACTAAGAATCGTTATTTGGATATTGAGAAGATATTCCTTGTGTTAATATTTACAATTTAGAAACTAAGGAACTGCCTACAACACCATGAGTTCCATTTGTTCTCTCACAATAACCCACTCAAATAAATCCTCAACCATCCTATATTGATAGGATTCCTAGCATGGTCGGTGGTTATTTTGCAGTAGTTTGGCATAAAATTCATTCCTCAGAATGTAGAGAAAGACTAGGCCTTGGAATATTTTCTTGCATAACACCCTTCTGCAGAAACGACATCATTGAATATGGAATTATCGGATGAGGATATATTCTCTATTCAAAGTGTCCCCCAAACATGGGAAATTTATTTTTATGGTGAATCTAGGATCCCAAAAGGGAAGAGAATGGAAGACCCTAAGATCAAAAAATTTGGTTTAGGGATCATGATCATTTCCTAATGAAATAAATCTGTCCTTATTCCTTACCATTATTGGATGGTTTTACTAACAATTTGGTAGAATATAGAGACCTCATTTTAGGCCTATATTTAAAACTACAAATAATGTTGGACAATCTAGAGGTAAAATAAGACTAATAGTTGGTGATAAAACATATCAATGAGGATTATTCCATCAGGAAAGAAGATATAATCCCCTTCTTAACTAGGTATTAATGTTAATGGTATATTTCACCTCAGAACCAACATTGAATAACATCCCATGATCACATAATTCCTAAGTAGATGCATTGGAAAATGAAGCTAAGACTTTGGTAGATCAAAAAAGGAAGAAATGATCATCATAATTGCCCATTGCTGAATGGTATCACCTTTTGTTCATGTGAGAATAGAAGAGGTTAATGAAGTTAGTCCAGTCCTTGAACCATATGGTCCTACTATTGTGTGGATTATTCCCATTATGGACTACCTCTGTAATAGGTTACTCCCATCGGACATAGCTAACAAAGAGAAAATACAATAGTGATCAACCAAATTTACTCTTTATAGTAGCCAAAATCACTAAAATTTTATCTATAAATGAAGATTTGATTGAGTAATTCTCAAATATATCAATGGAGAAGAGACCGCTACTATCATGAAAGAAATACACATGGGATCTTTTGGTTCCCACTAGTCAAGATATAGGCTCTCCAACCAAATTCAAAGTATTGGATACTTATGGAATTCAATAAAACATGATTTCATAAAATTAACCAATAAATTTCATTCCTTTCAAGTAAATTGCAACTTCACCCATCAACCCTCAGAGTTTCTATATACAAAAAAATACTCCTGAAAATTTTCTATATGGATAATGGACATTGTTGGACCATGCCCTCCAATTATGGCCAGACATTTCAAATACATATTAACTACTATAAACTTATTTTCTAAATGGGCTAAGGTAGTTCCACTCAAAGAAGTCAGGGCCAAAAGCATAGTCAACTTATTGAAAACCAACATCATTACCAGATTTTGTGTCCCTTATAAAATACTAAAATACAATGGCACCAATTTTTGTTCTGCTTAGGTGGAAAATATTTATCAAGAGTACAATATCAAATCCAACCATTTATCTTGATATCATGAAGAGGCTAATGGGAAGATAAATTCCTTCAATAAGACCCTATCAAACAAACTCCAAAAGATGGTGGATAAAGATAAAAATTATTGGCCTAAAAAGCACTCACATGCCTTATGGGATTAACAGACTACAACCTGTACTGCCACATAGGTGACCCTATATTCACTAGTATATGGAATAGAAATAGTCCTACCCATTGAGGTTAAATTTGCATCTCTCTATATTTCTATATGTGACTATCTATCCATAGATGATCAATCCCATAAATTATTGTATTCATTAGAGAGGCTTGATGAGAAAATATTTCACACCTTGCGTCACTTGTACGTCTATCCAAATCGGATAGCACGGGCCTTTAATAAGAAGGTCTTCCTCCATTCATTCCTCCAAGGAGAACTAGTATTGGTCATTAGGACTCAAATGATACCAGGAAAGAAACCTAAAAAACTTGAATCAAAGTGGGAGGGACCTTACTCTATACTCAAGGTCTACTCTAATATAGCTTATTCCTGGATCTCAATGGATGGAGAGCTCATTAAGACCCCAACCAATTAAAGGTTCCTGAATAAATATTTCATGGAATCAAATGAACCTCATATCAGATTCAAGACGTTAAATTGTATAGTTGGTCTTTGTATCATGACCTTAAAAGGAACGACACTCATCAAAACTATAGGAAGTTAAAATGTACATTACTATATATGGTCCAAGTTGTAATAATATAAACTAGGTATCATATTTTCCTAGCTGTATGAAATTAAACTACATGGTTCACATCCTTGTTACGTGATGTAAAACAATGCAACATTTTGATCCGTATTCGAGGGGATCATCATATTCAGTGCAGGTACCCCTACCACACTTATATTTAAGAAATGAATGTGTCTTGATTCTTATTCTAATGAGATACATAGTGATTCTTGGATCTCCAATATCAGGTCTAGTCGTAATAAAAAAAATCCCCCACTCCCTGTATACGAGTCAGACCTGCACAGGGAACCTTCCAATAAATATGTGTGGCTCAATTATCATTCCAATGAGATACATAGTAACTATCGAGTCTCTAATATCGAGTCCATACACAATAAAATAATCCTCTTCTTTCTCTGTGTACGAATCAGACTTGTATAGGAAACTTTTACAAAACTATGTATTTCTTGATTCTCATTCCAATGAGATATGTAGAGATTCCTAGGCCTCATGTCTCAGGCCCAACCATTATTTTTAAAAATATTAAAGGTCCATTTTCTCCACATCAAATCCTGATTTATATGGGGAATAATTTTTAATAATTATGTGTGTATTGATTCTTTCCTGGGAAAGATACATAGTGACGCCCAGGTCCTATACACTGGTCCGACCACAATATTCATGTACACATTGGGTGACACAAGTCCTTACCAAAATATGTTGTTGGGAAAAAATCCCTCAAAGTATCATTGAAGCATTTTTGAGGTGATTGTGTTTTTTGACAAAGTAGACAAGTGTGCTATGATTGTTGACAAAGCAAACCATGACATACAAATTTGTTGACAAAGGGGATTTCATGGTGGGATGTCGAGTTCAAGAGCTATGGTCAATGATGAATGTTTGATTCAAGAACGTCGACAAAGGAATGGATGATCTGGAGGTGGTACAAAAAGAACAGATACAAGGTCGCGTCGTTTTCCAGTGTTTGCCAAATTTTTGGGCCTTAAAATCGACAAATGAAGAAAAGTGGTTTTTTGCAAAGGGAATTGGGCGCCATGTACTTGAAGGAGAGGAAACTTGCACGCCTAATGTTTTTCAATATCAGAAGGTCAAAATATGGAAAATGAAAGAGGGTCGCACAGGTATTGGTGTTTTCGTGCAGGTGAATTGCGTGCTGAGAAAGGACCTACGCACTGGTGCCTAGGAGGGTTGGAAAGTTGCGCGCCATATGTTTTTCAAGATCCAGTC
This sequence comes from Viscum album, assembly GCA_963277665.1. Lineage (NCBI taxonomy): Eukaryota > Viridiplantae > Streptophyta > Magnoliopsida > Santalales > Viscaceae > Viscum > Viscum album. Next base: position 1,777,202,334 of record OY728157.1, read on the forward strand.
TTCGAAATATGGAAAAGGAAATAGGGTCGCGCATGTGTCTTTCAGGGGAATAAACCTACGTACCGGGACTTGCACGCCGAGGGGAGACTTGCGCGCTGCCGCGTAGGTTGACCAAATGCCTATAAATACAGGACCACCCCTTTTCATTTTGAACGAAGTTCAACAATTAGAAAAATCAGATCTCCCGTCGCACTGGTGTGGTGGTCGCGCAAGTGGTGTGTGGTCGTGCAGGTGGACTTGCGTGCTACTGTTTGAAGGTGCGCGCCAGTTGGTAGTTGCACACCAATATTGGCTTGGGCGTAAAAGGGATTGAGTCACGCAGGTTTGGAGTTGCAGAAGATTGTGCCACGTAGGTGGTAGAGGCAGACCTGAATGCCAGTTGTGACTTGCGCACCGATACTTGTGCTCCAGGTTAGACCTGTGCGCCAAGTAAGGTTGATTCCTCAGCAGTGTTTTCGGGCTATGTGGAAGCTGGAAGTTTGCCCGATACCTTCGGTGCAAAGAGAGATTCATCTATGGGTGAAAGTTGGACTTCAATAGATCATCCATATACAACAGAGGATGTATTCATTAGAGATAATAAAGAGACCTACAAGTCTATAAATTGTGAGTGGATCCTTTCCGGAGCAGTGAGAAAAGAAAGAGGAAGTAGGTGATCCTCTCCACCGGCAGTGATCCAGAGAGAGATAAATAGGGAGTGACCCTTGGGAAAGTAGTGAGATGACCCTAAACCTTGTAAAGGTAGAGAGCCTGGGACATAGTGACTATGCTTGAACCTTGTAATCCACAGCTAGTGAAGTTTAGTGGAATTTGGTATGACCGATAACCTGTCGGCGTATGCTCCTTGGACATATCCCTTAGCGGTGAACCAAGTAAAATTTTTTGTGTCCTGTGCTTGCTTTACTTTCTATTTATACTATGCAACATGAAATAGAGAGAAGAGTGTTTTACTTAACAGCGAAACAAGATCAGAACATGCTTTAATTGTAAATTAGTCATACCCTGATTCACCCCCACTCTCAGGGTATTCAGCCTTGTGGACCTAACATATATTATATTACATGGAAATTGTTCTCATTTCATGATGATAAACTATACAATCTTTTCAAGAACTTTGTGTGGCTTGATTCTCATTCCAATGAGATACATAGTGACACCTAGATCTCCAATATTGGGTTTACCCTTTGTAATAAAAAATGACTTGATCCCTTAGTATGAGTCATACCTACATTGTGAACATGTCAAGAACTATGTGTGGGTTTATTCCTTCCATCATAGGATACATAGTGATGCTAATATTTCTATCCCTGGGCTTAGCATAAACATTTACTCTCTTTCACATCGGTTCATATTCATCCTCACTTCATGATGTTAAACTGCATGGGATTTCAGAACAACATAAGGATTGATTCTCATTTTTATGAGATACATTAAGACAACTTAATTACACATCCTTGTCCATCCAATAAAAATTTAAATGCTTATATCCTTTCATTGTATTACCTTTTTTGTGAAGGAAGAAACCTTTACCACTCCTTGTTTCTCACACTGAATATAGCTCATGTGGGATTAGGAGTTTTGGTAAAAGAGTTCCCTACATGAATAAGGCATATCAATTCACATTGGGGTTATCATGGTCTTGGATATAAGAGATTAAAAGGAACACCGTATGTACTCATCTCATGAAAATAAACTGTGTGATTTCCTCAAGAACTATGTGTGGCTTGAATCTCATTCCAATGAGATACGTAGTGACATCGAGAACTTCAATCTTGGGCCCATTCAAAAAACAATATGGGAAATTCCCCCAATATTCTATGTATGAGTCATATCTACATGAAAGGATCCAATATGGGCTCTCACCCTATGAATAGGCCTGATTTCATAAATAACCTCCCCCCAATCCTCCACACATGAATTCAATCAATGTGGGGGATATTTTTTTTAAACTACATGTTGATTGATTATTACTCCAAAAAAATACATAGTGACACCTTGGTCCTTGACCTTGGTCTAGCTATAATCACATTAAGTGAACTTCATCCTTACCGCATGAAGTTAAAAAATATGGCTAATGTCCAAACCTTATGACATTAAACTGAATGGTACCTCTAGAACTATGTGTGGATTGATTCTCATTCTAGTGAGATATGTAGTGACACCTAGGCCTCATATCCTAGTCCCAGCCATGTGTTAAATAAAAATTCCCCCTATTTTTTATACAAGAAAAGATCTATGAAGGGGATATTAATTCAGATCCCCTCATTTGGGGGTTCACCAACAAAATAGAGATGTCCCCATCCTACATATGATTCAGATCTATGTAATGGAATCCACACTTCGAAGACAATATCAGTCCAAACAATTACTTTGTGCATTGACATATCCCTTCCAGATATCATACTTATAATCTTAGAAACTTTCATATATTCATAATCTTTCTCTATCTTCTGGCGATAGAATTCCTGGTACATAAGTACTTATTTACTTGAATACGTTGTAACACACCCCACTTGTATATGCATAAAATCAACCACAAAACAGGGGTTTTTAGCTAGAGGATTACACTATTTGACTATGTTATAACACACCCCAGTTATATTTTCATAAAGTAGCCCACAAAATGGGGTTTTCAATTAGTTGTAACTTCGCCCTCAGGAGAATCCTCTCTTATCCTCATAATCTTTGACGACATTATGTTGGAACCCATGATTCAAATTATTCTATGGTCATCCCTAACATATTTGTACCATGTTCATTATCCCCATCTAAGAACCCCCAAGACCATGGTTTATAATTTCCTCCCTTATATCAGAAGTATGAAAGAATGACCTTGGTTTGATAGGCCACAAATCACCTATTTTTTCTATAAGGTTTTGGTCCTAGTCATGTGACCTAAAACTACAGGCACCAAACTTCCTACAATTGGGTCAGACCTACAAAGGTAACTGATGAAGCTCACATTTTCATATATTTTATACTGTAAATAATTGTTTATAATCCCACAAAAGTGTTATTGGATGGGTAATTGTCATGTTTTTAGGTTTTAGTGTTATTTTGAGCCCAAATGTGAAAAACGCCTAATTCTGGATTTTAGACAGATTTTTACATCAAGGGTATTTTAGTCATTTCATTAAAATTATATTTCTAAATTTTATGATTCAAATTTTTTTCGAATTATAATTTTATTTCTTTAAACTTTTTCTTCTGGACCAGGAGCTGATTTGTCCATCTAATGGGTCTAAAAATTCATTGAAGTTGGACATTTTTTCGGGCGGACAGCGTGGACCCACCCACCGTAACGGAACCCCATATTGGCCTACACATATCTAAATGATGTGTTTCCACCTGGGATACCACGAGGACAGATAGGTCCGTCTCTAAAATAAATTTGGGGGATGTTTGAGGTCATTAAGGAGGCCATTTAACGACATACTTTTGGAGGAACCTTCCTGGAAGCTTCATCTAGAAATAGAAACCAAGAATGAAAAATTCATAACTCCTCCATACCGTTTCCAAATTAGCTGAAATTTTGAGGAGAAACGGAAAATAGATTTATGCACAAAATTTATGAAGGGTGGAACGCGTGAAGAGTTAATTTATGATTTCTACAATGCGAAAAATTTCAGGGGTCGAATTCTGCCTATAAAAGGAGGCCCTCACCTCCTTCCCGAAGCTTCCCATTCTCCATCCATTCCTTCAAGGCACCAAGGAGGAGATCTCCTCCGAGGGAGGCCATCCACAAATCTTCCCCCTTTATTTTAAATTTATTTATTTTCTTTATTTTTAGTTTTCAATTGTAATTTAGATTTCTAATAAATTCATGCATTGTTTTTATTTTTGTGTCCACTGATTCACCCTCTTTTCTTCCTCTCATCTTACCATTGTGAACTATAATACTCGTGATCATGAGTAACTAATCCGAGTAATATCTTGAGGGAGTAATCAGGTTCTTGAACCCAAGGCCATGTTTTTAATATTCTTTGAGTTAATTCTAAGGATAATTTATAGTGGGTGTAATCCTCAATGTGGTTGTCTAAAGATTGACTTATTAATCTACAACCATTTTCCCTCGATTGAGGAGGTGGATGGAAGGTGTAATTGGATATCTCTAAGTATACTTTTCATTCATAACCGGTGTATAATAAGGTGTGCACACATATGATGGAGTGTTTACACTAAGAATATTTGAAACTGACCAATGAAGGTGCTCCCTGAAAATTCTCTCGGGAGAACTTCCTTTCTTCCATAATTCCATTCTGTTTAGCATTGCATGGTAATTTATGATTGAGTGTTAGTTTCCTATTATTTTTTATTTCAATTAATTTATTAAATTCCATTTATTTTATAAAATATAAAAAAACAAAAAGAATTAGATTAGGTGAACTAGAATAAGTGATTGAACTGACTTCAATGCTCCTCAAGTGAGACGACCCTGGTCAGCCACTATGCTGCATTAGGAAAATAAATTTGCTTTTTCCATGCCCTACGACAAGCGTGCGTCAAAACTGGCACCGTTTCCGGATATCTAAGTAGTTATTTCGATCACTTTTTCAAAATTCACATTTTTTTAAATATTTTATTTTATTTTCATTAAGAAAAATCTTTAAAAAAAATTTCTTTTTTCCATGATGTATTCAAATTCAAATTTTTATGCATAGAAAGATTACTCGCAGGTGCAATATCAAGAACCAGAAATTGATTATCGTGATCTAAATGATTGGGTTGAAAGGATTAGTAATAATCTTGATGATTTGGGGAGGAAAATGGAATGGTCATTGAATTATGTTCGTTCAATGATGGAGCAACACGACCCTGAGCCGGAGCAAGAACCTGAGATAGTGGTGGAAGAAATTTCACCACTCATCATTGAAGAACCAGAGGAGGTAAATGTCGGGGTACCTAAAGACTCATTCATCCTCACTCAACCAATTCTACCTAAGATAGATGAAAAGGAGGATGAATTACCTGCTGAGCCAAATGTGGGAGATAAAAAATAATTGGATAAATTCTGGAATGAATGTGAGGAGCTGCTTGATCACCCCAAGCCTTGAGAAGAAGAAGAGAAAGCACCACTAAAAGAAGACCCCACACAATTAGTAGAATTTGAAGTCACGATGGAGGAGACCGACTACCTACCTCCATCCAGTGATAATCAACTCTAAGAGGCACTTCCAACTGAAGAAGTGATTGAACTAGAACCAACTCAGGGAGATGATCCTTCCATGAACTCTAATTTTTCTGATTTCATTAAATCTGATTTGAGTATCACTCCTTATGACTTTGAATTTTCAGATTCATTCAATCCTTGTATCACCTTGTAGGAAGATGAAGAAGGAGAAATTGCACCTGTTGAGGAACATCTAAAGCTCCCGAGAGATGTTGAACATTTACTAGAGGGAGAACAAGAAGAGAAAGTAAATGTTTCACAAGTAGAAACAAATAAAGAGAAGGTTCCATACTCCATCCTACCCCCACCATGTAAGCTATACCAAATTGTGAAGGGGCCGGATATGGTATACTCTGTCTATGGATTCCTCCTCAACAAGAACAAATAACTACAAGATGGGAAGAGCCACATGTGGTGGTTTAAATCAAAGAAGCTTCATCCACTGACATATTATTGATAAAAGCTGGTACTGCCCTCTGAAGGTAGTAAAAGATTCTAGGGCCCACTTGGGGGATCATACCAAGATTTATCTTTACATGCTTTCTAGTAATTTAAATTTCAAATTCAGTATTAGGAAATATTCTAGCATGTGGCCCCCTCCCTCTTTTCATTTTGAGCTTAAATGAAATGATCCTTGTGATTAATTGAGTAATTTTTCTTGTGTAGGATCATGAAGGCAGAAGGAAGCCCCCAGAATTAGAGGAAGAGGACCGAATCAATATTTCAAAAGGGAGTTAACTTTTTATGATTATCATTTAAACTCCTTTAATTTTTTGGTCCAAAATATATTTTGAGCTTTAATAAATATTCTTATCACTTTTCACACATCAATTGATTTTGAAAGAGTTGAAATGATTTTTGAAATAATTGATTTTAAATGATTGTCGATATGAAAACATTTTTCTTGAATTGGATTGTCAATCATTTTTATGAGTTTGACTAATTATTGAAATCCATGACCATGAAACACCAACTCAAAATATTTTTCTAGTCTTGTGAGGTATTCTAAACCACTTTTACATATTCTTCCAAATACCCACACTTTCTTGAGGGAAACTTGAATTTTGGGTGAGAACCAGAATTTGTGAATAATTCTCTTTCGAAGCTTTGGATTTCATGGAATATATTTGAAATGATTGAGGCATATCTTTGGCTATCCACATTTTATCTTGAGACCCACCTTTACATTTATCCTTCGTAAACCCTTAGATGCCATGAATTGCCTTATAGGTTTAAGCCACATTACAAGCAAATTTTTCCTTACCTACCCGTAATTTTAGTATTTTTTCATGGATATTTCAAGTTTGAGTGTGGGGGAAGGGCCTTTCGTGTGAGTTCATTGGGATGTGTATCATTTATGGGTAGTGTGAAGTGTGTTTCAATATTTTGGGCAGTGGATAATAGGAGAATTGGGCATGTGTCGTCATTTCATTGGGCTTTATTTGTTTCATCCATTTCTCCTTAAAAAAGAAAAAGAAAAAAAATGGAGATGAGTTTGAATTACTCATTGTAAATTATATTATGACTCATGTCCCTCTCAAAAATCAAGGGCATGAATTGTCATTAATTCATTGTATTTAATTTTCAGCTCATCCTCCATGAAAAAAAAAGAAAATAAAGTTGTGCCTTTCTAGAGATTTGAAAAAAAAGGGAGAACATAGATGATATCATTCATTATAATCACTTATTGGCTCATGTACCATGTCATAAAAGGGATTGGTGAAGTTTATTTCACATTTTCAAGTGGGATTGAGTGAGGAATTTCCTGTTTTCTTACTTGATTTAATCATGCATAGTACTTAAAAGTCCAACCTCCTCTTTTTAGCCTGAAACGTTTTCAATCATTTTCCCACCAACCCTAAGCCACATAATCATTTGAAACTTTAATTAAAGACCTCATGATTAAATTCATTTTCATGTTTCGTGCTGTGGAGAAATGAGAATTTTCACAAACCTATGGTGATACATGCGATTTTCACGTATGAGTATAACTCTAGATTCAATTTCTCTTGAGTGAAGAGTGACATAAAATTCAATGTGAGGTAGGTTGTTATTGAGACATGGATTGATTTATGAGGTTGAACAAATTTTAATTATTGAAATGAAAATGAGAGAGGGTTTTTTTTCATATATGATACATGATGGAATTATATTTTGGATAAAATCATTGATATTTTCTCATTTTTAATTGTTGTGTGGAAATTGATTTGGATATAAGATGATTGCCCAGGAGTGCAATGTTTAAGTGTGAGGGAGTGATGAAGCTCAAATTTTCATATATTTTATACTGTAAATCATTGTTTATAATCCCACAAAAGTGTTATTGGATGGTTAATTGTCATGTTTTTAGGTTTTAGTGTTATTTTGAGCCCAAATGTGAAAAACGCCTAATTCTGGATTTTAGACAGTTTTTTACGTCAAGGGTATTTTGGTCATTTCATTAAAATTATATTTCCAAATTTTCTGATTCAAATTTTTTAGGAATAATAATTTTATTTCCTTCAACTTTGTCTTCTGGACCAGGAGCTGATTCGACCATCTAAATGTCTAAAAATTCATTGAAGTTGGACATTTTTTCAGGCGGACAGCGTGGACCCACCCACCGTAATGGAATCCCATCTCGGCCAACACATATCTAAATGATGTTTTTCCACCTGGGATACCACGGGGACAGATAGGGACGTATCTAAAATAAATTTCTAGGATGTTTGAGGTCATTAAGGAGGCAATTTAATGACATACTTTTGGAGGAACCTTCCTGGAAGTTTCATCCAGAAACAGGAACCGAGAATGAAAATTTCATAACTCCTCCTTCTGGTTTCCAAATTAGCTGAAATTTTGAGTAGAAACGGACAAGAGATTTATTCACAACATTCATGAAGGGTGGAATGCGTGAATAGGTCATTTATGGGGTCTACAACATGAAAACTCTTGGGGGTCAAATTCTGCCTATAAGAGGCCCTCACCTCCTTCCCAAAGCACCCCATTCTCCATCCATTCCTTCAAGGCACCAAGGAGGAGATCTCCACCGAGGGAGGCCGGCCACAAATCTTCCCCCTTTATTTTAAATTTATTTCTTTTCTTTATTTTTAGTTTTCAATTGTAATTTAGATTTCTAAGAAATTCATGCATTGTTTTTATTTTTGTGTCCACCGATTCACCCTGTTTTCTTCCTCTCATCTTACCATTGTGAACTATAATACTCATGATCATGAGTAACTAATCTGAGGAATATCCCAAGGGAGTAATCAGGTTCTTGAACCCAAGACCATGTTTTTAATATTATTTGAGTTAATTCTAAGGATAATTTATAGTGGGTTTAATCCTCACTGTGGTTGTCTAAAGATTAACTTCTTAATCTACAACCATTTTCCCTCGATTGAGGAGGTGGATGGAGGGTGTGCTTGGCAATCTCTAAGTATAATTTTCATTAATAACTGGTGTATAATAAGGTGTGCACACATAATATGGAGTGTTTACACTAAGAATATTTGAAACTGGCCAATGAAGGTGCTCCCTAGAAATTCTCTTGGGAGAACTTCCTTTCTTCCATAATTCCATTCTGTTTAGCATTGCATGGTAATTTATAATTGAGTGTTAGTTTCCTATTATTTTTTATTTCAATTAATTTATTAAATTAAATTTATTTTATAAAATATAAAACAACAAAAAGAATTATATTAGGTGAACTAGAATAAGTGATTGAACTTACTTCAATGCTCCTCAAGTGAGACGACCCTGGTCAGCCACTGTGCTGCATTAGGAAAATAAATTTGCTTTTTCCATGCCCTATGAGGAATATCCCGAGGGAGTAATCAGGTACTTGAAACTAATACCATGTTATTAATATTATTTGAGTCAATTCTATGGATAATTTATAGTGGGTGTAATCCTCACTGTGGTTGTCTAAAGATTAACTTCTTAATATACAACCATTTTCCCTCAATTGAGGAGGTGGATAGAGGGTGTGTTTAGCGATCTCTAAGTATACTTTTCATTCATAACTGGTGTATAATAAGGTGTGCATACATACAATGGAGTGTGTACACTAATAATATTTGAAACTGGCCAATGAAGGTGCTCCCTGAAAATTCTCTTGGGAGAACTTTCTTTCTTCCATAATTCCATTCTGTTTAGCATTGCATGGTAATTTATAATTTAATGTTAGTTTCCTATTATTTTTTATTTCAATTAATTTATTAAATTCAATTTATTTTATAAAATATAAAACAACAAAAAGAATTAGATTAGGTGAACTAGAATAAGTGATTGAACCGACTTCAATGCTCCTCAAGTGAGACGACCCTAGTCAGCCACTGTGCTGCATTAGGAAAATAAATTTTCTTTTTACATGCCCTACAACAGGCGTGCGTCAGTAAACTTTTCCCCCATTCTTAAGTAGTTTTAACTTGGAATTATCCTCCCATATTCAGGTACTTTCCTTCCACAAACCAAAATCTGTGTCCAAGGAAATATAAATCTCTATAAACTTACTTCGGCCATTAGTAATATAATGTCATAATTCTTAAGAAATCATTTTCCTAAATATCTAGTAACATTACCCATTTGGCTTTGCATTAGTTAGCTATAATGTTTCAAACCCTTCCAGCCAAAGTATGCCACTATTTGACTATGCAGTTACATTCCCCAATTGTTTTTGCCCAAACTATCCCACAAAACGGGTTTTTTCAACCAGTAGTAACTTTTTCCTTAGAAGACACCTCCTCTATATTCATAATCCCTTTCCAAAATACCACTCTTAAGACCCATAATTCCCTATGTTAGAGTTTACAACATTCCATTCTTCAAACGAAAAAGTGATAGAACATTCCCAGACAAATTTCCATGAAAAATAAGAATTGTTAACCTTTCAGTTAAAGCTAAATAACTTAAATTATAGCCCCATAACATCCTTCATGTTTGAAATTAAACTACATAGCATCATGTCCTTATTGTATGACATTAAATTTCATAGCATAACATCATATTCACAAGATGTTCAATTATACAACAACATCATCGTCATAAGATGTTAAACTTCACGGTCAATTTCCTAGTTGCATAAAATTAAACTACATGATACTTAAAAACTCTTTAGAAAGGGGAATTCTCCCCTTACATTAGTCATTTGACAAAATTTACCCTCATTCACACAATAAAAATTCATGTAGGAGTGGTTTCCCATTCATGTTCAATGCTAATACAGGTTCCCTCTTCATTCTCAAACATATTCCCTTAGAAAAACCACCCATCATGGTCTTGATAAATCTAAGTCTTCAAAAACTTCCTTCATCCATCAGTAATGGAATATTGAAATTCCTAATAACTCATTTTACTGACTACATTTTAACATTCCCTATTTTACTTTACATAATTTACCTATAACGTTTTAGGACCTATTATCCAAAGGATGATACTATTTGGCTATGTAGTAACATGCCCCAGTTGGCTTTGCATAAATTCGCCCACTAAACGGGTTTTTCAAACATAGGTAACTTCATCCTCAGAAGAGACCTCTTCTATTTTATAATATCATATTTTATATTTTATAACCACAAAATCATGACTCAAAATTCCTCATTAGGTATCTAAAGAATGGCATAACATTCATTCCTAACAAGTCTTGTGTAGATCATCATTTCAAAACTTATGGTCACATATATTCCACCTAAAACACCCGTCTCATTATTCCAACTTGTAAAATATTAAACTTCCCATAAAAATGAGACATAGTACTCACAAGGTTCAAAAACCTCAAATAGCACCCTAGATAAAATTTGACTCTTAGATCACTAGACCTACACTCCATGTGGTTTAGGAATAAATCAAACAATGAAAAGAAATAAGCACAAAACATGTTAGGCTGAAACCCAAAAAGTGTGGTTTAATAAAAATCCAAGTCTTGACCACTAAGTCTTTCTAATATTGGACTTATGAAGGAAATAGGGTGATAACACAAAAGATGAAAACTTTTTAGAGGTTTCCATATGACCCTAGAAACAGTCAAACTACGATCTCTAGGCCCCATGTGTTAGGAAAAAAGTATATAGTATCCCCATCCATATCCATACTATTATGACTAGATGTTGAAAAAATGACTTTTTATGTAAATCAAATTCAATGTTATGTTATGATCACAGAAGAAAAATAGGGATCAATATGTAGATGATTAGAAAGAAGAAAATATTTGAGACAAAAAAAATCAGAGGAGCCTCCAAAAGATGGAGTCTCTCTATTGAAATTTACAAAAGACTGTAAATATAAATATTCATTTGTTGAATGGCCTCCCAAGAACCATAAACAACCTATATAATCCCATACAACTAAATAGATTCAGTTTACTCAGCCTTGTGAAGTTCCTCCACCATGGTCGCAATAAAGGTTGACCCTTCAGTTTGGGATCCTTCTAGGGAATGGTGTATGATCTCCCACTGGAAAGAATCCAGATCTTAATGATAGAGATATATTTTAATGATTTTCTCATTAATTTTTTTGTCTAAATTATACCAACTTATTAGAATGGTTGGCCTCCACTTAGGATAATGTAGATCAGAGAGCATCAATATTGACAAGTAGATTCACCTTTATGAGGTCCTGTTAAACCTCAAGTTTTTGCTCCCATTAGAAAATTATCTCCTTCATAGTGGCATGAATCATATGGTAATCAATTCTTCCATACCCTAGCATACTGAAAAAGAATGGAAGATGACGAAATCGTGAAGGTAGGTCTTTAAAAAGGCACCTCAAATGTTATCTTCCAGATATCTTTCCAGACAGCACAGTGTGTAATACAAATGGAATTCAGTGCCTCAAAATCTAAATTAGAGCCACTATCATAGAGATAAGTATATTCTATGATCATTTCACTCAATAAAGAACCTTACCCACTCCCTCAAGGATAGTAATGACTTCACTTTCTAGTATTTCCTGCATTGGCACAGAAGCTCCTCCCTTTGGCCTGGCTACAGAAGTTGATGTCATTAAACATAGATAATACTCATTTTTAACCTAAAGAATATAAAAAATGGAATAGTAAATGGATGATTGAATGAATCAGTGACACTTACCTAGATATGGGTTAGTGGTTTGGGTGGATTCTTCCCTATCATCCCTGACTTCAGTATTTTGAGTCGGAACCTCTTGACAAGGGGTATTCTCCCGAGTCTTCCCAGAGATCACCAAATGAGGCTCAGGAAGACTCCCATTTTCAAGATCCACCTAAGACCCCACCCCCCTTAAAATTGGTAGTGTGATGGAATTTAAAACCCCTTTTACACACCATTGATGTAACATTTTCTACAGACAGAGCTTCACAATTCAACCAATCATGATAAAAATATCAGGAATAAAAATTGGTCACACAAAAATAAAGACTCACATCTATAAAATTCCTTAATAAATTTCCCAAAATATTTTAAATAAGATGGAATATTAATATATTCTGGTATTTCTTCCAATTTCATTAACATCCTAAGCCACGTGGTAGTCTCACACATGGGGAAGCCCAAAACAATTCGCTTAGAACCCAGTACAGAACCCTCTTATGATGCCTTGACACTCTAAATAGCTTCATCAGAGATAACCTAAGGGTTAGAATTAGTCATTGAAGGGTCCTCTAGTCCATGATATGAAGATGAAATATCATAAGGAATAAAATTTAGCAGTCAGTATATGACGTCTTATGATGTTACTGTGACATAACCAGAATCTTTCCTCTTTATAGTGGTGGGTGTAGCGATAATATTAGATGATGTATCCTCAACCCTTGAAATTTTATCTATCAAGGGAGCCAATTTACCAGTAGAAATCTACATTTGGTCTGGAGTATCCTCTTCATTTCTTGGAGGATCATTTCTAATCCTCTTAAGAGAGGTTAGGGAAGGATATTCTACAACCATAGATAGGGTTAAACATTTTTTCTTGATAAAGATCCGATAAATGATACCATGGAGACTTTCCATCACTGATGAGGTGCTTATCCAAATATTTTATTCTCTAAAATTTTTATTTTTTAATGGAGGATGGATAGAACCATCCTCCTCAAAATTAGGTATTGGAGGGGGAAGTATATTTTCTCCTAAAATATCATCATCCATTGCCTGTTTTCCTAGGGAAATCACTCCAAATTTAGGGGATGATTCATCATTTCTAAGTGGGGTGACATTCGGGAAATATTTTGGTGATGGAATCTCAGTTAATTCCCCTAATCCCACTGCAAATCAAGATGAACTTCCCATAAAAAATAATACTTTGTTTAAGATAAAATAGAATAAGAACAAAAGAGGGAAAAAAATAGATCTTACATCCTCAAGTTCAAAATAGTCAATCCTTTACTCGGAATATGGGTGGTCAACACCTTCAGTACCACCCCATCTTGAAATGACCTCTACCCATATCATGGTAGGGATCTGGTCATCAACTGCATAAATGATCGTATCTAATTCCTAGATATAAATCCCCACCTCATTGGCATCATCCTCAAAGTGAAGGTTGGGTGGGGCTCGAGTGTCTCCTCTTTCTAGAATCCACATCCCGGCACGAAGAAGTGACCATATGATTTAAACATTAGAAGGCATGTACTGCCAAAATTGGACTTCCACTGGTCGCACATATTCAGAGGATTTCCCATCCATTCATGAATCTGATTTCATAATCTTCAATTTCATAGGCCTTCCAACTCTCTCTATCATGTTTAAAGGACAAGAAAATAGAGTTTGGGTCTCTTCTTGATGATGATGACTAGACCATCTTAGATCATCCTCAGTTTCCATAGCCCTTTTGATTCTGGACAATGGAATGAACCATGCATGATGTCGTTTGGGAGAACTTGGTACCTCATCATCTATACCCTATAAAGGGGACAAAGCACCCTCCAGGGGAGATGAAACACATTCTAGATAGGGAGGATCCTTTCCACCTTGATTTTCATGCCCAACAGTTTCACATTCCCAACTTGAGTGATAACATCTTCTAACACCCCCTCGGGATATGATGAAATCTAGGCCTTGAAAAACTAAGAGGTCAATCTAGTGGATGAACCTACTAGATGTAGGATTATTACTTCCCAATTTAGATCTATCTTTATAAGAAACCATATATTTTGGGCTACCACTGGGTTCTTTTTTTATTATACATTCATTTTGGATATATGATTATTTTTTAAAGGAACTTGAATTAGCGTGAAAACCTATATAGAGAATGGGCCTCACATATTACCTCATGGTTAGATTTAATTTTTGAATTTAAAATTAAATTAAAGTTGGAACCAGTGAAAAAAATTATTTTAATTTATTTAAATTCATTTAATTTATTGAAACACCCTTGTTCCATTTAAATGTATTGTAGTTTAATTATATTACGCATTATTTTTATGCTGACTGGTCTTGAGCTAGTGATCGACCTATGCAAGTTTGGATTTAATTATTTATTTATTTATTTATTATGTGTGCTAATTTTAATAATTATATATCTAAATGACATTCCATGCATCTTATTATCTTAATTCAAATATGTATAAGGTTATACGCATCCAGTGCACCTATTATACATTTCACCCTTAGACCCTCTCACCTGCGTAAGAGTAAATTTGTAAATAGATGATAACATTATAATATGTGGATCCCACCAAGTCGAGGTGGTAATCCAGACAAGAGTTGATTACATTGCACTGGGGGTGATCTACAATAGGAGTTATGAGTCGACTCAGGTATGGAATCCCCTAGTTCAATATTGATCCATTGTGAATCAATCATAATTATAATCTCAATACCAGTCGGATGGAATGTTTTTCCTTTATGTATCGTTTATTATTTTATGAAAGTGCATTATTATTTCTTGATCACATACAATAATAAACACAAATTCATAAAGATGTGATGAATATTTTTCTATTGCATGTTCAATTGTGAGCATAAAAACATAGTTTGAACATATTAAACATAAATTTATTATATTCATCAAAAAATAAAAATCCCTCAAATATATATCAAGTATTAAAGCCTTACATTACTTAAATTCAAGAAAAAATGGTTGTTCAAGGTTCTCTTCAGCCTAAGTTGAGAGTTCTTCCTACTGTCAGGGAGTTCCTATAAGAGTAATAGGTCCACTTGAGTAAATCTAATAGCAAAGAAGTATCCAAAGCTATATTTATATCACTTTAGAGGAAAGACGTTGAGAGAATCAAGTTATGATTCCAAAAGCTGGGACTTTACTCAATAATTCAAGGAACCCCGAGTTAATACAGTTATCCAGCCTAAATCCTACCTATAAACTCTCCAAGTAGTGGCGTATCCAAAGCTTGTAGACTATGAGGAGTAGTTTCAAGGATCCTTGACACTAGAATACTCAAGACATAGAGTATTCCAAATTTAATAGTGAGGGATATTAGGGTTCAATAAAATAGTGGGAGACATTTAAAATGATATAATAATTAATAAATCATAAATTTCAAAAGGTATTCAAGATAAATTACTGACTGCTAATATTTATCTATTATGGATCTAAAATGGAAATCACCAACACCACAAGTACAATATCAATGTGATCAATTTTTGATAAAGAAAATATCTTAACCAACCATAACTTCTCATATTGGTATAGGTTCTTTCACATAGTATTACGCCAAGAAAGTAAGTTTTAGTGCTGGAATTCTCATTACCTATTGAGCCTCCTCAGGGAGTAAGAAAGGTGGAAAATATAAATGGAAAACACATTTAGATGATGCACTAGATGTTTAGTGCATCATGTTTTCATCCATGTCCATCCAATTGCAGAAAATGCATGAGGAAGAGGATGCCTACCAAATGTTTTCTCATATCCCAGAATTATATCATGAGAGGGAAAGGTAGGAATGGTACGAGATCTCTAGTTCCCTTTATAGGTGTAGGCTATCATAAGGGAACCAAGAGGGTCCTCATGTACACAATATGATTAGGTACATCGAGAGGATTTAATCCCTTGGGTTCAAATTAAACCAAGAACTAGAAATAGATCTCATTATTTCCACTTTACCACCAAGATTTTTGAATTTTTTTATCAATTAAAACATGAACAATATGAAAAAGTTGATCCCAGACCATTGGGCTTTAGTTCTCCAAGCTGATAAGGATATGAAGAATACCAATTCTTCTATCCTTATAGTGAACAAGGGAAATAAGGGAAAGATAAAGCGGTATAAGGCCAAGTCAAGGACAAAGAAACTAGTGAACCTTCCTTCCAAGAGGCCAAAGATTCTGAGGGAAAGAAATGAGATGGAGATTATCTAATTATCGGTGGAAATAAAGTCCATTGAAAGAAAATTTTTAGAGATGGGAAGAAGATGCAGGTTGATGCTTCTACTTCATGTATTTTTATCATTGAATGCAATATTTCTTTATATACAAGTTGGGTATTGGATACAATATATGGATCACATATATATATATATTCATATATAGGAACCAATTATATTCAAGAAGATTAAAAGAGGTTAAGTGGGTCTTCGAGATGAAAATGGTCCAAGTCTAGAAGCTTTGGCAGTGGAAGACTATCATTTAACTTTGCCTAGTGGTTTAGTTCTAGTATTTTATAATTTTCATTATGTACACTCTGTAACATGAAAAATTATCTCAGTGTCAAGTTTAGACATGATGGAATTTTATTTCAAGTTCCTAAATAAATTTTGTTTCATTTATAAGGATAAAATGTGTTATAGTATATCACATCTTAACAATGGCCTATATATAATTTAACTACAAAACCATGTAATGAGAATAAATGACAAAAATAGCAAGCATGAATCATATATCACCCACCTATGGAATTTTAGGTTAGGTCAGGTAAATGAGAAGTGGTTAAATAAATTACATCTATCAGGGTATTTATAATTGGTATAGTTAAAATCCTTGGATATATGTCACGATTGTTTACAAGAGAAAATAACCAAAAAAACCTTCTCTCGGAAGGGAGAAAGAGCTAATAAATTACTAGAATTAATTTATACTGATGTATGTGGTAGATTTATAATAGAGGAAAGGGGTGGGTTTTTATACTTCATTACTTTTACTGATGACTATAGTAGTTATGGATATATCTAATTAATGCGGTATAAGTCTGATTCCTTTTGGATGTCCAAGGAATAGAAATATGAAGTAGAAAACTAGCTTTGTAATAATTTTAAATCACTCCATTTAGACTGAGGTGGAGAGTATCTTAACCAAGATTTCATTGATCACTTGAAGGATTGTGGGATTGGATCACAACTCACTTCTCCTTATATTCCATAGTGGAATGGTGTTAGTGAAAGGATGAATAAGACCTTTCTAGACATGGTCAGATCAACGATGAGTCAAAAAACTATTCCATTATCCTTTTTGTGATACACTTTGCAGATAGTGGCATATACCATTAATCGAGTACCAACTAAGGTTTTAGATGGGATTCCATATGAGTAATGGTGTGGAAAAAACCCAATATGTCACACTTACATGTATGGGGATGGGAGGCCTCTTTCAAGACAACACCAAGTTTCAAATTATTATCCAGAAGCATGAAGTGAATCTTTGTAGGTTATCCTAAAGAAACCAAAGGATATTACCTTTAAAACCCATTATATAGAAAAGTTTTTGTGGAAAGAAATGTCTTATTTATAGAAAGGGAACACATTTCCAATGGAAATAGTGGAATCAAGATTGACTTCAATGAAGTTAATTCTCCAGATGCACAGGATTTGGTATGGGAAAATTCTACATAAGATAAAGTGGAAGAAGAAGTGGTTCCTGAGAAAAAAATATTGTGTAGGTATAATCAATAGGTTAGAGAACCAAAGAGTTATGGTTTTTTTTGTCACTGAGTCAGGTGACACATTACCTCTTGAGGATGATGAACCTCTAACCTACAAGGAAGAAGTAAAAGGAAATTAAGATGCTAAATGGAAATATGTCATGCATTTTGAGATGGAGTCCATGTAAAAAAATCAAGGTTGGATTTTGGTAGACCCTCTAGATTATGTAAAACCAATTGGGTGAAAATGAGTATTCAAGAAAAATCTGGACATGGACGGTAAGGTTAATACCTATAAAGAAATATTTTTTACAAAGGGTTTCAAGCAAGGTCAAGGCATCAACTATGATGAAACCTTCTCACCAGTATCAATGCTGAAATTCATTAGAATATTGCTTGCAATAGTTTCCTTCCATTATTATGAGATTTGGAAAATGTATGTCAAAAATTCTTTTCTAAATGGGAAGTTGGTTGAAGAAGTTTGTATGACTCAAACCGAAGGGTTTTTTAGGTCAAAGAATTCCAATAAGGTGTGAAAGATATAAAGATGCATTTATGGATTGAAGAAGGCATCACAATCATGGAATGTTCATTTTTATGAGGCCATAAGAGAATTTGTTTTTTTCAAAAATTAAAGTGATCCTAGTGTCTATAAGAAGGTTTATGGTAATGCAATCATTTTCCTAGTATTATATGTTGATGACATATTAATTATGGGAAACGAAGTGAAATTATTATAGTCAGTTAAGACTTGGTTAAATGAATGCTTCTCCATAAAAGACTTAGGTGAAGTATCCTATATTCTAGGGATCAAGATCTATCAAGATAGATCTCAAAGGCTTCTTGGGCTAAGTCAAAGTACATACATTGACAAGGTACTCAAAAAGTACAATATGGAATAATCCAAGAGAGGATTGTTTCCTATGTCACATGGTATCAATATCTCCAACAAAAATTGTCCACAAACATAGGTGGAGATTGAAATAATGAGTAAAATCCCTTATTCCTAGATAGTGGGTTCTATCATGTATTCCATGGCATGTACTAGGTTTGATGTTGCCTTTACTTTAAGCATGGTGGGTAGATATCAAGCTAATCTAGGATAGCCGCATTGGGTAGCTGTTAAAACTATCTTGAAGTACTCGAGGTGTACAAAGGATATGTTATTGGTGTATGGAGGAGAAGGGGAACTAATAGTGATAGGATACACTGATGATAGTTTAAAAACAGATCATGATGATCTGAAATCATAGTCAGCCTACGTCTTTTTCCTGAATGGGGGTGGAATGAGCTGGAGAATCTTTGATAAATCTATGGTTGCAAATTATATAGTATAATCTGAGTATATAGAGGCTTTCAATGCAACAAAGGAAGAAGTTTAGATACACATATTTTTCTTATAAATTGGTGTAGTACCTAGTAGTACAAACCCTATTCTAGTTTATTATGATAATACTTCTGTAGTGGTGCTTACAAAGGTGCCCAAGTCACACCAGAGGAAAAATAATATACTTTATAAGTTTCATCTCTTGAAGGAGTTTACTCAGAGAGGTGAAGTCACAGTTAGCAGAGTAGCCACTGAGGACAACATGGTAGACCCCCTAACTAAATCCATATCTCAACATAACCATGATTCTCATGTGATAGATAAAGGATTGAAACTTACTAGTAATTGGATCTAGTGTAAGTGGGAGTGTTGAAAGTGGGTTCCCTAGAACCAACTTGTGTTATACTTTTATTACCACTTCATGTATACATTTTTTTATATATATATGTGTTTATATTACCATAATAGTCTAGATAATTTTTTTTCCACTATAATTATGGTAATTTTCTTAGGTTACATGTTGTATCAAAGGGTTATAGTAGATCCCAGGATATAATGAGAACCTAGAGATATTATTACAGTAATCCTTAAATAATGTCCTATGGTCTAGATATATAATAATGACAGGAAAAATGTGATGTGTGACTATTAGGTTCTAGGGGATCATAAGTATTGAGACTTATTCTCATGAAGTTCATACTTGGTGACCTCTAGTAGTTGAGATCATGAGGAAAAAGCTGCTAATAGAAACACCACATGTTTCAGGTTTCATTGGTTGTTCCTATCTACAGACGTGTGTAATGGTCTCTTGACTTGATATCATTATCAATGTATGTCATTTTATTTTGTATAAAAGTAAAAAACTATGATGATTAATTTGTAGTGATTTAGTTTTTGTTGAGTATGTCATTGGTGGCATGAAATTGGTTGAATGGTCAATAAAGTATTTTTTGATTCCAATTTTAGGAAGAGATATATTAGGAATGGTTGATTAGGATGCTGGTACCTTTATAAATCCATGGCCATGGTAGTCGAAGGTAATTCTGTCCGAATAGATCAACAAATAATAAATCAAGAAACGAATGATGACACATGTTTTCATCCTTCTTTATGAGATATCGATGACAATGATATTATATTACACTATGCATGTTCGTAGGAAGTTATAATTTTCTTTTAGTTTTCCTTATCTCTATAGGGGCGTTGATGGGTTTATAGACCCTACTATTGGACTATTAATGTTATTCAATTCTATTGAGATATGTTCATAGAGGTTCACACACAATAGCTCTTTAAGAATCTGCCCTTTTCTGTTGAATAAAAATATAGAACTTGGTGGGCCCCACCAAGGGGTCTAGGTATTATACAAGTTCTATGGATCAACAAGAAATAAATAAATTAATTATTATTCAAGTAAGGAATAATTGTGTTGAATTTATTTATTACATATATTTACAAGTGATTAGGTAAATATAAGGATAAATATTATATGAACATATATTAATGTAATATTTCAGGTTCGTTTAATGTTATCAAGAGATGTGAATTGAGTTAATGGATCAATATTATCACATAATATATTTAATATATATTACAATTTAGTGAAAAAATATAAATAGTATTTATGGTGTAGTTTAGTTTGTCATAAATAATTATTTATAATATTTTCTAGTGTATGTTTATTATACGGGGGGCTTGGAACCCAAAACTTAGTATTATAGATTTTCACTATATAAATGGAGAGAGGATCTTTCCATAATGACTATTCATCCATTGGAAGTGATATCTTCTCTCTCCTTATGATTTCTATAGAGAGAATATCTTAATCAAGAAAGAGATTCAAGTTCTTTCTTCTTTGATCGAAGATGGTCGATTGTGGTGATCATCACTGTGTCAAAGTGGTCATCGGAGTTTTGCGCTTGCACCTAAATTCTGAGGAATACACGCGATCAGAGTCAAGAAGAATGTGTGGATGATCTATAGGGATTCTGTGTTAGATCCTTCAAGAAATAAACATCAGCATCTTATGACAGGAATGCACATATAAAATATTAATGGGGTATACATTCGTGTTATTTTTTTACTCTGATTAAACCATGCATGGTCCTCATACCATACCGGGATCAAATTTCTAAATTTAATGATGTTTCATCATTATGGTGATGGAAAAAAAATCCAGGCCCATCAGTTTCCACTAAGTATATTGGTACCTTAACCTCGATCATGAGGACCTCTACCCTGGGGGAGGTGTCAAGGAATTCCCAGTCTCAGATAATAGGGTTATGAATATATCCTTCCCTAGTCATCTATAAGACCATAGAACTATGATTATAGGTGATGAGGGTGAGGATCATTATTTCCTTTCCCTTTGATTGGGAATGAAATCCTCCTCTCATAACCAATTTTAGGGAATCCCTCCTAGAGTAAGCCCCTAGACTTTCTAGAAAGTGGTTTCACTCTTTCTCCTCTTCGCCTCCTGAGTATTACCCCGATGGGTAGACTAATGTGAATTTCCTAGATATGAAACAAGAGAGGTAATGGGTGCATCAAAGCCCTTTCTTCTTCTCCTGTATCCCTAGAATCTTCCACTAGTGAAAGGGGGTTCGTGTGGTTTCTCAGATCTTTCGATTCCTCTTTATCACACTCAAGAATGACTCACATGGGAATACAAGTTGGTTACAATAACGACATTCACATGGTTTGATGTATTTTTTGGAAGAGAATATTTTATTGGGTCTTCCTCTCACCTCCCTTCAGAGGACCACCATAAGCATGGGTTCTCAGGGCTATGTATCTAACATTAGGTCAAAGAAGATTATGTTGTTCCCTAGATCTAATACTTCCTCTTATTTCTCATACCGAGTAGGACTCACATGGGCATAGAGGTTGGTGAAGATCATTAAATATGCATGATCCCCCACCTTTGGAAATCATTCCAAGTGTATGCCCCAATTGAACCTATAGGCCTCCTATTCGGTATAAGAACCAATCAAAACCATCCAAAGGGAATTCTCATTAGGAGTAAGTCCCAGCCACATCAAAAAACCTTAAATCACTAAGGCATCCTCATTAAAAATTATCCCTAAGGAAGCCTTAAATCACTAGGACATCCTTATCAGGAGTAAGACCCAACCAAACCTCAAATCACTAGGGAATTTTCCAAAAGAGTAATCCCTAATTCAATACTATTAAAGGTCCATACTCCCCCATAAGACAAACATGAGGGTCTCCATAGGTGTGGGTTCTCACAACAAAACTATTTGGGCTTTGATTCCCATCCAAATGGGATATGTAAGATCCTTTTTAAGGTCAAAACCCAACACCACAAATCAACCCAAATTATCTCTAGATAAAATTCCCAATATGGACTTATTCAACCTAGGAATATATATCCCTTCTAGGTTCCCTACTTCACTTCGTCATAAGTCCCACACCAAACATTGAATAGGCACCTCCCACCTAGACATCCTCACTGCATGAAGTTAAACTGCATCTGATCACATGACCATAAAAGGTATGATGTATCCCATTAAGTGGCAAAAAAATACATGGGTTTTGAGTCCTTTCACAAGGATACATATGAATCCCATTTCATGGTTCTGATCCTGATATAAAAACAACTCCCATCTCCCTATATTATGATACACTCCAGAGCGCCCCACTACATGGATGAAGACCAGCATCATCATGATAATGACCAAAGAATCTCTAATCATTACATAAGGGGATACTATTTATGCAAAAACTCAGATACATATAGATGATTCTAAAATCATTACAAGATAATAATTTATTGTAAATTCAAGGGTGAACCACAGCATACTTGGGAATTAATGAAGGATTCAAAAACATATCTTAAATATATAAGAGAGTCCCAGAGTAGGAAACAATTCCTTTCAAAAGGGTGTGATGATCTCAACCTCCCATCCTCTCGACCAATGTGATTTCTAAAGTATCATTGGACAAACTCCCCAATGAGTGTCTGGTTTTGGAAAATAGGTACCTTATGGATATATAACCTTTTGGTGTTTCCAGTTCCATTAATAAAGCTATTTTGAAACCATTTGAGAATATTTAACCTGAATTGAATGATTAAAAAAAACTCAACCCCTTGGAATTAACCATTGAGTGACATTCCTTAATCAGAAACAACCACTTACCTTAGCTTAGTATTACTCTCATAATCCATTTTCATCCTTTAATTCAGGCAGAAATAGGAGAGATCGATGAAATATACAAATTACCTACAAATATGGAATATTATCTCTCTTTTAAATAGAATTTTTAAGGAGATATAAACAAGGTAAATAAGTAATATTGATTAATGTCTTACCTATAGCTATCCAACACAACTGATGCCAAAAGAATTAAAGTCTAGATAAAGAACCTAGATCAATCCTAGTAGGAGAGGGAGGAGGATCTCGAGCCACTGGGGTGTTGTGTGTAAAAGGAGAGGAAAATTGGTAAGAATTATTAAATAAGTTAGTGTAAAATGGAAATTTTACACACTTTTAATATTTTTATGGTTTGGATACATAGTTTTTCAAATCATGAAAATAAAACATGTAGAACCACTATTTAAGTGGCACTAAGTATGTGGGATGGGTTCATGGTTTGGGAAAACCATTAATAGACCGTGTGTTCCCTATGTGGTTTTCTATAACTACAAAACATGTCTATGAACCCCCTTGTATGGTTAAAAAACTATTAATGATCCTTTAGGGCTTGTGCGGTTGATTCACACAGTTATCACTAACTATGCGTTAACTGTGTAGCTCAATCTGCCTTTCCAAAATCTGGAGCTTTGGGATGTGAATGATCTATGGACACTCCTGAACCACTCCATGTACTCTTAAGAACATTTCAAGTATAATAAAAGAGGTTTTGAATATAAATTTAAAGTATCCATGCCTATTGAAAAAAGTTAGGATGTTACAAGCTCTCCACATTAAAACATCTTGTCCCTGAGTTACCCTTATAAGGGTAGTAAAAATAATCTAAGAAAAGTTCCAAACACTGAGTAGGTACGTTAGCATCTCTCTCCTAGTTCTCATCATGTACATGGTTATGATTCCATAACACCCAGACTAGAGGGAACTACCTACCTCGAAGAGCCTTCAAACTCTTATAGACGATACAAATAGGATTCTCCTCAAAAGAAGAATTTACCTTTAGCTCAATATCATCATGGTAAAAAAGAATGATATGGTTCATAATAATAATGGATGTTTTGATACATAGAATATATCGTACATGGACTGGTACCTCCGGGGTAAAGTCAAGTGATAGGCTATAGGTCTGACTCTCTCCAAGATCTTGAAAGGCTCAATATAAAAAGGTGATAGATTTCCCTATCTATGAATATGTATATGACCTAGACTAGGTGAAACTCAAATAAAGACACAATTTACTACTTGTAAATCCAAAGGCTATTGGAAAAAATTAGTATAAGACATTTTTCTATATTGATTTATCACAATACACTTCTAGATAAGTTATCCCTGCTCTGATGTCTCTTGAATTAGATAAGGTCCTAATAGTACTACCTCCCCTACCTCTAACCAGCATATGGGTGAATGGAATGGCCTACCATATAGGGCCTTATATAGATCCATATGTATAATTTCCTAAAATCAATTATAATAAGAAAATTTGGTGAGTGGTAGGTGTTTCTCTCAATATCCTTCAAAATAAAGGAAAAATTCTTGAATCATGTCCTCAAAAACTCATATGGTACATTCATACTATCCATCGATCTAAGGGTGATAGGTTGTACTAAAATGTACCTATAAACCCTATGATTTTTGAAGTACCTACCAAAATCACAAAATAATATGAGTGTCTTTGTCTGAAATAATATAATGGAGAACACTATGAAGGTGTATAATCTCTAATATTTAAAGGCTCCCAAGATTTTTTATTGAGAAATGTCTCTCTGATAGGTAGAAAGTGGGAGACCCCGGTCAACCTATCGAACATCACCCAAACTGCATCACTACCTTGAGGGTATCTCAATTAGTTCAACATAAAATGCATGGTGACATCATCCCATTTCCACTTTAAAATGGAAAGAGGCTATAAAATTCTAGTGGAACATTAGTGCCCCTCCTTCACTTGCTAACAGGTTGTTCACTATGTCATAAAACTTGAAATAGGATTCTTCATGCCTGAACACCAATATTGGTTGCATACATCATGGTATATCTTGGTAATCTCAGGTTTTACTTCCCATTTAAAGTAATGAGACTCCCACATAAATTCTTCTTGTATGTATATAGGCACCCATAAATTCTCATGGATGTTTAGAATCTCATCCTCATTGATAAACCAACCAGGTGGTGTGTCGTCGCCTGAGAAACTCTTCCTCAAGACTAATACCTCGAGTTCAGAAAGTTGTTTCATCTTTATTATCTCCAGAAGAAAAGATGTCACTATTAAGGATGAAAGTACTGACTACCTATAATGGCATTGCACCTCTAGATGCATCTTAAAAAACAAGGCCATAAAATTTCATTCACTAATACCCTCTTGAACTAACTATGCCTGAGACTTCTGACTTAGATCATCAGTAATGGAATTTCCCTTCATAGGCATATATGAAATCTCAAAATTGAAGAACTATAGGTATTCAAACCACCTTCATTATCTAATATTTAATTCTCACTCTATAAATATTTATTTGAGGTTTTTTGGACTTTATAGACCACAAACTACTCTCTTAAAAGATAGTACCTCTAGAAATGAAAAACAAAATTCAAAATTACCAACTAAAGGTTATGAATTAGGTAGTTACATTCATGAGGTCTTAACTATCAAGACACATACACCATGAAATGATATCCCTATATCAGAATGGATCCCATCCCAATGCACGATGCATCACAAAAACTGTATAAATTCTTCACAGATCTTGCAGAATCAAGATCGATGTTGAAGTTAATATTCCTTTTAACTCCTGAATGGATATTTCGTAGGTTTCATAACATAAAAACACAAGAACATTTTTTTAAATATGATAAGATGTGATTCTAGGTGTGCAATTTCCTGAATAAAACACATGAAATATCCAGTTAGGATACTTCCAAGATACTATAGCTCTCACTTTCTCTAGATGAACATATACTCTCACCTCTGAGATTTAGTAACCCATGAAGTGAACCTTATCAATCCAAAATATGTATTTGAAAATCTTAGCATGTAGTTGGTTCTCTCTTAGTGTATTTAACACAATATCAATATATTTTTGATGGTTTTTTATCATGGTAATACACTAATATGTCATTAATGAATACTACCACAAATGAATCTAGATATGGGTGTAAAAACTAATTCATTGTAGCCATGTATACTTTGGGAACATTCATGAGACCCAAAGAGATGAAAAAATCCTTATGGAAGACATATCTAGTACAAAATTTTGTACATGGAAAATCTTATTCTCTCACATGCACCTAGTGATAGCCTGACCTCAAATAAATCTTATAGAAAACTAGATCCCCTTAGAGCTGATCAAAGAGGTTTTCTATATGAGGTAAAGGATATTGGTTCATCACTGTAAGTTGATTCAATTTATGGTAATCTATGAAAAACCTGAGGGTACCATCTTCCTTTTCAGTGAAAAGTTCAGGTGAAACTCATGGTGAAGTACTGGGCCATATAAAACCCTTAGCTTCCAATTCCTCTAGATGGTTCTTAAGCTCTTATAGCTTAGTTGGGTTCATCATGTAACGAGGAATGACCATTTTTTCTACTCCTAAAACTAACTCAATAGTGAACTCTACCTCCCTCTTAGGAGGTATCCTATAAAAATCATCAAGTAATATGTCCATGAAATGATCAACCATAGGAGGTAAATCTACATGTCACATTCCCTGATCACTCATAAAAAGTCTAGATCTCTAATCTACTACTCTTCTCATCCCATGATGCTTGGGTTCATATTGGTTTGTCTATACATCACATTCTCCCTCATAAACATAATTAACACCATTAGGTGATATTAAAGACACCCTTTGGTGATAGAAATCAATGTGGGTGTGATAAGATAAAACTAGTCCATCCCAATTATAATTTTATAACTAGTCATATCTAGGACAAAGGGGTTCCCTAATAAAAAAACTGCTAACCTTGAGGGAAAAATCCTTACACCGGTGTATACACTCTGATCATGTTCTCAATGAATTATCCAGATTCATTGCCATAAAAAGTACTCAATTTCTAGGCTAAAACTTTTTATATTCATTATAGAAATAAAATATTATGAAGAGCCCATGTCAAATAAATTAGAAACTGGGGTAGAGGCTACTAGAATAGTACCTCTAATTATAGAATTCCTATAACTCTTCTCCTCTGGTATATGTTGTACTACATGAAGGAGGACCACACCATAGCACAAAATCACAACCTATTCATCCTAAGTAGGCCCACTCTACTAGCTCTGCATCTCATAAGACTAGATCTGATGACCATATCCACCTCCTTAGCCTGATTGGTCGGTAGTAGCCCAACTTCCTATTTTATGTGAAGCTTATGGTCAGAAAATATTCTTGAAAAACATTGTATATGGTCTAGTTTACTATAGAATAATCATTGAACTAGATCTTTATTTCATTGGGGATTTCTATGACCATGATTTCTATAATGGTGGTATATCATGTAACTGTCAGTATGATCAGTTTGACTTGAACTTCCCCAATGAGACAACTTAAGGCACTGCTTCAGGATACTAGATGAGCCAATACCCTATCTCTGTGTTGAACCATCCTAGACAACACCATAAGCTTCCCTCAAATTCTACTCAATGATGAGGACATAGTTAAATTTTTCTGAAAATGGTAGTCAACTAGAAGATATTAACCTAAGATCAGATTATGTATACAATCCCATCCTCAAACCACTTTGTTGTCATTATCTCATCCACAATGAGAGTAGGCATGAAATTTCAGAGCTCTATGAAATAAGTAGAGTATTACACCATGGATATATATCCCTAGTAAAGGTTCATAAATTCCCTATCCCACTTATCTCTCAGTGTCTATGGGAATAAGAAATCATAGAAAACTGTTTGTAAATCCCTACATACCATATCCTGATGATGACCAGCTCGAGTGACAACATCCCACCATTGATTAGTGTAATCTTATAGCATGTAGGTTATGAGATTAACCCTATTCTCCAAAGGTATATTCAGGCCCTTAAATATAGAAATAATTTAATCCATCCATGAATTAGTAACCTGAGGGCCACCATACCCTGAGAACATAGGTGGATGATGTTTCTTGAACTCCCATGAAAATTATACCAGAAAAGAGGCAATTCACATAACTCCCTGTAAGGAATTCAGAAACCATAATAAAATCTCCTAGAGCTTAGAATCATGTCCCAATTAAGGTATAAATGGTGGTTCCAAAAGTGGTACTACTATACATAATAATGGGGGCTCAAGGCCCACCACCTTAGGAGAATGGTAATTATTGTCATCCTAGTGCTCGAACTTAGGTCATCATGGTGGAATGTTTCCATAATTTCCAAAAATATGAATCAAAACATAATTTGATAACTGAAAATATTATAGATAAAGAAATAGGATTAGTATAACAACTTCCTATACAAGATTCAACACCCATCTACCTACTCCTAAATCTAAGTATAGGTAGATCTATAATATCATTAGAGTCGTAAGAGACACTCCCTACTACCCACTACTAAGGTTGGGTTAGGGTCAAGGTTCAATATCATATAAAAAAGGTCCTAGTATATGGAGTGTCAATTGCAATGTATAGAGTAAAACACCCTTTATATTGAGATTGGCATCCCCATTTAGCTGTAACCATCATTTAATTTTTTAAATTATTATTATTCATTTATATATATATATATATATACATGTAAGTGTTTATTTATATTGGTGTAGTAAGATGTGTCCTTTATTCCCAATTTATGTGGCCCTAATCATTATAAGTTGAAATTTGGTACCACATGTAACTTCCACTAGTTTTTATAATAGTTTAATTATTTAAATCACTATTCCCATTTCATAGAGGCTCATTCTCCCTATAAATTGAAAGTGGCATCCATTTAATTTCTTCCACTAACATTTCAACCTGTGCGACCAATGGTATATGGCTCAAACATGCTATAATTGGTTAGTTAGAGTGCCACCATCAAACTATATGGGAAAACACTTCTTAATATGATGAAAATAATTTAAATAACCAATTGTTTATCTTCTTTAAAGAAACATTGGTGCAATTTGAACATAATAATCAAGACACTTAAAACAACCATGGGAAATGAAAGAAACAAGATACACCTATATGGAATGGCATAATTCATTACATGTGGATACTTAAATTTATATAATGATTCATGTATAATATTTATTTAACTTACCATGATAAGGATCAATGATAAATCCATAAATTTCACATCACACAACAAGTGCATCACCCAATAGTGAAATCAGTATAATTGCAAAGTGAGAAATACAAAACAACAAGTCCTATCCCAAGAAATTTGGATTTTCTCTGTACATGGGTTAGATACTCCCAGGAATAGGATGTTTACCAAATTCTAAAACATACTAATCTCCTGTATAACCATTACCAAAAAATAATATAAAAGGAAAATAAGCAACTCTGATACCACTTTATAGTGTCTTGGGCCTAGTTCACTCATAAGTAATTGAACCTAGTTGGACACATGAGATCAAGAATGCCTCCCAATATGTCATTGGCTTTTGACTAGTATTGAGGGCCTAGGGGGTATCCATGGGGAGACTATGACCTCAGGTTATAGTGGATCATAGTGGAGAATAATAGATAAATCAGCATAAACAGTAAAATAATAAGAAACAGAGTAATAAAAATTAAATAATCTAGGTAAAAAATATCACTAAATAAAATAAAAAATAATGATCATGTCATGATACAATACAAAAAGAGAAAATAATGGGATATAGGTCATAGTCATATGAAAAACTCTATAAAAAAAGATTAAAAAAAGGCCTAAGCTAACGCCAATAACATTTTGATCATAAGATCGGTCCTCGACTCCAATACTTCATCCTAGGATCACAGTCAAGCATCCATAGTTAAACCCTTGCCTTTATCCCTACCTATAATCAAGAATTATAATTAGGTACCCATCAGTTGCCCAAATAGGGTGTGGATATACTCAGTAGGCCACCACCAACGGTGTCCAGTATGATCCATCTAGTGAATTTAAAATGTCAGTTTATAGATATAATAATTGTAAATTAGTATTTAAACTATAAACAATTTGGATCTAGTTCCTAAAAAACACCAGCATGACACTTTCTACTTCATCTTACATCAAGATACCTCTAAACAAGTCCCCATATATATATATATATGTGTGTGTGTGTGTAAATTTAAATGGATATATATGTATATATATACTATACATGTAGTGGTATATATAGACATATTTATAGATACTAATACTATCCAAGACTGAGACATAACTCAAGAGTCCATGAATAGTCATAAAAGTATCATGTTTTAAATAGGATACTAGCCTAAGCATTTGATCAGGGATATGGATGTCAACATATCCATCAATCCAATGAGAAAAATGTAATATCCCATAACCTCTATAAGAACATGGAACACCATTATCATTGTTTAATAAACAATGTGAGATGTCATGAACAACATCACACATCAAGGTAGAAAGAATCATCATGTACAACACTATCCTTGACCGTGTTTCAACATCCATTATACTTAATAGAGATATAATAATCATCATCATCATTTATATAATGCATTACCATAAGTCAAATATGGATTTTAATAATTTAATATTCCATTTGGTCAAGGAATTTAATAAGAATATCCTAAGGGGTGTCATTTGTTGACGTGGGTAACCTTTTACAATGAATAAGGGTTTATAGGGAATTTCTTGGATGACTAATAATTTAGATTAAGAAAAATTATAGTTTTAAGTAATAATATAGAAATTAAGGTGTTTTAAACCCATGACATGTGATATATGGAAACAAAAACCATGGTATAAATACTACACCACCAACCTTATCTTAGTAGTACTTTCTCATCCATTGTCATCCTCTAATTCAAGATGAAATTTGAGAAATTAGTGAAATAGAAAATTCATTAAAAATAGGGAATATTATATCTCCTAAAAATAGGATTTTTATGGTGATATAAATGAGGGAAACAAGGAAAAGGAATAAAGGGCTTACCGATAGCAATCTAATGAAACCGAAGGTGGAAGAATCATATTCCTATCAAAGAAACTAGATTAAATCCTAAGAGGACAGGGAGGAGGAGCTCGAGCCACTGGGTTGATTCATGTGAAAGGAGTTGAAAATGGAGGAAGATGAATTAAAATGTGTAGGTAAAAAATGGGATGTTCACACACTTTTATAAGGCCCATAGTTTGGCCATACTATTTTTCAAACTATGTGCCTAAACCATGCAACACCAATGGTTATGTGGAACTAAGTGTGTGGGTTAGACACATAGTTTGGGAAAACCTCCTATATCCCATGCATCCCATTTACAGTTTTATGCATCACCAATTCACATTCGTGTATCCCCTTTTAAAGGTTAAAATAAATCATGCATCGTCCTTTAGGGACCCCACTATTGAGTCACACGGTTAGCACTAACCATACACTAACTATATGGATAAATATTCCTTTCCAAAATTTAGATCTATAAGCTCTGAATGATCACAAAACAATCTTGATCTTCTCCTTGTCCTCTTAATCACATTTTAAGTACAATACAAGAGTCTTTGAATATAAATTTAAAATATTTTTACCTCTTAGAAAATCAAGGACGTTACATGGGAAAACCCTGGTGATGCTACTTCCTTTCCAATATTGAAAAAATGAGCTTCATAAGGAAGGATTTCACTACCTGGTCTCATTTATTTCCTTTATAGATTTCATAATATTGATACTTCCTTTTATACCCACTAATTTAAGAACTATATTATAACATTAAAATGAAATAATTTTATTTTAAATTACCATAGTTTCATTTTATTTTAGTGTTACATGTAAATTTAGTTATAAACAAAGTGTTTATTTAAAGGAAAATAATATAGTAAAATCTTTTGGAATTACATTCTCCACCATTAAAAATATATATACTCAAAAATTTATTTATTAAATATTAATAAAAATAGATAATGTTATCTAAAACTTATTCTGGAGTCATGGTATAATTTCTATAGAAATATCAACCTTAAAAAATTAGGGAAAATATATTTTTTATCAGAATCATATTTTATCTAATATTGAGTCTTTATCCAACCATTGATCCAAGATTTTATTTTTAATCATCCTTGTATTGATATAGTATCATAGATTGATATCAAATTTTATTTCCTTATTCCAAATGATAATTTTTCATTTAAGAAGAGAGAAAAAAATCCATTCCCCAAATCACATTAAATTTATCTAAAGGAAGGATAATAAGAATTTCATGAATCGTGATCCCACAAATATTAAATAATATTCAAACACCTTGGATACAATAATGATCCCAATAGGTGTTTCTATTTCAATAGCTAATAGTTGGTGAAAACATACATGATATAAGAAATCCTCAAATATAGAGTGATGAATAGGTTTACCTAGAACAACTTAATTATCACTATCCACTTCAATAGTAATCTTTTCATAGGATTTTCATTTATCCATGGTTTAGGAGGTTTTTTGTGTCGATTTTCATCTAAATACCTTGTATAAGTGAGCTGGTTTACATAGTGTCCAAATTCCTCACATCTAAAACATCAAATTGCTAGTGGATCCTTAGGGATAATGTTATTTTTCACCATATTATTAAATGAAGTCTTCCTTTTTTACTTGGAATTTTATTTATTGATTCCCTCTTTTCCAATAGATATAATATCTTCTAGTTCCTTTGATAAATTCTTCTAGGTGTATCTTCTATCATTTTTGACATTAAGGATAATGAATCACATTTCATTCATCATATTCATCACTTGGACTTCCATGAGACTCTATCATTATCTTTTTTAGTGTTTTTTGAAACTAAACTAAGACCAAATTGTTAATAATAAATCTTGATAGTTGGTTTGGAATAATCACATGGTTTATCACTCTATGTATTATCATCAAGTTTCTCATTATTACAATCTATTAATTTTACAATGAATCCATTGTTAACTTGATTCCTCCAGGTTTCATCCATTATTAAAACCTAAATGGCTTAAAGTGAGTGATGAACAATTAACATCATAAGATAATTATAGTTACCCCCTACTTTTCATACATAAATCTCAAATATTATTATATGAATATTCAATACATAACATTGAAATCCACACCAGAATCGTATAGGCCTAGTATCTTTGGAAACTTGGATATATAAAAAACTGGTACAGAAGTGGACTAAATCATCACCCACTCAGTTCTTCATAACTAGAAAACTTCCTAAACGTATCATAATTAAAACCATTCTTCATAACCTGTGGAAAGGTATCATAAAAAAGGGTGATCTTTGATTCTTAGTAATAGTAAACAAGGGAGATATCAATGATTTCTTAAACACAACATGATCATGCGGGTATGATAACATGAGCATAACATTTGAAAAACATACCCTTCACATCATATATTATACTCTTGATTCATTGAATAAATCATTGGAGGTTCATAATACATAAATCATAAATGAATCAAAGAACATAATCCATGAGAGCATAACATTGGCCTAAGAAATAAGTTTTTGGAATTCATATAAGCATAGAAAATCATTTTGTTATTAGTTAAGGCTCATTGCCAATAATATCATAGTGTATTGGATTCACTCTCCAAACAATCATATCCTTAGTCAAGGTTAACTCCCAAGACTATAATAGTGGGAAGATTACCTTACTAAAGTTGGTTCATTCCCCATTACAATCCTTATTATCTCATGATATATCCATCTTTACATAATTCATTGAAGGGATATATAATTCCGGTCCCACACATCACATGATGAAAATAATACATATATTTTCCACAATATCATAAATCATTCCATATAGTATAACCCATATAAATAAAATAGGTTTCATAAACATTTCATCATAGCATCATAGCATATCTCTTGAAAAAGAAACATGTTTCGTAAAGGTTTCATCATAAAATAATTAAACCATGGGAAATAAATGGGTTTTATGAAATTATCCTTGAATCATCATCATTATAAGTCATAAAAATAATTATAGAAAATGGTACCATTGGATCATATACCCAATAAATAATAAGTAACATTAAAGGGTGACATCTTGGATGAAAATACCTTTAAATGATATTTTGAATATTTCTTGAGGAAAATACCCTTTTCATTTTGAATTCACATATTTAAAATATAAAAATTTATTAAATTTTAAGGCAATAATTTTCTTAGAAAATAACATTATAATATTTTAAAGTAATATTAAAATTATTTAGTGGACATGATGGTGGGAAATTTTGTTCATTCCATGTATGTTAAAACAAATATTCCTTTCAATTTTTCAGTAAAAAGTCAAAAATACTTATTTTTTAAAATAAAAAGATGATTAATTTTAAAAAAAATTTCATAAAATAAATAATGGGTAAATATGAATTTATAAAATCATAGTAGAATAAAAAATTCTTAAATTTTTTTTGAGAAATCATGTACAACGATGAAAAATGATTTTCAACTAAAATGAAAAAAGAACTTTATTTTTCCTTAAAAACATTATTTTTTAATATTGTGTACTTAAAGATAGGAAAATGAAATTAAAACATGTGTTACATAGAAATAAACTTATTAGAATAAATTTCATAAGACTATTTATAGGTAAATTATGAAATTTCATCATTCAAATTTTAATCATAAACAATCTTGTTAAATAATGAGATTGTAAAATAAAACCCTTACCTCAAGTTCCACTTGACTTGAATGTCCTCTAACCTCACATATATAAAATTTAAATTTATTATAAGTATATAAAATAATAATTTACACAATTATAATATCATATATGATCTTATTATAACATTTCAATTCCTATTTATTAATAATTCCTTTTTAAAATCTTCATTTCGGGTGTTAATTGCTTTGTTTTTCATGAGAATTTCATTTTGTTAGTTCTTATACTTATACTTTGATCATGGTTTTATAATATAAATAATTTTAATAATGATATAAATATAATATGTATTTATTATATATATATATATATTCATCTATAAAGTATAGATATCGAAAAATGAATTACATCGTTCATGAAGAAGGTAGGTCGTACATACACATAAACGTTGATTTCAATTTTTTTATGGATGGGATGAAGGGAAGGTAAAAAATATTTCCCATTTAAAGGGTAAGTTTTATATCATATATATTTTATATATTCATTAAATATATCCTTATTACCACCCATGTAAATTAGAAATGAAAAATGAATCCCATCGCTTCGTGGAGGTGGTAGTCCACACATATGCATAAGTGACGTTATCATTTTTCAACGGATGAGAAGAATATGGATAATGGTTATTACTTCATAATAATAAAAATTTTGTATATTTAACATAAATAATTAATTATTTTATAATGGATATCATGGATTTAGATGAGGTAGAAGAAAAAAATTGAAAATGCTCGGTTAAGAGTTATAACTCTTAGTTGAGAAACCATCATTAGATCACACTTTAATCCATGAAAGGATAGTCTTTTGGAAAGAAAAAAATCTGTATGATGTAGTAAATAAATACAGTAAGGTATTAAACTAGGTCCTTGTAGATATATAAAGCTCAAACATTATGTGTAATGAAGGAGAAAAGGTTCCCTTTTATAATTGAGAGGAGGGGCACTCTTTGAATTACTTAAAGTATTAAATTAATATAAATTAATTTTCATGAAAGAATGGATAAAAATGATATAATTTTAAGATAAGACTATTATGATTCAAAATACTCTCATAAAATAAATTTTTAACAAGTTTAGGTGATCTTTTAACCCTAATCTCTTTATTTTAACACACATTAATCATTTTGACAATTACCAAAAAATCAATGTTTTTTACTCTTTAAGGGTCAAGATTGTTACCATAAAAAAAGTGACCCATAAATTGAACATAAGTGATATTTTAAACCATATCTTATCCACTAGTCTAAATATAATATATTTATGAATTCTAAATCATTTAATAAAATATTAGTTATTATAAAAAATATCATTAATTTCATTTTGAAACTATTCATTTAATTTGACTTTAAAAACAACTTGATAATAAATTAATTTAAATATAAACCTTTAGAACCTAAAAAATATGTTATACTTATATAATAAATTCATGGAACTCAATAATTCATCAAAATTGTATTAATTTTTTTAATTTTAAAAACATTTATTTTATTTTTCTATTAATTTAATTAATATTGTGTCGGCATTATGTAAGTATTTATGGTAATTATTTATTCAATAAAAAATTAAAAATTAATTACCATGATAAAAAAAATTAATTCATTTTTCAAATAAACATATATAACTGAACCTATCCTCTTTTTATCCTTATGTAAAAATATTAGAGAAATTAAAGTTAAGAGAGTGACATTTTGTATTTATTCTTTTGTTAAATTAATATAAAGGTTGTTGTAACACCCCGAAATTTTATGAGATATATATTTTTTAATTTATTTTATGTCTTCTATTATACACTACACCAAGATTGGATTGTACTATACGTAACACCGTATTATCTTGCAGTATACGCAACACTATTCTTAGCTCGTGTTACACACAATTTCAAGTTCGTTTTGTGGAAATTATTCTACGCAACATTAAGTATAGATTTTGTTTAATGTATAAATGAAATAAGTTTTGATTATGTTATACGCAACACCAAACAGAGCTTTCACTACACGTATCCCTAACTTGGCTTGCATTACACGCAAACAAGACCTTCCTCGATAGCGTGTGTAGTACGCAATACCGAGTTTCACTAAATGAGATATTATTATAATATTATTATGAATTAGCCATTAAGAATAGTAATACCCACTTTTTGAAATTTTATAAATTTTATCTTTCAAAATAGACTTCATTTTTGGATTTGGAATATCAAAATTATCCTAGGGTGAAGTTTTGGTATTTTTCTAAAAACTTTCAATTTTTGATGAATAGTGGAAACAGTGGGTTACTATTTAAAAACCGACTTTTTTACTTAAATAATTATTTATTTTATTTAAATTTATTTTAGGTCAAAATTGATACATAATACCTATATAATTTCAATGCAATTCATTGGAGTCATTTTATAATAATTTTAGATATATAAAAATTTTATTGAACTTTTCACCGTCTTTTACCCACCTCCTAGGAGAATTTGAAAATTTACATAAAACTTAATTTTACCGCTTCTGTGAGTGGAATTTCGAAAATCTGAGAGACACATTTAATATCAAGGAGTAAAATGTGGTTCAATAAGATAAAAATAAATTTTGGTGAATAGTAACTTTTTACTTTTATTTACCACGGTTAAAAGTAAATACGGTAATTAGGGGTAAAAATGATATTATTAGTACCCTAACACATGTCCTAATTCTATTGGATAAGTGTAATTCGACCAAAAACAACCTTAGGAATAAAATATTACCCTTTAGGTCCACTTGGATTAGATTAGGACATTTATTATTATTTTATTTAAAGAAGAGTTAAAATAGTTAAAATCGAAGTTTAATAATTAAAACATTTTTAATATAGAGTTATACATAATATAAATTAGACTATAAATATTCATTAGAAATATAAAAATATTTACTACATAATGGTATTTTATTTATAATTTTTAGACATTAAATAATTTAATTTATTTATTACACAATGATGATGTAGTAATTACCTTATTAATGAAATATTAACATAATTGATGTTATAAATACCCAATTAAATGTAATTTGAGACTTTTTATAAATTAAACTATTTTTTTGGTTAATATGACATGTTAGTATTGATTCAATTAACTTTTTGTGAACTAATCATGTTGTTATGATTTTCACAAAAATCAATTACCAAATAGTGTCAAAATTGACATAAAATAGTTTTAAAACAAATATTATATTATTAATTGTTATTATATTATTAAAAATATAATGTTTGGCCAAATGAATTAGATAAGGTTATATATATTAATAATGAACCACTTGGGGTTCGTTTTTCTTGTTATAGTAAGTTTATTAACAATATGGTGTAAGAAAACAAGAAGACACGGTAAAAGTTAAATTATTTAACTTAGAGTTAAATCTAAATGATAAGGTTAAAATAGTAACCTAAACTTGTCTAAAATCTATTTTTTGAGAGGATTTAGACCCATCCACACTTTATCTTAGAAATAAGTCACTTTGGAGCCATTATGAACCGAATATGACTTTATTGTAAAATAATATTTTAAGTTTTTCCTAAAGTGCCGCTCTCCTCCCTTATAAAAGGGCACGTCCAACCTCTTCTCTTCACACAATTTTGAGCCTTCAATATAGGCCAAACCCTACCCATTTCCCTTATAAACTTCCCTAGAAACATTATAGAGGTTATGGTATCCTCAAAATACCAACTCTAGTGCCTTAAGAGGAAGCTTAAAAGAGGTGCGTCGAAGAAGAGGTAATCTCTTCTACCGATTCTTTCAAGTTTCTTTCTTCTTCAACTTCTTCTTATTTAGTTGTTTCATTATAAAGTAATAACATAAGTATAACTAATATAATGATATTTTATTATAAATATGAAACAACCCCATTTAACCTTCTATCCATCCTACGGAAAACAAAATCACAGCGCGTGCGTACGCACGGAATACCGTCTCCACGCCGTGGTGTAATCTGTTTTTCCACCACCACCTTAATTGGATGGGTATAATGGTATAAATAATAACTATATATGGTTATTATAACATCATACTGATTCTGATATATTATATCATCCACTCCAATTCCATTCAATAATTATGGGAATGATATCATCGCTTGTGCATACGTACAGATTACCGTCTCTACGACGCGGTGAGATTCATTCTCCATGTTAACCATTCAAGAATGATTATAAAGTATATATAATGAATAATAATGAAATATATGAAATAATGAATCTATTTTATTTATGTATATATATATATATTTCATCTACTTACTTCCATTCAATTCAATAAGGAAAGGAAAACAGCGTTCCTGCGTACGTACGACCTACCGTCTCCATGAACGGTGTATTTCATTTTATTAATCTATCTATTATATATATATATACTGAATATATATGATATATAAATCATGATTGATATTCTGGAAGTAATTAAATCATGATATAAGTAATAATAATATAAATAACAACAATTACAAACACGTACGATAAATAAAACGATTTTACCCAAAACGCTGCTTTAATATGGAATTTACAAAAAAACGGGTAATATAAAGTCATAAGTGAACCATATATAATATAATAACAATGAATATGATTCTGTAATAAGTAAATGACATTATTTAACTCATTATAAAATAGTTTTGGATACGTATGAAGCATATCGGACCTAAGGTAAGGGATATTTTTTCAAATCTCTTTTTTTATCTGAGATTACTTATACGTAAGTATTTACTGGGGTTATATTTTTCATCCATGACCATAAAAATGTTTTTAATAAAGTGTTTAATATTATTCCATGTATGTTTAAAGTCATTTTTAACCCTCTTTTACTTTTACATTGTGTTATGGAAAGAATCTTTCTTTTGTTTACCATACGAGGAACTTTTTGACTTTTTCGGAAAAAGTACAAGGATAATGTTTTTTTAACTTATACGAAATGAATGGATTTTTACGGTTTCATAATGCCTAATTTTCATGAAGATTACTCTACAATTTTTCATTGTTATTTTCAATAAAATCCTTTTCTTTTAAAATTGCATGGAATTTTGTGAAAAGAAAATGATTTTGAAGAAGAAAGGATATTTTCTTCTAGAATTCATTTCATGTGTTTTATCAAAACAATTTTCCATATAAGATGACATTATTTCGTATGTGTATGTTTTAAGTATAATGTATCCATGATTTACATGGTTTCACTTTTCTTATGATGAAATGATATCCATTTGCTTTATATGGATTATGTTATGATGGGATGAAGTTTATGAAACCCATTTTATTCTTTGGGTTATGATGAATGATTTATCTTTATATTGTGGCACACATAAGAATGATTTCATTATGAGATGGGTGGGACCTATATCTCCCTCCAATTAATTGGGTAAAGATTTATATCTCATGATATAGATAAGGCTGGAATGGTAAGTTAATCTGGTTCAGTGATACAGGACTGGAATGAGGAGTGAACTCGATTCAGAAAGGGACTTTGTCCACTAAGATGGTCTTGGTAGTAATGCCTTGGCTATTATGGAAATCATATCATGTGATTAATGGTTTTCCATAATTATATGTTTTATTCCCATGCTATTTTATCATGATTGATGTTCCTTTATGATATATGCCTTACGTACTTCCAAGATTTATGTCTTTGCTCAAGATTTTGATGTTTAGATTTTATGTTCAAGTTTTTGCATTCAAATGTTTATTGATTGTTTTATGTTCTCTATGTTTACCCTTACTGAGCATTTGAGCTCACCCTTTTTATGATTTATTTTCCCCAGGATATAAATAAAGGTTTTAGGTAAGAAAACAAAATGGGAAGATCTTTATGGGAGATGTTAAATATCTTTCACCATGATTAAAAGATTATTTTTCCGAGATTCCAAAGACACTAAACTATTACGGTCCTTGTGTCTTTGTTTTTGTTATGTATTAAGTATTCTGCAAAAGTAATGCAATGTCTATGTACGTCAAGCTATGGGTCTCTATAGTTATAATCAAAGAAATATGGGAATAAGTGGACATATACTCGAGACTTAGATTTAAATGGATGAACCCCACTCATCTATTTGTATAAAAGAAAGTTTTATAGAAATTTTAAAGATTTATCAAAAAGTTTTAACCCTATTTTACCCATTTTACCCTTACTGAGGTGATAAAAATTTACCAAGGTTACTATTCAAAATGACCAAAAATAAAAAGGACCTAGTTATAAAATATTATTTATTTTGATTTCAAATATGGGGTCCATTTTTCAAGATTCATCTTCTATAATTTTCAAAAAAATCATTTTAAAATAAGTGAGAAAATTGTGATGAATGTGTTTTTTAGAAAAATAAATTTTTAGGCATAAAACTAGATTTATTCTTATCTCATTACTAGAAAAAACATAATATGAATGTTAAAACTTTTTATTTAATATATAATATATAATTTCATTAAAATAATCCCCCAATAGTGATTAATTTAATTTATTTATATAAAAACACATTATGCACATAAAAACAGTTTTTCATAAAAACATTTCTTTTACTTTCAAATGATTTTTATTTTCATTTATAATCAACTAATAACCAATAAATTAAGTTTATACATGTGCATAATATAAATTTTTTCATAATATAGTTATTTTTTTATACTCTTCAATCTAACATCTAGGCGGTAATTATCACATTAAATAATAAAATTTCAATAGTTTATTGTGGTTCATTTAAACTCGGTGTTTTATGTATCAAAATATATCAAAGAAATAAAATTTATTTAAAAATAAATATATCATAAAATCCTGGGGTGTTACATTCCAACCCCATTAAAATAAATTTTTTCCTCAAAATTATGTCACTCAAATACAAACAAATGAGGATATATTTGTTTTATCATATCCTCTGGTTCCCAAGTAGGTTCTTTGAATTTCTAATTCCTATATAGAACTTTAAATAGGTGAGTGGTCTTATTATATATCACTTTACCTCTATGATAAAATATTTATAAAAAAAATATTTTTAGGAAAGATCATGCTCTATTGGTGTGACCTCTATGTTCAATGTATGTGATGGATCAGGTATGTACTTCCTCATGAGATGTACATGAAACACATTGTGAACTTGAGATGATTTATTGGAAGATCCAAGAAATAAGCTACCATCCCTAATAAATCATGAATATCAATGAGGAAAATATACTTAAGGATCATATTTCCTTACTTTTCAAACCTCATAACCTTCTTCCATGGATAAATTTAGAGGAATTCCTTCTAACTAACATTTAATTCTAGATTTCCCTAATGATGGTCAGGATGAATTTTCTATCAACTCTAAGCTTCCTTGATATACATAAAATGACTCTGAATTTATCTAAAATTTTATCATCTTAATTAGGTCCCAATAGATTTCTTTATTTAACATCATCCCAGTATGTTTAATTTTCTATACTTATTTCTATGAAGGGATTCATAAGGAGTCATCTGAATTATCAAGTGAAAGATATTATTATAAGAAAACTTTATTAGAAAATGGGAATAGTTCTAAAAATCATTTAAATACATATATAATGATATCATCTTATCCTCTAGTGTTTGAATGGTTCTCTTGGACTGTCCATCTATCTGAGGATGATAAGAAGTACTGAAACTTAACTATGTATCTAGAGCCTACTGAAAACTTTTCCAAAGCTTTGATGTAAACTTCAGATCCCTATCAGATATAATATAATGTGGTACTCCATGTACCCTTACCACTTCCTTAATATATATCTAGGAATGATGATAAATAGAGGAATGTTCCTTAATAGTGATGAAGTTTGCTTAATTTGTTTGGCGATCGTCTATGACCCAAAAATAATTATGGCCTTTATACATTTTGGGAAGTTTGATGACAAAATTCATGGTG
The DNA here is from genome assembly GCA_963277665.1 of Viscum album. Taxonomy (NCBI): domain Eukaryota; kingdom Viridiplantae; phylum Streptophyta; class Magnoliopsida; order Santalales; family Viscaceae; genus Viscum; species Viscum album. The sequence goes on from OY728157.1 coordinate 1,777,245,360, forward strand.
ATGTTTTCCTATTTCCATTATGGTATGGATAATGGTTGAAGTATTTACTTATACTTATATCTCTCAAAATTAACTTGTTTACATAATAAGCATCATGATATATACTTTTTAATATTTCTATTCATGTCATCCCACTATTGATTCTCTTTCATATATCTATAAACCTTTGTAATTCCATGATGAATAAAGAATGATGAACTATGAGATTCATAAAGAATCTCCTTATTTAAGTCTAGTATTTATGGGGCACATAATCAGTTTGTAAACCTTATCATTCTATTATAATCAAGGTTTAACACAAGAATATTTTTTTCCTTATTCTATAGTTCCATGTCTTCCATTTGTGCCTCTTTAATACTCACATGGATAGATGGTTGAACACTTAATTGTGGAAGATAATTTTTCTACCCTTCCTTCAAGATTTCTAGATACATAATTTAAAAATCTTGAAATATTAGATCTTTTGTTATCCTCGTCATAAATAATCTATCATGATCATTTCAACCCAAATCATCAGTCACCTTGTTCACTTTACTAGAATGGTAATGTATTGAGTATTTATAATCTTTAATCAAATCTAACAATCTTTTCTAGTACATATTCATCTATTTTTGAGTGAATATATACTTTAAATTTTTTTATTAGTATATATATCACCTTTCTCAGTAAGGATAATAACTCCATATCATTAATATAAAAATTAACATAGCTAACTCCAAATCATGAGTTGGGTAATATTTCTCATGAACCTTCAATTATCATGAGGCATAAGCTATCACCATATCATTTTTATGAGGAAACATACAAATACCTTATTTGATGCATAAATAAAGATAAAAACCCCTTATATACTATAATTTAGTGTATTAAAACGTGTGATGACTGTCATTCTCTTCAGTTCCTTGAAATTTTACTCACATTCGTCTATATAAAGAAAATTGTCTCCCTTCTGAGTCAAATTGGTGAGTGGATTAGACGGTCATGAGAAATTCTCCAAAAAGTGTCAATAATATATAGGAGAACCAAGAAAACTATGTATCTTAGTCATTTTGGTTGGTCTAGGCCAATGTTCAATAACTTTTTCCATTGATGGATCCACTAATATACCCTCACTTGAGATTATATGACCCAGAAATGAAAATTTCATCTTCTAGGATTCACACTTGGTAAATTTTTAATGCAAATAATCCTTTTATAGGTTCTTCATTAAATCCTCAAGTGATATTCATATAATTCCTTACTCTTTGAATATATAATAATTTCATCTATAAAGACTTCCATAAACTGATCAAGGTAATCTCTAAAGACTCTATATATTAAATCTATAAAGATATCAGGGGAATTAGTAAGATAAATTGGAATCACTATAAATTCATAGTGTTCATACCTTGTATAGAATGTTTTCTTGGGGTAACCTCCTTATTGACCCTCTATTGACGATATTCAAAAAAATCATGGAAAAGTATTAAGATATGCACAATTGATCAAACAATTCATCAATATGGGGTAGAGGATACATTTTCTTGATATTTATCTTGTTAAGTTATTGACACTCAATGTAGATTCACATTGATCCATCTTTATTATTAACAAAAAGAATGTGTGTTCCCCATGGTTATGCACTTATCCAAATTAATCCTTTATCAATATTCACCTGGAGTTAGTTCTTTAATTCCTAAAACTCAATCAGGGCCATTATATATGAAGACTTTGAAATGGGTGTTGTACCAGGTATGAGTTCTATTGAATAATTAACTTTGTGATTTTTTGGAAGACTAGGAAACACTTTTGATAATTCATCAACAAAATCATGCACAATATGAATATCTTTGATGTTGATTTTATATCTAACTATCTAGGATAAACACTTATTTTAAATAGGAATCAAGTCCCATATAATGGATTTGATTTCCCTCAGAAGTTCATATTCATTATGGAACTTATTGATGATTATAGGTTCAAAATATAAAAAATGACTTACTTTCCTTGGAAATTGATATGGGATTTATGTAAGTAAATACAATACATGCATAAGATAATATCAAATTCAACTTGTGGGAAAATAATGAGATTTATAAGAAGAACATTCCCACAAACTTCAACTAGATAAGAATCATAGACTTGAGAGGAAATCATCATACAATTATGAGTTTTTCATCTAATTAAACATATAATCATCGAGGTGGTAATGTGATAACCATATAAAAATATATATATATAAAAGATTGGGTAAATATAGAATAAAATAAGAAATTATCAGTTCTAGAGTGGATGATATGTTTACCTCTCACCACTTAGTTATCGTACACCACATCAGTAATAGTGATCACATTTGATTTCACTTTTTCTCTAGGATTAATAGATTTCTAACATAGATCATCATCATTAACCTTCATATTTGAGTAATGGATAGAATAATTCACATAATCCTTTTATTTGAAACAATAGAGTGTAGGTAGTGTCCTCTTTGGAATGTTTTCTCTATTCACATCATTATTTAACTTCTTCTTCCCATTACTTTGGAATTTTATTTCCTGGAAACCTTAATTTATACACTTAAAACATTTACGAGTCCCCTTGATACAATTTCATCCATGTTTCCTACCATACTTTGAGAATAAATTAAATCTCATCTTCTTCACTCCATGTTTTTAACAATTTCCCTTGAATTCCATATTTCTTTTCTTGTCAAAATCATGAGATTGATGGGTAACTACAATCTCTATTCTACCTTGATAGAACATAAAATTATTTTTTCATAGCTACTGATGTATCTTATGGATAAGTCTCATATAAGACTTGGTTTTAATCTACTAAATAACCGATCAACCTTACATTCAGTTTGGATGATAACACCATAAGTGTACATCACAAGTCTTGTAAGATTTTCCTTATAGTTACTAATGGATTCGTAATACTTTTACTTTAGCTTAAGGAATTATGTATCCACTTTTGTATAAGGAATATGAGAAAATTACTTATTAAAAATTAATCTTCTAAACTCATCCCACTCCATGGATTAAATTTATTCACATTACCATGTGTTCTTGATAAGAGTTCATCATTGATCTATTTCTCCTTCCAAACAATATGATACTAAAATAACTTTTTCATGTTTTTTACCCTAAATACTATAAAATATATTTCCAATGGTACTAATCCATTTCTCAATAACTAGTGTATCAACAAACCCACTATATAAATATATATGTTTCCTCATAAAGGAATCGATAGAACAATGTTACCTCCTTTATTTATTTGTAATCTTAGAATTATTCATGGATTGAGAAAGTTGAATAATAATAGAAAAAAATCATTCTAGATCCCATAAAATTTGGTTTATCAGGAGGAAAATAATTTTCTTATCAATCAAATTCTTCATTAACATGTTTTATTCATGTTCTAGCCATTGAATAAAACCAAAAATCAAACTGTGAGCATCAATAATCATATTGGGAAATGTCATAATCATGAAAAATCATTTATAGTATGTCTAAATCAAGACACCTTCATTTAAATCTATGAAAACTTAGGTTTAAATAAGTTTAACCATGGTCATTTACAAAACTTTAGGATGTTATCCTATACTTATAATTTTAACCATGGTTTTTAATAATTGTTTCTCATCCTAATTTCCAAAGGTAGTTATCCCTTACTTTGATACCAACTATATAAACCTATACTTTTTATACATAAATATCACATCCTATTAGATTAATATTCAATAAATAACATTAAGATCCATGTTATAATCATATAGACCTAGTATCTTTAGAAACTTGGATACATAAACAACTGGTTCATAAGTGAACTACATCATATCTTACTAAGTTATTCATAACTATCACCCTTATTAAACATATCATACTTCAAACATTTCTTTATAACCTGGGGAAAGGAAACATAATAAAGGGTTATAAAAGATGCTCAGTAAGGGTAAAAAAGGGAGATATAAATGGTCACTTAAACAAAATATGTGCATAAGGGTATGAGAACATGAGTATAAAATTTGAAAACCAATCCATGCATATCATAGATCATAATCATGAGCCTAGATATAAATCTTGATAGTTCATAAGACATGAATCATAAATTAATCAAAGAATATAAGTCATGTGAGTATAACATTGACATAAGACATAAGTTTTTAGTGTCTGCATAAGTATAGAAAATTCATTTCCTTAATAGTCAAGGCTCACTTTGAAGAATATCATAGTGGATTGGATTTACTCCTCAAACCATCATATCCTTAGTCAAGGTTCACTCCCAAGACTATAAAAGTGGAAAAAGTCCCTTACTAAACTGGGTTCACTCCCCATTCAAGTCCTTTTTATCTCAAGATATGTCCATATTTACCCAATACGATGGAGGGTTGTATAATTTCGGTCCCACCCATCCCATAATAAAAATCATATATAAGTATGCCAAAAAATAATAAATCATTCAACATATAATAATTTTTATAAATGAAATGGATTTCATAAAAATTTCATCATAAAATCACATAATAACCTATGGAAAAAATGGGTTTTAAAAAGGTTTTAATATAATATAATTACCTCATCAAAAAGAAATGGGTTTCATAGAATCATCCTTAAATCATCATCATCATAATACATCCAAAGAAAGAAATGTAATTGTATCATTGGATAATATTCCCATTAAAGAATATGTATCATCAAAGGGTATCATATTATAAGAAAATACCTATAAAAGATATATCAAATATTTCTTAGGGAAAATACCCTTTTCATTTTGAAATCACTTCATTAAAATTTAAAAAATTCCCAAAAATTAAGGAAATTTTTTTCATTTAAAATAAAGTTGAAATATTTTGAAGTAATCTTAAAATCCTTGATTGTTTATGATAATGATAAAATATGTCCATTCCATGTCTGTTAAAATAAATATTTTCTTATATTTTAGGTAAAAATTCAAAAGTTACTAATTGGAGAAATTAAATGAATATTCCTTTTAAACAAATTTTTAAAAAGTAAATCATGGTTAAAAATGACTTTAAACAATTATAGGAGAATAAAAACATTTCTAAAAACATTTTTGGAAAGCACAAACATGGAAGAAATGGTATTTTCAACTAAAAATATAAAATAACTATATTTTTCTTTGAAAACATTATTTTAGACACTTGAGTACTTAGAGTGTAAAATGAAAAGAAAACATGTATTATTCATAAATAACCGTATTATAATAAAATTAATGATATTATTGAGTGGTATATCATGAAATTTCATCATTGGAAACTTAATCATAAATAATCCTAGTAAACATGAGATTGTAACATAAAACACTTACCTCAAGTTATACAAGATTTAATAGTGGTATAAACTCCTGTATAATAAATTTAAATTTATTATACTTATATATAATAATAATTTACATACTTATAATATCATATATGTTCTATTTATAACATTTTAACACCCATTAATTAATAATTTCCTACTAAAATTGCTTCTTTCGATTGTTAATTGTTTTGTTTTTCATTAGAATTTTGGTTCCGTAGTTCCAGTCCCCATACATTTATCATGGTTCCATATTCTCTAAAATGTTAATAATGATATAAATATCATATATATTCATTATATATATATATATATATATATTAATCCATAAATTATACATATAGAAAAATGAATTACATCGTTCATGGAGACAATAGACCATATATACGTATGAACGTTGTTTTCGCAATTCGAAGAATAGGATGAAAGAAAGGTAAATAATATTTAACCTTTATAAGATCATTTTTATATAATATATATCTCATATATTCATTAAATATATCCTTATTACCATCCATTTAAATCATAAATGAAAACCACCGCTTCGTGGAGGTGGTAGTCCACACGTACGCATGAGCGACATTGTCATTTTCCAATAGATAGGAAGAAGGTGGATAATGGTTATTACATAATAATAATAAAAAATAATATATTTAAGATAATTTTAGTCATTATTTTATAATGGTTATCATGGATTTAGATGAGGTATAAGAAGAAATAAAATTGAAAATGCTCGATTAAGAGTTATACCTCTTCGTTGAGAAACCTTCTTTAGATTACAACTTAAGCCTTGAAAGGATGGTCTTTTGGAAAGACCATAAGGTATAGGATGTTTTAATAGAATATATTAAGGTATTATGGTATTTCTTTTATAATATATAAGGCTCAAACATTGTAAAAAATAAATGAGAGGAGGTTCCCTTTTATAAGTGAGGGGAGGGCCACTCTTGGAATTGCATAAAGTATTTAATTAATATAAATTAATTTTGATGTAAAAATGGATCATAATTAATATAAATAGAATAGAATATTATTATTATTTTAAATACTATCATAAAATATAATTTTAAAAAGTTTAAGTGATATTTTGACCCTGATCACCTTATTTTAACCCTCAATTACCCTAAAATAAATGTTTTTTACTCTTTATGGGTCAATAATGTTACCATAAAGATAAGTGACACATAAATGGACTATGGTTGATATTTTAAACCATATATAATTAATAAGGAAAAATATAATATCTTTATGAATTTTAAAATATTTAATAAAATATTATTTATTATAAAATATCATTAATGTCATTTTTGAAACTATTCATTAGATTTGACTTTGAAAACAACTTGATAGCAAAATATCTTGAATATAAAGCTTTAAAAATTACCTAATATGTTATATTTATCTTTTTTTTTGAAACTTAATAATTCATCAAAATTGTATTACTTTTAATATTTCTAAAATCATTTATTTTATTTTGATATTAATTGAATAAATATTGTGTCGTAGTTTCATGAGAATTTAAGTTAATGATTTAATAACTAAAAATTAAAAATTAATTTTCATGATAAAAAAATAATTGATATTTAAAATAATCACTTAGAACTAAATTTATCCTTTTTTATTTTTTAAAAATATTTGTGACATTAAAGTCAAGAGACTGACATTTTTTATTTATTATTTTCTTAAATTAATATAAAGGTCATAACCAAAGAAAAATGAAACCAAGTGGCCATATATTTAAGAATTAGATGGTAATGGCCGAAATCAACTCATAAAATAATATAAAAGAAAATTCTATAGAAATATTAAAGCTTTATCCCAAAGTTTTAACCCTATTTTATCTGTTTTACTTATACTAAGGTGTCAAAAATTTACCAAGGTTACTATTAATAATGACAAAAAATAAAAGGGACCTATTTAAAAAATTCGAATAACCTATATACAAACATTGAATCTATTTTTTATGATTCAATTTCTATAAGTGGCATAAATTCATTTTAAAATAAGTGCTCAAAACGTGACGAAAAGGTTTTTTAGAGAAATAGATCTGTAAGCATAAAAATGGATTTATTATTATCACATTCTTAGAAAAAACATTATATGAATGTTAAAACATTAGATTGAATAATATATATATATATATATATATATTTCATTAAAACCATTCACTAATAATGATTAATTTAATTTATTAAGATAAAAACACTTTGTGTATCACCCCAGGAAAAGTGAGACTTAAAAATGATAAATTTTACTTTCCATGTCAAAAGGGTGTACCTTTATTATTTGGGAGCTTACTTGATTTTAACTCTATAGTTATGTGTTCTTTTCCTGAAGTGGTGACTAGGATGGGTGATCATCTCGGAAGTTTATTAAGGTGTGTGTGAGTGAGAAAAAAACACACTGAAAGAACATGTGTTGGCCTATGGGGATAATCATTAGTCTGATAATAGACCTCAATGATTAATGGAATGTGGTGTGATGGGGAGGAAATCAAGGTATTACAATAGAAACATGGGTTTATATGTCTAGTTTCTTGGCCTAGTAATGGCCTAGTTGTGAAAAATTGTATCATATCTAATACACAGCCGGAAGTGCAGAGGCACTGCCTGGGTTTGAGGCTTGGGGTCCATAATGAGGGTGTTTTTATTTAAATGGGTGGAGAGTGTAGCACCCCTGGAAAAGTAATAATTAAAAAGGATAAATGTTACTACCCATTTGAACAAGGTTCATATTTCTTTTCAAGATCTTATATGGTTATAACTTCATATTTAAGTGTGTTTGGCCTGGAGTAGTGATCAGGATGGATGACCTTCTGAGAAGTTTCCTATGGTGTGTGTGAGTGTGTACAAAACACACTGAAAGAATATATGTTGGCCTATGGGGATAGTCATTAGTATAATAAATGATCTCAATTATTAATTCTATATGGTGTTCTGTGAAGGAAACCAAGGTATTATCGGAGCACATGGGGTCATATGACTAGGTTCATGGCCTGGGAAGGCTAGATTATGACAATTTGTTCACATAAAAACAGTTTTTCTAAAATAAAAAATATATATTTTACTTAAAAATGATTTTTATTTTTATTTATAATAAATTTATAACCATTGAATTAATTTTATATATGTGTAAACCAAAAAAACATAATTTATTAAATCATTTTCATACCCTCCAATCCAACAGCTAGGCAGTAATTGTTATATTAAATAATAATATTTAAATAGTATATTACGATTCATTTAAACTAGGTTTTTCAAGTATTTAAATATATTTAAGAAATAAAATTTATTTTAAAATAAATATATCATAAAATATTTAGGTTTTATAAGAATTATAAAAAATTATCTCATGAGAAACTCAACCTCAAAATGTAATACTCTTTAAAACTATCACATTAAATTTCAGTTCAACCTAAATCACTCTCAATTCAATAAATATTTATTTTGTTTTGATTCTCTTGTACTCCTTAATGTAACTCTTTACCATAATAAATCCTTTATAATTTCTTGTAAGATAATGTGATCTACCAAATCATATTCATAGGGAGTGTCAAACTATGTGTACAGCTAAGCCTCTTTATCACGCACTAGGTGATAATTGAGTTAACAACCAATACTCCACTTTTAGAGTAAATACCCCTGGGTATATCGATGTCAAAGATTATTTCCACTTGTAATATCTATAATGGGATTTTATTCCCAAGAAACCACACAATATCTACTTTATAAAAAAATTAGGATGTTATCCTATACTTATGCATATCCCTTTGACTTGTCCATGGGATTTTAACTAAAGTTATCTAATCCTAAAAAATAAATAAACAATTCTCTAAATCAAGATATAACAACCCAAGAAAAACATGTCTTTATTTTACATCATTTCCATAAGTTAAACATTACATCTCAAAATAATATCATACAGCTTAGAGTCCCTTTTAGTTTAGTGACTTTGAGGACCAGTTACATAGGCAACTTATCTTACAAAACATGTGAACATTTCTCTATAATCAAACTCTTCTATACCCATTTCTATACTTCTCATAAGTTATACTTATCTTCATAACCTGGTTAAGGAAAACATAAGAAAGGGGTGATCTCAAATTCTTAATAATGGAAAACTTATCAACATGTTATCAAGGGTTGGACTATGAACATTTGAAAAAACATGAGAAGGGAGAAATTTATTATTATAATGAACATGTAACAAAAAAATTTGTCCATAAATCAGGAAGGAGGTACATTTAATCTCAAAGGAATAAACATGTTCCATGAAATAAGAGTGTGATATAAGAATGGAAACATCATATAATTAAATGATAGCATAGGTTCAATGAATCATAAATATACTAAAATAACATAAATCATAACATTATAATCATAATTAAAGGATCACCTCCATGAAAAAAAAAATAGTTTTACTGTTTAAACCACCCATGCGCCAAAAGTATAAGTCAAGGCTCACTACCAATGCAACATAACATAGTGTTATTAGGATAACTTAATGTGTACCATACATGGTATCTAATTATATGTAAAACTTTCCCAATTTATTAGAGCAAAATCAAGGAACAACCTTCATTTTCATCATATGTACATGTATATTTCTTTTAAAAGAGGAAAATAAACTATACATGGATTATAAGAATGATAAAACCCATGATAAAGAAGTGGATTTCATAATACTATCTCAAAGAAAAACCAAAAGACTATATTATAATAATTATTAAGAGAAGAAGTAATTAGATCACTTTAAATGCTCATATTATAATAAATAATCATATTTTATGAACATTAAGTTCTAATATAAAATATTTAACGAGAAGGATCAAGGATAATAATGGATAAAAATGAATTGCATAGGTGATTCTTGTCGAAATGAGAAATGGATCCTTTAAGGAAGGAAAGGTATTATTATTTTACTTTAAACTAGAATTGAACTAGGTTAGTTTTATGTAAAATAATGAATATTTTTCAAAATATATTCATGGTTAGAAAATTTTATTGGAGTAGTACTAGAAATAAAATAAGAAATAGGGAAGTTCCCTTATATCATATTACTAAAAAGAGAATATTGGGAAGGGAACTTAAAACATGTATTATTCCCAAAAAATAAAGGAAAAGTAAAATAGGTATATATGTAAGGAAAATATATACAGAATATTTATGAAATAAATTAAAATAAAAAATGTAAAAGAGATAAAAATAAATATAGCATATAACTCGAAATTAACGAGAGTGCCTTGGAATATCCCTTTTATTGTTATAAAATACTTTTTAAAAAATCCAACATTGTAAAGAGGATAAAAAAATAGGACAAGGGAAATGTGATGATTTAATGAGATAACACATAATTAGGTTTCCAAATATAAAGGAGAAAATTTGTGGGAAGGGAAAATATAGACATGGGATAAAAACCATCATTAAAGAGAATGTGAATTATTCTTAACAATGTCATAATTTTATGAGGATGAGATCCATCAAAGAGAAATAATTTAATTAAAAGTTTTGATTTTCCTAGAGAGAAAGAGAAAGTTAAATATAAAATATTAGGGTGTAAGAAACAAATTTATTCTGGGAATTTTATCATGAAACCCCAATCAATAATATCCCCTTAAAAATACCGCATAGTGACCATGGGATTGTCTCGCGAGGAGGTTGAAGACTAAGCTGTAAAACTATCACTTTGTTAATTTTTTTTATTAAACTATGTGTTAAATTTGGAGATTTAAAATGATTTAAACAAATTTAAATGACACAAAATAAAATTACAACTATAAATTACCTTTATATATTATAAATCATAAGTAATATGGACTAAAAATGATGAGCTAAAGGCAACAGTAGTAGAAAATATTCGATCCTCATACACTCCCTTGATCATTTCTTAAAAATATATTCCAATTAAATTATCCAATTTATACCTCAATACCTCAATGTATACACCTATATTTCATAGAAACCACATCGATACCTCAAATATGGATTTTTATCTACTTATGAAAGTGATCTAACTGCTCAAAGACCATCATGAAACCGAAACTAATTGAACTTGTTGTACTTAATGGTGAGATCGTTCCCAAATAATTTCAAACAACAAGACAACTATTTTAAATTAATAAGTTTATAAAAAATAAAAAAATATCATAAATTTAAAATAATAATTAAATATACCTCATTCAATCAAGCAAACAAATTCTAGGACAATTCAAAGGAAAAGAGATTACAATGAAAAGTACAAAATCAAAAGAGAAGAATCCTCATATCTTCATTGCCACCAACACTTGGAGTTAAGGAATTAATAGCTTTAATTTATTAATTATTATTAATATTATATAGAATATATTCTCTATAATATCTTGCTCCCATATTCCAACCATCCTTTGAAATGAAAGTAAAGATTTGAATTTATATGAAAAGTTGGTAGCGGATTTGTTGTCTAGTTTCTATACTCCAAATTTTTCCTCAATTTCGTAACACTTAATGGATTAATTTTTTAACATCCAATTCATATTTTTTTAAATTCAAGTTTTTTTTCTATATAAAAAATTTCAGGCAAATTAGAGATGTGGAGAAAAAGTTATACCCTAATTACTAAAGTGAAATTTTTCTATTTATAGTGTCTCCTCAACTTCCCCCACTTTCACAAGACCAATGACCATATTAATGACCTAATTTAATCTTAGTATTAAATTTGGAGATTATATTAATATTTTTATTTCTATTACAGAAGGAATCACCCCATTTTGAGACCTTTAGTCTAAGATATGTCTCATTTACTAATGGTATCTCAATTCTATCTGAAAAATATTATTCCAAATTGAGTGATTTTTTAGCCTTTAAATGATCGATTCAACACTTGTAACAATTGGATGAAATGAATATCATGAGACAAGGGTTCCTAGAAATAACAATTTCAGTAATTGGGTCATAGTTTTAAAAGTTATACACCAAACATCAAAGTGATAAACAACTGTTAAAATTCCATAATTACTGAATTTTCATAGTTAAGCTCAAAACTCATCAAAATTAAAAAAAATTATGCTATTTATCATAAAAGTACAATTTTTTGAGGATATATTCATTTAAATACACATAAAAAATCATTGAAAATACTATCTCTATCTATTCTCTAATAATTAACACTTGGACTCCTGGACAAGTGAGGACACAACATGAATTACCAATGGAAATTCAAAACATATTTCAATGAAATTCACAAACTCAAAATAAAATCACATAACTTATCATACCTATTAAATGGATTAAATTATAAATTATATATTATTAACATTCAATCTATTCATATTTGTTTTATTCTCTTATGCACAAGGATTCTGACCTCACCTATTTTCTCTCTCACTACATGATTTTGATTTTAAACAATGCTTTAATCATCCAAATAAATGAAAGTGTCACCATAACATTGCAAAAATTTATAAATATCCACCAAATTGAGTTAAATATTTTTATACATAATTAGTACTTAGAAAGGGTTGTTCTGACATTTTAATGTTATTGGGTTTCAAATGTAAAAATTCTGAAGAAAAAAGAGAGTGTTTGACTCTTTATTAAAGTAAGACTACATGATTCTAGTTTCCACTAAAGCATGGTCTTATCCTATTTATTTATAGCATAAAACAATCTATAAAACAACTTTAAAATTTCATTCATGGATATCCCAAAACATTTCCAATTAAGAATAAATGGCACAATTATTTCTTCATAAAATTTTATAATTCTTTTTTTTGAAAATATTCAGAAAGGCACAACTATTTTTTCATTGGAAGCTATAGAAATGCACACCATTAAATATAAATAATTTTCTCTAAAGAATTTTTTTTATCCACCAAATGTATCCCAAAATGATGTGGAAAATAAAAAATTATCTCCCCCACACTTAAGTTTTACAAAAATCACACAATGTACTTCAAGAGCAGGTTAGATATGGAAACTGCTTGTAATAAGGCTAACTAACAAGAAAATCATGGCCATTATGGTCTCAAAAGGGTAAAATGTAAAATTTTGTTTGAATAAAAATATTTAAACATTTTTTTAAAAGGGTATTTTAATCATAAAATAATTTCCTCAATCATTTTGAACACAACTCTCTTAAAGATCAAAGGTTTTTAAAGAAAATTGGAACATTATAGTTAAAATAATAATTATTTGGTTTGCTCAAGAAGTGATTTAAATATTCATAAGATGAAAAAAATGGTTCAGAGTCCTCAATGGAAAGTGATTTTCAACATTGGATAGAATTCATGAAAATGAATTTAAAATTCCATGGTACTTTCATGAATTTCCACAATTTTAATCCAAAACATAACACATTTCAGTAATTATTGAATTTTAGTTCCATCATTCAAGTTGTATCATTTAATTTAAAAAAAGTTTCAACTCACAAAGTTAATTACTTTTAGTCTCACAATTTTCCTAAAAAATCAAGTAAAATATGAAAATTTTGAAAATAAAAAACACAATATCCTAATCTACCTAGTATGTTCCTCCCCCACACTTATTTTGCACAATGTCCCCATTGCGAATAGTTTATATGATAAGGGAGGATCAAGAAGATATGAAATGAAAAAAAAGTGGGAAGGAAAGAAATTGCCTAGTTTTTATTGAGCAACAACATCCTTGATCTATCCTCCTAAAAAACAGTAAATTGGAAACCTACATTAAAAAACCAAAAAAGTATAAAAAATTTATTAAAAGAAACAAAATAAAGAGATAAAATGAAAGTGAAAGGAAAAGAGACTTGGTTTGAACCCCCAAGTGGGTGCTAGGAATTCACTACCCCTGGTCAGGTAGATCCAACATATCATCCCTAATCTGAAGGTGGGTGTGGTTTCTTCCTCATAAAACAAAAATATTACTTTTCTTCAGTATTATTCCATTAAAAAATCTTTTAAAAGTTCCAAAAATTAGATATATTCAGGTTACCCTCCATGAAATTGTGATTACAATGATACATTAGAAGAGGGAAAAAAATATTAAAGAAACTTCTAAACAATTTATCCTCACAAACAATCTCCACTGGTTGTTGAAATTAAATTTTCTGATGTGGTTCATTTTAAGGTTTAGCTTGAAAAATGATTTATTATTTAAAAAACAACTAGATGCCACCATAATCTTATGCATCAGTACACTCTTAAATTGGTAAAACCATTCTTTCATAAATCTCATCCTTTAAATGTTCTTCATCTGAAAAATCAATCCAATAAAAAGAAATAAAAAATAAATCTACACAGGGAGAAACAGTAAAAAATTTATTTTCAAATTATTTTGACAAAAGTGGATCAAAATTTTCAACTTAGCCTTATGGATTCTTAGGGTCCAGCTTAGTTTAGGAGTGGAAAACAATTTTATTGAGATTGTGCAGTATCTCGGATTCCTCCAAATGAACTTCCAAAATGAATTTATTGATTTCTTCTTTCTCCTTGGCTAAAAATGTATATAAGGGTTCTGAGTTTTCAATTTCAAAAAGTGTGGATTCACATGAAATTTCATTTTCAACAAATTCATCCCAATTATTTTCCAAATACATTTGATTTTTCTAAAGACACATCAATTGGTTAATCAGTTATAATTTCTTATTTGAAATTTCAAAAGGGATATTGCAAATCATTTTTCAACTCACCCATAAAAATTTCCCCAATATCAAAGGTGGATGGAACAATATTTTCCATTTATTTAACATATTTCTGAAATTTTAATTCTTGAAATTCTTTTAAATAATTGGAAATAATTTCTATTTTTTTACTTCATGAATATTTTATTGAATCAAAAAATCATTTTTTGGATCATGAAATAATTTTTTTGTAATTAATATTTTAAAAATTCTTAATAACCATACTCTTCATACTTCTGATAATCATGCCAAGCATAGAAGTATTCACTATGAAAATATATTTTTTGTTTTTCTAAAGACTCAAATTAGTGGTTAAAATTCTATAAATTCATAAAAAATAAAACAAACTTAATAAACCTCCCTATAAATAGATCAAAATTGAAGCTACGTATTTTTTCATGAAACTCCATTCAATAATTTCCTATTAAAATTTCTTCACAATGGTGACCACGAGGTTGTCTTGTGAGGTGGTTTCAAGATAAGTTATCAAACATTCACATTGTTAATTTTTTTGTTAAATTTAGTGTTAAAAGTGTGGATTCTAAATGAGTTAAATAAATTTAAATTATATAAAGTAATATTATAACTATAAATTATAGTTAGACATTATAAATCATAAGCAAGATGGATTGAAAAAGATAAGCAAAAGGTGGAAGTAATGGACAAGATTCAATCCTCGAACACACCCTTTATCATTGCCTACAAATTTATTCCAATTAAGTTATCCAATATATAAATTAATACCTAAAGTTATACACATATATTTCCTATAAACCATATAAATACCTAAAATATGGATTTTTATCTTCTTATGAAAATTATTCAATTTCTCAATGATCTTTGAGCAACCGAAACTAATTAAACTTATTGTGCTCAATAGGGATACCTCACCCGAATAAGTTAAAAAAAGAGAAATATTTTATAGTCATAATTTCATAAAAAATATATATCATAAAATATAATAAATTTAAAATAATAAATAAATATACCACCTTCAATCAAGAAAACAAATTCTAGGATAATTCAAAGGAAAAGTAATTACAATGAAAAACACAAACTCAAAAGGGAAGAATCCTTGAATCTCCAATGACACTACCACATTGAGTTAATCCCTTCATAAATTGAATATATTCATTAGAAATCCTCTTATAAATATTTTATTCTCCATTACATCCACTACCTCCTTCCAAACATATTCTAAATGAAAGTGAAGACTTGAATTTAAAAGAAAGGGGGTGGAAATTTTGTTATTTAATTTTTGTACTCAGAAAGTTGGATAGATTTTGGACTTATTCCTGACCAGATTTTAAAAAATAACCTTTATTAATTTTTTTTAACATTAGTTATATTTATACATACAATATTTCAATCTATCTTATCATGTGTATAAAATGATATAACCTAATTACTAAAGTGAACTTTTTATGTTCTAGGTTTCTCTTCAAATTCTCCCAATTTTATGCACCCAATAACCATCTTAATGACCTAATTTAATATTGGTATTCAACTTATAGATTATTATTCAAGTATAATTTATTTTAAAACAATAATCACCCTATTTGGACAACTTTTGGCTGATTTATTTCTTATTTACTAAAGGAGTCTCAATTCTATATGAAAAAACTTTCTACAACTTGAGTGATTTTTTAGGCCTTCAAATGATTGATTCATAAATTTTCCTAATTGATGAAATTAATCCCATAATAAAAGGGATCATAAAAAGTAATTTCACAAATTGGGACTTATTTTTAAAATTTATACCCAAAACATCAAAGTGATAAAAAACAGTTAAAATTCCAAAATTAGAGTACTTTCAAAATTAAGCTCAAAATTCAACAAAATTCAAAAAATGATGCAATTTATAAAAAAAGGAAAATTTATTGGGGATATATTCATTGAAATACACATAAAAATATTTAAAATACCATATATATCACCAATAATTGAATTAAAAAGTTCAATATTAATCATTATAACTCAAAAAAGGGTTTTAGCTAAACAAAACCCATACAACATCATAATCATTCAAATTAAAAAACCATGGATGGTAGAATAAGTGATGGATTTTTAAATATCTTATATTTCATAAAATTTATGTAAAAAATAATCCATCTCAAATACATACACCATAAAAAAAGTGGGGAATATGAATCATATCATAATGAAACAAAATTGAGATAAAAACCTTACCACAGGTCCTGATTTGTTCTATGAATGTTACTAACTTCATGAATAATCAAATTAAGTTTATTAAAAAAATTCTTAAGAACCATATTCATCTATATTTAACATTCTAAAGTCTATCTATTTCCATGTGTTATTAATTCACTATACAGTTCTTGTTCTTCTCTGTTACTTGAGGTTATCTAAACAATTTCTGTATAACTCATTTGGTATGTTGACCATTGTCAAAGGTTTTTTAAAATAGATTCATAATATCAATAATAGTATATTTTTATTTCCTTTATTATTTTATTATCACAAAATATATACATTTCCATAGGTTTCCAAAATGGACTCAAATTAAGAAAGGTTCTTTGTGATTTTCATTTAATGAATTTAAATTAATATAATAGTTTATTATTAATATTATTTATAGATTATCAAGTATTATCATCAAATAATAGTAATATTTTCATAAATATTAGTTTTATACATTAGATTGATTTTAAATTTCATCCATTTTAGGCAGTAATGGGGGGAAAATGTGTCATTCTATGGAGGTGGTAGTCGACACGTACAAGGGAGACACTAATGGGAGGGAGGGTATATGATAAAATAATTATAATTTTTTAGTATTAATATTTTTATAATTATTATATTTTTTCATTAAATAACCCTTTTTAACTATCCATGTAAAGAGTTTAGGAATAATAAGACCCTTCATTCATGGAAGTGGTTGTTCGCACAAGCGTATGACAACGTCTTCATTTTTTGAATCGTTTTATAGGAAGGTATAAGAGTGGTATTACATTAGTATTATAACATTAATCATATTAATATTACTTATTTTATCATAATTTCATGTGTAAATAATATTTTATGGGGTATAGGAAGATTAATAATAAAATACTAGGAATAATAATTAATCATGTGGAGAGATTGAAATTTATCTTGAAAATATTATTAGAAATGAAGGGAATAGGATAAAATATTTTAACATCCAAACCTTTTATAATTGGTGATTCTACTATAAATAACCAAATACCATTCCTCAGAATTATTTTTTTGCACTGGGGAGTTAGTGGTTATGTCGTAGTGGTATTATAGGGGCTAAGGTCCCACTATGAATAGAATGGATACGTCGTAGTGACTCCGACCTCCATTGGATATGTCATAGCCTTCATCATGAAGAATTTTTTGGGAAGGGATATTCCATGGTGTCATGGACCACAGTGTAGTACCTATTCAATGTTAATTACATATAACTCTATCCATTCTATATTCATCGGTTATGATTTTTTAGGCTGTTACAAAACTTGATTTAGGGATATGATTTTGGTATTAATTTAGGGAGTTCATTTCAGTTTTTAAGTGGGTTTTATGGTTAGTTTTCCAATGGTCATCAAACCCAAAGAAAATAAAAAATCATTACTTTTACAAATATTTGTTACAAATCTCTAAAGGACTACTTCATAGCTGAGTGCATGTCACAGTGCTCATGATATGCATTAGGGGTTATATTCTAGTGTGGTTATGTGTTCCACCTAGTGAATCCTTCATCAAGGTCTTGTGGTTTTTTTATCATGGTAAGTGGTTTCAGAATCTATTACTATTATTTGAAACCTTTTATTCTTTTATTTTAAATTGGTTTCAAATCGATTTCTAAAGATTGAGTTGGAATTTTTATAAATGGACTTTGAAATGGCATGGTGTGTGATGTAATGTTCTTGATGACAATTAATTTTTTGTTTTCAATACACGTTTTCTTTAATTATAGTTATGACTATGGAAAGGATTTTGTTTAAAATCAAAGGCATGTGATATTTTTGTTTTGAAATGTGATAATTTGATGGATTTTTATGAAAACCATTTGATATTTATTTTTGAAACAAAAGGCATGAATTTTGATAAAATCCATTTGATGTTGGTTTTTGAAAATAATGTCATGAATTTTGATAAAAACCATTCGATGTTGGTTTTTTAAACAATGACATGATTTTTTGATAAAAACCATTTTGAGGTTGGATTTTTAAATAAAAGGAAAATTTTTTAACTTGAATTAGGGCCATATTAAATGATAATTGAAATGGTTTTTGAACCAATGATATCCCCTTGGAAATTGTTTGATTTACCTTGAATCACTTGGGAGACAGGGTAATTGAGTGGGAATAAAACACTTAATTCATGTATTATCTATAATAGGAAATGTATTAATAATGAAAATTCAACTAAACTACTTGAGGTTAGGGAGATTAGTCCCTAGGGATCATCTCTTTTTCATCATTAGGGATGTTCCTTGTGAGATTTGGAAGTCATTATTCACAAATTTGTGTGAGAATCCTTATTTATCCTACCCATGGGACTTTATACCATGTTCTTATGATTGTAAATGATTTTACATGACTTATGATATAAATATTCTAATCATTTCAGTTTTGATGGAAATGATTATTCATTATCTCATTTTATAAATTTTTTATTCATGCCTCTTTGACAAAGATTTTTTATTATACCTTCTTTGATGGAAATTTTATTATACCTATTTTTAAATACTCATTTTATATGTTTCCTTGCCATGTTTTATTTAAATTAATCATAAATGGTTTATCTAATATATAATACTTATGAAATGATTGGGGAAATATTTCTGGGCTTGTTAGATCATAACCTCATTTTGCCTTCATGTGTTTGTAGATCTCCTTATTCCATGTCTAGGTAAAGGGAATCACCCTATAAAGATGGAGGGTGTACCTAACTAGTTTAACCTTTAGGAACTGGTAGCATAAGATGGATTTTATGATCCACCTGTTGTGTCAAGTTGTCTTGTCATCTCGAGACTTGTATCATGGTATTGTGGACCCTTATGTCTTGTGGAGTGTCTGTCACAATGATGTTGTTTATCTAATTATTTGATTTATTTTGTACATTTTATGGTGAAATTGTTCCCTATTTAATCTTATCAATTCCATGGTGCTTTTCGTTGGACCATGGGGATCAAGAATGCACTTTGGATCATGATAGGGTCATCTTAGGTACTTTTTAGGTAGGTTATTCAAGTTGGTCTATAAAAAATGGTATTATAGGTGGTCGAGTCTACTCCTGATATTAGAATATAGTTTTTAATTGGTTTATTAGGACTTAATTGGTATATTATGAGTGATTATTTGGCTATATTTCATCATAGTGATCCATAAGTAACCATGGGTTTTGGGGGGAAATTGTCTTTGAAGAAGATTGCAGTTTTTTATTATAGAATTTTATTTGGCTTTGATCTAAATTTTTCATAACATTATTGTTTTCTTATTAATTTAGTTGATGATATTGTGTCTCCTAAATAATTTTTCTATTATTTTTTATAATATCATGCCCCTAAGAAGACATTTTAATAGACCTTAGGAGGTAGCTACTGATGAACCACAACAATTGAATCCTATGATTGATCAAAACCTTATAAAAGTTATTGTGTGTGTATTAAAAGCTCAAGTATATTTGTTGTAACTTTTTCTAATAGGGATTAATAGGGTATAACTCAGAGGTATGATAGAATAAATCATGCTCGTGAGTTTCTTAACCTTAAAACACTATCTTTCTAAGGTACTAAAAAACCTCAGAAGGTGGAGGATCGGTTGAATAAATTTGAGTATCTATTGGAGTTTTGGATAATTCTTGATTATATTAAGTTAAAATTTAATATTTTAAAGATTAAAGATCCAAGAATAAGTTTGTGGAACTTGATAGTTGATACAAGGAAGAATATGAGCTTGGGGTGTAAATAATTTAGGTCAGTTTTCACATATAAGTTTTATCTAGAGACTATGGTGTTGAATAAATTGATGAAGTTCCTTAAACTCAAGAAAAGGTAGTTGAACTGTGATTCATTATTTCAATCTCTTTTCTGAGATTTTTCACTTCTCAGCTGATGTGGTATCAGTTCAGGATCTCAAAGCCCATATATTTGAGATGGGTCTATGATCAACTATTAGATCTCAAGATTTATACTGAAACTCTCCTCTTATATTGATGTTATGGATATAGATTTGATAGTGCATATTTACCTAGATGGGATTTTAGGGATGATGGTAGTTTATCTTAATCATAGTGGAAGTTTTAGTGGTTTATTTAAAGGTAAGAGGAAGCAGGATTGGTCTCGTGATAAAAATAGTGGTGGTGGATCTCAGAAGAATACCTTCGCTAAATCATTTGTAATGTTTAGTAGATTCCCTCTGACCTTCTATCAGTTTATTAAGGTTGGGTGCATTAAGCATGTTTTTTTAGAAGAACCAAATAATTGAAGCTCTAGTGGATGATTGGGATATTTTTAGAGGTTTTTTTTTGCTTTTATTACTCCGTGTTGTGGTGCAGACTCATCAGTATTGAGAGAAAATGTGTCATATTCAAATGCTTCAAGAAAAAAGGATTTCTAACCACATGAATCATGACTGAATCTTATTAAAATAGTGAATTAATATCTATTGGAAGATAATATGGGTCCTGGGATAGTGAGAGGTACCATTACCATTGATTTGTATTTAATATCTTCTTTATTTTATACTTATTACTCTCATTACTTTGTATCCACATGTATCATGGAATTGTTAAATATTATTATATATATCATGACTTATATCATATAGATTTATATTCCTCTCAAGATAAAGTAAGAGTAGGGTATCTTATTCCCTTCACATGCTTTCACTTTATCAGAAGTTGAGCTTTCTTGGGACTTTTTAGATCTGCATATTAAAATTTTGGGTGTCATTCATGGGATGGATTAGTTGATCACCCATAAATATCTTATCTACTATTATAATTGATTGTTTATATTCGTTGGAAATGGTGGATTTAATTGCGTCTTTCAAAGAGAATGAGACTCGAGGTCGAGTCAAGATGGACCTCCACTTCTGGAGTTGGGTAAGATGACATCTATGTTTTCCTTTAAACTCAAGTATGAACCTTCAGATGGTGTACTTCCTCTATTATTCATTGAGTTACATGATGTTATTCAATATAGCTTTTCTATCTTTCCATCAGTAATATAGGTATAATTTTCTATCTACTTGGTACTAGGTACCAAACCTATCTATATTCCCTGTTATCATATGCCACCAGAAGAACTGAAGGAGGTTAAAACCTAGTTGGATGATTTATCATCCAAAGGATTTATTCGACCCTATATTTTTCTTTAGGTAGAACCTGTGGTTTTTTCTAGGAAATTTGATGGGATACTTCTCTTTTTTACTATCAAAATTGAAATTAGGTCACAATCAAGAATAAGTATTTTTTCCCTAGATTGATGATTTGTTTGACCAATTTAAAGGGGTAAAGTGTTTCTT
Organism: Viscum album; assembly: GCA_963277665.1. Classification (NCBI taxonomy): domain Eukaryota; kingdom Viridiplantae; phylum Streptophyta; class Magnoliopsida; order Santalales; family Viscaceae; genus Viscum; species Viscum album. Next base: position 1,777,267,792 of record OY728157.1, read on the forward strand.
AAAAATTAATCTTTGATATGGTTATCACCATCTGAGGATTATGGATTCTAGCATTACCAATACTACCTTTATAAGTAGGTATGGATATTATGAGAACCTAGTTATTCTATTTGTTCTAAGAAATTCTCCTTCAGTGTTCATGGCATTGATGAACAAGATTTTCCATGAGTACCTTTATTCCTTTGTTGTTTTTTTTGTACAAAATCTTGGTTTACTCTAAGACTAAGGAGGACTATGTACATCATTTTAGAGTTTTAATAGATATATATAGAAACTATAAAAATACACCATGTTTTTTAAATGAAACTTTTGGATATGGGAATTAAATTTCTTGGGAAACATGGTTTTTGAACGTGGTGTTTCAGTTGATCATAATAAGGTGAAAGTTTTTATGACATTAGTGGAACCGTGGAATGTCTCTGAGATTTGGAGCTTCTTGTGATTTTCAAGTTATTATCACTATCTTGTGAATTATTACTCTGTTATCTTCTCTAATTAATTATCTTACTTTTAAGGGGGTAAAGTTAATTTTGGATTAGAAATGTTAGGTTTGATTTAATTATTTTATGAACTAGTTAACTTCAACTCCCATTTTTACTCTTCCAAAATCCAATCAGTTATATGTGGTCTTCTATGTTGCATTCAGTCTTGGTTTGGTATATTTTATTAGGTAGGGTGATCATGTAGTATAATATGGTTCTTATCATCTTCAGCCTCATGAAAATAACAATCCGATACAAAATATTTAACTCGCAACTGTGATGCATGCTATGAATATTTGGTGGATTTAACTTCTTGGGGAAAGGTTTACTATCTACTCTAATCATAAAATATTGAGTTATATATTCTATCAAAAGTATTTTAACCTTCGGTAGAGATGGTGGGTATAATACCTATAGGATTTTGATTTTGACATTGCCTACACTCCTGGTAAGGGGAATTTCATTATCAAATCCTTGAGTGGGAAACTTCTATCCAAGTATATGAAATAATATTTTGGGGAGTGGAAGTTGATGTCCCTCTTTTCTCATATTTATTTTTGAGTCCATGAGGATGGGACCAGGATTACTTTGGTGATTTATTAGTTGATATCCACACTACTTGAGATGATTAGTCAGAAACAACAATTTGATGATGAGTTATGGGGTATTAGAGATTCCTTATACTGCGGGGGATACTATCACCAAGTGGTCTCTATCTTCATATAGAATTATTTTATTTCAAATTTGGTTCATCATTCCTTTACCTTTGAGGAATTATGTAATTTTAGATTTATGTGACTCCTAGTGAGAATTACATCCTATCAACAAAAATATGTTCTATGATATGATTCTATGTTTATGGGGGCCAGGTATGAAATGGGATATTGTTAATTTTGTTTCCCATTTTTATACCTATCAAAAGATTAAGTTCAAGCATCAGAATCATTTGGGTTTACTTCATCCCCTTCCAGTGCTGACTTGGAAGTGGGATGAGATATCTATAGACTTTATGGCTATATTCCCATATACACCTCATGGTAAGAATACAATATTGGTGGTGATTGACCGATTGACCAAATTAGATCACTTAATTCTAATTCATGATACCTCCAAGGTCGAGGAATTGAGAAATTATTATATCTAATAAATCATTATATTTCTTAGAGTTCTATCTAAAATAATTTATGATAGGGATCCCCATACCACTTATCACTTTTAGAAGGGTCTCTAGTAGTTAATGGGATCCCATGTGAAGTTGAAAATGACATATCATCCTCAAATATATGGATAGATAGAATAGTAAATGTATATCCTTGATGACATGTTACATGATTGTTTCCTCGACTTTGTAGGAACTTTGGATAACCATTTGGGACTGGTTGTGTTTCTTATAATAACAACTACCAGTCATCCATCAATATGGTAACTTTTGAGGCTTTGTATGGTCTATCATGAAAATATCTGCTTTGTTGGTATAATATTGGTGAAGCTTCCATAGTGGGACTAAGTTTGTTCTAGAAGAAAAAATCTAATATTTAGTTGATTCATTAGATAATGGTAATAGCATAGAGCCATTACAAATCCTATGTTGATCATCATTGACTCCCTTTAGAGTTTTTTATTGGGGATTTTGTGTTTCTAAGAGTTTCACCATGGTTAGGTCACTTATGGATTGAAAAATAGTGAAAGTTGGCACCAAGATATGTGGGAATGTTTGAGGTTATAGAATGGGTTTGTAAGGTGAATTACTATTTAGATTTTCCACCAAATATGAAATCTATCCATAGCATGTTCTATGTGTCACAACTCAAAAAGTATATCTCTAATCCATCTCATGTCTTAAGCTAGGGTAATCTAGACGTGGAACAAAATTTATCTATAATGAGAAACTGGTTCCGATTTTTGATTCTCAGATAAAGGTTCTTCATGGAAAATCAATACCCTTGATTTGGTTATTATGGAAACATGGTTTTGAATTACATGACACTTGAGATCATGAGACATTTATGAGAGAAAATTGTCCTCAGGTATTTGATGTGGAGTCTTATTGATGGGGTTTATAGGGGAATTAATCTTTCTTGTGGGAATAATTGCAACATCCTGGCCTTTTCTTTCAGGTGGTACTACACCGTAGCACCGAAGACCACATTGAAGAAGGAGTTAGAAACATTATGGAGTTAGTGGATATATCGTAGTGGTATTGTAGGGTTTAAGGTTGCACAACATAGATAATGGTTGTGTCATATTTACCCTGATATCTAGAGGTTGTGTTGTATCCCTCGCCATGGAGGAATATTTGGGAAGGGTTGTGTAGTGGTGTCACGAACCATGTCACAGGACCTATTTAGTGTTAGATTCCTGCAGTTTTAGCCATTCATTCATTAGTAGTTTTTCTCTTTGAATAGTCTATTATAAACAATGATTTAGGGATTCACTTTTGGCATTAATTTTGGTAGTTTTTTTAGTTTTTTATTGGGTTTTTTAATGGCATAAAACCCATAGGTTTACCTGTTCCCCCTTGTGAATCCCTCATTAGGGTATTGTTGTATTATTATCAAGTTAGGTGGTTTCAAAAGCTATTCATATTAGTCAAAACCTTTTATTATTATATTTTAAATTGGTTTTCAAATCAATTTCCAAATATTGAGTTGGGTTTTTGATAAATGTAATTTGAAATAGAATGGTGTGTGATGAAAAGTTATTAATGGAAATTAATTACTAGATTTTTGTAAAAGTGTTCTTGAATTGAAATTATGACTATGGAAAGGATTTTTTTGAAAATAAAAGTCATATGATAGTTTTTGTTTGAAATGTTATTATTCAATGTATTTTGATAAAAATCATTTGATATTTTATTTTGAAACAAAAGGCATGAATTTTTATAAAAACCGTTTGAGGTTAGTTTTTGAAAAGAATGTCATAAATTTTGATTAAATAAATTGATTTTGTTTTTTGAAATTATGGAATAGGTTTTCATAAAAACCATTTGAGGTTGTTTTTGAAATGAAATGTATGTTTTGAAATTTGAATTGGGTCTAGATTAAATGGGGATTGAAATGGTTTTAAACCAATGATATCCCTTTGGAAATTGTTTTATTTACCTTGAATCATATGGGTGAACTGGTTGTTTAGTGGGAAGAACACATGATAGGAATATATTATCTCTACCTAGAAATATATTAATGATGAAAATGCAACTAAAATACTTGAGGGTAGAGATATTATTCCTTAGGGATCTTCTCATTTCCATAATTAGGGATGTTCCTCATGATCTTCTGAAATAAAAATTCACCAAGATGTGTGAGAATAATTATTTATCCTTCCTATGGGTATATTAATCACAATGTTATGATTCGAAATCATTTTACATGCCTTATGATATAAATTTTTTACTCATGTTAGTTTTTGATGGAAATTATTATTCCTGATCTCATTTTATAAATTTTTATTCATGCCTATTTGAAAAAGGTGCTTGATTATGCCTTATTTTATGGAAAAGATATCATACCTATTTTATAATACTCATTTAATATGTTTCCATTCCATGTTTTATTTACATTAAGCATAAATGTTTTATCTAATATAAAGTTTTTATGAAATTATTGGTGAAATCCTACCAATCTTATTAGCTCACACCATACTTTTTCCATTAGGATTTTGTAGATATATTTGTATCAGGTCTAGGTAAAGGGAAGGTACCACTCAAAGATATAGTGTTTACTTGACTATCAGGGCCTTCAAGAGTTGGCTTCATGTTACAGATTTTTTATCCACCTATTGTGTCAGGTTTTCTTATTATCTTGAGGCTTGTATCAGGGAGTTGAGGACACTTTTCTCCTATGGAGTGTTTATCATACAAAAATTATTATTTTTTATTTTCTTATTTATAATTTATGTTTTTGGGTGACATTATTCCCTCTTCACTCTTGTTAATTCCATGGTGCTTGTCGCCAGCCCATGGGGATCAAGAACATCTTTTGGTTCATGCTGGGGTCATCTTGAGTACTATTTAGACGGGTTATTCAAGTTAGTTCGTGACACATGTAGAGACTAAGGGCATATGGATTTTAAATATACCTATAGTAGAGGTAAATTGGGTAGATTTTCTCGAATAAAATGAAACTTATAGAGGACTTTAAGGGGTGGTGAGAGGCCCCTTTTCTAAGTGGATGAAAATTTCATTTTTTTAAATACCCATTACATCTTAATGATACCACAAAACTATTAAAGGTTTAATGGATCCAAAAGTGTTCAATAATTTAGTGGATATGGTTTTGGGTTGATCAATCCTTGGCCATTAATTTTACCACATTTTTTAAACATTTTTTTATTCTTTTCCCATTATATTTTTACACTTTACCAATTTGGTTTTTATCTTGGGAGATCTAGAAATCCAACCTAGATTCAAGATCTAAAACAATGGAGTTTAGATCCATAAAACATGTGATGATATAACACTCTCTAAGGAAGAATGAAGTAGATAGAGGGAGATAAGTAATATTATAATATCACTTGCTGGAGACGGATCAAATGAAGTTCACCACGCTTCGATCCACCTAATAAGGGGTTTGGGGGAGCCAAAATAGTTCATGAGAGACTCCAAGACTTAGGATTTCGTGAAAATAGTATTTGAGGTTGAGAAAGAGGTAAAAATGGGTTTGGTAATTTTTTTAGTAATTTTTTAAAATAAAATTTACCGTTTTCATGGTTAGCTGGGAACAGTTGCACGATTAGAAAAATCATGCACCCTACCTGTGCACCCCTCTAATGGGGTGCATGATTTCTACTTGAAGGGTGAACGGTTTTTCAAACTATGTTCCAACCTTTCACATCATATAAATTTCAAAAAAAAACATCATTTTACCCAGATAAACCCAAGACAAACCCCAACCAAATCATAATAAAAAAGAGGGTTGAGGAGTACCTAAAAATAATAATGGAATGTTACAACCTCCCTACCACATAAAATTTTTGTCCCCAAAAATCATGTCAATAATTTTACATATCAAAAAGGTGTAGGAAATATTATCTCATCAGTTCCTCTCTCTCCCACATGTCATGCATGTCAGAATTGTGATGTCATAGCACTTAGAGCAAAGGTATCATCCTCCCACAAAGTAACTTATTTTTAGAATCAACTATCCTAAATAGATGCTCAGTCAAAGATAAATCAGGCTCAACATCAAGATCACTCCAGCTTAGAACATGAGATGGATCAAAAAGATACTTCCATAGATATGATACATAGAACATGTTATGTATTGACGTTAAATATGGTGGAAGTTCTAAACTATAAGACACTTTACAAACCTACTCAACAACCTCAAAAGGTCCCACAAAATGAGGAACAAACTTCCCTTTTCTCCCAAGATGTCTATGACCAAAATTAGATGAAACTTTCAAAAAAACCTAATCACCAACTGAAATTTCCATTGGTCTATGATGATGATCATCATAATACTTATACCGGATATGTTCACTCAACAATCTCTAAATAATGAACTAAATCTTTTTCCACATGTCTTATACCAATCTCGATTCAACCAAGGAACTTTAACCAACCTCTGGCTAACACAATGGATATTTACAAGTTTGGTCATACAAGGCCTCAAAAGGAACCATTTTGGTCGTGTAATGGTAACTATTGTTATAATAAAACTCAACCAATACCAAATAGTCATCCCAAGATCTAAAAAAATGAAGACACATGAAAAAATCATATCTTCAACAATCTGTATATCCCTCTCTATCTAGCCATTTGTCTACAGATGGTATGCCATACTCAAATGAACCTAAGATCCCAATGCCTCCTAAAGGCCTATCCAAAAATGAGAAGTAAAATGAGGATCTCTATAAAATACTATAGTAAATTTAACTCCATGAAAATAAATAATCACTCTCACATATATATTTCCCAGCTCTTCAACTTTAGTTGTATCATGAATGGGTAATAATTGAACTAATTTAGTCAGTTGATCGATCAAAACCCATATCACTGTCTACTTTCTTTAGGTACATAGAAACCCAACCACAAATTACATAGAGATATCATCCCACTTCAAAGTTGGAGCTAGAAGTGTCTAAAGAAAATCAGATGGTCTCTGGTTCTCAGCCTTCACTAGTTAACATGTATAAAAAAGAGATAGAAAATTAGAAATGCCTCATCTCATACCTGGTCGCCAAAATCATTTCCGCATATCATAAAACATATTTTTTTTTCTTTGGTGCACTTCCCTCTAGTAATTATATAAATCCCCCATCATAGATTTCCTTATGGGTAACAGCATAAAAACTGATTTTGAAAGCATAGAATACCCTCTGAGGAGAATGACCACTCAACAACAGTCTCCCCACCATAAAGAGAGTTCCTAATTCCATGGAATTCATCATCAAGATGTTTTTTCTAAAGAATAATCTCAAGAAGAGAGGATTTTAACTAAACACTGGCCAATAAAACTTCAACTACTATTTCGTGAACTCCAATGTGCAACTTTGATATAATATCCATCAAGTTCCACTCTTCTAATGATTATTTCATGAATTAGATTGGAAGTTTCCTACACAAGGCATCAGTGAAAACATTAATTTTCCCTAGGGTATAAACGATGTATATGTCAAAATACTATAGGTAATTTTCCCAATGCCTCTAGTGGAGATTCAAATATTTTCTAGAGAATATATAACTCAAGCTATTGTGGTTAAAAAACACGATAAACCTTTCTATGAAAATGTAATGTCACAAAATCTTAAGTGCATGAATCACATCTGTGAGTTCACGGTCATGGTTTGGTTAATTATTCTTGTGTGGACTATGCTTCCAAGAGCCATAAGCAACACCACAATCACCCTACATAAGAACACAACCCAAACCAAAACCTAATGCATCATAGAAGACCATGTAGCCCTTATCAGCCTCTGGAATAGTCAAAAGTAGTGTAGAAGTTGAAAGACATTTCTAATCAACAAAAGAACTCTAAAATTTATCATCCCTAGAAAACTTTAGTCCCTTTTGATTTAGAGCAGTAATTAGAGAATCCAACTTTGAGAAATACTTTTCAAACTGGTGGCAATACCCATCCAAACCCAAAAAGATCTTAATCTTGAAAACATTCCACAATTTCTCCCATGTCATAACAGCTTTCACCTTCTCTATTTTTTGACACTATGTGTCCCAAGAACTTCACTTCTAGAGTCTAGAAATAACATTTCCACAGCTTTTAATAAATTTGGTGATTTATCAAAAACTCAAGAACTACTCTCAGATGATGAACATGATCCTACTTAGACTTAGACTAAACAAGGATATCATCCACAAAGACCACCATGAAAGTATCAAGATACTCATGAAATATTCTATTCATCAAATCCATAAATACTATAGTATCATTGGTTAAACCAAATGGAATAAAAAGATACTCATAATGGACATACCTTCTCAGCAATGTGATTTTATGAATGTCATATTATTTTATTCTCAACCGCTAATAACCAGATCAAATATCAATCTTTGAGAACCACTTTTCCCCTTTCAACTGGTCAAAAGGATCATTAAACCATGGTTATGGATACTTGTTCTTTACTGTGATTCAATTGAGTTTTAATTAATCAACACATAGGTGATGTGTTCCATCATCTTTCTTTGCAAAGAGAACATGCACCTCCCAAGGTGACAAAATTGGGTATATAAATCCTTTCTCTAAAAGATCATCCAACTGAATCTTCAGATCTTTAATTTCTGCTAGTTCTATATAGTAAGAAGCTATAGACACTATTTTATTACGATGCACTAAATCAATAGAAAAATCTATCTCCCTTGTTGGTGGAGAACTAGATAAGTCAAAAGGAAAAACGTTGGGAAAATTGATAAAAACGAGAGGGAGATTTTCACTCAAGGATTATCGCTCTAGGAAAAAATAAAACACTCATTAATTTTACAAACTCTGGATAATAAGGTCTATCTCTACTCAATCTCAGGTCTCATTCTCCCTAAAAGGCACATCACACCCAATCAGGTGCATTAAAAGAGACTTTTTGAAGATAGTAATCAATTTGGTCTTTATTATAAATTATCCAATACATCCTAAAAATTACATAGATAGGTTTACTATTCAGAACCATAAAATTAAAAGTAAGATCAATCTCTGATAAAGAGAAGAAACAAGTAGAACAATGGAGACCCTAGTCCATCTTCGTTCTAATGGGTGTTGTAATATCCATGACATAAGATAAAATCTTCGTAGGAATATTTAGTATATTTACAATACAAGTATAAATAAATGAATGAAATGCACAAGTATAAGACAAATTAGTCACTAAGGATGAATCTACAGTGATGGTATCTATCACTGTCACTAGACCTGTATCTGCTTCCTCTAGAGACTCTTCTGCTGCATGAAGAAGCTTTATTTTAGATGTTTGTAGTTGGAACTCCTTAGATCATGAAGTATCAAATTGCATCATAGTACATTTAGGTGTTTATTATCCTATTCAACTATGTGGTAGATAATAGATATGAAATAATTTTTTTAAGTTACCTGAGTGCCCACAGGAACCACATATCTTGGGTGCCTCAGTGCAAACCCGTTTTGAGTGCCCTTGATTTCCACACTGGAAGCAAGTCAAATGGACTCTGTCATGAACTACTAGAGGTCTATAAGAACCATGATATCTAGAACCACCATAAGACTCATCATGCTTTATATTTCCTTTAAAGGAACTCATAGAACTACCACTAGGAAAAAATGGAACTCCCATAAACCATGACTAACCAGATAGATCTAGATCAACTATAAACATTCTATAAAGCACATTAGAATAAGAGGATAGATTCATAAAGAAAACTTGATAATGAATATCATATTGAATTTCCATATCAAAATTTTGATCCTTAATCTTCTCATTTGATACGATATCTGATGAAAATTGTACAAGCTTGGAAAATGATTTACATATATTTTCACAGTCCTGTAAGCCTACTCGAGTTTGAAAAACTCCATATCCTTATCCATCACCATATACTATGGATATAACTGTTTAGTGAAAAGAACTATGAATTCCTTCCACTATAAATCCTAATGCTTCTTCTCCATCACCATCATGTCCCACAATCTTTTTCTAGGTCCATCTAGCTTGAAGGTGGAACATTTCACCTTGATCTCATCAGGAACCTCCAAGAACTTAAAAAAATATCAATCCTCCTCAACCAAACCTCAGCCTCTTAAGTATTATTAGAGCCTTGGAAATTGGTGGCTTTTAGAAAAAAAAATCCTAAGAGAGACTTTAAAATTTTTCCCATGGATATTTCACAATAAGAGCCTGAACAGAAACAAGTAAAGGTGCATGTCTCAGATATTGGATAGCACGTACCAATATCATAATAATATTATAGTCCACAGGAGGAATTTATCATTGTGGTTCATTATTATCTTCCTATAGAATTATATTTACATGTATTCTCAAAGGCATGATGCTAAAAAGAATCAACAAACAAAATTTAATACTTCAAAAATGTTACTCAAATCAGCACTCAAACAAGAGAAACCAGGAAATTAATACCATTAGATAGGACAAGAAGATTTAGATTTCTACCTATCTAAATATAAATTAGGGAAAGGACTATAAATAATCCTCAATATTCCTTTCCCAAACCACCCATAGTGACTTAAGTCTCATTATGATGAGAGTTGTCACAGAAATCACTCGAAACCACCTTAAAAGTCCCAACAAGGTTTATCAACCACATACTGACATCTAGGAAAGATTCACAACCTACACCTATGATACCACATTTTCCTGAATCAACCTAGATACCCTGGTACTCTGATACTTGAGTCAGCACTGACATAGACCGAAGGGCATTACTAATCCCCATGAGTTTTCAACTAGCACCTGACATCATATAATATAAAAGTGGAAATGAATTTTCCACAAACATAATAGAAGAAACAGTTACATAATAGTATTCTAAAAGAAAACTACAAAAGGAGATAATATTAGAATCTAAATAGGTATATCAAAACCCAAATAGTTCATCATCAATTACTCAAATAAAATGAGATAAAACTCAAACATCTCAAAGGTATCAACACTACAATATTGAAAGGTCAAGAACAACCACCTCCTCTAAGAGGTTATTTCCCTTTACTCAAACCTGGTTGAAGAAAATATACAAACACAAAAAGGAAAAGTTTGGGTGTGAGATAAAATCCTAGTAGGTTATCACCAAGTGTTCCAAAATAATACTTTGTAATAAATATACCAAATCATGCTTTCAATTTAAAATAAAACATAAAAGGATGTACAATTGCATATTTAAAACAAAAAATACTCTTCATTTCAAATGATGGAAATATTTCAAATAATGGATTAATAAAAATTTTATATAAAAAATTTTATATAAATCAACAGGCATTAATAAAGCAATTCAAAGTCAATGGTATATTTATATATCAATCAAATAAATCATAGAACCCCTACTTAAGGTTAAATTACTTCTTCTCCCACTCAAGGGAAAATTACACCCAATCCCACTTAAGGGAAAATTACAACCACTCCCACTTAAGGTAAAACTACATCCACTCCCACTTAAGGGAAAATTACATTAGAAATATTGGTAATAAATCATTTTAAAACAATTTAAAATTCAATTTCCCAATGTCATTTCCATGATTCCAATTCAATTCAAAAACCAAAATATAAGTTTTTCATCAATTCATTAATTTTCAAAGAAAACCCAATAATAGGTTTTTATCAATAAATGTAAACCATTTTATAAAATCAGTTCCCAAATCAATTTATAATTTCCATCAATTTCTAAAGAATAACCTAAATTCTAATTCCATTGGAATTAGGGGTTTTCCCAAAATCTATACCAAATCAATTCCAATTCCAATTCGCACCGAATTGGGTTTTTATTATTAAGTTGAAATAAATTTAATTTAAATAAATAAAACCAATGGTTTATAACATAGAAAATCTTAATGGAACCACCTACCATTAATCACGGTAATCACATAACACAATACCCACAATGAGTTTTTCTAATGACAAATGATGATAATGGAGATCTAGAAATAAAAACTAGATTAGAGATCCCAAATGATAGAGTTTAGATCCATAAAACATACAAGGATATAACACTCTCTAAGGAGAAAAGAAAGATAGAGTGGGAGAGAAGGAATGGGAGAAGATCACTTACTATAGAGGGATTGAATAAGGTTTATCGTGCTTCGATCCACCTAAGAAGGGTTTTGGAGGAGCCAAAAATGGTTCTTGAGATCCTCCAAGACCTGAGATTTTGTGAAAATAAGATTTGGGGTTAATAGGGAGGTAAAATGGTGTTCGATATTTTTTTTTAATTTTTAGAAATAAAATTTACCAACCACACGGTTAGTTGGGTAGGGCCACATGGTTATAAAAACTGTGCGCCCTAACAGTGTGCCCTCTAATGGGGTGCACAGTTTCTAATTAGTGAGAAAATGGATTTTCAAATAATGAACCAACCATGAAAACCCACATTTCTTCGGTTTTCATGGTTTACACTAAGTGGTCACACGGTTTGGGAAAATTGTACGCCAACCATGCATAGTCCATAAATTTCAAAAAAAATCAACTTTTTACCCAAAGCAACTCGAGATGAACCCTAACCAAATAATGGTAAAAAAATAGGTTTAAGGAGTACCTAAATATAGTAACAGGGTGTTAAAGTTTCACTATGCTATGGGATTCGTGATTATGGTGTCTATTTTATTAGGTTGTGATTTCCTATTCTTATGTTTATGTTATATTTATACGTTATTCCTCTTATATATGTTATGTTCCATGACTCATGATTATTGTCTTATGTTTCTATATTCTTAGTCCATGATATGTATTTGAACTTTTGATGTTATATATAATTTTATCATAACTCTTATAGTTACATGTCCTTGTAATTAGATATTTTTCTTATGCTAATGTTTTTCTCTCATGCTTATGATCTAACCCTTTAGGGAACATTAATAAGTTTTCCCTTACTGGGTGTTTAAGCTCACTCCTTTTGTTTTCAAATTCCCCTAATAAATTATATATAGGATTATTTATAGAAAGAAGTTTTTTGTAGAGTTTTTTGTGGGAGATTTTAAATAAATGATGTTTAATAAGATATTTATGTATCTAATCTCTAAATACACTAAACCTTTAGGTTCTAGGATTATGTGATTATTTATGAGATGTAATTGTTAAACTATGGAAATGATATAAAATATATCTATGTTATGTTTGGGTCACCTAATTTTGTATCATATCTGAATTTAGTTATTTTTGGGGATTATGTTAAGAATTATAAGAGAACCCAACTCAAATCAACATATGTTGACTAGAAATTATTATAGGCTAAAATGAAGGTTCCCTATAAAAATAAATATTGCGTTTGAATTTTTAAATTTTTATTATTTTAAGATGTTATTGTTTATTATAAAAAATTAAACCATTTGGTTTTATTAATGGTTAGATCCAAGAGAAACTGAATTAATAAAGGGTTTTATGGAAAATTCAATGATTGTTCTAATTAATAACCAAATAGGATAGGAGTTGGAGTAAAAAATATTATGGTGATGCTCACCCAAATTTCTCAATTAATGAATAATAATTAAAACCAGGTCGAGCTCCCAAACATTCAAAGTAAGGATTAATTCTCCATTGGATCCTTCATAAGATAACATCCCACCTGTTGGGACTACTTTGTGTATAAAGTTGTATTTTTTGTCAATAGTTGTCAATGCTGGTCAAAATAAAGAAGGATATAAAGAAGGACTCCAAAGTTAATGGAGATCGGCTGAAATGAGGATGCCTAAAGAATTGTTATGAAATCATATCACTGAATTTCATGCTTGAACAATTATCCTTGAAGTAAATTCAGATGATTATTGAACTGATCCTACATTCAAAGAACTTGTGTCAAAGGTGACACGTTGTTTACAACAATGAAGAATTGTGAGGTATCATCCATCTAAGGATGAATGAAGAAGAATGAGTAATTTAATAATACCATAAAATTCTTCATTATTGCATGATAACCATGCAAGAGCATACTTGAATAATAGATTCATATGATTTTCATGAAGTATATAATGATGGTTGAAGAATAAGAGAGAATGTGGAAGGGCTTGGCATTCTGAGGTAGCCTTGCATTTCACATTGTATCAAAATCAGAAGATGATTTGCTGATTTGTATTTCACAAATATCATAAGTTAAGAGAACTTATTATGCAAGACCTATGAAAGAAAGGGGGAGTAAAGAAGCTTCCAGTCATATTCAGTTTTCATTGGAAGGAAAGATGCCAGTGGAAGACATAGAAGGTTCGGTACTTTCTGCTGAAAATCTGATGATGCTAAAGTTGTTTGATAAAAGGGTACATATCATGATAATGGATTTCATGATAAAAGATGAAGAATAGTTATGGGATGCAGTGAAGAGAGCAATGAAAAAGGAACAGACAATCTGGAGGTGGTATAAATGAATGTTTTAAGGTGGCACTGTTTTCTAATGTTTGCCAAATTTTAGAGCCTAGAAATCAGGAGATGAAGAAAGGTGTTTTTGGAAAAGGATGTTGCATGCAAGTTTGAAGATGTCTTGGTATGTTGCACGCAAGTGGAGTTCCATGATCTGAACATCAAAATCTGGAAAAGGAGAGGCTTGCATGAAAGATTGGGTTTTGCATGCAGGATTGGTTTTTGGGTGAAAGATTGAAGGGAGTTTGGAATCTTGCGTGCAAGCCATGATTTGAGGTCCAAAATTCGAAAAATGGAAAAGGAATAAAGTGCACGAAAGATTCAAAAAAGTGTGTGAAATATAATTTTGGCACGAAAGAGACTTACACGCCCAATGCGACGTCAATTGGGGTTTTGCGCGATGCGTTAGGATCTCGCACGACACATTGGGGTTTTTGTGTGCAGGGATCGAAGAGGTCTATAAATAATAGGTTACCCCCTCACATCAATTAAGCTCTAAACTTAGTCAAATCCTGAGCTCTGAAGCACATAAGAAATATACACAAAGGTAGTTGTGCGAAAGAAGTAGGAGTTTCGTGCAAGAAAGGATAGTTGCGTGCAAGATTGAAGTTGCGCACATGAGGTATTTTACGAAAAAAGTTAAATGTTGCATGCAAGTCGTTAATATTGCACACAAGTTTCCCAAAAGGGTTCGTGAAATATTGTGGTCCCACAGGCCTTCAATAGGTTCATATCACTCTCGAAGTGGCTTTGCGAAGAAGGATGAACTGTGAACCATTTAGTTTCACAAAGAGAAGTTGAATCACACTAACATGACTGGTGTTTATCACCATCATTGTGATTTTTGAAGTGAAGAAGAACTAGAAGTGCAATTAAACTCATATATGCAAAAAGGAAGAATTTAGTATACCGATAAACTCAGGTGTTGGTATTGAGAAGAGAAGGAAGAGAAGAAGAATAAGAACAGAGGGTGCCAAAATGATGATTGTGAATTATTCAGGACGGTTAGATTCAGATGATTCCAAGTTAACTGATCTTCATTTCTTGAATAATCACATTGGTGTATGTGATTATAACCAAGAAGAAGTTATAGTGTAGTTGGTTGTTGCACTAAGAATAAGAAAGAAGAAGTTTAGTGCAGTTGGTGTTGCACTAGAGAAGAAGAGAAAGAAAGAAGGAAGAATTTATTGCCTACTAATTTGAAAGTAATCAAGTGAAGAGAACTAAAGAAAACCAAGAGCATAACCTACCGTATCAAGAAGGAAGAAAACTATCTCTATAAGCAGTATAAAGAACCGGCTAGAGGCTACAAGTTGGACTAGGCTATCACCAGTCCAGGGAAGAAGATTTTTTTCTACACCCTTACAAAGTTTAGGGACTTACACTATCTAGAGGATTGTTTTCCTAGCCACTCCATTGTAACATCATATTAAATTATAGTGGATAATCCATGCACTGGTCATTCCCATGCATGTCAAGGATGTAGCTACTCTTATTGAGTGGTGAACCTTGTAAAAATATCATGTGCATATTTTTATTACTTTCTATTATTGCATGAAACAAGGAAAAGAGAATAAGATAATCAAGATCCTAACAGGTCAAGAGGTATAGGGATAAAAAGTTGGAATTGGTTTCAAAATTCCCCAACACTGATTCACCCCCCCCCCCCCAATCTCAGTGTTAGGTATATCCCAAACTGGTCCTCTCACCACCTCCTTTCATGGGACTTCAATCCACTAGTTTCTAATAAATCGATCAACCCAATAGAAATTATATTTCAATTTATTTAGTTTTCAAAACATTAAAATGTTATTTTTGATTTTTATCGTCTAGAAGGTGAAGTTGGAAAATGGTGGAAACTCATTAAGAATACAAGGAAATGAGAAATTTGACTCTGTGGAATGGTAAGAGTTTAATAAAATATTCTTCTCCAAATATTTTCCCTTAAATATTCATATAAAAATGGAGATATTATTCTTGGATTTGTAAAAAAAATTTGATGAATCCATGGGTACCTATGAATAAAACTTTCCAAGACTCATAAGATGCGCATCTAGTTTTATTATTGATCCTTAAAACAAGATAGAATATTTATTTATTGTCTTAAAATAAATTATTAAAATGAATTATCTATAAGATACTATGGTAGAGATGAATAAATTATTCAATTTTCACTTAAGGTGGAAATGTAAATTGGAGACTCATTATTCCCATGGATCTGGATACAAGAAAAGAAAAATTTAGTCTCATGGAAACTCAAATGATAAATCACATGGATAGAATAAAGTTCAACAAACCACATGCCAAAAATATGGGATGAATCACTCAAGAAATTTCATAAAAGGTTTGGGAAGGTTCTTTTAATGTGGTAGAGAAGTCTAACATGCACACAATTACTAAAGAAATGAGAATAGTCCAATTAACACAATGGAGGATAAGAAGGTCCCAACTAATTCACCACCCACAATTCAATGATTCAAATGAAATGAGTTTGGGAATTACATAAATTAATTCCTTAATAAAATAAATAATGAGGATAATAATAATTAACAACCTCCTAGACCAAGGTAATAAGGAAGATCCTATCAAATCACCACCACTAAAGTGGAATATAATAATGAAGTGGTTTAAGGTGAACTTATTCTCTACCTCAGATCTATGAATGTATTTAAATTTCCATTAGGATTCCAATTATATTTGTTTTAAATGATCATGTAAATATGTATTTAATTGAGTGATGGGTCATGGGAGAAGATCCACCCACCAAAGGATATGAAGGATTTTTCCACATCTTGACAGGAAAAGAGGTTGATGTTTCTATCCTTGAATAATTGGTTATATATATTAATAAAAGTAGATACCATATAAAATGATTGTAGAGTTGTTAATTAGATCAAATAAACGTGCTAAATATTAGAGTAACATTATTTATAACATGATACAAGTGAATTCTAAGTAGAGAGCTTACTATTACACCTAGTATTGGATAGCTTGTATAACTATTATTATAAAGGATAAAAAAGAGTTCAATGATTTAAGGGATCTAGATTAAATAATAGAGAAACCATCCCTATATAAGTAAGTATGTTTGATACTGAAATTAAAGAGGAAATAAACTTGTATGAAGGTTTATAAAGGCTTATTTAAAGGATGGAGTAATAAGGTGGTTAAGTCTATTGAAATACACTAACTTGATTATATAATATACTTCTAAATACTTTGGAGAAAGCTAAATATATTTAGAATTATTTTTATAATTTCAATAATTATTTGATTTTGTTCTCAAGTGATTTGAGTGGTTTGATATGGGTCTAAGTTGATCTGAAGTGATTCCAATATTATTTGGAGACGTAATATATAAATTTTCTAATTTCAGTTTCACGTATAGAGATTAATATAAGGTAATATGCAATGGTCATTCATGTAAGAGAATTTAAAATTGTGTTATCGATGTAAGAGTTCTCACATAAGAGTTTTTTCTATGTTTGTGGATCGTCATAAATATTTTCATGTATGATTCATCGATGTAAGGGGGTCCACAATATAGTGGTGGTTGATGTATAGGGAACTAGAGTTGGAGAACAATATAAGTATATCCACATAATAGGATTATTTATCATTATATTTGTGTTGAAATTTAAAAAATCTATATTATTAGGAAGAAAATGTTTTGAGAAGATTCAAGTGCTATTATTTCATGTTAAAAACATCATGAAGCATATATGGTCATCATTTAACCATAATTTGAATAATATTTAGGGATGCAATCACTATTATATATATTCTATGAATTTAAAATGAGAATATTTGAAAATATATTTTGGTGATCAAAAGATAAAATTAAATTAGAAGATACTTTTACTGAACTTTAGTAACATAAATATCATAAGAGACTATATTATTCTTACTGAATAAGAATATAGAAAGTTGAGTTGAGATGATTATTGAAGTTTATGTATTCAAGCTGGAATGTGTATAGGTTTTTATTGATGCTCTCATAATTCAAATGAGAAGCTTATAACTACAACTATTGTTTTTTTATATAAAGTATTGAAGAATGTTTTACTTAAAAATATTGGTGGAATATTTTGTATGAATAACTAACCCATATACCCTCATGAACTATTAATTAATCTAACACATCATATACTCTGAGGGTGTTCCCGATCCACATGGGTTTTCGACTAACACTCAGGCATCAAAAAAAACTATAGGGAATTATTTACCCAAACCTAAAGTAGAAAACATAGAATATATATATACACAACAATAAGAACTAGAAGAAGCGAAATACCTGAAAATATTTTCCATAACTAAAAGGAAATATCATAAGTTATAAAACTCAAAACTATCTGAACAATATCCAAGGTAAAAGTATAATAGTATAGGACAACTAAAACTGAAACTTGAACTCCATGTGATAACATGGGAAAACTCCTTCCATCTCACCAACAGCTACCCAGACACTACTGACTAAAACCTCACCACCTCACCACAACGCCTTGCCTTTCCCTACATCAAAATACATAACAAGGTTTACACACCACCTAAGGGGTGCATAGGGTGTGAACTAAACAGGCTCAGTAGGATCCCACCTAGGTGTTCCATATAAAGTCTATTTACAAAAATAAGAACATGCTGATTTTTAAATAAAATAATTTATTATTATCAGTTAAATAGTTTTTCTATAAAAACCATGGTAAAATATTTCCCCTTTTTCCACAGTTCCAAATAATCTAGGTAAAACAGTTTCAAATCATATCACATATGTTGAAGAAGTTCAAATCATGAATCATGTATCACATCAAACCCAAAATACTAAAAAACAAAAGTACATATAACATCACACCAAGGATTACAACAGTTCATTCTAGTTAGAACACTTATACTCAGACATAGAAAATCACATGCATCAAGTCTCTAGATATATGCATCGAATCTAGAAATAAGAGGAACACTCTAACAAATGAACCTCTCAAAATGTCTAATAAGTACCTAGAACAATGGGTCTAGGGAGCATAGAAACACCCCATGAGTTAACCCCCTAACTGTATCAAAAAATGAACCCTATTGACACACCTTACACCTAAGTACCCATGGATTCCCAAGTTCTATATTTTCCAAACCAATTAATCAAAACCATGATTTGAAAACCATTTTATAAATTCATCTCACAATACTTTCAAAATAACTATTTTTTTACCAAAACAAGTGGAAATACATCTTTTCTCAAAAAACCATTTTCACAAAAACACAAATCAATCAATCAATCCATTTTATTTATAAAACAATTCATCAAAACTAAAGAAATCATGGTTCATCCAACACAGGATAAATATGAAACTACCTACATCAAATTCAAATTTCACATGCCCACAACAGGATCCACCAACAAAAAATAATGAAAATACAACAATAGGAGACCTAAAATATATCCTTACATATTAGAATCAATTCAATAAGAAAAAATATCAAGGAAGAAGATAAAACAACAAATGCCTCAAGGAACTCACAAAGCTCACACAACCAACACAAACATCGACCTGTGGAGGAATATCACACAATAGATCTAGAAAGTATCAAGAATAATTGACACCAAATACCCAAATATATAAAAATTTAGAACAATGGATCTATTATGACCAATGTAAATGAAGAAAAAGAAATATCACTTACCTAGAGGGATTTAGTGCAACTACAATGAATGATACAATCCAGAAGAAGTGGAGATCCAAAAACTCACCTAGGAGATCTGTAAGGTTTTGGGAGAAGATCATGCATTTTGAATGAAAAATAATTACACATTTAGAGCATAAAAACCTATAATATGTGCATATTTCATTATGTGAATCAAAGGTTTATGATTTCAAATCCAATAAATTCTTATACGCTGAAAAATGTGTCACCTCAGTTAAAAAAATAATGATTGGACTTTTCATGACCTAAACCAGTTTCATGGTGTGTAAAATTTTCACACTATATACCATTACACTACATAATCCCAATAAAGGTTTCATGTCATGTAACCAGTTCATGATGTGAAAATTCCTATTAGGTGGATTCTATAAAAATATTTAGAAAAATCCTCTGGTTCAACTCGAAACCCAAAGGAAATTCTCTTAAGACTTATATTTATACCCAAACTCCATTAATTCCAGAAAACATAAATCCCTAAAATTTAGGTCATTTTCCCCATAAAATTCTTTATATCCTCAAAAGTCCCAAAACACACCCAAAAAAATAAGGAAATAAAAATTGAGATGAAAAATACCTAAAAAATGTAACGGTGTGTTACAAACTCACCACCATAAGATTTATCATCCCTAGGAAGTCATGTGGATGAATGGTGTCTGGAAAGAGGTGAGGCCAATGATCCCTCATTAAAAACTTACACTACCAAGTATCGTGAGAATATAATACATGTTTCCATAATACTTTGACCAATGAAATCATCTTAACATGAAAGACTTTTTCCAAAGAGTTAATGATCTCTACTGGTTTCTCTACAATAGAAATGTCTCACTCCTACTTGATTTCTTCCCAACTCAAAATGTGATAGGGATCAAGATGGTACTTCCTAAATAGATATATTTGGAAGACATCATGAATACCTTTCAACTGAAATAAAAATTCCAATCGATAAGAAACCATCCCAAGATTCTCAATAAAATCAAATGACCCAACATATCTCGAATCCAACATTCCCTATTTTCTAAGATGATGATAACCAAACCAAGGAGAAAATTTTAAGAAATCATGATCACCAATGTAAAACTCCAAATTATGTCACTGATGGTCTATATATTATTTATTACAACTCTGAGTTATAACCAAATGTTTATGTATATCCAGAATCCTCACTAATGTCACCTGAATGAGACTCAATTCTACCAAAGAGGCCTCATCCACCTCTACCCAACAAAGAGGTGAAATTCATGGGAGACCATAAAAATACTTGAATAGAGACATTCTATCCAAAAGATGATAGATTTTTTTATAATAAAACTCAAACAGTCCCATATGACTATCCCATGATCCACCAAAATTCAAAATGTAGGCGTGGAGCAGATCCTATTAGATCTGAATGGAAAGTTATGTCTGACCATCTGTATATGGATGGTAATTTTTACTCAAACTTACCTAAGTCTCCACCAACTCCTAGAGACTCTTAAAGTTTCATGAGGTAAACCTAGGATACTTATTTGAACCAATGGAAAAGGTAACCCCATGTAACCTCATAACCTCCTACATATATAGTATACCTAGGTCTTCAACTTCAGTGGTTTCCTTGGTCAGAATAAAGAGTTCCATATTTTTCAATTGATTCATCACCCCCGAATAGAATTTCTACCATGGGGAGTCCATGGTAATCCAATAACAAATTCCATTGACACCACATCCCATTTCCAAACTTGCATCAAAACAGGCTAGAGAAAACTAGAAGGTTTCAGATGAACTACCCTTACCTATTGGCAGGAGTAAAAGAGGGACACATAATATACAATGCCACGCTCCATACCTATCCACCAGAATCATATTCTTATGTCATAATACATCTTTATAGTTCCCAGATGAATGGACCATGAAAAATTATGACATTAAAAAAAACTTATCTCCTCATGGATGTTGGGAAGACAAACTGATCCCTAAAATATAGAATTCCATCTGAAGAGAGAGACCAACCATAAATGGTCTCCCCACCTTATAGGATTTCTCGAATTCTCTTGAATTCATCATTCTGCTATATATACTATAGAATATACTCAAGGATAGAAGATGATAACCAAACATTAGTAATAACTATACCAAAAACATCCTCCTGAGCATCCAGGTTCAATTGAGTGAATATATCCAATAGGATTCACTCCTCTTTTGATTCCAAAACAGTATGTGATAGAACTTTCCTATTGAGAGTGTTTGTAATGAAATTAACATTCCCTAGGGTGTAGGATATGTTAAATAAAAATTTCTGAAGGTCTTCCACCCATCGCCTCTCTCTGAGATTCAAGTATTTCTATGAAAAGATATATCTAAAACTCTTATGGTTAGAAAATACTATGAACCTTTACCCAAAATTATAGTCCTAGAAAAACTTAAGAATATAAATAACTGTGGAAAGATCTAAATCATGATTGGGGTAATTTTTCTCATGTGTTTGAAGTTGAAAAGATCCATAAGACACAACATGATTATCCTGCAGAAGAACATACCCAGACCATCACCAAAATCATCATAGTACACTACATACCCATTATCAGTTTTAGGTAATATCAGAACATGATCTGATGTTAGAATTCATTTCAACTCATTGAAAAAAAACTAAAATTATGCATCCCATATTTATTTCACCATTTTCATGGTAAGATCGGTCAAAGGTGACACCAACTTTGATAAATCATCCAATAATTATAAGGAAACTCTGAATCTCAATGTTTTGTGGCTCCCCCAATGACAAGACAACCTTCACCTTCTTAGGATAAACTAATAATCCATACTCAAAATCATGTGTCCAAAGAACTTCACTTCTTGGATCCATAAAATTTATTTCAAAAAATTTCCATACAAATAATAACTTCTCAAGATTTCCAAAACCAAATTCAAATGATGCTTGTTCTCATGATTTGATCTCGAATAAATAAAAATATCATCCATGAACACTACCAAAAAAGTTTCAATATACTCATGGAATATCTAGTTCAACAAATACATAAAACCACAGTAGCATTAGTTAGACCAAACAGAATCATAATATATTCATAATGGCCCTACCTACTCCTAAAAGTCATATTCAGTATATCAGACTCCCAAACTCTAAGATAATGATTACATGACCAAATATCGAACATCAAAAACTAATTTACCCCATTTAACTGGTCAAAAAATTACCCACATAGATAAAGGATACTTATTCTTAACTGTTACCCAGTTCAAATTCGGATAGTCCATGTACAATTAGAGTAAACTATATGCCTTCTTGGAAAAGATCATAGGGGTTTTTCAAGGAGAAATGATAGGGTGAAAAAAAATAATCATCAGATTCTCAAACTAAATATTGAGCTATTTCAGCTCTGATGGAACCATATGATAACAGGGAATCGAGATCAGATGAATATCTTGCACCAAATGAATGATAAACACTACCACTCTCTAGAGGGAGACTGGAGAAATCATCTAGGAAAACATCAAAAAATACTAAACAACCAAGTTGAGATCACCCATAAAATAAATTTCATCAAGATTAACTACAACATTAGACAACAAACACATGAGCTCTAGGTGATAAGGTCATGTATGAACAGACCTCAGATCCCACTCTCCCTAAAACACCCAAGATCTATCATCGGTCATAAGGAATGAGACATGTTGATGATAACAATAAACCTCGCCGTGATGAGTGATAATCCAATTCATTATAATGATAATGTCAAATAGATCTAGATTGAGGACTAGGAATTCCCAGAATAACTCTGCATCATCTGTCAATAGCGAAAAAGGACACTCAAACACTTTCTCTTTCATATTTCCAAGAGGTGTTGTAGCTCCATAACAAAGGGAATTAACTTCATCATATGTTTAAGAATACCCAAAAAATGGGTAGATATAAATGAGTGAGAGAAACCTATATCAAATAAATCAGTCTATACTGAAGATGTAATAAAGATGGTTCCTCTCACTGTTGCTGGACTCACATCTAACTCCACTGAAAACTCATCCACTATGTTAAGGTGCTTCACTCGTATGGAATGTAGCTAAAGAACTGTAGACTTTGAGAATATGACTACACTAAACTAGAATTTGGAGTAGATGATCCTTGACCATAATGGGGTGTAGACATATCTTGAATGAAATGTTGTATATATACATAGCATCCATAACTATTACACATCTTTGCAGGTGAGAAACAATAACTTCGGTTGTTCCCAACATTTCCAAACAGATAGAAAGTTAGGGGAACACTACTGGTTATAACTAAAGGTGAAAATGAGTCATGCTGCTAAGAACCAACCCCACCACTCATATGATGATCATGTAACTTCCCCATCCTTCCATGTCCTCCACTGAAGATTACATTGGGTGGAAGAGAATGGGAATAATAACTAACCTTGCCTTCCATATCCATCTCTTCCATCATTTCCCTATCTACTATCTCCAAATAATTAGTAAGATTTAGTATAAATACCTACGATCTGATATCCAATCATAAACCCTGTAGGTACTTTAGAGCCTTCAATTATTCATTCTATAATACCTCTGGATAAAAACTAACCAACTCCATGACCTGATTATTGTAGGCCGAAAACAAATTCTTCCTATACTTTAAGGATAAGAACTCTAGAGAATCTCTATAATTAGTGACTCTGGAAAAAACTAATGAAATAAGTGGGTCTTGAAACCCTTCTAATCCAATCCCATGTGTCTATCCATATGCACTGTGAAATCCCACTATTACATTACAAGACCCACTACAATCGAACTGCCGTTTAGCGGCGTTTTTTTTTCGTTTCACGGCGGTTTAAACTGCTGCTACATTGTTTGGTGGCGGTTTACAGAAACCGCCATCTAATAGGGCGTCGACAATCTATTAGAGGCGGTTATTTATGTTTAGCGGCAGTTTAAGGAAAGCGTCGTCGCTGCCTCATTTCACGGTGGTTTCCCTGAATTTAGCGGCAGTTTTACGAGCCCTGGATATCACGTTATTCGCAGCGGTTATAACCGCTGCCAATAAAATCAAATTCCAACGGCCGTAAAACTGCCGCTAAAGTCACGGGAACCGCTGCGGAATGAGGTAACCATGATGCTCCTATGTAGCGGCAGTTATAACTGCCACTAAAAGTAGATTTTATTTTACGTTTAGCGGCGGTTTAAACTGCTGCCAGTATACATTTAGCGACGGTTAAAACCGCCGCGAAAAGCTGCCCAGAATAAAAATAATAATTCTTTGCTTCTGCTGCACCACTGTCCTGAAAAACAAATAAAACCAGAAAAAACCATCCCTTGCCTCCCACCAATGACCAAGAGCTGAAT
This sequence comes from Viscum album, assembly GCA_963277665.1. Lineage (NCBI taxonomy): Eukaryota > Viridiplantae > Streptophyta > Magnoliopsida > Santalales > Viscaceae > Viscum > Viscum album. The sequence goes on from OY728157.1 coordinate 1,777,292,790, forward strand.
ATCCAGAATAAATCACAACATCCAAAAAACATGTTTTTCTCTCAATGAGAAATAATATACAACTTTAATATTTAAAAATATAAGAAAAATCTGAAACTTTGTAAAATAAGACTTCCTATTAGAGAAAGTATTATTAACACAAGAGTCAGATATCCATCAAAGGTTCCAAAACATTCCTCATACTCATGTATACAATATCCTAAATAGTCAATACTAGGAAGATAAAACTCCATTGATAAAACATTGTAACATTCCAAACTGGATTCCACTAAATCTTATAACTTCACTTTCTTAGGATAGATCATCCATAGCGATTCTACTCTACTTAAAAAAATTGATAATTGATGAATTAGTAGTTATATTAGTACCAACCCATTTATATAATTATTTTTTTTGGTTTTGTGGCCTAAAAACCATCCTTAATACTTATAATAAATTTGAACTAATGAAATAGCTTAAATAACACATTAAAAATATATTGTTATAAAAAATCCTATTGTGGTAATAGTTTTAGAGTTACATTGGGATATACCTTTTATAGGAATGTGGATATTTCCAGTGAGTCTTAGTTGACATCTTTTTATGTTGTAATATAGGTTAGGTGGGAGATTCTAGTGACCTTTTAGGAATAAACCTAGAATTAGAGTTGATTCCTCGTGTTATGTGAGGGGTTAACCTAGTTTTTCTATAATCCTTGGAGATATTAAGCATCATTGGATGCATATTTTTAGTTTTTGGTCATATGATGTGTTTTTTTATGTATTTTGGGATTGAGTAGGACTCTATTTGTGGAATGATTCCCCAAGTTGGTAGGTGATCATGAGATAAGTAAAACTTCTAGGTGTTATGAGCATCTTTAATGCTTGAGATTAGTAGGACTGACATTCCAATCTAATTTTATTTAGTTTAGTTAGTTGTGTGAGTTTAATTTCAAAGGTGTATGACTCAAGAAGTCATCATCCATGTTAAATGGTTATGTAGGATAACGTGACCCTTGGGTTTGATTTTTTGAGTAGGCTAGAAAATACCAAGAATGCACAGTGTCATTGGTCCTATAAATTATATGAAATGGGTGTTCCCATTTCATTGATGTAACATCAATTTAGTATTCATTATCATATAAATTTCCTATTTAAATATGGTTTGGTGGAGAGAGTTGTGTGGTGTTTTGTGAAAAAATTTCTAGTCTCTGAGAGTTTGAGGGATGAAATCATAGGTAACACCTTGAGGGGTATTATCACATAACTACTTGGTTTAGGGTTGTGGGATCTAAAAAGGTTGTGTTAACCGATCACTCCCTGAGTGAGGTTACTTAGGTATTAACTATGTTGTGGTGAGTGATGTAGACCAGAGTTTTTAGTAGAAAAGCTAAGTTATCCTAGTTCTATGGATGACTATGTAAGAGGATCGAGTTTTATAACATCATCAATCTGGGTTAAAGTTCAAGATGTATTTATTGATGTTGATTGAATGTGTGCGCATGGAATGAGGATTGCATAATGCATGTGATTATGAATAGACCATTTCTATTTATTATTAAGTGGATGATGTAAATCTATGTGGTAGGAAGTGAACCACAGGTTGTTCAAGGATGGAATATTAGTTCCAGATGAGGCTTTAGCGTATGCCAAGGATGGATTGTCATGATGGAACATGGTATAATTATGTTGACTCACATCCAGAAACCATGTTTAGTGGTGGACAGAGTGTTTTTCATAGGAATTAGATTCCTATTTTTATTAAAATGATGAATATTAAAATCCTATGGTGGGGAGAATCACACAGGTCATGGAAAATGTAACCTTTGGGAGAGTGAACCACCCTTGATTTAGAACATTCTCATGACATTTTAGAAGAGCTAGAGCATGTTTAGATACCTTTGATGCTTAAATCAGACATTTTCAACAATGGGCCTCACCAAAGTGTCCATAACACTATCCCCTTGATCACTATGAAATGACCCAATTTGTTCAACACAACAACAATGGGTTTAACTCCTAATCATCCAAAATCTCAACTACCAATTCAAACATAGACCTAAATGGAATGATGTATACCACACTCGAGAAATTAAGACATAAAAAGAAACATCAGAAATCAATAAAATGCATAAAAAGAAACATGAGAAATCAAGGAAATTTTAGGAAATGAAAATGTGTGGTGGAAACTATGTGCCACAAATTTTACATATACAAACCATCTGTTTCCATTTTTGTTCAACACATCAACAGTACAACTACTCAGGGTCCGATGATGCATCGTCACCCTCTCCACCTTCATTTCCACTTTGTGTTGTCACCTATAAGAACATTATATTGAAAATTAAATATGGTTACATGTTTATATTAAAACTTAAAACAAATGAAAGTTAGAAAACTAAATGATTTTTATTTTCTGTGATTTACCTGCATACCACCAATCGATGCACTCCCACCAGGGGCATATCTGCTCGTCTACTGTCGTAGTTCAGTCAACTCTTTCTGTAATGCAGATATCTGATCCCCCTGCTGGTGAACTGTGTTTCGTAAAGAAACAATCTCTTTCCTAGAATCTCTAGGTATGGGCTGACTAAAGTCAGGAGTAGATGCAGCAGCTATCCCCGGTGGCCTGCTAAAAACCTCAGATGGCACGGGTCCCAAACCCATCCCGCGCACTCTCCCAGGATGCTCCTTCCCAAGGACTTTAGTAACCGGGTCATCCTGGGAGACAGAGTAGGAATGCGCAGGATTGGCATCTCATAGTTCTTTAATTTTGACCTATAAATCAAATATCAATATATATTAACACAGAAAAAATTGATAATAAGTTATTATGATAAAAAATTGACTTCATACCCCAACTTCTTTAGCAGGCTCATTAACAAAACATCCATCTGATTTCTTGTGAACATCTAACCACAGTTCAATTCTATATGCTTCATGGCCTAAACTCTGTGACTGCATTAATCAAAGATAAATCAACAATTCGATATATTAAACAGATAATATTGTCTTATAAATATTTAAACTAATTAAAAGATTACCAATGTACTTCGATTTCTAGAAAACCTTTTTGAGCCCACAGTGTGCGGGATGACTTTCTTCACTCGGTTTGACGCATTCTGTCTTGATAGATCCTAAAATAAATAAAATGCAATTTAATACTGTTGTATTTAATGTCATGTCCTTTTTATATACATGTATAAATATAAAATGAGGATAATATAATAATATATATATTTCAATACCATCCACTTCTGATCCCAATGCCTGTCAATAAACACTTTCCACTGCTCTTTCGGTACCCCACTGTGTAGCTTCTCATACATTTGCAGCGCGGTCAACGAAGCATCATTGACAACACACCACAATATCCATTTAAAATCTTTCCACTTCTTACCTAGATTTTTCAATGTCCACTTCTGTGCTATCACATCAGCAATGGTAAAGTGGAAGAACATCTGTATATAGAAATTCATTTTGAACATATTAGTAACATGACATTCAATTAAACCATAATGTAATAAATTTACCTTGATTTGAGAATCAAACACTTCATTTTTCCATCTTGGAGGCATATGTCTCCAATCTTCATATGAAATGGGAAGGGAAATGGGCTCTGCTGCCAGCTGGCCTTGAATCTGGACAAGCAACCACGCGACATCATTCGTAGGGACCCTGTAGGAATCAAATGCCACAACAATCTTCTCGTCATTCAGATTCCAAACATCTGAACTTTTTATTTTTTTCTCCATGGTTGAATTTTTGTCATCTTCAATGAGAAAAAAATTAGTATAAACAAAATGCAATAAATTTATTTAATTAAAATTTGTACCTATGATAGTGACACTCCAGTATGTCCGAGATGAACTGGAAGGGGCGCGTCGCTGCCCCACTGCTGAGGCTTCTGAAGGGGGAGTCAACGAATTAGCCTCTACTTGGACATCCACAGATGGTGTGAGAGATGGTGCAGGGGGAGATGGTGTAGGGGTGTCAGCAGCTGGTGCATCAGATGTCGTGGGGAGGGAGCCAGATGGATAGTCATCTATCGCAGAACTGGATGAAATAATGTAATGCTTCTTCCTTGGCATTGCTGTCATTTAATCAAATAAAATTAAGTTCGGAATATATATTTCAAAAAAATTATGCAGAAAAAAAAATTAAAAATGATAACAGATGGAGTACTAACAAAAAAATTATATTTAACAATGATAATGAATGACTGCAAAAATGAAACAACTGGTTGCTGAATAAATAAATAATTGTACATACAATCATTTTCCCCTTAAATCATGTCGGTTTCCTTCTCCATTTCTTCATCCAATTCATTCATCCTTGCTAGACTAATATTTTCAATATCATGATGGACAAATAATTCTGCTTCCTGTTACTGATTAAATTCAATTTCAGAGGTCAAATTTTCCACTTCATCACCCATATCATACGAATATCTTTGTATTACATGAGCAACTACACTCCACCCTTCATCGGCAACATCATTCACATAATATACCATTTTTTCTTGAGATTCTAAGATATATGGATCATGCAGTTCACGATCACCAACATTCATCAAGCGAGAGAAGTTCACAGAAGTAAATTGCAAGGAATCTCTTTTAACGCCTCTAATAATATCAAACCATTTGAATTTGAATAAAACAACTGAAAAATGTCCTCGGTAGTTTAATTCAATAATATCATGCAGCTTTCCAAAGTATTCCACTTCAGCAAATGTAAATATACCACTATTCTGTGTTCTCAAACCCACTTCTCAATCGACTGTATGAAATCTAAAGCCATTCACATTATAAGCGTCGAACTTTCTAACTTTTTTTAGAGGACCTCTAGTAAGAAACTTCAAATCTTCTGACACCTCTGCTCGAGTATCATTATTCATGATCTGAAAAAAGAAATATACTTTATTAGATTTACAAAATGTATGTGTCAAACTAATATTTGTATTAATTGCAATATTTATGAACTTACACATCGTGCAAACCATTCTACAAGCTCTTTATTAACAGCTTTCGTTATATCTTTCTCATTTCGTGTTCGGCCTCTCATTCATCTCTTTTTTTGTATCCTCAACTCTTCAATAAATGGATCTGCAATTTCACTATTCAGCAGCACATATCTATGTGCCTGTAATAATTCCAATTCAGTCAGTGTCATATTTGAGGTCCTCCCAACAGATCGGCCAATAGCAGGAAATATTTTGGATTTCTGATGTATTTAAGATTAAGTCGATGTGTCGTCAACATGTCCAACTCGATTAAATCTTGTCTCAATATCATCCAAGTATCGAGAACAAAAGGTAAGACACTCCTCAGCCACATAACCTTCAGCAATTGAGCCTTCTCGTTTAGCTTTATTTCTCACGTATGATTTCAAATGCCCAAGTTATCTGTGAAATAAAATAAAAACAATTATGCATTTAATTAAGTACCAAAAATTGTTTACTTAACTAGAAAACATATAAATAAAGTACCTCTCAATTGGATACATCCATCGATAATGAACGGGGCCTCCTAATTTAGCTTCCTCAACCAAATTCACAATTAAATGCATCATTACAGTAAAAAAGGATGGAGGAAAGATCATCTCCATTACGCAAAGGGTCAATACAAACCTCTCCTGGTGGTTGTCAAGATGAAATGGATGTAGAGATTTCTCACAAAGTTTTTTGAAAAATGTGCAGAACTGGAGTACAACAGCAGTAATTTTTTCAGGTAATAATGTATGTAATGCCAATGGTAGTAACTATTGTAACAAAATATGTGAATCGTGACTTTTCAATCCATGTAACCTACGATTATTCAAGTCAAAACACCTCGAGATGTTACATGAATACCCATCAGATACCTTAACATTCTTTAACATTCAAAGGAATGTATCTTTATCCCTATTTTTCATTGCAAAAATTGCCGGAGGATACTTTCCATTCTCATCTGGCCAGAGATCGCATTTTATGTTCATTGTTTGTAAGTCTTTGCGAGCATTGAGATGATCCTTCGACTTTCCATGTCATTAAGAAATGTGAAAATCAAATTTTCACACACATTCTTCTCAATATACATCACATCAAGATTATTCCACAACAAATTAAATTCCCAATACGGAAGTTTAAAGAATATACTTTTTTTCTTCCATTGTTGTGTTCCGGTTTCACTTGACGATGCACTTCGGACCCATTTTCTGCTATCATTTAAATGATGAACCTTCCCAAATTCTGTTTCAACATTTTCAAGATGTGCCAATATTTAAAAACCATTTAACAACTTTGGAGGTGGTCTACGATCAATGGAACCATTAAATTTTGATCTGTCCAGCCGAAATCTATGAGATGCATCGAGAAATATTCGATGAAACAAGAAGCACCATTTTCTACTGTGAGGTAGCCGTTTGGGATCAAAATAAAAGTTACAAACGAGACAAGCCAAACCCGTGTAAGTGTTCCAACCAGATAAATTCCCAAGCCCAGGGAAGACACTAATGGTCCACATTAAAGCAGCATGCATTTTGAACATTGTTTTAGAAGAAGCATCAAATGTCTCAACACCGTTGCTCCATAACTCCTGCAATTCTTCAATCAAAGGCTGCAAGTATACATCAATATCATTTCCAGGCATTTGTTTTCTAGGAATAATCATCGAAAGGATAAAAGATGTTTGTTTCATACACATCCATGTAGGCAGATTATAAGGGATCAAAACAACTGGCCAAATGCTATAATTGGTACTCAAAGTCCCAAATGGGTTGAATCCATCGAAAACCAATCCCAATCTAACATTCCTAGGATCAGCTAAGAAATCGAGATGTAATGAATCAAATGTCTTCAACGATTGAGAATCTCATGGATGTCTCATTAACCCATCATTGTTATTATCTACAGAATGTCACTTCATGTGTTCGGCGGTTTTCGATGACATGAATAATCTTTGCAATTGAGGCTTCAAAGTAAAGTAATGCAAAACCTTTGCAGGTGTGCTACTTTTATTCTTCTCCATGAAATTATGTTCATTCAGACTTCCAACATCACCCTTTTCATACCATCTAGAAGAAGAACATTTCTTGCAATTCTGTCTACTTGAATCCTCTCCCAAATAAAGCATACAATCATTGGGACACGCATGTATTTTTGTATAATTCAGACCAAGCTTGTTAACAACTTTTTTCATATCATAAAAAGATTCTGAGATTTTTGCTTCAGGAAATGCATCACGAATCAATTCTAATATCATGGACATTGCCTTATTTTTAATTCCACATAGACATTTGATATGGTACAACTTCAGAAAAAATGAAAGCTTTGAATATTTCAAACACTCTCTATACAACTCTTGATTTCCATCATCAACTAAATCATGAAACACATTTTCCTCAGTGAAGTTTTCTCTTACATTTGGCTCCACAGAATCAAGAGGAGGATCCAATGATATGTGACAATCTTGATCTGCCTGTGTTACAGTCACAAAAACATCACTTGTCACATTGCAATTTGTAGAACCCTCTTCTGGTTGTTCTGATATGTTTTGATGCTGATAGTGGTGTCTTGCAGTACTGAATGCATCATTTATTAGGTTTTGCATTTCATTTTCCATTGTTGATGATCTTGGACCTCATTATGCGGATTAACATCATTGATCAATCTTTCTGTAACGTTCGATTCTTTATGCCAAATACAACACAAATATTGAGAAGGGAATTTCTTCAGTATTAAATGTTCATAAACCTCATCTCTCTTCAACCATGTTCTAAATTTACATTTAGGACATGGACATTTTATTCTCCCTTCAACGGATCGATTAGAAATTGAAAAATCTAAAAACTCTTTCAAACCCTTAACATACTGAGGTGTGTTCCTCGGTAATGTGATCCAGCTTTTATCCATGTATATCACAATGTGCCTACACAAAAAACAAGGAATCAAACATGAGACATCTTCTATAACCCCATCATCAAAAACAAATAATGATGAACAAAATTTCCATAATAAGGAAAAATTAAAGGATATATCAAGAAAAGGGTCTCAAAATTCCTCAAAGTACATAAACTAGAAGCACAAAATGGATGAACTCTTTCTATAAGAATGGGCCTTTTCATCATGTTATGGTTCATCCTGCCTCTACTCCTTGCACATTGGATTCTATTCATTCCCACTATTAATTTTTTTCATACCAGATAAAACTAAGGAATGAACAACCATCGATTTCCAAGAATATTTAGCTTCCATTCACATGTCCCTAGTGACAACCTCCAAAATGGATGTCATTCCCAAAGAAACTAGAGATGTACCAAGGTCTGGGTTAAGAACATAACCAAAGAAATGATCTTTCTCATAATTGATGACCCCTATCTTTAGAGAATATATAACAAACCTTGAAAGGTTATTGACATACTCCAATACTGATCTGTCACCAATAAAAAGTCTCATGAGCTCAGTCTATTTATCTACATTCATTCCCTTAGGAAATAACCATTAAAAAATCAATCTTGATGAGATTCCAATTCATACATTCATGAACTTAATAAGGTACCACTGACTCCCACAAGACTCTGCTGAAACTATAAATCCAGTTCTAAAAAATTCTCACACACAAAGTATCAGGTTCCCTATGATAATTGAGGATCACCTCAATTTGTTCCAACTACCTAACTGCTTCCACTGACCCTTGAAAAACACTTAATGAAGGAAGATAGTGATTTAGGGATCTTATGATGGTGTCCGAGATTGAAAATGATTTAACATCAACAAATCAACACTTATTCTAGGTCGGAATAAGAACTAAATAATCTTTTTTGAAAATTACAGTGGACAACAATAACATCTAAATGAACTATATCAATTAAATACTTAAATTAGATTTATAGGTTGATACAAGATAAGTATCTAGATTTATCTATGTATACTATAAGAGTAGGAATCATGCTCTTTGTAGTTCTGATAAAGGGACTACTATATAGATCATACTCAATCATTAAAAGACTGAATTTTAAATATAAGTACATTGATGAATGAGCCTCTGGTGAAATATATCATGTAGAAATATATCTTATGTATGATAGGGGATATCATTAATATACCATGGATTCATGGGTAGGGGAACATGTTTATATTGAGATATTTTATTTATCTGACTCTCATGTACATATTTATAGCTAATAAAGTTATTATACAATAACCAGATTGAGGTCATGTAGAATTTACTATATATCAAGAAATTTTTTCCCATGCAATGAGGAAACAGTACCCTTAGGTTGTTCATGAGTATAAAATTTGTGATCTAACACTATCCATGTTTGAGTGGCCTAGTGAATATATCCCTATTTTTTCTATGGTTGAATGGTTGTCCCTATGTGATTTTTATTATTTATTTTCACCGTAAATTTTTCATGAGACATTAAATGTGGGTTCTGGTGGGAATAAAAAATGAATTTATAGAAAGATACACTTTTTAGGGGTTTAACTTGAAACTTTTTATGGATTTACCATTTTTATTGAATTACCATACTTTTCATATGTTTTTCAATGTGAATTCATAGCAGGGGGGACTCAAATATTTCCCTAGTTTCTTATTGTATTTTTCTAATATAGTTAGTGCTATGTATCTTTCAATTAGTATTTTAAATTATTGAATGTTAATCCAATTTTTATATTTTTATGGAAACTCATTTTTAATCGAATGTGAGGTGGTTAGAATTTTGAAATGTGTTGAATAAAATGATGTGAGTTTGGTGCCTAATTTCATTATTTCAGAAAACCATGAGGTGTTGTGCACATATTTTAATGTAAAAAAAATAAAAATATTTTTATTCTATTTTAGGATCAGAAGTATTGAAAAAATATTATTGTCTTTTAATCTCATATATCATGGATATAATAGGCGGGTGGGGAATATTATAAAACAATATAAATGAGAGAATTACATCAATTGTGATCCCAATGATCATATAAACAATCTCATGGATATTCACACTATATTTAATTTCATTGTTCATAGACCAATCTACGTATAGAGTTTAAGGGAATGTATCCTTGAAAAAAATTATGTGATATATATAGCGATATAAGAGAGGAATAAAAATATGATATGGATGTAGATCTTGACACACATATGCATATATCCTTAGGGGATGAATCAGATATTTTATGGTCATGGTTCTCATACCTGTAGCTTCTAACATTTTTATATATAAAAACATATAACCAATGATTGGTTAGTCTTCATAGATATTCCAAAACACAACCTGATGTGAATTAACGATTATTAGTATCATATAATACCTTGGAGGGGGACATTAATTTTATGGTCATGATGTTTAGACCATTATGTCACAAAGTTTAATATCCTATGAAAAGGACCATGGTTTTGATAAGACATTACAAAAGGAGAATCTAATGTTATGTATTTGGGGTATCCAAAAGATATTCATACCCAAATTGGAAGGTGCAGAAGAATATAATTTCATAATTTATTTAACTGTTAAAATGATTCTCAAATGTTTAAACTTCAGGGCACAAAAATAACTTTGAATAGAATGATTTTGGAAGGTTTAAAACATACATTATGAATGCCTGAGTCAATAATAAATAGAGACCAAATGGTGAAGAATTACCATTACAAATAGTGGAATACTAATACCATTCTCATTCAATAGAATCTAATGGTACTAGGTTGGATATTTTCTCAATCAGTCCATTGATTGATTATGTGGTTTATGTGGAACTATCTTCCATGACTGAAATATCCCATAGGGATAACTTTATATGCTTCGAGGAAAGGTGTGATATTCAGTATCAAATCCTAATACGTTAGCTCCAAATAAATCAACATCCAAAACCAATTTTTATATGAATATAGAAAAAATTATTGATTAAATCAAGTTTAAGGGATCCTAAGAGTAGTCTATCAACTTGGGAAATTTATCAGTGTTGAATCACACATCAGAGTTATGAACTGGCTTCATAGAGAAAAAATATTCAAAAAGAATTTTAAAACATTATATGTTATTCCACCATGTACTGAAATTGTTTCTTGTGCGATGTAATGAAACATGAGACTCCTGTGTATTAAATCACTTAATGTAGTGATATATTCAGTTTGAAGAGGTAGTATTTTAATTGATGAGAATGCACTATTAAAATTTCCTAAGTCTAGTTTAAAATGGGGTGGGATATCCAATATAACTTTTTCCAAGATGAAAATTTTTTGGGGAATAAGAATAAATTATCAATGATCACATAGTGAACCCCATGAAATTTTTATGATATTATTATTATAAGAAATATTTTTCGTAATCCATAAAAGGGAACAAATTAGTGGGAGTGAAACATTACACCTCTAATGATTTCTTTAAGAGGGTTTAGACCTAAAAAATAGTTGTGACTATTTTGATTTTTAGTTTATGAAATTTTAATTAGGAAAAAGGGTTAAAATTTAAGGTCATACAGATTTGAAAAAATGTTTATGAGGTTCAACGTCACTTAACTTAGACATGGAAGGTAGAATAACTAGTACATCAATGGGGAGGACATATCCAACTTCAGTTGGTATCCCAATTGATGTATATTTTTTCCCATGGGTAAATTCACAATGTTTATGTTTGTAGTACATGTACTATGTATTTGTGGTCATGCCTATGAAAATAAATATCATTGTCACCATGTATTTCATTAGAATGAGAATAAATCCACACATAGTTCTTGAAATGAAAATCCCTCTGTCAAAGATATGAATCATATAAAAGGAAAGGGAAATTTTATTCTTATCATGGGTCTATATATAAGATAACCCATTTAAAAATCTACTACATAGATTCACCACATATGTAGGTGATAGTAATTATAATATTTTTACAAGGAATATGGTAGTTGGTTCCATGGTAGGGTACCTAGATATCACTACATATCCTAATGTGATGGGAGTCAATCCAACTTGTAGTTATATTTATAGATGATTCATTGCATAGATTTATATCACATGTGAGGAATATGTGCATTAATTCTCTAATATACTTGTCAACCATGTGGTAAAGACTTATATATTGATCAAGATCTCATTTAGTGGGGTTTGGATTTTAATATCTCATCCTTGTATGGGATTGTAAAAAGGTGATGATCTATATCTAATACCCAATATATAAGATACATTTTCCCATAGAAATAAAATATTCAACTATACAATTAGTATATAATTTGGAATAATCTACATTATACCATTACATGGATGAAGATCTCATATTGGTATTGGGTCACATAGAAAGGAAAAATTGTCTTGCATTTTATTTTAGCAAAAAAAGTACTCATGTGATGAGGGATTATTTTTATGATGTTTAATTGAATGCAATTAGGAAAAATGTTATACAGTTTAAAATCATGAAATCAGGAGGTTGTAAACTAATGTGGAGATTATACCAAACTATATACTAAAAACCTACCTACTCGAAAACCAAAAAACCTAAATAAGGAGAAACAAAACCCTACCTAGAGGGGAATATGGTGCAGCTTCCGGGGTCGTGGGGGGCTAGGGGTCGCAGGGGGTCGGGGGTTGCGGGGTCGCCGGGGTCGCCGGGGTCACCGGGGTCGGGGTCGCGGGGTCGCTGGGGTCGCCGAGGGCTGGGGTCGTGGGGGAAGCGGGGGGCCGGGGTCGCGGGGGAAGGAGGGTCGGGGTGGGGGGAAGGGTCGGGTGTTAAAAAAACAATGTTTCGTGGCGGTTTATTATAAACCACTGTGAAACCTTTTTTACAAAAGGTTTAGCGGTAGTTCCTAGAACCGCCGCTAAACAGCGGTTTTGTTGTAGTGACCCTAGAGTCTAAACATTGTGTACTTCACCTTGATATTCTCAAGTATATCCAGAAATTAAAAGACCTGCTCAATCTTTTCCAACTAGTCCTCCACCTCTTTAGGTTAATTTATACCCTTAAATGATGGTGGATTATCATGTAAGAACTCTAATGATTAATCCCTTTCTCCTACATCTCCTATTTGTACCTAAAAAATTGTGTTTTGGACTTATGGAACATTTAAGTCTATAGAATGAACTACTCATATGATAGTATCTATAAGATTCTAATCTAAAGGAGGATTCCCTTGAGGAGCATCCAATACACCCTCCTATGTAACCTATTAAAGATGTCTCTAAGTCATATCACTACAGACCGAAAACATAATAAGTGATTAAATGATTATAAAATATCAATTCAAACCATAAAACCATAATGAAAACTAAGATTAAGATCAAGAACTCAAAATAGGAGACATACATCCCAACATCCAATGGTAACTTGAGTCTCATCATAGAAAGAGATGGCCAGGAACTCACCACAACCTACCTCTCAAGTCCTGAAAATCATATATCCATTCTACCAACTTCCCAAAACTGAGCACAACCTTGCACTCTGATACTAAACTATGATGAACTGACCTTGATAACCTCACAAATCGATATCCATACCAACCTGTCACATTCCCAAAAGGAATTCTCAGCCCCTAAAGGCTAGAGACTAGCACCTGGGCATCAACAACAACTAGAGGGAATGAATTCTCTTAGCCTAAAGTAGACAATATGTCATATATATATATACATGGTATGAAAAAATAGTGGAATAGAAAAAAATTAAAATATATTCCATAACTGAAAGGAAATAGTATAATTGATACACCCAAAAGTATCTAAAAAATATCCAATGTAAAATTCCAATAGAAAATGACAACTAAAACTAAAATAGCTACCCTAATTTATAATGTGGGAAAACTTCCACCATCTCACCACCAACTACCCAGACATAGCTGACTAAAACCTCACCACCTAACTACAGAACCTTTCCTTTATCTACATCGAAAAACTTATTAGGATCTATGAACCACCAAAGGGGTATGCAAGGTGTGAGCTAAATAGGATCAATAAGATCCCACCCAGGTGTTCCATATCAATTATCTATAAAAAAATATTAACATTCCCAACTTCAAAGAAAACAAGGAATTATAATCAGTTAAATAGTTTTTGTATCAAAATCATGGTGAAATATTTCCCCTTTTTCCATGTTCCAATAATCCTAGTAAAAAAATTTCAAAGAATATCACATATGATAAAGTAGTTCAAAGAATGCATCTGGTATCATATCAAATCCAAAATAGTACGAACCAAAAGAATAGGTAACATCATAACAAGGATCATAAAAATTCAATCTAGCTACAACACTCATACCCAGACATAGATAAATTCATGAATCAAGTCTCTTGATATATTCATCAAATTTAGAGATCAGAGGAACACCCCAACAAGTGAACCTCCCAATAGGTATAACAAGTCCCTAGAACAATGGGCCTAGGGAGCAGAGTAACACCCCATGAGTAAACCCCCTGACAATATCAACAGATGAGTATTATTACTAAACCTTCCACCTAAGTACCCAAGGTTTTTCATGTGTTTCATTTTCCAAACCAATTCATCAAAACCATACTTTGAAAACCATTTTGTAAATCCATTTCACAATTATTTGAAAATACATATTATTTTTTCCAAAACAAGTGGGGAACCATCTTTTCCCAAAAAACCCATTTTCATTGACATTTGAATCAATCAATCAATCAAGATATTTTATTTATAAAAAACATTATCAAAACCAAAGAAAGCATGGCTCATCCAACACATACTAGATACGGAACCACCTACCTCAAACTCGGGTCGCACATGCCTGAAATGGGATCCACCAACACAGAAGAATGAAAAGACCACAATGGAGGACCTATAATCGATTCTTACATCTCAAAATCAATTTAAAAAGAAAAAATATAGATGGAGAAGATAAAACTACATGTACCTCAATGAACTTCCATGCCACACCACAACCAACAAAAAGTTCAACCTCTGGAGTAAGATCACACAACAAATCTAGAAAGCATCAAGAAGAATCAACACTATAAGAACAATAGATCTGAAAATAAAGTGAAATAGAGCTCCTATAACCAATGAAAATGAAGAATCCGAAATATCACTTACCCATAGATATGTTTTACAACCTCAATGAAGATCAATCACTGAACAAAATGATCCATATGGAGTGAAGGTCCACTAAATATCATGGGAGAGCACCTAGGTTTCTAGAGAGGATCCTTCACATCGAATTAAAATGAATCAGATGTGTATTGAAAAAAAAACCTACAGGCCACACACATTTCATGATATAAATCATTGGTTCATGATTTGAGATCCACAAAAGGTGTATACATCTAAAAAGGCATTACCTCAGTTAAAAAAACACTAATTAACCATTTAAAAATGTGAACCAGTTTCATGGCATGTAAAATTTTCATGCTTTGTAACGATTCATTAAATCATCCCGATAAAGGTTTCACATCATGTAACCAGTTCATGATAAGAAAATTCACAGCATGTAGATTCTGCATAAGCATTTAGAAAAATCCTCTAGGTCAAACCGAACCCCCAAGGACAACCTCTTAAGTCTTTTTCACATTTATAACTGAACTCCATTAATTACAACAAACATACATCCCTAACATTTAGGTCATTTTCCTTATAAAACACTCTCCATCCTTAAAAAGTCCTAAAACACACCCAAATAGAGATATAAATGAAAATATAGATGATAAATACCTGGAAGAAGGTAATAAGATGTTATATTTTTGGAAAAAGAAAACTCGACCTTGCTGGGAGAAATATATAAAGGTATAAGGGGTCAAAAGGAATGAGAATAAAGAATAAGAGTGAAGGGTGTTTTTTTAATACTACTTTAGATAATGGTTTAAATAAAAATAGGGAACATGGGAACATTACCATGTGAATCTATTCAAAAAATATGATATGAGGATTGTGGGGTGTGGTCTATGTATACAGTTTTCATTGAAAGTTATCTTTCAAATATTTTCATTTTTGGAAATTAAAAAGTACCCCCCAAATTTTATATTTTACCAGTAAATATATGTATCTAAGAGATAAAATTAAAAAAAATTGAAAGATTTGTAAGCATGGGTGTGATGTATAGAAAAACAGAGTGTGCTGAGAGAGAACTTGGCCTCTTGGTGAGGAGTAGGAAGACATAGTTGATAATTTTTTGAAGATATAAATTATATGGGTATCAAAGAATAGTTGGAGGATAATGAGGAGGAGGAAGCTAATTCTCATATAGGTCCCTGCTACACTCAGTGTTACAGAATATTAAGAATAAGACCAGAAGAATAAAAAGCATAACCTTGAAGGGTTTTCATGCAGTGAAAAAGAGTATTCTAAAGGAATTATTTTTCTACTTACAAAGTATAATTTTTTGGATATTTTTATTAAATATATGTGAGAAAATGATATGTACATAAGTTCCCAGAGAGTATTTTACGACTATAAAATTCCTTATATATTTGTGTTGTGACTATAGAACTAACATATTATAAAGAAGAACTAGAAGGCATACAATATACTGAGACTAAGTTTCATGTATTTATCCTAAATATATATAGGTAGTATAAGAATCTAATTGAGAGTGGTCTCATATAAATTTTTGGATGCAATGACATCCTTATAAATCTTGATGATCTACTTCAATAAGGTTGCAAGATGAAAACAACTGGTGGGATGTTAGTGTAGGGAAGTGCGATGGTATGTTGTATTATTTTACTTATATAATGTATTAAAAAATCACTTTGTAGTATTTTTAAAGGGTATAGGATAATACTTGAACTAACCCACTTTTAATTTATGACATGATTTATATTGTGAAATCTATGAATCGGTGAAACTCGATCACAATAAGGAGTAGGATTCCCACATAGGGGTAGAACCTTACAAAATTACAAGTTCTATACTTTACTTATTTACTTGTTTTTTAAGTGGTGTATATGATTAGGTAGTTAATAACAAGTCTATTATTGTTTTAACCAATAATATGGGTTCAAATGCCAAAGGGGTTTATAGTTTAAAATAGAAATTTTAAATTGGTAAAAAAGTATACCAACACCAAATTCACCCCCTATCAGGTGTCTGCACTAGTCCACTAGGATTAAAAATTAGTATCAGAGCTTAATTTTTTCTCTAATTGGATCTATTTTTAAGAAAAAATTTCTTTTACATTAATGCATGAATTGAACATTTTAAATAGAATAGCCTTAGATATAATAATCTATATCCATTTCTATCTATACCGGTTTGGTGGTTTCAGATAATAATTTTCAAAAAAAGAAGAAAATAGAGGCTAAAAAGCTAAGAAAAATATTAAATATGAAAGAAGAATTACCATTATATGAAATTAGTCAAAATAGTGGGCGTTTTTTCAAATATGTTTATTATTATTCTTCTAATAAATCAAGTAGCTCAAGCTGTGAAGAAGATGGTTTTAATGAAAAAATCACTGGTTTTTATTCTAAAGTTTAGTATTACTTAAATAGAAATATTATTGAAGTTTTTACATATATATTTTCTTAAATCTAATGGATATAGGATGAGAAGTCACAGGTGGAGAAGGAAAATAATGAAATGGAGGATACATGAGTTATGAAAGTAAGAAAATAAAACACACTCACAAAATTGGTTTAAGAAAAAGTGAAATTTGTTTTACAATGAAATGAAAAATATTCTTTAATTGATGAAGAATTACAAATGGTATTATATGAAAAATAATTGTTTGAGAAAATTATCAAAGAAGTGTTCCATTCCGTGGAGAGGATATATAAAGTTTCTTTGAGTGTCAAGGATGTGAAATTAGATTTTAAAGATAAGAAGATAACATACTTGATAATTTTATAAAACAAAATATAAATAAACTTGAGGAATAAATTCATATATAAAAATACAAATGGTGAGTAAATTTGAGATTAGTTTAATATGAGAATATCACCCTCAACATAAAGTTTCTTTAACTTGAAGTTAAATTGAGAAACCTAGAATTTTATAAACCTAATACTTCCCAAGATTCTAAGAAAATAAGTAATGCCACAAAAAATTCTAAAATAATTTTTTCTTAAAATAAGTCTCACAATGGTAGAAAAAAATTTATTTTAATCTTTTCAGGATCAACCCATAACTATCTCAAGGAAGAAGGCAACCTACTGTCCTATTGATCTATGATCACTAATTTTGTTTTGATGACTAGTGTAAGAAAAAACTCAAAAACTATAAAAATTATTAAGGATAAAACATCAATAAATTCAACACATCATCAAGGGTGAATATATTAATTAATAATAAAATAATCTCCCCAAATAGATTCTAAATGGGGGATGAAACGGTCCAAAAATAACAAGCTTGTAAATTTGGAAAAATTGTAGCCAAAGAGAAAATAAAGAGGTTTGTTTTCCATTGTTGGTATTCTTGGGGGTTTGGAAACATTTTTATTGATTTATGAAAAAAATATAATTATATGGTAGTTATATAAGGCCTATAGTTAGGGATATCAAAGCTAAAGTTCATAAGAAACCATTTGTGCAAAAGAAGTTTTCACAAAATGGAGGGAATCTATCTTGTAAGAACATATTTTATTATTTTATTAATTTATATGATGTTTTCAATATATAAAATCACTATAATGAGTATTTTTGTGTCTGAAAACCAATCACAACTCTTATATTGATGAAAATAATCGGTTGTAACAATAGTAGAAACAAATGAAATTAAGAAGTAGGTCTACCTTAGGAAAGAAATCAGTGAAGAAAGTTACTAAACAAATAGTGATCAAGAAGTCAATGATAAATGGTAAGAAGGATTTCATACCAAATATTAGAAGATATTTCTATTTTGGTAATAAATATCACACCATGTGTTGGGATGTGAAGACTATTTTTGGTCACCAGATTCAGTTCAACAAAAGTTGGTCAGTGTATGTTGATCAGCTTGGTGTGAAGAAAGTAGAAATGATATCTATCTAATAGGTAGTGTATCCTTTAGAAGTTTACATATTGTGATAGAGTTACACTCAACCATGCTGATCTGGAAGTTTAGTGGGTAGGTAGTTGTTGGGTTGGTGCACCATTTGTAGCAGTTATGTTGGGTTGATCATGATTCTTGGGGAGAAGGTTTTATTGTTTTACCAGCTTTCACTTACTATATACGTGAGTGGGATATCAATGATAAGTAAGATGGAAATAAAGAATATATCAAGTTATTAATTATGATAATATATTTTCTTGTAATAATTACTTCCACTTATTAATCTATTTTTTAATAATTATAACTTTTGGATATAATGGAAAAGGAAGAAATATTTTTTCTCCTATGAACATAGGAATCATTGTCTAAATAATGTCAATCCCTTTGTGTTTTTACTTTATTCATTTTCTTCTATTGTTTGTATTTTTTTCTTGAATGCATGCG
Source organism: Viscum album (assembly GCA_963277665.1). Taxonomy (NCBI): domain Eukaryota; kingdom Viridiplantae; phylum Streptophyta; class Magnoliopsida; order Santalales; family Viscaceae; genus Viscum; species Viscum album. The sequence continues at coordinate 1,777,312,084 of OY728157.1, forward strand.
ATTTCTTCTAGGAAGTGTGTGAGGGTTTACTTTTTATCGTAAGTAGGGTAAGAAGTCTTTCTACTATTGGTACACTTAGTTGAGGGAATCTCTGAAGGTTTAACAGATATTGTGCTAAACTTCTAGTGTGAAATATTATGGTGGATTCAGGATCTTAGTTCTAGTGGTCACACATATTCCCTACTTCCCAAAAACTGGTATCAAAGTCATCTTGTAGTTGTAGTCACACTAAACACTCAGAGGCATCTCATGTTTCTCTCACTCTTTCCTTAATTTAAATTCATTTTTTTTATTTCACTATAAATGGAAGGTATGTCTTAAAATAAAGGTAAGGTCCAAGTTTTTTAGTTTTATAGAATGAATTTTGGATTCTAGAGATTGCATATGGAGGATCATATGATTCAAAAGAACCTATATATTCTATTTAATTATGTTTAATCAAATAAAATGGAGAAGGTAGAATGGGGATGATTGGATAGGAAAGAACTAGCATTGGTGAGGTTTTCCTTAGAATGACACCTGACCTTAGATATCTAGAAAAATAAAAAAATGAAAAGGTGGTGAAGGCTTGAGAAGATATGTTTGGGAAGCCTATGAAACTTAATAAAGTGTTCATGATGTGATGGTTTTTCATCTTGAGGCTAACAGAAGGAAGAATAGTGTAAATCATGTTAATTACATCAACACGATCCATGAGTAGTACAAATCAATGAAGTTAACATTTAAATATGATGTATGGGAACTTCTTTATTTGTCATGAATTCTAGAGAGCTAGGATGAAATGGTGACTTTTGTCATAAATTATAGTGGGAAAACCTATTTGATGTTTGAGGATATTTAGAAACGGATCCTAAATGAGGATCTTAGGTAGAGATAATTCCAAGTACTAACTAATAGTGTTTTTAATGTTGATGGAAAAGGATGGTCACCCCAGAGGTGATATCAAAAGAATCCATTAGAAGATAAATCTGTATAAATGAGTTGAGGCAATTTAACTTGTCCTTATCTTATATGTTATAGTTTTGGGAATAAAATTTATATCAATAATAATTGTAAAATTCACAAGGATAACTCTATACGGGCATAAAATTTTAGAAGTTCAAATTATATTAGTATGATGGAAGGAATAAAAGCATTGTTTCTTAGTGTGAATATTTCAGTGGAGTCATGGGTGGTTGATTCCAATGCAACTTTCCATTCAATGGTAGAATATGGATGCATGGTAGATTATGTATCTATAATTTTTGGAGAATTTCTTCTAGAGGAATTTTAAGCCTTTGATGTTGTCAAAAAATGGTGATGTTAATATCCAGATGAATAAAAGTGGGATATTGAGACTCAAAGAAGTTAGGAATATCCTAGGTCTATGAAAGAACTATATTTCTATTGGACAGATTGACGAGGAATGCCATATAAAGACATTCTCAAATGGTTTCTAGAATGTTACTAGGGGATCCATAGTGGTTTCATGAGTAGTAAATGATGGGGCATGTTATTTAACAAGAAGAATAGATGGAATTTAAATGGTCAGAACAACATCATTAAAAGATCTGGAAGTTTTTCACTATCAGATCATTCATCTCATTGATAATGATATGAAAGTTATAACTACTAGAGGCATATTGAGGCTTGATCACATGAACATCAGAAGCTGTGAAAGTTGTGTATTAGAGAAATAGAGAAGGGTGTGCTTCAATTTAGATAGAAAGAATCCCATAGCTTAAAATTTAGAGTTATTTCACTCAGATGTTCAGGGAACTTCCCCTAGTTAATCCTTTGGTAGTTCCCTTTACTAATTAAATTTTATTCATGATTATACTATAAAAGTTTTTATTTACTTCTTAAAGTTTAATTCTGTTGTTTTGAGGATTTCATTCAATGGAAAGACATCATGTAAAGGGAATGAGTTTGGAAGTTAAAATTTCATTGTTCTAACAATGGCGGTGAATATACTAAACAATAATTTTAGAGATTTTACCAGAAGAAGAAGATAATACATGAGAATATGGGGCTCAGATCACCACATCAAAATGGTGCGGTTGAAATAATAAATCATTCATTTGAGAATAAGGCTTGAAGTATGTGTTCACACTTAGGAATGCCTAAGGTAATTTGGGTGAAGTCTGTCAACACAATAACATACCTTATCAATAGAAGTCTAGCATCAGTGGTTGGGAATAAAATTGTGGTGGAGTTATGGTCTGGTAAGTGATCAGAAGTTATCCATGTTAAAGTATTTGGAATCTTAGTATATGTTCATGTTGATGATAAGGATCGATACAATATTGAGGAAAAATTCAACATGTTTTTTCTCAATGGGTGTGGAGATGAATATTTGGGATTTCAATTATTGGACGATAACAAGCAATAAGTAATTCAGATCTAAGATGTTATCATTAATTAGAAGGTTATATAGAAGGATAGTAACATGGTATAAATGTAATTTGAGGGAAATAAATCAAATATGAAAGTCTAAGTTGATCTGAGTAAGAATAAAAAAGGGTAAAAGTTCTGTAACTCATATGGAAGATCTAAAAGTTCATAAGTGAGGCTAGAAAAAGATACACCTCAAAGTTCAAGGATGGTTAAATCTCAAGTGATAGTACCTAAATTTAATGCTCTGGAAGATAGAACATGGAATAATATAATAGAGAACCTAATTCAATTGAGGTGATCAGCTAGATTTAGAATACCAGTACAAAGGTATTGTAATGAAATGAACTTTATACATTTAATGGATAAAGGAGATCCTAAATGCCCAGAAGAAGCTATGATACTCATTGAATCAAAAAACAGAAGTAAGAAATGGATAAATAAATGTCTTCATTGAAATCCAATGGAATTGACTAATTTACTAGAAAGGAAATGGGGACTTGATAATAAATGGGTTTAGTAATTTAAGGAATAGTCTTAGGGAAAGAATCATTTCAAAGTATGGATGGTGATAAATGGATTTCAACAAAATGGATGGAGTTGATTTCTCAGAGATATTATCATCAATAGTTAAACATGTAACTATTTGTAGAGTGTTATGAATGTTGGTATCATAAGGTACACACTTGGAATAGATGGATTTACATATGGAAATAGAATCCCTATTTTTTACGTGAAAGACTTTGGAAAATATTAATGAATGTTTTCAGAGTCAGGCACTAAGATGGTTTGAGATTTCAATGCCCAGTAAGCCCTAAATTGATAAATTAAAAATATATTATATATTATATTATGTGTGGGTATTTTTGGATAAATAATGGGATAACTCTTTAATAGAGTCTCGAATTGAAAACATGATGCCTCTGATGATTCTAGAATGTGGGTTTTACCCTAGGTGTGATATAATATTTGTTGGCGTCAAACATTGGTCTTGAGAACCACCATTGGTGAAATAATTAAATAGATTATAATGTTTATTTAGTTTACTTAAGTATTTAAATTAAAAACCTAATCCTAATTAAACCCCATAAATATATGTTTATTTCCAAAATGTAGGGTTATCCGCATAACCCTGAGTTTTGAGAGAGGATCCATTGGAGGAGAGTTCATCGAGGATTCCCAAACTACCAATGGCAGATCAAGGATTGGAAATTGATGAGCCAATCAGAGTTTTTGGATCTCACCAAAGATGAAGATGTGAGGACATTCTTTGTGAGAGACCAATATGAAATCAAGGTAGGGTTTTTTTATTGTATTTTATTCCCCATTTATTATCCCAATATAAATATAATCAACTCCACTAAAATGGTGATTCTCAGATCGACCATGCATGCGGGTTCAGGCTTATTTCTTCATGGGATTTGGGGGATGTTTTTATTGGATTATTTGAATGTGTTATTAATTATTTATTTTAATGGAAATTAATTGAGGTGAACTTGAACATGGTCTAGGTTCATTACACTTTTATGTTTTTTCTAGTTATCTCCCTTATTCTACGTGCGATCACTATTGGTATATCATTTTTAAGGTACCGAGGCATGCAGCGGAATCCTGTGAGTTAAAGATTTAAAAAAAATCATACCCAAAGTGATGCACCTACATAATATCCAGTGATTTGAGCCTCGATAGAGGTTTGAGGATGCCACATGAATTTAATAAGCACAAAAATTAAACAAATGATTGCCTCATTCAAATCAAAGATGTGTTCATATATCACACATTTCTAGTGAGTGTTTCTTGAAGGATATGAGATCAAACCCCTCTATATTTTCTACACATTCTTCAATAATCCTTAAATATTTCAACCATTGAATTCTAGGTTATAGCATGGAGCTTCGATGATTCCTTCAATGTCACGAAGATCACTAAGATCTTTTCTATTCGATCCTTGAATATGGTCAATGATTTGAAGCATGGATGTGAGATTTCTCTCTCTAGGATGTGGGTAGGAAGATAGAGATCTCAAATTCGTGGGTATCAATAGTTCCCATGAAATTATTCCTCTCCTACTTATATAGTGAAAGGTAATTACTTAGAAAGGGTTCCCCAACACCGGTATAAGTAACACCCAATAAAAAATAAACAAATGACATGTTATGATGAACTAATTGCATCACGATATCATTTATATTTTTACCACTTTCTTGTAATATATAAAAATTTATTACGTGATAAAAATGAGTAATTAAATCAACTTGTATTTACCATTAATATTAATCAAACCTTGCATATTAAAATCAATATTCATTACTATATTTTTTTCCATGCATTTACTTAAATACTTTTAAATACATTTAACAAATAAATTATACCCAGTTATTCTATACTCAAATAAAGATTAATTAATTTATTCATTGCTGATTTTTTATACTTGGACAACTCTCGGACTTTGTGTTAGGGCCCAACATGTCATATACACATATTCACTAGAATAGGGAATAATATTGAATACACTATTGTGTGTGACCCTCTAGGCCCTTATCTCAATAATAGTAAATTCCATTTAAATACCAAGAGCGAAGTCTAGCAACCCATCAAGTCCCCTAAAGAGATAATTAATAGTCATATCAATGGAAAACATCCTACAAACATGCACTGTATAATATAATCTATTTGTCATTTGATATCTCATAAAGAAAGATGCATGGCTTATTTCATCATCCATTCTTGTTTTATTATTTTCTGATCTAAAAATACAAAATTATCTTCAACTACCATGACCATGGATGTAATGAAGGTACTACCATCCTGATCAACTAGAGCCATGATATCACATCCTCAACTTGGAAGAAAAAAATTCTATCTTGATCATTCAACCAATGTCATTCCACTAAAGACACACCCAACACAAGCTACCACACCACAACTTCAATGTCATGTTTATTTTCATTGAATCAAAGTACGTGATAAAATTGAATACATTGAAAATGATCTCAAATCAAGAGACAAATAAACATGTTCATAGATAGGAAAAACCAATGACACTTGAAACATGTGGTGTTTCTATTGGTGGGTTTATCCTTATGATCTCATATTATTGAGATCATGAAGTTAAAACTTTATGAGAAGAAGCCTCAATGATAATGAGCCCCCAAAACCTGATGGACACACATCATCTTTTTCATGTCAGTATAATGTATCAATACCATAATAAATTTATTTAAGATTACTTTCATGGTATCTCTTGGTTCTCATTATAGCCTGGTAACTGCTATAACCTTTTGATATGATATTTAATCTAATTAAATTACCATAAATATAGTGGATGTAGAAGTATCAACACTATTTTGTTAAGATAAACACATGTATATATCAAATTGTATACATGTAATTGTAATCAAAGTATATACATAAGTTGGTTCTAGGGAGCCCACTTTCAACACTCTCACTTGCACTAGAGACAACTGCTAATATGTCTCAACCCTCAAGTTCTCACATGAGAATCATGCTTCTGCTAAGATATGGATTTAGTTAGGGGTTCTTCCATGTTATCCTATGTGGATACATTGATAACTATGAATTCACATATGGATAAAATCCCTCAATAAATGAAACTTCCAAAGTATATTCTTTTCCCTCTAGTGTGACCTAGGCTCCTTGGAAATCACCATTATTGTAGTATTATCATATTAATATTGAACAACTTCTGCACTGGTAAGCACAACACTAATGTTTGAGGAAAATATGAATATCCATACCACCTCATTAGTTGCATCATAAGACACTATATACTTATATTCTACTATAGATTTAGAGACCAAAAGTTTCTTTTATATTCTCTAGCTTATTGAACCATTATTCAAGAAAAATACATACCCTAAATATGATTTCAAATCATCATGATTTTTCTAGAAACTATAATTGGTGTATCCCCTCACTACTAGTTCCTCATCTCCTACATATACTAAGAACATATCTTTTGTATGCCTTAAGTAATTTATGTTAGTTTTCATAGCTTCCCAATGCAACTCTCCTGGATTAGCTTTATATCTTCCCACAAACCTTAAAGAAATGGAAACATTAAACATAATACATAGCATGACATACATGATAGATCCCACTCTTGAGGTATAAGTGATTCAACTCATTCATTGAATCTCATCTATTGTTTTTGTACACATTTTCTTGGAGATATTGATGCCATGTGACATTGGAAACAACCCTATATTATATTATTCTATAATATAACTTTTAATCACTTTGTCAATATATGTAATTTGACTTGTCCCATATAGCCTCTGAGATCTATCTTTATAAATCTTTTTCAATAGAATATATTTTGCTTCACCCATTTCTTTTATGGAGAAGCATTCATTTAACCAAGTCTTAACTAACTGTAATAATTGCACTTCGTTTCTTATAATTAATATTTCATCAAAAAATAATAAAATGAAAACAATTACATTACCATTAACCCTATTATAGACACATGGATCACTTTCATTCTTGAAAAAACCAAAATATCTTATGTCCCCATCAAAATTAACATTCAATGATCATGGTGCCTACTTCAACCCATAAATGTATCTCTACAGATTGTACACTTTATTGTCATTATTTAACTTAAAAAAACCTTGATGTTGAGTCATATAGACATCTTCAACCATTTTCCCATTTAGAAAAGAAGTTTTGAAATCTATTTTCAAAATATCCTAATCATGGAAGGCTACTCTTGTAAGTAATATTCTGATGGATTTCAGCATTGCTACTGGTGAGAAGGTTTCATCGTAGTCTATTCCTTGAAAATGTTTGAAACTCTTTTCTACCAGTCTTTCCTTATAGGTCTTGAATTTACCATCCATGCCTAATTTTTTCTTGAATACCCATTGGAACCCAATGGGTTTTGCATCAACTGGAGGGTGAACCAAAATCCAAACTTGATTTTGGTACATGGAATCTATATCATAATTCACGGCTTCTTTCCATTTAGCAGCATCCATTACATTGATTTATTTCTTATAGGCTATAAGTTTATAATTATTAATTATTAATGTGTCACCAAACTCAGTGATAAGAAACCCATAATGCTCAGGTTCTATGACCTCTCAAGTTGAACTAGGTAGTACTTGTGTCTCAGGAACTTCTTCATCTCTCACTGTCTCTTGTACATATTTTTCATGTACCAACTCTTGTTCACTTGGAGAATCAACTTCATCAAATTCAATATTTCTCCCACTATTTCCATTTGAAATTTGTTCCTTTCTAGAAATATGTAATTTCTTGTAAGAATCTATTTTCTATGAAAATTTTTATATAGTTAATATCCCTTAGTTTCTTTTAGATAACCTATAAAGATTCACTTCATGATTCTGGATGCTAATTTATCACTACATATAGTCTTGAAAAATTACTCGCACCCCCATACACGTATGTGTGATAGATTGGGTTTCTTTCCACACCACAACTCATATATAATCCCATATATCAATTTAGTTGGTACTCAGTTAATGGTATCTTCTTTTGTTTTCAATATGTATCCCTAAAAGTATAATGAAAGAGTTTCCTGAATCATCATTGATCTGACCATGTCAAGCAGGGTCTAGTTTCTCCTTTAACTAACAACATTCCACTATGGTGTATAAGGAGGAGTGAGTTGGGATACTATCCCATGCTCCTTTAAGTGATCAATGAAATATTGGTTAATATATTCTCCACCTCAGCCTGAGTAGGGTTCCTTAATCTTATTACCAAGTTGGTTTTCTACTTCATGTTGATATTCCATAAACATCTTAAAAGAATTTGACTTATACCTCATTATGTAGATATAGACATACATACAATAGTCATCAGTAAAACTAATGAATTATGAAAACCCACCCCTTTAATATACTAGAAATGGACCACACACATCAGTATGAACCAATTATAGTAATTCAATGGCTCTTACTCCCTTCCTAGAGAAGGGTGCTTTAGTCATTTTACCTTGTAAAAAAGTCTGGCACACATCTAGGGGTTTTAACTTGACTGATTCTAAATACCATACTAGAAGTAATTTTTATAAACACTTATCATTTACATGAAAAATCCTGAAATTCCATAGGCAGGTTTTATACGAGTCATGTTTTTTGGTTTTTTCATTGATTTTCATTATAGGGTTTTCGAGTTCAGGTGTATATAATTCATTGTTAAGATGCACCATACCATATCATATTTTATTCTTATAAAATATACATCATTTATTTCCAAACCTAAAATAAAATCCCAGTGTCCAAACTTGACACTAAGTTTATGTTTCTAGTAATCAAAGGTACACAATAACAAATACTCAATATAAGAACTAAAACACTAGTCAAAGTCAGATGATAATATCCCACTAATAAGGCTTCTAAACTCACACAATTTTCAGCCAGAAGATCCACCTAACCTTTTTCAATTTTCTTGAATCTACTTAGTTCCTATTTTGAATACAAATATGTGATCCACACACTGTATCTAATACCAAACTTGTAGATAAAGATAGAGTGCATTAAATGATAAAAATAACTAAAGTAGAAGCATCTCCTTGATTATTCATATCAGGTCTGAAATTCTTCTTCCAGTGGACTTTATTAACATATGAAAAGTATATAACCTCATTCTCGTTGTCTTACCTTTGTATCTTTGGATTTTTGGAAGTACAATGCTTAGGTGTCTTCAACTTAGACTTAGCCTTAAATGCCTTCGGCTTTCTATTTCTCCTCTTGTTCACCATAAGGACTGAATAATTAGTATTCTTCATATCCTTATCAACTTGGTTAACTAAAGCCAAAAGTTCTGGGAGAAACTTTATCATGTTATTTATATTATAATTTACAATAAAAGTCAAGAATCTTGGTGGTGAAAAGGCAAGAATAAGATCAATTTCTATTTCTTGGATCAACTTCAATCCAAGGGCTTCAAATCCCTCAATGTACCAGATCACCTTGAGTACATTAGGTGTCACTTGATTCCATTCTTCTAGACTACACCTAAATAGTTAATAGGATATCTCATACCTTTCTTATCTTTCTCTCTCCTAATATAATTCTTGGAGATGATTTAGCATCTTATAGGCATCTTTGCCTCATATATTTTATGAAATTGACTAGAAATATATGACAACATGATATATTGTACATCTATTTCATAATCTAAAATCCTTTTATATTTATCTTTGTCTTCCTTTATTGCTCCTTGAGGGGGCTTAGTAAGAATTGAAGATTCCATCACATAAATCTTCCTTTATTTTCATAGTACTATGTGCAATCACATGTACCACTCCTGGAATTTATAGATGGTTATGGTATTTTATTTATCCATAATTGATTATAGTGATAAATATCTAGTGGTATTTTTGATTTATATTTTTATTTGAAATAAATATATTTAGTAGTTAGTACTTTATATTGATTACCTTTTTTACATTATTGATTAATTTACCAAATCCTTAAATGTTATCCACTATTTTACCAAACCTCGGTAGACCTCATTACTAGATTCGGAATACTCCATCACATGATTATTCTAGTGTAAATGATCCATGAAACCTCTTCTCATAGTCTAAAAACTTTACTTATTCCACTACTTGGAGATTTTCAAGGTAGGCACTTGACTGACCAATTGCACTGACTTGAGGTTTCTTGAACTGTGAGTAATGTCTCAACTTATCATAATTTTAACCCTGATTCCCTCAATGGTTTCCTCTAAAGTAGTATCAAGTAAGATTTTGCTACTTCTTTACAACCATATTTATTTAATTAAACACATCACTCTCATGAGTACTCCCCGATAGTAAGAGGACCCTCAAATTTGGTTGATGAGGATCTCGTACACCTATCATTAGTCAAATTTGAGTGATGAAAGGTGTTCACAAATTAATATTAATTTGTGGGGTTTTTAATATTTTTGGATGAGCGTAATCCTTTTCTATTAATTATGTTCATTTTTTGTTGTCATGATCACAACTGAACATGAATTAATAGAATACATTCGTCATGTCTTTATGAATTTTATTGTTTATTATTTTATGTGTATCAAGATGACATGAAAATGTATAAAATAATAAACAATTCATAAAGAAAATAAATTATCTAAATATTCTTGATCATCTAATATTATTTTATCCTTTTAAAGTCAATGGATCAACAATGACCTAGGTGTATCATACCCAGTCAGATCTTGACTCAAATCACATCTTTCCCCTGGTCTAGTGTTTTTACTTCTCATATGGTATAGCGCCTCATCTTGGTGTAGTCCACATCTTACATCATCATCGTCAATAGTACAAGTGTACTCACACGTAGGCAAGGAGGGCTTGGAAAGTGAAATATACATAAAAATAAAAATGTATGTGTAGGGACTTATAAATATTGAATAAATAATTATGGTGTGTAGACCATCAAAAAAACTAATTAAATATTACAATCATCACATGCAGTTTTAATAAATAACTAAATAAAATAAACCAGACAAACAATAGATTGGTCACTGCTTAAGACCAGTTGGTATATCAAATAAGTGTGTGATAAAATTAAATAGAAAAAAAATTATGCTCAAGTGCATAAATATAAATTAAATGAAACATAAAATAAAAATAATTTATTTTTTTCAGGATAGAAATTAATTTAATTTTTTAATTCCAAAAATAAATTAACGATTAATTTAATTTATGATAAAACTAAATTAATTTTATCAAATAATTAAATTATTATTATTATTATTAAACCAAAAATTAATAAATTAATTTTTGGGTATATTAAATTTTTTTATGCCTAGAAACACGGTCTAGGTCTATTTTCAGTCGGATCGAACTGAAGTAGACATGTTTGGAGGCTCGGAGTCAACTGTAAAAGTAATAAATTAATTTTGGGGTAACGATGGATGGCTATACCGAATCGCCGGAGGAGGCCATGGCCTAAGGGGTTTTGGACAACAAAGGAAGTGGTGCGGCGGAGCCAGCCATGGTGGACGCTTCTGGTCAGACCAGGGAGTAAGGTCGACTAACAGTGGTGCCTGGAGTAGGCGGTAATGGACTGCACCATGGAAGAGAAGACCATGGGAGGGTGACGTCATAGTCGCTGCCTTTGAAATTTGGGGATTTCTTTTCACACCCATATCCCCACCATATTTTCACTTTGTATATTTTTTTCAAAGCGACAATAGGTCTTTTAAAATAAGGTGTTTTTGACAAATATTGCATCGGAAGTATTCATTTACACATCCAACCCTTTTTTGGATTGATTCCAGAAAAGGTGGAATGTAAAATGATCGAGAAAAGTTATTCAAGCTAGAACCTAGTGGAACTAAATCACTGAAAAATAAAAAAAATGAATAAATATATATATTTATACAGTTCTTTAAATTTTAACCCGTAACACCCACATTTTAAATCCATATTAAAAATTTTGTATGGTCATAACTTGTCCATCCAAAATCAGATTGATGTGTGGTATATTCTTTTAGGATAGAATTAGACTCCTCTAGTTAATTTAATGCAAATTAAGTTTTTCTTGGCTAAAAAAATCACACAATTTATCTAATACCAATTGAAGGTACCGGAGCACGCAGCGAAAACGGGTCAATTCGGTATTTAAATTTTTTTCATCACCAGATCAATATAACTTTATCATCTCTGACGATCTAGGCCTTTATAGAGGTTTGAGGATCTCATATAAATTTTATAAGCACAAAAATTAGAAAAATGAGTACCTTGTTCAGATCAAATATGTGTTCATATATCGCACGTCACTGGTGGGTGTTGCATGAAAGATTTGAGATCAAATCCCTCTAGATCATCCACAAACACATCAAAAATCTACACGGACACTGATCCTTGAATTCTAGGTGCTAGTATAGAGTTCTGACTATTCCTTCAATGTCACGATGATTAACATGATCTCTTCCCTTTGATCTATGAAGAATATCAAAGATAAAAATCTTGGACTTGAGCTTTCTCCCTTTAGGATGACAGAAGGAAGAGAGAGGATCTCTCAAATTCATGGGTATCAATAGTTCACATGAAACGTGTCTTCTACTAGTTATATAGTGAAAGGTAATTACCCGAAAAGGGTTCCACTGCCCTCATATAAGAGACAACTACAAAATAAGAAATAAAATATATGTTATGACAAACTAACTACATCATACTGTTGTTTATAATTTTATCACCAACTGGTAATATATAAAAATATATTACATGATAAAAGTGAGTCATTAACTCAACATGCATTTACCTCTAATATTAAACAAACCTTGAATATTAAAATAATATTAATTCATATAATATTTTCCATTTATTTACTTAAATACTTGTAAATACTTTTTATAAATTAATTCTACCCAATTATTTTATACTCAAATAATAATGAATTTATTTATTCTTTGGTGATTAATAGTAATTTGTCAACTCTCAAACCCTATGGTGGGGATCACCATGTCCTATACACCTATACATCAGGATAAGGTGGAATCTTGAATATGCTATTGTGTGTGACCCTCTAGGCCCTTATCTCTATAGTAGTGAATACCATTCATAAGGCAAGAGTGGAGTTTAGAAACTCATCAAGGCCCCTAAAGAGATAAGGAATGGTCATGGGAATGAAAATATTTCTATGAACATGCAATGTGTAATATAATCTCTTTTTCATTTGATATCTCATAAAGTAAGATACACATCTTGTGTCATCATCCATTCTTCCTTTATTATTTTTTGATCTAATAGGATGGACTTACCTTCAACTACCATGACCATGGATTTAATGACGTTATTACTATCCTAATCAACTAGGACCAAAATATCACTTTATCAACTTGTAAGCAACAAATTTTATCTCGACCATTCAACCAATGTCATAACACCAAAGACGCACCCAACACAAGCAACCACTCTAGGACTTTAATGTCATAGTTTTTTCCTTGCATCAAAGTACACAATCAGATGACACATATTGATAATGATATAAAGTCAGGAGACCAATACACATGTTCATGGATAAGAACAATTGATGACACCATAAACATGTGGTGTTCCTATTGGAGGTTATGTCCTTGTGATATCATCTTCTAGAGATCGCCGAGTTAAAACTTCGTGAGAAAAAGTCTCAATACTTATGAGCTACCATCACCTGATGGTCACAAATCATTTATTTCCTATCATTATGATGTATCTGTACAATTGGAAATTAATGTAAGATTGCTGTCAGGGAATCTCTATGTTCACACTTGTCATTAACCAACTCAGGTCAACCTTGAACCAGTCACCTAAGTCGATCCGCAGTAAGGCCCGAGAGGCATTCCTGATCCTCCTAAGTTGGTGACTAGTGCCAGGGCATCGACAGAGTATGAATGGGAATGATTTCACCCAATGGAAATAAATTAAGTACTATAAATAAATAGAATAACACAAAAAGGATAAATGATGGAAAAAAAGAAAGTACGAACAACATCACGACTAACCTGTCCACGACTAAGACTCCATGTAACCATGTTGGTTACTCTCTGATACTGTAACAGAACATCACCCAGGGCAACCCGGACCTAGATGAAACCTGTAGCATGAAATAAAAACAATAAGACACTATAGGAATGAGTATTAAAACTTAGTAGGTGTTCCCAACAAACTATTCCCAAAACACTATCTTTAAATAAAGAATTTTCTAATTCCAGGTTTGAACTACATTATATAAAATATGGGTTTTACCTACACTTCCTATTTCCAAAACAAGTAATAGTTCATTTACCTTTTCAATTTAAAAGAAAGTTTAATGTCCAGAAAAATAGGGTGCATTACATTTTTAAAGCATTTTCACAATCAATTAAAAAACCAAATTTAATTGTTAGCCAAGAGAAAAACCACACACAACACACAATAAGGTCAATGGAAAAGTAGCACATGAGAGCCAGTAACCGAACTAGGCACCTCAATCATCTGCCACAGACAAATGAGCATTGAAGGAAACATGGGTCGAACCTAGGAGCTCGTGAACAATCCAGAACGTACTATACATGTGACTCATCCTGAAGGCATGCCCTACTCAATGACGTTATAACGACCTAACACCTGATCGTCTCCCTAAATGGCCCAGTCGAGGGGACCAATCTCATAGCAATAATAATAACAGAATATCTCCTGCTATGAGTCACTATCCAGTGCATAATCTAAACTAGTACAACAATCGTTCATAGAAAATTCACTTACTATACTAGGTTCCCATGAATATTACTAAGTGGCGTGACTACCGACATCAAACAAGCAACCAATATCAAGCACAAGCATCACACACAACAACTCACACAACGACTCACCCCCAAGACACCCCAAGGACTAGTCCCTTGAGGTTTTTAAAAACAATCCACTTTCGTCAAGAGCTAAACGGACCTTATGTAACTTTAAAAAAACATCATTTCCCAAGAGAAACCAATACATTTGTTCACGTGTCAGAAGAAAACATTTTTCATCGAACCGGAACTACACTTGACAATTCATGAATTAAGTTCAAAGGCCAAGCAGAAATGTTTCACCATTGTGTGACAATTCATCAAGAAAATAATAATAATAATAATAATAATAATAATAATAATTTTTGTGAAATGCGAAAAAAATAAACAGCTTCGTTTACAACAAATAATTATTCCAAAAATAATTATTTAATATTATTTCCCATTTATTGAAAATCAAGGAAATATCAAGTAATTAATAAATTCTAAATTTAAAGATGAGTGCACTGGGGAAACTATCTCGACTCGTAGCTCGATCTCAACAATGCGACACGCCTCACACTCGCGCATAGGTACTTGCGGCCCGATAACTAAAGTGTTGCCGAATTTATCTCTTCAACGCATTTCAACAACGACAAAAATAACTAAAAGCACAAAAACATTGATTTAAAATAAATCAAAAAAATAAAAAGCGCAAACACCACATCATCATCATCATCATAAACTTGATTTTTATTAGGAGAAGGTGCCAACTAGGGTTCGGGGGGGATATGGCCATGGGGGTCAAAAATGGTGAAGACCAAGGGCATCCCCTCGGATAATGTATGTAACTGCTGGAGTCAGGCTATGAAGGTTGTGAATGAAGAGACTCTACATTCCATGAATTTTGTAGGAGGCCAAAAATTCTGCTGCCTTGTTATGTTTTCAAAACATAACTCACACCATAAACATTATTTATTAAACCACTTTAAAATTTATAAAAAAAATTCAAAGAGTAACCCATGACTTTACACACCCAAAACCCCTTAAAAACATATTTTATGATCAACGACGCCTCCTCAACATACTATAAAAGTATACACATGGATTGCACAGTTTAATAAACTAATTGCACAGTTTCATAAACAGATATTAAACAGCACACATCTAGTTTCCATCAAGACACACCTTATTTCACATAAAATTGATACAAATTATCAAACACAAACTAATTTATTTTAAAAACTAAATTCACACCCGTATAATTAATCACAACACATGCTAAACTAATTATCTAATATTCAAGCAATGAAAATGCGAGCAATCAATGTATTTCAAAAATTAAAGGAGAAAAATGCAAAGGCATTCTACCTCAATCATTGGAGGACTTCCCAAAAATGGTGTTAAATATCATTTGCACCTCAATAACACACTCTAAGAGATGAACCTAACCCCATGCAACCAAAAAGAACCCAAAATTGAGGGATTAACTCAATAAATTGAACCCATCAACAAGGGTTTAAAAAAAACAAACTCCCTCAAAGAAACTTAATCCCACGAACCCTTACCGAAGAAGAAATATCATCGTCAGAGGGAGAGGGTGCCAGTGAAGGGGAGATGTCAGAGATGGGATTCACTAGGGTCCGCTGGTTAGGTTGGTCGGAGAGGAAAAGTCATCCAGATAGGGGGTGTCACGCCTGCTGGTCGCCAGAGAAGGTCGTGCAGTAAGGGAGGGTGACACCGACGAGGGGGCAACGTCGGTGACAGATGCTATAGAGGAGGGTTCGTGCTGGAGAAAGCCTAAGAAAAGGGGGGTTCGCGCACAGATCAAGTTGAGCAAGGGGGCGCACTAGCTTGGGGAAGAAGGGGGGTGCCGGCGAGGGGAGGCCGATCGGAGGGGGAGGCGGTAGTTGCGATGGGGAGCGACTGGTAGGGAGATGGTAGGGAGTGACGGTCACGCGAGAGGGAGAGAAGGAGGGGAGGGGGATTCGCTTGAGAGAGGGGAGAGAAAGGGAAAGGCGACTAGGGTTAGGAGGAAAAAAAGGAAATTAAATAAAATAATAAAATAATAATAATAATAATAATAATACTGATAATAATAACAACAATAATTGAAATTCTAATAACTTAATAATAATAGTTTTTAACCCACAATAATAATAATAATAATAATAATAATAATAATATTCTTAATAATAATAATTATTATTATAATAAAACCTTTGATTCTAATGGTTTTACAATTTTTTCTAACGTTAATAATTTAACGCTCATAAATAATTATATCATTTATAAAAAAATAACAACAATAATAATAATAACCTAAAGGTAAAATTACTTATAACACTTTTCATTTTCATTTTATTTTAATTTGTTTTTTTTCATTTAACTTTATTTAATTTTATTCATTTAAAAACCACAAATGCGTGGTCCACGCATGACTCAAACGATCGTGCATGGACCGTGCGGTAGCTTCTGTCTGATCCAGAAGCAATCACACGGGAACCCGGGCTGACCGCACGGTGACCAGGGCATAGCCACACAGTCTTTCAACAATGCTTGGTCATGTGCCAGATGCCGCCAAACCCAAAACACATATTTTTCTCAATAAAACACAAAAAATTAAACAGGGACTCACCCAAAACTCAACCCGAACTGAAACCAAGGCAAAAATAAAACTCTGGTGTGACAATTCTCCCCACCATAACACTTTCCACCCCCATAAATCCATAACAAGGCCGAACCCCAATGTAGAAAACAAAATCGTGCAAGGGGATCTCCAAAATTGAAAGACAAAGAGATCATAAGAGTACTATCAATGAGAGAAAGGTTAACAAGAATAACTCAGGAGACTATGATAGACTCCCTGCTAAGTGTCACCCACCCCCAAAAAGATTAAATACCTACAGTTGATTGATCCAGAAAGACACAAAACTTTCATGATTCTAAATCCATCCTTAAAGCATATCTTCTGAACGATGCCAATAGGAACACAACCACCCTATCAAAACCAAAAAATGAGCTTAAACCACATCCAATGAGTACCTCTTAAAATCTTACTCCCACCAATGTTGGAACCTTCACATCCCAACCTTTTACTCAAAATGAAAAAATGGAATTAGGTGGATCCACACAAGACCTCCCACTACCAAACAATACCAAGAATGGAACTAAGATGATGACATGAGGAGGCCCGAATAAACTCCCCACCATAAGAAATAGGCCAACTCGGGACTACTTTAGGGGTAACTCTGTGAGACCCACAATGGGTCTCCCTTCCATATGAAATAATGAATTTAAATAGATTCATATTTTTTTACATGGACCCCCCCCACCATAAGGGGAATGGGAGGGAAGGGCTCGACTAATGAGTCATCAAAACCATGAAAGACATATATCAACGCTCAAGGTTCCTTAGGTAACCACCAACACCATTAACCTAACTAGCACAAGTAGGATGCAGGGATCATAAAAAGGAGGCCCGCATTCAATGGAACATAACCACTAAGATCTTAAGAATACAAGACGACTAAGCCTCCAGATAACTATGGAGAAATATTTCTCAATGAGGTGGTTAACAATATTGAAACAAGGATCCCATTTCACCATTAACCAAGAGGAACAACTGAAAACAAGACAACTATGTAGGAGGTTTAAACTACCTACACTTCCCACATAGATAAAAAACCTATAACTAATCCTTTACACACCGTTGGGGTTCTCCTGACTACACGCCAAATTCACTCTGGGACCTAAGGCTGGAGCTCTAATGATTGAAGCATCTTCTACCTTGCAGTTAGGCTTTAAAATCCCCCATACAGAAAACACTAATAAAAAATTTACAAACTCACTCCCATTAAAATAAAGTTTCAAAGAGGGTTCGACATCGACTATTCTTACAACCAAAAGAAAAAGAAGCATCACAAATTTCACTAGACATGGATATTGCATCCAAGAAACATTACAAAAAGAAAACCCCAAAAAGATCCCAAACATCACCCAACATTTTCTGACAGGCTGAGGTGACCTTCGACGATCCAGGTCTGGCTTCAGTGAACTTCTTGGAAACACCTCGGTAGAATCGCTACAAGTGACCCAGACGCCCACAAGTGTGGCAGGGTCTCAGAAAACTTGGGCACGCCGAATTTTTGTGACCCCTCTTTCCACACTAATAAAAAATCAAAACATTATGCTCTAAATAAGTTGACTGAAGGTCTAAAGGCCTCTTAATTCCCCTACCAGCACCACCAGCATCAGACCACTTTCCACTCTTTTTATCGGTATGCTCTTTATTGCTTCCATAATTAAGAGGAAGACTCACCACCACAAGCCCTCCTGTTAACTTTGATTTGGCACAAAAGTCTTTCCCCACCACATCAGAGAAGGTGGTTAGGTTGATATCTTCTACTTTCAACTATAGTTAAGGATAGAGTCCAAACTCAAAATGTCGAGCCTTCACGGGATCACTTTCTACATACCCTGGTTCATATGGGACTAGGACCAAGAAGCATCAGTATAATTCCAGCACTGATCCAACACCTTTCTGAAGACCACACAAAATCATCCTATTTCTCATCTTCTTAGTCTTAGAGAAATACTATTGGATGAACGAATACTTGAAGAACTCCTAGGTAAGATCCCTCCAAGGTTTTCTCCGAGTCATCGACTTCCACCATGTCCAGGCTGGACCTTCGAGAATAAAGGTATCTAACTTCACCTTTAATGTCTCAGGAAGCATGATGAAACTAAAGTCACTCTCAATCCTCCTCACCCACTCCTCGGCCTCGATAGTATTCACTTGACCATAAAAGAGAGGAGGGTTAAACTTCAAAAACTCAAGGACGTAATCTATAGGTTGATCAACTGGATGATTTTCTAAGGATGAACCACCCAAAATTGCACCTTGGGAATCCATCAAACCTTCATGGTGGAAAACATTGAGGAAAAAAGAAACAAAGAGCTGGGTCTCTTTCTTTTTAAAAAAATAATTCTAATGTGTGGCCTTTTCAAACCCTCCACACATGGTCACCCCCCTCCCCCAAGAAGGGTTCACTGCTAGGAGGTAGAGCCCTATCCGAGGAAGGAGCCATTGCTAGCCGAGATAGCATAGCGTCCTGAAGGGTAACAGTCCAATCGGGGATGGTTCGTCAAAGAAATTCATCAGCATAGTGGACCACGCCTCATTTTTCCCACCCAATCGAGACTAAGAGGCCCGATAAGATGGGTGGATCCCGGGGGAGAGGCTCACCCCAAAATCGCACTCCCAGAATTTAAACCCTAAACCTCACAAAGAACGACGTGTTTAGGCCACTCACCTTCACCACCATGCAACCCCTGAAGTGGCAGAAACAAAGAGTTGGGTCAAAACGTGGTCATTACCATTTTAAATTAAACATTTCACAATTTCCAAAATAAAACTTTAAAAAACAATTTTCAGAATTAAGTAAAACCCAAACGACTCACAAGGGAGAACTAGTACTGATGGGTGACTCAGGCATATGGTTGGATATAAGTCACACCACCATCACAGAGAGCATTCTAGGGTAATGTTCCCAGCTCCACATGGCTTTCCAGACCATGCGAGCTCATAGAGGTCACTTTCCTAGCTCCCATTTCATTTCCCAATACTACAAAATCATAATAATCAAAGGACACCGACAAACCCAAACATCCCATGGTAACCAAAGGTTCAGAACGAGCAAGGGTTCATGACGTCCTTCCCGTTCCTACACCTCGAGCCCCAACAATCCTACTCTATCTACATTAACATCCCCAAATAAAAAAGGGTGCTCTGAAAAGAAATATCCTCTAAGAGTCGACCTACTATGATACCATTTTGTCATAAAACAACCCAGGTCGACCCTGAACTGGTCATCCGAGTCGATCTACGGCAAGGCCTGAGAGGTAATCCCGATCCTCCCGGGCTAGCAACTAGCACCAGGGCATTGACAGAGTACGAATGGGAATGATTTTTCCCAATGGAAATAAACTAAGAAGCAGAAATAAATAGAACAACACAAAAAGGATAAATGATGGCAAAGAAAAAAAAAAGAAAGGACTAAAAACATCACAACAAACTTTTCCACAACTAAGACTCCACATAACCCTATTGGTTACTCTTCGATACTGAAACCGAACATCGCCCAGGGTGACCCGAACCAAGATGAAACCTGCAGTAGGAAATAAAAATAAGAAAACACTATAGGAATGAGTATTAAAACTCAGTAGGCATGCCCAAAAAACTATTCCCAAATCACTACCTTTAAATAAATCATTTAATAATTCTAGGTTTGAACTACATTATATAAAATATGGGTTTCACATACACTTTCCATTTCCAAAACAAGTAATAGTCCATTTCCCTTTTTAATTTAAAAGAAAGTTTAATGTTCAGAGAAAGAGGGTGAATTAAATTATTAAAACATTTTCACAATCAATTAAAAAACCAAATTTAAATGTTATACAATAGAAAAACCACACACAATACACAACACACAACACACAACAAGGGAAATGGAAAATTAGCACATGAGAGACAGTAACTGAACTAGGAACCTCAATCATCCGCCACAGACAAATGAGTGCCAAAGGAAACATGGGTGGAACCTAGGAGCTCTTGAACAATCCATAATGTACTATACATGTGACTCATCCTGAAGGCATGCCCTACTCAATGACATCATAATGCCCTAACGCCCAACTGTCACCCTACCTAGCCTGGTCGAGGGGCCCAATCCCACAGAAATAATAATAATAGAATATCCCATTCTATAGGCCACTAGATAGCACACAATATAAACTAGTGTAGCAATCGTTCATATAAAATTCACTTATTATGTTAGGTTCCCATGGTGAGTACTAAGTGGGGTGACTACTGACATCAAACAAGCAACCAATATCAAGCGCAATCATTACACACAATAGATCACACAACGAATCACACCCAAGACACCCCAAGGTCCAGTACTTTGAGGTTTTTCAAAACAACCCATTTTCATCAAGAGCCAAACATGCCTTATGTAACTTTAAAAAAAACATCATTTCCCAAGAGAAACCAATACATTTGTTCACATGTCAGAAGAAAACATTTTTCATCGAATCAGAACCACACTTGAAAATTCATGAATTAAGTTCAAAGTACAAGCATGCATTTTCACCATTGTGCGACAATTCATCAATAAATAATAATAATAATAATAATAATAATAACAATAACAATAATAATAATAATAATAATAATTTCAGTGCAATGAATAAAAATAAATAGCTTCGTTTACAACAAATAATTATTCCAAAAATAATTATTTAATATTATTCCCCATTTATCAAAAATCAATGAAATATAAATTAATTCATAAATTCTAAATTTAAAGGCGAGTGTAGTGGGGAACCTACCTCGACTCACAGCTTGATCACAACAATGCGACATGTCTCGCACTCACGCATAGGTACCTGTGACCCGATGGATATGGTGTTGCAGAATTTACCTCGCCAATGCGCTGAAACAACCAAAAAAATAACTAAAAGCACAGAAACATTGATTTAAAATAAACCAAATGAATAAACAGTGAAAACACCACATCAACATGTTTTCAAAACATAACTCGCACCATCTACATTATTTACTAAACTACTTTAAAATTTATAAAACAATTTTTAAAGAGTAACCCATGACTTTACACACCAAAAACCCCTTCAAAAATCCATTTTATGATCAATCGCACCTCCTCAACATACCAGAACAGTATGCACACAAATTGTAAACTCAAATAAACAAATTTAATAGTTTCATGAAAATATATTAAACATCACACATCTAGTTTCCATCAAGACACACCTTATTTCACATAAACATGGTACAAAGTATAAAAAAACTAAATTATTTTAAAAACTAAATTCCCAACCATCTAATTAATCACAACACATGGTAAACTAATTATTTAATATTCAAGAAATGAAAAACATAAGAAATCAATGTATTTAAAAACTTAAAGGAGAAAAATTCAAAGGGATTCTACCTCAATCATTAGAGGATTTCCTAAAACCGGTACAGAATCTCGTTTGCACCTCAAACACATTCTCTAAGAGATGAATCTAACCCCAAAAAACCAAAAAGAACCCAAAATTGAGGGATTAACTCAATAAATTGAACCCAACAGTAAGGGTTTTGAAAAAAACAACTCCGTCAAAGAAGCTCAATACCACAAACCCTTACTGAAGGAAAAATATCGTCGCCATAGGGAGAGGGCGTCAGTGAGGGGGCGACGCTAGAGATGGGATCAACTAGGGTCTTCTGGTCAGGTTGGATGGAGATAAAAAGTCATCCGGACAGGGGAGTTCACACCTACTAGTCATCATAGAAGGTTCCACAATAAGGGAGGGTGACGCCGGTGAGGGGGTAGCGCCAGTGACAGACGCTGGAGAGGAGGGGTCACTTAGGAGACAACCAGAGGGGGGTCACATGAAGATCAGGTCGAGAAAGGGGGGTCGTGCTAGCTTGGGGAAGAAGAGGGGTTCCAAAGAGGGGAGGTTGATTGGAGCGGGAGGCGACAGTTGCGACGGGGAGCGGCTGGCAGGGAGATGGGATGGTGCGGCGGTCGTGCGAGAGGGAGAGAAGGAGGGGAGGGGGAGCCACATGAGAAAGAGGAGAGAAGGGGAAATGTGGCTAGGATTATGAGGAAAAAATAAATTAAATAATAATAATAATAATGATAATGATAATAATAATAATAATACTAATAATAATAAAAACAATAATTGAAATTCTAATAACTTAATAATAATAGTTTTAACCCACCATAATAATAATAATAATAATAATAATATTCTTAATAATAATAAATATTATAATAAAACCTTTGATAATAATGATTTTTAAATTTTTTCTAACGCTAATAATTTAACGCTCATAAATAATTGTATCATTTATAAAAAAATAACAATAATAATAATAACATAAAGGTAAAATTACTTATAACACTTTTCATTTTTATTTTATTTTATTTTGTTTTTTGCATTTAAATTTATTCTATTGATTTAAAAAACCACAATAGCGTAGTCCACACATGGCTCAAGCGACCCTGCATATACTATGCAATAGCTTCTTTCTGATCGAGAAGCAATCACATGGGCACTCGAGCTGGTCACATGTTGACTAAGGAATGGCCGCACGATCTTCCAACCATGCTCGGCTATGTGCCAGATGCCTCTAAACCCAAAACACATATTTTTATCAATAAAACACAAAAATTTAAATAGGGACTCACCCAAAACTTGACCAGAGTTGAAACTAAGGCAAAAATAAAACCCGGGTGTGACAACACTATAGCCTTTGAACTAATCTAACCTTTTGATATGACATGTAATCAAAGGAAATTAAATATAGTAGATTCATAAGTATAAACACTATCTTGGTAAGATAAACACATACATATATCAAACTATATACATGTAATGGTAATCAAAGTACAAACATAAGTTGGGTCTAGAGAACTCACTTTCATGATATTTGGTTAGTGATTCAATAAATATCTAGTGAATGATCATTACATAATCGATCATTGGTGCAATAAATCATCATTGCAGGTTCAGGATGGAGATCGACAACATGGTTTCAGTATGTGGTGATGGAGGATCATTCGGTTTGGGTTGGAGAGCCATGGATCATAGGTGTTGGTGTTTCAATAATGATGAGCGATGTAGAGGGTTCTCCGAATAGGATTTTGGAAAGGAATCCAGTCAATGACAATAGCGAGTCTCATCCACTTCAGATTTGGACTTCCCAGTGGGTCTTGTAGTAGATTTAGTAGTGAAGGCAATGCTGGCGGAAGACGTGTGAGTATTCTAGAGTTTTTGAGAAATTTTGGACTATGCAGCTTGTATTTCATGAACACATGTCGTGTAGTCCCCTCTATGTGGTGGTTGGGGTTTCTTCATAGGATATAAATATCACAATCTGTGATTTTGTCATACATGTTGTGTTACTATAGTCAGCCAACATGGAATATATAGGGAGTATGTGTCTAGGAATCCATGTGTCACTACATGCCATGTGTTCTAGGTCACATACCATGTAACCCCTGGCATAAGGCTTGATGTGTATAAGGAATACACGCCTAAAAGCCCATATGGCCCCACACACTGTGTGTGATGGGACACATGTCATATACCTTGAAAGGTTCATAGGAATGGGAAAGGAACACATGATGAGTTTTGGCCTAGCCCATACATGTTGTGTATCTGGGAGAAACATGTTTTGTACTTCATGAGTACATGATATAGTACACAGACTCAACCAAGTGACATGCCAAGTTCCAAACAGACATCTACACACCATGTAACCTAAGGGAAATGCTGTGTATTTTATCAAAATGTATGTTGTGTGAATGTGATACATAGGTAGGGCCAGGCTTAGAGAGACACTCAATGTACCATTATATACACCTCGTTTACTCCTTTTTGGGTAGGTTGGAGCCCTCTTTCTTCTCAGTTCAGCTCTATTATGAGCTTGGGTGTTTTCTATCAGACTATTTCAATATAGACCTGTATCGATTGAGTGAGTTCCCTTGGTCTATCCTTATGAGGGTACAATGAGTATTTACATGCTTAGCATGACATTATGATCCCCTCTATAGGATGAGTCTCTGATAATGTTCTTTGTGTCCCTTTGTATGATCCAAGGTGTGATCCTTTATCATTCCTTCATCCACCCTGGGTAGTGTTTGTGGTATTGGAATGACCACCATGCAAAAATCATCGATCCCCTATCTATTAACTTAAACCCCATATGTTTTTTGGTATTTTTATACATATGATCCCCTACTTAGTGGGTTATTTTTCTAGGGTTCTTAGTGTCCCATAGTAGTCCTGGGTGTGATCTCCTATCTAGGTTTCAAGATCATCAGAGTCTAGTTTGTATCTTCTATGTCGATACCCAATAATCACAGCCTCTTAGGTGAATGCCATCAGTGAAAGTATGGATCACGGAGTTTATTATCCTGAGAGAGTGTTACCTTGAATCCTCGATCGAAATCCTATGGCTAACAGTATTGGTTGAGACCTCTTAAGACCGATTGTTTATTATGGGTATTTCTAGGTTTATTATTGTTATGTCTCTTATCATGTTGACATATCTTGTGTGAATATAAATACTCTTTATGATTTATATTTTTTTTATTTTAGGGTGTCCTACTGGGTATTATTATAGTTACCCCTACATGGGCTCTACCCACGCATATCATGTATTATACAGATGACAGGCTATTAGATGGTGTCTTGGAAGGACTGGGGGTAGTCATATCATAGATTGGGCTAGACCGATAGAGGTGTTTACTAGGTGTTTAATTTGATAGAATTATCCTCCTTTTGAGCAGGTTGGACTTTATTCCTAGTTTTGGTGGGATTGAATTTGGACCCTTTTATGATATCCAGTATTGTTTTCATGATTTGATGTGAAATAGATGTTATGAATGCATTATTGGTATCAGTTATATTGTTTTACATTTCATTATTTTATGAGCTTGGATATTTGTGTGTGTGTGTAGGTACTTATGATAAGGCATCCCATATATGTGATATGACTACTAGGTGCTGGTCTCCATCCCCTGTCCTATTAGAGGTAGGATTGAAGCGTCACATTCAGCTTACCGCCATCCAAGAAAACATGGTAGGTTGGGTTGTAACAAAGTTTTATCATACCAGTTCTACCTTGGGACCAGAGTATAGATTTTTTTCAAGCTGTGAGGTTGGTATGGGATTTATGTAAAGAGTTTTAAAGAGCTTTGGGTTCAAATTTCAAGCTAGGGACTCAAATGTTGGTGCGGTGGTCGATGTATCTATTCACTAGGACTCTGATAACCTGCTTGTTAACTTGGTACATGTAAACACTTTTTTCTTGGAAAAACATTATAATATGCATCATATAGGAATGGGTTGTGGTTTCTATGTCCTTGAGACATATCCCTAGATATAATTATTAACATTGGAACGTCTTGTCTTATTTTAGGATGTTTCCATGACAACAGTCATTGAGGTTTCCATAGAATACTCAAGGGTATGACCCGATGGGTGAAGAGGCCTCCATGAAAGGGCCCAATCATGAGGTTGTTTTCCTTCTAGGAGGAAATCATGCATTTATTATACCTGATGATCAGTGCAATAACCCACCTCTAGTGGCACAGGTGGATACATCAGTTTATACTAAGACATGGATGGCTTTAGTGGTGTTTGATGATGATGTGTAGGTATCAACTGCATGTCATGATATTCTATGTCATCGATCACCTAGGATCCTAGGCAAGAAGGACCCACTAATATTAGGTGTGAAATATAGGTCACATCATAGGATGTTTCAATGTATACGAGGACCTCAAGGATAGATCAGTTCTCTAAGGTAGAGTCAATTTTATGCTTGTGATAGACATGGACATATCCTTTGATATTATCCTACCCATCATGATGAAAATAGATAGAAGGTGATAGACCAACCAATAATAGGTAGTAGTTGGAATAGGGAGGTCTAAAGGGTGGTGGGATTGGTAGAGGATCTTAGAGAATAATAGGAGGTGGTTATCACCTTGATCTGTTGCCACCACCACCACCCCCTAGAGGTCCATTCTATGATTTTGGAGATGGTGGTCAGGGATATGGGTAGTTATAGGTGTTTGAGACTTTTAACCCAAAGGAGATAAGTTTGATTCAAGGTATGGTGTTTGTATTTTATACTTAGATATAGTTTTTATGGACACATTCATGAGACACTCTTTTATTTTTAAATCCCTACTTGGAGGTCTTAGAGTTTCAATTTTATTCCTTGGCTCAACCCTTATGTGCAGAGAATCCTGCATAGAGGATCAGTGATCACACTTATATCAGTAGTGTGACCTGAATCTGAGGAGAGATACATCCTTACATGGAACCTTTACATAGTGACTATGGGACCCTATGTTTTTTTTCATCATTATGAACTGATTATCTACCATTCATGCTCATTTGACTGTTACTATTGAGGTTTTTAGTGAATACGAGTTGTGGTATGTAGATTGTATTATTTGGTATGGTTTGATCCCATGTAGAGAAATATAAAATCTTTTGTATGAGGAGACAACTAATTTATTATCAGTTGTCTAGTATGTCCCTTGGAGTAGTGAATGTTATGATCTTTCTGTTACTGTGTTATGGGAGAGGTACGAGGACGTATTCCATGGGGATATTTCATCCTTATCTCCCCATATAAAGTTTCTTTCCACATATACTTTCACTAGGGATGGTCCAATATCTGTGTTATCTTATTAGATGACATTTTTTAGCTATGAGAGATGAAGGTTCAGTTACATAGTTTGCAGAGGCAGAGGCTTTGTTAAACCCAATGCATTCACCTGGGAATCCCAATGTAATTCACCTGGGAGGTGAATGAGAGCTTGAGGTTAGGTTTGTATTTACATCACCTAAACTAGGTGACTCTTATATAGGAGCATCCACCCCCATAAATCAATGAATTATTCATCCTATGGTTAGTTTCAAAGTGGTTTTCAGTGTTTCACCTCGAGATAGGTTATCACCAGCTCCAGGTTCATGAGGAGGATGTACTGAAGGTGTATTTCTAAATCCACTATAGTTTCCTTAAGTTCTTTGTGATATCTTCAAACACTTTGGATGCCCATGAAGTGTTATAATACTTATGAATCTGATAGTTTAACCCTTTATAGATCAGTTCATGGTAGTATACCTAGTTAACATCCATGTGTACTCGGTGTCAATGGTGGAGCATGTGAGACACTTAAGGATGGTTCTAGACATGCTCTGATTTTAACAAATTTATAGTAAGATCTTGAAGTATTGGTTCTAGATTCAGGATTTCCACTTATTGGGATATATATTCTCAGAAATGGTAGTGACAGTAGACCCATAAAAGGTTGAGTCAATGCCAACATGAGGTCCAAATAAGGGCATGGTCATGGTAGTAGATGCTCAAAGTATGGTTTTTATTTTTTTTTTGTTGAGTGAGGTAATAGAGCAGTCGACCTCCTTGCAGTTGTCCCTTGAGGATGAGGATGGTGCAACGTATCTTCAGTAGATTTTTTTACCCCTCCACTTTATTAGTGAGAAAAAGAGGCATAGCTTGGGGATATAGATTATGAGATCTTATATGTACATATATCCCCTAGAGATATTATTGATGGATTTTATGAATATGGGGAGCACATAATCCTTGTTTGAGGACGAATGGTGAAACCAGTCATGCTATGAGATGAGGTTATAAGGTGATTTATTTCCCTTAGTAGTACATCTGGTTGAGGTGAGGATATAACAGAATCTATTGGAATTAGTTGGGAAGTCAAGGGAGTTGAATTCTATTTTTTAGTTAAACTCTTGATGTCTCATTTATTAGTAGGTGAAGACTGTTAGAGTTTAGTGGAGATTTTGGGATGCATGTGAGTGTATGAGTTAGTTCATCTTCATGTAATCCCCATGAAAATCATTTCATATCACGATGCTCACTTCACATCATGATTAGTTAGAGGATGAAGGAAAGATATGGGGCTCATTTTTGGTTGGGCACAAAGTTTCTGCCCTAGATAGTTGTCTAGGTAAAGAAGAATGTTTAGGTTCTGGATAACATTATTCGATATTGCATGTTAGATTTAGGACATAGATGGGAGGATCATGTACAATCAGTGGAGTTTACATATCATAATATCTACCACTCCTCCATTAGTGTATCAACATTTGTGTTTATGCATGGGAGACCCTATAGTTTTAATTGGTGCTTGGTGTTTCCATGTGCCATAGTTGAGGAGATATGTGTATGACCTATTGCATGTTGTCAGTTAGGATGAGATGGAAATTGAGGGTGGAGTTACATTTTAGAGAATTTCAAGGATCCCAGTAGTTTTTAAATATGTACCAGTGAAGACCCTTCTTATGAAAGTGTTTCCCTTGGGTGCGTTTCTGTGCACAACACAGAAACCTTCAAGGAAGATTATGGGAGTGGGAAACCCAGTTGAAAGATTGGTATCCTCCTTTTTGGGTAGGATTTTTACTTTTTAGAATGAAAATACCTAATTTGTGGAGAAGGTAACATCCCTTTTTAATCTTACGACTTTGAAAATTATTTTTGAATATTTTAAGAGTCAGGAGCTTAGCTGGCATTAGATTCCAAGGCTCGGTTATCCCAAAATAGATAAAATAAAAATATTAAAAAAATTATATCATGAACACATATTTTAGGTGAGATAATGGAATAACTACTGAACATGGTATTGGGTAAAAATCTAAGGTTTCTATTCAATATGTAATGTGGGTTTTACCCTAGGTGAAAAATAATCTTTATTAGTGTCGGATGTTGGGCTGGAGCACCATCATTGGAGAAATAATTAAATAAATTATAATATTTATTTAATTATTTAAATTAAAATCCTAAACCTAATTAAACCCTATAAATATACATTTATGCCCAAAAAATGGGGTTATCCACATAATCCTATGTTTTGATAGGGGATCCGTAGGAGGAGCATTCTTGGAGGATTCTCAAATGACTGACTGCAAATCAAGGATTGGAAATCAGTGAGCCAATTGGAGTTCATGGATCTTTCCAATGATGACAATGCTGGATAGTTCTTTGTCAATATCCAAA
Organism: Viscum album; assembly: GCA_963277665.1. Lineage (NCBI taxonomy): Eukaryota > Viridiplantae > Streptophyta > Magnoliopsida > Santalales > Viscaceae > Viscum > Viscum album. The sequence continues at coordinate 1,777,342,304 of OY728157.1, forward strand.
CCAAAATCAAGATAGGATTTTTTTAGATTTCATTCACCATTGATTATCCCATGATGAATGCATATCAACTCCACCAACATGTTTATTCATGAATCGATCATGCTTGCGGGTTTGGACTTATTTCTTCCTAGTATTTGGGGGATGTTTTTATTTTTTATTTGATTATTCTCTTCATTATTCATTCTAATAGTATCCAATTGAGTACAAACTGAACACGATTGAGTTTCCTTATTCCATTATGGTTTTTATATTTCTCTCCCATGTTCTATGTCTGGTCACCATTGGTATATCGTTTATCTAATAGTTTAAAAAATGAAAGATGAACAATCTATATGAAACCAATTTTTTTCATAATGAATCATCACCATGAGTTTGGGTGGTGATTAAAAGCACAGTCGCGGTACACAATGAAGGAGGATTGTTTAGTTCAGATTAAAGATCTCTAGCTCAGGGGTGTTGGCGTTCTAAAAATGAGAAGGTACAATAAAGGTTCTCCTGATCATATTTATATCCAGAATCTATCTACCAACGACAGTAATTCCATTCAACTTTGGATCTAGACTTCTCAATGGGTCTTATATTATATTTTTTGGTAATGGAAGTGTGGGCAGAAGATGTGTGAGAGTTCTTGAGTTTCTTATAAATTTCAGACTACATGGAATATAGTTCAGGAACACATGCCATGTAGTACCCGTAATGCAACAGTTAAGCCTTCCACATAGAAGATAAATATCACACATCATGTGGTGGGACAACACATCATGTGACCCTTAGTCTTCTAGCTCAGTGTGTACAGGGAGTTCACACCTTGGAAGCTATGTGGTGTTACATGCCTTGTGTGATAGGTCACAAGTCATGTAGCCCTTATCATAAGACTTGAAATCTATTGGGAGAACACTCTCAAGAGCCCATGTGGCCGTCATACCATGTGTGGTGGGGAAGACACGGTATACCTCAAAGGGTGTATGAACATGGGATGGTGTTACACATGAAGTGTCGACCCAACCCATACACATCATGTATCCTGGGGGAACATGCTTTGTACTTTAAGAGCACAGAATATAGTACACAAACTCATGCAGGAAGCATGTCGTGTTTCAGATAGAAATTTACATGTTGTATACCCTATGGGACACACTATATATTTTGGATAAATTTATTTCATTTGAGTGAAAGAAATGAGTAGTTCCATTCTTACTAAGACATGTTTTGTTCCATTATATACATTTCATGTACTCCATTTAGGGAATTTTTGGAGCCTTCATTATTCTCAGTTCATCTCTGGTATGATCTTGGGTGTTTTCCCTCAAAATATTTCAATGCAAATCAATATCGGTTGATTAATTTCCCTTAGCCCATACCTATGATGGTATAGTGTGAAATTATCTCCTCATTATGGGATTCTAATCCCCTCTATGGGGATGATTCTCAGATAGATTTCACAGTCTCCATCTATATGACCTGATATGTGATTCTCTATCATTCATTCATCCACCTTGGGTAGGGTTTGCAATATCGACATGAAAACCCAGCACAGAGCATCAATCCATTATCTAGCAAGTTAAAAAGCATAGGGTTCATAGTATTTTCATATATACAATCCCCTACCTAGTATTTTTCTCCATTAGGGTTTATGATGTCCCCTAGTTGTCCTGGGTGTGATATCCTATTTGTGTGTCAAGATCTTTGGAGTCCATTGTGTATCTTCTATGGTGAGACCCAAAGAGCACAACCTCTTGGGTGAACTCTATTAGTGACAGTATGTCTCTTGTAGTAGATTCTCCCAAATGAGAATTAATTATAATCCTCAAGTGAAATATTGTGGTTAGTAATATTGGTTGATACCACTTGAGACAAGTTGTCTATTATGAGTATATCTAGGTTTATTAATACCACTTCTCTGATCTTGTTGACATATCTTGTGTTGAGATGACCACTCTTGATGCTTTATGTTTGGTTATTTTAGTGTGTCCTATAGGGTATTATTATACTCACCCTTGTATGGGATCTTCCCACATATGGCATGTCTTGTGAACACGACATGCCATTTTATGGTATCCTAGGAGGACCGAGAATATACAGAGCTTAGATTGGGCTAGACCAATCAAGGTGTTTATCTGGTGTTTCATTTGACAGCATTCTCCTCCTTCTGAGTATGTTATAATTTATTTCTAGTTTTGGTAGGATTGTATTTGACCCCTTTTATTCTTTCAAATACTTTTCTCATACTTTGATATGGGATAAATGTTATGCATTCATTATTGGTATTAGTTTTTTTATTTTACATTTCAACATTGTACTAGCTTGGAGATGTGTGTATATGTATAGGTACTTAGGTTAAGGCCTCCCATGTATGTGATATGCCTAATCAGCATAGGTATCCATCCCCTGGCCTATTCGAGGTGGGCTTGGGGTGTCGCACCCAGCTTACCACTATCCAGGTGGGTCTTGATGGTTTGGGTCATGAAAACAACTTTCTTTCATGGGGATTTGGGGGAAGAAATTTATATAAATCAACTAATAGGTTATATAGATGATAGGAACCAAAATTTGATTTTTAAATTGTAGAAAGGTATTTATAGGATAAAAATAGTACTAGGATAATGGAATTATATTTTCAATTCATTTATGTTGGAAAGAGGGTTCATATGTTGAAACTTGGATCATTGTTGTTCCCAAAAGTTTTGGGATGATGGGACATTCATCATACTGTTCTTGTAGGTGAATGATAAGTTTCTAGTGAATACAAAAGTTTCCTAAATTTATAATCTAAATAATATGTTTTCTAAAAGATTAAAAATTAAGGATGTTGTATAGGTGAATAAAATATTGGGAATGTGGATTGAGAGGGATAGAAAAGTTGGTACTTTGGTGTTGTCTCAAAGAGACTACATCTATAAGATCAATGATTTTTTTATAACTCTATACAACAAAGTTTTAAACCTTATTACTAGAAATTTTATGTTGTCTAAGGCATAATAAATAGAAATATAATAAGAGGCCTGATACGTGGAGAAATTTCTATTCACATCTGTATTAGGACGTTTGACGTATGAAATGATTTTTAATTAGCTACACATTGTTTTTTTAGTGGGAGTTGTAAGTCACTTTACGGTGAACCCTAGAAAGGATCAATTGGAATTTGTTAAGTGGATAATATTATTATTGAAAGGATCAGAATATATTTCTATTTGTTTTGGGGAGGAAGATCTGCTATAATGATTTGTGGGCTACAGACTTCAATAGTGATTCATACACCTGGAAGAGTATGATCAGATTTTTGTTCACCTATGGAGGAATATTAGTCAGTTGGATATCACATATGTATAGGGTTATTACTTTATGTATAATTGAATCAATGTATGTAACTACAATGGAAGTAGAAAAGGATATGTTCTGGTCAATGTGATTTCTAAAAAAACTCAGACAAAGTTAAGAGGATGTAGTTTTATTCTATGATAATTAGAGTGAGATTCACTTATCTAAAAATCCAGTGTTCTATACTTGGATGAATAAAATTGACCTAAAGTACCACTTTATCAAAAAAATGATGGAGGAAAACAATTATATCTATAAACAATAGTCAGAACCCAAAGTTAGATGGATATGTTCACTATAGTGATAATGCAAGAAAGTTTGAGGGAGCATCATGCTTCAATGAGGTTTGGGTGAATTAAAGGAGAATGGAGAACATAACATGATATAAATGAAGGGAATTTTTTTTCAAAGTGTTGTATAATTACAAAATTTTCCCTAGAATAATCTATATGTGGGATATTTTTGGGGTGTAAATTTAATTTTTTGTCACCAAATTATGTCCACTAGAGGTTAATCAGTGGAAGGTGAACAATATAATTTTCAAGAATAGGAAATGGTGTCTATCTAGAAGGTAGTGGATCCATTTGAGTTACATTTATTTAGATCAAGTTACATTAGACCATGAAGATCTATAATTTCAATTAGAAATGGGTTATCATGTTGGTACACTAGTTGTGGTGAACATGTGGGGTTGATCATGATTTCAAGGAAGTATATTTTATTGGTTGATCAATTGTCACATTCTATATAAGTGAGTGGTACCTCAAGGATAAATGTGGAATAAACAAGAAAATATTTAATATAAGCAATTGATGGTAGGACTTCCATGGTTCTTGGAATTATAAATGAATAATTTAAATTTCATGAGTGGTTTCCAAATAAAGGTAACCTAAAATTTGATTAAGATGTGTTTAGAAGGTGAAAGTGGGTATGAAATGTGGTTGTCAGATGTATGACTATTCTTATTAGAAAAATAAACAACAAATGGAATCTTAAATGACTCAAAGTTAGTAAATGAATGGAATAAGACTGTATATAATAATAATTATGACTATGTGCCCAAGGAATGACTAATGATTTGGAAAACCAAGTTAGATGAGGATGAAAAAATGGAACAATATTAAAAATATGAATGTGCTTTTCTAGCTCAAGTAAATAAGCCCATTCTAGCTAGGAAGAAAAGTAAAAAAAATGAGAGAATATTATTCTTCCTAAATAAATTCAGATCTATAATGATAAAAAAATTAAAGAATTAATAATTCCATACACTTTAGAGCTATGAAGAGAGGAGTCTCTAGGTTGAGAGACACGTTTTATCCATATTCATCACATTTAAGTGATGATAATGATCCTTTATACATCATAGAAGAGGGAATTTAAAGTTAAACATGAAAAGGAGGTTATAGGGTGAATGGTGTAATGTTAAAAGAGCATGCAAGAATAATCCATCATGGTCATTCAAAATTGGTATTAGTTTGACTCATTAAAACACATCAATTTCCATATCACAATTATAATTAGTATAAAACTGGCATATTATAAGCTTATAAACAATCCATGAAGATAAAAATTACCAAGGTGATGTATGGAGAGAACCCCTTAAGGGGAATATTCAATAAGTCAAAGATTATATATATTCCTTATTTTATGAAAAATATGGAATTCTAGATAGACTTGAACAAAATGGAGTTTAAGGTATGATTTGAACCATCTAAATTCTATTTTTGATATCTTCTAAATATTATTATCAAGGGGTGATTATCTAACAAATGTGGGAAGAAAATAAGGATATAGGGTGAATATTGTAATGTTAAAAGAGCATGCAAGAATAATCCATCATGGTCATTCAAAATTGGTATCAATTTGACTCATTAAAACACATCAATTTCCATATCACAATTAGAATTAGTCTAAAACTAGCATCTTAGAAGCTTATAAAAAATCCATGAAGATAAAAATTACCAAGGTGATGTATGGAGAGAACCCCTTAAGGGGAATATTCAATAAGTCAAAGGTAATATAGATTCCTCATTTTATGAAAAATATGGAATTCTAGATAGACTTGAACAAAATGGAGTTTAAGGTATGATTTTAACCATCTAAATTCTATATTTGATATCTTCTAAATATTATTATAAAGGGGTGATTATCTAACAAAATATGGGAAGAAAAATACTTGTACTTGAATTTTTTTGATGTGTTTGTTTATGTGAAGTGCAAGTTTGTAAAAATTCTTGAAAATTTGTTTAAATAATCCATAGAGAATGAATACATAGTTGGTATCACATTATAGATAGATTATGGGTTTACTTTTTGTCTAAATTAATCACTCTTGTTTTCTACACAAATTTTTCCAACATAAACATAGATTTTATTAACTTATGGCACATTTAATAGATAAATTGTGGTGTCACCCTTATCTCATGAAAATTAATTGAATATATCTATAAAGGAGGAGAACATGGAAAAAGGGGTGAAGATTATTCTAAGTATAATGGTAGTTAAATATTTTAGAATACCCTCTTTTAATTAATTATCTTGATAAGGTGGAGAGAATATGCCTCTATTATATTTATTATCTATAAGGGGGAGAGAAAATTTAACTTCCAAATAAACATTGGCATGCATTTATAGTTTTTGGAAGTTCAAAGTATTGATAGAAAATTCAAAGGGATATATTGAATTCCCTTTTAGTTTTTAATTTTATTTGTTTTCAATGAGAATTTTAATATGTATTTCATGGATTGGTGGGTGATGGAGGAAGTATCCACCAACCAAAGTGTATGAAGTAGTTTCCCACATCTTGATAGGTAAATATATTTATGGTATTATCCTTGAATAAATAGTTGGATAAATTCAATATAGTAGCAACCACATTATATGATTGTAGAGTTATTACTTATGTCAAACGCATGTTCTAGATCATGAAGTAACATTTTATTTATCATGTTACAAGTTAAGTTCGAGTGAAGAAGATGGTCGTTTCACCTAGTACTATGTATCTTGTATATTTTTTATTAAAAAAATTTATAAATAGGTTCAAAGTTTTACAGAACCTAGATTAAATAGTGGAGAATCTATCCTTGTGTAAGTGATCATGTTTGCTATTGAAATTAGTGAGGAAATACAGTTAGATGAAGTTTTATGAATTTTTATTCTAATTAAAGAGTGATAAGGCATTTAAGTCTATTTAAATACATTAAATTGAGTATTTTACAAGTTTCTAAGTAATTTGGATCAAGATAAAAATCTTTGAATTTTTTTTATAATTCCTTTAATTATTTTTTTGTTCCGAAGTGATTTGAGTCGTTTAAGATGGGTCTGAGTTGATTTAAAGTGTTTTTTGATTTTATTTAGAGAAGTAATCTGAAAAAATAGCTAAGTTAATAATCAAGTATATGGATTGACATAAGGGGATCCCAAGAGTCAATCATGTAATGGGATTCAAAACTCTTATATCATTGTAAGAGTTCCCATGTAAGAGTTTGGAACCACATATGTGAATTAATGTAAAGGGATCCATGACTAAGTCACCAATATAAGGGGATCCACAATATATTGGTGGTTGACATATGGAGAACTAGAGTTGGAGACTAGCATAATGATATCCATAAAAGGTGATTTTTAATCATTATATTGATAATGAAATTTCAAAAATTTATATTCTGAGGAAGAAAATGATTTGGAAAGATTAAAGTGTTGTTATTTCATGTTAAAAACATAATTAATCTTAGATAATCTTTAATTAAATAAAAATTTGAAGAAGATTAGGGGATGAGATGATTTTTCTATATACTTTTATATTTTCAAATGAGTTTTTTTTAATCTATTTTTGTTTATAAAAAATTATATTAAATCAGAATATGATTGTACTAAACTTCAGTGGATTAAATATCACAAGAGGATTTGTGATTCTTACTGAATGAGAAGATATAAAGTTGATTTAAGATGATTTCTAAATTTTAAATATTCTTGTATGAATTTTACATTTTTTTATTTAATATCTCGTTTTAAAAATGATAATCTTATAACCAAAACTATTACTACTATTTTTTATACATATAACTTTAAAGAATGTTTTACTATGAGATTTTGGAGGAATATTTTGTGAAAAAATAAAACCTAACCCATTGGAAGAAATATTTTATGATATAGTAATTTTGAATAAATAAAAATAAAGGAGAATAAATAAGGATATTTTTTTAATACACCTTGATATAGTGGTTTAAATAAAAAAGGGAACATGGGAAAACTCCCATGTGTAGCTATTGAAAAAAAAGACATGTGGATCATGGGGTGAAATCTATGTATGTGGTTTTATGTTATCTTTTAAAAATTTCAATTTCTGGAAATTGAAAATGAACCCAAAAATTTAATGTGTTTTCTATACCACTATGTATCGATGATAGAAAAAAACATTGAAGAAGAGAGAGTTGTATATGTGGGTGAGTTGTATAAAAAAATAGCATGTTAAGAGAGAAGAATACCAATTTATGAGGAGGAGAAAGATAGAGTTGCTCCTATGAGGAAGCTATAAAATAAACGAGTATCAAAGAAGATAAGGGGGGTAGGAGGATGGTTCACATACCAGAACCTTTTACAATAAGTATTTCAAAATATTGAGAAGATAAAGAGAAGAACATTAATCAGACCCTGAAAGGGTTTTCATTTAGCGAGTAAGAGTGGTATAGAGTATTTCTTTTTTTACTCACCATATATAGTTTCTGGTATATTATTCTTGAATAGTAGTGAGCAAGAATGATGTTAGGGAGTTCCCAAAGAGTATTTTATGGATTTAGTGTTCCTTGGATATTTGAGTTAAGAGTGCTCAACTAATAGATTATAAAGAATAACTGAAGGTTATAGAACATAAAGAGATTGAGTTGGATGTGTTTCTCTTAAAAAATTTACTGAAAAGGTTGGGGGAAAGACCCTTTATTAAAAAATAAAAATAAAATAGGAAACCCTATTGAGTTAGTATTAGTGAAAACCTATGACAAGACTGTAGGTCCATAGGCACATAGTCTTAAAAATTAGTGGCTCAAGATCCCAGTGGGGAAAAATACATTAAAAAACCAAATCCTATTGAAAATTTGAAGAAAAAGACCATAGTAGATCGAGAATCCATTTCTGGATCCAAGGTCAAGAAATCCATCACCACCACCAAGCCACCCGAAACCATTACCGCCACCTACACAATGCACCGCCGCCTGCTCCCCCAGTTAAGAACAAATCGTCATCCACACCGTAGGGCCACCATACACCACCAAGGTCAGCATATCTATAGATTTGTTCATAGACACCACTGATGAAATGTACCAAAATCAGGTCTGATCCATCCAAGCCACAAATCTGCTACTAGCCACCACTCTATGTCATCACCACCCGATGATCCAGATCTTCCAATCCACACTACCATCGTGTCATCGAGATCCTCTACCGCAAGAACCAATCCATACCTTGACTCCATGGAGGGGTGAAGAAACAACCTATAATGCAGATATGAACCACCCACAGTCATTTGAGGGGAATCCATCCAAGTTGGAGTTGAGCTGCCACCAGGTGAAGAGAGCACCACCACCGATCTGAGATCCTGCCACTATCACCGAACCTGAGGCCACAGTTTGCTGGAGTCACCACTAAGTGTCGTCGAGGAAGAGAGTTGTAGGAAAATTCATGGCTCTAAGCCACTTAAAAACAATTTTTTCTCTTAAGAAATTTAAGTTAGTCAAAGAATCTGATTGGGATAGGATCTAGATCAAATTTTGGATGTAGTGACATCCTTGAAAAAATTGGCGACCGACTTCAAAAAAATTGAATGCTGAGAAAAACAAATGGGATTCTAGTGTAGATAATTTTATTGGGATACTATAGTATTTCACTTGTGTAATATAGTGAAAAAATAATTTATGTAATATGGTGAGAAGGTACAAGATAAAACCTTCCCTAACCAACTTTTAATTGATGGAAATATTTATAGTGGAGAATCTATGACTTGATGAAACTTGATTACATCAAGGATTAGGTTTCTCACATTTGGGTCAAACCTTATACAATTATATGTTCCATACCTTACTAATTTAATTGTATTACATGTGGTGTACATGATTTGGTAGACAATAACATATCCATTTTTGTCTTATTTAGAAATAGGGGTTCAAACACCAAATGGGGATAAAGATTAAAATAGAATTTTGAATTTGGTAAAAAGTATAACGACATGAGATTTATCCCCCTCTTATGTGTCCAGACTGTCCATTGGGATTAATAGTATTTTTTAAATATAGTTCTTCACATTCATTAATATCATGAAAGTTTTATAATAATGTTGATTTACCAACTTAAAATTAGATAATAAATTATTATTGAAAATACTTGGTGGTGCGATGATTCCATCCAAAGTGTACAACTCTTCTCCAACTGAGGTTCGTGGGAAGATATTTCCTATATCTTTATTTATTATTACCTTAGTGTAATTCAATTTTATATTAATTAATGGATTGGATCTCCCTAAATAGATCACATATCAATTTTTAGGATAAATAAATCTCATTTCATATACCAAATCACCCCATTATCAAATATCAATGCAATGATGATTATGAACTCCTATTGGAAACAAACCCCTTAATATTGTTCTTTATAACCAATAATAATGGATACATGGCTCAAATGGTTGCGGAGGAAATCTACATTGAATACAGAAAAATCATATGATATTATATTGATGTATTTCTTAAACAACTATCTGGAATTCCCCCAGAATGTGAGGTTTAGTTTTCAATTGAACACATACTAGGTTCTATTCCTATATCAAAGAGTCCTTATAGAATAAATCTCATTGAATTGGAATAATTTGATATGAAACTTCAAAATGATATTCATAAAGGGTTTTATATTCCCAAGTGCTTTACTATGAGGTGTACCGGTCCACTTTATTAAGAAAAAGTATGGATCAATGTGTCTTTTCATTGATTATCGTGAACTTAAAAAAATCACGAATAAGAAAAAATATCATTCTACCATGTATTGATGATTTTTTGATCAAATTAGAGGGTATCAATACTTCTTTAAGTTGTATATATGATTTTAATTCTATAAATTAAGGTTAAAGAGAGCGGATATACCCAAGACATCTTTTTTACAATGTATGGACACTATGAATGCAGAGTTATGCATTTCAAACTTAAAAATACCCCTAAAATATTCAGGTATTTGATGAATAAAGTCTTTATATATTACCTTTAAACATTTTTAGTATTCTTTATTAATTATTTTCTCATATTTTCTAAGATTAAGAAATAACATTAAGAGAAATGTTGAATTTTTCTAAATACTTTACAAAAGGAGAAATTTAATGACAAGTTTAGAAAGTGTGGATTTTGTATAAAAAAAGTAACCTTGTTGGGTTATGTAATCACAATGATGTTATATCTATAGATCCATAAAAGATAGAGATTATTGAATAATGTCCTAGAGAAACTACTATGATATAGATTCGTAGTTTTTTTGGATTATCTTGATACTATTGACGTTTTGTGACAAATTTATCATGATTTTCATATTCACTAACCAAGTTAACATGGAAGGGGGTGAAGTTTATATAGATAAAAGAATGTTAATATAGATTCAAGGAAATTAAGAAGATTTTATTCATTGCACCTGTACTTACACTACCCTACAATGGAGAAGGGTTTTTCATATACAATTATATTTAAAAAACTTTCTTGGGATGAATCCTTATGAAAAATAACTATGTAATATCTTATGCTTCATGAAAATTAAAGGCCCATGAGAAAAATTTCTCAATGTATGATCTGGATCTAGTAATAGTAATATTTGAATTAAATATTTTGATACATTATCTCTATAGTGAAAAGTGTGATATATACACTGATCATAAGATATTTAAATATATATTCACCTAGAATAAGTTAAATGTGAACCAAAGGATATAGTTGGAATTGATAAAAGATAATTATTTGTAATAGATTATCATATAAGGAAGTAAATCAAGGTGGAAATGCTCTATGTAGAAAAATTCACACTACCCTATCCTTGATGAGGATTGAAAGGGACCCAATATTTATGTATATTCAAAGGATGGATATGAGAATCATAAAGTAAGAGGTGAAACCCTAACATTCCCAAATGATTATTCAACTATATATCTATGTGAATATCAATGAGGCTTTAGAAGAAGATATGGAGCTATAATAGATGTTTGGAAGTATTCTGGAATTCAACTTTGGAAATGATTGAGTTATAAGAGTTGGGAAATGAATATTTTTCCCTTCAAAACTAGAACTAAAAAAGCATCTTTTGGATGATGCACATAGCTCATCCTTCCCCATTCACCCAGGAATTATAATGTTGTATAGAAATCTTATGAAGAACTTTTTGTGGGAACATGAAGTGGGATATTGTGGGGTATATATATCGATTCTTAGTATACTAGTAATTAAAGGTTAAAAGTAAGAAATCTAAGGGGATTATGAAAGCATTACCTATACTAGTATGGAAATGGGAGAACATCACCATGGACTTCATCACCAGTCTTCCTAATACTTATAATGGTTGTAATTTTATTTAGTTAGTGGTGGATATAATTAAAAATTATACACAATTCATTGATATTTAAGAGTATTTCTCGCTCAATAAATATTTCAAGATATATATAAATAAAGTGGTAAGTCTGCAAGAAGTACCACTTTCAATTATATCTAATAAAGATACAAGGTTTACATAAAAATTATAAAGGATTCATCAATAAAAATTAGATACATTAGTGGTATTTAGTAAAACTTATCATCCTAAAAAAATGGTCAATCATAAAATACCATTAATTTATTGGAAAATATTATAAGATCCTACTCAATAGAATTCAAAGAGAGTTGTAATCAATATCTTCCTTAGGCCAGGTTCTCATATAATAACAGTTTCTAGTATAACATCAAAATAGCACAATATGAATCTATATATTGGAATATATGAGAACTTTGAAATGATAAAATGAAGTTTGAGAGAGAATATTATTTGGAATTGATCTTATTTAATAAATGATAGAAAAGTTTCAAACCATTTAGGAATATATCAAAACATCAAAAAATTTATAGATGAACTACACTATTAATCATAAACTAAACCTATGGTTTGAATTTAGTGACATGGAATTCCTTTGAATATGTAATTGTAAGAGGGTAATGATATTTTTAAAGAAGGATAAATTTTATTCCTATATAAATTAGTCCTTTTGAGATTCTTGATTGTGTAGGTACGACAACTTATTGCTTAGCACTCCAAACAAACCTCTCTCAGTTTTATGACATGCTCTATGTTTCTCTTTTGAGTAAGTACATACAAGATCCATCACATTTACTAAACTAATATGTTGTGTAATTGGAACATGATCTCTCTTGTGAATAACAATCGATTTAGATATTCTATTGAAGAGATAGTGTTATGATACATGAAAACCCACTTGTTCAAAGTTCCATAGTGAAATCCTAAGCTTAAGGAAAACATGTGGGAACCTTAAGATGTAATGAGAAAAACATACCCTCATTTATCTTCATTTATGTAATAAAATTTTGAGGGGAAATTTATTTTAATGTGGATAAAATGTAACACCCCATGATTTTACTATGTATTTTTCCTCAAAAATATTTTTTGAATATCTTTCTTTACACAAAAAACTAAACTTAAATGAATAAAAATACATTTTATTGAAATAAAATATTTCAAAATAAGAAAGTATAAATACATTATGATAGTAAAATATGAAAAATCATTAAGAAAAGTAAAAGTGGGATAAATTTGTAAGTAAATACAAATACCATGAATATTAAATATTTATCCTCATGGTTTTCTACAATGATCATCACCATTATTTAAACTATGAAAGTAAGGAAAGTAATTAGTAATATACAATACATGTTCACAGAGAATTAAATGAATAAGATTAATGTTATTAGTAGTGAATATAAGGTTATATATATAGTAATATATATGGTCATTAGGAATATATGATTGTTAGACATATATGGATGTTGGGTGTATATAGATTTTAGGCTTATACGAATATTTAAATCATCACTAGACATAAGAATAATTAATGAGATAAATTATTAAAATTTGATTATCATAATATAGATATTGAATTAGCATGCATAAATAGAAGTAACTGCATTATAAAATCTATATAGTAAGGAAATTAATGGAATGATTAGTATAATTCTTCCTTATGGAGTTCATTTATCAAATCCTGGATAGGAGGTAGGGTCACTAGGTTTTTCCCTAGACCAAGCCACAAATGAACTTCAACAAGTACAGTTTCATTGAAATCATATATGGGAGAAGTTCAATATTATTAAAGTTACTATGAGATCCATGCTAACTAAATCATCATTCATGACTACCACCATTAATTATTTTACCCTTAGGTATTATATTATGGTATTAAGGGGTTTTGTAAGTTGATGTTATGAAACAACCCTGAATCTAGTAACCTAGAGCTGGTATTTTCTATATTACTTTGGTACAAGATATAAGAGATCGTATCTGATGGGATCAAATAGTTTTATAGTTGTGGGAGACTAGATACATACATAATTTCCAATATTATATTGGAAGCTTGAAACACAACCCAGAAGCATCTTGAAAAGTTTTTTATTTCTATTTAAAATCAATAAAAGTTCCCCTCTTAATACTCATGGGAAGAGAAAACAAAATAAAGGGTGATTTGAGATTCTTAGTAAGAAAAAACATATAGTAGGATCTATCATGGATACATAAGTCATAAAGAATATAGAGGATTTAATAATCAATAAACATTATATTTAATAAAAAACGTGCATGTAAAATTTACCCATGACAGATATCAATGTTGTAATCACAAAGACAATAATAACTGATTTCTCAACAATGAAATTCATAATTCCAAACATTTAAATTCTACCATTGAGCCCTCATCTAATACTCCTTTCTCATCCATATATTTTTTATACTATTTTCTCCATGAATTTCATTGAGGTGATCCGCTAGAGGTGAATATTAACATAGATCAGAAAATAAATTATCCCCTCTAAATATAAGGAATTACATAAATCATATATAAATTATAATTTCATTCTCTTGTAAATAAAATTTCATAGCATAAATTATATCCCAAATCATACCCAATATTATTTTAAAGTCGTCCATAGGAATGATAATCAAATTTTCAAGTAAGGTATATATATATGCATCATAATTAGAGTTGAGAGACATTTACTTGTTTCAATAATATTTCAATTAGGTGTCTTGATTGAAAACTACTTTATCTAGGTTCTAGGGTCTGTTTTAACGTTATCATAAAATAAGAAAGATATAAAAGAGTGATAAGATCCAAAGTCAAATAGAGTTATCTAGATTTGATTTTATGATCAAAGTACATATTATCACATGTTTATGAACTTAAACATCATAATTAGTAATCACATAAGCTTAGACTTTCCCCCTTGGACACTTTTTAGGTGTATTACCTTAATGCTTGGGAATTGGTTTGAATAATGCTCCACCTCCTTACATTTTAATCCCTATATATTAGAGAATTATTTCTTTCCCAAGAACTCATTAGCCACATAACACACGCATATCGTGGGGAATATAAAAATAATTTTTATATTCCCTAAGTGTAGTTTAGTGATTAACCGTAGGAAGTATCCTGAAGAGGAGTGCACACAAAACAGTTTGTCACTTTTAAACTGGGGTAAAAATGTAGTGTTTCAATAAGAAAATTATTGAAATGAAATTTGAAATTCAAATTATTAAAAACTATGGTATTATAAGGGTGATTAGTTCTGGGTTAGTTTCCTAATTGTTATTCTATCCTTGTTCAATATTATTCAAACATATTATTATAAGTTGATTAAATTGAGATTCCATAATCGTTTCCTCTCACTTCCTTGGTGAAATTGGGGTGGTGAGAGAAAACCTTACCAAAATCTCGGTTTGGACTACTCTCCTTCCATGTGAAAAAGAGTTACAATGAATATCCTCAATTGACTCGAGAAATAACTTATTGGGTCTTGTTTATCCCAAACAATCAAGAACATCCACTACCCCTTTTACACGTACTGACGATCTTTGAGTACCTCACCACTAATCCCTAGTTTATTCCATCTTATATAAACCAGAAATTAGTGGAGGGAGATAAAAATAATTTACAAAAGAAAAATAAATAAAATAATTAAAAATCAAGAACTATCACAATTGATAATAAAATCCTCTATATGAAATTTAAAACAACTTTGAAGAAGAAGGAAATTTCATTCAATTATGTCCAAGAACTCAAGCATTACAAAATAGAAAACCAACCCTTCCCCAATCACTCAAAATGTTTACCCCAACAAGGTAAGGGTAATCGAGATGATTGGGGAAGAATAAGACATTAAAATATATATGAAAAATAAATAAATAAAATATATAAAGATGAACAGTTCTCCTCCTTGGTATCCCAAAAGGAATTGGATGGAATGAGATGCTTTGAGAGGGAGGAGCTCCCCTCCTTTTATAGGTAGAATTTTTCTCCATAACATTGAAACGTTTTATAACTAATAAATTACATCATAATGCATTTAAAGAATCATTAATATTTTTCATAAATATCTTGTATGTATCTCCTAAAAAATTCAGCATATTTGGACATGTATTTCAAGAGTTATTCCCATTTTACTCTGACAATTTATTCTGTCTAGTCAGACTCTCCAAATTGCAAACCTCCATATTATAATGCATTAATGACTATTAAAATGTCCAATTAATGCATCCTATCCTTTATTAAAGATATTTCAAATCTCTTTTTGCGTCTTCCCATAGAATTCCACAGTAATTGGCCCCATCATAAATGAGTTAGGGACCCAACACCAAAAATAGATAGATCTGTAAACAGTTTTCACAATCCAACTTGTGAACTTATTTTGAGCTTTCATACGGTCGATTAAACTTTTGGTCATTAAGAATGAAATGAATACCTATATTTTTAGAATCCTAAAATGAAATAATTTCAAAAATTTTATTAAAATAGAAAATTTTATGGCTAAAATAAATAAATAATTTAAAACTGTTAAAAATCCAAAATAGGCTATATTTACGGTTAAGCTCAAAATACCACCAATATCATAAAATGTTGAAATTTATCTTAAAGTAACAATTTTTTGGGATTTACAACAATTAAATTCAACATAAATTTATTGAAAATATTTTCTCTATAAATTCCCCCGTACTTATCACTTGGACTCCTGGACAAGTAAACATTAAAATTAAATCAAATCAAATCCAAAACACATACCTTTGAGATCTACTAAATCCACACCAAGAAATAAAAATATATCATGCCTCATCAAAAAAAAATTATTCCAAATTATACATTTTTATCATTTAATATATTTACACCTCATTTATTATCCCATTCACACAAAACACCTACCCCACATGAATTTTATCTCATCTCACAAATGTAAATGTTCAACAAGGATTTTAACATCCAAACCCATGAAAGAGTCTCCATAGGCTTGATAAATTCTTAATTATACACCTGATGTGAGTCAAGTACATGTGTTTCTCATGAGTAATTTTTAGGGTTGTTCTCTAGCTTCTAGTTAGTAGGATTTAGATGTTAAAAATTCTAAGTCTGGAAAGGAGGGTTTGGCTCTTTTTGAAGAAAAATTACAAGATTCTAATTTTCACTCAAGTATGCTATCATTCTCTTCCCCTTTGTAAAAAATTAGATCCATAATCATGAAAAATCAAGGAAATTTCATTCAATTTAGTATTTCACGAGAAAAAATTTCTTCTCAAACATATTTTTTCTTGAAATCTTCAAATAGGCACAAATTTCTTTCTCCTTTGGAAGATATAGAAAGGCACAACTTCTTCTATCATGAATGCTTCAAAAAGGCACAGATTTTAAAAAAAATTAACTATTTAGTAGAAAAATTATCTCTTAAACATTTAATTTTCCACCCAAAGTATCACCAAATTAGGTAGTAAACCACCATACATCTTCCCCCACACTTAAAGTTCAACTAGATCATGCAATTTTATTTCAAGAGTTGGTCATATAGGGAAAATTGTCTTGTAATATGGATAACCTAACATGATATTCATGGATTCTAAGGGATAAAAGGATTAATGTATAAGTTAGTCCATAATAAAAAGGATTCTTTTAAAAATGGGGCTTTAAAACTAAATAAATTCCTCAATCATTTAAAACACAAGTGCCTCAAAACCTCAAGTTTTTATAGGAATAAATAAAATTCTAGTTAAATAAAGCATGGTATGGTTCTCTCAAGAAATGATTTGAATGTAAAGAATATTAAAACAATGGTAAAGAAGCCTCACAGTAAAGTGCTTTAAAAAATAAAGACTGTGATATGTGGCATGGTATTTAAAAATCATAGTACTTTTCATGAAATTTCAAAAGATTTAAACTTGAAATAAAGTCATTTTAGCAATCATTTAAGATTAGTTTCATGTAATTTATTGGTTCACTTGTTGACATGGGTTTTGAAAATGGAAATGATAATAATTTAAGCTCAAAGGTTTTGATGACAAACTAAATTTTAAAAATAAACACACAAATATCTGAAAAACAAACAATTTTTTTTATAAAAACAGTAAACCAACCAACAAATAAAAATCCTAAAATACAAAGGTTCCCTCCCCCACACTTAAATGATGCAGTGTCCTCAGTGCATTCAAATGGATTTAACATGTTAGAATATTTTAAAATGAATTAAAACAAGAATAAAATGTAAAGGAGAGGTATGACCTGAATAATTTTATTGATAAACAGGTTGGAGGAGTGTGATCTCCTCCATTGTCACTAATTTCAGGGTCCCAAGGAATTTATTCAACCTATGACCATTAACACTGAATGGATATTGTAACACCCCAACCCTAGAATCCCAGAGTCAGTGCATTATTTTAATACATTGGCATGATTACAAGGAATCAAGTCTTGAAGGACTGATCATTTTAGCAGTCTTGGAAAATATATTACATACATGAACTTTACATTACAATTTCTAACATAAAATACTGCATAGATAATCCTTTTGTAACTCTATTATTCCCATATATTAACCCTTCATATCAATCATAGTACACTTCTTTGCATCCTGGTAAAATAAAACATAAGAAAGGGATGATCTCAAATACTCAGTAAGGGTAAATAATTTTGAAGAAGCTATAAACTTTTAAGGAAATATGTATAATAAAAAAACATCCTTTTAAACATAAACTTGAACATAATATGGAAAAAATAAATCAAACATTACCATATAAACATGGACATGGATATTCGACTAGTCTAATAATCACATGTAATAACTAATTTCATAATGATGGAATGCATAATATTGGACAAATAACTACTATGTCAAGGCCTTATGCCAAGACCATTCACAAATATTCTGTCAAAGCCTAGTGCCAAGACACCAGTTTGTCTCATGAGACCTGTAACGACCCAAAATTTTGAATAAATATTGTTTCCTAATTTTGTGTGTTATTTTATTTTATACTCAACAAAACTGTTTTATTTGATAACATGAGTATAATTAAAATGAGACCGTTGGGTTTCGACTGTTATATGACCGTTGGTCAATATGATCGCTGGAAACTAAACGTTTCAATTATTGTCTCTAAATACAAGTGATCTTGGTTAATTAATATAGAAAGAATATTCGATGGCCTCATCCAGTAGTCTCGGGCCAATCGAAGCCCATCTAACCGAACTTGGGAAGGAGGTAGCACCACTGGGCTTTGCTCTAGACCAAACCCAATCCGAACTTCATCGTGTGAAGCTAGAACGAAATCACCTTCCTGAGAAGTTCAAACTGATAGAAATTACTACTCATGCAATGTTGGTCGAGCTGCCCTCGTATTCTTTCACCTTATCGCACCTTACACTTAGGTCCTATACTGGGGTTATAAGGGGCTATGTTAGGAGACCGTAACTGCTTTGTGTAATCTTTTGAGATAAATAAAATTGTGTTTTATTCTTATAGTGAATTTTGTAAATTTTCAAATGTTTGGATAAATGTAGGATGTATATTATTGATGAATTTTAGAAAAAGGATATTTTAAAAATGTTTATGTAAACCTTAAATAATTAAAAATGTGTAATGATTTTCAAAAAATGGTCTCCTACAATTATGTTCAGTACGAAATTTAGAGTCTAATAAAATAAAATTAATTTTTTATGAATAGTAAATTATGAATAGTGATTTTATGCTTAGGATTAGTAATGTGACCAAATGGATTAGTAATCTCACTTAAAGGAAGTATTAATATAATCTAGGCACCTTGATTAAGTAATGTGATTAAATAAAATAGGTAAATAATGGTTTCAGAAATTATTAGTCAAGTATTAGTTTTTTCGGGTGAATAGTGTTTTTAAATTAAAAATTAAACTAAAAATATTTAGAAAATTATTTTTATAAAATAGACTTTATTTTTGAATTCATAACATCGATATTATGCCATGGTAATTTTTGGGGATTTTTCTGAAAAAAATGAATTTTCGGTGAATAGTTTATTTATTTAAAAATTAAATTAAAAATATTTAGAAAATTATTTTTATAAAATGGTGTTCATTTTTGAAATCAGAGCATCGGTATTTGGTTAAGGTGAAATTTTGGGATTTTTCTGAGCAAGTTGAATTTTTGATGAATAGTGAAAATATAGTTTTTAAGTTACGGGTGTTTAATGACATCATTAAATGATGTATTAAGTATGTAATCAATATGGTCAACTTATGAATAGTAATATAAGTTATGAGGTGTCCCAAGTGGCCAATACCATGGGAAAATACCATGGGCAAGCCCATGGTTTTGCCAATACCACCAATGAGGTGTCCCTTGGCCATTAATGCCTTGTCCCCTCACTTTCCCTATAAATACCCACCCTTTACTCCTTTAGTTTTCACTCCCAACTCTCCCCCAACAAATCTATGGTCACATTACCTTCCAAGGAGTCCTCCTAAGGTTCCCCCAAGCCCTCAAGGTCCCAACCTTTGAGTTTTAAGAGTTACGTTTTAAGGTAAGGGATCCTACCTCTCTCTTTCTTTCTGAGTACTCTCTTTTATGTCATTTATTTTATGCTCCATGTTCTTATGTTGTGTATGTTATTTTATATTCATACTACTGTAATTTTCATTTTCATATTATGAGAGACCCCCTCTCGCTCTCATCATTTCGTTTTATGAATGTTTAAGTGGCGTCGTTAGGCTGCCGAAATTTTTTGTAACAGATTCTTTCACCCTTCTCATTTTCAAGTTCTATTTTCTTGTCAAGTCTTTCAAGTTCCTTTTTATTATGTTGGGGTATGATATCTACATATATCATACTGATATTTTATGTTCATATGATGATATACTTTATTTGATCTTGTC
Organism: Viscum album; assembly: GCA_963277665.1. Lineage (NCBI taxonomy): Eukaryota > Viridiplantae > Streptophyta > Magnoliopsida > Santalales > Viscaceae > Viscum > Viscum album. Next base: position 1,777,363,056 of record OY728157.1, read on the forward strand.
AATTCATTTTTTTTTGAATTTTAAGTGGCGCCGTTAGGCTGCTGAATTTTCATAAGAAAAATATTATTTTTGTCTTCCTTCCGTTTTTTTCATTTCAAATGGTATGTCCTTAAAATTTCATTACCATGTTCATATATCCTTTTTATTCTATCCCTATACTGTTTTATGGATCATTTATGAGTGGGTGACCCATGTCCCCTCTCTTTTCAATGTTTTCTAAAACCCTGTAACATAGTCGTTATACTGTAGAATTTTTGTCCCAAAATGTCTCTCTCTTTTTCTCAAATTCTTTTATTTTATTAAGTGGATACTCAAATATCTTTCTTCTATAGGGGTATTCACATATATATCAAAATATCCTATTTTAAATTCTGGTATTTACATACATGAAAACCCGCTTTCCTTTTCCGTGGGTTTAAAGTGACATAAAGATCACGTCTTTAAAAGCAGTTTTTAAAATGATATGATTATGAAATGAAACCCATTTCTTTTATGCTATATGGGTTATTTATGAAATTTTTGATGATGATATATGTGGATCACATGATAATAAAGACAAATTTAAGGGTGTTCCCTGATAGCGCCCCATTGCATTGGGTAATTATGTAACCACTAGAGATTACAAATTTAAGGGTGCGCCCTGATAGCGCCCCATTGCATTGGGTAATGATGTAACCACTAGAGATTACAATTTTAATGATATCTGGGTGAATAACCTTAGTAATTTCAAATTACACCTTGGGGATCGACCTTGGTGATATGTTCATAATTTTCTATGTTAAATATTGTTGCCACATCTTCAAGTTATGAAATACGTTATTTTTATTATGATATGCCTCATGTTCTCTTTCTCATGCCTTAAAGTTATTTTTCATGACTTTTGATGTATCTCAAGTTCACATGTAAAATGTTTCCCTTGTTTCCCTTACTGGGCCTTATTCTCACCCTTTCCTTTGATGTATGCTCCCAGGTTATGAGATGCTTTAATGAACTTGGATGAACAAATGAAGAAGCCTTTCAAGTATTTAAGAAGAATGTTTTATGTTGTCATGTATTAAGTTCCTGGTTTCCAAGACACTAAACCTTAAAGATCCTCAGTTTTGTATAATGTAATAAAAGTTTATGTGATAAAAAGGTGGGATGTTATAAGACCTACCAATGCATTGAGGGGCTATAGAGGGCCCCACCCGTCACTTTATAAGTCCAATTCATTCCTCGAATGAAAAGGGGTGAAACATAACATAATAATTCGTATTAAAACTAGCATATGAAATGTCAATACTTTAACCATAAACCATGAATGGTATAAAAATAGAACATCCACAGTAAAACAAATCATAACTCATTCAATACAATATACATGATTTTATTATAATAAATCAACCTCAATCAAGAATAATATCTAATATAGGATGTTGGCATAATTGAAAATGATCAGCAAAACTCTTTGAGAGAAATATACCTTTTTCATAAAATCATTTAAAATTCACACAATTTATAAAGGGAGTCATTTAAAAGATATTTTTGAATCAAAGTTTCCCATACTACTTTGAAACTTTTGAAAGGAATTAACACATTAAAACAGTCTTGTCCATATAAATAAATCCTTAAAATCATTTTGAAACCATGGACATTAATTAAATAGACTTAAAAAATAAATCATTAAAACATTTAAAATGATTATCTAGTTAAAGAGACCCTTCCATAAAACCTTAAAAGATTAATTTTGAAAACATTTTTATGAAACATGGACATGGATGATAAATATGTCCCAATAAATACTTACACATAAACAATCTCGGATAATAATGAGATTGAGGAATTAACGCTTACCTTAGGTCTGATACTCTCTGTACGAGTCTGAAACTCATGTATAAGGTTTATAAACATATTATTAACTTATATAATAATCATAATAATATTTATGATATCATATATGATTCTTTTATGACTTTATATTACCCATTTATTAACAATTCCAAATTAATGTAACATTTCGGGTAATAATTGCTTTGTTTATCGTACGTATTTTGACTTTTTATTCTTGATAATATTACTTAGATACTGATTTAATTACTTCCAGAATGTATAATATGATTTATATATAATAAATATAAATATATATAATAATTAGATATATGAAATGGAATACACCGTTCATGGAGACGGTAGGCCGTACATATGCATGAACGTTGTTTCCATTTTCGTATCGTATGGAAGTAAGTGAATGAAATATATCTATATATATATATATACACACACACACTATTCTAGTAAAATTATTATGTCATATATTTCATAATTATTCATAATATATATCTTTGTAATCATTCTTGGATAATGAATGTGGAAGATGAGTCTCAACGCGTCGTGGAGACGGTGATCTGTACGTACGCACGAGCGATGATATCATTTACTTAATGGTTTAATGGTATGGATTTGGATTTAATATTAATTTTAAATAATTAATATCATGTTATATTTCTTATTTAAGTAATTTTTCTTCATCACTATACCCATATAAATAAAGTATAGATGAAAAACAGTTTACACCACGGCATGGAGACGGTAAGTCGTATGTACGCACGCATGATGATATTGTTTTTCATAGGATGGGTAAAATAGGAACATGGTTGTCCCATAATTATAAAACATGTCAGAATATAGTATATGATAGAGTTATTATTTTAGTATGCTAACAACTTAGTAAGAGGAAGTGGAAGAAGAAATGGACTTTGAAAGAAGGGATAAAACGATTACCTCTTCTTCGGGTGCTTCCTTTTGATTTGAACAAAAAGGATCCTTAGGTTGGATTTATGATCAAATTAAGGATTCTAGGTTTACGTGAGGGTAGTTGGGATGAGATTTGATAAGGTTTTTGCAGATCCAAATGGCTTTGGAGGTGTGAGTTTAAGAGAAGGGGAAGTTCCCTTTTATGAGATAGTTGAGGAGAACTTTAGGAAAAGCTTGAAATATTAATTTATTATAAAATTATTTTAGATTTATAATAGCTCAAAATGGATTTATTTTGAGTATAAGGTGGGTATGGGTCTAAATACTCCCAAAAAATAGGTTTTATAAATGTTTAGATCACCATAATAACCTTATCTTTTAGATTTAACCCTTAGTTAAATAGTTTAACTTTTACCATGTCTTCTTGTATTTTTATACTAAATGGTTAATATAGTTACTATAAAATTCCAAGAGAACCTAAAGTAGTTAATTAATGATATATTTAAAACAATATAATTCATTTGGATGAATATTAGATTTTTAAAACTATTATATAATTTAATAAAATAGTATTTGTTTTAAAAAATCATTTATGTCAATTTTGAAACTATTTAGTATTTGGTTTTTGTGAAAGTCATGAAAACATTATTCCATTGAAAAAAATATATTTAATCAACCTTAACATGTCATATTAACCTATAAAATTCGTGGATGGCATCAAAAATTTCAATTTAAATTTATTTTAATATTTATAATATCAATTATTTTAATCTTTCATTAATAAAGTAATTAATACATCATTATTGTGTCATAAATAAATTTAATTATTTAATTTATAAAAATTATAAATAAAATACTATGATTTAGGAAATATTTTTATATTTATAATGAATATTTATAGTTGAATTTAACCTATGTATAACCCTATATTAAAAATGTATTAGTTATTAAACTTTGAATTTAACACTTTTAACTCTTCTTTAAATAAAATATAATAAATGTCCTAATCTAATCTAAGTGGATCCAAAAGGATCATATTTTTTTCATAAGGTTTATTTTGGTTGAAATAAACTGATCCAATAGAATTAGGACATGTGTTGGGGGTAATTTTATATTATTATAATATTATTTTTACCTTTAATTACCCTATATACTTTTAACCGTGGTAAATAAAATTCAAAAGTTACTATTCACCAAAAATTATTTTCATCCTATTGAACAAAATTTTACTTATTGATAAAAACCGTGTTTGTCAAATTTTTTAAATTCAATTCACATAAGCGGTAAAATTACGTTTTATGCAAATTTGCAAAAGTGCCTAGAAGGAGGGTAAAAGACGTTAAAAAGTTTAATAAAATTTTATATATCTAATCTTATTATAAAATGACTACAATGAATTAAATTGGAATAATATATGTATTATGTATCTATTTTTACTTTAAAATAAATTTAAATTAAAAATAATTATTTAAATGAAAAAGTCAGTTTTTATATACAATACAATATTTTTCACTATTCATCAAAAAATGAATGTTTTCAGAAAAATACCAAAAATTCACCCTAACCAATTTTTGATATTCCAAATTCAAAAATGAAGTCTATTTTACCAAATTAAATTTTTAGAAGTGTCTAAAATTAATTGTATTATTGTACATGAAGGACATAAAAATTTGTTCTTTTAAGAAAATAGTTTTTCTAAATATATAACTATTTTTACAAAACTTATAAATTTCATTAAAATTATGTTTTATTTATATAAAAAAATTATAAATAACATTTAAAATTTGTTTTTTACTATTCATATTAAAATATTTAATTGATAAATATATATATTTTTTAAATAATTATAATACTAATGTGTTATTTCGCAGAAACTCAATCTTGCATATAACACAAGCCAAGTCAGTACTGCGTGCAATATAAGCTATTAAATTAATTTAAAGATATAAGATACTATGAAATCTTGGGGTGTTATAGATCTTGCTCTCCATCCTTCGTAATCTACACAACAACAAAATGGTATACATGAGTAACTATAAATGGACCTTCCCATATGAAATGAAGTTTACCTAGCATTAGCTTGAGTATTGAGTTGAATAACAACACTTTGTCTCCAAGATATAAATCTTTCAGTTAGATCTTCTTTTCATGGTCCACTCATGTTCTTTCTTTATAAATCATATAATTTTCAAATTCTTCCCTTATAATCTCCTCCAACTCTTGCAACTTCAATCTTCTTTCTTTCCCGACACTTTCAAGGTCCAAATTGATCTTTCTCAAAGACCAATACGCTTTATGCTCTAATTTCATAGGTAGATGAAAACTTTTACCATAAATCAGCCTATATGGACTCATTCCAATTGGGTTTTTTAGGCTTTCCTATAAGCCCATAAGGTATCTTCTAACCTTTGTATCCAATCCTTCCTATTTGGATTAACAGTATTTTCCAAAATTTCTTTGATTTCCCTGTTGGACACTTTGAATTTCCCATTAGTCTATGGATGATAGGGAGTTGATCTTTTATGATGCACCCCATACTTCTTCAGCAAAGTCTCCATTCTCCAATTGAAAAATTGAGTCTCCCAATCATTGATGATGGCTCTAGGCACTCCAAACCTACAAAATATGTTAGCCCTAATAAAATCACAAACAACTTTAGCATCGTCAATCCTGGTGGATTTTTCTTCCACCCATTTGGAAATGTAATCAACTACAAGAAATATTTAAGAATTTCCAAATTTCATTGGGAAAGGTCCCATAAAATCTATCCCCCAGACTTCAAAAATGTCACAAAAGTTCAGTGGCTTTTGAGGCATTTCTTGTCTCTTTGAAATATTTCCTAAAAATTAACATTTTTCACACATTTTTTAAAATTCATGAGCATCTTTAAAAGGGATGGTCCAATAAATTCATGATTCTAAACCTACCTTGCTATCCTTTGAGGTCCAAATTGGCCTCTACAATATAAAGTGTGACAAAACTCAAAGGAATATTTAACTTCACTTTCAGGAAAACATCTTCTTATTACTTGATGATTGAAAATCTTCCAAAGAAATGGATCATCCCAAATGTAATATCTAGATTCCGATTTTATTTTTTAAATTTGGTGAGAATTAAAATGAGATGGGAACTGAGATGTTACTATATAATTAACTATGTCAGCATACTAAGGCACTTATCCTTCAATCAAGTACAACTGCACTCCTAGAATTTTATCATTCAGTTGTTCTTTTTCTGGAATTTCAATTTCAGTAGTGTTTGAAAGTCTACTTAAGTGATCAGTCACTTGGTTCTCAGATCATTTGTTGTCCTTGATTTATATATTGAACTCATGTATCGGTATTATCCATCTAACTAGCCTCGATTTAGCATCATCTTTTTTCATCAAGTACCTAAGAGCTACATGATCAGAAAACGTAGTGATTTTAGTTCCAAGAAGATATGATCTAAATATTCCTAAAGAAAAAAAAATTCTAAGAAATATTTTTCCATGGTTATGCAATTGAATTGGGATGCATATAAGGTTATCAAGGCATATGAAATGACTTATGGCCTGCCCTCAATTCTATGAGAAATGACTACTCCAACTGCTTGGTTAGAAGCATCACAAAGTAGCTCAAATGGTTCTTCCCAATTTGGTGGCTGCATCACAAGTGTTTAAATCAATCTCTTCTTAAACTCAAAAAAGGATTCCATATATACACCAATAAAATAAAAATCATCATCTTTCAAAATTAATCTAGATAGAGGGAGATAAATCTTACTGAAATCTTTGATGAGCCTCCTCTAGAATCCTGCATTTCCTAAAAATAATCTAACATGTTTCACACAAGTAGGGTAAGGAAATTAATTTAAAATTTTAATTTTTGATTTATCCACTTCAATGAATTTTTGTGAAATGAAATGCCCAAGTAAAATTCCTCTCTCAACCATGAAATGACACTTTTCAAAATTCAAAACAATATTTTTTCAATGAAGGTTTTCAAAAAGTTTTCTAGATTTTTCAAATAATGATCAAATGAATCTAAAAAATAGTGATATAATATAAGAAAAATTCCAAGAAATTTTCAATGTGATCAAAAAATATACTTACCAAGAACCTATAAAATTTACCCAGAGTATTAAATATTCCAAATGGAATCTTTTTATATGAAAAAGTACCAAAGGGACATGTAAATTTCATCTTCTCTTGATCCTCAGGTGTAATGGGTACCTAGAAGTAACCTAAAAATCTATCCAAAAAGAAATAATCAGTTCTCCCCACAAATCTATCTAATGTCTAGTAAATTAAGTGGATAGGGAAATGATCTTTTTGAGTGACCAAGTTCAATTTCCAAAAATCAATGCACACTCTCCAACTATTTTGAATTCTCATAGGGATTAACTCATTCTTTTCATTCCTCACAGTGGTCAGGCCTGCTTTTTTAGGAATGACATGAATGGGGCTAACCCAATGTGAATTTGAAATTGGTTAGATGATCCCAAATTCCAAGAGATTTTAGATCTCCCTCTTCACAACCTCCATCAAGGTGGGATTCAGCCTCCTTTGGGGTTGTTTAATAGGTTTGGAATCTCCCTTAAGAAAAATTCTATGTGAGAATATTTTTGGGTTTATTCCTAGGATATCACCTTTGCTCCACCCTATTTCCTGGAAATTCTCTCCCAAAATCCCAATAAAAGATTTTTCTTGGGCTTTAGACAGATTATTTTCAATTATCACTAGTAATTTTTCTCCTTCTTTAAGGTACATGTATTTCAAATCATTGGGGAGTGGTTTTAATTCCAAATCAAGGGGGATAATAAAGGGATGAAATTAAACTAACATTCCCCACTTAAAAAGGTTATAACTCATACAAACAAGAAACCATATCATCATCCTCATCACTCAACAAATTATCAAACAAATCAGAATTTACCTCTTCTTCCCACATAAAATCAGAATCTCCAGTGTTTTGGGCATTCATATGTTTATTAATGGATTTTTTTTCCAAAGTATAAGAATTCATGGATCATACCTGATTATTTAGTGGGTTTATAACCAACATCATGGGAGAGTGAAAAGAGGGAGTGATCATTTGATGGGTGCCTCACAGATTCAAAAATGTTTAAGTGGAAAGTGTTATCTCCAAATTCCATGGTGAGTGTACCTTCATGGACATTGATGATGGTTTTGGATGTCTTCACAAATGGTCTCCCCAAAATTATGGGTGATTGTGACGGGATCTTATCTTATTCTATATTTATCACATAGAAGTTAGCTGTGAATAATAGATCTTTTACTTTCACCAGGACATCCTCTAAAACTCCAGCTGGGAAAAATGTGGATCTGTTTGCAAGATGGACCACCACTCTTATGTTATTTAAGTCTCCTATATATAAATAAGTGTATACTAAGTAAGAAAATACATTAATTGAAGAACCTATATCACATAAATAATTAGATAAATTTAATGAACCAATGTTTCATGGAATGGAAAATGATCCTGGACCTTGAAATTTGTTTGGAATTTGCAGTGTGATAAGGGCCAAGACACTTCTCCCCAACTTGATTATTTTATTTCCATGAAGTATTCTCTTTTTGGTGAAAATATATTTCAAAAAATTTTCATACATTAGAAATTGTTTGACTGCTTCAAGTAGGGGATATTGATTTCCACTTTCTAAAAGGTGTCTAGAATTTATTTTTGAAGCGTTTGTTCATGTAATTTATTTGATTCAATAATTATTTATGGAAGTGGTGAGGGTAAGTCTTTATTATCCATTTTTTTCCTTTTCATTGGTGTTTTTTATCTCTTATTATGCGGCCTATACTTATCCTCCTCTTCCTTTTCTTTTTCTTGGTGTATTTTCATAGGATTTTCAAAACTTTCAACATCTTTCTCCCTCAGAACAAGTGGTATTGTTTCAGGTTCAAGGTTAGATGGAGGTGGGAGTTCTTTTACAATTATTGTTATGATTGATCTGAAATTATCTTTAGGATTTGGGATTGTTTTTTAAGGGAAATTTCTTGGGTTTTTGGACATGATTTTAACAAGACTTCCCACCATGTTTTCTAGCTTATCGACCTTATCCACTAGGCCCTCATACAAGGATTGTAGCTATTACATAGACGGTCGTGTGCTAGTAGATGGTTTATCATATGTATTTATTTGGAATGGTGGTGGCTGAAATGATTATTGTGGTTGGAACAATTGTTTATAGGATTGATGTAATGGAGGGGGGTTCTGGTATTGATGCTGCTAGTAAGGAGGTTGACTGAGGAACTGGTTAGGATTGAATGATATCATTTGGTTTTATTGGTTTCCATATCCTTGCTGGTCTTGGGGTTGATTCGGTTGATTCTGTTAGAATTGTATTGGTTGGAAGGCGACAGTGCAGTATTCTATCCCCTGTATCTCAAGACACTGGTCAGTATAATGAGTGGAATAATAACATAAACCACATACCTGAGTTGAAGCTTGTTGTCCATTTTCTTAAGTTGAAGCGATTTGATGGACTAACCTTGCAAGGTCATAAACTTTGGTTTCAATTAATGTAGATGAATTATATGTTTTTACCTCATGTATCCCCCTTGTTCCCATACCTCTTGCTCCAAATTGTTGCGAGTTTTTTACAATATTCTCTATCAGATCTCGAACATCAGCAGGTGACTTGTCAATAAGAGTGTTAGAGTTGGTAGCCTAGAACTAACTAATTTGTACTTTATTCGTTAATAAATACCTTATCACATCTTGATTGTTCTTCTATGTGAAAATTCTTGTGATAATGTCCTAAGGATAGCTGTTGCATTAAAGGTTCATGGTGAATCCCTGCTATGATGAGAACCCAGAAGTGCCATAAAACTGTTCTTGAATATATGTTCTATGTATGGATGATGTTATTTGAGGGAAAAAATAATACATGCCATTAGGGGTGAGGACTCATAAAACTTTGAGGTACCTTCTCATGGTGTGTGCCCTTGGTAATATCCAAGAGGATATTATGATAACAAGACCCTCCGGTAGGAAATCCACATTTCATAGTGTCATTGGATGTTCCTATATGTGGACTTATGTATTGGTCCTTATACTTTAATATTTTTATTAATGGGTATTACAACTTGTGTACTTAGATGTATTTATGAAAAATGTGATGACACACTATTTTCAGTGAGGTGGGATATGTTAGGTTCATCACGAGTAATACTCCATTAATAGATAATGCGATAAAGGATTTTTCCCTTATGTTCCATAACAGAAGTATATATCTTAGGCCCTTTGATGGAATTGATATAGCCTAAATTAATCCATGGCCATGGTAAGGAATAGGCAAGTTCAATTACAGAAAGTCAAAGAAATAATAATCAAGCACATGGGTTGATGGCACTAGCATGCAACCCAATTGATTTGAGATATCGAGACAAAGGGATTAAATTACACAGTAAGCATTCGTAGGAGGTGACACGTCATTGCGGTGTTAACTTGTTTCTCTATGGGTGCCTTGGAATTTTGCTAGATGTTAACCTTGGAATTTAGGCAATCTCTGCCTAATGCCACTGAGAAAGGGTCCTAGAGGGTCAAACACTAAGTGTGTCCAAGTATCTTAGTTAAATATTAATTTAACAAGTTGAATAAATATTATTCCCGATTGTGGTTTAATAATTATTCGAGAATGCCTCATCACATTTATTTCGACACTATTTATTCAAGAGAATATATTGTGGGTGAAATAATATATATTTATTAGTGAGTAATGTAGTAATATTTATTTAAGAAATAAATTGCCATTATTCAAGGTCTAATAAATGTGGTGGATGAAATAAAGAAAATGGAAAAACAAAAGTAGACACTATGTATATTAATATACACTCCATGTAGTTTTTTTGGGGATTTGTGAGAAATAATATTTTTTAATTAATTAAATAATATTAGGTGTAATTTTATAGGAGCATGTCAAGTAATAATAATAGTTAACTGTTATTATTAGACGTGGGGTCTTACTAAGAATTAAATGAAATGAATAAATGCTTTTGGGTAATTAATTCATTTTATTATTCTAAGTAATTAAAAATCCCAATTATATAATTCTCATTACCCTAGAAATTTTTTTAGTGGTTATGCACAACAGATATAGAGAAAGCTCTCAAGCCAAGAGAGAATTATTTTCTTCCAAGAATTCTCTCAAATTACAAGAGAGATCCTGCTCCATTGGGTTAAGGAGATCGCTTTGCAAGCGGATCTCAAGGCGATCTAAGGCAGTCACCGCAAGTGAAGTCTCTTCCAAGATAGCTCCCAAAGATCCCTTTGGCGACATCCAGAGATATTTGGATAATTTGTAGATAACCGCTAGAGGAATCCTACACTTGGATTCTATGATGCAACGACGGATCACATCGGATCGTGACTGGAAATATCAACGAAGAGTGAATTCCATCACGGTAATTCTCATCTTTTAATTAAATTAATTATAACCAACATATGATGATCCTCTGTATGGTTTTGGGACTATCCTATTTTCTTTCATTCTTCATTCTATTCCAAAGATCTGGAATTTTATTATTATGATGGATCTCAGATTGATCATCGTTAATGGAAAAAATTAACGTTGGGTACACCCACCAATGCACTTCCGCTGTGCCCAGAACCTACAAGTAGTATCCGAGGGAGGTTATATCATTGATTATAATTATTTAGTTTTTCATTGGTGATTTACGCATTTAATAATTTTTTTGTTTCAATTCAAGTTAATCATTCTATAAATATGAATCTCGAGATCTATTTCTCCCATTTTGTTTCTCATTCACCTTACAAAAGTGATTTTTTCTTTTAATTTTTATTAAAATAAAATAGAGGATCTCATCTGGAGGTTCCAAAGCTTCCTAGCCATACAAAACCAGAGCACAAAACATGTATTCGGTAGTACACACTGTGTAGTATAGGTTCCATGCATCGGGACGGTCCACCAAACAAGGTCGTGTCATTGGATTCTATCTAAATATTTAAGACTCCATGTGATGACCAGGAACAAGTGGCACACGGTTTCTGGATTACACGCCATGTGGCCCACTGAACATGGCGTGTGGTCCCTTCGGGTTAGGGTTGGACCATGTACCCTGTACATGGCTTGTCCAGCTGGAAACTGTGTAACTCAGATACTATATGGTGTATAGACCACTAAAAATTCCGTTTACTCCAAATATTTCTGAAGTACATCTACACGCCATGTCCCCAAGCATGTACTTCAGATGGACAGTGAACAAAAGTACACACCATCTAGTCAGAACCACACACCATGTACTCATCCAAATTAGGCAGATTTATTAAATTTTATCATTATATTATACAAATCCCTAAGACATGTACCATAGTGCGGGCGTAAAGCCGAGGAATAACACATGATAGGTGTTTTATATATATGTGTGTTTAATCTGACATCTATGTAATGTTTATTTCTACTCATTGGGTAGTTATGAATTGGAATTCACTGGGTTGCCTCTAAGGTACAGGTTACGTAGAAAGATAATTTTAAATGAATTTATTTGTTTAAAATTATGATGTATGTGAATCACAAGGAATTTCATAAAAAGGGTTTAAGATAAAATGATTAATTAATTAAAGATAATTAATTGATTTGAGCATGATTTATCTTAAACAAGAAATATTAAAGAATTGAATAATAGTTTTATTTATGCATAAATATTGTTGCATGTATGGATAATCATGAGATATACCAATACCTTTGTATGTGAATGATTTCTTTTAATTTATTTATTTAAATTAAATTTGTTGGCCTGTGATCCTTCTCATTAATATGTAGGGCATACGTGCCCAAGGTTTATTTTATATAAAACCCCATTTTACCCCTCACCTGTGAGTGAGATAAAAGAATATGTAATGGATGGAGCTCCCAAGCTAGTGGAGGCGTCTCAAGTTAGGATCCAAGGTGAAACCAATCCAAGGAGATACAAAGGTGAACATGTGGAAAGCTGTAAACACGAACCTAAAAGGTTCAAGGTGTTTCTCCCCTAGGTCTTGGGTTAGTTTATCAACTTCTAGATAAAATAAGAAATATAACAAGATCATGATCATACAATTTATTTTTTTATCTCATTTGTGTGGTTTAGTTATTGTGGGTGTGTTGTCACGATCACACAATAAATGAATTAAACAAGCATGCAAGACAGAACTAAAAAATGACCAGATTATGCATAAATATTATCTTAGAAATGGTTAATCACTTAATTATATCCCAATTAATATTAAAAATCATGTAATACAGATAATAAAATATAAATTTATGTATAAGGATAAAATCCCTCAAAGAAATATTAAGTCGGTATAGCCTTCTATAATCTTGGTTAGAATCGAACCATAGTTCAAAGTGATTGATCAACCCTATTTGGGGTGCTTTAAATTATCGTGGAATTATAATTCAAGGTTTTGGGTTGAATTGTCTTGATTAACATCAAGGGTTGACTACCACAGAAGGAATTGGTGTGACCAAGAGGAAAAGGTTGAGGAAATCCAAAATAAAAGGATTTCAGGATTGGGGAGTCCAATCAGTGGATCAAGGAGCTGTGAGTTAATGCGGTTGGAATTTGGAATGCCTACCTAAAACCCTTAATGTTTCTTGACCAACCCCAGTTAGGGTAATGTGAAGGGAAATATGGATCCTTTCCACTAGAATATTCAGACAACAGAATATTCTGAAGTTAATGGTGAGGGCTATTGTATTTCTATAAAATAGTGGGAGACTAATAAGTATTAAATTATTTATTTGTCTCAGTTTTATCATGATAGAGTACTAGGAATTTTATCATCTTAATTTGTAGAAAATAAAAGAAAATGACTTAAAACATATCATTGTGAACCATACTTGAGAAGGAAAACCTTCTCACCGACACCAATTTCTAGGAATGGCAGAGGTGTTTACGCGTCATCCTTCCCCATGAGAATAAATTGTATGTGTTGGAAGAGCCTGATCCAGTTGCACCTGGAAAAGAGGCCAGTGATGAGGAACTGTCTCTCTATATGAAACATATATATGATTCCACAGATGTCTAATGTTTCATGCTATTGGCTATATTTAATGAGCTGTTGAAGCAACATGAAAACATGGACATGTATAGTATAATATCTCACCTTAAGGATCTATATCAAGATAAGGTGAGACATGAGAGATATGTGATCTCCAATGCTTTTTTTACAACTAAGCTTGGAGATTCTTGTTGGACCTCATGTAGTCAAGATTATTGGCTACATTGAACACCTGTACATCTTAGGGATTAAGTTCCCGGATGAGTTGCATACAGATCTCATCCAATCATCACTACCCAAGATCTTCTCTAGATTTATTTTCAAATACAACATGAGAAAAAAATGAGAAGATTATATCATAACTTCTGACATTAATTCTCCAGGTAGATAAGGACATGGGGTGTGACAAACCTATAGTCCTTATGGTGAATAAGAAAAGGAAGGACAAGGAAATGGTCCAAGGATTCATAAACAGTCTGAAGCCCCTAAGCATCATCCCTCCAAGAAGGGGAAGATCCAGAGTCAGAGTAAGGAATGGGAGGTGGTATGCTTTGCATGTGGCAAGCCAGGCCACTGGAAGAGGAGCTGTACCCAGAAGTGTGGGGACGCTAAAGGTGAATTTGTTATCGAGTGTAATATTTCCATTTCTACACATTGGGTATTAGATACAGCTTGTGGGGCTTACATATATATTAAAATGTATGAACCAAGTATATTTAGATATATTTATAGAGGATAGGTGGATCTTTGAGTTGCCATTGGTGTGAGGCTAGTTGCATTGGCCATTGGCGATTACCATCTCTCGTTGCCAACTGAGATGCTTTTGGTTTTATGTAACTATTATTATGTGCCTAGTGTTACCAAGAACATAATTTTTGTATCTTGTTTGGATATGGATGTATTTATTTTAAAATTTGGAAAATGAGGGTTGTTTCTTTTATAAGAACAATGTATGTTATGGTATAGCGCATTTAAATAACAGTTTGTATGTATTAAATTATGAAAACCAAGTGTTGGAAATCTATAACGAAACAAACTCACATGACTCATACATCACCTAGTTGAGACATCACTGTCTTGGTCATGTAAATGAGAAGCGCTTGACAAAGCTCTATCAAGATGTTTATTTATACTCTACTAAGCTAAAACCACTTGATAGATGTCACGCTTTTTTAAAAGGTAAAATGGCCTATCCACCTTTCGGTGGACAGGGTGAAAGGGCCACAGAGCTTCTAAGATTGGTGCATACGGATGTGTGTGGACCATTTCCAGTAGAAGCTAGAGGTGGATATTCTTACTTCATTACTTTTACTAATGATTTGAGTAGATATGTCTATGTCTAATTAATGAGGTATAAGTTAGAGTCCTTATAGAAATTTAAGGAATTCAAGAATTAAGTAGAGAATCAACTTGGTAAGAAGATAAAGAAACTTAGATCAGATCGAGGTGGAGAATATTTGAACCAAGAGTTCATCGACCTTTTACGGAAGTATGGGATTCTATCTCAACTCACACCTCCTTATACACCATAGTGGAATGGTGTTAGTGAAAGGAGGAACCACACCTTGTTGAACATGGTGAGGTCAATGATGAGTCATGTAGATCTTCCATTATCCTTTTGGGGATATGAATTACAAGCTACAACATACACATTAAACCGAGTACCAACTAAGGTGGAAAATGGAATTCCCTCTGAGTTATGGAATGGAAAGAAATACATTTAGTCTCACACACGTGCATGGGGATGCAAGGAATTTGTTAAGGCCTTATTAGGCAACAAACTAGCACCCCAGGGCATGAGGGGTATCTTTATAGGATATACTAAGGAAACGAAAGGATATTACCTATATAACCCTTCAGATAAGAAAGTGAATGTTGCTAGGCAAGCCATATTTCTTGAGAGGGAGCGCATCCTCAAAAAGGATAATGGGAGAAATATTGACTTCAATGAAGTTGATGCTCAAGATACACAAGAGTTGGTACAGGAAAAATTTCCACCGTTCCCTATGGAAGAGGTTCCAGAAACACAAGTACTACTTAGGAGCTCAAGAGAGGTAAGGGAACCAGAGAGATTTGGTTTCCTAGTCACCGGGGATGGTGAATCATTATTGTTGGAAAATGATGAACCTCTATCCAATAAGGAAGCAGTAGAAAGCTCAGAATCTATAATACGACTAGAACCTACAAATTCTGAGATGGATTTCATGTATCAGAACCAAGTCTGGGTTCTGGTCGATGAGCCAGTTGATGTAAAGCTTGTTAGATGCAAATGGGTATTCAAGAGAAATCTGGACATGGAAGGTCAAGTTAGAACCTATAAATAAAGGCTAGTGGATAAAGGATTCAGATAGCATCAAGGAATTGACTAGGATGAGACCTTCTCACCAGTTTCTATTTTTAAATCCATAAGAATCCTAATTTACATAGCAACTTACCATGACTATGAGATTTGGCAGATGGATGTCAAAATAGCATTCCTTAATGGGAATCTTCAGGAAGATGTCTATATGACACAACTAGAAGGGTTTGTGACACAAGGTAAAGCCAAACGGGTTTTCAAGTTTCAAAAAATCCATCTATGGATTAAAGAAATCATCCAGGTCATAGGACATTAGATTTTATAAATCCATAAAGGAATTTGGTTTCATTAAAAACAAATGTGATCCGCATGTTTATAAGTGGTTTAATAGGAATGAGTTCATTATCGTAGTAGTATATTTTGATGACATATTACTTATTGGAAACAATGTACCAGTATTACAGTCAGTTAAAGACTAGTTGAACAAGTGTTTCTCCATAAAGGAATTAGGTGAAGAAACCTACATTCTTGGGATCAAGATCATTCGTGGTAGATCAAATAGGATGCTTGGAATAAGTCAAGGTATATACATTGACTAGATACTAAAGGGATTTATTATGGAACAATCCAAGAGGGGATTGGTTCCAGTGTCACATGGCCTATATCATTCTAAGAAAATGTGTCCTTAGACACAATTGGAGAAAGATATGATGAGTAAGATCTCATACGCTTTGTCTATAGGATCCATCATGTATGTCATGTTATGTATGAGGCTTGATGTTGCCTATGCACTGATCATGGTAGGCAGATATCAAGAAGATCCAAGAGAAAAACATTGGACTATTGTTAAGACTATACTTAAGTATCTGAGAAGAACTAAGGATATGTTCTGGGTGTATGGAGGAGATGAGGAGCTTTTCATCAGAGGGTATTCTGATGATGGTTTTCTAACATATCATAATTACCTGAAGTCACAATATGGATATGTTTTCAATCTCAATGGAGGAGCTGTGAGCTGGAAGAGTTTAAAACAATAGGTTGTCATCGATTCTACAGCAGATTCTGAATATATATCGGCTTCTAATGCAGCCAAGAAAGCTGTCTGGATTCAGAACTTTGTCCATGAGCTTGATTTGGTTCCTATTAGTAAAGATTCTATCACATTGTATTGTGATAATACTACAGCGGTGGCTCTTTCAAAATAACCAAGGTCACATTAATGGACAAACACTACTACAAATAGAGCTTATAATAGCGCTAAAAACGACCTTTAACAGTGCTAAAAAGGCTCTGTTAATCTCGACGAAGATAAAGGGGGTCCCCTTTATCAGTGCTAAAAATAGTGCTGATAAAGGTGGACCTTTATCTACGCTAAAAATAGCGCTGATAAATACTACCTTTATCAGCGCTATTTTGGGCACTGATAAAAACTACCTTTATCAGCGCTAATTTGAGAACTGATATATTATCCATTTACCAGCGCTTAACTAGCACTGATAAAGGCCAAAGTTCTTATGCAAAACTAGAACCTGCACAGAACCTGCACACATATGACAACACCTATACACAGCACAAACAACACCGATACACAAAGCACAGAAGAACAAAAATGCTACATACATTTATTTGAAATCATGAATACAAAAAAAACTGCTATATACATTTTAAACAATGTTTTATTTGGTTACAATTACAATTATCCAACAAACAGTTAAAAAACATTGATGTTTCATCCTTTTTGCATCCATGATCCGCTCTAAAAAATTGTCGTCCATGGCGGCGGTTTCCAAACAAAGCATTTGAACTCAGGATAAAGATTTCACCTATATAAGAAAACAAATATTATGTTAGTAATACAATAATGAAATAAATTAAACATTAATATGAAAGAATACATTAATAAAATGTCAATTGTTACTTGTTACAACATTTGTTTTCATTAGTTCATTGGTCTAGAAGAGATGACTATAGAGCGAGAGTTCTTTCCCCATTGTGATGTGATGACCTAGGTAGGTAAATATTTGTGGGATGGTTTATGGATTTTGGGAATTTCATGAGGATTTCAGGCTATGATGACACATAGGGGACCCGAGAACATTCCCAAGATATATGCGATCATGTTAGTCTATATAAGAAATGAAAAACACTCATGAAATGGTCTTGATACATTTGAATATCTTGTACACACTCCAAGGGTTTTGTTGATGATACCTACTGGACTGCCATGGATTTGAAGTTTGGATGTTTTAGGCTCCTACCATGTTATATCTATTGGTTCTTATAATGGGGGGCCCAATGTGGTACCTTCTATCTTCCATAGTAAAGGGTGTGGGAATGAGCAGTTCTTATAATACCTGAGGTTATCCATTGGGGTTATGGAAAGGGTAGGTCTATAGAGAACCTGTTGGACTAATCGGTTTTTTCTCATTTTAAAAGCTAAATTATGGGTTTCCAGTACCCAAAACAAGTTTCAAGGCAAGGATAGAACAAAATACCTGCACCTCCACAACCAACACTAGCAATATAGCCACAAACAAAAGAAAACATCACCACAATACAGATCATAGTACCTGTAATCATCTCCGCATCCCATACCAGATTCATCTTCTGCAGTGGCTGATTCCCAAACAGAATCTGGTCCATGCCGCCTCCCAAAATCACCAACATCCCACCTCCTCGACTGATCCATAGGTGGTTGGGTTCCACAACACTGTTTGACTAAGCTATCTTTTTCAAAGTTAATAATCATCCCACTATCCCACTTAAAAGCTGATCTAGTTTGTGTCGGGCGCGAGAGATAGGAGTAGTCTTTCCTAGTTCTTCTTCTTAGAGTCGCTGACAATATTCCTTCACACTCAAAAATCCTATTTTCCCCCCTTGTACTATATCGTTGTACGAATAAATATCTGGTCCATTCATATTTTCTTTATCACCCCCATCCTGCTCCTTCCCTTTACCGAGAAAATCTTTTGAGGCACCACCATTTCCCCCACTATTACTCCTCCTTCTTTGGTTCAAAGTATTAACCTCAATCTGAAAAAGACATCCAACCCCATTAGTAGAATTATTCACAGCCCTAGAGACTTCCTCTTGACCCAGACATCCACCAATGTGCTCCTGCATAGATACCCCAGCACCCACACCCCCACCTTCTGAATTAGGACATAAACCAGAATCAAAACAGACATTGGTGATAGCTTCAAACCTGATGATTAAAGGGATAAAAGGCCTGGTCGATATATCCATACCACTGGCCCCCCTGTCTCAGGTTGAACTGGAGGAACCTCCCCCTCACTGTGTTCCTCAAAGTGATCCCCTTCAGCAACCGTCACCGGCCCATCCAAGGCATTAACCCTGCAAAAAATCACTACAGTTCCCCGGCCATCCTCGACCAACTCTCTACTGACCTCCTCCCTCTGATCAGCCACCACTGTAGTTTGAGCCTCTCCTCCAATTCCTTCTGGTCTTTCTTCCTCTAGAATAGGTACCGCCATCACACCAACCTCCAATGCCTTAGGATATCTCCTTCTCCTCAAACAGAGCCAAGACCAGCCACAACCTTCATTCTACAGTCCTCAACCAGTTTTCATTCCACCACCAGGAGGTGAGGCTCCTTACCCACACCTTCAGGTCCCGTTTTCTCCTGTCCTGGACCCGCCCCCACACCAGCCTCTGAAACCCTTCCCGAAGCACCTCCTACCCTTCGGGTAGACACCTGGGCATCTGAACAGCGAGCCTTCCAGAGCCCTACCTTATTAAAGGCGCACGCCTTAGGGCACCTTGGTGAGAGGTGAGGTGAGGCACAACTAGAGCGCCTCATCACAGGTGAGGCAAGGAGACCTCACAGAGGTGCGCCAAAGGCGTGTGCCTCACACGCCATCTTAGGAGGCGCTAAGGTGCATGGCACTGTAATGAACCCCTGAAAAAAAAACAGACCCCCATTGCATTTGATTGAATGTATTAATTTGTATTTTTTTTATTGAATTTAAGTTTTTTAAAATTGATAATATTGTTTAAAACTGTATATAATTAATTATTCATGTGTGAGCATTATTTGTGCCTCACGTCGTGCCTTACGCCACATCCTCAAGTGGCCTTTGCACCTTATTGCGTCGCATGCCTTTGACAAGAATGGGTAAGGGGATATCCATCTTACAGCTCATTCAAGGAAGAAGAGTAGCCAACAGTTCCAAAAGTCCCTCAAAGATACCCATTATCTCATGAATCTACCTAGAAATAATTTTTTAAGTCAAACAACAACTCATGTTCTCAAATACAAGTTCAAACAAACGAGATATAGAACATTGAAATTTCTTAAAAATGAACCAAGGGGTACACGACGTGTGAGAGGAACCAAACGGTGTCTGGTACCACTCCACCTATGGACCATGTCCATGGGGCTACATGGACCCAATTACATGTAGCAGTACATGTTGTACATGTGGAATAAATGGTGTGTCCAAACTAATGGGGACCAGGTCGTGTGCTGCTGGTCATGTGTTATTGGTCGTGTCCATGTACTTGGGTATGCAGTTGTGTACTTCCTCATGGGATCCCATCAATGTGATTCACCAAATGTGTTGGAATACTGGGGAAGGGGTACACGATGTGTTGGAGAACTACATGAAAATCCATAATTATGATTTTATATCCACCACACTCACTGGGCTACACACCGTGTGTTCATCCTTGTACACAACGTGTAGTCGGGTTTTCTCCAGATTCTCAAATACTATCTCTGCATGTTGAATCCGATCCCTCTACTTTAATTTCAGAAATATTTTTATTTAGGCCCTATATCTAACTAAAAATGGTGGATATATGCCATATTTTTTGTTTCCATACATCGTTTAATGGAAAATGTATTTTTTTGATCCTCGGTGGTTTCGTCGTTCACCCCATACGCACTGCACACCATCATGACTTACTTCAATATTGACTTGTTCAAAGATCAATAATATGAATCCGGGGATAGAAAACATTGAGTAATATATTAAGATTTCAATACATCGGAGCATTCTCAATCCACAATTGGTACATATCCATAGAAGGGATTGATCTGCTCAAACTATTTAATCAACAAGGGTGTAAACATAAAATTTAATATTCCTACTCAGATATTGGATCATTTTTCATCAAAAATCATGCTATCTAATGATTGAAGGAAGTCATTGTGTTCATTTTATCTCTCTCGATCTGCTCTAATATGTTATTTCTTCATCATCCAAGGTTATTCACCAAAGAAGGTTGGAGGATAATCAATGATCATATATGGATAACATAAGTAGTAGGAATTCACCTTCATCCTATTTGTGTACAATCTTCCATCAGGTATGTTTCCCATTAGTTTCTAAACACATCTATATCATCTTTTGAATATGAGTTTTTTCAACAGTCATGGTAGTACTAAAAAAATATAAATACACAAAGGATTAATAAATATTTTAAATGAACTCGTAATTATTTTCGAAAATACCTTGTTAGGGATGCTAGTTTGTTGATGAAATATGATCTATTTCATAAATTTACAAACATAATAACCACAGTCCTTTCTGTTTGTTTTTTTTGGACACTGTAGAAACATCGACAACAATAAGTAATTTGTTTTCATATGTGTTTGGATAGTGAAATGTTATTATATATACCAAGATACCTTTCTAATTGTAGATATTGTAGGCATTCTTATCCTTAGGCCCTAGATTAATTCCATGCATTAGATGATATTGATGCACCGCCCTATCATAACAGAATCCTCATTAAAAGGTAACATAAATTATATAACTAAATGTTTAGTTTTAAAATGTTTCATCTAGTGTATTAAAAATTAACAAACGTCGTCATGCGTGGTCGGTTTGTTGGATATCCATGAGTTGAATCCAGAAAATAAATCTTTAGAGTATCCAAATCGACTGCAATCAGCATCCAATAATCCCTAAAAATACAAAAAGGAATAAGTAAATAAAGAAATGAAAATATAGTTGATATGATTAAATTGTAGAGTTTTACCCCTGCATGGTTGGTATTAAAAAGATTCTATCATCCATAATTTTGTTTTCAAACGATTTGAGCAAGGATGAAATTATTACAGCCTCTTTATCAGAATCTATTTCATCTTTTGAAGAGGTGGTGTGAGGACTAACGAGTCCAAATTTTTGTTCATGGGGAAATCCCTTCGATTTTTTTTCATATATATACCTGTGACAAATATAAAATGTATTTAGTAATAATTATCATAGTATATCAGCTTTTGTAAAATCAAATCATGATAACATACCTCATGTATACATTTACAACTGAGGTGCCTATCCATTCATACTTGAGGAGTTCATTTAAATTTTCATCACTAATGAAATATGATGTTTCCTCTCCATACATAATTTTTTCAATATCAACTGTGTGAGTATTTCCATCTTTCAACTTTGTATCCACATGATCCTACAATGATATTAACTGTGGATATAGAACGGTTGGGGTGAAGGTGCTATCAGTAGACCATTTCAATCGGTTGGTTGATCCTTGAGATAGTTTTGAGTTGATATTTTGTTTCACCTCCTTATCTTTGTCATTCTGTAATAACATTCATTGGTTCAGACCTTTTTTCATTAAATGTTAAAGGTCCAGCTTGAAAAATAAATTGGAAATGGATACCTTTTTGTCGACATGTTTTTTTACAAGAATTGTCAGCCATGCGAGGAATGTTCCAACAGCTTGTTCAACCGAATGAATTTCGTCATCATCATTTGAAACATGTAGCTCGGCACTTGGCTCATTATCTACGTTAATTGACACTCTGAGATGATCTTTTGGAAGTTGTCTGTTGTGTAGCATGTCGTTCTGTGTATTGAACACCGTAGCCCTCGCTACAAGGCGATAGGTGGGAGTTGATATATATAAATCACAATCATTTTCACCATATAGAATATTAGTACAGGAGAGGTATCAGTGTCTATGTGAATCAAATTTCACAGAAACAATTATTAAAAAATTTATTACCTCAGCTAAGTCAGGTTTTTTAGGGGAATGGCTCACCTCAAAGCTGGTGGGGGTGGGGTGGGATCGTCACGCACGGGTTGTTGTTGAGTTGTTTCTTCTCTTTGCCTCTCCCCCATCAATTTTTCTATCATCTATCTTTGGTATTAAAATTATTCTTGAAAAAAAGCTAATTGTTCTTGTAGTTTTTCCATTTTTTCATTTTGATCCTCTGCTTGTTTTTGTTTTTGAAAATATATTCGGGGTGTCACCCCAAAACCCGCACCTCTGACATGACCATACTGTTCTGGCTGCTTCAAGGCTGCTGAAAGTATGTCTTCATCTGGTGTGGCTGTTGTTGATTCTTGTGACTATGTCAGATAGAAAATATAGAAAAAAAAGTAGTTATTGTAATGTAATAGCGATTTAAAGCAAATCAAATTTATATTATGTCATACTTACACATGTTTCCCACACTTTTTGTGTGTTTTAATCTATCATTATCCCCAATTTATTTACACAAGTCTCCTTCCATAGCACATGGTGTGGGATGGATATGGATTTCAATTTTGATTCATCAATCTACATATAAATAGAGAAACATGGTTATGGTGTTGTTTTATGTCACATACAAGTTGTACGGTAGATTTAAAAGACATACCAATTTTTTCTCAAGTGAAGAATACCCCATCCTTGCTTTACGGTAAGGGAACACTGGTTCTATTGTGCGTTTTTTATTTTTAGTTCTCAGTTGATATTTCATAAATAAAAAACTGTCAATCAAAGTGATGAATACATGCAAACGTCAAACAACGTATTACCCCACACAATGTACCTGAGAAGTCTTCTCCCCACGACGGTTGTTAAATGAATCCCACACTCCTTGGGATATCAAGTGTGTGTAAAGAGGAGGTGGGTGCGGCTTGATTTTCCCTTTTTCATCTTTAAGATGATATTTCGTTAAAATTGTGTGGAAACCTCTATGAATCCTTCCGACAACTCTTAATACATATTCCTTGTGCGAGGCATCTACTATGAATGCACTCTTCAATGGATGATGAAGAGTAAGTCAATGTTTTGGTATTTTATTTTATTTTAATAAATTAAAAAAATGATATCATAATGTTACCATAATCTCTTCCCACATTAGTGTCTTCAGCCTGGTGACAACATGGTGCCATGACTGTACATCAATCAGCACGCATTTCTGAGTGATGATTCCAATGTAGGTACTAAATATGGATCTGTTGGGGATAACATATTGGCCTCGCTTATTCCATCCCACCTCAAATTTGATGCCTTTTTCTTTTGCCTTAAGGATTTTGGATAACACTGTCAAACTACGATGCTATTGTTTTTTTTGAGCTTTTAGGGTTTTATTTCCTACCATTTCCTTAGAAGTATCATCAATATGTTCCCCCAGATCTCTAGCATCGGAACTGGGACCAGAAGCAATAGGTTGAGAAACCTATTGTACCTCAGCACTGGGACCAGCAACAACAGGTTGAGAAACCTATTGTTGCTCTGCACTGGGACCACTAACATCTGGTTGAGAAACTTGTTGTTACGCTGTCGTGGGACCACTAGCATCTGGTTGAGAAACCTATTGTTTCTTTGCACTGGGGCCACTAGCTGCTGGTTGAGAGACCTTCTGTGCCTCGGGATTGGGCGCATCAGCAGGGGCAGAAGTCATTATCTGCAGAAGTGGTTTAATATTTAATTTATAATAAATAAAAACAGCAGCGAACAGATAATAACATAACATAACACAATTTATATTACAATAAACAAATAACCTGATTATTGTACTCTCTTTTTTTTTCTTTAAAGGCGGAAGAGATTTGACTCCTCTATCAACTATGTAAATCCCTTCATTGTGGTATCCTCTGACATACAAAATTCTATCTACATTGGAACCGCTGTGAAATGATTATGAAGTCCCTATAAAAGGGTCAACCTCCATTGAACTTTCATCTGACCCTTCAGTTGTTTTGGTCGATAACAGAACAATTGACCAATTTCATTTTGCGGGGTCTATAACATAAAATACTTGTACTGCATGTGATGCCATTATAAATGGTTCATCTTTCTCCCCTTCCTTACTGAAATCAACTTTCACGAATCCTAATTCATCTATTTTAATAGAACTCCTGTTATCAACCCACTTGTATTGAAAAATATGCACTTTGAATTTCATATAATCCAACTCCCATATTCATTTGATGATGCCAAATTATGACATATTCGCATAAATTGGATTTTTTCCTTAGCACCGAAAACATGCATCGCCTCAGCCACAAGTATAACCCCACTATTCTACATGGTACTATCTTCATCATGTTCATTATTATATAATGTATAACCATTAATTGCATAAGCATTGTAAGATAATACATACACACTGGATCCTCCGGCTAGCCATCGAAGTCATTCTGAAATTGAGTCTGGATTTTCATCTAACTGCTTAAAAATATGGTCCAGAAAACATCCTACAAACTATAGATTATGTGTATCAGATATCCATTTTTCATCCCTAGAAGGATTCAAACACCTAATAATTTATTTGTGGGTTTGAACATATGGGTCAGCATCGAAACTGTTATGCAAAACGTAAAGGTGGGCCTACTCCCGATCTGTAATATTGATTATGACAACCACTCTTCCAAAAATTCCTTCACCCCCAAGCCACTCAGTGTGACGAGATTTCGGTAGGCCAACGATTTCCACACCAGATAGGTATTCGGTACAAAATTCAATGGCTTCCTCAATAATATATTGCTTCGCAATACAACCCTCTAGCCGACTTCATTTTTTGACAAACACTTTCAAAATCTTCATATACCATTCAATGGGGTACATCCATCTATAATGTACAGGACCACATAGTAAAATCTCTCTCACCAAATGAACCATCAAATGAACTATCATATCGAAAAATGTTGGCAGGAATAACATTTCCAATTCACATAATATGACGAAAATTTATCTTTCCATAGTTGGCAATTTCTTCGGGTCTATAACTTTGCTGCATATAGATTTGAAGAAGAAACAGATCTTCGTTAATGTATGGCGGAAATTCTTGGGAAAAAATGCAACGTAAATCTATAGGAATTAGATCTTGCATCAAAATATGGCAGTCATGTGATTTCAGACGCTTTAATTTTAAATCGCTCATTGACACGATGTTTTTAATATTTGATGAATACCCCTCTGGAACCTTTACGTCATTCAAGAAGTTTCAAAACTGATATCTCTCCTGCCTGGAAAGAGTTTAAGCAGCAGGAGGAAGAAATGTTTGTTTTTAACCTTTCATTGGTGCCAACTCTTCTTGTATTCCCATCTCAACCATGTCCAATCTAGCCTTAATTCCATCCTTTGTTTTTTCGGTTGCATTTAGCAATGTGTCGATGACACTATCACATATATTTTTTCAACATTCATAACATCAATAAAATGTCTGACATATAGAAAATTCCAGTATGGTAATTCAAAAAAAAAACTGATCTCTTTTTCCAACCAGTTTTTGTAAGGTTTTTCAAAAACGGTTTACCAAAAGTAGTATCCAAATCTTTTACTTTCTCAAACAATTGATCACCTGTTAGTGGAGACGGTGTTGTACGTTCTTCTGAACTTCCGTCGAATGATGCCATCCAAGATCGATACTTATGTAGTTGGGGTAGAAATCTGTGATGTCCTAGAAACATGGTTTTTGATGAATGTTTCAACCTAATTGACTGTGTACCTTGTTCAAAAATAGGACATCCTTGAGTTCCTTTAATGCTATATCCTGAAAAATTTCCATAAGTAGGAAATCCATTTATCGTCCCATACAACATGGCTTTCAAAGTGAAATATTCATTTTTGTAAGCATCATACAACGTAACACCTGAATCCCACAATATTTTCAAATCCTCGATCAATGGGGCCAAATAAACATCAATATCATTACCCGGTTGTTTTGGTACTGATATAGGCATAGATAACATGATGTATTTTCGTTTCATGCATAACCACAGTGGTAAGTTATATTTTACCAACATAACTGGCCATGTAATGTGACTGCTACTTTGAAAACCAAAAGGATTCACCCCATCTATAGATAACGTCAGACGAAGGTTTCTCAGCTCGTTCCCAAATTCAGGATACTCGTGATCAATTCTCTTCCACTGAGGAGAGTCTGCTGGGTGACATAGTTTCCCATCTTTAATTCTTGTATCTTCATTCCATGTCAATTTTCCTGCAGTCTCCTCACTTCCATATAGGTGCCTAAACCTTGGAATGATTGGAAAGTACCATGAAACATTCATAGGAATAGAATCATCTTTCTTGTATCGAGAATCACCACACTTTGGGCATTATTTAAGTGATTTGTGGTCCTTACGAAACAATATACAATCATTCGGGCAGGCATGTATTCTTTCAGAGATCATACCCATTGATCGTAGCATTCATTTGGAATCGTATTCTCGGCTTGGTAGTTCATTATCTTTTGGGATCATGTCATTCAGGACAGAAAGTAGTTCCGTAAAACTGGCATCACTCCACCCATTGCCTGCTTTCAAATTATACAGCTTCAATAAGGCTGACAATGTTGTATATTTAGTGAAACCAGCATACAATGGCGTTTTTTCACAACTCTTTAACTTCTAATTTTTTTTTGGGAAATCACAAAGTTTGTCTTAAACTGCCCTTGTCATTTCCTCAATACGATCTTCATCATCATTCACATCTGTAATCACACCCTCCATATGATCGTCTTCACTGTTCACGCTTGTAATCATATCAGATGATCTATAAAATTCTGTGCTATCTGAGCCACTACCTACATTCATTTTTTCCATGTGTTTATTCCAACATTTATAACTTCGATCTATTCCATGACAGATCAGGTGTTCTTCCAACTCCTCTGGACTAATTTGTATTGAATAACAATAGTGTAAACACAAAAAAAGGATTTGAGAAGGGTCACATGCATGATCTTCTGGAAACTTGATAAACTCTTTCACGCCATCTTCAAACTCTTTTGTCAACCGATTGGCATTTAACCATTCTTTATTCATATTCATCGTCTTTATGGGTTCGATCTCGAACTAGCCTAATATTATGTTTTAATTAATCAAGTATCATTGTTTGGGTTTTATAAAAAAAATCATGGTATAAATCCCTCTAAACTCATGTGAAATCCATACACATGGTGTGTCCAGTAGGGTGAACATCATGTATAGATAAGATACCTGATTTAATCTGACATATATCAAATTAATTCCAAGTTAGTCTTACAAAGACTGAATGATGCCTTTGGAATTAAATGACATATAGAATAACTTGAGCTAAAGGCGTGTAATTTAGATACATACTGAGTCACCTCACTAGCTATGCATCACATTTTTGTGGAATACACGGTGTGTGGTCCTTACATGACCACTAGGGGTGTATAGTCTATACAAATCAAGTTTCTATGGTATCTATACATGGTGTGAGTGAAGTAAAACACATTTCATATCATTCTACCATTATTTCATGGCATGTACATGGTTTCCTATTGAAGTATATGTCTTGGAGATACATTGTGTGTGACCTAGGTTCACATGACATGTAACATTTAAAATGAAACTTATTCCAAGTTTGAGTCAGGAGATTAGTCATGTGGTGTAAATTTTGGAGATAAATGTTGTGTGGAATTAAAATATATTTGAAATCCATGTATGGTGAAGCATGTTCCATTTAACAAGATTACAAACCATGTATTTTAAAGTGTCCCATAGAGTCCTCTAGAAGTGGTTTTCTAGGATTCAGTGGAATTGCACTAGTAACAAAGTGGTGGTGTCATTGAAATGGGTAAAGTTTGGATTTATATTCAATGGTGGAAGAACTACAGCATGGAAAACAAATGGCATATCAATCATGCCAACAACCGCAACACCATACAAAAACACAATCGTGGTCACAATCGCAACACCATACAAACCAAACAATCACAATTTCAGATTTTACAAAGCATCCCTTATTCAATTTTGTTTGTTAATTCAGGGGTTATCACAAAATTTTTATCATCCTGGGGTGTTCATTCATAAGTCAAGTATACATAAATTACCAATTTTTATATTCCAATGTTCAACAAGAACCAACCAACATTCAATTCATTTAGTGGGCAAACAAGGACCACCAATAGCCATGATTTTCAGCAGGGCATTTAGCCCATACATTTCACATTATAACCATAAATATCAAACAGTAATAACATCCGAACAAGAGGAAACCAATGAGTAACAAGAGAAAACTCACCGCGAAGGTGTCGTTAAGCACACGGAAGAGGTGCGTTCGTGGCTGACGAGAGGCACATAGCAGAGGAGATTTCCAACTGAAAAGAAAACATAAAATATGGGAAACCCATGAGAATAAAATAATCTAAAACCGAGTACACCATTTACCACATCCCACAAACCCCAAGAACCCACTAAAACCGAAATCAACCCACACCATGGTTAAACACACCTTAATATAACAAGAAATTATAGAACCCACCTTCGATAGAACTAGTTCAATAGACTTTTAAAATATAAAAGATGAACATACATTGGGTAAGCCTTGACCAATAGGTCCTCTTTACTAGGTATAATCCCCAAGTTTATTCTAGATAGTATATCCCAAATTATTAAGCCCTGATCAATCCTCCGTTATCACACCTTTCATGACATGCCCTATCCTAATGATGGTCATTATTAAGAACACCACAATCCCACCCTGATGGTGGTTGTTATCCTTAGATGATGGAATGTCCCAACCAAATTATTTGACATAATTAGATAACACATCACCCTTGAATGGAATTATCCCACCTTATCCTATATCTGATGGATTCTTGACCCATTCATGTTCTACAGGTAATTCAATAGCATAAAAAATATACACTATATAAAGGAATGATATGGAATATCAAGAATAGTTCACAAGGGGATATAAACTAACCATTAGATCATATATAAAGAATGAGTTTCAAGTTCTACTCACACTCTTGCAAGCAATAACATCATGAAAGGGAATCAAGCGTAAACCATTAATCATGGAAACATCATATACAAGGACTTATTTATTAAGGAACTTCCTACCACAATCTCAACATTAAAATCAATGTTTATCAGGTGTTTTGTATCCTAAAACATTTTCACACACCAACTAGAACAATCTATCTCTCTAATAACTTCCAGAACCAATTCCATATAAATAAATGGTTTCAAATAAAGGAACATGGAAGAAAAATCCAAGCGGTAGAAAAAAAATTACCTTAAAATGAATATCAATAATGGTATAATCCAAGATTATTTGAATTAACAAGAAACTATCACTCTTGGATAGTGATAACAGGAGAATTCACCAAGAGAAAACCTATGAGACATCATAGAACTCCACTGATCTCCAAGAATATTGTTGCTACACCAACACTAGAATTAACTTTCTAGATGACATAAGGAATCATAATTTAAGACATAATAACTATATTCCATGACCAAATAAGAAAAAATTAATGAAATTTCTCTAAATAAGAAGACTCACCAAAAAAATCACTAAATTAACCAATAGAATCACCAGTGAAAAAGGATGAAAGGATACCTTAAATCGACGGTGGAGGTAGCGGTGGTGGCGGAGGCAGCGGCAGAGGTGGAGGCAGCAACGGCGGCGGAGGCAGTGGCGGTTGCGGCAGCGGGGGCAAAGGCAGCGGCGGCGGCAGAGGCAGCGAAGGTCACGGCAGTGGGGGTAGAGGCAACGGTGACGGAGGAGGAGGATAAGAACGAGGAGGAGGAGGAGTACGAGGAGGAGAGGTCGTGGCAGACGAGGGGCCTGGTTCAGCTTCTGCGAAAGCTTGACCATGTACAAGAGAGGAGGGCCTGTTAAGGTTATTAAATAAAAACTGCTGGAACCTTTATCAGTGCTCGTTAAAAGAACTGATAAAGGTATGTTTTATCAGTGCAAAAATAAAAGCGCTGATAAAATATTCATTTATCAGTGCTATTTTAGTGCTGATAAAGAGCTACCTTTATCAGCGCTAAAAAAAGTGCTGATAAATGTTACCTTTTATTAGCGCTAAAAAAGTGCTGATAAAGGTGTACCCTTTATCAGTGCTTATTTTTTCCCTGATAAAGGTAACATTTATCAGTGCTTTTAGCTAGAGCTGATAAAGGAATAACCCTTTATATGTGCTTTCTATTTAGTGCTAATAAAGGGCAGTGCTTCCCTTTCCCTGTTTTGTGGTAGTGAAAGCACATTCTCTGAAAGTATCACCTCTTGATGGATTTCTATCAAAGGGGTGAAATTGAAGTGAGAAGAGTTTCCATGTAAGATAACGTGGAGGACCCCATGACTAAAGGCCTATCTTAGCAGAATCATGAATATCATGTGAGAGCTAGAGGGTTAAAGGTTGTTAACAGTTGACTCTAGTCCAAGTGGGATTCTATTGGATTTGGTGTCCTAGAACCAACTAATTTTTACTTTATTCATTAATAAATACCTTATCACATCTTGATTGTTCTTCTATGTGAAAATGCATGTGATAATGTCCTAAGGATAGTTGTTACATTAAATGGTCATCGCATATCCCTGCTATGATGAGAACCCAGAAGTGGCATAACACTATTATTGAATATATGTTCTATGGTCGGATGATGTTATTTGAGGGACATAAATAATACAGGCCATTATGGGTGAGGACTCATAAAACTTTGAGGCACCTTCTCATGGTATGTTCCCTTGGTAATATCTTGGAGGATATTATGAGAACGATACCCACCAGTAGGAAATCCACATTTCATAGTGTCATTGGATGTTCCTGTTTGCGGATGTGTATATTGGTCCTTATACTTTAAGATTATTATTAATGGGTATTAAAACTCACAAACTTAGATGTATTGATGAAAAATGTGATGACACACTGATCGTTGTGAGTTTGGATACGTTGGGTGCATCACGAGTAATACTGCATTAATAGATAATGTGAGAAAGGATTTTCCCTTCTATTCCATAACGTAAGTAGATATCTCATGCCCTTTGACAGAACTGATATAGCCTAAATTAATCATTGGACATGGTAAGGAATGGATAAGTTCAATTCTGGAAAGTCAAAGAAAGAATAATCAAGCATATGGGTTGAAGGCACTAACATGCAACCCACTTGATTCAAGATATAGAGACAAAGGGATTACATTACACGGTAAGTGTTCATAGGAGGTGACATGTTATTGCAGTGTTAACTTCTTTCTCTATGGGTGCCTTAGCATATTGTTAGACGCTAACCTTATACTTTAGGCAGGCTCTGCCTAATGCCACTGATAAAGAGGCCTAGAGGGTCACACACTAAGTGTGTCCAAGTATCTCAATTAAATATTAATTTAACAAGTTGAATAATGATTATTCCCAATTGTGGTTTAATAATTATTTAATAATACCTGATCGCATTTATTTCGACTCTAGTTATTCGAGAGAATATATTGCGGGAAAAATATTATATATTTATTATCGAGTAATGTGGTAATATTTATTTAAGAAATAAATAGCCATTATTCAAGGTCAAATAAATGTGGTGGAGGAAATAAAGAAAATGGAAAAACAAAAGTACATGTCGTGTATATTAATATACACGCCGAGTAGTTTTTCTAAGGATTTGTGAGAAATAATATTATTTAATTAATTAAATAATATTAGTTATAATTCATTGGGAACGTGTCAAGTAATAATAATAGTCAAATGTTATTATTAGACATGGGGTCTTACTAAGAATTAAATGAAATGAATAAATGCTTTCGGGTAATTAATTAATTTTATTATTATAATGTAATTAAAAATACCATTTATATAATTCTCATTAGCCTAGCCATTTTTTAGTGGTTGTGCACAATAGTTCTAGATAAATCTCTCAATCCAAGAGGGAATTATTTTTTTCCAAGAACGCTCTCAAGTTACAAGAGAGATCCTCCTCCACCGGATCAAGGAGAGTGCTTTGCAGGCGGCTCTCAAGATGATCGAAGGCGGACACCGCAAGCGAAGGCTCTTCCATGATAGCACCCGGAGATCCCTTCAGTGATGTCCAAAGATACATAGAGAACATGTGGATCACCATTATAGTAATCCTACACTTGTATTCTATGACGCAATGACGAATCACATCAGATCATGACAGGAAACATCAACGAAGAGATAATTCCATCAAGGTAATTATCGTATTTTAATTAAATTAATTATAACCAACATATGATGATCCTATCTATGGTTTTGGGACTCCCATATTTTCTTTTTTTCTTCATTCTATTCCAAATATCCAGCGTTTTATTGTTGTGATGGATCTCAGATTAATCGTTGTTAACGAAAAAAATTAAAGTTGGGTACTCCCACCAATGCACTTCCACTGCACCCAAAACCTACATAGAGCTCCTCTCGATGAGGCTTCTAGAAAATTTTGATCATTGTAAATAATTACTTTGTATAAGAACATAAGGAATTGGTATTCCTCTATTTCTTAATGTGGGCAGATGAAACAAATCTTTTTGAATTGCTCCTAGTCCTCATAGAGGGTCTCTCTAGGTATGATGTAAATATCTTTTTTAATTAAAGTGCTCCTGGATGTGGGAAAGTATCTCTACATGAATCATATTTTTAAATAATCCTAGTCATTGATCTCCCTTGGTTTTAGATTTTACAACCATTCTTTAACTTCTCCTTCAAGTGAGAAGGGGAATAAACTCCATTAAAATTGGTCTCCAGGTGCTCCTCTTGGCCTAAAGCTTAAGCAAGTGAAGCTGAATTCTTGCATGTGCCAATTTGGGTCTTCTCCTATAAGATCGTAAAATTTTAGAAGTATGAGAATAATATCGACAAGAAATTCAAAATCATTTGGGGCAGTAGGTGTAATGGGTTAGTTATTTTGAATATAAAATTAAGGTGTACATAGATCGTGCAAGGTTTGGTTGGGATTTCCAGCCATGATTTCAGGTTCAGAGTGAACACTTATAGTGTCACTTGAATCAGAGAGTTTTATTTCTTCAAAATAAGATTAAATTTTTTTTTCTTAGTTTGTTTATAGTTCTTTAAATTTCAGGATCAAATTGATTTAAATGGCCAGTTTAACTATGGGTTATTTAGTTTTGAACTTTTTTTTGTTAAGTAGAATTGACTCCCCAGTAACAATGCCAAGTTTGACGCACTCCTACCATGGGGTGTGTAAATTTTTTTTATATTCCCTATGTTTATTCTAGTGATTAAACCTAGGAAGTCTTCCGAAGAGGAGTTCACAAAAAATAGTTTTTCACTTTTAAACTAGGGTAAAAATTTAGTGTTTCAATAAGAAAATGATTGAAATGAAATTTGAAATTCAAATTATTGAAAACTATGATATTAAAAAGGTGATTAGTTTGGGGTCAGTTTCCCAATCATAATGAAATATTTTTTCAATTTAATCCATACCAATTCTTCTAAGTTGATTAAAGTGAGATTCCCTAACCATTTCCTCTCACTTTTTTGGTGAAATTGTGATGGTGAGAGAAAACCTTACCAAGATCTCAGTTTGGTCCACTCTCTTCCATGCAAAAAATATATGAAATGAATATCCTCAATTGACTTGGGAAATACCCGATCAGTTCTTTTTTATCCCAAACAATCAAGAACATCCACTACCTCTTTTACACGTAATGACAATCATCAAGTACTTTACCACTAATCCCTGGTCTATTCCATCGTATATAAACCAGAAATTAGTGTAGGGAGATAAAGATCATTTACCAAAGAAAAAACCAATAACAGAATTAAAATTCAAGAATTATCTCACTTAATAATAAAATATGCTATATGAAATTGAAAAAAAAACTTTGAAGAAGAATGAAATTTCATTCAATTATGTCCAAGAACTCAAGCATTACAAAATAGAAAACCAACCCTTCCCCAATCACTCAAAATGTTTACCCCACCTTGGTAAGGGTAATAGAGATAAATGGGGAAGAATAAGGCATTAAAAATCTATGGAAAATAAAATAAATAAAATATATAAAGCTTAAAAGTTCTTCTCCTTGGTGTCTCAGAAGGAATGTGACAGAATGAGATGCTTCGAGAGGAGGATCTCCCCTCCTTTTATAGATAGAATTTGTCCCCCAAATTTTGACACATTGTAGACCCAATAAATGACCTCTTCACGCATTTAACCCTTATTTAATGTTGTTTATAAATATCATTTCCATCTCTGCTCAAAATTTCAGCATATTTGGACATGTATTCCAAGAGTTATTCCCATTTTACTTTGACAATTTATTATATCTAGTCAGACTCTCCAAATTGAAAATCTCTGGATTATAATGCCTTAATGGACATTAAAACAGCCAATTCATGCATCCTAACCTTCATTAAAGATGTTCCAAAAATCTTTGATCATACAACCACCTAATTTCACATTAATTGGGCCTACCATGAATGAGTTAGGGACCCAACAACAAAAATAAATAGATGTGTAAATAGTTTTCATGGTCCAATTTCTGAACTTCTTTTGAGCTTCCATATGGTCGATTCATCTTTTTTTCAAGAATTATTAAATGAATCCCTAGATGTGTATAATACAAAAAATAAAGAATTTCAGAATTTTGATTAATATAGAAAATTTTATGGCCAAAATAAAGAAATAATTTAAAACTATTAAAAATATGGAATAGGCCAATTTTACTATTAAGATCAAAATACCACCAATATCATAACATGTGGAAATTTATATTAAAGTAACACTTTGGTGGGATTTAAAATAATAAAATTTAATGTAAATTTATTGAAAATATTTTCTCTATCAGCATATGAACCATATCCACACACATGTAATAGACACCGATTACCTTTAAGAAATTACCATGGTGTTTCTTTATATAATTATCGCATGTTTTAAGTTCCACCCTTCCCCTATTCTCATTCTCATTATTTATTTTTCCTTGATGCTTGGTCCTCCTCCTCTTCTCTTTATTTCATTTTAAAATAAAATACTTATATAATTATTACTCACTACTAGAAAAACAGGTATTTGCGACGGGGCATTTGCGACGGGATCCCGTCGCAACTGGCTTTTTGCGATGGGACCCCGTCGCAAATAGCCCGTTGCTGAAAACGCTGTCGCAACTGCGCTTATTTGCGACGGGCCCGTCGCTAAAGCCTTTTTTTGCGACGGGCATTCTCCCCGTCGCAAATTGTATTCCGTATTTTTGTAAAAAAAACTTTTAAAATAGTTTTTGCGACGGGACCCGTCGCAAATACCTTTTGCGACGGGTCCCATCGCAAAAACTATTTTTTAAAAAAAAATAAAAAACTATTAATAATAGTTGTATTTGCGACGGGCATAGTATCCCGTCGCAAATACGATTTTTTAAAAAAATATAAAAAACTATTAATAATACTAGTATTTGCGACGAGTATAGTATCCCGTCGCAAATACTATAAAAAAAATAAAAAAAATAAATT
Source organism: Viscum album (assembly GCA_963277665.1). NCBI lineage: Eukaryota > Viridiplantae > Streptophyta > Magnoliopsida > Santalales > Viscaceae > Viscum > Viscum album. Next base: position 1,777,399,545 of record OY728157.1, read on the forward strand.
TTTAATAAATTTTTTTAATTAATATAATAATAGAATTATAATTTACAAATGAAAATAATAAATTATTTTAATTACTATAATAATAGTAGAATTATAATTCAAAAATAAAAAATAATAGAATATTAATAAATGATTTAATTAATATAATAATATTACAATTATAATTCATAAATAAAAAAATATTAATAAGTTATTTTAATTAATATAAAAATAATAGAAGTATTTTACATTCAAATAATAGAAGTATTTTACATTCTAATTATTGGTAATTATTACTAATTATTGGTAATTTTTCCTAATTATTGAGAATTTTTCCTATATTGAGAATTTTTCCTAATTTTTTCTAATTTTTCCTAATTTTAGGTATTTATTACTAAATATTGCAAATTATTGGTAATTATTGCAAATTATTGGTAATTATTGGTAATTATTGGTAATTACTGGTAATTATTCCTAATTATTCCTAATTATTCCTAATTATTCCTAATTATTCCTAATTATTACAATTTATTACAATTTATTACAATTTATTACTAATTGTTACTAATTATTACAATTTATTACTAATTATTACAATTTATTGCTAATTATTACTATTTAATACTAATTTAGCAATACTTAGCAATACTTAGCAAAAGGAAAACTGCTTGAATAATGAAAGGAAATTTGGTAATCATCATTGTGGAGATGATTATAAATTTTCCCTTCATTATCCAAGCAGATTTTGTTTACTAATTATTAGTAATAAAAAAAATATTATCAATATTTACGAAAAAACAATATTAATATTATTAAAATAATAAAAAATTTATAAAATATTAAAATTATTAATATTCATAACAGACTTTGTTCTATTCTTAACATGTTCAAATCTTAAAGGGTCGCCAATTGTCAGGTCATGCGCAATAAAAAGTTTGTGTCAGCCATGTCCAATGTAAACTCTATAATTGTCCTTGCATGGTTGATCACCTCGCAAGTAATGTTGCAATCAGACAAACCAAGTCATTCCCTTTTTATCTATAAGAATTATCTCACATGAACCTTTACATAGACCATTCTTCCTTAAAAATTTGAGGGGATATCATTATTTTTTCCTTAAATTTTCAAGGAAGAATGGTCTATGTAAAGGTTCATGTGAGATAATTCTTATAGATAAGAAGGGAATGACTTGGTTTGTCTGATTGCAACATTACTTGCGAGGTGATCAACCATGCAAGGACAATTATAGAGTTTACATTGGACATGGCTGACACAAACTTTTTATTGCGCATGACCTGACAATTGGCGACCCTTTAAGATTTGAACATGTTAAGAATAGAGCAAAGTCTGTTGTGAATATTGATAATTTTAATATTTTATAAATTTTTATTATTTTAATAATATTAATATTTTTTTCATAAATATTGATAATATAATTTTTTTTGCTAATTATTGCTAAGTATTCCTAAGTATTCCTGAGTATTCCTGAGTATTCCTCAGTATTCCTGAGTATTCCTGAGTATTCCTGAGTATTCCTGAGTATTCCTGAGTATTCCTGAGTATTCCTGAGTATTCCTGAGTATTCCTGAGTATTCCTGAGTATTCCTGAGTATTACTAATTATTACTAATTATTACTAATTATTCTTAATTATTCCTAATTATTCCTAATTATTCCTAATTATTACTAATTATTCCTAATTATTCCTAATTATTCCTAATTATTCCTAATTATTCCTAATTATTCCTAATTATTCCTAATTATTCCTAATTATTCCTAATTATTCCTAATTATTCCTAATTATTCCTAATTATTCCTAATTATTCCTAATTATTCCTAATTATTCCTAATTATTTGCAATTATTGGTAATTATTGGCAATTATTGGTAATTATTACTAATTATTACAAATTATTGGTAATTATTGGTAATTATTACTAATTATTACTAATTATTGTTAATTATTGGTAATTATTCCAAATTATAGATAATTATTACTATTTATTGGTAATTATTACTACTTATTGGTAATTATTACTAATTATTACTAATTATTGCTAATTATTACTAATTATTGGTAATTATTACTAATTATTACTAATTATTACTAATTATTACTAATTATTGCTAATTATTACTAATTATTGGTAATTATTACTAATTATTACTAATTATTACTAATTATTGGTAATTATTACTAATTATTACTAATTATTCTTAATTATTGATAATTATTGATAATTGTTCCTAATTATTAGTAATTAAATGAATAATTACCAATAATTAGGAATAATTACCAATAATTACAAATAATAACATTATTAATATATTTTATTATTAATATTAAAATAATATAATTTTCTGATTTATATACAATTCTCCTTTCATCTGTGCGTTTTCTATCTCCACATACAAATAATACATGTGAAGACAGTAAACACACAGATGAAAAGAGAATTGTATACATATAAAAAATTATATTATTTTAATAATAATAATAAAATATACTAATAATGTAATAATTTTATTATTCCTAATTATTGGTATTTATTACTAATTATTAATATTTATTCTTAATTATTAAAAATTATTAAAAATTATTCCTAATTACCATTAACTATGAACAATACTAATAATTTAAATTTATTAAGTAAGAAAACAATGTAAACATAATTAAATTACAACTAATCAAAAATAATTGAAACTAATAAAAAATTAAAAATAAATATTAAATTAAAATGAACATAAATACCTTGAAAATTGATGAGCTCTGATCGTTCTTCAAAACTTTAATAACAGCTCCGAAGAAAAAAATTAAACTGAACAAAAACTCAACTTTAGAAATAGAAATTTTAGAGCAGAAGAAGGTGGAGAATGAGAATGATTTGAAAAAAACGGATGGGGGTATTTATAGGTTAGATTATTTGCGACGGGTCCATTTGCGACGGGAATCCCGTCGCAAATAGTATTATTTGCGACGGGCACCGTCGCAAATACTTTGACCCGCATTTATTACGGTCACCCGGTAAATAGTTATTTGCGACGGGAATACTTTCCCGTCGCAAATACCTTTTACCGCCGCCGGTTATTTGCGACGGGGAGGCCTTTCCCGTCGCAAATAGTTTTCCCGTGATTTGGCGCCAAATCGCGGGAAAACTGTTTGCGACGGGAAAGCCTATCCCGTCGCAAAAGCCTACTTATTTGCGACAGGTAAAGACCCCCGTCGCAAATAAGTTTTTAACGGGACTATTTGCGACGGGAATAAATCCCGTCGCAAATACCCATTTTTCCCGTAGTGACTGTATACACATGGAACTTGATAAAATATCATCATATGATGAAAATATTTGAGTGATTAGTTCTCTTTGTAATCTTGGATTAACCCCATAAAAAATGGTCACTATTTATTTTTGAATTACATACATAGTACATAGAAAGCCTTGTCAATCTAGTAAAGTTTTATTCATGGTCTGCAACATTTTACTCTTCATTTTATCTTAAATTAAGGAATTTCCATTTCATATCAACTCATTTCTCTCAAAGAAAATATTTATCAAAGAATTTCACATCAAAATTATTCAATTCCATTACCTATATCTCATCCCCCTCCTTTTTTATTTTGAATCAATGGACACCATTAATCATTATCTCCATTTAAAAAATATGATACTAGAATAACCTTCTTACTTTCATTTCTTTTCAAATACAAGAATATCTATTCAAGGGAATTGATCCATTTTTAAAATATCAATAGATTAGTAGTGCTATTAAGGGATGGAATAATCTTCTGCATGAATTGCTCCATCATTGTTGAACTATGTTTTTATGTAACAAGTTTCTCTATATGGGCAAGTTTATTAGTCATAACCTAAGACAATTGTATTTATATAGCCATAATATTCTCAGTTTCATAACCACCTATGTTGAATTACTTAAGAGAGTAATCCCTACATTGATTAGAGGTGCTGATATTCTTTACCTTCCTTATACTAGGTATCATTTATAAATAATGGAAGACACTTAATTAGCTCATAAAATCATGAGTATTTAACCATAAAATAAAAATTTATTATATAGAAAAAAATTCTTGAATATTCTTAAGGGTTTATAATAATTCTTGTGTAAGAAATATTCTTCTAAAATATAGTTCCCAAGTTTCTACTAAACTTGATCTGATAACAACAATAAAAAACCTGAATATAGTAACCTATAGATAATGTTTTCTATATTAATTTGGTACAAGTTACAAGATATCGCATCCCACATGATCAATTAATTAAATAGTCCTATAAAAATAGATACATATATAATTGATATATTATATTTAAAATACAAAACACAACATAAATAAATCTTGAAAAAATTATTATTTCTCTTTAAAATCACTCAAAGTTACCTCATTAGTAACCTAGAGGAAGGAAAACAAAATAAATAGTGATCTTTGATGCTCAATAAAAAAAATATAGTGTAATATGTCATAAATACATAATGAATAAAAAATATGGAATATTTAATAATCAAAACATATTAAATTTAATCAATAACATGGTCATGAAATTTATCCATGGAATATATAAATAGAGTAATCAAATGAACAACAAAAAATGATTTTTTAATGATGGAATAAATAATTCCATACATTTTAATTCAACCATCAAGGCCTTGTCCAAGACACTTTTAAAAATTTGGGAGGAAATATAGAAAATACCAAAAAATACTTAAGGCATGGAAAATATATTATCTCATGAGACCCACCAATGCATCGAGGGGCCACATAATTCCAATAAAAACCTATATTTTACACATTTATAGTGTATTCCTCATATATTGAATGATAAATAAAATAAATAATCCTTATAAATGAGTTATATTTTTTCATAAACACCCCAATATAATTTAGGAAGAATATGGTGTTTACATCATATATATTAATTTGTATATAGAAAATTAAATATATAAATGAAAATATATAACATAAAAATAAAGTATAAAAATAAATTTAAATGGAATAAGGAGAGAGGTAGATAATATAATCACAAGAAAGTGAGAATAACCCTTATGAAAAAAATAATTATAACTAATAAATCATTAATAGATGTAATAAGACCTTAAATTCATCAGAAATTATCAGTTTGAAGTAAGGAAATTATTTTTTATAATTAGAGAGGGAAAATGGAAGTGAAACTTAAAACAAATCTTAAGACCCTTTTAACTTTGTTGTAAAAATGAAGTTATAAACCACTTCCAAAACCCTTTTCAAAAGGTTTGAGAGATAATTTTAAAACATAATTTGTAAAACATTTTGTAAAATTGGAATCTTGAAAATAAACTTTGTTTAATTAATTAAATTTAGTGTTAAAGATAAAAATATATACATAAATGAAATGAAACCCCTTTTTCAAAGCATTTGAGAAACTATTATCCATTTTTTGGTGACTTTTAAAGAATTAAAAATTCACAAAATAATAGGTTTATAATTTTAGTTGAAAAAACAAGAAAAATTGTAAAATTATATTGATAATAAATATCAGTTATGTAAGTGTGAAATTATGATCAAGTAGTAAACATTAAAAGAAAATCCTTTTTACACTTTTGTTAAGAGAGTCAAAAATGACCTGTATGGAAAATGGTGAAAATATTCCTTTAAAACTTTTGAATATAAGGTCAAAGTTAACATAAATTGACCTTAATAAATTCTTAAGTTATATAAAATTACATTATTGAAGTAAAATAAAGAATATGGAGATATAAAAAAATATTCTCGGCCAAAAATGATAAATTAGATCAACTTTTATTATAAAGAACCATTTAGTGTATTTCAGTACCAAAGAGAGGGAAAATGTAAATAATAATTTAAAACCATAGAAATAAATAGTGTAGAAGAAAATATATGGGTATTAAGAGATAAATTTCATACAATTTCCTCGATGTAAATGTTAATATAATCAATCCTGAATAAAAATGATATTGTAAAATAAACCCATACCTTGGATTCTTGGTTGGTCACACACATTCCGACCTATGGTATAACAAATTTATATATATTATTCATATAAATCAGATAAATATTTATATATTTATCATTTTATATAATTCATTAATATCTTATTTTTACCCATTTACTCAAAATTACTTTTTAAACTCTTTTATTTTGGTGTTAACTATTTTGCATGTTTTTATTCAGTGGTTCTGGTCCTTACACCTTGGTCAGGGTGTTATCACATACAGAATGTTAAAAATGTCCTATATATAATATTTATACATTAAAAACACTTATATAACCATCTGTTAAAGGAATTTATGAAAAATTGAATATGTTGTTCATGGTGGTGGTGGTCCACACGTACACATGGGTGGTATTTTCATTTTTCAATAAATGGAAAGAAAAGAAGTTAGATAATGTTTTATATTTAAAGAAAATTAATTATTTCATAAATAAAATATTTATTCATTATATAAATATATATAACCATCCATGTGGGGAGATGATGAAAATGAATTACATTGCCTCGTGGAGGTGGTACTTTGCATGTACGCATGAGAGGCATTTTTATTTTCTATTAGATGGATAAGAGATAGAAAATGATTGCAACATTAACATTAAAAATTTCAATATAGTAAAGATACTAATTTAATTATGTTAATGTGGATATATAATATTTTTAGGAGGATTAAGAAGAAAGAAACTTGAAAAGTCTTAGTAAGAACATATACCTTTTGTAGGATAATCTCCTTTAAAAACACCATAAGTTTTCTCTTAATGTGTATTTTGAAAAACAAAACAGAACCTCTAGGTCATGGATAAGGGGTTTTTAGGATATTTGGGTTAATTTTGGTTGAGCTAATAGAGATTTGGGAACATTTAAAAGTGAGGAGAGGAGGTTTTATTTTATAAGTGAGTGGAGCGACTCCCTTATAAATTACGTTAAACTTAATACAATATAGTCATTTTCAAAGGAAAATTGAACCAAATGGAAAATTGTTTGAAGATAGAAAAATTTAAATTCAAAATTCACTCAACCAATCATATTTATATAAGTTTTTTGTGATATTTTAAGTCTTATCTCTTAGTTCACCCCCTTATTAACTTTTTTAACCCTTACTGTGGTGACAAGTTTTTTACAAGGGTAACTATTCATTATGGCTAAAATGAAATGATACTTATTACATAATTTGAATATTCTAATTTGAAATTTTGAATTAATTTTACACGATTCAATTCTTATATGTGGTAAAAATTAATTCTGATATAAGTACGCAAAATGCAATGAAAACGGTTTTTAGAAAAAAAATATCTTTTAGCATAAAAATGAATTTATTTTATAATCATGTGTAGAATTTATTATCTCAATATTTATTGGTTTATAAATAAAAAATAACAGTTATGTGACTTTAAAATATATTGAAAAGATACTGAAAATTTTTAATTACTTAATTAAATAAAATGAACAAAAATAATTCTTTTATAAGAATAAAACATTACTTAGATTTCCAAAATGTCAATAATAGATTTCTAAGTTAAAAATTATATTTTTAAATAAATTATTTTAATTTTTAAATATATATTTGGTCTATAAAAAGGTTTTAAAACTTTTAATTCGTTCTTATATCATAATTATTTCATAAAATTGATAATATTTGTAAAATCAGTATTTTTTACTATTCACCTAAAAACCCATTCTAGAAAAATACCAAAAATTCAATCTAATATAATTTTGACATAATAAATTAAAAAATTGAGTTCATTTAATCTAATTCAAACTATAAAATTTAGAAAATTTATCTTTTAAACACATTCTTGAATAAATTTTTTTATATTTTTTTATAATGGTAAGGTAATAGAATGTGCATTGTGATATAGTTTAGGAGTGTAGTGTTTACCTAATATAGTAAAATATAGTGTATTTCAAGTTATAATGATATAAATATGTAATTATTAATAAATGATACATATAATTCAATTATTACATGTATTTATGTTCATTAATCATTTTTATAAAAATCAACTTTTGAAAATGAAATTAGTTAAACAAAAAAGGGTGTTTTAAATAAAAATGTCTTGATAATATAAAAAAATTAATCTAAATATTTTTTCTTGGTAAGGAATATGAATTAATTTGCTTATTCTTAAAATATGTTTTTTCTAAAAAATAATTTATATGTTTTATAATAATTTTTTTATCATTTATAGAAATTGAATATAATAAAATGGATTTAACATTTGGAATCAAAATTTATTAATTAGGTAATAAGTTCAATTTTATTTTCACACACACAAATAATTTACCATGATTAAATTTAGTTACTAAGGAAAAGGTAAAATTTTAGGAATTATTTATATAAGTCCTATATAATTTTTTTTAAAATAAATTAAATTGATATATTTTAAATGATTATTCTAATGTAATGTTTATATATATAAACAAATAGATTAAGGCTCATTTAAATTATGAATTTATATTAAATAAGAATAAAAATGCTTAATGTTTAAAAATTTATTCTCATACAAAAATAGTTTTTTCTATATATCTTATGTTTTAATTTAAAAGTTAATTTTATTATATTTATAAATAGAATAATATTAAATGGAGTCAAAAGTTAGAATCATCACATCGAAATTAGTCAACAGGGTCCATATTTTATTTTTAGTAAAAAAATAGTCATCATGGTTAATATTTAAATAAACTAAAAGGGGTAAAAGGGGTTGTAACACCCTAATATTTTGTGAAATATTTTTTTTCGAATTAATTTAATATTTTTCATATTTTTCATTTCATGCAAAAGTGAATATAGTTTTTTAAAATCACTATATTTGGATTTCATTATAGGAAACACCAAGTTAATAATGTACTACATGAAAAAATTAGGTAATCTTTTGGTACACGCAATAATTTATTTGTCTTGTATTACACACAACACTGAGTCCCTTCGATAGCATGTGTTACATGCAAGTCTGTGTTTTTACCGAACTACAATATACTATTAATATGATTATTAAAATATTATTATAGCTACACCTATCCATTGGAATGGAAGTTACAAATATGATTAAATAAATTGTGAAAATATGGTCAACACATGTATATAAAATATATCCTTTGGTTGTAAATTTTTTAGAAATTAAAGTAAAAACTATTTGAGAATAAAAAATTTCTTTTCTACGAAAACTATTTTTTATGTACAGTTTTTTTATCTCAAAAAATTAAACAAACCAATTTTGATTAATTTTTTCAACAAAATTTATATATTATATATTCAATCAATATTTTTGATTCTCATTTATTATATTTTAGAGGTATAAGATAAAAATAAATCCAATTTTATAAATAAAAAGATGTGTTTTTCTAAAAGGTAATTTTTCCACTATTTAACGGTGAACCCATCATAAATATGATTTTTAAAAAATTTATATTTTTTTAAAAAATAAAATTCATTTTTTGAATCAGAGTGTCAAAATTTACTTTGGGTGATTTTTTGGTATTTGTCTGAGAAGTTTCATTTTTTAATGAATAATAAAAAACACTGAATTTTAATTCAAAACTATTTTTTCTAGTAATTTATTTATATAGTTAAATTATTATTTTTTGGTTATAAAGTTTAATTAGATAATTTTTATATAAATTAATCCAATTTGGGTAATTTTAATCAATTTCAAATTTAAATTGGAAATAGAAACATTTCAAACTTTTGAACATTTTTACTTTAAAAACCCACTTTGTCGTCCTGTCCGCAAGATTAAATTTAAATTAATTTCTACCACTTATGTGATTATAATTTGAAGAAATGGATTCCATATTTTGAATCATCATAATTTATAATTTCTAATAAGTTAAAATTAGTTTCTGACCAAAAATATTAGTGAAAGTGATAAAAATTAATTACAATGATTAAGAGAAAAATTGGCTTAAAAAGGGACCAAACCTTAAACTTAAGAGACAAAAAAACTATATACTTTTCCAAAATACATTGTATGGATGTATTTATTACCTCTAATCCATTTTATCAAATTTTTACCATTTTTTGAGCCACCTTACAAGGGAAAAATTTTGATGGAATTCCCTTTTCAAAAATTTACAAGAATGTCACTCCTCCTCCACTATAAAAAGGAACTCACCCATCCCACTTATTCACACCTATAAAGCCCTTTTTATCACCAAAAATCTACTCAAATAATCTCTAAATGTTTCTAAATTCATCCTATAATCCTCACTTTGGGCATTAATCCATCCAAAGAATCCCTTTGGTGAAAACAAATAAGAGTTACCCAAAGAAGGTGTAACATCCTTCCTCAAGCCCCTTTGTTTTATTTTCATTATCCATCGCCTAAAATATTCGTATTAAATGATTATATAATAAACTCATTATCCTAAATAAACTTATATGCTTTTATTCTAAGGTTTTTACCTACACTTACACACACTTCCATCTAATGGGTAACGAACTTACTGTTTTTGTGTACGGCGAACTACCGCTTCACAAAATGATGTTGTCTGTTTTTCCTTTACCACCTATCATGGTTTGGAATCATGATGTAAAATATATTTTTATAATATACATATATATTATTTATTATGTATTTATTCTTACATAATTATTATATAAAACACACCTTCATACGTTCCATTTTTTCTAAATATAATAACTTCGTTTATGGATGTGTGGACTACCGCCTCCTCAAAGTGATATGATTCATTCACACTCTAAATAGAATGTATTAAGGATGGTTTTAGTGAAATTATATGATATATATGACATAATAATTCTAATTTAATGGCATTATATATATACACATATAAGTCATTTACTTTCATTCTTTTAATACGACAATAAAACGGAAACAACATTTATGCGTACGTACGGCTTATCGTCTCCATGAACGGTGTATTCAATTTCATATTTATATATTTTATGGATTATTATAAATATATATATAATAAATATATATGATATTTATATCATGCTTTAATTTTTTAAATAATAAAATCATGATCTAAGTAAGAGGATCAATAATAACAAGCCAAAACATATACAAAAAACAAAGCAAATATTACCTGAAACATAACATTAACATGGAGTTGTTAATAAATAAGTAATATAAATTAATAAAAAATCATATATGGTATGAGATATAATAATATGGTTCTTTTTTATATGTATAATAAACTTATATTTATTATACAGGAGGTTTGCATGTGTATGAAAAAAATCAAGACTTGCGGTAAGAAAATTTCATCTCACTTTTTATTTATGTGAGATACATGCCATATTAACCACTTGATTCTTTTTTGTAGTGTTTATACTTAATTATTCCATTTTATATCATTAATTTCATTTATTTAATGATATTAAAATATTTAATTGATGTTATTATTTCATGGGGATCATAATTCTAAAGTTACTCAAGTAGTAAGGGTTTTCTCGTCTCACTTTTATCTCTATGAGACTTATGCCTTATTCACCAATAATTCCATTTGTGTGGTGTATATACTAACCATGAATGTATTATATGATTATTATACTTAAAATTATGGAAATTCACATATCCATTTTATTATGGTTCAAATTTTTCCAAATCAATAAAGTAATTTTGTCTCAATTTTTCATCTTTGAGATACATGTCATGTTATGAACCTGTATTATTAAATTGGGTGTATATAATTACTATTGAAATGTTATATCATGAATATACTTATTTTAATTATATTTTAATATTAATTTAATTTTATTATTTCATGTGGATTATGATTCAAAATTACCAAAGTAGTAACCATTTATTGCTACAATCACATCATTTACTGGGATTGTTTATGATTATGCTTCCATTGATGAAATCATATAACCCATATCACAAGAAAACCTATGAATTTTATAATAATATTTTTATTAATTTTATATCTATGTAATGGAATTATTTTTTCACTCTTTAATACTTAAGATAATTAAGAAGATGTTTTTATGAAAATCTGACTTTATTTTGCCTTTCATTTGAAAATCAATGATCATTCAAAACTGTGTTTTCTAAAATGTTTTCAAAAATAATTTATTTTTATCCTATAATTTTTAAAGCAAATTTTTACCCATGTTTTACCATTTAAAAATGGGTTTAAAAATGAATCTTATTTTTATTTTCTGATCAAGGCACTTTTCTAAACTTCTACAATGCAAAAGGAATGTTCGGCATATACGGATTTATCCACCATCATAGTCATACTTCCTTTAAATCTTCCTTTTAAAGTTTACAATATTTATTTTTATGAAAAATTATTTTCCTAATATTTTGGTCATTCATTATTTTTAAATTGGGTTTCAAATAAAAATGTTTGAAAAAAATTACGATTCAAGAAGTGTTTTAAATGATTTTCAAATATTCCTTTAAATGTTTTCAAAGATATTTTCAAAGAAAAGTGTTTTCAAAGATTTTTTACATTTAAAAATTGTCATAAATGTTTTATACCTTACTTTATAAGTTTTAAAGTTTATTTTCAAATAAAATGGTTTTCAAAATGTTTTATTTTTAAAAAAACATTTTTCAAAGAAGAAATAATATTTTCCTTAATAAATGTTTTAAATGAAATGGTAAATATTTCTTTATAAGAATTTTTTTAAAAATATTTTTATGAAAATGATTTTAAAAGAAAGGATATTTAACTTAAGAAATGTTCCATGTGATCTTTTGAAATCCTTATCCATCTAATATGACATACTTTTTTATAGTTTATGATTTACTGAGTAAATAATCCTAGAATACAATTTATATTCTTTCTTGAATAGTTTATGTTTAGATAGAATGATGTTTACGACACCCATTCCTCTTCCATGGGTTATATGCTTTTGAAACCTATTTCTTTTCATGGGTTATTATTTTATGAAATGATTATGAAACCTATCTATTTTCCCTATGTAATGATATGATAAAATGTTATGATACCCATTTAATTTCATGGGTTATGATATGATGTTTATGAAACCCATCTATTTTTATAGGTCATGACATGATGCAAGTTTTATTATATTGTGGAACATGTATGTGTGATTTTATTATGTGATGGGTGGGACCTATATATTCCTCTAATTAATTGGATAAATATTTATATCTCATGAGATAATACTCAAAATCAAGTAGATGGGATTGATCCACTATAAAATATGAGGAAACCCGATCCACTATAGGAAGATGGGAAAACCTGATCCACTATGGGAAGATGGGGAAACCTGGTCCCTTACAAAGAAAGGACTGTTATAGGGGATGGCAGTGTGTCCCACCCAGTAGGTGTAGTCCCCTTGAAGTTTCCTATTATGTTTTTTCAATTCACCTTGACTTATCGGGAATGATGTTACATTTTTATGTGTCTGCTACAAATTTTATGTCTCATGCCTTTGATATGCTCACATGGTTTATGTTTTTGGTTATCTTATGATTTCATGTCTAACTACCAATATTTATGTCATGTATCATGATTATGATATTTTTATGTATTTTGCGATCTTAAAATGTTATTCTCATGTTCTCATTCCCTTATATTCATGTTATTCTTACATATTTTCTTTATTTACCCTTACTAAACATTTAATCTCACCCCTTTCTTATGTTTCCTTTCCCCACATTATGAAGAATGGTTTTAAGTAGGAGTAATAAAGGGTAAGATATTTATGGGAGATGTTGAAGATATTTCACCAAGTTAGAATATTATGTTTCATGTTTCCAAAGACACTAAAATATTACGGTCTCCAGGTATGTATTTTGGTAATGTGTTGGACATTCATCTAAAATGATGTAATATCCATGTATGTTAAGCATGGGTAACTATAAGGGTAAATTAAAGTGGCTAAAATTTATGATAATCAAAATGATATAAAATATTTCTAGAAGACTTTTATTAGGTTTTGGAGTCAATTCAACATGTCTCACCAACATTTATTTACCTAACTCACCTAACTCCCACATGATTCCATCTTTACCCCTCACCTAACTTAAGTTTCTGAAGAAATGTATCTTGTTTTCACCCATAAAAACATATCCACTCCACCCACTCTAAACCCCTATTATTTTTTTAATTACTCTTTAATACCTTCTTATTTTTCTTCTTCCAAAATCCTATTCCACATTGAGTATCCTTTGGTCACAAGGAGAACCAAAATTCTCCATTCCAAGTGGCTCTCTAAGGGAGGATTAAATCCTTTAACATAATTATTACCCATTCCGTAATCATTTATTCATTATATTTTTCATCCACATCATATCCAATAAGATTAATCAGATTAATAACATCTAAATAATATCAATATACTCATATTTTAATGATATTATAAAAAAATTACTTTCAGAACCATACTCAACTATAGATTATAGCATGGTCTTTTTTTGATTGGGTTAACCACCTACTTGAATGATGTTATAAATTTCTATCATTAATGACTATAAAAAAGTTAATTACTAAAAAATATGATATTAATAATTAAATGATGTTTTTTTATTTTTTAATGGTAAAATTAATATTTAACTCATTATTAATATACCATCTTTTGTTCATTAAAAATTATGAAAACAAGATCGTGGTAGATTTAATATCTATGAATCATACCTAAAACTCTCATGGAATGAACCTATAAGTTCATAAATCATTATAAGATATCTTTTATAGTACTTTAACCCTTTTGAAAATGATTTAATTATGAACTTGGAATGATGACTGAAACTGTGATACCAAAATAAATAAGAGATGTTTAAAATCATTAACTACCAATTATCAATATTAACTAAAAATAAGTAATAACTATGTAATAAATGAATATAAAAGAATAATATAAATAGTAAAAAAATATGAATAAGTTTCTATAATATATGTTTAATGAGTCTATGATTATTATATATGATGATAGAGAACATTTGACCAAGCAAGATTCTAAAGTAATGGTTCTTTTTCTCAATTTCCTTTCCTTAAGACATATTTCAAATTATGCACCTATTCTTCTTTGACATGGTGCACTATAACATCTTTTCCTAGGATATGCTAATACAGTTCTATGATCAGGTTTTCCACATGACCTCAGGCACGCCTCCCTGTATACCAGAGGTTGCCGACTAGTAGCACGGGTCTACGAAGGTATAATGGGGAGACTATACGCACTTATCAGAGTAAAAAATAGAAAAAATAATATCAATAGATATTAAAAATGGAATAAAAATTAAATGGATCCATAAATAAGATAATAAAATAATCAAGTTTCACAATTAAATATTTAAAAATTAGACTTGGTAAACTCATGGTTCCACCATGCCAACCAATCAACCAAACCCACTCTAGCCAAGCTGGGAGCCTAAGTTATATACCATAGGGGTCATAATATTTAAGTCACAAAGGGGCGTTCATTTATCAAATCACTACTCATTTACCATGTAGAATCAATACATGGGATTTAATTGGGGATTTAGAATTCCATGTCCAACCATCCAATGTGGACCGCCATGACAAACATCATTAATGTAGTGTGGAATTTCATGACCAACTGCCAAAATTAAATGTGGAATACCATGACCACCATAATTACCATGGTATAGAACATCATGAACAACACCCAAACCTTGATGTGGACAACCATGACCACTATTATTACTATAGTGTGGACTTCCATGACCAACACCCCAAACCATATCACCATTTATCCATGTAAAAAATCCATTAAATTTTCTTTAAAAACATTTAACACTTAAACACTCCCCCTTCTTACATTTCATAAAACACCACTAAAAACATCATGAGAGGCCCAAAAATACCACTCACTTCATTAAATATTTCAAAACTACCCTTTAAGAAGTGTATTTCTCCTTAGAAAACCAAAACGAGTTCAAAGGCCATCCATTCATTTAAATTCCTTTTAATGAAACCACCATGGCATTTAAAAAAGGGTTAAATCACACACACATTTAAAATCATAATTTGAAAACCAATAAGGAATTCATTTACAAATAACTTTGATATCAACACTTCATTTTATAACATTATCCATTTTTAAAACATATTTTACCCACATTGAAAACCACATCCAGATCAAAATCCAAAGCACACCATTTAATCCTTTTCAATGTACTCCTAGGAATTTCACAAAAGAATAACATACAAAACATTTAATTATACCTTTAACCATTATCTTATTCCAAATAACAATTATAACCCATTCACTCTCTTGAATTACCTATATCAACATTTACCAATTCATTTCACCTTTTTCAAGGGTTTGGTATACACCATGGGTATCCCTAGGTTCAATATCAAATTATAAATGGACCTGATAGGGTCTATAAAAGGTCTTACACCTAAATTTAAGGCCCAAATTTACTTACCCTTAGTCAATTACACAAAACATAGCAAGGCAGTCATTTGTAACAACCACATATACTTATAAACATCAAGACTATAGGAAAAAGATTATATAACACCAATCTAATGCTCATAGAAAATCACTCATCCAACATCAGGCCTTGATTTGAACTAAAATAGCCTCACACACCAAGGTGAAGACCACCTAGAAATAGGGTTCATGATATTAAAAAGGATAGGAGGAAAAAATAATCTTCTAGAAAATAGGACACATAGTCAATGAATTACTATAATCTTTGATTGATAACCAACAATACTTAAAATGCCTAATAATTGAGGGAGGAACATCCATGGAAGAGGGGAGAGCTCTTGGAACACGGGTTTTTACTAATCGTGTACCTCATTAAAATAGAGTTTTTACCATTTTTCCCTCTTGATATTAAATACTTATCACCCAATTTTCTTCCCCATTCGACACCCAACTCCCTTGGGTGTGATCCAAGAGCTCTCCCCTCCTCCATGGATGTTTCTCCTTCGATTATTAGGCATTTGGAGTACTATAGGTTATGATTCAAATCTTCGAGTAAGTCATTGTCTCCATGTACTTATATTTTATAGAAGATGATTTGTTTTTTGTCTCCTTTATTTTTAAATCTTGACCCAACATACTATAAGATTTAGGATTGTGATGTTAAATACACTAGGTTATGATTTCTATTCTTATGTTTATAGAGCATTTATATGTTTTCCCCATGTCCTTATTATATTCCATAACTCATGATTATGATTCAAGTTGTGAAGCTTGACCCATCATACTATAGGATTTTGGATTGTGATGATAAATCCACTAGGTTATGATTTCTTATGCTTATGTTTATTGTACATTTATATGTTATGACCCATGTATTTATTATGTTCCATGACTCATGGTTATTGTTTTATGTTTCTATATTCTTACACTATGGTATATATTTGATCTTTTGAGGTTATATATCCTTATATCATGTCTTGTGGACAAATTTTAAGGTTATATAATCCTTTTAATAATAAATTTCTCTCATGATAATGTTTTATCACATGTTTATGATCTAAAATTTTATGACTCATTAAAAGTTTTCCCTTATTGAGAATTTGAGTTCACCCTTTTTTCCCACTTCTCTATGAAATTATATGAAGGATCATGTGTAAAATAATTTTTTATATAGATATGTTTTTGGGAGATGTTTAAGAAATAACGTGAAATAAAATATTTATAAAGGTGTTTATTATTGTTATATATGATGATAGAGAACATATAACCAAGCAGAATTACAAGGTAAGGGTACTTTGTCTCAATTTCATTCCCTTTAGACATATTACAAATTATGCACCTATTCTTCTTTGACATGGTGTACTATAACAACTATTTATGGATCATAATAAATAATATTTTGGGGTATTTATTAATTTATAAATATTTTAATTAATTAATTAATTATAAATTATTTATAATTAATTATTAAATTTTTATGAAATATTTATTAAATAAATATTATATAATATTAATTGTTAATATTGAAATACCTTTTACAAATTATATAGCATGACTTTGATTTAGATATAATATATTTATATGGAAATTATAATCTTAATTTATAAAATGTTTTTAAGTCATAAAGTAAGGACAAAATATAAAGGATTTTATATTAATTATGAATTATTCATAATTATTTAATTTTAATTATTCAAATTAAGGGTCTTATTTGAGAAATTATTTAAACCATATCAAAGGGAGTTTTGATAATTGATATGATCAAGGTTTATATAATAATTTGTGATATTTATATTATGTAAATTTTTTACATAACAAATTTGGAATATAAAGTGTTTATATTTCATAAAATATCAAATATTTAAATGAAATGTCATATAAAGAATAATATTAACTTCATATTGTTAATGAATATGAAGTGTTTATATTCTAGACTATATATGGAATTTATATATGGTTATCTATAATAATAAAGTGTTTATAATTAGCTTTAATTTATGAATTATTCATAAATTGTTTTTTTGAATTATTCATTTATTTAATATTTCTCCACTACTTCATTTTTTATAGAAATAGTTTTTATATTATTAATTTTTATATATGATTTAGTTTAAAGGTGTTTAAATTACTTCTAAATATTTTCATACATGCATATAAGGAGTTACATGCTGGGTATGATAATGGATTTAGTATTCTTCTATATTTAATTTGGATTTTTTAGGTTATGATATTAAATTTAAAGGTTAATTATAGTTTATAAATAGCATGTGTTAGAGTTATGATGGATTTTAAATCTCTCTTGAGTAAAGTATCTTTGGGTAGAGAGACTTTGGTCCAGAGTTCTCACCGTCCTCGAGGATTATGCATTGTATAGAAGAGTGGGGGTTGGCTATCTATGTATTCAAGCTTAATCATGTGTTGATTGTTAATCTCATATGATTATAATCCTTTACATGAAATTTTTTCATGTATCTTATGAATAATATGAATTTGGATATGTATAAATATATTTTTCATTTAATTTAGGTTAGTAAGACAATCTATGAGGGGTTCCCTTGGATTATCTAACCAAGTAGTTTCATGCCAAAGAGGGGTTCCATTGGATTATCTTGTGTCATGAAAGAAAATAATGAGATGACCCTAAGAGTTAGGTGCCTCATTTTTTGCATTTTTTATACTACACTTAACTGGGAAACCTTGACAATTAGGATGCCATAGGAATAGCGTTTATTATATCCATATCATGGACTAGGAAAATTATTTCTCTCTTAATCATCTGAGAGTCATATATGATATTATTGGGATTATACCCTACCTAAATATCTAATTGATGATTTTCCCAAAAAAATTAGGGTTATTTTTTAGTGAATTGTAGATCTTTACCCACTGATAGTTTTTATGAATTTAAAAGGGTTAGTAATTTTATTGGGATCACATTTAATAAAAGTCTTTAAAATTCATAAAAACATGATATAATTTGATAAAATCTTTTTTGTAGATAAAATACATCTTCATCATAATTTGATATAACTTTGCAATAAATATTTTGAAAGGATAATCTTAATGAAAGAAACTTCTTAGGATAGTAAATTAAGAATTATTCTTAATAGAAAAGGTAAAATTATATGTGTTAGAGAAACCCATTCCTAGGTAACCAACCATTTAAGTTATTCAACACTTGAATCTAGATGCTTACAAGAAGTATAGAATGATTCCCTAATGGTTTCAAAATAACCAATTTAGTCTCTACTCATATACTCAATATAATCAATTAATATAATGACTCAGTGAGATTAAGGTTTCAAATAAGTATTATTATGGTTAAGAAATTCATTTTAGTGTTATCATTGAATTTTTTTTGATAATGTGAATTAATTAAATAATTTTTTACCCTATTTTTTAAAATTATTGAGAATAGATGAACTGTGGATGTGATGTCCATATTATACTATTGCATCGATAGTATAAGTGGTTAAAAGTTCATTCCATAAAAAGAAATGTTAGTTAGAGAGTAAAACAATGTTTCTTAAATAGATATCCAAGTTCATTGAAACATAGAGTTATCGAAAAGGGGAGGAAAAGTTCCTTATATGGGATTATCTTATATACCTAAGGATTTTAGGAAGATTCATGGAAATTCCATGTCAAGTATTAGTGTTATATAAATAATTTTTTTTTATTTTGAAAGGTATATGATAGAAAACATATACTTTAAAAAAATTAAATATACAAGAGTTCAAAATAAAGTAAATAATTAATAGAACTTCAAGTTTTAATTAAAAATATGAAAAAATGGTTATTGAATAATAAATTTGAATGTAAATAAATTTATCAACCTCAGATGGAGATAAAATATGTGTGCATCTATCTATTTTATCTTATATTATATGCGGGGTTGTTTACTAAAAAAAGGTTGTTATGAACAATATGAGGTTAATACACATGGTTTATGATTCATTATATTTTGTAACATACTTCAAAGGAAGATAATGAGGGTAAATGATTAAATATAAATGTTTTCTGAAATATGAGGGATTTTATCCCACCACTATTAGAAAAATATTTTGAATAATGAAATATTTTTTTAAAAAAAATTAGGAAACACACTAAATACCATATGAGATATTGTAATGAACCAGTCTAGGATACCATTAAACATAGCACCCAACCTAATTCTTCATAGAGCCTAAGGGAGTTCCCGAACCCAAAGGGATGAAAACTAGTTCTTAGGCATCAAGAAATACCTTTGGGAATTATTTCACCCAAATAATATATAAAGAAAGAGAAATATATAAAATACAACATCCAAAAGAAATAAACATGCCAATAGGTCATAACCAACTATAATTATCCAACCCATTTAAATGTACATAAAAAACATACATAAACAAGAGGATAAAACAAATCATAACAAATACAAATATGAATACAAAGAAAAAAACTACCAACCAACTTGATTCAAGACCGAACTAAATCCATGTAACCTATAGTTTCTCACCACCACCCATCTCAACCCATGTTGGCCATGATGAAAAAAAATAAATCAAAATGGGAACCAGAAACCTGAAATATATGGTCATGAACTAAAATCCCATTAGGTCACTATAACCCACTAAGTATATTTAATATGTTTCATAAGGAAATTAATCAAGGAAAGTTTAAAAATAAATCTAGAAATTATTTTTTTTCACATATAACATATGGAAAACTAAAAAAATTCTATAATAATCATTAAAAACATTTCCCTTTTCTTTAAAAATCAAAACATGCACATTTTGAAAACAAATCCACTAGAATAAGCCATTTTGAAACCACACACATCATTAATATTTCTCAAAAACAACTCATTTTTTTATTTAAATGAAAAAAGCCTCTTTAAAACATTTAACTGACCAAATCCATCTCAAATCACCCATTTTTAAATACACATCTATAACTCACACAAGTGTCTTTAATTCAAAAGAGGTTTTATAGACATCTTTGAAAACAAATTTTCCAAATAAATTACCCAACACACATATGGGTTAAGAATAAAAAATTTGGAACCATGCATCACAGGTAATATAACAAATATAAACAATAATAGTTGATGTGTCAATGAAAGTATGGAAAATGATACAAACAAGCACTAGATCAAACCTCCCTCAGTTAATAAATCATCGATCAATTGAATGTTTCATGGGATCTGCCATATGATTCCTAATGTTTGAAGAACTTAACCATATAATAGTATAGTAACTCACAGACAATATACCATAATACACTAAAGTTCAGACCACAAGTAATCCAATTATCCCACACAAACCTCATTGCGGTGACAAACCCCAACCTAGACTTTTATTACTAGCACAACTCTTTGGAAACTAGTGGCGTGTGAACAAACTAGAGGAAAAAATTAGATCTTACACTTAGTACCTGGTTTCCTATGACTAATAATGAGAGTGAGGTATAGGAAAAATTATCCAATTATAACACATAAGGAATAACCATTGATAATTTCACTCATAACACCCAATGATAAATAGACCCA
Source organism: Viscum album (assembly GCA_963277665.1). NCBI lineage: Eukaryota > Viridiplantae > Streptophyta > Magnoliopsida > Santalales > Viscaceae > Viscum > Viscum album. The sequence continues at coordinate 1,777,421,402 of OY728157.1, forward strand.
TAAATAAAATACAACCATGACATAAAAAGGAAATTCCCACACATGGGGATCAACAAGAATCTCATAGAGATCAATAACCCACACAAGGGGTAAACAAACAAGGGTAAATCATGGGGTTTCTTTCACAACCACCATTTTAAAAACATAGTGCCAATCGGGCCTTTATCACCAAATCATATTTTGGGATGCCAATACATTTTCTCATTTCATAAAATACAACTTGTAATATTTAAGTGGTTTAATAAAACCAATCACTTAACTAAAAAACTTAAAATCTACCCTTCAACAAGGGTCTTCCTCTTTGAAAACCAAAACAAGGCCAAAGGGTATCCATTTTCATAAAACCATTTTAAAAAATTCATCATGGAATTTTCACATGGGGTAAATCACTCACACATTTCAAATTATCATTTGAAATCCATTAAAGTGTTGTAATAGAGGATGCCCTAGATCTAACTAATTATCAATTTTGATTACCATATCATGTATACAGCTAGTTATACATGATGCATTATTACCATTATAGTTTATAAATTTATATATCCACTATTGAAATAGTAATGTCCATAGATTAATTATTGTATCAAAAGGTTATAAAAGATCCTAGGATACAATGAGAACCATTAGATACTATGACATTAATCTTAAACAAAGGTCCTATAATATATATACATCATACTAACTAGACACAATTGATGTTTGACTATTAGGTGTTGGTGGATTATAAGCATTGAGACTTCTTATCATGAAGTTTACACTTGGTGATCTCTAGTGGTAAGATCATGAGGACAGACCCACCAATATAAACACCACATGTTTTGGGTGTCATTGGTTGTTCCAATATACGAACATGTGTGTTGGTCTCCGGACTTGAGATCATTATCAATGTGTTCCATTTGATCATGTACTTTGATGCAGGGCAAAAACCATGATAATGAAATCATGGAGAGTTATCTTGTGTTGGGTGCATTATTAGTGGTATGGTATTAGTTGAATGGCCATGAAATGATTTTCCACTTCTATGTTGAGAAAGTAATATATCTTAGGCCTTATTTATTAGGATGGTAGTACCTTTATAATTCCATTTCCAAGGTAGTTGAGGGAAAAAATTTATAGTTAGAACAAAAAATAATAAATCAAGAAACTGATGATAACACAAGTGTGTGTCATGATTTATGAGATATTTAAATACAATGATATTATAGTACATAATATGTGTTTCTTGGTTGGTTTTAGTTTCCATGACTACTCCTTACCTCTTTAGGGGCCTTGATGCGTTATTAGACTCCACTCTCAGTCTATGGTTTCTATTCACTTCTATGGATATAAAGTCATAGAGGGTCACACACAATAGCATATTCAAGAATCCACCATATTCTATTGAATAAGTAAATTGGACATGATGTGCCCCGCCATGGGGTCTAAGTATTGTACAAGTCATCAATCACTGATGGATAAATAAATTCATTATTATTCAAGTATAGAATAACTGGGTTGAATTTATTTATTAAAATTATTTACAAGTTATGTAAATATGATGAATAATATTAATCGAATGAATATTATTTTAATATTCCAGGTTTATTTAATATTAAGTGGGAATTATGAGTTGAGTTAATGATATGGTTTTATCATGTAATATATTCAATATATATTATAAGTACATGATAAAATATAAATAATATTTATAATGTAGTTTAGTTTTTTATAATTATTTATTTAGTGGACGTTAAAATATATGGGGGCTAGGGAACCCAATCTAGGTATTTGATCATTAGGTACACATATAGGAGAGAGTCTTTGGCATAATGAATTTTCACTAAAAAAAATTCTAGAGCCTCTCTCTCCTATCCCACTTTATAGAGAGAGAATCTATTAATCTAGATGATTGGATTGAAATTATCTCCTTGCATCGAAGGAACATTTATGTGCTGATCTACGGGACATTGAAGGCTTTATAAAATTTTTGTGCTAGCACCTAAAATTTGATGATTGATCTTCTAGCAGAATTTTGAAGCATGTGTGGATAATATAAAGGGATTCTGCTATGGATCCTTCAAGCAGCAATCACTAATGACAATAATATGTCAAATATGGATATAGATCAAGAAAATGTATGTTTTTTATTTTATTTTGTTGATATTTTTAATTTACATGATATCCGAAGACTGTATTGGGGCTCAGATCATTAGAAACGACAAGTCTCATCATCCCGATGGTGAAAAATTTTAATATCCCTGGCCCACCGGCTTTCGCAGTGACCCAGATACCTTCAATTGGTATTAGAGTCTACACATATATTATTTGAGCCAGTAAAAATTAAGTTTCATTAAAACTAAGTGGAATGTTTAATTTTGGTCTCAACATATCTGATCGCGATTTGATCTAAGGTCGGATGACCAAGTTACAACCATCAGGAAAAAAAATTATAGATCATTTGAGGTTATTTTCGAGTATTAAAATTGAATTGATCAGAGACAAATATGAAGAAAATATTATTCCAATCAGAATCTCTTGAACCATATATCGGCAAGAATACCAGTTGCTAGAACAGTCTTTTCTAGACAAGCCTTTTTTACACAGATTTTGTTTTTATTTTATTATAATAATTTTTTTATAATACCATTTTGGATAAATTGAATTACGATCCAAACTAGTGAGTTTACCTGGGGAAAAGTTATTCAAAATTGAAGAAAAATGGGGCGTCTTTGTTGGGTCAACTACAATACAAAAAAGAAGATAACTAAAAAACAAAGATAAAGGTGTTTGTGTAGAACCCTTCTTTCTGTCACCCGTTCAGTGAGCAGCTCAGGTTGTCTCATCATAGCACACTGCAGACCACCTCCGGCCCATCGTCCTTCCCCCAGTGCACCATGTGGTTGTTATCTCTAGAGGATGTTAGCCGCCCTCTCCCAGTAGTGAGTTGATTCTCCCACCCTTTAGCGATCCTCCTTCGAGCTAAAGAGACCTTGAATGAGCTCATTCCTCAGTCCACAGTGTCTTCGCGCCCCGCTGATCATCCGATTCTCATCCCTCGATGAGATCTTCTGGTTGTGCCTATGTCCTCCATGGGAGTCAACACCTCTGACAATGTGTGCCTCCTCCTGTGCCGGTGAGATCTCACCAGAATGACCATGGACACTACACCACCAACCTCCTCTGGTCAGCGTTCATATGGAGTTACTATAAAAGACCTACCTGTTGTGGTTCGCTGACCACTAAAAGAGAATAATGGAGGGAGAAAGCAACCTTTATTTCAGCAAGAACAAAGCATTTACAAAAACTCCCTCACTACACCTCTCCTATCACACATGGAGCTATGTCGTCTCTCTCAATGATGGAATAGATCTCTTGGCTCTCTTAGATACTAATGGAAGATCCCCAAGGCTTCCTTGTATAGGCATGGTGGGGGTGTGAAGTTTGACACTACCCCCCCCACCAATTCTCCACCAATCCCCCCACCCACCATGGACTTCTCCCATGGCTTCCACCTACCATGGTGGGTGTATTTGATGAACCAGCCACCTACCAAGGCATATGGAAAAGTATAAGTTCCAAGAATTCTCCCCCTCCAACTGCAATACTCTAGAGCATCTCAAAGGTCCTTATTCTCCCGAGAAACCACCTTTGTAAATATATCTGTTGGGTTCTCCTTCATATGGATCTTCACAAGTCGCACCATATGTTGATCCATCACTTTGTGTATCCAATGATAGCGAATGTCGATATGATTCTTGATACCCTTCTGACTTCCCCTCATCAGTCAACAACATTTACTCCGACTCTGAATATTTTTTTGATGGAATCCTTCCTCATGAAGATCTTCGAACCTGTGAAATGTTAGGTTTAGGAGGCACAAAATCACCTAGATCCTGTGATGGTTCTGCAACTTCTTGTAGAGAGGATTGAATCCCCCCTGCTCAATATCCTCCTCCACTACCTCCTGGTCTGCTGCCAATAAGTCTTCTTGCACCTCCTCCTCTTCAATGACAGGTGGTGATGGTATAGGTTTTGGATCATGAATTGAGTCCTCAACACTTTCCCTTTGAGACATTCTAATATTTTGAATGTCCTCGATCGTCTAGTTCTCATGGAACATGAAATCTCTACTTCTGATCACCTTTTTCTCCTTCGGGTCCCAAGGCTTGTATCTGAACTCATCATCTCCATAGCCGAAGAAGATGCATGGAGTAGATCTCCCGTATAGCTTCTTCCTGAGATCCTTGTATACATGTGAAAATGTAAAACATCCAAATACATGTAAATGAGAGTAAGAAGGATGTTTACCAGACCATCTCTTCTATGGAATCTCAAAATACAGTGGGACTGATAGTGATCGGTTGATGAGGTAGCATGCAACCTGAATAGCTTCTCCCTAGAATGGCTTAGGGAGTTTATCCAAACTCATCATGCTTTTGACCTTCTTCATGATGGTTTAGTTCATCCTTTCTGCAACCTCATTGTGTTGTGGGGTGCGAGGGACAGTCCTCTCTTGTAGGATTCCCTAACTCCTGCAATAGGATTAAAATTATCTATATGTGTACTCTCCTTTGTTGTCTGAACAAAGACACTTCAGCTTCCTTCCAGTTTCACACTCCACCATGGCGTGGAACATCTTGATGTAATCCAATACTCGATACTTCGACCATAATAAGAACACCCAAACCCTTCGAGATGCATCATCAATAAAGGATAAGAAATATTTGTTACCTCTGAGTGAATCCACCTCCATGGGTCTGCATACATCAGAGTGCACCAGATCCAGCAACTCTAATCTCTGTGATGAAGCAGTATTGAATGATACTTTATGCTTCTTCCCATACAAGTAGTATTTACAAGGATCAAGTGATGTATCCTTGTCAATACTGATATAATTATTATTTGTTAGGGTAGATAACCCTCTTTCACTCATGTGGTCGAGCCTTCTATGCCACATATTGGACGACATCTCTCTTTCCACCTTGTTGAGGCTGTCTGCGCATATCTTTACATGAGTTTTGTATAACGTACCACATATGTGTCCTCGAGTGATGATGATGGCTCCTTTTTTCATCTTCCATGCTCCATTTTTGAAGATGTTGTCTTATCCTTGTCGATCAAAGACTATACCTGATAATAGGTTGATCCAAAGGCTTGGAACATACCGAACATCCTTCAGGGTGATTGTGTATACAACATTTGTCTTGACTTGGATATCATCCATGCCAACAATCTCTGCCAAACTGGTATTCCCCATCTTGACTCCACCAAAGTCACTAGCTTGATAAGTCAATAAATACTCACGATGCGGCGTGACGTGGTATGATGCTGCAGTATCAACCACCCATTCTATTTCTTGTCCTGATGTATGAAAGCATGTATCTTCTTCATCTTTGGAGCAAAGAATAACTTCTCCGGTGATGATAACATGCACATCTTAATTTCTTCTTTGCTGGTTGCTTCTTTGACCCTTTTCTTGTAACAACTTTCAGCAGTTCTTCTTCATGTGTCACTTCATGCCACAATGGTAGCATGTGTATGTTAGCCTCCTACCATCTATGGATATTCCTCTATTCTTTCTTCGACCTGTGGTTCCTGCCCCATGACCTCCTCCTTGTTGTCTCCCTCACTTCTCCAGAATGAGAGCTTGTGTCTGGTTGTAACTCAAACCCTTCCTTCGGGCCTCCTCATTGAATAGTGCATATTTTACCATCTCCATGGTAAGTTTGCCTCCAGGTACCGAGTTTCTGAGTGATACAAAAAGTGTATCCCAACTATCAAGAAGAGTGCAGAGTAATTGTTTTGCCTGATCTTCATCATTTAGAGTCTTACCAGCAACCACCAATTGGTTAACCAGGTTTTGTAACTCGTTGGTGTGTTTGATAATAGAGTTTCTACTCTGTAGTCGAAGATTCATCAACTGCTTCAACAAGAGGATCTTGTTTCGAGTGGTATTTGACTGGTATGTATTTTCCAACTTTTTCCAAAGTTTTGTATGCACCAGTATCTTGAGAAACATGGTTGTAAACACTATGATCAATACATTGGCAAATTTGACCGATCGTCTTCTTGTTCAGATTCTTCCACTCTACTTCCTTGGTGGCATCAGGGTTTACTCCCTCATCCTCAATGGAGTCAAATAGATCCTTAGCATTGAGGATATCTTCCATTCGAGACTTCCAAATGGAGTATTTCTAAGAAGTCAACATGATCATCCCTACTGTGGATGATCCCCCCATTTGATTTTAATTATGGAACATTTGGTGTAGAATTTTGAGGAATGGAGCTCACTATTGCATCTGGAGTGATCGAAAATAGTGGAATCGACTCCTAGATCATCGAAATCGGATACGATTGATCAATTTATGATCAAAAAAATATCAACGGTTGAGATCATCTGATAACGTGGCGATGACGTGGCATGCTGGAGCAGCGGCCGAAAACTCGCTGGAAAATTTCTTGGTGCCAGAACAGGACCTTATTCTTCGGTAATGGGGCACTGTATCACCTGAGGTTTGACCAAACATTGACCGAGCCTAGGAAGCTCATTTTAGCTTCGTTTTTTATGCTGTTTGCACCGTTGGAATTGTCTTGACATAGGATTTCCAAATATGCCTTCAAAATAGGATTCTTGGCAACTTGAATTTTCCGATCACTGGAAAATTTCCACTTCCCATCACCGTTTCACTGGAACCGCCTCTGAAACCACATGTTGTGGTTCACTGACCACTAAGAGAGAAGAATGGAGGGAGAAACCAGCCTTTATTTCAGCAAGAACAAAGAATTTACAAAAACTCCCTCACTACACCTATCCTCTCACATGTGGAGTTCTACCGGCTCTCTTAAGGATGGAAGAGCTCTCTTGGCTCTCTAAGCTATTGATGGAAGCTCCCCAAGGATTCCTTATATAGGCATGGTGGGGGTGTCAAGTTTGACACAACTCCCCCACCAATTCTCCACCAATCCCCCACCCACCATGGACTTCTCCCATGGCTACCACCTACCATGGTGGGTGAAGTTGATGCACCAGCCACCTACCAAGGCAGCTGAAAAAGTACAAGTTCCAACACTACCGACCGCTATGAAATTGATTTGGTCCCAGTTCTGGCCACTCTACTTATCTGGACACCAGTCGAGCACTTCCCATGTCCATACCCCTTTAGCGACAGCCTGATCCAACCCCATTCCTCCCAATATGTCAGCTCGCAACACAGAATCCCTCAAACAGCCAGAACATAGTCACGCACACTAACCGCCATAGATCTGAGGCCTCTATATTCATTTGACCACTGCCATCATCGAGACGCTCCATCAATGAAAGGTAACCCATGCTGAGTTCTACTGGATCATTTTTTCCTTGAAATGGTCCCAGAATGGTTGGACTGACCCGATAAAGATTTGGGCGGACCTACCTAGCCTAGAATAGCCCGGAATGGGCTTTTATGGCCCGAAACAGGTTTGTGTGGGTTCCTCGTGACTCTCTTTGGGCCTACTCGATTTTTTGAGGCCTGGGTAAATGAAAGTAATACACTTTATTTATTTATTTTTATAATTAAATTAAATTAGTTAAAAATTAATTTTTGGTTTAAAAAATAATAATTTTAATACCCAATAAGAATTAATTTAATTTTGGTATTAAATTAAATTAATTTCAGGGCCAAATGAAATGAAATTATTTGAATTTAATTAATTGATTTAATTAAATTAAATACCCTCATACTTTAATTTATTGAAATTTAATTTTATCAAACTTTAATTTTACCCACTGACCAGCCTTGATCATTGACCAACCTATATATGTCTTCTCTAATTTAATTAATTATTTAACTATGATTGATGATTGTAAATAATTAATTTTTTTAATAGTCTTCGCATCATCTTATTTTTTTGTCAACATGTATAAGGACCTACGTTTCCAATTTTATTCATTGTACATTACGACCCTAGTTCCTCTCGCCTGCATGTGAGTACATTTGTACATTTTGATGGAGATGATGTATGGCATGGACCCCTCCAAGACCAAGAAATACGCTATAACAAGGATGTTGAAAGATTTAAACAACGCCAAGTTAAGGCAAAATCTAGAAAAATAGTGGAAATACTAGATGGGCAACATGTTACATCAAGAGTCAAGCTACGAATCAGGTATGATACCCCTAGGTAGTTTTAGATTCTCAAGACAAGTCATGTAATTTCTTTCCTTTATTATTTTCTTTATTATTATATGAATTTTATAAAAGTGGTAAAATACATAAAATAATAAATAGTAAAATGAATAAAGAAGTGATGAATTTTTTTCTATTAATGTTAAGTTGTGAGTGCAACAACATAGAGTGAACCAGATTAATAGAAATAGATTACATTCATCAAGGAAAATAATAAAACCCTCACAAAAATATTAAATCCCAAACACCTTCCTTCGTTTGAATTTGAACAAAACTAGGTTTTTGAGGTGCTTGATCAACCATATATGAGGGTGTATCTTACTATTGGAGAGTTATTATAAGAACAATGGGTTGAATTAACTAAATTTAGTAGTAAGTATTAGCCATAGATAACTTATTATCACTTTAGTGGAAAGTGTTGATAAAATAAAGTTTATGGTTTCATAAGTTGGGACTTCACTCAACAAATCTAGGAACTGCAAGTTAATGTGATTCACCAGTCAAAATCCTACCTTGAACACTTCGAGTAGTTGTGTAGCCATCACTTATAGACTATGAGTGGAGTTTCAAGGAAAATTTCCATTAGAATACTCAAGAGACAGAGTATTCTGATTATAGTATATAGGGTTCCTAGAATTCGATAAAATAGTGGGAGACATTTAATGAAATAATTAATCAGTAATGTCTAATTTGGTAATCAAGATAAAAAAGTAAAATCTACTAGATTTTATTTTTTTAGAAAAAATGGAAAGTAATACCACAATACATGACAATAATTATGGACAAAGTAAATGTCTGAACTATCATGAATTTCCAATTGTAGTAAAGGTGCTTGCGCGCAATATTACTATATTAGAAATTCAAGGTGCCAGTGTCCCAAATACCTGTTGAGATATCTCATTAAGAGAGGGTGTAAAATGATTATTAGAGAATCATGTATGATGCTTATAATTTTTATTTCATAATAAAGTCATAAATGTCTAATGTTAGTTGTGGTTACAACATCGGGATAGATGATTTCACATGTAGTCTCATCTCTGAGAATCTTGCAAGGATAAAGTTAAGCGAGATAGGAATTGATGATATTACACTGGTTATGTGTAATCATGAAAGGTGGACCATGATATATCAATACATACCATTATTACATATTTTCACTCAATTATTCTAGTTTCATTTAAGATTTCAATATAAATAGGATGAAGTAAATGATTAATTGCCTTTTGGGTAAAATTCTCCAAGAAATAAAAATATTAAATTCATATTGATCTTTAATTATTTTAGAAAAAAATTGAAAGACAAGGTGATAAGTCCAATGGAAAGACTGACGCCAAAGGTGTTGGTTCCGGGCGTAGCGGAAGCACATTAGTTGGTGTACCCAACTTTAATTTTAGTGTTAACAACGATCAATTCAAGATCTCTCATGATAATAAAATTCTGGATCTTCGGAATATAATGAAGAAAAAAAGAGGGAGTCCCGGAACCATAAAGATAGAATCATCATATGTTGGTTATAATTAATTTAATTAATTGACAAGAATTACCTTGATGGAATTCTTTCTTCGTTGATGTCTCCGGTCACGATCTGAAGTGATTTTTCATTGCGTCATATAATCCAAGTGTAGACTTCCTCTAGTGGTGATCCACACGTGCACCACGTATCTCTGGACGTCACCTAAGGTATCTTCAGGTGCTAGCATGGGGAATCCTTTGCTTGCATTGTCCACCTTAGATAACCTTGATCCAATGGAGGAGGATTTCTCTCAGTCATGAGAGTGTTCTTGGAGGAAGAAGTTCTTTCGGTCTTGAGATAATTCTCTAGAATTGTTGTGCAAAATGATTCTCAGAAAAGTGTTGGGGTTGTGAGGATATTTATAATTGGGTTTGACATTATAGAGTTATGACAATAAATAAACGTGTTATGCGTTTTATTTATTTCATTAACTCTTATTGAAAACCCCCATGTCGAATCATTAATTCCTTGACATGCACCCATGCTAATTATAATAAATATCATTTAATAAAACAATATTATTTCCTCAAAATCCCAACTGGAAAAACTACACATCATGTAATCATTAATACACGATGTGTACTTGTTTTTCATTTCCTTTCTAAAATGAAAATTACACGGCGTGTACATTCAATGTACATGGCATGTATATCTTGTTTTTATTTTATTCTTCCTCCAACATTAAAACTATTCAGGCTTACTTTAATAATTATTAAACCACATATGGTAATAATCTTTATTCTACTTGGGATACTTGGATACACTTAGTGGGTGACCCTCTAGGCCTCTTTCTCGTTGGCATTAGGCGGGCTTGCCTAAAGTCCAAGATTACTATCTAGCAACGGGTCAAGGAAACCAAGTGAAATAAGTTAACGCTGTATTGATGTGTCACCTCATATGAATTCTTACCATGTAATTTAATCTCTTTGTCTCGATATATCTAATCAAGTGGGTTGCATGCTAGTGCCATCAACCCATGTGCTTGATTATTCTTTCTTTGGCTTCCTGGAATTGAACTCTCTCATACCTTACCATGGCCATGGATTTATTTAGGCTATATCAATTCCATAAAAGGGTCTGAGATATCTACTTCCATTGAGGAACAAAAGGTACAAATCCTTTCTCGCACTATCTATTAATGCAGTATCACTCGTGACGCACCCAACGTATCATAACTCACTGCGAATAGTGTGTCGTCAGAGTTTTCATCAATACATCTAAGTGTGTGAGTTGTAATACCCATTAATAATATTCTCAAAGTCTAAGGAACAATACACACATCCATAGATAGGAAAATCTAATGACACTATGAAATGTGTATTTCCTACTGGCGGGTCTCGTTCTCATAATTTCCTCCTGGATATTACCAAGGGTGCACACCATGAGAAGGTGACTCAAAGTTTTAGGAGTCCTCACCCCTAATGTCCTGTATTATTTGTGTCCCTCAAATAACATCATCCGGCCATAGAACATATATTCAAGAATAGTGTTATGGCACTTTCGGGATCTCATCATAACAGGGATCCTCTATGACCCTTTAATGCAATAGTTGTCCTTAGGACATTATCACATGTATTATCACGTAGAAGAACAATAAATATGTGATAAGGTATTTATTGATGAATAAAGTACAAATTAGTTGGTTCTAGGACACCAACTCTAACAAAAGGCACCTTCTAAACGTCCATCAAATAAATAGGTAATAAACAGGAGGTTATTTTATTTGCATATCATGTAATAAAACTATGGAAGTTTAATTGCAATGAATTGAATTAAAGAAGCAAGTAGTCGCTTCTTCTTCAATGTATACTCATCAACTAAATAAATGTCTTTGACATAATACTTGGGTATTAAATACAAAATTCTTTTTACATGTGTATCAAAATAGAGTAACCAAGTAATAGAAACATTACAAGAAATAAGGTGTATTGTCCAAGCATCTGAGAAAGGGTGATTCCTAAGTTAGCGATGAGAAACACATAACTTCTAATTTCCATGTTAAAGATTTAAGTAAAAATATTATTGAGTATAACCAAAACATTTATCTCATGTGTCCATTGTAAATAAGGAGAAATTATTCCAAGTTTAAGAATTCGTGTTCTTTGTGGTGCCTCATACTGAACCAATAGTTCAATGACACTTGAATTATAGGCAACACATGATGAATATAAAATGTAATAATTATTTACCCAATTATGGAAAGATAATTATTTATAAAGTAAAACAGAAATTGGACATCAAGGATATAACCATTTTGGTATTTAGACTTATTAGAGCTAAACACCTTAGGTATTATCAACATATATACTTATTTAGTTTGGAAAAAGAAAAATTTATAAATAAAGGTATGTCACAAAGCTTTTGGAATTAGTTCAGCAAGAGAGTGTGAATGATTCCAAGGGTAATCTAGTGGTATATATACTTCATAAGATTCATTTATGCTCTTAAGGATTATGAAAGTGAATTATGGTATATTCATGGTCAGGAGATGAGATTTTCTTTGGATTGGTATGTCAAAGAATATCTTGACCAAACATTCATCGATTAATATAATGTAGTGTGGAGTAATTCCTAAATGTGAATTACCTTATCCACATCATGGTAATAATATCAATAAGTAGGATCGATGATGAGTCTTACATGTTACCATTGATCAATAAAATGTAGTGTGGAGAAATTCCTCAATGCACATTTCCTTTACACATCAGAGTTATGATGTAATTATAAGGACCATCAATGTTGATATATGTATTACAGAAACTTCCATTACATTTCAAGACATGCTTCACAAATAACATAGATATCCCATAACCACATTTCAACTATAATGACTCATGGATATCATACGGGTTATATTATGATGGAAATCCATTATCATAAGAACCTGTGTTTTGATGAAAAGCATTTTTTAAGGATATATACAAATTTGAATCAAACAAAACACATTGTGAATCTAAAGTAATAACCCTAAAAATTTATTAGGATATTAAAAAATTCCAATTATAGAAAATTATAGTCAAGTGATAGAATACATTTCTATAAAAGGGTGCACATATCTATTAGAGATAGTGGGAGAAAGATTGACTTGGGTTTATTCAATGTCGCAAATGCATGAGTAGTTGTAATAGGAACAAGTTACACAAGTTCATGTGGAGTATGAATGTTCCATAGACACTGTGTAGGAATGTTAAATCCATAATGATGGTTTTATATTCTCCATGACCAGTGATAAATTATTCATTATTAATAATAATTCCTAAAAGTAACTAGTATTTGGAAATCAGCTAAGATTGACAAGGTCAATTAGAATTCAATAATAGATTCCCTGTATCAATTTGAAAAGGGGATTATTTTTTTGAATATTGTGGTGGGTATTCCAGTGATATTATAGCACCCCAACCCCAGCAAGCCTAGATCTAGTGTCATGATACCATTACATTGTCAAGAGGTACAAGTAAATTGTGTCTCAAAGGACTAAATATTTTAGTAGTTTTGGTAAACTAGATACATACATGAGTATTGTTTTACAAATGAATAAACTAATTAAAACATAATTTTTTTCCTTTCTTTCAAGGATAATAACTTTATTCCATCTAGAGTATCCTTGCATGTCTTTCTTAGTACACTTCAAGAAATCCTAGGGAAATTAAACATAATAAGGGTGAGATAAAATTATCAGTAAGGGTACAGAAAAATAGAAATAATAATGAATCAATGAGAATAATAAATATGGAAAGGTAAATAAGTGAGAACACATGCCATGTAGTCAATAACTAATAAGGAAGTGAGTAAATAATATGGAAAAGTTAATAACTAAAACACATTCCATTTAGTCAATGAACTGAGAATGAAACGCATCCATAGATAATGTCAAAGCAAAAATATCATGGATAATAATAACTGACTCTAAATTAAGAGAATTCTTAATTATCGGATTCCATGTTTCTCAGGAACATGGTACCTTTACCATCAAGACCTTTCGTAATACGGTTTAGCATACTATTTTCAAGACCTTTCACAAGAAAGTTTAAAACTAATCAGATTTAGAAACAAACTCAAAATGTTTTTCACCAACCGATTTCCTCCCATGAGACTAACAATGCATCAAGGGGATTGCTTTAAATGGCCCCCAAATCCATGTCATACCTATCCAAATAATTCCTTAAATATCAAATAATCAATTTAATTCATAAATAATGTGCCTTATCAAATATCCATATTGAATAATGGATATAGATTTATCAATATTTCCCAAAATAATCAAATAACTATCAAAGTAAACATCATATGTAAAAATTGAATATGGTTTAAGAAATAATCATATCTTTGAAAAATGATATCGATATTTAGGGTAAATTCAATGTTCAATGATCATATGAAATTGAATATTTCAAAGGGACTAACAAAGGAATCAAGGAAGTGAATTTCAATACTATCCTCAGACAAATCAATCAATAACCATCCAGAGGAAGAATTGGGATGGTGTTGATAAAATTTATCCCAAGTGGATTAAAAATAAAGGTTTGTTTTCATTGATGAATAGAAATACTATAAAAATATCTTTTAAAAAATTCTTGAGGAAAATATCCTTTTTATTTTGAAAACATTTTGAAAATACTTTTATTTGAAAATCACTTTTGAAAACATTTTATTTAAAAATTAACATTCTAAACATGAAAAATAAGATTCAAATAAATGATGGGAGATAAATCCATATAGGCCATACAAGGTAAAAAAATATTACTTTTTCATGATAAAAATGTTAGAAAAATACCTCATATAGAAAGCGACAAGAATATTACTTTGAAAACATTTGTAAAAGAAAAAACGTGTAAAAATTTATTTAATAAATATTTTTGGAAAGTTTAAAACATTTTTTAAAACCTTTTTAGAAAATATGAGTTTTAGAAGAAAATAGTTTCTCTGACTAAAGAGAGAAATGAAGTCAGGTTTTCTTGAAAATATTTTTTAAAACATTTTAAGTACCAAAGAGTGGAAAATGGTATTATTACTTGATAAAGTTCATTAATAACCAAAGGAGAATAAAATTAAAGGTTTATTGAATAATTATCTAATAATTTACCCTGATGTAAATTCAAGTATAAACAATCCCTAACAAAAATGAGATTTTGAAGTAAGCCCTTGAAAAGACCATAATATTGATATGATAATAAATCAATAAATATATTATGTGTATCAAATGTAAATAAATATAAAAAAGGTCTAAATACAAAAATATATATTAAAAAGTTATTACAAATATAATCTTAAAATATTAACGACAATGGGGAAGTAATATAACCCAAAGAAAAGAAATTGGGTTATGAAAATTTGTTTCCACTTGGAAATGCTTAATTAAAATTCCCTTAGATGAAATAATTCAAATTGAAACTAAACATATCATGAAGAATGAATAAATCATGATATTATATGTAAAATTTTAAGTTTTTTCACCATATATAAGAATTTATATGCACAACAATAAATTATATCACAACGAATGGAAATTGAGATGAAGTCCCTTACTACTTGGTGACTTTTGAATCATAATACCCATGAAAGAGATAACCTAAAAAAACTTAAAATACCATGAAGATAGAATAATTAATGATATAATATATAAAAAGGTTCAATAGATACACCATAAAAAGGAATTAAGTGGTGAATATGGCGTATGACTCATAGAAAGAAAAGGAGACATGAGTCCCTTACCTTGCATTTCCTTTTGGGTGAAAATACTTTAATATTCTATATAATGTTTTTAAACATGTAACTAACTTATACTAGAACCATAATTATATTTATAATGTCATATGTGATCATTTTATAATATATTATTACCCATTTTTTAACAATATTTCATTGCCTTCACTATTTTGGGTGTTAATTGCCCAGTTTATCGAGTATGTTTTAACTTGTTATTTGTTGTTCATATTACTTAGATCTTGACTTCATCAACTTAAAAATTTAATCCATGAAATAATTATAATATATATTCATTATATATGTATTTATAATAATCCATAATATTTAGAGATAGGAAATGAAATACATCATTTATAGAGACGGTAAGTCGTATGTGCACATGAACACTACTTTCATTTCTTTGTCGTATTAAAATAATGAAAAGTAAATGGTATATATGTATATGTATATTATAATTCTAGTATCATATATGTAACATAGTTTTATTAAAACCATACTTAATACATTCCATGTATAACATGAACTAATCACATCGCTTTGAGGAGGCGTTAGTCCACACCTCCACAAACGATGTTATCGTATTCCCACAAAATGGAAAGCATAAAGGTATGTGTTATATAGAAATTCCATAAGCATAAGGACAGTGTAAATATAATATATATATCATATATAAATATTGTTTCCATCATAATTCGCAACCATTAGAGGTGCTAAAGGGAAAATGAACAATAATTGTTTTGCGAGGTAGTTGTTCACTGTACATGATCGGCAAGTTCATTACCCATTAGATGGAAGTGTGTAAAAGTGTAGGTTGACCCCTTATAATAAAAATATATAATTATATTTAGGATAATGATTTTATTATATAAAAATGATATAAAATAAATTTAATGTGTGGAGAAGAAAATTGAAGAAAAGTGATCATTAAAAAACATTTCCTCTTAATTGAGAAAATACTTTTGGTTTATACCAAAAGACTCGGTTTTTTTTTCTACCCAAGGTGAGGATTCTAAGATGAGGGTAGGGATATTGGGAGCTTATTTGGGAAGATTTTGGGAGAGCCAAAGGTATTGAAAGTTGTGAACATGTGTGTGGGGTGAATTCCTTTTTATAATGGAGGAGGAGTGGCATTCTTATAAATTTTTGAAAAGGGAATTCCACCCATGTTTTTCCCCAGTTAAGTTAATTTTTCTCTTAATCAATATAATTAATTTTAATTGCTTTCATTAATATTTTTGGTCAAAAAATAAGTTGACCTTATTATAAATTTGAAATTATTCTGATTCAAAATATGGAATCCATTTTTACAAATTCCAATCACATAAGTTTCAGGAATTAATATAAAAGTAATCCTGCATACAGGATGAAAATGTAGGGTTTTAAAGTAAAAATGCTAAAAAAATCTAAGTTTTATATCCAATTTCAAAGTTAAATTGATTCTAATGACATGAATTTTATTAATAGATTTAAAATTGATCTAATTTTACTTTAAAATAAATCAAAAATATAATTTAACCTTATAAATAAATTAGATGAAAAAGCAATTTTGAATTAAAATTCAGTATTTTATTACTATTCATCCAAAAATGAAACTTCATAGAAAAATACCAAAAATTCACCCTAAACTAATTTTTATGTTTCTATTTCAAAAATTAAGTTTATTTTGATATATAAAATTTATAAAAGATCCAAAAAATGGATTTAAAATTGGTTTACCATTAAAATGATGTAAAATTGCCTTTAAAAAAGTATAATTTTTTGTTCATAAAATTGGGTTTGTTCATATCTTATACCTATCAAGTCTATTGGATATATATCAAAAATATTTGATTGAATATATAATATCATTCTATAATTTTAATTAATTTAATTTGTTAAGACAACACACCTTTGGGATCATAAAAATAAAAATATATCCTTTATATTCAATTTTTGTTTCTAATTAATTGGTAACCAATGAATTCATCTTCGATTTTTATAAAACATATATTTTCACAAGTTTTTTTAATAATATTCATAACCTCTAATTTAAGGGCTATGTTATATCATGTTATTTTAAATAATAATATTTTCATAATATATTTGTTTCAGTAAATCTCAATTTTACATGTAACGCAAGCCATCAAAAAAAATTGTAAATATGTGTGATGAAAGCTAACTCTGTGTTGCATGAATTGAAAAATATATAATATATTAAATTTATTTAAAATATTAAATATACCATTATTTCTTTAGATGTTATACTCCTTTCAATGTTTGGTGTTGCGTGTCAAACACTATATCGAATAAAATTTACTCTTTTAAAATTTTTAGTATGTTACAGAGATAATACATGGATGGTGCAAGCATGGTACCAATAAGGCTAAATTAGTTAAAAGATACATTTTTCCTAAATCCCTTATAATTTTACTTGGAAAATATTTATTTCTATGATCATTTTATTTTGTATTTGATGTCATGACTATCAATCATGTAAGGTGTCTATTCGACGCAACCAGAAAGGGATGGTGACATCATACAATGTCAATAGGGTTACAAGTTATAGAAATACAGTTTAGGTTTGAAGTAAGAAAAAAGATCATAGAATATTAATTTGGAATGAATCATTTCTATGTGTATATCAGAGGTTAGTGGGAGCTCTATTGTTTTCAAGTAAAATATTTTTGACAATATATGCAAAATAGATTTTGGTCTTACAGTTAGTTAAGACCAGGATAAAAATAAAATACAGCGATTGACTTAAAGTAGAAAAGTAATTTCTAGGGAATATGATCTATTGAGGTAGATCTAAAAGTTTCTTAGACCTATTCAATCATACATATAATAACAATGTATTGAAAAATAAAAGTTGGAACAATTCTAGAGAAAATTATTGCTAGTGTCACATGGCATAAATCACTCTAAGAATATATGAATTATTATATGAGGATATTAAATTTGTGAGATGAATTATATATTCTTTTGTGATGGATCAATCATGTATGTCATGATATGTACAAAAAAATGATATTTCTAAGATATACTTTATAGTAGTAAAATATCATTTATTTCCAAGATAACTATAAGTAAAGCAGTTAGAAATATCTGATTGTACTTGGGAAAGTGAAAAAGATATGTACCTTAGATATGGAGCGGAAGCATACTAGTTTTGAGGGGACAAAAACCAGTTTTCCTTAGATTATCATGATCTAATATCATATTTAGGATAAGATAATGAGATATATGAGATCATACAATCCAATGGTAGCCATACCTATAGATACATAGTACATTGTAGCTTCTAAGGAAAATAAGAAGTAGTTATAACATGAATTTATTTGTTCTAGTTATTCAAATTGCACCTACCAGGTAAAGTTTTTTCATAGTGATAATTTTGTTACTGGTAATATCTATGATGTCAAGTTTTGATATTATACAAAAATCATATACTCAGGGATACCCTCTTGAGAATTTTTAATCAAAGAGATGATATCACATATAGTAGAATATTCATGTGGCAGAAACATGGCAGTCCTAGTAGCTAAAGTCATTACTCAGCAGAAACATGATCTTTATCATGTGATAGCTAATAAGATTTGTTAGAAAGTTGGATCTATTGAAAGTGAGGGTATTGTAATAGTGGGTTACCTAGACCCAACTAATCATTACTTTTTATTACCATATCATGTATAAATTTTGTTATACATGATGTATTATTAACATTATAGTAAAAACATTTTTTCCACTATTGAAATGGTAATTTCAGTAGACTAATTATAATAACAAAATGTTATATCAGATCCTAGTCTATAATGAGAAGCTCAATATAATATCAAATTAATATTAGAAAAAGGTCGTATGGTCTAGATACATCATACTGACTGGATGCAGTTGATGGTTGACTATCAAGTGCATGTCCTTATTTATTATATATTTAAAGACAAAGAGAGTATAGTACATAGTATGTGTTCGTAGGTTAGTTTTCTATGAATATTCCTTATCTCTTTATAAATCTTGATGTTTTTCTAGAATCCATTCTTGGTTTGTGGATTCTATTCAATAATATATATATATATAAGGGCCTAGAGGGTCACACATAATATCACATTCAATAATCCTCTATATTCTTTTGAATAAGTAAATTGGATATGATGTGCCTCGCCATAGGGTCTGAGTGTTGTCCAATTCATCGATCACTGATGGATAAATAAATTCATTATTATTCAAGTAAATAATAATTAGGTTTAATTTATTTATTAAAATAATTTACAAGTTAAGTAAATATGATGAATAATATTAATCAAACAAATATTATTTTAATATTTTGAGTTCTTTTAATATTAAGCTGGAATTATGATTTGAGTTAATGACTCGGTTTTATCATGTAATATATTTAATATATATTTCAGGTATGTGATAAAATATAAATAATATTTATTAAGCAGTTTAGTTCATCATAATTATTTATTATTGGATGTTAAAATATATGGGGGCTGGGAATCCAATCAGTGTATTTGAGCATCAACTATTTGTATAGAAGAGAGAATTTAGTACAATTAATTTTCATTTCAAAATTTCTAAAGCCTCTATATCATATACCTTTTTCTAGAGAGAGAATCTATTGATCTAGGTGATTGAATCGAGCTCATATTCTTGCATAGAAGGAACATTGATGCGGTGATCATCAGGACATCAAAGGATTCGTCAGATCTCTGAGCTAGAACCTAGAATTTGATGATCGATGTTAAAAAAAATTGAATAATGTATGGAAAATATAGGGTGATTTTGATTTAGATCCATCAAGAAGCGATCACCGAATAAAAGTATGTGTCGAGCACAGATTCAGATCGGGTAAAGGTATGTTTTTGGTTTTATTTTTATGCTCTATTTAATTTATTCGAGATCCTCAGACCGTACCATGCTCGGATAGTTGTAAAAGACAAGTTTAGTTGTCCCAATGATGAAAATTTTTAATATCCCTAGACCATTGGCTTCATCTGTGACCCTATTACCTTCATAAATAACCCCTTTTTAAAACACTTTGAGGTCAACACCTCACTTCAAAACCAAAATCCCTTTTTGAACATTATTTTCACCCTTCAAAAATATAAAACAGGTCAAAAACCCATGTACAACATGAAACCTATTTCAAAAATCCATACATCATTTCATGAAGGCTTAAAACATTTAAATATTCCATTTTAAATATGAAAACATGTAATTCACATGAAAAAACATTTATTCAAAGATCAAAACACCATGAAATAATTTCAAAACACCACAAATCTATCACTCATAATCATACTTTCATAAAAAAGTAATTTAAAAAGAATAAACACAATTTTAATTCCAAAATGAACCAATTTCATTGAAATGCCTACCTCGAAGAGATTAAAATCAATAAAAACTCTTTAGTACTTGTCGTATTCAACGACAACCACACCTACGGGGATAAGAACAACATTTAATAAAACTAGGCACCAAAAACCCCAAAATTATATCTACCTAAAACCCTAAAATCATAAAAAAGTGATCTTGGGTTCATGGGGGAGCTAAAATCAAGAGAGGGGATAGGGATAAGGGAAGAAGAGAGAAAAAAGGGGAAGAAATACCTTGTATCCACTTGAAAAACACCAAAGAGAGGGAAAGGATCAAGAGGAGGAAGGATGTTGATCTCCTCCAAGGATCCAAAGGGTGAACCGACATGAATGGAGAGAAATGGGGGTGAAAACCCCTTAAATTTGAAAGGGGTATTTTAGGAAATATCCCAAAATTTAAGCACTTGGACAAGCCGCATGGTATGGATGAAAGGTTTTCCAAACCATGTTCTAATCATTCATTGGGAACTGCCTAGGCCAAGTATCCCTTGCATAATTATTCCTTGAGTGCTACATGATTTATAAAAATGGTGTGCCTCTCCTAAAACACACCCTAATCCATACACACCCCCTATGGAGCTCCATATGGTTTGAAAACCCATGTTGAATCCGTGGAAAATGGCTCTGTAAAAATGATATTCCCGACCACACAGACACCACACAGTTAGTACTAGCAGTGTGGCCTAACTATGATCCTTCTAAAAATCATCAAAACTCTTAAATTTTTATCTTAAAACCAACTAAAACTCAAAACCACTCAAGAAAATATAAAAAAAAAATAAACAACATTGTGATATGAGGGGTGTCACAAACTCCCCACCATGCCACTTTAAGACCCCAAAAAGTCCATGGTCGAAAATAAAGGAAAGATATAATTGACGATAAAAAGAGGACCCAAACCAGAAGAAACACTCAATATGATACAAACTCAAAACCCATAACGTAGAACTCTCAAATGATCAAACCGATCAACCATAAAATTTCCAAATGCCTCTAAGAATAAAAAACATAACCTCAAACAAAAATTCCTATGAAGCATGGGAGACCCAACATGGTCTTTCCACCATTTATAATTCCTCTGAAATAGCCTCCTCACCATGTATAGTTCCTATAACATTGTTCTACTAAAGAAAAACTACTAAGAGATGCATCCTCAAACCACTGAGTAACCACAAGAGAAACTAGATCTCAAACCACAAGAACTTCCAAACCCAATAGAAGGAATAAAAACAACAAGAAAACTCAAAATAACAACATGATCTCTAACCTTAGGTCACGAAAAATATGGACAACCTATGGTCAAAACTAGATAATCCTCACATGGTACATCTAAATGGCCATGGCCAACACAATCTAGCATACCAAACTCAACTAGTAAAACACACACCCAAGTTACCAAATATTACAACCAAGGCCTTTACCATGTCCAAACAATGAGCACCTCAAAGGATCCACACAAGAATGGGTGAAATCAAAACTCTCTAGAAAGATCCTCCCAAAAAAATGAGGCTCACAAATAGCACTTACAACCAACTATAAAAGAAACACATGAGAGGTTGGTAGAGGGGGAGACATTTCATAAACAAAATATAGCACCATTTCATAAGAAGTATACTAAAATGTAACCATCTAAAAGATCCCAAAAACCATGAAAAAAATCCCCAAATATGTGATTATAACCCCCAAGGAGAGTTCCCCAAGCAAAATATCAATAAAAGGATCAAACCCATGACCACTTCCAAAAACCCAATTTACCGAACTTCTGAAGATGTCCCAAACATCCCTAACAGAGGAAAACTCTAAGGGACTTAAGACAAGAGGTTTTAGAATGTCCTAAATCCCCAAACTAGAATCAAATGATAGATATTATCTTACCATGAAAAATACTCCTTACTTATAGCCTCGGATCGACCTTCTTTTTCTCCTCACTCATCGAGTTATCCTTTTTCCCACCAAATAGAACTAAGGAACCACCCACCATAGGAAACCTAGATCAGCCTATTTACATTCAAATGGACTCATTAAAAAATTACTAAAAAGATGTTAGACCATAAAAAAGAACATATGAACAAAAATAAGGGTGAATACCACCTCTAGAGAAGTAATATTTCTCAGAATAACCATCGACCAGCTTTGGAGAAAAGAAGACCAACTTCAATAAGTTATTAGTGTACTCCCTCACTGATCGAGCACCCTGATTAAGGATCACAAGATCAAGAACTTTATATAATTTCACATATTAAGGGAAAACCCACTGAACAAATGCCAACCTGAATAGCTCCTAAGACATACCTTCACACAATTGATTAGGTGCCATCAATTCCCACCAAACTCAGCTAAAACCAACAAGAAAGCTCTCAAAAACTCTCACCCATGAATATTCAGGTGTCCCATGAAAATTTATGATCCCATTAATCTCTTCCAACCACCTCACCACTTTTACCAACACTTTATCACCACTTAATGATGGTTTATTCTGATTTAATAAGTCCAAAATGGGGTTGGGCTCAAGAAAAGTTCTACATCCACCACTCCACTTAGAGTTTGGTTATGCATTAGAACTGGATAAACTATATTGAACATTCTTGGAGTAATAATACAATAAAAAAGAAATGAAACACATAATTCCATGAATTATATAATAAACCAAAAAAATTCCATATATTCTAGAAATCAAACCAAAATAAAAGGCTTTCAAACGAGGTGCACAACATTCACACCAAAAGAACATTTCTTTTGAAATCGAAACTTTATTAAGGAATTTTGAAATCACCTTCCACCTATGTGTATTATTGAAATCATTCCACCTCTATTTAAAACAAACAACCTTAGTGGAACACACACCAACTAAACAAATCACATTTCAAAAAACCCTTTCAAAATTCCATTCCATTTTGAAAACCAAGCGCCCAAAGAACTCTTATAAAAAATCATGTACCCTTTTCCAAAACACCTTTAAAACTTGTTTTCAGGTAAAATGCATCTTTTAATTACAAAAAACATTCAAAAATAACTTTTAAAATTAATTTATTTTGGTAAAAACTAGGGAATCAAAATTGAAACATCCCAATTTCCAAATACTTCAAGGTAAATAGCAACTTTATAAAACATTCCCTAAAACTAAGTTTTAATATAGGAATTTCAAAAAAATCATTCCATTTTCCAAAAACAAGGTTATAGAAAAAACAATCACAAGTAAAGAAATATACACAAATTTAAACAAGACTCGCAAGAACCACATGCACAAATAGGGGAAATCAAAATACTCTTCAATCCACCTTCAACAAGTAAAAATCACATTTGGAGAAATCTAGAATAGGGAGGAGTAAAAAAAGGACAACTAGGGAAGAAAAGGAACTATGCATGCTTGGACACATGGTTTGGGAAACCATGTGACAATTTTTTTATACACAATGTAAGGGAGGAAGACTCAACTACTTGGGAAACACATAGTTTCCTAAGCTGTATGATCCAAACGTGTAGCTCAAGTCCCCATCCACTTTCACCTTGAAGCCAAGGTTCGACCCCCAATATCACTAACATTACCAAAGGGGGTTAAACCATAAATTCACATAAAAATACATCAGAAACAACCAAAAAACCTCAAATTCACAATTCAAAACTCAACTTTCCCTGACATCTTGAGGCTCAGGATGAGAAAGAGATATCTAGACTCTTCCCACCCTTACTTCTCAAGCTCCAAAAATCTTAATATACTTTCTTCTAGTACTTACCCAAATAACAAGGGCTACATAAGGAGATTAGGATATTATGAAACAACCTAAAATATATAATACCATTTTGTAATGAGCTATCATATGATTCCACTGAACCCACTACCTGACCCAATTCGCCACACAGCCCTGAAGGGTGTTCCCAATACCCATGGGCTGGAAAATAGTGTATGGGACTCACAAGAATCCCTTTGGGAATGATTTATACCAAATCATAATAAAAATAGTGGAATAAATAAATAAAATATCCAAGATAAATAAACATTCCAATAGGTCATAACTAACTATAATGATCCAACCAATTTTCTTGCACATAAAAAACATCCACAAATAGGAAGATACAACAAATCATAATAGATATAAAGATGAAAAAAAACAAAAAACTTGAGTCAATCCCAAAACAACTCCATGAAACCTTTGGTTACTCACCACTACCTATCTCACCCCATGTTGTCTATGATGAAAAAAACTGAATCCAACTTGGAACCTAGAACCTAAAATATATAGGCATGAGCTAAAATACCAACAAGTCACCACAACCTACATAATATAAGAAATATGTTACATAAATAATCTCATAAATGAGAGTTTAAAAATAAACCAAGAAAGTAATATTTTTACATATAACTTATGGAAAACCAAAACAATTCCATAATAATCCTTCAAAAAAATTTCATTTTATATCTAAAACTGAACACACATTTTAAAAACAAATCCACTGACCTAATCCATTTTGAAACCACAAACACCATTAAAATTTCTCAAAAACAACTCATTTTATTTATTTAAATGAAAAGAGTCACTTTAGAACATTTAACCGACTAGTGCCATCTCAAATCACCTATTTTTAAATCCACATACAGAACTTATGTAAGAGTCCTTAATTCAAAAATGGTTTTCCAAACATCTTTGAAAACTAATTTTCCAAAGAAATGACCCAACACAAACGGTTCAAGCATAACAAGAAAAGAACCATGCATCACAAGGTATATAAATAATATAAACAAGAAGAGGTCCACATCAATGAAATTATGGGAAATAATGAAAATAAAAAATAGATCAAACTTCCCTCAATAAATAAATCATCATGAAATCAAATGTGTTATGAGATCTTACAAAGAGCCTAACCATATAATAGTATACCAACTCATTAACTAGCTTCTGGCATGTTCTACAATTCCAAACACAAGACATCAAATTATCCCATACAAGCCTCATTATGATGATGACACCCCACCTAGACCTTTATTCCTTGCATGACTGGTGGGAAACTAGCAACATGTAAACTAACTAGAGGAAAAAATTAGACCTTCCACTTAATAAATGGTTTACCATGACCAGAAATGGGAGTGAGGCATAGGAAAAATAATCCATGTCTAACACACAAGGCATAACCATAACTACCCTCACACCAAACACCCAATGGAGAATATCCCCATAAATAAAATTCATCAATGGTATAACAAGAACATTGCCACAGAAGGATATAAACAAGCATATAATAGAGATCAATAACCCACATGGTGGGTAAATAAAAAAGGGGTGATCAAGGGGTTTTTTCATAACCACAATTTTAAAATCAAAGTTACAACCAGTCCTTTAACACTAAAACATAGATTAGGATTCTAATCCCTTTTCTCATTTTATAAAACACCACATAGAATATTTCATAAGTTCAATAAAACCACTAACTTCATTAAAATACTTCAAAGCTACCCTTCAACAAGGGTATTCCTCTTTGAAAACTAAAATAATGTCTTTTTCTATCCATTTCAATCAAACCACTTTAAAGAATCCATCATGACATTTTCAAAATGGGTAAATCACTCACACATTGAAAAATATAATTTTAAATCCTTAAAGAACCCATTTTTAAAACACTATGAGTTCAATACCTCACTTCAAAACCAAATTACATTTTAAAACATTTTTTTCACACTTTTAAAACAAAAACCAGGTCAAAAATCATGTACAACATGAATCCCATTTCAAAAATCCATACGTAATTTTATAAAATCTTATAACCTTTAAGCATTACATTTAAAATATGAAAAAATGAAATTAACATGAAAACAAATTTATTCTAAGCTAAAAACATCTTGAAATTGTTTCAAATCACCAAAAATATATTACATATAATCATACATTCATAAAAAAGGAAATTAAAAAGAACAAGAACACTGTTAATAAAAAATGAACCAATTTTATAGAAACACATACCTGAAATATATTAAAATAAATCTAAAACACTTTATAAATCATTAACTCCAATGGATAACACACCTATAGGGTTAAGAACATAATCTAACAATCCTAGACACTAAAAACACCATCATTAGATCCACTCAGAACCCTAAAATCAGCCACTATAAAACTAGGGTTCATGGGGAAATCCAAAACCAAGACATAAGTGGGGGGTAAGGGAAGAATGGGTAAAAATTAGAATAAATACATTGTATCCACTTGAAAAAGACCAAATATAGGGAAAGGGTCAAGTGAAGTAAGGAGGTGGATATCCTCCAAGGCTCCTAAGGGTTGGATGATATGAGTGGGGAGAAATGGGGGTGAAAACCCCTTAAAATTTAAAGGTAAGTTTTGAGAAATACCCATAAATTTAATAACGTAGATAGGTCACACAATTTGGATATATGATTTTCCAAACCATGCACTAACCATGCATTGGCCACTGCCTAGACTAGGAACCCCTTGTATGGTTGCTCCTTCATTATTTCATGGTTTGTAAAAACTATTTTCATCACCTTAGACACACCCTAAGCCCCACATGACCTATAGGAGTTTCCACATAGTTTAAAAAACCATGAAAAATCCATGAAAAATGGCTCTATCAAAATGAAAATCCCATTCTCATAGGCACCACATAGTTAGTACTGATCATACGAGTTAACCATGATCCTCTTAAAAATCATCCAAAAACTTGAATCTTTGGAACACAACCAAAAAATACTCAAAAACACTCAATAAAAGATAAAATAATACAAAATAAACAACATTGTGACATGTGGGGTGTCATAGATATGGATACAATAGTTTATTTATTAAATATTCCCAATTAGAAAATAAGTTTTATTTCATAACAAAAAAGAGTTTTTGTATCTTATCATGATATTATGAAGAGAATATAGTCTCTAAGAGGATAGTGGGGTATGTTTGGGATCAAAGATAAAAAATGAAATATTATTCTAGTCAAATTGAATGTCACTTTATATCCTAAAATGTTTAGTGAATGTTGGTAAAAGGCCAATGTAAATAGTTTCATTTTTTACTAAAATATTTCAATGAAATTTTTTGATGGAATTGTTTTAAGGTTTGTGATAATGAACTTATAAAGAGTTATATATAGACAAAATAAGTTATTAACATTATAAAATTGGATATTATGACGTAAAGTAGATTGTATACTAGGTTTAAGGTGTTTAAAATTAGAAATATGATTCCTAAGTATCACCATCATTCAAACTAGATTTATTCATATATGTTACCTACTAAAAGGGTTTAGTGGGAGGTTTTTATCATATGGTCACTTAGATATGTGGTAATAATTACATAGAGATGTAATGAGTTTAAAAAAAACCCTTGAAATTGTATCAAACAAAAGGCAAATCTATTAGTCTATCATATGTGATATGATAAGACAGTCACTTATATATGTTTGTTTAATATTATTAAAAGATTTTAAGAACATAAAGTGTTTCATGTTTTATAAAAATGTTATCTCTAGTTTATCATTCTTTCAAATTGGATTCATGTGTGTAAGTGTGTCTTTTATGAAGTGAAATGATAATTGATCTCTCAAAGTATGACTTTGAGTTATCCCTAACCAATGTTTATCATGGATTATTATAAGTTGTGATGAAATTTTAAGGTTACGATGATTATGATTTTTGTATCAAGATATAGAATATTATAATGAGGTATAAAATGGGTTATGTGTACTAGATTTTCCATGAAGTATACCACATGTAGTATTATATGTTATGTCTTTGGTATACTAAGGACGCATAGTTCATATTTGTAGTCCCCAATACCTAATATTGGAAAGACACATAGAATGAGAACCTTCATACTTTAATACCTTTATTATACAATCCTTGGGGCTTCGATAATCAGGTGGTGGTTGGGTATGTTGTTGATCGTGTTATCAGTTGGAGATTAACAAATATGGGATTCATCCAATTATACAATGATTATGAAACCTAGGACCTTGATTGAGATAGAAAAAGGAAGTGTATGATCATACCTTGTTAGTACATTTGATGTGAATATTTATTGGGTCAATTTCATGTTATGTGATCATCTATAAAGGTTAATGGCATGTAATGTATTCGTTAACCTGGTTAATCTATAAATGGAGAATTAAGAACATATGAGTAACATTACATAATCTGTATCTTGGGGTTACTCATTGTCTTGGAAAAGGGATATCATAAATCATGGTATATGATATCATGAAACTGCATATATATATATATATATATATATCATATAATATAATATATTGATATCATAATGCATTGATTTTCATGAATCATCAAGGCAGTAGATCATACAAATCAATCTTCTACATAAAAGATGTCATTTATTGATCATTTCATAAGATGAAATGCATAGGGGATTAGTGATGGCCAAAGGTTGAAAATTTTGTAACCATATGTAATTAACACATAAATTATAAATGTATGAGTTCATGAATACTGGTTGGTAGAGGTATATAATAGGAGTCTTCTAATATGAAGGGGGTTATCCTGATTTTATACCGATTTTCTCTTTATCTTTGAATCTCTCTTCCTTATCCTCTATTTGTTATCAAGAGGCACTATAATTACTTGAGATATATGAAGATATGGAGATTCTCAATCAAATATTGGGTGATTTATATCAACCTGTGGATTCAATATAGAAGAGTTAGTCCTTCAACTACCACTTATTGTTCTTCATCAACCATATGATTGAAGATTTATACAACAATGTTAATTGATGTAACATGCACAAATTAGTTTTTTCATTTATATAGAAACATTATTTTGGGTTTTCTCTCATGGTTCATCTTGGTTCTTAGGTTTTTATTTATTTATGATGCCTAGAATGAGTTTCATTCAATCCTTATAAACCATTATTATTTTCCATATGTTTCTTCAGATCATCAGGAATTGTTGATAAAAGTTTATAAAATTAGGTTTATAAATTCTATAGGAGGTCCAGGTTAAATTTTTTTGGTATTTTAATTCAAATTGTGAATCTATAATTATAAAATATTGTGGGAGAGAAATTTTCCCTCCAAGTATTAAGGGATTCGAGAAGAAGATTCAAATCCTGAGAATAATATTATATATGTGAAATAAAACAATAGTGCGGAACATTTAAACAATGATAATTTATGTTGAAAAATCCTTGATGTTAATTTGAAACAATATTTTATATAGGTATTATGGGTGAGTAATGAAATTTAATGGAATGTGAGTAAATTATTTACAGTCATTGGGTAAAATATTTATGGTTGAAGGAGATGGATTCCAACACTCAATTTTTCCATGATAAAGCTTCTTAGTAGAAACAAATAAATTTTATTAGAGACCTAATAGATGAATAGGTTCATTTGATTAATGATATATTAGACATTGAAATATTTTTTGTTTCTCATTTTGATAATTGTTTCTCTTATGGTCATCTAGAGAGTTTGATAGAAGGTTTATCGATAGAGATGGATCCATTCTATATAGTCTCATTAGGACACCTATTGGGTTATTGGTATGTTTTATTTTGATATTTAATTATTTATTTATTTAATTATTATGAAACTTTATAAGAGATAGAGGTTGAGAGACTCAGTTTTTTAGAAAATAGACTATGGTTCATGGTCAGAACACATTTAGTGAAAACATGCAACTAACCATGCGAGAGGGATTTTTGGGGTAAAATATGGGTTTTTATGATTTTTATAACCATTAAAGGATCTCTAAAAACCATTTGAGTTGTGATTTTAGGATACAGTGGCTCCCATATTATTGGTGCATGGTTTGTTTGATCATGTGGAAAAAACATGTGGTGTGTCCATATCATTAAAAAATGGATTTTCACTATTTTTTCCTTATGAATTCTTCAGTCATTCACCCCAATTTCTCTCCAAAATCATGTGAAACCTATTCCTCATGCCTTTATCTCTCCTACCTTGGGTTTTGGTGGATTTCTTTCTTACTTTTGTGATTTCTTTCAAGGTAAGATTGATTTTTTCATAGTTTCTTCTTCATTTCCCCTTGCTTATATTTGTTCTTCCATTTTAATATAAAGTAGAAACCCTATCTTGTGATTTGGATAAACTTAGGCTTATTTATAGGGGTTTTTGTTTTTTATTTGTTATTTAGGTGTGTGGGGACCTCTCCTACTCAAATTTTTTGGTTTCTATTAAAGGTGACAATATTTGGTTTGATTTCAAGGTAGGTATCTCTATTTAAGGGTGATTTTCCATGAATTTACATTGATTCTTTATTTAAATTAGTTTTTATTGATTACATTCCCCATAATTTGAGTTATTGGTGATGGATTATCTAGTATTGTTGTGATCTTTGAAGTGGGTTCGTAATTTAATGATTTAAATATGCTTTTCAAAGTGATTTGTCTTTGATGCACTCTATGCATTTGTTAAAATGTATCCAAGAGGTCTTATACTTTCAAATGGGTTTTTGAAATTTTTTTCAATGAGGTAATCCATTGTGTTGAATGAATGAATCTCTATGGGCATGAAATTTTCATGAAAATAGATTTTAAATGGATTATGAAATTGTCACTTGTTGATGTTATGCATTTGGAACTGTGAGGCACATGGAAGACATTGGGTGTGTGTGTGCATAACTTATACAAATGAATCCATATCTTATATTTTGGAAAATCTATGGAATATTATCTAAGGGGATAAGGGGTAATTTAGGATGGATACCAAGGAAACTTCCAAAATGTGGCCATGTGGAACAAGAGTGCCCATAGAATTATGGTTGGGCCTAAAGAAGACTATGAGAACTTTTAAACTTTGTAGATATTGATTGGCCAGCTAGAAAACCCTTTTCATAGACTAATTTACACTAGACCCTATTAGTTAGAGCCCATTATATGTACTACTAGTGCTTGGTTTGTTTTTATATGATTTATGCATGATTATAGTGCCTTGTTTTTTTGTGATATGTTATTCTTATGCCACTTCCATTATTTGGTAAATGTTATGATTATGCCCATGTTTGGGTGTATTGAGCATGTTTATTCTGGGGAGATTTGTTTACTTATTTAATAATTGTTTACTAATCATTGAAAGGATAATTTTATTTGAGAAAAACCAAAAACTTTTCTAAATTATTCTTTTCAAATGAACTTTCTTTTACAAGTGAACTTGGTTTTAAAAATGAGTTTGTAAACTACACTTAATTGTTTGCATGGGTAAAATCCTTACATAGATTCATAGTGATATCCTACTAGGATTTTTGCCTCACACCCTACATATGCCTTTGGTAATATGCATAAATTATTTTTTAGGGAACAAGTATGGGAAATGGAACCTTGTAGTTCAACATCCCTTCTTGATTACCCATGTCCATGGTAGGTATGGTTGGTGGAGATGTGGTCTCATATAGTTGGTTCATGTGGAGTAGTTTTGATATTTTGTATCATTGGGTTATTATGTATTGGACATTTTCAACTATTACCTATTTTTCATTTTTATTATGGATATTATATGTATATGTATTTTTTGTGAATAGTGATGTGATGATGTTATGATATCTATTTTTAGTCATTCTTGTGTTTAATCAAATGTATATTTATATCTTTTATATATTTTGATCATATTTATTACTCGGCATGATAATAAAATTCATAGAGGGTTCATGTTGTATTTTCAAGGGAGAAACCATTTCAAAATGGTAATTTGTGTTCCCTAGTGATTTTCTCCATCCTTTGGTGATCGAGAATGCACTTTGGGCCTTGTGTCATTCCATCTTGTGTGATAGGGCAGGTCAACCTAAACTGGTTGTAAAAAAATGGTATTAGAGGCCTCTTATTATTTAGGGTTTATTAGTAGATAGGAGATAAGACTATTTGTGCTCGAGAGATAGGCACAAAGGATTTCTATTCAAACTCTTCCTCATTTCAAACCTTAAGTTTCCATGGGTGTTAAGAAGTTTTGTTTATTATTTGAACCTAGTTCTCAGTTATTTTAATGATATTTGATGTTTTTAATCATTTGATATGGGTTTATGGAAAAAACCGTGATGAAATTTGAGAAATATTGAGTTTCAAAGAGAAATGGGAAAGAAAAGTGTAGGTTCATGGTTAGTGATAACAGTGTAAATCCCATGTGACTGGGTCTATAATCTTCCAATGTTGTTTTTCATGTTTGGTTCATGGTTTTTATAACTGTGTGGCCATACTATGCATAGTGGAAATATGTATAAAACTTTGATATTAGCAACCCTTCTTCATTTTAAAGTGTTTTTTATCTTGATTTTATTTTTATGATACATATTATAAGGTTTTCTTATAGATTTTTTTATGTTGTTTTAGATTTTATTATGCGTTGAATAAGTTGTACCATGTGTCTTATAGATAATGCCTCCCAAATTACCTATTATAGGAATAAAGTGGTAGTTATAGAGCATTTCCTATAGGTGACCCATCCATTTGATCCCGTTATGGTGGAATCAGTGATCCGTACAATTCATTACTTAGTCCATAAGGGTAAAAGAGGCCAGGAACAAAAAGTAGACTATGATCAGAAGTTCACTAAGAGGAATCCACCAATCTTATGGGGTAACAAAGTTACCCATGAACCTAAGGAATGTATTGATAGGATCGATCATATATTCTATTTTATAAAGATCCCTGATACCACAATAGAAGTTTTTTCACTTATATATTGGAAGGACCTGGTATGAAATTGTGGTAATCCACACTACAAGCAAAGAGGAATGTTGATATTACTATGAATAACTTCAAAAAGGGTTTCAATAAATAGTTTTATCCTAAGACTCTAAAGTTGGTAAATTCATATGAGTTCATGGTGCTGGAGAAGGGAGACCATTCAATAATAGAATATTATTCTCAGTTCTCCATGTTGGTTCATTTTTCTCTTTAGATCCCCATGAATGACTATCTCAAGGTGATGCATTTTGAAATGGGATTAATATATGAGATTAGAAAGATACGTATTCTCATTTACCTAGCTATTTATGCCAAGGTGGTGGAAAAAATCAGCTATATATGAGGAATAATTAGTAGGGAAGATTGGTCTTAGTGAAGTTTCTTTAGTAGTGACCAGTATCTTGAGTTCTTCCTCTATCCAGAAGAGAAAGCAAGATAAACCTTGTCGAAGTAGTGTCAAGGGTTCTCAATAGTCATCAAGTTCAGTGTTAATGGCTTATTTTATGTGTAAGTTTGTGACTTTCTATCAATGTGGGAAGTTTTTTCATACCAGACCTGATTATCCAGAGGTTTTGAGGACATTCCACTGGTGTGGAAATTTAGTTCACCTTCAACACATCTATATGGCCCCCCTTTAATGGAGTGGAGTTGGTTTTTCTTTTTCTAAGTGGTCCCAAGTGTGCATAGATGCTTCTATGTGTGTGAGATCTCACCCTCAGTCTAGAGGGTATTCTCAGCAAGGTAAGAAGGTACAGGGTACTCTTGATTCAGTACACCTCTATACATAATATATGGAACTTGAGGACTATGAACCCAGGCTTACTATGATTAGAGATATGGTGTTTATCACTTATTCTATAGATTTTCCTTTTTTTATATAGGTTCTAATTGTTCATTTAAATAATTAAAGTTTCCTGATAATTAGGGTATGCAAGAATATTTGACTCTATTTGTGATGGATTTTCTTACCCCATTGGGAGGTAATAAGGATTAAGGTTTTAAGTGCCCAAAGTATCAAGTTTTGAACACTATCATGAAGGTGGTGTGGGACTTCCTCATATTGGACCTGTATTTTTTCGATCTCATCATTGATACGTATTGGATTATTAGTTTCAAATTTTGGATTAATAGTTATCATCACAGGGTCTATTTTCTATCTCCCAGTGGGAGAGCTCACATATTCAAAGGTGAATTGGATTTTAGGTTGGGGAGGGAAAGAAAGATTTCTCTAGATGTGGGATCAGTTTTGTGTAAGATATATATGTTTTTCTTTGACATTGTAGAGTATGGTTTATATGGTTGTATTACAATGGTTGTATACTATTACCCTGGGGTGTTTCTGGATGAATTTTAATGGGTTTTGTCTCAATGATATGTTAATTTCACTATCAATATACTCCCCAAGATGAGTCCATTATAGTTTTGGTCATATTGGATTTCTCCTACTAAATTTAAGGAGTTAAAGGTTTAGTTGAAGGAACTTGAAATTAAGGGGTTTATTCATCCTAGCATATCATTATGGGAATCTCCAGTTCTATTTACTAGGAATATGAATAACAGTCTCTAACTTTTCATAGACTATATTAAGATGAATCTGGTGATCATTAAGAACAAATACCTACTGACTCAAATTGATTATATTTTTGATCAATTCAAGGGATCCTGATGGTTTTCAAAGATTTACCTAAGGTCGAGTACCATCCTTTGAGGGTTTGGGAAGAGTATTTTCCTAAGTCCACCTTCAATAGATGGTATAATCATTTTTGATTATCTGATTATATCATTTGGCATTACCAATTATCTTTTGGCCTTTATGGAATTGATGAATTGGATATTTCATCACTTTTGGAATCCATTGTAGTCGTATTTATTGATGAAATATTGGTGTAATCCAAAATGTAGGAAGTCCATGGAGACCATTTGAGAGTTATTTTGGTAATCTTAAAAGAATATATCCTATATGAAAAGATTTCCAAATGTCATTTATAGATCTAGAAATTAAAATTTTCAGGTTATATGATTTCTGAGAAATGGATTTATGTGGATATTGATAATATCCAAGTGGTTGTATATTGGGAGAAAACTGATAATGTTTTTGAGATCAAGAGATTTTATATTTAGCTATATATTATAGGTTTTTTTTTGGGACTTCTCTAGGCTAGATTTTCCTTTGATAGCATTGACTTGAAAGGGGTAAATTTTTAGTGGAGTGAGAAGTGAAAGTGTTCCTTTGAGGATTTGAAAAAAAATTGACATCAACTCCAATTTTTATTCTTCCTGAGCCTAGGAAGGGATATGTAGTGTACTGTGAAGCCTTGGGTGTAGGGTTTAGGTGTGTGCTGGTATAGTATGATCATGTAGTGGATTATGAATCTTTTTTTTATTGCCACATTAGAGGACATACCCCACCCATGACCTAGAGTTGGCATATATGATTCATGTGTTGAAAACTTGGTTCCATTAAATCTTTGGGGAGTAGTTTATAATCTACTTTGATCATAAGATCCTAAAGTATACCTTCCCCTAGAGGTACTTGAACCTTAGGTAAAGAAGTTGGGTAGAGTATCTTTAGAGCTTCAATTTCAACATTTCTTATACCCATGGGAGTGGGAATGCGGTAATTGATTCCTTGAGATGAAAATTACTAATCCATGAGGTTAAAGAATTCATGGATGAGTGCAGTTTGATGATCTAAGTCTAGATATGTTGAAGGATATAGAGAGGGTGTCCTTGACTAGTGTTTAGGTCACTCCCTCTCGTACTGACCGAGTTTGGTTTGAGTGAGCATCCAACCTCAACTACCAAATGATTTGTAGAGTTCTAAATGGTGGAGAGACCTCGAGTGATTGGTCATAGTCTCTCAATGGTACCCTCTTTTTCAGGAAAGAATAATTGGTTCCTTTGACCTTGATGTGTGAAGTGATTAATGAGTGGAATTATTCTATATGGGTTGTTTAATCAGGGGCTATCAATATGTTTTATACTCTATGGAGTTGGTATTGGTGACTCGGAATGAGATGGCTAGTTTCATATTTTCTATCCTGATTTTTTACCTAAAAAGGGATCAAAACAGAGCATCAGAGGCCAGTCAGGTTTTTTTAGCCTCTTCCCATCCTAGTGTGGAAGTGGGAAAATATATCCATGGACTTTTCAATCAGTATAACTCATACTCCTAGTGGTAAAGATACTATTTGGGTGATTATAGATCAATTGACTAAGTCATCCCACTTTATTCTCATTAGGGAGTCCATGAAGGCAGTGAAGCTTAGGCACTTGTATATCTGAGAGATCATTAGGCTTCATGGTGTGCCTTCAGTTATAGTTTCTGAATGGGATACCCATTTTAATTCTCAATTTTGTAAGAGTATCCAAGAATACATAGGAACCTAGTTGAAGTTGAGTAGTGATTAACATCCATATACAAATGATCAGACTAATCAGTATATCTAGATTCTTGAGGATATACTTTATGAATGTGTGTTTAACTTTTAAGGTTCAAGGGAAAGGTATCTATTATTGGTAGAATTTTCATACAAAAATAGTTACCAGTCCTTGATCAACATGGTCCCTTTTAGGTGTTGTATGGGAATTCATGTCAGTCCCCATTGTATTAGAATGAGCTGGGTGAGAACTCCTTACTAAGACCGAGTCTCATCCAAGAGATAGTAGATAAAGTGAAGTTAGTATGAAAGAGGTTATAGATAACTCATATCCACTAGAATTCATATGCTGAACATCTTATTCACCATTAGAGCTTGATATTGGTGATTATGTGTTCCTCCAGGTATCCATTTGACTAATACATCATCAGTTAAGAATTTCAGGGAAGTTGGTGTCATGTTATATCGGGTTGTTTATATAATTTCTTCCATGTATACCAATTAAAGAAGTACCATCCAGACCAATCTCATGTGATGGAGTAAGAATATTTTGAGTTAGATCCTGGATCCACCATTGTAGAGCATACTATTTGTATCCCAGATTATCATAAAAAAGTTATTTATGGTAAGTTGATCATGTCGGTCCCTATGTTTTGGAAGCATGGTGATGATATACATGAGACTTGGGATCATGAAGTTTTGGTAAGTTAGTAGTGGCCTCATAAATTTTCTTCTTAAGATCTTTGAGGAGTTTTTAAGGAAAGAAAGTGGCATGGTGGGGGAAATTGTGAATCCCTCCAGGTCACAAGTGTATTTTATTTTAATATTTATTTATTTGTTTATTAATGGGGTTTCCAATATTTGGATTTCAAGAGCCTTGATTTTTGGAAAAAAAAGACCTGGCACATGGTCATCACACGGTTAGTGAAACCATGAATCTAACTGTATGATAGGGGTTTGGGGGGGATAGTGGGGTTTCTTACAACTTGATCGTGGTTTTTATAACCATGTGAGGATCTCCAGAAATTGTGCAGGTTATGTTTTGGGGATATAGTGGCTCCCACAATGTTGGTGCACAATTTTTCTAAATGTGCTGCCAAATTGGGAGGTGTGTCTAAATCATTAAAAATTGCTTTGAACATCTTCTCTTACAAATATTTAAGGGACTCACCCTCATTTCTCTCCCCACTCATGTGTAGCCTCTCACCCACACCTTGGAGCTCTCCTACCTTGGTTTTTAGAGGTTTTTTGATTTCTTTAAATATTTATTTCAAGTTGATATTTATTTATTCATGGTTTATCCTTAATTTCCCATTGTTTATCCTTGTTATTCCATTTTCAAGGAAGGTGGAAACCCTAGCTTGTGATTTGACCGAACCTAGGGTTATTGATGGGGGTTATATGTTGATTCTTTATATATTTGGTGCATAAAGACCAATCCAACTAAAATCCTATGGTTGTTGTCAAAGGAAACAAGTATTGTTTTAATTTCAATGTAGGTGGCTCAATTTAAGGGTATTTTTTCACATATTTATATTGATTATTGGGTTCCCTTAGTTTTTTTCTATTAAATTTCCCCTAATTTGAGTTATTGGTTATGTTTTATCCATTCAAGTTGTGATATTTGAAGCTAGTTTTAAATTTATCTATTTAAATTGGCTTTTCAAATAGAATTGGATTTGATCCACTTCATGTGTTTTTTAAAATGGATCAAATAGGTTTTATAATTTCAAATGGTTTTTTAAAGTGTTTTCAAAGAGGTATTTCATGGTGTTGAATGAAATACTTGTTATGGGAATGAAAGGTTTATGAAAATGGATTTAAAATGTATTATGCAATTGGAAATTGTTGATGTTTTGTCTTTGGAATTGTGTAGAATATGGGAGAACTTGGGTGTACATTTGTTCATGACATAGAAAAATGGAACCTTAGCCTATGTATTGGACTAGCTGGGAAAAGTTATCAAAGGAACTAAGGGATCCTTTGGGAGGGATACTGAGGGTGCTTCCAAAATGTGTCCATGAATTAAATCCCATGGTGAATACTACTTGTTCCTGGTTGATTTTTATATGATTTATGCATGATTCAAGTTCCTTGTTAGGTTGTGATATGTTATGCTTATTTCA
Organism: Viscum album; assembly: GCA_963277665.1. Taxonomy (NCBI): domain Eukaryota; kingdom Viridiplantae; phylum Streptophyta; class Magnoliopsida; order Santalales; family Viscaceae; genus Viscum; species Viscum album. Next base: position 1,777,460,284 of record OY728157.1, read on the forward strand.
ATTCCATTGTTTGGTTATATATATTGATATTATTTTTTATGCCCATGTTTATGCCATGTTTGGTCATGTCAATAATGTTTATGTCATGGGGTTTTGTTTCTTTATTTGATCCTTATTTACTAAGCTTTGAAATGATGATTTGTTTTGAGAAAAAAACTGAAGGGAATTCTAATGTATTTTTTCAAGTGAAATTTCTTTTAAAAGTGAAATTGGTTTTGAAAATGAGTTTTTAAACAATAATTAATGGTTTTCATGGGTAAATACCTTACATTTATCTATGGTGGTATCTTGCTAGACTTTTTTATTCACACCCTGCTTATGGATTTGAGTGTATCAAAACCTTGTTTCATAGGACCTAGGTAAGGTAAAGGGTGGGAACCTAGAAGTTTGGTGGTCCTTGGTTACCAAAATCCCTGGTTAGTTGGAATGGTGGGGATGTGGTATCATGGAGTTGGATTGTGTGGGTTAGTTTTGAGATTTTTTATCATTAGGATATTATATATTATACTTTTGTCTTTATTTCCTATTTTGAGTTTTGACTATAGATATCATATGTATATGTCTTCTTTATGACTAGTGATATAATGATGTTATGATATCTTCTTTTATTCGTTGTTGTGTTTAATCTATTATAAATTTATACCTATCATATTTTTTGATCTTGTACATTGATTGGTGTGTTTATCCAATTCATGGATGGTTCATGACATATTCTCATGGGAGAAACCATTCCCAAGTGGTTATATGTGATTCCCTGGTGCTTGTCGCCAGCCTATGGTGATCATGGAATGTGTTTTAGGCCTTATGGTGTGTTGACATTGGTGAAGGTTTAGATTGATCTAGGTTGGTTTTTTATACATTTATGATTAATGAGATTAAACAAAAACTTTTTGATATGGATCTGGTGAAAGCACTTGGTCTCGATGATATGTTAACATTTTTTCTTTAAAAACATTTATCACATTATTATTAAGGATGTTTATTCTATCATTATTAGTTTTCTAAACTCAAGTGATTTATATACTATCATTAATGAAATTGACATTTTTCTTAATCCCAAAATTAAAAACTAGTATGATTTGGGGATTTTTTTCAATCAATTTATGTAATGTCTGCTATAAAATATGTGTTAAGACTATATAAAATTAGCTTTATAAGGTATTTCCAAGGATCATTTCCCCAATTCAAAGTGTGTTCTTTAAAGGATGATTTTTTTTTAGATCATGGTTATCATTTTTGTGTATTTTTAGAATTTTAAGAATTTAAGGGGGAGGGGTGATGATATATTGGATTTAAATTTAGATATGAGTAATGTATATGATCACTTGGAATGGGTTTTTTAGAGGTGGTTATGAAAAAAGTTAGGGTCTTCTTCTATTAGAACCATAAGGAAATTTAATAAGGAATGAATTGAGAATATTTGTGAATAAATGTATGAAAAATAATTCTAAATTAAACAACTTAATCATCAAAACTATCAATTCCCTAATAATCTTAACCTCGTGATTAGTATGGTCATTTTTAATCTCTCCTTATGATAATAATCTGATTTTTATTCCATTTATCTTTTCCTTTATCCTATTTATTCAAGGAATACTAAACACACTTACATTAATTTACATCCTTAAAAATGTATATAAAGCATGAATGTGATATATAATATTTTAATTGGTTCACCCACACTAAACTATATCAAAGGATCATAGAATAGTTATGTGTTGATATACCAAATCCAACTAAATTTCATTGAGTAGTGTATTTAATAAAAATTACTTTAAGCTAGTAGTTAATCCCATAATAAAGGTTCAGGGATGGTTCAATACCTCCCAAGGGTCAGTCCCTAATTCTACTCCTTATAATCACTGCTAAAGAAAGAAAAAAATAACATGGAATACAAAACAACACAATAATAAAATAATTTTACCATAGAATAATTGACCAACCCATATCCAATAGGAATTTTCCTTGCTAAAATGATATCTTCCATAGAATATCCTAACTTGGATTCCCTATTTTTATTATTAATATGAAAACCATGTGGACATATTTATCACTCTAGTCATTTCCTTCAGTTGTGTTCACCATCATATCATGTTTTACTCTACACTATAGCATAACCATAATCATCATGTTAAACTTCAATTGTTTTATCCAAACATCCTATAATATTTTCCAATAACCTTACATTGTGGAAACCTTCTCACTTTATATACTTTAGCATTATTTTTATCAATAACTTCCTTTTCCATAATCAACAACTAACCAACACCATGTAACACCATTCATATTGAAACTCCAACTCTAGTTTTTTTCTAATTATTTAGAAATGATACCATATACCAACCACTCTAACTTAAACATCATTACATGAAATCCAATATCATGTAGGCTATCATCAATGGTTGAAAATTATCTATTTGGTCAATAAAAGAACACTAGGTGACATCAATTCTTATTGGATGTTAAAAATTCCTCATTTGGATTTGTTGGAAAAACTTATCATGCATCCAACTCCATAATCCTTTGATACTAATGAAATTATAATGATAATTATAATAAAAAACTCTTAGATTCATTTGATTCATGATGTTTACTTGTCCTCATTTAACATAAAATCCAAATTAAATCATATACTAAAAAATGTTAAATCTTAAAACACCTTTACCTTGAAAGGTAATGGAATTTACATTCATATCTGATATCATTATCCCTTAGTCTTATTAATGTTAAAAACACATATATTCAAAGATTTAACACCATTTATTATGTTTAATGGGAAAATAATTGAAACCATACATCACACACTATAATGAGAAATAATAGATATTAACCATACCAATTACTCAATGATTGTCCATGAAAGTATAATATCAATGTTTTAATGTGGGTATCACTTTTTAGATTTTATTATATGGACTTTATCTTCACATATTTGTATGTATATGAATTTTAAATAGTGTACACATATCTTTTCAAAGATTTATTAACATATACGCTAATCCTATTGAGTCGGAACTCGGTATGGGAAATAAGAGAATAATTTAACAACATCTAAGAAATCCATTGCACTCACTTGATTCCATTAATATTAAATAGTCATAGAATTAAAATTATTCCAAGGAACCCCCCTAATGCTCTCAACCATACTTCCATAATATAGTAAGTGAAAAACCATGAAACACTAAGTGCATTAGTCAAACTAAATTTCTCTTCATAGAATATCTCTCGAAGCCTCCTTGACAATGAATATTTTCTTCCTCTATTAGGAGACCTTCATTGAATGATTGGGATAATATCTTTCAGATAACTATATCAAAATTCCCCTTAATGTCTAAACTATTTCACCAATCATAGAATTTATACTCATATTGAGATTCATTTATCTTCAAAACCTTTTGATTTCATTAAAAATATTATATGACATCGAATGTTAGATCAAAAAAAATAAGACATTAAACTACTTCTTGTTGTTGCTTATCCATTAATACAACATCTTCCTTCTCCAAGGCCTGGTATAAATTGATATAAATCAATATGTGATACTGACACAATATCATTAATTAGTCCTTGATAACATTTTTATAATTATGATCTGAATTATTACATCCATATTCCTATAATTTCATATTCATTAGGTCTTCATTCATGTCTTCCACATGGATCATATCTCCCCCTTAGACCTACACTACTTCAACACCAGTTATATAATTTAAATACATTGAGGAGAGGGGATGATCTAATTTCATCAATTTGAGGAAGATAGTGCATCATCATCGACTAGCTCTCTTACTTAATCCTTTTTTAATCCATCCTAATATCTAAAATGGTTTTGATATAATTTAATGCTTCCACATTCACCTTGGGTTTTATATTTCCTTTATATCCCAATCCAAAAATGTTTTCAAATTTTTATTTCTTACCTTTAAGGATTTATCCACTCAACACTATTTATTCTTTATTTTTCCAAACCATTATGCTTCTTAATTTATCCATGAAAGATTAATTAGTTTTCTAAATCCATACCTTGCTTTGGAAAACTTTCCATTCATAGGTGGAATTTGAAATTATTTCATTTCTAAAAATCTTATCCATCTCCTTACATGAAATGTTTTGTCCAGTTATTGATTGGGGAATTATCTTTAATACCCTTTCAGCACCATTCCCTTCTTTATCCAGACCATGTAATCTATTTCTCAATCATATAGATTTATCATTATATGCATGTTGATTCCTATAGTTCATTCTAGTAGAATTTTTCCAATAATATCTATCAAAAACATGATTGGCATCGTGATAATTATTGGAATAAAATCTATAATTCATTTTTTTTTGGTTGGTAACTTTTTTAAAACAATATTATTCTATCCTCATTTTAAGAAAAATATTATAATGCTTTATAGTCTAGAACTTTCAACATGATCACGCATTCTATAATAAAATCATGTGTCACCATACATTTTTCCTTTAAAATTCAATCATTTTTCCTTATAACTTGTCAAGAACATCCTAATTGAATTTTCATTGCATCCAACCTTTTTTTATTGCATCATTTACAATCCTATTTACCTTATTTTGACACTACCCAAGGACATTTTCTTCTTAGGATTTGGTGAGTCTCCATAATATACAATTCCAATTTTACCCAGGGAATATATCCTTTTACATAAGCTCACTATTTCACATTAATGGATAATCATAAAATAAAAATAATTCAACTTTAAAAAAATTATTTCACCTGAGCTTTGGTTTCTCTACTTTATTTTTAATCAAAATCAGTTCCTCTTTGAGTTGCTGAATATTTTTTTCTGACATCTAGTTAAGAATTTATGTCTCCTTTAAGAATCTTTCATTTTAAAATACCATCATCCATTTCATAATAAAGATCTTGTAACATGTCACTTTTTTCTTTCATCGTGGTGTTCATAATAGAAATTTAATCCTCTTGGCTTAGTTTTCATTTCTTTGACCATTGGTTTTCCTTAATCAATTCTACTATATGTGCAAAAAATTCATCTATTTCAGCCTTCAAGTTTTAAATTTATCTTGAGATGGTTCCTTTCCTTGTATAACCAACCTTTAATTTCTGTATATTTGAAGATATATCCTTTAATTCCTTGGATTGGATATAATTATTATTCTTAAGATTAGTATCCACTTCATCAAATATTTTATGAGAGGATTTTAAATTTTTGTATCAATCATCAGTCATGCTGATGGTTTCAATTTTTTTGTCATTTTATTATTCATTTATTCATATTTTTAGTTGTTTTTTAATTAAGTTATTAATATTATATCTATTTTATAGTTTATAATTATTTTTTCGTAATTTTGAATAATTTTTAGTTATTTTATTATTTTTTTAAATTTTATAAATTTAGTTTCTAAAATTATTTATTTTTTGAATTATTTAATATTAAGTTTATAAATATTTTATTCTTATATTAATTGGTTTTTATGTAATTTTCATTAATTATTGTTTAATATTATGTTTTTAATGTAATTAATGTAATTTAATTGGTTAGAGTTAGTCTTAATTAAGTATTTTTAGTTTTATTTATCACTCTAAGTTTAATAATACATAGATTTAATTTTAGTACAATGCGTTTAAATTTATTTTCAGGTTTACCACATGCATATATTGTATTTTTTGTTTAATATTACATATTTTTTGTATGATTTTTGGAGAACCAAGACATGCCACTCACATATGACTAAAACTAGAGAACTCTTCCCCATATCAGATTAATTTTTTTCACATAAAATTTAAATAGAAAGAGATTTCTCACATCAAAATAAAGAGAAATAGAACCATATAGGATTAAATCATAGGGAATCAAAGTCTCATGATATTAAGCTCCAAAATGTAAATATTATATCAGATTAAACTAGATAAAATTATTTTCATGAGAATTAATTTCTAGATTCAATATAAATAATTAGAAATGAAGGGGATGAGTGTGGAAACATGGGGTTCCACTATGATATACTTATTGATGAGTTTTACATGAAAGATTTTTTGCTAAAGTTGAGTCATCGGTTGATGATAAGAGTTCATGATGTCATTGATGGGGAGTAACTGATGATTATATATGGTGGTCGGTGATTGATGATGCTATTTTGTCATGAACTAATTCGGGCCAACCCCAAACTTGTCATCTAAGTCGGCCTACAATAAATCTTAAGAGGCATTCCTAATCCTCCAAGGATAAAATCTAGTGTTGGTCATCAAATATAACTCAATTCGGAATGATTTTACCATGAAGAAACTGATAAATAAATTAACATAGAATAAGTAAATGAAAACTGGAATAATAAAAGGAATAAAATTTATATAACCATGCATACCTCCATGTAACTATACAGGTTTCCACCAACCAAAAAACCAAAATCTCTCTATGAGTGATCCAGAGTTAGGTAGAACCTAAAACTAAAAAAATAATATAGATATAGGTTTGAGCACTGAGATTATTCGTAAGTATTCTAGAATTAAAACAATTCTTTATGCCTTACCTTTAGAAAGAAATCTATTAAATTGTAGTTTTAAAGTATAAACTATAAAAATAGGGTTTTACACTCTTTTAAAATAGGTAATAGGATAAGCTTAAGAAAACTATTTCCTTTTATATTTTTAAAACTATTTCCATAAAAATGATTCACTTTCCAAAACACATCATAAGAAGGGAAATGTGATGAATGAATCATTTTAGTAAAAAACCTGACAGTAAAGACCATTTCATAAGTGTACTACAAAATAGAGGAAAATGGTGCATACCTAAAATATGGTCCATGGGATATGAGGGGTAATCGGGAAAATCTAGGACATATCCAAATACATCCAAAAACTCAATCTGTATCAGTACTGTTTATCCACAACCCATGCACCCTAACACCTATTTTCAACCTCACTAGTTAAACTGAGGGTCATATCTCACAAGAAAAGTGAGTTTATCTTCAGGCCACTAGTCAAAGCGTAATACTAAACTAGCACAATATGTGTGCCTAGAGATCCCTCCTAACCACCCAAATATTCCCATGAAATATAAATGGGGGTCAGTTTTATCAAACTAACATATACATAAATATCACATTATTTTCACAAAAAACACATTCAATTTATCACCTTTGAACACCCTTCTTAAGTACAACCCCTTTTCCAAATTTCATAAACAAATCACAAGACGCTTACAAGAATTACATCAAATTTCACACATTTATTACACACCAAATTTTCAATACAAGAGGAATGACTTAATAGGGGTTTTCATTTCCATAAAACATTTCAAATTTCCAAACAGACCTCGCCTTTTTGAAAGAAAAAACCATTCTTTCAAAACCCACTTTTTCTCATAGATTTCAAGTTCTAAAACTAAACTTTATACTTAAATTCATATACACCTTGATATATATGTAATCACCCCTTAACCCAATTTACATGTTCTCACATCCAAGAGTGAATATTTACAAATATGGAACTTATATATGTATATATATGTGGGTGTATGTATGTAATCCACATTCAACAATTCAAAAGATCGGGAATCACCTTAAGGATTCCTAGGAAACCAAACGATGCTATTATGACATTATAAAAATAACAATTGAAAGACCAAATCATCTTTGGAAATTTCAATTTTATATGGTAAAAATAATTTTGAAAACCAATCAAACCCATAAAATGTTTTACATTTCAAAAAAACTTGAAAACACACTTTTATAAGAAAAACCCATGACAGAAGCTTACATAAAACACAAAAAATATGATAAGAACAATTTTAAAGCAACACAACCATTTTAAATAGAATATAAAATTTATATAATAATTAAAAAATACTTTAAAACCATCAAGAAAACATATTTTTCAAATTAAAGGCTTGGACATAGGGTAACCTACCTCAAATGGTGTTGCCTTCACCAATGATAGCCCAAATATAACTAGATTCACTTATGAATGGTTTTAGGATTCAAAGATGAGGTTAAGGAGACTTAAAATTCACATCACATACCCTAGAAATAGAGGCTGATAATAAATCAGAACATGAAACACCAATTTGGGTTTGGATTATCATGAACCACAACAAAAGGAGGAGAAAAAATGAGAGGAAGAGGAAGATATAAAGAATAGGAACACTAACCTTGAAAATTGTATCCCATATAATGAAGGAATCTAATATATTAATCAATAAATTAAGAATACTAGAGGAGTATCATAAACCATGAGAGGAGGCGGGGTTGATCACATGTGACGGGAGAAGGGAGTGGGGAGAGTGCTCAATTAGGGTTTAAAAAACAATGATAGAAGAGTAATTTTACAATTTTTAATGATCTAGGTTAATATCACAGTTACCACATGGTTTATCCAAATAATGGTCTAACCATTCACCCTTTACTTGGAATACCTAAAGATTCATACGGTTGGTCCGTATGGTTAAGTAAATGGTGCACCGTGCTGAATGAGTATACCAAAATTTTAGATGTACCTGCATGGGCTCTACATGGTTACTTATAACTGTGAAACTGGCCTCCTCATAATGATAATGTTCTAGATGAATAAATTATATAACCTATTTCAATAAGTTGTGCCTTTAATTTTAGGATCCTATCGTATTATAAATCCATAGTTAAGTGTGCTTATCCTGGAGTAGTGATCATGATGGGTGACCTTCTAGGAAGTTTCTTAGGATGTGTGTAAGTGAGGAAAAAGAACACTCTAAAGAACATGTGTTGGAATATGGAGAAAATAATTGTTCTGATGACATATTTAGGCATGTGGGTGGGCCCTAGGGAGTTGACCACATGTCTATGGGGAAACTGGTGGCACCTGGAAGGCTAGGACCCGATGGTCATGTTAAGGCAGGGTGCTTTTACTACAATGAGGCCTAGTTGTTACATGGTATAAGAGTATTACCCAGTCAGAGGTACAATGGCATTACTTAGGTTGAAATATAGTTTCCACAATAAGGTCATTGTGCTCTAAAGGGTGGGTGAATGTAACACTCGATAATGATAAAGGGTTAGATTAATTAATTATATGACCCATTTCAACAAGGTACACCATTCTTTTCAAAAGCCTACCTAATTAGAACTCCATAGTTCATCATTATTGGCCAGGAGTAGTGATCAGGATGAGTGACCTTCTAAGAATTTTCTTAGGGTGTTTGTGAGTGAGTGAAAAGCACACTATAAAGAACATGTGTTGGTATGTGGGAAAATTCATTAGTCTGGTGACTCGTTTGGGAACATGGGTGGGGACTAGGTTGGGGACGACGTGTCTGCAGGCAATTGGTGGCAGTCAACAAGAAAGGACCCAATGGTCATGTTAAGGCAGAGTTCTTGTTCTATAGTAGGGCCCACTTGTTTCATATTCCATGAGTACGATCATGGTGACTAGTGATTAATGGATATAAATATTATCAAATGTCTAAGGAGCCCATATTTGTATCATATGAACTATTGAGGGGCATTTGAGTTTTTTGTAACTGAAGAGGACCCATATACTGTTTATAATAAACACTAATTTTAAATATGAGGATAAAGACTAAACAAGAAAATAGAGAATGGAATCACATTAAGTATATTCCAGTTTCAGTTTGAGTGAGATAGAGTTATGTGTGTCCAATTGATTTTTTACAATTCCATCGTTTATAATTCCCTCCTCCTTATAGTTTATTCATTATTTATTCATATATTATTAAGTGTATTTTTTTGTATTTTTTCAATTTTCATAGGATTTATTTATTTATTAGGTTGTATATTTTCTTTATTGATGTTCTATTTTAGTGTTATTGTTTCCAATAAACCATTTTTGAATACTAAATTTTAATATAATTAGCTCTGTTTATATATTTTTCTTTAGGATTATGCAATATGTTTGATGCAATTAAGTTCTTATAATATATTTTGAAGTTAACATGTGCTTAGACTCTAAAAATTCATGAATATATTTTTTTCTTTTGTTTTTGTTAAAGTTTTTATGAAGAACAATTTTTCTCGATTCTTTTATCAAAAATATTCTTTTTCTTGATTGAAAAATCACTTCTTACCACTTCCTACATGATCTATTATATTTATATGTAAAAACTATCATTCTTTGTTGAACCTCAAGCTTCCAACCCTTGAATTAAAATATTTTTTATTGAAAAATGTTGACAAGGGAGTAGAAATTTAGGATTTGATTCTTTTTTGGGTTTTATATGTGTTGAATGAAAGTTTATAATTTAATATTTTTGGAACTTATTAAGGTTCACTAACTATTTTCCATGTATTATTGGTAGATGATTAAGTTGATTACTCTTGAATTATAGATTATTATTTTTTAAAATTAGAGAGAATATTTTACCATTTATTCTCATATTAAAGGATTGATGGTGAAAATTGTCAATCTAGTTTAAGAGAGTGGTTTTAAATTCATTTTGGGATTAAATATATTTTCAAACTTGATGATTTTGATACTCCTTATAACTTGAGAATGAATAACAGTATTTCTTATATAAATAAAAAACCACACTATTGTGCTTAATAATTATAATTTTTAGTGCTCTACAAAACCACATATTTTTACTAAAGTCATGAGATTCTGATCTACCCTAACAGATTCAGCCAAGGTAATACTTGTGTTACACATATAGAGACTTGGAAATTAATTTAAGTGTTATAAATATTTAATGACACAATTCAGACACACCAAATTTTGGTGTTGTTGTTTTTAAGGATGGTTATGAACACCATTTTCTAGCCAAAAGAAATTAGTCAACTATAAGGGAAAATTTTGGGAGTCATGTGTCTATTGGTTTAGATTGTGATAATGGATAGATAGAAATAAGGGTCCCGGATACCTAAATGGTGAGTGACTGGAAGTTACATAGACCAGCAGGATAGATGATTCCATTGAATGATATAGTGGGATGATGATAGTCATACAATGTAGTCATATGATATGATTGGATAGTACAACCAGAAGTTGTGGTCAGAAGTTAACCCCGATCACTCAATCTGGAGTAGTTTGGGAAAAAGTAAAATAGAATAAAATTTATTCTAAAAGATCTTTTAAACATGCATAATAGGATGACTAAGGGAGTTGATGTGGTGTAGGTCTGATTTAATGGATGTCTAATCCATATATATTGAGTTAGGTGGACTTCTTCCCATGAAAATCTAGAGGCAGCGACTACTAGAAGCACTAGTTGTGTCCTTATACAAATAATGGGATGGATCACTTGTGATCGAATGTACTAAGATATTATAATCACCTTCTATTTACTTTAATAAAATATGTTTAGTGTCCCCCTATGGATTAGGAGACAAGTTTGAACCATGTAAAACTTGTGTTATTTTTTTTTCTTGATTTATTTATTTAATTATATTATGATTGTTCTTGTTTATGTGTGTCTAGAGGTTTCACATTGAGTCATGATAATTTGGGTGTGATGAGTCTTCTAGGTTGTGGGCATCGTATCGTGGGATCGGTACCAACACTTAGTTCTTTCCTTTGTAATTTATAGTGTATATTTTCTATATATTTAACAAATTATAGTTGTGATCCCAAAAAGTGGTATAAGAGATTCAGTTGGAGTGTTCTATACTATCAAACCTTGGTGAAGGTGTTTCAGATCTTGGTCCAGTAGCATCATTCTGTGTGTTTCATTTCAAGAGAATGCCAGTAAACAGTTCCTGATCTCTCTTTTACATTGATGAGAAGTTTTTGTGAGTTCAAAATTTCTAGAGTAATGGTGTTGGAATAGGGTAAGGTCTAGGTGGATAAGTTCAATAATATAGATTTTAGGTTCTGGAAAATTGAGATAGAGGACTTTCTACTATAAAATGACCACCTTGATCTTCTATCAATGGGTACCAAGACATAAGCGATGAAGAATGAAGAATGGGAGAGGTTATAAAGGAGATAATTGTGGTTTATACATATTTAATTAGATACAAATGTATCTTTTAATATCCAAGAAGTAAATACCACTTTGAAACTTATGAATAACCTCACTGACATGTATGAGAAGTCCACAGTGATAAAAAAAGTGTTCTAGATAGGGATATTTTTTAGCATAAGGATTTCAAAGCAGAAGTATGTTTTTGATCATATTAATAAATTTCAAATGATAAGAAGTCATTTATAGTTTGTGAAGGTGAAATTTGGAGAATTAAAATGAGAACTGTCATTTCTCTCACCACTCCCTAAATCTTGGGATGATATAGTCATTATTATGATTAACTTGAGTGAAAATAATGTCCTAGTGTTTATGGATGTCTGGGACCTGATCTTGAATGAGGATCTTCATTAAAATAAGATCTAGTAATCTTTAGATAATGCCAATATCATGGAAGTAATAGGATAGACTATAGAACAGAATTGTCATAAGAAAGGTAAAGGGAAAAGATGCCAAAGTAGAAGAAACTCAGTGGAAAGAGGTCTCATGTGATTGAAATATGGGAAGAAAGGTAACCTTAAGAAAGATTTCAATGAATGGAAATTTAACCATGGAATATGAAATTATAGAAGTGGATTTTCAAATCTTGTATTGGAAGATATGAGTGGCTTACTCTTAAGTGCCACTAGTTCACATGAGTCTTGGGTGATAGACTCTTATGCTTCATTTCACTCAATGTTTGAGAAGCAGTATAAAGAACTATGTTTCTAAAATATTAGTCAAGGTAAATCCTATAGATGATAAATATCTTTAGATAGTTATTATGGTATACATTTTTCTCTAGACAAGGAGTGGAATCTTTCTAAATTTTCAAGGACTGCAATATATCCTAAGGTTGGGGAATAAATTGATTTATGTTGAACTATTGGATGGAATAGGTTTTTGTACAAATTTCATGGATAGAGAGTAGAATATTTCATGTAACTCCATGGTTGTATCAAAAGGAGTGAAATATGGGAATTTTTACCTTATGGGAATATCATAAGGTATGATGTATGCTATACAAGTTACTTTTATGATGCCATGGCATAGTCATCTGGGTCATCTCAGTGAGAAATGAATGAATGTATTGGTTGATAAAGGGATTAAAAATATTATAATCATAGATCATGTAACATATGAGGAATGAATTCTAGGTATGTAGTGGAAGTTTTCCCTAAAAATGGAACATAAGATACCAATTAACCAAAATTTAGAGTTGGTACACATAGACATATGAGGATGAGATCTGATTCATTCTCACTATGGATTAATATACTATGTCACATTCATTAGTGATGAAATATGGAATTTTGGGTGTTCATTCTCAAATATAAGTCTAATGTATTCAGAATCTTCATTTGAAGGATAACCATGGTTGAAAAGGAGACCAGATGCAAAGTGAAGTGATTAATATTTGATAACGGTGGAGAGTATGGAAGTATATAATTTTGAAGGTTTTATTATCCATAAGGAATATGGTTTGAGAATATCTTTATAGGAACTCAAAAATATAATGGAGTCATAGAGAGGATGAACCAGATGATGGTTGAGAAATCAAAGAGTGTGAGAATTCACATAGGATTCCGGAGGGTTTTTTGGGTGAAAGCGGTGAATTACATGGAATAATTAATCCATTGAATTCATTATTCTCCCTTGGGGAAGTAACTTATAGAATATTATTGGTTAAAAATGAAGGTATACTTCACCTATCTTAAATTCTTCAATGCACTCAAAAATATTGATGTTTATACCAAGGAAAGTGAAAATATTTATGCTAAGTCTAGATAATGTTAAGACAGTGGTTGACCAAAAGTTAGTATTGGAATAAGACATTTTGTGTGCCTAATGTCTAATAGTTTAGATGAAAATGGTAGAGTGATGTCTACCAAAGTGCTAGATGGCCAAATGGTGGTTGACCAAAATTTATGTAGATATGGAGGCTAGATTATGTCATCAGATGATACAGTCAGACAACACTAGTTGAATAGTTTTGTGATAAGATATTACTAAACGACACATCCTGGAGGTGAAGTTGAAAGTTACACTTGATCACTTGGGTAGGAGGTATTTTGGGAAAAAGGAAAGTAAATTTGAATTCATTCTATGAGATCTTTAGAACATACATAGTGGGCCAACTAGGGGGTTGAGGCAATGGAGGTACTTGACCAAATAGAGGGTTTATCTATGGAGATCAGGTTAGGTAGACTTCATCCCATGAATATTGAGAGGATAAGATTATCAAAAGCACCAATTTATTCCTACAATAAATAGTGTTGTGGATCACTTATTACCACATATAAAATTTTATTATAATTTTCTTATGTTTTATTTAATAAAATATTTTCAATGTTCCCCCTTTGATTAAGATGAAAATATAAACCATTAAAACTTGTGTTGTTCTTTTATCTTTATTTCTTTATTTAATTTCATTCTATCAATTCTTCTATGTGTGTGTTCGGAGGTTTTACATTGTGGTATTATGATATGGGTGTGGCGTGCCTTCCTAATTTCATACATCATAGTGTGATCTTGCAATTAGTGATTTGTTTCTACCTTCACAAGTTTTGATGAATATAATATGTGTGTTTAACATATAATATTTTTGAGACTAATAACTATCAGGGAAGAAAAAAAATTCAAATAACTTTTTCAAAAATGAAAAATATAAAAATATAAAAATAGAATAATTTTTTAAAACATAAAACTAAAAAGTATATAAAAAATAGAAAGAAAAGAAACAATTTAAAAATAAAAAGGAAAAAAGTACATAAAAAAGTAAACCCAAAAACCAACCTAAAAATAATAAATTTCAAAAAAAAAAATCCTTAAAATTCATATATTAAAAAAAATAGAAATAGAAAATGTTATAAAAATAGAAAGTTTATTTTAAAAAACAACATAAAAAATCAGAAAACTATTGAAAAAAATTGAGCATAAAAATCGTTAAATTTTATCATTGAAATTTATTTATTTTGGTTCTTTATATTAAAAAAATCTTGAAATTGTTTTTAAAGTTGTTTTTTAGAAGATGGAAACTATTAGAAATTTCTTGAATTGGATATTTATTCTTACTGTTTAGTTTTTGAAGTTGGTAATATTCTAATTTTTTGTTGAAAACTATTTTTAGTGCACTAGAATCTTTTGTTGTTGTGTTGTTTACTTATTTTAATTGTTGATTTAACTTGTTTCTTGAAAAATTATTAGGTTGAAACTACTATATTTATACCTGTTAGATCTATAGTGTTTGTTATTACATTCCTAGTAGTGTTAAAAAAATTATCTTGAAAGTTTTGACCCTGAAATTGAGAGGACACTCACTAGAATTAGAAAAAATCTAAAAAAAATAAAAGTAAAATCCTCATAATATATTTGAAAACATCAACATGGTTAATCCCAATGATGAAAAAAAACCTCTAGGATTTAACTAATACTTATTTCCATAATCAAAACCTTGAAATTCAAATTCTATATTTGAATATAAACTTAGCATGAAAACCCAGAATGGTTCCACTTCTTCTAAAATTTAACAGGTTAATAAGGTAGGATTATCACATGCACCTTAAACAATTCCATGTCATTTTATCCATCATGAAACCACGCAGTATATATGAGGATCAAGTCTAACTTAGAACCTTTCTATTTTATTTTAAAAATTCCACAAAAACTTTACTTTATTACAAACCCCATAGTTTAATCACTTAGTGTGATTATTTTAAAAAATCATTCATTAAAACTACATTTTGGCATCTAGTAAAACCTCTTCTAGGAAAGTAATTTTTGTAATTAGGTAATATTTTGATGAAATTATTTATAAGCATTGAAAAATATTCAATAAATTGATAATCTCATTCCCTCCTAATAAATTTCTATAAAAAACTTCTCATTCAATACTTTTATGAGGGATTATTATCCATGAAATGAGAAATTATTGATGTGGCTAGTGGCAGAGAAATTTTTGATAAAACTCCCACCTTAGATAGAGCACTAATCAATATAATGGATTACAACTCAAAAAAATTCACCTCTAAAGATCTATCACATAAAGTAAAATTTGTGATTAAAAATTAAAATTATGAACCAAAAAAATTGATAAATAATGGTTGGGTAAAATGAAAACTATGATGAGAAAATTTTTCATGCATTTTTTATCTTATTCTAGTTTAGTTTTGAGTTCATAACCTAGTTTCCCACCATGTTTGGTTTTATCCATTCCATCATCTGAATTTTTATCAATTCATCAATCCCATTTTTCATCAAAAGTTCAATTATAGTAAGTATTCCATCATTTAAAACCACTATTCCATTAATCACAACCTCCATTTCAACATGTAAATCCACTATTCTAGTCACCTTTTCCTAATTATATGTGTGGTAATTTCTCATCAAATGATCACCTGACCAATTCTTGGAATTATTTTTCAAAATTACCCTACTTAATTCTTTGAAAATTATGATGTAAATTTATTTTATTATTTTATAGATTCATATTTTACTGTGTAAGACTTTGGAATATTCCTAGGAATATTTTTGGAGCTAGATGTAGAGATGATGCACAATTTCAAGGCATGGTGATCCAAGAATTAGTTTTATAAAAATATTAAATATATTTTATATCACACACACAAAGTTTTTCAGAAATAATGTAATATCTTATGAAGGGAGTCTCAAATTTAAAAAATGAGACCATAGTTGAATATGGAATAGGGGTTTACCCTAGGCGTGACCTAAGGTTGGTCAGCACAGAATGTTCGGATGAGTCATCCATTGGTGGGTACATTTAATCAAAATAAATAAATAAATTATTTATTTATTTATTTTATTTAACAACCAAATT
The DNA here is from genome assembly GCA_963277665.1 of Viscum album. Taxonomy (NCBI): domain Eukaryota; kingdom Viridiplantae; phylum Streptophyta; class Magnoliopsida; order Santalales; family Viscaceae; genus Viscum; species Viscum album. The sequence continues at coordinate 1,777,477,033 of OY728157.1, forward strand.
AAACCCTCTATAAATACCATAATATATTGGGTTTTCAAGGGTTATCTGCATAACCATTTCTAGATCTAAGTGGAGGAGGAGAGATTTATTTATTGGTAGAATGAAATTGAATGATGAACGATGATTGAGTCGAGGATAATCGTAATATGAATGATGAACTTAGTAGGATTATTACCTTTATCTCTATCAGATGCAGTTTTCACCAAAGATTGATCCATAATCGAGGTAGGGCTCATCATTTTTGGTTTTCACCCTTTTGATTAAAAGATTGAGCATGGATTTTATATGTGATAATTTTTCATCACATGAGCCCCATAATTTATTGATTATATTTATTTGGTATAATTCTTCCCTTATCGCACATGTTATCATACCATTTACATAATAATTTTCCAAGTATGATTTTCCAATGATTTTTAAATTTTTTTCTTGTACTTTTCCCCCACTTCGTTCATCACATTATTCATCATTGCCTAATAGGACCACAGTTTGACTTTGTCGGGGCAGGTTCAACCATGGTCGGACCCAAAGATTCATTGTGGTATCACAAACAACACATAGATCGATGGTTTGTGGATAGATTGGTGGAATGGTATTTGTGATCGGATCAGTACTGTGGGTGTGGGTGTGGGTTTTTGATCGAGGTATGATGTGGATACTGGGTGATCGGAGGTGGTTCAGGATTGGATCAATGTTCCCTATTTTCCTAGTTGACGCATGGTGATGTCGTGTAGTGTGGTGGGATTAGTTTTGAGTAGATTCCATGTCCGTGGTCTCATGGTGAAGGCTTCTTGGCAAGGACATGATGGTGGTCGTACAAGGATCTCTGACGAGGTGGTCAGATGAGGTCAACATAGTGGGTCTTATTATTATTTTTAATAATAATAATAACATTAAAAAACAAAAGGGTGTAGTAATTAGGAGGAGTTAGGAACCTTGTCCAAAAGGGAGGAGTTCCTATAGGCCACCATGTTTGGAGGAGTTTATCTTCTTTGAAATTATCATTATTCATGTTAATAATGATAGTTTAAAAAAAGAAAAAAACATAATAAAATGTGAAGATGGGGTGCCTCCCTGGGGCGCGTGCATTAAAAGGTGTGGAGGGAGTTTTGAGTGACACACCCTTATCAAATTTAAATAAATTTTAATGATAATATTATTATAAAATGATAATATTATTATTATTATTATTATGGAATCTAATTAATACTGTAACATCTTCATATGGTATTTGATTGATGAACCGTCAGTAAAATCATAACCCTAAAATTGAGGCAATCAATTTAAGACCAATGTTAGATACCATTTTCTGAATCATGGATCTAGTCTATGAAGTTCCCATTAATAATAATAATATTATTATTATTATTATTATTATTATTATTATTATTATTATTATTATTATTATTATTATTATTATGGAATCTAGTATCAGTTGTAACTTCTTCATGTAGTGTCAAATTGAAGAACCATCTGCGGAATTGTGATCCTAATATTGAGGCGGATGTTTCAATACCAATATCAAGTGTTTAATTTGGACTCATGGATTAGGTCCATGAAAATTTGTTCGATCATGATTTAGTGAAATGCGTTTTTTCACTGGGTGTTTCATTTGGTTAAGTGAATAAAATATCCCAAGTTCTTTTGTGAGGATTTCAATGATGTGATTTGTTTGGCCATTCATTTTTATTTGTGTAACATATATATGGTTTGAAATTTTAGATCTTTATACTTAATATGATCCTCAAGTGATCATCATGATTTTGGTCGACACACATCATGTAGTACCCTGACACACCATGTGGTACTACATGGAGAACAAGATGTGTGCTGGTGAGGACATATATAGGTAGTGGAGTGGGTCCACACACCATGTGGACCCCTTAAACACTTTTTACTTATTAAGAATCTTTTACCCCTCATATATTCTTCATTTTGACTCAATTTTTGGCTCGCGAGAAGCCAATCCTGGGTGTTTTTTTACATAGAATACAATAGTGTCCTTCATAGTTGATTTTGAGATACAATGAATGATATTATGTGAATAATGCTTTTTTAGATGGAACTCAACAATGAAAGTGACCATGCAGGATCATTAGAGAGAGGATGGGGTCGGAAATCCCCCTTTTGTACCAAGGCGTGGGTCCCCTAGACACCATTACCTATTGAGTGGCACCCTCCTATTGTATAAAGTCATGGTCCTATATCTATTGAGTGACACTCTCCCATAATATCATGGAATGTGTCCTCTACCTACTGAGTGGAACCCTTACATCATATCAGGGCACGGTTCCTCTGCCAACTGAGCGTCACCCTCCTATCATATTGTGGCATGGGTCCTCTACCTACTGAGTGACACCCTCCTGTTTTATCGGGGCATGGGTCCTCTGCCTACTAAGTGGAACCCTCCTATTGTATCAGGGCATAGATCCTCTACATTCTAAGTGATGACCTCTTATTATATCAGGGTATGGATCCTCTACCTAATGAGTGGTACCCTTCTATCATATCAGGGCATGGGTCCTATATCTACTGAGTGGAACTCTCCTATCGTATTAGGGCATGAGTCCTCTATCTCCTGAATGGTACCCCTGATGGACTAGTGAGTGGGTCCTATGTCTATCTGCTGAGTGTTACCCCCCCCCCCCCCGACACACTAGGGCGTGGGTCCTCTACTTGAAGATTGTTCCCCCTTGGCGATACGGAATAGTGGTGAGGTGTGGGTCCTCCACAAGGTTACTATGTTAGATAGACATGCGAGATGCTAGGAATCAATGATGGACTCTTAGAACTGTTGGCAGAATCATTTCACTTAAATGGGTTGTGGAGATGGAGATACCATTTCTCTCTCATTTGGTCTTCCTGTTGAGCGTATTTGGGATTTCGTTTTGGTTGTTGTCTCATATACTGATTATAATACCTTTTTTTTGATGAGGTGACTACTTTTATCATGGAAACTATCACCCCCACTTAATTTTTTATGGCCTCCTAATGGGTATGTATATACTCACCCCTAAATGGGGTTTTCCCACACATGTTGTGTCATATTCATATGACAGATATGTTAGAGATTATTTCATAGGATCATAGGGACCCTTGGGTGCATTTGACCACATACACTGGTTGGGGCTTAGAGATATGAAGTTGAGATCTCCCAGTATTTCTTTTCTAGTTGTTTTCTGGTTTGGACATATTTTATGGTTGGGAAGGTATTTTCCCCTTCACTATTTAAATTACATTGTTGTGATCTTTTGTATTCCCTATAGGTTATTAAATGCATGGTTTTTACTATAGATGTTACTATCTTTTATTATTATTCCTCTTCACTTCTGCATGGAGATTGTTGGGTGTGTGTGTACAGGTACTTTAGGAAAAGTCCTCCCATTTTAATTATGCGTTTCGATAATTTTCGCTGGCCCCTAGACAATAGAATCAATATTGGGGTAGTTTCAGCTTAACCTTTCACCATCTAAACAAGTACTGGTGGTTTGGGAAGTGACAATGACCAAGAAAACAATTATTTTAACAATAAAACTATTTCTCAATCAACTAACCAACCATTTAGAAACTTTAACTGGCCAAGAAATAACTAATTTCCTAACAAATTTAACTTTATATTTAGGAATAATCAATTCAACCATACTAAAAAACACCCTCAACACGACTAATGGCCTAACCAAAACTCTAATTTTACTAATAATAAAAAATTTAACTAAAATAAAAATAATGGATAAAATCAAAACCAAAATCAATTCAATTAACCCATAGGAAATCATTTTTCTATGAACCAACACTTTATTAATCAAACAAGCCATGAACCAAAATTTTACAATGACCCTCTACTCAACAAATTTAACTGAAAAAACTTTAACTAAAATAATTAAAACCTAATAAACTTTAATCAAGTAAAATTTAATGATTATATTAAAACATAATCATATAGAAAAACTTGGTAAAAATCTCTTTATAATCAAAATTACTCTAATAAAAATATAAAAAGCAATAAAAAACATAGAAAATCAATTAGGATAAATGAATTCATAATTAAATCGAATAAATAAATTCATTTAAAATATTAATGGAAAATTACCTTCATAGACACTTCCAAATCCTAAAGTTAATTTAAATGAAATTGAACTTGAGTCTATAAAATCATTTAAAGGATATGAAAACCCTCTTAAGATGATTTAAAAGACAAAACAGAACTTAAAATGTGGAAATTAATGATAAAGAAGAAATATTTTAGTAGTTACTTCAAAAAATTTATTTGGATAATGATAAACCTGATGATTAGTCTGAAAAAACTACTATTTCTTAAGTAAATATTGTTATCCATATTTAAACCCATGTTTTTTATGTATTAAGCCTACTCATTTTAGTGGAACATCTTCTTCTAATTTACGTTTTGAATATTCCACACCAGCCCTTGTTTCAAACTCAATTTAAGCCCCTAAAATTATTCTTCCTCAAGCTTTAAACAAGTATAATAAATATTGGTGAACCAAAACATGAGTTGATTTACTTTTTTAAGAAGGTTGGTATAAACCTTCCTTCACTTGAAGATGTGAAATAAATCTATAAATATGATAATTTTTTAAAGGAAATTTTCACCGACTAGAGAAAGATCAAAATTTTCCAGAATGTTTCTCATTATTAAATCTCTTTTAAATGTAAAAACCCAAGTAATTTTACCATGCCTATTAAAATAGGTAATTTTATAACTAAGAGTTATTTGGTTGATCTAGGTAAATTGGTTAATATTATACCCAGATCTATTTTTAATTTAATTCATGGAAGTATTGGACCATAATCTTTACAAAACATCAATGTCATCTTAATACATTCAAATAAAATTATAATAAACCCAACTTGTTTTCTTGAATAAATTCATTTGTGTGTTGATTATTTAGTGTTTCTAAATTATTTTTATATATTATACATGGAATAAGAGTCTTATAATGTTAAATTAACCCTTATTTAATGAATATCATTCCTCGTGACCTCTAGAATAATGATTGATGTTTATTATAGTACTTTGACCATAGAATTTTATGATAAATTAGAGAAATTAAACATTTTTTATGACATGAAATCCCCATTTGAATACCAAAATTTGTATAAAATTGATTATTTTGTCGATGATTATTTTAATTTAAAATATTAAAATGGTATTTTTCACTTGTAACTTGTGTTAAGATTCTAATTCTCTTAATCTTGTGCATTTAATAATGATCCTATTCTATGTTAGAAGAGAAAAAAATTGAAAATTACTTGTTTAGAGTCACTTTAGGTGAATAATTTTCCACTAATTTAAACTAATCTGATATAATTAATTTAATTAATTTTAAAAAAATTGCTTATGAATAACTTAATCTTCTAAATTATGTATAGAATTCACATTCTAGCTCTAGAAATCAACTCTTCGATGAGAAAAATTATAAATTAACATCTATAATTTCTAAAAAACTCTAAAAACATGATAAATCTGTTCCACAACTCAAGTACCTTGAAACTACAAAAAATAACAAAACAATCACTTTCTAGAAACATTATTTTTTAATATAGAAAAGTGAAATATACTCTAATAAACCTTTTAAATGCTAAATTAAACATCACATATTCTAAATTAAATGAGGAAGAAGCTAAATTAAATGATATAAAAGGTGAATCTGAAGCTGGAAATTCATTTCCCAAAAGAAAATACCTCTTTAGGTATCTAAAATATGTGTTTTTGGAAGGAAAAAATTTATCATATGATTATTTATTTTAAATTAATTAATCAATAGGATAAACAACTGATTAAAGTAATGGAATCAAATAGGAAATCCATCTCCTGGAGATTAAATAATATTAAATAAATCAGTCCAACCCTTTTTATTTATAGCATTTACATATAAGGACACTCCAAACCTATGAGATAGCCTCAAAAGGAGGTTGAATCCTCTTATATTGGAAATTTTTAAATAGAAAGTCACTAGATTATTAAGTCTTGGAATAATTAATCATATTTGAGATAATAAGTGAGTGAGTCTACTTCAAATATTCCTTAAAAAGAGTGGCATAATTATTGTGAGTAATAAACAAGGATATTTGATACCCATTATAGTCAATAAAAAATAGAGTGTGTATAGATTACAATAGATTAAATTATGACATCAGGATAGATAACTACCTTTTACCATTATTAGATCAAGTTCTTGGAAGGTGAAATAGGAATTCATGATTTTTATTCCTTCATGGATATACTTGATACTTCTAAATTCCCATTGTATTTAAAGACCAATATAAACCCATATTCACTTGTCCCTATAACTCTTTTTCCTATAAGAGGATGACTTTTGGTCTTAATAATGCCCCTACCACATTCAAAATGTGTATGATGAGTGTGTTCACTGGATTTATTAAGAGTTGAATTGAAGTATTTATAGATAAATTGACTTTTTATGGAAATTAATTCAATTAATATTTTTATTATTCATATAAGATAATAAATAGATGTATTCAAAATAATTTCTTTTTAAATTATGAGAAATGAAATTTCATGGTTACTAGTTGCATAGTCCTTTCACACATCATTTCTTCTAAAGGAATCAAATTTTATCATTATAATGTTAAATTTTTTTAGTATTTATCCAAACCAAAAACTATTAAAGCTATTAGATCATTCTTAGTATATAAAGGTTTTTATAGAAGATTTATTAATAGCTTTAGTTCTACTTATTTTCCATTAATTATGTTTTTTGGAAAATGATATGCCTTTTGTTTTTTGATAAGGTGTGTAAAGTTTCTTTCTCTAAATTAAAGTATTATTTGACTACTGATCCTATTATTGAATCACCTGATTGGTTATTTCCATTTTAACTAAGGTGGTTGGAGCTATTTTGTGCTAAAATGGTAAATTATATATTTTTATTTATTATGACTCTAAAAAAACTTAATAGAGCCCAAATTAGCTAGACCATGATTGAAAAATATCTGTTTATTATTTTATACTTTAGATATGTTTTGATCTTACGTATTAAGTTTTAAATATGTAAGGACCCAGATTTTCCTAATCCCTTACTTTGTCATTTCATGGTCCCTAAGGGAGTCCAAGGAGATCTATTTTTAATATTGTGGATAGGAAAAAGAGTTTGACCATTTCCTTATTTATTTCTATCTAATTTGATTTTTTCACTTGGTTTGGAATGACTTTTATATATTAACTTGGTTCAGAAATAACCCTTATATATTGTATTAGTTGTAAAAATAACCTTTATGTATCACCCATGATGACCTTTACGTATTCCCTTTATTGAAAATAGATACTTATGTATTGCCCTTCCCTCTTGAAAATAACACTTATGAATTGAGAAAATTTTCAAAATTTAAATATGTAATTTTCACCTCAACTTCCACTTTCCTCCTTATTTTATCAATTTATTGATGATTATGCTTTACCTTGAGTTTTGAGTTATTTTCTACAAATTTTCAAGATTTTGGAGTTTTAGTACATAACGCATAGTTAATAGAAACAATGCAGAAACTATGTATGTGTGTCATTAACCTAAATAGAGTTACTTCGCATGGTTAGCACACATTTTTCCAGCCATGTCAAAAATGTCATAGTTCCTATATGTGTACATTGAAGGGTGTAGAGTTTGGAAAATTGTACAACCAAACCATGTGACTTACCCGTCGTTTTAAAAAAAGTATAATTTTCTAAACTACCCCTCCCTGTTTTTAATCCATAAACATATCTTCCCTCTTGTATGACCCAAATGAGGTATAATAGGGGTTGTTTCCTCCTCATTCTCCCTTCTGATTTTTATGCGCCTCTGATTTTTGGGGGTTTATTAAAATTTTATCCCTTATTCTTTCTCAACATCCTTCTTTTTTCTTGTTTTATTCTTCCTCTTTTGTCTTTGGTTGGTATTGGATAAATCCTGGGTGGGTTGTGGTTCTAAATATTTTTCATGTTTGTGTTACACTTTTAACCTTTCTCTCTCCATTCTTTAAGGATTTTCTTTATCTTCACTTATTCTGAGTATTTTTTTCCATGCTTCTCACTTTTTCCTAACAATCCATTTTATGCTTGTGTTTTCTAGACACTTTTCCCTTAAAATTATATATTCTATGTATATAATTAAATGATAAAGAGTTATTTTCAAAGGGGGTTAATATTTAAAAAGAAATTTATTCAATTTTCAAGGGGAATTTCTTGGGTATTAAGGGATTTTTATTTGTAATTCATTTTAAATGGACTTATAAGTATGTTTTAAAATAATTTTATGTTGTTTATAAAATAAACATATTTATTTTGTTGGTGTAATTGTGTAATGATGTTTTGATTTATTATTTTATGGTTCCTTGAGCTATTTTGGTTTTAAAAAGGGTTTTCTTCTTTTTATAAAAGGCTTTAAACATGTCACATGATTTCAAATTCATTTCTAGATAAGGTTTATATGTATATCTAAATATATGTCTATGTTCATACATATATATATACACATACATATACCTATTAATCTATATATATATATTATTTTGGAAACCAAATTGTTTTTTGGAACTTAAAAATGGAACTTCTAACATGATATTGATTTGGAAATGGCCATTTAAGGAGATTTTGGAAAACACATTATTAGTTTCAAAATCCAACACCTAGTATGAACTTTATATAAATAGATTTTCCTAAGTGAGCCACACTCTTGAACTAAATTCCCAATCATTTATAACGAAATTACTTTGATGATATATGTGATTATTGTTGTTATTTATATGAATTAGAATAGGGGATTTAGTGACAAGAGTGTGTGAGGGTGGTTTTAGGTTCTTCATGATCATGGTTTACCTTGTATTATATTACTATTGTGTTCCTAACATGGAACGCATCCCCCATCACACTATGTTACTAGTATCTTAGGGAACCTAGGCATATTAGTGAGAGATTTATATATGATTATTATATAGTCCTAGTGAGATGAAGTATATCCCCTTAGGAATGGGATAATACTATGTGTTTGTTCCACTGGTGAGGCTAGTTGAGAGAAACTGGCTGGTTATAGACTATAAATACATCGATAGGCTGATAAATGATTCCATTCGAGCTTGTCTAGTATTATCTCACTAGATGCTTAAGAGATACATGTGATTATATACACTTTAAATTTACATCTAATTTACTACATTGGTTCATGGTTTTTCTTATTTAGATTTATTTATACACTACATGATTTCATTTATACTCTTATGCTAAAAGAACCTAGCCTTAAAACATTACATAATCTTGAGTTTTAAATCAAGAATTCATTTTCTTGAATTCCTGAGTAAATTTTCAAGTTTAGAGTTTTTTAGAATTAGGTTACAAATATTACATAATAAACCCATAAATTACAAATTTTATACTTCCACTTAGTATCCATTTTTTTCATAATAAAGTACTTTTAAAATTCAACACATTTTCCTTTCATGACATAGTTTCACGATTTTCAACAAGACTTCATCATTGATTTTACTCATCCTTAAAAACCTATAAAAATATTTGAAAATATAGTATGAGAAAATAAATCTCATTTAGGAACATAAACAAAGAAGAACAAAAAAAATTTAGTCCATTTGATGACCATGAGGTCATATAAGATAGTTTTCCTTTAAAATAATAAACTTTGAGCTCAAATTATTGTTTAATTACACTTAAAATAAGATTTATTTTCTAATGTATTTTATAAAACATGTTCTAAGAAAACATAAAGGAAAATTCATAATCATTAGGGTTTCTTGGTAAATAAGAGAATTCATGAAAAAAAATTTCTTAAAAACACACCTTTTACCATTAAAAGATAATAATTAATCCTTTAAAAAAAGATCACTAAATTACCTTATTAAATAAAAAATCCATGAAAAATCATTAGAAATCATAGAAAAGTCATGTAGGTGCCTTGGGACATCATATTAATAGAACCATTACAGTATCCCTTATAAGAACCCTTACAAATATAATAACCTACTCAGTTAATTCCAAATTAATTCTTCAGAGAACATAATCATTACCCAATGCATTGGGGAGACATAACAGGTTCACCAGACATCATAAATAATTTCCAAGGACCATAATAAATATTTAAAACATGAAATATTTCATTTCCATCATCAAAATCATAAAAATATACTTCATAATCCATAAGTAAAACATTTTTGGATATTAATATATCTCTTTCCTTTAAAATACCATTTTTAAATCTAAAATACTCAAAACAAAGGGAAGGGGTTTTTTGTTTGAATAAAACATGAAATCTTGTAAATTAATATAAAAATAAAATAATGGTTATGGTGTTAGGAAAAGTTTTTTATTCCTTATAAATTAAAATAGAACATTAATTTTTCATTTTTGTAAAGAAATTTGAAATTTAGAACATTAATTTTTCATTTTTGTAAAGAAAGTTGAAATTTCCCATATAAAATACATAAAAACCATTAATTTTTTTTAAAATACATCCATAAAAAAATAAAAAAAAAAGATTTTAAAGAAATACAAATGAGACATAAAACTTACTCTTTATTTTATTTATTAAAATTTAAATGCATCCATACAATAATTTTAATAATATAGACATTAAATAAAAATATTTAAAAATAAATCTTCAAACTATTTAAAATGTGATTTTAATGTAAAATGTCCCTTACCAAGAATCCAACTTATCATGTATGTTCTTCATATTTAAAAATAATAAACTTATGTTAATTATTTATTTTCTTAATAAAAAATTTCAAGTTTTTATTAATTTTATTTCAATTATATCCATGTTATACTTAATTACTTAATCGATTAAGTCCATGTTAAATGTTTTGAGAACATTCGGCTTATAAGTTGAAAATGGATTGTGTAATGAACCAGCTTGGGTATTCCCACTTAACTGATGCCTGAGTCAACCCACCACATACTTGAGGAGCATCCCTGGTCTCCCTAAGATAATGACAGTAATCAAGGGTATCAAACATAATTGTTGTTTTCACCCTAAAGTAACTAAATATAATCATCCAAACATGAAAAAATAGTAACTGAAACAAAACAAGGGAAAATAAGATCAACTCAATAAAAAATTTAATAAAAGGTTAAAAAACTACAGCAAAATCTAATATAAAATAAAACATAAGATAAAATAGGTCAAAACAAAACTCAATGCAACCATTTCTATGAAACCAAAGAACCGATCACTATCTCTATGTGGCACTCAAGTCACCACCATGATCCAAAAATCCAACCTCTTCCCAAGGAATAAATCATCAGATCAAACCATAACACTAGGACCTAAAGAAACCTACATAAGATATACATAATATAATATCAAAATCATGAGTATATATGGTGTGAGATTAATCCAATAGGATACCACCATGAGTCAAATTCATTCCTTTTATAAAATAAATCAAAACTGCTAGTTTGAAAGTAATGAAGACAAACAGGTTTTCATTTCATTTACTGCATATAGGAATAAAAAACATATAACATGCACTTTCTCACATAAAACACTTATAAAACATTCCATAAAGAGGTTTTACCCAAAATCATGCCAATTCAAATTCCAATCATTTCTCTTTAAAATCCACATTTTGAAAATAAACCCACACATGGTTTAAAAAATTTCAAAAGCTAGCCAACCAATAATGACACTTTGAAAACCATTTACACATTTTTACTTTAAAATATTTTACACACCCAAATAAAAGGTAATAAAGGAAATAAGGTAAATAGTAATGACAACACAACCATAGAAGGTCATAAGGAATGATAATAAACTGATGGAACAAAACTATCCAACATCATAACTAAAATGCAAGAGAATCAACATATTATGTAAGTACAACCAAAAAATAATCATCTCACATGCCAATAAAAAATAAAAATTCATAAAATATGATATATTGAATGAGAAAACACCATAAGGAGTAATGGGGATATACCAGACATGCAAAGGTGGTCCTATTGCTAGCAAGTTAATGGTCACACATCATTCAATCAAATCACTCTTACCTAGTCTCATAAGAGAAATCCCACAAGATAGGTACTACATACAACTATGGGAAACTATCCAGTGTGTAATATCAACTAGCCTAGTAACATCCCACTTAGTAACCTAGGTCTCCTCATGGAATAACTAAAGGAGTTGTTCCATGAACAAATAAAATTCCATAACATGACAATAAAAAATCCAAAAGGGATAACACCACAATAACATCCTTCCCACCTCACATAATCCACTAGGAAGGATCCCCTATACATAATAAAAACATAAATCATATCACCACATCCATCACACGGATAAACATAACCTCATTAATAAGCATAGGAGGGATCATAAGGGAACAATCAAAAATCAACTGATCGACACATCATAAAGTGACAACCAGTCCTTTGTATTATCATATATAGAATATAAATTTGGAAACCTATTTTAAAATAATTTTTAATCCAAACACAATTCCAAATGGAATCATGATTATCAAAAATCACAAACAAACAATCCAAGGGAAACTCCATTTCACTTTATAAAGCAACACTGCCTTTTGAAAATATAGAAACCCATAAAACACAAAAAGGGAAACCACTTTCAAAACACTATGATTAAAAAATTAACAAGTGTTTCTATCAATGAAAATAATATTTGGAATTTTATCAAACATATAGAATGTATAAAACACCCATTTCCATCAAAACACCACTTAAACATAAAATTCTCATTATCATGCCAAATGAAAACCATGGTTATTTGTGGAAAAAATTTCATAAATCAAACTTAGATAACATAAATCATAATAATATATTTTGAAAATGAATTTAAAAATCCAATAATCCAAGAAAATCTTAAAAAGGTAATGAAATGGAAACACCTACCTCATGTGGTGGAGTCAAATTGACTTCGATGAAATCCACCAGAAAGGGACTCCTATGATGGATCACAACCATTATAAACCAAAATCCCCAATTTAAACCAACCCTAACCAATAAAATCATCTAATAATGGCCACTAGGGTTAGGGTTGAATGGGGAAATTGGAGAAAACCAAAGATAAAGGAGGAAATGCTAACCTCTTGAATCAAGTGAAGAATCACCAAGAACCCACCTTGAAAATGCCTTAAAAGAGCTTGAAGGAGGGAGAAACCCTTGGAAGGTGTTTGGTTTGTGGGGTTTAAATTGGGAAGACTTAGGGTATAAACCCCAATTAAAAATAACCTAAAAGGAAAAAATACCACTCTTCAAGTGGGCTTCATGATTTACCCTTACAGTTAACCAAACCATGCAATAACCATACAAATCACCATTGTCAAGAGTTGAATGGGATGCACACTTAGGATACATGGTTAGTTTAACTATGAACCTTGACCATGTGTAAACACTATATTTTGTCACATGGGATGAAAATATTATCAATATTATCCCAATAATTAGAGCGGTGAAGATTCCCAAGAAGGATCAAGGGAACCCACCTAAAATCAGCATGTGTGTACCCAACCTATGCCCCAGAAGACTCGCGTAGCACCACCCCCCCCCCCCCCATGCGGAACTGAAGGATTATCCACCCTTGTGTGGGGTACCTACACTAGGTATCAGCACCATGTACCTGTGTGAAAAAACTCCTTCAACTAGGGTCCCACATTTTTCTATAAATAGGACATTGGGGATCCTCGTTTTCAAGACTGGAAAAATAGAAGAAGCCTTCAAGATTTGGTCACGCAAACCCTTCAACCAGTTCCTCAAAAATCCTTTAGGTAGCTCTCTAAAACCCAATAGAAGATGGAATTAAGGTGGATAGTGGGATCAAAGTCCTTCTAGGGTCTGAAAAACAAGACACTTGTGTGAGGAACCCTTTTACCCTAGTTTACAACTACTAGCCCGAAGGTCCCTTCCCAAATCCAGGACCTACATGAGACCCTTCTGGGAAAACCTGATGATACCCTTGGTACTTGGAGTAAGGGCTCTCCCAAGTGTTGTTTCCTAGGTGGTCGATTTCCCAAGGAACATTCAACTCATGTAGGTCTTAACTCCTGCGCTAGGCACTTCCATCTCCTCCCAGGTCACCCTATAGAGAATACCTTCTACTCACAAAACCTTGTCATATGCGAGATACCTTCCAAGACCTCTTTCGGGCCACCAATAGAAGGGATCCCCTTCATTTGAATCCCTCATTTGAGGAGGAAAAAATTGAATCCTCCACTGAAACCTCCAAACTTTTATGACCATGGAGAGAGAGACACACCAGTGTGTCTCCCATTCAGTTATGAATTTCTTTATTTATTGGTGTCATACACTTGTCCTACCTGATGGTTAGGGTCCTCATGAAGGTACTCGGGCATTCAGCGGAAGATGGTGGTTCGGGGATTTTAAAAAAATCATCATTGTGATTATTAAACTTGTCTTATTCGACAATCTGGTCCCTGGTACGGTCTGAGGATCTCACTTAATTAATTAGAGCAGAAACTGTAAATCAAAAACGTACCTTTTTTAAATCAAAGTTGTGATTGACATCTCCTTGTCTCTAGTGATACTGATCAAAGGATCTAAATAAGTATCCCTCTATATCATCCACAAATCCTTCAAAAATCCATAGGAACATCAATCATCGAATTCTAGGTGCTATCATGAATATCTGATGATGCCTTCGATGTCCCGATGATCACTACGATCCTCTTCCTTTGATGATTAAAGGAATTCTTGGATCATCAATTGGAGAGAGAGATGCTCCCTCTCTAGAAACTAGGAGGATAGATATGCTCTCATTCAAAATGAACAAATAGTAATTGTTGTGAAACGACCCCTCTATATATAGTGGATATTCAAGATACCCAGTAGGGTTCCCCATCCTCTAGAAATTTAACATCCATTAAATAATAAATATATTAAACTAAACTGTACCATAAAAATTATTTACAATTTATCATATAATTGTAATATATATTAAATATATTATGTTATAAAACCAAGTCATTAACTCAACTCAAAATTCCCACTTAATATTAAATTAACCTAGAATATTAAAATAATATTCGTTCGAATAATATTTTATCATATTTAATTAACTTGTAAATACTTATAATAAATAAATTCAACTCAATTATTCATAACTTGAATAATATGAATTTATTTATCTATCTGTGATCGATAACTCGGACAGCACTCGGACCCCATAGTAGGGCCCACAATGTCTGATAAACCTATTCAACTGAATAGAGATGATTCTTGAATACGCTATTCTGATTAACCCTCTAGGACCTTCTCTCGATAGAAGTGAATAAAATCATAGACCAAGAGTGGAGTCTTGAAACCTATCAAGGCCCCTAAAGAGATAAGTAAATTCATAGCAATGAAATCTAACCTATGAACACGTATTGTGTAGTATAATCTCTTTGACTTTCATATCTCATAAAGAATAAAGCACACTTGTTTCATCACCCTTTTCTTGCTTTATTATTTGTTGATCTAGCCAGATGGATTTAACTTTTAACTACCTTGGAGAAGGGTTTATAAAGGTACTACCATCCTGATCAACAAGGCTCAGAATATATTACTTTCTCAACCCATAATCAAAAAATCCTTTCTTGATCATTCAACCAATGTCGTAACACCAATGACACACCCAACATAAGCTACCTCACCATGATTTAAATATCATTTTTATTTCCTTGCATCGAAGTACGAGATCAAATGGAACAAATTGATAATGATCTCAAGTCCGGAGACCAATACACATATCCATATATATGAACAACCAATGACACCCAAAAAATGTGGTGTTCCAATTGGTGGGTCCTTCCTCATGGTCTCGCTACTAGAGATCACCAAGTTTGAATATCATGAGAAGAAGTCCCAATTCTTATGATCCCCCAACACCTGATAGTCAAACATCTACTATGTCTAGTCCGTAAGATATATCTAGACCATAGAACCTTTGTTTAAGATTAATGTCATAGTATCTCAAGGTTATCATTATAGCCTAAGATCTTATATAACCTTTTGATACAATGATTAATATATGGAAATTACCATTAAATAGTGGACATAGAAATATATACACTATAATGGTAAATAATCATCATGTATATCTGACTATATATATGATATGGTAATCAAAATTACAATTCAAGTTGGGTCTAGGGAACCCACTATTATAACACTCCCACTTTCACTAGAACCAACTTGTTAACCATATTTGTTATCTCTAACATAATTAAGATCATGTTTCTATTTATTCATGGATTTAGTTACTGGGTCTACCACATTTCCATTGTCTAGCTATTCTTCTATATGTGACCTCGCCTTGTTGAGTAAAATCTATAAAGAGACAGAATCCTGAGTATAACCCTTTTTTCCACTATCAAAACTTGACATATTGGATAGTACCAGTAACAAAATTATCAAAATGATAAAACTTTACCTGGTAGGTGTGATTTTAAGAATTGGAACAAATCATTTAATTTAATAACTACTTCTTAGCTTCCTTAGAACCTTCAACATACTCGGTGTTTGTAGGTATGACTACCACTAGATTTTATAATATTTTCTTGCTCAACACCATAAAATAAATATGATATTAAATTGTGTTGATATAAGGAATACTATTTTGGATCCCCTCAAAACTAGTATCCCTTTCTCTCCACATACTAGGTAGATTTATTTTTTACCTAACCAAGTACAATTAGATAGTTCTGACTGCTTTAGTTTTAGTTCTCCTAGATATAACTGATATTTTCCAACCATAAAGTATATGTTGGAAATATCAATTATTTTACATATCATGGCATATGTGATTGATTCACCGCATAATAGAATGGAACTCAACTCACTAATCAATCTCCTCTTATTCCTTTTCATGTCTACTTAGAGATATTTATGCCATGTGACACTAGAAACAATTCATATTTTGAATTTATCTAACTTGTATTTTTCAATACCATGTCACTATATGTACAATTGACTAGGTTCAAGAAACCATTAGATCTATCTCAGAATATTTTGTTCCCTAGAACTTAGGTTATTAATTTTAGTCAATCACTAGAGAATTACTTTCAACCTGGTCTTAACTAACTATAAGACCAATTTCTGTTTTCCATATGTTGTCAAACATATTTTACTGGGAAAACAATGGTTCTCCCACTAACCTCTAGTAGACACATGTCAAATATTGGTTCAAAATGAATGATCTAAGATCTTATTGATTTAATCCTAAACTAGATTTCAATAACTTTACAACCCTTATTGGCATTCAATGGTGTCATCATCCCTTTATAGTTGCGTTGTGTAGGACCTTCCATGAAATTTGATCTTGACATCAAATTTCAAATTAAATGATCTTATAAATTAGCAATTACAAGTAAAATTCTAATGGATTTAGGTGGAACAACTTGGTATAACCAATCGATCCTTATTAGTACCAAGATTGTACCATCCATGTGTTATCTCACTTGAATACCCACCACAGTTTTTTAAATCACAAGCCCCTTTTCACTTTGATATATGTAATTCATTATTGAATTCTAATTGACCATTTTAATCTTAGTTGATTTCTATATACTACCTATTTATAGGAAATATTATTCACAATGAATAATTTATCACCGACCATGGTGAATAGAAAACCATCACTATGTTTTTAACCTTCCTATACAGTATGGGTCTCTAGAACATTCCACATGCACTTGTGGAACTAGTTCTTATACCAATTTACATGTCCATCTCTATCATTGACTAAACCTAAGTCAATCTTACTCCCACTATATCTAATAGATATGTGAACCCTTATATATAAATTTAGTCTATCATTTGACTACTACTTTTCTATCTTAGGGATTTATGTAATATCCTGGGAAATTGTTAGAATAATTATCTTCGATGCACATTGTGTTTTTTATACAAGTTTGTTTATATCCTAAAAAAATCTTTTCATGTAAACACTTATCTTATGAAATAATGGATTTACATCATAATAGGACTCATATGATATCCATGTGTCATTATATTTTTCATATGGTTATGGGATATCACCATTATTAGAAAATCATGTCTTGAAATATAATGGAAGTTTCTACAAGTTGAAACATTGATACTTCTTACATCATCACTTAGATGTATAAAATGTGAGTTTAGGAATTTCTCCATGGTAAATTTTGTTGATAAATTTTAACATGTAAAACTTATTATCAATTCTCATTATTAACATCAATTTTGTGATGAAAATAAGGTAATGTGCATTTAGTAGTTACGCCACGCTACATTATCATGATCGATGAATGTTTGGTCAAGATATTCTTCGGCATACCAACATGAAGAAACTCATATCTTATGATCATGCATATATCATACCTCATTTTATATTCCTTAATTAATTAAAGGAATATTATGAATTATATTTACCACTAGCTTACCCTTGGAATAGTTCACGCTCTCTTTTTGAACTAATTCTGAAAGCTTTGTGGAACACCTTTATTTATAAAGGTTTCTTTTTCCAAACTAAATATATAGATAATACAAAAGGTGTTTAGATTTAAAAATCCTAAATACCAAACTAGGTATCTACTTTAAATCAACTTTTATTTTTACTTTACAAAGAATTATCTTGCCACAACTGGGTTAATAAGTCTTACATTTTATATTCATCATTTATTACCTATGATTCAAATACTATTGAACTATTTTTTGAGTATGAAACACCAAAAAACATTCATTACTAAATTTGGAATAATGTCTCATTGTGTCCCAAGGGCACATGAGATAAATATTTTAGTTATACTCAATAATATTTTGAATTGAATCCTAAATTTTCAATTAGAAGTTATGTTTTTCTCACCATTGAATTAGGAATCACCCTTTCTTAGCCACTTGGAGAATACACCTAACTTCTTGTAACATTTATAAACTTACTTGGTTACTGTATTAAAATACATGTATTTGATTTAAATACTGTATTTTATACCCAATAAGCATGTTATAAACATTAATTTATGAATATACATTAAAGAAGAAGCAAGTACTATCTTCTTTAATTCAGTTCATTACGTTTAAACTTCCATAAATAAATTTAATGTTATGAAAAGAAAATAACCTCTTGTTTAATAACCAACCTCATTTTTAAAGGATATTATGAAGTTTCCTTTGGTGTCATTCTATCCTTATCACCTTTTCTTTCAAC
The DNA here is from genome assembly GCA_963277665.1 of Viscum album. Lineage (NCBI taxonomy): Eukaryota > Viridiplantae > Streptophyta > Magnoliopsida > Santalales > Viscaceae > Viscum > Viscum album. The sequence goes on from OY728157.1 coordinate 1,777,496,196, forward strand.
TTGTTCACCATAAGAATTAAAGATTAACCTATATTTAATTTTCTTGGTGAACATTACCTGAAAGGTAATAAAGCATTTACTCTAACCAATTCATTTTATAACATTAAACGAAACTAGAGTAATTGGGTGAAAAGGATGTAAGAATGGGATGCCTTGAAAGATCATGATATGTCTTTCATATTTATAAAAAACCATTATAGTCATCACCCATTCATATCTCGCTTCACTTTCTCCTCGTAAGCTTCTTGGATATGAGACAACATGTGTAATCCTTGATGTCCTGATGTTATAACTACAAAAAACATTGAAAATTGGTGATAACATTATTACATAACCATCATATACTTGATACGTGTGTCTCCTGTAAGTAATTTTTCACCCTCACTCCTTGAGGTGTCTTAACAGGTATGGGGACACTAGCACCTTGAATTTTTGATATAGTAGTATTGTGTGCAAGTGCCTTTCCTACACTAGAAAATTCATGCTAGTTTGAACATTAACTTTGTCCAATATTATTGCAATGTATATTTTTGGTATTTACTTTCCATTTTATACAAAAAATAAATAAACTTTAGAAAATTATTACTGTTATATTGATTACAAAATTAGACATTATTTGTTAATTAATTAAATCATTAAATGTCTCTCACTATTTTATTGAATTATAGGAACCCTCTGTACTAGAATTGGGATAATATTTTCCTTGAGTATTCTAGTGTTAAGGATCCTTGAACCTCCCCTCATAGTCTACAAGATTTGGCTATTCCACTACTCGAAGGGTCTAAGGTAGGTGTTTTACTGACTAACCACATTAACCGACAGTTCCTTGATCTATTGAATGAAGTACCATATTCTAAAATAATAACTTGATTTACTCAATGATTGCCTATAAAATGATAGAAAGTTAGATTTTACTAATTCTTGCTACCACTTTAGTTAATTCAACCCATCACTCTCATAAGATCTCTCTGGTAGTAAAAGGTACCCTCAACTTTAGCATGATAAGCACCCCAAACGCCCAGTTTTGTTAAAATTTGAATAATGGAAGGTGGTTATGACTTAATATTAATTTGTGGGTTTTTTTATTTTTCTCTCGAAAAATGTAATCCATTTCTATTAATCTTGTTCTACAATGTTTTCGTGCTCACAACTTAACATTGATAAAAAAACATCCCCCACTTCTTTATGCATTTTATTATTTATTATTTTATATATTTTCCAACTGTTATAAAATGCAAAAAATAATAAATAAATGCATGAAGGTAATCAACTACCCGGCAGGTCTTGAGCTTCTAAAATGACCTAGGGGCATCATACCTAAGTCGTTGGTTGACTCATGATGCAGCTCTCCCTCGTCCAGTATGTTTGATGCTCGTCTGGAGTAACGCCTCGACTTGGAATTATCTGTGTCTTACACCATCCTCATCTTTGTGGGGTCCATATCACATCTATAGTACCACCTCATCTTGGCGGGGTACACATCACATCGTGCATCGTCTTGGTCAAAGTACAAGAATACTCGCTCGTAAGAGAGGGGAACTAGGGTTGCAATGTACATAAGATGAGTTTAGACATGCAATCCTGTATACAAATTGAATGAAAAAAGTGACAATGCATAGACCGTCAATTTATTAACTACTTATTACAATAATTTCATGCATGTAAAAAATAATTAAATAAATAACTAAATGAATGTATACATTGGTCTGTGCTCAAGACTCGTAAGCGGGTAAAATTAATTGGATGACAAAAATTAAATTGTGTACATTAAAGTATGAGAGATTTTTAATTAAATTAAATAGATTTGATAATTCAAATAATTTAATTATTTTCGGTCCTCTATTAATCTAATTTTAATTCCAAAAATTAAAGTAATTAATTAATTTAATTTAAATACCAAAATTAAATTAATTTTCCCAGGTATTAAAATTATTATTTTTAAACCAAAATTAATATATTAATTAATTTAATTTAATGCTAAAATTAATTTAATTAAATTAATTAATTTTTATTAATTAAAAAAAAGGTCAGGTTTCGAAACACCGCCCCAGCCCATTGCACACAGACCCACGATAGGCCGTGAAAAGGCGATTTTAGGCGTAGGGGTTCTTTTTTAGTTTTATGGGGTAGGTTTTAAAATATTTGGGGAAATGGGGTTGTCCAACGCCAAATGAAGTGGCGCCGGACAAAAAAAGGGATAAGCGCCACATGAAGTGGCGCTTTGACCCCACACCCCCCAAACCCGATATATATATATATATATATATATATATATATATATATATATATATATATATAATAAATTTATTTATTATAATAAATATAAAAAAATACAAAAAATACATAATTATATTTTTTATAATAAATACAAAAATTATAATAAATTTACTTATTTATAATAAATATCTAATAAATATTATAATATTATTATAATAAATATACATTTTTTATACATTTATTATACATTTATTACAAATATTATAATGTTATAATATTATAATATTCATTATAATAAATATCTAATAAATGTTTTAATAAATACTATTATAATAAATGCACAATAAATGTATAATAAATGTATAATAAATATTTATAATACATTTATATTTATGATAAATACTTATTATAATTAAATATAATAATATTTATAATAATAAGTATCTAATAAATGTATAATGAATATTATTATAATAAATATACGTTTATAATATCTATTATAATAAATATTATTATAATTTTTATTATAATAAATTTATAATAAATATTTATGATGAATTTATTATAAATGTATATTTATTATAATAAATATTATAATATTTAATTATAATAAATATACATTTATATTAATATTTATAATAAATATACATTTATTTATTATAATAAATCTACATTTATTTTATACATTTATTATAATAAATACGTATAATAAATGTATAATAAATATTACAATAAATTTATTTTTTAATTATAATATAATAAATGTAATATGTAATTATGTATCTTTATTATATAATTATCATATCTATGAATAATTATATACGATAATTATATAATTATAAATATACATTTATTTATTATAATAAATATGTAATTATTTATAAATGTAATATACATTTATTTATTATAATAAATATAAATTTATATAAATATAATTATAATAAATATTATTATAATATTTATTATAATAAATTTATAATAAATATTTATAATACATTTATTATAAATGTATATTTATTATAATATTTATTATAATATTTATTATAATAAATATTATAATATTTAATTATAATAAATATACATTTATATTAATATTTATAATAAATATATATTTATTTATTACAATAAATCTACATTTATTTTATACATTTATTATAATAAATAAATATTATTAATAAATGTAAATTTATAATTATAATATTTATAATTAATGAATATATTTATTAAAATATGTTTATTTATATTTATATTTATAATTAAATTTATAAATATATATTTTGAATTTATTATACCTTTAAAAATATAATATTTATAAATATATTCATATAATTATATTTATTTATAAATATATTCATTATTTATATATATATATTTATATAAATTTATAAATATATATTTTGAATTTATTATACCTTTAAAAATATAATATTTATAAATATATTCATTATTTATATATATATATTTATATAAATAAATATATTTATTTAAATATATTTATAAATATAATCATATAATTATATTTATTTATAAATATATTCATTATTTATATATATATATATTTATATTAATAAATATATTTATAATTATAATTATAAATAAATATAATTATATGAATATAATTTAAATTTATTTATAAATAAATATTCATGAATATAATACATTTATTATTAATATAAATTAATAAATATATATTTATAAAATGTATTGTATTTATAAATATATTTAATAAATGTATATTTATAATAATTGTATTACATTTATAAATATAATAATAAATGTATTGAAATACATTTAATAAATATACATTTATTATAAAAAATAAATTTATTAAATACATTTATTATAATGCATTTATAAAATACACTTACTAAATACATTTATTTAATAAATGAACTATATTTATAAATATATTTAATAAATATACATTTATTATAAATACAATACATTTAATAATTGTATTTAATAAATATAATACATTTAATAAATATACATTTATTATAAATACAATATAATACATTTAATAAATATAATTTTGTTATAAATACAATACATATAATAAATATACATTTATTATAATACATTTATTATAATAAGTGTATTTAATAAATATAATACATTTATTAAATATACATTTATTACAAATACAATATATTTAAATAAATGTATTTGATAAATATAATATAAATTTATTATAAATACAATACATTTATTAAATATAAATATACATTTATTAAATATACACTTATTAAATATACATTTATTACAAATACAATATATTTAAATAAATGTATTTGATAAATATAATATAAATTTATTATAAATACAATACATTTATTAAATATAATGTATACATTTAATAAATATGCATTTATTTAATAAATAAAATACATTTAATAATGTATACATTTATTAAATAAATGTATAATTAATAATAAATATTATTATATATTTATTGTATTTATTTTATTATACATTTATTATAATTAAATATTTATTATAATTAATATTTACTATAATTATATAATTATTATATTTTTGTATTTATTATATTTATATTTCTCTAATTATTATAATTGTATATTTATTATATTTATTTATTTAGTACTATTATGTATTTATCATAATTATATATTTATTATAGTTATTATTTTTATCATTATAAATTTATTATAATTCCATAATTTTAATTATAATAATTACATAATTATAAATATAATAAATATAGAATTATAATAAATGTATAGTTATAAATAGAATAAATATATAATTATAATTAATATATTATAATTAATGTATGTGTTATATTTATAATAAATATAAATAAATAAATTTATTATAAAAATTATAATTTATTATAATTTATTTATTCATGTATTTATTATAAATAAATAAATTTTTTATATTTATAAATATATATATAAATGGGGGTTGGGGGTGGTGTGGGGTCAAAGCGCCACTTGAAGTGGCGCTTTGACCCAATTTTGTTCAGCGCCACTTGAAGTGGCGCTGAACAAACCCATTTCCCAAATTAAAAAAAATCATAACCCATAAAACTAAAAAAAAACCCCTACGGGCTAAATTACACCCCCGTGAAAAGCCTCGGAAGGGCTGTTCTGGGATAGGTAAGTCCACCCAGACCCGCACCTTGATGGAAATAGCTTCCTGGAACTCATTTCATGGTGATTTGGGTCCGGTAGAAATAGGTACCTCATGCCACTGGATCTGACTGCTCCACTGACTGTGGCGATGTCACTGGTAAAGAGAGGTGGCTCCAAATGTGTAGTTCAGGTGTGTCGGAACTGAAGAGGAAGTGCGTCGGGGCAGCCATGGTCGACGGTGAGGTGTCGGGTTCACCAGATCTGGCGGGAGGCAGCTCGACCGTGGAGAGGAACCACAGTGAAAACTGGATTGGGGTGTCGTAGTGGAGGTGGAACAACCACTACAGAGGAGCCACGACAGCGACTCAGAGTCACTAGGAAGGAGGGTGTGTGTCTTAGCGGTTCGCTGACCTGGGAGGGAGGAGGCTGGAAGCTAGGCTTCTAAGGGCTGGAGGGAGCACCACAACAGCGGATCTGGATGGCTCAAGCGGTACCAAATGGGTGCAATGCATGGTTCATGGGATGAAGATGGCACTGGTAGGAGAAGCGGAATCCCGTGGGATATGTTACACACTGTCAGGCTGAAGGCGGACAGAAGAGGATAGAGGTAGAGGGGTACTAGTCTGCTCACTGAAGGAGGATGAAGGACGTGCTACTGGTGAGTGAGCCTTCTTAGAGGAGGAAGACAGCTGACAGGTGGGGCTGACCCCTCCCCCAAACCCTTTTTTTTATTTTTTTATTAACTTTGATAGGAAAAAAATAAGAAAAAAAGAACCGTCAACTGCCCCACTTGGCCCATTTATTGTTTGTGTGTGGATTTTAAACACTAATTTTTCAAAAGGCTTATTAATAGAATTTTTATTATATTAATAATTATTATTATAATAATAAAATTATAATTATTTTTATTATAATAAAATCATAATTTTTATTATTATTAAAATCCAAAAAATGTTGGAATCAACTATTCTGGTCACCAGTCAGAGCAATTCTGGCGATTGGAATCCAACCAAAAAATATAAATCACTGAAATTGCCACAAATAAATAAGAATGAGATCAAATTCATCAAATTTTAATACCCAACAATCGCAAAATGATCCATATTAAAATTTTCAGATGGCTATAACTTGGTTGTATGAAATCGGATCGACATGCGATATATATCGTTGGAACCAAAATTTAATCCTTTACCTAATTTAAAGAAGATTTAATTTTCTTTGCTCATATAATTTACATGATTGCTCTGATACCAATTGAATGTACTGAGGCATGCATCGGAAGCCGATGGGATAGATATTTTAAAATTTTTCATCGTCGGGAGGACGAGACTTGTCATCTCTGACAATCCAAACCTCGGTACGGTCTAAGGATCTCATGTAATTAATCAAATCACAAAATGTAAATTGAAAACATACTTTTTTGAAATCCAATCCACGCTCTACATCTGCTTGTCATCGAAAATCATTGTTTGAAGGATCTAAAGTAGGATCCCTCTAGATCATCCCCAAATTCTTCAAAAATCTATAGGAACATTGATCGTCAAATTTATGGTGCTAGCGTAGAGATCCAACAATTCCTTAAACATCCTAACGATCACTGCGATCCTTTGCCTTTGATGCGTGAAGTCATTCTTGGATCATCTCTCAGAGAGAGATACTCTCTCTATAGAAAGTGGGAGGATAAAGAGGCTCTCATTCAAAATGAATGAATAGTAATTGTTATGCAAGGGCCTCTCTCTATATATAGTGGATATTCAAGATACCCGGTAGGGCTCCCTGGACCTCAGAAATTTAACATCCACTAAATAATAATTATAATGAACTAAAATGTTCCATAAATATTATTTATAATTTATCGCATACCTGAAATATATATTAAACATATTATGCGATAAAACTGAGTCGTTAACTTGGCTCAAAATTCCTGCTTAATATTAAACAAATCAGAAATATTAAAATAATATTTGTTTGAATAATATTTTCTCATATTTACGTAACTTGTAAATACTTTTAATAAATAAATTAAACCCAATTATTGATAAATTTAATAATATAAATTTATTTATTTATCGTTGATTGATAACTTGGACAACACTCAAACCCCATAGTGGTGCTCACCATATTTGATATACCTATTCAACTGAATCGGGAGGATTCTTGAATACATTATTTTGTGTGACCCTCTAGGCCCTAATATCAATATCAGGGAATAAAATCCACAGACCAAGAGCAGAGTCTAGAAACCCATCAAGGCCCTAAAAATATAAGGAAATTCATAACAACGACAACCAAACTACAAACATGTATTGTGTATGTTAGGGCCAATAGGGTCCTATATACCCTGAGAGGGGGGGTGAATCAGGGTATGGATATTATTTTTCAAAGTTCTTTCTGCCCCACTGGATCTTGACCTCTTTGTTACAAGGGTCACTTTGTTTGCACTTGTGTGGTTACTATGATCACTTGTCTCATTTACCTGATGATGATGCTTTGAATGCAATGCAGGAAAGTAAGCAGGCAGACACAGAGATTTTTACTTGGTTCACCGCTAAGGGCTACGTCCAAGGAGCATACGCCGACAAGTTGCCGGTTCGTCCCAAATTCCACTAGGCTTCACTAGCTGTGGATTACAATGTTCGGGCTAGATCACTTCTATGCCCAGGCTCACTGCCTATACAATGTTTAGGGTCAGCTCACTGCTTTCCCAAGGGTCACTCCCTGTTTCTCTCTCTCTGGCTCACTGTCGGTGGAGAGGATCACCTTCTTCCTCTTCCTAAGCTCACTGCTCCAGAAGGGATTCACTCACAGTTTATAGACCTGTAGGTCTCTTCATTTTCATGAAAGAATGCATCTTCCTCTGTATGTAGATGCTCTGTTGAAGTCCAACTTTCACCCGCAGATGAATCTCACTTTGCACCAGATGTACCGGGCAACCTCAGTTTTTACGCGCAACCCTTACGGTGTCTTGCGCGCAATCTCTATGATTTGCGCGAAATTCCTTTTTCGCGCAACCTCCAAATATTACGCGCAGCCTGGAAACTGCCTTGCGCGCAATTCACTGCTTTTGCGCGATATCCACTTTTCGTGCAACCTTCCTTTTACGCGCCAACACCAACTTTCTGCGCAGCCTTAGCTTTTCGCGCAATTGCTGACTTTACGCGCAGACTTTAAGTTTACGCGTAACACCCTTTCTAACTTCAATTTCGCGCACCAGAGCTCGGGTATTTTCTATGTCTTGAACTCTACTGAATGGAGGAGGGTCACTTCATATTTATAGGCAAAATCGACCCCGCGCGAAAAACCCTTCTTGAGCGCGTAATCCGCTTTGATCGCGAAATACAAATCTTCCGCGCACAACCATTTTCCGCGCACTGCTCCATAATTTCGCGCACCTCATGCCTTTGCCATTTTCTGAGCTTCGGACCTCGAAACATCTTTTGCGCGAAATACTTCATCCACTATTTCGCGCGCCACTTCAATTTTTCGCGCACGCCTCCAAAATTTCGCGCGCCTCATGCCTTTACCGATTTTCAAGCTTTCGGCCTTGAAACATCTTTTGCGCGAAATACAATTTCGCGCAACCCGCTGTTTTGCGCGCCATACTTCAAGATTTCGCGCAACCCGCTACTTTTGCGCGCCACGCTTAATTTTTCCGTGCACCTCTTTCATTTCTCTCTCCTCAACCTTTGCCAAAAACATATCGCTCCATTTTCCAATGGCGATTTTCCGGCTCATAAATTTGGCAAACACTGGAGAACGGCGCCACCTTGTACTGCTCTTTTTGTACCACCTCCAGATCGTCATTTCCTTTGTCATAGTTCTTTGTCAACATATAATGTCAACAACTTCTCGGGAACTCGACAATTCTCCATGGAAACCTGCTTTGTCAACAAACACAATCAACCCAAAAATACTGCAATGTTACCTTGAGGGATTTTTGCCCAACAATCTCCCCCTTTGGGTTTGTTGACAACTCTTCACAACTCTGCTCAGAAATATTTTCTGCACTTTGATACCTCACTGAGTCTTCTTCCAGCTGCTACCACCATTCGCCTCTTGCGATTATGATAGCGTTCAAGGATTCACTTAACATGTACTCTAAGCTCACATGAGCAATGCTCGGTGTGAGAAACAAGAGTAGTATGAAAAGTTCATCAATGAATCACTTCATTTCAGACCACAGTTGTTGATTCCACCCTGATACCAATTCTTAAAATAAAACCAGTTGTTGAACCACACTGATACCAATTGGTGAATTCCTAATTTGATACCAATTGTTGATAGCTGGACACCATCTCACACCATTCCAATCATCACTATTCTGCTTTTATCACGATCCGCAGCGGTCGTGATTTCTATGCTTTGATCGATCACTTCTAGCATCGTCAGATTTAATACACTCTCCCCCTTTCTCATTGCTCCCCCTTTCTGGCTGATCCACCTGTCAGCTTCTCCCCGTATCAATTATGATTTATCAAATATCCGCACGATTTTCTCCCCCATTAACAAACACTTTCCTCCCCCTTTGTCAACGAACCCAAAGGTCACTCCTTTGTAGTCTGTAACATAGTAGAGAACACATTCTCACAGTAGGAAAAAACGCACTATACCTCGGGGAGAGGGGGGGTTCCATATCCACACTATTTCAAGTGCGGGGAATCGACTGAACTCCCAAAGCCAGTCGATGCCTCTCAAAAGCTTCCTTGGGTAAGGCCGTTGTCAGAATGTCTGCAACCTGTAGCTCTGTAGGCACATACTCCAACTTCACGATTCTCTGCTCAACCTTCTCCTTGATAAAATGATACTTAATCTCAATGTGCTTTGTCCTCGAATGATGGATGGGATTTTTGCTAAGATTTATAGCACTTGAGTTGTCGCACTGGATTCCGATCGGAGACTTCACTTCAACTCCCATATCTTCAAGCTGCTGCTTCATCCACAATAACTGTGTGCAGGCTTGAGTGGCTGCAATATACTCAGCTTCTGCAGTGCTCAATGAAATGCAATCTTGCTTCTTGCTTAGCCAAGAAATACACAATCCACCAAGATAGAATGCACCACCTGACGTTGATTTTCGATCATCCGCTGAACCGGCCCAGTCTGCATCAGTATATCCCAATAACTCTGTCTGAGATTTGTCGTTGTATGGCAAGCCGAAGTCCACCGTGCCCTTGATATACCGAAGTATTCTTTTCACTGCAAGCATGTGACTTTCCTTGTGATTACTCTGATACCTCGCTGCTTGGCATGTGGCGAAAACAATATCAGGCCTTGTTGCGGTTAAGTACAACAGACTTCCAATGATTTGCCTGTATTCTGTGATATTAACTGCCTTGCCATCCTCATCATCCTTTGATTACTCTTTATCTGGGAGTCTCCTTTGCACATCAGTCGTGCTTTGTTCCGAATCATCATGCCATATTCATTCATCTTGTCTTGATAGACCCATTTTTTTCCTGATGACATTTTTAGCATCTAGCCTCGAAACAATCTCCCACGTCTGATTCTTCTCAAGTCTGATCTATCTCTTCATCCATGGTATGATCCCAGTTTTCATCTTCAGTTGCATCAGCAAAGCATTTCGGCTCAACCTGAGATATAAAAGATGTTTTCTGCAGTGATTTCATTCTCCCTGTCTGAGCTAGAGCTAACTAATCACCAATGATATTCTGCATGTCAATTTCAGCTCAACTCTTTGACTGTTGTGCAGATGAGGATTTTTACTTCCTTGTACTCACAAACTAGACACTTTCATGTTCATCATTGGTGTCTTCTTCTGAATCAGCATAAGCCACTTCTGATCTCCCTATGTTTCTTTCTTCCTCAATACTTCCATCAGGAAGTTGTTCACTGACTCATTTTTCAGTGGCTTCATTTCTTTCAGCTAGGTTTCTCAAATTTTTGTTGAGACGCCTTTGATTTTCTCTTGCAGCTTCTTGGTATCCTAAAAACAGTCAGCTGATACCATATTGTTAGAGCAAATAGATAAGCATGAAATGCATTGTTATTGCTGCTTCTCCCTGTGTTTCTTTCTTCCCTCAATAGGAAACACCTGAGCCGAGTCATCCAATTATTGCATTGATGGATCTTGAATCTGATTTGGATATATAATGCTCCCCCTGTGTTATGCAACTCTTCCAGTTGTTAGGCCCAACAGTTTAGACCCATAACACGTCTTTTCCTCCTACATCATTTGCTCTCATCTTCCACTCAAATTTGAGCCATTAACAAAATCTCTAAGCCTGTGGAGTTGAAACTCGGTGTAGGAAACAAGAGATAAATTTAATAACACAATCACTTCCTATTGTGCTCTGTTGCTCCCTTTCTTCATCAACTCTAGTACCTGATTTGAATCAATTGAAATTCTAGAGCAAATCACTTCTCCACTTCACATCCTTAGATGCCACTACCCCATGGATCGTATCTCCCTAAAACCTGAAACACATGAATCATCAGTTAATAGCATTTAAATATATAGGGAGAGGGGATTCTTCTAGAATCCTCAACATGAGGATGATGGTTGATCCTGATGGGCCAACCCTTTGATTCTTTCTTGGAGCGCATCACACTCCTTTCTTGCTTCCTCCAACTGCCTGACCAACTTCAACTGTTCTGGCCATATGACTAGGCATTCTTTGCTCACATTCTGAGCCTTTTTCTGATATGAAGATTCTGCAGACTTGGCCTTTCTCACAATCCGGGGTTTAGACCAACTGGTACACATTTCGATCTTTGATGTTCTACCGAAATTCCATTTCCCTTGATTGTTTCTCGGTGCAGGAATCTCCTTTCTTGTCATCTTCCCTGTCTTCTTTGTCCATTGTAGGGATCTGCCTTTTTCTTCCACTTCTCGTTGCAAAACACGACATGTGGATTTTTCGATGCATTCTTTGCTTATCTGCCTTTTATCAGATTTATGAGTCACCGCCCTATTTTTCATTGGTGGTGGGTCCTCCATTGAACGTTCATTCTTCTTTATCACCGCTGGAGTAGATCTCCCCTTAATCTTCCAGGTTTGCTCACATTCTCTCCTTGAGAGCTGTTGTGAGTATGACAGAGGAGGTGACTGATACACCTTTCGTTCAGCTCCATGTGATTTCCCCGAGGCTCGAAGCCTATTCTTATCCTTACCACTTTGTCTCCCAGTACATGCTTCTTTCTTGTACATTTCCTGTGGTGCAGATCTCTTTTCTTGTTCCTTTCCCTTTCCTGCTTTCTTCTTACTGCAATGTCTCGCCATGTGCCCATAGTGAGAACATATAAAACATTTTCCCTCAAAGGCATACCTCATTTTATCATCTCTCTGCAGAGATGTTGATGCACCTTGAGTTCTTCCTCTGATATTGTTCTCCTGAGCTTCCTGACACATGCTCATGGTGTGTCCCATTCTTCCGCAGTAATAGCATCTAATATATGCTTTCCTCTGAGAAGCTCTTCTTTCTAATTTCTCATGATGCTTCTTCCTGTTCTCAGATTTATTAATGTTTCTCTTTTCACAGCCTGAAATGTACTCCAGAGCCTCTGTATAGAAGCTTGATGTGTGGCCATGATTCCCACAGAAATAGCACATGTCGTCACTTCTTTTTGTAACTGACCTCTTAGGCCTATCTCCAGCACCTACAGGTTTTTCTCCACTCCTGGAACTGTTCACAGCTCTCTTCTTATCATGCATGGGAGGTGATTCATAAAATCCAATACCAGCTTTTCCGAAACTTGCTGGTCTTTGAGCTGAGAAAATATTCTGTTGTTTCTCTTCAGAGATAGCATATCTGTTCTTCATTTTATCATCACTTGTCGAAGGATGATCAAATAGTAAATGCAAGGCATCCTTCATTTTAGGCCTTCCTTTGGATTTAGACTTCTCTATTTCCTTCTTGACTGATTCTAGCTCTTCTACCAACTTTTGAATCTTTATATCCCTTGATTCAAGTTGGACATCAAGTTCTTCCTTGAGAAGCTTCCCTCTACTCACCTCATCTTCCAGTTCATGATTCATCTTATCAACCATGTCATTTTGCTCCTTTACCTTCAATTTTTCTTGAGCGACAGAGTCAGAGCAACATGCATTCTCTTGTTGTAGCCTTTGATTCTTATGAACTTCTGCAGACAACTGTGCTGCTAGATCATTATTTCTGGCTTTAAGATTTTGTGCTTCATCTGAATTTTGACTCTCTTCATAATCACCGGCCTTTTGTTTTCCTTTCATTCTAGCCATCTTCTGCAGCTCTTCAGCATTTGAATCATTCTTCTCTGTTAGGTCAGTAACTATATCAATAAGCCTTTGATTTAAGCCTTTTAGCTTGTTGACCTCAATCTCCAATCCCTTGATCCGTATATCTTTAGATTTGTCTTCTTCAGTGTTTCCAACGTCACTTGGAATATTAGGTTCTTCAATGCTCTTGAATTGATCTTTCACTTTTCTATTCAAGCCATCGATCTCCCTTTTCTGTTCTTCAATCTTAAGCTTATACTCACTGACTGATTCTGAGTTCTCTGGTGCTGATAACTTGAGTTTCTCAATTTTATTTATCAACTCAGACTTCTCTTCTTCTTGCTGCTGCATATAGAGTTTGGCATCGCGAACAACTTTGTTAGCATTCTTGGTTTTGGCTCTCCAAACATCTATCTCTTCAAGAGCAGCCTCTAACTCAGCTCGCATATCTATTCTTCCTTCAATTTCTTCTTCTATTTCAGTATCACTCTGATGCTCATGTACTTTACTCATTCCAACATCATGATTGAGTGAATCAATCTTTTCCCTTTCTGATTCATCCAAGCCTTCCTTCAGCAAGCTGTTTGATTCCTTTAGTTGAATCACACATTTTCCATATACACTTCCACACTGAGGAGTACCACCTGACTTCTGATTCTTCTTTGATGTTTTTCCCTTTGCCATGGCTCACGAGATAAGAGAAGACTAATTATTTAAACACACAGATCGACTACACCAAGTCAGAGCAAACAAATCTAATAAAGGCAACCTATCGCTCTGATACCAATTGTTAGGGCCAATAGGGGCCTATATACCCTGAGAGGGGGGGTGAATCAGGGTATGGATATTATTTTTCAAAGTTCTTTCTGCCCCACTGGATCTTGACCTCTTTGTTACAAGGGTCACTTTGTTTGCACTTGTGTGGTTACTGTGATCACTTGTCTCATTTACCTGATGATGATGCTTTGAATGCAATGCAGGAAAGTAAGCAGGCAGACACAGAGATTTTTACTTGGTTCACCGCTAAGGGCTACGTCCAAGGAGCATACGCCGACAAGTTGCCGGTTCGTCCCAAATTCCACTAGGCTTCACTAGCTGTGGATTACAATGTTCGGGCTAGATCACTTCTATGCCCAGGCTCACTGCCTATACAATGTTTAGGGTCAGCTCACTGTTTTCCCAAGGGTCACTCCCTGTTTCTCTCTCTCTGGCTCACTGCCGGTGGAGAGGATCACCTTCTTCTTCTTCCTAAGCTCACTGCTCCAGAAGGGATTCACTCACAGTTTATAGACCTGTAGGTCTCTTCATTTTCATGAAAGAATGCATCTTCCTCTGTATGTAGATGCTCTGTTGAAGTCCAACTTTCACCCGCAGATGAATCTCACTTTGCACCAGATGTACCGGGCAACCTCAGTTTTTACGCGCAACCCTTACGGTGTCTTGCGCGCAATCTCTATGATTTGTGCGAAATTCCTTTTTCGCGCAACCTCCAAATATTACGCGCAGCCTGGAAACTGCCTGGCGCGCAATTCACTGCTTTTGCGTGATATCCACTTTTCGCGCAACCTTCCTTTTACGCGCCAACACCAACTTTCTGCGCAGCCTTAGCTTTTCGCGCAATTGCTGACTTTACGCGCAGACTTTAAGTTTACGCGCAACACCCTTTCTAACTTCAATTTCGCGCACCAGAGCTCGGGTATTTTCTATGTCTTGAACTCTACTGAATGGAGGAGGGTCACTTCATATTTATAGGCAAAATCGACCCCGCGCGAAAAACCCTTCTTGAGCGCGTAATCCGCTTTGATCGCGAAATACAAATCTTCCGCGCACAACCATTTTCCGCGCACTGCTCCATAATTTCGCGCACCTCATGCCTTTGCCATTTTCTGAGCTTCGGACCTCGAAACATCTTTTGCGCGAAATACTTCATCCACTATTTCGCGCGCCACTTCAATTTTTCGCGCACGCCTCCAAAATTTCGCGCGCCTCATGCCTTTACCGATTTTCAAGCTTTCGGCCTTGAAACATCTTTTGCGCGAAATACAATTTCGCGCAACCCGCTGTTTTGCGCGCCATACTTCAAGATTTCGCGCAACCCGCTACTTTTGCGCGCCACGCTTAATTTTTCCGTGCACCTCTTTCATTTCTCTCTCCTCAACCTTTGCTAAAAACATATCGCTCCATTTTCCAATGGCGATTTTCAGGCTCATAAATTTGGCAAACACTGGAGAACGGCGCCACCTTGTACTGCTCTTTTTGTACCACCTCCAGATCGTCATTTCCTTTGTCATAGTTCTTTGTCAACATATAATGTCAACAACTTCTCGGGAACTCGACAATTCTCCATGGAAACCTGCTTTGTCAACAAACACAATCAACCCAAAAATACTGCAATGTTACCTTGAGGGATTTTTGCCCAACAGTGTACTATAATCTTTTTGTATTTCATTTCTTATAAATCAAGATTCACACTTGTGTCATTGCCCTTTTCTTGATTTATTATTTGTTGATATAATCAGATGGATTTTCCTTTCAACTACCTTGTCCAAGTATTTATAAAGGTATTGTACCTCTGATCAACATGGCTCGAGATATATTACTTCCTCAACCCAAAAATGAAAAATCCTTTCTTGATCATTCAACTAATGTTGTACCACCAATGACGCACCAAACATAAGCTACCTCACTATGATTTAAATATCAAGATTTTCTCCTTACATCAAAGTATGCAATCAAATGGAACACATTGATAGTGGTCTCAATTTAGGAGACCAATACACATGTTCATATATAGGAACAACCAATGACACCCAAAACATGTGGTGTCCCTATTGATAGGTTCATACTCATGATCTCACTACTATAGATCACCAAGTTCAAAATTAATGATAAGAAGTATCAATGGTTATGATCCCCCAACACCTGATAGTCAAACATCTACTATGTCTAGTCAGTAACATGTATCTAGACCATAGGACCTTTATTTAAGATTAATGTCATAGTTTCTCAAGGTTCTCATTATAGCCTGAGATCTACTACAACCTTTCGATACGACAATTAATATGTAGAAATTACCATTAAATAGTGGACACAAAAATATTTACACTATAATGGTAATTAATTATCATGTATATCTGACTGTATATATGATATAGTAATCAAAAACACTGTTCAATTTGGGTCTAGGGCACCCACTATTACAACACCTCAGAGTGAATGCAATTATGAATTCCCATGGTCATAAGGACCACAACCCTAGGGGCAGTGGTAGGGAATTCTTGGTCTCAGATACTAGGGCTAGGACCATATCCTTCCCTAGTCCTCTCTAAGATTAGTAACCTCTAGTTCCATATAGGGAGGGAGAGGATCACACTTGATTTTCTATTTGATGGTTAATGTTTTATCATTATCTATTATCTGGAACCAAGACTAGGGAATCCATATTGGAGTAATCCCCTATCCTTTCTTATAGGGTGGTAGCCAGGCGAGTAGTCTGATGTGAAAATCCTGATTACCAAAACATGAGAGGAAATGGGCATATCACAGCCCATTCTTCTTCTCTCATAGCTTGAACCTCTTACACCAGTGGGAGAAGGATCGTGTCGTTTTTAGAATCTTTTAATTACTCTTATTTCTGACATTTTAGCATGACTCACATGGTCGTAAAGGCTAGCAATAATCATAGCTTATACATGATTGGATGCATGACTCAGTATATAATATTTTTTCAGATCTTCCTCTCACCTTTCTTCATATGGAATCCATATGTATGGGACCTAAAATCCATGTATCCAAATAAAAGGGCATCCTCCTATATGGTGTAAGCCCTGAAGACACTCCTTGATCTTCAAAGGGCCCATATTCCCAATGAAGCAATTCAAAGGGCATCCCTCCTAGAGTAATCCCCAACTAAGCTACCAAATCACCATGAGTCAAGACATCCCTCATGGTCCCAATCCAAAGGGCATGCTTCTATATTGTGTAATCCCCAAAATCACACATTAATCATCTCAAAGGTCTGTATCCCTTATGATACAAACCTTCAAAGGACCTCCATAGTTGTGGGTCCTCACAATTGAACTACATGGGATTTAGTTTCTGACCAACTAGGATATGCAGGAAGCCTCTATGAGGTCAAAACCTGACACACCAAATCAATCCTAAGTCTCTCTAGGCCACATTCCTTGTAGGGTCATATCTAGACTAGGAGACCATATCCCTTATAGGTTCCTTGGGCCGCCTCGGCATAAGTCTCACACCAAAATTTGACTAGGAACTTTTCACCTAGATGTCCTTATCTCATGATGTTAAACTACATGGTTTGGTCCTCATAAAATGACCTTAAAAGGTATGATGTGTCCCATTAAGTGGTATTGAACTATGTGGTTTTTGATTCCTTTCAAAATTATATGTAGGGATCCCATCTCATGGGCCCGATTTTGACATTGAAACAACTCCAGTCTTCCTATATGATGATAAAATCTAGAGTTCCCCACTATGTGTCTAAAAAACAGCATCATAATAATAAATGATAAAAGAATCTATGATCCATTATAAAAGGGTACCATTGATGGAGAACCTCAGATGCATACAGATGTCTCCATCGATGAAGAACCTTAGATACATATAGATGATTCTAAATTCCCTACATTCTAATAATTTATTTTTAATTCAAGGGTGGCCTATGTTGTACTTGGGAATTGATGAGGTATTCGCAAACATATCTTAAATCTATAAGAGAGTCCTATAGTAGGAAACAATTCCCCCCAAAAATAGTGTGATAATTCTGACCTCTCATCCTCTCGACCAATGTGAGTTCTTAAGTATCATTGTCTAAGTTCCCCAATGAGTGCATACCTTTGGAAATTAGGTCCATGAGGCATCACATATATGAGATCCCTTGGGTTTTTTTGGTTCCATGAAAAAACCACATTATAAACCACCCAGAAAAGATGTGGGTATATGTGTTTGACATAAATGTTGTCCCGCAAACACCACAAAACACCATTCCATAACCACATAATATTCAAGAATGAAACAAAAAATGGTGAACTTGATGTGAATACTTAACTAATAAGATGGTTTAGCCCACCTGTCAGGCCCTTTTCACTCTCAAAATGAAAGAGGTCCAAACAAAATAATCAATTGTGAATGTGTTTATTTATCAAGATGCTGCTTGGAAAGGGTTTTCTTATTTGTGTTTTTCACCTATATTTTAGGCACCCTAGAAAAGAACTCCCTTAGATCCAAATGGAATCACACCAGTTTTCAAAGATGTATTCCTTAGCTATCATTCATGTTGGGTCCTCATCTAAGAAGAGGACATCGTCGCCATCCCAAAATATTCAACACCAGGTCTCAAATGCGTTGGTCCATAAGTACCTCCAAAATGGTACCATCCCATCCCTGGAGTCTACTCAATAGGACTTCCATCTCATGAATCCACACCATTCACCCACTCAACGATGGATAGTGGTTCAAAAATAGGCAGAACCAATCACTGAATACAACTATTTTGTGAGATTATCCATATAACATAGTAATCATATCCTCTCTTATATTAAGAAGGAAGATCAAGAGGCCGCAAATGAAATCACCCAGAAGACATAGGGGTACTTTCAAAGGGATCCTTCTAATAGTCGTCTCCACCAGCGTCGCATGGTAGTGAACCCTTAGAATTATTGGGGAGCTATCCTTGAGATTCTGGCCCAGGTTGTCTGGACCTGGGCATGCAAGACAACCCACTAAGGGAAGTGTCCATTCAACAAGGAATGGGGATACACATTTGTCCTCACCAGAGAATCCCACTAATAAAATTTGGTGTCAAACTGTGAGTAGGCACAAACACCGGTCTTCACTAATCAAGTCAGCCAACAGACCCATATAGTCATATCCAGAGAATCCCACCAATAAAATACATTGAAAAATTGTGAATAGGAACACATGCCTTCCCATACCCAGAAATACCACCAGTCAAACTTGGAGAAAACCCGTGAGTAGGAAAAAACACCTTACCACACCAACTAAGCCTGCCAGTAGCCTCGTCTGGCAGTGTCCAATGAATTCCGCCATTTAAATTCATCAAAAATTCATGAGTAATAACAAACACATTCTCACATAAATCAAGTCTTCCTATCAAATTCAGCAGAAAATCTTGAACAGTAGCACACAACCACCCACATTTATCAAGCCTACTAGAAGCCTCATCTAGCAGCACCTGGAGGAATCATATGGAAATTCCCGATAACAAATAGGGGTCAGACCCAAATATCTACCCCTACACATGATTATTGTTTGTATCCACTAGTAGGAAATGAAGGATAGGATTAGGAACATATCCCTACTCCAGCCATATAATGGGAACACATCCATATTCCAGCCATTGAATATATCAAGCACATCCTAAAAATGGTGAAAGAGCATACACAAATTCCTGACCACATCCTACAAACATGCCAGGTTATCATAACGAAAACAGTAGTGGTAGAGGGATGGATACACAACTCTATCCCTACAACTGGGGTGACTCATCAAAATTTCATCCTAAAGTATACAGACAACTCTACTCCCATCTAGGAGGGGTGTGGTCCAAATTTCCCCATGATATATGGACAACCAGATCGAGTGCATACCCATGTTCTAACTGGAGGTAATCAGTCTATCCCAATATCCACTCTGAGGTAGGCAAAAACACCTACCAAAATTCTAAAAACCTATCGAAAAATTATGGCGGCAACATAAGAGCTAACCAAACAATATTATGTATATGAAAAAATCTTTACCCAGCAAGCGCCCCCAATCACTCACATGATGGCATCCAAAAATAAACCTCACCAGAGATGACTGGAAAATGAAAATTCGATCTATGATCCTGTTATACTTAATACTGGAGTTCTAGAAGCCCTCAGATGCTTATCTGTGGCACCTTAGGATCCTTATATCCCATTACCAAATTATAGGAACATTAGTAGTTATTTTTAAGGACCTACTGGACACTTCACCATGAATTCTTGCTTCATGTCCATAATCTAATTGACCTCAAGAGATCATATCTAGAAGATAGTAACAAAAACCCTCTACATGGCTATAAAATCAAATAAAAATAAGGTATTCTCCTTACTATTGTCCACCCTAAAGGTCCTCCCCAGGGTATATGCTGTAGGAATTCTCCTTGTAGCTATAAATCAATCCATAATGGTGGTGCTCCCCATAATGGAATTATCTATGAAAATTATCTTGGTAGTAGTGTTTCACTTCATCAAAAAAGTCCTACCCTTGTAGATTTAATGGTGATAAAACCCTCCTACCATGAGGTACGTGAAAAAATGAGGGCATTCATGTCTGATTCCTTATCATAGAAAAGTGAAATCCTTCCTCAGCTGGAAGACATCCTGAGGTAACAGTTCAAACCACCCTTGGATTGTCTAACTTCCAATATAACAGATGAAGCCCCTACCAATATTTTCATTTATGATAATGTTATGGAGAAGCATCCACTTTGGTCGGACCAAGTTGAGGAACCTCAGAAAAAAGATGAAGAAGACATATTGAAAATGAGGAAACAACTGGCTAAAGAAGACATAACTTCCATGTTCTAACCTTTATCCACTCCCCAATACAACATTATAGTGGAGATGTCAATAGATTGTGTGTAGTACATCCACCTAAATATATGGAACACTCTTAATCACTTAAGAGAATTTTTTTTACGATACAATGAATATCCAAGACACTTTAAGATAATATAAGGGATACGCTACCAAATTGACTTGGCGACTCTCCTAGCTGCACAACATCCCAAATTGGGGAAACAAAAAGGATTCATTCAGTGCACATGTCTCTATGTGTTAAAATAATTGTGTCAGTTAATCATAGATACCCCATTCAATATGTATATCAGAGGATAGGGTAAATATAGAGTGTTGAATTTCACTGTGCTCCCCAATCATAAAATTACACTAAAGATGACATCATGAAATGTCATATATTTAGGAAAACTTCAGCAGATGGAATGTGTTCATGATGGATGGTACACTTAAAAAAAACTTCCATAATAGATTCTCATTGAATTCAGTCCAGAAGAGAGAAATCCATTTAAATGTTTTTGCCTCAAGCATTTGAAATATTGAGAAGGCCTCCCACCTAAGGAAAGTCAATCGTCAGACATAACAAATATTTCAAATAGTGAAAAATTATTTAGAATCATGTGGCTCATGTGAAAACCAAAAGATGCATCCAACACATTTTTAGACATGAATTCATAAAATCAAGAAGGCAGTCATGAAAGCAACATCCATGGAAATCCAGGACCAATCCCAGCTTGCGGGACTAGGGGTCTTTTTTAACACAACCTTCAAGGCCAACAAAACTGGATCAAAAGGTTATAGAAATGGAGTGGGAATAACCCCATACCACAAGAATAGGAGATTTTTACCTCAACAACCTCCTCCTTAGTGGAATTAATTCTTCTCCCAATTAGGGGGAATATCACAGAATGAATCCCCCAGTTCTTCTCATCCAGTGATTCGGTATCCTCATTGGGAACATGCACGACCAAATTTTCTGATGATTCCCTTTGGATTACTATCTGCCAAATGGCTCTAAGAGAATCAGTAAAGGAGAGGAAAATGCCTCATGGAGATCACAAATGAAGGCAGTATCACAAAGAGAGTTAAATTCCTCCAATTTGTTACACATCGGTGAATATCATTAACCCCACCCCTTTAGATCCTATAGAAAACAAGGACAATACCATTGAGCTAGAGGAGGAAGTTTCAGTTCACAATATAGTATACATAGAAATTATTGAAGTAGTTGTGTATATCTAGAACTAGAGGCTTTCTTTGAATATCGGTATTCCCTCAACCACTCCATTATTACCTCCTCAGAGAGCATATATAAAATAAAAGGTTGAAGGTAAGGTTGTGTATCACAAACCTCCCAAAGAGGTTAAACCCCTTACACTTGGGGAAATATTTTCTCAATAAGAGGAAGAGATGTAATAATTTAAAAGACTCAATGAAGAACTAATCTAAGGAAATGTTCCCCCAGAATATGTTCTATAAATAGAGCCTCAACTTTCATTCCCAACCGGGTTACCTCAATAGAGAGGGTTTTCCATGGCAACCAAAATAGAGCTAGAACATCCACTCAACATGCGGTATAAACAACCAGTATATTTGGATCCCATAGAAGCATACCGGGAGTTCCCTCTATTGGGTATACAATCATAATAGGGTCAGGATCATCTTTTTATACCTTCCCCTATAGGTTACTAACAGTATATACCAACAGGTTCATTGTAGTTATCCCTACCTATTATTACCCTATTCATGATCCTTCTCATCTAGGAATTCCTCAAGGGCTCATAAATACTATTAATTCACTAATGGATCAATTGAAATCTATGGAGGAGCAGTGTGACCCGATACATATAAAAAATAAGCCTTGCACATAATGGTTTGATCCGACCCTTCCCCCATCGAACATTAGGAAACCTAAATTTCCACTTTTCAATGGTTCGGGGGACCTGGAGCAGCATTTGACACATTTTGTGTCCTATTGTGATCCCATGATGGGGATCCCTACACAACAAGATGCAGTGAAACTCAAGTTCTTGGTGAAAATATTATAGGGGATAGCCTTTCATGTTACACCAGTTTTCCAGCACAATCAATTACAAGATGGGAAGATCTTCATCTTAAGTTTCTCTTCCAATTCAGCTCAATGTTATAAAATACAATAGTTCTCAACCTCTCAAACTAAAGAAGTGTTATAATTAAAGCATCTTGGATTTCATTTCTTGGTGGAAGGGATTGACATACTATCTAATCCTATAGATTTCTCAAGAATATTTTTTGTCTATCTGTATATAGAATCTTCATGATGAGTTTCACACACCACTCATCCTAGTAAATTATATAGAAGGGTTTCAGAATATTTCCAAAATTCCTCAGAGAATGTAAGACTCCATCACATGAACTAAGACTAAGTCCTAAGTAATTCCACCTGATCAAGGAAAGAGAATGGTGAAATAAGAGGCTACCACAATTACACTTAATTATGCCCCTGCACCCACTCCAGGTCCAAAGCCCACTCCATTTCATGTGTTCCCCCCTCTTGAGCATCAGAAAAAACACCCACCTCATCAAGAAGAATGAAGGGAGAAGAGGAAAAAATAGTTTTCGAAGATAAAAAATAAATTTAATTATTTATGAAATGACTAGGCCCCTGATTACTTTATCTTGGCATTATAGAACAACTTGATAAAGTTTCCAAAGACTAAGAAGACCAATAAGGATTGTGTTAAAGATCTCCCAAACTATTGACCCTTTCATCAGGAATTGGGGTGAAATATCCATGAATGTTTTTTTTTTCAAATACATCCGATAGAAAATGGTAGACTCTGGGTAAGTGAAGTTGGAAAAACTTCCCTCATAGGTAGCATGTGTTTCTGATACCAATTCAAAGGAAGATAATGAATGGAAGGAAGTTAAAGGAAAGGGTGAAAAAAATTCCAGTGATTGGATGGTTATAAAGATGATCAAACAAACTCATGATATCCCCAGATCATAGTTGAAACAACCAAATATTCCCCTGGTTGCTTCTGTTATGACACAACTGACTCTATCGGCACCTCAGTCCTCCAAAGGCATGTTTTCCAAAAAATGACATGGTTGGAATAGCAAGAATCAAACATAGGAAGATGAACCTGTACAAAGGCTGAATTTTTATTTTACTCACTCAGAATTAATGCCCATAATCCCAAGAAAATGGGAGTCGCTCTGCCAAACGATACAAAAAGAGTCAACTCAACATACAAAGTCCTCATCAAACGATGGGTTGATCTTTGGTTCCATTAATGTTATTCACTTAATGGATCCCTTCTTGGATGAAAAGTGTGAATACAAACCCAAATTACTTGCATCCAATTGGGGAGTTAGGGGAATAGTTCACTAGAGACAATGATACAGTGGAAGATGTAGTTATCCCAGAAATCAATACCCCATCCATGTCCCTGATCAAACTGTCTATTAAGACAAAACTCATGGAAGAAACCTTCAGTGATCCTAGTAGTAGTAAGAAAGTTCCTCCACACATGCTAGATCATTTCCTGACTCGATCATCCTGGAAGATAGACTATAGGGGATGTCATCTCCCAATAAACCTCGGCACACAGGCAAACCTAGTCAACCTAATCCACCAAGGATAAAACCTCCTTCAACTCATGTTCCAAGGGTTAATCCACCTACATAAAGTGCTTAAATTATTACATTGCTTGGAAAAGAGTATCCCCGTTAGGAAGTGAAAACCTTTAGCCCATAAGTATGAACTTTTAAGGAAATTATCCCCAATAACATCAAAGTTATCTATCTTGGATTCCCTGAGTTTATCAAACACCCTTAGGGAAGCACTCGTAGAGGTTTTTTAAGCCCTTTGGAGTTTGAAGTTGAGGTTTCCACTACTGTGGTCTATCAAATAGATATTGGTCCTGTAGAATGTCATGTGGTGATATAATTTACAAATAAAGATAAATATTTCATTATAAAAGGACACATCAGACCCTTGTACTTATCCAGAAAGATAAATGACATTGATATCTAGCGATACTTCATTGAAAACAGCTCAGGATTCAACCTCATTCCGGTCCAAACACTTCATCAGTTGGGCTCTTATGAAATTATCCTAACACCTTCCACTCTAACACTAAAGGGTTATGAAAAGAGTTAGTAAAGGCCTCTTGGTAAGATCAAGATCAGGACTCAGTTCAAGGATCTCATATTCGACTCAAAATTCATGGTTTTTCATCAAGATACATCCTTCAGTGTTCTGCTGGGAAGGCCTTGGTCACACTAGCCTATGGTTATTCCCTCACCATACCACTAATGCCTCGAATATTGCATTAATGGTTAAATTGGGATATTTCATGGTGACAAATCCCCATTTAAATCTTGTGAATCATAATATATTGATGTGGTATTATACCAAAGGTAAGGGAATCAACCCATGATTGATGGTTTTTCTCAAATAAATTCCCTAAATGGTATGTATATGACCTCAGATAACCCCTTAAAGCAACTCAGTATAGATTATGTGATTGCCATCAATCAGATAAAATACAAGGATCTAAATTCAAGCACATATTAAGTGACTTCCATGCTATTAGTCATAAAAAATAAACCCAGTTGTGTTGGATAATTCATTGAATCTCTATATAGTGATGTAAGCTCTAAATACTCTGACCCTAGTAGACTAGAGTCGGTGCCTTACTTTATTACATTTTTAAAATGAATAAGCGATCACATCCCAAAGGACTGAATAGTTTATTAGCTTAGGAAAACCAGATAAAAACATATTTTTTACATTATAACTTGAAATTAAATACAACATAGAAACTCCTTTGGAAACATCCATATTCTACTAGCTTATCCCTTCATGTCAAACATAATATACATCTTGGCATCTTGGGGGAAAATAAAACATAATAAATAGGTGAGCTCATATTCTTAGTAAGGGTAAAAAATACAGCGGAATCTATAGACATAAACAATAAGTAAATTTGAATATATAACAAAAAATTTCATTAAAACATAAACTTGAACATAATATGGTAGGAATAAAATCCAATCAAAATAATGTCATATAAATAATCACAGATAATGAAACTTAACCATGGATATTCTACTAGTCGAATGATCAAATGGATTATCAATAACTAATATTATAATGAGTGAATGCATAATGAGGGAAATCATAAACATATCATCAAGACTTTTTCCAATACACCATACATAATTGGGTAATACATTATCCAGTACCCAAACTAGTTTTTTTCATGAGACTTACTGATGCATCGAGGGGCTATATCGGGACCCACCTGACACTTACAAAGTCCAATAAATTCATCATATGAAAGGGGTGAAATATAATCATCATATACATTCATATTTAAACTAGAATATTAAATTTAACTAATATCCCAATCAGTAAACATAATCATAAACTGTTTATAGTAATATGGAGAATGGTATCAAGACAGTACATACCCGGTCAAAATAATCATAAACCATTAAATAAAATACAGTAAATGGTATTATAAGATATCAACCTCAATTAAACATAAGATTTAAAATAGGGTGTTTAAATATATAAAAATATCCTTACAAAACCATTGTGAAATTCTTGAAAGAAGTACCCTTTTTTCTTTGAAATCATTTATTTTAAGAAAACCGTGCAATTAAAAAAGAAAAAATTGTATTTTAATATGACCTTGTAAAAAGTAAAAAAAGAGTAAAAATAAATTAAAAAAATCATAATATAATATTAAAAATATTTTTGTAAAAAAAATTAGGGAACATGGACAAGGAATAAAAAGAGAGTTTTAATGGAAATTTTAAAAAGATAATTTTTAAAAGAAATTTCCTTAAAAAGATTGAAGTTAGCATTAATAAAATGAATCGAATATTTCTATACACTATATATCCACATAAAAAAAGTTTAAATATGACATAAGATATTCAAAATTCATTTCAATAACAATATTAGTACAACATAATCAAGGAAGTATAAGTTTAACCTGAAGAATAGAAATTTGGTGAAGAATTCCCTTGCCACTTTTCAAACTGTCAAACTGTATGCCCCATAAAATTAATCATAATAAAATTAAACATTTATTTACATTAAGATAAATATATTCATGATATGATACATCAAAGGGTAGTATACATACACCACATTGAATAAATAGTAGTGAATAAGGCATATCTCACAGAAATAAAAGTGATATTAGAAAAATCAATACATCAGGTTTGAATTCCTTCAAACATACCTGAACCTCATGTATAGTGGTTTTAAACATATTATTAACTTATAATATAACAATATTAATATTTATTATATCATATATGATCCCCTTATAACATTTTACCACTCATTTTTCAATGATATTTTGTTATTACCTTTGTTTTGGGTATTAACTACTTTATTTTCCTATGAATGGTTTCTCTTGTAAGTCTCGGTTATCTTGTATAGGATATAGATACAAAGTCTCTAGAATTAAATTAATTTCAAAAATATAATATTTAATCATTAAATACATTTTTATAACCATTCTTGAATTTTGAATATAGAAAACGAATTACATTGCTATGTGGGGATAGTAAGTTGTACGTACTTGAGTGCAGTGCTTCCATTGTTCATAAGATAGATAAAAGGTAGAATATGGTTTTTTAATAATCATAATAAAATCTCCGTATATATATTTTACTAGATTTATTATTTTATAAGGGAAAAAAACATCAATGGGAAGTAAAATAAGAAATGAATTTGAATGAGTTCATAAAAACGATTACCTCTTCTTCAGCAGACTTCCTTTAGATCTCTTCTTAAGGGATCCAAAGATGATATTTCTAGAAATACATGACCTATGGAAATTGAATAATTATTTTATGAGAATAAATTTTTAGGACTTGGTTGAGCTAAGAGGATCAATGTGGTTAAATGAAATGAAGTAAGGAGTGCCCTTTTATAATTGAGGTGAGGGGCACCCCTGGAAATCCTCAAAATATTAAATTATAATAATTTTATTTTCTTTAAAAATAAAACAAAATTGATAAGTATTATAATATAAGATGAGATAAGTTTTTAATCTCATAATCCATTAAATTTTTTACATGTTTTGTTTTTACTTTAAACCTTATCATTTCGATTGACTTTAGTTAATATAATTTAATTTTAATTATGGTAACAATTTATTTAATATTAAAAGGTGGTAATTTTTACATATAAAATGTAAATTGGAACATAAATGAATAAATTATGACATTTTAGACCAAATAATAATCTCTTTTTATTTTTAAATATTTTTTAGTTATTTTTAAATAATTTAACAAAATATTATTTTGATAAAATATCATTAGTGTTAATTTTGACACTATTAATTAATTTGGACTTAAGGAAAACAAGACAGTAAGATAAATTAGAAAAAAAAATTAATACACCCCTAATATTTATTAATAATCCATAAAATTCTTGTATAAACTTTATTAATTCAAATTATATTTATTTAAAAAAATTAATATCAATTATTTTATTGCTTCATTAATAAAATAATTACTACATCATCATTGTATAATTATTTAAGGTAATTATTTATTACCTAAAAATTAAAAATAAAATAACATGATGTATATAAATATGTTATATGTCAAGATAATATATATAGTAGAATATATCTTCTTATTAACAACATATTAAAAAAATATAGTTATTAAAATATGAATGTGACATTTTGGTCCTTTCCTTAAATAAAATATTATAAATATCATAAACTCAACTAAATGGTTACCAAAAATTATAAATAAATTTATATCATAAAAATAATTTTATTAAGTTTAAAATTTAAACTTAAATTCATTAAAAACAAATCTTTTTCCCCATGTGGACACATAAGAGTTATATAAGACAAAGAAAGTGACATTTGTGATTTTCTTTAATTTAAATAATATAAAAGTCATTCTCATGTAAACATGTCCAATAATTAACTAAAATTATATCTTTTTGGGTTAATGGTTGAATATAAATCATATAATAAAATTTTGGAAAGTTTTTGGGAAATTTGTTGATCCTTATCATTTTATTTTTAGCCTAAATTTCCAAATTTACCCTTTAACCATGGTAGTGAAAATTATCAAAGTTACGATTCATATTGACCAAAAATAAATGGATCCAATTTAATAAATTTTGACCTTATTATTCTAAATATTTAATCCATTTTTCAAAATTAAAAACACATTAGTGGAAATTTTTCATTTAAAATTAAACCGATAAGATGCAACTAAAAATAGTTTTTTTAAATGCAATATTAAGCCCAAAAATGTACTTTTAGAAAAGTTAGGTATAATGATGAAATAAATTATATTATTTATAACTAAATATTATTTAAGATATATTTATATAACATTAAAATCATAAATAGACTATTAATATAACGAAATTGACAGTTTTATAAAAATCAGTATTTTTAACTATTCACTGGAAAATAAATATTTTTAGAAAAATACCAAAATTTGACCCTAAGATAATTTTTACATTTATATTTTAAAAATTAAGTTTATTTTGTGTAATATAATTTATATAATTATCAAAATTTAGTTTTTAAACTAGTGCACCAATAAAAGGTGGTAAAACTACCATTAGAAAAATATAGTCTTTCATGTATGAAATTAGATTTATTCTTATCTTATGCCTATAAAAATAATTTGGGTGAATTTCAAAATATAAATTTCATAATGTGGTTAATAATATTCATTGCCACCAATTTAATAGCTAGATTATAACAGTCACATTTTAAATAGTATATCATGGTTTTAAACTTAGTATTGTGTGCAACATAAGTTATCAATGTTGTTAATTTTAAAAGAGACGTGATATAAAATCCTAGGGTGTTACATTATCCCTTCCTTCAAAAAATTGCATCCTTACAATTTAAACTTGTGATTGGTAATCATGTAGTTGTAGTTTTAAAATACCCTTGTGGAAATCCCACATCGTAAAAAGGATTAATAAAACTTCCTCTTAAAAAGAGGAAAAAGACAATGTGATGGTCACCAAAAAACTAAGTTTCCCTATAGGAGAACATTAGTGGGAAGTGAAAACATGGAAATGGAAAAGAAATATAACTATAAAGTTATGATGTATAGTGATAGAGAACAAGGTCATGAAAATGTTAACTGTCACAAGACTGTAAATCTATGATCGGTTAAAAGACCAATAATTTCTCATAATGAAAAGTAAACAAATAACATTTTTGTTCCAAAATCCTTTTACTAAAGATTAGGGATTATTTTACTATACATGTAGGCACTTTATAAAATAAAATTACTTGATTTATTTCCATTTCATAAGCATAATCTCATCCTTTGGTTGTGCTTCAATCTATTTCCACTTCATTTCTTACACTGGGATATGGATATTCAAGATGATTTTTTCATATGTGAAGCACTTTTAATGAATTGTATGGTCCAAAAGTCATTCCCTAAAATGTTTACTAAAACCAAAATTGTTAGCATAGTTTATCCAATATGATTAATAATAATTTAATATTAATCAATAATATCCTCAATCCATTCCATAAGTAGTTATCCTGAAGACTCATCAAAAATATTTCTACTCAAATTAAAATACCAAAAATTTGGAATGAAGATCGCTAAATTTTAAAAATAAACTTAACATAATATTTCCCTAAATAATGTATATCTTTTTTTCACATACCAAATATATGAATACATTAATCTCTTTTAAACCTTTATGAAACATACATTCTTCTAAGAATAAAATCTCAGATTGTTGAATATATTCCTTAAATGCAAACATCTAATAATTAGAGCATAACATAGACCATCATATAACTAACCACCTTCATGGTCACCAATATTATCCCATAAATATCTATTTATTGCTATCTCAACATCAAGAACATATTTAGGGTTATCTTTTCCAATTCAAAAACTTAAAAAATAATCACTTCTCTTGATTACTAGTGATATTCATCATATGCTTCCAATTTCTTAAAGAAGAAGTACTGAAATAAAATCCTTATATATCTCATGATTATTATAACTATAGAATTATTAATAAAATACTCAAATAACATAATTATTGAATTCAAACTCAAGAATATTAATTATTCTTACTTTGGGTCATATTCCTTTGATGCTTGAGACATTGATTTCCGTAGTGTCCCATCTTCTTGTAGTTGAATAATTATACATTGTTAACCTTTTTCTTACCCTTGAAATCATAAGAATGGTGGAATTTATATCCACACTTATATAAAACTCCCATTAATTTTAGGAAAGTACCAGGGTGTTTCTTTCCACAATTATCACATGTGGAAAAATACTTCTTTATATTATTTCCTTTATCTAAATTTTTCCTAGTGGTACTCTTATTCTTGTTCTTCCCTATGAATCCCTAATACATAGAGAATTATTTACTTATCTCATTATCACATGATATTATGTCCTCATATGATTATAATGTTTGGGAGAATTTTTCCCTTCTAAATATTATTAGAATACCATAAAAGATATGATCATTCTTACTCTTTGAATCATGTGTATTGATGAGGTTCCCATTATTTCTTCTAAGAGCCATTTATAAATGACTAAGTACACTATATTAGTTCATTCAAATATGTATGATCTCAATACTAGTTAAATACTTAACATAAATTTAATTTTTTTTCATAACTAATCTCATTAACATTTTTTTGGATGTTCTTCTATAGTTATCCTCAAAGTATATCTTAGGGTTATGTTCCCTAATCTAGGATTTCCAAAATCCAGTTTCCAAAGTTCCTACTAAAATTGGTCTGATACCAACTATAAAGACCCCAACCCTAGTAGCTCAAAGTCAGTGCCTTACTTTTTTACATTGGTACTATGAACAAGCGATCGCATCCCAAAGGACCAAATAGTTTAGCAACTTTGGGAAACTAGATATAAACATATTTGTTAGATTACAACTTGAAATGAAATAGAACATAGAAACTACTTTTGTAAACATCCCTATTATCCTATATTATCCCTATATCTCAAACATAATATACATCTTGGCATCCTATGGAAAGATAAAATATAAGAAAGAAGTGAGATCATGTAGTACCCCCAGTTTCTGGTAAGTAACCCTTGTTTTATGCTTTTTAAGTACATTAAGCATATGAGAAATGGATGGGGAAAGTTTGGAGACTTTTAAAGTGTCAAAGGGAAAAAAGGTGGTGACGCACGGGCTTCGCATGGGTTGACCAAATCGTGCGAAAGCCGTGCGGGTGGTGTCACTTGGGACAGAGGAGACCACACGGTGTGCACATGGTTTGGGAAAACCATGCGAGGAGGTTGTGCGAAGCACCCCTTCCAAGCAATGACTACCGCACAGTTAGCGCACGATTTGACTAACCGTGCAGACTAACCATGTTCAGAGTCAACTTAGATCCTATTTTTAAGGATCTAATCCATTTTATAATTAAACCCACTTAATTTTGCTCCTAGATGGCCCTAACTTGGGATTTCTCTCTGGTGAAGGTGGGAGAACACTTACCAGGAATTTTAGAAGCGATCCGGAGGGTTGCCTTGGCGTTTAGAGTCTGGTTGATTGAGGTAAGTCTCGTTTCCTTTAGTTTTCTTAGATATCCTTCTTCCCTCTTGATGGATCCTTATATCTACTCCCAAGGTGGGTAGATCTAAGGTATTGGATGACCTTTAAGTCAGGTTTTGGTCTTCTTGGTGATAGGGGAAGGAATCTAATGAGGTTTCATGGTGTTTCAACCTGGTTCTTGGTTGGTTTCGCCTATTTTGTTGAGGTAGGTGGCTTCACTCTCGATTCCTCTTTCTTATAACTTGAAGGTTTAGTTCAAATTGATTTAATTTCTTGGTTTTGATTGTGAAATTGTGGTGAAAATCATGTTATAAATCTTCTTTAGTGATGATTTATGGGGTTTTATGAAATTGTGGAAATTGAAAGAATGGTTTTTGCAAAGTGTTTTGGTTTCTTGATTTTAAAATAGTGATTTTAAAATATGGATTTTCTGGATTTGTAAAATGGTTTGCGGGAAAAATGTTTGCAATGAAAGGGTAGTTTTATTGAAATTGTTTTGGCATGGTTGGAATGGTGTGATTTTTGGGCATACTTGATGTGTGTGTTCATATTGCGTTTACGAGGCTTGGTTGAAATATGACCTTGTGCTCGGTGACAAAGGTGTAATGGTACATGGGGAATAATTACCTTGCGACGACTTAGTAGATCAGAGAGAGAACGCTCATGAGTATGGAACTGTCATAACGAAGCATGCATGGTTGATTTCACGGGTTGTGAAATGGTTGGGTGTTCCAAAAAGGGATTTTGTGAAATGGAAAGGTGAATTTGGTTGGAAACTTTGCTTGGTTGCTTTTCTTGAGAAAGATGGTTTCTGTTGGAAAATAGTTTTGACTTGGAACTTGATATGTGGTCGACTGTTTTGGAAGTGTTTGATATAAATTGTTTTATATAAATGTGCTAACATGTTTTATCCTAGAGGCATGGGTTGGGAAGTCATCGGGGAAAACCTAATGAGTTTCATTACTCACCCCCTGCATTGGCACGTTGGTGATTTTGCAGATTTCATATACCAGAATGTTGGAAAAGGTAAAGTGTCGCATGTTTATAGCACTACTTCATGATACTTGGACTGGTTTGTGATGATTGGAGCTTAGAGATTTTGGAGCATGGAGTTGGGTTGTCATCTTGTAGTCTTTTAGTTTGTCTTTCCACTGTTTACTCTAATTTAGTGTTGGTTTCTGCTGTGGTACTCTTGGTTGGTTTATGATAAAATAAATGGTTGAGTTGTCTTAGTTTTTATCATGCATCATTTAGTTGATTAGTTTGGTTATGGTTGTTGGCTCTGTGGTATTTTCAAAAAGGATAAATCATCCCCCACTTGTTTTGAAACCCTTCAGCATTTATTTCCAGCCTTTGGCGCCTTGGGGATGTCACTTAAGGCCTAGTAATGACTCGTTGTAATCTCAAGACAATGAGAATTGGTGGGTCATTACAGATCATATGCTTAGTAAGGGTAAAAATACAGCAGAAGGTATAAACATAAACAATAAGTCAAGTTGAATATCTAAAAAAACATGTCATTAAAACATAAACTTGAACATAATATGGTAATAATAAAGTCTGATCAAAATAATTCCATATAAATAATCATAAGAGAATGAAACTTATCCATGGATATTCTACTTGTAAAATAATTACATGGATTATCAATAACTAATCTCATAATGAGGGAATTCATAATGTGGGACGTTATAAACATACCTTCAAAGATTCGTCCAAGACACCATATATAATCGGGTAATTCATCAGCCAATTCCTAAACTAGTTTGTCTTATGAGACCTATTGATTCATTGAGGGTCTATAGAAGGCCCCAACCAACACTTAATAAGTCCAATTCATTTATCATATAAAAGTGGTGAAACATAATCAACACATACGTTCATATTGAAACTAAAATATGAAATTTAAATAATATCCCCAATCAGTAAACATAATCATAAACTATCTAGAGTAATATGACGAATGGTATCAAGACAATACATCCTCAGTCAAAATAATCATAAACTATTAAATAAAATATGTAATATAGTATCATAAGTGATCAAAATAAATTAAGCATAATATTCAATAGAGTTTTTTGGCATAGATGAAAATATTCTAACAAAATCATTGAAAATTTCTCTAGATAAATACATTTTTTTCTTAGAAATCGTTTATTTTAAAAAAAATCATGCAATTAAAAATTAAAAAAAAATTATTTTAAGATTACCTTTTAAAAAGTAATACAAGAGTAAAAATTAATTAAAAAAATCATAATATAATATTAAAAATATTTTTGGAAACAATTTTAGAGAACATGGACAAGGAAGAAAAAGAGAGTTTTAAGGGAAATTTTAAAAGGATGATTTTTAAAAGAAAGTCCCATACAAATATTGAATTGAGAATTAATCAAATGAATCAAATGTGTATACCCACTATAAATAAACATAAAACAATTATAAATAAAACACAGGATATTAAAAATTAATTTCATGATCAATCTTTGTACGATATAATCAAGGAAGTATAAGTTTAACCCAAAGAATAGAAATAGGGTTAAAAATTCCCTTACCACTTTGCAAAAAGTCGAACTGTATGCACTATAAAATTAATGATCATAAAATTAAACATTTAATACCATGAATATAAATATATTCATGGTATGATACATCAAAATTCAATATTCATATGCCACATAGAATAAATGGTGGTGAATAAGGCATATCTCACAGAAATAAAAGTGAGATGAGAAAAACCCTTGCCTCAGGTTCGACTTCCTTCAAACATACCCAAACCTATAGTGTAGTGGTTTTAAACATATTAACTTTCAAAATAATCATATTAATATTTATTATATCATATATTACTCCATTATAACATTTTACCACTCATTTTGCAATGATATTTCGTTATTACCCTTGTTTCGGGTGTTAACTACTTCATTTTCCTATGCATGTTTTCTCATATAAGTCCTTGTAATCTTATAAAGGGTATAGATAAAAAATCTCAAATATGAAATTAATTTAATAAATAAAATATTTAATCATTAAATACATTTTTATAACCATTATTTAATGTTCAACATAGAAAATGAATTACACCGCTGCATGGAGACGGTAAGTCGTACGTACGTGCGTTCAGTGATTTCATTTTTTGTAAGATAGATAAAAGGTAGAATATAGTTGTTTAATAATCATAATAAAATCTTAGTATATATATGATAATAGATTTATTATTTTATAAGGGAAACAATGCATCAATAGGAAGTAAAAGAAGAAATGAATTTGAATAAGTTGGTAAAAATGATTACCTCTTCTTCGACGAACTTCCTTTAGATCTCTTTTTAAGGGATATAGAGATGGTGTTTCTAGAAATAAAGGACCTAAAAACTTGTACAATTATTTTATGAGGATAAATAGGAAGTACTTGGTTGATATAATAGGCTCATGGTGGTTAAATGAAATGAATTAAATAGTTCCATTTTATAATTGAGGTGAGGGGAACCCTTGGAAATCCTCAAAATATTAAATTATAAAAATTTCATTTTCTATAAAAATATAACCAAATGGACAAGGATTAAAATATAATATGAGATAATATTTTAATCTCATCATCCAATGAAATTTTTACATGTTTTTTTACTTTAAACATTATCATTCTGATTTAGTTTAGTTAACATAATTTAATTTTAATTATGGTAACAATTTATTTAATATTAAAATGTGGTAATTTTTACATATAAAATGTCAATTAGACCATAAATGAATAAATTGTGAAATTTGAGAACAAATAATAATCAATTTTTATTTTTAAATATATATTTTTTTATTTTTAAATAATTTAATAAAATATTATTTTTATAAAATGTCATTAGTGTCAATTTTGACAGTATTCATTACTTTGGACTTAGGGAAAAATATAAAACAAGATAAATTTGAAAAAAAAATATTTTATACACCCCTAATATGTAATAATCATCTATAAAATTCTTTTATAACTTTAATTAATTTAAATTATGTTTATTTTAATATTTTTAATATCATTTATTTGATTGCGTCATTAATAAAATAATTACTGCTTCATCATTGTATACTTATTTAAGGTACATATTTCTTCCCTAATAAATAAAAATAAAATACCATGATGTATATAAATATTTTATATTTAAAAATAATATATATAGTTTAATATATCTTCTGAGTAACACCATAGTAAAAAAAATATAGTTATTAAAATATGAATGTGACATTTTTGTCTTTCCCTTAAATAAAATTTTATAAATATCATAACCTCATCCAAATGGTTCCAAAAAATTATATATAAATTTATATCATGACAATAAGTTTATTAATTTCACAATTGACACTTATATTAGTTCAAAACCAACCTTTTTCCCCCATATGGTCACATAAGAGTTATATAAGACAAAGAAAGTGACATTGACAATTTTCTTTAATTTAAATAATATTAAAGTCATTATCCTGGAAAAGTGTCCAATTAAAAACTTAAATTATAACATTAGAAGTTAAGTTTTTAATATAAACTATATAATAAAATTTTGGAAAGTTTTTGGGTAATTTAATAATCCTTTTCATTTTATTTTTAGCCTAAATTTCCAAATTTACCCTTTAATTGTGGTAGTAAAAATTACCAAAGTTACGATTAATATTGACCAAAAATAAATGGAGAATATTTAATAAATTTTAACCTTATAATTCCAAATATATAATCTATTTTTTACAGAAGTGTGAGAATTTAATTTAAATTTAAACCAATAAAATGCAACTAAAAACAGTTTTTTAATGCATTATTAAGACTAAAATTGCACTTCTACCAAAATAAGGTATAATGATGAAATAAATTAGATTATTTATAACTAAATATTATTTAAGTTATATTTATATCACATTAAAATCATAAATATACTATTAATATAACAAAATTGACAATTATATAAAAATCGGTATTTTCACTATTCACTGGAAAATAAATATTTTTTGAAAAATAAAAAAATTTCAACCTAATATAATTTTGACATTATGATTTTAAAAATGAATTTTATTTTATTCAATATAATTTATAAAAATGTCAAAATTTAGTTTTAAAACTAGTTCTCCATTAAAAGGTGGTAAAACTGCCTTTAGAAAAATATAGTCATTCATGCGTAAAATTTGATTCATTATTATCTTATTACTATAAAAATCATTTGGATGAATTTAAAAATATAAATTTCATAATATGGTCAATACTATTCATTACCACCAATTTAACAGCTAGATTATAATGGTCACATTTTAAATAGTATACCATGGTTTTAAACTCATTGTTGCCTAAAATATAAGTTATCGAAGTTGTTAATGTTAAAAGAGACATGCTATAAAATTTTAGGGTGTTAAAGAAGACTAGGTAAAAATTCCATAATTCCTTCCCCTAGTCTTCAGAAGATCCATGCCTCATCATCTGGGTTGAAAGAGGTTTCTACATCACTGATAGAAAATGAATATGCTCATTCTCTATCCCTTGTCTCCCCTTAAGAGCTTCAAAGGGGCCCAACATCTTTAGTCGGGTCAGATTTAGTTGCTTCACCTTCTGAATTTCAAAATATTAACTCCTCCCCTAACTCTGATAAATTTTCTTTATCACCTACTTCCCCTAATAATAAGGAAAAAATGAAATAGGAAGAGAAAGCGAAAGAGGAAGAGGAGGAAGACCTCCGGGATTCCCCTCCAGCATTCGAGGAAGGTGTGTCTACCACCATTGATGAACTTAGAGAAATAAATATGGGTACATAAGAATATCCATGACCCACTTTGATCAGTTCGGCCATGTATTCTGAAGAACAAGAGATATAAACCTCATTCTATAAGCAACATTGGGATGTATTGTCCTATAATTACACAAAGATTCTAGGCATTGATCTTGAGGTGGATCCTCACCACTTGGGATTTGCTGAAAACCACTGGTGATATAATCAGGCATCCATAAGGACACACCCAACTCATGCCACCAAAATTGAGGCTGAAGTGGACAATCTTATCAAGGATGACTTCATATGGGAAGTTTGGTATCTGAAATGGCTAGCCAACATCATCCCGGTAAAGAAGAATAATGTGAAAATCAGGGTCTTCATTGACTTTAGAGATATCAACCATCACTATCTAAAATATGGTTTCCCAGCCCCAATCATAGATCTACTAATTGATACAGCAGCTGTTTATCAAGCTTTCTCCTTTATAGATGGCTATTCAGGGTACAAACAATTTCAAATAGTCCAGGAAGATTAATAATTCATCGCCTTTAGGGCCCCTTAGGGAGTATTTTTCTATCCAGTAATTCCATTTGTATTTAATAATGTCGGTGATATATTCCAATTCTCTATGTATCATATCTTCAAACCCTTCCTGGGGAAGTTTTTTGAATGCTACATTGATGATCTGGTGGTTAATTCTCAACAGTGTTCTAACCACCTGGATAATCTTGAAACTGTCTTCAGTAAGCTACGACAACATAGCTTGAAGATGAACCCATTGAAACGTGATTTCGGGGTAACTTTAGGAAAATTTATCAGTTTTGTCATATACCATCTTGGAATTTAAGAAAACCCTAATAAGAAAATTTTTACCCTCATTATGTCACCACCTTGGAACTTAAAAGAGTTTAGGGGTTCACATGGACACATTTCCTAAATTCAAAATTTTATATCCAACCTCACATGAAAGTTTTTCCCTTCACTAGGTTAATAAAGAAGGGGTGTGTATATCAGTGGATGAAAGACTGTTAGGAAGCATTCGACAGTCTCAAGAAATATCTCTTAATACCTCAGTGATAATTCCTCTTAATGAAGGGAAACTACTCATTTTTTATGTGAAAACCCTAGAGAGATCATTAGGTTATTTCCTTACACAAAATAACAAAACTAACAATTAAGACAACCTTTATTATCTCATTCAAACCATGCTTGACATTGAGGCTCATTATTTAGATATCAAGAATAGTTTCCTTGTGTTAATCTTCGTAGTCCAAAAAATGACCCACTACTTGCAACACCACAAGGTCCATCTGGACTCTCAAAATAACCTTCTCAAACATATCCTTAATCATCCTATATTGACAAGACATTTGGCATGGTAGACGGTTATCCTAGAGAAGTTTGAAATACAATTCATACCTCAGGAAGTGGTAAAAGGATAAGCATTAGCATATTTTATCATAGAACACCCATTTAAAGAAAAAATTTCATTAAATAATGAATTTCTAGATAAATAGATCTTTTCTATTCAATATGGCCCCTAGATATGAGAAATTTATTTTTATGGTGCATCTAGGAGCCCAAATGGGAAGATAATGGAAGACCCTAATCTCAACAAAATCGTGTTAGGGGTCATGCTCATATCTCCAGAAAAGGTAGTCATGCCTTACTCCTTCCTATTTTTAGAAGTCTTTACAAACAATGAGGTTGAATATCAGGCCCTCATTACAGGCCTAGAACTTGAACTTCAAATACCAGTGGGTCACCTAGAGGTGAAATGTGATTCATAGTTGGTAATCAAATAGATCAATGGGGATTATTCCATCAGAAAAGAAGATTTAATTCCCCTACTCGGATATGTCTGAGGGTTAATGTAATAATTCCCCTTGGATCCAACATTGAATCATATCCCATGATCATATAATTCTCAGGCGTATGCATTGAAAAATGAAACTATGGCTTTGGAAGATCCAAATTGGTACAAAATATTCATCAAAAATGTGCATCACCAAATGGTCTCACCTTTTTCTCATGCCAGAATGGAATAGATCAATGAATTCATCCTCATTAATTAACCAGATAGACCCATGATTGGTTGTATGATACCCATCATGGACTAACATCAAAATAGAGTGCTCTTATCGAACAAAGCTAAAAAAGAGAAAATTCGATGATGAGTGAACAACTTCACTCTTTATGATAAACCAAATCACTATAAAGTCCTCTATAAAGGAGGATTTGATGGAGTCCTTATTTGATTTATTGATGGATAAGATATGATTATTTTCCTAAAATAAGTACACATGGGATCCTATAGTGGCCACTAGTTAGGGTGTTGAATCTCTAATAAAATCTGGAGGCTTGGATACTTTTGGCCGTCAATGATGCAAGATTTCATAGAATTCACTAAGATATTTCATTCTTGAAAAGTGCATGCCAACTTCTTCCATCAACCCCTAAATTTTCTATATATATCCAAATATTTATTTCCATTTTCCATATGGGGAATGGATGTTATAGGGTCATATCCCACAACTCCGACCTAGAAATTCAAATACAACATAACTGTTATTGACTACTTCTCAAAATGGGATGAGGCAATACCCCTCAAAGAATTCCAGGACAAAATAATTGTTAGATTTTTGAAAGAAAACATCATTACCATATTTTGTTTCTCTCACACTATATTTATGGAAAAGGGCACAAATTTTTATTCTGTTGAGTTAGAGAAGTTGTACCAGTAGTATAATATCAAATCCAACCACTCATCCTACTATCATGCAATAGCTAACAGACAGATAGAGGCCTTCAACAAGACCTTGTCGAACATACTTCAAAAGATGGTGGATAAGTATAATGTGTATTGGCCTGATAATCTCTTGCATGCCTTTTGGGCCTACCAAACTGTTCCTCCACATCTAAAACCCCATACTCACTCGTATACAAAACAGAATTAGTCCTTCCCATTGCGGTATAATTTCCCTCACTCTGTATTACCATCTATGATCAGTTATCCATATATAAGAAATTCCAAAAATGACTAGATGAATTTGAGTGACTTTATGAGAAATTATCTCATACCTTACATCACTTATAGGTCCATAAAAATCAGATAGTATGGTCATTTAACAAGAATTTCCACCTCTATATGTTTCTCCATGGAGAATTGGTACTAGTCCTTAGAACTCCAATGATACCTAGAAAGAAACCTCCAAAACTCAAGAAAAAGTGGTAGGGACCTTATTCTATAGACAAGGTCTGATATAATAGAGATTATTACATGATCTTAATGGATGGAGAGCTCTTTGATTCCACTACCAATGCAAGTTTTCTCAAAAAGTAATTCATGTGATAATTACCAGACATCTTAGATGCATGATATTAAATTGTGTAGTCGGTCTCTGTCGCATGACCTTAAAATGTTTGACATTTATTCCATGTCAAAAGATGATAAATTTCATGACACCAAAATCCCTATCGTATGAAATTAAATTGCATATCATGTTGGTTCTATATGCATGTCCCTAAAACGAACATTGTATAGTCCTGGTCGTACAACCCAAAACTATAAGACATCATAGTCTAATCTATAAGACTTTAAAATCCATAGACTAACGTCCTGGTCACAATACGTTAAACTATACAAAAACATACTTGCCACACAATATAAAACTACATGGTTTTCACCCTTATTGTAAGATGAAAAACTGTATAACATTTCAATCCATGCTTGAACAGCTCATAATCTTCAATGTAGGTATCAGACAACACCTTTATTCAAGAACTATATGTGTCTTGATTCCTATCATCATGGGATATGTAGTGATGCCCAGATGTTCAATTTTAGGCCTATATGTAACATCAAAATTCCCCCTCCCTGTGTATAGGAAGACCTTCATTGGGATACTTTTCTTAGAAATAAATATGTCATTATTCTCACTCTATTGAGATACATAGTGACACTTGGATCCTATATCCTAGTCTAACCACCAAAAAATCAAAATGTCCCAACCCTTCATTTTTATTGCTTTTGTGTGGTGGAAGAAACCTTTTCCACTCCTTTTTTATAAAACTAATAATATCTCACATGGGATTAGGATTTTTGGTAAAGGATTCCCCACATTATCAAGGCGTATAAATTCAAATTAGAGTTACCATGGTCCTGGTTTCATTGCCTTAAAAGGCACACCATATGTCTCTGATGTAAGAATTTAAATTGCATGATTCATTAAGAACTATGTGTGGCTTGATTCTTGTTCCCATGGGATATTTAGTGATTCATGGATCCTACATCCCAGTCCAACAACAATACATGAAATTCCCCTACTTTCCTATGTATGACTTAAATCTACATAATAGTATCCAATATGGGTTCTAACTTCATTCATGATCCAATATTCAAAAAAAAAACCATTCCCCAAACATAAATTCAACTAGTATGGGGAATATTTTCTAGAAATACATATGGATTTATTCATGCTCCAACAAGATACGTAGTGACACCCGAGTCATATTCCCTGGTCTAGTCATAATATTACTTTTTCACATCGAGTCACCTTCATCCTTACTGTAGGATGTTAAATTTCATGGTCCCTCAAGAACTATATGTGTCTTGATTCTCATTATAATGAGATATGTAGTAATTCATAGACCTCATGTCCTAGTACCATCTATGGGATAAAAATTCACCCTCTCCTATATAAAAATAAAGATCTATACAAGAGATCTTAATTAGGTTTCCTTCATTTAGGTGTCCATCAAGGAAACAGAATTGTTCCCTCTTGTATATGAGTTAGATCTATGTAAGGTACTATACACTTTAGGGCCAATGTCGGTCTAAATGATTCCTTTATGCTTGTACATATTCCTTCCACATGTCACACTTCTAATCTTTGGAAATTTCTGATCTTCATAATCATTATCCAGCTAATGGAAAAAGAATGTTTGATACCTAAGGACACCATTTTCT
The DNA here is from genome assembly GCA_963277665.1 of Viscum album. Taxonomy (NCBI): domain Eukaryota; kingdom Viridiplantae; phylum Streptophyta; class Magnoliopsida; order Santalales; family Viscaceae; genus Viscum; species Viscum album. The sequence goes on from OY728157.1 coordinate 1,777,539,576, forward strand.
AACTATGAAGTAACACGCATTAGTTAGACTTGCATAATTCACCCACCCAAAAGGTCATTTCATCCATAGGATGCTACATTTTGACTATATAGTAACACACCTAGTTGGTTTTTCATAATGTCACCCATAAAATAGGGTTTTTCAACTAGAGAAATACTCTTCCTTGGGAGAAGCCTCTTTTATCTATGTAAGCCCCGACGATATCATGCTAGAACCCGCTATTTGACCATAACCCAAGACCATCCCTCACATGATTTTCCCATGTCATTTTTCCAATATGATAACCCCCAAGATCATGGTTTACAATTTCCTCCCTCGTGTCTGAAGTATGCTGAAACAATCTTGGTCTAGTAGGCCTCATATTACTCATTATTTCCATAATACCATAGTCCTAGTCATACGACCAAAAACTATAGGCACCATATCATCCTTTTTGCATGATATTAAAATGCATGGTGAGTCTTGATTGTAAGAATTTAAAACTGCATGGTTTTCCAGAACTACGTATAGCTTGATTCTCATTCAAATGAGATACATAGAAATGCTCAGACCCCGTTCTCTAGACCCAACCTCAATATAAAAAAATGACCACTATTCCTTGTATTTTTTTATGACCTATGAAGGAAACCTTTTCCCCCATTCTTGGGTAATTGTTAATTGAAAATATCCTTTCGTATTTAGATACTTTCCTTCCACAAACCAAACTCTATGTTGAGGGAAATCTGAATCTCCATAAAATTCTTTTGACCATTGTCAATAGAATGTTAGAATTCCTAAGAACTCCTTTGTCTGAAAATGAAGTAACACACACCAGTTTTCTTTTCATAATTCACCATCCAAAAAGTCATGTATGCCTGAGGAATCCACTATTTGACTATGAACTGGCATTCCCCATTTTAATTTTTATAAAGTTTCCCACAAAAGGTCTTATTAAACAGAGAAACATTCAACCCTAGGAGAGACCTATTATATCTCTATGATCCCTTTCCTCCATATCAATCTTTAGATATAGAAACCTTGAATTACAGCTTATAAATTTTCCCCTTCATACCTAAAAATGATGGCACATTCCCAAACAGATTACTGTGAAAGGGAGAATCATTAATATTTTAGTCATACCTAAAGGACCATAAATTATATCCCTCAATGTCCTTTTTGTATGACATTAAACTACATGGAATAACATACTAGTCATAAGATTTTAAACTATACAAAAATTCCCTTACCATAAGACTTTAAACTACATAGCCCATGTCCTGGTCACATGACATTAAAATGAATGATGTTTCAACCCTTGTTAAAGATCCCCCCTTCCCCAATGTCAGTCGTTAAATAGAATATACCCTTTTCACACAATACAAATATGTTTAGGTGTAGTTTCCCATTCATGGTCAATGTCAATACAGATGATCTCTTCATTCTCATACACCTTCCCTTGGAAAACCACCATTCATGGTCTTGAGAAATCCAAATCTTCACGAACTTCCTAACCAATGTTAATAGAATGTTGGAATTTCTAAGGATACCTTTATTTGACTATGTTGTAATATTCTCCAGTTATCATTGCATAAGTCACCCGCTAAAAGAGCCTATCATCCATAGGATTCCACTATTTAACAATGTAGTAATACACCCTAGTTGTCTTTATATAAGTTTCCCATAAAAAAAGTGGGTTTATCAACCAACATCATATTCGTACTTGGGAGAGACCTCCTCTATTACAAAACACCCTAAAAATATCATACTGGAAACCACTTTTGAACTTGGTCCATGGACATTCCTAACATACTTGTCTCATATCATGATTCAGATCTGAGAATCAAAAAATCATGACTCAAAATTCCCCTTTGTGTATCTAAATAATGTCATGGTCAAAGATTTTCGACCTAAAATACTAGTTGAATTAGTTTTTCTTGTATGAATTTAAACTACCCACAAAAAGAGACACAATACTCACCAGGTTGAAAACCCTCAAAGGGCACCCTAGATAAAAGTCGAGTCTCAGTTCTCTAGACCTATTCCCTGTATGTTTCTGTAAAGAATCAAGAAATAAAAAGATAAGATCCACAAAACTTGTTATGCTAAAAACCCACAAAGGGAAGACTAATAAAAATTCAAGTCTTTCCTATTAAGTCTTCATTATATTAGACTTAGCAAAGAATTAGGGAGATGAAACAAAATTCACAAATCTTTTAGGGTTTTCCTTATAGCCTTAGCAATAGTCGAACTATGCTCACTAGGCCCCATGTCTTAGGAAAAAACTAGAGAACTCCCTAACCCTTATAATTTTAATTTTAATGTGATTAAGTTAAATAAAATGAGTCATTTTTAGTGTTATATTATGATTATAATTTTAGGTTTAGGTGATTGGAAGAAAAATCCCTTTTCATTCATGTTTTAGAATGTGAAGGAATATTACATTTTGGAACCTTTAAGAAAAATCTTACAAGATCTCCTCAATACAGGCTTTGAGTTGTTGGATTGTGTCTTGGGATCTATCCATAGTTTTCCTAAACCTAGCTAATTGTGTGTCAATAGTATCCCCAGCATTACAAAGATTCTCATGTTATGTAGCAACGGAGTCTCTCCCTTGTCCCAAGGCCCCCTTCAAATATTGGTGGATTTGGACTATCTCTTCCTTCATAGAATCCATTTATTCTTTAAGTTGTATCATTTGGAAAGATTTATCTTCAATAATGCACTAATATTCCTCCACCAATTTGGCATGATTGATTTTGTCTTGGGATACAGTGACCTTGATATCTTGAAATTGGAATGTTAGCTATGTCTCGGCTTATTGAGACCTTTGCTCCTCCTCCCATCACCAGATGATTAAATTCACAACATGGTGGATTATGCCGTAATCAAACCTTTTGTACCTTAAAATGGTAAACACTATTGGAATTCAACGAAATAGCGAGGGAAGGTTTTCCAGATGTGTGTCCAAGACTATCTTCTAGATGTCTCTCCTTACCATATGGAGTGCAAGGAAAAAAGAATCATATGTATCGAAACATGACTCAAAGACTCTCAGTAGAAGATATGTATTCTGGGATTAGTGTGCTCAATGAGTCACCTTATTCTACTCCCTCCAAGACAGCCTTAGTTCCATCTACCAGTGCTAACTAAATCGACATAGAAGCCCCCACTTCATGCTCGGCCACTGAAGTTGATGAAACTGAATAGATGGTAATACCCCTCATCAACTTCATGGGGTTAACAAAAAGATAAGGCAGTGAAGCAACCAAATCAGTTAATAACACTCACCCATTATTGTATCAACTTTTTTGATTAATGTATCCTCGATACTCCGAGCCTCAGTATTCTGGGTAAAAACCTCTTAAGAAGGAACTCCCCCCAAAGTTTGTTTAAAAACTGGGATCAAGGGTATAACATCCCGCCTTTTTATCACATAAACTTTCATTACATTATACAAAATCGAGGATATTTAAGGTTTAGTGTCTTGGAAACCAGGAACTTAATACATGACAACATAAAACATTCTTCTTAAATACTTGAAAGGCTTCTTCATTTGTTCATCCTAGTTCATTACAACATCTCATAACCTGGGAGCATACATAAAAGGAAAGGGTGAGCAGAAGGCCCAGTAAGGGAAACAAGGGGAAAATTTTACATGTGAACTTGAGATACATCAAAAGTCATGAAAAATAACTTTAAGGCATGAGAAAGAGATCATGAGGCATATCATAATAAAAATAACATATTTCATAACTTGAAGATGCGGCAACAACATTTAACATAGACAATCATGAACATATCACCAAGGTCCATCCCCAAGGTGTCATTTGAAATTACCAAGGTTATTCACCAAGATATCATTAAAATTGTAATCTCTAGTGGTTACATCATTACCCAATGCAATGGGGCGCTATCAGGGCGCACCCTTAAATTTGTAATCTCTAGTGGTTACATCATTATCCAATGCAATGGGGCGCTATCAGGGCGCACCCTTAAATTTGTCTTTATTATCATGTGATCCACATATATCATCATCAAAAATTTTATAAATAACTCATATATCATAAAAGAAATGGGTTTCATTTCATAATCATAACGTTTTAGAAACTACTTTTAAAGATGTGATCTTTATGTCACTTTAAACCCACGGAAAAGGAAAGCGGGTTTTCATGTATATAAATCCCAGAATTTAAAATAAGAAATTTTGATATATATGTGAATACCCCTATAGAATAAATAGCTTTTATTATTCACTTAATAAAATAAAATAATTTGAGAAAAAGAGAGACATTTTGAGACGAAAATTCTGTAGCATAACGACTATGTTACAGGGTTTTAGAAAACATTGAAAAGAGAGGGGACATGGGTCACCCACTCATAAATGATCCATAAAACAGTAGAGGGATAGAATATAAAGGATATATGAACATGGTAATTAAATTTTAAGGCCATACCATTTGAAATGAAAAACACGGAAGGAAGACAAAAATAAGATTTTTCTTATAAAAATTCGGCAGCCTAACGGCGTCACTTAAACTTCAAAAAAAAATGAATTGACGAGATAAAATAGGGTCTCTCATCATATGAACATAAAATATAAGTATGATAGATGTAGATATCATACCCCAACATAATAAAAATCAAATTGAAAGACTTTACAAGAAAATAGAACTTGAAAATGAGAAGGGTGAAAGAATCTGTTACAAAAATTTCGGCAGCCTAACGACGCCACTTATACATTAATAAAACGAAATGATGAGAGCGAGAGGGGGTCTCTCATCATATGAAAATGAAAAGGACAGTAGGATGAATATAAAAGAACATCCCCAACATAAGAACATGGATCATAAAAGAAATGACATAAAAGAGTGTGCTCGGAAAGAAAGAGAGAGGTAGGACCCCTTACCTTAAAACGTAACTCTTAAAACTCAAAGGTTGGGACCTTGAGGGCTTCGGGGAACCTTGGGAGGACTCCTTAGAAGGTAATGATACCAGAGATTCATTGGGGGAGAGTTGGGAGTGAAATCTAAAGGGGTAAAGGGTGGGTATTTATAGGGAAAGTGAGGGGACAAGGCATTAATGGCCAAGGGACACCTTATTGGTGGTATTGGCAAAACCATGGGCTTTCCCATGGTATTTGCCCATGGTATTGGCCACTTGGGACACCTCAAACCTTATCTTACTATTCATAAGTCGACCATATTGATTACATACTTAATACATCATTTAATGATGTCATTAAACACCCGTAACTTAAAAACTGTATTTTCACTATTCATCGAAAATTCAACTTTCTCAGAAAAATCCCAAAATTTCACCTTAACCAAATATCGATGCTCTGATTTCAAAAATGAACTCCATTTTATAAAAATAATTTTTAAATATTTTTAATTTAATTTTTAAATAAATACACTATTCACCGAAAATTCATTTATTTCAGAAAAATCTCCAAAAATTACCTTAGCATAATATCGATGTTCTGAATTCAAAAATAAAGTACATTTTATAAAAATAATTTTCTAAATATTTTTAATTTAATTTTTAATTTAAAAACACTATTCACCCGAAAAAACTAATACTTGACTAATAATTTCTGAAACAGTTATTTATCTCTTTTATTGAATCACATTACTTAATCAAGGTGCCTAGATTATATTAATACTTCCTTTAAGTGAGATTACTAATCCATTTGGTCACATTACTAATCCTAAGCATAAAATCACTATTCATAATTTACTATTCATAAAAAATTAAGTTGATCTTATTAGACTCTAAATTTTGTACTGAACATAATTGTAGAAGACCATTTTTTGAAAATCATTACACATTTTTAATTATTTAAGGTTTACATAAACATTTTTAAAATATCCTTTTTCTAAAATTCATCAATAATATACATCCTACATTTATCCGAACATTTGAAAATTTACAAAATTCACCATAAGAAGAAAACACAATTTTATTTATCTCAAAGGATTACACAAAGCAGTTACAGTCTCCTTACATATCCCCTTATAACACCAGCATAGGACTTAAGTGTAAGGTGTGCTCAGGTGAGAGAATCTGAGGGCAGCTCAACCAACATTGCACGAGTAGTAATTTCTATCAGTTTTAACTTCTCGTGAAGGCGATTTCGTTCTAGCTTCACACGATGAAGTTAGTCTTGGGTTTGGTCCAGAGCAAATCCTAGTGGTGCTACCTCCTTCCCAAGTTCTGTTAGATGGGCTTCGATTGGCCCGAGACTACTAGATGAGGCCATCAAATCTTCTTTCTATATTAATTAACCAAGATCACTTGTATTTGGAGACAATAATCGAAACGTTTAGTTTCCAGCGGTTATATTGACCAACGATCATATAACAGTTGAAACCCAACAGTATCATTTTATTTGTACTCATGTTATCAAATGAAACAGTTTTGTTGAGTATAAAATAAAATAACACACAAAATTAGGAAACAAGATTTATTCAAAATTTCGGGTCGTTACATTCTTCCCCCTTAAGAAATTGCGTCCTCGTAATTTTTAAATTTGGGTTTGGAAATTTCATTGAAAGTCCCACATCAGAAAAGGATTTAGTAAAACAATTACTTTAAAAGAAAAAAAGGGAATTACAAAGGTCACACGAGCTAACCCATACTAGGATTCCATGTAGGAAAACATGGACATAGAAGAGAAAACAAAGGGTCAAGTTCTGAGGGAGAGTGATAGAAAATATTATTAGGAGAAAGTTAACCACAATAAAATCACAAAATTATGATGTGTGTAAATGGTCATTGATTACCCAGTAGGAAACGTAAACCAACAATGTTTTTGTTTTACGTTCCTTTTAATAATTTTTAGGAATTCATTTACTACATAGAATAAGAACACCAGGAAATATACTTACCTTCAAGTAGAGTTTCATCCTTTAATAAGTTTCTACCAAAACTAATCTTCTCTCCAAACGATGAGCATTCAAAACTACTTGGTCTCATCAAAGCACAAGAATCATCTTCTAGAGAATCACATAATCCATAAAAGATTAACTATATATTTCTTCTATCTTTAAACATTATCCCAAAAACAGAAGAGGTAAGATAAAACAACTCTTCAAAAAGAAAGATTCCCATAGAAAGGGAAACTTCTTTAAATCTTCAAAATTACACGGTACTACCCAAAGTTCATCATAGACCCTTCCATAAAGTACTGTCCTTAAAATTCCTCAAAATAAACCAAACTAAGATTGAAACCCAATTATAAGAACAATCTCATAACATAGTCTTCCAAGATAAACTTTATCATTCATCTCCAAACAACATCAACCACTCTTATCATCTTATAACAAAAGTAACTAACCTAATCACATTTTCCCCAAGATATGTTAATCATTTCCATAAGTAACCTAAATTACCATAATTTTGCCTTAAATTCATCGATTCTTCAAAATATAATTCAACCTTTACTCCTCAAAGAAAATATTGTAGTAATATTTTTACCTTGATCATATAGGGTTCCCAAAATATTGAACGTCTTCTAAAATAATAATCATATTTTAATACCCTAATCATCTCTTTTTTTTCAAGAAGAATAGCTTCATAACATCAACATGTGATACATAACAATAAATTTTTTCCTTAATGATATAAAACCGTCTTAGGTAGTGACTCGATGTTCTTAAAAAACATTAAGGATATGCTCATAGAGCACAAACTAAAATACAACATGACATAGACAATTATTGTGAAGAAGTTACATGTACTTCAGTCATCATGATCCATCTCAGCATATGACTTCCATTGTTCCCTTGTCCTTGAAGATTGTTGATGCTCGTCATGCTTCTCATCCCTTCCAAGAGAGCATTTCCTTGGATAATTTAAAACTTCTCCACATTTACGATATTGAAAAGTATAAGGTACATTAGATCGAACCTTGTCTCTATTCATCACATTATCCATTTTTTAAAAGCAATTGGTTACTTTATGCCCTATCTTCCCACACTTAAAACATCTCCTGGTTCCTTTGTGACATTCTCCTTGGTGTCTCTTCCCACACTTTTTGCAAAAAGGAAATTGGGTCTCCTTTCCCTTATCAACTTTATCAGATGAACATCCTTGAGACTTCATCTTCTTCTTCCTTGATTAATTTGGGCATTCAACTAGGAACCAATTATTAATTGTGATTTTTGATAGCTGGTTTGGCATAATCACAATATGTTCAACTTGATCTCTCTTCATATCTGTCATATTAATAGGGCAATTGTCACATTTCTTATCACATTGTTTGTTGGGACATGTTCTTCCATTTCCCACCATTAACTAAGAAAATAAAGTATAATTAGGAGCTTAAATACTTAGCCAATAATCATTAAAAGGAAACTTTAAGCATAGAAGGATAAACTTGTAGAAGGAAAGTATACCCAAACTTGTAATCCCCTAGGTTCCAATATAGGTTATCCATGATCATATATTCTTATGTGAATCTTTATTTTATTTTATATTTGTTTCTTTAATAATGGTTCATACTAAGCTTATTAATTTACCAAAGCAAATCACCCGGGAGTGTCGTAACCATGAGTGCAGCAAGCCTCGTTGTCGTGTACCAGTTCCCGTTCGAGTCTAGATCAAAGCGGTGTTTTCAGCTTTTACCCCTATGTACATTTGTGCCAGAGCCACCTCTACCTACTTGTATCCAGACAGGGATGTATTTTCTTGGCAACCCCTTACTCAATACTCACCAAAATACTAGAAAGATTTCCTATATTTAAACATTTCTATAGGGTTCTTCCTAAAGTTTTCATATCCTAATTTTCACAAATAACTAAACCATCCTTTGATACCAACTATAACATATCGCCTTTTCATCACATAAAATTTCATTACATTATACAAAACTGAGGATCTTTAAGGTTTAGTGTCTTGGAAACCAGGAACTTAATACATGACAACATAAAACATTCTTCTTAAATACTTGAAAGGCTTCTTCATTTATTCATCCTAGTTCATTACAGCATCTCATAACCTGGGAGCATACATCAAAGGAAAGGGTGATCAGAAGGCCTAGTAAGGGAAACAAGGGAAACATTTTATATGTGAACTTGAGATACATCAAAAGTCATGAAAAATAACTTTAAGGCATGAGAAAGAGATCATGAGGCATATCACAATAAAAATAACATATTTCATAACTTGAAGATGTGGCAACAACATTTAACATAGAAAACCATGAACATATCACCAAGGTCCATCCACAAGGTGTAATTTGAAATTACCAAGGTTATTCACCAAGATATCGTTAAAATTGGAATATCTAGTGGTTACATCATTACCCAATGCAATGGGGCGCTATCAGGGTGCACCCTTAAATTTGTAATCTCTAGCAGTTACATCATTACCCAATGCAATGGGGCGCTATCAGGGTGCACCCTTAAATTTGTATTTATTATCATGTGATACACATATATCATCATCAAAAATTTCATAAATAACCCATATAGCATAAAGGAAATGGGTTTCATTTCATAATCATAACGTTTTAAAAACTGCTTTTAAAGACGTGATCTTTATGTCAATTTAAACCCACGGAAAATGAAAGCGGGTTTTAATGTATGTAAATCCCAGAATTTAAAATAGGAAATTTTGATATATATGTGAATACCCCTATATAAGAAATATCTTTGAGTATTCACTTAATAAAATAAAAGAATTTGAGAAAAAGAGAGAGACATTTTGAGACGAAAATTCTGCAGCATAACGGCTATGTTATAGGGTTTTAGAAAACATTGAAAAGAGAGGGGACATGGTTCACCCACTCATAAATGTTCCATAAAATATTATAGGGACAGAATATAAAGGATATATGAACATGGTAATAAAATTTGAAGGGCATACCATTTGAAATGAAAAACACAGAAGGGAGACAAAAATAAGATTTTTCTTATGAAAATTCGGCAGCCTAACGGCGTCACTTAAACTTCAAAAAAATGAATTGAAGAGATAAAATAGGGTCTCTCATCATATGAACATAAAAGATAAGTATGATAGATGTAGATATCATACCCCAAAATAATAAAAAGTAACTTGAAATACTTGATAAGAAAATAGAACTTGAAAATGGGAAGGGTGAAAGAATCCGTTACAAAAATTTCGGCAGTCTAACGGCGCCGCTTAAACATTAATAAAATGAAATGATGAGAGCGAGAGGGAGTCTCTCATCATATGAATATGAAAAGGACAGTATGATGAATATAAAAGAACATCCCCAACATAAGAACATGGAGCATAAAAGAAATGACATAAAAGAGAGTACTCTGAAAGAAAGAGAGAGGTAGGATCCCTTACCTTAAAACGTAACTCTTAAAACTCAATGGTTGGGACCCTGAGGGCTTGGGGGAACCTTGGAAGGACTCCTTGAGAGGTAATGAGACCATATCTTTGTTGGGGGAGAGTTGGGAGTGAAAACTAAAGGAGTAAAGGGTGGGTATTTGTAGGGAAAGTGAGGGGACAAGGCATTAATGGCCAAGGGACACCTCATTGGTGGTATTGGCAAAACCATGGGCTTGCCCATGGTATTTTTCCATGGTATTGGCCACTTGGGACACCTCATACCTTATATTACTATTCATAAGTCTACCATATTGATTACATACTTAATACATCATTTAATGATGTCATTAAACACTTGTAACTTAAAAACTGTATTTTCACTATTCATCGAAAATTCAACTTTCTCAGAAAAATCCCAAAATTTCACCTTAACAAAATATCGATGCTCTGATTTCAAAAATGATCTCCATTTTATAAAAATAATTTTTTAAATATTTTTAATTTAATTTTTAAATATATACACTATTCACTGAAAATTCATTTTTTTTAAAAAAATCCCCAAAAATTACCTTAGCATAATATCGATGTTCTGAATTCAAAAATAAAGTCCATTTTATAAAAATAATTTTCTAAATATTTTTAATTTAATTTTTAATTTAAAAACACTATTCACCCGAAAAAACTAATACTTGACTAATAATTTCTGAAACAGTTATTTACCTGTTTTATTGATTCACATTACTTAATCAAGGTGCCTAGATTATATTAATACTTCCTTTAAGTGAGATTACTAATCCATTTGGTCACATTACTAATCCCAAGCATAAAATCACTATTCATAATTTACTATTCATCAAAAATTAAGTTGATCTTATTAGACTCTAAATTTCGTACTGAACATAATTTTAGAAGACCATTTTTTAAAAATCATTACACATTTTTAATTATTTAAGGTTTACATAAACATTTTTAAAATATCCTTTTTCTAAAATTCATAAATAATATACATCCTACATTTATCCGAACATTTGAAAATTTACAAAATTCACTATAAGAATAAAACACAATTTTATTTATCTCAAAGGATTACACAAATCAGTTACGGTCTCCTTACATAGCCCCTTATAACCCCAGCATAGGCCCAAAGCGTAAGGTGTGATAAGGTGAGAGAATCTGAGGGTGGCTCGACCAACATTGCACGAGTAGTAATTTCTACCAGTTTGAACTTCTCGCGAAGGCGATTTCATTCTAGCTTCACACGATGAAGTTCAGATTGGGTTTGGTCCAGAGAAAATCACAGTGGTGCTACCTCCTTCCCAAGTTCTGTTAGATGGGCTTCGATTGGCCCGAGACTACTGGATGAAGCCATCGAATCTTCTTTCTATATTAATTAACCAAGATCACTTGTATTTAGAGACAATAATTGAAACATTTAGTTTCCAGCGGTCATATTGACCAACGGTCATATAACAGTCGAAACTCAACGGTCTCATTTTAATTATACTCATGTTATCAAATGAAACAGTTTTGTTGAGTATAAAATAAAATAACACACAAAATTAGGAAACAAGATTTATTCAAAATTTAGGGTCGTTACAAAGGGATCTCAGGAATATCCCAATTCAAGGTTCTCAGCTATCACTCCCTCGAAAATGGGAGTAGGATGGACTTGGATGCCTTATTCATGAATTACCTTGAAAACATTCTCTTTAGACAAAGTTGTATGGATCTAGCTCTAATATGATACATCAAATGAAAAAAGGCCGGTTGTACTTGAAAAAATGAAAGAAAGAGAGAACTCAGGTCCATCCAATAACCCACTAAACTCACAAAACTCCTCCAAAGAGGTAGGAATGTTAATTTGTTTAATAAATCCTCAAGTTCCATTATGTCATTAAAAATTACTTCAAATATCACAGCATCCTCACCGATAGGGGTATCCAAGACATAGGGCTCAGGACCCAAATTGGCCTTGTCATCGATTATCTTTGCTAACTTCTTAGTAGGTATAGCATCTTCAAACCCCATAGGGTCAGGATCAATACCTACACCTTAATAAGACCATAAGGTATCCCTATCAACCCCTTATGAAGTAGAGAAGGGTATAGTGGGGGTTTTTTTAGGTTCCTCCAGTGTATGTGTTAGGTTCTGAAATATCATAAGGAATGAAGTCATCAATCAATGTGTGACTTATTATGATATAAAAATGACATTACCATGACCCTCCTCTCTCTCTTCAATGATTTGGGAAAATGTGGACACATCCCTAGGCATGCCATCTATCAAAGGGATGGATTCATCAGCATGATTATGTGCCTCCTCTGGGATGTACCCCTTGATCCTTGAAGGATCCATTTTGGACCCCTTAAGCAAGGAAAGTGAAGCAGATTTTGTAAAATACAACCCTGATAAAAAGAGTATGTCGAGCGAGTCGGGAGATAAAATGACCAAAAAATAACTTACTACAGTGCATGCCCTAAGAAAAATTATTTTCCCTCTTTTGTTTCTTCTTCTCTTGAGATAGAGAGGGTCCCATATCAGACCTCTCAATAAAGGAAACTTATGGTGGTGGTTGAGAATACCCTCCCATCATTTTCTCCACTATCATCCTCTGAACTAGGTATAGTTTTGGGGATTTAGGAGACTCAACCACTACTCTGATGGGGGTTCCTGTGGGACCATATTTTTGTGACTCAAGCACCTTTTCTGATTATTTTTCTTCTTCTCCTCAAAATTTTGAGATAAATCCCCTCAGAATTAATGGTGGTGGATGAATGAGAAAAAGGGAAAAGGGAGAAGAGAGTGGTGCATCATTACGGTCAATATAGTTGTCTCATTCCTCTTCAAAGTGACCAGCTACCCCCTCAATTTTCCCTCAATCCAACATGTCAGATACTCACTTTTTGGTTGGGATCCGATCATTAGTTTCAAATTTCAACATTTATAGCTTCTAAACATATTTCCCCACCTTATTCAAATTACTACTAGGGTAGAGATCAGAGGGTGATCGAATATCTCCCAACTTTGAGATGTGTATGCCATCCTAGAGAAATACCCACATGTATATAATGTTGTGAGTTATAGTCTTCAAAGATTGGATCGCTAAGGGTCACACATAATCTAGTGTTAATGCATCTGGTTGTGAGGAAGATTCAATTTATTTTGACTTTAAAGACTTTTTAAGACTCTCTACTCTCATAGAATATTGGGGGACTAGAACCCGAGCCTCCTCCGAGTGATGAAGACCAAACTTCCTTGGCCCAAAAGATGTGGGTTTCTCAACCCTACCCTACCCTATGGAATTTTCCTAAGATTACCTTGAATACTTCAGATCTTCAGCATCATCACCTTGAATTTGGAACATCTTTCCATGCTTTCCATGACCAGCAATTTTCATATCTTCAAATCGAGGAACACATTTTGTTAACACCCCTTGGGGTATGAAGAAATCCAAGCACTATAATACCTATATTCTAGCCTGATCAATACACCCAATGAAGGAATCGTGATTTTCATTTTAGACACCTCCCTGGCCATCAGGATCCAGAACTGTTGGACCACTATCAGGTGTTTCTCAAGATGAATGTGAATGAGGGGAGAAACGCTTGACTATTGCAGTCCCTTGAATTGGAAGGTAAATTGATATGGAGTATATTCTTCAAATATGATCTCACTGTTAATACATGATGCCAGTACATTGTCTCTGAATGTAATCATGTACACCATCTGATCGTCATTATCTTTTCCATCATCAGTGAATTTCCCAGTCAATGGATCACCATACAAGAAAAATTTGAACTCTCACAATACATTCAAAATCCTTAGAACTTTATCATGCACCAAGGATAAAAGATGAATACCGAAAATAGATTTAAAAAATGGGATAAATCATCCTTCATGTAATTTAACTCAACTTAGCATAGTATAAGAACTGAAGTGTGCTGCAATCCACCCCAAAACACTTGAAATGGACCTGAAATTCTAAATAGGGACTTCCTGGTGTATACAAGCATAAAAAACCGGTAGATATTATCCAAGACATGGGAATTGACCCCTATATGGATCCCTTATTCTAGTTTGGTTGCAATAACAAATTTCCTTGGTCTCATGCTGCAATTGGATTCATGAACCAGTAGCAGGTAGATTCTTAGCCACATCATGAAGAAGCCAGCCAATTGGGTCTTCACAAAAACCTCATACATGACTTTGTAACCCCAATGGGTATACTAGAATTTCTCTAATACATGCCAGAACTTTATAAGAGTGCTCTAATTTTCTAAGTTGGGGAATATTATAGGGATTTGATAAGTGGGACCTTCTACTTCAAGCTCAAGAAGGGACTTCACCCATGTTTTAGGATGAATATCTCCCCTTGGGTGAGGATATTTCTTTTTCACTTTCTGACCCACCTTAAAAATCACATGGGCTAAAGATGGTTCCCTTTCAAAATTATCTCACATTTCCTTTAGTGGGATAAAATAATCATACATATCCTAGAGGATAGGGGCACCAAAAATCTTAGACATCCCATATGATAATACTTACTTTTCCATGTGTTAGATTAAATTAATTTTTCTGAGGACTCCATCAGCTCAACAGTTTAGGGATGATGTATAGATTCTTGTAAACATAAGTTTTCCCCACCCAAACAGCCTCATAAATGCTAACATCTTGCATATCCTTCTTGAATTCCACAAAATTTTAGCACAATCAATTTTCCCACATCCATTTAGTCTTAACTCCCCCTACAGATAATAATTCTCAATCCTCCTTCCAACTTTGTAAATGGTTTTTCTAGGAAGTGTGTAAGGTTGAATCATAACATTGAGGTTATTATTCTTGGGTGTAGGGCTTCAGATTCAGGGTGCAGCAACTGTGATTCATGAAATAGATAATAAGAATAGTTCCTCCCTTGATGTATACACCCTTATAAGAGATGTTGGTGCTAGGATAACCAATATATTCCATGAACCAAATATTTTTAAAGTAACTCTGAGCCTTCAGGATGAGATCATCTATCAGGAATCCATGGTCATTAAAAGGTATATAGTCTCTTCATAGATACTCACACTGGTACTATGCCAATTTCTTTACTAATTCTGGGAGATTAGATTCACACATATCATAGTAATCTGGCCTAACATCTTTGATCACCTCTAAGACGCGTGCAATAGCTTGTTCACAGGAATCCATTGGAGTGGACATTGAAAAAATCATGTAAGAATACATCGATATTTTTCATTAAAGTAAAAAAAATTTAATTTCCAAAATTTGAGGAACTTTTGAAAAGAAAGGTCCCACATGTAATCCCCTCGACTAGGTGCCTCACATAGGATCCTTGACCAGATGCCTCGCACAGAACCATCGACTAAGTGCCTCATGCATGCCCCCCCAACAAGGTGATTACACACATAACGATTGGTTAAGTGGTTGTATCATGTACTTGTGTGAAGAAAATTTTTCATAAGGCCTACATAAATGACATGTACATAATGACTATGTGGATGATCTTTGTGATGAGATAAAATAATAGAAATGCAAAAGGAAGGATTTTCTAAAGAGTTTTCGGTATTTAAAGTCATATTTGGCCTAAGTGATAGACCTATGCACTGAACCTGCATCGCGAGCCTTTGCATTGGACCTGCACACAAAACATATGTCACTGACCTACATAAGTAACCTACATAGGTAACTTGTGTGGGTAACCTACGCAGATGACTTGTTCAACCTTCAGAATATTTTTCTCCCTCTACCTCAGGACTAGACCTTATTCTTTCGATCAGATCCAATCCTAAGGGAGGGATTTTGTTGACAATCCATTTTATCATATGGGATGAAAATATTATGAAGATTATTCCAAGAATTAGATAGGTGAATATTTCTAAGAAGTATCAAGGGAACTCTCTTAAAAGTGGCCTACGTACACCCAAATTGCGCACCAGGAGATTCATGTAAGCCCCCTACACGGCACTGAATGATTAGCTACCCCTGTGCGGGGTACCTATACTAGGTACCAGCACTGGGTAGCTGAAAATCATGGTTGATTGTCTCCTATCGACCGGTAAAGGTTCCAGTGCTCTGCTAATGTGTATAGCATCACTCAGGTCGAATCCTCGGCGATGATACTTTGTAATAGTCGTTTGTTTTTAGTTAATTGTATTCTGATTGGGGGGTTTGTTTGCAGAGCTTATGAAATAATTTATGGATGATGTTTAATTTAACAAATTGATAAATATTGGGGTGAGTTCATCATTAGGTAGTTAATCTTGTGATATCCTTGATCTTTGATTTATATTGCATTAAATTAACACCCATGTCACAAGATGATGTTGATTATAATTCCTAAGTGTTAAGGCTTTAATCCAAGCCTTAACTTAACTTAATGTTCTAATCTCAATCAGATATTATTGACGGTGGTGTATTTATGGTTCCAATAATCCATGGAAACCACATGTTAAACAAAACAATTCATTAATCCATGACATGTTAATTCCAACATACACAATGTTAATTCAAAGAATATTCATCGAGAAAAATCTCCCAATCACTTAACATACCTAAATTATAACTCACCCCAATGAGAGATTTACTCAAACATTTGGGTGTTTAATAATATGGTTATAATTATTATGATTATAATTTAAGAAGATAATAAAAAGAAAGGGATAAGAAAAGAGTGGTGTGTCGGACACACACACACGAACAAAGATGATAATTAAAAAAAATGGACTTTGGATTGAATGAGGAAGCAAAAGAAGGGAAGGGGATTCAACTGAATTTAAACTATTTTAAGAACATTAATATTAAACTACATAAGGTGGATGAGAATAAGAGATGTTGAAGAAGAAATTTGCATTAAAACAGAATTACAAAAGAAAGGACTTACAAAATTACAACAATGAAGAATATAAAAGTAAATGAAAACAAAGAGAGGAGGAAAGGTATCTCAAGTGAAAACTTGAGTATGGAAGGTCCTCCCAATCCTTTGTAAAGGATTTGGTCTTTCCAATATGATCTCCTCTCTTCTGAAATGACAACCCCTCTCAAGGAGATATGGGGAGAGTATTTATAGCCCAAGGAGTGGACTGTTTACATTCCCAATCTGTCCCTCCACTTGAATCGCCATGTTGGCTATTCAGACAACTGAATCTCAAGAATCCTCCTTCTTCCAAGTTGTAGATAATAAATTTGTAAGACCTCTATAAAAATTTAGAGTCATTTGGACCTATGTAGCCAAATTTATGACTGGTTGATTAAACAAATTTAATCTATTCATTTCAATCCAATCTTTTTGATGTCCAAAATGTGAAAGGGTTTTTAAATAGTAATATACCTTCAAAACCAAATGATGTCTTTAAAAAGGTCATCCGCCTATATCTCCTCTTTCACACGGAAAAATATCAGCTTGCGCGGATGCTTACATCATGAGATATGTCATGCATATTGTACTGATTTTATTTCTCGGCCAGAATAGTGGGCTGGACTTCAAAGCATATGTTGGGCCCCTTGTTTTTAGAGTTGGGCCTTGAAATTTTTATCCAAGACTCCTTAAATTGTCCCCAAAACTATTGAGGATAATTAAAGGAACTTTAAATTCTATATTGAGCCTAGTAATTCAATCTTCATGACTAGTCCAGTTTCTTCACAGATTCTGTAGGTCATCTTGTGTGGTAAATGTGATCCTTCAAATGGAAGAATTGGACCATGATACCTTCTAATGAAATGTTTTATATTGAATTAGGAATCCTAAAAAACAAGAACCACACAATTTGGATAATTAGGGTGAGAGTTATAAATAAAATAGTAAACTGACCCAATTGGACTACTTCTAAAAATGCTCAAAAATTATACTTAGTATTAAAACATTAATATTTCACAAAAATTATGCACATTTCATATAAAATTAGTAAAGGGAGAATATAATAAGATATGTAAATATTAACAACATCAGTAGCCATGTAGAAAAACTCCTTTGACCAGGGTCTCATATTTTCCTATAAATAGGACCTTGGGGTTCCTCATTTGTAAGATTGGAAAAACAGAAGAAGCCTCCAAGCATTGGTCATGCGGCCCCTTCACCCAGGTCCTCAAAAATTCTATAGGTAGATCTATAAAACTAGATAGAAGAGTGGATTAAGGGGGTATTGGGATCAAATTCCTTCCAGGGTCTGAAACACAAGAAACTGGTGCGGGGACCCATTTTCCCCTAGTTGACAACTATAACTCTGAAGGTCCCTTCCCAAATACAGGACCTACAGGAGACCCTTACATGAACAAGTGAGGATACCCTTGGTTCCTAGAGTAAGGACCGTCCCAAGTGTTGTTGACCACTTGGTCTATTTCTCAAGGAACCTTTATCTCGTGTAGGGGTTGAAACCTGCATGAGGCACTTACATCTTGTCCAAGGTCACCCTATGCGGAGCACCTTCTACTCACAAATCCTTGACCTATTCTAGATAGCTTCCAAGTACTCTTTTAATCCACCAATGGAATGGATACCCTTAATTTGGATCTATCATCTAATCAGGGGAATTGAAGCCTCCAATGAAACCTCCTAACTTTCAGGACCATGGAGAAAGACACACCAATGTGTCTCCCATTCAGTTATGCATTCCTTCAATCAGAGGTGTCATGAACATTTCCTACATAATGGGTAAGGTCCTTAGGGTGCATGCTTTTATGAATACCCATAGTCATGTGGACCCTAAACTTGGGGAAAGTTCTAGGGAATTTCTGATATTAGAAATTAAGGCAAGGACCATGTCCTTCCCTAGTCATCTATAAGATCAAGAACCTCTGGTTCTAGGAGGGGAGGGTTAGGATCACACTTGATTTTCCCTTTGAGGATTAATGGTGTATCCTCCTCTCTTA
Organism: Viscum album; assembly: GCA_963277665.1. Lineage (NCBI taxonomy): Eukaryota > Viridiplantae > Streptophyta > Magnoliopsida > Santalales > Viscaceae > Viscum > Viscum album. The sequence continues at coordinate 1,777,558,728 of OY728157.1, forward strand.
TCTGGAACCAATACTAGGGTATCCCTCCAAGATTAATCCCCCATCCTTTCCTACATGGTGGTTTCCAGGAGGGTAGTTTGATGTGACCATCCTAGTTACCAAAACAAGAGAGTAAATGGGCACATCACATCCCCTTTTTCTTCTCCTATATCCTCAGCTTCCACCACCAGTGGGAGAAGGATCATACAGTTTTTCGAATCTTCAAATTCCTCTTTATTTTCACATTCTAGCATGACTCACATGGGGTTAATAGTTAAAAAAGATCAAAACTTATACATGATAGGATGCATGACTCGGTAGGGAATCTTTTTCCGAATATTTCTCTCGTCTTACTTAAGAGGGCATCTATAGGCATGGATCCTCATGTAGATAAAGGACACAGTTGTGTCGGGAGTGTGGTGTTTACTCTATGCAAGACATAAATTTTGTTGGTGTGGGTCTTCTATAGAAAAGGAACCGGGGACATAACCATAAATAAAATAATTAAATTGTTTTATTTTATTTTGGATTTTGTTTTGAATAACTCTTGAATGGGGACTTAGATTGGAAATATGAGATAATCGTTGAGTTTATAATGCAGTTTTTTCCCTAAACACGGTCTAAAGTAAGAGGGTCTGGGGTGTACGAACCCCGTGACCATTGGAAGGTGTAGTGAAGCGGTTTAACCTTAACCTAATTACAAGGTTATAAATATGTTATTATGAGGTTTTGGTTAGGGTTGCCTCATAATTCTCTCACCACAGAAAGCTCCCTCTATTCCTCCATTGGAATGAAAATGAAAAACCTTTGACAGATCGTGATGAAGTTTTGGCGGGTGTGTTCTTTAATGAATAATGGATCCAAATCGAGATAGTATTATTTCCTTTGAATTTTTCATCCTCGATTTCAATTTTTGAATTATAATTAATTGTCTTTTTATTTTTCATATTTGAGCATCAACATCGATGGCCAAACTAACATCAAAATCGATCGATCTATCTTCTTTCCTCCGTACTTTATGTTTTCTTCATAATTTACATTTTAGAATGTCAAAGTATCAAAAAATCATTGAGCAGGGAATATATTTGTGTAGATCTTGGTCCGAGGATCCCAAATCTGTGTTTGATTCAAGTTTCGGGCATCATAGGAGGTGTGGTGGTCCAAAAAAGGGACAACCAGCATGCAGAGGCCGACTGTGGCCAGTGGAAGCACATGGAGGCTGGGTAGAACACAGAAATTCCATGGGATCAGGTGATGGAAGCCATGAGTGGTCGTGGTAGGCAACGATCACCACCATGTAGAACAGGGGGTCGGGGTGTGTGACGTAGCTGGCGAGTGGGTCATAGTTGGGCAGATGGAAGTGCCATGGGAGTGGTGATAGGTGGACACGGGAGTGGAGGATGGCTGCGGGATTAGTGTCAAGCAGTAACTACATCAACAAACGCGCACGTAGATCGACCCAAATGGGCTAGGTGGGTCGGGCCGGGTGGGTCGAGCCCAGGCGGGCCAATCAGGCCAGACTGAGGTGGACCTGGGTCGAACACAGGTTAGACCTGGGGTGAATGGGGGGGACATGGCTGCAGTCGACCGTAGTGGTTGACCATGAGGCTTTGACAGCTCGAGCTACCATGGGGCCAGTGACCGAGGCCAATCCGCGGTCGGTCGAACACAGAGGCTAATCAACACGACCAGTGGTTCAACCATGGTGGTCAGTCCATGGGCATCTACTCCATGTTCATTCAAACATGGTGGTAGAACACAGTGGTAGTTGGACCAACCATAGTGGTCGGTGGACCAACCACAGTGGTCGGTCCACAAGCGGTCAACCAACAGGCCCGGGCAAGTCTGCGAGAAACTATTCAAATCGTAGTAACTCCTAAACGAAAATTCCAATTGACATGTCGTTTGTGAAAACATGAAACTCTTTTCGAGACGGGAATTTTGAGGCTAGTTTCAGAATTTAAAAATTCAGGACTGAATTGTGGGCCCCACAAGGTCCCGTTTTGGCATGTTGTGGTGAAAATCACCATTTTAACTGGTTTCCCAATTCAGGCAAGTAAACAGCCTATCCTGCAAGTTTTTACACGTAGAGTGTGATGGTGACTTCCAATGCAGCTTTAGAGTTATGATTCAAGGTGTTCTGAACATGATTCTTATTCAGGAGGTGTCTGATGACAGTAGTGGTCAAGCAAGGATATCGTAGATTTCTGAGTGGAACCCCCTAACACACAAGGGAGTGGGTCCTCGATGATATCAGAGTGGATCCCCCCATCATCATGGGTGTGGTTCCTCTATAATTACTTCTGAGTGGAACACTCTACCAGCCAGGATGTAGGTCCTCTACAAATACTATTAGAGTGGAACCCCCCTAACGCACTAGGTTGCGGGTCCTCTACTTCGAGTTTGCACCATTCGGCTATACAGATTAGTGGAGATATGTGGTTTGATGTACCTTTCAACTCACATCGAGACGCATCCTTATGACACAACCTAAAACTGTGTGGGTGAGTCAGTGCTGCCCAAAGTAGATAGTATCAAGGTGTGGTGATCGAGGCCCTTTGAATTACATGTTTTGAGAAAATGTGTGGGATGCAGGGAATCATTGATGGATACTTCTAGAACTAATGGAGACTCTTTTCTTGGTCAGAGTTGTGAGATGGATATCCCCTTACTCTCTTGTTTGGGATTCTTTGACTGAGTATATATATATATGTGCGGTTTCAAAACCCACTCCTTGGGTTTTGGTTACTCTCCTTCTAGGAGAGGCAAAGATGCACAGGGTGTGCCATGTGATTTCTGTGTTTAGCTTCACATGGTTGGATGAGTCTAGTCTCCTACTATAGGTAGTGGAGACTCGATGAGAAGTTAATCCTCTCATTTTTTTGAGCTCCTTGTGTTTAGATGAGTTCTTTCACTCTCTTATTGGGTTGAGTTGTACTCTTTCATTTTACCTTGTTTTATTGACTGGTTACCTCTTCAATAATATCTCTTAATGTTCCTCTCCACCCTTTTCAGGGCATCCTACTGGGTATTTTTATACTTACCCTTGCATGTGATTTTTCTGTATGTTTCTTGCCTTATATAGATGACAAACAAATTGATCATGAATTCATAGGAGCTTAGGGATTCAGGGTGCTTGGACCGTGTACAATGGTTTTAGCTTGGGATCCAAGATTAGAGATCTCTTAGCTATTTTACATTCCAATTTCTGTTATTTTGGGACACTTTTCTAGTTGGGTGTGTATTTTTTTCCTTTTACTTTCAGTTTACATTATTGTACTTGTACTGTTTAGAAGTCCATGCATGTTTGGTTTATTTACATCAGTGTAGAATCTTTTACTCCTTTCCCTGTGCACTTTTCCATTGAGTTTGTTGTGTGTGGGTTTACAGGTACTTAGACAAATGCCTCCCTAAGTTTTTTGTGCCTTGGGTGCTTGTCGCCACCCCTGGCCCATGGAGGTAGTCTTAGGGTAGTTGCAGCTCGAGCCCTGGCATGGGTCGGGTCGTGAAAAATTGGTATCAAAGGAAGTTAATTCCTTGGGATTTTGTTCAGACATTTCCCCTTAAAAGGATTGATTGTGTTTATGGATATAGTGTCAAAGTATCTCAAGATCGGATCTCAGGCTAGGGATTCTAGTGATGGTGTAGGCGGCTAATGTATCCATTCACGAGAACCCATATTACCCGCTTGTCAACTTTGAATGCTAAGACATTTATTGCAAGGATCAATGATACATGCATCATATTGGATTGAGTCTTTGAATGTCCTTCTTGAGTCAGCTCCCCAGTGTTGTTGATATATATATATATATATATATATATATATATATATATATATATATATATATATATTCTCATCTAACCACGGTACTCCTTGATAACCTTCAAGATTCCTTTACGATGACAGCCAGCCAAGATACCATCTCCGGTTCATGACAACAACCCTATGAGTGATAAGGACTCGGTTCAGGGTACATCATGTGATCCCATTTCTCCATGTGGGTAGGTAGTAGCACCTCCACCTATTAGCAGTAGATGTTCCTATCATAGAAGGCTGAGGATATGCCCAGGATGTAAGGTCCCGACCCTAGTTGCCCGGAGTTGGTGCCTTATTTTATTACTTTGGAATATAAACAAGGAATGTGCAGCCCTAAGGACCGAGTAGTTTAGCACCTTTGGAAACAAGATAAATACATAACTTTATCATAAAAACTTGAAAATAAAAACAACATATAAGTTTTATTTGGAACATCCACAACTATAAGTTTAGCCCTGCAGGTCATTCATAATACACTTATTCATATCCTGAGAAAATGAAACATAAGAAAGGGGTGAGCTCAAACGCTGAGTAAGGGTAATAAATACAGTGGAAGATATTATAAACATAAACATTAGGCATGGTGAATAACAAAAAACACATGCCTTTAAAAAAGAACATGAACACATTATGGCATGATTAAGAGATTAATAAATAATGCCATAATAAAGAATGATCATGGGTATTGTACTAGTTGAATAACCATAAGTTCCATCAATTATACTTTTATAATGAGGGAGTGTATAATGCGGGACACCATAAACATAACGTCAAGGCCTCTTTCCAAGACCATAAATAATCATTTTGTCAAGGCCTTCTGCCAAGACCATAGTTTGTCTCATGAGACCTACCGATGCACCGAGGGGCTATGGTGGGCCCCATCGAACGCTTAATAAGTCCAATGAATTCGATAAACATAAAAAACATATACATTCATATTGAAACTAATATATGAAATATAAATAACTTTCCCTAAATATTAAGCATAAACACTAACCATTCGGAGTAAATTGGTGAATAGTTTTAATATGGAACATCCACAGTCAAAATAATCATAAACCATTAAATTAAATATCGTAGATGATATCATAAAATATTAATCCCAATAATACATAACAATCAACAAGAGTGATGAAATAGATGAAGATACTCTTATAAAATCATCGAGTAATTATTGAGATAAAAACTCTTTTACTTTGAAAATAAGAGTTATTTTGGAAAAAACTTTGTATAAAACCAAAAGTGAAGTAAAAAAGTATTTTTATAATAAAATAATATATTTTATAAATATAATGGTTTCCAAAAACATGTTATAGAGTTCCCTTTAAAATAGGTAAGAATTTGAGAAATTTCCTTGAATCGGGCTTGTATTACGGGAAGAATTTTTGAATGATCCTTTTAAAACATAAAACATCCTATAAATGAAGCTATGATTTTTGTTGGAACACATATATAGAACATTATAAAAGAAATTATGAGGATTAAATATGAATTAATAAGAATTTAATTGAGGTAAGTAGATAATAAAAGTAACCCGAAGGATAATGGAGGTTCAGGTAGAAAACCCTTATCTTAAATCTGAATTCATTCCGCTCTTGAACTTAAGGTCCTAGAGTATGAAATTAGAATTATTAATAACTTAATTCATAACCTTTTTGATATGTATTTAGTTTCTCATAATTTTATTAAGTTCATTGTGTCCTTTTTGATAATTTATAAGATTGAATTTCATCATTCTGGAGTGTTCATTTTCTTGGTTTTCATCATCGGTATATTTGTATATGAGTATGGATGTTCATGTGGAAAGGATTTAATTCTATAGAATTGAAATTATATATTATTTATGAACATCCAGAAGTGTTAACGGTTATATATAGCATTTTTTTACATGGTATGAGGATGTAATTCTCTATAATTAAAATTATATATTATTTCTAATCCTACGGGCCTTATAAGGGTTCACCCTCATCCCTTGAAAGGGGGTTATCAAAAATCAATAAAAATGAAGTCCTTCGGGCCATTCAGGTAATCACTTAGATTATTTGGTGGTATTTGGATTATTATGAACTAGTTTTGTCATATAAATTAATAATATGTACATATACTGGTTCCAAAATATTAAGTAGGTTATAATACAAATTTTATAGTCTGGTTCAACCATCAAAATGGTTTCATGACTAGTAATAAAAGATAAATTGAAGAACGAAACTTCATCATCCACGAAGGTTGTAAATTGGAACCTCACGGATGATGATTTCATTTATAAAAGAGAGAGAGAGTAAGACGATTGATAATGGTTTTTACATTAAAATGGTATAATTATAGTATATAGATGATACTGAATTTATAAGGATCAATTGGATATAGGAGGTTAGTAGAGGATAATAATAGAAAGGAACTTGAAATGAAAATGAAAGAAATAGAATGTGAATTTACCTCTTGAATCCACCTCCTTGAGAATCTTTTTAAGGGATGGGATCTTGGTTTTCTAGAAAGTAAAAAAGCTCCTGGAAATGGGCAGTGACTAGGAAAGGGTATTTGGGTAGAACTTTCAGGATCTTCAAGGCTTTGAGGAATGAAGAGAAGAGGGAGTGAGGGGGGGTTTATAGTGGAGGAGAGGAGAGTTTTCCCATTATTTTACTCATTATTTTATTATTTTTCCAAAGACAACCAATAGTATTGATTATTGTGACCAAAAATAGTAATAAGTGCATTTGAGTTCTAACCAATGGTCATTTACATCATCCATGACTCAATCATGATGTAGAAATTCACTTATTTAACATATTTTGTAAATTATCGAATTTCACTATTCACCAAAAATTTAAGTATTTCAGAAAAATCCCAAAAATTCACCCTAACCATTTTTAGACGTGTAGAATTAAAATATGAACTTCATTTTTTGAAAATAATTTTCTAAATATGAATAATTTAATTTTTAAAAAAATAATAATTTATTCGAAAAATAAAAAATTTAAAACTATAATTCGTTTTATATCACATTGAAAAGTTAATCAAGATCATAACCTTAAGACAATAAAATAATATTATTATTCACTATTCATATGGTTCATATTACTATTCATATTACTATTCATAAGGGTATGTTTCTATTCACCAAAAAATAAGTTTGTCATATAGAACTCTAAATATCTTACTGAACGTAACTGTGTATGTCAGTTTTTCAAAATTCAAATCACAGAGGTGGGAAAATTTTGTTTACTGGCTAGGTTATAACAAAGTGGTGTTTTTTAGAGACTTAGTGTTTCATGAATTCAATTTTAAATTTATTTTCAAAATCTTGCGGTATTAAATTATCCCCTCCTTACAAAAATTTCTTCCTCGAAATTACCAAAATGTTACCTCACAAAAAGATTTGGGTTGTTCTTAATCATAAGCTCCTTAGTATCCCATGTTGCCTCTTTGATTTTATGATTTTTCAAAAGTAACTTTACCATTCACGTCGTCTGATTCCTCAACACTTGTTCTTTAGTGTCCAGAATCTAGATAGGCTCTTCATAATAAGATAGGTCATGTTCTAATTCTATACCTTCAAAAGTAAGGTCATGTGTTTGGTCTGGAATGTACTTTCTCAGCAATGAGACATGGAACACATTGCATACTTTAGACCGGCTAGGTAGAATATCCAAATGATATGAAAAATCTCAAATTCTCTCTATAATTTCAAAAGGGCCTATGTACCTAGGGATTAGTTTCCCTTTATTCCCAAATCTTATAACACCCTTCCATGGAGATACTTTCAAGAAAACATGATCTCCCACTTGAAACTCCAAATCCTTTCTTTGATTATCGTCATATGTTTTTTGTCTACTTTGAGATGCTTTGATATGGAATTGAATAATGTTTACCTTCGTTGTTTTTTCCTCCAGAAGATTTAGGCCCACAAGCTTCCTTTCTCTAACTTCTTCCCAACAAGTTGGTGTACGAAATCTCTTTATGTATAATGCTTCATATGGTGCCATTTGAATACTTGAATGGAAACTATTATTGTAGGAAAACTCCACTAAAGGTAAATATTGATCCCACATACCTTTAAAGTTAATTGAACATGATCTCAACGTGTCCTCTAAGGTTTGGATCATCCATTCTAATTTCCCATAAATTTGAGGATGATAAGCAGTACTCAAACAAAGCTCAATATCCAAGGTTTTCTGAAGACTTTTCCAAAATTTTGATGTAAATCATGGATCACGGTCAGAAAAAATTGAGAGAGGTTCTCCATGAAGTCTCACAACTTCGTTGATATAGAGTCTTTATAGGTGCTCCTGTGTCAAATCCTCCCTTATAGTGAGGAAATGTGAAGATTTTGTAAGTTGATCCACAATTACCCATATTACATCATTATTTATTGGATTTTTGGGTAATCCAGTGACAAAATCCATGGTGATGTCATCCCATTTCCATGTAGGAATAGGTAGAGGTTGCACGACTCCTCTAGGATGTTTTCATTTGGACTTTACTTGTTGACAGACTAAACATCTTGATACATAATCAGCAATTTCCCTCTTCATGTTATCCCACAAGAAATGTTCTTTCAAATATCTATACATTTTAGTGCTACCATGGTGTATAGATAAATTTGAGCTATGAGCATCATCCAATAACTCCCTTTTCAGATCGGATAGAGAGGGAACACATAGCCTCTTCCCAAATTTTATAACTCCATATTCACACATAAAGTCAGCCAACTTCCCATCTTTCGTAGCATTAATTTTCTTTTCAAGATTATCATCATCATACTGTTAATCCTTAATTATTTCTAATAAATATGGTTTAGAAACCATTTGAAAAAGTAGTGATGTTTCACCTTATTTGATAATTCCCATATCCATCCTTACTAGATCTATGTACAAAGGATCCTTGTGAATCCACATTTTGTTGAGAACTTCATGATACTTCCTACCCAAAGCATCAGCTACCATATTTTCCTTTCCTAGGTGGTAGTTTATGGTACAATTATAATCATTGAGTAGTTTGAGCCATCGCCTTTTCCTCATGTTGAGTTCTTTCTATGATAAGATATTCTTCAGACTCTTGTGATCTGTTTATATCTCACATCTTTCACTATAGAGATAGTGTCTCCATATCATCAAAGCAAAGATTGCCATTGCTAACTCAAGACCATGAGTTGGATAGTTTTTTTCATGAATTTTTAACTGACTTGATGCATAGGCAATAACTCTATCATTCTGCATAAGGATACAACCAATTCCTTTCTTTGATGCATCATTATAGATCACAAACCCATCATTCCCCAGTGGTAGATTTAGGATTATATAATTCACTAATATCCTCTTCAATTCTTTGAAACATTCTCCACATTCTTTTTTCCATATAACCTTAGCCCCTTTACATGTAAGCTTGGTCCTTGGGCTGGCTAATTAGGCAAAGTTCTGAATGAAACTTCAATAATAACCTGTTAAACCAACAAAACTATGTACCTAAGTTATGTTCATTGGAGTAGGCCATTCTTTAATAGCCTTTGTCTTCATAGGATCAATAGATATTCCATCCTTAGAGATAATGTGCCCAAAGAAGAAAACAGATTGAATCCAAAATTCACACTTGCTAAAATTCCCATATAATTTATTTATTCTAAGAGTCTTCAGAATAGTGTGCAAGTGATTTCCATGATATTAATAGTTTTTAGAGTATACCAAGATAAAATCAATAAATATCACCACAAAGACATCAAGATATTCCTTAAAAACTCGATTCATTAGATCCATGAAAACAAAGGGTGCATTATTCAGTCTAAAAGGCATTATTATAAACTCGTAATGCCTACACCTGTTTCAAAATTCTGTTTTTGGAATGTTTTCATTCCTCACAAGAAACTCATGATATCCATATCGAAGGTCAATCTTTGAAAAATGTTGAGATCCATGAATTTGATCAAATAAATCATCAATGTGAGTTAGGAGATACTTATTCTTTATTGTTATAGCATTGATCTCCCTGTAATCAATGCACATCCTCATAGATCCATATTTCTTCTTGATGAAAAGAACAGGGGATTCCCATGGAGAAACACTAGGGAGAATAAATCCTTTATTACTCAATTACTCTAGTTTTTTCTTCAGTTCCACTAATTTCACAGTGGTCATTCTATAATGGGTCTTTGATATGGTCCTTGAATCAAGAATTAATTCAATGGAAAACTCAATTTCCCACTCTAGAGGATGTCCAATTAAATACTCTGGAAAGACTCCAACATATTATTACACAATAGGTACACCCTATATTTGAATATTATTTTCATCACCCATAGTTATTTCATCCCCTTCCTCCCCAATAAATGAATTTAGTAGAGCTATTGGGGTGGATCTAGATGAGAATCAGATGGTGATGTTTCTACCCTAAAGATAAGGGATTCCACATCGTCCTAAAAAATTGTAACATCCTTCTTCTTATAATAAATTTGTTCATAATGGTTTGAAATCCAATCCATACTGAGGATTATATCAAATTCAATCATGGTTATGACAATAAAATCAGTAGATAAAGCATGTTTACATGCCATAATGGGGATTTCCTAACACAACTTTGTTGCAATGATACTTCTCTTAGGAGTTTCGACTGAAAACTCCCTTATTAAATCAAATTGGAAATATATAATTTTCTTGGAAAACTGGGAAGATATAAAATAATGTGATGATCCAGAATCAAATAAGGCATTGACTAAGTTCGAGGAAATAATTAAAGTACCTGTCACCACATCGTTAAGAACTTCAACCTCCGTAGTTGTGACTGCATAAGCTTAGCCTTTCTCTCTTGGCCTTATTTGGGGAATGTTTCTCTAATGCTTAGGAAATTCATGTGAATAATGTCCCATATCCCTGAAATTGTATCATTGAACATTGGTAGCTTATTTCTTCCCCGTACAATCCCGATACAAGTGGATTTTTTCTTCGCACTTGTAAAAAACTCTCATTCCCTTTAGGAAAGTTCTAGAGTCTTTCTTACCACAATTACTATAGGATGGAAGGTCAACTCTTCCCTTCTTACCCATTTCCCTATTTCCTCTTCCAGAGTTTTTGGCAGCTCTCTTATTCTCTCGTTTTCCTTTAAATTCATAAGACTTAGAAAATTCATTTTTCTTCTTGATAGCACTTGAGACTATATCTTCATATGATGAGAAAGTTTTGGAGACTACTTCCCTTCGAAGGAATGGTTTTAAACCATCAAATAATTAATCAATATTTCTCCTCTGATTACATATGTAGTCCCTGACATGTATTTCTAACCTTGTGAAGTTACCTTCATACATTGTAACATTTTTATCCTCCTTCTGCCTCAAATTCAAGAATTACCTTTCCATATCCACTCATTGTTTGTGGGGAAAATATTTTTCTAGGAATATTTTTTTAAAATCCATACATTACATCTATTATAATTCTTACTCCTCCTTTTTGTTTTGGATTAACAACCACCACTGATTTGCATCTCCTGATAGATGATAAATTTTTATGACAACCTTCTCTCTTTCGTTACATCCCAAAGCAAGGAATATCTTATCTAGGGAACTTATCCACTTCTCAGCTATAAATGGGTTTGTAGTCCTGTTGAATGATGAATGATGTTGTCACATAAGGAAATCCAACATAGCTCCTCCATGTTGTGGATCAGGATGCTCCATACAGTTAAGGTTATTGTTCATAACCTGAGTCAGTTGTTCCAATATAGTTATAAGTTTCTCAGCACCATTTGTTGCTCTAGATCCAACATCATTACCTTGCATTGAAGGTAAATCCATACATGGGATATGTGTGTTCATGCGGTTTCCATTCCTTCCACTAGGTTCCATTTATAAATAATGGCATACAATATATTAGGTTATGAATCATAATGTATAATCTCAATGTAGAAAAATACTTAACATAAATTGAAATTCTATACATAGCTAATCTCAAAATCATATACATGGTTTCTTTGAGAAAAAATTTACATTTCAATCCTTCATAATGGAATGTAAAGAAAATTTGAGTTATACTAAGAATATCTCCTAGAAGTTTCAAACCAAGTGTGCAGTAAGTCTTGTTTTTGTGTACTAGGATACCCCAGGTTAAGCCTGAAACTTCTTGTCATAGTTTTCACTCCTAGGTACACTTGTTCCAGAACCAATGTAAGAACCTTGTTTTTGCTGTGAAAGACTTTGGAATATTCTTGATGTTATTCTAGAGCAGCGCCTTCAGACGGCGTGTGATTCCGAGCCCCGGTGTGGCCGGAATTAAATTTTCAGTGCATTCACACAAGAAACGCCAAATAAATGGGATAACTCCTAAACGGTTATCCAGATCAGAGATCTGAGTGTACATATGGGTTTGAAATGGGGTGTTTACCCTAGGAACAACATAAAACATGTCAGAATGGGATGTTTGGACCCCTCTCTCTCTTTCGGAACGTTAAACAGATTAATTAATTAATTTATTTATTCAATTAATGGTGAAACTCAAGTATCTCTTAAACGGTGGATCGGATTGGAAAACCGAGGGAATCGTTGGGTCCAAAATGTGTCGTTTACCCTGGTAGGGGTGTAAGTTTTGCGGGCGCGGCCCGTCAGTGAAAAATGGCCACAGGGGTGTTTTCGTAATTTGGCGGCCTCGGGCGCTAAGTTTAATAACTTTTGAATGGGGTCTCGGATTAAAATTCTGAGACCACCATTGTGCTAAGGAGGTGGTGTTTACCCTAGGGGAGGCTTAACCTCGACCCCGTCGGATGTTTCAGACGCGGGTTAAATTTGGGGGTTTTTAATTAATTAAAATTTAATTAATTTTCTTATTTAAACCCTTAATCACCCCTTCCTCCTCCCTTTTCACCCCCTGGAGAAACCCTCAAGCTCCCTCTCCTCCTCCACTCTGGCGAGGTAGGTCTGGAAAGGCGACGGCGCGGCGGCGGATCCTCCGTGAAGCTCCGGGCAACACCCAAAAGGTAGGAGGTTTCCGTTGCGTTTTCATTTTTGAACCTACCTTTTAATTGAATTTTATGTGTCTATTTGATGTTAAATCTTCAAACAAATTCCATAGAAGTGTATTATACATTTTTATATTTCCAAATAATATTTCGGAATCGAAATCCGAGTTCAGAGGAGGACGGGGTTGATCGTCGAAGTTTAGGGGTCTTCCAGGCGGCTCAGGCGGATGGCACGGCGGCGGAGGCACTTGGCGCGGCAGCGGGGCTCTCGGATGGCTGCGCGGGTGTTCGGTGGAGCGGACAGGTGATTCCGGGGGCGTGTGGCGCTGGCGGGTTTGCTGTCCGTCGGCACGAGGCGGCGCTCATCGGAGCGCGACGGAGAACCGGGGTTGCGGCGCACGACCCCGCGGAGGAGACACGACCCGCGTCGTGCGGGTCGTCGCGCGGCGACCGGCTTTAGCCGGTCAGCCCCACGATGGATCGAGTCCACCGCCGGCCCGCATGGCCAAGTCGCGGGCCAGGAACTGCGAGTCGGGTCGGCCCAGGCCGGGCGGACCGGCCGGTCCAGGCCGGTCCAGCCCAAGGGGCTTTGCCCCTCAGTTTTCCGACGCCCGTAACTTTCGCTACAGGCGTCCGTTTCGCGTGCCGTCAGCGGAAGAGTAGACCTCGCATCGAGGGGAACGTTTTGAGATGGTTTCAGAAATTTTTAATTCCCGAAACGAGGGTCCGTGGAGGCGCTATGCGTCTTTAAGCGATTTGACATTTTTCCAGGGATCTTGTTTTGGACGGCGCGGACGCGTCCGACATCCGTTTTAGGCACTGTCAGTGGCGTTGGAACCCTGAAACCGAGGCAGAGCTCTCTAGGGTGGTTTCGAGCATTGAGGCCAAAGTTGAGGCGCGAACCCCACGGCCCGTCTTTCGAGCTGCGTGCAGCATTTCACGAATTTTTCATCGGACATCCGTTCGGGGCGTGCGAGCAATCGTTTTTGGATGTTTTTCCGAGGGGATTGCAATGGTGCAATCCACCCACCCTAATTCGGCATGATGGTGCGGGCCCCACGAGGTTCATTTGGGCATTGACGGTGATTTTTCTATCTCTATCACCGGGCGACCGTATTGGACAAGTGAATAGTCCATCTTGTGTGATTTTTCGAGAGGATCGCAACGGTGTGATCCATTCATTGTGTTTTGGGACCGGTAAGTGGGTCCCACATAGCACCGCTCGTGTGCGGTGCGCCAAAATGCACCTTTATCTTCGGATATCCGTTGCACTCATGTGAGTAGTGCTTTTGACGTGTTTTCCCGAGGGGATCGCAATGGTGGGATGCGCCTGATTATTTTTGGGGCCGAGGCTTGGGATCACGGGACGTCGTTCGGGCGTAAGGCGGTGTTGGTGACCTTTCCGTCAGATATCCGTTTGTGGCGAGTAATTAGTCTATCTCACGTGTTTTTTTTTTTTGCGAGGATTACAACGATATGATCAGTTTGGTTGTGCGGAGCCTCATATGCGATCTTATTAAATGTGGAAATGTGAAGGTGCCCCGGGGGCGTTTCTTCTACTGTGTTTGTAGAAGACCCTTGGTGTGTGATCGCGTGCACTCCCGTGTGAGTGAAGTAATGATTGAATAGATGTGGTTGGTCGTGTCCCAGTCATTGAGGCAGTAAGTTGGAGATGTTACGTCACGCCTTCGTATAGACGTTGGGTGCCGTGTGCACGATAGCCCTTGGGCTGAAAATGAGGTACACTCTGGGAGTATATGGGAGCACTTGGAGGTACGTGTGGTTTGTACCTGAGTCTGTTTGTGCGCTTGGTTGGGGATTGACTTGGGGCCACACGTCGTGTGGGCCCCATGTGCGTGTCGTGTTCTGCTTTGCGTACCTTTGACCTCTCGCAACGTAGAGGGTCCCTCGGTTCTTGTTTTTTGAATAGCGGGGTTGAGTTTTTCCCCCGGCTCTGTGCTCGATGGTTGAGATCAGCAGGGTTGAGTGGTTTCCCCTGGTCTTGTTCCGGAGTCATATGGTTGCGCGATACCCACTCCATGTTTGGTTGACCAGTGTTGTACCATCCAGTAGAGATGGCCAGAGCAGTTCTGGGTTTACCCTCCAGCGGGGCTGGGCAGTGGGTTACTCATCGACTTCTCAGGGTTTACCCTCTAGCAGTGACTAGGCAGTGGGTCACCCGATGACTCTTGAGGGTCTACCCTCCAGCAGGGTTGGGCAGTGGGTTGCCCGTCGTCTTGTTTCAGGTCTACCCTTCAGCAGGGATGGGCAGTGGGTCACCTGTTGACTTGTTCAGGGTTTACCCTCAAGCAGAGACTAGGTAGTGGGTCACCCGACGACTCTTGAGGGTCTACCCTCCAACAGGGCTAGGCAGTGGGTCGCTCGTCGTCTTATTCCGGGTTTACCCTCCAGCAGGGCTGGGCAGTGGGTCACCCGTCAACTTCTTCCAGGTCTACCCTCCAGCAAGGCCGGGAAGTGGGTCGCCTGATGACTTATTCCAGGTTTACCCTCTAGTAGGGCTGGGCAGTGGGTCACCTGATGATGTATTATGGTTTACCCTCTAGCAGGGATGGGCAGTGGGTCACCCGATATCATATTCCAGGTCTACCCTCCAGCAGGGCTGGGCAGTGGGTCACCTGATGATGTATTATGGTTTACCCTTCAACAGGGCTGGGCAGTGGTTCACCCGGTATCTTATTATGAATTACCCTCCAGCAGGGCTGGGTAGTGGGACACCTGTTGGCATTCCAGACTTAGTCTTTTCTACTAGGCTAGTCTGTGGCTTTCCTCCGTGATTATACGGGACCCTTGGTTGTATGGGTCAGTGTTGGAACGATCTTGACTTTAAGAAGACCTCTCGACTGCAGGGCAGTGATGAGTTATGGTTTGACGTTCCCCCAGAACTCTCAAGTACGAGGATCGCTTTCCCCACTGAGACACGTCCTTGTGACGCGACCCAAAACCGTGCGAGCGAGTCAGTGCCGCCCAAAGCGGATAGTGTCGAGGTGCGGTGATTTAGCCCTTGACTTGTAGTTCGGGGCAGACGTGCGGGATGTTGGGCATCGATGGTGTTACTTCTGGGACTGTTGGCTACCCACTTTTCTTGGGCTGAGCTACGAGATGGAGATCCCCTTATGACCTTGTTCGGGCTTCTTGATTGACTATATGTATTTTTATATACCTTGTTCGAGTACCCACTTCTTGGGTTTGGTTACTCTCCCTCCAGGAAAGGCGAAGATGTGAGGGGTATGCCACGTGCTTTCCGTGTCTAGCTTCTCATGGTTGGACAAGTCTACTCTCCTACTATAGGTAGTGAAGACTCAACGAGAAGTTCATCTTATCGCCATTTACAGCTCCTTGCGTTTGGATGAGTCTACTTCCTACCTCTTGTTGGGTTGAGTTGTACTCTTTACTGCACTTTTGGTTGCACTCCTTTACTTTTCCTGTTCGCTCTACTGCTCACCCTTCAGTGCCTCCTTTGTTGCTCCCTCGAGCCTTCGGGGTATCCTACTGAGTATTTTTATACTCACCCATGCTTGGGCTTTGCCCGCACTTGGTGTGCCCTTGCAGACGACGGACAGGTTGGTCGTGACTTCAGAGGAGCTTAGGAGTTTGGGAGCTTGGACCGTGTGTGGTGGTCGTAGCCGGGTTCCAGGTGGGAGACCCGTCAGCTGTTTCTTTTTGTTTACCTGTTGCCAGGTTGTGGCACCTTTTCTGGTTGGGCGCGTATTTTGCCCCGTTTTCCTCTCCAGCACTTTACTTGTACTGTTTAGAGGTCGATGCACTCTTGTGGTTATTTATAGAATTTTCCCTTTGCTTTTCTTTTTACTCTGCACTTTTGCATTGAGTGTGCTGCGTGTGTGTGTACAGGTACTTAGGCAAAGGCCTCCCCGAGTTATTATGCCTTCAGCGCTGGTTTCCTGCCCCTGGCCTATGGAGGTGGGCTTGGGGTAGTTGTGGCTTGATCCCGGGTAGGGTCGGGTCATGACAAAGTGGTATCAGAGGTGGTTCATTCCTTGGGACGTTGTTCGTATGTCCCTAAAATAAAAGGAATTGGTTGGGATTTAGGGCAATAGTGTCAACATTTCTTGAGAGCGGCTCTCAGGCCAGGGAGTCCATTGATGGTGTGGCTACCGACGTATCCATTCACCAGGACCTTGATAAACCACTTGTTGACTCGGCATGCTAAGACACTTGTTGTAGGGAAAATTTGTCTGTGCATCACATAGGACTGAGTCTTGATTTTCCTTCTTGAGTCAGCTCCCCGTCGTTGTTTTTGTTGGTATATACATATATACTCATCTGACTGCGACACTCCTTGATAATATTGAGGATGTCTCCGCGAAGACAGCCAGCCAGGATACCAGCTTTGGTTCGTGATGACGACTCTGTGAGCTACGAGGCCACGATCCAGGACCCATCATGCGAGCCCCTTTCTTAGGGTGGGCTGGTAGCATCACCCCCACCTATTGATCAGCAGACAGCTTCAGTAGAGCAGGCGGGGCTTGAGCGCAGGTTAAGCGCGCTCCGGGAGTTCCAGCGGCATAGACTGCTGAGGTTCAGTGGTGAGCCAGACCCTCAGGCATCAGAGGCTTGGCTAGAGACAGTGGTTCGCCTCTTCAGGCTTGTGCAGACACTGACAGATCAGAGAGTGGATTTGGCAGCCAACCTTTTCATGGAGCAGCTTGGCATTGGTGGTGTCTGGTGACTCAGTTTCTTGACGAGTTGTCGCTTTCGTGGGGCGACTTTCAGTTGTTGTTCTGTGAGGTGTTTTTCCCCTCCTGCTTGCGCTCTGTTCAGATTTAGGAGCTCCTACAGTTTCAGCAGGGAGGGATGACAGTGGCCGAGTATGCGGCTAGTTTCGCAGACCGTGTACACTTTTATCCAAACTTGGTCTGCGATGACGACATCCGAGTGCGAAGGTTTGAGCAGGGTCTCCACCGAGAGATTCGTGCTATTATAGTACCCTTGGGAATTTCCATATATGTTGGGGTGCTAGAGCTGGCGCTGGTGACGGAGAGCTTCCTGTCATGTTCTAGAGTTGGTGGTGGCAGCAGGCACGTCGGAGCTGAGACATCAGCTGCAGCTAGTGAGTGACGGCAAGCAGAACCTCGACGCAGGTGGCTTTCTGACAACCGGACTCAGGGGCATGTTCGTACACCACAGTGGCGCTGGAGGGCATCAGTGCATCCCAGAGAGAGTCGGTGCTATGCTTGTGACGGGCAAGGTCACTTGGCACGAGACTGCCTGACCAGGCATGCGGAGAGCTTCGGGCAGGCAGCAGGTGCACCACCACTAAAGAGGCAGCGCCATGATCGGAGCAGCGCCTAGAGAGGTGGTGCTAGTGGAGGAGCGGGAGGAGCTGGAAGTGGAGGACGACCTCACAAGGTCTTCCCATCACTACTAGGCGGTCCACATCAGGCTTCGGGAGCTAACAGTTGGGACCACGGATAACTGCGAGCTTTGGATGTCTACAATCCTGCAGAGCATGGGGTGATAAGAGGTATGTCATGTAGCTCTTCAACTTTTTGTAGTAGAATTATTAGACTATGTGTGTGAAATGCTTTTCTCCCTGCTCCTTGCTTGGGTTGTTACCAGGGTGGCGTGGGGCACCGGTGTAACCCGGTGTTGGTAAGATAAAAGGCGTATGACCTTTTTCTTTAGTCGATGGTGTTGACTCCTTCGATCCCCAAGCGTGTAAGAGAGTCTTGGTCGTGGTACATCGACTGTGAAACCTTGTGTGACCAGATATCCTTGGGTGTTTTACCATATGGATATTCTGAAGGAGGGAATCACCGGGCCTTGTTCCAGGTGCGGGCGGTGATTCTAGTCGCGGCGTGCGATGTAGGGGTTCGGTCGGGGAGGTGAGCTACCCCCGAGAGCCTTCGGGCCATTTGAGACTGTGCAAAGGGATGGCGAGGTTCCCTACTGCCTTAACCTAACCCCAAGGTCGGGTGTGGGTGCACGATGTATCCCACATGGCTTACCTGAAGAGATGTGTGCGTGCTCCTATGCACATCATCATCAAGGGAATACCTTGCGTGAACAGATCAATCCTTTGGTCGGTGTGTGGTGGCGCAGACCTGTGCAATAGTTCTTCTGGGTACGGGAGAGCTAGGTGTGGGCTTAGTACCCTGAGTTGTTCCCTAGTTTTTCTTTTCGGGGACAAAAATCTTGAAGGAGGGAATGATGTAAGAACCCTGTTTTTTCTGCTAAAGACTTTGGAATATTCTTGATGTTATTCCAGAGCAGTGCCTTCAGACGGCGTGCGATTCTGAGCCCTGGTGTGGCCGAAATTAAATTTTCAGTGTGTTCACACTAGAAATTCCAAATAAATGGGATAACTCCTAAACAGTGATCCAGATCAGAGATCTGAGTGTACATATGGGTCCGAATTGGGTCTTTTACCCTAGGAACGACATAAAACATGTCGGCACGGAATGTTTGGACCCCTCGCTCGCTTTCAGAACGTTAAACGGATAAATTAATTAATTAATTTATTCGTTTAATGGTGAAACTCAAGTATCTCTTAAACAGTGGCTCGGATTGGAAAACTGAGGGCACCACTGAGTCCGGAACGTTCTGTTTACCCTAGGAGGGGTCTAAGTTTTGTGGGCGCGGCCCGTCAGTGAAAAATGGCCCCAGGGGCGTTTTCGTAATTTGGCGGCCTCGGGCGCTAAGTTTAATAACTTTTGAACAGGGTCTCGGATTAAAATTCTGATACCACCGTTGTGCTCAGAAGGTTGTGTTTACCCTAGAGGAGGCTTAACCTCGACCCCGTCGGATGTTTCAGACGCGGGTTAAATTTGGGGGTTTTTAATTAATTAAAAATTAATTAATTTTCTTATTTAAACCCTTAATCACCCCCTCCTCCTCCCTTTGCACCCCCTGGAGAAACCCTCAAGCTCCCTCTCCTCCTCCACTCTGGCGAGGTAGGTCTGGCAAGGCGACGGCACGGCGGCATATCCTCCCTGAAGCTCTGGGCAACGCCCAAGAGGTAGGAGGTTTCCGTTGCGTTTTCATTTCCGAACCTACGTTTGAATCAAATTTTATGTGTCGATTTTATGTTAAATCTTCGAAAAAATCCCATAGATGTGTAGTATACATTTTTATCTTTCCAACACATCTTTTGGAATCGAAATTCGAGTTCGGAGGAGGACGGGGTTGATCGTCGAAGTTTGTGGGTCTTCCAGGCGGCTCAGGCAGATGGTGCGGCGGTGGAGGCGTGGCAGTGGGACTCTCGGATGGTGGCGCGGGTGTTCGGTGGAGTGGCCAGGCGAGGCCGGGGGCGTGCGGTGCTGGCGGGTTTGTTGGGCGTCGGTGCGAGGCGGCGCTCACCGGAGCGCGACGGAGAACCGGGGTCGCGGCGCGCGACCCCGCGGTGGACCGAGTCCACCGCCGGACCGCATGGCCAAGCCGCGGGCCAAGCACTATGAGCCGGACCGACCGGCGTAGGCTGGCCCAGGCCGGGCGAACCGGCCGGCCCAGGCCGGGCGAACCGGCCGGTCCAGGCCGGTCCAGCCCAAGGGGCTTTGCCCCTCAGTTTTCCGACGCCCGTAACTTTTTCTACGGGTGTTCGTTTCGCGTGCCGTCAGTGGCAGCACAGACCTCGCGTCGAGGGGAACGTTTTGAGATGGTTTCGGAAATTTTTAATTCCCAAAATGAGGGGCTGTGGAGGCGCGACGTGTCTTTAAGTGATTTGACGTTTTTTCGGGGATCTTGTTTTGGACGGCGCGGACGCGTCCGACATCCGTTTTAGGTGTCGTCAGTGGCTTTGGAACCCTGGAACCGAGGCGGAGCTTTCCAGGGTGTTTTCAGGCATTGAGGCTGAAGTTGAGGCGCAGACCCCACGGCCCGTCTTTCGAGCTGCGTGTAGCGTTTCACAACTTTTTCATCGGACGTCCGTTCAGGGCGTGAGAGCAGTCGTTTTTGGATGTTTTTTCGAGGGGATTGCAATGGTGCAATCCGCCCACCCTAATTCGGCATGATGGTGCGGGCCCCAGGAGGGTTGTTTGGGCGTTGATGGTGATTTTTCCATCTCTATCACCGGGGGACCGTATTGGACAAGTGAATAGTCCATCTTGTGTGATTTTTCGAGAGGATTGCAATGGTGTGATCCGTTCGTTGTGTTTCGGGACCGGGAAGCGGGTCCCATATAGCACCGCTCATGTGCGGTGTGCCAAAATGCACCTTTTTCTCCGGATATTCGTTGCACTAATGTGAGTAGTGCTTTTGACGTGTTTTTTCGAGGAGATCACAATGGTGCGATGCGCCCGACTGTTTTCGGGGCCGAGTCTTGGGATCACGGGACGTCGTTCGGGTGTGAGGCGGTGTTGGTGACCTTTCCGTCAGATATCTATTTGAGGCGAGTAAGTAGTCAATCTCACCTGTTTTTTCATGAGGATTACAACGGTATGATCCGTTTGGTTGTGTGGAGCCTCATACATGATCTTATTAAATGTGGAAATGTGATTGTGCTCCGGGGGCGGTTCTTCTACTGTGTTTGTAGAAAACCCTTGGCGTGTGACCACGTGCTCTCCCGTGTGAGTGAAGTGATGATTGAATAGATGTGGTTGGTTGTACCCAGTCGTTGAGGCAGCAAATTGGAGATGTTACGTCACGCCTTCGCGTAGACGTTGGGTGTCGTGTGCACGATAGCCCTTAGGCTGAAAATGAGGTACACTCTGGGAGTATACGGGAGCGCTTGGAGGTACGTGTGGTTTATACCTGAGTCTGTTTGTGCGCTTGGTTGGGGATTGACTTGGGGCCACACGTCATGTGGGCCCCATGTGTGTGTCGTGTTCTGCTTTTCGTACCTTTGACCTCTCATGACGTAGAGGGTCCCTCGATTCTTTTTTGTTGACTAGGAGGGTTGAGTTTTTCCCCTGGCTCTGTTCTCGATGGTTGAGATCAGCAGGGTTGAGTGGTTTCCCCTGGTCTTGTTCCGGAGTCAGATGGTTGCGTGATACCCACTCCGTGTTCGGTTGACCAATGTTGTACCATCCAGTAGAGATGGCCAGAGCAGTTCTGGGTTTACCCTCCAGCAGGGCTGGGCAGTGGGTTACTCATCGACTTCTCAGGGTTTACCCTCTAGCAGAGACTAGGCAGTGGGTCACCCGACGACTCTTGAGGGTCTACCCTCCAGCAGGGCTGGGCAGTGGGTTGCTCGTCATCTTGTTTCAGCTCTACCCTCCAGCAGGGATGGGAAGTGGGTCGCCTGTCAACTTGTTCAGGGTTTAACCTCTAGCAGAGACTAGGCAGTGGGTCACCCAACGAATCTTGAGGGTCTAACCTCCAGTAGGGCTGGGCAGTGGGTCACCCGTCGACTTCTTCCAGGTATGCCCTCCAGCAAGTCCGGGCAGTGGGTCGCCTAACGACTTATTCTAGGTTTACCCTCCAGTAGGGCTGGGCAGTGGGTCACCTGATGATGTATTATGGTTTACCCTCCAGCAGGGTTGGGCAGTGGGTCACCCGATATCATATTATTAATTACCCTCCAGCAGGGCTGGGCAGTGGGTCACCCAATATCTTATTTCAGGTCTACCCTCCAGCAGGGTTGGGAAGTGGGTCACCTGATGATGTATTATGGTTTACCCTCCAGCAGGGCTGGGCAGTGGGTCACCCGATATCTTATTATGAATTATCCTCCAGCAGGGCTGGGCAGTGGGACACCTGTTGGCATTCCAGACTCAGTCCTTTCTACTAGGCTAGTCTGTGGCTTTTCTCCGTGATTATCTGAGCGGGACCCTTGGTTGTATGGGTCAGTGTTGGAACGATCTTGACTTTGAGGATACCTCTCGACTGCGGGGCAGTGACGAGTTATGGTTTGACGTTCCCCCAAAACTCTCAAGTACGAGGAGCGCTTTCCCCACCGAGACGCGTCCTTGTAACGCGACCCAAAACCGTGCAGGCGAGTTAGTACCGCCCAAAGCGGATAGTGTCGAGGTGCGGTGATTGAGCCCTTGACTTGTAGTTCGGGGCAGACGTGCGGGATGCTGGGCATCGATGGTGTTACTCCTGGGAATGTAGGCGACTCACTTTTCTTGGGCTGAGCTACGGGACGGAGATCCTCTTACGACGTTGTTTGGGTTTCTTGTTGAGCATACAGATATGTATATACCTTGTTCTAGTACCCACTTCTTGGGTTTGGTTACTCTCCTTCCAGGAGAGGCAAAGATGCACGGGGTATGCCACGTGCTTTCCGTGTCTAGCTTCTCGTGGTTGGATGAGTCTACTCTCCTGCTATAGGTATCGATGACTCGACGAGAAGTTCATCTTCTCACCATTTCCAGCTCATTGCGTTTGGACGAGTCTACTTCCTACCTCTTGTTGGGTTGAGCTGTAATCTTTACTGCACTTTTGGTTGCACTCCTTTACTTTTTTTGTTCGCTCTACTGCTCACCCTTCGGTGCCTCCTTTGTTTCTCCCTCGAGCCTTTGGGGTATCCTACTGAGTATTTTTATACTCACCCCTTCTTGGGCTTTTCCCGCACTTGGTGTGCCCTTGAAGACGACGGGCAAGTTGGTCGTGACTTCAGAGGATCTTAAGAGTTCGGGAGCTTGGACCGCGTGCGGTGGTCGTAGCTGGGTTCCAGGTGGGAGACCCGTCAGCTGTTTCTTTTTGTTTACCTATTGCCGGGTTGTGGCACCTTTTCTAGTTGGGCATGTGTTTTTCCCCATTTTCCTTTCCAGCACTTTACTTGTACTGTTTAGAGGTCGATGCACTCTTGTGGTTATTTATAGTAGTTTCCATTTGCTTTTATTTTTACTCTGCACTTTTGTATTGAGTGTGCTGCGTGTTTGTGTACAGGTACTTAGGCAAAGGCCTCCCCGAGTTATTGTGCCTTCGGCGCTGGTCGCCAGCCCCTGGCCTATGGAGGCGGGCTTGGGGTAGTTGCGACTCGATCCCGGGTAGGGTCGGGTCGTGAAAACCAAGTCCACTTGTAGTATCCATACAGGGATGTATTTGCTAGAAAGATCCACATAATCTATTCTGTACAAAAAGTTTTAGGATGTTCTTGTATGTTTTACCCTCATAGACTATTTTAGGGGTTTGTTCCCTAATCTACATTCTCTAAATCTAGTTTCCAAGTTTTCTAATAAACTTCCTATGATACCAACTATAAGGTCCCGACCCCAGTTGCATAGAGATGGTTCCTTATTTTATTACATTGGCATATAAACAAGGAATATGCACCCCGAAGGACCAAGTAGTTTACTTTGGAAACAATATACATACATAAGTTCATCATTACAACTTGAAAAGAAAAAAAAATATAAGTTTTATTTGGAATATCCAAAACTATAAGTTTAGACCTGTAGGCCATTCATAATACACTTATTCATATCCTGAGAAAATAAAACATAAGAAAGGGGTGAGCTCAAATGCTCAGTAAGGGTAAGAAATACAGTGAAATATATCATAAACATAAACATTAGGCATGGGGAATAACTAAAAACGCATGCCTTTAAAAATGAACTTGAACACATTATGGAAGGAATAAGAGCTGAATAAATAATGCCATAATAAAGAATGATCATGGATATTATACTAATTTAATAAACACATGAACCATAAATTATATTTTCATAATGAGGGAATTCATAATGCGAGACATCAAAACCATACCGTCAAGGCCTTCTACCATGACCATAAATAATCATTTTGTCAAGTCCTTGGGCCAAGACTGTAGTTTGTCTCATGAGACCTACTGATGCACCAAGGGGGTATAGTGGGCCCCATATAACACTTAATAAGTCTAATTAATTCCTAATATTAATGGGGATATACATAAAAACATATACATTCATATTGAAACTAATATATGAAATATAAATAACTTTTCCCGAACATTTAGCATAAATACTAACCATTCAGAGTAAATTAGTGAATGGTTTTAAGATAGCACATCCATTGTAATAATAATAATAAAACATTAAATTAAATATGGTATATGATATCATAAAATATTAATCCAAATAATACATATGAATCAACAATAGTGATTAAATAGATGAAGATACTCTTATAAAATCATCGAGTAATTCTTGAGATAAATACTCTTTTACTTTGAAAAGAAGAGTTACTTTGGAAAAAATTTTGTATAAAACCAGTAGTGAAGTAAGATAGTATTTTCATAATAAAATTAGAGATTTTATAAAGATAATGGTTTCCAAAAACAGGTTATATAGTGCCCTTGAAAATAGTTAATAATTTGAGAAATTCCCTTGAATCGGGCTTGTATTACAGGAAGAATTTTTGAATGATCCTTTTAAAACATAAAACTCCCTATAAATGAATCTATGATTCTGGTTGGAACACATATATAGAAAATGAAAAAATAAATTATGAGTATTAAATATAAATTAATAAGAATTTAATTGATGTAAGTAGATAATAAAAGAAACCTGAAGGAAAATGGAGGTTCGGGTAGGAAATTCTTACCTTAAATCTGAATGCATTCCACTCTTAAACATAAGGTCCTAGAATATGAAATTAGACTTATTAATAACTTAATTCAAAACCTTTTTGATATGTATTTATTTTATCATAATTTTATTAAGTTAATTATGTTCTTTTTGATAATTTATAAGATTGAATTTCGTCGTTCTGGAGTGTTCGTTTTCTTGGTTTTCATGAACGGTATATTTGTATACGAGTATGGATGTTCATGTAGAAAGGATGTAATTATATAGAATTGAAATTATATATTATTTATGAACATCCATAAGTTTTAATGGTTATATATATAATTTTTTTACATGGTATGAGGATGAATAATTGGATGAAATATTAATGACAATCACTTAGATTATTTGGCGGTATTTGGATTATTATGAACTAGTTTTGTCATATAAATTAATACTATGTACATATACTGGTTCCAAAATATTAATTAGGTTATAATACATATTTTATATTCTATTTCAACCATCAAAATTGTTTCATGACCTGTAATAAATGATAAATTGAAGAACGAAACTTCATCGTCCAAGAAGGTTGTAAATTGGAACCTCATGGATGATGATTTCATTTATAAAAGAGAGAGAGGGTAAGAGAATTGATAATGGTTGTTACATTAACATGGTATAATTATAGTATATAGATGATACTAGATTTATAAGGATCAATTTTATAGAGAAGTTTAGGATAGGATAACAATAGAAAGGAACTTGAAATGAAATTGAAAGAAATAGAATGTGAAGTTACCTCTTGAATCCACCCCCTTGAGAATCTCTTTAAGGGAAGAGTTCTTTGTTTTTTGGAAAGTTCAAGAGCTCATGGACGTGGGGAGTGACTAGGGAAGGTTATTTGGGTAGAACTTTGAGGAGATTAAATTCTTAGAGGAATGAATAGAAGAGGGGGTGAGGGGGGTTATAGTGGAGGAGAGGAGGGTTTTCCCATTATTTTACTCATTGTTTTATTATTTTTCCAAAGAAAACCAATAGTATTGATTATTGTGACAAAAAATATTAATAAGTTCATGTGAGTTCGAACCAATGGTCATTTACATCATTCATGACTCAATCATGATGGAGAAATTTACTTATTTAACATATTTTGTAAATTATTTTATTTCACTATTCACCAAAAAATCAAGTATTTCATAAAAATACCAAAAATTCACCTTAACCATTTTTCGACATGTAGAATTAAAAAAATGAACTCTATTTTTTGAAAATATTTCCCTCAATATGATTAATTTAATTTTTAAATAAAATAATAATTTATTTGAAAAATAACAGTTTAAAAACTATAATTCATTTTATATCACACTGAAAAATTAATCAAGATCACAACCTTAAGATAATAAAATAATAATATGATTCACTATTCATAAGTTTCATATTACTATTCATATTACTATTCATAAGGGTATGTTGTTATTCACCAAAAAATAAGTTTGTCTTATCAGAATCTAAATATCTTACTGAACGCAACAGTGTATGTCAGTTTTTCAAAATTCAAATCACAGAGGTTGAAAATTTATGTTTACTAGATAGGTTATAACAAAGTGGTGTTTTATAGAGACTTAGTGTTTCATGAATTAAATATTAAATTTATTTTCAAAATCTTGGGGTGTTACATTATCCCCTCTTTACAAAAATTTCATCTTTGAAATTATCATAATGTTACCTCACAAAAAGATTTGGGATGTTCTTCATCATAAGCTCCATAGGCTCCCATGTTGCCTCTTCGATTTTATGATTTTTCCAAAGTAACTTTACTATTAGAGTCATCTGATTCCTCAACACTTGTTCTTTAGTGTCCATAATCCAGATAGGCTCTTCAAAATAAGATAGGTCAGGTTTTAATTCTATACCTTCAGAAGTGAGGTCATGCATTTGGTCTGGCATGTACTTTCTCAGAAATGAGACATGGAACACATTGTGTACTTTAGATAGGCTAGGTGGTGTAGCCAAATGAAATGAAATTTCTCCAATTATCTCTAGAATTTCAAAAGGGCCTACATACCTAGGGTTCAATTTCCCTTTCTTCCCAAATCTTATAACACCCTTCTATGGAGATACTTTCAACAAAACATGATCTCCCACTTGAAACTCCAAATCCTTCCTTTGATTATCATCATAGCTTTTTTGTCTACTTTGAGCTGCTTTGATATGAAATTGAATATTATTTACCTTTTTTGTTGTTTCCTCTAGAAGCTCTAGTCCCACAAGCTTCCTTTCTCTAACTTCTTCTCAACAAGTTGGTGTACGACATCTCTTTCTATACAATGCTTCATATGGCACCATTTGAATACTTGAATGGAAACAATTATTGTAGGAAAACTCCATTAAAGGTAAATATTGATCCCACATACCATGAAAGTAAAGTGAACATGATCTCAACATTTCTTCTAAGGTTTGGATCATCCTTTATAATTGTCCATCAATTTGAGGATGATAAGCAGTACTCAAACAAAGCTCAGTATCCAAGGCTTTCTAAAGACTTTTC
This sequence comes from Viscum album, assembly GCA_963277665.1. Taxonomy (NCBI): domain Eukaryota; kingdom Viridiplantae; phylum Streptophyta; class Magnoliopsida; order Santalales; family Viscaceae; genus Viscum; species Viscum album. Next base: position 1,777,586,416 of record OY728157.1, read on the forward strand.
CAAAATTTTGATGTAAATCATGGATCATGATCAAAAAAAAATTGTGAGAGGTTCTCCATGAAGTCTCAAAACTTAATTGATATAAATTATTGCTAGGCGCTTCAGTGTCAAATCCTCGCTTATAGCGAGGAAATGTGCCTATTTTTTAAGTCGATCCAAAATTACCCATATTGCATCATTCTTTCTTGGAGTTTTAGGTAATCCAGTGATAAAATACATGGTTATGTCTTCCCATTTCCATTTAAGAATAGGTATAGTTTTCATGAATCCTCTAGGATGTTTTCATTTGGCATTTACTTATTGATAGACTAAACATCATGATATATAATTAGTAATTTCCCTCTTCATGTTATTTCACCAGAAATGTTCTTTAAAATCTCTATAAATTTTAGTGCTACTAGGGTGTATAGAGAAATTGGATCTATGAGAATCATCCAATAACTCCCTTTTCAGCTTGGGTAGATAAGGAACACATAGCCTCTTCCCAAATTTCAGAACTCCATCTTCACACATATAGTCAACCAACTTCCCATCTTTCACAACATTAATTTTCTTTTGAAGATTCTTGTCATTAGACTGTAAAGTTTTAATTATTTCCAAAAAAGATGGTTTAGAAACCATTTGAAAAAGTAGTGATGTTTCACCTTCTTTGATAATTCCCATATCCATCCTCACTAGATCCATGTATAAAGGATCCTTGTCAATCCACAGCTTGTTGAGAAATCTATGATCCTTGATGCTCAATGCATCATCTACCTTGTTTTCATTTCCTTGGTGGTAGTGTATGGTAAAATTATAATAATTGAGTAGTTAGAGCCATTGAATTTGCATCATGTTGAGTTCTTTCTATGAGATGATATACTTCAGACTCTTGTGATTTTTATATATCTCACATATTTCACCATAGAGATAGTGTCTCCATATCTTGAGAGAAAAGATTACCGCTTCTAACTCAATATCATGAGTATGATAGTTTTTTTCATTAATTTTTAACTAACTTGATGCATAGGCAATAACTCTATCATTCTACATAAAGACACAACCAAGTCCTTTCTTTCATGAATCACTATAGATCACAAACCCATAATTCCTTGATGGTAGAGTTAGGATCAGAGAATTCACTAATCTCCTCTTAAATTCTTCGAAACAGTCCTCACATTCTTTTGTCTATATGACCTTAACCCCTTTACATGTAAGCTTGGTCATTGGGTTGGCTAATTGGGCCAAGTTCTGAATGAAACTATGATAATAACCTGTTAATCCAATAAAACTATGTACCTCAGTTATGTTCATTAGAGTAGTCCATTCTTGAACATTCTTTTTCTTCATAGGATCAACAGATATTCCATCCTTAGAGATAATGTGTTCAAAAAACAAAAGATATTAAAGCCAAAATTCACACTTACGAGTCTTCAGAATAGTGTGCAAGTGATTTTCATGATCTTCATAGCTTTTAAAGTATACCAAGATATCATCAATAAATACCACCATAAAGTCATCAACATATTCCTTAAAAACTCTATTCATTAGATCCATGAAAACAGAGGATGCATTATTCTGTCTAAAAGGCATTACAGTAAACTCATAATGCCCATACCTGGTTCAAAATGCTGTTTTTTGAATGTATTCCTTCCTCACAAGAAACTGATGATATCCAGATCGAAGGTCAATCTTCAAAAAATATTGAGATCCATGAAGTTGACCAAATAAATCATCAATGTGAGATAGGGTATACTTATTCTTTAGTTTTATATCATTGATTTCCTTGTAGTGAATGCACAACCTCATAGATCCATCTTTCTTCTTGATGAAAAGAATATGGGCTCCCCATGGAGAAACACTAGGGATAATAATTCCTTTATCACTCAATTACTCTAGTTTTTTCTTCAGTTCCACTAATTTCATAGTGGAAATTCTATAATGGGTCTTTGATATGGGCCTTTAATCAATACTTAATTCAATCTAAAACTCAATTTCCCACTATGGAGGATGTCCAGGTAAATACTCTGGAAAGACATCAACATATTCTTACACAATAGGTACACCCTCTATTTGAAAATTATTTTCCTCATCCATAGTTATTACATTCCCTTCCTCCCCAATAATTGAATTCAGTAGAGCTACTTGGGGTGGATCTAGATAAGAATTAGATGGTGATGTTTCTGCCCTAAAGATAAGGGATTCCACATCATCCTCAAAAATTGTAACCTCCTTCTTCTTACAATAAATTTTTGCATAATGGTTTGAAATCCAATCCATACCAAGGATTATATCAAATTAAATCAAGGTTATGACAATAAAATCAATAGATAAAGCATGTTTATATGCCATAATGGGGATTTCCTGACACAACTTTGTTACAATGATACTTTCCTTAGGAGTTTTGACTGAAAACTCCCTTATTAAATAAAATTGGAAATATCTAATTTTATTGGAAAACTGGGAAGATGTGAAAGAATACGATGATCCAGAATCAAATAAAGCATTTCCTAAGTTCGAGGAAATGATTAAAGTACCTTCCACCACATCATTAAGAAATTCAACCTCCATAGTTGTGGCCACATAAGCTTGGACTCGCTCCCTTGGACTTATTTGGGGAATGTTTCCCTAATACTTAGGACATTCATGTTCATAATTCCCCATCTCTCTACAATTGTAGCATTTAACATTGCTAGGTTCTTTCTTCCCCTTACAATCCCGAGACAAGTGGCCTTTTTCTCCAGACTTGTAACAGACTCTCATTCCCTTCAGGCAAGTTCAAGGGTATTTCTTCCCACAATTACTATAGTATGGAAGGTCGACTCTTCCCATCTCCCTGCAATTGTAGCATTGAACATTGGTAGATTCTTTCTTCCCCTTACAATCTCGAGACAAGTTGCCTTTTTCTCCGTACTTGTAACGGAATATCATTCCCTTCAGGAAAGTTCCAGGGTATTTATTCCCACAATTACCATAGGATGGAAGGTCAACTCTTCCCTTCTTCCACATTTCTCTATTTCCTTTTTCAGAGTTTTCAACAGCCCTCTCCTTCTCTTGTTTTCCTTTAAATTCATAAGACTTAGAAAATTATTTTTTCATCTTGATAGTACTTGAGACTATATATTAATATGATGAGAAACTTTGGGATACTAGTTCCCTTTGGATGAATGGTTTTAAACCATTAAAGAATCGATCAATCTTTCTCCTTATATTACGTATGTTTTCTACAACATGTCTTGCTAACCTTGTGAAGTTATCTTCATACTTTGTAACATTTTCATCCTCCTTCTGCCTCAGATTCAAGAATTACCTTTCCATATCCACTAATTGTTTGTGGGGAAAATATTTTTCTAGAAATATTTCTTTAAAATCCATCCATTCCATCTCTTCTATTTCTTACTCCTCCTTTGTGTTTTGGATTAATGACCACCACTAATCCACATCTCCCGATAGATGATAAAATTCCATGACAACCTTCTCTCTTTAGTTACATCAAAAAGCGAGAAATATCTTCTCTAGGGAACTTATCCACTTCTCAGCTATAAATGGGTTTGTAGTCCCATTGAATGATGGAGGCTGTTGTCACATAAAGTGATCCAACATAGCTCCTCCACATTATGGATCAGGATGCTCCATACGGGTATGTTTGTTACTCATAATCTGATTTAGTTATCCTAGTATAGTTATAAGTTGCTCAGCACCATTCATAGCTCCAGATCCAACATCATTATCTTGCATCGAAGGAAAATCCATACATGGGATACGTGTGTTCATGCAGTTTCCATTCCTTCCACTAGGCACCATTTCTAAATAATTGAATACACTAGATTATGTTACAAATCATAATTAATAATCTCAATTTAGAAAAATAATTAACATAAATTGAAATTCTATACATAACTAATCTCATAATCGTAAACATGGGTTTTGTAAGGAAAAAATTACATTTCAATCCTTCATAATAGCATGTAAGGAAAATGTGAATTATACTAATCATATCCCTTAGAATTTTCAAACCATGTGTGTAGTAAGACCCGTTTTTGTGTACCAGGATACCTCGGGTCAAGCCTGAAACTCCTTATTGGAGTTTTAACTCCTAGGTACATATGTGCTAGAACCATGTCCACTTGTAGTATCTAGATAGGGATGTATTTTCTAGAAAGATCCACATAATCTATTTGTTACCAAACATTTTAGGATGTTCTTGTATGTTTAATCCTCATAGACTATCTTAGGGGTTTGTTCCCTAATCTACATTCTCTAAATCTAGTTTCCAAGTTTTCTACTAAAATTCCTATGATACCAATTGTAAGGTCCTGGCCCCAGTTTCCTGGAGCTAGTTCCTTATTTTATTACATTAGAATATAAATAAGGAATATGAATCCCAAAGGACCGAGTAGTTTAGAAGCTTTGGAAACAAGATACATACATAATTTCATCATTATAACTTGAAAATAAAAACAAAATATAAGTTTTATTTGGAACATCCACAAATATAATTTTAGACCTACAGGTCATTCATAATACACTTCTTAATATCCTGAGAAAATGAACCATAATAAAGGGGTGATCTCAAACTCTCAGTAAGGGTAAGCAATACAGTTAAAGATATCATAAACATAAACATTAGGCATGGTGAATAACTAAAAACACATGCCTTTAAAAATTAACTTGAACACATTATGGCAGGAATAAGAGCTGAATAAATAATTCCATAATAAAGCATGATCATGGGTATTCTACTAGTTTAATAACCAAATGAACCATTATTTATATTTTTATAATGAGGGAATTCATAATTCAGGACATCATAACCATACCCTCAAGGCCTCATGCTAAGACCATAAATAATCATTTTGTCCAGTCCATGTGCCAAGACTGTAGTTTGTCTCATGAGACCTACCGATGCATCGAGGGGATATAGCGAGCCCCATATGACACTTAATAAGTCCAATTCATTCTTAATATTAATGGGGATAAACATAAACAACATATAAAGTCATATTTAAACTAATATAAGAAATATAAATAACTTCCCTAAACATTAAGCATAAACACTAACCATTCGAAGTAAATTAGTGAATGGTTTTAAGATAGCACATCCACTGTCAAAAAAATAATAAACCATTAAATTAGATATGGTAGATGATATCATAAAATATTAATCCCAATAATACATATTAATCAACAAGAGTGATGAAATGGATGAATATACTCTTATAAAATCATCAAGTAATTCTTAAGATAAATACTCTTTTACTTTAAAAAGAAGAGTTATTTTGGAAACAAATTTATATAAAACCAGAAGTGAAGTAAGATATTATTTTCATATTAAAATGATAGATTTTATAAAGATAAAGGTTTCCAAAAACAGTTTATAGAGTGACCTTGAAAATAGGTATGAATTTGAGAAATTCCCTTGAATCAGGCTTGTATTACGGGAAGAATTTTTGAAAGATCCTTTTAAAACATAAAACTCCTCATAAATGAAGGTATGATTCTTATTGGAACAAATATATAGATTATTAACATATAAATTATGAGTATTAATATGAATTAATAATAATTCAATTAAGGTAAGTATATAATAAAAGTAACCCAAATGAAAATGGAGGTTCGGGTAGAAAACCCTTACCTTAAATCTGAATGTATTCCGCTCTTGAAATTAAGGTCCTGGAATATAAAATTAGACTTATTAATAAATTAATTCAGAACATTTTTTATATTTATTTATTTTATCATAATTTTATTAAGTTCATTATGTCCTTGTTGATAAGTTATAAGATTTAATTCGGTCGTTTCAGAGTGTTCATTTTCTTTGTTTTCATGATCGGTATATTTGTATATGATTATGGATGTTCATGTGGAAAGGATGTAATTCTACAGAATTGAAATTATATATTATTTATGAACATACAGAAGTTTTAATGGTTGTATATAGCATTTTTTTACATAGTATAAGGATGAATCATTGGATGAAATATTAATTAAAGTCACTTATATTATTTGGCGGTATTTAGATTATTATAAAATAGTTTTGTCAAATAAATTAATACTATGTACATATAACGGTTCTAGAATATTAAGTAGGTTATAATACATGTTTTATAGTTTTTTTCAACCATAAAAATGGTTTCATAACTAGTAATGGAGGATAAATTGAAGAAATAAACTTCATCATTCCCGAAGGTCGTAAATTGGAACCTCACGGACGATGATTTCATTTATAAAAGAGTGAGAGAGAGAGAGAGAGTAAGAAGATTGATAATGGTTATTAAATTAACATGGTATAATTACAGTATATAGATGATAATGTATTTATAAGGATCAATTGGCCAGATGAGGTTAGGAGAGGATAACACTAGAAAGGAACTTGAAATGAAATTGAAAGAAATAGAATGTGAATTTACCTCTTGAATTCACCTCCTTGAGAATATATCTAAGGGAAGGGGTCTTGGTTTTTTGGAAATTCCAAGAGCTCCTGGACATAGGGAGTAACTTTGGAAGGGTATCTGGGTAGAAAATTGAGTAGCTTCAAGGATTAGAGGAATGAAGAGAAGAGGGAGTGAGGGGGGTTATAGTGGATGGGAGGAGGGTTTTCCCATTATTTTACTCATTGTTTTATTATTTTTCCAAAGACAACCAATAGTATTGATTCTTCTGACCAAAAACAGTAATAAGTGTATGTGAGTTCGAAATAATGTTCATTTACACATCCATGACTCAAGAATGATTCAAAATTTCACTTATTTAACATATTTTGTAAATTATCGAATTTCACTATTTACCAAAAATTCAAGTATTTCAGAAAAATCCCAAAAATTCGCCCTAACCATTTTTCAACGTGTAGAATTCAAAAATGAACTCAATTTTTTGAAAATAGTTTTCTAAATATGATTAATATATTTTTTAAATAAAATAATAATTTATTTGAAAAATAAAAATGTTAAAACTATAATTCATTTTATATCATATTGAAAAATTAATCAAGATCATAAACTTAAGATAGTAAAATAATAATATGATTCAATATTCATAAGGTTCATATTATAATTCATAAAATTATTTTACTATTCACCAAAAATTAAGTTTGTCTTATTAGACTCTAAATATCTTACTGAACGCAACTGTGTCTGTCATTTTTTCAAAATTCAAATCACAGAGGTGGAAAATTATGTTTACTGGATAGGTTATAACAAAGTGGTGTTTTGTAGAGACTTAGCATTTCAGAACACTCTGCAATTTCCAGCACTAGAGGCCATTGAGGTTCTGTGGTGACTAGATCCTTAGGCAGCATAGGATTGGCTAGATTCGGTGGTCCCCCACTTCAGGCTTGTTCAGACACTGAAGAATCATATCGTGGCTTTGGAATCCAGTCTTTTCCATGGAGCGGCTGGACATTTTTGGAGCATGGTTACTCATATGCACGATGATTTGACACTCTCGTGGGATGATTCCAGTAGTTATTCCATGAGGAGTACTACCCCTCCTTCTTATGCTCCATTCGGATTCAGGAGCTTCTGGAACTTCAGCAAAGAGGGATGATAGTGGTAGAGTACTTGGATAAGTTCACAGACCTAACTTTTCACTCTCTAAACAATATCCAAAACGGTTATTTCTGATCATAGAGGTTTGAGCAGGGACTCCACAAAGAGATCCATGCTAGCATAGTACCCTTGTGCATCCCCACCTATGTTGGGGTGCTGGACCGGGTACTAGTGAAAAAAATATTTTTATCATAGGGATGCTAGTTAGCTAGGACTAGAAATGGATGATACAGAGCTGAGATGTCTACTGCAGCTAGAAAAAATCAGCTGATAGGGAGGGCATCGACGCAGGTGGCCTCCTCTTGATCGGACTCAGGAACATGGTCAGGGGAAGCGCAAGGAACCAGGACATCAGAGAGATGGGTAGTTCTACACATGTGATGGGAGAGGTCACGTGGCATGAAATTTCCTAACATGACATACTGAGGAGCATAATAAGATAACTGATGGACCTCCATGACAGAGACAACATCGTGATCAGGGATCTCCCAGGTAGGGACAGGGTGGTCCCTAGAGAGGTGGAGCTAGAAGTGGAGCTGGAGGAGCTATGGTTGGTGGATGCCGGTATGAGATCCTTCCACCACCACCACTAGATGGCCCACATCAGGCTTAGGGGGCTAGCGTTCAGGGCCACATACAGTTTCAGGCTTTGGATTTCTATGACCCCATAATTATTTAGATAATAATAGGTATGCTCTATGTCCTTTATACCTTCTATAGTATAAATTTGTAGACATTGTTGTGAGGTACTCTTTTCTTTATGCTCCTTTCTCAAGGTTCAATCATGGTGATGTAGGGCGTCATTTTAACCCTTTTTTGGTGTTGTTTGGCGTAGCTTTGAATGCATGAGGAAGAGCGGTTCTTCCCCCACTGAGATTCATTTTTGTGACATGACCAAAATCATGAGGGAGAGTTAGTTCCACCCAAAGTAGATAGTATTGAGGTGTGGTGGATAAGTCCCTATGACTTGTGCATTCATGGTGAGGATGTATGATGGAGTGTTAGAGCAGGTCCTGGCATTGCGGGTCGATTTTTCATGCTTGACACTTTGTTTTTTCTTAGGATTCCACTAGTGGGTGTAGTGGAGTTTTTGGTTTGGGGATTACTCTTATTCCAAGAGAGGTGAATAAATGTGGGGTATGACTTGTGGTTTTCATGTCTAACTTCTCATGGTTGGATGAGTCTACTCATAGGCCTTGTTTGTTGGTACCCTTGCAGGCTCAGTGTTGATCTTGATGCAGTGACATGCAGTTATCGCATACAAGTTGAGGCACTTGAGACCCCATGAACAAAACTACATGATTCACTACTTGGTGATAGAAGTAGTAGTCTTATCCTTGAGCATGTGGAGGCACTACCTACTGGGGTACATCAACTATGAAGTTCTACATGATCAAATATCCACAGGCGATGCACCAGACAGATATTTATGAAGGAGGGAATCACAAGATCTTATTCCATGGGAAATTAGTGGTTCCATTCATGATGTAGGAGGAGGTGATGTGGGAGTTCCAAACATCTCCCTTAGAAATACATCCCGATGTGGGAAGATGTATAGGGATTTTCAACAGCAATTTTTTGGTTCGGCATGAGATGAAGTGTAGCTGAGTTCATCTCACGATGCCTCACCTATCAGCAGGTGAAGGCTGCACATCAGGATCCAGCGGGTTTGTTGTAGCCTCTTGAGATTTCGGAGTGGAAATGGGACAGAATATACATGGACTTTGTCATAGGGATTTTGCACACAATGAAGGGGTATGATGAAATCTGAATTATAGAAGATCGACTCACGAAGTTAGTATGCTTTCTTACTATCAGGGAGCAGAGTTAGGTGGAGAGTTTGGGGTAGTTGTACATATGGGAGATCGTCCGCATTCATGGGGTACCCTCAACAATTGTATCTGATTGTGACGTGTGGTTTACTTCATGAATGTGGAGAGGCCTACAGGAGGCATTCAGGACCCAATTGAAGATGAGTACAGCCTTTCACCCACATACCGATGGACAGATCGAGTGCACTATCCAGGTGCTGGAGGATATGATGAGGGTTTGCATGTTGGATTTAGACCGGATATGGTAGCATCACCTGCCTTTGGTAGATTTTTCATAAAACAATATCCACCACTAAACTAATGGCATGGAACATTTTGAGTCCCTATACGGGAGACCCTATAGGTCACCTTTATACTGGATGTAGGTTGGTGAGTCATCCATCATGGGCCCAGAGTTGGTGCAAGCAACAATGGAGAAAGTATAGGTCATTCATGACTGGACGAAGATATCCCAGATCAGATATAAATCCTACACAGATCATCATCATAGGCCATTGAAGTTTGATCAGGGAGACCACGTCTTCCGGGGAGTCTCCCTATGATGTATAATGAAAATGTTTGGTCGCTAAGGCAAGCTATCCATGAGGTTCATCGGGCTGTTTGATATTGTGCAGATGGTTAGTGAGGTTTCCTATCCCCTTTCCCTACCCCAACTGCTCGAGCGGGTGCATGACATATTCCATGTGTCACAGATAAGGAGATACGTACATGATACTATGCACGTCATCGACTGGGGTGAGTTGGACATCAAATATGGAGCCACCTTTGTAGATCACCTTGCAGGGATCAAGGATCGATAGGAGCAGACCTTACATGGATGAACCATATCTTTGGTTCACAAGATGTTGTAGCACGGGGACATGTATAAGAGTTCCTAGGAATGGGAGAGTGAGATGAGGGATCAATATCCCAAGTTATTTTACTATTTTTTCTTTTTGGGGATGAAAATATTGGAGGTAACGAATTAGAGATTCGGTTTTTCCCTTATAATACTTTGAAATATTTCTCTATATACTTATAGAGTTAGGCACGGAGACGACGTCTGATTCTGAGTCCTGGTGTGCCCGGAATTAATTTTATAAAATATTAAGTAAATTTTATACTATGCATATGAAGGAAGTGGTATAACTCTCAAACGAAAACTCAGATCAAAAATATGAGGCCACTGTTGATTCCAGAGTATGGATTTTACCCTAGGTAAGACATAACTTTTATCAGCGCAAGTATTCTCTAGAAAAGTCACCAAGGACGTAACCATAAATAAAATAATTAAATTATTTTATTTTATTTTGGATGTTGTTTTGAATAACTCTTGAATGGGGACTCATATTAAAAATATGAGACCACCATTAAGTTTTTAATGCAGTATTTTCCCTAAACGTGACCTTAAGTGAGAGGGCATGAGGTGTTCAGACCCTGTGACCGTTGGCGAGTGCGGTTAAGCAGTTTAACCTTAACCTAATTAAAAGGTTATAAACATGTGATTGTGAGGTTTTGTTTAGGTTTTACTCATAATTTTATCACCACATTAATCTCTCTCTCTTACTTCATTGGCAAGAAAATGACAAACCTTCGATGGATCGTGATAAATCTTTGGTGGGTGTGTTCTTCAACGACGAGCGGATCCAAATCGAGGTAGGATTATTTCCTTCAAATTATATATCCCTGATTTCAATTATTTAATTATAATTGATTCTTTTTCGATTTCATTGATTTTAACATCAATGTCGATGTCCAAACTAACACGTCCATCGATTGATCTGTCTTTTTTCCTTAGTTCTTCACATGTTCTTCGTCGTTTACTTTTTGGCACATCGAATCATCAACAAACTGTCTAAAAGGGAATATATCTATGTAGATATTGGTTTGAGGATCCCAAATATTCATTTGTTTCAAGTTTCAATCATCGTAGGTGGCGCGGTGGTCCATGGAAGGGACCTGCGGCAGTGCACGGTGGTCGGGCGGAACACGGTGGAGCCACGAGATCAGTTAGTGGTGGAAGAAGCTGAGTGGAATGGGGGAAGATGGGGTGTGTGAGGTGGATGGCGAGTGGGGTGTGCTCGAGAAGACAATGGATCCGTGGGAGTAGCGGTGGATAGCTTTGGGAGCAGAGACAGGCGGTGACTGCATAAATGGATGCAGCGATAGGCGGCGACCGCGTCAACGGATGCGGTGCAGGCTAGGCCTTGTAGGCCAGCCCAGATGGGCCAGGTGGGTTGGTCTAGGTGGTCCAAACCGAGGAGTACCTAAGTCGAACCTAGGTCAAACCTGGGGAAACCAAGGGGGTAAATACGACTGCGGTTGACCATGGTGGTCGGTCGGTGCGACCAGTGGATTGATCATGGTAGTCAATCCATGGATGGATGCTTTGTGTATGGTCAACCATAGTGGTCAACCACAGCGGCAGGTGGACCTACTATGGTGGTTGGTCCACAAGAGGTAAGCCCGTGGGCCCTAGAAGGTATGTAAGTAGTTGTTAAAACCTCGGTAACTCCTAAATGGAACATCCAATTGAGCTTTGGATAATCGTGTCTTATGTGTCCATCTTTCTTACATCTGTAACAGGTAACTTCAGAATCTTTATTTTCATTCCTATCCTTGTTAATTTTATTTTAATGACACTAAAAAACATTTTTAACAACAATCTTGTTCATACTTCAAGCAAGATCAGCTAACTCATTCTTAGAATGTTTAAAATCTCTTGAATCATATTGAACAATAACCTTTTTTGTTTATTTAACAACCTTCTCAAGAGTTTGAGATTTTATTGGATTTTAAGTATAAGTAAAAGAAACTCCACCATTATTTTTCTTTTCTTTATTGACATCCATTCTCATTATACCCTCATACTATACAAGAGTTCCAAATAAATCATCAAGAATAAGATTTGAAATCTTCCTAGATTCATCAACAGTTTTTCTCTTTGATTCCCACTCATTGGGCATGATATCGATAATCTTTTCAATAATAATTTCATCTTATGATACTTTTTCACCCATATCTTGTAAATTATTAACAATTTTCATAAAATTTTGTTCTGCCTTTACAATAGGTTCACTATAATGAAATTCAAATTCTTCATAATCATCTCTAAGTATTGCTCTTCTAGTTTCAACAACTTTTGAAGTTCCAAAATGAGTAATTTATAACTTCTTCAAAATGATATTAGTTGTTTCACAAGAAGAAATATGAATACATATATTTATTATCATGGAATACAAAAAATTATTCCTTACCATATAATTCATTCGATACTCTTTCTTTTATTGAATTGTAAAATTTCTAACTTCTTTATCAAGAATTTTGTAATCACTAGTGAACATAACAAAATTATCTACTACTATGTTGATCACAAATATATTAATTATGTCTCCCCAATATTCATAATCATTACCATCAAATATTGGTGGTCTAGTAGAATTCAGATTATCTATAGATCTAATATTTAGTCCTTCCATATTTTAAAAATAGATTCAAACAAAAACTTTTCCACAATACACGTTAGTGTAACAAATGTTTATAAACAAAAAGTTTATAAAAAATAATAATAACTTGAAATAGTAAAGAAATAATAGAATCAAAAAGTATTTTATTATTCTAATCCTTCTCTGATACCAAATGTAAGTACCAGTAAAACATAGACTTGGCTCAGATACCAATTGTTAGATCAAAATGTATATGAATATGGAAAACTATACGAGGGGGTGAATTATAAGTTTAAAAACATTCATTTTTAACCTTAAAGAAACTTAGTTTAATAAAGTTAAACTAATCATATTCACAATACCTCTTTAGTGTTCAAATGATAATCCGATTTGGCCCTGGGATCCGATGAAAGGAATATTGTAATCAGGTAGATTCTAATATGTAATTCTACTGGTCTTAATGAGATTCTATCTTTATGGCATATAAAATCGTACTTAATAAGTAGTGATAATCATGATCATAATATAATCGTATTTATAGATGAAAATGATTTATCAGTGTATTCACAAAAGTGTCATAATCACGATGGTTATGATAAATCATAGTATAAAAATAATGATTCTATCTTAAATCATATAGAATCATATTCAGTGTAAAAGAATTGAATCATAATCAAGGCTATTACAATAAAAAAATTACAAATAGAAAGATGAAATTAAAAGTATCACTTTCTATTAAATGTAGTAGAAATTAAAGACTTGTAATAAAACAAGTAATACAAATGAATACAATTATTTTAACCCAAAGAGAAGGGTATCCAATAACCTAGGATAAAGGTCCCTTGTTTTATAATTATAAGAATTTTTTCTCCCTTAACTGGGAAATTCCTAGATATGAAGATCTGTCTATCTCATTATCTTCATGATCCCTCGATATGATGATCAGATTTTCTCTGTCAGCCTATCCCTGGCAGCCCTTGATATGATGATCGACTCTATCCTGTTATCCCTACAAGCCCTTGGTCAATATGGTGATCGACACCTATGTCTTCCTAGCCTCAGAATCCCTTGATTATATTCACACAATCAGCCGCACAAATAAATTACGAAATCAAGAAGGATAAAAGTCAAAAGAAAAATTTGTTCACTCTTGTAAGCTTCAGATGTCTTGCATAGTAGAAAAATCAGTAGATTGTCTCTACATGTGTGTTTCTCCAATTATTTTGAAATCTTCAAATAACCAGGTATTTATAGGCAAGCCTCCAATGGTCATCTTGATCCTCCAACGGTCATATTTTCTCTAAGATTTTTACAAGGACTTGGACACATGGCACTCCAATAGTCATATTATAACTAAAAACATGACATCATTTTTCTTTAAACATATTGTAACAGAATGCATGAAATCGTTTTAAATTACATCATTTATAGAGAAATGTATTCAATTATGATAGAATATGGTTTTCCCATATTTATAACATCATCTCTAGTCAATCTGATAGATTTCCTTATAGTAAGTCATTACGATTTTCTTTATGAGTATGACTCCAATTTTATCGGTTTTGATGTCACATCCAATTATATAAAACTTTTTTCAGTATGAATACAAGACAAAAGGTAGTTAAATCAGATTTGGTAAAGGTGAATCTGATGGTTACCAGATCCATACTCATTACGATAATTGTAATAAATATGGTAGGTTTATATTCATGAATACTTTAAAACTATTTCTAAGGATGGTAGATCATATATGTTTTATTTAAAAGTAATTAAAATACTTTGGACAAAAAATAATTTTTTAATTAAGTATTTAAGAAAGATTTTGTTATTTCTAAAACAAAAGGAATGGAAAGGTAAAAAAGATACTTTTTACTCAACATGACATAGTCTTCCTAGTAGGATAACACTACAACAGTAACTACACATGATGATAATGTTGTGATTACCACTATAAATCTGGCGATGGACTCTCTAGTGGCTCATGAGTGAGGGGAGAAATGATTGTGATTGATCACGAAGAGTATGAGGATCCTAGAACCTGTGTGACCTAGCTACTTAGGGTTTGGTCTAAAGTGATTATATTGTGTTTACCTACTTTTAGTTGTTTTTTCATAGTTTATCCTTCTTTAAAAATAAAAACATATTTTTAAAACTAAACTTTTTTACTTTTATTGAAATTGTAATTTTTATTTATCTTATAATGATTATGTATGGGAAATCTGGCGGGATCCAACTAGGTAGGTGATCTCACACCTTATATATACCTATTGGGTATATATAGACTTCATGTTGTCTAATACTAGTAAAGGAAAGGCCTACTATGGGAGGGGTAGTGGGTGCTCTTGATAGTGGAGTCTTCTTTCGGTAGGACTTGATGGTGGTAAAGTGGTGGGCTTAGCCCTCATGCCATAGGGAGGCTAGAGTTCATTTGTTATTTGTGTTCTCTTTTTCTCCTTTTGGTCTTGGTTAAAAATATAAATGGAACTTTTTCACATATACATGTCTCTCTTCTATTTTCATGTATAGATGTTGGTTGATATTCTTGTGTACATGTTGTGTTGTTGATGATTATACAGGTGTGATGTGATATGTGGTATAGAAATTGTGTATTGTTTATGGGTAAACCATTCCCAATAAGTTATTCAATTCCTAGGAACTAGTTTCTAGCTCATGGGGATTGGGAACGCAATTAGAGCCATTTCACGGGCTGGGTCGGGTGTAAAATCATATGGAAACCTGGACTGATTTGTGGAAAAGTGGTATTAGAGAATATTTTCCCTTTCCTCAAGTCATGTCATTTGGGAAGTCTAGATAGACATGAGCTAGGATTATTGAGGATTGAGGTACTGGTTGTGAGTGGGGTGTTTGGAAAACACACATCATGGTAGGCCTTAGGTTACCATAGGATATTAGAAATATCGTTTGAATCCTATATTAGCTATAATTCATAGGCTTCAGACTATGTATGGACACCAAGGTTCTATGTAGTGGTTCGATTAGTGTTTTGGGTCATTGTGGTTCTATGATGATCTATGTGGGTGTTTCATTAAGTTGTTTGGTGGATCTCTATAAGGAATGTTATGATGGTTACTTTATATTGTTTTTTGGAATATTTAGTATCATGCCACCCTAGAGAACTCCTATACAGCTATGGGAGGAGGTCAGAGAGAGTTCCCCCCCCCCCCAGTTGATCAGAGATTAGATAAGGTTGTAGTTTGGGCTATCTGGGATATCGATTAGGGAGCAAGATCTGGTCTTTCTGAAGTTAGAGAATCCAAATTGGGATCGAGAATAGATCGAGCTCAAAATTTCCTTAAGAATAAATCCCCTTCCTTTTAAGGAAGTACGGACCCCCAAGAAGAGGAATATTTGGTGGAGATATTTGAGAGGGTCTTTGAGTTCCTTTAGGCCTTTGATGCTGTTAAAGTGAAGTGTGTAGTGTTTTTTCTAAAAGGACCCAGTCATCGATGGTGGGAGTCGGTAGTTTAGGTAGGGTAGCATGAGTAGTTGGGATGTAAGGACTTCAATATTATCTTCAATGTGTAGTACTACCCCAAGACATTAACTTTTTCCAAGACCTGGGAATTTCTATACCTTTATCAGGGGGAGAGATCAGTGTTGGAGTATGCCAACCGCTTCACGGAGTTGGTCCACTTTTCTCCTAGAGTAGTTTCCAATGAAAATCTAAAATATCCATGGTTTGAAATGGGGTTAGGGTCAGATATTTTCTCATGGGTATTTTTTTTAATTCAAAGACCCGTGTTGAGGTGTTTGATCATGATCTAATGGTGGAAATCGACTAGGCTGGTATGTCAGGCCTATCTAGGATGCTTCTGGTGCCAAGCTAGAGTGGGGTCGGT
Source organism: Viscum album (assembly GCA_963277665.1). NCBI lineage: Eukaryota > Viridiplantae > Streptophyta > Magnoliopsida > Santalales > Viscaceae > Viscum > Viscum album. The sequence continues at coordinate 1,777,603,059 of OY728157.1, forward strand.
TAATTTAAGAAAAAGAGGAATCATGAGGATTAGGGAAAGAATGTTGGTAGCAGTTCTAGATACCCACTCTGACTGCTTCCATTATCCATTATAGGAGGTAGATATATTACATTCTACTAGTGTGGGAAATATGGACATGTTTATTCTTCATGTCTGACTCCACCCAAGCCATGCTATCAGTGTGGATGTCAAGATCACTTGTAATAGTTTTTTAAAAGTTCCCTCCCACTTTAGAGTAGTGAATGATCTATAGTTCCCAGAGGAATGGTATCTCCATATGACACGTCTAGGGCTACAGGTTCTCATTATGGTGCACATTGTGGGAAGGATGGGTCTTATTTTTGGAAGATTCATATTAAGTAAAATCCCCATATCAGTATTTGACCATAGAAAGAGATGAATTAATTTTAATCTATTGATCATTTATGGAGTCAGGTGTATTTTTTTGCAACAATTTGATGTATTTTTCTTATTGGATTTTCCATGGTAATTGCTTTTTTCAATATGGGTTCTTTTAATTCATTCATTTCTTCTCATATTGTGGATCCACTTAAACCCCCAACTAAGCTTATTTTATATTCCATGGAGTCTGTTACGCCTCTTGGAAGGAGGAATGGTCAAGGTTTCATTTTCCCATCTTTCATTGTCTCCATGGAAGAAATCGAGCTGAAATGGGATTCCCTTGTTCTGAAAATGGAACTTTTTTGTGTAATCCTAGGGATGGATTAAATGACATATTTCAAGGCCCACGTTGATTATTATCATCATTGGGTAAATTTTAAAGATCATGATGGAAGTACTTGAGTTTTTCAAGTATAATAGGATATGTGGTAAGGAAGATCTAGACCTCCACTTTTAGAAATAGGAAAACATTATTTTCATGTGTATTCCTCTTGTTGGAGGATGGTGAGAAAGGCTCAGAGGGTAGTTTTCCTCGCATAGTGGATGAGTTTCTTGAGGCATTCCTGGTGTATTTTTTAGGTTTTCCTATAGATTAGGATGTGGAGTTTACTATTGATTTGGTATCAGGGACACATTCCCTATATCATATGGCCCCCACCAAGTTAATAGAGTTAAAGATATAACTAAATTATTTGGAATCCAAAGGGTACATTCTCCCGACTGTATCTCCTTGGTCTGTTCCAGTTATTTTTTCTAAAAATATCGATGGATCTCTCTGGTTGTGTATCAATTATCAAAATTTGAATAGGTTCACTATCAAGAATAAATACCCCTCACCTCATGTTTATGATCTCTTTAACTATATTAAGGGGTAAAGGTGGATTTCAAAGATCATCCATTGTTTGGGGTATCACCAAGTTAGGAGGAGATAAAAAAATATTACCAAGAATGATTTTCAAAGAAGGTATGGTCATTTAGAGTATTTGTTAATGTTGTTCAGATTGATTAATGATCCCATGGTCTTCATGAATTTGATAAATTGGGTGTTCTATAGAGACCTTGAATTTTTTTTCATAGAGGTTTTGTATGACATTATGGTTTATTCGAGATTAGAGGAAGAGCATGAGCATCATTTGAGAGTTGTTCTGGTTGCACTATGAGATCACAATCTCTATGTTAAGTTGTATAAGTGTAGTTTTTGGATCCAAGAAGTTCATTTTTTGGGGAATATGATCTTGGAACATGGAATTTTATATGATTCAGATAAATTTGGAGCAGTGGTGTCATGGGAGGAGTCGAGGAATGTCTTGGAGATTAGGAGTTTTATGGGACTGATAGGGTATTACAGGCAGTTCATCAGGGGATTCTATTTACTTCCCTCTCCAATTATATCCCTCATCCAATAAGGGGTGAACTTATTATATATCCTAGAATATAGGAATATTTTTAGGATCTTAAGATGTGATTGGCCACTGCCCCTATCTTGATTTTACTCGATGCTGGTTAGGGTTATGTGGTGCATTGCGATAATTCAAGAATGGGTATGGGATATGTATTTATGTAAGGTGATCACATGGTGGTGTATGGTTCTTTTAAAATCCTACCACATGAGAATAATTACCCAAAACTTGAACTTGATCTTGTAGCAATGATTCATGCCCTAAAATACTAGCATCACTACATCTTAGGGAAGAAGTTTACGGTCTTTTTACAAAAAAAAATCTTGATCTACATATTCTCCTAGAAGGATCTAAACATGAGGAAGTGAATATAGATTGAGTACCTTTATGGGATCAACTTTAACATCTTCTAAACCCTAGGTAAAGTAAATGTGGTTTCAGATGATTTAAACAAGAATATTCTATTCTATGATCTAAATGAGTCCAGTGATGATTAGACTCTAATGGGAATTTTTTCTTGGATTCACTTGGAGGTAAAGTAATATAATGGTGGTATGTAATTATCTAGTGTGTGTTTTATTCCTTCTCTATTGGAGCTTATTTGGGATGAGTGGCCAAAGGATGAGTTATATCAGTGTTCTACCTGGTTCTTCAATGGTGGGGAGGAGCCTAGTGGATGGTCATTGTCTTCTGAGGGTGTTCTTTACTTTAAGGTTCATTCCATCGTTATTTAATCTATGAGAAATATGGTGATGTGGGAATACCATCAATCCTAGTGTACTATCCATTTGAAGCCACTAATATATTTTATGGTGTACGACATCGGTTCAGGTGGCTATGTGATATAGAAGACTTTGTATCTTGGTGTTACACTTGATGGTATTAGGGCACATAATGGAAGTCGATGGGTCAGGGATTTAAAAAATTTAATCACTTGGGTGATGAAACTTCATTGTCTTTGGTGATCTAAGCCCTGATATGGGTCTAAGTATGTCATGAGAATATTTCAAATCATAAAAATTAAACAAAAGAATACCTCCTTTGAGTTAGTGGCACGTGTGATTGTAGGATGTCGTCAATGAGTTTTTCTTGAAGGATCTGAGATTGAAACTACCTAGATTATCCAAACACATTTTAGGAATCCCCATTCATGTTTATCATCAAATTCTAGGTGCTATCATAGAGCTCCAATGATTCCTCTGGCGTCACGACAATCACCTCTACTCTGTTGCTACGATCCATGAAGACGTTCTTGGATCAAGGTCTTAGAAGGATATTTCCTCTCTCTATGATATATAAGGAGATATAGGCTCTCAATTCTGATTGGATGAATAGTAATTAGAATTATATTCCCTCCTATACTTATATAATGAGAGGTAAAATAACCAGAAATGGTTCCCCAACCCCCATATATCCAATACTGACTAAATAAGTTATAAATGAATTGTTATGATGAACTAACTACATCATAAATATAATTTATATTTTATCACCTACTTTTAATGTATAATAAATATATTACATGATAAAATTGAGATAATATATCTTCTAGTAATTCCATCAATATTAAATGAACCTTGAATATTAAAATAATATTCGTTCATATAATATTTTCCATGTATTCACTCAATACCTTATGAATATCTTGAATAAATAAATTCAAACCAATTATTATATACTATAATAATAATAATGAATTGATTTATTTACTGATGATCAATAATACTTGGACAAATATTGAACCCCATGGTGGGTTTTATTGTGTCCTATACACCTATTCATCATAATAGGGTAGACTCTTGAATACACACTATTGTGTGTGAAACTCTAGGACCTTATCTCTATAGAATTGAATACTATTCATAGACCAGGAGCAGATCCTATCAACCCATCAAGGCCCCTAAAGAGGTAAGGAATATTCATAGCAATGAAAACCTTTCATATGAACACACATTGTGTAATGTAATCTCTTTTTCATATAATATCTCATAAAGCGGAATGCATACCTTGTGTCATCATCCATTCTTGATTTACTATTTGTTAATCTAACTGGATGGACTTACCTTAAACTACCATGTCCGTGGATTTATGAAGGTATTACCATCCTCATGAACTAGGCTCAAGATATCACTTCCTCGACTTGGAAGCGATAAATTCTATCTTGATCATTCAACTAATGTCATACCACCAATGACGAACCCAACACAAGCTACCTCATTGTGAATTAAATGTCATGGTTTTTACTTGCATAAAAGTAAGAAATAAAATGGAACACATTGATAATGATATAAATTCAAGAGACCAATGCACATGTTTGTAGATAAAAACAACTGATGATGCCTGAAACATGTGGTGTTCTTATTAGTGGGTTTTTCCTCATGATCTCACCTATTAAAGATTACAAAGTGAGAACTTCATGAGAATAAGTCTCAATGCTTATTATACCATATAACCTAATAGTCACACGTCATATGTGTCATGTCATTATGATCTATATGACCATAGTTCATAACTTTAAGATTATTGTCATGGTATCTCTAGGTTCTCATTAGAGCATGGGAACTGTTATAACCTTTTGATACGACATGAAATCTAAGGAAATTACCATAAATATATTGGAAACATATGCATCAACACTATTATGGGAAGGAAAAAAGCACATGTATATATCAAACTGTATATATGTAATGGTAATCAAAGTACATACATAAGTTGGGTCTAGGGCGCCCACTTTCAACACTCCCCCTTACACTAAAGCTAACTACTAACATGTCTCACCCCGCTATCTCTCACATGAGTATCATGATTATATTGATATATGGATTTATTCAAGGGTCTATGGATACACTCTTAACTATAACTTCACCTCCCTAAGTAAAATCCCTCAAGAGATGAAACTTTTAAAGTATATGATTTATCCTCTGGTGTGACCTGGGTTCCTTCGCAATCACCACTGATGCAGTATTATCACAATAAAATGGAATAATATCTATTCTACTAGGAACATAACCAATGTATGAGGTAGATATTCATATTAAGACCACCTCCTTAGCTGCATCAGAATCCACTATATACTTGTATTATGTTATAGAATCGGTGATCATAGGTTGCTTCGAGCTTCTCCAACTCACCGTACCACCATTCTAGAAAAATAAATAGACTGGTTGTGATTTCAAATCATTATGATCTTTCTAGAAACTAACATCATTGTATCCTCTCATGAAAATTTCCTCATCTTCTCCACACACTAGGAATATATCCTTTGTATGCCTCAAGTACTTTAGGATAGTTTTTACAGCTACCCAATGCAACTCTCCTATATTATCTTGATATCTTCCCACTATGATTAAAGAAAATGCAACATAAAACCTAGTACATAGAATGGAATAAATAATAGATCTCACTGCTAAAACACAAGGGGTTCTAATCATTATTTCAGTCTACACCTATGTTTATAAACACATTTTATTAGATAGATTGATACTATGTGACATTGGAAACAACCCTATCTTAGATTATTAAATATTTTACATTTTGAGTACCATATAAATATATGTACTTTACCTTATCCAATGAAGCCTTTGATATCTATCTTAATAGATCTTGATCCCTATAATGTAGGCTACTTCACCTCATGGAGAATCATTCATTTAACTAAGTCTTAACTAAATATAAGACTTGTACTTCATTTCCCATATTTAATATGTCATTAACATATAATAAAATGAAAACGATTGCATACCTATTAAAATTATCATAGACACATGGATCACTTATGATCTTGATAAAAATTAATTCTCTTATGGCATCATCAAAATGAACATTCCATGAAAATGACGTTTGCTTCAACCCATAAATGGATATCTGCAGCACGCTCACTTTATTGGAATTCCTTGACTTAATAAACCCTTCAGGTTGAGTCATATAGACATCTTCAAACAACTTCCTATTTATAAAATAAATTTTAAAATCCATTTTCCAAATCTCATAATCATGGAAGGATTCTATTGCAAGTAATATTTTTATGGATTTCAACATCACTACAAGTGAGAAGGTTTCATCATATTCTATACCATATCATTTCTTGAAACCCTACTCTACTAGTCATTCCTTATAGGTATTGACTTTAACATCCATGCCCATATTTTTCTTGAATACCCATTGGAACACAATGGGTTTTACATTAGATGTAGGGTATACCAAAATCCAAACTTGATCTTGGTACATGGACTCCATTTCAGAATGCATAGATTCTTTCCATTTAGTAGCATTCTTGCCATATACTACCTCCTTGTAGGTTAGGGGTTCATCATTATCTTGGAGTAATGTGTCACCTAACTTAGTGACAGGAAAACCATATCTCTTTAGTTATCTAACCTATTAAGTGTACCAATGTAGTACTTGCATCTTGGGAACATCTTCATCTCCCACCGAGTCTTGTGGAGATGGTTTTTGTACCAACTCTTGTGCATTTGGAACATTAAATTCATTGAATTCAATCTTACTCCCATTATTTCCATTTTAAAAGTGTTCCCTTTATAGAAATATGGCATGTCTCACAATAATCACTTTCTTATCTAAAGTCTTATATTGGTAATATCCTTTAGTTTATTTAGAATAACATATAAATATGCACTTTATTCCTTAGGATGCTAATTTTTCACTAGGTATAGTCTTGAAAAAAAAGATTCACATATCCATACACATATGTGTGACAAACTTGGTTTCTTTCCATACCAAAACTCATATGGAATCCCATATATGGATTTATTTGGTACTCAGTTAAGGGTATATGCCATTGTTTTCAAATATTACCCCCAAAAGGATAATTGAAGAGTTGCCTGACTCATCATTGATCTGACCATATCTAGAAAGTTTGGATTCCTCCTTTAACTAACATCATTCAACTGTGGTATATAAAGATTAGTGAGTTGGGATACTATCACACACTCCTTTAAGTGATCAATGAAGGCTTGGTAAAGATACTCTCTACCTTAGTCTGAGTGGAGTGCCTTAATATTCTTACCAAGATGGTTTTATACTTCATTTTAATATTCCTTAAACATCTGAAAGGAATATGACTTATACTGCATTAAGTAGATATAACCATACCTACTATATTCATCAGTAAAATTAATGAAGTATGAAAAATCACCCCATGCCTCTTCTGGAAATGGAATACATAAGTCAGTATTAATTAATTTTAGTAATTCAATAGCTCTTAATCCCTTCCTAGAGAAGAGTTATTTTGTAATTTTACCTTATAAACAAGCATGAAACGCATCCATGGGTTTTAACTCAGATATGTTTAAATGCCCTACTTGATGTTATTTCTATAAATGATTCTCATTTTCATGACCAAGACTGAAATTACATAGGTTGTTGTTATATGAGTCATGATTGCTAGTTTTATCTTTGATTTCCATTATAGGTTTTTCATGTTCAAGTACATATAATTCATTATTAAGAAGTTCCATACCATGACACATGATATCCTTATAGACAACATTTATTTCTAAACTTGTAATAAAATCCCATTGTGTCCAAAATTGACACTAAGATTATGTTTCTGGAAACTGAAGGAATGTAATAACAATTATTCAATATTATAACCAAACCATTGAGTAAAGTTAGATGATAATATCCCACTGCCAAGGTTGCTAGTGTCACACCATTTTTAGTTTAGAGATCCACCTTTCCCTTTAAAATATTCTGAAATCTACTTGGATCCTGTATATGAATAAAAATGTGTGATCTACACACTATATCTAATACCCAACTTGTAGATAATGATAGATTTAATTCAGTAAAAAAAGATTATATAAATAATTCTTGGTTAATGGGAATCTAAGAGAACATCTTTGGATGAAAAAAGAAGGATTACAAATCTTACTCTTGATAATCTTATTAGAATCCTAGGAAGACTAAAAAGGGTGTTGAGAGAATGAAAAAGAATAATGGAGGAGTTTCTTTTATGACTACATTTAATGTTTCAAGAAAATTAAAATCTACTGAGAAGGTTGTGAAGTATTCTAAAAAGAAGAAAGTGATTGTTGAATCAGATAGCAGTTCATCAAAGAAGTCATGAAATTAACTAGCAAATATTGAAAAAAGGATGAACAAGATTATTTGGAAAAATAAATTTCATTATAGATATAAGAAAAGTCACAAGGATAAAAGTGATAAGAATGAATATTCAGAATAGATTTTCTATGATTATAAGAAAGTATAAAATATCATATCAGATTTTCCTAATCTAAAAATAAAGGATAAAAAGAAATTAAATTCTGATATTAATTCTAAAAAGTATTATAAGCATAAGAGTAATAAAAATCTAAATGATTTAGAAACTTGGAGTGAAAGTGGAGGTCATAGTTCTTCTAAAAATTCATCGAGCAATGAAAATCATGGGCATAAGAATATTGGTTTTTATACATAAATACAAAAGGTTAAAAAAATTATTCATGGATAAGGTAACTACAGAATCTCTTACTAATATTACTTTAAATTTCAATTACCCTGATAGTAATGATAAAACGATTTCTACATCATCTTATGAAGAATATTCCTAATATGATGATGAAAATAATACTTTACCATGTTTTGAAGAATTTTTTATATTTTAAAAATTACTTGAAAATTAAAATTGTATGATTTATAAAAAATCTAAAAATACATAAGAAAAACTTGTGAAAGTAAATTTGAAGAATATTACATTAACTACTGAGATATAAAATTTTATAAAGAACTTGATAAATCTAATTTTGAAAAATATAGTCTTTAAAAATATCTTGAGAAGTATTATTTTGAGAAAACTAACATGATATTTTAAAACTTAGTTTGAATACAAAACATTCTAAGGATAAAAATTTTGTTGTAAAACTAAATTCTGAAATTTCTAGTTTGAAGAAGATTTTTACTAAGTTTTCCTCTAGAAAGGAAAACATTGATAAAATTTATAATCAAATTAGAACTTCTAAAGATATTTCTAGAATGGTTTTTATAAATAGAAAAAAAAATTATAGTAAAAACTACTTTGTTCTAAAAAGTGCTTAATTTTTCACGAAGTGTCAAAGTGGTGGACAATGGAATAAAAAAATTTATTTAAACAAAGTTAAATATCTAGGTTTTTATAAATATTATTTTTTAAAAGGTTCAACTTTTTATTAACATAATAAATTTTTAAAAATATGGATTCCTAAAATTTTACTTTATGATAATACCGGACCCAAGAAGGTTTGGGTTCCGAAATGCTAATGTTTTTTTTTTCAGGAAAATAAAGAATGTAATCAAAATAAGAATATTTGGTACATGGGTAGTGGTTACTTCAGACACATAATGAGAAACAAAAATTTCTTTAATAATATTATAAATATGAATGGTGGAAAGTCGCTTTCATAGATAATGCTCAAAGAGAAATTATCAGTATAGGTAACATTGTTATTCTTGATAAAGCTTTAATTTCAAATGTTTTATTTTTTGTAGTACTTAATAATAACCTTATTATCATAATATAATCATGTGATGAGGTTTTTCTTGTGAACTTCATGAATGATAAATGTATTTCTCATAGTTCTGAAGATGAATTTATTATTTCTATCAATCAGCATGAGAATTTCTACACATTAAACTTAGAATACATTAGGAGCCAAGATCTACCTTGCCTTAGTGAAATGGAATATCAATCATGGTTATGGAATAGAAGATTAGGAAATTGTAATCTTAGTACTTTAGCTAAGTTGTGTAATAAAGGACTAGTTAAGGATATATCGGAACTTAGGTTTGATACTTCTAAATTCTGCGATCCTTTTTAATGCTGGAAGCAACATAAGTCAAGTTTTAAATCTATTAGTGAAGTCTCAAATTTTTACGCTTTACAGATTGTTCACATGGACTTGTTTGGTCCTACAAAAACTAGAATTATTGGTGTAAAATACTATGTATATGTTTTATTTGATGATTACACTAGATATACTTGGGTTTATTTTTTAGAAAATAAGTCTGAAGGCTTTTGTTATTTTAAAACTTTTGTAGCTAGAGTTAAAAATGATAAAAACCTCTCCTTGATAATTATTCATAGTGATCATGGTGGATAATTTGTAAATTATAATTTTGAAACTTTTTGTAGTAAAAAAGGTATTATACATAACTTTTCAAAACTTAGAACTCCACATAAAAATGGTGTAGTTGAAAGATCAAATACAATTTTTCAGTAGATTACTAGAACCATGCTGAGTGAATACTCAGTTGCTAAAAAAATTGGGTTGAAGTAGTTAGTACTTTCCGTTATACTATAAATCAAGTTTTAATTATACATTTTATTAATAAAACTCCTTATTAGTTGTGGAATGAAAAGAAACCAAAAATTTCTTACTTTAAAGTTTTTGGATACAAAGTATTAATTATGAATACTAAAGATAACTTGTATAAATTTGCACCAAAATCCAGTGAAGGAATATTTTCGATTATTCTACAAATAGTAAGGCATGTAGGGTTTTTAATAAAAATACAAATATTTTTGTGGAAATAGTATATATTATGTTTAATGAAACTAATCTTTTTGTTTTCAAACAACCTCAACCTACATCTTTGGATATTATTTCTAAAAATTATTTTCAACCTATGTTAAAACTTTCTTCTAATGGGAGAACAACTGAAGAATATGTTTATAAATTTATACATCAAGAAAATTTTCAACCTATTATTGAATAAAAGAGTTTTATAAATCTAATAAATCAATTATTTCTTAGGAATCGTCCTAGTGATAATATCATTGGTGATGTAGATCAACCATTTATAACTAAAAGTTCTCTGAGAAATGAAATTGAACATTTTGCATTTTAATCTCAATTAAAACCTAAGACTCCTGATGAGGCTTTAGGTGATGAGGATTAGATAAAATCCATGCAAGATAAAATCAATAAATTTTAAAGAAATCAAGTTTGGACTTTGGTTGAATGACTGAAAGATACTTCTATAATTGGAGTAAAATGGGTCTTCCATAACAAATGTAATGAAAATGGAATAATAGTTATAAATAAAGATAGACATGTTTATAGGGGATATAATCAATAAGAGGGTATATATTATGAATAAACTCATGCTCTGGTATCTAGAATTCAAGATATTTGTATACTTCTAGATTACACATCTTTCTTAAATTTCAAACTATTTCAAATTTTTGTGAAGTGTGCATTCCTTAATGGTTATGTTTAGGAGGAAGTTTATGTAGAACAACCCCTAGGTTTTGAAAATAAAAAACATCCAAAACATGTTTTTAAACTTACTAGGGAACTTTATGGACTTAAAAAATCCCCTAGAGCCTGGTATGATAGGTTAAATATATTTTTGTTACAAAACAACTTTGTTAAGGGAGTTGTGGATCCTTCAATTTTTATAAAATAAGTTAATAAAAATATTATTATTGTTCAAATATATGTTGATGAAATTATATTTGGTTCAAATCAAAAGTATTTAACAAATTCCTTTATGGGTCTTATGAATTCTGAGTTTGAAATGAGTATAATGGGTGAGTTGACATATTTTCTAGGTTTTCAAATTTCAAAAAAAAATATAAGGAATTTTTATATCTAAACATAAGTATATAAAAGATCTTCTAAAGAAATTAATATATGGAAACACTAAAAGTATTGGTACTCCTATCAAAACCTCAAAAACTTTAAATATTGATGAAGTTAGGAAACCAGTTGATCAAAATATCTTTAGAGGAATGGTTAGAAGTTTATTTACTTAATAGTTAATCATCCAGATTTAATTTTTTTTTTATGGCTATGTGTTAGATATCAAGAAAATCCAAAATAGTTCCATATTAAAGCTGTAAAATGATTTTTTCTAACTTAAAGGAATTATAGATTTAGGTTTATTTTACTCTTCTGAAAATTATTTTGAGTTAAATTTTTTTTCGAATACTGAATTTGGTGGTTGTATAATGGATAGGAGAAGTACTTAAGAAACTTGTAATTTATTAGGAGAAGCTTTAGTTTCTTAGTCATGTAAGAAAAAATACTTAGTAGTACTTTCCAATGTTGAAGTTAAATATGTGGTAGCTGGAAGTTGTTGTGCTCATGTGTTGTGGATGTAGCACACACTCACTACTAACTATGGCATGAATTTTACTAAAACTCAAATATTTTGTGATAACATAAGTTTCATTGATTTAAATAAAAACCAGTATATCAATCATGAGCTAATCACATAGATATAAGACACCATTTATTTTGGGATCACATACAAAAATAATATATCATTTTACAATTTATCGAAACTCAAGAACAACTTTCTGATATTTTTACTAAACCTCTTAGTTTCAATAGATTTTAATATATTAAACATAAGCTAGGAATGATCAATATCAAATAACCATTCGTATATACTTCATGTTTACTAATCTCCTTGCATTAATGAACTCATTCTCAAAGGGGGGGTAAATATGTTTTTAATTTCTAAAGAATTTTATTTTCTAAAACTTTTGTTTTTATATTTTTTTTAGTTTTCTAAGTTTTTTAGTTTTCATAAATTTTTTTATAAAATCTTTTCGAATTCAGAAATATTTACTAAAATTTTTTAAAATCAAAATTTCTTTAAAAAAATCCAAATGATAAATTTGTTATGAATTTTATCGGAATAAATTTCTATTACAAAACCAAAAAAAATAGGTTATTGGATACAAATTTCATTATGAAAGTACATTTCTACTTTGAGAGGTATTCTTCTAATCTTTTAGTATTTCTAATTTTCTATTGCTTTTGTTCTCCTATGTTGTTTTTACATGTTATTTTCATTTTAAAAACTTTTACTTTGTTTCAAATATAAAATATTTCATTATCAGACTTATCTTTACTCTAATGATATAGTTTTATTAAAAAACTTTAATAGTTCAGAATATATTTATAAAATCATTCAAAGATTAATCTCAATTTTTATATTAAAATCTGTTTTTCAATATGTGTCATTGGATTTCTATAATTTGAACTATCGCCCTTATTCTTATATATAATGGGTGGTTCATCTATGTACCATGTAGATCTTAAACATTTATTCTCGACCCTCAGCACCCCATAAATTACTCAGTTTAGAAATTTTTTATTCATCCAATTAAATTCTTTAGCCTATGTTTTGGCATCAGATTTTAATACAGAAGATTATTTAGATGTGATTGTTTTTACACTTTTTTATGAAAGTTTCAAGTTAATGTATCATCAAGTTGGTGAAGTTGAAGCTCATCATTCACATAAAAAAGTATCATACAAAGAATAAACCAATAAAGAAGTTGATATTATAAAAGTTTCATAAGAATAAAGAGTTAAAGTAAAATATAAGTCTGATGTTGGACCATCTTGACAACAAATTTCAGAGGCATCATCAAAGTAATCTAACTCATCATCCATAGAATCTTAAAAGATCATTGATTACATTTTTCAAAAACTAAAACATATTATAGACTTAATGTCGTATCTTCCTAAAAATGAAGAAAGATGTAAGAAAATTCAAAATATCTTGAATGAAAAGTTAGAATAATTAAATTTGTTGACATAATTAGTAATTTATAATGAGTTTGACATCAAAAAATTAAAAGATAAGTCAAAGTCTCATAAAATAATATTTAATCAGATAGTAAAGTGGATAAGACAAGTCAATGGGGCCTTAAAAGAAAATGATGATCAGTTAGTGTAAGTTAAGAAAGTATCATTAAACATTACAAACTAATTTGAGAAGTTATCTTATGATATATCAGATAGATTGAATTTTTTTGAACAATTAAAAGATATGAAAGATTATCAGAATGAGGAAGTATTAGAATTCAAAGAATAAATTTAGTAGTTGAAAGAGGAAAATAACAAGTTCTGATCTTTTGAAGCTGAGTTTTTAAGGTTGAAATAGGAAAATAAAAAAATAGTATTATTGAAAAATATGTTCAAAGTTTGAAGATAGAGATTTGGAGGTAATCAGTAATGGAAGAGAGAATTTTGAATCTTGAAACCTCAACATCTAAAGCTCAGGACCATAATGATTTCAATAATTTATAGGCCATTGTTAAGAAGTTGTATAAAAAATAATGAATCTTGTTTACTGAAATCTTAATGTATTTTAAAATTTTTGTATGAAATGTTGGTTTGAATGACTTATTATCCAAATATTTTTTTTCTAAATGTTTTAAAATTTTATTTGGATGAATATTATTTCTTATTATCTTGGATGAATAATTATTAAAACAAATGTTTTTCATATATTGTTTGTTTAACATTTTAGAAGTGTACATTACTTTACCTATTCCTTTTTGAAAATCACAAAGGGGGGTTGGGAGAATTTTTATAAGGGGAAAAATTTATATAAATGGGGGAGAAATCTATCTAAGGGAGATAATTGATTAAGGGGGGAAATCCAAAGTAATATTTCTTATTAGATGGATATTTTTTAACAAAAAGTAGTCATTAACTTAGGGGGAGTTAAGATATGATATGAGAAAATATTTATATGAAGATTCTATTTAAAGTTAATAAAAGTAAAAAGGTATGTAATTTTTTTTTAAAGTTAATAATTTTTCATTTTAAGTGTTTTGTTTTGTGATTTCCAAAAAATTATAGATTTTTTAGCCAAATGTTATACTTTATACTTTTCCTTTCCAAAGATTTGAAAATCACAAACACTTTCTTAAAATATTATTTTACTAAATTTATATATCCCAAAGTGTTTTATAATGTTTTTTTGTAGAAAACAACCTTTTCTACCAAACATAGAAATTTTTTTGATATAAAATTAATATAAAATTTTTATTATTCAATTTGATCCATCAAACTAACTGTGTATCTTTTCCATCGGACTAAATAGTGTTCTATTCTTTGGAGAGACTAGTGTTATATCTATCAGACTGACCGAAGTCATATCCATCGTATTAAAAATAAATATGATATATCAAACTGACCATAGTTAATTCCATTGGATTGAAAAACAATAGAATAGTCCATCAGACTATCTAAAGTTTATAATAAAAGTAATTAGAATTATTTATATCAAGCAGAACTCATAACAACATTGTAATGGTGCTGGTTGCGCCCAAATTTACCCTACAGGTATGCAGTCGTTGTAGTACAGGTAGGGGTCGAATCCACAAGGACCGAAGAAGAAACCGAGAGACACTCTGATTTTGGAAGGATTTGGCTATGGAGTGGCCAACTATTTGGATTGATTTTATTTGAATAACTACTGATTTAATTTAAAGAAAATAAATTAAAACATACACTTACTTAGTCTAAAACAATTAATGGATATGAGTTGATCCTAAGTTGTTACTAGGGTTAGATTGGATGTATTTATTATCTTATAACGTTCGTTTCACTAATTCAAGACGTATCCACAAAATGATATAATTCCTCAACATCATTCACCAATTTAATCCCTACACAATTCCAAGGCTAATCACCAATGCACTTAGAGGATCAATTTAATGATCACTCCAAGGAATTGGATCGTACTAGCACTCGAAATGTGTTATTGTTAAAGTTGGCGAAGATGAAGAAGAAATTAATCATCAAATGGAAATCTTAAATTAATGAAATGATTAAAGAATTTTAGATCATAAAATAACATCCAATCTTCCCCATGCAACTCCCTAGGACCAACCCATAAGGGTTTAGCCCTCCATTTATGCTATTAAATAAATGGAAGCAGGAAGTCGACTTAAAGAAGCAGAATTGGAGAAGAAAAATAAAACAATGAAACGATCACTCCACCGTTGTGTGAATAAATTCACAAGTGCTGGTGTGAATAAATTCACACCTTAAAGCAACGGTATCAAAGTGATAAGAAGAAAAAAAGAAAAAGATGAAATGAAGAACTTTTATTGAGAACTAATGTGATTCAAATAACTTACATGAGAATGAAGAACGATTACAACATCAAATGGACAGCAAAACATTACAATGAAAACAAAGCATCCAAGATGATAAGAAAATTTTCCATCCCCATTCCCTTCACCAATAGCTCCTTATATAGGAATATTAGGAGCCTTAGGTACATCCCCCAACAATTAATTCACCCCTCAACAATTAAGAGAGTCAAAAGGAAATTGACATTTCGAAGTTGACCCGGAAAACTGTCCAGATTCGTCCTCCATTTTGACGTATGAATTCGAAATTGAAGAAGGCCGATTCCGGAGGTGTCATAAATATAAAATATATTCGTCCATGTGTCCTCTATGAGCTGTAAAAATTTCAGGAAATTTCGCTCAGCCGTTTGGAAGTTATGGTCGAAATGGTGGAACGGATTTCTGCACATTAATGACGAGTCCACCATTTAAATCTAAACTTCAGATCCCTCTATCATCATGATAACATCAGAATTAGCTCCGGCCACAGTTGAATAAAATGATCCTCATATTTTTATCTTTCTACTGTATAAATTTGAGCTTCATTGGGCTTGGTTTCTGGGCCCCACATTTGTTTGATGGGCCTTAGGCCCATTATGCTTTTTCCAGCAAGTTTCTGCCTTCAGACGCAAAATTCTCCATCTTCCTTTGAGATTCATCCAGCGGACCTAAAAGATAAAATGTTCCAAAAAAAATGATCAATCATATCCCAAAATTTCAAATTCAGAAAATGAATATAATATTGTCAACAAACAAATGAATGATTGGGCCCAAATTTGCATTTTAAACAAGAATTGCATTTTTGATGAGAAATGAAGTTCTATTTATGTAATGCACTAAAAACAATGTTTATGGACTTTGGAACAATGAATATAAAGATATTAACAATTAATATTAGCCACTTTCAGTGACTAATCAGGTGCTAATAAAAATGACATCAGATAGAAACATTTTGTTGATCTATCAAGTGAATAACATCTAAGGTCATTACAAACAACTTCTAAAATCATGGAAAATATTATCGTTAGAGGAATGCCTATAAATAGAAGTGCATTAAAGGAGCTGGTAGCTGATGCATTTGAAACTCAACACGTCTGAGATTATTCTCTGCCTGAACATATAGTTCTCATGATTTTTAATTTTTCAAAGAGTTATAGTTCTAAGGAATCCATGTGAGGATTATAAATTCCTTATAACACTTTGATTTTGTATTTTCTTCTTCCAATTGAGGTTTGGATCGAGGGCATCTGGGGATAAGAAGACAGGTGAATCCAATTCATCCGATTGAGAGCTTTCGGGTCTAGGAAAATAGAGCTGACACTGATCTTCATATCTAGAGATTGTATGAGATTAGAAGATAGATTCATTCTGATAGACATATTGAGGGATTTCCTGGTAAGGAAATATATACCTTTACAATTAGGCTTAAAACTATAGATATCTTAATTCATGGTTGTTGACTTCCTTAACTCTTAAGTATAAAGAGTATAACTAATTTTATAAATCTTGTAAGTTATTCTCACTTTGTTATAAGGTTTCATATTACTTGTTTCTACAGTTTAAATTTCACTATGCATTTATATTAGAAATTATTTTTTACTAACCTTTCTAAGAATTGTTTTTATCTGTTTTTGAGCCTGATTAACAAAACTATTTTATCGAACATTTTTTGGATCCAATATACACACTTTGGTTATCATAAGCTATATGAGTTCGAACTTTTTGACTAACTAGGTTTCTTGTTCTGTGTTAGTTTAAATTTTTAAACTACATTTCACCCCCCCCCCCTCTTATAGTCATCGTAAACTCTTACGATCCAACAGGGTTGTAGCTAGCTAGGGAATTTTCTGATCATCAAAATTCCATCTGATACATGACTAGAGAATTCATGGTCACTGGAATTAACCACCAAAAATTGGTTTGTGGTGTGTGTGTGTGTTTGTATTTATTCATACTGAAAAATTATATACCATAAAAAACAAACTTCTTTCAATCCATATTAATTTTTTCTGATGGTCATAACTTGGTCATCTGATATCGGACCAAATCAGGGTATATTCAGTTGGGACTGAAATGAATCCCTCTAATTAAATTTAAAGAAAATTAATTTTTCTTAACTTAGAAAATTCACACAATCACTCTGATACTAATTGATGGTACTGGGGTGTACAACAGAAGTTTGTGGGTTGAGGATTTAAAATTTTTCATTGCCGACATGATAAAACTTCATTGTATCTAGTGATCCAAATCGTATTAGAGGTTTTGGGATCTCACGTGAATATTTCAAAGCACAAAAATTAAACAAATAAAAACCTTGTTCAAATCGGTGGTGCGTTTGACTATCAGTTGTATTTGGTGAGTGTTGTTTGAAGGATTTGAGCTTAAACCCCTCTATATCATCCACACACACTTCAAGAATCTGCATGGATGTCAATCATTAAATTATGGATTCTAGCACGGAGCTCCAATGATTCCTTATGGGTTGCGATGATCACTTCGACTCTGTTCCTACAATTAGAGAAGACATTCTTGAATTGAGCGCTTGAAATATTTCTTCCTGTATCTAGGATATAGGAGGGGATAGAAGCTCTCAATTCTAAATGGATGAATAATCGTTGGAATGAGAGTCTCTCCTCTAGTTATATAGTGGGAGGTAAAATACTTGGAAAGGGCTTCCCAACCCCTGTATATCTAACGCCCACTAAATAAGCTATAAATGACTCATTATGAAGAATGAATCATGGAATAAATATCATTTATATTTTATCACCAACTTATAATATATATTAAATATATTACATGATAAAACTGATCCATTAACTTTAATCATAATTCCTACAATGTTAAATGAACCTTGAATATTAAAATAATATTCATTCATATAATATTTTCCATATATTCACTTAATACCTTATAAATATCTTGAATAAATGAATTCAACCCAATTATTCTATACTCAAATAATAATGAATTTATTTATTTGTAGGCGATCGATAATACTTGGAAAACTCTTGAACCCCATGGTGGGGCCCACCATGTCCTATGCACTTATTTATCAGAATAGGGAAGACTCTTGAATATGCTATTGGGTGTGACCCTCTAGGTCCTTATCTCGATAGTAGTGAATACTATTCACAGACTTTTAGCGGAGTCTAGAAACCCATCAGGGCCCCTAAAAAGATAAGGAATAGTAATATCCATGAAAACCTTTCCTATGAACACACATTGTGTAATATAATCTATTTTTTCAAACGATATCTCATAAAGTGGGATGGAAGCTTATGTCATCATCCATTCTTAATTTATTATTTTTTTATCTAACTATACAGACTTACCTTCGACTATCATAGCCATGGATTTATGAAGGTACTATTATCCTAATCAAAAAGGCCTGGGATATCACTTCCTCAACTCAGAAGTGACAAATTCAATCTTGATTATTCAACTAATGGCATGACACCAATGACGAATCCAAAACAAGCTACCTCACCACAAATTCAATGTCATGGATTTTTCCTTATATCAAAGTATTAGATCAAATGGAAAACATTGATAATGATCTCAAATCAGGATACCAAAACACATGTTCATAGATACGAATAACCAATAACACCCAAAACATGTGGTGTTTATATTGGTGGTTATGTCCTCATGATCTCACTTATTAAAGTTCACCAAGTTAAAACTTAATGTGAATAAGTCTCAATTCATGTGATCCCCCATCACCTGATAGTCACACATCATATGTGTCTTTTCTATATGATACATCTAGACCATATTACATAACTTTAAGATAACTATCATGGTATATCTAGGTTCTCATTAAATCCAGGGAACTGCTATTACCATTTAATATGACATGAAATATAAGGAAATTACCAGTGGGTCAAAGCTAAACACCAGCAACCCTCAAGCTTACTGAAGTCGCTTCCCATTTCTGCATGGAATTGGGATGAGGTATCCATGGATTTTATCATTGGGTTACCCCATACACCACAAGGAAGAAATGAAATTTGGGTGGTTATCAATCGTTTGACCAAGTCCGCCCATTTCACCTCGATTAAGGACTCAACCCAAGTGGAAGAATTAGGTAGGTTGTATGTTCAAGAGATCGTGAGGATGCACGGTGTGTCATTTACTATTTTTTTTGACAAGGACCCATGTTTTACCTCTAAATATTTGGAATACCTCTAGAGGGAAATGGGGTCACAAATAAAACTTGGCATGGCCTACCAACCTCAAAGTGATGGTCAAATAGAGTTGTAGAATCGGATTCCGGAAGACATGTTGTGTACCTGCATCTTGGAATTTGGAGGCTCATGTGACAAACATCTTAGATTGGTGGAATTTTCCTATAATAACAATTACCAATCCTCGATCAGTATATCCCCTTTTTAAGAGATGTATGGTCAACCATGTTAGACTCTATACTGGATGGAAGTGGATGAGGCTTCTTTTCTAGGACCATACATTGTACAAGAGATGACTAGTAAGATTTAGATGATCAGGAAATGATTGTTAACAAATCAAAGTCATTAAAAGTCATATGTTGATCAATGATGCTGAGCTTTGGAGTTCTTAGTGGGTGATCTGGTATTTTTGAAAGTATTTCCTTGATTGGATCATCACCATGTTTATAAGTAGGGGAAGCTTATGTTGAGGTATGTTGGACCTTTTGAGATCATTGGGAGGATTGTAAAGGTGGAATAACATATATATTTTCCTTCTCAGTTGACATCGATTCATGATATTTTCCACATCACATAGTTGAAAAGGTATAATCCAGATCCTTCTCATGTGTTAAGATGGGTAGAGCCTGAACTAGAGCCTGATCAATCCATGAATGAGTAGACAGTCATGATTGTGGATTCCCAAGTAAAATTTCTTTTATGAAAATCCATTTTTTTAGTTTGGGTCTTGTGGAAACATGGTAATGATGATAATGAGACATGGGAATGGAGGTCTTGGGTTGAGGATTATTATCCTCACTTGTTCTCTGATTAGACTACAGAGTGACTTTCTGTGGATAAAAAGTGTTCATCTTGGGGATAATTGTCACATCCATGTTTTCCTTTATAGGTATTTCTCTTCTACTTTTGGTATTTATCTTTATCCATAGTTCTACCATGAATTTTGAAGGAAATTGTGATTTTGGGCCGGATAGAGTTTGGTGCACGATTGGCATATGGTTAGTAGAAACCATGTGCTCGCCCTCTAAAAATTGCGCTGCCCAGATAGTGGGTCTGTTAAGGTTGAACAGCTAAGCACATGGTTGTGTTCCAACCCTATGCAAAATATGTTCCCACCCCTTCCCTTTGGAAATAGGTTGAGCATAGTTGGAATACGGTCAGGAAGATTGTGTGGAAAAACTATGAGGCATGTCCATATATTCTAAAAATATTGAAATTACCTTTTTTCCCTCCCCTTTTTATCCCAACTCACCCATTTTCCTCCCATTAAACTCAAATAGTCCTAGGTGAGTCTCCATCCATTATCCTCTCCCATTGGCTTCAATTTTGGGTGGATTTTGAGCTTGTGTCTTCAAGAAAACCTCAAGTAAGTTCCTCCTCTCTTTCCTTGGTCCCTTCTTCCCTCCTTCTTGGGTTTCCTTCTCTCTACAAGTTATATTGACCTGGGATGGGTTGAATATGAAATTTTTGTCTTGGATCATGATTTTGGTGGTGTGTTCTTACTTATATAGGATCTTCTCTCACTTTGGATTGTGGTTATCACCTGGTTGGTGGCAGTTTCGAAAGGAAAAGTAGGTGGTTCTATTTTGTACTATTATTTTATGAGTTAAATGTGCTTAACTTAATTTCAAATTGTTTTCAAAAATGATTGTATGTAAAAATGGTTTGTTTTAATGTTTTTTGGTGTGATTAAAACTCTATAAATGGTTTAACCTTTTGGGTGATGGATGGAAATGGTGTTTTGTGTCATATGATGTGTGGACAAGATAAAAAGGGGTTGTAATGGTTTGGAATGGTTTTGAAAATGAAATAGAGTACTTTGGAACACTGGGTATCTAGGAGGGTGGGATAAGGACTCGTACTCTTGGAGATATGGAAGGGTGTGACCCAGTCTTCCTAAAAGGATAACACTACAATTGGAACTACACATGATAATGATGTTGTGAGTGCCGCTAGAACTTTAGTGGTGACCTCTCTAGTGGATCATGCATGAGGGGATATATGATTATGATTGATCATTGAGAGTATGAGGATCCTAAAACCTATGTGACTTAGATTTGTAGGGGTTGAACCAAGGTGCTTATGCTGTGTTTACCCTATTTCAATTGTTTTCACACTTTTATCCTTCTTTAAAAATAAGAGCATGTTTTCAAAACTAAATTATTTTACCTTCTTTAAAATTGAAATTTTTATTTATCTTATAATGGCGATGTATGAAACATCTGGTGGGATCCTACTACTCAAGTGATCTCACATCATACATATACCTATTGGGTATATGTTGACTTCTTGTTGTCTGATACAAGTAAAGGCAAGGCCTACTATGGGAGTGGTAGAAAATGATCTTGATAGTGGGGTCTTCTTTCAACAGGACTTGATGGTGGAGATGTGGTGGGCTTGGACCTCATTCCACAAGGTGGATAGATTTCCTTTTTTATTTGTCTCCCCTTTTGGTCCTTCTGTTCTTAGTTAAAAATGTAAATGGAACTCTATCACATGTACATGTCACTCTTGTATTGTCGCGTATAGACATTGATTATGATGCTTATGTACATGTTGTGTTGTTGATGCTTATCCATGTGTGTTATGATGTATGGTCGGTATGTTGTGTATTTTTAATGGGAAAACCATTCCCAAGGAGTTCCTTGATGCCCATACACTAGCTTCTGGCCCATGTGGATCGGGAATGCCCTTTGGGCTATACCGCTGGCAAGGTCGAGTGTCGAATCAGATGGAAACCCAAACCAATTCATGATAGTCACAAACCCCCTTTTAAATTTTCACCCAAAATATTTGGAAACATCTCATACCATACACCCAAAGAATTTTGAAACTAACATAGCCTCAAATTAACTTAATTTTTATTAAACCACTTACATTGAGATTAAAAACTTTTCATAAAAACAAACCAACTCACCCAAAACATTGTTTTTCAAACAAGATCAAACACTAAATCATTAAAACATTGATTTAAAAACTTTATTTGAAAAACTTTACAACCAAGAAACTCCAATCAAACATCCATATACAAAAAACATCAACCAAAGAAGAATAAAAAATCATAAATGAGAGGAAACATCAAAAATATGAAACTTTCTCCACAGCACATGATTTGGCCACATTGTTTTTCATACCATATGTAAATCATGCGAGTGCCAATGGAAGTTTTCCAGAACATTCCTCACAACCTGTGCACACTTTTAAAGACAGTGTACCTTAACCATGCATCCTCTGAATTCCCTCTAATTCAATTTGAAATGAGTAATTTCCTAGGATGTCTCCAAAAATCTCCTGATAACTCAGAGTAACAATAAACCACATCAAAATATTTCAAAAATAAAAAACTATAAAACCCAAACTCAAAATGAAACACCCGAACACCCATGGAAACTCAAGATCTAACATAAGGAAGAGTTATCCAAGCACTTCCTCATACCTAGTACCAAAGTCTTGAAGGTCCTATATCTATCATACCATAAACCCCAAAATATCAAGAAGTTTAATCTCAAAAACCTAGGACTCTTTCAAGAAACTTGGGGCTCTGATCCCATTTTGTAACAAATAAGCATGGGGCCACCTACCAGATCAGTGCCTAATCCAACCCTCCACATACTTGAGGAGCATCCCTGATCCCCCCGAACTGACGACAAGTGTTAAGGGTATCAAACATAACTATTGGGGATGGTTTCACCCTAAATTAACTAAATATAAACATATAAACATGACATAACAGTAATTTAAATAAAACAAGGGCCAATAAGATCAACTCAATAAAACGACCATTTAATACAAGGTTACAAAACTACAATGGAAGCTAAAAGAAAAGAAAAACGAAGACCAAAGAGGTCAAAACAAAACTTGATCCAACCAGTTCCATGAAACCAAAGGACCAATCTCCGTCTCTATATGACACTCAATTCACCACCAAGATCCCAACAACCAACTCCTTCCCAAGGAAGATAGCACCAAATCAAACCTGGACGACAAGACCTAAAGAAACCTACACAAGACATAAAGAATATATGCCCGCTATCATGAGTATATAGGGTGTGAGCCGAAGCCAGTAGGATACTTCCATGAGTCCAACTCGTTGTTTTTATAAAATAAACCAAAACTACTAGCTTGAAAGTAATGTAAATAAATAGGTTTTCATTTCATTTACCAGATATAGGAATAAACAAAACATGGAACATGCACTTTATCAAAGTACACACTTATAAAACATTTCATAAAGAGGTTTTACCCAAAACCATGCCAATTAAAATTCCAATCATTTACCTTTAAAACACATCACTTTTGAAAATAAACCCACACATGGTTTAAAACATTTCAAAAACTAACCAACCAATAATGACACTTTGAAAATAATTTCCCCATTTTTCCTTTAAAATATTTTACATACCCAACTCAAAGTTAATCAAGGAAACAAGGGAATCAATAATGACAACACAACCATAGAAGGTCATCAGGAATTCTAATAAATGGATGGAACAAAACTAGCAACATCCTAACTAAAACTCAACAGGATTAACACATTAAAAAAGTCCATCCAAACAATAATCATCTCACGTGACAATAAAAAATAAAAAGGCATAACATATGACACATATAATGAGGCAACACCATAGGTACTAATGGGACTATGCAAGATATGCAAAGGTATACCTACTTCCAATAGGTTAATGGTTACACATATGTCAACCAGATCACTCTTACCTAGTCTCATAAATGACACCCCACTAGCCAAGTATTACATAAAACGATAGGTGACTATCCATTTCATAATATCAACTAGCCTATCAATGTACCACTACATCCCACTTATTAACCTAGGTCTTCTCATGGAATGGCTAAAGGAGGTGGTCCATGAATAAAGAAAATGTCATCACATGGAAATAACAAATCCCTAAGGGATAACACCACAATCACATCCTTCCTACTTAATATACATCCCTTGGAAAGAGCCCCAATACATAAGAACAACATGAATCTCATCAGCACATCAATCACATGGATAAACATAACCTCATGAATAAGAACAAGGGGGATTATAATGGAACAATCAACAATAAACACATCATAAAGTGCCCATCGGGCCTTTATCTTATCATATATAGAATATACATTTGGAAACCCCTTTTTAAAATAATTTAGAATCCAAACAAAATTCCAAAGGAAATCATGATTATCAATAATCACAAACAACTTAAGGGAAACTCTATTTCACTTTATAAAAAACACTAGATTTTGAAAATATAAAAACACTTAAAACACAAAAAGGAAACCCCACATTGAAAACCCCATTGGCTTAAAACAAAATGGACAAGTATTTTTTCTCATTGAAACCCATCTTTGGAATTATATCAAACATATAGAATGCATAAAACACCCATTTCCATCAAAACACTAATTAACCACAAAATTCACATTATCATGCCAAATGAAAAGTATGGTAATTTATGGAAAAAATTCATAAATCAAACCTAGATAACCTACATCGTAATTATCTAGTTTAAAAATGAGTTTAGAAATCCAATAATCTATGGAACTCTTAAAAAATGAAATGAAATGGAAACACCTACCTAATGTAGTGGATTCATGTTTCCTTTGATGAAATACATTTGAAAGGAACTCTGAGGATGGTTTAAAAATATTAAAAACCAAAAGCCCCAATTTCCACCAACCCTAACCAATAAAATCAACCATACATGGCCACTAGGGTTATAGGAGAATGGGAAAATTTGAGAAAAACTGAAGAGGAAGGATGATACCCTAACCTCTTAAACCAAGTGGAGAATCACTAAGAAACCACCTTGAAATCACATTGGAGAAGATTGAAAAAGGAGGGAGAACCCCTTGGAATGTGTTTTGATCATGGGGTTCGAATGGTGGAGGTTTTTGGTGGAAACCCCAATTAAAAATATGTCAAAAGGAAAAAAATACCCCTCTTCAAGTGGGTTTCATGGTTTTCCCACACAGTTAACCAAACTGTGTGGTAACCGTGCAGATCACCACTATCAAGAACTGCACGGGCTGTACACTTAGGTTGCACAGTTAGTTTAACCATGCGCCTTAATCGTGTGACCTGGAAAAGTCCCCAAATTTTTACATTTTCAGCCCAAAATTCCTCTAACTCGAGGGGCAAATCCATCCATAAAATACCCCTATATAAAAGTGACATTAGGGGTGTCATAGCTTGGGTAGGTTGAATATGGTCAAAAGAATCATGATTATATCATTTCTATAACCTTAATCATGTTATAATTATCATTTTATACATTAGTTATACTTTTGGGATCGACTATGTAATATGTTATGAAAAATGAATTATGTTACAGCATGGATATGATAGTCTGTATGTACGTATAAGTAATGTTTCCATTTTTCAATAAAAATGAGAGAAATAAGGTAAGTATTATTTTATCTTTCAAGAATGATAATTATATCATAAAATCATATTATTTATTTTAATCCTCGTATATATGCAATCTATGTGATATGGTGATGAAAAATAAAATACATCAGTTTGTGAGGTGGTCGTCCACAGTACACACGAGCGATATTTTTTATGTTTCGTTGGATGGTAAAGAAAGAATTAGAATATTTTTTACCATTAAATAATGAAATTTATATCATATATATCATATTATTTCATTTATATCCATTAATATAACCATCCATAAGAGTTAGTGATGAAAAATGAAATACATCGTATCGTGAGGCGGTAGTTTGCACATACGCACAAGCGATGTTTTCATTTTTTAAGTAGATGAAAAAGGGTTATACCATAAAAATGATAAAATTAAAGTATATGGGATATTATAATAATTTTATATTAAAATATTTAATATATATTTAAAGTAAGTAAAAGAATAAATAAAATGAAAACACTCGGTTAAGAACTATAACTCTTTTTCAGAAAACCTCCATAGGTTTATATCTAAATCCATCCCAGGATGGTACTCTGATAAAACCATGAACTCTAAGATGTGGGTATAGGTTTTAGTAATGGATTTGGGTAGGGATTTTATGAGATAAGAGGCTCTTGAAGTGCAGAGAATGGAGGAGAGGGGTTGTCCTTTAATAAGTAAGGGAGAGAACACACATGGAAGTTTTCAAAAGATTAAAATATATTAATGTATTACTCAAGTCCAATGGATCAAAAATGGACCATTTTAAAATAAGTGAGGGTATATGATTGATATATGACTAATAAATATGATTTAGTCAAGATTTTAAGTCATTTTAACCCTTATCATTTTAGTTTTAACCCGTTTAACTCTTACTGTGGTAACTAACTTTTTTGTAGAAATTACTATTCATAATGACCAAAAATAAAAGTGGTATCATTAAGAAATTTGGAAATGATGATTATAAATATTGATTCCATTTTATTAAGTTTTATTTATATAATTTGAATAAATCACTTTTAAAATAAACCCACAAAACACAATGAAAAATGGTTTTCATAAAAATGTCTTTAAAGTATAAAAATGTTTTTATACCAAATTAAAGTATAATGTTGATTACAATGAAATTGATTGGATTATTTTAAATCAAAAGGAACTAATTAAATTTTAAAACCAATCCAAAACAGAATCATGTTATGTAAATACTTTAAAGGAAAATACAGTTTTCTTAAAAATCGGTATTTTCTACTATTCACCCAAAATCAACTTCTTCTAGAAATTTCCAAAAAATCACTCTAAGATAATTTTGAATTGTTGATATAAAAAATGATATCCTTTTTTCAAATTCAAATTTTATAATTCAGAAATTATACTTTTTAAATAAAACCATATGATACATATAAATGAATTTATTATGAATAAAACTATTTCCTTTTTTATTGGAAAATTACTTAATATTATTATAGTGAATATAACTCTATAAAATATTATTAATGAATATTTATAAGGAATTAAATTGATTTATTATCAAAATTACCTAGGTTTTTGCATTATTTCTCCCTTTTTTAAATTGTTTCCTCACAATTTTATTCATTACTTAAATAAGTGGGGATATTTTTCCTTCAGAGCATTTTCTGATTCTCATGTTGTTTTTTCAACCATCTGGGTTTTCCACAAAACCTTAACTTGATGAAACAACTTATTATGAAATTATTTCTCTCTATGGTACGAATCTAAACTAGTTATTCCTCATACAAAATATTCTCTACCAACTGTACTACCTTTGGGTACAAAAAAATATGTGATGCATCTAGAACATGTTTCCTTAAAAATAAAACATGAAACACATCATGTACCTGGGAAAACTCAGAGGCAAGGCCACTCGATAATCAGCTGATCCAATATTCTCCAAAATCTTATAGGGTCCAATGAACTGTGGACTTAACTTTCCCTTCTTAACAAAACACATAACACTTTTTCATAGATATATTTTAAGAAAAACATAGTCGCCTACCTTGAATGAAATATATTTCCTTCGTCTATCTATATAACTTTTACGTTTGCTATGATCTATCCTCATATATTGTTGAATCATATTTACCTTTTAAACCATTTATTCTAAGGTGCATTAGTTGGATCACCCCCAAATCGGGTTCAGGATGTGGAGTATGCGGGTAACGAGAAGTTTGGTTCTTATGCGGCCGTGGCCTCTCTATCCTCAAGGGTTAGGATAGGCTCTTCCGATACCGATAAAGGACCCAGCGGGCGGATGGCTCAGGGTGATGGTGGCATCCCACTGGCTGGGTGGGTTTCCTCTGATCTAGATTACCCTCTAAATACAGATACTTCTGGGACAATTAAAGAGCAAACTTTGGTTGGGTCCGAACTGATCTCCCATGATTCAGTGCTTCCGTGCGATGGGTCTCAGTCTATCCAGAAGCCTTCGAAGTCCATAATGCATGAACCCAAAGTCTCAAACATTTTTGACAGATTGAAACGCAACCTAGGTACTGCTGGCCCTCCGGAGTCTGTGGTTGCAGCAGCTATTTGTGATGCTAAACAGGTGATGCAACCAGCTTCATCTAGTATATCCAAATAAGTTGCGGTGATTGGGGAGGTTTGCAATGCTTTAGGTAAGGCTCCACTGCATCCAGTATTGGAGGATTCTCAATTTTAGTATATGGGCCGCGGTTTCGAGCAGCCATGTGTTTTGGAAAAATCAGTGCAGGCCCTGAAGGCCAAATAGTCTTATGCTGAGAAGGTGAAGTATGGAGGAATGGCCTCTAACTCCCAGAATCGGTTTGGTGTGTTGGGAGAAGTAGAGTGCCAAGCTTATGGGGATGGACATTAAGTGGAGACCTCACAAGAGGATTTTCACTCCTCCTCGGATTCTCCTGCCAAGTCCAAGGAAGAGAATATGGCAGAGGAATACCTTAAATCCTCCTCAAATAAAGGTAAAATCTATATCATTGACCCTGATGGTTTTATTAAGCACACCCGGAGGCCGCGTTGCCATAAAGACTATTCAGATCTTCCAGAACCTCTAGTTACTAGATCCTCAAGCAAGAGTAAGGCATTGATGAAGCTGTCCAAAAGCTCTGGAAATCTCCCTTTAATTAAAGAAAAGGATTTCGATAAGCATCTGGTGCCTGAAGAAAATAGAGTTGTGGATAATGCTTGCCTCCAGGTTGGAATGGAACTGGTGGAATGTAAGGAGTGGGAAAATATCATTGATGGTAATGAATAATTCTTAGAGAAGTATATGGAGGTTGATTCTTCGCAAGAGGACTTTGAGAGATTGGTTGAGAGGAGAATAAAGTTTAACCTAACCACTGAGCAGGAATCTTGGATCAACAAACAACGCGGTATCTTGGCTCGTGGATTTAATAGAAAGAAGATCTCAGTGGAGGATCTCATTCAATATTCGGACAATATGACAATTTATTTTGAAGACCTCCTCAAAGACAGACCGGATGGGTGGGCCACAGCTCCTCAGTGGGGTCTTCTTAGAGGTAAGGGATCTAAAAGACTTAAATTGCAATTTGGAGATTCAGCCATTTCTTATGAGATTGCTTGATGGTTTTGTACTTTATGGTTTCCCACTTTTTCCTCAAAATTGCTTCTTAATAAAAAATTATATATGATGAGATAAGTTCAGTAGTAAACCATTTATTCTACCAATTCCAGTCTCAAAAACATTCTTTCGCCAACTTCATCCCAATAATCTGGACTCCGAAACTACTTTCTATATAATGCCTTAAATGGTTCCATCTGTATACTGGAATAAAAACTATTATTATAATAAAATTTAACTAATAAAAGATATTGATCCCAACTTCCCCAGTAAGCCATTGAACAAGATCAAAGAATGTATTATAAAGTCATAATCATTCACTCTAACTATCCATCATATTGAGGATAAAAAGATATGTTAAAATTTAACTTAATACCCAATGACTTTTGAAGGATTTTTCAAAAATTAAAGATAAATCTGGAATTATGATCAGATACAATAGAAAGCGTAACTCCATGAAATCTAATTATCACTTAAAAATAAATTCTAAAAAGATGAACTAAATACATATTATCTCAAATAGGAATAAAATATGTAAATTTAGTCAAATAGTCAACAATAACTAATATCATAGTATTAACTCAAGATGTATTTGATAATTCAACCATGAAGTCCATGGATATATTATCCCATTTCCATTCTAGCACTGGAAAAGGCTGAAGCATCTCCTTCAGTAATTGTCATTCCACTTTAACCTATTGACAAGTCAAACATTTTATGGTAAATTCAACATTGTCCTTCTTCATTCCTTCCCACCAAGAATATTACCAAAGGTCTCTATACATCTTAGTACTACCGGGATAAACATAAAATAGTGAACTATAAGTCTCATTTAAAAATTATTTCTTCAACTAAGAATCACAAGGAACACATAATATTTTTCTGAATCTCAAAACACCTTCTTTTTCAATGTTAAACTCAGGAAACTTACCTTTCTTGGAAAATTATACCTTTTTCTACAAAACATGATCCTCTTTCTAATATTTCTTAATTTTTTTTGACAAATACGGGTGCACTAAAACCCAAAACAAAATAGAGGTAGTTCCTGCATGCAAAATTTCTAGCCCAACATTCGTCAAATCATTTACTAAAGGATCATGTTCTAAATGTATCATAGTTAATGATGCATTATCTTTCCAGCTTAAAGCATCAACTACTCTACTTTTCCTAAATGGCAATGAATCATGCAATCATAATCCTTAATCAGTTCTAACCATATCTTATGCCTCTCGTTCAACTCTTTCTGAGTGAATATATACTTCAAAATTTAATGATCATTATATATTTCACACTTTACTCCATATAAATGATGTCCCCAAAGTTTTAAATCAAAAACCACAGTAGCTGATTCAAGTTCATGTGTAGGATAATTTAGCTCATGAGGTTTCAATTTATATAAAGAATAAGAAATTACCTGATAATTCTGTATCAGAACACAACCAAGTCCCCTCAAAGAAGCATCATTATATATAACAAACTCATCATCACTGGATGGCAGTGCTATAACTGAAGCATTCACTGATCTTATTTTCAATTCCTGAAAACATTTATCACACACTTTTATCCAAATTAATTTAACTCCTTTTCGAGTTAACTTATTTAGTGTGCTAGATAACTGAGAAAACTTTTCAACAATTTTTCGGTATTAAACCGCTAATCTAAGAAAACTACGAATCTTGGTGATGTTTGTAAGTCTTGGAAACTCTTCAACCACTTTAATTTTAGATGGATCAATAATTATTCCATCTTTATTTACAATGTTTCCATGGAAAGAAATCAGTCACAACCAAAATTCATATTTACTAAATTTTCCATATCACTTCTTTTGTTTCAAGATTTAGGGAATGATCCTCAGGGGTTTTTCGTTATCCTTGTAAAAATTTTAATAGAAAAAATATCATTAATGAACACAACCAAAAATTTATCAAAGAACTCATGGAAAACTCTATTCATAAGATCTATAAATACATATAGATCATATTTCATCCCAAAAGTAATAACTAAAAAATCATAATGCCCATACCTAGTATGAAACCCTATCTACAAAATGTCATCCTCCTTCACCTTCAGCTGATAGAACCTGGACCTAAGATCAGCCTTTGAAAAATACTAATCTCCCTAGTCTGACTAAAAATTCCATTTTTTTATTTTCAAAAATCCACTTTGAGGATGAGTGGTAACCACAATGGGATCCTGAATTATGCAACGAGATCCAAAATTACAAAGCAAAGATGAAATTTTAAATTCAAATCGCCAACACCGAACCTGAGGCCTCGATCTGGGGGACACCCTCATCAGCTGAGGTCATGTCACCTACATTCCCCATCATAACATCGGTACACCACTGTCATTAGCCACCTATCAATGTCAGTGCCGATGATAGGTGCAATCAAAATGAAAAAGGAACCTTTAACCGCCAACATCACCATTGACGAAAAAATAACAAATGTTCGTGCCTCCATCAGAGAACACCATCATGACGCCGTAAAACATCAAAATAGAACCATACAAACTTCACCGATAAACACTGAACAAAATCCTAAAAACTGAAAGAAACATCTTTAATGACATTGTCGTTCCACCACTAAAAATCACCATCGATGAAGATTAAGAAGCCCATAACATCTTCAATGGAGAAGAATGACTCCATCCATGTAAGGAATACCTTCGGCCGCCAAATCCCACATCCCAAAACCACTTAGATACCACCGCTCCAGATCTGAATGGGAGAGGAGCAGAGGCACTTAGGGTCAAAGAAGGGATTTGAGTGGTCGAGACGACCTATGCCAGGAATGCCAAACCAAACCAAGAACCAAGAAACATTGAACTTGGGATTCATCGCACACATAAAACATCATACTAGGACCACCGCATCTTAGAGTGAAGACGTTATTGGATGAGCCTC
Source organism: Viscum album (assembly GCA_963277665.1). NCBI lineage: Eukaryota > Viridiplantae > Streptophyta > Magnoliopsida > Santalales > Viscaceae > Viscum > Viscum album. The sequence goes on from OY728157.1 coordinate 1,777,635,825, forward strand.
TTGGAACATCGTCGACCAGTCGAACACACATCCCAAAGCCTCTATGAAACCACTACTACTGCCCGATTTGGAAAGCAATGAGGGAACCAGAAGCGAGACCAACATTTGAATCAGCTAAGTCCTCGATAGAGAAGTGCATCCATGATTGTCTACCAACCCCGACCACTGAAGTTAGCACCATGTGAAAACCACACCATAAATAGCATCAAAGGAACTATACTTCTAGGCACCGAGAGAGTACAGGGAGAAAATGAGGAGAAACATATAAATGAAGAAAAAATGTGGGGAGACTGAGGGAGAAGGGAGGAAAAGGGGGAGATGAATCCAGAGTGACGTGACTGTCTCTCTCCACTAAGTCACCACTGCAAAAACCCTAGTGAAGTGTGCTGAGGAAGAGAAGCTACTCAGAGGCTCTGATACTAATATCCACAGTGCTGATTAAATAAGTCATAGATATGAGGAAATGGATACTTATTATTAAAATTAATGTCATTAAAATATTTATAATCAATATAAAGCCTCATGGAACATTTTTATTTTTAACAAATAAAACAGGATCACCCCATGGTGAAGTGCTTGGGAAAATAAAACCTTTATCAAGAAACTCTTGTAACCACTTTTTTAATTCAAAAATTTCTACTTGATCCATCTGAAAAGGTGGTTTTGATATTGTATTAACATCGGGCACTAATTAAATAGTGAATTAAATCTCCTGATCAAGTATAATGTCAGGAAATTCATCAAGAAATACATCCAAATATTCATTTACTACTGGAATTTTATCAATTTGAAAAGTTTACTTCTTCTCAATAATATATGCAAGATAAATTTTATTTCTATCTTTAATAAATTCCTCATCTTCTTGATATGTTATCAAAGGTATGAATTCATTAATGTATACAAACTAAAACTCATTTCAAAAAACAAATTTTTTAGCTCTAGAATCTATGTTAACGTGATAAATGGAAATTCAAACCATAACCAGAATAACAACAAACACTACAAGGGTGAATACAACAAGTTTTATAGGTAAAACCCTTCCATATATGACAATAGTAAGATTCTTATGATTTTTTATTACCTTAATACTACCCCTATGTGTTTTTACCAAAAGGTATCACTCCATTTCTTAAGTTGAAATTTCCAATTTATTAGAAAATTTTTCAAAAATGAAGGAATGTGTAGACCCTAAATCAAACAATACATTGGAATAATCTGAATAAACAAGTAATTTACCAGACACCACATCATTGGATGGTCCAAAATCTACCGAAGTAGTCACCAAGGATTTATCCACACCTTCCTGCTTGTGATTTTGATGAATTTTATCCTTTATTCCTGTCATCGAACAAGTACTGACATAATGACCCATATCATTATAATCAAAACAAATTACTATTGGATTTTCATTATTTTTATGATCAATGTTGTGATATTTTTCAATACAATCATCAACCACATGTCCTAACTTACCACATCAGAAACACTTCCCATTATTTAAAACACATTTTCCAAGGTGATTTTTACCACACTTATCATAAAATAGAAACTTGATTTTATTATCTTTAGATTTCTTCAAAGGATTCTTCCCCATTATGTGTCATCTGGACCAGTTTTTCTTCTTATTTTCATGCAATACATGATCATCGAAAACCTCCATTTCTATCATCTCATCACATCTAACATGTAATGGTCAGGATTTTTATGGTGTTTCCTTTTAGTTTCCCAAGTCTTTGAGGTGTTGTGGGTGAGTTTGGTGTCAATATGGAGGTTTTAGGTAGTGTTTTGGACCTTTTGAGTGTCACCACAACTTATAACATGAATTTTTGACCATTGTGGGTTTTATTTTTTCTTGGGCATGCTCCAGTGAAAAATGGGTTGTTTGACCGTGTCCTAGGGAAGGTGTAGTGTTGGGTGTGTTGACCAGGTGGTCTAGATGTGCGCTATAAGTAGCTCTAAAATGCCCAATGAGGGCATAGAGGCTTGTGGTATCATCTATAAGAAACAAGAAGAAGGAGCTCACCAAACCATATCCTTGGGGTGGTGAGGGAAAAATGAACAAGGGTTTGGAGCCAATTCATTTTGGATAGGCATGGAAGATTTCGAAGGAACCACCACGACTTGGACCATGTTGTGGTCTATGCTATAGTGGGGGTCAAATTTCATTTTTAAAATGGGTGGGAAAAGAGGATATCGCATAGGGGATTTAGACAGCGTGTTGACCAAGGATCACTACAGTGTGTTTGGGGTGTTAATATGATGTAATGAGGGAATTTGACATGCGTCTATAAATAGGAGATCAGCTGCCCCCTTATTTCGAATTTCAAACTTTCCCTTGACTCTTGGCTGACCCCTGCTCATTCTCCCCTTCTTCAGTCACCTACATTGGTTTTCTAAACCCCTTGGTTCATCTTGGATCATTCATATTAGATTCCTTTGGATTGAGGTAACCCTCTCTTTCCCCATTCGTCCTTTCTTCTCATTCTATTTTATCTAGGTATTCATTGTGGTGAGATATCTTCTCTATTTTGGGAAGATATTGATGGTGGCTTGTTGTGCATAGGATCCAATAGTGATTCCTTCAAGATTTGTGGTGTCTAATCCTTGATTCTTGTGTGGTTCTTCCTTGGTGATTTGTTTGAGGTAATGGATTTGAGACCACTCCTTTATGTGCATTGTGAATTGATCATCATTTTTCATCCCAATGGGTGGATGGTATGGATTAAATTAATCAAAAAATAATAAACAAAAAAAAGTTTAATGGGGAATTTTTTGATCACATGTTGTTACTAACTGACCTTGATATTATTATTGATTATATTGACATTTCATGTTATCCCCTGATGTTATGTATTGATTGGAAATACCCTTAAATTGGATAATCACTTAAAGATGGTGAATAAAAGACTAATCTTGTAGTGATTTTATATGTTTGATGTTGGGCTGGCTTGTTGTCAATAATGGTTTTTGATGAGCCACCTGTCATGGGGTGCTTGAAATAATTTTTGAACTTAAGAAAAAATGTAGTATTAGTGGGACTCAGGTTTTTCTCTGAAGAGGATAAGGCTATGGGTATGTTTAACTTTTGTTTTGTGGGTTCAATTATTGCAAACATTAATGGAATATTGGTTTTAATTGGTTTTAAAATCAATTTAGAAGAAGTGTTCCAACCTGAAATATCCCCTTACCTACTATGTTAAACCATTATTCCAATTTTAATCTCCTTTTTTCTCCTTAATTGAGTGAGATCTAACTCAAGTACCCTCTCCTAGAATTTTTTGTTTAACTGGAGCGATACAATGATCACTATAACCTCTAATTTCCCCTAACCCAATAATCATATATCTTTTATTACCCTTAAATCAACTAACTAATCATGATCACAATAAATGGAGAATAATTAAGAGACCTCTTTGTGTGATTCAGTGAATAATAGAAGACTAATTCAAAATTCAAGGAATAATAAATCTATTATTGCCTATATAGTTTGAATAAATCTAAAGATTAACAGAAGAGATTAAATAGTTAAAATGAGGAATTTATTAATAGAGGTGATAGGGGGAGTCTCCTCTGATCAGTCACTAAGGGCTTAGTGTTCCATCACTGAAGTTATTACAATGAAAAATAAAATGAAAACAAGAATAGCAGCAGCAGTAATCATAGAAGTAGCCTCTAAGAATGAGAAAGATAGAGAGTCCCCCATCTCAGTGAATAGCATGTTATTTATAAAATAAATCTCAAGTGTATTTGGTGCATTTTGAAATTCTACACATGAGAAGCATAGATATCTTCAACTACTTTAGGAATGTTCTTCAATTTCAGTGTCGATCCTAATTGAATGCTTCCTTGGATCCTTGACATGTGTCATGCTTAAGGGTTGTGATGAATTTTCATGGTATAGGAACCTTTCTTAATTGATTCATGTTCCTCCCATGATTAAGCTCCATAAATTATGGAGGTGAATTGATTCAGTGCTTCGCAACACAGTGGATATCATCCAATACTCAGAGGAAGAAAATGATAAATATATTAAACTTCATATCTAGATTCTAGTGAATTAAAAGAGGAAAGATCAGGCTTGGGCTTGGGATGACACTATAATTGGGCCTGATATTAGTTTCTTTGAATTTGAACCTGTAAAAAAACAATTGATAAAAAAATTATTTTAATATATTTGATGCAATTAAAATTCATGTTAATAAAAAGTCTCAAGCAATTTGGTGATAGTGTTTGAAATATCAAAGTGAAGTTAGAGTTTTATTGAAGAGGTCCTGGTTCTATTATGTCGGGCTTCCAATTTGAGGCAGTCCGCTTTGAATTTTCTTAGGATGGGTGAGAATTGGTGACGTGTATAAGGAAATTTGTTGGCTACTTCAAATCATGTCTAGTTCTTCATTTGAATTCATTTTTAATTTAAGACAACACTTAGGGTATGAAATTTTCCAAAGCCATAGATGCATCATTGGGAGAGATGGAGGTCTCTCTAGTCTTCCAATTCCTACTTAGGAAAAAATCAAACATAGAAAAGATAATAATAATTTTATCAATGGTTTCGAATTCATCATCATAGCTCTTCTCATGTCTTCTTGATCAAGTAAAATTCAGATTATTCTTCTTTATCTGCGGTGGGGCTCGGTATTTATTCCACTCATGGCTCGGTGCATCCTTCCATCTCCCTTGTGGCTCTGGAATTTTATTTAGAAGTAGAAGGTGAGCATCAGGTGTGGTTTCTTTAGAGGGGACAGCGTGGCTCAATCGAAAGCGGTGGCTGCGATGAGTCTTCTCCTTCACCAGACTCAGTTGTGCTCTTGTCACAGGTGTGGTTAGATTCATCCCCAATGAGGATTGGCATCTCCTCCGGTCAAGTAGGGAAGTGCTTCAGATCTGGTTTTCTTTCAGTTTATCAAAGTTCATATTCATCGGTACCTATATAAGGATGGATTTCTTCACTGATGGTGTGGCACGACTTCTCCAGTCATCGGCTTCCTTCGTAAGACCCGTTCTTCATAGGTGATGTGGCTAGGTGGTTTTAGGGTGGTGCGACATCGGTTTCTTCATCCACGATGGAGCTTTGAGTGGAAGAGGTTGTAAGGAGCTTCGACAACAAGCTTTGGTAGAATGACTTCAACTTTAGAATAGAGTTCGGTCTTCTCCTCTGGTGACATGGCTTGATTGGCTTCCACATCAAGGGAGACAGGGGAGAATTGGAGGATCTTCAACCGATGGAGCTCGGTCTTCAGCTGGATTGGTGGAAGTTCTTGTGGGTGTCCATGGTAGGTTGGATAAGTGAGAGTCATTGTAGGTTATAGAAGTGTCTATGACGGAGGATCTCATAATAGGTTGAGGAGTGGTCGCATGGTAGGTTGTTGATGGTGGGATGGAATGGTTAATATAGATGGGGGTCATGGTCACTTAAATGGTTGTGAGGTTATGGTAGCTTCAATAACTTGTGGTCACTTTCACGTTTATCACACATGGTAATTTCAAAATTCTGGTTGTGCGGTCACTTGGAAGGCACAGTTACTTAAGAGATCGTGCTTGCTTCATGCGGTAACTTACAGAAACCATTATACAGTAAATATGGTGACCGTGAGAGTGTGGTCACTTCTAATTTCAAGGGAATTCCACATTTCCAATTTGCATACTACAAACATTTTTTTAGTGTTGAATTTTTTCAAATAGTATAAAAATGATAAAAACAATAAAAATCACAATTTTAAGCCTCTGAACAATTTGATTACCAATAAATTTAAATTTGATTAAATCAACCAATTTAAAATTTGATTTTGAAAAAACATAATATTGTTATCATTTAAAAATTTCATTCTAATCCAAAATCAAAAATAAAAATTCATGATCCTTTTTTCAAAACAATTTAAATTTATGTATTTTCATTAAATTCACAAAAATGATATATCAATTAAACACAAAACGTAAATCCATTAAATAATATGATTTCTAGATTGAATCATGAAATTTTAATTTCAATTTAAATGTATGGATTCCATTTAATTCAAAAGTTTCAAAGAATTAAAACTCAAAATTTTATCCATTTAAGAACTTAATCCCAGATTGAAGATTAATAATTTTAAATTCATAGCTAAAAATAAAAAAATAAAAATCAATATATGTATGGATTTCTCAATTTAATTTCAAAGATGAAGTATTCCATTAAAAATCAATAATAAAGCCAGTTTTCATTAAAGTTCAAAATCTCAAAAAATCACAAAGATCACAAATTTACCCCAGATTTATTTAATTAATGGGGGTAATTTCAAAGAATAAAAGACAAAAATTTTGAAATTTTGAGCTCTCATCACTCCCCCACACTTAAACTATTGCACTCCCGGACAATTTTATCAATGGATTTCAAAGATTTTGATTGTTCTTCCTAACTTCAAATACACATCCAGAATTGAAGAATATCAAAGAATTCCCCCACTAAATGTTCATGCCTCCTATGGGAATTTCACACACTATTTTACTTCCATTCAAATTTAAATTCTAGTTCCATGAGTGAATTCGATAGATTTAAGTGGAATTAAAATTTTAATTACTTCCATTTTTCCCTCGTTCCTAAGCTTCCTCAACCGAAGTTCATTTTCTCACTTCATTAATACTTCCTAAATGAATTTTTTGTAAGTCAATTTCCCCCCTTCATGGCTTCAATATTCCCCTCACCTAAATAAATTCAATTTTTACATATGAACTCTTTGTTCTTTTTTTGAATTTTTTCCCATCCATGTATGTGAAAATCACTATGCAAAAGCACTTGTTTGAATATGTATAGAAATATATTCGCACATGCAGTACCATTATCTCAAAGATTCATTATGGGATCCCAATTGACCATCTTTTTGCGGTTTGAAAGGAATTATATAAATTTATTTTTTTAGATAGGTTCTCTAAGGTGATAATCAATTACTAAGGTTAGGTTACTCGAGATTGAGTTTGAAATTCCAATGAACACATGTTATAATTTTGATTCCACAATGATAATTTCAGTTTTCACTCTATTTCCCTAGTCCTCAAATAGAATTTCCATATAACATAGGTTGTGTTCACTCAACAATCATTCTCATTCAGTAATTTTAGAATCAATGAGTCTCATATCCTGGAATGGTATTTTAATTAGGCAAAACACCATAGAAGTTCAATTTCCTTTTTTTTTCTTTTTCCCCTTTTTTTACACTCTGAAAATCTAAAAACATAAACCTACAAAAACAATGTATAGATTCCTAAAATAAATTGAGATTTTTTTTGTTTTGTTTTTTTTTCTTTTTTTTGTGTAAAAAATAAAAAAATGGTATTTACATCCTAAAACTAATTTTTCTCTCCCCCCCACACTTATCTCATACATCATTTTTATTAAGTGCATCATGTATTTTTTTCAGGAAAGTCAAAATTTAAAAATGAGTGTCTAAAAAAATGTAGAGGTAAGTTAAAACCAAGATTCCTTCATTTGATGGCATCATGGGGGAGTTTGGACTCCTCTATGGTCTCTTTCCAAAGATATTAATTAAAATACTTCATCTTTTGGCCCTTCATCTTGAATGGGTTCTATGAATCTTCACTTCTGATCTCAATTGTATCAAATGGAAAATTTTAAGCTACTTTTTAAGGTCTAGCATTCTTAGAATTATTTTTACTAGGAATAAACTTCCTTCTTGAAGAGTGTAGCATTACTTTGAAAATCTATCTTCTGGTTGAGTCTATCATGGAATGATTTATCCTTCTCCTTGCACAACAGAGAGTTCTCATATGATTTTGGCCCTTATTTCTCCATCTCTATCATCTACAGCTTCCTTTATTTCAGGTTTTCTCCTTTGAAAGCCTAGCAAGTTTTTTTCTGCAGCTCAGCAGATAGTTCATCATTTCTCACAGCCTGCACAAGTAAGGTAGCAGTGACAGAATAAAACTTGAGAAAATTCCCTGAATACTTCTCACAAATTTCTTCAATTTTCTCAATGCTTAAAATAGTTTCCATATTAAACTCACTTTCAAAAATAGTTTCAACGTAAAAATCATGAGTTTCCAAATCCTTTTTTAATACAATTCTATTATCCAAAATTCCAATTTATTCTTCAAAAAAATATGTCAATTGAAAATGGTTCACAATAAAAGAATATTGTTCCTCATGTAGACATTTCATTGAATCCAATATGTTAAAATATATTGTTTCCTCTCCAAAGGTCATCAAAAGTGTTCCATCATTGACATTTATTATTGTTTTGGAAGTCTTGAGAAATGGACTACCCATGATGATGGGGGAATGATTCTTACCTTTGTCTTCCATCGTGTTTAGTATGTAGAAATCGGTAGGGAATGAATATCCTTGTACAATTAATAGAACATCCTCTAAAACACCCACTGGGTAGGTAATGGCTTAGTTGGAAATTTGTACAACCAATCTAGTGGGTTTTAGTTCTCCTATATATAGATATTTGAAAACTTAGTAAGGCATAATATTTATTGATGCTCCTAAATCACATAATTCATTGGAAAAATTAAGCTCTCCTATGGTGCGAGGGATAGAAAAAATACTTGTGTCTTTGAATTTCAGGGGGGATTTGTGGGGTTACCAATTCAGAAACATTTTTACTTAAACTTACCTTTCCATTACCTCACCATATTCTCCTTCTGGTGCACATGTCTTTGATGAACTTTTCATACCTTGAAATTTGGTAGATGGCATCCAACAGAGGGATGTTGATCTCTACTTTCTTGAATATTTCCAGCATCTCATGTTTTAATGACTCTTCAAAAGTTCTCTTAGGTTCTTTCATCCTTGCAGGGAATAGTGGTTGGGGTTGATATAGATCTTCCATTTTTTATTTTCCTTTATCCTTCTTCACTAGGGGTGTTTCCACAGTTTCTTCTGTTTTAGGTTCTTTCTCGAAGAAAAAATCAGTAGGTTTAGTGGGTTTTCCACTTCCAAATTCTTCATGGGATAGTGATTCTTCAATGCTTCCAATATCCTTTTCACTCCTTAATGTAATGGAACTAACATTTCCTTTGGGGTTGGAGATTCATTGGGCGGGAAGCTTACCTAAGATTTTTTTATTCATTTCGTTGATAGTAGTTAGGATCTGGTCGTTGGTCTTCACGGCTTATTTCATTAGGTCCTCCAGTGAGGGTTCTTGAGATTACATCGACTGATAGATTTTAGAATGTTTAGAGTTATGTATTTGAAATAGTGGTGGCTGGAAATTTTGTTGAAAACCTTGTTAAAAGGGTGGTCACTAAACTTGATGATTTCTAGCACCATTATGAATGTTAGAGTACTCTATGCTTCCTTGATTATAGCTTGGTTTCTGCTGGTACTGCCACTGAAACATGGATTCACACAGCAAAAAAAAGAGTGATTAGAAGGGGTTTTTCTTCATTTAGAAGGGGTTATGACCCCCTCTAAACACTTTAGCGGCGGTTACCCATAACCGTTGCTAAAGTTCCTGCCCACTATGATTAGGTGCGGTTGTTGGTAAGCACTAGTAAAATGAGCATGTATTTAGCGGCGGTTAGATTAGAAGGGGGTTTAACCCCCCCCCCCCCCCCCGCTAATTTCACCCTAAATTCACTGTAAAAATAAGATTAGGGGAGATTATAACAGCCCATAAATTAATGATTCAATTAGGGCTGTTATGTTGTAACCACCCCTAAACTACCCCTATTTTTAAAAACAATTCCCACCTAGACCCCCCCATGACAACCCGTGAAGCACCCCACAAGGCCCCTAACAACCCCACTCAAGTCCCCCTGACAACCCCACGACCCCCCACTGTAAAAAGTAGATTAGGGGAAGTTATAACAACCCCTAAATTAATGATACAATTAGGGTGGTTATGTTGTAACCACCCCGAAACTACCCCTATTTTAAAAAAAAATCCCACCCAGGCCCACCATGACAACCCGCGAAGCACCCCACAAGGCCCCTGACAACCCCACTCGAGTCCCCCTGACAACCCCACGACCCCCCATGACACCCCACCCATGACTCCCCCATGGCACACCACTCGAGCCCCCTGACAACCCCACAACACCCCATGACACCCCACTCGAGTCCCTTGACAACCTACAGAGCACCCCACAAGGCCCCTAACAACCCCACCTGAGTCCGTTTGACAACCCTGTGACCCCCCATGACACCCCACCCAAGTCCCCGTGACCCCCCCCCCCATGACAACTTGTGGAGCACCCCATAAGGCCCTTAATAACCCCACCTGAGTCCCCCTGACAACCACGTGATCCCCACCGTAAAAAGTAGATTAGGGGTGGTTATAATAGCCCCTAAATTAATGATTCAATTAGGGAGGTTATGTTGTAACCACCCCTAAACTACCCCTATTTTTAAAAAAAATTTCTCACCCAACCCCCCCCCCCCATGACAACCCGCGAAGTACCCCACAAGGCCCCTCACAGCCCCAACCGAGTCCCCCAGACAACCCCGCAACCCCCCTATAAAAAGTAGATTAGGGGTGGTTATAACAGGCCCTAAATTAATGATTCAATTAGGGAGTTTATGTTGTAACCACCCCTAGACTACCCCTATTTTTAAAAAAAATCCCACCCAGCCCCCCCCCCCCCCATGACAACCCGCAAAGCACCCCACAAGGCCCCTGACAACCCCACCCGAGTCCCCCTGACAACCCTACAACCCCCCATGACACCCCACCCGCAACTCCCCCAAGATACCCCACCTGAGTCCCTTGACAACCTCGTGACACCCCATGGCACCCCACCTGAGTCTCTTGACAACCCACGGAGCACCATACAAGGCCCCTAACAACCCCACCTAAGTCCGCCTAACAACCCTGCGACTCCCCATGACACCCCACCCGAGTCCCCGTGACACCCCCCCCCCCCCATGACAACCCGCAGAGCACCCTACAAGGCCCCTGACAACCCCACCTGAGTCCCCCTGACAACCCCGCGACCACGCACTGTAAAAAGTAAATTAGGGTCAGTTATAACAGCCCCTGAATTAATGATTCAATTAGGGCGGTTATGTTGTAACCACCCTTAAACTACCCCTATTTTTAAAAAAAATCCCACCTAGCCCCCCCATAACAACCCACAGAGCACCCCACAAGGCCCCTGACAACCCCACCCGAGTCCCCCTGACAACCCCGCGACCCGCCATGACACCCCACCCACGACTCCCCCATGACACCCCACCCGAGTCCCCTGACAACCCTATGACACCCCATGACACCCCACCCGAGTCCCTTGAAAACCCACAGAGCACCCCCACAAGGCCCCTAACGACCCCACTTGAGTCCGTATGACAACCCTGCGACCCCCCATGACACCCCACCCGAGTCCCCGCAACCCCCCCCCCCCCCATGACAACCCGCAGGGCACCCCACAAGGCACTTGACAACCCCACCCGAGTCCCCATGACAACCCCGCAACCCCCAGTGTAAAAAGTAGATTAAGGGTGGTTATAACATCCCCTAAATTAATGATTCAATTAGGGAAGTTATGTTGTAACTACCCCTATTTTTTTAAAAAAAAATCCCACCCCCCACCCCCATGATAACCCACAGAGCACCCCACAAGGCCCCTGACTACCCCACCTGAGTCCCCCTGACAACCCCACGACCCCCCATGACACCCCACCCATGACTCCCCCATGACACCCCACCCGAGTCCCCAACCCCGTGACAATCGGACAAGCCACCGCCCCCACCCCTAGACAACCCCAGGCCCACCCACGAAGCACGGAAGGATAAAGAAGTCCCCCAAACTCAAGGGAATAAAAATCCATTTGTGGTATTTGAATAGTGGACCGGTGGAATATGTAGGTGTGCCTTAACCACTGAAGAAAGTTGTTTTTTATTTAATTTATACAATAATTTGTATTTATTTAGATATAGTAATATTAGATTTTATATATATATGTATATGTATATGTATATAAATAGTAAAAAATATAATATATTAGTGAATATATAATATATTTTTGTATAGTATATAATATATTTATGTATAATATTTATATATAATATATATTTTTGTATAATATATATAAATAATTATATTTACATATATAAATATATATTTATAAATGCATTTATATTTGTGTGTGTGTATGTTTATGTATTTATATAATATATACATATATATTTATATTTATATAATTATTTTTATATACTTAAATATATTTCTGTGTGCGTAACAATAATATTATGATTTATTAATTATTATTATTATTATTATTACGCCTATTTTTTAAACTATACAAATTATATGTTGGTTTTATAAATACTATAAGTTTATATATTTTATGATTTATATTATACATATATTATATTAAATACATTTATATTATATATTTATGTATGTAATTATATACATTTATATTATATCATGTAAACACACACATATACATACACACGAAATTAAATACATTCATATAATTAAATGATAGTATATATTTACTAAATTAATTTCTAATTAATATGGTATACTACAATATATATAAAATAATTATATAATATATATAATATAAATATATAATATATATTTATATTTATATTTAATTTCATTTATATTATATATATTTGTATACATAATATAATATAAATGTATTTATACATAAATATACAATAAAATTGTATTTAATATAATATATGTATAATATAAATGTATAGTATTTATAAAACCATATATAAATTTTACATATTGGATAAATATATTTAAAATTACATTTATATTATGTATACCAATATTTATATATGTATACATTTTTGTTTATATGTATAAGAATTTATTTAAAGTATTTATATAATGACTTTATATATATGTGTGTGTGTTTATAATACATTTAAATACATTTATATAATGTGTTTATGTAATATATATATATATACACACATACATGCACATGCACACACATATATTATAGAATTTGAATTTATATGAGATTTATTTTAAAAAATAAATAAAAATTTAAATGGGTTTAAAAACCCCTCTAATCAAAGGGATTAGTGGTGGTTCATGAACCCCCTCTAATTTCTTGAATTAAAAGGGGTTGAAAACCCTATCTAATGCCATAAATTAAAGGGGTTCACAACCCCCTCTAATATATTAACTTAAAAGGGTTTCAAAACCCCCTCTAATGTCATAAATTAGAGGGGGTTCAAAAACCCCTCTAATTTCTTAAATTAGAGGGGGTTCATAAACCCCTATAATTTCTTAAATTAGACAGGCTTAAAAACCCCCTCTAATATAAGGGATTAGAGATGGTTCATGACCCCCCCCCCCCTCTAATATCATCAATTAGATGGGGTTGTGAACCCCCAATATTTCCATTTAAAAAAACAAATTCCATTATATATATAGCCTCTAATATTCAAATGAATATTATATATATATAGAACCTCTAAAATCAAACCAAACATATAGCACCATTGATTATTAAATTAGAGTAGTTTTGGTATAACCACCTCTAAAATCCAACCAAATATTCAAAAAATAATGCTAAAAAATTTCGAGGGGGTGTGAACCCCCTCTAAATTCGATGATTAGTGGGGGTTGTGCATAACCCCCTCTAAAAAACTACAGTTAATCTATTGTTGTTTTTTGTAGTGACATTTTTCTTGAACGTGAGTACAACCATCCATGAAGTGTTCTTGAGAGAAACAAAGTTATCAGACCTGAGAGGGTATGGTGGGTGATGCATCCTGCACTTGGTTCACTGATAAAATTTTCACTTTCTTGTTTGATTGCATAAATTTCCTTCCTCATCTAGCTACTCCTTGATGTAGAGAAATACTTATGGAGGAAGGATGTGCATAGTTCATCCCAGGTGTTGATATCTCTAGGTTGGATGTTACAGAGCCACTCCTTAGGAGATCCTTCAAGAGAGAAGGGAAATGTCTTCCAACTAATCTGAGCCTCGGTGACTCCTCTAGGTTTAAATCCATTATAGATTTCTCCAAATGCTCGCATATGCCTATTATGGTCTTCTCCTAACAAACCATGAAACTTAGTCATGTGAGTTATCATTCCAGTTTTAAGCTCACAATCTTATTGATCATTCATTTTTTACAACCAATTGTTCTTATTGAAATTAGGTGCATACAGTTATCTTAAAGTTATATTCAATTGAGCCTAATTATCTTCCAAGATTTTGTTTCTTAAAGTGACTCTGGTGAAAGTATAAGAAGGGGGGATTCAGTGAATGGAATAGTGACAAAATTCCTTTCCACTTCCTCTATGATTCTCATAGTTCTAATTCTATCCAAAATATTTCACTCAACCTCAAGATCAAAACCAACGAGCTGAGATGAATTTGATCTGGTCATTTTTTTCATTTATTTTTAAAAATAAGTGTAAAAAAAATCTTTCCACCCCAGAAATGGTGCTAAGTTTGATGAGTCTCCTATTACGAGGCACTCAGCAAAATAATTTTTGAACCCAAGAAAAAATGTAGTATTAGTGGGACTCAGGTTTATTTATGGAGAGGACAAAGATATGGGTGTGTTTCAATTTTGTTTTGTGGGTTTAATTGTTGAAATCGATAATGGATGATTGGTTTTGATTGGTTTTAAAATCAATTTAAAATAAGTTTCCTAAACTCATATATCCCCTTACTTACCTTGTTATATCAATATTCGTATTTTACTCTCCTATTTTCTCTCTAATCGAGTGAGATCCCACTCGATTACCCTCTCCTGTAATTTTCAATTTAACTAGAGGGATGCAATGATCACTACAACCTCCAATTTCCCCTATCCCAGTAATCAGTGAACTCTAATTATCCTCAAATCAACCCACTACTCACAATCGCAAGAAATCGAGAAAATCTAAGTGACCTCTGTGTGCAATCCAGTGAAAAAGAAAAGACTAATTCAAAGCGTGAGGAATAAAAAATCTCTTACTGCCTATACAATTTAAATAAATCCAATGATTAACAAAAGAGATTAAACAATTAAAACATGGAATTCTTTAATAGAGGGGATAGGGGGGGAGTCTCCTTGGCTCAGCCACTAAGGATTTAGTGTGCCATCATCAGTTATTAGAATGAAAAATAAAAGGAAAACAGGACCAACAGCAGTAGAGATCATAGAAGCATCCTCCAAGAATAAGAGAGAGAGAGATTCACCTAGCTCGGTGAATAGCACGTTATTTATAGAAGAATGCTCAAGCGTCCTTGATGCATGTTGAAATTCTCCACGTGAGGAATACGGATTTCTTCAACTACTTCGAGAATGTTCTTCAATTTCAATTTCACTAACGTACACCACAACACCTTCATTACACCACATGACATCTGTCACAACTGCTGTCACCACTAAATGCATCACACCACACAACCACCATGTTGGGAATGTATTGTCTCATTAATAATCTATAAATATTATTGATTTTGACACTCATAAATACTCTTGTTTGTTTTATTAATGATATTACTTTAAGTGAGTTTCAAGAAATTAATATTCTTTATAATATTTATTTTGGAATTATAGTCAAGTTTTTAATCCACAAGGAATATTCATCAAAGCATTCGAAAAGCATTTTAGTGTTTTCTGGAAACATTGTCCATACCCTACGTTCGTAGAAGGAACGTATGGTTAATCAACCTTACACTGAGAGGATGAACGTTTGGATTTTCATCACAATGTTACTTTTAAACCCTACGCTATAGAAAGGAACCCTACGATACACAAAGGAACCCTATGCTACGCAAAGGAATCCTACGCTATGCAAAGGAATACTACACTACGCAAAGGAACCCTACGCTATAGAGTTGAAACCTATTTTTCTCTATTCATATCAAAGATCTAAATCTGAGATTTCATCCAAGATTTCAGCAACAGTCTTGATGGATTTAAAGATCGATTGGAAGCTATATTTTGACCGATTCCAAGGATCATTTTGATTAATTCAAAGACTCGTATTCAATAGAATAAATCACTCATATTCTTAAGGGATGTTACGAATCCCTTGGTTGATTCAAATTTAAATATTCATGATCTGTCAGGCAGCTTTCTTAGATCTAGAATATCGAAGCAAGCTATCTGCTCTATATATTCTATTGCAATTTCTTTTGAAATAATATATACGACTGTATACTTGTTAATATCTTTTAAATATAGAACTGTTATAATGAAATATCAACTTTTTTATTTTTTGAAAGAGGCTACACTTTGGATATATTCATTTTCAACCTCATACTACTATGAAACTGCTGCTTGTTTGTTGATACTTTTACTAAAGATCATTTGCAATCAGGATCTCTTCAGAGTTATTCTTTCCTAAAGACATTCATTTCTGAAGATGAAGATCCATATTTTGTCAATTACTGCTGCAATTGTGAAGTACAACCCAAACCATCAACAAATCAAGCTCTTTTAATTAATTTGAGTTTCAACTACTCGTACTCAGTTTTGGTGAAGTGCCAGCTTCTTGTACTAAGTTATGGATAACTGGTTCCCTATCAAAGAACCAGAAGGATTTGTTTAGCCTTGTTGTAAAAGGTATCAACTGTCTGCACTCAGCTGTGGATTTGAAGGTCTTGTGATAAGAGGTCATTTCTAGTGAAATTCACCAAGCTTGTAGAGAGAGCATTGGTGGAGTGGACTATGGAATCTTTGTGCCCCGAACCACTATAAAATTGTTGTGTTCATTATTTTTGTTTATCCACTACTCATATTACATACATAAGAAAATGTTTCATATCTTCATAAATTGAAAAGATATTTTAAAGTCAGAATCTGTCGAGATTATCAAAAAGACACAATTCACCCCCCCCCCTTTTATCTTCATATTTTTCTAACCTAATAATTGGTATCAAAGGTGGGATTTTGTGACAAAGCTCTGGAAAGATCAAAAGAATAAGGTCTATACAAAGAAGATGACCATGGCTAATCCAAAAGAAGGTATGTCTATGATTCGTGATCTATATTTTAATGGTGAAAACTATAGATATTGAAAATCACAAATGATCATCTATTTGAAGAATCTTGGACTCAAAGTTTATTTGAAGATCATAACTCTTTATGTGATTTCTGAGAAACCAGATACATGGGATGCTCCAACAGAATCTGAATATGATATCAACTAAAAGGCAATGAATGCTATTATATGTGGACTTGGAACTAATTAATTCAATCGAGTATCATAATTTCCTACTGCCTATGAAATGTGGCATAAAATCGTTGTTGCATATGAAGGAAAAGACAATATCTGACAGATGAGATATACTACTACAAAACTAAAGTTTAACTCCTTTAGAATGTTCGATGGTGAAAGCATCACTCAAATTAATGGATGATTAACATAGATTTTCAACAAAATTACTGCCTTGGGAGATCCCATTGGTCAATCAGATCAAGCACTGAAAGTGCTAAGAATACTACCTGCAAAATGGAATGGAATATCTGCAGCTATTCGTCAATCAACACCTATCAAGAACATAACTATAAAGGAATTAATTGGAACATTAATGATGTACGAATCATAAATGCAAGCTGAAGTTGAATATCACAATATTATAGTAAAAAAGAGAAAACATTGCCCTTAAGGTGACATCTCAGAAGCATGAAAGGAAATAAAAACAAGAAATCAAAAGCAAAAATTCAGATTCCTCAGAGTCTGAAATGAAATTGGCTCAGCTAGCCAAAAAATTTAGCAAATTCTACTTAAAGAAAAGTGGATTCAGAAAATCTTTTAAGAAGGATGAAAATGAACCAAGAGAAGTAAGATGTTATGAATACAAAAAGATAGGTCACATCAAACCTGATTTCCCCTAATTGAAAGATGAAAGACGGAGGATAGAAAATAAATTTTAGAAGAATGATGATTATGATCATAAAGAAAAAAGATCCATGAAAGCTACATGGAGTTCATATGAAGATTCTAGCAGCTCTTCTAAATCTAATTCAATAAAAGATCCATAAAATCTAAAAGAAAATATGTGCTTTATAGATAAGGAAGAAGAAGAGGTACAAACCTATTAATCTTCTGCCTCTGACTCTGATGACTATTCAAATAGTAAATTGGCCGCTTACTATTCTATGATAGAAGAAAATTATGATTCTTTAATAAAGAAACATAAATCATTAAAAAAAATATTCATAATGTTGTTTTAGGTGAAAAAGACACAATGCTAAAGCAACATCAATATCTAATTGAAAAATTCAATTCATCTACATCAAACTATATTGATTGTTAAAAAGGGATTAAGGAATTGTAGGATGAAGTAGAATCTTATAAAAGTACTACTAGTATTTTAACAAAATAAGAAAATACTCTGAATTATTTTCTTGTAAAGAATGGTATTAAAATAGAAAAGTTTGGAATATGAATCAAGGGTAAAAATAAAAATTATACAAAAAAATATTTTGTGCCCAAATCAAAAAAAATGCTACCTGTTATTATTGTAGAATAAAAGGTCATTACACTAACAACTATTATTTAAGAAATCCTCAAATTAGTGGTATTAAAAAGGCTTTTATTTCGAAAAATATGTCTGAATCTAGTAATACAAATTTTGGAAAAATAAGCTAGGTATGGATTCCCAGATCTTTGCTTACTGACACAGCTGGATCCAAGAAAATATGGGTACCAAGAAAACACATGTTTAAATTCTTTTACAGGAGAAAGGCCATAGGAACAAAAATGTTATATGTTATATAGACAGTGACTGCTCCAGACACATGAGTGGAGACTCTAAAAATTTCCATACACTGACACAAATGGATGGAGGTCTACTCACTTTTGGTTACAATGAAAAAGAAAAGATTGTTGGAGTTAGAACTATTGGGGATCCAAAGAAAATTTAAATAAACAAAGTACTTTATGTGCAAGGGATAAAGTGCAACCTAATAAATATTTCTCAACTTTGTGATGATGGATTTTGTATTGATTTTTCTAACAATTCCTGGTTAGTTTTCAAAGATAAATTGATTAAATTTAAATCACCGGGAATTGAAAATGTCTATACTTTGGATCTCAATTCCTTGTGTAAAAAATTGAAATGTTTAACTACTAATACAAATGAGTCATGAATCTAGAATAGAAGACTTAGACATTGTAATATATATGATTTACATAAATTATCCAAGAAACAATTAGTTTCTGACTTGCCTAGTCTTAAATTTGAAAATGATAGATTTTGTGATGCATGCCAAATCAGTAAACAACACAAATCGTCTTTCAAATCTATTAACAAAATTGCTACATCAAACCATTAGAACTTATCCATATGGATCTTCTTGGACCATCTAGGATAGAAAGTTTGGATGGAAAATTATATGTCTTTATTTTAGTTGATGATTTTTCTCGATTTACTTGGGTATATTTTCTAAAACTCAAAAGTGACATTTTCACTCTATTTTAAAGTTTTTAAAAAATTGTTCAGAATGAAAATGATTTTAAAATAATTTCATTAAGAAGTGATCATGGTGGAGAATTTTAGAATCAAGAATTTAATTCTTTTAGCACAAACTTAGGTATTAAATACACCTTCTCTGCACCAAGAACACCTCAAAAAATGATATTTTTGAAAGAAGAAACAGAACTATTCAAGAAATGGTAAGGACTATGCTGAATGAATACAGTCACCCTACCTATTTCTGGGCAGAAGCTATAACCACAGCTTGTTATATCATGAATAGAGTTTTAATAAGACTAATTATTAAAAAAACCCTATGAACTCTGGAAAAATAGAAAGACTAAAGTAAATACTTTAAAGTTTTTGGATATAAGGTATATATCTTGAATACTAAGGGAAAACTTAGTAAATTCGATCCAAAAGTTGATGAAGGAATATTTATAGGTTATTCTGCTACTTCTAAAGCCTATAGAGTGTTTAATAAAAAGTTAAGAATTGTTGAAGAATCAGTTCATGTGAAGTTTGATGAAACTAACCCTTTTAATAAAAAATAAAATCAAATAGATGAGATAACTGACTCTTTAGACAACATGAGTCTTGACTCACCTAAAATTGTTTTTGAAAATAAAGTAAATGAAATTTAGTCCTGTTCAGAAGAATATGAAACTGAAGAACCTAAAAGTGTCTTACCCAGACAGTCTAGAATCTTAAAGAACCATCCTTTAGAAACTATTATAGGAGGACTGGATATGGGAATTAAAACTAGAAGAAATGTAGGAAACCTAGTTGAATTCTCTGACTTTTTATCTCAATTAGAACCTAAGTCTATTGAGGAATCTTTAGAATATGAGAGTTGGTTGTTATTCATGAAAGAAGAACTAAACAAATTCAAAAGAAATGATTTTTTAGAATTAGTAGAAAGACCATACAATTATCCAGTAATAGGAACTAAATGGATATTTAGAAATAAATAGGATGATCAAGGGATCATAATAAGAAACAAAGCTAGATTAGTAGCAAAAGGATATAATCAAGAAGAAGGTATAGATTATGATGAAACCTTTACATCTGTAGCTAGATTAGAATTCATTAGAATCCTTTTAGATTTTTCATCTCATATGAATTTTAAATTATATCAAATGGGTGTTAAATCCCCCTTTTTAAATAGATATTTAATGGAGGAAGTTTATGTTGAACCACCACCAGGTTTTGAAAATTCACTCAAACCTAATTATATTTTTAAACTTACTAAAACTATTTATGGTGTTAAACAAGTACCTAGAGCTTGGTATGAAAGATTAATATTTTTTTATTGGAAAATGGATTTTCTATGGGATTAGTAGATCATACCCTTTTTAAGAAAACTTTTTGTTCTAATATTCTATTAGTAAAAAGTTATGTTGATGGTGTAATTTCCAGTTCAATAAATAAAAAGCTTTGTAATGATTTTTCAAATCTAATGTAAAAATAATTTGAAATGAGTATGATGGGAGAATTGAATTTCTTTTTAGGTTTTCAAATTTATCAACAAGATTTTAGAAATGTTTTAAATCAATGTAAATATATTATTGATTTATTGAAAAATTTGGACTTGAAAATAATAAGACCTACACAACTCTCATGTATACCAATATAAAACTTGATTTGGATGAAGCTGGAAAACTAGTTGACAATAATTTATATAGAGGTATGGTTAGTATTTTATTATATCTTACTACTAATAGACCAGACATTATGTTTTATGTTTGTCTATGTACTAGATTTCAATCAAATCCAAAAGAATACCATCTTATTTATATTATAATAATTTTTAGATATTTAAAAGGAACTGTCTTTCAATCTCTTCTATATCCAAAAACCTCTATTTTTTTTTAATTTCATATTCAGATGCAGACTTTGGAGGTTTTAGATTAGATAGAAAAAGTACCTTCAGAACCTGTC
The DNA here is from genome assembly GCA_963277665.1 of Viscum album. Lineage (NCBI taxonomy): Eukaryota > Viridiplantae > Streptophyta > Magnoliopsida > Santalales > Viscaceae > Viscum > Viscum album. Next base: position 1,777,657,108 of record OY728157.1, read on the forward strand.
ACTTTTTAGGAATGTCTTTAGTATCACGGTCTAGTAAGAAACAACATTTAGTTTCCCTTTCAATAGTTGAGGCATAATATATATCTGCTGGCAGTTTCTGTGCACAAGTATTGTGGATGAAACACACTCTACTGGATTTTGGACTAAATTTTAATAATATACCAATTTTATGTGATAATACTAGTGTAATAAATATTTCAAAAAATCCTATAATTAATTCTAGGACTAAGCATATTGAAATGAGGCATCATTTTCTAAGAGATCATGTTCTTAAAAAGGATATATTTTTAGAATTTATAAATACCAAACATCAATTAGCTGATATTTTTATTAAACCACTTCCCTCTACTAGCTTTGATTTTATTAAGGGGGAGTTATGATTATTTAATTTTAAATAAATGTTTATTAATTTATTTTATTTTATTTTATTTTATTTTATTTTATTAATTTCTCTCTCAATTATTTTATTTAATAATTATTCATTTATTTGTTTAAATATTTATCTCGATTTTAGTTTTAAAACTGCATATTTTCAAAATAAAAATAATGATTACTTTCTCAATCACCGTGAAACCAGACCTCATCGCCTAAATCGTCACACTCCCACTCGCATTCCTCACCTTCACGATCCTTTGGATTAGAGAGTGTCTCTCATTTCAGTTTTTCAAAACCCTAACCTTCAAACCATCAATCCTCAAACTTTCAACAATGGATCCTTCAGGCATACTTGATGAAGCTTATTTGAATGAGTATGTCCACCAGGTGAAGTATCGAAAAGTTCTTCAAGGAAATGTAATTGATTTTGATTATCTAAATCAAACCAATCTGATATTGAAAATGCTATTAGATTTCAAGGTTTGGAATTTATTTTTGGAGATGGTAATTCGCCTATGGTATATTTAGTTGAAGTAAAAGATTTTTGTCAAAATTATTCATTCACTTTCAGAGATGATGAATATTTTTTTTTCTCTAAGATTTACCATGAGGAATTTTCTATTTCTTCCTTGCAAATCGTTAGGTTGTTGGTTTGTCCCTATGAGGGGGAATCTCATTTTGATTTAAGAAATATTGTAGATGATAACTTTAAGTCAGAGGATAAAAAACTTTAAGTCAAAGGATATAATGTTTTCTCTGTTTGGAACTTGAAATGTCAAGAAGATGACGACTAAAGACCTTAATGTTGATCAAAAGGTCTTGATAAAGTTTATTCAATCTGGAATTGTGCCAAGGATGGATGAGTTAGAGAAAGTTTTGTATCAAGATTTTTATGTTCTGTTTTTGTTACTGAAAAACATTAAGTTGAATTTCAATCACTATATGCTGAATTATTTGAATCATTGTTGTCATAAAGAAGCAATAATGGGTTTCTTTCCTTATAGAAAGACTCTTTATCTTTTGTTATTAATACTTGGAAAAATTTGGGACATCTCATTAGGATCGAGATGCCATCATATTAATGTTTTGAATGCTGGAACTGTAAGGAAGTTGGGATACTTTTGGAGTGCACCTAGTGGTAGTCTATTACCTGTTGTAATAGAATAATGACAAAGAATGATGGCCACAACTCAGGGGGGCAGAGGATGCTACCAACTGTTGGTTTTGTGATACCCAAGCCTGAAGAAGAGGAAGATGTTGAATCAAGAGTTGATGAAGCTAGTATTCATCAAAGGAGAAGAATTTCAATAGTTATTACTGATGTTGAAAGAGATAATGAAGAAATATTTGAGCATGTGGCTCGATTGGAAGGGGATGTTAAGAAAGTGGCTCAATGGGAAACTCAATTTAGAGAAGCTACCTCTATTTCCAATGGAGCCACCACTGCTGATTTATCTCTTGTTATTGTTGATTCTATGGATGCAGAGGAATCTGGATTGAGAGCAAGGATGGTAATTTCAGATGAACAACCAAGGATGGTTGTAGTGGAAGCTGGACATAAATCCAGAGCACTTTCTAATAAGTCTTCTAACTCATTGAACAAAAATACAGAAGCTCTGATTCATAATTTCAATCAGTTGAATGACCGAAACTTGTCTCTGCAACAAGAGTTGGAAGCTGAAAAGAAGAAAGTTGAAAATTTAATAAGTTATATTATACCTAGAGCTGAGTTTGAATCTATTCAGACTCAATTTAGAGATATTCAAGAAACTCTTGTTTTTGTGGGAGATATTAAAGATTTTATCAGGACTTTAGCCATAGAAATGATAAATTTATAGGATGAATCTGTGAAAAAATAATATTTTGATGAGTTAAAACAAATGTTGGGAAGAGAGTTTCAATCTATCAGAGCAATTCATCAGGCATCAACCTCTTCACAACAAACTTCTCCAGATTTGATCATAAGATTTGAAGTTATAACTTTAGTGTTAGCTGATTTCAATGACAGAATGCACACTCTTCAGTGTGACAGTACTCCTTTGAATGTTCTCTTGCAGAATCAAAGACATTTGATAAGTCAACTGACCTCTAATGATTCTTGATTAGGGATAGTTCTTCATCAAGTGAGAGATAAGTTGACTTCCTTCATTTAGTCAGAAGAATCAGTTAATGAATTTGTTGAAATAAATTTGGTTGAGAGATGGAGGATTGATCAAGATTCCGGGAAGATGCTCCAGTAGTGGATAGGAGTTTTCAACAATCACTTTCAGAGTTTTTTGGTAAAGCTACATGATATTCATGGTGTTGTTCAGTCAATTCCTCATCCTACTACATCATCTCCAAGTGAAAATTCAGATCAAGCCAATCAATTTGACCCATGTCCGTCATTTTAAAACATTTCTTCAGTTGATTGTGAAATGTACTCATAATTTTAGAAATCATTTTATTTTCAATTTACTTTACTTTACTTTATCTATATATCTATGAGTTTTATATCATTTTATAATTTTATTGTTTCATTATTTATGTCCACTTTTACACTTCTAGAACACTTGTATTCTTTTTCTAACTAGTACACTATAACATTCATTTATTAATCTGTGCAAAATTAAATGTGTTTTAATCCTTTTTTCTTATGTTTTTTTTTGATATCACAAAAAGGGGGAGAAATTGGGTAAACACAAAGTATATATCTTTATTTTATCGAAATAATACTGTGAAATCAAAATAATACTGCGAAAATTTAACTTTCAAATCAACAAGTATTTCCTTTAAAAATATTATTTTATTAGTGTTTACAATTCCTACATTTTTTATAAATTATGTTATGGGTTTTGTGATCATAAAAAGGAGGAGATTGTTGGGCATGTATTGTCTCAATAATACTCTATAAATCTTATTGATTTTGATGCTCATAAATACCCTTGTTTGTTTTACTAATGATATTAATTTAAGTGAGTTTCAGGAAATTAATAGTCTTTGAAATATTTATTTTGGAATTATATTCAAGTCTTTAATTTGCAAGGAATATTCTTCAAAGCATTCAGAAATCATTTTAGTGTTTTCTAGAAACATTGTTCATACCCTACATTCGGAGAATGAATGTATGATTAATCAACCTTACACTAAAAGGATGAACGTTTGAATTCTCATCACAATGTTACTTTTGAACCCTACGCTACGCAAAGGAACCCTACACTACGTAAAGGAACCCTACGTTACGCAAAGAAACCCTACGCTATGCAAAATAACCCTACGCTGTGGAGTTGAACCCTATGTTGGTCTATTCATATCGAAGATCTAAATCTGTGATTTTATCCGAGATTTCAACAATAGTATTGATGGATTTAAATATATATTGAAAGATATCTTTTGACCGATTCAAAGGATCATTTTGATTAATTCAAAGACTTGTATTCAACGGAATAAATCACTCATATTCTTAAGGGAAGTTACGACTCCCCTGATCTATTCAAATTTGAATATCTATGATCTGTCAGGCAACTTTCATGGATCTAGAATATCGAAACAAGCTATCTGATCTATATATTCTATCATGATTTCTTTTGAAATAATGTATACAACTGTATACTTGTGAATATCTTTTAAATATATAATTGTTGTAAAAAATGATCGAATTTGTTCTTTTCTGAAAGAGGCTACACTTTGGGAATATACATTTTTAACCTCATACTGTTGTGAAACTGTTTCTTGTTTTTGCTACTTTTATTAAAGATCATTTGCAACCAGGATATATTCAGAGTTATTCTTTATTGAATACATTCATTTATGAAGAAGAAGAAAAGTATTTTTTCAGTTTCTTCTGCAACTATGAAGTAAAACCCAAACCATCAACAAATCAAACTCTTTTGATTTATTGGAGTTTCAACTGCCTGTACTCAATTATGATGAAGTGTCAGTTTCTTATACTAAGCTATGGATAACCGGTTCCTTGTCAAAGAACTGGAAGGATTTGTTTAGCCTTGTTGCAAAAGGTGTCAATATCCTGCACTCAGTTGTGGATTTGAAGGTCTTGTGATAAGAGGACATTTCTAGTGAAATTCACCAAGCTCGCAGAAAGACCGTTGGTGGAGTGGACTAAGGGGTCTTTGTACCCCAAACCACTATAAAATCGTTGTGTTCATTCTTTCTATTTATTCACTGCTCATATTATATATAGAAGAAAATGCTACATATCTACATAAATCACAAAGAGATTTAAAATCCATAATTTGTCGATATTATCAAAAATACATAATCCCCCCCACCTCTTGTGTTATCTTTGTGTTTTTCAAACCTAACACACCACACATAGCCACACAATTCCACTTTAAATTATAGGTTCCACCATTTTCCATATTTAATGAGTTTCCACTAACTCCCATTTACTAAGCTATTTTATTCATATTTATACTGCTCATCCATTTATCTTTCAATTCATTTAATCCAATTACCACACATCATTTTATCCGCACCATTCTCAATGATAATCAATGCACTGCCTTCAAGGAGATCGTTCCAAATGAGGGCCTTGACCAACTCATCTTCACGGGCTCTACGTTGGGTGAGTTTTCTCTCAAGGTCTATGGCATTGTGAGGAGGGACCCCAACTCTGGCGACCCGTGGGGGGAAATGTTGTGGTGCAAGGGAATTCCCCCCAAGTTTAACTTTGTGGTGTGGAGAGTCTGGAATAATTCCATGCCCACTGATGACAACATTCAACGCATGGGTGTGAAGGAACCAGATGTGCAACGGAAGCCCCAAACATGTGGGATTTTAAAAAAAATCCCCAACGATCAATGTAAACTTGTCGACATTGGTGAATAGTATCCCGGTTTTAGGTGAGGACCACACGTGAAGAGTTTTAAACACAAAAATAAACTGTAAAATACCCGGTTTAAATCTGAAGCTGCGCACGACGTCTTCTCATCGTTGGCGATCGCTGCTCGAAGAAACCGAAGTTGAATTACTCTAGATCATCCACACATTCTTCAAGAAACTACAGGAACGTCATTCGTCAAAGTCTGGGTGCTAGTGTGGAATTCCAACGATGTCTTCAACGCTCCAATGATCACTGCATCGCCCTTCCTGCAATGCCTGAGAGAGAGCTCAATATGATCTCATTGGATCTAGAGCATCTCTCTCTAGAATATGGGAGAGAGGATAAGAGAGGTAACTCCCATGAATAGTCTTTGGAAATCTCCTCTCCTCTTATATTTATAGTGTCATATAATTACCCAGAAATGCCAACCTAGCCCCCCGAATAATCAACGCATTATTAACGTCATTTTATGACTACTAATATGAGTCATAAATATTATTATCACTTAATTTTAATATATTAAAATATATTACGTGATAATAATTGAGTCTAAGACTTGACTCGTCGTTCCCATAAATATTAATTGTACCTTGAATAATTTAATATTCATCAATTAATATTTTTCATGTATTTACTTAAAACTCATAAATATATTTAATAAATAAATTCAATGCTCATTGTTCTAAACTCAAATAATATGAATTTATTTATTGCATTGGTGATCGTTTTTCCTTGGAAAAATCCCAGACCCCAGTGGTGGGGCCCACCATGTCCAAAACTCATATTCAACTGAATAAGGCAGATTTTTGAATACGCTATTGTGTGTGACCCTCTAGGACCTTATCTTGATAGTAGTGAATATTATTCACAAACCAAGATTGGAATCTAGCAACCCATCATGTCCCCCAAAGAGATAAGGATTGTCATAGCAACGATAACCAACCTACGAACACGTATTGTGTAATATAATCTCTTTGTCAGTAATATCTCATAAAGCAGGATGCACTCACGTATCATCGCCCTTTTCTTTATTTATTATTTATTGATGTAACTGGACAAATTTACCCTTGACTGCCATGACCATGGTCTTATAAAGTCACTGCCATCCTTATCAACATGGTCTGAGATATATTACTTCCATAACCCGGAAGCGAGAAATCTTTTCTTGACCATTCGACCAATGTCATGTCACCAATGATGCACCCAACACAAACTACATCGCCATGACTTCATTGTCATGGTTTTCATCTTGCATAAAAATACGCAATCAAATGACATACATTGGTAATGATCTCAAGTTAGGAGACCATTACACATGATCGTAGATAGGAACATCCAATGACACCTGAAACATGTGGTGTTCCTATTGACGGGTCAGTCCTCATGATCTCACTACTAGAGATCACCAAGTGCGAACTTCATGAGAAGAAGTCTCAATACTTATGATCCCCCAGCACTTGATAGTCAAACATCTACTGTGTCCAATCAGTAAGATGTATCTAGACCATAGAACATATATTTAAGATTAATGTCATAGTATCTATAGGTTCTCATTATAGCCTGGGATCTGTTATAACCTTTCGATATGAAAATTAATCTTTGGACATTACCATTTCAATAGTGTATGCATAAAAGTCTACACTATAATGGTAATATGGCATCATGTATATCTAATTGTATACACGACATAATAATCAAAAGCACTGAATAGTTGGGTCTAGGGCATAGGGCACCCACTATTTCAACACTCCCACTTTCACTAGAGCCAACTTGCTAACTAAACTTGTTAGCTACTCACATGATGAATATCATGTTTCTGCTGAGTAACGACTTTAGCTACTGGGCCCGCCACAGTTCTACTGCATGACAATTCTGCTATGGTGACCTCATCTTCTTGAGTAAAACTTCTCAAGAGATGGTATCCCGAGTATATCCCTTTTGTCCACTGTCATAACTTGACATCTTGGCTAGTAATAATATCATAATTTTCATTATGATAATACTTTTCTTACCATGTGTTATTCCAAGAACATGAAAAAAATTGTTGCATTTAATAACTGCTTCTTAGTTGCCTTAGAAGCTGCAACATACTCGGCATTTGTAGGTATGGCTACCACTGGCTTATATGAGCTTGAATAGCTCATCGTCTTTAGCCTAACTGCGATAGTATATCACTTTGATCTATGGAAGACTAGTTTGTATCTCTGAAAACTAGCATCCTTCTTCTCCATCTATCAGGTACTTGTCTTTTGTACTTTTCGAAGTACAATCAAATAGTTCTGACTGCTTCCCTTGCAATGCTCTAGGATATAATTGATATTTGCCTACTATAGAGAATATCCTGGCAATATCAATTCTTGTACATATCATGGAATACGTGATTGATCTATCGCTTCGACGTATGGACTTCAACTCACCACGTTTCTCTTTTTATGTCACAAACATGTCAACCTGAAGAGATAATGCCCTGTGACATAGGCAACAATTCTACTCTTGAATTGTTCCAAATTGTATTTTTCAATACAATGTCACTATATGTACGATTGACTAGGACCAAGCAACCTATAGATCTACCTCAGTAGATCATGTTCCCTATAACTTAGGTTTCTACTTTAAGTCGATCATTGGAGAATAAATTTCATTTTGGTCTTAACTAACTTGAAGACCATCTGTTTTCCATATATTATAGAACATAATTTGTTTGTAAAACTTTGACGCTCCCACTAACCTCTCATAGACACATGGAAATCATTTGTTTCAAATGTATATTCTATGATCACATTGCTTACTTTAATCCTAAACCATATTTCAGTAACTTGCAGCCTTTATTAGCATCATGTGACATGACTATCCCTTTCTGGTTGCGTCGTATAGACACCATCCATGATTGGTGGTCATGACATCCAATGCTAAATAATTTGATCATAGATATTGGCTATGATAAGTAAAATTCTAACAGATTTAGGCATAACGACTTGGTCAAACCAATCAAGCCTTATTAGTACCACGCTTGTACCATCCATGTATCAACTCACTTGAATACCCACCGTAGTATTCAAAATAATAAGCCCCTTTGCACTTTGATAAATGGAATCCATTAATTGAATTTTAGTTGATCTTATCAATTTTAGCTAATTTCCATACAATGCTTACTTGTAGGAAATATTATTCATATTAAATAATAGATCACCGATCGCGGTGAATATAAAAACCATCAACATGGTTTTATCCTTCCTACACAGTATGTGTCTCTGGAACATACTTGGTTCCACATGCACTTGTAGAACTAGTTCCTATGACAACTATTTATGCATCTTGAGCATTGACTAAACACAAGTCAATATAGCTCCCACTATCTCTAATAGAGATGTTCACCCTTATATAGAAGTGTAGTCTATTAATTGACTACCTAATTTTCTATCTTAGGGATTTATGTAATATCCTAAGCAATCATCGGGATTATTACACTAAATGCATAATGTGTTTTCCTTGATGCAAGTTTGTTTATGTCCAAACAAACTCTTTACATCGAGACACATGTCCATATGACATAATAGATTTATCATCATACTATGACTCATATGATATCCATTTGTAATTTTAGTTGGCATATGATTATGGGATTACGTTGTTATTTTTGAATCACGTCATGAAATATAATAGAAGTTTCTGCAAGTTGCAACATTGATACTCTTTACATCATGACTCTGATGTATAAAAAATGCGTTTAGGAATTACTCCACACTACATTTTTTTTATCAATGTTGGCATATAAGACTTTATCATCAATCCTCCTCATTAACATCAATGTTGTGATGTGGATAAGGTAATGTGCATTTAGGAATTACTCCACGCTACATTATCATGATTGATGATTGCACAGTCAAGATATTCTTCAGCATGCCAGCTCGAAGCATCTCATCTTCTGACCATGCACTTACTTCATTTTACCATTCCTTAATTACTTAAAGGAATCATATGAAGTATATATACCTCTAGCTTATGCTTGGAATAGTTCACGTTCACTTGTTGAACTATTTCCAAAAGCTTTGTGACATACCTTTATTTTAAAAGTTCCTTTGTCCAAACTAAATATGTCGATAATACCAAAAATATTTAGTTGTGCCGAGCCTAAATACCATACTTGGTATATTCATGACGTCCACTTTTAGTATTACTTGACAAAGAATTATCTTGTCACAACTGGGTATAAGTCTTACATTTATATTCATCACTCATTGCCTATGATTCATGTATCACTGAACAGGTGATTGAGTTTACCAAAAACAACATTCATTCCAAAACTTGAAAGAATGTCTCCCTGCATCCAAGGACACATGAGATTAATGTTTTTGGTTATACTCAATAATAGTTCAACACAAATCTTTCACTTGGAAATTAAAGAAGTCATGTACTTCTCACCACTGGACTAGGTATCACCCTTTCACACCCACTTAGAGAATACGCCTAACTTTTAGTAAGGTTTATATACTTACTTGGTAACTATATTTAAATACACATATGTAAGAAGCATATAGTATTAAATACCCAAGTAGTAAAACTGAAACATTACATTGATGAATATTCTGAAAGAATAAGTGGGTAAATTGCTTCTTTAATTCAGTTAATTGCATTTAAACTTCCATAGTATTATTTTATAATATGAAATGAAAATAACGTTTTTTAATACCTCATTAATTGAAGGATGTCACGAATGTGCCATTGGCATTACTTACCTATTGGCCTTTTCGCATTATCTTTCAATTTATTCACCATAAGAATTAAAACTTAACTGTATTTTATTCTTATTCACTTGGAGAACCTTACCTAAATAGGTAATGAAGCGTTTACTCGATACTTGTTAGTTTTATAACTTAAAACAAAACTTGAGTAATGGGGTGAAAATGATATGAGAAAGAAATCCATTTAAAGATTATGATCAATCTTTCAATTTACACATATCGGTGTAACATCGCCTTATTCATATCTTTGCTTCGCTTTCTCCTTGCAAACATCTCAGAGATGAGACTTCATGTTTCATTATTCATGTCCTAGTGTAGCAACCGCAACTGACACCGGACATTGATGAAAGAATAGTGATATAACTATCACATACTTTGTACATTAGTCTCCTGTAAACAATTTGACCCTCGCTTCTTGAGGTAGTTTAACAGTGTTGGGGACACTGGCACCTTGAGTTTCCTATATCATAGTACTATGCGCACACGCCTGTACTATTCATGGATACTTGTGTCAGTGAGGACATTTACTTTGTCCAGTATTTATCGCAATTTTAAACTTGTGGTTTAACTTTCAATTTTTTACAAAAGTAAACTTTAGTAGATTAGTGCCTTTTATCTGGATTATCGGTTTAGACATTCTGATTAAATAATTAATCAAATGTCTCCAACTATTTTATTAGATTCTAGGAACCCTTTGTGCTAGAATCGGAATACTCTATCGCTTGAATATTCTAGTGGCAAGGATCCCTGAACCACCCCTCATAGTCTACAAGCTATGGCTACGCCGCTACTTGGAGGGTTCAAGGTGGGTTTTTGGCTGGCCAACCACTTTAACTTGCAGTTCCTTGATCTATTGAGTGAAGTCCCAGCTTTTAAAATCAGAACTTGATTTACTCAACACTTACCTCTAAAAATTACAACAAGCTAGCTATGGCTATTTCTTTGATGCAATTTTAGTTAAGTCAACTCATCATTCTTATAAAGACTCCCTGGTAGTAAGATCTACCCTCAGCTATGGCATGACAGGCATCTCAAACAGTCGGTTTTGTCCAAATTTGAATGACGAAAGGTTGTTATGACTTAATATATCTTTGAGGGTTTTATTATTTTAATGTGACAAAAGAAATCATTTTCTATTTTTTTATAAGCACGTACTATGTGATCGCACTCACAACTGACCGTGCAAGAAATAGAAATTTATCGCGTCACATGTTCATTTTATCTTACATGCTTGTTTATTGTTATTCTATTTGATTGCGCTCTAACTACACATTCACAAAATAATAAACCATGAAAAATAAAAAAGACAACTTGATCATGATCCGGTACTAATGGTTGATCTGTTGAGTGAATAACGGACCAACTGAGACCCTAGGGACAATACCTTTAGTTGCGAGGCTTGGAACTTGAATAGCAATGTCTGCTCATTCAATGTATCCAACTCCTGTCTGGTGTGTCAACGACACTTTCCGCGAAGTGCATCATACTTCGTCTCATCATTATACAACTGTACTCGCACGCAGGCGAGGGGGTCTTGAGGTATAAAATACAACTCTGAGAATGGGCGCGCATGCCCTTATAAATATAATGACACTTGATACGGCACTCAGATCATCTTTTATTTAATTAAACTAATTATTACAAACCGACATGCAATAATTAAATAAATTAATTAAATAAATAAACATACACCAGACAAGAATTGGTCGGTCTAAGGCTCGTGATCAGTCATATACACATTAAACTCGCATATATTAAATAAATGCAGAATAAAAAATTAAACTTGCATTAAAAATAAACTTGAGGGCATTTAATTGAATTAAAAATTCACTCATTTTTTTAATCTAATATTTACGTTGTTTGGTCCCATTTAATTAATCACCAAATTAAATTAATTACGCCGCATTAAATTTTAATAATCAAAAATTAACATTTAATTGATTTAATTCTCAAATGAAATTAAATCAATTATTTTAATTAATTTTTGATTAAATTAAAAAAAATAGGGCCCCCGAAAACCTGTGCAGGCCTGTGGGGGTCGGGGCAGACCCACAAAAACCCTTTACAGGACAAACCCGACCTTGACGGGGGTTACCTGTCCTACTACAAGGCGGGTTCGCTGCTGCTCGCCTATCGAACCAGCAGAGCCACTGATGCGGTCAGGGTGCCGCTGCTTTGCACGGGTAGGAACCGAGGTGCGGAGGCCAAACAGCGACACAACCTCGGTCTCACCTGAAAGAGACGTTGTGGTTCATCGAAGCTAGAGGGAAGGGGCGCGTCCGGCCCGCCACCGAGCGAAGCTCGCCTGAAGCGGCGGAGCGGAGGAGGCCAGTCGGCCTAGCAGTACGCTGCGCGTTGGAGGTGGCCGGCAGGGCAGCGCGCCGCTGCGGGAGGACGCTCCCGGACTGGCGGGGCGTCATATGGGTAGGAGGTCTGCGCAAGGGTGGCTCTAGTGGGGCGCAGGTCTCGGCGCGACCTAGTGCGAGAGAGGGGGTATCCTGGAGCGGTGCGCCATTGGAGGCGGCTGTCCAGGAGCGGCTGAAGTGGCATATGCGGGTCTGGCGCCTGCGCATCAAGGTAGAGGGGCGGCCTAGAGCGTGGCACTGGGGCGTGGGGTGGCGCTGGCACGCTAGAGCGGAGGCGACCCAGGGATGCCAGCCTGGTCGACTGTGGCACGATGTCGTTGCAGCGCTGCGAGGAGGAGGTCCAGGGCTGGTGGGTAGCGCCTGCAGCGGGAGGAGGCAGGTTCGTCGGCCTAGGTAGGGGACGCCAGGAGGAGGCCCACGCCACTTCGAGAAAGGAGGAGGCGGCCATGCAGGGCCGCCGCTATGTCGCACATGAACAGGGGGGCACTCGGCCCCCAAAACCTTCACCATTTTTTTGGTTCACTTTCCCGGTGACCTGCAAAGCAGGTCTCCACCCTCTGTTTTTTTTTTTTGGGGGTCTTTAGAGACCTGATTTGTAGGTCTCCCACACCCCCTTTTTTTGAATTTCTAAAGCCTATATATAAGGCTTAGGAAAACTAAAATATTATTAAAATAAATTTTTTTTAAGTCTATATTTAGACTAGAAAATAAAAAATTATAATAATAAAATATTATTATAATAGTATATTATTATAATATTATTATTATTATAATCAAACTATTATTATTATAATTAAATTATTATAATAATCATCATCATTAAGCTTCATCAGAAAATACAATTCTGGTAACTGGATGTCCACCTGATGATCATTTATAAAACAACCGGTTTAACTCCGATTTTAAACTTCGGATGATCGCAAATGGGTCATTCGATATCGGATTCAAACGCGGTCTGTGGCATTGGGACCGAAACAATTCCATCTTCGTATTTTAATGAAAATTTAATTATTTTGGCTTAAAATCGACATGTTCTCCCTCTTATGTCACTTGAATGAACTAGGCGTGCAGCGGAAGCCCCAAATAGGTGGGATTTTAAAAAAAATCACCGACGATCGACATAAACTTGTCGACGTCAGTGAATAGAAACCCGGTTTTAGTCGAGGACTACGCGTGAAGAGTTTTAAGCACAAAAATAAACCGTAAAATACCTGGTTTAAATCCAAAGCCGCACACGACATATGCTCGTCGTTGGCGATCGCTGCTCGAAGAATATGAAGTCAAAGTCCTCTAGATCGTCCACATGTGCTTCAAGAAACTGCGGGAACGCCGTTCGTCGAAGTCCAAGTGCTAGCGCGGAATTCCGACGATGTCTTCGACGCTCCAACGATCACCGCATCGCCCTTCTTGTGATGCCTGAGAGGGAGCTCGATCCGAGCTCATTGGATCCATAGCATCTCTCTCTAGAATATGGGAGAGAGGAGAAGAGAGAGAACTCCCATGAATAGTCTTCACCAATCTCCTCTCTTATATTTATAGTGTCATGTAATTGCCCAGAAATGCCAACTCGGCCCCCCGAATAATCAATGCACTATTAACAACATTTTATAACTATTAATCTGAGTCATAAATATTATTATCACTTACTTGTAATATATTAAAATATATTACGTGATAATAATTGAGTCCAAGACTTGACTCGTTGTTCCCATAAATATTAATTGTACCTTGAATAATTTAATATTCGTCAATTAATATTTTTCATGTATTTACTTAAAACTCATAAATACATTTAATAAATAAATTCAACGCTCATTATTCTAAACTTGAATAATATGAATTTATTTATTGCATTGGTGATCATTTTTCCTTGGACAAATCTCAAACCCTAGTGGTGGGGCCCACCATGTCCAAAACTCATATTCAACTGAATAGAGCAGATTCTTGAATATGCTATTGTGTGTGACCCTCTAGGCCCTTATCTCGATAGTAGTGAATATTATTCACAGACCAAGAGTGGGATCTAGCAACCCATCATGGCCCCCAAAGAGATAAGGATTGTCACAGCAGCAGCAACCAACCTACAAACACGTACTGTGTAATATAATCTCTTTGTCTGTAATATCTCATAAAGCAATATGCACTCATGTGTCATCTCCCTTTTCTTGCTTTATTGTTTGTTGATGTAACTTGATGAATTTACCCTCAACTGCCATGGTCATGGTCTTATAAAGGCATTGGCATCCTTATCAACATGGCATGAGATATATTACTTCCATAACCCAGAAGCGAAAAATCATTTTTTGACCATTCAACCAATGTCATGCCACCAATGATGCACCCAACACAAACTACATCGCCACAAGTTCATTTCCATAGTTTTCATCTTTCATCAAAGTACGCAATCAAATGACATATATTGGTAATGATCTCAAGTCAGGAGACCATTACACACGATTGTAGATAAGAACATCCAATGACACCTGAAACATGTGTGTTCCTATTGGTGGATCATTCCTCATGATCTCACTACTAGAGATCACCAAGTCAGAACTTCATGAGAAGAAGTCTCAATGCTTATGAGCCCCCAGCACCTGATAGTCAAACATCTACTGTGTCTAATATGTAAGATGTATCTAGACCATAGAACATATATTTAAGATTAATGTCATAGTATCTAGAGGTTCTCATAATAGCCTAGGATTTTCTATAACCTTTCGATGCGACAATTAATCTTTGGACATTACCATTTCAATAGTGGATGCAGAAAATTATACACTATAATGGTAAGATGACATCATGTATAGCTAACTGTATACACGATATGGTAATCAAAAGAACTGAATAGTTGGGTCTAGGGCAGCCACTATTTCAACAGGGTGTTAACTTGGCATCCAGATGTTGGTGCTGCATAAATCCCCAACAAAAAATAGTGGAGCATCTCTTCTTCAACAGTGATTGGGATCAGTGGAGCTGGCAGGCGTACAGATAGTTCTCAGGGTGGCAAAGTCCAAGTGGGATGCAGGAGGATGCCTTGAACCGATGGTTTTATGATGTAGGTGTACATGGTCCAGAGAGGAAAGGTAAAGCAATAATCCTCATGGCGGGTTGCTGGACTATTTGGAAAGCGAGGAATGACGCACGTCACAAAAATTCCTTCGGCACTCGAGTGAGCACCAGCTTCAAAATGAAGAATATTTTGTTGGAATTAGTCGTTTTATGTACAAATTTCCATGGCACCCTATCGGTAAGACCTCTTCTCCCAGGCGTGGTCACTCCGGAGGGGAGGACGGGACAGGGTCATTGGGTACGCTGGTACCCCCTATGTGGCATGTTCAAACTCAACACAGATAGATCCCTCCAGGGGGAGATGATAGGTGGTGGTGTTATAAGAGACCAAATAGGATCTATTGTGGTGGCCTTTTTGGCCTTTTGTGGAAGAGGATACACCCTTCAGGCCGAGGCTAAGGTGATGGTCACAGGACTGGAGGTATGTGAGCAAAGGAGTATATCTCTGAGGATGGTGGAGACAGATTCTTTGATTCTCTATAAAGCTTTATCAGGAAGTGGAAGTATCCCTTGGAGCATAGCTTATCTTATCTATAAGTGAAAGCAGATCATGGGCGCCCATATGGGGATCTCCCACACATGGCATGAGGGAAATAAAGTTGCGGACTTCTTGGCATCCCAGGCTTCCCCAAGACAAAATGTTTCCCTCTTCCTTAATTTAGGATCCTTTCCTCCTGGAGGCATCAACTTTGTTATTAACAATGCTTTGGGCCTTCACTACTTTCGACCTCCTTGATGTATCTCTCTTTTTTGTATATCTCCTTAAGAAATAAAAATTATAATGTTCAGGTCCAATTACCACACATAAATTCTAACCAATTCTTATTCATTTACCAACCCATGATTTTTCATTTTCAGCATTAAAATTTATTCTATGGCTAACCGAGAAACTAACACAACCAAACCACACAAAAACTCATCTATCTCACACCAACCATCGCATCACTGCTTCAAACTTTCCACACCCATGTTGCTCACTACTATCACCGCACAACAGCCTACCTCACACAACGAAACACAATAAGCACAACCACACACACCACCACGACCCAACTTCCATAACTTTATATTCAATAAGGGCTTTATTTACTTTAATTCGTTACTTAGCATGGGTATTCTCACACAAATTCTATATTTCCATGGGAAACCAATTCATTATATAAATATAAGTAATTATCCATTTCATTCAGGGTGATATCAAGAAATCGCGCAATAAGGGTCTCACAACCATATCAACTACAGCACAAGAAAAGCTCCCAACATCTGTGGTTTTCAAAAATGGAAACAAGAATGTATAATCTCATCAGAAATAACATCAAAAGTAGTAAAACATACGATTTCTACCCATTTTCGTCAATTTCAGATTAATGAAATTTATTATCTATGTTAATTTGGCCCTTACTATCCACCCAATAGAAGTAAAAAAGCATGCAATCCTCACACATGCACATAAATAGGGAGAGAACAAGGATCCCCTACCTCAAAGAAGCTTTTTGATTTTTCATGCATAACAGGGTGAAAGAGAAACAATCGGAAGACCAAAACCGCACAAGGAAAACTCGAAACAACCTAGATCACACTAAGGGATCATCAAAATCACAGCCCAAACTCACCATGATCAAAACATCATCACCACTGCTAATCCCCAAAAGAAGAACGAAAGGAAAAAATGGGATAAAGAGGATAACCCACCTAAGATTTCCAATGATCAACTGATGAAATCCAAGGATCAAAGAAAAAGGAGAGGGGCTGGAAGATCTCCCAAAATCGCTTAGGGTTCGCCCAAGGTTCAAGGGAAACAAGAGAGGAATGAAAGGAGTTGGGTGAGCCCTGATATTTATAAACTAGCTGGAACTCACCGCATTCACATTGTGAATCACATATTCACATCATGAGTTTTCGTGCGGCCCGCTATTTCAAGTTGTGAAACTAGTTCAAGTCGTGAACTCCTCAAACTCAAAACCCGACGAACATCCGCTGATTTTCATGGCACCTTAGTCTCAATTTAATTCATGTTGGGAATTTTCCTTCCATGTCATGAGTTAATTAGGCACAAAACCCCCATGTGAAACTCAATCCATGAATTTTCGGCCTCATAGTCATGAATCATCCTCTCACGATGTGAATATATATTCATGTCATGGAAAACCTATTGGAGCAAAGTTACATCCCTAACTCCACCAAACCCTCCTCGACCCTCCTCTGAACACCTCTAACTATCAAACCGGCAAAGTAAAGGGTTGATAATACACACACCATTATATTAACCCTTATCATTTTAGTTTTAACTCTTTTAACCCATTTTAACTCTTACTGTGGTAACTGACTTTTTTACCAAAGTTACTATTTATAATTACCAAAAATGAAAGGGACACCATTAACAAATTTGGACATGATAATTCCAAATATGGAGTCTATTTTATCTAATTCAATTTCTATAAGTGGAATAAATTACTTTTAAAATAAACCCACAAAACACAATGGAGATGGTTTTTCAGAAAAATGTCTTTTTAGTATAAAAATGTTTTATACCAAATTCAAGTATAATGTTGATTTCAATGACATTGATCAGATTATATTTAATAAAAAATAATTGATGACATTTTAAAACAAATACAAAACAAAATGGGACTATGTAAATACTTGAAAATAAAAGAAAATTTTATTAAAAATTGATATTTTCTATAATTCGCCCAAAAAAAACTTTTTCTGAAAATTTCTAAAAATTCACCCTAAGCTAATTTTGAATTACTAATATCAAAAATGATATCCTTTTTATCAAATTATAATTCTAGAATTTATAAATTAAACTTTTAAAATAAAAACATATAATACATGTAAACGAATTTAGTACGAATAAAACTATTTCCTTTTTTATTGAAAAATTACTTAATATTCTTATAGTGAATATAGATCTATAAAATATAATTCATGAATATTTATAAGAAATTAAATTGAACTATTATCAACATTATGTGGGTTGTTACATCTACTAGTTTGATTGTGCATTTTATATTTTGGTTTAGTTTTTTAGTTAAATGCTTCTTGGTTATTATTTGGGCTCCTTCTTGAATAGTTTTAAAGAAATGGTTTTAGAAAGGGGTTTTCAAAGGTAAGGTTAAAATAAAAGATTTAAAGAAAGTTTCAAAGTATCTTAAGGTTGTTTGGAATTAGGAACAGGGTTTAGGAAATGTTACGAGTTTTTTTCAAAATAAAGTAAAACCTACTTTAAATTACTATATTTCAAACTAGTATTTTTGGAATGTTTTAAAAATGGAAAGCATGGACTCTTTAGTGAAATCCTACTAGGGTGTTTATGCTCACACCCTAATTACACCACTCGGTGTCTGTAGAATGAGTGGATTTCTTGAAAGCACAAGTTATAACTTTGGATCGCTCGTGGAGTGGTCATGTTGGTTTTGAGGATAGATGGTGACTTTGAGTCACATAGAGATCTTGTTGGGTATTCTAGTTTTTATTTTATGTCGTGGTTGTACCGTCTAATTTTTCCTTCCTAATGTACCTATGGTTTTGGTTCAATTTGTATTTATTTTGAGGTGGTGTTTGTTTATTTGAGAATCTCATTTGGTTTTTTTTTATTTTAAATTGTTTACCATTTATGCATGGGAATCGAATGTATGGACACGCCATGCCAGAATCTTGGTAGAATTTCACTGCTTGGTAAATATTAGTTATTTGGGAAAAATTGTCCATTCATGCTTGTATTTGATGCCATGGTGCTAGTTTCCAACCTGAGGTGATTAGGAATGCGCCTCGGGTACGTCACGAGCTGGAGTCGGGTGCCCGAATCAGGGGTGGCCTAGAGCTGGTTCATAAAAAAATGGTATTAGAGCCTAGGTTCTTAAGAGGTCCTCGGTTCTTGGGATTCCCTTTTTATTTGTGATGTTTGGTAAATGGTAGATAAGATCCTCAGAGAACACGAGGTAAGTCATGGCCTAGTGTCTAATCACCACTATTTGTGATGAAACCTGGGTTTCTAGGGGATGGCGGGTTTCGAGTTTTTGATTTTTGAGTTTTCTTCCTTTATTTATAGTGTGTTTTGATTTAGATTAATGGTATTTTGAGTTATGGTGAAGTTTTATGAGCTATTGAGAGGCTTTCCATGCTTTTGGGGTAAAAATGGGAGTCACTTAGAGGCACACAGTTTTCCCATACAACCTAAAAAACTATGTGGTGTCCGTGTGCATTGTCCTTTAAAGGATTTTAGTGGTAATTGCATAGTTGGTGCGTGGTTCATGAAACTGTGTGGTCAAACCATGCATAGCCACTAAACCCTCTTTAAAAAAATTTATTGGATACTTTTGCTTCCGGTTTGTTTTGGTTGTGGCTTATTACTATTTGGGATGGATTTGAGAGAGTTCTATGATATACTAATGCTAATTGGTTGGATTTTGATTATATTTTTCAGTGAAAAGTGATTTAGAAAGTAAAGGACCTTGTTTTGAAAAAATCTCAAGATGTTTTATAAGGTGATTTAAAAACAAATGGGATGTTTTGAATTTGTAAAAGGAGTTTAGCAATGAACATGTGATTTAAAATTTCTTTTTAAGAAAAATGACATGATTTCAAAAGGGGGTTTAGAGGTGAGTCTTCAAATCTCTAAGGGAATAGTACTTTATCAAAGTGGTGTTAAGATTTAATTGCATGGATCCTTTTGATTTCAATGAGTTGGAATGTGAATGTTTTTTATTGGGGTCTTATGTTTTGTTTTTCTATTTAGGTCATGCCTCCCAGAAAAGTCCCAAGGAGTTGTAGGAAGCCTATATTGTGGATTTTTCCTTATCCTAGTGTCATTTAAGACTCAAATGTGTTTCTTTCAGCTGTCAACCTTACCCAAACTCAAAGCGAAGTGGTAGAGTCGATCTCTTCTCGTCTTTCTCTCATCTTCTATGGGGATCAAGAACCTCAAGAGGATATGGAATGGATAGAGAAAATTGAAGGATTATTCAATTCATTGAAAAATACAGAGGCCTCACGAGTGAAAACTGTTGTGGACTTGTTCGAAGGACCAAGTCAAGAATGGTGGAGGACCATTATTCAGCTTCAACTCCATAGTAGTATGTCTTGGGAATTCATGGAATTTTCATGAGAATGTGAAGTTGGAGAGGACAATGAAGCTTATGAACCTCTCGTAAGGTGACAAGTTGGTGAGGGAGTATGTCGCTTGTTTCAAGAAATTGGTTCCTTTCTCTCTCGAGTTGGAGTTCAAGGACTTGTTGAAGGTTCCTCTTTTTTAGGGGTCTTCATCCTGACCTCAGTTCTAGGATGCATTTGTTTGATCTATCTTCATTTGAGGATGTGGCCAGTAAGTCCATGATGGTGGATTTAATCTCTAGGGTCGAACCTAGTGGTGGTGGTGACCCTATTCCTTTTGATTTCATTAAAGGCTCAATATCATACGAGAAGCAGAAATATGATGAACCCAAGTTAAGGACTCAAGATGACTTGAGAGGATCATCTTATTATGATGCCAAAATCCCAGTAAATAGGTAGTCCCCTATGTATTATCAGTGCGTTCAATTTGGGTATTATAAGCCCTATTATTCAAAACTCCTGAAGAACTATCGTAATTGTGGTCACTTGGGCCATCTTTAAAAGTTATGTAGATTTGAGCATCACCATAAGAAAGGATATTTATCCTATCTCAGATCTCAGTGGTTTTCCAATAAATGTCTTTCAAGTTAACTCCTTTGTTTCTTTTACCCTTTATAAAGATTTGATCATCTCTTAATTTGTGTCTTGTTTTGGGTTTTTCATCCCTTGTTCCATTTTAGAGAGTCTTATTTTTATTTGAGGGAAATATGGATAGGGTGTGGGATTTCGTGCTCGGTGTCAAATTCCCTTAGAGAGTCTTATTTTTGTTTGATCCACCATATTGGGTAGAAGTTTAATATGGTGGTGAGACCTGTTAAAGGTCTCGACCTTTGAATTGTTCCTTTGTTCTCTCTTTAGAGCCTCGATGTCGGGTTGTCTTTTATGTTTTAAACTTTGCATCATCCGTTGGGAATTGATGACTTTTGGGGGGGGAGTGCTATGGTGGGAATAATTTTCACACCCCGACCTTCACTTTCCTATTTTTTATCTATTTATTGATGATTATGGTTGTCCTTTAGTTTTGGGTCCTTTTTTCACAAATTTTTAGGTTTTTGGAGTTTCAATGCAGGGTGCACAGTTGGTGCACACAAACAAAGAGCAGAGTCT
This sequence comes from Viscum album, assembly GCA_963277665.1. NCBI lineage: Eukaryota > Viridiplantae > Streptophyta > Magnoliopsida > Santalales > Viscaceae > Viscum > Viscum album. The sequence goes on from OY728157.1 coordinate 1,777,678,704, forward strand.
AACAACTCATCAAATCCCCTAAAGAGATAAGGTTTAGTCATAGTAATGACAACCTTTCCTATAAACACACGGCGTGTAATATAATCTCTTTATCTTGATATCTCATAAAGTAGGACGTATACTTTGTGTCATCATCTGTTCTTGCTTTATTAGTCGTTGACCTTACCGGGTGGACTTGACTTCTTCTACCATGGTCATGGATTTAGTGAAGGTACTATCATCCGGATCAACTAGGCCTGAGATATCACTTCCTATCAGAAGTGACAAATTCTATCTTGATTATTCAATCAATGTCATACCACCAATGATGCACCCAACGCAAGTTACCTCATTATGACATCAATGTCATAGTTTTCATCTTGCATCAAAGTATGTGATCAAATAGTATGTACTGATAATAATCTCAAGTTAGGAGACCATTATACGTGTTCACGGATATAAACTACTAATGAAACCTGAAACATGTAGTGTTCTTATCGACGATTTAGTCCTCATGATCTCATCTACTCGAGATCACCAAGTGCGAACTTTATGAGAAGAAGTCTCAATTCTTATGAGTCCCCAATACCTAATAGTTACACATCGTATATGTCATGTCAACATGATGTATCTTGACCATAGGACATATGCTTAATATTAATGTCATGGTATCTTGAGATTCTCATTATAGCCTGGGAATTGTTATAACTTTTTGATATGACAAGTAATCTAAGGACATTACCATGTAAATAGTAGATGCGGAAATATCAGCACTATTATAGTAAGTGTACATCATGCATAGCTCACTATATACATGATATGGTAATCAAAAAGTATGGTTCAAGTTGGGTCTAGGGAACCCACTTTTACAATAAGAAATTGAGATACACTGTAACATCCCAGTTTTTTTTAAATATAAATAGAAATACATGGAACTTTGTTTTAAGTAGATATTTATAACTATCCTTTAAACATAATTTTTCCACTTCTATGTTTTGAATTTCAAGAAATTGTCATCTACACTTGTGTTCAGTATGTTATTTGGAGTCTATTGGAACCAACTTGTTTTTTTGGTGAATAGTAACATACCCTTATGAATAGTAATATGAATAGTAATATGACCCTAATGAATAGTAAATTTTATTATTATTTTATTTTATTAAGGATTTAAGATAATAGCATCTAGGTTAATTTTTCATTGTGATATAGAAGTAGTTACAGAATTAGAATTGTTAATTTCTGAATTAAGTATGATTTTATTTAAAAATTAAATTAATAATATTTAGAAAATTATTTTTAAAAAATGGACTTCATTTTTGAAATATACACGTCGATAAATGGTTAGGGTGAATTTTGGGAATTTTTCTGAAACAGTTGATTTTTCAGTGAATAGTAAAAAATACAGTGTTTAGTTTCAGTGTGTTCATGACATCATTAACGATGTAATAATGATGTCATAAATCTGGTAGACTTATGTATAGTTAAATAATATGTGAGGTGTCCCAAGTGTCTTATACCGTGGGAAAATACCGTGGGCAAGCCCATGGTTTTGCAAATACCACTCATGAGGTGTCCTTTGAAAATTATTAAAATAATCTCTCACTTTTCCTATAAATACCAACTCTTCCCTTCATTGAATTCATTCCCAATTATCCCTCAACGAAGCTCTGGCCTCCTTACCTTTATAGTAGTCCTCCCAAGGTTTTCTCAAGCCCCCGAGGTCCCAACCTTCAAGTTCTAAGGGTTACTCTACAAGGTAAGAAAATTCTCAATTTCTTTCTTTTCTCATTCAAGTTCTCTTTTATGTGGTATAACTTTCAAGTTTCCATACCATGTTCTAATTTCCTTCTTATTATTGATCTACTCTATATTATGATTCATTTTTGGATGGGTGACCCTTGTCCCCTCTATTTTTAATATTTTCTAAAACCATGTTGTGTAACTGTTAGGCTGCCGAATTTTTGTAAGGGATTTCTCAATTATTCTTTTATTTTGAGTTCCTTTATCATTCTTTCTTCATATCTTCTTACCCAAGTGGAATGAAATATCCAGAATCATGTATATTCTGTATGTTCTCATGTTCATGGAAAATTACTCATCATTATTCTTCTCCTCTCCCACTTATTTAAGGAATAAAAACATTGTCCGTTATGTGTCGAATTACCAACATCGTGGACGATGTGATTTCAATTTCCATTAATTCTTTCAAGTCTAGTCATGAAACCATTTATATGGTTGAACCAGGTTATAATATATGTGTTATAACTCACCCATGGTTCTGGAATTCTTTTGTACTCATGGTTCTAATTTATAAGACAAAACTAAGTTGTTATTATCAAAGAACCACTAAAATGATCTAAACGAACATCATTAATGTTTTAACTTATGAATCATCCTCATTAAAGAATTCAAAATGATAAATGGTATAATTTATGTTACTGGATATATGTAAATACTACTCCATTCCAATTCTGGAGTTTCACTTCCAATCAACAAGAACATCCATCATGAACCAAACTTGGAAATCATGTAAAGAACTCACCCAAAAACACTGCAAGAGGCAAAATACTAACAGTTAAAGGGTGAAATGATGTTATGAAATGATCATATAAGATGTTATAAACAAGAACATGTTTTTGTAAAATATTAATAACAATATTTTAAGCATTATACAGTAGGTTTAAACAAGTTGGCAGTAAGACAAACCCGAGGTAAGGGAATTCTTAACCCGAATTTCATTCTTTGGGTTAACCTTCTACTTCATTGTTACATGGTATTAACATTGTTTGTTTGATTAAATTTGTTTATATTATCATGAGTTATGTGTATTTACAGTATATATATACTTATTCCATTCACTCTATTAAGTCTCTGTTCAATTATATGATGTTTGTAAGGGAATTCTTAACCCGGTTTCCATTCTTTGGGTTATCCTTCTACTTCATTATTTATGTGGTATTAAAATTGTTTGTTTGACAAAAATTATTTATATTATCATGAGCTATGCATATTTACAGTATATATACATATTTCATTCACTCTATTAAGTCTCACTTCAATTATATGATGTTTGTAAGGGAATTCTAAACCTAATTTCCATTCTTTGGGTTAACCTTCTACTTCAATATTTATGTTCTATTTAAATTGTTTGTGTGATGGGTTCTGTTTATATTATGTTTTATTATGTGTATTTACAGTATATATACATACTCCATCCACTCTATTAAGTCTCTCTTCAATTGTATGATATTTATAAGGGATTTTCTTTAAAAATCCTCTTTTTAAATTCGATTTTACAAAATTCCAAAGTAATGTTTTTATGGAATTATTCATGTTGTATGATTATTTTTTGGTTCTTGGGAATTATTTATGATGAAGGGTGGGACCTATATCTCCCTCCAATGCATTAGGTATGTGTATATTGGAGGTCGGCCGTATGGTTACTCCAAGTGTAACTGCGATGGTTACACAAAGTAAGGTAGTCGTGAGGGTTACAAATTATAAGGTAGCCAAGAATGGTTACAAGATTATGTAAGTAATGCCCCAATATACCTCTATGATTATATTTATGTTCTCATGTTTTTTGTGGATCCTGTGTAATCTCATGTTACAATAAGTAAGTATATATGGGTGATAAGCATGTCTTTTGAAAATGTTTTCATATGTTACGAGTATTCATGGACTAATGTGCTCTTTCCTTCTTTTTCATCCCTTACTGAGCTTTTGTGCTCATCCCAAGTTTTTAAATGATTTTCACAGGTTAATGGATGTGTAAGACAAGGAAGGAAGCCATGTTAAATGTTGAAGAATTTTCAAGGAGTCCTGTTTTAAGTTTTAATGTTTTATATTTTGAAAAAAAATGGAAATTGTTTTTATGGTATCCACTCAGTAATAATGTGTAATGTTATGAATGTATTGTCCTAATTCTCTAAATCTCTAAACTTGAAAAGATCATCAATGTAAAAGGAAGTGTTTTCTTGACTAAATTCAAGATTATTTATGTAATAAGATTGGGTCCTTATAGTTGGTATCAGAGGAAAGGTTTAGACAACTTTAGGGATTATGAGTTTTCATTAAACATGTGGTTAGTCTGTATGTCTATTCTTTGAGTGAAATCCTTATTTTATAACTTTTCAGATTAAGGAAAGTCAGTTACAAATGGAAGGAGGAGAATCTAAAATGACATTCCTATCTCTTCCTGATGACTTTCTTGCAATAATTATTACAAAGTCATGTCCAGATGACTTTGAAACATTTTCTAACATACAACTCACTTGCAAGCAATTGTTTGAGATATCAAACACCTCCACTATACCTCGATACCATCGTGGATCATGGGTTGTATTTAATCAAATCCTATTTTCTCAATATTCTCATATTTTCAAGAAAGGTAAATATTATCAAGGAATTTTTAAATATTTTACCTTATCAAGAGATTTTGAAGCATATTATGATTTTGAAAGTGGTGCTGAAGAAGGAGACCCTTGCGCAACCTATTTATATTTTCTTTTACAATATAATCTTTCAGCACATACTTATGGTATTTTAAAAGGACCATTGGCTGAAAGTTTCAACTCAAACTCGGTCCGACTATTTTATAAAAATCAAGTTTTATCAGATGTTTTGAAATTATGTCATACATGATTATTTTCCAAAACTATTTTTATGTGAACACCCGTATGACCCAAGTTGTACAAGGTGTATTTGAATAAAAGAAGCAAATGATTTTGAAGGATCTCTAAATCATTGTTGCAATGCATGGACCTTCTATTTACATGAGCAAGATGATGATGAGACCAGGTGGACACCATGATCAAGGTACCCTCACTTGTTTAATAAGTAAATAAAATTGTGAGGACACAATTTCCGAAAGGTTGGGATAATGTAACATCCCAGATTTTTTTTTAAAATAAATAGAAATGCATGGAACTTTGTTTTAAGTAGATATTTATAACTAGCCTTTAAACATAATTTTTCCACTTTTATGTTTTGAATTTCAAGAAACTGTAATCTACAATTTTGTTCGGTATGTTATTTGGAGTCTATTGGAACCAAATTGTTTTTTTTTTGTGAATAGTAACATACCCTTATGAATAGTAATATGAATAGTAATATGACCCTAATGAATAGTAAATTTTATTTTTATTTTATTTTATTAAGGCTTTATAGCAACTAGGTTAATTTTTCATTGTGATATAAAAGTGGTTACAGAATTAGAATTGTTAATTTTTGAATTAAGTATGCTTTTATTTAAAAATTAAATTAATAATATTTAAAAAAATTATTTTCAAAAAATGGACTTCATTTTTGAAATCTACACGTCGATAAATGGTTAGGGTGAATTTTGGGAATTTTTCTGAAACAGATGATTTTTTAATGAATAGTAAAAAATACAGTTTTTAGTTTCAGTGTGTTAATGACATCATTAATGATGTAATAATGATGTCATAAATCTGGTCGACTTGTGTATGGTTAAATAAGATGTGAGGTGTCCCAAGTGGCTTATACCATGGGCAAATACCATGGGCAATCCCATGGTTTTTCAAATACCACTCATGAGGTGTCCCTTGAAAATTATTAAAATAATCCCTCACTTTTCCTATAAATACCAACTCTTCCCTTCATTGAATTCATTCTCAATTCTCCCTCAATGAAGCTATGGCCTCCTTACCTTCATAGTAGTCCTCCCAAGGTTTCCTCAAGCCCCCAAGGTCACAACCTTCATGTTCTAAGGGTTACTCTACAAGGTAAGAAAATTCTCAATTTCTTTCTTTTCCCATTCAAGTTCTCTTTTATGTGGTATAACTTTCAAGTTTCCATACCATGTTCTTATTTCCTTCTTATTCTTGATCTAATATATATTATGATTCATTTCTAGATGGGTGACCCTTGTCCCCTCTATTTTTAATATTTTCTAAAACCATGTTGTGTAGGCGTTAGGCTGCCGAATTTTTGTAAGGGATTTCTCAATTATTCTTTTATTTTGAGTTTCTTTATCATTCTTTCTTCATCTCTTCTTACCCAAGTGGCATGAAATATCCAGAATCATGTATATTCTGGATGCTCTCATGTTTATGGAAAATTACTCAACATTATTCTTCTCTTCTCCCACTTATTTAAGGAATAAAAACAATGTCCGTTATGTGTCGAATTACTGACATCGTGGATGATGTGATTTCAATTTCCATTAATTATTTCAAGTCTGGTCATGAAACCATTTATATGGTTGAACCAGGTTATAATATATGTGTTATGACTCACCCGTGGTTCTGGAATTCTTTTGTACTCATGGTTCTAATTTATAAGACAAAACGAGGTTGTTATTATCAAAGAACCACTAAAATGATCTAAACGAACATCATTAATGTTTTAACTTATGAAACATCCTCATGAAAGAATTCAAAATGATAAATGGTATAATTTATGTTACTGGATATATTTAAATACTACTCCATTCCAATTCTGGAGTTTCACTTCCAATCAACAAGAACATCCATCATGAACCAAACTTGGAAATCATGTAAAGAACTCACCCAAAAATAGTGCAAGAGGCAAAATACTAACAGTTAAAGGGTGAAATGATGTTATGAAATGATCATATAAGATGTTATAAACAAAAAAATGTTTCTTTAAAATATTAATAACAATATTTTAACCATTATACAGTAGGTTTAAACAAGTTGGAAGTAAGACAAACCCGAGGTAAAGGAATTCTTAACCCGATTTCCATTCTTTGGGTTAACCTTCTACTTCATTGTTACATGGTATTAAAATTGTTTGTTTGATGAAAATTGTTTATATTATCATGAGTTATGTGTATTTACAGTATATATATACCTATTCCATTCACTCTATTAAGTCTCTATTCAATTATATGATGTTTGTAAGGGAATTCTTAACCCGATTTCCATTCTTTGGGTTATCCTTCTACTTCATTATTTATGTGGTATTAAAATTGTTTGTTTGATGAAAATTGTTTATATTATCATGAGTTATGCATATTTACTGTATATATACATATTCCATTCACTCTATTAAGTCTCACTTCAATTATATGATGTTTGTAAGGGAATTCTAAACCTGATTTACATTCTTTGGGTTAACCTTCTACTTCAATATTTATGTTCTATTTAAATTGTTTGTGTGATGGGTTCTATTTATATTATGTTTTATTATGTGTATTTACAGTATATATACATACTCCATCCACTCTATTAAGTCTCTCTTCAATTGTATGATATTTATAAGGGATTTTCTTTAAAAATCCTCTTTTTAAATTCGGTTTTACGAAATTCCAAAGTAATGTTTTTATGGAATTATTCATGTTGAATGATTATGTTTTGGTTCTTGGAAATTATTTATGATGAAGGGTGAGACCTATATCTCCCTCCAATGCATTGGGTATGTGTATGTTGGAGGTCGGTTGTATGGTTACTTCAAGTGTAACTGCGATGGTTACACAAAGTAAGGTAGTCGTGAGGGTTACAAATTATAAGGTTGCCAAGAATGGTTACAAGATTATGTAAGTAATTCCCCAAGATACCTCTATGATTATATTTATGTTCTCATGTTTTTTGTGGATCCTGTGTAATCTCATGTTACACGAAGTAAGTATATATGGGTGACAAGCATGTCTTTTGAAAATGTTTTCATACGTTACGAGTATTCATGGACTAATGTGATCTTTCCTTATTTTTCATCCCTTACTGAGCTTTTGTGCTCATCCCAAGTTTTTAAATGATTTTCACAGGTTAATGGATGTGTAAGACAAGGAATCCATGTTAAATGTTGAAGAATTGTCAAGGAGTCCTGTTTTAAGTTTTAATGTTTTATATTTTGAAAAAAAATGGAAATTGTTTTTATGGTATCCACTTGGTAATAATGTGTAATGTTATGAATGTATTGTCCTAATTCTATAAAGCTCTAAACTTGAAAAGATCCTCAATGTAAAAAAGAAGTGTTCTCTTGACTAAATTCAAGATTATGTATGTAATAAGGTCGGGTCCTTATATACAGTTACTCTCAAGATCCAATGAGATAGACTAGATCCCCTTGGGTATGGGATAAGACCATGGGGGAGTGCCACTAGCGAGGCTAGTTGAGAGCAGTCGGTTGGTTATATACTAGGGATGCATCGATAGGTCGACGGATGATTCCACCCGAGCATGTCCAAAATCATCTCACTTGATGTTTAAGAGTTGTCCATGATTATATACACTTTACTTTTCCATTTTATTTACCACACTGGTTTATTCTTTTGCTTATTTAGCTTTATACCCTACATTATTTAATTTATACTCTTCAGCTAGTTTGATTCTGCACTTTATATTTTGGTTTAGTTGTTCAGTTAAATGCCTCTTGATTATTATTTGAGCTCTTTCTTGAGTAGTTTTAAAGAAATAGTTTTAGAAAGGGGTTTTCAAAGGTAGGTTTAAAAATAAAATTTTAAATAAAATTTTAAAATCTCTTAAGGTTGTTTGGATTTTGGAAGAGGGTTTGGGAAATGTTATGAGTTCTTTTTTTCAAAATTAAGTAAAACCTATTATAAATTATTGTAATTCAAACTAGAATTTCTAGAATTTTTTGAAAAAGGAAAGTAATAACTCTAATGAAATCCTACTGGGATGTTTATACTTACACCCTACTTGCACCACTCAGTGCTTGTAGAACGAATGGCTCTCTTACGGGTACAGGTTCTGGCTTTGGATCGCTTGTAGAGCGATCATGTTGGTTTTGATAATGGATAGTGACTTAGGGTCACATGGAGATCTTTTTGGGTATTCTAGTTTTTATTTTGTGTCATGGTCGTACTAGCCAATTTGACCTTCCTGACATACCTATGTTTTTAACTCAGTCTGTATTTATTTTGAGATGGTGTTTGTTTATTTGAGATGCTTGTTTGGTTTGTTTTTAAATACAATTGATTACCTTGTTTATGCATAAGCATCCAATGTATAGACGCAGCATGTCAGATTCTTGGTAGAATTTCGTTTCTTGTTAAATATTACTTATATGGGAAAAAAAATCTCTCATGCTTGTATTTGGTGAATTGGGGCCAGTTTTCAGCTTGGGGAAATTGGGAACGCACCTCGGGTACGTCATGGGCTAGCTTTGGGTGCCCAGATCAGGGGCATCTCGGAGTTGGTTCATGAAAAAATAGTATCATAGCTAATGTTCTTAATACGGCCTAGGTTCTTAAGGCACCCTTGTTATTTGGGATGTCTAGTAGATTGGAAATAGTATCACCAGAGCTCGAGAGGTGGGTCATGGGTTGGTGCATGATCACCACCACTTGTGACAAAACCTAAATTGCCAAGGGATGTCGGGTTTCAAGTTTTGATCTATGAGTTTTCTTTCTTTGTTTTCAGTGTATTTTAATTTAGATTAATGGCATTTTGAGTTATGTTGAATTTGCATGAGTTGTTTAGGGGTGAGGAGCACAGTTTTCTCGCACGGCCTGACAAACCGTGTAGTGCCTGTGTGCATGGTCATGTGAAGGCTTCTGATGGAAATTGCATGGTTAGTGCATGGTCCATCAAACCATGCAGCATAATTGTGCACAACCACTATACCCTCTTTAAAATTTTGTTCTGGATCCTTTTGCTTCCAGTTTTTTTTTTGGTTATGTCCTATTACTATTTGGGAAGGATTTGGGAGAGTTATATGATATGTTCGTGCTAATTGGGTTGATTTGGATGATATTTTATAGTGAAAAAATGATTTAGAAAGGAAAGGACCTTGTTTCGAAAAATTCTAAGGATGTTTTCTAAGGCATTTTAAAAACAAATGGGATGTTTTGAATTTGTAAAATGAGTTTTGCAATGAATGTGAGATTTAAAATTTGTTTTTAAGATAAATAACATGATTTTAAAGGGGGTTTAGAGGTGAACCTTTAAATATCCAAGGGAATAGTTCTTTTTTAATGTGGAGTTGATATTTAATTACATGGGTCCTTTTGATTTCAATGATTTTGAATGTGAATGTTTTTTATTGGGGTATTATGTTTTGTTTTGTTATTTAGGTCATGCCTCCTAGAAAATTCATGAGGAGTCCTAGGGAGTTTGTATCATAGAGTGTTCCTCAACATAGTGTATTTTAAGACTCAGATGAGTTTCTTCTAGCTGTGGACCCTACATAGGCTCCAAGTGGTGTGGTAGAGTTGGTCTCTTCTCAGTCTTCACTCGTCTTCTGTGGGGATCAAGGACCTCAAGAGTCCATGGAATGGCTAGAGAAAATTGAAGGAATCTTCGATTCATTGAAAACTCTATAGGCTTCACGAGTAGAAATTGTTCCGGGCTTGTTTGAAGGATCGAGTCAGGAATGGTGGGGGATCGTCATTCCACTTCAACTTCAAAGTAGTATGTATTAGGAATTATTTAGACCACTTTCATTTAGTGAAATTTTCCTAAGAATTTGAAGGTGAAGAGGAAATGGAACTTATGAACCACTGATAAGATGACCAGGCGGTGAAGGATTATTTTTCTCATTTCAGCCAAACAATTCCTTTCTCTCCCGGGTTGGTGTTCGGGGACTCGTTGAAGGTTCCTTTTTTGCGAGGGGTCTTCATCCAAACCTTAGTTTTAGGAGGCCTCCATTTGATCCAACTTTGTTCGAGGATGTGGTTAGTAAGTCCATGATGGTGAGCTGATCTTTAGGGGTCAACCCAATGAGGGTGATGGCCTTATTCCTTTCGATGTCAGCGTCTTGTGAGAATCGGAAGCAAGATGAACCCAAGTAAAGGAATCATGATGCCTTAGGAGGATATTCTTATTCTGATGCCAATTTTCCTAGTAAAGAGGCAGTCCCCTGTGTGTTGTCAATGTATTCAGTTTGGGAATTTTAAGCCCGCCTATTTGAAAGTCCCAAAGACCTGCCATTATTGTGGTTTCTTGGACCATATTTAGAAAATTTATAGATTCGTGCATTGGTAAAAGAAGAGATCTTTATCCTAGCTCGGATCCTGGTGGTTGTCCATCCGATCTCTTTCAAGGTACCTCCTTTGTTTCTTTTTTCCTTTATAAAGCTTTGTTCGTTTCTTGATTTGTGTCTGGTTTTGGGTTGTTTATCCCTTATGTCATTTTGGAGAGCCTTATTTTCATTTGATGGGATTATGGATAGGGTGTTGAGTTTCATATTCAGCATCGGGTTCCCTTGGTTGAAGGGGGTAAATGGTGCTTTCCCTAGGACCGTTAGTCTTGTTTAATCCATCATATTGAGCATAAGTCTAATATGGAAGGGAGACATGTTAAAGGTCTCGACCTTTGAATCGTTCCTTTGTTCTCTCTTTAGAGCCTCGATGTTGGGATGTGGGTCAAGCTATATTTTGTTTTCCTTTGGGTATTGTCTCCAATCTAGAAGGATGTCGGGTTTCCTTCTATGTTTTAAACTCTATATCATCCACTAGGACTTCGTGGTTTTATGGGGACAAAAAGTGGGGTATGATGGGGGAAATTGTCATGCATTGGCCTTCACTTTCCTCTATTCTATCTATTTATTTATTATTATTATTTTCCTTGAGTTTCAGGTTGTTTTTCTCTAATTTTCAAGTTGTTAGAGTTTTAGTGTAGGGCACACAGTTGTTGTACCATTAGTAGAAACCATGTGGCAACTGGGCATGTGAGTCAGTAACCTTAACAGGTCCATTTCGCAAGATTGGTGCACAGTTTGTCCAACCATTCGACCAAACCGTGTAATGTTTATGTATGTCTGGTAAAATGTGCACGGTTGGCACACAATTTGGTAAAATGTGTGGCCAATCTGTGAGACTTACCCAGCTTTTAAAAAATTGTAATTTCCTAAACTACCCCTCATTGTTTTTAATCCCTAAACCTCTCACTATCCCCCCTCTTGTACAACCCAGCCAAGGCGCGCCAAGGGTGGCTTCCCCATCCTTCTCCCTTGTGATTTTGAGGCTCCTCCGATTTGTGGTGGTTTCTTTAAAGGTTAGCCCTTCTTTCTTCGTTTCCTTCTTTTTTATTGTTTTCTTCTTCCACTCTTGTCTTAGGTTGGTGTTGGTCGAACCCTAGGTGGGTTGTGGTTTTAAATCTTTGTCGCTTTGGTTCCTAAGGTGTGTGGGTTCCTCTTTGGACCTTTCTCTATCCATTCTTGAAGGATTTACTTCATCTGCACTTGTTTCGAGTAGGTGTTTCCATGTTTCTTTCTTTTTCCTAACAATCCATGTTATGCTTGTGTTTTCTAGACTCTTTTCCCTTGAAATTATGTATGATATGTATATGATTAAATGCCTAAGAAGTGTCGTCAAAGGGGTTTGATATTTAAAAAAGGAATGTATTCAATTTTCAAGGGGAATTTCATGGGTATTAAGGGATCTTGCTTGGGAATTCATTTTAAATGGACTTATAAGTATGCTTTGAAATATTTTTATGTTGTTTATCATATATACATGTTTATAGTGTTGGTGTAATTGTGCAATGATGTTGTGCTTTATTGTTTTATGGTGTCATGAGCTATGTTGGTTTAAAAGAGGGGTTTTCTTCTTGGTTGGCACTTAATATAAATGGATTTTCCCAAGTGAGCCACACTCTTGAACTAAAGCCCCAAGGATTTATGATGAAATGGGTTTGATGATTATATGTTGTTGTTGTTATTTATATGAATTGGGATATGGGCTTTAGTGAGAAGAGTGTGTGAGTCTGAGTTAAGGTTCATCATGAGCATGGTTCTCTTTGTATTTTATTATGGGTGTGTGCCTGACATGGCACACATCCCTTCTCACGCTCTATTACTAGTATCGTGGGGATCTTATGCGTCTTAGTTAGAGATTGAGAGATGGTTACTATATAGTCCTGATGAGACGGACTAGATCCCCCTAGGAATGGGATAGGACAATGGGGGATTGCCACCGACGAGGCTAGTTGAGAGCAACCGGATGGTTATAGACTAGGAATGCATCGATCGGCCAACAAATGATTCCACTGAAGCATATCTAGGATTGCCTCACTAGATGTTTAGGAGCTTCCCATGATTATATACACTTTACTTTTCTTTCTTATTTACTACACTAGTTTATGCTTTTGCTTATTTAGCTATATTGTTACCCTATAGTATTTCATTTATACTTTCATGCTAGTAAGATTCTACACTTTATATTTTGGTTTAGTTGTTCGATTAAATGCTTCTTAAAGAAATGGAGTTAGAAAGGGGGTTTCAAAGGTAAGTTTAAAATAAAAGATTTAAAGAAAATTTTAAAGTCTCTTAAACTTGCTTGGATTTTGGAAGAGGGTTTGGGAAATGTTATGAGTTCTTTTTTTCAAAATGAAGTAAAACCGATTTAAAATTACTGTATTTTAAACAAGTATTTCTAGAATGTTTTGAAAAAGGAAATCATAGACTCTTTGGTGAAATCTTACTGTGATGTTTATGCTCACACCCTACTTGCACCACTCAGTGTTTGTAGACCGAGTGGCTCTCTGATAGGTACAAGATTTTGCTTTGGATCGCTCATAGAGCAATCATGTTGGTTTTGAGGATGGATGATGACTTGGAATCACATGGAGATTTTGTTGGTTATTCTAGTTTTTATTTTGTGTCATGGTTGTACCGATCAATTCAGCCTTCTTGATGTACCTATGGTTTTGGTTCGGTCTGTATTTATTTTAAGATGATGTTTGTTTATTTGATATGATCATTTGATTTGTTTTTATTTAAAATTGTTTACCTTTTTTATACATAAACATCCAATAGATGGACACACCATGTCAGATTCATAATAGAATTATGTTGCTTGTTAAATATTACTTATCTAGGCAAAAGTGTTTTTCATGCTTGTATATGATGTCTTGGTGCTAGTTGTCAACCCGGGTTAATCGGGAATGCACCTTGAGTACGTCACAGAATCAAGGGTGGCCCGAAGTTGGTTTGTGACAATAAGAGTATTTCCTTTATATGTAAGAATCATTATTTCATATGTAAAAGTAATATTTTTATACGTAAACAGTAAAATGTTGATCCGTAATATTTATTTGTTGATGTGTAAAAGTAAACCCTCTGTAGCTTTTTGATGCAAGTCATTTGTCGTGCATAAGAGTATTTTTCCAATATATAAAAGTAAATTCCTCCATCCATGAGTAAGAGTAATTCCCTTTACTGAAAATCTTCATTTTCTTGGTTTGTCCTGAATCGTATTTTATGACTTATAATTCCATTAACAAATGTAAAACCTTAAAAATTGTAAATTTTGAAACGTGGAATTTGGGAATTTTGTTAAAAAATAAAAATACATTTCACCGCTGCATGGTCTACACTGTGATTCTAGTTGGGGATTTAAATGGTGTGGTGTGTCATGGCCATCCCTCGATCATATCGAAACTAGGTGGTTGGCTATTTTTAAAAATAGGCAACGCTCAAGAAGTCGTGGCTCGATTCCATGCATCTGGAATTTTAGATTCAAGGTGCCCCTCCCCTTTTGTTCGATTCTTCATGTATCTCTTGAAGCTGGGAGACTAAAGATACGTCTCTGGAGATTGTAAGTGCCCTCGGACCATTTCCAACACTCAGCTTTGTGAAATCATTTGTTGTGATCCAAGGCTGAAGTTTCCTCGCGAGTTCCTAGTCTTGCAAGCATCTCTCCCTCTCCTTGTTCCTACGTGGCAAATCGCCGAAGGTTCACATTGAGGTAGCGCATTCGAAACTTCTCCCATTTATTTATGTGTGATTTGAAATTATCATACATTGGTTTCTGGTGGGTAACAGCGGAGATTGACCTAGATAAAGATAATAATCTAGACTTTAAGAATTGAAGGGAATTGTGGTTTGCATGCAATTATGATTTTGTTCAAGATATCGAGTATTATTATTTTATGGATTTCATGATAGTTGCTCCTATGTTTTTAATATTTGAATATCATATTTAAATCTGTCAAGCAATTCAAAGATGGTGAGATGATATGAATATTGACCATGCCAATGATAATAATCTAGGAACTGCTTGATATGAAAGGGCACTACATTGCATATTATCATTCAGTGTTTATTATTGTTATTTGTCGCTGTCATATTAGGTTTCCTTGCTTGCTAGAACCAACTCATAATAAATTGAATAATTAAGACGGCGAAGACAAATGATGATTGATGGAATTAATATTAGAGGCCCAATACATTCAGCCCTTGGCTGCTTTAAGCTTTCTTGCGTTGATGGAAGTGATATGGATAGCTTATCGATATTTGATGCTACTAGAATTATGATTTGCTGCCACTTTTATGTATTTAGAATATTAGAACCCTTGTTGTGATTAATTGAAAAACCCAATATGGTTGGTTTGAAATGGCAAAGGTGAGGTTGTGGTGATGTAATGAGGTGGCTACTTGATGTGGATGATGGTGGGATAGTATGGATGATGTGGTGAGGGGTGTTGGGGATGATGTGGTGATGGTTGGCTTGAGTTGGTGCTGTTGTCCGGTGATGTTTGTTTAAATTTCATGTTGTTGATTTCTTATTCTATTTAGATATATCCTTATTTGTAGTGGGAATAGTGAGTCTTAGAATACCCGGAATTATGGAATGATAATGGATTGTATATGAATTAACGAGAATGGGTGAAGATAATATTGATGTTATATTAATAAGCAGAAACCATGGATCGGGTGATGGCTTATAAATGATTTGACATTAAATATGGATAAATGAATGGCATAATGAATGTGATGTGGTTGGTAAAACGGTAAATCTGGAAATGAAAAACGATATGCTTAAATGGGAAATCATGGGTGTTGTTATGGTTGTTGTGTGTGGAAAGGTAGGGTTGGGTGTGTTGTAGAGGCGGCAATGGTTGTTGGTGGACGGTGGTGGTGATGTGGTGAAGGTAATAAGAATTTGTGGTGTTGTTGATATGAGCTCTTAGGTTGGGATTGTGTGTGAGATTAGTAAATGTTATATTCTTCTTGTCATTTCATATGCACCCCACCCGAGTCAAATAACCTTACTGACACCCAAATGTTCTGGTTTCGAGTGTTTTCCCCAACATCAAGGTTGGTGAAGGAACAAATGGTTGACTACTCCCTCTTCCCCACTCTGCCCTCCAGGTGTAGTAAGGGTTGTGATGGCTCAAAGTAGGTATAAGCATATGGTTTGTGATGGATTAAAGTTACAGTATGTGATATACTAGTTGATTTGGTTATGTGATTAGGATGATAATATATGGTGGGGGTCATGTATGGTAGGAGGAGGGTGCAAGATTGATGTCCTTCATGTTCATGATACTCTACTGTAATGAGAATATGATATGTGGTTGAGATATGGTATGCAATGGTGGATATGTGATGATGATGTGGTTGTGATATGTGGTATAGTTATGTTGTGGGATATATATATATATATATTGTGTGATTGCTTGGATACGGAGGGGATAAGAGCACATGACGTTTGTCGTTGGAGAGTGAGTGACAAACCAATGGGGTTGTGGTTGTGGGGTACCTTCTTGATGTTCATGCTATGTTATTATACTTGGATGTGATTTGTGATATTGGGTGAGCGAGTTTGGGTAAGGATGGGAATATAGTTGACCTAATTTAGGCGACGAGTTGATTTCCTCTATTTATTTACATGGGTTTATTAAGTTTATTCCACATTTGCACGAGAGGTTTTGAGGAGAATCCTACTAACTATACTTGTATGCTCACCCATATATATTAATAGCTTTTCAAGTTCGTAGGAGGGAGTCAGTGATCAAGTTGGATGTTACTAGCTCATAGTTGTCCGAAGATTGCTAGTGTTCGTGGTTACTGTCATAGGTGTTGTTCATGGTATTTATCTTTTTATGGTTATGCATTGTATGAAATTACATGTATTGGGGTGGTTTTATTTGTTAATATGGAGCTAATTGGTGGATCATTATCATTTCTTGGGAATATTGAGGTTAATGTCTCTCATATGTGTGTGTTTTATACACTCAGTGCTAGTCTTCAACCCGTGGTCTATTTGGAAACGAGCTTCAAAGGTCACTCTTCACTTCACTAGTGGCCCAAAAGGGGTACTAATGGAGGCGGGTCATGACAAAAGTTATTGCTTGTATTGACTTTTCAGTTTTAAGATATTTATTAAATATATTTTGATATTTCAGGAGTTTAATTTAAAAATTAAAGATAAAATTAGAAAAGAAAACGTTGTGGCGGATCATTTAGGCAGAATGGAGAATGAAGATGATGCTGAAATGTCTACATCAGTTTTTCTTACTGAAATTTGCTTTCTTTGAATGATAATTTGCTTTGGTATTCCTATATTGTTAATTATTTAACTATTGGATTGTTTTCTTATAATTACCCTAAAGAGTAGAAATTTAAATTAGAAAGTGAGTCTAAATATTATTTTTGGGATGATCCTATTTTATGGAAACAAGATTCTGATTTAATTATGAGAAAGTAAACAAAGTTCAATTTTAGATTTTTGTCATTCTTTGCCTAGTGGTGGACACTTAGGTCTTAAAAGAACCTCTAGAAAAAATTTAGATCATGGGTTCTTTTGGCTTTCTTTATTTAAAGATACCTATGAGTTTTGTAAATCTTGTGCCAAGTGTCAACACTTTGGTTCGATTTCAAAAAGAAATGAAATTCCCTGACGGCTTGTTTTTTGTGAGGTTTTTTATGTTTGGGGGTTGATTTTATTAGCCCCTTTCCACCTTCTAAGGGTTATTTGTATACTGTTTTTTCAGTAGATTATGTATCTAGGTGGATTGAAGCTCAAGCTATTTGAAAAGATGATGCTTCAACTGTTAATAATTTTTTGAAATTTAACATATTTCATAGATTTGGAGTACCCAAAGCTTTAATTAGTGATTTGGGAACTCACTTTTGTAATAAAACCCTTGGTAATATATTGAATAAATATAGACTTGCCCATAAAACATATGCCTATCATCCACAAACAAATGGGTTAGCTGAATTGTCAAATAGAGAAATAAAAAGGATTTTTGAAAGAATTGTTAAACCCAATATGAGAGATTGGTCTGAAAATTTTAGTGAAGCACTTTGGGCATATAGGACAGCCTATAAAACACCATTGGATACATCACCTTTTAACAGTTTTTCCATTTGGTTCTATATAAATTCAAGACCCTTCAATTGAGTTGGGTGTGCGTTTAGCCATGGAAAAAGAGAGGTTTGAAGAAATATTTGAAAGTATTAATGAAGTTAGTGTAATTCTTTTTAATAATCTCAAATTTAATTATTTATTTTAAAATTGGAACCCATCTTCTTACCGGTCTTAATTTTAAAAGTGATGATGTATTTTTGCTAGTTTAATTTCAGAGGAAACATATTACTGAAACTGCTCCATTGTTTGTATTTCAATTATTCATTTTTTACTTTAATTTATACTTTTGTTGAGTATGTTGCTACTTTTTGATGAGTCGACCATGAAGGATTTGTAGCCGAAGTTGAGTCATCAATAGATGATAGGAGGTCATGATGCCATTGATGAGGAGTAACTGATGATTAAAGATGGTGACCGACAATCAATGATGTTGGTCCATGAGTTCGTTCGCTATGACCAGTGATTAAGGGAGATGAAGATTAGCGAAGGTCTAAGGAGTCCAAATTCATCGCATCTGAGCTATTGATGGGTGTTTCAGTTTGTTGCAACTGAAGAGGACAAGTGTTCAGTTCGGAATGAACGCCAATTTGAAAGAGAAGGATAAAGCCTGAAAAGCAAAGGGAGAAGGGCGTCACACGAAGTAGGTTTCAGTTTCAGTTTGAGAATGAGAGTTGAGCGCATCCAAGTGACTTGTTTCAATTCCACTGTTTGCAATTTCCTCCTTGTAGTTTTGTCATTCTTCATCCTTATCTTGTTGGGTGTAATTGTTTGTAGTTTGTCAATTAGCATAGGACTTTTTTATTGTTGTAATTGTAGTTTGTCTTTATTAATGTTCATGTTTAGTGTTCTTGTTCCCAATAAACCATGTTTGAATGTTAAATTTTAATAGAATTAGCTTTGTTTACATCTTTTTCTCTTGGATCTTGCAATCTGTTCGATGCTACTAAGTTCTTATGGAATCTCTTGAAGTTGATAAGTACTTGACTATGGAAATTCATGATTCTGATTTGTTGCTTATGTTTTTTGATGTACTTGCTGTGAAGATCAATTCAGTTTGATTTTGCAGTCCAAAATATTCTTATTCTTGATTGAAACATCACTCTTTGCTGCTACTTACATGATCTGTTGTCTTGTTGTGTAAAAAATCATCATTCTTTGTTAAATCTCAAGCTTCCAACTTGAGCGGGGGGATGAATCCGGTGTCGCTAAATTCTTTTACCAAATTCCAAATTCTTTTATAACCTTTAACCCCCTTTGGAATTTGAACCCTTGTTGCCTGTTAGGATACGAATGGATCTATTTGTGTTCAACTCAACTCACATACACCACATGCAGGAAAGCGACACCTGATTCGTCCCCAATGTTCAGCCCCAATGTGGGAACTCTTTGATATGATCGGATTTCACTGAGTCATATTTTTCACTATAATTTTATCATCAATTGCAAGTGGGTTTGGGCGTCTTTCTTCTTCTTTCTTCTTATTCTTCTTCTTCTTCTTCTTTCATAACCTTTAACCGCTTTGGTATTTGAACCCTTGTTGCCTGTTAGGATATGAATGGATCTATTTGTGTTCAACCCAACTCACATACACCACATGCAATGCAGGAAAGCGACACCTGATTCATCCCCAATGTTCAGCCCCAATGTGGGAAACTTGCTCCTTGGTATGATCGGATTTCACTGAGTCACAGATTTTTCCCTATAATTTTATCATCAATTGCAAGTGGGTTTGGGTGGGGATCATCTCGTACCCTCTCACCATATTACACATGTGAATGAAAACTGGATCTCGCAACTTCTTTATACCGGCATCCCACCAGTTGGGTTTGGGCGGGGATCATCTTGTACCCTCTCACCATATTACACATGTGAATGTAAACTGGATCTTGCAACTTCTTTATACTGGCATCCCACCAGTTCTCAAACTTTCACCACTTGTTGAAGTAGATCTTCAATCTGCACAGGATGTCACTGCATCCTCATAAAATCAGATCTTCTTCAGCACAGGATCGGGCTCTTCTTCTTCGAGAGGACTTCTCTCTGGGTTCTCTGCTCTACAGCTTGTTTTTCTCTCAAGAGTTCTCGCTCTCTTTTGTCTCGAAAGGTTCTCCTGTTTTATATACAGGCCACCTCACATTTTTTTTGGGTCATTTTCAATTTCCATAAATGGAAATTGTTAAAACCCTTTTTTATTCTCCTGGGTATTTTCCGAGGCCCACATCGGAATACCTCTTTATGTATTCCTTTTTCTCATTCTATAAAAGAGAGTCTCCGCCTCACCTTGAGGTAAGGAGATTTTCTCCTACATGGTATCAGAAGGAAATTAATCCCGAACTCTCCCTCCCCTGCGGATTCCCGGTTTTGTCCGGTCCCGCCTCTCTTCTCCTTCCGGTTCTGTCTGGTGTGATCGAACCTCCGGCTCTGCCCTACACAACGGCTCCCTTCCCGACGGCCCTCCCTCCTGTGCGGCTCTGCCCTACACAGCGGCTCCCTTTCCGGCAGCTCTCCCTCCTGTGCGCGCGACTCCCTTCCCGACGGCCCGCCCTCCCCCCTGTGCGCGTGCAGCTCCCTTCCCGGCGGCCCTCCTCCTGTGCGCGTGCGGCTCCCTTCCCGGCGGCCCTCCCTCTTGTGCGCGCGACGCTACCCAGGCGGCCCTCCTCTTGTGCGCCCGGTGCCTCCCCCCCCCCCCCCCGGCGGCCCTCAATTGCGACGGCCCCAGCCCTCCGTGCGCGCGCAGTCCTCGGCTCTCAGCGCCCCTGCCTCTCTCGCGCGATCGACGCGATCTGACCCGCCGCCCTCCTGCTGCACTCCCGCCGCATCTCTCGGTCCTCATCTCCAGACGGGATTCTCCTGCCCCGCCACTCCCGCCGCGGGTCCTCCTCCTCCCGTCGCAGT
Organism: Viscum album; assembly: GCA_963277665.1. Classification (NCBI taxonomy): domain Eukaryota; kingdom Viridiplantae; phylum Streptophyta; class Magnoliopsida; order Santalales; family Viscaceae; genus Viscum; species Viscum album. Next base: position 1,777,699,624 of record OY728157.1, read on the forward strand.
CTCCCGACTCCCGCCCTTCCCGGCGCGATCGGTCACTCGCTCCCTGCTTTGGCTTCCCATCGCGACTACAGGCCCTGCCTTCCGCAGCGGCGCCCTTCCCAGCGACGACTCCCGACCGCTCTTCCCAGCGGCGATCCCGGCGTCTCCCGCTCGCGATCCAGCGCTCGTTCCCGGCGCCCTCGTCCGCCGCGACTCGTGGCTCCTCCAGGTGAACCAGTACCAGAGAACCGACTCACTCCAGGCGAACCGATCCAGGCAAACCGGATCACTCCAGGCGAACCAGTCCAAGCAACCCGGTCCAGGCAGTCCGGTCCAGGCGAACCGCTCCCTGCGCCTGGCTTGCACCGACTCCCGGCGCCCCTCCCGCTGTCCGCTGCATCTCGCGGCTCCACACACTGACCGACATTCCGGCTTCTCGGCTTCTACCAGCCCCGCCTTCTACCGACCGCGCCTCGTAGCATCCCGCTACTTCTGCCCTCTTCGGTGGTTGTCCCACGCCTCCATGGCAGCCTCTTCAGCTCTGCCCCAGATGATCACTGCCTCCACCCGCCTCGTCGGTCGTGACAGTGGCCGCTCAGGCCCTCGTGGTCGTGGCCGTCTGGAGGGTCGTCCACATCCCCTCTGTCAACACTGTGGCAAGCTCGGCCACCTGATTGATCAATGTTGGATACTTCATGGGCGCCCATCTCAGCACCTGCGACGGGGTCAGACAGCAGTCCAGGAGGCTCCCTCCTCAGTCGCCCCTCTCCCACCATCTCTGGCCCTGTCTATGGCGGACATCTGACTGAGTCATGATCCTCGGACCCCTGCCGGACCTGGTCCATCTTCGGCTTCTCTAGCCCATTCCGCTGCTTCCGCCGCCTTTGTTGGTCGTCGCTCCCCGACCTGGATACTCGACTCAGGTGCCTCTGACCGCCTCACTGGTGATGCTGGTATGTTGACCTCCTACTGTCCTTATAACGGTCCATCAGCCATCACCGTCGCCAATGACTCCACTATTCCCATTGCGGGTTTCGATGCATGCTCCCTGACGTCATCACTTCACTTGCCCTCTGTAGCACATGTGCCTCGCAGTCCCTTTAATCTTCTTTCAATCAGTAAGCTCACAAAAGATTTTAACTGTGCTGCCATATTTACCTGCTCTGCTGTCGTTTTTCAGGAGCTGACTATAAATCGGGAACTTGGTAGAGGCAAGCTTCGGGACGGGGTCTACATGTTTGATGGACCGACACCCGTCGCCTGCACATCTATCTCTGATCGTGCCTTGGATCTTCATTCCCGGTTGGGACACCCCCCGCCTCCACCATTCATCAGCTTTATCCAGATTTCAGACCACATACTTCTTTTCATTGTGAGTCTTGTACTTTTGCGAAACATCATCGCACTTCCTACATTCCTCGGGTGGATACAAGGGCTTCCAAACCTTTTGATCTGGTTCATTCAGACGTTTGGGGTCCTTGTACCATCTCGAGTCATTTGGGGTATAAATACTATATATCCTTCATTGATGATTTTTTGCGAATGACTTGGCTATACTTCCTTCGAGAACGCTCCGAAGTGTTTTCCACATTTCAGACATTTTACAATGAAATTCATAACCAATTTTCCACTTCTGTTAAATGTCTCTGCTCGGACAATGGGCGTGAGTACCTCTCCGCCCCTTTTCGGCACTTCCTCCAGGCGAAAGGCATCATTCATCAGACCTCCTATCCTGATACACCCCAGCAGAATGGAGTGGCCGAGCGGAAACACCACCATATTTTGGAGACTGCTCGTGCCCTCCTCTTCCACCTACAGGTGCCTCTGCATTTTTTGGGAGATGTGATACTCACTGCTACCTACCTTATAAACCGTCTTCCTTCTTCTATTCTTCAGGGGGAGACTCCTTTTCGGGTTCTGTTCTCTTCTCTCCCTCCTCACTTCATTTTACTTCGAGTGTTCGGATGTCTATGTTATGTTCGAAACACACGTCCTGGACTCTCCAAACTCTCTCCCAAATCTCTCTGGTGCATCTTCTTTGGCTATTCCCGCACTCAGCACGGATATCGCTGCTACTCACCGGACCTCCGAAGGTATGTCATCTCTGCTGACGTCTCATTTGTTGAGACCTCTCCGTTCTCCCTTCCCTCTCCTCATCCTGACTCAGCCATCGATGATTGCCTTCTTATCCTCATCCACCCTCCTACAGTGTCTCCCCCTACTGCTGACACCCATTTTGGTAGGGTATACTCCTGTCGTCCATCACCTGTATCCCCCGTCCCGGCCACTGATATCGCCGTTCTCGCTTCGTCCGATGCTCCTGCCCCGACACCAGAGGACTTGCCCATTGCTCTTCGGAAAGGTACTCGCTCTTGCCAAAGTACTCCTCTATTTGTATCTTCCTACAGGGGTTTGTCCGCTCTGGAGACAGTTTCTATTCCTCGCACTGTGGGTGAAGCAAAATCTCACCCGGGATGGCTAGCCGCAATGCGGGATGAGTTGCAGGCATTGGAAGAAAACCATACTTGGGATCTTGTCCCCCTTCCAGCAGGCAAACAGGCGGTTGGCTGCAAATGGATTTACACAGTCAGACTGAATCCCGATGGCACTCTCCATCGACTCAAAGTCCGCCTTGTGGCCAAGGGCTTCGCCTAGACTTACGGTATTGACTATTTTGATGTCTTCTCTCCAGTTGCCAAGATGGCCTCCAACCGGTTATTCATCTCTCTGACAGCTCATCATCGTTGGCCTCTTCATCAACTGGATGTCAAAAATGCATTCCTCCATGGATTTCTTGAGGAAGAGGTTTATCTGTCTCAGCCCCCCGGATTTTGTGCCTCCGACGCCGACTCTCAAGTCTGTCGACTCCGCCGCTCTTTTTACGGCCTCAAGCAGTCTTCTCGTGCTTGGTTCGGCCGCTTCAGCACTGTCGTCATCGACTTTGGGCTCTCTCGCAGCATGAAAGACCACACCGTGTTCTACAGGACAACCTCCGCTGGTTGCATCCTGTTAGTCGTTTATGTGGATGATATCATCATCACCGGCAGCGACAGTACCGGCATCACCCAACTCAAGGGTCATCTTCACCAGCACTTCCACACTAAGGATCTCGGTCCTCTCACATACTTCCTAGGCATCGAGGTATCCTATTCTTCGAACACCATTTCCCTATGCCAACGGAAATATGCATTGGATATTCTGCAGGATGCTAGGCTGACACAAGCCACTGGTGTCGACACTCCTCTGGAGCCTGGGGAACGGTCTCTTCATGACTCCTCTGAACCGTATTCACACCCAGAGTGATACAGTCGACTAGTGGGCAAACTCAATTATCTTACCATGACTCGTCCCGACATTGCCTGCGTTGTCGGCAAAGTGAGCCAATTTATGGAGCATCCGACCACCTCTCATTGGGATGTTGTCCTCCGCATCGCCAAATACATCAAGCGAGATCCTGCCCGTGGTCTACGCTACTCTCATCATGCTCATCTCAATATTGAGGCCTTTTGTGATGCAGATTATGCTGGTTGTCTTGCTACTTGGAGATCAACTTCTGGGTTTGCCGTATTTTTGGCAGGCAACCTCATCTCTTGGCGCAGCAAGAAACAGACGGTCGTCTCCCGCTCCAGTGCGGAGTCCGAGTACCGAGTCATGGCCACCGTCACTACAAAGATCATTTGGCTTCGACATCTCCTCCAGGAGCTTGGCTTTCCTCCGCAGACATCTGCTCACATCTGGTGTGACAATCAGGCAGCCATCAAGATTGTTTCGAATCCCGTTTTCCATGAACGCACGAAGCATATTAAGGTGGACTGCCACTTTCTTCGACACCACCTGGAGCACGATCATGTCAGCCTTAACCACATCCTGACGGCGGACCAGCTTGCTGACATCTTCACCAAAGGCCTCACAGGAGCTCGCCTCGCCTCGCTCAGTTCCAAGCTGGGCATCCACAACATCTGCGACCCAGCTTGAGGGGGAATGTCTGGTCTTTTCAGCAAGCTCGGTTCTCTTCATCTCAAAATGCTTCCACAAAAAACCACAAATAATCATTATTCCAAGGCTGCATAAAAATATACAGCAGCATTAATTGCGGCGTGGAGCTTTCTTTTGCAGCATGAGAACTTTTCATGAACTCTGTACAGACTGCAGCTTGAGTTTGTAAACTTCAGCTAGCATCTCAGCTCAATGTCTTTTTCTCGCTTGAATCACAGTCATTTGTGATATTTAGAACAATGAAGATCGGCTCCAACATCAGCAGATCTTTGATTTTGTTTCCACAAATTCCTCAATTTTGATCACCAATGATGATTTTCAAATATTCTCATTTGAAAATCATAGAATAAAGAACAATGACTCTTCCCCATTCATCTCATCCAATCTTTATCAACTCAAACTTGAATCATGGCTAAACATAGCTTAATGATGTTTTGAACATTAAAGAATAGTTTTGACATCATCCCAAATGTTAATTTTTTCTTCAGAATTTAATTCTGGAAACTCAATTTTCAATCTGCAGAAATCTCAAAAAAATCCAAGTCAAAAGTCTTATGCAAACAGTGTATAGCCCATTTTATAAGACTTTCTGATAAGTCTTACAGAGTTCCAACAGAAGTCTTATGCGGCTTTATTAGAAGTCTTACGCGGCAGCTTGAAAGGCCTACGCTGGTCTCAAAGTCTTACGCCCTGCCCTGAAGTCTTACGCGGGCTCAAATAAAAGTCATACGCGCTGACTCGAAGTCTTGCAACCCTTCAAAGTCTGACGCGAGAAGTCTCACGTGGCCATCAAAATCTTACAACCTGCTTAGAAGTCTTACGGCACTTTTAAATTCAGCAAACACTGAAGTCTTACGGCGGCTTCAAAGTCATACGCGAGACTCAAGTCTAACGGCACAGGAGACAAAGTCATATGCGCTTCATGTAGGCGAAGTCTGACACGCTGGAAGTTTGACGCGCAAACTAAGTCATACGCTCACAAAGTAGACTTCATGCCTTTGTCATTTTTCTGCTCCAGCTCCAAATTCTAGACTTAACCTACATCAGAATCATTTCAGATCTTCTCAGGGCCTCTCAAATCACTTCAAATCACCTTGGAATAGTTTCAAATAATTATGTGAATTGTCAAAATAATTCCAAGCCTCTTTAGCTAATTTCCAAGGTACTTAGCAACATGTTACTCAAGTTAGAGTATTTCAAGAGCTTCACTGCCTTAATAATTTCAGCTCCAATCTTAAACAATTTCAGCCTTCATCCTAGAGTATTTCCTCACTGATTTCAGCAGCCAACAGGCTTGGTAATACTAGGATGGATTCTCCAACAATTCGGCTAGCTCTGTCATTTCATTAATCTCATGTCTTCAATCTCCTCATTAGCTGGCATCTCATCTTTTTATAAAACTGTTATAGACAGCACTTCTCTTCCTTCAATACTTGTCTTCGACATTATGATCAGCTCTCCGATCATTCTGATGTTAGGGCTGCTTTCCAAGTAGTATTTTCTTTGCCATTTACAATCGGTTTTTCACTTCTGTTTTTTTTTTTTTTTTTTTTTTTTTTTTTGCTTGAGCTCTGTCCATGAGTACAAATTTATTTTCAACCACTTGATTTCTATGAAAAAAGTCCAGATAGTAGATGAATTTTGAGAAATCAGGGCTCTTTTTTAATTTAAACATTGATTCAGTAGTAAAGCAAGAAATTAAATATTTTATGGGAGTGCAAAAGATCCGAATCTTGGTCTTCCTCTAATTGTCAAGTCACCGACTCAGGCGTTCACATCTTTCAAAGAAAAAATGACGTGGATGCTCCAAGGGTGGGAGGGAAGTTCTCTTTCTAAGGTTGAAAAAGGGGGTCCTTATTAATACAGTTGAAAAAAGGAAGTTCTCTTTCTAAGGTTGCCTTAATTCGCAAATTGTTAGATTTTTGGGGGGAAGAGATTCGGGGAAAAGAACAGGTTAAATGGGATAACTTATGTTCATACAAGGATAATAAGGATCTTGATTTTAGAGATCTCAATGCATGTAATCTTGCAATATTGGCCAAATGGGGTTGTTGCATGATCCAGGAGGATTTCATGAGATTAGAATTAACTAAGATTGAATCAAATAGAGCTTTCAAAACCTAACTTTTCCCACACTTTCCAGAATTTTGAAACTACACGCCGTGCAGTTTGAGTACACGCCGTGTACCTCCTTTCCAGGTATACCCCGTGTTGCAAGTCGTGACCTTGCTGTGTGAAATAATGGGTGCACGCCGTGTAGTCCTTCCCCGCGTACGCGTTACCAGTCAACGGTCGTGTACCGTGTTGGAGTCGTGTCCTTGCCGTGTGCAATAAATGAGTACACGTCATGTGTCTAAACTACACGCCGTGTAGTCCCTCCCCGCGTATGCGTTACCCTCAAACCGTGTGTTGACCAGTCAACGGCCGCAGAGCCGTGTTGGAAGTCGCGTGGAGACCGTGTGAAATCACCGAGTACACGCTGTGTACCATAAAATACACGCCGTGTACTTAAGGAGGGGTCCCCTCCTTTCAACTCACCCCTCTCCTCCCCTTCCTCTGAGCAGAGTTCTCCCAAGAGACTCGAATGCTCTTTCTTTCATAACTTCTTCGTCCGAGCTCCGATTTACGATCCGTTAGCGGCCACGGGATCATAACGACGAGGCGGAACTTCCAAGATTGGATCCGTTGTCTTTCCTTCGGCCTTTCCTTTCCGACTTCCACCCGATGAGGTTTTGCCGGGACTCGACGGGAGTGACGGACGCCGACGGACGTCTTCTAAAGTTGATACGGGGGAGCATTGCGATCGGAACCTATGGAGGTAGGGATTTTACCTTCGTCTCTCTAATTTGTGCATCATGCGGGGTGGGTTTCCTCTTGTTTACGTGAAACACTTTTGAACCGGTTTAATAAAGATAATAACTGGCTTATATAACGGGGTTGGGAAGTTGTGATTGCTGTTACTTTATATCCTGTGATATTATGTTGTGAATTGAATGAGCTTCTACCTACTGAAAATCACGGTCGTTGGGGGCCTTTGCTTACACAATTAAATGTTGCCCTCTCTTTCTGGATTTTTCTTATGGATGGAAACCTTGTGGAATGTGGAAATTGGTTAATCACGTAAAGTTGGCTGTTTAAAATCTGGAACCCTTGTGTGATCACCCCGGTTGAACAAAATGGAATAATGAACATGTGGGTGTTGGCTTGGTTACGTGGCATGTGATGGGGGTGTTTTGTGGGTTGTTGTGGATAGGGTGAGCAGCGGGGCTGCGGTTGGCTTGGTTGTGGGTTGGTGTGAATGTTGTGTTGGTAACGAGAAGCGGGGCTGCAATAAATGGTATTAAAGAGATAATGATGTACGGTGCAGTTGTGGTTATGACAGTTGGCAGCGGGGCTGCTGGGTTGGGTTTGAATGTGAACGGGCAGTGGGTTGTGAATAATAAATGAAAAGTGGAAGAATTAATAAATGGTGGGTCATGGTAATGGAACGAGATTAATAATCAATGGGGTTGGATGGTTGATAAGGACTTGTTGTGCTGCTTGTGTTTTCCTAACTTGATTTGTGGATGGCAGGGATATGTTTTACGAACGATCGATGTGGTTGGTTGTGGTTAGTTGCCCAGTAGTTAAGGAACTAAATAAACCAATTCTGCTGAAACGTGAAAACCTAAATGGGGTTGGGGTTGTTGTTGTATGCATGCTTCGTAGTAGCGGTGCTGAGGCGCGTGCTCAGTTTCTCTGTTTAGAAGCCATAGGTTGGGCTGAGTGGTTGCTATATATATATATATATATATATATATATGTATCTTTTGTGTTTTATCGCACCCCACCCATGTTGAGCACTTAGTGCCGAATACTCACATTTCATGGGAGAGGGTGTTTCTCCCTTAGTTACTAGCTCCTTACTGCTCCTTCTCCCCTAAGCTGTGATGGCTTGAGGCGACCTTACACCTAAGACTCTTCGGGTAGGTTTCGATTGGGGTGGCTTTAGCCCAAGACTCTTCGGGCAGGTTCTACTGTTTCCCAAGAATCTTCGGGATGAGGCCCAGGTGTGTGCGGGCGGGATACGTGGTTGTGAGGCCCAGGTGTGTGCGGGCGGGATACATGGTTGTGAGGTCCAGGTGTGTGCGGGCGGGATACGTGGTTGTGAGGCCCAGGTATGTGCGGGCGGGATACGTGGTTGTGAGGCCCAGGTGTGTGCGGGCGGGATACATGGTTGTGAGGCCCAGGTGTGTGCGGGCGGGATACGTGATGGTGAGGCCCAGGTGTGTGCGGGCGGGGAGAGTGTGGCAGCGTCAGGACGTTTGCCGTTAGGAAGAGCAGCTAACTAAAGGGAAACGGTGCGGGGTACCCAATACTCTTGTTCTTATATACTACTACCTGTTGTGATTGTGTTTTTGGTGAGTGTGGCTGGTGAGGTTGGGTGGATAGAATTCCTTGCTAGGTTTCTTCTGTTGTTCTCACGGGACATTAGGATGTCTCCCCACTTGTGCACGAGAGCTTTACGTTTCCCTACTGAGTATACTTGTATGCTCACCCTACGTTTACTTTCAGGTTTCCAGGAGGACTACCAGAGCCGTGCGGGACCCTACTAGTCGGACAGTTGGAGTTGTTGCTGTACTTTTGTTTTCTTTTGGTATTGTACTTTGAGATTTCTTGTACTTGCACCTTGTTATAAAATTGTTTAAACATGCATGTGAGCTTGGTTTGAGTTTATTTCTATACACTTGCACTTTTTCTTTTTGGTGGTTGACTTGTCCTATTTCCCGATCTTTAAAAATAAAAAGGGTAATGTCTCCCATATTTGTGAAAAACTCATACCCTTGGTGTTAGTCGCCACCCCGGGGCCTACTGGAGGCGGGACTCGGGGGTCATTATCTCCCTTTCACCATTACCAGCTCAGGAGGGGCATCTTTGGTGGGAGGGGGTCGTGACACATATCTTGTGAATGATTATAATAGATTTAAGAGAAATCAAGTGATTCAATATTAAAAGACCGAGTTTGAACGAGTACCTTGGCTACCACTGTCCTCTGTTTGGCTTGTGAAAAACAGTTCTATTTCTTCAATCAACCCTTCACCGCGGCTTCTATCCAAGGACTCGGAGGACATGAAACTTATCAGAATGTCACGCACCTCTGCCGTAGAATCAGGGGTGCACCACTCCCTTCTTTCCATAGGCGCATTGCCATTGTACATGCGCTTTCTGCTTGCCTGCAATCTCAACACCCAAACACCACCTTAACCGATAAAACAGGTAAAACAAAGGACTGTCTGAGGTCCGATCCAACGGCCGTTAAATATATCTATACACAATCCATTGCATCACACTCCATTGGATCAGACCAACGACCGTTTTTGTCCTGCATTACCTGAAGAATTCGATTCAGCTTGGCAGTATGATCGATCTTCAAGAAACGGGACTTCAACAACTCTCGAAAAAGCAGCACGATCTCTTGGGTCACGTTGCCGGGCGAGATGTTGCCGATTATCCCCGACAAGCAATCGTGGTCAAACACGGATCCCATCCAACCCGGAACGGTCCCAAGCCGGAGCAGTGCAACAGCCACATGAACTGCAGGCTTGTGATGTTCCCCAAATGATTTTGAAACCAAACACGGAACAGCCAAAGACACGGCCAGCTCTTCTAGGATCAGCCTGCACCAGCCATTAATCGAACCTCCAACCACCCTTTGCCAGCCTGGCTCTCCTCCCCAGCTCAAAATCAGTGACAAGGAGATGCCACAGTTCAGAGCTACCCGGTGATGGCTGTGGAATACTAGGCCTTCTAATACACCCATCGCCGACATTACATACTCTGCGCAGCAGTCATGGTTTTTGTCTTCTCGGTTCTGTGACATGCTCGTGAGCGCTTCAAGAAGGCAGTAGGAGGAAACTAGCTTAACCGGAGGAGGCCCGAAGTGCATCAGCCTGCACAAGGCATGGAGAGGGATGGCGGTCTGAGAGACGGGCGGTGTCTCAGTAGAGGGATTGAAGAAATGCCGCCACTCCATGACACCTGGCAACACGGCACGGGAACTGAGGCGGCAACAAAAAAAATGCATTAGCTTTGAGAATGGCTTGGAGTGAACTCAAGGGAGATGTTAGTTTACCTTCTCAGTGAAAAATAATGCAGCAGCAGCATGAAGAGTGAAGCTTCCCCGCTGCCAGAAGAGCCGGCATCGACTGTGTTTTGGACCACCGAGGCCAAGGAAGTGTTTATAAGTATTGCTTTTGCGGCTTCTGTCAGTGATGGTGCGTTGGTGGAATGATGCAGTATCAAGCAGAGAATCCCAATTCCAAGAAGAGCTTCCTGGGCTGAGCTATCAGTGGCCGCCACTGCATGGATGGGGTTGTCTACCAACTGCAAGCAAACAGGGGAGCTGAGCTTTGTTTGACAGCACTAATTGAAAACTGTTTTATGGCACCCATCACTTGTATGATAAACTGTTTAAATTCATACGTAAGCACTTATTATTTGATAAGTGCTATGAGCAATTTTCAATAAGGCTACATTTGATAACTCTTACTGAAAACAGCTTATAATACTCCACACTTAAGCGGTTTGAAAAAACAAGTGATGTTTCTTCTATTTTTGAAAAAGCGCTTACACTTACATTCTAGAAGAAAATCAATTCAACGAGTGGCAGAAAAACACTTCTTCAATAAGTAATATGGAAACACTGAGGGTCCATTTGACTACAGGTAGTAATTTTTAAACCCGGCACAACAAGAGTTAAAACGAATTTAGGTCAGACATAAATGGGTTCAGGTTGTGATCGGCTCGACTAATCTAACATGTCCAGATCAGGTTCGGGTTGGTCATTCCTGACCTGTCTAACCAAATTTAAAATATGATGATAATATAAAATATTAAAAATATTCAAATAATTAATTTTATAATATATTTTATTTTTATAATCAACTTAATTTGAAATGATTCAACATGTTTATAACACATTATTTATTTTAACTGGTTTAACAGGTCCAATTACAATATGTAGAACATATGTTTCATATTAATTGAGTTATTTTTAGACTAACTGGGATAATTCAATTTGATTAGGTCATTGAGTTTATATCATAGTGAATAGTTGGACATGTCATGATGCGGTCTATGTTGCATATTTAAAGTTAAAAGGTTGGTAATTTGTGTTAGGGTTGACCCTTTCATAAATGGATTGGATCAGGTCAACCCATTTAATTAAATGGGTCGGGTTATGATTGAGCTTAAATAGGTTCAAAGGATGACCAACCCGACCCATGGACCCGAATTGTCACCTCTACATTTGACAATAATTACTAAAAACTACTTATAGCTCTCATCACTTATGATAAGCGATTTGAAAGAAAAAAAAAAGTGGTGTTTGTTTAGTTTCTGAAAAACCACTTATCAGTAAGTGATTTCAAACGAAGCCTTATACAGAAGCGCTTACCATAAGTCATAATGTTTGGTGGAGTTGATTTGGGAAGAAAGGAAAATAAATAGGGAGATTTCCTTTTCATTACTAATTGTTTTACCAAACGTACTGTAAGTGCTATAAGCAGTGTTGTCAAATGAAGCCCAGGCGTTATCAAAAGAAGCCTTGATCAACGAGAGTTGAAATTGACATCCAAATTTGGAAGAATCCAATTACCCACCCTCATCGCCACCATGGACCAAGCTTCACCATCATGAATCATCTCAGGGTTCACCGAGCGTAGCACGTTAAATATTAAAAGCAAAACATCCATGTGGGACTCATGGAAAGAGAAATGGTTCAGCTGCAAGACAAGACTGAGCACTGTGCTCCCCATGCGATGAAGGCATAAATGGTCCGAAGCAGATGGGATGAGGTCAATGATTGTTGCCAGGACCTTCAAAACCGACATAATGTCATGCTTTTGGGCTTCTTCCCCAACGAGTCGTTGCAGCAAGCTCATGAATATGGCTGCTCCATGATTGTCACCAGCTGCAACCAACTCTGCGATTGCTCGGACATCTATATCGCGGGCACCCGAAGAAATGATTCTGCAAAATTTCAGGACTTGGCGTGATAATGGATTGATGGTCATCTCTTGTTGGAACAACCATTTCATGGCCGTGGCATGAAATGGGGCAGAAAAGAAATCCCAGTCCATCACCACCATTAGCTGGAACAGGGCCTTCTCTGCTTCGGAACTGTAGGAGATGTGGTGGCTGTTCTTCGCAAGATCCCTGTACAGACCATAGAGATTGACTACTCGGGTAAGCGGCACAGAATCAGCAAGTCCACATAGCAAATCACCATTAACGAGTATGAATTGCTCCAAAGAAGCCAATGTCAGCTTTTCATCTGCGGGTCTGGAAGGAGACAAATAAAGAGCATTCTTAGATAGAGACAAATGGATACTGAAAATTTGACAGAGATGAGAAATCAGAAATACCTGGCACCATATAAAGAGCTTATTTCAAGTATCAACAACACGGAAGATTGGCAGACCAGCAATTCAGGATTTTGGGAGCTCCTTTGTCCAAGCAGAAACAGCAATTCAATTGGGTCAGATGGCAGATAAGACGCTGCATCTCTAATGATTTGCCCAGAATCATTTCTCAGAAGAACATCTACGATGGAACTGAGCATCAAATAAACTCGCAATTTCATCTTCTCAGAAGGAAATAAACCTAGACAGCCAAACGCCAAACTGAACCAAGATGATGAAACCAGGATGCCTGCAAATTCCATGGTTTTATGATTGAACTCCATGAGCAATATTGAATGAAAAGTTTCAAATACTCCCAATACAATTTCTTCTTCCATTTCATCAGCAGCCATCGCGAGGAAAGGTAATAAATGCATTTTACAGACATCTAAAACACAACATCTTAGCTCTGCAATACCTAAGTGGTTAGAATTTCCTAGGCAACCATATGCATAAGCCTCCTTCAGAAGGTACATGGAGTGCAAGAATTGAGTAGGAAATTTACTGAAAGTACTCACGCAGGCTAGAACAGCATCTTTTGATGCTTGCTGAAGTGATATGGCCATATTTGAACTCTCAAGTGAAGATGGGGATTTTATAAGTGCTACAAATATTGAACAGGCCATGTTGAATGCCTCAAGATGCATGCCGAGGCCCACATCAGTATGTTGTGCAAACATTTTTGTCAGGATCACACTCACTTCTTCCATACAAGAACTGGACATTACAACGGGACAACCGGTTACGCATTTCTGTAAGAGCTTCAGCATCTGATTTTGAGAAGGGTGGAAGGGAATTTCAGCAATATAACGTAAAATTGGCAGTAGGGTTGCGAAGCCAATGGCAAGCCTTGGCCTAAAAGCTTGCTCAGCTGTTGATAGAAGATCAAGAACTTGAAGGCAGGAGTGGACCAATGGATCTTTACTTTCTGAATAATAAGGATAAAAGTTCATTAGACAAGCAATGAACATAAATAGAAATGGAAAATAGTCAAAACAGCATGTTTTTATCATAGTGACTGTGTTACCTGATAATCTTAAAATTTCAAATACATAGTCAGCAATGTTTTCTTCCACAAAAACTCGGGTCTGTTCCTGCAGATCGCTTGCTTGTGATAGATAATAAAAGACTAAATCCAGAGTGCCAATTTGAACTTTACTGTCAGAAGAAAGCAAGGGGCCTTTAACAGCCTCGGCAAACAAGGTGTTTGATGTGTGCTCGCCAATGCCGTCTTCCGCTTCTTCAATGAAGCTCACAGCGTTATTGGAATCCATGCCACTTCCATTGTTTTCATACACATTCAACAAGCACCCTCTTTGAGCCAAAACCAACAAAAGTGCTATTGAAAGTGGAGGTACGAATGTTAGTCTGGGAAAGATGCAACAAAGATGAGAAGTTCACAAACCTGAAGAAAATTTGATGGTAAAATTCTTTTATCATTGTCTCTGGTTTTCTAACCCCCATTTGTTTTGAGTTTTTTCACATTATGTTAGCATGTTCAGGTTTATGTTTTTTCATTCTCTTCATATGTTATGTGATATTTTTCAACGATCTCGATTCCAATGGCGATATCAGAACCATAATAATGGTATTAGATGTCATAACAAATCCAAGCTCTCACGATTTCCAGTTGGTGAGCATACAAAACAACAGCAGTGAAGTGTTTTTAAGTGAATTAACTGTCTTGCCCAAGCTGAAAATTTTGAGGGCAGTGATTAAAATGCTTTACAAGTTCAACATCAGCATGCATTGGCATGCGCGCAAGTCATTCAAGGACATGGATGAGGGCAGTTTACTTTTTAATGCATAAAAACAGTGAACAGAAGAAGAAAGGAAATCAACAAACCTACACAATTCATGCGGACACTGTCGCTTTGAGTCTTCATCAGAGCATCCAATGAATAACGAAATATCTTGGGACAGAAAGCAGACAAAACATTGTATTCCTCATCATTGTTAGATGCAAACTGAAGGATGGAAAATTTGTAAAGGACAAATAGGATCTCCCCTCGGATCTCTTCACTGCATTCAAAGAGGAAGTTAGCAAACCTACAAATAATATTGCAGAGCCATTGTAAAGGAAGAACCAGACATGAATTTTCTTTTATTGTTACCTCGGCAACCGAAGACCTTCAACCAGATTGGCAACAAGGGCATTGCTGTCTTTAATGTGCACATATGGATTCTTCATATGAGAGTTTAAGAGGACTCCTAGAGAGTGGAGCTGCACTTGTTGAAGAATTGAAACAAAGATCAACAAGTGACTTCACGGTGATCTGAACTCAGAAATTGCGTCTTGCAATAAATCACATGTGGCTTTGAGGTAATTTACTGTTGGTGCATGTGTTTGACATTGAATATGGATTTGATTTGATCATTCTCGTGGTTTTAACAAATTAAAAAGATCCTGCGCAAAGTCTCGTTTAACCAATCAAACAGAAGTCCCCCTCGGAAGCGAAGACTTACAAATATAATAAATAATAAAAAGAAGGGCCGAGAAAATTCATGCCTACGGAAGCTGGAATCATTACCGTGTAAACCTGCGGACGACCCCAAGACAGCTTACCCGAAGCGAGCCGCTCGGAAATGCGATTTACGAACTCGCCATGGACAGCTGAATCTTCAGAAGTGCAGAGGACGACAATTAGATCGGTGATTTGGGAGGCGATGTGGTCATCATCATAGGCACCGAGGGCATGGACGAGGGGAGAGACGAGGAGATGGACGTGGAAATCAAGGAGATAGCGGAGGAACGAAGCGTGGGAGATGGCGCGGGAAAGCTCGGAAAGGGCGTAGCAAACGTGAAAGGTGGGGGAGGTTGGGGAGGAGAGAAGGTTGGCCAAGCAGAGGAGGCATATAGCACCTCCCTCTGGGGTTTGGAGGATCAAGGAGGAGAGATGAGCTTGGGAGCATGATGGCGGAGAGTTGAATGCGTCGGGGCGGTGTTCTTGTACAGAATCTGCAGCTACTGGTTCTCCTTCGTCTTCTTCATGGCCATAGCCATGATCGAAGAACATGGTTGAAAGCTTGGCGCGAATGCTGAGGGAGGGCGCATTTTTCTATTTTAGTGTTTTCTATTTTATATACTGCACCTTACATATTCGGGTTTGGTTTTAGATATTGTAGATGCGGTATCTCTTTTTCTTTTTCTTTTTAAATTTTTTTTCGATCCATTTGCATAATAGATGATTATATTTGATTAAAAATAGAAATATTCAAAGAATATTATATTTGGTGTAAAAAACGGTGCAATGCTTCGGATCATATTTTAATATTCATACACCATTTTGGATTGACTTTACTCCAAAATGGCATAATACATTGGAGATGCTCTTGTACCAAGAGCACTATAACAGATGCAGTGTAGTTTTGATTCCAGCGGAACAATGTAGGGATACAACATAGTGTTGCAGTGGTGTTGTAGTGTGACATTGTAGCGATGTATTATAGAGGTCTTATTGTAACCGATCAATCTGAGTCACAACCCATAGTCACTTGAATTAGAATGCTACAAGGTCCGAAACGCGTTCTCGATTGTCACGAGCTGACGACAAGTACCAAGATATCATACAGAGGAACATGAGAACAATTTCACCCTCGAATAATCATAATTTCACCCTCAAATAAGCATATGATAGGATGTGAACAATAGAGTAAAGCGAGAGATATCCATAATATATATCAAATGTCAAACAACCAAACTAAAAGATAACATCCAACAATTGGATAAAAAAGTCTCAACAAACGAAAAGTCCATCAATAACGCGGCACCCAAAACAACTCATGGGTCTATCTCCATGTGATCGTATGTCACCACCATCCCAACCCATCAAAAAGTCAACACGAGCAAGGAGAGTCGTCTTCTACATGACGCTCTTCCCTTTACTTGTATTGTGAATTTAAGGTGTTTTCGCGTTGAGTCTGTCTTGTTAATTGTTTATGGTATTTATACTTTGTTATGCATGCATGCAAAAGTAATTTCAATTCTTTTCCTTTATTATTATGCTGTTTTTTTTATATTTTGGATCTTAAGGTTTTACCTTTACGCATGATGCCTTCTTTACCCTTACGTTGTTTACCCTTATATGGGTGTCCCATTACCTTTACATAGCGTATTTTACTCTTATGTGGGTATCCCTTACCTTTATGTTGTGTGATTATTATTCTTATTCATGTTTGTTTGATTACCTTTGTGTGAGCAGTACCCTCGCACGTTTACCCTTACGCGACGACTGGTACCCTCATGTGGTACCCTTATGCGGGTGTTACCCTTATGTAAGTACCCTTACACGAGTGTTGCCCTTACGGGATTACCCTTACACAGGTAGTACCCTTACACGTTTACCTTTATATAGCGCAACCCCTTTTTTCAAATATTGTTGTGCAATTTACTTTTCTATTTTGTAGGTCTCTGTGGCACGCTCTGACTGGCTAGGCAGTCAGGCTAGCCTCTGCGGTTGTTAGGGGATTTGATCACCCTCTATGGCCTCGTACTTTGACATTCGACTGATTCTCTCCTTTTGGTTTTGCTCTGGTTCTTAGTGTGGAAAAAACCTCAATAGTTCTTCAACTTGTGCTTCGAAGAAGATCTGCTCTTCGGCATGTCGTTGTCCGCCAGAGCTGTTGCTGCTTCATTTGTGGTGGAGATCATCGACATCCCTTAACTGAGAAGAAGTGTGGCCTCATGTTCCCAATTCGGAGGCGTCGACCAAGTACCAATGAGATTTAGAAGAAGGCTTAAAGTGAGTCATGCGAGAAGTGATCCAGACTACTAAATAGTAAATATACCCAGCATTGTAAGTTCTTTCGAAATTTCTTTGATTCATTCTGGACTGGTTTATCTTGTACCTGCATCTTTGTTTTGAGCATAACAAAATGTGTCTGTGGGTGGGTGGTGTTATGGTTGTGCATATAGGCCCTAAAGGAACCGAAACACGTTAAATCCTATGTTCTTTCAATCTTCTTTCTTTCTTTGTTTGAGCTCAATCTGTATTGTTGACTCTATTTAGAATATTTCTTTGGATGTATTGTTCAAACCACTTGAATAATATTCATGTTCAGGTTTCTATTTTTTAAATTTCGCACTCTTCTTAATTCATCATTGTTCCTTTCTATTTGTAATTGAAATTATTATAACCTCAAAGGACCTTTTCAAATTCAAATACTTAATTGAATAAGAAGTGTATAACCATTGATCTTGGATTTTTATTGGGGGTGTACACTTAACGTTGTCCCCAACAAAGTGGTATCAGAACATTTGGTTAAACATGGGTACAACTAAGTATGAAATCAAAAAATTTGATGGTGATAATGATTTTTAATTTGTGGCGAATTAAGATGGGGGCTCTATTAGTTCAACAAGGCCTCATAGATGCCTTGCATGGCCCAATGAAACCAATTTCATCCCTTGCTACTGATGGCTAGACCTCTGCTACATATCAAGATGTCCCTCCCAACATTTTTGTTAAGACACATAGTTCTATATTGTTGTCTCTTGGTGCAAGGTCCTTTGAGAAGTTGCCTTTGAACATGCTACTGCTGATATATGGCTTAAATTAGAGAAACATTACACGACACCTTCACTTGTTGGTATAATTTATAAGAAGCACCACATGTTTACCTTTAAAATGTGTTATGATGTTACTATTAAATCTCATTTGGATGAATTTAACAAAATCATGCTTGATTTATCCAACACTAATGCGACTGTTGATGATGAGGATCAAACTATTATTCTTTTGATTTCTCTTGACAATTCCTACAACACATTAGTAGAAACTATGATGTATGTTCGTGACTCTCTTACCCTTGAAGAGGTCAAATTTTCTATTCTTTCGAAGGAGTAGCATTCTAAACCCAAAGTGAAAGGTGAGGCTGAGAGTTTATTTACCAGAGGGAGGCCACATGGTAAAAAGAAAGAAAAAGGTAAAGATAAAGTAAATAACAATAACAAACCCAAACCTAGGTCAAAGTCCAAGGATAGAAAAGTTGTGTGTCGCAATTGTGGAAAGCCCAGACACTTAAGACCCAAGTGTAGAAAACCCAAAAAAATCCTAAGGCTGAAGAACCCATTGACTGATCCCTTTTAGTGGATTCGGGTTATGATACCGCTGAAGTTTTAAATGTATATAGACATGCACTCACTGATGAGTGGGTTTTGGATTCAGGTTGCTCTTTTCACATGTGCCATTTTAGAGTGTATTTTCTTAAGCTAGTTAAGAGAGTAGAGGGGGATGTAATCTTGGAGAATAATAGGAAGTGTAAGGTTCAAGGAAGATGTACTATTCTTATAGAATTAGATGACCATTGTAATGAACCAATCCAGGTTGCCCTCAAACTTGGCACCCGACCTGATCCATCACATACCCGAAGGGCGTTTCTGATCCCCACAGGCTGGCGACAAACACCTGGGCATCGAACGACATACCAAATGGAACGATTTAACCCAAACTAAACAAAACATGTGGCATATATATATACACGAAGCAAGAAGAAATAGCGGAAAAAACAACAGATATAAGCCATGGATGTAAGAAAGACAGTGGAAACAAACGACTGTAAAAGTAGCCAAAACTCCAAGAGACAAGTCCAACTGCAAAGGACCAAAACCAAAAAGCTACTCCATGTGATGACATGGATGAACTCCCACCATCTCACCACCAGCTACCCAGATCAGCTGACACAAAACCTCATCACCTCACTACAGCGCCTTGTCTTTCCCTGTATTGGAAGACATACAAAGGCCTACGCACCACCGAAGAGTTGCACATGGTGTGAGCTAGCATGATCAATAGGATCCCACCCCAGGTGTTCTATAATAAGTCTTTGTATAACAATTAATGTATCCTCTAATTAAATAAAACATGACATGATAAGCAGTTAAACAATTTTATAGAAAACATGATAAACATTTCCCTCTTTATCAGAGTTCTAAAACAAAAGTAGGTATATCAATTTCAAAGCACATTTTTTCATATCATCTTTCACAAGCATCAACATGAATATCAAGGATAAAATAGTACAATCCAAGCAATACAAAAAAAAGTAGCAGCACAAGCATCACAATACTAAGGAATAAAAAAGGTTAGGCAACAGACTACTCGTACCAAAATCTATGAACAATGCATTGTGGTACCTGAAGCCAATGGTCTACACTCCAGGACTAGGGAGACACCCTATAAAGTGAAACCCCAACATCATATACATACCTAGATACAATAATCTACACTCTAGGATAAGAGGAACACCCCAAAAAGTGAACCCCCACAATAGACGATAGTCTCAAGCTAAACCTTTCACCTAGTACCCAAGGTAACCCATGTGCTCATTTTCACAATCATTTCAATGTTTCAAAAATAATTTCAAAACCATTTCAAAAATCCATTTAAATTCTTTGAAAATACCCTTTTTCTTTCCATTTATCAACAATCAGGGAAAAACCATTTTCTTTTAAAAAACCTATTTTTAACACGCACAAATCAATCTTGCCAATTCCTTGTATAAATCAGTTTATAAATTAGGAACAATAAGGTTCATCAACATAGACTAGAGACGGAACCACCTACCTCGAAACTCAGGTCACACACACCCGTAATGGGATCCACCAAAAATGAAAACCCAATAATGTCTATGAAGGCCCTAAAATCAAATCCACATCACACGATTGATCCAATTTAGAAAACAAGGGGTCAAAAAAAAGGAGGAAACCCACATACCTCAAGAACGGACAATCGACACACCATAACTAATAAGGGAATGCCCTTTGGAATGAGATCACACAACGAATCTAGAAGAAGGATGAGAGAAAACTCCAACCTAAACTAATGGATCCGATAACGCAACCCAATGGTGCTACCATGATCAAAGAAAATGAATAAGCGAAAAGATTACTTATCTGAAGAGACGCACCATAATCACAACGAAGATCAATCATCGATCAGATCGTTTTAGAATGAGAGGAGTCACCCAAAATCACCTGGAAATTTCCCTAGGTCGAGAGCAAGAGATTTTGGAGAAAAGATCCAAAGTAAAACAGTTGTACACCTATTTTAAAAACTATACGTGGGCTGTTACATGACATGTTACCCGGTTACATGGCGTGTAATCGTCAAAGTCCCACATACGTCGGAAAACCCATCACATCATATTAAAATCTGTTATTTAAAACATTCATGACATGAAACATCTCTTCACGTCGTGTAACCTTTCACAGTGTGAAGTCTTTCACCACTTGCATCTAGTAACTCTTACACGACGTGTAACCTAGTTACATGATGTGAAATCCTCTTGCAGCATATAGAAAAAGCTGGTTAAAGCTAAGAGTCCAACAAATATCCGACTTTGCCATTATTGGTATCCTCTCAATTCCTTCTCAGACCTATATATACTATGAGAAAAGGAAAACCAAGATGAGGTTAAAAGACGTACCTGATAGATCGGTAATGGGATGTTACAAACTTCCCACCATAAAGACTTTGCATCCTCAGGAAGTCATGTGGAAGATGTAATCTTTGGAAAAATATGAGGTCACTGCTCCCTCATCATCGACTCACGCTCCCAAGTCTCATGAGAATTTGATCTGTGTTGCCATAGTACCTTGACCAATGATATCAACTTCGCATGCAAGACTTTCACTTGAGATTCAAAAATCTCAACTGAATTCTCCAGAACAGAAACATCTGGCTCTAACTCAATTTCTTCCCAACTCAGAATGTGAGAAGGATTAGGATGGTACTTCCTAAGATAAGATATGTGTAAAACATCATGAATACCTGACAACTGAACTAGAAATGCTAACTGGTAAGCAACCTTCCCGAGCCGCTTGGTGACCTCAAAGGGTCCAACATATCTCAGACCCAATTTTTCCTATTTTCCAGGACGATGGTGACCCAATCGAGGAGAAAATTTCAAGAAAACCCAATCACCAATGAAAAACTCCAGTGGGTGATGTCTCCAATCCACATACGATTTCTGTCGACTCTGGGCTGTAACCAGACGTCAATGTACCTCATGAATCTTTGCCGACATTTCCTAGACCAACTCGGTCCAACTAAAGATACTTCACCCACCTCTGCCCAACAAAGAGGCGATCTGCACGAGAGACCATACAACACCTTTAAGGGATCCATTCTTATATACAATTGATAATTGTTGTTGTAAATGAACTCAAACAGTCCTAGATGGATATCCCGTGATCCACCAAAATCCAAGACATAGGCACAAAGCATATCCTCTAGGATCTAAATCACACGCTCCATCTGACCATCTGTCTGTGGATGGTAAGTTGCAATCAACTTGACCTGAGTTCCCATTTCCTCTTGGATACTCCTCAAAAACCTCAAGGTAAACTTAGGATCCCTATATGAAACAATAGCAGGTCTCCCATATAACCTCATAATCTCCTGCACATACAACTTACCCAAATATTCAACCTTAGTGGTATCCTTGATTGGAATGAACTGAGCAGACTTCGTCAACCAATCATCAACCACCCAGATAACATTCTTCCATCAGGGAGTTCATGGTAATACAACAAAAAAAATCCATGGATACCTTGTCCCATTTCCAAACTAACACTGGAAGAGGCTGAAGCAAACCAGAGGGTTCCAAGTACTCTGCCTTTATTTGTTGGCAGGTGTAATAGTGAGACACATAATATGCAATGTCACACTTCATACCCAGCAACCAGAATCACCATATCATGTCATAATACATCTTTTTAGTGCCTGGATGGACGAACCATAAAGAGTTGTGACAATTAAACAAGACTAAACTTCTCATGGATACTGGGATGAAAAGTCGCTTCCCAAAGTGGAGTATACCATATGAAGAGAGAGACCAACTAGAAACGATCTCCCCACCATAAATGATTTCTTGATTTTTTATAAACTCATCATCCTACTGCTGAATTTGGAAAATAGACTCCAAGAGAGATGATGATAAATGAACACTGGTCAGAACCATACCTGAAACATCCTCCTGAGCATCCAGGTGTAACTAAGTGAAAATCCCCATAAGGTTCTACTCCTTCGATTTTAGAATAGCCTGTGATGATACTTTCCAACTAAGAGCATCTGTAATGACATTCCCCTTCCTCGGGGTGTAGACGATATCAAAGTCAAACATATGGAGGTATTTTACCCATCATCTCTGTCTAAGATTCAAGTCTTTCTGAGAAAATATATAGCTAAAACTCTTATGATCATAGAAGACTGTGAACCACTCCCCAAATAGACAGTGCCGCCAACATTTAAGTGTATTCATAAATGCAGAAAGCTCTAAACCATGAGTGGGGTAATTCTTCTCATGCGGTCGGAGCTGACGAGATCCGTAAACTACCGTATGGTCATCCTGTATAAGCACACATCCCAAAACAGCACCAGAAGCATCACAAAACACCACGTACCTCTTACTATGATCGGGTAAGATTCAAATAGGAGCTGATGTTAGAAGTCATTTTAGTTCATTGAAAGAAGACTGACACTTCACATCCAATGTGAATTTTACCATGTTCCTAGTAAGAGAAATCAAAGGCAACGCAAGCTTAAATAAATCCTTAACAAACCTTCGATAGTATCCAACAAGACCAAGGAATCTTTATATTTCAAAGACATTTTGTGTTTCCTTCCATGATGAAACAACCTTCATCTTCTCTGGATCGACTGATAAGCCATGTTCGAAAATTTTGTTCCCTAAAAACTTCACTTCTTGAATCTATAAACTACATTTCAAAAGTTTTCTGTATAAATGGTGACTTCTCAGAATTTATAGAACCAAACTTAGATGGTTATAATGCTCACATTAAAATTTAGAATAAAATAGAATATAATCCACAGACACTACAAAAAAAGTGTCAAGATAATTATGGAATATTCGATTCAATAAAGCCATAAAAACTACAGGAGCGTTAGTCAGACCAAAAGGCACCACAAGATATTCATAATGGACATAACTACTCCTAAAATATGTCTTTAGTACATCAGACTCCCGAACTATGAGATGATGATAACTCAATCAAAGATCAATCTTCGAGAACCACTTTCCCCCTTTAACCGATCAAACAAATTATCCACATGATGTGAAGAATATTTGTTCTTAACTGTTACCCGGTTCAACTTCCAATAGTCCACACACAACCGAAGTGAACCATCATCTTTCTGGGAAAAGAGAACATGGGATTCCCAGGGTGAAATGCTAGGGTGAACGAAACCTTTTTCCAACAGGCCATCCAACTGAATTTTGAGCTCTTTTATCTCCGTCGGTGCCATACGATAAGAAGGTATCGATATCGGCTGCGTACCTGGCATCATTTCAATCGTAAAATCTACCCCTCTCTCTCGAGGAAGACCAAAAAATAAATTTGAGAAAATGTCAATAAAGTTTAGAACAACAATAGGAAGGTAAACAACAGGAGAAACATCATCAGGATCAAACACAATAGTAGACAACAAACTCCTGAGATATAGGCGGGAAGGCCCCACATGTTCTGATCTCGAGTCCCATTCCCCTTGAAATACACGAGAACTCTCCTCAGCAGCAAGAAACGAGACACACTAATGATAACAATAAACCTCATCTTGATGAGTGATAATCCAATCCATATCGATG
Organism: Viscum album; assembly: GCA_963277665.1. Classification (NCBI taxonomy): domain Eukaryota; kingdom Viridiplantae; phylum Streptophyta; class Magnoliopsida; order Santalales; family Viscaceae; genus Viscum; species Viscum album. Next base: position 1,777,723,647 of record OY728157.1, read on the forward strand.
ATGACATCAAATAGATCCAGATCAAGAATGAGAAAATCCCAGACCAAATCCGTATTAAAAACTGTTAATGAACAAGAAGGAAACTGAAACCCATACTCTCTCCTCTTTCCAAGAGGTGTCGCTAACTCCATTATAAAGGACATAAGTTCCATTGTAAGTTTAAGGATATCAAAAAAACATGAAGATATAAATGAGTGGGAGGAACCAATATCAAATAAATCAATTGCTACTAAAGATGAAATAAGGATAGTACCTCTCACTGTTGTCGAACTTACATCAATTTCCATTGGACACTCATCTACTGCATGAAAGTGATTCACTCCTAAGGTCTGTGGCTAGATCCCTATAGTCTTTGAAGTTTATAAATACACTGTAGTATCCTTTAGAGCCAATGAACCCAGACCATAATGAGACATAGTCATAGCATGATAGAAGCGTTGTATATGACTAAATCACCCACAACTATTGCACCTCTTTGCGGGCATAAGAAAAAAATTTCTTGTGTGTATGAACCTTCCACATTGATAGAAAGTTAGAGGCACACTGCAATCTATATCAGATGGTGCAGAGGAGTCTCATTGGTAAGACCCACCACCACCACTTCTACGATGATCCTTCCACTTCTTCTTCTTCCCATGCAGGCCACTGAAGCTGCCACTAGATGGAAGAGAAGAGTTGGGAAAACTAACCTTGCCTACCATATCCATCTCTGCCATCATAGATCTGTCTACTGTCTCTTAATAGGTAGAAAGTTTCAACATAAATACCTAAAATATGATATCTGATTGCGAACCCTATAAGTACTTATGAGCCTTCAACTGGTCATTTTCACCACGTTCGGAGAAAAACGGACAAGCTCAGCAAACCGATTGGTGTATGAAGACACCGAATTCTCTCCTGGCTATAAGGAAAGGAACTACAGAGACTTTAACAACATTAGAAAATCTGGAAAAAAACTATTGGAAGAACAGGGTTTTGAAACCCTTTCAATCCAAATCCACGTGCATGTCTGCCTGGACCATAGAATCCCACCATCACTTTCCAGAACCCTTGGGACTGAATGATATACACTTTATCCTAATATTATCAGGTGTCTCCAGGAATTTGAAGATTTGATCAATCATATCCACCCATTCCTCCACCTCTTGAGGTTCATTAGTTCCTTTAAAGGACGGTGGCTTCTCACGTAAAAATTATCGCAACTGATCTCTTTCTCCTCCAACTCCTGACCGAACCTCAACAACTGCGTTCTGAACTCATGGAACACCTTGATCAATAGAACGAACTGTCCGTATGATAGTGTCGATGATATTTTGATCCACTGGAGGATTTCCTTATGGATCATCAACTACACCTTCCTGAGGAACTCGTGGAAAATATCTCAGAGGCATACTATTTCACACCTAAACATAAGGAACGATTAGATAACAAAGTAAATCTCAGCTTAAACCAGAAAACCCATAAGTAGAAACTGAGATTTTTAAAAAAAATCCAAAACTAGAGACACATATCCCAACTTCCCATGGTAACTTGAGTCTCGTTATGATAAGAGATGGTCCAACACTTATCACATCATACCTCTCAAGTTCTGACAATCCTATCTTCAGTCTAATAGATGTCCCAAGATAAGGAATCCTGAGGAAAAACCTCCCTCTGATACCAAAATGTAATGAACTGACCCGAGTTTCCTTCAAATATGGCACCCGAATCAATCTATCACATAACCAAAGGGCATTCCCAATCCCCACGAGCTAGCAAAAATCACCCAAGCATCGAACGAAAAACTAGAGGGAATGATTTCTCCCAACCTAAAAAAACACATGGAATATATATATACATAAAGAAAGAAGAAAGAATGGAAATCCAATAGATATATGTCATAACTGTAAGAAAGATAGTAGAAACAAATGATTGTAAAAGTAGCCAAAAATCCAAGAGACAAGTACAACTGCAAAGGACCAAAACCAAATAGCTACTCCATGTGATGGTGTGGACGAACTCCCACTATCTCACCACCAGCTACCCAACTCAGCTAACACAAAACCTCACCACCTCACTGCGGCACCTTGCATTTCCCTGTATTGGAAGACATACAAAGGTCTACGCACCATAGAAGAGGTGCACAAGGTGTGAGATAATAGGCTCAATAGGATCCCACTGAGGTGTTCTTTAGAAAGTCTCTGTATAACAATTCTTGTATGCTCTTTTTAAATAAAACATGGCATGATAAGTAGTAAAGTAGTTTTATAAAAAACATGGTAAACATTTCCCTCTTTATCAGAGTTCTAAAACAAAAGAAGGTATATCAATTTCAAAGCACATTTTTCCATATCATCTTTCATAAGAATCAACATGAATATTAAGGCTAAAACAGTAAAAATCCAAGTAATAAAAAACAATAGTAGTAGCACACGCATCACAATACTAAGGAATACAAAAGGTAAGGTAGTATATTACTTGTACCAAAATCTATGAATAGTGCACTATGGTAATTAGATCCAATGATATACACTCCAGGACAAGGGAGACACCCCAGAAAGTGAAACCCCAACATCATATATATACCTATATCCAATAATCTACACTCTAGGATAAGAGGAACACCCTAAAAAGTGAACCCCCACAATAGAAAATGACCTTAAGCTAAACCTTCCACCTGGTACCTAAGGTAACCCATGTTCTCATTTTCACAATCATTTAAAATTTTCAAAAATCATTTCAAAACCATTTCACAAATCCATTTACATGCTTTGAAAATACCATTTTTCTTTCCATTTATCAACAATCAGGGAAAACCCATTTTTCTTTTAAAAAGACTCTTTTCAACACACACACATAAATCCTACCAATTCCTTATATAAATCAGTCTATAAAGAAGGAACAATAAGGTTCAACAACATAGGCTAGAGATGGAACCAACTACCTCGAAACTCAGGTCGCACATGCCCGTAACAGGATCCATAAACAACGAAAACCCAACAACATCTACAAAGGCCAAGAATTAAATCTACATCACAAGATTGATCCAATTTAGAAAACAAGGGGTTGACAGAAAGGAGGAAATCCACATACCTCAATAACGAATGACCGCCACACCACGAACAATAAGGGAATTCCCTTTGAAAGGAGATCACACAATGGGTCTAGAAGAAGGATGAGAGAAAACTCAAACTTAGACCAATGGATCCGATAACGCAACCCAAGGGTGATACCTTGATCAAAGACAATGAAGAAGCAAAAAGATCAGTTACCCGAAGAGACACACCGCAACCACAATAAAGATATAATGTTGATCAGATCATTCTAGAATGAGAGGAGTCTCCCAAAATTACATGGGAATTGACTTGGATAAAGAGAAAGAGATGTTGGAGAAAATAACCAAAGTAAAACAGCCGCACACCTATTTTAAAAACTGTATGTGGTCCATTACATGACATGTAACCTGATTACATAGCGTGTAACCGTTAAAGTCCTACATACACCAGAAAACCTATCGCCTCAGATTAAAATCCATTATTTAAAACATTCATGATGTGAAACATCTCTTCACATCATGTAACCTTTAACAACATGAAGTCTTTTACTACTTGCATCCATCAACTCTTATATGATGTGTAACCTAGTTACATGGAATGAAATCCTCCTACAGCTTGCAAAAAAAGTCGGTTAAATCTAGGAGTCCAACAAATCTCCGACTTCACCATTATAGGTATCCTCAAAATTCCTTCTTGGACCTATAAATACAATGAGAAAAGGAAAACCACGATGAGGTTAAAATATGTACCTAATAAATCAGTAATGGGATGTTACAACCATTATATCATTACCCTCCTAAAAGTTAAGTGGGTTCCCAAACTTCACAAAAACTTGATTTCACAAGGTGTTCTAGACCAAAAAGGGTATGTATTTAAGTATGAATTAGGATTCCTTAAGACCTCCAAGGGCTATAGGACTATAATCAAAGGATCCCTAGTTAATGGGATTTATGTGTTGAATAGGAATACCCATTCAAGGTAGCTAGGTAGTTGTATATGATTAATACTGATATCACCTTGTTATGACATAAGAGATCAGGGATTATCAAATATAAAGGGTTAGAGGAGTTGAGTAAACAAGGGATGTTAGAAAATGTTACACCAAGAAATCTCCCATTTTGGAAAGATTTCATCTTGGGTAAGTCTAAGGGGGTTAGTTTTGGAAGGTCTTCTTTTAAGGCTTCTCATCCATTAGAGTACATCCATTCTGATTTATGGGGCCCTACCAAAACCACATTCCATAGTGGAGGTTTCTATTTTTTTACTTTCATCGATGATTATTCTATAAAAGTTTAGATTTACATATTCAAAAGAAAACATGATGTTTTTGAAACCTTTAAAATGTAGAAATCCCTTATTGAAAACCAAGTTGGGAAGAAGATTAAATTCATAAGAATGGATAATGGTTTAGAGTACATGTCTACTAAGTTTGTTCAGTTTTATCAATCTGAGGGTATAACAAGACACTAGACTATTAGGAAGACCCCCCAAAAAATTATCTTGTTGAGTGAATGAATAGAACCATTATTGAGTGAGTTTGAAGAATTATTACATGCTTAGGCTTTCCTAAATCATTTTGGACAGAAGCTTCCACTATGATAGTGTACCCGATTAATAGGTGTCCATCAAATGATAACCAGTTTAAACCCCCAGCTGAACTGTGGAATGGAAAATCAAATTCTTATAACCACATAAGAGTCTTTGGGTGCACATCTTATGCCCACATTAAAACTGATAAGTTAGAACCAAAATCTCTTAAGTGTGTTTTTATATCCTATTGGTGTCAAAGGATATAAGTTGTGGGTTGAAAAACCCAAATACCAAAGGTCTATAATTATTAGTTATGTTTCCTTTCATGAGTCTAACCCAAATCTCCTAAATTGAAATCCATCACACATGAAAATAATGATACAATCCATAATAAGGATATCGATCCTCATCCTTCTACTCAGCTTGTGGTTGTCATTGAGCCTCTTCCACCTTTTCCTTGAAGTGGAATCCAAAATGAGTCCAGTTCTGATTCAAATTCAAATTCTGATCTTCCTAGTGCTAGTAATGATATCTAGTTGACTCAAGACAGAGCTAGGAGGGTCATTATACCTCCTTCTCAATTTGGCCAATGTGATATAGCTTCTTTTTTTCCTTTCATGTTGCTTAGGATCTTATTGATTATGATCCTAAAACCTATAATCAAGCCTTGAATGAAAAAAAATACCAAAGAATAGATCTATTACATGCATGAAGAAATGAAATCCTTCATTAAAAACCATACCTAGTCTATTTTCGACAGATATCCTAATGTCATAGTCATTGGGTGTAAATGGATTCAAAAAAGAAAGGAAGATAACACAAATGAGAAGAAAATCAAATTCAAGGCCAAATTATTGTCTAAGAGTTACCTTCAAAGAGAGGGTATTGATTATGATGGGACTGTTTCACTTATTATTAAACATTCTTATATTCAGTTGCTTCTTGCTTCTTATTCCTTTAATGGATTTCACATAAAACAATTAGATGTGAAAACTGCCTTCTTACACGGTGACCTTAATGGGAAATTGTACATGAAACCTTCTGATGGTTATCAAAAGGAGTTCAAACCTAACCAAGTTTGTATTTTAAATAAATACATGTATGGTTTAAAGCATGCATCAAGAAAATAGTATAGGAAATTTGACTCTTTTATGTTAGATAATCAATTTAATAGGAGCCAACATGATGCATGTGTTTATTTTTAATGTGTTAAAAACTGCATGTTATACCTACCACTTTATATAGATGATATGTTGGTTATGTGAAATAATATGAAGCTCATTAATTCCATTAAGTCTCAATTGAAAACTGTTTTTGAGATAAAATATTTAATAGAATCAAAACAGATATTAGGCATGGAAATTATAAGGGATAGACCTAATAAACTGCCATATTTTTCCTAAAATGCCTATATCTTGAAAGTCCTAAAAATGTAATTTCTTGATACCTTGAAGCTAGTTAATGTTCCCTTTGATTACCACTCTAAACTATCCTTTAATCAAGCCCCTACTTCTACTATTGACATTGAATGGATGTCAAAGATCCTTTATTCCAACATTGTTGGTAGCCTAATGTACTCTATGATTTTCACTAGTCTTGGACTATTTTCACTCTCAATAGATTCATGGCCAATCTAGAGAAACCTCATTAAAAGGAAATGAAATGGTTACTAAAATATGTGTCATATACTGATGATCTGACTTTGTGTTTTGGTAGAAATGTAAATAATAATGAACTAATTACTGGATATATAGATACTGATTATACAAGTAATGTGGATATGAGAAAGTAACTCACTAGATACATCTTCAATACTTGTGGAGGAGCTATATCTTGGAAATTCAACATGAAATCTGTGGTTTCTATTTTAAACACAGAAGCTGAGTATATTTCCTTGACCGAGGCTCTCAAGGAGGCTTTATGGTTAATGATTTTTTTCGAACTCAATTTACACAATCTTTTTATTTTAGTTTATTATGATAGCTATTAAGATTTTCATTTGTCCAAAAATTTAGTTTTTCTGGGTAAATATGAACACATTGATATTAGATTATATTTTATTAGAGATATTATTGAATCTGGAATAGTATGCATCACAAAGATATATACTGATAATAACTCGACTGATGGTTTGAATAAAGGTGCGGTTTTATCAAAATTCAAGTTTTGTTTAGATAGAATGAATTTGGTTCCCATTCAATGAAAATATTTTCAAGAACATCGCCAATTTCAAATGAAAATAGTGGAGATTTGTGAATTTAAGGTGTTTTCATTTTGAATTTTCCTTATTAATTGTTTCCTCCATTTATACTTTGTTATGAATGTATGAAAAAGTAATTTTAATTCTCTTCCTTTATTGTTATGCTCATTTATACTTTTTCCTTATTTATTTCTTTATTCAAGCTCAATATGTATTGCTAATTCTATTTGGAATCTTTCTTTGGATGTATTATTTGAACCTTTAAATAATATTCAAGTTATGATTTCTATTTTTTAAATTCCACTCTCTTCTTAATTCATCATTGTTATTTTTTTTGTAATTGAAATAATTATAACCTTGAAGGACCTTTTTGAATTTAAATACTTAACTGAATAAGAAGTGTATAACCATTGATCTTGATTTTTTATTGGGGGTGTATGCTTAACATTGTCCCCAAAAATGTGTCATCAGAGTCTTCAACTAAACATGGGTTCAACTAAGTATGAAATTTAAAATTTTGATGGTGATAATGATTTTAATTTGTAGAAAATTAATATGAGAGCTATGTTAGTTCAACAGGGCCTCACAGATGCCTTGAATGGCCTAAATAAATCAATTTTATCCTTTACTTGTTGTTGGCCAGACCTCTACTGCATATCAAGATGTCCCTCTTGGCATTCTTGTTAAGGCCCATAGTTCTATATTGCTTTATTTTGGTGATAGGGTCCTTTGGGAAGTTGCATTTGAATCTACTACTGCTGGTATATGGCTTAAATGAGAGAAACTTTACATAATAACTTCACTTATTAGTAGAATTTATAATAAAAACCACATTTTCACCTTTAAAATTCATTATAGTGTTGCTATGAAATCCCATTTAGGCGAATCTAATAAAATTATGCTTGATTTAGACAAAATTAATGTGACTGTTGATGATAAGGGTCAAGCTATGATTATTTTGATTTCTATTAAAAATTACTACATCACATTAGTAGAAACTATGATTTATGGTCCTAACTGCCTTACCCTTTAAGATGTTAAATCTGATCTAATTTATAAGGAGTTTAATTCTAAACCCAAAATGAAAGGTTAGGTTGAGTGTCTATTTACCAGAGGGATGCCACAATATAAGGGTAAAAAGACAGAAAAAGATAAAGAGAAAGGCAAGGACAATAACCAACCCAAAACTAGGTCAAAGTCTAAGGATAAAAAAGTGGTGTGTTACAACTTTGGTAAGTCTGATAACTTAATACCCAAGTATAAAAAACCCAAAATAAATCCTAAGGTATAATAATTTATTGACCAATGAATTTTAGTGGATTATGGTTACAGTACTGCTGATGTTTTAAATGTATCTAGACATGCACTCACCAATGAATGGGTTCTGGATTCAGGTTGTTCTTTTTACATGTCCCCTTCTAGATAGTCTTTCCTTGAGTTAGTTGAGAGAGTAAAGGGGGATTTACTCTTAGGGAATAATAAGAAGTGTGAGGTTTAAGGATGAGGTTATGTTCTTATAGAGTTAGATGACCATTCTGTCATCACCCTCCTAGATGTTAGGTTGGTCCTTGACCTTCATAGAAACCTAATTTCACCTGGTGTTATAGAATAAAAGGGTGTTTATTTAGGTCTGAATTATAATTCCTTAATATCCTCATGGGATTTAGGTCTATAATCATCAAATCCCTAGTTAATGTGCTTTATGGGTTGAATGGGAAGACCCATTCAAGGCGGCCAGGAAGTGTGTATGTGAGTAATGTTGATAACACCTTGTTATGGCGTAGGATATTGGGGCATGTAAGCTCTAAGTGGTTATAGGAGTTGAGAAAACAAGGGTTGTTAGAAGACGTTACACCGAGGAATCTTCTATTTTGAGAATATTTTATCTTGGGTAAGTCTAAGAGGGTTAATTTTGGAAGGTATTCTTTTAAGGCTTTTCAACCATTGGAGTACATCTATTCTAATTTATGGGGACCTACCAAAACCACATCCCATGGTGGAGGTTCCTATTTTTTTCCCTTATAGATGACTATTCTAGAAAATTTTGGATTTAAATACTCAATTTTTTTTTCAAACCTATATAAAAAACCCTTGTACAAAACCAGGTTGTAAAGATGATTAAAGTCATAAGAACAAATAATGGTTTGGATAACTTGTTTATTGAGTTTGTACAGTTCTATAAATTTGAGGGTATAACAAGTCACTGAATTATTAGGGATGCCCCCAATAGAATGGACTTTTTGAGCACATGAATAAAACCATTATTGAGAAATTTTGAAGCATGCTTTCATGCTCAGGCCTACCTAAATCCTTTTGGTAAGAAACTACCACTACAACAATGTACCTGATTAACAGGTTCCAATCTACTGCTAACCAATTTAAACCCCTGAATGAAATGTGTCATGGAAAACCATATTCTTATAACCACTTAAGATTCTTTGGTTGTATTTATTATGCCCACATCAAAACTGATAAGTTGGAACCAAGAGTTCTTAAGTTTGTTTTCATGAGATACTCTATTGGTGTCAAAGGATATAAGTTATGGGTTGAAAACCCTGATAACAATAGTGTATAATTAGTAGGGATGTCATCTCTTATGAGTCAGTCTCTCCTAAATCTAAATATATCACACATGATAGTAATGATACATCCCATAATGAGGTTGTTGATCCTCATCCTTCTACTCAACTTGAGGCAACCATTGAGCCTCCTCAACCTCTTCCTCGAAGTGGAATCCAAAATGAGTCTAGTTCCGATTTAGATTTGTATTCATATCCTCCTAGAGCTAGTAATGATTACCAGTAAACTTGAGATATAGTTAGGAGGGTCATTAGACCTCCTGATCGATTTGGAAAATGTGATATGGCTTCTTATTTCCTTTCATTTTCCTAGGATCTCATTGATGATGATCCTCAAACCTATAATCAAACCTTGAATGAAATAGATTCCAAATAATGGATCTCTATCATGCATGAAGAAATGAAATCTTTGATTAAAAACCATAACTGGACTATTTTTTATATACATCTTAATGCTAAATTCATTGGGTGTAAATGGATTTACAAAAGAAAGGAAGATAAAATTGATGAGAAGAAAATCAAATTCAAGACCATATTAGTGTCCAAGGGTTACCTTTGAAGATATGGTATTGATCATGCTAATATTTTTTCACTAGTTGTTAAACATTCTTTTATCTGTCTACTTTTTTAAATTTTCTTCTTTTAATGATTTTCACATAGAATAATTAAATATGAAAACTACCTTCTTACATGGTGAACTTAATGAAAAATTGTTTATAAAATCTCCAGATGGTTATCAAAAGGATTTCAAACCTAACAAAGTTTTCCTTTTAAATAAACCCCTTTACAGTTTAAAATAGGCATCTAGACAATGGTATAGTAAATCTAACTATTTATGTTAGACAACCAATTTAATAGTAGCCAACATGATGCATGTGTTTACTTTAAATGTGTTAAAAACTACATGTTATACCTACTTATTTATATATATGATATGTTCATTATGTGCAATAATATGAAGCTCATTAATTATATTAAGTCTCAACTAAAAAATATTTTTGAGATAAAATATTTAGGAGCTGCAAAAAAAGATATTAGGTATGAAAATTATAAAGGGCGAACCTAATAGACTATTATATTTGTCCCAAAATTCTTATATCTTAAAATTCCTAAAAAGGTAATTACTTGAGATGTTAAATCCAGTTAATGTTTCCTTTGTTAAACAATTTAAACTATCTTTTAATCAAGACCCTACTTCTGCTATTGACATTGAATATATGCCAAATATCCCATATGATAAAATTATTTTCAACTTAATGTACTCAATGATTTTCACCAGGCCTGACATAGATTTTTCTATTTTCACTCCTAGTATATTCATGGACAATCTAGGGAAACCTCATTGGTAGTACCTGAAATTATTACTTAGATATGTGCCATATACTGTTGACCTATCTTTTTTATTTTGGTAGAAATATAAATAACGATGAACTAATTGTTGTATATGTAAATGCTAATTATGTTGGTGATGTGGATACCAAAAATTCATTCACTGGATATGTCTCCACTGCTTGTGGAGGACCCATATCTTGTAAATGAAACTTGTAATCTGTGGTTTTTATTTCAACCAAAAAAGATGAGTATATTTCCTTGATCAAGGATATCAAGGAGGCATTATAGTTGAATAGTTTGGTTTCTGAAATCAATTTACACAATCCTATTATTTTAGTTTATTTTGATAGTAAATCATATTTTCATTTGTCCAAAAAATTAGTTTTTCATGGACAATCCAAACACATATACATTAGGTTACATTTTATTAGAGATATCATTGAATCTGGAACCATATCTATCACAAAGAAACATATTGATAATAACTCGACTGATAGTTTGAATAAATTAGAGGTTTTATCAAAATTAAAGTTTTGTTTAGATATAATTAATTCAATTCCTATTCAATGACAATAGGTGTAATAACATCTCCAATTTCAAATTAAAATGGCAGAGATTTGTGAATTTAAGGTGTTTTCATTTTGAATTTTCCTTGTTAATATTTTCTGCCATTTATAATTTTTTATGCATGCATGGAAAAGTAATTTTAATTCTATTCCTTTATTATTATGCTCATTTTTTGATTCTGGATCTTAAGGTCTTACCTTTATGCATACTTCTGTCTTTACCCTTACGTGAGGCTTACCCTTATATGGATTACCCTTATGCGGGTGTCCATTTACCTTTATACAGTGTACCTTACCCTTATGTGGATTTCCCTTACCATTATGCAGCATGAGTGTTACCCTTACACATGTTTGTTTCATTACCTTTATGTGAGTAGAACCCTTACACATTTACCCTTATGCAACAATCGGTACCCTAATGTGGTACCCTTATGTGGGTCTTACTCTTACATGAGTGTTACCCTTATGTGATTACCCATACATAGGTGGTACCCTCACATGCTTACCTTTACGTAGCGCATCCATTTTTTTCAAATATTATTTCATGGTTTAATTTTTTGTTTCATAGGTATCCATGGAAATATTTGATTGTTTGGGAAGTTAGGCTAGACTCTATGGTTGTCAGGGGATTTTATGACCCTCTACAGCCTCATCCTTTGGAATTCAACTGATTCTCTCCTACTTTTTCTCTAGTTATCATTGTGGAAAAAACACAAGTGGTTATTCATCTTTCACTTTGAAGAAGACCTGATTTCTAATCTATCGTCATCATTCAGAGCTATTAATGATCTGTTTGCGGTGGATATTGTCAGTGTCCCTTCACTGAGAAGAAGTGTGGGATCCTGATACTGATCTTGGATACATCGAACAAGTACCAAGGAGATTTAGAAGAATAATATTTCAAGATATTCATGTGAGAAGTGATCTGGTGCTGGATAGTAAACCTATCCAACATTTTAAGTTATTTCAAATTTCTTTGATTTTTTGTGGGAAACTTTATCTTGTACCTTTATCTTTTTTTAGAATAATAAAATGTATGTGTGTGTGGGTGGTGTTCTTTTTGTACATATAGGACCCAAAGAGTCTGAAACACATTAAATCATGTGTTCTTATTTTCATCTTCTTTCTTTATTTGTTTGAGCTCAATCTGTATTTTTGATTTGGTTTGGAATCTTTCTTTAGATGTATTGTTTGAAACTTTTGAATAATATTGATGTTTTGGTTTATATTTTTTAATTCCACACTCATATTAATTTTTCACTATTAATTTCTGTTTTTAATTGAAATTATTATCACCTTGAAGTGAATTTTTGAATTTGAATAATTAATTGAATAAGAAGTGTATAATCATTGATATTGGATTTTTCTTAGGGGTACATGATTAATGTTTTACCCAATATGTATCCTGAAAAACAAAGGCTATTAAATCTAAAAGGAATGAGTAGGTTGTGAACACTAAAGCTCAGTATGATACCACCAAAGAATCTATACAAAGTTTATCCACATGCATCCATTAGTTCTTATTCAAAATAGTTTTATACAACATTACATAAAGAAATTATTTCTTTTCTAAAACTTTCCATTCAAATCATCCTTTATTTTTATTTTCAAAACCAATCCATATTCAATAAATCATAATAATATGACAAAAAATTCATGAGTCATAATCAAAGACAATAACCAATTTTTCTTGCATCCATAAATCAAGAGGTAAGACAATATAAAATACATAACCATGTAATGTATCTACAAATCACTAACGGGAAATTCACAACAAAAGGGTGTACACTACTCAAAAAACTATGAAACACTGGCTGTAATAATGATAACCAAAGTTCGAGAATTTCAGTCCCTTGGAAAGTCTACCCTATCCACTATGGCATCAAAGGAACCCTCCTTAGTGATAGTTAAATCCACTAGGGCATGTCTTTGTTTAGATTTTCCCCATACCCAAAGGTTCTCCTGATGTGATATTATATCATCATCTTGTTTAATAAATAAAATTCATATTTCATAAACATTTTCCAAGGAAATATATTCCATTTCCATTCATGAAAAATCCTTTCCAAATCAAATTCCTCTTTAAGGAATTTTATCAAACACATGATGTGAATCAACATGGTTTTCAACAAAAACCCATTTTTATAAAACAATTTCATAACCATAAAAGATAAATTTACCCTATTGTGGATTTCAAATCTTCAATTTCATAAATTAAAACTAAAGGGAATTATAAGAACACACACATTCCATGGGAAAGCTCGTTGTATAGAGACACCCACCTTGAGAACATTGAAAACCTCATTACCTTCTAAAACTAGTGATGGATATGAAGAGACTGGGTCCTCACAAACCTAGATCTAATAGAATCACAATAAATTCCCCTTCAAACCCTCTAGATCCACAAATCACATCCCTTTAAGATAAGGGGAAGAGAGATCAAGAGGAGATCTAGAGAGAAGAGGAGAAAATGAGAGATAAACTCAATGTACCTTGATGAGATCCACCCAAAACGATCAAGGTTCACCCAAGAATCAAAGGGAGAGTCTTATAGAGTGTCTTGGAGGGGATTATTCAAGTTAATGTAGGATTATGAGGCAATATAGGTTAAAATGACCAAGGGAATCGGGGTAAATTTCAATTTTTAGAAGTTTAGATCTGGGCACACAGTTTGGATGCATGGTTTAACAAACCATGCATTAACCATGTGGTGGCCTCTTCCCTTAGAAAACCAAGGTGTAAAATTAAATAGAGAAGAGACACATGGTTTGAAAAACCATGCTCAATCCATGATACAACCTTCGGAAAATCACTCATACACCCACACAGTTTTCATGGTGACTTGCATGATTTGATAAACTATGATCAAACCCTGAAAAATACCACTGGGACTCATAGTTCCATGTCACATGGTTACTACACGGTTAGTACCAACTATGCACTTAAATTGTTTTCCTTTCCTCTTTTCCACGAAACTCCAAAATTTTATCCCCCATATCCTAAAAGACTCTAAAACCTTACAAGGGATAAACCAAGCTCAAACGTAAACATACATGTGACCCAAATGGTGTCGCAATTCTCTCCACCATAAAAACATTATGTACCCAAAAAGTATTAGGATCATGAACCAGAAAAGATATAAGGATATTTATACACCATTAAGGCCTCATACTTCCATGTCTCATAGATGTGCCTACTACACTAACATCTCACCCGGACCAATGAGCTCTTATTTCCACAAAACACCTTATCCTTTCAGTTCACTATCTATACATTCCTTTCAACCACTAAGGTGTCAAGTTCAATATCAAAATCCTCCCACTAAATCATGTGGGATGGGTTTGGATGACATTTCTTCAGTTGGAAAAAATGAAACACATTATGGATTGAAGTTAAATGAGAAGGTAATTCTAGTTGATAAGTTACCATCCCAAGTCACTCCACAATATCAAATGGGATGATATGTTGAGGTTCTAACTTATCCTACTTCCCCAAACATTTATGCCCCAACCAAGGGGAAACTCTAACAAAAAATAGACCACATACCTCAAAGTACAATGGAAAATGACACCGATATATATACATTTTTTGGTGACTCTAATCTATTTCCAACCTCTTCCTGATCAATTTCACAATATTCATCATCTCCTGAATGATGCTCGGTCCAACCAAGGACATTATCCAACCTATCCCCAATAAAGGGGAAACTTACAAGGCCTCCTATATAATTCCTCAAATGACGTCATCTAAATCGATGCCTAATAATCGTTTTTATAGGAAAATTTTACCAAGGGAAGATATTTATACCATGATCCACTAAAGTTAATCATGCATGCCCAGAGCATGCCTTAAAAAATATGGATAAACTACTTAGAATTGTCATCCATATGGGGATGATAATTCAAGCTCAAATTCAACTGAGAACCCATCAATATCTTCAATCCAATCTAGAATAAGGATGTGAAGTGAGGATCCCTATAAAAAATGATAGCTGATGACACACCATGGATCCTAAAAATATCATGCATGTACAAGTTGCCAATATCCTCTACCTTCATCATCTCCTTGATGGGTAGGAAATGCAAAGATTTTGTGAGTTGATCAATAATCAACCATATCACATCCTTACCACTAGGAGTGTAAGGTAGCCCAATCACGAATCCCATGGATATATCATCCCATTTTTCTACTGGGATGGATTAAGGTTGTAGTAAACTAATAATCCTTTGATGTTCTGCCTTAATTATATGAAATGTAAGGAATCAAGATACAAAATTGGTAATCAATCACCTGATTCTATGCCACCAGTAATGATGTATCAAGGCATAATACATCTTGGTATATTTAGGGTGTATGTAATAACTAGATCGATGTACATCCTCCAATAATTTTTGTCTCGTGTCTATTGGAATAACCAACATACCTCAGAAGTGCAAAACCCCATCAGAAGACTGATATCACTCATCTGAGGTGCCCACACCAAGAATATTCTTGCTAAAGCACTGGCACTCCTCATCCTCAGCCTGCCCAAGTAGAATCTTATCATATATAGAATATCCAACCTAAATACAAGACAGGAATACATATATGTCACCCCCATTTATCCAAGCATAACTCAATAAACAAGCTCTGCAAGAACCACTAATCTATCTATTTTTTCACCATCTGAGCTGGAAGTTTCCTTCTCAAAACATTTGCGACCATGTTCCATTTTTTAGGGGTGTATGAAATATCAAAATAAAAGGTCTGATGGTACTCCATAAATCATATCTGTATCAACTTAATATCCCTTTAAGTGAAGATATACTTTAGAATATTATGGTTTGAATACACTGTAAACTGCTCCTTGAAGAGGCAGTGACACCAAGTCTTAAGTGTGTGCATCACTTATACTAACTCAAGATCATGATTGGGGTAGTTCTTCTCATGAGGGAGTAACTGATGATAGATATAAATTACCACCTTCCTTCCCTACATCAAAATACAACCTAAAACTATACCTAAGGCATCAAATTAAACATTATAAACCAAAATTTTCTTAGTAATAATCAAGACTGAATTTGAATTCAATCACACTTTCAACTCCTTAAAAGATCTCTAGCACTGATCAATCCAAATGAACTTCACACCCTTATGGTTTAACTCTTTAATAAAAGATGAAAGATTCGAGAAGTCCTAAACAAAGTACTTATACTAACTATATAATACCAAGAATATATGAATTTAAAACACATTTTTTAAATTCTCCCAATTCATAATAGCCTAAATCTTCTCAGGATCCACTGAGACACCCTTCTTAGAAATCCTGGGGCCCAAAAATTTTACCTCTTGAATTTAGAACTGAAATTTGGATAGCTTTCCATACAGATGATGTTCCCTCAAGATTCCAAGGATTATTTTTAAATTATTAGTATGATCCTTCTCCGATCTAGAATAAACAAGAATATCATCCACAAAAATAGATATGAAGGAATACAAGAACCGATGGAATATTCGATTCATTAAATCCATAAACAATATATAAGTGTTAGTAAGTCCAAATGGAATGAACATATACTCATAATGTCCATACCTTCTACTAAAAATCATTTTAGTAACATATTACTCTCAGAACCTTAATTTATGGTACCCCAATCTCAGATTAATTTTCAAAAACCATCGGGCTCCCTTGAGATGATCATAAAGGTCATTAATCCAAGGAAAGAGATATTTGTTCTTCACTATCACCTAGTTGAGTTTTTGGTAATAAATTTAAATATGAAGACTATTATTCAACTTCTTTGTAAAGTGAACTGGTGATTCCCAAGATGAAACACTAGGATAGATAAATATATTATCCTCAAGATCCTCTAGATAAACCTTTAATTATTTTAATTCAATAGGTTCCATTTGGTATGAAGATAAAGTAATAGTTCTCATCCCCAGAAGTAAGTTTATGGAAAACTCAACTTCTCTTTGAGGCAACAACATAGAAAAATCATCTAGAAAGACTTTGGGATACTCACTCATCACTGCTGTAAGAAGACCACTAGGATGTAGATTAACAATATAAAAAAAAACTCTTACAACTAGCATGGAATCATCTCAACACTATGAGAAATAAGGCATACTCTACCATACCTAGGATCTCACTCACCATGAAATACATGAGTGACTCCATCGGAAAAAATAAATTTCCCATGACAATGATAATAATAAATTTGGAATTTAAATCTAATAATTTAATCCATGTCAATGTTAAGATCAAATATGTTAATATTAAGAACTAAAAAGTATCATATGGTTTAATGATCAACAATAATAACCCGACACTCAGGGAATTTAAATCCCCATTCTGACTTCTTTCTCAAATGATTGGAAAGAGTCATTATCAAAGGTATAAGCTCTGAGCTCAAGACCAATGTATCAATAAGTTTAGATGATATGAAGGAATTATTTTCACTAGTATTAAAAAAATCCATAACCATCAAGGATGTAATAAACACCATACCTCTCACAGTAGTTTATCCTACCTCTAACTCCTCTGGTTCATATTTCACTACATAGATATGTCTGACCTTATCATGCCCTTTATTTGAAATTTGAGCATCACTCTTAGAACAAAGTTGAGATCCCACCCACTTTTCTACATCATATCTAAATTGATATCCCCTAGTAAAGGTGGATCCAGGTCTACTACCCTATGATTCTTTATTATAGAAATGATGAAGATGACTAGATTGACCACATGTGTAAAAAACATTGTGTACTACCTTATAATTGAGTATGAGGGGTCCCTTTTTCCCACATTGGAAAAAAACCACCTGACTCACCCCTGACGTCTGTTTCACACTCCTTCTACCACCTCAATACCGATCAACCTACTTCTTCCTCTATCCAGATAGAAAACTCTGGCCACCACATGATGCCACTGATGTTCCAAAGAGATTTTTCTTCCCATATATGTCTTCCTCAACTATATATACCTTTTATACAGCCTCCATGAAGGTGGTTGGGCACATAAGAATCATCACAGATCAAATATCTACCCTCAAACCCATCTCAAACCTCCATGACTTGAGATAGTCATTGGAAACAAGCTCTGAAGACAAGTGCACCAACTCAAAAAATCAAGTAGAATACCCCATGATAGATTAACCCCTACTCTAAAGTGATGAACTTTTGAGCCTTATCCACTTTCAGTGTCTCAGGGTAGAACTATTGATTGAAGGATTTCTTAAAAGAAATCCATGTGAGATCTTAATGAAACTTGGATTTCATAATATACTCCCACCATTTCCTTCCCACCCCTCAATCATGTAAGTGGTGAAAGAAACCTTGGATTCATCCAAGGTATTCAAAATGTGGAAAATTCACTCAATAATTTTGATATATTCCTCTAATTTTTGGGGTACCTTGTTACCATGGAAGATCAATGAATACTTATTATAAAATTTTGAAGCATGGTTCACTCTTCATTTCGGTTCAACATTGGAAACTTTACCCATGGAATGTATTGTTGGGACTATTATTTTCACCAATACTGGGTCAAATAGAGGATTCACTTGTGAGACTTTCTCTGTGGATTCCTCTCTAGTATTTCAGAGGTGCCATAATATATAAAACAAAAAGGATATAAACCATTAATAATAGAATTTGATTCTTTTATCATAAACTGAATTTAGATAAATAAAGCTAAAAAAGGATAAAACTATAAAAAATATGATAGAAAACCCTAGACATCCCATGGTAACTCGAGGGTTTTCATGAAAGTGAGTTATCCAAACACACTCCCACACCACCTCTCAAGTTTTTACAGTCTTATATCCATTATATCAACAAACCCATGACACATGAAGTTGATACATAAGCACAAGTAAAGGATTCAATGATAAAAAGACCATTTGATACCAATTTGTAACAAAACAACCTGGGTCAACTCATAAACTCACCAAAATTATCCCACCATAAGGACCGAAGCATGTTCCCAATCACCATGATATTGTGACAAGCACCAGGGTATCATACAAAAAAATGTGGGAATGATTTCACCCTTGAATAGACATATGATAGGATATAAAAAATAGATCAAAATAGAATATATACAGAATATATATCATATTTCAAAAAAACAAACTAAAAGATAATATCAAACAACTAGATAAAAAGGTATCAATGAACAAATAAAATACTATAAACAACATGGCACCTGAAACAACCCATGGGTCCATCTCCACGTGACTGTATGCCACCACCATCCCAACCCACCAGAAAGGAAACACAGGCAAGGGGAGACATCCTCTACATGAAACTCTTCTCATTACCTGTATCCTTCAAAACCAAGTCTACAAACTTCCAATGAAAAAAGTAGGGGTTGAGAACTAAATCTTAGTAGGATACCATAAAATAATCTATACAAAGTCTATCCACATGAATCTATTTGTTCTTATTCAAAATAGTTTTATAAAACATTTCATAAAGAAACTGTTTCCTTTCTAAAACTTTACATTCAAATCATACTTTGGGTTTCTTTTAAAAATCTATCCATATTCAATAAATCAAAAGAATATGAAAAAAAAATCCATGAGGCATAATCAAAGGCAGTAACCAAGTTTTCATGCATCCCTAAATCAAGAGGCAAGGCAATATAAAGTACATAACCACATAATGTATCTACAAAGTACCAAAGGGACATTTACAAAAAAAGGGTGTACACAAATCAAACAACCATGAAACACTAGTCATTATAATGATGAAAAAATTATGGGAACCTCATTCCATTGTAAATTCCACCCCCTAGCCACCATAACATCAAGGGAACCTCTCCTAGTGATAGTTAATTCCACTAGGGGATGTCTTTGTTTAGTTTTTCCCTACACCATAATGTTCTCTCAATGTTCTATTGTATCATCATCATGTTTAAGAAATCAAATTCATATTTTATAAACATTTTACAAGTAAATTCATTCAATTTTAAATCATGAAAAACCCTTTCCAAATCAAATTCCTCTTTGAGGCATTTTATCAAACACATAATGTGAATCAACATAGTTTTCAACAAAAAACCCATTTTTATAAAACAATTACATAGCCTTAAAAGATAAATTTCACTTATCATGGATTTAAAATCATAAATTTAAAAAATTAGAACCAAATGGAATTATAATAGTACAATAATTCCATGGTAAATCCCATTGGATAGAGACACCTTCCTTAAGAACTTTGAAAACCTCTTTGCTTTCTAAAACTAGTGATGAAAACAAATAGATTGAGTCTTAACAAACCTAGATCTAAGAGAAACAATATAAATTCAAAATAGAACCCTCTAGATTAAGAAATCACATCCCTTTAGGGTTTTATTGAGATAAGAGGAATATAGATCAAGAGGATATCTAGAGAGAAGAGGAGGATAGGAGAGAAAAACCAAACTTAACTTGATGAGATCCACCCAAAATGATCAAGGATCACCAAGGAATCAAAAGGATAGTATTATAGAGTGTATTGGGGGGGGGGGGGGTAAGTTAATGAAGGATTATGGGACAACTAGAGGTTAAAATTACCAAGGCAGTCAAGGTAAATTTTAATTTTTAGAAGTTTGGATCTAGGTGCACGGTTACCTAGGGAAGAGTTGTACGGTTTGAAAAATTATTCTCAAGACATGAGAAAACCTCTAAATAACCACCCATACACCCACATAGTTTTCTTGGTGACTCACATGGTTTGAAAAACTATGCTCAAATAGTAAAAAACACCACTAGGACTCACATTTCTATATCACATGGTTACCACTTGATTAGTACTAACTGTGTACCTATCCCATTTCCCCCGAAACTCTAAATTTCAACCCCCATCTCCCAAAAGCCTCTAAAACCTCATAAGGTATAAACCAAGATCAAAAGAAAGAATACCTATGAACTATATGTCATCACCCTTATAGTAATTGGTTTAAATATTTGTAATTTTTTGATTTGTATAGTGAGACTCTCACATTGTCTAAATGGGTGTGCATCAGTCCTTTGTGAGGGGATGGTGATTTGACTCAATTGGGTCATGTGGTGTGTAACTTTATTATGATTTATGCCTCAAATAATTTAAGTGGTTATAATGATACATTATCATTATTATATTAATATATATTTTTATGGTTATATTTTAACAATGAAAAGAATTTTTAATTGCTATAATAATAATAATAATTTAATATTGAATGTTATTATTATTAAAAAATATAATATTTAATTTTTTATAAATATGATATTACATTGTAAATAATAATTATAATACAATATTTAATTCAATAGATAAATTTCATGTCAGTGGTAATAAAATAATATAATTTTACATGTTATACCATAATTATAATACCACATGTTGTTAATAATTACTATAATATTACATGTTGTTAACAATAATTAGAAGATTTTATATTAGTAATATTTATAATTTTACATGTTTTTATAGTATTCAATGTTATTATAATATTCAATGTTATTAATGATAATTATAATGTTGTATTTATTAATAAAATTCATAATATTGCATGTTAGGATGATTTTACATGTTATTATAATATTCATATTATAATAATATTTCATGTTATTAATAATACTTATAATATTATGTAATTTTAATATTATAATTTATAATAATATTACAGGTTATTATTTTTATGTTTTTTATGAGAATGTCGATGTTCAATACACAATGTAAGTATAAAGAAAACTCATCCAAGATCATTACAAGTAAATGAAAAATATAATAAATAAAATAAATATTTTTAATAAGGTTTGGAATATTTTGATCAAACCTGATTTAACAAATCAAAATCTCATTTGGTATCCATTGGTAATTCAAATTACCAATGACTTACTAAGATGATCTTCTCATCTAAGATATGGTAGTCACTCAAATTATAAAAAATGAAAGTAAGGATTATGAAACACTATAAAATCTATTAGATAAGGAAACTCAAATAATTCTAAGAACCAACTTTTTTCATCGCATTCCATTGAGGCATGAAAAAAAATATATTTATTTTACTTAAACCTAGCTAGTAAAATAGTAAAAAGTCAAACACACAGGGGAGAGATGGATTATTCCAAGGTTTATTTCCTTTTCTGATTCTAAACTAAGTGGAAAATGATATGTGCATGTGTTTTTATAAAGAATAGTGTGCTATCAGTGTGAAAAAGTGAAAAATTGTGAAAACACAAACAATAGAAGACAAATGGTGATTGAAATATAAAGAAAAGTGAAGGATAGTGATGAAAAATAGGAGTAAAAATAGTGAACAAGAACTGGTGACAAAAAGGATGATAAAAAAAGTTAGGGGTACTAAGATTGATAAAGTTTGATTGGAAGTTCACTACTCTTGAAAATGTTAATCATGAATAAAAATGATTATAAAGAAATTGAGTTAATATGGTCTCACTATTGATTGACCAATCAATCTATTTTCCATTCATTTACACTAAATATAAATCTATCAATCATAATCTAGTGTTATTGATAATTCTTTTATAGAAAATGGATTAGGGGTATCCTTCGATTTATCAACCAAACCCTTAAAGTTAAAATAATTTTCCATTAGAGTCGGTGATTGAGAACCAACTGACTTTGTACTTTCAATTACTAAAATATATAAATAAACTCATTCTTATCATATAGTGATTGTTCTTCTATATAAAATTAATGTGATAGTATACTTAGAATATTTTTCATATTAAAGGGTTACAATTGATCTCCGCTATAACATGAATCTAGAAATTTTATGAAAATATTATTAAATATGTACTTTGGTTGAGATATATCAATTTTCAAGATACATATAATGTATTATTATTAGGTTTTGGGTGCCCATAAACATCAATACTTATTCTTATAAAGTTCACACTTAGTGATCTCAAAGATGGGAGGTTATTAAGATAAACTCATCAATAGGAATTCCACATGTATTATATGTCATTGTCTATTCCTATAAGCAAACATGTATATTGGTCCTTAGACTTGAGATAATTATTAATGTATACCATGAGTCATATAATTAGATGAGTTTATGAAAACTGTGATGACATATGTTGGGAATAAAATAACGCCTCTAGAAAAGTTGATACAAAATATTGTTTGGTTGAACCTTGAGTTCACCAAAAGTTCATATCCACCGATAGTTCAACATAATAAAATTTCAAACTTCCATATATTCCAACTTTATCTTAGAGAACCAAAATTATGAAGTCATGAAATACCCTAATCACTACTCAATAAATGAATCATACACATGAAATCATGCATTAAAAAATAGGAAAGAAAGAACACTAGTTTACATGGTTCATACTTCCATCCTATGTTTATAGGGGAATACTGATAACTCTTTCATATTTCCAGAAAGTACAAGTGTTACAAACACTATAGATTAGAAAGACATCATTACAATTTTCAAAATATATCTCACCATAGTAATTCAAATTACCACACATAAAACTTACCCATCAGTAGATGGTCCCACCTCACTTTATAGAGGTTGTTATCCAATCAAACTGGTAACACCAACCTCAAAAATTTGTGGTCATCCATATGTTTACTTATTTATTTAGTTAATATTTCCACCGATTTAAATGATAAATTGTTCACCATACCCAAAGACTAAACTACACAACATCAATAAGAAGTTTGTGAACTTCCAATGTTCATAACCATATGTTGAAGGTTCATACTATCGTTAAACTGTCATGGCCGAAGTGAACTTCTAGAGTACAAAATTATGATGAGAAAACTTCTAGTGACTTAAACTTTATATGATCTAAACCAAGATTCAAATACCAAAAATATCCCACTTAAAGACTTGTTTTAGAAAACCTCATCAACATCCACTAACTCTTTGGGAAAACCATCTCCTCTTTCTATAATCGATACATTGTTATCCATTATCACGAACTAGCCCGGGTACCCTGGTAACCCGATAACCGAGCCAGCCTTGACATGACCCAAAGGGAGTTCCCGATTCCCATGAGCTAGAGACTAGAACCTATATCATACAACATACAAGTGGGAACGATTTTTCCACAATAATGCAGAAGCAAAAGATAAAAGACAATGTGCATATCAATAGAAAAAATCCACTAGGAGTAAAAGTACCATAAAAAAAGCGGCATAAAATCCGAAGTACTAAAAAACAAAGTACTAAATAGGAAAATATCCCCAAGGTCCCTAAGAAAATGACTCACCACATCCAAAGCTCAACATATGGATCCACCTCTAAGAGATCCCTTCCCTTTGCTCGAGCCTAGAAAGAGAAAGTCTAAAAACACTAAAAGGAAAAAGTAGGGTGTGAGCCTAAGACTAGTAGGATACCACCAAAGATTCTATAACATATTACAAATATAGATTATCCAAACAAAAGATTTCAATTTTCAAAATAAACAGGTTTGTAAATTCAAAAGCATATTTAAGCACAACATGCTAAATAGTTTTGATATGATGGAAAATTCATTTAAAGCACATGATTTACTTTAAAAGAGATGAAATATTTCTAAAACAATAGATTAAGTAAATCATTTATATAAAATAGTTTATATAAATTCAGAAGGCATGTAAAGAAGATCCAACAAACATTGACATACATTTATATCTCAAATATAAATAAACAAGTGAGAAACATGGTCATCTTCCAAAAGGTACGATAGTATTAACCGGATATAGGATTACAAACTCTCTATGTAAACTCAGAAAAATGTGTATACACACGTCCCTATGAAACTGGCCAAAGGAGACTCTTCACCAACCCATCGGGGATGTGACCAGTGACAATTATGTTTTAGAACATTGTCGTAGCGTAGACTTTATCCAAATAACTCACTAACTACCTAAGGTTTGCATGCGCTCTTACATGATGGAAAAAATATTTTAAGACTCCTTAAAATATTATCAATCCCATTCTTCAATTTCAAAAATTCCAATTTCTTTCCATTTAAAACCAAAAAAAGTTTTATTAAAAAACATGCATTTTTTTACAAGATAAAACTGCTAGTTTCTATCAAATAATTTAATCAATTTTCATGAGTTTGAAATCCATTAAAAACTAATTCCATAATTTTCACAATTAATTTCCAAAATTAAATTCAATAATTTAATTGAAAACATTTATATCAAATCCATAATTTAAATTCAACAATTTAAATCATCCAATTTCTAAAAACCCACCCTAATTCAATGGAATTGGGGTTTTTTCCAAATTTCCATTCCAAAACCATTTCAAATCCTCCAATTCATTAGAATTGGGTTTTTATAAAAGTAATTGAAAGACATATTATGAAATTGAAATTAAATAAACAATTGAAATAAATCAATCAATTTGATGGTAATAAATTTGGAAAATTGGGACATAACCACCTACCTCTTTTCTGAAGAACGTCACTCTCAACGACACCCTTCAATGAGAAAAATGGTGTAGGAGACCTCGAAACTCTACCCAGTAGAAATATCCAATACCAGAAGACATGGAAACATCAATCCCAATATGATCCATTGAAAATCCAATAGGATAGGAAGAGATAAACTTGTACAATGAGGGGGAACACTTACTTGGGAATCACACCACAAGAAGAATGAAGATCCCAAGCTGTTTGGTTTGATCTGGAAGGAGTTGAGTCTCCAAAAAATGCACTAGAACTCCTTTAGGTCAAGATACATGAAGTCTAGAATGAAAAGGACTGAGCGAAACATCCAAAAATGTGACTTTAAGTTGGGCACGGACCGAGTCATGATGTGTACCTTGGGGTCACAACACGTAGGCCACGCTGGATAAGCATGCTGAAAAACCCATCACCTTGGATTAAAAATTCAATATTTATCACCTACATGACATGTACTTTAGGTACACAACGTATACCAACTCACGACGTGACCTCCCCATTCACGGTCTGAAATCAGCTCCAAGTACACGGTGTGTACTCCAGGCACATGACATGTGCCTATCCTAAAACATACAGTAAACCCCAGAAAAATATTTTTAAGGATTTTTGACTGAATGAGGACTTAGAAAAAGTGGAAAATTACCTGTTCAAGGTAACAGAATGTTACAACCACCCCACCATAAAAACTTTATGTCCCCAGAAAGCCTATAAAGAATATTCAATGCCAAAGATATGAGGACACTCCTCTCTCATCAGTGCCTCCCTCTCCCACGTCTCATGAGAATCATAACCATGATTCCATAGCACAAGAACCAAAGGTATCACCCTCCCACGAAGTACCTTGGTCTTAGAATCAACTATCCTAACCAGATGCTCAGTAAAAGATAAATCAGGCTCGATCTCAAGATCACTCCAGCTCAAAATGTGATATGAATCAAATAGATACTTTCTCAACTGCGATACATGGAACACTTTATGTATCGACGTTAGTTGTGATGGAAGTGCCAAGTGGTATGCAACTTTACCCACCTGCTCAACAACCTAAAAAGTTTCCACAAAGCAAGGTGCAAGATTCCCATGCTTCTCAAGCCGTCGATGACCCAACTGGGGTGAAACCTTTAAGAAAACCTGATCACCAATTGAAAACTCCAAAGGTATACGACATCGATCAACATAATACTTATATCATCTCTTTTCTGTCAACATCCTCTGATGAATTAACTAAATATTTGTTGTCGTCTCCTGCACCAAGCTTGGTCCAACCAAAGAACTCTCACCGACCTCCGACTAACACCACGAATATTTACAAGGTCAGCCATAAAAGGCCTCAAAAGGTTCCATTCTAATCTCAAACTGGTAACTATTGTTATAAGAGAACTCAACCAGCCCCAAGTGATCATCCCAAGCCCCGCTGAAGTCAAGAACACAGGCACGAAGCATATCCACAAGAATCTATATAGATCTTTCTATTTGGCCATCCGACTGCGGATGGTAGGCCGTTCTCAAATAGACCTGAGATCCCAATGCCTCCTAAAGGCCTCTCCAAAAGTGAGAAGTGAACCAGGTATCCCTATCAGAGAATATATCATATGGAACTCTGTGCAAACAAACAATCTCGTTCACGTAGAGATTGCCTAACTCCCAATCTTTGGCTGTATCATGAATGTGTATAAAGTGAGTCGACTTGGTCAACCTATCAATCAAGAACCACATCACATTCTAATTTATCTGGGTACAAGGAAACCCAAGTACAAAGTCCATAGAGATCTCATCCCATTTTCAAGTAGATACTGGAAGCATTTGAAGCAAACCTAAAGGTTTCTGGTGCTTGGATTTCACCTATTGGAATGTATAACAATGAGAGACAAACTCAGGAATGTCCCATCTCATACCTAGCCACCAAAACCAACACCTCATGACATAGAACATCTTAGTGGTTCCTAGGTGCACAACCCACTGAGAATTATGGAAATTCCCCATCACTGCCTTTCTTTCCACTAACGACACAACAAAGTTATTTTGATAGCATAGAACACCCTCTTTGGAGAATGACCACTGGGAAACTATCTCCCCACCATAAAGGGATTCTCTAATTATATGGATCTCATCATCAAGCTCTTGATCTTGAATAAGAATCTCGAGAAGAGAATACTTCAATTGCACACTAGATAAAGAAACATCATCCCTTTCCTCCTGAACCCCAATATGAAACTGTACAAAGAGAGACATCAAATTCCACTCTTCCAAAGATTATTTCACTATCTGGGTTGGAAGTTTCCTGCTAAAAGCATCAGCAATGAAATTCTATCCCCAAGGTATAGGCGATGTCAAAGTCAAAATACTATAGGTACTCCACCCAAAGCCTCTGCCGAAGATTCAAATCTTTTTGGGAGAAGAAATAACTTAGGATTTCATGGTCTGAATACACCATAAACATTTTTCCAAAAAGGTAATGCCACCAAATTTTAAGCACGTGCATCAAAAATAAAAGTTCCTGATCATGGGTAGGATAACTCTTCTTGTGTGGCCTAAGATGATGAGATCCATATGCTACTACATGATCACCCTGCATAAGAACGCAACCCAAGCCAGAACCTGATGCATCACAAAAAACCACATAGCCCTACCTGGTTTCTGGAAGAGTTAACACCAACGTAGTAGTCGACAAATGTTTTATCACAACAAAAGAACTCTGAAATTTATCATCCCACACAAAATTCACCCCCTTCTGAGTTAGAGAAGTCATCGACGAAGCCAAATTCAATAAGGACTTCACGAACCTACAGTAATATCTAGATAAGCCCAAGAAGCTCCAGATCTCAAAGACATTTCGTGGTTACTCCCACATTATAAGAGCCTTCAAATTCTCAAGATCAATTGATACACCCTGTTCAGGCACCACGTGTCCCAATAATGTAACTTCTCGAATCCATAAATCACAATTTGAAATCTTGGCATAAATTTGGTGATTTCTTAACAGATTTAGAACTATTCTCAGATGTTGCACATGATCTTCCTCAAACATGAAGTAAAAAATAATGTCATCCACAAAGAATAACAAAAAGGTATCCAAATACTCATGGAAAATCTTGTTCATTAAAGTCATGAAAACTGTAGGATCATTTGTTAAACCAAAGGGAATAACAAGGTACTCAAAGTGACCATACCTACTCCGAATGGCGGTTTTCTAAATGTCAGATTCTTTTATCCTCAACTGATGGTAACCAGATCAAAGATCGATCTTTGAAAACCACTTCTCCCCTTTCAGCTGATCAAACATATCATAAATATGTGGAAATGGATATTTTTTCTTTATAATAACTCGATTGAGCTTTCGATAATCAACACATAAGCGAAGAGAACCATCAACCTTCTTATTAAATAGAATCGGTGCTACCCAAGGTGGCACAATTGGATGAATAAAGCATTTCTCAAGAAGGTCATCCAACTGAGACTTCAACTCTTTCAGCTCAGCTAGTTCCATGTAGTAAGAGGGGGTAAAGACCAGTTGAGTGCCAAGAATTAAGTCAACAGAAAACTCTACCTCTCTTATTGGTGGAAGACCATAGAAATATGAAGGGAACACATCAGAAAACTCAGTGACAACTGGAGGAAGATCACCACCCATTGAATCTATCTTTAGGTAAAAATAAAACATTGATATCACTTTCCCCAACTTTGGATAAGATGGTCCATCTCTGCTCGACCTTGGGTCCCATTCTCCTTGAAAAACAAGTGGTACACCACTGGTTGTAGTAAAGTAGACTCGTTGAAGATAACAATAAATTCAGGATTTGTGTGAAATGAGCCAATACATCCCAAATATGACATCAAGATATTTCATATCAAGAACTAGAAAACTCCAATCTAGATTGACTTCTAATAGAGAGAAGACACAGGCAGGACTACAGAATCCCTACTCTCTCTTCGTACCAAGGGGTGTAGTAATATCCATTGCACAAGATAGTTGTTCAATAGGAAGATTAAGTAGGTTATCAATAAAAGTTGAAATAAAAGAGTGAGATGCACCAGTATCAAAAAGAGAAGTCACTAATGATGAAGCAATGGTAATGGTACCTCTCACAGTCACTGGACCCATGTCTGGTTCCTCTAGTGACTATTCCATTGCATGAAGAAGTTTTGTTCTAGATTCTTGTGGTTGGAACCATTTTGAATGTGAAGCATTTGATTACCCAACAATGTTAAGAGGAGTTGATGATCTTTTCCCACTATGTGGAGTAGAGAAGTGATGGAAGAACTGCTATAAGTGTCCTAAACATCCACATGAGCAACATTTCTTTGGTGTCTCAATGCAAACCCTCCTAGAATTTCCTGGATTTCCACACTGGTAGAAAGTCAAAGAACTTCCTCTTAGAGACGTAGGAGGTCTGGAATGACTCTACCATCGAGAACTTCCATGAGGATCATCACTCTTCTGTTTTACTTTAAAGGAACCAACACTGCCACTGGGAGAAAAAGGAACTCCCATAAACTGTGACTTACTATCCAAGTCCATCTCAACCATCACATCCCTATCCAGAACATCAACATAAGTGGGAAACTTTAGTAAGAAAACCTAATAATGGATATCTGATCAAAGTCCCAACTTGAACCATCGAGCCTTTATCCTCTCATTAGATAAAATCTCAGGAGCAAACTGTACCAGCTCAGAAAAGCAATTTGAATACTCAGTCATAGTTTTACTGGCCTACTCCATCTTGAAAAACTCTACATCCTTAGACAACACCATTGAATCTGAATAGAAATGATTAGTAAAAATAACCTTGAAGTCTTTACATTCTAAGCCCTCATGTTTCCCTACCATCACTATCATGTTCCACCATCTCCTTCTAGGTCCCTCCAGCATAAAGGTGACGCACTTCACCCTGATCACTTCTGGTGTCTTCAAGAACTCAAACAAATATTCTATCTTACCCAACCATTCCTCAACATGTTGAGGATCAGTGAAGACTTTGAAGACTGGTGGATAATAGTGAAGGAACTCTTGATAACTATTCTAAATAACATCCCCCTAAGGATCCACAGCTGGAGCCTGAGCAGGAACCAAAGGTGGTGCCTTTCCCAGAGCTTAGACAATGCGCACAATTACCTCAACTATATTTGGGTTGAAAACAGGATTTTCTTGCTAAGGTTCAGTAAGAGATTTCTCCTGTATCTGATTTGCATGTATCCTCAGAGGCATGATGCTACAAAACATCATAAGATAAATGGAGAACATTAGATTAACACTAAAACTGAGTAGAAAGAGAAAATATTCTCAACAGAAGGGACAAACAAGATTTGGATTTCAACCTATCCAAATCTCTATAGGGAAAAGACTATAACTAATCCACAAGATGTCTTTCCCTAACCACCCCTGGAGACTTAAGGTTCATTATGGTGAGATTTTTCCAGACACTCAATCGTAACTACCTCCTAAGTCCCGAAAAGATTTCAAAAAATGCATACTGACTTCAAGAAAAAGGAAGATCAATAGCCTCCTCTGATACCGATTTGTCATGAACCAGCCCAGGTACCCTGGTAACCCAATAACCGAGCCAACCCTGACATGACTCGAAGGGCGTTCTTGATCCCCACGGGATGACAACTGGCACCTGACATCATAAAAAATACAAGTGGGAATTATTTTTCCACAAGAATTCAAAAATGAAAGATAAAATATAGTATGCATATCAATAGAAAAAATACACTGGTATTAAAATTACCATAACACAAAGAGGCATAAAAACCAAATTACTAAATAGGAAAATAGCCCCAAGGTCCTTAAGGACACAACTTACCACGTCCAAAGCTCAATAATTGGATCAAACTCCAAGAGATCCATTCCCTTTGCTCAAGCATGGAAGGAGAAAGTCTACAAACACAAGAAGGAAAAAGTAGGGTGTGAGCCTAAGCCCGGTAGGATACCACCAAATATTCCATAATATATTCCAAATACATATTATCTAAACAAAAACTTTCAATTTTCAAAATAAATAGGTTTGTAAATTCAAAATAATATTTAAGAAAAACATGCTAAATAGTTTCAATATGATGGAAAATTCATTTAAAGCACAAAATTTACTTTATAAGAGATGGAATATTTCTAAAATAATGGATTAAGTAAAGAATTTATATAAAATAGTTTATATAAATTCAGCATACATGTAAAGCAGTTCTGATAAACATTGACATACATTTATATCTCAAATATAAATAAAAAAATGAGCAATATGGTCATCTTACAAAAGGTATGATAGTATTAACTAGCTATAAGATTCCACACTCTCTATGTGAACTCAGCAAAATGTGTATACACACGTCCCTATGAAACTGGCCAAAGGAGACTCATCACCAACCCATCGGGGATGTGACCCGCCACAAGTATGTTTTAGAACATTGTTGTACCGTAGAGTGCATCCAAATAACTTACTAACTACCTAAGGATTTCATGCACTCTTACACGATGGGCGAACTATTTTAAGAATTCTTAAAATACGACCAATCCCATTCTTCCATTTCAAAAATGCCAATTTATTTCCATTTAAAACCAAAATAGGTTTTATTCAAAAACATAGCTTTTTCACAAGATAAAACCACTGGGTTTCTATCAAATAATTTAAGATATTTTCATGAGTTTGAAATCTATTCAAAACTAATTCCATAATTTTCTCAATTAATTTCCACAATTGAATTCAACAATTTAATTGAAAACATTTCCATCAAATCCATAATTTAAATTCAACAATTTAAATAAGATAATTTCCATAAACCCACCCCAATTCAATGGAATTGGAGGTTTTCCAAATTTCCATGCCAAAACTATTTCAAATTCTCCATGTCACGACCCTCCCTCCAGGGCCCATGCCGTGACTACCCTAAGCCTGCCTTCCATAGGCCATGGGTTGGCGACTAGCACCGAAAGGCGTATTCCCTAAAATTGGGAAGGCATTGCCTTTATAACCTGTAAACACACACAACAAAGCACACAACAAGATATGAAAACAAGTAAAATGTATAGTAAAAAGAGTGTGTACAGTAAGAAAAGGGGCCAGAATACAAGCCCAACTGGAAAGTACAAGAAAATTGAAAAGTACAAGTAAAATTGGGATGTAAAAGTAAACTGAAGCAGCTCATGTGAACACCTACCAAGGATCCTACCTGAAGGGTAGGTACAACTCTCAAACGATCATCTCTACGGTATGACTCATCTAAAGTCCATCTCGAGCTACCTCCAATCCTGGTACTCGTGTCCTCAGTCAAAACTGTCAATCGTCTACACTAAACACAACAAGGTGTGGGCATAGCCCATATAGGGGTGAGTATAATGATACTCAGTAGGGACCCCGAGACCCTCGAAGGTCTCACAAAATCCACAAAGGATAAACCACAAAGCATGAAAACAACTAACAACCCTACTTAGGTATATACACATACATATACCTAATTTGTCGATTAAACCCATCTCAATCATGATGAAACATAAGGCCCAACTCAAAATCCCAAAGCTCAATTGTCCCATGAAGGAAAGAATACCATGAAGGTAACACCACGAAGGTAGTACCACAAAGGTAACACCACACAGAAGAATACCACAAAGGTATCACCACGAAGGTATTCACCACAAAGGTACGCCACACAGATGGTTACCAAAAAGATAAAGACTCAGCTCACACCAGGTATAACTTAGGTATGGTAGTAAAGATGATTAAATGTAACTACTGAATCATCTTACTCTGTTGAGAGGCAGACCCACATAGGATCCTAAATCATCAGACCCACATAGGATCCTAGTACAACAGACCTACGTAGGATCTTAGAGTAGTCCCACATGGATTCCTAGATCGTATCTAAGTGGAATACTAGAACAAAGACCCATGTAGGATCCCAAAGCACAGACCCACATAAGATCCCTTTCTCATGTTAAATCCAGCTACAGGGTTCCCGCACTAAGCTCGCTTGATTCCGGGAGGGGCCGCTCCTCAAGCCACAAGTTGATACTCTAACTACCATGAAATCCCACGAAGAGTATCCCAAAGGACCGCCACGTAATAGGGGTCTCAACGCAATATATGGTGCGTCAATCAAACGCTCAGTCTGTAAGTTATTGGTCTTTTAGTCCCGAGGGCCCGGTTGGATTCGTGTTCGATCCAACTCGAACATACCTCAATTTTATCCAAAACTCAAGTGGGGTATACCAAAAGGACCATCTAGATCCAAGGTTTTCGGTACCGTAAATAGTTAATCAAACGAACACCTGTAGCTCAAGTTATAGCTGAAAGAGCAAGAAGGAGTCGAAGCTGGTCCGAGTTTGGTCCGACCCGTTCGGACCGACCCGGCCCGACCCGGGTCTGGTCCTGGGTCCAACCCGGCCTACTGGGTCCGGCTCATGCCACTGGGTGGCCCGCGATAGGCAACCTGCACTGAGCAGCCCACTGGCCCGTGCTGGGTGGCCCGCTGGCCCGCACTGGCCCGCGGTGGGGTCTGCCCTAGCCGCCACCCAAGAGGAAGGTGCCCCTTGGGTACCCCGAACGGCTAGGCCATTCGGGTTGGGTGGGAGACTGGCTTGCACCACATGGCACCTGCAGCTTGTATGTAGGACCCGGGGTCTCGCTCGGCTCCCCGGCTGGCCGGACGACCAGACCTCCTCTACGGCGCGGTCACGCGCCGCACCACCATCGACGGTCAGCAGCGAGCCGACCACCCTCCCTTCACTGCCACAGCCTCGTGCCGCGGCCCCTGCACACTGATGACACGGTTGTGCACCGCCACCCTCTTCATGCGGCTGATCGTGTGATGACCGCCGCCCCTACTCCGCCGCGGCCGATGGGCCGCAACACAGTTGCGCCGCCGCCGTCTTCGCGGCCGACCGGAGTGCTGGCCGCCGCTTCCGAGCCCTACTGGCACCAATCACCGGCACCGGTCTCCATCCTCCTTCATCACAAAGAAGGCATCAACAAGGATGATGCGGAGGGATCGAGCCATGTTTGTTTGGCCCGTACCCTCCGCGTTAGATTGGTAGCACTCAGCTTATGGAAAAATATTCAACGTAAAATAAATTAACAAAAAATAATAAAAACACACCCCTACCTTGAAGGTTCGTTGGTGTTGGTGAGGAGGGAAAGACAGATTTCAGTTCTTTGTCGTTGAAGGAGAATTATTCGTTGGAGATCCTTCGACGGAGTTCTTCATTGGAGAATTATTCATCGAAGGAAAAGAGTTCTTTGTTGGAGAATGTTTCTCTAGAATTCTCCCAAGCTCCCCCTTGCCAACAATTTTTTCCCCAACCCCACAAAAGAAGTACCAACTTATTAAATTAAGTTTTTATTAATTTAATTAGAGTTGGCCATTAATTAAGTTGATGTTGGAATAATTAAAGTGGAGGAAGTCCATGGGTTAACTCCACATTAAGAGGGGTTCGGGTGGTCTCCACCACCATGAATTCAAAATGGGAGGTTTTCTAGCTCGGGTGGTCCCCACCAATGAACATTCAAATGGGAGGTTTTAAATAAAATAAAAGTTGTTCTTTATTTTATTTTTATTACCACGAAAAACACGAAAACTAACTTTCACCCTCATCCTACTACGATCGAGGTGAAAGTATCCTTAAGCGAATATCGGCGATGCGAGTTCAACGATGCCATCAGATTTCAATTCCGAGCACCGGTTCAAAAGTTACAAAAACCCACTCACACATTTACTAAACATACTTAAAAGTTCAGAAATTCATTCCGGGCACACCGGGCCTCAGAATCACACGCCGTCAATTTTCACGAACTCATAATATTCCCATATAATTTAAAAAAAAATTACATGAAAAAAAATCTGGGTCTTTACACTCCAATTCATTGGAATTGGTTTTTTATAAAAGCAACTGAAATCAAAATTAAGCAATTGAATTTAAGTCAATAATTGAAATAAATCAATCAATTTGATGGTAATTAATTTGGAAAAGCGGGACGGAACCACCTACCTCTTTTCCAAATAATGACACTCGCAACAACACTCGTCAATAAGAACAAAGATGTAGGAGACCTATAAACTCTACCTAGTAGCAAGATCCAACATCACAAGACATGGATCCATCAATCCCAAGATGATCCATTGAAAATCCAAGAGGAGATGAAGAGAGGAACTTGGACAATGAGGGGGGAACACTTACCCGAGAATCGTACCACAAGAAGAATGAATATACCAAGCCATTGTTTTTGATCCAGAAGGAGTTGAGTCTCCCAAAAATGCACCAGAACTCCTCTAGGTCAAGAGCCATAAGTCTAGAATGAAAAGGACCAAGAGAAATAGCCAAACACAGGACTTTAAGCTGGGTGCGGGTCGAGTCACGAAGTGTAGGCCACACTGGATAAGTACACCAAAAAACTAGTCACCTCGGGTTAAAAATTTGATATTTATCACCTACATGATGTGTAATTTATGCACATGGTGTGTACCAACTCACAACATAACCTCCCCATTCACGACCTGAAATCAGCTCCATGTACACGGTGTGTACTTCAGGTATACAATGTGCACCTATCCTGAAAACTGTAGTAAACCCCAGAGAACTGTTTTTAAGGATTTTTGACCGAATGGGGACTTAGAAAAAGTGGAAAATTACTCATTCAAGGTAATGTAATGTTACATCCATCCTTCTCATTTAGTCGAGTCCCACTGAGGCATAATGTCTCCTCAAAATTTATTAGACTAACACCTTTATGAACATGTCATATGGATTTTTATTCTCTATGACCTTTCAAATCTAAAACACCTTGTCCACCAATAGATCCATAATAAAATGTAATTTCAGGTCAATGTGTTTAATTCTTACATGACATTTACAAATTCTTGGAAAAGTGGATAACACTCTGAATGTCACATAATAAATTTCCTCATTCCAATTATTTCCCAAGTTCCTTTAGTAAGAACATTAACCAGATCAAATCTTTTCCAACTTCTATAGATACAACATACTCCACTTTAGTTTTAGACAAAGTCACCACCAGCTGTAGCTGTGACATCTAGCTAATCTCAGTTCCACAAAAAGTAAACACAAAACCCATTTTTCTTTTTTGAGTGTTAAAATCCCCAAAAAAATCCACATAAGGAAATCCTTATAAAGGGTTATCTTACCTGAAGCACAATGTCGTGTCTTCTGATCCTTTAAAGTATCAGATGATCCACTTCATATTTTCTTAGTACTCCTTCCTAAGGTTAGATATGAAATGAATTTCCACTGCCACTACAAAGGTAATGTCTGGACATGTACAAACCATCACATACATCAAGCTTCCTAAATTTTAAGCACAAAAAAATCCCACTATGTACCCGATATTATCTTCCATTTAAGGTTATTCTACTTTGGATAACTTGAAGTGTTCATTAAGGGGAAACCTAATAGATTTACATACAATCATTTGAAACCTTTTAATGATATTCTATTTGTACTCTTTCTAGGAAAACACCAAAGTACCAGATTTTAGATCCCTTTATATCATCATCCCTAATATTTTATTGGATTGGCCAAGATACTTCATTTTAAATATTCTAGAAAACTTACCATTAAACTCTTCAATCCTCTGAATATCTATTCCTACTAATAGTATTTCATCCACATAGAATAGTAGAATAACATAAGTTCCATAATTCTAGAATTTCCAATAGAAACAGTGACCAGAATCACTCCTCATGAAACCTTACTCATTCATGAAAGAATCAACCTTCTGATTCCACTGTTGAGGTGTTTGTTTCAAGATATATATACTCCACTTCAGTTTGTTAACAAATCCATTCTTTAAATGGTCTTTAAACCCATTTGGGCTGAATCATATAGACCACCTCCACCAAATCACTATAAATAAAGGCAGTATTCACATCCATATTCTCTAAGTGTAACCCATCAGATCCAACAATACTTAACACCATTATAATTTTAATATGATTTACTGCTGGTGAAAAATTTCCTAAGAAATCAACTCCTTATTTCTATTGGAATCATTTCACCACCAACCATGTGTTATATCTTCTACTTTTATCATCTTCTTTTTTAAAATGGTATACCCACTTGTTCTCAAGTTATATTTTCCCCTTTGGTAGTTTAGTTAACTCCCAAGTTCTATTTAATGTTAAGTAAGTTATATATTAATCCATGGATGACTCCCACTACTTTGAGTCACTAAGAGTTGTTGCCTCTTTTGGCCATTTGGGTTCCCTTGTAAGAACCCAGATTTTCGTTTCAGGTATGTCTTTCTTTTCTAGAGTTTTTAAGAAAAAATGGAGTTTCTGGAAAATTTCAAAGTACACGCCGTGTACTTTCTGAGTACATGCCGTGTACTCTTCTTCGGCTCGAATCCATGTGATGGCCATGACCGGGCCACACACATGGTGTGTAGGGGTGATGTGGAGGCTGATTTTGGCAGAGTACGGAAAACCCACCACACGCCGTGTACTTTAAAAATACACGCCGTGTACTTTTATTTTTTTCACTAAACAGACCGGGGTCGCTCCTCTTCGCCATATTTGTCTTCTTCTAGGTCTAGTTCGTCTGAGAGCGACCCATACGTCCGGATCTTCCCTGAGCTCCCACCTCTCCGTCCATTCTCCGATTCAAGCACGGTCAATTGCATTGGAAGCACAGTGGTGAGTTCTTCCTTCTACTTGAGCCTTG
Source organism: Viscum album (assembly GCA_963277665.1). Classification (NCBI taxonomy): domain Eukaryota; kingdom Viridiplantae; phylum Streptophyta; class Magnoliopsida; order Santalales; family Viscaceae; genus Viscum; species Viscum album. The sequence continues at coordinate 1,777,761,940 of OY728157.1, forward strand.
TTTTCCAATTCTTCCTCTTTCACAAGTTATCTAAGGCTGAACGTTTTGTGCGTTTTCTTAGATCTATGACGTTATAGGGGGAATTATCCATCGTGGTTCAATTATATCGATCTCCTAGGATTGAGGTAGGTGGTTTGTGCCTTACCGTTCAAAGTCTCTGAGTTTTATGTGCAAATTACACCAATACCCGTGAACGGGGTATTGCGTGTTTACCTTTTTTCTCTCGTTATCTTCCTTCCTTGCTTGTATGCATGTGTAGATGTAAATTGACCTTGTTAGAGGATAATTTGTTTTTATTGGATGTATTTTTTCCCTTTCTTTGTTCTGTTTATGACCTTTGGGTCTCGTTTGCCTTTGGCTGTTACACCTGTTTCCATGCCTTGCGGTTATAGGTTGAAGTGAAACTCATGACCTGCTTGTTGCCTTGTAGAATGTTAGATAAGTAGCTCTATAGGTGTACTTTGGTTATACAAGTAGCTCTATAGGTGTACTTTATCCTTATAGCATTATTATGCACTGACTGGCATGGGGCTGAGAGAAAATGGTGCTATAGACTATAAGGGATAGACCGAGTGAGCTTCCCAGAGAGTCTTAGATATTATAGACTACAGAGGGGATGGACCGAGTGAGCTCCCAGAGAGTCTTGGATTTTATAGACTACAGTAGGGTAGACCAAGTGAGCTTCCTCAGAGAGTCTTACCTTGTTTGTATCTCTTTAAGAACCTTCCCAGGTTAGAGGGGGAATTGACCGAGTGAGATTCCTCAGAGAGTCTGTGGTATACCTGAGGCTATAGGAGGAATTGACCAAGATAGATTCCTCAGAGAGTCTCTAGACCTTGGGGATAAGAGGGTTAGACCACGTGATCTTCCTCAAGAGAGTCCCTGACTACCCTAGACTATAAGGGGAATTGACTAAGTGAGCTTCCCTAGAGAGTCTCATAAATTCATATGACCAAGCCATAGGGGTTAGGATGAGCGTACTGCCCAGAGGGTTGTGGTACTTCTTGGATAGGACCAGAGGGGATGGCTGCAAGTACTTCCCAGAGGGTTTCCGGCTTGTTAGCTGTTTGTTTCACTGCTGTTGATTGGTTGTGGATTGATTGCTGCTATGTATCATCCTGTTTTACTGCTTACTGTTTACTTCATACTGCTTGTTGTTGCTGTTTACTGCTTATTGTACTTTTACCTACCATATACTCACCGACTGTTAGACACAGATCTTCGGGTGGTTTTCTACTGGGATTTTATCTCACACCCTATTTGGGCCATGATTTTGGGCCCAAGCAGACTATGTTGTTGCAGGTAAAGACAAGGGCAAGATCCCTTCTACTTCTGGAACTTGATTCCTTGGAGTAGGAGAGCATGGGACCAAACTTTGTCTTGCGATGCTGAGGAGTTGTTTACTTTTCCTTTGTACTTGTTTTGGTACTTTGGTGTTTCAACATTGTGACTTGTTTGTCTGATTTCCTAGAGTTGCATTTTTCACCATTCCATATATGCATATTTTCTCCAGTTTGTTGATTTAGTCTTCCATTGTTATTATTGTTGGTTATTCATTGCTTTCGCTATTGTATGTGTATTCTTCTTCCGATGTGTACTCTGCCAATGAGGGAATAGTTTCCCCACCATCACACCCAAGGCCCTCGCTGCTAGTCGGCAGCCTCTGGCATTTAGGGAAATGCGCTTGAGGGCAAGTGACCAACCGGGTACGGGGCACCTCTGGGTGGCTTCCGGAACCGGGATGTTACAAAGTGGTATCAGAGGAATTCTTTTCTCTTGCATTACTTTTTGGAGACTTTAGCCAGGGATAGGATGGATTAGGTACTTGGTAATAAGTTGTGCCCGAGAGTAGCTAACCTGTGTATAGGAAAAATCCATACTACCTCATTTATTGCAGTAATCTGGTTTTGAGATTTTACGGTTGATATGATTTCACCTAGAGTGATTCACATGTTTTGTAATGTTATTTTGATATTATGGTTCTATTTCTGTCGCGACCCGATGAGATGAGGGTATGCTGTCTCATGCATCATACAGGCACTTGTAGAAATCACATGCCATGCATTCTTTCCATGCCATTTAGGGTGAATTAGTGATTGCATGCTGTTGTGATAGACGTTGTGTAGATTATGCATGCTGTTGTGATAGATGCTTGATAGAATCTCTGCTGCTTGTTAGAGAATTGTTTGTGTTGTACTTTGTTTAAATGAACGCCAAATTTTGATTCTTGAGGTGTTATGGGCCCTCTTGAATCAGAAATTGGTGGATTATGATTCTGTTTTCTCTTGTACATGACTGTAGGGTATGCCAAGATTTGATTCGTGGGGAGTATGGGCCCTCACAGATCGGAATTTCACACCTCTTTGTCTTGTTTTCCATGTTTCTGGGATTCTGTGTAGTTTTTGAGTTACTGCCTAGAAAAACCTAGAATACACGGCGTGTACTTTCTGGTTACACGCCGTGTAGTTCTTAGGCCATGTTACTGACTGTGTGTGCAGAAACACAGTGTTGTGAAAATAACGCCAGGAGCACGCCGTGTACGGTATGTACACACCGTGTAGTGTCGAGCCTTGTACCCGACCGCGTCACTAACAACACGGGTCGGGGAAGCTCGGGTAGAACACGCCGTGTGGGTGAAGAACACACCATGTAGTTCTGTCCAGGCACCCGGCCGTGTCACGAACAACACGGGTCGGCGTGGCCTTCTCTAAGACACGCCGTGTTGCTTTGGAACACGCCGTGTAGTCTTGCCCAGGTACCCGGCCATGTCACGAATGACACGAGATGGTGTCACCTTCTCCTATACATGCCATGTTTGTTCGGAACACGCCATGTAAGAGCCAGCTGTGTAGACGGCCGTGTAACCAATAACACGGGCCGCTGAGTTAGTGTCTAGTACACGCCGTGTCCCTAGGGAACACGCTGTGTAGTCTGAGGTTAGTTTGAACCATGTGAGTTAGCCGTGTAAAGAGACTCAGGCAGGGGAATAGTCTTCAAGCACACGCCGTGTGTTTGGTTAACACGCTGTGTAGTTTGAGGTGTTACACGACCTGTAGGGCAGGGGTACACGCCCATATCAGTGGCTTGGGAAGACACACCCTGTAGTTTTTATACACTCCGTGTAGTCGTGTTTTGTAAACTTGTCTGTTTTTCTTCCCCTGTTACTATTTTGTACTCTTGTGTTCTCTGTCCTTGTTTTCTGATCTAAGGTATACTTTTGATCTTTCAGAGCTATACCCCCGAGACGTCCTCCGGTTGTATGTCTGTCGTTAGGCAGTGATCAGACGCCAGATATGGCTGATCAGGGACTTCCTACCGATCCTCTAGTCGAGACAGCCTTGGAACCGGCTGTCATACCAATCACAAGCGCCGATGCATAGTTCAAGGAGGACTTTCTGAGGATGATGCAGACCTTCCAGGGAGCGCCGCCTCCTGCCCCATCGATGGCTGAGTTGACGGGGATTTTCCAGTAGTAGCATCCTCCTACTTTTTCAGGGGATAGAGGACCTCAGGCTGTAGAGTCATGGATAGAGGCCACACTGACCATCTTTGAGCACCTAGAGATCCCTCCAGAGAAAAGGGTAAAGCTGGATACTTATATGCTCCGGGACACCGCCAAGAGGTGGTGGGAGGTGATCTCACGGTCAGGACGTCAGCGGGATATGTCTTGGGATGGGTTTCAATGCACCTTTTATGACTCCTTCTATCCGGAGACCCTGAGGGCTGATCGAGCCTGAGAGTTTATGAGTCTGCAGCAGGGTACTATCTTTGTTATGAAGTACTCATCTCGTTTCACTGAGTTGCAGCGTTTCACACTGATCCCAGCAGGTGATGAGTTGTTCCTTGCTAGGAAGTTTGAGGATGGTCTCAGGCAGAAGATCCGTTCCTAGTTGAATATCTTCCATCTGACTACAATATCCTCCATTGTCAACTAGGTTCTGATTACTGAGCGCAATCTGAGGGATTCTGGAGTAGTGATCCAGGGCGGTTCAATATCCAGAGCTGGTGTTCCTCCTATGGACAGTAGGAAGCGTCGTAGAGAGTCTTCTTGAGGAGATCGAGGTTCGTGGGATGCGTCTTCTGGAAGCCAGGTTGTATGCTAACAGTGCGGTAGGAGTGGGCATACTAGGCCTCAGTGCCAAAGGGATCCGATGGAGTACCGGTCTTGCGGCAAGATGGGCCATCTTCATCGCTTCTGTCACATCTTCTCACCTTCAGCTGGTGGTAGGGGTTCCTCTATGACCCCGTGTTCTGGAGATGCTTCACCAGTTTCCCACCAGTCAGGGAACTGGACTTCTTCCGACCATTCAGGCCGAGGTGGAGGTCATGTCCGTGGTGGTCAATCACCAAGTCATTAGTGACAACAGAGTGGATCAGCTCAGAGCGGTCAGCCAGGGGTGCAGGGCTCCGGTGCAGGCCAGTCCTTCGCCGTAGAGCAGACTTATCAGGAGCAGGATCTCGGACCTTCTATAGTGCGAGGTACGATCTTAGTAGCCTCAGTTTTATCTTCATCTCTTTTCGATATTGGTACTTCCCATAGCTTTATCTCTTTCGCGTTTGTGGAGAGCCTTGGGCTCTGTATCATTTTGTTTGCCGACTTGTTGACTCTTGACACACCATTGGGAACGAGGACATCTAGCATACATCAGTGCAGAGAGTGCCCTATTGAGGTTGCGGGGTGTCATTTCTTATGGGACCTCTATGTCCTAGAGATGACGGGCTATGACGTCATTCTTGGTATGGACTGGTTGGTTCCCTTCCAGGCAGTCGTCGATTGCTATCGTCGTAGGGTGAGTTTCGTATCACCAGAGGGATGATATTTCCTTCATAGAGGCGAGTGGGATGTCCAGGCGGGTAGAGATGGACCAGAGTATCATGGGCTAGGGGAAGTTACAGCCCAGATTTCCAGTCTTTATCTGGATGACCAGGGGACTTCATAGTTAGACTTTCCTCCAGTGGTGGATCGTTTCAGGGATGTCTTTACAGAGGACTTTTCAGGTTTACCTCCGGAGCGTGAGGTAGAATTATCGATTGAGCTCGTGCCAGGAGAGGCACCGATGTCCGTTCCTCCTTATAGGATGGCTACACCTGAGTTGCAGGAGCTCAAGAAGTAGTTGGAGGAGTTATAGGCAAAGGGTTTCATCCGACCCAGTACTTCTCCTTGGGGTTCGCCTGTCCTGTTCGCGAAGAAGTCTGACGGTACCCTTCGGCTTTGTGTGGATTATTGGAAGCTGAACCAGTTGACGGTCAAGAACCGATATCTCTTTCCGAGGATCTATGACCTCTTTGATCAGCTTCGAGGAGCCCGGGTGTTCTCGAAGATCTACTTGAGGTCCGGTTATCATCAGTTGCACATTAGACCATTAGATATACCTCTGACAGCTTTCCAGAGCAGGTATGGTCTTTACTAGTATATAGTCATACTTTTCAGTCTTACGAACGCGCCTGCAGTTTTCATGGCACTGATGAACTGAGTGTTCCATCCGTACTTGGACTCCTTTGTCGTGGTCTTCATAGATGATATCTTGGTGTACTCTCACACTCGACACGACCATTCCACACTTCTTGAGATCGTTCTGAGTACACTGAGAGAGCGTCGACTATATTCTAAACTCTCGAAGTGCCACTTTTGGATGGATCAGATTCACTTCCTGGGTCATGTTATATCGGAGACAAGAGTGTCAGTGGACCCAGAGAAAGTGAGAGCTGTAGTTTCCTGGGAGCAGCCGAAGAACGTCTTTGAGGTGCATAGTTTCCTAGGGCTGGCTAGATACTATAGACGCTTCATTCAGGACTTCTCGCGCCTATCAGCACCATTGACAGGTCTGACCAAGAAGGTGGAGAAGTTCTTATGGTCTGATTCTTATGAGTCCGCCTTTCAGGAGCTGAAAGGGAGGTTGACGTCAGCATCGATACTAGTCTTGCTAGAGCCGGGCAAGGGCTACACTGTTTACTGTGATGCTTCAGGTATCGGGCTGGGAGCTGTGCTCATGCAGGGAGATGCAGTCGTTGCGTACGGGTCTCGGCAGTTAAGGCCACATGAGAGGAACTACCCTATGCAGAATATGGAGTTGGTAGTTGTTGTTCATGCCTTACACTGTTAGAGAAACTATCTTCTGGGAGAGCACTTTGTGGATTTTACCAACCAAAAGAGTCTCAAGTATATCTTTACTCAGCATGATCTGAATATGAGACAGCGCAGGTGGGTCGAGTATCTTCAGTCCTTTGACTTCGAGCTCGCCTATACGCTGGGAAAGGGCAATGTAGTGGCAGATGTGTTGAGCAGATGAACTCAGATTCAGGCAGTTCAGGAGGCCAACAGTGAGTGGCAGCTTATGGCTCTGTTCTCTGAGATGCATCTGGAGGTGCATGACAGGTAGGGACATACCTTTCTATCTTCTATGGCTGTTACCTCTACACTTCTTGATCGGGTACGAATGAGGTTGCTATCAGACTCAGAGGCCTTGGTCCTACGGGAGAGTGTGTTAGAAGGGGACCCTCTTCCTGGATGGACAGTGGGCGAGGATGAGATCTTGCGTTTCCAGGGACGCGTATGGGTGCTAGCAGACATACACGAGGAGCTAATGCGGGATTTTCATTCCTCAGCTTGGGCAGTTTATCCTGGCGTCACCAAGATGTATCAGGATCTTCATCGCTAGTACTGGTGGCCAAGTATGAAGAAGGATGTTTCTGGTTTTGTCATGAGATGTTCTACTTGTCAGTAGGTGAAAGCAGAGCATCAGTGACCAACAGGGCTTCTACAGCAGTTACCCATTCTGGAGTGGAAGTGGAATGATGTCGCGATCGACTTCATGACTGGGTTACCGAGGTCACCTCGGGGAAGTGATGCTGTTTGGGTCATCGTCGACAAGCTTACAAAGGTATCACACTTTTTGCTGATCAAGGAGACCTTCAGTGTTGATGATCTGGGATGACTATAAATCCGAGAGATTGTACGTCTACACGGAGTTCTACACTCCATTGTTTCAGACAGGGATGCACGATTTACCTCTCAGTTCTGGAAAGGACTTCAGAAGGCTTTGGGTACACAGGTACTTTTGAGTACAACATACCATCCCCAAATAGATGGCCAATCCAAGCGTACAATCCAGGTGCTTGAGGATATGCTCCGAGCTTAGATTTTAGACTTCGACGGTTCTTGGGAGAAGCATATACCTCATGTGGAGTTTGACTAAAACAATAGTTTTCAGGCGACCATTCAGATGGCACCATATGAGGCTCTGTACGGTAGGCCATGCTGATCACCCTTATGCTGGCTGGAGGTAGGAGAGGTAGCTTTGCTGGGATCTCATCTTGTTCAGGAGACCTCTGAGCAGATAGAGCTGATTCGGAAGAGGATGGCTACAAGACAATCTCGACATAAGTCTTATGCTGATCAGCGGAGACGACCTTTGGAGTTCAAGGTCGGAGATCAGGTTTTCCTGCATGTCGCACCGAGGTTGGGACACAAGAGGATTCAGAGACAGGGAAAGCTTTCACCACGGTACGTCGGGCCGTTTGATGTTTTGGAGAGAGTTGGTCCGGTTGCCTATCGGTTGCATCTACCTCATAGGTACCAGGCCATGCATGACGTCTTCCACGTCTCTCAGCTCCGATGTTACTTTTCAGACCCGTCTCATGTCTTTCAGCCCGAGGATGTTGAGCTCGAAGCAGATTCATCGTTTAAAGAGCATCCTATCCGGATTGTCGATCGCAGTACGAGGATGTTGAGCTCGAAGCCAAGTATCTGTTTGAGGTTTCTTCTTTTACGCCCATCTAAGGAAATTCAGGGATGAATTTCTTTAAGGGGGGAAGTTTGTAAGAACTCGGATTTTCGTTTCAGGTATGTCTTTCTTTTCTAGAGTTTTTAAGGAAAAATGGAGTTTCTGGAAAATTTCAAAGTACGCGCTGTGTACTTTCTGAGTACACACTGTGTACTCTTCTCCGGCTCGAAGCCGTGTGCTGGCCGTGCCCGGGCCACACACATGGTGTGTAGTGGTGACGTGGAGGCCGATTTTGGCGGAGTACAGAAAACCCACTACACGCCGTGTACTTTAAAAATACACATCGTGTACTTTTTTTTCACTAAATGGACCGGGGTCGCGCCTCTTCGCCATATTCGTCTTCTTCTAGGTCTGGTTCGTCCAAGAGCAACCCATACGGCCAGATCTTCCCCAAGCTCCCGTCTCTCCGTCCGTTCTCCGATTTGAGAACGGTTGATTGCGTTGGAAGCGCAATGGTGATTTCTTCCTTCTGCTTGAGCCTTGTTTTCAAATTCTTCCTCTTTCACAAGTTATCTAAGGTTGAACGTTTTGTGTGTTTTCTCAGATCTATGACATTCTAGGGGGAATTAGCCATCGTGGTTCAAGTATATCGATCTCCTAGGATCGAGGTAGGTGGTTTGTGCCTTACCATTCAAAGTCTCTGAGTTTTATGTGCAAATTCCACCAATACCCGTGAACGAGGTATTGCGTGTTTACCTTTTTTCCCTTGTTGTTTTACTACCTTTCTTGTATGCTTTTTTAGAGGTAAATTGACCTTTTTAGAGGATAATTTTTTGTTCTTGGATGTATTTTTGCCCTTGATTTGTTCTGTTTACGTCCTTTGGGTCTCGTTTTCCTTTGGCTGTTACACCTGTTTCCATGCCTTGCAGTTATAGGTTGAAGTGAAACTCATGACATGCTTGTTGCCTTGTAGACTATTAGCTAATTATCTCTATAGGTGTACTTTGGTTATCCAAGTATCTCTATAGGTGTAATTTATCCTTATAGCATTATTATGCACTGACTGGCACGGGGCTGAGAGAACCTGGTGCTATAGACTATAAGGGATAGACCGAGTGAGCTTCCCAGAGAGTCTTAGATATTATAGACTACAGAGGGGATGAACCGAGTGAGCTCCCATAGAGTCTTGGATTTTATAGACTACAGGAGGGTAGACCGAGTGAGCTTCCTTAGAGAGTCTTACCTTTTTTGAATCTCTTTAAGAACCTTCCCAGGCTAGAGGGGGAATTGACCGAGTGAGCTTCCTCAGAGAGTCTGTGGTATACCTGAGGCTATAGGAGGAATTGATCGAGATAACTTCCTTAGAGAGTCTCTAGACCTTGGGGCTAAGAGGGTTAAACCACGTGATCTTCCTCAAGAGAGTCCCTAACTACCCTAGACTATAAGGGGAATTGATCGAGTGAGCTTCCCCAGAGAGTCTCATAAATTCGTATGACCAAGCCAAAGGGGTTAGGCTGAGCGAACTGGCCAGAGGGTTGTGGTACTTCTTGGATAGGACCAGAGGGTCTGGCTGCGAGTACTTACCAGAGGGTTTCCGGCTTGTTAGATGTTTGTTTCACTACTGTTGATTGGTTGTGGATTGATTGATGCTATGTATCATCCTGTTTTACTGCTTACTGTTTACTGCCTACTGCTTGATGTTGATGTTTACTACTTATTGTACTTTTACCTGCCATACACTCACCAACTGTTAGGCACAAATCTTCAGGTGGTTTCCTACTGGGATTTTATCTCACACCCTGTTTGGGATATGCTTTTGGGCCCAAGCAGACTATGTTGTTGCAGGTATAGACAAGGGCAAGCGCCCTTCGACTTCTGGAACTTGATTGCTTGGAGCTAGAGAGCATGGGACCAAGATTTGGCTTGCGATGCTGAGGAGCTATTTACTTTTCTTTTGTACTTGTTTTGGTACTGTGGTGTTTCAGCATTGTGAATTGTTTGGCTACTTTCCTAGAGCTGTATTTTGCACCATTCCATATATGCATATTTTCTCCAGTTTGTTGATTTAGTCTTCCGCTGTTATTATTGTTGGTTATTCACTACTTTCGCTATTGTATGTGTATTCTTCTTCTGCTGTGTACTCTGCCAATGAGGGAATAGTTTCCCCACTATCACACCCAAGGCCCTCACTGCTAGTCGGCAGCCTCTGGCGTTTGGGGAAATGCGCTTGAGGCCAAGTGACCAACTGGGTACGGGGCACCTCTGGGTGGCTTTCAGAACCGGGACGTTACATCCCTAGAAGCCATTGGAAGTAAAACTTTCATACAATATATGTATCTATAGACTAATCATATGAATCTAAAAGATATCTTTAGAGAATTTTCATCATTTACTAGTTTTTCATTTCCCAAAGCTTGAAATTTTGGTGCTCCTACTACCGATTGTTCTACTACATGAGATTTTCCTCAAACTTCTATAGTTTTTGATCATTAAAGCATTTAAACCATTGGTTGAACATTCAATTAATTTCTTTTGTTATTTGGTATTACTGGTATTTTTGAATTTCTGGTACTTTCATCCATACTTACTTTTTTTTACTTCAGTAGTTAACCTTTTCTCCTCAACTTCCAATTTATCTAAGTTCCCATACTTCTATAGGACCTTCTCATTAAAAACATAATCTCAAATTTTAATGATCTTATATTGATCATCAATCTATATTTAGTATCCAAACTCTTCATTTCCATACCCTATGAGAAAATAGGCTTTGTATTTTAGCTCCATAATATCTCTGCCCTTTACATCAATAAGATCATAAAAAATGAAACCAAATATTTTGAGGTGTGAAAATTATGAAAGGTTATCATACCAAAGTTATTTAGGTAAACTTTATCCTACTATAGAGGTTGTACTTCTATTGACCAAGTATTATGTCGTGTTAGTTACTTCTGGCCAGATGGCCTTGGGCATCCTGGAGTGCACACACATACATCTAGATTTCTCTACCAAAGTTTGATCTATCCTCTCTGCCACTCCATTATACCATGGAGTATTAGGCACTGTTCTATCTAGTATGATACCTATATTTTGATATAAGTTCCACAAGATGCTAACATTGTATTGAACACCATTATCAAATCTTAAACACTTTAATTTTCAACCACTTTCCAACTACACTATGGATATTCATTATACAAAGAAATCATATTATTTTTAATAATATAAACTCATAACTTCTTCATGGAATTATTAATGAATGTGATTAAGTATTGTGATTATCCATGATATTGAACTAGGGTAGGTCTAAAAATGTCTTTATGAATAATCTCTAGTTTTTATGCTCTGGGATTCTGTCTATTCAGATTGAATGAGGCACTCTTTTTCTTTCCAAACACACAACTTTCACAACTTCTGATAGTTGTATGATCAAAATTTAGAACAACCTTACATGCTAGAACCATCATATTATCATCATTTAAGTGAACTAGTCTTTGATGCAAATCCTACTAATTTTCATAGGATGAAATTACAGACATTTTATTCCCATATGAACTTCCCGCCAGATACAAAGTCCCATCCTTTACTCCTCATGCCATAACCATAGATCCCCTAGTCACTTTCCTGACTCCATTGTTGAAATCAGTTCAAAATCCTTCATCATCTAACTAACCCACTAATATGAGATTCCCCCTAAGACATGGTATGTGTCCTACTACTTTTAACTGAAGAATTCTCTTGTTCTGTATCCATAGATTTACTTCTCCATTTCTAACCACTTCCAAAGATTTATCGCATACTAGATGAACTTCCCAAAATATTCTATATACATAGCTTTCCATGTATATTTAATATTTCAATGAGTGGAAAGATGCACCAGTTTCAACCACCCATGACTCCATCAGATTATGAATAATGAGTAGAAGATCGACACCAAATTCTATTACATTAAATAATTTTGAACTTTTAGTAGTTGATCCTCCAATATTTCCCTTGAAATTTCTATATTTCCTTTGAAGATGTCCTCACTTATCACAATGCCAATAAGTAAGCTATGGCCTAGTAAACTTTCCATGGATATTTTCCCTAATATTCTCTTTATATTTTCTATGATTCTTCTAATGAGGTGAGTTTCCCCTACTATTAGTATTCAATGCACTACCGATAGGTTCTTGGACCTATATTCTCCTGAGCTCCTTATTGAGGATCAAATTCTGAACATCTTCAAACACAAGATCATATTTTCCACAAGAATTTATTACCATAGTGACCATGCTATCCCAAAATTTTGGTAAATATAAAAGCATTAGTATAACCCATAAATCATCAGCTAAAGTCACTTTTATTGAATCAAGATAACTTTTGATCATATTGAAATCATTCACATGATCATCCACTAACCATCCTTATGATAATTGTAAGATGAATAAATTCCTGATCAAGAATAAATTTTTAAAGATTTACATAAATCTCCTCTAGGGCCTCCATAAGTGTAGTTATAGTCTTCTTATGTCAAATGTTGAAGGAAACATTCCGTGTCAATTTCATCCTCACCAAGCCTATTACTTTTTTATCTAACTTTTCTCATTCATATTCACCCATCGTGTTGAGTTTCTCACCCAAAATAAGTTTGAGATACTTTTGGATTATATAGTCATCTATTTGTATATTCTAGAAACCAAAGTTAGTTCCATTAAACCAAATAATCTGAACCTTGACTATATCCATTTACATATATTCTAATGATAGTAACCAACTAAAAATTAGTAGGACTCTGTGGTAAGTTAGAAAGTACCTACAATAATTAGTGTTTTTAAAATAAATTACCCCCTGACACCACTTATTGGGAATAAAATAATTCATCCTGAAAAGCTGATATGAAATACCATTTGGTTGAACCTTAGGTTCACTGGAAATTCATATTCACCGGTAGTTCAACATATCATAATTTTAAACTTCAGAATCTTCCACCTATGAATTAGAGAACTGGAATTAGGAATTCAAGTAGCACCCTAATAACTGCTCAAAAGATGAATCACACACACACATATAAGAAATCATAAAAAATAGGAAATAAAGAATACTAGTTTACATGGTTCATAATTTCATCCTACTTCCATGTGAGAACATTGCTAACTCTTTTGTATTACTAGAACGTACAAGTTTTAAAAACAATATATCTTAGAAATATAGCATTACACTTTTTAAAATATAGTTCAATTTAGTACTTTAGATTACTTACTTTGGACTTACCCCTTAGCTACTAGTCCCACCCCTCTTTATAGGGGTTCTAAGCTAGTTAAATAGGTAACATCAACATCTAAAATTTACAAACATTTATCTATAGACTTCTTCATTTAGTTGATATTTCCACTGAATTAATCGATACACTATTCACCATACCCAAAGACGAAACTATATAACATCCATCAAAAGTTTATAAACTTTTGGTGGTTAGAACCGTATACTGAAGGTTACCATTACTATTGAACTTTCAAGGCCAAAGTGGACATCCAGAGTATGAAATTTCGATGATTGAACTTTCAGTGGCTTAAAATTTAGATGCTTTAAACTTCTGATTCACTGAACTAAGCTTCACATCCCAACAACATATGCTCATGTCAATGTAGTATGTGTCGGGTACATCATAAGTGATGTGAACTTAATTGAATGAATAGGAAATAATTTTTCTCTTACATATTAATGGAAAAATATATGTCACTTTGATTGAAATGGAACCATCAAACCAAGTCTATGACCATGGTAATTCATAGACTAGTTTTTTTTCAAAAAATTAAAGAAAGTTAAATCGAGCATATAGGGTGATGAAATAATTATGCATATTACTTGATGAGATATCAATATGAAAAATGATTATATTACATATTATTATCTTTAGGAAGGTTATTGTAGTTATTATAGTTATTACTTTCTTTATGACTGCATTGATGCATTGTAAGATGCTGATTTTAGACTTAAGGAAATTTTTACCCATTTCCATTGAGAAAAGGGCTTAGAGGGCCACACATTAAGTGTATTTAGAATCTCATTAAATTATATTGAATTTATGTTTAAGAATATATTTATTCTCTAGTTTGTGTAATAATATTTATTCAAGTAAAATTTGATCATTGATATTAAATCACAATATTTTCGATTTTAGAATATGTGAGTTAAATTTTATCACTTGTTTAATTATTCACAGGATAATAAATATAACATTTATTTATTCATGAGTTTAGTGAATAGAGTAAAGTAAATATTTATTCAAGTTATATGAATATGAAAATAAATATTTATTTGAAAATTTAGTGAGTATATTGTTTATTTTATTTTATTGAACAAATATATTTTATTATTTAAGGTTTTCTAAATTCTATGAGGGGATATGATTTGATTTTAATGATTTGATGAAAATGATATATTTAATACCATTTAAATAAATATAAATTAATTTATCTAAGAAATGATGTTATATTTAATTCATGTCATGAGATATAATAATAATAACATTATTATTATTTTAATATGGGGTATTACTTAAATTAAATAACATGATAAGAGATTTTGTGAAATTATAATTATTTAACCGTAAATATAAAATTAAAAATATATCACCTTTTACAGAAGATATTTTTACAACATTATAAATATTTATATCAATACTTAGATAGAATTTCTTCTATTCTTCCCTCTAAAGAATAGAGAGAGAAAATAATAGATCCTCATACCAATCAATGACAGATGAATTTAAGCACTTGATTCTCTTCACACCAGAACTTAGGAGATCAAGAATGTCAACCAGGGATATATGGATCACATGTGAATATTTCTATAGGAAATTTTATTTGGATTCTCTATAGCAATGACAACACAATAAGAGCACCGACAAAAACTTCATCAATAAAGAATACAATGGATGAGGTAATTCTATATTTAAATTAACTATAAATTAATTGTACATGATCCTATATATGAGATTCTATGTTTTTTTCATATATTTCTTCATATTTATCAATTTATTTTGATGAAATACCAAAATTAGGCACCTGCCTAACACTTCTAATACACATTAAAACCTTCAAGTTGTATCAAAATAGTCACATTCTAATTTATAATTATTTATAATTTATTCGATCAATTTCACATGTTGGTTTACTAGTATTCCTTTCCATGTTTTAATTATGAGTCTAGTGGTTGATAAAACATGTTAATATGAAATTTTATGGACAAGAATGGGTCAAAAACATATGAAGAATGATCGAAGAACCCATTCGGAGGTGCCAAGAATGTTGGATGATTGGCATAATAATATGGTGTGTATCGGGAAAATATAAATCATGTAACCCCACACATAGTACACACCAGGTTTCTCATAGAATGTTATGTGGGTCAATATATGATGTCACTACACACAATGTATTGACTATCAACCTGGAATGCATTTTGATAGAGACTACACAATGTGTAGTGGACGAGTATACTCCATGTATCCCCACACAAGATACACATCATGTATTTCATAGTGTGTCATGTGGGTCAATACATGACATCATTACATGTCATGTATTTATTTTTATCCAAGCATACAACATGACATAGACTACATGGTGTGTAGCTGGAATACATGATATGTGACACGTTCCACTTCACATAAGGTACACACCGAGCAATTCTTGATGTGTCATGTGAGTCAATATCCAGTGTCATTACATCTAATGTATTAACTATTAGAACATTATGTGTATTGATCAGTTACATGTTGTGTATTACATGCAATTTTAAAATGGTACACACCATGTACATTAATGGTGTGCGGTGTGATCATACACACCACAAAGAGTACATGGTTTTTCTATGTAGAACAACACACCATGTATGTAGTGACATGTCATTTGGAGTTACATTTCATACAATATGTAGTAAACAACATGATAATTATGTGGTATATTAAATTTACAGAAATAGGATTTAATATTATGTTGACAGTATACACCATGTGGCCTATAAAGTACACATTTTGTACTTAATTATTTTAAATTAAATTAAATTTATTAAATTTATGTAATAATAATTGATTGTATTATTAAAACGTCTCAAGGAAAAAAAATTGGAAAGAATTTAATATAAGTAATTAATTTATTAATCAGTTTATCAATTTGTTAATTCAATAAAATTTAGATTAAAAGTAAACATTTGAATGAATGTTAGCAACACTAAACATGGTTGTCGTTGAATGTTTTGAATGATCATGAAATTTGAACAACCTATGTATGTTTTGGATTTATTTATTTAATTTAATCATTTATTTCATTGTTTATTATATGATAATTATTATTAAATTAAATATGATGATATGTGAATCATCCCTAACTCCTTTATTATGCATGGGTCTGCATGTCCAAGGAATATTTTATGCGACTATAAACCCCTGGTACCCCTCACTTTCATATGAGTATAAATTTGTAAAGGGTGAAGTTCCTAGCTAGAGAATACATTTTAGAACATGAGTCGAGATGAATCCAAACAAGGAGACACACAAGATAATGGTAGATGCTACAATGTGATCTAAGTTAAGGCTTCAGAAGGTATCCCCCCCAGAGTCAAGTTTTCTTTATCACTGCTTGATAAACCAAACAATAGATAAAACTCATGTTTATTTCATGTCTTTATTTTATTTTATCAGTACATAGTTATTTATTTATTTATGCAATGTATAGTTTATTTAGTTGATTAAACATGATCACATGTTATAAATAAATTAATAAGCATGCTTGGATAAATAAAATAAAGTGTATAAGATATATTTTATCAGGTATAATTAATGTTAGAAACCTTAAGTTAAATATTTATGTAAATTTTCACATAAATTAATTAACAAGCATACAAAGGATAAAATAAGATTTCTTATACAAGTATAATTAATATACAAAAATTATTTTATCAAATATGGTTAATTATTTATGTAAGTTTCACATAAAATTAACAAGAATGTGTAGAATAAAATAAAGTAAATTTATGAATAAGTTATTAAATCCTACCAACTTAAAATTTTAAGTCATTAAACATTTTTCATCACCTAAGTTAGAATACAACCATAATTCAAAGTATTGGTATGGTCATTTTCAGGGTACCTTAAATTATTGAGGAGTTTTAATAAAAGTGTTGTGTTGACTTGACTAAGTTAGTGTCAAAAGAATTTTTCCTAGAATTATTGGTGTAGCTTAGAGGAAACTATTGAGGAAATATGAGTATAGAATTTTGGGATTGGGGAATCTAATCAAAAAATCAAGGATTTATGAGTTAATGTAGTTGGATATTCCAAATCCAATGGTAAGGGTTGATGGGATTTGAAAAAACAATGGAAAAATTAATTAAATAATTTATTATATCATACTTTGTAATCAAGATAAAGTACTAAAATACTTTTATTTGTTGCAGATAATGGAAAGACACACCACCAATTCACTATCATTGTGATCTATCTTTAAGAAAGAGAAAATAATGACTGATAAAAACTTCCACGAGTGGTGAAAGTTCCTGGACATTATACTGTGCTGAGAAAGAAATTTATATGCATTTGATTCACTTATTCTAGTAGAAACTTCTGAGGAGCCAATTGAGGAGGATAAGGATGCATTCTAGAAACACATGTATGATGTTAGAGTTGGTGCTGTAGAACCAACTCACTTTATACTTTTTATTACTAGAATATAAATGAATACATTATCATATAATAATTATTCTTCTGCATAACATTAATGTGATAACGACCTTAAAGTATTTTTCACATTAAAATGTCATAGTGGTTACCTACTATAATGAGAAAATTGAGATGTTATGAAAATATTCATTATACATGTGTCCTATGATCTAGATAAAATTTATCTAATGGGACATATATGATGTTTTATTACCAGGTGTTGGGGGATCATAAGACATTAAGATATTTTTTATGAAGTTTTCACTTGGTGATCTCCAAGAAAAGGAGGTTATGAGGACAAAACCACTAATAAGAATTCCACATGTTCATGCATAATTGAATATTCCTATTTGTGAACATGTGAATCAGTACATAGACTTGATATTAAATCTATGGGTATGATAGTTTATCAACAATTTCATTTCAAAAATTCAAAGAAAGATAAATCAAGAATATAGGGAAATGATAAAAGCATGCATCATTCTTAATGAGATATCAACTGATGAACAAAATATATTACATAGTGGAATTATTGATAATATTATTTCTACTGTGAAATTAACTTCTTCCACTATGGGTGTCTTGATGTGTTGCTAGATGTTGATCTTGGACTTCAGGTAAGATCACTAAATGCCACTGAGAAATAAGACTAAAGGGACACACTCTAAGTGTATCCATAATATCATTAAATTCTAGTGAATTTAATATTAAGAATAAATATTATTCTTGGTTTGTGGAATAATAATCATTTAAGTAAATTTGATTAAATAAATTCAATCATGTGATATTCAAGTTTAGAAAACATGAATTGAATTTTATCTCTTGTTTATTTATTCATAAGGTAATAAATAAATATTTATTTATCCACTAGTTTAGTGGATAGAATAATATAAATATTTATTTAGTTATTTGAATATTAAAATAAATATTTATTCATGATTTTAGTGAATATAATATTTATTTATTGAATGAATAATATTTTTTTGTTCAAATATTTTATTATTCAAGGTTCAATAAGTTCCATCAAGGATTAACTGGTCAAATTAATAGCATGATGGAAATGTTATATTTTATTTAATATCATTTAAATAAATAATTATTTATTTATATAGAAAATTATGTTTAAATAAAAACATGTCATTGAAAAAATATTATTTAAGGTATTGAAAGTTACACGAAATGAAACAATTCACAAACCCTTAGTCCAACAAGGACATATCACACCCCCTCTAAGGTTTGAATCACTCCATAACTATCTCATTGAAATTTTATAGCCTAAAGGCTCACTATTTGATAGACTAAAGTCCCTTCATCATATCCTAAAGGACCCCTGACTACGGTCCACACTACGCTAATATATACCTGGGTCTACATCATTTCCTGCATCATTGGGCATAAGTGGCCTAGAAATTTCCTCCTGAGGGAGGTTGTTAGGTTTTGAACACTAGTCATATATAGAATTCCGGGTGAATTTACCACTCAAGAAAGCACCCAAATACAATTATTATTATTATTATTATTTAACATGGGTATTACTTAGAATAAATAAATTGATAAAGGGTTGTTGTGTAATTATTAATTATTTTAACCCTAAGTATAGATTTAAAGTTATATAATTTTTGAGAGTGCGAGATTTTTTGTGCACAATGAAAGAATATCTATAATTATCTTAAGTCTAGAGAAGATAACCCTTTCATCCTTCATCTCAAGAACATAGAGAATGTAATAGAAAATTATTATCATGATCAATGATGAATGATGTGAAACACTTGACTCTACCACACCGTCACTCAAAGATTCAAGAATGGAATTTGATGATTTGTGGAACATGTGTGGATACACCAAGAGGAATAATTTCTTGGATTCTCTACTAAAATGATAACATGACAGGAGGGGAAAAATTGAATGAGATGATTATAATGTTCAAGGTAATTCTTGTTTTAAATTAATTTTAAATTAAATTTGAAAGATCCTCTATAGAAGATTCTGAGGTTTTGTTCATAAATTTCTTAGGATTTCATCCATTGATATCAATGAAAAACCAAAATTAGACACCATT
Organism: Viscum album; assembly: GCA_963277665.1. Classification (NCBI taxonomy): domain Eukaryota; kingdom Viridiplantae; phylum Streptophyta; class Magnoliopsida; order Santalales; family Viscaceae; genus Viscum; species Viscum album. The sequence goes on from OY728157.1 coordinate 1,777,781,423, forward strand.
TCAATGCTTGTGCTACACCCCAGAACCTTTAGATGATGTATTGAATGTCCAATTCCTTATGTTATCATCCATATCTACTGAGCTCCAGAATCATCATAGAGACATGTATTCTTACTCCATGTTGTCTAATATCCATGATCTTTATCTAGAGTAAGAATGAAAAGAGATGCATGGAATCTCCAAGTCACTATTTACATGAAAATTAGGAGTAATTTTCATACCTCATGTAGTAAATATGACTGGATACATTAATAATTTATAAATTTTGGGATTCAAGCTGCATAAATAGTTGTAAAAATACTTCATCCTCTCCTCTCTTCATCCAAAATTCTCAATATTTGTTGTTAATTTCTATTAAGAATGGTGAATATTATTCAGGTATTCAATTAAAATATAATAGAAGGAGAATCTCTAGTAGATGGATAATCCTTGGGGTATAGTGTAGTAGTAGCATAAATATTTAGCAATGAAGGTAGGTTAGTTGGGAGATGTTATTTTTTAATGGGATACACAGTGGTCATAATATCGGTAGATGTTGAATGATATCTATGTTATGCATTGGGGTCTCTAATGATGATATGTTGATGTCACTTCTAACATGGTTTTATATAAAATGATGGTACATAGGATTAATTCATAGAAATTTAATAGTAACTTGGATTGTTCACTGGGAGTCAGTGGTAGGGTGCATTTTCTATAGGTGATTGATAGTCACCATGTTTCAATGGTGGGATGTTCTCAATGATCAAAAGTTGATGCAACTGTTTTAGCAGTTGGGACCCACTATAGGTGGGTGGGACCAATTTCACAGATGGGGAGATTTTATTTCAATATTACTTGTAATTAGTGATCTAATTAGATTATGGATAAAGTGATTTTAATTCATTGTATCTTCCAATTGAATAAAATAATGACAATAGTGTTTATCTATTGGATGTAGAACTCACTTACAAACTAAGTAAAGCCAAAGTTTTTTTTACTTTTTTTCTTTAACTTTCTTGAATGTAATGTGATTTGTGAGTTTTCTTAAGTGTCTGTAAGGAAAAATTGGTGGGTGATTTAGGGTATGAGATCTTCCTAATTTTTGATACACTAAACTCAAGGGATATCTTTTGTTTAAGTAAGTTTCAAAGAATCATTTCCACTATTTTACATCTTATAGTGGACAAATTATTAAAATTGGGTTTTTACTGATTCCAAAAAAGTGGTATTAGAGTTTGGTTCTAGGATCTAAAATACACACTCGATAATCTTGGGTAACACTCTCTTTCCTTAACATTATTTCAATTTTAAGTTGGATTTTACTGCCATTAGAAGATATGCTGATAGAAGAAGGTAATTTATAGATGGAAAAGTTTAATGTAATGTATTTTAGGTTCTAGAGAATATATATGGAAGAATATATCATTTATAAGTATTTGGAAGTTTTATTGATTGGGGTTAATATATTGAATATGGAATAAGAAGAATGGGAAAAAATCGAGATGAAAAATCTTAGGTTAGTCAAGATGTAATTGGATCAAAATGTACCCTTTAAAATCTAGGAGGTGAATACCATAGTTGAGTTGATGAAGGAACTGGAAATTATTTACAATAAACCAATAACACTTAAACAGAGTGTTCATGATTTTGAGGTTGTTCTACATGGGGATATTGGAAGGTAGACCTATATAATATCATGTGAATTATTTAAATAATGATTTGTGGACAACTTGAATCAATCAGGTTGAAAATTTTGGATGATGCATGGGATATTTTATTTATATCATCACTACTAAAATTTTGATATATTATGGTAACCATAGTAAACAAATATTTTTTAAAAATCGACTTAGTGTTTGATAATGTCAAGAATATAATACTAGATAAATAACTCATATGGAGGGAAGTCTAAGAACCTTCTATTAATATGATAAATATTGAAGAAATAGGAATATCACCTTAATAGAGAAGTCAGATAGAATCGGAAGATAAATCATGAGAAAGGAGCTGAGGTAAATCGACTAGTTATGGACTTATATGTTGTCAGTGTGGGAAGAGAGGAAATATCAAAAGGGACTAGCAAATTCATAGGGAAACTTATAAAAGGGAACCTTCTGGAAGTTAATGTTTTATGTATTCATCTAAGGGTAGTAGCATATTACTACTAAGTTTCAACACACTAGTGGATTCATGGATGATTAACTCAGGATTACCATTTCACTCAATGAAAGAGAATGGGTTCATGGTAAATTATTTATCCAAAAGATTTGAAAAAGTATAATTGGAGGATGATGAGGCTCTTAAATTTGTGGGGAAAAGAGATGTTAATATCTGGATGATGAATAGATGCTTCTTGAAATTTATATAAGTGAAACACATCCTAGGGCTACAGAAAAATATAATTTCCATAATACTTATTTTTGGGGTAGGGTTTGATATATGTTTTTCTAACATATTTTGAAATATAAATCAAGGATATATGGTAGTGACATAATGATTAAAGTATGGGACCCTATATTTGACCAAAATATCAGATGGAGTGATAATTATCAGTGGAACAACTCCCAAAAGTACAAATTTGTGGCATTGTTGTGTCAATCATTTCTAATGAAAAGAACATGAAGGTTTTAATGAAAAAATTCATGTTGAAGTTTGAACACATAGACGTTTAAAGTTTCGAGATTCATATGTTTTAAAAGTAGAATAGGGTGTAATTAAACTTGGATGGTAGGAAACTTAAATCTCATAATTTAGAACTTGTTCATTAAGATGTTTGGGGGATAACCCTAGTACAATATCATGGAGGGTTACTTTACTTCATTACTTTTAGTGATGATGAAATGAGGAAAGTATGGGATTAATTTTTAAAGCACAATTATGATGTATTCATAGATTTTTTTCAGTGTAAGTCCATAGTGGAAAGGGAAACTAGTAAAAATTTCAAATAAAAAATACCTAACAATTGTGGTGAGTATAATGAAATGGATTGCTAGAACTTTTATTGAAAGGATGGGATCAAGCTGGAGAAAACCATTCCTAGAACACCTCAGCAGAATGGTGCAACATAGTGACTGAATTGGATGTTGATAGAGAAGGCATGAAGCATGAGGTTACAATTAAGAATCCACAAGGAAATTTGGGTAGAATCTATGAACACAATAGTATAGTTGGTCAATAAAAGTATGTTCACTCTATTTGGGTAAAAAATTACGCATCAGTTATGGTTTAGTAATCCTTCAGAAGTTATCCACCTTAAAATTTTTAGGAGTATCACCTATGTATATATCAATGCTAAAGATAGGGATAAACTCGAGGAAAAGTCCATGACATGTTTCTTTGTGGTATATGGTGATGAAAATTTTGGATTCCATATAATATATGATGAAAAATGACAAATCATAAAAAATAGGGATGTTCCCTTCAATGATAAGTTCTTATGTAAAGGATGAAAATTGTATGAGAAGAAAGTTGAGATCAAAGAATCAACTGAAAAAGTTAAAGTTAATCTGATTAGGAGTATCAAAAGAACACAAGTTTGGTGAGTTTAGATGGTAGAACTAAAAATCTAGTAGATAGACCAATATAAGATACACCTGAATGCTTTAGGACTATTGAATCCAGAATAATGGATTTAGAATATAGAGTTTTTAAATCTGTAGTACTAGAAGGAGATGAACTGCAATTCAATTTTTGAAGATATTCCAGAGTTAGGAAACTAGTTCAAAGGTTTAGATATAAAATGAAATTATTAATTCTAATGGATGGTGTAGAAACTGCAATTCAAAAAGAGGTTTCCACTCTTAGTGATTTCAAAATTTTGTATTCAATGATGAAAAAAGAATTATCTTCAATGGATTCCAACTGAACATGAGAGATGACTGAGTTACTTTAAGGTAAAAGATCACTTAAGAACAAGTGGGTTTTCTATTTGAAGGAGGAGGTTGATGATAGGAAAAGGTACAAGGAATTACTATTAGTGAAAGGTTTTCAATAGGAGGGAATTTAATTCTAAGAAATATTTTTACTAGTATCTAAAAATGATAAAATACAGATAGTGTTGAGAATTTTTTCTACTGATAATCTAAACTTAGAGTAGATGGATATAAAGACAACCTTTATTCATAGTGCCTTGGAGGAAGATATTTACATGAAGAAATTGGTGGGTTTTGAGGATGATAAAAATAAGGACCAAGGGTGTAGACTAAAGAGGGGTCTTTATGGATTGAAGTAGGCACCAAGGTAGTGGAATTATAAATTCGCTGCTTCTATGGTTGAGGAAGGTTTTACTTGGAGAAACACAAACCACTATCACTACCAGAAGGCGTAAAATGATGGAAGTTTCATGATACTTATCATTTAAATGGATTCTATGATTCTGGAGGGTAAAAAAATAAGGAATATCCTAAAGTTGAAGTGGTATTTTTTCGAAAGATTCAAGATGAAAGATCTCAGTCAAGCCAAGAAAATAACAGGGATAAATATTGATAGATATAAGAAAGCTAAGACTTTGGTTATATCTTAAAGGGATAACATTCAAAAGATAATCTAAAGGTTTAGGATATTAAAATATAAGTCGGTCTCAGCTCTATTGGTCGGACACTTCAAAATTTCCCAGGATTAGGTACCAAAAATTGAATATGAGGTGAATTTCATGGAGAGAGTTCCATTTTCATTAGAAATAGGAATCCTAATATACATCATGGTGTTCACTCACTTGAACATTGCATTTTTAGTGGAATTCAACTGTTTTTTCATGTCAAATATGAAGATGGAACACTAGGAGGCTGTTAAGTGGATCATCCGGTACTTGAAGGGACCAGAAGATATAGAATTGTGCTTTGGGACATTCAATCCATTAAAAGGTTATATTGATGCTAAGTTTTTTGGGAGTGAAGACACATACAAGATCAATATATGATTTTTTTCATCTATGGAGGAACAAAAATTAGCCAGATATTGTGATTTTAACTAGTTTGAAGAATGAATTGGTATGGTTGATGAACTTTTTGGAGGATCTCAAAAGGATCATAAAGGGTGGTTTTCTCTATTGTGATAATCAAAGTGTAATTCACTTGGTAAAAAATCAATTGTTTCATTAAATGTTTAATAATATTTACCTAAAATATAATTTCATATGAAACTTAATAGAGGATGGTGTATTGGAGTTGTGGAAGATATATAAAAATTATAATTCAGAATACATTTTCACCAAGGTGTTAGTCAAAGAAAGTTTGAGGCAACACAACGCCTCAGTGGATCTTTGGTGAATATAAGGAGATCAACATAGGCACTGCCTGATATGAACATTAAGGGTCAGACATTTTTTGCCTAAGTATTGAAGATTAGCCAAAAATTCCTTAATAAGTGTTAAAGTGGGATATTTTTAAGAATAATTAATCTTGTCCATGTTTTCAATTCAGTTCTACCAGAAGGAGAAGCTTTTAAAAATGGATCGACCTTGGGGTGTAGTGAGCGATAATGAAAATCTTCAGCAATGAAGGCAGGTTCATTGGAAGTTGTTATCTTCCAATGGGATGTGTAGTGGTTATAAAATTAGTAGACATTTAATAGTAGTTATGGTACACATTGGGTCATCTGATGATAATACATTGAAGTCAATCCTAACATGGTTTTGTTACAAAGTATAGAACATATGATTCATTCAAAGAAATTTAAGACTAACTTAGAATATTCTTTATAATTCAATAGTATGGTGCATTTTCTATAGGAAATTTATAGTCACCATATTTAAATGGTGGGATTTCCATAAAGAACAGAAGTCAATGTGACTGTTTTATTAGTTGTTACCCACTATAAGTGGGTTGGACCAATTTCACCTATGGGGAGATTCCATTATAAGATTACTTATAATTTTTAAACTAATTAACATCCAGATAAAGTGATTGTAATTCCTCATAACTTTCAATTTAATGAAATAATGAAAATAAATTTTCTCCTATGAATATAAGACTCACATTAGAACCATGTAAACCCAAAGTGTTCTTTACCAATTTGTTTTGTTTTGGCTTGCTTGAATGTCGTGTGAATTATGAGTTTTCTTGAGTGTGTGCAAGGTCAATTTGGTTGGTAATTTTAGGTGTGAGGTCTTCTTAAGTTTCAATACAACAAGATCGAGGGGGTTCTTTCAATCAAGGATGTTTTGAAGAATTACTTTTTATTATGTGGCATCTTATAGTGGGCAACTTCTAGAAATTAGGGTTTAGCTAATTCCCAATAATTTCAGAATTAATAATATAGAGAAGTTTATCCCAGGTCTTCTAACTTTTATTTTCCATGTAGATTAGGACATAAAGCGAGACAAGTATTCAGACTTTATGGTGAAGAAAAGGAAAGTAAGGGAAAAAAATCAAATATAGTTTCCAAGATAAAGGTATATTTTTAATTCACTTAAAAGAAAAAAAAAATATTTATAAAGAGGTAAAATAATTATATGTTGTTTTTTTATGGAAAGAAGGGCCACTAGAAGAAGAATTTCACCTTAGTGAAGAAGTTAGGAGAAGCACCAGGCACACTCATTATCGAGTGTAATATTTTCATTTTTACTAATTGGTTATTGGATATAATTTTTAGTTTATACATTTGTATCCAAATACTGGAACCAATTTGATTCTAGAATATTACTAAAGGTGAGGTAGATCTTTTAGTTTCAAATCGATCAAGATTATCTATATTGGCTATAGGATACTAACATATCACATTATATATTGAAATGATTTTAGTTATGAAGAATTATTATTATGTTACCAATGCAACAAAGAACATCATTTATATGTCTAATTTAGACATGCATTGTTTTATTTTCACATTCAGAAATAAAATATACTAATTTTGTAAATATAACACATGTTATGGTATGAAACATCTTAATAATGGTATTTATATACTATAATTTGAAAATCAAGTCTTGTAAATTGATAAAAAATCCAATTCATGTGACTCATATATTACACCTATCTATGGTATCATCTACTTGGTCATGTAAAAGAGAATAATTTTGGGAAATTATATCAAGAAGAGTATTTATATTCTCTTTATTTGAATTCATTAGGTACATGTCATGATTGTTTATAAAACAAAATAACCAAATCTCCTTTTAGTGGAAAAGTTGAGAGAGACCAAAGATTATAATTAGTTCATACATATGTATGTGAACCATTTCCAATAGAGGATAGAGGTGGATACTCATACTTCATTACTTTTACTGATATTTTTAGCTGGTATGGATATATCCACTTGATGAAATATAAGTTTTAATACTTTAATATATTTAAGGAATACATGAATTAAGTAGATAATCAGCTTGATACTAAAGTGTCTAGGAGTATGATGTAACATTAAGAAGATGTATGTGGGGTGAGGGTGATCAATGTTACTCTTTTACAATTTTCTTCATGAAATTAAGCTATGTAACTTGTTTGAATCTTGATCCTTCCATGATTTTGATCTCACCCTTATTCATATGCAATAATATTATAAAGAAACAAAAAGTACACATGATTTTTAAATGATTCAGTCCTAATATAGGAATATACTCTTTATTGTGTTCAAGTCAAGTATGAGACATAGATTTTATCACTAATGTAGAAAAGTAATTATAATAAGTGGAAATGTATCATCATTTACCCCACACTTACACTTGATTATTTTTACTCTAAATAAAACCATAGGAAAGTTTGACATCAAATTACTTAGGAAAATATCTATCTTTTGATAGTAGTATTTCAAAAAATATTAGAGTGGATCCCTCTGGTCTTCAATGGTCCTCCACTAGAATGTTAAATACCCTTTACATCAAGGATGATTCTACATTAAAAGATTGATCTTCCTCCAACACTTATGAATAAATTGGTATTTAAACATATTAAAAAACTCAACTTCCTTAATATCAATTTTTGAAACTTACACATCTTTTCACTTAATTTAGAGAACTTTTGAAATTTTGGCTCTTCCTCCACTACACAAAGATCTCTTGAAATAACCAATATTCTCTTTGAATTAATTTTTTTCGAAACTTGTAGGTCAGATACTCGTACTCTCATCAAACTCTTATTCAGAGATACCCTACCCCTTTTATACTCAGTATTGCATTGGATTCTTACAATTAATATGGAAAAATGATATTCAAATGTGGGATACATATTTTAAAACTCCTTCCTACTGAATTCATAGTCAATTGTCCTTAATGATTTCAAGAATATTAGAGTATGTCTTCATCAAGGATTCCAAAAAAATTAGTGTTAACCATATTCAAATATTTCACAAATATCAGTATGAATCATGAAATTTACTTCATGAAATTTACTTTAATAAATGCACAACTTAGCATCATCACAATGGAACCTCTAAACTCTTCACCAGTTTGAACCATGAAACTTTCTCTTCTTTTAGTTTTCTGAACTTTAAAATAATTCATCATCATTCATCACATTCATTGGTACCTACATCATTTTGAAAATTTTCAAATTCGAATCAATTAAGGTTATCAGTATCACTGACTGCTCATACTTTTGAGCTTCCTTACCATTCCATTTCATCTACTTTCAGAATCACAAGTTTATCATTTCATATTTTGGATCCACCTTCTAACCAGGTTCAGTGAATTAGATTCTAGAAAAACTTTAATTTTATCTTACTAGACACTTTCTTTGCATTGAGTTGGTTTATCATATTGAATTATAGACCATATATATCTATAAATTATTCTTTAATTATTACATGCATTTTCTAATTAACTCAACCTTATATCTTCTGTGCAATCTTTTATCTTTTAAACATTCTACCTTTGGTCTCAGAAAAACTTCATCTATAATAATTTTTATGAATCAAAAACTATTCTCAAACATCTATGGTATATGATACTATAAATATCAACATAGAAAGACCAATGTAGCATTGACTAATTTGGTCTTTTGGATTTAACTTTTGTAACATATTCAACTTCTCAAGATGATACATTTTTCATAAGTGTTGGGTCACACTTATATAGACTCTAAAATATCAAAGTTAATCTAACACGACTTGGAACTTTTGGAACAAATCTTCCCCAAATATAAAACTACTGGATTCACAAAACATACACACACACATATTCTTTCATCATAAACTCATCAAAAAAAGTTACATCATTCTTGTAAGAACCCGGTTCTTGTTTTAGAGGTACGGGCTTCTTCTTTTTCTTTATCCTTAAGTGTTTTGAGAAAATATGGAAAATGGGGAAAAATCCTGAATTTTGGAACTACACGCCGTGTACTTTATCCACACGCCGTGTACTTTTGGCCATGTTGGGATGAGTACACAGGGTGTGTATCCATGCCGGCGACGAAGGGTGTAGGAAGCACTACACGCCGTGTAGTGGTGCCTTACATGCCGTGTAGTCAGTCGGCAGGCTTAAACAGTAAGGCGGTGGCGTTGCCGTCAGCTGGGCGATAGTTTACGCTGTGTACTCGAGAGCACATGCCATGTACTCATGTCGAAGGATGAACAGTGTGGCGGTGCCGCCAAATGAACAGTTAAATGAAGGGAGTACACGCCGTGTACTTGGAAGTACATGCCGTGTACTTTGTTTTTTTAGCTTAAAACAGGCAGTAGCCTCCTCATTTGGTAGAGGAGGCACTTGAGCCTTTTTGGAGCCAAAGGAGGAGGCCGGATCTTTGAAGATCTACCGGGCGTTCGTCTGGAATCCGTTTCGGCTTCAGACGATCTCGTTGGAACCGCACGGGTAAGCCCTCTCCTCTCCTGGTACCGTTCTTGACAATTCTTCTCCTAACATAAGTTATTTACGTTTGAATGAGTTTTGTTCTTCGTCATATCTACACCATTCTTGGGCGTTTCTGGAGTCAGCGTTCGGGTATAGCGTTCGTTGGCGTATAAGGTAGGTGGATTTGTGTTTAGTTTTCCAACTGCTGTGTGTTTTGTGCGTTTTTGTGCCACGAACCCATGTTGGGGTGTCATGTGGCTGAGGTCGTTGCTATATTTAATACCTAGAATTGATTAGGTATTTAATTGGGATAATAAAATGCTAGTTGGGATCGTTGCTTGGATCCGGAACCACCCCCAGGGTGTGTTTCTCTGTTTATCCGTTTGGCCAGGATACCCGAGGGTATGCCTTCAAAGTAGTAATTGTAGAATTTCCTTGAGAGGAATTGCTTGTTACTGCTTGTTTACCTATTGGGCATGGCCTGGTTACCTGTTTAGCATGAGGGAGTTTTTGTATTTAGCCTGAGGGCGTTGTTGTGATTAGCCTGAGGGCACTGCACTATTTAGCCCGAGGGCTATAGTATTTCGCCTGAGGGCAACCTTTCGCGCCTGAGGGCTTGACTTCTGTGCCTGAGGGCGACAATTCCTATGCATGAGGGCAATTTATGTTACGCTTGAGGGCTATACCTGCGGGTTGGATTCTACTTACCTGAGGGTAAGGTTTTGTTTGTCTGAGGACGTGGACTGTTTACCTAGAAATGCACTGTGGTGGTTTCTAATATTTAAATGGATTAAATGGATAATGAAATGGCAATATAACTAGTAATTGGTTACTTTTGAGTACTGCTTACTTTATTTCATATTAATACTGCACACTGTTGTTGCTTGCTTACACGCAGTTGGGCACAAGCCTTTGGTGGGTGCCTACTAAGATATATTTCTCACACCCTATTTGGGTCACGCTTTTTGGCCCAAACAGATTACATTGCTGCAGGTGTAGATAGGGGAAAGAGTCCCTATACAGGTACTTGACTGTTGCTGAGTAGTAGGAGGGCATGGGACCGAGCCTAGGCTCGCGATGCCGCTGCCAGCTGTTTTTCTTGTTTTGTTGTACTCTGTTTTCTACTGTACTGTATTGATGTATAACATGTTTTGGCTATTTTCTTAGAACTTGAACATGTAGAATCATCACTTATATACTGTTGGTTATACCCACTGCTGTAGTTATTTCAGTTGTGTATGTTTACTGCTTCCACTGTTTGTTGTATGTTTATTTTGGTATTCCGCTGTGCTACAATTTGACAAATGAGGGCATAGTTTCCCCACTATCATACCTGGGCCCTCACTGCTAGTCGGCAGCCTCTGGCATTTGGGGAAATGCGCTTGAGGTCACGTGGCGAACCGGGCTCGGGGCACCCGTTGCGTGGAACCCGGGTCTGAGACGTTACAAAGTGGTATCAGAGCGGGTTCTTTTCTTGACTTACTATTTGGAGCCGTAGTCAGGGATAGGACAGAACAGTAGTCGGTAATAAGCTGTGCCTGGGCATAGCTAACCCATGTATATGGGAAAAGCCAGTCTACCTCGTATTTGCATTCTTTTGATTTTTCAAATTTTACAATTGATATGTTTTCACCGTTGGGTGACGCACTTGGATTGTGTTGTTTATGTTTTATCTGTGGGTTCTATTTAGTTGCAACCAGATGAGATGAGGGTATGCTATCTCATGCATCATATAGGCACATGCTAGAAATCACATGCCATGCATAGTTTCCATGCCATGTAGGTGCATTAGAATTTTCATGTTGTTGTGATAGTTGATGTGCTAATAAAGCATGCTGTTGTGATAGCTGCTTGATAAATACCTGCCTTGTGATATGGTGTTTGTGTTTGAGCCTGTTTATAGGATGGATGCCAAACGTTGGTTTTTGGGGAGTATGGGCCCCCATTGACCGGAATTTGGTGGATCATTGACTGTTTAGTGGTTATAACACATATAAGATTTCAAACTTTGATTCGTGGGGAGTATGAGCCCTCACGAATTGGAATTTGACACTTAGGTGTTGGTTTTTAGTATTTTCTGGGTTCCGGGGAAGTTTCCGAGGCATACTGTCTGGAAAACCCAGAATACACGCCGTGTAGGACCTCATACACGCCGTGTGTGTTCTTCTGTTCGGGAAAAAAATGAACTTTTTTTTAGTACACGCCATGTACCCAGAGTACACGCCGTGTAGCCTCTCTCCGTGTCACAAACCGTGTGGGCGGCGACACGGGGTAGGGAAGAGCTTTGGTAAAACATGCCGTATAGTTTTGAACACGTCTTGTAGTGTGACCTGGGGACTCGACCGTGTAACTAACAACACGGTCCGGTGTCACCTCTCCCTGAACACGCTGTGTACCTTTGGGACACACCGTGTAGTATTGTCTGAGGACAGACCGTGTGGAGTTAGCCGTGTGGCTGGGAAACAGGGTGGTGTACACGCCGTGTGCAGGTGTAACACGCCGTATAGGGTCAAGCCGAGTAGTCAGTCATGTCACAGATGACACGGGCAGTTGGAAAATAACACCGTACACGCCGTGTAGATATTATACATGCCGTGTAGTTTTTTTCGACGGAAGCCGTGTGGGTTATCCATGTAGAAGGACCCAGGCAGGGGAAGGAAAGTCAAGTACACGCCGTGTAGTCAGTTTACACGTTGTGTATTCTTGTTTTGAAAATTTTGAATGCCTTCTTTATCTTATTTCCATTGTGTTTCCTTCACTTTTCGGTCATAATAATCTTGAATCTGAGGCGTGCTTTTGATTTTGTAGAGTCATGCCGCCTAGACGACTGCGAGTTATTCGCCAGGAGAGCGGCGACGATTATACTCCATAGATGGTGGGCCATGGGCTACCAGTTGATCCTCCAGTAGAGCCAGATGTGGCGCCGACTGCTATACCGGACACAGGCACGGAGAAACAGTTCCGTGAAGGCTTATTGCGGTTCATGCAGACCTTTCAGGGAGCACCGCAGGCTGCCACATCTATGGCCGAGCTGACATGTATCTTTCAGCAGTAGCATCCGCCTACGTTTTCAGGGGATGGTGGACCACAGGCTGCAGAGTCTTGGCTAGGATCGATGCATACTATTTTTGAGCATCTGGAGACGCCTCCAGGGCGGAGGGTCAAGCTCGCGACTTACATACTGTGTGATTCCGCCAAGAGGTGGTGGGATGTTACCACCCAGACAGAGCATCACAGGGACATGGCGTGGGAAGATTTTCAGGCAGTCTTCTATGAATTCTTCTTTCCCGAGACGCTGAGGGAAGATAGAGCTCGAGAGTTCATGAATATGCAGCAGGGCGCTATGTCGGTGATGGACTACTCTGCTCGTTTTACAGAGCTTCAGCGTTTTGCATCGGTGCTGGTGGGTGATGAGACATTGAGAGCCATACATTTTGAGGATGGTCTTCGTTATGACATCCGAGCACTGGTGAATGTTTTTAGGTTTCCTACTGTACACGCGATTGTGAACCAGACATTAATTACAGAGAGGAACCTGCGGGAATCGAGTGGTGTGGGCTAGGGCGGTTCAGCACCAGTTACTGGTACTATTTCTGCTGGCAAGAGGAAGAGACAGACAAACTTCTCTCAGGGCGGTAGTGCCAGCCAGGCAGCTTCTTCAGGTGGACCGGTTAGGTTCTACCAATGTGGAAGAGAGGGGCACAAGAGGCCGCAGTGTCCACGAGACCCAGTGGAGTGCCGAGCTTGCGGCAAGATGGGTCATCTGCAACGCTTTTGCAAGGCGTTTCTACCAGTGGCTAGTGAGAGGGGTTCTGCACAGACTCTACGTGCGGGAGCAGGACCAGTGGCTTCTTACCAGTCAGCGAACTGGAATACGTCAGGGCGTGCAGGCAGAGATGGTGGTCGTGGCCGTGGTAGCCAGACACCAGGATCGCAGAGGCAGCAGGGCGGGACAACTCAGGGTAGCCAGGCTGTGTCGCAGGGCCGCGACACTGGGCGGGCATATGTAGTGCAACAGACCCAGTAGGAGCATGATCTCGAACCTTCTATAGTCAGAGGTACTATTCTAGTAGCTTCTGTCATGTCCTCAGTACTTTTTGATACGAGTGCTACACATAGTTTTATATCTTTACCCATTGTGGAGAGCCTTGGGCTCAGTGTTTCTACTTCTTCTGATATCTTGACGCTAGACACTCCATTGGGGACTAGGACGGTTGGTGTGCGTCAGTGCAAGGAGTTCCCCCTTGAGGTTGGTGGGTGTCACTTCCTTTGGTACCTCTATGTCCTAAAGATGACGAGCTATGACATCATTCTCGGGATGGACTGGTTGGTTCCCTTTCGAGCCTTTGTAGACTGCTATTGTCGCAGGGTGCGTTTCACGTCACTAGAGGGCGGGGAGTTTCTATACAAGGGCGAGTGAGATGTCCAGGCGAGTCGAGCCGGACCAGAGCATCATGGGCGAGGTGGAGTCACAGCCCAGATTGCGAGCTTATATCTGGATGACCATGGGACTTGTCAGACGGATTTCACTCTAGTGGTTGATCGTTTCAGGGATGTCTTCCCAGACGACTTTTCAGGCCTACCTCCGGTGCGTGAGGTGGATTTCTCTATTGAGCTAGTGCCAGGAGCAGCACCGGTGTCCATTCCTCCTTATAGGATGGCCACGCCTGAGTTGCAGGAGCTCAAGAGGCAGTTAGAGGAGTTGCAGCCAAAGGGTTTTATCCGACCCAATACTTCTCCTTGGGGTTCTCCAGTCCTTTTTGCGAAGAAGGTGGATGGTACCCTCAGACTTTGTGTGGATTATCGAAAGCTGAACCAGTTGATGGTTAAGAACCGATATCCCTTGCCGAGGATAGATTATCTGTTTGATCAGCTTCGTGGAGCATGAGTGTTCTCGAAGATTGACTTGAGATCCGGATATCATCAGCTGTGCGTTAGACCAACAGATATACCACTCACAGCTTTTAGGAGTAGGTATGGTCTATATGAGTATACGGTTATGCCGTTCGGACTCACGAACGCGCCAGCAGTTTTTAATGGCTCTGATGAATCGTGTGTTCCATCTGTATCTTGATTCATTTGTGGTAGTATTCATGGACAAAATCTTAGTGTACTCTCACACTTGACACGACCATGCCACCCATCTTGAGATCATATTGAGTACACTGAGATAGCATCGGCTATATGCTAAGCTCTCGAAGTGCCACTTTTGGATGGACCAGATTCACTTCCTGGGTCATATTATCTCTGAGATAGGAGTTACAGTAGACCCAGAGAAGGTGATGGCTATTGGAACTACTTTGTGTATAAGTTTGTATTTGTTGTCAATAGTTGTCAATGAAGATCAAAATGAAGGAGATCAAGATGTACTCCAATTAAATAGAGGAATAGAAGATCAAAATGAAGGAGATCATGAAGTACTTCGATGAAGTAGAGGAATGGTGATTCAGACGATTGTTGTACTGATCATAAGTTCAAAAAAAAACATGTGTCAAAGGTGATACATTGTTTACAACAATGAAGAATGTGAGGTGTAATCCATCTGAGGATGATTAAAGAAGAATGGGGTTTTTGGATGAAGTCCATGCAATTCCTCTTTATTGCATGAGAACCATGGGTTTTGATGAAGACCATGCAATTCCTCATTATTTCATGAGACCATGGGTTTTGATGAAGACCATGAAATTACTCATGATTGCATGAGAACCATGCAAGAGAATTCTTGATGAATAGAATCACATGGTTTGCATGAAGTTGATCATGGCAGTTGATGAAGAAGATAATGTGCCAATGATTGGAATTCTAAGAAGGCCGTTCAATGATTGGAATTCTGCGATAGCCATGCACGTCACATTATCATAGAAGATAATGATGCTGAAGCTATGAATTCAAAGAATACATATCACAATAGTGGAGTTTGTGATAAAAGCAGAAGAGTTGCTGAAGGATACATATCACCAAGAAGAAGTGCTGTTGAGGTGATCCTGCTTGTTGACAAAGCAAACAGACAACATACAAATTTGTTGAAAAAGGAGATTCCATGGTGGCATGTCGAGTTCGAGGACTATGGATAATGATCCATGTTTTATTCAAGGAACATCGACAAAGGAATGGATGATCTGGAGGCGAAAAAAAGAGCAGATACAAGGTGGCGTCGTTTTCCAGTGTTTGCCAAATTTTTGGGGTCCAAAATTTGGAGGTTGGTGAGCATCGAAAAAAGTGTATTTCCATGAAGATCATAATTTAATAGGGCAAAGGCATGAGTTTCACAAAGATGGGATGCATGGATTGGATTTCGCGAATACCAGAAGAATGGAGGCGTTGATTCTTCGCGATTACGTCAAGCTTCGCGAACGGCAGAGGTTGGAGAGCTTCGCGGCAATGAAGGGCTTTGCGAGGGAGCTTCGCGGCGAAATTGCGAAGTAATTGACGGGATGCTCCGCGATTACGATGAGCTCCGTGAATGGAAAATTTCCGTAGTGCTTCGCTATTTTGAGAGAATTCCGACAGGAAATTCAGATCTTCGCGATTTGAGCTAATGTGCAATTGACTTCGCATGGAAAGTTTGAGGGTCGGTGGAATTGCCTATAAATACAGGTTGACCCCCTCGAGAGAAGTAGGGAGATCTCTCAACAAAAATCCTTTGCTCTCGGTTCGCAAAGGTCACTCACGAAGGCATAGTGCTTTGCGAAAGAGGAGCTTAGCGGTGGCTATTCTAGCTCCACGAAAGTCGTGCGCCCTGCATTGGCTCGGTGAGCTTCGTGAAGAGGCAAGAGCTCCGCGACAGCCAAGCATTGCGAAGGCTGGAGCATCGCGAGAGTGCTTCGTGATTGAGCTTCGCGAAAAGGCAGGGACTCCGCGAAGGCTTGTTTGAGCTTTGCAAAATTGGGAGCCTTGCGAAGTAGGGTACTTTGTGAAGGCCCTTTCCAAAGGTTGTTCGCCCAGTGGATAGGAGCAAAAGGGGTATTCATCAGTGGATGAAATTTATACTTCAACAGAGAATCATTTATTGAGCAATCACACAAGTGATTGTGATTCAGGCAAACGAAGACAAGGGGATCTAGTGCATTCAGTCATTGCACTAAATAAGAAGGATTGAACTAAAAAGAGCATCAAATCTGATCCCTGATGCAAGCAAAGTCTCATTCTGAACAGGAGACAAAGAAATTCATGTCTATCTATTGAAGACACCTTCACGTCTATAAACTGAGTGTGACTTCACCAACAGCAGTGAGCCAGGGGGAGTCAACAGGAGTGACCCAAGGGACGCAGTGATCTATCCCTGAACTTTTGTAAAGGCAGTGAGCCTGGGATAGAGTGACTGTACCCAAACCTTTGTAATCTACAACTAGTGAAGCATAGTGGATTTAGGTACGATCGAAAACTTGTCGGCGTATGCTCCTTGGACATAGCCCTTAGTGGTGAACCAAGTAAAAATAGCTGTGTCATCTCTCTACATGTGAATTTTTCATTACTGATCATATCCATCATACAGATTTAAGTAGTTCCTACCAACGTGGGAACAAGATCCCCAACTTTAAGAAGAAAAAGTTGACACCCTGATTCACCCTTCCCCTCTCAGGGTGTCCCGGGGTCCTACAAGTGGTATCAGAGGGAGTTTGACGTATGTTGGATATTCTCCAGTAATTCTATTCAAAATAGGATTTGAGTTTCTTTCCTAAAGTCAACAATGAAGAGAAGTCTTGATGAAGATTCAGTCATTTCTGAGAAGAAGTCTACATCTAGCAAGAACATGAAAAACATGAAAAAGAAAGAGAAGAAGCAGCTAAAGAAGTCCCTCATATCCAAAGAAGATTCAGTGTCTTGTTCTCCATGCCATTCCAATAATGAAGAAATATCGGACTTGGAAAGTATCGAGAAGGTGGCTCAGAATTCTTCCAGAGGAAAGGATGACAACCCTAATTCAAGCTTTCAGGAAAAACTCAAAACATATATTCGTGATATTCCTGAAGAAAGGGTTGCTATTATTTGTAGCCTATTCCAATCTATGCAGGTTGAGATCACTCGATTAGAAAGGTAAGGAGACAATATGGAAAAGGGGTTGGAAAGAAAAGTTATGGAATGTATAAAGCTCACCAAACAGGTGAAAGTATTTGAAGAAAAAGAGGAAGTCAATAAGACTCTAAAAGAAAAGATCTGTGCACTTGAAGCTGAGCTGAAGAAGAGCAATGAAGTCAGGAGTTTTTGTTTGGAAGAAACTTCCATGAAATTCTCGGAACTTGACTCTTTGTTACAAAACAAAGTTAAGGTGCATGAAGATGAGGTTGAAAGATTGAAGAAGACTTATGAAGAGAAGATGATCATGATTGAAGATCAGAAGATCATCCTCAATATTGAGGGTCAAAAATTGGAATCCCAGTTGACCAAGATTGAGAATACACATATTGAGACTTCACAAAAGAATGAAATGAGTGATTCTTGTACTCAATGTTCGTTGGAGGAATCTAAAGCTGAAATACCTCTAACATGTAATAAGAAGATTATGACAACTCTTGATTATCCACATCAAGAATCAGTGGCTGCTGGTACTCAATGCTTACTGGAGGATTCTATTGTTGAAAGACCTCTAAAATGTGATAAGAAGATCATGACCTCACTCATTGATCTATCACAAGAAACTGAGAAAGTAAAGGTACCATCCAAACCATCTTATACTCATATTTCTATATACATTCCCACAATCAGTGCAGGTTGGAAGAAAAATTCTAAATAAGTATGGATGAGTAAAGGTGAGGAGAAGAAACCTACCACCATGGCTAGGGTGGATAGGAAGAAAGAATTGGAAGATGGTTCCCCAGATAGAGCAAAACACATCTGGAAGAAGACCCAACTACCTTTTACAGAAGATAAAAAGAAGGCAAGGTTTGTGGGTCAATGTTGGTGCTGCAACAGATTTGGGCACTGTGCACTGGATTGTTTTTATAATCCCTTACATGGAAAAGCACAGGGAAAGCCTATATCAAAGGGAAGGAAGCCAGAGAAGAAGAAGCAACATCCGCAGGTCTAGAAGCATATGTTTACAGAAAATAGATTTGGAATGCTTGACAACATCTATGATGTATGTAGCGGCAGTGGTCACAAGAATGGTGCATGCCTATGTCAACAGATATCCAGAGCAGATAAGAATAGAAGACCACACAAGCCAGCTAAGAAGGAAGAATATTCCTTGGGGAGAAATCAGAAGAATATGGTGAACACACATTTCCCCAAGAATATCTCAAGTAGGGAAGCTAAGAAGACCCAAGATTTGAGATCAATGAAATTGAAGGGTCATTCATCCAAAATAAACACTGAGTGGGATGAAACTCGGATGAACCCATGTGGAAGACCCAAACCAGCTGCAACAGTTCCAAATGACATATTGGTCATTTGTCCAGAAGATTTGAAAAGAATGAGGAAACTTGAAGATGAAAAGGCCAAGGCTGGTGACAAAGGAAAAGGAAAACTTTCACTTGATGAAGACACAGTGCATGAGAGATTTCAAACAAAGAGAAACACACGTGTTAAAGAAGTTCTGTGTGAGAGATGCAAGAAATCTGGTCACATTGCAAAAGGTTTCCTAACCTTAATACCAGAGCAAGAAGAAATCCTTAAGAGGAGTAAGAATGTATCATTCATGATGGCTGTTAAGAAGAACAATTCCTCACACAAAGCAGAAGAGTATGTGAATAGAGCCATGCCACACCAACAGATGTCAGAACATATGTTCAAATGTGCAGGCATGAAGACTGGAGTGAACAGAGGAACTTGGTTGAGAAAAGAACCTCAACCATGCAGGTCTTGTTGATGAAGCAAGGAGGAACCACCTTATTCCCGTAATCATTTGTGTATTGTATTTGTGCTAATAATGTAGGGAATTTAAGGTGAAGCATGCTCGCAGGGGGAGAACCTGAGAAGTAGTGAATGCTGTCAACTCTTGATAGCCAAGCTAAAGAAGTTTCCATCCTTAGCAGATTCTTCAATTGATATTCAAAGATTATGATGATTAAGTATCACTCTTGATGAAGATGATGAGGAGTTTTTCCCTTAAGGGGGAGAAAAATGAAGAAGCTTCCATAATAACTGTCTCAATCAATATCAACTCCAAATGGACTCAAAAGCAGTTACTCTATGAATTTCTTGAAGAACATGTCAATGGAGAAGGTACGCCGTTTCTAAATCTCTATCCCTTAGTTTCTTAGATCAAAGATCATTCTACAAAGGGGGAGTAACTGAATTGATCAGTGACATAAAAGGAATGGAAGTGCCCTAAGGTCACTTATCCTACCGATAACACTTGAATGTTTTTGATATGTTTGCTGATGTGAGTGCATGAGTTTCAGGTTGATTATTCCCTATCACATTTGTTTTTCTTCTACCTGAAATAAAAGTGGTAAACCCTTGAAGACAAAATACATGAGTTATCATCTCATGTTGGTATCATGATCTGTGAATAATGGACAACCTTGTTGACTTAATCAAATCCTCTTGTTTTCTACATCGAGCATTGCTCAAGTAGACTTAGAGTGAAATGATTAATGAAACATTGCTTAAGTGTGGATTGATACCCTCCCTACCATGCGCTTTGTATTTATTTTCAATAAGGGGGAGAGAAACTGAAATGATAGTTTGAAAAGAAAAGTTGATTGAAGAGAAGATTCTCATTTTGACATTGATCAATTCATTTCAGAAGATGTATAAGGTATTGAAAACAAAATACAAAGTGGGATATTGTTGGAACCACTTTGTGTATAAGTTTGTATTTGTTGTCAATAGTTGTCAATGAAGATCAAAATGAAGGAGATCAAGAAGTACTCCAATGAAATGGAGGAATGGAAGATCCAAATGAAAGAGATCATGAAGTACTCCGATGAAGTAGAGGAATGGTGATTCAGAAGATTGTTGTACTGATCGTAAGTTAAAAAAAAACACGTGTCAAAGGTGATACATTGTTTACAACAATGAAGAATGTGAGGTGTAATCCATCTGAGGATGATTAAAGAAGAATGTGGTTTTTGGATGAAGTCCATGTAATTCCTCTTTATTGCATGAGAACCATGGGTTTTGATGAAGACCATGCAATTCCTCATTATTGCATGAGAGCCATTGGTTTTGATGAAGACCATGCAATTACTCATGATTGCATGAGAACCATGCAAGAGACTTCTTGATGAATAGAATCACATGGTTTGCATGAAGTTGATCATGATGGTTGATGAAGAAGACAATGTTCCAATGATTGGAATTCTAAGAAGGTCGTGTAATGATTGGAATTCTGCGATAGCCATGCACGTCACATTATAATAGAAGATAATGATGCTGAAGCTATGCCTTCAAAGAATACATATCACAATAGTGGAGTTTGTGATAAAAGCAGAAGAGTTGCTAAAGGATAAATATCACCAAGAAGAAGTGCTGTCAAGGTGATCTTGCTTGTTGATAAAGCAAACAGACAAAATACAATTTTTTTTACAAAGGAGATTCCATGGTGGCATGTCGAGTTCGAGGACTGTGGATAATGATCCATGTTTTATTCAAGGAACATCGACAAAGGAATATATGATCTGGAGGTGAAAAAAAGAGTAAATACAAGGTGGCGCCGTTTTCCAGTGTTTGCCAAATTTTTAGGGTCCAAAATTTGGAGGTTGGTGAGCATCGCGAAAAGTGGATTTCCATGAAGATCATAATTTAATAGGGCAAAGGCTTGAGTTTCGTGAAGATGGGATGCATGGATTGGATTTCGCAAAGAACAGAAGAATGGAGGCGGTGATTCTTCGTGATTACGTCAAGCTTCGCGAATGGCAGAGGCTGGAGAGCTTCGCAGCGATGAAGGGCTTTGCGAGGGAGCTTCGCGGCAAAGTTGCGAAGTAATTAATGGTATGCTCCGCGATTACGATGAGCTCCACGAATGGAAAATTGCCGTAGTGCTTCGCGATTTTGAGAGAATTCCGACGGGAACTTCAAAGCTTCACGATTTGAGCTAACGTGGCATTGACTTCACGCGGAAAGTTCAAGGGTCGGTGGAATTGCCTATAAATACAGGTCGACCCCCTCGAGAGAAGTAGGGAGAGATCTCAATGAAAATCCTTTGCTCTCGGTTCAAAAAGGTCACTCACGAAGGCAGAGTGCTTCGCGAAAGAGGAGCTTCGCGACGGCTATTCTAGCTCCGCGAAAGTCGTGCGCCCCGCGTTGGCTCAGTGAACTTCGCGAAGAGGAAGGAGCTCCATGACAGCCAAGCATTGTGAAGGCTGGATCATCGCGAGAGTGCTTCGCGATTGAGCTTCGCGAAAAGGCAGGGACTCCGCGAAGGGTTGTTTGAGCTTTGCAAAATTGGGAGCCTTGCGAAGTAGGGTACTTTGTGAAGGCACTTTCCAAAGGTTGTTCGCCCAGTGGACAGGGGCAAAAGGGGTATTCATCAGTGGATGAAATTTGGACTTCAACAGAGAATCATTTATTGAGAAATCACACAAGTGATTGTGATTCAGGCAAACGAAGACAAGGGGATCTAGTACATTCAGTCATTGCACTAAAGAAGAAGGATTGAACTAAAAAGAGCATCAACTCTGATCCCTGATGCAAGAAAAGTCTCATGCTGAACAGGAGACAAAGAAATTCATGTCTATCTATTGAAGAGACCTTCACGTCTATAAACTGAGTGTGAATTCACCAACAATAGTGAGCCAGGGGGAGTCAACAGGAGTGACCCGAGGGACACAGTGAGCTATCCCTGAACTTTTGTAAAGGCAGTGAGCCTGGGACAAAGTGACTGTACCCGAACCTTTGTAATCTATAGCTAGTGAAGCATAGTGGATTTAGGTACGACCGACAACCTGTCGGCGTATGCTCCTTGGACGTAGCCCTTAGTGGTGAACCAAGTAAAAATAGCTGTGTCATCTCTCTGCATGTGAATGTTTCATTGCTGATCATATCCATCATACAGATTTAATTAGTTCCTACCAACGTGGGAACAAGATCCACAACTTTAAGAAGAAAAAGTTGACACCCTGATTCACCCCTCCCCTCTCAGGGTGTCCCGAGGTCCTACAAGGTCAGTAGTTTCCTAGGAGAAGCCAAAAAACATGTTTGAGATACAGAGTTTCTTAGGGTTGGATGGTTACTACAAACGCTTCATACAGGACTTCTCCCGCTTAATAACACCATTGACAGGTCTGACTAAGAAGGGTGTGAAGTTCGTTTGGTCAGAATCTTGCGAGACAGCTTTTCAGGACCTGAAGGGAAGGTTGACATCAGCACCGATCCTGATACTCCCAGAGTAGGGGAAGAGCTATACAGTTTATTGTGATGCATCAGGGATTGGTTTGGGAGCCGTTTTGATGCAGGGAGACCGAGTTGTGGCATACGGGTCTCGGCAGTTGAGGCCACATGAGAGGAATTACCCGATGCATGATCTTAAGTTGACTGCAATTGTGCATGCATTGCATTGTTGGAGAAATTATCTGTTGGGAGAGCATTTTGTGGTTTTCACTGACCACAAAATCCTCAAGTATATATTTATTCAGTGTAACCTAAATCTGAGGCAGATAAGGTGGGTCGAGTACCTACAGTCCTTCGATTTTGAACTTGCCTATACACCTGGTAAAGGTAATGCAGTAGCTGATGCACTGAGCAGGAAGACTCAGATACAGGCAGTGAAGGAGGCCAGTGGTGAGTGGCAGCTTATGGCTTTGTTCTCTGAGATGCATTTGGAGGTGCATGATAGTCAGGGGAAAACTTATCTTTCCTCGTTAGCTGTGACTTCTACCCTCCTGGACAGAGTGAGGATGAGGCAGCTATCGGATTCAGAAGGCCTAGTTCTACGGGAGTCGGTGGCAAGTGAGGACCCTCCTCCCGGTTGGACGATAAGAAATGATGAGGTTTTTCATTTCCATGGATGTGTATGGGTTCCAGGGGATATACGAGAGGAGATGATGCGGGAGTTTCATGCTTCAGCTTGGGCAGTTCATCCCGGGGTTACCAAGATGTACCGTGACTTGAGGCGTCAGTACTGGTGGCTGGGTATGAAGAGAGTGATAACTGGTTTTGTTACGAGGTGTTCCACCTGTCAGTAGGTGAAGGCAGAGCATCAGAGACCAGCTAGGCTGTTACAGCAGTTTCCCATTCCAGAGTGGAAATGGGATGATGTTGCGATGGATTTCGTGACGGGTTTGCTGAGGTCACCTCGAGGCAATGATGCCATGTGGGTTGTCGTGGACAGACTCACGAAGGTGGCTCACTTCTTGCCGATCAAGGAGACCTTCGGTGTTGATGAGCTCAGAAGGCTGTATATCCGAGAGATCGTATGTCTTCATGGGGTCCCTCATTCTATCGTTTCGGATAGGGACGCCCGCTTTACGTCTCGTTTCTAGTAGAGTTTTCAGAGGGCGCTGGGTACACCGGTGCTTCTGAGCATAACATACCACCCTCAGACAGATGGCCAGTCAAAGCGGACGATACAAGTGTTAGAGGACATGCTGCGATCATGCGTCCTAGACTTTGGGGGCTCTTGGGAGAAGCATATACCCTTAGTCGAGTTTGCCTATAACAATAGTTTTCAGGAAACTATTGAGATGGAACCATACGAGGCTTTATATGGTAGGCCATGCCGATCACCTTTGTGTTGGTTAGAGGTAGGTGAGGCAGCTTTACTGGGGCCACAGCTCGTGCAGGAGACATCAGAGTAAGTCCAGTTGATTCAGAAGCAGATGGCTACCGCACAGTCTTGTCAGAAGTCTTATGCTGATCGCCGCAGATGACCTTTGGAGTTCGTGGTCGGGGATCAGGTTTTCTTGCGTGTTTTGCCGAGGCTGGGACACAAACGGATCAGGAGACAAGGTAAGCTTTCACCGAGGTATGTGAGACCATTTGAGATTCTGGAGAGAGTTGGGCTGGTTGCATATCGGTTGCAGTTACCGCAACGGTACCGAGCCATGCACGACGTCTTCCACGTGTCTCAGTTGCGTCGCTACCATTCAGACCTGTCTCACACCTTTCAGCCAGAGGAGGTTGAGCTTCATCATGATGCGTCCTTTGAGGAGAATCCAATCCGTATCATTGACAGGAGCATGAAGGTTATCCAAGGCCGGTCAGTTCCTCTCGTACGGGTGCTATGAAAGTATGGCTGAGTGCAGGATGAGACCTGGGAGCGGGAGGCCGACGTACATGCTCAGTGTCCAGAGCTATTCTGAACTTTCTCTTCGCCACCCTTGGAAGGGAAATTCAGGGACGAATTGCTATAAGGGGGGAAGTTTGTAAGAACCCGGTTCTTGTTTTAGAGGTACGAGATTATTCTTTTTTCCTTATCCTTAAGTGTTTTGAGAAAATATGGAAAATGAGGAAAAATCCTGAATTTTGGAACTACACGTTGTGTACTTTATCCACACGCCGTGTACTTTTGGCCGTGTTGGGATGAGTACACGGGGCGTGTAGGCATGCCGACGATGAAGGGTGTAGGAAGCACTACACGCCGTGTAGTGGTGCCTTACACACCGTGTAGTCAGTCGGCAGGCTTAAACAGTAAGGTGGCGGCGTTGCCACCAGCTGGGCGACAGTACACACCGTGTACTCGAGAGTACATGCCGTGTACTCATGTCGATGGATGAACAGTGTGGCGGTGCCGCTAAATGAACAGTTAAATGAAGGGAGTACATGCCGTGTACTTGGAAGTACACGCCGTGTACTTTGTTTTTTCGGCTTAAAACAGGCAGTAGCCTCCTCATTTGGCAGAGGAGGCACTTGAGACTTTTTGGAGCCAAAGGAGGAGGCCGGATCTTTGAAGATCCACCAGGAATTCGTCTGGAATCCGTTTCAGCTTCGGGCGATCTCGTTGGAACCGCACAGGTAAGACCTCTCCTCTCCTGGTACCGTTTTTGCCAATTCTTCTCCTAACATAAGTTATTTACATTTGAATGAGTTTTTTTCTTCGTCAGATCTACGCCATTTTTGGGCGTTTCTGGATTCGGTGTTCGGGTATAGCGTTCGTTGGCGTATAAGGTAGGTGGCTTTGTGTTTAGTTTTCCAACTACTGTGTGTTATGTGCGTTTTTGTGCCACGAACCCATGTTGGGGTGTCGTGTGGCTGAGGCCGTTGCTATATTTAATACCTAGAATTGATTAGGTATTTAATTGTGATAATAAAATGCTGGTTGGGATCATTTCTTAGATCCGAAACCACCCCCAGGGTGTGTTTCTCTGTTTAGACGTTTGGCCAGGATACCCGAGGGTATGCCTTCAAAGTAGTAATTGTAGAATTGCCTTGAGAGGAATTGCTTGTTACTGCTTGTTTACCTGTTGGGCATGGCTCGGTTACCTGTTTAACCTGAGGGCGTTTTTGTATTTAGCCTGAGGGCGTTGTTGTGATTAGCCTGAGGGCACTGCACTATTTAGCCCGAGGGCTATAGTATTTCGCCTGAGGGAAGCCTTTCGTGCCTGAGGGCTTGACTTCTGTGCCTGAGGGCGACACTTCCTACGCCTGAGGGAAATTTATGTTACGCCTGAGGGCTATACCTGTGGGTTAGATTCTACTTACCTGAGGGTAAGGTTTTTTTTGTCTGAGGACGTGGACTGTTTACCTAGAAATGAATTGTGGTGGTTTCTAATATTTAAATGGATTAAATGGATAATGAAATGGCAATATAAATGGTAATTGGTTACTTTTGAGTACTGCTTACTTTATTGCATATTACTACTGCACACTGTTGTTGCTTTCTTACACGCAGTTGGGCACGGGGCTTTGGTGGGTACCTACTGAGATATATTTCTCACACCCTGTTTGGGTCACGCTTTTCGGCCCAAACAGATTACATTGCTGCAGGTGTAGATAGGGGTAAGAGTCCCTATACAGGTACTTGACTGTTGCTGAGGAGTAGGAGGGCATGGGACCGAGCCTAGGCTCGCGATGCCGCTGCCAGCTGTTTTGCTTGTTTTGCTGTACTCTGTTTTCTGCTGTACTGTATTGATGTATAACATGTTTTGGCTGTTTTCTTAGAACTTGAACATGTAGCATCATCACTTATATACTGTTGGTTATACCCACTGCTGTAGTTATTTCAGTTGTGTATGTTTACTGCTTCCGCTGTTTGTTGTATGTTTATTTTGGTATTCTGTTGTGCTACACTTTGACAAATGAGGGCATAGTTTTCCCACTATCAGACCTGGTCCCTCGCTGCTAGTCGGTAGCCTCTGGCGTTTGGGGAAATGCGCTTGAGGTCACGTGGCGAACCGGGCTCGGGGCACCCATTGCATGGCACCCAGGTCTGGGACGTTACAATTCTCTATAGACGTAGCTTCCGGTTTTAGAACATGGGAAAATTATGAATGCGAAATAAACACACCGACAACACTTAAGTTTGTTTTCTTTATCATACCACTTATTCCATCACAAAATATATCATCTATATTTATTCCTATAGAATCAATAAATTCATCTTTAAATATTTCTTAAAAAAATTCTAATAGAAAATGTTGACAAAAAATACAACACTTTAAAAAATTATATGGGTTCTTTAATCTCCACCTTTGAATTTATTATCAATATAAAAAAATCTCAAGTTTTCACCAATTCACAGACTTTCTAAAAGAGAAGTGTTTTGAGACCATAGTACTAGATAAATCAATGTTTTTGTGACAATTTCATCTATCAGAGATAAGAAATTTTTGTGCTAGTGTTTTTGATGTTCTCCCCCTTAATCAAATTTCTTATCTTTTCTCCCACTTTTTATGATAATAAAAACTTCAAATTCCTAAAAGATAAAGTACTTTTTCTACCACAATAGTTATTTAATTCTATCTCCCTTTGAAAACAAAATTGAAATGATAATAGGGTGTTCCATATCTTTCTTAAGTAAGAGGGAAACACTGAACATGAAGTTTCATCCATAACTCTTCAAATCTATTAATTTTCATAAATTTAGTGAATATATCACCAATATAGTCTTTTATGAAAATATATCCCAACCTAACATCTCTATTAGATAAATTATCCTTGATAAAATAATATTTTATATCAATATGTTTATACCTACAGTGTTACACTGGATCCTTATAAATATCAATTGAATTTTGATTATCATAAGTCATTATTAATGGTTTCTTAACTTTTACCTTCAAGTCTTCTAGCTGAACTTTATTCCAAACAAATTGTGTACATAAAAGTGTATAAGAAACATATTCCACCTTTTTTGTACTCAAAGTTATAAAAATCAACCAGACTATGTAACCTTTTATTCTAATACTTGTAACATTTTCCATTAGATAAGTATCCCATGAACACACTTTCCTCCTCTTTTTCATAAAATTTTCCCAAATTTAAAATTTTTATCTTCATTGAACATTATCTTCAAAAAACTCTGAATTAATTCACAATATAGATCTTCTTGGGCCACATTTCATAAGAAGTCATATTTTTTTTTCAGATCTCAACACACATCTATTTTGAATGTTCATAGTTGTACTTAAATTTTCTCTTGAGAGGGGTTTTGAGAGTTTAAATTTTGTTAGTATGGTTCTTCCCATCTCAACCAAGATTCTATTATTCCTTTTCACAACTCTATTCTATTGAGGTGTATAAGGAGAATTGTAATGATGTTTAATCCCATGATTATTAATATAAGATTCAAAATAATATATAGTAAACTCCCTTATATTATTAATTTTCAAATTCTTGATATAGAATCCAAATATTTTTTAAATTTTCTTATAAATATTTTGAATATATAAACTAAATTATATTTTTGATTATTGAACATTACATTAGTCATATTGGAGAAATAATTAATGAATGAAACAAAGTAAATATCACCTCTAGTGTATTGATGTCTCATCGACCCACATAAATCAGAATGAATTAATTCAAGTGGACTAGTGGATTTAATTTCCACTCCTTTGTGAATTCCATGTACCATATCCCCTTTTGACATGTTTGAAAAATATCCTCTCTTTCTCATATTAGTCGGGGTAGTTCCTTATCATATCTTCCTTTGAGATTTTATTCAAACTACTCTGACTATGATGGCCAAGTATTCTATGCCAATGATTAGTTATATCCTTTTCACTCAAATAACATGAATTACTTGGATCACCAATTTGGAATAAGTTACCATTTTTCTTTCTCCCATGGTGATAAATCTTCCATTTTTTGAGAACGCGATGATACAAAAGTTTTTTATTTTTAAAAAAATTATTCTTGTAATCATAGAGTTGGATTGTACTCAATAAATTGTGTTTAATCCCATAAATAAATAGAACATCATTGAATTTCAATTTTTGAGCTTCAATATTAGTTGAACAAATTCCTCTGATTTTTAAGGAGATATCATTCCCAAAAGTAACTTCACCACTATATTGATCTTTAATTTTATACATGAATTTTTTATCCCCTATTATATGAGAAGAATAACCACTAGATATAATCTATGGATCACTCTTCCTATTAGATTTTAGATCTACTTCAATAATAAATGATTCTTATTATTTCTTTATTTTATGAACTTAATTTATTTTTTTAATATGAGAAAACTATTTTTGGAAGATTAATCATAAATTAATCATCACAATTACCAGGTTGGTCACATATTCTATGGATTTATTCTAGATAATCAAACCTATTTTGAGTATTCAAACTTGATAAAATTTTATTAACAGTTTTCTCATTCCTAAAATCATTCCTCATATTCCCAGAGATTCTTTCTTTATTTTTAAATTTACCCCCTCAATTCATACATACTTTAAGGAAGTGAAATGTTATACCATAAAATATAGACTTTTAATAGTATTTTTGGATTTAAGACACCTTTATTGTGTCCTACTTAACTCTTCCTTGTTTATAGTAAGCCTTTCATAATGATCTTTGACCATCTGTTCATGCTCAACAACCTTAAACTTAAGTATTTTAATTTATTCAATGTTGTAATATTCCTTATTGTGAAAATATTCACCTTTATTTTTCTTATCAAACACCTTCTTTAGAAATATAATTTCTCTCTAGTATTAGGTGTTCTGATCAATACATGCTTCAAGCCCAACTTTCAAAATGTTCTTAGTGTAATTTTCTACACCTTCTTCACCATATTTTCCACTTCTTGAGGTTTATTCATATTTTTAGATGTGAGATATAAAGTTATTAAACTTTTTAGGAACTTCTTACTTTGAAAAAATACTTATAATGTAGTTGTATTTCTATTTTTTACTCAACATACTTCTTATTTTTCTTATTGATTTTTTTCTTGAAAACAACATATTTATTAAATTCCTTTAAACTAATTCCCCATTTCTTTCTATAAGAACCTTTTTATGCTCATTATATTCATACTATATAAATTTATTCTTTGTATAATCAATTAAAAAATTCCCAATTCCACCACACTTAAAACATTTTAGAGGAATTTTTCCTTTTTACTTACCCTTTCCTTCACTAGTGTTCTTTGATATAAGGTTCATTGTCCTCTTATGCTCTTCATACCTTCCTTCACCATATTAAGACTCATTGGAGTACTCATCTTCCTCTTCCTTGATTTTAATATTTTCCATAGTTATGAATGCCATTTCTTTTTCCTTATTTATATTCTTCTTCAAAACAAGATATTTCCTCATTTCATAAGAAAAAATTATATTATTCAATTCATCAAGAGATAAATCATCTCTATATTTAAATTCAAAAACTTTATCAATAAACCTATCTGGGAAGTTTCTCAATAATTTTTTGATAATAGTGCAATCTTTCAACGTATCCCCAAAACCTTTGATGTTGCGAAAAATATCATCCAAACTTGTGAATTAATCATCAATAATTTCTTCACTATTCAACCTCATTTCTTAAAACTATGATCTCTATATAAAGTGATTAACTTCATTTACTTTGACATTACCTTAAAAAAATTAAGTTTTTCTCAAATATCCTTGGAGGTTTTGAGTACCATCACCATTGTATACACTTTGTCTAAGAAGGATATAAAAATTTCATTCCTTATTTTACCATAAACCTAAAAGTTTATTTTATCATAAAAATTCATGGGAACATATTTCTCAATCAGTGAAATCCCATATTAGTAATATCAACAACTTCTAATCCAAGTGAAATAAGATAATGAATCATCATATTCATCCATACATGATAATTTTTTCCATTTAATATAGGAAAACCTCTACTGATAATAGAATTAAAATTCTATATCTTCAATAAAGTATGGATATTTTGGATGAAGTTTTGGTTTATATGATACCACTTGAAGTACCCAAGAGTATGATGTAACACTAATATGGTGCTGTGGGAGAATATGTAACTACCCAAATATATATATATATAATTTCCATTCTATATATGTCTATGTGTTATATTTAGTAATTTAGTATAATATAAAACACAATGATAACACATTATTTTATTAATTGAGAGCATTACATTTAGTTAACAATTAAACCCAATAAAATTCACAATATTATAATGGGAGATAAACAGAAAAAAATAACCAGAATAAGAAAATTTGGATCATCTCGATCTCCAAGGGTTATCACACTCACGAACAAAATTGTAAAAAGGAAAAAGAACATTAGTAATGTAATATTCATTTTGAGAATGAATAATAATGAACCTTGATATAAATTGAAGTAATTCATGAATGAAATAAACTAGAGATATTTATAGGGAGTATGAAACCTATATGACTATTGGAATATGATCATTAGAAATATTAACCCGACTGTTAGAATAAAAAATAGACTATTGAAATAGTAAAATAATAGTTGGGTATTTTAAAAAATAAAAATATAATAAATTTATATCATAATATAATTAAATAAATGTTTTAACATGATAAAATAAATGTTTTACACCAATAATTCTTAATTGTAATTTTTAGTAAAATATATATGTTTTATTTTCATTAAAATAAATTTTATAGAAAATATATAATTTTGAAATGAAATTTATTATCATAAAATGGTCTTATAAAACACTATATATTTTTATATAAATGATAATATAATTTTATGACATCCCATGTAATTTTTCAATGGGTTGAAATATTTATTTTTTTATAAAAATAGTATTTTTCAATAAATAAAGATTTTATTTAAAAGTAAAATTTATAAAATTTAGAAAATTATTCTACAATAATTAATATCATTTTTGGAATTAGTACATTGAAATTATATTAGTGTGATTTTTTGGTATTTTTCTAGAATAGTCGAATTTTTTGGGAGTAATGAAATAAGATAAAATATGAGATGCTATATTATAAGTAAATACATGATTAATCACATATATAATGATTTAAGCAACCATTATCTTGAACTCAAATACAAAAATTTCTTTATATATTCATAAGAATCATCACTATTGGTATTCTTGAGCAAAAATAATAAACTAATGAGTATTATCTTCAAACAACACCCTTCTCCTACCCATACAAATATTACCATTCACCACCCCTCTTCTCCTCACACTCTAAGTTTCTTAAATTGAAAATTAACTACCGAAATATCTCCCTGACCATCCTTCTCATATCCAATGTGTCTCAATTTTACCAAAATATCATTATAAGGAGCCTTTAGGGGTATCATAAGAATCAATATCCAAAAGGAAGATGTCATATTCTTAACCAAAGCCTCTTAAATTCCTTTCTTCTTACGCCTCCTTAAATATATTATATACATGTTTTTATAATAACACTAGTATTATTTATATACTGAATTGTTATTATATTATTGTAATATCCATAATATAACCTCCTTTCATCTTTCATAAAATGAAAACTTCACCCATGTTTTGGTTGGTTCACCGCCTCCATGGACGACATGTCTTGTTTTAACCACCACCTTCATGGATAATTATAGAAATATTTTTAAGGTTAAATATTATGATAATAATTATATTATAACTTATCTAATGTTATTAAATTTATGAATAATCATTAAATTAAATAAAAATAATCTAGTTCATGATGGTTGGTAAAGCTACCTAAATGATAACCGTGTAACGATAAAATATGTACTAAAAAAATCATCACTATGTTAGAACAAATATAGATATTTGTAACAATTTAAACTTCTATAATTAAATTAATATCATTTAATTTAAATTATGGATTTTTAGTCCCATTTTACAATAACTTCCATAATTATCCACAAATCAAAGCAACATTAGAACCGTGAAACAAACACCCTCGAGAGTAGCAATAAACATGATGTCCCAATAAAATGATTTTAAATAAATATAAAATAATAGTAATAAATAAAATATATTTTAAAAAGGTTCTTAAAAAATCATTTAATAATTTTAATTAGATTATTCAAGAAATTTTACAATCATACTGAATGAGTCAAGGACTCGGGGTAAGGGAAATTCATAACCACCCTCTTCTATTTCGAGTTATGACTTCTCTCTCTAAAACTCACTTTATCACTCTATTATTCTCATGTATTTATTTTATATTCAATATGTAACACCCCAAGAATTTAAAAATAGATTTATTATAGAATGCATGAAATTTTGAGTCTCCAAAAAACACCAGTTTGTTATAACCTATTCAAGTAAACATAATTTTTCCACCTCTGTGATTTGAATTTTGAAAAACTGACACACACAGTTGTGTTCAGTAAGATATTTAGAGTTTGATAAGACAAACATAATTTTTGGTGAATAATAACATACCCTTATGATTATTGAAATACCCTTATGAATAATAATGAATAGTAATTAACAGTAAATCATATAAAAAATAGAAACTTCACCCATGAATTTATAAATACAATTTAGACATCTTAAAAGTAAAAAAAAATGATCATAGTATAAGTATTGGTATTTTTGTATGAAATAAATATTTAAATTAATTTTTTTTGATTAATTTAATAATTTAAAATGGAAATTCATTTTCATAAAATGTAATAAAAAATTTTTACTTTATTTTCTTATGATTATAAGATAATTTTACAGGACCTTGATTAATTTCTTAAGGTCTTATAAAACGAGTTATAGTTTTAAAGTGGTCTTTTGGAATAAATTATGATTTTATTTAAAAATTAAATTAAAAAAATTTATAAAATTATTTTCAAAAAATGGATTTTATTTTTGGATTCTACACGTCAAAAAATGGTTAGGGTGATTTTTTTTAGGATTTTTCTAAAATACTTGAATTTTTCATGAATAGTAAAAATACAGTTTTGAGTTTTTGGTAGTTTAATGACATCATAATAACATAATAATTAAAATAAAAGGATGGTCTAATTTTTTACAATAACATATTACATGATGTTTTCTAAGTGGCTAAAACCATGAGCAAATACCATGGTCAAGCCCATGGTTTTGCAAAAAACACTAATGAGGTGTCCTTTTGAAATTATTAAAAAACTCCCTCTCTTTTCCTATAAATACCCACTCATCCATTCGTTTTATTTCATTAAAAATCCCTAATACTCAAATATCTGGTGTTTTTACCTCCCTAGGAGTCCTCCTAATGTTTCCTTAAGCCCCCAAGGTCCCAACCTTCAATTTCTAGGAGCTACTCTACAAGGTAAGAGAACCTTTCACCCTCCTCTTTTATTCAACACTTTTTTTTATGTTATCACTTTGAATTTACATAATCATACTTTGGGGTTTGATATTATTTATTCCTATTAATTTAATTTTTATTTAAATATTATTAGATACCCTTTTTTTCTCATAAATTAATTTTATAAAATTTTAAGCGATGTCGTTAGGCTGCCTAATTTTCATAAGGGATCTCTCAAATTTTCTTTTATTTTCAAGTTCATCTATTTTATTTTTCTCTCCTCACATCCTCTATAAAAATGACCATTATAACTATATTATCATCTATATACTGGAATTATATCATTTTAATGGAATAACCATCATCAATATTCTTACTCCCTCACTTTTATGTTTATAAATGAAATCAACGTCCATGAGGTTCTAATTTATAACCTTCGTGGACGACGAAGTTTCATTCTTCAATTTATCCTTCATTAATGGTCGTGAAACCATTTTTATGGTTGAACCAGACTATAATATATGTATTATAACCTAATTAATATTCAAGAACCAGTATATGTACATAATATTAAATCATATGACCAAACCAGTTCCTAATAATAAAAATACCGTTAAAATAATCTAAGTGAATGTCATTAATATTTCATCTAATGATTCATCTTAATTACATGTAAAAAAAATGATATAAATGAAAATTAACACTTATGGATGTTCATAAATATTATTTAATTTCAATTCTGGAGGTTTACATCCATTCCACATGAACTCCAATACTTAAGATCAAGTGAACCGATTATGAAAATAAAGAAAACGAACACTCTAGAATGACGAGATTTAATATAATAACTTATCAATAAGGGAATAAATGAACTAAAAAGAATTATGATAAACTAAATTAATGTCTAATAGGTTCTTAATTAAGTTATTAATGAGTATAATTTCATATTCTAGGACCTTAATTTCAAGAGGGGAACACATTCGAACTTAAGGTAAGGGTTTGTTCATCTCACTTCCATTTTTGTGAGATTTTCCGTATTCAGTACTAATACTTATGTATAGTGTATGTACACTTCCAATTGATGTAACATATAATTAATATATTTATTTTAATGGTATTAAATTTATTATTTTATTATTATTAATTTTGGGGCATACGAATCATTTGATTACAAATTGGTAAGGGTTTTCCACCCGAACTTCCATTTTCATTCGAGCTACTTTCATTGTCTAATTACCTCAATGAAATTATTATTTAATATTATGTAATACTCATAAATTATGTGTGATTATTCTATATATTTAAACCAAACATAATCCTTACCTATTTTATGGATAGTTACATGTTTTAAAAGAAACTTTGAAAACTGTTTCCAAAATACAAGCCCAATTCAAGGGAATTTCTCAAATTCGTAACTATTTTCAAGGGAACTCTATAATCTGTTTTTGGAAACCATTATCTTTATAAAATAAATAATTTTATTATGAAAATAATATCTTACTTAACTTATGGTTTTATACAAATATTTTTCCAAAATAACTCTTCTTTTCAAAATAAAAGAGTATTTATCTCAAGAATTGCTTAATTATTTTATAAGAGTATTTTTGTCTGATTTAACACTCTTGTTGATTATTATGTATGATTGGGTTTAATAATTTATGATGTAATATACCTTACTTTATTTAATGGTTTATGACTAATTTTATTATGAATGATCTATCCTAAAACCATTCACCATATTACTCAGAATGGTTAATGTTTTATGTTTAATGATTAGGGAAAGTTAGTTACATTTCATATGAAAGTTATCCCCTTAATGTATTAGTAGGTCTAATGAGAAAAATAGATGTGGAATTGGCCGAGTACTTTCCAAATTTGATATATGGTTTTGTCTGAGGCCTTAATCATTTTTAGAGGTCTTGGACAAGGCCTTGACAAAATGTTTTAGAATGTCCGACTTATGCACTTCCCTCATTATGAAGCTAGTAATTGAAATTTCATGTGGTTATTCGACTAGAAGAATTCCCATGATTATGTTTTATTATGGAATTACTTACCCAGCTCATATTCCTGCCATAATGTGTTCATGTTTATTATTTGTAAAGGCTTGTGTTTTCATTTATTCACCATGTCTAATGTTTAGGTTATCTTCTGCCGTATTGATTACTCTTACTGAGCATTTGACCTCACCCCTTTCTTATGTTTCATTTTCCCAGAATATGAAGAAGTTAGTTATGAGTTACTTGTAGGCATAATCTATGAGGCTTGGATGTTTCTAAAATAATAAATTAGTGTTGGTTTCCTTTCAATATTTAAATTTGAACTTATTTATGTATCTTGTTTCCAAAATATACTAAACTACTTGGTCCTTCAGGATGCATATTTCTTATTTATATGCCAATGTAATAAAATAAGGCACCGGCTCTAGGAAACTAGGGTTGGGTCCTTACAGTTGGTATCAAATGAAGTTTAGTAGCAAACTTGGAAACTAGATTAGAAAATGTAGATTAGGGAACAAATCCCTAAGGTAGTATTTGAGGACAAAAATACAATAACATACTAGAATCATGGTAAGGAATAGATTATGTGGATATTTCTATCAAATACATCCCTGTCTAGATACAAACAGGTAGTGGTGGATTTGGCCCAGATGCACCTAGGATTGAAAACCCCAAAAAGAAGTTTCGGGCATGACTTGGGGTATCCTGGTACACGATAACGGGCCTTACTGCACTCTTGGTATTGAAACTCCCAGGGCATATGCTTTATATAATTAACATTTTATTTACCCAACATTATGAAGGATTTATTCCCCCAAAGTAACCAAAGTATATGCTTCTAGTATTTACGATGCATAAATTTATGTTATGTACTATACCATGTTTAGAGTCATAAAGAGTTCATAATGTTACCAGCCAATATATAATATGGAATTGATTAGAAATGGAGCCTAGAAGAAGAAATGATAACTTCACCAATGCACGAGATGCGAAGAGTAAGAAGGATCATATCTCTTATGGTCTTAAGCCATCATTTCAAAGGAAGATTGTCTCCCAAGTATCCTCATCATATGAGGAAATAGTATCATGTGTTGACAAGGTATGTAAAGACTTATCTGAGTCCTATGTATTTGAAGGGAAGAAAAAGAAGAAGAGGATGGCATGGAAAATCATGGATAAAGGGAAGAAGAGAAAGATGTATTTTCCCACATGTGATAATTGTGGAAGGAAACAACTTGGTATATGCTTGAGAGGAAAAGGAGTTTGCTTCAAGTGTGGGGAAAAAGGACACCATGCTCATAATTGAAAGACAAGGAAATAATTTCCCTATATTCAATGCTTCAACTACATGGATATAGGACACTATGTAAATCAATGTCCCAAGCATCAAGAGAATATACCCAAAATGATGATTTTAGATAATGATCAAGTTATGATGTTACCACAGATGAATTAGAATGATTAATATTCCTAGTCAAGAATCATGTCATTTGAATATTTTTTCAGTATTGTACTGGTTGTAAGAATTATGAGATTTATAAGGATTGTACTACAGTACTATTTCATTAAGGATTTGAGGTTATATGGTGAATGGTACAAAGGAAAAGTGATTCAGTAGAAATATAAATTTTTACGAAAAAAAATAATTGAGGGAAAGACAACCCTTGATATATATTTGATGTTGAGATAATGATAATGAAATGATTGATTCGGATAAGTACTAACTACCTTGGAACTGATTATTGACTTGTCGAGAAGTGGTCTATGCTATCATCGATGAACTTTATAACACTTTTGGATTTAAGGAATTTATCCAATAACATGTATCTTACTTAAGGAATATAGAAGAATGCATGTTTCCGATATGGTTTTTATGGTAATTCAAGTTATTACTATATTTCAAGAGGATACATGATAATGTTATTCACATGTTTGGAATGTAAATTTTAGAGATGCTTCTTGTTGATTAAGGGATATTAATAAGTTAATCTTGGAAATTTAGAGTCCATCATTATAATTTTTTGAATAATTATATTTTGGATTTTTTAACCATTTATGAAATGGTTTACATTGATCATTGTATGGGTTTTACAGTTTAATGTCACTACATGATGGTTTGGTTATTCTTCCTTGAACATGTTTTCCAATTAGAATGCATTGTTTTATAGTAACCGATGCTTTTCCCTTTCCTCTTATTAATATAATATTTTAACTATATTATTGATGTGGTTTTCCCACAAGTGAATTTTCAAGTATCAACCATTAACTTTCGAAGTTCAAATTCGAATTTCGAGGAAAAAATTTTGGTAAGGAGGGAATAATTTAACACCCTAAGAATTTACAAATAGATTTATTATAGAATTCATGAAAGACTAAGTCTCTAAAAAACACTAGTTTGTTATAACCTATTCAAGTAAACATAATTTTTCCACCTCTGTGATTTGAATTTCGAAAAACTAGAATACACGATTGCGTTCAGTAAGAAATTTAGAGTCTGATAAGACAAACTTAATTTTTGGTGAATAGAAACCTACCCTTATGAATAGTGACATACCCTTATGAATATTAATGGATAGTAATGAATAGTAAATCATATAAAAAAATATAAACTTCACCCATGAATTTATAAATACAATTTAGACATCTTAAAGTGAAAAACAATCCTAGTATAAGTATTGGTATTTTTGTGTGACATAAATATTTAAATTATAATTTTATAATTAATTTAATAATTTAAAATGAAAATTTATTTTCATAAAATGTAATAATTTTTTTTCTTTATTGTTTTATGATTATAAGATAATTTTACAGGACCTTAATTAATTTCTCAAGGTCCTATAAAATGAGTTATAGTTTTAAAGTGGTCTTTTTGGAATAAATTATGATTTTATTTAAAAATTAAATTAAAAATATTTATAAAAATATTTTTAAAAAATGGATTTCAGTTTTGGATTCTACACGTCGAAAAATGGTTAGGGTAATATTTTGGGATTTTTCTAAAATACTTGAATTTTTTCGTGAATATTAAAAATACAATTTTGAGTTTTCAGTAGTTTAATAACATCATAATGTAATAATAATTAAAATAAAAGGTTGTTCGACTTGTTTACAGTAACATATGACATGATGTGTCCCAATTGGCTAAAATCATGGGCAATTACCATGGGAAAACCCATGGTTTTTCAAAAACCACTAATGAAGTGTCCCTTTGAAATTATTAAAAAACTCCCTCTTTTTTTCTATAAATACCCAGTCATCCATTCATTTTCTTTCATTAAAAATCCCTCATACTCTAAGATATTGTGGTTTTACCTACCTAGGAGTCTTTCCAAGGTGACTTTATTCCCCCAAGGTCCCAACCATCAATTTCTCGGAGTTACTCTACAAGGTAAAGGAACCTTTCACCCTCCTCTTTTATTCAACACTTTTTTATGTTATCTCTTTGAATTTCCATTATAATATGTTGGAGTTTGATATTTTGTATTCATATTACCGTCATTTTTATTTCCATATGATGAGATACCCTTCTGTTCTCATCAATTCATTTTATGAAATTTTAAGCGACACTGTTAGGCTGCCAGATTTTCATAAGGGATCTCTCAACTTTTCTTTTATTTTCAAGTTCATCTATTTTCTTTTCTCACCTCAACTCCTCTGTACAAATGACCATGATAATATAGTATCATATATATAATGTAATTATATCATGTGAATGGAATAACCATCATCAATATTTTACTCTCTCCCTTTTATTTTTTATAAACGAAATCAACGTCCATGAGGTTCCAATTTATAACCTTCGTGGATGACGAAGTTTCGTTCTTCAATTTATCCTTCATTACTGATCATGAAACAATTTTTATGATTTAAAAAACTATAATATATTTATTATAACATAATTAATATTCATTAACTAGTATATGTACATAATATTAAATCATATGACCAAACTAGTTCCTAATAATCAAAATACCGCTAAAATAATCTAAGTGGATGTCATTAATATTTCATCTAATGATTCATCCTCATTATATGTAAAACAAATGATATAAATGAAAATTAAAACTTATTTATGTTCATAAATATTATTTAATTTCAATTCTGGAGATTTATATCCATTCCACATGAAATCTACTACTTAAGAGCAAGTGAACCGATTATGAAAATAAAGAAAAGGAACACTCCGGAATGACGTAATTCAATATAATAACTTATCAATAAGGGCATAAATGAACTAAAAAGAATTATGATAAACTAAATGAATGTCTAATGGGTTCTGAATTAAGTTATTAATAAGTATAATTTCATATTCTAGGACCATTAATTTCAAGAGGGGAACACATTCGGACATAAGGTAAGGGTTTATTCATTTCACTTCCATTTTTGTGAGATTTTACGTATTCACTACCAATACTTGTGTATAGTATATGTAAAATTCCCATTGATGTAAAATATCATGAATATATTTATTTTAATGGTATTCAATGTATCATTTTAATATTATTATTCTTTGGGCATATGAATCGTTTGATTATAAAGTGGTAAGGGTTTTCCACCCGAACTTTCATTTTCATTTGGGATACTTTCATTGTCTAATTACCTCAATGAAATTATAATGTATTATCATGTACTCCTAATAAATTATGTTTGAGTATTATATATATGTAAACCACCCATAATCCTTCCATATTTTATTGATAGTTACATGTTTTAAAAGAAACTTTCAAAACTGTTTCCAAAATACAAGCCCGATTTAAGGGAATTTATCAAATTCTTAACTATTTTCAAGGGAACTATATAATATATTTTTGGAAACCATTATCTTTATAAAATAAATAATTTTATTATGAAAATAATATCTTACTTCACTTCTGGTTTTATACAAATATTTTTTTAAAATAACTCTTCTTTTCAAAATAAAAGAATATTTATCTCAAGAATTGCTTAATGATTTTATAAGAGTATTTTCATCTGATTCAACACTCTTGTTGATTATTATGTATGATTGGGTTTAATAATTTATGATGTCATATACCATAATTTATTTAATGGTTTATGAATATTTTTATTGTGTATGATCTATCTTAAAACCATTCACCATATTACTCAGAATGGTTAATGTTTTAGGTTTAATGATTGGGGAAAGTTAGTTACATTTCATATGATAGTTTCAATGTGAATGTATATGTTGTTTATGTTTATCCCCACTCATATGAGGAATGCATTTTACTTATTATGTGAAGGGTGGGGCTTGATATATCCCCTTTATTCATCGATAGGTATCATGAAACAAATTGACATGGAATTGGCTGGGGCCTTTCCCAATGCGATACATGGTTTTAGCCAAGGCCTTAATCATTTTTAGACGTCTTGGCCGAGGCCTTTACAAAATGTTTCAGAATTTCCAGAATATGAACTTCCCTCATTATGAAGCTTGTAATTGAAATTTCATGTGGTTATTTTACTATTAGAATACCCATGATTATGTTTTATTATGTAATTAATTACTCAGCTCATATTCCTTCCATAATGTGTTCATGTTTATTATTTGTATAGCATGTGTTTTCATTTATTCACCATGTATAATGTTTATGTTATATTCCACTATATTGCTTACTCTTAATGAGCATTTGAGCTCACCCCTTTCTTATGTTTCATTTTCCCAAGATATGAAGAAGTTAGTTATGAGTGACTTGTAGGCATAATTTAAGAGGCTTGGATGTTTCTAAAAGAATAAATTAGTGTTGTTTTCCTTTAAATATGTAAAGTTGAACTTATTTATGTATATTGTTTCCAAAAGCTACTAAATTACTTGGTCCTTCGGGATGTATATTCTTTATTTATATTCCAATGTAATAAAATAAGACACCGGCTCCGGGAAACTGGGGTTGGGTCCTTACATAATATATATGTGCTCCTCACATACATACCTAGTTTAACTTACCTTTCCTTATTGGGAATATACTTGCTTTTAAGGTTCCCTTATCAAATTCATTCATTAAGAAAACCATATTAAAGGAAACTTCCCTATTTCTTAGCTCATTCCATGTGCCACTATATTAATTTATTTTAAACTTACATGGTTTCTAAAAGCACTCATTTTTAAAATTTAAAACTATTTTAGTTCATTTTTTTAAATAAATATTATATTGTTACCCTCTTGAAATACTTTTACCATTTTCTTAAAACCCCTATTAAGAGATTCATTTCCAAAAAAAATTATCCAGTATTTTATTCATGTATTCAATTAAATTGAACATAATTTTCATGAACTATTCTTATTATTTCAGTCATGGATATAAAAGAATTCTTAATCCCTTATTTCATGGGAATATTTATGATATGCTATTTGATTATTCTCTTAGACAAGATTTTGAAACCCATTTAATTTTATTGATATTTCATTTTAATTATGACCTATATTTGATTTCCTTATATGTAAAAAATATTAATATTTATGTTATGAATATAAAGGGTGCACCCCGATAGCTCCCTAATACATTGGGTAATGTTTTCATATCATGAGATACCAACTATGGTACACATGCAGTTAGCCTAGCACATCATGTTATGTTGTCTTGGTGGAAATCCTTGACTTATTCTTATTATGCCATGTTTTATGTTATTTCCTAATTTTCATAATTACATAATCCTTTTTATTCTACGATTACTTTTGATGTTATGCGGTCTTCCTCATGTTATGAATCTTCTCTCAACAGTTATATTTCACTACTATGTTTTTTCCCTCATGGGGATTTATATCTCTCCCCATTCATTATGTATGTCCCTTGGTTATCCTATATAGTGTTAAAAGATCATTGTAATTTAAGATACCTTTTTTGGATATTGAAGTAATGAATATTCAGCTATATTTATGTTTTTGTATTTATATGCCTAATCTTACAAATACATTAGACCTCTAGATCCTTGGTTTGTATCATATGAAATTATATGTTGAAATTCATGAAATAAAATGTGTATAAGGTTCAAGTTTCTATAGTTGGTATAAAATAAATTTCTAGTTATTTTTGGGGATTAAGTTTAAAAATCATCAGTGAAAACCTTAATAACAAGTCTAAGTATAGGTAAATATCCTAAATTTTGATAAATTAAGGAGTGTGTGGTCTATAAGCAATGACATACTTGTATGGATACTACAAGTGGATGTAGTTTTGGCACTGATGCACCTAGGGGTAATAACCCCAAAAATGGTTGGTTGGGTATTAACTTGATATTCACCCTAGGAATAAGTAGAAAGGCTTACCACACACCTGTTTCGACACCCTTGAGGATATGATTTTGTAGATTCACATGATCCTTGCAAACCATTATAAAGTATTTAAATTTACTATTATGGAAACCTAATAGGAAAATGACCATGGTTAAGCTAGATGGAAAATTAAGGATTTATATGTTAGGGTATATATGTTATTACTTATAAGTTAAGTAGTTTTCCTTTTTATATACTTATTAAATCATGTATACTCATACCAAACTTTCCTTTATTTTATAAAATGTTTGGAAATAGAATGAATCATGTCAAAAACCCATGTGATGGACAACGTAATGATTTCCCTAATGAGATGTTAAATATAAAGAGCGAGTAAGTCAAAAAATTCATGGCAGTACTAACCTAATTGAATCAAGTTATGAGTAATAACATGAATCACATTTAATCTCCTCATTCCTTTAAGAAAGAATAAGTTTTAGTTTATTTGTTTATACGATAAAGGCCTCCAAATTTTATTAGATCTTCTGATCCCATAATCTCTGAAAAATGGATAAATTCCATTTATAAGGTATTATATATCCTCCACTACTATGAAAAAAATTCACATGGATTTCACGGGTTCCTTTGACTTTTTCATTGACCTTTAAAGTAAGTTTATCCATTTATTCAATGGGATAAAGCCGAGTCTTTGAAAATCTCTAGCAATTTGAGACTTTGATAGGTATGATGAAGTTTTTTATTATTACCTTAAAGTGAATATAAATATTGTTGATTCTCATTAGTCTCGAGAGACTAGAGATAAGAAATTAGAGAACGAAGTTTAACTTTGGAGGACCATCAAATAATTCGCATGTTAGAAAGATAATCCAACTTCCCACATGTCATTAATGTGAGAAAAAGCATCCTAGAAATTGTATGAAGGGGATAAGGAAGTGTTTCAATTATGTAAAGTAAGTGAACCAATCTAATGAATATTGAAGTGATATGAATAATCCCACTAATGTTATGGAAGAAAATAATGTTACAATCATTACTCAACCTATGGTCCAATGTTTCAATTTTAAGGAACCTAGAAACTATAAATATCACTACCCGAAGACAAGTCTTTTCTAAGATAACCTATTAAAACAACCTCTAAGGCCAAGAGACCAGGTAAGGTCTTATATTATCACTACTACTGAGGTGGATCCTAAAAATATAGTGGTGAAAGGTACAATGGTTATTAA
Organism: Viscum album; assembly: GCA_963277665.1. Classification (NCBI taxonomy): domain Eukaryota; kingdom Viridiplantae; phylum Streptophyta; class Magnoliopsida; order Santalales; family Viscaceae; genus Viscum; species Viscum album. The sequence continues at coordinate 1,777,826,061 of OY728157.1, forward strand.
TTCAATAATAATGAATGTACTATTTGATTTTGGTCCTATGCATTATTTCATATCATGAAAGTTTAATATAAATATTCAAAAACCACCTCAAAACATGGAGGATGAGTTATTAATGAAAATAAAATATGGTGAATTTTTTTTGTCTCAAGCATATGACTTCTCCCTGGTCAATATTTATGGGATGAATCTCCCAACAAGCCTTGTAGTACTACCTTTGATGGGATTTGATTCTATACTAGGTATGGATTGGTTTTCCTTATATAGACCCAAAATCAATTTTCATGAGAATGAATTAACTTTCCATGTCCCCAAATCATCCTATGATTATATACATGTTTAAGTAGGAGGATGAATCTCCTTTATAAAATTATTATAAAGTATAGATATTATTTCCTTATGAGAAATAATATCTCACTCAAATGATTGAGGAAAAATAGGGAACCACTCTTAAAGACACAACTATTGAATATTATGATATATTCCCCAAATAATTTTATGGTCTTACTCATAATTGATACGTTGAGTTCTCAATTGAACTTATAATTAGAGCTCTGTCGATATCCAAAACTCCCTATAAAATTCCCCCATTGTACTAGAATAACTTAAGAAGCAGCTTCAAGATAATTTAAAAAATGGATTCATATGCCCAATTGATTCTCCATGAGGTGCACCAATCCTATTTTTCAAGAAGAAGGATAGTTCAATACATTTATACATTGATTATCATGAACTCAATAAAATAATGATAAAGAAAAAGCATCCCTTTCCACAGATTAATGACTTGTTTGATCAACTACACAATTCTCAATACTTATCTTAAGTATAATTTTAGTTAGGGGATCATAAAACAAAGATTATGGAGGAGGAAATACCTAAAACTTCCTTCTGTACATGATATAGACACTATGAGTTCATGGAAATTCTCTTTAGAATCATCAATGATCCAACAATATTTATGAACTTGATGAATAAAGTCTTTAGAGATTACCTTGACAAAATTTTGATAGTCTTTATAGATTATATTATCATATACTCTGAAATAAAGGAGGAACATGAGGATAATTTTAGTATTGTGCTAAAGACATTGAGAAAGGATAAATTGTTTGAAAGATTTAAAAAGTGAAAATTTTGGCTAGAAAAAGTATTCTTATTGGGTCATTTAATCATAAATAATGGTATATTTCTGGATCCTTTAAAAATATAGGTGATTGAATAATGTAAAAAACCAAAATCTATAATAGAAATATGTAGTTTCCTTGGATTAGTTGGGTATTATCGATGATTCTTGAGAAACTTTTCACAATTTTTAAACTCACTAACCAAGATACCTCAGAATGGTGTTAAGTTTATCAAGATTGATGAATGTGAAGAGAGCTTTAAGGAGTCAAAGAAGAGGATAATAACTACTATTTTACTCACACTACCCACATATAGAAACGTATTTTTGATCCAAAGTGATGATTCAAATAAGGGTTTGGGTTGTGTCCTCGTGAAAAATGATAAAGTGATAGCCTATGCATCTCAACAGTTTAAAATTCATGAGAATACTTATTCAACAAATGATATGGAGTTGGATTCAGTAATATTCACAATGAATATTTGTAAAAATTATCTCTATGGAGTAAAGTGTGAAATATATATTAATAATAAGATCTTCAAGTATATATTCACACAAAATAAGATCAATATGCACCAACGAAGGTGGTTAGAGTTGATCAAGGATTATGATTGTTTAATCCATTATCATCTTGGAAATGACAATAAAGTGGTGGATGATATAAGAATAAAATATTCTATAACCTCATCCATGATAATGATTTATAGGGATCCAATATTCTCAGAAAAGAAAATAATGGACATGGAGATCATAAAGAAAAGAACATCATCATACCTTGCTCAAATAACTACTCAAATATCCATCCATGTGAAGATCAAAGAGGCTCAAAGAGATGATGTGGAGACGTAGATAAAGGTAGTGAATATTCCAGAGTTTAAATTTGATAAATATGGAATTATAAGGTTTAGAACTCAAATACATGTCCCATCCAAACTAAAACTGAAGAGGGATATTTTTAATGATGCACATAGATCATCATTCACTATTCATCCATGGATCACTAATATATATAGAGATCTAAATAAAAAATTCTAGTGGAATAATATAAAGATGGATATTTTATATTTTGTATCCTGATGCTTAATATGACAACAAGTTAAGTATAAACAACATAAGTCTAAGGGTATGATGAAACCATTAACCAAATCTGTATAGAAATGGGAAAATATCACTATAGATTTCATCATAGGACTCTTTATGACATCTAAAGGCTATAACTTCATTTTAATTATAGTTTATCAACTTAAAAAGTTAGTACATTTCATTATAATTAAGGATGATTTTTATCTTAACCAACTCACCAAGATATATATAAGAGAAGTGAGTACCACTATATATGGTATCTGAACGAGATATAAGGTTTACCTCAAGGTTCTAGATAAGTCTTCAGTAAGAATTGGATATATAAATGAGTTTTAGTACTTCTTATAACCCTCATATGGATGGTAAGTCTGAAGGAACCATTCAAACTCTAGAGGATATACTGAGATCATGTTTAATGGATTTCCAAGGATATTGGGATCTACAATATCCCTTATTAGAGTTCTCATATAACAACCGTTTCTATTATAGTATTCAAATGAAACCTTATCAGGCTCTGTATGGGAAGAGGTATGGGACTCCAAAATACTGGGATGAAGTTAGAGAAATAAATATAACAGGAACTGATATTGTCCATGATATGATAGGGAAGGTTTAAACCATTCAAAATCATATGGAATTATCAAAAATTTAATAGAAAATATATATTGAAAATCATTGAAAATGAATAGATTTTTAGGTCAGAGATAATGTGTTCCTTCACATATCACCTTGGAAGAAATTCATGAGGTTTTAGAAGAAGGGAAAGCTAAGTCCTAGATATATTGACCCCATTGAGATTCTTGATCATATCAGAATTGTATCCTATCAACTAACACTCCCACATAACCTTTATCAAGTACATGATGTGTTCCACGTATCCCTATTAAGGAAGTAAATACCATATCCCTCATATGTACTAAATCTAGAGGTGGTAGTATTGAAGAATAATCTTTCATATGAGGAGTAGCTAGTGGAGATCTTGGATCTTAGAGACAAAGTCCTACAAAATAAGAAAGAACACTTAGTAAAAGTATTATAGAAGAACCATAAGTTTTAATAGGCAACATGGGAACCCAAAGAAGTGATTAAATAGAAGTACGCTCATATGTTTTATAGTATTAAATGAAATTTCAAGGGTAAAATTTCTAAAGGGGGGAAGAATATAAGAACCCAAAATTTTATATATAGAATTTACCTTATATATATTTATGTGTGACATATTTAATAATTAATTATAGTATAAAACAAAATGATAAATTTTATTTCATAAATCAAGAACATTATATATATTAAACAATTAAAAAAAGTAAAACGCACAATATTACAGTGGGAAAATAATCCTAAAATAATAAAATAACTAGAATAGGTTGATTTCGATCATCTAGATCTCCTAGGATTATCTCACTCATGAAAAACACTGAAAAAAGGAAATAGAATGTTAGTAATGTAATATTTATTTTGAGAATGAATAATATCAAACCTTGATAGAAACTAATGTAATAAATTAATGAATTAAATTTGAGGTATTTATAGGAAGTAAAAAAACTATATGATTGTTGAAATAAGACCATTAGGAAAAATAACCCGACTGTTAGAATAATAAATAGACCATTGGAATAGTAAAATAACATTTGGGTCTTTTATGAAATAAGAATATAATAAATTTATATAACAAGAAAATTAAATAAAAATGTTAAAATGATAAAATGAATGTTTTACACAAAGAAAGAATAATTATAGTTTTTGGTAAAATATATATTTATTAGTTCATTAAAATACATCTTTTTATCAAATTTATAACTTTGAAATAGAATTTATTTTCATAAAATGGTATTCTAAAACACTATCTATTTTTATATAAATAATAATATAATTTTATGATGTCCCATGTAAATTTTTAATGGGTCAAAAGATTGGATTTTTCATAAAAACTAGTAGTTTTAATAAATTATTTTTTATTTAAAAGTTAAATTTCTAAATTTAGAAAATTATTTTGATAAAATTGATAAATTTTTTGGAATAATCACATTGAAATTATATTAGGGTGAATTTTTGGTCTTTTTATAAAATAGTTGAACTTTTTTCTGAATAGTGAACTATGATAAAGTAAAATATTTTACATTATAAGTAAATTCAAGATTAATTTCATATGGGATGATGTAATAAAAAATTATCCAAAACTCACATACAAAAATTTCTCTACATATTCACAAGAATCATCAATATTGGTAGTCTTAAGAAAAAATAATAAACTAATGAGTATTATATTCAAAAAGACCCCTCTCCTCCCTTCACTTCCCATATTCTCCTCAACGTATAATTTCCTTAATTTTTCAAATATATTCCCAAATCTCTCACCAACCATCTTTCCCATGTCCAAGTTGTTTTGTTATTACTAAAATACCATTCTCAAAATATTTAATGGGTAGTATAAGAATCAACATCTAAAGTAAGAGTAATACTCTCAACTGAAGTATCTTAAATTCCTTGATTCTTATGGCTCCTAAAATCTATTATATCCATGTTGTTATAATAACATCAGTATTATTTATATACTGAATTGTTATTATATTAATGTAGTATCCATAATATAACCTCTTTTCATCTTTTCTAAAATGAAAATGTCACCCATGTTTTGGTTGGTTCACCACCTCCATGGATAATGTGTCTAGTTTTCACCACCACCTTCATGGATTGTTTTAGAAATATTATTATGGTTAAATATGATGATAATAATTATATTATAACTTATTTAATGTTATTTAATATATAAATAATCATTAAATTAAATAAAAATAATACAGTTCATGATGGTTGGTAAAGATGCCTAAATGAACTAACTGTGTAATGATAACATTTGTACTAAATAAATCATCCCTATGTTAGATCATATATGATACTTGGGGCCATGAAAACTTATATAATTAAATTAATATAATATAATTCTAATTTTTTATTTATAGTCCTATTTGATAATAACTTCCATAATTATCCAAAAATAGAAGTGGTGTTGGAACCATGAAACGAGCACCCTCAAGAGTAGGAATAAACATGATGTTTAAATAAAATGATTTTAAATAAACTTAAAAGAATAGTAAGAAATAAAATATATTTGAAAAATTTTCTTAAAAAATTATTTAATAAATTAAATTTGATTATTTAGGAAATTATTAGATCATACCAAACAAATTAAGGACCTGTGTTATGGGAAATTCCAAACCACCCTCTTCTATTTCGGGTTATGCCTTATCTCTAAAAATATAACCTCATCACTTTATTCTTCTCATATATATATTTTAGATTATTTATATATATTTTATCCTCACATATATACCTATTTTAACTTACATTTACTTGTTGGGGATATACAAGCTTTTAAGGATCCCTTCCCAAATTCATTCGCTGAGAAAACACGATTAAAGGGAACTTCTCTATTTATTACCTCATTTCATGTACCAATAAATTAAATGGTTTTAACATTCCATGGGTTTTAGAAACAATTTTTTTTAAATGTAAAACTATTTTGGTTCATTTCTATTTTTAAGGAAATATTATGCTCTTACCATCTTGAAATACTTTTACCCTTTTCTTAAAGCCCCTATTAAGAGATTCATTTCCAAACATACTTATACACTATTTTATTTATGTGTTAAATTCAATGTAACTTAATTTTTACGAAATAAACTTCTCATTTTAGTTATGAACATCCAAGAATACTTAATCCCTTCTTTCATGGGAGTCTTTATGATGTTCCATTTTATTATTATCTAAGATAATATTATGCAACCCATTTCCTTTTCTTGGGATTTTCTTATGATTATGATCTATGTTTTATTTTCTTATATGGAAAAATTATTCATGTACATGTTATGAAGATGAAGGGTGTACCCTGATATTTCTCTAATGCATTAGGTAATTTTTTCACTCATTATATTCCAAGTACATTGCACACATGGTTATCCTAACACATTATGTTATGTTGTCTTAGCGACGAGTCTTAAATTATGTTTATGATGTTATGCTTTATGATTTTTCCACATTTTCATAATTCCATCATCCATTTTATTCTATGTTTAATTTTGATGTTATGTGATTTTTCTCTTTATGATATCATGTTATGCCTCTTCTCTCAGTAGTTATATTTCACTAACATGTTTGTTACTTTACAAGGATGTATAGTTCACCCCTTTACTAATGTATATCCCCTGGTTATCCTGTGTAGTGTTAGAATATCATTGGGATTTAAGAACCCTTTTTGGAAATCAAAATAATTAGATGTATTTTTTTAGGTTTTGGTATTTATGTGCCTAATCTTGCAAATATAGTTCGCCTCTAGATCATTGGTTTGTATTTTATGAATTTATATATTGAAAATAATGAAATAAAATATGTATAAGGTTCATTTTTATATATAATAAATGTTACTATTTTCCAATTTTATTCCTAAAATTAACCCATGTGACTTGTTAGAGTCTTGATCCACTCAGACTTTTAATCTCACCCTTACTCATATGTAATGGTAATATAAATAAACACAAAGCATATATGAATTTTACATGGTTTTATCCCAATGTGGGTATCCACTCCTTACTATGTCTAGGTCAATTTCGAGACACATATTTTATTATTAGTGTAGAAGAATGATTACAGTAGGTGAGAAGGTATAATTCATTATCCGACACTTACAATTGATGATTTTTAATCCAAATAAAATAGTAGGGTTGGTTCAACATCCACTTCCCTAGAAAAATTATTATCTCATGATAGTATCCTTTTGACTAAGATTATACTGGATACCTCTATTCTTGAATGGTAATCTACCATAGTGAGAAAAATCCTTTATGTTTAGGATTATTATACACCAAAATATTTTAATTCCTCTGAGACTTATGAATAATTTAGAATTTTCACTTGCTCACAAAATCAACTTCTAGAACTTCTTTGTCTGGAATCTCAATATCCAGAACTTCTATGCTCGACTGCTCAATCCAGTGATTTTTCAGAATTTCAGTTCTTACTCCACTACAAAAATTATCTTTTGGAATCGTCAATCTTCTCATTAACTGAACAAAGTTTTGGAACTTTGAGGTCATTTACTCATACTCCCATAAATCCCTTCTTCATCACCATTATGCCCCTTTTATACTCATAATTGCAGTGAATTATTTTGATTAATATGACAATATGAGATTCAAACATGGGATCTAAATTTGAAAATTCCCACTTAATCAATTCAAAGTTAACTTCAATGCTTTCAATAATATAAAATTTTTTACTTCATCAAGGATTCTGCAAAACACAACATCAAACATCTTTAAATATTCCAAAAATATTGGCTTGAATCACAACATTTAATTTGATAAGTGAACAACTTAGCATCACCATGATGAAAATTCAAAAATTCACATTATATCGATCCATGAAACTTTATATTGTTATGGTCTCATTAATTTTAATATAATTCATCATTATTTAAAGAGATCATTAGTACCTGCAACATTATGAAATTTTCATATTTACATCAACCGAGGTTATCAACATCATTGAAAAATCTTGTTTATGTGATTCCTCTTTATTATATTTCATTTACTTCTAAAATCACAAGTTCAACATGTCATATTCTAGAACTTTCTTCTCATTGGTTATACTAAATAATCTTTGAGAACAACTCTTCTTTTGTCTTATTTGCTTATGTCTTCTCATTGAGTTGGTTTGGTGTGTCAAATTTTAGACCATATATCTATATAAATTCTTTATGAATGATCACATGTATTTTCTAACTAACTTAAAATCATCTCTTTTACATAATATTCTATCTTCCAGACACTTCACCTTTAGTCTCAACAAAAATCTATCTTTTGGCCTTATCATGAATCAAAAACTATTCTAAAACTGCCATGATGTATAATATTATTAAGATCAATACAACATCATCAGATTTGGTCTTCTAGATTCACCTTCTAAATTTTTTCCAAGTTCTCAATTAGATACATTTTTTCTAAGTGTTGGGTCACATTTAACCAGCCTCTAAAATCTCTAAGTTAATATAATATTATTTGGAGCTTTCAAAAAAAAATCTTTCATGACTATAAATCTCTCAGATTCATGACATTCAGAAACACATTTACCTTCATTAACAACTTATCATACAAAGGTTTCTCATTACATAACTTCCCATTTCAAAACATGGTAAAACTTAAAATATGAAATAAACAACCTACAACACTTATCATGTTTTACAGATCCTGTGACTTCTTTCACCACAAAAATAATTTCATCAAGATTTAGTCCTTTGGAATCAATAACTTCATCTTCAACTATATCTTAAAAACTTTCTCACACACAATGTTGATAAAAAATAAAAAAAACATTAAAAATTACATGGGTTATTTGGGTATGAAGATAAAGAAGATTTACTCATATAGAGGTGGGTAATATCTTAATCAAGAATTCATTGATTATCTAAAAGAGTTTTTTATATTATCCCAACTAACTCCTCCTTATACACTATAGTGGAATGATGTTGGTGAAAGGAGGAACCATACCTCATTAAAAAAGTGATATAAATGACGAGTCATTAAAATATTCTATTATACTTTTAGTGATATTCATTACAATCAGTAACATACACATTAAACTGAGTTCCAACTAAAGTAGAAAGAAGAATCCCATATGAATTATAGAATGGGAAGAAATCTGTTTTATCACATATACATGTGTGGAGATGTAAATCATTTGTTAAGGATAATTATAGAAAAAACTTGCATGTAGAGGCACAAATTATATCATTATTAGATATTTTAAAGAAAAAAAGATATTATTTATAAAATACCTTAGATGGAAAATTAATTATGGAAAGGCATGCCATGTTTCTATATTGGGAGCTTATCTCTAAAGGATATAGTGGGAGAAAGATAGAATTTTATAAGGTCCAGTATCATGATACACAAGGGTTAGTGTATGAAAAAAATTCAATAAGACCCAGTGGAATACTTTTTTCTAGAGACACAAGTGCTGTGTAGGAGTTTAAGAGAAGTTATATAACTAGAGAGATATGGTTTTCTTATCAACTAGGAAGGTGATACATTGTTTGTTCAGAATAATAAACCCATATCCTATAATTAATCAATAAAAAACTCATAAATGGAATGGAACTATGAATTTTGAAATGGATTTCATTTACCAAAATCAAGTTTGGGTTTTGATAGATCCTCCAGTTGATGTAAAATATGTTGGGTAAAAATAGGTAATCAAGAAGAAACTAGGCATGGATGGTAAAGTTAGTACCTATAATACATGATTGGTTACTAAAAATCTCAATAAATTTTAGAGTATAGACTGTGAAAAAAACTTTTCACTAGTCTTTATGCTAAAATAAATTATAATTTTACTTAGAAAAACAACTTTTTATGATTATAAAATTTAGAAAATGGATATCAAGACCACTTTACTTAATTGAAATATTATGGATGATATCTATATAACACAAAAAAATGGTTTTGTGACCCAAAAGGATGTCAATAAAGTATGCAAGTTGTAAAGATCCATTTATGGGTTGAAGCAAGCATCAAGATCATGGAATATTAATTTTGATGAAGTCATAATGGAGTTTGGTTTTATTAATATTGAATGTGAGACCTCTGTCTACAAGAGGTTTAATATGAGTACTATTATTTTCCTAGTGATATATGTTTATGATATATACTAATGGTAAATGATACATTAGACTTACAGTTATTTAAGAAATTATTAGATAAATGTTTCTCTATAAAAGACTTAGGTAAACCAGCCTATATTATAGTAATTAAGTGAAGTAAATAAATGAAATAAATCCATAGCCTGCATGTTATGTAAGGATTTGTAATATATAATGGAATATTATGCCTCTATATTTGGTGACATGGCTGGAAACTCGAGAAACACTCTACCTAAACTATTATTTATTGAAATGTTTCATAAAATGAGATGCGAGGGAGGTTTTTCATTCATATGATGGATGCATGAAATGGATATAGAATTTATTCATGCATTATAACACATGAATAAATGAAACATCACCTGAGGTGAACCCTTGGGTGTTATATTAATCACTACCATTCGATGGAAGTGTGTGTGTGTGTTTTTATAAAGATTTCAAAAAACTCTCAATTCCTAAATCTCCGTTCTTCTTTATCCTCAACACAGTGAGGTTCTAGAACACTATGGAGTGAAGGAGGATCTTATATTTATGATGAATGATTCTGCTCAACCTGTGGATTTCTAAGTAAGTGGGAGGATTTTTTATACCCCTTTGGTGATCATCATCAAATACATTGGGTGAAGATCAAGAAGGTTACAAAATATTCTTCAATAAACAATACACACATTTAAAACAGTTCTTAATTTTAAGTATTTATGTGGTTTCATATTTATTTCATGGAGATCCTTGATTTATGGATTATTTTACTTACATTTCTTAGATTAAGTGTTAATAAAACCTCATAGAAACCCAAAAATGGTATCAAATTGATCCATGCTATTAGTTTTATGAAATCATGTTTAATAAATGAATAACACTAAAGAATAGATCACTATGTAATATATTGAAACATTTTATCTAGCCCATCACCACAACATAAATCTGACCATTTTAGACCATATTTTTAGTGTTAACACATGAAAAACGACCATACTTTATTCACTAGGGCATGATAAGGAAACTATTTTTGTTCATGAATTAATTGTTAATGCATGTGAAACAACCATCCAATCTTTAATAGGGCATGAAACAAATTTTATTTTATATAGGTATTGTGTTTCTTCAAAATGTATTAAAAAATAACATAACAAAATAGTATATGTTGTGGTCGAATGATTTACATTTACATAGTCAGTCTGTGTAAAGGTTGGTGTCCACAGGCAGCACCATGCCGTAGTGTACTTCATGATGGGATGATTTAACTTTATACAGTTGGACCGCATAAAGGTAGGTGGCCACGGGCAACACCACAACCTAGCGCAAGCCATGGGGTAGAAGAAAGAAAATAATTTTTTCCAATCAATTTTGAATTGATAATTTATAAATTATAATAAAAGATATTTTAAGTATATTTATTAATTAATGAAATTTTAATTAATTAATTAATTATAACGGGTTTATAATTAAATAATAAGGGTTTACAAAAAATTTACTATTAAATATTCCATAAGTATTAAAATTTAATATTTAAAATACATTTTAACATATTTATAAAGCATGTTTTATGGATTATAAATAAAAGGGTTTATTTTATAATTATAAAATGTTACATAAATAAGGCCAGGATATAAATTTTTTTATATTTCAAATTATTAATTATTTATAATGATTTATTTTTAATTATTCAAAATTAATTATGTTTTATTTGAAATGGTAAGTATATGATATTTAGAATATGTAAAATGTTTACATAATAGAAAAGGGATTATAAAATTATTTATAATTCATGTTAATATCATATATTTAAAATGAAATTCCATATAATGATGAATATGTAATTTCCATATTAAAGTGAATATAAATAGTTGTATTTATAATTATGGGATGTCTATAATAAATAAAGATAAAGTTATAAAAGTGTTTATAATTATCTTTTATTTATTAATTGTTCATAAATGGTTATCTCATGTTTAAATATTTTATTTTTTCATTTATTTCAATTTTATTCTCTATTTTGTTCATGGTTATAAATTATTTATACCATGAATTATGTATTCTTTAGATTAAATTTTAACTACTTTTAGAAAATAGAGCCTTACATTACATGATAGGTATGAAAATGAATTTTGTTTTTATCTACTTTGACCATGGTTTTTAAATGAATTTATGAGCTACAATTCAATTTTTGAATATATTTTATGCATATTATGCCTTAAAATTAAAATGAATTGAATTATCTCTTGAGTAAAGTCTCATGAGGTAGATGATATTGGGGTCGAACTACCTACTGGCTTGGAGGATTATTCCTTTTTTAGAAAGGTGAATGGGGCTAGAAATATATCGATTAAGTCTTACTCATGTGAAGATTATCAATCTTATATAACTCTAAAAATTTATATGAATCATTCTGGCACCTTATGGATATGATGCATTCCAATATTTGTAAATATACTTAACTTCTATTTTGGGTGAGTAACACAGACTTGTGGGTTGTGTAAAGAGTTACACATCAATATGGTTTGAACATACTGGTTTGGTGGAGGGAATATGATTCCAAAATAAATTACAGGAAGTATGAATACATAAAGGGAATAACATGAGATAAGATGGTGAGATTAAAACCCTTCAAATACTAGGTGTGAGATTCCTTCTAAAGAATCACTTGTCAAGACATTATTCATCCAACTAGGTAGTTTTGTGACATAACCAGGTGACCCTAGAATATCTAGTGTAAGGAAAACAAGTAATAAGTGACTTTGGGTTGTACTTCTATATTGCTTTGTGAAATAGTCGGGTTCCCCTATATTATCTAGTGTTAACTTGTTTTTGGATTTTTTTGGGTTACAATAGTTGGGAAACCCTAATGGTAAGGATTACATATGAATAGTGTTGGTTTTATCTATATAATGGATTAGAAAAAGAGTTATTTTCATAACCATACAAGAGTCATATATGATATGATTGGGATGATTCCTTACCAAAATAACTAAGCGGTGAGATGAACGATCTAGCAGACTCATTTTCTTAGTGAAATATGGATCTTGACCAACTAATGGATATGATATATTTAAAAGGGGTCATAATTTTAGTGGGATCCCATTAAATAAAATTGTAAAACCCACTGGTTATTATTACCTTTTATTTTATAATATTTTTTTTCTATCTTGGAGTGTTTTGAGTTTCTAAGAATCTTTGAGCCTAAATTTATAAAATCTAGTATTTTTTTCTCCATAAATTATTTGGGGGAAACTTCGTAGCTACCAATATGTATTAAAATTTATAGTTACTTTTGTTCAGTTCATAGTTAGTCTGCATGGGTAGTACACAGTTCGATCTAAACCATGCGAAGCTGATGGTAAACCACGCATTTCCTTTTGGGATATAGGGTACTTGCACACAGTTAGAGTAAATCGTATGACAAGAATGCGACTAGGTCTATAGTTTTTATAGTGAGTTTTTAGGGTTGGTTCATGGTTTTTAAATTTTACATCATAACCATAAAATGTTGTTTTGTTTTGGTAGTGTCATACACATGGTTGGCACATAGTTTAAAAAATTGTGCAGCCAAACCATGAAACCTACCTAGTTTTCATTAATTGGTTGAAATGACCATTCCCCCATCATATTTTTATACTTTGGCTGCTCTTTCTCTTTCCCTTGTTTGGCTAAAGTATGGTGTGAATTGGGGGGTGGATTCATCCTCTATTCCTCTTTTGATTTGGGGATACTTCTTCCTTAGATTTCAAGCTAGTAATACTTCTTTCTTCTTCCTTTATTCACCTATATTCTTCCCTTACCATCCATCTCGATTTATCTCACCCCATTGAACCCTAACCATTATTCATATAGGGATTAGTGTTCAAGGATTTCTGATTATGGGGATTTGGATTGATCAGGGTAGAGGATAATGCCTCTTGGCTCATTTGTTCATTCTCCTTCGAAGGTGACATGTTCCAAATAGTTCTACATGTAATGAGGTTGGTGTTTCTTTGGGAATTACCTTATAATACATGTTATAAATTTATTTTATATTTTAAAATTATTTCTTATGAATTTAAAAGTATTTTGTATGCCTATATTAGGCTTGAATTGGTTTTCAAATGTCTTTTGCGCTTGGCATGAACGTGTCATAAGAAACATTCTTATAAAAATGCTCAAGTAGACATTTTAAATAATTAAAGTATATTAAAATGTCCTCTTATGGATTATATGTGTATGAAACACCCTTATTAGTTTTTTAAATGGATTGAAAATGGTTTAAAGTCTTATCATGGACTTATTTCGCATGCAAAGTGTTTGTTAAAATGACCAATGGGATTTTCAAATGCTATTTAAATGTTTCAAAGGTATTTTTGAGGAAAATTTCATATTTAAAATAGTTTTGTGATGTTTTAATGGATTTTTTGTTAAATAAAGGGAGTTTACCTTCATTATTTATAAATGATTTTGAGACCGTTAGGTCTTGTAGTGGCTTAAAATGTTTCCAAAAAGGGAATTGATTTTTTATTAAAGGGTTCTTTTCACCATTTCATTTCTAAATGAAAGAGGTGTGCTTTTTTTATTAATTAATTTTTGGGAATGGTTGGGTATTTAAATGGGATTTTCAAGTGTGGTTTGATAATGATTTTTAAATGACATTTGAAATGGTTTGGATTCTCAGCCCTTTTGAAAAATCCTAGTTATCACTTTTAAAGAGTTGATTTCTAAAAATGCGTGAGATCCTCATTTAAGCCCCATGAAACTATTTTTATGTAATTATGGATTGAGATACATTTGGGGATTTTTATTATTTATGTATCATTATGTGATTATTTTTATTGGATACAAAATGGGTTGTTTCATGTGAGGATGTAGGAGGTGAGGTGTGATTTATTTCAAATTATTTATATTTTATTTATTTGATGATTTATTTATACTCATCTCCATTTGATTATAACACGAGTCCTAAGAAGATAGTGGGTTACTTGTATGAGGGAAATACCTAGTGTATAGTAGTGGGATGACTAGGGAATATTTCCCTCCAACACCTCATTGATTATACCAAAAGGGGTAGTAGGTTGTGTGAGCTAGTGAGATTTTAGTGGTTGGTGATAGCAATAATCTCTTAAGAGGTTTATTTCTGGATAGTTTGATGTAACTTCCATGGAAGTTGATAGGATTAGTAGTGTCATCCAAGGTTACTTATCACCAGTTCATGTATTTATTACTATAATTATAGGAATTTTCCCCTGACACTTATATCCATCTTTGTAAATTTTAGGGTATTTAATTTCATACTTTAATTATATACCCCATGCTTTATTTATTTCATGGTGGCATTATTTACTGCTCTCTTTTATTTAATGCTTGATGTCTTGGTGCCTATTTTTGTTTGTGAATCACTTTGTGTCAGTACTTTGGATTACTTTCAAATTATTTATTCTAAAATAATTTATAAATTGTTGTTTCAAATTAAATGGTTTGGTTGTTTCTTAAATGGGTTTTAATAAAGTTATTTTAAATGATCTTATTTATAAAAATAATAATATTATTGGATGTTTTCAAAAAGAGGATAAAATAGTGGTTTTGTTTGTTTTCTTTGGTTTAAAATGCCATCTTTCCTTAGTTAGAAATGATTTATTAAAAATGTTTAACCATCCTTGTTTTATTTTATAAAAAATGTGGTTGTTTATAAATTTGTGAGTGGCATGTTAGATTTTTTTATAAATCATATGAAAAAACCTATATTATGTCGTATATTCAAACTAGCACTTTATAAACTATATTACTAAGGAGATTTACATACTCTTGGTAGGTGGTGACCTATTGGGTTTTTTATATCATTCCTGTATAGATCTTTTGTAGGTTTTTGGTTCCCAGACCTACTTAAATTATTTATTTTAGGTTCATCCATTAATGGATGGGTGGGATGTGGCATGTGATTGGGGGTCACTAGAGGTGGTGTTAGAGCTGTGCAGGTTCAATTTACATTTTTTATTTATTATGGGATGTTATATTAGTTGTTTTTCCCTAGATTTTTATATGGATATGCTCCCAATTTTTATTTATTTCAGTTGTATCCTTATATGAATGATTATTGGTTATTCCATATTTGGTTTTCTATTTTATATATTTCTACTGATGTTTTATTTATTATTGATATCATGGGTTAAATTGTTCCCAAAATGTGTTATATGATGCCCAGGTGCTAGTTCCTAGACTATAGAAATTGAGAATTCCCTTTGAGCCAATGGTGGACCAGGTCAGTTTCTAGTTTAGATAGAATTCATAGATGGTTCATTAAAAATGTTGCAAATCCAGGTTCTCAATAGATACCTAAGATCTCAAGTTACTCTATTATTATTATGGGTATCATTTTAAAAATTGAGTTAATATTAGTGTTGATACTTGGGTGATTGGTCATAAGTGGGTTCTAAATCACCACCCTTCATGATGATGCTTGAGTTAGCATGGGAAGTGGGTTTTTCATTTTGAATTCAGATTTTTTTAGATTTATAGTTGATAATGTGTTGATCCTCATGAAATGGTGTGAGTTTCCTTGGGGTTGTTTGGGTGTTTTGGGATAAAAATGAAAACTAGATTGGTAGCACGAGGTTGGTTTTCATGACCTAATAAACCGAGTAGCAAACAAGTGCTCGATCTTGAAAAAACTATAAGGATTATTGAATGAATAGCCCACGGACCATCAAACCATGTGGTCAAGTCTATCATGGTTCCACATCCTATTTGGCTTATTTTTTTGATAGATCTTAATAAATTTCTAGTAGTGATAAATTAATCAAGCGAGTCTTGTGATATGTTAATGATGTGGATTAAGAATTCTGGTGTGCCTCTATTTTGGTGTGTTTGTTTTATAAATGGATCTTTGTGAAAAAATGAGGACTTTATGGAAATGTTTTTTGGTTTGAAAAGGATCCATGAGACTTGTTTATAAAACTAGTTTGGATTTCATGAAAATGTGTTTTCTTGGAAGTTAAGCCTTCAGGATTGTTTGCGAAATGGAATTGTTTTTTTAGAAAGGTCTTGAGTGTATTTTTGTTTGAATTGGTTTAATTTTTCATAAATCCTAAAAAATTGATTTAAAATTACTTGGTGGTTAACTATAAAGATATTTAAACCCTTTATGGTGTGTTTTAGAAGTTATTATTTTCATTTAATGGAATTGAAGTTTTTTTTAATGTTTTCAAGAATAATATTTGAGATGATCGTATGGGTTCCTTGTTCTGTAAAGAGGTTAGTAGACTTTTAAGACATGTTAAATATTTTGAAAATTATTAGGAAAGTTGGGATTTTAAGTGTAGTGTAGTGTTTTAAAAATTGTTGTGTGACTTTAAAACACTTGTACATTTTCAAAAAATGTGTTTTTATTCCTTCAGAAACATGATGGTTTTTAAAGGAATGTGATTTTGGCATGTGATTTCCTTAATTGATGTGTGTTTTTACTTTTTTACCTCAATGTGGGTTGAGAATAGTTTATTTTATTTAGAGGAACATGACCTGATTGAGTTCATGTTATATTTTATATAAATTATGCTGCTCATAAAGGGTCTCTGTAATGGTAGAGCCTTTTACTCCAGGGGTAGTTCTTCCCCTTCTCATTTCTCTTTCCTAGATTCCGAGTGGAGTGGAAAGTTCCATTCCAATTTTTTTAATGGTAATGGTTGTGAACCATCTTGATGAGGTTCAGTCTACTTGGGTGTAAAACCCTGAGTTTATGTTAAAAAAAATACTATTTTTGATTTCATGTAAAACATGCAATACCAAACTTAAAACAAACAGTGATATACTTTGATTTTTTTTAAATATGATCGTTATAACCTAAAATTTGAATTGAATAGCATTAATAGGATAAAATTAATTATGAAATATATGTATAAATTTTTTCCTTAACATAAATTTACTGACTAATGTCTAGGAAATAAGTACTCAATTCTAAAAAATATCGTATGATATTAAAGAAGATATTTTTTAGAAAAATGATTTATATGTGTAAATTATTTTTATCAAAATAAATTAAGTTAGCCACTATAGATGAATTATTTTAACGAAATATATTGATCATATTTTTAATAAAATAAATTAAAATTCATCTAATCATGGATACTAGATAAGAAATGTGTATAAATTCATTTTATACTTCAAAAATACATTTTTTCAAAAATGGTTTTTATTTCATTTTGTGCATGGATATTATAATTAATTTATACCAATTTTATAAATTGTATTTAATAAAATTAGCACAAATTTTGAAATTATCTTGTCAAAATAATCTTAACATATGTTTTTTGTATTTTAATAAAAATATTGATTTTTTTGGCTAAAAAGTGAAAAATATTGATTTTGCAAAAATTGTAATTTATTTTCCCTAAATAAAATAATTTAAAATAATAAGTTTCACTATACATGATAATATATATTATACATGATTTTGGTATAAAATCATTTTTATGCTTAAAATGATTATTTTTCTAAAAACTATTTTTTATTGTGTTTCATGCACTTATATTAAAATTATTTTTTTCCAGTTCTAGAAATTAAATAATAAAAAATGGATTTCATATTTGGAATGAAATAACCCTGATCCTGGTAGCCCATATCTGGTGTCTACTTTATTACATTGGTATATGATACAAGAAATTGCATCCTAAAGGACCGGATAGTTTAGTAGTCTTGGTAAACTAGATACATACTTGAAATTCACGTTAAATTTTAAATAATAAAATAAAAAAGGATTTTATTTTAGAATTATGTTATTTCCCTTAGTTTATACCCCTGTATCAATCACAAAACACTTCCTCGTATCTTGGGGAAAATAAAACATAAGAAAGGGGAGAGATTATATGCTCAGTAAGGGTAAGAATACAGTGAAAGTTATGAATTAATAATGCATAATCAATATGAAAAGGTAAATAACTGAAACACATTACATTTAATCAATAACTTGAGAATAATATGGTAGGAATAAATTATGATCAAATAATTCCATATATAATCACATGAGCATAGAACATAACCATGGATATTGTAACTAATCGAATAATCACATTGAATATTAATAATTGAATTCATAATGATGGAATGGATAATGATGTACATTTAAAATATACCATCGAGGCCTTGTTTCAAGACATCTAATATCATCGAGTCCTTCTTTTAAGAAATCTATATAGATGGTTAAGGCCTCGACCAAAACCCAATATAGTTTGTCTCATGAGACCTACCAATGCATCGAGGGGATATAGCAAGACCCAACCCACTTACAAAGTCCAATGAATTCCTCATATGAAAGGGATGAAACACAATCAATATGAACATTCATATTGAAATACTATCATATGAAATTTTAATACTTTCCCCAATCAATAAACATAATCATAAAATATCCAGAATAATATGGTGAATGGTAATAAAATTGTACATCCTCAGTCAAAATATTCATAAACCATCCAGAGAAAGAATAATTATGATATTAATACAACATATCCCAGGTGGATCATAAGTTCAATTAAGGTTTGATTCCATTAATGAGTAGAAATACCATAAAAATAACTTTAAAAACATTTTTTAGGAAAATAACTTTTTCACTTTGAAATATTTTTAAAACTAAAAGTTCATAAAATATTTTGAATAAACTTTTATTTGAAAATAACATTTTAAAACTTATAAAATAATATTTAAAACATTGATTGCTCATGATAGTGTAAAATTACCTTCATTTCTTACATGTTAAAACAAATATTCATTTCACATTTTTGGTGAAAGCCAAACGTGGATTGTTTTGAAAACGACATGGAGATTTCTTTCAAACTATTTTATAAAAAAGTAAAAATGGGTAAATTTTTCTTAATAAATTATTTTTTAAAGTTTAAAAACATTTTTGAAAACATTTTTAGAGAACATGGGTTTTGAGGAAAAATTATTTTTGATCAAAGAGAGAAGTAAATGTGGATTTTCTCAGAAACATTTTCTTAGTCGTTTTAAGTACCAAAGAGAGTAAAAATGGTACTATTACTTGAAAAAGTTCATGAATAAATAGAGGATAATAAAATATATTTATTTTAATATAGAAATATAGTATAATTATCCCAAGGTATACTTAAATAAAAACAATCTCCAATAATGATTAGATTGTGAAATAAACCCTTACCAATTTGGTAACTTTTGAATCACAAGCCCCAGGAAATAAATAAAATTAAATGAAAATTTAAATACCATTAATATAAATTAATTCATTATATAACATAAAAAAATGGAATTATATACACTAGACATAATAAATAAGTGGTGAATATGACATATATCTCAAAAAAGTAAAAGTTAGATGAGAAACCCTTACCTTGAGTCTGACTTGTCATGTATGTTATTTATATTCCTGAATAATAAAATTATGTTAATTATTTACTTGATTAATTTTTTTCTAGTTTTTTATTCCTTTTATTTCACTTTATTATCATTTTATATATGATTACTTAATCAATTAAGTTTACATCATATGTTTCGATGATATTTTTCTTATTTGTCAAAAACAACTTTGGTAGGTTGACTATGGATAAAGAGGCTATTATTTAAACATATCCAAAACAATAATCACGAAATAATTATTATATTTATTAATCAATTATACTTTTAAAACTAATCATTAAATATGGTTATGAAAAATGAACTACATTACAGTCATGGAGACGGTATGTCGTACGTACACATGAGAAATGTTTCCATTTTTCAATGATTATTATGGAAATAAGGTAAGTAATATTTTATTTTTATAGAATTATAATAATATAAATAATAAAATATTTTTTCTTTAAATATAATTACATATATCATCCATGTAGCTTGGTGATGAAAATAGAGTCACATCACTTCATGAAGGCGGTAGTCCACATGTACCCGAATGATGTTATCATTTTTCAATTTAAGAAATGAAATGATATATATTATATTTTCAGAATGATAAACATGTCATTAATATCATAATTATTTCATTTATATCACATATATTCATTAAATTTATCCTTATTACCTTCTATGTAAGGAGTTAGTGAAAGATGAATCACATCACTTCACGAGGCGGTAGTTCGCCGTACACATGAGTGACATTATCATATCCACTACGTAATGGAAAGTAAAAAGGTATATATGATATAATGAATAAAAAGGTATAATTATGTTATAATTATAATATATATATATATATATATATATATATATATTTATTATATCCATTATCATACCCAACCGTGATAGGTGGTAATGGAAAAAATGAATGACATCGATTCACGAGGCAGTAGTCCACCGTACACACAAATGATGGTTTTGTAACCCATTTTATAGAATCAGGGATGAATTAAGGTCATAAAATTAACATAAAAATATATAACTATATGGGAAATACTTAGGTTATTATATCATCATGTTTTAATAATAATTTAAGGAGGTGGGGGAGTAAATAAAATAAAAACACTCGATGAAGAATGTT
Source organism: Viscum album (assembly GCA_963277665.1). Lineage (NCBI taxonomy): Eukaryota > Viridiplantae > Streptophyta > Magnoliopsida > Santalales > Viscaceae > Viscum > Viscum album. The sequence goes on from OY728157.1 coordinate 1,777,847,418, forward strand.
ACCTCTTCCTCAGATAACCTCTTTAGGTTTGCACCTAAATCCTTCCTAGGTTGAATTTATTCCCAAAATAAGTATTCTATGATAAGAGGATAAAAGTTGGAAATTTATTTGGGTAGGTATTTTTCAAACACATTTTTTTAAGGTGTGAATAAGAGAGGATAGGGGGTGACCTTTTATAGGTACGGTGAGTGGCACACTTGTAATATTTGAAAAGAAAAAGCTAAACCCATGTTTTTTCACATGCCAAAAGGGTCTAAAATGGATTTTTCTCAAGAATTAGACATTATAGGGTCTAAATATTTCCATAAAATATATTTTAGACAAGTTTTAAGTCATTTTAAACCTTATTGTTTTAGTTTAACCCCCAGTAAATCCATTTTTACCTTAACCACGATAATTAATTTTTAATATTTTCATTATTCATTTTTGTCAAAAATTAATTTGATATTTTTAGGTAAATTAATTTATTCTAATTCCAAATATTTATTCCATTTTTACAAATTACATTTATATAATTTTCAATATTTAATTTAAAATTAATCCTGTAGATGCGATGAGAAAACGAGTTTTCAAAGAGAAAATGTTCAAAAGTTGAAAAAGTTTGTATATAAAAATTTAACATAAAAATGATTCCAATTAACTAAATTGTATTAATTGATATATAATTAAAATAATTTTACTTTTAAACCAATTTAAAATATTATTTAACTTTATAAATAATTTAAACAAAAATGCAGTTTTCAATTAAAATTCAGTATTTTTTACCATTCATCAAAAATAAAAATTTTCAAAAAATACCATAAATTCAACCTAAGATAATTTTGATATTATGATTTCAAAAATGAATTTAATTTTTTCAAATAAATTTTCTAGATTTTTTAAAAATTAATTTTAAATTATGTGTGCAAAGAGTGACTGAATGATATTTTAGAAAAATACAATTTTCAGAAAACATTTCTTTTTTTTAATTGATTCTTATTTTATTTATAATCAATAGATAATAATAATTTTAATAATTTATTTATTAATATTAATATCTACCAATTTAACATCTAGGTTATAATGGTATACTATATTACAGTTCATTTCCACTCAGGGTTGCGTGTTTCGAAAGCTATCGAGGAGATTATTTTTAAAGAAATATATTTTATGGGTTGTTTAAGCACGGTGTTGCGTGACACATATACTATGAAATAAAATATTATTATTTTATAATTTATAGGTGTTATATGCTCCCCAACTGAAATAAATTGCATCCTCACAATTTGAACTTGATCTCGTTAATCAAGGGTTTGATATTTGAAAATTCATTTTTTAGAAACCCATGTCGTAAAAAGTATTAGTAAAACATCCTCTTAAAAAGAGATAAAGGGAAGTAAAAAGTTCATATGTAATAAAAAACAAATAGTTTTCTAAGTAGGATAAAATAGGTGGTAAGTAAAGATATGGACATGGAAGAAAAGCATAAAGAATTATAGAGAGTGATAGAGGCCATTAATCATAAGAAATTGAATGATCAATTAAAATTTAAGGACCTAAAAACCAAAAATCCATGATGATTTAAAATACCATGAGTTCAAAATAAATGAAGTTATTATGATAGAATCTTGTTTCAATATCCTTTTCCGAGATATGAGAAATACCTTTACCATCTAGACTGAGAATATATGAAAATACACTTACTTGATATATCTCTTATTTCATATGCACAATTCCATATTTTTACTGGTCTTAAATAATTTAAAATTTCATTTCTTACTATAATAAATGAATATAAATGATTAATTTTTTATCCCTGAATCACTAAATTAACTTTTAATGGATAATAACATCCATAAAAGAGTGAAAAGTTTGCCTTCTCTCTCTAACTATTTTTCAATATGGTCATCACAAGTTATCCAATTTAATACATTAATCTATAAAACCTCATCCAAAGTTAAACTTAAACCATTTAATAAATGGTTAAACTTATAACCCTTCCAAAATATGAATATCCAAATCTTTATAAAAATAGTCACTAAATTTCCAAAATTAATTTATTATTAATCCCCCAAACAATATGAAGTAATTCTTAATCATCACATACCAAACATGTGAATACCTTCATCATATATTATCTTGAAACATGGTAATAACCTCAATTTACATAAAACCTTATTGAAAAAACTCATACTTGTAACACCCCAATATTTTATGGTATGTATTAAATTCAATATTTTTGATATCTTACATTACACAAACACCGAGCTTAAAAAAACTATTAAAATATTATTATTTAATTATCACCTAGCCATTGGAATGGTGGGAATGAATGAGATTCACTAAATTATGAAAATATAGTTTACCCATGTTTATAAAATGAATTTATTTATTTCCAAGTAATTAGAAATTAAAATGAAAACCAAATGAACATAAAGGATGTTTTTTATAAAAAACTATTTTTATGACCACAATGACATTTTATATTAATAAATTAAATTAAAAAATATTAGTTAAATATATTAATTAAATTTATATGTTATATATTCAACCAATTTTTTTTAAATTCATTCAATATTTTTTATAGGATTAAGATAAGAATAAATCATATTTTAAGCATAAAAAGATATATTTTTCTAAAAGGTAATTTTGTCGCCTTTTAATGGTAAACCTATTTTAAAACTAAAATTTGAAACTTTTATAAGTTTTATTTGAAAAAATACTTTGAATTTTTGAAATTGTAATATCAAAATTATCTTAGGTTTAAATCTTGGTATTTTTCGGGGAAGTTTCAATTTTTTATTAACAGTGAACAATATTGAATTTTAATTGAAAATTGTTTTCTTATAATTTATTTATATAGTTAAATTATATTTTAAATTTATTTGAAAGTATAATTAGTTCAATTATACATAAATAAAAATAATTTAGGTCATTGGAATCAATTTCACATTGAAATTGGATATAAAAACATTTCAAAATTTTTAACTTTTCACTTTAAAAAACCGTTTTTTCATTGTGTTGGTGAGAATATTTTTAAATATAATTTTTCTAATTATGTGAATTTAATTAGGTAAAATGGATTCTATATTTTGAATAATAATTTAAAAATCAATTTTTAAGGTCATTTTAATTTTTAGTTATAAAAAATTACCATGGTAAAAAAATTATTTACTGCAATATAGGTAAAGTGGCGACACAGGTTAAAGTTAAAAGGTAAAAGCTTAACATACCTAAAAATTACAACATTTAATGGTTGGTTGAGGTATTTATAGACCCTGAAAATCCTAAAAAAATTAATTAACAATAAAATTATTGAAATTAATGTCACTTCAATGTGGTTGGCTTTATATATAAAAATAATCATTATTTTAATCACTTAAAATCACATCTCCTCAATGTGGTTGGATTTATATATAAAAATAATCATTATTTTAATCAATTAAACTCACTACTGGAAAATTGACCTATACCCACGGTTTTGTGAACCGTGGGCCGGAGAGGCGTCGGGATAGGTCCTGAGCCTATACCCACAGTTTTACAAACCATCGGTATAGATTTTTTTCCACGCTGTAAAATCCTCATACCCATTTCCATGCTGTCAACAGCTTTACCCACGGTTTTAAAACTGTGGGTATTAATTATACAAAATTGCAAACAGCAGGTGTTGAACCTATGACTTCTGAAACCTGCGCCTTACAGCCGACACGCCACACCACTAAACTACAACACTTCTGTATATATATATATATATATATATCACCATTTTGTTAAATATATTAATTAATTGCGTATCATGAAAAAAGAATTCAGTGGGTTTCGATCCCCAACCATTCTCCCAAAATCAGTCATAAAAAACCAACCCATCTATACCGCTTTGCCTTAAATAAAGCTAAATTTAGTTTAATATATTAATATATCTCACTGTATGAGAAAAAAACCTATGTGGGATTCGATCCTTGGACTACGGGAAGAAAGAAAGACCGCCTCAACAACTGGCCTACGGATTTTATTTGTTAAAATGTTTTTATATCTTTAATATATTAATTTAAACCGTGGGTATAGGTTTTCCCACCAAATATTTTTTGTTTCCCGTGGATTTTTTTTCCCGCAAAAGCTATACCCACAGTTTTGTAAAACCGTGGGTAGAGGTCTTCAGAAAAAAAACCTTATTCCCACGGTTTTCATAAAACTGTTGGTATAGGCCTTGAAAGAAACACCTATACCCACGGTTTAGGAAAACCGTGGGTATAGGTCCTCAAAAAAAATCTATACCTACGGTTTTGCCCAAAACCATGGGTATAGGTGACCTATACCCACAGTTTTCATAAACCATGGGTATATATCCGTATACTATAACTATACCCATGGTTTTCCAAAACTGTGGGTATAAGTCTATTTTCCAGTAGTGGATCAAGAGATAATTTTCCCAAAACACATCTCTTATTTTCTTTTATTCTTCTAATTTCTCCTCATATATTTCATCCATTAAGGCATAAAAAATCACGAATCATTTATATATCAAAGTTTTATTTTTATAATGGAATATCTTATATCTATTCTTTTTATTACCCCCTCTTATTCAAAGAAGTGAAACTATTGTCTAAGTTATGCTGGTTAATCAACTCCATGAATAATATTTTTGTTTGTTTTCCATTACCACCTTCATGGTTTGTCATAAAACTATTATTCTAGTTAAATAATATTGTAATAAATATATTATAACCTATTTCATGTTCTATAACTAATATATACTTATAATAGTAAATAAAATAAAAATAATTCATGATGTTCCAAAAAACCGCCAAAATAAACTAATCATTTATCATTAACATTTTATCTAATAAATCATCCTCATGTTAGAAAAAAAAATGATATATTAGATCATTTATACTCTTATAATTTCATTAATACTATTTCATTCCACTTCTGGATTTTTAATTCCATTTTATATAAACAATCACAATTTTGTACAAGTAAAATCGACCATGAAATGATGAAATGAAAACACCCAAAACCATAACAATAATGAAATATTATTAATGAATGGGTCATAAGATGATATAAAGTCATCAGTTAAGGTATTATAAATATGAATATAGTTATTTAATGAGTTAACAACATTATTTAAACCATTATATAGGAGGTTAAATTATGCGACACTAAAGGGAAGTGTGAGGTAAGGGTTTTCTCATCACAATTTTACTTTTATGAGATACATGCATTATTAACCACTTATTTATTATGTGTGTCATATATATACGTAACTTTGATATAAAATAACATAAATATTATCATGATCCCATCCCCACAAGGTGAACCCTTCCTGGTTCGGAAATGGGAGAAGAGAGATAGTGACACTAGAGTCCCACCTTCAGCAGGCCCTAGGTTTGCGACTAGCATTGAGGGTATAATAAACATGAAGATGGGAGGCATTGCCCTCTAAGATAACAAATGTGAAAGAGATATATAATAAGGACACCAAAAAAATCATACTCAGACTAAAATATAAAAGAGAACCCAAGTTCACATATGTAATGACATGGAAGAACTAATACTACTAAAAGGAAAACTGCAAGTACCAAAAGAAAAGTAAGAACGACAGTGACCATGAAGCCCAAACAGATCCCAAAAAACCCCAAGATAGTAGTAACCATCCTGATTGACAACTTACTCCAACTGACCTAAAAAATAGTTTATATATACATAGGGTGAGTATAACAATATACTTGGTAGGATCCTCCCTGAATCCTCTCATGCAAAAGGTAAAGAAATCATGATAAAGAATAGTAAACAACAAGTGAAACAATATCATAACCTAAAAAGGTATAATAAGTTCCCAACCTCACCATATATACTCTAAACAAGTATCACATAAAATAGCATATAATATAATAAAGAATATCAAGGTTACCCTGCTACCACTTCCCCACTGGTTTGCTGCTCTGACCCAACTCTGCACATCCTGAGCATCTCTCTCCAAAAGGCTATCCCACATACACCTAGGCGAAGCACCAAAATATTAACCTCATGCAACACACCGCAATTTCCACATAACTTGATGAGAATCATGGATCATGTATGAATCTAGGATTTAAGATAGATTATGACACATAGGTTGGAAGGCACATAAATAGACAAGACTCATTTCATGGGATTGGTGGCCCAATGACAAGTGGAAGAATGAGAAAAACGAAAGTGGATTTAAATGGCCTCATTTTGAATTAGAAGAGGAGGCCCAACATGCATGTATGGGAGGATAAAATGGGCCTTTAATCACACTAATTAAAGACCAAAAGTGAACCTAAATATCCCATCAAAATTCTCCCATGAATTTAAATACAATTGTATGAAAGAAATCTACAAAGTCAAAATTGGTGGGGCCCTTGTCTCCAAAGTCATGGTGGGAATCTTCAAAGTATTTAGGGTTGGTCCAAAAAGTATTCTTAGTGTATATATTTTCCCATAAATCTATGGGCATGTGTAAAAAAGTCAAAAATCGTTTTTGAGGATTTAGACTTTTGTGGGCTAGGTGTTTGACATGTATCTCTCCCATTTGGATATAAATAGACACATCTTTTTACCCTTTGAATATTAATTTCTAATTTGATAGTTTCTAGAATTATTATTCTTGTGTTTATTATGTTCTTAGGTGAATGAAATTAAGTATCATCAAAGGAGTTATCGACCTTTGTGTCACTTTATAATTAGAGTTTCAAGGGTCAAGTCTCTTTGGGGTCCTAATTGATTATCCCCCTTTCTCATTTATTTTTCCTTCACATTTCCTTATTGTATTTATCCCACTTCACCCCTTTTGTTTCCACATTTTCTCCAACAGATACTGCATGCCCATAAAGTATCATATCATTTGGCATCAGATCTCAGCAATAGAAACTAGGTTCTTTATTTTTTTTCTATTTTTCTCCCATTATTTTCTTCTCCTTCCATTTTATTTGGCCATCACCATTTCTGGGTGCAACATTATTCTTCCTTTTATATAGATTCTTCTTTGAGTTTCTAGATGTATAATATGTAATTTTAATAGTTTAGAATCTCATATTTCTTCTCGATTTTGGAACACTAAAATCCGATGCATATTTTTGGATTATAGCCGATTCAATTTATGGTACTAATTCACTCTTGTGAAATCCAACCTTCTCCAAAAGGGATTCCAATCGAGTTTGAAGTTCATTTTATCTCACTCTTTTAAATCATTATAATAAGATTATAAAATTGTGACATTTTTCATATTTTGTACATTGAGAATCAAAAACCCACTCTTTGAATCTCATTTCTTGATTATTGAGGAGTAAAAAAAAGCAAAAAAATAAAAAAATCTAGAAAAAAACAAAAAAACTACTCATTTGAAATGTTGCGTTTGCTCTTTTAGTCACAAATATGATTTCATTTTATTATCCACCATCTTACTTCCTTCATCTATATCCAACCTTCAACCATAACCATTTCTACTATTCCACTTTACTGCCCATATTTCTTGGGCTCCATTGATTCAAACCCATTTTAAAATTTCTAATTTTTAAAGTTGTCATGAATTGGTTTCTTTTTACTAGTTGTCCTATTTATTCTATTTAAGGACACTTATAGAAACAAAGTTATTGTGATATAAAGTGTGAGGAACCTCTATAGAGATTAAAAAAGAGAGAAATAGTGTGTGAGGATTTAAAAAAATTGCCAGTGAAGGTGAAAGAAATGAGATGGACATCAAGTTATTCATGAAATATTTTACTGAAAGATGTACAAGGTTGAATTCCAGGTTGGATGATTTGAAAAATTACTCGAATTCAAGGAAACCATGAAGGAAAGAATTTTATGAAGGCGGGGAAGCATACTTTGGTTTTGAAAAATCATTTCCTAGGTGAAGGAAACATGGTGCTAGAAGAGAAAATGACTTGGGAAGCATCAAAATGAAAATTCCATCCTTTCAAGGGAAGAGTGTCCTAGAACTTTATTTGGAGTGGAAGAATATGGTTGAACATGGGTTTATACTTCATAATTACCCAGAAGAGAATAAACTAAAGTTTTCATTTTTTGAGTTCAATGATTATGCAAGTGTTTGGTGGGACCAATTACAAGTGAGTCGACGACGAAACAGAGAAAGAACAATCCGAACTTGGGAAGAAATAAAGATAGTAATGCGCAAAAGGTACATTTCTAGTCATTACAATCGATATTTTTATTTGAAGTTGCACAAATTTGTGCAAGGTTCTATGTTTTTGGAGGAATACTACAAGAAAATGGAGATATTGATGATTCAATTCAATTTGGAGGAGGATCAATAAGCTATAATGGAAAGGTTCATCAATGGTTTGATTCAAGAAATTAGAGATGTGGTGGAGCTTCATACATAAATTTAAATGGAGGAATTTCTAAATAAGGTGGTGAAGGAAGAAAATCAACTACATTCTACAAGGAGATAAGTAAGTTCCCACATTTTTTGTAAGGATAACCAAAAAGAGCCTAAATCTGCCTCTAAGTGGAATGAAACAAAACCAAAGGATTCAAAATTTGTTCCAAAATAAATAGAATAGTCTAAAATCAATTATTCTATATTAATTCAAAAGATAATGGAGACATACTTAGTTAGATATCTAGTGAGGTTGAAATACCACCCTGGTAGGAGTGTTTAGATGTGGAAGTTGAAGAACCTATACATGGAGCTACATTAGTGGCTGGAAGTTCTTTAAACATTCAATCAAAATATGATCATGATGAGGAGTAGTGTGTACACATTTTTCATATGATATGTCACATAAAAGAGAAGTGGTTGAATGTTAGTGGATAAGTGAGAGTCATAAAAAAATCCATATTTTTTTCCATTGAAAAATTCCAAGATGAGGTGGTTTGTGATGTTACTATAATGAAAGCGAGGCATTTTCTTCTTGGGAGGCCATGGAAATTTGATAGGAGGATTATATAAAATGGTAATGATAACTATTTCTCCATTATTTTTAGTGGTAGAAATATTTTTTTGACTCCACTAAATATCATACCATCAAATGAATATCCAGTGAGGATAGAGGAAGAATACAAAAAGAGAAAAGAAAAGAGTGAAAGAGAACACGGGAAAGGTAAAAATGAGAGTGAGAAAAATGAGTGTGAAGAGTTGAGGGAAAAATAAAATATAGAAGAAAATAGAGAAAATGAAAATGGTAGGAAAATTGAGAGTGAAAAATTAGAGAAGAGTGGCATAAAAAGAAATGAGGAAAATAAAAGAGTTGAAAATAAGAGTGTTGAGCAGAAGGTGAGTTTTTTTTCTAGAAAAATTGTGGTGAAAAGATTTTTTTTGATAAATAAAGTTTTCTTACTCATTAGTAGGGATTATTAACTTACAAATAACAAACTTCATCATTATTTTATCTCTTGTGTTGTGTCTTTATTTTAGGAATATAGTTATCGTGCAAAGAAGTGTTGGAAATAAGTTCCATTTGATCAAGGTGGTTTGGTATAGAAATACCTGTTAAAAGGAAGGTTAATGGAAAAAATAAAGTCAAATACCTTCCATTGAGGAGATATTCCTTTTCATATTTCAAATAAGATCCATGACAATTCCTATAAGACTAGCTTACCTGACAGGTATGGAAATGTGAGTGTTACCTTTAATGCTAATGATCTATTTCCCTTTGAATATGCAGATTCGAGGAAAAATATTTTTGAAGAGGGAGGGAATGGTGAGAATCATGGCGTTCATATGCATCAAGGATTCAAGAGATATTGTGACATAGAGGTTGGAAGGCGTATAAATGGACAAGACCCGTTGCATGGGATTGGTGTCCCAATGACAAGTGGAAGAATGAGCAAAATGAAAGAGGCTTTACATGGACTCATTTTGAAATTACAATAGGAGGACCAACATGCATGAATGGGAGGATCAAATGGGCCTTTAATCACACTTATTATTGCCCAAAAGTAAACATAAATGGCCCATCCAAATGATCCTATTAATTTAAATACACATTCATGAAAGAAATCTCCAAATTCAAAAAGTGGTAGGGACCTTATCTCCAAAGTCATGGTGGAGATATTTAAAGTCTTTGGGGTGGGGATAAAAAGTCTTCTTGGTGGATATATTGTCCCATAAATCTATGAACATGTGTAAAAAAGGTTAAAAATAGTTTTTTAGGCTTTAGACTTTTGTGGGCTAGGTTTTTGACATGTATCTTTACCATTTGGATATAAATAGACACCAAATTGTACCCTTTGAATATTACTTTCAAATTTGAGAGTTTATAGGATTATTATGCTTATGTTTCTTGTGTTCTTAGGTGAATGAAATTAAGGATCATCAAAGGAGTAATCAACCTTTGTGGTGATTTGTAATTAGTTTTTCAAGGGGAAAGTATACTAGGGTCCTAATTGATCATCCCTAGTCCCCATTTATTTTTTCCTTCACATTTTCTTATTTCATTTCTCCCACTTCACCCCTTGTGTTTCTTCATTTTCACCAACAGATACCACACACCCATATAGTGTCATATCATAACCACAAGTAACTAGGTAGTTTCTGGGATCCACCAAAGCCCATATAACGTGTATCATACATCAAGTATTATACATCAATCCATCACAACCCACACACAGAGTAAGGATCCTCAATCCATCACATCCTATACACGTTATAACTATAATAGTCCTTAGGAAACTATATCCAACATACATGTGTGTAAAATAACCACAATCCATTACATCCCTCTACACACATATATAGGGAAAACTAACCACCATTCATACCAACACAAGTAACCAACAAGAAAAGAGAGTGGGACCAAATGAAGTAGTCAGTCATCTATTCTCCCACCAGAATATTGGGGAAAACACCCCCAGGGCTTAGAATCCCTAGGGTGTTAGTTTCCCTGACCAACAGGATAGAGTAGCACATAAAAACACAAAACATACATTATTTAATATAGATCACAACCACACTATGGGAATAACCTAGTATTAGACTCAACTATAGCTAACATATCTTGGACTCCCAGTTGCCACTACTAAGACCAGATATCCTATAAACACACAACCATTTATCGAATTATATTAAATTACTTTATTCCTTTTCATCAGTTTAACTTAATGTTAATTAATTAATTAAACATTAATATTTTCCACATTACATTACATTAGCATCATAGAAAAGTTTCATGCTCTCCAGGCATAAGAAAATTGAGTCCAAAACTTCTCAGAATTATAACCTTATCATTACATCCCAGCAAGCTCCAATACCATGGGTTAAATATTTATTAATTTATTAACATTATCAATTTCCATATTACTAGGTACTCCAGTAAAACATCTTAAGCTACCAAATAAGGTATAAAACCAAGCACATCCATCCATCTCAAGTAGCGGGGAAAGGAAAGAAGATAAACAAACAACCTGGATCTCATCCAAAAAATAGATTCAAACAAGAATCCAAATTTCATATCAATGGGTAAGCCCAAATTCAACCCATTGCATCATCCCTGATGTCCTCCCTGACACCCACATGTATATCCTAACGCATCCCACCATCACAAGAATCAACTGCTGCCACAACAACAGGGCCTCCCCACCCCATGTACCATAATATCCCTCTAGGCTTATCCATCCCATGATTTCATTTCATTCGGGGCTCCCCACCCCATATACCACAACATCCCTCCAAGATCATCCATCCCATGCTCATCTTACATAAAAAATAGTAGGAAATAAACATAGCAATCAGGCTCTTGGACCTAAAGTAAGGCATTCAACCTTCACACACAACAATCCCTCACAGCTCCAAAGCACAAGGCACTAAACCTTTACAAGTAAGCAGGAAACTAAGGACCTAAAAGGCATTGTATTTTATCACACAACCGGCCCTTATTCTATCTTGAATTAACTGATTCAGTATTTATAGGTTCAAACTATGGGAAACCTAAGAATCAAGCTAGCATAAGCTGTCACAATTAGTTAAATAATTAATTCAACATTCCTTTAATTATTTTACCAAAAATAATTAAAAAGATTTAAAGATTTATTCAATTCCATTAAAACATGGAAGATAAATTCATTTAAAAATTATTGCATCCTTAAGATTACAACACACCATATTCATTAAACATGCCTCTTTAATCTTTTAGCCAATTAATTAACAATTAGTTCCGAAATTAAGTTCTTTACTAATTTCCATCAAGAAAAACATGCTAATATAAGAAAGTCATAGATATCACACTCTCTAAAAAAAGAGGCAAACCATTATCACGGGAAAAAATAACAACATCTCCATATGATCAATATCAATTATTTAATCTGGTTCAAGTAATTATTAAGTTAATTTCATTGGAATACAAGGGTCTAAATCATGATAGATCTATGATTTCATGTAAATAAATAGATAAGTAGTGAATCCCCTAACTTAAAAAAGGATTTCAACATTCTTTTCACGATAACAGTCCAACATTGTGGATCCCAATTGCCTCTCCTGTAAGAACTGGATCCACCCAAGGATGTCGCAGCACAACTGCACCAACAAACAACCAAAAAAACTCTTTTAGAAACACGGAGATCAAGTTACATCATATGGAAAGGAGGAATGGGAGGAAACAAATTGAAGAAAAGTCAAAGGGTCGATCCACATGGATTCAGGCACTTACAACTTTCATTATATTCATGGTATTCAATGTTTCATTTTATAATTATTACTTTTATGATGCATACGATTCACTTGATTATAAGTGGTAAGGGATTTCTTAACTAAATTTTCATTCCTTGGGTTAAAATTCTATTTCATTTATTTTGAAATTTTAAATTTATGTGTAAAATTAATTTTTATCATCTCCTATTGTATTTCCACTTATTTATGTGAATTTATAGCAAATACACATAATTGGTCCATTTGATTAATGAAATGATCTTTGTAAGGGAATCATCTCAATCTTCATTCATTGAGGCATATTTTGATGTTATACACCCACCTTCTTTTATGAGGTGTATATAAATCCCATTTGACCTATAATATCATTATTATATTTTTTAATGATTTGTTAAATGCTATTACTTCATGGTATTATTATTCAAATGTTTCAAAGTGGTATGGGACACTTTGATTTAAAAATATATTTATAAATCGATTATTCGATATATAATGAATGATTTGGATAAAAGAACGGGTGGGGAACATATATTGAAAAGCCCCTCGATGCATCGGTAGTCTCATGAGATAAATATTGTGTCCAAATTAAATAGGTTTTACCCATAATGATTAAACCATCTTGTGAAAGGTCTTGAAAGTAGTGGTTCATGTGCCAGATACATGACGTCCAATAATTAATCATTAACTATATTAAGAATTAAGTCATTATTTTTTAAAGTATTTTCACTATGATAAAATAAATAGATGCATATCTTTCTCAGTTTATTGATTACATGATATGTGTGTTCAGTTATTTATCTTTACATATTCATTATGCTCATTGATTCATTATTTATTTTGTTGTACTTAACCCTTACTGAGCATTTGATATCACTCCTTTATTATGTTTTATTTTCCTCAAGTTTCCAAGAAGTTTATTATGACTGATATACAGGGTTATGTTAAGGGGAATAATGGAATTCTCAAAGAAAATACTTTTTGAATTTTATGTCCAAAATGAAATTTTAATTTCAAATATGTCTCTAGTTTATAAAGACTACTAAACTTCCGGTCCTTTGGGGTGAAATTTCTTGTATCTTATGCCAAAGTAATAAAGTATGGAACTGAATCTAGGCTACTAGGGTAGGGGTCATTATAGTTAGTATCATAGAAAGTTTAGTAGAAAAATTAGGAACTGGATTTAGGAAAACATAGAATAGGGAATATAACCCCATGACTAGCTTTCAAGATAAGTATAAGTATATGATAATATTTTATATATTTGGTAATGACTATGGATAACCTAGGTTAAACCTACATCTTATAAATGATTCTTCAAGACTATATGATAGATATCTATGATTAGTGTTTCTCACACTATGATTTTTGATTTTAGTAAATGGATAGAACTAGAAGGAACTAAATTAATATTGAATACATTATAAAATATGTTAATGAGAAACCAAATGGGATGATGACTAAAGGATATTGTGATTATTCCTAATCAATTATCATGATATATGATTAACAACATGCACCATCACTAGCTCTAGGACTAACCAAATAAGAGAAGTACAAAAGTTATTTAAGGGATTGAGTGGTGAATATAATGGAGAAAAGAAGATTTATTTTTTATATGTTGAGAATGTGAATAGAAATATGTTTTGGGAGTGGAAATAAGGATACAAAGAAAGTGATTTTTTAAAGAAAAATAAAAAGTTTGGAATAATAGTCTCCCTAAGGTATTATTAACGGTTGAATGTTTCAAATGTAGAAACTATGAAAATTATGAAAACATATTTCCTATAGGTAAAATCATGAAGATAATAAATAAGGTTACAAAAGTAATGGTTATACTACTGATGATGAATAGACTACAAATGGAAAATTAAAGGAATGATTTATTAAGGAATAAGATGATGAAACATAGTTAATGATTTAAGAATAAATTATAATAATTAAAGTTCTTGTGTATTTGGATTAAATAATTATTTTATCAATAATGTTTTTTTATAAAAATCATGAGATATATAAGGATTATAATGTATTACTTATTCTTTAAGGATTTGAGAGCACATGTTGAATGGTATCGATAACCAGGAAAAGTGATTTAGTGGAAAGTTGATCTTTTGTAAAACACATGATTAAGGGAAGATAACACTTAATATATGATTTATGTTGAGATAATAATGAAAAATATATATTTATGGGATATTATTGGTTACCATGAAAGTGGTTAGTGATTTTTATGGTTTATGTTATCTCTATTGGGTTTAATACTTGTTTGGATTTAAGGAATATATTCAACAACCCAAGATCTTATTTTTGGAAGAATGATTGTTTTCATTATGGTTTTAAGGTGATAAAGGTATTCATATATTTGGTATGGGAAATTAAGAGTTATATTATGTTGTTTGAATAATTTAATGTTAGGTTTATTTTGGAAATTTAGTGACCTTCCTTATAACTTTTTGGTCTTTGAATTTTGATAGACATATTTCTGATGAGTCTTAAGATTAACTACTTATGAAATGTATCATAACGAACATTGGATATTATTGTTTATTGATAACATGTGCTAAACATTTTTTTTTCAGTAAAAATTTAAAGGCTAAAAGAATTACTTGTGGATCTTATGATTCATTAAAGTAATTTAGGTATGAAAAATTCAACTTGAATATCCATTTCTTGGCATAAGAGATGAAGTAAAAATAGATCGAATCACAACCAAAGGATAATATTATGATTATTAAAAGGAAATAAATCAAGTAAATTTATTTTATAAAGTTCTTATCTGGATATTAAAATAATACGTAAACTTTAGGAAAGGAATTTGGAATGAAAAACTCTATTCGTTTAATTTTCTTACCAAGAAATCAATGTCCTCTTTAACCCATCATAGATTTATGGTTTTGTGATGGTATAATTTCTTCTAACCATGTTCTCTATCACTATCCATTAGAACTTTATAGTTTTATTTATCTTCCATGTATCAGTATTAAATTCCCACTAATTTTATCCAATTCGAAATAATAATTTTGTGGCAACCTTCGCATTTTGCTTTCCCTCTTATTAAGGGGATGTTTTATTAACTCTGTTTATGATTTTGTTTTCCCACAAAAGTATTTTCAAGAATCAAATTTTAATTTTTGAAGTTCAATTTCAAATCAGGAGGACACAATTTATTGAAGGCATGGAAAAGTTAACACCCCAATATTTTATGGTATGCCTTTTTTTAAATTCAATATTTTTGATATCTTACGTTACACAGAACACCGATCTTAAACAAACAATTAAAATATTATTATTTAATTATAACCAAGACATTAGAATGGTAGGAATGAATGAGATTAACTAAATTATAAAAATATAGTTTATAAATGTTTATAAAATTAATTCATTGATTACCAATTAATTATAAATAAAAATGATAACCAATTAAACATAAAGGATGTGTTTTTATAAAAAACGATTTTTATTCCCACGATGTCATTTTATCATAAAAAATTAAATTAATCAATATTAGTGAAATATATTAATGAAATTTATATGTTATATATCGAACCAAGTGTTTTTAAATTCATTTAATATATTTTATAGTCTTAAGATAAGAATAAATCTAGTTTTAATCATAAAAAATCTATATTTTTTCTAAAAGGTAATTTTGCAACCTTTTAATGGCACACCTATTTTAAAAATAATTTTTAGAAATTTTATAAGTTTTATTTGAAAAAAATAAATTTTATTTTTGAAATTGGAATATAAAAATTATATTCAGGTTAAATTTTGGTATTTTTAGAGAATTTTCAGTTTTTGATGAAGAGTGAAAAATATTGATTTTTAATTGAAAACTACTTTTTTCATCTAATTTATTTATATAGTTAAATTATTTATTAAATTGGTTTTAAAGTATAATTAGTTCAATTATATATAAATAAAACCAATTTAGGTCATTGTGATCAATTTAACATAGAAATTTGATATAAAAACATTTTAAACATTTGAAGTTTTCACTTTAAAAACCCGCTTTTTCATTGTGTGTGAGATTATTTTAAAATATGAAATTTTCAATTATATGAATTGAATTAGGTAAAATGGATTAAATATTTTGAATAATAAGTTTCAAAATAGTTTTTAGTTTTATTTTATTTTTTATACATAAAAAATTATCGTGGTAAACAAATTATTTACTGTGATATAGGTAAAATAGTAACAAGGGTTAAAGTTAACAGGTAAAAGCTTAACATAAATAAAAATTAAAAAATATAATGGTTGGTTGAGGTATTTATAAACCATAACCATCATAAAAAAATTAATTAATAATACAATTTTTTAAAATTAATGCCACCTCAATGGGGTTGGCTTTATATACAAAACAATCATTATTTTAATCACATAAACCCACCCCTCCTCAAGTATAAATACCAGCCCTCACCACCCCATTTTGACCCAAAATCCTTGAATAAAATAAAATATCTGCCAAAAACTATCCTACCCACTTTCCCCACATACATGTTCTTCTGGTCTCACCAAAATACCAAATCTAAGGTCTTTAAGGGTCTCTCAATGAGTTGATATTCAAGAGGTAATTTTCTTAAAACACATCTCTTATTTTATTTTATTCTACTACTTTATCATAATATATTTCATTAATAAATTCATAATAACTCCATGATAATTTATTTACTAGAGTTTTATTTTTATAATGGAATGTATCATATCCATCCTTTTTCTATTTTCCAAGTTATGTCGGTTAATTGCCTCTGTGAATAATGTTTTTGGTCATTTTCTATTACAACCTTCATGGATGGTCATAAAATTATTATTACGGTTAAATAGTATTTTAATAATTATATTATATCACATTTAATGTTATTTAACTAATATATACTCATAATATTAAATAAAATGAAACTAGTTCAAGATGTTCAGAAAAACCACCAAAATAAACTAATTATTTATCATTAACATTTTATCTAATGAACCATCCTCATGTTAGAAAAAATGATATATTGTACCATTTAAACTAATTGAAACTAATTTATTCTATTTCATTCCACTTATAGAGTTTTAATTCCATTTTACATGAACATTCATAACTTTATAAAAGTAAAATTGACCATGAAATGATGAAATGAAAACACCCAAAACCATGAAAATAATGAAATATTATTAATGAATGGGTCATAAGATGTTATAAAACCATAAAATAAGGTATTATAAATATTAATATATTTATTTAATGAGTTAATAAAATTATTTAAACCATTATAAATGAGATTAAATTATGTGACACTAAAGGTAAGTGTGATATAAGGGTTTTCTCATATCACTTTTACTTCTATGAAACATATGCCTTATTCGCCACTCATTTCTTGTGTGTGGTGTATATATAGTACAATTTGATATAAAATATCATGAATATAATTATATTCACTCTATTAAATGTTTCATTTTATAATTATTACTTTTATAAGGCATACAATTTTACTGATTACAAGTGGTAGGGGATTTCTTAACTTAATTTTCATTCATTAGGTTAAACTTCTATTTCATTGATTATGTCATGATAAAGTTATGTATAAAATTAATCATTATTATATCCTATTTTATTTCCAATTTTTATGTGTATTTACAATAAATACACATAATCAATCAATTTTATTAACAAAATTATCTTTGTAAGGGACATCGTCTCAATCTCCATTCATTGAGGTATATCTTGATTTTATACACCCACCTTCTTTTATAAGGTGTATATACACCACATTTAACATATCATATCATTATCATATTATTTAATGCTTTTTTAAATGATATTACTTCATGGGATTATGATTCAAATGTTTCAAAGTGGTATGAGACACTGATTTAAAAATATCTTTCTAAATCGATTATTCGATATATAATGAATGATTTAGACGCAAGAACAGATGGGGATCGTATATTGAAAAACCCCTCGATGAATATATAGTCTCATGAGATAAATAATGTTGTGAAATTTAGTGGGTTTTACCCAAGATTATTAAACCATATTGTAAAATGTATGGATGGTAGTGGTTCATGTTCTAGATACATGACATCCAATAATTAATCATTGCCAACATTCAGAATTCAGTCATTATTTTCCAAAGGATTTTCACTATGAAAAAATATATGGATGCATTTGTTTATATGTTTATTTATTACATTTCATGTTTGTTAATTTATTTACCTTTCCATATCTATTATGACCATTCATTCATGATTGATTTCATTGTACTTAACTCTTACTAGGAATCTGAGCTCACCCTTTATTATGTTTTATTTTCCATAAGTTTCTAAGAAGTTTATTATTATTGATATGTAAGGTTACACTAAGGGTAATAATGGTGTTATCAAAGAAAATAATTTTTTAATTTTATGTAAAAAAATTAATTTTAAGTTCAAATATGTATCTAGTTTACCAAGAATACTAATCTATTCAGTCCTTTGGGATGCGATTTCTTATATCTTATGCTAATGTAATAAAGTAAGGAACTAACTATAGGATACTAGGGCCAGGTTTTTTACAATGATTCCTTATTAATTAAATAAAATATTTATTATTGTATATATTCCTTAAATAAAAAATACTATTAACTCCATCAATGATAGCATAAACCACATTGTGAAAAAATCATTAATCAGTTTCAAGGTAGTAAGTACTATCTAATTTACTTTATCTATATCAATAATTTATTTATACAAACATCATTATCTCAAAATTAGTAACATATTAAGGGTTTTCTTTCCCATAATCATGTGTTTTATAGGAAGTTCAACTTTCCACCGAATCATTTTTCTTGGTCATCAGTACCATTCAACATACACTTTCAAATCCTTAATGAAAATGTATTGTAGTAAAATTTATATACATTTCATAATTATTATAACCAATATATCATTGATAAAATACTCAAATGAAATATTTCTTGAATCGAAACATAATAACATTAATCATCCCACTTTTTCAGTGGTAATATCATAATCTTTTCCATGATCCATTAACTACTTTTGAGGTATATTATTTTGACATTTGGTGCATTTGTTTGAATAGTACCCCATATCCTTATAGTTGAATAATTAAACATTGTAAACCTTTTGAATTCCCTTTAAACCACAATCATGGTGGAATTTATCTCAAATTTTTTATCAAAATCCCATTCCCTTTAATCAAGTACCAGGGTGTTTCTTTCCCCAATTATCACATGTGGGAAAATAATTCTTTTCCTTCTTCCCTTTATATATATTTTTCTCTATATTTATATTCTTCTCTTTCTTCCCTTAGAAGCCATAATAATTATAGAATTATTTCTCTATATTTTTATCACATGATATTATATCCTCATATGATTAAAATTTTTAATACATTAGTTCCCTTTAAAATATTGTCTCAATCCTATCAAAGAAACAATCATTCTTATTCTTTAGATTTTAAGCATTGATGTGGTTACCATTCATTCTAATTGACACCATTTCTAGATGATGGAATACAATATATTATATAATATAATTATGAAACATAATTTTTAATCCCTAAACTAGTGAAATACATAACATAAATTGAAAAAATTATGCATAAAAAATCTCATAATCATAAACATGGTTTCTTTGGGGATATCTTTATTTTTAAAACCTTCATAATGGTTTGTAAAGAAAATGTGAATTATCTTAAGCATATCCCCTATGATTATCAAACCCGGTGTGTATTAAGGCCTATTTTCATGCACCAGGAGAGGATTAGTTCAATCCCAATACTCCCCTTTCAATGTAATTACCTCTAGGTACATCTCTTCTAGAACCACATCCACTAGTAGTATCCCGATAGGGATGTATTTTCTTAGAAAATCCACATAATCTCTTCCTTACCAAAACTTTAGGATATTATTATATACTTTTCCTAAAAGTATATCATAAGATTATGTTCCCTAATCTATGTTTTCCTTAATATAATTCTTAAGGTTTCGACTAAACTTACTTTAATACCAACTATAGCGATCCCGAACCTAGTAGCCTAGATCCACTGTCCACTTTATTATATGGTCATAATATATAAGGAATCTCATCCTAAAGGAAAAAATAGTTTATTAGTCTTGGTAAACTAGATACATACTTGAAATTCATATTTAATTTTAAAACATAAAATAAACTAAGGATTTTATTTTATAATTCCATTATTACTCTTAGTCTATCCCCACATATCAATCAAGAAACACTTCCTCACATCCTGAGTAAAATGAAACATAATAAAGGGGTGAGATCAGATGATCAGTAAGGGTAAACATACAATGGAATCTATGAATTAATAAGGAATAATCAATATGGAAAGTTAAATAATTAAAACAAGTTCTATTTAATCAATTACTTGAGAATAATATGGAAGGAATAAATGCTGATCAAATAATTCCATATAAATAATCACATGAGCATGAAACTTAACCATGAATATTATAAATAATCTAATAATAACTTGGAATATCAATAATTGAATTTATAATGATGTAATTCATAATGTTGGACATCTAATACATACCTCAAGGCCTTGTTCTTAGACATATAATACAGTCTAGGCCTTGTGCCAATACATCCATATAAATGGGTAAGGCATTAGCCAAAACCCAATCTAGTTTGCCTAATGAGACCTATCGATGCATTGAGAGGCTATAGAGGCCCCATCCCGTCACTTAAAAATTCCAATTCATTCATCATATGAAAGGGTTCAAACATAATCAATATAAACATTCATATTTAAAAATAACATACAAAATGTTAATACTTTCTCCGATCAATAAACATAATCATAAACCATCTAGAGTAATATGGAGAATGGTAATAAAATTATAAATCCTCATTCAAATTGATCATAAACCATCCAAATAAATAATAAGGATGATATCGATACAAAATATCCTCATTGTATCATAATTTCAACAAAGGGTTGATGTTGTTGATGAGTAGAAATACAATAAAAA
The DNA here is from genome assembly GCA_963277665.1 of Viscum album. Classification (NCBI taxonomy): domain Eukaryota; kingdom Viridiplantae; phylum Streptophyta; class Magnoliopsida; order Santalales; family Viscaceae; genus Viscum; species Viscum album. Next base: position 1,777,869,000 of record OY728157.1, read on the forward strand.
TATATTTAAAAACATTTTTGAGGAAAATAACCTTTTCACTTTGAAAATATTTTTAAAACTAAAAATTCAAAAATATTTTGAAATCCATTTGATTTGAAATTAACCTTTTAAAACTTGTAAAATAATCTTTAAAACATTGATTGTCCATGACGGTGGGAAATCATGTTCATGCTCTACACATTAATACAAACATTCCTTTCATATTTTTTGTAAAATTCAATCAAGAATTGTTTTGAAAACGACATTAATATTCCTTTCAAAACATTTTTAAAAAGTAAAAATGGGTAATTTTTTATAAGAAATCATTTATAAAAGGTTAAATAAATTTGAAAACATTTTTGGAAAGCACGGGTTTTGATGAAAAGGGATTTTTGACCGAAGAGAGAAACAAAGTCGTGTTTTCTTAAAAACATTTTCTTAATCATTTTAAGTACCATAGAGTGTAAAATGGTACTATTAATTGAAAAAGTTAATGAATAATCATAAGAGAATAAAATATATTTATTTTAAGATAAAAATATCAAATAATTACCCTAAGGGAGACTTAAACAAAAAAATCCTGAATAATGATTAGATTGTGAAATAAACCCTTACCACTTTAGTAACTTTTAAATTATAATCCCCATAAAATAAATAAATTTAAAAGAAACTTTAAATACCATGAAGATAAATGACCTGAATTTCCAGAGGCATAAGGCCTATAAATGACCCGAAGGCCTAGAGGCACAAGGCCTAATCGTGACTTTAAAGGCCCAAGTCCCAACACACTTGAAACAAACCCTCCTCAGCATCTCAATATTTAAAGGCACCTAGATCCCCACCTTTCATGACTGATCAATTAGAATTTCCACGTACAGAGCTGCACAATGACTGATACTAATGGAAATTTCTATACCCTCTCATTCTTCTAATCTGGTTATCTCTATTCTGGTGGTTTCTACTTACTATGAATCCTATTTTGTGCCTTCTCCTATGTGGTTTGACTGGGCTACTTCTTGGTCTCTATGTATCAAAGGACCTATGGACCAAAGGCCATTGGTGTATTGAAATCCCTATAGCTTGAAAAATCTTGGTGGCCCAAAGGCCCTGTGGCCTGATGGTTTTGGTGTCCTGAAGGCCCTGAGACCTGTAGGCCCAAACTAGTGGTCCAATGGCCCAAATCAGATGAATATTTACGGATTATATAATTCCACACAATAACTACTGAAATAACTAATACAATACTATTATAGTAACCCATAAATTCACCCCACCCAGATTTGATCCTGGGTCTTTCATATTCCAAGGAGGAGCCTCTACCACTCAGGTAAATGCTCATTAATGAGTCCAACTCATCACATATATTCTTTATATTCCTGAATAATAAACTTATTTAAATTATTTACACAATTAAAAACCATTTTAAATTTTATTATTCATTTTATTTCACTTTATTACCATGTTATATATGATTACTTAAACAATTAATTTTACCTCAAATATTGCGACGATATTTTGCTTATGTATCAAAAAATGACTTTGGTTGGTTGACTATGGTCAAAGAGGTTATTATTTAAAAATATCTAGAATAATAATGATAAAATAATTATCATATTTATACATAAATTAAAATTTTAAAACTAATTATGAAATATGGTTATGAAAAGTTAATTATGTTACAATCATGGAGATTGTAGGCCGCACGTACGCATTAACAACATTTTAATTTTTCAATGATCATTATGGAATGAAGGTAGGTAATATTTTATCTTTCTAGAATGATAATAATATTAGGTATACAATATTATTTATTTAAATATACTTATATATTTAATCCATGTGGTGTGGTGATGAAAAGAGATTCACATCACTTCATGAAGTCAGTAGTCCACACGTACACAAATGAAGTTATTATTTTTCAATGTAAGAAAGAAAATGATATATATTATATTTTAAGAATGATAAATATGTCATGAATATAATAATTATTTAATTTATATCAAATATATTTATTAACTTTATCCTTATTAACTTATATACGAAGTTTCAATTAAAGATGAATCACATCACCTCATGAGACAATAGTCTGTCGTAAACATGAGTGACACTATCATATCCCCTACGGAATGAGAAGTAAAAAGGTATATATGATAAAATGACTATAGATGTATAATTATTTTATAATTACCATATATATACTTTATATACATCATCATACCCAAAAATGAGAGGTGTTAATGGAAAAAACAATGACATCGGTTCGTGAGACGGTGGTCTGCCGTATATACGAATGATGATTTCACAACCCATTTGATGGAAGTGGGGATGGTTTTAGGTCATGAACTTAACATTAAAAAATCATAGTATATGTAATATAATAATGGTATTATATCATAATAGTTTTAAAATAATTTAATGAGTTGTGTGAAGAAATAAAATAAAAATGCTTGATGAAGAACGTTACCTCTTCCTTAGGTAAATCCATTTTTACATTAACTGTGGTGATTGATTTTTACCATTTTCACTATTCATTTTGATCAAAAATTAAGTTGGAATTATTAGATAATATAAATTATTATGATTCCAAATATGGAATCTATTTTTCTAAATTCCATTCACATAAGTGAAAAATTTTAATTTAAAATTAATCCTGTAGATGCAATGAGGAAGCATGTTTTAAAAGAGAAAATGTTCAAAAGTTTACAAAGTTTTTATATCAATATTAAAAATGAAAATGATTAAAATGAACTAAATAGGATTAATAGATATATTATTGAACTAATTTTACTTTAAAACTAATTTAAAATATATTTTAACCTTAAAAATAATTTAAAAAAATCAGTATTTATTTAAAATTTAGCATTTTTCACTTTTCATCAAAAAATGAAACTTTTCAGAAAAATCCAAAAAATTAACTCTAAGATAATTTTCATATTATGATTTAAAAAATGAATTTTATTTTTTCAAATAAATTCTCTAAATTTTTTATAATTAATTTTAAATTTTTTTTTCAAAGCGTGACTAAATAGTCTTTTATAAAAAATACAATTTCTCAGAAAACATTTATTTTTTATTTTAATTAATTATTATTTTATTTATAATAAATATATAATAATAATTATCATAATTTAGTTAGTAATATTCATAACTTCCAATTTAATAGCTTGGTTTTAATGGTATACTATATTACAGTTCATTTTAACTCAGGGTTGCATGTTCTGCAAGCTATTGAGAAGATTAAATTTTAGAAATATATTTCATGGGTTGTTTAAGATTAGTGTTGCATGTCGCATAAGATATCAAATAAAATGTTATTATTTTATAATTTTGGGGTGTTACATGGAATCAAAATATTAAAATTATGCAATAAGTACTTATAATGTCCCAGACCTCCCCAATCCATTCCCTTGTGAAAATCCAGTGTTTGAGGTGTTCTGAGAGGCAATGGTGAATCATTTCAAGAGTTTGAAAAAATAAAATTTTTCCGATGGTAGATCATCCACCGGGAGTTACACCTGTGAGTCTCAATAGTGATTCTCTAACGGTAGGTCACCAACGGTGAGTCATCCAATGGTGACTCATCCACCGGTAGCTCATCCACCGTTGAGTCGCGATGGTGAGTCACTAATGGTAGGTTTCCAGTAGTGACTCACAATGGTTACTTGTCCAGCGGTGAATCGCAAAAGTAGATTTCTAGTGGTGACCCACAATGGTGACTCATCCAGCGGTGAATCACAATGGTGACTCGTCCAGTGGTTACTCGCAACGGTAGGTTGCCGGTGGTGACTCACGATGATGAATCTTCCAACGGTGACTCATTCAACAATGATTCATACAATGGTGAATCATATAACGGTGATTCATCCAATGGTAGGTCACCTAACGGTGAGTCATCCAACGATAGGTCATTCACCAATGATTCATTTCTATAGTTTTTCAAATTTCCCATTTTTCCTAGTTTTTCCAAATTCACCCATTTAACATTTTATTTGATGTAGTTTGAGTTTAAAACCATATTACGTGATTTTTAAGCCATTTTAAATGATATAAAATTTATCTTTAAATTCATAACTCTCTAGAGAATTTTAGATAGTAAAAATGTGTGGTCTTGATCATGATTTGGCTTTTATGGATTTTGAAACCATTTATTCTATTAATATAGTATTTAGACTTTCTAAAGTGGAGACCCTTTCTCTCTTGTATGTTTCCATTTACCCTTGATAACGAAAATCCCCAAAACCTTTCTTCCTTGAGTGATCGTATGTTGTGTTGTGTCCTTTAGGATTGCATTTCCCTAGAGACTTCTTCTGACTACATGCGCACCCCCTATTTGACACAATGAGGAGGTGCTGATTGTCTGTTTCTTGAGGTAGGGATCCCTTCGTCTCTCTTTTATTTGTGTATCATGCGAGGTGGGTGTATGAATTTCCTATTGTAGAATATATCATGATAAAAAGTTAATAAATATAATTAAATCAATTTAAATATCAACATACGGGACTAGGAAAAATTGACTTGTGTTCTGCTTTGTTATATGTTGATATTGTGTTTTGTATGGGATGTATGCCTACTAAAAAACATGTCCATTGGTGGTCTTTTTTTGCTCACATGTGATGTCTTGTGAATGATTGTTTATGGTTTTCTATATAATGATGGTAAATATGAAAATCTAATTAACCACGTATACCCTGTTAAATAAATGGATGCCTTAAGATCAGACTTACTCTGTGATAACCCTTGAATTATCAAAGTATAATTAAATAATGAGTGTTTTATAAATCTAAATACACCTCACCTTGTTTGGTGTGACTGTGTGCTATGTGTGGGGTGGTTTGGGTGGTGTAATGGAATCTTGGGTTGAGTGATTTACTGATTTTGGAATGGATGAGTAGTGTTTGAGCAGTGGGGATGTAGGTTCGGGTTATGCTATGTTTATGTTTCTGGGTGTGATGGGTGTGGTGTTGATATACACTAGGGCTATCAGGTTTGATTGTGATGAGATGTGTTGTGGGGTTTGGTTGTGTTTTGGGTGTTTTCTCGTTGAGAGGATGGATTGGGAGGAATGAATTTGAAGAATGATGATGGAAGTGGTTGGTATGGGTGTTTAATGGAGTGGAAATATGAATTGATTTGATTTACTGTGGTTATTTTTCCTCTGCATTGTTTATACTATGTGGATTATTGCGTGCTGTGGTTGGTTATTTCCTAGGTAGGGATATAATGAATAAATGGATTTCTTAGTAAAGAATAATAATTTGTTAAATGAGTTGGATGGGGGTATGTTTTTAGTTGTGAATTATTGTGAAGAATATTTCATTTATCAACTTTCTAAGTGACTATTTATAGTGTTGATAAATTAATATAGAGGTAGCAGCAAAGGCGGCTTTGTGGGTTGGTTGTTTGTTTGAAAAAAACCCATAGATTAGGATGAGTGTTTAATACCTATATATATATACTTGTACTTCCTTGTGATTTTCTATACGCACCCTACCATAGTTGAGAACTATGTACTGAACACCCCCATCACCATGAGGGAGGGTGTCTTTTCCCAAAATCCTAGTGGGAAGATGGATGGATGGTTATTGGATCATCCATACCCCCTGTTCTAGGTATTGGTATCCCAAGACTCATTGAGCAGGTTTTGGTGCGGTTATGAGGCCTAGGTGTCTGCGGTTGAGGTGTGCATTCCCAAGTGTTTTCAAGATGTGGTATGGTTGTGGCCTAGGTGTCTTCGAGTGTGATGTGATATGGTTGTGGGATAGGTGTATGTGGGAAGGATGTGCTGAGATTCATTTTTGTAGGTCGCAAGACTAGATCTAAGGCCCAGGTGTGTGCAGATGGGTTGTGACATGGGGCTTGTGGAAGAGGGTGGAAGAACTATGATGTTTTCCATAGTGTATGAGTAGTTAATGAGTGGGAAGTGGTGCGGGGTACCCAAACATTGATGTGCTTATTATATTACTTTACTTGACTTGTGTTACTTGGTGTGCATGCCTTGGTGAGGTGGGAGTAGCTATAATACCTTGTTAGGAGCTGTTGGTTATTCTGTTTTCTCACACAATCATTATAATGATTCTCCCACTTGTGCATGAGAGAGTTTGGTTTTCCTATTGAGAATACTTGTATGCTGACCCTATGTTATAAAACTTTTTTCAGGTTTCTAGTAGGATTACATGGACCGTGCTGGACTTTACTAGCTCAGACATGGGGACAGTTACCGTGTTGCTGCTTAACTTTGTTTTTTTGGTACTTACTTTGGAGTTTATTATATTTATACCAATTATATATTTTTTAAGACATGAATGTGGGATTTATTTTGGATTTATTTTATATATTTCTTAGAGTTATTTTATGTTTGATACATCTTATTTCTTAGTCTTGGTTACTATAAAAAGGGTAATGCCTCTCATTTTGTGAGATTTGTATACCCTTGGTGTTGGTCTCCACCCTAGGTCCTATTAGAGGTGGGACTCGAGGGTCATTATCTCTCTTTATTCATATTGAATAATGAAGGTCATGACACTTTACCTTACTTTATCTATCTTGAATAAGGCGTGTCATGACCGAATATTATTAGAGGCTTATGGTTGATAGATAGGACAAAGTTTGGAGTTAGACACAGTGAGGAATTCATGGGATGGTAGGGAAATAGTGTCAGGTGATCTTGGTATGTGACATAGGATAAGGAAGACCAGCTAGGACATGGGATTTTATCCCCCCCCCCCCCCGTGATTCGATACAAGGACTCTGAGCCTACCGAATGACTAAGTGAGGCTACACTGTTTACAAGATAGAGACCCTAGGAAAGGTACATGCATCATAATTACCTGCGTTCTTATTTGAATTGGGTGTCTTGGGAAATTTTAAATAATTAATAATTTAAAATGAGTTAAAATGAATCTTAAATAAAATTAAATACTACTCGATCTTAGGTGTTCCCTATTTACCTTTTTAGCTATGGAACCTAGTCATCATTCACATGTAGTGAAGGTAGTGGAGGCTCAGTAGGCTGAACCGGTCAATCGATAGAGGGTTTATTGAGTAGAGGTGTATGATCAGTGGTAGAAGATGCTACGTACTTTCCAACGGTAGACTTTGGGAATGTACGAGGGAATTATTTTGGACATGGATACAGAGAGTTGTCTTGAGGAGCTTGTGATCACCTTCAGCTTGATTTGGGATCCAACAGAGTACTGAGTTCCTTTAATTATGAGACAGAGGAGGGGAGATACGTGTTAGTGGTGGATGATGTACCCGGGGTAGAGGAAAGAGGATGTTGTTCTATTGGTCAATTTTGAGAAGTATTTTAGAGAGAAATTCCTTTCTTTAACCATGATGGTTGAGAAGAGGCATGAGTTACTCTCCCTCCAGTAAGGGAGTAGGTCGGTACGTGAGCTAGAGATAAAGTTCAAAGATATCATTTTTTCCCTGAATCTCTTTTCAGATGAGGAGTCTTGTGCGATATGCTTAGAGGAGGCACTTCTTCATTCTATCCAGTACACGTTTACCCCCATTCACTTTGCCTAAATACTTGGAGGTCCAGAAGAAGGTGGAGGTAGTTGAGAGGATGAACTCATGAGGAGGTCTACAGTGAGAGGGGATCCAACAGAGTTCTTTGAAATGTAGGGTTACCAGTAGTAGGTCTCAGATGCTAGGGCCTTTAAGGTTTCGACCAGTGGAGAGCTGACCTTAGTAGTCTCCATTTCGGCCTTCAGGTCCTCGTGCCTTTCCTATGAACTTGGAACCGAGGTTTCTATCTTTTGGGGCCTATGGGAATATTCAGAGTTAGTTCCTGATGGCCGTTTGAGCTTAGTATGGTGGGTCTGGGTAGGTTCAGCACTCGCCTCAATGACAATTGTCGACTATGCCATTTCAACAGTAGGGATATCAGGATCCTACTCCACTGAGGGGAGATAGTGTAGGTGGAGGCCAACCTCAGGGTGTTCCTCAGGGAACTCGACCTGGGCATGGTCATTTAGGAGATCATCATCATATGGGCAGAACAGTTAGGCATGGTCAGTTACACACCGCAGAGGTAGCAGTTCTATTAGGGCCAAATATCATTCGAGGTATGATCAGTTTGTTTAGTACTCTTGATTGTTCTTTGTTTGATTTTGGAGCTTCACATTCCTTAGTTTCGCCCACTCTAGTCCATGCTTTGGGAATAGAGATATAGAGGCTTCCAGTGCCCCTAGTGTTGAGTATTCAAATTGGAGTTCAGACCAGTTTGTTTGATGTATGCCAGGGATGTAGACTGATGATGGGGCCACATAAGTCTAGCAGGGATATATTCTTACTATAGATGCAACCATATGATATCATCCTTGGAATAAATTTGTTGTATTTTTTTCATGATATTATCGACTTCTTATGGAGGAGAGTTGTGTTTTCAGACATGGATGACCAGTGTGTGTCTTTTGTTGGTGATCCAGGTTTCCAAGTGGGAAGTCGGTGTGTGGAGTCTCTTTATTCCTTGTTGGCCAATATATTAGTGGAATCGGTGGATTCTGAGATGAAGGAGGTTCCCAGAATTGTTGGGAAGTTCTTTTATGTCTTCCTCATGAAGGTTGTGACTCTACCCCCTCAGCGTGATGTTGAGTTTAGGATAGACTTGCAGCCCGATACTTATCGATTTCAATGGATCCTTATCGGAAGAAACCTTCAAAGCTATGCAAGTTGAGGATTCAGATAGATGATCTAATGTAGAAGGGTTTTATCTAGCCCAGTGTGTTACCGTTGGGTGCTCCAATGTTGTTTTTAAATAAGTCAGATGGTGTTATGAGGTTGTGCATAGGCTACCGGAGGTTGAATCAGGTGAAGATCAAGAACCGTTACCCTCTTCCGAGGATAGACAATATTTTTGTCCATATGAGAGGAGAAATTTGGTTTTATAAGATCAATATGCAGTTTGGGTATTATCAATTGATGTTGAAGGAAGGATATATCCTGAAGACTTATTTGAGGTGTAGGTATGGGCACTTCAAGTTCATGGTTATGTCGTTCAGTGTTATGAATTCACTAACAATGTTCATGGGGCTCATGAAATCCATTTTCCATGATTTCCTGGGCTGATTCATAATCGTATTAATAGATGATATCCTAATCTACTCGAAGTTAAAGGAGTAGCATACCGAGCATCTTAAGACTATCTTAGAGGTTCTTCAACGCCACCAACTCTATGGGAAGTTGTCAAAGTGTAAGTTTTTTACATGAGGGGTACACTTCCTTGGACATGTGGTGTCTTATCAAAGTATAAAAATGGACCCATTGAAGGTTGAGGTAGTTTTTTCTTGGGAAGAACCTAAGAACATGGCATATGTTCACAATTTCCTCAGTTTTGAAGGCTATTACTAGAGACTCATACCTAATTTATCTCAAGTTGAAGCTTTGTTAAAGGCCATGACCAGGAAATACCAAGACTTTTTGTGGAGTGAGTAGTTTTAGGTAGCATTAAGCTACCTGAACGGGAAGTTTATTAGTGCTCTAGTGCTTCAGTTTCCATAGGAAAGAGTGATGTTCGAAGTATTTTTTGATGCTTCCCATTTGGGCTCAAGACGTGTGCTGATGCAATTATGGGGAGTGATCTCTTATGGGTCTAGGCAGTTACATCCCCATGACTGTAACTATTCCACCCATGATATGGAGATAGAATCGATCATTTTCTCGCTGAATTTGTAGCGACATTACCTTATTAGGGAGAACTTTGTGGTCTTCACGGATCACAAGATCTTGAGGTATATCTTTTCCTAGCGGGATTTGAAATTACGACAATAGAGGTGTATATAGTTTTTCTGGGACTACAAATTCTAGATATATTACATCTCTAGAAAGGGGAATGTTGTGGCTGATGCTTTGAGTAGGAAGTCACATAAGGTGGTTGTTCAAGAATCAGCAGATGCTTGGAAGGAGATGGAGGATTTGGCCACATTTCACTTAGATACAGGAGTGGATAGTGGTAGAGGTTGTCTATTTCAGATGAAATTATAGTCTTCTCTGATGCGGAAGGTTGAGGAGTCTCAGTGAGGGGATTGAGAGGTATAAGTGATGCATGATCATGCTGAACAAGGTGATGCTCCTGGGGGATGGTTATAGGATAGTCAGAATCAAATGTTATTCCATGGGAGGCTGTTTGTTCTAGTGGTGATGTGAGAGGGAGTTCTCCATGAGTTTCAATAATTTCCTTTAGTAGTAAAACAAGTAGTTTACAAGATGTATCGTGGATTCATAGAATGGTTTTGGTGGCCCAGGGTGAAATAGGAAGTGATGGAATTTATGGAAAAGTGCTTAGTATTCCAGCAGGTGAAGGCTGGGCACCATGTTCCCGATGGTTTGTTGCAGCCCCTAAATGTCCCTGAGTGGAAATGGGATGATACCTCGATGGATTTCATCATAGGATTACCCAAGTCATAGGGATTCTGTGATTTGATATGGGTAGTAGTGGATCAGTTGATGAAATCGGCTCAATTATTAGCAATCAAAGAGTCAAGATTAGTGGATGCCTTGACCAAGAGGTTATGTGGATGAGGTAGTGCAGAGCACAATAGATAAGGTTTATCTTGTCTATGAGAGGATGAAAGTAGCATAGGACCGGTATAAGTCATATGCCGATCACAGGAGGGGATCCTTGGAGTTCAAGGTTTTGGACCATGTGTTCTTTAAGGTTTCCCCTTAGCATGGGAAGTTGAGGTTCGATAGAGGGATCAAGATTTATCCTAGGTTCGTTGAACCCTTTGAGGTGTTCGGGAGATTTGGAAAGGTGATATACCAGCTGGTGCCACCACCGTAGTTGGAGAAGGTCCACGACGTCTTTCATGTCTCTTAGCTTCATTGGTATCTTCAAAATTTCCCCCATGTAATTGAATGGGGTGAGTTGGATGTCAAAGATGACATGATGTTTGTGGAGTGGTTGTTGAGATCCAAGATCATTGGGATAAGGTGCTTCACAGATGGACCATTCCTTTGGTTCAAATGTTTTGGAGACATGGTGTCCTGAAGGAGAGTACTTGGGAGTGAGAAGCAAAAATGCATTCCCAGTACCCAGAGTTGTTTTGAGTTCTGCCTTGTTATGTTTTTCCTTGTAATTCAATGCTTGAACATTTTTTTCCATGATATGAGTTGTTTACTTGTTCCATAATCTGTGATAAAGTCCTAGCACATGAAAAGGTGAGGAACTAATTTCTAATCTAGATGAATTAATTAAGATGTGATTAAACCTATGTGATTGAGTTAGTGCCGCATAGAGCAGATAGTATCTTGACCTAGATAGAGGAATTCCCTAATTCATGTTTTTTGGAAATTTTGGGTTTTATGATTGTGTGGTGTGTCTTTTGGTTGGTTGGGTTAACATATGTTAGAGGAGGTGTTCTTGGATGTTGAAGTTTCACTCCATATTTCGAACAACATATAATATTTTACCATTGAACTTCGATGTCGGTAGCATTGTTTCAAGTGTAGTAGGATCCTTGATAGATATCTTATGGGGTGGTTGTTCAGACCCCTCCTTCTGGGTCTGGTTTTGAATTCTCTAGGGAGATAATGGTTTGAGAGATATCTGATGTAATGGGCCAGACCTGCCTAGTCCATCCCCTTGTGAAAATCCATTGTTTGAGGTGTTCTGGGAGGCAACGGTGAATCATTTCAAGACTTTTTTAAAATCAAAATTTTCTAATGGTAGATAATCCACCAGTGAGTCGCATCAGTGAGTCGTGATGGTGAGTCGCTTAAATTAGGTTTCCAACGACGAGTCACCCAACAGTGACTCATCCATGGGTATCTCATCCACCGGTGAGTCTCGATAGCGAGTCACTGACAGTAGGTCACCATCAATGACTTGCAATGGCGACTCATCTAGTGGTGACTCACAATGGTAGGTTTCTAGTGGTGACTCGCGACAGCGACTCGTCCAATGGTGACTCATCCAAAAGTGAGTCATCCAATGGTGACTCGTCCAATGGTGATTCATCCCATAATAGGTCACCTAATAGTGAGTTGTCCAATGGTAGGTCATCCACTGATGATTCATTTCTATAGTCTGTCAAATTTCCACTTTTTCCCAGTTTTTCCAGATTCACCCCTTTAACATTTTCTTTGATGTAGTTTGAGTTAAGAACCATATATAAGTGATTTTGAATCTATTTTAAAGGATATAAAATTTATCTTTAAATTATTAATGCTCGAGAGTATTTTATATAGTCAAAACGCGTGGTCTTGATCGTGATCTGTCTTTGATGTCTTTTGAAACCATTTCTTCTGTTACTATAGGATCTGTCCTTTCTATGGCTGAGAAAATTTCTCCCTTGTACATTTACCTTTACCTCTATTATAGATCATCCCCATAAACTTTCTTCCCAAGTGATCGTGCATTGTGTTGTGACCTTTAGTATTGTGTTTCCCTAGAGACTTCTTCATGCTGCATGCACACCCCATGTTTAACGCAAGGAGGAGGTGCTGATTGTCTGTTTCTCCAGGTAGGGATCCCTTCAAATCTCTTTTATTTGTGTATCACACAACGTGGGTGTATGAATGTAATATTTTCTAAGATATAAGGATAAAAAGTTAATAAATATAACTAAATCTGTTTAAAGATTAACATGCGGGGTTGGGAAATAGTGACTTGTGTTTTGCTTTGTTATCTGTTGATATTTTTGTTTTGTATGGGTTGTATGCCTAATGGAAATCATGGTTGTTGATGGTCTTTTTTTTCACACATGTGATGGATTTAGAATTATTATTTATGGTCTTCTATAGAATGATAGTAAATATGAAAATATTATTAACCATGTATAACCGGTTAAATAAATGGATTCCTCAGGATTGAACATACTCTGTGATAACCCCTGAATTATCAAAGTGGAATTAAAGAATGAGTATTTAATAAATCTAAATACACCTTGCCTTGTTTGGTGTGTATTTGTGCTGTGTGTGGCTTGGTTCAGGTGGTGTAATGACATCTTGGTTTGAGAGATTGACTTATTGTGGAATGGATGGGCAGTGGTTGAGTAGTGGGGCTGCAGGTTTGGGTTGTGCTATGTTTATGTTGCTGAGTGTGATGGGTTTGGTGTTGATATATAGAGGGACTGTCGAGTTTGGTTGTGATGAGATGTGTTGTGGTGTTTGGATATGTGTTGGGGGTTTTATTTTTTAGAGTATGGATGGGTGGAATGACTTTAAAGAACGATGATGGCGGTGGATGGTATGGGTGTTGAATAGAGTGGAAATATGAAGTGAGTTGCTTTACTGTGGTTCTTTTTCCTCTACGTGGTTTATGTTGTGTGGATTATTGTGTGTTTTGGCTGGTAGTTTCCTGGGTAGGCATGTAATTAATAAATATATTTCTTAATAAAGAATACTAATTGGTTAAATGAGTTGGTCGGGGGTATGTTCTGAGTTTTGGATTGTTATGAAGCGGCTTTCATTTATCAACTTCTAAACTGACTATTTCTGGTGTTGATAAATGCATTTAGAGGTAGAAGTAAAGGTAGATTTTTGGGTTAGTTGTTTTTTTGAAGAAACCCATTGGTTGGGATGAGTGTTTGATACCTATATATATATATATACTTTCACTTCCTTGTGATTTTCTATACGCATACCACCCTAGTTAAGAACTATGTTCTGAACACCCCCATCATCACGAGGTAGGGTTTCCTTTCTCAAAATCCCTGTGGGAAGATGGATGGATGGTTATTGGATCTTCCATGCTCCCTCTTCTAGGAATTGGTATCCCAAGACTCTTTGGGAAGGTTGTGGTGCGGTTGTGAGGCCCAGGTGTCTACGGGTGAGGTGTGCTTTACCAGGTGTCTTCTGGATGAGGTGTAATTGTGGCCTAGGTGTATGCGGTTGGAATGTAGTATGGTTGTGGCCCAGGTGTTTACGGTTGGGATGTGGTGAGATTCATTTTCCTAGGTTGCATGACTATCTCTAAGGCCCAGGTGTGTGCAGTTAGGTTGTGACATCGGGCTTGTGGAAGAGTGTAGAAGAATGAGGAGGTGAACCATTAGGGTATGACCGATTAACTAGTGGGAAATAGTGAGGGGTACCCAAACATATAAGTGCTTATTATATTTATTTACTTGACTTTTGTTACTTGGTGATCGTGCCTTGGTGAGGTGGGGATGGATATAATACCTTGTTAGGAGATATTGGTTCTTCTATTTTCTCACAGGAGCATTAGTATTCTTCTACAACTTATGCACGAGAGACTTTAGTTTTCCTACTGAGTATACTTGTATGATCACCCTACATTATAAAACTTCTTTTAGGTTTACAAGAAGATTAAATGGATTCTGCTGGACTTTATTAGCTCAGATATGGGGACAGTTACTGTGCCGTTGCTTAACTTTGTTCTTTTGGTACTTACTTTGGAGTTTATTGTATTTGTAGTAGTTATATTTTTTTAAAACATGCATGTGGGATGGATTTTGAATTTATTATATATATATATTGTAATTGTTTTGTGGTTGATACATCTTATTTATGATCTTGGTTACTATAAAAAAGGGTAATGCCTCCCAATTTGTGAGATTTGTATACCCTTGGTGTTGGTCACCACCCTAGGGTCTACTGGAGGCATTACTCAGGGGCCATTATATCTATTTCTTTTTCATGAAGAAGGAAAGTTATGATACTTTACCTTCCTTTATCCATCTTGAAGAAGGTGGTTCATGACAGTACTATTTAATTTTTAGAGATATTGAATAGTTACTATGATAAAATTTTATCACTATAGAAAATGGTAGAATGGGTTGATTGAGGTTGAAATTAAGGGATAAGGCTTAAAAAAAATATAAAAAACATTCCTTAATCTAATTGAATGTTTTTATTTCATCCATCATCATCATAAATTTGAAAATATGGAATTTTTTTCCACTTGTTTATGATTAAAACCTTTATATTATTTTATGTAAAGAGTCATTAAAAAATACCACTCTCTCTCACTTATTATGTTGTCATGATTTGAGTATAGATAAAAATTATATATGAAAAATTTTAGATGGTAAAATTTAAGAATAATATACTATATTTATTATTTTTTAATTTTTAGTGATGTTATAATTACCTAAAACATTTATGCAACACCGATGCAGTGTATGTGCAGATAGTAGAAAAATAAAGTAAATTATTTAAAAAAATTAAAATTAATATTTTTTTAGTAAATTATGTTGTCCTGAGAATTTTATTAATAATTATAAAAGGTAAGTGTTTTTTTAAGTGTTTATATTTTAATTATATTTTTATCTTTATGACTTCAAAGTCAATTTTTTTGAATAGTCCCAAAAAAGACTTTAAATGGTATTTAATCTTTATAAATTATTTTAAAAAAATTTTGAATCATAAAAATAATATAATAAATAAATTTTATGGGAATTTTTTTAGGATATAATTAATTTTCCAAGTATATTTCACTTGGAATTTATAAAATTACTTTAATGACCCTTAGATATTTAAAATCTTATTACCATGGTTAATGTTAAAAGGGTTAGTGAGGGGGTTAAACTAAGAGATAAGTTTAAAAATGTCACTTAAACTTTTATAAATTTAATTATATGAATTTATTTTCACTTATCCTCAATATTATATAATATATGGAACTTTGGATCCATTTTACATGAGTTAGACACATATTATATATTTATATTTCAGGTATTTACAACATTGCCTCCCTCCTCACTTATAAAAGGGAACATATTATCCTATCTTCCTCACACTTCTTGAGCTATTTATTTCAAGAAAGAACTAAAAATAAATCTTCCCAAGATTCCCCCATATATTATAGGTTCTTTTTTCACTAAAATACCAACCTAAAAGACTTAATGTGTAATCTAAAGGAAGTTTTTCAAAGGAAAAGTGTAACTCTCAACCGAGTGTGTTCATGTTTATTTCAACTTACAAATCTTTCAATAATTATATAAAAATGATGATATTATAACTTAATTATTATTAATATACTTAAATTTTATTATATTGATGTCACAACTCTTTTTTATATCCGTTTTCATCCTATGGGTAATGAGAACATCGCTTCTTCATACGTGTGGACTACCACCTCCACAATGCAATGTGTTTCATTTTTCACCAACACCTCACATGGCATGTTATTATAATGGATTTAATGAATATGTATGATATTAATTACATAATAATTATTATTGAAATATAATATATTAGTTATCTTCTTACTCTTTAATCCGTTGGAAAATGATAACATCCCTAGTTCATACGTGTGGACTATTACCTCCACAAAGTGATATGATTCGTTTTTAATGTATGAATTTAATGAATGGTTATAAAATTTTATTTAATATATAAAAAGTATAATTATTTCATTATTAATATTTTTTATATGATTTAACCATAAAAACTTTGACCATTTTCAGCTTACCAAAGTTATTTTGGGATTATGAGCCTAACATCCTTAAAACATCCAATGTAAACTGATTTTTAATTAAATAAGTCATGGTAATAAATGAAATAAAAGGAATAATGATAATGAAATTAACATGAATATTTATGTTAATGAAGTATAAAAACAATATAATTTTATTATTAAGGAGTTAAAGATTGTATGAAGCGAGTAGAGACTCAATGTAAGGTATTTCTTATCTCAATTTCCTTTCATTGAGACTCATTCCATGTTCACTACATTTTTTATTTTGTATGGTGTATGTACTTACATATGGATTTATTTTATCATTAATCAACTAAAATTAATTTGTTTTAAACATTATTTTTATGCTCTTTCCTTTAATGTTCATTTGATTCAATTATTACCAAAGAGGTATGAGTTTATTCTACAATCTCATTTTTTTATTCAGAGTTGTTTATGTTTAAAATTTAATTGAAGGAAATTATATTCTATTTATTTTTTAAACTAAATAAATTTTATTATCTAGTTATCTATGGATTTTAAATTATTTCTTTTAACTTTCAACTATTTGGTACTTAAAACAATCAAGAATATGTTTTTTAAGAAAATTCAACCACATTTCTTCTTTAGTCAACAAATATTTTCTTTAATGTCCATGTTCTTTAAAATATTTTCAAGATTGTTATCTTCAATGATAAAATGATTATTTAATGTAATTTTTAACCATATTTTACTTTATTTTTAAGGGTTTTTAAATTAATCTTTACAATTTTTTCAAAGAGGTTATTGACGACTTTTTTATAAAAAGCATGAAGGGAATATTTGTTTAAACGTTTATCATGAAAATAGATTTTACCACTACCATGATAGTTTTTTTATTTTAAATTTAATTTATAATTATTCATGTTTATTTTTTAAGAAAATATTTTTCTCAATATTCTCAGATTTTTTTGTATTTAAAGATATCAAAATAAAATGATATTTTCAGTATTTTCAAAGAAATGTTCAAATTCTATTTTAGAAGTGTTTTTTATCTACATAAATATCATTTAATGATTATTATGCATTAATATAGATATAATATAATGATTCCATCCACTTTATTTATCTATATATCTTATGATCATGTTTTTATAGTTATTAACAGGGGAAAATATTGACATTTCATATGTTATTTTTTCAATATGAATGTTTATATTGATCATTTATTGTGTTGTTATTAATTTATATAATATGATGAATCCATTGAACTTAATAAGTGATGTGTGGTTCCCTTTATATCCCCTTAATATATTTATAGGTCTCATGATACAAAATAGCTTGGGTATTTAGTATATGCCTTAACCATTTATGTATGATGTCTTGGCATGAGGCCTTGATGGTAATATTATGATGTCCTAAATTATACATTCCATCAATATGAAATTAGTTATTATTATTATCCATGTGATTATTTACATTTTCCATGGATATATTTCATGTTTATTTTATTGATGATATTTTTTTTATTTTTTAAGGTATGAAAATGAGATTATGGTTTAAAGTAAATTTCATGATATTCTATTGGTGAAAAGTTTGTTTTCAAGAAAAAATTTTCATGTTTTTAAAAAATCCCTCATGAATTATTATTTTTACTTTATACCTATGAAATTTTTTATGAAAAAATTTGGTCAAATAATTGATTTCAAGAGTGATTAAGTATTTATTTTGACCTAAAATATTATTACATAAAAAATTAACCATTTTGACTAGTATTTACGTTCTTCACTACTATTAGATTTATTTTATTTTTATATCCTTTACTGAGTTTTTTTACTCATCCAACGTTTTCAAATATTTTTTACAATTCTTAAGGATGAGTAGGAACTATATAAATAACTATATTTCCATTATGGGGTTTCATCTTAAAAGAATCAAATGTGTTTTGAATGAAACAAGAGTTTAAATTTAATAATACAATTTTTATGGGAAAAAATAATTTGATTAGAAGTGTCCACTTTTAAATGTTAAGGTTTTGATATACATAATAATTCTTTCTAATTATCTAAAACAAGAAACCAAAAAATATCCTTAAATTTTAAAAGTGAAACCCTTATTATAAACCATGTAATTATGGGTTGTTTATGTTACATGACATTATAATTGGTATCAAATGAAATTTATAGATAACTTTAGTGGTTAGGATGTTATTTGAGAAAAAGTTATAATTCTCATATAAACAAAAGGTTAATATGTTATGGAGAGTTATGTTCATTGAAAATAATATGACATGGTTAAGGGTATCTTAGTAATTATCCTTTTCGTAAGATAGTTTATTATGATTTAATTGTATATAATCACATGGACTATTTTGGTTTTAGTAAATGGCTAGAACCAAAAGGAACAAAGTTAAAAATGGATGTGAAGAATAATGTGGTGGTTGTATGAATGAGAAATAAAACAAGATTAGAGCTAGAGTTAAAACTCTTATGGTTACTCCTAACCAACTATCTCAATATATGATTAACAACCTGAACCTCAGTGAGTTCACTGATACACAAAATAAAAGAAAAATATAGTTTTGTATAATTTTATGTGAAAAATTTCATAAATATGAAAAGATACAACATACCACATTTTAAGAACATGGGAATAAACACCTGAGAAAATAATATATCAATGTTCTAGTAGGAATAAGAAGATGTTTCAAATGTGTATAGTATAGGAATTATAAAAATAAATGTTCTAGGAGGAAATATTGTAAATAATACCAACAAGATTTTATAAATAAAGGATTATAATGGTTATATGCTGAAGATGAATAAAATTCAAATAACATATAAAATTTATGTGTTATTTTAATAATTTTTCTTATGTTTAAAGTATAAAACATGATTAGATTGATATTGATGAATAATAGGACATGATTCATATTTTTTATTGAAGGAAGGAATTGTGAAGGAATAAGATGAAAATGATTGGTTAAATAATTATGAATAAAGTGGATTGATTTAAGTGTATATATATAGGATTTTAAGAGTTATGATGTAGTGGTATTTTATTTAAGGATTGATAAATTTATGAATGATCATAAGTTTAAAGACATTGATGGTCCTTTGAATTTTTATGTGATGGGAGTAATTTTGGGGATTTTTTATGTTTTAGTTAATGTTTGAGGTATATATAACCGTTAATTTTAACTTATGTTTTATTGAAAATGTTATTTTAAGAAGGACACTTTATGTTTTATAGAGGTAATTTTAGGGGTATTGATAACCTTTAGTGGTAATACGATCTTTGATGTTGAGTTAATTGTGAATAATTTGAAAAAAAAGTTTTTATATTTTGGTAATATATGTTTTATCATATAGATAACCATGGTATTTAAAAGTGATTTGGTGACTAAGTTATTAATTTTTTTTGAATAAGTTCACTAAATTGAGAACATTGTATGATTATGGTAAATAGAAATATTTTTTTTGGATAAGATGGTAGTTTAATTTAGGAATAAATATTAAATTATCTTTTTGAGGAATATATGATTTTATTTGGTCTTTATGGGTATTTAGGTTATATATGTAAAAGATTAGTATATTTTGGATATTACATGATTATAGTATATAAATTTTGGGTATGTGACTTTATGAGTGATTAATGTTGATTGGAGATAAATACTAAATTGGTCTCAGAAGATTATGTGATCAAATCTTACTGATTATTGGGTTTTAAACTTGGTCTGGAATATTTTGAAGTATTTCAAGGCTAGTTATTTATGGAATGATTTAAGTTAAACTTTGGGTATTATTATCGAGTCTTTGGATATTAATGTTTTATTTATTCATATATTGGATATTATCACAAGTTGTGTCAAATTTTTTTGTCTTTATTAATGGATATAAATAGGAGAAATAACTTTTCATCCTTTTATGGGTCTTGTGATCTATTAAAAGTTGAATTTAGTACTTCATGCATGAAAAATTAATCTTGAATATTCATTTCTTGGAATAAGAGATGTAATAGAAGTGGAAAATAACTGAAGCATAAACTAAGGTTGAAATTCAACTTATGTAGTGGAAAATAATCAAGTATATATATTTTCCTAAAATATCTATCTTGATGGTAAAATAATTTCTCAAATATATTTATTATTATACTGAAAGTAACACTCAATTATCAATGTTCAATTTTGGAAACTCATCTTCAATTGTGATTCTTATAGATGTAAATTATTTTATGAAATAATAAGTTTCTTGATCTTGACTTAGAAATTAAATTTCATGATAAAATCTATGTTTGATTTTGTTACTATTATAAATTCATTTTGAGAGAATTAAATTAAAATATCAAGGAATTTACTTAAGGTGGGGTGATAGGGATAATTTAACACCATGAGATTTTAAATACTATGTTTGATTGTGTGTACCACATACAATACCAAGCATAAAATGAAATGTGATATACTTTTAAAACATTTTTATTAAAATATGACAGTAGAAATAAGAACATTAACACAAATGGAGGGTATTAATTAGAGGGTATGAATAAAAGAAACCAAATTATGAAATATATTTAGAAATATTTCATTAACACAAATGTACTGATTAATTTTTAGTAAAGAAGAAATAAATTTTAAATAAGATCATATAAGATTAAAGGGGATATTTTTCAGAAAATTGATTTATATACACAAAGTATTTTTATCCAAATAAATTAAGATAATAACTATATATGAATTGTTTTAATTAAATTTAGAGATAATTTTTTTAGTAAAATAAATTAACATTCATATAATTTTGGTTATTAGATAAGGAATTAATATAAGTTCATTTTATACTTCATAATTTTTTTTAAAAAAGGTTTTAATTGTATTTTGTTCATGAATATTATAATTAATTTATAAAACTTTTAGATTTTTTTTATAAAATAGAAATAATTTTTGAAATCATAATTTAAAAATAATATTAAGATAAATTTTTTATATTTTTCTAAAAATATTGTTTTTTGGTGAATTATGAAAAAGGGCCGATTTTGCAAAAACTATCATTTCTTTTCTTTATATCAAGTAATTTAAAAGTATTAATATATTTTTTTAGTTGTTTTAAATTCACATAAGATTAATTTTATTAAAAAAATTCAATTAATTCCATGATAATAAACATTATAGACGATTTTGGTATAAAATCATTTTTATGCTTAAAATAGGTATTTTTATAAAAACGATTCTTCATTATGCTTCACAAAAAAATATTAAAAATAATTTTTACCACCTATAGAAATTAAATAATATAAACTTTATTCAATATTTTCAATCAATATATTCAAATTATGTAATAATTTATATTTCATTTTTAGTCATAATGAAAAGTAACTATAGTAAAAATTTATAACCACAATGAAGGGGAAAATGGGTTAATCGAGTTTGAAATTATGAGATAAGGCTTAAAAACTCTAAAACACTTGAATTAATATCATTATATTTCTTTATTTCTTCCAAAATCACCATAAATTAAAAAATATGAAAATAATTTGCCACTTTTTTGTAATTATGACCTTTATATTATTTTAAGTAAAGAGTAGTTACAAATATCACTCTTTATCACTTATTATGTTGTCATGATTTCGGTATAAATAAAAGTGATATATGAATTAATATAGATGATAAAATTGAATAATAATAAACCATGTTTATTTAAGTATTTTTTTTAAAATTTATAGTGACACTATAATTATCTAGAACGTTCATGCAACATCGATGTAGTGTTTGTGCTAGTAGAAAAATAAATTAAATGATTTTTAAAAAATTAAAAGTAATATTTTTTAGGTGAATTATGATGTCAAAATAATATTATGAATAATTATAAATTTTAGTTTTTTAAAAACAATTTATATTAAAATTATATTTTTATCTTGATGTCTTCAAAGTCATTTTTTTGAATAGTCTTGAGAATGACTTTAAATGGAATATAATGTTTAAAATTATTTTTAAATAATTAAAAAATCATAAAAATACTATAATAAATCTATTATATAAGTAATTTTAAACTATATTATGAATGGTCTATGTATTTTAAACTTTTCATTTTTACAATTACTTTCATGATCCTTAGAGATTGAAAAACTTGTTTCCATAGTTAAGGTTAAAATGATTAATGAGGGGGTTAAACTAAGAGATAAGGTTCAAAATGACAGAAAAACTTATCTAAATTTTATTTTCTGAATTTATTTAGACATTATACTCCTTAAAATAAAATATATTTCACTTTGAATCTATTTGACATGAGTTAGACACATATTATATATTACCATTTCATGTATTTACTATACTGACACCCACCTCACTTATAAAAAGAAACATCCTCTCACCTATTTATAACACATATTAATCTATTTATATCGACCAATACCTGAAAATACCTTAAAAACCTTCCTACCCACGTCTTATAGGTTCTTGTTTCACAAAAATACCAACTTAGAAGTATTAATGTGTAAGCCAAAGGAAGTTTTCCAAAGAATATGTATAACTCTTAACCAAGTGTTTTCATATTTATTTATTATTCCACCTCCTTAAAAAATATCCATGATTATATGATAACATAATTATATTCCATATAGTTAAATGTTATTTTGTTTATATAATAAACCTTTTTCATCTCATTTTCCATTATATAGGAAATGAAAAAATCACTCATACGTATGTGTGGACTACCACCTCCTCAAACCGGTGTGTTTTGTTTTTCATCACCACATCACAAGGATGGTTATTACGATATATTTAATGAATATATATGATATCAGTGATATAATTATTATTATATAAATATAATATATTACTTGTCTTCTTACCCTTCTATCCATTGTAAAATGATAACGCCGCTCATGTATATGCGCCGACTACCACCTCCACAAAGTGATGTGATTAATTTTTAATGTACACCTTTCATGAATAGATTGAAAATTGTATTTAATGTATAAAAATGATAATTGTGAAATTATTTATATTATGTAGATTATGGAACCATTATCCCTTTGACCATGGTCAACCTACTTTAGTTTTTTTGGGATTATGAACCGAACATTCTCAACATGTTTTGATATATACTTAACTGATTTTGTAATTAAATGAGTCATGGTGATAAATGAAATAAAAGGAATAATTATAATGGAATTAACATGAAAAATGTTCTTAATTAAGTAAAAAATTAATATATTTTTATTATTTAGGAGTTAGATAACATATGAAATAACTTGGAACTTGTGGTAAGATATTTTTCATCTCAGTTTCCTTTCATTGAGACTCATACCATGTCCACAACATGTTTTATTTTGTGTAGTGTATGTACTACCATATGTATAAATTTTATCATTAACTTACTGAAATTAAGGTGGTTTAAAAATACTTTTTAATTTATATCCTTCAATGATCATTTGATTTAATTGTTACTAAAGTTGTAAGGCTTTATTCTACAATCTAATTTTTATTCGGGATTATTTTTGTTTAAATTTCCATTGATGGAAATTATAAGATTTTTATTTTAAACTCCATATATTTTCGTATCATCTAGTTATATATAGATTTTACATATTTCCTTTCTTTGGTACATAAAACATTAAAAACCTTTTTTAAGAAAAGATAACCATATTTCCTCTTTAGTAAGTGAAAATTTTCCTCTATGTTCATGTTCTTTAAAAAAAATTCAAGAATGTTATATTTTATGATTCAATGATCATTTAAATTCATTTTCAACCATATTTGAATTTATTTTCAAATATTTAAAAAGGAATTTTAAAATTTTCTCCAAACATGTTATTTTTGACTTTTTACAAAAAGACATGATAGGAATATTTGTTTAAAATTTTATTACATAGATGGATTTTATCACCACCATGATCATTTTTTATTTAAATCCCCCTTTTAAAATTTTACTTGGTTATTTTCAAATAAAATATTTTTCTCAATATTATTGGAATTTTTTACTTTTTGAAGACACCGAAATAAAACGATGTTTTCCTTATTTTCAAAGAAATATTAAAGTGGTATTATAAAATAATTTTTCATCCACATCAAAATCCTTTTATGATTCTTATGATTTAATAGGGTCATAATCTAATGATACCATCCACCTTATTTCTATGGATTACTTATGATCACATTTTTCTAGTTATTATATGAGGAAAATATTGACATTTCGTATGTTATTTTTTCAATATGAATGTTTATATTGATTATTTATTGTATTGTTATTCATTTATTTTATATGATAAATACATTGGACTTTGTAAGTGACAAGTGAGGTCTGTTATAGCCCCTCGACGCATCAGTAGGTCTCATGAGACATAATAGCTTGAGTATTTGTAATATGACTTACCCATTTATGTATGATGTCTTGAAACAAGGCCTATACGATAAGATTATGATGTCTGACATTATATATTCCATCATTATGAAAATATTTATTATTATACATGTGATTATTTTCATTGTCCATGAATATATTTCATGTTTATATTATTAATGAGTTTTTATAGAAATATTTTGATTACATAATGTAATAAAATGAGATTATGATTTAAAGGAAATTTCATGATCTTTTAATGTATAAAATTTAGTTTTCAAGAAAATGCTTTCATGTTTTTAAAAATGAACCTCATGAATTATAATTTTACCTTTATGATTTCTTATGAATTTTTTTTATGAACAACTTTGAGAAAAGAGTTAATTTCATGATTGAATAAGTATTCATTTTGATATCAAAGTTTATTACATAAAAAAGTAAACATTTTCATGGGTTTTCATGTTTTTCACTGGACTATTAGATTTTATTTTTTTATATACCTTACTGAGATTTTTTCCCATCATATATTTCCAATTTTTTTTCATAGAGCTTAAGGATGAGTAGGAACTATAGAAAAGACTATATTTATTTTATGGGGGGGGGGGTTTGTATTAAAATAAGAGAATATTTTTTAATGAAACAAAAGTTTAAAATTAAGAATCCTATTTTTGTTAGGGAAAAATACTTTAAGTGGAAGTTTTCACTTTTTATTGTAAGGTTTTTATTTGTAAGTGTTTTTACTAATTCTCTAAAACTGTAAACTGAAAATATCCTTGAAATCTAATAAAGGTAAACCTTTATTATAAATCATGTAATTATGGGTTGTTTATGTTATGGGGTGTTATACTGGGTTTTTGGGTGATGGTCAAATATATAGATTTTTGGTTGATGAGTTTAAATCCTGGTAACCTTGAGGTGGCTTTTTGTTTGTTTGTTATCCTTGGGTTCTCTTTTGGTTTCTATTGTTTGAGTAGTGGTTGTTTGGTTGTTCTCATGCCTCATTGTTCTTTATAGATTGTGAGGATGTTTTTGGGGATGAAAGCCTTATAGTAAGGGATATTCATAGGCTTTGATTCATTTTTTGTACATGAAATGGCCTTGGGTGTGTGATTTAGGTGACTAAGAAAATCATGAAACTAGTTGAGATTATGCACTTTTTGGTGTTGGTTTAATTTTTCTTAGATTTACCATGAGAGAGTAATCTAGGTATAAGTTCCCAGTTATCCCCTTTTTCTTTAATATATGATCCAATGTTAGAGCCCACACCACTTATTTACTTGAGGAATGTATTTGGTTGATGGATGATTTGGATAGTTTGTGACGTGGTGGCTTTTCTAACCTTGTATTGCGACCTTTGGTAGTTTTGGATGTGATTCTTGTGGATTATTTCAGAGAACCAGTCTTGTGATCTTGGATGTTATTTTGATTTAGGTTCTTCTGAATGTTTCGTAGACCATGCTTCCTTTTTAGAGGTGAGTTATCTTATTAGTGTCTATGGTTAGTGGAATCATGTGGTATCTATTATGGTTTTGAGGAATCATAGTTAACTTGGTTACTCTCCTATTGTAGGGGTTTTAAATTTTTTTTTATCATTTAGGTTAATCCTCAATGGTGAAGAGACCTTTTTCACTATCCCTTTATCTTTAAATTTTCTTGTTAGAAGATCATGGTTGATTCCTACATATGGTTTCTCATGTTATTTAAGGATTTTAGTAGGTAATTGGGATAATTGATCATATTTTATGTTTCCATGGTCTAGGGATCTTTGAGGTTTCCCTAACCCTTTCCACTTCTTGCAAAAAAGTGGAAATTATTGCTCTTTTTTTACTACCTTTACTTTGATAAGGGATTTTCTTGGGGAACAAAGTGGTATGGCTGTGATAAATGTGAAACTCACCTATCTCTATTTCATTTCATTATATATTATTTTATTATATATTGGGGTGTTTAAATTTTATACAAAGTTTTGGCTTGAAATATTAAAAATCAAGAATTTTTCTCTCTATTCATGATTTGTATTCACAGTTTAGGGGAAACCATGCTGCTAAATTTATGTTGGGACTTTTCTAGTTTATTTTTTCCATGGATAGTTGGTATACACAAGTAGCGTATGGTTCGGTCCAAACCATGTAAATCCTAGTAAAAACTATGTGGGGATTTTTGAGAGTAAGGGTAATAGTTCACAACTTGTGCACGGTTAGAGTAATTCATGTGGAAAGTATATAACCAGGCCTGTATTTTTTTACAGTGAGTTTTTTATAGTAAAAAAATAGTTTGTAAATCGTGTGTCCTAACCATGTGAGGCTATTTTTTAGGTAATTTCATCCACACAGTTGGTGCACAGTTTGGAAGATTATGCTGCCAAACCATGTGGCTTGTCCAATTTTCATTAAATGGGTGAAATTTCAATTTCTTTCCCTTAAGTTTTTATGAATTGGACACCCTTTATCTTTTTATTTTTTGATTGAAGAATTATGAACATTAGGGAGCTTCATCCCCCTCTTCCTCCTTTGATTTGGGGATCCTTCTTCTTCATATTTCAATGGGTAATACTTTTTTCTTTATTCTTTCTTTTCCTATCTTCTACCATTTCCCTATCTCTAAATTTATCTCACTCCCAGAATCCATAACCACTATTTGGGTTGGGATTAGGGTTTGGGTATATTCTAATGATGTGTATTTTCCTTTGAAGGAGACATGTTTCAGACAGTTCCACTTGAAATGAGTTAGATGCTTCCTTTTAATTTCCCTTGTAGTGAATGTTATAAATTTATTGTATGTTTTAAAATGATTTCTTATGAATTTATAAGAATATTTTATGCCCATAGTAGGTTTGAAATGATTTTCAAATGGATTTTGTGCTTGGCATGAACATGTCTCATACCAAGTGCATGTGAAAATGCTCGATTAACCCTTTTAAAATGATTAAAGTATTTTTAAATATCCTTTAATGGATTATATGTGTATGACATACAATTATTTGTTTTTTAAATGCCTTAAAAATGGTTTAAATAATTGATGTGACTTAAATTGCATGCTAAGTGTTTCTTAAAATGATTAGTGGGATTTTCTATAAGAATTTAAATGTTTAAAAGGTATTTTTAACATTGATTATGTCTTCAAAACTGGTTTATGATGTTTTAAAGGAATATTTATGAAATAAAAGGAATTTTCCTTAATTATTTCAAAATTATTTTGATATCATTAGTTCTTGTGGTGGATTAAAATGTTTTTAAAACAAGAAGGGAAATTTTATGAAAGGGTGCTTGACATTATTTTCTTTTTAAATTAAAGGGATGTGATATTTTTATAATATAATTTATGGTAATGGCTGGGTTTTAAAATGGGATTTAGAAGTGTGATTTGATTATGATTTTCAAATGAAATTTGAAATGGTTTTCAAATGGTATGAAAATGATTTGGCTTCCTGATCCATTTGTGAAAACCCAGTTGGAAATTTTAAAGACTCAATTTCTAAAAAGGCAGGATACCCTCATTTGAGACCCATGGGACTATTGTTATATCATTATGGCTTGTGATCCCTTGAGGAATATTTATTATGGTTTTATCTTTATGTAATTCTTTTGATTAGATTCAAAAGGGAATATTTTGTGTAAGGGTGTATGAGGTGAGGTGTGAGTTATTCAAAAAAATTTATATTTTATTATTATAATGATTTATTTATACTCCCATCTATTTTACTTTTCATTGAGTCTTAAGAAGATAGTAGGTAATCTATATGAGAGAAATATATAGTGTATAATAGTGCACTAACTAGGGAATGTTTTTAAACTACACATCATCAGTTATACTGATAGGGGTAACAGGATGTGTGAGTTAGTGACATTTTAGGGGCCTATGGTAGTGAAAAGCTCCCAGGAGGCTTATTTATAAATAGCTATATGGGATTGTTAAGGATGTGGTCAAGATAATTAGTACTGAACTAGGTCCCTTATCTCAATTTTTTAGGTCTTTATTGCTAAAGTATTAGGACATTTACCATGATACATAGGTCCTTCTTGGTATGTTTTTTGAGATTTTTTTCATGGTTAGACTATAATCCTATATATTTATTTATTTCATGGAACCAAGGTCTATTTTCCTCTTTTATTTTATTCTCAATGCCTATTTATGTTTGTGCATCACTTTGTGTGGGTGATTTTGTTTACTTTTAAATTATTTATTCTAAAATAATTTGGAAAGTGTGGTTTCAAATTATTATTATTCTATTTCTTAAATGGGTTTTAATAAATTGGTTTTAGGTGACCTTATTTATAAAAAATTTATTTTTATAGTATGTTTCTAGAAATACAAGAAAATAAAAATTTTGGTTTATTTTATTTAGTTTTTAAAGGCTCTATTTCTTTGGTTAGAAATGATTTATTAAAAAAATTTAACCATCTTTTTTTATTTTATAAAAGGGTGATTTTTTATAAATGTGTGAGTGGTGTGTTGATCATATTTGTTTAATAAAGCATATAAAAAACCCTATTTTATATCTTATATTCAAACTAGTAATTTATAAACTGTATTACTAGGAGTATTTTTATAGTCTTGGAGAGTGGTGATCTACTGGGATGTTTAGATCACAACTATATAGATATTAAAAAAATTTCTAGTGCCCATGCCTACTTTGATTCTTTGGTTTGGTTTCCTCCATGGATGGACGAGTGGGATGTGGCATATGACTGGGGGTCACTAGAGGTGGTGTTGGAGTAATTCAGGTTCTATTTATTTTATTTATTTATTATGGAATGTTATATCATCCATTTGTCCTGGGATGTTTATATGTATCTACACCTACTTTGTTTTTATTTTAGTTGTATGATTATCCTTGTATGGATGTTTATTAGTTATTTTCATGGCCTGTCCCAATAAGGATTGAGATGCAACTACCCCAAGCCTGCCTCTATAGTCTAGGGGGTGGAAAAAAGCACTGAAAAGGTATAACTAATATGGGAGGCCTTTTCCTAAGTACTGGTATGAATGAACCCAAACATCTCAATGTATAAATGAAGAGGAAAAATAATAAAATATTGAAAATCTAGAGAATAAACCCTGTATATAAAACCTATAGGGAGCACAAGAGTACAAAAGTGTAAAATAAAAAGTGAAGGGGAAAAATACATGCCTAACCAAAAAAATATCCCAACCTAAAAAAAACTAGAAAAGTAAATGATGATAGATCCCATCTCTAAATATCCAAGATTCGACCACTTTATGTGGTCAAATTCACTAGTTATCCCTATGATCCTCTATAATTTACTCCAACCTATATGTTTTCTATATAAGACATGACACATTCGGGAAAATTTTTTATAGGGGTGAGTATATACATACCCAGTAGAAAACCCTGAAAGACGAAGGGGGAACATTAAGATACATGATAGGAATAGAAAACTCAACCCAAAGTAAGAGAGTAAAAAAATCTAATAGCCTGAATATAATCAAATAGGTTCAAGAGTTGAGAGAGCCCATTCCTAAAAAATTTATTAAAAAATAGAAAAAGTGGAAGTACAAGGGTGTTTACAAAGATGAGAATAAAAAAGACTATGTGCATCCAAATCAACGAAATGAGAGAAAAACTCCAGAGCAACAAAAGACCAACCCAAGGAAGCCTAAAAAATTTCCCTCATTAATAGAGCATCCACAACCTGATTGGCCTCCCTATAAACATGGGTGACATCTAGGTGAATATGAAAAATCATTTAATGACATTCAATCCATTAAGGGAGTATATTACATGGTACCGATCTGGAATGAGACTTGAGGATTTAAACCACAGTGGTGGATTTATATTCCACCCAAAGATGTCTCTAGCCATGATGGATAGAATACCTTATTTATTTTATCATATACCATATATCTACTTCAATTTTCATTCCATTTCAAATGTAGTGATAAAAGAAACTTTTAACAAAGCCCTGATTGGTGCAGAAGAGACCACCACATCCCAAAGGCCCTGGTGCACCTGAAACTTACCTATCCACATTCAATTTTATCCATCTTGGAATTGGTGGAATCTATCTAATGTATTTAATAACTAGAGGATTATTTATTATCCCTATGACACCAGATTTTTTCATAATAATCAAGTCATATAGACCATTTCTCATTGTGATTGTATGTATCTTAGAGGCTGTCAAAACATCCCTATACACGACATACATTCTAGCCTACAAGGAAGGCCGATGACCCTTAAAGACAGTGGCGTTTCTTGCCTTCCATATAAATTTTATGACAAAAACAACTTTTTTGATGAGCATAACCCCAACCTATTCACTCAAATGGGTTCCTTGGATAGAAACTATGAGAGCCTCAACACTGCTAATGTCCAAATGAATTCCAAAGATAGAATTCATGTATAACCAAAACCTACATTAGGATATGAAAAACATGAAAAGGTGAGTAACAGATTCCTCATCCCACAAGCATAAACAACAAGAAGAGGCTAGGTGAATTCAATATTTCTATAACAAATTATGCATAAAAAATCTTCCTTTACAAAACCTTCACAACATCATAAATCAAGAGGGGTAAATATAGGAAGTTATGAACATTTTTAACCACAAAGGAGTAGTCGAAATCCCATCACACATATTCCTATAGAAATCCTTGGAAGTAAAATGGCCATTGGAGTTGGGAGTCTAAGATAAGGTATAAAAATTATCATATATGTAACTATGAAATTTTAGTTTGATATCAGTAGGAAGGAACCCATGAAAATAAATAGATGAAAGCACATTAGAAATGGCAAGGTTCTCTATATAAGGGTTCTCAATCATCACTTCATCAAGATGTCTACCAATCCAAGGTTTATACCAAACATTCATGTTGGAGTGTTTATAGACCATCCATTTTGAATAGCACACAATATCTTGATAAGAGTGTCTAAGTTTTGGAAAAATAGAGGAAAAATACACAGAATAATCATTTTGAAACCTTACAAGTAATCTATGAGAGAGGACCTCCAAGAAGGTGTCACTCGATGTAATTAAATTCTAGGTGAATCTACTGAGCAGTGCATCATTAAATATTTTAAGGTATTTGACTCCCATTCCCCCATGTAAATTAGTTTAGTGCATTCTTTACAATCTATAGTGATAAGTTTCCTCTCATAAATAGATCTAGTATAAATACAATTAATTATCAATGCTTGTAGCTCCTTTATAAGACTTCTAGGCTATCTTTAAATAGAGAAGGCATATAAAAACATTGGTGTGATCACCAAATTGACAATACAAACCCTTCCTACTTGAGATGCGAGTTTCCCTTTCTAGGTGTCAATATGGGCAATAATCTTATAAAATATGTTTTCAAGACAACATCTTTTTACCCTTCCCCAAAATAAGGGAACCCCTAGGTAATTTAAGGGGAGACCTCCCTTCTTAACTCCAAGCATCCTGAAAAATTTATTTTTCATGGAGATAGCCATCCCATTTCTAAAAACCACAAAAGACTTATTCCATCTTATAACTTTACCAAAAACCTCCTCATAATGAGAAAAAATCTTTTGGACATAAGAAATAATGCCTTTGTCAGTCATTCCTAACATGAGAATGTAATCAGCATAAAATAAATGTGATGGTGAGAAAAGGTTTCTTACAACTTTCATTTTCTTATAAAGGACATCCTGAACCAAATCATTGATAAAAACACTCAAGTAGTATTCAACCATGTCAAAGAGAAATCCAGATAGGGAGTCACCTTTCCTAAAACCTCTAGAGTATTGAAAGTAACCTCTTGGGGACCCATTGATGAGAATGGATACTCTAGCACTTGTAAAAATTGAATTGACCATCTTTATAAACGAGTGAGAGATTCCATGTTACCTTATCATAGAAAAGATAAATCCCTATTTAATAGTATCAAAGGACTTTGAAATATCTATCTTAATAGAAAATATTCCATCCATGGACTTATTTCTCATGATGTTGACACATTCAGAAGCAGTGAAGAGATAATTTTGGATTCTTCTTCTGAAGAAAAAACCAAACTGGTTAGAAGTTAAAATGTTTCAGGCAATACCCCCTAATCTGGAGGTAATTATTTTACTAATAATTTTTGGAATGGTGTTACCAGTGGTTATTGGACTGAATTTCTTAATAACCAGAGCATTTTATTTCATTGGTATTAAGAAAATGAAGCTTTCATTCACACCATGAGGCATTGAAGCATGAATCAAAAATTCTATGACATAACTAATGAAATCCTGGTGCACAATATCCCAATTGAACATTAAAAACTTATTGGTGAACTCATAAATACCTTCCACACTATTAAGGTTTAGAGAAAAGTGGTCATCCTTGATTTCAAACTCTAGAGGTACCTCAACCAATATCTTATTTTTCTGACCATCAACCGTAGGAGTGATATTTCCAAGCATTTTGTATGTGAAGTCCTCATTTTATTCTAATTATAAGCTTTAAAATTATCTGACCATATCATTGGAGATCTCAATCTCTGAGTTAAAAGTAACTCCATTAATTTTATGAGCCATGCCACATTTTCAGATCCCTCTCTCTTCATGCAGTCATTGAAAGAATTTGGAGTTCTTATCTCCCTCTTAAAACCATTTGACATTGTAGTGACTTATAGACAACCTTTCCTAAAGATTCAGCAGGGCATCAAGATTATAAAGGGCCTTTATCTTATCCCTGGAGGGATAATCCTATTGCTAATTATCATTTTGGCACTGCAGAAGTCATTTCTCAACATCCCTAATATCATTTTCCAGGTTGGAGAATGATTCATTGATCTAATATCGAACCATTTTTTTGGTGTTTTTGAGCTTGATGGAAAGAAAAAATAGTGGGATGCCAAAGAAATCAACTTTCCAAGCATTCAAAATAACCTATCTACATCTAGGAACAATAAGCCATGAATTATTAAATCTAAAAGGAAATAGATAAGACCTCATTTTTCCAGTGCAAATTTCAATTAGAAAAGCATTATGGTCAGAGTGGCACTTTGGTAGGATAAGTCCAAAGATACTCAAGGGTTCATTCCCTTCATCAATGTGGACCATGAATCTATCAAGCTTACTAGATTTACCCCCATTAATTGTGTACCTTCTCCATGTGTGATCACATCCCACAGTGGGCACTTCAACCAGATTACATTTATCAATATAGGAAGAGAAATCAGAGGCTTCCAATCTGTTGAAATTAACATTAGTTTTTTCCTCTCGTCTAAGAACAATATTAAAGTCACCCAGAGCCATATGACTATAATATGTTTGCTCAAAAATACCCATCATTTCATTCCATAGATCTATTCTTTTTAGATAAAATTTATATGAATAAAAAAGGACAAGGATATAAAAACACCTTAAATTACCATATCAACCAAGAAACTTTGATGGGATGTAGTAGAAGATTGGATATTAACACTCTCATGCTTCAGAACCAAAATATCTTCAGCTCCATTGTCATTAACATGCTGTGAGATAAGTGAGTATCCAATTGAAGCCCATTTTAAAACCTTCCAATTTTCAATATTCATTTTTGGTTTAGTAATTCCAATCACCCAAGGTTTGATAGTTGTAATAAAATGTCAGAGGGCTTTGACCATGGGTGGATTCTCAAGCCTATGGAAATTCTAAAATAATATATTCATTTATTGAGAGCTGATTTGTCTCTGGTCTGAGACCCCCTTTCTTCATGATTTTCAATTTATTTGTTTTACCCTTCCCTTTGGCCTCACCCTTAAGGAACTTTACATTATGGAACTCATCAAAATTCTCAGGGGAAAGCGGAGAGGCCTTAGTTAGGGACATATCACTATCATCATCACATAATTTTCCATTGAGAGGTACAAATTTTTTGGGAGAAGGCTCAATTCTCATAATTGTGTCCTGAGGGATTCTTCTCCTAGAATATTTTATAGGGGGAACCTAAGTGAAGGGTTCCTATATGACCCGGGTAGCCACTCCCTAATATTGAGAGTATGAGATTGTTTTCATAAAATCTTAAGGTGGTTGAGAATCCTCCAAAGTATCCTTGACCAAAGAAATTTCCATCCTAGAGGATAAGAAACCCTCTTTATCTTTCTCATTATTGGATAGGGACTCCATGGGATGAGATAGTTGGGTCTTATCATGCCAAATGCCATCAAAGAGGCCTACTATATGGTTTTCATTCACCAGAGTGAGACCATATTGATGATTCACAACAGGAGAGGGACCATCATCGATCACATCACCAATCTGATTTGAAGAACGAGCATCGACCAGAGTCACATGATATTGAGAAGGATGAATGATATCAGGTCCCTATGAGATGGATCCAGGATCAATAACCATCACAACTATAGTACTAGAATGGGCATCTGCATTGTCTCCCTTTTTATCCGCAAATTTGTGCACCTGTATATGAGATTCAGGAGAATCATCAAGGATAATGCTTGGAACATTGATCTAAACTATCCTCATTGGTGTTCCAAGCTACTAAATATTAAAGAACTTGGTATCTACCTCAATTTCTACAATTCCATCAAGAGAAACCACTTCCTCATTTAAATAATAATCCTCCAGAAGAAGATTACCATCTTTATCAGCTTATGATGCTTGGGGATCACCTTCAATTTTCCCAAGATCCTTAACTTGGGATGTATCTCAAAGATCCTTTTGATAGTAATAGGGGACCAAATTCACATTCCCTTTATCATAGGTTATTCTATAGGAGGACTCATCATGCCCCTTTATGTTACAAATACTACAAACCTTAGAAATCCTTCACTCTGAAACAAGGTGACCAAAAAAATTACACTCCTCACAAAACTTTGGTCTTGTTTCATATAGGATGTAAAATTTGATACTATCATACCTCATGGTAAGAAAAACCTCTTCAACCATCCAAGGATTCTAGTATAACCAATTGAGTCTAGAAATGCGGACCCATACTTGTGTATGTGTATTTATTACATTGAAGGGGTAAAAATTGCAATCCTATTCTTGAATTCACAGGATTCCTTATCTCAGAGGAATGGAACCAAATCTCTAGGATTTCTGCTTAAGCTCATCTGAGGGGAATATGGAATGGAAGTATCCCTTTCCCATAATAGTCATCATCTAGTCCTCAAAGACCCATATCATAGAAATTAGCTTGATATGGTCATTAAATCTCCACATTTTCTCACCCTTTGGAGTCAATACACATGTGATGATAAAAAATTTGTAGAGATTGATCCTATATTAAACTACCACTTAATTGGAAGACACATGCATGGACTACACCATTTTTATAATCCGTCTCAGAGAATGAGAGCCAAAGTCAACAAGCATAAGATCTACCACTGATTTCACAAAATCTGTAAATTTTTTCTTCAAATATGACGAGTCTGAAGGAGCCTCACAGATTAGGGAATATTTCTTTCAGGGTGCAAAAAGATGGAGTAAATCCTTGTGTATGAATCAATCAGGTTGAACCAAGACTAGATTTTCCCTGCCTCCCTTTGAACCATCATCAAATCTAAAATGATCGTAGGTTTCATTCCTATGATGTTCGCCCCCTACTCCACTATTCCATGGAGCTACAATGACATGAATATATATATATATATATTCTTAACAAAATAATCCCAAACAAGAGAGAAAGGGAATCTCCATCTATAATCCCATCCAAGGAAAAGAGTGTCATAAATTCCAAGAGGTCCATAAATGATGCCTAGCATCTTGAATGTCTATTTGAAGAGACATCCAATCAAATCCACACCTCATTATTGTGCTTCATAGTCTAGGGGACACAATCTATAGGTATAAGACCCATGGCTTGGTACAAAAAGAGGGTTCCACTTAGTAGATAGAGGACCCATACCCTAACTTTTCATAAGGGTGCCACTCAGTAGATAGTGGAACCATAACCTAAATCTTTAGGAGGGTGTCCCTTGGTAGATAGCTAGAGGACCCATGCCCTGACCCGACATGAGGGTACCGCTATAATAGTTGAGAACCCATGCCATAAATCTATAGGATGGTGCCACTACATAGTTTATATATAACTTGTTCCCTATCCCAACAGGAGGGTTCCTCTCTAGTAATCAGTAGAGGACCCATTCCCAGCCTATCTGGAGGGTGTTGCTCTAATAGTAGATAGAGGACCCATGCCCTGCCTAGTAGAAGGGTGTCACTCTAATTATGAATTAAGGACCCATACACTACCCAATAGGAAGGTTCCATTCATATAGAAGATTGAGGACCCATTCCCTACACAACATAAGGGTGCCACAATAAATATAGGTAGAGGACCCATGCCTAATCCTAGTAAGAGTGTTTCACTCTAGTGTCTATGGAGATCATGTCTGATCATTGTCATCATCGAGTGTCACCTAAAGATGAATCACACTCGGAACATCTCAAATTGTATCTCATAATCCACCAAAAAGAAAACCAACATGTTCTACATAGAAAAACACTTAGGATATGATACTCATGGGCCAAAATATGAGTCTAAATGAAGGATATATGATAGGTTTAAGTTTCATAAAAAAAGAAGTCGGGGTACACGACATATAAGGGGACCCACATGGGGTGTGGTCCTACTTCCTTACTTGGACGCATCCCTTTCAGTACATGGATCACTTTCCGTGTATCCTAACATGGAATGTACAAGGACTACATGGAATTCCTCAGCCACCCAGGGTCCTGACCATGATCCTCACCATGTCAATGTAAACTTTCCTATGCCCGTGTACTGCGGTACACAATGTGACCTTCTGCATGGGGTCCTGCCCATGGACTCCACCACATGTGTAACAACCCAAACTTTTTGAATCGTATATTAACTTACTCTTAATGATTTAATAGAGATGTTAATGGTTAATGCAGAAAGAGGAGTCGATGGCTTCATCCATTAGACTTGAACCTTATGAAGCCCACTTATCAGAGCTTGGGAAGGAGGTAGCATCTTTGGGCTTTGCTTTGGACCAAGCCCCAGCCGAACTCCAGCGTGTCAATATTGAACGGAAACGCCTGCGGGAGAAGTTCAAGTTAGTAGAGATTACTACTAGGGAAATGTTATCTGAGCCTCCCTCAGATTCTCTCACCATAACACACCTTACACTTAGTTCATATGCCGGTGTTATAAGGGGCTATGTGACGAGACCATAGCTTCTTTGTGTAATCCTTTAGGATGAATAAATTGAGATTTATTCCTTTAATGAAGTTTATGAATTTTCAAATGTCCGGATAAATATAGTATGCATATTTTTGATGAATTTTAGAGAAAGGATATTTTAAAAATATTTATGTAAACCTTAAATAATTAAAAACGTGTAATGATTTTCAAAAAATGGTCTTCTACAATTATGTTCAGTACGAAATTTAGAGTCTAATAAGATCAACTTAATTTTTGATGAATAGTAAATTATGAATAGTGATTTTATGCTTAGGATTAGTAATGTGACCAAATGGATTAGTAATCTCACTTAAAGAAATTATTAATATAATCTAGGCACCTTGATTAAGTAATGTGATTCAATAAAATGGTTAAATAACGGTTTCATAAATTATTAGTCAAGTATTAGTTTTTTCAGGTGAATAGTGTTTTTTAATTAAAAATTAAATTAAAAATATTTAGAATTTTTTTTATAAAATGGACTTTATTTTTGAATTCAAAACATCGATATTATGCTAAGGTAATTTTTGGGGATTTTTCTGAAAAAAATGAATTTTCGGTGAATAGTGTATTTATTTAAAAATTAAATTAAAAATATTTAGAAAATTATTTTTATAAAATGGAGTTCATTTTTGAAATCAGAGCATCGATATTTGGTTAAGGTGAAATTTTGGGATTTTTCTGAGAAAGTTGAATTTTTGATGAATAGTGAAAATACAGTTTTTAAGTTACGGGTGTTTAAGGACATCATTAAATGATGTATTAAGTATGTAATCAATATGGTCGACTTATTAATAGTAAGATAAGGTATGAGGTGTCCCAAGTGGCCAATACTATGGGCAAATACCATGGGAAAGCCCATGGTTTTTCCAAAACCATCAATGAGGTGTCCCTTGGCCATTAATGCCTTGTCCCCTCACTTTCCCTATAAATACCCACCCTTCCCTCTAGTTTTTACTTCCAACTCTCCCCCAATTAAGCTATGGTCTCATTACCTCTCAAGGAGTCCTCCCATGGTGCCCCCAAGCCCTCGAGGTCCCAAACTTCGAGTTTTAAGAGTTACGTTTAAGGTAAGGGATCCGACCTCTCTCTTTCTTTTCAAGTAATCTCTTTTATGTCATTTCTTTTATGCTCCATGTTATTATGTTGGAGGATGTTATTTTATATTCATATTACTTCCCTTTTCATGTTCATATTATTATAGAACCCCTCTTACTCTCATCATTTTGTTTTATGAAAGTTTAAGTGACGCCGTTAGGCTGCTGAATTTTTAAGGGATTCTTTCACCCTTCTCATTTTCAAGTTCTATTTTCATGTCAAGTCTTTCAAGTTCCTTTTTATTATGTTGGGGTATTATCTCTATATCTATCATAATGATATTTTATGATCATATGATGAGAGACCCTATTTGATCTCATCAATTCATTTTTATTGAAGTTTAAGTGACGCCGTTAGGCTGCCGAATTTTCATAAGAGAAATCTTATTTTTGTCTTCCTTCCATGTTTTTCATTTCAAATGGCATGTACTTAAAATTTAATTACCATGATTCATATACTTTATATTCTTTCCATATACTATTTTTATAGATCATTTATGAGTGGGTGACCCATGTCCCCTCTCTTTTCAATGTTTTCTAAAACCCTGTAACATAGCCATTATGCTGCATAATTTTCGTCTCAAAATGCCTCTCTCTTTTTTCTAAAAATTATTTTATGTTATTAAGTGAATACTCAAAGATCTTTATTCTACAGGGTTATTCACATATATATCAAAATGTTCTATTTTAAATTCTGGGATTTACATACATGAAACCCTCTTTCCTTTCCGTGGGTTTAAAGTGACATAAAGATCATGTCTTTAAAGCAGTTTTAAAACATTATGATTATGAAATGAAACCCATTTATTTTATGCTATATGGGTTTTTTATGAAATTATTGATGATGATATATGTGGCTCACATGATAATAAATACATGTCAAGGGTGAGACCTGATAGCGCTCCAATGCATTGGGTAAAGACTTAATCTCTAGAGATGACTATTTTTAACGACGCCTTGGTGAATAACCTTGGTAATTTTTAATGACCCCTTGGGGATGGACCTTGGTGAAACAGAAATGATTTTCAATATTAAATGTTGTAGCCACATATTCACGTTATGAAAAACGTTATTTTTATTATGATATTCCTCATGATTTATTTCTCATGCCTTAAAGTTCTTTTCATGACCTTATTGAAGTATCTCAAGTTCACATGTAAAATGTTTCTCTTGTTTCCCTTACTGGGCCTTCTGCTCACCCTTTATTTTGATGTATGTCCCCATGTTATTAGATGCAGTAATGAACCTAGAATGAACTTAAGGAGAATCCTTTAAAGTGTTTAAGAAGAATGTTTTATGTTGTTTTCATGTATTATGTTCCTGGTTTCCAAGACACTAAACCTTAAAGATCCTCAGTTTTGTGTAATGTAATGAAAGTTTACGTTATAAAAAGGCGGGATTCCACAGTTGGTATCAAAGGATGGTTTAGTTATTTTTGGAAATTAGGATATAAAAACTTTAGGAAGAACCCTATAGAAAAGTTTAAATATAGGAAAACTTCCTGGTATTTTGGTAAGTATTGAGTAAGTGGTTTATCAAACAAATACATACCTGTCTAGATACGAGCAGGTAGAGGCGGCTATGGAACAGATGTACATAGGGGTAAAACCTGAAAACACCGCTTTGAGATAGACTTGAATGAGAACTGGTGCACGATAACGGGCCTTGCTGCACTCTTGGTTACGATACTCCCGGGGGATATGTTTGGTTAATCACAAGATTTTTATGAATCATTATGAAGGAATTATAAAGAAATGTAATTGTTTAAGCATGAAGTCTTAGTTAAAAGATTCATAAAAGAAATAAGTTTCTCACTAAGGTTTTATCCTTTTATAAAATGGTGGACAATAAGAGGAACCGTGCAGATGGTGACCGCAATGCACCATGTGCTGACGACCCTCCGATGGAAGCCGGAATGGAAACATTCATGCGAATGATGAACCAACTGACTCAAGTTATGAGTAATAACTTGAATCAAGATGAGAGGCCGATCTCACCACGAAGGGAACAACAATCTATTAAGTCCTTCATGCATCAACTACCACCAAAATTCAGTGGATCTACTTACCCATTGGTTTCAGAACAATGGATAAGCTCCATTGAAAATATCTTTTTTGTACTCCTTTGTTCGAAACAAGAAAAAGTCACCCTTGCTGTTTACCGCCTAGAGGGAGAAGCTGAT
This sequence comes from Viscum album, assembly GCA_963277665.1. NCBI lineage: Eukaryota > Viridiplantae > Streptophyta > Magnoliopsida > Santalales > Viscaceae > Viscum > Viscum album. The sequence continues at coordinate 1,777,910,048 of OY728157.1, forward strand.
CAGTGGTGGTCACTGGTAAAAAAAAAGGAATCCTAAAGGAGAGATGGAAGCTATGGAATGGGAAGAGTTTCGGGGAATATTCTTTAATAAGTATTTCCCTCGTTCCATGAGAACGAGAATGGAGAAATAATTTCTTGAGATGAAGCAGAAGGAGAATGAATCTGTCGGAAGCTATGAGATGAACTTCACCTGACTTTCACGATATACCTCTAGCTTTGTCATGGATCCAAGTGGGAAGTTTGATAGATTTTTCGGTGGACTGAGACCTCATCTGTGGAAGAATTTAGCCAACCGGGACTATGATAACTACGAGGAGATCGTGTGGAGTGCAATGAAAGTCGAGCTAGAGTTTGGTGAGACACAGTGGTCTCATAAATCAAATGAAAATAAGAGATCATTGGAGCCCAGTTTAGGGAAGAATTTTGATTAGGGAAGAGGTGGAAAGAAAATTCAACTTACCACATTCAATAAATGTGGGAAGAAGCATCCGAGGAACTGCTTGATCAGAAGTGGAAAGTGAAACAAGTGTGGAAGAGGGGGCCATATTTCTCAGAATTGTCGTAGTGAGGTGAAGCCTCAACTCCCCAACACTAACGACAGATGAATGATGGTTCTGGCCCTACCTGAAGTCCATTGATTCAAGTGTGGACAGCTTGGGGACTTTGCTAATCACTGTCCAAATACAAGGGTAGTGGAGGGGAATCACCATCAACCTCAGTAAAGGCCAGGGGAGAAATTTCATGCTTTTTCTATCACAAAAAATGAAGTTGAAGATCTGAATGACGTGGTAGCAGGTACTCTTGTTGTCCTCTCAAAACTAGTAACTACTTTGTTTGATTCTGGTTCTACGCATTCCTTTATTTCCTCCAAGTTTGCAAATAATATAGAATCAATCCCCGAACTTCTTGAGGTAGAGTTGTCAGTCAAGACTCCAAGCAGGATTATCCATGCATCAACAATGTTTAGAGACTCTAGTGTTTACTTTAGTGAGCACAATCTTATCGCAAATCTAGTAGTCATTCCCATGTTGGAATTTGACATTATACTAGGGATGGACTGGCTCTCAAAGTATAATGCTAAGATCAAATGCAGAAGTAAGGAAATCTCAGTAGTTTTGAATGAACAACCTACAATTATCTTCCAAGGAGAGATATCCCGAACTGATACCTATCTAGAAACACCTCCTATAGCTTTATTTATGGAGTTAATCAGTGATGATGAAGAAGGAAAAGGGAGTATACAAATATAAGATGTTCCGATTGTTCAGGAATACATGGATGTATTTCCTGAGGAGTTACCTGGACCTACCCCAAAAAGAGAGGTAGAGTTCTCCATTTAAATCGTACCTGGATCTCAACCGATATCAAAGACCCCATATAGAATGGAAAATGTGGAGCTAGAAGAGTTAAAGAAGCAACTACAAAACTTGTTGGAGAAGGGGTTTATCCAACCGAGTGTGTCTCCTTGGGGAGTACCAGTTCTCTTTATGAAGAAGAAGGATGGATCAATGTGGCTATGCATTGATTATAGAGAACTGAACGGGATCACATTGAAGAACAGATACCCTCTTCCAAGAATTGATGATTTATTTGACCAAATTCGTGGGGCTCAATTCTTCTCTAAGATTGACCTTTGATCTGGTTATCATCAACTGATGGTGAAGAAGGAATATATCCCAAAGAATGCCTTCCGATCCAGATATGGGCATTATGAGTTTACTGTTATGCCCTTCGGCTTGACTAATGCTCCTGCTATTTTCATGGATTTGATGAATAGAGTCTTTAAGGACTACCTTGATAACTTTGTGGTAGTTTTTATTGATGATATTTTGATATATTCAAAAATTTGTGAGGAGCATGAAGATCATCTGAGGGTTATTTTGAAAACTCTATGGAAGGAGAGCCTCTTTGGAAAGTTCAGCAAGTGTGAGTTTTGGTTACAACAAGTAGCTTTCTTGGGGAACATTGTAACCAATGAAGGAATCTCGGTTGACCCTGCAAAGACAATGGTTGTGGAGGAGTGGCCTCAACCCACAACAATAACTGAGATTCTTAGTTTCCTTGGTTTAGCAGGATATTATCGGAGGTTTGTGAAAAACTTTTCACTGATTTCTAATCCACTAACCAAGTTGACTCAAAAAGGGGTTAAGTTCATCTAGACAAAGGAATGTGAGGAAAGTTTCCAAGAACTGAAGAAGAGATTGGTTACTACACCTGTGTTAACACTACCCTCTATCAGAGAAGGATTTGTTATTTTTAGCGATGCATTTCTGAAAGGGCTTGGGTGCGTCCTCATGCAAAATGACAAGGTAATTGCTTATGCATCTCGATAGTTGAAGATTCATGAGCAGAATTATCCTACGCATGACCTAGAGTTAGCGGCAGTTGTTTTTGCTCTAAAGATATGGAGGCACTATCTTTATGGGGAGAAATGTGATATATACACTGACCACCAAAGTTTAAAGTATATTTTCACACAGAAAGAATTGAACATGAGATAAAGGATATGGTTGGAGCTTATTAAAGACTATGATTGTTCAATTCATTATCACCCTAGAAGAGAAAACAAAGTCACAGATGCGTTAAGCAGGAAAGAACCTGTTATTCTGGAAACAATGAGGATCCTAGTAGATCCCTTTGATTAAAGATCTAGTAAAACTGGACATGGAAATTGTAAGGGAAGGGACATCATCAACCCTATCCCAAATTATTTCTCAACCTTCATTACTAGAGAAGATCAAGAAGGATCAAAAAGAAGATCCTTTGCTGCAGGAGAAGTTTAAGGCTGTAAAGGATGGGAAGTTCCCTGATTTCAATATTGATCAAGAAGGTGTATTGAAATTTCTTACAAGACTATGTGTTCCATCTACTCCGGAGATAAAGAAAGAACTGATGGATGAAGCTCATAGCTCTACTTTCTCTATACATACAGAAAGCACTAAAATGTATAGAGACCTTTGTGATCATTATTGGTGGGATAACATGAAGAGGGAGATTGCTGATTACACTACAAGGTGCCTAGTGTGTCAAAAAGTAAAGGAAGAATGACAACTTCCTAAGGGGGTATTACAACCGCTACCAATACCAGTATGGAAGTGGGACAATATCACTATGGACTTTGTAACTGGTCTCTCGAAAACATCCAAAGGAAACAATGCGATATGGGTTATTGTGGACCGTCTCACCAAGACCGCCCATTTTATCTCTATTCGAGAAGATTTCTCTCTGGATCAACTTGCCAAGATATACGTAAAGGAAGTGGTAAGGCTACATGGGGTACCACTATCCATCGTGTCTGATCGTGATCCAATATTCACATCAAAATTCTCGAGAAGTATTCAACATGCTCTGAATACTGAATTGAATTTTAGTACGGCCTATCATCCTCATATTGATGGCCAATCTGAAAGGACTATTCAGACACTTGAATACATGCTGAGATTATGCTCAATGTAATTTAAAGGTGTATGGGATCAACACCTCCCATTAGTTGAGTTCTCCTATTATAACAGCTTCCATTCGAGTATTCAGATGGCACCCTATGAAGATCTGTATGGAAAGCGATGTAGAACTCCTACTTGTTGGGATGAAACTGGTGAGAGAAAGATTCTTGGGCCTGATCTTGTGCAAGAGATGACATAAAAGGTTCATGCCATCCAACAACACATAAAGGCTGCTCAGAGTCGGCATAAGAGCTATGCTGACAACCGTCAAAGGGACTTGGAGTTTGGTGTTGGCGATAAAGTCTTCCTTCTAATTTATCCATGGAAGAGAGTCATGCGGTTTGGGAAGAAAGAGAAGCTCATCCCTAGGTACATTGGCCCCTATGAAATCCTTGATCCCATAGGAGCAGTGGCCTATCGACTAACACTTCCACCGAACCTAGCTCAAGTTCACGATCTCTTCCATGTATCTCTCTTGAGGAAGTACATACCCGACCCTTCACATGTACTGAATCCAGAGGTGGTACAACTGGAACATGACCTCTCTTATGAGGAGCAGCCAATGGAGATCTTAGACCGTAGAGACAAGGTTCTACGGAACAAGACTACCCACCTTGTGAAAGTGTTGTGGAGGAATCATAAGTATGAAGAAGCGACTTGGGAGCCTGAGGAAACAATGAAGCAAAAGTACCCTCACCTTTTCGACTAGGCCTCAAGTATAAAATTTCAGGGATGAAATTTCTTAAGGGTGGAAGAATGTAACAACCCAAACTTTTTGAATAGTATATTAACTTACTCTTAACGATTTAATAGAGATGTTAATGGTTAATGCAGAAAGAGGAGTCGATGGCTTCATCCAGTAGACTCGAACCTTATGAAGCCCACTTATCAGAGCTTGGGAAGAAGGTAGCATCTTTGGGCTTTACTTTGGACCAAGACCAAGCCGAACTCCAGTGTGTCAAGCTTGAACAGAAACGCCTGCGGAAGAAGTTCAAGTTAGTAGAGATTACTACTAGGGCAATGTTATCTGAGCCTCCCTCAGATTCTCTCACCATAGCACACCTTACACTTAGGTCATATGCTGGTGTTATAAGGGGCTATGTGACGAGACCATAGCTTCTTTGTGTAAACCTTTGGGATGAATAAATTGAGATTTCTTCCTTTAATGAAGTTTATGAATTTTCAAATGTCCGGATAAATATAGTATGCATATTTTTGATGAATTTTAGAGAAAGGATATTTTAAAAATGTTTATGTAAACATTAAATAATTAAAAATGTGTAATGATTTTCAAAAAATGGTCTTCTACAATTATGTTCAGTATGAAATTTAGAGTCTAATAAGATCAACTTAATTTTTGATGAATAGTAAATTATGAATAGTGATTTTATGCTTAGGATTAGTAATGTGACCAAATGGATTAGTAATCTCACTTAAAGAAATTATTAATATAATATAGGCACCTTGATTAAGTAATGTGATTCAATAAAATGGTTAAATAACGGTTTCATAAATTATTAGTCAAGTATTAGTTTTTTCGGGTGAATAGTGTTTTTAAATTAAAAATTAAATTAAAAATATTTAGAATTTTTTTTATAAAATGGACTTTATTTTTGAATTCAGAACATCGATATTATGCTAAGGTAATTTTTGGGGATTTTTTCTGAAAAAAATGAAATTTTGGTGAATAGTGTATTTATTTAAAAATTAAATTAAAAATATTTATAAAAATATTTTTATAAAATGGAGTTCATTTTTGAAATCAGAGCATCGATATTTGGTTAATGTGAAATTTTGGTATTTTTCTGAGAAAGTTGAATTTTCGATGAATAGTGAAAATACAGTTTTTAAGTTATGAGTGTTTAATGACATCATTAAATGATGTATTAAGTATGTAATCAATATGGTCGACTTATGAATAGTAAGATAAGGTTTGAGGTGTCCCAAGTGGCCAATACCATGGGCAAATATCATGGGAAAGCCCATGGTTTTTCCAAAACCACCAATGAGGTGTCCCTTGGCCATTAATGCCTTGTCCCCTCACTTTCCCTATAAATACCCACCCTTCCCTCCTTTTGTTTTCACTCCCAACTCTCCCCCAACGAAGCTATGGTCTCATTACCTCTCAATGAGTCCTCCCAAGGTTCCCCCAAGCCCTCAAGGTCCCAACCTTTGAGTTTTAAGAGTTACGTTTATGGTAAGGGATCCGACCTCTCTCTTTCTTTTCAAGTAATCTCTTTTATGTCATTTCTTTTATGCTCCATGTTCTTATGTTGGAGGATGTTATTTTATATTCATCTTACTGCCCTTTTCATGTTCATATGATGAGATATCCCCTCTTACTCTCATCATTTCGTTTTATGAAAGTTTAAGTGACGCCGTTAGGCTGCCGAATTTTTAAGGGATTCTTTCACCCTTCTCATTTTCAAGTTCTATTTTCATGTCAAGTATTTCAAGTTCCTTTTTTATTATGTTGAGGTATTATATCTATATCTATCATACTGATATTTTATTATCATATGATGAGAGACCCTATTTTATCTCATCAATTCATTTTTATTGAAGTTTAAGTGACGCCGTTGGGCTGCCGAATTTTCATAAGAGAAATCTTATTTTTGTCTTCCTTCCATGTTTTTCATTTCAAATGGTATGTCCTTAAAATTTCATTACCATGATTCATATCCTTTATATTCTGTCCCTATACTATTTTTATAGATCATTTATGAGTGGGTGACCCATGTCCCCTCTCTTTTCAATGTTTTCTAAAACCCTGTAACATAGCCGTTATGCTGTAGAATTTTCGTCTCAAAATTCCCCTCTCTTTTTCTCAAAATTATTTTATGTTATTAAGTGAATACTCAAAGATCTTTATTATAAAGGGGTATTCACATATATATCAAAATGTTATATTTTAAATTCTTGGATTTACATACATGAAACCCACTTTCCTTTCCGTGGGTTTAAAGTGACATAAAGATTATGTCTTTAAAGCAGTTTTAAAACGTTATGATTATGAAATGAAACCCATTTCTTTTATTCTATATGGGTTGTTTATGAAATGATTGATGATGATATATGTTTCTCACATGATAATAAAGACATGTCAAGGTTGCTCCCTAATAGCGCTCCAATGCATTGGGTAAAGACTTAATCTCTAGAGATGACTATTTTTAACGACGCCTTGGTGAATAACCTTGGTAATTTTTAATGAAACCTTGGGGATGGACCTTGGTGAAACAGAAATGATTGTCAATATTAAATGTTGTAGCCACATCTTAAAGTTATGAAAAACGTTTTTTTTATTATGATATGCCTCATGATTTCTTTCTCATGCCTTAAAGTTCTTTTCATGACCTTATTGAAGTATCTCAAGTTCACATGTAAAATGTTTCTCTTGTTTCCCTTACTGGGCCTTCTGCTCACCCTTTCTTTTGATGTATGTCCCCAGGTTATGAGATGCAATAATGAACCTAGGATTAACTTAAGGATAATCCTTTCAAGTGTTTAAGAAGAATGTTTTATGTTGTTTTCATGTATTATATTCCTGGTTTCCAGGACACTAAACCTTAAAGATCCTCAGTTTTGTGTAATGTAATGAAAGTTTACATTATAAAAAGGTGGGATGCCAAAACATGACCTGTCTACCTATGATGGGTCACACAACATGTGGTATATCCACATGATTTTTGTTCCTTAAATTTTTCCAAAACCCTAGTGTTTAAAACTCAGGTGTACTACATGGTTTGTGTTCATCCCGGTACATTCCGTGTAGTCAGTATTTTCATAGAAACTTAGATATGTTTTTTGAATCCCATATCTGCCTTCACTTCATTAAATATCACTTCTAGGCTACCCAAAATTTTAGTTTAATTCTTTATTTTTTGTTTTTGGCCATCCGGTGGCTGAAAAACAGATTTCCATTGATCCATATGAAGCTTGCATAGGGCCGCCTTGCGCTGCCACACCTCCATCCCTCTCTCATTGCATCACAAGTATTATGATCTTTGGTGGACTCACCTGCACCCATAAAATCTACCCAAACCACCCTATGACTATCTATCCATTCATTTCATGTGAATACATTGTGAATCGGGAGGATCGATTGGGCTTGATCTTGCCCGACAATGTTGAACCATGGACCCATTTCTTAATTGAGAATAATTTAGAGAACAAAAAAGGTGTAATAATATTTGGAAAATAATTATTAGCCAAAAAATATATATTGAGATTAAAAAGGTGAGAAACATGGTATATCTTGCATTAATTTGATAATCAATTGAAAAATAATACATAGGCACATGAAAAGGATTGATTTAACTCATATCAAGAGATAGATTCGATCATGATCAATATATTTAATCAATTGGGGAAGAATTCAAAAATTGAAAAGTCCTACCTCAATATTGGATTGTTTTTTGATGAATAAAGTGTTTTCCAATGAATAAGATAAGTCGTTGTATTCACTGTGTCTTGATTCTCCTAGATCCGAAGTCTTGTTGTCATCTGATTTCGATCCAACAATGAAAGGTGATAAAACCATCCTTTCAGTAATCCCAAGGTTAGGTGGATAACCTTGATGATCCACCTTTTTATGGCTTATCTAGAGGGGATTAGAATTAGTTCATTTAATAAATTAATTAAATTAATCATTTAATTAATCACTAAATGTACCACCAACAACTACTTTATCTAAAAATTCCACTCTAACCCATTTTGGGTCATTCCTAAGGTAAACCTCATGTTCCTAATTCAACCATCATTTTAGATTTTTGATCTGAGATTCCGTTTCAAATTTGTCCCATTTTCTTTAAGAAACCATGTAAACATAATATAAAGTATATTTAATATTTTTATCAAATTGATTAATAGAACACCAGGCCTCAACATCACAAGTTGTCTCAGCACCTAGATCCAAAAATATTTATAGATATATTAAAAAGTCTTACAAGGAAAAAACATTGTGTCTATAGTTATTCCATGTTTGGTTGGCTATTTTATTTATTTCCATTACTAGTTAATTTTTTTGTGGATATAATGGGATAAATTATTCCCAAAAGTGTGTTCCATTATTCCTAGGTATTAGTTGTATGCCTGTGGGGATCAAGAACACCTTTTGGTCTAGTGATGGGTTGGTTCGGGTATCAATTTATATGGAATCACATGCTGGTTTGTTACAAAAATTCCTTATTAAATGGTTATAAAACATGATACTCATATAATAAAAGATTTTATTATAGATAAATGGCATCATAATCAAACTTGAACTTGAGATCAATCCTTGACAAGGAAAATCCAAAATGTAGATACTTCCTCAACTTGTACTGTAATTTGAAAATTGATCTTAAATAAGAAGAAAAATTCTATGTGTTGAAACAACCCCTTCCTAAGAAACCAAAAAGTGAAGGTGTTGAAAAAAATTATTTTAATACCTATAAAAATCCTATAAAATATGGAAAGGAATTATCCACGCTCATACTATTTTTCATGGAATATAACATATATAAAAAATATGAGACCCTTGATGGTAGTAAAATGATAGATAAATTGAAAAGGATTTATCAGAATAAAGAAAATCATGAACAATATAAAGTGTATAAATCTATTTTTGGTGAAAGATAATATAATTAATTCAATTATCCACCCATATGATCAATATTATTGGGTATTTAAATGATTTGGAGAGGCTATGTTCACCCCTTAAGCTTAAACTAGCCACTGATTTCATTATGTAGTCACTACCAAAAATATATTGAGGATTGATGAGAAGAACATGGGTGGTTCTGGTTCAAGTACCATGATGATGATACAAAAGGAAAATGGTAAAGGTTTTGGCCAAAAAGGGAAGAAGGTCATAGAGAATCCACACCACCTTCAATATGAGAAAGAAGAAATAAGGAAAATGTTTTCATTGTGTCAAAGTTTTCCATTGGTGAAGAAATTGTTCAAATTTCCTTAGAGGTTGCAAGAATCATAGTGGAAGGTCCACACAATGGATAGATATAATAGAATTCATTTCTTTCCTTTGAATGGTAGGTGATACCAACTTTATATTTTACAAGTGTTGTCAATGTAAAAGATAAAATAATCATAACCAAAATAAAGAAATGAGTGATCAATCATGAAGTTGGGGTTCATGTGATTAAATAAAGTGGTTTCTACATTAGGATTTGGATACTTAGAGCTTAGCTGAATATGTTATAAGATTTTTATTTTTCTCATTTTTCTCTAGAGTAAATAATTTAAATAATGGATTTTTAAATGAGATGGTATGGGGTTTTAATACACATAGTTTATGATTTGTTCAATTCTATAAAATTCTTTAAGGGAGATAAAAAATAGCTTATTTTGGTTAGGGAATTCATCCTATTTTCTTTTATGGAAATTTTTTGATAATACAAATGGATAAAATTTTAAATCGAGAGAAGAAATATTTTTTGAAGGGTTTAAAAATGATTCTTTAAGAATCAAATCAAGGGTATTGAAATATAGGGTTATCGAGAAGGAGAAATAATGATTCTATATGATATGTTTATTCAAAATACCTAATGGAGTTTAAGAAACTCCATGGAATTTCCATGTCAAGTATGGATGTTATAGAAATCGATTATTCAATTTTTAAAGGTATATGATTCCAAATGTATATTTTACAAGTGTTATAAATATACAAGATTTCAAAATTAAAAAATAATTTATTGATATTGTAGTTTACATTAATAGTGTTTCTATATCAATTTTGAATGTAATGGAATGAATCAAACATGAATGAATCTAATTAAAGGATTAGGATCTTCATCTCATTTATTTTATATGATAAGATAAATTATTCAATAACAAAGAGTTTTTTGGAAAAAATTGAGATGATTAGATGTATAAATGGTTTAATATTAATCAAATTCAATAGAAAACTTGAAAAGAAGATAATGGTAAGTGTTTATCCAACTATTTGTAAAAATATGAAGGAATGTGATTCCACCATCCATCAATGGCATATTTTGATGATTTATTCACTTTTCAAGAAAAAATTATTCAGACAAATAAAATATAATATATGATATGGAAATTATAGTTTATTTATTAAATATTACCACTAAGAGATTAAGTGTTATTTACAAACAAAGAAGGGTTTGTGTTTCTTAGTAAGATATTCTGAGTAGAATATAGTATCTAAGAATCTAGTGGGATTATATCTTAAGTTATAGAAATTAAAAGTTAATAAATAAATGATTATACCAGTATAAGATTAAAGTGTTTTCACTTAATATACTAAAGAGTTTATGAAATGCAATGATAAATAAAAATGCAGAGAGGTACACTTAGTTATTGTGAATAAGTGAACACTGCTATTTCTTGAAGGATTGTACTAGTAAAATTACAAAGTGAATTACTATTGACATCCTAGAAGAGTTTAGAATATTAAGGTAAATAGAAATATAAAGAGTTATATTAATTAATATAACAAAGTAAATTACACTTTATCCTAAGGGGTTTAAGATATGATAGTAAAGTAATAATGTAAAAGTAACATTATTTGAATAATTTTAAGAAAAAAACTAGGTGGAAAGAGTTCCAATGATGATGATTATACACTTAGAAAGAGTTATAAGTAGAAAAAATAAGTTGACATCATAAAATTTTATGTTATGAATATAAGAAGTTTGAATATGTTCAAAGAGTTGAATAGTTTGGAATATGATTCCTAAATCTCACTATTATTCAAACTGTTTTACTTCGTAGATATTTATCACTAAATAGTTAATGGGAGATTTTTATTAGATGGAAACATAGAGATGAGATAAGAATTATATATGATGTAATGAGTTAACAAAACCCTAGAAAGTGTAGCATACAAAAGTATTATTTAGCAATTTATATAATAGTCCCAAACCCGCACTCCCAGATTCAATACTAAAAACACAATATTTCCATTTATAACTATGATACTAATATGTGTGACCCAATTTTATCCATCCAAAACATAAAACATCAAATATAATTATTGGATCACCTACACCCCAAGGACCTTTTATGTTTAGAGTTTTAGAGAATTTGGATAACTCTTACATACTAATACCCATGTCTCTAAGTGATCATTTTTCTACTATACCCTTATATTATTATTTTAAAAAATTATTCAACATCGCCCATAAAATAATTTACACATGAAACCTTTATAGAAAATATTCACTTAATATTATTCTTCATAACCTTGGGAAATGTAAAATATAATAATGATGAGCTCAAATGCTCAGTGTGGGTGAAAATAATCCTTAACAATTGAATTTCATCAGTGAGCATAAGATTAGAGTAAAGGTATGATGAAACAATCAAATTGAATGAGAATATAATAAGATAATTAATAACCATAAAATCATGGATCATTAAACATGTCACATTGGATAAATCTTCAACAAATATAAGAGTTATAAGAATCAATAATTATGAGACATGTTATGTCAATCCTAATCAAAGGAACCATTAAAAATTTATACAAATCTTAGATAAAACATGTTGGTATCATGGAACATTATCTTCATAACCTATGTTTAGTCATGTCATAAATAACCAGAGCCCGATTAAATCCTTAGGAGAAACCTCCCTGGTTAAATCCCTCCATTTTTCCTTTAAAGTCAAGGATCATTACCCAATGTATTGGAGATCTATATCAGGATAACTTTTCATATAAGTTGTATTAGAATAACCCTTCATAATCAATTATTTACAAGAAATTAAAATTAATATAACACATGGAATATTTCATTTCCATCATCAAACTTTTAACCAAAGATTACATTCCTTTATAACTTTATTTACCCGTGGAAATAAAATGGGTTTCATGATCATCTCTTTAAAACAATCATCATAAGGCATCCATAGAAATAATATGGATGGTTTTATAAGATAATTTTCCCAGTGAATCAGAGGATTTATTGAATTATTCTAAAATAAATGAAAATACCTTTAAAAGAACATTTAAAATATTTCTTTAAAGATAGGGGAAAACACCCTTTTCTTTCAATACCTTTAAAATCTAAAAATTCATAAAATATTGAGAAAATGATTTTATTTTATAACAAACATGTAAAAATATAAATTAATATTAAAATAAAATAATGATCATGATGGAGGGTAAATCCATTCATGTCATAAACATTAAAAACAATCATTCTTTTCAAACCTTTGTAACGAGAGTCAAAAGTGACCCATGAAAAAATAATTATGAAATTTCATTTTCATAAACATTTAAAATAAAGTAAAATATCATAAAAAATAACTTTAGAAATTATTTTTTAGAAAAGAAAATTCTTTAAATAAATAAAAGAACATTGTTTCTCCTTTGAGGTGGTGAGTTCGGGTGATGATGAAATGGTCCGATGAGAATCATCACATGTCTCTTTTTCTAGAGACAGTTTCTTGTAAAATTCACCATTTATTTTGTTTTGACCCAGTCCACATCATTATCCCTTAATGAAGGGTTGGATTAACCCCATGAGGACTTGATAATTTACCTCTTCCGTATTGCGAAGGAGTTGCCACAACCAAATGGTCCCAACGGGTGATTTCATGGGGTTGAGTACTTGTGTAATCAATCCTCATTGGATATAACTTCCTCAGATGGTCTCTAATGGGTTTATTCATGGAGACAGAAACACCAAAAGACCTTGGTATCCATGATTCATGGACCTTCTTTCCAAAGGCAGGTGCTTGTTTGGGCAATGATTTGGCCAACAACACTTAGGGACTCCATTGTTCGAGAGGATGAGAAGTCGAGTTCACTGCACCCCTATGAGGGGGGGGGATATTGCCTATTTTGGTACTCTCTTATAGATTTAAGTCATGTTAATATGTTTGTGAATCCTTGGTTCATTCTCAAAGAGTGTGTCTATGGTCTACCCCTGGTTTACAATATCATCATAGGCATACATGGATTTGGTTCTACAAAGGCAATGCTGATTTAAGCCATACAATAAGGTGATCTAGAGTTTATCGTCATCCAGGGGGGATGGAAGGTGAATTGATGTTGGGATCAGACCCATAAGATGGGTTTCCTACGTATCCTTAGAAGAGTAATCAGAACCCACGTAGTTCGGAATTGCTAGGGCTTACACATAAAAGATGCCCATTTAAGAGGATATGATTGAGTAAACCATTTTGGATGGGAACCCTTTTGAGATCATGCCTTAAAGTAGGTTTCCTAAGTATCTTGGTTTGACCAGGAATCATAGTTCTTGTAGTTTAGAATTGAGTGGATGTTGTAATCATCACAAATCTCTAAGCCCACGTGATTCATTCTCGGTGTGAGAAACAAGAGGATATGAGAGATCCAACCAACCACATGCTTCATCTCTTACTGGTGGGATAGGGTGAGCCTACGACAGAAGAGGCTAGGGTGAAAATGGGTGAGGGCATGGAGTGATGATCATTTCAATGTGAAATGACATTAAAGGTCATACGGCTCGACCTCAGAATATTTGGGACTTAACTCAGTGGGAGTACCCTGGAATGCATTATGGGAAGGAGAGGAGTGTCTTCCTCATCACAAGGGGAAGTGAACATAACCCATTTTACTAATCACTATTCCTCATTGAATGGAAAATCTAGTGATCACCTTTAATCCCTAAAACAGGGAGGTTCACATCGACATCCCAATGTTGGACTCCGGGTTACCATGGGAATGTAGACCCACAAACATCCCTAGATCCCGAACCATTGTGGAGAGAGACTTAATTATCCCACTTACCATGGGTATGTAGACTTAAAGGGGAACACGGATGCACCCAAAAACTTGATCATACGAGACCAGTGGCTTTGGAGGAGGCTTTGGCCTAATGTCGGGGGACTGGTTCTTGGAGGGATTATGGAGGACTTGACAATAACGAAGGACCAAGATTCAAACAAGAGGAAATAATACCCCAAAACACCACATTTCACATACTAGTTTCTTATACGAGATGGGGGAACCTCCTCATACCGTAGTGGTATGTGGTCAGAGGGGTCATCTGCGTACCAGAGTGGTACGCGAGCATGTGTATGGACCACCGCGCACTACAGTGGTACGCGGGCCTGGATGTGGTCTGTCACGTCGATTTGGGCTCCACCTGCATACTGGTGTAGTACGTGGCACCGAGTTAAATCCACATAGTGATGCACTATGTGGGACACCATATTGAAGGAGGGTCCATGGAATTATCATTTTCAGGGAGTTTATCCATGAGAAATATGTGTTTCGTGGTTTCAAAAATTAGGTTCATGGTTCTATTATTATTATTAATTTACCCCATTTTATGGTTCGTGACTGGCTATACCTGCAGAGAGAATGGTTCACAATTTAGGCTTCATCGATGATTTAAGACTGAAGCCAGAATCTTCCCCGAGTTCTTTGTTCCAACCTCTAGGGTCCCCTTTGAGCTTTCTTCTTCCGTCCTCTTTCTCAATTCCTTCTATGCTTATTTTATAGAGAATTGGGGCAATCATATCTATGGGCATGTGACACCATTTCTGGAGGCCCATGAAGAGATATCCTAACCCACAGAAGACTCGGTCAACTAGGGTTTGCGTAGGTTGTAGTTCGCGATTATGGTTCGCAGAACCCTATTAGTTTTCTTCATCCACGAATTGCTGAGTTCATGAGACGATATGTGGATGGACTTCATGTGCATAAGTCCTTTAGCGATGTGGTTCATGATCGATCGGGTTCTCTAGCCATTTCTCTGCAGGCCTACACCTCGTGGGTCATTCTGCATACCAGTGGTTCACGATCCATGCAGTCCATGAACCCTTCCCGGTGATGGTACGTGGGCCACTTAAAATATTTTGAAAAACATGAATTCCTTCAAGTTTTCTAAATTTTGTTGCTCAATTTTAGTCCATTCACTTTGTTAGACTTTTAGGAATACTTTCTTCCTTCTGCAAAGTGATGGTGATAGTATTTTATTCCCTTGGAGAAAATTTCAAGACCCTACAAATGCCACTATCAGAATGGGGTCTGTTCAAAATGAAAAGGGGACTATTACGATGTAGAAGTGGTACTGAACTGACATGGTTTGTGGTATAATAGATAGACCTGGTAGGATGGGACTACACCTATATATATGGTCCCATGTCATTTGTCTTTTTACAATTTCTCGCAACAAAAGTACTCTCAACTCCCCCGAATTTCTCTTCATTTGCGTACCATGCCTCTTGTAAAAATTCATTTCACGAATCTCTTCGTATGTGCCGCGAACCAAACTTTTCACCATTTATCTTCCCAAAAACCTAATTTTGGATTTCTCAAACGTCATTGTGGAATTTTAAAATTAAAATCCATATTCCGCATAAAATAATGCTACACTGCTTGTGTGTCCGCATACCAAGCTTGAACTAGCAAACCGAACTTTAAGTCTTAATAATCCAAACTTAAACTTTTAATATGAAATATTTGAAAATGATCTTAATGTGGCCTAGGTTTGCGGTATCCACCTTCCACAAACCCTCATGTTCACCAAACAATGCTCTACGGGCCAGTGTCTTGCGGTTGCTTCATGTACCATGGATGTGCGTGATGTAATGCTCCAGTGTACCGTAGCAGTATGTGGCAATATCTTCCGCACATCATGAAGTATGCGATATATGAATTCCACATACTATTTTCAGGAACAGTATGAGAGGCCCTATATAGATGTATTTTTTAGTTATTTAGACATTCTTTTTTAACCTTTATCCAAAAACTTTTATTGGACTGAATTTTTATCAGCTTTTGGATCTTCTTGTAGAGGTTACAATGACTTTTTAACAGGCTGTGATGAAATTGAAGAAGATGAGGGTTACCATGGTTGGGGATAGTGAGGATTATATTTGATACTACATTATTCCCCATGTCAGCTTCTTAAAATATCTATTGACACTAGATCTCATAGCTTACTCGTTGTCTATGCAGTTTCCACTTTACAGATTTGGTCTCCCTGACGACGTTCCTCTGCCATTGGCTGACCCCAATACCCCTTTAATTCTTTTAGAATCATATAAAGGACATGATCGATCCAACATTTCCTTAGCAAGAGAATTCATAAATACTACAATTCAGGAAAAAGTCTTCATATTAAGAGGCTTAGTGTGGATTCAGGGCAATTGCGGGGGTTGCAATGTTGTCCCGAGACTAGGAACCCGAGAGTACCCATCCATTATCAACATTTCCCAAGACAACCCTAATAGCGGGTGGATCACCAAGAATTATCTTCAGGCTGGAGGATGTTTCTCCAATGAATGGGACTAGGAATTCTGGGTACATCAAACCTGTTTTGTGTCCCCTGACCATTTGAGGGTAGTGAAATTATATCAGGCAGTCTGGGTTTCTCAGTTTGCAGCATTCTCCCATGGATAAATCCTTCCTAAACTGCTGAGTTGCTGGTGTTCAAGTACCAATGAATTCCATTTATTTCATGGGGATGTATGAATTATCTTATGGGATATCAACCAGCTTAGAGGACTCCCCATCCTTAGAGAGATGTTTGAAGAATTTATCCTAGCCACCACTACTTGGAATGACACTAACCATTTGTACCCTTTGACAAGGAGTCTACTGGTTATGGTAGAGGGATTATTCGATCATCCCATTCAGACTCGCTCTCTTATTCCATTCAAGGCATTGATAGGGTTATTCTTGCAGGCTAATGCACGTAAGATGAGGTCTCTTCGCAGTCTAACTCATCTATCCTGTCAGTCCTGCCAGACTCCAGGGTCATATTATGCTACCCTTGATGCGGGACGATATACCACATGGGGATATGAGCTTCAACTATATGTATCACATACTTTTAGATTATTAGGTTTATTTTCCATGTTTTTGGGTGGATATATTTTCCCATCCTATGATGTATATACCGGGGTCCAGGCCTGTACTTTGATGATGGAGGTAGTGATGGAAGAGGGTCGAACCATCAATTTGGACAATCCTACTCTCACATGACTTTATGACTTGTTGGGATGAATACAGGAAATTAGGCCCCCACATTATCTCAGTGGACCATTTCAATTCCTGTATGGTTGGATGACATAACACTTCCCCTGTTATGAATACATGAAAACTGCACAGGTTCCTCATTCCGACTTTCAACCCGCCTTTATCAACATTTCCTCTATTCATCCCAGGACTTTAAGCATTATTTATGCAGTTGGGCTATTGAATGATGCTTCTCGCTTCTCTTTTTAACCGCATCCTACCCCTCATAGGTCATTAAGAGGTGATAGGGGCAATTATTTATAAGAATGCTCATACATCATTTCACTTCGGGATGTGATGATCACTACTCGTATAGATCGAGTGGCCATTTTTGAGTCATACCTCCCTTACCGGTTTGCCAGAAAATTTGGGTGCCTTCAAAAAGATGCAATTCTTCCTGCTGTTCAGTTAAGGGGAGAGTCTCGTCCCATAATTCTTCACCAGTTATGGATTATGATGATATGTGAAGGTGCCAATATGGAAGTTATCATCCCCAATACAATGGGACCCACTTTTTTGTCACTGGAATATACCCAACTATGGATGAGCTGTTACCTTGAAGGGGTGCTGAGAGAACTAGTTTGGTGGGTGTAGAAGCCTCTAACCATTCTCTACCCATCCTCAACCCAACGACCATGCCAAAAATTCTTTATTCTATGATGAGAACGAAAACTAATTATTTTATTCCTGTCCCTTTGGCAACCATGATGGATATGTCACCTATTCATGCCCTTATGGTAAGAAGATGCTCGGTTTTCCACCAGAAGCATCTGGTAGGGGATTCATCAGTACAACCTATCTCGGCGGGGAGTGATTAAAACTACTCCCCTACTATGGATAATTCCCATGAACTTAATGAGGTTGGCCTTAGTAGAGTATCACTGGCCACCCCGGAAGTCACAGCTAGTCCTTTGTGTCTGGCTCTAGCGGTTGAACCATCTTATGGCAAGGAGGTCCCCCCCCTCTTGGGTAACCTATATTAGGTCCCTTCCCACCCCTATAATGACACTTCCAACTTATATAACCATTGCAGAGGGGGAGGATAAAGGTATTGGTTCCACGGCGAGGCACCAGGCAGTGCAAAAACAATAATGGAGTCCATTATGTGCCCTTGCTATGGAGACACATATGGCTAGATTCATTGATGAGACAGAAAATTTTCAGAGATTATTCACTGATCTGGGTTCTGGCGGTTTTGATTATCTGCACTTACACCACCTTATCTACCAAATATTTATATCCTAAGAAGACCTTGCTTCTTGTGAGTGAAATATTTCCAAGTTAAATTCATCCCATTATCAGATGATGACCTTTAGAGATGTTTCAGAGGAACTCAATCACCTATCGGCCAAAGAGGCAAAAACTTGCAATATGGTGGTCACCCAAAAGGAAGTGCTGTGGGAGTGTAAGGCCCATGCAGTAAGGTTGAGGGATTAACTGGACTCTTAATGTGACAATTAAGAAGATATATAGAATAAATGGAAGGAACTAAAAGTTTTTATGGAGCGGGTGCGTCCGACGGTCAAGGCTAAAGCAGAAGAGAGAGCTTATTTAGAGTAAACTCTTGACAGACTGTGGTAGTCACTGGCCATATTTCTGGAAAGGGTGAGCTGGGATTTATTGTAACTCTCCCTAAATCATGATATGCACTCTTTTTTTTGATACTTTAGAGGGACTTTGAACTGGGGATGTTCCTCCATTTTTTCTGAACTCAATGAAACTGATTTCCTTCAAATCCTTATTCTTTGCCTTTTACTGTCACATCAACTAATAAACATCAATCATATAAACATTATTTTGATCAGGTTTTAATTTTAAACCACGATTCAAAACTAGTAAATTGAAATAATCGACTTGAGATCTAATTTTTTCCTGAGCCATGAGACTCAGTGAGCGTAGTTCGACTATTTATGAGGTTTTATGGAACAAACTCACAGACCTTTATGTATTTTTCATTATTAACATAATTTTTGCCTAATCCTGATTGACAGGGCTTAGCGGGCATAACTTGACTTTTTCTTAGGCCTCCCTTTGTGGGGTTTTGACCTAACAAGATTTACGTCTCTTATGACGACTCAACATTTTTTTTCAAAATCATTCATAGTGTAGGTTTAACAAAATTAAACTCAACTTTTATCCATAGTTTCCCTTTGTGGAATTTCACTTTAGAAAGTATGGAGTCTTTTTTGTAGGTAGTTCATAGTCCTTCCAATCAAACTTATTACTGATGTTTTAGGTCAAACAAATTTGACTAAACTTAACAAGAAGGGGCCCTAATTCAATATTTGTCATCCAGGAATGTTCTAATATCCTTCACACATGGATTATGGATTATTCTTGACCCTAAATTTGTTAATTTTGTACATTCATGAGGCTCAGAAGCCATTTTAGATGTACAGAGGTAGGAAAGGACTCTCATGGGGATGAATTTTCCTTTGATTGATGGCCTTTTTATAGGCGAAATATGTAGAGCCATTGGGGCATGATGTGCATAGTCAAACAAAGGTGTTCGCAAAACACTGGCCTTCCATCTCTGATGGCCTGTTAGGGTTTGTAACACTTTGAATTTATTTTGATGTTGGGAGCTATAGTGGGTGGCCGGTCTGAGTAATGGTGTCTAAAAATATTAGGGACATTCATATCGGCTTTGAGCAGGCAACTGTTCCCGCACGATTCTTACATACTTAAGGGAGAGCTTGTGAATGATCAATTTAGTTAGAAATATTTTTTATGTCAGGGGAGTTTGGAAAGAGGAAGGTGTATGTAATCCATTTTCTAGGGCTTTTCCAAATCCGGGGGTGTGATAGAACATGAATGTCATTTGAGTGTATGGAAGTTAGAAAGGATTCTCCTCAGAACAAATTTCCTTTGATTGGAAGCCGTTTTGTAGGCGATATATGCAGATCCACCAAGGAATGATGTGCATAGCCAAGAAAAGGTGTCTGCAATACACTGGCCTCCCATTTTTGATGGTTATGAAGGATTATAGAGATTGGGATCTTTCTGAACACGATACATGATCTTCGTCAAGGGGTGCACCTGAACATGAAAATGGACACTTATTTTAACTGAACTTCTCTGGGAAACCTGGAGAGTAGTGGAGGACCATTTCTTTTGTACGTGGATCAGCTTCACGCATATGGATGGGGTATCTTTAGAAACCTAAAAAGAGACTAGAGATGAATCAGGCCCATGGTACGCGCGTCGCAACGCGTCCAATTTGCAAATTTTTATAACCAACTGGCTACTGTAAAATTGGCGAGCAGGGTCGAACCACAGAGAGAACAGAATCTAGTTCACTAAAAAAAATTCATTGGACAATGTTTAGATGGACAAAGGTTGAGGGAATTCCTATTTTTGAGTTTTCTTTTTTTTTTCTTTTTAATAAAACTAAAAGGTGAGAAGACAAAATATAAAAATAAAATTGTAAATGAGAATGATGATGGACTCTAAATCAAAAAAATGTGTCGGGGATGCTGATGTCGCAATTAAATTGCTATGAAGCCATGCAAGGTAGTTTTTAAAGTGATTAAATATTTATTCTGTTTAATTATTGCCAGTTCTGAAAATATAAGCATATTTTAGATGCTCAATTTAAATTTCTTAATTCATTTAAGGTCCCATTCTTTGGTGTCATAAATAAATTAGAAAACTCATTAAAGTCCCGAACTAAATAGTTAAATGACACAACCCATTTCTCACAAAGTTGTGTTACCAATTTGCACTTACCATCAGTCAATGCGGTTTACCTTCTCGGACCGCTGTGTCAACTTATTATTAAAATGGCCAATTTTAATTTCAGCAGTTAATTTAGTGCAAAAATAATTTAAACAGATAAAAATTCAATTAAAAAAATTTAATTGACAATTAACCACCAAAAAATATCATTACATGGCACGTGCAACAATTTTCATTATTTGATCAACATCCTGACACTAAGAAAATCACCCCGACATCATGATTGAAAGAATAAAAGCGATAATAAAATGATATATCATGTGAAATAGCACTGCGTTACCGAAGAAATGATCGTGTCAGTCTCTATTTTCACCGTGCGCAGCAACCCTCGGCACGTGATGACGTTGCGCACCAACGGTGTGCCCACCAGAAAAAAGGATATGAGTGATGAAGTGGATGTTGGTCGGTTGCTGGTCGGATCCTCGGATGGCGGTGACCGGTGCGCGGCTGCTGGTTGGATGCAGGTCAGATGCTGGTCAGCTCCTTGGACCTTGGATGGCGGTGAACGGTGCGCTGCAAAAACTAGATGCGGGGTGGAGCTGTGGAAGCGGCGGGGTGAAGGGAAGGGAAGGGTCGACGTGGTGTGGGGTCTTCGGACTGGAGAGGGGAGGCTTGCAGTGGGTCCAATGGGGTAGGCGGGTCCAGCAGGGTAGGCAGGTTGGAGATGGGAGGCGGACGAGATGGAGATGGGAGGCGGCCGGGATGGAGATGGGGAAGCGGCAGGGGGAGATGAGCGAGGGAGTGGGGCTGGCGGGGTGCAGGTTCGGTGAGAGAAGGAGAGGGGATGGGAGGCAGCGGGTTAGGAAGGGGAGAGATGAGGCCAGAAGAGGGGGTGCGGGTTCTGGAAGGGAGAGTGGGGCGTGACAAGGGTAAGGGGGTGTGGGGCGAGAGAGAGGGGAGGTAGGGGGTGGCGAGTTAGATAAGGGAGAAATGGAGAGGGATGGTGGCGGGATAAGGGGAGAGAAAAGGGGGAGAGGGTTGAGGGATTGGAGAGAGGGGGTTTAAAAAAAAGAGTGTGGTGTGGGTAGAGAGGGGAGCGGGTCAAGGGGGTAGGGGGTAGGGGGGAAATTAAAAAAAAACAAATTCAAATTTCAGATTCAAAATTTAAAAATAAAATTTAATAAAAATTTGTTAAATGTTAATAATAAAAAAATACTAATATCAAATAATAATAATAATAATAAAATTAAATATATAAAATTCTAATTAACTATAAAAAAAATTAATTAAAATAAATGTTAATGAAACTAATACTAATAGAGTTAATTAAAATATATAAAATTAATATAAACTAATAAAAATACTAAAAATACTAATATCGATATATAAATTAACTAAAAATTATCAAAATAACTAAATTACTATAAAACTGCAAAAATAAACTAAAAATATAAAAAATGGTTAAACTTATTAATTAAAACTAAGTTAGAAAATTATAAAAATACATTTAAGAATCTATGTACATCAGCCCACATGTTTTGATATATCATGTATGGGTGTAGGAAGAAGAATGTAAACCATGTCCTTGAGGACCCTTGAATCATGAGGGATGTTACGAGGCTTGGAATCCTATTGGGTGTACTGAGATAGGAGAGGACTCTCCTGGGGATGAACATTCCATTGATTGATGACCATTTTATAGGAAACATATACAGAGCCCCCAGGGCATGATGTGCATAGCCAAACAAAGGTCTCCATAGGACACTGGCCTCCTATCTTAGATGGCCATGGATGGTTATGGGGATTTAAGATCGCTCAGAGCACAGAGTTTGAGGTATGGAAAGAGTGTATTCAGATATATTGGAGGCATTTGGGCTACAATTTACTCATGGAATTTCGTATCCCTTATATAGATCAGACTCACATGTAGGGTGAGGCATTCGTCCCATATTTGGGGTAATCTGTCATTTAGCGTTACATGGCCAGGATGTGGTGTTTCTCTCAGGGAAAGAAATCATGACATGCTTTTTATGGTCGTGCTGCTAGGACCAACTTTCTGAACTATCTTACCATAATGTCATAGTGGATGTCTCACTAAGATCCCTAATCTCACATGATCTATGCTTGGTGTGATAAATAAGGGATTACGAGGGTTCTAGATCACCACATAAGAATGAAAAAATCAACACCATAGAGAACTTTAGGCTTAAACCATTGCTATTCAGTTTAACATTGTACATCAAGGATGATTTTGGCCTTGAAGTTTAATGTCGTGTGGTGAAGACATGATGCTATGCAGTTTAGAGTCATACAGTGAGGACAACTACATTGTCATAAAAATCATTAATATCTTTGAGTTAATTGTAATCAGGATGTTCTGGCGTTCCTTAGATGTGAGTGATAATAGAAGGTGTAAACCATAGTTCTGGGGGAAACTTGAATTAGGAGGAATGACATGGGGCTTGGAAGTCATCGGGAAAACCGAGATAGGAGAGGACTCTCCTAGGGAAAAATTTGCCTTTGATTAACAACTGTTTTTAGGCGATATATGCAGAGCCACCAGGGAATGATGTGCATAGCCAAAAAAAGTGTCCACATGACACTGGCCTTCCATCTCAGATGGCTATGAATGATTATGGGGATTCATGTTTTCTGAGAATATAGAGTTTTATAAATGGGAAAGATGTGTATGGGAATGGGGGAAATACCCATACAGTGATTAACCATGAACTATAGAAGCTTCTTTATAGATTTGGATCATATGGATAAGGGGAATAAAAATATTTTAACTTTGTATGAGTGTGGGGCATGTACGGGGTCTCGTAACATTTGATAATTGGGCCACACGTAACTCTTGAAGAATCTCGCAGTTTACTGTCATGTGTTTAGGACATTTCATGGACTCCCCACACAAGTCTGGATTACACATGGGGAAAGAGGCGTTTTTTTATGGTGCCTGGGCCAGGATTCCAAATTCGGGTGTCACTACATATCCTACAAGGGTAGGAATCAAGACTTATGTAGTTATAAACATTCCCTACAAATTTTTGGTCGATGTGTAGGGACATGTTAGGGCATTTTTTTCCATGGCTGGGCTGGGATTCCAAATTCAGGTGTCACTACGTATCTTGAAAGGGTATGAATCAAGCCATACATAGTTCTGAATGCTCCCTATACCAATATGGCTCATACATAGGGGTAGGAACATTTTTGTTTCATTTTCTACGGGTGTCGGGTCTACCATATTTCTTTATAGTTAGTTTTCATAAGGGAATCCTTACCACTGATCCTAATCCCACATGAGTTATACTTGATGTGAGAAACAAGGAGTGACAAGGGTTTCCTTCGCAAGTGTGGGGAGGAAGAGGATATGATGGAGGCATTTTTTTTATTTTTAAATATTTTTTTGGTAGGGGATGGGCCCAGATCAAGGATCGAGGTGTTTCTACATATCCCACAAAGGCAGGAATCAAGCTAGACATAGTTCTCTAAAGGATCATGCAGTTTATCATCATGTGATTAGGATGATTTGTGCCACGCAGTTTAATATCATACAATGAGGACATGATTCCTAGTTTAATGTCATGTTTCAGGGATGAGTTCCCTATAGTTTAACATCATGTGGATAGAACTATTACTCATAGTTTAAGGTCATTGAGTTTGTTCCATGACATAATGGTACTACAACTCATAGTTTAGGGTTATAGAGTTTGGACCATGACATCACGATACTACAACTCATAGTTTAGGATCCTAGAGTTTGGACCATGAAATGACGGTACTACAACTCATTGTTTAGGGTCATAGAGTTTGGACCATGACATCATGGTACTACAACTCATATTTTAGGGTCATGGAGTTTGGACCATGACATCATGGTACTACAAATCATAGTTTAGGGTCATAGAGTTTGGACCATGACTCTGAATTTCTATTATGAAAAATAATTCTTCAGAAACTTTGAATTTGTGGGAGCCATGATGATTTGTTTTTCCATTGATATTAGGGTGTTTTCTCCATTAGAATAGACCCTATGTATGACATATGGTCCTTCCCACTTTGGTTCATTATTTGGGGGATTCTTCCCAAGTATCGTCAGGATTATGAGGACTAACACCATTTATCCTTCTAGGAAAGATCGAAGGAAAACCTTTTTGTTGAAGGCTTATGCGATCTAATTTTGATAGATTTACAGATGGTGTAAAGTGTGCATCCTTTTCTCATCTAGATGCTCCAACTCATAAAACCATCTCTAGGATTGCTCTTCCATGGACAATTGATCACAAATGGCCACAAGAAGTGATGCCACTTGTATTTTGATAGGTGAAACTGCCTCTGCCCCATATACTAGTGAGTACGAGGTCGCCTAGGTGGTAGTGCGGGTCGTGGTCCGATAAGGCCACAAAGCATGAAGTAGCTTGTGTGGATACAATTTCTTATCCTTATCTACCATCTTCTAAAGTATATTGGAAAAAGTGTTGTTGAAAGCCACTATCTTCCCATTGGCCACCATGTGGTAGCAGGATGAACAATTTTCTTTGATTCCATACTGCTAGTATAACTTGTCCAACCTAGCAGAGTAGAAGTTGGTGCTGTCGTCTGTCAATATTTTATGAGGGACACCAAATCTGGTAATGATGTTGGCCTTCAAAAAGATAATTATGCTTTTCGCCCAAACTTCTTTAAGGGGTATGACTTCAGCCCATTTGGAAAAGAAGTCGGTTGATGTGAGTATGAACATGAATTGTTTGGATGTAGCAGGGGGATATGGTGTAACACCCCAAGAACTTTTGTTTCATGTAATGGTAATTTCTATGTTTTATTGTTTCCTTTTACTTGAATAAAACTTATCTCTTTAGAAAAATAATAATATGATGCAACGGAATAAGCAAACAAAATGGATGCCAGGAGTTTTATTCAAATAATAACATTGTAGTGGTTACAATAAACTGATATTAAGAGGGAAATAAAACTAACCAAATATACATATTAAAAACCCTATCAGAATTACAGGGAGATAACTTAAAACAACGAGAACCCCGAGAAGGTAATAAGGGTCCTTTGTATCCGTCATAATGAAAATGAGAATGGCTGAAGCCACCGTGACCACACTAAGCACCAAAGGTATGACACAGACCATATTCTTCAATCAACTTGAGTGTAAGAACACACTAAGTCTTGGATTTATAAGACACTATTTAGACTGTTGCCCCATTTGACCATGGAATCCCAACAGCTATAAATATATCCATTGGACATGTCGGTTTAAATAATTGAAAACACATGGGTATATTTTATTTCTCTAAATAATTAGGTTATCAATTGAAAAATTATGAAACTACTCCTAACCATGAGCATTAAGAGGTCATAATGAAATGTTTTGAATTATACAATGGATTTTTTTAATGTAATAAGGAGATAAAAACATGCTGTAAATAATTCAAATGTATTGTAAAGATTTTCATTTAGTTTCTTAAACTAGGTTTAATTTCTTTTAATTGATTTATAATTCTAATTAAACTAAGTTTTGACCATTATAATGCTAGTATAAGGATTATTATTTGAATTATAACTTTTATGTTTTAGGTTTAATGGTTGTAGAAAACCTTGGAAAATAATTTTGAGACAAGGTCTAAATTGTAAACATTAATCTTCCAATGCTTAATAAAATCTATATTTAAAAAGAAGAAAAAAATTTCTATATAGTATAATTTATTTTTTCCTTAAAACTTAATTTTTTTTCATTTTAGTTTTATAAAAAATATGGGCCCGCTAGGGACAACCATTTTATGACTGGGATGAGGGAGGAAACACACACAGGGTGGCTGAGCCTAGCCCTCAGCCCAAGCCTGGGCCATCCCAAGCTCGGGCATAGGTCACCTGAGGGGCGAACAGGAGTGTGTGGACGAGCGTACGACCTCGCAGCACGGGTGCAAGGGCGCGGTGAGCATGGGTAGGCTGAAGCCTATGCGGGGGAGTGGGAACCCATGTATAAGGCCCCCTTGGTGTGTGATATGTGATTTCTGGGTGTTTCTTCGGCGACTTAAGCTTATAAGAAAGCTCGATGCGCCACCCTGTTTCGATGTGGGAAGAAAAATTTCAGGTGAAATGAGATCATGGCCATCGGATCACACCACGTGCGATCTAATCTGCTGATCTTGATTCTGCATTCGATCTTCAGCAGTGGCGGACGCCCCCCAGCCCTTGGATCAATGATAGACGCGATTTGAACCATCCTTTTTCCTCCCGGTTTTCTCCAGCGCGCTTTCCTTTTCCTCTTGCAGCATGCGCTGCACCAATGCCCTACATTTTTTTACACCATTTTTCTTCACTCCTATATTCGTCGGACCCTCCTCTTACATGGTTTCCACAGACATCTCTTTCCCCAGTATTTTTTTTAAATTCAAGTGGCCTCAGATCCCTTTCTTCATGCATTAAGATAGATGTTATAGGTATAGTTTATAAAACCTCATCCGAGGCATCCGACAGACCTCTCGACTCCTTGCACCTAAGCTTCCTGCGGACCTCAACGTGCCTCCAAGAATTCCAGTGCCTTTCCGAGATCCTCTTCCTCCTCAAGTGGATGTAAGGTTTTAATCTTTGTCTTTCTTGGTTTTAAGTTGTATGAATATATATATATATATATATATATATATATTTACTTGTAAAACTAGTAAACATCATCATATGGTTTGAGATTATATTCCTTAAAAGTTGCAGGATTTTGAGTTATAATGTATTAACAACCCTAAGCAGGGACACCCCATGAAAATCTATTTTATACCTTAAAATCATAATCAGTTATATACATATATGTGTATATGAAAATATATAAGAATAATATACACAACCCTCGCATTTTCATAACCTTCATATACCTAGGTTAAAGATTTCTAAGTTTGAGAGTCAAGTTAATGAAGAACTAAAACGCATGGATTCACTTTGCATATGAAAGTTTTATATATAATCATGTATGCATGTATATTTGAATAAACTTAACATAAATAATGTTTTGAAACAATTCAATAATTGTACCCTAATAGTTAGATCCATGTTTTGATAAATTTACAAGTGTCAAATTAACTTAAAATGAGAACATCGCGTATACATGCTGGGTATAATCGGGTATGGGGTTATGTGTATATGAATTCCAAATTGATCCCTTTTTATATTGATGAAATTTCTATAGTTTGATAAGAAAGTATTAAACATGGGTAATCAAATGTTTTTGTCTTGACTAAACACTACTTTCATGCGCGCCCCGTTGAAAGAATATTTTACATGAAACTCTAATCATGGTTTTCCAAATGCTTTATTTTAATACGCCTAGTTCATGAACATAGATATTGAGAGCTTGTGACTCATTTTAATATGTACTCTTTATTCTTCAATCTTTATGGAAGATGATAATGTTTAAGGTCAAGTATTATAATTTTGAGTTTAAACATTTAATGTTGTATTAAAAGCTTAATTATAGCAAATGTTTGAGAAAATGTGAGTTTAATACCCTGCATGAAATGTTAAGTTTACCTCTTTAATTATTATGTTGAGATTACTTATTTATTCTTTATGTTAATTCTCCCTCTCTTTTTAATCATGAATGTTCTTGATTAATATGGTTCTAGACTTTGTCATTTTATATGATCATGTTTGTATTCCTTTTGTGTTAATTAAAATCAGAAGTACTGTTAATTTATGTACCAATTATTAACTTGACCACATAATTGATAGTATTCATCCAGACTCACTACATATACATAAATGTGAATTATGGTAACATTAAAATTTTATACCCTCTCTGGGGTTTATGGATTTAATTACTGGAGTGGTATAAGACACCCTAAATAATAAAAGACATGAAATTAGGTATTCAAAGTGGTATGAGAAACTTTGGATACATGTCCTTATTAAACATATGAGGAAATTATAGACTCGGTATAATGGGTTGGGGACCGGTTAATGTAATCCCCTCGATGCATCGATAGTTCTCATGAGACATTCAGGTCATGGAACAAGGCCATTGACATATCAGGTCATGGAATGAGGCCATTGACATTTCAAAGTCTTGACATGAGGTCTTGACAGAGTCATACAATATACGTTCCCTCATTATGTGAAAGATAATTAATTAACCAAATGGATATTCGACTAGTAGAATATCCATGGTTAAGATCCAGTACTTATGAGTATCAGAAAAGTAGAAGTTTATGGCATGAAATATGCTCCCAGTGAATTAATATTCAGTATATTAAATTGAAGTTATTACCTTTATGCGCAACTCTGATTGAACATTTTAATTTTTTATTACATATTCTTATGTCATACAAGTTTATAATTTCTTTTATTCAGCATGCCTATATTCGAATCATGTATCCTTGTAATTCTGCTAGCATTTTTCTAATTAAGCACTTTTATTATAACATGTTATACGTATTACAGATTTTCTTTAAGAAGATCATTTTATGAAATGTTTTAAAAAAATGTTTTCAAATACTATATTGGTTTATTTTAAAACCCCTTACTAGGAATTTGTATGCTCACCCTATGTTTTAAATGAAAAATTTTCAGGTATCACTCATGTCTTTAATAAGTTTCAGAATACAGCTGGTTACCCAGAACCTGAACCTCATGATCCTCTGTAGCATGGGACATGATGTGATATTTTTAAATGAATGTAATGTAAAAATTATGGTACATCATATCTCATGGGAACCAGCTCCGAGCACTCGGGGGCCGGGTCCTCACATATGGTCCCCCAACATCCATCCCCCAAGAGGAAAATGACCAGGAGTACTTAGCTGTATGAAGTAACTCTGGGGATCAGTGTATAAAATTGGCATGAACATGGAAGGAATAGAACTTCTTGATGAATATGGAACAATCCTGTATCATAGTGGAACAGTAATACCCAAGCCTTCAGATTTAGTGAGAGAGCTTGGTTTTTAATTGGTGCACTCCACAAGCTCTGGCGTGCACTTATTTCATGATGGAAACAGTCTCTTCTCAATCAATTCACCTGAGAAGGACTCCGTCAAGGCCTCATTTGTAGAGAATCTTTTCTTGGTTTACCCCACTATACATGGAAAATTTTATTTTCCATCTTTAGACCTATTCCCTTCCATCCCTATTTGGTGGGATTTATCCCTTCCGAATGCAACTTTCAATGGGCGTCATCCAGCCAATGGTGTGATCATGAGGCTCAGAAACAAGGATAATTTCTTCGATCTCATCCGTATTGTTCTGGATAAATGGAAACATGATCCGTAGGTGAGCAATTCTAATGACCATTTCATCCTAGTCTGAATCATCCAAGGTTGTGGCTGCATTTTCTAAAGCACCAGCTTGATCATTTTGAGACTGGGGGACATAGGTCAATGTTGGTTCTGATGGGAATTCTACTATCAGTTCTCAAACATGGTTCATCAAGGAGGACAACACTTCTTTCTTAATGGTATAGTCACCATTGACCTATTTGATAACTATCTCTCAATCAACCTTTATCTTTAGGTGTTTGGCCTCCATAGGAAGTTCCAATTCTAGGACCATAATGAGGGCCTAATATTCTACTTAATTATTTGTACACCCTTCAGAAAGTAGGAAAGATTAAGACAGGATGGCCTTTTTAGGGGATACAAGTCTATCTCTAAGACCCACTTTGTTGAGCTTAGGATCCTCCATCCTTTTCCCTTTCGGGCTTCTGGAAGCACCATCGAAGTATATTTACTATGTCTGGGGGTCCTCCTGGACAGAAAACACTTCTTTATCTAGAATTTCAGCATCCAACAGTGTTGTTTCTTCTGATGGGTGCTTTTATAGTAATTATTCTAATTCCCTACATTTTATGGCCTTCTAGGGTATGTACCATATGTCAAACTATTGTAAGATAACTTCCCATCGTGATAGGTGTCATTTAGCATGGGACATTTGAGGATATATTTGAGTGGGTTTCAGCAAGAAACTAGGTGGGCCTCATGGTGCTTCAGGTAATGATTGAGTTTATAAACTATGGATATTAGGGCTAGGATGTTCTTTTAAATGTTTGAATACTGAGTTTCAGCATCAATCATTGTTCGACTGAGGTAATAGAGGCTGTTATCACTACTGACATCATTTTTCTGCGTGAGGAAGGTGCCTAATGACTATTCTAGGGAGGTTACGTAAAAAATGAGTGATCTAAACTCAATTGGTGATATTATAACTAGTTATCTTAGGATATATCTTTTTATATTGTCAAATGATTTTTGGAAATCAGTATCCCACTCATACATAACCCCTTTCTTCATTAAGATGGTGAAAGGTAAAAATTTACCCGCCAAGTTGGCTATGAAGCACCAGATGTAGGCTAGGTGACCCTGGAGACCTCTCAAATCAGTGAGGTTATGAGGTGGGGACATGCCAAGGATTAATTTTTTCTTCTTAGGGTCGACTTCGATGCCACAATGGCATATGAAGAATCCAAGGAATTTCCCAGAGGTAACGCAAAAGGTTCACTTTAGAGGATTCATCTTTAAATTGTGATGTCATAGTTTGTTGAAGATAGTTTCAAGATTTACCAGGTGGTCTGAGCGCTGTCATTATTTAACCACCAGATTGTCAACACAAAACTTGATGAATTTTCCCAAGAAGGGCTTGAATATGTGATGCATGGTGAACTGATAAGTGGCATCAACATTTTTTTAGACCAAAGGACATCACGTTATAACAGAACACTACCTGAGGGTCCCTAAAAGTAGTAGCTTCTTCATCCCCTTAGTCCATTCAAATTTGGTTGTATCCAGAATAGTCGTCCATGAAAGAGAGGGCCTCATATCCGGTGGTTTCATCGATAAAAAATTCTATGTCCGGGACCAAAAAATTGTCTTTCAGGAAATGATAATTGAGGTCCTTAAAGTCAATGTAGATTCTAATATGTATGTTCTTCTTTTTGAAAGGGACTATGTTCGCTTGCTAGATCAGGTATTGGAATTACCGTATGAAGTTAGATTTGATTAGATTGTCAAATTAAGCCTCTATTTTGGAAGCATACATTGGGTGGGTCCTTCTGGCTGCCTACTTATAGACCTGGTGGTCTTTTGGTAAACCCAGATAATGAGTGGTGACCTCAAGATCGAGGCATAGAATTTCTATTTAATTCTAGGAAAACACAACTCGATTTTTCTTTAGGAAGGAGTTATATACCTTCTACTCCGTGATAGGCATAACCACACTAATCATAGTGGGTCGTGGGTCATCTTCGGGTGCCCAGGTTTATCTCCTTGAGTTCATCGATTGTGGTGGAGACACCTTATTTGAATGCGGGAGGGGCATCTTTGAGGTCTTCTTATTCATCATCATCATCATCATCATCATCATCATCATCATCATCATCATCATCATCATCATCATCATCATCATCATCATCATCATCATCATCATCATCATCATCATCTTCTTCTTCTTCTTCTCCCTCTTTTGATGGATATAGGATTCTCGATACGAACTATCCAATGTTGGGGAATAAATTGTCGTTTTCCTTAGTGAGTAAGGTGGGGGCAGTTTGAGGTCTTGAGGATGGGTCAGGAGCATCTATGTTATGGATTTTCATGACATCATGGGAGTCAGCCCACTCTTCCATGTCTTTGGACTTGGCAGCTATAACAGAGATCACATAGAAAATTGAGTCTGTATCCAAAATTGCACTTATATATTCAACTTGGTTGATGGGTAATAAAAACTCTTCCCCAAGCTGCTGGAGGGGGTCATAGAGAGCCATTTCCAATCCATTCGAGGCAGTAATCCAATCAATGTCATTGGCCAGATAATGTTTTTCTTTAAATTCATAGAACCCTGCGTCAATATAATGTAACTCATAGGACTCTAACAGGGATTTATCGGTGTGAAATGCCCATTTTTTTCCATTAGTGCAATATTTGATGCACTAATGGTATGATGAAGGAATTTTAGTGTGATGATACAGCCAAGTCCTCCCCAATAAGACATTGAAGGTCATACTTTGTCATACTACCAGGAACTCAGAATCTGAAATGAGGTATCGAAGCCATGTTTTAAGATTGATTCATCCCAATGGATTTTTCTCACTTTTTTCATACCCAAGCAGAGTTGTGGTTCAGGGTGTCAACATGTATTCATCATATCCCAGTCGATGAAGCGTTTACAGTAGGAGGATGTTGACTCCAGATCCGTTGTTGATGAAAATAATCATGACATTAATTCCATTTATCTTGTCAAACACATATAAGGGGTTGGTGTGCCTTTTCATGATGGCGTCTTCATCCCTGTCTGTGAAAGAGATGATGACATGACATTCTTTGGGATTAGTCTCTATAAAATAGAATTCAGATGATGCTACCTCAAACTGGAACTCTTGGGGACTTAGTAAGGCTTTTATGAGTGCCTCCCTAAGATCTTCGGATAGACTTAACACATCCAGGATTAATATATTTTCTGTTACTAAATCCAACTACTTTAGAATATCATATTTTTTTTTCTAAAGTTAGGTGATTCCCAGCTTGGGGTTTCTCTTTCACAAACACTTTAGGGGCTTAGGCTTTGGACGTAGATGGTTCAGCCTCAGTGGCTGGGGCTGGTGGTGTTGCGGTCCTTTCCAGGTTTTCCTGAACTAGTCCACCCGTATGCCTTGGGATATTTGAAATTTATTCTTTCTCTGATGGATAATCCAATATAACTAGGTTTGGATTTACTCTGGTGGGGGCGGAGGAGCATTCTGGTTCCCGTTGTGTCTGTCTAATGGTCCTTCTACAAGTTTTTGCAATGTTAATGGTTTGAGTTAGGGCGTGGATGGGAATTTGACTCTTGCCATGATCGTGCCTTCTAGGAAACCTCTGGCCTATATGGCCTCTTCCTCCAGATATCTGATAGGGGACAAGGAATTTGGGTTCGTATCCATAGTCTCCATTAGAAAAGGGGTCCATCAAGTGAATGAAATTAATGTAGCCGAAGATCTATTCCTGATCCGACAATGTTTCTATCTGACTGTATTCTTCTGATGGCACCGTTTGGAGGGGTAGTTCCCGTTGTTTTGTTTTGTGGGGTTTTTACCATTGTACCAAGTATCTTGGTATAAAATCCGCATGTGTCAACATCAACTTCAGGTTTGGTTTCAGCCCATCTTCTTGCTCCTACTTTCTTCCCTTCTGGCTTTTAGAGGAATGCAGGGCCGAGGGGGACAACTATGTTGTATCAGGAACATTTGGGGGCATGTTTATTTGTTTCAACTACACCTAGAGGATTCCATGGACTAGGTTGACTATCTTCCAGGTCATCTAATTGTCAAATTTTTACGCCTTCTTACTGGAGAATGTTTTCTATTCCTCTTCCTCTCTTGAGTCCTAGGTGGAAACATATGCCACCTATATTGGTGGATAGACCAAAATGACTTTCCTGGAATCCACTTTCTTTTGTAGGAGGTCATTGAAAATGAAACATTCCTAGATGGTGTGACCCAGTATCCAGTGATACGGATAATAATTTAGATTGTCATCGAGACCCACTTCATTGGCTCGCTTTGGCTTTGGTAGCTGGAGCAAGTTGCAATTCTTGGTAGCTATGAAATAGCCGTAGACCTGGTCATCTAAGAACAAGTAGAATTTTTTTCTTAGTTATTCAAATTGATTTATTTTATCACTTAATATCTCATCTTTCCGAGGTGGGGGTGGATGTTGGTATCTAGGGGGTCCTGTATGGTTCAGTGGGGGCCTCACAATTGGAGTTGGTGCCGGGGGTGGCTTAAGCATGAAAAAAGCGACTTTATCTTTTCCTACTCTTTTTCCTGGGGATTATGGAGCCACTTGGGACTTGAGGTTGGTCAATTGCAAGGAGTATTCTATTCTTTGGGAAATGGAAGAGAAATATCGTAACCCGCTCATATACTTCACTAGGATGAGCGGTGTTCACAATTCATCATGAAGTTTGTCAATGCACATATCGAGCATTTCATCTTGGGGGAGTGGATGGTTCGGGGAATAAGTTAGGACTTTACATCTAGAAATGAAGTCTAAGACTCTTTCCTTCTCTCGCTACTTGCAGTTTATGAGATCATTGACTATCGTCTTAGGAAACATTGAACTGAACTAGAAGAGAAACTGTCATCAGAGGTCCTCCCAGTCTGTGATTGAGTTAGATGGAAAGATAGTATACCATACGAAGGCCGAGCCCTGTAGGGTTCGCTTGAAGCACCTAAGTTTTACTGCTTCTTGCTGCTCTGGAGTGCCCATCATTGGGTCACAATAAGAGGCGTGATGCATTAAATGATGTTTCGGGTCCCCTAAGACATTGAATACTGGGAACACAGGGTTTATGAAGTTTGGTGGCGGCGGAACATTTCTCACCCAATCAGGGTAGGGTTTGTTCTCTAGTTGTATCAGAGCGCACCGCACCTCCATGGATTTGAGTTGAGCTGTTAGTTGCTCAATAGTGTTCAAGATCCCTTGATGCATATCCTGTTGGGCTTGACCTTGGGCTGGTACAACAGTAGCCAAATCTGAGCATGCCGGCGCTCCTGGAATTTGGGGTGGATATCCAGCCGGGGGTATCCTTTGTGGGTTTACCTAAATATATTCTATCTTCCTTCCCAGTATGGGGAAGTATTTATGTCCTTCTGGGGCCGAGTTTAAGTAGGTTGAAGGTCCCAATTCCAAATTGAATGGGCCTTAGAGCTTGGATTCATTCACTGGGATGAGTTCCTGTGGCAAGGGAACCTCTTTTTGGAATACATGACAACGTTCCGCAGGGGGAACACATCCGGCAAGGTAGATCCTTCGATGCAACTCAGCATTAATTCACCGGAGCTCTTTCATTTCTTCCTACTGCTTGGTGAACCTTTCCTCAAGAGTGGAGGAAACATTCTCAGGGGGAGGAGGGGGTGGTTCATAGACGACCTTGGATTTATTCTTCTCCTTGTTGGGGTTTCGCGAGGGAGGTAGTGTTAGATTAACTAAGGGGGTTCCCAAATTTAGCACCGCTCTCTAGTTTCGAGTATGCACACCATAAAGATTGGTGGGGGATACCTCTGGGAGGGAACCATGTTCCCTTATGTCCTCTACCTCTTTATCATTTCATATGAGATCTATGGCATTGACGCTTACCACGTTCACTGATCCATACAACATTAGGGGTGGTGTACCCGATGCTGAATGGTAGGAAGGCTTTCTGTGTCCTTTTTTGGTTTTTCTCCTTCCATTATATGGTATTATTCAGGTTTCTTGGTGAATATTTACCTGAAGGGAGCCCTGATATGACCTCATAATGCGCCATTGTCTCGGAGGGTGCGAAACCACGATAAGGGGTGGAATGGGTGACTCCTCTTCCCATCGTTCTTCCTAGACGGGAGAAGACAAATTTCCACTATGTGGGGAATTGAGGTAAAAAATCCCCCATTCCTGTGGGCTAGGGTTGTTCATGTTATTCCTTTGATGTGTTATGGCCTGGATTTGTTAGTCTTATGGGGGAATTTTGATTTAAAAATTACCACATCCCTATGGGCAGAGGTTTTTCCCACATTGTGGCGGTAGCCACCAATATCACCACCTTTTAGATTTCACGTACTCCCGAACAGGTGTGATATGAGTATGGAATTGGATCTGCATGGAGTTTATGGTATTTTTAAGACATTAGAACCTCTTTCTAGCTGGATTACCTTAGGTGGGAAGCCTGTTGGATGTTCTTGGTTGCCTGACTCAGAAGATTTTTAATGGCTTGATCTCTTCGGTCCTAATACTTTTGAGACTTACTCCGGGTCAGTTTTTGTTGAGTATCACATATTTCCTAAGTATGGGTTTCATGTGATTTATACCTTTGGGTGATGATGTTGTAGGACATCACTTCCAATGAGGTTTTTTGAATGGGATGTGGGGTGAAGTGCAGAGCTCCATGTTCTCCCTATCCCCGAATATGAACTCCAGTCGAGGAATTGCCAATGAGGCAATGCAACTTGTGCAGTGCTTGGAGGCATACCAGTTCAAGGTTTTTCTGTTAGATTTCTGATCGTGAATTCCGTACGGACGGGAGGGCTTCCAGGTCGATTAGACGGTGAAGCTCCCCTAACGTGTTGACATGGTACGTATACCCTTCGTAGGGTAGAAGTTTTTCTTTCAGCTGGAGAAGGGTATTCCATATATTGAGGCGAATGTCATGCATACATTCCCCAGACAACTCTCCAGGTATGTCAAAGTGGGAAGTTTCCATTGGATAATACATCACTGGTATATTATCCTTAGCTGGTTATTTTCTCACAAGCAACATATCTTGCTATTGTTCTTCCATGGGATCCTCTACTTGATATTCCCAGATCGATTGCTTATTAATAATTTCATTCCAAGAAAATGGGCTAGTGGGAGACTCATTGATATGAGAACGACATGGGGGTGACTTAGAAGATGAGTGTGGCCCCTGACCATCCCCCGGTTGATAAAGGATATCACTCGTTATATATGGAGTGCCTGATATTTCTAACTCTATCTTTTTGATTGCCTCAACATAGGAGGGATTTCTCACACTTGTTTTGGAAAGGGGAGGAACTTATTTCTAGTATGAATTTGGATTACGGGGGGGGGGGGGGGGCTTCGCAATTGGTGTTGCAATGTCAAGGGATACCATTGCAACTTGATGCCTGACTATGGGAAATATCTTTACGGTGTATACCCTTGGGAGGACATTTAGGGAGGGATACAACGAGGGTAGGACCTTCTTGATACTTGATTTAACTAAGTGGAGGACCTTCTCGATGACTGCTATGATAGAGAGGACTACTATCACAACTTTATACCTAACTGCAGGGAGAATTTCTGCAGTGCACATCCTTGGGAGGGCCTTCAGAATGTACTACAATAGGGGAGGACCTTCTCATTGCTTGATGTTACTATGGGGAGGGCCTACACATAAAATTCCATTTCAGGGAGGGCCTTCGCAATGATTATCATCATGGGGAGGACTAATATCATGACTTGATGTTTGAATACAGGGAGAAGAATATATGTAGCATATACCCTAGGGATGACTATCAGGGTAGACAACAACAAGGGGAGGACCTTATTATTGTTTGATCTTCAGGTTAAGGGGAGGGCTACCCTGACACGTATCATGAGATAGACTCTTGTGATTGATCATTGCTGGTCCACAGAGTGAGACCCCATGGGTGCTCAAGGGAGGACCTTCAGAGTTTCTGGTAGTGAAATTGCAGGGGGGGGGGCTTTAAAATAGTTACTACCACTTCCATAATTTGGTAATGAAATTATAGGGTCTTGAGACATTATTGATATATGTTTTAGGGTTTCAAGAACCCCATCTTCCAGTAGAGCAAGATCATGTATGTACTCTTCATTTTTCAGTTGACTCTAATGAATTTTATTTTTGAGTGCTCTCTTACGGGTAACCAGGCCCGCTTGCTGTTGGTAAATTCCTTCATATATAGGTCCCTGTATTTTTGGATCTCGTGATGCCGCTGGGATATTCCAACATGCATCTTGAGGTTTTTCAGAGATATATTCATGTCCTAGAGTGGCCACCACATTGGACCGATGTCCCCCAGTTGGAACATGTATTTTCTCCCGATCCGGCTATCCATGTATCGTAGGATATTTCTATCGACCATCCTAGACTAGAGTAGGGATGCATAACTGCTCTAGAGTGACTGACCCATTTTGTGAGAAAGTCATTTCATTCAAGGAAACCGGTTTGGGGGCTTGTTTTCTAGCCTTTTCCACTGATGTAATAATATCTCGACATGTTTGGATGATATGGTCTGGGATCGATGTCTGATCTTCGATCATTTCCAGGATTTTATGAGATACATCATTGGATGGAATGGGTATGAAGTCCCATTCCGATATTGGAGTAGGAGTTTGTGCTTTCTCTAGTCCTGGATGGGTTGCCAGTAGATACTAGTAGTTCTCCAGTACCGGGACATCGGAACGAGTCTGTCACTAATTTTCTTCTCCGATTTCCATTGTATTTGAATGGTGGGATTTGTATTCAAGAGTGTGTATTTTTATCTGCTCTCTTGCCACTGTATTTGTCTCACAAGATTTTTATGCATCAACAAGAATTTGACTTTCCTCATATTTTCTTGCCACCCTATTTTGATGATGGGCTTGATGCACATCAGTAGGTATTGGTGCCTACATATATCTGATTGCCATCCTATTTAGATGACGGTATTTTTGTGAATCAACATATATCTGCATCTACCTGTAGTTTTTTTCTCTTTCTTCACGGTGGGACCAAAGAGCACTAGTAGGGGCATGTGCGTGCTTGTATTTTCCCACCCTATTTCTGTGGTGGTCTTGAGTACAGGGTGCAGAGTCATATGTCTGCCTGTCGAATGCCACTACGTTAGTATGGAGGATTTTCTCCTCAAGAACTAGGTTAATAGAGTGTTCTTAATTATATATTCTCCACCCTTGGCAGGCATCCCAGGGGACTTGGGTCTCATGTACTTCAGTAGGTTCCCTCGACAAAAGGTCCTCTTTAGTGGGAGGATCCTGGTCATCGGATGTCAGTGGCAATGCTCTCTGGTGGGTGCTTGTGAGTAAGACCCCTATGTAGTTGAGATGAAGTTTCCAGTATCGACTTCATCTGCCTCTCTAAGACAAGGGAGGTACTCGTTGTCACGTTCTAGGGACAGGCACCTAAAAAAGTTTGAGATGAACACCAGGACCACCTTGTACTAGGGTGCCAGCCATGACTGAGGAGGTGGTTGTCAAGTCTTTATAGATTAGAGGGCCTGTCTCACAACCTCCACCATAGGCAGAGTACCATTTTAGTGGTAATCTTTGATCAGTGTGTTGGATACCCAGCGTTGAAGACGTTGTGTAGGCAAGGGGGCCCTACTCTTCGTTGGGGCCCTAGACACCTGTGAGATCGCTAATGTGTGTGTTTTTATCAGTTGTTAGGATGTCATTTGGATTGAAGGTTGCTCTGATGGAACCTGAAACATACATATATGACATACAGACCACAAGAACTCATCAATGTTTCATTGTTTTAAGCATATGCATATTTTAGGATTCACCTTTACCCTCTTCCCCTATTTTTTTCGTTGTGGGGAAAAGGGGATTGAGTGGGGTAAGAACACCACCTTGGTTAAGGATTCACGTCAGGTTCACCATTTTTGTTTCGCCTATGAGGTGGCGTGTTCTTCACGTAAAGAGGTGAAAAAAATGGCCCGATGTGAAATATCCTTTTGTGTCTATTATCATTGGGGTAGAACCACCACCTTGGTTAAGGATTCATGTCGGGTTCACCATTTTTGTTTCACCTTCGAGGAGGTGCGTTCGGGTGATGATGAAATGGTC
Organism: Viscum album; assembly: GCA_963277665.1. Classification (NCBI taxonomy): domain Eukaryota; kingdom Viridiplantae; phylum Streptophyta; class Magnoliopsida; order Santalales; family Viscaceae; genus Viscum; species Viscum album. The sequence goes on from OY728157.1 coordinate 1,777,950,456, forward strand.
CGATGAGAATCATTACTAGTCTCTTTTTCTAGAGATAGTTTCTTGTCAAATTCACCATTTATTTTATTTCAAACCATTTCACATCATTATACCTTAAAGGAGGGTTGTATTAACCCTTTCGGGGACTGGATAATTTACCCCTTCCATATTGCAAAGGAGATGCCACAACCAGATAGTACCAACAAGTGATTGCATGGGGTCGAGTACTTGTGAAATCGGTCCTCCTAGGATATAAATTCCATGGATGGTCTCCAACAGGTTAATTTTTGGAGCTAGAAACACCCAACGACCCTAGTATCCATGATTCATATAATTACTTTCCAAATGAAGGCACTCGTTTGGACAATGATTTGGGCAATGAAACTTTAGGACTCTAATGGTCGAGAGGATGGGAAGTCAGGATTACCGCACCCCTATGGGGGGGGGGGATATTGCCTATTCCAGGACTCTCTTATAGATTTAATTCATGTTTATATGTTCGTGAATCCTTGGTTTATTCTCGAAGAGCATTTCTATGGGCTACCCCTGTTTTACATAATCATCATAGGCATACATTGATTTGATGCTACAGAGGCAATGCTGACTTAAGACATACAATAAGTCACTCTGGAGTTTATCATCATCCAAGGGATATAGAAGGTGACTTGATATTGGGATCAGACCCATAAGATGGGTTTCCTACATATCCTCAGGAGAGGAATCAGAACCCACGTAGTTCGGAATTGCTGGGGCATATGCATATAAGCTCTCCATTTAAGATGATATGATTGGGTGAACCCTTTTGGATGGGAACCCTTTTGAGCTAGAGCCTTTAAGTAGGCATCCTACATTTCCTAGTTTGACTAGGAATCAGAGTTATCATAGTTCGGAATTGCATGTATGTTGTAATCGTTAGGAAACTCTAGCCCACACAAGTCATGCTTGGTGTGAGAAACAAGAGGATATGAGAGATCTAACCAACCAAATGCTTCCTCTCCTATTGGTGGGAGAGGGAGAGCCTACGAAGGAAGTGGTTGGGGAAACGGTGGGTGAGGGCATAGAGCAATTGGCCTTTCAATGTGAAATAAAATTAAAGTTCATGAGGCTTGGCCTCAAAATATTGGGGACTTACCTTAGTGGGAGTGCCCCGAAACGCCTTTTGGGAAGGGGAGGAGCGTCATCCTTGTCGCAGGGGGAAACAAACATAACCCCTTTGACTGATCACCATTCTTCATTGAATGGAAAAGTAGGTGATCACCTTTAATACATAAGATGGGGAGGTTCACGTTGACATCCCAAGGTTGGAATCAAGGTTACCATGGGAATGTAGACCCATATACATCCATGGAGCCCAAACCGTTGTGGGGAGAGCCTTCGTGACTCCGCTTACCATGGGTATGTAGGCTCAAAGTGGAACACTAATGCACCCGACGACCTAATCATACAGGTCCTGTGGCTTTGGAGGAGGCTTTGGCCTGATGCTGGGGGACTAGTTCACGGAGGGATTATGGAGGACTGGATGATAACCAAGTGGTGATATTGGACCGGAGGAAATAATACCCAAAACACCCCATTCCACGCACTATTTTCTTATGGGGGATGAGGGAAGCTCCGCATACTGTAGTGGTATATGGGATGAGGGTTGTCTGCATACTGGAGTAGTACGTGGGCATGGGTATGGACCACCACCCACCATAGTGGTATGCGGTCCTGGATGTGGTCCATCCCGCCACTTTGGGGTCTACCCGCGTACTAGTGAAAAACGTGGAGCCGAGTTAAATTCACATAGCAATGTACTATGTGGGACACCATATTGAAGGAGGGTTTGGGGAACTATAGTTCGTGGGGAGTTCAACCGCGAGAATTATTTGGTTTGTGGTTTCACAAATTAGGTTCACAATTCACTTATTATTATTAAGTTCCCCCATTTTATGGTTCATGATTGGATGTAACTGTGGAGAGCATGGTTCGCAATTCAAACTTCGTCAATGATTCAAAACTAAAGCTGGAATCTTCCCTGAGTTCTTTCTTCCAACCTTTAGGGTCTCCTTTGAGCTTTCTTCGTCTATACTCTTTATCAATTCCTTATGATCTCCTTTTATAGAGCATTGGGGAAATCGTATCTATGGGCATGAGACACCATTTGCGGAGGCCCATGAAGAGATATCCTGACCCGTAGAAGACTCGGTCAACCGAGGTTTGTAGAGGCTGCGGTTCTTGATCATGGTTTCGCAGAACCCTGTCAGTTTTCTTCATCCGTGAATATCAGAATTTGCGAGACGGTATACGGATAACCTTCCCATGCACGAGTCCTTCAAAGACACAGTTCACGATTGAACGGGTTCACTGGACATCACTCCGTAGGTCGTTCCACGTACCAGTGGTTCATGATCTAAGAGTTCTGTAAACCCTTTCTGGTGATGGTACGCAGGCCACTTAAAATATTTTAAAAAACTTGAATTTATTCATGTTTCTTCCTAAGTTTGTAGCTCAATTTGAGTCCATTAACCTTGTTAGACTTGTAGGAATACTTCCTTCCTTTTGCAAAGTGATGGTGGGAGTATTTTCTTCCCTTGGAGAAATTTTAAGGACCCTACAAACATGTAGGAAGAGTTTGGTTAAAATTCTTTAAAACCTCTAAAGCAATGTTTTTAAATAAAAACTATTTATGCCATTTTAAAACCAAAAACCTTTGAAAGAAATAATATAATAAGGAACTCAAAATACCATTATTATAAAAATATTCATGATATTATATGTTAAGATTAAGTATATACACCATATAAATGAATATTGGTGCATCAATCAAAACAATTATCAAAGAAGGAAGTTTGAGATGAGAAACCCTTACAACTTGGGTAATGATTGAATAAAAAACCATTGAATGAAGGAACATAACATGATTATGTAAAACCTATAATTTCCATCAAATAATATGTGAAAACACATTCATGGTAGTAATTACAAAAAATTAAATAAAACATGGTTCATAACATGAATTATGTCTCAAAGAATTGAAATTGAGACCATGAAAACCCTTGCAACTTTTATAACATTTAAATCATTATCTCATGAAAGAGAGAACTTAAAAGGAACTTTAAATATCATGATAAAAGATTCATTCATGATATAATATCTCAATAGGTAGCATATACACCTTATAAAATGATGTATATACATAATACAAGACATGTTTAAATAAATGATATTGAGATGAATAATCCTTACAAAGATCATGTCATTGAAGTTAGAATTAATCAATAAGTGTAAATAAAAAATAATATAATCGTAGGTAACATAATCATGGAATAGAATATTCAATGAAGTAGAAGTATAACTCAATGAATGGAAATTGAGTTGAGAAACTCCTTACCTCGAGTCCCAACATGCTATGAATGTCCTTTCACTACAAGAAAATGGTGTTTTAAGGGTTGTTTTTTTGCGATGGTTTTCAAAATCACTGCTAAATGTTTCATCAAAAAACATTTAGTGGCGGTTTTGAAAATTGCCACAAAAAACCATTGCTAAATGTTTTAAAAATATTTTTTATAATTTTTTTAAAAATTCTTCCAATAAAAAACTTACAATTTTTTAGTGGTGGTTTTTTAAAAACTGCCAAAAAATTAAAGCAATTTTTTTTTAAAATTTTAAAATTTATTTTTTATTTAATTATTATTTATTATTTACAATAAAATATAGTTTATTATTTATAATTAAAATTATTTATAATGTTTTAATTAGTAAATATTTATAATTATTAGTTAACAATATTTTGAAACTAAAAACAAATCTTCAATAAGTTGAAAAATAGACTTCGAAATCAAATAACTATAACTTCTGATCCGAGAGTCCATTTCAGCTCCACAACCAGTCAAATCAAAGCTTATCAAATTAGCTAAATCTAAGTGAGATTTAAATCATGTTATAATGAAAGGAAAAAAATATTCAAATTTCAAAAGTCCAAAATTGAACTCGAACTTCAAACGACCATAAATTTTAATCCATGTGTCCATTTGTGCTACACCACATATCAAATCAAAGCTTCGACGAGCTCTATGCCATTTAAGTCTGGTACTAACTCTTTGAGTATTATATCCATTTTTATTCCACCAAAAGGCTGAAAAGGCCTCTGAAACAGAGGTTTTAGTTGTAGACCCTGATTTCTTAAAATTCAAACACTTATAGCATTCACTCCAAGTGTTTGTTCGGCATATACCACATATCATATTGAAGCTCATTTCATGATCTTCGACTTAACTGGTTGTGGTGCAGAAAAAGGCTTCTCAGATAAGATTTTATGGTCATTTAAGCGTTTTTAGGGTTTTAATAGGCTCTTAACGTTTTATGATTTATATAATTAATTAATTATTAATTAATTTGTTATTTATTTATTCATTCATTTATTTAATATTTATTTATTTATTAATTATTAATTAATTAGTTAATTATTATTTATTTATATATTATTTGTTATTATTTATTTATCAATTTATTTATTGATAAATTTATTTATTTATTTAATATTTAATATGTATTCATTTATTCATTTATTATTTAGTTATTATGTACACATTAATTATTAATTAATTATTAAATATTAATTATTTATTTATTATTAGTTTATTGTTAATTTATTATTTATTTATTTATTTGTTTTTTTATTTTTTATTTATTCATTGTTAATTAATTAATTAATTTTTTATTAATTTTTTATTATTTATGAATTATGAATTATTTATTAAATATTAATTAATTATTTTTTATTAATTATTTTTTAAATATTAAATACTAAATTCTAAATGTTAATTATTAAACTGTAATTAATAATTAATAATTAATAATTAATAATTATCAATTATTAGTTATTAGTTATTATAATTATTAATTATATAATTATATAATTATATAATTAATTATTTTTTATTTTTTATTATTTATTCATTAATATTTAATATTTAATATTTAATATTTATTTATTCAATATTCATTAATTATTAGTTATTAATTATTAATTATTAATAATTTATTAATAATATGATTATTTATTTATAAATTTTTAAATATTAAATATTATTTACGAATTATTAATTCTTAATGATCAATTATTAATTATGAGTTATTATTAATTATTAAATAATAATTATTTTTTATTTATTATTTACTATTTACTATTTATAATTTATTATTTTTTATTTACTATTTACTATTTATTTATTTATTTATCTATTATTTATTAATTATTTATTAATTTATTATTTATTTATCATATATTAAATTATTTTTTTATTGATTTATTATTTATACATTACTTATATATTATATATTATATATTATATATTATATATTTTGTATTGTATATTATATATTATATATTATGTATTATGTATTATATATTATATATTATATATTATATATTATGTATTATGTATTATATATTATCTATTATCTATTATATATTATATATATTATGTATTATGTATTATGTATTATATATTATATATATTATGTATTATGTATTATATATTATATATTATATATTATATATTATATATTATTTAGTATTTAGTATTTAGTATTTAGTATTTATTATTTACAAGTTACTATTTACTATTTACTATTTATTATTCACTATTTATTATTTACTATTTACTATTTATTATTTACTATTTGTATTTACCATTTATTTCCAAATCATATATTTCTTTATTTGTTATTCATTTATATTTTATTTAATAATTAGCAATTATTAATTATTAATTATTGATTATTAATTAATCATTATTGATTAATAATTATTGATGAATAATTATTTAGTGTGTATCTATTTGGTATGTTTTATTTGTTTTTCCAATTAATATATATATATATATAAGTATATTAAATTTGATTTACTGACCACATGAAGAGCCTGTTGTAGTGGTAAAGTCTTTGTAGAATAAGCAAGAGGTAATGGGTTCAAATCTCACCCAATGTAGAATTTCTATATATGGCATGAGAATGTGCATGGATAAATAAATTAAGAGAATAAAATAAATAAATAAATAGATAAATAAATAATTAAGTAAATTACGAAAATAAAAAAATAAAAAAAATAAAAAAATAAAAAAAAATTATTTTTTTTAGAAAAAATTAGAAAAAAAATAAAAACGATTTAGTGGCGGTTTAAACCGCCGCTAAATACAAATTTTTGCATAGTGTTTTAACTCCTATATAGTAAACTTATATTAATCATTTACTTGTTTAATAACCTTTTATAGGTTTATTAAATTATCATTAAACCATTTATTTCATTTATTTAATCTATATATTTAATTACTTATTTGGTTAAGTCCACATCATGTGTTTTGAGGACGTTTAGTTCATAGTTATAAAACGAATTTGGTAGGTTGACTGTGGTCCAAGGTATATTTATTCCATCATATCCAAAATAATAATAATAAAATAATTATCATTTTTATACATTAATTATACTTTTATAACAAACTATGTAATATGCTTATGAAAAATGAATTACGTTGCAATCATGGAGATGACAGGTCTTATATACGCATGAGTAACGTTTTCATTTTTCATCAAACATAAGGGAAAATAGGTAAGTATAATTTTATATTTAAAGGGTGATTATTTAATTATAAATATAATATTATTTCTTTAAATTTAATTATATATATGATCCATGTGATGTATTGATGAAAAATGAATCACATCGCTTTATGGATGTAGTAATACACATATATGCACGAACGACATTATCATTATTAAATGGATGGAAATGTAAAAAAATAGATGATATATTATATTAATATAATGGTAATTATTTCATTAATATAATATATATACATTAAATGCATCATTATATAAATCTGTGAGAGATGTTGAAGGAAAATGAATTGCATCGGTTCATGAGACCGTAGTCCGCCATACACACGAATGATGATTTTGTTTCCCATTAGATGAATAAGAAGATGAATTAAGGTTAATAAATAAAAGTAATAACATATTAGTATGTGGGGGATACTAATTTTAAAATTTCATAATGTTTAGAAGAGTTTTTAAAGAGTTATAAGAATAAATAAAACTAAAACATTTGGTTAAAAGCTATACATCTTCTTTGGAAAACCTCATTTGCTTCACACCATAATCCCTATAAGGATGGTATTCTACCTAAAATAATACCTTTTAGACATGTTGAGGGGTATTAGAAAGGTATTTGTTTAGTTATTTTCTAAAACAAATGGATCTTGAATTATTGAGAGGAGAGGAAAGGGGATGTCCTTTTGTAGGTGAGGTAAACGACAGACTTGGAATTACTTAAAATATTAAATAATATATATATATATATATATATATACATATCATAATCATGTAAAGTGGAAATGATGCACCAAAAATTAGAATATGTTATGTTATAGGATCTAAATAAACTCACCCAATCATATTTATACAAGTTTTGGATACATTTTAATCATTATCTCATAGTTAAACCACTTTAAACATATTTTAACTTTAACTGTGATAACTTAATTTTTTTACAATGAAAATATAATTATATAACCAAAAAATAAAATGGGATTTCTAAAAAAGTTTAAAAATGATGATTATAAATTTGGAATCCATTTTATAAGAGTTAATTTATATAGGTATAATAAATTAATTATAACATAAGAACAAAAAATGCCTGAAAAACAGGTTAAAAAAAATACCTGATTTGAGAGTAAAAATCATTTCACCTTGAAATCAAGTAACATGCTGGTTTACACAAATTTTTTAGTTAAATAATAAATAATTTATTTTTTTGGACTTTTGGAGCAAGTCAAAACCAAATTAAATCTTCCAACCAATCCATTAAACAAAAATATCCGAAAATAGTTTTAAATTTTAATTAAAATACAACTTAGTTAGAATCGAGCTAAACAACTTAAGTATAAATTTTTTTATACCAAAATCAAGTATAAAATTGATTATAGTGATATTAATTAGATATAATAATATAAATGAACTAATTTAACTTTTAAACTATTTTAAAACAAAACTAAACATTATAAATCATGAAATGAAAAGATAATTTTCAATAAAAATTGGTATTTTTCATAATTAATTCAAAAAATAAAACTTTTTTAAAAAATATCAATAATTTACCATAAGTTAATTTTTACACGATGAACTCAAAAATCATATCATTTTTATTAAATACAATTTCTAAAAGTGTCTGAAATTAATTATAATATTAGCTCACAAAATATAATAAAACCATATTTAAAAAAAATGTATTTTAAGGCATAAAATGACTTTACTAAAAATTAAGTGCTTATTTACTAATAATCTTATCAATTAATTTTTATTGATTATGAAATTTATATATATTTCCTAAGATGGTTAATCCAATTTATACCTTCTAATACAATGACTGGATTATAATGATCATATTTAAGTAATAATCTTTTGTGTTTCATTTATACTTGGCGTTTCATGACTTATATGATATCAAACATATTCTTATTTTAAAATCTTATGATATTAAATTCCCCGCCCTAATAAATTTCACCATTGAAATTTTAACCTGATCTCGATAATCAAGGGTTAAACATTTGAAAATACCTTTTTTTGGAAACTCACATCATAAAAAGGGTTAATAAAACTTCCTTTTCAATAGAGGGAAAATAAATATGAAGGTCATCTGGAATAACACATAACTAGGTTTCAAAATAGGAGAAAATTAGGGAAAAGTAAAGATATGGTCATGGAGGAGAAAAGTTGTAATGACCCAAGTTTTCTTAAAATGATATTTATTTCATATCATGAACCAGCTATGGTACCCTGGTAACCTGACAATTGAGACAGTCCTAATATATCCTTTTAAAATATTTCTTTTAAAAATTATATAAATATTTTTTATATCAAATATAAATATATATTTGATATATATATATATAAATTCTTTCTGAAATATTTCAAGAAAATACTTATCATTTATTTCAAAACTATTCTTTGAAAATTATTTGAATTTCTCCTTGAGTTTCTTTTGAAAATAATACTACTTTTATTGATTATAATAATAATCAACAGATGTTATAAAATGCATGAGTCCACTTATAAATATCACTTATAGGAAAACATCCCCTTGAGGTAGTGGGTTCACTCCGTACTCCTTTACGTTTCGTTTGACATGCAAGTACCAATTTTAAATTTTATTATTTTTTTTTCTGAAGATTCATATTTCTCGTAAATAACCCATTAAAACCTTTCAAAACTCTTTATAATTTACTTGAACCATTTTTAGAGATAAAAATCATTTTATAAACACAAAACATTATCAATAACCAATTTTTTCATAAAACATTCTAAGGCTTGGAGAAATCAATATACTTAATTATTTCAGAAGCATGCATTAAAATACAAATTGAGAATAAGAGTTCATTACCAATGCATATAATGTTGATGTAATGCATAATGAATGGCCATGACTATATGAAAATAAGATGTCTATAATTTAAATAACTTGATAATATGATTATCTTTCTGTGCTCATTATTTTAGAAATAATACTTGCACATAAAGTATAATTTAGAGGACGATATCATTTTTATTAATATTATTATTATTATTATTTTTATATATTTTTACTACTTAAAAGATTAACCTCTAAATTTAAAACACAATTTTATTTGATAAAGATAATATTTTCATGAGTATAGGAGTTTTAAAATAAAAATATTCACCTATTTAAATACAATTATAAATAATTTATCATAAAATAAAATTTTATAAAACATAAAGTCATAAGATGGTTTGATATAAAATTTGACTTCCTTAAAAATTAAGGCATAAATAAGAAAAACATCCAGAACATAGAATTCAAAAATAAATATTTGAAATATATATATATATATATATATATTAAGTTTTATGAATTAAAACAAAATTTAATCCATGAACAAAATTGATATAAATTCAATTAAAACATAATTTTGAAAAATAAATACACACCCCAAACCATGAAAACCCAAGTAGTGTGGTTTTATATGGTTGGCACACAGTTTATTAGACCATGCACCCACTAAAGAGAAACCATGCATCCCATTTAAATGGGGGTGCTTGGTTAGTCCATATAGTCTATCAAACTATGAGGCCCTTCACATCTAATAATGTATGGGATTTAATTAATCCAAAAATATAACTTTAAAATCCCAAAACCCTCACTTTAGGTGCTGGATGGTCCTAGAAATACCCCATTCAGGGGAACTCCCAAGATCAATTCATAGCTCCTCATAACTCTCCTAGAGGTGGATCAAAGCTAGAATAATGTCATTAGTTCTCCTCCCAATCAGTTTCCTCACATTGATCTCTATCTCCTACTATCTCTCTTTTCCTTCCTAGGGTTCCATGGATCCCCATATCACTTTGTGGATCTATTACCCTCTGTTTTGGGATCTTAAAACTAAGTTTGATCCTTGTTTCCTAGATTATGCGATCATCATTCTTTGTTGATGAATCCTGATTAGAGTTTGGTGAATCAATATCCCATGATCCTGATGTAGGTGGTTTCATCATGATGCCCAATTTTTATTAACCCTAAATTTCTTGTTTAAATTCAATATTTTTATTTAAATGAAATTTCTTGAATTTATTTAATTTGATTTCAATTGTTTTTTTTGGAAAACCCCAATTTCATTTAATTGGGTTTTTGAAATGGGATTTTGGCATGAATTTGGGAAAACCCAAAATTCCATTTAATTGGGGTATGTTTATGGAAATTGGTGAAATTTAAATTGTGAAAAAACCTAATTCCATTAAATTGGGGGTTTATTGTGAAATTGATAGAAATTGTTTGAAATTAAAATTTTGAATTTAATTGTGGAAGAGAATTGTGAATTGGTTTAAAATTCATATTTTTTTAAATGGATTAAAATGGTTTTGATAGAAACCTTAGGGTTTTATCTTGAAAAAAGGCACGTTTTGATTAAAAACGTATTCTGGGTCTTAAATAGAAAATTTTAATTTTTGAAATGGGGGAATGAGATTTAATTTTATTTTAAGGACACTTAATATAAATTGTACATTATTTATTTATAATAGATAATATGAAATCTTAGGTAGTTAGTGAGTAATTTGGGAAAAAAATGCTAGGATGGGAATGATCTAGCAATAGATTGATGCTCTACAACAATAATAACACTTTGGTTAGCACATATTATTTCCCCAATGGGACATGGATGAGTCCACTCTTTCCCGTGCTGAAGGATGTGCGTAACATTGTAGTTTGTCACATGAGTGTGTGAGGATACCATAACCTAGAACTATCGTACCTCTTGGAAGAAAACCATGTTTCTTTATTATTTATATATGAGATATGAATTTATTGTTTGATTGTTTTAGCCCGATCTATTTTGGATGATGTTTGGGGTGTTGTAGCATCTCTAACCATTGAAGAAGATCTGACCGAATGACACCAACATGGAACTTTAGCATGTCAGAGTATAGAGTCAATAGTAATGTAGATCTTTGGGCTTCTAACCGCCGACCACTATATCACTTTTGACTTGGGTGGCCACCTTTCACTGTAGTGATGAAGACTTCTAACCACCTTTCATTATAGCACAAAATATTTTCTAACAATTGGTGGAATAATACTTCGTCCTCCTTATTAGCCCATTTTGGGCTAGGTATTCCATAGATAGAAAACATTGATTCTCTTTTTGTAACTATTCCCCTGATATATAGTGAAAATTCTACCTCTCCAAAGATTTAGGGATCATTTCCCGAACCATGTAAATCTCTATCTCCAAGTTCTTCTTTTGTTTTTTCCATTTTATTCTTCTATGAATTGTTTATTTATATCATTGGGAATCCTGGAATTTCTGTATCATGTATGCCATTATTGTAAACTATTTTACATTACTTTTGAATTTATATAAACTATTTTATATAAAAGTGTTTATTTAAAACATTTGTGTAAATAAACATTTATTTAAAAGTATTTCCATCATTTGAAATGTATTTACATTGTTTGAAATATATTTCCATAATTTAAATGTAAATCATGATTTGTTAAAATATGATCTTAAAATTACAAACCTTTTTATTTGAAAATTTAAATATCTTTATTTCTTTAATTAAATGTTGACATATTATTATAGAATCCTTGGTGAGACCCTACTGGGATTTTATCTCACACCCTACCTATTCTTTAAAGTGTTTGTGTATTTTCTCCTTTCAGGATCGAGTAGGGGGAAAGCACCACTTGGAGGTGGTTCTAGCTGTTGATCTGTGGACTTGGAGAGTTGAGTCCATTGGGACTTTGGCCATTTATCTATCCTATTTTACTGGTACTTTGTTGTAGTACTTTGGGTTTTTTATATTTATTTGACTTCTGGTACACTTCTCTTTGTGGAGTTTTTTTTGTATGTATACTGATTTTTTATCTTGATTCTATAATGTTTGTGGAATATTTGTTCCCACTATCATTTTGTATGATTCCAATTGCTAGTCTCCAACCCATGGGGATTGAGAATTCCCTTTGAGCTATGTCAGGACCAGTTTAGTTATCAGGTTACCAGGGTACCTGGGCTAGTTCATGAAAAAGTGGTTTCTGAGGGATGTTGAGCTTCTTGTCTGGAAGTCACTATAAAATGCGTGATCTTATCAGGACTCATGAGGTAGTTATAATTGAGTGTTTTACTATCTCTCTCCCTAACAAACCTTAAGTTTCTAGGGGTGGTTAGAGAAAAACCTCTTGTGGATTAGTTCTATTTTTTCCACTACTTTTGATATGAATAGATTGAAATACAAATCTTGTATCTATAAGTTGGGATTAATTTACTATGTTTATATTTTTTCAGTTAATCCTAAACCTCTATTTGATACCAGTTTTTCATGAAATAACCTGGGTACCCTAGTAACCTGATTACCAAACCGGTCCTGACATAGCCCATGGGGCATTCCTGATCCCTATGGGTTGGAAACTACCACCTAGAATCATACAAAATGAGATTGCGAATGAATTTTAAACTAAAATTATCTAATAAAGATAACAAACCAATATTCATACAAAATAAACTCCACTAGGAGAAAAAGAAACTCTTTATAGACATGAATTTCCAGCCATGTCTATTTCAAGCATCAATGCGCTATCCAACACATCAGCATAAGAAGGTATCTTCAGCAAGAAAAGTGGATAATGAATGTCCTATCAAATTACCAACTCAAACTGTCGAGCCTTCCTCTTATCATTTGATTCTATCTCAGGCATAAAATTCATGATATTAGCAAAATGGTTTGTATACTCTGTCATAGTCCTATCAGTCTTCACAAGTTTGAAAAACTCTGTAGCATTGGTCAATATCATGGAATATGGATATAAATTTCCAATGAAAAGAACATTTAAATCTTTCTATTCTAATACCTCATGATTCTTCATCATCACTCTAGTGTCCCACCATCTCCTACCCGGTTTTTCTAGGATGAAGGTGGAACAATTCAACTTGATTTCATCAGGTGTCTCCAAGAACCTAAAAAATGTTCCATTCTTCTCAATAATCCCTTAGCCTCTTGAGGTTCATTTGATCCTTTTTAAAATTGTTATATTTTGGAAATGAAATTATTGAGAACATACCCATAGAACATCCCTTTGAGATTCCATGGATTGAGCCTGAATGGGAATTGGTGGTGGTGTCAATCCCAGAGCTTGGACAGTACACACGACCACCTAAACCAGACTCAAGTCCATAATAGGATTGAATCTCTAAGGTTTAGTAGTATCTTCCTCCTGGATTTTATTTGAATTTATTATTTTTTGTTTTTTTTATGTTTTTTAGCATCATTCCTTCAAGAATACATGTGAATTGGATCCAGGATGAAGCTGCTACTAAACCTCAATGAGCCAATCCTCTTGTGGACCTAAGTCTGGTTGAGGTGATCATGTGTACTGTTCAATATCTAGTACATGCATCACTACCAATTCACATTTAGGATCCATCTGTGGAATCTCAAAGTATTTTTCACTAGAAAAATTTTCAATAATTTCTTCTCTAGAAACTGACATCATTCAAAGGCTCAAATGACCCTTAAGAGGATGAGGAATGGTTGAGCGGGGTGGAATATTTTTTTGGGTTCTTGGAGACACTTGATGAAATCAATGTGAATTGTGCCACCTTGATATTGTAAGTACTGAGTAAGAGATGGTGGGACACTATGGTGATGACAAAGAAGTATGAGGGATTAGAGTGTAAATACTTCAAAGTTCTTTTCACTGACTAGTTCTATCTATAGTGCATGTTATTGGGAAAGGGTACATAGTTTTTCAAACTTGAGAAGGTTGACAGGACCGTGAAAAGGTTGAAAATTATTTTTCTGAGATCGTTCATTTCACACCTGAGATAGTATCTAATGAGAAGACGAATGATCAAAAATTAGATTTGGGAATTTGACAAGATATGCGTTCTCAGGTTTTCTTTCTGAAGATTCCTTCTTATGTTGATGTGCTGGATAAAACATCGATGGTTGGAATGGACCTGGCTAGAAAGTTAGGGTTATCAGGAGATTATTTTTCTCCCAGATTAGTTTCTTTTTTATGTATATTGATTTTTTATATTGATTCCTCTGTGTTTGTAGAAATTTAGTTCCCAGTCTCATTTTTTTATGATTCCAGGTGCTAGTCGCCAACCCATGGGGATTGGGAATGCCCCTCAGGCCATGTCAGGACAAACTTGATTATCAGGTCACTAGGGTACCCAGGTTGGTTTGTGAAATTTATTGAGAAAATATGTATTATATTATATTATACACAACAAAACCATATCTATTTAATAATGATTAATACATTGGCCAAGTAAGAAACCAATTAAAATTCCAAACATTACAACTAGACAAAAATGAAATAGGAAATCCAAAATATGAAATTATGGATCGCTCCAATCCATTAGAATCATCGCCCCAACACTATAGAAATAAAAAAATATTAGTAAACCAATATATATCTTAGAAAATAAAAATATGTAACCTTGTGAGAAATATTAGACAATTTTTGAATGAAATAATGAAGTGTTATTTATAGAGTAAAAATGGAAATGTGACTGTTGGTATTTGATTGTTATATGACCATGGGTCAAGTATGACCATTAGTCAATATAACCATTGGAAAATTTTACCATTGATAACTGGACCCTTTGGTAACAATCCTAACTTTATAATTTGTGTTTATAAGTGGTAATGATGAAGGATAATTAATGCAGAAAGAATAAGAGATGACCTCAACCAGTAGAGTCATGCCGTATGAATCCCTTTTGTCAGAACATGGGAGGGAGGTAGCGTCACTAGGGTTCACCCTAGACCAAGACCAAGTCGAGCTTCAAAAAGTAAAGCTAAAATGAAATAACCTATGGGATAAGTTCATGTTAGTGTAAATTACCACTTTGTCGATGTTAGCTAAGCCACCCCATGAATCTATCGCCACCACACACCTTACAATTAGGTCATACGTGAGTGATATAAGGGGTTACCTATCTAGGCCTTTGTTACTTAAACTGTAATTAATTTGTATAAATAAAATTTTTATTCCATTAATTACATTTTAGGAATATTTTTTTAATATAATATATGAGATGAATTTGATAAATTGTTTTTACAGACCCAAATTGCACTTTTCAAAAAAGATATAATTTTTTATAATAAACTATGGTATTCTGAATAATATTTATTTTTAAAAAATAGTATATTTAAAACACTTTTTTTAAGTAGAAATAATAAAATAATTTTATTATATCCTAGGAAATTTTTATGTTTCATAAATTTGAGTATGCCTTACAGCCCACTACTTTTTAAATAAATAGGGTTTTTATATTTAAAAGTTAAAATTAACATATTTAGAGAATTATTCTGATAAAATAAACTTTATTTTTGAAATCATCATATTTAAATTAGGTTAGGGTGAATGTATGAGAATTTTCTAAAAAACATTATTTTTTTCTGAATAGCAAAAATATAGTTTAGGTTTTTTGGTATGTTTGGTGACTTCATAATTATTTCATAGTGATTAAATAATTAATTAACCAAAATCAATAACCTGAAATATGTTATTTTATTAATATCAAGTATTTTAATACATTTTAATCACATTCCAAACCTATAAATGAATTTACAAAGTCTAAAATGGAAACTTTGGTTTTAAAATAATTAATTTATAAAAACTTTGCTTTTTTCATGCCAAAATAAGTAATAAAAAATTATTCTAGGTTATTTTGGGTTAAAATAACTTAAAATATGACCCAAATGTCCAAAACCCTAGTAAAAAACCATGGTTAATCCATTTTTTTAGTTTTCCACAAACTGGATTTACAAGGCATATATTTGGAAATTATTAAACAAATCATCCAATTTTTCTATAAATAACAATCCATTTATCCATTTCCTTTCACTACCAAGGTTCCATTCCTCAATATTTAGGAATAAATCTTCAAGGTAAGGGAATTTTCATTCTTTTCTATTCAATTTAAGAACCTCTTTTTTATATGTCTTCTAAATGTTATGGTTTCTGTCTTTTATTACCCTTTTTTATCATACTCTTACTACCAAATTATGTTTTATAAATGGGATACCATTGTAATCTCTCATTTTTCCTTTTTAGAACCATATTTTATACCCATCATGTTGACAAATTTACTCCTCAAAATTTCTCTCTCTACTTAAGAAATTCTCTTTTTTTCTTTTTGTCAATACCCAAACCTCTTTATTTTCCATGGATATTCAATAGATGTAAAAATTATTTATTTGATTCTAGGGTTAACATACATGAAACCCACATTCCTTTTACTTGGGTTAAAAATAAAATAATGATCATGTATTTATGAAATTTTGAAACGCCATGATTTTGATAAGAAACCCATTATTTATTATCCACAGGTTATTTATGAAATGCTTGATTATGATATATGTGTATCAAATTAATTAATACATATTAAGGGTTTTTTTTTCTGATAGTTCTCCAATGCATTGGGTAGATAATTTAATCTCTAGTGATGACATGTTTTAAGATACCTTTGTGAATAACCTTGATAATTTCTATTTATGAAACCTTAGTGATAAACCTTGGTGATATTATTATGAATGTCTCATTTAAATATTGTATCTACATTTCCATGTTATTAATAATTTTCTTTTTAGGATGTTATTCCTCATGTTCTCTTGATCACACCATAATGATATTCCTTATTTTATTATTGATATTCCTCATGATCATGTGTAAACTATTTCCATTACTAGGCCTCATGCTCACCCCTTCCCTTAAATGTATGTCCCAAGGTTATGTGATGGATTAAATTTACTTAGTATGAACTTATTAAAAATCATATCTAGTGGATTAAAAGAGTTTTTTATGTTTTCATTTCTTATGTTCATTATTTCCAAGAAAAAAACTTTAAAATATCTTTTTTTTGTATCATATAATGAAAAATTATGTAATAAAAAGGTGGGATTCCATAGTTATTATAAAATGATGTTTTAGTTATTTGTGGGAATTATGAATATAAATACTTAGTATGAACCCTATAGAAAAGTTTAAATAGATTAAAAAATCTTTGTATTTTGTTAAAGTATTAATTAAGGGGTTTCTGAGAAAATAAATATTTTTATAGATACTAATAAGTGGATGTAGATCTAGCATAGATGTATCTAGGGGAACACCCAGAAACACCACATTGATCTAGAATTAATCAGGGACTGGTGCACAATAATGGGCCTTGATGTACTCCTATTTTGACACTCCCAAGGGATATTTTTGGTTAATCATAATCTTTTTATGAACCATTATAAAGGATATATATAAAATGTAATTGTTGTTAAAGAATAACATATTTAGACATGATGTTTTAAGACATAAAATTCCATTAAAATCATGAGATCATTAAAATAAACTTGTTCCTCACTAAGGTTTTCTTATTTTAGAAAATAGAGGTAAATAGAAGGAATCACATAAATGATAAGCACAATAGACGATGCACTGATGAACCTTTTATGGAATCTAGAATGGAAAACATCATGAGAATGATGAATCAACTATCTTGAGTTATGAATAATAAATTGAATCAAGTCAAATAGCTAAATTCACCTAGAAGGGAATAACTTTATATTGATTCCTTTTTGTGTCAACGAAAAACTTCTTTTAATAGATCTACCAACCCATTGATTACTAAAAAACAGAAAAGCTCTATAGAAAAGATCTTTTTTTAATACATTTTTCAAAACAAGAGAAATCCACCCTGGAAGTATACCGCTTAAAAGGAGAATCTGATCAGTGGCGCACACTGATTAAAAACATAAATCCAATAAGGTAGATTGATTCTATGGAGTAAGAATAGTTTAGGGTAATCCTTTTCAATTAATATTTTCCCCATATGATATGAACAAAAATAGAGAAGTAATTACTAGAACTAAAGCAGAAGAAAAATGAATTGGTTAGAATCTATGTGATAAACATTACAAGACTTTCTCATTACACCTCTATTTTTGTTATGGATCCTAAGGGAAATTTTGATATATTATTTGGTAGACTAAGACCCAATATACATAGAAATATAGAAAATCATCACTATAAAATATATGAGGAGATAGTGTGGAGTGTTATGAAGGTTGAATTGGAGTTTGGAGAAACACAATGGTCACATAGGTCGAATAAAAAGAAGAGAGATATGAAACTAGACTCAGGGAGGAACATTGATCATAGAAGAGGAGGAAAGAAATTCAAACTTCCTATGTAAATAAAATGTGGGAAGAATAATTGGGGTAACTACTTTCTTAGGAGTGAAAGATTCTAGAAGTGTGAAAGAGATGGATATATAGCTCAAAACTATCACGGTGAGGTGAAGCCTAAACTTCTCAACACTAATGAAAAATGGAATATGGTGTATGACTAGCTTGAATTAAATTCTTCAAGTGTGGGAATCTTGGTCAATTTTCAAATAATTATCCAAATCAGAAGATAATGAAGGTAAATCACCATCGACCTCATTATAGGACAATATATAAAGTTTAAGCATTTTATATCATGATGGCTAAAGTAGAGGATCCAAATGATGTGATGGTAGGTACTATCATTATTCTATCAAAGCTATTAAGTACTTTGTTTGATTTTGGTTCTATTAATTCCTTTATTTCCTCCACGTTTGAAAAGTATATAGAATCAAACCTTGAGCTTCTATAAGGATAGTTATTAGTCAAGACATTTGGAGGAATTTTTAAAGAATAAACAGTGTATAGAAACTCTAATATTTACTTTGGAGAGTACAATCTAATCGAAAATATAGTTGTCATTCACATGGTGTAATTCAACATAATACTAGGGATGGACCGAATCTCAAAGTATAATGCTAAGATAAACTATAGAAGTAAGGAAATCTCATTAGTCTTGAATTGAAAACCTATAGTTATTTTTAAAAGAGAGATATCCCATCCTAATATTTTTCTAGAATCACCTCTCATAGAATTATTTATGGATATGATTAGTGAAGATGAATAAGTAAATAAAAGTATAAAGATAGAGAATGTACCCACCATTATAGAATACATTGAAGTATTTCCTGAGGAGTTACCTAAACCTCACCCAGAAATATATGTAGAGTTCTCCCTTGAACTCATACCTAGATCCAAGACAATATCAAAGACCCCATATATAATGGAAAATTTAAAGCTATAGTAATTAAAGAAACAACTTCAAGATCTTTTGGAGAAGGTATTTATCCTTCCAAGTGTTTATCCTTGGGGAGAACCTATTACATTTGTGAAGAAGAAGGATGGATTAATACGACTATGAATTGATTATATATAACTTAACATGATCATATTAAAGAACAAGTACCCTATCCCAAGGATTGATGATCCATTTGACTAGCTTCATGGGGCTCAATTCTTCTACAAGTTTGATCTTCGATCTGGTTATCATAAATCAAGGGTGAATAAAGAAGATATTATATACTGCCTTCTGATCAACATATGGACATTATGAGTTTGTTGTTATTACATTAGGGTCAACTAATTCCCACTCTATATTTATGGATTTGATGAATAGAGTCTTTAAGGACTACCTTGATAATTTTTTTGTAGTTTTTATTGATGACATTATGATATATTATAAAATATGTGAGGAACATGAGGATCATCTAAGGGTTACATTGAAAACTCCGAGGAAGGATCAAATATTTTTAAAATTCATCAAATATGAATTTTGGTTACAACAAGTTAATTTATTGGGGAACATTTTATGAAATTAAGGAATATCAATTGACCCTGATAAGAAAAAGGTTATGTAGGAGTGGCCTCTTCCTACAATAGTAAGTGAGATTTCTAGTTTCCTTGGTTTAGAGAGATATTATAGGAGGTTTATGATTTTTTTCACAAATTTTTAATCCACTTACCATGTTAACTTAAAAAGGGGACAAGTTCATCTAGAATAAGGAGTGTGAATAAATTTTCCGAGAGTTAGAGAAGAGATTGTTTATTGCACCTATGTTAACTCTACCCTCTATTAGAGAAGGATTCATTATTTTTAGTGATGTATCTCTAAAAGGGATTGGGTGAATCCTTATGAAAAATAAAAAGGTGATTTCTTATGAATCTCTACAGTTGAAGCCTCATGATCATAACTATCCTATGAATGACCTAGAGATAACTGTGGTTATTTTTTCTATGAATATATGGAGGCACTATATTTATGGGGAGAAATTGGATATATACATGGAATACCAAAGTTTGAAGTATATATTAACATAGAAGGAGTTGAACATGAGACAAAGGAGATGGTTGTAATTTATTAAAAACAATGACTGTTCAATTAATTATCACCCCAAAACAACAAAAATGTCACAAATTCACTAATTAGGAAATACCCTATTGTGTTGGAAATTATGAGGATTCAAGGATATCCATTGATCAAGGAACTAATAATGTTGGACATGGGAATAATGAGGTAAGGGACACCATCAATCATATCCCAAATGATTTTTCAACCATCATTACTAGAGAAGATCAAGAAATCTCAAATAGAAGATCCTATGTTACAAAAAATGATAGAGGATGTGAAGAATGGGAAGTTTCCTGAGTTTGATATTGACCAAGAAGGTGTAATGAAATTTCATATAAGGCCATGTGTCCTATATATTCTCAAGACAATGAAATAATTGATGGATGAAGCTCATAACTCTATATTCTCAATAAATCTTGAAAGCACTAAAATGTATAGGGAACTTCATGATCATTGTTGGTGGAATAATATGAAAAGGGATATTTCCAACTACACTATAAGGTTCTTGGTATGTCAGAAAGTGAAGTTGGAGTGAAAACTTCCTAAAGGGGTATTGTAACCACTACCCATACCAATATGAAAGTGTGATAATATCACTATGGAATTTATCACTGGTATCCCAAGAACATCCAAAGGAAACAACGCGATATGGGTAATAATAGACTATCTCACCAAGAATTCCCATTTCATTGTAATTGGGAAGATTTATCTCTTGACCAAATTTCCAAGACATACATAAAGTAAGTGGGGATGCTACATGGGGATCCAATTTATATCATTTATGATCACGAACGAAGGTTCACATTTAAATTATAGAGAAAACCCTGAAATTCTATGAATACTGAATTGAATTTCAGTACGACCTATCACCCCAAACTGATAGACAATCTAAAAGTACTATTCATACACTCAAGGGCATGCTAAAAATATGATCAATTGAATTTAAAGGTGGATGAGATCAACACCACCTATTAGTTTATTTCTCATACAAGAAAAATTACACTAGAGTATTCAAATGGTACCATATTAAGCTCTATATGGGAATTTATTTAGAACTCCTACTTATTGGGATGTAATTGGTGATAGAAAGATGCTTGGGACTGATATTATGCAAGAGATGACAGAGAAGTTTCATTCCATCCAACAACATATAAAAGCTACTCAGAGTCGGTATAAGAGATATGCTGACAACCATTAAAGGGACTTGAAGTTTGATGTTGGTGAAAAAATTTTCTTTCAAATATCACCATGGGAGAGAATCATGTGGGTTGGGAAGAAAAGAAAGCTTACCCCTAGGTATATTGGCCCCTATTAAATCTTGGATCACATAGGATTAGTGGACTATCAGCTAGGACTTATTCAAAATCTAGCTCAATTTCATGATGTATTCCACATATCTCTCATGGGAAAGTACATAATTGATACCTCACATGTATTTAATCTGGAGGTGGTACAACTAGAACATGAACTCTCTTATGAGGAGTAGCCGATGGAGATCTTAGATCGTAGAGACAAGGTTCTATGCAACAATAATACCCACATTGTCAAAGTGTTGTGGAGGAACCATAAGTTTGAAGAGGTGACATGGGAACCATAGGAAATAATGAATCATAAGTACCCTCACCTTATCTCAACCAAGAAAATGATTTTAAATTTCAAGGATCAAAATTTCTTAAGGGGGAAGAATGTAATGACCCGAGTTTTTTTAAATGATATTTTTTTTCTGAAAAAATGTGTGTTATATTATATTATACACACTAAAATCACATCTCTTTAATAATGATCAATACATTAGTCAGCTAAGAACCAAATTAAAATTACAAACATTATAACTATAAAAAATAAAATAGAAAAATCCAAAAAAGGGAAATATAGATCACTCCAATCCATTAGAATCATTTCCCCAACACTAAATAAATAAAACAAAATATTATTAAACCAATCAATATCTTAAAAAATAAAAATATGAAACCTTGGGAGAAATGGTAGATAATTTTTGAATTAAATAATTAAGTTTTATTTATAGAGTATAAAGTGAAATGTGACAGTTGGGATTTGACTGTTATAGGACCATTGGTCAAATATAACTGTTAATCAATATAATCATTGTAAAATTTTACCATTGAGAACTATAACCTTTGGTAATAATTATAGCATTATAATTGGTGTTTATAAGTAACAATGAAAAAGGATAATTAATGCAGATAAGAGGAGCGATGACCTCAACCAGTAGAGTCATGTTGCTTGAATACCTTTTTCCAGTACTTGGTAGGGAGGTAGCGTCACTGGGGTTAAACATTTACCAATCCCAATATGAGATTCAACAAGTGAATCTAGAACAAAATCTCATATGGGATAAGTTCAAGTTAGTGGAAATTACCACTCGGTCGATGTTAGCCGAGCCACCCCATAAATCTGTCACCATCACACACCTTACCCTTAGGTCGTATGTATGTGTTATAAGGGGTTATGTGTCTTGGAATTGGTTACTTAAAGTGTAATTCCTTTGTATAAATAATTTTTTTTCCATCAATTCCATTTTAAGAAAAGTTTTGTTTAATAAAATATATGATACAAATTTGATAAATTGATTTTTCAGACACAAGTTGTACTTTTCAAAAAATATATAAATTTTTATAGTAAACTAATATATTATGAATAATATTTATTTTAATTAAATAGTATGTTAAAAATACTCTTTTTTAAACAAAAATGATAAAATAATTTTTTTATGTCCAAGGAAAATTTTAAGTGTCAGAAATTTGACTATGCCTTACAACTCGTTATTGTTTTTAATAAATAAGGTTTTTTATATTTAAAAGTTAAAATTCATATATTTAGAGGATTATTCTAATAAAATAAACATAATTTTTGAACTAATCATGTCAAAATTAGGTAAGGGTGAATTTATGAGAATTTTCTAAAATACTTTATTTTTCTATGAATAGTAAAAATAGAGTTTAGTTTTTTCGGTATATTTAATGACTTAATAATTATATAATAAGGATTTAATAATTAATTAACCACAATAAAAGACCTAAAATATTTTATTATGTTAATATCAATTATTTTAATATATTTTAATCAATTTCCAAACCTATAAATTACTTTCCAAAGTCTAAAATGGAAACTCTGACTTTAAAAACATTACTTTGTGGAAACTTTACTTTTCCATGTCAAAGGAAGTAATAAAAAATGATCATCAGTTCTTGTGGGTTAAAATGAATTAAAAAATGAACTAAATATCTAAAACCATGGGCGAAAACCATGTGTAAGGCAATGGTTTTTCATATTCCACAACATATATTTTCAAGGCCTATATTTATAAATTATTAAAAAAATCCTCCAATTTTTTGTATAAATAACCACCCATTTATCCATTTACATTAACTAAAAATACATACTCCATGAATTTATGGTATTTTTTCCTCCCAATAAGTCTCCCTAAGGTTTACTCAAGCCCCCAAGGTTCTATTCCTCATTATTTTGGAGTAACTCTTCATGGTTAGAGAATTATCCTTCTTTTCTCTTCAATTCAAGAAACTCTTTTTTATATGTCTTATAAATGTTATGGTTAATCTATTTTATTAAAATTTTTAACATAACCTTAATTCCAAATTATTTTTTATAAATGTTATACCTTTGTTCCATATCATTTTAATCTTTTATACAACCAAGTTTTATACCCGTCATGCAGCTGAATTTACTCCTCAAAATTTCTCTATATACTTAAGAAATTATTTTTTATTTTATTTTTGTGAATAACCAAACCTATTTATCTTCTAGGGGTATTCACCTAGATGTAAATATGATTTATTTTATTTGAGGTTTAATATACATTAAACCCTAATTCCATTTCTGTCTTTAAGCACTTTTGAAACATTGTGATTTTGATAAGAAAATCGTTCTTTATTACCCAAAAGTTATTTATAAATTTTTTGATTATGATATATTTAGATAAAATTAATTAATACATGTTTATGGTGTGGCCTAATAGTTCTCAAATATATTGGGTAAATAATTTAATCTCTATAGATGATATGTTTTACTATACCTTGGAAATTTTCATTTCTGACACTTTGGTGATATGCTTATGAATGTATCATTTAAATGTTTTAGACACATTTACATGTTATTAATCATGTTATTATTATTATTATTATTATATTCTTCATTTTCTCTTTCTCATGCCATAATGTTATTCCTCATGTTCTTATTGATATTCCTCATGATCACATGTAAATTGTTTCCCTTACCAGGCCTCATGATCACCCATTTCCTTTGATGTATGTCACCATGTTATGAGATAAAAGTAAAAGCACTTAGGATAACTAATAAAAACATCCCTTTAATAGTGTTAGTAATGGCCTTTATTAGTTCTATAGAAGCAATGATTAATGGAGTAAGATTAAAAGCCCGAGTCTTTTATTAGTGCTTATAAAAGAACTAATAAAGGGGCATACTACAATGTGCTATTATAGAACACTATTGTGTAGTGTTTAATAATAGAACACCATATCGCAAAAAACACTATGATATTAGAAAAAGAAAATATGGATACATAATTTAAATTAAGAGAAAACAATCTAGGCTCCTTTGCTCAGTTTTGGCAATGTGATACACGTTTTAAACTAAAATGACACTTATATTGAAAAAACATACTCAAAGTCATACTAGTCACACCGTGCATCATATTGAGGTGAATATGATTCTTATACATCTAAAATGACTCATGTAACATTTTCCTAACGTATCAAAATAATCCGAATGCGTTTTCTCAATTTTGAGTATGCTGATTTTCATTTTTACTAAAATGTCATTTTAAACCGGAAACACGCACTTTGACTCATACCGGTCACATCGTGTGTCAATTTTATGTTATAATGATTCTTATACATAAAAAATGACTTATTAATCATTTTACTAATTTATAAATACAGTCTGAGCATATTTTCTCAGTTTTCAATGAGTGAAATTTTTTGTACTAAAATATTGACTTTAAACTGATAATAGACACATTGAGTCATACCAGACATATCGTGTTTCAGATTTAGGTTTGGATGATTCGTACATGTCACAAATGACTTATGGATAATTTTTATAAAGTATAAAAACAATAAGAATTCATTTTCTTAGTTTTGAGTAGGTGAGTTTTCCTTTTTACTAAAATTGATTCCAATTTTAAATAAAAAGATACACTTGGAGTCATATTAATAACATAGTAAATTTTATTGAGGCGAGCATAATTATTACAAATCCAAAATGTCTTATTTATATTTTTTATAAAGTATCAAAACAACCCAAATTTGTTTACTTGGTTTTGAATATGTCACTTGTCTTTTTTACTAAAATGTCAATTTAAACTGGAAATACAAACTTTGACTCATACAGACCACATTGTATATCAGTTTGATGTGAGACTGATTCATAAACATCAAAAATGACTTATAAATCAATTTTATAAATTTTCAAGAAAATATGAGTTCATTTTCTTGTTTTCCAGTGAGTGAATTTTTTTAAACTAAGTTGTCATTTTTAAACTTATAATGGACACATTTAGTCATACTGGGCACATCATGTATTAAATTGAGGTTAAGCTAATTACTACACATTAAAAATAACATAATAATTGTTTCCCAAAATTATCAAAATAATATGAATGCATTTGATCAATTTTGATTAGGTCATTTGTATTTTTTTTTAAATTAATGTCATTTTAAATAAAAAGATGCACTTGGAGTCATACTGGTCACACCATGCATTGGATTGAGGTAAAAATGATTCATACACATCTCAAATGAATTATGGATCATTTTACTAAAGTATAAAAACAATATGAATGCATTTTCTTGGTTTTGAGTAGGTTATTTGTCATTTTTATTAAAATTTATGTCATTTTTAAATAAAAAGATGCACTTGGAGTCATGCTGATCACACCGTGAATCAGATTGAGGTACATATGATTAATATAAATCTCAAATGACTTATGGATAATTTTTATAAAGTATAAAAATAATAAAAATGTGTTTTCTCAATTTTGAGTACGCCAATTTTTTTTACTAAAATGTCATTTTAAAATGGAAACACACACTTTGACCTATACTGATCACATCGTGTATCAGTTCAATATAAGACCAATTCCTATACATTAAAAATTAATTATGAATCAATTTACTAAATTATCAATAAAATATGAGCACGTTTTCTTTGGTTTCAGTGAGTGACACTTTTTTAACTAAACTGTCAATTTTAAACTGATAATGGACACATTGAGTCATAGCAGTCACACCATGCATCGAATTAAGGTGAAGATGATTCCTAAACATATAAAATGACTTATGGATCATTTACCTAAATTATAAAAACAATAAGAATATGTTTTATCATTTTTGAGTATGTCATTTTTCCTTTTTACTAAAATTAATGTCAATTTTAAATAATAAGAAGCACTTGGAGTCATACCGGTCACACCGTGTGTCAGATTGAGGTGTGGTTGATTCCTACATGTATCAAAGTCTTAGAAAAATCCTAAGTACTAATTTTACCACTTTTATATTGTATTTCTATGTCAAACTTACAATAATTCATATTTACTCAATGTTCTTAGCTAAAAAAACATTCTCATTATTGAAAGTCATAAGAGTAGATGCTTTCAACAATTAGAAAGGGTTTTTTGCTAATAAAATCAAATCAATATGCAGTGTTGGTAGTTCGAAAAATAAATTCAATGAAAATGGAAAACATGGAAACATTGGAAGAAAGAATCATTTTATCTCTTTTGTGGATTATTGTCGATAGTTGAAAGAAAAATATGACTTCCCAAAAGATCTGTGAAAAAATAACTAAATAAGTATTAGATATAAATGATAAGGAAATTAACTTAAAAATAGTAGATAAAATGATTACAAAATTAATTAAATAAGTAGTAGGAATTCACCTTTTGATGATGTTTGTATTCATTCTTGATGAATTTCCTTATCTTCATTATCTCAGTTATAAGCTTGAAGTCCAATACCTCATGACCATGAAAATCTTGGAACAAACCACCACAACTCAAACAAAAGAATCTACTTGTACGAGGAAATAATTATTATATGAGTAATACTAAGAACAAATAAATTAAACATAAATATGAAACAATAAATTAATTATATAGATAATTATTTTATTGTATAAACATTGTTGACCGTGGGGATATTCTGAAGGTAAAGAAAGAATGATGATAAAAAATTAAAATATATGTCACCAACAAATCAATCAATGAGTGAGGAGGATGAGGAGAAAATAAGATACATTGGATTGAAGATTTGAATCGTCCAAGATAAAGTAAAGATATATTATTAGGTTCATAAAATATTCATTTTTATAATAAATAAATAAATACACATAATATATTCATTATCAAAGGTGGATGCCTCCCATTTTTGAGAATTACATGGATCGTAATATGAGATTCCTAAGGGTAGAACCAAAAGGAAATGTTAAAGAAAGATATGTTTTTATATTGATTAAAGTAAAACATACATATTTTTTATTAGATGTGTGATGAAATAAATGAAGTGATTTTTAAAAAGTATTCATGAGTGGGTTATCATTTCAAAGATTGATATATTTTTATCAATGACAAGAAATACAAGAAAGACTGAAATCAATGAATAAAATTTCATTGGTGATCATAAGGTTTCGGTGAAAACTCAAAGGAGTAAGACTCTACAAAAAACCTCATTTTTTCCAAGTTGAGCCTAAATCATTTGGAGAGGCTGAAAAGGATGATAATTGGATCAAATATATTCATGAGGAGTTTGATCTGAATAATAACAATGTTACATGAGAAGATTTATTTGAATAAGAACAATGAAGGCTTATTATGGTTTAAGTTGTTTCATATATTGTTCAAAAAATTGTCCATTAGTTTAAAAGTACATGAGTTTCTTAGTTATTTTTTTCCTAATTCTATAAAAATATTAACATAAAAGGTCATGGTAATGTATTGTAATGAAACATTTTTTATGTCATGTAATTGAGATGATCACATTTATGGGGCATCATATTACCACTATAATGACATAAAAAATGTATTTAAGTTTATGTTAGTAAACTATAAAATTTAATTGAATTAAGAATCCATAGTGAAAATAGTATGTCATTAAATTATTAAATCCAAACTAATAAATTTGACTTGAAGTTGTATTATAAAGGTGTAATGATTTTATCCTTGAAAAATAATTTTTATTTCAAAAAAATAGATTTTATTATAAATTATTTATTAAATTTACATCAATATATGTAAATATTTTATTTTATAAAAATTAGTCAAATCTAGTTTTATAAGATTTATTATTGAGTGATTTAAAATATTATTTAAAATTTAAATAATAGAAGCCATTTCTTGTTAGATAAGTTAATTTTCAAAGCAAATATAAAATTTAGAATTTTTTTTATCAATCCTATAGGATCGTGAACAATAAATTCTATCAACAATGTACTCTTCTTCTACACCATATAATGAAACCGTATTTTGTTTCTTAAAATACCATGATGTTGAGGTTTTCCTAGAAAATGACTCATTCCAATTGTTTATTTTCTGACTATAATTCAATAACCAAGATCAAAATATCAATTACATTTTATCTCAAAATCCGTTTTTTCCTATATAATATAGTCCAAGGATTATAGAACCTTAAACATCTTTGATTTTTAATTTTATAGAATTTAAGTCATATTATTTAAATTCAAATTTAAATATTTCAAAAATAAAAACTGAAAAATTTATATTTTTTTAACAAGTAGTCAAATAAATAAGACAAAAAATCAAATATATATAATGTTTTTCTCATCTGATTTTATAGATTCATCAGAATAATTTAATTGTTACATTTTATAAGTGACCCCTAAATATATCCCAATCCTCATGAAATAGTTCATAGTAATCCTAAATAAATCCATTAATTTTACACCATATTAGTGCTCATTATCCTTGTAAAAAATTTCATCAAAAAATTATTATATAGTTGTTCCCATGTGTCAGATATTTCGTCATCCATTTTTAAGAAACAACTTATAGAATTTACTTTCAATATAATAAGAAAAACCTATATTTCAGTTCCTCCTCACTTAACCCTCTCAGTGCCAATTGTTTTATGACGCAATATAAGACCTCAATGATGTCATATATTTCATCATCCAAGTGATTTGGAATGTAATATTCCAAACCAATGACAACATCAACTGCTATATGGATGAGTTTTTCAAAAGTTGAGAATTGATAAGAGGTAGATTTCAAGGAATATTGGTATTGGGAGCCTATTATACATCACAACAACATGAACCAACATTGGGTTTGACATATTTCAAGTCACACATTACTAATGTTATCCCAAGGAGACTGACAAGATATCGGGGAAGACAATACTTCCATATATCTAAAAAATGAATTTTGGGTTGTTTTATTATAGGATAGTTGAACTAGAATTTTTGGGATACATGGATGTGGGATGGGAAGGTTCAGTAGATAACCGAGGAAAATTAGAGATATCAAAAAAATTGGATTTCATTCGAGCTGTAGTTGCGTTCAACCCTTGAATCGCTCGAGACTTGGATTCGAGCCTTGGAATTATTGGAGCCTTGATTCTGGCCTAGATTCGAGTTTGGATTTGACAACATAGAGCACTGGCATTAGGTGAGTTCTGTGAGAGACTCAGATATCATGAACTGGTTCACAATGGTTAGGGGTCTTAAAATAGATCATGACACTTTTATCAGTGCTTCAAAAAAGGTGTTGATAAGGATACCTTTTATCAACACTAAGTTAATAAGTGCTCATAAAATGAATATTTATCAACACTTTTCTTATCTCTGATAAATACTTATAACAAATTTTTTTTAAAAATAATACTCTTTAAAAGTCTATTATTGTTATATATAATTATAATACTTATAATAATACTTTTTATAAAATAATAATTTTATAATTATTTGAATGTATAATTATTTATTTCAAATTATATAAATACTTTTTTAAAAAATAATATTTATATCATTATATATATCTATATAATTATATATATATAAACATAGTAAATATATTCATTATTTAAATAAATTTATTATAAATTTATAATTAATTATTTATAATTATATAAATACTTTTTAAACAAATATTATTTCTTTATTTATAATTATAAATGTATAAAAATAGAAAATATATATTTATAAATATTTTTTTACAAATGTATTTTTAACATTATTAATGAATATTTAATCTTATGTTCATGCATGTTAAAAATGAGTGAAATTCATTAATTAAAAATGAGTACAATATATTTAAAATTTGGATAATTTTGATTAATATAAATCATTAAAAAAATAGATATATATTGAAATAAATATGAATATATATTGAAAATGTTAAAACATATTAAATAAATATATATAAAATAAATAATATAAATTGATTAAATTTCAAAAAAATATGTGTGTGTGTGCGTATGTGTATAAAAATGCATTAATTACGTATATGTGAAATCAATATAATACGTTTGATCTATGTTATAAACTGAAAAATAAAATGACATTCCATTATGTTCATTACTCGATGGAAGTAGTCAATATTTTTAATTCATATTAATTTTTAATTATAAACCATTATTCATTAAATATATTACTATTTAATATAAAGAATAAATAATATTTTTTATTATATAATTCATATTTATATACATTAATATATATCTATATATTTATTATATACTATTTATTAACATTATCTATAATCATATAATTAATTAAATGTTTCGTTTTTTTATCAATTTACATTTTTTTTAATTTCAATTTGTTTAATTTTCATTTTGCATATATCTATATATTTAATACATACAATTTAATAGTACTTATAATTTATATATAGTATAACTAATTTATACATTTTTGTCAATAATTATTTAATTAATAAAATTTGTAATATTATTTTTAACAAACTCATTTTTATTATTTATTTATTTAATTTTATTTATTCAGATATTTATCCGCACTAAAAAAGCACTGATAAAGGATTCTTTTATGAATGTTAAAATTATAGCACTGATAAAGGGTACCCTTTATCAACACTAAAAATATAGCACTGATAAAGGGTACCCTTTATCATCACTAAAAATAAAGTGCTGATAAAGGGTTAAATTTATCAATGCTTCTTTAGTACTGATAAAGAATCCATTTATCAACATATTTTTCTAACACTAATAAATACCAGAACTATTAAATGTATGTTCTATAGTAGTGGATGAACTTATGAAGAATCCATTCAAGTGGATTAGAAGAATATATTTTTTATTTAGGAATTATGTTCCTGATTTCCAAGAAACTCAACTTTAATAGATCCTTTGTTTGTACCATGTAAGGAAAAAATATATAATAAAAAGGCAAAATGCCATAAAAGTAATGTCCAAATGATGGAAATTAACAGAGAATTAAGTCACGAGAAAGTTAATGACCACAAAACCATAAATCAATAAGGGATTAAGAAGGCCATCGATTCCTCAGAAATGAAGGTAATATGATAAAATTTTTATTTCAATATTTATTTTCCTAGATTTGAGTAATTTATTTACCATATAGACTAATAACACAAGGAAATATAATTACTTGATTTTATTCAAATCCATTGGTTATGTGATTGAATTATTTTCCACCTTTATCTCATATTTTACTCTAAATGATGATTATGAATATTTAATTACTAAAGCACAATAATAAACATCTGATTGACCATAAGGTATATAAGAGAATGAAAAGTTATTCTTCTTATCATTAATAAAACCAAAATATTCAGCACATGATAAGATAACACCCCAAATGAATAAGCCTTCATATGAAGAAATAACACATTTAACTCTAAAAGTTTCATAATAACACCAAAGGTTCAACATATACCATTCCATAAATAAATAACCCTATATCCCAATTAACCTCAATAACCTCAAATTTTGTCTCATACCTTTTTGCTTAAATCCCTAAAAATGTAATTTCATTCTTCCCAAATAATACTTTATGTTAAATCACATGATACACCTAAGGGTTACTTGTACTTTAACCCAATAAGACGTCTCCCAAAATATCATTAACCACTTTAAAATATCATTACTTAAAACCTAAAAGGGATGTATATTCCTTTTAAATTATGATCAAACATAAACTTATACACCCATGATTTTATCCATAACTCTAAGGTTAACCTATCATTAAAACATAATAACCTCCAAAGTTATTGAAACTCTGCTTTGATACCAACTATAATAGTATCGAACCCACACTCCTAGATTTGGTGTTAAAAATAAAATATTTACATTTTTGTCTTCAATATCGATAATTGGGACTCAATTTTAGCCACCTAAAACATAAAAAATCAAATGGTAATATTGGATCACTTATATCCCCACTAACCTCTTAGATTATAGTTTTATAAAATTAGTAAAACTCTTACATAACAATACTCATGTCTTCAATTGATCATTTTTTCTACCGTACCTAGCTTTTCTTATTTCACAAAAAGTATTCAATAAATCGCATAAAATTATTCACACATGAAACCTTTCTAGAAATAATTCATTTAAAATTATTATTTATAAATTTCTAAAATGAAAAACATAATAAGGGTGAGATAAATTGACTTGTATGGAAAAACATAAACATTAACAATTGAATGTCATTAGTGAGAATAAGATGAGAATAAGGGTATAATGACATAATCAAAGGGCATGATCATATCATAATATTATTAATACCTATAAATCCAAGATCATTAAACATGTGACATTGAATAAAGTATTAAAAAATACAAGATTCATACGAATCAATAATCATGATCCATGTGATGTTAATCCTGATCAAAGGAACCATTAAAAACTTATAGAATGCATAGAAAAAACTTGTTGGTATCATTTAACATTATCTTAATAACCCATGTTCACTAATATTATGAATAATTGTATCCTAGTTAAAAACATAGGATAAACCTCGCTAGTTAAATCCCTCCTTATTTCCTTTAAAGACGAACAACATTTCCCAATGTATTGGAGAGCTATATCAGGATCACTAATTTTATAAGCTATATCAGGCTCACCCATCATCATGAATACTTTCCAAATACCATACTTAAATATTACACATGGAAGATTGTATTTCTATCATCAAACCTTTTACAACAACTTTCATTCCTTTATAACTTGATTTATCTATGTAAATGAAACAAGTTTCATGAAAATTTATTTAACAAAAATATCATAATCCATCTAGAGGAATAAGATGTATGATATAATAAGATCATATTCTCATTGAATCATATGAATCATAAAAATTATGTTAACGTAGATGAAAATACATTTAAAATAATATTTAAAACATTTCTTCAAAATAGTGTAAAATACCATTTTCTTTCAGTCATGTTAAAGTCTAAAAATTCACAAAATATTAAAAAAATTATTTTATTTAAAAATAACAATGGGAAATTATAAATAAAACATCAAATAAAATAATTATCATGATTATGGGAAAATATATTTATGTTGGAAATGTTAAAAATAAACATTATTTTCAAACTTTTTAAAAGAGAGTAAAAACTGATCCATGTGGAAAAAATTATGAAATTTCCTTTTAAAATAAGTTTAAATACCATGAAAAATAAATTTAGGTATTAATTTATGTTTATAAAATAACATTCATGAAATAAATTAAATAACATGTAGTAAGAGTTTGGTTAAGAAGTCTTTTAAAAACATTAAAGCAATGTTTTTAAAGAAAACTCATTTGTGACCCTTTAAAACTAAAAAACCTTTGTTATAAAGAACATAAGAAGGAATATAAAATAATCTGAGTATAAAAAGATTCATGACATTATATGTCAATATTCATTATATTCAACATATAAATGAATATAGGTTAACCAATCAAAACATTTCTCAATGAAGGAAGTTTGTGACGAGAAACCCTTACAACATGGGTAATGCTTGAATCAGAAATCCATTTAATGAAGTAACATAACATGATTCTCTAAAAACCACAATTCCTATCAAATAATATGTGAATACACATTCTTGAGGTAGTAAGTACACCATATTAAATAAAACATGGTGCATAACATGAATCATGTATCAAAGAATTGAAATGGAGACCATTAAAACCCTTACAACTTCTATAACATTTGAATAAATATCTCATGAAAAGAGAACTTAAAAAGGAATTTAAATATCATGATCAAAGATTAATTCATAATATAATATCTCAATAGGTATAATATAAACATTATAAAATAAATTAGGTGCATAATACGAGACATGTCTCAAAGAAATGATAATGAGACGAATAATCCTTACAAAGATCGTATCATTGAAGTTAGAATTATTAAATGAAGTAATTATGTGTAATAATTTTAAAAACATAAAAAAATTAAAAATTAAACATAATATAATCATAGGTAACATAATCATGACATAAAATAGTCAAATAATTAGAAGTATAACCCAATGAATGGAAATTGAGTTGAGAAACCCCTTACTTCGGGACCCAATATGCTATGAATTTCATTTAATTCCTCTATAATAAAAATATATTTATTATCTAATTATTGAAAAACCTTTATAGGTTTATTAAATTATCATTAAAAAATTTATTACATTTATTTAAATGATATATTTAATTACTTAATCAGTTAAGTCCACATCATGTGTTTTGAGGTTGTCTGGTTCATAGTTGAAAAACGACTTTGGTAGGTTGACCATAGTAAAAGGGATCATTGTTACATAATATCTAGAATAAAAATAATTCCATAATTATAATTTTTATACATTAATTATAATTTTATAAAAAACTATTAAATATAGTTTTGAAGAATGAATTGTGTTACAATCATGGAGATGGTAGGTTGTACGTACACATGAGTAACATTTCCATTTTTCAACAAAAATGAGTGAAAGAAGGTAAGTATCATTTTATATTTGAATAATTATTTTTATATAATAAATATAATATTTTTTTAGTATACTTATATATACTATCCTTGTGATGGAGTGATGAAAAATGAATCACATTTCTTCATTGAGGTGGTAATCCCCATGCACGCATGAATAATGTTATCATTTTTAATGGATGGAAATATAAGAAAATAGATAATATATTATATTTATAGAATGTAAATTATGTCATTAATATAATATATATACATTAAATCCAAAATTATATCAAGTTGTGATAGGTGGTGATGGAAAACGAATTACATCGGTTCACGGTATAGTAGTCCACCTTACACATGAATGATGGTTTTGTTTCCCATTAGATAAAGTAGAAGATAGATTAAGGTTATGGAATAAACATAATACCATATTATCACCAAATATATATTTTTATTAAAGACACTTTTGAGGAAAAAGTGTAGAAAACCATATAGTACAACCCATCCATTAGACACTATAACACATAACAAAATTATTAAAGACTAGCTTGAAACCACTTGACTTAAAATCCTTAAACAATTTCCAGGAAAGAGTTGTTACCTTTTTTCTGGGGTCGCCCTTGATAATGTTCTCAAAATGAGAAGCTAGATTAATCCACGCTCGCAAGAACTCCTCCTCAACAATTTTCTTGTTGTTGAAACCTCTGACTAGAATTAAGTGTTGTTTATCGATCCACCCACTTTGTTCCTTGTTCATGTCTGTTTGAATAAATATTGCTTTCATCCTTTCCAAAACTGACATAGAAGCACATATAGGTATCTCCTTTTCTGCCATTTCTTCCTCAGATTGTAACAGAAACTCCCAAGGATCCTCCCTGATCACAACATCTCCTTCCGGCTCCACATGCATCCCTATCACTCCTACCTTAGCAGTTGAGACAAGTTCCCTCTCTTGCACCTCTACTCCCCCTGAACCAACAATAATAGTTCCTTCTTCACACCACAGACCAAGGGTGATCGCCGGTGTCATCTCCTCTGTGTGTAGTTGGAGCTCCTCTTGTTGATCTCCTTCATTAGGAGGGTCATTCTCTTGCTTTGGATATTCGAAGACCAAATCTTTATGGCTTTTCACTCCCTCAACTGGCTGAAGCTTGAGCTCCTTGCGTGTCCCCCCTTTTTTGGATGACCGAGTCTCCATCAGTCTTGGAAGGTAGGAGTAGTCTTTGTGCCCCTTCAGATTCGGATTCCTAGAAACAATGCAGCACCCCGGGTCCTTGTTCTCCTTGTTCCCTTTCTTCCTTCTTTGGATGTGCAGATCTTTACCCACTCCTCCCAAGCCATTATCTTCAAAAAGCTGATCATCACCCTCAGATTCCACCTCATATGGACCCTTAGAACTGCCCTCAGACTCACCCTCATTGCTCAAACTTCCAAATCGGTTGCTGAGGTCAATGCAGGATAGAGTTCCCCTAGAGTTGGAGTCCTTCTTAGTATCCGGAGTCCTGTGAACCCCATGTGAAGATTGCTCCCACTCACGGCCTTCCTTTAACTTGCTCTCACAAGGAGACACCCTTCCAGAATTCCTGCTGCTGCCTGTGCGCACTGACATAGAATACGTGCATGGAGCCACTGCCCTAGAAGATGGATCAATAGCATAAGGAGCTCTAACAGTCTCCCCCAGAGCCTGAGTAGGAGCATTTCTAGACACCAGAAATGCTTCATCCTTTCCACAGGCCGGAGTGCCCCCTGCCATACTGCTAGAATGGCCAGCCAGATCACACTTCAACCTTCTGAAAACATCCACAACCTTAGGCCCCGGAGGGGAGTCCATAGCAGGTTTAGGAATCCTGTCACCACCTGAGCACCTGATATCCTCTATCTCCATATTCCCTTGACCATAGCCAGCAGACCCTGCACCAGTCACAATAGCAAGAGAACGACCCTGGACCTCTTGGACCTCCATAACAGTTCCTTGTTACCTCTCCCTTTTCCTGCAGATCTCAAGGTTATGTCCCAACCTCTTACACGAAGAACAATATTCACTCCATGATTCCAAAATGACAAACTCCTTTTATCTAAATTCTTTCCCCACAACAATCCAGAAAGAGTCAATAGGTGCCTTTGATACATCCACTTCAATACAAACCCTCGGGGAGATAAGGTGGCTCACCACTTGGGTCCGGCTATCAAAACATAGAAAATTCCAGACCAAATTTCTGATCAACCTAAGGATGGAGGGATTTTGAAAGGGCGATCCCCATGGAGATGTAGAAGAGGACCCTCCCCCTTAGAGTGGGTAGGGGCCGAAGCGAGGCTCATCGCCTCTTAGGGCATGGCTTCGGTGTGACGAGAAAGATGAGTAGTCTGATTGTCCCTCATCCATAATACCATATTAGTATATGGAAGATATTTATTATATAATATCACAATGGTTAGAATAGTTTTGAATGAGGTATGAGAAGAAATAAAACTAAAACATTCGATTAAAAGTTATACCTCTTCTTCAGATAAGATCCTTTTCTTTACACCTTAATCCCTATAAGGTTGGAAATATAAAAAAACTACGAAATTTAGGAAATGGAAGGTATTTTATGAATGGATTTGGTAAGGTTTTATCTAAATCAAATGGATCTTTAAGTGTGGATAGGATAGGAGAAGGGTTTCTTTTTATAAGTGAGGGAAATAACATGCTTGGAATTACTTAAAAAATTAAATAATATATATATATATATATATATCATAATCATGTCAAGTGAAACCAATTAACCTCAAATTAGAATATAATATGTTATATGGTATAAATAAACAGAACCAATCAAATATATACATGTTTTGGATACATTTTAATCATTATCTCCCAGTTAAACCACTTTAAACCAATTTTAACTTTCACTGTGATAATTTAACTTTTTACCATGATAACATAATTATATGACCAAAAATAAAATAGGCCTTCTAAAAAAATTTGGAAATGATTATTAAAAATATTTAATCCATTTTATCATATTAAATTTATATAGGCATCAAAAATTACTTTTAATATAATAACACAAAATGCATAAAAATAGTTCTTAGGAAAATACACGATTTAACAATAAAAATCATTTCACCTTTAAATCAAGTAATATGTTGGTTTCCAAACATTTTTTTGGTTATATAATAAAAAAGGAAGGTTTTTATAATTTTTGGGTAATCAAAAAACCAAATGAAATTTTCCAACCATTCCATTAAATAGAAAGACCCAAAAATAATTTTTAATTTGAATAAAATATAACTTATCTTCACAAAAGTCATATTTGGGTTTCAAAATTCAAAATAATGTTTTAAAATACATTAAATAATTCCATGAACATATCTTTGTTTGAAAAAAACTATTACAGTTGGATAAAGTCAAGTGTTAGAGAGATTTCAATGCTTTACCCCATAGTTTTAACCCAGTTTTACCTATTTTATGGAGGTGAAAAATATTTACTATAATTATTATTCATAATGATAAAAAATTAAGTTGATTATATTAAATTATAATAGTTATTATGATTCCAAATATAAAATCCATTTTATCAAATTCAATTGAAAAAATTTTCATAATTTAATTTGTAATAAAACCCACAAAACAAAATGAGAAGAGATTTTCTAGAAAAAATGTATTCTTAAGTATAAAATGTTTTTATACCAAAATAAAAAATAAAAAATATTCTAATGATATAAATTGTATTATTCATAATATAAATGAACTAATGTTACTTTTAAACCATGTTAACACAAAATGTAACTTTTTAAATGCTTGAAATGAAAAGATAGTTTTCAATAAAAATCTGTATTTTTCACCATTCATTCAAAAAATAAAACTTTTTATATAATTATAAAAAATTAATCCCAAGATAATTTTGACATGATTAATTCAAAAATTATATCCTTTTTATTAAAAATTTTTCTAAAAGTTTAAGAAATTTATTATAATATTTTCTCACAAAAAACAATAAAACCATTATAGAAGAAAACATATTTTGAAGCATAAAATGTCTTTACTAAAAATTGAGTTTCTATTTACTAAGAATTTTATCAATAAATTTTTATTGAGTATGAACATTATATATATTCCATAATTTTTTTAATCCTATTCATACCCTCCATTTCAAATTCTAGGTTATAATGATCATATATAAATAAAATATTTTTTGGTTCATTTAAGCTCGGTATTTCATGTCTTGTACACTATTGAATAGAGTCTTATTTTAAAATTTTTAGATATTAAATTCTTCCCTACCCTTTAATAAATTGAATCCTTACAATATTAACCAAATCTTGGTAATTAATGGTTTAATATTTGAAAATATTTTTTTATAAATCCACATAGTAAAAAGGGTTAATAAAACTTCATTTTTAAAGGAGGGAAAGGGAAATATAAAGGTCATATGGAATAAAACATAACTTGGTTTCTAAATAGGATAACATTAGTGAGTGGTGAAAATAAAGTCATGGAGGATAAAATTAATGTACAAATGGTATAAAGTGAAAGAGAATATGGTCACAAAAAACTAATGACCAAAAAACCATAAATCAATAAAGGATTAAAAATACCATAACTTCATAATAAATTAAGGTAATAGGATAACATTTTTATTTCAAGATATTTTTAAAATAGTTGAGTAATTTATTTACCATATAGACTAGGAAAATAAGGAAATATATTAACTTTATTTTCTTTAAATCCATAAATGAAATTTCTTCCTTTTGTTGTGTGTTTCAATTATTTTCCACCTTTATCTCATCTTTTACTCTAAATGATTAGTATAGATATTTAATTCTAGAAGCACAATAATCAACTTCTGATTGACCATATGGTATATAAAAGGATGAAAATTTATTCTTCATGCATTCACTAAAAACAAAATGATCAGTGCATGATAAGATAATACCAAAAATGAGTAAGACTTAATATAAATAAATAATACATTTAACTCCAAAATTTCCACAATAACCTCAAAGGTTCAACATTGATCATTCCATAAATAAATAACCTCATATCCTAATTAAACTCAATAACCACAACATTAAATAATGTTTTAACCTCAAAAGTTTTCTCATACCTTTCATCTTACATCCCTAAAAATGTAATAGCATTATTCCCAAATAATCCTTCATGTTAAATCACATGATACACCTAAGGGTTACTTTTACTTAAACCTCGTAGAAAATCTCTCAAAATATCATTAATCACCTTAAAATATCATTACTTAAAACCTCAAAGGGGTGTCTATTCCTTTGAACTTATGATCAACATTAAACTTATAAAATAATGACAACATCCATAACTCTTAATTTAACCTCTCATTAAAACATCCTAATCTCTAAATATATCCAAACTCTACATTGATAAAAACTACAATATCCTCGAACCCGCACTCCTAGATCTGATGCTAAAGACACAACCTTTGCATTTTTGGATTTAATGCTAATAAACATGACTCAATTTTAGTTATCCAAGGCATACAATATTAAATAGGAATATTGGATCACTTACATACATAAGTACCTTTTAGGTTTATAATTTTAGAGAATTAGGATAAATATTAAATAATAATACCCTTGTATTCAATGATCATTTTCTTACTATACTGAATTTTATAATTTCACAAAATTCTTCAATATCTCTCATAAAATTCTTTACACACGAAACCTTTCTAGATATAATTCATTTAACATCATTCTTTATAACCAGGGGAAATGGAAAAAATAATAAAGGTGATCTTAAATGCTCAGTATGGGAAAATATAAGCATTAATAATTGAATTTAATTAGTGAGAATAAGATGAGCATAAGGGTATGATGACATAACCAAAGGGAATGACCATATCATAATATAATTCATACCCATCATGTAACACCCTCAATTTTTATGAAATTTTTTTCTTAAAATAAATTAATTTTCTTTAATTCATTTTATTGAACACTAAACTAAGTCAGAATTTTGTTAAATGTAACACCAAGTTAATCTTGTACTACATACAACATTGTCTTAGCTTGCGTTACATGCAATACTGAGTTTCTACAAATTATCATTTTATTATTATAATTATTTAAACAAGATAGTTATAACCTAGATATTGAAATTAGTAATATAAACAATAATAATTAATTTTAAATATAATTTATAATGGTTTATATAAATAAAACATATTTATAATAAAAAATATAGTTTTTGCTAAAGTCTTTATATGGTTGAAAATACTATTTTCCTAAAAGAACTGTTTTTATGTCTTTCTACGAACAATAATAAAAATAATTTGGACAATTTTAGAAATTTAATTCAATAAAATAAACTTCATTTTTGAATTTATAATTCCTAAATTATATTAGGTTTATTTTTTTATAATTTTATGAAAAACATTATTTTTTTGGATGAATAGTGAAAAATATTGAATTTTAATTCAAAACTGCTTTTTCATAAAATTTATTTATATAGTAAAATTATATTTTGATTTTGTTTTAAAGATTAATTTGATGATTTTTAAATAAATTAATCTAATTTACGTCATTGTAATGAATTTCACATTTAAATTTGATATAAAAACATTTCAAACTTTTAAACATTTACGCTTAAAAACCCACTATCGTGACACGTCTGCGAGATTAATTTTAATTTAATTTCAATCACTTTAGTGTTTAGAATTTGTTAAATTATATTCCATATTTGGAATCATAATAATTTATAATTTTTAATGAGTTCAACTTAGTTTTTGACCAAAAATATTAGTGAAGATAATTAAAATTAATTATAGTGATTAAGGTAAAAACTAGCTTAATTAATGACTAAACATATAAAATAAGGTGTAAAAATGTCCCTAAACTTGTATAAAAAATATTATATGTAAATATTTTAACCACTAAACCTATAATTATACATAATTATCTATTTTAACCCTTGGGGGGCAGGTAAAACATGGTGATAACTCAAATATTTTCAAGAATACCCAATGTGTCCATTTCCCAACTTATAAAAGGACTCCTCTGCTTCCCCTCTCTTTACACCTATCAAGCACTTTTGGGTCATCCAAACCTTACCCAAATATACTACAAACTTAACTCCCTTAATCCTATAATCCTATATTTTGGTATAAATCCATCCAAATAATCCCTTTTGTGCAAACCAAAAGAAGTTACCCCGAGAAGAGGCAATATCCTCCCACAAGCTCTTTTGTTTTATTTTCATTCACCACCACATAAACTCTTATCACCACATGATTATATAATAAAATCATAATCCTAAATATACTTATTTTTTTATTCCAAAGGTTCTACCTTTACCTATACACACTTCCATAAAATGGGTAACGAACTTACCATTCTTACGTACGGTGAACTACAGCCTCACGAAATGATGTTGTTTGTTTTTACTTTACCA
Source organism: Viscum album (assembly GCA_963277665.1). Taxonomy (NCBI): domain Eukaryota; kingdom Viridiplantae; phylum Streptophyta; class Magnoliopsida; order Santalales; family Viscaceae; genus Viscum; species Viscum album. Next base: position 1,777,993,569 of record OY728157.1, read on the forward strand.
CATATCATGGTTGTGAATTATGATGGAAACTATGTTTTTATATTATATATGATATTTTTTATTTATTTATTCTTATTTAATTATTATATAACACATATATTCTTTCTTTCCATTTTGTATAAATACAATAACTTCATTTGTGGACATATGGACTACCACCTCCTCAAAGCGATGTGATTAATTCACACTCTACATGGAATGTATTAAGGATTAGTTTAGTAAAATTATATGATATATATGAAATAATAATTCTATTTGAATTTATATATATATAAATATATATATGCATATATTTCATTCACTTCTTTTCTTTCAAAATGATAATTTAATGGAAACAACGTTCATGCGTACGACAACCTACCGTATCCATGAATGGTGTATTCAATTTCATATTTATATATTTTATATATTATTAAAAATACATATATAATGAATATATATGATATTTATATCATGGTTTACATTCTGTAGATCATGAAATAAGTATAAGGACAAAAAATATAACAAATCAAAACACATATGAAAAACAAAGCTGTTATTACCCAAAACGTAATTTTAACATTGAATTGTTAATAAACAGGTAATATAAGGTCATAATTAAATAATATATGGTATTATATGATTAAATATTGTTCTTTAATAGATGTATAATAAAATTATATTTATTATATAGGAGTTTCGAACAAGTATGAAGAGAGTCAAGACATAAGGTAAAGGGTTTTCTCGTCTCACTTTTATTTCTGTGAGACTTATGACTTATTCACCACTCATTTCTTTTGTGTCATGTATATAATTCACATGAATTAATTATATTATTATTATAATTAAATTTATGGGTATTTAAATATCCATTTTATGATGTATATTTTATGGGTTTTAATGGTTCAAAAGTTACCAAACCAGTAAGGTAGTTTTGTCTCAATTTTCCTTCTTTAAGACACATGTTTTGTTATGAACCTATATTCTTTTATGATGTGTATATAATTCTATTTTACATGTTATATATTAAAAAAAATAATTTTCATTATATTTTATGCTTCATGTAATTTAATTTTCTTACTTGCGGAGTATGATTCATAGTTACTAAGTGGTAGGAGTTTATTGAAACAATCTCATTGTTTTTTCTAGATTGTTTATGATTATGCTTCTAGTGATGAAATATTATGATACATATCTCAAGAAAACTGATGAATTTTATTCCCATATGGTTATTAATGATGTATTTATTTATTACTACCATTTTCACTCTTTTTTACTTAATATAATAAAAAAATGTTTTTTAAGAAAATCCGACCTCAATTGTCTTTTCAGTCAGAAAGCTGTTTTATTCAAAAATAATGTTTTCAAAAATGTTTTATTTTTTTTAAATGATATTTTAATATCATTTTCAAGGAAAATGATTTTTTGAAAAAAAATATGGTTTCAAATATTCCTTTATAAATTTTCAAAGCTATATTCAAAGAAAAAGGTTTTCAAAAAGGTTTTATGTTTTAAAAAGAACTTCTCAAAGAAGAAAGGATATTTTCATCAATAAATATTTTCAAAAGATATTTTCAATCTAATATGAAAAAATTAAAATATTTTATGATCTAAGGACACTATTATTATTATTTATTTTAATAGTTTATGTTTAATATGACAAGTTTTATATGAAACCCATTACTCTTCCATGGGTTATATTCATTTGAAACCAATTTATTTTCACGAGTTATGATTTGATGAAATTATTACGAGAACTATATATTTTACATAGGTAATGATATGATGAAATGTTTATGATACACATTTCATTTCATGGGTTATGATATAATGTTTATGAAACCCATCTCTTTTTATCGGCCATGATATGATGAAAGTTTTATTATCTTCTAGAATAGTATGAATGATTTTATTATGTGATAGGTGGGACCTATATATCCCTCCAATTCATTGAGTAAATATTTATATCTCATGATATAATTTTTTGAATCAAGTTGATGGGATTGATCTACTAAATAAGATAAGGAAACCTAATCTACTATGGGATGATAGGGAAACTCGATCCATTATAAGGAAATGATGATGACTAGGGTTGGTGGTGTGTCCCTCCTAGTAGGTTTAGTCCCCATTAATTTCCATAATAATTTTTGGAATTGAGCCATGACTTATAGGTAATGATATTACATGTTTATGTGATTGGCACAATTCCATGTCTTATTAATATGTTATGCTTTCATGGCTTTTGATATTGATTCTCTTATGATTCATGTCTTATGAACTACCAATATTTATTCCATGATTCATGTTTATGATATTTTATATAAAGGGTATGATATTATAATGTTATGATCACATTCTTGTACCCTTATGATCATGACTCTGCATACATATCTCCCTTCTTTACCCTCACTGAGCATCGGAGATCACCAATTTTTATGTTTCATTTCCTCAGGTTATGAAGATATGTATTATGTATAATGTGTATAATATGGGTGATAGTCATAAATAACCTAGTAGGAGATAATGTATCTCACTTATATATTAGTGTTTATGTTTCCATGTTTCCAAAGTCACCAAAATAATACGGTCTTTGGGATTCTATTTGTATAATGTATCAAGTATTCTGAAAAAAATAGTGTAATGTTAATGTATGAAAAGAGAGTTTTTATATAGTTGGTATCAAATAAAAATATAAGTTTACCTTTGGAAACTAGGATGAGAAAAACTTAGCGATAACCCTAAGGAAATGTCTAAGGATAAGTGTAAGGATGAGGAAAAGCATAAAAAAATGTATTGGAATTTCGGTAAAGGATATATCTAGTGGTTTCCTATAAATACATCTCTGTCTAGATAGTACAAGTGTATGTGGCTTTGGAACATATGTACATAGGGGTAATAACCCTAAAAACACCGTATTGAGAAAGACTCTATCAGGAACTGGTGCGAAAAAATGAGTCTTGTTGAACACCTAGTTTGACACTCTGAAGGGATATGATTTTGTAATTCGAAACCTATTTATGAACCTTCATGAATTATTTTATTATAATTTGGATATGAATAACCTATTATAAACCTAAGGTGTCATATATTAGATAAGGTGTTATAATTTAGACATCATATAAGTGGTTTTTTCAGGATTATGTGGTTCTTCACTATGATAACAATTTCTTACTCTATGATTTTTTTTAGTCAATGGATAAGATTAAAAGGAACCACATTAATAGAGATTGCGATTGAAAATGAAATTATTTTCCTCCTGAGAAATCAAATTCTATGGTAGCTGGAATGAAAAACCTTGTTTATATGCTCACCCAAATTTCTCAATCTATGAACCATTCTAGACTTCCAAATGAGAAAAAGAGGGAACATCCTTATGTTGAATACTTCATAAGGTAATTATGACCTTAATTTAGTGGATCTTTTTGATCCACTTATTTTCAAACAATGGATCGATACCACCAAGAAGATATATTCCATCCACTAGTGTTTGGAACATGATAAAGTTATTCTGGTTGTCTATCATTTAGAAAGTGAAGCAGACCAGTGGTGGACTCTAATTAAGATTATAAGGAAGAAAGATGAAATTTAATCCATGGATTGGGATGAGTTCAAGAACTTATTATTCAATAAGTAAATTCCTAATATTCTCCATATGACGATGGAAAATGAGTTCCTTGAGTTGAAGAAAAATTATGATTCATCTGTTGGTACCTATGAGATAATTTTACAAGACTTGTGAGGTACGCTTAGAATTATCATCCAACCAGAAAGTAAGGTTGATCTATTCTTTAGTGGGTTAAATCTAAGTCTCATAAGGGAATTATCCATAATATAATTTATTAGATATTAATACATTGGGTGTTGTGAAATAAAGGTTGAAATAAAGGTTGGAGTTACGCATCAATCTCATGGTTTTAACAAGAAAAAGAAGACGAGGTTCAAAGGAAAATATAAAAACCATGGAGAAAATAATATGAGCCTTACTTTGTGATCTAAAATAATCATGGAGGAAATTTTATTATGGGGTCTAATAAATTATTTAAGTGTTTAAGGGAAGTCTATCAGACAATTTATTTCCAAACTGATGGGAAAAATTTGACCAATGGTGAAAATAGAGGGAAATATGCATAGGATTAACCTCCAAAAATTTAGTGCTTCAAGTGTAAGGAGGATGGGAATTATGCTAACCAGTGCCCAAAACTATGGGTTGGTGATGATGATCAGCATCAACATCCTCTTAAACTAAGGGATAGAAAAAATATCATGTGATCATTATTTCTGAGGAGGGGTGCGATAATGACGCGTTGAAAGGTATACTTACCATCCACTATATAACTGATAATGTATTATTTGATTCTAGATATAACCACTCTTTTATATATAAATAATTTTATAAGGGTATTAAGATTCCTCCCAAATGATTAGATGTGTAATTAGCAGTGCAAAGCCCTAATGGTACGATGATTGCATCTAAACTCTATGATTCATATTTGGTTGAAATTTGTGGGAATGTGCTTCCTTTAAATATTTTTATTCTTCCTTTGGTTGAATTTAATTTCATCTTATTCATGGATTTAATTTCTCTTCATAAATCCCAAATCAATTTTCAAGTAAGGGAAATTACATTTGAAATTTCAAACCAACCCATGATCAACTATCAATGTGAAAATAATTGTTAACTTCTTATGGAGATTACATCTAGTGTATAGGCCTTAATTCCCTTTCAAAAAAGTGTGTTTATCTCAAATGATTAGGGATAATATTTACATTGATGATATGTCCATTGTTTAAGAGTATGTGGATGTATTTTTTGGAATAGTTGTCTAGTCTTCCACCAAAATGGGAAGTTCAGTTATCAATAGAACTCATACTAGGTTCGACACCAATTTCAAAGACTCCCTATAGAATGACCCCAATGAAGTTGAAGGAATTGAATAAGAAATTCCAAGAAAACCTTGATAAGGGATTAATTTGTACAATTGTGTCATCTTGGGGTGCACCTGTTCTCTTTTTGACAATAAAGGATGGATCAATGTGACTCTGCATTGATTATTGGGAGTTGAACTAGACCATGATCAAGTACAAGTATCATCTTCCCCATATCGATAACTTGTTTTATCAACTGAACTGAGAACAATACTTTTCCAATATTGACATTTGTTCTGGATATCATCAATTGAGGGTCAATAATAATGATATACCAAAGATTGTATTCCATACAAGGTATGGAAACTATGAATATATAGTGATGCCTTTCGATCTTACTAATTACCCTACTATTTTCATGGATTTGATTAATAGAGTCTTTAGGGATTACCTCTATTAGTTTGTGGAAGTCTTTATAGATGGCATTATTATCTATTCAAAGAGAGAGTAAGAACATGAATACCACTTGATAATTGTACTGAATACCATTACGAAAATGTATGAAAAATTTATAAAGTGTAAATTTTGGATGTAAAAGGTTTCATTTTTGGGGAATATAATCTCAAGAGAGGATATAGTAGTAGATCCATCAAATCCAGGGGCTATTTAATGTTTTCCTAGACCAATCATGGTGACTATGATATGTATCTTTCTTTGTTTAACTAGATATTATCGATGGTTTGTGGAGAATTTATCATGACTATCTAATCCTCTAACCAATTTAACTAATAAGGGTTACAAGTTCATTTGGAAAGATGAATGTGAGGAAAATTTCAAGGAACTAAAGAGAAGGTTGGTCAGTGCACATGTGCTTACATTACCCTATAGCAGAGAAGGTTTTGTAAACTATAGTGATGAATACAAGAAGGTATTGGGATGTGTTCTTTTGAAAAATAACATGGTTACCACTTATGCCTCACAAAAATTAAAGATTCATGAGAAAAATTACCCAACTCATGATTTAAAGTTAGCTGTAGTAATTTTTTCATTAAAGATATGGAGGCATTATCTTTATGGAGAAAAGTGTGATATATATATACTGATCATAAAATTCTAAAATATATATTCACATATAATTATTTGAACATGCACCAGAGAATATGGTTAGAGATGATAAAGGACTATAACTTCTCAATACATTATATCCCTGCAAAAGCAAACAAAGTGGATGATGCTTTGAGTCTAAAGTACCATTCTATCTTATCCATGATAAGGATAACAAAAGATCCAATATTTTTATATTTTCAAAATATAGATCTATAAATCCAAAAGAAAGGGGGTAATATTATCTTTCTCAATTGAATGGTCAACCCTCTACCCAAGTAAAGATTAAATAGGCACAAAACAAATATGTAGAGCTGAAAAAGAAGGCTAGAAATGTTTCTAATTTTAACATTAATCAGGATGGAATGATAAGGTTCAGGAACCGTGAATGTGTTCCTTCCATAGAAAATTTGAAGAATTATATATTAGAGAAATATCATAGTTCTTCATTCTATATTAATCATAGAAGTATTAATGTGTATATAGATTTTAAATAATACTTCTGTTGGGATGGCATAAAGAGAGATATTGCAAAATTTGTATCTCGGTGCTTGGTCTGCCAGTAAGTTAAGGCCAAAAGACAAAAATATAAGGGGATGTTACATCCATTAACCATACCAAAATGTAAATGGGATAAAATCACTATGGATTTTTCCATTAGACTCCCCAAAACCGCTAAAGGGTTTAATTATATATGGGTGTTAGTTGATCACCTTACTAATCCATCACACTTCATTGTTATCAAATAATACTTCTCTTTGGATTAGGTTACCAGAATATACATTAAATAAGTGGTAAGGTTTCATGGAGAACCAAATGATACTTTATCTGATCGGGATATGAGTTTTAACTCAAAATTATATTTAAGTCTTCAATAAGAACTTGATAAAGAATTGAATCTTCATCACTTCTTATCATCCTCAAATAGATGTTCAGTGTGAAAGAAAAACTCAAACTCTAGATGATATATTGATATCTTATTATCTGGATTTCAAATGTGGTTGAGATTAACACCTTAATCTAGTTGAGTTTTCTTAAAATAATATCTTTCAATCAAGTTTTCACATGGATCCTTACTAATCCCTATATGGGAAGAAATGTAGAGCTCTAATGTTTTGGGATGAAGTTGGAGTAATAAATCTATTAGGACCTTAGATCGTTGAAGAAATAGAAGAGAAGGTTATATCCATTCAGAAGTATATCAAGGAATATCAAAGTAGTAATAAAATTTATGATGATAATCATCGACGTGATCAAGAATTTGAAGTTGGTGAGAATGTATTTTTATGAATCTCTCCCTAGAAAAAGGTAATGAGAATCAAGAATAAAGGGAAACTAATCCATAGGTATATGAGTCCCTTTGAGATTCTGGATTGTATTCGGACAGTAGAATATCAATTGGAACTTCCTCTAAATCTCTCCCAAGTCCATGATGTGTTACATGTATCTCTCCCAAGGAAGTACATACCTAACCCTTCATATACACTGAACTCATAGGTCATACTGCTAGAGCAAAATCTTTCTTATGAGGAACAACTGGTTGAAATTATGGATCGTACATAGAAAGTTCTACGAAACAAGACCACTCATCTGGTCAACGTTTTGTGGTAAAACCACCAGTTATAGAAAGATATATGGGAACTTCATTATATGTTGAGACAAAATTATCCTCATTGTTTGTATCATAATGATGAATTTCGAGGTAGAAATGCATTTTAAGGGGAGAGAATGTAACACCCTGAGTTTTTATGAACTTTTTTTGGAATAAATTAATTTTATTTAATATATTACATTACATTATAAAATAAGTGATAATTTAATTATATGCTACACAAAGTTAATATTGCACTACATGCAACATCATCTTAGCTTGCACTACATGTAACACCAAGTTTCTACAAATCATTATTTTATTATTATAATTATTTAAACAAGATATTTATAACTTAGCCATTGAAATTAGTAATATGAATAGTAATAAATACTTTTAAATATTATTTATAATGTTTTTATATAAATAAATAATATTTATAATAAAACATATAATTTTTGGTAAAGTTTTTATATGATTAAAAATACTACTTTCCTAAAGGAACTGCTTTTTTATGTCTTTCTGTAAATAATAATAAAATTTATTTTAAAACTATTAGAAATAAAATTTGATAAAATAAACTTAATTTTTGAATTCATAATTTCAAAATTATCTTAGGGTGAATTTTTCAGGTTTTTTTAAAAAACTTCATTTTTGGATGAATAGTGAAAAATACTGAATTTTAATTCCAAACCACCTTTTCATAAAATTTATTTATATAGTTAAATTATATTTTAATTTTGTTTTAAAGTTAAATGAGAAAATTTTTGCATAAATTAATCTAATATAGTTAACTAGAACCAATTTCACATTGAAATTGGATATAAAAACATTTCGAACTTTTAAACATTTAAGCTTAAAAACCCATTATCGCGACACGTCCGTGGGATTAATTTTTATTTAATTTCTTCCATGTATGTGTTTAGAATTTTGTAAAATTTATTTCATATTTTTAATAATAACAATTTATAAATTTTAATATGTTCTACTTAGTTTTTGACCAAAAATATTAGTGAAGATATTTAAAATTAATTACACTGATTAAGGTAAAAACTAGCTTAAATAATTACTAAACTTAGAAAATAAGATATATAAACATCCCTAAACTTGTCAAAAAATTATTTTATAGAAATATTTAGAAAATTAAAACTCTAAGGGTACATAATTATCCATTTTAAACCTTAGGGGACAAGTAAAATGTGGGGATCACTCAATTTTTTTCAAGAATACCCAATGTGTTCTTTTCCCCACTTATAAAAGGCATGCTCTCCCACCCCTCTCTTTACACCACTCAAGACCTTTTAGATCAGAAAAAACCTACCCTAATATCTTCAAAAATTACCTCCCTTAATCCTATAATCATGAATTTTGGTATAAATCCATCCAATGAATCCCTTTGGTGCAAACTAAAAAGAGTTACCCAAAGAAGAGGTAACATCCTCCCACAAGATCTTTTGTTTTATTTTCTTTATCCACCACCTCAACTCTTATTATTACATGATTATATAATAAAATCAGTATAATAAATATACTATTATTTTTTTACTCTAAGGGTTAGACCAACATTTACACACAATTCCATCTAATGGGTGACAAACTTATCATTCTTGTGTATGACATACTACCACCTCACAAAACGATGTTGTTCATTTTTCCTTTACCACCTATCATGGTCAGAAATTTTGATGGAAAATATGTTTTTATATAATATATATGATATTTATGACGTATTTATGCTTATGGAATTATTATATAACACATAACTTCATGCTTTCAATTTTGTGTAAATACGATAACTTTGTTTGTGGGCGTGTGGACTACCTCCTCCTCAAAGAGATGTGATTCGTTCACACTCTACATAGAATGTATTAAGGATGATTTTAGTAAAAATATATGATATATATGACATAATAATACTAATTTAATTATTATATATATACCTATATATACATATATTTCATTTACTTTCTTTCTTTCAAAACAATAATTAAACAGAAACAACGTTCATGCGTACGTATGACTTACCGTCTCCATGAAGAGTGTATTCCATTTCATATTTCTATATTTTATATATTATTATAAATACATATATAATGAATATATATGATATTTTTTTTCATGTTTTACATTATTTAGTTCATGATATAAGTATAAGGACAAAAAATATAACAAATCAAAACATATGGAAAAAACAAAGCGGTAATTAACAGAAACATAATTTTAACATGGAATTATTAATAAATGGAAAATAAAAGGTCATAAGTAAATAATATATGGTATGATATAAATGAATATTTTTCTGTAATATATTTATAATAAACTTATATTTATTATACATAAGATTCAAATAAGTACGAAGAGAGTTTAGACATAAGGTAAGGGGTTTTCTCGTGTCACTTTTATTTCTACGAGACTTATGTTTTATTTACAACTCATTTATTTTGTGTGGTATATATACTGCACATGGATGAATTATATAATTATTATAATTAAATTTATTTGTATTTTTATATCCATTTTATTATCTTTACTTCATTGTGTTTTACGGTTCAAAAGTTACCAAATCAGTAAGGTTGTTTTGTCTCAATTTGCCTTCTTTGAGACACCTATTTTGTATACACCTATATTTTTTTACAAGATGTATATACTACCATTTAAAATTTTATATCATGAATATAATTATTTTAATGATATTTTAATATTCATGTAATTTCATTTTCTTATGTGTGGAGTATGATTCAGAGTTACCAAGTGGTAAGAGTTTGTTAAAACAATCTCATAGTTTATCAGGATTGTTTATGATTATGCTTCCATTGATGAAATATTATGATTCATATCCCAATGAAACTCATGTATTTTCTTCTATTATTGTTATTCATGATTTATTTATGCATTATTACCATTTTCCACTCCTTGGTACTTAATATAATTAATAAAATATTTTTTATAAAATCTAACCTCTATTCTCTTTTCGGTCAGAAAGTTATTTTACTCAAAAACCATGTTTTCAAAAATGTTTTCAAAAATATTTTTAAAATAATATTTGAAGGTATTTTTTATGGAAAATATTTTTAAAAAAATTATGGTATTTAAGCTTCCATTATATGTTTTCAAATCTATTTTCAGAGAAAAAGGTTTTCAAAAATGTTTTATGTTTTAAAAAATGTTTTTCAAAGAAGAAAGGATATTTTACTCAAGAAATTTTTTCAAAATATATTTTCCATATAAAATGAAAACCTTTGAAATGGTTAATGCTCTTAGGAAACCATTATTATTATTTCTTTGAATGGTTTTAGTTTTTTGCGGGGCTGTGCATCCTTGGAACACCCTTCCCCAGTCAGAATGTAGGGAAAATGGGTGGGTTGGCATCCTCCAGCCATTAGATACAAATTGAACATGGATGGGTCCTACTCTATGGGTGTGATGAAGGGAGGGGTTGTGGTTCGAGGCACTGGGGGAAATTTAGTGATGGCCTTCACTTCATCCTATGTTTATGGAACCTACCTATTGGATAAGGAAAAATATTTACTCCCTGGGATCTCTCTCTGTATCTAAGAGAATCTGGATATTTCCTATGTGGAGACCGACTCCTTGATCCTTCATGATTACTTGCACAGTAAAGGCTATATCCCTTAGTCCATATCCTACACCATTAGGAAATTTCAAGCTCTAATTTGGAAAAACATCCAAGTTACTCACACATGGAATGATGTGAATAAGGTTACAGATTACATGTATTCTTTAGCCGACCAAATCTCCATCAACACTTGACTTCACTCTATTAACTTCTTGAAACTAGAAGGTGTCGATTTGATCAGAGGGGATGCCCTTGGTCTACACTATTTTATACCTCCCTAATCCTGGGGTTGCCTTGATTTCCTCTTTATTTGAATAAAAATTTGACTTGGATGGATGGACTATAACTAGGGATGATGGTATGTTCATCCCAATAGATGTAGTCCCCATGAAGTGCCCTAATAAGTTTTGGCATTGAGCCTTGACTTATAGGTAATGATATTACATGTTTATTTGACTGCCATAATTCCACAAATTATTCCTATGTTATTATTTCATGGATTATGCTCTTTATTCCCTTATGATTCATGTCTAGTGAAATTATAATCTTCATTTCATGATTCATGTTTTTGATAATTGATATTCATGATATGATCTTCTAATATTATGACCAGGTTCTCATACCATTATGCTCATGACTATGCTTGTATCCCTTGTTTACCCTTACTGAGCATCTGAGCTCACCCCTTTTTATGTTTCCTTTCCCCAGGTTATGAAAATATATGTTTTGTATGATTTGTTGAAGAGAGACACTAATGGAAACCAAGGCTATCCCAACAGTTTAAAACCATTGGGATAGGCTACCAAACTATTGGTATATGCTATACCAATGGCTTTCCAAATCGTTGGGTGATAAGACACGGGGATAGCCTTATACCAATGGTTACAAGGAAACCATTGGCTTAGACCAGCAAAATAAAATAAAATTTCCCTACGGTTTTGGCCAACCATTGCAATACAAAAGTACTAATAGTTTGTAACTGTTGGTAAATATAACTCTATAACCTAAACCAACTGTTTACAAACCATTGGTATATAGGTTTACCAACAGTTTTTGTATAACCATTGGTATATATTATATGTAGAACCTATATACCAACGGTTTTTGAACTATTGTTATAGTGTTTTACCAACAGTTCAGTTAAAACCATTATTATAGAAGATTTATTCAGATTTATACCAATGGTTTATAAACCGTTGGTATATAGTACTCTAGGATTACACAAAATTACACAGCAGCCTTCCCTCTTGACTACCCTATACAAAATTACACAAAAGCATACCCTGTACTAAATTACACAACAACCTACATCCCCTATTTCCTCCCCTATGAAATATATAGAATTCAACACCTGAAGATACAACAAAGAAAATATACAATGATTATACAACACCTGAAAATAAAAAATTCAAGAAAACACTCATGCCCACAACACAGTGTAAATAATTCAAAAAAACACTCATGGAGAAAATTGGTGCATTTAGAATGAAGCTCTCAGGTTTTGAAAGCCTAGTATTTAATCATTACAATGTTTTTTATGTAAAATAGGATAACATATGTAATGGTATGGGGTACCATTGTGAGGATAACCCAAGTTTTTGTTGGCTGATATTTTGGGGGTTCAAAATAGAATCTTGTGTAAGGGAACAAGACCTACCTGGATGGTGGTCATAACCTATGCCCATGTTTCCAGGGGGTGGGTTAATTCCATCTCAAGTGGGTTGATATAGGTGTGTCTCATTCATTCAAGTAAAATTTCATGGGATCTACCATGGTATCCCAAATGCGAGATACATGTATTTATATAGTATTTTACTCTAATTAATCAATTATTGTCATATTTTATGCCAAATACACAAGTCATCCAACTAGCCTACACAAGCCTCATTGTGATGAAACACCCCACTATACCCTAGTTCCTAGCATGATTGGAGTTCCACTAGTGTCAAGTGAACCCTCTAGATAAATATAAATATAGAACTCCTACTTAGTACCAAGGTTCCAATAACCAATAAAGAAGTGATGATGATGAATAAGTAAGAAAGTATTAACACCAAGACATAATAAACTAATCTACCTCACTCGTAACACATTAAAAATAAATAAGTACATATATCCTGACCATATATGGTATAGAGAAGTATATTACCACACTGGGTGAGAAACAAGCATCATGTAGTCCCAAAAAACCCACACAATGGGTAAACAACTCAATGGAATAATTAACATGTTATTTCAAAACCAACCAGTTTAAAACAATGTTCTAAATAGGTATTTAATGCTAAAACATGGTTCAGAATCCCAAGTGCTTTTAATTTTTATAAAATATGACTTAAAAAATTCTTTACAAACTGATATAAATCATACATAAAATTTAAAACATTTCAAATTCACCAAAAAAACATGAATCTTTATCTTTCAAATCTTTAACCTTTCCCAATGCATTCATTTTCCATCATTTTTTTTCAAATGTATATTAATTCATTATCTCAAGGGGAAAACCACACACTCATTTCAATCAAACGTTTCAAATTCATTAGAATTTTTTTTAAAACACGTCAAGTTCAAAACCTCACATTAAATCAATTTCCTATTTAAAACATAGTTTTCACTCCATGTGTTAGGTCCACAAGGCTGAATACCCTGAGAGGGGGGGTGAATCAGGGTATGACTAATTTAAAATTAATACCCGTTCTGATCTTGTTTCGCTGTTGAGCAAAACTCTCTTCTCTCTTTTTCCTGTTGCACAAAGTAAATAGAAAGCGAAGTATGCACAGGACACAACAATTTTACTTGGTTCACTGCAAAGGGATACGTCCAAGGAGCATACGCCGACAAGTTGCCGGTCGTACCAAATTCCACTAATCTTCACTAGCTGTGGATTACAAGGTTCGGGCTAGATCACTTCTAAGCCCAGGCTCACTACCTTTACAAGTTTAGGGTCAGCTCACTGCTTTCCCAAGGGTCACTCCCTGTTTCTCTCTCTCTCTGGCTCACTACCGGTGGAGAGGATCACCTTCTTCCTCTTCCTAAGCTCACTGCTCTTGGAAGGAATCCACTCACAGTTTATAGATCTGTAGGTCTCTTTATTTTCATGAATGAATGCATCTTCCTCTGTGTGTAGATGCTCTGTTAAAGTACAACTTTCACCCGTAGATGAATATATCTTTGCACCGAAGGTATCGGGAAATGTACCAGCTTCCACGCAGTCCGAGAAGCACCGCTGGAACAAAACCTTACTTGGCGCGCAAGTCAATCTCAGCGTGCAAGTATCGGCGCGCAAGTCACAATGGGCACACAAGTCCTCCTCAGACACTTTCACGACTCAAGATTCCTCAACTCCAAACTTGCGCGACTCTCTTATTTTTACGCCCAAACCAATATTGGCGTGCAACTGCCAACCGGTGCACAACTTCTAACACTGGCACACAACTTCCACTACTGGCGCGTAAATTCACCTGCGCGACCCACACTCACCACTTGCGCGACCACCACACCTGCGCGACAGGAGCTCTGATTTCTCAAAGTGTTGAACTCCGTTGAAAATGATGAGGGGTGGTCCAGTATTTATAGGCAATCTGACCACCCCGCGCGACGATGCGCAAGTCACCTGCGCGACCTAGTTTCGGCGCGCAATTCCCCTGTCATTTTAGATACTTGCGCGACCAACTCCCAAACTTGCGTGAACCTCTTTACTTTGCCATATTTTGATCTTCTGATCTTGAAAAACATATGGCGCGCAAGTTTCCTATACTCCAAGTCCTCAGCGCGCAAGTCCTTTTTCCAAAAACACTTTTCTTTATTTGCCGATTTTCAGGCCCTAAAATTTGGCAAACACTGGAAAACGGCGCCACCTTGTATCTGTTCTTTTGTACCACCTCCAGATCATCCATTCCTTTTATCGACGTTCTTGAATCAAACATGGATCGTTGACCTCAGCTCTTGAACTCGACATTCCACCATGAAATCCTCTTTGTCAACAAATTTGTATGTCATTGTTTTGCTTTGTCAACAATCACTACTCAGATGTCTACTTTGTCAACAAACACAATCACCTCAAAAATGCTTCAATGATACCTTGAGGGATTTTTTCCCAACACCATGAATAATGAAATCTGATCAAAATCTATCACAGACCATTAAATCCATTTCAAAAGGTCTCATTGGTATTTAATAAATTCTTACAAACAAAAATATTTAGTTTCAAACATGGAATTCAAAAGGGAAACATTTATATGCTTTAAAATCATTACATATATCCATACATTCAATAAAATAAATTTAAAATAAAATAAAATAAATTTAATTCAAAATGAAATAATTTCATTGAATCACACACTGTAAATAGGTATGAATTGACTTAAAACCTTTTAAAACATTTCACCTTCAAGAATGATAACACAAATGAGAGACTAAAATCAAGATTGCTGCGAAACCGAATGAAAAAACCAAAATAAATAGAGGAAAAAGATATAACTTAGTTACAACTTACCGATTTGTAATGGTTGCACCATTAAAGAGAAGACCAGAAGAACATTTGGGTTGTCTGGGGGGGGGGGCTACAGGGGGTTGGGGGGGGGGGGGCAGTAGGGGTGTGGGGGAGGGGGGGGGGTGGGCTGTCCGGGGGGGGGGGGGGGTGTCCAGGGGGGCTTCCCAGGTGGGGTGGGGTGGGGGGGGGGGGGTGTTCTGGTGGGGGGGGGGGGTGAAGGGGTGTGGGGGAGTGGGGATGTGGGTTGTCTGGGGGGGGGGGTGGGTTGTCCATGTGGGGTGGGGTTGGGGGATGGTCTGTGTGGGCTATCCAAGGAGTGGGAGGGTGGGCTGTCCAGGTGGGGTGGGGGGGGGGGGGAGGGGTGACTGTCTAGGGGGTAGGGGGCTGTGTCCAGGGTGTAGATTTTGAAATACTGATGAAACTACCTCATTTTTGTGAGATTTTTTGTTTATATGGACCAAAATATTCTATGTTATATCATCCCTATATGAGACCTAAATATTATTCATTATTATTGGGTAGAGGGGGTGGGGGCTATACAGGGGGGTCCAGGGGGTGGGGGGATGTCCACATCCCCCTCCCAACCTGGACATCCCACACAACCCACCTAGACAGCCCCACACCTGGATAGCCCACCCCCTATCTGGATATCCCCCACCCCACCTGGACAACCCCCCACCCCACCTGGATAGGCCACACCCCCTCCCAATCTACCCACCCTCCCTACATAACCCACACCCCCACCTCTCCCTGGACAACCAACCTAGGCAGCCCCCTCCCTAGACAACCCACACCCCCACCTCTCCCTAGACAACCTATCCCCCTCTTCATATAATCATGATTCCTAAATTAGTTCAAGTAATTTAAATTAAAAGGATAGAAATAATTATACATTTATTCGGTTTTACCATCACAAGGGTATCAAAATAATCAAGGTGGATCATTCCCATCACGAACCATATTTTTATAATTAAATTTAATACTTTAAACAATTACAAATCCATAAAATTAATAAATGAATCCCCAAGTGTTAACATACATCCATTTCACCAATGGAATTTATTTACATCATCAGAGGACATCCAAAACTAGGGTCATAGAATCCAATCCCTATCCAATTTTAGCAAGAATTCAATACTATTATAGATGAACCAGAAGACTGTTAGTGTAAACCATGAATATCATACATATAAATCACAACACACCTAATTGTAAACACACCTCCAAACATCATAAGTGGATTGGATTTTATATTCCACTCTAAATATCATACATGAATTCTAAAAAAACACCTAATTGTAAACACAACTCCAAATTTTGAGCTAGGTATGTGGATTATTAATGCCTTGAGAGGCTAGTTGAGAGAAAATTCCAGGTTGTGATACATGGTGTAAATATAGTATTTTCTATGTTTAAAATTTTTTGTGTGTGTGTCAAATATGATCCTATGTATGGTTTTTAGGCATATTAGCCAAGTTTCGATGGGATGCTACTCATGGGAGTATGAGCCTTGTTATATCATTAGGTGATATGGAGTTGTACGAATGTTACATTTATATGAGATCAATATGGATAATGGATAATAATATGAGTGAGATTTCTTTGCATAGATCACTTCTTCTTGGAAGGGTAAGAGTGAGTATTGGTATGGAACTTCAAGAAAAGTCTTAACTTGTAAAAGCAACTATATATTGGTTATATGTGATTCCTTTTTTTGTAGAGTATCAGAGTAGACAGCCCACCCCCTACCAGGACAACCCACACCCCACACACCTACAACCCATACCCCCCTGCAGCCCCCTAGACAACCCCCACCCCACCTGGACAACACCCCCCACCTAAACAACCCACCCCATCCTCCCTAGACAACCCACACCCCCTTCCCCACCTGGACAACCCACCCCACCCCCTAGACAACCCACCCCCTAGATAGCCCACACCCCCTCCCCAACCTGGAAAACCCACCCCCCTGTATAGCCCACCCCCTCCCTAGACAACCCACATCCCTTCCCCCATACCCCTACAGCCCCTACCCCGTTTCACCACCCACCTGGGCAGCCCCCCACCCACCTAGACAGCCCACCCCCACCCCCACAAGGACAACTCCCCACCCCACCAAGAAAACCCACCCCACCCCCACCTAGACAACCCACCCCCACCCCCACCTCAACAGCACACCCCTCCCTGGACAATCCACACCCCTCCTTGGATTCTCACACCCCCCTCCCCCACACCCTTGCATCCCCCTACCCCCCTAAATCCCCCTACCCCTGGACAACCCACCCCACCTGGACAACCCCCAACCTAAACAACCCCCACCCCTACACCCCTTAGGGTAATTTTATTTAAAATCATTTTATTCATTAATAAAGGAAAATTGTCATTCATTATCCATTTCATTCAAAAAAATCCATTCAATTTATCAAAACATGAAAAATTCAATTTATAAGGCTTTATAGGTCACTTATGAAATTTCATTAGGGAAAGGGGAAATCACCTACATGGTTAATTCCAATTTAAAAACTGGGCCAAGCACATAAGAGGTGACTTGGGCCATTTAACACTTATATACAAATGTGAAACATCATTTAAGAATAACAAAAGAGACCATGAATAGGATGCCACTTATTAAACTCTAACATGAAGGTATAAAATAACTATAATACATAAACCAAGAATTATATAAATAACTAATCATTACTTTTTAGATTATAATTCATCGCACCTCATTAGAGGGGTTTTATTATAAAATCATGACATTTTTTATAAAAAAATTCATTTGTTTAATTAAACTTCTCATCTTGTTATCACATCTCTATTCCATAGGCATGTGTCAATTTATCAAATGAAGTATTTATTCTAAATCATACCCCACTGATTAAAGTATAAGGATTATTTGAAAACCAATTAATCAATGAATTCTTAAATTTAAGGGGCCATGGACAGTGATCCTACCTGGATAGACCACCCCCACCCCGAACAGCCCACCCCCACTCCACCTAGACAACCCACCCCCACCCTTAAAAATAAATATTTCAAAATCATCCCCATAAAATAAAAATATTATTAGCGGTAAAATAGTGAATAAATTAGTGAAAATCATATATATGTAATCTATGTAAAGAAATAATTTAGGTTCTACAAAATAATTTACTACACTCCATGTATCATGAAGTAACACATTCCAGGTAGTCTAGGATTTCAGGGATGAAAGTTTTTTGGATGATCAAATTACTACCCACCCAGTAGTATGGCCAACACATCACCCATGCAACAAATCCATGTGCTAATGGGCCATTTCCATCACCCCATTTGGCCAAACATACCTTGCACTATAAGAGATTGTCCATGTATATTTACATGGTTATCCAAGTCGTGTATTGTGTGTACATTCCTAGAACCCTAGATTATCATAGGCACCGTGTTAATCCTTATACACACCATGTCAACCCTTATACCATATTGTCAATATTATAACCATTAATAATAACTTATTAAACAACATCATTAGTCATAGATAAACAAAGTTCACATAAATCAATAATAATATTGCTTCAATAGGTATGAAATCCCTCATATCAATATCAACCTACTTTTTAGTAATAATATTAATGAAATATTATTTGGACAATGAGTTAATAATGTTTAGAGACAAAAATCTATAATAATATTTTTCAAATCATCATGCACTATATACATGTAGAAAATAAATGAACTGTTACTATAGCCATCAAGACACTAGGTACGTTCAAATTATAAACATAAGAGTGTAGATTTGATCTCATACTATGATGGAATGTCATTAAGATCACAGTTATAGTGATATAAAATTTATTAGGTTATATATTCCATCAATTATTGGTCATTAGATTTTATATTTGTGTTTTACAGCCTTTGAAACTATTTAAAAACAACATTTGATAGGTTATTCCCTAAAGTGATGATTCATACATTGATTGATATATAGAAGAATGACCATTGGGATTTAGGGGAAAATCTTTTCAAAGGTTTTAAAAAACTGTTGGGATATATAGTGTATCCCAATGGTTTAAAAAACTATTCGGAAATATAAAAAAATGGGATACTATCCTAACGGTTCAAGGAAACCATTGGGATAGAGATGATAATTTTCATACTATATCAATAGTTATTCTAAACTATTTTCATAGGGCCATTGTATCCCAAAAGGTTTTCAGAAACCGTTGGGAATACCAAATTTAGACAGCCTTTTCCCAATAGTTTTTGAAAACCATTAGGACAGGGGACCTATCCCAATGGTTTTATGAAACCGTTGGGATAATGACATTGGTATTTGACACAATTCTAGTAATGAGATGATAATCATAAATAACATAGTGGGGTATAATGTATCTCACTCATGTACCAGTGATTATGTTTCCATGTTTCCAAAGTCACTAACCTAATATGGTCTTTGGGCATCTATATTTGTAATGTATTTAGTATTCTATAAAAAATGATGTAATGTTAATGTATGAAAAGTTAGGGATGATATACATCAAAACCTAAATCATTAAACATGCAATATTTCATGCAGCTTTAACAAATAAAATATTCATAAGATTCACTAATCATGATCCATGTGATGTTAATAATGATCAAAGGAAACATTAAAGACTCATAGAAAGCATAGAGAAAGCATGTTGTTATCTTAGAACCTTATATTCATAACCCATGTTTAATCATGTCATAAATAACTAGATACCTATTAAATCTATAGAAGAAACATCCCCAGTTAACTCCCTTCTTCTAACCGTTAAATACAAGGAGAATTATCCAATGAATTGGAGAGATATATTGAGATCACCGATTATATAAGTTATATCGGGCTCACTTGTCATCATGAATAATATCCAAGTACCAAACAGAAATATGGAACATGGAATATTTCATTTCCATCGTTAAACTTTTAACAACATCTTTTATTCCATTATAACTTGATTTATTCATAGAAATAAAGAATATTTCTTTGAAATATCTTTAAAAAATCATTATAATCCATCTAGATAAATAAGATATATGGTATATAAGATAATATTCTCAGTGAATCTTAGGAATCATTAAAGGATTCTAATGTAGAAGAAAATATCTTTAAAATAAAATTTAAAACATTTTTTGAAAAATAGAAGAATATACCCTTTTTTTGTGCCTTTAAAATATAAAAATTCCAAAAATATTGAGAAAAGTATTTTATTTGATAATAACAATGGGAACCTATAAATAAAACTTCAAATCAAATAAAAATCATGATGATGGAAAAATCCATTCATGTAATAAATGTTAAAAATAAGCATTCTTTTTAAACTATTCTAAATATATTTAAAAGTTTACCATGTAGAAAAAATTATGAAATTTAATTTTAAAAACTTTTTAATGGAATGTAAAAGATTATGAGAAATAAATTTAATAATTCATTTATGTTTAGAAAATAAAATTATTGAAATAAATTAAAGAACATGTTGGAAGAGTTTGGTTAAAAGTCGTTAAAACCATTAAAGTAATGTTTTTAAATAAAACCCATTTATTCCCTTTTAAAATAGAAAACCCTTTAAAAGAAATAACCAAAGAAGGAATATAAAATACCTTTAGATGAATAACCCTCGCAACTTGGGTAATGTTTGAATAAAAAATCCATTGAATGAAGGAGAAGAACCTGATTCTATAAAAACCATAGTTTCCATCAAATAATATGTTAAAACACATTAATAGGGTAGTAATTACACCATATTAAATAAAACATGGTGCATAACATGAATTAGTCTCAAAGAATTGAAATTGAGACCATGAAAACCGTTGAAAATTTTATAAAATTTGAATCAATATCTCATGGAAGAGATAACTTCAAAGGAACTTTAAATACCATGATCAAATATTCATTCATGATATAATATCTCAATATATAGTATATATACCTTATAAAATTAAGTAGGTACATAATACATGGCATGTATCAAAGAAATGATATTGAGATGAATAATTATTACAAAAATTGTATCAATAAAGTTAGAATTAATCGATGAAGTGATTATGTGTAACAATTGTAAAACCACACAAAAAAGTGGAAATAAAACATAATATAATCATAGGTCTCATAATCATGGACTAACATAGTCAATGAAGTAGAATTATAACCTGGTGAATGGAAATTGGGTTGATAAACTTTTTACCCCAAGTCACAACATGCTATAATATTTTACTTGTTTAAGAAAATTTTCAAATTTTATTAAATTATCATTAAACAATTCATTTCATTTATTTCATTGATATATTAAATTACTTAATCAGATAAGTCTACGATGTGTGTTTTGAGGATGTTCGATTCATTATTTCCAAACAAATTTGGTAGGTTAACTGTGATCAAAGGGATATTTATTCAATAATATCTAGAATAATAATAATTAAATAATTAAATAATTATTATTTTTATACATTAATCTTACTTTTAGAACCAAATATCTAAGATGGTTATGAAAAATGAATTACGTTACAATCATAGAGACGATAGGTCATACATATGAATGAGTAAAGTTTACATTTTTAAACAAACATAAGGGAAATAAAGTATCATTTTATATTTCCATAATTATGATTATTTCATAAATATATTATTATTTATTTAAATACACTTATATATATTATCTTTGTGATGAAATGATGAAAAAAATCCCGCTGTTTTGTGGAGGTGGTAATTCACATATACGCACAAACAATGTTATCATTTTTAAATGAATGGAAATGTAAGAAAATAGATGATATATTATATTTAAATAATGTAAATTATTTCATGAATATCATATATATACATTAAATTTATCATTATATCCATCTGTGAGAGGCGGTGATGGAAAATGAATTACGTTGGTTCGCGAGGCGGTAACCTGCCATACACATGAACTATGTTTTTATTTTCCATTAGATACAGAATAAGATGGATTAAGGTTAATAAATTAACATAATAACATCTAAGTATATGGGAGATACTGATGTTATTATATCATAATTTTTAGAAGAGTTTTGAAGGAGTTATAAGAAGAATTAAAGCTAAAACATTCGGTTAAAATCTATACATCTTCTTCAAACAACCTCATTTTGTTTACACCTTAATCCCTATAATGTTGGTATTATATAAAAAATAATACCTATGGGGTGTGAGGAGGGATTTTATGAAGTTATTTTGGTAGATAATGGATGAACAAAATAGATATTGAAGTGCGGAGAGGAGAGGGGATGTGTGTCCTTTTAAAGGTGAGGGAAATGATACACTTGGAATTAATTAAAAGATTAAATAATATATATAATAATTGTATAAAGTGAAACAAATAAACCCACAATTTTAATATAATATGTTACGAGGTCAAAATAAACTCAACCAATCACATTTAGAGAAGTTTTGGATACATTTTAATCCTTATTTCCTAGTTAAAAAACTTTAAACTTATTTTAATCTTAATCATGATAACTTAACATTTTACCATGATAACATAATTATATGACCAAAAATAAAAGGGGCCTTCTATTTTTATTTAAAATATTTATTCCATGTTTATAATCCATTTTATTATATTCAATTTCTATAGTTATCATAAACTACTTTTAATATATGAACTCAAAATACATGAATAAATAGTTTTTAAGAAAATACTTGATTTAAGTGTAAAAATCATTTCACCTTGAAATATGGTAATAAGTTTGTTTCCACAATTTTTTTGGTTAAATAATAAACAAATTAAGGTTTTTATACTTTTTTAGAAATACAAAACCAAATTAAATTTTCCAACAATTCCATTAAATGCAAAGAACCAAAAATAGTTTTTAATTTGAATAAAATTTAATCTATCTTCAAAAAGTCAATATTGGATTCAAAAATTCAAAATTATATTTTAAAATAAATTATTTAACTCCTTGAATTTATATTTTTTCAAAAACCACTCATCAAATAGGATAAATGAAAGTGTTATAGATATTTTAAAGCTTTACCCCATTGTTTTAACCCAGTTTTACCTCTATTAATGAGGTGACAAATATTTATCATGATTACTATTCATAATGAAAAAAATAAGTTGACCCTATTATATTATATTAATTATTCTGATTCCAAATATGGAATATATTTTATCAAATTCAATTCATTGAAGTGACATAATTTAATTTAAAATTAAACCCGCTAAACGTGATGAAAAGTGGGTTTCTACAAAAAATATCTTCTTAAGTATAAAATGTTTTTATACCAAAATAAAGTATAAAATTTATTCAAATAACCTTAATTAGATTATTAATAATATAAATTAACTAATATTACTTTGAAACAATTTTAAAACAAAATGGAACTTTGTTAACGCTTGAAATGAAAAGACGGTTTTCGATAAAAATCGGTATTTTCACTATTCATTTGAAAAATCATGTTTTTTCAGAAAATTATCAAAAATTAACCCTAATATAATTTTGAAATGATGAATTAAAAAATTATATCATTTTTATCAAATAAAATTTCTAAAAGTTATTTAAATTGAATAAAATGTTTGATCATAAAAACCCATAAAACCATTTTTGAAGAAAACATATTTTGAAGAAAAAAATGATTTTACTAAAAATTGAGTGCTTATTTACTAAGATTTTTATCAAAACATTTTAACTAACTAAGGAATTTATATTTATTTCATAACGTGTTTTATCTTATTCATACCCTCCAAATCAATGGATATGTTATAACGATAATATTTATATAATAATATTATGTGGTTCATTTAAGCTTGGTGTTACGTGTCTTGAACGCTACTGAACATAGTATTATTATAAAATTTTAGGATATTACATTTTATTATATATTATATTATAGATAGGAACTTATTTTGGGTTTGTTAAATATTATTAAAAGAGTTTTAAGTATATAACATGTATCATATTAAAGTAAATCTCCAGTTTACCATTCTTTCACGTTGGTTGCATAAATGTGTATATAGATATTCATACCATGAAGTGTAATCATAATTGACCTCTCAATGTATGACTTTGACTTATCCCCAACTTATGTTTTTCATGTATTAATATAGGTTATGATTAAATATTAAGGTTAGCATGGTAGGATTCCTATATAGAGATTCAAAATATTCCAATAAGGCACAAAAACCAAGAATATGATTCTTTGTGTGCACTGGATAACCCACTAAGTATACCACATAGAGTGTTATACATATTCCTATTATATACTAGGGGTACATGTATCATATTTGAGTTCCGACTACTAGATTTTGGTGAGATAATTAGCATGATAACCTTTATACTTTGATACCATACTTAGAAAAATCTATATATTGACTTGGAAAATATGAGGGTGGTTGGGTATGTTGTTGATCATGTCATCAGTTAGAGCTCTACCAAGATGAGATTTTTCCTCTCATAGGAAAATTATGGCATTTTATCCCTTTATTTAGATAGCTTATGAAGTGTGTGTTCACACCTATAAAGTACATATGATGTTCTTATCTATTCAGATGAGTGACATGTTATGTGCTCATCCATGTAGATGAATGGCATGAGATGTATTCATAGACCAAGTCAATCTATACTATGAGAATTGACAATATCTGATTATACTATATGGGATTTTTCATGACCCCTCCCTCCAAATATACCATAATTATGGGAGATTGATAATGACCCCGAGACCCACCTCCGGTAGGTCGTGAGTTGGCAACTAGCACCGATGGTATAAAAATATTATGATATGAGAGGCATTAGCCTCTATAATAATATGGGATTGAGAGATAAGATGGTTCATCCATAAATAACTCCAAGATATAATATAAAATAAATCCAGAACCATCCCACATGCATGTATAAATAGAAATGATACAGATAATAGTCTCCAAAGTAAATACCCAAAAGTAAAGATAAAGCAGTGATAATGAAACTGTTAAGGATATGAGATAGTAATGTACAGAACGGTCCAAAAAGTCCTCTTGGAAACATGAAAATAGTTTTATATACATAGGGTGAGTATACAAGTATACTCAGTAGGAAAAACAAAGTCTCTCATGCACATGTGAAAGAAGCATACTAATGCACCTATGAGAAAAAAACAGAACCAAACAACACCTATACATGTATGCTAACCAAGAACAAACTAACCAATGAACTTTCAACAAATAACACAAGTCAGGTAATATAATATAACATGATCACATAGATAATGGAACCCCACACCACTTTCCCATTGGTATACTTCTCTCACACCCAACATTGTATGTCCTGGCGCTCTCATCTCTTCTGTATACCACACTACCCCACAAGCATATTCACAACACATCTCACCCGAAGACACTTGGGCTTTCCATCCCATAAGCACATACACATCACACCTCACTCAAGGAAATACGGGGCACTGCCCCACATGCATGTTCATATCACATTCTACATGAAAAAACCTGGTCTACCACCCCACAAGCACAGTCACGTCTCGCCCAAAAACACATGGGTTATCACACCTCCCCTGTAAACACATAGGCTATTACAACCACAATATACTACACTAACAAAACTCCAGCCATCATAGAATGTGTAATACCTTCCTCACTTGGAAGAGATATTGGAAAAGAGTGGGTACCCATCCATCCATAATCCTCACCCTATGTTAGTAAAAACACCCCTCATGCGACTATGCGTGTGTCGTCACAAAGTGATCGACATGGGTGGGGTGCTTATAGAAATCATAAGAATATACAAGTATATATATGAAGTATAAAATGCTCAAGCCTATCATATGGGTTCACAAAAAATCCAACCAACTCACCCGATCATCACTTTTTCTGCCACCTCTAAATTCATAACACCACACAACAATCCACGAGACAGATTCACATTTCCAACCAATTTCATTTAACCATCTCATTATTTTCATTATTTAGAATCAACCATATTTAACCGCACCACCCACCATTTAATTATTCATTATCCATTTTCATCCCATTAACCAAACCAAACCATTCCATTTCAAAAATTATAAAATAATTTATTCCATCACTACTCGAGAATCCAACACAAATAAACCACCACCTCACCACCCCAAAAGCACAACCAACAAACTACATCACTACCCCAAAAGAACATCCCACAAACCACCTCACTTCCCCAAAATCTTAGCCCACAAACCAACTCGCCACCCCAAAAGCAAAGCCCACAAACCATCATCCCCACATTCCCAACCAAACACCATCATCCCAAAATCATGACCAAACAGCACAACACATCAAGATCATTTTAAAAATTTACAAAGGGCTTTTATCACATTCCACTTTATTTTTAGGGGTGTTATCACACAAGTCATTATCATGGGGAAAACATTTCATTATCCAAATATAATTGGTTCATCAATTTCCATTTTAGGGTGATATAATAATAATAATAATAGGTGAAATCTCAATACATATATCTAGAACAAATAAATCTCCCAAAAACCACAATTTTCAGTGGGGCCATAGGCCTATGAAATGCACAATATCACAATAATATCAAAGATGTAAAATAATGCTAATCAAACCCAATTTACCCATTTAAATTACAATTTGACCAATTATTTATAATTTATTAGTCCAGGAAAATCATAACCCATAGATAAACAAAAGAAAACGCCTTCTGTATGATACATAAAAAAGAGAAATGAGGGATTCCCTACCTCAGAGAATCTTTCCAACTCACTATGCACCATGGGACAGAGAAGAATTAACGTGAACCATAACCGCACCATGAGAACTATAGATCAGCCTAAAAAAAACCCAAATACCATATAAATACAACCCAACACAAACCAAAAACCATAACAACATCACCGTAGTTAATCCTCGAGAGAATAATGGAAAAAAACCTACCAAAGAGAAGGAAGGGTTTACCATGGATTTCCAATGAACAACCACCCAGTACCAACAAATCAAAGATGGAGGAAGATAACTTGAAGAACCCCTCGAGGTGCCTAGGGTTCAAAAAAATGAGAGAGAATAATCCAGACTGACTGAATAAAAATTCTTCCAGAAAGAACTTTTAAAACTACACTGCATCAGGGATTTACATGATGTGTAACCCCTTTCACATCATGTAATCCTCAGGGTTTGGTTTCATCAAAAAATGTGTTGCCTTTTTATTATTTAACTCCAAAAATCTACAAGTTGTGATCCAGAATCACACAAGCTAGGATCCACCATTACACATTGTGTAATAAACTTACATGACGTGTATTTACAATAGTAGTTCTACTGCACCTCCAACTTCCACCGAAAACTCATTAAACCTCCATCGAACACCTTCAACAACCAAAACTAGCAATGTAACAGACCGAGAGGGAACATAACATTATATCAGATACCTATGAAATGATTATCTACCTTGAGAATCTAGAACTATGCCCATAAGAAAAGGGGTTTAAACAACTATCCCGCGAGATACCACTCAAGGGTCTCATCATACCTTAAATACTACCACTATCCAAACACACCAACCCTAATGACCAAAAAACACACTTCACAAAAACATCACCACAAAAATAATACACCTTCTACAACACAACCGTCTCAACCTCCACACAGGACAAACCAACAACCACTACAACCAATGAACCACTCTTTCCTAAACAAACGAATCATGGAATTCCATCTTCCATGTCAAGATATTATCCACTTGGGGTGGCACTAACTTTTCCGCATAGATTAAATCGCATCATAGTTAATGTATCTAAATTAATAATTATTTCATCCCCTTTTCATATGTCAGAACTTTATCACACATTACACCACACACTTCAAAAACCAAGGAAAACAACTCATCTCATAAAACCAAAGGATCCAAACATCACATCAAAAATAAAAATAGGGCAAAGAAATTCTAAAAACAACTCTAGGTGATGGAAACACATATTCACCTCTTTCTCCCAAGTACTCTCCTCAAGGACACCATGCATCCACAACACATGAACCAAAGAAATGATCTATCCGTGCAACGCCTTCTCTTACTGATCTTAGATCTCTACTAGTCATTCAACAAACGTCACATCATCCTTGATATACAAATCTCCCCAATCAATGACATGGAAGTCATTGTGAAGATACTGATGAAGCTGAGAGATATGGAAGACTTCATGGATCCTGTACAACTGCGATGACAATGCCAACTGATACGCCACCTCACCAACTCACCCCAACAAGTCAAAGGTCCCAAAGAACCTAGGAGAAAGCTTACTCCTTCTAACAAACATCCACTACCCATGTCGAGGTTAAACCTTCAAGAACACATGCTCCCTAACCTGGAATGATAAGGGCCTCCTTCTATAATTGGAATAAGGCTTTTACTGGTACTAAGCTTCTTTCATCCTCTCACAAACAGGATGATCTTTATTTTTCATGCTCTGTACTACATCAGGACCAAGAACAACTATCTCCCCAACCTCCATCCATCCCAACAATGAATGAAAAAATATCCCGTACAAATCCTAAAATGGGGTCATGCCAATGGAAGAGTGACAACTATTATTATAATAAAAATCTACAAAAGGAAGGTTTCATACCAAAGATCCACCAAAGTCCAAGACACACACCCTCAACATATCCTCCAACGTCTGGATAGTTCATTCCATATTCCCATCCATATAAGGGTGGAAAGAAGTTCGGAGGGATAACTAAGTGTTAAAATCATGTTTCAATCCCTTCCAGACTCATGAGGTAAAACATGTGTCCCAATCCGAGACAATAGACGTCGTAACTCCATGAAATTGCACCACCTCATCCATGTACCTCTTATGTAAAGAATCCACTATGCCCAACTCCTTGATCACTAAGAAGTGGGCTGATTTCATCAACTCATCCACAACCACCCAGATAACATCACAAAATCCCTGATTATTAGAGAAACCTATGAAAAAAATCCATCATGATGTCTTATCATTTTCACTCGGAAACATCCAAGGTCTGAAAAAAAACATCTGAAACATGAATATTGGCCTTTAATTTTTGGAAAAGTAAGCACTTTCCCACAAACTCCACCACTAACCATTTCATCCTGGGCCACCAAAACTGTATCATCCAGCCACAATACATCTTGGAAACTCATGGGTGTACTGCGAAAGCTGAGTTATAAAAATCATGTAGGACTCCCCCACACATTGCTACCAGATCAAGAAACCTCCCACAAAACAACATCTGATTTTGACCATCCTCTAATCATCTCTCTGGAGCATCACTGTGGCCAAAATGATCATGCATCACCTCTGCCTATGAGTACCACCACTGAGACTCCTCCACCTACTACATCATAGAAAACTGCACCATTATTTGAAACAAATAGCCTCTTCCATTAGACACCTTTTCATCTAAGAACAAGGTTGATAAATCCTCCATTTCTCTCCAAGAATCCCCAAATTCTCAAACAACATCCTTCCACAACTTCCTGCTCAAAGTTTCAGCCACAACATTCCCTTTTCTCAAGGTATAAGAGATATTAAAATCATAATACTAATAAAACTCCATCCATATCCATTATATAAAGTTCAAATCACATTGGGAAAAGATATAACTCAAACTCTTATGATCTTTGAAGACCATAAATCGCTCCCCAATAAGGTAATGTTGCCAGAATTTTAGCACAAACACAATCGGTTCTAGATCCAGATCATGGGTGGCATAGTTAAACTCATGGGTAAATAACTTCCTAGACCCATAAGATATTACTGTTCGCTGCTGCATCAGCACGTATCCCAAGACCAGATGGTAATAATCACAAAACACCTCAAGAATCACCCCTTCCTTAAGAAACTAGAGCAATGGATCACTAAAAAACTTCCCCTTCAGGTAACCGAATGGTCTGGTACTGATCACTCCACACAAAATCTTGGTCTTTCCTAGTTAAAGCTGTCAATGGGGATGAAAATTGAGATAAATCATGTAAAAAACTCCAATAATATTCTACAAGATTAAGAAAACTACGAACCTCTGCCACGTTCTTGGGTGATTTCCAAGAAACGACTGCTTCAACATTTTACAGGTCTACTGACACACCCTAATAAGATGTCACATACCTAAGGAAATGCACCACTTGTGTCCATAAATTATAATTGGGAAACCTTCCATAGAGCTAGTAGAGTCGAAGAACATGCAAGATAGTTTTGATATGCTCAACATGCTCCTCATATAACTTTGAGTAGATTAATATATCATCAATGAATACGACAACTAACCGATCTAGGAACTCATAGAACACATAGTTCATAATCCCCATGAAAATAGCTGGTGCATTTATAACACCGAACGACATGACTACAAACTTGAAGTGCCCATACCTGCGTCTGAAGGTAGTATTTGGGATATTTCCCCCCTTCCCCCTCATTTGGTGATATCCAGACCACAAATCAATCTTAGAAAACCAACTCTCCCCTATTAGTTGGTCGAAAAGATTTTTTATCCTTAGAAGAGGGTAATTATTTTTGACCGTCACCTAATTCAACCTCCAGTAGTATATACACAACCTTATACTACCATCCACCTTATTGGACAAAAAACTAGAGCACCCCACAGTGACAAACTGGGGCGGATAAAACTCCTTTTCTTCATATCATATATCTAAATCCTCAACTCCCACAACTTAGAAGATGTCATTCGATAAGGATCCATTGAAATCGGAGAAGCACCGGGATTCAATTCTATCCCAAAGTCAACATCACATTGAGGGGGTAGCATCAAAATATCCTCAGGAAAAACATCCAGGAACTCCCCAATAACCGTGGGAACCTCTACAATCTCAGAGTCCACTGATTCTATTTAAAAACTATACAACAAAGAAATAAAGGTATCTACACACCGAATTACCACCGAACAACCCTGTTCGCCAACGAATATCACACATTGGCCATCCACACATGAAAAAAAAGACTGTCCTTTGAAATAATTTGATAATAGCATGTGCAGAATACAAAAAATCGATGTCAAGGATAACATTATATGGTTTCATATGTAGTAATAAAATATCACCATGGGATTGATGCAGCCCCATCATCAGTCTACACCCCTAACACACATCAAACAAGATGATTTGGCCTCCGAGTGATGTAGTAAACACTATTGGAATGAGCATCCTCTCAACCTCTAGTCCCAGAGCATGGGCTAGAGTGGGTGAAACAAAGGAGTAAGAATCTATTGAATCAAACAAATAACAAAAAAGGGTACTAAATAAATTGATCATACCTCTGATGATCTGTGGCCCCTATGGAACTGCTGCCTCCACTATGTGCAACTGACCACACCCAGATCCTTTACCTCTCTATTGATGACCACCTCCATGACCACACTCAAGTCGTGATCATTGAACTTGAGTAAAATACTAAGTTTATCCTCTACCTACTCCATCTCCCCTCATGGAGCATAAGCCTACTACCCATGTTGCTGAAATGATCTCACAGAAAACTACTGGTGAGGCTGGTGCTGAACCTATCCACCTCCACCAAACTATACTCAAGGAACCAATAGAAACTAGTAATGGCGATGACAATGAACCCCACAAAAAAAACACATTAGCACAATACTCTTAAGAAAATCATGAAAACCACTTCCCCAAAATGTTGGAAAGGAAGCTGTTGAGGCCAACTCCCTACTGGTTGAAACCTTGAAGTTTCTGGTGCCTAAGACTTTCCACTAATAACTCTTCTCCTCAAGTAACCCTGATGGTTCCCCACTTGCAAAAAACCTTCCTCGTGAGTGAATCCTCTTGAAAAAATCTTCCCTCTTCTAAACCTCTAGATACATCAACAACGTAAAAGGAGTAACAACATACTGGATAGAAGGAAAAAGTTCCTGCCCAAGACATCTCTCACAAGACTACTAATATTGAAAAAGATATTGGGAAAATGAAGAAGGTACTTGAACTTGATTCCTAGCTCTCACATAGCATGCTCCCTTGTTTAAGATTAAGAATCACCTTCATCTTTCAAACCATAAAAAAACTACCTCCATACACTCTCCCAGATTTAGCATCCACCACTGACGCACAGTTCCCCACATCTGACTGACTTCCAAAGAGACCCAATACTTTATCGGGACTCAGATCAAACTGAAAGCGATCTTGAGCTCCACCATACATCTCTCCGTCTCCACATATGAAACAACTCCCTTATAATTTTCCAAAGCCTACCATTATAAAGCATGTAATGTACTCTTCTACTGATCATCCTTGTCAACCAAAATCAACCCATAGACGATCAACCAGATCAACCTGCTGAACCTCAACTGCCTAATCCACACACGAAATATTAATGAGAGCCATAGCTATAAGGAAAACAAATAACTCTCTAAGCTTGATGGTATAAATTTTTATTTTGGTTTATTTTAATTCACTTTACTCATTTTAACCTTCCCAAAACAACCCAATTCAAATAAGAACACAATTCATCATGATAAATGTACCTTTACTAGGTCTATACCCTGCACGAAGGTCTATATAACTTGTTCATTAAATAAGCTCAGAGTCTATGCACTGGATCATGATGGCCCCTAAAAATCTTTTGTCCTAGCCAGTATCCCTAGCCTATGTCATGCACTAATGTCAACTGGCACTGTTTCCATAACACCATATGCAATGATCACTATGAATAACTCTAAACATAATCTTATCTCTCAACCATCACCTATGAAACCAATCTATCATGAACCCCTCCATGAAAATATACCTCAATGAGGGGAGAGAGATAATGACCCCTGAGACCCACCTCTAGTAGGTCCCGGTTTGGCGACTAGAAACGAGGGTATAAAAATACCGTGATATGGGAGGAATTACCCTCTATAATAATATGGGATTAGGAGATAATATGGATCATCCACAAAAAATTTCAAGAAAAAATATAGAAGACATCCAAAACCATCCCACATGCATGTATAAATAGAACTGATACAAACAAAAATCTCCAAAGTAAATACCTAAAAGTAAACCTAAAGCAGCAATATAAAAACTATCAAGGATACAAGATAGTAATGTCCAGAATGGTCAATGTATTCCTCTTAGAAACTTGAAAACAATTTTATACATGTAGGGAGAGTATACAAGTATACTCAATAGGAAAAAAAA
This sequence comes from Viscum album, assembly GCA_963277665.1. Taxonomy (NCBI): domain Eukaryota; kingdom Viridiplantae; phylum Streptophyta; class Magnoliopsida; order Santalales; family Viscaceae; genus Viscum; species Viscum album. Next base: position 1,778,027,283 of record OY728157.1, read on the forward strand.
AGACTCTCATGCATATATGAAAGAAGCATACTAATGCACCTCTGAGAAAATAGTAGAACCAAACAGCACCTATACAGGTATACTGACTAAAAAAAACCTCACCAAGGCACTCTACCAAATAACATAATTCAAGTAATATAATATAACATGATCACATCAAAAAAGGATACCCCATACCACTTTCCCACCGTCATGCTGCTCTCACACCCAATGTTGTATAGCCTGGTGCTCCCATCTATTCTGTATACCACACTGCCCCACAAGCACAATCACAACACACCTCACCCACATAAACCTAGGATCGCCACCCCATAAGCATGACCATGTCATACCTCTCATAAATACACCTAATCCATGTCCGAAAATCACGGTCATATCACATCCCACTCAAAAACAGTTGGGCCACCACCCCAAAAGCATGACCACGTCTCACCCCAGAACACCTAGGCCATCACACCTTGCCCAAAAACACATGGGATATCACTACCACCATAAAATTCACTAATAGTCCCCAACCATTAGATCTTGTGAAATAAAAACCTCTTATATAATATAGAGTGAGAAAGATGGAGTACCTATCCATCCATAATCCTCACTAGATGTTAGAAAAAACACACCCCGTGTGACTATATGGGTGTCAGCACATAGTTCTTGACATCAGTGGGGTGTGTATAGAAATCAAAATAATATACAAGTATATATATGTAGTATAAAAAATTAAATCTCAACCTATGGGTAAAAAATCAAACCAACCAACTCACAACATCATCACTTTTGTTTCCACCTCTAAATGCATAACACTAGACAATAAGCCATGAGCCACATTCAATTTTCCAACCAATTTCATTTAACCATATCATTCTTTTCATTATTTATCAACAACCACATTTAACCATACAACCCACCATTTAATAATTCATTAACCATACCAACCCATGTCATTTAAACCATTATAAATCATTTATTTCATTACTACTCAGGAATATAATTAAAAGAAACCACCACCTCGCCACCCCAAAATCACAGACAACAAACCACCTTTCCACCCAAAATCATGGAACACAAACCACCTTAATGCCCCAAAATAACGACCTAAAAACCATCATCCCCACATGCCCCGACCACACATCACCGTCCCAAAACCATGACAAAAAATCACAACACATCAAGATCATTTTACAAATCTACAATGTATTTTATCACATTATACTTTATTTTTAGGGGAATTATCATACAAGTCATTATCCCAGGGAAACCATTTCATTATCCAAATATAATTGGTTAACCAATTTACATTTTAGGGTGATATCACAATAATCACAACATATGTAATTTCAATGCATATATTCAGTGTAAATAATTCCCCCAATGACCACAATTTTCAGTAGGTCCACAAGCCTATACAATCCACAATATCACAATAATATTAAAGCTGTAAAAGAATGAAAATCAAACCCCATTTATCCCTTTAAATTTTAATTTAACCAATTATTTATATAATATTAATCCATTACAACCGTAACCCATAGATAAACAAAAGAAAACCCCTCTAGCATGATAAACAATAAAGAGAAATGAGAGATTCCTTACCTCAAAGAAGCTTTCTAACTCACTGCACACCACATAACAAAGAAGAATGCTCTCGAACCACAAATGCACCACCATAACTATGGATCAACCTATACCGCACCCAAATACTATCAAAACACAACCCAAAAAAAACCCCAAACCATAAAAACATCTCCACAGTGAATCCCTGGGAGAATAATGGGAAAAAATTACCAAGACAAAGGAAGGGATTACCACATATTACCGATGAAAAAACACCTGGGACCAATGGATCAAATAGGGAGGAATAGGGATTGAAGAAATCCCATAGGAACCTAGGGTTCTCCTAAAATGAGAGGAATAAGAAGCCTAGCCTAATGAATAAAAATTCAACTGGAAAGATCTTTTAAAACTACACTACATCAGGGATTTACAAGATGTGTAATCCCTTTTCATGTCGTGTAATCCTCAGGGTTTGATTTCTATGAAAAACGTGTTGCCTTTTTATTATTTAACACTAAAAATTTACACGTCATTAAATGTCCTCACACAAGCCGTGAACCACCATTACATGTCGTGTAATGCACCTACACAATGTGTATTTTCTACAGCAGTTCTGCTGCACCTCTAGCTTCCACTAAAAACTCTCAAAACCTCCCACAAACACCTCCTACGATCAAAAACTATAAAATAGATTAGGAGGGCATAAAACATTACATGATTGATATACTATGTGTGTCATGTTCACTCGATGTCTTGGAAAAAGGAAAAATATTAGAATGCAAATTTTCATGTGATTTAGACTTCTGAACACATGTATATAGATACAAGTGTTTGATGGAGATCATGCCATATCCTTTTATAGATCGAGTAGCATTGAAACTTTTCTAGAGGCCACTCTTTTATTGCATATATGAATCTAGTGATTTATATTTTTTGTTTATTCTATGAAGACCTGTGGGGTCACACATTGTGGTTGACTAAATGAGGATTGAGTTTGACTCAAAGAGATGCTCTAAAAGTGTTTTAGAGTTAATCCAAAAATGTATTTTGGAAGGGTATTTATAAGGTATTACATATTATTTGATGCAATGTAAATTTAATGATATATTTCCAAAAGTGTTTTGGAAGATACAAAAAATGAGTTTTAGATTTGATTTTACAATTTATTTTATAAACTATAATATAAGGTGAAATGACACAAAGTTTGTAAGGATTTGATATAAGTGGAGGATAGAAGGAGATATATGACCTAAAACCACAACTTGCATGAGATGAATGTATTTTTCATATTACATGGAATATTATGACATTATATTTGGTGATGTGGATGGGCACTCAAGAAATACTCCACCTAAGATATTATTTATTGAACTATTTCATAAGATGAAACATGAGGGAGGTGTTTCATTAATATGATCAATACATGAAAAATCCCTAACATTTATTCATGTGCTATAATAAAAGAATAAATTCAATAGAACCAAAGGATCATCGTTATGTGTTATATAAATCAATGTCATTTGATGGTAGTGGGTGTGTGTGTTCAAACAATGCTTGTAAGAAACTTCCAAATACCCAAATCTCCCTCTTCTTCCTCCTTAGCATAATGAGGTGTTATCACATTGTGGAGTGAAAGAGAATTTCATTCATACGATGAATGATTCTTCTTGACCCGTGGATACCTATGTAGGTGATAGAATTTTGTCTTCCACTTTTGTGATCGTTATCAAATGTATTGGATGAAGATCAAGAAGGTTTTAAATGATTCTTCGGTGAATGGTACACATATTTACAATAGTTATTCATTTCTAGTATTTACACGATTTCATATTTCATCCATAATGATCCTATATTTATTGTTTCTTTTGCTTAGGTTTATTTGATTAAGTATTAATCAAACCTCATATAAACTCAACATCAAGATCCTCCTAGATAGGTCAAATAGATTTCTTGGACTATGTCAAGATACATATATTTACAAGGTATTGAAATGATACAATATGGAAAAATCTAATAGAATATTACTGCCTCTATCATATGGTATACATATCTCTGATAAATTCTGTCATTAAACACAATAATAGAGAGATATTGTGAGTTGAATCCCTTACACATTATTGATTAGATCTATAATGCATGTCATGTTGTACACTAGGCTTGATTTTGCACATGCCTCAAGCATAGTAAGAAAAAATAATAAAAAACCTTGGAGATCCACATTGGTTAGCTGTAAAGACTATACTAAAGAACTTTAGCAATAAAAATGATATATTCCTAGTTTTTTTATAGGAGATAAAGAACTAGTTATAAGGGGATACAAAAATGATAGTTCCCAAATAGATAAAAATGATCTGGAATCAGAATCAGTATGTTTTTCCTTAATAAAGGAGTTGTGAACTAGAAGAGTTCTAAGTATCCAGTAGTTATTGATTCTATTTTAGCTTTTGTTGTAGTAAAAAAAGTAATGTGACTACACAAATTCATCCAAGATCTTGGTTTAGTACTTATAATTACAAATTTCATCACTCTATATTGTGATAATGGTGCAATAATAGTTCTAGATAAGAATCTCACATCAATGGGTAAAGAATATACTTCATAAGTATCACCTCTTGAGATATTTTACTAAGAATGGTGAATTTGTAGTGAGTATAGTAACCATAGATGAAAATGTGGAAAACCAATTGACTGAAGTTATATCTTAGCATAAGCATGAACATCATGTGAGAGATAATGGGTTAAGAGTTGTTAGTAATTGGATCTAGTGAAATAGGGTGTTTGTTGGAGTTGGTTTCCTATAACCAACTAAATTTATACTTTTGATTACCAAAATATATAAATATATTTATTCTTATCACATAGAGATTATTCTTTCACACAAAATTAATTTGATGAAGTTATTAGAATATTTTTTTCATCAAAGGGTAATAGTTATTCTCCATTATAATGAGAACCTAGAAATGACATGAGGATTTTCTTAAATACCTCCTATAGAATAGATACATAAGTCTGATGGGACACAGATAATGTATGACTATCAAGAATTGGGAGCTCATAAACATTCAGACTCCTTCTCATGAAATTCACACTTGGTGATCTCTATGAAGGTAGGATATGAAGAAAAACTCATCATAAGTAATTTTACATGTTTTATATGTCATTATATATTCTTATCTATAAACTTGTTTATTGATCCTTGGACTTGATATAATTATTAATGTGTATCATGAATCAAATACTTAGATTCATTGATTAAAACCATGATGACATATACTTGCGATGGGTTAGTATGTGTTCAATACATCATAAGAGATATAAATTTAATTGAATGGTCAAGAAATAACTTGTCACTTCAATATTAATGGAAGAAGATATCTCATGTCATTTGATTTAAATAGAATGGTTTGACAAAATTCATGGTCATGGTAATTTATAGGATAGTTCATTTTGAAAATTCAATGAATGAAAAATCGAGAATATGGGGTGATGACACAATTATACTTCCTTATTGATGAGATATTGGTTGATCAAATGATTTTATTACACAAAAACATTTTTAATAATATTGTTGTAGTTGTTACAATTTATTATTTCTCTATGCATGTCTTCAAGTGTTGCTAAACAGTGATCATGGAATTTAGGTAATCTCAATCTATTTCCATTGAGAAATGGTCCTAAAGAGTCACACACTAAGTGTATCCAAAATATTATTAAATTATATTGAATTTAAGCAATAGAATAAATTCATTCCCTATTTTTTATATGTTTCAACCAAGAAGTTGTGTGTTGGATTTGTTAAAAATGTAGTTGAAGTTGGTATGGACATTGAAGACCTGGTGACGTGAGGATGTTCATTGAATATCTAATGAAGAGGTTGAAAATCAGTGCTAGTATAGAAAATGAAAAGAAATACCTTGATATCTCTTTATATATCATGTTCCAACATGAGGAGTTTTCACAAGAAAGCTATTTGTATTTACAAGTCATTTAAAAATATGGCAGGTGGATGGAGCTAGATGAACATCTGGAAGTTGTGATGTTTTGGTTGTTGAGGTCTAGATGATGTGTTTCACTCAAATCCTAACTATAAATAAAGTTCTTTGAAAGAATTTGATGGAATCTGGGATATTTTCAGGATAAACAAAAGGGATAGGTGTTCCATAATTAGTTTCTAAATAGAATTGTTTCCTATTGTTTGTCAAATTTTTAGGAACGAGAAACTTGAGGTTTTTTGTGAATATCTATGGAGTATTCAAGGCAAAAGAAGGATTTACATGTAGTCAAGCATATGAGCTGAGTGTCCAAGTATGTGGTTTGAAATGTGTTCTCATGCCAGGAGAGGAAGGTAACTCACAGATTTGAGTACATGACTTGAGTAATCAAGCACACAACCTGCGTAGGTGAGTTCATAGTTCATCAATGAAGCACATGGTCATAAGGCAGTATTTGTTGGGACACTGTGAGGTTGGAGTACATGGTGACATAGTTTTGTTTTTGAAATGACTATATATACAAGTACGTAATTAGGTAGTGGAGTCTATGGTATGAAAATGGGAGCACACAGTGTCAGATCAGAGGGGAACACGTGGTGTCGGAGCAGAGGTGAGCACATGGTGTTGGAGTAGAGGTGAGTATACAAAATCATAACAGAGGCATGTACATGGTCCATATAAGACTAAATAGTGGATATTTATTGAAGGATTAAATAGTAAATGAAGTGATCAGTGAGTTCCACATAGGTATTTTCCTATAAATACCTTGATAACTCATTCATTAATCATCAATTAGAGAAAAGATAATATATTCATGTCAATGAAGGAAAAAACATTCATGAGGCATGGAGTAATAGGGGACCAGTTCCACAAAGTTAGTTCCAGTAAGTTCAAGTACATGGAGTCAAATTTTTCAAGGTTGATTATCTGAGGTTAATACCATGATCTTAGTCCTGAGAAGTCAGGTATGTGGAAGAGGTGTCTGCAATGTTAGTTCATAAATAAATCTTTATTGTGATGCCAGTTTGCGAGTTGGTGAAGTGTGAAAGAAATATGTGAGGGTGCTCCATGTGGTAAAGTAAGCGTTTTGTGAGGATTAGTATGTGGTACATGAAGTGAGTACGTGACGAACAATGCAATTTTGGTTTCTTCACATAAGGAAGCTTGAGGCAGGTAGTATCGCACAGAGATATCAGGTGGGTATTCAGGTTATTAAAGAGAACATCTAGGGTTAGAGAGTGATCCGAAAGAAGAATAGAAGAGCCATATAGGATTATATTTACTTTTATTGTTTGGTTCAAGTAGAAAAGTCTCAGAGGAAGAAGAGGGAGTATCCTTTGACATATCTGATTGTGGAAGAAGATATAGAAAACCAAGATAATTCCATGTCATGACCTATCCCAACAGGGCCCATGTGACGACTACCCCAAGCCTGCCTCTAATAGACCATTGGTTGGAGACTATCACTAAGTTGGAATATCACATGCATGGGAGGACTTAGCCTAATGTACCCCCCCCCACACATCTCTAAACTCATACAATGATGAAATGTAAAACAATTGATAACAATGCATGCACACATCTAAAATATCACTATCAGAGTACAACAACATGTACTGAAAAAAAAAGGGCCAAATACATGAACACCAAAAATAAAATGAAATAAATTCCAACCTATAAAGTGGGTGAGGACTTCTGTTAATGAAACTGAATGAACACACATCAGTTTTCCCATATCACTAAGCTCCACTTGGTCCTGGTCCCTCTAGGACTCCGTTAAAAGTTCGATCATCTACATAAGACATGACACATGCGGGTAAATCCCATGTAGGGGTGAGTATAAAAATACCCAGTATGACACCTCAATATCACTATGTATATAATACCAATAATAAAATTCAGTTCATCACAGGTATATGTAAACAAAACATACAAAAATAATATCCAAATATACTTATATTAGACACTTCATCTCTAGGTAAGGTCACGACCATACTACCAGCCTAGGGTTCCTGGTTGAAGGATCCACATAGCACTCATCTTGTAGAACACACTCCATGAGTAAAAAGTTAATGATGGAATCCATCCAAGATGTCATGTTCATCGAGTATCTCCATAAGAAGTACATGCTGGAAGTCTAAAGAGAATGATACACAGATGAGGGTCACTCCCAAGTCCATGGGGTATACAAACAACCCAATATAGATTAACCAACTAAGTAGGGGGAAGTCGCATGCGTCGTGTTGGTCACGTTGATACCAAGAACCTCACATAGGGAAATGATGATGATAGAGGATTTTGCTCCGTGACTCATGGAGGGATTCCCACAACTCTATCCAAGACTGTACTTACTCATAGGGGATCACCATCATATGCATAGGATGAAACTTCATATTAAACCCTCAGAGAAAGGACCAAAGAAACATATAGTAATAGATCTTATCCAATATGAAGAGGACAAGAGATCCAAGCCATATTTGAAGGAGTATACGACATGTACTATAAGTACACGGTGTGAAAATTTGGTGTCGGGTCCTACCCATGTATAATAGACTATGATCGTGTCTGTGTCCGAGTACTTGGTGTGTTAGAGCCCATGTACTCCTTACCATCTGGGTATGGATGGCCACGTCCGTGCCTAAGTACATGGCTTGTATGATCTTGTGTACTCCTCGCCGTATCCATATACCCTTCGAGGTACATGACGAGCCTCCAAGTAAGGGTCAGATGCTGCATGACATCTATCACTTTCCGTTTGATAATTTTCATCACATGAAACTCTAGTGACGCAACTAGGGTCCCCTACATGGTGTGTGTTCTTCCATTACATGTCATGTAGTGAGAAATTTCAAAGAATCAGTGGGTCTTCATGCAGATTTCTCCTCCACTGCTTCCATATCGATTTCCTCCATGATTATCACCACAAATCATGGATCTAATTCAAATGAACTCAATCTCTACCAGAAACTCTATCTCCGACAATCCAAATTGCTTAGAAAAACTCTGATTTTGAACCTCTCCACCCTCAAACACCAAAACCGCAACTAATGACACCAAAATCCGAACTGATTTTTTATTGTTACGGTCTTTGTATGATCCCCATGTCATACCAAGCCCAAATCTATAATATCAATCTATTTCACCAAAAAATGGGTGCAAAATGATTGATTTCTCGGTATTTTGGTTAAACCATTAGTCAAACGAAACACCAGTGATGGACACATGAAGAATGGTGGGAGAAAACCAAGAAACATGAAAAGGTGGAACGAACCTCAGGTTTGTTTGGGTTGGCTATGATATTTTGTCGTTAGAATGAAAAATTAAGATACATAATAAAATAAACCATTTCACCTAATAATCCCTGCAAAATAAGTCTTCGCCTGCAATACGATCGAACCGCGAATCAATCCGTGGGTAGATTGATTCGTGTTCATCATAGGATAAGAAAATGGGGATAAATACACATAATAAAAACTTCCTACCCCAAGTTGGATTGATCACTAATGAAGAAATAATTTACATCATTTTCATAGGTGATATCCTCAGATTTCATTGGTATAGACGATCCGTGATTTCTCATCGTCGCTCTCCAAGGCTCTCTATCTCCAAAATTCTCTATCAATTCTTAGGGTTATGAAAAAAATAATTAGAATTGGTCATAAGTGTGTTTAAATAGAGAGGGATTATGTCACTGCATCACATTAAATAAATTAAATAATTTATTTTATTTATTCTCCTGCAACTGCATTTTAGGGAAATTCTCAATGCTGATAAAGGTTATGTCACCCCTAGGGTAAAACTCACACTTTGAACTCAGAGATGGCCACATATTTTTGATACGAGACTCCATTTATGATTGATTCAACATTTTCAATAAAAATACGCATGCATAAATATTATATATTTAATATATTTTAAAAATTAATTTTGGGCTCACCGGGCCTCAGAATCTCTCACCGTATCAGCACCTAACTCTAAAAATATTTCATACAATATTTCAAAGAAATATATGGAAAAGTTAGAGTTTGTATATTCCAATAAAGAATTTTCTTCATTCAAATAAGTTGTGTAGGTATTATAATAGTGTGTAAGGAATAAGATCAATTCTCACACTATAAAGATAATCTTATTTGACATTGAATAAGGAGAGCAGAAAAGTTTGAAGAAAAAAATGCATAAAATCAGGATCCATGATGCAAGTGGTGTCTCATGCCAGATAGAGACATACCATCACATCCATTATATGTTGAAGAGACATATACATTTATAAACTATGGAATATCCTTCACCAATGAAGTTTGTGATAATGAAGAAGAGATAACATGCCTTGGGTGAGGAGTGACCGAATTCTTAAAGATTATAAAGGCAGTGCTCCTAGCACGAAGTAATTGTGACAAAAATAATTATAATCCACCAAACTAGTGAATCATAGTGGATTATGGTACAACTAACACATAGTCAATGTATTCTCCTTGGACTAGCCCTTTGTAGTGAACCAAATAAAATCATTGTGTTATGTGCATGATTTACTTTCTTGATTATTTAATCATTGTTCGGTGAGATTGTGAGAAAGGGTAATCGAGCTACATGTTGAACACAGTTCCTACCAATGTGAGAATAAGATCCTAAATAAAGTTAACCAGATTAAGGGGAAGTTTAATTTTTTCATCATCCCGAGTCACCCCCTTATTAGGGTGTCTTGAGGTATAATAGTAGAATAATATTTATTCAAGTAAACATTGATCATAAGAATATGATCACAAGACATTTGAGTTTAGAATATGTGTATCGAATTGTATCTCTTGTTTAATTATTCACAATGTAATGAATATAATATTTATTTATTCATGAATTTAGTGAATAGGGTAAAATAAATATTTATTCAAATTTCATTAATATTAAAAAAAATATTTGTTAATTTATTGAATATAATATTTATTTTTATTATCAAATAAATTTATTTTATTATTCAATGTTAGATAAATTATATGGGTGGATATAGACCGAGTTTTATGATCCGATGGAAATTGATACATTTAATATTATTTAAATATCTATTAATTTATTTATGTAGGAAATGACATTAGATTTAAAGCATGTCATGAGACATGATGATAATAATAATATTATTATTATTTTTGACATGTGGTATTAATTAGATTAAATAATATGATAAGGGTCTTTATGAGATTATGTTTATTTAATCCTAAGTATATAATATAAAATATATAACCTCTTCCAAAAGAGTTGTTGACAATGTTGGTAAGAAACCCTGGAAATAATTTCTCTTATTCTCTTTGCTCTAGAACTCGGGAGATCGATAATTTCATTAGGAGATTCAGGGAATGTGTTTGTACATCTAAATAAATTCTTATTTTCATTATCTATCTCAATAAAAATGTAAGAGAAAGGATGAAAATTTGATCAATAAAGAAGTTTTGCAGGTGTTATAATAGTTTGGATGGAATAGGCTTGACTCTCACACTATAGAGTTGATCTTATTTGTCCTTGAAGGAAATAACAACAGTTTTAAGAACAACAAAGAATAAAATCAAAAGCCATGATGAAATTAGTGTCCCATGCTAGAGAGAGACAAGCCTTCACATACATTATCTATTAAAGAGACCTACACGTTTATAAACTATGGAAGATGTTTGGTTTTGTACTATCATAATATATGACCATATGTAGTGGAAGAAAACACAAATAGAGAAATATATATCTTTGAGAATCAATACATAAATAAGTTGTATAAACATCGTTCCTATGAATTTCCAATGGCAGTGGTCTTCTTTATTCTCGTTGAAGGAGAATGTTTGATGATGATCACATAGAAGTGAAAAAAACACCTTGCCTCTAAGAGGGGGTACGCTGACCAATCGATCCATGATCTTTTTGTGAGTATAATTGAATGTTGAAGGGGTGCTAGAGTCTTTATCTCAAATGATGAAAAACAGTGTAGGAGGAAGAGTGAAATGATAGGTTTTTTCACAATTGATTATTTTCAATAGGAGGGATCACATCCATTTATATAGTCATCCATGATGTGTTTTCATTTAATGAAAACCCATCAATCATATTAAATGAATCCATATACATTTATTTCCATAATTAATTGAATCTTATTCAATGAGTGGTCAAGGAAATTAATCCATTCATAATGGATTATAAGTGATAATAAATTTTTTAGGATAAATAAATATATATCAAATATATATATTTATTATCACATGTATTTAATTCATGCATTATAATAAACACATCAAATTCATGTAATTAAATATACAATTTATATATATAATATAATATTATATATATATATATTATTCCATATTTAACAATCTCTCACTTGAACTAAAATCCCATAAGGACTTTACCCATAACTTCACAACTCTTTGTGAATCCATACAAACTCTTTTGGATATAGTTTTTCATCGAACTCTCTTCATTTTGAACAAACATTTTGTCCAAAATTTTATCCTTATCCAAGGTCCTAATTGTGTGACCCTACAGACCTTAGTATCATTGACAACAGTTATGAAATCTCTATTTCATATATGTAATCAAAGAGCATCCTACAAAAAAAAATTAGTGCTAATAAAACTACTAATGGGTATGGTGTGATATCCATCAAACATACTCATGTATTTATATGAACATATCTACCACAAGATGTGTCATATACACCATATGTATCTTTTATAATCACTTTTTCCATGAAATTGAGTGACCAATAGACATAGAACATGTCAATCTACTATAGGCCTCTCATAATTTTCTTGATTCTATGAGAAAGACTAATCAAGTGGATAAATACATCACATTCCATTCATCTATCGGATAAGCCCATCAAATGTCACTTATCTAGATAGTTGAACACATCATATGTGAAACAAAAAATAATGGGCATGAATTTAATGAGTCTAATTAAATCAAGGTCTAGATGTCTTTTCTTGTTATACAAGTGTATAAATATTTAATTGGATGCACTCCAACTGATGAAATGATTAGCAACATACCCAAACACCCCCCAATTAGCTAAACTCATATAGTGACTTACGAAAGTATGTTTTCAAATCATGAAGGTTCTCATTCTATGTATCTCTCCAACCTCAGGTAAGAATGATTGATAATAAGAATAAACCCTTAAGTATATCTATGACCGTCTGACATTCCATAAGATATACTTTAAAGTATTAGTCCAAGTAATAAGTTTCTACTTATTACCTCAAGAATCTATTCTTCAATATCTAATATACAAACCTTTGTAATGGATATAATAATATATTCAAGCTAACCTTTTGATATCATTATAACCCATTAAACTCCATGATGATCATTGGTTAGGGACAACTCAAAGTTTGTACTTTGAGGGGATATTTATCATTCAACTGTTCATGTAAAATAAATTGTAGCACACATGAATGAATGATAAAGGGATGTATCCTTTATTACAATAATATTATATGTTTACAACCATTAAATCCAATCTCTTAAGTGTCAAACACATAGATATATTACATGACCCTCATGTGGTTGATGAAGTAATGAATTTTGAACATTACATCCAAATGTAATTCCTATCACATTCCTATGTTACCATCTGATAAAATACTCTCACTAACCACTTAATGAGTGGAAATTATGAAACAAGATAGTTTGAATAATGGTAAGACAAAAGAATCATATTCCTTAAGTTCAAATATTTGAACTTATATTCAAACTCTTTAACTTTATAAAATAAAATATTATAATTTCATATTCTGTTGTTTACTTAGAACTCCTTCTAAGTACATCATCATCATCCTAGGAAATATTTCTATCTAACCCCCCTTTTTTGAAATATTTTATAAATAATGTAACTGTTAATGTTATCATTTTACCATCACATCCTAATTTCTTTTGGGATAAATTGATACCAACTTTGTTATGACAAATAATGTAACTCTTTACATTTTTCTTTACCGTTATACCATTAACTCTTTTAGGACATAAATTTTAATACTTTTATTATTAACTAGTATAATCCTGTATAGAATAGTGATGTTCACTTTTTTATGGTAACTAAATGTAGTTGTTTACATTTTTATTTACCATTATATCTGTAACTCTTCTAGGATATTAACTGAATTTCACTTTCTCATAGTAATTAATGTAACTATTTACATTTTTCATTATTGTCCTATCCTAAGACTTCTTTCAGTATATTAAGTGCAATTCAATTTCTTACGATAACTAAATATAACTCTTTATATTTATTTTTCATCATATATCCTAATTTTTTTAGGAAATTTAGTGAATAATCACTATAATGTTATAATGATGTAATCGTTTAGTTAACAGTAATATTCACTTTCTCAAAGTAAATAAATGTAACTACATATATTTTTCTTTACTGTCACACATCCTAACTCTTTAGGATATCAAGTAAATAATAAATTAAACTAAAAATGGTACAATATTTTACTTTATCCAAATATTTTTCTCAAAACATTTTATATAAATTGATGAATCATAAATCATGTGTATTCAATTAATCATGTCAAAATTGTTCATAAAAACTCTTTTTTATTGAACATCTTCTCTTATCATGTGAGAGAAATGAGATGAAGAAACACATCTTTTACATAGATTCATTTGATCTTGATAAAATCCTTTATAATCAAATATTTGATGTAGTAACTATTTAATTCATCTCTTGAATGAAAATGAAAATCTATTTCAATTATTCTTTTTTATTCTGAAATCATGTATATTTACAACACTTTGTAAAATATACATTCAATATCACATACCCTTCAAAATCAAAGAATTGGTTTCTATAACCCTTATATATAACATAGAAATTTCATGGAGTTTCTAAACCCCTTCAGGTATTTATTGGATAATCCAATAATATTAAATTATTACTATTCCATCTTGATAACCCTATGTTTCAATGACCTTGATCGGCCTTTTAAGGAAATATTGTCGAAATTTTTCAAAAAAACTGCCTTCTTCCAGTTTGAATTTTTTTACCCTCTTGCATTGTCTTCACAATACTAGAATCTAAAAATCTTACACCTAGTTGATATATTATCATCACATTGAGAGTATCTAGTAAACTTCTCTTGAATTCATCCATCTTACTGGAAAATTTACATTAATGACAATATGATAAATCCCCTAACTAGAACATGCCTTAGAAGAATTCTTCAGTCTTTCCAAACATATTCGATCTTATTGAATATCATGGACATACCCAATAATATTCAGTATATGAGACTAGAATTATTTAGGTAAATTATGCATTAAATTCATTTGAAACATTAAATGAATCATTTCATGCTTCCATAAGCAAACTAGATTCACTTATTGAATAACTTCAATACTTGGTTACTTAGGAAGGAACAATTCTAACACATAAAAAATCTCTCTTGCTCAAGAATGTTTCATAAGCTATCAGTATTAGTATTTTCTTACTTTAAGCTCCTCATTTAAAAGACTAATATAAAATTTATTTTGATGATGATGATGCACTTATTTACAATAAAACTTTTAATCAGATGTAAATCATGTCTTATATCTTTTATTAATGAATTGTAATGAAAATACTCTCACTAAAGTTGATGACCCCATACATTATATCCAAATAGAGTTCCAATACCCATATTTCACTAAGAAAATGACCCTGCTATGACATAAAACACACTACTTAGTTATTTAGGTAGGGCATAATATCAATCACAACAGTTGTGATTCTTGTATAATTGAGTGGATAACCCTTTATCCAAATCCATCATATGGATTAAATCAAATCTTTTCCTCTGGTATCCCAATCCTCAAGGTTTCCTAGCTAAGTTTAACCCAAATAAATCCTCAAAAAGCTAATACAAGATGATCTAGGAGAACCCTTCTATATCATGAAATTACCTATTGAATAATATTGTGTCACTCTTTACTTTCTTGAATTACACAAGATAACCCAAGGGAACCCCACTATGGCATGAAACTACTCATTTGGACAATCAAGGTCTTGACAAGTAGATCTATGGAAGGAATCCCACACTCAATATTTAAGGATTTCCCCCCTAAGTTCTCACCAATTTAATATATATCATATGCATATTAAATTCATAACTATTACATAATATGTAATAATTATCTTCTAAAGTTTTATTCCCTTCTATGTATGAATGTTTCTACTGATTTAGTTTTGGAATCCTTATTACCACCACCAAATTAATGTGTTCACACCACATTAATGTTTAACTCTGTTCAAAACCCACAACTCTGTGTTAATCACCCAAAAATAGAATTTAAGTATATTCATACATATCCAAATGCATCATATGCATAAGGTACATGAACACTTCATGTAATGACATAGATTTATAAAATCTTGAAGTGATATATAGTTAACCTCATTCAATTTCCTACTAATGAAAGCCTCTAGGAAAGTAGGTGGTCTAACCCGAAGTCCCTCTACATGGTGATACTTTACTCAAGAGAGAATTTAATTCATGAAAACTCTAACACCTGATATGAGAAAACAATTCCCAACAAATATTCTCAAACTCATAACTAAAATTACAAACCATGGTCAAGTTAGATGAAAACTAAATTTTAAGATATCAAACCTAACATGATATGAAAGACTCTATCCTAAAAGAAATTCATCATATAAATTTTGGCATTCAAATATTCATAATATAAACAATTTATATCTGTGAATAAAATAGGGAATAATATTTAAATAATTGAACAATTTAAATATTTAAACATGAGATAAACATTTATAAACAATTTCATAAATGAAAGTTAATTATAAACCCTTTTATAATTTCACCTTTAACATTATGAAAATTCCATAATTTTGAATATAAACTCTTTATATTCCTTTTAATATGAATTATTTCATATTTATCATAATATGGAATTTCACTTTTAAATATAAAATATTATATGATTATAAACTATTTATAATTCAATTTATATTATGTAAACCTTTTACATAATCTAAATACCACATACATAATTATTATTTAAGCATTGATCTTATAAATTATCAAAATACATTTTGATGTGGCTTAAATAATACCCAAATAAAGCCCCTTTAATTTAAAATTTTAAAATTAATTAATTATGAACTAAACAAGAATATTTGAAAAATTTCATAAATAACAAATTTATTTATTTTCCAAAATATGATACATTTATGAACTATTCATAGATAAATTCTAATTATAAACATTTCATAAATTAGAAAGAGTATAATATTTTTATATTATTATCAATATGAACCCTTTCACATTTTATATTAAATGTAATTTATATGACATTTCATGAATTATAAGAATTTTATAATTTAATATCTATTGTATAAACATTTTTATATAATTTAAATATCATATATGTTTGAATTTATATTCTTTATAAATATCCTTTTATTATTTCTAAATAAATCATTTATTTCTATATCATAAATCACATCATTTCATTTTTCAAAACATATAAAAATATATTGGTCAATTAACCATAAACATATAATAGTTAATTAATTTGTAAAAAATTTATACAATATTATATAAATATTTACAAATACCTTTTCATTGTTATTATTATTTATAAAAAATTTATAAATGAAACAATTCAATTCAAAATTTAATTCTATTGATTAAAAATAAATAATTTATTTTTTTCATAAACAAGATTAATATATACAAACTTTTCATATTTTATTTCCAAGATTGAAAAATATCATTTTAATATTAAAACATATTTTTCATAAATCAATAAACATGTTGATTTGTCAGAGAAGCCTTACCCTTTGATACCACTATTGGTATTTGTGAGATCATCATATGACCATATGGAGTGGAAGAAAACCCAAACACATACAAATAAATATTTGAGAATCAATGTGTAAATAAACTATATAAGCAGCATACTTGAAAATCTCCAATGACATTCGTCTTCTTCTTTCTCAATGAAGGAGAGTGCTTGATGAAGATCACATAGTAGTGAAAAAAAGCACCCTACCTTCGAGGGGGGGGGGGTATACTGGACAATGGATTCATGATCATATTGAGAGGATACCCAAATGCTGAAGGGTTTATAGCATCTATATATTATATGATGAAAAATAGTGTGTGAGTAAGAGAGAAATGAGAGGATTTCTCACAATTGATTATTTTCAATAGGAGGGATCACATCCCTTTATATAGTCATCCATTACGTGTTTTCATTTAATGAAAATGCATCATCCATACTAAATGTATCCATATACATTTATTCCCATAATTCATTGAATACTATTTAATGAGCAATAAAACCAATTAATCCATTCATAACAGATTAAACTGATAATAAAACCATTCAATATAAATAAATAAATATCAAATCTATATATTTATTATTGAATGAATTTAATACATGCATTATAATACACACATCAAATTCATGTAATTAAATATATACTTTTTAAATATAATATCATATATATATATATATATTAGTACATATTTAACAAAATATCCTTCACCAAAGTAGTGTGTGAGAGTGAAGAAGAGACAATATGGCTTGGGCGAGGAGTGACCGAACCCATAAAGATTGTAAAGGTGGTGATCCTAACACGAATTGACTGGGGCTGAAATAATTATAATCCACTGAACTAGTGAAGCATAGATGATTCTGGTATGATTGACACATAGTCAATGTATGATTCTTGGATTAACCATTTGTGGTGAACCAAATAAAATCATGGTGTTATATGCATTATTTACTTTTCTACTTATTTAATCATTGTTTAGTGAGGTTGTGAGAAAATGTAATCAAGCAACTTGTTGAACATAATTACTACCAATGTGAGAATAAAATCCTAAAGAATGTTAACCAGATTAAGGATAAGTTTAATTTTTCCATCACCCTAATTCACTCCCCCCCCCTCAGGGTGTCCTGAGGCACAACAATAGAATAATATTTATTCACGTAAACACTAATTATAGGAATATAATCACATGATATTTGAGTTTCTAATATGTGAGTTGAATTCGATCTCTTGTTTATTTATTCATAGGGTAATGCATATAATATTTATTTATTCATGAATTTAGTGAATAGAGTAAAATAAATATTTATTCAAATAACACGAATATTAAAAATAAATATTTATTCATAAATTTATTTTTATATAATTTTTATTTTATTTTATTGAATAAATATATTTTATAATTCAATGTTTTATAAATTATATAGATGGATATAGACCGAGTTTAATGATCCGATGGAAATGATATATTTAATATTATTTAAATATCTATTAATTTATTTATGCAATAAATGACATTAGATTTGATGCATGTAATGAGATATTATTATTATTATTATTGACATGTGATATTACTTAGACTAAATAATATCATAAGGGACTTTATGAAATTATATTTAAGCCTAAGTATATAGTCTGAAATATATCACCTCTCCGAGAAGAGGTGTTGACAATATTACCAAGAAACCATAGAGAAAATTTCTCTTATTCTCTTTGCTCTAGCACATGGGAGATTGAGAACATTATTATGAGATTCATGGAACAAGTCTATACATCTAAATAAATTATTGTTAACATTATATATAGAAATGACGATGTAAGATCAATAATGAAAATTTGATCAACAAATAATACCATGGTCAAGATGATTGAATATTTAAATTAAATGTGCATGCTCCTAAATATGAGATCCCAAGATATATTCATATAATTCTTTGGATTTATCTATTTATTTTGATGAAAAACAAAATTTGAGAACCCACCAAATGCTTCCACCTCCATAACCTTCATTTACCACTTGTTACCAGTCATCACGTGGAGTGGTAGCGAAGTGTCTCATGAAATAATTTAAAATGTAAAAAGAATAATAATTAATTCATAGTTACAGATGTCATTCCACTAGATATCATTGAAAGAACTCATTGGTTTATTGAAAATTATTAAAATGTTCCTTCAATGATCAAAATCTTGACATAACCTTCACATGTCGGTTCATTAATTATGCCAAGAGAACATATTTAAATAACACGGCTGAGTAGAATAACATTTAGTGATGAATTAAAATTGCAATATAAATGAAATTGATTATCAAACTACATCAACCTAAACCCCTAATAAATTTCATCCAAGAACCCTATCCATAAGAAATTCAATATCACAAATACAAGGGAGGCAATAAGACATGAAGATAGTAGTATTTTATAATAAAGAAAATAAGAAAAAAAGGGATGAAAATCCCCTCTAAAATGAAGCTGGAAAATTCTCCTTAAAAATTTCAAACAACCACTCCTTTAGTGAAAAATCACCAGTATCAAGACATGGGATCCTTTTAAACACCCCACTTACCCTTTTAAAGAGAACTAATGAAAAATTAAAAAAATGTAAATTCATACTAGCTTGTAGATTCTTCTTCTTGGATCCCAACTTTAACAAAATTTAATTGAATTGTAGTATGAATCAGGGTCTTAAGGTGGTTGCTTCATATATTCATTATGGTTTGTTCACATCCCATAATTTGTAATTCCACATGAACCAATTTAAATTAAATTTCAATAATAAAAATCATATTCTTGAAAAATTAATTTTAATTTAAACAATTATTGAAAATTAAATTCTCACCAGACACTATTTGTATTTTCAAGAAAAAATAATTCCAATCATCCAGAGATACTCAATTAAATATTTAGATATGTTAATGATTTTAAACAAAATGAACAAGTATTTTTTTTTAAAGTAAATTTCATTTTGAAAATCCCTAAAATATAATTTTATATTTGAAATCAGTCCTTAACATAAATAATGCCGCAAATTCATACAATAAATTCCAGTCTGGATCCCCTTGGGCATCCCTCTAGGAGTGAGGTTGTTCATTTATAGAGTTCCACCATTTTTCATAGAGTCCACTAGATGTAAAAAGAATACAATAGGCATGCCAATTTAATATCTTTAATCCAACCAAGATATCATACCACTTTTCACTTATACCATTTATTTATTTACACATGAATTGAAAATCGAGTATTATTTCAGGAGACCCATTGATTTTTTCAATCAATTTGGGATACTCATCATTTCCTCACAATATCCATCAACCGCATGGACTAGGTACATATATTTCAGGACATCAAGGATTTATTTATTCATAACTTTATTTTTTAAAATGCATATTGCTCAATCAAATATTAGATATCCAACTAAATTATTCAAAAAAAGAACTATCAAAGATGATTTATAATGACCCTACTTTTTATTACATGACTATTACATCATTCTATATATAAAAAACAAAAAAGTTTCCCAATCCATGATACAAATGTTTAGTATCTTGGGAAAATTAGGACCATACATAACATTTACAAAATAAAACATAAGCATTACTCAATTATTTATTCTCTAGCTTCTTAGTGTCCCTCATGTACTCCTTAGTATAAGTAATAACTTGAGGATATGCGTATGAAAGGTGAACTAAAAGCCTAGTAAGAGGATAGATAAGGACATGAATCAATATAACATGAGTAAGAATAATCATAATCATAACATAAGAATATTAACATCATAATAATCATGATAGCAAACATTAGATAAAGGAATGGAATGTGACAATGCATAAAAATGAAACATTATGTCTTAGTGGTCAAATACCATAGATAGTTGTGAAAAAAACTAGCATCATGTTCATGGATAAAATATGTTCATAGTCATAAAATAATCATTGCGAACAAATATAGAATCATTTTCATGAATATTTCACAGTATCTCATGAGTTCCATCATATTACCCAATGCATTGGATCACTATATAATTTTTGGCACACCTATCACATCATAATATTTACATAATCATTTTTTCCACATAGAACATATATCAATCATGGACATAAAATAATTCATGGAAAGGAATGTGTTTCATTTCATAAATCATAAATTAATGATTAAGCTTAGCGATTTCTAAAAGGGAGAAACATATTTGGTATAATAATCACCACACTTGAGTGAAGAAGAAACAATCTCAAGAGGAGTCAAGATGTGTTTTGGAAAGAAGAGTTATTTTGGAAAATGTTTTTATTTGTCATAAAATTATATTAGAAACATATATATCTAAGAAATTAAAAGTTAAGAAAAAATAAATTATATTTTAATAATACTAAAAGAACATCCACACTAAAATTTGGTATGACAGAGGAATAACCCAAAGAAAGGAAATTGGGTTCGAGAATCCCCTTATATTATGTCTGAATGCTTTCTTTACTTTAATATCCTAGATAATCAAATTATATTAATTAATTAATAAATAAAGAACCTTTTATACATTTATTTTATTTATTATATTTTTATTAGGTTCATTTATGTCCATTATGATGAGTTATAGAGTTCAATTCTGTAATTTCAAGAGTTTTCGTTTCTTGGTTTTCAAGATCGGCCCTCTTCTGTACAAGTATAGAAGTTCATGTAAGATGAGAATAATTATAAAGAATTGAAATTATATGTTATTAATGAACTTTAAGAACTTTAAATTGTCTTATATATTATTTTTTCATATATTAGGTTGATTCATTAGATAAAACGTTAATGACAATCGTTTAGATTAATTTTGAGGTTTTTCGTTCATCAAAAACTAGTTTTGTTTTATTATTTAATATTATGTATATATGTTAGTTACATAACATTAAAAAGGTTATTAAATAAATTTTAAAATCTTTTTAAACCATTTAAATGGTTTTATGACCATACTTGAAGGTGGTAAAGTAAAATGAAAACTTGTCGTCCTCGAAAGCAATAAATCAACACCTCATGGGCAATGCTTCCATTTTTAGAATAAAAGGGAGAGGGGAAGAGGTTTGATGATATATTATTACATTAACAAAATAAAGTTAGATTATATATAAGATAGTGGATTTATAATTCCACTTATATAAGGGTATTTGTGGAGAGAATAAGAAAATAAAATAAATTGAAAAGAAATTAAAAGAAAATGGAAGAGGATTTTACCTCTTGAACTTCTTCTCCTTGAGAACCTCCTTAGAGAAATTTGATTTTGTATTTTGTTGAGACCAAAGAATCCTAGACGTGGGTAAGAGGCTTGGGAAAATGATTGGGTATAATTTTTACAATATTTAAATCTTGGAAGGTGTGAGGAGAAGAGGTGGTGATATGTGATATTTATAGGGGAGAGTGGTATTTTTTATAATTATATTCATTATTTTATTATTTTAGCTCATGACTATCAAGAGTTTTCACCTTATAACTAAATATATTAAATAATTAAGGATATTTATAGATTATGTGATTATATTAGCCATACATCATCTATGATTCAGTAATTCATGTATTTGTTAAATACTGTAAATTGCCGTATTTCACTATTCACCAAAAATTCAACTATTTTAGAAAAATCCAAAAAATTAACCCTAACCATTTTTATATGTGTAGAATTATAAAATGAACTCTATTTTATGAAAATAATTTTCTAAATATGATACATTTAATTTTTAATTAAAATCATCATTTATTCGAAAAATACCAATTTTAAAATTATAATTGATTTTGTGGAATTTTAAAAAATAAATTATGGTCTCATAAAATTATATTATAATCATAAGACAAAAAAATATAAATTTGTGAATAAATTTTATGAAAATAAAATTTCTTTTTAATCATTATATTATTTATAAAATTGTAAATAAATATTTCTGTTTTATAAAAAATACCAACAATTAATTTATCATTTTTAAAACATTTATTTACTTATACTATGATATAATTATATCATATTTTAATTTATAATATTCATAAATTTTATTTATAATTTTACAAGGGAGGTTACTATTCTATTGGTCAGATCATTATTCCTAATGGTTATATTACTATTCCAAGATTCAAGTTACTATTCCATTGGTATAGGTTCCTTAATTTATATTAATACCACTTATTTCATTCCCCATTTGTGAGAATTATGTTTTTAATTGGGATCTCTATGATATGCATGTTTTTTATACTATATAACCTAATTATAAGAATGAAAACAATTCCATTGATAAAAGTTTGGGTCGTTACATTCTTCCCCCATTATGAAATATCCCCCTAAATATTTTATTTTACATAAATAGTTGAGGGTATTTATCCTTCATCGCTTCCTCCAGTTCCCATGTTGTCTCTTAATACTTATGATTCTTCTATATTACTTTGACCAGGTGAGTAGTCTTATTGAATAGAACATTATCTCCATAGTCAAAGATATTCACCATCTGCTCCTCATAAGATAGATAATTTTTCAATAGTACCACCTATGAATTAATTACATGGGATAGATCGGGTATGTACTTCCTCAAGAGAGATATATGGAATACATCGCGTACTTGATACATGGTAGGTGGAAGTTCTAGTCGACAGAACAAAAAACCATCACAATCAAGAATCTTGAAGGGGACAATGTACATGAGACTTAGATTTCCTTTCTTCTCAAATCTCATGATTCTATTTTATAGAGATATGTGGAGGAATACCATGTCTTCAACCACAAAATTCAGGTCTCATAGACGATTGTATGCATAGATCTACTATCAACTTTGGGTTTCCTTGATGTGCTTCTGAATGGTTTTCAACTTTTTTCATTATTTCTTCAACCATTTCATGTCATAGTATCTTACATTCACCGACTTATTCCCAGAATATTGGTGTTCTACATCTTTTCCCATAAATAGCTTCATATGGATCCATTTGGATGCTAGAGTGTAAACTATTTTTATAAGAGAACTTGGCCAGAGGTAGATGTTTGTCCCATCCTTATTTGAATTCCATAGAACATGCTCTCAACATGTCTTCTAGTGTTTGAATAGTCCACTCATATTGGCCATCAGTTTGAGGATGATAAGCCGTACTGAAGTTTAGCTCAGTGTTTAGATCATGTTGGACACTTTTCTAGAACTTATAGGTGAATCTAGGATCTCAATTAGATATAATTGATAGTGGTACTCCATGCTCCATTAACACTTCTCTAATTTATATCCGTGCCAGTTGATCCAGTGAGAAGTACTATCAAATTGAGATAAAGTGATTTATCTTTGTAAGATGATCCACAATAAATCATATAACATTATTTCCTATGGATGTATTCGGATGTCCAGTGAAAAATTCCATGGTGATGTTTTCCCATTTTCATGTTGGTACGGGTAATGGTTACATAATACCCTTATAATTTTTCTTTAATCCTTCAATTTCTAACATACCAGACTCTTTGATGTATATTCAGGGATCTCCTTATTCATATTGTCCCACCAATATTTTTCTTGGAGATCTTGATACATCTTTGTGTTCCCTAGGTGAATAGATAAGGCTGAGCTATGTGCGTCATTCATAACCTGCTTCTTTATCTCTAGATTAGATGGTACACATATTCATGACCCAAATCTTATGATTCCTTCACCATAAATTTTGAACTTGGAGGACTTACAATTTTTGATAGCTTCATTTTTTCTTGAATTTCTGCATCATTTCTTTGATAATCCTTTATTTTCTTAATGAGGGATGGTTTAGTAATTAGTTGAGAAAGGATTGGTGATATTCCTTTCTTAATGATTCCCATGTCCATCATTTTCAAATATAATAAGATTATATCCTTCTCAATTCTCATCATTGATAATGATGAAGGATCCTTTCTACTTAGAGAATCCGTCACTTTATTTACCTTAACCGGATGGTAGTGTATTGAGTAGTCATAATCCTTGATGAGCTATAACCATATTCATTAATTCATATTAATCTCATTCTATGTGAATATATATTTTAGGCTCTTATGATCAGTATATATCTCACACTTCTCCCCATAGAGATAATGTTGCCTTATTTTCAATGAAAAGATCACAACCACCAATTTCAGATCACATTTGGGATAGTTTATCTTATGAATTTTCAACCACCTTAAGGGATAGGATATCAATTTATCATTTTACATCAGTACACAAACTAATCTATTCTTTGAAGAATCATTTTATACCACAATGTGTTCCCCACTTGTCTTTAGTGTGAGTATTGGTGCAGTGATAAGACTCTTTACAACTCTTTGAAGCAGTCTTCACATTCACTGGTCCAGAAAAACATTTCTCCATTATGAGTTAGCTTGGTTAGTGGGTTTTAAAATTGTGATAAGTTATTCAAAAATCTTTGGTAACACCCAACTAGACCATGGAAACTATGGATTTCTATTACAGATGTTTTATTGGGACACCCTTTGATTGAATTTATCTTGGAAGGGTCCATAAATATTCCTTTGCAGGCGATAACATGCCATAAGAATGATACTTCCCCCATCCAAAACTCACATTTAATATAATTTACATAAAGTATCTCCCCTCATAAATTATTTAGCACAGTATTAAAATGATCCTCATGTTATCCCTTACTCTTGAAGTATATTATAAGATAATCTATAAATACTACCATAAATTTATCAAGGTAATATCTAAAGAATCAATTCATTAAGTCCATGAATATTTTTGGTGAATTATTGAGTCTGAAGGGCATCATTATAAACTCACAGTGTCCACACTTCGTTTGAAAAGTATTATTGAGAATATCTTTCTTCTTCAAATTTAATTGGTGATATCCCGACTGAAGTTCTACCATAAAGAAATAATTAGACTCACATAGTTGATCGAACAAGTCATCTATATGTGGTAGGGGATACTTGTTCTTTATTGTGTTTTTTTTGATCACATGATAAAAAATATATAGGTTCATCAATCCATCCTTCATCTCGATGAAGAGGACTGGCACACCCCATGGTGAAGCACTCGGACGTATAAAACCCTTGTCCAGATTCTCTTTTAAATGCTTCTTCGATTCCTCCAACTCAATAGTGGACATTATATAAGGTGTCTTTGATATAGGCAGAGATCTAGGAATAAGTTCAATTGATAACTCAACCTCACTGTTAGGAGGAAGACTGGGATATTCTTCAGGGAACATATAAGTGTAGTTCCTCACAATGGGCATGTCTTCGAGTATGATTCTCTCCTCTGTCTCAATCATTTGAGCTAGATATGATTTATCATATGGCAGAAATATCCACAATTGAGATGATAATTTATAAGGATATTCATCCTACTCCTTATACTTATAAATAATTGGAGGATGCCTCACAATGTGAATAGTGATCTCCCTTTCCTGGCAGTTGATGTTGACTTATTATAAAATAGAAAATCTATGCTCTATATAGAATCAAACCCCACCAAAGGAAGTAAGAAAATATTTTTTGGGAGGTTCAGTCCAAAAATATTAATTGAGGAGAAGTTACATACTTTGGATGCAATAATTTTCCAATTTTCTATTCTCACAGATAGCTCAACGTCTATATTTTAAGGTGGTGTTTAAATAGTTCTACTAAACATGAAAGATATGAAAAATGCGTAGAACCAAAATCAAATAGTAAATTTTATATTCTTGATTGAATAAACAGTGTACCTATCACCACATCAATGTTAGGATCCACCTCAGCAGTAGTGATGACATAATCTTTTCCTTACTCTTTTTGGCTATGGTGGCCACTAACATTGATTACCCTCAAGGATTTGAGGTTTAGTGCATTGGAATTGATAGTTCCCTTAATCCCTATAGTTTAAACATTGAACCATGGTTATATCCTTTACTCCACCACATTTTCTATCTTCCTCATGTCTCTTCAGAATTTATAAGATAAGTGGCCTTATCTCCCACACTTGAAGCATTTCCCAATCCCTTTTAGGAAATTCCCATGATGCTTCTTCCCACATTTTTGACATGTGAGTGGTTAAGTTTTCTTTCCACCTTTTTCATTAGATCCTCCATCTTGAAACTCTGTATTTCGTTTCTTATCTCCATATCCATGAGACCATTATCCAAACTCCATATCCACTTTGAGGGCACATCTTAAAACTTATAAATAACTCCTAAAGTCTCAAATTGCTTGAGATTTTCAAATGTGTGGTTTTAAACCACTAAAAATATATCTATTTTACAATCATTTTTGATAAAAAACTTGAGGCATCACTTTAAAACATTGTGAAATTTTCTTTATAATCCATCATGGATTCACTTTATTTTTTTTTTCAGATCTATGAATTATCTATCCATATTTTACTAAAGAGTTAGAGGGAAATACTTATTAAGAAGTATTTTCTTAAAGTCTTAACACTAAATATCTTAAATTTAATCTTTTGTATTGGTGTTATTAATCAACACACACCATTGGTCGGCCTCTCTATCTAAATAATGAACAGATAGAGTTAGATTCTCCATCTCAGAATAGTGAAACACAGAAAAAATATTCTCCATTGAGTTGATCCACTGTTCTGTGAATAGTGGATTGAAAGATCCACTAAAAATAGGTGGTCACTGTTGCATAAAATAATGGATAGCTATTTTTTACCTCTCATAGGAAGGTGTAGATTACACATTATTCAGGTTATTGTTCATATACTGAGACAACTGGGTAATCATCACCACGAAATTTTGAAATCCACCTCCCAAGGCATTGGAAATGTCATTCAAGAAATCACTGTATTGTCTCTCGCATGGTTGTTGGCATGGTTTCTTATGGTTCCCACCATTTTCTAAAATATAAACTATTTGAACAAAACATTAGACAATAATTTATGAATAAATAATTTTTTTACTTTTTGAAATTAACTATAAAGGCATATCTTGTGCGATACCTATGCTTATTTTAAAAAAAAGATTATTGGGTTCTTACATATACTTAGTGAAATACTAAGGGTTTTAAATAAAGTTATCTAATAATAATTACCAAATTAACTAGAGTATGTTCTAATACCAACTATATCAACCTTATTTTTTCTTACATGACTATTATATCATTTTAAATATACACAACATCAAATAATTACAATCTAGGATCCAAAGGTTTAGTGTATTGGAAAAATTAGGAGCATACATAACATTTACAAAATAAAACATAAAAATTATTTATTTTCGACTTATCTAACTTCTTAGTGTCCATCATATACTCCTTAGTATAAGTAATCACATGAAGATATACATCAAATAAAGGTGTGATCTAAAAGCCCAGTTAGAGGATAGATGTGGTTATGAATAAATATAAAATGGGTGAGAATAATTATCATAATAACATAATAATAGGATCATAATCATAATCATGATAGAAAGAACTAGATAAAGTAATGTAATGTGGAAATTCATAAAAATAAAACATCATGTATTAGTGGTCAAATACCACACATAGTTGTGAACAAAGCTTGCATCATTTTTATGCATAACATATGTGCATAATCATAAAATAACCATTTTGAAAAAATATAGAATTGTGTTTACAAATATTTCACATTATCTCATGAGATATTTCACATTACCCAATGCATTGGAGTGATATATAATTTTGAGCACACCTATCACATCATAACATTTACATAATCATGCTCGCCACATAGAATGTATATCAATCATGTACATAAAATAAACCATGTAAAGTAATTAGTTTCATTTAAAAAATCATACATTCATGATTAAACTTTGGGATTCCCAAAAGGGAAAACATATCTTGTATAATAATCATCGCACTTGAGTGAAGAAGAAACAATTTCTAGAAGAGTCAAGATGTATTTTGAAAAGAAGATTTCTTTAGGAAAATATTTTTATTTGTCATAAAACTAGATTAGAAACATGTATATACCATAAAGGAAAAGGTAATAACAAATAAATTATATTTTAGGAATATTAAAATAACATCCTCACTGAAATTTGGCATGAAAGAAGAATAATCCAAAGAAAGGAAATTGGGTTCGAGAATCCCCTTACCTTATGTATGAATGCTTTCTTTAGTTTAATATCCTGGATAATCAAATTAGATTAATTAATTAATAAATATAGAACGTTTTATACATTTATTTTATTTTTTAGTTTTATTTAGTTCATTTATGGCCATTTTGATGAGATTTATAGTTTAATTCTTTCATTCCAAGAGTGTTCGTTTCTTGGTTTTCATGATGAGTCACTTGTATACAAATATATAAGTTCATGTAAGATGAGAATAATTATCTAGAATTAAAATTATATGATATTAATTAAATTAAAGAAGTTTAAATGGTATTATATATTATTATTTTTTTATATATGAGAAGGATTCATTAGATAAAATGTTAATGAAAACCGTTTAGATTAATTTGGCGGTTTTTCGTTCATCACAAATTAGTTTTTTTTATTATATAATATTATGTATATATGTTAGTTACAGAACATAAAAAGGTTATAAAATAAAATTTACAATTTTTTTAACCATTATAATGGTTTCATAACCATCCTTGAAGGTGGTAAAGGAAAATGAAAACTTGTCATCCTGAAGGCGATAAATCAATACATCATGGACGATGTTTCCATTTTTAGAATAAAAGAGAGTAGAAGAGGTTTGATGATTTATTATTCAATTAACACAATAAATTTGTAGTATATATAATATATTAGAGTTATAATTCAACTTATATAAGGGGATATGAGGAGATAATAAGAAAATAAAATAAATTTAAGAGAAACTAAAAGAAAATGGAAGAGGATTTTATCTCTTGAACTTCTTCTCATTGAGAACCTCCTTAGGGAAATTGGATTTGGTATTTTTTTGAGACCAAAGAATCCTGGATGTGGGGAAGAGGACTGGGAAGAGTATTGGGAATAATTTGGAAAATCTTCAATGTTCTGAAGGTGTGAGGAGAATAGGTGGTGATGGGTGGTATTTACAGGGGGAGGAGAGGGGTATTTTTTATTATTATATTAATTATTTTCTTATTTTGGATCAATAATATCAATAGTTTGAACCTTATGACTAAATATATTAAATAATGAAGGATTGTTTGATATTATGGGCTTACATCATCCAGATATCATTTATGACTCAATAATTCATGAATTTGTTAAATACCATAAATTATTGTTTTTCATTATTCACAAAATTCAACTATTTTAGAAAAATCCAAAAAAATTCACCAAATTTTTTTTATGTGTAGAATTAAAAGATGAACTCCATTTTGTGAAAATTATTTTCTAAATATGATAAATTTAAGTTTTAATTAAAATCATCATTTATTTGAAAAATACTAGTTTTAAAATTACAACTGATTTTATGACACACTGAAAAATTATTGAGGTCTAATAAAATTATATTATAATCGTAAGACAACAAAATATTAATTTATGAATACATTTTATGAAAATAAACTTTCTTTTAAATCATTATATTAATTAGAAAATTATAAATAATTTTTTATGCTTTATAAAAAATACCAACAATTAATTTATCATTTTTAAAAAATTTATTTACTTATACTATGAGATAACTATATCATATTTTCATTAATAAGATGCCTAAATTTTTTTATACTTTCATAAGGGAGGTTAATATTCTATTTTCTAGATTACTATTTCTAATGGTCATGTTACTATTCCAAGGGTCAAGTTATTATTCCATCAGTATAGGTTACTTAATTTCTATGAATATCACTTATTTCATTCTCTATTTATGAGAATGATGTTTTTAATTAGGCTCTCTATGCTATGTATGTGTTTTGTACTATATAACATAATTATAGGAAGGAAAAAAATTATGTTGATAAAAGTTTGGGTGATTACATGATCCTTTTAAAAAACCCTAAATTGATTTGAAAAGATGAAACCTTCCCTAGAATTCCACTCAAAAGGAGTATCAAGGGAATAAAAAAAATAATTTTTTCAAGTGGCCACTATAAAGAAACACATGAAAACAACCCCCAAAATAATAAAATCATCTCAAGTTTTTTAGAAAAAATCAAACTTACTGACCTTGGAAAGCAATATTTTTTTGACATTCCATTTTGAAAAAAATAAGGGATATTTGATAGGTTTTTACATTAAAAACAGAATCTCACACATTTTGATATTTACTAAAAAAAGAAATCCCTCGCCCACAGTAAAAACTCAACAATTTCCTCAATGTTACATTCCAAGGTGGGGATGTATTTGAGAATTATTTTCATAAAAATTTACACTTTTATAGTAAAAAAGAGTATGCTAAAAGGGTCACGAGAATCCCCCAATATCCACAGGTCAAATAAAATTTTAAAGTGAAAATTTATTCTTTTAGTTTAGTTCCTTAATAATTATCAAAAAAACTCAATCAAAGGCATGAACAAATCACTCAAAAAACCACCAAAAGCTTCAATTTCAGTAAATAAACTTCCAAACTAGTAGAATAAATCAATAAAAGAATAGGAATTAGTGAAAATATAATCAATTAAAAGATCATGTTTATTTTCAAAGAATAACATAACTTGGCATGCATAGTTCTAGCACATATTTAAAGTTAGAAAAAATGTAAAATGGATGAATAAAAAACTCCTAGGTGAGGTGCATTCTGTCTCTAATGTCCCATGTTGAACTCACTTTTTTATTTCCACGTTTAATTCGATATCCTCCTCCAATAAGCTCCTACAAGATACATTATAAACGCATCCAACATAAAAAAATTAGATAATAATCAAAGCCTGAATATCTTCTTCCATTAGTGTGATGGCAGTCTCAAAAACCGGTTGCAACACCCCCAAGTTGACACATCCTATCCCAAATCATTGGCTTGAGAGTAGGAAGAGATTCTACTCTCCTTAGGTGAAATCCCCAAGAAACCAAATTCCAAAAATAAATGCTAAGGGTTAATGGAAAGTTGGGGGATGATTTGACTTGAAGTTCTAAAACAACCATAAGAAAAAAATAAAAATAACCAAACCTACTATATTATTCATGAGTGATAATAATACATCCAAAAAATAATCCAAAGACCAAACACCAGAGTAGCAGTTTCTAGTAATAAAATACACTATAATAAACCAAAAGACATCCCAACACAACAACACCAACGCAGAATCACTCTAAGGATAACAAGATAAAGATATACAAGATCCAAACACTAACTGGGGAAGAAAATCATGATGCTCCATAAGAGAAATGTGGGACCTTACCTTTACATGTGTCTTGATATACAATATCTTCAAACACACCAAATTTCACAAGTAGGGGGTGAGTATAAATCATTATACATTCCCCAAAGACTTCCCATCACATGCCACTAGGACAAGAACATATTATCACAATTTATACAAATCAATAGAGAAGAAGATAAACAATGTATATCAAAACCATAAACAAGTTCCATGGAAAGCATTAAATAAAACCTTTATACCATTTCTTACCACTTGGAATAATCAAAACATGATCATATCCACAAACACACGCATTCATGTCAACAATGGACCTCTCTATACTAATGAGTGGTGAGTCATCCTTTCACTGAGTTGTCTCTTGGTGAACCATTTTTATAGGGGAACTTCACAGCCTTATCCATTCCATTTTGGAGAGGGTACTTCACACCCTTATCCATCCCATTTTGATGGTGGTAATTTCACACCATTATCCATCCAAAATGAATATGAACACATGGAAACCTGGCATTCTCATGGTCTCATATCAAAATATTCAACATAAAATATTTCTTTTGAAAACCACTTTTTTAAGGACCCGACCCACCAGGGCCCGCCTGACAGGTAGAAGACCGGGCCACCACAACCCCAAACTTTCCGCCTCCATAGGCCAGGGGTTGGCAACAAGAACTAACATGGAATAACTAATAATGGGGGGCCTTTTCTTAAAGTACCTGTATGCACACACCCAACCATCTTCATACTAAAGTCAAGATGAATAATAATAAAAGACAGTAAAATATAAAGTAAAAACCATGCATGTAATAACCTATAAAGAATAAAAAAGAGTATGAAAGGATAAAAAAATAATAAAGAAACAAATACACACTCAAGTATAAAATATGTCCCATCCTAGCAACAACTGAAAATAATGAAATATGAGAGAGCCTGCCTCCTAATCTCTATGCCTGGCCACCATATACGGTCAATGCACCTAAGTATCACCATACTCCACCTAAATCACCATAGATTTGTATATCATCTTCATAAGACACAACATATGTGGGAAAAACACATGAATGGGTAAGTATATACATACCCAATAGGATGATTCAAAAATTGAAAGGGATCGATAGAGAGATACAATAATTGAAGTAGCCAACTCAACCCAACGAAGGCATGTTAATCAAAAACGGTGAAAACAACCATAAACATCCACATATGGTCAACAAGAATACCAAATGAGAGATAAAGGGTATCTCCATATCTATATCCCATCTAATAACAATGAATCTTCCTATAACTACAAAGGTCCATCTCTGATGCCTAGGACCATGCACAACCCCAAAAGGATCCCATGTGGAGGGGCTCACACCTTTCCACTACATGCACCACAGCTGAGGGTGGAACAACTCTGAACCATTTATCCCACATAACCTCACAAGAAAAGAGTGGAGTGTCCCACCCCTCATAATTTCACACCACATCCAAGGGATCCTAAACTCCCATGGAAGACCCACACACCGCTGGAGCTCAAAGATGGGGAAGTGCCACTTTGGTAGATGGAGGACCTACACCCGCTGTAGTATGGGGGAGTAACATGTCCATAGGTATAAAGTGTATAAGGGAACCACACCCTAGTGTGATATGGGAGTACCATCCCCATGGATAGAGAGCCTATTCACTAGTTAAACAGGGGAGTACCATCTCTTCACGTAAAAAGAGCATGAGGGACCTACATCCTGATGAAACTAGAGAGTTTCTCCCCTAAAAACACTCCAATGATCACACATAATCAGTACCATCATCAAAAATCAACTAATGAAGCACCACACTTGGAACATTTCATGAAATGTATTTAAATCTAATACAAATTCCACCATCACATTCTACGTGGAAAAGCACTCAAGATAAGCTACTCTCAGGCTAAAATATGAGTCTGGATAAAATCATGATGAGCGCACGAGGCTCGTCATTAGTCCATCAGGATAAAATTTTAATCTAATGATATGTCATTTCAAATGGACATGAATGGAAAAATATATAAAACCTTTGTTATCCTCATGGAAAAACACCTGAGATAAGCTATTCCATTACCCAAATCAGACACCTGATGAAAAAATACATTTCACTGTAACACTTACACACATCGCTTTATGGGCTCGATCAATGAGTATGAAAAAGGTCCCCAATATTGTTCTTGAATTTAATGCCTCAAATTCAGAGTCACGATTCCAAAGATGATTTTTCATTCCTATATCATATGGGGAAGTTACGAACCAAACAAGGTTTTATAAATAATAATAATAATAATAATCTATATTATTATTATTATTATAAAACATTATTTCAAAGATCAATGGGTGTGTAAAGCCATGCTCAAAGCATCCCCCTCTCTACGATGTAAATTCTAACCTCTTTGAAGTTCCCCATTAAATTTACTTTCTATTTTTTATTACTTTTGTATTATTATTATTAAAAATGATAATAATATGGGTGATAAAATCTCTCCATCATGCCTAAAAAAGATCACACACATCCCCTTATTTGGACCCCTTTACTTTTATTTATTTAATTAAAATAATTAAATACCTACTATCATCTTCTTCATACCAAAGAAAAACATGCAACAACCTTAATTCATGAACACTTCACCATTCACTTGACACCCCAATAATTCCTTGTCCACATGCTCTAGTACCGAGAAACATCCCTCGCACCTCTGAGCTACTATAAAAAAATCTTGCATGGGCCACAACTACACTTTACACACTGCCCCCCATCACACACATCGCCTTCCCATCCACGTTGAGAAGACTATACCATGAGACCCCATGCATGACCTCTACATGGAACCAATCCTTCCACACACATGTCATTGCCGAACTTTAACTAGGAAAATGAGGTTCACTGATACAATCTTGAACCACCTTTGATCACACATCATTCTATTCACACCTTGATCACATCCTCAATCACGAACACACACCCATGGTACTGATCTTACCCATTCACAAATCACTATCCTGCTTGTTGTTTTCACACCTGTCATAATTCAGGGGGTTTGATTGTTCTTGAATCCACCCTAAAAATGTCAAACCACGACCCTGTGGGGAAACAAAGTAAAATGGTTGGGTATAAGTACAAAAAAATTGATATTCATCATTGACCGATACGATTCTAACCAACGATTGATAGGTGAAAAATCATGGATGATAAAATGGTGTAACAGAATAAATAATTGATTTAAACAAATCAAATTATTGAATGAGATCATGTGAAGGGTGGATAATCGAAGATCAAAATCATTCACAAAAATTCATGCCCAATATTTTAATCAAAAGGGAGAAAACCACAAATAATGATCCCTATCACAATTATGGATCTACCATTGGTGAACGTGTTTTCCAGCGATAAGGAAGACCTGCTACATTTTCTATCTATCAATCCACTTAGATCCAATCTCTATTCTTCATTCAATGTCGATCCACCAATAAAGAACATCCTCCTCCACCTCTTATATATAGAAATGGTTATGTGGATAACCCTTGACAAATTTTCATAAGAGGGTATTTGTAGAGGATTTTAATAAGGTCATTTAATTAAACAAATAAAAAAATTATTCATTTCTTTTAATTAAATTAACTCGCATGCAATATTAATATATTTAATACTTTTATAATATCAATTCTAGGATCATCAGGCATCAAAATATCACACCATTTCAGTGCCTAACTTTGAAAATATTCTTTTGAATATTCCAAAGTCTTTCAAGGAAAAACCTAAGTCTCTAAATTTTTCCCCTCTTCAAGGATTTTTGTCCCTAAAAAGAACAAACTAAACAAAAAGGTGGGGATACTGAGCCCACATATGGATATCTTTCTCCCATGAGCTCTCCTTCATACTCCCATGTTTTCTACCAACATACACCCTGGGGAACCACATGATCACAATGGTAATTCTCAATATAGTTAACAACCACCACTGGGTACCATGAAAGGAAGATCCACACCCTACACCTAGCTCAGCTGGGTTGACACTGTGCAAAAATTCAGGCACACATCTATATTTTGGAAACTATGGGCATCACACGATAGAGGTTTGCAGATAAAGAAAAGACATAAACAAAAGAAGAAGGTTATGAACATGGATACAGTGATTTATGTGGTTTGGGAATAATCTCTATATCCACATAGAGGAATAATCACTTTTCTAAAAAACCAAGAACACAATTACAAGGAGATCAAAGTTTCACACACACACACATAAGCCTAGATATAAATGATTTAATAAAGAAGATGAAGTGTTATGCCACCAACTACATAGTAAATCCACTATTATATAGTAAACGATGGATGGAAGTCAGTACTACTACAGTGCTATGGGCACCCAAGTCCAAGATGCTTCAATGGCCGGTGGAAATATGTCTAAGGATCTATAGTTTCATTGTCTCCAAAGTATTAGCTACTATAGTAGTTGTGCTAAATTTTTCCCTGCTACAGTGCCCTATCAGTATCGCTTGGTCATCTCTGATATAGTCAGTCATAGTTGATACAGTTCCCCAAAATTCGAGCTAAGGGGCCTTTGGCCCCTGGACCCCTAGAGAAGGGGTGTGTTACCCCTGAAACCCCCAATGAGCTCACTTCAATGCTCAACCCATGAGAGTTATAGCCTAGTGTTCAATATGGGCTGCTAGAATTCATCCCCCACATCATCCAAACATATCGATATACACTAATCCAATAATCTCCTCAACCGTGACAAGTGAAAAAAATAAGAACCTCATCTAACTACAATCATAGGGTCAACTGGTACAACACATCACTAACCCAATGTAAAAACTATAAAAGGGCATATGATCCTTAGAGATAGTCTACCGTCCTATGAAAATCCCCATGATCCTTGACATGGTGAGATATCTCAAAAGAGATGATCTCTTAATAAAACTCAAAATTC
Organism: Viscum album; assembly: GCA_963277665.1. Classification (NCBI taxonomy): domain Eukaryota; kingdom Viridiplantae; phylum Streptophyta; class Magnoliopsida; order Santalales; family Viscaceae; genus Viscum; species Viscum album. The sequence goes on from OY728157.1 coordinate 1,778,064,757, forward strand.
CACTGTCATCAGTCCAAAAAGGACTCTTCACATTTTCCAAGTAGTGATCATCTATCATTGGATGAACTACACCCCTTTCATTAACATCACTAGCACCAACCATAGGCCTACAAATGATGACTCCCACTAGCTCTGACCAGTATAGTAGTGACCTTCATGGTCTCTCATTCATGACCCCAAATGGTACTATGTCGACTATGGAGTGAAAATTACTGTGATACATACTCTATTGATTGTAGGAGATCCTCTTAGATATGATCCAAAGATAACATATAATCTTGAAGCATGTTATCATGAACCTGAACAGACTTCTCTCTTTGGCCATATTTCTGGGGAAGAAACATTGTTTTCTAGTGCATCTGATTCCCAAATGAATCTTGTATCCTCTTCATAATCATGAAGTGAAGTGAGCATCATGTTATGAATGATTTCTAAGGTAATTCCATAAATCTTGACTACCTCTTGAATGCACAAGTGTCATGAAATCTAAACTACGTTCTTCTCTCAAATGGGTAGGAAGTGGGTCAAACTGGTGAGTTAGTCTATGATCACTCAAGAAACATCGTGACCTCTTTTCAAAAGTGGAATAACCACCATGAGAATCAAAAAAACACCATCTAATTTACACTTCCACCTAGCACCTCGATCTCCGCCTATAGGTAGGTGAGAATTAGAGAGTTAAACTCATCAATATGCCACAATATCCATGGACATCAAACCCAAAACCAAAGGATATTGGTACGACCACCCTTATCTTGAGTGTACTACTAAGGGGAAAAAACCTCCTCAGCATCCTTTTCCCATAGAATGAATGATTCCACCAAACATACTTGGGAAAAGATGTTGGGCTCCCCACCTCTGGGGAATCCGTCAGGAACATATCCAGTGGATATCTGGTCACACATAATATCCTAGTCAATATCACATTGTCATGACTCCCTGATTCACTAAATAAGTGGAGGTTTAAAAATCACCGAATGGAGGTATACTGCACTATCCTCACCCACAAGAGTCAACTATAAAGAGGTCAAATGATTCGTCACCTCACTCGACAACATCGGACGAAAAACTTCACTGTGAGAATCTGGTTCCACGACAATTAACTAGGTAGACCTCAAGATTATGCCACCTCAACATATGTAGGATTCATTATCACTCCCATTTTAGAGAATACATATCAAGAGAAGTGGAAATTTGAATCTAGAACTAACTCCATGAGAGCTGTTATATGAATAACACTTCTAGAGAAAATCTAGCACCATAATCCTTTGTCACTTGTGCTCTAAATCTAACGTTGAGGACACAAGAGAACCATTATAGAATACCACCAAAAAATGATCCAATAAATGTTAAGGATCCATCACATTACTCTTTTGAACTTTTATAGGGTGTTTAATATGCCAAATAGTATCACCATGAACTCAAAACAACTACAGTGGATCTAGGAAGCTACACTTAGTAAATCCATATCTTGAACCTGGAGCCAGTGATAAACCATACTATGTTAAAACTCCAAGAACAACTTATCCCCAAACCATTGGTTTAAGAATTCACTAGTTTCTAGGGGTGGATACATCCTCAGAAAAGACACTTGATTCAGGTGATGTCAATCCACACCTAACCACAAGTTCTCACATGCCTCTTAGGTGAGAAACACTGGGATTCCTAGGTGGGTGCACCAGGTCTAACAATTCTATGCTCTAAAGACTCCCCTAACTACACCTTTAGCTCTTGATGTTACCTGGGGTCATCCGAAATACTAGAGAAAATATCGAGTCATCCCTGGTAAAATACCATATAGAAAAAAAATCTCATTGGAAGGTCAACCAAGAACATACTCAAGAAGGATTTCCACTTACTCCACCATCATAGGAACTAAAATATCATAGCATCTGTTGCTCTAAGGGTCATACATTCTAATTAATAGAATTGATTTTATCCTCCTACACATGATCCTAACCCATTCCATCTGGGATTCCTTCTCACTAAATAAGGGAAAACTAGGTACTGCCACCTCAGGTACACTGTAACCCTCATGGGTAATAGTCATCAGGGAATGAACAATAAGAACCCGATCCATACAGAGTAAAATCATTATAGGGCCTCACCACTGACTATAGAAAGATTCCACATGAGGCTCTCTCACCTCCCAGAGTCAGGTCACAAAATCATAAGTGTGCGATAAATGATCCTCTCAACTGGATCCACCAACATAAGAGTTGAGCAAAAAGGAACACACTAGTATCATTAGGTATCAAATAAGGGAAACATTCATGGAAATTGTCTTGTAACCACATACCAAAACATCAACCGGAGTAGAGAATACACGCATTTTACCTCAAACATGGGTCACAAGCCTCCACCACTTGAATATTTCTTTCACATTGCCTACCTATTATCCAAAATTAGGGATTTCTATGACACCTTCCCATCAAAACGACCTCAAACATACAAGTCATGGAACTCATCCACCACACCTCGACACTATCTTCTTTGGGCAGCACTGAATCTCCCTTATGGTTTTGAATCATGTTATAAGAAAAAATCTAGGTTGGGGAAGTGTCCCTATTTATTTCATATTCAAAGCCACTTTTAACATCACCAAAACATGGATCAAATGACATCCTACATCACCTTGGAGAAGTTTCGCTGCCAAGACCACTATCAAGAGGGGTCCTATCTAATCAGGACATTCACACCACAGACTCGCACCAGTACTCTACCACATGAGAAGGGGGATTCTATCTCACTATGAAACTTATTATATCTCTATATTTTAAACTCATTATGAACACACAATATAGGTGCATCATATTTTGGTACCTCTAGATCTAATATCTACTCCACATAGAAGATTGGTTGTAAGATCACTGACTTCGTAGAGGTATGTCTTTGTTTAAATTTTTGTTTCAATCCCTTGTTTTGGGCCAATTTAATGTTTACCGAGTGTATGAGGGGCCTCAGAGGTGATATGAGGGGTTGTAACATGAAATAATGGGTAAAACGATAAAATATGTTCAAGGTGCATAGTTTTCACATGGATGGCGCATAGGTAAGTAAACCGTACAAGGTGGGAGGCCAAATTATTCAATTTTCGATAGTGGTATCTCATAAGGTTGGAGCATGGTTTATAAACAATGAGGGTCTCCCTATATAACCATAAAACCCAAAATTCCTTGGAGAGTGGCTTGTGCATGGTTTGTGTAACATCCTGAGTCTGGAGCCCCTCCATTGGTGCCCCGTACCCGGTTCGCCACATGACCTCAAGCGCGTTTCCCCAAATGACAGAGGATGCTGACTAGCAGTGAGGGCCTTGGTGAGTCGGTGGGGAAACTATGCCCTCATTCGGTAAGGTATTCAAGGTAAGAAAACAACAATAAATAGCAGAAGCAGTAAACAGCATGTATAACAATAGAAACTAAAGAGTGAAAGCAATGTAGATATATAACTATGATAACAATGATGCAGTAGATACAAGTATCTAAGGAAAATAGAAAACACAACAACGTGCTGAAATACAACTAAAACTAAGTGCAAAAGAAAACAAAATAATCTCCTCAACATCGTGATCCACGGCTCGGTCCCATGCTCCCCAGCTCCTGGTGCAATCAAGATCCTAAAGTAGAAGGGCGCTTTCCCTTGTCTATACCTGCAGAAACATAGTCTGCTTGGGCCCAAAAGCATGGCCCAAACAGGGTGTGAGGTACAATCCCAGTAGGCAATCACCCAAAGATTTGTGCCTAACAGTCAATGAATACATGGCAGTAATAAAACAAGAAGCAGTAAACAGAAAAGAACAAACAGCTACAATCCACAGTTCTAGCAAACAAAGTACAAAAGTAAACAGCCAGCAACAAAATAAGAACAGGTAACCCTCTAGGTAGCCCTCACAGTCTAACCCCTATGGTTCAACCTATCAGTACTAGTAACCCTCTAGGAAGCACACACAATCTCACCCTTCTGGTTCAGCTACGTAATTAAGCAAATTCTCTGGGGAAACACTCACCATTAATTCCCCCTATAGTCTCGTATCATGCTAAAGGCTCTCTAGGGAAGCACTCAACGCCAATTCCCCCTGTGGTTCACGTCGTGGATCTACAGACTCTATGGGGAAGCACTCAACATCAATTCCCCCTATAGTCTCGCATCGTAATTGAAAGACACTCTAGAGAAGCCCTTCCGTCAATTCTCCCTTTGGTCTGCTACTCTAGGTTCTCACAGTATTGAGTACAACTAAACATGCTCAGCACGTGTATATCATCCAAGTAAACCTCAAGAACTAATTGGATATCATTCTTTGGCTCAACAACAATAACAAAACAACAGTTCCGCTATCCTATAACTAGGCATGGTAACTGGAAAAACACCCAATAGGAAAAACAAGCATGGAAAAGCAATCTGAGCAGAAAATAAATTACTCTAATCACAAGTAATAACCTCTAATAGAGTAACCAAGCAAAGCAGGCAAACAGCAGGGGAAAAATAGGAAACACGCAATACCCTGTTCACAGGTATTGGTGGAAATTGCACATAATATTCATCAACTTTCTATGGAAAGGCACACACCACCTACCTTAATCCTAGGTGATCGATATCCGTGAATGACGACGACAGATTACCCTTGGAACAACGTAGATCTGAGAAAACACACAAAACGCTCAACCTACGATAACTTGGAAACGAGGAGGAATCAAGAAACAAGGCTAAAGAAGAAGGAAGAACTTACCACTGCAATTCTAACGCAATCGACCGTGATCAAATCGGTGAACGGATGGCGGGGCGGGAGCTCGGAGAATATTCGGTTGTACAGTCCCTTCCGGGCATACGAAATCTGGAGAAGAAGATGATTTTGGGGGTTAGCCGCGACCCTGGTCCGTTTAATGAAAAAAAGAAAGTACACGGCGTGTACTTCTTGAGTACACGGCATGTACTTCAATTTTTTCTTACTCCGAATTAACCGGCTTCCACCTCATCCTTACACACCATGTGTGTGGCCCGGACATGGCCAACACACGGCTTCGAGCCGGGAAGAGTACACAGCGTGTACTCAGAAAGTACACGGTGTGTACTTCTGAAATTTCTAGAAAATTTATTTTCCTTAAAAAATCCAAAAAAAGGGAAAACATACCTGAAAAGAGATTCAGGTTCTTACAAACTTCCCCCCTTAAAGAAATTCGTCCCCGAATTTCCCTAATGAGGCAGAGAAGTAGAAACACCGAACAGCTCCAGCCACTGTGATCGTACATCGGTCTGCCTCTCCCAGGTCTCATCCTGTACTCACCCGTGCTGCCATAGCACTCATACCAGAGGAACAGACCGCCCGTGGAGAACCTTCATACTGTGATCGAAAATCCAGATAGGATGCTCCTCGAATGATGCATCCGCTTCAAGCTCGACTTCCTTGGGCTGAAAGATGTGAGATGGGTCTAAAAAGTAATGTCGAAGTTGAGAGACGTGGAAGAGTCGTGCATGGCCCGATACCTCGGAGGTAGCTACAACCGATACGCAACCGGCCCAACTCTCTCTAAGACCTCAAACGGCCTGACGTACCGCGGTGAAAGATTACCCTGTCTCCAAATCCTCTTATGTCCCAACCTCAGTGCGACACGCAGGAAAACCTGATCACCGACCTCAAAATCCAGAGGTCATCTCCGCTGATCAGCATAAGAATTCTGTCGAGACTGTGCCGTAGTCATCCTCTTCCGAATCAACTCTAACTGTTCTTAGGTCTCCTGAACAAGGCGAGGTCCTTGAAAAGCTGCCTCTCCTGCCTCCAACCAGCATAAGGGTGATCGGCATGGCCTACTGTTCAAAGCCTCATATGGAGCCATCTGAATGGTCGCCTGGAAACTGTTGTTGTAGACGAAATCCACCAAATGGATATGCTTCTCCCAAGAACCGCCAAAGTCTAGAATGCAAGCCCGGAGCATATCCTCAAGCACCTGGATCGTGCGCTCGGACTGGCCATCAGTCTGGGGATGGTATGCTGTACTCAAAAGTACCTGTGTACCCATGGCCTTATGAAGTCCCTGCCAGAACTGAGAGGTAAAGCGCGCATCTCTTTCTGAAACAATAGAGCGCGGAAATCCATGCAGAAGAACGATCTCTCTGATGTAAAGTCATCCCAGATCATTGACACTGAAGGTCTCCTTAATCGGTAAGAAGTGAGTAACATTCGTAAGCCCATCAACGAAAACCCAAACAACATCGTTCCCTCGAGGCATCCTCGGAAACCCAGTCACGAAGTCCATTGCGACATCATTCCACTTCCATCCCGGAATGGGTAACTACTGTAAAAGCCCTGCTGGTCGCTGATGCTATGCTTTCACCTGCTGACAAGTAGAACATCTCATGACAAAACCAGAAACATCCTTCTTTATACCTGGCCACCAGTATTGGCGATGAAGGTCCTGATACATCTTGGTGACGCCAGGATGAACTGACCAAACAGAGGAATGGAAATCCCGCATCAGCCCCTCGCGTATGTCTGCTGGCACCCATACGCGTCCTTGGAAATGCAAGATCTCATCCTCGCCCACTGTCCATCCAGGAAGAGGGTCCTATCCTGACACACTCTCTCGCAGGACTAAGCCTTCTAAGTCTGATAGCTACCTCATCCATACCCGATCAAGCAGCATGGAGGTAACAGCTACAAAAGATAGAAAAGTTTGTCCCCGTCTATCATGCACCTCCAGATGCATCTCAGAGAACAGAGACATAAGTTGCCACTCACTACTGGCATCCTGAATTGCCTGAATTTGAGTTATCCTTCTCAACGCATTAGCCACGAGATTGCCCTTTCCCAGCGTATAGGCGAGCTAAAAATCAAAATACTGAAGATACTCGACCCACCTGCACTACCTCAGATTCAGATCACGCTGAGTGAAGATATACTTGAGACTCTTGTGGTCAGTGAAGACCACAAAGTGCTCTCCCAAAAGATAGTGTCTCCAAGAGTGCAAGGCATGAACAACAGCAGCTAACTCCAAATCGTGTGTAGGGTAGTTCCTCTCATGTGGCCTCAACTGCCGAGACCCATACGCAATGAATCCATCACCCTACATAAGCACAACTCCCAGCCCAATTCCTGAAGCATCACAGTAAACAGTGTATCTCTTTCCTGGCTCCGACAAGACTAGTATCGATGCTGACGTCAACCTCCCTTTCAGCTCTTGAAAGGCTAACTCACAAGAATCTGACCATGAGAACTTCACCCCCTTCTTTGTCAGTCCCGTCAAAGGTGCTGCTAGGCGTGAAAAGTCCTGAATGAAGCATCTGTAGTATCCAGCCAACCCTAGGAAACTCCGTACCTCAAAGACGTTCTTCGACTGCTCCCAGGAAACTACAACTCTCACTTTCTCTGGGTCCACTGATACTCCTTCCTCTGAGATGACGTGACCCAAGAAGTGAATCTAATCCATCCAGAAGTGGCACTTCGAGAGTTTAGCATAAAGCCGATGCTCTCTCAGTGTACCCAGAAAGATCTCAAGATGTGTGGCATGGTCTTGTCGAGTGTGAGAGTACACCAAGATATCATCCACGAAGACCACGACAAAGGAGTCCAAGTAAGGATGGAACACTCGGTTCATCAGTTCCATGAAAACTACAGGCACTTTCATGAGACTGAACAACATGATTGTATACTCGTATAGATCATAGCTACTCCTGAAGGCTGTCAGAGGTATATCTGATGGTCTAACGCATAACTAATGATAACCGGACCTCAATTCGATCTTCAAGAACACTCGGGCTCCTTGAAGCTGATCGAAAAGGTCATAAATTCTCGGAAAGGGATAGCGGTTCTTGACCGTCAACTGGTTCAGCTTCCGATAATCCACACAAAGCCGAAGGGTACCGTCTGCCTTCTTTGCAAATAGGATAGGCGAACCCCAAGGAGAAGTACTGGGTCGAGTGAAACCCTAAGCCTATAGCTTCTCCAATTGCTTCTTGAGCTCCTGCAAGTCATGTGTGGCCATCCTATAGGGAGGAACGGACACCGGTGCCACTCCTGGCATGAGCTCAATAGAGAAGTCTACCTCACGCTCCAGAGGCAAACCTGAAAAGTATTCTGGAAAGACGTCCTTGAAGCAATCCACCACTAGAGGAAATTCTAACTATGGAGTCCCCTGATCATCCAGATAAAGACTAGTAATCTGGGCTATCACCCCTCCTAGCCCAAGATGCTCGAGTCCTACCCGACTCGCCCGAACATCCCATTCGCCTCTATGAAGGAAAGATTCACCCTCTGGTGAAACGAAACTCACTCTGCAGTGATAACAGTCCACGACTGCCTGAAAGGGAATCAACCAATCCATGCCAAGGATGACATCATAGCCTATCATCTCTACGACATAGAGATCCCATAAGAAGTGATACCCTGCAACCTCGAGAGGGCACTCTCTACACTGGCATACATTAGATGTCCTCATTCCCAAAGGTGTGTCTAGTGTCAATGAGTCGGCAGAAGAAAAGATGTAGAGTCCAAGGCTCTCCACAACAGCAACAAAGATAAATCTATGCATAGAACCCGTATCAAAAAGGGATAAAGATAAAACTGAGGCTACTAAAATCGTACCTCGAACAGTAGAAGGTTCGGGATCCTGCTCCTGATAAGTCTGCTCCACGGTGAAAGACTGGCCTGTACCGCGGTCCTGCACCCCTGGCTGACCACTCTGAGCTGAACCACCCTGTTGGTGCTGAGGAACTGGTGGCTGACCGCCACGGCCTCAACCTCCACCTCGGCCCGAACAGCCGGAAGAACTCCAGTTCCCCGACTGGTGAGAAACTGGCGGTGCTGCTCCCGAATGAGGAGTCATGGAAGAACCCCAGTCACTAGCTGCTGGTGAGAAAACCTAGCAGAAACGCTGAAGGTGACCCATCTTTCCACAAGGTCGGCACTCCATGGGGTCCCTCTGGCACTGCAGCCTCGTGTGCCCTATCCGGCCATAGTGATAGCATGTCACCTAGCTGCCTGATGATGTGTCTCGCTTCCTTGAATCACCGAGCGTAGGCTCCCTACGGCGCTTCTTGCTGTCATCTGGAGGATGGCTAACTCTGGAAGCAGAACCGCCCTAGCTTGGAGCTCCAGAGTCTCTCAGATTGTGCTCTGCAATCAATGCCTAATTGACGATGGAAGTAATGGAAGTCAGCTGGAAGATGTTCACCTGTGAGCGGATCTCTCGCCTGAGTCCATCCTCAAACTTCCTCTCCAAGAACACCCCACTCCCATCCCGAAGGGGTGTAAAATGCTACAGCTTAGTGAAACGAGAGGAATACTCCATGACAGATAGATTACCCTGCTCTAAGCTCATGAACTCCCGGGCTCGATCGGCCCTCAAGGTTTCTGGGTAGAAGTAGTCATAGAACACGCGTTGGAACTCCTCCCAAACCATAGCCTGCTGCTGACCTGCCTGTGAGATCACGTCCCCCCACCTCTTGGCAGAGTCTCGGAGCATGTAGGTGGCGAGCTTGACCCGCCTCTCTGGAGGCATCTCCAGATGCTCGAAGATAGTCAGCATGGCTTCTAGCCATGACTCTGCAGCCTGAGGTCCTCCTTCACCTGAGAATGTGGGAGGATGCTGCTGCTGAATGACCCGCGTCAAGTCTTCCATAGACGTGGCAAGAGGCGGAGCTCCCTGGAAGTCCTGCATCATCCTTATGAAACCTTCCCTGAACTGAACATCAGCACCTGCAACCGTTATAACAGCCGGTACCAAGGCTGGACCAACTGGAGGATCGGCAAGAAGTCCCTGATCAGCCCTATCTGGCGTCTGATCACTGCCCGACGACAGACGTACGATCAGAGGACGTCTCAGAGGCATAGCTCTGGAAGATCAAAAGCACACCTTAGATCAGGAAAACAAGGACAAAGAACACAAGAGCACAAAACGGGATCAGGGGAAGAAAACACACAAGTTTGCAAAACACGACTACACGGTGTGTATAAAATTACACGGCGTGTCTTCTTAAACCACTGACATGGGCGTGTACTCCTACCCTACAAGTCGTGTACATTTCAAACTACACGGCGTGTTGCACCCACACACGGCGTGTACTTGAAAACGGTTCCCCTTCCTGAGTCTCCTTGCATGGATAACCCACATGATTTGACTTAACCTGAGACTACACGACGTGTTCTTAACAAACACGGCATATACTAGACAAGGCTTCGGCAGCCCATGTTTGGGAAACACATGGATGTCTACACGGCTGAACCTTACACGGTGTGCTCCGAATAAACACAGCGTGCATAGGCAAGGTGACCCCGTCCCGTGTTGTTCATGACACGGCCGGGTACCTGGACAAGACTACACGGCGTGTTCCGAACAAACACAGTGTGTGGAAAAGAAGGTAACACTGACCCGTGTTGTTCGTGACACGGCTGGGTACCTGGACAGGACTACACGGCGTGTTCCGAACAAACACGGCGTGTGGAAAAGAAGGTAATGACGGCCCGTGTTGTTCATGTCACGGCCGGGTACCTGGACAGGACTACACGGCGTGTTCTACCTGAGCTTCCCCGACCTGTGTTGTTAGTGACATGGTCAGGTACACAGCTCCGAACTTACACGGCGTGTTCCCGAAGTTACTCCCACGACACCGTGTTCTGCTCACACGGTCAGTGACACGGCCTGAAAACTACACGTTGTGTATCCAAAAAGTACACACCGTGTATTCTGGGTTTTTCTGGGCAGTAGCTTAGAAACTGCTCAGAGTCCCAAAAATACTAAAAAAAAGGCGAAAAAGTGCCAATATTCGGATCCGTGAGGGCCCATATCACCTCAAGAACCAAAATTTTGGCGTTTACTTTAAACAAAGAAAAAAAAGCAGTTTTCTAACATAACGACATAAAATCTATCAAGAAACTATCACAACAGCATGCGTAATCTACACAAGGTCTATCACAACAGCATGAAATTGCTAATGCACCCTAGATGGCATGGCAAAAATTCATGGCATGTGATTACTACAAGTGTCTATATGATGCATGAGACGACATACCCTCATATAATCGGGTTGCGACAGAAATAGAATCGAAATATCAAAACAATAACCGCACAAGTCATGTGAATCACTCTAGGTGAAAACATATAAACAATAAAACCCAAAACCAGAAAACTGTAATTAACGAGGTAGTATGGCCTTTCCCTGTACACGTGTTAGCTACTCCCGATCACAACTTAATACCAAGTACCTAATCCGTCCTATCCCTGGATAAAGTCTCCAAACAGTAAAGCAAGAGAAAAGAACTCCTATGATACCACTTTGTAACGTCCCGAGTCTGGAGCCCCTCCACTGGTGCCCCGTACCCGGTTCGCCACATGACCTCAAGAGCGTTTCCCCAAACACTAGAGGCTTCCGACTAGCATCGAGGGCCTTGGTGAGTCGGCAGGGAAACTATTCCCTCATTCGGTAAGGTATACAAGGTAAGAAAACAACAATAAACAGCGGAAGCAGTAAAAAACATGCATAACAGTAGAAACCAAACAGCGGAAGAAATGTTGATATATAACTATGATGATGATGATTCAGCAGGTACAAGTATCTAAGGAAAACATAAAACACAACAACGTGCTGAAATACAACTGAAACCAAGTGCAAAAGAAAACAAAGTAAGCTCCTCAGCATCGCGAGCCATGGCTCGGTCCCATGCTCCCCAGCTCCTGGTGCAATCAAGATCCTGAAGTAGAAGGGCACTTTCCCTTGTCTATACCTGCAGCAACATAGTCTTCTTGGGCCCAAAAGCATGGAAAAAATAGGGTGTGAGATACAATCCCAGTAGGCAATCACCCAATTATTTGTTCCTAACAGTCAATGAATACATGGCAGTAATAAAACAAGAAGCAGCAAACAGAAAAGCACAAACAACTACAATCCACAGTTCTAGCAAACAAAGTACACAAGTAAAAAACCCAGCAACAAAAGGAGAACAGGTAACCCTCTGGGTAGCCCTCAAAGTCTAACCCCTATGGTTCAACCTATCAGTACTAGTAACCCTCTGGGAAGCACACACAGTCTCACCCCTCTGGTTCAGCTACGTAATTAAGCAGACTCTCTAGGGAAGCACTCACTGTCAATTCCCTCTATAGTCTTGTATCATTCTAAAGTATCTCTGGGGAATCACTCAATGTCAATTCCCCCTATGGCCTGCGTTGTGGATCTACAGACTCTCTGGGTAAGCACTCAACATCAATTCTCCCTATAGTCTCGCATCGTAATTGAAAGACACTCTGGAGAAGCCCTTCCGTCAATTCTCCCTTTGGTCTGCTACTCTAGGTTCTCACAGTCCTGAGTACAACAAAACATGCTCAGCATGTGTATATCGTCCAAGTAAACCTCAAGAACTATTTGGCTATCATTATATGGCGCAACATCAATAACAAAACAACAGTTCCGCTATCCTACAACTAGGCATGGAAACTGGAAAAACTCCCAACAGGAAAAACAAGCATGGAAAAGCAATCTGAGCACAAAATAAATTACTCTACTCACAAGAAATAACCTCTACTAGAGAAACCAAGAAAAATAGGAAAACATCAGGGGAAAAACAGGAAACACGCAATACCCTGTTCATGGGTATTGGGGGAAATTTTACATAATATTCATCAACATTCTACGGAAAGGCACAAACCACCTACCACGATCCTAGGTGATCGATATCCGTGAACGACGACAATAGATTCCCCTTGGAACGACATAGATCTAAGAAAACACACAAAATATCAACCTACGATAACTTGGAAATGATGAGGAATCAAGAAACAAGGCTAAGGCAGAAGGAATAACTCACCACTACGATTCCAATGCAATCGACCGTGCTCAAATCGGAGAAGGGACGGTGGGGCGGGATCTCAGAGAAGATTCGGCCGTACGGTCGCTTCCAGGCAGATGAAATCTGAAGAAGAAGATTATTTTGGGGGTTATCCACGACCCCGGTCCATTTAATGAAAAAAAAGAAAGTACACGACGTGTACTTCTTGAGTACATGGCGTGTACTTCAATTTTCCGTACTCCGAATTAACTGGCCTCCACCTCAGCCTTACACACCGTGTGTGTGGCCCGAACATGGCCAACACACGTCTTCGAGCCGGGAAGAGTACACGGTGTGTACTTCTGAAATTTCCAGAAAATTTATTTTCCTTAAAAACTGCAGAAAAAGGGAAAACATACCTGAAAAGAGATCCGGGTTCTTACAGTTTGCACATGGTTTAGAAAACTGTGTGGGTAAACCATGTGCCCCTATAAAATTTAAAATATTTACAAATTTACCACTATGGGGTTTTAAATCCTCACTCAATTTTTCCTCCTCTTCTCCTCCCTCTAACCTTAGTGAAAAAAACCTCTCAATATTACAAGAGTTTATTATCTTTCGATCCTAATCTATTTGAATCATCGTTGGTTTCAGATCAATTCTCTAGGAGAGTATAATCCTTCTCTTGCTTCTCTTTTCGGATTAAGGTTTGTATATTTCTATTATCTCCATCAAAATCTCTAAATTCCTCTTTTTCTGGTAGGATCTAGGTTTAGGATTCAAAGGGTGGTTGAATCGGGATCTAAGGCTTCAATGAAGAGTGTATTCATAAATGTATTTTAGGTAGGTGGTATATAAGTTATATCACATGGTTTTCATATGGATGTGTGCATGAAAAGTTTTCTTGAACCATCCTAGGTGGACCCTAAGCTGGTCACTTGATTTGGTCCATGGCATGGCCCAAAGGGCGTTACCGATCCCCACAGGCTGACAACTAGTGATGAGAACCAAAGAAAAATAGTTGGGAATGAATTTTGGACCGTAAATAAAAGAAAAATAAATAAAAATAAACTGAACAAAATAGTTAATCACTAACAACAGAAATAATATAAAGCCACACAACCAAACAAACCTCTAAGTGACCTCGTGGGTCACCACCTGACATAGAACCACACTCACTGCAAGAGCAATCCAAAAAAAGATCTTAAATCTAAGAAGATAAAGTAGGCATGAGCACCAAAATTCTTAGTAGGAACACCAAAGATAAACCACAAATTCTATATATTTTTCTTTCCCAAAACAATACATTAACACGAGTTTAAAAATACATATATAAAAATAGGTTTTCCCACTTTAATAAAAACACCTTTTTTATTTTAAAAACACCCACTCCATACTTCCATTTTAAAAGATGAGTTTAATATTTTAAAAACCAAAACCCCAAAAAAGGAAATACTAGATAAGTAATAAACGAATAAGTAAGGAAAACAAGAATTAAACTGATGGATGCTAAAAATAGACTAGCAGTTTGATCAGAAAACCAAAAGCAGTGATATACAAACAAGTAGATAAATAAAATAACCATGGGTGATCCTAAACATCCCTAGAATACCCCTAGATGTACTTGGTTCGGAAACACCTGTCAGTGTATGGTGAAGCCCCTAAGTCAATAACCACTGGACACCCTAAACTGAACAATCTAGTGGCACTTCTCACCTGGCCTATCTATGATCTAGGGGGTACCAACCAATCTAATCAGGGTTGGCCAGAAACACTCACTTGATCCCCTAAAAGACTCCCAAAAACCCATGGTAGATATGAATATATTATGTAAGTGGGAGGCCCACACACATGTGACTCACCTTACCTACCTCCACCAAACTTGTCTACCCCCAACACATACATCAGATATATGATAACCCATAAAAAGGAAATCATAGATAGGGGTTCCCACTATATACATATGTACATCACATCACTGAAAGTACCAATCAGGTCATCACATCATATAAAAAATTGAACTATTTTATATTACACATTGAAATTTCCAACTAGGAATTTACACTTGTCGAACCACACTATTTTCTAAAATCAACACAAAACACCACCTTTAAATATACAGGGTCAAACAGGCCTTTAAGCTTCACACAACCCAAATACAATTTACCAAAGACGTTTCCAAAATGTTTCTAGATCCATGTGAATCAAAACTTTTCCAAGAACACTCCAAACGATCATTTCCAAACATTAGTAAAAAATGAAATTTTATAAAACATACCAAACATGCCATTTATTCCAAGTCCCACCTTATTTTAAAACAAAATAAAAACGTGCAACCCAATCAATGATTCCAAATGGGATTATGTTACACCAAATGATCCATCACATTAAAACCCACACATTAAACTACTTTATTAAAATAAACACTGAAAATAACCAACTAACCATTTGAGAAACCAAGGTTTAATATAAACAACACTTTTTTATGAAGTCACCTCTAAACCATTTATAAAACCACAACATACTTTTTAAACCAAAACCCAACCCTTCCAAAAACATTTTACCAAGGCCATCAACTAAACATGCATCCAAATTGTACATTGACACAAGTTCAAAAATTATAACTACGTTACCAAAATATTTCAAAGTTACAATCATCACAACTAGGATTGGTTCCATCTTATGAAAACAATAGGCATTATTGATGAAATCATTCCCAAAAACATTTTAAAAAATATCTACCAATTCCAAAACACTACAATAATCCAAACAAAGCCTCCAAAGGGGTGAAAATTGTGTTTACCATTTTATTAAAAATATCCAAGAATTATTTGATGTGCAAACACACATGAATAAATAAGGAATCACCTCAAAATCTATTTTTAGGAAATTAAACTATCATGAAAACACCACAATGAGCTAAAAATAGGTACAAAAAAGGTGCGAATCATGTAAAATTTTATTAAAACAATGCTTGG
Source organism: Viscum album (assembly GCA_963277665.1). Lineage (NCBI taxonomy): Eukaryota > Viridiplantae > Streptophyta > Magnoliopsida > Santalales > Viscaceae > Viscum > Viscum album. Next base: position 1,778,080,486 of record OY728157.1, read on the forward strand.
AATTTTATTAACACTTTTCGCATAGACACATATAGGCTTAAATCAAGAATCACCTGAAAACCCATTTTTAATAAATTATATTAATTTGAAAAGACTATATTATTCTAACCAAGAGTATAGTGGGTATGTGAAGTGGGTATAAAAATTATTTGAAACTATTCAAGAATTAAAATATTTCTTCAGAAATGAAAATAAATGGAATCACCTACCTCGTTGGCATGAAAATTGCGTAAAACTTCAAGAGAATTAAGGGTAAAGCCTCGCGAACCCTTAACACACCCTAGATTAAAATAAAAAACATACCCTATGAAAACTCTACTAATTAGGGTTTAGTCGACCATGAAAACCCAAAAAGGAAGAAAAACACACCAAAGGAGGAGGGCGCTGGTGAGGGAGGCATGACCAGAGATGACCCTGCCTGTGAGAAATGTGGCTACCGGTGGGTGTCGTGCTAGAGATGGGGTAATTTGAAGGGATTATGGTTAGAGGGAGGGACACCATCAGAAAGCGTCGTCGGGAAGAGAGGCTGGAGTAGGGGGTCACACACCGAGAAGGGATGCTAGAGTAGGGGATCACACGTCAGGAAGGGAGAGGCACAAGAGGTCATGCAGATATGGGAAGAAAGGGGGACTGGTGTGCTTTTTTGAGTGGAAGAGGAAGGGGGCTGACACCCTTGGGTTTTCCTCCCAACAAAAATTATAAAAAAATTGAAAAAAAATTAATAATAAACTTAATAATAATGTTAATAATTTTAATAATAATAATAATAGTAGTAGTTATATTAATAATAATAACAATTATAATCTCCATAATAATTTGGACAACTATTTTAATAATAATAATAATAATAATAATAAAACTAATAATAATAATATTATCTTAATGACGATAAGAATAATAACAGTAATATTATTATTTTTAAAACATTATTTAAATTTTATCTTCATTAGATTTTATTTATTTTAAATATTCTGAAATCACAGGGTCACCTAGGTCAAACGCACGGTTATTTTGAACCGTGCAGTTCCCATGAACTATCCTGAATCCATACAATAATACCAAACTTCAAAAAATTTAAACTAGCCCTCAAACCAAACCTCAGCAAGAATCTCCAAAGCCAAGAAATTATAAAATAAAATAATTTAAATGGTTGGGCTTTGAAAATTATCAAAAAAAAACTTTATACCCCCAAAAGTCACCAAGCCAAAAGTTAATAAAAATTTGAGTCCATTTTCAAAAACAACTGGAAGAAACAAGGAATTATATGGTGACTATTTATTCCCCAAGTCACACCCAACCGATATAGATGAAACCACAACACAAAACAAGAGGAGAACACGAGAGGGTTCTCCACACCACAGGGATTCTACTATAATGGAAATTAAAACCCAAAAATTACACATTGGGGGGGGGGGGGGGCTGTGGGAACTCCTAACACGGACTAACCAAATTCTATATCACGAGAAAAAAAGCGCCTCCACTGAAAACTGGAACTCTAAACCCAAGAAAAAAATCCCCAACACTAGGGGAAAACCCACAGGAAGAACATAACCCAAATAATAAACCCGAGTATAAATAAAAACATAAATTCTTCCACATGCACTTGCATATCGAAACAAGAACAACTAAATTGATATCACCCCATATAAGGGCCAAACACACTTTAAGAAAAACAAAGGATTTAGAAAGCCATATTCAGAAAAACAGGATTGTTTGAATTACAACAGAACAAGATCTTCATAGTCTCCCAAGGAATAGTTGGACTTAAAATAGAGGAAAAACCTCAAAAATATAAAATAATAATGAAAGTTATTTGAATGTTCCAATCCCAACATGGAACACAAAACCCAGACCGAGGCTTCACACCCCCGGAAACTCCTGACTATGCGTGAGCTTCACCCCGAGACCTATGGATGGGGATCTGATGGTTGAATCATCTCCTACCTCATAGTCAATTACTAGTATCCCTCAGTGATAACATCTTCTTCAGGAGAATATTCTAGAAAAACTTCTCCAGATAATGTAGATATCCTCAATGACAGTGCGTCTTCGGAGGGATGTGACATGATGGATTCAAGTGCCTGAACAGACAAAACAAGTGGCACACAACTGAACAGTCTGACGAACTGGAAGCTAGAACCAATGAATATGAATCCTCAGTAATAGGTTCCTCCAACATGTTCTTATTTCCAGATGGGTAACCTTCATGAGCAACTGGATATGCCATATTTCCAAATATTTACACTCTAAAAACTAACTCAGCAAGGAACACTTCATCTACTAAATTCTCTAAATGATGGTCCTTAGAAGGGAGGACCCACTCCTTGATCTATGGACAAAGGCTCCTAGTGAAGAGAGAAGTATTCATGAGATATTGTGACACTAACTCTAGATAAATGGAAACCAGTTCCTTGAAATGGTCAACATATGCCTTCACCTTCTACTGGCCTTATTGAATATGCATGAGCTATTCCATTTTCTTTATCTTTATCTCTTCAGGTATGAACCATAGGACGAATATGGATTTCAAAAAATCCCACTTCATCCCAACTTGTATTTAAGGTCGGGTAAACAACTACCATTTGTCTAGAGATATACCTTAAAAAAAACAAAAAAAACAAACACTTTGATTGCTTCAAGAGTTCCCAATACCCTAAAGACATGCTCAAACTCTTCAATCCACTTCACTGCCTCAAACTGTCTTTGATCATCGTGAAGAACATGAAACTTCTGAGAAGAAAAAAAACTAGGCATGACTCATTGGCAACTTTGGATACCTTTATGGGTGTCATTCTATGAACAACACAAAAAAACACAAACCAAAACTGACATCAAATCTAAGTACAATCAAAAGAATCATCCTCAGCCAAAATGACCGGTTCAAAAACTAAACAAATACAAACACAACCAAAAAACATTCTTCCAAAATCTACCCTTTTAATTTAAATTTTAAAACTATTTTATTCTAAGGCCACATTTCAAAATTCCAAAAACCATTTTTTAACCAAAATTTCAATTTACAAAATCATTTCCCTCTTCTAGAATAACCTTTAGAAAAACAAGGCCAAGCCATTAGTTTCAAATAAACACCCATGTAATCCCATGAACTCTTACATATGTTTCCCTCCATTTACATAAACACATTCCAATATTCACATCCCACACATACTTAAACACATGAAAATGCTCATAGGGAGCACCCAAGGAGTACTCTTAATATGTCCCAATAACCACTAAACTCTCAATACAAAATGATTTTAATTTCAAAACCAACATTACCAATATAAATCAATTTAAAGGAAAAAAAATTCATTTCAAAACGATTTTTATTTTAGAAACACCCTTACACAAACCCAAACCAAGACAAAGCACAAATTACACCAAATGATTAGAAGGAGGTATTAGTGGCTTTTCCCAACTCAGCATCATGGTAGTGGGACATGACCCAAGTAGGCCATAATGATAAGTGGGACTTGAACCATGCACTTAGACTCCAAATGGTCCACTAATTCATATGACATCACAATATTACTCCATCTTGCCTCTGTTGTCATCACTCAATATAAAATAAAAAATAGAAGAATCATGTCCCGAACTACCCCTAATGACTCGAGATTCAGAATGAGTAACGGTTCATGATTCCCTTCCTGTACCTACCTCCCAAGACCAAAAAGTAATAATCTCCAACTAATAGATATCTCAAATAATAAGTTCCTCCTATGATACCATTTTATCATGAACTAGCTTGGGTTGAACCTGAACTGGTCACCCGATTCATTTTACGGCATGGCCCAAAGGGAGTTCCTGATTTCCATGGGTTGTCAACTAGTACTGAGCACCAAAGAAAAATAGATGGGAATGATTTTTGTCCCATAAAGATAAGAAAAATAAATAAAAATAAACTGAACAAAATAGTTAAACACTAAAAATGGAAATAAGATAAATTCATGTTTCCAAACGTACCTCCAAGTGACCTCGTGGGTCACCACCTGACATAGAACCATACTCACTGCAAGAGAAATCCAAAACTAGAACCTAAAAATGAAAAGAGAAAGTAGGAATGAGAAACTAAATTCTCAGTAGGAACACCAAAGATAAACCAAGGAATCCATGTATTTTTCTTTCTCAAAACAATCCATAAACATTAGTTTAAAAATACATATATAAAAATAGATTTTCACACTTTAATAAAAAACCACTTTTATTTTAAAACAACCGTCTACATAATTCCATTTAAAAAATATGAGTTTATCATTTTAAAAACCAAAACCCCCCAAAAGGAAATACTGGATAAGTATGAAATGAATAAATGAGGAAAAATAGAATTAAACTGAAAGATGCTGAAAATAGACTAGCAATGTGATCAGAAAACCAAAATCATAGAGATACCTACAAGAAGATAAATAAAGTAACCATGGGTGGTCCTAAAAATACCCAAAAGATGCCTGGAAGTACTCGGTTTTGAACCACTTGTTGGTGTATGGTGAATCCCCTAATTTAATAACCAATGGACACCCTAAACTGACCAATCTAGTGGCACTTCTCACATGGCCAATCTACGATCTTGGGGGTACCAACCCATCTAATCAGTGTTGTTTAGAAACTGTCATTTTATCCCCTAAATAATTCCCAAGAACCCATGGTAGATATGAATATACTATGTAAGTGGGAGGCCTACGCACGTGTGACTCACCTCACCTACCTCCACCACACTTTTCTACCCCAAACACAAACATCACCTATATGATAACCCGTAAAAGGTAAATCCTAGATAGGGGATCCCACTATATACATATGTACATCACATCACTGAAAGTGCCAATCAAGTTGTCACATCATATAAACATTCAAACCATTTTATAAAACACTTTGAAATTTACAACTGGGAATTTACACTTTCTGAATTTCACTTTATCTAAAATCAACAAAAAACACCACCTTTAAATATAGAGCACCAAATAATACCTTAATATTCACACAACCCAAATAAAATTTACAAAAGAAATTTCAAAAATATTTCTAAATCCATATGAAACAACACTTTTCCTAGAACTTTCCAAATGAGCATTTAAAAACTTTAGTAAAAACATGTAATTTTATAAAACATGCTAAACATACCATTTATTCTAAGTCCCATATTATTTTAAAACAAGATAAAAACATGCAACACTCACAATGATTCAAAACGGGATTATGTTACACCAAATGATCCATCACTTTGAAAACCACACTCAAAACATCTTTTTTAAAAGAAACACTAAAAATAACCAACACACCATTTGAGAAACCAAGGTTCAAAGTAAACAACACTTTTCCATGAAGTCACCTCTAAACCATTTATACAACCACCATTTAATTTTTAAACCAAAACCCAACCCTTCCAAAAACATTTTACCAAGGACATCAACTAATCAGGAATCCAAACTGTACATTGACACAAGTTCACAAATTAAAACTAAGTTACCAAAATATTTCAAAGGGCCAATCGTCACAACTAGGGTTGATTCCATATTATGAATACAATAGGAATTATTGAAGAGATTGATCTAAAATCTATTTTAAAAAATTTCTACCAATTTCAAAACACTAAAATAATCTAAACAAAGTAAACATATGGGTGAAAATTTTGTTTACCAGCTTATTAAAAATAACCAAGCATAATTTGATGTGCAAACACATAGGCATAAATAGGTAATCGCCTCAAAACCTATTTTTAGTAAAATCAACTATCATGAAAACACCACAATGAGCTAACAATTGGTACTACCAAAGTGAGAATCATGTAAAATTTTATTAAAACAAAGTTTGGAATTTTATCAACACTTTTTGAATAGAAACATATAGGATTAAATCAAGAATCACATCAATTTTTTTTTTAAAAAAATTATATTAATTTGAAAACACTATAGTATGCTAACCAAGAGTATCAGAGGCATGTGAAGCAGGTATAAAAATTATTTTAAACGATTTAAGAATTAAAATATTTTTTTGAAAATGAAAATAAATGGAATCCCCTACCTTGTTGGTGTGATAATTGGGTAAAACTTAAAGAGAATGGAGGACTGAGCCTCACAAACCCTAGATTCAAGGGAAACTCAAACCCCATGAAAACTCTACCCATTATGGTTTGGCCAACCAAGAACCCCCCCCCCAAATGGAAGAAAAGAACACAAGAGGAGGAGGGTGCCGACGAGGGAGATGTGTTCGAAGATGGTGTTGTTGGGGAGAAAGGCAGCTGTCGGAGGGTACCACACAAGAGATGGGGGTTCCTAGTGGGTTTCTAGTTAGATAGAGGGATTGATTCACTCTCAAATTTACCCAAGAGAAAAAGGTAGGACGGTCCTTGTAGTTTCGCTTGGGTTATCGAATCCTCAGAGACCTAAGAAGTAACCTATAGACATGTACATTCTATGGAATGTGTTTGGCTATGAAGTGGCCAACTTGGGTTGATTTTAGATGGGTTTAAAGGAACTCTAAGATACTTAAGTGAATTCAATTTAAAATAATGAGTTGATCCTAGGTTATTGCTCGGGGTGGATTGGACGTATTTCCTTTTCAATGATTTCAATTTCTTATATTTGAGATGAGTTCATTTAAAGATAAAACAACATCATCACTTACTGGTTTAATTCCTACACCCTTTAATAATAATCACCTATAAACTTGAAGGATCAATGTTTTGATCACTTCAAGGTAAAGGTTCGTATTAACACTTGAAGTGTGTGGCCTTAAATTCAACAAGGATGATGGAGTTTAAAAATCATCAAATAAAAATCTCAATTAAAGAAGTGATTATAAATTAATGGGGTGATAAATAACATCCAATAAATCCCCTTTATACTCCCTTGGATCAACCCATAAGTGGTTTAGCCCTCCATTGATCCCATGGTTTCAATGGAAGCGGAAAGTAGACTCATGAGGGAGGAAATGGAGAAGTAAAGAAAACAACAAAAATAAAATGATCACTCCACCGTTGTCTGAATAATTTCACAAGGTTTGGTGTGAATAAATTCACACCTTGATCCAACAGTATCAAATTGATATGAATAAAAATATAATAAGAGTAGAATAAGAACTTTTATAAAGAAACTAAAGTGAATTGAACAACTTACATGTGAAAGACAAATTTGAGACAACAAAATTGCAGCATAACATTGCAATTGAACAAAGCACCAAAGATCTTTCAATCCTCCAAAACCACTACCTTAAATAGGCATTTTGAGCCCTTGGGTCGACCCTCCAACAGTAAAAGTCTTCTTAATTAATTGTGGTAGGCCATAGGTGGGTGGAAAGTAAGGGATTGTTGATTTTCCACCCTTGAACCGAGGTGGCATCCAGCTTTCCTTCACAAAACATAAGTGCTTGTAAGAACTTCTAGATGACCAAATAAGAGTGGGCCATAGAATAAGAAAATGTAGTTCCTGATGTCTTATAATGTCCTGTAAAATTTGGGCCCAGTTAGAGTTTTTTATTCCTAGATATGATCATATTAGTGGGATGTTTTTCTGGGCCGCAGAATCTGGCCCAGAATTTTATCTCTAATTGGTCCGCCTAAATGGACACTATGAAGGCAGAATTAGCATTGGATAATAACGAGTGATTTGTTCCTATACATCTCTTCTATAATCCCACAAAATTTGGGATTCATTGGGCCTGTATGTTGGGCCCCACATTCTCATCAATGGGATGGCGTCCAATCTGCCTTCTCCAGAATTGCTTCCTTTCATTACCAAATATCTCCATCATACATTATGAATATTTCATTGATCCTTTAATGAAAAATGTTCATATTTAAGTGAATATCCAGTTAAAAATAATATAAAATTAAAATATGTATAATTAGATTCCTTAAAATTATATGAATCATTGGGCACTTCAAATGATGTTAAAAAATGTACCACATAATAGTGCATTTTAAGAAGGTATTACAATCATAATGTGAAATGATGTTCAAAGTTTAAAATGCACTAAATTGGTGTTTATGAATAATAAATAACATGAATATTATGTTTATTAAAAATGAATATTAGCCTCATTTATTGGCTAATCACACCCCACAACTTGAGTTTTGCTAGTCCCGAGCAAAATATATATCAACAATATGAAATTCGAATTCCCTTTTCCAAAAACATTTTAATACACAATGATCACCAGAAACCCTTATACCAAAAAATCATGAAACCCATCAAAATATTTTAATACAAGATAGTTTTAATAAGAATATACCAATCCCAAGCTCATTTTTTTGTTCAAATTCATTGTCATATTTCATCCAATATCAATTAAGTATGAGGATGTGTTGTGCATCACAATAGACATGAGGGTTCATTTTTATTCAAGGGGTGAATGATGGAAGTTCTAGATGGAATCACATTTCAATATTAATATGAGTATTCATTTTTTTATTGTATTATTTTTGGTTTTGTTTTTTTTTCAATTTTGCCATGGTAATTGAAGTTGCACTCAAAAGAGTCAACCTCTGTAGCGAGACTTTGCCGATGACTCCCAAGCTCAAAGACCTTAGGGCACCAAGTGAAGCCCACATACTCGGGCATCATCTCGAGTTAACTTAGTCAAAAACAAATTCAAATTACCAAAAATAGAGATAAAATTACTAACTCTGGGCCAGACAACTATGGATTCACGATCCCCAAGTGCCGGAAGCCACACATTAGGTCATTTCATTGCTCTACGTGCAAATTTATTATTATTTTTTATTTTTTATTGTTTTATATTTTTTTATTGAATACTAATATTAAAACTAAAATGATCACCAAACCTATGATTTTTATTTGGGCGACCCCATGAACTCAAACTAATATCCCACTATCCAAAGGACATGCATTGTGATCTTTTTTTTATTTGGATGAAAATATAAACGATGAAATATCACATTGGACAGCCACACTTTCCAAAATATATGCTCATGAAATTATACAAGGATTAAAATTAGAATGAGGGCATGCTAAATTATTTGATATTCAGTTTCAAAGTGTGCAATGTGTATTACCATGTTCAAATTTAAAGGAATTTTTCCTTCCATTTACACAATTTTTTTCAAATCATTCATTTTTTTTGAAATGAAAGAATTTTTTATTTTATCTCCCCCCCCAACTTAAAATAACACTATCCCCAGTGTTTAAAGAAAAGAAAATTTAGAAGGGGGTAGAGGTAGAGAATGAAAGTTAAAAAAGGAAATTGAAAATGAGGATCATGGAATGAAGTCACCTGGTGGTTGAAGTTGAAATTATTACTGCTTCAATTTAGTCCTTTGATATCCATGTCACTTGTAGAGTTCCCTAGTATAAAAAGGAAAAAAGAAAAAAACAAACAAACAATATATATATATATATATATAATAAATAAAGTAAAATATAAGTATATATATAAAAATTATAGAATAAGGAAGTACAAAAAGTCATAGGTCAGTGGTAAGTGCGTGCCCCTGTCTCCCTTCGGTCCCGGATTCAAATCCCCGAAGCTTCACCGGTTGTGACGGGGTTTGCCCCATGACCTAAGATGAGGCATTTTATTATTATTATATCATTATTTATTTTTTTTGTATTTTTATTTTAACCTACAAACTCATAAAAATAAAATAAATCAAACTGATGATACATTGTCTTCTTTCTAAATTTCTGGGTAAGGTATTACTCAAGGATCACACCACGTGACACAAATGAATATGGTGCTCCCCTTTCATACCCATCCATACTCATAATAAAAGAACAGGTCAACAATCTATTTGTTTATCAAAATGATTAATTAATCTTATTTAAAATATAAAGTTGATTAAAACAAAAAAAATGATAGGAAACTTGAAAACCATGGGTTGCCTCCCATGCAGCGCTTTGTTTAACATCATTAGCTCGACTTGAACCCCAAAACGTACCCAATACCAACTTTAAACATTTTAAGGACCACATTTTTCACCACTTCTACTAGGTTGAGATTGATTCTATGTTTAGAATTTGTTTTATTCACAAACCTATGTTCTAAAATGAGTGGGTAAATCCAAGGAATATCAGAAATGGTGGATCTAATTGCTTCTCTAGTCTTTAGTAAGACGTCAATAATCATTCCAACATTTTTAGTTTCAAGAGAAGAATTAATTCCATCATAAAGGTCATGGTTATACACTATGAAGGGATACTTGATCGAGGAAGGAAGAATACTAATTTTGAGCTCGGGTTGGATAGAAAATTCAGACATCGGTTGACACTTTGAATCAAAATCAATTTCATTTTCCAAATTTCTCAACAGAATTGGTTCCTTTTGAATATAAGATTCAACCACAAAATTGGAAAGTTCAATTTTAGGAATGGGTATGGACTCAATGTTTGTGATTTCTCTCAATGGTTCAATGGTTGGTGTTTTTGAAAATTCAACAATGGAGTTGTACTTAGGAGACTCAATCCATGATGTCAAATTCTCCTCTTTTGAATCCAAAAAGTCAATTTCCTCCTGATTTGAAGACCCTTCAGCAATTCCTTGATCCTCTTTATCTATCCCAAATCCAAAGGTTGGTTATTCAATAAATTCATGTGGGGTTTTTGGGAAACTAGACACTTCACATAAGGCTATGAAAGGGATAATTTGTGTAGGGATGGGTTCCTCACAAGTTTTAATGCTTTGTAGTTCTAACCTCAATGATGAAACCTAAAAATTAATTATCTACATTTGTTGACATAGTTTTTCAAGTAATGTATGTAGATTATTATGGATAATGGGTTGATCTGAATGGTCTATTCTAGGTGGATAATTAAGTTGTTGGAATTGCACAGGAGGGTGTTCAGATTGGATTTGTGGGGATTGAAACTCATTATATGTTGGGATATTTTGTGTATCATAGGGGTAAAAACAATTTGGTTCATTAGGTTATTGATGATCCCACATGTAGAAATTAGGATAGTCATTGTACATCACACATGGGGTTGGGTGATCAAAGGAGGGATAGGTTTCCCATGTTTGGGCTTGTTCAAAATTGATTTCCATAGGAGTGAGGGGGTGAGAATAGAGAAGAGGGATGAAAAAAATAATGATAATATCTAAGATGACTTACTTAGGTCCCCGGAAATGGCGCTAAAATTTTATTCACGCTCAAATTAACCCAAGAGAAAAAGTTAGGACGGTCCTTGTAGTTTAGCTTGGGTTGTCAAATCCTGAGAGACCTAAGAAGTAACCTATAGACACGTACATTCTATGGACTATTTTTGGCTATGAAGTGGCCAAATTGGGTTGATTTTAGATGTGTTTAAAGGAACTCTAAGAGACTTCAGTGAATTCAATTTAAAATAATGAGTTGATCCTAGGTTATTGCTCGGGGTGGATTGGACGTATTTCCTTTTCAATGATTTCAATTTCTCATATTTGAGATGGGTTCATTTAAGGAGATAAAACAACATCATCACTTACTAGTTTAATTCCTACACCCTTTAATACTAATCAACTATACACTTTAAGGATCAATGTTTTGAGCACTTCAAGGTAAAGGTTCGTATTAGCACTTGAAGTGTGTGGCCTTAAATTCATAAAGGATGATCGAGTTTAAAAATCATCAAATAAAAATCTCAATTAAAGAAGTGATTATACATTAATGGGGTGATAAATAACATCCAATATAGTCCCTTGATAATCCCTTAGATCAACCCATAAGTGGGTTATCCCTCCATTGATCCCATGGTTTCAATGGAAGCGGAATGTAGACTCATGAGGGAGGAAATGGAGAAGTAAATAAACAACAAAAATAAAATGATCACTCCACTGTTGTGTGAATTATTTCACAAGGTTTGGTGTGAATAAATTCACACCTTGATCCAACGGTATCAAAGTGATATGAAGAACAACAAAATAAGAATATAATAAGAACTTTTATTAAGAAACTAAAGTGAATTAAACAACTTACAAGTGAAAGAAAAATTTGAGACAACAAAATTGCAGCATAACATTACAATTGAACAAATAACCAAAGATCATTAAATCCTCCAACACCACTACCTCAAATAGGCATTTTTAGCCCTTGGGTAGAGCCTCCAATATTCCAAGTCTCCTCAATTAATTGTGGTAGGCCATAGGTGGGTGGAAAGTAAGGGAGAGTTGATTTTTCCACCCTTGACCCGAGGTGACAGCCATCTTTACTTCACCGAACAGACGCGCTTGGAAGACCTTTTAGAGGACCGAATAAGAGTGGGACATAGAAGAATAAAATGGATCTCCTGATGTCTTCTAACGGCCTGTAAAATTTGGGCCCATTCTAAGTTGTTGATTCCGAGATGTGATCATATTAGTGGGATGTTTTTCTGGGCCACAGAATCTGGCGCAGAATATTATCTCTAATTTGGTCCGCCTAAATGGAAACCATGGAGGCCGAATTAGCATTGGATACTGAAGAGTGATTTTTTCCTATACATTTCTTCTAGAATCCCAAAAAAGTTGGGATTTATTGGGCCTGTATGTTGGGCCCCAAATTCTTATCAGTGGGATGGTGTCCAATCTTCCTTCTCCAGAATTGCTTCCTTTCATTGCCAAATATCTCCATCATCCTTTATGAATATTTCATTGATCCTTCAATGAAAAATGTTCATATTGAAGTGAATATACTGTTCAATAGAGTATTAAATTAAAATATGTATAATTATATTCCTTAAATTTAGATGAATCATTGGGTACTTCAAATGATGTTAAAAAATGCACCACATAATAGTGCATTTTAAGAAGGTATTACAATCATAATGTGAAATGATGTTCAATGTGTAAAATGCACTAAAATGGTGTTTATTAATAATAAATAACATGAATATTATGTTTATTAAAAATGAATATTAGCCTCATTTAGTGGCTAATCAGGGATGCCATCAAAAATCACCATTGGGAAGAGAGGCCGGAGTAGGGGGTCGCGCGCCGGGAAGGGAGAGGTGCTGGAGGTCACACACATAGGGGAGAAAAGGGGGGGGGGGGGTGGTATGCTTCATGGAGGGGAAGAGGAGGGGGGTTACTCCACTAAGGTTTCTCCCCAATTAAAAAAATTTAAAAAATTAAAAAGAATTAAAAAAGAAACTTAATTATAATGTAAATAGAAATTTTGATAATAATAATAGTAGTAGTAATATTAATAATACCAACAATAATAATCTCCATAATAATATAGATAAAAATTTTAATAATAGTAATAATAATAATTTTTTAACAACAACAATAATAATAAAAATAATATCTTAAAGATAGTAATAATAATAATAATAATAATAATATTTTTAAAACATTATTTAAATTATATATTTGTAATATTTTATTTATTTTAAATATTGGGCAACCACACGGTCACCTGGGCTGACCATACGGTTACCACGAACCGTGCGGTTCCTGTGAACTGGTCCAAAACCCACCAAAAATAACAAAATTCAAAAATTTTAAACCAGCACTCAACCCAAACCTTGATGAGAATATCCAAAGCCAATAAATTATAAAATAAATTAATTTTAAAGGTCAGGGTATGAAATTTTTTTTGTTTTTTGCTTCACCTTTGTTGTGTTCTTTGTACCATGAGTGAAATTTGATATAATGGGTGTACAATTGACAAATTGAACCCCTAATGATCCCTGTGGGATGCATGGAGTATGACTTGACCAATTTAGGTCCACCCATGGGGTGTTCTAGCCTTATCAGACATGTTTAACAAAAATGCTAAGGGAGAAATAGTCTTATAGTTAAGTAGAGCCAAAGAAAAACATGTTAATTGATTTTTAATGATCAATAAGGAAAAATGGGTAGTTGTTCTTAGATGTGGGTATTGGAGAAGGGGTTTCTTGGTATGACATGAAAATTGTTAAATGAGGTTAATGGTAATGTACCAAATGAAGTGTGATTTGTACTTGAAATGAATAAGTGGGATAATACATGAGAAATAATAAATGTGTTAAATAAATTAATATATGGAAAGGGTTAGATATCTTAATTAGTTTAATATAGGGGAATTACTAAATATGATTAGTGAATTAAGAAAAAAATGAAAATTGGGATAAATAGATATGTAATGTAAATGGTAAATGTGTTAATGAGTTATGCCATAATATTAATTCCCTTGTTGGTTGTTATGGATTGTGATTACTATTGTCATTGGTTATGTTGGTTTTGATACGGTATATGTGTGGTAAATAGAAAAATAATCATGTGCACATGGATTTGGAGAGTGGGGTATTGACATGAGGATCTACGCCCATGGGTGGAGTTAGATTGAGGCTCTAAACTCCACCAAAATGAACAAATTAGGGAAGGGGACAAAGTTCTATTCCCCTAATGGTTGAATTCGATGAGACCACCTGGACTGAGGCTTCAAGGTGAGTGTGTTATATATGTGATGATGTGATTATCCCTAGCGAGATAGGGAACCTGATTTTTCTCCTATGAATTGAGTTGATAAAAATTCCAAACCCATTTATGATGTGATAAAAGTAAACTATGTAAGGAATTTGGCATAATTACTGAAATTGGGAATAATTCTAAGAATGGATTAAGTGAACTTTTTTAACTAACGATACCCAAATTTTCTTTATTTAATTTGTCTTTACTTAGAACTTTCATGCACTATATGTTGACTGGATATTTTGTAGACACTATTGGTGGTGGCCTACTGAGTTGTACTCACACCCATCTCAGGCCTCCATTGGGTACCTAAGAAGACTTCAGGCATGAAAGTCAAGAAAAGGGAAAATTCTCTATGTTGGGGAGTTGAGTTGGGAATGGGACATGTATGGATGAGGTTTCATACTTGGAGTCAGGACCATTTTAGGGATTCTGATGTTATCTTTATTTTGGGTTTTCTTCACTTGGAACTGTTTAGTACAACAAGACATAATTACTGGTGGTTATGGTTTGTACCCATTTTTGGGCGATGGTTGTTTATGCATGCTCTTTGGTTAGTACAAGTTGCTTCCATGATTCAATTTATTTTATTATATGGATTACTCTAGTAAAGAGGGTATAATCTCCCCATGTGACTTATTTATACCATCACAGCTTGTCAGCAACCTCTGGTGTATGGGGAGCTGTGCTTGAGGTCATGTGGAAACTCGGACTAGGGAATTGTTTAGTGGATTCAGGGATGAGGATGTTACACTAGTCACCAATGTAACTATCTGATCGGTTGGGGTTCGAATATGTCAAAAAACCCAGACCACTACCTCAAGTCAAACCTTTATTTCTTGAGGGTCTGTATCATCCCAAAACCTAATCGGTCTTCACCCTTAGAACTATCATGCTCATAACAAAATATTTTCATGTTGAAGTTATTGACTGATCAACATTAATATGGTCATATTCTAGATTCACAGAAGGATCTCTATGCCACTCAATAGGTGGTCGCACTGCTCGGTGCCCTCCTAGATAAAATTTCTTTGGTAAATGTCCTTGAAATGAGGCCTCATCACTTAACCAGTTGTCTTCATGACACTGTCTAAAAATCCTTACTGGATGTCATCGTAGAGTCATCTTGAAAGTTATCAAGGTGTAACACGATCAAAGATCATATCAGCGGAGTTTACTCAAGAAGGAAAATCAAAGGACTCAATATTATATGATTCATGTATCATGTTCCCTATAACTGATGTCTTGGTATACCGAGTTGAGAAACTAGTAGTCAGAGGCCTGGTGTATGGATCTGTCAGCCATCACACTAACATTGAGTTCCCTGGCCTAAAATCTAGCTCAAGACACTCTAACATCACTGACCTAATTCCCAACCAATCCTCACAAGGGGATAACTAAAAACAACATCTCAAGGAATGAACTGCTTTCATACCACTTTGTAACAACCCGACCCATCAGGATCCACCTAGATGATGGAATACTAGGCCAATGTAACCGAAATACCACCTCTATAGGCCCAGGATGGTGACAATAGTCAAGAAGACATAACTAATATGGGAGGTATTTACCTAAAGTACATGTACTCATACACCCAAAAAGAATAAAAACCTTGTATAATCTACACTGACTATGTTGAAGAAGAAGAAGAAGAAGTAACAGAAGAAGAAGAAGAGGAGCTGGTTGTTGAACATGAAGTTATCATTACAAAAGTGGAACAAATGCAACCTATAATTGAAAAGGGGGAATTTCACCAAAAACTAGATTGATTTTGAATTCCCTCTATAAACCATCAAACTATCTAGATTTTGGCCAACTCTAAGTTTAAATCCAATTTCAATAAGGAGGAGAAGATATGAGTCAGATAAAGTTCAAATTCATAAATGGGTTAACCTAAGATATTTATCTTTATACCATTCGCCCAGTAGCTAAAAATTGTAAAGTCAAGCTAAAAAATTGTAATAAAAAAGAAATACTTCTGGGAGGAAACCTGTCTTTTTATTGCTTTGTAGGAAATTGGTTTGTTAATTTCCTAGGATTTAATTTTATATTAGTAATATAATTTCAATTACCCTTATTTTTTAAGATTTAATGAATAAACCTTGTTCTTTGATGAGTTTTTTAATTTTTTAGGTCCATAATGAAGGCACAAAACAAGTGACAGTAATAATAATAATGATGATGATAGTAGTAATACTAATAATAATAATAAAGAAATTTGGTGGCCAGAAGTGGAAGTACATAAATTGAAAAGGGGATATGGGGTCTAATTTTATCAATTTTTTACTACACCCTACATTTTTTCTTAAGAAACTTTAAATTGAAAATTCATGCCCTACCTTGACATTTTTTCTTGATTTTATAATTGAGGATACGAACAATGTTGTGGCTAACCATCATTTCATCTTTTAAATTTAATTATCAATATATTAGATGAGAAAAAATGGGGGTACGAATATGTAAAGATAAACATGGAGATTTTAATTTGACAAGTCATGATTTTGGGAATGATTTTATTTTTGTAAATGAAAAATTTATGAGATTTTCCATGATTTGAATTTCCAAAATTTGTACGGATTTATTTTTTAGTGTGCATTTCCATGAGTGAGTATCCCAATTACATGTACTCATTACCATGAAAATTTACTAAGCCTTATTTTTTCCATTATTTTATTGATAAATTTTCTTGAGTGAAACTTGGGCATGCTTAATTATAGAATTTTATTTGCATCTTGTCAAAGTTATGACCATACAATATCACTTTTAATATGATTGAGGAATATTTAGGTTATCTCACATCATGATACCTACCTTTACATTATTCATTATATATCCCATAGAATCCATTAATATCTTATTTAGGGAATAGATTCATTACAAGACTATTTATTATTTCCTACACCACTCTATGTATTTTTCATGATTATAAAAAATATGGGAATGGGGGGAGATGGTTCCATGGTGGAAGGGATGTATATTTTGTTACAGATAAGAGTGGGGGTGTTTTTAAGGGATATTGAGGAAAATCTTCATGATTTTTCATTAATTTTAATTTTTTACAAACCCTCATAAAAAAAATAATTCAAAAAAAAAAACAAAACATGTTGTGTTTTAGGGTAAAAAATAACCATTTACTCACAAATGTTTTTTATTGTTTAGGGTTGGGTGGTGGATGAGATACTTTTCCAAACTCAACATTCAAAAGAAAATTATTTTCCAGAGGGTATCTCAATCATTATACATCATTGATTTGTGAAATTTCTTTGACTTTTTGGAGATGGGGAGATGCATATTGTAAGGGAAAAATTTGCATTGAGCTTTTATTGATTATCATGAAAAATTCCATAGAGATTAACATCATTTTTGAGATTTAATTGTTTGTATTTCATTATCCACCTACACTAAAGCCTTATAGTTATTTTAATGTAACATTAAATCCCTCATGATTAATTGTTATTTTTTTATCTACCGGGTGGAGAGAGTAGATTCATTGCAAACCTATAGTAAGAAGCATGATTTGAGGTATGAAAAAAACTCCAATTACAATTGTACCTTGAATGGTGAGTGAAAAAAATTCAAAATAAGGTAAATTGAAATTTTCATGCACATTATTAATGAATTGAAAAATATGAATAGAATAAAGGAAAGGAATGGTTAATTCAAAATAGAAAAAGTAAAATACATGATTGACTTGTTTCTTTGAAAAAATTAGGAGTTGACCAAATTTTCTTATGTGATGCTCAAATAATTAATTCCACATTTAATCATTTGATTTTATTGGCATTGATATTTAAAATATTGGTAGAGTGATGATCATTTTTAATTTGATTGGATTTCATTCTTGAGAACAAACATGAGTTAATGTGTGTGGGGGACTTGAAAGCTACATTTCATGTATATAATTTCAATATTAAAATTCAATGTCTTTGTAATTAGATTGATTATTCTTGGATGATTTTTTATTTTTTTATTTATATTATGGTAGAAGATAATTAATTATCGAATCCAAGAAAAATTAATTAAAAATACCATTATTCACATCGTGAAAACCAAATTCATGTTATGAGAATTTTGTGGCATGATTCCACGACTCAAAGAGGAGGCTAGAGGAAAAACTTATGAAACAAAGCTTGTCAAGATATATTCAAGGCGTGACACTAATATTCATGATGTGAATATCTAAAACTTCACCATGTGATACCCCCTATGAGTGATGTGACAATTATTTTATTATTTTTTCCACATCTTTTATTATATTTAATTTCATTTTTTATTGTCAAAATAATGTTTTTTGGATGATTATTTTATAAATTTTGTTAAATTTGTGTTTATTTATTAAATCTGTGAATTTTGTGTTAAAATATGTATTTTATTGTTTATTTTATTCATTATCATAGTTTTCGTATAATAAGTAATTTTATTCAGACCCATTATTGTTTATTATTCTTTATGTTAAATTATGTACATACATTATTTTAATTAATTTTAAATAGTTAATATCATTCATTAAATTGTTTTATTCCAATTTTTTTTCAAAAATATTAATTTATGAATGTCATTTTTTTATTTTATTTATTTCATATTAAATTGTAATTCCAAATAACAATTTTATGTTTTTCTATTTAGTCTATTTTTTTAACAAATTCATTCATCCCTTCATTTTTTGTCAAAATAGTTATTTTAAATATTTAATTTCATTATTTATTTTATTTCATTTATTCCTTTTTTATTTCAAAGCAATAAATTTTAAATGTTATTAATTTTAGTTTTAAATAAATTTATTAATTATTTGGTTTATTTTTATAAATTACTTAATTTATTCTTATTTTAATTTTGTTTATTTTTATGTAATTGTAATTTGAACCTAATTTATTTAATTATTTGTCAGGCGAGTACGTAGACCCTACATTACTAACTGTGAACCACACTGTCAGCCTACCATGGTTGCAACCTACTCTATGACAAGCACCTAATGATTAGTATACTGATTGTGAGGATATTCACCCTATGGTCCCTACCAACCGTGCCTAAATCTCACCACCCTACTGTGATGAACTGACCACGCAACCCAAAATCAACCAAACCCGAATCATTTATATCATTGTACTATATAGAAATATCTGTGACTGATGAAGAAACACAATTCTCAGCATGGAAGCACACCCGAGATGAAACCGAACCTGAGTTATGATATTGATGATGTCCGAGAAACCACTTGAGAAAGAAAACAAAGGCCGATGCCTTGTCAATCCATCACCGATGTGAACCTTACCGAGACTTATGTGGATGTGTAAGAAGATGACATGCTTCCAAAATGAGATGCCCCACCGATACCCATTATGATGAGATCCACAAGCTAGCATCTTGGAGAAGAAGCCCCATGGAAGACCTGCGGTAGAGAGAGATAAAATAAAAGAGAATATATATACACACACACTAATAACATATATAATAATGATAATATTATTAATTACATATTTATGTAACTATATTTATATTTAATACTAATAATAATATAAAATCTATGTATATAATATAAAAAAAATTTGGGACATAACTGACATCCGAGATAAAAAAAAATAATGATTTGGGCAAGCGAGCTCGACAGTTCAAGGATTAGAAATTGTTCCAAGCTCACCAGTGTCCCAATTTTCCATTAAGGTTTATTTATTTTCAAAATTTGAGGCAATGAATGCCATATCTTTCTGTTTTCTGGAAGAATTAGGGAAGATTATCTCAAGGGAGATCATGTACGATGCATTACATGGAAAATCAAGGGGAAGTAAATCTCATTGTGGGAGGTTAGAAGGATTCATAGGTATTTCACTTAGAACCGGTGACAAACATGTCAAATCATGCCACATTGTGAGTGAAAGTTCAAGCATTCACAAGGCGTGTAGAAAATTTTTGTTAAAAATAGGGAGACCATTATTCACCAGAGATATATGAGATACTTCTAGCATCTAGAATCTATCATTCATACTGAAGCACACATATGGGAACAAAAGACCAAGTTGGGGTGCTAAATTAGATCCAGTGATGGAGTTTGAGGAAGGGATACATACCACGAGATATATTTCTTCATATCTTTATTCTTATTCTCTAGATCTTTGTTTACGCTTCCATGAGAAACTAGTTGATTTAGTGGAATTAAGATGATATAAACTAATTTTCATTTATCCATTCTACTTTTATTAATATAATTTTTAGTGAATTTTTAAGTTTAGTGTTTGTTTTTGTTTGAATAATGAGAATTATATCACAATACTTAACAACTGATGGGTGACTATAGTGAATCAATTCACCCTTGATCATCAATCAGGGTACTAAAAATCGTAAAATGAAGATTACTCTATTTTCTATAATGAAAAAAATTAATTCTAATCTTTAGGTCAAGATATCTAAAATGAAGAAATTTCACAAAACTATAGAAGTTCACTAATGAAATAACACAGTGAACCTCCACCTTTTATCAAGAACTGAATAATTGTATCAACTCAAGTTGGATCGATGAGAATCATTTTTATCTTTTAAAAAAGTATAATGAAACTAATTTCATCCATTTTTTAGTATTTATCTCTGTAATTGTTTTCTTCTTTTTGCACCCTTTCCACCATTTTCAATTACACATCTCATCTTCACTACTATTTATTATATTTTGTCACTCTGGTTTTGGTTTTTTTATTTTTTTGGTCTTCACATTATTCACCTTCTCTGTACTTAGACCCATATTACCATATTACCAAAGTAATTAGGTTATAAATAATTATTTTTTGTTTTTGGACGTAAATGAAACTTTCATGGGTTGTCAAATTTTTCCACTATTGTCGGGGAAGGAACATGCACTACTAGAAATCCTACCTATACCAATGCTCTTATCCCAAAGATTTGTAAAAACCCCCGGGATAAGTGTCCTATTCCAACAATTATTCATAAACATTAGGATAAGACATGTAATATAAGGCTATCCCAATGGTTTTGTAAAACCATTAGGATAGATAAAAAAACAGTCTTATCCCAACAGTTCTTCAAAACCATTGGGATAAATCTAAAAAATTGGTCCTATCCCAATGATTCTTCAAAAACATTAGGATAGGTTAAGGATATCCCAAAGGTTTTGTAAAACCATTGGGATAGATCTAAAAATAAGGGTACCTATTCTAATGGTTTTGAGAACCATTGGGATATGTACCCTTATTTTTTATGATTTTTTTGTCACATATAATCAAATAAATCAATATATAAATTATATATATATTTATATCCAAATATATTTAAAAGATAATTGTAGCATAGTGGTTAGGTATTTGATATATAAGGTAGAGTTTGTGGGTTCAAACCTCACCTGTGTATTTAATTTTACATTACCTATCCCAACACCAAATCGGCCAATAAACCACAAAACCATTGGTATAGGCCATCCCAATGGTTTGGGGACATATACCAATTATTACAAACCATTGGTAGAGTCTATTTTTACAATAGTGTAGCGACCCAACTAAAACAAAAACTACAAAGAAAACATATAAAAAAGTAAAAAAAAAATCAAAAAATAAAAGAAAAAATAGTTTTTTTTTTCAAAAAAAAATATTGTAATTCTGATTTGAAATGAAGAATCTAGATATTCAAAAAGTTGAAAATGAAAATCCAGATCTGAATCTACCACAAACCCAAAATTAATCCTCAGATATGCCTAGACATAGGGAGCTTTTATTGCATTCAGTGTTTAGAAATCCTTCTAGTAACTCAACCTAATGAGGATCCACTTGAGTTCATTAGTGGGTTTTATAGTTCTATGCAACTATTTCCTCTTCATGCATTGAGTGAGGAAGAGATTTGATTGAGGACATTGTCATTCTATCTTAAGGGAAATTCTAGGTGTTGGTTCCAAAATTTGGATGAGGAAATCTTTGATACTTGGGATCATATTTTCAACACATTAATTTCAAAATTTTGTCCTAGTAACACCATCATAGAGATCAGACCCAAAATCACAAAATTTTTCTAAGATGAGGGAGAGTTCTTTCATGAGACATGGGATAATATTAGAGGCCTACTCAGGAAATTTCTCAACCACCAATTATCTCCCCATCTTCTGATGGAAATTTTTTTAATAGTCTCATTCCATATAATCAGAATCTTATGGATCAATTTTTTAGAGGTGAATTTTATGATAAGACCACTCAAGAACTTAAAGAAAATTTTGACAAATATTCTAAAAAATATTAGGAAAAGCGCATTAGGAAGAGAATAATTCATAGAGATAAAAAAAATAATCAAGATGATATTCTTGATGACAGAGTTATCAGAGAGTAGTGTTTCCACTATGGGATGTTCAGTCCCACTCAAAAATATTGTCCCAAATTTGATCTCTCTATCTTTCCTGAGGAGAATGCCCACCTATTTGATTATAGGGATAAAAAACAATCTATTAATAACCAATTTTCAAATAAATTTAATGTTGGATATAAAAATAAACTAATTTTTTTTATGAAAAACCATGGGGTCCCTAAACAACTTGTTTTTCCCATAGATACTTGAATCAACCATGGAATCAATATCAAAACATAGCCGAACCTTTGAATTCAAAATTTGATTTAGAGGAACTTGTTAGGTAGTTGATTACAAATATTTATTCCCAACAGTAAAGCATAGAGAATATGAACACTCAATTAGAACAAATGGATATTAATATGAATTTTAGGGATAAGGGTAATCTTCCAAGTACAACTATTTTTAACCCAAGATAGAAGCTCATGGTTGTTACCATAAGAAGAGGCCTAAAAATTTAAGAACCAATTATGGTTCATCCTATTGGAATTGAAATTAAGGTTTTGATAGAACCTAAGAGTCCAAAACTGTAAAATAAAAGATATGTAAATATGGAAAATAGGTCTAAGTTGAATAAAATAATGAACCCATACCTTAAAAAACCAAAAAACCAAGTAAAATGAAGTGGGAATTGATTAAGTAAGGAAAAAAATAAAGTTTTATTTGAGGTAAATGTGAGTAATCAACCAGTTTTAAAACATCATGCCCCTTTCATTACCTTTCCTAAAATAATTAAAAATAATTATGTACCTGAATACTTGATATTCTTGAAAATTATTAGAACATCAAACAACAACATTCCATTTTGGGAAGCCTTGGATAAAATTAAATCATATGTCAAATTCACCAAGATGTTTTTGGAAAACAAAAATGACTGGAAGAAACTGGATACCATTAATATGAATACAGAGTGTATTGTTATACTTTTGAGGAAGATTCCTCTAAAGTTGAAGGACCCTGGTAGTTTTTTATCCAATAATAAATATAAGTAAGTGAGTAAATGAACGATTTGAGTGATTTGGGAGTAAGTATTAATGTGATTCCTTACTCCTTGTTCAAAATTTTGGGTCTTTGGGGTTTTCAACCAACTTATATCTATCTTAAAATTGATGATAGGCCACTCACTCATCCCCGAGGAATGGTGGATGACTTATTTTTTAGAGTATATAAGCTTACTTTGCTAATTTATTTTTTTATTATTGACATGGAGTGTGATGAAAATGACCCAATCATCTTAAGTAGACCATTAATTTCTACTAGAGACACTATAACTGACATGTCCAAAGGAAAAACTACCCTCTATGTTATGGATGATGTTTAAGAGATTATGGTATTTGAAAATTCCAAACCTGAGGTCAATTATGACTTGATTGATTTTATTGAGAACCAATTCCTTAAAATTGAGGCCAGATTTGAGTATGGATCTTTCCCTCTTAAGGTTACATGTCATGAATCAAGCCAAGATGTCATCTCACCCTACATACAACCTGGTCTAAGACATGGCTCGAAGGGCATTCCCGATCCCCACGGGCTAACAACCAGTGCCAGGCATCAAAGTAATCCCCATGGGAATAATTTTTTACCAATGAAATAGGATCAAATAAAGAAACTAATCAAATTGAGCATGAAACAATAACAAACAACTGACCATAAAAAAAATAAATACAAAAACAGATCTGGATACACATATAACTGAATAATGAACTAAGAACTGAATACAAACTAAAATTGGACTACATTATAGAATCTCTATGTGACCTCTTGGTCACCTCTAACCACAAGAAAAAACTACTCCAACAACGAGCACACAAACCAGAAACCTGAACCTTTAAAATAGCTTGGGCCTACCAACACCAAAAGGTACAAGTAGGGTGTGAGATTTATAGATCAATACAAAACCACCACATAATCCATTTATTTACTTCCCTGAAATAATATATAAAAACTAGTTTGAAATACATGTATAAAAATATGTTTTTCCCATTTTTTAGAAACAAACACAACTTTTCCTTTTTAGGATAATACACACAATCCTTTATTTTTAAAAAAGGCTACCACATTAGAAACTAAAATCCCAAACCAGAAACCCAAGAAAAGAAATACCAGGCTATGTTGAAAATAAATGGGTAGTATAAAAAGGAAACAAAGTGAAACAAAAAATAAACAAGAAAATATAGATATATAACCATGTGAATTTCATAAACATCCCTTGAGAGATCCCAAGATGTACTTAGTTCAGAACCACCTTTCGGTGTATGATGAAACTCCAAAGTCTATAACCAACTGGACGCCCTTAACTAGCCAATCCAGTGGAACTACCCACCTAGACTTTAAATCCATCAAAGGGGTTCCAACCTATAAAAATTGGGATGATAAGAAAAAATAACTCAACCCTATAAATATGCCTAGGTAACCCATGGTAATATTATACGGTGTCAGTAGGAGGCCCTTGCATGCTTCACTTACCTTACCTGCTGTCATCGCACTTGCCTAACCTAAACACTGAAACCACCTATACAATAATCCACAAGGTAAAATAGCTCTATAGGGGTGGTCATCATATATCAAACCATTCAAAGGTTCCAACCTATCTGTTATGTCAAATGATCTTTCAAAACATTTCTCAAACAAATCAAGGTGCTAACTGATAACTTTATTTCCAAAACTACATTCATTTCTCAATCATTGTAAAGTGAAATCTGGGTCTTACATCATGTAAATTTTAAATACACTATCAAATCATTTCTAAATAATTTTCAAAATCAATACAAGAAACCCATTTCAAGATCACAATGCCAAACATGCCTTTATACCAAATCCAACTTCATTTCCAACCTTATTTTGTGACCAAGATAAAAACATAAAACACACTTAAAGATGTAAAATGGTCTTCCATATCATTTTTAAACCAAAAATACCTTATAAATACCAAATGGGCCATAATATTAAATATAAAATTTGAAAACACACTTGAGTTATTTGGAAACAAAGGTATTTTAGATAAACACTAAGAGTTTAAAGGGGACACACAAGTGTTTTGAAAATCAGGCTTTTATGTTAAGAAAGACTGTCACTATTTGTGTTCCCATTCATGTGTGCACTCCAAGCACACATGGATGTGCCCACTTCTAATGGAACACCACAAATAGTTTTTCTTCAAACCATCTACAAAGAAACATCACATGTTTTCAAATTAACACAACAACCACACCATAAAAATCACAAGGTTCTACATATCAAACCCAAATTACAATCAAATCAATTTAATAAAATGCATATAAGGTAGAATACCACTCAAACCAATAAATTTTACTCTAAAAGTTCAATTGACATTTTATCAAGCACATTACATGCATATATACTTAGGCATATATGAAGAATCACTTCAAAACCAATTTTTAACAATTTTTACCAATAAGAAAACACTAAAATAAAATAAAACAGGTACCCCAAGTATATTAATTATGTTTATAAGTTTATTGAAAGAACCCAAGCATCGACGGAATGAATCGGAATGGAAAATTATGGAGACACCTACCTCAATGGTGCGAGAATGCGATGAAACTCTCAAAGGAGGAAGAATACACCCTGAGGCTCAAACCACACACCCTAGACATCAAGAAAATCAAGATACAAATCAAACCTAATATCTAGGGTTCATCCAAGAGAGAGTCCACCTAGGGAAACCATGAAATAGAGGGAGGAGAATATGAAGATGGGAAAAAGAGACCAAAAACCCTAAAAAATCACCTTAGATATTAGGAGGATCAACCTTGGATAAGGAGGAGCCAAGGTAAGAGGGGTTTTGGAACTCTCTTGTGTGCCAAAAATGACCCAAGGGAAGGAATCCCAAATTAGGGATAAAAATATAGGAGATAGAAATATGGTTTTTAATTTTTAAAATTTCTAGGCAGCTCGCATGGTTTGGTCTCACGGTTTACTAAACTAGGAACCAACCATTCAGTATCTCCTATCCAAGAGGAGATCAACCACACAACCAACCCACACAGTTTGACTTAACATGCTCAAACCATGCAGTAGCTTCTATCCAACTCTCATACTTTCCTCACAGTTACCTAGGCTGGGCCGCATAGTTTCTATTAACCATGTGATACTTGTTCATAGGCCAAAAATTCACTCAAAACTCAAAAACTCAAAAATTTAATCCCAAAATCAAACCGAATCTCCAGAAAAAAAACACAAATCTAAGAAAAGAATAAAATAATAAGATTTACAAGGTCGGGGTGTAAAAATTTCCCCCATCATAGACACTTTTACCCTAGAAAGTCACCCAGCTGAGTGATAATCAACAATTGAATCCATACCTGATCAAAATGGATGGAAACCACGAATATCGAGGTGAATTTTTACTTTACAAGTCACACCTGACCAATCAAGAAGGAACTACAACATAAGGATGAGGGGAAACATGAGAGGGTTCTACCCACCCTAAGATCTTAGCAAATATATCTAAGAATACTAGGAACTCACAACATGAGCTAAGCCAAAATTTTCCATGTAAACTGTGAAACACCCACACCAAGACCGGGTAATCTCAACATAACTAACCCGAACACCTTTACACGAGTGAAAAAACACTGTCAACATTGAGAATTTCCTACCCATACAAAAATACCAACACCATGAGATAAAAAAAACAAAAGAACTTGAACAAAAAAAACCAGGACCACTATCCATCAATTCTACAAGACTCAAATATCTCTAAACGAGTAGAACTAAAACCCAAATCAACCCACATAAGGGCTGAGAACACTCAACGAAGAACAAACAATCCAAGGAGACATATTTAGATAAATATAATCACTCAGGTTATAAAATAATGAGTTCATCACACAATTACAATGAAAATATGATAATAAAACATCAGGAAAACAAGAAAAAAGAAACTTCAAATATTTATATCCCAATACAGGATACAAGAACTAGGTCAAGTGGGTTTCCCACACACCCTTGAAAATTCATGACTATGTGCCCACTTCAGTCTGAGGCCTATGACTGGAGACCTAATGTCTGAAGCATCTCCTACCTCATAGTCTGGAACTGACATCCTCTAATCAAAGATTATTCTTTGGAAAACACCTCCTATAAAACTTCTCCATATGATTGAAATGAAAACCACAATGAAAATTCATCAGAGGATTATGATAAGATGGATTTGAATTCCTGAACTGGGCACACTGGAAACACATGAGTGAGTAGTCCGACAAACAATAATTTGGGGATAGTAAGAGAGACTTCTTAGGAATAGGTTCCTCTAGCACACACTTCTCCCCAGATGGGGAACCTTTACAAGAAATAAAAGACACTGGATTTAAAAATGCCTATGATCTAAAAACCAACTCAGCTAGAAACGCTTCATCCACCAACTTCTCAAAATGAAGATTCTTAGAGTATAGGACTCACTCTATGATCACATGATGAAGACCCACAATGAAAAGAGAAGCCTTCATCAGATCCTACGATACCACCACTGGAGAAAAGGAAACCAGCTCCTTGAAGTGTTCGATATAAGACTTCACTGTCCGCTGGCCTTGCTAAATACTCATGAGCTCTTCCTTATTCTTTAGCTTCACCTCCTTAGGTATAAATGAATGGATGAAAACAGACTTAAAGACTTCCCATTTCATCCCAAATTTAATTAAAGGTGGGGTAAACAACTCCCATTCATTAAAGTATGCACCTTCAAACAATACATGAGATGAATCAGAAACTATGCATGACTCATTAGAAAATCTAGAGAACTTTCTGGGTGGCATATTTTGATCAACATGAAAAGCACAAAGCCAAAACTATTATCAAACCAAAAAAAATTGAAAGAAACAACTTGATCCAAAACAATAGGCTCGCAAACCAAAAACACACCAACACAACCAAAAATAATCTTCTCAAAAATCCAATTTATATTTCAATTTCCAAAACCTCCTTCTTACAAGGCTATTTTCAAAAGCAAAATCATCTTTTTAGAGAATCAAACATATGTTTAAAAAAAACCAATTTCTGGAATCATTTTACTCTTTCGAAATCACCATAGAAAAACAAGCCCAAGATTTTGATTTCTAATACACACCCATGGAATCCCATGAACCATCACATATGTGTCCATTCATTTCCATACACATATTCCAACACATACCTTCCATACACATACCCACAAATATGTGAACATTTATAAGGAATACTGATGGTCACATTTACCATTCCATCATCCAATCCCAACATTCACCAAATTTATTTCTAATAAATTTTCCATTAAAACCCATTTTTCCAATCCAAAATAATTTGAAATAAATCCTTTTCAATTTCAAAATTATTTTTATCTCAAAATATTATTCACATCAAATAATACTAGGACAAGACACAAATCATATCAAACTACCAGATTGAGAAACTAGTAGTCATGCCTAACTCGATGACATGGTAGTGGGTCGTGCCCCAAGTAAGAAATAAAAAATAATAGGATCTTGAACCATGAACTTGGAATGAACATGGGTTACTACTCCATGTCACATCACAACATGACACTGACTCACCTAATTTTTCATTCCTTAATCCAAAACAACATGAACAGACTCAAATACTGGACCACCCCTGGTAACTCAAGTATCAGATTGAGCAAGAGTTCACGATTCTCTTTCCGTACCATCCTCCCGAGTTCCGAAAATCCTAATATCCAACTACCAAACATCCCAAATAATAAAGAAAAACATCCCTTTAATATCGTTTCTCTATGAACCAAGCCAGGATGTCATCTGACCCGACATCCAACACGGTCCGAGACATGACCCGAAGGGCGTTCCCGATCCCCACATGCTGACAACCATTACTGGGAATCAAAGTAATCACTATATGAACAATTTTTTCCAATAAACTAGGATCAAATAAACAAAATAATAAAACAGAGCATGAAACAATAAACAAAAACTAACCATAAATAAATACGTAAACTAATATAGATAAACATATAACTGAAGAACGAACTAAGAACTAAATACAAACTAAAACTGGACTACACCACAGAATCTCCATGTGACCTCTTGGTCACCCCCAACCACAAGAACAAACTGAACCAACAATGATCACAAGAACTAGAAAACTAAACTTACAAAACAAATCATGTCTAACAACACTGAAAGGTACAACTAGGGGGTGTGCTTCACAGATTAGTATGAAACCACCACAAAATCCATGCATTTACTTCCCCAAAACAAACTACAAACACTAGTTTTAATTACATGTATAAAAATAGTTTTTTCTCATTTTTAATAAACAAACACAAATTTTACTTTTTAGGAAAACACACACCATCCTTTATTTTTAAAATAGGCTACCACATTAGAAACCAAAATCCCAAACTAGAAACCCAAAAAAAAGAAATACTAGGATATACTAAAAATAAATGGATAGTACAAAAAGGAAACAAAGTGAAGCAGAAAATAATCAAGTAAATATAGATAGCTAACTATGGGAATTTCCTAAACATCCCTAGAGTGATCCCAGAACGTACTCAGTTCAGAACCACCTACTCGCATATGGTGAAACTTCAAAGTCTATAACCAACTGTCCACCCTCAACCAGACAATCCAATGACACTACTCTCCTGGCCTTTAAATCTATACAAGGGGTGCCAACTCATCAAAATCGGGGTTGATAAGCAACCATCACTCAACCCTCTAAAGACACACAAGAAATCCATGGTAATTGTATATTGTGTAAGTAGGAGGTCATTGCAAGTGTGACTCACCATACCTTCCACCACCACACTTGCCTACCTAGAACACTGACACCACCTATAAGATAACCCATAAGTGGAAATACCACTATAAGGGTTCCCATAATATATCAAACCATTCATAGATGCCAACCAGGCCATCACATCACATGATCATTCAAAACATTTTAACAAACATATCAAGGTTCCAATCGAGCAACTTTATTTCCAAACCACATTTATTTCTCAATAATTATAAAGTACCAATCGGGATTTACATCATGTCAATTTCAAATACACTATCAAAAAATTTCTAAACCATTTTGAAAAGAAATACAAGCAACCCCGTTCAAGATCCCAATGCCAAACAAGCCTTTATACCAAATCCAAATTCATTCCCAACCTTATTTCAAGACCAATATGAAAACACACAACATAATTAAATATTCCAAATGATCATCCCTATCATTTAGAAACCAACCATCCATTATAAATAGTAAATAGGCCATAATATTAAATATAACACTTGAAAACTCACTCGATTCATTTGAAAACAAATGGAGTTTAGTTAAACACTATGAGTTTAAAGGGGACACACAAGTGTTTTGAAAATAGGATTTTTAAGTTAAGAAAGGATATCATCATTTTTGTGCCAATCCATGTGTGCACTTAAGGAACACATGAAAGTTCCCATATCCAATGGAATTCCATAAGTAATTTTTCCTTAAACCATATACAAAGAAACATAACATGTTTTTCAATTAACATAATGACCACACCATAAAAATCACCACATTCTACATATCAAACCCAAATCACAATCCAATAAATTTAATAAAACATATCTAAGGTAAAATACCACTCAAATCAATAAAATTTACCCTAAAAGACCAATTTACATTTTATAAATCACATTAGGTGCATATGTACTTAGGCATATAAAAAGAATCACTTCAGAACCCAATTTTAAAAATTTATACCAATAATAAAACACCATAATAAAACAAAAAAAGGTACCAAAAGTATGTGAATTATGTTTATAAATTTATTGAAAGAACCCATGCATCAATGAAATTCATTATAAAGGAAAAGTATTGAGACACCTACCTCAATGGTGTGTGAATGCGATGAAACTCTAAAAGGAGTAAGAATACACAAAAAAGCTCAATCTACACACTCGAAACATCAAGAAAATTGAGCTACACATCAACCCTAAAATATAGGGTTAATACAGTAGAGAATACACCCAGGGAAACCAATAAAGATATAGAGGAGAAGAGGAAGAGGGTAAAAAGAAGAAAAAAATCCTAAAAACTCACCTTAGATATTATGAGGAGCACCCATAGAGGTGGATGAGCCAATGGAAGAGGGGTATGGGAACCCTCTTGTGTTCCGATGACGACCCAAGGGAAGGAATTCCAAATTTGGGATAAAAATAGGGGAGAGATAAATGGGGTTTTAGATTTTTAAAATTCCTGGGTAGATTGTATGGTTTGGACACACAATTTACCAAACCAAGCTCCAATTGTGTGGTAGCTCCTATCCAAGAGGAGATCAACGACACAACCAACCTTCATGGTTTGACATACCATGTTCAAACCATGATTTATCTTATTTACAACTCTAGGACCTTCTGCATGGTTACCTGGGATTTTCTGCACGTTTTTCACTAACCGTTCGCTTCCTGTGCACATGCTAAAAATTCACCCAAAACTCAAAAACTCAAAAATGTAATACCAAAATCAAACCAAAACCTACACCAAAACACCCAAATCCAAGAAAATAATAAAATAATAGGATTTAAAATGTTGGGGTGTGACATTAAAATTATTAAAATTTCCCATTCTATTTAAAGTATTACTCAGAGAGATGTTCTACCCTCTCATCCATTTGTTAAAAAGGAAATTTTCTACCTTGATCCAATTCTATATTCAAAACCACAAAATTATTTTCTTGATTTGTCTAAAACTATTTATTATAGTTTCCAATATAATATTTATAGTTATAAAATCCATAAATATGGGAAGTGTTACGGTTTAAGTCCCACTAAAAAGCAAGTTTGTGTTCAAAATAAATAAGTTTACTTCATTGAAAAAAATTTATCTGCTAAGTATGATGTTGTATGTGATTATTTACAACCATTTTTTGAAATTTTAGCTTATTTTGAGTCTTCTATGGACCTTTTAAATTATATTTTTGACGTTGAATTCAATTATTTAAAATGGAAGTCTTATAAGTTGTATGATCTATAAACTATTTTTGGAATATTTTCTAGAAATTTTGTCGAGATTATTGCTAGTTTGAATTTTGTTTCTATGCTTTTGAAATCATATAAGTGTGGGAGAATCCACAATAGAGTTTTTCAAATAAGTGATATTACTATTTTGGTGTTAACCATTTTGAATTCTGAGTGATAGGTCTGAGGAGTTAGGTTGAGCTGGAAAATATGTTATCTACTGCTGATTGAGAAGATTTTTGGAGAATGTTGCTTGCTGTTGAAGATGGAAACTACATGAATGATCCTATTAATGAATTATTAAAAATAGTGATATAAAATTCATCCATAACACTTACCCATTAAATTACTATGGAATTAATTTTTAGGGCCTTGAGTTTGGATGAAGACTTTAAAGCCAGCGCTACATGGGAGACAACCCATAATTTTCTTGTTTTTTGTTTACATTTCTATTTGAATAATTTATTCTTTTTCGATTTTATGTCTCCCTATTTTTTTGAACCCAAATATTCCTCATGTTTTATTTTTTTTCATTTGAAAATGTTGGTGTTAACTAACCATGAGGTGAAAGTAGTGTGCGATAGGTGGAGTTACAACAACATCGGTGTACCAGGACCCATTATTATGAGAAGAGAGTGATATTGGTTATAATAATTCCTTATCAGTGGTAGTGTATTTTTGAACTTAAATTATAGAATGATCTTTTATAGAAGAAATCAAGATAAAAAATCCTTAATACTTAACTCTAATATTTATTTAAGAAATGTATTATGATATTTTCATTCTATAAGAACTTAATCATGCAATTATAGAACTTCTTAATTAGAGGGATATTAAAAATTTAGTGTACATAAAAGTGAAAGGATTCTACATATATGAGGAGTAATTATTTCAATTCTTTATGTTATTTTTTAGTGCTTATTTTGGTTATTTATATTTGACTTCTTTTAATTTTTTTTTCTAATGTCATGTCTAGTATTATGCATTATTGAAATTTTTTCCATTCACTTTCATGGGTTGTGTTGTGTTTTATTTGAAATAATAGTATTAGTTTATGATATATTTTTTTCTCTTTTGAAAATATTTATTGAACTCACCTGTAGCATGAAAACTTCTGAAAATCATTTTTTGCACTAGATTGTGAGGAAGTGGCTAGTAGGCCCCTTTTTGTATGGTTGTAAATTTCATGTGTTTGATTATTGTATATTTTTTTTGAAATTTTTTGTCACCCCTAAAACTTTCATTTCAATGTAATGCATTTATAAATATTTTTGAACCAAAATGATTGATACATTTCTTCCAAATTTAGATTCATCATTGGGGGAAACTTTGAGAATTAAGTGTGGGATAGGGGACCTAATTGTGCTTAATTGCACTTCAATTTAGTTTACATAAAAAACCCTTAATTGTTTTTCAAACATCCTCCCGATCACAAATCATTTTAATCTGTTTGTAAATAAGATCCAAAGAAAAAAATAACACAAAAAAAAAACAAAAAACAAAACCATTGCATCATTCTAAGGTGATAATTTTATTCGTAATTTAGGGGTTTCACAAATTCTGAAATTGATAGAATAGTGTGTTTTCCAAGCGTTTTTATCATACTATTTAATGGATATTCAGTTTCAGAACTAAGGAAGGGAGTTTAATGGGAGATATTTTTATGGGATTGATATTATATCTTGAGAACACTAGAAATTCAAACTTGAACCTAGGTGAAACATTCTCTTTGAATAAACACATCATGAAGACAACTCAAATGATAACCATTTAAGTTCTTTTTTACTAGATTGAAATGCACACTTGGGATCCCACAGTGAATATATGAGACTTTATGCACTGATTGTGTGTGTAAGCCTTATGTACATATCAAATAAGTGAGTTTGAATAGTGCTTTTTTACATATATGCTGGGTAAAATTCAAAAAAAAGAAAAAGAAAAAGAAAAAGAAAATACAATGCCTAATAGTAAAAAATGAATTCATTAAGGTGAGTGTAATTTTAAAACTTTAGGATTAAAGGTAAATCCAACTTACATGAAAATAATTTGATTTCTATCAATGAAGTAAAAAATGAACTGGAACTTCAATTATTTGGAACCTAGGAGAGAGTGATAGTTGAAAGTGTCTCCTATTAAATTGTTAATTCCACTTTTATTTAACCTATTTCAATCCTTGAACTAGAACCAATTTTGAAATGAAATTGTGACAGTTAGTGATATTCACATAGGTGGTAAGATTATTTCTATCTTTGTAGGAATTTTTTATTTTTTATTTTTGATTTTAGAGTGATTTAAAACTTAGGAAGGATGTCCATTATTTGTAAATAAATAAAATCAATTGAATTGATTGTGAGCGAAATTTATTAAGAGTGGGGAAATATGATGTGACACTAATTTCATTCATTTTACAACATATATTATTATATTTAATTTTATTTTTATTTTCAAAATAATTTTTTAACAAATTATTTTATAATTGTTGTTAATTTTGTGTTTAATTATAAAATCCATGAATTTTGTGTTAAAATATGTATTTTATTATTTATTTTAGTTATTAGAATAATTTTAGTTTAATAAATAATTTAATTTTGACCCATCATTGTTTATTATTATTTATTTTAAATTATGTAGATACATTCTTATAATTAATTTTAAATAGCTAATATCATTCTTCAATTTTTTTTATTTCATTTTTTTTCAAAATAATAATATTAATTGTTGAATTTTATTTTTTGGAGTTTATTAATTTTATATTCAATTTTAATTTAAAATAACAATTTTAAGTTTTTTTATTTAGTCTATTTTGTTTAAAAAACCATCTATTCATTCATTCTACTTTTTTCAAAATATTTATTTTAAATATTTAATTTAATGATTTATTTTATTTCATTTATTCATTTTTTTATTTCAATGTAATAGATATTAAATGTTTTTAATTTGAGTTTTTAAATAAATGTATTAATTATTTGGTTTATTTGTAAATGAATTAATTTATTCTTATTTTAATTTTATTTTTTTGTATGTAATTTTAATTTGAATCTAATTTGTTTAATTATTTTTCAGGTGAGTAGGTAGCAAGGTCAGTTAACAGACATTGAATTCACCCCCATTTAAATCTCATCTCACGATAAGTAGGATGACCATGATCCACTCTCCCAGCCTACCATGGATGCATCCTACTACATGATAAGAACCTCACGATTAGTATATTGATCATGAGAAGCTTCACCCTCCCTTCCCTACCCACTATTATTGAATCCCTCACCCTACCATGATGAATTGGAAACTCCACCTGAAACCCACCATACTCAGACCATAGCCACCACCACACTATACATAACCATCCATGGTCGTGAAGAAAACCAATGATCATCATAGAATCTCACGCAAGACAAACTCGCAGAAGACCACCACCATTGTTGAACCCTCGCCATATGATTCCCTTTCCAAACCAACCCAAATAAATAGAACACCACCGTGAGTGAGGAATAAGACCTAAAAAACCAGATCCATACCCTCATTAAAGTTTATATCCCATGAAGAAAACCCCCTGAAGTGGTAATTTAAAGATGGATTTGCCTCCTTTGAATACTAAATCCACTGGCTGACAAACTAGTGAAGCTAAAACCAAGACAAGTCGGGATCTCCAAGTCTAACACTAGTGTTGAATGACCACTCGAGATGCACCTATTATCACCATAAATCCCTAAGGATTGAAACTAAATATGATCTCCACTGTTGATGATGTCTGATCAACTATAAGAGGAAAAAAACTGAGGTCGATGCCTTTCTGATCCACAACCGATGTGTCACTTTCCATAACTATTATGGATATGGAAGAAGATGAAATACTACCAAAATATGAAGGACCCACTAACACCCATCAATATGAGATCCACAAGTTGGCTTCTTAGAGAAGAAGCCCCATAGAAGACATGTAGTAGAGAAAGATATAATTAATTATATATATATATATATTAATAATATTAAGTACATATTTATGTAATTATATTTATATTTAATAATATATATATATATATATAAATAATATAATATAAAAAATGGTCATACATCACTGACGTCCGAGCCCAAAGAAAATGATTAATGATTTGAGTGTGTGGTTTCAGTAATGAAAGGCCCAAAAATTGTTATAAACTCACCCATAAACTAAATTTCCATTGATTTTTTTACTTCCAAAATTAGAGACACTGAATTCAAACTATTTCTATTGTATGTAATAATAAGGAAAGATTGTCTTGAGGGAGATCATGAGCACTAAATTTCATGAAAATTCTAGGGGAAGTGCATATCATTGCGGGTGGTTAGCTGAATTCACAAGTATGTCACTCAGAACTAGTGAAAACATGTCAAAGAATTCCATATGGAGAGTGAAAGTGGATGAATTCACAAGGTGTATAGAAATATTATATTAAAAATTAGGATACTATCATTCACTAGAGGAAGAAGAGACACTTCTAGCATCTAGAATCTATCATTCACAGAGGAGTACACAAATGGGAATATACAACCGATATGGGGATCCAAATTAGATCTGAAGCCATAGTTTATGGAAGGGATACATATCACCATAGATGTTTCTTTGTCTCATTCTTCTTGTTCTCTGGATATTTGTTTATTCTTTCATTGGTAACTTGTTTATTTATGGGAATAAGGATGAGATGAAATGATTTTCATTTATCCATTATAATTTTATTAATATAATTTTTAGTGTATTTTAAAGTTTGGTGATCATTTTAATTTAAATTATGAGCATTATTTCACACTAATTAAGAACCTAAGGGTGAAAAAAGTGAATCAATTCATCCTTGAACATCAACCAATGTTATGAAAATCAGAAAAGGAAGATAAATTTATTTTATATAATGAACAAATTAATTCTAATGTTTAGATTCAGTGATCTAAACTAAAGAAAGTTCATTGAACTATGTAAGTTCACTGAAGTGAAAACTCAATGAATCTACACCTTTTCTCAAGAACTAAATAATTATATTAATTTGAGTAGGATCAAAGAACTCTATTTTTATCAATTCAAAATAATCCAAGGACTAAAATTTCATCCATTTTTGTCTCACTCTCTTTGTCATGTGTTTGTATTCCACACACCATTTGAATCATTTTTAATTTCAAATCTCATCTTTACCACTTTTTATTATACATTTTGACACTGGTTTTTTTAGTTTTATTCTATTTTGGTCTACACATTATTCACCTTATCTATGGTTTGAACCTTCTTACCATAGTACTATGGTAAGTAGGTTATAGATAATTAATTTTCTCTCACAAATGTAAATAAAACTTCCATAATTCATTAGTGAGAAAGGTTTTGAAAACCAATAAAGGGATACATCCCTGATTTTCATGACATGACACTATATGTCATGCAATGAAATATACTAACACAAAATTCCAAACTCTTATTTTTGTAAATTTTAGGTTAGGCCCCGCACTCATTGATCCCATAACCTCTAGGTTTGACTTGGGAAAAATTCATTGAATTATTTTATGGCATTTAATCCACCTAGGGGTATATTTTAACCTATGGTGATAAGTCTAGGGAGGAGATGTAGAGGTATTAGAGATAATAGCCTAGAACAAGGTGTTGTTCTCTACAAATTCCTTCACCAGACCTTCTACACAATTTCTTTTAGGTTTTTATTTCATTATTTTTCTTCATCCTCTCATGGATTCCATGTGGGTGTGATTTTATTTCATACAAATTATATAACATGAATGATAATTTTATTTAATAAAAGGTTTTTTCATGTTTATTTTAAATTGGGTTTTCATTTTTCATCAATTATTTCAATTATCTTCTTTCTCTTTGCTATGCATAACCATTTTATGCTAAATTCAGGGAGAGATAATTTTAATAGTGATTAATAGAACTAATTTTTCTCCATAACCATTCGATTGGCCGAATTTTTCGTTTAAAAATGGTTTTAGGTTACTAATTTTATCAATCAACTGAAGTATCATGACCATTGGGAAAATGGATTGTTAGTGAGAGAGAGTATTCACCCAGACCCAAGAGCCTAATTAAACTTGATTTCAATGAAAAGTTAGAGTAATCATGGTATTTTCACTTTATTAATTTCATGAATTTGGATCTTGTATACTTAGTGAGATTTTTTTTCAAATTTTATCCTCCCACTTTCTCTAAAATCCTTATTCTTAGTAGATTAGATTTTATTTTTTAAAAATAATAGATAGTTTTAAGTATTTATTATTAAATTAATTTTAATCCTTTAATATATACTTTTGGGATCAACCTCAGACATTCAATATCCTATAAAACTTAATTATAAATTTACTGAATTTTCATTTACATTTTAAAAATTTTAAAAATTGGTATCCCCGTTGGAATTAATGAAACCTCCAGGAGGTACCACTCGCTCTTTGAAACCTGCCTCAATATCAAGCTCTAACATTCAAGGTGTTATTCATTGGAAAACTCAAGGCATATGTATTACCAAACCAAAAATTTGATCACTTCCCATGAATCATTCTTGAGAAAAATAACCCACTCATGCCATCCACATGTATGGAACACAAGTTCTCAGGCTAACCCCTCTCATGGGTTAACCTTTAACATAGCTAGGTGATTACCCACGAAACACTGATTGACATCTCTGGGGTCTCTAGGTCTCACACTTAGCCAAAATTCATTTCTCAAATGGTTATAAATCATGAGAAACATCTTTTTCCTTTGTCCATATCACACGACATCTCACGTACCAACACACTCACTCATGGGTATCACATACACATAGATTAGGAACATCATACAATGACATCATCCTAAAACCCTAATTATCATTTAGAATCCACCTACGAGACTATCTCTTCAAGAATCCCAACTCATCTAGGGCCATCAATATGATAACTGACAACATCATCTTGGACTATTCATACCACAAAACCATAAACATGATGTTCAATTAGATATAATTCCATTGCATGTGAAATGGTAAAACACTATATAGGTTGTCACTGACACTTTAAATAAATGAACATATGGAATTCATCCTCTCTAAGCATCTGCACATTAGACTACTCCCTGGCGGATCTTGTCACATTACACAAGCACACACATACAACCATCATCGAACTATAATGATATGTATCCCATGAACCACTATCACAATGTTTAGTTAGGTGGAGTGTTATTCCAAGATATAATAGAAAACATTGTATAGATTGTTACCAACCCTTTAAGTAACCGAACCTAAACACTAATGATCAGTAATGGGTTATCACAAGGGATTCCAATGTCTATGTAGACCTACTAGGGCCACTGCCCCTTAGTGAACATAAAACTGCATGGTGGTTCTTATTAGTGATCACTGCATTATATATCCAAATGACCTACCATTATAAGAAAATATATATACATGTTAGTCTATCTGAGTATAATTCCATCAAGTTCTTATAAAAGAAAAAATTGTATGAGCAGTTGTTGACACTTTAAATAGTTTAAACTCAATCAGTGATGAAATAAAACACTAGAAATACCTTACATGTTATGTGAATCCTACATGATTAGAATGACACCTGATATTTTTATTTCCACTATAAGATAAGAGTCAAAACCAAAACTGCTCTCTTTATAATTGGCAAAGAGAAAAATATCCATAACAAATCATAAACCTTGAACACCATATTCATCAATGAGGTTAAGTTGTATAAAAAACTCTAACATCACATAACAAGAACATTAATCATGATCCCTTGATTGTGATATAATGATATTTTAAAAAAGAAATACTATGTTTTATAGCATACAATATACATAACACCAAGCTTAAATGAACAACGAATTATTATTATTTAAATGTGACTATTAGAGCATAACCGTTAAATTAGTGAGAATGAATAGTATTAATTTCATTATAAAATATATAATGGTCCTACTTATTTATAATGTATTAATAAATGATTTTTAAATAAGCACTTGATTTTTAGTAAAGTCATTTTATTCTTCAAAAATATGATTCCTTCAAAAATGGGTTTTCTTGATTTTTTTGAGTGAATATTATAATTAATTTTTTTGAAGTTTTAGAAAATTTATTTGAAAAACTGAATTTAATTTTTGAATTAATCATCTCAAAATTATCTTATTATGTATTTTTTATAATTTTCTGAAAAGATTGATTTTCCATGAATAATGAAATATACTGATTTTTAATTGAAATCTGTATTTTATTTTAAAGTATTTATAAAGTAAAATTATATTTTGACTTATTTTTTAATTTTATTTTTAATTTTTTATTTAAAATGATCTAATTATGGTATTTTAAATGAATTTTATACTTGAATTTATTATAAAAACATTTTATATTTAAAAATGATATTTTCTGAAAAACCATTTTTTGAATCTTGCTGGTTAAATATTCAATTAAATTATACCAGTTATGTGTTTTGAATTTTGAAAAATGGACTCTATATTTGTAATCAGTGGGGAATTTTTTTTAAATTGGTCCCTTTTATTTTTGGTTAATAATAATGGTAATATTAATAATTTTTGTTTTCACGATAAAAGGTAAATCAAGTAATAAAAGTTAAAAATAAAATGATAAGGACTATACAATGAACCTAAAACTAGACTTTATCTTATTTAATGAGTCCATTTCGTCCATTATCATCCAATATTCGGTTATATGACATTTTTTTCTCATTTGGATAAGATTATGATTTTCATAATAGTTTATTAAAAGAAAAGTAAAAAAATGTCACACTCTTGTTTTTCATAAAAATAATATTTTTAACATGGGGATAAACAGAGTATATGTTTATTTATAAATAATCATTTTAAATATAAAATATTTATACTCATCATAGTATTTTTTTTAATTTTTGCTAAATAAATAATTTACATAAATATTTAAAGAATGTTGATGTGGGGATTATTCAATTAATGGGAAAATAAAATAAATGTCATTAAAAATATTAGAAGAAATGTAATTCTAAATAATTAATTTGATGAAAGAATTTTATAGATTAACATGACATGTTAGGGATATAATAATAATTGTTTTCTAATTTTAATTCTTTTCTTGATGTTATTAAAATCAATGTGATGAATATTTATAAAAATTGACATTAATGATATTTTATAATAAATAATATTTTATCAAATGATATAAAATTTATAAAAATAATAAATCTAGAAAATTGATTAGTATATTGTTTATAATAGAAACCATGGTCAATTTATAGGCAGTTTTTCCATTTATTATAACTATATTGATCCTCAAAGAGTAAAATTCCTTATTGTCATGGAGTGTGAAAGGGGTTAACTAGGGGTTAAAAAACGATAAGGGTAAAAATGTGGTCAAAACTTGTCTAATTTTTACTGTATAATATGATTTATACCCATAATCATATTATATTTTAAATAAATCAGTTTTTTAAATTTTAAACATTAAATTAATTAATATTAATTAAATATTTTGGGAAAATCTTAGAGTGACCCTCCCCTCTCTTATAAAATGGAATATCTTCTTCTCTTAACTTAAATTTTAAATAACCATTTATTTTATCCAATATCTACCAAAATACCTTCATATAATCCATATACTAATTTTATTGGTCTTGGTTTCGGTATAATACCAACCTTATAGTGTTTAAGGTGTTAAATAAAAGAGGTTTTCTAAAGAAGATGTATAGTTTTTAACAATATGTTTTTGTTTTATTTATTCTTATACCTCCTTAAAATATTCCTAAAAATGATAAAATAATAAAAATAATATCCTAGATATACTAAGATTTCATTATGTTGACTCCATGACCTATATATATATCCTATAGCATAAAATAGAAAATGAAACCATTATTCATGTGTAAGGAGGACTATCGCCTCGCAAACCAATGTAATTTTTTTCCATCATTGTCTCTCATGGAAGAATTATAATGATGAAATTATTTTTTTATATATGATATTCATGACATATTTATTATTATTAAAACACAATATATCACTTTATTCTTACATTTCTATTCACTGAAAAATGATAACATGATTCGTGCGTAAGTATGGACTACCACCTCCATGAAGCGATGTGATTTTTTTCATC
Organism: Viscum album; assembly: GCA_963277665.1. Taxonomy (NCBI): domain Eukaryota; kingdom Viridiplantae; phylum Streptophyta; class Magnoliopsida; order Santalales; family Viscaceae; genus Viscum; species Viscum album. The sequence continues at coordinate 1,778,123,237 of OY728157.1, forward strand.
ACAACATCAGATGATTGATATATATAAATATATTTAAAAAATTTATATTATATTTATGATATCATGACAATTCTATAAGGATAAAATAATTATTACCTTATTTCCATAATGATCATTGAAAAATGGAAACGTTACTCATGCGCATGTATGACTCGCCGTCTCCATGATTGTAGCATAGTCCATTTTTCATAATAATATTTAATGGTTATATTTAAAAGTATAATTTATGTATAAAAATTATAATTATTCCATGATCATTATTCTGGAGATGATAGATTAATTACTGCTTTGACCATAGTCAACATACCTAAGTAATTTTGGACTTATGATCCAAATATTATCAAAACATCCAATGTGTATTTAATTGATTAATTAAATAAATTTATAATGTTAAAATATAAAATAAATGGAATAATAAACTTGAATAAGTTCTTAATAAAGTATAAATTAACCTAAGTTTCTTATTTAGGAAGATAAGGAATGTACGTGATGAGTCAGACTCAAGGTAAGAGACTTTATTTTAAAAATCTTCATTAAAATTTCCATTAAAACGTTATTTTTCTTCCATATACATATGAATATTTTCTAGAAATGATTTAAATATGGTTTTTAATTATCTTATATTATTTTAAAAATTAATTTTTATTCATGTTTTACTTTTTTCAAAATGGTTTGAAAGTAATCCTTTTGTCATTTTCCAAATGAGGTGTTTTGCGACTTTTCTGAAAAAAAATATGGAAGGAATGTTTTTTTATATTACATTGTGTGAATGGGTTTTCCCACTATCAAGAATATTTTTTTTATTTGAAGATTCCTTTACAAATTTAGATGGTTCTTTTAAAAGAAAATTTTTTCTTTTATATATGCATAGTTTTTTTAAATAAGTGATTTCAAATGGAAAGTTTATTTTCCTCAAGAAAGTCTTAAGAATATTTAATGTCATTTCTATTCATCAAATAAAGCAAACATTGATTTCAATTATTAATTAAATACCTATGTACTTTATTTATGTTATGGTTCCTGATCATTTTTTATGATGATGGGTTGTTCTGTTATAAACCAAAGGTGGCTGACCCCATTATAACATTCAATACATTGGGTAAAGGGGAAGATTTAACCGATTAGGTTTCTCCTAAGTGAATATGGGAATATATTGTGATGTTTATTCCAAATATGGGATAGATTTAACAGATTAGGTTTCTCTTAAGGGATTATGGGAATGTACTGTGATGGTTATTCCATGTATAACCATTATGGTTATTACAATTTTACCTCTAATGATTAATTTAAGTATAATTGTGATGGTAATTCCATGTGTAAGTAAGATTATTCCTAAAGTTACTTACATGATTTATCTATAATTTCTATGTTTTTTATATAAATATTCTAATTTCACAAGGTAAAGTAAAGTATTTTATACTTCATAAGATTTAACTATATAACTTTGTGGAAAACTTATTATTAGTTTTTTATAATTTCAAAGAAACATTTATGAGTTTTATTTTTCATTTAATATTTCTTATGATATATTTTATGAAAATATTTGGGCATTGGAGGTGATATACAGGGTAATAAAATATTAATTTTGAGAGAAAACTTTTTTTTGAAGAGAAATTTTTTTATAAGTATTCATAGACTAATAGTTTATTACTTTCTTTTTATATACCTTACTGGGATTTTGTGATCATCCCATGTTTTATAATGTTTTCAGGGATTAATGATGGGTAAGGGAAAGGAATAAGTCAATTTAAAATTCATGAATATTTGAAATAAAAGGAAACCATGTTTCATTATAAATGTTTTATATAAATGAAAAAATGGATATTGATTAGAAGTGACCACTTTGTATATATATAGGTTTATTATGTAAGGGTTATAACCTAACTCTCTAAAACTCTAAATGTAAAAGATATTTTGGAATACAAAAAATTTAATTCTAGTTTAAGGTCACTAAAATATATACTATTTAAGACTAGTTCTTTATAATTGGTATTAGAGTAGGTTTTAGATAACTTTTGAGGATATGATGTTATTGGAGAAAATGTTTGTGGTCCTCTATAACCACAATGGTTAGGGAGAATCATAGTTATTTTGGATAAATAAAAAGAGTTTGAGATAACATGAATGTGGATATCATAGTATTTATCCTCATCATAAGATGATATATTATGATTTTATTGAAATTCTCACACTGACCTTCTGGTTTTAGTAAATGGTTAGGTCCAGCGGGAACCAAAATTACAATGAATGTGAAGGAAAATGTGGTGGTTTTATGAATAAGAAACTAAACATAATGGGAGATTTTGATATAAATATTTTTGTTATTATTAAAAATATATTAAGAGTAATTGTTAACAACATGAACCTTTGTGATTTTTCAAATTCATAAAATATGAGAGAAGTGAAGATCCATGGACGTTTAGGTGATAAAGATCATAAAGGTAAAAATATTAAACACATTATGTGTTATGAATGTGGGAATAATCACATTGGAAAATGAATTAAAATAATGGGAATATGTTTTATATGTGTTAAAGGATATCATAAAGTAATAATATACTAAGAAAAAAATAATTTAGTTAAATCCATATAGGGGAAAGAAGTTTTTATCAAGGCATCAATTAAATGTTATAAATATGGGGATAATGGTCATTATGAAAGTCGATATACTAAGGGGAATCCTCACAAATGGGATCAAAAAAACTGTACATATATCTATTTAGTAATACCTAATTCCATTTTATTTGAAGATTTTGAAACTACAAATGATATATAAAAGGTATGTATTATTTCTTTTCTTTTGTTATGACATTGTTGAATATTAAAACATGATTCATATTTTTATTTTTAGGAAATAAGTATTAAGGAATAATATTGAAAAGCTTGGTTAATAGATTATAAATAATTATGAATGATTAAGATGTCTACATATAAGGGATTCAAGAGTTATGGTATATTTAAGGATGATCATAAGTTTAAAATAATTAATAATATTTTTATTATAGGAGCTCTTTGGGAGACTTTTATTTAGTTTTGATATATGCTTGAGGTATATGTAAACCTTATGTTTATCACATGAAAAATTATTTGATGAACAATGATATTTTCATTTTTTGGAATAATATATAATTTTAATGTGTCATTACGGTGTTTTAGGTTATTGGTAGAAATGATTAGAAAATATTGGAAATTATTGATTAGGGAAAATACTGTTTGGAGTGATACATTAAGAGTGATTGATGTTATTTAGAGATAAATACTAAATTTATTTTGGAATAATAAGTTAACAAATACTTATATATAATTCTTGGTTTTCAATCTTAGTCTGGAATATTTTGAGGAATTTTAAGGATATTTATTCATTGAATGATCTAAGTTGAACTTTGGATATTATTGTTGAATTTTGGAAATTGAAGTAGTTTTTCTTGGTATGAGGTTTTATTCATTTTAGGGAATTATGTTATCTTTTCCTAACCATTTTGGTTTTGGTTAATGTCTAAATATAGGAGGAATATATTGTTAATATTTTTTGAATTTTGTGATCCATATAAGTTGATTCTAGTGCTCCAGGAAAGAAAAAATCATCTTGAATACTCATCGTTTATAGAAACAGATAAGATTATGGTGAAAATTGATTAAAGGATGAAACTCTACCTATTAGTTAAGTATATTTCCTTATGATTTTAGTATAGATGATAAATTAATTCCAAAAGTCTATGAAAATTATCTTAAAATAAAAATATTATCCTTTTACTTTTATTATCAAGAAATCAATGGCCTTTTAACCCATTATGGATTTATAATTTTGTGATGGTTAACTTTCTCATAGCCATATTCTCTATAACTCTATAGAAGTACTTGGAAGTTAGGTTTTTCTTCCATATCCATGTTTTCAATTCCCAGTTATTTTCTCCTTCTTGGAAATCTACTATGTTTTGTTCCAGATGACCTTCATACTCCACTTTTTCTCATTTAAAGAACAAGTTTTATTAACCCTATTTATAATGTGGAATTTTTTAAAAAGGTATTTTGAAAATTAAAACCAATGGGTTTTTATCTATATTTTAAATTAAAAGGAAATAATTTATTAAAGTGGAAGATAATGTAATATTATGATATTTTAAAAAATAAATACTATGTTCAATATCTTACAAGATACACAACATCGATCTTAAATGAACAACAAATTACTAATATCTAAATGTGACCATTATAATATAACTGTTAAATTAGAGGGAATAAATATTATTAACTGAATTATGAAATATATAATTATATAAGTCATTTATAATTTATTAATTAATGCTTTGTTAATAAGAACTTGATTTTTAGTAGTCATTTAATTCTTCAAAAATACATTTTCTTCAAAATTGTGTTTTCATGATTTTTATGAGTGACTATTATAATTAAATATCAAAAATTTTATAATTTTTTTTGAAGAAATTATTTTCATTTTCGAATTCAGAATTTTAATTTTTGATAATTTCTGAAAAGATTGATTTTTCAATGAATAATGAAAAATAATGATTTTTAATTGAAACCTATATTTTATTTTAAATATTTATAAAGTAAAACTATATTTTAGAATAGTTTTAAAATTTAATTTTTTAGTTTTTATTTTCAGTGATCCAATTATGGTTTTTAAATTAATTCTATACTTGAATATAGTATAAAAACATTTTATATTTAAAAAGAACGTTTTTTGAGAAACGATTTTCACTATGTCTTGTTGGTTTAATATTAAATTAAATTATGCCACTTTTGTGTTATGAATTTTAAAAAATTTATTCCATATTTTTAATCAGCGGGTCCAATTTTTTTAAATAATTATCTTTTATTTTTTTCAATATGAATAATAACCTTAGTAATTATTATTACAATGGAAAAGAGTAAATTGAGTAATTAAAGTTAAAAATAAAATGATACGGACTATAAAATGACCCTAAAACCTAACATAATTTTATTTAATAATTCCATCACATCCATACTCATCCAATATTTGGTTATAGGGCATTTTTTGGCCATTTTTATGAGATTATGACTTTTATAAAATTTTATTTAAAGAAAAGTAAAAAATGACACACTCTTTTTTTTCATAACAATAATATTTTTAACATGAAGATAACCAGAGGATATGTTTGGTTATAAATACTAATTTTAAATCTAAAATATTTATCTTCATTATGTTTATTTACTTTTAATTTTTAGTCAATAAATAATTACTTTAAATATTTACACTACGCTGAAGCGGTAATTATTCAATTAAAAGAAAAAACAAATAAATGATATTACAAATATTAAAATAAATACAATTTCAGACAATTAATGTGATCTAAAAAATTTATAGATTAAAATTACATGTTAGATATATAATAAAATATTTTTTTAAATTTTTTTACTTCTTTTCTTTATGTTATTAAAATCAATGTAATGAATAGTTCTAAAAACTGACATTAATGATATTTTATAATAAATAATATTTTATTAAATGATATAAAATTTCTAATAATATTATATTCATCCAAGTGATTAGGATATGGTTTATAATATCAACCATGATCCATTAATGGGCAGTATTTTCCATTTATAGTTACAATATTGACCCTCAAAGAGTAAAATTCCTTATTGTCATGGTAAGCCTGAAATGGATTAATGAGGGGTTAAAACAAAACAATAAGGGTAAAAATGTGGTAAAAATTGTATAATTTTTATTTTATGAGATTATTTCAACACATACTCATAAAATCATAAAAATAAATTAGTTTTGATATATTTTAATTTAAAATTAATTAATATTAATTTAATATTTAGTGAAATTCCAAGAGTACCCCTCCCCTCTCTAATAAACGGGAATCTCTTCTTCCCTTTACTTCACTCTTCAAGAACCATTTTGTTTTGAAAAAACATACCCAAAAACCTTCCTATAATACCTCCCATATTCTATAGGTACTGGTTTACACATAATGCCAACCTTAGTGGGATTAAGGTGTTAAGAAAAGAAGGTTTTCCGAGGAAAAGAAAGGTAAAGAATGTACAAGATGAGTTAGACTCAAGGTAAAGGAATTTATTTTAAAAATAATAAATAAATTTTCCCTTAGAATTATATTTTTATTCCATATCCATATTATTATTTTCTAAAAATTATTTAAATAAGGTTTTATTATTCTTCTATGATTGTTTAAAGTCATTTTTACCCATGTTTGTCTTTTTACAAAATAGTTTGAAAGGAATCCTTTTATTGTTTTCCAAATGAGGTACTTTGTGACTTTTCCAAAAAAATATGAAAGTATTATTTTTTTGAATTATATGGAATTAAATTATTTTGCCTCCATCATGACTAATTTTTTATTTTAATCTTCCTTTGAAAGTTTACATGGATCCTTTAAAAGAAAATGTTCTCTTTTATATGTGCATAGTTTTTTTTTAAAATAAATGATTTCAAATGAAAATTTTATCTTCCTCAAGAATGTTTTAACTATATTTAATGGTATTTATATTAATCAAAGACAAAAAAACTTGATTTAACATAGGTTTTATGATGAAATACAAGCTCTATGTACTTTATTTATGTTGTGGTTCTTGGGAATTGTTTATGATGACTGGTTGTTTCATTATAAACCAAATGCGAGTGAGCCCATTATAACCCTCCAATCCATTTGGTAAAGGGATAGAGTTAACTAATTAGGTTTATCCCAAGATAATATAGGTATATACTGTAATGGTTATTCCAAATATGGGACGGAGTAAACCGATTAGGTTCCTACAAAGAGATTATGGTATTATACTGCGATGTTTATTCCTAGTATACCCCTAATGGTTATTTAAAGTGTAACCATTATGGTTACTCCATGTATGAATATTATGGTTATTTCATGTGTAAGTAAGATGATTCTTTAAGTTAACTACATTATTTATCTACTCTTTCTATGTTTTTATAGAAATGTTTTGATTTCACAAGGTAAAGGAATTTATATGCTACCTTTTAAGGTTGTAAGATATAACTTTCTAAAAAAAATTATTATGAGTTTTTTATGATTTCAAAGAAAAAATTATGAGTTTTATTTTTTCCTTTAATATTTATTATGATATATTTAAAAAAATATTTCGGAAGATAATGTGATATCTTGGGTAAGAAAATGTTTATTTTTATCCCAAAGTTTATTTTTAAAAAGGAAATATTTTATAAGTATTCATTGAATAATGGTTTATTACTTTCTTTTTATGTAACTTACTGATATTTTGTGCTCATCCCACATTTAAAAAAAGTTAGGGCTTAAGTATGGTTAAGGGAAAGGAACAATTCAAGATAAAATTCATGAATATTTTTAATAAAAACAATATGTGTTTTGTTTTAAAAGTTTTATACTATGTTAAAATGGATACTGATTAGAAGTGTCCAATTTGTATATATTTGGGTATATTATATAATATTTATGAACTAACTATCTAAAAATTTAAACCTAAAAGATCTTTGGGAATATAATAAATTGTATTCTAGTTTAAAGTCATTAGAATATGTATAATTAATGGTGGTCTATAACCATAACGGTTAATATGTTAGAGAGAATCATATTTATTTTCGGATAAATCAAAATAGTTTGAGATTACATGAATAAGGATATATTAGTGTTTATCCTCCTCATAATATGATACATAATTATTTTATTGAAATGCTCTAACTGACCTTATGGTTTTAGTAAATGGATGGATCCAACAGGAACCAAAATAATAATCGATTTGAAGGAAAATGTGTTGGTTGTATGAATGAGAAACCAAAAAGAATTTATTCTATAGTGAGGAGTATTGCAGTTATTATTAACTAGATATATGTAGTAATGATTAACAACATGAAACTTGGTGAGTTTTCTAATGCATCAAATATTATAGAAGTGAAGATCCATGGAAGTTCAAGTGATAAGGATCATAAAGGTAAAAAGATTCAACAACATATATCTCATGAATGTGGGAAGACTCACCAATGCAAATTTCTGAAAAAAATGTGAAGATGTTTTATATGTGGTAAAGGATGTCATAAAGCAAGACTATACCAAGTAAAAAATAATCTTTTATTTAACTCCTTGAATGGAAAATAATTTTTTCCTGAGGAATCAATTGGATGTTTTAAATGTGATGACAATGGTCATTATGAAAAATGACGTCATAGGGGGAAATATCATGAATATGATCATCAATATATTAAAATATCTATTTATAAATACCTAATTCTATTATAGTTTAAGATTAGGAAAATAAAAATGATATATAAAAGGTAAGGATTATTTCATGGATTATGTTTTGACATTGTTGAATCTTAAAACATGATTTATATTTTTATTTGTAGGAAAAATTATTAAGTAATAATATTTAAAAGCATGGTTGATGTTTTATAATTAAAACTAAATGATTAACATACATACATATAATATATTCACGATTTAATTTATATTTAAGGATGATCATAAGTTTAAAATAATTAATACACTTTTGATTATGGGAGTACTCTAGAGAATTTAATTGAGTTTTGATAGATGTTTGGGGTATATGTAACCCTTAATTTTATCATGTGAAAAAGTTATTTGAGTAAGGATTATGTTTTAATTTTATATACATATGTTTAATGGTATGGATAACCTTTAGGGTTTATATGATATTTGATATTGATGTAATTATGGGTTATTACAATTTTGGGGATGCAAAATTAAAGGCACGAGATAATCATTGAGGTTAAATTTTTTATTTAATATTGAATATATTAAGGTTATTTTTTAGTATGTTTATCAATTTTTTGGAAATGTTATAAGGATTATATACAGTTTTAGAAACTGATGAACCCACGGGCAGGGCGACAACCAATTATATCTGGCAAGTCCATGAGGCTTGAACCCACAACTGAAGGGCGATAAGGGTGCATCGCCTACTACTAGACTATATGATATCATGGTTAAAATGACATTGTTTTTAATTATTTTAATTCTATTATAGATAAAAGTTAAGTTTATTTTAGGAATATATGTTTTATTAGATAGATAACCATGAGGTTGAAAACTGATTTAGTGATTATGTGATTAATGTTATTTTAAAAAAGGTTAACTATTTCAGGAACTTTATATGATTAAGGTGAACTGAATATTATAGTATTTTATTATAGAAATAAAGTTTGAGTTTAATTGTGAAATAATATATAATTTTAATGCATATTTATGGTGTTTCATGTTATTTATGGAAATTATTAGCATATCTTGGAAATTATATGATTCGTTTATATACTGTTTGGAGTGAGACATTAAGAGTAATTGATTTCATTTAGAGATAAATAATAAATTTACTTTAGAAGAATATGTGATAAAATCATTATGATTTTTTATTTTCAATCTTATTCTTCAATATTATAAGGGATTTTAAGGAGATTTATTTATTTAATGATCTAAGATTAACTTTGTATATTACTGTTGAATTTTGGAAATTAAAGTAGTTTTCCTACATATGAGGGTTTATTAATTTTGGGGAATTATCTTATATTATACTAATAATTTTGGTTTTGGTTATTTTATAAAGATAATAGGAATATATTGTTAGACTTTTGTGGATTTTTTGATCCATTGGAGTTGATTCTAGTGCTTCATGCATGAAAAATTCATATTGAATACAAATTGTTTAGAGCTACAGATGATATCATGGTAGAAATTTATTAAAGTGTGAAATTTTACTTGTCAAATAAGTATATTTACTTATGATTTTAGTATATATGATAAAGGAATTTCTAAAATTTAGAAAATGGATATTGAAATAAAAATGTATCTATTTACTTTTCTATCAATAAATCAATGTCCTTTTTAACCCATGAGAGATTTATAGTTTTTTTATGGTTAGATTTCTCGTAACCATGTTCTCTATCACCCTCTATCTGTCCTTGGAAGTTAGTTTTTTCTTCCATATCCAGGTTTTCACTTACCAATTATGTTATCCTACATAGAAACCTACCATGTGTTATTCCAGATGACCTTCATACTTCCATTTCTCTCATTTCACGAAGAAGTTTTATTATCCCCATTTATGACGTGAGATTTCAATAAAGGTATTTTGAAAAGTCAAACCCATAGTTTTCGACCTCGAGTTCAAATTGAGCAGATAAAATTTCTTAAATGGGGAAGAATTGAATATCCTATGATTTTAAAAACTAAAGACTATATTTTATACCATACAAGATACACATCACTGAGCTTAAATGAATAATGAATTATTATTATTTAATTGTGACCATTATAACATAACTATTAAATTGGTGGGAATGGATAATATTAAACATGTTATGAAATATGTAATGGTAATAATAATTTATAATGTCTTAATTAATTCATTTTAAATAATCACTCAATTTTTAGTAAAGTCGTTTTATTATTCAAAAATATGTTTTATTTTTCAAAAATGGGTTTTCATGATTTTTACGACTGAATATTATATATATTTTTTTAATTTAAAAAATTTATTTGAAAAAATTAAATTAATTTTTAAGCTCATCATGTAAAAATTATGTTATTATGAATTTTTCATAATTTTTTGAAAATATTTATTTTTCAATGAATAGTGAAAAATTATAATTTTAATTGAAACTTTTATTTTTTTTGAAGTATTTATAAAGAAAAATTATTTTTTGGATTAGTTTTAAATTTTAATTTGTTTATTTTTATTAAAAATGATCCAATTATGGATTTGGAAATGTATTTTATACTTCAATTTAGTATAAAAACATTTTATTTTTAAAAACGATATTTTTTTTAAAAATCATTTTTCGTTTAAATCATGGTAATTATGTGTTTTTAATTTTGAAAAATGGATTTCATATTAAGAATTATTTTTTCCAAATTTGGAAAATAGATCCCTTTTATTTTTGGTCGATATGAATAACAACCTTGGTATTTGTTATTGCCACAGTAAAGGATAAATTAAGTAATTAAAGTTAAAAATTAAATGATAATGAATATAAAATGACCCTAAAATTGAATTAATTTTATTTAATGATTCTTTTTCATATATATTTATATAAAATTTGGTTATATGCTATTTGTTTTTTATTTGGATGAGATTATGACTTTTATAATATTTTATTTAAATAAAAGTAAAAAATGTCACACTCTTGTTTTTCATAATAATAATATTTTTAACATGATTACAACCAGAGAATATGTTCAGTTATAAATCTTAATTTTACATATTAAATATTTATATTCATCAAGTTAATTTATTTTAATTTTTTAGTGATGAAATAATTACATTAAATGTTAACAAAATTTTGACGTAGTAATTATTCAATTAATTGAAAAATAAAATAAATGATATTAAAAATATCCAAAGAAATATAATTTGAGATAATTAATATGATACATAAAATTTTTAGATGAAACTTACATGTTATAAATGAAATTAGATATATATTTTTTAATATTACTTTTTGTCTTGAGGATATTAAAATCAATGTAATGAATAGTTCTACAAATTGACATTGATGATATTTTATAATAAATTATATTTTATTAATTGATATAAAATTACCAAAAAAATTATATTAACCCAATTGAATATTATATGGTTGATAATATTAACCATGGTCCATTCATGATTAGTTTTTCTATTTATAGTTACTATATTGACCCTTAAAAAGTAAATTTTTTTGTTCTCATGGTAAGTGTCAAAGGGGTTAACAAGGGGTTAAAAGAAACAGATATAGTTAAATATGCAGTCATAACATGTATAATTTTTAATTAATGAGACTATTTAGACCCATAATCATAAAATATTTTCAATAAATTAGTTCAGAGCCATTTTTAATTGAAAATTAATTTATATTAATTTATTATTTTGAGAAATTCCAAGAGTTCCCCTCTGCTCTATTATAAAAGGAAATATCTTCTTACATTTACTTCACACTTAAAGAAAAAATTTGTTCAACCATTATCTACCAAACTCCATTACTATAATCCCTACCCTAAATCTATAGGTCTTTCTTGTGGTATAATACTAACTCTAGAGGGATTAAGGTGTTAAGGAAAAAAGGTTTTCCAAAGAAGAGTTATAGTTTTTAACCACATATTTTTGTTTTATTTCTTCTTCCACCACATCAAAATATTATTAAACCATGATAAAAAAAATAAAAAATGTATACTATATATACATATATGTTATTATTTAAATTTAATGACCTATATTCATATTCTCTTTCATCAAATGGGAAACAGAATCGTCGTTTGTCTGTACAACAGACTACCGCTTCGTGAACCAATATGATTTGTTTCCCATCACCGTCTCTCATAGATGAATTATAATTATTGAATTGATGTTTATATATGATATTCATGACATTTTTATAATTATTAAAATATAATATTTCATTTTACTTCTTACATTTCAATTCACTGAAAAATGATAACGTTATTCATGTGTACGTGTGGACTACCACCTCCACGAAGTGATGCGATTCTTTTTTCATCACCACATCACATGGATGGTATATATAAGTATATTTAAAAATTAATATGATATTTATTATATTATTATCACTATTAAAAGTTAAAATAAAACTTACATTCTTTCCATAATGATCGTTGAAAAATGGAAACGTTACTTATGCGTATGCACAACCTACAGTCTACATGATTGTAATGCAGTTAATTTTATATAACCATTATTAATGGTTGGATTTAAAAGTAGAATTTATTTATAAAAATAATAATTACTTCATGATTATTATTTTGGATATTATTAAGTAACGATTTCTTTGACCATAGTCAACATCCCTAAGTCATTTTGGACTTATGAACCGAATATTCACTACTACAAATTGGGGCTATAATGGTGATAATTATTGGGTTTTATCAGTGCTTCAATAGCACTAATATTATGGGAAATTTTAAAAAGATGTTTTTAACAGTGCTAAAAAAGTGATGTTAAATTAACCCTTTAACATTTTTTTAGCATTGTTAAAGGGTTCCTTTAATGGAACTTTTTTAGCACTCTTAATGGGTGCCTTTAAAAGTGCCTTTTTACGACTGTTAAAGGTTGTATTTTAATAACGCTAAAAAAGCACTGTTAAAAATATGAAAAATATATTTTTTTTCATAGACCCTCAACACCACCTTTCTCAGTTCTTACATATCATTTCTCAGTTCTTTCCACTACCTCATCCTCCATCATGCACCCACCCCCTTCCTTAGTGCTAGAAGGCTACTGTAAATTCCTATACACACCTAGATTTGATCGCAGGACCTCCCTTATGTGACAGAATGCTATTTACCAGTATGACATGTGTATTTTGTTGTATATTTAATGAATTTTCTATTTATTTGTATATATTGTTAAATTTTTGATATATCTATATTCAATTATATTTATTTAAATATATTATATATTAATAATCATTAATATATTTATTATAATATAAATATATATATATATGTGTGTGTTTATTGATACACACACATATGTATATATAAAAATTATATATACATAATAGTTCATTTTTTTAAGGTAAATAAAATGAATAATTTTTTACATTAAATAAATTTAATGATAAATATTTATTTAACATATTTAAAAATACATTTTAACATAAATATGTTGATATATGCATTTATACAAGTGATGTATTATAAGTAAATATAATAAAATACGCATATATTTAATTAAAAATATTTTTTTTGAAAAATTATAAAATTTAAAAACCATAATATGAATATGAATATAAGACTTGGGAATAAATTCAGTCACCACCAGAAAAAAGACAATAAGACCCCCTTAAACGAGGATGAAAATAAATTGAATGTTAAAATAATTGGGGTACCTCGACTAAAATATCAATATTGGATTCCTTCTTATCCTCTTTTGACATCAAAAAAATATTGTCTAAGTTCCCCTAGGTCAAAAAGATGTAAAGATCATCACATGATTCGATTTGATATGTGGTAGAGCCCAAACATACACCCGGATCAAAAGTGATGGTTGTTTTAAGTTCGACTTCTGTTTTCAACTTATTTTGGAACTTTTATTAATTTTTTTAATTTTATTATATTAAAATTATTATTAAATAGATATTACTCGATAATAATAATCAAATTTTTAATTAAAACTAATTTTTTAATTACTTTATGAGTCATTTTCACTAAGTATCTTATATATTAAGAGTAAATGCTTATTTATCCTTATCTAAAACATATTTAAAAAATATATATTATATTTATATCAATATAAATATATTTATATATTATTTTTAATGATTTTTTAGAAATATATCTTTTTTCAGTGCCAGTAAAAAAATACTGATAGGGGTTCTTTATCAGTACTTCTAAAAAATGATGATATAAAGCTTCCTTTATTAGCGTTTTTTACAAGAACAGATAAAGGCCCCCCTTTATCTGCCCTTTTTTAGAAGGACTGATAGAGACCCCCCTTTTATCAGTGTTTTTTACTAATATTGATAAATGAGGGGCCTTTATCAGCAATTTTTTACAAGTGCTGATAAAGGGAACCCATTAACATCACTTTTTTTAGCATTGTCAAAGACCCCCTTTAACAGTGCTAAAAAATGTTGTTAAAGAACCCCTTTAATAGTGATTTTTCTAGAGTTGACAAATAGGGTGTTTAATATTCCTTTTAGCTAGCACTGTTAAAGCCCTGACACTGAATAAACCTAATTTTTTAGTAGTTATTGTCAAAACATCCGATGTAAACTTAATTGATTAATTAAATAAATATGGCATGGTAAAAGAAAAAATTAAAGGAATAATAAACATGAAAATGTTATTAAGAAAGTTTATTATCCTAATTTAGTTATTTAGGAAGATAAATAACATACATGATGATTTAGACTCAAAGTAATGGAATTTATTCTAAAAATATTCCTTAAATTTTCCCTTTAATCTCCCATATTCTTCCATATCCATAGGACTATTTTCTAAATAGTAATTAAATAAGATTTTTAATACTATTTTATTATTATTAAAAGTCATTTTACGTAAGTTTTATGTTATACCTACTAGTTTAAATACCATGGGGGTGAATTAGGGTATGAAAGATTAAAACAACTGTCTCTTTAGATCTTGTTTCATCATTATACAACACTATATTATATCTATTTTTTATTGAAAAATATAAATTGAAATTAAAGATAAAAAATAATCATTAATTTTACGTGGTTCACCCTCACTAGGATACGTCCAAGGAGCATAAAAAGTCAATGTGTCGATGTACCAAATATACTAAATTTCACTGATGCTACAAAATTTGGAGCAGACTCACCATCCATCCTGGTATACAACCATTCACAATTTGAAAGATCACTGCCCTCTCTTTCTGAAGTGTACTCACTTCTCCTCTAGTAGGCTATTCTAAAAATCATTTCTATGTTGATTCAAACTTATTTGTTTCTGTATGATCTTATTTCATCAATGAGCTGATAATCACATTTTCATGAGATTCATTCACAAGACCCCTATGTGATACCCTTTCACGAGTCACCCTTTAGACCATGAAAATCATGTGACTCTACCATGAGAATATATTCTATTTATGAGGATCATGTGACTCTCATTAGCCCACCTATGCCCAGTACATAACACCCTTTACAACACCCTTTCACGATACCTTATTCAGTTCATACAGATCATGATACCATGTTCAGATCACACAAATTGTGAGACCTTATTCATATAACAGAGATCACGAGACATTATTCCATTCATGTAGATTGTAAGATCTTTTTAAGTTCATATGGATCAGAAGATATCAATGGGTCTACCTATGCGTTCATACACCAGACACATACTTCACTCCATGAGACTCCTTTGTAAGAATTTCTACTAATTATGTAGAGTGTAAGGCTCTAACATAAGACTTTGTTTAGTTAATGAGAAATACTTTTTCTTCATATCAAACCAATTAAGAAAAATTCCATTTCTCTTAAGGATAGGTTATGAGGTATTTATCGGCATAAAACCACCACCATAACTCTAAAATGTTTGTTTAACCATATATTCCACAGACTCAGCAATTAGTGTCATGTGATTCACATGATCTCTTTACATGATTACCTATTGCTTATCGCAAGTGATTCATGTGATCATCACCATTTTCCTCAAGTTCTTTGTGTGATCTCATCAAGAGATCCAAATATAATCATGTTTCCAGTACCATTTTCTTTCAGCACTTCACGTGACCCCATCAAGAGATCAAATGACAATCATATAGTGTCAGTGAATTTTTTTAAGTACTTTGTGAGATACCAATGAAAGAACCAAAGGCAATCATGTAGTAGAATGATTTCGAATAACCATGTGATATCTCCATAATTTTCAACATATTTTTCTTCATGCGCTTCACATGATCTCTCTATGAGATCCTATTATAATCAGGTATTTTCATTAGGTGCTTTTCATGAACTCTTTGAAAGACCCTCTAACAATCATGCAATGTATTCATGTGATTTTCATGATCACTATGTGATATCCTCTTATAATCGTGTGATGTATTCAGGTGCTTCATATGATCACTCTACGAAATATTCTGAAAATCATGCGATGTCTTCAAGTTCTTCGTAAAACTGCTCCATGAGATCAATTCTGACATTCATGCTCTACAAGTTTAGTTCATAAATTTTTGTTATGAGAGATCAGTATAGACAATCATGCTCTATGAGACCTGACATTCACACTCTGTGAGATCAGATATTTCACGATCCATGAGATTATACATTCACACTTCCTGAGATCAGACATTCACACTCAATCTTCAAGAATCATTTGAAAACCAACCTTTGTTAACAACCTCAAACCTTGTAGACAAACATAGTTAACCCAAAATCACCCCTGAGAAGTATTTTTTAAAAAAATATCCCCCTTTTGGGTTTGTTTTCAACACTTATAATCTTCAAGAACCAACTTGTTGAAAAGTCATGCACATGCGAAATTATTTTCCTTCTGTTACCCCATATAGTGATTAAATACTTCCTTAACACATAATCTAAGCCCACACAATTAAATCTTAATTTGAGAAAAAATATTATCAAATTTCATGGGTGAATCACTTCACCCTCAAACCTATTCCTGAAAACCATCTCAATACCAAAAGCTAGAACAAGATCAGCCTTCGATATCACTTCTTAATATGCACATGGAGACTTCTTATAAAATAAACCCAAAGAGAACCCCATTGCATGATTCTTTTTCAATAATATACTAGTTTTTACATCATAAGATTTAAAACTCCTCCTATTTCACTTCCCCCTATCAGGTTCTCCCACTATCTTGATTCAGAAAATTTTCTCCCCCTTTGTCAATGAACCCAAAGGTCACTATTTTGTGGTCTAAAACATAGTAAAGAACACATATCATTGTAGAGGGGAAGATTATACCTTATGGAGAGGGGGTTTAAATCCATTCTATTAATTTATGAGGAGTCAACTAAACTCCAAGAGTCATTCAATGCCGTTCAAATGATTATTTGGGCAAGGACTTTTTTAGGGTGTCTACAACATGTAGTTCAGTAGACACATACTCCAGCTTCACAAAGACATGCTCCACTTTCTCGTTAAAAAAGTAATATCTAATTTCAATTTTATTTTTCCTCAAGTGATGTAAAATATTTTTACTAATATTTATAACACTTGAGTTATCATAATGAATTCAGATTGGAGGTTTAACTTCAACTCCCATATCTTTGAGTTGCTGCTTCATCCATATTAACTATGTGTAAGATTGAGTAGCTTCAATATAATTAGCTTCTGAAATTCTCAAATAAATAAAATATTATTTCTTTATTATCCAAGAAATACATAGTATTCCAATATAGAATGTACAACCTCTTTTTTCGATTATCTGCTGAATTTTCCTAATATGCATATGTAAATCCCAATAATTCTTGTTAATATTTTTAATTGTATAATAAAATGAAATCAAATATGCCTTTTATATATCATAGTATTATTTTTACTAAATGTAAGTGGATTTATTTAGGATTACTTTGATACCGTGATATCGAGAATGTGGAAAAACAATATCAAATTGAGCCACTGTTAAGTACAACAGTCTACCAATTATCTATCTGTATTCTATGATATGACTACTTTTCCTTCATCATTGATGTACCCAATTTGTGTATACCATTTTCATACCTAGAATTGATTATAAAAAAATGTTTTCACCAGATACACCTTTTTTGGATCAAATGATTTATTTTGGTGTTCTTGTTGATATTTTAAGAGATTCCAGCTAAATTCAAAAATCGGGAGCATTCAGAGTAAAAGTTAAATATACATAGTATTTAATTTATAAACACACTCCATGTAACCTTTCTCCAACAAAGTTCATCTAGATTGAGTACACACCCATGTATCTATTCAGATAGCACACATCATGTACCTCTTGTTAACATGTCGTGTACATCCTTATAGATGTGGTTGGTGGATAATTCAGAAAATACATGGCATGTGAGGTGGCACAACATGATGTGTACCACACTAACTGACCACCGACACATTGAATTTCAATGGGCAGCTCTGTAGCTCACCTACCAGTAGAGAAAATGAGAAAAAGTCAGTTGACCAAAGTACATGACATGTACTTTAGGTTACACACCGTGTAATATAGTTTTCTATAAATATGAGGGCATCCCTCCATGTTAGAGGTTGGAAATTATAGGTGGAGTTAATGCCACTTTTTCTACCAATCTCCCCTGAATCCAAATTGTGTTTTCTTTTTCTGTTTTCAATTCTATTTTAGCATAAATACCCTTCTCACTTCTTCTTCCCTCTAGTATCCATGGTAGGGGTTGAGTTTTTTCTTAATCCTTACTCTATGACGATGGTATTAAGAGGATAATTTCTTATGTTGAGGTTGTAATAAGGTTATGAGTACTTTGTAATTAAAGTTCTAAAGTTTTGATTTTATTGTGAATTATTTTTAATAATTACTTTATTGAATAAATTCCATATCAACTGTTGGTGTTGTGTCAGGCCAACAAAAACACCAGTAGTAAAAACTAAAGGAGTTATAGTGGGAGAATCCATGACCATTGGGTGATCCCACTGACACTTTCTTTAGAGGTTAATAACTTGAATGTATTTTGAGTAGTTAACTACTAGACCAAGGAGTTTACCTTTAAATATGTAATTTTTTGCTTTTGGAACAATAAAATGTAGCTAAATTGAATCCCCAGAGTAAACAATTTCATTCATATATTTAATACTAAGGAATGGCCATTATAATGAACCCTAGTTGAATTGAAACCCTGACATGCTTTTCTTATGATTGTTTTGTCACCCTTTTTTTAAAAAATTTTCAAAAATTGTTTCAAATTTTTTTCACATATGTTCCCTTCAACCATTTTAATCTAGATAATCAACTTAGACTCACCAACTAGCACTGGTAAATTGCTTCTCTATTTTCCCTATAGGATCAACCCTAACTACTGCTAACTACCTAGTTAGTCGGATTATAATAGAAAAAACACTTCCATTTTTTCCGCACCTCATGAAAAGATTGATCAAAATTATGGAACTATTGTTGGGGAATATGGAAAGCATGAAATGAGTCTAAGTTTAGGTTGGTTTACCCATAGTTTTCATTTTTTTCTCTTTCTTGTTTTTTTTCTTGGGATCATCAAACCCACATTTTATGGATTTCTATTCGACTGTGGATTGGTACGATCCACCTGGAGAGGATTTTTATCCATATGATCTAGTTCTATCATACTCATACCCATAATAATATTATATATACATGGATTATAGGTTTCAATATAAGGAATACCCTTGTACATTCTTTACCCAACCTATTCTTCCTTATTTTTCAAAACCATCTTTTGGTAATGCCAAAAGATTGATATCAATGATGGAAGACTATACCGCATGACATTTGAAAAAAACTAAGAGGTTGAGATGATTTGGTATTTTGGTGGAGAAAATTTCAAATATAATCACACATATACATACTCTAGCTGAGTTTAAGGCTGGGTGTTCTAATTATTTTTCAACAGATGAGAAATGTTATGATGTGGGCCCTACCTGTCATTCACTAGAAATTTATGAATATAATTTTCAAAACTAAAAATTTGAATATGGGTACACATTGAATCATGTTAATACTGAGTTTGATCACACATTTATTTCAAAACCCTTAGTCGATCATTTACCCACTCTGGAGGATTCGTATGCTTATTTTTAGGTTTTTAGTATTGAAAGCAGGAACCTTATGAGGTGGAGGATATACATGATAACACCTAAGAATAAGTTCACCTTCGACATATTCTATCCATGGAGTAGGGTTACTACAAACCACCACATAGACCACCTAAAGGTCAAGAAACCTAGATACATGATAAGGGCACCAGACATATGTGGTGGTTCGCACAATGAAATCCACATCCTCCTTAAAATTACAGGTAAGTACCCTAACTCAGGTTGATCCAAAGACCTAAAACAAAGTTTCTTACTGGGCGGCAACCTGACCAATCTTCTCCCTCCTCTTTCTTTAATTTCTGTTTTTAATAAAAACACTATGTGTAATTATCTTCAACACACCGTGTACCACCATTTTACTCATCTACAGTAGAAATAAGAACAAAATGAGCCTACATGCCGCCTATTTCTACTTACACGGTGTGTACTTCTATGATTATTGAATATTATTATATGTTTTTTAATAAATACATATTAATTAAGGTAATAAACATAAATTAAGCATTTATCGATGAAAATGTTGCTATATTTTATTCAATCCATCGCCAGTATGAATCGCTCCACACCTTCCTTTGGTATATAATTAATTATTTTTAATCCCATGTTTTAATTAAACTACATGTGAGATGTTTTAAAATAAAATAAAATCATTTAAAAATTAAAGAAAACCCATGGTGGGGATGGATTGGATGGAATGGCCGTAGCCCACAGATCTAAAAGGCCTGGGTTTAAACACTGCCAAATGGTTTATTCCTTCATTTTTCACTTAAATAAAACCACACAACATTTATTTTGATAAAATTCATATGAGTCATGTTTTAATTAATAATTTATGATGTTTAAAAAAATAATAAATCACCCGAGGGTGATGTGGTATCATTGGTAGAGTCACTATCGAGGGTTCAAAAGACCCGGGTTTGAACTCGACTAATCTCCCGACATCATTCCAATCATTCAAATATTAAAACCACACACTGTACATCCTTAATTTCACCATGTAGAACTAAAATTACGATTAAAATATTAAAATAATAATAAAACTTTTAGTACTACAACATTTTATCCAGTGGTTGAGGGTGTACGTTCAGATTGGTCGGTCACAAGTTCGAATCATGACCCAGGCACTAGACCAAAGGTTGTAGTTATCATTTTCAAATGATAGAAAACACAGAGTGTATTTCATTGATAAATTATGTGTATTAGTTTATTTTCATTTAAATATATATTTTTATTTCTTTTTAATTTTAAAAATAATAATAATTACATATTTTCTTACAATAACTTAAAAAAAAACAAAACACAACGTGTAAGGAGGTTCACACACCGTGTATCCAGAGTATAAAAGTATGGAACCCTACCCGACATGACTCCATGTAAACCCCCCCTATTTTCTCCCATATTTCATTCCTCTATATTCCACTCCACCTCCCTCTCTAAAATCTGACAATTATGTTCATTTCTGTCCATAAAATCTCTCTAATTTCGCTCCTTGGTCAAAGTATGTGTTTCTACACCCTTTATTTCAGCATTTTACAAAAAGTTAGGGTGGTTTTTTGGATCAGGGGAAGTGTTCATCTGAACCCATAGTACATGAGAAAAAGTAAGAACACTTTCCAAGTACACCTTCTATACAACCACACATACTCTATTTTCAATTTGAAAAGACATGTCATGCACATTACTATACACACCATGTAAAATTTCTTTGCCCAGCCATGTGAATGAACTCGTGTCCTGCACACTACATGGAAACACTTACCATGTTCTATATATGGCATGTATATTTGGTATACACTATGTTAACTATTCATCAGGACTATTTTTTGTCAAGTGTGTACATAGGTTGGTTAACCATGTCCTCACACACGTCATGTGTCACTAAGAACATAGAGTGTACTTTGTTTCTGCCCCATCCTGGCCAAGTCCGTGTCTAGACACATACACAAAAAAGTTCTTCGTTTACTAGAACATAGTGTGTACTACTTATAAACACATTTTGTTCATTTATCCAAAACACATACCCACTCTATGTGTGTATCCAGACTACATGGGTTGGCTACAAGATCCCATTACATTCTGTGTAGTTTGTATTCACACACATTGTACTTTTTTTTTGTTTTCTCAGTTTTCTTATTTTCTTTTCATTTTATTTTATTTTGTTTTATTTTGTTAATTATCTTTCAAGTCATGGATGAAAGAGACAGAGAAACTGGGATGTTCCCTTTAACCACTCTTGATAGAGAGAGACCTCATTAGATCCAAATTGGGAGGTCTACGGTACCTTCAGTGACAGGTACTCTAGTGTCACAACCGCCATCTTTGATGATACTGCCTCTTATCCTATAGGCACCCACAACTTCGACATCTACCAGTCCAATAGAAACCATGACACAATCTATGGAAATAGGTTATCATCCCACTTCAGCGACCACTCCAGCTACCAAGAGCTCTAGCAAAGCAGCACTTGATACTAGCATGACACCATCTGAGCCATCCACAACTGCAACAAACCCTACGGAAGTAGCCCCACCATCCACAACTTCCATGAATTTAGATCCATATCTATCTATAGATGCTCATCCCACTACATCTACAACCATACCATCTTTATCAGCGTATGAGGTCCCACCTCAGCCCGCTTCAGAAGCAGCTCAACCACCTCTACACCACTTCTTAGTTTTAGATGAGATTCATCCTATGGCAGACAAGTTGTGGTGAGTTTAACAAAAAACCATTTATTTGAGCATTAAATTAATTTATATTGAAATTATTCAACATTTAGGTGTCTAGGATGAGATTAAGGAGATCCTTAGGAATACCCACTTGATCAAGACACTCCAAGTCAGCACTCTTATATTTAGAGATTTATTTTTATAGTTTACTGTAAATTTCGAGTTTGATGGGCCCACCTACTGCCATCCACCCAACTACATGGAGACTCCTATGAGATTATAGCTAAGCGGCCAATATTTCTCTCTCACCGTGATAGATTTCAGTTGATGGTGGGTCTTATACACTCATCTATCCACCCCATCCCTTTTTTCCACCCTTACCCACCCTAAGTGCTCTAACCTCATTTTCATGTGGTGATAACTTTTTGAGCCTGACCACAGGTAAACCCCCACCTCACAGAAGAGCACTCTCATCATTTCTCATCCCCTTTTTTTCATCAATATGTGATTCAAAACCACCCCTTTTCCCTACCATGAGGACAAGGGTGTTGTGTCCGAACATGACATGGATCTCCTTACATGCATTTTTCAGAATGATTACCCAAAACTCCCTTACTTCTCCACCACCTATTTCCATTCCATGATACATGGCTATCAAGGAAAGTTGAATGAAGGTTTCTATGCCACTCGGTTGGCACACTACTTGGGGGTGTTTGATCCAACACTTCCTCATGATCTCTTAGGATCTCCCTAGAATATGAGCATCATCATGATTATACTCATGAGGCTAGTCGATCATTTGAGAGATGAATTTGTTCTCATCCAAGACATCCCAGCTCCGGCAGGGGTGAGAGATTACCCACCTGCACCTAGTGGTTCTGCTGATCAGGTACCACCCACTCCACCAGTAGACATCCCTTCTCCACTAGTGGTTCTTCCTTCTTCATCTATTCCATCTTGTTACCCAATTTATTCTTCTTCTAGCCCATCCACATCCCCACCTCCATCCGCACCCTCGGTGATCTCCCTATATATTTCTGCATGGCCATCTTGGATTACTGTATGGATACCTTGGAACTTCATGAGGACCTCACGGGGTGCCGCCAGGATTCCATGGCTCAGACACTCGAGTGGATGAAGTGAATAATGGGCCTCATTCTCCAGCACTTGGGCCTTCCACTTCCACCAGTACCTTATCCTCTATCTGATCCTCAACCTTCCGTAGTGAAACCTCAGTTCACATATTTTGCCATGGATTTCATTCTTACATACACTACTGGACCTGACACCACCACTACTTCTTCCACTATTGATGTACCAGTCGATCCCATGACGTAGAGCATAGAGATAGTACCTACAACTTCCACTATAACTTCCCTTTCTCTACCCGATCCACCTATTTCTGATAGTTCCTCTTCTGAGGTGACATAATGACTATTATTGCACATTTATTTCATTATATATATCACTTTTGTGCTATTATTGTGATGTGATGGTCTATGTGAATGCATAATTATTTTTCCATTTCACTACCATTCACAGGTACTCTAGAGAATTATGGGCATATCTATTTGACTTCTATAAATTTTATCATGCACATCATAAGGGGAGTATTATTTTGGAGTTTATTTTCAATTATTCCATATGGGTTTACTTCATTAACTACATATCCTCTCTATGTTCTAATTGTGTTCTTCCACATAATCTTCTCTTCCTTAGTATTTTACTTGGAGGACCATGTACTATATTCAGTGTGAGGAAGAGTCTCTGAATACACTAGTCTTTTCCCTTTAACTGATCTCGAATACATAATTACTAGATGAAATTTTTTTAAATATAGAAAGATTTTGATTAATAATAATAATAAAAAATAAATACATAAATCGTTATATTAAAAGTTACATTATTATTTTAAATTTAATGTATTTAAAATGATTTCTAATATAGTTTTATTTTTTATTTAAATTCTTGTCCATTTTCATTTATTAGAATGATCATTTTTAGTCATGTCATGAACTGATTAACCCTTTATTATCCTCATTCCTGAGAGGTATTCTGAGCTCTTCGTCATATTCTTTCTTATACCCTCTTTCTTGAGAGATTCTTAGAATATTAATTAATAATAGAACTTATGAGTTTTTATCTTTAAAACATGAATATTTTGAATTACATTAAAATTATTTAGTAATTTTATTGATTTTTTCAGCCTCATTGACCTTGAGACCTACCCTACATGTAACCTTTGTAAAAGCCTTAGAAACCATGAACTACCTTAATAGGAAGCCACATTAATATCCCTTTTATCCTTCCTACCCTAATTCTTTGATAATTTTGCATGATTATTCATTTGAGCTTTAAAGAGGGAATTTGGCTATTCGTGGTACATTTTAGTGAGAAACCATGAAATTAAGTGTGGGGGAGAGTTCCTCTTTTTCATTTGATAAAAAGTGTTCCAAAACCACTTTTTTATATTCCTAAGTGGCCCCTTATAAAAAAATTGTTGAAAAATTAAAAAGAGGGTCTATATTCATTCATCGCACTTATTACTGGTTTATGAACCCATTTTGACAAGGGAATAACCTGATGATGGTGAAATTTTAGACATATTTTTTGGGGAGGAATTTTCATTAAGATTTATTATTTAATATCATGTTTTGTTATTTAAGAATTCATCCTTCTTTTTCAATCCTTTGAGATTATTTTTCACATCATTACCTACCTACCCTTTGACTTAGAATCATTTGAACCTTATTGAAAGACCTCATGATTTTTGTGATTTTATTTCTAAGTGGAGAATGGTAATACTTGAATGACTATGAATAGAGGTCATATACTTGATATTGAGCATAGCTATAATTAAATGATATTGAGTGATCAATGTTTCATTTTCCCATGAGGTAAATCATCAAGAGACATGTATATTTATGAAAAGTTTAAAAATGTGAATACAAGTGGATGAATGTATTTAGTTAAATTATATAAGAGGCGTGATTATAATATCTTTGTAATTGAAATAATTTTTGTTCCTTTTAAAACCTTCTTATGTGGATATAGAATTTATAAGTATAATTATTTGAATGCTTCCATTTTTAAAGTTTGTATTCTATTAATTAGATGTTTAGTTTTTTATTGAGGGAAAGAAAATGACTAAGTGTGGGAGAGTTTGATGTACCCAATTTATATATACCCTTTTCATACCTATTATTGAGTATAAAAACAAGTTTTTACTGGATACACATTTTTTTGTGGATAAAATGTTCTATTTCATTCTTCTTTTTGATCTTTAGGAGAATCCATCCAAATTCAAAAATCGGGAGTGTTCAGAGTATAAGTTAAATATAAATAGAATGTACTTTATAAAAACATGACATGTAACCTTACCCCGACACGGTTCTGATATAATGAGTACATGCCCATGTATCCATTCAGATACCACACACTGAGGACCTCCTGTTAACACGCCGTGTATGTCCTTCAAGATGTGGTTTATGGAATATTCAAAAACTACACACCATGTGAGGTGGAACAACATGTCTTGTACCTCAAAAATTGACCTCCAATGTTTTGAATGCAAATGGGCAGCACGGTAGCTCACTTATTAGTGGAGAAACCATGAAAAAGTCAGTTGACCTGAGTACACAATGTGTACTTTAGGGTACACACCATGTAATATATTTCTCTACAAATATGAGGGAATCTCTCCATGTTTGAGGTTGGAAATTCTAGGGGGAGGTGCTACTGCTCTATCGAACGATCTCCCCCAAATCCAAATTGTGTTTTCTTTTTCTATCATCAATCATGTTTTAGTGAAATTCCCCTTCTCCCTTCTTATTCCATCTTGTATCCATGGTAGGGGTTTAGTTTCTTCTCGATCCTCACTTCGTAACCATGGTCATAAGAGGCTAATTTCTTGTGTTGGGATTGTAATAAGGTTATGAGTTCTTTATAATTGAAGTTATGAAGTGTTGATTTTATTACAAATTATGTTTAATAATTAATTTATTGAATCAATTCTATATCAAATTCTAGTGTTGTATCAGAACAATAATAACAACAGTAGTGAAAACCAAAGGAGTTACAATAGACGAATCCATGACCATTGGGTGAGCCTATTGCCACTTTCTTTAGAGGTTAAGTACTCAAACAAATTTTGATTAGTTACCTACTGAAAAAGGAGTAAACCTTTAAATATTTAATAATTATTTTTGGAAAAAGAAATGATAGAGTTTATTCCACATCACACAATCCTAAGTGATAAATTCGGCCAGAAGGTCAGAAAGGTCAAGGGACCTAAGCCTGGGCCACATATGAAAGGTCCCAACCATTTTGCAGTTTATCATCATGCAGGATGAGTGTTGAGTAGTTTTATGTTCTTCATCTCGGATGGGTCATGCATTTTAACATCTTATAGTGAGGATGGGATAGTTTAAAGTCATGTGAGAGTATGTTGTGTAGTTTAAAGTCATGCAGGATGATAATGAGCAGTTTAACGTCAGGATAGACGAAGATGATAAGTTTAATGTCATGCAGGACGATAATAAATTTTAACGTCATTCAGGACAAAGATGAGCAGTTTAATGTTGCGTAGGATGATAATTAAGTTTAACGTCATGAAGGAGGAAGATGAGAAGTTTAATGTCGCGTTGGACGATAATGAATTTTAACATCATGCAGGGTGAAGATGATCAGTCTAATGTCATGCCGGATGATAATGCAATTTAACATCATGTGGGATGAAGATGAGAAGTTTAAAGTCATGCAGGACAATAATGAGCAGTTTAACATCATGGCAGAGGAAGATGAAAAGTTTAAAGTCATGTTGGACTATAATGAGTAGTTTAACGTCATGACGGATGAAGATGAACAGTTTAATGTCATGTAGGACGATAATGTAGTTTATCATCATGCAGGATGAAGATGAGCAGTTTAATGTCATGCAGGATGATAATGTATTTTAACGTCATGCAAGATGATAATTTCATTTAACATCATACATGACAAAGATGAGCAGTTTTTAGTCATGCAGGATGATAATGCAGTTTAACGTCATGCGGGATGAAGATGAGCAGTTTAAAGTCATATAGGATGATAATGAGTATTGTAATGTCATGAAGGATGAATATGTGTAATTTAATGTCATGCAAGATGATAATGCAGTTTAACATCATGCAGGAAATAAATGAGAGGGTATGTCACCTTCCATCGGGACAAGCCTGTGCATTCACGTGAAAGCCTATCCGAACAGCCATGCAAAGGTGGAGAGCTAATATCGCGATAAAGATGCTGGGGAGGAGAAGTTCCAAGTAGTTAGTCTGGGTTTTATTTAATTTTTTATGCCAAAGGGTACTGAATTCCTCTAAGGCCTACGGGCCATGTAACACTTACGCCTATGGGCCTTGTAAGGGTTCCACCTCACCCCTTGAAAGGTGGATTATCAAAATAAATAAAAAATGAAGGACTTCGGGCCATTGGAAGGTACTATCATACATGATGATAATGCAGTTTAACGTCATCTGGGATGAAGATGAGCAGTTTAAAGTGAAACAGAACAATAATATAGTTTAACATCATGAGGGATGAAGAGGAGTAGTTTAAATTCATGAAGGATGATAATGAGTATTTTAACGTCATGATGAAAGAAGATGAATAGTTTAATGTCATGCAGGATGATAATGCAATTTAACATCATGCAGGATGATAATGAGTAGTTTAATGTCAAAACAAATCAAGATGAGCAGTTCAATGTCATGCATAATGATAATGCAGTTTAACATCATGATGGATGAATATTAGAATTTTAATTTCATGCAGGACGATAATGCAGTTTAACGTCATGCGGGACAAATATGATCAGTTTAATGCCATGAAAGACAATAATTCAGTTTAATGTCATGTGGGACAAAGATGTCTATGTCACTCAACCATATTAGTACACATCCTACCAAAACTACTAAGCCCTTGTGAGTCATGCTCGGTGTGAGAATCATGGTGTAATGATCAAATTTCCTTGACACATGTAATCACACAAAAATGGGAACGAAGATGTCAGATTGGGAATATTCCAGTTGTACTGGCCAACTCACTTAATGTGAAAATATGCATGGAATGGTAACACTGAGGGTTTTGGATTTCCACCTAAACATAGAGAGATGAAAATAGGGTGAATCATTGAATTTGATATCCAGATCAAAATGATTGTGGCGTAATAATGGAGGATAACTATTGACCATGTTTGAAACACATCATCCTTATCATATTACCTGGAATGAGGATAGACAAGTGAGGGTCGACCACTGACCATGTTCGAAACACGGGACTTATCACAAAATGTCATCCAAAGTCTTTTAGGGCATTGGGCCAAGATAGTAGGTGAGACAAAGTTTCATGAGACCAGTACATTAGGGGGTACCTTCAGACATGAAAGAAGGCATGGATCCAAATAAAGGGATGCTAAGAATCATGGAAATGGATTGGGATTATGTCCATTTGGATTCCAACAGTCTAGGTTCTACACCAGATCACATCAGAGCATATTATTGGGAAGATGAACCTAAACTCAGAGTAACAGAACCTTGTGTGGCCGATAGTTTAAGGTCATTATGCTTAGACTAACAGTTCTTAGTTTAAGGTCATAAAATTCAGAGCTGGAGCGTAGTTTAACATCATGTAGCTAGGACGAGTGATGGCTGACGCTTAAGGTCGGATAACTTTGACCATGGTTGCTGTAGTTTTAGGTCACGTATCTTTGACCAAAATTTTGTACAGTTTAACGTCATGTGACCAAGATGGTGTCCCACAGTTTAACATCATGAGACCAAGATGATGGTTGTTATGCTGTTTAAAGTCATGAAACTAGGATGTGTTTCCACAAGGATTGTGCCAGTATATGGTTGGTCATCTCTACCCCATTCTTGTGGTTTGGGATGAGAAGGGAATTCATATGGTGGTATTACCCTAAAATTCCCCAATCGTATGCATGGATGTTCTCCATGACTGATCTAGGAAATCCTATGGTAAAAATTCCAGATGTTAGTGTCACGACCATAGGGAGGACCTCTACGGTCGATGAAATATAGTAGTTGGGATGAGAGAGCATGTCACAAGGGTGGAAGTGGCCACATGATCTATCGAATGGAAGTGAACTATGAGAGGGATGATAACATGAACTCATTCTGGCAGGGTGATGGATCCCAGAAGGCGTGGAATCTTGGAGCGTCGGTACGACAGAGGCAATTAAGTTCAAGTGGCGTGGAATCCTGGAGAGTCGGTATAAGGGGGCGATGGATCTCGTAAGGCATGGAATCCTAGAGCATCGGTATGACCGGGTGATGGAGACCAAAAGTCATGGAAGACTGGAGTGTCGGTATGATGGGGAGATAGAGCCCAGATGGTCTGGAGGGTCGGTACAATGGTGGTGATGGATCCCAGAAGGCATGGATGCCTGGAGGGTCGGTATGATGGGGGTGATGGAGAACAAAAGGTGTGGATGATGTGAAAGCCTGGAGCGTCAGCACGATGGGGGGGATAGAGCTCAGAAGGCATGGAAGGCGTGGAATCATGGAGTGTTGGTACAACGAGGTGATGGAGACTAGAAGGGGTGGAATCCTGGAGCGTTGGTACAATGGGGGCGATGGAGCCCAGAAGGCTTGGAAGACTGGACCATCGGTACAATGGGGGAGATGGATCCCGGAAGGCGTGGAATCCTGGAGCTTCGGTACGATGGGGTGATGGAGCCCAGAATGTGTGGAAGCCTAGAGCATCGGTACGATGGGGGTGATGGAGCCTGGAAGGCATGGAAGCCTGAAATGTCAGTACGATAGGGAGATGAATCCCAGAAGGCATGGAAGACAAGAACATCAGTACGATGGGGAGATGAAGCCCATATGTCATGGAATCCTAGAGAGACATCTCATAATGTAGAGAAACTAATATGGGGATATGATAAACTTGTTCTTAGCGATGTCTCTTCATAACAAGGAATGGATTCGACATGGGGAGGACCTCTGTGACGACTTCTGGTAACTGCATGGGGAGGAACTCTGTTCTAATTGGTTACGATGTGGGGAGGACCTCAATTGTGGCTGATGATGGTGTCTCAGAGGAATCTCGTTCTTGATGATAGTGATGTGTGGAGGACCTCCGTAGTGGCATATGGTTTTGTTCCCGATGCGTTGTTGGGTTGGGTGTGGTTTCCCCCTGTGTGCCTTGTGAGGGAGGAGGAGTCGACAAGAATTTGATGGATTCTAGGGGAGAATGCCCCTGGTGCGGCCAATGACAGTGTCAGAGTCGGCGAGGAGCTGATGGAGTTAGGGGGAAGATTCCCCCGGCATGGCCTATGAAGGTGGTTGGATCAAAAAGGAGTCGATGGAGTCGGGGGGTTGATGACCCCATCATGTCCTATGAAGGTGGAGGGTTCAGTGAGGAGACAATGGAGTCAGGGGGATAATGCCCCTGACACAGCCTATAAAGGTGGTGGAGTCAGCGAGGAGCTGATGGAGTCGAGGGCGGATACCCCTGAAATGGCCTATAAAGGCATCGGGGTTGGCGATGAGCTGATGGAGTCAGGGGAAGATTCCCTTAGGGCATATTATAAAGACGATGAGGTCGGAGAGGATCTGATAGATTCGTGGGGAGGATTCCCCCAACGCGGCCTATGAAGGAGTCGATGTCAGTGAAGAGCCGATGGAGTCGGGGGGATGATTCCCCTGTCACGGTCTATGAAGGCGGTAGGGTCGGTGAGGAGCTGATGGAGTCGGGGGATGATATCCCCGGTGTGGCCTATGAAGGCGGTGAGGTCGGTGAGGAGATGATATAGTCAGAGGGCGGATTACCCCGATGCGGCCAATGAAGGCGGTGAGGTCAGTGATGAGCCGATGGAGTCAGGGGGCTGATGCCCCCTGCACGGCCTATGAAGGCGGCATAGTCTGTGAGGATCCAATGGAGTCGAGGGGATGATTCCCCCTGTGTATCTTATGAAGGAAGAAGAGTCAGCGGGGATCTGATGGAGTTGATGGGAGGATTCCCCTGGCGCGGCCTATGAAGGCGGCGAGGTCAGCAAGGAACCAATGGAGTTGGGGGGGCTGATTCCCCCTGCACGGCCTATAAAGGTGCTGGGGTCGATGAGGAGTCAATGGACCATAGTCTTCATACACCCATTTTTAATCATCCTTCCACACATAAAATAGAGGGGATTCACATGGGTGATGACTCAATTTGGTCATGCCTAACATTTTTCATCTTTTAAAAGTATACGGTGAAGAGATTCATGTCGGGCTCATCATTTTTGTTTCTGACGCTTTCGTCATGGCACACATACGTCTTTCAAGGATGCACCGGATGTTGCCCCTAATTCCCACTTTCCAAAGGTGGGTGGAATCCTTCACATATTTAGGGATGTTTTCTCTTTTATCTAAGTGGGATGATGGTATGTCTGTTTCTCTTTCTATGGATTCCTCCTCAGAATTTGTTGCCTAGTCTGGATCTCCCTCATATATTTGAGTCGTTGTTCATGAATATCATTCCCAGTTCCATATATTTGTGGATTCTAGTTAATTAATCTGCTTCTATCTAGACATTCCAAGGGTTCTTGATAGAAAAGAAACCTTCAGTCAGAGTAGATGATAAAATCAGGCATGTCGGGGCATCTCTTGATGCGTAGACATTGGTCAACTATGTTCTTCCTTATAGGAGGGAATCTCAAGGGATCAGAACCCAAGGCATCCTGTGTCGATCGTAGGGTATCTTATGCCAGAGGCATGTATATGAATTTTTCCTCAGATTTCAATGTTTAACATGGATTATTCCATGAGTTTAATGTCTATCAGAGACAGTTACACCAAAGTCATGTCTTCTGAGTTTTTCCTTAGGCATCTCATGTTTAACACGAGGTAGCCCACTAGTTTAATGTCCTATATAGAGGGAATGATAGTGATCATAATGCCACATAGATGAAGATAAGATTGGTACATCCCTATTAGGGATAACTTGGAATGTTTATTGGGTGGATGGATCAAAACACTCAATGAGAGGGACCCGTGGTGGTGTGTCCCATAAAGGGAAGATATAATCCCGTGAAGTCTGACCATGAAACCACTGAGGGAGGATCAGGGAAAGTGCACCTAATAAAGGGGGAAACTAAGGTTTACCATTAGATAATATTGAACCTTAGGGAGGTTTCCTACGTACCTTGTGGACATGAAAGGGATAAAGACCCACGTAGTTCGAAGGGAGAGACATGGAATTAGGGTGTACACAAAGGAAAATGACCAGGATACAAGTGGGGCCTTACATATGAATAGTGTCCCATCGCAAGAGGGAAACTCTTGGTTGGATGATTATGGATTGTGTGGGGCTTATGCATGGTTAACTTCCCAGGTTCCACATAGAACGATGATGGGATGGATGACATGATCTCACTGGCATGTGGCAGCCCGGGTAAGAATCCAGATGGATGACAGACGATTGAACAAAGTGGATGGGAGTAATGGGACGGAACTGACATGAAGATGACAGTGATGTTGGGATTGAACCTCAGAGAGGCTTCCTAAGTATCCCTGTGGTAGGGAATCAAAGTCCACATAGTTCGGTGGGGTGATGGGACACCTAATGAGGCAGCCTGTGAGAACGGACACATGGATGGTACATGGAGGAAGTAGAACCCCCCGAGTTGGGGCATGACCTTACCAAAACACAAAGTATAAAGGGAGAGAATAGTATAGGACATGTGTGATGGGCTTGAACCTTAGGGAGGATTCCTACATATCCCTGTGGTGGGGAATCAAAGACCATGTAGTTCAGTGTGGGGCATGGAATCGGGGTGTATGCATAGGAAAATGACCTGACAACATAATGGGGATTACACGTGGTTAACCGTATGAGATCTGGTCTGACGTCACTAAGGGGCAAACCAAGGATGGGGGTCCCAACAAAGGGGAAACTGAATTTTACAAGTGTTTGGGGTTGAACCTCAGGGAGGTTTCCTATGTACCATGTCTAGGAGATAGGGATCAAAACCCACGTAGTTCAAATAGTTTTACCAGTGTTTGGGGTTGAACCTTAGGGAGGCTTCCTACATACCCTATCAATGAGACAGGGTTCAAAACCCACATAGTTATAATAGTTTTACCAATGTTTAGGGTTGAACCTTAGTGAGGATTACTACATACCCTGTCTAGGACACAGGGATAAAAACTCACGTAGTTCGAATAGATTTACCAGTTTTTGGGTTTGAACCTCAGGGAGGCTTCCTACGTACCCTGTATAAGAGATAGGGATCAAAACTCACATAGTCCAAATAGGTTTACTAGTGTTTGGGGTTTAGCCTTAGGGAGGCTTCCTACATTTCTCGTCTAGGATACAAGGATCAAAACCCATGTAGTTCAAATGTATATAGTTTAACTTCATGTGGGAAAAAAGGGGAATATGGTTTGACGTCATGTGGGACAAGGGTGAACCTACATGAAGTGGTCAGGACTGATGGGTGATGGGCTTGAACCTGAGGGAGGCCTCCTACGTACCTTTCCTGTAAAGTGGAAAGAATTAAAGTCTATGTAGTCTAGTTAGGTGGTGAATGGGGATTACACACCAAATGCGGGCCAGGAAGGATACCATGGTCGGTGCTTACTCTAAGCCCACGTGAGTCATGCTCAGTGTGAGAAAAAAGAGGCAGTAAAGACCTGATGATCACATTGCGAAAGGTGCATCCGTGAGGAATAGAGCGGGGTTTATTCCTGGTTAGAAGCCCAGAGAGACAAATATTGGGACTTAATCTTGGATGGGGGACCGATGGTGATAAACCCCAGAGGGAGAGGGACGAGGTAACGAAGGTCCCTGTTCCCATCTCTCCTCTGGACATTACGCATGGAAGATGAGAGGAGGTTCAAGGATTCTACCTCCGGTAATAAAGTCTAGGGGATTACACCAAGATGGATTCCCTCCCCCGCAGATATATTTCATTCCATGTAAGGAGGATCTCATTCCATGTAAGGAATATATCACTACTATGGAGACCAGTGGGCATGGAAAATGTCCAAGGTGCAGAACCTAATGTATATTTCACGAGACGAGGCTATAGTTTAACATCATGTGATGGGGACGATGGTGCTTGGATGTTTAATGTCTTGTAGCTCGAATGATGAGTATTCTCTCCCCACCCCTAGGACTTACATAACCAGAATGCTTTAACCCTTGGTGAAGGGAAGGAACCTATAATTCTCTATGGAGATGATGTTATGGAGTGATCCATTAAGGGGTTCACATTATCTTGGCTATGTGAAGAAAAATAGTTATTAGCATTCCTATGCAAAGAAGCATGATGCTAAGTAACACAATATGAAGCAATGCTCAAGGGACCTTGAAATCACTTCACACGATCCTAGAGGGCCATACAGGAAAGGTGTGTTTAAAGCATTAGATCTTGGAAAGAGGTTCTTCACGAAGAGGATGAGTTTCGCGAATGGTGGATGCTTTACAAAGAGGATGGAACTTGTGAAGGGAAAGGGCTTCACGAAGAGGTTGGTCTTCCTAAAGAACATAGTCTTTGCAAATGGGAAACTTTAATGGGGATGGGATTCACCTTAGCAAATGACTCTTTCTTTGGAGAGTGCTTCACAAAGGCTCTATGCTTCATGAAACCTAGAGCACCTTGAAGGGGAACCTTCCTCTACGAAGGTCATATGACTTCATGAAGGGAATATCCACCATAGGTAGAGGATAGAAAGGACACAGAGAGGTATATCTCACAGAGGCCAAGTACCTTTGGTGATCCATTTGAGGGTTTCTCAAAGGTCTTTGTGAAATAGGAGCTCAAAAGTTGAAAGGGAGGAGTCATAGTGGTTTGGAAGGGGGGCTAAGCCTTCTATTTATAAAAAACCATTGATGAAAAGGGTTGCAGAACCCATTGTAGAGACGAGTAACGCTGTGTAGAGGAGCCACCCTGTCGGCCAGCGTCGACCTCGCAAAGGGTGTTGGACACCGAGAAGAGACCCATAAAAACAACTGCTGGGGAGTGGGCCGCTGAGGCCAATGACGTCGCGGAGGGGCTGAGGTCCGACATCAAACTCACACTAGGTTGTAATGTTGTGAAGCCTATCATAGAGGTGGTCTCGTAGAAATGGGTTGACCATGCAGAGATCTTCACGAAGGTGCACCTTTGGTATGGCTTGGAGAGACTTAGGCCCCTTTGGAGCGCTGACTCACTCTACTGCATTCTTGAGTCCACTAACTGAGAAGGACGATTTCTTTTCCAGTGATGACAACGATGTTTAGGGATTTGTGGAACACACATGGATCATCGCTAGTGGGAATCTTCCCTTGATTCCTACAACACAATGACTGTACAACATAAATCCATTTTCATAACCATTAAAGAAGAAAGAATTTATCATAAGGTAATTATTTATTTGATTAAATTAATTATAAATAATATGTGATGATCCTTCATTTTGGTTCCAACATTTTATCCATTATCTGTATTATTTTATTCAATTCCAATGATCATGATGTTTAATATCATGTGGATATTATATTTATCGTCAATCATGAAAAAAATTAATGTTGGGAATTACCCATCACATGCTTTCACCATGATCATAACCTTTATGTGGTATCATAGCTAGGTCACTTAATTATTTATAATTATTTAAATATCATCAATTGATTTATTCAAAAGTAATTGGTTTTTAATTATAGTTTAATCTTTCTTTAATTTGAATTGTAAGATATGATTCTTTTTATTTGTTTATCATAAATATTATCTAATTCATTAATTTTATGAAGGAAATAAATTTAAATATCTCATATGAAGGTGATAAGGAATCTAGTCGGATAACACAAGAGTACACACTATGTAACCTAGAGGTACCTATTGTGTACTAGTGTTTAATTTACCAAGACTTAATTTGGAATTAATTAAAGATGTGTGATTTTATTACACATGGTTCATTTAATTAATCACAGTGTATTGACTGGGCCAGCCTGGTGTATGGTCATCTAGAGTACACTATGTATAGCTTCCATACATAGTGTGTAGTTATTTAGTCACAAATGGGCCATGTATCTTCTTACACAACCTTTACCGATAGCTGACCTTGTAACTTGGAGACCACATGATGTGTATCCAAAGTACACCTTGTGTAATCCAACTTTTTCTAAAGTACTTTTACATGTTGAGTCCCTAGGTGTGTGCCTTAGATAGACACTGAGAAAAGTAAACACCATGTAGTTGGGTATGCCCCATCACACACTTCCACTATGCCCAAGACCTTCACCTTTGACACTAATTGAAGACTTATTCTTGGGAGATTCATCATCATCCTAATCATCATCTTGAAACTTCTTGAAAAAAAATTCTGCAAGATATCAAACTCTTCAATGAGATCATTCATGTGGAAGTTTCCCTTTAAATTTTTTCCCCACTTTAATATTTGAGGAACGGAATGAAATAACATCATCTAATATGTCTTCTTTCTTTCCATATTCTATTGAGAGATTCTTTATGGCCTTGAATGCCACCTCTTTAGTCCTCCCTTTTTCCACAGACTCATTATCATCATTTCTCATCTTACAAGTGACAAGTGTACTATGTAAGCTATCCAATTTCATCTCCTTTGGATCCTTATCCTCTAGTATAGAGAATTTTGTACTGAACCAAGGTGTATGTCTTATCAATATGAACTTAAACATATTTACCTCTTTGAGAATTTCTTTGATACCATGTATGTATTCCATGATAAAATTCACTCAATCAATGAATACATCTATAGAATCATTCAGGTGAATTATCAAGCCCTCACATTTGTTCCACATAACTTGGAGTTTAGCTTCTTGGGATATTGAATTTTCATCATAGATATTTAGAATATTTTCCCACATAACATGATATGACTTACTTGACATCACCATTGTATAGATTATGTTGGATAAATATCCCCATAAGGTATTGATTCCTTTATCATCAAAATCCAATTATGTATAATTATTATTATATAAAACTCCACTATCCATACTAGATCAAATACCATGAATTTTATCTCTAAACACATCTATACCTAATGATCAAAATAAGTGATGCATCTGATTCTTCCATAGATGAAAATTATTTCCATCAAAGATCCAAATTCCTTTATTATTGATAGTTTCCATTACCTCTAATGAGAGAGAAACTATGAATTTAACCATTTCCTCTAATACCAATTGTTAGACTAATTAGGTTAAATACCTTGAGGGGGGGAATCAGGTCATGAAAAATTAAAAAAACTATCTCTTCAGTTCTTATTTTGTCATTATACAAAACTTTCTTCTCTATTATTTCTCTTGCACAGTATAAATGGAAATTAAAACATACACAAGACACAAAAATTTTACATAGTTCACAATCGTTTGGATACCTCCAAGTAGCATAAAAAGTAAACATGATGATGTTCCAAATCCAATAAAGCTCCCTTCAATTAAAAATTTCATTAAAGAGTCACTATCCCTCCTGATTTATAGCTATTCATAATTTGAAATCTCACTTCTCTCTCTTTATGAAGTGAATGAACTACTCCTCCAGTAAAATCTCAGAATAATAATTTTTAATTTGATTCACACTTGTGTGTGTATTTACACTCTTGTCTCATCAATCATATGAAAACCACATTTTTGTGAGACTCCTTTGCAATACCCCTCCATGAAACCCTTTCACAGGTCATCCTTCAGATCATGCGGATCACATGACTCTACTGTAAGGCTTTGTTCTGTTCATACAGATCGTGTGACTATGATCGGTCTGCCTATACCCAGTGCATAACACCCTTTGAAAGACCCTTTTTCGAGATCTTATTTAGTTCACATATATTGAAAGACCTTATTCAGATCACGTAGATCATGAGACCATATTCAGATCATACGAATTACAAGACTTTGTTCAGTTTACACAGATCATGAGATCTTGTTTAGTTCAAATGGATTGTGAGATACCAATTTTTATTTCTTTGCATGAAAAAACCCATGCATACTTCACTTCACAAGACTTTCTACAGATTATGTGGATCATAAGACTTTGGCACAAGACATTGTTAAGGTCATATGAAATACTTTTTATTCATATCAAACCACATAAGAAAACTTCTCTATATCTTAAAGATTATTTTGGAAGTATTTATAGGCACAAATCCACCTTATGAAGTCTAAAAATTACTATTAACCATCCATTTCACCATCTTAGTAATCAGCATCACGTTCTTTTAATGATCACTTCACATGACCACCTATTGCATGTCGCAAGTGCTTTACACAATCATCTCCAATGTCCTCAAGTGCTTCTCATGATCTCATCCTGAGATCCAAATAAAATCATGTGGCCAACACCATTATCTTACAAAACTTCATGTAAACCCATTGAGAGATCCATTGAAAATCATGCAAAGTCAGTGAAATTTTATTCAAGCGCTTTGTGGGATCCCATCATGATATCCAAAGACAATCATGTAGTCACATGATTTTGAAAAAACTCATGATATCTCCGTCATTTCTAGCTTCTTTTTCTTCATGCACTTTGTATGATATCTCTACAAGATCCTATAAAAATCATTGGATGTATTCATGTGCTTCACATGATCTCTCCACAAGATCCTCTAACAATCATGTGATGTCTTCAGGTGCTTCTCATGATCCCTCTACGAGATCCTTTGTAAATCATGGGATTTCTTGAGATTCTTTTCATGATATCTCCACAAAATCCTCTAAAAATCATGCGATGTATTTAGGTTCTTCGTGTAAATTCTATATGAGATATGTTATGACATTCATGCTCCACAAGATTAATTTATACATTCACACTCCATAATATTAGTCCATAAATTCTCACTCCATGAGATCATACATTCACACTCGACAAGATTTGATATTTCACAACTCACGATATCAAACATTTTCACTCCATGAGATCTGACAGTCACACTCACTCTTCATGACTCCTTTGACTACCATCCGTTTTCAATAACATCAAACCTTGTAAAAAAACATAATCAACCCAAAATCACCGCCAGGATTTATTTTTCCAACTTTTTTCCTTATAAAAATGGTTTGAAAGAAATATTTGTTGACCTCACCTGTTTTGATAATTTCAATCATGTATTCATATGTGTTGAAAATCCCAATTATGTTTTCATTCTCTATGATATTTTTAAGTATCATTGATCTATACTTTAATTCTTTCAAATCTGTGATCAAACCAATAATAATTTATAAAATAGTATTTGGAATATGTTAATCCTCATTTATCCATGTTCATACAAGTTATACATTGATTCTAACACAATCGGATGTGTTCTGCTTATAGCTACTGATAAAGAGCTACCGGTACCCAGTCTACCGATAGACTTAGTCTACCGACAGACAGAGTCACCGATATACTTAACACAGAGCTACCGATGTGCTTATAAATGTAAGCTACTGACTTACAGACAGCTACCGATACAAACATAGAGCTACCGGTGTAAGTATAAATAGCTACCAATGGAATAAGAGTCACCGATGGACGAAGCTACTGACAGACTCACAGCTACCGATACACGCATGATGCTACCGACGCATGGAGCTACCGACGCATGGAGCTACCGACGCATGGAGCTACCGATAAACAAAGTCACCGATACAAGCATGTACCAACCGACGCATAGAGACACCGATAAAGTCAAAGCAACTAATGAAATTGAGCTACCGATGTCCAAGCTACCGATACTGACCAATCTGAGTCACCGATGCAAATGAGCCACCGATCAAATGACTCACCGATCCATCAGACTCACCGATCCATCAGACTCACCGATCCATCAGACGCACTGATCCATCAGACGCACCGATCCAAGGACTCACCGATGCAAATGAGTCACCGATGCAAATGACTCACCGATCAGATGATAGACCGATGCTGATCTATCTAAGTCACCGATCATTACTCTAATGCTGATGACCTACCGATCACTTGAACAGTCATAAACAACTGTTTGAATTTCTTTATCTTTATCTTTATTTAATCTAACCAACGGTCATATTAGGTATATTTTAATGCTCTGTCAAATTATTAATAAAGGTTGTCGGATGTCAGGAAACCGTACCTCGTACCTGCGGAAAAGAAACCCTTTCTGTCCTACGGAGCACGTGACATAAATACAAGAAGACTCTGCTGAAGAGATGTGAGACAACACACACAGAGACAAGGAAGACATACGACATACTCAAGAAGAGTTCTGTGCATACAAGAAGAACCAAGCAAGACAGAATCTCATATACAATCAAGCCTACTCAAGAAGAGTTCTGTGCATACAAAAGAATATCGAAGAGCTTCATCGACTACATCTCACTGCCTGTGAACCTGAAGCATACGACACTCTGCTTCTCAAAAAAAATCGAGAAAAGGACTCAGAATCACTTCTGATCAATTCCAAAACGAGTCCAGTGCTACACTGAAATCACTAGAGCCATTTCTAAACTCTACATCTCTGCTCTGTGATTTATTTATTCTACATTTTGAGCAGTGTGTGTTATCTGCTGTATTAACACACACACTGACTCCTGTACTTTCACTGGAGGATCTGTAAATCCTCAGCAAACATTTTACACTTCATTTCCCACTATGGATAGTGGTAGAGGTCTTGTGACCTGGACAGCTGGCTACTGTTGTTTGTTTTCCCACGTAGAACTGTGGTAGAGGTCTTGTGACCTGGATAGTGTGTTCACTGTTGTTAACCCCGATCCAGGGTGTGGATCATTTTTATATAAACTTTTGAGAGGACTAAGTCTCGGCTTGAGACTAAACCTCTTGGTTACATTTGTTGTGCCATCTCTTTCAATGTTTTATTCCGCTGCTAATAACTTTAAAACTAATACTGTTTTTAAAGTTACTTTGATAATTAAATTAGCAAGTGTTTATGTTAAGTGTAGATTAGTAAGTTAGTTTCAAAAGATAATCACACACTCCTGTGTTGATTAACTGGGAATTAATCAATCCCTTGAGAATCTAACAGAACCTCTACTTTAATATAAATTCACTACAGTTTAATTTATTATTTTATTTGGGGGTCTTTAAGACAGTGTTTTTAAATACAGAAATTTTAATTGGTACTCAATTCACCCCCCTCTTGAGTAAACCACTCCGACCAACACTTGGTATCAGAGGATATAAAATACTTTCTAAAAGTACTCTGCTTTTGAACTGTGATTTTAGTTGTATTTTAAAGTTCTTAAAATTTCTGTTATTTCTAAATTTTTATCTCGTTAAAATTATTTTTGTAATATCATGGATAATAGACTTGAGGGTGCTGCTACTAACCGGCCACCTTTCTTCAATGGAACTAATTATGCTCAGTGGAAACTGAAAATGAAAATTCATCTAGAAAGCATAGGTTTTGATATTTGGACTGCTATTGAATCAGAATACAAAATTCCCACTATTGCTAGATCTACTTGGGATGAACCTATAAAGAATGCTTACAATAACAACTGTAAAGCTATTAATGCCTTGTACTGTGCTCTAGGAGATGAAGAGTTTAATATAATTTCTTCTTGTAAAACTGCATATGAAATTTGGGATACCTTAGCTGTTTCTCATGAAGGAACAACGAATGTTAAAGAAATGAGATTGAACACTTACACTATCAAGTATGATAATTTTAAAATTAATCCTGACGAACCCATTTCTGACATGTATCTCAGGTTCAATGAAATTGTCAATACAATGATCTCGCTGGGAAAGGATGTCTCATCGAAGGAACAAATTATGAGAATTTTGAGATGTCTACCTGATAGATGGAGAGGCACATCTGTCTCAATCAGAGAATCATGTGACATTGCTGCTCTACCTGTCAAGGAACTAATTGGAAAGCTGATGATGTATGAAGAAGAGCTTAAAGTGAATAAAGAGGAAGAAAATGAACCTCCAAGAAAGTCTGTCGCTTTCAAATCCTCAACTTCAAAGAATAAGGACAAAGAAAATCTTCAAGCTGTAGTTGAAAGTTCAAGCTGTGAAGACAGTGAAAGTGATTCTGACAGTGATGCTGAGATGGCTCACATTGCTAGAAGATTTAAGAAATTTTATAGGAAAAAGAAGTTCTTCAGAAAAAAAAATTATAAGGGTAAGTATGATCACCAAGGTAAATGGAAAAAGGATTGGAAGAAGAATGACAAATCAGATGATGTTGTCTGTCATGAGTGCAAGAGAAAAGGACACATTAAAGCCGACTATCCAAAGCTGAAGTATAAAAAGAAATATGAATATAAGGACAATAAGTTTAAGAAAGCCATGAAGGCTACTTGGAGTGCTTCTGAGGATAGCTCTACTGAATCTGAAAGCTCTGAAACTGAACACGAAAATAAGGCAAACATGTGCTTTATGACAAACACTTCTCAGGTAACTGCTGAAACTCCTGCTTTAAATTATTATTACTCTGGAGATAATGCAGAATCTGACTCTGATTCTGGAAAAATGTCTAAAAATGAATTGTTTGAGTACTGTGATATGCTGGAAGAGACATGTAATGAACTTAAGGATAAATACAAGTCATTAAAGAAACAACATGCTCTCACCACTACAGTTAAAATCGAACTCACTTTTGAAAAAGAGAAAAATGCTCAACTGTTAAAAGAAAACACTGAACTGAAACTATCTAATGAGCAACTCAAGAAAGACTTAGAGAAGTTCACCAATGGCAAGAATACTCTAACATAGATGCTAGGAAAGAAAATAGCAAATAAATATACTACTGGTATAGGATACTAACCTGGACAAAGGAAAACTGCCAAAACTAGATTCATTTCTAAATCTGGACAGAATGAAGGTAATTCTGGAACTTCATATGCCTCAACCAGTTATATTCATAGTTATGGATC
Source organism: Viscum album (assembly GCA_963277665.1). NCBI lineage: Eukaryota > Viridiplantae > Streptophyta > Magnoliopsida > Santalales > Viscaceae > Viscum > Viscum album. Next base: position 1,778,166,998 of record OY728157.1, read on the forward strand.
TAATAAGGTTTATCTTTAAAAGCATGTCAATTCTACAAATTATATGAGACCCATTAGACAAATATGGGTACCTAAAGTGTTATTGGCTAACCTGTCTGGACCCAAGAAAATCTGGGTACCAAAATCATCTCCCATCTAAATCTGTTTTGTAGGGAAATTGCTTAAAGAGCTCCTGTAAATAGACCTGGTATTTGGACAGTGGATGTTCAAGACATATGTCAGGAGACTTCTCTTGTTTTAAGAGTTTAGTAAAAGTTGATGGAGGCTTTGTCACCTTTGGTGATAATTCAAGAGGAAAAATCATCGGCCTAGGCCAGATTGGTAACACTGATTCAATTTTGATTTCTAAAGTTTTATTTGTTGATGACCTTAAATACAATTTATTAAGTATTTCTCAGTTATGTGATGATGGTTTTCATGTTAAATTTGAAAATGATTCCTGCAAAGTTTTTAATTCTAAGAATGTTTTGGTATTTTCTGCCTTAAGAAATGAAAATGTTTATGCTGTTAATCTGAATTCTTTAGCTAAGAAGAATATTACTTGTTTGAATGCTTTTCATAAATAATCTTGGCTATGGAACAGAAGATTGGGACATTGCAACATTCACTCACTTAGAAAACTCTCTAGAAAAAACCTAGTTAGAGACCTACCTAAATTAGAATTCCCAAATGATAGAGTGTGTAACCCCTGTCAAAAGGGAAAACAACACAAAGTTTCTTTTAAATCAAAGAAAGAAGTTTTGACTTCTCAACCACTTGAATTGGTTCACATGGATTTGTTTGGACCATCAAGAGTTTCTAGTTTAAATGGGAAGCACTATGTTTATGTTCTAGTAGATGATTTTTCTAGATATACTTGGGTATATTTTCTAGCTCACAAAAGTGAAGCTTGTTCTTCTTTTTTTAAATACTCTAAATCTGTAGAGAACCTTAGTGGACTTAAGATTAAAACTTTGAGAAGTGGTCATGGTCATGAGTTTGAAAATCAAGATTTTGAATCTTATTGCTCACTCAATGGCTATTCTCATAACTCTTCTGCCCCTAGAACACCCCAACAGAATGGTGTAGTAGAAAGAAGAAACCGAACCCTTAAAGAAATTGCTAGAACCATGCTCAATGAATATGACCTGCCTATTTATTTTTGGGCTGAAGCTGTAAATACAACTTGTTATGTCATTAATAGAGTTTTGATCAGACCAGTTCTTAAGAGGACTCCTTATGAGTTGTGGAACCATAGGAAGCCTAAGGTTAATTACTTTAAAGTTTTTGGTTGCAAAGTATTTATTCTGAATACTAAAGATAATCTGGATAAGTTTGCTTCCAAAAGTGATGAAGGAATTTTTCTGGGTTACTCTATTTCAAGTAAAGCCTATAGAGTATTCAATAAGAAAACTAAATGTGTGGAAGAATCTGTTCACATAAAGTTTGATGAAACTGATCCACATGAGTCTAAAACCTCTCTTGAAAATATTGAATAAGACTTATCTGTTCTGGACATTAATGATAAATCTAAAGAACCTGTTATCAAAACATCCAGTTCTGAACTTTCTCCAGAATCTGCTTCTGTTGAACCCGAACCTATAGATGAACCTGAAAATTCTAGTCCAACCTTTACCAGATCAACGAGGATTCTAAAGAATCATCCTTTAGAAGCTGTTGTTGGTAATCTTGATAGAGGAACAAAAACTAGAGCTTCTCTAAGAAACCAGGTTGAACATCAAGCTTTTCTTTCACAGCTAGAACCCAAATATATCAATGATGCTATCAATGATGAATTCTGGGTAATGGCTATGCAGGAAGAATTAAATCAGTTTGAAAGAAACAAAGTCTGGGAATTAGTTGACAGACCTAAGGACACCTTGACAATAGGCACAAAATGGGTTTTTAGAAATAAAGTAGATGAATCTGGAAATATAGTTAGAAACAAAGCTAGACTAGTTGCACAAGGATATAGTCAAGAAGAAGGTATAGACTATGAGGAAACTTTTGCACCTGTAGCTAGACTAGAAGCCATTAGGATCTTACTTGCATATGCTGCACATCTGGATTTCATGTTATATCAAATGGATGTGAAAAGTGCATTTCTAAATGGTTTTATAATTGAAGATGTTTTTGTAGAACAACCACCTGGATTTACTAATCCCCATTTTCCAAATCAAGTTTTTAAACTTTCTAAAGCTTTGTATGGTTTGAAACAAGCTCCAAGAGCTTGGTATGATAGACTTAGCAATTTTCTTATCTCAAATGGTTTTACTAAAGGGATTTCTGATCCAACTCTTTTCATTAAAAGAATTTCTAAAGATGTTTTAGTTGTACAAATATATGTTGATGATATTATTTTTGGATCTTCTAAACACTCTTTATGTACTGATTTTTCAAAAAGTATGCAAAATGAATTTGAAATGAGCTTAATGGGAGAACTTAAGTACTTTCTTGGATTTCAAGTATTTCAAAATGAAAATAGTATTATTTTGAATCAAAGTAAATATACAAAGGATATTTTAAAACGTTTTGGTCTGGATAGTATCAAGGAAAGTGAAACTCCTATGAGTACTACCTGTAAATTGGACGCAGATGAAACTGGGAAACCAGTTGATCAAACAAATTACAGAGGTATGATTGGTAGTTTACTTTATCTTACTGCTAGTCGACCTGATATTATGTTTAGTGTGTGTATGTGTGCTAGATTTCAAGCTAATCCAAAAGAATCTCATTTGCTTGCTGTTAAAATAATTTTTAAATATCTCAAACACACGGTTAACTTAGGTTTGTTTTACCCAAAAGGACAATCCTTTGAGTTAATGAGTTATTCAGATGCTGACTTTGCTGGTTGTAAGTTAGATAGAAAAAGCACATCAGGAACATGTCATTTGCTTGGAAAATCCTTAGTTTCTTGGTGTAGTAAGAAACAGAACTCAGTTGCATTATCTACTGCCGAAGCAGAATATATAGCTGCTGGTAGTTGCTGTGCACAAATTCTGTGGATGAAACACACTCTTTTAGACTATGGATATGTTTTTAAACATGTTTCAATCAACTTTGATAACACCAGTGCAATAAACATCTCTAAGAATCCTGTATCTCACTCTAGAACCAAACACATAGATGTAAGACACCATTTCCTAAGAGATCACTATAAAAAAGGTGATATTTCTCTTGAATTTATTGGCACTGAACATCAATTGGCTGATATTTTCACTAAACCTTTAAGTTCGGATAGGCTAAGTTACATAAGACACGAATTGGGAATGTTTAATCACAACTGATGTGAAATTCTCACCGATGTAAAAATTCTCACCGATGTGAAATGCGCACCGATGTGAAAATTCTCACCGATGTGAAAATTCTCACCGATGTGAAAACTCTCACCGATGTGAAAATCCTCACTGATGTGAAATGCTCACCGATGTGAAAATTCTCACCGATGTGAAAACTCTCACCGATGTGAAAATACTCACCGATGTAGAAATTCTCACCGATGTAGAAATTCTCACCGATGTAGAAATTCTCACCGATGTTGAAATTCTCACCGATGATAAATTGTCACCGATGTTGAAATTCTCACCGATGTGAAATTCTCACCGACGTGAAATTCTCACCGATGTGAAATTCTCACCGATGTACAATTCTCACCGATTTTTTTCCACCGATGATTAACTCTCACCGATGCTATATTTTAAAACTTTTGTCTGCCACCAAGAATACGGATCGTTTTATTTTATTTTATCTTACTCTATTTTATTCGTTTATTTGGAATTCCTAAATGATAAAACTAAGCCTAAGCCACTTCCTACCTCACCGAGCTCAAAATCTCTCACCTTCGAACCTTAGCTCCCAAATCGACCAAGAACCCTAAACCCGCGATGGAAAGAACCAAGCTTCCTACCGTCAGAGATGAAAGTGTAGAACCAAAAGCTAAGAAGCAGAAGACACAGCATAAAGCCAGTGTTAGTGAAGTCAGAACTAGATCGGGAAGGCGACCCGTGAATCCTCACTTGCAGAATAGAGACATAGTAATCGAGAAGGAACTGTGCGTGGAATGGCTACTGCCTAGCAAATCGTTAGTACTCGAGATTCTGGAGGACCAGAAATGGGTGGATTGTTTCTCGAATAACAATGGCCCATACTACCCGAAGTTGGTAAAATAGTTCTACGAGTTTGTAAGCTTCGAGAAGTCTGAAAATGAGAATCGGGTAAGCTCTTTTTTAAATGGAAAAGAGATGTCTTTTTCCTCAATAGAGTGGTCTGAGTGTTTAAAAGTACCACATGAAGGTGTCTCTGGGTACGTATCAAGAGAAATGCCACCTAGCAGTGACATCTTTGATTATGAAACCGCCTTAAAAGAACTGACCGGTAATGGGAATCAAAGGCAAGTGGTTGCTACTGAAATGGATGGAGAGAATCGACTGCTCTTCAAGTTTGTTCAGCATGTGTTGATACCGAGGCGAGGAGATTTTGCAAATCTGAGATATCAAGATATCTATCTTCTTCATCTGCTAAGACATGGTGTGAAAATCAATCTGTGCAGATTGTTAATGCTTCAAATGGAAGACATGATTAGACCAAAGTCAAAAACTAATGCTTTATTCTTTGCCAAGCTGATTTCAGTAATGATAAAAATGAAAGGAATAGCTGAGTCTCAGGATGAGACAGTTGTAGTCAGGAATAATTTCTGCATCACCTCGACTGTTTGTAAGTACATGAAAATTAACTGGAACCCATGGAAGGGAGAATGGGTCAGTGATGATCAGAAGATATATGATAGGTTTAATCCTGTGGATCATCCCTCAAGACCAAAGGATATGAGAGATCCGAGTCTGAGACCTGATGAAGAGGAACCTGTTTATAGTGATGAAACAGAAGATGAAACAGAAGAAGAAGAAGAAGAAACTCCCATGGATGTTGGAGGAGATCCTGACTTGACCCCAAGTCCTGTTGCAGAATTGGTTTATTCTAGGAAAGGAAAGGTAGAGGAAATTTTATCTACTTATGAGGAAGACCAGTCTGTACCTCACCAAGAAGAAGAGGAAAAGGAGAATGTATCTGAATCGTCTGCTTCTGGTAGTTTAAGTATGAGTCCTTTGATTGGAAACTCAGCTATGCCGACTGCTGAAGTAGAAAGAGATACAGAAGAAACTGTACCTGTATCGGAAGATCTTCTAGATGCTGCACCGATGGAACTTGTAGTAGAAGATTCTGATGAAGAGAATCCAGCACTGAATGCTGTTGTGATACATGAGAATGCACCCATTGAGGGGGAGCATCAATCTGTTCTTGTAAATGTTACAGTAGCTGTTGAGTTTGGAGACTGGATAGAAGACCCAGGGTTTATAGTCTGTGGATTGGATTATCCGGATTCAGATAATGAGATGTCTGTAAATAGACCGAAGACCAATTTTGATCTTGCTTCTGAGTTGTTGCCCGATAATGTGGTCAGATTTCATGATCTGAATAAGCTGAAAGAGGACCTCAAAACCAGTTTTGTTGAAGAAGTGAAGTTAATGGAAACCTCCCTTGCATCCTCAATTCAATCAATAATGACTGATTCTGTAGTTAGTTTGGCCTCAGCAAGGGGATCTGCTGCAGTTGTCCCTAATGATTTTGTCTCTAAATCTGATCTTGAATCCATGAAGAATGAGCTGAAAGAATCATTCAGTGTATCAGTTGCTGAGATGAAGCAAAGTTTTAATGAAGAAATGCAAATGTTAGAGAGATCCTTCGAGCTATCTCTGGCTTATAATTTATCTTCTTTTATGTCTGAGCTTATGGAAGAAGTGAAAGAGTTCCAGACTCAGTCTTCTAGAATCGAAGCAGATCTTGAAGCTCTCAAGACATCAGTTTCTGCTTTGGATTCTTATATGAGCTCCAAGTCTCAAGCTGACAAGGACCTAGCTTATGTGAAGCGTGTAGTAAGCCAGTTTGTCTCGGTGTTTGAAAGTTTCAAAACCTCAGTGAAGGATCACGTTCAATTACAAGACTCTCAAGTTCAAAGCCTAATCAGTGGTTTGTCTAAGAGTTTCAAAGAAACTGTTTCCTTCTCTCTTGGCCCTCTCACATCCAAACTATTAGTTGATCTGAATTTAGTTCGAGCAATGTTGAAGGAGGAGATTGGTTCTATTTCAACCAGTGGCTCTGTGGACTCATCAGAGTTGAGCCGAGTGGTGCTTTCTACAAGAGATTCTGGTAGAGAAATAATGAAGATTGTTCAAGATTATATGAGAGAAGCCTCTGCCTCTCAGGAAGCTATAAAGAGCAAAGTGGACTACTACTTCACCAGAATTTTCACCAAGCATCAACTCGAACACCACTTCAAGCTGATGTTGGAAAACATGAAGCTACCTCCAGTCACTCAAGCTTTTAGAGAACAAGTGAGAAAACTTAGACAATTGACTCCTGCCTTGGAGAAATTCATGGAGAACAAAGATGATTTCATCTCTGCTATGGAAAGAGGAGGAATTATTATGGATTTTAGAAATTTGTTGCTGCCCTTCTTGCATGTTGATGCCAGACCAGTCATCGTACCTCCTGCTTTGCCTGCTTCTACCTCAGCTGCTTCCACAGTCCAGCTGACTCCTGCTCAAGCTATTCGAAGCCTCACACCAATGATCACCCAAAGATCTTCAACCTACAGGCCTGACTCTGTGTCAGTAGCTCAGCCTCCTTTGCTCATTTCTGGCATTCCAAAACCTTCACCTGCATCCTCACCACCCGAACCTTCTTCTGATCCCAAAGGAAAATCTCATGTGGAAGATGTGGATTGATCCAGTGGCCAGGATTTTTGATAGGAATTCATTTGTATTCTGTTTCTGTACTTTCTGACTTCTCTAATACAGAAGAACTCTTTTTACTTCTCATGTTTTATTTGTCTCCTATATATGCTTTCCCACTTTTTGATTATCACAAAGGGGGAGAACAAAATGAGAGAATGAGAAATATTTTCAATAGAGAAAAATAACCTTCTTTTCAATTTTATCTCTGATATTATTATGTTTCTTTTTACCTTCGGTACCTTATGATTGTTACCTCTGATAACTTATGTCTATATCATACTATTTCTATTATCTCTGATGCTGTTTTCTCTGAGAAAATTAAATTCAATATTATACTCTTTACTATTATATTTTCACTATGTTAAATGCCCATATCATAAATTGTGATTATCAAAAAGGGGGAGATTGTTGACCTCACCTGTTTTGATAATCTCAATCATGTATTCATATGTGTTGAAAATCCCAATTATGTTTTCATTCTCTATGATATTTTTAAGTATCATTGATCTATACTTTAATTCTTTCAAATCTGTGATCAAACCAATAATAATTTATAAAATAGTCTTTGGAATATGTTAATCCTCATTTATCCATGCTCATACAAGTTATACATTGATTCTAACACAATCGGATGTGTTCTGCTTATAGCTACTGATAAAGAGCTACCGGTACCCAGTCTACCGATAGACTTAGTCTACAGACAGACAGAGTCACCGATATACTTAACACAGAGCTACCGATGTGCTTATAAATGTAAGCTACTGACTTATAGATAGCTACCGATACAAACATAGAGCTACCGGTGTAAGTATAAATAGCTACCAATGGAATAAGATTCACCGATGGACGAAGCTACTGACAGACTCACAGCTACCGATACACACATGAAGCTACCGACGCATGGAGCTACCGACGCATGGAGCTACCGACGCATGGAGCTACCAATAAACAAAGTCACCGATACAAGCATGTACCAACCGACGCATAGAGCCACCGATAGAGTCAAAGCAACTAATGACATTGAGCTACCAATGTCCAAGCTACCGATGCTGACCAATCTGAGTCACCGATGCAAATGAGCCACCGATCAAATGACTCACCGATCCATCAGACTCACCGATCCATGAGACTCACCGATCCATCAGACGCACCGATCCATCAGACACACCGATCCAAGGACTCACCGATGTAAATGAGTCACCGATGCAAATGACTCACCGATCAGATGACAGACCGATGCTGATCTATCTAAGTCACCGATCATTACTCTAATGCTGATGACCTACCGATCACTTGAACAGTCATAAACAACTGTTTGAATTTCTTTATCTTTATCTTTATTTAATCTAACCAACGGTCATATTAGGTATATTTTAATGCTCTGTCAAATTATTAATAAAGGTTGTCGGATGTCAGGAAACCGTACCTCGTACCTGCGGAAAGGAAACCTTTTCTGTCCTACAGAGCACGTGACATAAATACAAGAAGACTCTGCTGAAGAGATGTGAGACAACACACACAGAGACAAGGAGGACATATGACATACTCAAGAAGAGTTCTGTGCATACAAGAAGAACCAAGCAAGACAGAATCTCATATACAATCAAGCCTACTCAAGAAGTGTTCTGTGCATACAAAAGAATATCGAAGAGCTTCATCGACTACATCTCTCTGCCTTTGAACCTGAAGCATACGACACTCTGCTTCTCAAACAAAATCGAGAAGAGGACTCAGAATCACTTCTGATCAATTCCAAAACGAGTCCAGTGCTACACTGAAATCACTAGATCCATTTCTAAACTCTACATCTCTGCTCTGTGATTTATTTATTCTACATTTTGAGCAGTGTGTGTTATCTGCTGTATTAAACACACACACTGACTCCTGTACTTTCACTGGAGGATCTGTAAATCCTCAGAAAACCTTTTACACTTCATTTCCCACTGTGGATAGTGGTAGAGGTCTTGTGACCTGGACAGCTGGCTGTTGTTGTTTGTTTTCCCACGTAGAACTGTGGTAGAGGTCTTGTGACCTGGACAGTGTGTTCACTGTTGTTAACCCCGATCCAGGGTGTGGATCATTTTTATATAAACTTTTGAGAGGACTAAGTCTCAGCTTGAGACTGAACCTCTTGGTTACATTTGTTGTGCCATCTCTTTCAAAGTTTTATTCCGCTGCTAATAACTTTAAAACTAATACTGTTTTTAAAGTTACTTTGATAATTAAATTAGCAAGTGTTTATGTTAAGTGTAGATTAGTAAGTTAGTTTCAAAAGATAATCACACACTCCTGTGTTGATTAACTGGGAATTAATCAATCCCTTGAGAATCTAACAGAACCTCTACTTTAATATAAATTCACTACAGTTTAATTTATTATTTTATTTGGGGGTCTTTAAGACAGTGTTTTTAAATACATAAATTTTAATTGGTACTCAATTCACCCCCCTCTTGAGTAAACCACTCCGACCAACAATATTTTTATCATTTTACAAATGAGGTATATAATGCACCGACCATAGAACACCAGATATGGTACATTATTAAATTACATTTTCTTTATTACAATGAAGTAAGACCTGAAGACCATACATTTTAGCAGTCTTGGAAATACAGATTACATACATGATTCCCATAATACATTGGGAAAATAGAATAAAACGTGATACAAAATAAACTAAAATAAACTATAATCTTGAAAGCCTATTCAATTTTCTCTTATTCATAACCCGGGGAAAGAAACATAATAATCATGATCTCAAATTTTTAGTAAGAGTAAATACAATATAAGTAATAATGAATCAATCTAGATAGAATGGAAAATAACTGACACACTTTCCATTTACATAACTAGATAAGGAATAAATAATATGGAAAGTAAGAAACTAAAACATATTCCATGAATCAATGACTAATAATAAACTACATCAATAGATATATCGATGAATAATATCATGGATAAATAATAACTAAAACTAAATAAGGGAAAATGATTTCTTACAGACGTCATGTCTAAGGTACATGAAAACCTATACCATCAAGACCTTTCACAAGACAGTTTAAAACAAGGATATAAAAACTTTTATTTTTTCCAAATTATTCATCTCATGAGAACTTATTGATGCATTGAGGAGCTACATAATGTCTGGGATCCACCCGTCATTTCCAGTCTGAAAATTCCTCATATTGAATAATGAAAATAACTAATATGCCTTATCAAATAACCACATTGAATGAAGAATTCATATTTTATAAATAATTACCATGCAGTAAATAATATTAAATAATATCATAAAAATAATTGGATTCATGATATAACATGTCAAAAGGTATAATCTACACCATATAAAAGGAACTATGTTCATAACATTACAATATACCTTAATGAAATGAAATTTAGATGAAATCCATTACACAAGAATCGAAAAATCCAAAACTGATATTCTTAAAATGAAACATGAATATAAATGAATTCATGATATAATATATAAAAATGGTCAGTACGTACACCACACAAAATAAGTAAGTGGTGAATATGACATTTACCCCACAGATGTAAAAAGTGAGACAAGAATCCTTACTGTATCCTTCCTTTTTGATGTGTGGTCTTTATCCTACTTTATATTGGTTTTAAAAAATGTAAATAACTAATAAAAGAACCATAAATGTGTTTATAATATCATATATTAACTTATAAAAATATTTTAGTACCCATTTGTGAACACTTTTATAATTATTTTAACTATTTTGGGCGTTAATTGCCTAGTTTTACCAAGTACATTTTGACTTGTTATTTGGTGTTATTATTAAATATATCATGGTTTAATAATCTAAAAAATGAAAAAAATGGCTAAAAAATCTCATATATTCAGTAAATATGGATTTATAATAGTCCATAATATTTTGACATTAGAAATGAAGTGCACCGTTCATGGAAACACTAGGTCGTATGTACGCATGAACGCTACCTTCATTTACTTGTTGTAGTAAAAGAATTAAAATTAAATTATATATATGAATATTATAATTATATTATCATATATATATTATATATGTTACATATGTTTATTACAACCATCATTTATATGTTCCATGTATGGCATAAAAGAGTCATATCACTTTGAGGGGGCGGTAGTCCAAACTTCCTTAAAAGAAATTATTGTATTTACACAAAATTGAAATTATAAAGGTATGTTATAAAAAAATACAAAAGAATAGAGATAATATAAATATAATATATAGGATATATAAATATAGTTTCCATCACAATGGTCCCCATGAGAGGTGGTAGCAGAAAATTGAACAATCGTCATTTCGTAAGGCAGTAGTTTTCTGTACACAAAAACAATATGTTTGTTACCATTAGATAGAGGTGTGTGTAAGTTTAGGTATAATATTTAGCATAAAAAATCCTGGTATATTGAGGATACTAGGAGTGGATAATGGAAATTAAACTATAAATCATGAGATAATGTGTTACCCCTTAATCAGGTAACCTCTTTTGGTTTATACCAAAAGGCTTCATTGGGAGGTTTTATGACATAAGTGACGATTCTAGGATGAGTTAAGGTATTCAAGTATGAGTTTTGGGTACTTATTTTCCAAAGAAAATTTTTCTTGAAGTGTGATTATTAGAGAATAGAGGGTAGCTTTTATATAGGAGAGGGAAGGGAACCCTTGTAAACTCTTAAATTATTAAATTAACATAATTTAATTTTTTTAATTAAAAAGTCTCCAACATGAGATATGTATAATATAAGATGAAAATAGGTATAAATACTCTCATCCAATAATTTTTAGAAATGTATTGATTTTATTTTAAACTTTATCTTTTTGGTTTACCATTAATTATTCTCTTTTAATTTTAATTGTGGTAATAACATTTTAATTATTAATAGGCTATTAATTTTACTTATATTAGATAAATTTCCCATAATTGAAAAATTAATGATTTTTTAGACCTTATCATATTTACTTTTTGATTTTAAAATATTTTTAAGATTTTTTAAATAATTTAATAATTTATTATATTTATAGAACATCAATTATGTCAATTTTTACAATATTCAATTTATTGAATTTAAATAAAATCCAAACAGAGATCTATCTTCACAAAAATAATTTAATAGTATTTTAACATGTCATAATAAGCTATAAAAATATTTTTATTCATAAATTATGTCATATAATATTTATTTTAATATTTATTATCCTTTATTTTATTCTTTTATAAATAAATAAATAACTGCATCATCATTGTGTCATAATTAAATTGAATTATATAATGTCTAAAAATTATTAATAAAATACCATGATGTAGGAAATATTTTTATCCTTATAATTACAATTTATAGTCTAAAATATCATTTATATAAATCCATATTAAAATTGTTTTATTAAAAAGATTTATGTTTATAACATATTTTCCTTTACTTTAAATTAAAAGACATAAGTGTCCTAATTATTCCCAAGTGGCTTCCATGGGAAACAATTTCATAAAAAGGGTTGTATTGGTTGTCCATATCTCATCCAATATTATTAGGACACATGTTGAGGTAATTTTATATTATTATAATATTATTTTTACCCTTATTTAACTGATTTACCCTTTAACCGTGGTAAATAAAAATAATTACTGAAGTCACTATTCATAATATCCAAAAATAAAATGGGGATATTTACATAATTTATAATTTATGATTATACATATTTAATCCATTTCTTCTAAATTTGAAACACATAATCGACAGAAATTAATTTAAAAATAATTCCTATTTTCAAAATGAGAAAGTAGGTTTTTTAAAAGTAAAAACCATCAAAAGATTGGAATGTGTTTATATCAAATTTCAATGTGTAAATAATTCCAATTATAACCATAGGAGTAAATGATAAAAACACAATCTAATTATACTTTAAAATAAATTAAAATGATAATATAATTGTATAAATAAATTAGACAAAAAGGAAGTCTTGAATTAAAATGAATTATTTTTTCACTATTCATTAAGAACTGAAACTTTTCAAAAAATTAGAAATATTTTCACCCTTAGATAATTTTGATATTCCAAATTCAAAAAAAAAGTATATTTTAAAAAATAAAATTTATAAAATTTCAAAATGTGGTTAATACTATTCATAACTGCTTTTTTAAACGGCAAGTTTGATAGGTCGTGGTGTGCTTGAACTCGGTGTTGCGTTCAGTGCAAGCTATTGAATTATTTAAAAAGAAGTGTATTGTGAAAGCTTTAGGTGTTACATTATTCCCTCCTTAAAATAATTTCATCCTCAAAATTTGTATAATATTTCTTCATAAAAAGATTCAGGTGGTTCTTCATCAAATGTTCCATAATTTCCAATGCCGTCTCTTCCATTTTATGGGTTCTCCAAAGAAATTTTACTAGAAAAGTCATCACATTTTTAAACACTTGTTCTCTAGTATCAAGAATCTCGATAGTCTCTTCACAATAAGACAGATCAGGTTCCAGTTCTATTTCTTCATAGGTGAGTACATGGGTTAGGTCTAGCATGTATTTCCTTAATAGTGTTATGTGGAACACATCATGAACTTTGTAGAGACTTGGCGACATTTCCAAATGATAAACTACAACTCCAACCCTTTCAAGAATATAAAAGGGGATGATGTACCTAGGACTCAATTTCCCTTTCTTACCAAAACTTATTACATAATTCCATGGAGATAATTTCAAGAAAACATGATATCCCACTTGGAACTCTAAATCTTTCCTCCAATTATCAGAATAACTCTTTTTCCTACTTTGAGATACTTTAGTATGGGCTTGAATATCCTTTACCTTTGTCACCATCCCTCAACAAGTTATGGAACTATGAGTTTTCTTTCACCCACATCATCCCAACATGTTGGAGTATGGAATCTCTTTCCATATAATGTTGTATATGACACCATTTAACTACTTTAATGGAAACTGTTATTATAGGAAAACTCTACCAAAGATAATTATTGATCCCAAATACCTTTAATGTCAAGTGATTGTGACCTCAACATGTCTTCCATTGTTTTAATAGTCCTTTGTGACTGTCCATCAGTTTGAGGATGTTAGGTTGTTCTTAAATGAAGCTCAATATTAAGATCTTTCTGAATAATTTTAAATAATTTTGATGTAAAGTGGGGATATTGATCAGAAATAATCAATAGAGGTGCTCCATGAAGTCTTAAAACATCATTAATATAGAGTCTTGTGAGGCGCTCAAGAGGTAGGTCTTCTCTTATAGCAAGGAAATATGCCAATTGCGTTCACTGATCAACGATAACCCATATTACATCATTCTTCCTAGAAGTATTTGGTAGTACCGTGAATAATTCCATAGTTATGTCATCCCATTTCTAAATAAGAATAGGAAGAGGTTGTAGGAATCCTTTAGGATTATGCCTCATAGATTTCACTTGTTGATAAGTCAAACATCTGGACATATAATCAGAAATTTCCCTCTTCATGTTATCTCATCTGGACATATAAGTCTTCGGTAGTCCCTATAAATTTTTATTCTACCAGGGTGTATAGTGAAATGTTAGATATGAGCATCGTCTAATAACTCCCTTTTTATCTCAGGTATCGAGGGAATACATAGTCTCTTTCCAAATTTTAGAACACCATATTTACAAAAAAAAATCTACTAATTTTCCTTCATTCATGCCTTTAATTTTCTTTTGGAAGTCCTCATCATTAGATTGAGAATTATTTATCCTTTCTAATAAATATAGTTTTTCAATCATTTGAAAAACGATTGATGCCTCCCCTTCCTTCAAAATTCCCATACCCATATTTACTAGATCTATGATCATAGGATCTTCTCAATCCTCATTTGGGTTATAACTTAATTATCCTTTCTACTTAAAGAATATACTACCTTATTCTCTTTTCTTGGGTGATAGTGTATCGAGAAATAATATTCTTTCAGTAGCTCAAACCATCACCTTTGTCTTATATTGAGATTTTTCTATGAGAATATGTATTTTAGGATCTTATGATATGTGTATATTTAACATCTTTTACCATAGAGATAGTGCCTCCATATGTTCAAAGTGAATATTACAACCTCTAATTCAAGATAACATGTCAAATAGTCTTATTTATGAGTCTTATATTTACTTTATGCATATGAAATAACTTTATCAGTTTTCATTAGAACAAAACCAAGTCCCTTCCTCGATGAATCACTATATATGACAAACCCATCGCTCCCAAACAGTAGATTCAAAATCAGATCATTGACTAATCTTATCTTTAGTTCATCAAATCATTATTCACATTTCTTTTTCCAGAAAAATTTAACCCCTTTACGTGTACTCTTGGTTAATGGGTTATCCAATTGAGAAATATTCTGAATGAATCACCAATAGTAACCTTCCAAACCAATGAAACTCCATACATGTGTTATGTTTGTTGTTGTAGGAAATTATCTGATTTCCTTTTTTCTTTTTAGGGTCAACTAATATTACATCGTTGGAGAAAATATGGCCAAGAAAAAGAACTTATTGAATCTAGAAGTCACACTTACTAAATTTCCCATATAATATTTCTCTTATAATAGTCTTAGGAATGATTCGAAAGTGATTGTCATGATCCTTATAGCTTTGATAATACACCATAACACGATCAATGAATACCACAAAAAATCATCAAGATATTGTTCAAATAATTTTTTCATTAGGCCCATAAAAACAGAGGGCGCATTAGTCAATCAAAATGGAATTACTATAAACTTTCAATGTACATACCTTTCTCGAAAAGCTGTCTTCTAATGTCTTCACACTACTAGAAAACTGGGCTTTTGAGCCCCCTTTACTATTGCGACCCCCACTGGCGGTCGCTATAGGTAACCAATAGCGACCTCCACTGGCGGTTGCTAGGTTTTTCCAAAATAAAGGGGGGGGGGGGCTTCGGCGCCCCCAACCCCCCACCCCCCCGAACCCTCCTCCTCCCTCCTCTCACCTCGCCACTTCGCCCCCCCCCCCCCCCCCCCGCCTGAACCCTCCTCCTCCCTCCTCGCCTCGCCGCGTGCCCTCCCCTGTTGTCGTGCGCCCTCCCTCACCACCCTCCCCCGTGGCTGCATGCCCTCCCTCACCGCCCTCCCCAGTCACTGCGCACCCTCCCCCGTCACCGCGTGCCCTCCCTCGCCGCCCTTCCCCATCACCGTGCACCCTCCCTCACCGCCCTCCACCCTCCACCCTCCTTCCACCCTCCGCCCTGCCCTCCGTCTCCTTCAGCCTTCCTCCGCCTCTGCCCTCCAGCTCCGACCGCCCTTCGCCCTGCTCTCTGTCCCCTCCGGCCTCCCTCTACCCTCTAGCCTCATGCCTCCCGCCTCCCGCCTCCTGCCACCCGCCTCCGGCATCCACCCCTCTGGCCTCTAACCCCTATTCCCTCCGGCCTCCCCCTCGACCCTCGGCCCCCTCGTCCCCCCCCCCGCACCCCGAACACCCCCCCCCCCCCCGCACCCCGCCAACCCCCGTCCCTTCCATCTTCGTCCCCTCCCTCACCGCACCACCACCACGCATCCCCTCCCTCACTGTCCTCTCCCTTGTTGCACCGCCACCGCCCAGTCCCCTCCCTCCCCACATGGCCGCTACTCGTCCCCTCACTGCGGCCGCCCGTCCACTCCGGCTCCCCTGTCCTCAGTCCCCTCCCTCATCATCCCACCCTCGTCGTCTCACCCTCGTTGCACTATCGCCACCTCACTACCTCCGGCTCCCAGCCGCCGCCGCCACCCATCCCCTACCTTGCTGCATCGCCTCCGGCTCCGGCTCCCCTCCGCTGCCTCTCCTCTCCCTCACATCACCGCCTTCACCTCCCCTCCCTGTCAGGTTTGTAGCACAATCTGGTATAACATGGGCTTTCACTTACATTATTATTTTATAAATGGTTCATAAACAATTAATTAGTATTTATTTTAAATATATTTGATATGAAAAATGAAAATTTAATAAGTCTTGTGTAAATGTTTGTTATAGAGATCTTATTATGGATAAGAGTTGGATTGATCTTCCAAATCGAACATCTAGAGAATATTTCAATGGAATTATGCAGTTTATTGACCTCACCAAAGGATTTTAAAGTGACTATATTAGTTCTCTATGTAGAAAATGTGCTAACAGATATCAATTCACATGAGATACTGTGAGGGAGCACCTATTCTTTAATGGATTTTTGAAAAATTATAAGAGTTGGAATCATTATGGAGAAGAATATGTTCGTTGTCAAAATACGGATGCAGTTCAGATGGATGTTAATGTAAGGATTAATGATCCAATGCATGAAATGATTACTGAAATGGTACGTGGGTTAGATCCTGAAGGAATTGACATCCAGAATCTTGAGACCAGTGAGATAAATCTTCACTCTGGTGAAGATCGTGATTTGAGGAGGTTTTATGAAGCACTTGATGATACAAAAACAAAATTATATCCTGGATGTACTTCTTACAATAAATTGTCATTTATCATGGAGTTGTTGCATTTGAAGACTTTTAATCATTGGTTAGACACATCATTCGACATGCTGTTGGTGTTATTGAAAAAGGTTCTTCCTGTCGACGCTAAGATTATTGAGTCATATTACCATGCTCATAAGTTGACAAAGAACATAGGTTTTACATATGAGACCATAGATGCATGTGCAAACAACTGTATGTTGTTTAGAAAGGAAACTGCCCATTTGGATATTTTTACGGTTTTTGGTGCTTCCAGGTGGAAAGAGAACAGGGGAAATCAGACTCATCAAAGTCAGATTGCGATATAGGGGAAACCGATTGCTGTAAAGAAAATGCATTACTTTCTCCTTAAACTGAGGTTGAAAAGATTTTTTATATCATCTAAAGTTTCTAATTTAATGAGATGGAATGCAAAAAGAGTTCATGAAAGTGATATGTTAACCCACCTGACATACTCTCAGGCATAGAAGGATTTTGATAAGAGACATACTGAATTTGATAAAGATGTTCATAATGTCCGATTGGGATTGGCATCATATGGTTTCAATCCATTCAAGTCTATGGTTGGTGCAACTCATAGCGCATGGCCCGTGGTGTTGGTTCTGTATAATCTTCCTCTGTGGCTTTATATGAAGCAACAATTTATATTACCTTCCACTTTTATTGATGGACCTAAAAGTCTGGTGGATAAGATTTATGTTTACCTTCAGCCATTGATTGATTAGTTGAATGAATTTTGGGGCGATGGTGTGATGACTTATGACTGCGAAACGAATGAAATGTTCAAACTGCAGGCTGCTTTATTGTGGACAATCAATGACTTCCCATCTTATGCAAATTTATCAGGCTGGAGTACGAAAGGGTAATTTTCTTGCCCTTGTTGTAATAAAATTAAAAAATATGTATGGCTTAAGCATCCAAAAAAATGGGCATACATGGGTCAAAGACATTTTCTCCCCCCTCACCACAGGTTCAGAAAGGACAAAGTGGCATTTAATGGTTCTAGAGAGTTCAACCCAACACCAAAGATCATGATAGGAGTCGAAATTTTATCGCAAATTGAGGAAGAAAACATCCACACGGTATATGAAATTCAAGATTTGGTGGCTCCTCCAGTACGTAATATTCGTGCTGCGGGTAGGCAGCACAATCACAATCGTAAAAACAAAAGTATTTTTTATAGTCTTCCGTATTATAAAACTACAATGCTGAGGCATAATTTAGATGTAATGAACATTAAAAAAATGTTTTTGATAACATATTGTGGACCATTTTAGGTGTCAGTGGAAAATCAAAGGACCATGTTAATGCACGCCATGATTAGGAAGAAATGGGTTTAAGGAAACAGTTGCATTTACAGTTAGCTAATGGAATCAAGGAATATATGCCTACTGCACAGTATACGATTACTACAAAGGAGAAAGAGACATTTATTTCCATTTTGAAGATGCTCACGGTGCCTGATGGTTACTCTTCTTATATTTCAATGTGTGTGAATCTGATGAGAAAGACATTGCAAGGGTTGAAATGTCATGACAATCACATACTACTTCAGCAGTTGATTCCAATCGCAATTTGTGATTTTTTATCCCCCAATGTTGTTCAGATGTTGATTGAGATGAGTAATTTTTTTAGACAACTTTTTTTATAAAATCAATGAATGAGTGATTTAAAAATTTTACAGGACCAAATTGTACTTACGCTTTGTCACTTTGAGAGACTATTCCCCCCTCATTTTTCAATGTTATGGTCCACTTGACAGTGCACATAAATGATGAAGTAATGGCTGCTGGTCCAGTGCAATTTAGGTGGATGTATCCTATTGAGTGGTATTTGAGTACATTGAAATGATTTGTACGCAACAAAGCTCGTCCGGAGGCATCAATAGCCAATGGTTATTTGATGGATGAGTGTACTACTTTTTGTGAAAAATATCTTATGGATGTTGAAACAAAATTAGATAAGCCCTCTCGGATTCATGATGGTCCAGTTGGAGAAGGAACCACATATGATATGGACAACATCGAGTGGATACAAGCGCATCAATATATCTTGTTCAATACTCCATCAGTTGCACCATTAATGCAGTAAGTATCTTATCACTTTTATTATTTAACTTTTACATGTTTTTTTTGCATAATTTTATCATTTAAACACTGCATTATGATTTATAGGAAACACATTAATGAGATAAAAGAAGATATGTATCGTGTGACTGAGTTGCAAATTCAACAATCTCATTATGCGTCATTTCATGATTGGTTCAAGGATTATGTACGTGTAAATTGATTTTCATTATGATCGAAGTATTATACTAATTTCTTTCTACATATATCATTATTTTATTCTATAAATTATGTAGGTTCATAAGCTGAGGGAGTTAGGGGACCCCATGCTAACTGAAGAATTTATCTAACTGGCTGAGGGTCCATCTATAATGACTCATATTTATAAATCTATAGATGCTAATGGATTTCGATTTCACATTAAAGATGTTGATGACAAAAAAGCAACACAAAACACTGGCATCAGTTGTCCATTTGTCGATTTTGGTTATTACTTTGGTCAATTGATAGACATCATTGAATTTGTATACACACACGGGTTGAAGTACATCTTGTTAAAGTGTAATTGGGTTGATTTAGTGCGTGGATGTAAATTCGATCAATATCAGTTTTCATTGGTGAATTTTAACTATATGTTATACAGAAATGAATGAGTTTATAAGGAACCTTTCATTTTGACATCACAAGCGGAACAAGTATTCTTCGTTACTTTTCCTTTGAATCCAAGTTGGCAAGTTGTTGTCAAAATGTCTCGGCGAGGAGTGTTTGTATTTGAACAAGATGAACCCAAGACTGCTCCTTTTGTTTCCCAATATCTTGATCAACATACCATAGTTCAACGTGAAGAAGATATTTATTGGGCCAGAGTGGCTGTTGGAGGAGAAACGGTCGATTTTCATGCTTAATGAAAGGTATAATTATTTTCCCACTATTCAGCATAGGATATCATAAATTATCTAACCATTTTATAAATCCTTATAAGTGTTAATACTCACTTTTGGAAGCTTATTCAGTTATAAATATTTAGAGTGATTTAACTCATGTTATATGTTATTGTCGGTGTATCTTCCCATTGAGTAAATCTTCATTTGGTTCATGTGCTGCTTGAATTTTTATTAATTCAATTTGAAATTTGGCTATGCATTGATTGGTTTTCTACATAATTTGTATATATGTTTTGTTAAATTTTTGATTTTTTAAAATTCATTCACAACTAATTATTCTATCCATTTTTTGTTAGATTAAAAATTGTACAAGTTTGATTTTTTTTAAAAACAATCCAATTTATCATTTGGACACTTTGGATATTCCCCTTACTAATGTTTTCTATAACTGCAGGAATGTCAGGGGAAGAGGCAGCAGATCCACATCATCCATCTGAGGCATCTACGTCTCAGGGTCGAGGTATGTTTTAATGTCATTGTCTCTATTTTTTATGTAATTGATAAACATATATATATATATATATATTTATAACATCTCTCAAATTATATATAAAATTGTTTTCATCAGGATCAGACTTGACTACTTCTTCCTCTTGCAAGAGAGGACCTAGTCGTGGCATATTATCATGGAATTCTGACACGAAGTTTTATGTTTCCTTTGATGAGGTATTTCATCATGTGGGACGGAATTCCCCTGCATTTATTCATTATCTGGTTCATATCATACGTGACACACATCGATTTCCATTGACCACGCGTGACTGGGATTCTATCCCTCAGGACACATTAGATCGTCTTCGGAGGGAGGTCCGGGTAAGAAGACAATTTTACTTTATTACCTATGTATAAACAATAATAACATATGTTTTTTTTCTTTAATAGAAAAATTTGAAAGTATGACCCGATGAGTTTCGGCCAGTGTGTATGAGAAAATGTCATAAGATGTGGAAAGACTATAAAGGAAAAGTCAAGAGGGACCACTGGGTACCAAATGTGGGTGCCCTAAACATTATGGAAAAAGTCCCGAGAGGTGTCCTCCCAGCGCAGTGGCATTATTTAGTTTCATATTGGTCCACTAAGGGTGTTGCGTTTTGTATATTTATTTTGGTATATATATTTTCAAGAATGTGTGATTTGTTTGAAATTTGAATGAATTGAATGTAGGAGGTGTCAACACGTCATTCTGAGAATTGAGCATTACAGGGACCAACTCATAGGCTCTGGACTCATCACGTGTCTCAGATCCGACATGAGGTATTTATTATTCATTTTTTAATTTATTAATTAATATTGTTTTGTGTTTATATTCTATTCATATACAGTTGTGGGAGCAAGGTGCACCGACTGATAAAATATCGGTGTGGATGAGGACTCGTGATCGCAATGATCCAGAGGCTGCAGTACTGATAATAAGTTCTTGTACTCATTACCAATACTTACATAAAATCTTTATGTTAATATATGTATATATATATAAATATTTCACAGGTTCAATTTGAATCTGATTTAGAACATCTACTAGAGGACCAGCGATAGCTTCCCATGCGAAGGGATGAGATCTTTCATCGCATTATTGTTCGGGACAGACATGGATATAGTTTGACCTATGGAACATGGATTCCTCGTTTTGTAGTGTCACGCGCTGTGGTTTTCGGTCCTGCTATTGCTCAGATGACACATCAGTTGTCAGATTTCGAGGCACGGCTGGGCGCTTCTGAGGAGGTAATTGCACAATTGATCGCTGATGTTAGAGCACCTGCGACAATATGTGCATCCAGGTGATGGTGTAGGGGACCAGACGACATAGGTTTTATACTGTATTTATTTATTTAATTTATATTATTTTTGTTATGAAAATATTTATAATTTTTATTTGTTGTAGGCCCCTGACCCACCTGATGGAGGTAGTATTATGACCACAAATGACACATCATATTCACGAAGTGTGTTTTTTATTTTTAATGGTGGGGTTTTTATTGATATTTAGGTTGGGTTTCTAGTGAGATTTTTTTGTGATTTGAGGGTATCATGTGTGTTTTGGCTGGATGCAATGTTTGTGTGCACGAATTAAGAAGTAACCATGAAACTGATTAATGATTTGGATATTTTTTGTTCATTTAATTCTTCAATGTTTTCAATTCCATGTTCTGTAATAGTTTTGAAAAACCATGTGATTCCTAATATAAACCATGGAACTTTTTTTTTATGACAGAGCTCAGGTTCACTATTTGTAGTCCCTGACCCACCCCAGACACCCCTCCTCGCACCCCAGACAGCCCCCCCCCCCCCCCCCCCCCGCACCCCGGACAACCCTCCCCGCACCCCAAACATCCCCCCGCACTCCGAACAGCCCCCCGCAACCCCAGACAACCCCCCACCCCTCGGATATCCCCCCCACACCCCGATCAGCCCCCCCCCCCCCCACCCCCCCTGACAGCCCCCGACCGCTGGACAGCCCCCCCCGCCCCCCCCCCCCCCCCCGCACCCGGGACAGCCCCGTGCACCCAGGACAGCCCCCCGCACCCCCAGACAGCCCTCCCTACACCCCGGCCAGCACCCCCCCCCCCCCCCCCCGCACCTCGGACATCCCTCCCCGCACCCCGGATATCCCCCCCCACAACCCGAACGACCTAGTAATGAAATGAAATCATACGACAATAGCCATTGTGTGAATTGTGAAATGGTCGGGGAGACGACACGTCAATCGAGGTGTCGTTTGACCGCGGTGACCGGAAACGCGTTTCCGGAGTCATAAAACACCAAAATGGTGTGAGATGATAGAATTCAGAGAAAACAGGTTCCGAATGACCTGAAAACACATGAAAACAATAGGAATATTATTCGTGATGTGTAGGAGGAGACGGCACGCCCATCAGACATGCGGTGCGCGCGGTACGACCGATTATGTTGTTTTAAGCAGTTCGGCGTGCGCTAAAAGGGAGCGTTGGGGGGTCAAAACCACCCGAACGACCTCATAATGCCATGAAATCATATGAAAAATAGCGGTTGTGTGAATTGTAAAATGGTCGGGCAGACGACATGTCAATCGGAGGTGTCGTTTGACCGCGGTGACCGAAAACGCGTTTCCGGAGTCATAAAACACCAAAACGGCTTGAGACGGTCGAATTTGGAGAAAACGTGATCCGAATGACCTGAAACCACATGAAAACAATAGAAATATTCTTCGTGATGTGTAGAAGGAGACTACATGACCATCAGATGTGCGGTGCGCACGGTACGACTGATTGTGTCGTTTTCAGCAGTTTGGCACGCGCTAAAAAGGTACTTTGGGGGGGGGGGGGGGTCAAAACCACCGAAACGACCTCAGAATGCCATGAAATCATCCTACAACATCCGTCGTGTGAATTTTGAAATGTTCAGGTAGACGATATGTCAATCAGAGGTTTCGTTTGACAGCGGTGACCGAAAACGCATTTCCGGAGTCATAAAACCGCAAAACGGCATGAGACGGTCGAATTCGGAGAAAACGTGCTCCGAATGACCTGAAACCACATGAAAACAATAAGAATATTATTCTTGACATGTAAGAGGTGAAGGCATGCCCATCGGACATGCGGCGTGCGTGGTACGACCGATTGTGTCGTTTTTAGCAGTTCGGCGCACGCTAAAAGGGCGCGTTGGGGGGTCAAAACCACCTGAACAACCTCAGAATTCCATGAAATCATACAAAAACATCCTTTGTGTGAATTTTGAAATGGTCGGGTAGACGTCACGTCAATCGAAGGTGTTGTTTGATCGCGGTGACCAGAAACGCGTTTCCGGAGTCATAAAACACCAAAAACGGCGTAAGACGGTCAAATTCGGAGAAAACGGGCTCCGAATAACCTGAAACCACACGAAAAAATAAAAATATTATTCTTGACATGTAGGAGGATATGGAACACCCATCGGACGTGCGGTGCGTGCGGTACGGCCGATTGTGTCGTTTTCAGCAGTTTCACGCGCGCTAAAAGGGCGTGTTGGGGGGTCAAAACCACCCGAATGACCTCAGAATGGCATGAAATCATACGACAACATCCATTGTGTGAATTGTGAAATGGTTGGGTATAACGACATGTTAATCGGAGGTTTATTTTGACTGCGGTGACCAGAAACGTGTTTCCGGAGTCATAAAACACCAAAATGGCGTGAGACGGTCAAATTCAGAGAAAACATGCTCCGAATGACTTGAAACCACACGAAAACAATATAAATAATATTCGTGATGTGTAGGAGGAGACAACATGCCCATCGGACGTGTGGTGCACGCGGTACGACCAATTGTGTCATTTTCAGCAGTTCGGCGTGCGCTAAAAGGGAGCTTTGGGGGGTCAAAACCACCCGAATGACCTCAGAATGCCATTAAATCATACGAAAATAGCCGTTGTGTAAATTGTGAAATATTCGGGTAGACGAAACATCAATCAGAGGTGTAGTTTGACCACGGGTGACCGAAAATGCGTTTCCAGGTTCATAAAACACTAAAACATCATGAGATGGGTCGAATTTGGAGCAAAACGTGCTCCGAATGACCTAAAAACACATGAAAAACAATAGGAATATTATTCGTGACGTGTAGGAGGAGACAGAACACCCATCGGACGTGCGGTGCATGGTAGGGCCGATTGTGTCGTTTTCAGCTGTTCGACGCGCGCTAAAAGGGCGCATTGGGGGGTCAAAACCACACAAACGACCTCGGGAATGCCATGAAATCATACGACAGTAGCCTTTGTGTGAATTGTGAAATGGTCGGGCAGACAACACGTCTATCATAGGTGTCCTTTGACCGTGGTGACTAGAAACGTGTTTTTGGTGTCATAAAACACCCAAAACAGTCGTGAGACGGTTGAATTCGGAGTAAAACATGCTTCGAATGACCTGAAACCACACGAAAAACAATATGAATATTATTCGTGACGTGTAGGAGGAGATGGAACGCCTATCAGACGTGTGGTACATGCGGTACGATCGATTGTGTCGTTTTCAGCAGTTCGACGCGCGCTAAAAGGGCGCGTTGGGGGGTCAAAACCACCCGAACGACCTCAGAATTCCATGAAATCATACGAAAACATCCGTGGTGTGAATTTTGAAATGTTCGGGTAGAAGGAATGTCAATCAGAGGTGTCGTTTGACCGCAATGACCAGAAACGCGTTTCCGGAGTCATAAAACACCAAACGGCATGAGATGGTCTAATTCGGAGGAAATGTTCTCCAAATGACCTGAAACCACACGAAAAACAATAGGAATATTATTCGTGACATGTATGAGGAGACAAAATGCCCATCAGATCTGCAGTGCGCGCGGTACGACCGATTGTGTCGTTTTCAGCAGTTCGGCGCGCCGCTAAAAAGGGCGCGTTGGGGGGTCAAAACCAACCAAACGACATCATAATTCCATTAAATCATACGAAAATAGCTGTTGTGTGAATTGTGAAATGGACGGGTAGACAGAATGTCAATCAGAGGTGTTGTTTGACCGCGGTGTCCAGAAACACGTTTCCGAAGTTATAAAAGTCCAAAACGGCGTGAGACGGTCGAATTTTGGAGAAAACATGCTCCAAATGACCTAAAACCACACGAAAACAATAGGAATATTATTGGTGATATGTAGGAGAAGACGACATTCCCATCTGGACATGCGGTGCGCACGGTACGACCGATTGTGTCATTTTCAGCAGTTCGACACGCGCTAAAAGGGTGCGTGGGGGGTCAAAACCACCTGAACGACCTCGGAATGCCATGAAATCATACGACAGTAGCCGTGGTGTGAATTGTGAAATGTTCGGGCAGACAGCACGTCAATTGGAGGTGTTGTTTGACTGCGGTGATCAGAAATGCTTTCCGGAGTCATAAAACACCAAAACGGAGTGAGACGGTCGAATTTAGAGAAAACGTGATCTGAATGACTTGAAACCACACTAAAACAATAGGAATATTATTCGTGATGTGTAGGAGGAGACAACACGCCCATCAGACGTGCGATGGCACGCAGTAACGACCGATTGTGTCGTTTTCAGCAGTTCGACGCGCGCTGAAAAGGGCACGTTGGGGGGGTCAAAACCACCCGAATGACCTCGGAATGCCATGAAAATAATACGACAATAGCCGATTTGTAAATTGTGAAATGGTCAGGCAGACTTCACGTCAATCGGAGGTGTCTCTTGACCCGCTGTTACCGGAAATGCTTTTCCAAAGTCAAAAAACACTAAAATGGTGTGAGACGGTTGAATTCAGAGAAATCATGGTCCGAATGACCTTAAAACAAACGAAAACAATTGTAATATTATTTCGTGATGTGTAGGAAGGAGATGGTACGCCCATCAGACGTGCGGTGCGCGCGATACGACTGATTGTGTCATTTTCAGTAGTTTGAGCGCGCTAAAATGGCACATTGGGGGGTCAAAACCACATGAACGACCTCAGAATACCATGAAATCATACGACAACAATTGTTGTGTGAATTTTGAAATGGTTGGCCAGACGCCACATCAATCGGAGGCATCATTTGACCGCGGGTGATGTGAAACGCGTTTCCGGAGTTATAAAAAAACAAAACGGCGTTAGACTGTCAAATTCAGAGCAAACATGCTCTGAATGACCTAAAACGTATGAGGAGACAACATGCCCATGGGACGTGCGGTGTGCACGTTACGACCGATTGTGTCGTTTTCAGCAGTTCGACGCGCGCTAAAAGGGCGTGTTGGGGGTTGAAAACCACCTGAATGACCTCGGAATTCCATGAAATCATACTACAACACCCGTTGTGTGAATTGTAAAATGTTTGGGCAGACTACACATCAATTGGAGGTGTCGTTTGACCGCGGTGACCGGAAATGCGTTTTTGGAGTCATAAAACACCAAAACGGCGTGAGACGGTCGAATTCAGAGAAAATGTGATCCGAATGCCCTGAAACCACACGAAAACAATAGGAATATTATTCGTGACCTGTAAGAGGAGACAACATGTCTATCAGACGTGTGGTGCGCACGGTACGATGGATTGTGTCGTTTTTAGCAGTTCGACGCGCGCTAAAAGGGCGCGTTGGGGCGTCAAAACCACCCGAACGACCTAGGAATGCCACAAAATCATACTAAAACAGTCGTTGTGTGAATTTTAAATTGTTTGGGTAGACAACATTTCAATCCGAGGTGTCGTTTGACTGCGGTGACTAGAAACGCGTTTCCGGAGTCATAAAACACCAAAATGGCGTGAGACTGTCGAATTCGGAGCAAACGTGCTCCAAATGACTTGAAACCACATGAAAACAATAGGAATATTATTCATGATGTGTAGGAGGAGACGACACGCCCATCAGACGTGCGGTGCACACGGTACAACCGATTATGTCGTTTTCAGCAGTTCGGTGCGTGCTAAAAGGGCGCGTTGGGAAGTCAAAACCACCTGAATGACCTTGAAATGCCATAAAGTCATACGACAACAGCCGTTGTGTAAATTGTGAAATGGTCGAGTAGACGGAACGTCAATCTGAGGTGTCGTTTGACCGCGGTGACCAGAAACGCATTTCCGGAGTCATAAAACACCAAAACGGCGTGAGACGGTCGAATTCGGAGAAAACGTGCTCCGAATGACCTGAAACCACACGAAAACAATAGGAATATTATTCATGACATGTATGAGGAGACGACATGCCCATTGAACGTGCGGTGCGCGTGGTACGAACGATTGTGTCGTTTTCAGCAGTTCGGTGTGCGCTAAAAGGGCGTGTTGGGGGGTCAAAACCACCCGAGCGACCTCAGAATGCCATGAAATCATATGACAATAGACGTGGTGTAAATTTTGAAATGGTCGGGCAGAAGGCACATCAATTGGAGGTGTCGTTTGACCGCGGTGACCAGAAACGCGTTTCCGGAGTCATAAAACACCAAAACAGCATGAGACGGTCGAATTTGGAGAAAATGTGCTCCGAATGACCTGAAACCACACGAAAACAATAAGAATATTATTCTTGATGTGTAGGAGGAGATGACATGTCCATCAGACGTGTGGTGCACGTGGTACAACCGATTCTGTCCTTTTCAGCAGTTCAGCGCGCGCTAAAAGGCCGCGTAGGGGGTCAAAACCACCCGAACGACCTCGGAATGCCATGAAATCATACGTCAATAGCCGTTGTGTGAATTGTGAAATGGTCGAGTAGACATCATGTCAATCAGAGGTTTCATTTGACTGTGGTGACCGGAAACACATTTTCGGAGTCATAAAACACTAAAACGGCGTGAGACGGTCAAATTCAGAGCAAACGTACTCCGAATGAGCTGAATCCACACAAAAACATTAGTAATATTATTCTTGATATGTAGTAGGAGAAGGCATTCCCATAGAACATGCGGTGCGCACGGTACGACTAATTGTGTCATTTTCAGCAATTCGACGCTCGCTAAAAGGGCACGTTGGGGGGTCAAAACCACCCGAATGACCTCGAAATGTCATGAAATCATACGACAATAGACGTTGTGTGAATTGTGAAATGTTCGGGTAGAAGACACGTCAATCGGAGGGGTCATTTGACCTCAGTGACCAGAAACACATTTCCGGAGTCATAAAACATCAAAACAGCGTGAGACGGTCGAATTCGGAGTAAACGTGCTCCGAATGACCTAAAACCACATGAAAAAATAGTAATATTATTCGTGACGTGTAGGAGGATACAGCATGCCCATCGGACGTGCGGTGCACACAGTATGACTAATTGTGTCATTTTCAGCAGTTCGGCGCGCGCTAAAAGGGCGTGTTGGGGGGTCAAAAACACCCGAACGGCCTCATAATTCCATGAAATCATACAACAACAGTCGTTGTGTGAATTATGAAATGGTCGGGCAGAAGGCACGTCAATCGGAGGTGTCGTTTGACCGCGATGACCAGAAATACGTTTCTGGAGTCACAAAACACCAAAACGGCGTGGGACGGTTGAAATCAAAGAAAACGTGCTCCGAATGACCTAAAACCACACTAAAACAATAGAAATATTATTTGAGATGTGTAGGAGGAGACGACACACCCATAAGACGTGTGGTGCATGCGGTACGATCGATTGTGTCGTTTTCAGCAGTTCGGCGCGCGCTAAAAGGGCGCGTTGGGGGGTCAAAACCACTCGAACGACCTCAGAATGCCATGAAATCATACGACAAGAGCCGTGGTGTGAATTTTGAAATGGTTGGGCAGAAGACATGTCAATCGGAGGTGTCTTTTGACCGCAGTGACCAGAAACTCCTTTCCGAAGTCATAAAACACCAAAACGGCGTGAGACAGTCGAATTCAGAGCAAACGTGCTATGAATGACCTGAAACCACACAAAAAAAATAGGAATATTATTCATGAAGTTTAGAAGGAGATGTCATGACCATTAGATGTGCGGTGGAACGGTACGAACAATTGTGTCTTTTTCAGCAGTTCGGTGCACGCTAAAAGGGTGTGTTGGGGGGTCAAAACCACATGAACTACCTCGGAATGCCATGAAATCATAGGAAAACAACCATTGTGTGAATTTTGAAATGGTCAGGAAGACGGAACATCAATCAGAGGTGTCGTTTGACCGCGGTGACCAAAAACATGTTTCTAGAGTCATAAAATACCAAAAGGCGTGAGACGGTCGAATTCAGAGAAAACGTGCTCTTAATGACCTGAAAACACACGAAAACAATAGGAATATTATTCGTGATGTGTAGGATGAGACGAAATGCCCATCAAACATGCGGTACGTGCGGTACGACTGATTGTGTCATTTTCAGCAGTTTGACGCCTGCTAAAAGGGCGCGTTGGGGGATCAAAACCACCCGAACGATCTCATAATGCCATTAAATCATACGAAAACAGCCGTGGTGTGAATTTTGAAATGGTCGGGCAGACGACACGTCAATCGGAGGCGTCGTTTGACCACGGTTACCAGAAACACATTTCTAGAGTCTTAAAACACCAAAATGGCGTGAGACAGTCGAATTCGGATAAAACGTGCTCCGAATGACCTGAAACCACAGAAAAACAATAGGAATATTATTAGTGACATGTAGGAGGAGACGGTATGCCCATCATACATGCGGTGCGTGTGGTACGACCGATTGTGTCGTTTTCAGCAGTTCGACGCACGCTAAAAGGGCGCGTTGGGGGGTCAAAACCACTCGAACGACCTCAGAATGCCATGAAATTATACTACAATAGCCGTTGTGTGAATTTTGAAACTGTCGAGTAGATGGCACATCAATAGGAGGTGTCTTTTGACCACAGTGACCAGAAATGTGTTTCCGGAGTCATAAAACACAAAAACGATGTGAGACGGTTGAATTCAGAGAAAGCGTGCTCCGAATGACCTGAAACAACACGAAAACAATAGGAATATTATTCGTGATGTGTAAGAGGAGAAAACACACCTATCAGATATGTGGTGTGCATGGAGAACATTCCTTTTTAGGCAACAAAACAATTTCACAAACTAAACCAAATAAGAAAAAAAATCCTGGAATGATAGCATTTCTTAAATTAGGGGTTTTAAATTATTATAGCACCATGATTTGATATCAGATTTAATTTTATTATATGTATATAATAACTGAATAAATATGTCTAATTTATGTTTGTTTTGTTTAGTTGTTTTTTTTGTCTTATTGTAGGTTTATTGAAGCAGAAGATTGAAATGGATGGACCTGTTCGGATCATTAAAGCACGCTTATTATTTATTGTTCCTGATGATCTTGATGTTTATGCTGTTTGAAATTGTTTTCCATTTTTTATGATTTTTACCATGTTTTATCTCAGATTTTTCACCGTGAATTTTTTTGTTAAAAAAAATTTCCCCAGCCTAGAGACCGCTTATGGCGGTCCCTATAGGATGCCTGGTACATACATTAGCAACCTCCATTGGCGGTCACTAATGTTGACCCATCAATAGCATAGCGACCTCCAGGCGGTCGCTTTAGGCTTCCGGGTATACACATTAGCGACCGCCAATGGCGGTCGCTGTAGGCCGGAATTTTGGCCACCTAAAGCGGCCGCCATTGGCGGTCGATGTTGGCCTATTGCGATGAGTCTAAAGCGACTGCCAATGGAGGTCGTTGGGCGGTCTCTAGAGGCCTGTAGCGACCGCCATTGGCGGTCGCTATAGAACTAATTTTTAGTAGTGTCATTTACTCACAATTGGTGATACCCAGAACGAAGATAAATCTTTGAAAAATATTAGGCTCTATAAAGTTGATCAAAAATGTAATAAATGCGAGGTAGAGGATATTTTTTCTTTATTGTAATAGAATTTATTTACCTATAATCAATGCACAACCTCATCGATTCATCTTTCTTCTTAATGAAGAGAACACGGGCTCCCCATGGTGAAAAACTAGGGTGAATAAATCCCTTATTACCCAAATCTTCTGGTTGTTTCTTCTACTCCACCAATTCCATAGGGTCCATTCTATAGGGTTTATTTGATATTGTCCTTGCATCTAGGATTAAATCAATAGAGAACTCTACTTAGCTCTCTAAAAGATGTAAAAGTAAATCCTTTGGAAATACATCAATATATTCTTGCACAATTGGTACATCCTCAATTTGAAGACTTGTTTCCTCATCATTAGATGTTGTTTTCTCTTCCACCCCAATAATTTCATTTAGTAGGGATACTAGAGGTGTATTTGGATAAGAATCAGATGATGATTTTTCTTCTCTAAATATAAGGGATTCTATATCTACCTCAAAAACTGTAACTTCTTTTTTACAATAGATGTTTGCATCATATTTTGAAAGACAAACCATACCAAGGATTATATAAAAATAAACCATAGGTATGATGATAAGGTTTTGAAATAGAATTATGTTTATGTTTCATGAAAGTAATTGACTAACACATCTTCATTGCAATGATAGCTCCCTTAGGTGTTTTTGACTAAAAACTCCTGTAGTAAATGAAATGGGAAATGTCTATTTTTTTGAAAAAATAGGAAGATATAAAAGAATGAGATGATCCCGAATCAAATAAGGCATTGTATATTTTTGAGTAAATGATTAAAGTACCTTCCACCACATCATTAAGAACTTCAACCTCCGCAGTTGTGATCGCATAAGCTTCACCATATCACCCCAACCTCTTCTGTAATAGATTCCCTTGAATTTTGGGGAATTCATTTTCATAGTGTCCCATATATTTACAATTTTATACTTGGACATAACTGATTTGTTTCTTCCCCTTTCATTCATGATCCTGGTTTCCCTTATCTCCACTCTTATAACAAACTTCTAATCCCTTCAAACATTTCCCCGGGTGCTTTTTTCAACAGTTCTCAAAAGTTTAAAATCATTTGAACTTATTATTATTCTTTGAAGAATTATTTTTTTCATGGTTATTATATATCCTCTTCTTTTTTAGGTTTCCTTTGAATATATTGATCCTGTAAAATTCCATCTCCGTCTTGATGGAACATAAAACTATTTCATCATATGATGAAAAATTATGAGAAACCTATTCCATTTAGAGATTTTGATTAAGACCATCAAATAAGTGATCGATATTTCACTCCGTGTTGCGTATATATTCCATATAAAACCTAAATAACATTGTAAAATTAGATTCAAAATTTTCAACACTCACTTATTCCTTTTGCTTTAAGATAAGGAAATTCCTCTTCATCTCAATTTTTTGATCACAAGGGAAGTATTTGTCGAATAATGCATCCTTAAAAGTTCTCTATTATATAAGTTTCATTTCTTCTTCCTCCATAGTATTTTGGATAAAGGTCTACCATTGATCAACATCACCTTTTAGAAAATATACCACAAGTGTAACCTTTTCTATTTCATTGCATCCCAAGGCCGTAAAAATATTTTCTAGAGACTTAATCCACTACTCAGCTATAATTGGATCAGTATTCCCACTAAATTATGTGGGATTTTTTTCACATAAAGCAATCCAGCATATGAGATTCTCTCTAAGTAATGTGTTGTTATATTCAAGAAAGGTTATTTGTCATAACCAGATTACGTTGCCTTAGTATCACTATAATTTTCTCAGTTCCAATACCAGTGGTATTGGTTTCCTCAATAGGGAAACCCCTGCAATTTCCTCGAGTATTGATACCATTCATCCATCCAGGTTCCATTTCTATATAATTACACATATAAAATTAGCTCATAATATTATGAATTTAATATATGATAAAACACTCAACATAAATTAAAAATTTATGCATCATAAATCATAAATTTTTGTTACTTTGGATGAATTATTGTAAGTGTATCCCCAAAGTCTATCTTAGGGTATGTTACCTAATCTATGTGTTCTAAATATATTTTACAAGGTTTTTGCTAAACTTAATTTGATACCAAATGTAACGCCCCAACCACAAAAGATCATATCTGGTGCATTATTACATTAAATTGACATTATTATAATGAAGTAATCCCAATGGACCGTACAGTTTAGCAGTCTTGGAAATCCAAATTACATACATGATTCCCATAATACATTGAGAAAATAGAATAAAACATTCTACCAAATAAAATAAAATAAACTACAATCTTGAAATTTTATTGAATGTTCTCTTCTTCATAACCTATGGAAAAAACATATTAAGTGTGAGCTCAAATTCTCAGTATGGGTAAATACAACAGAAGTAATAATGAATCAATATATATGGAAAGGTAAATAACTCAACACACTTTTCATTTACATAACTAGATAAGGCATAAATAATATGGAAAGTAAGAAACTTAAACAAATTCTATGAATCAATAACATATAATAAACTAAAACCATAGATATTTTGACACAAAATCTCATGGATAAATAATAATTGAAACTAAATGAGGGAAAATTTCTTCTTACGGACGTCTTGTCTAAGGAACATGAAAACCTATACTGTCAAGACCATTCAAAAGATGGTTTAAAACACAGATATAAACCCATTTAATTTTTCCAACTTATTTATTTCATGAGAACCTATCAATGCATTGATGAGCTATATAATGTTCGGGCTTCACCTGTCATTTCTAGTCTAAAACATTCCTCATGTTAAATAATCAAAATAACTAATATGCCTTCTCAAATAACCATATTGAATGAAGAATATGTATTTTATAAATAATTCACATGAAAGAAATAATATTAAATAATATCATGAAAATAATGATATTCATGATATAAAATATCAAAAGGTATAATATATTTTATATAAAAGGAACTAGGTGCATAACATTACAATATGCCTCAGTGAAATAAAATTGAGACGAAATCCCTTACACATGAATTGAAAGATCCAAAACCGATAGTAATCCAATAAAACATGAATATAAATGAATTCATGAAATAATATATCAAAATGGGAAGTAGGTACACCACACAAATGAAGGAAGTGGTGAATATGACATTTATCTCACAGATCTAAAATGTGAGATGAGAATCCTTATTGTATCCTTCCTTTTTGTTGTGTGGTGTTTAGACTCATTTATAGTGGTTTAGAAAAATGTCACTAACTAATACCAGAACCACATTATTTTTTATAATATCATATATTAACTTCTTAAAATATTTTATTACCCATTTTTTAATACTTTTTCATTATTTTAACTATTTTGGGTGTTAATTGCCTAGTTTTCTCAAGTATGTTTTGACTTGTTATTTGGTGTTCTTATTAAATATATCATGGTTTAATCATATAAAAAATCTAAACCATTACTAAAAAATATTATATATTTAATATATATGTATTAAGAATAGTCAATAATATTTGTAGATTATAATTGAAGTGCACCGTTCATGGAGATGATAGGCCGTATGTACGCATGAACACTACCTCCATTGCTTTGATGTATTAAATGAATTAAAATTAATTCATAAATATGTATATTATAACTCTATTATCACACACATATATATATATATATTATGTTAAATATCTTTATTACAACCATCCTTTATACATTCCATGTATGACATGAATGAGTCATATTGCTTTGAGGGGGCGGTAGTCCACACTTACTCAAATGAAATTATCATATTTACACAACATGAAAAGTATAAAGTTATGTTCTAAATAAAAAATTTATAAGAATAGAGACAATATAAATATAATATATATAATATATAAACAAAATTTCCATCATAATATCCACCATGAGAAGTGGTAGCGGAAAATTGAACAATCATCATTTCATGATGCAGTAGTTCACCGTACACAGAAACAATATGTTCGTTAAAATTAGATAGAGGTGTGTGTAAATGTAGGTTGAATATTTATCATAAAAATACCCGAGTATATTGAGAATACTGGTGTTTTTATGTAATCATAGAATAAGAATAGTATATGGAGTGGATAATGGAAATGAAACTAGAAAACATGAGAGAAGGCGTTACCTCTTAGTCGAGTAACCACTTTTGGTTTATACGAAAAGGATTACTTGGGAGTATTTATGCCCTATTTTAAGATTCTAGGATGAGTTAAGGGATTCTAGGAAGAGATTTGGTAAGGTATTGGCTGAGGAAATGGTTATCGAATTGTGAGTATCAGAAAAGAGAGTGTACCTTTTTATAGGAGAGGGAAGGGCACCCTTGGAAACTCTTAAATTACTAAATTAACATAAATTAAATTTTTAATTAAAAAGGAACCAACTTGATATATGTATAATATAATATGATTATAGGTCTAAATCCACTCATCCAATAATTTTTAGAGATGTATTGATTTTATTTTAAACCTTATCTTTTCAGTTTACCCTTAATTATACTCTTTTAATTTTTATTGTGGCAATAACATTTTAATTATTATGAGGCAATTAATATTAATTATATGGGGTATATTTCCCATAATTTTACACCTAATGAACTTTTATACCTTATCATAGTGTCCTTGTGATTTAATTTTTTTTAGTTTTTTTAAATAATTTAATAAATTACTATTTTTATAAAACATCAATTATGTTAATTTTTACACTAATCATTTCATTGAATTTAAATAAAATTCAAACAGAGAGATATCTTATAAAAAAGAATTTAATAGTCTTATAAAATTTTATATTCACCTAGAAAAATCATGTATGTCATTAATTATGTGAAATATTTTTTATTTTAATATTTATAATATCATTTATTTGATTCCTTCATTAATAAAGCAATCACTGCATCATCATTGTATCATAATTAAATTTAATTATTAAATATCTAAAAATTATAAATAAAATACCATGATGTATTAATTATTTTTATATTTATAATGACCATTTATAGTCAAAGATATCACTTATATAAATCCATGTTTAATTTTTTTTATTAAGAATATTTATGTTTATAACATATTTTCCTTTACATTAAATTAAAAAGAAATAAGTGTCATAATCACACCCAAGTGTCTTTTAAAGGCCAAAATTTCATCCCAAGGGTTTTTTTGGTCGGACATATCTCATTAAATATCACTAGGACACATGTTAGGGTAGTTATATATTATTATAATATTATATTTTCCCTTATTTACCTAATTTAACTTTTAAAAGTTGTAAATAAAAATATTTACTGAAGTCACTATTCATAATATCCAAAGAATATAAGGGGTATATTTACATAATTCAGACCTTATGATTCCGAATATGGAATCCATTTTTATAAATTTAAAACACATAATTGAAAGAAATTAATTTTAAAAAATTGCCATTGTCAAAAAGAGAATGCAGATTTTTTAAAAGTAAAAACCATTAAAATAATGGAATGTGTTTATATAAAATTTCAACGTTAAAATGCATTCAATGAACACCATTGGATTAAATTATAAAGAAATAATATAAATATACTTTAAAATAAATTAAAATGATAATATAAATATATAAATAATATAAACGAAAAGGCAGACTTGAATTAAAATGTAGTATTTTTTCACAGTTCATTAAAATTGATACTTTTCAGAAAATTACCAAAATTTCACCCTAAGATAATTTTTATTTTAAAAATAATAAATTAAGTCTATTTTGAAAAATAAAATTTATAAAATCTCAAAATTTGGTTAATACTATTCATAACCTCTTTTTAAATGGCTAATTTGATTGGTTTTGGTGTGCTTGAACTCAGTGTTAAGTTTAATGAAAGCTATTAAATTATTTAAATAGTAGTGTACCATGAAAGATTTGGGTTTTATAAGATACTTTTTTAATTTTATGAAAAAAATATTGAAGGAATTATTTTTTAATTTATATGTCATGAATTTTTTTTCCACCATCATGATTAATTTTTTATTTGAATCTTACTTGAAAAGTTTAGATGGTTCTTTTCAAAGAATTTTTTTTCCAATGTATGTGCACAGTTTTTTTAAATTAAGTGATTTAAAATGGAAGGATTATTTTCCTCAAGAATTCTTTAATGATATTTAATGGTATTTTTATTGATCAATTAAAAAACCCTTGATTTGACAAATGTGTTATATTAAAATATAAGACCAATTTACTTTATTTATGTTGTGATTTTTGAGAATTGTTTATGAGGATGGGTTGTTCCATTATAAACCAAAGGTGAGTGATATCATTATATCACTCCAATGTATTGGGTAAATGGATAAAGTTAACTAATTAAGTTTATCCTAAGAGAATATTAGAGTATACTATGTTGGTTATTCAAAATATGGGATGGATTTTACCAATTAGGTTTCTCCTAAGAGACTACGAGAATATACTATGATGGTTATTCCAAGTATAACAATGATGATTATTTCAAGTGTAACTGTGATGGTTTATCCAAGTAAAATTGTGATGGTTATTCCATTTTTAAGTAAGACGATGACTCAAGTTACCTACATGACTTACCTATTATTTCTATGTGTTTTTTTAAATATTATTACTTTAAAAGGTAAAATAAAGTATATTTTACTTCATAAGGTTGAAAGATGTAACTTTTTGAAAAGTCATTATGGGATTTTTCATGATTTCAAATAAACCTTTAGGAGTTTTATTTATCCTTTATGATTTCTTATGATATGTTTTATAAACATATTCGGGAAAATAAGGTAACATATTAGGTAAGTAAATGTTTATATTGGGCCCAAATTTTATTTTTAAAAGGATTTTTAAGAATTCATATAATATAGATTTATTACATTCTTTTTATGTCCGTTACTAAGATTTTTTTTATCATCCCATGTTTTAAAATGTTTTTTAGGGCATAAGAATGGGTAAGCGAAAGGAAAAAAGTCAAATTAAAAGTCATAATATGTGTGATGAAAAGAAAATATGTTTCATTTTAAAGGTTTTATATTATGAAAAAATGGATACTTCTTAGAAGTTTCCACTATGTATATATATTTGAGTTTTTTAGGTAAGATTTATGACCTAACTTTATATAACTCTAAACCTAGAATCTATTTTGGAATGTAAGAATGTGAATTATAGTTTAAAGTCATTAGAATATGTAATGTTTAGGGTTGGATACTTATAGTTAGCATCATAGAAAGGGTTTAGATAACTTTAGATTATAGAATTTTATTGGAGAAAAGGTTAATTGTCCTCTATAACCTGAATGGTTAGTGCATTATGGAGAATTATAATTATTGTGGATAAATCCAAAGAGTTTTAGATAAAATTAATAAGGATATCTTAATATTTATCCTCCTCATAAGATGATGTATTATTATTTTATTGAAATCTTCACACTAAAAACCCACTTTTAGTAAATGGATGGAAACAAAAAGAACCAAAATAACAATGTATGTGAAGGAAAATGTGGTGGTTGTATGAATGAGAAACCAAATGGAATGGGAGATGTGGTCATAACTCTTGTGGTTATTCTTAACTAGCTACTGGGAGTAATGATTAATAACATGAACCTTGGTGATTTTTCTAATGCATTAAATAAGAGAAAAGTAATGATACATGGAATCTTAGGTGATAAAGATCATAAAGGTAAAAATATTAAACAAATTATTTTCCATGAATCTGGGAAGAAGTACCAAAGAAAATATCTTGAAATAATAGGAAGATGTTTTATATGTGGTAATAGATGTCATAAATCAATAATCTACCAAGGAAAAAGGAATCATTCAGTTAACTCCATGAAGGGGAAAGAAGATTTTCCTAAGGAATCTCAACTGAATGTTTTATATGTGGGTAGAATGGTCATTATGTAAATATATGTATTATGGGGAAATATCATGAATGAGATCAACAAGACTATAAAAATATCTATTTAGAAATACCTAATTCCATTACAGTTGATGATGAGGAAAATAAAAATGTCTAATGAAAGGTGTGGATAATTTATTGGTTTATGTTTTGACATTATTGAATCTTAAAACAAGATTCATATTTATATTTATAAGAAATAAGTATTAAAGAATAATATTTAATAGTATGGTTAATGTATTATAAATAATTATGAATGATTCATATGTCTATATATAAGGGATTGAAGAGTTATGATTGATTTAAGGATGATCATAAATTTAAAATAATCAATATGCTTTTGATTATAGGATTACATTAGGATACTTTTATTGAGTCTTGATATATGTTTGAAGTATATGTAACCCTTAAGTTTATCATGTGTAAAATATATTTGAGGGATAATGTTATTTTCATTTTGTGAACATAAGTTTAAAGGTTTGGATGACATTTAGGGTTTACATGATCTTTGATTTTGAGGTAATTATGGTTTATTAAAAGTTTGGAGATGTAAAATGAAAGGTATGTGATAACCGTAGAGAATAAAACTTTTAATTAATGTTGAATATATTAAGGTTATTTTTGAGGGTTTTTATCACATTTATGGGAATTGTATAAGGATTATATATAGTTTTAGAAAAAAGGACATAACATAAGCTGGATAACAACCTATCACACACGGCAAGGCCAGGAGGCTTGAACCCACAACTAAAGGTGAAAAGGGTGTATCACCTACCATTGTACTATGTAATGTCTTGATTAATATGATATTGTTTTTTTTATTTAAATGATCTAATAGATAAAATTTAAGTTCATTTTGGGAACATATGTTTTATTTTATAGATAAACCTGAGATTAAAAAGTTATTTAGTGATTATGTGATTAATTTTATTTCAAAAAAAATTCACCTTTTTGGGAACCTTATATGTTTAAGGGAAAAAACTTATATCATTTTATTTGAGGAATAAAGGATGAATTTAGTTGTGTAAGAATATATAATTTCAATGTGGCTATTGATGCTCTCAAAATAAGTATCTAAATATTCACAATGGAATAAATAACTGAATATTTGTATTATTTCCCCCACAAAAAAGAAGAATAAGGTGGCCATGATCACTTGAATCATGTGAACATCCAGGAGACACAAAATCACATGACCTGTAAAAGTTCATGAAAATTGTCAGGTCTAGCGCACAACCTATAAAAGATCTTACGAAGCCCCTTTGGAAAAGTCTCATTTTTTTGGATTTGTCCTAGCTAATTAGTGACCATACAGAAACTTCCAGATGAGAACCCCCAAGTCACAAGAATTATTAAGAGGTAGGCACCTGTAAATCCATCCAAAAATACTTGGAAAATAGGAGGGAAATATCAAAAAGGCAGGAGCCTCTTGCAGTCATAAATATCACACGACACATCACCGATAGGTAGATTGATTATCTTTGACAACACTCATAAAACCTCATGAGATTCCCAAAATTTGTAAAATAAGAAAATGAAATAAAAAATGAGAAAGGTGGGAACCTATTGCGGTCATAAAACTCATGTGATGTATGCATGAAGTCTGTAATACATTGTGGAAGCCCTGGTGACATGTCTGGAAAGTCATGCAAGAGATCACTGGCATGTCACCCCCATCACATGAAAGTCTTTGAACATTCCAAGGTATTCCCTTTCCCCCTTTGGCTCAAAAAAAATAAGCATAAGGGTTTATCCATGAAGTTGTCATGCATCAACACAAGTCTTTTTGTTTGTCACGTGACACATCACTGACGGGGAGAGTGATTGTCTTCGACAAAACAAAATAAAACTTATGAAACCCCGATGTCCTTGTAAAATAAATGAGTAAATAAAAGGTAAAATATGGGTGCCTCTTATGGTCATAATAACTCATACGACACAACATAAAAGCCTCATAAGACTCCTTAAAAAGAAAGTCCGATCTCACAAAGGCCCCCTGAAAATCTATCCTTGTCACTTAGAATATCCTAGACAAGAAATCAATGATCATGAAAAATACTTTCAGCAAGCATCCTGATATTGAAAAGGTCCTTAGACATGTTGTATTGAAAATATAAAAGTATCTCTACATGCCTACATGACTTAGTAAGACCCCTTTAACTATACATAATACCTTAAATGGTGTGTTGATGGGATGATCTTGCAGTCATTGAAACTCATGTGATGCCCCCAAAATAAACTTGAACAAGATCTCATGAAAACACATGACATAAAATCCCTCCACCGACTCCAACATGGATTTACATGATACTCACCGTGAAATGTGTTGAATAATTAGGGTGTAAAGGCCTATAAAACCCCCACCCCAGCATGAAAGAAAACTTTTCCTTGAACCTCATATAATTGCACCCAGGAATTAGGGTTGATTTCTCAGAGTGGTTAATCTGAAGACTGGGAAAGTCTTCCACCAGGTAAGATCCAAAAAACAGCTAAAGCGGTCATGAAACAAGCATAGGCACTTCACGTGATCACTCATAGATCATGCGAAGGAGTTCTAGTGGGTAATGTGAAGAACATCCCTCATACCGACTAGATCACATGAGAATTAAAACAAGCTAACAATGAACACATCTAAGGAATATGGAAAAAAAAGTTAGAACCAAGACTAAAAATACCAGAGACTTATTTGAAGAACATAAGCACTAATCCTCATGCACTTCGTATGAACCAACTAGGTCATGTGACAACACTAGGACATGTCACCCATATCATGCGACAATCTTTTGGTATACTATTTGGATAATACAAAGTCCACTGGAAATGTTAGAGAAAGTCACATGGATCCCATTAGGCATGCCACTAAAGTCTAAAAAATCCATCTGGGATCGCCATCCAGACCTTGCGAATCCCCTTAGACTTGTTTCCCTTAATCAAATGGAAATATCAGTACATGTCCACTGAGTCTCACGATATCACCAATGAATGTTAACTAGATCTCACGATGTCCTATAGAAAAATCAATCTAGATCTCACGACATCCTATGTGTATGTTAGATGGCTCTTGAGATGTCCCCCAGACATGTCACCTAGTTTTTTCGGTGCCCTCCAGACATGTCATCCTGGATCAGGCATCACCCTACAAACATGTCACATTGACTCTCAATATTCCCTACAAGAGTGTCAGCCAACTTTCATGACGACACCAAGTAAAGTTAGTTGGATCATGAGACATCCTCTAAGAAAGTGATCTGAGATCATGTGATGGCTTCCAGGAATTTCCTGCTAGGCCTTGAAATGTACTCCAAACAAGTCATCCTCGATCACGTGACAACCTTAAGACATGCCTTCCAAGTTATGAAATTTCCCATGGAAAATTCATCTAGATCATGTTATTTTATTTGGACACATTAAGAACATATCCTTTGCCATGTCAAGAAGAAAATTAAGGCATGTTGAGCAGACAATCAATGAATTTTAGGTAGACAAGAAAGTCAGGTCAATCGGGTATCCCAAGACTTGATAACCTTGTACAACCTCCATAAAGGGAAACCTCACTATGTAATCCCCAATCAGTGACATAATATGTTATTTCTCACCTATTAGGGAAATATTATCATATAAGACCTGACCAAATAAACTATAATGACTCTGATTCCTACTATAAGTGGGATATGTATGATGTCTTCCAAAGGCCTGAGCTCCATGTTAAAACATCAGTAGGTAAGTCCCATCACATAAGTTCCGCACCCCCAAGTAATGAGACTAATTATTTTCCATCAATTTTTTCTCACACTGAGCATAGATCACATGGCATTAGAGAGTCTCAATGATCATATCATTCAATTCAAAAGCCTCTATTAGGATAAGGGTAACATTAGTGTGTAAGCCTCGACTAATTGAACTATGAGTACTATGATTTATGACATAACGAAGATATGTAAGAATCCTTTCCAAGGATCGATCCTCAAATAAA
Source organism: Viscum album (assembly GCA_963277665.1). Classification (NCBI taxonomy): domain Eukaryota; kingdom Viridiplantae; phylum Streptophyta; class Magnoliopsida; order Santalales; family Viscaceae; genus Viscum; species Viscum album. The sequence continues at coordinate 1,778,210,307 of OY728157.1, forward strand.
ACGGGCATATGAATTAGTGCAAGTCCCCTCATGTCTCTAAAATTTCAACTATCAGGACCCAATCATTACTATCGGCTGATAATTCCACCTCATCCATCAGCAGACTGAGAACCAAATGAACTATGATAACTCTTATTCCTTATATAACCAGGATACATATTATGCCTTCTTAAGGAATAACCTCCATAATAAACATCCTGAGGGTTTTCCTAGCACATAAGTCCCACATCTATATTCAATGATGCTGGGTACTTTCTATCCATTTTTTCTCACACTGAGCATAAATCACATGGGATTAGGGAATTGCAACTTTCATATCATTCACATCATGAATCTCCACCAGCCAGGTATACCTCAATGTGTAATACTTGATGAGTGACATGATATTATTACCCCAATATAAGATAATCTACCTTGGGGACGGTCCCAAGGGCATGAAAAAACTATGATAAGTCTGATTCATGCCATAACTGGGATATATAATACATCTCCTTGAGACTCGATCTTGAATACCAGGTTCCCAAGTGCCCACATATATATCCTTTCTATACGATGTTACAATAAATGGGTTTAAATACTGATGATATCTATGATTCCTGCCATAATTGAGATATGTTGGCCATTTTCTCAAGAGTTGATCTTGAATACCAGGTTCCCAAGTTCCCACATATATGTACTTTTCATATGATGTTAAAGTGTATGGGTTTAATAAACTACATAGTTTTTTATTACTATTATAAAGAAAGATATATAGGATTCTTCATAATGGCTCAATCCCATCCTCGATATATTAATCACCTCGCTTGATAACAATAAACTCTAGAGTTCCTAGTTATACAAATTCAACATATAAGCAGATACCAACCAAAGGGAAATGGATGAAGAACCTTAGATACATACATATGGATTCACTAATGGGTTCTACTTATTTTGAACATAAAACAGTTTAACATATGGTCATTCTATTACGGTAACCATTACCGTATTGAGATTAGGAAGAGATTCTTGAACATATCTTAAATATATAAGAGATTTCTGTAGTAGGAAAAAATTCCCACCCAAAAGGGTGTGATGATCCCGAGCTCCCATTTTATTGACCAATGTGAGTTTCTAAGTTTTATTGGGCATGAAAACCCAACATAACTCCTACCATTATAAATTAGGTTCGTATTTAGTTATGGATGCGGGAACCATTGGGAGTTTCTATCAAAGTTCAATAGATGGTGAGCCCGATGGAGATGATTGTGCACAATTGACCCCACACAATATAAACACTAGACAAAATACACCCACATATTTCTATAAAAAATTGGTAAACCTCACATGAATCATGAAATATAATTCACAGCAAAAAAAATATATACTTCCCAATTCTCATCAAACCATTTTGTTCACCCAAAAAAGGTGTCCAGTTGTCTCTTTCATTCGAAACAAAAATGGTGAACCCAATGTGAATATCTCAAATAATAGGATGATCAGTTAATCACGCATTGAACCATTTTTTATTTCATAATATATATATAAAAATAGTGAACCCAATATAAATCTATCAAATAGAAGGATGGTTATTTTTCCATGTGTCAGTATACTTTGTTAGCATATAAAATAGATGATAATCCTGAAATAAATCTTAGAGTTGATCCTCTATAACTGGGGTTCCCATGAAATAATTTCATCCACACTTTGACAAGTCCTTGTGAACAGAATGGTCGGATTAAGAATAAAAGGAAAATTCTGTTAGCCATACATATCTGATTTATAATGCATCATGAAAATGATATTTCACTAATAGATGACCTTTTTCTATATTTTCTACATGAATGTAGATACTTCTCTCACAAACAACATCTCGATATGAGATAATGAATTCTTCCAGTGATCTTTTCGGAAAATAAACTATAGATGCAACATATACGGGTCACAAAATGATATCACATACCTGACAACTTCAACAACAAGTGGAGAACACAACAGTTTAGGAATATCATTGACTTGGTACAATACCGACACTTTAAGCTACCCAAGAGGGTATCCAACTACTGAAAATGAAGAGTCTGCATCATCTAAGGAAATTTTCAGCTAAGACAGTTGTTCTTGTTTCCACAGCCTACCGCTTAGGGATATTATCCCCAGAGAGAAAATAACCACATTCTATATCTGATGAAGGTGGACCAGGGAATAAAATATAGATACCTTCTGGTTCATGATTTTATGAGGAGGGATCCTATCAACCATCATCTCCAGCACCATCCCAATGGTACCAATTAGTTTCCTATTGAGGGTAATACCTGACACACCACCATCTCTGATACCCATTCATAGGAAATAGAGAAGACACATCGAGTGAGGAAGTCTCTGGATAACTGCAAGTGGGAACATATTCCAACTTCCACTGATAATGTATGCCAACATATTCAAATATTAACCAGTAAGAATTCTCATATTACTACTCACTCAGAACAAGTATGCGGGCATATTCTTATTTCAGTCATGCATGAGGCTCATATCTCTACCCACCGTGCATGAATCCCATCGACATATTCTGGAGTAAAAAGGAGGAAATAAGTGGGCTTATATACTTTCTTTAATCAAAGATATCTTCTAGTATATAGTGGAGACATAAAATGTGTAGGCTTATATACCTATGAAAACTTTTCTAAAATTCCATTACATCTTACCAACAGCTAAAGAACTCCACCGAAATATTCTAACACTAATATAGATATAGAGATAGATGCATATTCCTATCCTTATATCCAGGGAAACTGAACACTCCGATCATTATGAAAAAATTGGATTCTCTGGACAAATCAAACATTATTCTACCATCCAAGAGGATTATCACCCTATTTCGGTAAAGGAATATGTATCTAATAGGTATTATATTCCTGTTCCAACAAGGGATAACCAGGTGAGACAGGTAAATGCCTCGGGATAGGGGAACATTCCTTTCAAAAAAGTCTAGTGACATATTCCAAAGTCCTAGGATCATGCTCATATCTCCGTTCTAGTCGGCTATCACCAAGTGATAGGGGAACATTCCTTAAGAAAAATCTCATATTCCTATCAAAGAAGTCTTGTGGAATAATCCAAAGTCCTAGGATAAGGATCACATCCACATTCTATCCATGGATAACCAATTAATAATGGCACATTCCTCAGGACAAACTCATATTCCTATTAGTGAATCTACCTCATATATTCTAGAAAATAATAGAAACCAATCACCTATTCCTACTTTCATCGATTAAAAAACTACACCTGCATCATTTTGAGGTAATATAATAGGAGGATAATATCCATTCTCCCATTTCAAAGGTCTATCATTATATTACAATGGGGAATACATATTTAGACCGGGCTCATATTTCAATTCCAAATGGGGATCACCAAGTGAGAGAGCCACATGTCCTGGGGTTGGCTCATATCCATTCCAAAAAAGACCAGAGACATACCCTAAAGGCTCAAGATCAGGCTCATACTCTTGTTATGACTGAGGGTCACCAACTGAGAATGACATATGCCTCAATATAGACTCATATCCATTTAAATAATGAAGAATCTAATTTTCATATTACAATAACTTATTATCATCATGATAATACTCCCACATCACTATAAAATTATAAACAAGTTCCATAAACCTTCATACAACAGACTCATATCCCAAACAAATTCTAGAAGGCAGATTGAAATATTCTTACCATGAAATAGAAAGAGGATCATATCCCTAATCTACTCAATGAAAGTGTCTATGAGGTTGTTTGAGACACATTCTCAACACCCTAAGAGTCTATTAACTCTTCAATAAAAGTATAAGATGTTCATTACCATGATAGCCCTCCTCATGGTAGTGTGAAGATGGATCATATTGAATCCACTCTTAACATCTACCATGGTCAACCTTCCCATGGTGATATCTCCCAAAAACAAGTTAATACTCCCCTTGAAAAGACACCTCTATATAGAGAGGTGTTAAAAACTCAAACAACTTCATATAGAGATATGTTTGAAACATCTGGGTTAATTTTATATAGTTCCCCATAAAATTCCAACAGCACTTCACTACAGTCAGTAGGTGAACCCAATAGTCATCTTCTATGGTTTGATCGGATGGAGTCATGTGAGTTTAAGGAAAAGGTTGCCAAAATTGACATATGGACAGAGTTATCCAAAAAAAAAACTCCCCACAATGTTTTTCCCCTCACAACTTCAAAATATGAGGTCCCAGATGAGAAAGAAAAGGATTTCATGCCTTTTCTTTGACAAAATATGTGGTCTAATAATCAGCAACTGAAGGATAGACAACTCCCTTATCCAGGATATGAGTATTAACTTCAGCTCATCAATACACTTTTTTTTCTGCTAGATATGAACACCTTTTCTATAGCCCAAAAATCGAGAATGGAAGAGCATGACCAACTCATATGTAGTGTTTGTATCTGCACCACAACAACTCTCCTCCAACTGATTTCTAGAGCATCGTCAGACATGTGTATCTGAGTATGGATGAAATATAAAGCATTTCACTTCACTATGTCGCCATAAAAATAGAACCCTTTAGATACGACATCCTATAATGTCATAGCCACCAATGAAATTAGAGGACCGGGTAATTATTAGGATAGTTGGTAACTACAATAGAATTCCCCCACATCAAAGATGCATAAACATCATGAACAGAGGGAGAGGATAATCATAGAGTCTTTGAACTAGGCCCCTTGAAGTAATGGGAATGAATTTTAGACATGAAATCCAAGGTTTAAATCAACCCAATGACATCTTGTAGAAACTGACTCCCATCATGCGCTACCATTGCACCTAGCTCCTATATAAGCACAATTTCACCACATCAAATAGGATGTAGAATTATCTTCCATATCAATCATCTAGGGGTGAACCCAACCCATTGGTTGGGGGAATATCTACCACCACCTCCACCCCTTAGACCATCAATTCCTGATAGGATTTATGATATATCATCAACAAATACATAAAAACCCCATCCCATTGGTCTGGGGACACTTATATCTCAATAAACACAACCAAGTTCATCATAACCTGATAGGATCCTGGGGAAATCAACAACTATTCTAGATCAACCCCATCCCACCATGATGGGGGAATTTATATCTCAATGTTCATCCTAAGAGTCATCAGATATCTGATTGAAATCATTGGATTTTCAATAACAGGATCAATCATTTCCAATTGTAGCCTCAGTTAACCATTTTCATCATCATTATCACCAGAAATAGAATAAGTCATCTATAAGTTAGGAGGTAAATATCAATGGTTGACATCCCATCTGTTCCTCCCATCACAAAACAAACCTCTACTATTAGGGACCCCTTCAGTAATCATTACTAGAAACTCTTTCAAGTTCATTACTCATAGGTTGAGATATGAGGATCATACAGTGAAGTAAATTAGACCCTGGTGGGGTCACAGTTCAAAATGGACCAATATGTCTAGGGGTTTGAGTAATGATCCTGATGAAGGTAGTGGTCAATAATATTGGTGCATCAAAAGTAATGGTACAACCACCATTTCCTGATATGACTCTATGAATGTTGTCACTATCAACACAATAGATATGGTGGATCAAGACAAAAATACATAACACCATAACATGGAAAATATACCCTTAGAGGAGGGTGATTTGGATGCACCAACCGAGGATGCATGCACCTACAACCAAAGAAGGCTCTGAAATATGACACCTCTAAATATCAAGTTTTCACCTCTCCAGTAGAAAACTACAAAAGATAAAGGGAAAGTTGTGAATACATCCTAATAACCACCCAGAAGAGTTGAGATTTATTCCATGGATTAATAGTTATTATAATATGATAATGAGATACAAACTCTCAGACAACTCAATTATGAGATACTCAGGGAAAATATTTCCATTGGGTATCGTCTTTAGGATAAGGAAAATATTCCTCATCCCATACATCTAGAAAGAGTTGATCTTCATGAAAGAGTGGTACATGAGTTTCATATTTCCTCCAAATCGATGAATACACTCTATATAAATGAGGAAGTTTAAAATGATCGCGACTTCCCTCCATTGTAGTGACAAACCCCCCCTCTCCAAGGAAATATTCAGTCTTAAGACGAATTGAGAATCAATGGTATATGAATTTAGGGACACCTTTTTGAACCCCACCAACTCTCTAATATGAGAGGATGCTCAGAAAATAGTACACTCAGAGATTCTTAACATCATCGAGTCCATGGCTACTCAAATGGAAGCCATGAAAAGGTGATATACTCATTTTTAGCATAAGAGGAAGCTATATCCTAAGTGGGTTGATGATCCTCCACCCCCACCCAATTTTGGTAATCCATCCTTCTCTAATTTTGATGGTGTAGGGAACCCTAAACAATATCTCACACACTTCATATCCCTATGTGGTCTGATGATGGACCCTCGAGATCAACAGGAGGACACAAAGCTAAGGTGTTTTGTACAGACTCTAGTAGAGACAACCTTTGTTTGGTATAAAATTCTATTAGCCAGATCCATTTCAGGATGGGAAGACCTTCATCATCAATTCATTTATCAATTCATCTCTATGATGAAAATCATTAACCTGATGAACTGTAAACAATGTGAAAAATGAGAGGGTGTCTGGCTTCATATCCAGATGGAAAATTTTAACCTATTCACTCTACATCCCTCTCTCATTGGAGAAATTTCTAGAACTCCATGCAAAAAATATCTAGTATGATATGTAAATTCATCTGATCCCAATGTAGTATCTAGGTGGGTTTTGTGATTTCATAGAAATAGAACAACGATAGAAGACACCATTTAGTGAACCCAAGAAAAATATTGACTCATGACCTCAACACAGGGGAAAGTTCTAGACAAATTAAAAGATGCATATTTCACTCTTAATCTAGAAGAAGTTACCATATAAGCACCTAGGAAGGTCCCGAACTTCCTAAAACCTCCTTCCAAGTAAAAAAACCACAAAATTTTCCTCGTCCAGAAGCATAGAGAAATTAGGTTCGCTTGAGATTTTTGGAACATATGAATAAAGCACACTATTACCTAAATGAACAAGTCCCTTGTTATTTTTTACCATCCATGGACAATAACCTGCTCAAGACACCACAACCTAGGAATACCAATGAGGTCAACCTCACCGACTATCCCGATTATTTCCATTTCCATAGAAGGATGATTCATGATATTCACTATTGATTTATCTTCAAAAATTTATTTTAAGGAATGGTCAATTTTAGATAGGTGGTGTTATATAACTCCTTTGAGTAGGTGGACTAAATAAATATTTCCCAATCAAAAGAAGAGGGGGATCGACAGAAAGTTCCAGCTAGGTGTGGAAAGAAGTTAAATAACTATATGGATTGGAAAACAGTTTATCGAGCTCATGTAATCCTAAGAGAACAGTTTCACAGACCCACAATAGATCCACACCTTAAGAGGTAAGAAAATATGTGCCTCCTGAAGGCGGACACTACGATCAGAAGAAGGAATAAAAAGAAGAGGGGAGTCATATTTTTCTCCAAGGAAAGATCTAACTCTCTAATATTTTGTTCCCTACAACATCTAAAGCATGGGTACCACCCCACAAAACAGAACCCTAATTGGATTACGAGATCATATTTTGTTTTCTTAACATGATACACTTAGAAGACCCCTTATCTGAGGATTAATATTCCTCCGAGTATGAGTTCCCCACACCAAACCAAGGAACAGAAGGCCACAAGTGTAGAACTGAGGATATAAGGTATATCACAGGCATGGTCGGACCCGATTTCTTTGTCATTTACCCATAGAGAACATATATATAGCTAATACCCATGGGAAATTACTCCAAAAAGCCCATGAAAGACATGTAGGTGTCTCATAACCCTCTAATAGGCATCTGCACCTAGTAGTCTTGCATGATCACCTTATAGGGGTGAGATAATCCGATTAGCCCAGAAAATAGGGAATATCGGCATGACCCATGCCACTAGTAGCATATTCTCCAATGACCACTTCACAAGGACAAGCATTATACACCTGAAATGTTTCAATTCCTAAGCTACATGTCTAGAAGAAACCCCACCTCGGGGAAGCGATGACCTATGGTACAAAAGTATGACATTCTGAAACATTTATAGGTTGTCCCATCTAAGCTATAGATCCTCGATGTGATTTATCTTTCAACAGATCCCCGAGAGGCACTCGTTAAATCCCTCCAAGTCCCATAAAAATTTGAGGCATAAGTCACTATAGATGAGGTCTATTGAATGATGACCATGTAAAAATAATTCCATGTCTCCATATCTTCAACAGAGCATGATCAGGAAGAGGCCATCCAAGGACACATCAGACCTCTATATGTTTTGGGAAGACATGATAATGTCAACGTCTAAAGGGATATGATTGATAATTATTGTGGGATCAAACTCATCTCAATTTGAACCCTCCAATGTTTGGAATATATAAAAGGGGATCTATCTACCACCAATATATCTATTAAATGGTATGATAAGTGTGATCAAATAAATAATGGTAAGATCAAAATCAAAGCTCAGTTTGGGGATCTCACATATGACACTGAGTTTATGGTTATCCAGTAAGACACCGCATACAATGTCCTACTCGAAAGGCCCTTGATCCATAGCTACAAGGTGACACCTTCAAAATTCCACCAATGTTTAAAATACCACATTGATGGAAAATTAGACATTCGACATGGTGACAATGTACCATTTGAGACTTGTGAGGCCACATATGCTAAAGAAATATTCTATAAAAGGGAAGTCAAAAAACCAAATAGTGGATAATGATATACAGGTGGAAGCTCCCAATGGTTTGGGGACCACCCTTATAAATCCATGGAGTACACTACTAAAAAATAAGACATTAATAGTTCTAGAATATGACTTTACCAGTGCTAAAAAAGAACTGGTAATTTGAGTATGATTAAAGGCTCGAAGCTTTTATCAGCACTAAAAAAACGCTGATAAATCCAGTGCTGTTAAAGGGGGTAATTATTTTTGAATATGTCCATGAGACTGTCCCCCCTTTATCAGTTCTTCCATGACACCTTTAACAATACTCTCACCACCTTTATCAGCACTTTTCACCCCACCACCAATTTTATCAGTGCTTTGTAAATTTCTAACCTCATGCTACACCTCTCCTTCGAATATGGAATGCATTTACCACTACACCATATTGATTTTTTTCCTATTTAATGATATTTTTTTATTTATATATATATTTACATATATATTTTTTATTCATATATTTATATAATTATTTTTAAATCAATTTATAAAATACGCATGTGTGTGATATGTATATACTTATATTTATTTAAAAATATTATATATAATATTCATTTATATATACTATAACATAATAAAAATATATATCTATTTAATAATACACACATATATGTATATATAAACATTATAAATATATTTTTCTAATATAAAAAATGGTTAGATATTGTTTTAAATAAATTTTTATAATATGTATTGATTTAAATATATTAAAATATTCATTTTCATGCAAACATGTTGATATATATATTTATGAGTGATTTATTATAAGAAAATATAAGAAAAATGCATATATTTAATTATAAATAAAATTAAATTTTAAAAAATGATGAAATTTAAAAACCATAATATTAATATTAATGTAATCCTAGGGAATAAATTTAGTCTTCATTAAAAAAGGCAATAAGGCCCCCTTAAATGAGGCTGAAAATTCATCAAATGTTAAAAAATTGGGGTACCACGACTAAAAAATTAGTTTTGGAGGATTTCTAGGACTTTTTTGGCCTAAATAATATTGATATAGGTTTACCTGTTCCATCATGGATATAGAAATCATCACAGGCTTTGATTTGATATGTGGTAGAGCCCAAATGGATACACGAATCAAAAGTTATGGTCATTTGAAGTTCGAGTTACGTTTTCAACTTATTTTAGATTTTTTATTATTTTTTTGCCTTCAAATTGATATTAAATGACTATTAATCACTAATAATAAGAAAATTAATTATTAAAAATATTTTTAAATTATTTTATAAGTTATTTTCACAAAATATCTTATATATATTAAGTATAAATTCTTATTTACATTATCTAAAACATATTTTAAAAAATATATATTATATTTATATATTATTATATTATTTTTAATGAAATATAATTTGTTTTTGAAATATAACATTATCAGTGCTACTAAAAAACACTGATAATTCAGCGCTTTGAAAAAACGTTGATAAAACCCCTTATTAGTGCTTTTTAGAGATGTTAAATCCTTACCACTGGATAAAAACAGTATTTTAGTAGTTTTATGCTAGATAGAGACTATGTTCTCCCCATAAATCTACTTAAGGTAATATACCTTGTTCTAGTGGTCCAAGCCCCTCTTGTCCCTAGTCAAAGTGTAATAGATAATCAGCTCTAGCATCTCTCTGCAATGAATATAGAAATATAGGATGATAATGTATCTTTTTATGGCCTCTCTCACCTTGAAAATGATAGAAATTCCCCTATATTTCCATATCTATCTGATAATTCCTCCACATACTTAGAGATTGAAGAAGAAGAGGATGAACTCAAGAATTTCCGTCCTGAATTTGAAGAAGGTGTCTCCACCACCATTTACGAGCTCAGGTAGGTGAATCTGGGAACATAAGAATACTTGAAACCTACAATGATTTGTGCCACCATTCCCCTAAAATAGAAAGATATGTACATTTCATTTCTAAAGAAACAATGATATGTGTTATATTGAAACTATACAAAAATATTTAGACTGAATCTAGATTTGGCTACGCATTATCTCGGCTTGACCGATGACCATCGAGACTTTAAGTAGGAAGCCAAGAGGATTCTAACCTCTCATGAAACCAATTTAGAGGTATAATTTGGAAAATTAGTCAAATAAAACTTTGTTTGACAAGGGAAATACCCAAAATGACTCACCAAAATCATCCCTATTAATAAAAAATGGAAATGTTAGGGTCTGCAACGATTTTGGAGATCTTAATTAGTATTTCCCAAAGGTAGATTTCCAATTTATGATCATAGTACTCTTAATAAATGTATCTTATGGCTTCTAAGACCTTTATTTTATGTATGGTTATTTAGGTTACAATCAAATAAAGATATCCCCTAAAGATGAAGAAGCAAATTCATTTAGAGCACCTCATGGGATATTTTTCTATCAGGTCATTCCTTTTGGGTTAAATAAAACTAGTACTACATATCAATGCACCATGAATCATATATTTAAGCCATTCCTTGGAAGTATATCCTAATGTTATGTCGATGACCTGGTGTTCAAATCCTGATAGTGATGTGATCACTTCACAAATCTTTAAAAGATCTTTGAAAACTGCAACAACACAGTCTGAAGATGAATCCGATGAAATAAGACTTCAGCGTAACATCAAGGAGGTTCCTTGGATTTGGGGTATGCCACTACAACATCGAGGTAGACCCAGAGAAGAATAGTTCTATTTTTGAAATTTCACCCACCAAAAATCTAAGAGTTTATAGGACTCCAAGTGAACCTCACCCAAATTCAGAATTTCATATCCAACTTATCTAGAAAAGAACTCCCCCTAACCATGATAATGAAGAGGGGAATCACCTAAAAATTGGATAGGGACTATAAAGAAACTTTAAAAAGTATCAAGAAGTATCTACTACAAACACTGATTGTAATGCCTCCGGTGGAAGGGAGGTAACTCATCTTGTATGTGGAAACCATGGAATGCTCACTAGGTTCCCTAATAATATTGAAAAATGTTACGGGGAGTTAGAACAGTCCTTATTACCTCATCTGAACAATTCTAGGTACTAAGACCCGATACTCGGATTCTAGGAATAACTGCCTTTCGCTCATATTTAGAATGAAAAATTTGAGGCATTACTTTTAGAACCATGAATTCTATCTGGTCTATCATATTGATTCACTTAAGTACACCCTTGGCCACTCTATGTTGACTGGGAGTTTGGACCGATGGGTGTTCATTGTGAAACAATATGACATCATGTTCGTATCACATAAGGTGGTGAAATGGAAGTCCCTGAATGATTTCCTCACATTGCATCCTCCCCCATAGAATACATTGGTGGAAATTAAGCTCCCATATGAGGGGATATTCTATTCCCATGACCCTCATTAGACATGGGAGATGTATTTTAATGGCACCTCCCAAATTCATAATGAAAAAATGATAGGAAACCCAAATCTCAAATGGGTTGGATTACAGATTATATTTGTCTCTATAGGAAAATTAGTTTTTCCCTATACTTTATCACTATCTGAGGGCTTCATGAATAATGAGGATGATTACCAAGCCCTTATTGTTAACTTGGAAGTATCCCTACAGATATATATAGACTACTTGAATATCAAAGGGGATTCATAACTAGTGATAAAGTATATCAATGGTGAATATTCCATAAAAAAATAATTGTCCCCTCTCACTGGCTAAATTAGGGTACAAATGGTAGAGTTGCCTTTTAAGACAACATTACAACATGTTCCCCGGTCATAGAATGCTCAAGATGATGCATTGGATAATCCAACCATACTCCTTTCCAAACCTAATTAAGAGGAAGCAATATTCCGCATCACACACCGAAGAATGGCCACGTTGATCATCATCCCTGACATGGAATAAATAAATCAGGTCAAAACTACACTTGATCATTATGAACTGATATACACCCTTTGATGGATGGATCCCACAATCAGTTATCTCCAAAATGGGACTCCCCCAACAGACTGGGCTGGAAAGTAACAGATCCGGTGCTATGTAGTGAACTATACCCTACAAGATGCGCCAAATGAGCAGAAATCCTTCTAAAAGAGTGGCTTTGATGGAATCATCCTCAGATACATAATAGAAATATATATTCACACCATCATGAATGATGTCCATGTGGTATCCAACAATATTCATCAGTCTAGGACCAGGCTCTATCACAAAATCATGAGGGTGGGTTATTACTGGAAAACCATGACACAAAACTGTATGAAATTCATAAATAAATATCATGAATTTAGGATCCATGAAAAAATCATCTATCAACCCCTTGAATTAATAAATATAGATATATATTCCTGGACATTTATCATTTGGGGAATGGATGTGGTAGGGCCATTTCCCCTCACCACAACTAAGAAGTTCAAGTACATCCTTGCTACTACTAACTTATTTTACAAATGGGATGAGGCAATACACCCCAAGGAATTTCAGAAAAATAATATCATCAACTTCGTAAAGTGCCATATCATTACCAGGTTTAGAGTTCCTCAAACAATATTGATGGATAATGACACCAACTTTGATTCTATAGAGTTGAATAAACTATACCAAGAGTAAAATATTGAGTCTAATCACTCATATCCTTATCTTGTAGTGGAAAATTGAAAGATAGAGTCCTATAATATGACTCAGTCAAATATACTCTATAAGATGGAAAAAAGGATAAGATGTCTTGGCCAGACAAGATCCTATGTGATTTATGGGACTATAGTACCACCATGCGTACTGCTACAAAAGAAATTCCATACTCATTGGTGTACATGATCGAAGCAGTGTTACCCATAGAAGCCTAGCTACATTCACTCTGAATATCCATTTTTTTTATAATTCTTAGATGATGAGAAATCGCAAAAGCGTCTAGATGAATTAGAGTGGATCGAAGAGAATAGGTTGCATACATTGCTCAACCTTGGAGTCCATGAGAATCGGATCATACGAGCCTTTGACAAGAATGATATCATCCTTTAATTCCTCCAAGGAGAACTGGTGTTGTCTCTCAGGACTCCAATGATACTAGGTAAGAAACCTCCAAAGCTGGAACCCAAATGGGAAGGGCCTTACATCATACATAAGGTCTATTACAAAAGAGCTTACTCACTTGACATAATGTATGAGGAATATGTCACACCACCACCAATGAAAGGTTTCTCAAGAGGTAAGTTTCATAACTATCATTAAGAAACCCTCACCTTGTTATCAAGATGTTAAACTGGACAATGTCTCAAGTCTTAGAATATTGAATTTAAATTGCACAATATCTCACGTCCAAACCATATGATGCTAAAATGGATAGAGAACATCCGCACAACATGACGTTAAAATGCACAAGAAGAATAATATCACTAATGATTCACTAAAAACAATCTAGATCTGTGCAAAATAAGTATGAAATTCCATCAACCTCGTATGAGGGTCAGCTCCACATAGGGAGTCCCTACTTCTAAGAACTAGGCGTGGCTTGATTCCTATAATCACAAGAAATGTAGTGATTCCCAGAACTGTAATTTTAGGATTATACCCATTGTTACTACCCTTTCACATCGGGTGACCCTCATCATGGTAGAAAAATGTTAAACTTCACAATGACACAAGTTCTGGCAGCAAGAATTTTGACTGCACAATGCCTCACATCCTGGAAACATGATGCTAAACTATATAGAGCACGTCCTCACCACATGACATTAAACTGTACATATCCTATAATAGTTCATCTTTATTCATGTAGGGTAACCTATTTCTTTACCTACAGAAAACCTCACTTAACATATATTATACATTACATCAATTTTTGTGGAATAAAATAATACATTACACAAACAAACTCCCAAACACTGTATTAGTTTAGTTCCTTTGGAAACATGGAAACATAAACACTGGTACATAAGTAAGAAACATTATCTACCACTAGGTTCTTCATGGAAATCACCCTTCTTAGACACATCATACCCAATACATATCTTCATAACATGGGAAAAGTACATATAAAAAGGGACAAGATTAAATGCTTAGTAAGGAAAAACAAGCGAGATATGTAACATAAAAATGACCATAAGGGTATGATAATGTGATCATAACATTATGAGATCATACCCTGCATATCAAAGATCATAAATACAATTCATGGAATAAAAATAGGTAGTTAATCATATCATAATCAATATTATCATCCATGAAATCTTAACATATGAATAATACATGGAATTTTGGAAGACACATAATCATCTAAAATGATTTCCATAGTAGTCAAGGCTAATTTAAAAATACCATATTAGTAGCATGTGTTCAATCCCCATACCATATTTATAGTCATGGTTCACTCCCATGACCACATTAGTTGTCAAGGTTCGCTCCCAAGACCATATTAGCGGACAAAGTCCTTTACTGAACTGAGTTCACTCCCCATTCTAGCCATATTTACCTCATGAGATATAAATATTTACCCATTGAATTATAGGGAGTTATAGGTCCCAAAATTCTCATAATTAAGTTATACACATGTGTTCCACAAGATAATAAACATTCATCATATCATAACCCATGAAATGAAATTGGTATCATAAACATGTAATCATATCATAACATGGTAAAAAGAGACAAGTTTCATAATAATTTCATCAAAGAAAAACACATAAAAAAAGAATCATTTTAATAAGATAATAACCTTTAAAAGAGAAATAGGATCAATAAATATATAAACCATGATAGAGAAATGAGTTTAAAAAACATATAACTCATGAAAGAGAAACTGGTTTCATAAATATCATTCTATAAAAAAATAAACCATTCAGAGAAATAATAATATTGGAATCCTTGGATAATATTCTTATAAATTCATGAGTAACATCAAAAGATTTCATCTTATATGGAAAATAATTTGTAATGATATTTTAAAAACCTTTCTTTATAAAAATATCATTTCATCTTTAAAAAATTATTTTTAAAACATAAAACATTTTTGAAAACAATTTTCTTTGAAAAAAGATTTGAAAACTTATAAAGGAATATTTGAAAACCATAAAAAAATTTAAAATCCTTTTTATTGAAAGTGATCATAAGTAATCATTTTAAAAACTTTTTTGAAACTATTTTTTAATAGAATATATTTTTGACCGAAGAGAGAAATAAGTTCATATTTTCTTAAAAATACGTTCTCCATTATCTTAGGTACCAAAGAGTAGAATAATGATACTAATAAATGAATATATATTGAATAACTTGATGATAATAAAATTTATGAGTGTTCTTGAGATATGTAGCACAATATTGCATCAATGTAATCATAATAATAAATAATCACAATAAATGATGAGATTGTTGTAATAAATTCTTACCACATTGTTAAGGCCACCCAAGACCTTCAGGCCACCCAAGACCTTCAGGCCAGTTTATTCTCAAGGCCTTCAGGCCATCTTAAGGCCTTAGGGCCACCCCAAGGCCTTCAGGACACATGAATGCAGGCCCCAGACACACGACAAAAAAGGAGAAGCCCCAGAAGAGGATTCAGAGCAGGTGCACTCACTAGAGAAGAGACAAATGGATTGCAGAATGAAAGGGTATGGCTATGCCATCGGTACCCGACTATGCTTGTATGGGAAGCCTAGCTAGACGGTCATGCAATGGTGGAGATCTACTATCAAGATGCAGATGCTGGGGAGGGGCAGTTCCTTATAGATAGTCTGGTTGAATTCCCTGAGACCTTTGGGTCATGTAATCTCTTAAGCCTACAAGCCATGTAATCTAGGAGCCTACGGGCCTTGTAAGGGTTCCCCCTCATCCATTAAAAGGGGGTTATCAAAAATCAATAAAAATGAAGGCCTTCGGGCCATTAAGGAAAGAAGGAAATTTGAGATAGAACTACCTTATTGATTTGGTAATTTTTGAACCATAAAACCCCATGAAGTAGTAATAATAAAATGGGAATGTAAATAAAAATAAATTAAGGATAATAAACCCATAATAAATTTATGTGATGTATATACACCACAAAAAATAAACTAGTGGTGAATTAGACATGTCTCACAGAAATAAAAGTGAGACTAGAAATCCCATAACCTTATGTCTCGACTCTCTTTGTTTTCATTCAAACATCCTATGTATTAAATATAAGTGTATTTTAAATCTATTATAGATACATATTAAATTATTTAATAACATATATTATTTAATTATGACTTGATATTACCCATTTATTAACAATTCCATGTTAAAGTTACATTTCAGGTAATAACCACTTTGTTTTTTTCACATGTTTTGATTGGTTATATTTTTGTTCCTCTTACTTATGTCATTATCTAATCAATTAAGAATGATAAAAATGAAAAAAATATCATATATATTTAGTAAAAATTTATTCATAATAATCTAAACAATATATAAATTGAAAATGAAATACACCATTCATGGAGACGGTAGGCCGTACGTACACATGAATATTGTTTCCATTTTCTTTTCATATTGTGGGAAAAATGTAAATTACATATATTTATATATATAATACAATTAAAGTATCATTAATATGTCATATATATAATATAATTTCACTAAAACCATCCTTTATACATTCAATGTAAAGCGTTAACAAATCACATCGCTTTGAAGAGGCATTAGTCCATACATCCACAAACGATGTTATCACATTTACACAAAACGGACAGCATGAAGGAATGTGTTATATAATAATTAAAGAATAATAAATACAACATAAATATAATATATATCATATAAAAACCTAAATTATATCATTATTCCCAAATGTGAAAGGTGGTAATGGAAGAAATAACGACATTGGTTCGCGAGGCCGTAGTCCACCGTGCACACGAACGATGATTGCGTATCCCATTTGATGGAAGTGTGTGTGAGTGTAGGTAAAAAAATTAACATAAAAACATCTCAATATATTTATTATACTGAGGTTATTATATAATCATGGAATAATAATAATTTATGGGGTGGATAAAGAAATAAAACAAAAGAGCTTGTGGAAGGATGCTACCTCTTCTTTGGGTAACTCCTTTTTGTTTTCACCAAAAGGTTCCCTTGGTTGGATCTATTCCCAAATGGATTATTCTATGATTAATTGATGGAATTTGGGATGATATTTGGATATGGGTTGGATGATACAAAGTTATTTAGAGGTGTGAATAAGTGAGGGGGGTGAGTTCCCTTTTATAGTGGAGGAGGAGTGACATCCTTGTAAATATAAAAATGTAAACACTATTAAGAGGTCTCCCTTACATCAAGTGCCTCCAATAATTTTTTATTTTAGATATAATAGGTTAATTACTCTATATATGTACACAAAATTTATTTTTAACATGTTTCTAGGTTATATAACCTTTTAAAATTAATGTTTGACCATTAAGTAAACACTTTTTTACCTTAATCACTGTATTTAATTTTAAGTATTGTCACTAATTTTTTTGGTAAAAAACTAATTTGACCTCATTATACATTATAAATTATTTTGATTTTAAATATAGAATCAATTTTTTCTAAATTCTAATCATATAAGTGGTATAAATTAATTTAAAAATAATCCCACAAATGTGTTGCGACGATAGGTTTTTTAAGCGAAAATGTTTAAAAGTTTGAATTTTTTTATATCCAATTTAAATGTTAAATTGGTTCCAATGACCTAAATTGAAATAATTTATGTAAAATTTATCTAATTAAACTTTAAAAACAAATTAAAATATAATTATAATTATAAATAAATTATACAAAAAATAATTTTTGAATTAAAAATTCAATATTTTTCACTATTCATCAAAAACTGAAGTTTTTAGAAGAATCGAAAAATTTCACCCTAAGCTAATTTTGAAATTATAAATTTAAAAACGAATTTTATATTATAAAATTAAATTTATAAGTGTCTAAAATGAATTTTATTATTGTTCACAGAAGGACATAAACAACAGTCCATTTGAGAAAATAATATTTTCAAACATAGAAAGACATTACCAAAAGTTATATGTTTTTTTATTAATATATGTTATTTATATAAAAATATTATAAATAATATTAAAAATTAGTTATTAATATTCTTAATTTCTATGTGACGACTATCTCATTTAAATAATTATGATAATAAAATGACGTTTCGAAGAAACTCAGTGTTGCGTGTAAAACAAACCATGTAGGGGTTGAGTTTAGTGAAATATTAACTTGTTATAGTGTATAAGAAAAGATTAACTTGGTGTAGTGTGAAATGAAATATATAAAATAAAATTAATTTATTAAAAAAGGCTCTTAAAAATTCAGCGTGTTACATTATCGTAAGATGTTAAACTATAGAACTGATGTCTTTTTTATATGACGTCAAAATACATGGGTTTTTTGGAACTATATATGGATTTATTCTCATTTATAATGAGATACTTAGGGACACCTTGATCCTGTATCTTGGTCTAACCACCACATGGTACAAAATTCCCCTGTCCTATCCTTAATCGCCTCTAAATGGTGAGAGGATCCCTTTACATTTCTTATTTCTCACACAGAGCTTAGATCTTGTGATATTTGGAATTTCAATAAGATATTACTCACAAAAAAGGAATATCATCTCATGATAGGGTTATCATGGTCCTGAATGCAAGACCTTAAAAGTCTTACCATGAGTCTTCTCCAGATTATGTTAAACTGCATGGTTAATGTCCTTTGCATGAAATGAAACTATGAATTCTTATGTACCTCACTTGGGAGGACCACTATTATTGGTGTTGGTATTGTATCAAGCCTCTATTCAAGAAATACATGTGACTTGATTCCTGACATCACAAGACACATATTGACGCTTGAATCTCTAGCCCTGGGTCTAGTCACAAAAATAAACATAAAAATTCCCCCTCCATGCATATAGGCTATACTTGCATAGGGAGATTCTATTTCAAGAGATATGTATGGATTTATTCCTATTAACATAGGATACATAGTGATTCTTGAATTTCCATCCTTGGGAACAGACGTAATACCCCATTTTTACATCGGGAGCTTACATCCTTTCTGTATGACATTAAAATGCACGGTTCCTTAAGAACTACTTGTGACTTGATTCCTGTCATCATCGAATACATAATGAAACTTGGATCTCCAATACTAGGCCCAACTAAGACAATCAATGGAAACAATTCCCACCTCGACATATGAGTCAAATCTTTGTAGAGAGTATCCTATTTAAGAACTACATGGGGCTTTATTCCTATCATCACAAGATATGTAGTGATGCACAGATCTACAATCATGGGCCCAACTATGAAATCCGATAAAAAAATGAACCCCTACTGTATAGAAACTGAGCCATAAAAGACCATTTTCATACATATGAGTTAGATCTACGTGCATCCTCCTTGTGAATGTAATATACTGTACACAATGTTTCATGTTAGTTCCCACATCCTTACCGCATGACGATTAAACTGTATGGTGAACCCCAGGTCTCATGACATTAAAAATACACAACAAATACATCCTTAACACATGGCATTAAACTCTAATGAAAATTTCAGTACCGTAAGATTTTTAAACTACATGGAAGAAAGTATGTCCCTTATACATGATGTTAAAATATACAGTCCATCATCCATTATCATCCCTCATAAAAGGACCACAAGATCCTTACCCCGGTCAGCTAGAGTACACGGTGATTCCACCTTTTTCTAAGAACCTCAATTCATAAATCACACTTCATGTCTCGAGAATCTCAAGTTTTCAAAAATCTTTCATGGAACTTGGAAAGGAAAATGGATCTATCTTATTGACCACGCTATCGATGCATAATAGATTAGACCGACCAACTAGAGAAATTTTGTCTCTACAAGGAGGAATTTCTAATCCTTGTGAGTCTGACATTAATGTGTTGGAACTCAACACTAGAGGGTGTTCTAGTCCATCCCAAGTATGATTGTCCCATACCATTCCTCATGATATAAGAACCTTGAGCTATGATTTACTACATTTTTATCTTCAGATCGGAGGGATTTTGGAGTGATCTTGACCCTATTTATCCTAATTAGTCTCTTGTGTATCTTCCCCTATATTAGGTCCATGTGCATCATGAATTTAAACTACCTGAATTTTGGTCAAGATATACGACCTTAAACTCTATCCCATAATTTTCCAAATCACAATACCTTAAACTGATAGTAATAGTGACACAAAAATTTTCAGGTTGAAAACCCTCAAAGGGAGGCCTAAGAAATATTCAAGTCTCCTCTCTCCAAACTCTTCACCTCTAAAGATTAGAAAAAAAAATTAGTGAAAAAATAAATAAGGCATAAATCTCATAAGGACTAATTTATAACCACAATAAAAACAATGATATGCTTGATGAATCCCATAGTCTAGGAAAAATTTTGAGTAATGGTTTGTCACATATTTTTGTCACTAAAATGTTTTCACTGGTTGGAAACACAACTTTTAGGGTGCTTGAAACCTTCTTGAATATTATATTCTATATAAATCCCACTTCATGATTTGAGCCCTTTAGATCACCATAAACCTTTCATGGGCCTTGGAAATGAATAGAGTTTTCTTTGCTCGACCTTTCTAATGATTCATAAAGGCTTAGACACACAAACTAGATACATCTTGGCCTGATATAACTTGTGAGCCTGACATCACTATGGAAGAACCTAACACCTGAGGGTGTTCTGGGTCATTCTTGGAATGATTTTCCTATTCCTTACACATGAACTAAGCACTTTGGACTATGATTTATAATTCCATTAACCATATTATTTAATAGGATTCAATATCGATGATGTTACATCACCGTGTATTTTTCCCTTTATCAAAGAAGGAATGAGACACTCCATTCTTGAGCCTTTTTATGGATTACACCTCATGATTATAAACCACAAGGAATAGGGCTCTAGCTTCACTTTAAGATCCAAATTTACTTAGGGTGCCATAAGCCATCCTGTATAGCTTTTAATCCATATCCAGCTTTATTTTCTAGATGATTGAGCCTTCACAAATATTTCATAGACCTGGGAAAAGAGTGAGTATCAACTCTACTTGACCATGCATGGAATCCCTATGGACTCATTCATATGGGTTATGACCTACCAATTAGAGGAATCTCCTTATGATATGAAAGTTACTCTATTCCTTGCGATCCCAAGTGACACTGTGAAAAAACTCAGCACCTTGAGGTGGTTTGGGTCATCCCTAGTATGTATACCCCATTCCATAACTCATCGATTCATGTTCCAAGGATCTTGATTTATACAACCCATATTCCAACTATCTAGGTGGGATCCATATTCCCTATGTTCTCTCCATTCATCCTTAAAAAACATTCCCCCCGTAAATAATCCATAGCCCTTGGAAAAGTGTGGTGACGCCTCTTTCTGAATATTCTACCAACACATAAGGTATTTGACCTACCAACCAGAGGTATATCCTCCTTGCTCGAAAGGATCTCTGATCCTCATAAGCCTTGAAAACACCATGGCATAACTCAACACCCTAGGGTGTTTTGTGTCATTCCTATAATGTTTTCACCATATTCAATGATAATCGATGGAGTCTTGGAAGTAATAATTTAAACTAAATGGTATTCTAAGGTATACTATAAAAGACCCTAAAATACAAAAATATATGGTCTGAGGAAAAATACCCTAAACTACATTGATAGAATCTTTGAGAAAAAATTCCCTAAAATACTATGATATATGGTTGGAGCTAAAAAAAACTAAACTAAAATAATAAAAGGTCCTATCTAAAAGACCCTAAAACTAAAATTGTAGAAGTTATGAGCTAAAATACCCTAAACTACAATGATAACAGGTCTAAGATAAAAGACCATAAAATACAACAAAACAACGATTTAGTCTACATGAATAGAAAATATTGTAAGGACTTCTATAAGGAATTTGTAAAAAAATCAAGCTACACTATCCAAGACTATCTACTTTATCAAAATATAGAGAAACCACCCTCCGAGATAGATATTATACCTAATAAGCCTTTTCATAATAGGTAATCTCAAGATAACTGGAACATATACATCAATGAGGAACCTCATGATGGTGGGAATTCATGAGCACTTATCGAGAATAATTTGTAACGATTTAAATATTCAGATCAATAAATTTATGTTTACTTGATATTATGTGAAGGATGGGTATCACTGGTGATTCATATAATATCATATCAGTGAGGTGTCATATACATCATTAAAGAAAGTAAATTGGATAGCAATATGAAAGGTTCAGAAAATTCATTCATTGATAGCATGCAATAAGAGGAATCTCTACATTTTAGAGTCTCTCCCGAAATCTAATAAAAAATATAATACATGTCAACAATTTAAATACAATAAGATTCAATCAGATGAATTGAACAAATTGGAAAGAGTTTGGGGAGATGTATCAATTGAACACTGAAGTGCTGCTTGCCCCGCCACTTCTGGTTCTTCCCTGGGATGGAGAGTCTTGAATAAATTAGTCAGATCCTCAACTATTTTTTGAGTATTTACCAATGAGGATGATGGAACAGAGTGGTTAGATCTCATATAAGTTATGATTTCCTCATACCTCCATATCTTCATAATCTAGACATCCATCTGGGCTTGCAAGTTAGATACAAACTGGCGACTATACTTCAATGCCTCCAAATCATCATTCATTTTTTCAGAAAGGGGATACTCATATTCAAGATAATGCAATCCCCTCTTATTGGTGAAAAATTCTTGCTGAGTTAAAATAAATTTTCTCATGATTTCATACAGTGGTTGAAGATCAAATCCATCTACACCAAGTCATTAAATAGATGATGAAGGAATTACCATTAGTCATGAAATGTTTGCAAAGGATTAATTGTAATCATGTAATGAATTAGCTATCGGACCAATCTACAACATTTTTGAGCTTCTATGATTAATGGGATGGGCATGGCAAAAGGAGGAACAACTGGCTGAGCTAGCAAGGAAGTAGGAGAGGAGGCTCCATATATCCTCCCCTTAATAGAGGCATCACCCATTGCTTTTGTTGGAGGGATGATTTCCTTGATATATTTTTTACCACTATTGGGATGGTCATCTCCAAGATGAGGTCTCTTCCTCAACGTCTCACCCAAGACTTTAATGAAATCCATCATTTCTAAAGATAGAGGAGTTAGTGAGGCAAATGGATTTTCCACAGGACGAATCAGTTAGATTGGCACTCCACTCGAATATGATTCTACCCAAGAATAGGAATAATCCTAAGTAACAAAGGAAGGAACATCAGCAACATCATCCAAAACTGGTGGATGATCCCCATGTGTCACTCTCCTAGCATGACAGTTGAAGGAGGATGGGATACCCTTTGTGTGCAGCCAAATTGATAAGAAAATTGGTAAGGTGTATATGGATCATAGATGATCAACTCATCCATCCTGGTAGAAAGAACCTTATCCCGAAGTGAGATCTTGTATGACCTTTCATCTAGAGAGCCACTTCCATTATCAATGATCAGCCTAGTCAATGCGGGATATGAGGTGAAATCAAATCTTTCATATCAATTCAACACATTAGTAACCTTATCAGAGCCTAGTAGCATGGACCCAACCCTAGATATGTTCAGCTACTTAGGATGAGATAAGGCATTAGGGATCCTAGTGACATTGTTGTATTCATTGCAATGGAAATGCTCCCCTATCCAACCAAACAAAACCTGAAAAGGACCACTGATCCTGTAAGGGGTTTTGCCTTTCTGAATGTGTCCCAAGAGTTGGTAAATTTATTTAAGGGTCAACACTATTATATTAAGGCATCATCCCTTCGCAAGTTGGGATTTCATCACCAGTGTACTGACCCAGATTCCTGAACATGCATCCCCATCAGGGAAAATCCACCCATTCAGGAACATGTCCATGAATCCCACCAACCTAAGGCTCAGATAGATCTCTAGATTCAATAAATATCCCCATGAAGTATGATTCCCGACATACAAAATGGACCAATATGAGTCGACACTATCCCAAAATTTTCGGTAAGGGCCCCTATGGGGACATACATCAGTCGGCTTGGCTCCACTGCGATAGGGGGAAATGTTCATCCAACCTTTGAAAGAGACAAGCGTGCTCAAATTCAGATCCTTTATTAAATTTTCCTTTATAATGATGATCATGTACCTCACTATGACTGGATTCTGCAAAGTTTCATCCAAAAAATTTACCGTAGGAAGGAACTCATTATAAATCTCTCCAAGAGTTGGTATCCCACCTAGTTGGTAGATATCCCAAAGGATGATTCCCACCTCACCATGGGACAAATGAAATGAGTTGGTTCCAAGACACCAACAACTAACTAGTTCCCAAATAAGATTAGGCTGGAGATAGAAAATAAATCCAGACATCTATACTACTTTAGAAAGATGGACAATATATAACTGGTCAGCAAAATCTAAGAAGATTTTCCTAACCCAAAATGGCCATGCCCATTAATCGAAAAATTTATCACCGGGATTGAGTCCCATTTCGATTTCCATCTGATTTCTGAGTTATCTAGATAAGTGATGAATATACTTGAGTAACTCTGAGTGATGGACTGGTGAGAAAAATTACAACCATCCAGACCCAAGGGAGAGTTTTCCAACATATAACACAACCCGTAGGATTGATCTATAGCCTGTCGACCATCCTCATCAGTTGTCATCTAAATACAATCAAGAGAAGTTTAACCCCATAAATATAGAAGATTTAAATCTGAAGTAGGAATGAAAACATCAATTAATAATCCGAACCTGTATGGAGGAATCTAGTGTGATAAAGGATAATTTTGAAACT
Organism: Viscum album; assembly: GCA_963277665.1. Lineage (NCBI taxonomy): Eukaryota > Viridiplantae > Streptophyta > Magnoliopsida > Santalales > Viscaceae > Viscum > Viscum album. The sequence continues at coordinate 1,778,235,908 of OY728157.1, forward strand.
GGAATGGAAGAATCCATTTTAGAATATCATTATCATAATTCATGTGATATCTAGAGTAATCATTTCAGTTTCTATAAATAATATCCATTTTATTAGATACAATAGAGGAACTATGATGAGATCTAAAATCCATCTAAAAAGAAATAAGTTTCATATTTGAAATAGACAAAATAAAATATTTTCAAAAGAAAGACATAAAGTTCTAGCTTCTTCATGCACATTGCATGAATCAAAGGGATTCGAGAATTGTAGAAAGTAATTCTGAATCACATGACTCATGAATATCACATGGATCACAAAAATTCACAAGTATTTATACAACCACATGACCCCTCAAAATACTCATGATCACAAGACCTTGATATGGTCATGCGAGCAACATAATAGTCAAAAGATCGTACAATCAATTTAACAGATCCCATGAAACCCTCAATATGATCATCCATCCTCACAACCAAATTTAAAATAATTATCAAAGATAATTCCATGGATTGATTCGAGTGGGTTCCTTGGTAGATGAACTCTTGTGAACCATTTCTCGTAAAACAGATTCACAGTGAGTCCTCATGATTGATTATTGAGATAAGATCATACGATGAGGTTACACAATGTGAATAAGGTGAAAGATCTATGGAGAGTCAAGTATATGGTGAAAGAACTGCTCTCTACCCTCTATTTATAGGTCATGATTTGAAATACCAAACATTTATTGTTAGAACAATCATCTCCTAAGACACTGATTGGAGACAAATCCAAATCCTCAGGAGAGAATTTAATTTCCTTAGAACTGATCCATTTCCCCAAAAATGTCACTCTAAGGGGGGTAGTATTTTTTTACACCCAAAAAATAATTATCAAAAAATTAACAAAGGAACAAAGGAAGAAATACCTAAATATGGGTATTATTTCCCCAATAAAACAAAGGAAGAATAAGTTGGCCATAATCACGAGGATCATGTGAACCTCCAATAGCCACGTGATTTCATGACCTTTAGAAGGTCATGTGGATGGTCATGTACAATGCATTATTCATAGAAGATCACACAAATCCCCTTTGAACAAGCCTCATTATTCTTTTTGATTCATCCTAGATATCGGTGATCATGAAAAAGTTTCCAAATGACAACCCCCAGGTCACACAAATTTTCAAGCAACAGGTTCCTGACAAGCCATCCAAAAATACCTGGCAAATAGAAGGGAAATATCCAAAAGGTGAGCGCCAATTTTGGACATAAATATCATGAGACACATCATCAATAAGTAGAGTTATTTTATTAGGAAACACTCATACAACCTCACAATATTCCCAACCTTTGTAAAATAGGAAAAGGAAATAAAAAAGGGAGAAATGTAGGATCCTCTTGCAGTTGTAAAACTCTTGTGATGCACCCATAAAGTCTGCGAGAAACTGTGGAAGCCCCAGTGACATGTCCTCCTAGTTTGGAAAGATCCCATGGGCATGTCACCCCCATCACGTGAAAGGATTTGGACATGCCCAGGAAGTCTCGCACCCCCATTTGGATCCAAAAATAATCATAAGGATTTATCCATGATGTGTTCACACATCACCGAAGGACCTTTTGTTGGTCATGCGATGCATCACTGATGGGGAGAGTGATTGTCTTTTACAACACTCAAGAGAACTCATGAAACCCAAAGTACTTGTAAAATAAAATAGTAAATAAAAGGGAAAATGTGGGAGCCTCTTGTGGTAATAAAAACTAATGGGACACACCACCACGACCTCACAAGAACCCTTGAAAATCTGGTTTGATCTTGAAAAGGCCCCATGGAAAGCCATACTTGTCTTAAGGAATATCCCGAATAAGACATCAATGATTATGTGAAATCCTATCAACATGAATCTAAATCTCATGAAAGTCCATAGAAATGTTTTCCTGACAATATGAAACTCCCTCTACATGTCCTTATGAATTGAAAATCCCCTTTTAATTGGACATAATCCATTAAATGTGGTGTTGATATGATGATCTCATTGTCACTGAAAGTCATGCAATTCCCCCAAAACAACCTATTCCAAAACCTCATGAAAATGTATGACATAAAATCCCCTACCAAATCCATCCTAGATTCACACAATATGTTCCACATAAAGAAGAGAATTATAATGGTGTAAATGCCATTAAATCCCCCACCCCAACATGAAAAAAAAACAGTTCATCAGAACCTCGTACCGACATACCCATGCATTAGAGCAGTTGATCTCGTGACTGGGAAAGTATTCCATCAGGAAATATGTTGAGAACACCTGAAGTGATCATGAAACATTAATAGTCACTTCACGTGGTCACTCATAAACCACACAGAGGACTTATGGAGGGTCACACAAAGAACATCCCACATACCTGCTAGATCCTACAAGACTCAAAACAGGCTAACACTGAACAAATAAAAGTCATATGAAATAATATAATGGAACCACAAAAAAAATACGGTAGACTTATGAAAAGAACATAAATACTGATTCTCATTATCTTCTCATATACTACCTAGGTAATGCAGTTGCACCAAGACATGTCACCCATATCACACGATGCTCTTTTGGTATAATATTCAGATCATGAAAATTCCCCTGGACATGTCAGAACAAGTCACATGGTGACCCCTCGGGCATGACACCCAAGTATCATGAATCCCTCTGGGATCACCATATAGACCTTTTGATGCCACTTAGACATGGTCCCTTTAATCATATGGAAACATCAGAACATGTCATCTTAGTCTCGTGATACACCAGGGCATGTCAACTAGATCTTGCATCATCTTCCAGATAAATCCAGCAAGATCTCATGATTCACTTTAGGTATGTCATCTATTTCTCATGATGTCACATGGACATGTTTTATGGATTTCACAGCGTCCTTCGGACATGTCAGCCTAGATCTTGCAGAACCCTCCAGAAATATCACATTGACTCTCATGATTCCCTCCAAGAGTGTCAGTAAGCTTTTGCGATGACACTAGGCAAATCTAGCTAGATTATGTGAGGTACTCTAAGCATGTGAGATGGGATAATATGATAGATAATAGGACCATCCATCTATGTCTTGAAATGTCCTCCGAAAAATTTATCCTTGATCATGCAAAAGCCTTTAGACATGTCATCCAAGTTATGGGACATCCCTTATACAAGTCAAACAGATCATGAAATTGTCTTTGAAAACATTAAGAATACACCCTTTAACAAGTCAAGCATACAATTAGGGTATTTTGAGAAGAAAATAAACACATTGCAGGAAGACAAGTGGGCTAGGTCAATCGGGAATCCCAGGAGTTGATAACCTTGTCTAGCCTCCATAAAGGGAAACCTCAGTGTGTAAGCCCTGATTTGTAGTATAATATGATATTTCACACTTATATGGGAAACATCAGTGTGTAATCCTTGAACTGATAAAATACGATGACTCTGATTACTTCTATATTTAGGATATATAGGACACCATACTAAGGCCTGATCTCTATATTAAAATAACATTAGGAAAGTCCCAACACATAAGTCCCACACCCACAAGTAACGAGATTGATTACCTTCCATCCCATGTTTCTCACATCGAGCATATCTCATGTGGTATTAGGGAGTCACAATGATCATATAATTCATGTCACCAGTCTCTATTAAGATAAGGGAAACATCAATGTGTAAAACCTTTCCAATTGAACTATGAAAACTCTGATTCCTTCCATAACAAAGATACATAAGGTTCCTTCCTCAGGACTGAACCCGAACTCAAATGGGAATCCACTTTGGTGTAAGTCCCCTCATATCTCCAACATTTCTAACATCAGTGCCCAATCATTTTCATGGGATGATCATTACACTTTATCCATTGGCAGAATAAAAAAAAATTGAACTACGATAACTCTAGTTCCTACTATAACAAAGATACATAGGTTGCCTATTAAGGAATGAGTTCCATAATAAACATCCCAATGGATGTCCCAATACATAAGTTTCGCATCCATATGCAATGAGGATAGTTACTTTCTATCCCTTGTTTCTCACACTGAGCATAGATTGGGTGGGCTTAGGGAATTGAAATGGTCATATCATTCACATCGTGAATCTCCACATCCAAGGAAACCTCAGTGTGTAAGAACCAATGAGTGGCATGATATGATTACCTCAATTTAAGAGAATCTACCTTGGGTACAATCCCGATTGGATTGTGAACAAACTATAATAACCCTGATTCCTTCCATAATCAGGATATGTAGGATGTATCCTCGAGACACTAGCTTGAATACGAGGTGCCCAAGTTCTCACATATATGTCATTTCTGTATGATGTTAAACTGTACAGGTTAATGAACTATGATAAATCTAATTCCTACTATAATTGAGATATACAAGATGTCTCCTCAAGACTCAAGCTTGAATAGCTAGTACCCATGTTCCCACATATATCTCCTTTCCATATAACGTTAAACTATATTGGTTTAACAAACTATGTAGGTTTTGATTTCTATTATAAAACATGATACATAGGATGCCTCATCATAGCTCAATCCCATCCTTAAGATATTAATCACCTCCCTAGATAACAATAAACTATAGATTGCATGGTAATAAAACTTCAACATATAAGAAGTTACCCACCAAAATTAAATGGATGAAGAACCTCAAATGCATACAGATTGTTTCAATAATGAGATACCCTTATTTTTCACATAAAAGGGATTAAACTATGGTCATTATGTTAGGGTAACCAGTTCTGTATCAGGATTATAAAGAGATTCTAGAACATATCATAAATCTTTAAGAGAGTCCCAATGTAGGAAACAATTTCCCCCAAAAATGTGTGATGAGATTGACCTCCCATACTCCAAACCTATGTGAGTTCCTAAGCATCAATGGGTCTGAAAACCCAACTGATCACCTACCTTTAGAAAGTAGGTACATACCCAGTTATGGATGAGGGATAAATTGGGAGTTTCTGTGAAAGGTCAATAGATGGTGAGACCGATGCATATGATTGTCCACAACAGACCACCCATAGTCACACCACTAGACAAAATACATCCATATAATTATGTTAAAACAAAAAATAGTAAACCTGACATAAATCACGATATCTACTTCACAATATAAAAAGTATAGACTGCCCAGTTCTCATCACACCATTTTGTTCACCCAATGAAGGGTTCTGGTTGTATCTTTCAATATAAATAGTGTATTTATGATGTTTTAGGTTATTTATGAAAATTTCCAGCATATCTTGTAAATTATATGATTAGGGAATATACTATTTGAAGTGGGACCTAAAGTGTGACTTATGTTATTTGGAGATAAATACTAAATTTATTTTGGAAGGCTATGTGATCTAATCCTTATGATTTTTGGTTTTTAATATTAGTCATGGATATTTTGATAAATTTTAAGGATAATTATTTATTAAATTTTCAAGTTGATCATGGATATTACTGTTGAATTTTGGAAATTAAAGTATTTTTTCTTCATACGAGGGTTTATTCATTCTTTTGGAATTATATTTTCTTATACTAAACATTTTGGTTTTTATTAATGTATAAATATAGAAGGAATATCTTTTTAACCATTTTTTATTTTTTTATCCTTAGAAGTTGATTCTAATGGTTCAGGAATCAAAAATTCATCTTGAATACTCATCGTTTGGAGAAATAGATGATATTGTGGTGTTAATTGATTTAAATATGGAACTATTGATAAAACATATTTTATAGAATATTTTATTGATATTAAATGATAAAATTTCCTCACATTGTGTTAAATATGTTTATTTATAAAATATTTGGGATTAGATCATTCATTTTTAAATTTGATGGAAATTATAGTTTTACCCTTTATAGTGAACTGTAGTATTTCGAAGATAAATATTTTAATATTTATTATTTGAACTTGAAATTTTGTAACTGTGTTCCTAAATTAATGGGATACAACTTTTGTTCAGTACATTGGAGCTAAATCATGCATTTTGTTGGGCTAAATAGTCCATGAAGACAAAGGTGGGCTGGGCCCGCTAGATTGGACATTGGTTCTGTATTTGAGCCATAACTTCTTCATACGAGCTTGAATTGGGCCCATATTTTTAGAGGATCTCTCCAAACCAATTTTCACAAATCATTATTTGGGAAGAGAATCCGGTTAACATGTTTTGGAGGTCAATGGACGGTAAAAGTTGGCTTAAAATATTTGGCCGAGATTCACCATTCACACTTGAAACCTCTTTAACCCTAGTCTCCCTTACACTATAAATTAGTGTTTCTCTAATTTGGAAGGTTTGGGACGTGAATTAAGATATTGGGAGAATATGAGAAGTGGTTATACACCATTTAAATTCACAATTGAAGGAGGGAAGCTACCGAGCTAGGATCTCCTCCAAAATGCGCTTCTTTTCCACTTCTTTGTTGTAATGTTGTTGTGCTTTCAATAAACTCTTAGTTTATCTTAAACTTATTCTGTTATTTTCAATTTTCTTATTATAATAATCTTTATCTTTGGGCTGGAATTAAAGAGTGGATATGACATTGGTTTCTACCCTTTCAATCCTTTGCTCATGCAAAATGTCTCCACGATGACCACACCGCCCGCAGAAGAGTAGTTTTCTTAGTGATTGATCTATCTTCTACACTATTAATTTAATTATTTTGAATCATTGAGATAATTTAATTCACATAATATGATCCATTAATTTAGTTTTGAAATTATAAGAAACTAATAAGGAAATTGAACAATTAACACAAATACGCGCGAGGTCGAGTATTGTGTGAATTGTGAGAGCGTGGACTTTATTGGTAATAAAAGACCACACGAGATAAGTTTGTAGAGTTCAAATATAATCTATAAAATAAATTAATACTAATTTAAGGAATGGATGTGTGATCTAATTAACCACTTACCATAATCTAACCTTATAACTTCAATCAAAGCAGGGTGTTGCGATTGCGTGTTCCGAAGCTAGCCTAAGGTTTAAGTAATTTCATCTTTGTGGTTAAGTTAACTCCCATAGGGTTAGAGGGTTAAAAAATTAGGGGATAATAATTAAGTGGGTATTAATTTAAATGATAATTATTAATAATTAAATGAATAGGTATAGTTATATCAATTACTCTTTTTAATATTTTCTAAAAAAACATCTTCTTGTTGGGTCATTTTAATTGAACTTCATTTAAAAAATATACAATATTCTTTGAGAAAACTTCTTCTAGATTTATAAATGATAAATAAACCCCATACATTTAATTAGTGTTATTATTTACTTTTATTCTATTTTAAAAAATTCATTTAATATGTTGTTAAATTTACTTCCTCCTTTGAGAGACGACCTTGGTTAGCCACTCTACTGCACCTAAGTACCCAAAAACCACTAATCATTTGAGGGAACCCTCGACAGTGCCTTTAAAATTGGCATTGTTGTCATGGAGGCAAGTAATTATTTCAACCATTTAGAGGTTTTTATTTTATTTTACATTTTATTCTCTTCTTTCTCCCTTCTTTACCCAATCTGAATTTTTCTTCTTCTTTGGTTTTCTTCTTCTTCTTATTTTTGGACCATCAAATTGAACATCTCATTTTTATTATGGTCTATTTTCTTATATTATTTATGACAAAAACTAATCGCAATGATCATTTAGATCTTCACCCTGAGATTGAATGTAGCCTTAGGGATCAAATCAGACATTCTCAGTCTACGGGAAGTTTCAACATTCAACCAGTTGGAGACTTCCTCCACTCCAAGAACATTGAAATTAGAAGAAATTAAAATTCAAACATAAAACAAGAACCAATGGATAAAAATAATGGAAATGAACTTAATAGAACCATTCATGAATTGGCTTCAACTTATATTAATTATCAACCAAATTTCATTTCATACCAAAATCTCTAAACAAACTTTGAACTGAAATCTGGGTTAATTTATCTACTTCCAAAATTTCATGGCCTCTCTAGTGAGGATCCCAATAAACACCTTAAAGAATTCAATGTGGTTTTCTCAAACCTGAAACCAAGAAATGTATCTAAAGACCAAATCAAACTAAGAGCATTCCAATTATCACTTGATGGAGCTGTGAAATATTGGATGTATTATTTACATCCCAAAGATGTAACATGTTGGAACGATTTAAAACGTCTTTTCTTATAGAGATTTTTTCTATAATCAAGGAACAATTCCATTTGTAAGGATATCTCTGGGATAAAGAAATCCCAATGGGAGTCAATGTATGAGTACTGTGAGCAATTCAAGAAGTTGTGTTCAAGATTCCCAAATCACCAAATCAGTGAGAAACTCCTCATCCAATACTTCTATGAAGGACTCACACCTATGGAGCGAATCACGGTGTATGCCACAGCTGGAGGAGCATTGGTGGACAAGAAACTAGTAGATGCATGTGCATTTATTGACAAGATGGCACAAATATCTCAACAATTTGGCGATCAAGGTACACCACATGTCAGGGGAGTACATCAGGTAAGTCCTTCTTCTCTTGAGAGTCATTTAATTGATACCAAGTTGGAATAATTGACCACTATGGTGAGACAGATTGCTTTGGCTCAAAAGACAAACCATATTACTCCTTCAAGGCCTTGTGGAATTTGTACTAAGACAAGCCACCCAACTGACTGTTTCCCCCAACTGCAAGAAACATAAGATTTTGCAGCAATGTTTCCTGGGAGACCATATCAGCAGAAAAAACAACCATATCCCGAAAAGAATCTTGATTTATTTGATACAACATACAACCAAGGTTGGAAGGATCAATTAGAAATGGGGTATGGATCTGGAAAACAACCAAGGCCCCCTTTCAACAAAACTTCCAGTAGCATCCACCTCACCAACATGGTTTCCAACTACCCCAAAGGTGATTTGAAGCTCGAACATCAACAATTAAAAAATAAGGGAATCCCCAAACTGAGGTAGATTATAACACTGATGAACTTTTGAAGAAAACTATTCTTAATCAAAATCATGAGCTGAGGAGTCAAGGTTTGGAGCTGAGGGAGTTGAAGACAAAAATGACCCAGATTTCTACTACCCTCCATGAACTGGTAAGTAAGAACTCCAGAAATCTTCCTTCCCAGCCTACTCCAAATCCCAAGGGGAATGTTAGTATGATCACATTGTGATGTGGAAAGATAATAATTGATATATCTTCACCTATCGTTCCACTAGGATTCACCTAAACTCCAGAAAATTCTCATTCCACACCAACTGATGAGAAACCCAAAGAGAAAGATAAAGGTAAGAAAAATATTGATGATGTTCCTCCCAAACCCCTTCCATTTCTAAATAGAGTTGTACAAACCAAGAATATGGCTAAAGAGGTGATGCGAAAAGAAGTTTTTGACACATTCAAGCATGTGGAGATCAATATATCTTTACTTGAATCCATTAAGAAAATCCCAATGTATGCCAAATTTTTAAAATAAATTTGTACCAATCGAAGAGGGCTCAAGGGAAATGAGATGATCAATCTTGGAAGGAATGTGTCCACACTCATTACACCAACTCTAGCAATGCCAACAAAGTGAAAAGATACAGGGACATTCACTATCCTTGAAGCATAGGGTAGTTACACTTTTCTAATGATCTTTGTGATTTATGAGCTTCCATAAATGTAATTCCTCACTCTTTATTCTGTTCTTTACATGTTGGTGATTTGAAACTGATGAGAGTAGTGGTACAATTGGAGAATAGAGCTACAACATATCCAGTGAGAGTCCTTGAGGATGTACTTGTCCGCATAAGAGACATGATCTTTCCAGCAAATTTCTACATGCTTAATATGTATTATGATTAGGTAAGTTCACATACTCCCATTATCTTAAGGAGTCCCTTCCTCAAAACTGCAAAAACTATCATAAATGTCAAAGAGGGTACACTATCCATGGAATTTGGAGATGAATTTGTGATAATTAATGTCATGGAATCCATGAATTACCCCTCAGAGGAACATTCTACTTTTTTTATCTCCCATTTTGAACCACCAAGTAAAAACCACATGGATTTTGATTGTCCTATGCTTAGGGAGATTATGAGGATTGGTTATAGTTTGATGTCTAAGAGTACTTCCAAACCTATTTATAATGCACAAATTTCTCTTATATTTGAGTTTGAAATGGATTCATATTTTGATTTTGGTCATGTTCAATCTGATTATGAAATGGATATGGAGTATGCTGATGGATTTGATGCTTTATTCTCTGATTTTGATGATGTATATTCTGATATTGATGTTCATTGTGCACATATTTCAGTTCCTTCAATTTTTCCATCCATACATCACACCTACATTGGAACTCAATCCATTACCACCAAATATAAAATACTCATACTTTTTAAGTGGTAAGAAATTACCTGTTATCATTGCAAACAATCTCCCTTTTGAACATGAAGAAAAACTTTTGAATATTTTAAGGGAGAAAATTAAGGCAATCGGGTGGACCTTGGCTGACATATTAGGTATTAGCCCCTCCATTTTCATGCATAGGATTCTTTTGAGGATGGGGCTAAACCGGTTAGGAATCCACAAAGGAGACTCAATCCAACACTTTTAGAGGTTGTTAAAAAAGAGGTTGAAAAATTGATCGAGGCAGGTATAATCTATCCCATTTCAGATTCCCAGTGGGTGAGTCCTATTCAGGTTATGCCTAATAAAAGTGGTGTTACTGTTGTTAAAAATGATAAAGATGAGTTAGTTCCAATGAGGGTTCAAAACAGTTGGCACGTGTGTATTGATTATAGGAAACTAAATCAGTCCACTCGCAAGGACCATTTCCCCCTCCCATTTATTGATGAAATGCTTGAGAGACTAGATGAGAAGACACATTATTGTTTCTTGGAGGGATTTTCTGGATATTTTCATGTTCTTATAACTTCATAGGATCAATATATGACTACATTCACCTATCCCTTCATCACATATTCCTACCGGGGGATTCCATTTGGACTTTGCAATGCCCCAGGTACCTTCCAGAGATGCATGATGAGTATTTTTTATGATTTTATTGAGACTTTCATGGAGGTATTTATGGATGATTTTACAGTGTATGGATCCTCATTTTATAAATGTGTATGTAGTTTGGGAGAGGTGTTGAGTCGTTGTATTGATAAAAATCTGTTCTTGAACTTTTCAAAGTGTCATTTCATGGTAGATCATGGCATTGTCTTAGGGAATGTAGTGTCAAAACATGGGATAGAGGTTGATAGATCTAAGATAGAAATTATTTTATCCTTACCCTATCCTTCATGTGTGCGTGAAATTAGGTCTTTCCTAGGTAAAGAAGGATTTTATCGGTGCTTCATCAAATATTTTAGTAAGATTGCTCTTCCTTTGTCGCGATTACTTCAAAAGGATTTGGATTTTTTGTTTGATGATTCATGCAGGGTAGCATTTGATGATCTAAAGAAGTTTCTGACCACTCCACTGGTCATACAACCCCCACAATGTGAAATTACTTTTGTGCTTATGTGTGATGCCTCCAACTTCGCGGTTGGAGCTGTCTAATCTCAGAGGGTGGAGGGACAATCACATGTGATTTCCTATGTATCAAGGACACTGGATTCATCCCAATCAAACTAAAAAACCATAGATAAGGAGTTTCATTCTATCATATTTTCTTTAGATAAATTCCATTCATATTTATTAGGTTCTAAAGTAGTTGTTTTTTTAAACATACAGCTCTGAGGTACCTCTTGAAGAAGCCAGAAAAAAAGCCCAAGACTTATCAAATGGATGCTCCTTCTTCAGGAATTTGATTTTGAGATAAAGCACAATAAGGGTTCAGAAAACTTGGTGGCAGACCATATGATTAGGCTTACTCACACACTGGATGATGACACCTTGGACCAGGTACAAATTTGGGACACTTTCCCCAATGAGCATCTTTATTCCATCTCAGGTACGCATCCTTGGTATACTGATTTAGTTAACTACCTTGTTGCCTCTAAAATCCCTATAAATTTAAAGAAACATCAAGTACAAAAGTTAAAGAGTGAGTCAAGATTTTATGTTTGGGATGATCCATACCTATGACGCATGTGTAGTGACCATGTTATTATGAGGTGTGTTCCTGATCATGAGTTGGAGTCTGTTTTACATTTTTTTCATACACTTGCTTGTGGTGGACACTTTGAACAGTAATGGATAACTAGGAATGTTTTGGACTCTGGATTATATTTTCCTAGATTATTTTATGATTCCCATGTGTTTTTTAAGTCATGCTATCATTGCCAACACACTGGGAACATTTCTAGGAGACATGAGATGCCCCAACAACCCATACCATTATGTGAGATATTTGATGTATGGGGCATTGATTTTATAAGGTTTTTTTCCTAGTTCCTTTGCTTTTTTTTTGTATATTTTGGTTTTCGTTGATTATGTGAGTAAATCGATAGAGTCTAAGGCCACCAGGACTAATGATTCTCATGTTGTAGTGGAATTTGTAAAAGAACGATTTTTTTTGTAGGTTTGGAGTACCGAAGGCCGTAATTAGTGACCAAGGGACACACTTTTCCAATATAAATTTGTTTTTCCTCCTTTGTAAGTATGGGGTGACACACAAAACATCAACACCATACCACCCTCAAACAAATTGCCAGGATGAGGTTTCAAATAGGGAGTTGAAACAAATTTTGGAGAAAACTGTGCAGATGAATAGGAAAGATTGGAGAAAGCACTTGGATGATGCGCTTTGGGCTTATAGGACATCATACAATACACCCATTGGTATGTCCCCATTTCGGATTGTTTTTGGGAAAGCATGTTATCTCCTCGTGGAAGTTGAGCATCGAGCTTATTGGGCTATAAAGAAATGTAACATAGATTTGGCACAAGTTGGAATCCAATGGAAGTTCCAAATACAAGAGATTGAGGAGATCCGATTGTCTTCATATGATAACTCAAGTATCTATAAGAAAATATAAAAAACAACGCTTTATAGAATAATCCAACAAAGGGAGTTTCATGTTGGTGAGAAAGTCCTTCTCTAAAGTTCACGACTGAAGCTGATGCCTGGTAAGTTGTGTTCCAGATGGTTAGGTACTTCTGTTGTGACTAATATTTTTCCTTATGGTGCAGTGGAGATCACTCATGGGGACACAGGAAATATCTTTACAGTCAATGAGTAGCATTTGAAGAAATACATTGAGGGACTTCCTACTGATGTAGTGGATTTCATCACCCTGCATGACCCCATCATCACTTGATCATATTAGGTTGTTCCTAACCCTTTCACTTATTTATTCTTTTTCCTATTTAAAATCATCCATTTCATGTGAATATATCATCTCATGGGTTCACATTGAGGACAATGCAATATTTTAAGTGTGGGGGAGGGAACCTTTTAGTTTCGTAATTTAAATTGTTTTCCTATTTTTCAATGATTTTTTAAAAAAAGTGTGTTTTTAAAATTTTGGGTGTTTATTTTTCAATTTTTTGTGGGTTTTTGAAACTTTTGAGCTAAAATGATTCTCATCACCATTTTGAAATTCATATCATTAAGTGAAACAATTTTATCCCATGAAATCGAGCTTAAATGACTGCTGAAAATAACTTCGTTTCAAGTTCAAATCTTTAGTAATTTCATGAAAAGTACTCTGAATTTTTAATCCCATGACACATATCAATGTATTTATATTTGAAATAACTTTCCTGTGAGGATTATGAACCATTATTTTCATATTCTTTACATTTACCTCACTTTATGAGAGAACCAAACCATGCTTGATTTAACCAGAATTTGATTTATTCCTCTCAAAACTTCAGGGTTTGAGGTACTTATGTTTTAAATGATTGAGGCATTGTTTTTGGTATTAAAGCCCATATTTCAAATAATACTTTTATAATGGCCTACCCTGAATATTTAATACTTGCAGCCCTTAGAATCCATGAACAACCTATTATGTTAGCCACATTACTACCCAATTTTCCCTATCCAACCAACTATTGAAGTGAAATTGCATAATCTATTTAAACTTAAGTGTGTGAGAAGTTGTCTTGTGTTGTGCTACCACATTTTGTGATACTTTGGGTAAAAAATTAAATTCCTAAGAGATGTATTTTCTGTAGAAAAAAATAATTCTGTTGAAAGTTGTGCCTTTTCTAGAGCTTTCATGATAAGTGAAGTTGTTACTTTCTAGAGCATCAAAAAAATAATGAAAGTTTTTCCTATCTGAAGCTTTCACGAAAAACTATTTTGGAGAAGATTGAAATTTTTTTTTATGAAATGATGAATGGTTTAAACTTTCCCTGAATTTTTGTGATGATGGGGCTTAATTGATGATAAGTGGATTAAGGGGGAAACCATATTTAAGTGAAAATTAGATTAGTTCAATTTTTCTTCAAAATGAGTAAAGCCCTCCTCATTCTACCTCAGAATTTTTCACATCCAAATCCTACCCACCAAAATCCACATAACAACCCTGGAAAGTCCTCATGATAAAAATATGTTCTTGACTCATATAGGTTGGTGATATAGGAATTTATCAAGTCTATGGTGACCCTTGTATGAGTTTGGATGATAAAGATGTTGCTGAAAAATTTACATTGGCGTGATAAGAGAAAATTCAAGTGAGGAAAGTGTTTTGTGCATGGGATGATAATTGAAGTGGAAATATATTGAATGATATAAATGGAGAACTTGAAAAAATAGTTTTTTATGAGGCTTGATAACTTTTTTTTCTTGGTGTAGAATTTTTTGATCACAAGGATATGTGTTTTAAAATTTGTTTTCATTTGATATTGATGTTTACTTGTCACAATTTTTCAAAATACGTGATATGAGGTTTTTCACAGGAGTGAAAAAGGGTAAGAGTGGGGGAGTTGATAAAACAAATTTTTATAGAATATCTTATTGATATTAAATGATTAAATTTACTCACATTATGTTAAATATTTTTATTTATAAAATATTTGGGGTTAGATCACTCATTTGTAAATTTTATGGAAATTCTAGTTTTACCCTTTATAGTGAACTATAGTATTTAGAAGATAAATATTTTAATATTTATTACATGAAAATGAACTTTTGTAACCATGTTCCTGACTTAATGGGATACAATGTTTGTTCATAACATTGGAGCTAAATCGTGCATTTGGTTGGACTAAATAGACCATGAAGTCAAAGGTGGGCTGGGCCCGCCAGATTGGATATTGGTTCTGTATTTGGGCCATAACTTCTTAATAATATATTGGATTGGGCCCATATTATGAGAGGATCTCTAAACCCAAATTGTTCACAAATAATTATTCTGGAAGAATAGCTGGTTCATGCATTTTGGGGGGTCAAATGGGCGTTTCAAGTTTGCTTAAAATATTTTTCCGAGATTCCCCGTTCACACTTGAAACCTATTTAAACCTAGCCTCCCCTCCACTCTATAAATTAGTGTTTTTCTCATTTGGATGGGTTTGGAAGTGAATTGGTAGATTGGGAGCATAGGAGAAGAGGTTATACACCATTTAAATTCACAATTGGAGGAGGGAAGCTACCAAGCTAGGATCTCCTCCAAAATGCTCTTCTTTCTCTCTTCTTTGTTGTAATGTTGTTGTGATTTCAATAAACTCTTAGTTTCTATTATAATTCTTATGTTATTTTCAATTTTATTCTTCTCTTAATATTCCTATTTGGGCTGGAATTAAATATTGGAGACGAGATTGGGTTCTTTCCTTTCAATTTTTTGCTCATGCAAAACGTCTCCACGATGACCACGCCGCCCATAAAAGAGTAGTTTTATAAGTGATCGATCTATCTTCTACCCACTTCATTTAATTATTTTGAATCATTTATCTAATATAATTAAATTAATATGATCCATGAATTGATTTTTTAAATTAGAATAAACTAATCAAGCAATTTAATAATTAACACAAAAACACACGAGGTTGAGTATTGTGTGAATTGTGAGAGCGTGATCTTAATCGGTAATACAAGACCACAAAGGATATGTTTTTAGAGTTAAAATATAATCCCTAAACTCAATTAAACCTCATTTACAGAATGAATATGTTTTCTAATTAACCACTAACCATAAGATAACCTTATAACATCAATCAAAGCAGGGTGTGGTGATTTCATGTTCCGAAGCTAGCCTAGGGTTTAACTAATTTAATATTTGTGGTTAAGTTAACTCCCGTAGGGTACGGGGGTTAAAAAATTAAGGGATCATAATTAAGCGGGTGTTAATTTAAATGATAATGATTAATAATTAAATGAATATGTAGAGTTATTCGATTATGCCTTTTAATATTTTCTAAAAAAACATCTTCTTATTATGTTATTTTAAAAGAACTTCATTTAAAAAATATACAATCTTCTTCCAGGAAACTTATTCAATATTTATAAAGGATAAAAAAACTCCATACTTTTAAATAGTGTTCTTATTTAATTTTATTTTATTTTCAAAAATTACTTTAATATGTTGTTAAATTTACTTCCTCCTTTGAGAGACGACCTTTGTAACACCCTGAGATTTTATGAAAAATATTCTTTTTAATTTCATTGATGTCTTGTGTTGTATGCTACACCAAAAGGAGCTTTCACTACATGCATACCTGACTTGTCTTTCATTATACACAATCACGACCTTCCACGATAGCGTGTGTTGTACGCAATACCGAGTTTCACTAAACAACGATATGTTATATAAACTAGCCGTCATGAATAGTAATACCCACTTTTTGAAATTTCATAAATTTTACCTTTCAAAATGGTCTTCATTTTTGGATTTGGAATATCGAAATTAGCCTAGGGTGATTTTTTGGTATTTTTCTGAAAACTTTCAATTTTTGATGAATAGTGAAAACACTGGGTTACTATTTAAAAACCGAATTTTAATTTAAATAATTATTTATTTTATTTATATTT
The DNA here is from genome assembly GCA_963277665.1 of Viscum album. Lineage (NCBI taxonomy): Eukaryota > Viridiplantae > Streptophyta > Magnoliopsida > Santalales > Viscaceae > Viscum > Viscum album. Next base: position 1,778,252,771 of record OY728157.1, read on the forward strand.
ATATTAGGTAAAAATTGATACATAATACCCATATAAGTTCAATGTAATTCATTGGAGTCATTTTATAATAATTTTATATATATAAAAATTTTATTGAACTTTTCACCATCTTTTACCCGCCTCCTAGAGAATTTGGAAATTCACATAAAACTAAATTTTACCGCTTATGTGAGTGGAATTTCAAAAATACGAGAGACACGGTTAACATCAAGGACTAAAATTTGGTTCAATAAGATAAAAATAATTTTTGTTGAATAGTAACGTTTTACTTTTATTTGCCACGGTTAAATGTAAATAGGGTAATTAAGGGTAAAAATGATATTATTATTACCCTAACACATGTCCTAATTCTATTGGATAAGTGTAATTCGACCAAAAACAACATTAGGAATAAAATATTTCCCTTTAGGTCCACTTGGATTAGATTAGGACATTTATTAATAATTTATTTAAAGAATGGTTAAAATAGTTAAAATCAAAGTTCAATAACTAAATCATTTTCAATATAGGGTTATACATAAGATAAATTCGACTATAAATATTAATTAGAAAGATAAAAATATTTCCTACATAATTTTATTTTATTTATAATTTTTATACATTAAATAATTTAACTTATTTATGACACAATGATGATGGAGTAATTACCTTATTAATGAAATATTAACATAATTGATGTTATAAATACACAAATAAATGTAATTTGAGAATTTTTATGGATTAAAATAATTTTATAGGTTAATATGACATGTTATTATTTATTAAATTAACTTTCTTTTGAACTAACCATGCTGTTATGATTTTCACAAAAATCAAATACCAAATAGTGTCAAAATTGACATAAAATTGTTTTTTAAACAAATATTATATTATTAATTGTTATTTTATTACTAAAAATATAAGGTTAGGCAAAATTACTTAGATAAAGATATATATATTAATAATGAACCACTTGGAGTTCTTTTGGCTTCTTGTAGTAAGTTTATTAACCATATAGTGTAAGAAAACAAAAAGACATGGTAAAAGTTAAATTATTTAACATAGAGTTAAATCTAAATGATAAGGATAAAATAGTAACCTAAACTTGTATAAAACCTATTGGCTGAGAGTATTTCGACCCATCCCCTCATTATATTCTGAATAAATCAATTTTAAGCTATTAAAAACAGAATATGACTTTATTATAAAATAATATTTTATGTTTTTCTAAGGTGCCCCTCTCCTCTCTTATAAAAAGGGCACCCCTTCCCTCTTCTCTTAACACCATTTTGAGCCTTTAAGCTTGGAAAACCCCTGAAAATTCATCTTCTCAACCTCTATAGTTATATCATAGAGGTTCTTTTCTTCTCAAAAGACCAACTCTAGTGCCCTAAGATGAAGTTTAAAGGAGGTGCGTCAAAGAAGAGGTAATCTCTTCTAATGATTCTTTCAAGTTTCTTTCTTCTTAAAATTATTCTTTAGTTGTTTAATAATAAAGTAATAACATCAGTATTAAATATATAATGATATTTTATGATAAATATTAAATAACCCAATTTCACCTTATATCCATCCTACGGAAAATGAAATCACCACGCGTGCGTACATACGGAATACCGTCTCCACGCCGTGGTGTATTCTGTTATTTCACCACCACCTTAATTGGATGGGTATAATGGTGTAAAGAATAACTATATATGATTATTATAACATAATACTGATTCTATGATATTATATCATCCACTCCAATTCCATTCAATAAATATGGCAATGATATCATCGCTTGTGCGTACGTACGGATTACTGTCTCCACGACACGATGAGATTCATTTTCCTTGTTAACAATTCAAGAATGATTATAAAGTATATATAATAAGTAATCATGAAATATATGAAATAATAATTCTACTGGATTTATGTATATATATATGTATGTCATCTACTTAATTCCATTCAAGTCAATAAGGAAAGGAAAACCGCGTTCATGCATACGTACGACCTACCGTCTCCATGAATGGTGTATTTAATTTCATTCATCTATCTATTATATATATATATACTGAATATATATGATATATAAATCATTATTTACATTCTTGAAGTAAGTAAATCATTATATAAGTAATAATAATATCAAGAACAACAAATCGAAACACGTACGATAAATGAAACGATTTTACCCAAAACGCTGCTTTAACATGGAATTTATAAAAGAACAGGTATTATAAAGTCATAATTGAACCATATATGATATCATAACAATGAATATGATTCTGTAATAAGTCAATAACATTATTTAAATCATTATACAGGAGTTCCAGATACATACGAAGCATATCGGACATAAGGTAAGGGATAATTTTAAAAATCTCATTTATATCCAAGATTGCTTATACGTAAGTATTTACTGGGGTTATATTATTCATCCATGACCATAAAATGTTATTCATAAAGTGTTAAATATTCTTAGATGTATGTTTAAAGTCATGTTTACCCCTCTTTGACTTTTTCTTTGTGTTATGGAAGGAATCTTTCTTTTGTTTACCATACAAAGAACTTTTTGACTTTTCCGACAAAAGTACGAGAAGAATGTTATTTTTAACTTATACGGTGGGAATGGATTTTTACGGTTTCATAAGGACTTATTTCAATGAGGTTTACCCTAAAAAATTTTATGACTATTTTCAACAAAATACTTTTCTTTTAAGATTTCATGGCATTTTGTGAAAAGAAAATGATTTTGAAGAAGAAAGGATATTTTCCTCAAGAATTCATTTCAAGTGTTTTATCAAAACCATTTTCCATCTAAGATGACATTATTTCATATGTGTATGTTTCAAGTATAATGTATCTATGATTTACATGGTTTTACTTCTCTTATTATGAAATTATATCCATTTTTTTATATGGATTATGTTATGATGGGATGATGTTTATGAAACCCATTTTATTCTTTAGGTTATGATGAATGTTTTAAGTTTATTTTGTGGCACAAGTAAGAATTATTTCATTATGAGATGGGTGGGACCTATATCTCCCTCTAATGCATTGGGTAAAGATTTATATCTCATGAGATAGACATGGCTGGAACGATAATTTCATCCAGTTCATTGTTACAGGACTGAAACAAGGAGTGAACTCGATTCAGAAAGGGATTTTATCCACTAAGATGGTCTTGGCAGTAATTCTATGGCTAATATAGAAATCATATCATTTGCTTAATGGTTTTCCATAATTACATGTTTTATTCCCATGCTATTTTATCTTGATTGATGTTCCCTTGTGATATATGCCTTACGTACTTCCAAGATTCATGTCTTTGCCCAAGATTTTGATGTTTAGATTTAATGTTCAAGTTTTTGCATTCAATTTTTTATGGATTTTTTTATGTTCTCTATGTTTACCCTTACTGGGCATTTTAGCTCACCCTTTTTTATGTTTTCTTTTCCTCAGGATTTAAAGAAAGTTTTTAGGTAAGAAAATAAAAGGGGAATATCTTTATGGGAGATGTTGAAGATATTTCACCATGATTAGAATATTATATTTCGAGTTTCCAAAGACACTAAAATATTATGATCCTTTGGTGTCTGTTTTTGTTATGTATTAACTATTCCACAAAAGTAATGTAATTTCCATGTATGTCAAGCTTTGGGTATCTACAGTTGGTATTAGAGGAAAGGTTTAGTCAACCTTTGGAAACTAGGATCCGAGAACTTTAGTGAGATCCCTAGAGATATTTCTAAGGTATTTCTAGGGATGTCCCTAAGGTTAAGTATAAGTATAGGTTACAGTCCTAGAATTACGGTAACGATCTTAGAAATATACCTAAGATGTTAGATATTGAAGGTACTCCCCCTTTATTATGTTGTTTTCCCTAGAATGATTTTTGCCTCTCACAATATTCTTTTTGGGGTTTAGACGATGGCTGGAACCCGAAGGAATCATGTTGATCAATGTAATGGACGATTCAATGATTTTCCTCCTGAACAAACCAACATTATGGGAGATGGAGTGAAAAATCTTATTGCTATACTTACACAAGCTATGAATCATTCTAGACTTCCAAATGAGCAGAGAAGGGATCAGTATTCTATTGAGTCCTTCATGAGGCAACGTCCACCTTCTTTTAGTGGGTCTTCTGATCCAGTTGTTGCTGAAAAATGGATCAGTACCATTGAAAAGATATTTTCCATACTTCACTGTTCGGAACATGAAAAAGTCATTCTGGCTATTTACCGTTTAGAAGGTGGAGCAGATCAATAGTGGACTCTAATTAAGAATACGAGGCCCCGAGATGAAATTGAATCCATGGAATGGGATGATTTCAAGAACTTATTTTTCAATAAGTACTTCCCTTGTATTCTTCAAACAAATATGGAAAAGGATTTCCTTGAGCTTAAGCAAAAGGATGATTAATCTGTTGGTGTATACGAAGCGAATTTTACAAGGCTTGCAAGGTTTGCATCTGGATTTATCATCCAACCTGAAAGTAAATTTGATCGATTCTTCAGTGGCTTAAAACCAAGTCTTCGAAGGGCATTAGTTATAAGAGACTTCAGTAGCTATAAAGAAATTGGGTGTTGTGCTATCAAGGTAGAAATGGAAGTTGGTGTTACATATCCATCTCATGGTTTTGACAATAAACGAAAGATGAAGTTCAAGGAGAAATCTCAGAATAATGGTGAAAAGAAGATAAATGTTTATTTATGCTCAAAGTGTGGAAAGAAGAATAGTGGATATTGTCTTAAAGGGACTAGAAAATGTTTTAAGTGTGGAAAATAAGGCCATCGAGTAGCTGAGTATCGAAGTAATGGAAAAAGGGTTGCTAATGATGTGAATAAAGAAAATACTGTAGAGAATGCACCACCAACACTTCAATGCTTGAAGTACAAAGAAATGGGGAATTATGCTAATCAATGCCCTAATCCAAGGGTTAATGATGATCAACGTGAGAAACCTTTTAAGGCAAAGGACAAATGGAAGTCACATGCGATCACTATTAGCAATGTTGAGTATGACAACGATGTGGTGGAATGATTATGTGTTTATTAAAAGGGATTCCAAAATAATGTTGTGGAATCTCATTTATAGTATTGTGGAACATTGGAATATCTATGTAATGGTTTATTGTGGTTTTTGATAATTATATGGTACCGGTAACCCTGAAAAGTGAATCAAATATTTTGGAAAGCAGATGATATGCGCATAAAGAAGGGATAAGGAGATAATGAAATGTTTGATAGTATTAATGAGCTCATGACTAATATAAGGAAAAAGTGATATCATGGTTTGAGTATATATAATTTTTGGGATTTTGGTATATGGAAATAGTTACCTTGTGACAAAATTCATGTTTTCACTATGGTTCAAGAGAATACATGATTAAGGTATTCAAATGTTTGGAATGTGATTAACAAGATATATCATATGATATATGGGGGATAAATGATGGTATTCACATGATCGGTAGATGACATTTCAAGTAATTGTTTTCTTTATACTATGAGCATGAAAAGAAGTATTTTGTATAAGCCTAAAGATTGGAATGAATTATGTTAGATATAAGATAGTATTTTTTTCTATTTTATTGCAGAAATGTTATTATAATGTAGTTTTAGAAAAAGGGACAACCTGCAGGACCGGAGAAAACCTGTCACATCAGACAAGGTTGTGGGAATCGAACCCACAACTGAAGTGTGACATGCCTTTATCGCCTACCACTATCCTACAGGAAGTCCCTGGTTAGTAGAAACTAGTTTTATTATATTAATAAGTATGATAGATGAATTATAAGTCCATTTTTGGAAACATATACGATTAACCTCACCATAGATGGACTTATGTATATTTGATTACTTTTGTTAACCTTTTGTTTGAGACATATGGAATGACCCATCATTCTATCACATGATCTACTAACACCTCACGAATGAAAAATTTAACTTCATTTATTTAAGATATGAAGTGGAAATTGTTCAAGGCATGAACAATGGTGAGATTATACCGAAATAAAGTAAGTATTTCTTCTAATTCTTCAACTTTAGGGAAATGATCTTGAAAACCAAAAATGTTGTCCTAGTGTCCTTATATCTGATGAATCAGATGGTACCTTAGATCATCACAAATTTATGGCTTTGTGATTTTTTTCATTTTCATAGCCATGTTCTCTACCTCTAACCATCAGAACATGATGGTTAGATTTCTCTTCCATATCCATATTTTCACCTATGTTCTCCTATGTGGAAACCCAGTGATTAGTTAATTTGGGTAACCATTATGTTTCATACTTTAGTTTTTGAAGATAAGTTTTGGTATTCCTTTTTACGATGTGGGTTTCTATTAAAGAAACTTTCGAGTAGTAAACCATTTATAACCCTGACGAATTTCGAGGGAAAAATTCATTTTAAGGGGGTTAGAATGTAACACCCTGAGATTTTATGAAAAATATTCTTTTTAATTTCATTGATGTCTTGTGTTGTACGCTACACCAAAAGGAGCTTTCACTACACGCATCCCTGACTTGGCTTGCATTACACGCAATCATGACCTTCCACGATAGCGTGTGTTGTATGCAATACCGAGTTTCACTAAACAATGATATGTTATATAAACTAGCCGGCATGAATAGTAATACCCAATTTTTTATATTTTATAAATTTTATCTTTCAAAATAGACTTCATTTTTGGATTCGGAATATCAAAATTAGCCTAGGGCGAATTTTTGGTATTTTTCTGAAAACTTTCAATTTTTGATGAATAGTTAAAACACTAGGTTACTATTTAAAAACCAACTTTTTATTTAAATAATCATTTATTTTATTTAAATTTAAATTAGGTAAAAATTGATACATAATACCTATATAAGTTCAATGTAATTCAATGGATTCATTTTATAATAATTTTAGATATATAAAAATTTTATTGAACTTTTCACCGTCTTTTACTCACCACCTAGGAGAATTTAGAAATTTACATAAAACTTAATTTTACCGTTTCTGTGAGTGGAATTTCAAAAAATTGAGAGACACAGTTAATATCAAGGACTAAAATTGGGTTCAATAAGATAAAAATAATTTTTGGTGAATAGCAACTTTTTTACTTTTATTTGCCACGGTTAAAAGTAAATAGGGTAATGAAGGGTAAAAATGATATCATTATTACCCTAACACATGTCCTAATTCTGTTGGATAAGTGTAATTCGACCAAAAACAACCTTAGGAATAAAATATTACCCTTTAGGTCCACTTGGATTAGATTAGGATATTTATTATTAATTTATTTAAAGAAGGGTTAAAATAGTTAAAATCAAAGTTTAATAACTAAATCATTTTTAATATAGGGTTATACATAAGATAAATTCGACTATAAATATTAATTAGAAATATAACAATATTTCCTACATAATGGTATTTTATTTATATTTTTTAGACATTAAATAATTTAATTTATTTATGACACAATGATGATGCAGTAATTACCTTATTAATGAAATATTAACATAATTGATGTTATAAATACACAAATAAATGTAATTTGAGACTTTTTATGGATTTTACTAATTTTATAGGTTAATATGACATGTTAATATTGATTAAATTAACTTTTTTTCGAACTAACCATGCGGTAATGATTTTCACAAAAATCAAATACCAAATAGTGACAAAATTGACATAAAATGGTTTTTAAAACAAATATTTTATTATTAATTGTTATTTTATTCCTAAAAATCTATGTTTACCCCAAATAAATTATATAAGGATATATATATTAATAATGAACCACTTGGGGTTCGTTTGGCTTGTTATAGTAAGTTTATTAACCATATAGTGTAAGAAAACAAAAAGATACGGTAAAAGTTAAATTATTTAACATAGAGTTAAATCTAATTGATACGGATAAAATAGTAACTTAAACTTGTCTAAAAACTATTGATTGAGATTATTACGACCCATACCCACCTTATATTCGAAATAAATCAATTTGGATCTATTAAAAACTAAATACGACTTTATTATAAAATAATATTTTAAGTTTTCCTAAGGTGCCCCTCTCCTCTCTTATAAAAAGGGCACCCCTTCCCTCCTCTCTTCACACCCTTTTGAGCCTTGAAGCATGGATAACCCCTGTCAATTCCTCTTCTCAACTGATCTAGTTATATCATAAAGGTTCTTGAATTCTCAAAAGACCAACTCTAGTGCCCTAAGAAGAATTTTAAAGGAGGTGCGTTGAAGAAGAGATAATCTCTTCTAACGATTCTTTCAAGTTTCTTTCTTCTTCAACTTCTTATTCTTTAGTTGTTTCATTATAAAGTAATAACATCAGTATTAATTATATACTGATATTTTATTATAAATATGAAACAACCCAATTTCACCTTCTATCCATCTTACGGAAAATGAAATCACCGCGCGTGCGTACGTACAGAATACCGTCTCCACGCCGTGGTGTATTCTCTTATTCAACCACCACCTTACTTGGATGGGTATAACAGTGTAAAGAATAACTATATATGATTATTATAACATCATACTGATTCTATGATATTATATCATCCACTCCAATTCCATTTAATAAATATGGGAATGATATCATCGCTCATGCATATGTACGGATTACCGTCTCCACGACGCGATGAGATTCATTTTCCATGTTAACAATTCAAGAATGACTATAAAGTATATATAATAAGTAATCATGAAATATATGACATAATAATTATACTGGATTTATGTATATATATATCTATGTCATCTACTTAATTCCATTCAAGTCAATAAGGAAAGGAAAACATCATTCATGCGTACGTACGACCTACCGTCTCAATGAATGGTGTATTTAATTTCATTCATCTATCTATTATATATATATATATATATATACTGAATATATATGATATATAAATCATTATTTACATTCTGGAAGTAATTAAATCATGATAAAAGTAATAATAATATCAAGAACAACAAATCTAAACACGTACGATAAATGAAACGATTTTACTTAAAACGCTGCTTTAACATGGAATTTATAAAAGAATGGGTATTATAAAGTCATAATTGAACCATATATGATATCATAACAATGAATATGATTCTGTAATAAGTCAATAACATTATTTAAATCATTATACAGGAGGTCCAGATACATACGAAGCATATCAGAATAAGGTAAGGGATAATTTTGCAAATCACATATTTATCCAAGATTGCTTATACGTAAGTATTTACTGGGGATATATTTTTCATCAATGCCCATAAAATGTTTTTAATAAAGTGTTTAATATTATTCCATGTATTTTTAATGTCATGTTTAACCCACTTTGACTTTTACTTTGTGTTACGGAAGGAATCTTTCTTTTGTTTACCATACGAGGAACATTTTGACTTTTCTGACAAAAGTACGAGAAGAATGTTATTTTTAACTTATACAGCGTGAATGGATTTTTACAGTTTCATAATGACTTATTTCAAGGAATTTTACCCTACAAAATTTTATGACTATTTTCAACAAAATAATTTTCTTTTAATATTTCATGTCATTTTGTGAAAAGAAGATGATTTTGAAGAAGAAAAGATATTTTCCTCAAGAATTCATTTCAAGTGTTTTATCAAAACCATTTTCAATCTAAGATGACATTATTTCATATGTGTATGTTTCTAGTATAATGTCTCTATGATTTACATGGTTTTAATTCTCTTATTATGAAATTATATCCATTTGTTTTATATGGATTATGTTATGATGGGATGATGTTTATGAAACCCATTTTATTCTTTGGGTTATGATGAATGTTTTTAGTTTATTTTGTGGCACAAGTAAGAATGATTTCATTATGAGATTGGTGGGACCTATATCTCCCTCCAATTCATTGGGTAAAGATTTATATCTCATGAGATAGACATGTCCGGAACGGTAAGTTAATCTGGTTCAGTGTTATAGGACTGAAATAAGGAGTGAACTCGATCCAAAAAGGGACTTTGTCCACTAAGATGGTCTTGGCAGTAATGCCTTGCCTACTATGGAAATCATATCATGTGATTAATGTTTTTTACACAATTACATGTTTTATTCCCATGTTATTTTATCATGATTGATGTTCCCTTATGATATATGCCTTACGTACTTCCATGATTCATGTCTTTGCTCAAGATTTTGATGTTTAGATTTTATGTTCAAGTTTTTGCATTCAAATTTTTATGGATTGTTTTATGTTCTCTATGTTTACCCTTACTGGGAATTTGAGCTCACCCTTTTTTATGTTTTCTTTTCCACAAGATTTAAAGAAAGGTTTTAGGTAAGAAAATAAAAGGGGAAGATCTTTATGGGAGATGTTGAAGATCTTTCACCAAGATTAGAAGATTATATTCCGAGTTTCCAAAGACACTAAACTATTACGGTCCTTTGGTGTCTGTTTTTATTATGTATTAAGTATTTCGCAAAAGTAATTTAATGTCCATGTATGTCAATCTTTGGGTCTCTACAACCTTGGTCAGCCACTCTGTTGAATCTAAGTATCAAAAAACCACTAATAAGTTGAGGGCACCCACGACAGTGCCTTTCAACTATACTTTTCAAGTAAGTTTATTTCCTTATGATTTTGGTATAGAAGATAAATTAATTCATCAACTATAGGAAAATGATCTTGAAATAAAAACAATATCTTTTTACTTTTCTTATCGAGAAACCAATGGCCTTTTAACCCATCATAGATTTATTGTATTGGAATGGTTAATATTCTCATAAATATGCTCTATATCACTCTCTATCAGTAATTAGAAGTTAGGATTTTCATCCATATCCATGTTTTCACTTTCAACTTATGTTCCCCTACATAGAAACCAACTTTGTGTTATTATAGCTTACCTTCATACTTCCCTTTCTCTCATTTAAGGAAGAAGTTTTATTAATGCTATTTATGAGGTGGGATTTAAACAAAGGTATTTTGAAAAGTCAAACCCAAGTTTTTTGTTCCGAAGTTCTAATTGAGAGGATGAAATTTCGTAAGGGGGTGGGGGAGAATGTAATATAATGATATTTTAAAAAATAAAGGCTATATTCGATAGTGTATAAGATACACAACACTGAGCTTCAAGAGATACAAATTATTATTATTTAAATGTGAACATTATAACCAAGCTGTTAAATTGATGGGAATGAATTATATTAATTAAATTATGAAATATTTAATGGACCAAATAACTTATAATGTATTAATTAATTCTTTGTAAATAAGTACTCAATTTTTTGTAAGGTCATTTTATTTTTCAAAAATATTTTTTCTTTGAAAATGAATTTTCTTTTTTATTATGAGAGGATATAATAAATAATTTTTGAAATTTTAGAAAATTTATTTGTAAAAATGAATTTTATTTTTTAACTCATAATTCCAAAATTATATTTGGATGAATTTTTGAGAATTTTTTAAAAGATTTATTTTTCAATGAATAGTGAAAAATACTGATTTCTAATTGAAACCTATATTTTGTTTTAAAGTATTTGTAAAAGAAAAATTAGATTTTAGATTAGTTTTAAATTTTTTTTTATTTTTATTTGAAATGATCCAAATATGTTTTTTGAAAAATTTTTTAATTTAATTTTGTATTAAAACATTTTATATTTAAAAAAGAAATTTTTTGGAAAAAACTGTTTTTCGTTGCATCTTTCCAGTTAATATAAAATTAAATTCTATCACTGATGTGTTTTGAATTTTGAAAAATTGATTATATATTTGAAATAACTATGTAAAAATTTAGTAAATAGTTACATTTTATTTTTGATCAATATGAATAGTTAACTTGGTAATTTTTGCTACCACAATAAATGATAAATCAAGAAATTGAAGTTAAAAATAAAATGATAAGAAATATAAAATTACCCTAAAACTTTTTTTAATTTTATTAAATGAGTTTATTTCTACCATTACCATAAAATATTTAGTTATATGTAATTTTAGGCCATTTAAATTAGATTAATACTTTTAAAATATTTTATTTAAAGTAAAGTAAAAAAATTTAAAACTCTTGTTTTTCATAACAATAATATTTTTAAAATAGGGATAACCTGAGAATATTATCAGTTATAATTATTCATTTGAAATATAAAATATTTATCTTGAAAATGGTATTTTTTAGTGAATAGATAATTACCTTAAATATTTACACAACACTGACACAATAATTATTCAATTATTGGGAAAATAAAATAAATGATATTAAAAATATTAAAAGAAATAAAATTTGAGATAATTAATGTGATTAAAATAAATTCTAGATGAAAATGAAATGGTATGGGTATAATATATATTTTTAATTTTAATTCTTATATTGATGTTATTAAAATCAATGTAATGAATAGTTATAAAAATTGACATTAATTTTATTTTTAATTAAATAATAATTTATTAAATTATATAAAATTAATAAAAATATAAAATTTAGTTTTAGTCTAACACCATGAGATTTTATGAGAAATATTTTTTTATGTCTTATGTTATACGCATCACTAAAGGAATCTTTCACAGCACACAATACGGACTTAGCTTACATTACACGCAATTGCGACCTTCCTCGATAGCGTGTGTAGTACGCAATACCGGGTTTCACTAAACAACGATATATTATTATGTACTAGCCGTTATGAATATTATTAACTACATTTTTAATTTTATAACATTATTATTCATCTTATAGATTTTCTAGAACATGGTAAGAGAACAAAATAAATTTTTCGGGTAAAATAAATATTTTTCCAAAAAAATGCAGTTTTGCCGCCTTTTGATGGCGCACCCACATTAAATCTAGTTTTTGACATGTTTTTAACTTCAATTTGACAAAATAAAATTCTTCTTTTGAATCGGGATATAAAAATTTACTTTGGATAAATTTTTGATATTTTTCAGATAACTTTCATATTTTGATGAATAGTAAAAATACGCTAATTTTCAAATAAAAACAAATTTTTTCATTGAGATAATTTATATGGTTAAATTATAATATTGAATGGTTTTAAAGTATAAATAAAATATATTTTTACCATTTAATATAATGTATGTCATTAGCATTAATTTCACATTGAATTCATAGGTAAAAACATTTCAATCTTTGGCAATGTTTTAACTTCTAAAACCCATTTTCTTAACAACGGGATTAATTTTAAATTAATTAATGAAACTTATGTGTTCTGAATTTTGAAAAATGGATTCCATATTTGGAATAAGTGGGTCCAAATTATGTTAATAGGCTACTTTTTATTTTTGGGCATTATGAATAGTAACTACGGTAAATTTTATTTACCATAGTTAAAGGTAAATCGGGTAATTAAGGGTAAATATAAGATTATAAAATTACCCTAACACCTGCCAAAATCCTATTGGATGACTACAAGTTGACCCATATCACCTAAGGTTCATATTAGATTCATTTAATTGACTTTTGTCCATGAAAATAATTTAATTATTATTAAAACCAACGAAAGTGACAACATGTCACTTTCTTAAATCTTATAATTATAATAATTTTACTTTAGTGATAAACTTAATGAAACTTCGAACATGAATAGTCTACAGAAATCTAATACAATTATCTACGTCATAGGAATTTATTTAGAATTTTTAGGGATTAAATAATTATCATAAATTATGACACAATAGTGATGTTCAAATTATTTTATTAATTAAAATATCAAATAAATGGTTTTAACAATATTAAAATAAATAATATATGAACTATTTAATGTGCTCCACTAATTTTATAGATACATATGACATTTTATGAATCTATTAAAGCTTTTAGTTCGAACATATCTTCTGTATATAGTTTATTTAAATTCAAATAAATGAATACTGTCAAAATTGACACTATTGTTATATTATAAAAATAACATATTATAAAATTGTTTTAAAATCACAAAAATATTTAAAAATTATAAATTAAAAGTTATATGGTCTAAAATTTCATAAAGTTTCAAATTATATAAAATTCACAACACATATGTAATTATTTATAATAATTTAAAATTTAGAATATTATTACCACAAATAAAATTAAATTGATAAATAAGGATAAATCAAGTTAATAATGTTTAAAATAAATCTCTAACAAGTCTAAATTTTATTGGTTGATTATATTACAACCCTATCTCATCTAATATTCGGATATGAGTCATTTTTGAAGTTTTTAAGAGGGATTGGGATTTAATTTAAACTAATATTTCTTATATTTCCAAAGGTGCCCCTCTCCTCCCTTATAAAAGGGCACCTCCTCCCTCTCATCCTCACACCAATTTTAGCCTTTAAGCTCGGCCAACCCCTGCCCATTTCACTTCCCCACTTCCCTAGAAACATATTATAGATCTTGGTCTTCTTCAAAGACCAATTTTAGTGCCCTAAGAGGAGGTCTCAAAGAGGCGCTTCAAAGAAGAGGTAATGTCTGTTACCGATTCTTTCAACTTTATTTCTTCTTCCAATTCTTCTTATTTAGTTGTTTCATTATGAATTAATAACATAATTATCACTCATATACTGATATGTTATTATAAGTATGAAACAACCCCATTTCACCATCTATCCATCCTACAGAAAACGAAATCACCACGCGTGCGTACGTACGGAATACCGTCTCCACGCCGTGGTGTAATCTATTTTCCATCACCACCTTACATGGATGGGTATAATGGGGAAAATAAATAACTATATATGATTATTTTAAAGTGGTATTTATTCTGAAATAGTATACATACACTCCAATACAATTCCACAATCATGGGAATGATATCATCACTCGTGCGTACGTACAGAATACCATCTCCACGATGTGATGTGATTCGTTCTACATGATCTTCATTGCATAATGACTATATAAATGAATTGAATGAATAAATATGATATATAGTACACTAATACCATTCTGTAAATGAGGTATCTATAACCTAAAGAGAAGAATAAGAAATTATTCGACAAAACACGCATAAGAATAAAAAGTAATAAACACCCGAATAACAAGTAGCAATGAAATATTACTAATAAAAAGCTAAGAATATGGCCATATATGATATCATAACAATAATTATGATTCTGGAATAAGTCAATAACATTATTTAAATCATTACACATGAGGTTCGGACACTTACGAAGCAAATCGGACCTAAGGTAAGGGAAAATCTCGCAATCTCATTTTTATCTGAGATTGTTTATACTTCAGAATTTACTGGGGAATATTTATCATCCACATCCATGTTTCCTCAATATGTAATATTTATATCCTTCTACAATTTTTTAAATCCAATTTTACCCTTCTGTGAGTTTTTAGTAAAAGATATGAAAGGAATCTTTTGTCGTTTTTCATACGAGGTACATTTTGAATTTTCTGACATAAGTACGAGAAGAATGTTTTTTAACTTATACAGCATGAATGGATTTTTAAAAAATTATTTCCAAGAATCTTCCTTTACAAGTTTTCATGTTTATTTTTAATCAACTTATTCTAGTTTAAAATTGTATGACATGTTAAGAAAGGAAAAATGTTTTTGAAGTAGAAAGGATATTTTCCTCAAGAATGGAGTTCAAGTGTTTTATCAAAATTATTTTCCATCTAAGATAATATAGGGTTCTATTTCTATCCCTATTATTACATTGATTTGATTATGTTGTGATGGAAATATTTTTATGAATTCCTTTATCTTATATGAATTTTTTTATGATGTCACGATGTTTATGATTCCCATTTTTATTACATGGGTTATGCTATGATGTATGGTTTATGATTTTGTGGCACACATAAGAATGGTATCATTATGAGATGGGTGGGACCTATATCTCCCTCCAATGCATTGGGTAAAGATTTTATATCTCATGAGATAGACATGGCTGGAATGGCAGGTTAAACCGGTTCAGTGAAACAAGACTGAAACGAGGAGTGAACTCGGTTCAAAAATGGACTTTGTCCACTAAGATAGTCTTGGCAATGAGTCTTGATTAATAATAAATGATTCTCTATGATTATGTGTGTATGACACAAATTTTCATGTTTTAAGTTATGATTATTTGGATTACATTTCACTACCATGATTTATCCCATGTTATGAAATTATGATCTCTTTTGCAGGGTAAGATTTCAAAAATGTTATGTTCTTATGTATATGATGTGATTGATATTTCTTTTGTTTACCCTTACTGAGCATTTGAGCTCACCCTTTTGTATGTTTTATTTCCCCAGGACAGGAATAAGGTTATTAAGTAATATATACCAAAAGGGACTATAGATATGATGAAATAAATGGGAGACAGTGTAGATGCTTTATGAACAAGTTGTTTATGTTTCCCAGTTTCTAAAGACATTATACCTATACAGTCCTTTCATGGTTTTGTTATATGTTGTAATAAGTATGCTTCAATTTTGAAGTAATAACCATGTATGTAAAGTATGTATCGCTATAGTTGGTATCAGAGGCAAAGGAGGTAGGAATGTATTCGATCCTTGGGAACTCTCACATGTGAGCATTGGACGAAGCATGGCTCTCCTCCCAAGGTCTTCATGAGGAAATGGTTGCCACTGGGGATGGTGGTTTGTCCCGTCTAGGGGGTGTATCCACCCATGGAGTGCCCTGATAGGTATCAATTATATTCCACTGGAAGTAATTCCAGACCATTATAGTTGGTATCAGAGGAAAGGTATAGTCAACCTTTGGAAACTAGGATGTGAAAGCCTTAGTAAGAAACCTAAGGATATGTCTAAGCATAGAACACAATCTTAGTGTTTTAGAAATGGCCATGAACAACCTATTATAGGACCTTATGTGTGAAATTTTATTCTTGATTATGTGGTTTTCCTATTATAATTAGTATTTCTCACACTATTCTTCTTGGTTTTAGTCAATGGCTGGGACCCGAAGGAACCGTGTTAATGCGGAATGCGACGGGAAAAGCAATGATTGTCCCCCTGAGCAACCAAACGTTATGGGAGCTGGAATGAAAAATCTTGTAGCCATGCTCACACAACTTTCTCAAGCTATGAATCACGCAGGACTTCCA
Source organism: Viscum album (assembly GCA_963277665.1). Classification (NCBI taxonomy): domain Eukaryota; kingdom Viridiplantae; phylum Streptophyta; class Magnoliopsida; order Santalales; family Viscaceae; genus Viscum; species Viscum album. The sequence continues at coordinate 1,778,269,776 of OY728157.1, forward strand.
AATGAGAAAAGGAAGGAGCAACATTCTATTGAATCCTTCATGAGGCAGCGTCCACCTTCATTCAGTGGGTCTTCTGATCCATTAGTGGCTGAAAAATGGATCAATACCACTGAAAAGATATTTTTAGTTCTTCAATGTTCTGAACATGATAAAGTCATCTTAGGAGTGTATCGTTTGGAAGGTGATGCTGATCAATGGTTGAATCTTATTAAGAATACGAGGAAAATGGATGAAATTGAGTCCATGGAATGGGACGAGTTCAAGAACTTATTTTTCAATAAGTATTTACCTAGTATTCTTTGAACAAAGATGGAGAAGGAGTTTCTTGAACTGAAGAAAAAGGATGATGAATCTGTTGGTACCTACGAAGGAAATTTTACAAGACTTGCAAGGTACGCTTCCAGAATTATTATCCAACCTGAGAGTAAGATCGATCGATTCTTTAGTGGATTAAAACCAAGTCTTCGAAGGGTGTTATCCATAAGGGACTTCAATAGCTACGAGGAAATTTTTCGATGTGCTCTCAAGGTTGAGATGGAGATTGGTGTAACCCATCAGTCACATGGGTCTGATAAGAAGAGGAAAATGGAATTCAAAGGAAAATCTAAAGACCACACTGAAAAGAAGATGAGTTTTCCCTTATGCTCAATGTGTGGAAAGAATCATGGAGGAAATTGTCTTAAGGGGACAAGCAAATGTTATAAGTGTGGAAAAGAAGGTCATCAGGCAATTGAATGTCGAAATAATGGGAAGAAGATGTCTAATGATGCAAACAAAGAAGGGATACACTGAATGAACCTACTACACTTCAATGTTTCAAGTGCAAGGAGATGGGGCATTATGCCAATCAATGCCCAAATCCAAGGGTTGATGATGATGATCAACGTCAACAAACTCTTAAGGACAAAGACAAAGGAAATTCACATGCAATTACTATCGGCGATGTGGAGTACGACAACGAAGTGGTGAGAGGTACACTTACCATACACTCTAAAGTATCAAATGTTTTATTTGATTCTGGATCCACCCACTCTTTTATTTCTGAAGAATTTTCTAAGGATATCGACGTATTACCTCAACAATTAGATGTTGAGTTGGCTTTGACAACTCCTAATGGCACAACCGTCACATCAAAAGTTTACAATTCTTCTCCGATTGAAGTTTGTGGGAAAGTGCTTCCTGCAAATCTTGTGATCCTTCCTATAGTGGAATTTGATGTGATTCTTGGCATGGATTGGATTTCTTTATATGGAGCTCATATCAATTTCCAAAGAAGGTAATTCACATTTCATATTCCAGATCAATCTATGATCGTCTATCGATGCAAGGATGAATATAAACTTCCAGTGGAACTTTCTTCTATCTTATGGGTCTTGATTCCACTAAATGAAGGTTAATTATCTCAAATGGTTGGAGAGAAACTCATGATTAATAACATGCCCATTTTACGGGAATTTGATGATGTCTTTCTGGAGGAATTGCAAGGTCTTCCACCAAATTGTGAAGTTGAGTTTTCAATAGAACTCGTACCTGGTGCCTTGCCTATTTCAAAGACACCTTATAGAATGGCCCCAATTGAGTTACAAGAATTAAAGAAGCAACTCCAAGAGAATCTTGATAAAGGATTCATACGCCCTAGTGCGTCACCTTGGGGAGCACCTATTCTGTTTGTTAAGAAGAAAGATGGATCAATGAGACTACGCATTGATTATCGAGAACTTAACAAGATCACTATCAAGAACAAATATCCTCTCCCACGCATTGATGACCTATTTGACAAACTACGCGGAGCTCAATAGTTTTCCAAGATTGATCTTTGTTCAGGGTATCATCAATTAAGGGTCAAAAGGTAGGATATACCAAAGACGGCTTTCGGTACAAGGTATGGACACTATGAATTTATAGTGATTCCATTTGGTCTTACTAATGCCCCTGCCATCTTCATGGATCTGATGAATAGAGTCTTTAGAGACTATCTTGATTAGTTTGTGGTAGTCTTTATAGATGATATTCTTGTCTATTCGAAGAGAAAGGAAGAACATGAAGATCACTTGAGAATTTTATTAAAGACCCTAAGAAAGGAGAAGCTTTATGCCAAATTTACCAAGTGTGAATTTTGGCTTCAAAAAGTTACATTTTTGGGTCACATAATCTCAAAAGAGGGGATATTTGTGGATCTAGCAAAAAAAGAGGTTATCGAAAGATGGTCGAGACCAACAACAGTAACTGAGATCCGAAGTTTTATTGGTTTGGCTGGATATTATCGACGTTTTGTGAAAGAGTTTTCACGATTATCTAATCCACTCACCAATTTGACTTGGAAAGGAGTTACGTTTGTTTGGACAAAGGAATGTGAAGAGAATTTCAAGGAGTTGAAAAGAAGGTTATCCAGTGCACCTGTGCTCACATTGCCTTGTAGTGGAGAAAGGTTTGTGATCTACAGTGATGCATCCAAGAAGGGATTGGGGTGTGTTCTTATGCAAAATGATATGGTGATAGCTTATGCCTCATGACAGTTGAAAATCCATGAGAAAAATTACCCAACTCATGATTTGGAGTTAGCTGCGGTAATCTTTGCATTAAAGATTTGGAGGCATTATCCTTATGGAGAAAGGTGTGACATTTATACTGATCATAAAAGTTTAAATTATATTTTCACACAAAAGGAGATGAATATGCGCCAAAGAAGATGGTTGGAGATGATTAAGGATTACGACTGCTCAATTTATTACCACCCTAGGAAAGCAAACAAGGTGGCAGATGCATTAAGTCGACAAGAATATGATAGCTTATCTATGATGAGGATCAAAAAATATCCAATATTTATGGATTTACAAAGAATGGATCTTGGAATTATAATGAAAGGGGAAAAATCATATCTCTCTCAAATGAATGTTCAACCATCTATACATGTGATGATTAAAGAGTCACAGAAAGAATATTTCAATTTACAAAAGAAGGTGAGAAATATTCCTGAATTCAACCTTGATTGTGATGGGATAATAAAGTTTAGGAATCGGGTTTGTGTTCCTCCCATCCCCGAATTAAAGAAGGAGCTACTGGATAAGGCTCATAGTTCTTCATTCTCTATTCATCCTAGAAGCACGAAGATGTATAGGGACATGAAAGAGTACTTCTGGTGGGATGGCATGAAAAGATAAGTTGATGAATATGTCTCTCGATGCTTGGTTTGTCAGCAAGTTAAAGCTGAGAGACAGAAGTCTAAGGGGATGTTACAACCATTACCCATACCAGAATGGAAATGGGAAAACATCACTATGGACTTTGTCACTGGACTTCCTAAAACATCCAAAGGCAATAATGCTATCTGGGTCATAGTTGATCGTCTTACAAAGTCTACACACTTCATTGCTATTAGAGAGGATTTATCTCTAGATCAGCTTGCCAGGATATATGTAAAGGAAGTGGTAAGATTGCATGGAGTACCACTTTCTATTATATCTGATCGGGATCCGAGGTTTACCTCAATGTTCCGGCGAAGTCTTCAGCATACTCTGGATACAGAGTTGAGTTTCAGCACTGCTTATCATCTTCAGAAAGACGATCAGTCTGAGAGGACAATTCAAACTCTAGAAGATATGTTGAGAGCTTGCGCTATGGATTTCAAAGGTGGTTGGGATCAACACCTACCTTTGGTGGAGTTTTCTTATAATAATATCTTTCACTCCAGTATTCAGATGGCTCCTTATGAAGCTCTCTATGGAAAGAAATGCAGGACTTCAACTTGCTGGGATGAAGTTGGGGAAAGAAAGCTATTAGGACCTAATCTTGTTGATGATATGGCAGAAAAGGTCAGATCTATTCAACAACACATTAGAGCAGCTCAGAGTCAACAAAAAAGTTATGCCGACAACCGAAGAAAAGACTTAGAGCTTGAAGTGGGTGATAATGTGTTCTTACAAATATCTCCCTGGAAGAGGGTCATGAGATTTGGAAAGAAGGGAATGTTGAGTCCTAGATATATCGGTCCTTTTGAAATTATGGATCTTGTTGGTAAGGTAGCTTACCGATTGGCGCTTCCACCGAATCTCTCTCAAGTTCACGATGTGTTCCATGTATCTCTCCTGAGAAAGTACATACCTGATCCTTCACATGTACTCAGCTCAGATGTTGTACCACTGGAGCAAGATCTTTCTTATGAAGAACAACCGATAGAGATTCTAGATCATAGAAAAAAGTCCTACAGAACAAGACCACTCGCTTGGTGAAAGTTTTATAGAGGAACCACCAATTAGAAGAAGCTACATGGGAACTTGAGGATATTATGAGGGAGTGGTATCCTCATCTGTTTGTAATGAAGTGACGAATTTCGAGGGCGAAATTCATTTTAAAGGGGGTAGAATGTAACACCCTCATATTTTATGAGAAATATTTTTTTTATGTCTTATGTTATATGTAACACCAAAGGAATCTTTCACAGCACACAATACGGACTTGCCTTGAATTACACGCAATCGTGACCTTCCTCGATAGCGTGTGTAGTACGCAATACCGAGTTTTACTAAACAACACTATATTATTATGGACTAGCCGTTATGAATATTATTAACTAAATTTTTAATTTTATAACATTATTATTCATCTTACACATTTTCTAGAACATTCTAAGAGAACAAAATAATTTTTTCGGGTAAAATAAGTATTTTTCAAAAAAATGCAGTTTTGCCGCCTTTTGATGGAGCACTCACATTAAATATAGTTTTTGACATGTACATAAGTTCAATTTGAAAAAATAAAATTCTTCTTTTTAATCAATATATAAAAATTTACTTTGGATAAATTTTTGATATTTTTCTGATAACTTTCATATTTTGATGAATAGTAAAAATACGCTAATTTTTAATTAAAAACAACTTTTTTCATTGAGATAATTTATATGGTTAAATTATAATATTGAATGGTTTTAAAGTATAAATAGAATATATTTTTACCATTTAATATAATTTATGTCATTATCATTAATTTCACATTGAATTCATAGGTAAAAACATTTCAATCTTTGGCAATGTTTTAACTTCTAAAACCCGTTTTCTTAACAACGGGATTAATTTTAAATTAATTACTGAAACTTATGTTTTTTGAATTTTAAAAAATGGATTCTATATTTGGAATCAGTGGGTCCAAATTATGTTAATAGGTTACTTTTTATTTTCGGGCATTATGAATAGTAACTACGGTAAATTTTATTTACCATAGTTAAAGGTAAATCGAGTAATTAAGGGTAAATATAAGATTATAAAATTACCCTAACACCTGCCAAAATCCTATTGGATGACTAAAAGTCGACCCATATCACCTAAGGGTCAGATTAGATTCATTTAATGAACTTTTGTCTATGAATATAATTTAATTATTATTAAAACCAACGAAAGTGACAACATGTCACTTTCTTAAATCTTATAAGTATAATAATTTTACTTTAGTGATACAATTAATGAAACTTTGAACATGAATAGTCTCAAGAAATCTAATACAATTATCTACATTATAAGAATTTATTTAGAATTTTTAGGGATTAAATAATAATCATTAATTAGGAAACAATAGTGATGTTGAAATTATTTTATTAATTAAAATATCAAATAAATGGTTTTGAAAATATTAAAATAAATATTATATGAACTATTTAATGTGCTCCAATAATTTTCTAGATACATATAACATTTTATGAATCTATTAAATCTTTTATTTAGAAAATATCTTCTGTATATATTTTATTTAAATTCAAATAATTGAATAGTGTCAAAATTGACACTATTGTTATCTTATAAAAATAACATATTATAAAATTGTTTAAAAATCACAAAAATATTTAAAAATTATAAATTAAAATTTATATGGTCTACAATGTCATAAAGTTTCAAATTATAGAAAATTCACAACACATATGTAATTATTTATAATAATTTAAAATTTAGAATATTATTACCATAAATAAAATTAAATTGATAAATAAGGATAAATCAAGTTGATAATGTTTAAAATAAATTCCTAACATGTCTGAATTTTATTGGTTGATGATATTAAAACCCTATATCATCTAAGCTTTGGATATGAGTCATTTTGGAAGTTTTTATGTGGGGTTGGGATTTAATTTAAACTAATATTTCTTATATTTCCAAAGGTGCCCCTCTCCTCCCTTATAAAAGGGCACCTCCTCCCTCTCCTCCTCAAACAAATTTTAGACTTCAAGCTTGGCCAGACCCTACAAATTTCACTTCCCCACTTCCCTAGAAACATCCTAGAGATCCTGGTCTTCTTCAAAGACCAATTTTAGTGCCCTAAGAGGAGGTCTCAAAGAGGCGCTTCAAAGAAGAGGTAATGTCCGTTACCGATTCTTTCAACTTTATTTCTTCATCCACTTCTTCTTATTTAGTTGTTTCATTATGAATTAATAACATCAGTATCACTAATATACTGATATGTTATTATAAGTTTGAAACAACCCTATTTCACCATCTATCCATCTTATGGGAAACGAAATCACCGCATGTGCGTACGTACGGAATACCGTCTCCACGTCGTGGTGTAATCTATTTTCCATCACCACCTTACATGGATGGGTATAATGGTGAAAATAAATAACTATATATAATTATTGTAAAGTGGTATTGATTCTGAAATAGTATACATACACTCCAATAAAATTCCACGATCATGGGAACGATATCATCGCTCGTGCGTATGTACGGAATACCGTCTCCACGATGTGATGCGATTCGTTCTACATGATCTTCATTGCATAATGATTATATAAATGAATTGAATGAATAAATATGATATATAGTACACTAATACCATTCTGGAAATGAGGTATCTATAAACTAAAGAGAAGAATAAGAATTTATTCGACAAAACACGCATAAGAACAAAAAGTAATAAACACCCAAATAACAAGTAGCAATGAAATATTACTAACAAGAAGCTAAGAATATGACCATATATGATATCATAACAATAAGTATGATTCTGGAATAAGTCAATAACATTATTTAAATCATTATACAGGAGGTTCGGACATTTATAAAGCAAATCAGACCTAAGGTAAGGGAAAATCTCGCAATCTCATTTTTATCTGAGATTGTTTATACTTCAGAATTTACTAGGGAATATTTATCATCCACGTCCATGTTTCCTAAATATGTAATATTTATATCCTTCTAAAATTGTTTAAATCCAATTTTTCCCTTTGGTGAGTTTTTAGTAAAATATATGAAAGGAATCTTTTTTCATTTTTCATACGAGGTACTTTTTGACTTTTCCGACATAAGTACGAGAAGAATGTTTTTTTAACTTATACGACATGAATGGATTTTTAAAACATTATTTCCAAGAATATTCCTTTACAAGTTTTCAAGTTTATTTTTAATCAACTTATTTTAGTTTAAAATTGTATGACATGTTAATAAAGAAAAAATGTTTTTGAATTAGAAAGGATATTTTCCTCAAGAATGGAGTTCAAGTGTTTTATCAAAATTATATTCCATCTAAGATAATATAGGGTTCTGTTTCTATCCCTATTATTACATTGATTTGATTATGTTGTGATGGAAATATTTTTATGAATTCCTTTATCTTATATGAATTGTTTTATAATGTCACGATGTTTAAGATTCCCATTTTTATTACATGGGTTATGCTATGATGTATGGTTTATGATTTTGTGGCACACATAAGAATGGTATCATTATGAGATGGGTGGGACCTATATCTCCCTCCAATTCATTGGGTAAAGATTTTATATCTCATGAGATAGACATGGCTAGAACGGCAGGTTAAACCGGTTCAGTGAAACAGGACTGAAATGAGGAGTGAACTCAGTTCAGAAATGGACTTTGTCCACTAAGATAGTATTGGTAATGAGTATTGACTAATAATAAATGATTCTCTATGATTATGTGTGTATGCCACAAAGTTTCATGTTTTAAGTTATGATTATTGGGATTACATTTCACTACCATGATTTATCCCATGTTATGAAATTATGATCTCTTTTGCAGGGTAAGATTTCCAAAATGTTATGTTCTTATATATATGATGTGATTGATATTTCTTTTGATTACCCTTAATGATCATTTGAGATCACCCTTTTGTATGTTTTCTTTCCCCAGGATAGGAAGAATTTTATTAAGTAAGATATTCCAAAAGGGACTATAGATATGATGAAATAAATGAGAGACAGTGTAGATGCTTTATGAACCAATTGTTTATGTTTCCTAGTTTCTAAAGACACTATACCTATACGGTCCTTTCATGGTTTTGTTATATGTTGTAATAAGTATGCTTCAATTTTGAAGTAATAACCATGTATGTAAACTATGGGTCGCTATATGTAATGTCACATTTTTTGTGTATTATTTTTAAATATTATATGGAATTATTTAGAGACTATGAGCTGAGACGGCATGTGATTCCAAGGCCCAGTGTGCCCGATACAATTCGATAAAAAATGTTCAGTTTTTAATAAAGCGCGCGAGCGGTTTTCCTAGAAAAGTGAAATAACTTATAAGCGGGTGTCTAGATTAGAAATCCAAGGGCACCATTGCATTTAGAGAAGATATTTTACCCTAGGAGAGGCATAACACTGGCCGGTGTGGGTCTACTATGAAAAGTAGTTTTTCGAAGTAATGAGGAAAAAAATATATTAATAAAAATATTTTTTTATTAAACTCACCAATGTTTATTTTAATTTTTCCTTTTTAATAATGGATCCATGGTTAGTCTCAGAACCTTGGAATTTCTTTAAGGCTCTAGAGATAACTTTGGATAAATTCCTCAACGGACGACGACATGACAGTGGATTGAGATCGTTCTTGAGGGATTTCCATCAACAATGAATCATCGATAGAGAATGATCCTTTCCCAAGTAGGGAGTTATTATTTTTTGTTTCTTATTTACCTATTATTATAATCAATGGAGAATGAGGATCAACCCATGAACTGGTTGACTCGTAGTATGATCATTCATACGGGTAGGGTTTTGATTGCGGGTTTATTATTGAGGTTTGTTTATGGAGATTTTCTTTTGTTTTCTTGATCATTATTATGGAATGGATCAAGCCCGGAATGAACAACAGTTGAGGATTGTTCCTTGGGTTGTTCATTGTTATTTTATCACTCGATGTTTTTCATGTTCTTTGCATTCTTCATGATTTATAAATGAATGATCATTGCACCCTCAATCTTGGAGCAACGATCCGAAATCGAAGATCCAACCTAGTGATGAGACAACAGAGGTACAATGACAAATGAGCAGTGTGGTTTGTCCAGGATGGTGTTAAAAAAGGTGACTCCTATCAGTCTAGGTGAGTAGTGTCGCAGGTCCAGGGGGGGCTGTCTAGATTGATTGAGAGGCAGACAATGAGTCGTTGATGGGGTGGCTGGCAGAGGCAGAACGTGGCATGGTGGGAGCCAGTTTGGGAGCCCACAACAGTGGTGAGGTCATGTGGAATAGGGATAATGTGGTCGAGGCGGACCATGTGTGGTGGAAAAATCACACGCATGCGTGTGGGCCAAACCAGGGGAGCAAAGCCACGCCATGTGGCTCAATGGGTTGGGTCGACTGGACTGGGCTAGATCTTTTTAGTAAAACAATCATAACATTATAACATAGCAATTGTTTAATACACCGTTAGTGGTGTTAGTACCCTTGAGATGAGAATGTTAATATGATACTAATTTTCAGTTTTAAATTTAATATATTTCTAGTGAAATGTGTCATTTGCACAGGAAGTTCCCAGGGTTAAGGGGTAAAACAGATGTGACTACTACTCATCATGCATCCTCTCTTTTATATATGAATTTATCCTCTCATCCATCATATCTTGAATGAGTTTTGTTAGAGTTTGTTCCATTTATCATTTCCATCAAGGTTTTTTAGTATCGTTTCCTACTCAAAGTAGTATTATCCCTTCAGTAGGAATTCTAGGATAGAGTAGTTGGAATCCATAGAGAGGCCCGGTGCAGGATCCTATATTCATCTTCATGCCCTAGGTAGAGTCTTCGGTATTGACATGATCAACATCACTGAGCATCAATATTCTACTTAGCGAGTTAATCTATATTGAGTTGTTGGTATCACCCCATGGACCTGGCTATGATCCTCATCTAATATATCGTATCTCTCTTTAGATCATTCAACATATCTCTCTCTCATGATGGTTTCCGATGAATGATACTTCTAAGATGGATGTCATCAGTGCTATAAGACTCAGGAGTGAGTTATCCTACATTTGTGCTTCGTAGAATCTTCGATATGAATCCCTAGTGATGGTATGAAGTGGTTATGACTTACCCTAGACTGTGTGGTATGGTTGGAGTATATATGTATATTCCTATTATATACTACAGAAATATACTTTTGTAGAGATTTCTATACCTTTCCTTTTTGTATTTATTTGTGGTTTTAGGGTGTCCTACTATGTATTGTTATAGTCACCCCTGCACAGGATTTTCCTGCATGGGTGGTGTCTTGTGTAGACGAGCGACCTTTCGACAGAGTCCATGGTGGGCCAGGACCGAACAGAGCCTTGTGAGATCAGATAGGCTGAGGTGTTCCTATGAAATCAGATAGTATCCCCAATACTATGTCTTCAGGAAGGATTAGGTAGGGTTTTCTTTAGATGAGTTTCAGGAAGGTGTTTACAAACTTTATTTTAAATGGGCTTGTATTCTTTCCCTATTTAATTTCTAGTACTTTCAATATTGTTCTATGGTTGTGGGTTATAGTGGTATGCATGCATTTGGTTCTTGATGGTTTTTTGTTTTCAGCATTTTGGTCTTAGAGATCTGTCTATGATTACATGTACTAAAGAAATGCCTCCCATGTTAGGGATATTCCTACCCGGTGTTTTTCATCATCCCCTGGCCTATTAGAGGTGAGGTCGGGGAGTCCCGGCATGGGATTCACTATGATGGGTCATAACATAGTGGTATAAGAGGTGGTAGAATCTACCTTAGGATTGAGATTCCATGATATTGGTTTGGGGTAACAATGTTGAGTGTTTTGAGTTTGTATTTTAGGCCAGGGACTCCAGTATTGGTGCAGCAACTGATGTATCCATACACCATGACTCTGATAACCCACTTTTTAACTTGGTACATGAGAACACTAGTTTCATGGAAAATAATGGTACATGCATCATATAGGAATGGGTTGTGGTTTCTATGTCATTCTTGATTCAGATATCCATATATACTCATTAACTGTGGTACATATTTTTTCTTTATAGGATGCCTCCACAACACATACCAAAAAGGGTTCAGTAGCTCGATCATGTGGATGACTCCCTCAGTGATGAGGCTTCTATTCATGGACTAGTTTCCAGGATGTTAACTCCAGGTGGTGCACCAGCTATACCGCCACCTATAGAGATACCAGTGGTATCTGAAGTACCAGTATACGAGGAAAATAGATTGACTGCACTCTATTATTTTTAGAGATAGAGACCCCTTAGGTTCTGAGGTGAGCCTGACCCTCAAGTTGTTGAGGATTGGATTGAGGTGGTGACCCTAGTTTTCTATCTAGTTAGGACACCATCCTATCAGATGGTGGTCTTGACAGTGATCCATCGATAGGTCTCAACAAGGTGATGGTGGAGTCTGGGTATTCAAAATCACAATGCGGCGACTCTCTCATGGACAAAGTTCAAGTTCCTCTTTAGGGAGTAGTTTTTGCCAATTACATTGAGAGATGTGTGTATAAATGATCTTTTTCAGATCTAGAATGGAAGTATGATAGTAGTTGATTATTCATCGATGTTCAAAAACCTTTCGAAGTACTCGATGGATATGGCCAGGGATGATTAATTCTAGGCTAAGAACTTTGAGACAGGTCTACGTAGAGACATCTGAGCCTACATTTTCCTTATGATCATTCCTACTTTTACTGGAGTGATTGAGTGGTTTTTGGGGTCGAGAGCTTCCTAGATGAGTAGAGAAAGCTAGCGACAGTCAGCGGTGGATGGGTAGGTGAGAGACCTCAGGAACAAGGAGACGACATCAGTCTTAGGGATCCTAATGTGAGAGACATTTCAAGAGAAGGTCCCAAAATAGAGGATATGTAGTTATGGGTTCACAGGGTGGATCCAATCATCCTAGGGAGGGGCAGCTCTACTCATGTGATAGAAGGAAAAATCTCACTTGAGATTGTCCGACCCGTCGTGCTGCTGACCGGGAGACAGTGGATAGACCATCTAGGTAGAGGTACAGATAAGAGCATGTAGATCCACTGGGCAAATGACATGGAATATGAGAGGTGAGAGAAGTGGTAGGTGGTTTATGTTTGTATTTCTACCACCACCACCACCAGGTGGTCCACTCTAGGCTAAGGGATCTGGAGGAACGGGGCGAGGATAGCTTCATGCAGTCGAAGCTTATGACCTAGGGGATCTAAAGATGATTCGAGGTATGATCTGAGTCTTTTCTTCCTTATATTCCATAATAATAGACATAAGTTCTAGTCATTCCTTCCTCAGCATATATCTTCTTTGAGTTCTTTAGATTCTTGTAGAACTGTTGACTAGACCATTACGCTTGGAGACACATATGGGAGGAGAAGTAATGATCACACATATATGTCGACAATGTGACTTAACCCTCAGAGGCGAGAGCTTCAGTTGGAACCTTTTTGTGGAAGTGTCAAGGCCTTACAATTTCATTATTGGTATGGATTGGTTATCTTCATTCAATGTCCAAATTGACTATTTTAGGTGAAGGGTGTAACGTGTCCACAATGATAGAATAATTTTTTTCCTTTTTCGGTGAAAAGGAAACCCAGGCAGCACATGATGGACTAATGTATAGGAGGGTGCAGCCGATCACTCATCACTTGGATAGCCAGACCCTTGGTGTAGTAGATGTTATGAGTTTTGAGTTCCCATCAGTAGTGGTGGAGTACGAGATGTCTTCCTAGAAGATGTTCCAAGATTACCTACCTACCAAGAGATCAAATTTTGCATCAACTTACACCCTAGGATGATGCTGATATCATCACCATCGTATCAGAAGACTCCTACAAATCTTTTCGAGATGAGGGTGTAGTTGGAGGATTTCAAGAGGATGGGCTTTGTGAGACCCAGTGTTTCACCTTGGGTGGACCAAGTGTTGTTTTCCAAAAAGGTATACGAGAGCTTGAGGTTGTGTGTGGACTACCGGTGCCTGAGCTAGGTGAATGTAAAGAAAAATTATCTACTATCGGGGATCGATGACCTCTTCGATTTATTGAAAGGAGTACAATGGTTCTCGAAGGTTGACCTTCGATCTGGCTATCACCAGCTATGAGTATGGGATGAGGATATACCAAAGATTAATTTCAGATTCCACTATGGTCATTATGATTACTTTGTGATACCCTTTTACATGAAGAATTCCCATGTAGTGTTCATGGTACTCATGAAACAGATCTTCCATCCATACTTAGATCAGTTCATTGTGGTCTCCGTCGACGATATCCTTGTGTACTCGACATCTGGGGAGGAGCACACGAGACACTTAAATATAGTTCTAGGCATACTTCGAGAGAACCAGCTTTATGGGAAACTCTTAGAGTTCTAGTTATGTAATTAGGAAATCCACTTTCTGGGATATGTTATCTCAGCAGATGGAGTGACAGTGGACCCGACCAAGGATGAGGTAACATTAGTATGGGATCTACCTTAGAGCGTGATAGAGGTGTGGAGCTTCCTGGGGCTGGAAGGCTATTACCAGATATTTATACCCGACTTCTCTAGGATATCAGCACCTATGATAGCTTTGAACTGAAAGGGGAAGCCGTTCATGTGGATAGACAAGTGCCAGTAGGTTTTCTGTAAGTTGAGATAGAGTTTTATGTGTGCTCCAATCTTGAGATTTCTAGAGGAGGGTGTCGAGTACATAGTGTTATGTGATGCATTAGGATCCGATCTTGGTTGTGTCATGATGTAGAGGAAAGTGGTGATTGCTTATGGTTCATTCCAGTTGAGTCCACATAAGCAGAACTACGTGACCCACAATATTGAGCTTGCAGCGATATTCTTCACATTGAAGATGTGGTGACACTACTTGATGGGTGAGTGGTTTATCGTCTAATATGATCACAAGAGTTTCAAGTATATCTTCTACCAAGAAGATATAAACTTGAGACAGAGGCAGTGACTAGAGTTCCTCAAGAATTATGAAATTTAGATCATTTATACTCCTGGTAAGGAGAACATGGTGGAAGATGATATCAGTAGGATATCAAGTTCGTAGTTATTGGATGAGGCATCCAATTATTTGGCCTCATTATAGTTATAATTTTTGGATGGAGATAGGGAATCTTACATCGAGTCTATGTTTGTTACCTCTACACTCTTATAGTGACCTAGGGATGCACAACTTGGGGATACCGACTATGAGGCTCTACATACTCAGTTATCCACAGGGAATTCTCATGATGGATATCCCGATGGTGGAGAGACTATCGTTCTTTTCATAGGGAACATAGTTATACCAGTGGAATTGCGGTAGGAGGTTCTAAGGGAGTTCAACACATCCCATTTGGCAGAACATCTAGGTGTGGTAAAGATGTATGAGGACCTCCAAGGTTAGTTTTGATATCCAGGTATGAAGAAAGGAGTTGTGGAGTTTGTTTCTTTATGCCTCATTTGTTAGCAATTGAAGGACGAGCATCAGGTTCTAGTGGGTTTAACCCAACCCCTTGAGGTGCCAGAGTGGAAGTGGGATGAGATATCCAGGGACTTTGTGATAGTTTTACCATGAACATCCATGGGGCACAATTCCACCAAGGTGATCACTGAATAACTCACCAAGTCATCCCACTTCCTACATATTTGGGAGAAGATTTCAGTAGAGAGCTTGGGACGCCTCTACGTGCAGGAGATAGTTAGGATTCATGGAGTTCCATCAATGATTATTTCAGATCATGATTCTCTTTTAACATCCACATTGTGGAAGGGATTGCAAGGGGATTTTGGAAGTCAGTTACACTTGAGAAAAAAATTTCATCCCTAGATGGATGGCTAGACGGAGAGGACCATTCAGGTTCTGGAGGACATACTGCAAGCTTGTATGTTGGACTTCGGTCATAGTTGGTAGGATCACCTACCATGGGTAGATATTTCATTAAAAAACAACTACCACTCCACCATTTGAGGCTCTGTATGAGAAAACCTTTAGGTCACCAATTTGTTGGAATGACCCAGGAGAGTCAGCACTCATGGGACCTAAGTTGGTGAGAACTACAACTAAGAAAGTGCAGTTTATCTGGGAGAAGATGAGGACTGCACAAAGCTGCCAGAATTCATATGTAGATGTTTCTAATGCTTTCACTAGGGTGAGCATCCATCCATTATTTGTAGGAGGAAGCACAACTGTTTCCCCAAATTCCCGCTTTCCAAAGGCGGGTGGAATCCTTTTCTTATTCAGGGGACGTTTTCTCCTTGATCGAAATGGGATGATGGGATGTTGGTTCCTCCTTCTATGGATTCCTCCTTGGAACTCGTCACTTATTCTGGGTATCCCTTATAGATTAAGATGTTGTTCGTGAAACTCTTCCTAGTGCCTTGTCTTCATGGATGCCGATTAATTACACTTCTCCTGTCAAGAAATTCCAAGGGGTCCAATCAGGGAAGCAACCTTCGATCGAAGGATTAGTGACATTAGACATCACTGGTGTGTCTGGACGCTGGAACACTGGTGTGTCTAGGTTTCATCCCCTTTGATATGGCTTCTCGATGGCACAAAATCCCGAGGAATCCCACACCAAATTCAGGGAATTATATTCCATAGGCATGACTCTGAGGTTTTCCACAGCTTCCCATGTTTAAATTGGGGGTATTCCACGAGTTTAATGTCTTGCGAAGATGTTTATTCCAAAGGCATGTCTTTTGAGGTTTTCCTAAGGCATCTCATGTTTAACACGAGGTAGGCTATGTGTTTAACATCTTACGGAGATGGGTCAGACTGATCATAACACTAACAAGAGTGGATCAGATGGATGAAACCCCTATAGGGAACACTGATGATGGGACTGACGTGTGGTTATTTATCCAATTACTGCTAGAAGTAGTGAGAAAGTGGGTGACATGATCTCACTAGGATGTAGAGGCCCAGGTAAGAATCAAGATGGATGATGGAGAGTTGAAAGTGTATGGAGAATGAGATGAATCCAATGAAAGGGTGATGGTGATGTTGGTATTGAGCCTCGAAGAGACTTTCTACATACCCCCATGGTAGGGAATCAAAGTCCACGTAGTTCGGTAGGGCGATGTGACACCTGAGGAGGCAACCCGTGAGAATGGGCGTATGGATGGGACCCGAAGGAAGTGTAACCTTCGGGTTGGGGCATGATCTTAATGGGACATAAAGGCTTGAGGTAAAAACAAGGATGATATAGGGGTAATATACTTGAACCTCAGGGAGGTTTCCTATGTACCTTGCATTGGGAAGGATCAAAGTCCACGTAGTTTAGGATGGGGGCATAGAATCAGGGTGTACGTAGAGGATAGAGACCCTATGACATACTGGGGATTATGCTTGGTTAGCAGCCCAAGGTTGGTCTGAATCCACTGGGATGAACCAAATATGTGGGTCCCAACAAAAGGGATGACAATGGCTTACTGCTGGATGGGTATCGTAATGTCTTACCGTCGATTGGGGAATGCAACGACTTATCGTCGATTGGGGTATCACAATGGATTACCGCTGGTTGGGGTTCTAACTGATTACTTCTGAAAACGGTTCCAAAGGCATACAATTGGTCGGGGAACACAACGGCTTATTGCTGGTTAGGGAACACAACAGCTTACCGCTGGTCGGGGAACACAACAACTTGCCATTGGTTGGTGAACACAACAGATTTCTGTCGGTTGGGGAACACAGCGGCTTACTGTCCATTGGTGAACAAAATGGATTACTGTTGGTTGGGTAATGCAAAGGCTTACCATTGATTGGGGTATCACAATGGATTACCGCTTGTTGGGGTTCTAATAGATTGCCGCTGGATAGGGTTCCGACGGCTTACCGCTAGTCGGGGAACACAACGGCTTACCACTGGTCGGGGAACACAACAAATTACCACTGGTAAAGGTTGGACCTCAGGGAGGCTTCCTACATACCTTGCATAGGAGACAAGGATAAAATCCCACATAGTTCAAATGGGTACAGTTTAATGTCTTGCGGGACGAAAAGGGGGCATATAGTTTAAAGTCATGCGAGACAAAGTTGGACCGACTTGGAGTAGTCGGAACCAGTAGGTTTTGGGCTTGAACCTCAGGGATGATTTCTACACACCTTTCCTTGGAAAGGATCAAAGTCCACATAGTTCTAGATGGTTTTTTGAACCTATGTAAAGGGGTTCGGGACCATTAAGTGTTGGGATTGAACCTCAGAGAGGCTTCCTACGTACCTTGCCTTGGCAGGGATCAAAGTCCATATAGTTCAGGATGGTTTGGTGAACCGACGTGAAGGGGGCCAGTACAAATAGTTGTCGGGCTTGAACCTCAGGAGGGATTCCTACATACCTTGACTTAGAAAGGATCAAAGTCCACATAGTTTATGATGGTTTGGTAAACCGATGTAAAGGGGGTTAGGACCAGTAGGTGTTGGTCTTGAACCTCGTGGAGGCTTCCTATGTACCTTGACTTGGAAATGATCAAAGTCCACATTGTTCATGAGAGGTGTTAGTGAATGGGCAAGAAGGGGATTGTGACCAATAGGTGTTGGGATTGAACCCTAGGTAGGATTCCCACATATATATCCTTGGCAAGGATCAAAGTCCACATAGTTCTGCATGGTTTGGGGATTACACTCTAGGGAGGCCCAAAGAGGATGTCATGGTCAATGCTTAATCTAAGCCCACGTGAGTCATGATCGGCATGAGAAACATGAGGTATCAAAGACCTAATGATCACATTGTGAAATGTGCATCTGTGGGAAGTGAAGTGAAGCTTATACGTGGTTAGAGGACTAAAGACTAAACATGGGATTAAGTGTGGTTAACAGCCTAGGGAGATGGAGATTGGAACTTACTCCAGGATGGAGGCCCAATGGAGAATAAGAACAGAGGGAGGGGGATGGGATTTTCAGGATCCCTGCACCCATATCTGCTCTGGTCTTTAGAACGGAAGAATAAAGGAGGAGTATGTGTACTACCTCCTGCAATTAAGGCTAGGAGATTACACCAAAGTAGTTTCCCTTCCCCACGGATAGGTGCTGCTCGAGCAAAGAGGATCTCATTCCTTGTGAGGAAGATCTAACTTATGTGGAGACGAGTGGGCAAAGATAATGTCTGAGATAGGGCACCCAACATAGAGTGCATGTGGTGAGGTCACAGTTTAACGTCATGTGTTGAGGATGATGATGCTTTCCAGTTTAATGTCCTGCAGCTCGAACAAGGTAGGTTCACTCCGCACCCTTAGGACTTACATAACTGATACATATCCACCCTTGGAGAAGGGAAGGCATCAACAATTTCATGGTGAGGGGGTGTCTTGGAGTGATCCATTGAGGGGACCACGATTTCATGACTATGGGAAGAAGCAACAACAGTTATCATTCCTATGAAAAGAAGCATGAGGCAAAGCAATAGAACATGAAAAAAAACCTAAGGGATTCTGAAATCACTTCGTATGAACCTAGAGGGTCATACGCAAAAGGGGGTTGCAGAGAAAAGGAGCTCATAGGAAGAGGCCTCAAGATGCTCTGGCGCTCCATTTAGTGGAGGGGCTTTGGGAAGGGGTACGCTTCGTGAAGTTAGGTGTCCTTGCTTAAGCATAGGGAATAGGTGCATATGGATGGTGTTGCGTGAAGTGGAAAGGATTTTGTGGAGTAGGGATTCATAGAGCAAGGGTGATTTGTGAAGGGTATCATTGTGAAGAAGTGTGATTCGTGAAGCACAGTGACCCTACCTTGGCATAGGGCATGCATGTGCATAGAGGGTACTTCATGAAGCATAATTGCTCTGCAAAGACCCAAGTCCCCTTGGGGATCCCCTTCTTTCACCAAGCCCCATGGGATCCATGAAGGGAATCCCTGTAATGACCCGCTTATCCTTATTGTCTTGAGAATACAACAAGTCATTACTTGGCTTTAAGCGACATCCCCAAGGTGCTAAAGGCTGGAAATAAATGCCTAAGGGTTTCAAAACAAGTGGGGGATGATTTCCCTTTTAGAACATACCACAGAACCAACAACCATAACCAAACTAATCAACTAAATGATGCATGATAAAAGCTAAGACAACCCAACCATTTATTTTATCAAAAACCAACCAAGAGTAACACATCAGAAACCAGAACTAAATCAGAGTAAACAACAGAAAGACAAACTAAAAGACTAAAAGACGATAACCCAACTCCATGCTCCACAAGCTCCAAGCTCCACATCACGAACCAGCCCAAGTATCACAAAGTAGTGGTATAAACATGTGACACTTTACCTTTTCCAACATCCTGGTGTATGAAATTTGCAAAAGCACCAACGTGCCAAAGCAGGGGGTGAGTAATGAAACTCAGTAGGTTTTCCCCGATGAATTACCAACCCACGCCTTCAGGATAAAACATGTTAGCACATTTATATAAAACAATTCCAAAAAAGTTCACAAAATAACAAGTTCCATGTCAAAACCATTTTCCAACAAAAACCATCTTTCTCAAGAAAAGCAACCAAGAAAAGTTTCCAATCAAATTCACATTTTGATTTTGGCACATTCATTCCATTGCACAAATCCACACAACCAACCATGCATGCAACCTGGACCTCCCTATACTCGCGAGTGGTGAGTTATCCTTCCACTAAGCCATCACTTAGTGGAATACCGTGATAGGGGTACTTCATGCCCTTATCTGTCCCAACCTTTTTTTGGGGTTACTTCTCACCCTTATCCATCCCAACCTTTTGATGAGGGTACTTCTTGCCATTATCCATCCCAATGCATATGAACACACACCACAACCCATGAAAATCCATGCCAAAACCAAGCGTGTTCAAAACCTTTCAATAAATCATCAAACATTTTATTGAAAACCATTTATTTCAATAAGAAAAACAATAAATAGTTTAAAATCACCATTTTAAATTCACTTCAATAAGCACTTTCCGAAAACACACGATTTCCATCACCGGTTACTTAAAAGGGGTTTCAACCATTCTTTCACTGCAGATAAACAAACCATTTCAATCAAGGAAAACAATTTGAAACTAAGCCTTCAAGTTCTAACAAAGAGGAATCAGGAGTGAATCCACCTACCTCAACAAATTAGGCGAAACCAACTGATAGATGAAGAACTCAAACACAACTGAGTCAACTACTCCCCGAAACCTCCTCAGATTCCTTCCCCTAATACCAAAAAAACCAAAACCTGACTTAAAAGTCATCCACTACCTTAGATATACCCACCTTGGGCGTAGATCTAATGATTCATCAAGAGGGAAGAAGGATATCCAATAAAACTAAAGGAAACGAGACTTACCTCGATCAACTGGCCTCTAAACGCCAAGGGAAATGTCCTGATCACTTCCAAAATGCCTGGTAAGTGTTCTCCCACCTTCACTAGAGAAAAATTCCGAGTTAGTGCTGTCTAGGAGAAAAAATGAGTGGGTTTAATGATAAAATATATTAGATCATTAAAAATAGGATCTAAGTTGACCCCGCGCACGGTTAGTCTGCACAGTTAGGCAAATCGTGCGCTAACTGTGTGCTATTCACTGCTTGAAAGGGGCACTCTGCATGGCCTCCTCGCATGGTTTGCCCAAACCATGCGTACACTGTGTGGTCTCCTCTGTCCATAGTGGCCACCACCTACACAGCTTCCGCACGGTTTGGGAAAACCGTGTGAAGCCCGTGCGTCACCACTTTTTTCCCTTTAACACTATAAAAGTCTCCAAACTTTCCCACCCATTTCTCATATGCTTCATGTACTTAAAAAAGAATAAAACAAGGGTTAATTACCAGAAACCAGGGGTACTACATTCTCCCTACCATTGGTATTTATGTCCCCAGAAAGTAGAAAACCATTGCTTGCCTGAAAGAATTCTGGCCACTGCTCTTTCATTTCTTTCTCATGTTCCCAAGTCTCTTCTTGAATCTGACAATGTTGCCACAAAACCCGCACTAGACCGATGCTTTTTTCCACGCAAGACTTTATCCTGCCTATCCACAATCCGCAACGGAATATATACCAACGAAGCATCGGACTCCAGGTCAATGTGATCCTATCTGATCACATGGTCAGGATCAGGCTGATACTTCTTCAACTGAGATATAAGGAACACATTATGCACTACACTAAACCATGGTGGTAATGCCAACCAACACGCCACCTCGCCAACCCATTCCAGTATCTCAAAAGGACCTATATATCGAGGATATAATTTTCCCTGCTTCCCAAAATGATGATGTCCAAGCCTTGGAGTGATTCTCAAAAAGAAATGATCACTCACCGCAAATGAAAACGGTCTTCGGCGATGATCAGCATAAGATTTTTGACAACTCTGTGCCGTTTCCATCCTCTTTTTCATCAACTAAATCTTCTCCTTTGTTTCTTAGACAAGGATTGGCCAAACTAGTGAAGTCTCACCTATATCCACCCAATAAAATGGAGAACGACAAGGACCCCCATAAAATACTTCAAATGGAGCCATGTGTATCGAGGCCTGATAACTGTTGTTATATGATAACTCTACTAAAGGCATGTTCTCTTCCCACGAGCCACCAAAATCTATTACACAAGCCCACAACATGTCTTCCAACATCTATATCTTCCTTTCGGATTGTCCATCATTCGGAGGATGATACAACGTACTCATATTCAACTGAGTTCCTAGGGATTTTTGTAAGGATCACCAAAAACAAGATGTGAACCTCAGATCTCTATCTGACATGATTGAAACTGGTATGCCATGTATTTTTACCACTTCTCAGATATAGATTTTGGACAGATCCCCCATTGTATTATATTCACAAATAGGGATGAAATGGTACAACTTGGTAAGCCGATCCACTATCACCCATATGTCATCGTGCTTCAGAACCGTTCTTGGGAGCCTGTAATGAAGTCCATAGCTATCTGCTCCCATTTCCACACTGAAATTGGTAGAGACTACAACATACCCGCTGACCAATGATTTTCTACTTCAACTTGCTTACAAGTTAAACACCTTGAAACAAATTCAGCTACCTGCCATTTCATGCCGCTCCACCAAAATTGTGCCTTTATCACCTCATACATATTTTGTACTCCTGGATGAACAACCCATCTGGAATGGTGGTAAGCATGAAGGAGTTATTCCTGAGAAGTTAAAGGTACAACCATCCGATCTCGAAACCGAAAAACTGAACTCTCATCTAGCTTCCATCCCTCAATGGTCTCCCCACCATTGAGTTTTGAACTCATTGCAACACAGTCTACATCAGATTCCTGTCCCTCCTTTACTGTCTCTACCAAATGAAGAACAAGAACAACTGGATAGAAAACTGCAACATCATCTCGTTCTTCACATTACATACGCATGTCGACTAGGACCGACATCAACTACCACTCATCTAAAGCTTCTTGTGCCAACTGAGCATACAAATTTCTGCTTAATGCATCGGCCATCGAATTTCCTTTACCCATTGTATATATTAAGTCAATGTCAAACATTTGATGATACTCCATCCATCTCCTCTACCACAGATTCAAATCTCATTGTGAGAAAATATGCTTCAAACTCTTATGATCCATAAACATAGTGAATTTCTCCCCAAAGAGATAATAACACCAAGTATTCAAGGAATGGACAACTGCAGCTAACTCCAAATCATGCGTTGGGTAGTTTTTTTCATGCAATCTCATATTTCTCGAGCTATAAGAAACAACATGGTCTCCTTTCATGAGAACACATCCCAACCCATATCTTGAAGTGTCATAATACACTACGTAACCCTGTCCTGATTCCGGAAAAATAAAGATGGGTGTCGATGTAAGGAAAACTTTCAACTCTTGAAAAGATCTCTAACATTCCTTAGTCCATTGAAATGCACGGTTCTTCTTTGTCAATGCTGTCATAGGCGAAGCTAGTCGTGAGAAGTCACACACAAAGCATCAGTAATAACCATCTAGACCAAGAAAACTTCGTATTTCAAAGACATTCTTCATCGATTGCTATGAAAGAACAACTTCTATCTTTTCTGGATCCATTGAAACACCTTTCTTAGAAACAACATTGCCCATAAAGCGTACCTATTTTATCCAAAAATCACACTTTGATATTTTTTCATACAACTGATGGTCTCTCAAGATTTGCAACACTATCACCAAGTGTTCCTCATGCTAATCCCTTGTTCTTGAATACACCAATATTTCATCCACAAACACCACAACAAAAGAATCCATATATCGCTGAAATATCCAATTCCTCAATGCCATAAAGACTACTGGTCCATTCGTAAGTCCAAAGGGCATGACTACATATTCATAGTGGCCATATCTACTTTTGAAGGCTCTCATTGGAATATCCTCCTTCCGAACTCGCAACTGATGATATCCTGACCGCAAGTCAATCTAAGAGAACCACTAAGCTCCCCTCAATTGATCAAACAGGTCATCAATGCGTGGAAGTGGATATCTATTCTTTATCATAACTTGGTTAAGTTTATGATAATACACATATAGCCTCAAAGTTCCATCTTCTTTATTTACAAACAAAAATGTTGCTTCCCATGGAGACATGCTTGGATGAATAAAACCTTTGTTTTCCAGTTCTTCCAACTGCACTTTAAATTCCAATAACTCCATTGGTACCATCCTATAAGATGGAAGTGAGATAGTTCTGGTCCCCGGATGGAGATCAATCTTAAACTCCACTTCCCTTACAAGAGGTAACCCTGAGAAGTTTTCAGAAAAAACATCAGGAAATTGATCTGCAACTACTAGAAAACTGTTATTCGCGATCTTGTCCATCGATTCCAAGTTTAACGCAGCCAACTGGTAATATATCATTGCCACTACTGGTTCCAACAAGCCCATTGCACCTGCCTTCACCACTCTTTCTTCTCTAAAGAGATTCTCGACTCCATCCTCAGTTGCGAAACTGATTGTTATTCTATAATAGTCGATGTGAGCCCTAAAATCTATCAACCAATCCATACCTAGGATTATATTATAGAAATCCATCTCCAGCATAGAGAAATCCCATTTCATCTTAAAACCATCAACATTTATAGAACATTATCTACTCATGAAGGCTTTACATTTCCTTTCACTGAGAGGAGTTTGAAGTTTTATCACAGAAGGCATCATTTCAAGTTTTAAGTTCAGCAAATCAGCAATACGAGAAAAAAGAAAAGAATGAGATGCGCCAGTATCGAACAACACTTGCATGAGGGTATAATTCAAAATAATCGTACCTCTCACCATAGATGGTCCAGAATGGTCATCCACAATCACATGTTCTGCTCTATAAAATTGCTTTGTTGCTACACTTTTCTCCTTATTGCTTTATTGAGATTGCACTTCCTAGGGAGTAATGGTATTCCTGGAATCACCATAGCTAGTTCTGTTTTGCTAGAGAGACTTATTTTGCTGTCCTCTCCCTATCGAGGCATAAGATGCTTGTGACACCTGAGAAGTGTCATGAACACCCGACCGTGGAGCACTTCGACAATATCGCTGAAGATGCCCCATCTTGTTTCAATAATGGCATGCTCTCAGTGGTGATATACATTATTATTTCATGTGATCAATCGATCCACAATGAAAACACCCAGATTTCATCATGGGTTGTGGAGGAAGATTCATTGATCCAGCCGTCTGATTCTGATTCGCACTCCCACCTTGGAAGTAGGTGTCCATCTTCTACTTGTTCCTAACATTAGAGTTCCCACCCATTCCCGTGGGTATCATCATAATTCCTCCTCCCATAACTCCTAAGATGTATCTTTCAGCTAATTTTTCTCTGTTTACCATCTCCGTATAATCTGTAATACAGAGCACAACTATCTTCGAGTGAATCTATTGTCACAACCCTGATTCAAAGATGTGTGCCTTCAGCGACATGCTTACAACAACTTCTGGTGCGAAGGGCACTAAATTCATGAATTTAGCCGCATACTCTGTGACAAAGAGATTATCCTGCTTCATTCTGAAAAAGTACTTCGTCCTCTGGATCTTGAACATGTGAGGATAGAATTTTTTATTGAAAAATTCCTCAAATTCCTCCCAGCCCAGGCCTTGATCCACCTTAGCATGCACCACTAGCTCCCACCACTGTCGTTCAAGATCATCCGGCATATAAGTCGCCATATTTACTTTCAGTTCTATTGGTGTGCCGATGAAATCAAAGATATGATTCATCCTACTCAGCCACACCTCCACTCTTTCTGGTTCAGAATCACCCCGAAAGATGGGTGGATTCTGCTTCCAGAATTGGGCAGAATGGTCTACATGGCTTGACTCATCCCTCCGATTCCCCGTGTCCATAGCCTGAAATGCTTGAACTATACTTTGGACTAGCTTCTAGTTCACCTGTGGCTCAGGTGTGACCACATTCTCCGTAGCCTCTTCTGTTTGGTTTCTATGACACCTAACAGGTGCCATTTTCTATGCAAACAATGCACGCCGTTAGTCTCACTTTCTAGCAACTTAATGCTTAGAATTTAAATTTCTATCACATTAGTATCACCACATTGATTTACAACCATCAAGCTTTTCCACATTTACCCATTTCGAAAAAAAAATCTTTTCGTTCTTTTGAAAATCAATTTATTTTCAAAATACATCAACCATTCTCTTTTAAAAATATTTCATTTGAAAACAAGTTTAAAATTTTCTGAAATCACGTTTTTGCATCAAACCATAATTTATTTCTCAAAATGATATATTCACTCCTAGTGGGAAGTCATTCCTCTAATGCATGTCATGCTCATCTCATTGGCTAAACCCATGAAAATGAGATTTGTTATCCTATAAGTGTCTCCAAAACACTTATGTACCCAACTCCCTGGTAACTTGAAGTTCACCATAAAAAGGTTAGCTACGTCTTTTTATGCTCTACATTCTATGTTCTAGCAATCCTAATCCTTAATAAGATGACCACCCAAGTAATAGACATGTAAGAATTCAATTCCAAGACCAACAAAAACTGATGAAAACTTGTTCCACAAAGAAAGGAACAAGCTAATTGCATTTATACCCCAAGGACCGAACAAACTGATACCATTTGTAATGACCCGCTTATCCTTATTTGATTGAGAATACAACAAGTCATTACTTGGCCTTAAGCGACATCCCCAAGGTGCCAAAGGCTGGAAATAGATGCCTAAGGGTTTCAAAACAAGTGGGATACGATTTAACCTTTTAGAACATACCACAGAACCAACAACCATAACCAAACTAATCGACTAAATGATGCATGATAAAAGATAAGACAACTGAACCATTTATTTTATCATAAACCAACCAAGAGTACCATAGTGGAAACCATCACTAAATCATAGTAAACATCAGAAAGACAAACTAAAAGAATACAAGATGACAACCCAACTCCATGCTCCACAAGCTCCAAGATCCACATCACGAACCGGCCCAAGTATCACGAAGTAGTGATATAAACATGTGACACTTTACCTTTGCCAACATCCCGGTATATGACATCTGTAAAAGCACCAATGTGCCAAAGAAGGGGTTGAGTAATAAAACTCAGTAGATTTTCCCCGATGACTTCCCAACCCATGCCTCTAAGATAAAACATGCTATCACATTTATATAAAACAATTTATATAAAAAATTCCAAAACAGTTCACAATATAACAAGTTCCATGTTAAAAACAATTTCCAACAAAAACCATCTTTTTCAAGAAAAGCAACCAAGCAAAGTTTCCAATCAAATTCACATTTCCATTTTTTCACATTCATTCCATTTCACAAATCCACACAACCAACCATGCATGAAACCTAGAACTCCCTATACTCACGTGTGGTGAGATATCCTTCCACTAAGTCATCACTTAGTGAACTACCATGATGGGGGTACTTCACGCCCTTATCCATTCCAACATTTTGATGGGGGTACTTCTCTCCCTTATCCATCCCAACCTTTTGATGGGGGTACTTCTCGCCCTTATCCATCCAAATGCATATGAACACACACCACAACCCATGAAAATCCATGCCAAAACCAAGTGTGTTAAAAAAATTTCAATAAAGCATCAAACCTTTTATTTAAAACCATTTCTTTCAAGCAACAAAACCCTAACCAGTTTAAAATCACCATTTTAAATTCACTTCAACAAACAGTTTCCAAAAACACACAATTTCCATCATCTGTTACTTAAAAGAGGTTTCAACCATTATTTCATAGCAGATAAAAAACCATTTCAATCAAGGAAAACAATTTGAAACTAATCCTTCAAGTTCTAAGAAAGAGTAATCGGGAGTGAAGCCACATACCTCAACAAATTAGGCAAAACCAACCAACGGACAATGAACGCCAAAACAACTGAGTCAACTACTCCCCAAAACCTCCTTAGATTCCTTCCCCTAGTACCAACAAAACGAGAACCCAACTTAAAAGTCATCCACTACCTTAGATCTACCCACCTTGGGCATATATCTAAGAATCCATTAAGAGGGAAGAAGGTGATCTAAGAAAACTAAAGGAAATGAGACTTACCTCAATCTACTGGCCTCTAAACGCCAAGGCAAAACTCCGGATCGCTTCCAAAATGCCTGGTAAGTGTTCTCCCACCTTCACAATAGAGGAATCCTGAGTTAGGGTTGTCTAGGAGAAAAAGAGAGTGGATTTAATGATTAAATGTATTAGATGCTTAAAAATAGGATCTAAGTTGACCCTGTGCATGGTTAGTCCGCACGGTTAGGAAAATCGTGCGCTAACCATGCGGTAGTCACTGCTTGGAAGGGGCGCTCCGCATAACCTCTTTGCACGGTTTTCCCAAACCGTGTGCTCACTGTGTGGTCTCCTCTATCCAAAGTGACCACCACCTGCATGGCTTTCGCATGGTTTGGGCAAACCGTGTGAAGACCGTGCGTCACCAATTTTTTCCCTTTAACACTTTAAAAGTCTCCAAACTTTCCCAACCATTTCCCATATGCTTCATGTACTTAAAAAAGAATAAAACAGGGGTTACTTACAATAAACCGGGGGTACTACAATCCCTCTTTGAAGAGTTGTTGAATTTAAGCCAAGATTAAGGCACTTCGTGATGCTCAAGTACCTTGAAGAGCTCATTTTTCGAAGAGCAGAAATTTCCTCGATATTTGAGAGAAGAGACGAAAAAGGTTAGAGTATCTATCTTTTGGGCTTGGGGGAAGCCCAATATTTATAGGCTAGAGGCATCATGGAGTAGAGATCACTCGACACAAAGATACGTGGCAATTTGTCATAACCTCAGAGCCTCCTGAATCTTTACTTCGCGACAACTTCGTAAACATCCGGCGGATCGTGGAGCCTCCTACCTCTATGCTTCATGACAGCTTCGCAAACGTCTTTCGAATCATAGAGCCTCCTGCCTCTTTTCTTCTCGGTGGCTTCACAAATGTCTTTCAGATCATGGAGCCTCCCACCTATTTGCTTCGCGGTGGCTTCACAAAAGTCTTTTGGATCGCGGAGCCTCCCACCTCTTTGCTTCACAGCGGCTTCAAAAACGTCGTTCAGATCATGGATCCACCCACATATTTTCTTTGTGGAACCCGCGAAGGAGGCGGCTTCGTGCTGGCCACAGTGTTGGCTGGGCTCTGCGGATAGGCTTCGCGAGACAACCCCAAAGTAGGTGGTTTACTCTTTACATTTTCTCTTCCTCTCCCCATATTTTGGTGCCAAAAAATGCCCCCATCAAATATGGAGCTAGGGAGAAAATGAGGGTCCAAGTCTGAGGATCAATCACCAAAACATTTGGTTCATCGCAAAGAAGTATCACGAAGGAGGGTCACAATGTGGAAATGTGATTCAGGGGTTCAGAGCACCACGAAGATCTCTGTGGCTGAATGTTCTGCGAAGCAAAAGGGTTCATCTATTATAAATAGGGGTGGATGACATCTCTTTTTTCCTTTCTCACCTCTACCTTTTGGAGATATTGTTGTCGATTTGGGAAGTTCCACATACTCCGTGATTTCTCTCCACGAATCGGGCATTCTTCTTTGCAGCACACAAAAATTCCTTCGACTCCACGAGTGTGTGCTCTATGTCTTGTTTCTATTAGAGAGGGGGAATATCTCCATGATTTATTGCTGTGGCCAAGCTTCACGAATGAGCTTTATGGATGGGCTTCACAAAAGGGATTCACGAACCAGAATAAAAAAGGTAAAAATTTCAAAAACTGAATTACTGAACATGAAGCTGCCAGGGGGGTCCTTGCGGATGCCACCCAGAGAGAAGAGATGGTGAATATATTGGGTATTAGAGAACTAATACGGATCCATTTAGACCATGAATCGCTAGTGGAGCTATTTTAGAAAATCCAAAAGAACTACCCACTATGTAGGAGGCTGACTCTGTACGGATTTGGCCTTATGGATGACATCTCCAGCCCTAAAGCAAGCATGGAAGAGCCAACTTACTAGTTCAGGAGCAAGTCATGCCAGTGCCAGTGGTTCAGGGTGGCTGACAACCATACTTGGGAGGATTTCACGTCTGTCAACATTTATTTTCTGTAAAACCATGTGAATAATGTTGAAATTAAATCATTGTATCCAGATTCATCTCCCCAAATGTACCACAATATTCTGAAGGCGACCTTGGGTAACCTAGAGAATAGATGGACTGACGATTGGGATTTGTGCTAGGGAAGAATCTTTACGGACGATTAGACATGGGCCTACTAGGTAGGTACCTCGTGCGAGGAGTTCAGGGAATAAATGAGGCAAGTGGGCCTGTATGAGGTGTATTGGGCCTCTCAATTACATATCTAGTAGCCAAATCATCTAATTCCAGAGTTTCTGAGAAGATGGTCGTCAAGGACCAAGACCTTCCATTTTCACCATGGAGAGGTCGACATCAGCCTATAAAACATTCTCAGGTTTCAGGGGTCCCAATACTGAGGTCAATGTATGATGAGTTCCTCCCCATTGAGAGTGCATGGGAGGATCTAGATAAGATTACACTACTGGTGAGGGCATTAATGGACCTGGTGCCGGGAGAGGACAAGGAGTCGGTGAGAGATGTCTATTTCAAGTAGGGGTTCAAACTGTTTCTGAACATCCTGAAAGATGGTAAGTTCCCTATGAGGCCTCGGACCTACTCGAAGTGGGTCCAACAAGGCTAAAAGAACTCATACTGGTGACTCTTGGAGGATATCTAGTGGAAAACCTGGGGGTTTGGTGTCAGTACCGAGCAACAACTAGTGGTTAGGTTGTCTACATTCATTACGGTGCTTATCTGCGGTTGGATCCTTTCAGTAAAAGATATGAGCATGGGAGTGCGACTGAGCACGTTTATCATGGCATCCATGTTGGGGATAGGGGGTGGGTCAACCTCAGGATCCTGATGCTCGCCAAGTTGTTTAATATTTTGTGTCACATCAGTGAGGGTAAGAAGTTGTAGAGGATATGTGGGTCATTCTACCTTCTGTACGGGTGGATAACAGTTCTTGTCAGGGGTATTTACGAATATCCGAACCCCATTTCCCCTCCAAGATCAAATTTCCACCTAGCCATTTTGAACGTTGTGGGGGAGATTTCCGACAAAGTTGACCCTGTAGGCGGTGCTAAACCGGGTCTAGAAGGCAGAGAAATTCAATTTCTACCCTATCCCATTGCCAATAGGTGTGTTCAATGATGATGGCTAGGGAACATAATAGCATAGGTCATACACCATGTTCTTTCGGGGTGGAGTCTTGGTGCAGCAGGTTGACCATGTGTCTCTCTGCGAACCATACACCCCGCACCATTTCGCAAGACAGTTCTGGTTAATGCAGCGGGTTGACCGCGAGTCTCTCTACGAACCATAAATCCCAAATCTTTTTGCAAGACAGTTCTATTGCATGCAGCAGCTGACCCCACATGTCTACTTGTGGGTGCTTCATGAGGAGAACCTTTGTGTGATGAGGTAGATGTGGGTCATGTTCACACAGAAAGATGGGAAGATGTGAAACAAGCTGACTCCGCCCATGACCATCTTTGGGCTGGTGAAGAAGTATGAAAAGAGCTAGGAGGCAGCTTACCCAGGGGAGATGCTAAAGCAGCAAACAATCCGAGTCTGTGATGGGGTATCTCCCCAACCTCGAGGCCGAGGTCGGAAGAAGATAAGGGCATCTCATGGTGGCGGTGCTGTAGTGGTGGAGAGGCCTCCACTGATCGAAAGGGAGGCCAAAAAAGTGGGTCCAGCAGTCCCTGAGGGACATAATTATCCTGAGGGGAGGCTGTTCGAGGGGGTTCCGTAGGATATCCACCCGGACTCCAGGAAAGAAGCTGTGCCACATAGACATGCCGGAGAATGCCGTCTTCCTAGAGGCTTGGGATATCTTGGATGTCAATAGGAAATTCCTCAGCTTGTATGAGATGTCACAACACCTTAACCATCTTTGGATGGTTTTTCCAGAGATTGGCTCTACCAGGGCTGACTTTGCGGTATCCCAAGAGGAAGGGATTAATACCTAGACAAGATGGATGACTTTGTGCACTCTCAA
Organism: Viscum album; assembly: GCA_963277665.1. NCBI lineage: Eukaryota > Viridiplantae > Streptophyta > Magnoliopsida > Santalales > Viscaceae > Viscum > Viscum album. The sequence goes on from OY728157.1 coordinate 1,778,301,397, forward strand.
GGTGCTCCACATCTGATGAAAGATCAGGTAAAAGTATTTATGGACCGAACGGCCCCTCCGCAGTTGTCAACTACTAAATTTAGGGAGCGCTTCCCTCTACTAGAAGAATCAAATGAGTCTTTATGGGGGGAGGAGGCCGGTAGATGGATCCCTTTGAAGGAGGTTGAGGTTGGAAATTCAGACCTATAGTTGGAAGAGTTTTTAGAGGCCCTTGAGGTAAAATCCTAAATGACTTCCCTAGAGTCCTTTCATCTAGGTCAACTAGGACTTCTCAACTGATATTTTAACTGTGTTGGAGGGCCTTATACGCAAAACCCACTCCCGCCCAACAGTTGATGCAGCTACGGGGCCTTTGGGATTTGCGCCCGTGGCTATGGCGGTTACCATGCTTAGTGGGGCCGGGACACCCGAGGTGGTTCTTTTAGAGTTTGCAGACTTCCCAACAATATACGGAGGGCCATGCCTTGGGGTCCCAATGAAAACAACCCAAGAGAAAGACCAAATATTTGACCTCTGTATTATCCTTTAAGGAATTCATGAATACCACCCATTGATCAGGTTAACTGAAGTCTGTGCACTTTTTGTATGAATAGTTCTTCAAATGGCATGGGCCGCATTGGTAAGGTTGTCCAGAACTCATGGAGGTGCCTTTCTTAGGGGAACACCAGAGGTTGTGTAAGTGGATGCCCATAATAACCAAACAGCGGTGCTCCCAATCATATGTGGGACCATCAGTAAGACATAGCCTAAGATCATTGAGGTGGGATCTGACGATGAGGATTGATCATATAGCACGGGTCCCGGCATACTCGATTAGACAACAGATGCAGACCCTGCTGACGAGTTCCTGGGGGATTTCCCTGAATATGAACCTATCGACCCCACAGATCAGGACGAGACGCCCTCTGATGAGGAGGATAGAAAAATTTTCCTTCACTGTTCATGGAAGCTAATCAATTGCTTCGTCAATGAGAACCCTCAAGCACAATGGATACACCAAATGGGGAGGATTCAGTCCCAGCTATGTGAACTATGCACTGGGGGAGTGGATGCCCAACATCCTTATATGTTTGTCTGATATCTCATGGTGGAGAAGATTTGGGAATATGACAATGGCCTTGGTGTGGGATGGTAGAGGAGAAAAGATGTTAACATAAAGAAGCTCTAAGAGGCTAAAAATGAGATTCAACGGCTGTAGGTCCAGGCAGATGAGCACTCCGCATTCCTCAATGTGTAATTATAGCTTATATCGCAGATGAAGTCCTGGAAGAGGCTGAAGAATGGGTGAAGCAATCCTTCTAGGAGATGGATATCGTCCAGGGCGATGAGGAGCAGGCCCGAATTTTTGATGATGAAATACACTCCATTTCCACTGAAGAGGAGCGGGAACTAAATAGATGCTAAAGAATCCTAGACACTACAAGCTAGAGAGTGAAGGAGCTGCAACACACTTTTTAAGGGGTCAACCCATCCATGGGAGGGGCTGATCCTCGGGTGATTTAATGCTTGTAAACATTTGAACGTACTTTCTTTCTTTAAATTTTTATGTTGGATGCATGCATGAGTTACCTTATTTGTTTTAGCATGCTACATGTCTGTCACATTCATGAAAAATTTGGCGATCAATCCATAAAATCAAGTGGGTCGGGTCTGATGTGAGAAACAAGGGATGACCACCTTGTTATTCCACCCGAATGTGAGAGTACGGACCACGCTTCGGGAATCCGGGGATTGAACAAACATTCCAAATTTCCTGGAAGAAAGAGGGAGGCCTGACTGGAGGAAAAAGGTATCAGGAAAGTTGAATTTCCATTTTCTGAATGTGCTCTAATGCCCGAGCGGGGAAACGCCAGGGGCATTAAAATAAATCTGAACACAAGGGAGTGTAGAGTGTGAATCACGATACCCAAAATTTGGAACACTGTAAAGATAGTGTGAAAATGACGGATAATTATTGACCATGTTTGAAACACATCATCCCTGTTGCATTAGCCTAGCATGGAGACAAAAAATGAGGTCCGACCACTGACCACGTTCGAAACATGGTGCCTGACTTGAAATGTTATCCATTTGTGTTACAAAATGTTAGACCAGGGAAGTAGGCTATCCATAGGCCGAGCACCCATACTGTTAGGGGGTTACTTTATAAATTAAATATGTCAAGGGTCTAAATAAAGGGCACACAAATCATGGAGGGTGGAGTGATTAGTTGTTCGAATGGAGTCTAACACTCTTGAAATTATGCCACCATGGTGGAAACGCATTAGGTGGCCGCATCGTTCTGATCAGGGAGAAAACTTACTTCTGAAAAGGACCTCTCTAGTAAGGACCTAGAATGCACTATAGTTTTAAATCATACTAATAAGAACTATAGACACGTAGTTTAAATTTCATACGGTGAGGATGATGCACATAGTTTAAAGGTCATACTACCTGGAACAAGATCATGACTGAGGGGCCAGAAGGGTTAATGACCCTAGGGATGGGCCCAAGGCAAATTTACAGGGCATAACTACGTATCCCATGAAGATGGTAATCAATCCAAATGATGTTCTTAAAGCATGATATGGTTAGAGACAAACACTGGTAAAGGGGAACTCTCTCTAGTGAGGAAACTGGCGCATCCCATAATTATTACAGGTCATCTTAAACTTGTTCAGGGTAGAGCTGTAGATGGTTACCCAGAATGGGAACGTGCGGTGTGGTACATATCCCGATGTGAATGAGACCCCTAAGAGGAACTAGTCACACCACATGTTCCCGAAAGAGTTCAGGACAAGGGGCTGAAAAATAGGGGGTGGCAGGATTAAAGATTCCTGGGGCTAGACCTGAAGACGGAATGTTTGGGTGTTCCTAAATATCCCATGAGGATGGGAATCAAGCCACACATAGTTCTTGGAATGTTGTCTTTACGCCTTACAGAAAGGACGTAGAGAGATCTTAGTTTAAGGTCTTAGAGCTCGGACCAGAGATCTCAGTTTAAGGTGTTAGAGCTCAGACCCGAGATGGTAAGGAATGAGGTAGACACATGGTGAGTTAATTATAAGACCTGACGTGAATGAGCACCTGGAGTCCATATCACCATGTGTTCCTTAGGGAGGTCTTAGGTCGAGGGACCAGAAATGAAAGTTAGGCTAGGCCCGAGGAAAAGTACGCGGGCGTTCCTACATATCCCATAAGGATGGAAATCAAGCCACACATAGTTCTAGATATTTCATGGTAAGGTACCAGTGCCAGAGATGATAAGGTCGTTCGGGTTTGGTCGATGCACTAAAATAAGTGGCATTTGATATATCTTGTTTTTCCTTTAGGATATATGTGTGTTTTTTGTGAATTGATAAACCAAGGATAGAGAATCTTGGTGTTGCTATAGGAATCAAGCCATATATAGGCATTGAAAAATGGTATGGTGGATGAACAATACCCAACATGATGTCCCCTCGAGTGAGGAAATCACTATGCATTTCCGTTTTTCATTGTGCGGCCAAGACGATAATGTCATAGTTCAGGGTTGTGTGACATGAAAAACCAATGCATTTTAATTCCATTCAATAAATACACAAAAATTTAAAGTCATGTGAGACTAGGTGCCATAGTTTAATGCCATATGGATTGGACATAAGAAGAAATGAGGTTTTTGAGGAGAACATGCATGGGGTGATAAAGCATACTCGATGTGGATGAGGATAAGGTCCACACCACAACACGCGCAATTCCAGGGAAGAAACCCTGGGCTGAGGGGGAATAAAAGGTTAGAGAATATGGGGATGGACCTGTGTACGTAGAATCTAGGTGTTCCTATGTATCCCATGAGGATGGGAATCAAGACATACATAGTTTTGAAAATACCATGTAGTTTAGCGTCATGCGGGACAAGAGGTAGGATAGAATAGCTCATAAAGGGGGAGTATGTGGTGAATCTATTGAAAAACTGATGTGAATGAGGAAATAATCCCACACACGCCACACCACACAATACTATAAGTATTGAGGCCTAAAAGGCTGAACAACTATTATAATTAGTAAAACTTGAGATGGACCCGAACACGAGATGACTGGGCATTCCTATGTATCCCATGAGCATGGGAATCAAGCTATTCATAGTTCTAAGGGTTACAGTTCTTACACCTTATGGAGAGGATGTATAAGGAGATCTTAGTTTATGGTCTTAGATCTCAGACCATGGAGAAGTGAAACTCTTCCAAGAGAGTGCAGAACTCGATACAATCCCTAAGCCCATGTGAGTCAAACTCAGTGTGGTAAATAAGGGTGGAAGAGGTATTTGAAACACATGGGAGACACGTAATAGGGAAATTAGTGTGGATCCCCGAATGACACCTTATCAAGGCTTTGTCCTCCTAATGTGAAAATGCACAATGGGGAATAGTACCAAGAGTGTCGAAATTACTCTTAGACATGATGGTGTGGAAAATGATGTCAATCATGGAACTAACATTTAGGGCTTGGTGGGGTTTTCATGATGATGGAGGATAACTATTGACCTTATTCTGAACACAGCATCCACATCATGTGATGTGAAGTGAGAATCAACAAATGAGCGTCGACTACTGACCACATTTGCAACGTGGGACTTGTATCAATTTGTCGTCCGAGGATGTCGGGGAATTTGGCCTGAAATTGTAGGAGATGCCTTGGGATGAGAATCCATGCCATTTGGGGGTCCTTTTGGATGTGAAAGATGATGAAATCCTAAATGAAGGGGACACGAAGCCTGAAAAATGGGTGAGAGCATGTCTAGGTAGAATCCAAAAATCTAGGACCTGAAGTGGAGTTCTCTTGGGCAATCTAGTGAACTTCCAATAAGGGTCAATGGACCCAACTCAAGAGAAAATGACTTGAAAAATGAGCGTAAGACAAGGGGATGAAGAGATCTCAGAGGAAATAGGTACGTGGCATGGTTGTTGCAAACCCGATGTGAATGAGGACATAATCCCATAGCACACCGCATGCCCCTCTCCTAGATGAAGTCATGCTAGGTGGCCAAGAATATTAGGATGTTTCTAATAAATGGGGATGAAACCAAAGGCTAAATGTTTGGGTGGTCCAATGTATCCCATAAGGATGGGAATCAAGACACACATAGTTCTCGGAGATGTGTTTCAGTTTTTCGTCATGCGGAAAGGACGCAGATAGGGGAAAGGTATCTCAACGAGGGATGTGTACGACACAACGAGTAACCCAACATGAATGAGGAAATAATCCCATACCACACCATACAATCCTAAGTGATAACTTGGCCCAGGGGGCCAAAAAGATTGTGGATCTAAGATGGGAGGTCCCAACCAATTCACATTTTAACATCTTGCGGCGAGGATGATAATGCTCTTAGTTTTAGGTCATAGGGATCAGACTATAAAATGCCTAGTTTAATGAAATATGCATGGGAAAAGTGAGTTGATAGATAGAATCATCATTCCTATGGGAAACCACAAAACTAAAAAAATGATAGAAGAAAACTGTTGACCATGCTCGTAACACAGTATCTGCATTCGTGTGACCAGGATTTGGGGGTTAACAACTGAGCATCGACCGTTGAACACATTTGTGACATAGTTCTTGTATCAACTTTTCATTCTAAATCCTTGGGGACATTGTCCCGAAATGGTAGAATAGCCCTTTGGCTGAGCATCCATGCCATTTGGGGTTCCTTTGGATATAAATGATGATAGAAAACCAAATGATGGGACACACGAAGCATGGTGGGACCTGTTCTTATGGAACAGAAAATAGATGAAAGGATGTCCCATGGGGATATGTGTGGTGTGGAAAAAATAGCCCAACATAAATGAGGACGTAATTCTATAACACACTGCACAATCCTAAGTGAGAACATGGTCTAGGGGGACGAAGGGGAGAGGGACCTGAGATAGAAAGTCTTGGCCGGTTTCTAGTTTAACGTCTTGCAATGAGGAAGATTGGGATCTTAGTTTAAGGTCATAGAGCTCGAAACATAGACACATGACACTTCATGCGGTTATTTCTTTCCAAAATTCCTAAACCCACATGAGAAATTCATGGTGTGGGAAATAAGAAATAGGACCCGGATGTCCCCAACATGTAAGTGTACAGCTGCTGGACTCACACTCTTACTCGAAGTAGACTGATGTTTGAAGGGATAACGGGACTAAATGAACAAATACACACAATATTTGGGACATATGGGGGTGGTGAAAATGACGAAGGATATCTATTGACCATGTTTGAAACACAATATTCATATCATGTGACCTAAAATGGGAAAAACAAATGAGTATTGACTGCTAACCATATTTGCAACATGGGACTCGTATTAATTTTTCATTCGAGGTCCTCAAGGGTGTTGGACCAAAATCATAGGAGATCCCTTAGGCTAAATATCTATACCATTCATGGGTCCTTCTGGATGTTAAAGATGATGGGGTCCCAAGTACAGGGAGTGTGTGAAGCATAATTGTGCCTGTTCAATTTATCGTCATGCAGGATGGTGATAGAGGTGGAGATCTCCAGGGAGGGGGGTGTATGGTGCAATCATGATGAACCTGACCTAAAGGAGGGAAAAATATGACACCACCCCCTGTTTTCCAAACCAAGGGGAGATCCTGATGTTCGGGGCTAGGCTGACAGACAAAATGTCCGAGTGTTCCTATGTATCCCATAAGGATAGTAATCAAGCCACACGTAGTTCATGAAGGCCATGTAGTTTAGCATCGTGTGGTGAGGATGTGGGAGAATAGAAGAATGACGAGGGGGAATATGGTGCGATCATCATAATACTGACATGAGTGGGGCCAAAGAATCCTAAATGACACCATGTGGGATCCTCCAAGAGGACTACACCCAGGGGGATAATCAAAGAGGAATATGTGGGCTAGACTCAAGACGAGGCATCCGAGCATTCCTACGTATCCTATGAGGATAGGAATCAAGAAATATGTAGTTCTTAAGATGCAGTTTAAGGTCTTGCAAGATGAATGCTGAATAGTTTCACGTCCTTTAGTTCAGATGAATCATACATTTTAACGTCATGTTGAATAGAAGGAACAATTTAAGATCATTCGGGACCATATAGATCTCAATTTAGGGTCATAGAGCTCGGACCATTTTGTAGTTTATCATCACGTGGGATGACAAAAAAGTTTAACGTCATGCAAGATGTGACAGTTTAAGGTCATATAGGACTGCATACAGTTTAACATCATGTGGGATGACATAAATTTTAATATCATGAGGGACATGATAGTTTAAGGTCATGTAGGACCCCATTACTCAGGAGAAGTATTTCTTGAGTAATTTGGCATTGGTGGGAGGAGTTTTATGCTCGCCATCCATGGTGACTTGGGAGTACGCTCTATTGGGGTAAACCTTATGAATGATGTAAGGTAATACCTATTTGGGCTCTATCTTGGGTTATTTCCGACTAGGTATCATTGGTGTTCTGAAGGCGAAAACCATGTTACCTTTCAAGAAAGAGTGGAGGTGAACTCTCTTGTTGAAATCCCTAGCTATTTTGTTCTGATGCCTTTCTAGATTGTGCAGGGCATGAAGCCTATTCTCTTCAAGTGATTCCAATTCATCCAGATATAATTTACCTACTTTATCTAGTGCTTTATGATTATAGATAGCTGTTCGAAATGAAGGCAACTGAATCTCGATGGGCAGGATGACCTCTGTTCTGTATACTAGGGAGTGTGGCATCACCTGTGTGGCATTACGAGTCGTTGTCTGATAATCCTAGAGGGTGTTGGGGAGCTTTTCCGACCAACTCTTCTTTTTTTGACCAAACATTTTCTACCAAATTTTAGAGAGGTTTCTATTGAACGCCTTGATCAGACCATTTTCTTGCGCGTGATAGTAGAAGGTATGGTTAGAATGAATATTGTACTTGACATACAATTTCTTCAACTCAACCTCCTAGATGTTAGTGTAGTTATCGGTGAGGAAGACATGAGGGGATTAGAACTGGTATATGATATTGGAGCTCAAAAAGTCAATGATAGAATGATCCATGACTTCCTTGAGTGGAACTGCTTCTTCCCACTTGGAAAAGAAATCTGTTGCGGTCGAGATGAACCTACACTGGAAAGTTGTCACCGGTGGATATGGTCCCATGATATCAAGTCACCACACTGAAAAGGACCAAGAGTACATGGTAGTGTAGAGGGGCTCCAATGGTCTATGCACAAAGTTGACATGAATTTGGAACGCATGGAACCTCTTGGAAAACTCTATGTAGTCATGGATCATGGAGGGCCAAAAATACCCCAGTCTCCAAATTTGGTGAGATAGTTTCAGCCCAGTCGGATGAGCCTCGCAAGAACCGACATGAACCTCCTGCATGACTTGAGAAATATCAACTCCTTGAATGAAACAGACGATAATACCATCTAACCCATGCTTTTATAGAATCTTCATGAGTCCAAAACCACTCTGGAGGATAAACTTCAGCGTGCGGTGTCAGATTCGCTCATGCTCGGCTCGATATTCCAGGAGATTACTGTTTTGGAGATACCTAACAAAGTAGATTCTCTAGTCAAGAGTCATTTCAATGACCACATCAAGGGAACTTGGGGGTCCTAACATAGAGGCGAAAGTGGTTAACTGGCTTAACTGTGGGATTTCATCATCATTTGAAGTGATGGGGGTGATGATCCTCCTGTGTGCCACATGGATAATCAAATCATCTTGTTCAGGCTTAGAAAATGATGCAACTAGGTTGGAAAAAGTGCCAGCTCGACCATTCTGGTATCGAGGGACATTAGTAACTTCTGGATGAGATGGGAACTGGGACATCAATGGTAGGGTTCATTCTAACAGTGGTCCGAGCTCTGGCTTTCTGAAGACATAGACACCTTTGATTTTCCTGATGACTAGTTCGGAGTCCCCTTCCACATATAAGAGGGGAATTTCAATCACGAGGGACAAATCAAGCGTAGTAATAAGACCCTGGTACTCTACCTCGTTGATTGTGCAGCCTTCTAACAGAAGGAATGAATACGACAGAACAACCTGTGCTCGGGTAATGAAGATGATACCCATGCCTACTCTGTTGAGCCTGGGGTCATTAAGCCTTATGCCGGTAGGGCTCCGGAAAGCCCTATAAAAGTGCATTTTCAGGAAAGTATTGTCTTGGTCTACCGAGAGGATTGACTCATTAGGAAAATAAAGGTCCAAATACTAGTCTATGGGATATGGATGAGTGACAAGGAAATATGCTAATGCCTTCCCCTTAATATCCTTCTGAGGAAAAAACCTGACGTCGAACTGCTGGGGGATCACTGCCCACCGAGCAAGATGTCCTATCAACACCAGGCAGTTCAAGATGTACTTCAGAGGATCTAATCAGGACACCAGATGTACCTCATAGTGCTGCAAGTAATGTCGTAATTCTTGTATTGTGAATACCAGCACAAGACAACATTTCTCGATAGGGGAGTATCTGGTCTCCATATCTAGGAGCATGCAGATGAGATAGTAGAGACTGTTCTTAGTTCCCTTGTTGTTATTTTGAGTGAGAAGGGTGCTGAGGGATCATTATAAGGTGGCCACATAAATGACCAGTGGCTTTCTGGAAATAGGTGGCATCAAAATCAGAGGCTGGAGTAGATACTGCCTCATTTCCTTGAAACCAACATGACATTCTTCATCCCACCGATAAAAATTTCATTTCTTCATGAGCTGAGAAAAGGGCTTACACTTGCTGGAAAAATTTGCAATGAATCAGTGTATATAGGACAAGTGTCTTTGGAAGCCTCAAAGATCCTAGATGTTGCTCTGGGGAGACATTTGGCTGATGGCCATGATTTTCTTCGGGTCGATCTCGATGTGCCTGTATTTGACAACGAAGCCAAGAAACTTTCCAAAGGTGACCCCAAAGTCACAAATCAATGGGTTCATCTTGATGTGGTGAGAACGGGGGAGTCCAAACTCTTTCTCAAGGTATTTGAGATGGTCCTGATGCTGGAAATATTTGACCACCAGATCATCCATGTAGCATTCCTCCAATGTCCCGAGGATCAGCTTAAATATGTGATGCATAGACCACTGATAGGTGTCACCTAAATTCTTTAGACTGAAGGGAATGACTTGGTAAAAAAAGGTACCTTGTGGTTTCCTAAAGGCCATAGAATCCTCATCCTCAGGATCCATTCGGATCTAGTTATACCCGGAGTACCCATCCATGAAAGAGAGGGCCTATAACCCAGATGTAGAATCAATCCATAGATTCATCATGGGAAGGGGAAAATCATCTTTCATACAGTGGTAGTTGAGATCCTAGAAGTAAATGAAGACCCTGATCTTTCCATTCTTCTTCATGATGGGCACAATTTTGTCTAACCATCTAGGGTACAAGACCTCCTTGACAAAATTGGATCTGATGAGCATATCAACTTCATCCTCGACCATGACATCGTGAGAAGGGTGCATCTTTCTGGGAGGCTGCTTAAACCCATAGTGCTTTGCTGGGAGACCAAGGCGGTAGACAACTACGTGGGAAAATAGCCCCGAAATTTCATTATAGCTCCACACAAATACATCATGGTGTTTTTTGAGTAAGTACACATACTGTTGTTTCTCTTCGATAGGCATAGAGACACTGATCAATGTGGGTTTTGGATCCATCTCACTACCGAGGTTCACCTGTAACAATTCGTTGACCATAGTGGAGACACCTTCTTCAAATATAGGAGGATAATCCTCTAAATACTCTTATCCTCTTTCCCCCTCGGTGGGAGGAGCTTCCTCTGAGTCTACACATTTAGATGGGAGACTGGTACCAGCCTGAGCGGTGGTAGACACTGCATTTAGGGACTCCCGCGCTGTCAAAACCGTAGTGATGAAAGTTGTTGATCAGATCCCATATTATCTTTGGCCTAAGGGTCCACACTTAATGATATCAAAGCAATAATGATGCGTTGTCTTGAGCATGTTTATCCAAGCTTGGCATAACAAACAAGTATGACGTATTACTGTCTCCATAGGGAAGAAATCCCAATACCATATGGGGGTAGGGGGCTCTGGGATCACCCGAGCCTAATTTGTGTAGGAATATGAGGTGATCTTCTGAAGTCGCTTAGACTTGAGAATTTTCATCCCAATAATTCTAGAAACAAAAAATAATTGTCCAATATCCGGGGTCGTAGCCTCCTGTCAGTGGATTGGAAAGATGTAGGCATCATCCAGATCTGTCCATGTGTCATTCACAGCCGTAGCATGTTTGAAATCATTAGCCCGAATCTACTTGTCCCTGTTCTTGTAATTGTCGGCATCTAGGTAGTAGGCTTTACAAGAGGAAAAGGAAGATTATTCACCTTGATGTATGCCCCCTTGACCATTAAGGGAGTACTTGATGCACTAGTGATATGATGAAGGGATTGTCGTATGCAGGTGGAGTCATGGACTACCCATTAATGCATTGTAGGCGTTGTCCTGAGAGACAACCATGAACTCGGTGCTAGCTACTAGGACACCAAACTGGGTCTTCAGAAGGATCTTATCTACCGGTTTCTATTTCTTCCTATCATAACCTTTATTTTTCAGGTTAGAGGGACTAAGATCATCCTTGTACAAGCCCAGTTTTTGTAGTTTTCAAGTCGGGATTAGGTTGATCCTAGAGCCTGTGTCGACAAGGTATTAATGAACCTCCACACCATTAAAGTTTTCAGTGATGTACAATGGGCGGATTTTACCCTGTATTGGAGAGACTTAATCTTCTCTAGAGAATGATATGATGTTCTGAAATTCATCATGCTCGACTACCTCAGTATAGAAGGATTCTGCGGTTTCAACCCCCGTCTCGAACAGGAGGGGGCTTCTTAAAGCCTTAGTGAGGGCTTTGCGCATATATGATGATAGGAGAAATACCTCAAGGATGGAGAGCCTTTCTGGAATGTTTGAAAGATTCTTGAGGACATCATACTTCATTTCCATGAATGAGATTACGCTTACAAGAGGTCGCTCTGTGACAGGAGGTATGGCGGGCCCTGCCGGCTGGATCGCCAGCTTACTGGTACTGAGAATATCCCACTGCTCACTAGCTGAAGCCTATGTAGTGACTTCTGGATGAGGTCCAGATGACTGAGACTGGTCCTTAACAAAGCATGGCTGATCACGGCATAGTCAGGGTGGCTCTTCTCAATCCATTATAAAAAATGGCGGTGAAGGCGGACCTGATGACATCAAATGAGAAGGTTGCACATTAAGGGCGCTATGTTAGGCCTACTATCTGGTTTTGGTGGCATGCATGGTCTGGCTGGAAGTGCTGAATGAGGCACTCCAATGACCCATATTTCCATAGCTCCACTGACGCTAGCATCGACAAGGAACATTGGGAGGATCCTCCAGGTGCTCGTCGCCGTCAGAAATCATGTAAGGGTTTACCAGCTCTACAGTGTTAACTGAGGCGTACCCTTGATTGTCTCCTGAAGAATCCTCCACCACTGACTAGATTCTAGTGGGAATCTCCATCTTTGGGGTCATGAATTCACCAAGAGTATGGGATGATGATGACATTGGTGGAGGACTTTGTATTCCCTTGCACCGATGATTCTTTCTCTTCTAAGAAGAGGAAGGCTAATCCATTGATGTAGAGGTACTGCTTGCGGGTGACACAATTCCTTCATAAGGCTCAGAACAATTCATACGTGCATATATAATACCATGTGCATGGGTGACTATTTTAAGATCCATCTAGTCATTGAACTTTAGGGGCCCATGGTTATAAACCTGATGTCATTCACGCTCTCTATCACCGTCGTAGTTTGGCTTCAAGAATGCACACACCACTTGTGCCAGAGTAGGGTCCAACCTGACTATGTTTTTTTCAACCTAGTCTTGAAGATAGTCTTTAAACACATAGTACTATTTGAGGGTGTGCCTCAGGATCTGTTTATAGGGGCAGTAGTTGGGGTGATCAGTGAGCTCTGCCTCTCATGGTCTCCAACATTCGGGAAATCGTGCAATTCCATGTTCCAAGGTTCTTCGAAAATAACCAGGGACCTAAACCACATTGAACGAGTAGGTCTAGTTTCTCCTATCTAAGAAGGGGTATCTAAGAGCCTGACCCTGAAAAGCAGATGGAGGAGCCTGTCGAGGAGGGGGAACCTGGTTATCTCGCCTAGGTGGCGGCGACACGTTACGTGGGGGCACCTGTCAATTATGAGGCTGATGCTATTGGGCTAGAGGATTTGCCTAAGGTAGAGGGCCTCTGCAAGGCTATAAAGGTGGCTCCACCAGTAATAAATCCAGTTTCTTGGGGGATTCAATATTTTCCACCATGGTGGGTTTAGCCTTAGCGGCCCTTCTTGTGGGAATTGCAGAAGTCAATGGCCATACCTGCTTGGCCTGATATAAGGCTTCCTCTAGATGCTAGGCCTTATTAGAGAAATCCCAGAATCCCCTAGGGTAATTATAGGTAATGAGAGAGGGAACCAGTTCTATCTTGATATTCCTGACATATATGTTCAATAGTTGTTCCTGAGTCAGCGGCATGTCCAAAGACTATGTGAGTCCTTTCCATTGAGTGACAAAGTCTGGGACGTGCTCGTCAGGCCTTTGTTTGCATTTGAAGAGGTCTACAATACATGTATTCTGAGTGGTGGAACTAAACTAGTAAAGAAATTGCCTACAATGATCTTCCCGTCTTACTACTGACCCGATGGGTGGCTGTTTGTACCAGACAAACGCAGGTCCTTCCAATGTCTGTACGAAGCATCGGAATTTGGCGGCCTCCTGCTGCATTAGAGTTCCCAGTATGGGTCCGAACCTTGAGATGAAGTGGTCCAAATGATGCAGTGGGTCTCCTGTCCCATTAAAGGTGGAAAATATGGAATTTCCAAAACCCGGGGGCACTAGAATATCATCCACTCATGCCGGATATGGATTTACATCAGGTGGGGTTTCCACCTTTCATGTTTCCAATGCCTCATTGCAAGCAATGAGAATCACCATGGGATCATTTGAGAAGGGGTTACTGTCTTGATGGGGATCTCTGATAACCATTGCATTTTCACATTCTTCAACATGATAAATAGGCCCAACGACTCATGGAGCGGCTGGTGGGATAACCTGCGGAGCAGTTCGGGGAACCTGAGCTGGGTCTCGGGGATTGACACATTTCTCAGGTGGATTTGGCAACAAATATCACGCCCTATTTCTATAAGTCTCGGCCTCTATTTTATCTACATGGGTAGGATGGTTAGGGTCACCCAGAGGTAATTCAACAAGGGGAAGTTGTGTTTGCCCCTACTACCCCGGTAGAGGATCACTGTAGTCTGGCTGTTGCTCCACAACACGTTCGACAAGAAGGTCATCTACCATCTTTTTGTTCTCTTTGAGTTGTTGATGCAGCACAACCTTTTCAGGATCATACTCTATCTTCTGTTCTGAGCTAGATGGGTCAGAGGGTTTGGCAGCTTCGAGTTTCTCCTTAACCTTATCGGGATTCCAGATGAGGACCAATGCCTTAGTGGGCGCAGTAAGACCCATTAAGTTTCTCTACTGGTGAGTAACCCTTCCCGATGGATATAATAGTTGTGGCACTCCCCAAGAGAGTATGTTTTCTCTAAGGATATCTATCTCCGTCTCTTCCTCTAATAAATAGTTCATGTTAACTGTGACTCTACCAAGAGTCACATCCTTGATATCTCATAGAAATTTAGGCTAGAGCTGAATAGAATTAAAATGGAGGGTCGCGTACTACCACAAACCATAGATATAAAAGGGAGAAGCCTCCTTGATAATCCTGTGGAGCACTTTAAATCTCTGAACACATTGTTTTTGGAGGGTCCTATGGCGGCCTGGTGACTCAGGGCGTTGGGCCATGGGGAGTACGACCAAATCAACCAAAAACATTGTTGACCAATGTTTTTGAAGTGCTCCTGACTCTTGGGGTAGGCCACTCATCGATGAAAAAGGCAAATGTGAGTTTCCCAAAGGGCAAAGAAAGAATCAAACCTCCTCCTTGGTGAGTGCTTTCGGTACCCTGAAATTCGACATTGCAACTGGCCCAAACATCTCCAGGAAATGGTCCACCGCAAGAATGTCCCACAAGCTCCTCAGCCCATACTTAGGGTCTAGCCCTTGGTTTCCCACCTCGTCAACTGGAGGTGGATGGGGATCCGATAGCAGTATTGAAGCAGACCACTGAGATGGTAGGCTGGCCGGTGGAGAATATGGTGAGCGGGATGATAGGCCACCACATCTCAGGCTGTCCTTCGAAGAGTGCAGTGACTTGGCCACCACATCATGATAAGATGGGCTAGCAACCATAGTTTCTGGAGCATGAACTGCAGATTCTAGTGGTGGACCATGCTATTGCGTGTCCACCATCAGTCCCTAAAATAAATCTCCGTGATATCAGGCTGAGGTAGAGAGTTCTCTTGGCCATGATGGTGGCGATTGGACGACCAGATCCTTGGGCGACTCCAAATATTCATCCTCTTGGATGTATCTATGGAGGGAGGTAGGGATCTGGTGGACCTTGCATTCCAGAAGAATGAGGCTAATGCACCATGTTCCTGCCCCGTCCCTCGACATAGAGGATTGAGGTGAGGGTTCCATCGCCGAATCGTATTCCGCTTCGGAATCAGAGAAGAAAACATGATTAGTTTCTGTCTGAATCTCCATGGAGTTATTCTTATGGTGGCGATGACCTACCCATCATCCCCGAACTAGTTATTCAGGACTGGGTAGATTTCTATCATGAGGAGGACCTTCGGCCGAATTGGTGTTGGGAAGGAGAGGGATTTCTCCTGAATGGGCCGGGGTGAAAGGAGCACCTGGATAGATGTCAAAGGGAACACGAAGATGACCTCCGTGTCCACTGGCTGACACGCGAAGAGGATCTCCATGGGAAGTGATGGAGCAGGTAGGACCGCTGCTGGAGTGGGTAGGAGAATCGGGAGGGTCTCCATGATTATTTCCCCTAAAAGTGTCAGCATGAGGAGAGCCCTCATACTGGTGTAGCCGAACACAGGTGGGAACTTCGTACTGGGTGATGATGAAGCGAGGCTAACCTTCA
This sequence comes from Viscum album, assembly GCA_963277665.1. Classification (NCBI taxonomy): domain Eukaryota; kingdom Viridiplantae; phylum Streptophyta; class Magnoliopsida; order Santalales; family Viscaceae; genus Viscum; species Viscum album. The sequence continues at coordinate 1,778,317,415 of OY728157.1, forward strand.
CTTTTTTTTTGATTTATGGGGTGAGGAGGACATTCTCCAACTTCTGTAAGGACATGGGGATGTCCCCCATGCTGTATATTGAATGTATGTGTAAAATATCCATGCCAGCGACCTGTGGAAGGAGGAACGACTCCATACTCGATGTCATGATAACAGAAGAGGCTTCCGTACTGTGTGTCAATGCTGTGGGGAGGACCCTCATTTTAGATTAAAGGTGGTATGGGGTGGACCTACACATCGATATTGGAAGTGGGGAGGGATCGTTTTCTCAATGGTGGTGGTACGGGGAGGAACTTTGTACTAGGTGTCGTTGTCGCGGGTCAGCCCGTGATGGGCACAACCTGCACCGGAAACCAGGAGAGTTGACCCAGCCTGCCCATGGGGAGGTTAGGGCCTCAATCCGGGCTAGGTGTATGAGTTCCCATGCTCAGCGTAAATAGGGTACTAAGGGTATAAGTCATTGGTGGAACGAGCCACGATAGTCGTTGATGTCGACTCCCCTTGACGAGCGTCCTCCACGGCCTGTTCCCAATGCTGGCATTAGGTCAACCAGACCGAGGAAGGCGGTGTAGGCGCATAACTCACCTATTTATTAGCCTGTGGGGCTGGGTGGCAGTGCTGGCATGGCCTAGTGGGGTCCCTCCTTGGGAGCCCCTAGAATGATATCCTAACCATGCTGGCCTAGAAATCCCTCACCTCATTAGGGTAGGAGAGGGAGTCATCAAAGAGTTCTAGAGAGAGGCTCTCAAAACTGTTGTACGTCAGAGTGGAGAGAAGTGGCTCCCTGCAAGGACCTTGGGGGTGGTGACGGAGATGAGGCACCAAAGACTCTATGTCTTGACGGTCCATATACCTGGTTGGGATAATCCCATCTTCCTCATATTAACGAACGAGGACATTTATCACCCTTCGTTGAAAGAATTCAGTTAGGGAGATGGGGCATGGGTGCCCATCAGATATAGATGTGGAGGCTTCCATGGGGGAAATAATGCCATGCGGGATTGCCATGGTGAAGTTTCCCCTACCCCTGCATTGGTAGGTGGGTGGTGATCAGTTTCCGAATACAACAGCTTTTGTCCTGGAAGACAGGGAGATTAAACCATCAGTTATGAAAAAAGTAAATTGATGTCCAGTGCCCTAGCACGATTTCGTCTTCCATGTCTGGTAAGAAGGATCCATGATGACCACATCGTATACCGGGATGTCCAACATTCAACTGTCTCAACTTCTGGTGAGTTTCATGCAAGGCCCACAAATTTATTTGCAGGACATGGTGCCAGAAAACTGGATCCAATGACACACTAGTCCACTGATATCTCAAACACTAATAATCTCCACATTGAGGAGAAGAACATCACGTAGGGTTCACCATGTCTGTTTCCGATGCTTTCACTGGGGCGCACATCCGTCCATTATTCGTAGGAGGATGCACATCTGTTTCCCCACATTCCATCTTTCCAAAGTTGGGTGATAGTCATCGCTTATTCAGGGTCACTTTCTCCTTGATCGAAATGGGATGATGGGATGTCGGTTTCTCCTTCCGTGGATTCTTCCTCAGAACTCGTCACCTAGTCTGGGTCTCCCTTAAATATTTAGATGTTGTTTGTGAAACTCTCCCCAATGCCATGTCTTCATGGATGCCGGTTAATTACACTACTTATGTCAATAAATTCCAAGGGGTCCGGTCAAGGTAGCAACCTTCGGTCGGGGGAGTAGTCATGTTGGACATCATTGGCGTGTCTGGATGCTAGAACACTGGCAAGTCTGGGTTTCTTCCCCTTATGACAGGGCTTCTCTAGGGAGTAGAAGCCTGAGGCATCCCATGTAAAATGTGTGGAATTATATTCTATAGGCATTTCTATGAGGTTTTCCTTAGCTTCCCATGTTTAACAAGGGGTATGCTATGAGTTTAATGTCTTGTAGAGACGGTTACACCAAAGGTGGATCTTCCAAGGGTTTCCTCAAGCTTATCATATTTAACACGAGGTAGGCCGCGAGTTTAACATCTCGAGGAGACGAGTAGGACTGATTGGAACACTAAAGAGAGTGGATCAGATGGGTGAAACCCCTAGAGGGAACAATGATTATAGGACTGACGCGTGGTTAGTTACCCAATTACTGGTATGAGTAGTGAGAAAGTGGGTGACATGATCTCACCAGGATGTGGTGGAATGGGTAAGAATCCTGAAGGATGATGGAGAGTTGAAAATGGATGGATAATGAGATGGAGTTGATGCGAGGGCGACTGTGATTTTGGGCTTGGGCCTCGAAGAGACATCCTACGTATCCTTGTGGCAGGGAATCAAAGTCCGTGTAGTTTGGTGGGGCGATGAGACACCTAAGGAGGTGACCTGTGATAATGGGCATATGGATGGGACCCGGAGGAAGTGGAACCTTTGGGTTGGGGCATGATCTTCTCAGGAAATAATGGCTCGAGGGAAAAACCAGGATGATACATGGGTGGTGGGATTGAAACTCAAGGAGGATTACTATGTACCTTGCCTTGGCAAGGATCGAAGTCCACATAGTTGATGATGGGGGCATAGAATCAGGGTGTACGTAGAGGAAATCGAACTAATGATATGGTGGGGATTACGTGTGGTTAGCAGCCCGAGGTCGGTCTGACACCACTGGGACATACTAGAGATGTGTGTCCCAACAAAAGGGACGACAACGACTTACCGCTAGATGGGGGATCGCAAAGACTTACCGTCAATTGGGGAATGTAACAACTTACTGTCGATTGGGGTATCACAATGCCTTACCACTAGTTGGGGTTCCAATGGATTACCACTAAATAGGGTTCCAACGGCTTACCGCTGGTCAAGGAACACAATTAATTATCATTGGTCGGGGAACACAATGGTTTACCACTGGTCGAGGAACACAATGACTTACCGTCGGTTGGTGAACACAAAAACTTACATTCAGTTGGGGAACAAAACCACTTACCATCGGTTGGTGAACAAAACAGCTTACTGTATGTTGGGGAATGAAACGACATACCATCTATTGGGGTATCACAATGGCTTACCACTGGTTGGGGTTCCAACGACTTACCTATGAATAGTCTTCCAACGGCTTACCACTGGTCAGGGAATACAACGGCTTACCGAGGGTCGAGAAACACAATAGATTACCACTAGTTGGGGTTGGACCTCAGGGAGGCTTCCTACGTACCTTACCTAGGAGACAAGGATCAAAGCCCATGTAGTTCAAATGGGTATAGTTTAGAAACTTTTGGGATGAATAGGGGGCATACAATTTAAAGTCATGTAGGACGAAGGTGGACATACTTGGAGTGGTCGGAACCAATAGTTGTTGGGATTTAACCTTAGGGAGGATTCCTACATACCTTGACTTTGAAAGGAAAAAATTCCATGTAGTTCAGTATGTTTTGGTGAACGGATATAAAGGGGGTCGAGAACAGTAGGTGTTGGGAATGAACCTCAGGGAGGCTTTGTACATACCTTACCTTGGCAAGGATCAAAGTCCATGTAGTTCAAGAAGGTTTTGTGAACCTCCATGAAGGGGTTCGAGACTTATAGGTGTTGGTATTGATCCTCTGGGAGGCTTCCTACATACTTTTCCTTGGACAAACACAAATCATTAAATATTTAATAAAGGGAAAAGAGTACAAAAACCGGGGGAAAGAAACAACAGAGGACCCTGGATTAAGGGGGTCTGAAATAATGGAGACCGAGGGCATCCCCTCGGGTAAGGTTAACCCCCTCCAGCTTAAGGGAGGTTGCATTAGAAAGGTCAGTGACATAGGATCCCGGGGCTGCAAGAGAGGCGAGGAAGTCCAAAACTTTGTTCCCCTCTCTCCAAGTATGGGTGACTCGAGCCTGGTTGTTGAGAAGATGTTTGAATTTCCTAATGATGTATAAGACTGACTAGGGGGTGGCACCTCTTCCCAGGAGGGAATCATGAATAACACTTGATTCTGTTTCCACCTCAGATAGAGTAATATTCTTCTGTTTGCAAAGACTCAGCCCTGTGAGAACTGCATTTACCTTTGCCTGAAGAGCACTACCATCACCATAGTGCGTAGTGAAAGCATGGAAAACACTCCCTCCTGGATTGCAAACCACTCCGCCACCTCTCATGGCTCCCGAAATGCATGATCCATCAGTGTTAAGATTAAATCCAGTTGTCAGCGGAAGCCATTTAATCCAGCGACCGCATGCTCTGTCCATAAGAGGGTTGGCCGGAGGGGAAAGAGACTGCAAGATACGGAGGGATGGAGCTTCTTGACAATTATCAACAAGAGAGACCATATCAATCAGTAAGCTCCTGGTTCTCATGATAACAGACCGTCCTGTGGAGGAAGATCCCTCAAATCTGTCCGTTTTCTGAGCTTGCTAGAGGCACCAGCATATAGCACTGAGGATAATTGACCTCACTGCTCTCTTGGGATCTTTATCTGTAGTCCCCTGAAACCACCTCTCCAGGAATGGCAGGTCCCGGTGATGAGGCAAATGAATCACTGTGAAATCTATGATGGAATCCCAGACACCTCGCGCCCACTCCCCTTTAAAAAATATATGGCTCGTGGTTTCTTCCCTCTTGTTTTTAAAACATTGACAACATGATGCTAGATTGACTCCGATTTTCTTGATTCCTTCATCCGATGAAATCCCGTGATTCCTTATGCGCCAAACCAGAAAGTTGTACTTGCTCGGAAGCTTATTATACCCAACTAGGTAGTTCCAGTAATTCTGTTGAGCTTGGGGGGTTGAGATCCTTCGGTAATCCTTGATATTGAACTTACCAGACCGAGAGGGGGTGAATACACATCAGTCCGTCTCCGAGTTAATGAGGATAGAATCAAAAACGTCAAGCTGATCCTTGTCAAGCACCACCTTGATGAAGCCAGGATGAGCGCTCACCTCCTTAAAGGTAATTAATGGGGCCAGACACCCCGGGAATCCAAGCACTGATCCCACCCAGTTCTATGTCCAGAAAGAAATACTACGTTCCCCCACAACCCACCAGGATTGCTGTTTTAGGCTCGGGATAAGAGAGAAGACCGAATACTAGAGGGGGGATCCCTGCCCACTGTCAGCTTCAATGGAACTGTAGTAGTTGTAGGACATGATCCTCCCCCAGAGGGACGGGTCCTCCACGATCTCCCAGGCGAGATTGGCGTGCATTCCATGAAGTGTGTCCCTAAAGCTTTTAACATTAATACCTCCTTCCTGGATGGGATGTGTCATTCTTCCCCATGAGACCCAGTGCCTCTTCCCCTTGGAAAGTGCATCGCATAAGAAATTATCCAGGATCCTGTCAACTGCTTTGATCACCCCCTTTCGCACCGAAGTGGAAGCCATCGCATGCATCAGGATCATAGACAGCACACTATTAACCAATGAAATGCGCCCCCAAAGGATAAGAAGTGGCTCTTACAGTTGAGGATGCGCCCTGTAATCCTTCTCACCACATGATCAAAGTCCCGAATACGCGTTCTGCCAGGCAAAAGAGGGGCCCCAAGGTATTCCATCGGGAAGTGACCAGGCTGCATGTCCATGATGTTGCAAAGAAGGTTCGCGTGGCCAGCTCTGCACTTGTTTGAGATATATAAATTACTCTTGGAGTGGTTGATCACCTGACCACTCCAATAACAGTAATCTTCAAGGATCCTCTTAATGCCATGTGCAGATCTTTTTCCTGCATTCAAGATGATAATCGTATCGTCTGCAAACATAAAATGTGAGATGGGAGGGAGGTTATTTTTCCTTCTATAAGGAATTATACTACCAGTGAGGATTTATTTGTTCAGAAGACGGCTAAGCACGTCCTATATAAGGATGAACAGGGTAGGGGAGATCGGGTCACCTTTTCGTAAGCCACAAGTGGCCTTAAAAAAGCCATGTGATTTCCCCATAAATGAGACATTCATCCATGGAGAACTAAAGCATCTGAAGAGGATGTCCGAGGCCTTGGCGGATAGGCCCATTCAAGCTAAGGCCCTATTCAACAAACAACATTCAAGTTTTTCATACGCCTTTCTCATATCCAATTTGATGATCATGTTGGAACTGTGATTTTTAGCATTAATGTTCCTTATCATCTCTTGTGCTAGGGATATAGCCCCTGAATAGAACACCCTCTCACAAAACCATGTTGCTCCATGGAAATCCAGCAGGGTAAGTGCATGTCCAGCCTCGTGTTAAGAGTACTCACAAGGATTTTGTAGGTGAAGTTACACATGATCACGGGCTGGTAGTGGAGAAGGGAGGAGGGGTCCTTAACCTTCGGAATGAGCACCAAGGTCGTGGCAGATGCAACCCATGGGAGAGATCCTCCTTTGAAAAATTCTTGCACTGCTGCAACAATGTCAGCTTTGACCTCATCCCATGCAACTTTGTAAAACAAACCAGGAAAACAGTCAGGTCCTGGAGTGCTCTCCAAGTTGAGACTCATCATGGCTTGGGTGAATCACAGACTCCTTTGGGATCCCTTCCATTCGTGCATTGTCTGCGGAGGATATGTTGTTCGGAATTGCCTCCCAAAGCTCTGCATAACCACTCGGGTACCCGCTGGACATCCAGACGTTAGGCCCTGCAAGGATGTCTTTGAATAAAGAATATTCCATTCTTCCCATGACATCCCTATCATCCGTGTAACTCCCATCATCGAGCCTGATATTGGGCTTAATGGGATGCCTTTTCTCCCTGATGCAGTCGTGAAGGTAGGAAGTGTTATTATCTTTCTCATGCAGCCATTTAATCCTTGATTCCTCCCGAGCCACTCGTTCTTGTCTAAGGACCAGTTTCTGAAGACTATTCTTCTTGACAGACAGCTCCTCAAAAATAACATCATTCCAGCCTTCCTCCAGAATAGCTTCCAAGCATTCAATCTATTGTTTGAGATCCTCTATCCCCTGATCAATGGATCCAAGGTTCCCTGCCCAATCCTTTAACCTCATTTTAAGCCACCTTAGTTTATTATGAAAGGCCACCCAGGAAAACCCTTGTACCGGTTCCCTCCAGGAATCTCTCACCACTTGAAGAAACTCCGGATTCCGGGTCCATTGACCATAAAAACTAAACCTACCTTGATGGATATGCCTTGAGGACAGGGAGACCAGAAATGGTGAGTGATCTGATATACCGCACACCAGATGATCCACTTTGGAGTCCGGGAACTTGGTTATGGCATGAACGTTGGAAAGACATCGGTCGAGACAGCTCCAGCAGCGCCAATCCCCCTTTTGATTATTGCACCATGTGAAGAGATCACCAATGTACCCCAAATCCATTAAACCCTTGGAAGCCATGAACAGGATGAAGTCCATGCTAGTGCGGCATGAGAACTACCCACATCCTTTTTTCTCTGATGGATTCGTGATGATGCTGAAGTCCTCACCAACGATCCAGGGTTCACTTCCTGGATCAAACATACTGATCTCTTCCCACATAGTCTCCCTTCTTCCACTGTCTCAACATCCATATACAAAGGATACGCAGATAGTGATAGAGCCCTTAGTCACCCTCGTCGTGATGAACTGGTCCCCCGCCTGTATCAAGTCCACAGAGATGTCTTTTATCCAAAAAAATCCATATGTTTCGGTTAGTTGGTGCCGCTTGCATGGACGCATTCATACTGATCCTACGGGTGAACTCCTGCAGCTTGGCTGGGTCCTTCTTGGGCTCCAGAACAGCAGCAATGAGCACTCTGTTCTTCTTGATCTCCGAAGCTATGTAGTCAGACTTCACCCTCAATCCAAGGCCTTGAGAGTTCCAAATGAAGATGGGAATCATTGATCAACATTTTGCCCGAATTTGGCCCCAGACATCGTGGTCTCAAGCTAGAAATGGGAGATACACTCCCTAATCTGTGACTTTTGCTGTTTGAACTTCGCACGGGTACACACACCTGGGCTTTTGTCCAGAAGGTTTGAAGGTGACGATTGAAGTCAAGAGAGGAGAATGATTGTCTTCCCTCTCACAACACTTCGGGGAGATATTTCCATCGAACGCTTACACTTTTCCCGGAAGGCCTGAGTTCCCAAGTCTGCATACCCATCCAGCCCAACCACACCAAGGACGCTGCCAACTCCCAGCCAGGGAAGGGGAACATCCGGCTTTCCTTCGACCGCGATCATACCGACCTCATCAGGGGGTACCTCATAACCCGGGGGAAGCAAAACCACAGGCTTCTGAAAGCCAGCAGAGGTTCGCACTAGGTGTTTCAGTAGCCTGCCCACAGAGAGGATCTGGTGGGGAGTGAAAGCCCAACAAGCAAGCTTGACCATCCAAGAAGGAGGGTCCCTTTGATCAAGGGAACCAGAGCTCCTCTAGGCGCACCACCACCGATCAAATCACTCGAACAGCCAGAGATGCAGTAAGGAGGGGATGAAGCTGAGGAGGACCCTTCGAACTGATGCCCCTCCTGATCCATAGAGGAGAAAGGACCAGACGATCTATGAGAAGAGGACTCGTGCCCCGGTGATGAACTGCCCTCACCCCCGAGGGTTCTGTGACGACGCCGCCTACACATCTGTTGCGAGTGACCTTGAAGGAAACAAGAGGAACAGAACCTGGGATAAAACAGATAAGAAATGCCTTGGTTCCACAACTCTAAGCCCCAGACCTTCAGAGAGAGATGCTTTGGGATGGGGTTGGACAGATCAAGCTCAATGCACATCCTAACAATCGACATATTCGAGCCACTTCTGGTACACTCATCCACGCAGAGAAAACCTCCCAGGGAATCTCCAAGGGATTTAATGAAGGAACCATTATGGAAGGGCAACAGAAGCCCTAGAAGACTGAGCCAAACCTCTGCTTTAGGGCTCTCCTTCCCTTTGTGAGCATCCAGCGACCACCGCGCCAGACTGAACTGCCACCGACCCACACACCGGGGGGCGTTACACCAAGTGTGGATGAAATCAGCTTCCGAGGAGAAGACCAGATAGAAGGATAGTCGGTGAACCGTATAGATAAAAACTGGAGCCTGAAAACCCCAGTATTCCACACATCATTTGAAGACCGACAAAGGGGGATTCCCTCCCCCAAACTTGGCATCAAGAGTCCATTTCAGGCCATCAACATCCGCTTCAAATTCCGCCACCGATACATCCAAAGAGAGGCCAGATCCAGCCCTCGAAACCACCAGAAACACCGGGGGGAGCCTCCAGGAAACAGGGACGCTGAAAGCCACAGAGAGAGCCGCAAATCACCTCCTTGAAGGAAACCGCAGACCGGATAGGCCAAGGAGAAGAGTCAGAAGGTGCCAGGGCCAGAGGAGATCCGCCTCTGCTGAGGCTCGAGCCAGGATCAAAGGTCATCCCCGCCGCATCTGCCATCTGAGATCAAGCAGCCTGAGGAGCAGTGGGCGGAAAAATTTGAAAATGATCAAGCACGTGAGGTGCGTTGTTTTAGAAAGAGGAGGTCATCACTTACTTCTTCACTCGGTATTTCCCTTTTCCTTGTAAAGGATCAAAGTCCATGTAGTTCAGAATGGTTTGGTGAACCGATGTAAAGGGGGTCAGGACCAGTAGGAGTTGGGATTGAACCTCTGAGATGCTTCTTACATACCTTTCCTTGGAAAATATCAAAGTCCACATAGTTTAGGAGAGTTGTTGGTGAACCGACATGAAGGGGGTCAGTACTAATAGGTGTTGGGATTAATCCTTAGGGAGGCTTCCTACGTACCTTTTCTTAGCAAGGATCAGAGTCCACATAGTTTTGAATGGTTTGAGTATTACACTCTAGGGAGGCCCAAAGAGGATTCCATGGTCAATGATTACTCTAAGCCCATGTGATTCATGCTCAGTGAGAGAAAAAAGAGGCAGCAAAGACCTTCCGATCACATCATGAAAGGTGTGTCCATGGGAATTGAAGTGGGGCTTATACATGGTTATCAGGACAAATAGGAAACATGGGCTTATGCATGTTTAGCAGCCCATGGATATGGAGATTGGGACTTAATATAGGATGGAGTCCCAATGGTGAAAAAGACCAAAGGGAGGGGGATGACGTTTCTAGGATCTTTGCACCAATCTTCCCTCTGGTCTTTGGAACAGAAGAAGAAATGAGGAGTAGGGTTACTGCCTCCTTCAAGAAAGGCTAGGGGCTTACACCAAAGTTGTGTCCCTTCCCAGCGGATAGGTGTTGCTCCATCAAAGAGGATCTCATTCCATATGAGGAAGATCTCACTCCTGTACAGATGATCGGGCATAGAGAATGTCTGAGACGAGGCACCCCATGTAGAGTGTATGGGATGAGGTAACAGTTTAACGTCATGTGCTAAGAACGATGGTGCTTGGTAGTTTAACATCCTGTAGTTTGGACGAGGTGGGTTCACTCTGCACCCCTAGGACTTACATAACTGATACCTATCCACCCTTGGGGAAGGGAAGGCATCAGAAATTCCTTGGTGAGGGGGTTTCAGGGAGTGATCCATTTAGGGGCCCGCATTAGCGTGGCTATGAAAAGAAGCAATAGCTGTTAGCGTGCCTATGTGAAGAAGCATGAGGCAAAGAAACACAACATAAAACACCATGCAAGTGAATTTGAAATAACTTTTTACGAACATGGTGGATCATAACGAAAAGGGGGTTGCAAAGAAAAGGGGCTCATAGGAAGAGGGCTCATGAAGCTTTGGCACTCCATGTAGTTGAGGGGATTCATAAAGGGGTATACTTAGTGAAGTGAGGTGGCCTAGCCAAGGTATGAGGAATAGGTTTATATGGATGGTGCTTCGCAAAGTGGAAAGGCTTTTGCAGAGTAGGGATTCACGAAGAAAGGGTGGCCTGTGAAGTGTAGCACTGCGAAGCAGTGTGCTTTGCGAAGCACGGTGACCCTGCCTTAGCATAGGGTGTGCATGATCATAGAGGGTACTTCACAAAGCATAAGTTCTCTATGAATACACAAGTCCCCTATGGGGTGCCCTTCCTTTGAGAAGGCCCATGCGATCTGTGAAGGGAATCTCTCTTTAAATAGGGGTTGAATTTAAGCCAAGGGAAAGGCACTTTGCAATACTCAAGTACATTGAAGAGCTCATTTTTTAGAGCAGAAATTGCTTTGTGATTTGAGATTGGAGAAGGAAAAAGGTCAGAGGATCCGTCCTTTGGGCTTGGAGGAAGACCGATATTTATAGTCAAGAGTCGCTGTGAAGAAGGGATCTCACTGTGCAAAGCTACGTGGAACTTTATTGTAACCACAAAGCCTCCTTCCTATTTGATTCACAGAGTCTTCTCAAATGTCCGGCAGATCACGGAGCCTCCCACCTATTTGATTCGCAATGTATTCCCAAACCTCTTTCAGATCTCAGATCCTCTGACCTATTTGCTTCACGGCGGCTTCGCAAATATCTTTCAGATCATGGAGCCTCCTACCTCTTTGCTTCACGACACCCGTGAAAGAGGCGGATTCACACCTTCCGTGGTGCTGGGTGGGATTCATGAACAGGCTTCTCAAGGAAACCCCAAAGAAGGTGGTTTCCTCTTTGAGTTTTCTCTTCCTCTCCCAATATTTTGGCACCAACAGGCGATAGGAGATGGAGGCACATGGAGATTGAGGAAGGGGACCATGTGTTCCTTCGGGTCTCACCTCGATGGGGATTGTAGAGATTTGGACAGGGTAGAAAGTTATCTATAAGGTTCATCAACCCTTTTTAGATACTGCATAAAGTGGACGAGGTGGCATACCACCTAGATCTACCCCTGAAGTTTCACTGGGAACACTATGTGTTCTACGTGTCGCATCTGAGGAGGTAAGTGTATGACCCACTGCACGTCATCGACTGGGCCAAGTTGGAAATAAAATAGGGAGAGACTTTTTCCAAGTACCTAATAGAGAATGAGGATTGATAGGAGAGGATCCTTCTTGGGAGAGTGATTCCCTTGGTTCATGTCTATTGGTAGCACAAGAATCTCTAGGAGAGCACATGGGAGTGGGAGGCACAAATTCAGGCGTAGTACCCACATCTTTTTGAGTAGTCTTGTTTTTATATTTTTAGGGACATAAATCCCTAAGGTGGTGAGAATTTAATGTCCCATATTTTTGAATGTAATATTTTTAAATATTATATGAAATTATTTTGAGACTAGGTGATAAGAAGACGTGTGATTATGAGGCTCAGTTTTCATGGAATAATTCATTGAAAAATGTTCAGTTTTTAATAAAGCGCTTGAGTGGTTTTCCTAAAAAAGTGGAATAACTTCTAAATGGGTGCCTGGATAAAAATATCTAAGGACACCATTGTGTTCAATGTACCAATTTTACTGTAGGTGAGGCCTAACATCGGTCGATGTGAGTCAACCGTGAAAAGTAGTTTTCAGAAGTAATAAGAATAAAAAAATATTTTGATATTTTTTTTATTTGATGAAATGATGTTTCTTTTAAAATTTTCTTTTTAAGAAGGGATCCAGGGTTAGGATCATGAATTTTTAATTTCCTGAAGGCTCTGGAGAGAACCTTGGAGAAATATCTCAACAGAAGATGACAAGATGGTGGATTGAGATAATTCTTGAAGGATTGCCATCGATAATGAATCCTTGATAAAAAATGATCCTTTACCAAGTAGGGAGTTGTGTTTTTTGTTCCTTCTTTCCCCATTCATAGAATCAACAATGAATATGGATCAACCCATGAATAGGTTGAACCATGGTTCGATTTTCCTTACAATATGGGTTTTTATTTAGAGTTTATTATCGGGGTTTAATTATGAAGATTTGGTTTTATTTTCTTGATCTTTATTATGGAATGGATCGAGGTAGGAACAAAAAAAGACCAAGGTTAGTTCATTGGTTTGTTCATTGTTCTTTGATACCTCTACATCCTTTGTGTTATTTGTGTTCATAATGATTTATGAATGAACGATCATTGTGCCCTTGATTATTGGTGTAACAATATGAAATTGATGATACAAGCTCGTGACGACATAGTGGAGGTGAAAAAGAGAAAGAAAAATTTGGTTTTGATAGGATAGTGGCATACAAAGGCATAGAAGGAAGCACATGACGATAGTCGGGGTGGTGGCTCTGGTCAGTCCAAGAGAACTGTGGCGCAGGTCCAAGGGGCCTATCCAAGCTGATGAAGAGGCAGAAGTCGATCTGCCGGTGGGGAGGCTGACTAAGTCAGAATAAAGCATGGTGGGAGGCCTCTTGGGAGTCCATGGTGGAAGTAAGGACACGGGTAGGTGGAGCACATGAAGAATGTTAGATGTGACAGGATAGAAATGTGGGACGCGATATGACACCGCATGGACTAGGGGGCACATTGTTGGGGTGGACTGCATGTGGTAGAAAAACCGTTCTACTTGAGTTTAGACCAGACTAGAGGATCCGGGCCATGCTAGGTGGGCTATTCAGCCGGGACGGACTAGGCTCAATGGATTGGGTCGATCGGACTGAGTTAGATCTTTTTACTAAAAATGATTATATGTTTCAAATGGAGCGGCTGTTTGACATGCTGTTAGCTGCATTGTGACCCTTGCAATGAGGCAGTCCTTATGAGACCAATGGTGGGTTTTAACTTGGATATATTTTTAGTTACACATTACATTTTCATAGGTAGTACCTAGGGTCAATGGGTACGATGGGTGTGACTACTACTAACCATGCACTATCTCTTTTCTATATGAATTAATTCTCTTGTGAACAATATATTGGATGATTTTTGTTAGGGTTAGTTCCCTTTATTATTTCCCTTAAGGTTTTTTGGTTTATTTTCCTACTCACAATACAATGATCCCTTCAGTCAGACTTCCAGGATAGAGTTTCATGAACTTTTTTATAGAATTTATTTTTGGTGGGCTTGTATTCTGGACATGTTTACCTTCCATTACTTTCACTGTTGTTCTCTAGTTGTGGGTTATAGTGGCATGCATGAATTTAGTTCTTGGTGGTTTTTACTTTTTATCATTTTCGTCTTAGAGATGCGTGCATGTGTACAGGAACAAATTAAATTCCTCCCATGTTAGTAATATTCCGACTCGGTGCTAGTCACTAACCCTTGGCCTATTAGAGGTGGGCTTGGGGAGTCGCGGCATGACCTCCATTGGGACGGGTCGTGACATCAGCTAAGTGATTATTATATGGTTTATAATATCAACCATGGTCTGTTTATGGGATGGTTTTCTATTTTTTAACTATATTGACCCTCAATGAGTATAATTCTTTATTGTCATAGTAAGTGTGAAAGGGGTTAATACAAAAAATAAGGGTAAAATGTTGTCAAAACCTGTTTTTTTTTAATTTTATGACATTATTTCAATCCATAATCATCCTATATTATAAATAAATCAGTTCAAATATATTTTTAATTGAAAATTAATTTATATTAATTTAATATTTTGAATAATTCCAAGAGTTCCCCTCCCCTCTTATGAAAGAGAATTTCTTCTTCCCTTTATTTCACACTTCGAGAACTGTTTTAATCAGAACATATATACCTATGTTCATTCCTAGAACACATAAACTCATTCTATATGTATTTTTTTAGGTATAATATGAACCTTATAGGGATTTACGTGTTAATCAAATAAGGTTTTCCAAATAAAAGGTATAGTTTTTAGCTGCATGTTTTTATTTTATTTCTTCTAAAAATCATTAAAATATTATTAAACCATTATAAAATAATAAAAACTATATAATCTTTATAATGAGCCATTATTATGTTAATTACATAATCTATATCCATATCCTCTTCCATAAACTGGGAAGTGAAACCATCATTTGTGTGTATGGAGGACTACCGCCTCATGAACCGATGTAATTTGGTTTCCGTAACCGTCTCTCATGTATGGATTATAATGATGGAATTAATATTTATATATGATATTAATTAAATATTTATCATTATTAAAATATAATATTTCATTATCCTTCTTAACTTTCCATTCACTGAAAAATCATAACATCATTAGTTCATACCTTTGGACCACCACCTCCTCGAAATGAAATGATTAATTTTTAATCCCCACATCAAATGGATGATATATTTTATTATATTTAAAAAATTAATAATATATTTATTTTATTATGATCATTTTTAAAAATATAAAATAATACTTACCTTTTTTCCATAATAATCCTTGAAAAATAGAAATGTTACTCAGGCGTACGTATGACCTACTATCACCATGATTATAACATATTTCATTTTTCATAACCATATTTAATGGTTATATTTAAAATTATAATTGAAGAATAAATACGATAATTATTTCATGATTATTATTATTTAAATTATGGAATAATGACTTCTTTGATCATAGTCAACATAACTACGTCATTTGAGACTTATTAATTAAATATCATCAAAATGTCTGACGTGAATTCAATTGATTAAGTAAATAAATATAGAAAGGTAAAAGATAAAATAAAAGTAATATTAAAAATGAAAAATTTCATAATAAATTATAAATTAACTTAAATTTATTATTCATGGATATAAAGAATGTATGTGGCAATTCAGACTCAAGGTAAGGGTGTTTGTTTTAAAGATCTTCTTTAAGGTTTCCCTTAAAAATCTCATTTTCTTCCATTTTCATATTATTATTTTCTAAAATTAATTTAAATAATGTTTAAATTATTATTCTATTATTTTTAAAGTAATTTTTACCCTTGTTTAACTTTTTTATAAAATGGTTTTAAAGGTATACTTTTTTTATTTTTCAAATGAGGTACTTTGTGACTTTTATGAAAAAAGATATAGAAGAAATATTTTTATAACTTATATGAAATGAATTAATTTTACTAATACCCTAAATGATTTTTTATTTGAAGCTACGTTTATAATTTTATATGTTTCTTTTCAAATAAAATTTTTTTCTATAAATGTGTAGTTTTTATAAATAAGTAAATCTGAATAGAAAGGTTACTTTCCTCTAGAATGTTTTAATAACCTTTAATGGAATTTATATTAATAAAATAAAAAAAATCCTTTATTTAAATTTTTTTTGATTAAATTAATGATCTATGAACTTTATTTATGTTATGTTTCTAGGGAATTATTTTTTAGGACGGGTGGTTCCATTATAAACCAATGGAGGGTCAGCCCGTTATAGCTCTCCAATGCATTGGGTAAAGGGAAAAAGTTAACCGATTAGGTTTATCTTAAGAGAATACGGGAATATACTATGATGGTTATTAAAAATATATTATGGAGTTAAATGGTTAGGATTCTCTTAAAATATTATGAGAATATACTATGATTATTATTCCAAGCATAACCATGTTGGTTATTTCAAGTGAAACGGTGATGATTACTCCAAGTATAACTACGATGGTTATTACATTTTTAAGTAAGATGTTGACTTAACTACATGATTTATATATGAATTATATGTGTTTTTATATAAATATTCTACTTATGAAGGTTAAAGAAAGTATATTGTACTTCAGAAGGTTGAAATATATAACTGTAGAAAAAATTTATTATGATTTTTTCTTAATTTCAAAGAAACCTTTATGTGTTTTATTTTACCTTCAATATTTCTTATGATATGTTTTAAAAAAATATTTTATAAGGGGAGGTGATATATTGGGTAATAAAATGTTTATTTTGAGCTCAATTTTTATTCTGAAAAATAATTTTTTTTAAGAATTCATGGACTAATTGTTTCTTACTTTCTTTTTATGCACCTTACTGATATTTTTTGCTTATCCCATATTTTAATTTTTTTTCAAGGCTTAAGTATGGGCAAGGTTAATAAATAAGTAGAGTTAAAATTCCTGAATATTTTTCATGAAAAGAAAAAAAAATAATTTTAAAAGTTTTATATGATGGAAAAATGTACACTAATTAGAAGTGTCCACTATATACATATATATGGTTTTGTTATGTATAAGTTAAAACCTAAATCTATAAAAATATAAACCTAAAATATCTTTGGGAATGTAATAAATTTCACTCTAGTTTAAAGTCACTAGAATATGTAATGTTTAAGCTTGATTCCTTATATCTGGTATTTGATACATGTTTAGATACCTTTATAGGACAAAATGTTATTAGAGAAAAGGTTAATAGTACTTTATAACCACAATAGTTAGTATGTTAGGGTGAATCACAACTATTTTGGATAATTTGAAATAGTTTTAGATAAATTGAATAAGGATATATTAGTGTTTATCATCCTCATAATATGATATATTACTATTTTATTGAAATTCTCACACTAAACCTCTAGTCTTAGTAAATGGCTTGATCAAACAGGATATAAAATAAAAATGAATATGATGTAAAATGTAGTGGTTGTATGAATGAATAACCAAACAAGATGTGAACTATAGTGGGAACTATTTTGGTTATTCCTAACCATATATCAAGAGTACTTATTAACCTAATTAACCTTGGTGAGTTATCTAACACATCAAATATGAGGGAAGTGAAGATCCATGGAAATTCTGGTGATAAAGATCATAAAGGTAAAAATATTCAACAAATTATGTGTCATGAATATAGAAAGAAGAACATATGAAAATGTATTAAAATAATAGGAAGATGTTTTATATGTTGTAAAGGAGTCCATAAAGAAATAATCTACCAATTAAATAGGAATTTCTTAGTTAACTCTATGAAGGGAAAGAATTTTTTTTTGAGCTATTAATTGAATGTTTTAAATGTGGGGAGAATGTTCATTATAAAAATCAATGTCCTAGGTAGAAAGCTGACAAATGGGATCAGAAAGACAATATATATATCTATTTAGAAATACCTAATTCCATTATAGTTTAATATAAGGAAACTACAAATTACATATAAAAGTTATGGGTTATTTCTTGGATTATTGTTTGACATTGTTGAATCCTAAAATAGGATTCATATTTTTCTTTATAGGAAACAAGTATTACAAAATAAGATTGTAAATCATTGTTAATAGATTATGAAGAACACTTAATGGTTAATATGTCAACATATAATTTATTCAAGAGTTATGGTAGATTTAAGGATGATCAAAAGATTAAAATAGTTATTACTCATTTTATTATGGGAGTAATTTGAGAGACTTTTATTGAGTTTTGATAGACGTTTGAGGTATATATAAAATCAAGTTTTTCATGTAAACAAATTATTTGAGTAAAAATGCTCTTTTAATTTTTTTAAAATAAATTTAAAGTTATATATAAACTTTAGGGTTCATATGATATTTTATTTTGTGGTAATTATGAGTTATTACAATTTTGAGGATGCAAAATGAAAGGTATGAGATGACCTTTGAGGTAAAAATATTATTTAATATTAAATATATTATGGTTATTTTTTAGTATTTTTATCATATTTATGGGAATGTTATAAGGATTATATATATTTTTAGAAAAAGGAAATATTTTAGGTCGGACACCAACCGGTCTCATCTTGCAAGGTCGCGAGGCTTGAACCCACAACTAAAGGGAAACAAGGGTGCATCACCTACCACTAGACTAAGTGATGTCCTGGTTAGTATGAAATTGTTTTTATTTATTTAAACCGCCTAAAAGATAAAGGTTAAGTTCATTTTGGAACCACATGTTTTATTATATAGATAACCACAAAATTGAAATGCAATTTTTTGATTATATGATTAATGTTATTTCAAAAGAAAGATCACTATTTTGGGAACCATATATAATTAATGTAAATAGAATATTAAATGATTTTATTTGAGGAATAAAGGTTGAATTTTCTTATGTAATAATATATAATTTTAATGTGTCTTTATGGTGTTTCAGGTTATATATGGAAATTATTAGCATATCTTGGAAATTATATGATTAGGTAATATACTATTTGGAGTGAGATATTAAGAATTATTGATGTTATTTGGAGATATATACTAGAATTATTTTGAAGGACTATGTGATAAAATATTTATGATTTTTGGATTTATATATTAGTATTGAATATTTTTAGGAATTTTGAGGATAACTATTCATTGAATTACCAAGTTTATCTTTTTATATTATTGTTAAATTTTGGAAATTAATGTCGTTTTTTTCTCATGTGAGGGTTTATTTATTTTAGGGAATTATATTATCTTATCTTAAACATTTTAGTTTTTGTTAGTTTATAAAGATAAGATAAATATATTTTTTTACCTTTTTTGGATTTTTTGATCCATATAAGTTGATTATAGTGCTTCATGTGTGAAAAATTCATCTTTAATACTCTTTGTTTGGAGCAATAGATGATATTGTGGTGGAAATTTATTAAAGGATGAAAATCTACTTGTCAAGTAAATATATTTAATTCTTATTTTATTATAGATGATAATGTAATTTCTCAACTATTTGAAAAGGACATTGAAATAAAAACATTATCTGTTTAATTTTCTTATCAAGAAATCAGTGGACTTTTAACAGATCATAGATTTATGGTTTTGTGATGGTTAAATTTCTCATAACTATGTTCTCTAGCACTATATCTATCCTTCGAAGATAGTTTTTTCTTCAATATCCATGTTTTTAATTCACACGTAATTTAACCTACTTATAAACATAGTATGTGTTATTCCATATGACTTTCATACCCCCTTTCTCTTATTTCAAGAACAAGTTTTATTAACCTTATTTATGATGTGTGATTTCAATAAAGGTATTTTGAAAAGTCAAAAACATGTTTTTGGATACCAAGTTCAAATTTATAAGATGGAATTTATTGGGGGGGGGAATGTAATATCCTAATATCTCTAAAAATAAATACTATGTTTGATATCAAAGAAGATACGAAACACTGAGCTTAAATGAACAAAAAAATTATTATTCTTTAAATTTGACCATTATAATCTCGCTGTTATATTGGTGATAATGAGTAGTATTAAAATCATTATGAAATATATAATTTTTATAATCATTTAAATCTTATTAATTAATTCTTTTGAAATAATCTCTTATTTTTTATTAAATTATTTTTTTATTAAAAAATACATTTTTTCCAAAAATGGGGTTTCTTTCTTTTTATGAGGGAATATTATAATTGATATTTTTGGAAATTATATAATTTTTTTGAAAAAATTTATTTTATTTTTGAACTAATCATGTCAAAAGATTCTTAGGATTAATTTTTGATAATTTTCTGAAAAGGACAATTTTTCAGTGAATAGTAAAAAATACTGATTTTTCTTTGAAACCTATATTTTTTTATTAGAGTATATATGAAGAAAAATTATATTTTGAATAAGTTTTAAAATTTAATTTTTTCTTTTTTATTTAAAATGATTTCATTATGGGTTCCGAAATGAATTTTATACTTTAATTTAGTATAAAAAATTTATATTTTAAAAAGTCATTATTATGAAAAACTGTTTTTCATTACATATTACCGGTTTAATATTAAATTAATTTTTTCCAATTATAGATTTTTAATTTTTAAAAATTTATTCCATATTTTGATTCAGTGGTTCCATATTTTCTAAATATATCCCTTTTATTTTTTATCAATATGAATAGTAACCATAATAATTTTTGTTACTCTGGTAAAAGTTAAATCGGGTAATTAAAATTAAAAATAAAATTATAAGGACTATGAAATGAACCTAAAAATTTACTTAATTTTATTTAACGATTAAATTTTATCCATAATAATCCAATATTTTGTTATATATCATTTTTTCGCCATTTTTATGAGGTTATGAATTTTATAATATTTTATTTAAAGAAAAGTAAAACATGTCACACTCTTGTTTTTCATTACAATAATATTTTTAATATGAGGATAACCGAGGATATGTTTTATTATAAATACTCATTTTAAATATAAAATATTTATCATTATCGTGGTACCTTATTTTTAATTTTTATTGAAGAAATAATTACCTTAAATATTTACACAATGCTCACGCGATATTTATTCAAGTAATAGAAAAATCCCAAAAAATATATTAAAAATAATTAAATACATATAATTTTAGATAATTAATGTGATAAAAAAATTATAAATGATCACTACATATTGGGATATAATAATAATTTTTTGAATATTGGCTTAATGTTATTGAAATCAATGTAGTGAATAGTTATAAAATATATATTAATGATATTTTATAATAAATAATATTTTATTAAATGATATAAAATTCATGAAAATATTAGATTCATAAAAGTTATTAATTTATAGTTTATAATATCAAAAAATTTCCACTTATGCACCATTTTCAATTTATAGTAACTATATTGACCCTCAATGAGTAAAATTCCATGTTGTCACAGTAAGTGTGAAAATGGTTAATGAGGGGTTAAAAAAATATAAGGGTAAAAATATGGTAAAAAATTGTATATTTTTTATTTTATGAGATAATTTATACCCATACTCATTATATATTCTAAATAAATTAATTTTTATCCATTTGGAATTGAAAATTAATTTATATTAATTTTATATTTTGAGAAATTCCAAGAGTGACCACCTCCTCTCTTTTAAAAGGGAATCTCTTATTCCCTTTACATCACACTTCAAGAACCATTTGGTTCCAAAAATAATTATCCCAATACATTTATATAATTCTTAACCTCATTCTAGAGGTATGTTTTAGGTATAATACAAAACTTAGAAGGCTTAAGGTGTTAAGCAAAGGAGGTTTTCCAGAGAAGAGGTAAAGTTTTTAACCACAAGTTTTTGTTTTATTTCTTCTTCCACCTATTTAAAATTTTATTAAACCATTATAAAATAATAAAAAATGTATCATTCATATAATTATATGTTACTATGTTAATTTCATGACCTATATCCATCTTCTCTTCCATAAAATGGGAAAAGAAACCATCATTTCTGCGTACGGTGGACTACCACCTGACGAACTTCTGTAGTTTGTTTTCCATAACCATATATCATGGATGGATTATAATGATATAATTAATTTTTATATATTACATTTATGACATATTTATTATTATTAAAATATAATATATCATTTACCTCCTTACATTTCTGTTTACTACCAAATAATAATGTCGTTCGTGCATAAGTGTGGACTACCCCCACCACGAAGTGATGTGATTTGTTTTTCATCACCACATCACATGTATGATATATATATATATATATATATATGTGTATATTTAAAAAATTAATATTATATTTATGATATTATTATCATTATATAATGATAAAACAATTATTATCTTCTTTCCATAATGATTGTTGAAAAATTGAAATGTTACTCCCACATATGTACGACCTACCATCTCTATGGTTATAACATAGTTAATTTTTCATAACATTGTTTAATGGTTGAATTTAAAAGTATAATTAATATATAAATATGATAATTATTTCATGATTATTATTATGGTGATGATGGAGTAATGATCTCTTTGACCATATTCAACATACCCATGTCATTTTGGACTTATGAACCGAATAACATCAAAACACCCAACATGAATTTAATTTATTAAGAAAATAAATATATAAAGGTTAAAAATAAAATAAAAGGAATAATAAACTTGAATAAGTTATTAATCAACTATAAATTAACCTAGTTTTATTATTAAGTAAGATAAATAACATATGTGACGAGTTAGTCTCAAGGTAAGGTTATTTATTTTAAAAATATTCTTTAAAGATTCCTTAAAAACTCCATTTTCCTTCCATATACATATTTTTTTATAAAAATGATTTAAATATGTTTTTTAATATTCTTCTATGTTTGTTTAAATTCATTTTTCCCATGTTTACTTTTTAACCAATGGTTTGGAAGATTTTTTTTCCAAACGAGGTACTTTGTGAGTATTTAGACAAAAATGTGGAAGGAATGTTTTTAAAATTATATGTAATGCATGAATTTTCCAACCATAATGAATAATTTTTTATGTTAATATTCCTTTACATGTTTAAATGGGTGTTTTTGAATAAATTTTTCTCTTTTATATGTGTTTAGTTTTTTTAAAATAAGTGATTTCAAATGGAAATTCCATTTTCCTCAAGAATGTTTTAATAATATTTAATTGTATTTTTATTCATAAAATAAAAAACTTTGATTTAACTTTTGTTTTATTATGTAATTTATGATCTATGTACTTTATTTATGTTATGGTTCTTCGGGATTTTTTATGAGGATGCTTGGTTCTGTTATAAACCAAATATAGGTGATCCCATTATAGCCCTCCAATGCATTAGGTAACAGGATGCATTTAATTGATTAGGTTTCTTCTCAGAGAACATGAGGATTTATAGTGATGGTTATTCCAAATATGGGATGTATTTAACTGATTTGGTTTCTCCTTAGAGATTCTGGGAATATACTATGATAGTTATTCCAAGTACAACCATGGTGGTTTTTTTCAAGTGTATCTGTGATGGTTACTTCAAGTATAACCATGATGGCTATTCCATGCGTGAGTTAGATGATTTATCAATATACTGACATGATTTATCTATATTTTATATGTGTTTATATATTAGTATTATAATTTCACAAGTAAAAGGAAATTATATTCTACTTTATAAGGTTGAAATATATAGATTTGTAAAAAGGTTATATGATTTTTGATGATTTCAAAGAAAACTTAATGAGTTTTATTTTGCTTTTAAGATTTATTATGATATGTTTTATGAAATTATTTTGGAAGAGGAGTTGATATCTTTAGTAATAAAATGTTTATTTGAGCCTAAAGTTTATTTTTGAAAAAGGAAAACTTTTATGAGTATTCATGGAATAATGGTTTATTACTTTTTTATGTACCTTACTAAGATTTTGTACTCATACCATGTTTTAAAATGTTTTTAAATGCTTAAGTATGGGTAAGGGAAAAATTAAATAAATTTTAAATTCATGAATATTTTTTAGGAAAAGAAAACTTGTTTTATTTTATAAAATTTATATTATGAAAAAATGGATACAAATTTTAAGTGTCCAATATATATATATATATATATATATATATGAGTTTGTTATGTAAGATTCATGTCCTAACTCTCTAAAAATATAAACCTAAATAATCTTCGAGAATATAAGAAAGTGAATTCTAGTTTAAAGTCACTATAATATGTAATGTTTAAGTCAAACTCCTTACACTGGTAACATAAACTTCCTACTGGAATAGGTGTTTATGACGCACCAACATAGTATCAATCACATGATCCTAAAAATTCAAACATATCTTGGAGACATTAACCCAAATAATAATACAAATAAATACAGCCCTGATACCAATTTATAACATCCCGAACCAACTCACTCTATGAACAATAATTAGATCGGTTCACCAAGTGACCTCAGACACACCTCCTCTTATTCCATAGGTTGTCGACTACCAGTGGGAGTCTATTGTGATACCCTGATAAGACTATACCCTTATATTATAATGAAAAATAATTAATAAATAAAAAAATATCATTTACAGAAGTTAAAATAAAAATATTACATGGAGGAGTAAACTAAAACCATTAATAATAATAAAATACTATGAAAGAGCATAGTTATACAACAATGATATCCCACTGGTCAAATCATAGTCACCTAAAAAAAGAAATAAAATAAAAAAAGACTCCAATGAATCTCCATTACATACCTCATCATGATCTATAATCCCATCTAGGATTCTCTTTCTCAATAATTGAAAACCATGGGCCTTAGTCTAACCTATACTTACAACCAAGTGAAAGTCTTCTTGGGTGAAAATTCCATGGCCTCCCAAGAAGGGTGTGCATACAAAAATTAGCAAGGAACCACCAATGTGGCCTCATACATACTATTAGTGTAGTGATATGTGCATGTGACATGATCAGTTGGAAATAAAAAATACACTCGAGAAAATAAATAACTAATAAATCATGTTTGATCCTTAGGTTTATGAACCTGATCAACCATATCTGCTTAATCAAGTTCTAGGGTGTCCTTGAGCACATCATGATGACTATGCCAACCCAATAACATACCAGTTCCAAATAGATGGTAGCTATAGTTGTATCCTCATGATCTCGGGGACCCATCCCATGATGGTAAGACATTTGAGCTCTAAATCCATGGAAACTCCAACACTGAGCTCTAAATCTATGAAAAATCCAACTATATACGTACGAACCTGGGGTCCCACTCATGATAGTATAACATATGAGCTCTAAATCCATGGAATATCTAACATATGCTCCAAATATATGACATCTCTAACTATAAACTCATTACTCTAGGGTCTTATCCCATGACAGTCTAACATTTAAGCTCCAAATCCATGATATCTCCAACATCGAGCTCCAAATCCATGACAACTCCAACCATATATGAAGCTAAAAATTCATGGAATCACATCCATGTATTTGGATCCAAATACATTAAATCCCATATGTAAATCACAATTTCCCCAAGGTAATATTCCAAGCTGAACAAAAACAAGGAAATTATTGGGTTAGACGAACACTCAACCCCATCCTAATCATCATAGACCCTTCATGATTACAAGCCGATTCAAATTATAGGTGACTCTCACAACCATCTATACCCATAGCCACATCCATCTACTTAGGGTCATCACCCAAAGGGAACCTATAGGGTTCCCCTTTATCATAATTATAAAAGAGGTATCTCACTTGGAATCCTCGATAATAACCAGTTTCTTAGGCCAATGCTCTGTGCTTAGAGGACATCCCGTCCCCCATCATCATCATATCATCATCCAACCTCATATTCCTTAAGGGTACACATCACTTGATAGAGTATTATAATATGGTTCTTCACCCATCCTTATGTTCAGGGTGACTCTAAACTGGTTAGCTTACCCAAACCATCTCTAATCTTCTTATGGTCTACCCCCATAGGCCAAACATGTCTTAAGGGTCCTCACATAACCTACTTGGGATGTCTATATTAGGACACATCACAATAAATTTTTTAGGTTTCTAGGTTTTAAAATATCCTCTTAGTCCAAGTTTTATCCAATGGTAATCAAGGCAAAAATTTATTTCCCAAGGTCCTTTGTGGCCTTTCCACTAACTCATTTCATCTTAGGTGTTTTATATAAGTTAAAAAATTAAAATAAATTACAATTTAATTTAAATTAACCAAAATATTTTACTTAAACAATTCATTTTTAACAAAAAGAGGTATGTGCCCTTGGTGGCATGATCTTCCAACACACACATCATAACAAAATTCAATAATTCCATCGGGAAAGTATCAAGGGCCACCTACCTCAATTCAAAATTTCACCCTTTTTATTTTATAATGGCTTGAAACTAATTCCAAGGCCTATCCATGCCTCACCAACCCTGTTTAAGCTCGATCCACCACATGATCACCTAACATAACCATAAACATCATTAAATTCATTAATTAATTAAAACCAAAATAGAAAAAATGGAAGAATCAACACTAAACTCACCGAGCATTCCAATAGTTCCAAAATAATGGGAAACCTGGTGCATTCCACTCCTGACACACCCTCAATCCTAGGAAACCCAAAATCCCTAAATCATAAACCCAAATCGGTGACCAATTTTAGTCAAAATTGTTATAAAACCTAAATAAACCAGTGAAATGACATACCTTTCATCAAAAAAGGAGAAATGACATATTTATGGCCTCTCTATAAGTCCTATATGAGATTCACATGAAATACCATTCAACAACAATGATTTAACCTTAATATAGTGAAATCATTCATCTAAAACCCTACACATTCAGAAAAAAATAAAGCAAGAAGGAAGGAATGGGAAGAGGTGATAAGTGATTTGGCTTAATGAACTGTCAAGAATTGACCCAGATCGGAAGAGAAGGAAGGAAAGGGGAGAGATTTAACCTCCCTTTATGCACATAACCTCCAAAATAAGAAACCCAAGGGGGTTTATATTTTAGAAACCCCTTAGATTATTAAAAAACAACCCATCATGCATCATGATGTGATCCATGTGGTCACACCATAACTATTCAACCCAACCCTCTAGTTCACCCATTTTCCCTCATTTATATCTTGAATGACCATGATACACCCTATAACCCATATTAATGTCTTGAATTATGAATTTACATCGTGAATGGAATAAATATACACTTTCTAGTAGCTCACCCCTTAACACTCCTCTAACACTCTCCTGAACCCTCAAGACATCACCTAAACCTTAAACCTTGTCAAAAAAATCATTTTTGGATGTTCAAACCCACATAACCTCATTCCAATACATAGTTCTCAAAATGAACCATCCATAAAAATTCATAAATTCAAATTCCCTTTATAAATTTCATTCCCATATGGAAACAGGACCTTAGATATTTCAATTTTTCCTATTCTAAAAAAGGAATGACATAATATCATAAAAATCTTAATCATAATTTGTATCCATCCTTCTCTACCTCTTTAAAAATTATATTTGTTGTGTGATAACACTTACACAATTCTCTTCATGGATGTAATCATTTTCATCCTTCCTTAGCTTAGGTTTTCCATAATTTTTGAATCGACCACACTTGAACATGTTTATTCTTTAGTTTCAATAGTAGTGGATCTTACCTTCAACATTATTTTCCATTGCATTTAATTTTTTCCTTTTAGTGGTTTGTGTGGAACCAATTTGGAAAAATTCTTCCTTAATATCCAAGATTGTTATCATAGAATACTTTTTTTCATCGATGGATTTTACTTTACTCGTTCTTCCACCTTTATTATAGTAGATAAAACCTCTGAATTTTGATTCTATATTTTATTTCTTTGATTACAAGAGAGTTATTGTGAGTATCCAAAACTTGTTTCTTGATATAACCTTAATTTATACTCTTTCTCATTCTTCAGAACATTGAACCTACTATCCATGTTAACAAACTTCTTCCATAGATAAAATCTTTCTTCATATTTTGTAAGATTGGAGTGCCTCCTTATAACATATTTACAATTACATAATTTCTCTAATTGAAAAACCTTTCCATATGATTGATGTTAGTAAAAATAAATATTTTATTATAAAAATCATAACACATGTGGTCTTTCCTTGATTTAGACATTGACAATTTTGCAGTGCTTTTGTCATCCTTGGGCTTACTGTCTTTTGATCACACACTAATAATATTCCCAATACTTCAATAAAGGTATCACTTTGGTGGATGTTTTATTTGTGGTTTGTAACTTTCAAACTTAGCATGGAACATCTATTTTCTTCCAGATTTCACACCGAGGATCTTTCATTCTTTTGATGTTGTCTTTGGGTGGATTTTCATCTTCTCATTTAAGGTGTCTATAATCTCCTTGAGCTCTCTATTCTTGTTATATTTTTATTTTAGTTGTCCAGCCATAATCTATATACTTAAAGAAACATCCATATTAGTTTTTTTATTTTATTTGAATATTTAGAGGAATTATTCTTTAATTTAATTTCTTCCCCATGGACATTTTCTTTTAAATTTATTGTGAAAGTTATTCAATTGGGTCACTTTGTTTCTTCATTTTTGTTCTAATTTTCTTTATAATAAAATTTAGGCACACTTATTCTTTCTTTGGAGTATTATTTTCCAAGTTAAAATATCCAATCATTTCATAATAAACATTATTCATGTATTCCTATTGTTCTACCTTCTCTTGTAGAATTGGGTATTCTCTTGGCCTTTTCATGAACACCTTCTTGATTCGAAACTTGGTGTTGTTTCCACTTCTTCATTACATATTCTTTTTAGCTCTGAAATAGAGTATGAAATTCTAAATAATTTCTCTGAACTAGTTCTAAAATTATATGTAACATTAGATTAAAATTTGTTACCTTGGTAGGAGAATTATTTCTTCCAAAGTCATTTTTATTCTTCTTTCCTTTAGACATGGATCACTATTAATCGTTTTCCCCTAGAGTTATTCTAATTTCATATACAAATATTTGGAGAGATTTCTTTGTGAAAACTCTTTATAGATGTCTTCTTTAATATCATCTTTTAATGTATTATTTACTAAGTAATCGACCTCAATGTTTCATTAATTTTTTTAAAATATAACCCAATTACTTATTAATATAAAATTTCTTTTCTTCATAGATTATTGTGGAAATCCAAGTGAATTTAACAAGTAGGAAATGATATACTTTTCCATTATTTGAAATGATTTCCATATAACACCAGAGCCTTCATCATGGATTCCATTTATATTCACATCACCTCAAATCATTTTAGAGAAATAAAAAATATAATAAAAATGAATGACCCCTCCCTTTGATACAACATTTTGGCCCCTCAATAGAGTCTTAGTGTGAGATTACCCTAAGATGTGGGGGGGGGGGTGAATTATGTCATGCAATGTATTATAAAATTTGAGAATTTTTCCTTTTAAAGTATCACCTTCCCTAATTTTATCTTGACCTCTCAACCTTATGGGTTACTTATTATGATATTTACTAGATATAGTTAAGGTTTATTGAATTGGTTTGGTGTGCATGGATTAATTAAATAGGGAGATGAGAATTTTCTTAGTTCACTATCTATATGATACTTCCAAGAAGCATGAATCCTATTTATTATATGAACCAAATCACTATAAATCTCACTGATATTCATAGTGGTCACTCCCCTAATAATGGTTTATGGATAAATCACTACTTCCCAAGGGACACTCCCTCAAACATTCAGTCATACAACCAATTCATATAGAAAGAATCACCTCAATATAGTTTATATAATTTTAGGCCCCTTATCCATAATCACTTGCATGATGTTAATTTTTGATATTGGTAGACATTATGTCATAGTACCACTATGATTCCCCTTTAAAAACAATTAATATATCCTTACAATAGTTCTTATTTCTAGAAAAAGTCTAGAATGTATCCTTCACTGTATAATAGTGATACCTTATTCTCTATTGAAATATATTCAATGGCTGTGATCTTATTTCATAAACTCACATGGACCTCCATTATTATTCTTATATAAATTTATACATTGGTTTTGGACTCTCCTATTTCTCTATATTCATATGTATAATGTGTGCACAAAGTCTCTCTCAAAAAAATATCACTACCTTATGAATTATCTGATCTACCCTATAATAAAAGGGATATTGACATAATAAATGGAAAATTTTAACCACCTTAATGGGACCTTGAAACCACCCATTAACTTCCTCATAACCTCTCCCATGATATACATAATTCCCTAGCATATGTTACACTATAAACACTGCCCTAATACAGACCGCCACATGACCCCAGGTGTGCCTCCCTATATGCCAGAGGCTACCGACTAGTAGCACTGGTCCAAAAAACATGAGGATACTATACCTACTTATCATAGTAAATCCACAATATAAGTAATATCAATATATTAAATAACTAATTGGAACAATAAATAGACATCATACATTAAAATCCAACAAGTAACCAAGTAACACATGATATAACAATATGATGAAAATAATACTTGTCAAGTAGTCAAAAAAATAAAATCCCCAATACCAAAACCATAAAATATCCCAAACATGGAGTTGAGTCCCAAAATAGTCTTGAAATCCCATGCTCTAACCCATAATCCCTTTCATAAATGAAACATCATGTCCCTTCCTTGAACCTGTACCAGAAAACAAATAAAATCCCCTCAGGTACCCAAGTTACATGGAAGCGTGAGCATGGCGTGAGTACAACATAGTAGGCCACCACCAAAAATGTATAATGTAATAACCAGTCTTTATAATAGTTCATGTATATAATCAATTTTCAATAAATAAACAGGGAAACAAAATAAGAAAGTTTGAGATTTTAAAAACATTAATTAACCATTTTATCCTTTAAATTATATTGTTCAATCCAACCAACCTAACCCACTCCAGCCATTCTAGGAGCCTAATTCATAACATAAAGGGGTTACATACTTTCAGTATCAATGGGGAGTTAACTAATCAATTAAATTTAACCATGTACCTTGGAGCATCTGTCCAGGTAACCATATCATTTCCATACCTTGGGATCATAGATCCTTAGTCCAACCTCCAAAACCTTGTCAAATTTAGGATCATAGAGCCTCATTCCAACATCCTAAACTTGGAAAAACTTTTGTGGGTCCTAGATCATCCGTGAAGATCGACATAAAAATGATTATCCTCAGCTCGATAGTCTAGTTATACAATACATCAGTGGGTCCTAGAGCACTAGTCTAGCCTAACCCATGGGATTAGAGCCTCAGTTCATTAACCCACTCATAAAACTTATCACATAGACATGATTCTTTAACTATTTATCACATTTACCCACATTATTATCTCACTTACCAAGGTCTTGATGGAACCTTAAAATCAAATCATAGAGTAAATAAAACCCAACCTTTTTTCTTATGGTATAAAACCCCAAAACCAAATACCCGATTTAAAATCATCAATAATTCACCCTTTAAAACATAGGCCTTCCTATTTGAAAAATTAAACCAAGAACCAAGTATTTCATTACCATTTCCAACCATTTAATAAGGGCCATTTAAGGAATTTTCATAAAATTGGAACCACACCCTCATTTCAAATCATCATTTGAAATCAAATAATAAAACTCATTTTTTAAATATATTTTAGGTCAAAAACTAATTTTAAAACATTACCCTCTTTAGAAAAATCATATTCCCCCATTTAAAACCATAACCATATCAAAATCTAAAACACATTATTTAATTCATTTAAAAATCTTCTTAGTAATTTCAAAAAAACTAGCATATAAATATCCCAACCATCCCTTTTAATGTGCCCATTTAATAAGTAACAACTTCTACCCATTCACTCATATAATATCCCCATATATACATTTACCAATTTGTTTTACCATTTTATAGGGTTTAACATACCCTAAGGGTTTCCCTAGTCTTGTTCTTGAATTAGCAATGAACCAAAAGGGATCTGTGAAGGGTCCCACACCTCAATCTAAGGTCCAAATAACTTTACATAGTCAAATTCAAAATTAAATAGTAAGGTAGTAAGTTAGAAACAACACATACACTTATAAAATAATGGGACTATGGGAAAAATCTTGTAGACCACCAAAATCATGATTATAGAAACCACTTGTCAAAACTCGCCCTTAATTCAAGCTAAAATGGCCTCAAACACCATAAAAAAGTGGAACATGGAAAATAAGGGTTTATAGATTCATAAGGATAGGATATAAACAATAAGGACTCTTCTAGAAAATAGAAGGAAAAAAGTTGAAGACTTACCCAAATCTTTGATTCAAAACCAGTATAACTCTAAACCTCGAATAATCGTGGTAGAAACACCCATGGAGTAGGAAGAAGCTCCTGGTTCATCACCCTTATTGCAGGGGAAATAATGGGGGAGAAAATAGGGATAATAAAATTAAATCATGAGAGAAAAAATGGTCATTTTCCAATTTTAAGAGGCTCATGGTTTGGCCTCATACTTAGCAAAGCCGTGTGCCAACTCTGTATCTCCCTCCATATGAGGGGGGACTATACTGCAAAGTCTATCTAGAAAACAAAATGATTTAGAAAAATTGCATAGATTTTACGTGTCTTCCTATTTCCATAGGGGAATGGATACATGGGTGTTTGGGAAGGCCTACACAATTTTCAAACCTTGTGAGGTTCACATCCTCAGCTCTATCTAAGACACCACCACCCCTCATGGTCATGGTGCACAATTTAAACTAACTGTTCGCCAAATATGAAACATTCACAACTTGGCCTATTCTACTATATTTCAGGTACCAAACCCATGGAACACCCTAGAGACCAATCATACTACTCAAGAAACACTATGTTAACGATTTAATGTGAATTTTAAACAAAATTTTAACCAAAATGTACCTCATCTTAGGGTTTGGATCTTATAACCTACGCACCTTATAATAGCTCATCCTCGAGCTACATTCTCAGGAATCACCAAAATTCCATGAAAAAGGAGTCATGCCATTGGTCCTACCCATCAACATCTCTCCACCAATTTTCCTTATAAACATGGCCATGCCATCACACCATTCAAATCAAAGCATGGTCTTACCCCATAAACATTCTCACTGTGATTCACAACACCAGTTAGGTGCTCCTCAAAGGATGCATTGACCTCAATGTCAACATTACCAATATTAAATAGAAGATAAATTTTGAAAAAATATACTAAAATTACCACAAAAATAGGGAATCTAATAAAGAACTACAACACCCTAGGAGATCCAATCGGTATACCCCTGATTAGATTCCCCCCCCCACAAACCAAACAACCTGACATACCATGTTACTAACCTATCCTGCTTTCCAAACCCGATGAGGACCCAAACGTGGAATCACTTGAAGGAATAAACAATTTTTATACCAAATTCTCCAACCTTCATCATTCCATAACTCAAGACTCAACGACCTTGTTCCACATCTAAACACCCAAGAAACAAAAAAAACACAACCTTCACCTCATGACACCCAATCGGTAAAAACCTTAGCCAACACTGACTATCAAAACCAAAATAACAAGAGGGTGTTTTCCAAAACCAATTAAACCCATAACACCAATCACATCATCAATTGACCAATTTCTTGTTATAGTTTTCACCACCATTTTATTGGGCTCATAACCACCAACTTCCAATGGTTGGAACCTCCACCTTCAAAAAAAGGACCAATAGAAACCCATTTTAAGATTCCATAACACACCTGATATGTTTCCCAACTCTCCGAACCCAAGAACCCATAAGGAAATAAACCAATATTGACATCAATAATTGTCATATAAACCACCTAGAATAGACATGCATCCTCTATCGATACATGGACTAAGGAAACATGGATTTTTTTAAAATTATCTTTCACTCATGAAATGAAATTTACATTCCAAAAAATCAATCAGAGGTTCTTTAAAAGTCAATACATTCATTCATTTTTATCTAACTGAGTCAAGCCATCCCCTACTGAATCATCCTATTGAAGCCCAAATTTCACTATTGGAACTTCATTACTTTACTTGGAAAAGATTCCTCCACAATTATATTCATTCTATGATCACCCAAACATACCCAATAGAGTCCATGCCCAAATACCAATGAGGTTATATCACCAAACCTCCATTTTACATGAATTTCTGTTGTGAATTAATTCACCCATAAATGACTTTAACACATGCATATCGTATTTAATTTAGATTAACCCAAGACCATAGATAATTATTGGATTGATTATCATTGGAATCCCAGTGCCCCCACTATTGAACAAGGGTATTCTCCATGTATCTATGACTGAAATATCACTCCTCACATTTGGTGTGTCATTTTGATCGCCTCAACCAACCAATTATGATCACCATGGATCATGCTCCTATCATTATAGAGCCCAAAAGTGTACCTAGAAATCTCACCCCCACTTGAGAGAAAAAACAAAATTTTAAGCATCACCCATCCCTGGATTCCAAGAATAAAACCTTTATAATTATATGACATGAGATCCCTCACAAAAATTTCATTTGAAGATGTTTTTTGGTTAAAATCCCACCACATGGCTTCACTTACACTTCTCCATGGATGCAACCTCTAAATGATTCTCCATTCGACCAAAAGAAAAGCCTTTTTGTAGCTTCTTGTAGAGAAAATTCTCTCTTAGGGTACCCATGATAATTTCAAGTTATATGGAATGATCCACCCAATTCTAGAAGTACACCATGTTTTCATTGATGAATACCACCGCAATCGATCCATCATCAATTTCACCTACCACTATGGTGACACCTTAACCTATTGAAAGTATCACCTTTACTTGTCAGAAAATATCTTATAAATTCCACATCCATGACCGTTCAAGAGGAACTTTCCAACAAAAACTCAATAGAACCTCTCAACACCCTTCCAAGCAGCCATGACCCAACATTACCTTTGGCACTACCTCCAACACACCACTCACTTTATTCCCGCACAAACTAGGTGAATCACAATGGAAACACAAAGTTGTACCACACCAATCCAAAACTAAGTAGTCTCTTACATAACCAACGCTTCACACTTTTCTTTCAGGGAAAATTATAGGTGATTACTACTGAGCCACCTATTTACATGTCCGAAATGGAATCATGACTCTCAAGGATGTGCCTAACACTAGGACCCCATTAGAACCCTTTAGTTCATACGCTTTCCTGAGACCACTCATTGAACCTCAACTATATATATCCCAAAATTCATGTATCATCAGATCTTGGACCAATACTTATAAAACATACAATGCCTCCTGGTTCGTTATCCTCATCAAACTCAAGGAATTCTCAATATTCCCTTACAACAACCTAACCTTTCACACAAATATACCAACCATGTGACCACCCCTAAACCCGGGTTTCACTCCTATATTAAGAGGATCCATCCATGATTTGGTCACCCCTCTCTTGTCAAACAAATTTAAACACTGAGTCCTTGATCAAATGTTATCAACACTATCATTTTAGGAACCCGAATGATCCTACCCATCAAAACTAATGTTGAAAGAAAACAAAATCACTCATGTTCTTCCCCGAGTAAGAAACCAAGGAATAACCATACAATTTTCACCGACACTCAACGACACCTTCTGAGCATCCATTACAACTCTAGATAATCACATGTTCTTCGCCTTCTAAATTTTCCCCCACTTTGGTATAATCTCCCTTGAGATTACACTCAATTACTCAAAACCACTTGCATAGAACTACACCACAAGTCATATATCAAAAACCATTGACTCTACCAATTATCCAACTAGACCAAAACTATAGTAGCAATCACTCTCTGCCTCCCACTATCAAAGTACAAAACATCCACCCATGTCATATGCACCCAAAAGAACTACAAACCTGGATAAACCCTCTCACAGGTCACCCTTGATGGTCAAATAAAACCAACTCCCCAAACTGGATCCATGTCTAGGAAAGGGACATAGCTCTCACTCTAATCCATATAAATCAAACCTCAAAAATTTCACTTCACATGGGTTGAAATCCAACCCCTGTTATGAAAACCACTGATTCTAATGCACCAAAAATACCATTTACTCTATGTCGCACAACAAAGATACACACCAACATACACCTGCACTATGAACCAAATACCCCCTCTATGGTTTAAAACCCACTCAGAAGGCCAAAACATATAAGGGACACCAAATACATATTATCATATGACATTTCAAACCCCATGGTCACAACTTAACCAAAGGTACAACAAGAAACAATCCACTATCCAAGATATTCAAGCCCCTCGAGATCTCACATCCCCTAACCCAAGGTCTCAAAACTAGGGAACTATCACTGCCCAAACTACCCATACATAGGGTCAAAAACTAAACAAAGGATACTCACTACCAGTGTCCCTAAATATTCGATAATTTAGCATTTTCTTTTAAATAACATTGCCATTTAAAGAAACTCAAGAATTCACATTTCAAAACCTTTTTATTACCCAATATTTAAAAAACCCTAGATTACTTAAATTTAATATTTGAAATTTTTTTTATTAAGAGAAGTTTCAAGAGAAGGTCAATAGGCACAAAAAAAAGGAATCACACTGCCAGTATATGAATCCCACGGAAACTACTAATCATGTGCAATATATGGATGACCTATCAATTCTATGTTCCCAGCATGATGCATGAACCCGCACACCATCTCTTTCTATACTAAGATAAGAGATAAAACCTCATAAACCAATAAAATCACATCCAAGTGCACCATTAGAGGAGGAAATATCAATCAATGGTAAAATAAAAAAAACATCAATTACCCCCTCCCCCAACAACTTGATGGTTTCCCCATGTGTGGGGCTATATGAACCTAGGAATGAGCTCATTACCAAGACCCATTTTGATACTAGTCTCTAGTATAACATGTAAAAATAGTAAGAAAAAATAAACTCCTCTGATAAAAATTTGTAACACCCATGGCCAGGTTCCACTATAACCTGTACTTGAGCTGGACAACCACATAACCTTAGGTGTGCCTCCTCATATGCCAAAAGCTTCTCACTAGCAGTGTGGTTCTAAAGTCAAACATGGGGATAATATAACCACTTATCAGAGTAAAGACACAATAAAACCAATATCAATTGATTCAATAACTAGAATTAATAATAAATGGAAAACATATGTAAAAATACAACAAGTAACCAAGTAACTCATGCTATAATAATATGAAGAAATCATTATACGTTAGGAAGTTATACAAATGAAACCCCTAATAAAAAAACCATAACAGATCCAGAACAAAGACATGAGTCCCAAATTATTACTGACATCCCATGATCCAACCCTTAATCACATGTACAAATCAAACACCAGGTCCCTATATTGACCATGTACCAAAAAATAAGTAGCATCTTCTTGGGTAACCAAGTTTTATGGTAGCCCAAGAAGGGTGTGAGTGAAACTCAATATACCACCTTCAATGCTATCTAAATAAATAACTAGTATTTATAATAATGTATGTAGATAATGAAGGTGTATTAAATAAACATGGAAAAAATAATGATGTTTCACATTAAAAAAATATTAATTAACCATTTTATCCTTTAAGTTATTTTGTGAAATTCAATCAACCTAACCTTCTCCATCCATGTTGGGAGCCTCATCCACAACATAAATGGTTTAAATAATTTCATTAAAAAATGGGAATTCACTAATAAATTCAATTTAACTATGTACCATGGAGCATTAATGCAGGTAACCTTATCATGTCCATACATTAGGAGCATAAAGCCTTACTCCAACATACCAAACCTTTCCATCTTTAAGAGCAGAGAGCCTCAGTCTGACATCATAAACCAGGAGAAATTTTAGTGGGTCCTATAGTATCGGTCTATCTTGACCCAAATATAAGAAGCCTCGGTCCAATAATCTACTCATATAATACATTGATGGGGCCTAGAGCATTAGTCTAGCCCAACACGTGAGAGTAGTGCCTCATTAAAATACCTCACTCATACAAATTACTTCATGGATGCTTCTTTAACCATTTATCATATTTACCCAAATTATCATCACACTTAGCAAGGTACCAATGAATCTTTAAAATCAAATCCTTGTGTAAATAAATCCCACCCATTTTATTATGTCATAAAACACAAAAAACAAATAGACCTAAAATCATAAATAATTCACCCTTTAAAACATGGTCCTTCCTATTTGAAAAAATAAACAATGCCCTATGGATTTTATTAACATTTCCCTCCATTTAAGAAGGTCCATTTAAGGTATTTTCATAAAAATGGGAACCACACACCCATTGAAAATAATTATTTGAAATATAAAAAGAAAAATAGTTTTTTAAATCACTTTTAGGTCAATACATACTTTAAAAAAATTATCCACTTTAAAAACATCATATTCCTTCATTTAAAACAATAACTAGATCAAAATCCAAAACACACCATTTAATTAATTTCAAAATACTTCTAGAAATTTCATGAAAACCATTATATAAATATTTAAAAGATCCCATTAACCATGCCCATTTTATAAGAAATAACGTCTACCCATTCACAATCATAATATACCCATTTCAATGTTTACTAATTTTTTTCACCATTTTCAAGGGTTTGGAATACCCCATGGTATCCCTAGGTCTGGTCTCGAATCACGAATGAACCCAAAGGGGTATATGAAGGTCCTCACACCTCAATCTATGTCCAAAATCATTTTCCTTCATCAAATACATAAAACCAAAGCAGGGTAGTATGTTGGCACAACCACATACACATATAAAATAATGAGACTCTGAGATAAATATTTTAGACCACCTACCTCATGATCATAGACAACCAATCATCCAACCTAAACCCATGAATCCAGATAAAATTAACTCAAAAAATATAATAAATAGAACCCTGAAAACCATGGGATTAGAGATTTTGAAGGAAAGGAGATAACCAAAAAGGCCTCTTCTAGTACATCAAATGAAACAGAATTAAAGATTTACATGGGGATTCAATATATACCCAAAGGCACTCCAAAAACCTAAGAATCGATAGAGAAACACCCATGGAGGAGGGAGGAGCTCCTGGTTCATCACCCTTCCTATAATGGTTGAATAGGGAAGAAAATTAGGGAAGACAACTTAAATATGAAGGAAATTGTTTTTAATTTTCACAATTTCTAAGAGTTGTATGATTTGGAAACATGGTTTTACAAATCATTCACCCACCACGTATCTCCGTTTTTGTAACGCCCCGACCCCAGCTACCCAGAGTCGGTGCATTACTTCTTAACATTGGCATGATCACAAGAAAGATCAAATCTCGAAAGACCGATTGGTTTAGTAGCCTTAGAAACACTAGATATAATCATAAAGTTTTACATTACATTTCAAAGTGAAAAACTACTACAACAACAAAGTCTTCATATCCACACTATTAATCCCTCATAATATCCCTGCAAGTCATTCATAATTTACTTCTTCACTACCTGGGAAAAATAAAACATAGAAAAGGGGTGAGCTCAAATGCCCAGTAAGGAAAACAATATAGCGGAACATTCAAAATAATCATAAACATTTAAGGCAATGAATTACTAAAACAAAAGCCTTTTAAAATTGAACTTCAACATAGTATGGCAAAAGTAAAATGAAATAATGCCATTTACTTATTCACATGGATATTCTACTAATCGAATAATCACATGCAATATCAATAACCACTTTCATAATGTTGGAATGCATAATGCCAGACTATCATAACCACATGGCCAAGGCCTCGTGCCAAGACTACAAATAAGATTTTGTCAAGGCCTTGTGCCAAGACACTAGTTTGTCTCGTGAGACCTACCGATGCATCGAGGAGCTATAGCGGGCTCCACCCGTCACTTATTAAGTCCAATGCATTCCCATATGAAAAGGTTTAAACATAACATAAACATTCGTATTAAAACTAGCATACGAAATGTCAATAATTTCACCATAAACTATGAATGGTATAAAAATAGCACATCCACAGTCAAACATATCACAAAACCTTCAATACAATATAGAAGTTTTGTATCATAATAAATCAACTTTAAATAATCTTAAAATCCATCAAAGGATGTTGACATAGATGAAATCAAAATTCTTTTTAAAGAAGTGTCTCCTTTTATTTTGAAATCATTTAAGATCCATATAAAATAAAACATTTTCTTTGAAAATATTCTTATAAGCTTGTATGGAAAGCTTCGACGATTTTATAACGACAGAAAATAACCGCACCCGCCGTATAAGTTAAAAAAAACATTCTTACCTCAATTCTGTCGAAAAGGTTAAAAAGGACCTTGTTTTGAAAACGACGGAAAGATTCCTTTATAAACCTCTTATAAAAAGTCAAACAAGGGTATAAATGACTTAAACCCATATTCTTGTAAATAGTAAAAATGTTTTGAAATACATTTTTAAGAAACATGGATGTGGATGATAAAGAGATCCCAGTAGATTATTACGTATAAACAACCTCGGATAATGAAGAGATTGTGAAATAACCCTTACCTTGTACTTTTCCTTGGTTGGGGTAGGTTAACCTCCTGTATAATAGTGAAATAATTGTTACTAAATTATACAAGAATCATATACATTAATATGATATCATATATGATCTTTTAATATTGATTTGATAATAATATCTTAGTATTATCGTCGTTTCGGGTGATAACCGATTCGTTCTTTTTAAATGTTTGGTTACGTAAGACATGTTTGTAATGGATAGGTTGTATATTATTCAAATCCAGAATGGTATCAAGTCCTTAAACATCATTTTTAAATCATCAAATGATAATTATACTTGAATGGATACGATGGAGGATGAATCTCATCGCGTTCGTGGAGACAGTAGTCCATACGTACGCACGAACGCTACTTCCATTTAATTTTTTATTTTAAAAGAATCGAATCCAAATGATACATAGGTATATTAATATTTCAATATAATATAATATTTTATATATGTTACTTAAGTTCATTAACACCATCCTTTATACG
Organism: Viscum album; assembly: GCA_963277665.1. Classification (NCBI taxonomy): domain Eukaryota; kingdom Viridiplantae; phylum Streptophyta; class Magnoliopsida; order Santalales; family Viscaceae; genus Viscum; species Viscum album. The sequence continues at coordinate 1,778,358,183 of OY728157.1, forward strand.
TTCCATGTGTGGTATGAACGAGTCATATCATTTTAAGGGGGTGGTAGTCCGCACTTCCTCAAATGAAATTATCGTATGTATATACAACATGAAACGAATAATGGTATGAAATAAAATGGAATTACAGAAGCTTATATATAAAATATATATCATTAATATCATATTTAATTACAGTGCCATTATAATGGCCACCATGAGAGGCGGTAAGATGTATTTGAACAATCATCGTTTCGTGAGGCGTTAGTTTGCCATCCACAGAAACATTATGTTCATCATCCATTAGATGGAGTTGTGTGTATGTTTAGTTTGAATACTTCTTATAACAACATCCTAGTATATTTAGGATACTGGTTTTGTTACAAAAGAAAGGAAATAAAAAGAGTTTGGGGGTTGAAGAAGCAAAATAAATGAAAATAATTTAAGAGAAATCGTTACCTTTAATTTAGGTAACTCACTTTGGTTGGAACCAAAGGACTTCTTGAAATGCTTTCTGCCTAAGGGGAAGCTTCAATTAGGAGGAGAGGGATGTGGGGAGCTTAGTTGGGCAGAGTTTGGACGAGCCAAGTGTCTTGAGAGGTGTGAGGAATGAGTAGAAGTGGTCTCCTTTTATAAGGGAGAGGAGGGGCTCTTTAGGAAAGAGTGAAAGTATTACTTTATAATATAATTATATTCGGTTTATAATGGTCCAAAAATCATTGAGGTCGAAGATAAGATGACTCATATTCTAAATAACATCAACCAATAAGAATTGGACAGGTTTTAGATAATATTTTAATCATTATAATCTTATTTATTTAAATGATTTATTAATGAGGTAAACATTGCATCATTATTGTGTCATTAATAATTTAACTTATTTGATGTCTAAAAATTATAAATAAAATATCATTATGTAGGAAATCTCTTTAGCTTTCTAATGAATATTTATAATCGAAAATCCAACATGTATAACCCTATGTAAAAATTGTTCTTCTAAAAGATGTAAGCTTATGCCATTTTTATTTTTATTTTAACTTTATTAATATAAAGTGTCCCTACCACATACAAGTGGCTCCAAGGGGTCCCCAAATTGACCCAAGGATGCTAATGGTCGGGTATGTGTCCACCAATAAGGTTATGACACGTTTTAGGGTAACTTTGTATTATTATAATATTATTTTTTAACCCTTATTTACCGGATTTACCCTTTAACCATGGTAAATAAAATATTTACCACAGTAACTATTCAAAATGTCTAAAAATAAAAGTTACCTATTTACAAAATTTGAACATCCTGATTCCAAATATGGAATCCATTTTCCTAAATTCAAAACACAGAAGTGGCAGAAATTAATTTAAAATTAATTCCCGCTGTCAAAACAAAAAGCGTGTTTTTAAGAGATAATAACTATCAAAAGATTGACACTCGTTTATGTTCGGTTTAATTGTAAAATTATGTCCAATGACCAACATTATATTAAATGGTAAAAATATATTCTAAATATACTTTAAAACCACTCAAATTCATAATTTATCACTATTAATTATTTTGATTAAAATAGTTGTTTTTAATTAAAATTTAGTAATTTTCACTATTCATCAAAATATGAAAGTTATCCGAAAAGTACCAAAATTTCACCTTAGGGTAAATTCGACACTAAGAATCCAAAAATGAAGTCAATTTTGAAATATAAAATATATATAATTTCAAAAAGTAGGTATTACTATTCATAACGGCTAGTTTGATCGGTTGTGGTGTGTGTTAAAACTCGAAGTTGCGTACAACACACGCTACTGTATTATTCAAAGGAAAGCGTACCGTGGAAGCTTGGGATGTTTCATTTTAAATTTTTTTGATGTCCCCATTTAGTCAAAAAGTTTAAAATATCGTATTTAAAAAGGGTTCACTATTAAAAGTTGATAAAAGTGCAATACTGAAAATGAATTTGTTCTTGCATTATATCTAAGAAACTCATAATATGGATTCTAAAATTATAAGGATTATATAAAGTTTAAAATTTAGATAATACTATTCATAACCTCTTTTGAATGGATTTTTTTTGTAAGTCATGGTGTGATTGAACTCGGTGTTGCGTGTAGTGAAAGTTATTGAATTATTTTTAAGAAATAACACACTCTGAAATCCTGGGGTGTTACATTCTCCCCTCCTTCAATAAATTGCGTCCTCGCAATTTGAAATTGTTCTTCAAAAATAAAAGGTTGAAAGTAGAAAATATATTTGTGGGAAAACCCACATCGGAAATTGGGTTACTAAAATTTAGTCTTAATATGAGGAAAAGAGAAATGAAAGGGTCACCACCAAATTATGATCTCGATTAGGAGAACATTGGTGGCAATTAGAGACATATAATTGGAGGAAAAACGTAAATATTTATAGGTAGTGATTGAGGTCATCAATCACAAACAAGTATAAAATTGAGGTCCTTAAACTCATCAATCCATGATGATTTGAAATACCATCGGTTCAACAAAACATAGGGTATTAGGATAACACATTTTTGACGTTTCAAAATATCTTAGTTGAAATCCCACATCGAAAAATGAATTAATGAGGCCTCTATTTAAAATAAAGAGTGGAAAGTATGAAGATTACCGAAAATAACACATACTAGGGTTCCATGTAAGAAAATATGGATATGGAAGAAAAATCTAGCCATCAATTATCTGATGGAGAGTGGTAGAGAACATGGCTATGAAAAGGCCAACAATCCCAAAGCCATAAATTAGTGATGATTTAAGGTACCATCTAGGACAACATTTTTGTTCTAAGTTACTTTTATTAATGATGAGGAATTTATTTATGAGATTGGCTAAGATCATAAGGAGATATACTTAGTTTATAATAAATTTCTACCAAAACTCATCATTCACTCGAAAAAAAAATTCTATTTATACTATTCATAGAGGGTTCCAAAATAAACGAATTTATAATTAATCTACCAGATCTTTTAAAAAAACTACTTTATTTAATCCAGGACATCTCGTGGGATAGTGGTAGGTGATACACCCGTGTCGCCCTTTGGTTGCGGGTTCAAGTCTCGCAGCCTTGCCGGATGCGACGGGTTGCCGCCCGACCTCCGGGTTGTTCTTTTATGGCAATCCAAAATAATCCAAACTAGAACTATCCAAAATACTTCTGTCCAAACTCACAGTCCAACATTCATAAGGAAGGTAAACATAATATAGATCATTTTTACCCCGTAATAGCATATGAATACCTTCATCATGTATTACCATATTCCTTATTGATTACATTCATGCTCCCTTATTCCATATAGAATGCTGGATATACTTCATTAATCCAAAAATGTTTTAAACCCCAACAATGATGGAATATACAAATCATTAATCAGTTCCAAGGTAGTCAAGAATATCCAATATAATTTATCCAAAACAATCACATATTATTCCAAAATCACTACCTCAGTATCAGAACTATATTATGGTTTATCATTCTCTCAACCATATATTTTCCAAAAATCTATCCTGCTAATGAGTCACTTTTCTTTGTTCCACACAATCTCAAGTCCTTAATGAAATAGTACTGCAGTACAATCCTTATATACTCCATAATTATTATAACAAGTACATTGTTGATACAACACTCAATTGACATAATCAACATAAGAACTCTAATCATTCCTCTTCATCTGTGGTAGTATCATAACTTGATTATTATCCAATAGCATCATTTGCGGCATAGTCTGATGACTGGGACATAGGTTCGCGTAGTGTCCAAACTCCTTGAAAATGAAGCATTGTACATTTAAAACCATTTTCTTACCCTTGCAGTCACGTACTTTGTGCCCTTTTCCTCCACACTTATAACAAACTCCCATTCCTTTCAGGCAAGTTCCAGGGTGTTTCTTTCCACAGTTACCACATATGGGAAAATTCTTCTTTTCCCTCTTACTTTTATCCATCTTTCTCTCTTCCATCCTTTTCTTCTCTTGCTTCCCTTCAAAGCCATAGGACTCAGTAAACTCTTTACTTATCTTATCAACACATGATATTATTTCTTCATATGATGATAATACATGGGAGACTATTTCTCTTATAAATTATAGCTTAAGACCATGAAAGATATGATCCTTCCTTCTCTTTGGATCATGTGCATTTCTGGAGTTCTCATTCCTTCTACTGGGCGCCATTTCTAAACAATGGCATACACTAGATCAGTTTATGAATCAAAATACATAATCCCATACTTATAAAACACTTAACATAAATTGAACTATTTATGGATATAATCCATAATCATAAGAATGTTTTCTTTGAGGAAGTATATACTCATAATCCCTTCAAAATGATTTGTAAAGAAAATGAGAGTTATCCTAAGCATATCCCCCGGGAGTGTCGTAACCAAGAGTGCAGCAAGGCCCGTTGTCGTGCACCAGTTCCCGTTCGAGTCTAGCTCAAAGTGGTGTTTTCGGGTTTTACCCCTAGGTACATCTGTGCCAGAGCCGCCTCTACCTGCTCGTATCCAGACAGGGATGTATTGCTCGGAAAACTCACAAAATCTCTACAATACCAAAATTCTAGGAAGTTCTTCTATACTAATCCTCAAAGTTAATCTTAGGTCTACGTGCTCTAATCAGAGTTTATCTAAATCTAGCTTCCAAGGTTTGTACTAAACTTCCTCTGATACCAACTGTAATGCCCCGACCCCAGCTACCCAGAGTCGGTGCATTACTTCGTAACATTGGCATGATCACAAGAAAGATCAAATCTCGAAAGACCGATTGGTTTAGTAGCCTTGGAAACACTAGATATAATCATAAAGTTTTACATTACATTTCAAAGTGAAAAACTACTACAACAACAAAGTCTTCATATCCACACTATTAATCCCTCATAATATCCCTGCAAGTCATTCATAATTTACTTCTTCACTACCTGGGAAAAATAAAACATAGAAAAGGGGTGAGCTCAAATGCCCAGTAAAGAAAACAATATAGCAGAACATTCAAAACAATCATAAACATTTAAGGCAATGAATTACTAAAACAAAAGCCTTTTAAAATTGAACTTCAACATAGTATGGAAAAAGTAAAATGAAATAATTCCATTTACTTATTCACATGGATATTCTACTAATCGAATAATCACATGCAATATCAATAACCACTTTCATAATGTTGGAATGCATAATGCCAGACTATCATAACCACATGGCCAAGGCCTCGTGCCAAGAATACAAATAAGATTTTGTCAAGGCCTTGTGCCAAGACACTAGTTTGTCTCATGAGACCTACCGATGCATCGAGGAGCTATAGCGGGCTCCACCCGTCACTTATTAAGTCCAATGCATTCCCATATGAAAAGGTTTAAACATAACATAAACATTCGTATTAAAACTAGCATACGAAATGTCAATAATTTCACCATAAACTATGAATGGTATAAAAATAGCACATCCACAGTCAAACATATCACAAAACCTTCAATACAATATAGAAGTTTTGTATCATAATAAATCAACTTTAAATAATCTTAAAATCCATCAAAGGATGTTGACATAGATGAAATCAAAATTCTTTTTAAAGAAGTATCTCCTTTTATTTTGAAATCATTTAAGATCCATATAAAATAAAACATTTTCTTTGAAAATATTCTTATAAGCTTGTATGGAAACCTTCGACGATTTTATAACGATGGGAAATAACCGCACCCGCCGTATAAGTTAAAAAAAACATTCTTACCTCAATTCTGTCGAAAAGGTTAAAAAGGACCTTGTTTTGAAAACGACGGAAAGATTCCTTTATAAACCTCTTATAAAAAGTCAAACAAGGTTATAAATGACTTAAACCCATATTCTTGTAAATAGTAAAAATGTTTTGAAATACATTTTTAAGAAACATGGATGTGGATGATAAAGAGATCCCAGTAGATTATTACGTATAAACAACCTCGGATAATGAAGAGATTGTGAAATAACCCTTACCTTGTACTTTTCCTTGGTTGGGGTAGGTTAACCTCCTGTATAATAGTGAAATAATTGTTACTAAATTATACAAGAATCATATACATTAATATGATATCATATATGATCTTTTAATATTGATTTGATAATAATATCTTAGTATTATCGTCGTTTCGGGTGATAACCGATTCGTTCTTTTTAAATGTTTGGTTACGTAAGACATGTTTGTAATGGATAGTTTGTATATTTTTCAAATCCAGAATGGTATCAAGTCCTTAAACATCATTTTTAAATCATCAAATGATAATTATACTTGAATGGATACGATGGAGGATGAATCTCATCGCGTTCGTGGAGACGGTAGTCCGTACGTACGCACGAACACTACTTCCATTTAATTTTTTATTTTAAAAGAATCGAATCCAAATGATACATAGGTATATTAATATTTCAGTATAAGATAATATTTTATATATGTTACTTAAGTTCATTAACACCATCCTTTATACGTTCCATGTGTGGTATGAACGAGTCATATCATTTTAAGGGGGCGGTAGTCCGCACTTCCTCAAATGAAATTATCGTATGTATATACAACATGAAACGAATAATGGTATGAAATAAAATGGAATTACAGAAGCTTATATATAAAATATATATCATTAATATCATATTTAATTACAGTGCCATCATAATGGCCACCATGAGAGGCGGTAAGATGTATTTGAACAATCATCGTTTCGTGAGGCGTTAGTTTGCCATCCACAGAAACATTATGTTCATCATCCATTAGATGGAGTTGTGTGTATGTGTAGTTTGAATCCTTCTTATAACAACATCCTAGTATATTGAGGATACTGTTTTTGTTACAAAAGAAATGAAATAAAAAGAGTTTGGGGGTTGAAGAAGAAAAATAAATGAAAATAATTTAAGAGAAATCGTTACCTTTAATTTAGGTAACTCACTTTGGTTGGAACCAAAGGACTTCTTGAAATGCTTTCTGCCTAAGGGGAAGCTTCAATGAGGAGGAGAGGGATGTGGGGAGCTTAGTTGGGCAGAGTTTGGACGAGCCAAGTGGCTTGAGAGTTGTGAGGAATGAGTAGAAGTGGTCTCCTTTTATAAGGGAGAGGAGGGGCTCTTTAGGAAAGAGTGAAAGTATTACTTTATAATATAATTATATTCGGTTTATAATGGTCCAAAAATCATTGAGGTCGAAGATAAGATGACTCATATTCTAAATAACATCAACCAATAAGAATTGGACAGGTTTTAGATAATATTTTAATCATTATAATCTTATTTATTTAAATGATTTATTAATGAGGTAAACATTGCATCATTATTGTGTCATTAATAATTTAACTTATTTGATGTCTAAAAATTATAAATAAAATATCATTATGTAGGAAATCGTTTTACCTTTCTAATGAATATTTATAATCGAAAATCCAACATGTATAACCCTATGTAAAAATTGTTCTTCTAAAAGATGTAAGCTTATGCCATTTTTATTTTTATTTTAACTTTATTAATATAAAGTGTCCCTACCACATACAAGTGGCTCCAAGGGGTCCCCAAATTGACCCAAGGATGCTCATGGTCGGGTATGTGTCCACCAATAAGGTTATGACACGTTTTAGGGTAATTTTGTATTATTATAATATTATTTTTTAACCCTTATTTACCGGATTTACCCTTTAACCATGGTAAATAAAATATTTACCACAGTAACTATTCAAAATGTCTAAAAATAAAAGTTACCTATTTACACAATTTGAACATCCTGATTCCAAATATGGAATCCATTTTCCTAAATTCAAAACACAGAAGTGGCAGAAATTAATTTAAAATTAATTCCCGCTGTCAAAACAAAAAGCGTGTTTTTAAGAGATAATAACTATCAAAAGATTGACACTCGTTTATGTTCGGTTTAATTGTAAAATTATGTCCAATGACCAACATTATATTAAATGGTAAAAATATATTCTAAATATACTTTAAAACCACTCAAATTCATAATTTATCACTATTAATTATTTTGATTAAAAAAGTTGTTTTTAATTAAAATTTAGTAATTTTCACTATTCATCAAAATATGAAAGTTATCCGAAAAGTACCAAAATTTCACCTTAGGGTAAATTCGACACTACGAATCCAAAAATGAAGTCAATTTTGAAATATAAAATATATATAATTTCAAAAAGTAGGTATTACTATTCATAACGGCTAGTTTGATCGGTTGTGGTGTGTGTTAAAACTCGAAGTTGCGTACAACACACGCTACTGTATTATTCAAAGGAAAGCGTACCGTGGAAGCTTGGGATGTTTCATTTTAAATTATTTTGATGTCCCCATTTAGTCAAAAAGTTTAAAATATCGTATTTAAAAAGGGTTCACTATTAAAAGTTGATAAAAGTGCAATACTGAAAATGAATTTGTTCTTGCATTATATCTAAGAAACTCATAATATGGATTCTAAAATTATAAGGATTATATAAAGTTTAAAATTTAGATAATACTATTCATAACCTCTTTTGAATGGATTTTTTTTTGTAAGTCATGGTGTGATTGAACTCGGTGTTGCGTGTAGTGAAAGTTATTGAATTATTTTTAAGAAATAACACACTCTGAAATCCTGGGGTGTTACAGTTTTCTTGAGAGGGGACCAGGAAACATGGTCTGGATGGCCACCCACACAGTTTGGGAAAACCTTGTGGATCCCATGTGCCTGCCTCTGTTCAAAGGGGAATAACCATAAAATTGTTTGGGAAGGACCACACGATTGTCAAAACATGTGAGGGCCATGTCCTTGGCTCTGTCTGAGACTCCACCAGCCCTCATGGTCATGATGAATGGTTAAGCTAACCATGTGGCAATATTGAAACTTGCACATCATGGCATCTAATCCTATATTTCATGTCCCAAACCCTTGACAAACCCCAAGACCTTTCATAATATTAATAAAACCCACCATTAACCATTTAATATGAATTCTAACTAAAATTTATACTAATATATACCTCTTCTAAGTTCCAATATCTTACAATCTATCAATTGTAGTCAACACACATAAATTCTTCGTGGAAAACCATTTCAATTTACAGTGTGGACATAAATATCCATTCAATTTTATTCATTAACATTGTAAACTCTTTCACATAAGGATGAAATAATTGTATGTAATTGAGACACATGATTATGTAAACATTTAAGAACCATCCATTTATCATAATAAATAATTCACTTGAATTATATGCTTCACCCATCGATATTCCCTTCACTACGGTGTGGTGAAACTCCTTTTTCAAATTTAAATCCCACACAAAAAGCACTATGGTTTAGTCATTTACTTATGCCCATATTTAATAGGAAGAACACATATTGACCATGGTAAATATTATATTTGATGACATAAAATTTTTGTTTGGTTTGCACCCAAAATTCCATTCACCATGGTGTGGTCTCCTACTGTTGTCTATAATTGGCCTATGACTCTACATATTGACCACGACTTCCATTAAACACCACCATACCCATAATGGGATTACCCATGTTATATAAGGATACTTCTATAATACTAAGACTTACATTATGATATGTTCAATCCCATTTTAGCCATTTTGAACTGCATATCTTCAATTTATTGCTTCATATCAACCAAAACTATCACCATGGTATTATTTTTCCATTTTTTCATAGGTACAACTCCATCACACTTGACCATGACCTGAAACATGGATATATTGACCTCAAAAATATTTTATAGGTGCTATGGAATTCTATTATTAGGATAAACACAATGTGTTCCCTTTCTACTTTCCCATATTGGGAATTTCCTTCTCCACCACGACCTATGATATGGCATGGTTTACCTATAAATATTATTTGCAACCTGCACAATGACCACAACAATGACATGGTCTTCTTTGGTTGGCATGTTTCACTCTTGTGTAACTCTATTTTATTCTCTTAACTTCCAAACTCCCTCCAAAATTCCTCCCTTCCTTTGTGTGGATAATGTATCAAACTAACAACCTTCAAGATGACTTTTAAAAAAATGAAAATATCAAGAAATCAAGATAGTTTTTAATAATCCTACAAGAATCACCTTGAACTTATTATTAATCATCAAGATCACCATCATTATTTTTAAAAAAATCCAATAGAATACATTAGGATTATTGACATAAATAATCACATGGGTAGGTTCGGGCTGATACATCTTTAATTATGATATGTGGAAAACATTATGAATAGAAATGAATCTCAGTGGTATAGAAGTTGATAAGTAACTTCACCAATATGATCTAGAGTTTAAAGATGTCCATTATAATAAGGATCTAATTTCCTTGCTTACCCAAAATATGATTCCCCATCCTTAGATGAACTCATAAGAATACATGATCCCCAACTTCAAAAGATAATGATTGAAAATGATGATCCGTATAAGATTTTTGATGTCTCTAGGATATTTTATTCATTTTCCTTTCATATTTATTTTTTCAGTAGGCTCACACAAAAGTCTTGGTTTAATCTGTTAAGTTTCCCCATTCTCTACCCAGAAAAGTAGAGATTGATATAAATAACCATACAATGCCTCATACAGGTCCATATGTATTGTGACATGATAAACATTATTATAAGAAAACTCCACTAAATAAAAATGGTCTTCCCATGACTCTCCAAAGTCCATCATCTAGTATCTTCATGGTTCTTCTAATTTTGAATCATATATTCTAACTAACCATCCATTTGAGGATGGTATTCCAAATTCATGTTAGCGTGGTTCCAAGGGCCTATTGTATCTGCTACAAAAACAATGAGGTAAATATAGGGTCTTAGTTAGAGACAATATAATCTGAAACCCTATTCAATTTCACCACTTCCCAAAAATAGAGCCTTTATAATCCATCTATTATATTAATATATCATATTTCAGTGAAGATTGCTAAATTTTTAATTTGATCCATAATAACCCAAATGTTTTCCTATTTTCAAATAATTAATTTTAAATAGAATAGTGAAAAAGTACATAGCATTGGTATAACCAATGATTGTAACATTCCATCTATTTGTTGATGTTTGACCTTAACCTATTGAAAATTTAAAAATCACATGACATACTAATCCACCTTTCTCTTCATATGAGACCACTAGAAATGGTCCTTCATTGCCTTACACATATTACAAGTACTTGGGTGTATAATCCACTTTTAATGGTCATAAGTACAATAGAGTTTCTATTGAAAAAGTATGGGAACTATAATCTTATATCAAAAGAGAAATATATATTTTTTATACTATTTACATACATCAATAGTCTCTCTAACATTGATGTTTGACCTAACTGTATGACAATTATCATCTAAATGTTGATCCTCCTTGATTTGTTCAACCAATTTAGGAATTATAGTGACTTAAGAGAAAAAAAAATATCATTATAATCAGTACATTTCAAGTGAATGTTAATAATTACCCCTATTAATTTCCATTAGTGTCAGGATTCTCTATCCACTTAGTTATATGACTTATGACTTAATGCATCAACCACTAAATTATCTTTATCACATGATAAACCAAGTAAAACGTGAATATTTGTAGATATTCCATCCAACATTATTGTCATAAGTTCAAGTCACATTATGAAAATATGTGTTTTATTATTTTATGATATATTTAAATAGTGAACTTTTTACCAAAGTGACAGTGGTGCCAGTTTTTAAAGCATGGACCACCATGGATTATTCTTAATGGTGATAAGTACATGGGTGTATAAACCACTTTGAATGGTGATATGTACAATAGAGTTTCTATTGAAAAAATATGGGAACTATAATCTGATCTCAAAAGAGAAATATTGAATTTTTATCCTCTTTACATACATTAATGGTCTCCCTACCATTGATGTTTGACCAAACTGTATGAAAATTAACATCTAAATGTTGAACATACTTGATTTTTTCAACCAATTTTGAAATTATAGTGACTTAAAAGAAAAAAAATATCATTATACTCAGTACATTCCAATTGCATGTCAATAATTACCCCTATTAATTTTTATTAGTGTTAGGATTCTCTATCAACTTAGTTATATGACTTATGACTTAATGAATCAGCCACTAAATTCTCTTTCTCACATAATAAAACAAGTAAAAGTTGAATATTTTGAGATATTCTATCCAACATTATTTTCATAAGTTCAAGTCACATTATGAAAATTTGTGTTTTAAGATTTTATGATATATATAAATAGTGAATTTTTACCAAAGTGACAGTGATTCCAGGTTTTTAAAGCATGGACCTCCATGACTTATTCTTAATCATTGGTTGGGTAATTAATTCCATGTATCCTCAATTTTTAAGATCCATAAGCTATGAAATGATCACTATATATAAGAACACAACCCAATATAGACCCAAATTCATTATAAAAGAAAATATAGCCTTATCCTAGCTCTAAAAAGATATGTATAGGCTCTGAAGTGAGTAAATATTTATGTTCCTTGAAATATTTATGAAAATCACTAATCCAATAAAACATTATAACCTTATCAATATAGTCATGGGAGAAGAGAGACATGAGAAATCATGTAGAAAGTGATGATAATACCATGTGAATACAAAAAATATTTTTATTTCAAAGGTATTCTTAAGAGGTAGCTAAGAAATAATGGCCTTAATTTTATCAAGGTTGATCGATATAATATTTTCCAAAATTACATTCCCATGGAAGTGAAATTCTTATATTTATAATTCTAAAATTTTGAATTTCTCATACATATAATTTTTTCATAGAGTGCTCAATATAATATCTAAGTTCCTTTCCTTAAAATATTTTTTTCTCGATAATACACTAATATTTTTCCAATGAATACCACAATGAAGGAATAAAACTACCAGTGAAAGATATGATTCATTAGTGCCATGAAAACTACTGGTATATTACTAAGACTAAAGGGAATTACCAAGTATTAATAGTGATCATAATGGATTCTAAAATCTATCTTAGAAATGTACTCTTTTTTTACCTAGAGTTAGTGGTACCCGGATTATAGATCAATTTTAGATATCCCCCAAGATCCCTTCAATTGATCATACATATAATCAATTATAGGAATATTATATTGATTCTTAAATAGAATTTGATTTATATGATGATAATCAACCCAAAATCTATGTGTAGTGTCAAATGTTTTTAGAAAATATGACCAGAGTGGCCCAAGGAAATTAACTTCATCATAGAAAGATGTTGGTTTATAATTCTTCCAACTAGAACTTCAATTGTTATAAATTGGTTAGTTCCATTCTATATCATGGAAGTGAAATAAGATTCTTTCTTGGGATTAGGTTTATATAAAATTACACCTCCATTTTTGGTGGTATTTTGAAGAAAATATTTAGAAATACTTCAAGGTATCAATCTACTATGATAAGAAAATTTCTATGCTAGACCCAGATGTTATTTTTTAAAATTAATACGAGGTGGTCCTATCCACTATCACCATAGGTTTTACTCTTCCTACAATTTAATCATATTTCACTTTGAATACTTGAACAACTTCTTCAGGAGATGTAAAAGTCACTCGTCTAGTGTAGAAGTCAATATGATCCTTGAATACTACCATAAAATTTTTTCCCAATATTAAATAAAATATATCCATGTACAAGATAGGTATATCCCATCAAACTAAACTAATTCAACAGGGATAGGACATATTGGGAATTTAAATTCACTACACTATCACTGCCTGAGATGTTTCATAATGATCATAATGTGAGTAATCATGTTCACATCCAAGACTAGTTCCTTTACGAACATAAAAGAAATAAAAATGGGATGCGCAAGCTTAAAACATAAAATGCATTATGATATAGCCAAATAGAATAGTACCTCACACTTTCAAGGGATCTAATTCTTCATTTTTCATAACCTGGTTAGTTCTAAAAAGCTATCAATACACCCACCTAAATGATTCCTACCCCCATGATGAGGCATTTCTTGCTAAGGCATTGGTGTATTTCTAGAATCACATTGAATACCTAAATTATGAGGGTGATAACTGATATGACAAAATCGTCTAGATAGATCATGAGAATCCTACAACATATTGAAATAATCACCACTAATAGAATTTAGGGGATTTTTAAAATAACACTTGAGATATAAATTTTGACCATAATTATGACAGTATTGAGGCTGTGTCATGTAATCCCTCTTTATGTGCTTTAACAAACCACATTATAAACATACAGGTTGGTTACTATGATCCATAGGAAAGGAAACTAATCCAATGGATTGGTTCACTGGTGATCCACTACTTTAGGAGTAGATCTTCCATCTACACATATTCTCAGTATTGGAGTTCCCAACTATGATTAGGATGAAAAAGGAATTACATCCAATAAGATTCCCAATGATGTATTTTTCTACCACAATGTTTGTCATATATGTGAAATTAACAAAGAAAAACATCACCAATCTAGAAAGAATGTCCAGTAATAGATCCAATTCAAACATACATGACTTGACTTATTATATTGACACAACTTCTACTGAAATATAAGAAAGGTTTGTGAACCAGGATCCATAATACCTAATTGGGAGGTTTCATTCATGCATATAAGTCTATTGTTCATGATACTGAGAAGGTATGTGGATATAGTATTTTGTTAAGAACTTCCTTGAATCCTTCCCAACTAAGGCCTTGAGTGTCCTTTTCATGGACAACTAGTTCCCACCATTGTTGTGATAGATCCTCAATAATATACACTTATAGATTCACTTTTACATCAGATAGAGTTCCCAAGAATTTAAACATTTTATTTATTATTCCAATACATACCTCCTCTTGCTTTGGTCCTAAGTCACCTAGAAAAATTATTGGATTTTACCCTTTTCATTTTAGTGAAAGGTCCACATGATCTATATCCTTAGGTAGATTTCCATTTTCAATAGTCTTAAAATATTATAAAATTCTTATGATAAGATTTTTATTCACCTATGGTTTAGGTGAAACCACATTCTCAGTAACACCCTCCTGCTAGTTTCTAGGTATCAGGGCGGGTGATATTTTTCTATAGTCATATAAAAATAATTACTCAGTCAGATCCAAATACTTGAATCCTATATCTTTTACCATATACCAAATCATAAAAAGAAATATCATAAAATATCATATGAATGATGATGTCCTAACGGGATGTCCATTTACTGATGCATGATACTAAAATCCCATCAGCTAAACCCACAATGATGATATGGAAACATGATTATAAGTTTTTTATAACACATTTTTATACCTGGACCACCCTGGTAACTTGAATTTAAATATTAAGTGGCTAGATATTCATTTTTATATGATACATTTCAAGTCCTAGCACATCCTATATTTATTCCTACCATTATGACTAATAGTCCATACCAAACTGATACTATTTGTAACATCCCGAACCTGACCCATTTTATTGTACATGAGAGAGATTCCACTAAAATTAGGTTCATTTCTGATCTCACTCTGATCCACTATTTCATTTTCACCCTTACACCACTATGCTAAACTATTTTTGTATTGAAAATTATAAAACTAATAAAACATTTCACTTAATTTTTTATTCAATTATTTTATTTTTATCACATTTAAAAAGGTATATTTTTATTTTTTTGATAATTAAATTTCAGGTGTAGGTAATTTGGAGGTCCCATGATGATGTTTAGAAAAATGGGTCAAACTAAGCAGGATCGATGCACACCAGTGGAATCAACCACATACTTATACTGAACTGTGCATCTCAATGGGATACATTTTTTTGGACCGGTCCAAAATTTATTAGGATACACTTCATATGAATTATCCCAACACAAATTCATCCACTAAGATTCCAATCCAAACCAATATGTCCAGCACACCGAATCTGCATGAAGTCAAAAGTTGTGTGTTGTGATCTGTGCATATCTCGAGCTGTAAGTGTTCAAATGAATCCAAACGTTTTGTGGAGATAGTAATGAGGTGTGGATACAAAATTTTAATTTTCTCCAAAGAGAGATAAGGATTTACGAATGTCTAAAACCATGTTGAAAGTAGTTTTAAGATATCTGTGTTCCCAAAACCACCATCCACTTTTCCAGTAAAATGGAACCTTGGGCTCCTCATTTTTATGTTTGGACTGGAAGAAAATCTCTGGTATTTTGGAGAACCAAAGGAGTCCACTACTATTCCATGAATTTCTGGAGACCACTATCCTCCTAGGGGGATCAATGATGAAGGATAAGTTCCACCCGAGCCTCCTCCTCGTCTCGATGTCAAGCTAAACGGTGAACAATCATTTTGATAGAGATACACATCCTTGGGAGGAAGTTCTTACACTTGTTATTATACTCGTTTTGTGTAATTTTTTTGTTAAATCTTTCACTTATGATTAATATTTATTTTTATCTCCTATGATTATATTTGTTTTGTTATAATTAAGTGAAACACTTTTTATTTCAACACCGATTGGGTTGAGATTTAAAGTGGGAATATTGGGTTGTTCTGATTGGGAAACACAAACATCCCTTTTTTCTCACACATACATTATATATTAGTATGATTTAGTAGTCTTAACTCTATGCTTGAGGTCCAATCCTTGAACAGATTTTTTTTTTCAAGGGTTGCTACCTTTTGCAATGATTTAAGAGGCAAGAGGGGAATCAAGATCTTGAAAACCCTCAATGAAATAATTAAACAAAAACCTGTGTATTTTTCAGAACAATGAACGGTCCAAGATGTGTCATGAACATGAAATGACCTCCTCCACTCATATTTATTAAAAACCCACCTTAATTTAACAACTGTTAAACATTTTTAATCAAGTTATTTTAATAATTTTTTTTCAAAATCTCCCCCTATTTCCGGGGAGCGCTTTGGTTTTCAATTAGTGTTTTTGATAATATTTTTTGTAAATTTTGTAAATATTTATTTGTTTTATCTTATAACTTTGTATATGTTTTTTGTTTTGATTTATTTATTCGATAGTATCTGTGTATTATCCGTTCTACTATGGTATATTTACCACCTTTCAAACCATAACCAGAGAAGATCCTACATCAGTGACACAAAGACGCAAAAGGCAACCCTTTGAAGGAGACACCAACACTTGAGACTTTTCTAAACCCCTATTGTTATAAAACCAAATTAGAACTTGAAATTAACGTGTATAAAATGGATGAAGACAATAAAACACTAAAATAACTAACCTCACCTGATGTTGATATCCAACCCACATACATTCAAACACATGGTGAGGCATCCAATTTTGAACTAAAATCTGTTCTAATTCACTTGTTGCCAAGATTCCATGGACTCACGGGAGAAGAACCACATAATCATCTATAAGAATTTCATACTATATATTCAAACTTAAAACCTTATAATATAGATGAAGAACAAATTAAGCTTAGGTAATTCCGATTTTCATTAAAAGTCACTATGAAATATTGGTTTTATTATGTTAATTCACCAATTAGAGGTTGAGCATGCATGAGATTCCTTTTTATTGAAAAATAATTCCTAGCCTCTAGAACCTCAACAACAAGGAATGAAATATACGAGATAAGAAAATTAAAAGGGGAAACACTTCATGAATATTTGGAGAGATTTAAGTGGTTATGTTCAAGATATCCACACCACCAAATAAGCAATAAAATTTTAATTTAGTATTTTTATTATGGTTTGATTCTTATTGATAAAAATATGATTGATGCTACTGCAGGTGATGCACTAGTTGATAAAACCCCAATTGCTTCAAGAACACTGATTGAGAACATGGTGTAAAAAACTCAACATTTCGGTTCAAGGTCTAGTGTACCCACTCGAGGTGTTCATGAGGTGTGAAGTACTGAATTTGAGAAAAAGGTGGACACAATTTTTGAAGAGGTAAGTACCCTTCTTCGACAACTTGATCATTACTAAGGGAAATAAAAACCTCCTCCTCTCATCCACTGTGGAATATGTTCTTCTGGCACCCATTATTCGGACCAATTCCCCCCAACTAACAGAAGCTTCTAAGAGTTGTGAGACAATATTTCCAGGACACCCCTATAATCAACCCTTTAGGCAAGAACCATAATATCCATCTGACCCTGGGTGGAAAGACAACCAACCTTATAGGCATGGGGGTTATTCAAACCAACCTCAATAATAATTGAACCAACTAGGGTAGAGTAGTCATCCATCACCACCACAAAAAATTACCCAACCACCACAAAGGCCTTTCCAACCACCCCTCCAAAACCTTAGCCTAGCCTAGAAGAAAGGATGAAACAAATGGATACCAACAATCTATAATTCCAACAAACCACCCAAGCTACCATACAATACCTAAAACCTCAATTAGGCCAACTCGCTAACTATGTGGGGGAAATTAAAAGTCATGGGTCGGGTAAACTACCCTCCCAACCACTTGTAAACTCTAAGTATAAGGGAAATGTAAATTCCATCACCCTTAAGAGTGGAAATAAACTTAAAATACAAATGAACCGTCAAATAGATTCATCCCCTCATGGGGAAACCACCATCCCAACCACTAAAAATGTTCCAAATGTTGAAAATACTTATCCTGAGAGAAACCCTTCCAAAGGAAAGAGAAAGTCTGTTGATGAGTCACCTATCCCAAAAATTCATATTCCATTTCCCCAAATTTCCACCCAACCTATGAAGAAAAAGTAAATTGAACATGATAAGTAAATATTGGAAACTTTTAAAAAAGTACAGGTTAACATTCCTTTGAATGATGCTGTGAAGAAAATTACAAGATATTCCATGTTTCTGAAGGATATGTGTACACACCGAAAGAGAATTTGAGGTGATGAGAAGGTTATCTTGGGGATGAATGTATAATCATTGATAGAGCCATCAATTCCCACAAAATGCAATGATCCATGAACATTCTCTATTTCATGAAACATAGGGGAGTATTCATTTTCCAATGCCATGCTTGATTTGGGTGATTCTTTAAATGTGATGCCTCACTCCATTTACTCTTCATCATAGGTTAGGGAATTGAAGCCCATAGAAATTTTTGTTCAACTTGAAAACTGGAGTGCTGCACACCCCTCTAGTGTGTTAGAGGATGTTCTTGTGAGGGTGAAAATTTGTTTTTTTCCTATTGATTTTTATGTTCTTAAAGTGGAAGGTGATAAGATGAATTAACATACCCCAATCATATTGGGGAGACCTTTCCTAAAGACTTCTAAAACCATAATTAATTCCCACAATGGTATATTATCTATGGAGTTTGGTGGTGACATTTTCCACTTCAACATCCTTGATGCCATGAATAACCCCTCATAAGAACATTTATCTCTCTTTGTTAATTCAATTGATGTAATCCCTTCCACTGAAAAAACATCTTTTCTTTTCTCCTTATCATCTTTCTGAGTTTTCATCATTGATTGAAATTCTGGGAAATAAATCATGCATAGAAATTTGTACATGTATGAAAAAATGTCATGAAAGTTTATTAATTGATTATTTCTTGAACATTGAGGATCACATGACCATTGTGAATACTGTTAAGCTTGTAAAAGCTCATTCCTCAGCTGAGGATGATTCCATTGAGAAGTTATATGAGATTAGTAACCTATCACTTTGAAACACACTCCCATTAATCCAAAATCCACCTAAATTGGAACTATTAAAACAACCTTTAGATTTAAAATATTCCTATCTTGAGAATGGAAACAAGTTTCCTATCATAATTTATAGTTAACTCCCTCCTGAGCATGAATTGTGAATGATTAAACTTTTGACGGAGTATAAACAAGCATTGGGATAGAAAATTAAATACAATCTGGTTATTATCCATCAATTTTCACACATAATATATTGTTAAATGATGATGATAAACCAATAATGCAGTCACAATGTCAACTGAACCCAAACCTACTAAGTGTTGTTAAAAAGGAGGTAAGAAAATTATTGGCTGCTAGAATCATTTACCCCATCTCTGACAGCCAATGGGTTAGTATATTACAAGTTGTTCCTAAAAAATGGGTCTAACAGTAATAAAAATGAAAAAAATGAATTGATTCCAACTCGTGTGCATAATAGTTGGCACGTCTGTATGGACTATCTCTGATTAAACCAACACACTAGGAAGGGTCATTTACCATTGCTGTACATTGACCAAATGGTAGAGAGGATAGTTGGGAACCTCCATTACTATTTCCTTGATGGGTATTTTGGATACTTTTAGATCCATATTTCACTCGAGGTTCAGGAAAAGAAAACCTTTACTTTTCACTTTAGCACATTTACATATAGAAGGATGTTGTTTGGTCTGTCCAATGCTCTAGGTACATTATAGTGATACATGGTTTGTATTTTTTTAGATTACTTGGAGAATTTCATGGAAGTATTCATGGATGATTTCACTATTTATGGATTATATTTTGATGAATGTTTGAGTAGTATTAATTTCATCCTACATCAGTGTATTGAAACTAATATCGTATAAAATTATGAGAAATTCTATTTGATGGGGAGATAATGTATAGTTTTTGGACATGTCATTTTTGGGGATGGTATCCAAGTTGATAAATCAAAAGTGGATTCCATTTCTTCCCTACCATTTCCCAGATGTGCGGTCTTTCCTAGGTCATGCTGAATTTTACCATCGTTTGATTCACAAATTTAGTAAAATTGCACCCCCTCTCTTGATTACTCCAAAAAGAAATGGAATTTTTTTTGATAAAGAATGTGAGGAATATTTTAATAAGTTAAAATGGAGTCTCACATCTCCCCTAGTAATCCAAACACCTCGGTGCAATTTATCATTTGATCTCATGTGTGATTCTTCTAAATATCCAGTTGGGGAAGTCTTATCACAAAGGTTTGACTGATCTCCACATGTCATAGCCTACTCCTCATGTACACTAGACCCTTCCCAAGAAAACTACACCATAAATGAAAAATAATATCTTTCCATCTTGTTCTCCATGGATAAATTCAGGTTATATCTTTTAGGGTCTAAAGTCATTTTTTTCTTAGAACATGCAGACCTCCAGTATCTCTTTACTAAACCGAAAGCCAAACCACATCTCATTAGCTGGATTCTCCTCCTTCAAGTTTTCAATTTATAAATTAGAGATAAAAAAGAAGCAGAGAATGTGGTGGCTGGCCATATCAGAAGGATCCACCCATCCTCAAGCATTGACTCAACCCCCTATATTCCTATAAATGACATGTTTCTGGATGAGATTTTTTACAGAATGCATGATGCTATTCCATGTTATACTAAAATTGTAAATTATTTGGTAGCATCTTTCATTCATACTGATTTCAACAAAAACTAGGCTGACTGTATAACACATGAGTCCCATTGGTACATTTTGGATGACCCCTACCTTGGCGCACATGTAGTGATCATGTCTTCCAGAGTTGTGTTCCAGATAGAGAGTTTTAGTCCATCCTTAGGTTCCGTCACACTCTTGCTTGTGGGGTTCACTTTAGTCCCCAATAGATTTTTTCTCAAGGTCCTTGATTCTAGTATCTTTTTCCCAACAATTTTTATGGATTCCCGTGATTTTTTAAATATTTTCATCGCTTTCAAAGAATGGGGAATGTATCTAAAAGAAATAAAATGCGATAACAACCCTTGATCATCCATGAAATTTTTGATGATTGGGGAATTGAATTTATGGGACCATTCCCCAATTCATTTGGGAACATTTACAATATTTTAGAAGTGGATTATGTTTCAAAATGGGTAGAGGCATGAGCTACAAGGAATGATGATTCTAAGGTAGTTCTGGAATTTTTGAGAACCCCAATATTATGTAGGTTTGAATTACCTAGGTTTATCATTAGTGATCAAGGTTCTCATTTCTTCAACCAAACAATGAGATCTCTTTTGCATCGATGTGGGGTCGGTCAACGAGTGTCTATTGTATATCAACCACAAAACAATGGTTAAGATGAGGTGTCAAATAGAGAGTTAAAACAGTTTTTGAAAAAAGGGTTCATCCCTATAGAAAAAATTGGAGTATTTGACTCAATGATTCGTTATGGGCCTACCATACTGCTTTCAAACCTCCCATTGTAATGTCACCCTATCAACTTGTATTTGGAAAGAGTTGTCACCTCTCTATTGTGATTGAGCACTAGGCCTACTAGTCCATCAAACAATGTGATTATAATATTTCTAGTGTAGGTGATCAAAGAAATTTGTAGATTCAAGAGCTAGAGGAAATGAAAAGAGTTTCATATGAGAACTCATGGATTTATAAAGAGATTACCAAGGATTCCCACGACCATCTCATACTTCATCGTCAGATCCACATTGGGCATACAGTCCTTCTCTATAATAAAAGTTTAAGTTGCATCTAGGTAAACTTAATTACCGCTGGTTTTTACTATACACGGTTACTAATTTATCTCTATTTGGTGTTGTTCAGGTTCATAATGAAGAAACCAAGAAAACCTTCACTGTCAATGGTCTGTAGCTAATGCACTTCCATGAATCCATTCTGAAGTCCCCGATAGAGGAACTCTAAGTTCAAGATGCAGTCTATGTATGACACCCACCAGATATTATCCTTACTTACCACATTATATTTTATTAATGTAATGAAATTTCACACTTTAGGTGTGGAGGGGGGGGGGGGAGATGGGAATATTCTTGGGTTAGTTAGAAATTTTCATCATGTTTCTTCTTTTTTCTCTTTTTAGCTTGATCAATAGTATTGTTACTTTTACCCTTTCCCCACTTTCTCACATTTGTGCTAGAATATTACTTTTTTATGCCCAATTTATCATGGAAAATAATTACAGCTTAATCATCGAAGTTATAGAATATTCATGAGTAATTTCTCTATATCCTGTTGGTTTGATAGTTAAAAAAAATTTATGATGAAATGTAACTTTCAGTGAGAATTCAATATTGTGTCGTGACTTTCTCTTGAAATTTGGTTCTTTGTCAATGATATAAATGGTTGTATCATTTTAAAACCATTGAGAAGAGTGATACCATTTGTGTGAATAGTTTATGGGAAAATTTTTTCAATTGATCTTTCCATACATAATTTCACCCAACCATGAAGTGTGAAAATTTATTTCCTAATGGAAGGTAAATATAAGTTTGGTTAATTTTTCTCTACCAAAAAAATTCTTTTTCCATAAGTTCATTCCTTATCCAATATATTTCATTATTATTCCAGATTAACCTATGCGTGTGTACCTGTTATCTGGCTGTTATACGTCCTAAAAAAACAAAAAAAAAAGGTGTGTCTTGGATAGGTCAAAAACCACCCTTGACATTTGATATTGTTATAACTACTAAAATTAGTGTTGTGAGCAGATCAAACATGGGTTGAGAGAAGAGTGTGATATTTTTTCCAAGTGCAACTTAAAAAAATGAGGTGAGTGATGAAATGTACAAGATATGGGGATATCTATGTTGGGAGCCTATGGTTTGATTTCTGGGAGTGCATAAGTGAGTGGGTCTCAAAATTTGATTATAAAGGATGTAGGGAAGGTTCAGGGGAAAGGATCATGTAAGTATAATTTTTTTAAAATAAAATATATTTACTCGATAGAAAGTGGAAAGAATTGTATGAAATAGTTATCACACATAGACGTGGAGAATTAGTTATATGATTAGATTTTGAATTATTTTCTTTGATTGGTATCATGAATTTCTTGGAATTTAGTTCTAATACAATTTTTGAGACGTCTTTTTCCATGATCACTGAGAATAACTCCTCGGTGTGATTTTTTGATTTGATCACATTTCTTTCATGAATTAAATTTTCCTTGAATGTTAAATCCTTATGAAGTTGGAAATATCTACATGAATAATTTTTGGAAATATGTCTTTTCCCAAGTGTTCAAATGTTTAGGTGTGGGGGTGTGATTGCACCGTGATTTATTGTTTCATTCTCACCCTTACACCACTGTGCTAAACTAGTTTTGTATTGAAAATTATAAAAAATAATAAAAAAATTCACATCATTTTTGATTCAATTATTCTATGTTTATAACTGTTAAAAATTTAAATTTTACTTTTTTTTATAATTACATTTGAGGTGGATGTGATTTGGAGGGCCCATTATAATGTCCAAGAAAAATGGGCCAAACTGCACAGGATCCATGGACACCAGTGGACTCAACCGCATACTGATACTAAACTGTGCTTCCAAATGGGGTGGAATTTTGTGTTCAGGTCCAAATTGAATTGGGATAAATTTCATATGAAGGCACCCAAGCTAAATTCATTCAGTAAGATACTCATCCAAACCAATCAGTCCATAAAACAGAATCTACATGAAGTCAAAAGTGGTGTGATGGGATCTGTCCATATCTCGAGCTATAGGTGTCCAAATGATGAAAAAAATTTGGTGGAGATAGTCAGGAGGTGGGGATTGTTGGAACCGGGCGTGCAGCGGAAGCCCCAAAAGGTGGGTTTTTAAAATTTTTCCACCGCCGTTCGCCGTAAAATTGCCGACGTCGGTGAAGGGCAGCCCGGTGAAAGCCGAGGACCATGCGTGGAGGATTTTAAGCACAAAATTAAACCGTAAAATACCTGGTTTGAATCCAAAGCCGCGCACGACGTCTGATCGTCGTTGGCGATCGCTGCTCGAAGAATCCGAAGCCGAATTCCTCTAGATCGTCCACACGCGCTTCAAGGAATTTGCGGGAGTGCCGTTCGTCGTAATCCGGGTGCTAGCGCGGATCTGCGACGATGCCTTCGATGCTCCAACGACCACCGCATCGCTTCGCTAGCGATGCCCGAGAGAGAGCTCCATCCGAGCTCCTTGGATCCAGAGCATCTCTCTCTAGAATGTGGGAGAGAGGAGAGGAGAGATAAACTCCATGAATAGTCTTTGGCAAATGCCCCTCCCCTTCTATTTATAGTGCATAATTAAAATACCCGGTATCGCCTCGCCAGCCCCGAATACTTAACGCACTATTAACGACGTTTTTATGACTTCTAAACTGAGCCATAAATATTATTATCATTTACTTGTAATATATTAAAATATATTACATGATAATAATTAAGTCATTAACCCGACTCATCGCTCCCATAAATATTAATTGAACCTTGAATAATTTAATATTCGTCAATTAATATTTTTCATGTATTTACTTAAAACTCGTAAATATATTTAATAAATAAATTCAATACTCATTATTCTAAACTCGAATAATATGAATATATTTATCGCATTGGTGATCGTTTAACTTTGGACAATTCTCGGACCCCTAGGGCGGGGCCCACTATGTCCAGTACTCCTATTCAACTGAATAGGGCAGATTCTTGAATACGCTATTGTGTGTGACCCTCTAGGCCCTTATTTCGACAGCCGTGAATAATATTCACAGACCAAGAGCGGGATCTAGCAACCCATCATGGCCCCTGAAGAAATAAGGATTGTCACAGCAGCGACAACCAACCTACGAACACACACTGTGTAATATAATCTCTTTGTCTATAATATCTCATAAAGCAGGACACACTCTCATGTCATCGCCCTTTTCTTGCTTTATTGTTTGTTGATGTAACTGGATGTATTTACCCTCGACTGCCATGGCCATGGTCTTATAAAGGTACTGCCATCCATATCAACATGGCTAGAGATATATTACTTCCATAACCTGGAAGCGACAAATCCTTTCTTGACCATTCAACCAATGACATGCCACTAATGACGCACCCAACACAAACTACCTCGCCACGACTTTATTGCCATGGTTTTCATATTGCATCAAAGTACGCGATCAAATGACATACATTGGTAATGATCTCAAGTCAGGAGACCATTACACATGATCGTAGATAGGAACATCCAATGACACCTGAAACATGTGGTGTTCCTATTGGCGGGTCAGTCCTCATGATCTCACTACTAGAGATCACCAAGTGCGAACTTCATGAGAAGAAGTCTCAATGCTTATGAGCCCCCAGCACCTGATGGTCAAACATCTACTATGTCCAATTAGTAAGATGTATCTAGACCATAGAACATATATTTAAGATTAATGTCATAGTATCTAGAGGTTCTCATTATAGCCTAGGAACTGCTATAACCTTTCGATACGACAATTAATCTTTGGACATTACCATTTCAATAGTGGATGCAGAAAAGTCTACACTATAATGGTAAGATGACATCATGCATACCATACTGTATACACGATATGGTAATCAAAAGCACATAATAGTTGGGTCTAGGGCACCCACTATTTCAACAGGGATAAAACTTTTTAATTTTCTCTAAAGAGAGATAATGTCGTATGAAGGTCAAAAACAATATATAAATAGGTTTTTAGAAATTTGTGTGTCCAAAACCACCTTCCAGTTTTCTAAGAAAATGGATCATTGGGCTCCTCATTTGTAAGTACACCAAATCTATTTTTTTAATTTTCTAAAAACCACTTTTTGGTTTAGTGGGAACCATACACATCATAATGCAAATAGAAACAAATCAAACTTCCAAAACAAAAACTTCAACAGACCTAAAAACACCATGACTAGATTCAAAAACACTCACCCGAATAAAATCTACCATCACTAATGACGTTGCTGCCTCATCAGCATCAACCACATCCAAAGACATGACAACAAAATAGAAATCATAATTTGAATTTTAAAAAACCATCATCATTCATGTATCGGTCACTGCAACACCTCGTGCTGTGCACCCTGACACACCATACACATCACCTCACTAGACCGTCGACGAGATCACTCACTAGAATCCTTCATTGCTACCCCAATAAAAATTAACGTCATCTCCATCCAAACCCACAACGGAGAATAACAGAGTCCATCACAGCACATCAAAACGCATAACATAACGACTCGACATGAAGCCAATGAAAACCATCTCACCATGAAGTTGTCAACCCAAAACCAGACACATGATGATGTCAATGCCAATATAGATCAAAGAATTCATCGAGGGCTCACACCAAGAATTCTGATGGCCGCCGATCTGCACATCCCAAAACCCCGATGTTACCACTGCACTTATTCCTCCTTGGATAGGAGAAATAGAACTTAGGATTAGAGTAGGGAAGGATCGTCTGAGGGCTCCAATTGGAGGAAAAACAACAAGGGAGAAAAACTGAGACATACTGACTCTAGAAGTTCCTAAAAACCATCGACCGTGAAACTGAAAATCCCATAAAATCAAAGTTTCCACCGCATCAAATCTGACCTAGAGCGCTATAGTGGGACGATAGATCAGAGTAGAGGATGAGCATCCAGAAGCTTCAACAACAATGACCTTCAACATGGCCCAAAAACCAACCATGAAAGAAAATGAAGAGAACAAAACCATAACAAAATCACCCAAGAGTATGCCAAGACTGCCATCGAAGATGAAACCATAGAGAAAGACAAACAGGCATGGAAAAGCCACTAAAAATAAAAAGGGGAAGATCCAATGAAGAGGCCACACTGACGAGGCTGGGAGAAGTAAGAGTGCAGAGAAAGCTGAGGAAGAAGGAAGAAAGAAGAAGAGAACTAAGGGATAGGCGCACTGCCGACCTATGGAAAAGGGTTTCAGGAGGAAACCATAGGCGGAGATGAGAGTGGTATGGGGAATCCATTAGAGAAGGGAGCCATTCATCATTTGTAAGTATGGAAAGAAGGAAAAGATCTAGTAATTTGTATACCCAAAGAAGTACTATCCTATTCCAATAATTTCTGGAGGCCCCTATCCTCATAGGGGGACCATGTAAGAAGGAAAAGTTCTACCTGAGCCTCTTCCTCCTCTCAATGGCGAGCTAAACGGTGGACAATAATTTCGATGGAGCTACACATACATTGGAGGGGGTTCCGACACATGATATTCTATTGGTTTTATGTAATTTTTGTGATAAATAATTCACTTAAGATTAATATTTATGTGCTTATCCTCTGAGTATATTTCTTTTTTTATAATTATATGAAACACTTTTTATTTCAACACCGACTAGGTTGAGATTTCAAGTGGTAATCCTGGGTTTTTCCAATTAAGAAACAAAAACATCCTATTTCTCTCACACATATATAAGATACTAGTATGATTTGGAAGACTTCACTCTATGATTGAGGTCCAATACTCGACAACACGATTGTTGTGTCAAGGGTTGGTACTTTTTGCAACGATTTAAGATGAAAGAGGAGAATCAAGATTTTGAAAACTCTCAATGAAAGAATTAAACAAAACCAAGAGTATTTCTCATGAAAAATGAACTCTCCAAGATGTGAAGTGAACCTAAAATGACTTCATTCTCTCATAATTCTTAAAACACCACCTTAATTTATCAACTATTAAACTCTTTTTATCATGTTATTTTCTTAAAATTGATTTCAAAATCACCCCCCTTTCTAGTAATTTTTATTTAAAACACATGCTATAAAACTGTTAATGTTCCTTGAGAGATGACCTAGGGTCAACCTTATACTTATAATCAACCATAAAATCATAATAAATTTGACGTTTCATGACAAAATGATCAATTTCCTACACACCAAAGGTTATAAATAAATTCCAATTATATACAATATCATTACGGGATGATTTACCCTTATACACAGCACAACACACAATATAATACCAATAATAACACAATGAGTAAACCTGATGCATGATAAAAATCCAACCAAAACCAATAGAATATGTCAATAAAATAATATAACCCATAGTAGTCAAAATACACCACAAAAGACTACAAAAACCACTGACACAAAGGTACACTAAGGTAGTAGTGTGACACCCTTAAGAACTCCACTACATGACTGTCTCCAAGCTCCACCTCCCATCGAACATGAACACACCATCAAGATAATCAACTAGAAAAGTAAGAGACATTCCCCTTACATGTATCATGATAAAAACATCTATATATGTGTCAAGGTTCACATGAATAGGGTGAGTATACAACCTAGTAGGCAATCCCAAAGACTTCCCATACATTCCACTATGAAAAGAAAGGTTAGATCATAATAATAAATAAATAAATATATATATAACTAGGGAGAGAATAAATAACAAATAAGTGAGATATAAATACAGGAGAAATTAAGAAAATCACACCATAGAGTGAACACATTTCATGAACGAACACACATTCAAGTACCCACCAATATATCCCACATCCCATATTTCCACAAAAAAATCCAAACTCATGTGCAAAACCCATCCCTACAGTCCCCAGTTATCACTTATAGGTACAATCTAAAGTGCCATGAAATCAAAATTACAACCAATTACAAACCAAAAAATATTTAGTATGAAATATGAACACACTACACCCATGTAAATTACATTTTTTACACTCCCAAAATATTATTTGAATGAAAAAACACCTTTGATTCAATCTATCAAACACGTTGTGGGAATCACCCATAACCCTTATTTTCAAAACCAACATTCATGATAGTTTTGGCCATATTACATGATATAGAAAAGTGTGAAACCATAAAAATTCAAGCCTTCTAATTGTAGTTTAGAGTAGAGTGAGAGAGAATCCACTTTCCTCTAATGGGTTCATCTCAAAGAATCATTCCATGAACTCATAGATTTGGGATCTCCCCACATTCCCTTTAATAGTTAATAAGAAATTCCCCTTAGAACCCATAATATCCCATAAATTTGAGAATGGAAGCCTCAGTCTAGGGTTCCTCCCAATAGATAATTAGAATAAGATGAAGGGGAAAATAGAACCAAAACTCTTACATTATATTCACTAAGTCTAACACTCCATGATTTGATGGAATCATACTTAGAAGTGAAGGAAATTATGAAAATAACCCAATGTATTCAATGGGTTTTATAGCCCTATCCAAGATTAGATAAATTAGGGTTTTAGTAAATAAATAGGTTAAAAAAATAATTTTTTTAAAACATTAATTACATGCATGGTTTGGACACAAATTTTAGCAAACCATGCGATAGCTCTTTGAGTGTTACTGGATGACACCAAAAGTTTCAAGGTTTGGCCACATGGTTTACCCAAACACTCTCAAACTATTACATATAACTTTTTCATGGTTTAGCCTAACCGTACACAAATTGTAGTACCCCAAAAAACCATGTAAAACATCTAAAAACTCACCAAGAATCCTCATAACCATTCAAAACCATTTCAAATCTAAAAAAACTAAAATAGTGGATTTTATAGGTCACTACATTTTACTTGGTCTCAACTTATTCTTCCTATACATATTTATTCCCTTTCTTTGTCATTATAATATATTATAGTGTGGTGTACCATTATAATGATGATACATAGAGAAGAATTACCCTAACCGCAGTTCAATAGAATATTATATCATATGAATAGGTTCTAGTGTGAGGTATTAAAATTTATAATACGAGTGTATTGAGTGATAGTTCTTGATATCAACATTGAATTGGATATTAAGAATTATATTTTAAAGAGCAATGATTTGCTTCAATGTGAACTCCCTAGAACGAGAAATTTTCCCTCACTAATTTAATTATTCTTTTTTAATTTTAATAGATATTTATATTATATAAACTTGTACTATATTAGTATATAATTTAGTAGTATATTTAGTTGTATATTTTAAGAATATAGTAGTAATAATGGAAAATCAATTTATGTAAGTGGACTCCTTGAGAGATCAACCCTAGGGAATGAAAAATAATAAACAAATAATTTTGGATTAAAGAAAAATCCCAAACTTCAATTAGATTCCATTTACAAGGAAGAATAATCACTTTCACATACTTTTTTATAAAATTAATTAAAAATAGAATTTCATTTCATATATTTTATTCCATAGGCCAGGATATATATTTTTTCAGTTATTTTTTATATTATTGGACAGATGTTAAATCTATTAGTGAAAAGTTTTTAAAGATCCATGTATAAGATAATTTAATAATCCTAGAAGAATAGAGAAACCAAATAAAGATCCTTTCCACTTCTCTCAAGGAAATTAGATCTTTAAGGTTAGAACAACAACAAATGAACCTCAAAGAAGAAGTGAAGCTAGTTCCACCTATATTTTTATTTAAAGAACCCAATGAGGTTGAGATGAAGCTACTTGATGATATAGTATCTGAAATTCCTCATCCATTACTAAAATTGGTTCTTAATGTAGACATATCAGCTGATACACATGTGGGATGTCAAATACTTTGGATACATACTAGATTCATTTTTTAAAAGGTAAATTACAACATGAATCTCTAATACTTTAAGAAGAAAAATAATCTTCTATATACATTTATATTTATTTAAATGAAAGAACCACTGGAGTGGTTGATTTTGAAGGAAAGTTAGAGGTTATTGGTTACCTTTCCCCATCTCTAACAACCTAACTCCAAGTGGCACTGAGAATATAAAAATAATTAAAATTCAAGAAAAATTAGAGATATAATATTTTTTTGAAATATTTTATTTATTATTTTATTGAAAATGAATTGAGCATCACCTACCAAAAATTTTAATTTATAAATTTGGATAAAACGTGGGTGACCATGGAGGATGAATAAGAATAAGAAGATACACCTACTGAGATCGAGTTCCCAATGGCCTTACTAAAATAAATAAAATTTCAAGTTGACCTACTTAAAGGGGAATATTTGTATATATATTCCTCATATTTTAATATTATTCAATTTGAATTTTTTTTAACTTCCCTTTTTCTAAAATTGTGAATAAATTAATAATGGAGAAGGCATTTTTTTAAATTTCAGAGGAACCCACACAAGTAGTGGCCAAAAAACAAGAGTACCCATTCTTTGTCCCTCAACACCATGAAAAATATATATCATTTATAAGGGTATAGAGATAAATTTCTATATAAATGAAGTATTTTATAACCATTGTGAAGGGATTCATGCTTGATGTAAAATATTTTGGTGTTTCATGAGTAAGAAACCACATCCACTATCTTAATAGGGATAAAATATTGTCACTATTTGACCAGGGTTGTAAAATCCTAGAACCTATTTGGGGGGGGGGTTCATCCAAAATCTATCATATTTTACCTTTAATGTATATTTAAATATTTATAGTTCAATAAATTTTTATTCCTTCTTCTTACTTTCTTTTTGATTTAAAGTGGTATTTTTGAGCAGATTAACTCTGCGTGGTCACTTAAAAATAAACTCAGGATCTGTTTTTCTTCCTTTCCTTTTTTTCTACCCTTATTTTTATAAATTATTTTTGAGATTAAATGGAAGGGTAGTTAGATGTTAAGTGTTTGTGGGGGGAGGGATATTTAATGAAATTATTTTTAGTAAATATTTTGTGTTTATTTTTTATTTTTTTTCATTTGCTTAAAATTTTAATTTAGTATGTTTTTTATGTCTTATTTTTCGCAGTGTTTTTATGATCTTGAGATTAATCTAAGGCTTTGGGAAATTAAGGCCATATTTTTGTTATTGTGAAACTAATTAATTTTAATTTCTAAGGATTTAATTTATTTATGAATGGATTTTTCACTAATTTCCAATATATTAATTTGAGGAAATTTTATTTATGTGAAACTAAAACACACTTGTACAAACAAAAATGAATATATTTCCCAACTTAATAGGTTTATAATCCCTTTTTACATCTTCATTAAATTTTATTTTTCTCTAGTTCCTTGAGTTATGTTTTGAGATCTAGAACTTATTATTTTTTTGAAGCTTTAGAGTTCATAAATTGTTTTTTATATGATTGAGCCATTTTATTTTTCTATCCAAAATTTATCATGAGATATATGATTTAAATTTACCTTATTTATTCTTTAGAATATATAAATTTACTTATAGGTTTAATTTTTATTAAAAGATGATTTTTCATTACCTATCTTCACTCTTAATATTTGGGATGTGTATTTCAAGTTTGAGTATGGAAGAAGGGAGTTTCATGTGTATTATGTAGTAATCAACTCATTCATGGGGGTTTGAGGTGTTTCAACATTTTATGCATTTGAAATATGGGAATGAATCACTATTCATTAAAATTCATCTATATCATCATTTTATCCTAAGAAAGAAAGAAATAAATAAAAAAATTAAAAAAATTAAAAAATTAAAAAAAGAATAAAAGAAAAAAATAAGAAAAAAAGGATAAAATGGAGTTGAGATTAAATTATACATTTTTCTTACTTTAATGATTTTTCATCCATAAACTTTATTTCTATGTCATATAAACTTCCAAAAAAACAACAAAAAAAAACTAAAAAAATAAAAAAATTACAAAAAAAAATACAAAAAGAAGAAAAAATAAAAAAATAGAAATGAGATAATTATAATGAAATCAATAATTGTATTCATTGTTTTAATCATGTAAAACATCACTAAAATAGTTTGTGATGTAAATATTTCAATGGGTATTGCATGAGGACATATCTGTGATTTTAATTGAATATTCATGAATTATACTAAAGAGTTTAACTTCTACTTTTCAAGATTAAATGTTAATTTTTTTACTCCTTAAAACTTAAAGACAAAATCAATTTATAAATTAATAATTATTCAAAACATTTTTATATCTCATTATATAGAAATCTTGGACGTTTTACAAGAATATGATTATCATGCATGTTCTTGAGAATGAGAAAAGCTCCATATTAAAATCTTGGAGTGAATAGAGAAATACTTTTTCGGTGAGGTAGTTAAGACATGCACATAAGTATTAACATGATATTGAATAAAATTTCTTAATTGGTTTTAGTGTTTATGGAATTTATATCCATATAGGTGTCCTGATTTTTCCTTAGATGTGATAATTCAGTGGTATTGTCATTTTTACCTTGGGATGTTTGTTTTGACCTTAGTATAAATGGTTATCTTGGATTTAACTGTTTAAGTGTTTGGGATTGATGAAAATTATATTTTTATATGTTTTTATTATGTAATTAAATATTTTAATCCCACAAATTTATCATGTCCAGTGAAATTTACTGGTTTTTGTTTTTAGGAGAATTTTGATCTTTATTATTATAATGGTTTAATTTTAATTTTTATATCATCTTGTTATTTCACCCATAACATTTTCAATAGTATGAAAAATTGAAAAATTCATTTTTATAGGATTATATGATTTTTGGGATACATTTTATTCAATTGGACCGATGGATATATCTAATAATCTAAGGCCTAAATGAAGCATACAAAAAGGGGCCTTGAAATCTATGCATAAATTTGATGAATTTTAACATTGAGACCATATATCACAAAGTAATAATCTGAATGAGATAACATTTTACATGAAGATATCATAGATTCCAACAACCATTTTCAGTAACTTCTAAATACTCAATATTTATAAATTTCCAATTCCATAAATTCATGGTAAATCGAAGATTCATAATTCAAGGAGTCTACGACGGTTGAAAACATTACTCTAGTTATGTGGATCTCATTTTTTATTCACATATATAATAAAGATCAATTTTTTTTAATAGAAAATATTTATATGAACCACTTATATTAAGGCTAAATTTCTAGATTCATCCGTTGAAGAGGTTAAATAGGTGTTGACATTTGGAAGAAAAATTTACAGGTAAACTTGCCACCCCTTTTTCCGATAAAATTATACCTCCACATAAATTTTAAAAAGTTAAACATTTTTAGAGGTGAGGGGTGATTTTCTATAGTAATATTCTTATAAATTTTTATATATTATTTTTCTCTCTTTCACTCATTCTTCCCTCTAGTTTTCTCTTTTTTCTCTCCCAACATGAATTTTATCAATATGAGAATATTGAATTAAGTTTATCTTTTTTTAAAAGGGAGAGAGACATATTTTTCTTTGGTTATAATGCTATAATGATTCCCTATATTTTATTCTATGATTTTGGTGGTAGTTAAAATAATTAGGGTATACATTTACTCCCTTTTCCCTACTGTCAATTTCATCTTGTTTTTTATATTTATTCTACTCCATTTTCATTATTATATTGCATATGGTAGAGTATAATTATTATGATGACATGTGATAAAGAGGTATCTAAGATATAGTTTTTGAGAGTATTATCTCACATGTAGAGGCCTCATTATAGAGTAGTAAAATTTTTAATGGTAGGTAATTGAGTTACAGTTCTTGATCTCAACATTGATTTTAATGTTGAGAATTATATTTTAAATAAAAATTATTTTCTTCACTATAAACTCCCTAGAATGGTATATTTTCTCTCACTAAATTCTTTGTGTTTTATTTTATTTGTGTTTTTCATTTATATATTTTAATATATATTTTATTTTAAATATCCACTATATTATTATATCATTTAGTATTATATTTTTAAATATATTTTAATAATATAATAGTGATAATAAAAAATAAGTTTATGGAAGTTTTCACCTCAACAGTTTGATCATATGGTGCGTAATATGATGCATTCTTAGGAAAATAAGAAAAATTTGAGTAGAGATTCAGTAAAAGTCCCTCCTGTTAGTCACCTACCACATCCAAGATGAAATGATTCTCATCCAACATTTTAAAGTGGAGAATGTCAATTATAATGTGAGAGGGCTACTAGTGGGTCCTAATTGGGAGTATGAAAGTGCATGATTTATAAGCTGGATGAGGCATGTAGATGATGAATAAAAGTGAGTTCCTGTAAGTGATGGGGGTATATAAATAAGAGTCTCTACCATAAAATATTTTCCTCTAGAGAAACCATCAACCAACCAAATCTATATTATCTTGAATATATAATCAGAAAAACCCATCCGAACTTGGAATCCTCATAATCCCAATATGACAACGAATTATCAAGCTTCCCTATTTTGAGCTCATAATCTAGTGAATGTCTTGAAACTAAAAATTGGGGAAACATGAACCCCCTTCTTGTATAACTTTTTCATAAATGATCACACCCATCTCAAAACTAGACTAGGGTTGCATGAATATTTATTTATATTGTGGAATCAAGAAAACACCCAACAAAATTGATTGTACAATTGAAAAATAAAACTGATCCCACCAAAATTTGTTCAAAGGGTATCCAAGTGTAGAAATACTTATCTAGTATAAATTTGATATCCCTAAAAAATAGTCAAACTTTCCCATAAATTCAAACACCACATAAGTAAATTAAAATTATTTTTTAATAAGAAAAATTAGATTCCAACAAAATGAATTTTAGTTCAAAAAATTATAACAAATTATATTATCAACAAACACCACTTGAATTTTAATGACCAAAATAATTTCAATCAGGTACCTAATTAATGTTAAAACCGAGTTAATTATTTTAAACACAATGCACATGTATTTCTATATTAAAATTAAAATTCGTTTTGAAAATTTCTAACATGACATTGCCTATTTTAAATAAACTATTAATGGAATTGAACATGAAAATAGGTTTTTAAAGTTATTTTCATTGACCAACATGAGTATCCAACTGGGAAATATTTCCAAATTCCTCAATTAATCATAATTAATTTTAGAACGCACAATACACATATAGATGTTAATAAAAAATATTATTATAATGAATTTCATAATGTTTGAACTAATTCCAAAAATTACTCCATAAATATGTTCCATCAATTTATAAACACATTAAAAATCCAATTTTTTTAATGAAATAGAGAAAGTTATGTTTTCCATTCATTCTTGTAATGAATGTAAATTTTGACCAAAGAAACACCAAACACATGAAATCGGTGATGAAAGTGTGGTTCGACTCTAAAATTCACATAATTTAGTATATAAAATGCATGTGATATTTTCATAAAATGATTTCCCATTACATATATTTTATCATAACCAAATAAATACTTCACCCTATAAACTTAATTTTTATTGAAAGAGGTGTATTCAATTGCCTCTAAAATAATTTAATGTCACACCATACCTAAGTACGTCCAATAAAGAGATTCCAATTGTCATTTAAAGCATTAAATAACCTCTAAATCTAAATATGGTGCAAAAAACCTTGATAGTTTTATAAATCAATCTATAAATGAGTTTATACTAATAAAGGTTGTGTTTAAATGAACTCCAAAATTCGACCTATAAAATTATCTAATGAAATTTTCCTTGGAATCCTATTATATCAATTCCAATCCCAAATCACATTCGTACTTTAAGAATTTATCATATTTATGTATTAATATCATAAATATTTCATTAATGATATTATAATTTTACATTAATTATATAATTAAAAAACTATTATATAATTATATATTTCTAATGAACTAATTACCAATATTATTTTTGTTTGTGATAAATATAAATATTTAAATACATTTAATAATCACTTTATCTCAAATAATAATAATTAGTATTATCTTATTTTAAACCCCAATATCCATTTCTAATATTGAAAATGATTACAAATATCATTCATAATCATAAACTAAAAGTGGTATCTATAAAAACATCCTTGATAATAATACTAAAATGGGATTTTTGAGTGTCTTAATCTTCCACATGTTCATTAAAGAAGTTTATTTTTTCCTTAACATTAATATTTAGCATGTGAAATGGATTATATCAACCAATTATAATTTATCTATTTTTCCCAATTCCTGAATTTATTAAAACATATATAATTATATCACATGTAATTACCTTATCATGATCATGTACATAGTCAAAATCCAATCGAGGTCTATCATGTCAATAGGTTTTCATACTAACAGACATATCCAATCTTGGATAGTCAAATCACCATATTTTATTAGTATCATTCATAATAACCTTATGTTATGAAAAATTATTAAATGAATGTTGATATGTATTCGAGTAAAAAACCTATAACATTGGAATCCTTTTGATGTACTAAATATGTAGGATCCATGAATAATGTATACTTAAGAAACTACAATGATACATATATGACAATCCATGAGCAGTACTTTGAACATGTCAATTTTAATACCAGTTCACCAACTTATATCTAATCAGTGGTCAATTTCTTCTCTATATAAGTGATCCTAGTCATACTAATCCTAATATATCATAAAAAATCCACATGATAATAATTAATCAAGTATAACCTACTAATATGTATATTCCAAGGGGTTATTATCTTATTGTCTCCCATTTTCTATGCAATAACAAAAAAATTTGACCAAATTAAGGGTACAAACATAAAAAATATTTTACTTTCACAAAATACACACCCATGTATCTAATACCTAATGTGATGGTGTATCTTTCATGTTCTTTTATCTAAGTGTATTTTTTAAGGTATCCCAAATATTATCCTCAATAAAAAATCCACACATTTTGATATTTTACCTATTGGTAATCTCTTAAATGAGATGAGATTGATGAAAAATATGTTTGGATCTTTGGTGAAACTAGAGATCCTTGTCCTATGTATCTGGTTCACTATAATCAAAGTAGAGTAAAAATGTATTCAGGATGCTTTAGACCAACCCTAGTTCGGTAAAAAACATCTTTATCAAAATAAATTATTTATATGAATCATATTTTGTGATATATTCAACTTTTATTATAGAATCAACAACTATTGATTTCTCAGAACATTTTCTAGCTTACAGTTCCACCATTAAAAAAAAAATCCTAGATGATACCTAAAGTTATATTTTTCATATTGGAAAGTAGAATTTTTCTAATCTTTAATAGTGACCTATTCCTTAGATCCAAAGGAATATAAAAAATCTTTAGTTACTATCAAGTGCGTTAGGACATTACTCAAATATACCTTGTATCTATCATCAAGATTTGACTGGTATTTAATTATCATAATTAATGCATAAAATACATCAATAAAAGTATACAACACAAAATACAATATTTATTAAATAGTAAAAGACTATGTAATATAACTAATTCATTCTTACTCTCATAAATTAAAGGAAACTGTGTATTTGAAAGACAATATCCATGAAACACTATTAAAGAACTTTTTTATAGATTTTATTTTTAATCACTTTTCATACTTACTTTATTAATAATAAATATCCCAACCAATTTTTCACTTATTCTAATGTTTGGATGCCATTTTTGATGAGAATTATGTAATATATACATAATAATATAAATATAACCATGCTCTCACTAAATTGTTTGTATAAAAAAAATTCAACCTTATTTTTAATAAAGTTGAAACCTTTGATTTATTTATTAAAATTTATATTCAAACACCAGTAATACTATTTCAATCTTGTTGGAACCCAAAAATAGTGTTCCATTAACTTTAAAATGATGGACACAATATGCAACTTAGTTAGATGAAATGAGTTGATTTGAAGAAAAAGGAGTGTCACACTCAGTGAAGAAGACACTAAAGGGATCTCTATGTACAATATGATTACTCACACATTGATATATGGATGCCCTTCAAAAACATTTACCAATATGGTGATGTGGTGCTGAGAAACTTCCACTAGGATTAAGCCTTGTATTTTATAGATTGTTGGAGAAAAGGCTACTCCAATCTTCATATGAATTTTTAAAACATATTTCACCTCCATTTTACATAAAAAAATATTTTAAATGTAATATTTATAACCTGTGGCATAGTTTGTTTTAAAGACATTGATTTGATAGGTCCGGGAACTAAAATGGACACCCAAATCAAAATTCGTAGCTATTTTTAGTTGTACTTCAATAGAATATTTTTGCAAAAGTATACACCCATATAGAGGAAAAGTCCACATGTGTTCCTTGCATTTTTACCACATTCATGCATGCCTAAACAGATCATCCCTAGCCTCATAACCATATCCTTATTCACATAGGGTACCCAACTTCATGCACACCTAAGTGACCCACGCCCCGCATCATGCCCATCTCTATGATCCCTGACCCATGCCTTGTAATTTGAAGTGGCTATAGGTGGTTACCACCCATGGTTGAAATTTTAGGTTGGGGATTGCCTAAAAAAGACGCCCAAACCCCTATTTTCGACACGAATTATAGACCAAATATAGATGGAATTCCATTTAGTCTTGAGTGTTGAAGCACTTGAGAACACATATCCCTTGTTCAAGTGATTTTATAATAAAAACACAAGGATAAGAGATATAATTTTTCATTCTTAGGCCCTACTAATTAGAGCTACACCTTGGGTTCTGAAGCACCTAAGTGATAGACCACTTAGGTACTAACCACTTGGTCATTAGAACACCTAAGAACTAACCACCCAAGCATTGACCACTTGAGAACTAAATTAACAGAGCAACAGAACACCTTATTATTGAATAACATAATCATTAGAGCATATGGATGACACCCATTGGAGAATGCATTTTCTAGACACCCCATTCAAATCCATGCCTAGCCCTCAAGGGAAAACCTGGGCACCCAAAAGAATATACTGTGGGGGATCTATCTCTACACCCCTAGTTTGGGAGTAGTGATGGGATATAGTCTTGATTCTTTAAACCAATCCCTCCACTTCCATCATTGACCCACCATGGATATTGAGAGGCACGATACAAATTTTTTGGGTTTAGTCAGATTGGATTTGGGTCACATTACCTATATCGTCAACCTTTAACCCAAGAATTAATTGAGTCAAGATACTCCTCTTGGTAACCTCATATTACTTTAGTTAATATTATTCTCTTGATTTCCTAAAAAACCCTTAGTCTAAATACTCCTCTTTCTTTCCAAAGAATAATATGAGTTGAGATACACCTCTTATTTTCATCATATTTCTTGATCCAAGACACTCGTCTTGGTTTCCTCATATGACTTAAGTCTATATTCTCATCTTGGTTTCCTTAAATAACATGAGTCTAGATTATCCTCTTTGTTCACTATAATTACTTCATCAGATTCATTTGTTAGGTTAAACATGAAAGGGAGGTTCCATACATAAGTCCCAAAACAAACCATTTCTAGGTACCGTTAATCTAGTAGTCTACTCTGCAAGACTTTAAACTACCTGGATATGGTCATGGATGGATGAACATAAAAGTAAACACTAGGATCATTGTCACATGAACATATAAAGTTATGTCATGCCAAATTAAATGGAATATAACTATGTGGTTTCTGATTCTATTTGCAGGGATACGTAGGAATCCCATTTCATGTTCATGATCCCAACTCCACAATAACTCATACATCCTTTCTCAATAGTCAATCTCCTCATTGGATGGGGATAAATTATATAGTGACTTTCTATATGGTTCCAAAAAATAGAGTAGCCAAATACATGGATCAAATGAGAGAAAATATAATTCCCATGTTTGATTTCCTCATAAATCCATTTTTTAGCCAATAAAATTTTCCAAATAGTAACCAATATTATTACTAATAAGGATATCATGAACATTTAAAAAATCTATAAGAGACACCTAGACTAAGAAATAATTCCCCTTAAGAGATGATCCAACCTCCCATCCTCTCATTTTATAAAAGGATCCATATTCACCACCCTAGGTGATCTAGAGTTTACCCACATTTGGAAAGTTGGAGACTCACATGAGGCCCAAAATAACCAAAACATGATAGTGGGAAAGGAATCCATCAGAAAAAATCCCATAAATGGATCATTAAAACTTATAAATCATATAATAATTTATTTTATTTTAAAACCTTAAAGTTATATTTTATATACACCCATGAATAAGTTACCATAAAATAATTAATTTTTTAATTCCATTTGTTATATATCATAGTCATAATATACTATTATATAAAAAAGTATTTGAATGAATTTGATCATTAATATTAAAGAAAATTGTTCTTCATTGTCAATACCATGAATTTGTTTAAAATTGTTATCAACCAAGTGATATTTATAGATAAACACTATACTATCCATGTCATTATTCTTATAAATACACACTTACACCCATGGGATTCACCCCATGAGTTGAATTTTCTACATGATCAGTGCACTTGGATTGTAGTTTATATTTCATTTATTTTAATAAATTTTCAAAGTTATGATTTATGACAACAAATTGTTAACTTGTCAAATAATATTTTATTAAATTAAAATAACCTTAATTAGATTCGGGAAATCTATATTTCTCAAGTTCTTGATGAAATACACTCAAAATTTATATTTATTTTGTAATCAAATTCATATTATTTTCAACACATATTTTTAATTTTTACTCCCTTATTTTATGAATATTTTTTTTGATCTTGAACTCCACAGTGTTTATATTTTCAACTCGTTATTATTTTTGGAAATAAATTCCCTTTATAGAATGAAAACATTCCAAGATACAATAAATTGATTTTATAATTATAGAAATAATAATACATTTTCTCTTAGGGATAATCGATAAATAGAAATTTATCAAATTTAGGTTCATTTTTACTTGATATAATACATCATATATATGCCTTTAAAACCCAAATATCCCTGAATGAAAAATTGATATGCTTCATAGTCTACATCTCATGTGGAATATTTTTAATATCTTTTAGTAGAACACAATTTAGTTTAAATAAATAAGTCATCACAGCACTACCTCAAATGAAAATATGAATGTTTGTATAATTCATAAAATTAACAAGTCCCAAATAAAATTTATTCCTTCTTTTAGACACACCAATTATATATGGTATATATTACAATGTGATTTGTGATACTATACAAAAATCTCCTAGATTGCCTCAATATTTTTAGCTTAGGTATTCCTCACCTAGATCAGATCAAAGTATCTCAATACACTTTCCAAGTTTGTTTTTTTACTTCATTTACTAACACATTAAATATTTCAAAATGATTCATAATTATTCTTCATAATATAAAAATAACCATATTTACCTAAATCATTAGTGATATTAATGAATTATTTGAATACATCTTGATTTTTTACCTTTCAAACAATGTATGAGTTCTAATTAATAATACACTCTTTCCCATTTACCTTTAAAATATAATTTGTTCATTCTACATAATAATAAATATTCGCATTCATCAAATGGTTCATAATAATTCAAATATAATAATCTTTTATTGTGGACTCATGGGATGTAATTATTATTTATAAGGTTATAGGTATGAGAAAATGCAGTAAAAAATTTGTTGTGAAAACCATGTGATAATCCATACATAGATGACATGAGTCAATTTGAAGAAAAAAGAGTTTATCACTCCATTGAAATGGAGCACCCTCATGATCTCTCACACACCAAGGAATGAATATTTTTCAATAATGTTTCCCAATACAGTGATGTGGAGTTAATAACCTCTTATTGAGAGTATCTTATGGATTTTATCAATCATTGAAGCAACATACTCCCATTTCACTCTTGACCTTGATACATAAAAACGTGTTTAATATTTATATTAACTTATTGGTAATATTTTTTGACAATGCATGATGAAACATGATAAATTCAACCAATATATTATAATTTGAAATCACATAGTGAAATTTTGAAAATTAATTTTCTAGTGAAAACGTAAGCTAAGGCATTGTAAGCTAATGTCAACCCCCAGATAACATCATAAATTAGATAAAATGTTTAAGATAAGGTTTATACATAGATATATCATCATCATTTATATATTAATATGATGAATAATTACCATTTATAGAGGGATTCTCAAGAGTCTCTACTCAAATAAAGATAACTCACATGGTTTAAATAACCACCACAAAGTTAAGGCCAAACCCTATCTAATTCACTTTGAGATAAGATACATCTTTATTTAATTTTATATAGTTTTCTATAAATGGGTTTTATGAATTCCATCTGAAAAATAATGATTGATAGATTCCAATCGAATAAAGAGAGTATCTAAAGATTACAACATTCCCTACTTCTTGATCAATGCTTGCAATGATCAAAACTAAGCACTTATCCAACTCAAGGCTCTATGTGTACAAAGGCCAAGGTTGAGTGGATGATTTTTTTCCTATAAATAGAGTATTAAACTACCCCATATGACACATATGTAAATAAGTACATAAATAAGGGGAAAATATCTTTGAATAAGTGCATTAATTTTTAGTCAACCCCAATGAAATCCAGTAATTGATTTAAAAATACCTATAGGGAAAGGGAGGTAGTGTGTGAATTTATGTTCTATAAAGGTTTTATATATAATATATTCATCAAAATATAATTTTACTAGGACATAAATTCGTACTTGGTTAAATTTCACCATTCAAGGAAGATTTATAATTAGAAAAAGTGATAGGTATGGGTTCCATGCCCCTTCAATACAATGCGATTTTTCTAATCCCCTATGTCTCAATAAGGCCTACAAATTTTCAATCATCATATATCATGGGAAAAATTACATCAATTTCACTCTTATGGGACTAATAATCTCAATGGACC
Source organism: Viscum album (assembly GCA_963277665.1). Taxonomy (NCBI): domain Eukaryota; kingdom Viridiplantae; phylum Streptophyta; class Magnoliopsida; order Santalales; family Viscaceae; genus Viscum; species Viscum album. The sequence continues at coordinate 1,778,402,298 of OY728157.1, forward strand.
AATTTCTCTATGTCCCTGGACTAAAGAGGAAATCATTACCAAGCCTATTTCCTCTACTATTTTAATATCATGATCATTCCATTTTCAACATGTATATTGAATATATAATCATGTACCCTATATGATAATGGATATCTCACATATTAAAGAATATATCTCCATGATGTTCATTTTCTGTCTATGGTTCATCAATGTGTGGTCATTCATGTACCCCCTTGATAATAAAGATCCATCATATTGAGAAATATATAACATGCCTCTTAACTCAGAATTCCTATGTGGTTACTATCATAGACTACCAATGAACTCCCACATCCCACCAGGATCCCATCCATGTTCAAGGTAAGCTCTGTGTGGGACCGTAATCCCACCTACAATAGGCCAAGGGTTTAATACGAGTAGTAAAATTGAATATCGCACACATGGGAGGACATATCCTAAGAAACCTACACAAAAAAAAAATCTCTAGAATATAATATAATACTGAAAAATAAAATATAATAGAAAAAAATAATATAATATGAATTCAACAGAAGCTAAACATCAATAATAGTATAATGAATTCAATACCTAAAATTTTGGGAAAATATAATATCCCAACATCACATAATAAAGTCATACCTGTAACAACTAAAAAGGAGAAACTCCTCATTATACCATCCCCATTGATGAAAAATGAAGACTACCCACACTATTGTGAACCACTCTACTTCGGCTTCACCATATCTACAACCATTTAGGTCACCTATATACTATTCATCATATATACAGAAAAAAACATGTGTGCATGAAGTCCCATGTAGGGGTGAGTATAAATATACCCATTAGGAAACCCCAAATACATAATTAAAGGATGAAAATTTTACTTCATCATAAAACATAAACATAGGAAAAGATAAAAAGAAGGTCATATATTTTTTAAGGATTAGATAAACAATGTTGTAAAAAATTCCCAAACGGATATCCCATCTTAAAGTTGTATCCCAGAGGAAACCATGAATGCCTAATATGATGTATGACCCATAGTACTCAAACAACTGAACTTCCATCACTCTTACACTAACCTTTTGAATTCATAGTGGGCGAACCACACCTCACTGAGGAATGCATGTTAGTCAAGGGAGTACCTTCTGCCATGGAGAGATCACACCACATTGAGGAGAAATGTGTCAATCAATGGAGTACCACTCTGATGTAGGACCCAAACCCCATATCACAAGGGAGTACCAGCTCTACTGATTGAGTACCCATACCCCATTTTATGAAGCACAATTGACTTAATCTATCATATATGGGACCCATGACTTATTATGGGAAAGGTAATATCAATACCATTCCCAAAATGGAGGACCCTTTTCCCAAATTCACATGGGAGTATAGAATCATATATATTTATATGGAACCCATGCCCTTTAACCTGAATGTCTCTATGGGAGTACTGAACTCGTTCCGACTCTAAACAAATCACCCAAACTTTGACGCAATCTCTATTGAGATAAGAACCCCAATTACCCAAAACTACTTATAAATAGTATTTTTTGAGAAATATGATTTCAAAATTTCATCCTATGTGAAAAACAATTCTTAGAGTGGATAATTTGACTATCTAATTCCAACACTTGGGGAAGAATATATGAAGGGAACATCAGAACACATAGTATATAACATGTACATTTATAGACATGAAATTTTAATCCTGATCAATTTATGGGTGTGTGATACTACTTCATTATCATTCCATCTCAACATATATGATATTTAACTCACATGACATGTCATATTTATCTAGAGAATCATATATGCATATACCCTGCAACTCATGTCATGAAACTCCTAATACATAGCATGTCCTCCTCCTAGACATAGTTTGTGAATATCAAAGGTTAGTTGGCTTGTGCAACTAAGATCAAAGTTATGTTATCTATCATAAATGGAATTTTCTCTATAGATACATGAAATGTGCATCAATTGGGGTGTTTGGGCATTTATTTCATTTCACTATTGATCTTGTGTTCTTGAGCCAAACATAGTGTGTGATTCACAACCATACACTATGTGATATTTAACTCTATCACATAAACTATATCCACAACTAAAAAAGATATGATGTATTTACAAAGTCTACACATCATGGGATATTTCACACCTTGTATAAACCTTATCCACATATTTAAATGACACATGATGTGTGTATGGAAAATTTCATGTTGTGTGATTAAGTTTTATAATATATTAATTCTCTACCACTAAATAAGATTGATTCAATAGTTTCACCATAAATCAGCTATTTTACATTCCTCACATTAATTTTATGCCCAATTCATGTCTATTTCATTAGTTCCTCACCACTAATGGTCATTTGCACCACTGCTTCATTGTTGAAACGAAGTCATGCATAATTTTGATGATCCATATTATTTTTATATTATAATTACAAAAATAGTTCCCATTTTAATTATTGTTCAATAATGGTGTATCTATCTCCAAACCTCTATTCATATCTATTCCTAAAGCCATCTCCAAATAATCGTCAACCATTTTGAGGATTATGATCTTTATTTATCACGTGTGAGTAAGAGAAAACAAAAGGGGGAAAATAGACTATAAAAATTGATTCAAATTCCCATTTCACACTACCAAAGACCATTTCTTATGGATCCAACCATAAGATGAATCATGAGATGATGAATATGAGGTAAGTATGTAAAAAAAATGTATGTATATCATTATTTTTCACGTGATGTTTTTTTGAATTTTTATCATAAAATAATGAAGATTCTAAATAATAACTCAAGGAAAAATTAAGAAATAATACATATCATAATATTTATGTTATATTGAGTTTTATATCCACATATCATAAAAAATAAGGCATGAAAATCAATAATGATACCCTACATTGATGGTGGATCTCCAATGCTTCAAGACTTGATTATAAATTTGTCTCCAACTTATGTGTCTCAATCTAACCTCATAAGAGATCCTCTAACCCTAATCTATTATGTTTTTTTAATTATTTATAATCACCCAATTATGTAGATTAATGATATATTTATAAGATTCAAACTAGGTCAACGAGTATAATTTTTAATGTCCGGAAACTGGCCTGACCTGGTGCCTGAAACCTAGGAAAAATTTATACCTCCCACAAGTAAAACTCTGTATAAAAAACACAACCATAATGTTATATTTTCTATATAGGGATCCATTTAAGAGATATTTACATTATATTATTTGGGATAAAATATTTATTTATTTAATAATTACTCAATATACCCTCAAAAATTAACTTTCTTGGAATCCCACCAATAATCTATTTTAGGGAAATCACCATGTCCTGAGAAAAACAGGATGAATGATTTTTTTTACAAGGCTATTTACTAGGATGAATTTACCATTATACCCTCTTTAAGCTTTTCCGCTATAATGATTATAAATGATCTATTCCTTTTTCAAACCTGCGTCTTTACATTCAACCCATATTTAAATCTTTTAATCCATAAAAAGAAAGAAACTAGAGCGACTAACCCAAAACCTTATAAAAAAGACCTATATGTAATGGTGATTACCCTCACACTCTATTTATAAACCTTTGTGGGTCTAAATTATATGGAAACTCATAACTCAAATTACCATGGAAAAAAACCTTCTTTCATCATTATTGTTTTTTCTTCAACTACAAGAATTCCACTTCATCATATGAATGTTCATCACATTACTAATTTATGTAAAAACCTAAAAAAACTCTAATTTCATGAATTTTACCAAGGTTTTACACCCAATAACATTCCCATCCATAGGATATCCATTTTTATGGCATGAAGAAAAACTATTAACCATTTATATAAACTTTAGAATGGTTTATTAACAAGGGTAACTCCAGTGAGAATGTTTCACTCCCATCTTTAATAAAAAAATCCAAATTAATCTCAAATGATGGAAATATATATGTATCAAACTATTATACTAAGTTAAAAAATGAATATTCTATGCTGGACTAAGAAAATTCTTAAGGTAACACACTCTCCATGGTTTTCTTCCACTTCTTGTCTTATCCTAAGAAAGTGTACATACCAACATTACCTATATAAATAAAAATGATAAAACAAGTCCTCTAGATTAATTATTCCTCTAACATTAGTTAAAACCATAAATCCACACCTCTAAATCTAGAATATATTTTATCAACCACCATTTAAAAACTAGTTAGTTTATTGTCACTTCTTTATGAAAGATATTGATGAACACATCAAAAAATAGAACTGACCCCCTAAAATCACATAAAATCTAACCATTTCTCATCAATGACCCATTTTCCCAAAATTCAAAGTGGATTATCTATACCATTTATATGGACACACTCTTTCATCTATAGTACATAGTATAACACCTATTGTAACTCGAGCAACCAAAACAAAAACCTATGGGGGAAACATACCCTATCATATTGATTGAGTTTACACCTAATAGAGATGACTAATGATAGATAAATCATGTACCACCAAGAAACCATGATAAATTGGGACAATTCAATTCCAAAACTATCTATCATAATACCCAACATAATCCTTAAGTGAAATAACAATTTCCAAACTTGTAAGAGGATGGTATGGTCCCCACCGTTAGATTATAAGTCAAGTTCATCACTTATTAATATTTGGTTACAAAATACCTTAATATAATTTTCACTAATATGGGACTTCCTCACTCAATGAAAGAGTGTGAATTCCACCACTATTGATAAAAGGAAATAAACATATCCCTCTCCTATAAAAAACAACCACATATAGGCCATCTACTAAGACACCTCCTCCCCTACATAAGCACATAACTTTTTACTAAGGGTGTCGACAACCAAACTAATACCACACCACTTCGATAACATTCTCAAGAATCTCTTAATCCGATAATACAAAAATATTCAATGTGGGACACTTTTACTCTACCATTTAAGATAACATTCCATAGGGTAAAGTCTTATAGAATATATTATTTACACTTCACGAGTTTACTAAACAATTAGTGCTTACAAATCATTACCAAGAAAATTATCAAAATCTTGGATTGATATTATTATATCCAAAGATATATAAGTATTCCATCTGTGACTAATACCATGAAATAGACCAATAATGACTGGAAGATCAAGTTCACATGTCTTATGAGTATGAAAAGGGTATTATTCACACCCAAAAACATCACTAAGAAATAATAATTCTACAATGAAACCTAAAAACCATCTAAAATATGAAATTCAATTCAAAATTTAATCTCTCATTGATATTTGTAATTATCTAAAAAATAAATTGATATGCTTTTCTGTAACTGTGAGAACATGATCATTTGAATCACATGTGGTTCAAAAATTCAAGATCAATATCTGGTGGAAAATTAGTTGCAACTTTTAAAGTTATATCCCTCTTCATTCCATATAAAGGACCCACACACAAGAAAAGTGAACCTGGACACATATACATAACTTAAAATCACTCAGTGATGATAAAAATCCACAAAAGTCTGCATTGAATATATACACACTAAGGATTATATTATAGAGTCTCGTCTCTCACATAGTGAGATCCTAGGAAAAATTCTCTCTTATTAAAGAATGTTCATTATAAAAAAATGCGGGTGGGTGGGAGATCCCCTCTAATATGATTCTCTATCCCAAGAGGTTGAGTTGGGGAATCCATTAGTACTCCCAAATCCCAAAATAATAATGATGAAAAAAATAATGGACCACACTAGAGGTGATAAGTATGATTTTCAGAAGAAATAAGACATAGATAATACATCAAACTCTATCTATAATCATTTGATCATCTCTAGATATAATAGAAATCTATTCATGGTCCTGTCTACTAACAATCTTTTCCCGATGAGGACCACTCAGAGGTGGTAATTAGAGAGGATTGAAACATTATCCACTTATTTCCCATCCCCATTCTCCACCAGATCATCCATCAAAACTCTATCACTTGAGGGGATGAATCATGATATAAAACTAGCCTAATTATTTTTCTAGATACCCTATTTAATCATTTTTGATTGTATAAATTCATAAAAAATAATTTCTAGGGATTACCTCATGAGGCCTATGAACCTGAACAAAAACATGGTAATGGTTCCTACCTAGTTGAAGGTCTAGCAGTTCCTAAACACATACCATCCCAAGAGTAATCATATTGTACTACCCCTTGAAAATGTGATCTAAATTTTACACCAATGAGTTAGATTAATATATATCAATGGATCTAAATATCACCAATAAATCAATACATTATGATGAATGATTGATGTAAGAATCAAAATATGGTCATTGGGTGTCCTAGTAAAATGAAAAAAAACATGATTAATTGAATATATCCAATAATATACCATCATAGTACCAGACTCACCGCAAAACCTATGAGTCCTATATCACTAAAACTCATATGGTTTACTCATCCAATCGATACACTTGCCTTTCTCAAGGGAAAATTACAATATGCTATAGAGGTGGTTGGTCAGCTCTTTGAAAAATGGGTAGAGCTTCTCTCTTCCACTCACTTGGAGGATATACCTCTCTATAAAGTCCCTAAATTGAAGCCTCATAACTTATAAGTTCAGTGAATCAATGCTTTATAATTATCATGGTCCCATCATGACCCTACCTATAAATCCTAGTTAGCTGTTAGTGAGGTGACATGCTATTGTCGATAGGATGATCCCATGATCATCAAAGTATATTTGGTTGGGATAAATCAATAAATACATGGATAAAATCACTATTGAAATTAAATATTATTCATGAACTAACATGTTATTTAGGATTTTATTATTTGGTTTTTTATGTGTTTCAAATTACTCCCCTTTTTTGTTTATGGATATTGCCTACTTAAATGTATATTTCAATTAGCAGTATAATTTGTTTTCATATATATTCTCATAAAATAAATTATTACATTTAAATTAATTTAAAATTAACTCATTAAGGGACTAAAAAGTTAAAAATAACTAATCTTGTTATGTATAGGGTTGAGTTTCAAGAGTTTAAAATGATTAATAATGAAAGTGTTGGTGAGATGTAGTACTGATTCAAAAAAATTATGAACAATATGACAACTATTAGAGAAACTATAAAGAATAAAATGATGGTGGAAGGGATTCTTCAAGAACATCTCACGAATTGGTATTCAAGAATGTTACACATTAAGTAAAATAATTTTTTTATTAAATCTACCATGTATGAGATTATCAGATATCTTTTATAGTATGATCCTGAAATGAAAAAAATGATAATAAGGTTCATAATAATAATAATAAGAGTATTAATTTAGAGATAGTTATTACTCATTCTAGTTATTTTGATTAAGATTAAATTTCCTCAACTAATTGGAAAAATAGGCTAACATAGATTGTGAATGGAGTGTAAAAATACATCAAGAAGAAGAAAAAGTCTAGAAGAGACAAAAGGAATTATATTAGGAAACATAAGAAAGGAAAATCAAGTTTAAATTTAAATTTAGATATTATATATTGTGGATATAATAAGAAATATAATACTAAATATTAATTCTAAAGATTAAAAAATATAAGAAAATATAATATTTAAAAGAAAAGTCGAAACTTGAAATGACTCCTTCATAGAGTCGAACTGAAGACTCAATATCGAGTGATGATTTTGGAATTGAAAAATAATTTACAAACATATGTCAAATTGAAAATGTGAATGAGGTTAGTGATTCTTATTGTGATTCCAATTATAATTCTAATATTGATTCTAAGTATAAGAAATCCGGTGCATTTTTATTGAATAAACATATTGATAAACTACAACATTATATTCTTAATATCATGGATATGCACAAGAAACTCAAGAAGAAAAACAATAATTTTATTAAGGAGAAAAATAATATTTATTTTGAAGTGTCTAAACTCAAATAAGATAATGATAAATTGAATAATTATTCTTTTAGAATCAATTATAAGGTTTATAAGGGTCTGGATGTTTTATAGATGAAAAAATTAAAATTAAAGGCTAATATAGAAAGGATGAGAGAATTATTGTATAAATTCACTAATGTAAGATATAATTATGAGCATATTATATTTTTATAAAGGATTTAAGAAACAAAGTTGTTTATTGAGGTTGTGTTGAATTTTAATTTTTTTTAATAAGTTGTGAAGATAAAAGTCAATTTTTTTAATTATGATGATGGTTGAACTATTTCTGGAGTTCTAAACATGTATCAGAGTTGTTTGGATATTTCATATTATTTCTAAAACTATTGAAGTTAATAATTGATTGAAGGTCATGAAAAAATAATTTCTTTTTTTAAATGATAATAATTGAATTATTTTTGGAGGAATTATGAATACTATGCAAAATAATATTTTTCATGATGATTTTTTTATGAATTTATTTGGATTGGAATTGTATGAGATTTTTTTAACTCCTTCTATAGGAGTTCACTATAAAAAATGGTCATCCATTAGCCAACTAAGTGCCCACCTAAAAAAATATAGAACATCTGTTCTACCATGTTAGGGAAAGTCAACTCATCTAGCCATGGTGTAAAGGGATTTTATAGTGATGGACATACCTTATTTGAGGTATGGGTGAAGTCTCTTGCATGTAGGGAAGAATTGTGGATGTATATCACCCTTAGGGAATTTAATGGGTGGTTCATACAGGGAAATTAGGTGAAATATCCCCATGTGTTGTGTGAAGGTGTGTTTGGGTGCCACCCCTAGGTGTATGTCAATCATTTAGTGGAACATAGTATAATATTAAGCGGATTTAGACCGAATAAAATGTCGATGTGGTATCTTAGGTAGCATATCATTGTTACTCTATTTAAAATTTTATATATATAATAGGGACTATATGATGAGTTTAATCTGAGCTATCTGATTAGTGTTGAGATCATCTTCAACCTCTAATATATGTTGAGGCTTTCTAATCATTGGATTTTTTTATAGATGATGCTCCAATGATTCAACCATGTCCATGATAGTTATGAAGATGGTCATATGATATCTTGAGTAGATAAAAAATTATATTAGATGATATAATATGTGTTATTTAATGAAATAATTTCCTTAAACTGAAGTTATAGTGTGGTTCACATGAAAATGTTGGATGGATATTATTCAAGCCATGCATTTTGACAAGGGGAACTGAAGTTCATGAATGCAATGAAAATGAAGGCCAAAGTGTATGAGAGTTTCTGATGGAAGTTTCATTTTGTAAATATGGTGATTTTTCATATTTATGAAGCATGATATGATATGGTTCACAAAAAAGTGAGGCAGTGCACGTAGAAGAAGATAGTTGGTGCATGCAGAAGAAGTGAGGAAGTGCACTTAGGGTCTTGATGCAATGAGTGTTATCTTTAAATACCCCCAGATGATCTCATTGTTAGGTATGAGATTACATCAAATTTGAGAGTGATGTGAGATAGAAAAAAAGTAGAAAAAGAACATTGGATTCATGGAGAATGTTCCATGAATTTTTTTATGTGATTTTTTGGGTCTTCACGATCACATGAAGAAGAACTTCGTTCTCTGAACCTTCGCTTGTGCAATCCAATCTCAAAGTTGTTTCTCTATGAAACCATGATTATCTCATGATATTATTATATCCAAAAGGAATTTAGTTTTTTTTATGAATTTGTATCATCATGTGATATAATTTAATGAAGGAATCTGAGAATTTGATAGGTGATGCACATACAATACTATATGCATGCATAGAGGAAATATTGGCTTTCAAAAAAAATCAATATAAGAGTATAATGAATATGTTCTTGAAAGGAAGTGTATAAATAATGTAAATTTATTGAAGAAAAATTTAGTTGTGTATTCTTGAGATGTACAAATAAAATTGAATAAGTGTTGTCCAAAAAATACACATGATTTCATAAATATGTTTTAGTAAGACTATGAATTATATTTTTCATGAATGAATTTTATGAGTTGAGTAAATTCAATATATTATTCATGAATTGTGTTCAATGAAGTTTTATACTAAGTGTGTTATTGTTTCAGATGATATTCATACCCGAGTAATTAGTTTCCAGATCATTTGAAGATCAATGGATCATGAGAAGAATCAAGCAGTTGATAATCAATTTCTAATGTTATTGAAGTTATACATGAATATATTAGGTGATCTAGTTTGTTTATGGATGAATATTTTATATCATGTTTGCGTAGAAGATATAAAAATATGAAAGAGATCTTTCCTAACAGTGGATCATATTTGATGAAAAGTGGAAGTCTCCAATGAGACTCTGAAGTAGGAGAAGACATTGTGGGACTCTATGTTTATAAATTGTGTAGGTGGGAACTTGTGATATCTAATGGGACAATATGTTGAGAAAACTATGGGACTCAGTTTTTATTAGAATATAACTTTCCCTAGGTATAACCACATACATATAGTGAAGAATCCCTAATAAGGTGGAGTGACTAATTCCATTGAAAAGTAGATTTTTATCAAACCTTACATTCATCATTTTTTTACAGGATCCTTTAATCCTAACAGGTGATAGAGGTTGAATTAAAAGGGTCCAAGTAAAATATAAAAATTCTGTAAAACAAGTCACACATGATTCATCCCCGCTCTCAGTGTGATTGTACGATCCATTATACAGTTCATGGATAACTTTGAAGAGAAATCATATTGGTTGCATTGGCTAAGAACCAAAAATATATATAATTCAATTTGTGAAAGGTAAAATGTTAGGTATGTATTCCGTTAACTATTTTAAGTGTGGTTATTTTAGACACTATGCTAGTGAATATACTTAGAGTATTGTTCAATTTTTTTATTATAAGAAGGAATTTCATTCAAATTATTCATTAAATGATACATTGAATAATAATTATACATTTTCGTTTCTTAAATAATCTTATACATATCTGATTGGACCTAAGTAGATTTATATGCTCAGGTGAGGTATTTATTTTTTTCTAGTATGAATACTTCATCTGTTTTATCTTCTTATATTTTGTAATGCGATATATTTTTCTAATTTCATTTGGTTATGAACTTTTTATTTATATATATATCTATCATGTTTATACATGACGTGTGCTAAAATATTTAATATTAATTCTTTTAATATCATTTGTTAATTCTTGGAATATATTTAACAAGTTTTGTTGCTCCATGTAGTAATTTTTTTATATTGGGAAGTTCACATGATGGATTATATATACTTATATTATTATTTTAAATGGATATTCTTGAATTAAATGGGAAATGTGCTTTACTATTATGATTTTTTTATTATCTTTTAACAATTTTTATCCCTCTTGAGTATTAATAGTTTTAGGGGGGAATAAATTTAATATTTATGGTTTCACTTTATATTTTTAATCAAATTATTTCATTTTCTATGATTTATTACTTTATTTGGGGAGAATTTATATGTTATAATTCACATGAATTACAAGATATCTTAATTTAATTTATATAATTATGAATTATTTTTAATTTATGTTATTAAATTTTGGATTATTTCAAAAAATGGGATAAATTTTTGGGCCCTCGGTCGTGTTTTGAAATAATCATAAATTGGGAGATTATTATGCATTTTTTTGTTTGGTTTTGATGCATTTCAAATAACTCCATTATATTTTTTATTAATATTATATAATTAAATTTATTTTTACATATTTTTCACGTTGATTATATCTTATGATACATTACTTGGTTTATCTTGAAAATTCATGTTTTGTAACACCCCAAGCATCCACGGTACGTTTCCCTTTGAATGATACAATAACTTGTGTTGTATGCAACATCGAGTTCAATCATACCACAACCAATCAAACTAGCTATTGTGAATAGTAATACCCAGTTTTTAAAATTTTATAAATTTTACCATTTAAAATGGACCTTTTTTTTTGGATTTGGAATATCGAAATTAGCTTATGGTGAATTTTGTGTATTTTTCTGAAAACATTCAATTTTTTATGAATGGTGAAAAAAACTACGTTTTTGGTTAAAACTAAATTTTTTATTTAAATAATTAGTTATTTTATTTAAAAATATTTTAGGTGAAATAGATACATAATACCTATATAAGTTCTATTTAATTCATTGGAGTAATTTTATAATAAGTTTAGATATATAAAAATTTTATTGAACTTTTTACCATCTTTTACCCATCTCCTAGGAGCATTTGAAAATTTGCATAAAACTTAATTTTACTGCTTTTGTGAGTTGAATTTCAAAAATCTGAGAGACTTGGTTTATACTAGTAATTAAAATGTGATTCAATAAGATAAAAATAATTTTTGGTGAATAGTAACTTTTGACTTTTATTTACCATGGTTAAAAGTAAATAGGGTAATTAAAGGTAAAAATGATATTATTATTGTACAAACACATTTCCTAATTCTATTGGATTAGTTTATTTCGACCAAAAAAACCTTAGAGATAAAATATGATCCTTTAGGTCCACTTGCATTAGATTATGACATTTATTATTATTGTATTTAAAGAAGAGTTAAAAGTGTTAAATTCAAAATTTCATAACTAAAACATTTTTAATTTAGGGTTATACATAAGATAAATTCAACTATAAATATTCTCTATAAATTCAAATATATTTACTACATAATGGTATTTTATTTATAATTTTTAGAAATTAAATAATTAAATTTATTTATGATACAATGATGATGTAGAAATTACCTTATTAATGAAAGATCAAAATAATTGGTATTATAAATATAAAAATAAATCTAATTTGAGACTTATAAAGAATTACACAAATTTTATAGGTTAAGATGACATTTTAGGGTTGATTAAATGAATTTGTTTTATGTAATAAGGATGTTATTAATTTAACAAAAACAAAATACCAAATAGTGTCAAAATTGGCATAAAAGAGTTTTTTAAAAAAATATTATATTTTTAATTTATATTCTATTCCTATAAATATAAGGTTTATAAAAAATGATTAAATAATATTATATATGTCATTAATGAACCACTTTAGGTCCTCTTGGAAGTTTATAGTAAGTTTATTAACCATATAATATAAAAATACAAAGAGACATGGTAAATGACAAACTAATTAACTAAGAGTTAAATCTAAACTATAAGGTTAATATAGTTACCTAAACCTATCTAAAACCTATTGGTTGAGTGGTTTTCGTCCCATACCAACCTTATCTTCGAAATAAATCATTTTGGAGCCATTACAAACTTAAAATTAGTTTATTTTAAAATAATATTTCAAGCTTTTCTGAAGGTTCCCCTCACCCCACTTATAAAAGGGAACTTCCCCTTCTCTCAAATTCAAACCTCCAAAACCATTTGGATCTGCAAACCCCTTCCCAAATATCCTCTCAGTTATACTACCTTCATTCTAGATGGATTCCTTTAGTTAGAAATCCAACCTAAGAAGCCCTCATGATTAAATCAAAAGGAAAAACCCGAAGAAGAGGTAAATATTTCATCACCTCTTTCACGTTCTTTTATTCTCCCACTTCATCTTTCTTTGTTGTATCCAATATAAAATAATAACACCCATATATTCTATATACTTTGATGTTATTATAAAAACCGAACAACAATATTCGTTATTCTATCCATCCTATAAATGACAAAGTCACCATACGTGCGTATGTACAACTTACCATCTCCACGTCGTGGTGAAGTTTGTTATTCAAACACTTCATCATTTGGATGGGTAAAATAATGATTATAACTAATGTAAATAATAAATATAACATGATAAGGATTCTGTATATATGATATACGCTCCAATTATATATTATTTTAATATCATAAGAATGATATTGTTTCTCGTTCGTACGTACGGATTATCGTCTCCACGAACGCGATGAGATTCATTCCCGATCATATCCATTCAAGAATAATTTTTATTTAATGATTAAAAATAATTTTTAAAGACTTAATATCATTATGAATATGAATAATATATTTCGTATCCATAACAAACATTACTTACGTAACAAAGAATATAAAGGAAAACAAATCAATTAACACCCGAAACGATGACACTACTGAAATATCATTAACAAAACAATATTAAAAGATCATATATGATATCATATTAATGTATACATTTATTTTATAATTTAATTACAATTATTTCACCATTATATAAGAGGTTAACCTACCCTAGACCAAGGAAAAGTACAAGGTAAGGGTTAATTTCAGAATATCTTAATTATTCGAGGTTATTTATACGTAATTATCTACTGGGACCTCTTTATCATCCACATCCATGTTTCTTAAAAATTTATTTCAAAACAATTTTACTATTTACTAGAAAATGGGTTAAAGTCATTTATACTCTTATTTGACCTTATATGTTTTGAAAGAAATGTTTCTATCATTTTCCAAACACGGCACTTTATGACCTTTTTGACAAAATTAAGGTAAGAATATGTTTTTAACTTATACGATGAGTGCTACTATTTTCTGCCGTTATAACATCATTGAAGTTTCCCTTACAAGATTATAAGAATATTTATAAGATACTTTTTTTTCTTTTAAATGGTTTCAAAATAGAAAGAGGTATTTCTTTCAAATAGTTTTTATTTCATCTATGTCAACATCCTTTGATGGATTTTAAACTTCTTTAAAGTTGATTTATTATGATACAAATATTCCATATTGTATTGAAGGATTTGTGAAATTTTTGACTGTGGATGTTTTATTTCATACCATTCATGGTTTATGGATAAAGTATTGACATTTCATATGATAGTTTTAATACGAATGTTTATATTATGTTTAAACCTTTTCATATGAGGAATGCATTGGACTTAGTAAGTGACGGGTGGAGACCGCTATAGCTCCTCGATGCATCGGTAGGTCTCATGAGACAAACTAGTGTCTTGGCACAAGGCCTTGACAAAATCTTATTTGTAGTCCTGGAATAAGGCCTTGACTATGTGGTTATGAAGTCTAGCATTATGCATTCCATCATTATGAAAGTGGTTATTGATATTGGATGTGATTATTCGACTAGTAGAATATCCATGAGAATAAATAAATGGAATTATTTAATTTTATCTTTTCCATATTATGTTGAAGTTCAAGTTTAAAATGCTTTTGTTTTAGTCTTATACATTTCCTTAAATGTTTATGGTTATTTATGAAAGTTTCTACTATATTGTTATCCTTACTGAGCATCTGAGCTCACCCCTTTCTAAGTTTTATTTTTCCCAGGATGTGAAGAGGTATATTATGACTGAATTTTATGGATAGTCTATGGGATATGACTGTGGTTAATGAAGACAATTTTGCTGTTGTTTTTTATTTATAATGTTATGTAATACTTATGAATGTATCGAGTATTTCCATGGCTATAAAACTAATCGGTATTTTGCGACATGATTTCCTTATATCATGCCTATGTTATGTAATAATTCACCAACTTTGGGTAACTGGGGTCGAGGTGTTATAGTTGGTATCAGAGGAAGTTTAGTACAAACCTCGGAAAATAGATTTAGATAAACCTTGATTAGAACATATTACCCTAAGGTAGACTTTGAGGATTAGTATAGAAGAACTTCCTAGAATTTTGGTTATGTAGAGATTTTGTGAGTTTTCCACGAAATACATCTCTGTCTGGATACGAGCAGGTAGAGGCGGATCTGGAACATATGTACCTAGGGGTAAAACCCGAAAACACAACTTTGAGATAGACTCAAATGGGAACTGGTGCACAACAACTGGCCTTGCTGGACTGTTAGTTACGACACTCCCAGGGGATATGATTAGGATAATTCTCATTTTTTATAAAACATTATGAAGGGTTTATGAGTATATACTTCCTTAAAGAAAACATTTTTATTATTATGGATTATATCCATAAACTGCTCAATTTTTGTTAAGTGTTTTACAAGTTTGGAATTATGTATTGTGATTCATAAACTAATCTAGTACATTCCATTGTTTAGAAATGACACCTAGTGGAAGAAATGAAAAACATATCAACACACACAATCCATGTAGGGATTTCCATCATTCTCAAGATAATTATAGTGGATCTGGTGAAGATACTGGTGCTGATCAGCTTATCACCGTACTGCGACAAATAACTCAAGTTATGAATAATAACCTTACCCGTTTGGAGCACCCTGATCCAAAATGTGGAGGATGAATTTTATACTAATTCATAAGGCAAGAACCACAAAAATTTAATAGAAATATAAATCCTTTGGTAACTGAGCAATGGATAAGTTCCTTAGAGAAAATATTTCATGCTTTATGGAGTAGTGAAAGGGAAAAAGTTGTCATTTCAGTTTACCGCCTCACAGGAGATGCAGATTAAAGGTGGTCATTGATTCAAAACACAAATAAGGATGAATAAGTATCAAGTATGGAATGTAGGGAGTTTAAAGAACTTTTATTAGAAAAATACTTTCCTCATGAGCATCAAGCGGATATGGAAAGGCAATTTCTGATTCTAAGGAAAAAGGAGGATGGGAATATCGCAAAGAATGAGGATAACTTTATAGGGTTATCAAGGAATGCAACAGATTATATACATAACCTAAGGAGTAATATTGATTGTTTCTTTGATGGGTTAAAAAAAATTCTTCGGCGATCATTAGTCTCACAATTCTTCTTGTCATAGGAAAAAATTGTCTCATGTGCTATCAAGATAGAACAAAAATTCTCTAAGTCTTATGACTTTAAATAAAAAAAGAGAAGAGGAGATCTTCTAAACACTCTAGAAATAGAAATAAGGAGAATAAGGGTAATGTTGAATATCCATCCTATAGTAAATGTTGGAATAAACACCCCGATACTTTCCTAAAGGGAATGAGAGCCTGTTACAAGTGTGGTCAAAAAGTCCACAAAGCTCGTGGTTAAAAGGTGAAGAAAGTAGTTGTCAATGTTGAATGCTACAATTTTAGAGAAAGGGGGCATTATGAAAATGAATTTCCTAAGAACCAAGGAACCTTACCTCATAAAATGCCAAGGGATCAAGGCCAATCTTATACTATCACTACTACTGAGGTTTAAGCTTTGAAAGACATGGTGGCAGGTAATTTAATGATTTCCTGAAGTTTAGAAAATACTTTATTTGATTCTGGATCATCGCATTGTTTTATATCTTCCCAGTTTGCTAAGAAAATTATATATTTCCAATTTGATTTAACAAGGGAGTTGTCAGTCAAAACTCATAAGGGAAGTATCATTGCAACGAAGTTTTGTGAATCAGTTCCCATTAAGGCATATAAACGTTATTTATCTGAAGATCTCATCATTATACCCATGATTGAATTTGATATAATCCTAAGTATGAATTGGATTTAGGACCATGATGCAAAAATTTATTATAAGAAGAAGGGGGTTACAATTTTCAATGATGACAAGGAGTACCTTATCTTTAGATCAGAAACATCACCATCTGATTCTTATCTAGATCCACCCCCAGTAGATCAACTAAATTCAATTATAGGGGAGGAAGAGAATGAAATAACCATGGGTGAGGAAAGGAACGTTCAAATAGAGGATGTACCTATTGTGCAAGAATATGTTGATGTTTTTCCAGAGGATTTACCTGGACATCCTCCAGAATGAGATATTGAGCTTTCCATTGATTTAATTCCTGGTTCAAGGCCCATATCAAAGACCCCTTATAGAACGACCACTGTGGAATTAGTATAAATAATTAAATAACTAGAGTAATTTATTAATAATGGATTTATTTGCCCTAGTGTTTCCCTATGGGGATCCCCTATTGTTTTTGTTAAGAAGAAAGATGGATCTATGAGGTTGTGCATTGACTACAAGGAGATCAACACTATAAAATTAAAGACCAAGTATCCACTACCTCGCATTGATGATTTATTCGAATAACTTCATGGTGCTCAATATTTTCCAAAGATTGAACTTTGATCTGGATATCATCAGTTGTGTGTGAAGAAGGAAGACATTCCAAAGACAACATTTCAAACCAAGTACGGGCATTAAGATTTTACAGTAATGCTTTTTGGGCTGACTAATGCACCCTTCATTTTTATGGATCTAATTAACATAGTTTTCAAGGAATATCTTGATGACATCATAGTGGTATTTATTGATGATATCTTGGTATACTTCAAAATTATGAAGATCATGAAAATCACTTGCGCATTATCCTAAAGACTCTTAGAAGAAATGAATTATACAGGAAGTTTAGCAAGTGTGAATTCTAGCTTCATGAGATTTCTTGTCTTGGCTATATTATCTATAAGGATGGAATCTCTATTGACCCTTATAAGACAAAGGCAAAACAAGAATGTCCAACACCGACAAGTATAACCAAGGTACGCAGTTTTTTTGGTTTAGAAAGTTATTTTCAGCGTTTCGTCTAGAATTTTGCCCAATTGGCTAACCCATTAACCAAGCTCACACGTAAAGGGCTTAAATTTGTTAAAAAAAAGAGTGTGAAGAATGTTTCAATGTAATAAAGAGAAGATTAGTAAATTCTCATATCTTGACTCTACCATCGGGGAATGATGCGTTTGTTATTTATAGTGATGCATCATAGAAAGGAATTGGTTGTGTCTTTATGTAGAATGATAGGGTTATTGCCTATGAATCACGACATATAAAAATTCATGAGCAAAACTATCCTATTCATAATCTTGAGTTAGCATCTATAATATGTTCTTTAAAGATATTGAGACATTATATCTATGGTAAAAATTTGAGATTTATACTGATCACAAGAGTTTGAGGTATATTTTCTCACAGAAAGAACTCAACATGAGTCAAAGGAGATGGCTTGGACTACTCAAGTATTATGATTGCACAATACACTACCACCCGGGGAAGGCAAATAAGGTGGTAGATTCTTTGAGCATAAAGGATCATGGAGTTTTGAAGAAGATGAGAGCTGAAAGAGATCATATTTTTAGGGATATAGTGAAAATGGATATAGGAATAATCTTGGAAGGTGAAACATCAATACTTTTTCAAATGGTTTCCAAACTATATTTACTAGAAAGGATAAAAAGTTATCAGGCTGATGATGAGGAGTTTCAAAAGAAAATTAAAGCTATGAATGATGGTAGATTGATCAACTACATATATGAAGATGAGATTTTGAAATTTGGGAAGAGACTTTATGTTCTCAATATACCTGATCTGAAAAGGGAATTGTTAGATGATGCTCATAGATCATATTTCTTTATACACTCTGATAGCACTAAGATGTATATAGATTTGAAGGAACATTTTTTGTTGGACAACATAAAGAGGGAGATTTCTGATTTTGTGTCAAGATGTATGGTTTTTCAACAAGTGAAATCTAGAAGGCAACAACCTAGAGGAGTCATGAAACCTATTCCCATACTTGAGTGGAAATGTGATAATATTACGATGGAATTTTTCATGGGACTACCAAAGACTCCAAAAAGGAATGATGCAATATGGGTCATTGTTGATCGTCTTACCAAGTCTACACATTTTATTGCTATAAGAGAAGATTTACCATTTGAACGTTTTGCAAGACTGTATATTAATGAAGTTGTAAGACTTCATGGAGTACCCCTATCGATTGTTTCTGATCATGATACCCATTTTACATAAAGATTCTTGAAAATTCTTCAGAAAGTCATGGATATTGAACTTCATTTGAGTACTGCCTACCACCCTCAAACTGATGTACAATCAGAATGGACTATTCAAACCTTAGAATACATGTTGATATCTTGCTCAGTTGACCTTCAAGGTATGTGGGATTAATATTTACCTCTGTTTGAATTTTTCTATAAAAATATCTTCCATTCAAGTATTCAAATGGAACCATATGAAGCATTATACGGAAAGAGATGTCGCACACCAATATGTTGGGATGATGTTGGTGAAAAAAAACTCATAGTCCCAGAACTTGTTGAGGAAATGATGGAAAATGTGAAGTTAATCCAAACCAACATCAAAGTAGCTCAAAGTAGGCAGAAGAGCTATGCTGATAATCGAAGGAAGGATTCCAAATTTCAGGTAGGAGATCATTTTTTCTTGAAGGTATCTCCATAGAAGGGAATTATAAAATTTAGTAAGAAAAATAAATTGAGTCCTAGGTATATCAAACCTTTTGAAATTCTAGAACGAATTGGGGCTGTAGCTTACCATTTGGAAATGCCGCCAAGTATCTTCAAATTTCATGATGTGTTCCACATATCACAGTTGAGAAAATACATGCCTGACCCAACGCATGTACTCAACTATGTGGAAATTGAACTGGAAGCTAATTTGTCTTATTGTGAAGAGACTGTTAAGATTTTTTTATAAAAGAGAACAAGTGTTGAGAAACCCGACAACTCGTCTGGTAAAAGTTCTATGGAGAAACCATAATATTGAAGAGGCAACGTGGGAACCCGAGGATGTTATGATGAAGAACCACCCGAATGTTTTTATGTAGTAATATTCTAGTAATTTTGAATAATAAATTATTTGAAGGAGTGGATAATGTAACACCCAAGCTTCCACGGTACGTTTCCCTTTGAATGATACAATAGCTTGTGTTGTACGCAACTTCAAGTTCAAACACACCACAACCAATCAAACTAGCCGTTATGAATAGTAATACCCACTTTTTAAAATTGTATAAATTTTATCTTTCAAAATGGACTTCATTTTTTGATTCGGAATATCGAAATGAGCTTAGGGAGATTTTTTTGGTAATTTTCTAAAAACTTTCAATTTTTGATGAATAGTTAGAAACACTATGTTTTTGGTTAAAACCAAATTTTTTATTTAAATAATTAGTTATTTTATTTAAATTTATTTTAATTCAAAATAGATACATAATACCTATATAAGTTCAATGTAATTCATTGGAGTAATTTTATAATAAGTTTAGATATATAAAAATTTAATTGAACTTTTTACCATCTTTTACCCATCTTCTAGGAGCATTTGAGAATTTACACAACATAATTTTACTGCTTCTGTGAGTTGAATGTAGAAAATTCAAGAGACACGGCTGATATCAGTAATTAAAATGTGGTTCAATAAGATAAAAATAATTTTTGGTGAATAGTAACTTTTGACTTTTATTTACCACGGTTACATGTAAATAGGGTAATTAAAGGTAAAAATGATATTATTATTACCCAAATACATGTCCTAATTATATTGGATGAGTGTATTTTGACCCAAAAAACCTTAGGAATAAAATATAATCCTTTAGTTCCAATTGGATTAGATTAAGACATTTATTATTATTTTATTTAAAGAAGAGTTAAAAGTGTCAAATTCAAAATTTCATAACTAATTTTTTTAATATAGGGTTATACATAGAATAAATTCAACTATAAATATTAATTATTAATCTAAAAATATTTCCTACATAATGATATTTTATTTATAATTGTTAGACATTAAATAATTAAATTTATTTATGACATAATAATGATGCAGTAATTACTTTATTAATGAAAGAATAAAATAATTGTTGTTATAAATATCCAAATAAATCTAATTTGAAACTTTTAATAAATTCCACTAATTTTATAGGTTAATATGACATGTTAGGGTTTATTAAATGAATTTTCTTTGAAGTAATAATTTTGCTATTAATTTAACAAAAAAAATAACAAATAGTGTCAAAATTGACATAAAATGGTTTTTAAAAAAAATATTATATTATTAATTGATATTCTATTCCTAAAAATTTAAGGTTTGTAAAAAAGGATAAATAATATTATATATGTCATTAATTAACCACTTGAGGTTATCTTGGAAGTTTATAATATGTTTATTAACCATATAATATAAAAATACAAAGAGACATGGTAAATGTCAAACTAATTAACTAAAAGTTAAATTGAAAGGATAAGGTTAATATAGCGACCTAAACCTATCTAAAACCTATTGGTTGAGTGGTTTTCGACCCCTACCCACCTTATCCTTGAGGTAAATAATTTTGGATCTATTATAAACCGAAAATTATTTTATTATAAAAATAATATTTCAAGATTTGACTAAGGTGCCCCTCACCCCTCTTATAAAAGAGAACTTCCCCTTATCTCAAATTCATACAACCAAATCCATTTGTCTCGGCCAAACCCTGCCAAATTATCCTCTAAACTATCCTCCCTTAACCTTAGAGGCCTTCTTTTAGTTATAAATCCAACATAAGGATCCCTTTTGATCAAATCTAAAGGAAGAACGTGAAGAAGAGGTAAATATTTCATCACCCCTTTTAAGTTCTTTTCTTCTTCCACTTCCTCTTTCTTTGTTTTTTACATTCTAAAATAATAACTCTAGTATCTTTTATATTTTGTGATGTTATTATAAAAATGTCACAACAATATTCATTATTCTATCCATCCTATAAATGACAAAGTCACCATACGTGCGTAAGTACGGTTTTCGTCTCTACGTCGTGGTGAAGTTTGTTATTCAAACACTTCATCATTTGGATGGGTATAATAATGAGTATAACTGATGTAAATAATAAATATAACATGATAATTATTCTTTGTATATGATATATCCTCCAATTATATACTCTTTTAATATCAAAAAAATGATATTTTCGCTCATGCGTACGTACGGATTATCGTCTCCATGAACGCGATGAGAATCATTCCCCGTCATATCCATGCAAGACTAATTTTTATTTTATGGTCAAAACTAATTTTTAAATTATTAATATCATTATGAATATGAATAATATACATCCTATCCATAACAAACATCACTTACGTAACAGAGCATATAAAGGAAAACAAACAAGTTAACACTCGAAACGATGATACTACTGAAATATCATTAACAAAGAAATATTAGAAGATCATATATGATATCTTGTTAATGTATATGGTAATTTTATAATTTAATAACAATGATTTTATAATTATACAGGAGGTTAACCTACCCTTGACCAAGGAAAATTACAAGGTATGGGTTAATTTCACAATCTCTTCATTATCTGAGGTTGTTTATACGTAATTATCTTCTGGGACCTCTTTATCTTCCACATCCATGTTTCATAAAAATGTATTTCAAAACATTTTTACTATTTAACAGAAAATGGGTTAAAGTCATTTATACCCTTATTTTACCTTATATGTTTTGAAAGGAATCTTTCTGTTGTTTTCCAACTAAGGTACTTTATGACCTTTTCGACAAAATTGAGGTATGAATGTTTTTTTAACTTATATGATGGGTGTGGCTATTTTCTACCATTATAACATCGTCAAAGCTTCCCTTACAAGATTATAAGAATATTTCTATGATAAATGTTTTTTTAAATGGTTTCAAAATATAAAGATGTATTTCGTTCAAATAATTTTCATTTCATCTATGTCAACATCCTTTGATGGATTTTAAACTTGTTTGAAGTTGATTTATTATGATACAAATCTTCCATATTGTATTGAAGGTTTTGTGATATATTTGAATGTGGATGTGTTATTTCATACCATTCATGGTTTATGTATAAAGTATTGACATTTCGTATGCTAGTTTAAATACAAATGTTTATGCTATGTTTAAACATTTTCATATGAGGAATGCATTGGACTTAGTAAGTGACGGGTGGAGCCCGCTATAGCTCCTCGATTAATCAGTAGGTATCATGAGACAAACTAGTGTCTTGGCATAAGGAATTGACAAAATTTTATATTTAGTCTTGGAACAAGGCCTTGACTATGTGGTTATGAAGTCTGGCATTATGCATTCTATCATTATAAAAGTGGTTATTGATATTGCATGTGATTATTCGATTAGTAGAATATCCATGTGAATAAGTAAATGGAATTATTTGATTTTATCTTTTCCATATTATGCTAAAGTTTAAGTTTAAAAGGCTTTTTTTAGTCTTATACATTGCCTTAAATTTTTATGCTTATTTATGAAAGCTTCCACTATATTGTTATCCTTACTAAGCATCTGAGCTCACTCCTTTCTATGTTTTACTTTTCCCAGGATGCGAAGAGGTATATTATGAATGACTTGTAGGGATAATATATGGGATATGCCTATGGTTAATGAATAAAATTTTGTTGTTGTTTTTCATTTTATTATGTAATGTAAAACTTATGAATGTATCTAGTATTTCCAAGGATACTAAATTGATCGGTCTTTCAGGACATGATTTCTTTGTATCATGCAAAGGTTGTTGAAATAGTGGGTGACCTAGACCTAACTATTCAGTGATTTTGATTACCATATCATGTATATAGTTATCTATGACTGATGTCATCTTTCTATTATATTGTTGACTGTTCTGCATCCACTATTGAAATGGTAATGTCCAAAGATTAATTTTCATATCAAAAGGTTATAACAGTACCAGGCTATAATGAGAACCTCTAGATACTATGATATTAATCTTAAATATACATGTTCTATGGTATATATACATCTTACTGACTGGACACAATAGATTTTTGATTATCAGGTGCTGGGGGATCATAAGCATTGATACTTGTTCTCATGAAGATCTCACTTGGTGATCTCTAGTAGTGAGATCATCAGGACTGACCTGTAAATAGGAACTCTAAATGTTTCGGGTGTCATTGTATGTTCCTATCTACGATCATGTGTAACGGTCTCTTGACTTGAGATCATTACCAATGTATTTCCATTGATTGCGTACTTTAATGCAAGACAAAAACCATGACAATGATGTCGTGGTGAGGTAGTTTGTGTTGGGTGGGTCGTTGGTGGCATGACATTGGTTGAATGGTCAAGAAAGGATTTGTCGCTTCCGGGTTATGGAAGTAATATATCTCAGGCCATGTTCATATGGATGGCAGTGCCTTTATAAGACCATGTCCATGGTAGTCAAGGGTAAATCCATCCAGTTAAATCCACAAACTATTAAGCAAGAAAATGGTGATGAAACGTGAGTGCGTCCTGCTTTATGAGATATTACAGACAAAGAGATTATATTACATAGTACGTGTTCTTAGGTTGGTTGTTGCTGCTATGGAAATCCTTCTCTCTTCAAGGGCCATGATGGGTTGCTAGATCCCACTCTTGGTCTGTGAATACTATTCAATATTGTTGAGATAAGGCCCTAGAGGGTCACACACAATAGTGTATTCAAAAATCTACCCTATTCAGTTGAATAGGAGTTTTGGGCATGGTGGGCCCCACCACAGGGGTCTGGTATTTTTCCATAGTTAAAAGACCACCAATGAAATAAATAAATTTATATTATTTGAGTTTAGAATAATGAGTATTGGATTTACTTATTAAATGTATTTACGAGTTTTAAGTAGATAAATGAAAAAATATTAATTGACGAATATTAAATTATTCAAGGTTCAATTAATATTTATGGGAGCGATGAGTCGAGTTAATGACTCAATTATTATCATGTAATATATTCTAATATATTACATGTATGTGATAATAATATTTATGAATCAAACAAGTAGTCGTAAAATGTCGTTGATAGTGCGTTAAGTATTCGGGGCCGGTGATGCGATACCAGGTATTTTAATTAAGCGCTATAAATAGATGAGGAGGGGAATTTTCAAAACACTATTGATGGAAGTTTTCTTTACTCTCCTCTATCCCACACTCTATAGAGATATGCTCTGGATCCAATGAGCTCGGATGGATCTCTCTCTCGAGCATCGCTAGCGAAGCGATGTAGTGATCATTGTAACATTGAAGGCATCGTCAGTATTCCGCGCTAGCACCCGGACTATGACGAACGGCGCTCCCACAGATTCCTTGAAGCGTGTGTGGACGATCTAGAGGAATTCAGATTCAGATTATTTGAGCACTGATCGCTAATGATGAGTAGACATCATGCACGACTTTAGATCTAAACCAAGTATTTTACAGTTTATGTTTGTGCTTGAAATCCTCCATGCACAGTCTTCAGCTAATACTGGACGGCTCTTCTTCGACGTCAAAAAGTTTACGTCAACCAATGGTGGAATTGTTTTAAAAACCCACCTATTTGGGGCTTCCGCTGCATGCCCGGTTCCCACAATTTTTATGTGATAATGCACCGACTTTGGGTAACTGGGTTGTGGGTGTTATATGTTTATATTTTCTATAAAATGTTTTTCAAGTTCCATGAAGAGTTTCTAATCTAAATATATCATTTGTGACATTATAAATTCATTTATACATGTTTTTTTACTATTCTAAATGTATCTTAAAGTGTTTAAAATGTAATTTATAATTCCTTCACAACATACATCTAATTTGGAAATATATTTTAAAGGGTTAATGTGAGAATGCATTGAACCAATATAGCCTTACGTTCCTAGATTTTGATATTTATATTTTTGCTGAATTTTAACCATATCTTGAGCTAAATAACATGGAATCGTGTGATTATTATTACAATTAAATATAATATTTTTATCTATATTTTCATAAACTGAAAAGAAGGAATAATTTATTTTTTAGATGTTAAAAATGTGGTCTGAATCAATAAAAAATTTATAAAAATCTATACATTTTTTAGATTGATTTTTCTACTATTTTATAATGATATCATGAGATAAATATGTCTAATTGAGGATATATTCGATGCATTGTAAATCCTGAATAATTTTATAAATAAAAGTCAATTTTACTAGAATATGAATAGGTTGTTAAATTCTATAAGATTTTATTGAAGATAGTGAAGTATATTTCAACATAGTACTATGTTGAGCTAACATAATTTTGGGAGGAATCAAAAGATAAAAAATTTGATCCTATGATATTTAAGGATCTATACATAGGTTATGAACAACTTAAAACATTATTATCATTTTTGATTCCAGGCTTTTCATTCATTTACATTCAAATGATTATTATTATTTTTCACTTGTTGTTATCATTATTTTATGTTTCTAACATTATTGGCTAACCAATTTTAAATATTTAAGTGTTTTAGTTGTGGTTTTAAAGCGTTACAACAAGATATGTGTGATATTATGAATAGTGACTATGAGACCATGTTATGTACTATGTTGTATGTGCTGGAGGTTTAGAAAAAATTGGAGAATAACGAAATACCAAGAATCGACTTGATACATCATTTAGGATATGAAGATAATATGTGGAATAAATATGAGAGAGTGTCGATGAAAACACTATTTTATCTATTCAATTCATTATTTATTGATATGAAGAAACATTATTAAGAATTGGCATAGAATATGATAAAATGATAATTCATTATCAATAAAGGAAGCATGATATACCACTTGGTGTTAAAAATAATATTGAGAAGGAATAAAATATGATGTTGGATAGAATATAATGTTAAGAATAGATGCGAGACTATGTTACATAAAAAATACCATATTAAGGAATGATTTGATATTACATTGATCAAATGATGCATGATATTGAAGATATATGAAATGATTAATTTCTTTTTTTGATTAAACTAATCATTATTATTTTTAGACCATTAGAGAATAATGAAAACCACATGTAATAGAGTGGAACATTAATGATTCATTTAAAGAGGAAGGATCATGAGGATTCATGAGAAGAAATTATTTATCACATAATTTTTTATATAATGGAACTAAAGAAATCGGTAGTGGGATATAATTAAATACAAAATACCAAAGTACTAAAATGTTTGATTCTGAATTGTTGATATGTGATAATTTATATTTTTTGAATAAATTTATACAGGTTTCAAAGGTAAAAACGTTTAATTTACATTTAGGAGCTAATAATGATCTATTACATTCCAAAAAACATCATATAATAATTAATATGGTTGTAATGTTATATTTATTTCATTTTATAATAATTCTCAAGAATTGTAAAGTATACTATCAATTTTTAATCATTAATCACACACTCGTTATACCTCTAATAAAAGGTATGATCCTACCATGCTCACCTAACCAAAAATTAATATAAAAAGGTTATGAATTAACCCGATTAAAAAAAACATGTTTTGACTTATCTGAAGAAAACTCCAGGTTGGGATTACTACTAAAAAATTATGGGTTTTATTTGTATCCATGTAAAGGACACTATTGTATTGAACTATCACTCCTAATAAAAGTGATCTCTATAGCAGATATCCATACTCTATAGTTGAGGGTGTGAAGAGTACATGTAGGATTATTTAATTTTAGCTAATATAACGAAACATTTTTATTTTATCTTTTTCTCTACTTGACTATATATATATTGCATATCTTCTACCTTAATTTTATTATGTTTTAATTGTTTCTCTTGTATCCAAAAAATTACACTTTATATATTTAATTAATCTGATTTCTTTAAGATTTAAAATTCACCCCTATTGTATATTTCCATCTACATTATGGGACCTAACACTTATTAATTCCCTATAAATAATGTATTAGAGTTTTAATTCAATTAATTTATTATTAGATTCTATGTAATAATATACATCATTTATCACACCTATGTTAGGTTATCTAGCATGATAACAGAATATAGGACCCATTGTCATATTTTCCCTATATATTTTCCAAACCAAACCCCCCCAATACTTCTAACTCCAAATATCATCCCTAGAATAGACCCACTCTGATACCACTCTGAAACAAACAATCCCACCATAACATTGTATAGTCCACCAATAATCCAATTTTCCCCAAGTCCACCTCTAATTATCTACGGTCTAGTGACTAGAAACAAGAAGTAATATCACCCCAATGGGAGTATTTATCCTAATAAACCTAGACATGACCACATATCTCCTGAATAGAATATAATATAGTAGAATCAAACATAATATCTTTTACAACTATGTGGTTGTAAATTGGATTTTTTGAAAATCATTAATGATAATATTATTGGATTTATTGATTTGAAGTTAATAACTAGAAATTAGGAACTAAAAGTTATATATTAAATAGGTTCAGAAGTTAAGTTGGAAATTTGTTCTAGTAGTGAAATTAGTTTCAAAGAATAATTCTAGAAGATAAAAAAATTAAATATTTTGGAAGTAACCAAATAAGGATGATGTATTAGTTGTTATGAATCCCAGAGTTTAAAAAGTGAGTCCTAAAATTATTCTGGAAGAATATGTTGATTCTATAATTTTATAATGATTTTTTTAAGTTTTATGGATTTAATTACACACATTTTTTCCACATCTAATTTATAAGAATATTATATTTTTAATTATAATTTTTGATTTAATTGGATAATTATTTGATAATGGTTATTTTTTTGTTGAATATATTATTCATTGAATTTATTGATAATTTTATTAATTTTAGTGTTAAACTTATCAAATGTATCTTAGGTTTATTTTCTCATAATTTTAGGATCGATAATTTCCTATGGAATGGAACTAGAAATATTAGTTTAAAACAATTTTTATGTAATGGGAGTCTTAAAAATAAATATTCCAAGTTTTATGATTTTATCATGAAATATATTTTTTTGAAAAAATTTTAGTTTAATTTTCAGAATTTATTAATTTGTTGAAAATTTCATGAAAATGTAAAAGTCAGATTATTTTTGTAATTATTTTTTTTAAAGTATTTAATTCCTATAAGACTTTTTATTATAATTCTTTTAATATTTTTTAGATTTTTTGTTTATTTTTTACTTAAATCAATTTAAGACTTTTACAATCCACATTTCCTTAAGTATTATTTTGGGGAATCATCATAATAATCTACCTAGTCTTTTCATAAGTATCTAGGAAGAGAATTTAGTTGATCATAAGACTATTACATCTCTACACTTTTTACGAATTCCTATTCATAATATGTCTAGTTCTAGTATGACTTATTTTAGTCTTTAAGTTCGGTCAAGCCTAAATGTAAGCGGTATATATAGAGCTTCCATAAAGGATGTTCCATTGGAGGGCATCTCTATGTCAAACCATATCATTAATTAAATTTATTTCATGATTAATTTCATAAAATAAAACTTAGTACAACACATAAGATCAATAATATTATTATATTTTGAAGATTAGGTACATATCACATCAACTTGATACTTAGGAATGACAAAATTATTGAAAAAATCCTTAACATTCTTCTAAAATTCAATAGCTTTTAAAATAACACGAGATAAATTAGGGACAAACATAAGAAAGGGGTGATCTATAAATCCTTGTAAGGGAATAAACAAGGAATAAAATTATGAAACTATTAAATTTTAGTCAATAGGTATTTCAATGGGGCATAAAATGGGTTAGAATCATTAAAATGAACATCAAATAATGATATATAATGATAACATAATGCCAATATGGGAATGTGTAAATAATATTAAACATGAAATCATAAACATAGGTTAAGGATAAACACCAAGACATCATAAAATGGGAAAAAGTAATATAATTTATTAGGTTTACTCAATAATTCCATACATTACAGCTCATTAGACTAAAAAACTACCCAATTCATTGAAGCAATATATAATTCCTCTCACAGCCATCACTTTTATATCAGTACATGCATAAATGTTCCACATAGATAATTCAAAATTGGATCATGTTTCATCACATTTAATCCCATTATTAAGGGGTGTGGAATAAATAGATGGATTTACACAATAAAATAAGTATAGGTATGTATAGGTGAATACCCTTTTGTGGAAATGGCGATGGTATTCATTATACAAAGTTTTGGCATGAAAACATTGTAGGATAATATCGAAAGCATAATAGAGGCACATAATAAATCATGGGTGGGATTAATGATATTGTAAGGGGTATCTCATAACTTTTGAATCATATTTTTAGTATCATGGATGTGGAAAATCATATCCCATAAAAAGGAATTAGAATAAAAAAGGTAGTACCTAAAAAAAGTGCTTGTATAAAGAGGAGAAGGAGAGGATACCTAACCTTGAGAGGGTGTTTCCAAAAGCATAGGAGGAGATTTTTGAGAGATTTGGGGAACATTATATGGACTATATATATCCAATGGAAGTGTATAGTCATTTTCCAATGGTTTATTAAAATAGGAAAGAGAGCTTCGGTGGGTTTATATAAGAAAATATAGGGGAGTTCTTTAATATTTTCCAAATTTTAGTTTTTGGACTCTATACATTAAGGTAATAAAAACCAAAAACAAACCCATGTTTTTGGACCATGTTTATTTAAAATAGGATTGGTTTTTATTATTTTATAATTATATTAATTTATCAAATTAAAATAACACCCTTGGTGAGGGGGAAGTGTGTCATGTTTAGAAATAATTTATTTTAAAATCATAAAATATAATATGGGTTTTGAAGGATTCATAACGTGTTGATAAAATCAATAAAATAGACTAGAAAAAGGCATTATTTTAAAGGGTAAATATTTATTTTGTCTTTTATACCATTTAATTCAAATACTATTACACTTTTGGGTCATTATGATGTCATAATACAAACTATATATTTATACCGTATTTAATTTTTACACGAAAATTCCACTATCTTAGAAAATTATAAAAAAATTAACCATTGGATAATTTTGATGTTATTATTACAAAAATAATATCTATTTTATCCAAATAAATATATGAAAAATATAAATTACACCTTTAAATTAAAATCCTTATTTATTGAAAAATACATTTTTATAATAATAGTTGTATGACCCATATAAAAATTACACTATCACTTCATAAAATTATATTATCATTTATGTACTATTTAATAGTAATATTTTATTAAAATATAATTTATTTAAAAAATTCATTAATTCATAAATAGAATGTCTCAATTAAAATTTCATATTATCTAAAAATACAATTTGAGTTTCTTCATATTAAAATCTAATTTTTTCAAACTCATTACTTAATAATTTATAAAGTAAAAAAATTTGGAATAAATATAATAATTATTTTATTGGAAAGAAAATATACATATTCATGCTATTAAGGTCGAGATACATAACTCTTTTTACACCAGAAAACACACTAAGGGTATGGTGTGTGATGGTAAGATTTTTGTTGGGTGGTTTGGTGAACATGGTTTGGACTGTGATATCAATGAGCTTGAAATTATTTCATAAATGGTTTTAGTCATGCTTTAGCTATTGGATCTTGGATCAGGAATGTCCAAGGTAAAATCCCATAAATGTAATCTACCATAGAATCATTGATAAATGTGCTTCATAGGGTATGATCCTACTAGTCTAGGCATCACTTATTTGGTATCTATAAATTGGAATTTATAATAAAACTTAATATATATTAATAATATCATCACTGTTCAATGAATATATTCTCAATGGTCATGATTATTAATGGTATTTTAAATATGATAGGATATAACCAAAGAATTTCATGTGTTTTCTATAACAAAATTACATAATAAGGAATTTAATTCATTCAATAAGGGAATTCCATTTGTAAAAGTTTGGGTCATTACATTATTCCCTCCTTCAAAAATTTTACACATTTTTTATTTAGTTTACACAATAAAACAGATGAGGGTATTGTTATTTAATCACCTCTTCTAGTTACCATGTCAATTCCTCAATCTTTTGGTTCCTCTATAACACTTTTACTTGGTGATTTGTCTTGTTTCGTAGAAATTTGGGTTTATGATCTAAGATCTTCACTAGCTACTCAACATATGAAAGGCCATGCTTGAATAGTACCACCTATGGATTCAGTAAATGTGAGGTGGGTAGTATTTATTTCTTGATGAAGGATAAATAGAATGTATCATGTACTTGAGATAGTTTAGGTGGCAGTGATAGTTGATAGGCCACTGCTCTAATGTGATCATGGATCTAAAAGGGTCAGATGTATCTTGTACTAAGTTTTCCCTTATTTCCAATCCTCTTGAATTTATTCCATTAGGATATACGAAGGAACAATTTATCACCGACCTCAAACATTACATCTCATTGATGATTAAATATATAGATTTTCTGTCAAATTTTTGTGGATTTCATATTATTCATAATGGTTTGAACCTTTTTTCATCTATTAGATAATATCAGGTCCCATCAGCTTCTTCTCTCCAAATTTATCCCCACATGTTTGAGTCTAAAATCTATTCCCATATAGATCCTCATAAGGTTCCATTTGAATACTAGAATAGAAACTGTTTTTTTATGGTAACTCCAATAGGGGAAGTTTCTGGTCCCAAAATCCTTGGAAATATATTGAATATGATCTCAACATATACTATATAGTTTGAGTGGTCCTTTCATACTGACTATCTATATGAGGGTGATAAGTAGTGCCAATGTTTTATTATGTATTCAATTATTTTAGAAATATTCTACAAAATCTCAAGGTAAATATATGATCTTGATCAGATATAATATACATTAGCAATCCATGCATTCTTACCCCTTATCTTATGTATATCTTGGATAGTTGGTCAAGAGATAAATATTATTTGATATAAATTAATTACACTAGTTTGGTAAGGCAATCAATTACCACCCAGATGGAATTATTTCCTTTATGTGTCTTGGGGAGTCCTACGATGAAATTCATGGTCATATTTTCCCATATCTATACTGGTATGGGAAATGATTTCATCATACCCTTAATTTTCTTTCTTTATGCTTTGACTTACAAGAATACCAAGAATCAAGATACATACTCCACAATGTCTCTCTTCATGTTATCTCACCATAATTTTTTATTCAAATATCTATACATCTTAGTGTTATCTTCATGAATAGATAAGTATGATTTATGCACTTCATCTAAAAGCTCCCTATTTAGTTATGGTTTTGATGAGACACATATCCAGGTTCCAAAATTTATAACTCCATCTTTAGTAAAGTTGAACTATAAAATATTACCTTATTTTATATCACCTCATCATCTTTATAATCCTCCTTGATCCTATAAAGAATGGATGGTTGGGAATTTATTTGAACAAGGTAGGATAAATATCCTTTTATTATTCCCAAATCTATCCCTTTAATGTCTAGGAAGACTAGATCCATTATAATACTAATCATGGATAGAGTTGCGAGATACTTTATTATCAGATCGTCTTCCACATTGTTCACCTTCCTAGGATGGTAATGGACTGAACAATCGTAATATTTTATCATCTCTATTCACCTTTTCTGGTTCATATTATGATCATTTTTTGTGAATATATACTTAAGGCTCTTATGGTATGTATATATATCATACTTCTCCCCACATAGATAATGTATCCAAATATTTCTCACAAATATCACAACAAACAATTCTAGAGAATGATATGGGTAGTTATTATCATTGATATTTAGTTGGTGGGAGGTATAGGCTATCACATTGTCATTTTTCCTGTGTATACAACCCATTACCTTTTTAGATTCATCATTATAGATAAAAAATCCTTCCCCACTAGTGGGTAATGTGAGCATAGGTTAAGTGATTAAATTCATCTTTTGTTCTTTATAACATTCCTCACAATCTTTATTGTAGAAAAACTTGGCTCCTTTCTAAGTTATCTTGGTTAGGAGGATTGAAAATCTTTATAATATTCTTACAAATCGATGATAGTACAAAAAAAATCCATGGAAAATATGGATTTCTGTCATAGA
Source organism: Viscum album (assembly GCA_963277665.1). Taxonomy (NCBI): domain Eukaryota; kingdom Viridiplantae; phylum Streptophyta; class Magnoliopsida; order Santalales; family Viscaceae; genus Viscum; species Viscum album. The sequence goes on from OY728157.1 coordinate 1,778,436,710, forward strand.
GGTTGGTCTAGGAGATCCTTATATTACCTTTATTTTAGAAGGGTATATAGATATACCATTACTAGTGTAAACATTCCACATTAATGTTACTTGTTCCTACTATAAGTTCTATCGATAAATTAACCTCTCAGCTTGGAGAAAGACCAAACAATTCATCAGGAAGCACATCAGTGAATTATCTTTTAATGATAATTTTCCCAAGGATGGTCTTTTATTTAGTCTCAATCATTTTTATAGGATACCATTACTAATAAGGTAATAATATTCATTCTGGAGATGATGATACCAAATGATATTCATAATCATCCTTGAACTTGTATAAATTCAGAGGGAGATTCGAAATATAGAGGGAAATTCCTTCTCCCAACAATTTATGTTGGATTTATAAAAGTAAAACCATTAAATTACTAGGATAACATCAAATTACACTAAAGAGATATTGGTAATATTTTCAATAAGAACATTACCACAAACTTCAACTTGGGATACAATAATCATAGATGTTTTTTTCTTGATGATATCAAATCATTTTGGGTGGTGAATCGATGTTCGTGGAAAAATTACATGATATGATAATAGGGAATGAGTTGAAATACAGTATGACATTCCCAAATCTAGAGTAGAAGCTACATGCACTTCAATCATCATGACACACCTCAACCTAAGAATTTCTTTATTTTTATGGTCGTGGAGATTGTTGGTGCTCATAATGTTTGTTATCTCTTAGAATAGAACATTTTATTATATAATTCCCAACTTCTCCACATGCATGAAATATAACTGTAAATAATAATTTATATTGAAAATTATTTTCCTCCCTTACATTATTCATTTTACATGGAATCTAGATACTTTATTCCCGATTTTTCTATACTTAAAAAATCTCCCAGTTCCTTTGTGACAATTACCTTAGCACATCTATCCATATTTTTTAAACAAAGGAAATTGGGATTTGATTCCTTTATCACATTTATCAGAAAAAATTCTTTGATATGCCTTCCAACTCTTATTTAACATGTTTATAAATTCAAATATGTACCCATTATTAATTTGGATTTTTGATAGATCATTTAAAATAATCCCAAGATATATTACATGAGATCCCATCATGTTGGGCATCTCATTTGGAAAGTCATCACATTTCCCATCACATTGGTTATTGATTCAGTTCCTCCTATTTCCAGACATTAAATATAATAATGGGATAATTAAGGATGAGTATTTTTAAACTATTAAAAACATAAAAAGTAAATTGTGGGCATTTAATGGATAACTCATAAATAATGTATATTTTTTAACTTATTAATTTTTAGGCATCATACATAGTTATCGATGATCTATTTCCTAATATAAAATATTATTGGAATTTCTGTTACATTAATAATGGTTTTTAATGATCTCGTGAATTTACCAAAGTATATCTCCGAGAGTGTCAAAATTGTCATGTATAATGAAACATTTTCTCACACTAATTCACGATCAATTCTATCTTAATACAATGTTTTCTAGACTGTTAACCTGAGGTAAATCTATGCCAGAGACACATCTACTTGTAGTATCCAGAACTAAATATATTTTATTAGAAACCACTTACTCTATAGTTTATCAAATTTTAGGTAAGCTTTATTTTTTTAGTATCATCCCTATGTATTTTTTTAGTGTTTTCTAACCCTAAGCCCAAAAATAACTAGACTTTCCTTTGATACAAACTATGACAAACCATATATTTAATAAAATAAATTTCATCATTTATTACATGAAGGCACACTTGGTAAAACCCATAAGATCAATAAGCATAGTGTATTTATAACTATAGTTAAATATCACATCAAATTGATACATGGATACAAAAAATATTATTTAAAAATTACTTAACATGCTTATAAAATTCCATAACTTTTAAAACTACACAGTGTAATCTAGGGACATACATATGAAAGGGGTGAGCTATAAAGCCTAGTAAGAGAATAAATAAGGAATAAAATGATTAAAGTATTAAATTTTATCCAATAAGAATTTAAATGGGACATAAAATGGGTGATAATCATAATCATAATCATGAAATCATGATATATAATGATAATATAAAGGCAACATGGGAATATGGAAAAAACATTAAACATGAAATCATAAACATAGGTCAAGGATAACCGCCAGGACATCATAAAATGGTGAAAAAAGTCCCATAATGGATTATTTTTACTCCATAATCCCATAAACTATGTCTCATGATACTGAAACATTAGAAAATACATTGGAGAACTATATAATTCCTGGCACACCCATCACTTTCATATCATGAACATGCATAAGTCTTCCACAAAGATCAGTCAACATAGGATCATATTTCATCACAATTAATCACATTATTAAGGTATATAAAATATAGACATGGAAATCCCTAATAAAATAAGGATAGGTATTTATAGGTGAATACCCTTAAGTGTAAAGGGTGATGGTATTCAAAATAAAATGTTTTGGCATGGAAAAATCACAAGATAATTTCTGCAGCATAATATGGGTACATAATGAATCATGGGAGTGATTAATGAGAGTGAAAGTGGTATATAATCACTTTGAAATCATAATTTTAGAAATAAGGATGTGTAAAATCATTTCCCATTAATAGGAATTATAAAAATAAGGCATTATATAAATGAGGCAATTGAATAAATAGGATAAGGAGAGGATCCCTTACCTTGAGGGCATGTTTACAAAAGATTTGGAGGAGATTATTGAGAGCTTGTGGGAATGTTAGGAGAAATATTTAGAAAAAAGGTTATATTATAGTCAAGATGAAATGGTTTTTAGTGAAGAGGAATGAGATCTTGGGTGGGTTTATATAGGAAAAGAGAGGAGAGTTCTTTATTATTTTCCAAATTTTGGTTTTGGACTCTATACAATAAATTAATCAAACAACATACCCTAAAATGGGGTTTTATCATGATTTATAAAAAATAGGAGTGGATTTAATTCTTTTATAATTCCACGAACTGATAACATTAAAATAATACCCTTAGTTATCTGTAATTGAGGAATATTTACAATGAATTGATTTTAAAATCATAAAATATAATATAGGTTTTGTAGGATTCATTAAGGTTTTATAAAATTAATAAAATAAACTCAAAATCACATTATTTTAAAGTGTATATATAAATTTGGTCATTTATACCTTTAATGTAACATATTACATCACTTCTGCGTCATTATGATGTCAAAATACATAAATTATATTTATACCATATTTATTTTTTCACAAAAATTTGATTATCTCAAAAAATTATGAAAAATTAATCATTGGATAATTTCAACATGTTTATTCCAAAAGTAATAATTATGTTATAAAAATAATTCTGTAAATATGTGAAATTACACTTTTAAATTAAAATCCTAGTTTATTGAAAAATAATACTTTTTTTGGCAATAATAGTTTTCTGACTCTTATAAAAATTACATTTTCACTTTGTAAAATTTTATTATAATTTATATACAATTTGATAATATTTTATAATTAAAATTTATTTATAAAAATCATGAATTTATCAAAATTAATTTCTAAATTTAAATTACATATTTTCTGAAAATACAATTCGAGTTTTGTCATGTTAAAATCTAGTATTGATAAGAAATAAATATAATAATTATTTTACTGGAAATAAAATATTCATATTCATTCAATTCTGGTCAAGATAAAACAATGATTAAATTTTTTTATGCGATCTGAGGGGGGATTTTTAGAGTATGGTGTAGATGGTGACTAATGAGTGGATGTAATTAGAGAGGAAGTCTCACCACCTAAGATTGTTGAAGAAGAAATTGTTTATTGGTTTTTCTATTGCAGGTGCTTGATTTGAAGATGATGGGGGACCCTTTCATCGTCAATATTGTGTCTATGAAGATAAAAATTATTGAGAAAATATATATTTAACAAAATACCCAAGTTAATTATCAGTATTTCAACATGGAATCTAGTGTTGTTGAGTCCTATGAAGTAGTCATGCACGTTGGGTTCTTTAACACCAAGCTTCTTTTTGGGGTGTAAAATCAAGAAGCTTAATCTTAGAAAATAAAAAACAAATCTTAATTTTATGAAATAAGTGATTGATAGATATAGATGAAAGGGGTATCATGTCTACTCAAAGGATTCCAATTGAAACTAATAACCTAATTTATTTTTTGGAGAAGAGTTGTAATTGATTGGGATTAAATTTTTGTAAAGTAAAAATTTTTACGGCATTTTTCCTGCTGAAGGCCAATTTAGATGAATACCAATAAGTTTCATCTATATTAAATTATTTTTACCCAATATAATCAAGTTTTAGTAGTTCTATGTTGATTACAAGACAAGAGTTTGTAGCTGATTGGTTCGAGTGAAGCCAAGTGAAGTATTTTTCAAGGATAATTATTCGAAGATGAGAAATTTGGAAGTTGATAAAACAAGGGTAATTGATCAAAGGTGATAACTTGATGACTCCATGATGAAACAACATATATTTGAAGTAATTTAAGTTCATGTTCAAGTGGAAATATTTTTTGGATAGTTGTATTAAAGTGAAAATGACAATAAAAGATGGTCTATGGGATGGAAAACTACCAGTAAAGACCCATGAGTGAGATTAGAAAAATTAAATTAGTGGTGTAAAATCACTAAAAGGGGAGATATATTTTAGGAATTCATTAAATAATTCATTTTTAGTACATGATAGAAGGGTGGGATTGGGAAGCATGAGTGCCGTGTTTGAGGGTTGTAGTATACAGGGAGTTGGAGTTAGAGAATGAAGTGATCTCTGTAACACCCAGAGATTTTATGAGATATATTATTTTTAATTTCTTTGATGTCTTCTATTATACACTACACCAAGATTAGCTTGTACTATACGCAACATTGTATTAGCTTTCAGTATACGCAACACTATTCTTGGCTTGTATTACACACAATTTCAAGTTCTTTTTGTGGAAATTATTTTACGCAACATTAAGTATAGATTTTGGTTAATGTATAAATGAAATAAGTTTTGATTATGTTATACGCAACAACACCTAGATCTTTCACTACACGCAACCTTGGCTTGGCTTGCATTACACGCAATCAAGACCTTCTTTGATAGCGTCTGTAGTACGCAATACCAAGTTTCACTAAACGAGATATTATTATAATATTATTATGAACTAGCCGTTATGAATAGTAATACACACTTTTTGAAATTTTATAAATTTTATCTTTCAAAATGGACTTCATTTTTGGATTCAGAATATTGAAATTAGCCTAGGGTGAATTTTTGGAATTTTTCTAAAAAATTTCAATTTTTGATGAATAGTGAAAACATTAGGTTACTATTTAAAAACCGACTTTTTATTTAAATAATTATTTATTTTATTTAAATTTATTTTTGGTCAAAATTGATATATAATACCAATATAATTTCAATTTAATTCATTTGAGTCATTTTAGAATAATTTTAGATATATAAAATTTTTATTGAACTTTTCACCATTTTTACCTACCTCCTAGGAGAATTTGAAAATATACATAAAACTAAATTTTACCGCTTCTGTGAGTGGAATTTCGAAAATATGAGAGACACGGTTAATATCAAGGAGTAAAATGTGGTTCAATAAGATAAAAATAATTTTTGGTGAATAGTAACTTTTTACTTTTATTTACCACGGTTAAAAGTAAATAGGGTAATTAAGGGTAAAAATGATAATATTATTACACTAACACATGTCCTAATTCTATTTGATAAGTGTAATTCGACCAAAAACAACCTTAGGATTAAAATATTACCCTTTAGGTCTACTTGGATTAGATTAGGACCCTTATTATTATTTTATTTAAAGAAGAGTTAAAATGGTTAAAATAAAAGTTTAATAACTACAAATTTTTTAATATTGGGTTATATATAAGATAAATTAGACTATAAATATTAATTAGAAAGATAAAAAGATTTCATACATAATGGTATTTTATTTATAATTTTTAGACATTAAATGATTTAATTTATTTAGGACACAATGATGATGCAATAATTACCTTATTAATAAAATACTAACAAAATTGATGTTATAAATACCCAAATAAATGTAATTTGAGACTTTTTATGAATTCCACTAATTTTATTGGTTAATATGACATGTTGTTATTGATGAAATTAACTTTGTTCGAACTAATCATGTTTTTATGATTTTCACAAAAATCAATTACTAAATAGTGTCAAAATTGACATAAAATAGTTTTTAAAACAAATATTATATTATTAATTGTTATTATATTTGTAAAAAAACTAGGTTCAGAAAAATTACTTATATAAGGTTATATATATTAATAATGAACCACTTGGGGTTCTTTTGGCTTTTTATAGTATGTTTATTAACCATATAGTGTAAGAAAACAAGAAGACACGATAAAAGTTAAATTATATAACTTAGAGTTAAATTTAAATGATAAGGTTAAAATAGTAACCTAAACTTGTCTAAAACCTATTGGTTGAGATTATTTCAACCCATACCCACTTTAGATTCTAAATAAATCAATTTGGAGCTATTATAAACAGAATATGACTTTATTATAAAATAATATTTTAAGTTTTTTCAAAGGTGCCCTTCTCCTCCCTTACAAAAAGGGCACCCCTTCCCTCTTCTCTTCACACCCTTTTTAGCCTTGAAGCTCTGACAACCCCTGACCATTTCCCTTCTCATCTTCCCTAGAAACATTATTGAGGTTTTGTTCTCCTCAAAAGACCAACGCGAGTGCCTTGAGAGGAGGTTAAGAAGAGGCGCGTCAAAGAAGAGGTAATATCCTTTACCGATTCTTTCCAATTTACTTCTTCTTATAATTCTTATTCTATATTTGTTTCATCATAAATTAATAACATCAGTATCACTAATATACTGATATGTTAGTATAAATATGAAACAACCCAATTTAATCTTCTATCTATCCTACGGAAAATGAAATCACCGCGCGTGGGTACGTACGGAATACCGTCTCCACGTCGTGGTGTAATCTGTTTTCCACCACCACATTACTTAGATGGGTATAATGGTGTAAATAAATAACTATATATGATTATTTTAAAGTGATAATTATTCTGAAATATTATAAAAAAACTTCAATACAATTCCATGATCATGGGAATGATATCATCATTCGTGCGTATGTACGGACTACCGTCTACACGAACGCGATGAGATTCATTTTCCATGATTAACCATTCAAGTATGATTATAAATTATATATAATAAATAATAATGAAATATATTACATAATAATGATACTGGATTTATGAACATATATGTTTCATTTACTTAATTCCATTTAATTCAATAAGGAAACGAAAACAGCGTTCATGCGTACGCACGACCTATCGTCTCCATGAACGGTGTATTTCATTCCATTTATCAATCTATCATATATATTTATATACTGAATATAAATTATATATAAATCATGTTTTACATTATGGAATTAAGTAAATCAGGATATAAGTAATAATATCAAGAACAACATGTCGAAACACGTACGATAAATGAAATGATTTTACCCAAAACGCTCCTTTAAAATGGAATTTACAAAAGAACAGGTAATATAAAGTCATAAGTGAACCATATATGATATCAGAAAAATGAATATGCTTATGTAATAAGTCAATGACATTATTTAAATCATTATAGAGGAGGTTCAGATACGTATGAAAGCTATCAGACCTAAGGTAAGGGATAATTGTTCCAATCACATTCTTATCCGAGATTGTTTATTCGTAAGTATTTACTAGGGTTATGTTTATTATCCATGTCCATATGTTCTAAAAATGTTGTCATAAAATGTTTACTTTTCTTCCATGTATGTTTAAATTCATTTTTACCCTTTTTACTTTTACCACATCGTATGGAAGTAATCTTTCTTTTGTTTACCATACAAGGTACTTTTTGACTTTTCTGGCAAAAGTACGAGAAGAATGTTTTTTAACTTATATGACATGAACTATTTTTTACGGTTTCATAACGCCTAAGTTTAATAAATCTTCCTTTACAAGATTTCATCATTATTTTCAATAAAAGTCATTGTCTTTTAAAATTACATGGCATTTTGTGAAAAGAAAATGATTTTGAAAAGAAAGGATATTTTCCTCAAATATTCATTTCAAGTGTTTTATCAAAACCAATTTCCATCTAAGATGTCATTATTTCATATGTGTAAGTTTCAAGTATAATGTCTCTATGATTTACATGGCTTCAATTTTCTTATGATGAAATGATATCCATTTTTTTATGGATTATGTTATGATGGGATGATGTTTATGAAACCAATTTTATACTTTGGGTGATGATGAATGATTTATGTTCATATTGTGGCACAAGTAAGAATGATTTCATTATGAGATGGGTGGGACCTATATCTCCCTTCAATGAATTGGGTAAAGATTTATATCTCATGAGATTGACATGGCTGGAATGGTAAGTTAATCTGGTTCAGTGTTACAGGACAGAAATGAGGAGTGAACTCGATTCAGAAAGGGACTTTTTACACTAATATGGTCTTGACAGCAATGCCTTGGCTACTATGGAAATTATATCATGTGATTAATGTTTTTCCACAATTAAATGTTTTATTTACAAGCTATTTTATCATGATTGATGTTACATTATGATCTATGCCTTACGTACTGCCATGTTTTATGTCATTGCTTAAGATTTCGATGTTTAATCATTATGTTCATGTTTTTATGTTCAAATGTATATGGTTTGTTTTATTTTCTCCATGCTTACCCTTACTAAGAATTTTAGCTCACCCTTTATATGTTTTCTTTTCCATAGGATATAAAGAAAGGTTTTAGGTAAGAAAACAAAAGGGGAAGATCTTTATGGGAGATGTTGAAGATCTTTCACCATGATTAGAATATTATGTTCCGAGTTTCCAAAGACACTAAACTATTACGGTCCTTCGATGTTTGTTTTTTTTATTTATTAAGTATTCCGCAGAAGTAATTTAATTTCCATGTACGCCATGCTTTGGGTCTCTACAATTGGTATCAGAGGTTTGGTTTAGTCAACCTTTGGAAACTAGGATGCAAGAACTTTAGTGATCCATAGAGATATTTATAAGCTATGTCTAGGGATGTCCCTAAGGTTAAGTATAAGTATAAGTTATAGTCCTAGAATTATGGTAACAATATTAGAATTAATCCTAAGATGTTAGATATTTAATTTACTCTCCCTTGATTATGATTTTGGCCTCTCACACTATTCTTTTTGGGTTTTAGAAAATGTCTGGAAACAAGAAGATTCACGATAATAGAGGATATGATGGACAATGGAATGATATCCTTAATGAGAAACCAAATGAAATTGGATCTAGAAGTCCACATATCGTTATTATTCCTAATCAGCAATCTCATAATATGATTAATAATCTCAACTTTTTTAAGTTTCTTGACTCAGGTAATAAGAGAAAGATGGAGTTTCATGATGATCATATAGGAAAGAAATTTTAATTTCCCTTATGTAAATCATGTGGGAAGAGGCATCATGGAGAATGTTTCAAAGGAACTGGAAGATGTTTTGGGTGTGGAAAAGAAGGACACAAAGCTAGTAATTGTAAAGGAAAAGGTTTCGTTAACACCATGGACAAGGATAATGGTATTTCTAAGACATCAACAATGGTTAAGTGTTTTAAATGTAGAATGTACAGGCATTATGCAAACCAATTACCTAAGGGAAAATATCATAAAGAGAATCAACATGGTCATATGGGGAGTATTTATAGGGATGATGATGAAGATACTACAAATGATATATGAGATGGAAGAAATGATTAAGCTCAGTCAGTGGTTTAAGAAGGTAGTGTAATGATTGTATGTTTATCAAGAATAATGTATGGTACTATGGAATAAAGAAAAATCTAAGGATTGTTACACTATTGCCTTTGCTTGAGTTTTGAAAGTATATGTTGAATGGTACCGGTAACCATGAAAGGTTATTCAGATATTTTTGGAAAGCACCTAATATGCGCATAAAGAAGGGATAATGAGATAATGAAATGTTTGATAGTATTAATGAGCTCATGACTAATATATGGAAAAAGTGATATCATGGTTTGAGTATATAGAATTTTTGGGATTTTGGTATATGGAAAGAGTTACCTTGTGACAGCATTCATGTTTTCACTATGGTTCAAGAGAATACATGATTAAGGTATTCACATGTTTGTAATGTGACTAACAAGATATATCGTATGATATATGGGGAAAAATGATGGTATTCACATGCTCGGTAGATGACATTTCAAGTAATTGTTTTCTTTATACTATGATCTTAGATAGAAGTATTTTGGATAAGCCTAAAGATTGGAATGAATTAAGTTAGATATAAGATATTATTGTTTAAGTCTATGACTTTTTTCTATTTTATTGCAGGAATGTTATTATAATGTAGTTTTAGAAAAAGGGACAACCTGCAAGATGGGCGACAACCCGTCGCGTCGGACAAGGCTTTGGGAATCAAACCCACAACCAAAGTAAGACAAGACTTTATTTCCTACCACTGGCCTACAAGAAGTCCCTGGTTAGTAGAAACTAGTTTTACTAAGCAGTATGATAGATGAAGTATAAGTACATTTTTGGAATCATATACGATTAACCACACCATAGATGGACTTATTTATATTTGATAACTTTTGCTAACCCTTTGTTTGAGAGATATGGAATGACCCATCATTCTATCACATGATTGTCTAACACTTCACAAATGAATAATTCAAATTCATTTCTTTAAAAAATGAAGTTTAAATTGTTCAAGGCACGAACAACGGTGAGATTATACCAAAAAAAGTAAGTATTTATTCTAATTCAAATTCTTCAACTTTAGGGAAATCATCTTGAAAAAAAAAATGTTGTCCTAGTTCCCTTATATCCGATGAATCAGATGGTACCTTAGATCATCACAAATTTATGGCTTTGTGATTGTTTGATTTTTCATAGTCATGTCCTCTACCACTCTTCATCAGAACATAATGGTTATATTTTTCTTCTATATCCATATTTTCACCCATGTTGTCCTATGTGAAAACCCAGTGCTGAGTTACATTGGGTGACTGTTATGATTCTAACTTCCCTTTTTAAAATGAAGTTTTAGTATTCTTTTTTACGATGTTGGTTTCTATGAAAGAAACTTTCAAGTAGTAAACCATTTATAGCCCCGACGAATTTTGAGGGTGAAATTCATTTTAAGGGGGGTAGAATGTAGCACCCCGAGATTTTATGACATATATTATTTTTAATTTATTTGATGTCTTCTATTATACACTCACCAACATTATCTTGTACTATACACAACACCGTATTAGCTTGCAGTATATATTACACTATTCTTGGCTCATGTTACACACAATTTCAAGTTCGTTTTGTGGAAATTATTTTACGCAACATTAAGTATAGATTTTGTTTAATGTATAAATGAAAAAAGTTTTGATTATTTTATATGAAACACCAAATGGAGATTTCACTACACGCAACCCTAACTTGGCTTGCATTACATGCAATCAAGACCTTCTTCGATAGCGTGTGTAGTATGCAATACCAAGTTTCACTAAACAAGATATTATTATAGTATTATTATGAACTAGCCGTTATGAATAGTAATACCCACCTTTTGAAATTTTATAAATTTTATCTTTCAAAATGGACTTCATTTTTGGATTCGGAATATCGAAATTATCCTAGGGTGAATTTTTGGTATTTTTCTAAAAAATTTCAATTTTTGATGAATAGTTAAAATACTGGGTTACTATTTAAAAAATGACTTTTTATTTAAATAATTATTCATTTTATTTAAATTTATTTTAGGTAAAAATAGTTACATAATACCTATATAAGTTCAATGTAATTCATTTGAGTCATTTTAGAATAATTTTAGACATATAAAAATTTTATTGAACTTTCCACCGTCTTTTACCCACCTCCTAGGAGAATTTGAAAATATACATAAAAATTAATTTTACCGCTTCTGTGAGTGGAATTTCGAAAATCCGAGAGACACGGTTAATATCAAGGAGTAAAATGTGGTTCAATAAGATAAAAATAATTTTTGGTGAATAGTAACTTTTTTACTTTTATTTACCACGGTTAAAAGTAAATAGGGTAATTTAGGGTAAAAATGATATTATTATTACCCTAACAGATGTACTAATTTTATTGGATAAGTGTAATTTGACCAAAAACAACCTTAGGAATAAAATATTACCCTTTAGGTCCACTTGGATTAGATTCGGACACTTATTATTATTTTATTTAAAGAAGATTTAAAATGGTTAAAATCAAAGTTTAATAACTAAAAAATTTTTAATATAGGGTTATACATAAGATAAATTAAACTATAAATATAAATTATAAAGATAAAAATATTTCATATATAATGGTATTTTATTTATAATTTTTATACATTAAATGATTTAATTTATCTATGACACAATGATGATGCAATAATTACCTTATTAATGAAATATTAACATAATAGATGTTATAAATACACAAATAAATGTAATTTGAGACTTTTTATGAATTACACTAATTTTATAGGTTAATATGACATGTTAGTTTTGATTCAATTAACTGTTTTCGAACTAATCATGTTGTTATGATTTTCAAAAAAATCAATTACCAAATAGTGTCAAAATTGACATAAAATAGTTTTTAAAACAAATATTATATTATTAATTGTTATTATATTCCTAAAAATTTATGGTTCAACCAAATTACTTATATAAGGTTATATATATTAATAATGAACCACATGGGGTTCTTTTGGCTTGTTATAGTAATTTTATTAACCATATAGTTTAAAGCAAACAAGAAGACAGAGTAAAAGTTAAATTATTTAACTTAGAGTTAAATCTAAATGATAAGGTTAAAATAGTATCCTAAACTTGTCTAAAACATATTGGTTGAGATGATTTCTACCCATATCTACTTTAGCTTCGAAATAAATCAATTTGGAGCTATTATAAACCGAATATGACTTTATTATAAAATAATATTTTAAGTTTTTCCAAAGGTGTCCTCTCCTCCCTTATAAAAAGGGCACCCCTTCCCTCTTCTCTTCACAACCTTTTGAGCCTTGAAGCTCAGACAACCCCTATCCATTTCACTTCCCATCTTCCCTAGAAACATTATAGAGGTTCTTGTTTCCTGAAAAGACCAACCCTAGTTCCTTAAGAGGAGGTTAAGAAGAGGCGCGTCAAAGAAGAGGTAATATCCTTTACCGATTCCTTCCAATTTACTTCTTCTTCTAATTATTATTCTCTATTTGTATCATCATAAATTAATAATGTCAGTATCACTCATATAATGATATGTTATTATAAATATGAAACAACCCAATTTCATCTTCTATCCATCCTATGGAAAACGAAATCACCGCGCGTGCGTACGTACGGAATACCGTCTTCACGCCGTGGTGTAATCTATTTTCCACCACCATCTTACTTGGATGTGTATAATGGTGTAAATAAATAACTGTATATGATTATTTTAAAGTGATAATGATTCTGAAATATTATACAAACACTTCAATACAATTCCATGATCATGGGAATGATATCATCATTCGTGCATACGTACGGACTACCGTCTCCATGAACGCGATGATATTCATTTTCCATGATTAACCATTCAAGTATTATTATAAATTATATATAATAAATAATCATGAAAGATATTACATAATAATGATACTGTATTTATGAACATACATGTTTCATTTACTTAATTCCATTTAATTCATGAAGGAAACGAAAACATCGTTCATGAGTACGCACGACCTACCGTCTCCATGAACGGTGTATTTCATTCCATTTATCGATCTATCATATATATTTATATACTGAATATATATTATATATAAATCATGTTTTACATTCTGGAATTAAGTAAATCAGGATATAAGTAATAATATCAAGAACAACATATCAAAACACATACGATAAATGAAACGATTTTACCCAAAACGCTGCTTTAACATGGAATTTACAAAAGAACTGGTAATATAAAGTCAGAAGTGAACCATATATGATATCATAACAATGAATATGATTTTTTAAAAATTCAATGAATTTATTTAAATCATTATACAGGAGGTTCAGATACGTATTAAGGATATCATACCTAAGGTAAGGGATAATTATTCCAATCTCATTCTTATCTGAGATTGTTTATTCGTAAGTATTTACTGGGGTTATGTTTATTATCCATGTCCATATATTCTCAAAATGTTTTCATAAAATGTTTACTTTTATTCCATGTATGTTTAAAGTCATTTTTACCCTTTTACTTTTACCACATTGTATGGAAGGAATCTTTCTTTTGTTTACCATACGAGGTACTTTTTGACTTTTCTGCAAAAGTACTAGAAGAATGTTTTTTAACTTATATGGCATGAACTGATTTTTACGGTTTCATAATTCCTAATTTTCATAAAGCTTCCTTTTAAATATTTCATAATTATTTTCAACAAAAGTCCTTTTATTTTAAAATTACATGGCATTTTGTGAAAAGAAAATTATTCTGAAAAGAAAGGATTTTTTCTTCAAGAATTCATTTCAAGTGTTTTATCAAAACCAATTTCCATATAAGATGACATTATTTCATATGTGTATGTTTCAAGTATAATATATCTATGATTTACATGGTTTCACTTTTCTTATGATGAAATTATATCCATTTTTTATGGATTATTTTATGAGGGGATGATGTTTATGAAACCCATTTTATACTTTGGGTAATGATGAATGATTTATGTTCATCTTGTGGCACAAGTAAGAATGGTTTCATTATGAGATGGGTGGGACCTATATCTCCCTCCAATGCATTGGGTAAAGATTTATATCTCATGAGATAGACATGGTTGGAACGGTAAGTTAATCTGGTTCAGTGTTACAGGACTGAAACAAGGAGTGAACACGATTCCGAAAGGGACTTTGTCTACTAAGATGGTCTTGGCAGCAATGCCTTGACTACTATGGAAATAATATCATGTGCTTAATGTTTTTCCATGATTACAAGTTTTATTTACAAGATATTTTGTCATGATTGATGTTCCATTATGATCTATGCCTTACGTACTGCCATGTTCTATGTCATTGCTCAAGATTTTGATGTTTAAACATTATGTTCAAGTTTTTATGTTCAAATGGATATGGTTTGTATTATTTTCTCCATGCTTACCCTTACTGAGCATTTGATCCCACCCTTTATATGTTTTCTTTTCCCTTGGATATAAAGAAAGGTTTTAGGTAAAAAAACAAAAGGGGAAGATCTTTATGGGAGATGTTGAAGATCTTTAACCACGATTAGAAGATTATGTTCCGAGTTTCCAAAGACACTAAACTATTATGGTCCTTCGGTGTTTGTTTTTGTAATGTATTAAGTATTCCGCAAAAGTCATGTAATGTCCATGTACGTCATGCTTTGGGTATCTACAATCTCGATATAGAAGACTTTATTTTAATTATTTATGTTTTCTATTTATACTATTTTTTAGATGTATTTATTAAGTATATTTTTCTATGATTAACATGAATAAATAAATCCTTTAGGGGAATAAGATTGAAATTAATAAAAAATATTTTATCCATTCTCCTCAAGTTTTCATAATTCTTTAATGTTCTCCTTAAGCTGATTCCACATTCATTCTTCTTCTATGCTCTAATTATGAATCAATAGAATTAATTTAGTGGAGATTCCTTTATTGTGGTGAGAAAATTAAATCATAACCTATAAATATATTTAAAAAATGAGGTGAGTATAACTCATACAACATCAGTGTGATTATTTCATTTTTTGTTCTCATTATTACTCTTCATGAGAATGATTTTTAAACTACTCCTTGTACCAATGTGTGATGGTACTAGATTAAGTTTACATGAGAATTAAAATGAATAAATTTAGTTGAAAAACATTTATGTCACTCTTCCCTATAAATAACTAGTCATCTCCAGATTTATGAATGAAAAATCATTTCTAGGGAGACAAATATAAGATTTTGGATTATTTTATAGAAAATTAAAACATGTATTCTCCTTTAAAAATGATTTGATTAGAAAATTATTTTTCTATTTTTTGATTTAAGTAATTCTTGGGAGAGTTTATGTATTCTTATCCTACTTATAAAAAGATGAAATACTATAGAAGTAGATGTTTATTTTTTGGAGACAATGAGAAGGTTAAAACCCAACTGCTAATATTTCAGAGTTTTTAGATGAATCAAGTGTGTAGAAGAACATAAAAAATGATTATGGTTATTTTGGTGATATTTTTTGGCTAATTTATTCAATTTTTTGTCCTATTTGTATGATTATAGTAATAGAAATAGACATGGACAAAAACCTCAATCCTAAGGTGTTAGAGGAATTTAGGCACACATTAATTGATGTCAGTATTCTAATTTTTTTAAGAGAACATAATAAAGTTTCCAAACATAAAATTAAAGTTATAATCATTAATAATTAATACCCAATAAATGATCATTGATATAATTTTAGGGGGTAATTTTGGATAAATACTTTAAACTTATCACATCATGGGAGAAAACTATTGGTTTCAAAGTTTTTGCTGGTAGTTTTTACATTAAATAAATATTATTTTACCTTACTCTATTTCTTTATAACCCTTTATTTTTTCCAAAGTTATCATATTTACTGTGATTTTAATTGTAAATAATATCCCATTACCTGGTCTAATATATTAAACTTCTAATTTTTTTTTCTCAAATTAATATATTTTACACTTGTAACCACCTCAGTAAAGAGATAAAATTGAGTTGCACTTGTGTTAAAGTAGATTAAATTTTTGGTTAATCATTATGGAATGGTACCAAATACTAGATGAGTATTCTTCCTTGCTGTGAATTAATATTTTATTCACTAAATTTTGTTGAATTCTTCTCTGGTTTTTACTCTAATGTTTTAATTTTGGGAAATCTATTTTTGTATGGAAATTAAACGTAGGGGAAAAACTTTCTTAGTTACTTGAATTTAATTATTATGAATCTATATTCCATTAATAGGTGATAATATTATTTAACTATTTGTTGTTAAAACTGAATATTAATTAGAATTCTACCGTTTTATTATAATCTGGAATTTTTAAGAGTCATTTATTACAGAGTTTATTACCGAACTTGCAAATTTTCTAATCACATCTGAAAATATATTTTTCTATCTATTGAGAAAATGCATGTGAATTTTATTATTTATTTATTAATTTAGGAATTTGTAGAATTATTCTTTTTTTTACCTCATTGTGAACCGTGAACTTGATTTTTTAACTATTGAATTTACAAATCTATTAAAGCTTATTATTATTTTAAATTGTTTCCCCCACCATAATATTCAACATTGAGGACAATTTAGGGTTTTAATTATGGTGTAGGGGACTTAAATATGTTATAAACTATACATAAATGTTATACAAATCAAAAATACATCCAAATTATTCAAATATAACTATTTTTCAAGATTCATTTAGTATTTTCGATGATTATGAAGTTTTCTTAAAGATTGACAACTATTTTTCAACTTTTAGGAGGTTGATCTTTTTTATTTCTCTATGGATTCAATTGGGAACTTATTTTTTATTTATCCTTTGAAAACAATTTTATTTTCGTAAATTCTTCATAGCGAGATTTATAATTTTCATTGAACTTGATTTTTTTATTAAACTAATAATATTTTCATCTAAATGGGATACTAAATGAACTTATAATCTTGGTTGATATTTTTATTCATTAAATATAAATGGTGGATGACCTAATTATTCTTCCATTTAATTATTAAAAAAATTATCCACTAGTTGTTTCTAATTATTATATGTGATAATAAAATGTTTCCATTCACCTGGGGAAAAAAGAAGTTTGTATGTTTAATTAGATTCATGATGAAGTTTGTTTACATCAAATAAAAATTTTCAATTTCAGTAAAAATTAAAAAATTGGTAATTGAATTTTCACTATAGCATTTTATTTAAATAGAAAATCACATTTACTACTTGGGAGAGTCCATGGAGGAAAGTCAATTTGAAAATTATCACATTATTTCTACTTTGTTTTTTTATTTTTGAGAATAATTTTATTTCACTGAAAATAATAAACTAATACTTGAGGACACAAAATATGCTATGTTTTGGGGAATTCAATGTGAATTTAATTGCATACATTTTTATCACATCCAATTTAGAAGAATATTGATTTTTTAATGCTAATTTTTTTTAATTAGAGAATTATTGAATATTTTTTAATTAAATTTTGAATATATTATTATATAAATTTATTTATGAAATTATGTTATTATAGTGCTAAACTAATCAAATTATTCTGGGGTTTATTTTCTCATAATTTTAGGATCATTTATTTTTATGGAATATTCATTAAAATATTATTTTCATGTAATCCTTAGGAATCAGGAGCCTAGAATTTAAATATTCAAAGTTCTATGATTTCATCATGAAATATATGTTTTATAAAAAAACTATTTTAATTATATAGTCTTTTTAATTTGTTGAGAATTTATGTAAAATAGAAAAGTCTCATTGTTCCCTTAAGTCCTTTTTATTTATATAAGTATTTCACTTCTGTAATTATTTTTATCAAAATTATTTCAATATTTTCATTGGGTTTTTTTTATTTCATTTGTCTTATAATATCACAATACTTTTACAATCGAAATTTATAGAAGTATTTTGTCAGGAATCATTGTTAGACTTTGTCAAGTCATTAATGTAAGTCTTTAGGTAGCAACTTCTCTTGATTTTAAGACTTTAACATCTACACATTGTTTCTAAAGTCCTATTTATATGAATTACGCCTATTATAAGACCTAAACCAAACTTTGAGTTTGAATAATCATAGATATAAGTAACATAACCCAATATTCCATGATGTATGTTTGATTGAAAGTGATCTATATTGATTTTGAACAAAGGACAACCATATAAGAATATACTCTTAAATACAAGCTTGAAGTAGAATCAATAAAAGCCAGTTGAATCCTTAAGTAACTAATGAATGTCCACACAAAGGGATGAAGTGAACCACATAATCGTGGAATAACTGATCAAAGCTGAACCCGGGAGCCATATGAGATGAAGGAAACTGAATCCTTGCATGGATATGATTCCAAATTTGAGATGATGAGTGACCATTCATAAAAATTTAGATCTTAAAAGTCTGAGTTAGTTCGGACCTATTGAGATTTGAGGAAAATGTAAAATTTGGTCAATCCGTTTAATATTGATCAAATTTTACCTAACTTGTTAGAAATCAACGCAGGGCTCAAGCTTAGATTCATGACCAAACCCGATTGATTTCATGATGTCTAAAGGATGAGATCTCAATTTTTTTGTCTTTTGATCTGACTGAGGATTGTGTGACCATTGTGAAGATGAAATATAGTGATTGTTTGGGATCATAAATGAATTAATACCAAATTATATTTTTAAATAATACATTATTCACTAGTTTTTCTATTTTCGATTTTCGATTTGAAGACAATGGGGACCTTAGTCATCCACAATGGTATGGATATAACTGTGAAAGGTGGTGTGAAATTTTTTTTTGATGAAATTCCCTAGTTAATTCTTAGTATTTCAACATGGTGTCTAGTATTGTTGATTCCCTTGAATAACTTTTTCATAATGGGTTCGTTAACACAATTCTTGGATAAGGGGCATAAAATCAAGAAGCTTGAGCTTAGTTGATGAAAAAACTAAAGTTGATGGAAGATGATCTTTATTGTTGTATCAGAAAGGGATACCATTTCTGTATGAAGGATTCCAAGAACAACTGGGAACCTGATTTGTTTCTTAGATTCAAGATCTACTTGATCAATATTTATGTTTGGAAAAGTAAGAATTTCTACTGAATTTGTCTAGCCAAAGGTCAGTTCTGATGAAGACTATGTATCTCTATCAAAGGAATTCTTTCCAATCATACCAAGTTCATGAAATGCATTATTGATTATAATACACGAGTTTTCATCTACCTGGTTTGACTGAAATCAAGTTAATCTTTTCTCCCTGATAGTTCATAAAATATGAGAAAGTTGGAACCAAATAAATAAAGAGCAGTTGATCAAAGATGACAACCTGATGATGTCATGTTGATATAATATATAAGGAGAGTAATTTAAGTTCATGTGAAAGTGGTGGAATTTTTTTTGAGAGTGGTATTAAAGTGATAGGGATAGTGATAGAATGTATAATGAAAGAAATAATTCCAATGATAACCCATTAGCGATATTAGAAAAATTAAATAGGTGGAGTAAAATATGTAAAAAATTTATATGTATTTCTTTCATTTATTCAAAACATAAATTTTAGCATATGGTAGGGGATTAAGGATGAGAGGAACAAGTTCATTTTTTGAGGGTCACATATCAGAGGGAGCTAGAGTTAGAGAAGGAAGTGATCTCAATAGAGAATAATTTATACTCATTCATTATTTCTATTACTTTTGAGATATATTTCTTGAGTATATTTTTTTTCTAAGATGAACATGAATAGATAAATCCTTAAAATTGAAATTAATTGAAACTATTTTATCTATTTTGCTTACATTTTCACAATTGTATGATGTTATCCTTATGATTCTTCCACTTTTATTCTTCATTTACACACTGATAATGAATCAATAGATTCAAGTTAGTTTTAGATTCTTTTCTTTTAGTTATATGGATGTTGTGATGGTGGTGGGGGGGGGGACTCCATGGATAATCTCTTACTGGCTCATTAAGATACACATTAAGTTTTTTTCTCCTTCACAAATTCCTCCTCCCTTCCCTTTCTTCTTGAAACCTCTCTATTCTATAAAATTATTAACGAATTAAATATCCTTAGACCACTTAATTTGGAAACATCAATTTCCACATAAGTAATGTTTATTCCCTCCTATTCATTGATATCTCATTTATATCAGCATCTCCCATCCATAGATGACTTCTATAGGTTTGTCAATGGATCTTGGGGCTTATGGGAGGTTTTCATGGTGGATCTTTTCAATCCTTGAAATATTTTAGTCCACTTATAAAATGTGGATGAGATTATTTATATGTGGTAAAAATATTATTATCAATTAAAATCAATTCATTTTTATTATTTACTAGTTCTTTGACTTCCATATGAATCATAACTGGCATTCCTTAGAAATTTGGGTAAGTCTTTATGATTTTCATATTTCCTTTCATAATTTGGATATCCTTAATATAAGTGAGAATTTAATTTGGAGTTATCTTTTCCTAGATTAAATCAACCAATATATATTTAATCATATTACCACTCATATATGTGTCAAGGTTGATGCCTCAAGTCTCCCATGTATTTTGTTTGGATTGAAATTTAAGGTCAATATAAGCATCTACAAGAAGCCTATTTTGAATCCTATATTTCATTCTACTGGATTTTATGTCAAAAAGGTTTTTTTTCACAAATGATTCATTAGTGTGCCTTTTTTTAAATTATGGAAACTCATGGATGAGTCTTCGACTTTCATGTGTGGAGATACAATTGGTGATAATGAGGCTAAAAGTCTGGGAGGTCTATCTTCATTGAAAAGTGTGTTAAATACACCGATGATTAGTTTTTAGATTAGTAATCTTGGATGGAAGATCGGTTTAACTCCCAATAATTTGAGGTTTATAGAGTTTCCTCAAGGAAATATTGGGCATAGAGTTGTATCCCATTGGGGTTAGATTCTTCAAATAGTGGTGCCCCTAGGGGGCCTAGAAGTGAATCCTAAAGGTTAATATTGGAACACATTTTTTCTATTGTTGGTCCTAGTGAAAAACACAAGAGGGGGGATAGAGTTTCCAATAAATCCTTCCATTAGAATCAATTTAAAACATAAATATATTAATTTATAATATATTTACAGTTAACTAATAAATTGATCTCTATATTTTCGTATTTTAGAAAATATCCTAATAAGTTCAATTATAAATCAGTTAAAAATAAGTTTGAAAAATATTTCTAACTATTAAAAATTATTTAATAAAATAAAACACCAGATATAAAACATGAATTAAATTTAAATATAAAAATAATGTTTTTATAGAGTTTATAAAATAGAGTATAAAAAATAGATAAAATAATAGTGGAAATGAAAAAGGGGTTCAGTATCAAGCTGAGACTTAATCCCCTCCACTTGGTAATCACACGCTGGAAAGAAGAATATTATAAAATAAGCTTATCAACACCATTAATTGGGTTTTAAAAACAACTATAATTATATATTCCATTCTATAAAAATATTCTTCTATAGATATTTATGTGATAAAATAATTTTATGTTACACGTGAAAACTTACTCAATTATTCATGGGTTTACAGATGAAATGAAATTAAAGTGAGTGTCTAGTACTATTTAGTTTAGTTCAAGAGTATGTATTTATATATAAATAGATTAAAACCAAACAATCTTAAAATTTAAGATAAGAAAGAAATAGTAATCATGAAAGAGTAAATATTTGATATATATCAGTCTAGACAACTTCAGTTGTTCATGATTCCTTAAATGTTCTTCTGATAGGGCTAAACCATGTTTACACAGAAGGTCCAGTAGAACAAAGTGTCATAGAGTATTCTGAATGATTCCTCTATGGATCATATGTTCCTACTCACATTCCTATGTCATTCTCTATAAGTGTCACTCTACACACCACACCACCTTGTTCACGAGAGGTTATTCTTCATAAAAGAACTCCACTATAAAGTATCCATCAGAGAACATTAATTTTATCCTCAATTGAAATAACTCTGTAAATAATGAAAAAAATTGATTTTGGATATTTAAAAATAATCCAACACTTAAGTTAGACAGGGTAGGTTGTTCTTAAATTAGGCATTGCAACTTTCTCTCATGGTTACTAGGAACAATTGCTCTACATGGAAACTTAGAACAAAAAAATCCATAGAGACTTCATTCCTTCATGTGGTAGGTACTCTTATTATCATTGGGGGTATGTTACTTATCATGATCACTTCATATCTTTATGAGGTCACTACAATAACACATACTGTCAATAAATCAATTTGATATGTTTTACTTACCTTCACATGATAACTAGATTTATTCATGTGGTAGGTATATTCCTTCATGAGGTTACTTTGAGCTCAACATATGATAGGTTATTTGTTTCATGTGGCCACTTAAACCTCAACACACAGTCTATACAAGGATTTCAAAAAATTGTGGCATGATAAGTATTTTTTTTATTTTGGTCAGTACCACATGATCACATGACCTTCATGGCTAGTAGAATTTTTCATGTGGTTGGTACACATGTTATGTTACAGACTTAGAGTTTTGGCGAGAAAAAAAGTGAATAAAAAAAGGCAAGATATTTATTAATAACCTTATAAACAAGATTTATGATCCTTAAAATAAAGAGGTTCTAATCTTAATCCAAAAATATACCCCATATTGATGATCAAAAATCATGATATTGAAAATGAAACTAATTGAATATATCAAAAATATATTTTTAGTAAATTGAAACCTATATTTTTCAATATGTCATATTGTTGTAAAATTCATTAAGTATTCTTTAATGAATGAAATTAATTTATGACACTTACTCCCCCATTTTAGGATTATTAAAATTTATATTGTAGGAAATAAAAAAATAAATGGAAAATGATAACCACAAATAATAATAAAAAAGTGGGTTTTATTAATATTTAAAAATAGATTACAAAAAGGATTACATGTATTCCTTATTAAGAATTCTACTGATAATCAAAATCTATCACATCTTGGATATCTATAAGAAAGACTGGATCATTTCCTTGGAAATTATTGGTAGGGACAAAAATATATTTAGGGTAAAGAGGTGATATCATGATCCACAATGACTAAACATATGGAAATAAGTATTAGCTACTGGACTACTTCCCAAGGAGACAAGAAAAAATGTATAAGGGTAGAGAATGTAGTGATAGGAGTTGAAGATATAGGTTTAACAGGAGGAGCTATCACAAAATTATTAATAATGTAAATATAGGGTTCCATCAACTTGGTAAAATTACTCACTATATAATATCTATGTTTCAAATCCTGAAGAAAGACCTCTTTGTTTTCGATGAAGGATTCTAACATCAGGCCAATCACCTTAAGCTTCTTAACTTGAGGCTTAAATGCTTGAGTCAAAAGTGGAATCTAGAGATCCAACAGAATAGTTATGAATATAACCATTAAATCTGAATTTGTGAAAATATTTCTTAGGTAGAAATCACAAGATCTCGTTTTTCTTTTTTCAACTCTCTCTACGAGTTTTTCATTAAACTTCCTTCAGTTGAGTTTTTCCTCATCTTAAAAAATTAGTGGTTGTGGTTTCATTGTAGATCTCTAGTATTTTGAATAAACACAGACTTAGGTTGTGAGAAAACATGGGAAAACCGAATAGGATCCATGAAAAGAGACATTGTTAGGGAAAATGACTTCAAGTTCAAGGATACATGTTTATTTGAATTAATGGAGTCTGGGTATAAATGGTTCGAGTGTTTCCATGGGTTCTTGGTAAGTTGAGAATCCTTAAAAGATATTTGGGTTGTTTTTATAAGGAAAATGGGATAAAAACCATTTGAAGAACATTTACACACTATGTAAATGGATTATACATCGTGTAATGATTGTGAGAATTTAATATTTAGATGAGGAGATGTTTTTTTAGAATATACATCTATAAATAATTACAGGATCTGTAACTCTATTACATTGCATGTAATTTACCAACCTGTAGTTATAAGGTTTGTCGTATGGTTGATTTTAATTTCATATAATGTGCATATTTCTCCTCTTGACCCTAGGAAACCTCCCGGTTGATTTTGAAGCACCACTCTTGATTCCGGACAAACTTTTTGTGCATACAATCCTAGTTAAGTGGTTTTGGTTATGTTTTCATTTATCAACTTTGGATCTCTAGCCATTGCGGTGTAATATTTTGATCATGATTGTTGTTTGTTTTGATCTAGGATCCTTCTAGAAACCATCCCAGCCTTCTTCCTCATGGGAGTTTTCTATTATAAGAATTATATGATCATCATTTTAAGGTAAGGGGTATAAACCTTAACCCTATGGTTTGATAATTTCTATGTATGTCAAATATTTCAATTTCACCAATATATCATGTGATGAATACATTAAATGATGAATTGGAATATTCCTTGGATTCCCTTTGGATCCAATTGGTTAATGACCTATTTTGCTGCTACCATTTTGGTGAGAGAACCTTTTATTATCAATGAATTTTTAATGTCTTAAAAGTGTGTTTAGCATGACATGGTATTTTGGTTTTTTCTTGATATAGAATCACTATGGCATGACCTGATTAATGATATAAATAGAATATTATTAGTTTTGATCAAATGATAAATGAAATGTGATTTTTAAAGATAAATGGTAATTTTAATAATTATCCATTGATGATGTGATATTATGATACCCTTTTTTCTATGACATTTGTAGTGATTTCTACACTGTAATGCTTATTTGGGGTGTTTTCCCAGTTGACATGTTGGAATGCTTATATAGTGGTCTATGCAAACACATTATCCTAACACATTAAATTTATTATGATTTAAAGATGATTTTATAATCAAGGGAAGACCTTAGGTCATCTCTCAATGATAATTAGTGGTTTATAGTGTTTATTTTTAATAAAAAGGATTAAAAGAGGGGGTGGTTTTGAAAACAGTTTTAAAAACAAAATGACTTAATTTAAAGAGTTTAATAGTTGAAAAAGAAGTGGATTTTGAAAAATACATGAGAAGTATGTGATCATGGATGAGTTACAACACAACTTGAAAAGTTTCTTGTTCTTAATTGATTATTAGGTTTTAGTGTAATCCTTTGGTTGAGGGTTAACCAACATCTTAGGTCCCCACAAGCCTCTTAAAATGACGCAAATAGAACTAAACCTTGGTATAAAAATCATGTAGTCAAGTTCCAGACCCTTTTCATTTTTAAGGTTTGTAAAGGAACACTGAAATGCCAAATTTTTTAGAAAGAAGAGGATTATTATGTTGTCCAATCAGAACAACACAAGTCACACACTTAAAATCGCACACAAATCGGTTTTTAAATTAAAAGTGTTGCAATTAATTTTATCAAAACAAGTTAATATACATATAAAATAACAACTATAAACCAAAATATAAAAAAAACCAGTACATAATTCGGTGTCATATGTAAAGACCCGGAAATTTCAAGGGAAATTTTTTCTAATTTTTTTTTGGGATTTTACAAGAACACAGTTTCTAACAGCGCCTGATTTCGAGGCCCGGTGTGCCCGGAATCATTTTTCAAAGTTTAGCTTGGGTACGTTCAGTGAACAAATGAGCGGGAATTTCTAACTTTTGAACTGGAGCTCGGAATCAAATTCCGAGGGCACCGATGGAACCGCAGCGCTGGTATTTACTTATAAACGCCTATTCCGGAGTTGTGTTTACTCGAGAGAAGTTGATAAAAATTGTGGATGTTAAAAATAAAATTTTAACAACAATTTTTATTTTACTCTAAGTGTTTAATCCTTTGGAAGGAAGTTGGGTAACTACCCAACCTCCCTTGGGAGATTATGAGGGTGGTGGGGCCCACACGAACCCCACCCCTTCATATCCTCTAACCCCCTCAACTCACCATTAATATTGTTAACTTAAGCTAATAAATTAAGACATTAATGTAGTGAGTTTAATGTGAGTTTTTGAAATTCAAACACTTGAATTTCAAAAGCCATGTTGAGTTAATAAATTAAGTGTGGCTTAATTTATTTTGGGTTAGTTTCTTTGTTGCTGGAGAGGACTTGGGGGAAAAAGAAGGCAAGGAGCTTAGAGATCATCTTCTTCATCTTCAATGAAGAACGCGAAGAACGAACGATTCCCAATGAAGAACGCGAAGAACGAACGATTCCCAACGAAGAACGCTGAGCCTCGGAGACCGTTTACCGCGACGCCATACCCGTGACGCGCCACCCTTCATTCTTTTTCCCACGTCAAAGGAAGGGAGACGACGTTCCATCTCGGACAATCTCCGTCAACGTCTTCGAAACCTCTTTCCGCGGCATCTCTTTCCGCGACGGTTTCTCTACGATGAATTTCTCCGCGAAGAAAACCTCGTTCAAGCCACGGTCGAGGTAGGGGGTTTACGTGATTTTCCTTACGTGATTCTCTTCCGTCTTTTATCCGTGATATTTGGACCGCATGATATCAGTTAACGGGAGGAGGCCTGACCGCAAAAACACGGTCGTCCCCCTCCCTTATTGTTTTTCTTGTTGTTGTGGATCAAATGAAATTGACACGATGCCGTCGCACCTTACGGGATTGATCAGCAAGGATGCACGACATCGTCCTGCCGCGCGGGATCGAGCGGCAAGAATGCGCGACATCGTCACGCCGCACATTCAAATTTTAAACTCTCGTGTGTGGGTATTTTGATTGCAAGGTGTTCGTATAATTTATTTTGGATAAATTATTCCATCTTCAATGATTAAAATCATGTGTTTATTATTTCCCAATTGATAACACCTAACGCGGAGGATGCAGGCCGAACAAACATGGCCCGACAGCCCTCCGCAGCTTGTTAATCGATGTGTGGATCAACGGACGACGACGAAGCAGACCGCTATGGCGTTTAAATCCATTCTCAGTGAAGGTATGGTCCTGGGAGGACCGTTGGCGAAGACGGCAAGAGAAACGGACCACCGGAGCGCGTCCGGTGGTCCGCGGAAGGCGGGGGCGGCGCGCCGCCGGAAGGCTGGCGGCGGCGGTTCGCTGCCGGCTTCAATCAGCGGTGAGGGGGGGGGGGGGATCCGCGCACCCCGCCCGCGGCTTCCGCCCGGCCGCGCTGGCCGAGCCGCGGCCGGCCGGCCGGGCCGGGCCGCACTGGCCATGCCGGGCCGCGCCGGGTTGGGTCGACCCGGTTCGGGCCGACCCAGGGGGGTCGGGCCGGGTCGGTCCGGGCCCAAACACCCCATTTTTAGACCCTCTTTGGTCTTTTGCCCATATCTTGGGCTACGGACCTCCGATCGACGCACCGTCAGTTGCATAGAGATCCTTTCGAACGATATGGTCGTTTCGATATATTATACTCAAGGTTTCATAATACTTTGGGTTCAGCCGGGTTGGTTCGGATACAAAACCAACCGGGCCCTCGGAGCGGAAACGCTTATATCTTGAGCTCCGGACGTCCGATTGACGTGCCGTCGACTTTGATGGATTCCTATAAGTAAGACGGATCTTTTGGATTACTCCTCTCGAGGTTTGGATGCCGTCGGAGTGTGGTCGGGTTGGTTTGCTCACGAAACCAACCGGGCCCCTAGAACGAAAAAACCAATAACTCACAGACCGGGCGTCCGATTGACGCGCCGTCTGTCTCGTTGAATTCCTCTTGATGAGATGGAACTTTTGGCATACTTCGCCCGAGTTTTGGTTGTTGTTGGATAGTGGCCAGGTTGGATTGTACCCGAAATACAATCGGGCCCTTGGAACGGAAAAGCTGTTATCTTTCAGACCAGACGTACGTTTGACGAACCGTCAGTGGCATTGGTGATCTCATTGAAAAACGGTCCCTATGAGTATATCCTATGAGAGTTCAGGGTACAGTTGAGTTAAGGCCGGGTTGGTTCGCTCACGAAACCAACCGGGCCCCTGGGACGAAAAGGCTAATAACTCACAGACCGGGCGTCCGATTGACGCGCCGTCTGTTGCGTTGAGACCCCTATGACGAGGTGGTCCTTTGAGATACATGGAGTATCGACCTATAGCTCATGGAGAGGACCCTCCTAGACGAGCGTGCGGAGTACGGAGACCGTGTAGCCGACTGAGACCTGACGACTGCTTGACCGACTCGACTTGGAGTGAGTCGACTAGCCCAGTGGACGGAGCACTACTTTGTTTGGGTGCAGACCCATGGAGGACGAAGCACTACCTATGTGATAGTGCAGACCCGCGGTACTCGTCCGAAGAGTACCTCAGCAGGCTACTAGGGGGTGTGCACTACTGTGTTTGGGTGACATACCCTGGTGGGAAGCACTACTGTGTTTGGGTGGCTGACCCGCGGTACTCGACAAGAGGAGTACCTCAGCAGTCTTAGGTTAGTGAGAAGTACCTTAGAGTCATGACAGTCCCACTGTACACTCCAGAGATGGGGCTCTTCAGCAGTTACGGTTTCGATAATGAAAATCCTGGTCTGAGCTGAGACTTTTGACCTTTGTGTTTTCCTCATGATTGAGATGTGTTACTTGATAACTTAGGTATATGCATGGCATATACCTAAGTAGAGGTTATCTACTGAGATATTATTTTTGGTTATCCACGTTGGTTTTAGTGAGACCTTGAGGGTCTTGGGGTCCTTACTGAGTATCGTTATACTCACCCCTGCACGGGCTATGCCCGCACCTTGTTGTGTTGGTTGCAGACGACGGACAGTGCTGACGGAGGCTGAGTGTTTGTAGACTGGACGGTACCCAGAGGTGGACTACACGACGAGTCAGTATCTGGAGGTGGACTTCACGGTGAGACGACAATCGGAGGAGGTTGACGGGCGAGAGCATTGTGGAGGCTATCTGTACCTACCCTTTAGGTAGGAACCGTGGTGGACGATCCAGGAGCTGCGCCATCTGTACCTACCCTTCAGGTAGGATCCGAGGAGGACGACCCAGGATCCACTTCCGTTATTCCAGCTGTTGTCTTTTTCTGTTGTACTTGTTCAGTTGTAGTTGTACTTTCATTTGGGTTTGTATTCTGGCCCATTTACTTTTCAGCACTTTCTTTTGTACTTAGTGTTTTGCTTCTACTTGTACTCTGTGGTGTTTTCTTTACTTTTATAAAGGAAATCCCTTCCCAGTTATCGGATTTATGCCTTTGGTGCTAGTCCCCATCCCCTGGCCTATGGAAGGCGGGCTTGGGGTAGTCACGACACGGGCCCCGAGGACGGGTCGTGAAAAATTGGTATTAGAGGAGTCAGTTCTACTGCAGAACTTATAACTCTGATATTTTCTTTCTGTGAAGCAATAGTGTTAAGGGTACCGAGTGTGGTCTTCAGTTCAGAGAGTCCAGTGTTGGTGCGGGCGGCTGACGTATCCATACACCAGGACCCTGACAACTGATTTCTGACTTTGTGCACGAAAACACTGATTGCCTGTGTGTTTCCAGAAGTTTTATTTAAATATCAGCTCAAACCAGGTCAGCTCACCAGTTATAATCGTTTGACTGTGTCACATTGTTTCTTTCAGGATGCCTTTTCTCAGACGACCAGCTAGAGCCCAGAGGGATGTGCGTACTGACAGCCTGTCGAGCGAAGAGGCTTCGGTACAGGGCCCTCTTGCAGTTGAGGCACCAGCAGAGGCACCAGCGGTACTACCATACGTTGAGCCACTGATGCTACCAGCCCCAGCAGTAGGCGATGGACGCCACTTGAGTGCGCTGCACGAGTTCCAGCACCAGAGGCCACCCAGGTTCCGGGGAGAGACGGACCCGCAGGCGGCTGAGGATTGACTGGAGGCTGGGTGAGAGTCTTCAGGCTAGTGGGGATGCCGTCAGACTTCATGGTGATCTTTGCTGCTAGCCTTCTTCAGGCAACAACAGGCAGGTGGTGGAGCCACTTGTTCCAGTTTTGCGACGGGATGACCTTCGCATGGGAAGACTTCGAGACCTTCTTCAAGGTGGAGTTTGTGCCAGTAGCTCTACACCCCGAGCGTGTACAGGAGCATCTGCCTTTGTCGCAGGGTTTTTGATCAGTAGCTGAGTCATCTGTGAAAAGTAGAGAGATGATGCAGAGGTCCAGGAGGACCAGAGCCAGCCGTACGAGGAGCAAGAAGTGTTATGAATGCGGCGGGAAGGGTCACCTGGCATGTGACTGTCCGACTCCTCGTACAGTTGATCCACAGGCTTTGGAGGAGCCACCGAGGCAGAAGCAGCAGCGGGTGCTTGAGCAACAGCCGAGCAGTGGACAAGGCAGTAGAGCTCCGGGAGCAGGTGGACAGGAGAGGAACTAGTGGATACGTCCTTTGTACTTCTAGTTCCATGTTGCTGTTGTATTCGTGTCTTTGTACCATGAGCTGCAATAATAAGAAGACACTTATCTTGTGATGTTTGCTTTCCTGTCCTTTTTCTTTGGTTGATACTGAGTGGTCCTGGTTAAGACTGTTGAAATGACCCTCACTTTCGAGATTTATACTAGAGGAGACCCAGTGACCTCACACTGATGCCGATAGTGTGACTCGACCCTTGGAGGCGAGAGTGACAGTTGGATCTCTTAGTAGTTACGTCGAGGCCTTACGACGTCATCCATGGCATGAATACATCATTCATGTCAGGATTGACTGTATTGGCAATGGGAGTGGTTCATCCAGGGGATGAGATCGAGTTTCTCTTTTCGGTAGAGGAGAAATTTTAGCAGCTCTTTCAGATCGTAGGAAAAGAAGGTGCAGATCATCCAGGAGCGGATGAAGACTGTACAGTGCAGTAAGAAACAGGAAACTGGCACCAGTCTTGGAGACTCGGGCATGTTAAATGTTTAAAGAAGAGGAATATTTAAGGAGAGATGAGTCTGCGGAGCAGCAGACGTGGAGGCAGAGCTTGGAGAGCATCATGAGGTGGTGTATATCTTAACATTCTACAACCACCCGCCTTAGTTATCTCCGCCAGGCTCAGGGAGCTGGAGGGCGGAGGAATAGTGCGGCTGCTTGCAGTCAAGGAGTGTGACCCAATGGCTCTAGAAATGATTCAAGGGACAGTCTGTGTCCACTACTAGCTTCTGAAGTAACAGACGTCGATATGAATCATTCCTTGCTTTCACAAATCTTGTTCCAGACCTAGAGTTTCCGGTAAGCCTTGGACTTGACCCTCATGTCTGGAGATACCTTGGGAGGAGACTTGATAATCACACTTACGCTGACAGTGTGGTCAGACCCTCGAGGCGAGAGTTTTGGTTGGAATCTCTTGGTAGTAGCGTCAAGGCCTTACGACGTTGGTCTGAGTATAGATTGTATCCATAGCTCATACACGGATTGACTGTATTATGAAAAAAGGTTGTGGTTTAACTACAACGTTGGGATGGGTTTTCCTTGGTCGGCGAAAAGGAAACCCCAGGCAACATAGGATAAACTCATTCACAGGAGGGTGCGACCGATCACTATTGAGTCGGTCAACCTTACCCTCGTGGTGGCAGTCGTTTTGAGTTCCAGTTTTAATAGGAATGGGAGACCTCTAGAGTTTGAGGATAACGATCATGTCCTTATACGGGTCTCACCTCGATTAGATTTACGGAGATGTGGCCAAGGTGGAAAGTTATCTCCGAGTTTCAACGGACCTTTCTAGGTCCTCATCTGGGTAGGCAGGGTGGTTTATCACTTGACCCATCCACCGCAGTTGCACCAGGTGCATGACAACTTCCACGTATCTCAACTGAGGAGATACGTGCTCGACTCTTCGCATATCATCAACCATGAGGAGTTGGACGATGGCGATGGGGTGTCTTTCACGGAGGTTCCAGTGGGGATCGAGGATCGACAGGAGAGAATCCTATGAGGACGATCGATTCCTCGGGTGCACTTTCTCTGGCAGTACAGGAACCTCTGGGTGAGCACAAGGGAGCGGAAGGCTCAAATGCGTGCTTTGTACCGCTTTTGTGACCCTAGTTTGTGTTAAAGCTTTACGAGGACGTAAAGCCCTAAGGTGGGAGTAATGTAAAGACCCGAAAATTTCAAGCGAAATTTTTTCTAAATTTTCTTTGGGATTTTACAAGAACAAAGTTTCTGACGGTGCTTGATTCCGAGGCCCAGTGTGCCCAGAATCATTTTCTGAAGATTAGTTCGGGTACGTTCAGTGAACGAATGAGCAGGAATTCCTAACTTTTGAACCGGTGCTCGGAATCAAATTCTGAGGGCACTGATGGAACTACAACGCCAATATTTACTCATAAACGCCTATTCCGGAGTTGCGTTTACTCAAGAGAAGTCGATAAAAATTGTGGATGTTAAAAATAAAAATTTAGCAACAATTTTTATTTTACTCTAAGTGTTTAATCCTTTGGAAAGAAGTTGGGTAACTACCCAACCTCCCTTGGGAGGTTATGAGGGTGGTGGGGCCCACACGAACCCCACCCCTTCATATCCTCTAACCCCCTCAACTCACCATTAATATTGTTAACTTAAGTTAATAACTTATGACATTAATGTAGTGAGTTTAATGTGAGTTTTTGAAATTCAAACACTTGAATTTCAAAAGCCATGTTGAGTTAATAAATTAAGCGTGGCTTAATTTATTTTGGGTTAGTTCCTTTGTTGCTAGAGAGGACTTGGGGGAAAAATAAGGCAAGGAGCTTAGAGATCATCTTCTTCATCTTCAACGAAGAACGCGGAGAACGAACGATTCCCAAAGAAGAACGCGAAGAACGAATGATTCCCAACGAAGAACGCTGAGCCTCAGAGACCGTTTACCACGACGCCATACCCGCGACACGCCACCCTTCGTTCTTCTTCCCACGTCAAAGGAAGGGAGATGACGTTCCATCTCGGACAATCTCTATCAACGTCTTCGAAACCTCTTTCCACGACGTATCATTCTGTGATGGTTTCTCTGCGACGAATTTCTCCGCGATGAAAACCTCGTTCAAGCCGCGCTTGAGGTAGGGGGTTTACGTGATTTTCTTTACGTGATTCTCTTCCATCTTTTATCCGTGATATTTGGACCACATGATATCAGTTAACGGGAGGAGGCCGGACCACACAAACACGGCCGTCCCCCTCCCTTATTTTTTTTCTTGTTGTTGCAGATCGAATGAAATTGATGCGGTGCCGTCGCACCACACGGGATCGAGCGGCAAGGATTCGTGACATCGTCACGCCGCGCGGGATCGAGCGACAAGAATGTGCGACATCGTCAAGCCACACATTCAAATTTTAAACTCTCGTGCGTGGGTATTTTGATTGCAAGGTGTTCATATAATTTATTTTGGATAAATTATACCCTCTTCAATTATTAAAATCATGTGTTTATTATTTTCCAATTGATAACACCTAACGCGGAGGACGCGGGCCGAAAAAACACGGCCCGACAACCCTCCGCAGCTTGTTAATCGATGTGCGGATCAACAGACGACGATGAAGTAGACCGCTGTGGCGTTTGAATCCCTTCGCAGTTAAGGTCTGGTCCTAGGAGGACCGTTGGCGAAGACGGCAGGAAAAATGGACCACCGGATCGCGTCCGGTGGTCTGCGGAAGGCGGTGGCGCCGGTGACCGACGATGGTGGCACGCCGCCGGAAGGCTGGTGGCGGCGGTTCGCCGCCGGCTTCAATCAGCGGCGAGGGGTGGGGGGGGGGATCCGCACACCCCGCCCGCGGCTTCCGCTCGACCGCCCTGGCCGAGCCGCGGCTGGCCGGGCCGGGCCAGGCCTAGCCGGGTCAGACCCAGGCCGGGTCGACCCGGTTTGGGCCAACCCAGGGGGGGTCGGGCCGGATCGGTCCAGGCCCGAACCCCCCATTTTCAGACCCTCTTTGGTCTTTTGCCCATATATTGGGCTACGGACCTTTGATCGACGCACCGTCAGTTGTGTAGCGATCCTTGGAACGAGACGGTCGTTTCGGTATATTATAATGAAGGTTTTGGAATATTTTGGGTTCAGCCGGGTTGGTTCGGATACGAAACCTACCGGGCCCTCGGAGCAGAAACGCTTATATCTTGAGCTCCGGACGTCCGATTGACGTGCCGTCGACTTTGATGGATTCTTCTAAGTAAGACGGATATTTTGGCATACTCCGCTCGAGTTTTGGATGTCATCGGAGTGCTGTCGGGCTGGTTCGCTCACGAAACCAACCAGGCCCCTGGAATGAAAAAGCTAATAACTCACAGACCGGGCGTCTGATTGACGCGCCGTCTGTCTCGTTTAATTTCTCTTAATGAGACGAAAATTTTGGCATACTTCGCCCAAGTTTTGGTTGTTCTTGGATAGTGCCTAGGTTGGATTGTACCTGAAATCCAACCGGGCCCTTGGAACGGAAAAGCTGTTATCTTTTAGACCAGACGTCCGTTTGACGAACCGTCAGCGGCATTGGTGATCTCGTTGAGAAACGGTCCCTATGAGTATACCCTATGAGAGTTCGGGGTACAGTTGAGTTAAGGCCGGGTTGGTTCGCTCATGAAACCAACCGGGCCCCTGGGACGAAAAGGCTAATAACTCACAGACCAGGCGTCTGATTGACGCGCCGTCTGTTGCGTTGAGACCCCTATGACGAGGCAGTCCTTTGAGATACTTAGAGTATCGACCTGTAGCTCATGGAGCGAACCATCCCAGAGATGAGCGTGCGGAGTACGGAGACCGTGTAGTCGACTGAGACCTGACGACTGCTTGACCGACTCGACCTGGAGTGAGTCGACTAGCCCAGTGGACGGAGCACTGCTTTGTTTGGGTGTAGACTCATGGCGGATGGAGCACTACCTGTGTGATAGTGAAGACCCATGGTACTCATCCAGAGAGTACCTCAGTAGGCTACTAGGGGGTGTGCACTACTGTGTTTGGGTGACATACCCCGGTGGGAAGCACTACTGTGTTTGGGTGGCTGACCCGCGGTACTCGACAGGAGGAGTACCTCAGCAGTCTTAGGTTAGTGAGCAGTACCTCGGAGTCGGGACAGGTCCATTGTACACTCTAGAGACGGGGCTCTTCAGCAGTTACGGTTTCAATAATGAAAATCCTGGTTTGAGCTGAGACTTTTGACCTTTGTGTTTTCCTCATGATTGAGATGGGTTACTTGATAACTTAGGTATATGCATGACATATACCTAAGTAGAGGTTATCTTTTGAGATCTTCTTTGTGGTTATCCACGTTGGTTTTAGTGAGACCTTGAGGGTCTCGGGGTCCCTAATGAGTATCGTTATACTCACCCCTGCACGGGCTATGCCCACACCTTGTTGTGTTGGTTGCGGACGATGGACAGTGCTGACAGAGGCCGAGTGTTTGAAGACTGGACGGTACCCAGAGGTGGACTACATGACGAGTCAGTATCTGGAGGTGGACTTCACCGCGAGACGACACTCGGAGGAGGTTGACGGGAGAGAGCGTTGTGGAGGCTATCTGTACCTACCCTTGAGGTAGGAACCGTGGTGGACGATCCATGAGCTGCGCCATCTGTACCTACTCTTCAGGTAGGATCCGAGGAGGACAACCCAGGAACCGCTTCCATTCTTCCAGCTGTTTTCTTTTTCTGTTGTACTTGTTCAGTTGTAGTTGTACTTTCATTTGGGTTTGTATTCTGGCCCATTTACTTTTCATCACTTTCTTTTGTGCTTAGTGTTTTGCTTCCGCTTGTACTCTGTAGTGTTTTCTTTACTTTTATAAAGGCAATGCCTTCCCAGTTATCAGATTTACGCCTTTGGTGCTAGTCGCCAGCCCCTGGCCTATGGAAGGCGGGCTTGGGGTAGTCACGACACGGGCCCCGAGGACGGGTCGTGACATCATGACTCCCTCTTTAAGTTTGTAGTTCCCTCTCAATGATCACCCACTGTTTATATCGACATCAAGAGGAGGAGGGAGCTTGGGGGGATATCCTTCTTCATTTCATCTCTCCCTATGAGAATAGAGAGATCCAAAACCTCCAATGTGATTAGAGGACTCGTATGGAAATCCAAGTGGGTAACACTTCAATCCTTTGGATGAACTTTCAAATGAGCTTCCCATGGTTCCCTTTTATTGCCAAAATGGGAAGTGGTTTTGGGAACCCAGTTTTGTTTATACAACTTTCATATCAGGTTTTGACATGTTTGACATGTAAAAATCCATATCATGACTCAAAAAAAAGATGAGAGTTGTTTAAAGGACTCTTTAATGTCTCCATTTCAAATTTGGTGGCCATTTGATACATTTATTTGGATATATTTTCAATATACCAAACATAACTTTAGAATTCATTCTAATTCAATACCTTGGAAATATCAGTTCGTATGGGCCATTAGATGGATGAATTGGGCTTAGTTTTCTAGACATGAGTTGTATCCCATGATGTTCTGGATCCGACAACAATATTTCATCCCATTTGGACACACTCATTTCTAAAAATGTGCAAAATATTGTACAAGTATCCTTGGGCTTCAATGTAGTATGACCCATTTTATTTCTGGATAATATCCAGCCCTCCAAATCACCTCCTCTTACAATAAAATTACAAAAAATGTATAATTTACCTTTTTAAAGTGATAAAAATTAAATTATTAAAATAAAAGGGAATTTAAATTTTTTATAAAATTTGGAATTTCAAATACAAAAACAGTTTAAAATAGTGATGTAAGAGTGAAATAAAGCAGTGAATCATTGTGAGATCATACCCTCACACGTAAAAATTTACACTCTTGGGAAAAGAAACATTTCAAAAAATTATACATGGTGATATTATCAAATTAATTAAGATTTAACATTTAATAAAAAATTTAATCCTTGATAGAAATGTGATCAATGTAAAAATCACAACGAGGAGTTATTCTTAGTGATCATAGAAAAAGGCATCTGAAAAACTATATAAGAACAAAATTCCAAGTGATGCATTATACGAATATATGAAAATAATTCAAAATTTAATCATGCCACTGATTCTCTATGTGAGTGTGTGACAATAATTTCATGTTATTCTTTCCACTTTCTATTGAGTAAATATAGGTTATTCTAAAAATTTTCTGCTTACACGATCCTTTCCAACGAACCTTCCCTACATCATTTGCAGTCAAATTTCAAGAACCACTCATATTAGCATTACGAGATGTCAAAACATAATCTCCCAACTTATATATCCCAAATTTATATAAACTTCATCATGCCCCTCAATATTTATTTGTTTTTGTTTTGTTCTTTTTGTTTTTCTTGAGGGTGTAAAACAGTCAGATAATAGGTACACACACATAGGTCAATATAGTATAGTAATGAAATAGATAAAATAAGGAAAAAAACATACATAAAAATAATTTTGGAAATTAGTTAAAAATTATCCTATCTTATATTCACCTTCTATTACGTAAGAATGTCTCACACTTCATGGTTTGGTGAAAAGATGTGTGGAGAAATTAAGGGAAACAATTTTATCTTAAACTACTTACACATAGGGCACCATTCTTATCAAATGTTTAAAAATGCTATAACCATTTATATCCTCTAAAAGCAAACAATTTTCAAGATAAATTCATACCACCATGTTTAATTCGTTCTAAAATAAACATTTCATTAGTGATTTTTTTATTGTTAAAACAACTTGAAATAGGAAAATTCTTCATGCATGTTTAATAATTTCCATGATTAAGGGGGAATCATTTTCCATGATTAAGTGGGCATAAAAAAGAATATTCTGGCACAAAAGTGAGTAGAATACGAGGGGGGGGGATGTAATAGTACTATTCATCAAGCTAAAAAGAGAAAAATATGAAAGATGATAAAAATTTCTAACTATCATAGGTATATACCCATATTCCACACCTAGAAAGTGTAGTTTCCTCATTGTAATAAATGATAATGTGGCAAGGAAGGATAAAAGTTGGTGGGTGGAATAGGTAGTTTGATTTTTTGAACTTGTAGTTCCTCCATTGGGGACTCCAGAATAGCTTTATGAATGTGATTCAGCTACTACCCATTGACAGTGAAGGTTTGTTTTGTTTCTTCATTTTGAACCTGAACAGAACCAAATGGATAAACATTAATAATAATACATGGTCCAATATAGTGGGAAAAAATCTTACCTGGATGAAAAATCTACCTTTCATTGAATAGTAGGACCATCTTCACAATTTGGAATTGACGATTAAGGATGAGATGGTCGCGGAAAACCTTAGTTCATTCCTTATTGATCCAGGAGTTCTCATAAGAATATCTACACATTTCCTCCAGCACTTGAACCTGAAGCTTCCTTTGAGCACCTACCCCAAAAAGATTTGAATTGCATTGTTTAATGTCCCAATAGTTCTGGTGCTCTATCTCAATAGGGAGGTGAAAAATATTTCCAAACACAATATGATAGGGTGAAATTCCAATGGGAGTTTTAAAGTTAGTACAATAATCCCATTATGAATCATCTAGTCTAAGACTCCAGTTATTTCTATTGGGTTAAACCATTTTTTCAACAATCTATTTTACCTCTCTATTAGACAACTCAACTTGACCTTTACATTGGGGGTAACATATAGAAGAAACTCAATTCCTAACCCTATACCAATGTAAAAGTGATTTAATTGTTTAGTTGCAGATATGAGAACCCTGATCACTAAGGATGAACCTAGGTAATCCAAACCTTAAAAAAATTTGGGTTCTCAAAAATTTAAGAACTATATTGTAATCATCTTCCCTTTTGGACCTTTAAAAAATTTTACACATAATCAACTACTATAATAATGTACAATTTACTAAAAGAATTTGGAAATGGACCTATAATGTCAATTACCCAAACATTTAAAATGTCATTGATGACCAATGGTTGCTATGACATTTCATTTCTTTTATATACATTCCTCATTCTCTGACTACATGAACATGATTTACAGAAATCATGGGCATATCAAAATAATGTTGGCCAAAAGAGACCAGAATAAATGACCTTCTGAGTAGTTTGTTGGGGACCAAAGTGTCCCTCATAAGAAAGAGTGTGGAAAAACCTAAGGAAAAACAAAAACTCACTATTGAAAACAGAAAGACAAAGGACTTTATCACTACATATGCACTAACGGTAGGGGTTACCCCAAATGTACCAATAAGAATCAAGTTTTAGATGGTCGACTTGGTTTTTGAAAAATCATATGGAATGAAAGCTGATACCAAATAATTTACAATTTCTTCATAACAAAGAATATAAATCTTATACACAGTACAATTTCTCACAAAGAAACATGTCATTCATAGGAATATAGGGGAATGAGTCAATGTCAAGGGATGGGAGGATCCTATTTATATGGTCAGCCACCACCTTATCTTCTTCTTTTTTATCCCTAATATCTAGATTGAATTTATAAAGGAGGAGCATATAGTGAATGAGATGTGGTTTGGATTCTAGTTTCTTAAGGAGATACCAAAGGGATGCATTGTTTGAGAACATAATAAATTTAGACCCTAAAAGGTATGAAATGAATTTATCTAAATAAAACTGAATTGAAAGGAATTACTTTTCATTTGTGGTGAAGTTTTCTTGGGCATGGTCGAAAGTAAGTGAGGCATAGGGAATGACATTTGGATATCGGTCAATTTGATTGGATAATAATTCCCTAACTATATAGTTAGAGGCTTCACACATGATATCAAATGGTAAATTCCACCGAGGTGGTTGGATTACCATGGGTGATTTGAGACTTCTTTTCAATTTATTAATATATTTATTACATTTTTTATCAAAAACATATTCTTTTTATTTTTGGATCAACCAGGATATGGGGAGTTCAATCTTACTAAAGTCACATATGAAATGATGGTAAAATCCTACATGACCTAGGAATGACTGCACATCCCACATATTTTTTTGGGAATGGTAGAGAAGAAATGACATCCAAAATTGATTTATTTACTTGTATATCATCCTAAAAAATGGCATGTCCCAATACTAAACCTTATCACACCATGAAATGGAATTTCTCATAATTTAATACAACATTCTTTTAAATGCAGCAATGTAGCAATGAACTATGAATACTCAAGTATTAATCAAAAGAGGAGCCATAAACAGTGAAATAAACCATGAAAACTTCCATGAAATTGTCCAGGTAATCCAAATAAATACTAACCAGAAATCACTAGAAAGTACCTGGAGTATTACATAGACTGAATGGCATCCTCCTGAAGGAAAATGTGCCAAAGGGGAGAGTGAAGGATGTCTTTTCCTAATCCTTATGAAAAATATGGATTTTAAAATATCCAGAATACCCATCAATGAAACCATAGTGGGACTTCCCTATTAGCCTCTCTAAAATCTGGTTAATGAATGGAAATGTGAAATGTTCCTTCATAGTGTAATGGTTTAGTCAACAATAGTCTATGAAGACATACCAACTATTATGAATACTGGTTGGAAATAATTCATTACTTTAATTTTTAATTATTGTGAGACTATTTTTTAGGAAATACATTAAATGGACTGACCCATTGGTTGTTAGGGATGGGGTAAATGATTCCAGCATCCAAAAAAATTGTTACCTCCATTTTAACAACATTGAGGATCTTCAGGTTCAGTCAACATTTCTCCTGCTTCACTGGGTTAGCCTCATCATTTAACAATATATAATGCATTACAATTGATGGTATAATACTAGGATGTCAGAAAGTGTCCATCCCAAATCTTTAATATACATCCTCAAAAGACCGAGTAGTCAAAATTCATGCTCTTGAAGGGAGTGAACGAGCAACGATGAAAAGAATCTTGTTTCCATTCTCAAGATAATATTTTTTTAAATCTTGGGGAAGTATATTAAGTTCCAATTCATATGGATTTTGGACTAATGAGAGTGATTATGAAATTGTGAGGTTAATGATCTCATATAACTACTCAATGTTAACATGCTCAATGAGAAATGAGCTTTTACAGGCTTAGAATAATCATCAATGGTCATGAAATCATCAATTCTCAAGAAATAATCAATTAAAAATCATGCATGACCTCTTTTGAGACTGGTACAATATTCTACTCATGATTAATTTCATATCATGTCTATCAATGATGAAAAATTAGAAAGGAGATCATGGGAAAGAAACTAATCTTTTTA
Source organism: Viscum album (assembly GCA_963277665.1). Taxonomy (NCBI): domain Eukaryota; kingdom Viridiplantae; phylum Streptophyta; class Magnoliopsida; order Santalales; family Viscaceae; genus Viscum; species Viscum album. The sequence continues at coordinate 1,778,478,463 of OY728157.1, forward strand.
GGGGAAGGGAGTACATCAATTGAATTAACTAAAAGCGAGGAATTTTCTTCTATGGGGTGCTTTATGGAATCCAGGATATTTAAGTGGAAAATGTCACCACCAAACTCCAAAGATAATTTACCGTTGTTGACATTAATTTTGGTTTTGGTGGTTTTCAATAAAGGCCTCCCCAATATAATTAGGGTATGTCCATTCATCTTATCATATTCTATTTTTTCACATAAAAATCATTAGGAAAAAATAAAATTTTCACCCTCTTAAGAAAATCCTCTAACACACCATTGGGGTATGCTGTATTCCAGTTTGTGAGTTGAACAAAAATTCTTCTGGGCTTCAGTTCTATGACCTAGAATTAAGAATAAATGGAGTGAGGCATCACATTTGTAGAACCACCCATATAAAGAATAGAATTATATAAGGAATACTCTCCTATGGTGCATAGAATCAAGAATGTTCTAGGATAATTACATTTGGTAAGAAGTGATGGATCTATCAATGCTGTGACATTCCTCCCCAACCTCACCTTCTCATCACCAAGAATTATCCTTTTGTGTGTACACATCTCCTTTATAAACATGGCATATCTTGGAATTCGATTTATGGAATCCATCAAGGGGATGTTAACCTATACTTTTTTGAAAGTTTCCAAGATTTCATTATCATGTTCAATTTCTTTTTGATTTCTTGGTTTGGTGTTCCTTTGGGGACATGGATGAGGAATGGTTGGTCTAGGTGGCTCATCAAATGAAACTCTCTTTTCTTTTTATGGGATTTTACTCAGGACAAGGATTTTTCTTGTTTGGGCTATTTAATATTGTTGGAATTGACATTTCCTCAGGAGGAGATGAATATATTAGAGGGTTCATTTGGTTTTTATGTTGAGTTCCACTCTAAAGGGTGATGAAACTAACATTTCCTTTATCCTTAGGGTTGATGAGTGGTTAAAAGGGTAGTTTACCCAACCCATGACATTATATTTCCCCCACCGTGTTTGAAATTTGGCCTCATTGAGTTTTTAGGTCATGTATGGTTTTCCAAATCTTTGGGGTCCAAAATTTGGAGTTGTCCAAGAATATCTAAAAGTGTATTTTTTTTGAATATCTCATCAAAATATGGTAAAGCCTTGAATTTCATAAAGCCTAGATTTTTTTGAAGGGTGGTTCGGGAAGGCATGAATGTTTTTTACGGTGATCTCCATGATTACTAAAATCATCCAAAAAAGTGGATTTCTATGAAGACCAAGTCAAAATATGGAAAATTAATGATTTTTATGTATAATGGGTGTTCATGAAGGGTGGTTCGTGAATATTATAAGGTTTCTGATGGTGGTCTTCATGATTATGAACATGCTTCATGAATACCGCAAATGTTTTTTGACTAAACTCTCTGTGGTTATGAAAAGCATTGAGATTGGGAAATTTTCATGTAGCTTCACTGAATATGGAGTGAAATGAAAGAAATTAGTGATCTTTAAAAAATGGTGATAATGTTGTTGGAAGGTTCTATAATCGATGAAAACACCTATAAATAGGTCTCTACCCCCTTCTGAAGGGTAGTGAGACTTAATAGAAATCTTAATGCTCTAGATTCATGATGGTATTTTCAAAGGTTGTATGAAAATAAGTTCATGATGACTTTAAAATCTGAACGAATGTTCTGATATTTGTGAAATAGAATTTATTCGTGAAGGAAAAATAATTTTTTTGAAAAGGCAAGAGCATCGTGAAGGATATAAAATCCAACCGACTATTTTATGTTTCGTGAAATAAATGAGGTTTACGAATACTTTTTGATCTTTGTGAAGGAGATTCATGAATAGATTCATTAATGAGCTTCTTGAAGGAAGGATTTTCGTGAAGGTAGTGTGCATCTTGAATAGTATTTGAAAGGCGTTTCCTAGTGAATTAGTGGTAAAGTGATATTCATCAGCGGATTAATGTTGGACTTAAATAGAGCATCTTTATATAGTTTATTATGCATTCATTTAAGATAATTAAGTAACCTATAGGTATATAAACTGTGAGTGGATATCTTGATGAAGTAAAGAGCACACTTCAGTTGAGAGGACAGTGAGATTTCAAATTGCGATTGGTTGTAAAATAAGAGGGGCAACGAGTTTACAATTATATTTGTAAATAGAAGTGTGCTTATAGTGGAGTTGGCACATCAGAACATTACTGGTGTATAATCCTTGGATGTATCACAATGAAGGTGAAACAATTAAAATTTCTATGTCTTGTTCATGCTTTGTCTTTATTTTACATTGTGCTATAAGAAAGAGAGAGAAAATAGTTTTCATTAATAGTGAAACAAGATCAAAAAGGTGAATTTGTTTTAATGTGTCATACCTTGACTCACCCCTCTCAATGTATTTGACCATGTGGAACTAAAAATTGGCATCAAAGCCAATGGTTAATATTAGTATTTCTATATTAATGGATGTCATCAATCAAAAGGTATTATGATATTCTATGGGAATAATTTTCATCGATGGAAGAATCAGATGCAACACTTCCTCCGATCTTTGGGAATGGATGTGTTTATAGTAGAAATGCATGGAATTTCAGCCGATATTAATAGTAGAGCTTTATCAAAAGATGAAATAAGGGAATTTGATATTGACTCCAAGGTAATCAATGCTTTAAGGGGATCCCTATCCAATGCAATCTATATGATGGTGATATCATGAAAAACATCACATGTTATGTGGGAAAATATTTTGAATATATATGAAGGTGATTCAAAGGATAGAGAGGAAAAGCTATAGGTTCTAAAGAATAATTACAAAGATCTATGAATGAACCCAAATGAGTCTGTTGAGGAATTCTTTGAAAGGGTAAATAGTGTGGTGAAAGGCATGAGTTGTCTTGGGGAAGTCATTAAAGACATAAATATTGTGAATCATATCATGAGGAAACTTCCACCACAGTTTATTCCGAAAGGTTCAGTATTGGAAGATAAGGATCTGAAAGAGCTCACACTAGATAAATTTTATAGTACCCTTATAGAATATGAAATGAGAATTGATGATAACGATGTTGTGGAAAAGGGTAAATTTAAGGAGGTAGCATTCAAGGCTATGAAGAAGTTCTACATTGAAGATTATCAGGAAGAAGAATAGATAGACAAGGTGATTTCATTCCATTCATTAAATATGCCAAGTGTAAAAGGAATGTTCAAAGGGAAACTCCCACTTGCTTTATTTAGATATGGAAAGGTTGGTCATCTTACATCAATATACCCCAAGAAGTTCCAAGATGATGATGAGGATCAATTTAAAATCCCTATGAAAAAGTTTTCATCCTTTGTGAATGAAAAGACAAAATTTAAGACAAATTTAATTTATAAAAATAATATTCTTTCAGAAGAATGTGATAGTTCAGATGAATCTTAGGTTAAAGAGGTTAAAGAGGTAGAGGATTACAAATACCCTAGAGAAAATTCTATGGTAGAATTTGTAGGAAACACCTAGAAAAGGGAAGAAAATAATATTTATTAATAATAAGAAGTTGAATGACGACTTTCTTTGCAAGATAAATTAGAATCATCCCTTGAAAAGATAGATCTTTGTATAGATAAAACAAAAAAATACAACAAAGTGGTAGAGGATTACAAACTCTACATGATTAATCATGAGGAAGATAAGAATGATCTGGTAAAAAAAATTGAAAAACTTAAGTCTTCAACACCAGAGAGCTCAGAAAATATTGATGATTAAAAGATCAAGATAGAGGAATAGAAGAGTGAAATTGATAGTTTAACTGACACCACAAATGATCAAATGAAACATATCAAAGAACTTGAAGATGAAGTTTTTAGTCTACAACCAAATGTTAAGGATCAAGTAAAAATATTTTCTCCCAAGGTGACATCGAGAAAGTGGATCACTCAGAAGGTGGAAAAGACATAAGTAGAGCATAAAGTTTCAGAAAAACAGAAGCAATAGAAAAATATGAATGATGAGGCAAGTATGAGGCTTTATCATAAACCGAAAGTAGCCATGGTTGAAGTCAGATTGGAAGAAAACACATTGATATTGAATATTTATTTGGTTTAAAAGTATAATCATAAGATAAAGGTAACCTAAGGGACAACTAGTGGTTCAGAAGTGACACACAAGAATGCACCACACATCAGGTGTTATTGGTATAGAAATATGGGGAATTCAAAAAATGTGTGTTCCATAGCTAAGAGATACTGAAGGACATAAGAACAATATGGGAATTCAAATAGGGCTCAGTATACTAGAATGTCTTTCGAGGGACATTTTTTCGGGTGTAGAGTATTTTGGAACATGGATAGATATTGTACAGTAATCATGTAGAGGAATGTTCCAAAGTAGAACCCATGTGGTGGTAAGAATAAAGTCAAAGAATAAATAAGTGATCTGAAAAATGAAAAATCAATTTGTAGATTTTCAGGATGAAGCCGGTCCATCATACTCTGAGGAAGACCAGGATTTTCAATCTATGATGAGTGTGAAGGCAAAAACATGGGTTCGAAAGGAAAGATCTAGGAAGGTAGTAGTTGCAGAAATTACCCTTAAAGAATTAGACCATTCTGGTGTATGGATCCTTGAAAGTTGTTGCACATCCCATATGATAGGAAATAAGGATCTTTTTATAGACATAAAATATGACAAAGAAATAGTTTTCATGTTTGGAAATGATGAAGGCCTGAAGATAATTGGCTTAAGAAATTCTAGGTTTGGGGGTAAAGAAATGAGACGTGTTGATGTCTTGGTAGTTGAAGGTATCAGTCATTGCTTCCTTTGTGTCAGTTGGATATGTGTCTCAAGGAATTCTATAATATTTACCAATAATATGTGTTTCATCAAAGGAAGATATTGGTAAGTTGTTATATAGGTAAAAAGTTCATAGGGGAATCTATACCTTGTAAGTGGAGAAGAAGATATATGATTTTTTCCAGAGAGAAAGAAAAAAAGATGTTGTATAAATGACTTGGTCATCTATGCCAACTATCGATAGAATATCTGGTAAAATGTGATGCATCTAGAGACCTCTCTAATCTATCATGATATTTTACATATTCGTGCTATGCTTTTCAAAAAGGGAATATCATAATAAATACATAAAAAGAAAAAGAAAATAAGTCAACAAGAGTGCTTGAATTGGTACATACTGACACATGTAGACCTATCTCACCATGATCCATTAACAGGAAGAGATATTATGTCCTTTTAATTGATGAATATAGTAGAATGGAATGAGTAATTTTCAATTCCCATAACTCTGATGTGTTCAGTTGTATAAAACAACATCAAAGGGAATCTGAAAGGATGATGAGGAAGAAAATTCTGAAGATTCATACCGATAATTGTACAAAATCCACAAATAGTAAAGTGGAATACTACCTCGAGAAACACAAGATAAGGCATCAATTTTCTTTAGAAAGAACTCCCCAACATAATGGATTATTTTAGGGGTGAAATCAGATCATCAACATCATGTCTGGAATGATGCTTATTAGAAATGAAATACCAGATAAATTTTGGAAGGAAGCAGTCTTGACATTGGTCTTCATTTATAACAAGGCTCTATTTTGTTTGAAGAAAGTAAAAACTCTGTATAAGATCTGTTATTGGAAGAATCCAAAGTTAAAATACTTTCAAATCTTTGTAGGTAAGTGATTTATTATCAAAAAATAGAAACACATCAAATTTGAGTCCTGTGGAGATGAGGGGATATTATTTGTCTACTCAGGAAATAAAAAAGCATATTAATGATTGAACAAGAGTCTGGGAAAAGTAGTTGAAAGCAATGATGTCACTATCATGGAAAATGAAGTGAATATTTAACAAAATAGTGAACAGTTTCCTGATTAAAGTGATGAAGAGGTTAGAAACACAGAGAGAGAAGAAGTGGAAGATGCTAATTCAAAAGAAGACACTGATGATGAGCAAGATGAAGTCAAGTCTTTATTTGCAAATAAGCCAAATATTCTACCTGAAATTGACAAGAAAAATATCATTGGTGATAAGATAGAACCTATTCAAACAAGGAGAATGAATTCATTATAGTAGACATATTTTTTCTCTCATGTAGAGCCTAAATGTGTCACTGATGTAGTTGGAGATGCAAACTCAGCTCAATCATTGAATGAAGATCTAGATCAGATTGAGAATAATCAGATGCGAGAGATTGTTTCCAGTCCAATGGAAAATAATGTCTTTATGACTAAATGGGTCTTTCAAAACAAGATGAATGAATATGGTGTAGTGATTTTAAACAAAGCAGGACTGTTATGAAAAGGGTACTCCCAAATAGAGGGTATTGATGTTGATGATAAATTTTCACCTGTTGAAAGGATAGATACAATCAGGTTATTCTTGGCCATTGTAGTGCAATAGAAGTTCAAAGTTTTCTAGATGGATGCCAAGTATAGATTTTTTAATGGGGTTCTATAAGAATAAGTGTATATTGAGCAGCTAGATGGTTTTCTCATTCATGAAGGTAAAAACAATGTTTGTCAGCTAAAAAAGGAGCCACATGGGTTGAAGTAAGAACCAAGATCATGGTATGTGTTACTTGATCAGTATTTGAAGGAACTGGGCTTTTAGCGTGGTAGATTTGATTAGAATCTCCATGTCAATAATGACAGTAATAAAATGATGATTCTTCTGGTTTATGTCAATGACATAATATTTGGTGGATCAGATGAAGCATAATGTAGACAGTATTCCAAATTCATGATAAGTGAGTTCCAAATGTCAATGATTTGTGAGATGACGTTTTCCCTTAGTTTATAGGTGGAACAAAGAAGGAATGACACTTTTATTTCTCAATCCAAATATGCCAAGTAATTTCTGAGAAGATTTAGAATGGAAAATTCCAAGGAGATAAATACTACAGTTTCTACCTAGATGAAACTATCAAAAGATGATGATATCAAGGTGGCTAATATAATAGAATACATGAAAATTATTGGAAGTTTACTATACCTGAAAATAATAAGACTTGATACAGTTTTTACCACAAGCCAATCAATGAGATACCAATGCAATCCCAATGAAAGCCACATGCTTATAGTGAAAATAATACTTTGGTATATTATGGGAACTATGGATTTTGGTTTGATGCATAATGAAAAATCTCATCCAAATATTTTTGGATATACATATGAAAATTGGGCTAGTTATTCAGATGATATGAAATCAACGTTAGGAAGTTCTTTCTATCTTAGTGGATTGTGAATTTCTTGGCTAAGAAAAAAAATAAGATTTCATTTCATTGAGCACCATAAAAGTTGATTATATTATAGCCACTCAAGCGTGCACACAATTAAGTTGGATTATGAAACAACTTGAAGACATGGGCGTTGAAGTGAAATCTTAGAATATAATCAATTTTGATAATTCAAGTTCTATCAGTCTTAGAAAAAATCCAGTCCATATCTCAAGGACTAAGTACATTGAAATAAAATTTCATTTTATCAAGGAGAAGGTGGAGTAATGGATTGTGAAATTGGAGTGTGTGCCTATCGAAAAATAGGTTATAGAGATTATGTAAAAGGCCTTACCCATAGAGGAATTTGCAAGGCACCTATTGGATCTGGGATTCTAGTCGACTCCCCGAACTTGAAGGAGTGTGGATGTGGGACCCCCACCTCCCCAAGGTATGGAGTGTTTTTAAATAATGTGATAATCAGTGTTCTTTTCCCAGATACAGACCTCAAAGGAGAGACCTAAGGGTTCTTTTATAAAGGGGAGATATTGTGGGTGGAAAAATGGAGAAAATGTATTGTTCGGGACATGGAGAGAAGCTATTAAGAGGAGGAGCAAGATAAGAGGAGTTGAATTTGTGTTGAAGTTATTAGAAGGAGTTGTGATGTAAGAGGTGAATTAAATTTGATAATGCTAGAAGTGATTGGTCAAAGGATATATATCATGATGTAAGGATCAAGATTCAAGTAAGAGAGTGGTTTTGGAATGGAATGAAGTTATTTATTTATGAAATTTGCATTATACTCTTGTTTCTCATGTTGATCATTTCTCATGTGGGATTATAGTATGTGTTGAGTAAGTGATTTATTACTATCTAAATCACATGAAAATAATGTTGGAAAATTAAGGAAAAATCTTCAACGAGGTATTAAATTATGAAATAGTTGTCGAAAAACCAAAAGGGGAGATTGTTGGGAAAAATCCCCATAGGTAACATTTCATCATTTTTGGGTTGATTGTGTTTGTTGAAAAAGTGGGTTTTAAAGGTATGCTATAGAGTCCCGATAGATTTTAGACATAGTATGTTGAAAAAGATCCAAGATTAAGGAATGGATTCCCTGGAAGTGGTATAGAAAATTTCATACTCAAGGTGATGTTTTTTCCTAGTGTTTGCCAAATTTTTGTGTTTCAAAATTTGGAGTTTGTCCAAGCATTATGAAAAGTGTATTTTCTTGAATATATACTCAAAATATGGTAAAGTATTGAATTTCATGAAGACTATATTTTTGCGAATGGTGGTTCACTAAGGAGAGAAATTTTTTGATGGTGATCTATGGGATTAAGACAATCATTACAAAAAGTTGATTTACATGAAGTCCAAGTCAAAATATGGAAAATGATTGAGTTTCATGAATAATGGGTGTTCATGAACGGTGGTTCATAAAGATGCGAAAGTTTTTTATGGTCGTCACTGTGGTTATGAACAAGATTTATGAACATTGCAAAGGTTTTTGATGGAAATCTCCACGGTTATGATGAGTATCATGAATGGAAAATTTTCTCGGAGCTTTGTAAAATAGGGAGTGCAACGAAGGAAATTAAGGATCTACACAAAATGTTTATGACATGGCTGAAAGGTTCTTGAATCGGTGGAAACACTAATAAATAGGCTTATAACCCCTTTAGAAGGGTTGGAAGACTTAACAAAAATCTTAAGGATTCAGATTCGTGCCGTTTTTCATGAAGGTGGTATGAAAAGAAGTTCACGAAGGGTTTAAAATCCAACTGAATGTTCTGAGATTTGTGAAATAGAATTTCTTCATGAAGGTAAAGTGATTTTTGGGAAATGTTAAAAGATTCATCAAGGATATAAAATCCAACAGAATGTTCTATGTTTTTTGAAAGTAAATTAATTTCATGACGACTGTTTGATCATTGTGATGGAGCTTCGTGATGAGCTCCACAAACGAGCTTCATGAAAGAGGTATTTCATGAATACAGTGTGCATCACAAATAGTATTTTAAAGGGGATTCCTAGTGAATCTATGGTAAAGTGATATTCATTACTGGATGAATATTGGACTTCAATAGAGCATTTACATTCAATGGAGGATTCATTTATTAAAGATAATAAAGGGACCTATAAGTCTATAAATTGTGAGTGGATCTTTTAAAGAAGTAGTGAGAACACTTTAGTTGAGAGAGAAGTGACATTTCAAATTATGGTTGGTTGTAAACCAAGAGGGGAAGTGAGTCGTATTCGATCTTAGTAAACAATAGTGTTCTTATAGTGGATTTGGTAAATCAGAACATTGCTGGTATATGCTCCTTGGATATTGCCCATTGAGGGTGGAATAAGTAAAATTGTTATATCCTGTACATTCTTGAAATTCTTTTCACAATGTGCTATAGGAAAGAGATAGATGTATGTTTTTATTAATAGTGAAACAATATCAAAAGGGGAATTTTTTTCATCTATCATACCTTGACTCACCCCCCTCTTAGAGTATTTAACCACGTGCACCTAACAGTTGGTATCAGAGAAAAAGTTAATATCAATGTTTCTCTCTCAGTGGAGGTCATCAATCAAAAAGGGATTCTGATCTTCGATGAGAATAATTTTCATCTATGGAAGAATCGAATGCAACAATACTTCTGATATTTTGGAATGGATGTGTTTGCATGAGAAATACACAGTATTTCAGCCAATATCAATTGCGGTACTTTATCAGAAGCTAAAAGAAGGGAATGGGATGCTGACACCAAGGGAATCAATGCTTTAGGGGGATCCCTATCCAATGAAATCTATATGATGGTGAAGTCATGAAAAACATCACATGATATGTGGGAAAATATTTTGAATATATATGAAGGTGATTCAATGTCCAAAGAGGCAAAGATGTAGGTTCTGTGGATCAAGTATATAGATCTAAGAATTAACCCAAATGATTCTGTTGATGCATTCTATGACAGAGTAAATGGTGTAGAAGAAGACACATGTGGTCTTTGTGAAGTCATTGAATACATACAGATTTTGAAGAATATATTGAGGAAACTTCCACCTGTTGGATTGGTATAGGATATGAGGTGTTCAACCTTGGATACCAATTGTTAGATGGTATGTCTGAGTATGATATACTATATAATACCAAATGTAGGATTGAATATATAAACATGAGATACTCAAATACAAGAGGGGGTGAATTTTATACTTTAAAAATCCCTAAGGAAATTTTGCGTAACCAAAATTCACAACACCTCTAATATCTATTATATTGCTTGATTCTGGAAAAGTGGTTTCGGAAATGAAACATAACAAAAGTTTACACCAACTAAGATTCTACCTTAAAGCGAATAAAATCCTTTAAAATCAGAGTACAATTTTAAAGAAGTATATGAAAGTTATAATTTCCTCAACAACTAAAATACACAGAGGAAAAAAATACTACAAGTAACAAGTAATAACTCTTTTAACCCAAGGAGGTTGGTATCCAACTACCCTAGATAAAAGGTCCGTTGATTTATACTTTCAAAAATGTTTGTCTTACCAAAACCCAGGTAATACCTTAATTCGAACATCAGTATCTGTCTTGCTATCCCTGCAAGCCCTCGATTTGTAAGGAAATCAGCACCTCTAACTTCAAAACCGGAAGTATCTGATTTCAAGGAAATCAAACCACTTCACTAAAAAAATCTACAAGAAGCAAAGTTTGAACAAGCAGTTCAAAACTTTCTGCACGAATCCAGAGATTTATGAGAGCCACTCTCTCTATAAATCACTTCAACAGCATGTAAGCACAGTTGTCAAAGTTCAGTGTTGATCTCTTTTGAAATGATCTCCTATTTATAGGCATGGTTCCAACTGTCAGCTCCCTCCTCCAACGGTCACATTTATCCTTGAATTTTGGAGGGACCTGTACATGTGTCACTCAAACAACAGTTAGTTGATAACTGAAAGCATGAAATCATTTTATAACAAAACGAGTGTAAGAATAACTAGAATATGATATTAGGAATGTAAGGAAACTAAAGTTCAGAGTCTAACCAAAATCGAATTCAGAGTCTACAATACAAGGATATTCGGATTCTGTTTTGTAAGAATTAGAAACCTGAATTCTATAGAATTCAAGAGTCAGAATTTCAAGGAAATTTAGTGTCTGGATTCACAAGAATTCGGAACCTGAACATACAATGTTCTGAGTCAGAGTTCATGAGAATTTGGAGTCAGAACTCATAAGAGTTCAGAGTCTGTATTCATAGAACTCAGAGTCAGAACTTAAACAAGTTCATAACCAGAATTTGTAATCAGAATTCGGAGTCGAACTTCATGAATGTTCATATCCATAATTCATACTTGAGCTTCATAACGTTCGTATCCAAAATTTGGAGTTGAACTTCATGAAAGTTCGTAACATGAATTCGGAGTAAAACATCATGAGAGTTCGTAACCTAAATTCAGAGTCTTAAACAGAATGCTTCATATCTAAATATTATATGATTCCGAGGTTTTAGTTTCAATCTGATTTCTACACTTAAAAAAATGATTTTAGCAAGGAAAAAATGATAAGGATAAATTCCCTCGAGGAAGGAAATTTTCCTTATAGGGGTAAAATATAGGGTAAAATGAAATTTTCCTTAAGATAAGGTGTTTTTGATTTTCAAAATAAGAGGAATGGTAAGGTCATAAGGAATGCTTAGTGGCACAACAATCTCCCCCTTGATAGAAGGAATGGAAAAGTCATAAGGAAAAACTTAATGAATCAACACCACCATGGTTCAATCTGAATATTTTAGTGTTGGAAGATAATGATCCCAAAGTGGTCACACTGGATAACTTTTATAGTAACCTTGTAGCATATGAGATGAGAAATGATGATAACGATTCTATGCAAAAGGAAAAATATATAGAGATGGAATTCAAGGCCATGAAGAAGCTCTCCATTAATGATTATCAGGAAGAAGAAGAGATAGATGAGGTTATTTCATTCCTTTCTTCAAATCCATAAAGAGGAAAATGAAATTTCAAAGGGAAACTTCCACTTTCTTGTTTTAGATATGAAATGGTTGGTCATCTTAAGAAAGATAACCAAAGAAGTTCCAAGATGATGATGTGGATGAATTTGAAATCCCTATGAATAAGTGTTCAACCATTATGAAAGGAAATAAATTTTTTAATAAATGTTTCTTTAAGAAAAAGAATCTTGTTTCAAAATAATATGATAGTTCAAATGAATATGAGGTTGAAGAGGTTAAAGAGATTGAGATTTGTAAAGACTATAGAGAAAATGTTATGGTGGTAGTCATAATTAGAACCTAGAAAAGGAAAGAAACTGACATTAATGAAAATTAATAATTTGAAGGAAGAGTTGATTTGAAAATTGAATTAGAAGTTTCCCTTGAAGAGATAAATGTTTGGAGAGCTAAAATGAAGAAATCCAACAAAATGGTTCATGATGCCAAACACTACATTAAGTAATAGGAGTAAGAGAAATATGAGGTGTTGGAAGAAATTAAAAAAAACATAAGTATTCAACACTAGAGAGATTAGAAAATATTGATGAGTATAAGATTGAGTAAGAGGAATAAAAGAGTGAAATTAATAGTTTGATTAACACCTGAAGGGTTCAGATAAAATGTATCAAACAAATTGAAGAGGAACATGTCATTATGTGATAAAAAGTTAAGGATCAAGAAAAAATCTTGACTCTCAATGTGACATCAGCAAAGTGGATCACTCAGAAGGTGGAAAAGCTGGAAGTGGAGCATAAAAGTCCAGAAAAATAGATGCAAAAAAACAAATCTAAATGATGAGGAATGTACATGGCTTGATCATAAAAAATAATAATCCACAGTTGAAGTCAGAATGGAATCATCAGCTATAATATTAAAGATTGATTTGGGTATAAATCATAATCATAATATTAAGATGACCCAAGGGACAACTAGTGGTGCATAAGTAACACACATGAATTCACCTCGCATCACGTGTTAGTATTGCAGAAAGATTAGAAATTCACAAAATTTGTGTTCTATAGCTAAGAGATAGTTAAGGGAGTAAGAAAAATAGTGGAAGTCAAATAGAGAGAGTTACTCTAGAATATCAATCGAGGGACATCGTTTTTGGTGTAGAGGATTTGGGCACAAGGCTTGATATTGTACATCAACTATGCAAAGGAAGGTTCCAAAGCAGAATCCAAGTGATTGTAAGTAGAAAATTAGAGAATCAACAAGTGATCTGAAAATTAAAAATCTATTTTCAGATTTGCAGGATGAAGTTGGTGCATCATACTATGAGGAAGACCAATATTTTCAATCTATGATGTTTGTGGAGACAAAAAGATGGGTCAGAATGGAAATAGCTAAGAAGGTAGTGGTTGCAGAAATTTCCAATGAAACATCATACCATTCTAGTGTATGGATATTTTATAGTAGTTGCACATACCATATGAAAATTAATGAGGATCTTTTTATAGGCATAAAATATGAAAAAATAAAGAGTTTTCATGTTTGGAAATGATGATGTAATGAAGATAATTGGCTCAAGAAAGGCTTGGTTTGGGGGAAAAATGAGTTGTGCTGATGTCTTGGTAGTGGAAGGTCTTAGTCAAAACTTTCTTAGTGTCAGTTAGCTATGTGACTCAGGGAATTGTATATGATTTACCAAGAATATGTGTATCATCAATGGAAGATATAATGTAGTTTTTAAACAAGGAAAAAGGACAAAGGTAAATGTATACCTTCTAAGTAGAGAAGAAGATATGTGATTTTTGTCCAGAGAGGAAGAGAACAAGCTATGGAATAAAAGAATTGGTCATCTATGCCAACCATACCTAGAATATGTGGTAAATTGTGATGTATCTAGATACCTCCCTATGATATCATGATATCGTAAACATTTATGCGATGCTTGTCAAAAAAGGAATATCAACAGAAAGATGTAAGAAAGAAAAGGAAAAAAAGTCAACAAGAGTGCATGAATTGGTACATACTATGTATGTGGACCTATCTCACCAAGATCCATTAACAGGGAGAGATATTATGATCTTTACATTAATGAATAAATCAGAATGGTGTGGGTATTTTTCATTTCCCATAAGTCTAATGTGTTCAGTTTTGTAAAACTGTACCAAAGGCAATCAGAAAGGATGATTGTGAAGAAAATATGGAAGTTTCATACTGATAATGGTATCAAATTCAAAAATAGTAAAGTAGAATATTGTCTTTAGAAACACAAGATAATGCATCATGTTTCTTTAGTAAGAACTCCCAAGCATAATGGAGTGGTTGAGAGGTGAAATCAGATCATCAACAATATGGCCAGAATGATGCTTATTAAAAAATACCTTCAAGAGAAATTTTGGAAGGAAGAAGTATTGCATCAATCTACATTTCTAACATGGCTATTTTGTGTCTAAAAGGAATATAAACTCCATATGATATGTGCTATGGGAAGAATCCACTTTTAAAGTACTTTAAAATCTTCAGAATTAAGTGCTTTATTCACAACAAAGATAAACGCATAAAATTTGAGTCTTGTATAGATGAAAGGATATTACTCGGCTACTAAGGAAAAATGAAAGCATAAAAATTCTTTAACAATAGGCTGAGAAAATTATTTGAAAGAAATGATGTCACTATAGTGGAAAATTAAGTGAATATTCAAAAAAATAGTGAATAGTTTCCTGATGAAAGTGATGAAGAGGTAAGATACACAGGGGGAGAAGAAGTGGAAGATAATGATTCAGAAGAAGATACTGATGATGAATAAGAGGAAGTCAAGTCTCTATATATAATAAATCCAAATAGATGAGTTAAAATTGAAATTAAAAATATCATTCGTGATTAGAAAGTTCCTGTTCAAATAATAAGAATGAATTCATTACATCAGACATCTTTCCTATCTTAGGTAGAGCCTAAATGTTTTTCTGACGCTACTGGCGATTAAAACATGGTTCAATCTATGAATGAAGAGCAAGATCATATTGATAAGAATCATACGTGAGATATTGTTTGGAGGCCAATAGACAAGAATGTCATTGGGACTAAATGTGTCTTTCACAACAAGATGAATGAATATGGCATAGAGATTTGAAACAAATAATGTCTATTATGAAAAGGGTACTCTCACATAGATGGTATTGATGTTGATGAGAAATTTTCACGTGTTTCAAGGCTGGAGGAAATCAAGTTATTCTTGGACATTATAGTGCAACAAAAGTTCAATTTTTTCCAGATGGATGTGAAGTCCACATTTTGGAATATGTTTATGGAAGTAGAAGTGTATATTGAGAAGCCAGATGGTTATCTCATTCATGAAGATTAAATAAAATTTTGTTGGATGAAGAAGGAACTACATGGGTTGAATAAATCACAAAGGGCATGTTATTTGAGAATTATTCATTGTTCGAAGAAACTAGGAATTCATGGTGGTGGAGTTGATTACAATATCTATGTCAATAATGACAGTAATCAAAGGATGATGGTGCTAGTTTATGTCTATGAAATAATATTTGTTGGATCAGATGAATCAGAATGTAGAAAGTTATCTGAATTCATGAAAAGTGAGTTCAAAATGTTAATGATTGGTGAGTTGACCATTTTTCTTAGATTACAAGTGGAAAAAGGAAGGAATGACACTTTTATTTCTCAATCCAAATATGAAAAGGTGGTTCTAACAATATTTGGAATGGAAATTCAAAGGAGATGATGACTCTGATTGCTACCTGGATGAAACTATCAAAAGATGATAATGGAAAGGCAGCTAATATCACAAAATATATGAATATTATTGTAAGTTTACTGCACTTGATAACAACAAGAACTTATATTGTTTTTACCACTTTCTATGCAGCGAGATACAAAAGAAATCCCAAAAAAATCCACATGCTTACAGTGAAAAGAATTATTTGGTATATCAAGGGAACTGGGGATTTTAGTTTGATGTATAATGACAAATCTTACCTAGAATGTTTGGGATATAAATATGTAGATTGAGTTTGTTCAGTAGATGATATGAAAAAAATGTTAGGAGGTTCTTTCTATATTAGTGGATTTTGTATTTCTTAGCTTAGAAAGAAAATAGATTGAATTTCATTAAGAACTATAGAAGTTGAGTATATTGGGCCACTCAAGCATGCATGTAGTTATTCTAGATGAAGCAACAACTTGAAGATATGGGAGTTGAAGTCAATTATCTCATTGTAATCAATTGCGATAATTCATGTGCTATCAATATTAGAGAAAATCCAGTTCATCACTCAAGGACTAATTACATTTAAATAAAATATCATTTTATCAAAGAGAAGGTAGAGAAAAGGGTTTTAAAATTGGATTATGTTCCTATAGATAAATAGTTTGAAAATATTATGACAAAGGCCTTAACCAAAGAGGTGCTTGAAAGGCATCGAGTGGCTTTAAAAGTCCGGTTGACTCCCCTCACTTGAAAGCGTTTGGATGTGGGACCCCCTCTCCCTGAGGTATGGAGTGTTTTACCTTAATGTTCTAATCTGTGTTCTTTACCCAGTAACATAACTCAAAGGAGTGACCTTCAGGTTTGTTGATAAAGGTTGAGATATTGTGGTTTTTGAAAGGGATAAAATTTATTGTTTAATACATGGGTAGAATTTGTTAAGAGGAGGAGCAAGATGGGGGGGTTGAAGTTGATTTGATGTTATGAGGGGGAGTTATGATGTATGAGGTGAATTAAATCTGATGCTTCTAGAAGTTATTGATCAAAGGAAATATATCATGACGCAAGGATCATGATCCCATCATAAGAGTGGTTTTGGAATGGAATGATGTGATTTAATGATGAACTTTTCATTATACTCTTGTTTCTCACGCCGAATAGTGCTCATGTGGGATTATAGTATGTGTTGATTAAATATTTGATCACTATCTGAATTGAAATGTGAATATTGGAAAAGGATAGAAGAAGCTTCAATGAGGTATCAAATTATTAAATATTTGTCATCAAACCCAAAGGGGGATATTGTTGGAAAAAATACATCAGGTCAACATTGCAGTATTTTTTGTTTGATTGTGTTTGTTGACAAAGTGGGTTTGCGTTGGGACAACATTGTGTATAAAGTCGTATTTTTTGTAAAAAAAATTCAATTAAGATCAAAATGAAGAAGTCGATGAAGGTATTCATGTCATAAAGTGTTTATGAAACATCTCATTGTTCAAAGAGACCATGCACAAGCCTACGTGAAGAGACATGTCTTATTTCATGAGGGATCATGTGGAGATTTTAAGATTTAAGAATTATCATACAAATATGAGAATATGACACCAATTATATTCAGTGTTGACTGGAACGACTGATGTTTATGGATGAAAAGGGAGTTTTCAAAGAATGAGTTCACACGTTCGAGACTGAAAGCAATATTGAAGGTCACCGCTCTTCAATCTTGTCATCGCATCAAAAGATTCATCAAAGTCACCAAAAAGAATATTAAAAGATACACCTTCTCAATAGGGTCCCATTGTCACAAACGACTTGTCAATCAGGCATGCAGTTTTCAAGATACATGTGTTTTTGTAAACCGGGGGCCAGTTACACAGAATGGCACACGCTGATAGAAGGCGGTATGCAGAATGGTACACAGTGAAGGCACATGGTACGTAGTGAAAGGCATGCAGTACGCAGAAGGTTGTTGAAAATAGTTTGCAGGGCAGTACGTTGTGAAAGTGTGTGGTACGCGAAACAGTGCACAGAAATGAAAATAGTTCACAATGATAGTAAATGGTGAAGGCGTGCGGTATGTGAAATGATTTTGAAAACGGTTTGTAGTGATGGTACGTAGTGAAGAGATGCAGTACATGGATAGAAAGACATACGGTACACAGAAGGTTAATGGTATGCGATAAAGGTTCACAGTTCAAAGTATTTTAGTTTTCCGTGGAGGCTAACAGTATGCGGTGGAGGCTAACAGTACGCAGATGAAGTTCAGTTTACAGATTATCCCACATTGAAAATTTAGGTAAATCAGATTACCAAAATTTGCAAAGATATGTGAATATTTAAGGAGCTGTAATAAACTTTTTTAAGGGAGGATATTGAATATTAAAATTTTGGGAAGAAATTATGTGAATTCCGAAGTGGTACGTGGAGTGGAAGATGGTAGGTGGAGAGAATCATCCATGTAAGGAAAACAGTTTGTGGAAGAGCATGGTTTACACAGGAAGATCGTGTAGTATGCGGCCGAGAAAGGTAGTATGCAAAGTAGGAAGGTACGCGGAGGAGTGGAGCTGTACGTGGAGTAGGGTGGTTTGTAGATCAAGGAACTACATGGAGGAGCTGCACAGTACACGGAAAGGGCAGCGGTACGCAAAAATAGTAGCAGTATGCGGAAATAACAGTAGTACGCAAAAAAAACTATATAGTACTTGTAAATAGCTACACGGTACATGAAAACAGCATTAGTACACATAAACAGCTGCACGGTACGCATAAACAGCTACATGGTACGTAGAAACAACATCCGTACGTGGAAACAACAAGTAGTAAACAGAATCCCAAGGAAGCCTAAAAATTGACCAAATCAGTTTGTGAAATTAATTTCCATAACATATCAATGTATGGGAAAACAAATTAAATCTGTGGGTGATTATGGGACTTCAAAATATCATCCATTTATAGTTGAGGATGTATGATTTAATACTAAATGATTGAAGCGACCTTCAAGTCGTTAAACTGTGTGAAGATTCTTCTAACACAGTGGGCAAGGGGGAGTCATCGGAAGTGATCCTAGGTATGCAGTGTGCTATCCCTAAAACCTTATAAAGGCAGTTCACCTATAACAGAGTGACCGTGCTAAAATCTTGTAATCCACAACCAATGAAGATTAGTGGAATTTGGTACGACTGAAAACATGTCAGTGTATGCTCCTTAGACGTAGCCATTAGTGGTAAACCAATTAAAAAGTATTGTGTTGTCCTTATTCATGTTAATGTTTTAATTACAACACATATCCATCATACAAGAATTAAAAAGGGTTCCTACAAATACGGGAACAAGATCCAGTAAAGAAGAGAAATATTTGACACCCAAATTCACCCCCCTCCCAGGGAGGTCTTGGGTCCTTCAATTTCTATCAGAGGGAAAAGGTTTACGTATGTTGGATAATCTTCAGTAATTATATTCAAAAGAGGATTTAAGTCAACAATGAAGAGAATTTTTGATGAATGTTCAGTTATATCTGAACAGAAGTCTTTACCCAACAAGACCATGATGAATAGGAAAAAAGAGAAGAGACAGTTGAGGAAGTCCCTCTTATCTAAAGAATAGGTAGTGTTTGGTTCTCCATGCCATTCATAAAATGATGATGTTTCTGGCCTGGAATGAAATGAGCAAGGAGATTTGGAGTTATGTGTTTTCACCCTTGATCAATCTTCATCCTCATATGAAATTTATAGACTAAAAATAACCTTTATGATATCTCTGAAGATAGAGTCATTGGTGTTTGTATAATATTTCAATGTATTTAGAAGGAAATCACCCAACTAAGAAAATAAGCAGACTCTATGGATGAAGGATTGGTAAAAAAATATCAGAATGCTATAATCTCTCATGATATGTTGAATCCTTTGAAGAAAAAAAAAGGATGAAACATGAAATAAAGACATCAAAATGGTTTAAGGAAGATGAAGAGGAAGATAGAGTCAGAAAAGCTCTTGAAGAAAAGATCCATGTGATTGAAGGGAAATTGAAAAATTGCACTGATGTCAAGGGTCTACAATTAGAAGGGATATCCAATAAGATCAAGGAAAATGACTCTTTGATTCAGAATAAAATGAAGTTTTATGAGGAAGAAGTTGTTAGAATGAAGAAGTCTTCTGAAGATAAGATGACTATGATTGAAGATCAGAAGGTCATTCTCAGTAGGAAATGTATATAATTGGATGCTTAGTTGACCAATCTTGAGAAGACACATATTGGGACTTTACAAAAGAATAAAATAGTTTCTACTGGTACCCAATGCTCACTGGAGGATTCTAAACCTAAAATACCTCCAACATGTGACAACAAGGTTATGAAAACTCTTGATTATCCATATCAAGAAACATTTTCTATTACTATTCAATGATTACTAGAAGATTCTACTATCAAAAGACCTCCAACATGTGATAAGAATATCATGACGTCACTCATTGATCTATCACTAGTAGCTGAAAAAGTGAAGGTACTATCCATACTAACTTGTACTATTGTTTCTAAATATGTTTCTACAAAAATTGCAGGATGGAATAACAATTATAAATAAGTATGGATGAAGAAATGTGAAGAGAGGAAACCTACCACCATGGCTAGGGTGGATAGGAAGAAGAAGCTAGAAGATGGTTCCCTATATAGAGCACCACACAATAAGAAAAAGGACCTAAAACCTTATATAGAAGATATCAAGAAGACAAGATTTGTTGGTCAATGTTGGGGATGTAATAGATTTGGACATTGTGCACTGGATTTTTGGTACAATCCCTTAAATGAAAAGCAAAGAGAAACCCTATATCCAAGGGAAGAAAGCCAATGAAGAAGAAGAAACATCCACAGGTGCAGAAGCATCTGTTTACCATAAACAGATTTGGAATGCTTGATAACATCTAAGATGTATGCAATGGAAGTGGACACAAGGTAGGAAGATGTCCATCTCAACATGCATTCATCCTTGATAAGAAAGTACAACCTCTGATACTAGCTATGTATAAAGTACCCACCTTGGGAAGAAATCAGAAGAATATTGTGAACACACATTTCCCTAAGAAGATCTCATATAGGTAAGCTATGAAGACCCTGGATTTCAGATCCATAAAATTGAAGGGCAATTAATACAAAAGATAAAATAATTGGGATGAAACTCAGATGAACCTGCATTGAAGACGGAAACCTTCTAAAATAGTTCCTAATGACATGTTGGTTATATGGAAAGAAGATTTGAAAAGAATAATGAAACGTTAATATGAAAAGGCCAAGAATGGTAAAAAATGAAAAGGAAAACTTTGACGTGATGAAGATAAAGTACATGAGAGAACAAAAACCAAAAGAAACACATGTGTTAAAAAAGTTATGTGAGAGAGATGTATGAAATCTGGTAACATTGAAAGAGGTTCCCTAACCTTAATACTAGAGAAAGAATAAATCATTAAGAGGAGTAAAAATGAATCATCCATGATGGATATTAAGATGAATAACAATTATCCATGCAATACAGAAGTGAATGTGAGTAGATCCATGCCACATCAACACGAATCAGAAAATATGTTCATATATGCAAGCATGAAGAATGGAGTAAATAGAGGAACATGGTTGAGAAAATTATCTCAACCATGTAGCTCATATTGATGAAAACAAGGAGGAATCTCCTTATTCCCTTAAACATTTTTGTATTCTATTTGGGTTGATAATATATGGAATTGAAGGTGAAGCAAGCTCTCATGGGGAGAACATGAGAAGTAG
This sequence comes from Viscum album, assembly GCA_963277665.1. Lineage (NCBI taxonomy): Eukaryota > Viridiplantae > Streptophyta > Magnoliopsida > Santalales > Viscaceae > Viscum > Viscum album. The sequence goes on from OY728157.1 coordinate 1,778,500,104, forward strand.
TGAATGTTGTCAACTCCTGATAGCTATGATGAATAAGTTTCCATCCATAAAAGATTCTTCAATTGATATTCAAATATTAAAATGATGAAGGATCATCCTTGATGAAGATGATGAGGAGTGTTTCCCCTGAGGGGGAGAAAAATGAAGAAGCTTCTAGAATCATTATTTCAATCTATATCTACTTCACTTGGTATTAAATTCAATTACTATGGAAATTGCTTGAAGAACTTGTCATTGGAAAAGGTATGTCATTTCTCAAGCTCTCATCTTTGGTTATTGAGAATTAATATCATTTTACAAAGGGAGAGTAACTGAATTAATCAATGACATAAGAAAAATGAAAGATCCCCAAGGCCACTTATCCTACCAATTTCACCTGAATGTTTGTGATCTATTTGTTAAAGTGAATGTAGAAGTTTTAAGTTGATTATTCCCTATCACCTTCAATTTCAGCAGCCTGGAATGAAAGTGGAAAACCCTTGAGGACAAATCCCATGAGTTCTCATCTCATGAGGTATCATGATCAGTTAATAATGGACATCCTTTTTTTCAAAATCAAATCCTCTTGTTTTATACACCGAGCATTGCCCAAGTAGACTTAGAATGAAATGATTGATGGAACATTTATTAAGAAAGGAATGATACCATTTTCCCATTAACATTGTATTTCATGTCAATAAGGTAGAGATAAAGTGTAATGAATGTTTTAAAATTGAGAGATAAAGAAAAAGAAAAGGGGGAGAGAGAAGATCCAATTTTGATATTGACACATTCATTTGAGGAGGACTTTATGGTATTGACAACAAAATCAAAAGGGGGAGATTTTTCAGACAACTTTGTGTATAAGTTTTTATTTTTTTCAACAATTTTCAATGAAGATCAAAATTAATAAGGAGATGAAGGGATTCATGTTATAAAGTGATCATGCAACATGTCTCTTTTCAAAGAGACCATGAAAGAGCCTATGTGAAGGGACATGCCTTATTTTACGAGAGATAATGTGGATATTTGAAGATTTAAGAATGATCATACAAAGATGAGAAGATGATGCCAGTTATGTTCAGTGTTGACTAGAAAGACGGATGTTGATGGATGACAAGGGAGTTTGCAAAGAATGGGGTCATACGTTCAAGACTGAAATAAGTACTGAGGGTCACCACTCCTCAATATTTTCATCACATAAAAAATTTCTTTAAAGTCATCAAAAATCATACTAAAATATCTTCCCTCTCAATAGGGTCCCTACTCCACAGACAGCTTGTCAATCGGGCATGCAGTTTGCAAGATACGTGCATTTTGCAATACTGGGGGCCAGTTACGCAGAACGGTACGCACTGACGGAAGATGGTACGCGGAATGATACATGGTTAAGGCGTGCAGTACACAGTGAAAGGAATGAGGTATGTGGAAGGTTGTTGAAAATAGTTCATAGTTCGGTACACGTTGAAGGCATGTGGTACATGGAACGGTGCGCATAACTGAAAACAGTTCGTAGTGATGGTATATGGTGAAGGCCTACGGTACAAGAAATGCTTTAAAAAATGGTTCGCAGTGACGGTACACAATGAAGAGATGCAGTACGCAAATAGAAATATATATGGTACATGGAAGGTTAACGGTACGTGATAAAGTTTCACAGTTCAGAGGATTGCAGTATGCTGTTGAGGATAACAGTACCCATTTGAGGATAACAGTACGCAGAAAGAGTTCAGTTTACAGATTGTCCCACATGAAAATTTGGGTAAATTGGATTACCAAAATTTGAAAACATATGTGAGAATTTAAGTAGAATTAATTCTATTTGTTAAGGGAGGGTATTGGAGATTGAATTTTTGGGAAATAATTTGGTGAAGTCCGAAGTGGTACGTGTAGGAGAGAATGGTACACGAAAAGAATCATCCACGTAAGGAAAAAAGTTTGCAGAAGAGACTGTGGTTCGCATAGGAAGCTCATGTAGTACACGGTTGAGAAAAGAAGTACATGGTGTAGGATGGTATGGGGAGGATAGGATTAGTACGTGGAGTAAGAAATTTCGCAGATCAGGGAAGTACGATGAGAAGCTACATGGTACGCGGAAAGAGTATCGGTACGCGAAAACAGAAGCGGTACGCAGAATCAACAGTTGCACGCAGAAATAGATAAAAAATAAGCGAAAATAGATGCATGGTATGCAGAAACAATAGAATTATGCATAAAAAGTTTTATGGTACACAGAAATAGCTACACGTTACATAGAAATAATAGCAGTACAGAGAAACGGCTACACAGTACACAAAAATAGCAAGTAGTACGCATAACACCCAAGGAAGCCTGAAAATTGACCAAATCAGTTTGTGAAATTAATTTCCATAACATATCAGTGTATGAGAAATTAAATTACATATGGGGGTGATTATGAGACTTCAAAAGAGAATCCATTTACAGTTTATGATGTATGATTTAATGCTAAACAATTGAAGTGACCTTCCAGTTGTTAAACTGAGTGATGATTCTTGCAATGTAGTGGTGAGGGGTAGTCATCAGAATTGATCTGAGGATGCAATGTGCTATCCCTAAAACCTGGTAAAGGCAGTGCTCCTGGTACAGAGTTACTGTGCTAAACTCTTGTAATCCACAACCAATGAAGATTAGTGGAATTTTTTATGACTGGTGACCTGTTGGCGTATGCTCCTTGGATATAGCCCTTAGTGGTGAACCAAGTAAAAAAAAAGTGTTATGTTGTCCTTCTTCATGTGAATGTTTTAATTACTTCATATATCCATCATAAAGATATTAAAAAGTTTTCCTACCAACATGGGAATAAGATCTAGTAATGAATAGAAACATTTCACACCTTGATTCTCCCCCCCTCTCAGGGTGGTCTAGGGTCCTTCAGTTCGACGATATGTTGTGGAGACTAGAGAGATTATTGAAATAGTATATTGACAATTATACAAGATGAATGAATGTATTGCTTGTAATAACTATAGGAAATTTCATACATTTGGTGACACTGTTTACCAGTGTTTGCCACTTTTTTGGGGTCTAAAATTTATTGTTTTTCCATGCATCGTGAAAAGAATATTTTCATGATGATGTCATAAAAATATGGTAAAGGATTTAATTTTATGAAGACTATATTTTTGTGAAGGGTGGTTCATGAAGGCACAGATGTTTTTTACGGTTATCTCCGTGATTATGATAGTCATCGCAAAAAGTGTATTTCTTTGAAGGCCAAGTAAAAATATGGAAAATGCATGAGTTTTGAGAATAATGGATGTTCATTAATGGTGGTTCATGAAGATGTGAATGTAACACCCCAACCTTCCATGGTACGTTTCTCTTTCAATAATGCAATATCTTTCATTATACGCAATTTTGAGATTCTAACACACCGCGGGCACTGTAGCGGTGACAGGGTACTGTAGCGGCGACAGATACTGTGTGGTACTATAGCAGCGCGGGGTACTGTAGCAGTACAATTCACAGAATGGGATTTGGGCCATAAATTTGGGCCTACGGGTCATGTAATGGGCTAAATTCCCAATGGGCCTTCGGGCTATGTAATGGGTCTCCCTCTACCTAGTTTAAATAGGTCTTTGCTTTGATTTAATAATAAATGAGGCTTCGACCCCAACCTTTAAAAAAGTAGCCATTATCAATAGTAATACCCAATTTTTGAAATCTTATAAATTTTATCTCTCAAAATAGACTTCATTTTTGGATTCAGAATATCTAAATTAGCCTAGGGTGAAATTTTGGTACTTTTTGGAAAACTTTTATATTTTGATGAATAGTGAAAATTACTAAATTTTAATTAAAAACAACATTTTTAATCGAAATAATTAATAGTGATAAATTATGAATTTGAGTGGTTTTAAGGTATATTTATAATATATTTTTACCATTTAATATAATGTTGGTCATTGGACATAATTTCACAATTAAACCGGACATAAACAAGTGTCAATCTTTTGATATTTATTATATCTTAAAAACACGCTTTTTGTTTTAACAACGGGAATTAATTTTAAATTGATTTCTGCCACTTCTATGTTTTGAATTTGGAAAAATTGATTCCATATTTGGAATTAGGATGTCCAAATTTTGTAAATAGGTAACTTTTATTTTTAGACATTTTGAATAATTACTTCGGTAAATATTTCATTTACCATGGTTAAATGGTAAATTCAGTAAATAAGGGTAAAAAAATAATAATATAATAATAATAAATTGCCCTAAAACGTGTAATAACCTTATTGGTTGATACATTTCCAACCATGGGCATCTTTGGGTCGATATTGGGACCCCATGGATCCACTTCTAGGTGACAAGGACACTTTTTATTAATTAAGTTAAAGTAAATACAAAAATGACATAAGCAAATATCTTTTAGAAAAACAATTTTTACATAGAGTTATATATGTTGGATTTTTGACTATAAATATTCATGAAAAATATAAAAATATTTACTACATAATGGTATTTTATTTATAAATTTTATACATTTAATAATTAAATTTATTTATGACACAATAATGATACAGTATTTTCCTTATTAGTGAAAGAATCAAATAATTGGTATTATAAATGTTAAAATAAATATAATTTGAAAATTTTGATGACATCCATGAATTTTATTGGTTAATATGACATGGTATTATTTCTTAAATGAATTTTTTTAAATTAATAAAGTTTTTAATACTTTAACAAAAATCAATTATTGAATAGTGTCAAAATTGACATAAATGAGTTTTTAAAAAAAATATTATATTATTAATTGATATTATATTCATAAAAATCTAAGGTTCGGCCAAAGGACTTATATAATGATAATTGTATCATTAATGAACCACTTGGGGGTATCTTGGATGTATATATTATGTTTATTAACTATATAATATAAAAATACAAAGTGACATGGTAAATGTCAATCTAATTAACTAAGAGTTAAAACTAAAAGATAAGGTTAATATAATGACCCAAACCTGTCTAAAATCTATTGGTTGAAAGTATTTAGACCCATATCCACATTATACTTTGAATTATCCACTTTTTATCCATTAGAAACGGAATATGAATTTATTATAAATTAATACTTTAAGTTTTTTTTTAAAGAGCCCCTCCTCCCCCTTATAAAAGGACACCACTTCTAATTGATTCTTCACACCTTCAAAGACTTTTGGTTCGGCCACCCCCTGACCAAATATTCTCTCAACCTCCCTCAATTTAACCTAGAGGCCTTATTTTGATCTGAAATCCAATCTAAGGAGCCCTTTTGATCAAATCACATGGAAGGACCCGAAGAAGAGGTAATGTTTTCACTACCCTCTTTCAAGTTCTTTTCTTCTTACACTTATTCTTTATTTGTTAGTTACATTATAAAACAATAACTACAATATCTTTTATATACTGTGATGTTATTATAAAGATGGTACAACCATATTCAGTATTCTATCCATCATTTGAATGACATGTCACCATACATGCGTACGTACGGCTTACCGTCTCCATGTCGTGCTGTAATTGTTATTCAATACACTATTATTTGGATGGGTATAATAATGATGTGTAATTCATGTAAATAATAAATGTAACATGATAATGATTCTGTATATATGATATACCATACAATTATATATTATTATAATATCAAAAGAATGATATTGTCGCTCGTGCGTATGTACGGACTACCGTCTCCATGAATGCGATGAGATTCATTATCCATCGTATCCATTCAATTATAATTCTCATTTTATGATTAAAAATAGTGTTTAAGGACTTGATATCATTATGGATTTGAATAAGATACAACCAATCCATAAAAAACTCGTCTAATGTAAGAAAACATAAAAATAAAACGAGTAAGTTAACAACCGAAACAACGATAATACTAAAATATTATTAACAAAGCAATGTTAAAAGATCATATATGATATCATATTAATGTATATGATTCTTGTATAATTTAATAACAATTATTTCACCATTATAAAGGAGGTTAACCTACCCCTAACCAAGGTAAGGGGTTTCTTATCTCACTTTTAATTCCATGAGATTTCCATTGTTCACCACTTACTTATTGCATGTGGTGTATTGTGTACTGCCATTTGATATGTATTATCATGATCCTCTTTATATTCATGATATTATATGATTCATTTTGTGGTTATTGACTATTTTTCATATGACTCGATTGATTACAAGGAGGTAAGGGTTAATTTCACAATCTCTTTATTATCTGAGGTTGTTTATTCGTAATTATCTACTGAGACATCTTTATTATCCACATCCATGTTTCCTAAAAATGTATTTCAAAACATTTTTACTATTTAATAGAAAAGGGGTTAATGTCATTTATACCCTTGTTTTAATTTTTAAAATTTTTTTTGAAAGGAATATTTCCGTCGTTTTCTAAACAATGTACTTTATAACCTTTTCGACAAAATTAAGGTAAGAATGTTTTTTTAACTTATACAGTGGGTGTGGTTATTCTCCACCATTATTACACCTTTAAAGCTTCCATTACAAGATATTAAGGATATTTTCAAAATAATGGGTTTATATATAATTATATGATTTTTAAATGATTTAAAAAAAGGCATATTTCTCTCAAATAGTTTTGATTTCATCTATGTCAACATCCTTTGATGGATTTTAAGCTTATTTGAAGTTGATTTATTATGATAAAAAACATCCATATTGTATTGAAGGTTTTGTGATATGTTTGACTATGGATGAGTTATTTTTATGTCATTCATGGTTTATGGTTAAATTATTGACATTTCATAAGTTAGTTTTAATACGAAAGTTTATGTAATATCTCAACCTTTTCTTAAGATGAATGTGTTGGACTAGTATGTTCTAGGTTGGGGACCGGTAAAAGTAATCCCTCCTGGTTGGTGTTTGTTTATTAGAGGCACTCTGGGTTAGTGTCTAGTTATTAGAGGCACTCCGGGTTAGTGTACGGTTATTAGAGGCACTCCGGGTTAGTGTCCAGTTATTAGAGGCACTCTGGGTTGGAGTCCGGTTACAGAGGCTCTCCAGGTTGGGTTCCGGTTATAGTTATCCCTTAGGTCTTGGAACGAGGCCTTGACACAAAAATTAAAGTTTGGAATTATGCATTCCCTCATTATGAAATTAGTTACTACATGTGATTATTTGATTAGTAGAATATCCATGTTCATGTTTATATGGTAATGTTTGATTTATTTTTACAATGTTATGTTCATGTTTATGTTTAAAAAGTTTGTTGTTTTTATTACACTTCTTCACTTAAAATTTTATAGCTTCCACTAAATTATTTACCCTTACTGAGCATCTGAGCTCACCCCTTTCTATGTTTTATTTTTCCCAGGATTCCAAGAAGTGTATTGTGATTGATATGAAGGGTTATTCCAAGGGAATAATGGCATTAATAAAGGATTATTTATGTTGTTTTGTTATAAAGTGTAATGTAACATTCATGTATGTAATCTATTTTCCAAGACTGCTTAACTGATCGGTTCTTTGGGACTTGATTCCTTTTAATCATGTCAATGTATTAAAATAATGCACCAACTCTGGGTAAATGGGGTCGGGGCGTTACAGTTGGTACCAGGGGAAGTTTAGAACAAACCTTGGAAGATAGATTTAGATAAACTTTGATTAGAGCACATAGCCCTAAGATATACTTTGAGGATTAGTATAGAATATATTCCTAGAATTTTGGTATTGTAGAGATTTTGTGAGTTTTCCGAGAAATACATACCTGTCTTGATACGAGTAGGTAGAGGTGGCTCTAGCACAGATGTACCTAGGGGTAAAACCTAAAAATACTGCTTTGAGCTAGACTCGAATGGGAACTGATGCACGACAACGGGCCTTGATGCACTCTTGGTTACGACACTCCCGGGCAATATGCTTAGGATAATTCTCATTTTCTTTACAATCCATTATGAAGGGTTTATGAGTATATACTTCCTCAAAGAAAATTTTTTATGATTATGAATTATATCAAAAAATACTTCAATTTATGTTAAGTGTTTTACAAGTATGGAATTATGTATTTTGATTCATAAACTGATCTAGTTTATGCCATTATTTAGAAATGGCACCTAGTGGAAGAAATGGAAACCATATCAATGTGCGCACTCCATGTAGGGATTGCCCTCCTGCTCAAGATAATTATAGTGGAGCAGGTTATGAAACTGGTGCTGATCAGCTCATCACCGTACTGGGACAACTCACTCAGGTTATGAATAATAACATTACCCGTATGAAGCACACTGATCCACAGCGTGGAGGATCAATGTTAGATCATTTCATGGGGAAACAACCACCAACATTCACTGGGAGTACAAATCCATTGGTAGATGAGCAATGGATAAGTTCCCTAGAGAAAATATTTCCAGCTTTGGGGAATAGTGAAAGGGAAAAGGTTATCATGGCAGTTTACCGCCTCACTGGAGATGCTGATCAATGGTGGTCATCGATTCAAAAAACGAAGGAAGATGATGAAGTATCAAATATGGAATGGAAGGAGTTTAAAGATCTGTTTTTATAAAAATACTTTTTTCGTGACCATCGAGCAGATATGGAAAGGAAATTTCTGAGTCTGAGGCAAAAGGAGGACGAGAATGTTGCAAAGTATGAATCTAACTTTACAAGGTTAACGAGGCATGATGAAAATTATATACATAACCCAAGAAGTAATATTGATAGTTTCTTTGATGGGTTAAAACCATTTCTCCGTCAAGCTTTAGTATTACAATCCTTCTCATTGTACGAAGATATTGTCTCATGTGCTATCAAGACAGAATATGAATTCTCTAAGTCTTATGACAAAAAAGTAAAGAAAGAGAAGAAGAGAACGGTGGAGCAAGAGACATATAAAGGGAAAAAGCGATAGAAGGATTTTCCATTATGTGATAATTGTGGTAAGAAACCCCCCGATACTTGCCTAAAAGGAATGGGAGTTTGTTACAAATGTGGAGAAAAAGGTCACTAGACTCGTGATTGCAAGGGAAAGAAAGAGGCTGTCAATGTTGAATGCTACAATTGATGAGAAATGGGGAATTATGCAAATGAATTCCCTAAGAGACAAGGAAACTTACCTTAGAAAAGGCCAAGGGAGCAAGGACAAGCTTATGCTGTTACTACAGATGAATTGGAATAATTAATGTATTTGTGTTTTTGGACTCAAGGATTATATCCTGGTTATAAGAATAATGTGATATATATATGGATTGTACTACATTACTTTTTTTTCATTAAGGTTTTAATATTATGAAGGTAATAATATTTTTATTATGTGACAATAAGAGAAACATTACTTTGTTTGGGGAATCTGATGTTACAATTGATTTTGGAATTTAGAGACCTTTTAGAGAAAGTCTGGATAGAGGTATTTTGGATAACTATAAAAGTGGGAATGGATTAAGTTGAACTTTGGATAGTATTGTTTAAGGTTAAAACATTTCTGAAGATTATTTTTGGAATATTATAATACTATAGTTTTAGGAAAAGGACAACCTGCAGGTTGGGGGATAACCCGTCGCATCGGACAAAGCTGCAGGAATTAAACCCACAACCATAGTGCGGTAGGCCTTTATTACCTACCACCAGCCTACAGAAAGTCCCTGGTTATTAAAAAAATAGTTTTCCTAATCTAAATGTTATGTGTTAATATTTGTAACCTTGTACGATTAGGATAAATATAATATTTTTGAGTTATGTTATCTTTTTGAGTGAAAGATGAGTTTCTAGTAGAAATTAGTTGAAGGTTGAAACTCTACTTGTCAAGTATATATATACATATCAATTATTATATGACTAAATTAATTCTAAAACATTAGGAAAGGGATATTAAAACAAAAAAATTTGTTATCCTAATACCTTATGTTTTGTTGAACTAATGATATTTTAAATCACCATAGATTGAAGGCTTTGAGGCCCTCAATTTTACACTTGTTTGTGATTGATGACCTCAATAACTCCTTACATATATTTAAGTTTTCCCTCCAATTATTTGTCTACAATTTCCACCAATGTTCTCCTAATCTAGATAATAATTTGGTGGTGACTTTTTTATTTTCATTTCCCTCTTATTAAGGCTAAATTTTATTAACCTTATTTCTGATGTGGGTTTTGCACAAAATTATTTTTATTTTCAACCTTTTATATTCGAAGAACAATTTCAAATTGTGAGGATGAAATTTATTGAAGGAGGGGAGAATGTAAAACCCCAATATTCCATGGTACGCTTCTCTTTCAATAACGCAATAGCTTGCATTATATGCAATTTCGAGATTCTAACACACCACGACCAATCAAAATAGCCATTATGAATAGTAATACCCACTTTTTGAAATTTTATAAATTTTATCTTTCAAAATGGACTTCATTTTTGGATTCATAATATCAAAATTATCCTAGGGTGAAATTTTGGTACTTTTCAGATAACTTTTATATTTTGATGAATAGTGAAAATTACTAAATTTTAATTAAAAATAAATTTTTAATCAAAATAATTAATAGTGATAAATTATGAATTTGAGTGGTTTTAAAGTATATTTAGAATATATTTTTATGATTTAATACAATGTTGTTCATTGGACATAATTTCACAATTAAGCCGAACATAAACAAGTGTCAATCTTTTGATAGTTATTGTCTCTTAAAAACACGCTTTTTTGTTTTAACAACGGGAAATAATTTTAAATTAATTTTTTCCACTTCTGTGTTTTGAATTTGGAAAAATGTATTCCATATTTGGAATCAGGATGCCCAAATTGTGTAAATAGGTAACTTTTATTTTTAGACATTTTGAATAATTATTTCGGTAAATATTTTATTTACCATGGTTAAAGGGTAAATCCGGTAAATAAGGGTAAAACAAATAATATTATAATAATAATAAATTACCCTAAAACGTGTCCTAACCTTATTGGTTGATACATTTCCGACCATGGGCATCTTTGGGTCGATTTTGGGACCCCATGGAGCCACTTGTAGGTGGCAAAGACACTTTATATTAATTAAGTTAAAGTAAATACAAAAATGACATAAGCATATATCTTTTAGAAAAACAATTTATACATAGGGTTATATATGTTTGATTTTCGAATATAAATATTCATTAGAAATAGAAAAATATTTCCTACATAATGGTATTTTATTTATAATTTTTAGACATTTATTAATTAAATTTATTTATGACACAATAATGATGTAGTATTTTCCTTATTAATGAAAGAATCAAATAATTGGCATTATAAATGTTAAAATAAATATAATTTGAAAGTTTTGATGACATAAATGAATTTTATTGGTTAATATGACATGATAGTATTTCTTAAATTAATTTTTTTCGAATTAATAAAGTTTTTAAGACTTTAACAAAAATCAATTATTGAATAGTGTCAAAATTGACATAAATGAGTTTTTTTAAAAAATATTATATTATTAATTGATATTATATTCCTAAAAATATAAGGTTAGGCCAAAAAACTTATATCATGATAAGTGTATCATTAATGGACCACTTGGGGGTCTCTTGGATGTATATAGTATGTTTATTAACTATATAATATAAAAATACAAAGTGACATGGTAAATGTCAATCTAATTAACTAAGAGTTAAAAATAAAAGATAAGGTTAATATAATGACCCAAACCTGTCTAAAATATATTTGTTGAAATTATTTCTACCCATACACACATTATAATTTGAATAATACACTTTTGATCCATTATAAACCGAATATGAATTTATTATAAATTAATACCTTAAGTTTTTCCTAAAGAGCCCCTCCTCCCCCTTATAAAAGGACACCACTTATAACCAATTCTTAACACCTTGAAAGCCTTTTGGTTTGGCCAAACCCTACCGAAATATTCTCTAAACTCTCCTCAATTCAACCTAGAGGTCTTAGTTTGATCAGAAAGCCAACCTATGGAGCCCTTTTGATCAAATCAAAAGGAAGAACCTGAAGAAGAGGTAATGTTTTCCACACCCTCTTTCAAGTTCCTTTCTTCTTCCACTTCTTCTTTCTTTGTTATTTCCATTCTAAAACAATAAATCCAGTATCTTATATATACTGTGATGTTATTATAAATATGTTACAACCATATTCAGTATTCTATCCATCCTTTGAATGATATGTCACCATACGTGCGTACGTATGGCATACCATCTCTACGTCGTGGTGTAATTGTTATTAAATACACTATTATTTGGATGTGTATAATAATGATGTGTAATTCATGTCAATAATAAATATAAAATGAAAATTATTCTGTACATATGATATACCATCCAATTATATATTATTATAATATCAAAAGAATGATATTGCCGCTCGTACGTACGTACGGACTACCGTGTCCACGAACGTGATGAGATTAATTCTCCATCGTATCTATTCAAGTATAATTCTCATTTGATGATTAAAAATAGTGTTTAAGGACTTGATATCATTATGGATATGAATATGATACAACCTATCCATAACAAACACGGCTTATGTAACAAAACAAATAAAAGAAAACGAGTAAGTTAACACCCGAAACGACGGTAATACTAAGATATTATTAACAAAGCAATGTTAAAAGATCATATATGATATACTATTAATGTATATGATTATTTTATAATTTAATAAAGATTATTTAACCATTATACAGTAGGTTAACCTACCCCCAACTAAGGAAAAGTACAAGGTAAGGGGATTCTTATCTCACTTTTAATTCCGTGATATTTCCATTGTTCACCACTTACTTATTGCATGTGGTGTATTGTGTACTGCCATTTGATATGTATTATCATGGTACTCTTTATATTCAGAATATTATATGATTCATTTGGTGGTTATTGACTATTGTTCATACGACTCGATTGATTACAATGAGGTAAGGGTTAATTTCACAATCTCTTTATTATCCAAGGTTGTTTATTAGTAATTATCTATTGGGACATCTTTATTATCCACATCCATGTTTCCTAAAAATGTATTTAAAAACATTTTTACTATTTACTTGACAAGGGGTTAAATTCATTTATACCCTTTTTTGACTTTTTTAAAAATGTTTTGAAAGGAATCTTTCCATTGTTTTCCAAACAAGGTACTTTATAACCTTTTCGACAAAATTAAGGTAAGAATGTTTTTTTAACTTATATGGTGGGTGCGGTTATTCTCCACCATTATTACACCTTTGAAGCTTAACTTACAATATTATAAGGATATTTTCAAAATAATGGGTTTCTATATAATTATATGATTTTTAAATGATTTCAAAAAAAGACATATTTCTCTCAAATAGTTTTGATTTCATCTATGTCAACATCCTTTGATGGATTTTAAGATTAATTGAATTTGATTTATTATGATACAAAACTTCCATATTGTATTGATGGTTTTGTGATATGTTTGACTATGGATGAGTTATTTTTATGTCATTCATGGTTTTTGGTTACGTATTGAAATTTCGTAACTTAGTTTTAATACGAAAGTTTTTGTAATATATCAACCTTTTCTTAAGATGAATGTGTTGGACTAGTATGTTCCGGGTTGGGGACCGGTAAAAGTAAGCCCTCCGAGTTGGTGTAGGGTTATTAGAGGCACTCTGGGTTAGTGTCCAGTTATTAGAGGCACTCCGGGTTAGTGTCCGGTTATTAGAGGAACACCGGGTTAGTGTGCGGTTTTTAGAGGCACTCCGGATTGGAGTCTGGTTACAGAGGCTCTCCAGGTTGGGTTACAGTTACAGTTAGCCCTTAGGTCTTGGTACGAGGCCTTGAAACAAAAATTAAAGTTCGGAATTATGCATTCCCTCATTATGAAATTAGTTATTACATGTTATTATTTGATTAGTAGAATATCCATGTGCATGTTTATATGGTAATGTTTGATTTATTTTTACCATGTTATGTTCAAGTTTATGTTTAAAAAGGTTGTTGTTTTTATTACAATTCTTTCTTTAAAGGTTTATAGCTTCCGCTAAATTATTTACCCTTACTGAGCATCTGAGCTCACCCCTTTCTATGTTTTATTTTTCCCAGGATTCCAAGAAGTGTGTTGTGATTGATATACAGGGTTATGCCAAGGGAATAAAGGCGTTCCTAAAGGATTATTTATGTTGTTTTTTTATAAAGTGTAATGTAACATTCATGTATGTAATCTATTCTCCAAGACTGCTAAACCGATCGGTCCTTCGGGACTTGATTCCTTGTAATCATGCCAATGGATTAAAATAATGCACTAACTCTGGGTAACTGGGGTCGGGGCGTTACAGTGAAGGTTTCTAACGATGGTCTCTGTGGTTACGAACATGATTCATGAACACTATGAAGGTTTTTAACGGAACTCTCAATAGTTAAAACGAGCATCACAAATGCGAAATTTTCATGGAGCTTCACGAAATAGGAAGTGCTTCAATGGAAATTAGGGATCTTTGAAAAATGGTGATGACATAGTAGGAAGGTTCTGGAATCGGTGGAAATGCCTATAAATATAAATATACCCCCTTCATAAGGGTAGAGATACATAACTAAAATCTTAAGGCTCTTGATTTGAAAATGTGTTCACGAATGTGGTATGTGAAGAAGTTCATGAAGGATTTTAAAGCCAACTGAATGTTATGATATTTGTGAAATATAAAATCAAACTAACTATTGTGAGTTTCATGAAATTAAATGAGTTTTATAAATACTGTTTGATCTTTGAAAAGGAGATTCATGAAGAGATCCACGAATGAACTTCAAAAAAGATGGATTTTCTCAAAGGTAGTGTGCATTGAGAATAGTATTTGAATGGGGTTGCCTAGTAAATCTATGGTAAATTTATATTCATCAATGGATGAATTTTTGAATTCAATAGAGCATCTAAATATAGTTTAGGATGAATTCATTTGAGATAATGAAGTAACCTACAAGTCTATAAAATGTGAGTGGATCTTCTGAAGAACCAGTGAGCACACTTCAATTGAGCGAGTCGTGAGATTTCTATTTTTGAATGGTTGTAAACCATAATGGACAATGAGTCTTCCTTGAACATTTTAAATAGTAGTTCTCTTATAGTGGATTTGGTATATTGGTACATTACTGGTGTATGATCCTTGGACATATCCCAAATGAGGGTGAACCAAGTAAAATTGAATGTGTTGTGCACGCTTTAATTTCATTTCACACTATCATGTATAAAATAGAGAGAAGATGGTTTTTCATAACAGTTTAACAATATCAAAAAGGGGAATTTGTTTTAATATTTCATACCCTGATTCACCCCCTCGGGGTATTTGACCTTGTGTACCGAACACTTGTTTGCATTGGGAATTGGTAATGATCTTGTGTAGGGGATTATTTTTCACATGTATGGGGGAAAATATGAGTTCCTATAGATGGATTGTTGTTTATGATATTTTATTTTTTATAGTTGATGTTATTTCACCTTGGTTGATTCACATATTGTGCGGTGTTATCATGTCATGATATTATCGATTATTGAGATTTTACTTAGGGCCTGTTATGGTGCAAGATGTGTATGCATGAATCAAAATAGGCACATTGGGATATATATTGACATGCATTGTTTATGATAGGGAAAGATTTATTTCATGTGATATATACTTTCTTATTGAACTATGATATGATATAATTGTTATACATATTAAATGAAATGAAATAAATGAACTTCTATGCCATGATAAAAAACTATTAAGACATGTTTATGAGGACTAGGAGTCAGTGGTTCTTTATTTTTTGTTACCTATTGAGGTTAACCATGTTGATAGAAAATGTTCAAAGGAGTGTGTTTGCCTTGTAGAGAAAATTCCTCCTCATCATCTTCGAGTTGAGCATCAAGAGAGTGGAAATTATCATTCTCCTAACATAGCTAAACCGGAGCTTCTTTTAGTTCCTAAGGATCAGATAAATGTTTAGTTTCATGATAGATTCTTGAGGGTCATGAGATCCAGGGAAAGAGACACTATTCATACCGTGACTTCAATGTATAAGCTGGCAAAAGGGTTCTAGTTACAACATCCACTTATGTTAACTAGATAGGGAGGCTCCCCTGGTAGATGAGTTCATGATTGAGTTAGTACAGACAATATTTAAGCATCTTGAGATACCCATAGATATTACAATGAATCTTAAAACATATATTCCTCATGAACCATCCATGCATTGGTGGGACATTCTCGAGTAGATAGGTTAGAAATAGAAGTTATCTTGTAAGGAAGTAAATATCAAGTTCCTGATCCACTTCTATCTTGATATGTTGTGGGAAGAGAAGGCTCATGACTTCATTCATCTGAATAGGAGGGTATATTAGTGTTGGACACCATTTAGCATTTCATTGAACTACCTTACTTTGCGCTATATATAGAAAATGATCATATCTATAGGGTGAGACATTTTTAGGATAGTCTTCGATATGAGATCATATACCAGGTGAACATGTTCCATATGAGTAGTTTTGAATATGTGATGAATCAGGAACTCATCATGAAAGGTAATCTAAGTAAGGCACTGAGCATGGGCTATGATGTTTCATCAAGGAAACTATGAACATTTTTTATAGTGAAAAGAAGAATCGTTATTATTGTTTATCCTAGGAAATAGTTGGGAAATCAATCAGTGAAATGGGATTCCATCTCAGGATTGTGCTCTGTTACAGTGATATCAGTGTGGAAAGATGGGACATAAACGAATTTAGTGTTTGTACCATTATTTAAAGCATCATACTTCTAAGAAAATGGGGAACCTACAAAGGTTTTATAGGGGCATGCTGCATCAGAGTAGTGGAAGGGGAATATGATAAGAACCAGAGTTTTGGAAGGACTCAACTAATATTTAGCGGACTAGTAGCTAGAGTTCCATAGGATGTTCTTGTCGAGGTAAGGGACATGGTATCCCCATGCCAGAATGACAATAATAGGCAGAGGGTATAGCTCATGGGAGTTAGGATGGATCCCAGGGCAGAAAGACTAGTTAGCTGCATGTTATATAGACTACTCAGACTATTTTGGATGGATGATCATCTACTGTTAGAATTACGATTGTTGTGTAATCTAATCTTTCCTGTGTTTTGTTTGATAAAGGATCATCACATTCCATTTTATCTGATATTTTTGTAAATTTATTGGGATTGTATGTGGAAATATTGGATGGTGCTTTGAACATCGACACACCGTTGGGAGTGCGGTCAGAGAATATATAACATTTTAAGATGTGTTCTATAGAGATTGGTGGTTACTATTTATTTTGGGAACTATTTGTGATGTAAATGAAAGGTTATAATTTGATTCTTAGTATGGATTGTTTAGTTCTATATTAGGATAAAATTTACTGTTACTAGATGAGAGTTACCTTTCTATTATTATAGGGTTGGTGGATATTTTCACCAAGGTGAGTGGGATCTTTAGGTAGGACGTTCAGGACCAATTCAATGCAGATTGGATTGTCTCATGGCTTAGTTAGTCAGTCTTTCTCTAGATGATGGTAGAATGTAAGAGGTTTATTTTCTTTAATTGGTGGACCATTTTTAAAATATCTTTTCCGATGAGTTTTATGCCTTACCTCCAGATCAATTGATCGAGTTTCTGATTGAGTTAGTTTCAGGAGAATAACCAATTTCTATATCTCCTTATTGAATGAAACTAATAGATCTTCAAGAGTTTAAAGTCTAGTTGAAAGATCTAAAATCTAATGGTTTCATAAAACCTAGTACATATATTTTGGGTTCTCCAGTTATCTTTTCCAGGAATTTTAATGGGAATTTTCACTTGTGTGTGGATTATTAGAGATTAAACTAGATGATGATCAAGAACCGGTATCCACTTCCATGCATTGATGATCTCTTCGATCAACTAATTAGTGATAAGATCTTATCTAATATTTATTTGAGATGAGGATATTATTAGTTGAGGGTGATACCATTTCACATACATCATAATGAATTCAGGATCAGGTTTGCCTTGTATGAATTCATAGTGATACTGTTTGGTTTGACTAATGAAGTACGATATTCATGTCCTTGATTACTATTATCTTTTATCCTTTCATATATTGGTCTTTGGTAGTTTTTCAATGAAATATTTGTGTACTCCATGTTAATAGACGATCATTCCTAATATCTTTACATCATCCTAAGTACATTAAGATAGGAACCAATTTACGCTAAGATGACTAAATATAGTATTTTATTTATAAATTGCATTTCTTGGGTCGTGGAATATCAGAGGTAGGTGTTTCAACAGACCCCAAGAAAGTTTCCACCATGGTATATTGGGATCAACCCCAAAACATCTTCAAAATTCAAATATTCATGGGTTTAGTAGTTTATTATTGGTTCTTTATCTAGGATTTATCTCATCCAGAATCCCAGATGTCCAGTTTGACTAAAAAGGGAGTGAAGTTAGTTTGTTCAGATACTTGTGAGAAAGCATTTTAGGAGCTAAAAGGAAGGATGAACTCAACACCTATCCTCACTTTACTTGTGATGGGTAAATCATATATCATGTAATTTGATGCATATGTAGTTCGAATCAGAGCTTTTCTAATGCAATAGGATTGCGTGGTTGCTTATGGATTCAAAAAGTTGAGACAACATGAGAGGAATTACCGTACTCACAATTTGGAGTAAGTAGCTATGGTAAAAACCCTAAAATACTGGAGGCATTATCGCATGGGTGATAGGTTTGTGGTATACAAAGACTATAAGAGCTTCAGGAACATATTTTCTTAGTGATACATGATCCTTTAATAGAGGAGGTGGGTTGAGTATCTACATTCTTTCAACTTCGAGTTGTATTATACATCAAGAAATGAAAAATTCATTGCCAATGTATTAAGTTTAATGACATAGAAAGATGAAATAAAGGATTATTGAGAAGACTGGTTGATAATGGATATCTTTGTATACATAGATATAAATATTTAGGAGTCTTAGGGATGAGTAACTCTAACTTCGACATCTGTTATACCTTTTTTGTTGGACCATATAAAGATTGAGCAGTTATCTAATCTAGAGGGATTAGTTCTTAGAAATAGCTTATATGGTGGAGATACACTATTAGGATGATCTATTAGAGGAGATAATTTTCATATTTTTATAGTCAATGTATGGGTTTATATAGGTTTGGGTGAGGATTTAATGAGGGAGTTTTATGATACTATATAAGAGGTACATACTAGTTTGAGAAAGATTTATCTTTATCTCCATAAAAAATACTGATGGTTAGGAATCAAGAAGGAGATTTTAGGATTTATGACAAGATGTTTTAATTTTTAGCTAGTGAACACTGAGAATTAGAGGATAGCTAATATTTTCACTCTTTTCCAATTCTTGAGTGGTAATGGGATGATGTCACTATGGATTTTTGTATAGTACTACCAAGAAAAACCCTTAAGAAAAATTATTTATTAGTAGGTTTTGATTGAATAAAGAATTCATCCCACTTCTTTCCTATCAAATATTCCTTCACAGTTGATGATTAGAGTAGTATTTACATGTGTGAGGTATTTTGGTTTCATGGTTTTCTAAATAGTATCGTATTTAATATAGATCCTCGTGTCACATCCTGTTTCTAGAAGGGTATTCATAAGGCTCTATGATCAAAGGTTATTTTGAGTATGACCTTTCATCCTCAGACTGATGGTCAATATTAGAGGACTATTCAGGTTCAGAGGATATGCTATGAGCATGTGTTTTATATTTTGATGGTTTGTGGGAGAAACATATGAAACTTTTGGAGTTTACTTTAAATAAAATTTTATAGGAATTTATAAAAATGTAAACTTTTGAAGATTTTTATGGAATCCCAGTTTGTTTCCCACTTTGTTGGTTAGAGGAAGGAGAGACAATGCTTGTTGGACCTAGTCTCACACAAGAGACATATGAGATGGTTTAGTTGGTCAGTTGGTGGTCAGTGACTGTGTATATAAGGAAACAATTATACACTAACTGTTGAATATGACCTCTATAATTTGAGTTTGGTCATCATTTTTTCCTTTAGGTGTCTCTTAGTTTGGGGAAATGCTATATTAAAATATTGAGAAAGATATCACCCATGTTTTTTTGGATGTCTGAGATAGTGGATATGGTGAGTCTAGTGGTATACCATTTTCACTTACATATATCTACAATTTCATACATGATGTGTTCCACATTTCATAGATTTGGAGAAATTATCTAGACCCTTCTCACATGATATACTTAGTAGAAATGGAATTTAGTGATGATTTTTCCTTTAAGGAGCATCCATTGTAGATTGTGGACTGCAGTGAGATGTATCTCCAGGGTAGGGTGATTCCTTTTGTTTGGGTGTAGTGGAGAATGGGAGAGTTTAGGAGGATACTTGGGAAAGGGGGTTTGATATGAAAGAATAGTGGACATACTTGTTTGTCGATACCCCATATTTATTCTTAGAGCAGCTCGAGGATGAGCTTCTATATGGTCGGGAGGTTGTAAGATCCTTTATTTTTTCTTATGGGTATCTCTATGGGGTTTTCATTAAAATCCTTTCAGTTGAGTTTTTACCCATATTTAAGCCTTGGTGGTTATGTTTTTTTCATGGATGTCTGGTTGTTCGAATAAACTCAGACTTAATTTGAGAGGAAACATGAGAATACTAAAGAGGATCCACATAGAGTGCCTTTGTCGAGGAAAATGAATTAAATTTTATGGATGCATGTTTATTTTAATTAATGGAGTCCATATATAAATGGATAAAGTGGTACAATGGGTACTTGGTAAGTTGAGAATCCATAAAGGGTATTTGGGTTGTTTTTATAATGATAATGGGATGAAGACCATGTAGATAACATTTACACACCGTGTAAATGGATTCCACAACATGTAATGTTCAGGAAAATTTAATATTCAGCTGAGGTGATGAGTTTTTTGCCATATCTCTCTAAAAATAATTACATGACATGTAACTATATTATATGTTGTGTAGTTTCCAGACTTATAGTTTTAAGGTGCGTCATGTGGTTGATTTTAATTTCATATCACATCTAGATTTCTCCTCTCGACCCTAGGGAACCTTCTCGGAGATTTTGGTGCACCTCTCTTGATTTTAGACACCTCGTTTGTGCATCTAGTCCCTATTAACTAGTTCTGGTTAGGTTACAGATTCTATCCCTTCGATATCTAGCCATTTTAGTATAATATTTTGACTGTGATTATTGATGGTTTTGATCATGATTGTTTTTTTAATCAAGGATATTTTTAGCGATCAACTGAAACTTCTTCCTCATTGGTGTTTTCTATTGGAAGCATTGTTTGATTGTCTGTTAAAGGTAATGGGTCTAAACCTTAAATTTATATTTTGATAATTTTTATTTCTGTGAAATATTTCAATTGAACCAACATATCATGTGACGAATAAATTAAATGATTAATTAGAATATTCCTTGGAGTCCCTTTGGATCCAATTGGTTATTGACCTGGCTAGTGGCAATTGTTTGGGTGAGCACACCCATGATTATAAATGAATTGTTTAATGTCATAAACTTTTTTTAGAATGACATGATATTTGGATGTTTTATTGATATAGACTCACCTTGGTATGACCTGATTATTGAGGAAACTGCCATGTTATTGGTCATGAAAAAATGATAAATGAAATATTTAATTGAAAGATAAATGGTAATTTTCATAATTAACCATTGATGACTTGATATTGTGATATAATCATTGTTATGACATGTGTTTCAATTTATATTTTGTAATGCTAATATAGTGAATTGGCCTTGTTGACATGATGGAATGCTTAAATAGTGGCCTATGAACAATGAAACATGCTTAAATGATTATATACCAGGCTTGGCCTAAAAAAATGATGAAATTCTTATATATCAGGCTTGGCCCTAATAAATGTTTAAATTATTATATGTCAAGATTGGACATGATAAATGATTAAATGAATATATATCATGCTCAGTTTTGATTAAATGATGAAATTATTATATAGTTGGTTTTGGGCCATACTTTTGTGATTTTTGACTTGCTTATAAGGATATGTTTTACCAAGGTTATAATGTTACAGTTGGTATGGTTGGGAGAAATGCTCAGATACATTCTGGCATGGTGCAGAGGAATTTTATGTTTTACCATGGTTATATGCTTATGGTTGACATGGTTGTGAGACATGCTCAGAGACATCTTGACATGGGGCTGAAGTATTTTGATGCCGTATTTATTCAATTAATTAATTAATTAATTCAATTGTTCATTGAATTATTTCATACACTTATTATCAGACTCGTTAAGTTTAGAAATAATGGTTTCGACCTACTGAGTTTTTCTCACACCCTATTCAGGCATCTATTTGGAACCCCAGAAGGATACATGGATACAAGATTAGAGAAGAGAAAATGACCTTACAATTAATCTTTTCTTACTGGATGGATAGGATTTTGGTGACAGGACCAACATGGGTTTTAGGATTGGGGTCTTTTGAGTCTGCTAGTCTTTTATTTGTATCACTTCTAGCATGGAATTTTGTTACATTCCAGCATGAAATTATATTTTTCCTTATTATTTATTATATTATTCATTTGGATTTATTGTTGGATTTCCATTTCATCATATTTTTTCCAATATTTACGTGCTCTGATATTTATTCATTTATTTAAATTACTTATTTTCGATATGTTGTAACTCTATAACTAGGGTCTATAGTCTCCCCAATATACTCATCACACCCCTGATTCTAGTCGGAATCCTTCATAACATAGGGAGACATGCTTGAGGTCTCATGACCAACCCATTTTGGCCATGTGAGATAGTTTCAGATCGATGGATGTTACACAAATCAATGGTTTTGTTAACTATTTCTCTATTTTCCAAGTCTGTTTGACATCTTTCCTGAATAGTTACAAAGTTTTAGTATTATATTTTAGGAAAAACATAAAACACCACCTCCCATGTATACTTTAACTCATCAAACACAACTTTTAACTTTTCTCTAATAATATCTCCAATTCTTCCTTCATCAAAAGATGGTTAGTCAGGTAAGTAATAGATGTAGAAGCTTGAAATACTAAACTTAGAGAGTTTTAGTAAAACTTCAATATCATATCTGATAAATTATCTTAAAAATCACCCATCTATTCAATCAAATCCTCAATCTCATTTCTCATTAAATCTATCTTGGGTTTAAATCTATGTTGAAGATGATAAATCACCAATATAACTATTTTGGAGATATCTTCTTCTGAATTTGATTGCATAGAATTTACAAAAACAAAGAACACTTATTTGAATATACCCATATTATTTGACTTTAAATCATTCAAATAATCATTTTTGATATAATATGTAGAATATATAGAGGTTGGTATGAATGTAGACTAATCATGAGTCTAATTCCTACTATCTAACTCAGCTACATCATCTATTAATCTAGATCCTTCATATTAATCTTCATCTCTATCACTAGAAATAACTTCATCTCCATGAGAGTATTTCTTATCATCTTCAACATCCTCAGTAGGAGAACTAACTTTCTTAGCTTCCCCACCATCCTTGGTGAGAGTATGTCTAAAAATTTTATTCAAATTTTTGTCAACTGAGGGTCTCAAATAAGATATCTCAAGTATCTTATGTGAATCAATATTAGTAATTAGATATCCTTTTAGAACCCTTTTAGTAAAAGTGGTGTATGTTCTACCATGACAAGGTTGACTTTCCCTATTATCATTATCCCTACCATAATCTGAATAATCTATTCTTAAAATAATAGATCCTAAGGACATATCCATCTAATATAGATTTTCTAATAGTAATTCTTATCAGAGGAGATCTATCTATGATGTACTCCTCTTAAGTAGACTCACTAGAGTCATCCCATTCTATCATACCCAAAATTGAAATAGATAGATTTCTATAAGTCAACAAAGTCCTCATATTTCATCTCTTACTCATGTGATAGAAAGGGTAAGGGATAGTCAAGTGGTCCAAAAGACATGATAGGAGAGAGTCTTATATCATCCTCACGATCCACCCTGGCTTCCCCATTAAGATAAATAATCTCATTTTCCAATCCATCTATTTCTTCCACAACAATAAACACTTCATTGTTAGATGTGTACTCCAAAAAATTATTTTTTTCAAGATCACGTTCCTTTGTTTCCCTTGGTCTAACATGATATTTTATAGTGTCTAATTTCTCATAAAACATCTTTGGGACATCCACCCATTCTTTATTCCAGGGTTCAATTTGACTATCATATGCTAACAGATCATATATGTTAGGAAAAAACGCTCTTAAGATGATATATTTTCCTCCCCATAATGTATTAATCCTTTATAATCCAACATGGAAGTTATAAGTTTTGGGTAAGGAAGATAAATAAAATTTGAAGAAGGCTTACATAAGTCATACATGTGGCTAATCACATACCTTTTCAAGTTGATTGGGATCCTATTTTTAATCAAGAACAAAAATAAAATATCCTAATGCCTTTGAATAATGAAGTATCTTTTTTGTGGATAGATAAAATGCTGTATAAGTTTAGCTAATATCTTTCACTCACCTGTGAGGTCTAGAATAGTTAGACTTCTAGGGGTTTCATTCCTAGTCAACTCTTCCAGTTCACTTTTAAACTCAAAATTAGAATTAATGATTGAATAACAACTTTGGTAATCTTCAAATTCACCCTTTTGATGAAGTTTTATTCTTTTCCCAAAACACTTTAGAGAAAATTATATAATTTACCCATTTATTATTTTCCTAATGAAGTCTATATAATATCATGGGATAAACTCTAAAAAACCCATAAAACTCTTTAATATGCTTCGAGTAAATAGGGTTACTATTATCCTCGAACTAATAATCCTATCCTTGATTCCAAATCACTTTCTACACTAGTGATTTTTTTGTCTGAATCCATTGAGTGTAGAATTATTCCTTTGTAGATACTAAATGATCAACTAAATACAGACTTCTTAGCTTAGCTACAGTACTCACACTAACTTTATCCATCTTTGGTCTTTTTATAAGAGGTGTGTTGGCTGGAGGTGTAGCATCAACAATGAGCTTCATTATCATTGATTCTTCGTTTTGTTTCGAACTTGGAAGGTTCAGGTTGGAGGGAGGTCTTACGAGAGAAATGGCGAAGATTGAAAGTGAGGATTAGGGAAAAATAAAGGGATTTTAGGATAGAAATGTTCATTGATTCATATTCTTATTAAATGTTAAAATTCTATAATTTTTGGGATAAAATTATTAAATTTTTTTATGTAAATACCATCAAAAATTATTTATTAAAAATCCTAAGTACAATATACATAGTAGGGGTTCTAACCACATACTTGTGTTAGCTTAGATAGCACACTCAGTTTACTAATCATACAAAAATCGTTCATAGTAATTATAGTGACTTTGTGAGTTAAGTTCCATGGTAGGTATAGTGACCATATAACTAGTTGGTTATGGTAGGTATACTGACTGTGTGAAGAAAAATCATAGTTACTTTAAAAACCATGTGAAATAAACATTATGGATACTTTTAAAAAATGTAAATAAATAGTTTTTAATAATTTTTAAAAATAATTTAAACAAATAAAATGTTTAAAACTAAATTGAAATAATTAGACATATTTTATCATACGTAATTCATGTATGATATAATTGATTCTCTTAGTATTCAAATTATTTTTTAATATATCAATAAGATGATATTTATTACCAATGAATTAAAGAGTTATATCACCTTTTTGAAAATTATATCTCAAAAAGTGATATATTATATCAACGTGTTCTGTCCTTGATTGTGATAGAAGATTCTAAGAAATATTTATTGCACTTGTATTAACAAAATTTATAGAGACATACCAATGTTGATATCCATCATATAGTAACATGTGATTCATCCACAAAATTCATGACCATCAACTACCTACAACTATGTTATTAGCTTTAGAAATGGATAATTCGATATAGTTGTTTTTTTATTACACCATCAAACTAGAGACTTGCCTAAAAAGTGACATGTTCTAGAATTTGTTTTCTATCTAAATTATAAACACCAAAATATGAATCTAAATAACTCAGTAAATCAAATTCATTCCCTCTAGAATAAAATATTCCTATGTTATTTGTATTTTCAGGTATTCAATAATTATTTTCACAATAAGTAAATTAGATTATTTTTTATTTGATTGAAAATTTTCACACTGTCATACACTAAACATAATATCTAGTCATATAGAAGTTAAGTATAAAAAAATTATAATCCTACCTCTATAAGTGGTTTGATAAAATTTTTTCTCAATTTCATCCTTATCTAGTTTATAATGTATTCTCAGGGGAGTATATGTACCTTTAGTGATATGAATTCCAAGATGTCTTAAAAGTACTTTAGTGTAAATTATTAGATTTAAAATTACTCCTTACTTATTTTGAAAAATATGAGAACCATGTAAGAACTTTAAATCACTTATCAATCTCATTTCAAAATCATTTTTCACCATTTTTGAAAATTTAGTACACAAAGAGTTTTTGGATGATCCAAAAATAATAGCATCATTATAGATTTTTACTACTAAAACATATTTTTAAATACTTTTAAAAAATAAAGTAGGTTCAAATATTCCTTTAGTAAAGCCTTCATAATTAAAAAATGAGCTAAGCCTATCAAATCAAGCACTAAGATATTTTTTTGAACATTATATATCCATTTTTCATTTAGATAAATGATTTCTGAAATGAGGGTTTTGAAATGAAGGGTTTTTTTTGAAAAACATCCTCAATTATATAACTATTTAGGAATGAAATATTTATATCCATTTGATATAATTTGAAATACAATTGTGATGGATAAGAAAGTAGCACTCTGATAGATTCATGTAAAATTACTGGTCCAAACGTTTCCTCATAGTCAATATCTTCCTCTTGACTATATCCTTGAGTAACAAGTCTTAAATTACTTTTAATTATAGTTCCTGAATCATATACTTTATCCCTAAACACCCACTTTGTTCCAATGGTTAGAAAGTCATTAGGTTTTTCCACTAGTTCCTAGACTTTTTTTTATCTCAAACTAATTTTTCTTTTCTTGCATTTCCATTACCCAGAATTCTTCATTAATTTCTTTAGTGATGTTCTTGGGTTCATGTTGTGATAAGAAATATTAATGATCAACCTAAATTTTAAGAGAATCTCCAGTATTAATTCATTTGTCTAGTTCTCCTACAACTAAATCTAAGGGATGATATCTATGAGTCCAAACTATTATGGGGATTGATGAATTTGATACTTCATTTTTTTCTATAGTTTTTCGTTTAAACAGTTCTATGCTAGGTGATTTCTCTATAGGTTTCACATAAAAATAATTATCCTCAGTTAAGGCCTTAATATTCAAATTTTAAAGATCACCCTCATGGCTCTCTAAATAAGTCTTAGGTTCATGTGGATCTGTCTTATAAAATTTTACATGTACAAATCCTTCCACAGATTTGGTAATTTTATTAAATAACTTGTATGATTTATTAGATGTTGAATATCCAAGGAAAATTCATTCATTTATTTTGGATGAAAATTTGTCTAAATTATCTTTTGTATTGGATAAAAAGACTTTAAAACCAAAAATAATAAATAAATTAAATTTTCATTTTCTTACACTCCATAACTCATAAGGGGTTTTCTGTAAAAATTAGTATAACCAGAACACTATTAATAATATAACAAGATGTATTGAAATATTCTATCCAAAAGTAAATTTCAAAATTATACTCAATGATCATGGTTCAGAAAATTTCTTGAATATTTATGTTTCTTCTTTCTACAAAACCATTCTTCTATAGGGTCCTAGGAGATGAAAATTTGTTACTATAGATATGTGGTGTTGATAAATATTCAAATTCCTAATTTTCAAACTCACAGTTATGTTCACTTTTTAATATTGTAATTTAAAGTCCACTAATATTTTCTACATATTTTACATACATAGAAAAATAATAACAATCTTTACTTGTATGTACCAGGAAGAATACCCATGTGTTTCTAGAAGAGTCATTTACTAAAATATAAACATATTTATCCCCATTTAAGATAGAAACTATAGGAGTTCCAAAAAATCCCCTGAGAACCAACTATATGGGTTAATAAATTTGAACTTATTTATTTGGTTTGAAATATATCTTATGTTGCATCCCTTTTTGACATTGGTTGAAAACATTTCCTGTTGAGAATTCTAGTTTAGGGATATCCTTGACTAATCCTTTCACAGTTATCTTCCTAAGTGGTTGTAGCTTTTGAGGACCTATTAATCTATTCCAAATATAATACTCTATACAAAAGGCACTTAAAGAAGAAATATTTTGAGAAAATAATGAATTCAAATAAAGAGTATTAACATTATCATTACACAAAGTAGTCAAAACTAAAACATTCTTAGAGTCATAAATTTTTCATGCATTATTTTTAAATTTAAAATGATAATCATAATAACAGACATATGAGGTACTAAGATGATTATATTTTAAGATATTTACAAATAAGAATTTAGAAATAAAAATATCACTAGTGTTCCGATTTTACGGGGTTTAATTATTTTTATTTTGGTGTTGTCACAAAAAGTGACATGCCTAGTCAAGTTTCTAGAACATCCACTAACCAGATAACAAAGATGTTTACTGGTAATATCCAAAAAGGTTTCATATAGAAACATTTAAATTAAAAATGATTTTGGTACCCATACTTTCTTGGTTCTAGGAAATTTTTGATAAGAGCCATATGGTTCCAAATATATTTAATTTGATTCCTATAAAAATAATTTAAAATATTATAAATAAAAATTTTATTATGTATAGAAGAATACGTAGTTTTTATAGACATTGAAGAACTATAAATGGAAAAAAATTTGTTCTTATATATATTCATCAATCCATATTTGTAACCAATTCCAGTAGTATACATGGTTTTTTATGTTTTCCAAGCATCCTATTAAGAGTTTATCCACCATTTTTGAATCTTTATATCACGACCCAACCAAATTCAAGGCTTGATACACAACTACCCAATTCCCACCTTTATAGGACATGGGTGTCGATTAGAGCCAAATAAATAACTAACTCGGTGAGGCCATTTTTTTAGTACATGTACACACACACATAACCAACTCAATGAAAAGTGTAGAGGAAAACTATAAAGATGAAACACTAATATAAAATAAACTAATCATGATTGAACCTTTATAAATTAAAAATGTATGATAGTGTATACTAAAAATTAAAGGGAAAAAATATATTCCCAACAAGAAATGTATCCCAACTTTATAGAAAACTGGAAAAAGTAAAAAATTGAGAGAGCCCATATCCTGAATCCCAAGATATGACCAATGTACATTTTCTAAGAACCCAGTATCTATAATCTCTTCTAATGTCATGCTCAAATTATCTTTCATCTTCATAAGATATGAGTCATGTTGGATAATTCCATCCATGGGTGAGTATAAACATACCTTGTAGGGTGCCCTGAAAGCTGAAGGGGAGCATTAAGAGATACAAGAGGAAGAGAAAGATAACATGTAACACATGTTACAATGAAAGAGTATATATCAACCCAAAAAATAGTGAAATTAATCTCATCCGAGAATTAGGGGCTAAGCACTGTGAGTGGATCAAAAACCCGTCGAGTCTTTTCCACATATAACAGAAGATTATATGCATCTAACCACATGAAGCTAAACACAAAAATAACATGACATACCTCACATGTCTCCACCTCTCCTATAATAAGAATAACCAAATACAAGGAGTGTATGAATACGATGGATATATATATTATCAATAAATTAACCTCAAATGAGAGAGTAAGGGGATTTCTATCCACAAATCATCCCAATAATAAGAGTATCCAATAGTTCCAAAAGTCCATCAACGATGCCCATAATATCACATGTCGTCTCTGAACAAAATTGTCTAAGGGAGTCATTCACCATATTTTGATATTATCCGCTTTGGGTGGAACTAACTCTCCTATACAATTTTGGTCACATTACAAAAACGCGTCTTAGTGGGGAAAGCATACCTCTTCCTCGTGAGTCCAAAGATACATCAAACCATGTATTTCCACAATGCCACAAAATTAAGGGGACACCAAATCTATTTATATAACTCATGACTAGTTATAACATGAGGTTTCCACTTTGATAGTCGATGGATGACCCATGACCTACCCAGCAGGAGGGTTCAAATCTAATGGTTGATGACCCATGACCATCCTAGATGGAGGGTTCCACTCTGATTAATTGCAGACCCATGTCCTAATATTTTATGATTGTTCAAATTAAGAGGTTGAGGATCCATGTCCATTCAAACTAGAAGATTCCACTCTGATTCATCGAGGTCCAATGCCCTAATATTGTAAGAGGGTTCCACTCAGGAGTCTATTGAAGTAACATGCCCAACCTAGCTGGAGGGTTAAACTAGGGAGTATGCATCTGATGATCCTGTCTGATCATTGCCATCATTGGGGTCAAATCATATTTTTTTTTCAGGAACTTTTAAAATTATATCTTGAAATCTACAACTAAGGGAAGAATTGTGTTCTACGTGAAAAAACACTCATGAAAGGCTACTTGCGGTCCAAAATATTAGTTCGAAAGAAAGAGATATGAAGACTAGAATTTCCCTCAATGTAACAAAGGAAGTACATGACATGTGAGGGGAACCACACAGTGTGTGGTTCCACCGCACAGCCTACACATGTACCTAGATAACACATGGATTTATCCCATGTAGTAGTACACTCTGTGTAGGTGAACTACACGGTGTGTCGTGGCTAACCAGGACTAGGGTCGTGTCCTGCATGACATGTCTGTATACTGGAGTACATGGCCATGAACTAAACCCTTTGTACATCCACATAGGTTCTCATATGTGTAACACATCACATGGGTTTTACAACTGGGATAGGGTACACAATGTGTAAGGGAGGGTTACACATCATGTCACCTTTAATTTTTCCAAAATCCTAACTGCCATTATAGAGGGGGATAAACATCACGTGTTCTTCAATGAACCTGGTGTGTAGTCATGTTTTTGATAGAAATATAGATTTGTAATCCACATGCTTTATTTAACCGTTTTACCTCATTTATTAGTAGATTTTGCCTCAAATATTACCATGAAAATCAAATTGGTTCAGGATCTACCGTTTTCGGCCCTCCGGTGGCTAGAAACCGATCTCTGATAGAGTTTTTTATTCCCTTTCACCATCGCACATCCCAAATTTTCCATGGTGAATTTATCACGATATTTTCATCAAAAATATCTTTCCATAACTTTAAATATTCCTAGATCCATGGCCAATTCATCTATTTTATTTATTCTTATGAGACTGTTATGAATCTGGGGGTCTGCTCGAGCTCGATACCTCATTAAAATTGTCAAATCGGGACCATGGGGATCCAACCGATGAATAATGTGAAGAAACGAGGGGGAAAAGGGAAAAAAGACAAGGTTTAAATGTCATCGGACGAGTCTTATTTTTGAATAATAAAAAATGAGGATACTAGGGTTAAAGAGTTGATTTAAAAAATTGAAAACTAGTACTTAGGCTCATGAAAAGGCCAAAAAATCAATGCAGATCAAATAAAGAGTATTAATAATGCTCAATTATTTAATAATGGGTGTAAAAACACCAATTAACGAGTCCTACCTCTGTTTTGGATCAATCATTAATGAGGAACATGTTACTCAAATATTTTTAAGGAGGTATTGCATTCATTCAATCTTGATCTGATTTGATTCAGAGTTCTATCATCTTTCATCATGATCCACCAATAGAATGGGAAGGAGAGCTCTTATTAGTGATTTTAGAAATTACGAGGCTAACCGTAACGAGGCTTCCATAATGATATGTTTATAATATTTTCTTAAGTCAATAAATAAATAAATAAATAATTAATTAATTAATCCACTTAAATGCATTGCAAACGAGCGAGGGATCTGAACATCCAGTACCAACTCAATTTATGTTTCACTTAGGGTAAACACCACATTCTGGACCCAAATATTGTCTCTTATTTCTAATATGATCCACTATTTAAGAGTTATCCAATTTTAATTAAAAATATACATTCCCACGATATAAAATATATAAAATATTTTTTTAAAATTAATTCTGCGCACAAAGAGCCTTGGAATCTCATGTTATCCCATCAAATAACTCTAGAAATTTATAAAAATAGATATTTCAAAGTAAAATAAAGGTAAAAAACAAGTCTAGACACGTTCATGATTCTTCTCATGTTTCTCATTAGTCATTTTATGTTCACTATTTTCATTTAAAAACTAATCATTTTTTCCCTTTTATATAGAAAATTTAGTTTCAAAGTGAGAAAATAAGACATGTTTCTTCTTTAAAAAAAATATTTATCCTTGAGTTCATTGAATTTTTACTCTATCATATTATAATATTCAAATAAATTCCCATTGGACCTAATTTCTTCATTGTTTTCAATATCAAAAAAATTATAAATAAGTTCAGAGGATGTTAGAATAATATTTAGAACCTTAGATGTGTTTTTCACAAACCACATGTTAGATCTATCATTTTTATCTTCTTTCCTCAATTCAGAGTCACATGAACTATCATGTAAGTCACTCCATATAATGAACCAAAATTTTATAAATAAAATCCCATTTATGATTGATTTAAATGAACTATTATGTTTATAGAAAACACATGAACTTAATTGGTTTATTATATCCTATTGGATTTAAAATATTATTATGCATAATAAACATTGATAAAATTTCTATTGAATAGTGATCCTATGATTAGTATAAATAGTGGGTTATGATAAATCCGATTGACCAAGAAAAAAAAAGCAATGACCTCAAATACACAGATAATATCCTATGAATCACATTTAATATAGCTTTTATGGGAGATAGAATCACTGGGAATTTACATTGACCATGCACAAGATGAGTTCAAAAAACAAAAGCATGAGTGAAACTATTTACCAGAGAAGTTCAAGCTCATCGAGATCCCAACCAAAACCATGTATACCAAGCCACACCATTAAAATATCACTATCACACACCATAACATAGGGTAATTTTGTAGTGCAATAAATTTCTATGTATCATGACCCTAATAATACTAATATTTAAATTCTATTTTTAATATAATAATGGATATATTTACTTATAATTATTGTTACTTTATAAATGATTTTTATTTTGATTCAATAAACTCAAATTATATTTTGGGTAATATAAAATTTAAAATAAGATATTTTTTTGATTAATTAAGAGTTTTTTTTGAAATAAATTATATTTAATAAAATATTTTTATTAATTTTTTTTAGTAAATATAAAATAAAAATTTATTTTTATAAAGTATAATGTAATTTTTATAAGGTTTCAAAAATTATTATTGTCAAAATACTATCATTTCCAAATAAATGTAAATTCTCATTTTAAAATTAAAAATTAAAATATTTTAAGAGTTATTTGAATTAAAGAAATATTATTTTTAAAATAATAATGTCTAAATTATCCGACATTGAATGTTTCATAATTTTTTAGGATAATCGAATTTTCATCTAAAAATTAAATACGATATAAATATTCGTAGGGTATTATGAGATCGTAATGACCATAAAGTGATATAATAAATTCTATAAAGGGTATACACGGCCAAATATATTTTTACCCTTTAAAATAATTTAATTTTTAGGTTATTTTATTAATTTTATAAATCCTTTATAAATCCTCCAAAACCAATAATATATTTTAAGGTTTTAAAATCAATTCTTTATGAACATGGATTACTTCCACATCACCAAGGATAATATTTTATTAAGTTCAGACATTGGAATTATAAAATATTGAAAACCAATCTTGTTTGGTAAAAAACTTGGGAAAAACCATGTTATGGTTTGTGGTTTGGATTACTTTATTACATAGAGTCTAAAACCTAAGTTTCTGAAATAATAAAGAACTCCCCTCTCTTTTCCTTTTTAAACCCACCCAGTGTAACCTTACTCTTTACTAATTTTATTTGATCATGTCCTTAATCATCCCTAAACTCCTTATAAGGTGCCACTAGGATCTCAAGGATACTCTCTCTATCTTTTGGAATCACCCTCTCAAGGTAAGGGATCCTTTCCTTTTCCTCTCTATTCAATCATATTCTTCACTTTATGCCTTTTGTTTCCAATTTACAATGTTGGGATATGTTTTTACACATACCTATTACTATCCATTTGATTTCCAAATTATGATAGACCCATTTATCTCTCATTAAACCAATTTATGAATCTTTAGTACTATCGTTATGTTTCCAACACTTCACTATAATTTTTTCCATGCCAAACCTTTGTATTATGAATACCATCGTTATTTCCAATCAAGGGTACTCACTTAAACATACCTATTCTTGTTTGATTGGGTAACTAAATGTATTTATTCCACACTACTTATTCATGGAATTAATTATAATTAAATATGATCTTATGTTGAATGATCAAGGTGATACACTTATGCATGCACATGATATGAAAGACACATGTGCTCCCAAAATTATACAGTTCTCCGTTGAATTTGGTAATGTTTTAGTCTCACGATACATCATAAAAGGGATTAAGTAGTGAAACTAATCTATTATTGTAATTTTTACCATGTTTTGATGTCTCATTGGTTGTCCTTGACCTTTTTTTATGATGTTATGTTTAATGTTTTTTCCACATTTCCCATAATGCCTTTATGTTATCATGATATATCATAAATATTTGTTCATGTTTATGATTATAAACTTTTTATGTCCCATTGAATTTCTTATTTTCTAACATGAAATTCTTTCTTCGTGTTATGTTTTTTATTCCCTTAATGAGAAATATATCTCAGCCCTTTCTTATATATGTCCCTAGGTTATCCCATGCAGTTTTAAGTATGATGGAATATTATGAGCATGTTAAATAAATTTTCAATATTATAGATGTACCCCATGTTTGATGTTTTTATGCAATGTACCTAATTACCCAAATAAACTCAACTTATTGATATTCTGGGATGTATTATGTGTACCTTTGTTCAGTAAATCTTGAATTAATGTATAATAAAGAAAAGGGTTTTCGTTGTTGGTATTAGTGGAAAGGTTAGTTATTTTTGGGATTAGGATTGGGAAACTTTGGAAAAAACCTTAAGGATAATATTAAATATAAGAAAACATCCCTAAATTTTTTGTATAGTATATGTTACTTTGATTCCATGATGATTCATCTCTTTCGTGATACTACATGTGGATGTGGCTCTCATATATAGGTACCTTGGGGTAATAATCATGAAAATGGCGTATTGTGATGGACTTGATCATCACCTGATGCACAAAAATGAGGCTTGTTGCACACCTGATTTGACAATACCAGGGGATATTATTTGGTAAATTTATAATCTCATTAAAAAACATTATTAATTTAATAAAAATTCTCATAATAGTCTATGTTAGAAAATAGATCATAGATAACATAGATTCCAACCTAGAAATTCATAATTTAAGGAAATAAGTGTCATTTATAAATTATCCATTTAATGTTATTGGATTCTTGTTTATGTGTTTGATAGTTTAAAATTATTGATCCTTAATTTTACCTTTATTCTAAACAATGGTCAGAAATAGGAGGAACAAAGTAAACAAACAATGTGAAGGAAAATTTAAGGACTAACCAAATGATTTTCCCAACACAAAGAGAGAAACAATCATGAAATTCATGATGATAATCTCTCAATTGACTTAGGTTATGAATAGAAACCTGAATCGGGAGGAAATCCAAAATCCCCCATAAGAAAGATCAAGATATAATTGAGACCTTGATTTGGCAAATCAATTTGACTTTCAATGGATCATCTGATCCCTTAATCACAGAACAATGGATTAAATACATTGAGAAGATATTTTCCATCCTTAAATCTTCCAAGAAAGAGAAGGTCACACTAGATGTTTATCAAATGGAAGGAGAAGATGATAAGTGGTTGAAATTGATCAAGAATAAAAAGCCAGAGGTAGTGTTCAAAGTGATGGGGTCGAAGGAATTTCAGAAAATGTTTTTCAAAAAATATTTTCCTCATAGTCACCAACTTAATATAGAAAATGATTTAATTTAACCTAAGAAAATATATGATTAATCCATCGGTGTGTATGAGGAAAACATCAAAATAATTTCATAATACACCTGTGTATTTTTCATTACCACCAAATACAAATTTTACCACTTATTTTTTTGGATAAAGCTGAGTCTATGAAAATCAATGGTGATCTATGACTTTGATAGGTATAAGGGAATTTTTTGATTTTCCCTAAAATGTGAAATAGAGATCATTGAGTCTCAAGGGCCTCATGGGTATAAAAATTTTAAATTAGAGTTTAATACTAGAAGTGAAATGATTAAATCTAATGGTGGTGAGAAATCTCAATATCCCACTTGTCGAAATTGTGGAAAGAAGCACCCAAAAATTTTTCTAAAGGGGATGATGAAATGATTTAGGTGTGGTAAGTAAGGGAACCTAGATAGAAATTTCCAATAATAGAAACCTATAAATGTAATAGAAGAGAGGAATTCTATATTCAACCCTAAACCTTTTTTCAAATGTTTTAGCTTCAATGAATGATGTAACTTTTTAAACCAATGCACTAAGCCGAGGTTGACCAGATAAAATCAGGGCCAACAACCTCCAATGAATTATGGGTATGTTTATGCCATTAAAACTACTAAGGTGGATCCAAAAAATGAAGTGGGTACATGTATTCTACTTAGTCATTCAAGAATAATGAACATAATTTTTTATTCTAGTTCGACAAATTTATTTGTATCATGCTAGTTTATAACTATCAAATGAACCTCAATAATCAAATAAGTATAGATTTCAGTGAAAATAGAAAATGGGGAAATTACTTCATCCAATGTATATAACTCCCACCTATTTGTTTTTTTTTGAATAAAATTCCTAAAAAACCCTGTGGTACTCCCTTAAGTATAATTTAATGAAATTACGGGTATGGATTGGATTTCCTTAAATAGAGCTAACATAAATTACTATTAGAAGGAAATCACTCTCTATATCTTGAATCTTACTTCGATTATTTACAAATTCAAGGAGGCATATGAATATGACTTAGTACCAACATATCAATCATGTATATTATTTCCCTATGAGAATGAATATCTAACTCAAATGATTAAGTCTAAGGAAAATAACATCCTTGGATACATGCCCATTTTGAGGGAATACATTGAAGTGATTCTTGAATAATTTCCTGGTCTTCCTCCTAAATGAGAGGTTAAAATTTTAATTTTAGCTTATACATAGGGATTTTACAATATCCAAGACTTTATATAGAATGGATATTGTCTAACTTGAGGGGAGAATGAAACAACTATAGGAGAATCTTGATAAAGGGTTCATATTCTTAAGTGATTCACCATTAGGTTCACCACTCCTATTCTTCACGAATAATGATGGGTCAATGAGAATTTACATTTATTATCATGAGATCAATAAGATCATGTAAAATAACAAGTATCATGTTCCATAGATTGATGAACTTTTCAATAAACTACGTGGATCCCAATACTTCTCTAAGGTGGATCTATTGTTGGGGTAATATCATGAAAGGTTAAAGAAGGAGGATATCCCCATGGTTGCTTTCTATATAAGGTAAAGGATCTATGAGTTCATAGTAATGCCATTTAGAATAACTAATTATTCAAAAATATTCATGGACTTATTGAATAGAGTATTTAGAGATCACGTGGAGAAATTTTTGGTATTATTTATAGATGATATTATAATATACTCAAAAATAAAGGATGAGTATGAGGAGAATCTGAGAACTGTGCTAAGGACCTTACGAAAGGAAAAGATTTATGAAAATAATAGAAAATGTGAGTTCTAGTTGAAGGTATTATAATTCTCGGGGAACATTATTACAATCAATGGGATATCTATGGACAATTCAAAGATAGAGGAAATTGAAGTATGGACAAGACCAAAATTTGAGACAAAAATTTGTAGTTTCCTTGGATTATCTAGGTAATATCATCAAGTTTTGAGAAATTTATCATAATTTTCAAAGCCTCTAACCCTGATAAATCATAAGGGGGTCATGTTTTTTTGGAATAATTAATTTTCAGAGATATTCATGTAGTTGAAAAAGAGGTTTATCATTGCACTTGTACTTAAACTATCCATAAGTGGGGAAATTATTATGGTATATAGTGCTTATTCAAAGAAGGAATTGGGCTATGTAATAATTGATAATGAAAAATTAATAACCAATGCCTCAAGTAAATTTAAATGTCATGAACCGAAATATCCAATGCATGATCTATAGTTGTCCATAATAGTATTAATGTTGAAAATATTGAGGCATTATATATTTGTGGAGAAGTTTGAATTGTATACATATCATAAGATCCAAAAGTATATATTCATATAGAAAGAGATGAATATGCACATGTGAAGATAGTTTGAGTTTATTAATTACTATAACGGATCAATCTATTTTCGTCTGGGTAAATAAAATAAAGTGCAGATGATCTAAGTAGAAAGGATCTATAAAATTTATTGTGAAAGATAATTTAGATAGATCTGATCTTCTTAGACTTTAAAAGGATAGACATGGGAATCATTAAGAAAAAACACCAATAATTTCACAAATCATTCCTCAATTAACCCTCCTAGATTGGATAAAGGATTTTCAAAGTGATTATGTGGAAATTTAGAAGAATTTTGAAGCTATAAGAAAAGGGAAATCCTTAGATTTAAAAATTAACGAAGGAGTTTTATGATTTGTGTAATAACTATGTGTATCATAAAATCCTTAGTTAGAGAAGCAACTTTTGGATGATGTACATAGCTTGAAATTATCCACCCTCTTAGGGAGCCCAATGATGCATAAAGATATTTGATAAAAGTATTGGTGGGGAAATATGAGTAAGGAAATTGTGGGATATGCATCAAGGTGTCTTGTATGTCAACAAGTGAAGTCTGAAAGGGAAAAATCCAATGGGATGATTCAACCATTACCCATACGTACATGGAAATGGGATAACATAATCATGAACTTTTTAATTGGTCTTCCAAACGAATTAAGTGGAAATATTTATATATGGGTTGTGGTGGATCATCTTGAAAA
This sequence comes from Viscum album, assembly GCA_963277665.1. Lineage (NCBI taxonomy): Eukaryota > Viridiplantae > Streptophyta > Magnoliopsida > Santalales > Viscaceae > Viscum > Viscum album. The sequence goes on from OY728157.1 coordinate 1,778,539,224, forward strand.
TAATTCTCAATTAATTATATTTCTAGAAGACTTTTCACTTGATCAACTTGAAAGGATATACATTAGATAAGTGGTGAGGCTACATGAAAAAAATATCAATTGTATCTAATTGGGATCCAATATTTACCTCCATGTTTTGGAAGAGTTTTCAATATTCCATAAATACTAAGTTAAACTTCAGTATGTCTTATCTCCCTCAAAATAATGTCCAATCTAAGTGGACTATCCAGACACTCGAGGACATGTTGATATAATGTTTAATAGACTTAAAATAATTATGGGATCAACATCTTCCTCTATTTGAGTTCTCATACAATAATATTTTCTACTCAAGCATCCAAATAGACCCTTATGAAGCCATTTATAGGAAGAGGTGCATAAAAAATTTATGTTGGGATAAAGCTGGTGAATGTAAACTACTGGGTTTTGAAATGGTTGAGGAAATGGTGGAGAATATAAATAGCATTCAATAGCACATCGAGGCTTCTCAAATTCAGCATAAGAGATTTTTTTATAATCATCAATGATATATGGAATTTATGGTTGGAGATAAGGTATTCCTCTAAATATCTCTGTGGAAGAACGTCATGATATTTGGAAATAAGCAAAATCTTAGTCCAGGATAGAATGCTCCCTTTGAGATCCCTGATCACATTGGAGGAGAAGACTATTGACTAACCCTCCCACCTAACCTATGTCAAGTACAAGCTGGGGTCTATATATCCCTCTTGAAGAAGTACATATCATACCCCTTATATGTGTTGAATCCATAGGTGGTACTATTTGAGAACGATCTTCAATATGAATAGTATCTGATAAAGATCTTATATCATAGACACAACGTTCTATGAATTAAGATAATGAACATAGAAAAAGTTATATAAAGAAACCTAAATTTTAAAGAAGATATGTGGGAACTAGAGGTGGTGATGAAACAAAATTAAAATAATTTATTTTAGTGTACAAAATGAAAAATTTTAGGATGAACTTCTTGAAGGGGGGAAGATTTTAATGACCAACATTTATATAAATAAAATCACCGTTGGGATTGAATTAAATTAACTATTATTGTTATAGATAACACTTTCAATTAATTGTTTTATTATATCCTATTAGATTTAAAATACCATTATGAATCATAACAATTGATTAAATATAAATTGAATAGAGATCATATGATTAGTATTAATACATGGTTATGATAAATAAAATTGACAGAGTTAAAAGAAGTGACAGTATCAACCAGAAAGATCATACCCTATGAAGCCCATTTATCAGAGATTACAAGGGAGACAACATAATTTGGATTTCTCTTTAATAATCCCAAGATTATATCCAACTACCAAAGAATGTTATAAACCATTTATGGGAGAAGTTCAAGCTCATTGAGATCACAGCCCAAACTATGTATGCTGAGAGACCCCATAAAAATATCCCATCACATAACTTACCCGCAGGGTGTTTACCTATGTAATTAAGGGATATGTATCAGGACCATGATAATATGAATATTTATATTGTATTTTTAATATCATAATGGTTATATTTACTTCTTATTATTGTTACTTTATAAATGATTTTTATTTTGATTCAACAAAACACAAATTGTATTTTTGGGTAATATGTAACTTCAAATAAGACACTCCTTTTGATGAATTAATGGATTTTTGAAATAAATTATATTTTAAAAAATATTATTATTATGTAAATAAAGTAAATATAAATGAAAATATAATTTTAATGAAATAAAATGTAATTTTGATAAGGGTTCAAAAACTGTTATTGTCAATAAACCAATAATTTCTCAAAATATTTCAATTTTTATTTTAAAAGTAAAATTTAGAATATTTATAAAATTATTTGGATAAAATATTTATTATTTTTTAAAACATAATTGTGAAATTATTTAATGGGTAATTTGTCATAATATTTTGAGATAGTTGAATTTTCAGGTAAAAATAATATTTGGTATAAATATAAGGTTTGTATCATAAAATCATAATGACCTTAAAGTGATATAATATATGATATAAAATGAATCCACAAAAAAATATATGTTTCTACTTTAAAATAATATGATTTTTATATGATTTTATTATTTTTATAAAGCCTTTATTAATCCTCCAAAACATATATTATATATGAAGGTTTTAAAACCGATTATTTATGAACGTGACTCACTTACACATCACCAATGATAGTAATTTTATGATTTAGGCCCCTGTAATTATAAAATAATTAAAAACACTCATATTTTGTGGAAACCATAGGCAAAAACCATGGTACGGTTTGTGGATCTATTTACTTTATTATATAGAGTCCAAAACCTTTATTTGGGAAATAATAAAGAACTCCCCCATATTTTCCTATATAAACCCAACCAACCCCCCTTACTATTCTCAAAAAAACATTGAATACATCCCTACTATATCCTATCCTCTATATATTTCTCTCAAGGTGACCCCATGATATCATGATGTTTCTCTCAATATTTTGGATTCACCCTCTCAAGGTAAGGGATCCTTTCTTTATACTCTTTATTCAAGAATCATCTTCATTTTATGCCTTTTTTTCAATTAATAATGTTAGTTTATGTTTTTTCAAAATAAATATTACTATAATTTTTATTTAAAGTTGATGATACACCCCTTTAACTCTCATTAAACCGTTTTTATGCATCTTTAATTAATGTCATTATGGTGTCAAAATTTCATTGTGATTTTCTTCCTTTTCAAACCTTTGTATTGTGAATACCATCAGTATTAAAACTCACGGGTATTCAACTAGACATACCTATAATTATTTTATTGGGTACATACATGTAGGCATTTCACACTCCTTGATAATATAATTAAATGTGATGAAATGAGATCTTATATTGAATGATCTGTGTGGCACACTTATGCATGTACATTATATAAAAGTGACATGTGCACCTAGAATTATATAGTGGTATAATGAATTGGGTAGTGTTTTAGTCTCATGATATTTCATTCAAGGGATTAGGGGTTAAACCTAATCCATAAAAATACTTTTTGACCATGTTATTATGCCTTGGAGGTTAGCCTTCAACTATGTTTATGATTTAATTTTTAAAGTTATTGCCACATTTCTTGTGTTTCATTTATGTTATCATGCCATATCATTCCTTTTTATTCATGTTTACGATGATCAACTTTTTATGTCCCTTTGAATTCCCTATTATCTAACATGAAATTATTTTTTCATGTTATTCTTTGTTTATTCCCTTATTGGGATTTATAGATCATCCATTTTTTATGTATATCTCTAGGTAATCCCAAGATTTTTTAGTATGATTGAATATTACGAGAATTATAAGGAATTTTTAAATAATTGGAATGTACCCTTTGATTAATGATGTTATGCAATGTTCCTAATTACTGAAATACACTAGAATTCTAAATCTTCTCGGTTGTATAATTTATACCTCTGTGTAATAAATCATTAATTAATGTTTAATAAAGAAAAGGGTTTTTATTGTCTTGATGGATTTAATACCCTTTTTATACCATTTACCCTTTTCCTCATACCATTTTTTATATTTAATCTTTCAAAAATATTCCTTGATGTGTCCTTTTCTTTTACACCCATAAAATGTTATCTTATTAGTGGAATCATTTTTTTTTCTACTATTTCCTCCAATTTCCTCAATTTTTATACTTTCCTATATAAATTTATTTCTTGAAGAAACTGATCTTCTTATAGAATTTCTTGAATTGTTTGGATGGGTGAGAAATTTCCTCATAACTATCATTAAGAAATTCTTCATCACTAAAACATTCATATTTGATTTTCTCTTTTAGTTTAGAGTTAGCTAATTTTAAGGAAACTAATTTCCACATTGGTTCATATTAATTTTATTTATTTACTTTGAGTTCCCCCTCATACATCATAAGATTCACAATGAGTTACTTTAATAGTATTTAAATGATGTCACAAGATTATGTGATGGAAACTATAGTTCTTATCTACCTATCAGGTAAAAATCTCAAAAGTCACATCACTTTTTCTTTGTCCTCAATTTTATTTCCAAATGAATTCATAGTATTTAGGATTTCATTAAATAAGATATATATTAGAAATGGACTCATTAGGTTTAATTATGAATGTATCTTATTTAATGGTATAAGTATTTAAACATATTTCATTGAAATTTTTGGTTCCCCCATGAGATATAGAAAGAGTATTCCAAATTTAAAAATAAGTTTAACAAATAGATATTCTATTAAATCCATTTATCTTAAATTATAATATAATTCATTAGTTACTATGTAGTTTCAGTCATAAAAATCCTTAGTGGAATCAATCCCTTCATCTCTAGTATTATTGGGTATTTTATATTTTTCCTCAATAACCTTCCAAATATTAAATCACATGCTCTCAATATGAATTTTAATCTTGATATTCTATTTAGCATAATTAGTTCTATTAAAATAATAAAATTGAGTATTTATACTTCCTTCTTATCTATTGTTATCCATAAAGATAGAAATTTTAATTTAATTGGAAATATATGGTCTTTTAGTAAAACTAGATCACAATAAAAAGTATTTTGAAAACAACCCTAATAGAAAATGTTGGTCCCATTGGCCAACTAAAGGGGGGGTGAATTGATTTTCTAATATCTGACATAAGGAATCTTCTTAATGTTGCTGGAGGGGGTCTAGTTCCATCTCATAGCTTAGGTTTTATGTTCTTCTAAGATATTAGGGACTTTTGTAGGTAGGATTACCCAAGGTAGGTAGTGAGAACTTAATTCAGAAACTATATTACCCATAAAATGGAAAACACAGTGTGTGAGTATGGGACCAATTTTTTTTCTACAGAATATATTTTCACTCATTATTGGAAATTATAAGGATCTTAGTGCAGAAGATGAATGGAATATGAAAATACCAAAATGGAAAAGGAATCATAACTATGGAATGCCTAGGAGGTTAGAAATATAGATGGAAAAAGAATGTAACCTGGTTAAACCTTATGATATTGGGGTAAAATTATTTTTTATTCCCTACCTGGACTATGAGGTGAATGAAAATATTGAAAATTTATACTACTAAAGATTAATGAATTGGAAGAAGAGGTATTTACTGTTAAGAGAATACCCAGTTAATAAATCCTTGAAGATCAAACCATGGAAGGACTACACTAACATTTAAAACCAATGAACACCATATCAATGACTAAAGACATGAGATTAAAGTTATAAGTCATACCTCTTAGTATATGGGTTTCCAAAATTAATGATCTTATTAAGAATCATCAACCATAAAAGTATCATCTAGAGAAAAAGGATGGAAGAAGAAGGAAGGCAGATGAGAATATTGGTAAAGAGGTATCTGCTAAACCCAATTCTGATTCCAATGTCCTAAAAATTGGAACAAAGAGTCCAAAGAAATAAAAAGGGAGTCTCATTGCACAATATTATCCTTCATAGGATGGAGATGTTATTAAGGAAGTTAGAAAAATAACTTTATAAAAAATATATACTGATTTGATTGTACATTCTAAGGTGTTGGTGGAAGACCAATTTACAATTCAATCCTAAGTTGAAGATGTTGAAAGGATTTATCCATGATTTATCCAGGCCGACACTATTGATAAAAAACTAGATTTTATTGATACTAAATGTATAATTATTCTTTGATGCTTCAATGAAGGTAAAATAAACCTATATTTTTATATTAAAATATAGTATAAGATGGATTCCCTAACTGAATATCTCATTCAAGATAATCTAGAATGAGATAAATTTAATTTTGGATAGGGTCTCAAAAGGAATCATAGTTATAATAATCTCTCGATTATTTGGGATGGTTTCGAATAACTATTCTTTATTTAACTCCTTTATAGCCACTTCAAGGTCCATAGTGTTTGTATATGTTTTTTAGTTTTGCACTAATCCTTTAAAAGTTTCATATATGAAAATACTAATAATTTAATTTAGAAGAATCCAGAAATAATAAATTCATACCCTACTAGTAAATTAAAAAATTGGGGTCAGTATAACTTAGAGAAATTTAGTGTATTCATTTTTTAATGTCTTCTAATTTTTTTTCTTTATGATCATCATTTTTACACTACTCTACATATCTATGGGTGATGGTAATAGATTCCATTTCTATGAGTAGTTAACAAAAGTACTTAAATTGTAAAATATTGATGTCCTTCTTCTCCATTAAAGAACCATTCATCTATAGAGTTATGATTGAAAAATAATTTCTATGGAGAGTTCACTAAAATGTGTTGATCACCAAGATATAGTTAGATGTCTCAACCCCATTTCATCACATCTAGGGAACAATTTTGATTATCTTTATTTAAGATAAGAAATATATTTTATTTAATTAAAATCAATTTTATTTCCCAATTATATTCCTTTATCACCTTATTTCAACTATCTATCTCAACGTTGATTTGATGCATTAACTTTTTGGATCCTTTTCTCTTAGATTTCATATTTGTTTTATTTGATTGTTTTGGTTTTTTTGGTCTGTACTAAAATTTATTTCTCTATATGTTAACCATACATACCACAATACCAATAGTTAGTAGTTTATAAATAAATAAATTTAATCACATCAATGACTATTCTATTTGGATGTATGGAACGTGGTTAAAGATATGATATGAATATTTATCTGAATTTGATAAATTCCACTGATATGTAATATTTTTTAAACATTTACAATTGTTTTTGGAGTTTCATCATTTTTGTAATTGTAGGAAGATTGTTTGGTATGCAGTATTCTTGGATGATGTGTAATATATTTGGTTAGACCAAAAAATAACCAGGTTACAGAGTTTCCTGGATATACAATTTTATTTGGGAATAAAAATAATTATAAAAGTTATGGAAATTTTTATGTATATGTAATATAGGTTGGGATGTGTATAGGATATTTTACATAGAGTTCAAAAAATAAATAAAAGGAAAAAAATCCTAATATACGTAAGGTTTTTTCTGATGTATGAGGTTATTTAATTCCATGCATATGGTTTCTGAGATGATGTATTATATCCTATAATTTACTAAAAAGTGAAAAAGGTACATAGATAATACTTTCCATAAGTTTTTTTGGGTTTTCACTGGGAGAAGAATACATGTCATCCCACTAATATATGATAATAGAAAAACCTAGAGCTGGTGGGTTGACATGAAATCTCTTTCACTGATAATTTCAATAATCACGGTGAATCTAAAATGATGAGAATATTCATGCCATGTCCTTGTAGAATAAATTTTACATTAAAAAAATCCTTTTCTAAAATAGGGATCACATAATATTTATTTCGAGTAGTGGACATGTAATGAAGGTATTTAACAAGAAAAATGGTTTGCAGTCTTTATAAGATCTATAATCTTCATGTTATGATACAGGCATTCATTCCATGTTTACATGATACCCATTTTGACATTAAAAAATGAATGATGAAGACAACCAATAAAATTTAGGCTTTAGGTTGTTTTTCAATATAGATAAAGTCCACACTATAAAGATTCATGTCACACTGTGATTCCATAATTTGTTAAGGAAACAAAGGATAAAACCGTATATCTAATCTATGATATAAGTTTACATACTCTATTTTTTGTAACCCAAATAGTTCAAAAAAGTAGATGATTTATAATTCATAGAAAAGTTTGGAATTTTATGAGTTATTATTAATTTCCCATTTTAATTACAGTGATAGAGATCTATATGAATATGGTCCAAGGGATTCATTTGAAGTATAAGAAGTTATAATTTTATAGGTAGAAACTTATTTAAATATAATTTTGAAATTATTAGTATATTAAATAAAATATTTTTTTAAAAAATATAAAGAATTTAGAGAATAAAGAATAATAAATGGAATTATGTGTTCCAAGAAGTAATAAGTAGAAAGGGTAAAAAACACAAGCTTAGTGCATATCTAAATTAGAGAGGATGAGTTTTTACTAGAAAGATTTTCATTAAAAATCAAAGTTCTATATAATCATGGATATTATTAGTTTACTATAGTAACGAAGACAAAAATATTATTCCTATATTATAATGATCTAATCTAAAGTAATTGTTTACTAATATGTGAAGTTTTATCAAAGATTAAATACTTAACTCTTATCATAAAAAGTTGATTAAATATGATAGTGAAAATAGAATAAACAGTTGTTATAAACAGGTGCATCACTTTAATAAATATTATATAGATTGAAAATTATATAAATGGAATGTCCTTCATGTCCATAAATTGAGAATATACCCAAATTTATCTAAATTGATATATTTTGGCATAGTATACAAAATAAGAGAAGTGAGTGACTCTTTTGAGGCAGTGATCCTTTCCCTAAATCATTCTACATGAAGTGATCCTTGGGGAGGATTGGATTTAACTAAACATGTATAGATAGTGATCCTTGGTGAAGAGTGATTTCACTTAAAACATTATTTCTATAAAAACAGTAAGTTATAGTGGATTTTTTACTCCAGAATAATGATGAATGTATGATCCTTGGATGTATCCTAGTGTGGGTGAACTCAGTAAAATATTTGTTTCACTACATTATTTATATTCTAAACATATTTGTGATATATTTTATGGATGAATTTGAAAAAAATGAAAATAAAAAGTTAAATAAGTGTTCCTTCTGACATGGGTATAATATTCAAAGGAAAAGACTAGAAGAAAAAAATTTAATTTTTCTAACATCTCGATTCACCCCATCATAGGGTGACATAGGTTACAAAAAGTGGTATCAGTGCCAATAGTTTTTGTTTTCGGAAGATTAACCTTGAAGATGTTTTATTATCGTAGTATGGTTACAATTTCTTAAGAGAGTAAAATGATAGTTCAATATTAGAATAGAATTAAGGGTGATTTTGGAATTAAAGTAGACCTTGAGTTTGATCATAAATAATTATATATTTAAACTATGAAGAACCAAAGTGTTTGAGGACTGTTTAAAAAATATTATAAGTATGTAAAAAAATTTGAGGTTGAAATGAACCTATATAAACAAGTTAATAAAGAATAAAACATATTTAAATAAGAATCAGAACTAGGTATCAGAATGACTGAATATATAAAATAAAAAAAAATTGATTGATAGTCAGAGTGGTTATTTTGAAGAGTGAAATGAGATAATTTATTCCCTTGAGAATGAAACTTCTCTGTTTAAATGGATGAAATATAATGATATCTCAGATGATTATTTATTTGAATATAAAAGTGTTTGTGGATTTAGTACAGGATATGTGTCACATATGAGAGTACTAAAAAAGTATAGATGGCCATGTTTTTAATAAATAGTATTGAAGAAGTTATTATAAAACGTAATTAATATTTAGAATGATTGTTAAAAAAAATTAATGATACTATATAAAGTCTCTTTAAGGATATTATTGAGAATGAAGTTCAAGGAATTTGTCTTATTGATCAGATAATGGTTGGTAAGAATGAAATTGAAAATAAATTGTTGATAAAAACACTCCATGAAAAATTGAAAGAAGTATAAGGAGAATTAACATTAGCCATAATAGTCAAGAATGATCAGTTAGATATAAAGGTGAAATGATTAAAAAAACAACATTTTTTAATATAATTACAAAAAGGAAATTAAGAGCAATTAAAGATGATAAAAATTTTATACAAATTAAAGGTAAAATACTTGTTTTATGGAAGATATCTCAACTTGAAGTAATTTAGAATAAAATTTAAATTTAAAAGTGTTAAAAACAAGATAAAAAAATAATAATACTCCATGTAGATTTATTAAGTCATCAAAAAATATTAAGGGATTATTTGAAGTTCAAAGCACAACCATTTTTGGATGATCATTTTAGATGATTGATACATAATCAAATAATGATATCAATAAATTTATAGTGAATTAAGAAAAGGATATAAGATGAGTTCACAAAGATGAATCAGTAAAATAAATCCAGAAAATAAATAAGGTGATTGAATAAAAAAACTAATGAAAAGAGAGAAATATCAGAACAATTGTTTTTTTATTATGGGATGATTGTTCATTATATAATCTTTTGTGAGGAATACATTGGAAAAAATTCAAATTATGAAAGGAAATGAATATCGAATTCAACTAAAACACAAGAGGGAAGGAATAATTCTTATACTTGTGATTATTATTCTTCTAATTTCGGTGTTACTAACATGAAAAATAGATAAAAATATAGAAAAAGGTTATTCCCATACAAAGTAATTTAAATTACTCATTTAGAGGAAAATTTTGTTATAGACCATAGGTTCACTTAATGAATAAGTGAATAATATAATTTTTGGGATATAATCCATAGATGAGTAGAGGAAGTAGAGATCAATATAGTAGAAGATGTTATGAATGTGGTTAAAAATTACATATTCCAAGGTATTGAAATATGAGAATAAGAGAATTAATGATAAGGTAGACCACTGTTCTTGTGACTAATTAAAATTAATATATTTTGGAATTTTTTTCTTAAAATAAACAATAGATTCACATGATTAAGGAATGATAAGACAAACTATAAAAAGGATATGCTTCAGAAATCGAAGGATGTTATAGTATAGTATCTATCATGGAAGGAAAATATGAAATTATAGATAAATAATATGAAAGACTAATATGTACTTGTGTATAGAAAATAAGACGTAAAGATACAAAAATATCATCAAAATCTTGAAAGGATAGAGCATGAAGAGACTTGTATCACTAGAAGAGTCTTTATTTTTATAAATAATAAGAAATCTTGTAGAAGTGGAATCATTGAAAATATTTCCCCATAGGGAATATACATGAAGTAAAAGTAGAAAAATAATGAGAAATCACCAACTCATGAGGAAGTGAAGACGGTAAAAATACTGATTTGGAGTGAAATAGGTGTAAAAGAAATATATGAATATTTCAACATGTATTAATTCAATTTCAGAACTCAAAATATAGTATCAGAAATTTATCAAGTTGAGGTAATCATTGAAGAATAAAATAGAAAACCTAATTAATTAGAAGTTACATTCATAGAGGAATACTTTCTATACTTGTTTATTAACTAACAATGTGGTATTAACTAGTTTCTTTATAAGATATTTAAATCTTCTGAGGATAAATTATTGAAACCAACAATTGGTTTCTATATATTAAATATAATAAAAATATTTAGTGTGTATAAATTATGAAATTAGTGGGTATTAATGTTAAATATTAAAATTCTAAATATGTTTATTTGAAAATGGAGAAATCCCATGAATAAATGATGTTTTTCTGACTCACACTCTTTGTAATTTATTTTTTATACACTAATAGTCTTTTGTAAGTATAATCGACATCATAAGATAGTTTTTTATTGAAAGACTTTAATTTTTGTGAGTATTTATGAAAATTAATGTTTGAAATGGGTAATATTAAATTTATTAACTTAGAAACTTTTTTTCTTACATTGAATTTTGACTTAGTAGGCTTAGTGTATTTGTTGACGACTATTTGCCATGTGGTAGACTCACTCACTAGAGTTTTTGTGAAGAATGCAGCTAAAAGTGAATTTGGGTTGAAATAGATAACAATTAAGGACAAGAAGTTGTAATATTATAATGATATTAAATAAGTGGTTGAAATAGTGAAATGTGTTTATAGGAAAAAAGAAAGTGGATAAAATATTTGAAGATATGGGGATCATAGTCTCTCTGAATCTAGATATTCTTGGGGAAATTAAAATATGATTATTTTTTTAAAAAAAACTGGTGCAAGAAGATTATTGAAAAAAGTTAATTAATACAATACAGATGGATTGAATTACTTGGTTAGGATTGACCGTTTTTATTTTATTTCCTTGGGGGGGGGGAAACAAATCTATACAATCCATCTGATTGGAGGGTCTTGGATTGAAAGAGATATGTGAAGATATTATTTTTATTTCTTGAAATTTCATAGATTTTATGGAAGAATTTTCAAAAAAAATACAAAGGGGTAGATGTTTGTAATGATTATATTTGTTGTTAGATTTTTTGATAATAAATTTTGAAATGGTTTTTGGATTTGTTGATTGTAAGTAAAAAACCAGTAACTAAGAACATAATGTTGTATATTATGGAAGTTTAAAAATTGAGATAGTAGTTTTTTTGGTATTGGATTTGGGTTGGAATTAGTACTCCATAATATATGTAAATTGTATGTTCTAGAAGTAATGATAAAAGGATGATATACTAGTTGTTGTGAAGGATAGAGTTTTCAAAGTTAGTCTATTTTTTTCTCTAAGTAGAAGTTTATTCTAAAAGTTGAGAAAGGTTTTTAGATATCCAGAAGGTTCCTGGAGATATTCTATAGATATTACTCTAAATGTGGTAAAGTCTCATGCTATGTAAAATCTTTATACACTTATATATGTTTTTATAGTTTTTTGTAAATGTTATAAATAGTTCGATGTGAAATATTATTGGTAAATGTGTAATATATTTTTTTGTCTAGAAAATAGAAAAGGCGTAGAGCTACCTGAAAAAATAATAGATTTTGGGAAGTCATAGAATTGGTAAAGTCTGGGATGTTTTAATTTTTAAATAATATATTTTGTGAATTGTGTAGGATATCTTCCCTAGAGTTCATAGAATGTTACAAAGGAAAAAAGTATCCATATAAATAAGATTTTATTTGATGTGTAATGTTATTTCCTTACATAAATAATGTTTTTAAGAGGATACACAATATCCAACAATTTATGAAAATGTAAAAAATGTGAGTATAAATATTTTCAAGGTGATTTTTATTCCTTCTCACAAGGAAAATGAGATAAGTCATACCATGGAGAGACTAGATTTTTTTGTGAATATTTAATCATTTAAAAACATAGAGTTTGAATTAAAACATGAAATATATTTCATTAGGAATTTTTACAATCATGATGACTTTGATATAGGGATAATATTTATTCCATGTCATAGAAGAAACCATTTTGGAATACAAAATCCCTATGTAAAATAAGGATATGAGAATAGTAATTTCAATTCGTGGAAATGTATTAGAGGTATTTAACACCATAACAAGTTTTGAGTTTTTATAAGACCTATAATTTTTCATATTGTGGTATAATCAGTCATGTTTCAATTATAGGAGAAACAACACATCTTTGAAACCACAAAGAATAAAGATAGCCTATAAATATTTGGCTTCATGTTGTTTTTCATAGATAAAGGTAATTATATGAAGATTCATATCACTCGATGGTAGTACCAGGAAATTAATGAAATTCATGAATAACCCATACTACCAAACCATAATTCAAGTTTCCATGTCATTCTTTTTATAACATAGGTAGTTTGAACTAACTGGATGAATTGAAATTATTAGAATAGCTTGAAATTTTTCGAGATATTATTAAATTCCCATTTTAATTCCAATTGTGGAGATTTATATGAATATGAACAAAGGGATTAATTTAAAGTAGAGGACGTTATAATTTGATCGGAAATTACTTATTTTAATTTTAATGTCAAATTCTTAGGATGTATAATAAAATTTTACAATGCAGAATGTAAAGAAGATAAATAATAGAGAATAAAAAAAGAAAAGGAATTTTGTGATATTATAAGAAAGAATTATATAGGGTTAGAAACATGATATTATTTTATATATAATTTAGTATGGATGAGTTTTTTCTGAATATATTTTCATTAAATATTATATTTGTGTATAATCATGGATATATCAGGTTTTCTGTAGTAAAGAATAACATGTTAAAGATAATTCCTATTATATAATTATTTAATCTAAACATCATTATTTTCTACTATTTGAAGTTTTATAGAATATTAAAGACACTAACTACTATTCAACTAAGCATGGAAGTGAAATTGGAAGCATCACTTGGTATATATTGGAAGATCGCATCAATAAATATTATACTAATTAAAAATTATGAACTTTGAGTGAAATTTATATTACTAAACTAAGAATATAAATAAAAATATATAAAACGATATATTATAGTGTAGTGTGCAAATTAAGAGAGGGGAGTGACCCTTCAGAGGTAGTGATCCAATCCTTAAATAATTCTATAGGAAGTGAGCATTAATGAAAAGTGAATTCACTTAAAATGTTATAGGAAGTGAGCCTTGTTGAAGAGTGAATTATCCTAAATATTTATATCCTAAAAATAGTGAGTTATAGTACATTTGGTACAATAGAATAGTGTTGAGTGTATATGTTTTTGTATACTAGTTTGGGCGATATAAGTAAATTCTTTTTGTCACTAAAATCTTTACATTTTGCACCTATGCATGATATCTACTGTGCATGCATTTGATAAAGTGATGATAGTCCAAGGATGAATAAGTGTTCCATATAAAAAAGGAATAATATACAAATAGAAATAGTATAAGTTAAAAAAAGTAATTATGATAACAACCAAAATTCAACCTCCTTTTAGGGTGTATTGGGTTATAAAAATACATAACTGTAATATAATTTGCATGTGACACACACTAAAAATTTATAAATGGTATGATGAATTCAACACTGGAAATTATGGATAAATAGAAGACCCTAAAATCCCATAACAAATATAGAATTTGGATAAAATAGAGTAAACTCTTCATCACATGGGCTCTAGTCATGAACATTGACATTAACCATCTCCTTTGGAAACCACTAAGATCTGGTTCCACTAGTTCCATGTCCACCGAATTCACCTTCATACCATGCATCATCTTTATAGAAAAAAATGCATAAGCATGAATTTCTATGCAAAGGTAAATATAAATATACTCGCAGAGGACCCAAAAAACACAATGGTGGGATGAAAAAGGTAATATATCTCAAAAACAGAGTTAGGGAAAAGACACTAAGAATCTCAAACAAGCTCCAAGGATTATACAACCAATGTCATAACAATTTCCCAAACAGATATCCCAATTGTAAGACATATACTATAGGAAAACATAAATGATTTATATGATGTATGGATCATAACATCCAAACTACATATCTTTCATCACTCTCACACTACCCTTTTTAATTCATATAATGGGACACAGACCTTATGAGAACCCTGCTTTTTATTACACACTAAAACATGATTTATTAAATAAACTTCAATTTATATGACATAAAGAACGAGAGGTATAGTGTCTTTGGGGATTAGGATAATTACATAACAAAATATAACATAAAGTAGGAAACATATTCATTGAAAAAATCCTTTACAAGACCACTACATTCCCTCGTACTTAGCATTGCATGGAATAACCTGAGGACATGCATAAGAAAAGGGTGAGCTATAAAGCCCAGTAAGGGAATAAACATGGAATAACATGAGGAATTCAATACATGTTAAAAACAGTCATATAAATAGAGAACAAGATAAGCATAAACATAAATTCATGATAAATCATGATAATCATAACATGGAAATGTGGTAACAACACTTAACTTGGAATTAGCATGAGCTAAGGCTCATTGCACATGGAGCATGATTAATCCCTCATTACACATTAAGCACGAGTAAACCCTTGTTGAACATGAATTATAATGATTAAACACCCATTTCACATGATGTATCATGATACTATACATTACCCAATGCATTGGAGATCTATCAGGGTGCACCTTTCTTAAACATTTCATTTCATGCATAAGTGTGCCACATGGATCATAAAACATTGAATAATTCAACATAATCATTTATTCCAAGATACAAGAACGTGGAATACATACTTTAACCTCTTTAAACAATAAGTAAATGTGCATAAAGGTAAATACCCTTGATATAGAAATGGGCATGTTATTCACTACACAATGACTTTGGCTTGGAAAAACGCGATGCAATTTCGGCAGCATAACGGTGTGACATAAGAACTCATAAAAATGGTTGATTAGAGAGAAAGTTTTGTCTCATCATATTTTCATGACATGGACTATAATTGGGTCATTAAGATACATGTACCAACAAATGTAATGGAATTTAGATTCACGATACAAAATAATTGCTTGAATGTAAATGAGGAGAGAGAAATTCTTTTCGGAATTTCGGCATAGTAACGGGTGTACATAGAAGGAATTTAATGAGAGAGAAAGGGGTATCACATAATTATAACATAAAGACGGCAGTATGGGGGAGGTGATAAACCCTACCCCAACATTTCTAATTGAAATTAAAAGGGTGTAAAAATTTAAAGAATATTGCACAAAAATGAGAAAGGAAGAAAAACCCTTACTTGGAAGTGTGCTTCCAAAGGCCTGAGAGAGGATTGAGAGAGGCTTCTTGGGAGCTTGGGGCGCATTGGGAGGATTCTAGAGAGAGGAGAGAAGAGGTTGGACGAACTCCAAAGGCATTGAGTGAGGAGTAAGTTGGATCTTTGGTGGGTGTATATAGGAAATGAGAGGAAATTGTTTATTATTTAGGTTTGGGACACCTCACATTAAACTAATCAAAACCACAAAACAGACCATGGTTGTTGCCCATGGTTTTTAAAAAAGGTGAGTGTAAAAAAATATTTTATAAGGCCAAAGTATGAACTTCTTAAAATAATAGGTTTTCTTAGGTGGAGGTGAGTCACACTCTCAAGGAAAACAATTTAGAAAGATAAAATGTTTTATAAGTCATAGAGGGTCCACTAAGGCATCATAAAATTAATCAAACAAATATAAAATCACATTATTTTAAGGATAAAATATATATTGGATGAACATATCATTTATAGTATTTTATTACATCACTATCGGGTCATTATGATTTCATAAAACACATTATATATTTAAACAGTATTTAATTTTTACCCAAAAATTCGACTATCTAAAAAAATTATAAAAATTTCAACGTTGGATAATTTTGACATCCTGATTCAAAAAATAATATTCATTTTTTTCTAAATAATTTTCTAAATATGTGAATTTTTAATTTTAAAATAAAAACTGACATTTATCAAAAATTCATGTTTTTTGACAAAAATAGCTTTCAAACCTTAATAAAAATTTCAATTGCATTCATAAAATTATATGATAATTTCTAATTAATAAAATTTAATTTAATAATAATAATAATTTATTAAAATATTATTTAATTCAAAAATCTATTAATTGATGAAAATAGATTTCTTAGTTGAATATTTACAAAGTAACAATAATAAAATGAAAGTACATTCTTTATTATATAAAAAATAATGTACATAATCATAGTGCTAGGGATTTATTACATAACCCCTAAAAAGAGCCGCATAAGACCTAAGGGTAAGGTACACAATGGTGATGGACTCTTGGGGTGGCTCGGATAACATTTCTCGCGTTGTGATCTCTATCAACTTCGACTTCTCCCGTAGACAGTTTCGTTCGAGCTTAACCTGTTGAAGCTCGGCTTGGTATTGGTCAAGAGAGAATCCTAATGACGCCACCTCTTTTATAAGCTCTAACAAATGGGCTTTATATGGAGAAATTTTTTTGGATGAGGCCATCGCTTCCTTTGTCTGAGTAAATTGGACTGTTAAAGCCCTATATTTATACTAATCATGTGATCACTATTCAACGACCATATTAGCAACAGTCACAATTCAAAAACATAAAACCAAGGAAGTTCATATGTTTTACATAACCATTTTACATAATAAGACATTTAAAAAGACCGAGAGGAATTTACATTAATGAATGTTTGGGTAGTTACAATCTTCCCCCCTTAAGAAATTTTACCCTCGAATTTTTCCCCGCACTAAATAGATAAGGGTAACTCTCCTTCATCACTTCCTATGATTCCCACGTCACTTACTCAAAATTTTGTTTCCACCAAAACCCCTTGATGAGGGGAATTGTCTTATTTCATAGAACTTTTTCTCTATGATCTAAGATCTTCACTGGTTTCTCCGGATAACAAATATGATCCTCTAACTGTACCACCTCTGAAAAGAGTACATGTGAAGGGTCCGGTATGTTCTTACTTAAGAGGGATACATGAAAGACATCATGTAATTTGGCCATGGTAGGTGGAAGTAGTAGTCGATAGGCCACAACCCCGACACGATCAAGAATCTTGAGGGGGTAGATGCACCTTGGACATAACTTCCCTTTCTTTCCAATCCTCATGACCTTCTTCCACAGAGATATGTGTAGAAATACCATGTCTCAGACTTTAAACTCAAGGTCTTGTCTATGGTTATCTGCATAACTCTTATGTCGACCCTGGGATGACTTGATATGCTGCTTAGTGGTTTTCACCTTCCCCAACATTTCTTCAACCATTTCTAGTCCAAGCAGCTTACACTCACCGACCTCATCCCAACACACCGGTCTTCTGTACCTTTTCCCATAAAGGTCTTCTTATGGTGCCATTTGGATGCTCAAGTGGAAACTGTTATTATAACAGAACTCATCTAGATGAAGATGTTGATCCCATCCCTTTTTAAAGTCCATTGAGTATGCACTCAACATGTCCTCAAGTGGTTGGATAGTTTGCTCAGATTGGCCACCAGGTTGAGGATGATAGGTCATACTGAAGTTCAGTTAAGTATTCAGAGCATGTTGAAGACTCTTCCAAAACATAGAGGTGAATCTTGGATCTCGATCAGACACAATAGATAGTGGTACTCCATGAAGCCTTACCACTTCTTTGATATATATATATATATATGTTCCAATTTATCCAATAAGAAATCCTCTTGAATAGAAATGATGTGTGCAGCCTTTGTAAGATGATCCAAAACAACTATGATTGCATTGCCGCCTTTGGATGTATTTGGAAATCTGGTGACAAAGGCCATGGTGATGTTCTCCCATTTCCACTCTGGTATGAGCAATGGTTGCATCATCCCCTTATACTTCTACCTCTCTATCTTTACTTGCTGACACACCAGACACTTTGATGTATATTCAGCGATATCCTTCTTTATATTATCCCACCAATAATGCTCTTGGATATCTCGATACATCTTTGTGTTTCTTGGGTGAATAAATAAATTTGAACTATGTGCATCATCTAAAAGTTCCTTCTTCAGCTTTGGACTTGATGAAACAAATAGTATTTCCCCAAATCTCACAATTCTTTCTTTATTAACATTAAATTCCGAGGATTTCCCTTTTCCGATAGCTTCTACTTTTTCCTGAATTCCCACATCATACTTTTGAGCATCCTTTAACCTGTCCAAAAGTGACGGTTGAGTGGTCATTTGTGAAAGGATTGATGATATTCCCATATTTATGATTCCCATGACCTTGTTCATCAAATATAAGAATATTGGATCCTTTTCAATTCTAATCAATGATAGAATCGTTGGGTCCTTTCTACATAGGGAATTTGCCACCTTGTTCGTCATCCAATGGAGGTAATGGATTGAGAAGTCATAGTCTTTGATCAGCTATAACCATCTTCATTGGTGCATGTTCAACTCTTTCTATGTGAATATATACTTAAGGCTTTTGTGGTCCATATATATTTCAA
Organism: Viscum album; assembly: GCA_963277665.1. Classification (NCBI taxonomy): domain Eukaryota; kingdom Viridiplantae; phylum Streptophyta; class Magnoliopsida; order Santalales; family Viscaceae; genus Viscum; species Viscum album. Next base: position 1,778,558,636 of record OY728157.1, read on the forward strand.
ACTTCTCCCGAAAAAGATAATGCTGCCAAATTTTTAAAGTGAAGATCACTGCAGCCAACTCAAGGTCATGAATTGGATAGTTATGCTTATGAACTTTCAATTGCCTTGAATCATAGGTATCGACTTTGTCATTTTGCATCAACATATGTCATAGGCCCTTCTTCGATGTATCACTAAATACCACAAAAATTTCTCTACTTCTGGGTAAAGTGAGAATAGGTGCAGTGATAAGCCTCCTTTTTAAATCCATGAAGATTTCTTCTCATTCATCGCTCCATGAAAACTTTACTAACTTCCGAGTTATCTTGGTAAGAGGGATGGACAATCGTGAGAAATTTCTCACAAATTTTCGATAATATCCAGCTAACCCCAGAAAGCTATGGATATCTGTTACTGATGTTGGCCTAGACCATCCCTCTATTGCAGCTGTCTTTGAGGGATCCACAAATATCCGATTGGTTGTGATGATATGGCCCAAGAATGATACCTCTTCAACTATAAATCAAACATGCTATACTTTGCATAGATCTTCTCCTTTATCAAGGTCTCTAGTACAGTTCTTATATGATCCTCATGATCCTCCTTCATTTTGGTGTATATTTGAATATCATCTATAAAGACTACCACAAATTTGTCAAGGTAATATCTAAAGAATCTATTCATCAAATCCATGAAGATTTATGGAGAATTAGTGAGTTTTAAAGGCATTAATATGAATTCATAGTGCCTGTATCTTGTATGAAAAGAAGTCTTGGGGACATCTTCCTTGTTTAACCTTACTTGATAATATCACGACCACAAATCTACCTTAGATAAGTATTGTTCTCAACACAGGTGATAGAACAAGTCATCAATCTGTGGGAGAGGATACTTGTTATTTATCATGATTTTTTAAGCTCACGATAATTGATGAAAATGCGCACTGACCCATATTTCTTCTTGATGAAGAAGATTGGTGCACCTCATAGTGAAGCACTTGGGCATGTAAACCCATTATCCAGATTCTCTTGTAGTTGTTTAATCAGCTCTTCAAGCCCCACAATATCCATTCTATATAGAGTCTTGGATATTGGTAACTCCCCAGGTATAAGTTCAATTCAGAATTGAACATCTCTTATAGGATAAATACTAGGAAATTCATCGAGAAACACTTCATCGAATTCCCTCACAATAGGCATGTCTTAAAGGATGGTTTCTTCATTGGAATTAATCATCTAATCCAGATACGTGTGATCATAGGGTAGTAATATCAATGATTTAGATGATGGAGTGAAAAAAGATTCATCCTCTTCCTTGCACTTGTACAGAATCGGGGGTCGATTCTCTACATGGAGAGTGATTTCCCTCTCACGACAATTTATGTTGGATCTATATAAGGAAAACCAATCCATGCCAAGAGTTGCATCAAATTCCACCAGAGGGAGTATGAAGAGGTTCGATGGGATGTTCAATCCATAGATTATGACAGGGGAGGAGTTATATTCTTTGGATGCATTGATTGCCCCATTTTCTATACTCACCGACATCTTTACATCCATGATTTGTGGTGGTGTTTGGATTGTTCTACTAAACTTTTAGGATATAAAAGAATGCGTAGAACCTGAATCAAAAAGTACGTTCTCTATTATTTAATGAATAACTAACATACCAGTCACCACTTCGTTGTTGGGGTTCAATTCGGGGGTAGTGATGGAAAAAGCTTTCCCTTTCTGCCTTGGAGGTTGTTGGTTGACTCCGAAAAACCTTTGGCTTAGGGAACTAATTTACAAGGTTCCTGGGTTCATTGCAGTTCTAGAAATGAACAACATGTTGATAGTCAAATGAAGCATTCCTCTTCTCTTTCATAGCTATGGGTTTTTGTTGCTAATAATTAATGTCTAGGTGCCCTTCTCTTCCACACCTAAAGCATTTCCTCATCCCCTTCAAAAAATTTCTAGGGTTTTTCTTTTTGAAACTTTGGAAAGTGGGGTGCTAGATCTTCTTAGAACCATTGGATTTATCCATCAGACCACCAGCATTGAAGTCCACCTTACGCTTCTTATCCCCATGAGACCCCTGAGATTATATGATCTCCATTTCAACCTTGAGGACACATCGGACAATTTCTTCATAGATGTCGAAGTCATGAATTTCCAGTGCTTTCTGCAGGCTAGGCTTGAGCCCACAAATAATTGGTCAACCTTACATTTTGGAGTAATGAAAAAGCTAAAAGCATACTATGAAAGCTTTGTAATGTTTTACTCATATGCTCCAATAGATTTGTCATATTTTTTCTTCATTTAAAGGAATTCCCTTTCCATCTTAAGCCGGAGGGTGTGTGTAAAATATTTATCAATAAACATATTCCAGAAATCCTTCCATTCCAATGCCTCGATATCCTCCTCAGGCTTCATATTTTTAATAAATTTCCACCATTGATCGGCTTTACCCTCCCTATGATAAGCAGTCATACTAACATTCTCTTGTTCGTAAAATTGAAGGATAGAAAAGATCTTTTCAATGGAGTTTATCCATTATTCGATGATTGAGTGATCAGATGATCCATTAAAATTAGGAGACCTTTGTCTCATGAAGATCTCAATTGCGACTTGTTCTTTATTAGTGGGGTTGAATGTTTCTCTTGACCCATGTTTCTATTCAATGCTTGAGTTAGCTAAGAGAGAATCCTAACAATGTTGGTGATTCCCACTTCCATCGGATTGGGCATCTCATTAGTACAGTCGTCACATTGATCTTTACATTAGTTGTTAGCCAGAGTCCTCCTATTACTGTCCATTATATAGAATTAAAGGAATGTTAGGGGTAACACATAAAGGGTAATCCAAGGACAAAACAGATGACTTATAAATAGCTTTTATTTCCTTAACTTATGAATATATTGGCTTTAATCTATGTTATCCATGATCTACTTTCTAACATATATTCTTTGGGAATTTTTTTTAATTCCCTTAATAATAGTTCATACTTAGCTTGTGAATTTACCAAAGCATATCCCCCGAGAGTGTCATAACCAAGAGTGCAGCAAGGCCCATTATCGTGCACCAGCTCCCGTTTGAGTCTCGCTCAAAGCGGTGTTTTCGGGTTTTACCCCTAGGATACAAATATGCAAGAGCCACCTCTACCTGCCCGTATCCAGACATGGATGTATTTTCTTGATAAACCTCTTACTAAATACTCACCAAAACATAGGGATGTTTTAAATATACTTAGTCTTATCTCTAACGCTTCACTAGGGTTTTCTATTCATAATCCCAAAAATAAATAAACCTATCATTTCATACCAACTATGACAACCCTGCTTTTTAATACATACTTAAACATGATTTATTACATAAAATTCACTTGATACAACATAAAATATCGATAGGTATAGTGTCTTTGGGGCTTAGGATCATTACATAACAACTTAGAAAAAAACATGTAGCATCTTTATTGAAATCTTCCTTTACAAGACCACTACATTCCCTCGTACTTAGCATTGCATGGGATAACCTGAGGACATGCATAAGAAAAGGGTGAGCTATAAAGCCTAGTAAGGGAATAAACATGGAATAAATTAGGAATGAAATACATGTTAAACAATAGGAATATCAATAGAGAACAGGAACAACATAAACATAAAGTCATGATAAAGCATGATAATCATAACATTGAAATATGGCAACATCACTTAACATGGAATTATAATGAGCCAAGGCCCATTGCACATGGAGCATGAGTAAAACCTCATTGCACATGAATCATGAGTAACCCCTCGTTTCACTTGAATTATCATGAGTAAACACCCATTTCACATGAAGTATCATGATACTATAATTTACCCAATGCATTGGAGTGCTATCCGGGCACACCCTTCTTAAACATTTCATTTCATGCATAAGTGTGCCACATGGATCATACAACATTGAATAATTCAACATAATAATTTATTCCAAAATAAATGAATATGGAATATATACTTGAACATATTTAAACAAAAAGAAAATTTTCATAAATGTGAATACCCTTGATAGAGAAATGGTCATGGTATTAACTACACAATGACTTTGGCTTGGAAAAGTGCGGTGCAATTCCGGCAGCATAACGACGTGACATAAGAACTCATAAAAATGATTTATGAGAGAGAAAGGGGTGTCTCATCATATTTAAATTACATGGACAGTAATAGGGTCATTAATATTCTTGTCCCAAAAAATGTAATGTAATTTAGATTCATGATACAAATGAATTGATTGAATGTAAATGAGGTGAAAGAAATTCCTTTTGGAATTTCAGCATAGTAACAGTTATACATGGGAGGAATTTAATGAGAGAGAAAGGGGTCTCCCATCATTCAAAAATAAATAGGGCAGTATGGGGGAGGTGTGAAACCACACCCCAAAATTTATAATTTAAATTAAAATTGAATAAAAATTTAAAGAATATTAGACAAAAATGAGAAAGGAAGAAAAACCCTTACTTGGAAGTGTGCTTCCAAAGGCTTGAGAGAGGCTTGAGAGAGGATTCTTGGGAGCATGGGGTGCCTTGGGAGGATTATAGAGAGAGGAGGTCAGTGGATGGAAGAACTCCAAAGGGTTTGAGTGAGGAGGAAGTGGGAGCTTGTGTGGGTTTATATAGGAAAGGAGAGGGAATTGTTTATTATTTAGGTTTGGGACACCTCACATTGAACTAACCAAAACCATAATTTACCCCATGGTTTTTGCCCATGGATTTTTCCAAAGGGGAGTGGAAAATATTTTATAATCCAAAGTCCGAACTTCTTAAAATAATAGGTTTGCTTATGTGGAGGTGAGTCACACTCTCAAGGAAAACAATTTAAAAAGATAAAATGTTTTATAAGTCATGGAGGGTCCACTAAGGAATCATAAAATTATAAAACAAATATAAAATCACATTATTTTAAGGATAAAATATATATTGGAAGAAAATATTATTTATAGTATTTTATTACATCACTATTGGTTCATTATGATGTCCTAAAACACATTATATATTTAAACGATATTTAATTTTTACCCAAAAATTCGGCTGTCTCATAAAATTATGAAAAATTCACCATTGGATAATTTAGACATCCTGATCCAAAAAATAATATTAATTTTAACTAAATAATTTTCTAAATAGGTAAATTTTTACATTTAAAATAAAAACCGATATTTATAGAAAATTCATGGATTTTGACAAAAATAGATTTCAAACCTTAATAAAAATTACAATTGCATTCATAAAATTATAAGATACTTTCTATTTAATAAAAATTAATTTAATGATAATAATATTTTATTAAAATATTATTTAATTAAAAAATCTGTTAATTAATAAAAATAGATTTTGTAGTTGAATATTTACAAAGTAACAATAATAAAATGAAAGTACATTCTTTATTATATACAAAATAATGTACATAATCATAGTGCTAGGTATTTGTTACATAACCCCTTAAAAAAACCACATAATACCTATGGGTAAAGTGCACGATGGTGACAGACTCTTGCGGTGGGTCAGATAACATTGCTCACGTGGTGATCTCTATCAACTTCCACTTCTCCCGTAGACGGTTCCGTTCGAGCTTAACCTGTTGAAGCTCGTCCTGGGCTTGGTCAAGAGTGATGCCCAATGACGCCACCTATTTTCTGAGAACCAACAAATGGGATTTCATGAAGAAATTCTACTGGATGAGGCCATCACTTCCTTTTTCTAAGTAAATTGGATTGCTAAAGCCCTATATTTATACTAATCATGTGATCACTATTCAACGACCATATTAGCAAAGGTCATAATTCAAAAACATAAAACCAAAAAAGTGCATGTGTTTTACATAACCATTTTACATAATAAGGCATTTAATAGGATCGAGAGGAATTCTCATTAATGAATTTTTGGGTCGTTACAGACCTAATTGACGAATGTATATTAGTGAAGGGAGTCACAAACCATATAGAAGACACACACCTTATCAAATGGAAAAGTATAAATCAAGGGAGTACACAATATTATGTATGGAGGGCCTATATTATATATTTTAGGGGAGTACTAAATCAAAATATATAGGATCTATGCCCCTATCATAGGGGAGTGCTAACCACATCAGTCATATGGGATAACCTTGCATTTTTGAGGGTAGGGAGTACCAAAATAATTTCCAAAAGAGAAGAACTATGCTCTAGATTCATTGGGAATTATTAAATCATCCATATGTATGGGGAATATTCACCTTATCACCTAGATATATCCAGAGGAGTATTCATCCCATTCCCACTTCAAATACCTTTCTTGAAAATGGAAATCATTTCTATGAAGCTAAAAACACCAAATGCTTAAAATTCATTAAAAAATCATTTGATGACAAATAAGATTGAATCATCATTTTCTATTTAGAAAACACTAAAAATAGACTATTCGATTAACTACCTGAATGCCTGCCCGAATGGCCTGAAGGCCTTATTTTTTATTTTATTATGGACAATCCAACTTTTAAGGGTTGAAGTGGAACCTGACTATTTGGTTAACTAATTCTGACACAATGTTGAGAAGATATGAAGGGAAGTTAAGAACACACAGTACAAAACATGTTCTTTGATAGATCCTACATGCATGAATTGATTGATATCTACGCATGTGAAACCACCACCTTTTCATTCTATCTCAGTATACACCGTGTGTTATTTTGGTAGCATGAGATTTTAATCTAGAGATTCATCTAGTCATATAACCCATGGTATGTGCCATGTGACTCCACCTACATGAAATTTACTATTACAATAGGTAGTTTGTGAATCTAGAGGGTTAGTCAATGTGGACTATGATGACTTGGATCATTTCATCCATTAGTCATGGATTATTCTCACTAGATACACACTATGTGAAAAAACATAATGTATGGTCATGTACTTCGTTACACCCATAGTCATGTATCTATGATTCAAACATGATGTGTAATTCAAAAACCCACACCGTGTAATGATTTATTATATAATTTAAACACTAGAAACAACTATACGAGACACACAATATTCCCAAAGGATAAAAACTATGTAATATTTAAAACCTTATAGAAAACCTATCCATAAGACAAAATGATACATGGCATGTGCATAAAAAACTACATGCTTTGGGATCGGTTTTTCTTCCCCAAGAAGCCTCTTCCATTGAACCAACTCATCTTCCCATTTCATCATGGAACACTCAATTAATGCCTCTGACATTTTTCATGCTTTAATCACAACCATTTTTCCACCGAATCACTGTTAGTATCCATTCACACCATAGCACTGTCGCTGAAATGATTCCATGATCGATTAACCCAATCAAACTCCCTTAATTTATTAAATTTTTCAATTGGTGCCTCCATATCACAATATTACCATTCCATTTTCACCCTCTCTATACCTTCATCTAAATTACATCCCATATCTTTGTCTATTGAACCATCCATTGAAAAGTTCATAAGTGGTAATTCCTCATGTGAGAGTAAGAGAAACTTTTAGTAGGGAAGAAAGATGATGGTTAAGGATTTTATTTCCCAATACATGTTTCTACTATCCATTGTTAGAGGTCTAAACCATATTGAATGATATAAAGAATATGAAGGGAGAGTGGATCCAGATTCACCCAACCACCATTCTTCATTCACGTTATAGGTTATCAATTAATGTCAAATGAAATAATGAATATTACAAATAGTAAATCTTAATAATAAATTTTTAAATAATATATAGAATGGGATTTATGTGACAATGAGTTTAAAATTTCCATTGAATGAAGAGAGATCCGTAAAAATACATAATTATTCCATTAGTGGTAGATCATCGATTCTTTGAGACTTGATTTGGAATTTTCCTCCAAACTATAGGTATTTATCCCTCATCCTCAAAGATCCTATAATAATAATCTCATAGGGTTTTATTCACAATGCATTATTTCTAATATCCCAATTAAATAGATTAGTGATCTATTTATAATATTTAAACTAGTTTAACCAATATAAATGTTAAATTCTTAAAATGGTTCTGGCCTAGGGTTCGAAATATATACAAACATTTTACCTCTCATATGTAAAACCCTATATACTAGACAAAACTATGATTAATTTTTTTCTATTATAGGATCCATTTATTAGATATCTATATTCACTTGAACTTGATAAAATATCTAATAAATACTAAATATCACCATAAAATACAATGAGCTCTGAATCTCACAAAAACACTTCCCCGGGGTAAATATCATGTCATGAGATAAATGTGATGACCATAAATATTTTATTATTGATTACTAGGTTGAATTTACCATTCTACCATCTTTAAGGTTTGATACTTCAAACCTCAATAATGAAATGGAGAACATAGAACATTACACTAGAACTTATAGGTTACCTTCATGGTGTAAGCCCCACGCTTTCATCCACTTCTATGTAGTATCCTGCCATGGAAACTAATATATATATAATTGTTTTTTTGATCTTGGTATTCCTTTATTAGGGGAAATACCAATAGTATAAACTCGATCAATATCAAGTTTTCTTATTAAAGTCTACTCATGTGTAATTCCCACACATATACTATCTGTAATTATCTTTTACCTAGTGGTTTTAGCCATATGACCACAAGCTATAGAAAATTATGGTCTTTGTCACATGACCTAAATGATAATGAAATAATGGTTCTTGGAACATGACTTTAAGTTTTTTTGTATATAATTTCCATCTTGTATGATGTTAAACTGCATTATGCACCTACTTATATGGATTTAAATTGTAATAAATTTTTTATCAAGAACGAGTTTTATTCTTTGATCATATGGATTTAAACCGCATGTTATGATTTATTTTTAGAAAAACATTTAATGGATAAATTTATCAATGATGAGTGGAATACCCTATCACATGGATTTAAACCAAAACCATATACTATGTGGTTTTTTATTCCCACAATAAGAATACATTATAACCCCTTTACAATTTCAATTCCAACATCATTATAACATCCATCAATACACCTTTCTTGATGGTGTTAAATTTTATAGTTCCTTATTATGTTGATTTAAACTCTATCACAACCAATATTCACCATGATCCTATATATTGAGTATAAGATAATTCAATGTTTTATAGTATTATTTTAAATAGATCAGTGTCACTCAATCCCTTTCACAAAATTTAATTGATATTATTATTAGGAAGGATTTTGCGAATGGTATTAAATCAAAAAAAGAGTCATAGAATTTATAATAATATCATTCATGGGTGGTTCAACCTCACATCCTATTTATTTTTGATAAATTTATACCCATGACACCAAAAAAGGGGTGGATTGGGGAATGTTAAAAATACTAAACGGTGAACCTAATGTGAAATACTATACAATTGAAAGAGTTTGATTGATCGTGAATATATATATATGATAACACATGGATGGGTTGTTTTTTTAATTCCTACAATGTCCAAATTAATCATATATCTAATGGACAATATGTAATTGAACCCCATAACCAACTTGGAGGTAACATTCCTTGATGTTGTACCTATATCACATTATGGATAAAATCTCATACAAGAGCACATTTAGGGTAGAGTTATAAAAATATGATTAAATGTTTTAGAGAATTTGGAAGAGCTAAATCCATGAAGGTTGATACCATGTCAATAGGTATACATAGTATGAGAGACCATTATTATCACTCCACACATCTATATGAGTCTATCTCATAGTTTAGATAATACCTCACTCCATTACTTTGGATAACTTGATGTGATTCTTGAAGTTTCATCCTAGGATATGTCTAATAAGGTCTTAACTATTATAGTTTTTTCCAATATAATTTTTTTTGAGGAGGTCCTTTACCCAGACATAAGGTTTGATCAATTAAGAGAATGGTACACTGAGGAAAAATGACCACCATAATCCAGGAGAAAGTTAATATCTCCATCATTAATAAAAACCATTATTTTCCCACTAAATCATGATAGTAACTTGAGGAGATTTCAAGGACATCCTATAGTCAAAATTCCAAACATATTTAGGATATATATTTGTGATCTCATCAATTTATTATTCTAACTCAAGGGAAAGAAACAAATGGTATAGAGTTCTTCCCTATACCAATGAGGAATCTAATAACTATAGAAGAATTCTCCATGGTACCCTTAATATATTTCTACCACACAATGAATATTAAAAATTTAATTTATCCCCTCCTCAGGTTGATGAAAAATATATTAACCATTGAGTTCCTACCTATCGTACCCATCAAAGAGTTACTCTCTATGGAAAAACATAAAATTGATATAGATTTACTTCTCTTATGAATGTAGAATCTGAAAACCATAAAGGGTCTCACCAAGGTACCCACTGTGGAGCTCCTCCCTTTGATGAAATATCAAAATGACATAATGGTCTTTATCATGTTAATGAAGAAACCAATACCCATGGAATTCCTCCCCCTAATACCTACTTAAAATGTCCTCCACATGATGAAACATCATATTGACATAGTGTTCCTCCATATGTTGATGAATAATAAATAAAATAAGGAGGTCCACCCCATAGTAACCACTATGGAGGTCCTCTTAGAGATGAAAACTCAAAATGACACATTGATCCTCTAATGATAATGAATAATATAAAAACTATGGAAGCACACTACCTAGTACATATTATGGAGTTCCTATCTATATTAAAACATCAAAACATAATAATGGTCATCCCCATATTGATAAAGAAATAAGTAACCATGAACATCCTCCCCAAGGTACCGTCTATAGAGGTCCTTCCCATGATGGAACATAAAATCATCATGGAGGTCCTCCATATTATTCAATCACTCAAGGGTTATTTTATTATGATGTAATAATATTGAAATTGAAGTCTAATTTATTAGAAACTGTAATTCCCCGACCCTAGTTACCCAGATTTGGTGCATTATTACATAACATTGGCATGATCACAAGGGATCAAATCCCGAAAGACTGATTAGTTTAGTAGCCTTGGAAGTACAATATACATACATACGTCTTAAATTACATTATGAAATGAAAAACAACAACATTGTGTTTCCTTTGAACACATTCATACCCCTTAGACTATCTCTGCAGGTTAGTCATAATATACTTCTTCGCATCCTCGGAAAAATAAAACATAGGAAGGGGTGAGCTTAGATGCTTAGTAAGGATAACAGTATAGCGAAAACTTTCATAAATAAGAATAATCATTTAAGGCAAGGCATAAGACTAAATCAAAAGGATTATAAACTTATAATTCAGAATAATATGGCAAAGATAAATCAAATAATTCCATTTACTTATTCACATCGATATTCTACTAGTATAATAATCCCATGTAATATCAATAGCCAATTTCATAATGATGGAATGAATAATGGCAGACATCATAACCACAGAATCAAGGCCTCGTTCCAGGAATACAAATAATAATTTTTCAAGGCCCTGTGACAAGAAACTAATTTGTCTCATGAGACCTACAGATGAATTGAGGAGCTATAGTGGGCTCCACCCATCACTTACTAAGTCTAATGCATTCCTCATTTGAAAAGGATGAAACATAAAATAAATAGTTGTATTAAAAATAGCTTACAAAATGTTTACCCTTTAACCATAAACCATGAATGGTTTAAAAATAAAAAATCCATAGTAAAATATATCATAAAACCTTCAATGAAATATGGAAGTTTTATAATAATAAATCAACTTCAAACAAGTGTAAAATCCCTCAAAGGATGTTGACATAGATAAAATCAAAACTATTTGAGAGAAATACATCTTTCTATTTTGAAATCATTTAAAAGTCACATAATTATAAAATAAAACATTTATTTTGAAAAAATTATTATAATATTGTAATTGAATCTTCAAAGTTATTATAACGGTGGAGAATAGCTGCACCCATCGTATAAGATTAAAAAACATGCTTACCTTAATTTATCGAAAAGGTCATAAAGTAACTTGTTTGGAAAAGGACATAAAAATTCCTTTATATTTTTTTATAAAAAGTAAAACAAGGGTATAAATGAATTTAACCCATATTCTAGGAAATAAAAAAATGTTTTGAAATACATTTTTAAGAAACATGGATGTGGATGATAAAGAGGACCTAGTAGATACTCACGTATAAATAACCTCAGATAATGAAGAGATTGTAGAATTAACCCTTAACTTGTACTTTACTTGGTCGAGGGTACGTTAACCTAATATATAATAGTTAAATCATTGTTATCAAATTATACAAGAACCACACACATAAATATGATATCATATATTATCTTCTAATATTGCTTTGTTTATAATATGTTAGTAGTATCATTGTTTCAGGTGTTAACTGATTCGTTTTCCTTTATATGCTTGGTTACGTAAGCCATGTTTATTATGGATAGGATGTATTTGATTCATATACATAGTTATATTAAGTTCTTAAAGATTATTTTTAATCAAAAAATGAAAATTATGCTTGAATAGTTATGACGAGGAATGGATTTCATCGCGTTCGTGGAGACGGTAATCCGTAAGTACGTACCGACAACAATATCATTCTATTGAGGGTGAAATCATATGTAATTGGATGTTATAACATATATAAAGAATAATTAACATGTTATATTTATTATTTACATCAGTTATTCTCATTATTATACCCATCCAAATAATCAAGTGTTTGAATAACAAACTACACCACGATGTGGAGACGGTAAGCCGTACGTACGCACGTATGCTGACTTGTCATTAATATGATGGATAGAATAATGAATATAGTTTTACCATATTTATAATAACTTCACAGTATGTATAAGGTACTATATATATTATTTTTGTATGGAAAAAACAAAGAAAGAGGAAGTGGAATAATAAAAGAAGGTGGTGAAATTATCACCTCCTCTTTAGGTGTTTCCTTTTGAGTTGATCGAAAGGGCTCCTTAGATTGGATTTATGATCAAATTAAGGACTCTAGGTAAAATTTAGGGTAGTTTTTAGGATATTTGAGTGGGAATTTTTTTTGAGAAAAATTGATTTGGAGGTGTGATTTTGAAAGAAGGGGAAGTACCATTTTATATGAGAGGTGATGGTCACTTTAAAAAAAACTTGAAATATTATTTTATTATACAATCATATTCGGTTTATAATGGCTCCAAAAATATTTATTTCGAGTATAATGTGGGTATGGGTCTAAAACTTCTCAACCAATAGTTTTTAGATAGGTTTAGATCACCATATTAACCTTATCTTGTAGATTTACCTCTTAGTTAAATTGTTTAACTTTTACCATGTATTCTTGTATTATTATAAAAAATGGTCAATAATATTACTATAAAAATCAAAGTGAACCTCAATTGGTTCATTATTGATATATATAACCTTATATGAGTCCTTTTTCTGAAGATTATATTTTTAGGAATATTATATAAATTAATAATATAGTATTTGTTTTAAACTCTCATTTTGGTCAATTTTGACACTATTTGGCATTTTTTTGTGAAAGTCATAAAAACTTTATCAAATAAAAAAAAATTTATTTAATAAACTTTTACATGTCATATTAACATAAAAAATTAGTGTAATTCATCGAAAGTCTTAATTTACATTTATTTAGATATTTATAATATCAATTATTCTAATCGTTCATTAATACGGTAATTGCTGCATCATTATTGTGTCATTAATAGATTTAAATTTTTTCATGTATAAAAATTATGAATAGAATACCATTATGTATTAAATATTTTTATCTTTCTAATTAATATTTTTAGTCAAATTTATTATATGAATAACCCTATATTAAAAATGTTTTAGTTATGAAAATTTGAATTTAACACTTTTAAGTCTTCTTTAAATAAAATAATAATAAATGCCCTAATCTAATCCAAGTGGATCAAAGAGGATAATATTTTATTCATAGGGTTGATTTTGGTCAAAACACACTTATCCAATAGAATTATGACATGTTTTAGGGTAATAATAATATCCTGTTTACCTTTAATTACTATATTTACTTTTAACCATAGTAAATAAAAGTGAAAAAGTACTATTTACAAAAAATGTTTTTGTCTTATTAAACCACATTTTACTTACTAATATCAACTATTTCTCTCATATTTTTGAAATTAAATTCATATAAGTGTTAAAATTATGTTTTATTCTAATTTTCAAATGTGTCTAGAAGGTGGGTAAAAGGTGTTAAAAAAATTCAATAAAATTTTATACATCTAATCATATTATAAAATGAATCTAATGAATTACATTGAACTAATATTGGTATTATGTATCTACTTTAACTTAAAAATAAATTAAAATAAAAAATAATTATTATTTAAATAAAAGTTGGTTTTAAACAATAACGTAGTGTTTTTCACTATTCATCAAAAATTGAATGTTTTAATAAAAATACCAAAAATTCACCCTAATCTAATTTAGATATTCTGAATCCAAAAATGAAGTCCATTTTGAAAAATAAAATTTATAAATTTTCAAAAAGTGGGTATTAATATTCATAACAGATAGTCTGATTGGTCGTGGTGTGTTAGAACTCAAATTTGCGTACAGTGAAAGCTATTGTATTATTCAAAGATAAGTGTACTATGGATACTTGGGGGTGTTACATTCTTTCCTCCTTCAAATAATTTCAACCTCAAAATTTCTAGAATATTACTACATAAAAATATTCGGGTGGTTTTTCATCATAACTTCCTCGGGTTTCCACATTGCCTCTTCTATCTTATTGTTTCTCCATAGGAATTTTACTAGGCGAGTCATCTGGTTTCTCAACACTTGTTCTATAGTATAAAGAATCTTGACAGGCTCTTTACAATAAGATAGATGAGGTTCCAGTTCTATTTCTTCATAGGTGAGTACATGTATTGGGTCAGGCATGTATTTTCTCAACAATGATACATGGAACACATTATGATCTTTGGAGAGACTTGGTGGCATTGCAAAATGATAATCCACAAATCCAATTCATTCTAGAATTTCGAAAGGTCCAATGTACTTGGGACTTAATTTTACCTTCTTACCGAATCGTGTAACACCCTTCCATGGAGATACTTTTAAGAAAACACGATCTCCTACTTGAAATTCCAAATCCTTCCTTCAGTTATCGGGATAACTATTTTTCCTAATTTGAGCCTTTTGATGTGGGTTTGGATAATCTTAACCTTTTCCACTGTTTCCTTAACAAGTTTTGGGCCTATGATTCTTCTTTCACCAACATCATCCCAACATGTTGGTGCGCGGAATCTCTTTCCATATAACGCTTCATATGGTACCATTTTATACATTAATGGAATCTATTGTTATATGAAAATTATACCATAGGTAAATATTGATCCCACATACCTTGAAAGTCAAGTGAGAAAGATATCAACATGTCTTCTAAGGTTTGAATAGTCTGTTCTGATTGTCCATCAATTTGAGGGTGGTAGGCAGTGCTCAAATGGAGTTCAGTATCCAAGGCCTTCTAAATACTTTTCCACAATCTTGATGCAAAACGGGAATCATGATCAGAAACAATCGATAGGGGTACTCCATGAAGTCCTACAACTTCATTAACATATAATCTTTCTAAACGTTCAATTGGTAAATCTTCTCTTAAAGAATGAAAATGTGCTGACTTGGTAAGACGATAAAAAATGACCTTTATTATATCATTCCTTCTAGGAGTCTTTGGTATCCCCATGACAATGTCCACCATAATTTCATCCCATTTCCACTCATGTATAGGAAGAGGATGCATGAATCCTCTAGGATGTTGTCTTCTAGACTTCACCTATTGAAAAACCATACATCTTGACACATAATCATCAATCTCCCTCTTCATGTTGTCCCACCAAAAATGTTCCTTCAAATATCTATACATATTAGTGTTACCATGGTTTATTGATAAATTGGAGTTATGAGCATCATCCAACAATTACCTTTTTAGATCAGGTACATCAAGAACACAATGTCTCTTCACAAATTTCAAAATTCCATCTTCATATACGATGTCAATCAATATCCCATAATTCAGAGCTTTAATTTTCTTTTTAAACTCCTCATCATCAGTCTGAGATATTTTTATCCTTTCTAGAAAATATGGTTTGTCTATGATTTAAAAAGGTATTGATGTTTCACCTTCCATGATTATTCCCATATCCATCGTTACTAGATCCATGAACATAAGATCCCTTTCAACTCTCATCTTCTTCAAAAATCCATGATCCTTTCTGCTCAAAGCATATGGCACCTTATTTTCCTTCCCCGGGTGGTAGTGTATAGTGCAATCATATTCGTTGAGTAGCTCGAGCCATCACCTTTGCCTCATGTTGAGTTATTTTTGTGAGAAAAAATACTTCAAACTCTTGTGATTAGTATAAATATCACATTTTCACAATCTATATAGTTTCTCCATATCTTCAGAGAAAATATTATAGCTGCTAACACAATATCATGAGTGGGATAGTTTTTTTCATGAATTTTTAGCTGTTGTGATGTGTATGAAATTATTCTATCATTCTGCATAAGGACACAACCAAGTACTTTATTTAAAGAATCACTATAAATAATAAACCCATCATTCCACAATGGTAGATTCAATATAGGATCATTGAATACTATTTTATTCAATTATTTAAAACATTATTCACACTCTTATGTCCAATCAAGTTTAACCCATTTACGTGTGAGCTTGGTTAATGGGTTAGCCAATCTGGTAAAATTCATGACGAAGCACCGATAATAACCCGCTAAACAAATAAAACTTCGTACCTCGGTTATACTTGTATGTGTTGTCCATTCTTATATTGCCTTGGTCTTTGAAGGGTAAACATGGATTCTATACTTAGAGACAATATGTCCAATAAAAGAAATCTCCTGAAGCCAAAATTCACACTTTCTAAACTTCCCATATAATTCATTTCAACTAAGAGTATTTAGAATAGTGCCCAAGTGATTTTAATAATCTTCATAGATTTTGGAGTATACCAAGATATCATCAATAAATACCACTAAAAAGTCATCAAGATATTCCTTGAAAACACTATCCATTAGATCCACAAAATCATAGGGTGCATTAGTCAGTATAAAAAGCATTATTGTAAACTTGTAATGCCCATACCTAGTTCGAAATGTTGTCTTTGGAATGTATTCCTTATTCACATGAAACTGATGATATCCAGATCGAAGATCAATCTTAGAAAAATATTGATATCCATGAATTTGATCAAATAAATCATAAATGTGAGGTAGGGGATACTTTTTTTATTGTTATAGAATTTATCTCCATGTAGTCAATGCACAAACGCATAGATCCATCCTTTTTCTTAACAAAAAGAACAGGGGCTCCCCATGGAGAAACACTAGGGAGAATAAATCCTTTATTTCTCAATTCCTCTAGTTTTTTCTTTAGTTCCACTAATTCCACAGTGGACATTCAATAAGGGTTCTTCAATATGGGCCTTGAACTTGGAATTAAATCAATGGAGAACACAATTTCTCATTCTAGAGGATGTCCAGGTAAATCCTCTGAAAACACATCAACATATTCTTTCACAATAGGTACATCCTCTATTTGAACATTCCTTTCTTCAATCATAGTTATTTCACTCTATTCCTCCCCAATAATTGAATTTAGTAGATCTATAGGGGGTGGATCTAGAGAAGAATCATATGGTGACATTTCTTCTCTAAAGATAAGGCACTCTTTATCATCATAGAAAATTGTAACATCCTTCTTCTTATAATAAATTTTTGCATCATGGTCTGAAAGCCAATCCATACTGAGGATTATATCAAATTGAATCATGGGAATGACAATAAGATCAGCAGATAAAGAACATTTATATTCCCTAATGGGGACTGATTCACAAAATGTTGTTGCAATGATACATACCTTAGGAGTTTTCAATGAAAACTCTCTTGTTAATTCAAATTAGAAATATCTAATTTTCATAGACAACTGGGAAGATATGAAACAATGCGATGGTCCAGAATAAAATAAATCATTGGATAAACATGAGGAAACTATTTCAATACATGCCACCACGGTATTCAGAGCTTCAACCTTATAAATAGTGATCGCATAAGCATGGCCATTTTCCCTAGAATTTTTCTGAGGTATTTTTCCTTGGTTCATTGGAAATTAATTTGAAAAATTCCCTATTTCTCTACAATTGTAGAATTTATCATTGACAACCTTTTTCTTCCCCTCTAAATCATGAGCATGGTTGCATTTTTCACCCCACTTGTAAAGGAATCCCATTCCATTCAGGAAAGTACTGGGGAGTTTCTTCCTACATTTACCACAGAATAGAAATTCAACTTTTCCCTTATTCCCCTTATTTACATTTCAAGAGTGTTTAGTTGATCTATACTTCTCTTGCTTTGCTTTAAAGTTGTAAGACTTAGATAATTACTATTCTGTCTTGATAGCACATGAGACAATATCTTCGTACGATGAGAAGGATTTTGAGACTAATTCTTTAATGAGAAATGGTATAACCCATCAATGAATCGATAAATCTTACTCTTTGGGTTACATATATAATCAGTTTCATGCCTTGTCAACCCTGTAAAGTTAGCCTCAAACTTTGCGGCATTGTTATCCTCCTTTGGCCTCAAACTCTAAAATTATATTTCTATATCTGCTTGATGGTCATGAGGAAAGTATTTTTCTATGAAAATATCATTAAACTCACTCCATTAAATATTTGATAGTTCTTCATCTTCTTTTGTGTTTTTAATTAATGACCACCATTGATCTGCATATCTCGTGAGGCGATAAACTTCCATGATAGCTTCTTACCTTTTGTTACTCTCCATAGTATGAAATATTTTCTCTAAGGAACTTATCTATTGCTCAGATACAAATGGATTTGTTGTCCCATTGAATGTTGGTGGTTGTTCCCTCATGAAGCGGTCTAACATTGATCCTTAGCGTTGTGGATCAAGGTGCTCCATATGGGTAATGTTTTTATTCATAACCAGAGTGATTTGTCCCATAATGGTTATAAGTTGTTTAGAACTGGTTGCATCACCAACTCCACTATAATTATCTTGAGTATGAGGTAAATTCCCACATTTATTACATTCATTGATACAGTTTCCATTCCTTCCACTAGGCGCCATTTCTAAACAATGGAATACACTAGATTACTTTATGAATCGAAATACATAATTCCAAATCTGTAAAACCCTTAACATAAATTGAACAGTTTATGAATATAATCCATAATCATAAAAAAATTATTTGAGGAGGTATATATTCATAAATCCTTCATAATGGTTTGTAAAGAAAATGTGACTTATCCAAAGAATATCCCCCAGGAGTGTCGTAACCAAGTGTGAAGCAATGCCCACTGTCATGTACCAGGATACCACGAGTCAAGAGAGAAACTCCTTGTTGGAGTTTTCACTCCTAGGTACATCTGTGCTAGAGTCACCTCTACCTGCCCGTATTTAGACAGGGATGTATTTCTTGGAAAATTCACAAAATCTTTACATTACCAAAATTCTAGGAAGTTCATCTATAATAATCCTAAAATTATATCTTAGGGTAATGTTCTATAATCAAGGTTCTTTTAAATCTAGCTTCCAAGGTTTGTACTAAACTTTCTCTGATACCAACTGTAATTCCCCAACCCCAATTACCCAAATTTTGTGCATTATTACATAAGATTGGCATGATCACAAGGGATCAAATCCCAAAAGACCGATCAGTTTAGTAGCCTTGGAAGTACTAGATAAATACATAAGTTTTACATTACATTATGAAATGAAAAACAAAAACATTGTGTCTCCTCTGAAAACATTCATCTCCATTAGAATATCACTACATGTTAGTCATAATATACTTATTCACATCCTAGGAAAAATAAAACATAGAAAGGGGTGAGCTCAGATGCTCAGTAAGGATAACAATATAGTGGAAACTTACATAAATAAGAATAAACATTTAATTCACTATGTAAGACTAAAACAAAAGCCTTTTAATCTTAATCTTTAGTATAATATAGCAAAGATAAATCAAATAATTCCATTTACTTATTCACATGGATATTCTACTGGTCGAATAATCACATGTAATATAAATAGCTAATTTCAGAATGATGGAACGCATAATGTCGGACATCATAACCACATAGTCATGGCCTTGTGCCTAGACAACAAATAATTATTTGTCAAGGCCTTGTTCCAAGAAACTAGTTTGTCTCATGAGAACTACCGATGCATCGAGGAGTTATAGCGGGCTCCACCCATCACTTACTATGTCCAATGCATTCCTCATATGAAAAGGATGAAACATAACATAAACAATCATATTAAAACTAGCATATGAAATGTTAGAACTTTAACCATAAACCATGAATGATATAAAAATAACACATCCATAGTCAAACATATCACAAAACCTTCAATACAAAATGGAAGATTTTATCATAATAAATCAACTTCAAACAAGTGTAAAATCCATCAAAGGATGTTGAAATAGATGAAATCAAAACAATTTGAAAGAAATATATCATTCTACTTTGAAATAATTTAAAAGTCACATAACTATAAAAGAAAACATTTATTTAGAAAATATTCTTATAATATTGTAAGGGAATCTTTGAAGGTGTTCTGAAGATGGAAAATAGCCGCACCCTCCGTATAAGTTAAAAAACATTCTAACCTTAATTTGTTGAAAATGTCATAAAGTAACTTTTTTGGAAAAGTACAGAAAGATTCCTTTATAAACATTTTATAAAAATTAAAACAAGGGTATAAATGATTTTAACACATCATTTAGGAAAAAAATGTTTTGAAATACATTTTTATGAAACATGGATGTGGATGATAAATATGAACCAGTAGATACTCACGTATAAACAACCTCGGATAATGAAGATAATGTGGAATTAACCCTTACCTTGTACTTTTCCTTGGTCGAGGGTATGTTATCTCCTGTATAATAGTTCAATATTTGTAATTAAATTATACAAGAACCACATACATAAATATGATACCATATATAATATTCTAATATTTCTTTGTTAATAATATTTTAGTAGTATCATTGTTTCGGGTGTTAACTGATTCATTTTCCTTTATATGCTTGGTTATGTAAGCCATGTTTGTTGTGGATATGATGTATTTTATTCACATACATAATGATATTAGGTTCTTAAACATTATTTTTCATCATAAAATGAAAATCATTCTTGAATAGTTATGATGGGGAATGAATTTCATTGCGTTCATGGGGATGGTAATCCGTACGTACGCACAAGTGACAATATCATTCTATTGATGGTAAAATCATATGTAATTGGATGGTATATCATATATACAGAATAATTAACATGTTATATTTATTATTTAAATCTGTTATACTCATTATTATACCCATCCAAATAATGAAGTGTTTGAATAAAATTATACACCACGATGTGGAGACGGTAAGCCGTACGTTCGCACATATGGTGACTTGTCATTCATAGGATGGAATTAATAATGAATATAGTTGTACCATATTTATAATAACATTAAATTAGGTATAAGGTACTGGATTTATTATTTTGTTATGGAAAGAAAAAATAAAGAGGAAGTGGAAGAAGGAAAGATCTTTGAAAGAGGTAGTGAAATTATTACCTCTTCTTCATTTGTTTTATTTTGAGTTGATCAAAAGGGCTCCTTAAGTAAGATTTCTGATCAAAGTAAGGCCTCTAGGTATAAGTGAGGGTATTTTTTTGGATAGATGATCAGGGGTTGGCCAAGACAAATGGATTTGGAGGTGTGATTTTGGGAGAAGGGGAAGTACCCTTTTTTAAGAGAGGCGAGGGTCACTTTAGGAAAAACTAAAAATATTATTTTATTATACAAACATATTCGGTTTATAATGTCTCAAAAAAGATTAATTTAGAGGATAATGTGGGTATGGGTAGAAAACCTCTGAAACAATATGTTTTAGACAGGTTTAGGTCACCATATTAACCTTATCTTTTAGATTTAACTCTTAGTTAAATAGTTTATCTTGTACCATGTATTCTTGTATTATTATAAAAAATAGTCAATAAACTTACTATGAAAATCAAAGTAAACCTCCATTGGTTCATTATTTATATATATAACTTTATATTAGTCCTTTTTCTGAAGCTTATATTTTTAGGAATATTATATAAATTAATAATATAGTATTTGTTTTAAACTCTCATTTTGGTCAATTTTCACACTATTTGGTATTTTTTGTGAAAGTAATAAAAACTTTATCACATAAAAAAACTTTATTTAATAGACTCCGACATGTCATATTAATAGAAAAAATTAGTGTAATTCATCGAAAGTCTCAATTTACATTTATTTGGATATTTGTAATATCAATTATTTTAATCTTTCATTAATACGGTAATTGGTGCATCATTATTGTGTCATTAATAGATTTAATTTTTTCATGTATAAAAATTATGAATAAAATACCATTATGTATTAAATATTTTTATCTTTCTAATTAATATTTTTAGTCAAATTTATCTTATGAATAACTATATATTAAAAATGTTTTAGTTATGAAAATTTGAATTTAACACTTTTAACTCTTCTTTAAATAAAATAATAATAAATGTCCTAATCTAATCCAAGTGGATCAAAGAGGATCGTATTTTATTAATAGGGTTGATTTTGGTCAAAGCACACTTATCCAGAAGAATTAGGACATGTTTTAGGGTAATAATAATATCCTTTTTACCTGTAATTACCATATTTACTTTTAACCGTGGTAAATAAAAGTGAAAAGGTACTATTAACCAAAAAATGTTTTTATCTTATTAAACCACATTTTACTTACTAATATCAACTATGTCTCTCAGATTTTTGAAATTCAATTCATAGAAGTGGTAAAATTATGTTTTATGCAAATTTTCAAATGTGTCTAGAAGGTGGGTAAAAGGCGTTAAAAAAATTCAATCAAATTTTATACATCTAATCATATTATAAAATGAATCTAATGAATTAAATTGAACTAATATTGGTATTATTCATCTATTTTAACTTAAAAATAAATTTAAATAAAAAATATTTATTATTTAAATAAAATTTGGTATTAAACATTAACACAGTGTTTTTCACTATTCATCAAAAATTGAAAGTTTTAATAAAAATACCAAAAATTCACCCTAATCTAATTTCGATATTCCAAATCCAAAAATGATGTCCATTTCGAAAAACAAAATTTATAAATTTTCAGAAAGTGGGTATTAATATTCATAACAGCTTGTCTGATTAGTCGTGGTGTGTTAGAACTCGAAGTTGTGTACAGTGAAAGCTATTGTATTATTCAAAGATAAGTGTACTGTGGATACTTGGGGGTGTTAAATTCTTCCATCCTTAAAATAATTTCATCCTAAAAATTTCTAGAATATTACTACATAAAAAGATTCAGGTGGTTCTTCATCATAACTTCCTCGGGTTTCCACATTGCCTCTTGCATCTTATTGTTTCTCCATAGGATTTTTAATAGGCGAGTCATCCGGTTTCTCAACACTTGTTCTCTAGTATAAATAATCTTGACAGGATCTTTAAAATAAGATAGATGAGGTTCCAGTTCTTTTGCTTCATAGGTGAGTACATGCATTGGGTCATGCATGTATTTTCTCGACAATGATACGTGGAACACATTATGAACTTTGGAGAGACTTGGTGGCATTGCAAAATGATAATCCACAACTCCAATTCATTCTAGAATTTCGAAAGGTCCAATGTACTTGGGACTTAATTTTCCCTTCTTACCAAATCGTGTAACACCCTTCCATAGAGATACTTTTAAGAAAACATGATCTCCAACTTGAAATTCCAAATCCTTCCTTCGGTTATCGACATAGCTATTTTTCCTACTTTGAGCCTTTTGATGTGGGTTTGGATAATCTTAACCTTTTACATTGTTTCCTTAACAAGTTTTGGGCCTATGAGTTTTCTTTCACCAACATCATCCCAACATGTTGGTGCGCGGAATCTCTTTCCATATAACGCTTCATATAATACCATTTTATACTTTAATGGAATCTATTGTTATATGAAAATTATACCATAGGTAAATATTGATCCCACATACCTTGAAAGTCAAGTGAGAAAGATATCAACATGTCCTCTAATGTTTGAATAGTCTGTTTTGATTGTCCATCAATTTGAGGGTGGTAGGCAGTGCTCAAACGGAGTTCAGTATCCAAGGCCTTATAATTACTTTTCCATAATCTTGATGTAAAACGGGGATCATGATCAGAAACAATCGATAGGGGTACTCCATGAAGTCTCACAACTTCATTAATATATAGTCTTTATAAACTTTCAATTGGTAAATCTTCTCTTAAACAATGAAAATGTGCTGACTTGGTAAGACGATAAGAAATGACCTTTATTGTATCATTCCTTCTAGGAGTCTTTGGTATCCCCATGACAATGTCCACCATAATATCATCCCATTTCCACTCAGGTATAGGAAGAGGACGCATGACTCCTCTAGGATGTTGTCTTCCAGACTTCACCTATTAAAAAACCATACATCTTGACACATAATCATCAATCTCCCTCTTCATGTTGTCCCACCAAAAATGTTCCTTCAAATATCTATACATATTAGTGTTACCATGGTTTATTGATAAATTAGAGTTATGGGCATCATCCAACACTTACCCTTTTAGATTAGGTACATCAAGAACACAATGTCTCTTCACAAATTTCAAAATTTCATCTTCATATAGGAAGTCAATCAATATCCCATCATTCAGAGCTTTAATTTTTTTTTAAACTCCTCATCATCAGTGTGAGATATTTTTATCCTTTCTAGTAAAGATGGTTTGGAAATGATTTAAAAAGGTATTGATGTTTCACCTTCCATGATTATTCCCATATCCATCGTTACTAGATCCATGAACATAAGATCCCTTTCAACTCTCATCTTGTTCAAAACTCCATGATCCTTTCTCCTCAAAGCATCTGGCACCTTATTTTCCTTTCCAGAGTGGTAGTGTATAGTGCAATCATATTCCTTGAGTAGCTCTAGCCATCACCGTTGCCTCATGTTGAGTTTTTTTGTGAGAAAATATATTTCAAACTCTTGTGATTAGTATAAATATCACATTTTCACAATATATATAGTTTCTCCATATCTTCAGAGAAACGATTATAGCTGATAACACAATATCATGAGTTGGATAGTTTTGTTCATGAATTTTTAGCAGTCGTGAAGTGTATGAAATTACTCTATCATTCTGTATAAGGACACAACCAAGTCCTTTATTTTAAGAATAACTATAAATAATAAACCCATAATTCCACAATAGAAGATTCAATATAGGATCCTTGAATACTATTTTATTCAATTATTTAAAACATTCTTCACACTCTTATGTCAAATCACGTTTAACCCCTTTACGTGTGAGCTTGGTTAATGGGTTAGCCAATCCTGTAAAATTCATGACAAAGCGCTGATAATAACCTGCTAAACCAATAGAACTGCGTACCTCGGTTATACTTGTATGTGTTGTCCATTCTTATATTGCCTTGGTCTTTGAAGGGTAAACATGGATTCTATACTTAGAGACAATATGGATAATAAAATAAATCTCCTAAAGCCAAAATTCACACTTTCTAAACTTCCCATATAATTCATTTCATCTAAGAGTCTTTAGAATAGTGACCAAGTGATTTTAATAATCTTCATATATTTTGGAGTATAACAAGATATCATCAATAAATACCACTAAATAGTCATCAAGATATTCCTTGAAAACATTATCCATTATATCCATGAAATCAGAGGGTGCATTAGTCAGTATAAAAATCATTATTGTAAACTTGCAATGCCCATACCTAGTTCAAAATGTTGTCTTTGGATTGTATTCCTTCTTCACATGCAACTGATGATATCCAGATCGAAGATCAATCTTTGAAAAATATTTATCTCCATGAATTTGATCAAATAAATCATCAATGTGAGGTAGGGGATACTTTTTTATATTGTTATAGAATTTATCTCCTTGTAGTCAATGCACAAACTCATAGATCCATACTTTTTCTTAACAAAAAGAACAGGGGCTCCCCATAGAGAAACACTAGGGAGAATAAATCCTTTATTACTCAATTCCTCTAGTTGTTTCTTTAGTTCCACTAATTCCACAGTGGACATTCAGTAAGGGTTCTTCAATATGGGCCTTGAACTCGGAATTAAATCAATGGAGAACATAATTTCTCATTTTGGAGGATGTCCAGGTAAATCCTCTAGAAACACATCAACATATTCTTGCACAATAGGTACATCCTCTATTTGAACATTCCTTTCTTCACTCATAGTTATTTCACTCTCTTCCTCCCCAATAATTGAATTTAGTAGAGATATATGGGGTGGATCTAGAGAAGAATCATATGGTGACATTTCTTCTCTAAAGATAAGGCACTCTTTATCATCATAGAAAATTGTAACATCCTTCTTCTTATAATAAATTTTCACATCATGGTCTGAAAGCCAATCCATACTGAGGATTATATCAAATTGAATCATGGGTATGATGATAAGATCAGAAGATAAAGAACATTTATATTCCTTAATGGGGGCTGATTCACAAAATGTTGTTGCAATGACACATCCCTTAGGATTTTTGAATGAAAACACCCTTGTTAAATCAAATTGGAAATATCTAATTTTCATAGAAAACTGGGAAGATATGAAACAATGCGATGGTCCAGAATAAAATAATGCATTGGATAAACATGAGGAAACCATTTCATTTCCTGCCACCATGGTATTCAAAGCTTCAACCTTAGAAATAGTGATCGCATAAGCTTGGCCATTTTCCCTAGAACTTTTCTGAGGTAAGTTTCCTTGGTTCTTAGGACATTCATTTGAAAAATTCCCCATTTCTCTAAAATTGTATCATTTAACATTGACAACATGTTTCTTCCCCTTTAAATCACGAGCATGATGAAATTTTTCACCCCACTTTTAAAAGACTCCCATTCCATTCAGGAAAGTACCGGGGTGTTTCTTCCAACATTTACCACAGAATAGAAATTCAACTTTTCCCTTCTTCCCCATATTTCCATTTCAAGAGTTTTTATCAGATCTATACTTCTCTTTCTTTGCTTTAATGTTGTAAGACTTAGATAATTCATATTCTATATTGATAGCACATGAGACAATATCTTCGTACGATGAGAAGGATTTTGAGACTAATTCTTGAACGAGAAATGGTTTTAACCCATTAATGAATTGATAAATATTACTCCTTGGGTTATATATATATTTAGTTTCATGCCTTGTAAACCCTGTAAAGTTAGCCTCAAACTTTGCGACATTGTCATCCTCCTTTGGCCTCAAACTCAGAAATTATATTTCTATATCCTCTTGATGGTCACGAGGAAATTATTTTTCTATGAAAATATCATTGAACTCACTCCATTAAATATTTGATAGTTCTTCATCTTCCTTTGTGTTTTTAATTAATGACCACCATTGACCTGCATCTCTTGTGAGGCGATAAACTGCCATGATAGCTTTTTACCTTTTGTTACTCCCCAAAGTATGAAATATTTTCTCTAAGGAACTTATATATTGCTCAGATACAAATAGATTTGTTGTCCCATTGAATGTTGGTGGTTGTTCCCTCATGAAGCGGTCTAACATTGATCCTTAGCGCTGTGGATCAAGGTGCTCTATATGGGTAAATTTATTATTCATAACCAGATTGAATTGTCCCATAATGGTTATAAGTTGTTTAGAACTGGTTGCATCACCAACTCCACTATAATTATCTTGAGTAGGAGGGAAATGCCTACATTTATTACATTCATTGATACAGTTTCCATTCATTCCACTAGGCACCATTTCTAAACAATGGAATACACTAGATTACTTTATAAATCGAAATACATAATTCCAAACCTGTAAAACCCTTAACATAAATTGAAAAGTTTATGAATATAATCCATAATCATAAAAAAGATTATTTTAGGAGGTATATATTCACAAATCCTTCATAATGGTTTGTAAAGAAAATGTGAATTATCCTAAGAATATCCCTCGGGAGTGTCGTAACCAAGTGTGAAGCAATGCCCATTGTCGTGTACCAGGATACCATGAGTCAAGAGAGAAACTCCTTGTTGGAGTTTTCACTCCTAGGTACATCTGTGCTAGAGTCACCTCTACCTGCCCGTATCTAGATAGGGATGTATTTCTTGGAAAATTCACAAAATCTTTACATTACCAAAATTCTAGGAAGCTCATCTATAATAATCCTAAAATTATATCTTAGGGTAATGTTCTATAATCAGAGTTTTTTTAAATCTAGCTTCCAAGGATTGAACTAAACTTTCTCTGATACCAATTGTAATTCCCCAACCCCAGTTACCCAAATTTGGTGCATTATTACATAACATTGCCATGATCACAAGAGATCAAATCCCAAAAGACCGATCAGTTTAGTAGCCCTGGAATTACTAGATAAATACATAAGTTTTACATTACATTATGAAATGAAAAACAAAAACATTGTGTCTCCTCTGAAAACATTAATCACCATTAGAATATCACTACATGTTAGTCCTAATATACTTCTTCACATCCTGGGAAAAATAAAACATAGAAAGGGGTGATCTCAGATTCTCTGTAAGGATAACAATATAGTGGAAACTTACATAAATAAGAATTAACATTTAATTCACTGTATAAGACTAAAACAAAAGCCTTTTAATCTTAATCTTCAGTATAATACAGCAAAGATAAATCAAATAATTCCATTTACTTATTCACATGGATATTCTAATGGTCGAATAATCACATGTAATATAAATAGCTAATTTCAGAATGATGGAACACATAATGTCGGACATCATAACCACATAGTCATGGCCTTGTGCCTAGACAATAAATAATTTTTTGTCAAGGCCTTGTTCTAAGACACTAGTTTGTCTCATGAGAACTACCGATGCATCAAGGAGTTATAGCAGGCTCCACCCATCACTTACTATGTCCAATTCATTCCTCAAATGAAAAGGATGAAACATAACATAAACATTCATATTAAAACTATCATATGAAATGTTAGAACTTTAACCATAAACCATGAATGATATAAAAATAACACATCCATAGTCAAACATATCAAAAAACCTTCAATACAATATAGAAGATTGTATCATAATAAATCAACTTCAAACAAGTGTGAAATCCATCAAAGGATGTTGAAATAGATGAAATCAAAACAATTTGAAAGAAATATATCATTCTGTTTTGAAATAATTTAAAAGAAACATAACTATAAAAGAAAAAAATTATTTTGAAAATATTCTTATAATATTGTAAGTGAATTTTTGAAGGCGTTCTGACGATGGAGAATAGCCTCACCCTCCGTATAAGTTAAAAAAACATTCTAACCTTAATTTGTTGAAAATTTCATAAATTAACTTGTTTGGAAAAGTACAGAAAGATTACTTTATAAACATTTTATAAAAATTAAAACAAGGGTATAAATGACTTTAACACATCGTCTAGGAAAAAAATGTTTTGAAATACATTTTTAAGAAACACAGATGTGGATGATAAATATGAACCAGTAGATACTCACGTATAAACAACCTCGGATAATGAAGATATTGTAGAATTAACCCTTACCTTGTACATTTCCTTGGTCGAGGGTATATTTGTAACATCCCAGGTAAATAAAGAATAAAGAAATTTCATATTTCTTAATATTTACGAATTAAATATTAATTTTAATTAAAAGGGGTTTCTATGTTCGATAGCGTACTCGATACGCAACGATGAGTTTCTTTGAAAACTTACGTTGCACACAAGTAATAAAATAATATTATTTTAAATGTTAGTTAACAAGTAGCCGTTGTACTGGCGGGAATGGATATAAATAACTAAAATATGATTATATATGTTTTAAATGTTTTTACATTTATCCAATAAAATATAAAGGTTTAAAATATGGAAAGAGTTCAATTTTAGGCATTTATACTCTAATTTTCACGAAAGGTCCACTTATAACCTTTTGATGGCGAACCGTCATTAAATATAGTTTTGATCACTCTTTTACATTATTTTTGACCAAATATAACTCTTCTTTAGAATCGGGACATCAAAATTTACTTTGTGTAGATTTTTGGTACTTTTCTGATAAAGTTCATTTTTTTAATGAATAGTGTAAAGTGTTGTATTTTAATTCAAAACCTCTTTTTATTCTAATTTATTAATATGATTAGATTATATTTTGAATTGGTTTTAAAGTGAAATTAGAATATATTTTCACCATTTAATCCAATGGTGGTCATTGGAATCAATTTCACTTTGAAATTGGACTTAAACTAGTGTCAATCTTTTGATACTTATCGTTTCATAAAAACACGCTATTTGCTCTGACAGTGGGAATTAATTATTAAATTAAATAATTTGACTAATATGTTTTGAATTTTGTAAAACGGACTTCATTTTTGAATTCGGAATATCAAATATAGCTTAGGGTGAATTTTTGGTAATTTTCTGAAAAACTTCAATTTTTGATGAATAGTGAAACCACTAAGTGGTAATCAAGCAAACTGATTTTTCAGTTAAATGAAAGTTTACCACTAATGTGTATTGAATTTTGAAAATCCAACATACATGGTTGTCATTAAGAAGTAAAATGTGGTTCAATGAGATTATAATAATTTTTTGGTGAATAGTAACTTTTTTTCATTAATCGTGATTAGAGGTAATTAGTGTAGTTTAAGGTAAAAATGATATTATAAGAATGTGAAAACACCATGACACTTGTCCTACACCTATTGGGTGAGTCATGGACGACCAAGACAAGCCATGGGCCAACTTCGGGACCCCATGGAGCCACTTTAGTTGGAAAATGACAATAATATATTTTTATTTAATGTTAAAATTAAATTGACACAAACATGAGTTATTTTACTACAACAATTTTTAAGTAGGGTTACACAAGTCCAAATTTTGATTATAAATAGTAATTGGAAAGCTAAAAAGATTTCCTACATCATAATATTTTTTTTATAATTTTTAGACATTAAATAAAATAAATTACTTATGACATAATAATGATGCAGCGATGACATCATTATTTGACGATTTAAATAAAATGGAAAGATAATGTAAAATCTATGAACTACACATGTCCAAAACTTATTGGATGAGTGTATTTCGAAGCCTTATCACCTTATCCACGAATTATATCAATGTGGGACCTTTTAAAACCGAAACACATTTTCAAATAAAGTAATAATTCTTTACTTTCCAAAAGTGCCCCTCCTCTCCTCTTATAAAAGGCCCCCACCTCTACCTCATTTCACACACTTCTCAAGCCTTTGGCTCGGCCAACCCCTGACCAATTACTCTCTCCACATCCCTATCCTCATCCTAGAAGATTCCATTTGGGCAGAATCCTTTCAAAGGAAGCCTTTAGGCTCAAATCAAAAGGGAGTTACACTTTTAACGGTAATTCATTCTCTCTTGTTTATTTGTTTTATTTTGCTTCTCCAACCCTCTAAACTCTTTTTATTTACTTCTTTTGTAACAACAATAGTATCTTCAATATACTAGGATGTTGTTATAATATTTATTTGAGCTACACTCTCACAAAACTACATCAAATGGTTAAAGAACATACGGTTTCCGTGGATGGCGAAATTCTGCCTCCCAAAACGATGATTGTTCAATACTCATTTAACACCTTCAAGGGTGGACATTATGGTGTAACTATTTTTATATATGATATATAATATGTTTATGTTTTCTTTAAGCTTCTGTATTTTTCATTTTTGTCATACCATTATGGTTTCCATTATGGGTAAACACGATATCTTCATTTAAGGAAGTGCGGACTACCGCCCCCTAAAAGTGATGTGATTCGTTAATACCATATGTGGAATGTGTAAAGGATGGATTTAAAGTTATTATATATGATGTTATACTGGAATTATAATATACCTCTATATCATTATTATTTCTTTCCATTAAAGTATGAGATAGAAATGAAAGTAGCGTTCATGCGTACGTACGGCTTACCGTCTCCATGAACGGTGCCTTTCATTTCTTATCCCCAAATGTAATGTACTATTAAAAGTACATGTATATAATGGATATATATAATTAATAGTATATCTAAATGATGAATATAATTCTGGAATTAAAATATACATACCTCCCATTTAGTTTTAATTCCATTAATATGACAAAGAAATGAAAGTAGCGTTCATGCGTACGTACGGCTTACCGTCTCCATGAACGGTGCATTTCATTTATTACCTCTAAATGATTATGTAATATTATAAATACATGTATATGCTGGATATATATGATATATATGATATCCAAATTAGTAATGTCATTCTGGATATAAATAACCTTTGACCACCCGAACAACATGTAATTGTAAGAAGTCCACTTTCGACTTAAGAACCAAATATTGACAAAACAAACATTATTAACTTAAATGGTTACATAATGTTTATAACATGGCAATAAGTGATATAAAAAGAATAATGAACTTTAAAAAGGTTCTTAAACAAGTATAAATTAACTCAAGTTTATTATTCAGGACGTTAAAGAACGATCGAGTCAAGTCGGACCCAAGGTAAGGGACTTCGTCTCAATCTCCTTTCATTGAGGCATATTTCGTTTTATACACAACTTTATTTTATACGGTGTATAAACTCCTTTGACTTTTACTTTTATACAAAAGGAATCTTTTTCTACGAAGCGTTTTACTAAACGACAAAAAAGAATGTTTTTTTAACGTACACGGTGACAACGACCTTTTCCGCCGCCGTGAGTATTATTTGGTCTTTGGCTTCCTCAACAAGCCGTAATGTTTTTAAAATAAAATAAATCCCATATACTCTTTTATGTATTTTGGTATTGAAAATGGTTTTGATAAAGGATTCTATTATGTCAATATATTTATGATATATTGTGATTGAAATGTGGAAATGTTTTCATTCCTTTATATTGGTTTTATGTTTTATGATTTTATATTGGTACTTGGACATTTTAACAGGTGGTTACGTTATAAACCATATGACGGGTGGTGCCGTGAATACCAGGACGGGTGGTTACGTTATAACCTCTAATGCATTGGGTATGGAAGTCGGCCGTATGGCTATTCCATTAAGTATGTATGGAAATTGGCCGTATGGCTATTCCATTAAGTGATATGTGTGGAAGTCAACCGTATGGTTATTCCACTTAAGTATGTTTATGTCCCAAGTTACCTTTATATATTCTATGTGTACTTTATATGGGTTTTATGGTAATCCTTTGGTTACAAAAAGGTAAGTAATGATACTTTATTCAGTGATGAGTTTTTATTACTTCATAAAGGTGAAAAGTATTACTTTGATAAAGTATACATGGTTTACTTGTTGTTTTGATAAACTAACAATTTTCATTCTTTGTGTATCCCTTACTGATCTTTTTTGTGCTCACCCCAAGTTTTTTTGAAATGTTTTTCACAGGACTTAATGTGGAATAGGGTCAAGGATGGGATCAAGGGAAAGTCATGCTTTATAAAACATGGAATTAGACATGTTTCTTTTTAAGAGTTTTTTTTATTTATTCTATGGAAACTTGGTAGAAGTGTCTACTTTGTAATCTTTTGAGATGTAATAGTTATGTTCTAATTCTCTAAAACTCTAAACCTGAAAAGATCCTCAACGTGAATTATTCATTTAATTCGATATTAAGTAAGGTTTAAGGCACGGGGCCTTATAGTTGGTATCAGAGGTCGGTTTAGACAACTTTAGGAGTTAGAAAAGTGTTAAATTATAATATGATTGAAATTATATAGCATTTACGGATTACCATGTTGCTTCGCCTAAGATATTTCTGTGTTCAGAATGGTTTTCCGCAGAGGAAAAAAAGCAGCTATGTTGGGACGACATCAGGAGGAAGATAACCTTCCAAATCAGCAACCTGAGATGGTCGGGATTGGAACTGAACAGTTTGTTGCAGTGATGGCATAGTTGACTCAGGCTAGAAATGGTGGTGGTATCCATGCATGAGATCAGCCAGATCAACCGCAGAGGAACATGTCAGTGGTGGAACATTTCATGAGGCAACATCCCCCATCATTCAGAGGATCATCTGAACCTGTGCAAGCTGAAGGGTGGATTAAAGCACTGGAGAAGATTTTTGATGTCATGGGGTGTTCAGAACATCAAAAGGTTAGTCTTGCTATTTACTGTTTTGAAGGTGAAGTTGATCAGTGGTGGTCGATGGTGAAAAATATAAGGGATGGTGATGAGGTTGAGGATTTTCACTGGGATGAATTCAAAGGTATGTTTCTTGAGAAATATTTTCCTAAGGTGGTTCGTCTTAGGATGGAAAAACAGTTCCTAGAATTGAGGCAGGAGGATGATTCAGTGGCTGCTTATGAAGAAAAGTTCACTCGATTGGCAAGGTATGCTCCAAACTTCATACGAGATCTTGATAGTAAAATAAACCGTTTTTACGCAGGGTTAAAACCAAAGTATCGAAGGGATTTAGATTCTCGTGAGTTCAAAAGTTATGAAAAACTTGTTCGATGTGCGGAGAAGGTGGAAATGGAGTTTGCCGATGATTAGGTGTTCTATGACAAACAACAGAATAAGAGGTCAAGTTGGCAGGCAAAGGGGAAGAATTCATCAAAGAAGCAAGGAGGTAAGAAAACCAAATATCCATCCTGTGAGAAGTGTGGTAAAATGCATCCTGGAGAATGTTTATCCAAGTCTGGTAAGTGCTTTCGGTGTGGTAAGTCTGGTCATATTGCTCGTAACTGTAAGGAAGATGATCAACCAGGAAATGAAAAGCCAACGGTAAGATGTTATAAGTGCAATGAGACGGGTCACTATACAAATGAGTGTCCGACAAAGATCTTGAGTGATGGGAAGCAGTTAGACTACAAGCAGAAAGGGGTGGTGAAATCCTTTGTAATAACTTCAGCAGATGTTGGGCCATCAAATGAAGTTGTATCTGCTCCAGGGAGCTCAGTATTTTTCGAAGATTGACTTGAGGTCGGGGTACCATCAGTTGAAAGTAAAAGAAGTAGACGTTCTGAAGACTGTGTTCCGTAC
Source organism: Viscum album (assembly GCA_963277665.1). Classification (NCBI taxonomy): domain Eukaryota; kingdom Viridiplantae; phylum Streptophyta; class Magnoliopsida; order Santalales; family Viscaceae; genus Viscum; species Viscum album. Next base: position 1,778,593,704 of record OY728157.1, read on the forward strand.
TAGATATGACCATTATGAATTTGTAGTTATGCCTTTTGGGTTAACCAATGCACCTACTGTATTCATGGACCTTATGAATAAAATTTTCCATGAGTTCTTGGATAAGTTTGTGTTTGTGTTTTGAGGTTTGGGAAGAGGTTATGTGTGCTTTGTGATTCACAGTTGAAGAATGAGTTGTTATGTGAGGCTCATAGTTCCCCGTTTTCAGTTCATCCTGGCAGTACTAAGATGTACAGAGATCTGCGGGAGTATTACTAGTGGGATGGAATGAAAAGAGATATTGCTGATTTTACTGTGAAGTGTTTGACATGTCAACAGGTTAAAGCAGAGCAGCAGTTACCGAAAGGGAAGCTTCAGCCTTTACCAGTGCCAGAGTTGAAATGGGAGAATATATCCATAGACTTTGTTGTGGGATTACCGAGGACATCTTGAGGTAATAATGCAATCTGGGTTATTGTTGATTGCTTGACCAAATCTGCTCATTTATTTTCTATACGAGATACTTTCTCTCTTGATCAACTTTCCCGTTTTTATCTTAAAAAGATAGTCAGGTTACATGGAGTTCCTCTCTCCATTGTATCGGATCGTGATCCCAGGTTTACTTATAACTTTTGGAAAGGCCTTCAGAAGTCGTTGGGTACTAAATTAAATTTTAGTACAGCTTTTCATCCTCAATCAGATGGGCAGTCAGAACGAACAATTCAGACATTGGAGGATATGCTACGAGCTTGTTCTATGGATTATCAGGGAAGTTGGGACCAACATCTTTCTTTGGTTGAGTTTTCTTATAATAACAGTTTTCATTCCAGTATACATATGGCACCATTTGAGGCATTATATGGGAAGCGGTGTCGAACTCCAGCTTTTTGGGATGAAGTGGGTGAAAAGAAGTTGATGGGACCAGAATTGGTAGAAGAGATGACAAAAAAAGTTCAGCTGATTCAGAAACACATGAGAATAGCTCAGAGCAGGCAGAAGAGTTATGTGGATAACCGGAGGAAGGATCTATCTTTCGAGGTAGGTGATCATGTTTTTCTCAAGATTTCTCAATGGAAAAGTGTGATGAGATTTGGTAAGAAAGGAAAGCTGAGTCCAAGGTTTATTGGACCATATGAAATTCTGGAGAAAGTTGGATCAGTTGCTTACCGAGTGGCTTTACCTCCGAGTTTATCTCAGGTACACAATGTTTTTCATGTTTCAATGTTGAGAAAGTATATGCCAGATCCATCTCATGTTTTGAGTCCAGAGGTAGTTCAGCTGGAAGAGAATCAATCTTATGAGGAACAACCGATCCAGATTCTTGACAACAGGGAGCAGGTGTTACGGAATAAGGTGATGCATCAGGTAAAGGTTTTGTGGAAAAACCATGTGATTGAAGAGGCAATGTGGGAATCTGAAAATGCTATGAGGGATAAATACCCCCACTTATTTTGATAAGTGAATAAAATTGCGAGGATGCAATTCCCAAAAGGGGGGAAGGATGTAACATCCCAGGTAAATAAAGAATAAAGAATTTTCATATTTATTAATATTTACGAATTAAATATTAATTTTAATTAAAAGGGGTTTCTACGTTCGATAGCGTACTCGATACGCAACGATGAGTTTCTTTGAAAACTTACGTTGCACACAAGTAATAAAATAATATTATTTTAAATGTTAGTTAACAAGTAGCCGTTGTACTGGCGGGAATGGATAGAAAAAACTAAAATATGATTATATATGTTTTTAAATGTTTTTACATTTATCCAATAAAAGATAAAGGCTTAAAATACCGAAAGAGTTCAATTTTAGGCATTTATACTTTAATTTTCACGAAAGGTCCACTTATCACCTTTTGACGGCGAACCGTCATTAAATATAGTTTTGATCACTCTTTTACATTCTTTTTGACCAAATATAACTCTTCTTTAGAATCGGGACATCAAAATTTACTTTGTGTAAATTTTTGGTACTTTTCTGATAAAGTTCATTTTTTTAATGAATAGTGTAAAGTGTTGTATTTTAATTCAAAACCTCTTTTTATTATAATTTATTAATATGATTAGATTATATTTTGAATTGGTTTTAAAGTGAAATTAGAATATATTTTCACCATTTAATCCAATGGTGGTCATTGGAATCAATTTCACTTTGAAATTGGACTTAAACTAGTGTCAATCTTTTGATACTTATCGTTTCATAAAAACACGCTATTTGCTCTGACAGCGGGAATTAATTATTAAATTAAATAATGTGACTAATATGTTTTGAATTTTGTAAAACGGAATTCATTTTTTAATTTGGAATATCAAATATAGCTTAGGGTGAATTTTTGGTAATTTTCTGAAAAACTTCAATTTTTGATGAATAGTGAAACCACTAAGTGGTAATCAAGCAAACTGATTTTTCAGTTAAATGAAAGTTTACCACTAATGTGTATTGAATTTTGAAAATCCGACATACATGGTTGTCATTAAGAAGTAAAATGTGGTTCAATGAGATTATAATAATTTTTTGGTGAATAGTAACTTTTTTTCATTAATCACGATTAGAGGTAATTAGTGTAGTTTAAGGTAAAAATGATATTATAAGAATGTGAAAACACCATGACACTTGTCCTACACCTATTGGGTGAGTCATGGCCGACCAAGAAAAGCCATGGGCCAACTTTGGGACCCCATGGAGCCACTTTAGTTGGAAAATGACAATAATATATTTTTATTTAATGTTAAAATTAAATTGACACAAACATGAGTTGTTTTACTACAAAAATTTTTAAGTAGGGTTACACAAGTCCAAATTTTGATTATAAATAGTAATTGGAAAGCTAAAAAGATTTCCTACATCATAGTATTTTTTTTATAATTTTTAGACATTAAATAAAATAAATTATTTATGACATAATAATGATGCAGCGATGACATCATTATTTGACGATTTAAATAAAATGGAAAGATAATGTAAAATCTATGAACTACACATGTCCAAAACTTATTGGATGAGTGTATTTCGAAGCCTTATCACCTTATCCGCGAATTATATCAATGTGGGACCTTTTAAAACCGAAACACATTTTCAAATAAAGTAATAATTCTTTACATTCCAAAAGTGCCCCTCCTCTCCTCTTATAAAAGGCCCCCACCTCTACCTCATTTCACACACTTCTCAAGCCTTTGGCTCGGCCAACCCCTGCCCAATTACTCTCTCCACATCCCTCTCATCATCCTAGAAGATTCCCTTTGGGCAGAATCCCTTCAAAGGAAGCCTTTAGGCTCAAATCAAAAGGGAGTTACACTTTTAAAGGTAATTCATTCTCTCTTGTTCATTTGTTTTATTTTGCTTCTCCAACCCTCTAATCTCTTTTTATTTACTTCTTTTGTAACAAAAATAGTATCTTCAATATACTAGGATGTTGTTATAATATTTATTTGAGCTAAAATCTCACACAACTACATCAAATGGTTAAAGAACATACGGTTTCCGTGGATGGCGAAATTCTGCCTCCCGAAACGATGATTGTTCAATACTCATTTAACACCTTCAAGGGTGGCCATTATGATGTCACTATTTTTATATATGATATATAATATGTTTATTTTTTCTTTAAGCTTCTGTATTTTTCATTTTGGCATACCTTTATGGTTTCCATTATGGGTAAACACGATATCTTCATTTAAGGAAGTGCGGACTACCGCCCCCTAAAAGTGATGTGATTCGTTAATACCATATGTGGGACGTGTAAAGGATGGATTTAAAGTTATTATATATGATGTTATACTGGAATTATAATATACCTCTATATCATTATTATTTATTTCCATTAAAGTATGAGATAGAAATGAAAGTAGCGTTCATGCGTACGTACGGCTTACCGTCTCCATGAACGGTGCCTTTCATTTCTTATCCCCAAATGTAATGTACTATTAAAAGTACATGTATATAATGGATATATATAATGAATAGTATATCTAAATGATGAATATAATTCTGGAATTAAAATATACATACCTCCCATTTAGTTTTAATTCCATTAATATGACAAAGAAATGAAAGTAACGTTCATGCGTACGTACGGCTTACCGTCTCCATGAACGATGCATTTCATTTATTACCTCTAAATGATTATGTAATATTATAAATACATGTATATTCTGGATATATATGATATATATGATATCCAAATTAGTAATTTCATTCTGGATATAAATAATCTTTGACCACCTGAACAACATGTAATTGTAAGAGGTCCACTTTCGACTTAAGAACCAAATATTGACAAAACAAACATTATTAACTTAAATGGTTACATAATGTTTATAACATGGAAATAAGTGATATAAAAAGAATAATGAACTTTAAAAAGGTTCTTAAACAAGTATAAATTAACTCAAGTTTATTATTCAGGACGTTAAAGAACGATCGAGTCAAGTCGGACCCGAGGGAAGGGACTTCGTCTCAATCTCCTTTCATTGAGGCATATTTCGTTTTATACACAACTTTATTTTATACGGTATATAAACTCCTTTGAATTTTACTTTTATACAAAAGGAATCTTTTTCTACGAAGCGTTTTACTAAACGACAAAAAAGAATGTTTTTTAACGTACACGGTGACAACGACCTTTTCCGCCGCCGCGAGTATTATTTGGTCTTTGGCTTCCTCAACAAGCCGTAATGTTTTTAAAATAAAATAAATACCATATACTCTTTTATGTATTTTGGTATTGAAAATGGTTTTGATAAAGGATTCTATTATGTCAATATATTTATGATATATTGTGATTGAAATGTGGAAATGTTTTCATTCCTTTATATTGGTTTTATGTTTTATGATTTTATATTGGTACTTGGACATTTTAACGGGTGGTTACGTTATAAACCATATGATGAGTGGTGCCATGAATACCAGGACAGGTGGTTACGTTATAACCTCCAATGCATTGGGTATGGAAGTCGGCCGTATGGCTATTCCATTAAGTATGTATGGAAATTGGCCGTATGGCTATTCCATTAAGTGATATGTGTGGAAGTCAACCGTATGGTTATTCCACTTAAGTATGTTTATGTCCCAAGTTACCTTTATATATTCTATGTGTTCTTTATATGGGTTTTATGGTAATCCTTTGGTTACAAAAAGGTAAGTAATGATACTTTATTCAGTGAAGAGTTTTTATTACATCATAAAGGTGAAAAGTATTACTTTGATAAAGTATACATGGTTTACTTGTTGTTTTGATAAACTAACAATTTTCATTCTTTGTGTATCCCTTACTGAGCTTTTTGTGCTCACCCCAAGTTTTTTTGAAATGTTTTTCACAGGACTTAATGTGGAATAGGGTCAAGGATGGGATCAAGGGAAAGTCATGCTTTATAAAACATGGAATTAAACATGTTTCTTTTTAAGAGTTTTTTTATTTATTCTATGGAAACTTGGTAGAAGTGTCTACTTTGTAATCTTTTGAGATGTAATAGTTATGTTCTAATTCTCTAAAACTCTAAACCTGAAAAGATCCTCAACGTGAATTATTCGTTTAATTCAATATTAAGTAAGGTTTAAGGCACGGGGCCTTATAATATTAACCTCCTGTATAATAGTTAAATCTTTGTAATTAAATTATACATGAACCACATACATAAATATGATATCATATATAATATTCTAATAATTCTTTGTTAATAATATTTTAGTAGTATCATTGTTTCGGGTGTTAACTGATTTATTTTCCTTTATATGCTTGGTTATATAAGCCATGTTTTTGTGGATATGATGTATTTGATTCACATCCATAATGATATTAGGTTCTTAAACATTATTTTTAATCATAAAATGAAAATCATTCTTGAATGGTTATGATGGGGAATGAATTTCATTGCGTTCGTGGGGATGGTAATCCGTACGTACGCACAAGTGACAATATCATTCTATTGATGGTAAAATAATATATAATTGGATGGTATATCATATATACAGAATAATTAACATGTTATATTTATTATTTAAATCTGTTATACTCTTTATTATACCCATCCAAATAATGAAGTGTTTGAATAAAAATATACACCACGACGTGGAGACGGTAAGCCGAACGTTCGCACATATGGTGACTTTTCATTAATAGGATGGGATTAATAATGAAAATAGTTGTACCATATTTATAATAACATTACAGTAGGTATAAGGTACTGGATTTATTATTTTGGTATGGAAAGAACAAAGAAAGAGGAAGTGGAAGAAGAAAAGATCTTTGAAAGAGGTAGGGAAATTATTACCTCTTCTTCATTTGTTTTCTTTTGAGTTGATCAAAAGGGCTCCTTAAGTAGGATTTATGATCAAAGTAAGGCCTCTAGGTATAAGTGAGGGTATTTGGTAGGATATATGATCCGGGGTTGGCCATGCCAAATGGATTTGGAGGTGTGATTTTGGGAGAAGGGGAACTACCCTTTTTTAAGAGAGGCGAGGGTCACTTTAGGAAAAACTAAAAATATTATTTTATTATACAATCATATTCGGTTTATAATGGATCCAAAAAGATTAATTTAGAGGATAAGGTGGGGATGGGTAGAAAAACTCTCAACCAATAGGTTTTAGATAGGTTTAGGTCACCATATTAACCTTATCTTTTAGATTTAACTCTTAGTTAAATAGTTTAACTTGTACCATGTATTCTTGTATTATTATAATAAATGGTTAATAAACTTACTACAAAAGCCAAGAGAAACCCAAGAGGTCATTATTGATATATCTAACCTTTTCTTAGTGGTAATATATATTTTTAATGGGCTTATATTCCTTCTCCAACCTGGAATCACCAAGTGAATGTGTAGCATTCCTCAGGAAAGGATTATGTACCTGTTGAAAAAGAATCGAATTATATCCCAAAGGCTCAGTATTAGGCTCATATTTGTAATCTAATTGAGGATTATGAGGTGATAACAAAACATTCCTCAAGTAGGGATCATATTCCTTCCAATAATGATGAATATAATTTGAATATTCTAATAGAATCTAAATAGTGGGATCACATTCCCACATCACCATATGGATACCAACAATGTTTGACAACTATAATACAGTAACCTCATATCCCTGTACAATTCCGAAAGGTAGGCCAGCAAATTCCAGATAAGATGAAAAAAATTATAATATTCATAATATTCTTGATTCTAGTGTCCTTAAGGTTGTTCAAGGCACATTCTCAAAACCCCAAGGGTCAGTCCACTCTTGAACTGAAGTAGAAGGTGATCATTACCATGATAATACTCTGTGTGGTAGTGTGGAGATGGATTATAGGGACTTTACACCTAACATATACCATGTTCAACCTCCCCATGGTGATATCTCCCATAGACTAGGAAATCATCCCCTCTCTTTGGAACCTCCATATAGAGAGGTGCTCAAAACTTAGACTCCTTTGTATAAATAGGTGCTTGAAACATCAGGGTCAACCGCATATAGTTCCCCATAAACTACTAGTAACACTCCACTTCGGTCAACAGGTGAACCCAAGAAGATCCTTTTGTGGATTAAACAGATCGCGGTGTGTTTGTAAGATGATGAGGAAGATGAAATTGAAATATATAAAGAGATATCCAAAATCAACATCCACACCATGTTCTTTCCCCTTTACATTTCTCAATATAAAATCCCAGATGAGATAAATATGGAGTGCATGAATTATCTATACCAAAATATATGGGCTAATCACCAGTTATTTAAGTCTAGAAACCTCCCTTATATAGGGTATGAGGGTTTTCTTTAGACTATCAAGATACTATGTTGTTAATTGAACCTTGATGCTATCTCCATGGACCAGGACCCAAAACCGGAAAAATAGAACAAAAATATACAACACACTTTCCTCCATTTCATCACAAATCTTCAACAATCGATCATTGAAGACTCTTCATGAATCTATATTAGAGATTGTGTAAAGTTTGTAAAATTTAACTTTATAGCACCTCAGGAACAAAAAACTCCCCAGACATGATGTTCTATAATTTCATATACTCCAGTGAAATTAGGGTACCCAATAACACATGATTCATTCAGTGAATACAATGAAATTTCCTTGCTTCAACTATACGAAGACATCATGAATGGAGGAATATGATATCCAAATGGTCTTTGAAATAGGACCCTCAAAGAAATGAGAATACATTTTAGTCATAAAAACTTAAGTTTCAATCTACCAGAATACTTTCTATAAAAAATGACTATCATCATGGGCTTCAATTTCACTCAAATCCTACACAAGCACAATTGTTCAAAATCGAACAGGTCATAATAGTATCTACCATAACACCCATATAGTAGAAAACATTTCATTTTGGGTGAGGAGAATATATTTCATTGCATACACTCGTTGAATCATCAATACCCAAGAAGATTTAGAACATGTTGATAGAATCTGTAATCAAACCCTATCCCAGTGGGCTGTGAGATTTTCTATTTCAATCGACATCACCAATTTCATCATCCCCTGAGATGGTCCTAGGTAAATCAATCGTGCTTCCATATTAACCCCATCCTTCTAGTATGGGGTCATTTATTTCTCAATGTCCATCTTAGGAATCACTAAATCCTTAATGGGAATCATTGGATACTCAAAAACAGAATCAATCAATGTCGATTATGACCCCGAGATAGGCCCCATACCATATAGATGGGGTAATTTTCATAATAATCATCACCAAAGATGAAACCAGTACTCTCTAGGTGGGGAGGAAAGTATTGACTGTTAACGTCCTACTTATTCCACCCACTATAATACAAATCTATGCTATTCAGGTGTCGTTAATAAAACATTACTAGAAACTCCCTCAAGGTAAATTATATAGACCTAGAAAGGTTGAATGTATGGTGAAGGAAATCGAACCCTGCAAGGGTTGTAATCCAAAAAGGTCCAATATGCCCAATTGTTCAAGAAAAAACCCTAATATAGGTAGTGAAATATCATCATCTTGTATTGAGAGTAATGGTAAAACTCTAATTGCCTGATACACCTTTGTGAATATCATCACCACCAATGGAACTAATAATGTGGATCAATATACAGATGTAGAGGGATGAAATATGAAAAATATAACACAAGAAGAGGATCTAGATGCACCTACTGAGGCTTCACATACCCAAAACCATGGGAGGCTCCAAAACCGGGCACCTCCAAATATCATGTTTCCACCTCTCTAGTAGAACACTGCCAAAGATAAAAGGATAGATGTGGCTATATCCCAATAACCTCCCAAAATAACTGATATTCCTTATATGGAGGAACAATTGACCCAATATGAGAATGAGATACAAACTCTCAGGCATATCAATGAGGAGCTACTCAAGGGAAGCATTCCTACTAGGTATCATCTTCAGGGAGAGACATATATTCTACCTCCCAAATCTGATTCACTTGAAATAGTAATATCCGAGTGTTAGAAAAACTCTAGATCTAGTAAGATGTTCCAGATAAATGAGGAAGTAAAAAAATAATCATGACTTCTTTCCATTTTGAAGAGAGCCTCTCCCTCTCTAGGACTATCATTCAGTCTTTGCACAGATTGAGAATCAACAGGAGATGAAAACACATGAAAATCATCAATCCTCACCCGCTCCATGTATATGTGAGGTGGATCATGTAGTAGTACCTCTATAATATATTAATACCATTGATTCTTTGGGTACTCGAATGGAAGCCATGGAAGGGTGATGCAGACCATTGTAGTATGAGAATAAGCCTTATCCTGAATGGGTGGATTCCACTTTTACCCCACCCAATATCGGTAATCCTACCTATCCACCTCTCATGATATAGTTGACCAAAAATAGCATATCACACACTTCATTTACTAATGAGTTATGATAATGGTCACTCAAGATCCAAAAGAGGCAACCTAATTGAGGTGTTCTGTAGAGACTCTGATAGTTCCAACCTTTGTTTGGTACGGTAGTCTTCCAGTATGATCTATAGTGGGATGGGAAGACTGTCATCATGAATTACTTTATCAGTTCATCTATAAACTAAGTTAGGTGATAATTGTAAACTAGAAGAACTATAAGAAATGTGAAAATGTGAGGGTGTATGAATTCAAGACCATATGTAAAGGTATAACCCATTTTCTTAGCATCCCACTCTCATACGAGAAATTACTAGTGTTGTGTTCTATAAATATCTAGGATGAGTTATATAAACCTCTAATACTAATGAAATATCTAGGTGGATTCCATGATTTTGTAGAAAGAAAAAATATTTTTCAAGATTCCATTCAGCAGACCCAAGATAAGTCTCGACTCATGCCCTCAACATAGGAAAGTAGTCCCAAAAAGGATAAAACTACCATTGTTACCAACAATATGGTTGAAGTGCTTGTTCAATAACCTAGGAAGGTCCAAAACCACCCAGTTCCACCTACCGAGCTACATAAACAAAAAAAATCACCATCGGTCAAATGAAAAAGGAGATCAAAGTCACCTAGGATTTGTGGAATGTATGAATAAAGAGTAGTTCTTTTAAAATGAACAACACCCTAGTTAATTCCTTGTATCCATGGAAAACAACTTTCTCAATATTCCACATCCCAGGAATCCCAATGAGGTCAACGTCACTGATCATCCTAACTACTTCCCTTTTCATAGATGGCTAGGTAACAACATCTAGGATTACTTCATCTTCAATGATGTCCTCAAAATCATGGTTGATTCCTGATAGGTAATTTTGGATAACTCTCTAGATTAGGTTAACTACATAAACATCAAGCAGTCAGAAGAAGTAGATGATTAGAAAAATGTTATGGCTAGGTGTCGATAGAAGTTTAACAACCAAATGACTAAAAATACCATTGACCAAGATCATGCCACCCTTGGGCACAACTTCAAAGATCCATAACATCTCCATCACCCAAGGAGGTGACATTGAATATTCCTCCCAAAGGTGAATGTGACAATCAAACATAGGAAGAGACATAAGAGGAAGAGTCATATTCATCTTCGATCCATGCTCTGATTCTTGTATATTTTTTCCCTACAGCATCCAAATAACTAGCACTGCCCAACTAAATGTAACCCTAATTAGGCCAAGCACCCATATTTGGAACTATTAATTTGATACACTTAGAATACATTCCCCTTATATAATGATTAATATGATGCAAAATATGAGTTTCTAATACCTGAATAGTGAGTTGGAGGCCATGGGCATAGGATCTGGTGATACAAGGGACAATGTAGACATGGTCAGACCTAATATTTTGGTCACTTACCCACATAAGATATATATAATGAATATACCCATGAGAAAACACTCCAATAAGAATAAATTTTTTTAAAGGTGTCCCAAAACCCTCTAGCGGTATTCCATGCCCAGTTTTCTAACATGACCACCAAGCAGGGGTGTGATTATATGATCAATCTAGACAATGGGGAATACCAGAATTTCCTTCACCACTGGAAGATGATACTCCCTTAAACTCTCAAAATAAAGAGGCATGTAAACCTTATGTAACGCTCATACCCTAGTTACCTGAAGTTGGTGAATTTTTACATTACAATGGCATGATCCCAAGAGATCATGTCTCAAAAGACTGATTAGTTTAGTAGCCTTAGAAGTACTAGATACATACATAAGTTTTACATTACATCATCAAATAAAAAAAATGGTTTCCCATTTGAACACACTCATATCCTTTGTCCTATCCCTAGAGGTTAACCATAATATACTTCTTCAAATCTAGGGAAAAAGAAAACATAATAAAGGGGTGATATTAGATGCTCAGTAAGGATAACAATAGCTAATATGGCAAAGATAAATTAAATAATTCTATTTAATTATTCATATATATATTCTACTAGTTGAATAATCACATGTAATATCAATAGATAATTTCATAATTATGCAATGCATAATACCGGACATCAGAACCACATAGTCATAGCCTTGTGCCAAGACTACAAATAATATGTTGTCAAGGCCTTGTGCCAAGACACTAGTTTGTTTCATGAGACCTATGGATGCATCAAGAAGCTATAGAAGGCTCCACCCATCACTTTCTAAGTCCAATGCATTCTTCATATGAAAAGGTTGAAACATACCATAAACATTCATATTAAAACTACCATATGAAATGATAGAACTTTAACCATAAACCATGAATGATATATAAATAACACATCCATAGTCAAACATATCACAAAACCTTCAATACAATACAGAAGATTGTATCATAATAAATCAACTTCAAACAAGTGTAAAATCCATCAAAAGATGTTGAAATATATGAAATCAAAACTATTTGAAAGAAATATATCTTTCTATTTTGAAATAAGCTAAAAGTTACATAATTATAAAAGGAAACATTTATTTTGAAAATTTTCTTATAATCTTTCAAGGGAATCTTCGAAGGTGTTATAACAGTGGAGAATAGTTGCACCCAACGTATAAGTTATAAAAACATTCTAACCCTAATTTTTCGAAAAGGAGGTAAATTAACTTTTTTTTGGAAAAGTACAGAATGATTCCTTTATAACAATTTTATAAAAATTAATACAAGGGTATAAATGCCTTTAACCCATCATCTTGGAAATAAAAAAAATGTTTTGAATTACATTTTTAATAAACACGGATGGGGATGATAAAGAGCACCCAATTGATACTCACGTATAAAAAACCTAAGAAAATGAAGATATTGTCGGATTAACCCTTACCTTGTACTTTTCCTTCGTCGAGGGTACGTTTACCTCCTGTATAATAGTTAAAACTTTCTTATTAAATTATACATGAACCAAATACATAAATATGATATCATATATGATATTCTAATATTGCTTTGCTAATAATATTTTAGAAGTATCATTGATTTGGGTGTTAATGGATTCATTTTCCTTTATATGCTTGGTTATGTAAGCCATGTTTGTTATGGATAGGATGTATTTGATTCATATCCAGAATGATATTAGGTTCTTAAACATTATTTTTAATCATAAAATTAAAATTATTCTTGAATGGTTATGACGGGGAATGAATTTCATTACGTTTGTGGAGATGGTAATCCGTACGTACGCACAAGCGACAATATCATTCTACAGATGGTAAAATCATATTTAATTGGATGGTATATCATATATAAAGAATCATTAACATTTTATATTTATTATTTACATCATTTATACTCATTATTATACCCATCCAAATAATGAAGTGTTTGAATAAAAATCTACACCACGACGTGGAGACGGTAAGCCGTACGTATGCACATATGGTGAATTGTCATTCATAGGATGGATAGAATAATGAATATTATTGTACCATATTTACAATAACATCACAGTAGGTATAAGTTACTGGATTTATTATTTTGTTATGGAAAGAACAAAGAAATAAGAAGTGGAAGAAGGAAAGATCTTTGAAAGAGGTGGTGAAATTATTACCTCTTCTTCATTTGTTTTCTTTTGAGTTGATCAAAAGGGATCCTTAGTTTGTATTTCTGATCAAAGGAAGGCCTATAGGTATAAGTGAGTGTATTTGGTAGGATATTTGATTAGGGGTTGGCCAATACTAACAGATTTTGAGGTGTGATTTTGGGAGAAGGGGAAGTACCCTTTTATAAGAGAGGCAAGGGTCACTTTAGGAAAAAATGGAAATATTATTTTATTATACAATCATATTCGGTTTATAATGGCTCCAAAAAGATTTATTTAGAGGATAAGGTGGGGATGGGTAGAAAAACTCTCAAAAAATAGGTTTTATACAGGTTTAGGTCACCATATTAACCTTATCTTTTAGATTTAACTCTTAGTTAAATAGTTTAACTTGTACCATGTATTCTTGTATAATTATAATAAATGGTTAATTAACTTACAATAAAATCCAAGAGAACCCCAAGTGGTAATTATTGATATATCTAACCTTATATAAGTCCTTTGGAAGAACCTTATATTTTTAGTAAAATTATATCAATTAATAATATAGTATTTTTTTAAAACTCATTTATGTCAATTTTGACACTATTTGGAATATTGTTTTTTTGAAAGTCATAAAAACTTTATCACTTAGAAAAAAATTATTTAATCAACCCTATAATTTCATAATAATCTATAAAATTAGTTAAATTAATTAGAAGTATCAATTTACATTTATTTGGACATTTATAATTTGAATTATTTTAATCTTTCATTAATAAGGTAATTACTGCATCATTATTGTGTCATAAATAAATTTAATTATTTAATGTATAAAAATTATAAATAAAATACCATTATGTAGGAAATCTTTTTATCGTTCTAATTAATAATTATAGTTGATTTTTTTATTTATAACCCTATATTAAAAATGTTTTAGTTATGAAAATTGGAATTTAACACTTTTAACTCTTCTTTAAATAAAATAATAATAAATGTCCTAATCCAATCCAAGTGGATAAAAGAGGATCAAATTTTATTCCTAAGGTTGATTTTGGTCGAAATACACTTATCTAATAGAATTAGAACATGTGTTAGTGTAATAATAATATACTTTTTACCTTTAATTACACTATTTACTTTTAATCGTGGTAAATAAAAGTCAAAAGTTACTATTTATCAAAAATTATTTTTATCTCATTGAACAACATTTTACTTACTAATATCAAAAGTTTCTCTCAGATTTTTGAAATTCAATTCACAAAAGCTATAAAATTATGTTTTATTCCAATTTTCAAATGTTCCTAGAAGGCAGTTAAAAGACGTTAAAAAATTCAATAAAGTTTTATACATCTAATATTATTATAAAATGACTTCAATTAATTACATTAAACTAATATAGGTATTATTTATCTATTTTTACATTAAAATATATTTAAATAAAAATAATTTTTTTGATTAAAATTCAATTTTAATTAATAATGCAGTGTTTTCACTATTCATAAAAAATTGAATGCATTCAGAAAACTAAAAAAAATCCACCCTAAGCTAATTTTGATATTACAAATCCAAAAATGAATTCCATTTAAAAAATAAAATTTAAAAAATTGGGTATTACTATTCAGAACAGCTAGTTTGATTGGCCGTGGTGTGTTAAAACTCGAAGTTACGTAAAACGCAAGCTATTATATTATTCAAAGAGAAGCATATCGTGGAAGCTTGGGGTGTTACAGAAAACCCATAATAATTTAGTGATTATTCTTTCTATTACCAAATAATATAAGACAAAATTCATTATTAGTCCCACCATTGGGATTTTGAATCTTCTAAAATTTAGAGACACATAAGATAGTCTAAAATTACTGGAATTTTTTCCAAAAAATTACCCTTATAATAATAATATCTTATTGAGTTATTAGTTATAGATAAGTATAATTACAATTAAATATGGGAGAAAATGTCTAGTTAAAAAATTAAATTGGCATTTTCTCTCCTAAACACATATTAGTGAATTATCCCCGAGTTCATTATAGAAGATTACATATCTTATCTTCACCAAAACTCATTGGAGGATCTCAACTAGTTCAAATACTGGGGATTACCTTATGTTGAGCATACTGATCATCTCAAGGTTCTATATTATACATTCCACTATATTGACCTCATTTTCCTTCTAGTTTTATGTAAATCTAAATCTAGAAAACAAAAAACACCCGCGAAATTATTTTCTAGAAAATATTATGAAAATTTTAAAAATAATGAAGGACTATTCCCCCCATGTATACATTAAATTTTGATGAGAATTCACTACATTCCATTTCACTCCTTTTATTTATCAACAGATATATCTCAAGATATAAAATTCGGATACTTTACCAAACTAATCAGATAAAGTGGTATGTAAATTAGTTAACACAAATGATTCTATGAATTAAAAATATGGCAATACAATATATTATTTTGATGAAACTATATTACCTATGGAGCATAGAAGTATATAACTATTTGGATTGAGCAACTGATATACTCCTCCATGAACTATCTACGAAATAAAAAATGCATCAAACCCAATGTTGAAAAAACATATAAATAAAAAACCATTTTTATGATGGGAAACCCTCATCCAATATCTCTAAAAGATACATCACATCTAGATCTATTTATAATACAATACCATGAAGCATAATGAGATTTAGTTACAACTATAAAATTATAGGGGAAATCCTAGCCTATGGGGTTGTGAGAATTATTACCTCCCCTCCTCCTCCTCTAAAACCAATAAATCAAAAGGATTCCCAAATAAATTATATACCACCTCTAAGAAATTAAGTATTTAAAATGATGGGATATCCTCACATACAACTATTTATCCAGTTATTACACTTGTTCTATATTCAATAGTAGTCAATGTAAATTCTATTTGAATTACATGTCATGAAGAGTCTCAATATTTTCTTATAAAATAGAATAAAAATGATAAATTATAATAAAAAATGTTATAAAATCCATAATCCCCTCTAATAATTCACTGACAAGGGATGATTGTGATTATACCCTTGACAATCACTCCCAAGAAAACGAATCCACATACTTCATAATTTTTATGTAAGGATCTTATTCCATTGAGATCCACATAAGTGAGAGTTATCAATGCCCACCCAGATAATGTATTATAAATTGATGTTGAAAACAATTTAGGTTAGAATATGGACTCTATAGTGAATTTCACTTGTACAATGATACATGAATAAGGGGTCTATACTTGTTATCAAAGTTTTACCAAAGAATTAGGTTCCCCACTATATTTTCTATATCCTTTTACTCAATTTACTATTAATAAATGTAAATTCATTGATATATCTAATGCTCAACAAAAAATTGTATATATTGAGGAAAATTTTCCCAATGGGGAAATAATATAGTTGAAAAAAGTAATTAAAAACATTGATCAAGTTAATTATTTTTGGATTAGAAGGATTATACACACTAAGAATGATTTCTAAGATGAATCTACACCACCATCAAATAATCCAACTTAAGGATTCCCTCATTAGTCCACCATCGATCTTAAGCTTAGGTGAGTTAACAAAGATAATCATTATCACAAGGAGAAATATCAAAGGTATAAATAATTGAGGCCATTAATTCTCAAATAGAATCCATTAAATCTTGACATGTATTGATATAACTGGAGAAAAACCCATACCCTTGAGTGGGTTGACTCGACACCTCCACCACTTAATCTTAACAATCTAAATTTTTTATCATTTAATTTAATGGGATACTCATAAGAACATCTCATCTATTTTAATTTCTATTGTGTATTTATGTTGGGGATCCTTAAAAAATAATATAAACCCAAGATTAATTTTTTTTAAAACCCATATATGGCTTTGTGTTTGTCTACTATAGTAACCTAGAATCTAGATATATCACAAATATAGAGGATATCATCTAGAAACTAATTTTCCAAATCAATTATATATTAAGAAAAAAAATCAAATTTCAACTCTATAACTATAATCAATGAGTTAATGAGAGGGTTTATGATTTCATTTCCACATGGAACAGTTTGATATGTTCCTTGAATATTCAACTCCATTAAGAGTAATTATTTGATATCTACATAGAAAATATACAAGATTATTTTTTCTCCCATGAAAATCACATAAATTTATCTCATGGAATCCAAGAATTCATTGAAATAACACTACCTCTTGATGATATTATTCATGAAACCAAGAAGAAGTATCAATAAGACCCTTCATAAAAAAAATTATTGGGAAGGTAGAGTGAATAATATTTACTTTTAAACTGGAAATGTCACTAACTATGGCTTATAAGTCAATAAATATTCAATTAGTGACACCGACTATACCTCAATAAAAATATCACACATTACCTAATTAAAATACACAAAATTAAAAAAAAATATAAAATGTATAATAAAAAAATAATAGGAAAAATAATATATATAATTTTTAATAAAACCATTTTACTTTAGAAAAATATCTTCATCGTACTACTAGAGGTCAATAATATTAATTAAGTTGGGTTTAGTGGATGATCTAATTATTTTCACTGATATATAAAAGATTTTTTAACATTGTTTGTAAACATTAAATTTCATTTAACAAGTTACAACTTTGTAAGAAACATGGTAAATAATTTTTTTATCATGATAATTTTAACCAACCTAAAAAACTTCTTCCAAATTAGTTACAATACAAACCAATGTTTAGAACACTTATAAAATGAAAAAGAGAGGAACTTTTCATATTTTTTATTTCATAAATAATGTGGAATTTATTTTTTACATCAGTTATAATATTAAACAACATAAAAATGATTTTTTTTAAAATTATTTAAAAATATCTTACCCAAACCAGTAATAGAATAAAAAAAATACTAATAATTGAACAAATAGAATAAAAAAATATTAAAATCCTATAAAATTCAATAATAACTATTTTATCACATCTTTATTACAGTTTCAGAAACATTACAATTTCAAATTAAATTTTAAAATATATATTACATATATAAATAGATAGGCTAAAAATTAATCAAACATATAAATAATAATATCATTATACCTATAGATACTTTAGTTATTTTCCATTATAAGGTAGAGAATCATTGAAAGAAACTATAGAAAATCTATTCTTGACTTAAATATAAGATAAATAAAATAAAAAGTCATAATAAAATACAACCTTTTTAAAACCTATAACAATTATAGTTGTAATTTTTTCATATATAAATCTCAAAACACAATACTCATATTATAATATTCTTTGTTAATAATGAAATTTATATATAATATATATTTTATAAATTGAAAATAAAATTTTAAGTATCTACTAAATTGTAGTGGTTATAAAAGAAGTCACATTTTCACACACATAATTGATCTTTTTTAACCTTTTTCCTAGTGAATGAATATAATTCTTCATTTCCATATTTGAAAATGATAAGTATGAAATAAAAATTTATTAAAATATATAAGCATTTAAATAACCAAACTTACTTCTATAATAATTATTTAATATTTTTTCACATGTCACCATGTATGAAGAAAACTCGATAAGAAGACATTTCTTATAGATAAAAAAAGAACATCCAATGGATAATATTATACTAAAATATAATGTGAGTGGT
This sequence comes from Viscum album, assembly GCA_963277665.1. Classification (NCBI taxonomy): domain Eukaryota; kingdom Viridiplantae; phylum Streptophyta; class Magnoliopsida; order Santalales; family Viscaceae; genus Viscum; species Viscum album. The sequence goes on from OY728157.1 coordinate 1,778,612,730, forward strand.
TATTTAATTAATATAAATAAATATATATTAAATATATGTTTTGTAAACATCAAGATAAGGAAGCATCAAACACTTAATTGAATCGTTCTAAAATCTTTGAGAAACATATTTTTTTTCTTCATCCTACATTTTATTCATTATTGAATAAATAAATTGTTGGTCTATGAAACCATACACTGATGTTGTATTATACTAAATAAAAATTCAAAACAATATGCTTAGTAAAAAACACGTCTAATAAGTTGGATCAAATCGATACAGTTGAAAAAAATATAATAATCGACAAACTTGGAAAATATTTTAATTACTACGAGGCACAAAATATATACAACTATAATCTCTATGTTATATTTATTATAAATAATAATCAAATAATAAAACATATAATTGTAAACCCTCATTTTTTTCTCATAAACATCCAATAATATAAATGTATATGATGATAATTTAGAATGTAATTTAGAAAAAGTTATATGTGAAGTCGAATAGGCCTCAACATGTTGTTAATTTCTATAAAACATTTAATTACATTTAATATATTCCTTGAATATATATATATATATATATATATATGTTAAAATATTAAAATAAATTTAACACCAATATTAATTAAAGGATATAATCTATGCATACCTCGATGGTAAGTTGTTGGATTATTGTAGTTATCCAAAGTAAAAAATTCCTGACACTTTTTCCATCTATAGAAGCCTCATCAAGAGGGAATGATACTATAACTGATGCATCAATAATATGTTATACCATTACTCTACGAAGATCCATCTCTATTTACTAATGATGTATGGTATCATCAATATAATGCATGATACCATATTATCTAATATGATAATGGGAATCCAAAATATATAAATCATAGTAGATGGAAAAAAATAGAAAAATAGGTGGAAAAGTGGAATGTGTAGGTTTAAGTGGATGAGTGGGATATCTAAGAGGAGGTGCAGGAGTGGGATATGCAGTCTGAAACTATCTTTACATGTCTACAAATATCAATTGTACCTATGGTATAACCCTTTCCTCCATAATCTGACCTATATATTAAACCTTAGAATCTAAAGAGTCTATTTTTTTCTTTAAATACATCCACCCTTAAAGAAGATCTAGAATGATCAAAGAATTTTTAATAGTTAAATTCACCTCATATCCTCATAAATGACCCACGTGTTTTGACTTTATTAGTGAAATATCTTTAATATATTTCTTACCCATGGGTATGAAGTCCCCATCAATGATCTACTCCCAAATGGATTCTTGTAAAGAATATTTAAAAAGTTATTAGTGAATTAAAAACTATAATGAGTAAAAAAATAACTTAAATAACTTCTTATAATATTTTCAGCTACAAATTTTGACTTTTCTATAATATATTTCCCCTATTTCCCCATCTAATCAGATTTCAATTTTTCATGTCTAGATAGGGGATGAGGGGAAATCTCTAAGGATCTTGAAGACGCATCTCTCAATTTTTAAAACTTTTTAGACACCATTTGTTCTTTGAGTAATGGATACCCTCCATAAGATAAATTATGATAATATACTTTATTTTCTTGGATACCTTGATGAGATATCCTATGTTACTATTAAATAATAAAAAATCACTAATATGATCACTTTTATTGATTGTACAATAAAATTATTGAAATATATAACATTTCATTTACCAAAAATGATTCATTTCATCTAATTTCAACAAAATTACACCATATATATTTATATAGAAAAACTTATATTTGAAACAGATTTTCATTTTTTCATACACTAAGGATGACATCTAAATATGGTGTTAATTTTAAATCTTGACAAATTATTTTACTAAAATATAAACATCTCATCCTAACTCTTTTAGTCCCAAGTAAATCATAAGTTAACTATTAATAAGGAATAAATAACCTATATTATTAATAAAAGACTTGATAAATAAAATAACAATAAATTAGTTTACCAAAATGGTCGGCCATAGCTGATCTAGTGTCATTTGGCGAACACTTCTCTAATCAGAAATCAAAATGTTTATTTTTTGTCAATATTTCAAATCCACAAAACTCCTAAATTACATTTAATTTAGACTCATGGGATTACCATTACCATTAAACAAGATATATATCTAACAATCCTTACTATGATAAAGTGATAATCTAGGTAAAAATTTAATACCACTTTTACTATCCCTAGAAGTATTCTATTTACCTGTAGATGTCAGAGCTTATAGTGTATAGGATGGAGGATGCTCCTCAACTGAAGTATGTAGAGGGGCCTACATAGTATATCAATGTGACTCAACTATTTGATCAAACATGGTCCTATAAATCAAATCATCCAAAAAATAGTAAAATATTATAAAAAATACAATTATTACATATAAAATTGAATAAAATTTTAAAAAATTATAAAACTAAAACTAAACTATTTTTTATTATATTTATTAGATCAGTTAAATATATTTATAAAACAATCTATAAACATTTATGATACATGAAAAAATATATATAGAATAATAATAACATATGTTAAATATTATACAAATCCAATTTTTATATATAAAATTGAAAAACAATTGGAAAATGATACAAACTAAACTACACACACTTTTTGCAATATTCCTTAAAGTAGTTATCTAAAATTATAAAAAAATATTATCAACACTTATGATACATGAAATGATATTGACTTAATAAATGAAATCATAAGTAAAATATTATATAAACCAAACTCTTAAATATAAAATTGAATAAAAATTAGTAAATGATACAAAAAATTTAAACTAAACTCAACCCACTTTTTATCGGATACAAAAAAGTATTTAACTAATGTTCTAAATAACACTGAAAATATTTATGAGACATGAAATGATATATATAAAAGATAACAAACATAATTAATATTTAAATTGATTAAAATATCAGAAAAATTTTCTGTATATATGTAATTCATTTTTATGTAATAAATAAACAATTTATTATATTTTTAAAAATATTTGACTTAAATAATGATATAATTAATAATAATATATCTCACATTTTTCAATATTTTAAAAGTTAAATAGGAAATAAATATATAGTACCTATAATAATAGGATATTACTTTAGGATTGTTTTCCCACATCACTTATTCATAACCATTCTATATGAAACAAACCATGTCTACACCATAATCATCAGCATCCTTTGAAAATATTTCCATAGAATTAGGGATCTCATATAATTCCTCATCATGAACTTTTTCATCACAAAAATACTACTTTTCCTTGAAAAATGATAGATAATTATACATTTTATGGATTAAGAACAAATAAAATTTGATTCAAATATATTTACTTAATAAAAGGGTCACATGTCCATTCTAATATATTTAGATTTACTAGTTTCATAAAAAATTAATCATGTTTAACACTATTATTACAGAAAACCCATTTAATGTTGACCAAATAAACTTCAAATTTAATGTAATAAATCTTCCATATATCTTTAATAAATCCATAATATTTGCATTATGTGAAGATTTTTTTCACTAAAAAAATGAATTTCTTCAACGAAGACAAATACTATGGTATTATGAAATGAAATTATATTTCCATAGTCTTTTGTATAAAATGTATAACCATTAATATCACACTCAGACCATATTATAACATTTAAACATATGTTTTTGTCTAACCATCTCAATGTTTTTGATGCATAAGAGATACCATTCATAGTCTCTTTAAATGATGGGATTTTTTTCTTATTCTCATTAAATACCCACATATATTTATTCGTTGGATAACATTATTTAACACAATAATATATTATATTATATATGACTGATAATCATCTGTGTTATTAAAAATGTATAAATATGCCTGTAATATTTGTTCACTGGTTAGTGATTTTATTTTTAATCCTTGGATCCACTTTCCCCTAAAATAGGCTTGTTTATGGTAAGATATGGACAAACTAACTTACTCAACTATAAAAAACAAGTCTATAAAAAATCTACCTTCTCCTTAGAAATATACTTCTCAACAGTGGAGGATTCTTGTCAATATGGATTCTAAAAATACCCTTTCAATATCATTATATAACATTCAAAAGGATACATCCAATGTCAATATATAAGACCATGGAGGATTATTTCTCACAAAAAATAAACTATTAAATATACCATGATATAAAAAAATATTTCATAAAGTATATTTTTAATTGACAAAGTATATTAAGCACATCATTTGATAAAATTTTCAATGGATTCAAATATATCACTTTGTTTTTAAATATAATTGAAAATAAAACACACCTTGATGATATTAAATCATACATAGATGACCAGTATTCCATGTAATGCAATTGGTATGATTTGTTATATCATAACCTAACAGCCATGATATTTCATGTCTTTTAACATCAAATATGTTAGTGATATATTTTTTTTACATTTAATGAATAAACCTAAGGAACTTTGATAACATAGATGCACTAAAAAAATAATTTCATCACTATTGGATAATTTATGAAAATCAAAAGGAAATTATTTTCATTTCCTTTAGGAGTATAAGATTACTCCAAATGTATTCTCATTAATAGTAAGTACAGTATTAAATTCAAACCATCCATAGTCCTTCCTTTAATATTTAATAATGTTTCAATGGAAATGAAATATATATTTTTATCAAGATATATAACATTAATTTATGTATAACCCCATGATGTATACAATATTTAAACTCAAAAAAATTGATCTATTATTTTATATATTTCAATCATCGCTATATTTTTCTATATTTATAAATGTTTCATCAATTCCTTTCACCATCTAAAAATACTAATAAGTTGGAAAATAATTTGTTGTAATATTAAATTCCTATGAGATGTTGAATTACATTTTTAATCTTTGATAAGAGCGATCCATAAACAAACAAATTCGATGTCCCATGTAAATTATTTTATCCCATGTCATAGTTTAATAACATTAAGTCCCTTATTCAAAAATTTGACAAGATTAATTACATATAACATTGTATCTATAAAACTTTGTAGGTTGGGAATTCATTTATAGTGTACATAATCATAGCATACAATTGAAAATATTCCTCTTAATAAGAATCATATACTCTGATACCTTTCTCCCATAAGAGTTTAAAATCATCAATTAGTGGTGAAAAGTAAACATCAATATCTTTCCCATGCTATTTTTATCTAGAAGTCATCAATATCAACGTGATATATTTTCACTTTGATCAAAATTAAAGAGATAAGTTTTAAATTACTAGAAAAATAGTCTATGAACTATGTTTTATACTAAGGATCTGATATAGATTCAGTTTATCTATTCACGGTCCAAATATGTGATTTTAACTTCATTTAAAAATGTAGTGAATTATTAATTAATTTCATTCTATTATATACAATAAACAAGATGATGTAGTCTTATATTAGACATTCACTCATCTTAATTCCATATTAACATATTTTTATCATTTAAATTTGATAATTATCATTTTAGATAAGGAAATATATAAAGATACTAAATTACCTAAATTTTTAATTTAATCATATTTTCAAATATTATCCATCACAATGATTTGAATGTTTGTTTTTGATTAAAAATATGTAAATATTATTCCATTGCTTTTTCTATTTGAATTGAAAATATAAATGGTTTATTGTTATGTTATTACTTATAGAACAATTAGTATAAGGCCCCAGCCTTAAACCTTACTTAATCTTGAGTTATTACAAGATTACACATTGAGGATCTTTTCGGGTTTAGAGTTTTAGAGAATTAGATCATAAAACTTGCATTACATTCCACATATAAACAAAGTGGTTAAATAAAGATAGTATTCTTCATTCCCATCAATGGAAACACATTTAAAATAAAACATGGATTATTTCTTGACACATCCTTGACTCTATCATCTTATCATGTACCTTTCCCTTGACCTGTGAAAAACATTTCAAAAACTTGGGATGAGCATAAAAACTCAGTATGAGTTATATAAAAAAAACATGGAAAGAAAACATGAGTTCATATATACATAACAATGAAATCATACTTTACCCATAAAACATAGGCACTTTAAGATACCTCATAAAATCATGCATAAATCATAGAAATCATAAGACATAAAGGTAACTTGAGGCATTCATAACATTCTTACGTAGGGAGTAACCCTCTTGGTTACGTTTGGAATACCCATCACAGTATATTCCCTAAAAATCTCTTCGGAGAAACCTTAACGTTTCACTCCTTCACGTTACCCAATGCATTGGAGAGCTATAACGGGCTCACCCGCCCTTAGTTTATCACGGAACCACCCGTCTTCATAATAATGCCCAAGAACCATAACATAATCATATCACATAAAACATGCATAAAGGAAACATAACATTTCCACATTTCAATCATGAGATATCAATACAACACATTGATATAATAAAAACATTATGAAAACCATTTTCAATACCAAAGTAAAATAAAAGTAAAACATGGTATTTATTTTTCTTTTAAAAAGAAGGTATGGCTTGTAGAGGAAGCCGAAACTCAAATAACGGTCACGACGGCGGAGAAGTCGTTGTCGCCGCATATGTACGACAAAAACATTCCCTTTTGTCGTTTAGTAAACGCTTCGTATAAAAAGATTCCTTTTGAATAAACGTAAAAGTCAAAGGGTTTTATACACCGTATAAAAGAAAGTTGTGTATAAAATAAAATATGCCTCAATGAAAGGATATTGAGACGAAGTCCCATACCTCGTATCCGACTTGACCCGACCGTTCTTTAATCTCCTGAATAATAAACTTGAGTTAATCTCTACTTGATTATGAATCTTTTTCAAGTTCATTATTCCTTTTATACCATGTTATGAACATCATGTAATCAGTTAAGTTAATAATGTTTATTTTGTCGGTATTTGGTTCTTAAGTCAAAAATAGACTTCTTACACTTACATGTTGTTAATTTGGTCAAAGGTTCATTATATCCATAATGGTATTAATGATTTAGATATCATATATGTCATATATATCCAGTACTTACATGCATTTATAATATTACATAATCATTTAGAGGTAAGAAATGAAATGCACCGTTCATGGAGACAGTAAGCCGTACGTACGCATGAACGCTACTTTCATTTCTATTTCATATCTTCTGGAATGGAATAATAATGATATAAAAGTATATTATAATTCCAGTATAATAACATATATAATATCATTAACTTTATCCCTTAAACATCCCACATATGGTATTAACGAATCAAATCACTTTCAGGGGGCGGTAGTCCGCACTTCCTAAAATGAAGATATCGTGTTTACCCATAATGGAAACCATAAAGGTATGCCAAAAATGAAAAAAACAGAAGCTTAAGGAAAACATAAACATATTATATATCATATATAAAAATAGTGACATCATTATGGCCACCTTTGAAGGTGTTAAATGAGTGTTGAACAATCATCGTTTCGGGAGGCAGAATTTCGCCATCCACGGAAACCGTATGTTCTTTAACCATTTGATGTAGTTGTGTGAGAGTGTAGCTCAAATAAATATTATAACAACATCCTTGTATATTTAAGATACTGGTGTTGTTACAAAATAAGTAAATAAAAAGAGTTTAGGGGGTTGGAGAAGCAAAATAAAACAAATGAACATGAGAGAAAGAATTACCTTTAAAAGTGTAACTCCTTTTGATTTGAGCCTAAAGGCTTCCTTTGAAAGGATTCTGCCCAAAGGGAATCCTCTAGGATGATGAGAGGGATGTGGAGAGAGTAAATGGGCAGGGGTTGGCCGATCCAAACGCTTGTGGAGTGTGTGAAATGAGGTAGAGGTGGGGGCCTTTTATAAGAGGAGAGGAGGGGCACTTTTGGAAAGTAAAGAAACATTACTTTATTTGAAAATGTGTTTCGGTTTTAAAAGGTCCCACATTGATATAATTCGTGGATAAGGTGATAAGGGTTCTAAATCCACTCATCCAATTGGTTTTGGCCATGTGTAGTTCATAGATTTTTCATTGTCTTTCCATTTTATTTAAATCGTCAAATAATGATGTCATCGCTGCATCATTATTATGTCATAAATGATTTAATTTATTTAATGTCTAAAAATTATAAAAAAATTACTATGATGTAGGAACTCTTTTTATATTTCCAATGACTATTTATAATCAAAAATATGACTTGTATAACCCTACTTAAAAATTGTTTTAGTAAAACATATCATGTTTGTGTCAATTTTACTTTTCGATTAAATAAAAATATATTATTGTCATTTTCCAACTAAAGTGGCTCCATGGGGTCCCCAAGTTGGCCCATGGCTTGTCTTGGTCGGCCATGACTCACCCAATAGGTGTAGGACAAGTGTCATGGTGTTTTCACATTCCTATAATATCATTTTTACCTTAAACTACACTAATTACCACTAATCGCGATTAAGAACTTAATAAGTTACTATTCACCAAAAAATTATTATAATCTCATTGAACCACATTTTACTTCTTAATGACAACCATGTATGTCGGATTTTAAAAATTCAATACACATTGGTGGTAAACTTTCATTTAACTGAAAAATCAGTTTGCTTGATTACCACTTAGTGGTTTCACTATTCATCAAAAATTGAAGTTTTTCAGAAAATTACCAAAAATTCACCCTAAGCTATATTTGATATTCCGAATTCAAAAATGAAGTCTATTTTACAAAATTGAAAACATATAGGTCACATTAATTAATTTAATAATTAATTCCCGCTGCCAGAGCAAATAGCGTGTTTTTACAAAACAATAAGTATCAAAAGATTGACACCAGTTTAAGTCTAATTTCAAAGTGAAATTGATTCCAATGACCACCATTGGATAAAATGGTAAAAATATATTCTAATTTCACTTCAAAACCAATTCAAAACATAATCTAATCATATAAATAAATTAGATTAAAAAGCAATTTTGATGTAAAATGCAGTATTTTTCACTATTCATTAAAAAATGAACATTGTCAGAAAAATACCAAAAATTCACACAAGGTAAATTTTGATGTCCCAATCATAAAGAATAAGTTTATTTTGACAAAAATAGTTTATAAAATTGTCAAAATATAGATTCAAAAATGGTTTTCCATCAAAAGGCAGTAAAATAATCTTTTAAGAATATTAGTGTATTCAATGCATAAGATTGTATTTATTTTCATATTAATCCTCTATAACACTATCTTAATCATTAATAGACATAGATAAAAATATCTATTATTCATTACTTACTTGGGATGTTACATCCTTTCCCCCTTTAGAAAATTGCGTCCCCGCAATTTATTTACTTATCGAATAAATGGGGGTACTTATCCCTCATTGCATTTTCAGATTCCCATGTTGCCTCTTCAATCATGTGGGTTTTCCACAAAACCTTTACCTGCTTAATCACCTTATTCCGTAACACTTGCTCCCTGTGGTCAAGAATCTGGACCGGTTGTTCCTCGTAAGATAGGTTCTCTTCCAGCTGAACTACCTCTGGACTCAAAACATGAGATGGATCTGGCATATACTTTCTCAACATCGAAACATGAAAAACATTGTGTACCTGAGATAAACTTGGAGGTAAAGCCACTCAGTACGCAACTGATCCAACTCTCTCAAGAATTTCGTATGGTCCAACAAACCTTGGACTCAGCTTTCCTTTCTTACCAAATCTCATCACACTTTTCCAAGGAGAAACCTTGAGAAAAACATGATCACCTACCTCGAAAGATAGATCCTTCCTCCGGTTATCCGTATAACTCTTCTGCCTGCTCTGAGCTGTTCTCATGTGTTTCTGAATCAGCTGAACTTTTTCTGTCATCTCTTCTACCAACTCTGGTCCTATCAACTTCCTTTCACCCACTTCATCCCAGAAAGCTGGAGTTCGACACCGCTTCCCATATAATGCCTGAAATGGTGCCATCTGTATACTAGAATGAAAACTGTTATTATATGAAAACTCAACCAAAGAAAGATGTTGGTCCCAACTTCCCTGATAATCCATAAAACAAGCTCGTAGCATATCCTCCAATGTCTGAATTGTTCGTTCTGACTGCCCATCTGATTGAGGATGAAAAGCTATACTAAAATATAATTCAGTACCCAACGACTTTTGAAGGCCTTTCCAAAAGTTAGAAGTAAACCTGGGATCACGATCCGATACAATGGAGAGAGGAACTCCATGTAACCTGACTATATCTTTAAGATACAAACGGGAAAGTTGATCAAGAGAGAAAGTATCTCGTATAGCAAGGAAATGAGCAGATTTGGTCAAGCGATCAACAATAACCCAGATTGCATTATTACCTCGAGATGTCTTCGGTAATCCAACAACAAAGTCCATGGATATATTCTCCCATTTCCACTCTGGCACTGGTAAAGGCTGAAGCATCCCTTTCGGTAACTGACGCTCTGCTTTAACCTGCTGACAAGTCAAACACTTCACAGTAAAATCAGCAATATCTCTTTTCATTCCATCCCACCAGTAATACTCCTGCAGATCTCTATACATCTTAGTACTGCCCGGATGAACTGAAAACGGAGAACTATGAGCTTCACATAACAACTCTCTCTTCAACTGTGAATCACAAGGCACACACAATCTCTTCCTAAATCTCAAAACACAATCACTATCAATGTTGAATTCAGGCAACTTACCTTTCTGAACCAGCTCTACCTTTTTCTGCAACTCACTATCTTACTTCTGTGCTTGCTTGATTCTATCTGATAGAGATGATCTCACTGATACCTGAAACAAAACAGAAGGACTTCCTGCACCAACAACTTCTATGCCAAAGTTCATCAAATCCTTAACCAAAGGATCACGTTCCAAACGCAACATTGTTAATGAAGCATTACTTTTTCGACTCAAAGCATCAGCCACTTTACTTGCTTTTCCCGGATGGTAATGAATTGTACAATCATAATCTTTGATTAATTCCAGCCATCTCCTCTGTCTCATGTTCAATTCTTTCTGAGTGAATATATACTTTAAACTTTTTTGATCGGTATATATTTCACACTTTACTCCATACAAATGATGCCTCCAAATTTTTAAAGCAAAAACAACAGCAGCTAATTCCAAATCATGTGTAGGGTAATTTACCTCATGAGTTTTCAACTGTCGTGAAGCATAAGCAATTACCTGATCATTCTGCATTAGGACGCAACCAAGTCCTTTCAATGAAGCATCACTGTATATAACAAACTCACCATTCCTGGAAGGTAGTGCCAAAACTGGAGCATTCACAAATCTTCTTTTCAATTCCTGAAAACAGTCATCACATTCTTTTGTCCAGATAAACTTAACACCCTTCCGAGTTAGCTTAGTCATTGGACTAGATAACCGTGAAAAATTTCTAACAAACCTTCGGTAATAGCCCGCCAAACCAAGGAAGCTACGAATCTCGGTTACATTTGTGGGTCTTGTCCATTCTTCCACAACTTTTGTTTTTGCAGGATCAACAGTTATTCCATCTTTAGAAACAATGTGACCAAGGAAAGAAATTTGTTGCAACCAAAACTCACACTTTCTGAATTTCCCATACAGTTTCTTTTCTTTTAAGGTTTTCAAGATAACCCTTAAATGTTTTTCATGCTCCTCTTTACTTTTAGAAAACACCAAAATATCATCAATGAAAACCACCACAAACTTATCCAAGAACTAATGGAAAATTCTATTCATTAAGTCCATGAATACAGCAGGTGCATTGGTTATCCCAAAAGGCATTACTACAAATTCATAATGGCCATATCTCGTACGGAACGCGGTCTTCGGAATATCTGCCTTCTTTACCTTCAGCTGATGGTACCCCGATCTCAAGTCAATCTTTGAAAAAAACTGAGCCCCCTAGAGCTGATACCACTTCAATTGATGGCCCGACATCTGCTGAAGTAGTTGCAAAGGATTTCACCACCCCTTTCTGCTTGTAGTCTAACTGCTTCCCATCACTCAAGCTCCTTGTCGGACACTTGTTTGCATAGTGACCCATCTCATTGCACTTATAACATTTCACTAACTGTAAATCAAATTTATTCTTACCTTCACCTTGATCCTTTTCAGTGCAATCACGAGCCTTATGTCCCATCTTACCACATCGGTAGCACTTCCCAGAATTCAGAAGACATTCCCCAGCATGCCTTTTGCCACATTTATCACAAACTGGAAACTTAGTTCTCTTACCATCAGACTTTTTTGAAGAATTCATACCTTTCTCCTGCCACCTCGGTCTCTTCTTCTGCTGGTTGTTATAGAAAACTTGGTCATCGGCAAACTCCATTTCCACCTTCTCAGCACATCGAACAAGATTTTCATAACTTTTAAACTCACAAGAAGCTAATGCCCTTCGATACTTTGGCTTTAATCCTGAGTAAAAACGATTGATTTTACTATCATGGTCCCGGATAAAATTTGGAGCATACCTTGCCAATCGAGTGAACCTTTCTTCATAGGCAGCCACTGAGTCTTCCTCTTGCCTCAATTCCAAGAATTGCTTTTCCATCCTAAATCGAACAGCCTTAGGAAAATACTTCTCAAGAAACATACCTTTGAATTCATCCCAGTCAAGAGCATCAATCTCATTGGCGTCCCTGATATTTTTAACCATAGACCACCACTGATCTGCTTCACCCTCCAAACGGTAAATAGCAAGACTAACCTTTTGATTGTCTGAACATCCCATGACATCAAAAATCTTCTCCAGTGCTTTAATCCACCCTTCAGCTAGCACAGGGTCAGATGATCCTCTGAATGATGGTGGATGTTGCCTTATGAAATGTTCCACCACTGACATGTTCCTCTGCGGTTGATCTGGCTGATCTCGTGCATGGATACCACCGCCATTTATCGCTTGAGTCAACTGCGCCATCACTGCAACAAACTGTTCGGTTCCAATTCCGACCATTTCTGGATGCTGATTCGGATGGTTATTTCCTTCTGTATGCCTTCCTAGCACTGCTTCCCTGTTTCCTCTGCGGAAAACCATTCTGAACAAACATGTCTTAGATGAAGCAACATGGTAATCTTTAAATGCTATATCATTTCAAAAAAATATTTTTGGATAATCATTTAATAGAATTCTAACTCCTAAAGTTATCTAAACCGACCTCTGATACCAACTATAAGGCCCCAGCCTTAAACCTTACTTAATCTTGAGTTATTACAAGATTACACATTGAGGATATTTTCGGGTTTAGAGTTTTATAGAATTAGATCATAAAACTTGCATTACATTCCACATATAAACAAAGTGGTTACATAAAGATAGTATTCTTCATTCCCATCAATGGAAACACATTTAAAATAAAACATGGATTATTTCTTGACACATCCTTGACTCTATCATCTTATCATGTACCTTTCCCTTGACCTGTGAAAAACATTTCAAAAACTTGGGATGAGCATAAAAACTCAGTATGGGTTATATAAAAAAAACATGGAAAGGAAACATGAGTTTATATATACATAATAATGAAATCATACTTTACCCATAAAACATAGGCACTTTAAGATACCTCATAAAATCATGCATAAATCATAGAAATCATAATACATAAAGGTAACTTGAGGCATTCATAACATTCTTACGTAGGGAGTAACCCTCTTGGTTACGTTTGGAATACCCATCACAGTATATTCCCTAAAAATCTCTTCGGAGAAACCTTAACGTTTCACTCCTTCATGTTACCCAATGCATTGGAGAGCTATAACGGGCTCACCCGCCCTTAGTTTATCACGGAACCACCCTACTTCATAATAATGCCCAAGAACCATAACATAATCATATCACATAAAACATGCATAAAGGAAACATAACATTTCCACATTTCAATCACGAGATATCAATACAACACATTGATATAATAAAAACATTATGAAAACCATTTTCAATACCAAAGTAAAAGAAAAGTAAAACATGGTATTTATTTTTCTTTTAAAAAAAAGGTATGGCTTGTAGAGGAAGCCGAAACTCAAATAACGGTCACGACGGCGGAGAAGTCGTTGTCGCCGCATACGTACGACAAAAACATTCCCTTTTGTCGTTTAGTAAATGCTTCGTATAAAAAAGATTCCTTTTGAATAAACGTAAAAGTCAAAGGGTTTTATACACCGTATAAAAGAAAGTTGTGTATAAAATAAAATATGCCTCAACGAAAGGAGATTGAGACGAAGTCCCATACCTCGTATCCGACTTGACCCGACCGTTCTTTAATCTCCTGAATAATAAACATGAGTTAATCTATACTTGATTATGAATCTTTTTCAAGTTCATTATTCTTTTTATACCATGTTATGAACATCATGTAATCAGTTAAGTTAATAATGTTCATTTTGTCGGTATTTGGTTCTTAAGTCAAAAATAGACTTCTTACACTTACATGTTGTTAATTTGGTCAAAGGTTCATTATATCCAGAATGGTATTCATGATGTAGATATAATATATGTCATATATATCCAGTACTTACATGCATTTATAATATTACATAATCATTTAGAGGTAAGAAATGAAATGCACCGTTCATGGAGACGGTAAGCCGTACGTACGCATGAACGCTACTTTCATTTCTATTTCATATCTTCTGGAATGGAATCATAATGATATAAGAGTATATTATAATTATAGTATAATAACATATATAATATCATTAACTTTATCCCTTACACATCCAACATATGGTATTAACGAATCAAATCACTTTCAGGGGGCGGTAGTCCGCACTTCCTAAAATGAAGATATCGTGTTTACCCATAATGGAAACCATAAAGGTATGCCAAAAATGAAAAAAACAGAAGCTTAAGGAAAACATAAACATATTATATATCATATATAAAAATAGTGACATCATAATGGCCACCTTTGAAGGTGTTAAATGAGTGTTGAACAATCATCGTTTCGGGAGGCAGAATTTGGCCATCCACGGAAACCGTATGTTCTTTAACCATTTGATGTAGTTGTGTGAGAGTGTAGCTCAAATAAATATTATAACAACATCCTTGTATATTTAATATACTGATGTTGTTACAAAATAAGTAAATAAAAAGAGTTTAGGGGGTTGGAGAAGCAAAATAAAACAAATGAACATGAGAGAAAGAATTACCTTTAAAAGTGTAACTCCTTTTGATTTGAGCCTAAAGGCTTCCTTTGAAAGGATTCTGCCCAAAGGGAATCCTCTAGGATGATGAGAGGGATGTGGAGAGAGTAAATGGGCAGGGGTTGGCCGAGCCAAAGGCTTGTGGAGTGTGTGAAATGAGGTAGAGGTGGGGGCCTTTTATAAGAGGAGAGGAGGGGCACTTTTGGAAAGTAAAGAAACATTACTTTATTTGAAAATGTGTTTCGGTTTTAAAAGGTCCCAAATTGATATAATTCGTGGATAAGGTGATAAGGGTTCTAAATCCACTCATCCAATTGGTTTTGGCCATGTTTAGTTCATAGATTTTTCATTGTCTTTCCATTTTATTTAAATCGTCAAATAATGATGTCATCGCTGCATCATTATTATGTCATAAATAATTTAATTTATTTAATGTCTAAAAATTATAAAAAAATTACTATGATGTAGGAACTCTTTTTAGCTTTTTCAATGACTATTTATAATCAAAAATATGACTTGTATAACCCTACTTAAAAATTGTTTTAGTAAAACATATCATGTTTGTGTCAATTTTACTTTTCCATTAAATAAAAATATATTATTGTCATTTTTCAACTAAAGTGGCTCCATGGGGTCCCCAAGTTGGCCCATGGCTTGTCTTGGTCGGCCATGACTCACCCAATAGGTGTAGGACAAGTGTCAAGGTGTTTTCACATTCCTATAATATCATTTTTACCTTAAACTACACTAATTACCACTAATCGCGATTAAGAACTTAATAAGTTACTATTCACCAAAAAATTATTATAATCTCATTGAACCACATTTTACTTCTTAATGACAACCATGTATGTCAGATTTTCAAAATTCAATACACATTGGTGGTAAACTTTCATTTAACTGAAAAATCAGTTTGCTTGATTACCACTTAGTGGTTTCACTATTCATCAAAAATTGAAGTTTTTCAGAAAATTACCAAAAATTCACCCTAAGCTATATTTGATATTCCGAATTCAAAAATGAAGTCTATTTTACAAAATTCAAAACATATAGGTCACATTAATTAATTTAATAATTAATTCCCGCTGCCAGAGCAAATAGCGTGTTTTTACAAAACAATAAGTATCAAAAGATTGACACCAGTTTAAGTCTAATTTCAAAGTGAAATTGATTCCAATGACCACCATTGGATAAAATGGTAAAAATATATTCTAATTTCACTTCAAAACCAATTCAAAACATAATCTAATCATATAAATAAATTAGATTAAAAAGCAGTTTTGATGTAAAATGCAGTATTTTTCACTATTCATTAAAAAATGAACATTGTCAGAAAAATACCAAAAATTCACACAAGGTAAATTTTGATGTCCCAATCATAAAGAATAAGTTTATTTTGACAAACATAGTTTATAAAATTGTCAAAATATAGATTCAAAAATGGTTTGCCATCAAAAGGCAGTAAAATAATCTTTTAAGAATATTAGTGTATTCCATGCATAAGATTGTATTTATTTTCATATTAACCCTCTATAACACTATCTTAATCATTAATAGACATAGATAAAAATATCTATTATTCATTACTTACTTGGGATGTTACAATTAGTGAGGCCCTACGGGTCTATTAAGATCACGCCCTACATTTTCCTTCAAGATTTTGCATATTTCATTAGGTTAGGTCCAAGGAAATGGAAATCACTACTTGAAGGTGGTGGTTGTTCTTGATTTTTTGGATACTAGAGTGATGGAGGAGACCAGTGGAGCTATAGTGCACTTATTTCATAGGGATTGTGAGAAATTTTCTTGATGGTTGTTTTGTTGTCCTTTGGTTTATGTTTTACCTTCGAATGTTTATTTTATCTTCTTGTAAAACCCCATGATTTCATATTACGTTATATCTTCAAAGCAATTCAATAACATGCATTACACGCAACACTCAGTTCGAGCACACCACGACTTACCAATCCAGCTGTTCAAAAAGTTGTTATGAATTATATTAACTGAATTTTGAATTATATATACTCCATATAATTTTATAATTCATATTATGTATTTCATATACAAAATAAAATAAAATATTTATTTTTTTCAAATAAAAGAAGTATTTTTCAAAAAAATGCAATTTTACCGCCTTTTAATGGAGAACCCTTTTTTAAACCAATATTTGACACTTTTATATATTAAATTTATTGAAATTAAGTTCATTATTTGAAGTGGGACATAAAAATTTAGTTTGGATAAATTTTTGGTACTTTTCTAAAATCTTTCAATTTTGAATGAATAGTGAAAAATACTAAATTTTAATTAAAAACAATTTTTTTAATCGAAATAATTCATAGTGATAAATTATAAATTTTAATGGGTCTTAAGTATCATTAGATTATATTTTTATCATTTAATTTAATTTAGGTCATTAGGTGTAATTTCACATTTAAACTGGACATAATCAAGTGTCAATCTTTTGATAGTTATTATTTAAAAAAACACGCTTTTTTCGTTTTGACAATGGGAAATAATTTTAAATTAATTACTACCAATTATATGTTTTGAATTTGGAAAATTGGATTCCATATTTGTAATCAGGAGGTAAAAGTTTTTTAAATAGGCAACATTTATTTTTAGACATTATGAATAATTACTTCGGAAAATATTTTATTTACCACGGTTAAAGGGTAAATTTAATAAATAAGGGTACAAAAATAATATTATAGTAGTATTAAATTATCCTAAAATATTTCATAATCCTATTTACTAACACATTTCTGACCATGGAAATCCTTGGGTTGATTGTTGGACCCCATGGAGCCACTTGAGAGTGATAATGACACTTTATATTAATTAATTTAAAGTAAAGACAAAAATGATATAAACATATATATTTTAGTAAAACATTTTTTTCATGGGGTTATATAAGTTATATTTACAAATATAAATATTAATTTGAAATATAAAAATATTTACTACATCATGGTATTTTTTTATAATTTTTATACATCAAATAAATAAAATTATTTATGACACAATAATGATGCTGTGTTTACCTCATTAATGAATGATTTAAATAAATGATATTATAAAAATTAAAAAAAATATCCAAAACCTGTAAAATTCTTATTGGATGATTTTATTTCGGACATGAGTTATCTTATATTAGACTTCAATGAGTTTTGGACCTTTATAACTGGAAAATAATTATATAATAAAATAATATTTTAAAATTTTCCTAAAGAGACCCTCCCCTCCCTTATAAAAATCGATCACCTCTAACCCATTAATCACACCTCTCAAGCCCCTTTTCTTGTCCAAACTCTACTAAATTAATATTACTACATTCACCACTTACTCTTAGAAGCCTTTTTTTTGAATTAGGCACTTCAAGGAATCGTTTTGGTTCAAACCAAAGGGAGCTACCCGATTTAAAGGTACCATATCCTCTTAAGTTATTTTCTTTTATTTTACTTCTCCAAACCACTAAACTATCTTCATTAAATTATTTTATAACAACAATAGTATACTAAATATACTATGTTTTTTATGAGAATTATTTGAACAAAACTTACACACACCTCCAAATAATGGGTATAGAACATAATGTTTCTGTGGACGACGAACTACTACCTCACGAAACGATGATTGTTTAATCTTCGACTACCACCTTTTATAGTGGCTATTATGATGGAACTGTAATTATATATGATATTTATGATATTTATTTTATCTATAAGATTCTGTAATTATCTTTTATAGTATACCTTTATTCTTTTCATGTTATATTTATATGATAATTTCATTTGAGGAAGTGCAGACTACCACCCCCTCAAAGTGATATGACTCGTTTATACCAAACATGGAACGTATAAAGGATGGTGTTAATGAACTTATATAACCTATATAAAATATTATATTATAATTTTATAATAATATACCTATGTATCATTTGGTTTTCTTTCCTTTTAAAATAAAAAAATGAAATGGAAGTAGTGTTCGTGCGTACATACATATTACTGTCTCCACGAATGCGATGAGATTCATTCCCCATCATAACCATTCAAGATGAATTTTCATTTGATTATTAAAAATAATATTTAATAACATAACATCATTCTGGATATTAATCAAATACATCCTATCCATAACAAACATGACTTACGTAACAAAACATATAAAGTAAAACAAATCAGCTAACACCCAAAACAATGATACTACTGAAATATTATTAACAAATAAATATTAGAAGATCATATATGATATCATGTTTATGAATTTGATTATTTTATAATTTAATAATAATTATTTAACTATTATACAGGAGGTTAACGTACCCTCAACCAAGGAAAAGTACAACGTAAGGGTTAATTCCTCAATCACATTATTATCTGTGATTGTTTATTTGTCATTATTTTCTAGGAAATATTTATTATCCATGAAAATGTTTCATAAAATACATTTTAAAATTATTATTTTAAGGTACTCTTTAACTAAAACATAATTTTAAATGTTTTAAATATTTATTCTTCTAAATCATTCTCATTAATGTCCTTGTTTTCAAAATGGTTTTAAGAATTTATTTATATGGACATGATTTTTTTAAAATGTAAATTCCTTCAAAAAGTCTCAAAGTTGTATGAGACACTTTTATTAAAAAATATTTTTTAAATGACTTAATTTTTAAATTTTTTACTTGTAAATGGTTTTACAAAAAAGGTGATATTTCTCTCAAATATTTTTACTGATCATTTTCAACAATGTAAAAATCCTTTACTAGATATCATTCTTGATTGATGTTGATTTATTATAATACAATATTAAATGTTTTATTGAATAAGTTATGATATGTTTGACTGTGTATGTGCTATTTTTATTCCATTAATGGTTTATGGTTAAAGTACGGACATTTATTATGCTAGTTTTAATATGAATGTTTATGTTTTGTTTCAACCTTTTCATATGATGAATGCATTTGACTTAGTAAGTGAAGGGTGGAGATCGTTATAGCTCTTCGATGCATAGGTATGTCTCATGAGACAAAATAGTTTCTCGGCATAATTCCTTGACAAAATATTATTTGTAGTCTTAGAACAAGGCCTTGAATATGTGGTTATGATGTCTGTCATTATGCATTCCATCATTATGAAATTGGCTATTGATATTGCATGTGATTATTTGACTAGTAAAATATCTGTGTGAATAATTAAATGGAATTACTTGATTTATATTTTCTATATTATTCTGAAGTTTATGTTTAAAAGGCTTATGTTTTAGTCTTATACATTGCCTTAAATGTTTATTCTTATTCAAAAATGTTTCTACAATATTTTTATCCTTACTGAGCATCTGAGCTCACCCCTTTCAATGTTTTATTTTTACTAGGATGTGAAGAAGTATTTTATGGTTGACCTGCATGGATTTGATAAGGTATATAAGTGTGTTTAAAAGGGGAAAGATGTAGTTGTTGTTTTTATTTAGCGAAGTAATGTAAAACTTATGTATGTATATAGTACTTCCAAGCCTACTAAACTGATTGATCTTTCAGGACACGATTCTTTATATCATGCCAATGTTATGTAATAATGCACCGACTCTAGGTAACTAGGGTCAGGGCATTATAGTTGGTATCATAGAAATTTTAGTACAATACTTGGAAACTAGATTTATAAAAACTGTAATTAGAGAACATTACCATAAGATAGAATTTTAGGATTAGTATAGAAGAACATCATATAATTTTTGTAATGTAGATATTTTGTATATTTTATAAGAAATACATCCATTTCTGAATATGAGAAGGTAGAGGCAGCTCTGACACAGATGTACCTAGGAGTGAAAACTCTGACAAGGAGTTTTGGGCTTGACCCAGGGTATCCTGGTACACAACAACGGACCTTGATCCACTCCTGGTTAGGAAACTCCTGTGGGATATGCTTAAGATAATTCACATTTTCATTAAAAACCATTACGAAGGATTTAAGAGTAAATACATCCTTAATGAAAACATTTATATGAGTATGGATTATATTCATAAACTTTTCAATTTATTTTAGGTATTTTAAAAGTTTGAAATTATGCATTGTGATTCATAAACTAACCTAGTGTATGCCATTGTTTAGAAATGGTGCCCAGTAGACGGAATGAGAACTCCAGCAATACGCATGATCCAAAGAGTAAAAAGGATCATATCTTTCATGGTCTTAAGCCAACATTTATAAGGGAAATATTCCCCCTTATATTCTAATCATATGAGGAAATAGTATCATGTGTTAATAAGATAAGTAATTAATTCTCTTAGTCCTATGGATTTCAAGGGAAGCTAGAGAATAAAAAGATGGTATAGAGAAAGATGGATAAAGGGAAGAGGGGAAAGGAGGATTTTACCATATGTGATAACTGTGGAAAGAATCACCTTGTTAAATTATTGAAGTTAATGAGAGTTTGTTATAAGTGTGGGAAAAAAGGACACCAAGTACGTTATTGAAATGGTAAGAAAACAGTTTCAAATGTACAATGCTTCATCTACAAGGAGTTGGGACACTACGTGAATCAATGTCTAAATCATCATATTATACCCCAAATGATTTTATTGGATAATAATCATGTTATGATACTACCATAGATGAAGATGAATAATTAGTGTTCTTATATTTTTATGAATGAATTATTTCATTTGAGTGTTGTATCAATGATGAAATGGTTATATTAATTATGTAAATAAATTAGGATTGTATTGCAGTACTATTTCATTGAGGATTTGAGATTATATGGTTCTAAGAAAATTGACTCAATAACATGTTACACTCTTTATAAAATACATGCTTGAAGGAAAGATAAAACATAATATGGTTCTGATATTGAGGTAGTGATTTTAGAAAAAGATATGTTTCATTTGGATAAATTATATTTGATATTTTTGACTACTTTGAAACTAATTAATTGTTTGTTTATTTCATTATTGTTGGAGTTTACAACCTTTTTGGATATAAGGAGTATCTCTAGTATACTATAAAGAATAAGGGAGTATGAATGTAATCAATAAGTTTTTATGGTAATTTAGGGTGTTACCATGTTTTAAAAGAATACATGAGGAAGGTATTCACATGTTATTACGTGGAAAAAAAGTTCTTCATTGTGTTTACCTCCCTTATAAATTTTGGACTGTGAGTTTGGACAAAATTATTTTGGATAAGTCTAAAGGTTGAAATTGATTAATTTTGACATTGGATACAATTTTTATGGTTAAAGAATTTATTAATATTATTTTTAGATTTTTATAAAAAGGACGAACTGAAGGTCGGGTGACAACCCGTCGCGTCCGGCAAGGCCACGAGACTTGAACTCGCAACTGAAGGGAATCAAGGGTGCATCACCTACCACTGGCCTACGTGATGTCCTGATTTGTATAATGTAGTTTTTTTATAAATTCTAACAAATGAATTATAAATTCATTATTTTTTTTAACCCTATACGATTATGATAAATAGAATAGTTTTGAATTCTACTATCTTTTAGAGTGAAACTCAACATGTCAACATGTCAAGTATAGTTTTGATGAAACTCAACATGTCAAGTATATTTTTTACCTCATATTCCATGAATAAATTAAATTGTAAACTTTAGGGAAGGGATCTTCAAAATAAAAATGTGTTATCCTAATACCATATGTTTTGTTGAACCGATGATATTTTAAATCATCATAGATTGATGGCTTTGGGCCCTCAATTTTACACTTGTTTATGATTGATGAACACAATCAATCCCTATAAATATTTAAGTTCTTTTCCTAATTATGTTTCCTTAATTTCTACCAATGTTCTCTTAATCAAGATCATAATTTTTTGGTGACTTTTTCATTTTCCTTTCCCTCTTATTAAGACTAAATTTAATTAACCCAATTTCCAATGTAGGTTTTTTGCAAAGGTGTTTTTCTATTTTTAACCTTTTATTATCGAAGAACAGTTCATATTGTGAGGACACAATTTATTTAAGGAGGGGAGAATTTAACACCCCAAAATTTCATAGTACGTTATCTCTTCAAAGTAATTCAATAACTTGCACTACACACAACACTGAGTTCGAGCACACCATGACTTACCAAACTAGTCATTCAAAATGCAGTTATGTATATTATTAACTGAATTTTGAATTTTATATACTCTATATAATTTTATAATCCATATTATGTATTTCTTAGGCATAATAAAAAAATATTTTTTTAGATAAAAGAAGTATTTTTCAAAAAATACAATTTTACCGCCTTTTAATGGAGAACCCTTTAAAAAAATATTTGATACTTTTATATATTAAATTTAATGAAATTAATTTTTTTTAGAATTGGTACATAAAAATTTAGTTTG
Source organism: Viscum album (assembly GCA_963277665.1). Classification (NCBI taxonomy): domain Eukaryota; kingdom Viridiplantae; phylum Streptophyta; class Magnoliopsida; order Santalales; family Viscaceae; genus Viscum; species Viscum album. Next base: position 1,778,636,172 of record OY728157.1, read on the forward strand.
GATAAATTTTTGGTACTTTTCTAATAACTTTCAATTTTAGATGAATAATAAAAAAATATTAAATTTTAATTTAAAATGACTTTTTAAATTGAAATAATTTATAGTGTTAAATTATAAATATGAGTGGATTTTAAGAATAAATATATTATATTTTTATCATTTAATATAATTTAGGTCATTGGATGTTATTTCACATTTAAACTGGACATAAACAAGTGTCAATCTTTTGATAGTTATTATTTCTTAAAAACACGTTTTTTATTTTGGGAATGAGAATTAATTTTATATAAATTTATGCCACTTCTTCGTTTTGAATTTGGAAATATGGATTCCATATTTGGAATTCTGAGGTCCAAATTTTGTAAATAGGTAACTTTCATTTATAGACATTATGAGTAATTACTTCGGTAAATATTTTATTTAGCATGGTTTAAGGGTAAATCTGGTAAATAAGGGTAAAAAAATAACATTATAATAATATTAAATTATCAAAAACATGTTATAAACTTATTTAATGATATATTTCCAACCATGGGAATACATGGGTCAATTTTGGGACCCCATGGAGCCACATTAGAGTGATAATGACACTTTATATTAATTAATTTAAAGTAAAGACAAAAATGAGACAAACATATATCTTTTAGTAAAATAATTTTTACATAGGTTTATATAAGTTATAATATAGACTATAAATATTAATTTGAAAGAAGAAAATATTTCTTACATCATGGTATTTGTTTATAATTTTTATACATCAAATAAATAAACTTATTTATAACAGAATAATGATGCAGTGTTTACCTCATTAATGAATGACTTAAATAAATGATATTATAAAAATTAAAATAATATCCAAAACTTGTAAAATTATTATTTTATGATTTTATTTCGAACATGAGTCATTTTATCTTTTCCATTAATGAGTTTTTGACCTATAGAAACTGAAAATCAGCATATAATAAAAAAATATTTTCAAACATTCCTAAAGAGCCTCTCCCCTCCCTTAAAAAAAGTCATCACCTCTAACCCACTACTCACACCTCTCAGGACCATTGGATCATCCAAAATATTCCATTTAATCTCCCCACATGCCTCTCTTCCCCTTATAAGCCTTACCTTATGCATAAGGTACTTCAAATATGCTTTTTGGCTCAAACCAAAGGGAGTTACCCGATTTAAAGGTAACATCTCCTCTTAAGTTCATTTATTTTATTTCACTTCTCCAACCCCCTAAAATATATTTATTCATTTCTATTATAAAAAAACAATTATAATCAATATACTAGGTTGTATTTATGAGAATTACTTGACTACAATTACACACACCTCCATAAAATGGGTATAGAACATAATGTTTCTCTAGATGACGAACAATTGCCTCACGAAACGATGATAGTTTAATCTTATACTACCACCTCTTATGGTGGCCATTATGATGAAAATAAAATTATATATGATATTTATGTTATTTATTTTATCTATAAGCATCGTTAATTCTATTTAATAACATACCTTTATTCTTTTCATGTTGTATATATAAGATAATTTCTTTTGAGGAAGTGCGGACTACCTCCCCCTCAAAGTGATATGACTCATTCATACTATACATGGAATGTATAATGTATGGTGTTAATGAAATTATGTAACAAATATAAAATATTATATTATACTATAATAATAATATACCTATGTATCATTTGGTTTTCTTTCCTTTAAAAAAAATGAAATGGAAGTAGTGTTCGTGTGTACCTACAGATTACCGTCTCCACGAACGTGATGAGATTCATTACCCATTGTAACAATTAAAGAATAATTTTCATTTGATTATTAAAACTAATATATAAGAAAATAACATAATTCTGGATATGAATCAAATACATCCTATCCATAAAAACATTACTTATGTAACAAAACATATAAAGGAAACTGAATTAGTTAACACCCGAAATAATGATACTACAAAAATATTATTAACAAAGAAATATTAGAAGAACATATACGATATCATATTTATGTATTTTTTTATTTTATATTTTAATAACAATTATTTAACTATTATATAAGAGGTTAACGTACTTTCAACCAAGGAAAAGTACAAGGTAAGGGTTAATTTCTCAATCTCATTATTATATGAGATTATTTATGTGTAAGTATTTTTCTAGGACATATTTATTATCCATGTCCATTTTTCATTAAATAAATTTCAAAATGAATCTTTTAAGGTACTCATTAACTAAAATATCATTTTAAACGTTTTAAATATTTATTCCTCTAAATATATCTTGTTAATGTCCATGTTTTCAAAATGGGTTTATGTATTTATTTACATGGACGTGATTGTTTTAAAATGTTAATTCCTTTCAAATGTTTCAAAGTGTTATGGGACACTTTGATTCAAAAATATCTTTTAAATGAATTACTTTATAGATGTTTTACTTTTAAATGATTTCAAAAAAATGTGATATTTCTCTCAAAGAGTTTTACTGATCATTCTCAACTATGTGATCATCCTTTACTGGATATCATTCTTGATTGAGGTTGATTTATTATAATAAAATCTTCAATATTGTATTGAATGAGTTATGATATGTTTGATTTTGGATGTGCTATTTTTATACCATTCATGGTTTATGGCTGAAGTATTAACATTTTGTATTCTAGTTTGAATATGAATGTTTATGTTATGTTTCAACCGTTTAATATGAGGAATGCATTGGACTTAGTAAGTGATGGGTGGATCCCATTATAGTGCCTCGATGCATCAATAGTTCTCGTGGGACAAGCTAGAGTCTTGGCTCAAGGCATTGATAAAATATTATTTGTAGTCTTGGAATGAGGCCTTTACTATGTGGTTATGATGTCCAGCATTATGCATTCCATCATTATGAAATTGGATATTAATATTGCATGTGATTATTTGAATAGAATAATATCCATGTGAATAATTAAATGAAAGTATTTGATTTATACTTTCCATATTATGCTGAATTTTATGTTTAAAAGGGTTATGTTTTAGTCTTATGCATTGCCTTAAATATTTATACTTATTCAAGAAAGTTTCCGCTATATTGTTATCCTTACTGAACATATGAGATCACCCCTTTCTATGTTTTTTTCTAGGATGTGAAGAAGTGTTATGTAGTTGACCTAAAGGGATATGATAAGGGTTATAATTATGTTTCAAAGGGGACAAAATGTTTTTGCTATTTTTATTTCATGATATAATTTAAAACTTATGTATGTGTCTAGTAATTCCAAGTCTACTAAACTGATCGGTCTTTTGGGACATGATTCCTTGTATCATTCCAATGTTATGTAATAATGCACCAAATCTGGGTAACTGGATTCGGGGTGTTAAACATCCGCTGTTATGTATCGATGATTTTTTAGTGGAAAAATAGTTTCCTTTGATGTTTTATATGATGTCAGGTGCTAGTCTCTAACCCATATGGATCAAGAATTCCATTTGGTATATGTAAATATTTGATAGGGTATCAGTGTACTAGGGTATCCATGTTAGTTTGTGACATTGTCTTACTAGTGATCTTTTTACTTGGAATAATTGATAAAGCAACCGATTTTTTTCTTTTAACTTATATCACGATGTCCCACATTTAAGTCACTCTAATAGACCTTAACATTCTTTTCTATATAAAACATAATAATTGGGAATGTCATGTATCATCTTGTATCTCAATAACGTCAAAATAATATATATATTTTTATTATAATGACAATCTGGTAGATCATTTTCTTTAAAAAGTATGTCTTTCAATACCTGTAACAATAATATAAAACTATTGTCACTCTATTCATTCATGGATTTTAGGTTAACTAATATTAACACTGTTGACAATACCGTAAATTTTATAAAACTTAGATACAGTGGATTTTCAACATCACTATATAGGTTTATCGATTTTCAATGTTTTCTCAATTACTTCTAATTTAATATCACAAATCATCTCTATAATTTGATCAAAATTTTCATCTTAAAAATCTAAATTATCATTAGATATTGAAATTTTCCCCATTTCACTATACCAAATCCAAGGATTGCAACGTAGATTAAAGCCATTGTAAATTTTATTATCTTTGATTTCTTTTCTTTACACCTTTCTCATATTTAAACATTTCATGCATCGATAGAAAAAAGTCCATTTTTTGGAACATCTTGTATGTAAAATTCTAAACAAGCGTCAATCCCTTCTTCATATCCATCGCTTGATTGTCATTTAATAAACTAACTATTGTTCATTATCACCAATAAAAATTTTAATTATTGAATATTTGTTACTATACTTTGAAATATAAATATAAATTTAATATTAATTTTATAAATTTAAAAAAATACATTTTTGAAAAAAGAAATAAAAATAATGATAAGAGAATAAAAATATAATATTAATAATAAATATATTATATTTTAAAAAAATTGAAAAACATTTATATGTTATTGGTCACACAATTATTTATCTATAAAGAAATGAAAATAGTACAAAAAATAAAATAATGAAAAAAATATTTAAAATTTATTTCAAAATAATATACAGAGAAATAAAAAATGAAAAAAAAAATTTAAAAATAAAAGAAAGACAAACAAAATACAATAAAATATTTCAAAAAAACATAGAAATAGAAGTATTGAAAGAGACTCATCCACCAGACACACCTAATTCAAAACCTTAAAATTACCATTCAAAATCATAAAAACCGAAACAATAAAAAAAACCAATCATTGAGACAATAAACCATAGAAATTCTTCCACACAAACTTGGAAAAAAATTTCAATTTAGAAATATCAAAATAATAGAAAATAAACATTCTTAGAGGGAGTGAAAGACATAAAATAGTGGTGGAAGAAGGAGAAGAGAGGCCATTGATGACTGAAGGAGATTGGTGGTTGGGAGGATTGGAGATAGAGGGTTAGGGTTTAGTTCATGGAATAAAGTTAACTGGTGTTGAGCGAATGAAATAAAATAAAATGTCACCCCTAACATTTCCATTTTTTAAAATATTTTCGATATTTATTATTGTAATAACTGATGTCCAAAAGTTATTTGTAAGAAAATTATTTTATAATTGATGTAAAAAACTAGTTTTCCACATTGATTATATAATAATAATTGTGTAAAACTTTAACCAATGATTTTTTACATTTGTTTTTATAACCTACATAATAAAACCTATTAACATTGGTTATAAATAATTAATGTTATAAAGTATCCATTTTAATTAGTTTTTGAACTATTTTTTCCCAACCATTAGAATTTGGGAAAAATAATACAAGTTTTTTTCAATAGGTTTTTACTCATAAAATTTATAGGTGAAAGCCGTGTAATATTATATAATCCTATGGTACATGAGACCTGCATATCAGCTACATTCCTTGAATAAAAAAAATGAATGGATGGAAATATATAACAAGAATGCATATAATTTTGATGAATGGATGGTCTAGATGTTAGTGAACCATGTTCATGCAATCATATGGGTATGGATGGGTTAAAACACCACTACCCAAATCCCCCTACAATCCACACAATAACATCTTATAATTAAAAACCTCTTAATGAATGTATTAATCAACATCTATGCAATAACTAATATAATTATTACCATGATGGGTATCTAAACCATTATATACTCTTATTGAATTCATACCTCAATTCTTGGTAAGATGGTCATCACCCCACCAAAAAAGACCCTCCTATAATGAAAAATTTTAGTCTACCTCTATCAATATCATTCATATAATGGAAAATTGTGATTCAAAAGAGAGATTTTATTAATTAAAATATCTTGAAAATTTTTATGGAAATATTCATGCTAGATGAAGAAAAACTTGGGGAAAAATAATGTGTCATGGTGTTATTACTGATCCTTATATATATCTTATTGAAACTAAGATAAAATAAATTCAGTGATACCATAAGTAGTGAAAATATTGTCCATAGCCATCAAATTACCACCTTAATCACATCTCATTGGTGGATTAATTGGTTTAAAATAGTCATTAACATAGCCTTAGATTGCAATGGGATTCAGTTAGACCATCTTATATGTATGATGGGAATCATCATTCTAGGCCCCAAAATAATCATATTTAAATTCAGATTAACCCATTATACCTCAATCCCAATAATAAACACATGACAATACTCACATGCTATTAGCTCAGAATAATTGCTTGTTAAAACATATCTCCATTATTATGGAATGAATTTCAATCTTATATGCCATCTTTATATCAAAATAAACCAGGGAATCCATTGAAAAGTATTTTTAAAATCCTTAGAAGTTCCAAATGGAAATAGTTACTACTGAGGTGTATCATTTTGATATCAGATCCACTGAGTACTGTATAATCATCTAATTTATGGAAAAAGACTAAAATAACTTGACAAAGGCACATAATACCCTTATTTTTCTAAAAATATTAATGATGTCGTCATTCATTAAGATCTATTAGAAAATAGTTCAGGGATCAACCTCATTTTGACCAAAAAACTATACTATTTAGGTTACAAGGAAGATTATTTGGCTTCTTATGATTTTTAAATTTATGGTTTTGATAAGAGATAACAGAAAACCTTGGGGAAGATCAAGTTAAAATCCCAATTTGGCAATATTGTATCCATTTTTGAGTTCATGGTGATCTATAAATACATCATATTCAATACCTTATGAAGAACTCTCTAACTTCATTTACACGCATAATTACCATCTATATACCCAAAATTCAAAAAGTATTTTATTAACGGGAAATTAGTGGCACTTTATAGAAATTGTTTGACTTTTCACTCATGTAAAACATTATAAATTGATACAAGATACTAAAAAGAGATAAGAATCATCCATTGATATAAATGAAAATAGAGGTGGAAGGTACAAATTGATTTATGGTCCCTTATACTAGTCTCTAAACTGATTTGAAGGAGTTTTTATTTCTCTACATCCCTTACCTTGAAAAAATAAAACTAAACTTGGGATATCACATTTTTCATTTTTTCTAAAGAGAAAGATCCCCAAAATAACATTTTATCCTATATCAGAAAAGTATTTTTATATTTTGGACCATCCTCACATATTAAAGAAAATAATAATATTTATTTGTGACCGATTAAGATTATTCCTAGATTATAGAAGATCTATCAAAACATGGGCTTGACTGATAAACATTCAACACAATTAACAAATTTTAATGAGATAAAGTTGTATTTCATCTATAAAACTCAAGTCTTGGGAACTTATGTCCCCATTAGTGAATCATTAATAGGTTTTTTAGATCATTTTAACATTTTGGATGACTCTGCTCCCAATAAAGAGGTTGAAAATCATTTGTAACAATCTAGAGTTTATGAAGGTGATCAATCCTTCACTTATATTGATACTATTTAAGAGGATATTAAATATGCACATCCCATATCTGAAGAAGTGTCTTATAACATCATTCAAAAACTTAAACAAGTGATCTTGTGAATTGGAGAAGATCTGAGACCTACATTAATTGATTCAAAAATAACTCCCAATGAGAAAGATAAGTATATCACATATCATAAACTACACTAAGTTTCTTTAAATGGAGTTACATATAAATTTTGGGATTTTATCCTCACATATTTATTCATCACATGGGACCACCAATCAATAATAATGTTTATAAAAAAATAGTGATAAAGATTCATTAATCTCACAATTACATTGTTGAAGCTAAAGTGCACAAACCTATCAATAACAGATTTATTGGGAGGTCTAATAGTTTAAGTTGAGGGATAATATTTTTACTATTAGAAATAATAATGAATAGATTATATTCCATATCAACCATAAGTACCTTAATTGTAAATTTATAAATAATTATTTCCTCTTCATGATTATAGGTTTTTTTATTGTTGTTAAAATGGGTTTTCAACCCCTTTATTTCATGGATTGTTATTATATGTATAAAAAAGTTAAAATGGCCCCTCAATATTAAGGTCTAATGACCTACACTATTGTTGTTCAATGGAATTTAATAATGGATAGTGTCTATTGGGCCTATAGAAAAAAGTGTTTTAAATTTTTGGGTTCAAGTGAAATTTTCAACATAGGGGCATAAAATGGACTAGGTTTTGGGATATACTTAGAGGGTTTTAAGGTGATTATATGTTTGATAAAGCATGAAAGTGGGGTTGTATTGATACCAAGGGTAGTTAAAACCACTAAATACTTTTTGGAGGTGTATCTACTACCTGATGGGGAATATTTATGGTTTGGGATATATTAGATACCAATGGTTACCTAGTGGTGATGTACTGGGTACCCGATGGGGATATATTGAGTACTTGGTGAGGTATTCAAAAGGGAGGATATCCCTAAATGGTTTTTGGGTACTTGGTGGACCATGGGTTTATTTTTTTTAGGTGGGTATAGAATTATAATTTGATATCCCTTATAGGTTTTAACCATATAGGTACCTAAAGAGAGGCCATTATAAAAGTTTCTATTTTCCCCTTTCTCTATGTTTTCCCACTTTGATTCAAAGTAGTTAGGGTTCCTTGTTGTGTTGATTTGTGGTAGATTCCTCTACATTATTTGTTCCATATTTCTTTTCTTCTCAATAATATATTATAGGATAGATTACATAAGGTGATTAGAATTTTATTCCAATGAATAATGGTAGTTTTATATCATATTAATTAGGCCTTCATGTTTATATAATACAATATGTAGAGAAATAATGGACACATGTGGGTTCATTTCATTTATTTTAAAGTAAGTTTCTCGATGAATTAATTTATACAAAATATAAAAACTAGATGAAACCATTGAGTGGTTGGGTCATACAAATTTCATATTTTGATCTTAAGATTACCAATTTTTGGATCGATCTTCCATTGGTTATATAATATTTCAACAAGGCTACACCATACAGTGAGTTTTAACATGATTTTTTCTTTTTGAATTAATTATATAAGTTAATTTTAAATGGATTATAATTAATTATTTTATTCCTTTGGGTGGTATATGAATTAATGGACAATGAAAATGATTAACATAGATCTATCAAGGATGGAGATAGCTTTTTTAAAGGATATAACACTATTATGTGGAAATTATTCTCTAATTTTACCAATTTTATTTTTTTTATATGTTGTGTGACATGTTAGTGGATGTGAGAGGGTTTGAACAATCCAAAATTAAACTAAGGTAGGTTCACATGTTTGAATCCAGATAAGTGAGGCCCATTAGGCTTATATAAGGACCTCTATAAATTATTCCTTGTTTACATATTCACTAAGTGATATGTTTCCTATGGGAAAAATTGGGTTAGAGTAATTAAATTAGAACCTAATAAAGGTTTCCAACCTTAAGAGATTACTATAATGACCTAGTTAAGTATTTTTTATTAGTGTATGGAATTCCCCTAAGGCTATGGGAAAGGGTGAGTTGGGTAAGGGGTTGTTGAGGATACCTTATAGGATTGGGGTTATCCATGTTGGGTGACCTATGAGTTTGATATATGATTCAAAAAATAACCTTGAGAGGTATACATGCATTATAATGAAATAAATGAGTATAAAATGATGATATAACCATATATTAAGGGGTTCATAGTATTATTTAGTGTATTGACTATGCAAGTGATGAGATTTTTCTTGCATAAAAATTTAGGGGTGAGTACTGTAATGATAAAGGGATAATGGATTAGACTAATGATAGTCTTGTATGTTCATGAGCAATAACATACTAAGGGAAATTTTAGTGTTGTTTTCCACATTTTCATCTAATGTATAGCCCTAGGCCTAATAATTATTGGTTATGTTCTATGACCCTACCTCACCTGAGTGGTGAGTGATGAGAGGGATGGGTTGATCCAGGGATGGGTCATATATACTGATTTTGTCATTTATACTAACACGGGTGATACAATTAGAGTTTCTATAGGAGGGACAATATTTTCTCATGTTTGTGTGATGGTTTATAATTGAGGGATACGATTCATGTAGGGTTTCACCCATGTTTTCTATTTTTATTTTTTATCATTTATGATTTTATGATACACCAATCAACTTAAGGAAAGGATAGAGTTCAGTTAAGCTATTTAGGTGATAATTAAAGATCTAAGATGAATATTATATCATGATCAAGAGTATATGGTTACATGGTACATGGATATATCTGATCCAATTAATATTTCAATTATTATATAGAATCAAATTTCTATCTGAACTTATCTTATAATACATAGGTTGGGTATACTACTAACCCATCATAGAGGATGACTAGTGACGATGTTGCAACAAGGAGGTTGTATTTTGGATTTTTAGAAAATAACTAATGGATGGTGAATGAAATTTAGTGAAGGTGTTTATTGTCATTGAGTTTAAATTACCTGATGTTTTAAAGGAATGTGTTACTTCATAAGTAAATAATTTATTTCTATAAGTGGTTATTTTTTATGATGTATACTTATACATATATAAGATTAATATAATTAAATGTTTTAAAATTTATTCTAAAATTTATTGAACATTTGGATGTTCGTAGGATAGATTTATTTTGATAACAATATAGATGTTATATTTTTTACACTAAGGGATGGAAGGTGTATGTTTAGAGGTTGTAAATGGTAAAAAATTTATAAATGCAAGAAGAACTCCACAAAATTCATAAACAATGTCAATTTGGTGTATAAAAGAAATAATTTAAATATTAAAAAGAGATGGAAACGGCATATAATATGTATGAAATTTTCAAACAAAATAAACTTATAAAAGAGTATAATGAAAAATCATAAGGGGAATATATATATTATGTAGTATGTAAGATATTCCCTGTAGTTCCAAAAAAATTGGAAAAGGCATGGAGTCACCCTATATGTGTAAGGTTTTTATTTTGGAGAAGAAGATTTGGTAACATTAAGGGATGACATGACACAACATAAATAGAAAATGTAATGTTTTATAAATCATAAAATATAATTTATATTTCAACTAATATATTGTAAATGATAGAGAGATGTTGAAAAAACATGCAATTCATTTAACTAGGTGTTGTGAACACCATGGTGGTTGTGAAATGTGGAAATAATGTCTACCATGGAATAGTAGAAGTCATATTGGGATTATAAATTCCCTTCTCAAAATAGTGATACCAATAACAAGTTTTTTGATAATACATGGAATGATAATGGTGGTTTAACTATGATGTGGTGAAATTAAGAAGAAAACATTGTAAGTAAATAGCGAGATGAACTCTTTGAGAAGTTTTCCTATTTGGAATAGAGAGGATCATACATGTTGTGGTGAAATACATGGTGGATCATATACATGATTATAAAATTATAAAATTATTTATACAAGGGATGCTATGTAAGAGTTGATATATGATGATTAAAATTCTTACTTTTCAAAAAATAGAGTATTTTCTTGGGAATCAAAATGAGGAGTCCCACACTATGGTTAGGATTTATGTTCATTTTGATAAGTACCTAAAATTTAAAGTATTTTTACTAGATAGGTGGAAAGGCTTGGTAGTTTTTTGATGTTTGAAATGGTATTTATAGTCTATGGTATGGCCTCCTACCTTTTAATTATATAAACACTCAATTTACATGGTACAAACAGAAGATCTTTTAAAGCTTAGTTTCTTGAAAAAAAGGTACATAATATATGTAAAATTAAAACATTATCCTAATACACTTGAAATTCTTCTTAAAAGTTTCTTCCTAATTACATTTACTATATATCATAACCTGGGGACATACATCAAAGTAATGGGTTATCATAAGATGAAATAAAGAAAAGAAATGGGAAAAACTTTACTTGTGATCTTGAGGAATGTCAATAAGAACATGAGGAATATCATTATGGAATGAAAAAGAGAACATGAGGAATAGAATAATAAAAAAACATGAATCATAGCATGGTAATGTACATATATCATTTAAATGAGGCATTCATAAGCATATCACCGAGGTAAATCACTGAGATTTCTAAAAAATTACTACGGTTATTCACCAAGGTATCATATAAGATTTCATATCTAGAGATTAAATTATTTTACCAATTAATTAGAGTGATATCAGGGTAAAACCTTAATATTTATTAATTTTCATGTGATACCCATAGATCATAATAAATAATTTCATAAATAACTTCTGGATAATAAAATAAAATGGGGTTTGTCTCAAAATCTAGGTATTTCAAAAGTTGTTAAAAATGTTCATTATGACATTTTTATGCTATAGAAAGGGAGTGAAAATTTTATGTATGTCAACCCCAGAATCAAATAAATCATTTTTACATCTATGTGAATACCCTAATAAAAGAAAAAGGTTTGGGGATTTATGAAAAGAAAATAAAATCGAATTTCATGAGGATAATAGAGAAATTTTAAGAAGTAAATTCGGTAGTATAATGGGTACTAAACATGGTTTTAGAAAAGGGAAAAAAGAGTTGTGAAAATGGTCTCTCATTGATAAAACATAATTTTGAAGTAAGGGAATGGATAAAAATAAAATAAGTGCAATTAATCAAACTTTTTGAATGATAATTATTTCCTAAAAATGTTTGTAATATTATTAAAAAAACATGACTTTTTTAATGAAGTGAATATAAATAGAAATGTGAAAATATAAGTCAAACCATTATATGAGCATTGGTCAATTAAAACTATTTGAAAATATGACCATTGGGAACTATACTCTTGATAATATCTTTAATGTTATCACTAGAGTTTATTTGTAAAATTTTGATAGAGGATAATTAATAAATAAAGAATAGAAGATGTCCTCAATAAGTAGAGTCATGTTGTTTAAAGCCCATTTTTAAGAGTTTGGGAGGGAGTTTTCATCACTAGGGTTTGACCTCAACCATGGCCAAGCTGAGATTCAACATGTGAAGCGTGAATGAAATCGCATATGAGAGAAGTTTGAGTTAGTGGAGATTACCACTTGGTCGATGCTACCTGAGGCACCCCAAAAAAACACCATCTTAGCACACCTTAGTCTTAGGGGGTATGCAGGTGTAATAAGGGGTTATGTGTCCTAACCTTATTTTTTAATTCATTTGTTTATATAATATTTCTATTCCATCATTTCCATTTTAAGAATAGTTTTTCTTAATAAAATTGATATAAAACTTGATAAATTTATTTTTCAGATAAAAATTGTACTTAAAAGAATATATAAATAATTTAAAAAAACAAAAATATTTTGAATAATACTTATTTTAATAAAATTGTGTGATAAAAACATTACTTTTTAAATATAAATGATAAATTTTTTTCCCATGTGTTATAAATATTACAATGCATTTTCAATCTTCTATTATTTTTAATAAATAAGTATTTTTTTATTTAAAAGTTATAATTATAATATTTAAGAATTATTATGATAAAATAAATATCATTTTTTTATCCTCATGCTTAAATTAGGTTGTGGTGAATTTATTAGAATTTTCTAAAATACATTATTTTTCATTAGTAGTAAAAATACAGTTTGAGTTTTTTGGTATGTTAATGACAACATAATTATATCATAATGATAAATAAATAATTAAACAAAATACAGGAATTAATATATGTTATTTTATTAAAATAAATTATTTAAATATATTTTAATTAATTTCCAAATATATAATTTACTTTCCAAATTCTAAAATAGAATCTTTAAGTTGAAAAATATTATTTTGTGAAAACATTAATTTTCCATGAAAAATAGGTTATATAAATTGATGGTCAACTATTGAGGATAAAAATAACATAAAATTTACCCCAAGTTTCAAATACCATTAGAAAATACCATGTTTTTTCTTTTACTACCTAGTGTCGAAGGACTAAATTTAGAAATTATTAAACAAATCCCCCACTTTTGATATTAATACCCAACCATTACTCCATTTTATTTCACTCTCATGTCATGTTCCATGAATATATAATATTTTAACCTCCCAAGATGTCCTCCCAATGTTTCCTCAAGCTCCTAAGGTCCCAATCCTCAATTTTTAGGAGTTACTCTTCAAGGTATGGGAAATCTCAACTTCTCGTTTCCTTCAAAATTATCATTTTATGTGGTATGCATTTAAAATTTTCAAACTATGTTATTCTATACAACTTAATTTATACCTTTACTATATTAATATTATTTAATTGATATGTGACCCTTTCCCCACCCCCTCTATTTTTACTATTTTTTGAAACCATGTTTTATACTCGTTATGCTGCCGATTTTATGTCTCAAAATTTCTCTCTTCTCCTCAAGAAATTCCATTTTATTTTCTTTCTGTAAATACCAAAACCTATTTATTTTCTTGTTTTATTCACTAATATAAAAAAATAATTTATTTTATTCTATTATTGACATACAAAAAAACCATATTCCATTTCCATGGATTAAAAATGACATAAAGATCTTATTTTTAAGCACTTATTAAAACACTATGATTTTTATTTTAAACCCATTTATTGTATTCTCCGAGGGTTATTTATATATTTTTTATTATGATATATATGGATCATATTAATTAATTTAAATTAAAGGTCTTATATGATATCACTTCAATGCATTGGGTAATGAATTTAATCTATAGAGATGACAAGATATATGATACCTTTGTGAATAACCTTAGTAATTTTTATGACACCATAGTGATTAACATTGGTGATATTCTTATGAATGTATAAATTAAATATTTTAGCCACATTTACAAGTATGATTCATTTTTTTTATTTATGATATTCCTCATGTTATCATATTCCTTCCATATTGATATTCCTCATGTTCTTATTTAATTTTCCTTAAGATCAAATGTAAATTATTGCCCTTATTTTCCCTTACTAGGCCTTATGCTCACATTTTCTTTTGATGTATGTCCCTAGGTTTTGAGATGCATTAAAATTAATTAGGATTAACCAATGATGATTTATTTCACATTTTTTAGAAGAATTTTTTAAGATTTAATGAATTATATACCTTATTTATAAGAAACTAAACTTTAAAAGATCCTCTATTTTGTAACATGTAATGAAAAGTTTATGTAATAAAAAGGTGGGATGTGATAGTTTGTATCAAAGAAAATTTTATTTATTTGTGTAAATTAGGATTTGAAAACATTATTAAGAACCTTATGAAAATTTTAAAATACAGGAAAACAACTTGGTATTTTGTTAATGTATTAAGTAAGTGGTTTTGAGTGAATAAATACCTCTCTAGATATGAACACGTGGATGTGGCTCTAAAAAATGTATCTAAAGGTAAAACATGAAATAAATGATTTTATATAGACTCAAATGAAAACTCATGCATGAAAATGGGACTTTTTTTGACTCTTGATTTGACCCTCTTAGGGTATATGTTTTGTTAATCATAATATTTTTATGAACCATTACGAATTATATATAGAAAATCAAATTGTTATTAATGAATGACATATTCAAGCATGATGTTCTAAGACATAAACATTATTTATAATTATAATATTCTTAAAAGAAACATGTTTCTCACTAAGGCTTTCTTATTTTATAAAATGTCGGAAAATAGGATGGACCACATAAATAGTGAGTGAAATAGACCATACAATAACAACCCTCTGATGGAATATGGAATGGAAAACATCATAGGAATTATGAATCAACTAAATCGAGTAATGAGAAATAACTTGAATAAATATGATAGACCAGAATCACCTCTAAGGGAACTACTTTAAATCAAGTACATTATGCATCAATAACCAACTTCTATCATTGGATCTACCAACCCATTGATTTATAAAAAATGGATAAGCTCTATAGACAATATATTTTCTATACTTTGTTGTTTGGATCAAGATAAATTCACCCTGACTATTTACCGCTTCGAGGGAGATGATGATTAGTTGTGGAAACTGGTTAAAAACATGAATCCAAATAAAAGATTGATAGTATATAGTGGGAAGAGTGTAGTGGAACCTATTTCAACAAATATATCCCCAGTTTAATGAGAATTAAAACATATAAGGAATTACTAAAACTAAATATAAATTAAAATAAATCAATGAGAATCAATGAGGTAAATTTATAAGGATTTCTCACTACACTTTTATCTTTGTTATAGAACCTAATGGAAGGTTTGGTAGATTCTTCAGTGGACTAAGACCACATCATTTGAAGAATATATCCAATCGAGACTGTGAAAGTTATGAGGACATAGTGAAAAGTGATATAAAGGTTGAATTGTAGTTCAGATAGATGCAATGGTCCTATAGATCAAATGAAGAAAAGTTATATTTGGATCCAAAATTGGGGAAGAACTTTGATCATGGAAGAGGAGGAAATAAAATGAAACTTCCCAAATGAAAAAATGTGAGAAGAAACATTCAGGGAACTAATTTATCATTAGTGGTAAATTTTACAAGTGTGGAAGATATAGGAATATTTCTTGAAAATGTCATAGTGAGGTTAATCTCAATTTCTCAATACTAACGACAAAGGGAAGATGGTGTAGGACCAACATGACGTCTAATGCTTCAAGTGTGGATATCTAATGCACATTCTTAAACACTATCCAAATCTTAACATAGTAGAGGGAAATCAACATCAATCTCAAAATAGTATAATAGAGAAAGGTCATTATTTTTTTTATCACAGAGGTTGAAGTTGGAGATTCGAATTATACGGTGGTAGATACTCTCGTTGTTATCTCAAATCTAAAAAGTACTTTATTTGATTATAGTTCCACACATTCCTTTATTTCCTCCAATTTTGAAAAGAATATAGAATCAATCCATTATCTTATAGATGTAGAGTTACTGGTCATGACTCATGGAGGGATTATAAATTCATTTATAGTGTATAGAAACTCTAGTATACACTTTGGTGAGCACAATCTCATTGTAAATCTAGAAGTCATTCCCGAGATGGAATTTGATACTATACTAGGGATGGAATAGCTCTCAAAGAATAATACTAAGATCTACTAAAGAATAAATTAAATACCAATATTCTTGAATGGAAAACCTACAATTGTTTTCAAAGGAGAGATATCCCAACTTGAGCTTTGTCTAGAAGAACCTCTTGTAGCCTTATTTATGGATATGATCTGTGAAGATGAAGAATGAAATAAAAGTATAAAAATATAAAATTTCCCCATTGTTCAAGAATACATTGATGTATTCTTCGAGGAGTTACCTGGACCTCCCCTATGAATATAGGTAGATTTATCTATTTATATCATGCATGGATCCAAGACGATGTCAATGAACCCATATAGAATAAAAAATTTGTATCTAGAGGAATTAAAGAAACAAATACAATATCATTTGAAGAAGGGGTTTATAAAACCAAGTGTGTCTCTTTGAGGAGAATATATTATATTAGTGAATAATAAGGATTTATCAATGTGGAAATGCATTGATTATAAAGAACTTAACATGACCACAATGAATAACAAGTACCCTCTTATAAGGATTGATGATTTATTTGAAAAACTT
The DNA here is from genome assembly GCA_963277665.1 of Viscum album. NCBI lineage: Eukaryota > Viridiplantae > Streptophyta > Magnoliopsida > Santalales > Viscaceae > Viscum > Viscum album. The sequence goes on from OY728157.1 coordinate 1,778,653,629, forward strand.
CATGGGGAACAATTATTATCCAATATTGATATTCGATCTGGTTATCATCAATTAGGGTTAAATAAATAAGATATTCCAAATACTTCCTTCCAATCATGTTATGGAAATTTTTGTTTTTTATGCCCTTAGGCTTAACTAATGATCCTTGTATATGTATGGATTTGATGAATAGAGTCTTTAAGGAATACCTTGAAAACATTGTGGTGGTTTTTATTGATGATATTATGATATATTATAAAAATCATGAAGAGCATGAGGATCATATAAGGTTTATATTAAAAATTATGAGGAAGGAGATTTTTTTGAAAATGTTTAGGAAATATGAATTTTAGTTACAAAAATTTGATTTCTTGGGTCACATTGTAACAAATTAAAGAATATTAGTTGAACTTGCAAAGGAAAAGGTTGTGGAGGAGTGGACTCATCCTACAATAGTAATTGATATTCATATTTTCCAAGGTTTAGCAGGATATTATAGGAGGATTGTAAAAAAAATTCATGAATTTCTAGTACATTGACCACGGTATCTTGAAAATGGATATGTTTATCTGAAAAAAAGGAGTGTGAATAAAGTTTCCAAGAGCTGAAGAAGAGATTGGTTACTGCGCCTATGTTAACTCTACCCTATATCAAAAAAGAACTAATTTTTTTATCAATGTATCTTTAAAAGATCTTGGATGTGTCCTCCTGCAAAATGATAAGGTTATTACTTATGTATCTTGATAGTTAAAACCTCATGAGAAGTATTATCCAATGAATTAACTAGAGATGATTGTAGTTATTCTTTCATTGAATATATGTAGCACAATATCTATGGGGAGAAATGTGATATCTACATAAACTACCAATGTTTGAATTATATTTTCATTCAAAAAGAATTAAACATGATACATAGGAGATGGTTGGAACTTCTTAAATGCTATGATTTTTCATTTAATTATCATTGAAAAAGGGAAAACAAAGTTGTTGATGTAGTAAGTAGAAAATACCTTGTAAAGATGTAAATGAAGAGTATTTAAGGAGATATAGTGATCAAAGACCTAGTAAAACTGAACATGGGAATCGTAATGAAAGGGACATGATCAAACCCATCCCAAATTAATTTTCAACCATCATTATTAGAGAATATAAATAAATCATAAATATAAGATCTTTTGATATAAAATAAGATAGAGGATGTCAAGAATGATAAGTTTCCCAATTTAATTATTGATCAAGAAGGTGTACTGAAATTTAATACAAGGAAACATGTTCAATATATTATAGAAATAAATAAGGATATAATTGATAAAGCTCATTTCTCCTCATTATCTATATATCCTGGAAGTACTAAAATGTATAGGGACCTTCATGATCATTATTGATGGGATAACATGAAAAGGGGGACATCCGGCTACATTAAAAGGTGTCTTATGTGTCATCAAGTAAAATCAGAATAAAAAATTCTTGAAGAGCTATTACAACCACTACCCATACCAACATGGAAGTGGAAAAATATCACTATGGAATTTTTCACTGGTCTCTAGAGAACATCCAAACGAAATAATGAGATTTTCTTAATTGTGGATTGTCTCACCAAGACTACCCATTTCACCACTTTTCATGAAGATTTATCTCTTGAATAACATTCCAAGATATATACAGAGAAAGGGGTAAAGATGCATGGGGGTATTAATCTCTGTCATATCAGATCATGACCCAAGGTTAACATCATAATAATGGAGAAGTCTTCAACATGCTTTGAGTAACAAATTGAATTTCACTACAACCTATCACCTCCAAAATGATGACCAAACTGAAAGGACTATTCTGAAAATCTAGAACATGTTGAGAACATGCTCAATAGGATTTAAAGGTGGATGGGATCAACATCTCTATATAGTTGAGTTCTCAAACAACAACAACTTTCATTCAAGTATTAAAATGGCACCATATGGAGATCTATATGGGTAGTGATTAGGACACCTATTCGTTGGGATGTAGTTGGTGAGAGAAATATTCCTTGACCCAATCTAATAAAAGAGATAATAGAAAAGGTTCATGCTATCTAACAAAACATAAAGGCTTCATAGAGTCAATAAAAGATATATACGGACAAACATTGAAGGGAATTGGAGTTTGATGTTGGATACAATTTGTTCCATTCAATATCACCATAGAAGAGAGTTATATAGTTTAGAAAGAATTAGAAGCTTATACCTATATACATTATCCCCAATGAAATCCTTGATCACGTAATAGAAGTGGCATATTGGCTTGCACTTACACAAAATCTATATCATATTAATGATGTATTCCATGTATATATCTTGAGGAAGTACATACCTGACCCTGAATATGTACTACATCCTAAGGTGGTACAACTGGAACATTACATATCTTATTATGAGTAGAATTTGGTGAAGATCTTAGAAAATAGATATATAGTTCTATGAAACAAGACTACCCACCTCGTTAATGTGTTATGGAGGATCTATATATATTAAGAAGAAATGCGGGAACTAGAGGATACAATGAGGTAGAAGAACCCACACCTTTTCCCAACTGAGAAAATGATTTTAAATTTTAGGGACAAAATTTATTAAGGGGGGAAGAATGTAACGACCCTATATTTTTGAATGATAACTATTTCTTGAAAATTTGTGTCATATTATTCACACAAAAAAATTATTTTTTAATGAAGTAAAAATAAAGGGAAATGGGATCATGTGGATTCAACCGCTGTATGACTGTTGTTCAATTATAACCTTTGGACAATATGACTATTGGGAACTATACTACTTTTAATAATTTTAATGTTATCATCAGATTTTACAAGTAAAATTTTGAAAAATAATGATTGATATATAAAGAATAGTCTATGGCCTCAATTTAATTAAAATTTTAATTCCATCATTTCTATTTTAATAATAGTTTTTCTAAAAAAAACTAAGATGGAATTTTATAAATTGATTTTTTGGATAGAAATTTTAATTTCTTTAAATAATATAAATAATTATAAGAAACTAAGATATTATAAATAACTCTTATTTACAAAAAGTGACAAAAAAACTCTTATATAAATATAAATGATGAATATTTTTTTCAAGTGTCAGAAATTTTACTATGCATTTTCAATCTGCTATTATTAGTAATAAATGAGTATTTTTATATTTAAAAGTTTTAATTCAAATATTTAGAGAATTATTATGAAAAAATAAATATTAATTTTGAAATCATCTTGTTTAAATTAGCTTAGGGTGAATTTCTTATATTTTTCTAAAATATTATATTTTCTCACGAATAGTAAAAATACAGTTTTAGTTTTTCCATATGTTAATAACGTCATAATTATTTCATAATTATGTAATAAGTATTTAACCACAAACCACAACTTAAAATATGTTATTTTATTAATATAAAGTATTTTAATATATTTTTATCAATTTACAAATATATAATTTACTTTCTAAATTCTAAAATGGAAACATTAACATTATAAAAGTTATTTTGTGAAAACATTTATTTTAATTACCAAAATAAGTAATATAAAATTATGGTAGACTATTGTGGATTAAAATAACATAAAATATTTCCCAAGTTTCCAGTACCATTTCCAAGCCCATGGTTTTTCTTTTACCACTACCTAGGTGTCCAATGCCTAAATATAGAATTTAATAAACAAATCGTCAACTTTTGCTATAAATACCCACCAATTTCTAAATTTTTTTCCACTCTCATTTCATCATCAAAAATGATTTGATATTTTTACCTCTAAATTAGTATACCCAAGGGTTTTTCTAGACCCCAATGTACTGATCCTCAAGTTCTAGGATTTACTCTTCAAGGTAAGGGAAATATCACCTTCTCTTATTCATTCAATATCCCTTTTTATATGGTACGTCTTTCAAACTTTAAAAATATATTAATCTATAAAATATGTTTTATCCATTTATTTTTTAGAGTATTTTATGAATGGGATAATCTTTTCCTCTCTATTTTACCCTTTTCTAAAACCATATTTTTTACCTGTTATGCTGCCGATTTTTCTTTTCCAAATTTCACTCTTCTCCTCAAGAAATTCTCTTTTATTTTATTTTTTGCGAATATCAAAACCAATTTATTTTATAGGGGTATTCAAAAATAAATAAAAATGATTTATTTGATTTTGGTATTGATGTACATAAAACATACATTCCCTTTACGTGGGTTAAAAATGAAAAAACATCTTATTTTAAACACTTTTTAAAATGCCATGTTTTTTATATGAAACACAATTCTTCTATTCTCCACGTGTTATTTATGAAATTTTTTATTATGATATATGTGTCTCACATTAATTAATAAATATTAAGGTTGTTCCATAAGAGTGATCCAGTGAATTGGGAAAATAATTTAATCTAAAGAGATGACATGTTATATGATACCATGCTGAATAACATGGTAATTTTTATGACACATCGGTGATTAAACATGGAGACATGCATATGAATGCATAAATTAAATGTTTTAGCCACATTTACAAGTATTATTAATTTTCTTTTATTTATAATATGTTCTGTTGTTCATGCAACAACAATATTCCTCATGTTATAATTGATTTTTCTTCAAGATCACATGTAAATTGTTTCCCTTGTTTTACCTTACTGGGCATTATTCTCACAATTTTATTTGATTTATGTCCTTGGGTTATGATATGTCGTAAAAGTAATTAGTATGAACCAATAAATAAGCCTTTCACATTTTTTAGAAGAATTTTTTATGTTTACCTGTATTATGCACATTATTTCAAAGAAAATAAACTTTAAAAGATCCTCAGTTTCGTAAAATGTAATGAAAAGTTTATATAATTAAAAAGTGGGATTCCATAATAAGATAGATTTACCATAATATTAAGAAGAAATATACTAAAATTAGTTCTTGAAACTAAGATAAAATATGGATATTTCCTTACCTTGAAGAGTAACTCGTAAAACCTGAGGATTGGAACTTTAGGGGCTTGCGGACACATTGAGAGGACTCATTGGGAGGTTGAACTATCAGAGATTCAGGGAGGATGAATTGGAAGTGAAATCAAATAGAGAAATATATGGGTATTTATAGCTAAAGTGGAGGATTTGTTTATTAATTTCCAAATATAAGCCTTCAAAATCAATGTAGTTGTAAAAGAAAAACCATGGGCTCTCACATAGTATTTTCCCATGGTATTGGACACTTGGGACACCTATTATGTTATTTTAATCCAAAATTTTCAACCAGTATTTTATATTACTTATTTTGGAAAGTAAAATTAATGTTTTTAGAAAATAACATCTTTAAAGTTTATGTTCCCATTTTATAATTTGGAATGTAAATTATTTATTTTTAAATTGATTAAAATATATTAAAATACTTGATATTAAACAAATAACATATTCTTAGTCATGGATTGTGGTTAATTAGTAATTAAATCCTTATGAAATAATTATGATGTCATTGACATACTGAAAATTCAAACGATATTTTTACTACTCACGATAAAGTAAAATAATTTTAGAAAATTATTGAAAATTCACCCTAAGATAATCTTGACCTAATTATTTCAAAAATGATATCTATTTATTCATAATAATTTTCTAAATATTATAATTTTAACTTTTAAACAAATAAAATACTTATTTATTAAACATAACAACAGATTGAAAATTTACAGTAAAATTAATAACACTTGACAAAAATAAAATTATTTTATCATTTAGTTTTAAATAAGAGTGTTTTAATCATACTATTTTATTAAAATACACAGTATTCATAAAACCCTAGTTTATTATTATTATTAATTCTTTTCAAAAAAGTAAAATATCTATTTTAAAAATCAATTTATCAAATTTCATTTCAATTTTAGAAAGAAAAACAATTCTTAAAACAGAAATGATGGAATAAAATTTTTATTTATACAATGGAATCACACTTTAAGTAACTTGGGCCTCAACACATAATCCCTTATTACACTCATATACATATTAAGAGTAAGGTCTTCAATGATGGTAATTTCTTGGGCTTCCTTGGCTTAAATTGACTGAGTGGAAATCAATATTAACTTGAACTTCTCCCACATGTGATTACATTTAAGCTTCACTTGTTGAATATCATCTTGGAATATGTCAAAGGTGAACCATAGGGATGATAACTCCCTCCCAAGTTCTGATAGATGGTATTCAAATGGAACGACTCTACCGGTTGAGGACATCGACTCATGTTTCTATATGAATTATCAATTCTCAAAACTTTGATTATAAAATACAATGATAATGTTTAAATTACTATCAAGTGTATAATTTTCAATGGTCATGTGGACAAATGGATATAATTTACTAGTAGTAAAAAAACTGTTGAATACAAATGGTCAAAAATTCATTTATATTCACTTCCGTAAAGATCATAGTTTTATTGTGAATAATATAATATAATACACATTTTTATGAAACAATTATCATTAAAAATGTATTGTTTTTTACATTCTACCCCCTTAAGAAATTTCATCCCTAAAATTTTAACTCATTCTCTCAGTAGAGAAAAGGTGTGGGAACTTCTGTCTCATTGTTTCATTTGGTTCCCACATCGCTTCTTAATATTTATAGTTTCCATATAACCCATTACCGAGGTGGGTAGTCTTGTTGCATAGAACCCTATCTCTATGGTACAAGATCTCCATTATATTCTCCTCATAAGAGAGATAATGTTTCAGTTTTACCACCTCGGTATTTAGTACATGTGAAGGGTATGGTATATACTTCTTTAATAGAGACATGTGTAATACATCATGAATGTGAGCTATATTTGGTGGATGTACTTGATGATATACCACTACTCATATACGATCAAGGATTTCATATGGGGAAATGTACCTAGGGAGAAGCTTACCTTTATTCCCAAACTAGATTACACTCTTCCAATTTGATATTCTAATGAAAAATTTTTTCGCTAACACCAAACTTCGAGCCCCTTCAAAATTTGTCATGATATCTATTTTGTCGACTCTGAGTAGCCTTTTTTTGTTGGATGTCATGAAACATTTATGTTATCTCTTGTACATGATCATGTTCATGAACCTTTCTCTCACAACTGCATCCCAACAATTTGGAGTTATATTTCTCTTCCAATATAAAGCTTCATAGGGTTCCATTTTAATACACCAATGGAAGATGTTGTTGTATGAGAAATAAACTAATGGAAGACGTTGATCCCATACACCTTTAAATTAAATTGACCATATTCTCAGCATATCCTGAAGTGTCTAAATATTCCTTTCATATTGACCATCATTTTTTGGGTGAAGGTCTATTCTGAAATTCAATTTAGTATTCAGAGCATGTTGAATACTTCTCAAGAATTTTGATATGAAGCCTTGATCATGATCAGAAATGATAGAAAGTGTCCCTCCATGAAACCTGACCTCTTTACTTAAATCTTGGAATGTTTATCAAGAGAAAACGATTCCTGAATATTGATGAAATGGTAAATCATGGTGAGAAAATCCACTTTAACCCAAATAGAATTGATTCCTTTGTATATTTTCGGGTGATCACTAAAAAATTACACAGTGATATTGTCCCACATCCACATTGGTATGGGTAGTGGTTTTAATAACCCTTTATAAAGTTTTTTATATTCCTTTACTTTTTGACATACCAAGAAACTTTTAGTAGAGTTAACAATTTCCTTTTTAGTATTATCCCATCAATGATGATCACGAATAACCCTATACATTTTAGTTATTCAAAGATGTATAGAGAATATAGAGCTATGATCTTATTCCATCATCTTCTTCTTTATTTTTAAAATAGATGGAAGACATAGACTTATAAAAAATTTCCTTACACATTATTGATAAATATTTAAATCTAGAAACTTCCCTTAATTAATATCCTATATCTTCTTCTATAATAAATGATATTTTCTTTGATCTTCTCTAGTAATGATGGCTAAGAAATAATTTGGGATAAGGTTGATGATGTAACTTCCCTTATGATTCCCATGTCTAGTTTTACTAGGTCATTGATCAAAGGGTCTCCTGAAATCCTTATCATTTCTACCACAACATGGTGTTTCCTACTTAATTCATTAGTGACTTTTTTCCCTTCCTAGATGATAATTAATTGAAAAATCATAGAATTTAAAAAGTTCCAACCAGATCCTATATCTCATATTAAATTACATTTTTATGAAAATATACATCAAATATTGGTGGTTTGTGTATATATATCACATTTATACCCATAAAGATAGTTCCTCCATATCTGCAGAGAAAAAACAACCACATCCAACTCTAGGTCATTCATTGGATAATTCTACTCATGAGGCTTCAACTGTTGAGATGCATAAGCATTTAATTTATCATTTTTTATGAGTATTCACCCTATCCCTTTTTAGATTCATCACTAAAAATAAATAATCATTCCCTAATAGAGGGTGGAGTTAACATGGGTGAAGTAACCAATATCTTCTCAAGCTCTTGGAAACATTCTTCACACTCTTTTTTCTAGATGAACATAGCCCCATTTCAAGTTAACTTAGTTAAGGAATTTTAAAGTCATGAATTTTTTTCAAAAACCTCCTATAATATCTTGCTAAACCAAGGAAAATACGAACCTATTTTACTATTTTATGATGATTCCACTCCTCCACAACCTTTTTCTTCATAGGTTCAACTGAAATTCCCTCATTGGTTATAATGTACCCCAAGAAAGAAACATTTTGTAACAAAAAATTCACTTTTCCCTAACATTCTAAATAGCCTCTCCTTCCTCAGAGTTTATAATATAACACTTAGATGGTAATCATGCTTCTCATGAATTTTAAAATATATCCAAATATCATTAAAAAAACTACCATAATGTTATCAAGGTAGTCCATAAAGACTTAATTAATCAAATACATAAATATATAAAGAGAATTAGTCAAATCAAAGGGCATAACAACAAACTCATAATGCATGTACCTTGTTCAGAATGTGTTATTTTGAATATCATATTACTTTAACCTGAATTTATGATAACCAGATCAAAGATCAATCTTGGTGAATAATTTAGCCCCATGTAGTGGTTCAAATAAATCATCAATCCTTTGAAGTGCGTACTTGTTCTTCACTGTGATCCTATTAAGCTCTCTATAAATAGTGCCTAGCTAAATTGATCAATCATTATTCTTCACAAAGAGAATAGGTGATCCCCAAGGATACACACTAGGTTAGATAAACCCCTTATCCAAAATAACTTGGAATTATTTATTTAATTCCTCCAGCTCCACATTTTCCATTCCATACAGGGTCTTTTATATCATCTCACATCTAGGAATAAGTTCAATGGATAACACTACCTGTCTTTCTAGGGAGTTCTAGGTAACTCCTTAGAAAATATATCAATATATTCCTTCATGATTGGTACATTTTAAACTCATATACTTTCATTTACTTCTCCATCTTCACTGATCATTTCCATAAATAAGGCTATGAGAGGTGCTTCTAGACAAATATCAAGTCAAGATATCTCTCCTTTGAAAAAAAATATAGGATTTCCATTCAAGACTAATATGATTTACAAAATTTTATAGTTGATATTACTATTATACTTTGAGATCCATCCCATCCATAGTGTAGTGTATAATTCCATCATGGGAATGACTACTATATTTGTGATGAGATTATGCTCAACAAAGTGAATACTATAGTTTATATAAACTTTTGATGATTTTATAATCCCTCCAGGAGTCTTGATAGATAACTCTATATCTAGATGTTTATGTATTGATTCTATATTCTTTTAAAACATAAAATAAATAAAGGAATGTGTATAAACATAATCAAACAAAGTACTCTCTAGATTTGAGATAATAATGAGAGTACCTTCCACCACATCATTTGGATCCTCTACTTTAGACTTTGTGATAGAAAACCCCAAACCTTTCTCCCCTAGCCTATGTTAGGGTTGAAGTGGATTCCTCTCCCTTATCATTGGATTTGGATAATGATTTGAAAAGTTACCAAGCTATCCACACTTGATGCATTTGAATTTAGTCTGGTCTTGCACCATCTTCCCTTTTTTATTGGTGTTCAGAAGTTGAGGCTTCACTTCAATACGATAGTTACGAGAAATATGTCCATCTCATCCACACTTGTAATATTTCCCTCTACCAAGAAAGAAAATCCCCAAATTCTTCTTTCCACATTTTTTTCATATTTGAAGTGTCATTTGTTTTCCTCCTAATCCATGATCAAAGTTACTCCCTATGATTAGATTCATTGATCTTTTATTTTAATTTGATCTATGGGACCACTATGTCTATTTGAACTCCAGTTAAACCTTCATATCACTCTCTTATATCTTATCATATCTTTCATAGTATCGATTGGCTATATTCTTCCATAGATGAGGTCGTAGTCCACTAATTTTTTTGCAAAATTTCCATTAGGATCCATGAAAAATATAGAGGTTTAATGGGAAATTCAGGTAAATTTCATCTCATAGATTCACATGGATTCATTTTTACTATGTTTCAACTCCAGGAATTCCTTCTCCATTTTTTTCATTTAATAAAGGAAATAGTTTTTGAAAAGGGTTACCCTAAACTCTTACCACTCCATATATTCAATATCCTTTTTTGGAATCTTGTTTTTAATCATTATCTGCCACTGATCAGATTCTCCCTCTAAGCGATACACAACCATGTGACTTACTTGTGTTTTGAACAATAGAGTATAGAAAAGATCTTTTTTATAAATCTTATCCATTTTTTATAAATCAATGGCTTAGTATATACACTGAAAGAAGGTGTTATTTGATGTATAAAGGAATCAAAACAAATTTTTTCCATTTGAGGTGAAACTGTTCTATCAGCTTGATTCAAGTTATCGATCATAACTTAACTCAATTGATTCGTCATTCTGAAAATGTTTTCCATTATGACTTCCATCGGTTCATGGGATATTGTGCTCACTATTTACATGGTTCCTCCTACTTCATTCCATTTTCTAAAGCAATAAAACCATAGTGAGAAACATGTTTCATTTAAGAATATTATATTTTATGAAGGAATTTTATGTCTTAAATCATCATTCTTAAAAATTTTATTCTTTAACAATAATTACATTTTCTCTAAATCCTTCATAATTGTCTATAAAAAACCTTTTATTAACCAAACATATCCCCTGAGAGTGTAAAACGAGGAGTGAAACAAAGTCAGTTGTCGTGAACAAGTTCCCATTTGATTCTAGCTCAACATAGTGTTTTCGGGTTTTACCACTAGATATATATGTACCCGAGCCACATCTACTTGTTCATATCTAGATATGGATTTATTTACTCAAAAACCACTTACTTAATACTTAACCAAAATAACAAGATTTTTTCCTATATTTAACTTTTCTCATGGGTTATTCCTAATGTTTTAAAATATTAATTTCCATAAATAAATAAACTTTCCTTTGATACCATATATTGAATCCCAATTTTTTATTACATAAAATTTTCATTTACATGGTATAAATAGAGAAACTTTTAATGTTTAGATTCTTTGAAAAAAGGTAAATAACACATGAAAATATAAAAAAGATATTATAATATACATGAAAGTATTCTTAAATGTTTATCCAAAATATATTTATTGCATCTCAAAACATAGGGACATACATCAAAGGAAATGGTGAGAATAAGTCCCTATAAGGGAAAGAAATGTAAAGCAGTTTACGTGTGATCTTGAGGAATGTCAATAAGAACATGAGGAATACCATTATAGAATTATAAATAGATCATGAGGCATAACATAAAAATAATAATATGAATCATAACATGAAATGTGGATATAACATTAAAATTATACATTCATAATTATATCACTAAGGTTAATCACCAAGATGTCATAAATATTACAAAGGTTATTCACCAAGGTATCGTATAACATGTCATCTATAGAGATTAATTTTTTTACCCAATGCATTGGCGATCTATCACGGTAAACCATTACTATGAATTAAGTTTCATGTGATCCACATATTTCATAATAAATCATTTCATAAATAATCCATGGAGAAGAAAAGAAAATGGGGTTCATATCAAAATCTTGGCGTTTCAAAAGTGCATAAAACGATCATTATAAAATTTTTAGTACATGGAAATAGAATTTGGGTTTTATGTATAAAAAAATCATAATAAAATAAATCAATTTTACCTGATTTATAATACCCATGGAAAAGAGAGTGTTTTGGGTATTCAAAAGATGAAAATAAAAGATATTTTCTTGAGGAGAAGAGAGATATTTTGAGAAGAAAATTCGGTAGCATAACGGGTTTCCAGCATAGTTTTATAAAAGGATATAAAGAAAGGGGACATGGGTATACCATTGATAAAGAATAATTTTTAATTAACAAATTAATTGAATTTAAATAAAATATATTTACCATAACATTCAGAATACATATACAAAAATAGGTTCTTGAGATGAAGAGAAAAGAAGGATGTTTCCCTTACCTTGAACAATAACTTCTAAACATTAAGTATTGGGAAATTGGGGGATTTAGTAAAACTTTAAAAGAATCCTTGGGAGGTAAAAATATAAAATTTTTTTGGAGGATTAATTGATATTGAATGTAAATAAATAAATGGGTGGTTATTTATAGAAAAATTGGAGGATTTGTTCATTAATTTCCAAATATAGGCCTTGGAAACCTAAGTAGTGGTAAAAAAACCATGGGATTTTCCATGGTATCTGTCATGACCCGCCTTCACCAAAAGGAGGGAAGGGACAGAAGATTTTCGGACCCTTCCTTCTTTAAGTTGAAGGAGAGATAATGACCCCCGAGACCTGCCTTCAATAGGTCTCGGAGTGGCGACTAGCACCAAGGGTATAGAATCACACACAAGATGGAAGGAATTACCCTTTTTATTTTAATAGGATCGAGAGATAAGATAGCAATCCCAAAAACACCCAAGCTGAAAGTAAAGGTAAATCCAAAAGTAAATCATTCCCATATGCATGTTCAAAAGTAAAATATACAAGCCAAAAAACTCCAAAGGTAAAGTACCAAGAAAAAGGAAATGAAAACAGCAACTGCCCCAAGGTCCGCGCTAGTACAGTCTCGTACGATCCCTGAAGTCTTCCTGGAAACCTAAAAACAGTTTTATATAAGTAGGGTGAGCATACAAGTACACTCAGTAGGGAAAACCAAAGACTCCCGTGCACAAGTGAGGAGACATTCTAATGTCCCGCAGAAAAAGAGATAACCAAACACCCAACAAGGAAAAGCTTTCCACACAAACCTCACCAAGGCACACTCCCCAAATAACGCAAGTCAAGTAACATATAGTAATAGCACATCGATATTTGGGTACCCCACGCCGATTTCCCACTTGTTATTGAAGACATACTATGCATCGATCCAATACCGCCATTCTCGTTGCAATCCCACTGTAATACCCGCCCGCACACACCTAGGCCCCAACCACACATCCCGCCCGCAAAAAACAGGGCCACAACCATTATCCCGCACGTAGACACCTGGTCCGCAACAACCTCACATAAACATGCCTACAAACACCTAGCCTAGAACAACCTCTACAACACCCGAAGACACCTGGGCCTCATCTCGAAGATACTTGGGAAACAACCTGCCTGTAAACACCTGGGAAAACCACCAAAACTACCCCGCTCAAATATTATTGGGGTAATAATTGACCCTAGGCCATCATAGCCTACTCGAAGATTCTTGGGCTATCCGGGAAAGGGAGCAGAAAAGGAGGTAATAACCAGCCACTCATAGGAGTGTTGGGAAAAAAACACACTCCCCAAGAAATGTGGTGTTCATCACTAAGTTCTCAACTTGGGTGGGGCACAAATAAGAAACATAAAATCTACATATATATGTATAGGTAACAAACACTCATCCCAACCTAGGGGTTTCAAAACCTAAGCATAAACACCATTGTTACTATTCATTCACAAAAGAAGTCATGTCACTATTGGCCAAGTCCCAGCTCATTCCAAAACTAATTCCCCACTCAACCATTCTTGTTTTCATGTTCAAGTGATTCCATTAGGGTGAATTCTTCACTACCGGGCAACTAACGGGCATAACCACAAGTTAAAGGGAAAGAAATAGCCAAAAAACAATTTAAGCATTCACACCCTGTTCTCTTGCAAAATCACAACAAAAAAGGGATAAGTGAGATCCCTCGAAGTATTGGAACCAAAGAAAACCCTGAGATACAGCCCCATGTTCTCAAAATCCAGGAGCCAACAGTTTCTCAACAATAGAGGATTCTACCCCATTTTTGATATAAGCAGAGTAACCACACAACCTCAAATTCACAGCCAACAAAAGTACAACAACATGGTATCCCATCTCCACCTGTATCACCCTAGAAATCGGCCCATGAAAGAAACACTCAAACCGCTACCACCAACACATGGCATGCCCATGCAGGTATTTTTAGATTTAAAAGATTTAACACCCTCCATGGTTTCAATTCCACTGTGCTTTAACTGGGGTTATCACCGAAAAGGGTTGATCCTGGTGCTTTCAATTTATTTAACCGAGTATACGTAATTAACCAATTCCATGTTATGGTTATTTAAATATCCAGGATCACCGAGGTTCAATATTGCACAGAGAAAGACCACCAACGACCATGATTTTCAGTGAGCATAGGCCCACACAATTCACAACACATAACAACATAAAGAGTACATCAGAATATCGATCACACCCCCTTTCATTATTTAAAGGTCTTCCCATTATCTTATTTAAGTGCGGTTTCATCTATTTCCACAGAGGAAAAATCATGCTCACCCCACATGATACACAGAAAGGAGATACGAATGAGAAAATAACTACCTAGTTGCTCAAAAATCGAAGTTCCAACTCCGCGTCAAGAATAGGGGATGCACAACTTGCAGGGATCCAGAACAGGTGCACCACTTTCCTCGGTAACAAAGGACTTAAAAATAACAAGGAAGAGAAGGAGACTAGCCAAGAAGAAATAGAAGAAAAATACAGTGTGATAAATAGATGGGATCCCAAAGTTACGGGATAAGAAATTTGAACGCCTTGGAAGTCGAATCGTGGTTCTACCACATAGTTGGGTGGTTACACATGACTGAATTAAATGTTATTCAGTAGGGAGGTTTCTCTAGATTTTTAGATATTAATTATGGGATTAAAAATGGCCTTGAAGCACTTCAAAATGTTAAAAATGCCTAAAATAGGCGTTACGAGAAAGATTGTAGAATGAAAGACCTGACAAGGTTGGATGACACCGATCGGTCACGCCGATCGGTCGCGCCGAAATGATGTGCGACCCCACTTATGGTCCAGGAATTTGGAGAAGGGATGGGCCATGAAGTTCTGAGCCATTACATCAGATACCTCTCAAACCATTCTCTCCTACAAGAATCAAAAACCAGACCCGAAGGAAAGAGGGGATCCGAACAACCACCCCGGAAGATATCTCTCAGGAGTGAACTTCTCCGAACCTGGAACACCTTATCTCCTGAACAATCACGGACGCCCTACCGCTCCTTTACCCATGAAACCACGCAAAAAAAAGACTAAAATGTTCATCTATGTGGGAGAGGGGTTTTACTTCCTCTGTGTTAAGATATTATCTGCTTTGGGCGTCACTGACTCGCCTGCACGGGTTTAGGCGCATCCACATTAATGTGTCCTAACTAAGAATCAGGTCCTCCCCTCCCCATCCTTTAGGAAACTTCACAAACATTCACAGAAAAAGGAAACAACACATCCCATAGTCAACAAGGTAAAGCATTACATAGCAATAAGTACTAACAAAATAGGATAAAACTCAAAACAACTCTAGGTACTGGGCACGCATCTACGCATCCCTCTCCCAGGTACTCTCCTCCATCCCACCATGCCTCTATAAAAAGCAATAAAACGGGATGGTTCATCCACGAAGCAACTTCTCCTCAGGACCCTCGATCATCACTGGACATTCCAGGAAGGTTGCATCGTCTTCGATATCTAGCTCTCCCCAGTCGAGGACGTGTGAATCGTCATGCAGATACCGACGAAGTTGGGACACATAAAAGACATTGTGCACCCTTTGTAGGTGTGGTGGAAACACTAGCTGATAAGGAACCTCGTCGACCCAGTGAAACACCTCGAAGGGTCCGACGAACCTGGGAGAGATCTTACTTCCCCTGCCAAACCTCTGTTTCCCACACCGAGGGGAGACCTTCAAGAACACGTGGTCCCTGACCTTGAACTCCAAGGGCCTTCTCCTATCATCTGCATATGACTTCTGCCAGTCCTGAGCCTCCTTCATCCTCTCTCGTATAAGCTGAACCTTCTCTTTTGTACTCTGTACCACCTCTGGGCCAAGAACACCCGCCTCCCTGACTTCTGTCTAGCACACGGGTGAGTGACACGACCTCCCTTACAAAGCTTCGAACGGAGCCATGTCAATGGTATATTGGTTTCTATTATTGTAGGAAAACTCTACAAGTGGCAAGTGTAGCACCCATGATCCTCCGAAGTCTAGGATGCATGCTCGCATCATATCCTCCAAGGTCTGGATGGTGCGCTCTGTCTGCCCATCTATCTAGGGGTGGAAAGTAGTGCTAAGGTGCAGCTAGGTTCCAAAAGCATGCTGAAAACCCCTCCAGACTTGCGAGGTAAATCGTTCATCCCTATTAGAGACTATGGACCTTGTAACCCCATGAAACCGCACCACCTCCGTTCTAGAGCATCCAATGCACTCGACTCCTTGATTTACAGAATGTGAGACAACTTCATCAATAGGTCTAATACTACCAGATGGCGTCACAACCTCCTTGAACCTTGGATAACCCCGTGACGAAATCCATCGAGATGTCGTCCCACATCCACTCGGGGACATATAAGGGTCACAAAAAACAACCTGGAACACGGTGCTCAGCCTTCACTTTCTACCACACTAGGAACTTGGCCACAAACTCTGCCACCGCCCACTTTACCTCGGGCCACCAAAACTGTCCCTTCGGACCCTGGTACATCTTGGAAACTCCTGGATGCACCGCCATGGGTGAGTTGTGGAACTCGCCAAGGACCCTATCGTTCATCGCCTTCGGAACTAACATTATCCCCCAGAAAGGCATCTAGTTCTGACCATCCTCTATCCACCCTTTCGGAGCATCGCCTTGGCTAACCCAGTCACGCATCACTTCACTCTCTGGGTCTCCCCACTGAGGCTCCTCCACCTGACGTAATAGAGAATATTGTACTGTCATCTGATACGTGCAAACCCTTCCACTATCCATCTTCACATCCAGGTGTAGGGCAGCCAACTCCTGAATCTCCCTCTAAGCGTCTTCCGAATCTCAGACCACATCCCTCTGTGACCTTTTGCTCAAGGCATCAGCCACCATGTTTCCTTTCCCTGAGGTGTAGGAAATCTCAAAATCGTATTACTGGAGGAACTCCATCCACCTTCTCTAATGTAGGTTTAGGTCCCTCTGGGAGAAGATATACTTCAATATTTTGTGGTTCGTGAAGACCACAAAGTTCTCTCCGATGAGGTAATTCCGCCACAATTTTAGTGAAAAAAAGACCACTGTGAACTTCAGATCGTGGGTGGTATAATTACGCTCGTGGGGGAGTAGCTTTCTAGACCCATAAGAGATCACTCCTTGTCATTGCATCAGCACACACCCGAGGCCTTGTCCAGAAGCATCACAGTACACCTCATACGCCGCCCCTTCTTCTGCAAATCTCAGCACTGGGGTACTCACTAACTTCTCGTTTAGATTGTTGAAGGCTACCTCACACTTCTCATCCCATATGAATGCCTGGTCCTTCTTCGTCAAGGCTGTCAAAGGTGCTGCAACTTGGGAAAAGTTGGGTACGAACCTCTGATAGTAACCTATCAGCCCAAGGAATATATGGACCTCTTCCACGTTCTTGGGTGCTTCCCAAGAAACAACTGGCTCAACCTTTGATGGGTCCACTACTATCCCCCTCTTGGACATCATGTGTCCAAGAAAGTGTAGTTCTCGCGTCCAGAACTTGCACCTGGACAACTTTCCATAGATCTGATGCTGTCAGAGGATCTCCAAAACCATTCTCAGGTGCTCAGCGTGATCCTCCTCTGATCTTTAATAGATCAAGATGTCATCTATTAACTCGACTAAGAACCGGTCCAGCTAATCCCGGAAGTCGGAGTTCTTGAGCCCCATGAATATAGCTGGAGAATTTGTAACGCCAAACGGAATGACCACAAACTCGAAGTTCCCATATCTACACCTGAAGGCCATCTTTGGAATGTCTCCCTCATTCACCCTCAATAGGTGATATCTATACCACAGGTCGATCTTCGAGAACCATCTTGACCCCTTCAGCTGGACGAAAAGATTGTATATCCTCTGAAGAGGGTAGTGATTCTTGATTGTCACCTGATTCAGCCTCCTGTAGTCTATGAACAACCTGAGACCACCGTCTGCCTTCTTCGCGAACAAGACTGGAGCACCCCATGGTGACGAACTTGGTCGGACATAACCCCTCTTCATCAGATCGTCAATTTGAATCCGCAACTCTCGTAGCTTCGAAGGTGCCATTCAGTAGGGGGCCATCGAAGTCGGACGAGCACCGAGCTTCATGTCTATCCCAAACTAGATATCACGACGAGGGGGTAGAGTCTTCACCTCCTCATGGAAGACGTCCATAAACTCACTAATAATCCTCAGAACTTCCACCATCTCTGCATCTACTGACTCCACTAATAGCCCAGCTAAAAAAGAGAGTAGGGGTTCCTCTCTCCTGCTACCCTTCTGGCCACCCTGCTCACCGATGAAAGTAACATGTCGGCTGCCTAAGTTTGAAAACACGACCCTTCCTCAGAAGCAGTTGATGACAGCACATACAGAGAGCAACCAGTCAATGCGTAGTATGACATCGTATGGTTGTATCTGCAACAGAAGAAGATCCTTGACTGACTTATGTGGCCCTATCATCAGTCTACATCCTTGACAAAAATACGACAAGTCAGTCTGACCTTCGACTGGTGTGCTCAGCACCAGGGGAACTAGAAGTCTCTCAGCGTCTAAAACCAGAGCGTGGGCCAGACTGGGTGTAACAAAGGAGTGTGAAGCTCCTGTATCGAACAAGGCATACACAAGGGTACTAAACAAGCTGATCGTACCTCGAACGACCTCTGGCCCTACTGGAACCGCTGCCTCCGCGGCGTGCAACTACCCATGCCCAGCTCCTCTACACCTCATCTGTCGGCCGCCTCCTCGACCACGCCCTGGTCGAGGTCCCTGAGGAGCACCCTGGGGGCGGTCTCCTCTTGTAACATCTACCCTCAGAGGAGCAGGAGCTTACTGACCCTACTGCTGCTGCTGGAAAGGCCTCACTGGATACTACTGATACTGAGGCGGGTGTTGAACCTGCCTGCCACCGCCATACTGCACTCTATCTGGGCACTGATTCCAGAGGTTCCCATGGCTCCCACAAATGTATCATCTTGGCCCTGGGACCGAAGATAAAGGGTGAGGTCTGGGAGATCGAAACTGGAACTTCTGGGGCCTGCTCCCTGCCGGTCAAAACCTAGAGGGCCCTGATGTTGGAGGCTTGGTGCTGAAGACCTTCCCCTTCGATGATCCCAGCTAGATCCCCTCTCATGAAACACCTCCCAGTGTGTGCATCCTCTCCACCACCTCCGCCTTATTCTGGACCTCCAAGTATGTTGGCAAGGTGAAGGGGGTAACAGCGTATTGGAGGGAAGGTCAGAGTGCCTCCTCTAAACCTCCTACCCGAGACTCCTCATATAGAAAGAGGTATGGAGAAAAGCGGAGGAGATCCTTGAACTTCATCCCCAGCTCCCTTACTAACATACGCACCTACTGGAGGGAGATTAACTCCTGCCTCTTGTCATCATTCATCGTAGAAGAGAATAATTCCTCCTGGAACTCCTTCTTGAAATCATCCCATGCCACCTCAGCCTCTCTCCTCTCCCCCAGGTAGAGCTCCCACCACTGACACGCTGCTTCCCACATCTGGCTCCTGTCCAGAGGTACCCAGTACTCTGTCGGAGCCTGGATCAAGCTGAAAGCTATCACTAGCTCCTCTATCCAACTCTCCGTCTTCATGTCAGAGGTGCCACCCTTATACTTTTCACGAGTCTGTCGCTGGAAGGATCGAAGAGACTTCTTCCACTGGTCGTCCTCCTCGTCTCGACCAGCCCTCTGCCGATCGGCCACATCAACCTCTTGGGCCTCGATCACCCGCACCCCTCGTGGTCGTCTACCAGGTGCCATAGCTACAAGTAAACAAAGAATTCCTATGCCCGGGTAGTGCAGAATATTGCTCATTAATTTTATCAAACTTCTTATTTATTTCAATCCCCAAAAACCCCAGAAACATGAGAACACAAGTCATTATGATGCATGTACATTTCCTAGGGTCTCTACCCTGCAATCAGTGTATCCTCACTTGGTCGTTCGGTAGGTCCGGAGTCCTTGCATCGGATCATGGGGGCCCCTAAAATCGCGTGTCCTAGCCGGTCTTCCCTGGCCTAATTCACACACCAAGGTCACCCAACACTGTTTCCCAACCATCCCATGCAATCCTCACTATGCCTAACTCTAGACTCCATCCTATCTCTCAACCTTCTCCTCTGATACAATTCTATCATGACCCGCCTTCACCAAAAGGAGGGAAGGGACAGCAGATTTCCAGACCCTTCCTTTTTTAAGTTGAAGGAGAGATAATGACCCCCGAGACCCACCTTCAATAGGCCCCAGAGTGGCGACTACCACCAAGGGTATAGAATCAAACACAAGATGGAAGGTATTACCCTTTTTATTTTAATAGTATTGAGAGATAATATAGCAACCCCAACAAAACCCAAGCTAAAAGTAAAGGTAAATCCAAAAGTAAACCATTCTTATATGCATGTTCAAAAGTAAAAGATACCAGCCAAAAAACTCCAAAGGTAAAGTACCACGAAAAAAGAAATGACAACAGCAACTCCCCTAAGTTCCACACTAGTATAGTCCCGAATGATCCTTAAAGTCCTCTTGGAAACCTGAAAATAGTATTATATACATAGGGTGAGCATACAAGTACACTCAGTAGGGAAAACCAAAGACTCTAATGCACAAGTGAGGAGACATTCTAATGCCCCGTGGAAAAAGAGATAACCAAACACCCAACAAGGAAAAGCTATCCACCCAAACCTCACCAAGGCACGCTCTCCAAATAACGCAAGTCAAGTAACATATAGTAATAGGACATTGATATTTGGGTACCCCGCACCACTTTCCCACTGGTTATTGAAGAAAACCTACACATCAAACCAATCCCGCCATTCTCGTCGTAGTCCCACTGCCATACCCGCCTGCACACACCTAGGCCACAACCACACATCTCACCTGCAGACAGCTGGGCCACAACTGCTATCCCGCCTGCAGACACCTGGTCCACAACAACCTCACGTAACCATGCCCATAAATACCTAGGCCAGAACAACCACTGCCACGCCCGAAGACACCTGGGCCAGAAAGCTACTGTCACGCCCGAAGACACCTAGGCCTCATCTTGAAGATACTTGGGAAACAACCTGCCCGTAAACACCTAGGCCAACCACCACAACTACCTTGCCCGAAGATTATTGGGCTAATAATGGACCTCAGGCCATCACATCCTCCCCAATGTGTCTTGGGCTATCCGGGAAAGGGAGCAGAAAAGGAGCTAATAACCAGCCACTCATAGGAGTGTTGGGAAAAAAACACCCTCCCCATGAAATGGGGTGTTCAGCACTAAGTGATCAACTTGGGTGGGGTGTGAATAAGAAACATAAAAGCTACAGATATATGTATAGGTAACAAACATTCATCCCAACCTAGGGGTTCAAAAACCTAATCACAAACACCCTTGTTACTATTCATTCACAAAAGAATTCACAACACTCGCGGCCAAGTCACAGCTAATTCACAAACTAATTCCCCACTCAACCATTCTTGTTTTCTGGTTCAACTGATCCCATTAGGGTGAATTCTTCACTACCGGGAAACTAACAGGCATTAACACAAGCTAAAGGGAAAGAAACAACCAAACAACAATTTAAGCATTCACACCCGATTCTCTTGAAAAGTTACAACAACAAAGTGATAAGTGAGATCACTTGAAGTAATGGAACCAAAGAAAACCCCGAGATATAGCCCCATGTTCCCAAAATCTAGGAGGCAACATTTTCTCAACAACAAAGGATTCCACCCCAATTCGTGATATAAGAAGAGTAACCACACAGCCTCAAATTCACAACCAGCAAAAGTACAAAAACAGGGAACCCATCCCCACCCGTATCACCCCAGCAATCGGCCCGTGAAAGAAACAACCAAACCGCTACCACCAACACAAGGCAGGCCCATGCAGTTATTTTCAGATTTAAAAGATTTAACACACTCCATGGTTTCAATTCCACTATGCTTTAACCTGGGTTATCACAGAAAAGGGTTGATCCTAGTGCTTTCAATTTATTTAACTGAGTATACATAATTAACCAATTCCATGTTATGATTATTTAAACACCCAGGAGAACCGAGGTTCAATAGTTCATAGAGAAATACCACCAATGGACATGATTTTCAGTGATCATTGGCCCGTACAATTCACAACACATAACAACATAAAGAGTACAACAGAACATCGATCACACACCCCATTCATTCTTTATAGGTCCGTTCATTATCTTCGTTAAGTTCGGTTTCATCAATTTACACAGAGGAAAAATTATTTCCACTCTGCATGATACACAGAAAGGAGAGACGAAGGAGAAAATCCCTACCTGGTTTCTCAAAGATCGAAGTTCCAACTCCGCATTAGGAACAGGGGATGCACGACTTGTAGGGATTGCGGCACAGGTGCACCACTTTCATCGGGAACAAAGGACTTCAAACACACAAGGAAGAGAAGGAGACTAGCCAAGAGGAAGGAGAAGAAAAATCCACCATGATAAATAGATGATATCCCAAAGTTACGGGATAAGAAATTTGAACGCCTTGGAAGTCGGATCGTGGTTCTACCACGCGGTTGGGTGGTTACACACGACTGAATTAATTGTTATTTAGTAGGGAGGTTTCTCTGGATTTTTAGATATTAATTATGGTCTTAAAAATAGCCTTGAAATGATTCAAAAGGTTAAAAATTCCTAAAAGAGTCGTTATGGTAAAGACTATAGAAGGAAAGACCCGACAAGGCTGGATGACACCGATCAGTCGCACTGATCGGTCCCGCCGATCGGTCGCGCCGAAATGAAGTGCGACCCCCCTTAGGGTCCCAGTATTTAGAAAAGGGATGGTCCATGAAGGTCTGGGCCATTACAGTATTAGACACTTGGTTAATATAATATGTTATTTTATTAAACAAGACTCGACAAAATTTTTATATTACTTATTTTTTCAGGTAAAATTAACGTCTTCACTGAATAAAATTTTTATATCTATAGTTTCCAATTACAAATTTGGAAAGTAAATTATATATTTAGAAATATATTAAAATCTAAAATAATAATAATTATTAATAAAATATTTTATTTTAAGTCTTGTAGTTTGGTTAATTAGTTATTACATCATTATGACATAATTATAATGTAATTAACATACAAAAAACTGAAACTGTATTTGTACCATTCATGAAAAAATAAAATATTATAGAAAATTATAATAATGTAAACCTACCTAATTTAAATGTCCTGATTTCAAAAATGTTTTTTTAATAATTATATAAATTTGATAATTTTAACTTTTAAATATAAAAATCCTTATTTATTAAAAATAATAGCGGTTTGAAAATCCATAGAGAAATTTTTGACATTTGAAAAAAATAAAATTATTTTATCATTTATTTTTTAATTGAAGTGTTTTAATAATAATATATCATTAAAATAAACACAATTCACAATACCTTAGTTTATTATAATAATTATTTCTCTTTTAAAAAGTACAATCTCTATCTGAAAAATCAATTTATAAAATTCTATCTTAAATTTATTATGAAAATCAATTCTTAAAATAGAAAATATATAATAAAAATTTTATTTAGACAATGGAATTACACTTTAAGTAACTAGGGACTTGATACATAGCCCCTTATTACACCTTCATACACCCTATGAGTAAGGTGTGCAATGGTTGTAGTTCAGTGGGGTGAATCATCTAACATCGACCAAGTGGTAATCTCCAATAACTTAAACATCTCACATAGGCGATTTCGTTCAAGCTTCACTTATAGAAGCTCATCTTGGAAGTGGTCATGGGTGAATCTTAGTGATGATACCTTCCTCCCAAGTTCCAACATATGGAATTCAAATGGAATGACTCTATTGGTTGAGGCCATTGACTCTTCTTTCTATATCAATTATCATCTGTAAAAATTTTACTTAAAAACACTAATTATAATGTTAAAATTTTTATCAATATTATAGTTCCCAATGGTCATAATTGACCAATGGTCATATAACGATCAAATTCAGATGATAACATTTCTCTTTATATTCACTTCATTAAAAAGAATGGTTTTATTGTAAATAATATAATATAACACACATTTTAAGGAATCAATTATCATTCAAAAATTCTAGGTCATTACATATAGCACAAGCCATGATGTTAGGAAAATATTCCCATATGAAATAGAATTGGAAGTATATGTCATGCAATAAGGCGGTTTGAATATTAGGTTTCCTAATTTTAAAGGGAATTATTCCAATATAAGTTCATTGCTATAGTAAATGGAGTTACACTCGTTGGTTTGTTTCATGAGGTAACAAACATGGGTGTTTTGAATAGAGGACACACCATTATATTTGAAACATTGGAGGTTAAGATCAGTTTTTTTTATTTGGTGACTCTTTACCTATTTGTTGGTTATGCCTCAAATTTCAATCTCTTTAATTTAGTTTAATGATGAAGATTTTTTGGAATAAAATAAAAAGTATTTATTTGAAATAGAATAGGTTAAAAAATAGTTGAGATATAAATTTTTACATTTTTATTCAAAATTACTAAAATATATAATAGAACCTACTATGTAGATTAGTAAATAATAAAGAATATGGAAAAAATAATTGAGTATTCCATGAATGTACAAGGAATAATAAATAAGGATAAAAAATATGGGATTTATTTTATTTCTAAATCATAGAGGTTTAATTGTTGCTGAACAATATTATATTGAAAAATATTTTTTTGAGTAAAAAGATTGATATACAAAAATAAAGATGAAGTGAATAAAATATCAAAATTTATACTTATCAAATCAGAATTTGAGTAGAGAAAAATATGAAGTTATTGTGAAATATCATGGATACATTTAATAAATTAATGTAAGGAAGATTGAGTACAATAAAGATAATTTATATTCTAGAATTATTCAATAGGGATAGTATTGTTTGCTGCTGTGTAATTATTTTTAAAGAACAAAGAATGAACTCTTCCATCCATGAGATGATTATATCTAGTAGTATATTTGATAAAAACACATTGATATAAACTATATCATCATATTTTGAAATTAGGATATAGATCCCAATAGTTTTACTTGTTAAACTTTCAGTGAACTTCATTTTAATAAACTGAGAGGATACCTATAAGTCTATAACCTGGTATCTTCTAGAGTTGGAAATGAAAGAAAAGGGAACTACCATTATGAGGTTGTGTTATATTCCCTAAATCATCCTATAATATATGAGAAAACGTGATTTTGGAATTCACCTAAACTAGTATAGGAAGTGAGCCTTGGTGAGGAGTGAATTCATCAAAACTCATTGTCACTACTATTCCCAATGGGGATCCAATCATGACTTCCCCAAGACCACCACCAATAGGTTAAGGGATGTTGACAAGAACTGAGTAGGAATATCACACACATGGGAGGCATTATCCTAAAGTACTTGTATGCACAGACACATCTACAACACCATACATTGCTAAAATGTAAAAACCTGAGAAACATGCATGCATACATCTAAATAACACCATAAGTTTATAAAAAGGTATAAAAATTAGAAATTTTCCTTATATAATCCAGCCACAATGAAAATGAAAATAAGTCCAACCTATAAAGTGGGTAAGGGATGCTATCAAATGAAACTGTAAGAAAACACCTCAGTTTGTTCAACTCACTAAGATAGACATAGTCTTGGTCCCTATAAGACTTTTTAAAAAGGTCAATCGTCTATATAATACATGAAACGTATGGGAAAGAATGTCTACAGGTGAGTATAACAATACCCAGTAAGACACCCCAAAATTACTAAGCATATAACATCCATAATAATAGTCATCTCCTCATAGGTATATCTGAACTACACATATAATTAAAATATCAAGATATAATTAATAAAGAAACATAGTCTCAAGGTAAGGTCACAACCGTAATTCTTGAATTGGATTCTTTATGATGGTTCCACATAGAACTCATATGAGAGAACACACTCCATGAGTCAGATATCACTAATGATGTCCATCCAAGTGGTTGTTCTCTTTTTTCCATTCTCTGTGATGTAAATGCTAATAGTATTTGGAGAATGATACATAAATGAGGATTTACCCTAAGGACATGGTGTATATCGACAAATAAATCTGCATTAACCTTCAAAATATTGGATTGAAAACCGTGTAGTGTTGGTAATGACGATACCAAGAAATCCACCTAATGATAGATGATCCCACTCCAAGACTCACTGAAGCATTCCAAAAAATCTATCCAAGATAGAAGTCCCTATAAAGGGATCCCCATTCTATTTACAGGATAATATTAATTAATAAACCCTCAGGGAATAGATCATGGTAACATACCCTAATGAAACTTTTCTAAGCAGATGAGGAAAAGGGTTCCAAACAATCTTTTAAGGAGTACAAGGTGTGTACTAGTAGTGCATGGTTTTTCCCTTTAGCACTGGGTCCTTCTCATGTGTTACAGCCTATGCACATTTCCATGTATATGTACACAGAATGTTGGATCCCATGTACTTCTGACCGTGTTCTTATTTGGATGGATGTGTCCATGTATAGCTAGTTTTTTCCATACTCTTATACCTTCCTCGGTACACGCTGAGCGTCCAGGTAAGATTCACATGCTTTGTGACAATTGTGAAATGACGTTTGATATTTCAATCTCCGTGGAACCCTAGCATCGTAACCAAGGCTCTGTACATGTCGTGTTCTCATTTGTTACAATCTTTGTATTATGGGTTTTCTATAAACCCATGGATCTTACTCCAATATCATCATCCACTCTTCTGGCCTCCATCTAGTTGTTAATCATTCTAGACACAATGGATATGGTTATGCTGAGCCTTTACATAACTGTGTTTTGGAATCTGGCCACAAATCACATGGGAAATACCTCATTAACATCTTATGATATCCACACATCAAAACCCACATGAATAAATATAACCTACTCTTAATATTAAATTATATCTAGACCCTTTAGTCAATATGAACTGGATATATAATATCAATTCATTGAACCAAAAAATAGGTGTGCAATGATTGTTTATCCGGTGATTTTTTGAACAATTAGCCAAAACGAATGCTGATGATGTACAAAAAGAGAATGGTTGGAGAAAACCAAGAAACACACAAAATAGGAATGAACCTAGGTTGTTTTCAGGTTGGAACCAATTCTTTTCAATTATAACAATGAACTAATATCTATAATAAAATAAACAATATATCCCAATAATCCTTATAGAATAAACCCCCACCCATAATATGATCGAATCATGAATCAATGAATTGGTTGATTGATTTAAATTTATCTTCGGATAAGAAAATGTGTATAAATACACAAAATAAAGACATCCCACCTCAATTTAGATCAATCAATGGAAAATAAAAAATTTGCATCACTGACGTTGATTAGATCCTTGAAGTCCATCATACACTGATCGACAATCTACAATCTGATCATTACTCTCCCACAGAATATCCACCAATGATCTCTCACAAATCTCCAGGATTATACATGTAATTCCCCGACCCTAGAATCCTAGAGCTGATGCATTATTATAATACATTGGCATGATTACAAGGAATCAAGTTCTAAAGGACCGATCAGTTTAGCAGTCTTGAAAAATAGATTACATACATGAACATTACATTACAATTTCTAACATAAAATACAACATAGATAATACTTTTATAATTACATTATTCTACTATCTTAAACCTATATATAAATCAAAGTACACATCTTGGAATCCTGGGAAAATAAAAAATAAGAAATGGGTGAGCTCATATTCTAAGTAAGGGTAAATAATTTAGCGGAAGCTATAAAATTTTAAGAAAAGATTTGTTATAAAAACAACATCCTTTTAAACATAAACTTGAACATAATATGGAGAAAATAAATAAAAAATTACCATAAAAAAATTCCCATGTAAATTCTACTAGTCAAATAATCACATGTAATAATTAAATTAATAATGATGGAATGCCTAATGCCCGACATCATTACCAAATAGTCAAGTCCTCATTCCAAGACAAAAAATAAATTTTTTGTCAAAGCCTTGTGCCAAGACACTAATTTGTCTCATGAGACCTACCGATGCATCGAGGAGCTATAGCGGGCTCCACCCATCACTAACTATGTCCAATTCATTCCTCATATGAAAATGATGAAACATAACATAAACATTCGTATTAAATCTAGCATACGAAATGCCAATACTTAAACCATAAAACAAGAAGGGTATAAAAATAGACCATCCATATTCAAACATATCATAACACATTCAATATAATATGGATGATTTTATTATAATAAATCTACCTTAATCAAGAAAAATATCCAGTAAAGGATGATGATATAGTTGAAAATGATCAGTAAAAATTTTTGAGGGAAATATCCCTTTTTGTGAAATCATTTAAAAGTAAAAAATTTATAAAGTAAGTAATTTAAATTATATTTTTGAGTCAATGTGTCACAAACCACGCTGAAACTTTTGAAAGGAATTAACATTTTAAAACAATCTTGTTCATATAAATAAATCCTTAAAACCATTTTGAAAATATGGACATTAATGAGAAAGATTTAGAAGAATAAATATTTAAAACATTTAAAATTATATTTTAGTTATAAGGTACCTTAAAAAATAATCTTGAAATTTATTTTATGAAACATGGACATGGATAATAACAATTTCCCAAAAAATACTTACATATAAACAATCTCAGATAATAATGAGATTGAGGAATTAACCCTTACCTTTTACATTCCTTTAGTCAAGGGTAGGTTTAACCTCTTATACGATGACCATAGTATGTTATTAAAATATAATAAAACAGTATTAATATTTATGATAGCATAAAATATTCATTTATAAATTTACACTACCCATTTAATAATATTTTCCATGTTAAATTAACATTTCAGTTAATAACCGCTTTCTTTATCGTACGTGTTTAACATGTTATTCTTGATCGTATCACTTAGATCATGATTTAAATACTTTGAGGATATAAAAACATTATTTATATATCATATATACTTAGAATATAAATATGTATAATTGATAGATATATGAAATGGAAAACACCGTTTATGGAGATGGTAGGCCGTATGTACGCATAAACACTATTTCCGTTTTCATATTGTATTGAACGAAACTAAGTGAATAAGATATATGTAAATAAACACACACACACACACATATATATATATTAAGTAGAATTATTATGTCATATATTACATAGTTATTAATAATTTATATTTTTATAATCATCGATGAATGGTGAATGTGGAAATGAATCTCATCGCGTCGTGGAGACAGTAAGCCATATGTACAGACGAGCGACAAAATCATTTCCTTAATGATTAAAAGGTATGGAATTGGATAGTATATTAATTTAATAGAGAAATTATAAGGTTATTTTCATTATTTATATACATATTACTCATCATTATATCCATAAATATAACATTGTGTTGAATAACAAATTACACCACGGCGTGGAGATGGTAAGCCGTACGTACCCACGCGTGGTGACATTATCATTCATAGGATGGATAGAATAATGAATATGGTTGTAACATATTTATAATAACATCACAGTATGTAGAAGTTACTAGATTTATTATTTTGGTATGGAAATAACAAATAAAGAGAAAGTGGAAGAAGAAGATAACATTAAAAGAGGTGATGAAATTATTACCACTTCTTCGAGTGATTCCTTTTATTTTGAACAAAAGGGATTATTAGGTTGGATTTCTCTTCAATGGAAGGCCTATATGTTTAATATAGGGAAGTTGGGAGGATATTTGGTAAGGGTTTGGCCGAGCCAAATGGCTTTGGAGGTGTTATTTTGAGAGAAGTGGAAGTTCCCTTTTATAAGAGGGGTGCGGGGCACCTTAGAAAAAACATGAAATATTATTTTATAATACAATAATTATTAATTTATAATGGCTCCAAATGAATTTATTTCTAGGATTAGGTGGTTATGGGTCTACATATTCTCAACCAATAGGTTTTAGACAAGTTTATGTTGCCATTTTAACCTTATCTTTTAGATTTAACTCTTAGTTAAATAGTCTAACTTTTACAATGTATTCTTGTATTTTTATATTAAATGGTTAATAAACATACTATAAAATGACAAGAGAACCAAAAGTGGTTCATTAATGACATATATATCATTATAAGAGTCCTTTTTCCTAACATTATATTTTTAGGACTATTATATAATTTAATAATATTGTATTTGTTTTAAAAACTCATTTTTGTCAATTTTGACACAATTTGTATTTTGTTTTTGTGAAATTCATAATAGCATGATTAATTAAAAAAAAAATTCATTGAATCAACTGTAACATGTCATATTAACCCATAAAATTAGTGGAATGCATAAAAAGTCTCAATTTACATTTATTTGGATATTTATAATATAAATTATTTTAATCTTTCGTTAATAAGTTATTAATGCATCATCATTGTGTCAAAAATAAATTTAATTATTTAATGTATAAAAATAATAAATAAAATAACATTATGTGGGAAATATTTTTATATTTTTAATTAATATTTATAGTCATATTTATCGAATGTATAACCCAATATTAAAAATGTTTTAGTTATTAAACTTTTCATTTGACACTTTTAACTCTTCTTTAAATTAAAAAATAATAAATGTTTCAATCTAATCTAAGTGGAACAAAAGGATAATATTTTATTCCTAAGGTTTCTTTTGGTCTAAATAAACTTATCCAATAAAATTAGAAAATGATTTAGGATAATTATAATATCATTTTCACCTTTAATTACTCTATTTACTTTTAACCGTGGTAAATAAAATTCAAAAGTTACTATTCACCAAAAATTATTTTCATCCTATTAAACCAAATTTTACTTAATGACGTCAACCTTGTCTCTCAAATTTTTGAAATTCAATTCACAGAAGTGGTAAAATTATGTTTTATGCAAATTTGTAAATGTTCTTGGAAGGTGGGTAAAAGACGTTAAGAAGTTAAATAAAATTTTATACATAAAATTTTATTATAAAATGACTCTAATGAATTAAATTGAACTTATATAGGTATTATATATCTATTTTGACTTAAAATAAATTTAAATAAAATAAATAATTATTTAAATAAAAAGTTAGTTTTAAACAATAACGCAGTGTTTTTCACTATTCATAAAAAATTGAAAGTATTCGGAAAAATACCAAAAAATCACCCAAAGCTAGTTTTGATATAAAAAATTCAAAAATGAATCATATTTTACCAAATTTAAAACATATAAGTTTCATTAATTATTTTAAAATTAATTCCCGCTATCAAAACAAAAAAACGGTGTTTTAAAAAGTAAAAACTCACAAAAAATTGACATGTGTTTATGTCAAATTTAAATGTGAAATTACTTATAATGACCAATATTGTATTCAATGATAAAAATATAATATAATTATACTTCCAAACCATTCAAATGTATAATTTAACACTACAAATTATTTTTATTAAAAAAGATGTTTTCAAATAAAATTTAGTATTTTCACTATTCACCGAAATATGAAAGTTATCAGAAAAACACCAAAAATTTATCGAAAATAAATTTTTATGTCCCAATTATAAATTATAATTTAATATCATCAAATTTAATATATAAAAGTTTCAAATATTGGATTGAAAATGAGTTTACCATTAAAAGGTAAAAAACTGTATTTTTGAAAACTACTTCTTTTATCTAAAAAAATGAATTTGTTATTATATTATGTTTAAGAAACACATAATTAGGATTATAAAATTATATGGAGTATATGAAATTAAAATTTTAGTTAATACTATTCATAACATTATTTTTAATGGCTAGTTTGGTAAGTTGTGGTGCACTTGAACTCGGTGTTGTGTGTAGCGCAAGTTACTGAATTTCTTTGAAGAGATAATTTAATATGAAATATTGGGGTGCTAAATTAACCCCTAATTCAATAAATTTCATCCTATCAATTTGAAATTGTATTTAGAAAATAATAGTTAAAAATAGAAAATTTCCTTTCTTGAAAACCCTGATCGGAAATTGGGTTAATAAAATTTAGTTTTAATAAGAGGGAAAGGGAAATGAAAAAGTCACTACCAAATTATGATATCAATTAGAAGAACATTGGTGGAAATTAGAGACACATAATTTGAGGAAAAATGTAAATATTTATAGGGGTGATTTAGGACATCAATCACAAACAAGTGTAAAATTGAGGGCCTCAAAGCCATCAATCTATGCTGATTTAAAATATCACCGGTTCAACAAAACATAAGGTATTATGATAACACATTTTTGGTTTTAATATCTATTAAATAATGTTTAAGAATTAATTTATTCATATAATAAGAGAGAAAAAACATATACTTGACAAGGAGAGTTCCATCCTATAACTAATTTCTACCACAAACTCATCTTTCACTCCAAAAGATAATAGAAATCAAAAATATTCTATATATCCTAATCGTATAGGGTTCCAAAAATAATGAATTTATAATTCATTTGTCAGACTATTTAAAAAAACTAAATTATACAAACTAGGATATCATGTAGGCCAGTGGTAGGTGATGCACCCTTATCGCTCTTTTGTTGCGGGTTCAGGTCTTGCGGCCTTGCCGAACGAGACGGGTTGTCACCTGACCTCCAGGTTGTCCATTTTATAACAATCCAAAAATAATTTTAAGAAATTATTTAACCTTAAAAATATTACCCAATGTAAAACTTAATCCATTCCAACCTTTTGACTTATCCAAAATACTTCTATACAAACTAACAGTCCAAAATTTATAAGGAAGGTAAACACAATGAAGATATTTTTTAACACATAATAACATGTGAATACCTTTATCATGTATCCTTTTAAAACATGGTAACACCCTGAATTACCATAAAACCATATTGATTACATTCATGCTCCCTTATTCCTTATAGAATAATGGATATACTCCTTATATCCAAAATTTATGTAAAATCCAACAATAATGGAAAAAAAATTAATTATTTTCAAAGTTGTCAATAATATCGAATATACTTTATCCAAATCAATCATATCTTATTCCAAAATCACTACCTCAGTATCAGAACTATATTAAGGTTTATCTTTCCTTCAACCTTGTAATTTGCAAAAAGTTTAACTTTCTATTGATTCACTTTTATTAGAACCATATAATCTCAAATCCTCAATGAAATATTACTACAGTACAATCATTATTTATTTCCATAATTCAAATAACCAGTACACCGTTGATACAACACTCAAATAAAATAATACTTTAATAACAACATAAGAACATTAGTCATTCCTATTAATATGTGGTAGTATCATAACATGATTATTATCCAATAGCATCATTTGGGGCATACTCTGATGATTTGGACATTGATTCACGTAGAGTCCCAACTCCTTTCGGATGAAGCATTGTACATTTGAATCCTTTTTCTTACCCTTGAAATCACGTAGTGGGTTTCCTTTTTTTCCACATGTCTAACAAACTCACATTCCCTTCAATAATTTACCAAGGTGATTCTTTCCACAAATATCACATATGGGAAAATAATTCTTCCCCACTTCCCTTTATCGATCTTTCTCTCTACCAACCTTTTCTTCTCTTGCTTCCCTTCAATTCCATATGACTTAGAGAATTATTTACTTATCTTATTAACACATGATATTGTTTTTACATATGATGAGAATATGTTGAAAACTATTTCTGTTTTAATTATTGGCTTAATACCATGAAAGATATGATCCTTCTTACTCATTGGAATATGAGTATTCTTGGAGTTATCATTCCTTCTACTGGGTGCCATTTATAAACAATGGCATCCACTAGGTTAGTTTATGAATCGCAATGAATAATTCCAAACATTTAAAATACCTAACGTAAATTGAAAAGATTATGCTTATAATCTATAATAAAAAAAATGTTTTATTTGAGGAAGTATTTACTTCTAAATTCTTCATAATGGCTTGTAAGGAAAATGTGAAGTATCCTAAGCATATCCCCTTGGAGTGTCGTAACCAATAGTGTAGCAAGGCTCGTTGTCGTGTACCAAGATACCCTAGGTCATGACCGAAACTCCTTGTTAGAGTTTTCACTCAAAGGTACATCTATGCTAGAGCCCCCTCTACCTGCTCGTATCTAGAGAGGGATGTGTTGCTTAAAAAATACACAAAATCTCTACATTACCAAAATTCTATCAAATTATTCTATACTAATCCTTAAAGTCTATCTTAGGTTAATGTTCTCTAATAATAGTTTTTCCAAATTTAGTTATTGAGGTTTGTACTAAAATTCCTCTGATACCAACTGTAACACTCCGACCCCAATAGCCTAGAGCCAATGCATTATTTTAATATATTGTCATGGTTACATGGAATCAAGTCCCGAATGACTGATCAGTTTAGTAGTCTAGGAAAATATATTACGTACATGAACATTACATTACAATTTCTAACATAAAATACAACATAGATAATCTTTTTTATAATTTCATTATCCTTCTAGATTAAAACTGCATATAAATCATATTACACTTCTTGGCATCCTTGGAAAATAAAACATAAGAAATGGGTGAGCTCAAATGCTCAGTAAGGGTAAATAATTTAGCGGAAGCTATAAACTTTTAAGGAAAGATGTGTAATAAAAACAACATCCTTTTAATCATAAACTTGAACATAATATGGAGAAAATAAATCAAACAATACCATATAAATGTTTACATGGATATTCTATTAGTCGAATAATAAAAAGTAATAATTAATATCATAATGAGGGAATGACTAATTCCAGACATCATAACCACATAGTCAAGGCCTCGTGCCAAGACTAAAAATAAATTTTTTGTCAAGGCCTTGTTCTAAGACACTGATTTTTCTCGTGAGACCTACCTATGCATTTATGATCTATAGTGGGCTCCACCCATCACTTACTAAGTCCACTACATTCCTCATATGAAAATGTGAAACATAACATAAACATTTGTATTAAAACTAGCATACGAAATGCCAATACTTCAACCATAAACCAGAAAGGGTATAAAAAATAGAACATCCATAGTCAAACATATCATAATACATTCAACAAAATATGGAATATTTTATTATAATAAATCAACCTTAATCATGAAAAATATCCTGTAAAGGATACTGACATAGATGAAAATGATTAGTAAAACATTTTGAGAGAAATATCCATTTTTGTGAAATCATTTAAAAGTCCCACATTTTTAAAGTAATTTAAAATATATTTTTTAATCAAAGTATCCCATACTACTTTGAAAATTCTCAAAGGAATTAATAGTTTAAAACAATCATGTCTATATAAATAAATCCTAAAAACCATTTTGAAAACATGGACATTAATGAGAAAGATTTAGAAGAATAAATATTTAAAACATTTAAAATGATGTTTTAGTTAAATAGAACCTTAAAATAATAATTTTGAAATGAATTTTATGAAACATGGAAATGGATAATAAATATTTCCCAGAAAATACTTACACATAAACAATCTCAGATAATAATGAGATTGATGAATTAACCTTTACCTTGTACTTTTCTTTAGTGGAGGGTACGTTTAACCTCCTGTATGATGAACATATAATGTTATTAAATTATAACATAACTATATTGATATTTATGTTATCATACATTATTCATTTATGACTTTATACTACCCATTTAATAATAATTTCCTTGTTAAATTAACATTTCGGGTAATAATTGCTTTCTTCATCATACGTGTTTTAGCTTGTTATTTTTGATCGTATCACATAGATCGTGATTTAAATACTTAAAAAATATAAAACATGATTTATATATCATATATAATTAGAATATAAATATGTATAATAGATTGATATATATAATGGAAGACACCATTTATGGAGACGGTAGGTCGTACGTACGCATAAACGTTGTTTCCGTTTTCATATCGTATTGAACCGAAATAAGTGAATAAGATATATATATATATATAAATATTCAGTAGCATTATTATGTCATACATTTCATACTTATTAATAATATATTTTTTTATAATCATCTTTGAATTGTGAATGTGGAAATGAATCTCATCGTGTCGTGGAGATGATAAGTCGTACGTACACATGAGTGACAATATCATTTCCTTAATGATTAAAAGGTGTGGAATTGGATGGTATATTAATTTTCTAGAGACATTATAATGTTATTTTCATTATTTATATACATATTACTCATCATTTTATCCATTCAAATAATATAGTGTTGAATAACAAATTACACCATGGCGTGGAGACTTTAAGCCGTACGTACAACGCATGGTGACATTATCATTCATAGGATGGATAGATTAATTAATATAGTTGTAAAATATTTATAATAACATCAATGTATGTAGAAGGTACTGGAGTTATTATTTTGGTGTGGAAATAACAAATGAAGATAAAGTGGAAGAAGAAGAAATCTTCTAAATAGGAGATGAAATTATTCCCTCTTCTATGGGTGCTTCCTTTTGATTCGAACAAAAGGGCTCATTAGGTTGGATTTATGATAAATGTAAGGCCTATAGGTTGAAGTGGGGGAAGATGTGAGGATATTTGGGTAGGGTTTGGCTGAGACAAATGGGTTTGGAGTTGTGATTTTGAGAGAAGTGGAAGTGCCCTTTTATAAGAGGGGTGAGGGGCACCTTAGGAAAAACTTAAAATATTATTTTATTATAAAATAATTTTTGTTTTATAATGGATAAAAATGAATTTATTTCAAGACTTAGGTGGTTATGGGTCTAAATCCCCTCAACCAAGAGGTTTTGGAAAAGTTTAGGTTATCATTTTAACCTTATCTTTTAGATTTAACTCTTAGTTTAATAGTTTAACTTTTACAATGTCTTCTTGTATTTTTATATTACATGGTTAATAAACATAGTATAAAATGCCAAGATAACCCAAATTGGTTAATTAAGGACATATATATCATTATAATCGTCCTTTTTAAGAAATTTATATTTTTAGGACTATTATATAATTTAATAATATAGTATTTTTTTAAACTCATTTATGTCAATTTTGAAACTACTTGGTATTTTGTTTTTATGAAAGTCATAGAAGAATGATTAATTAAAAAAAATTAATCGAATAAACCCTAAAATGTCATATTATCCTATAAAATTATTTTAATGCATCAAAATTCTCAATTTATATTTATTTGGATATTTATAATATCAATTTTTTAATCGTTCATTAATAAGGTAATTACTTTATCATCATTGTGACATAAATAAATTTAATTATTTAATGTCTAAAATTTATAAATAAAATTCAATTATGTATGAAATATTTTTATCTTTCTAATAAATTTTTATAGTCTAATTTATCTTATGTATAACCCTATATTAAAAATAGTTTAATTATTAAACATTGAGTTTAACACTTTTAACTCTTCATTAAATTAAATTTTAATAAATGTCATAATCTAATACAAGTGGAAAAAAAGGATAATATTTTATTCCTAAGGTTTATTTGGGACGAAATAAACTTATAAAATAGAATTAGGACAAGTTTTAGGGTGATTATAATATCATTTTTACCTTTAATTACCTTATTTATATTTAACCGTGGTAAATAAAATTCAAAAGTTACTATTCACCAAAAATTATTTTCATCCTATTGAACCAAATTTAATTACTGATTAAAACCATGTCTCTCAGAATTTTGGAAATCCAATTCACAAAAGTGGTACAATTATGTTTTATGCAAATTTGTAAATGCTCTTAGAAGGTGGGTAAAAGACGTTAAAAAGTTAAATAAAATTTTATACATCTAATTTTATTATAAAATGACTCTAATTAATTACATTGAACTTATATAGGTATAATATATCTATTCTTACTTAAAATATATTTAAATAATATAAATAAGTATTTAAATAAAAATTCAGTTTTAAACAATAACGCAGTGTTTTTCATTATTCATCAAAAATTGAATGTTTTCAGAAAAATACCAAAAATTCACCCTAATTGAATTTTGATATAAAAAAATCAAAAATTTATCATAAATTATAAAATTCAAAACAAATAAGTTGCATTAATTAATTTAAATTTAATTCCCGTTGTCAAAACCAAAAAGCGGGGTTTTAAAAAGTTAAAATTATCAAAATATTGACATGCGTTTATGTCTAATTTAAATATGAAATTACTTATAGTGACCTAAATTGTATTAAATTATAAAAAAATAATATAATTATACTTCCAAACCATTGAAATGTATAATTTAACATTATATTATTTTGATTAAAAAAGTAGTTTTCAATTAAAATTTAGTATTTTCCACTATTCACAAAAATATGAAAGTTATCAGAAAAACACCAAAAATTTATTGAAACTAAATTTTTATGTCAAGATTATAAAGAATAATTTAATTTCATCAAATTAAATATATAAAATTTTCAAATATTGGATTTAAAAAGGGTTCTCCATTAAAATGAGGAAAAACTACATTTTTGAAAAACACTTTTTTTATTTTAAAAAAATGAATTTGTTCTTATATTATTTCTAAGAAACACATAATATGGATTATAAAATTATATGGAGTATATAAAATTCAAAATTCAGTTAATACTATTCATAACCACTTTTTGAACGACTAGTTTGGTAAGTCATGGTGCGCTTGAAATCGGTGTTCTGTGTCGCACAAGTTATTGAATTACTTTGAAGAGATAATATACAATGAAATATTGGGGTGTCAAATTTTCTCCTCCTTAAATAAATTGCATCCTCTTAATTAGAAATTTCTATTTAAAAATAAAAAGTTAGAAATAGAAAAATACCTTTAATGAAAAACCACATCGGAAAATTGGGTTAATAAAATTTAGTCTTAATAAGAGGGAAAGGGAAATGAAAAAGTCACCACCAAATTATAATCTCGATTAGGAGAAAATTTGTGGAAATTAGAGACACATAATTAGAGGAAAATTTTAAATATTTATAGGAATTGATTGAGGTCATCAATCAAAAACAGGTGTAATATTGAGGGACTCAAATCCATCAATCTATTATGATTTAAAATATCTTCGATTCAACAAAAAATAAGGTATTAGGATAACACATTTTTTGTTTTAATATCCCTTACCTAATGTTTAAGAATTAATTTCTTCATAGAATATGAGAGAAAAATATATATACATGACAAGTATAGTTCCATCCTTTAACTAATTTATACCAAAAACTCATCTTTCACTCCAAAAGATAATAGAAATAAAAAATATTTTATTTATCCTAATCGTATAGGGTTCCAAAAATAATGAATTTATAATTTATTTTTCATACTATTTTAAAAAACTAAATTCTAAAAACCAGGATATCACGTAGGCCAGTGGTAGGTGATGCACCCTTGTCACCCATCGGTTGCGGGTTCAGGTCTCACGGCCTTGCCAGACGCGACGGGTTGTCACCCGACCTCCAGGTTGTTATTTTTATAACAATCCAAAAATAATTGTAAGAAATTATTTAACCTTAACAATAGTATCCAATGTCGATCATATTCCATTCCAACCATTAGACTTATCCAAAATACTTCTGTCCAAACTCACAATACAAAATTTATAAGGAAGATAAACACAATGAAGATCTTTTTTCCACATAATAACATATGAATACCTTCATCATGTATTCTTTTAAAACATGGTAACCCCTTGAATTACCATAAAACATTATTGATTATATTCATGCTCCCTTATTCCCAATATAATACTGGATATACTCCTTATATCCAAAAAATGTTGTAAAATCCAACATTAATGAAAAAAAACAATAAATTTGTTTCCCAGTAGTCAAGAATATCGAATATAATATATCTGAATCAATCATATCTTATTCCAAAATCACTACCTCGGTATCAGAACTATATTAAGATTTATCTTTCCTTCAACCATGTATTTTCCAAAAGGTTTAACTTTCTATTGAGTCAGTTTTCTTAGAACTATATAATCTCAAATCCTCAATCTAATAGTGTTGTAGCACAATCCATATTTATTTCTATAATTCATATAACCAGTGAATAGTTGATACAACACTCAAATAAAATAATTATTTAACAACAACATAAGAACATTAGTCATTCCTCTTCATCTGTGGTAGTATCATAACATGATAATTATCCAATAACATCATTTGGGGCATACTCTGATGATTTGAACATTAATTCACATAGAGTCCCAACTCCTTTCAGATGAAGTATTGTACATTTGAATCCTTTTTCTTACCCTTACAATCACGTAATCGGTGTCCTTTTTCTCCAAAATTATAACAAAATACCACTCCATTCAAGAATTTTCCAAGGTGATTCTTTCCACAGTTATCACATATGGGGAAATTCATTTTTTCTCTCTCCCCTTTATCCATCTTTCTCTCTACCATCCGTTTCTTCTGTTGATTTCCTTCAAAGACATAGGACTCATAGAATTCTTTACTTATCTTATTAACACATGATAATATTTCTTCATATGATGAGAATATATGGGAAACTATTTCCCTTATAAATTTTGGCTTAATACCATGAAATATATGATCTTTATTACTCTTTGGATCATGAGTATTGCTGGAGTTATCATTCCTTCTACTGGGCGCCATTTATACACAATGACATCCACTAGGTTAGTTTATGAATCACAATTCATAATTCCAAACTTCTATAATACCTAACATAAATTGAAAATATTATGAATATAATCTATAATCATAAAAAATGTTTTTTTGAGGAATTATATACTCCTAAATCAATCATAAAGTCTTGTAAAGAAAATGTGAATTATCCTAAGCATATCCCCCGGGAGTGTCATAACCAAGAGTGCATCAAGGAAAGTTGTCGTGTACCAGGATACCTCGGGTCAATACCGATACTCCTTATTGGAGTTTTCACTCCTAGGTACATCTCTTCTAGAGTCGCCTCTACCTGCTCATATCCAGATAGGGATGTATTTTTGGAAAATACACAAAATCTCTACATTACCAAAATTCCAGGATTTTTTTATATGCTAATCCTCAAATTCTATCTTAGGGTAATGTTCTCTAATTAGAGTTTTTCTAAATGCAGTTTCCAAGGTTTGTACAAAACTTTATAGGATGCCAACTATTATGCCCTGACCCTAGATGCCTAGAGCCGGTGCATTATTTTAACACATAGGCATGATTACAAGGAATCAAGTCCTGTAGGACCAATCAATTTAGTTGTCTTAGAAAATAGATTACATACATGAACATTACATTATAATTTCTAACATAAAATACAACATAGATAATCCATTGAGAAATAAATTATTATTATAGCTTACAACTTCATATAAATCATAGTACAATTCTTGGAATCCTAGCAAAACAAAACATAAGAAATGGATGAGCTCAGATGCTCAGTAAGGGTAAATAATTTAGCGGAGGCTATAAACTTTTAAGGCAAGATATGTAATAAAAACAACATCCTCTTAAACATAAACTTGAACATAATATAGAGAAAATAAACCAAACATCACCATATAAACATGCACATAGATATTCTACTTGTCAAATAATCACATTTAATAATTAATTTCATTATGAGGGAATGCCTAACGCTGGACACCATTACCACAGAGTCAAGGCTTCATACCAAGACTACGAATAATTTTTTTTCAAGGCCCTTTTCCAAGACACTAATTTTTCTTATGAGACATACCAATGCATGG
The DNA here is from genome assembly GCA_963277665.1 of Viscum album. Taxonomy (NCBI): domain Eukaryota; kingdom Viridiplantae; phylum Streptophyta; class Magnoliopsida; order Santalales; family Viscaceae; genus Viscum; species Viscum album. The sequence goes on from OY728157.1 coordinate 1,778,695,809, forward strand.
AGGAGTTATAGCGGGCCCCACCCGTCACTTACTAATTCCATTGAATTCCTCATATGAAAATGCTAAAACATAACATAAACATTCGTATTAAAACTAGAATACAAAATTGCAATACTTCAATCATAAACCATGAAGGGTATATAAATAGAACAACCCTATTCAAAAATATTATAACTCATTCAATACAATATGGAATATTGTATTATAATAAATTAACCTCAATCAAGAAAAACATCTAGTAAAGCATGCTGATATAGTTGAAAATGATTAGTAAAACTTTTTTACAGAAATATACCTTTTTGTGAAATAATTTAAAAGTAACACATTTATAAAGTAAGTCATTTAAAAAAGATTTTTGAATCAAATTGTCTCATACCACTTCAAAACTTTTTAAAGTAATTAACTTTTTAAAACAATCATATCCATATAAATAAATCTTTAAAACCATTTTGAAAACATAGACATTAATGAGAAAGATTTAGAAAAATAAATATTTCAAGAACTTAAAATAATGTTTTAGTTAAACAGTACCTTAAAAGAATCATTTTTAAATGTATTTTATGAAACATGGACATGGATAATAAATATTTCCCCGAAAATACTTACACATAAACAATATCAGATAATAATGTGATTGAGGAATTAACCCTTACCTAGTACTTTCCTTTAGTCGTGGGTACATTTAACCTCGTGTATGATAACCATTTTAAGCGATTAAATTATAAAAGAAACATATTAATATTTAATATATCATATATAATTCATTTATGACTTTATAATACCCATTTAATAATAATTTTCATGTTATATTATCATTTAGAGTAATAATCACTTTCTTTATCGTACATGTTTTAACTTGTTATTATTGATTGTATCACTTAGATCATGATTTAAATACATTGAGAATATAAAATATGATAAATATATCATATATATTTATAATATAAATATGTATAATAGATATATATATGAAATGGAAAACACCGTTTATGGAGACGGTACGTCGTACGTACGCGTAAATGTTGTTTCCGTTTTCATATCATATTGAACGAAACTAAGTGAATAAGATATATGTAAATATAGATATTTATATATATATAATGATATATATATTTCAGTAGAATTATTATTTCATATATTACATACTTATTAATAATATATATTTTTATAATCATCATTGAATGGTGAATGTGGAAATGAATCTCATCGCGTCGTGGAGACGGTAAGCCATACGTACACACGAGCGACGATATCATTTCCTTAATTATTAAAAGGTGTATAATTGGATGGAATATTAATTTTATAGAGAAATTATCATGTTATATTCATTATTTATATACATATTACTCACTATTATATCCTTCCAAATAACATAGTGTTGAATAACAAATTACCCCACGTCGTGGAGACGGTAAGTCGTACATACGCACATGTGGTGACATTATAATTTATAGGATAGATAGAATAATGAATATGGTTGTAAAATATTTATAATAAAATCAAATTATGTAGAAGTTACTAGAGTTATTATTTTGTTTTGGAAATAACAAATAAAGAGAAAGTGAAAGAAGAAGATAACTTTGAAAGAGGTGATGAAATTATTACCTCTCCCTCGGGTTCTTTCTTTTGATTTGAAAAAAAGGGCTCTTTAAATTGGATTTATGCTAAATGGAAGGCCTATAGGTTGATTTTAGGGATTCTGGGAGGAGATTTTGGTAGGGTTTGGCCAATAAAATAGGCTTTAGAGGTGTGATTTTGAGAGAAGGGGAAGTTCCCTTTTATAAGAGGGGTGAGAGGCACCTAAGTAAAAACTTGAGATATTATTTTATTATACAATCATTTTCGCTTTTTAATGGAACCCAATGAATTTATTTCAAGCCATAGGTGGTTATGGGTCTAAATACTCTCAACCAATAGGTTTTATACAAGTTTAGGTTTCCATTTTAACTTTATCTTTTAGATTTAACTCTTAGTTAAATAGTTTAACTTTTAAAATGTCTTCTTGTATTTTTATATTACATGGTTAATAAACTTACTATAAAAGGAAAAGATAACCCCAAGTGGTTCATTAATGACATATATATCATTATAAGAGTCCTTTTTCTGAACCTTAGATTTTAAGGACTATTATATAATTTAATAATATAGTATTGGTTTTAAAAACTCATTTATGTCAATTTTGACACTATCTGGAATTTTGTTATTGTGAAAGTCATAACCACATGATTAATTCAAAAAAAATTCATTGAAGCAACCCTAAAATTTTATATTAACCTATAAAATTAGTGTAATTCATCAAAAGTCTCAATTTACATTTATTTGGATATTTATAATATCAATTATTTTAATCTTTCATTAATAAGATAATTACTGCATCATCATTGTATCATAAATAAATTTAATTATTTAATGTCTAAAAATTATAAATAAAATACCATTACATATGAAATAGATTTAGATTTATAATCAATATTTATAGTTGAATTTATCTTATGAATAACCCTATATTAAAAGTTGATAAGTTATTAAACATAGAATTTAACACTTTTAACTCTTCTATAAATTAAATAATAATAAATTTTATAATCTAATAAAATTGGACAAAAAGGATCATATTTTATTCGAAATGTTGATTTTGGTCGAAATACACTTATCTAATAGAATTAGAACATGTTTTAGGGTAATTATAATATCATTTTTACCATTAATTACCCTATTTACTTTTAACCATGGTAAATAAAATTCAAAAGTTACTATTAAAAAAAAATTATTTTCATCATATTGAAACAAATTTTAATTACTGAAGAAAACTATGTCTCTCGAATTTGTGAAATTCAATTCACATAAGTGGTAAAATTATGTTTTATGCTAATTTTTAAATGCTTCTAGAAGTTGGGTAAAAGACGTTAAAACGTTGAATAAAATTTTATACATCTAATTTTATTATAAAATGACTTTAATGAATTAAATTGAACTTATATTGGTATTATATATCTATTTTGACATAAAATATATATAAATAAATTAAATAATTATTTAAATAAATTTTTTTTAAATAATAATGTAGTGTTTTTCACTATTTATAAAAAATTGAATGATTTCAGAAAAATATCAAAAATTCACCCTAAGAGAATTTTGATATTCCAAATTCGAAAATGAATCCGATTTTACCAAATTAAAAACATATAATTTTCATTAATTATTTAAAAATTCAATCCCATTGTAAAAAACTAAAAAATGGGGTTTTCCAAATTAAAAACTATCAAAATATTGACGTGTGTTTATATCAAATTTAAATGTGAAATTACTTATAATGACCTACATTGTATTAAATGATAAACATTTAATCTTATTATACTTATAAACCATTAAAATGTATAATATAAAACTATAAATTATTTATATTAAAAAATTTGTTTTCAATCAAAATTTAGTATTTTCCATTATTCACCAAAATATGAAAGTTATCAGAAAAACACCAAAAATTTATCAAAACTAAATTTTTATGTCTCAATTATAAAAATGAATGTCATTTCATAAAATTGAATATATAAAAGAGTCAAATATCGGATTTAAAAAGGGTTCTCAATTAAAAGGCGAAAAAACTGCATTTTTGAAAAATACTTCTTTTATCTGAAAAATGTATTTTTTCTTATATTATGGCTAATAAATACATACTGTTGATTCTGAAATTATATGGAGTATATAAAATTCAAAATTCAGTTAATACTATTCATAACTGCTTTTTGAACAACTAGTCTGGTAGGTCATGGTGCGCTCGAACTCAGTGTTGCGTGTAGCGCATGTTATTGAATTACTTTGAAGAGATAACGTACTATGAAATTTTGGGGTGTTACATTCTTGCCACATTCAATAAATTTTTTCCTCTTAATTTGAATTTTTTTTCGAAAATAAAATGTTAAAAATAGAAAAATACCTTTGTGGGAAACCTACATCGAATATTAGATTAATCAAACTTACTCTTAATAAGAGGGAAATGGAAATGAAACAGTCACCACCAAATTTTCATCTCGATTAGGAGAACATTTGTGGACATTAGAGACACATAATTGGAGGAAAAATGTAAATATTTATAGTAAGTTATTGAGGTCATCAATCACAAATAAGTGTAAAATTGAGGGCCTCAAATCCATCAATCTATGATGATTTAAAATATCATCGGTTCAACAAAACATAAGGTATTAGGATAAAACATTTTAGGTTTTAATATTCCTTACCTATATTTTAAGAATTAATTTCTTCATAGAATAAGAGAGAAAAAATATACTTACAGGTAGAGGTCTATCTTTTAACTAATTTCTAACACAAACTCATCTTTCACTCCAAAAGATAATAGAAATAAAAAATATTCTATTTATCCAAATTTTATATGGTTCAAAAAATAATGAATTTATAATTCATTTGTCAGAATATTAAATAAAACTACATTATACAAACCTGGATATCATGTAGGCCTGTTGTAGGTGATGTACCCTTGTTGCCCTTCAGTTGCGGGTTCACGTCTCGCAGCCTTGTCGGACACGATGGTTTATCGCCCGACCACTGGGTTGTCTTTTTATAACAATCCAAAAATATTCTTAAGAAATTATTTAACCTTAACAATAGTATCCAATGTAAAACTTAATCCATTCCAACCTTTACACTTATCCAAAATACTTATGTCTAAACTCGCAGTCCAAATTTTATAAGGAAGGTAAACACAATGAACATCTTTTTTTTTCACATAATAACATGTGAATACCTTCATCATGTATTCTTTTAAAATACGGCGACACCCTGAATTACCATTAAACCATATTGATAACGTTCATGCTCCCTTATTTCTTATAGAATACTGGATATACTTTTTATCTCCAAAAATGTTGTAAAATCCCACAATAATGGAAAAAACAAACAATTAATTAATTTCAAAGTAGTCAATAATATCATGTATAATTTATCCAAATCAATCATATGTTATTCTAAAATCACAAACTTACTATCAGAACCATTTTAATGATAATATTTTCTTCAACCATGTATTTTCCAAAAAAATTTAACTTGCTATTGAGTCACTTTTCTTTGAACCATATAATCTGAAATCCTCAATGAAATAGTACTGCAGTACAATCCTTATTTATTTCCATAATTCATATAACCATTACATCATTGATACGACACTCAAATAAAATAATTCTTTAAGAACAACATAAGAACATTAGTCATTCCTCTTCATCTTTGGTATTATCATAACTTTATTATTATCCAATAGCATCATTTGGGGTATACTTTGATGATGTGTACATTGATTCACGTAGTGTCCCAACTCCTTGAAAATAAAGCACTATACATTTTAATCATTTTTATTACCCTTGAAATCACGTACTATGTTTCTTTTTCTCTACACTAATAACAAACTCCCATTACCTTCAAGAATTTACCAAGGTGATTTTTCCATAGTTATCACATATGGTAAAATCCTTCTTTCCCCTATTATCTTTATCCATGTATCTCTCTACTATCCCTTTCTTCCTTTTCTTTCCTTCAAATCCATAGGACTCAGAGAATTATTTACTTATCTTATTAACACATGATACTATTTATTCATATGATGAGAATGCATGGGAAACTATTTTCCTTCTAAATGTTGGCTTAATACCATGAAATATATGATCCTTCTTACTCTTTGGATCATGAGTATTGTTGGAGTTATCATTCCTTCTACTAGGAACCATTTATAAATAATGAAATCAACTAGGTTAGTTTGTGAATCTCCATGCATAATTCCAATCTTGTAAAATACCGAATGTAAATTTAAATGATTATGCATATAATCAATAATCATAAAATATTATTTTCTTTGATAAAGTATTTACTCATAAATCCTTCATAATGACTTGTAAAGAAATTTTTTAATTATCCTAATCATATCCCCCAAGAGTGTCGTGACCAAGAGTGCAACAAGGCCCGTTGTCCTGTACAAGGATACCTCTGGTCAAGCCTGAAGCTCCTTGTTTGAGTTTTCACTCCAAGGTACATCTATGCTAGAGCCCCATCTACCTACTCATATCCAGAATAGGATATTTTACTAGGAAAATACACAAAATCTCTACATTACCAAAATTCTAGGAAGTAATTCTATACTAATCCTCAAAATCTATCTTAGGGTAATGTTCTCTAAGAAGAGTTTTTCTAAATCTAGTTTCTGAGGTTTGTACTAAAATTCCTCTGATACCAACTGTAATGCCTCGACCCCAAAAGCCTAGATCCAGTGCATTATTTTAATACATTGGAATGATTAAAAGGAATCAAGTCCCGAAGGACCAATCAATTTAGAAGTCTTGGAAAATAGATTACATACATGATCATTATATTACAGTTTCTAACACAAAATACAAAATATATAATCGTTTTATAATTTCATTATTCTTCTAGCTTAAACCTGTATATAAATCATTTCATACTTCTTGGCATCCTGGGAGAATAAAACATAAGAAATGGGTGATCTCTGATGCTCAATAAGGGTAAATAATTTTGCAGAAGCTATAAACTTTTAAGGAAAGATGTGTAACAAAAAAACATACTTTTAAACATAAACTGAAACATAATATGGATTAAATAAATCAAACTTTATCATATAAACATGCACATGGATATTCTACTAGTTGAATAATCACATGTAATAATTAATTTTATAATGAGGGAATGCCTAATACCAGACTTCATTACCACATAAGCAAGGCCTCGTGCTAAGACTACAAATAATTTTTTTTTTCAAATCCTTGTACCAAGACACTAATTTGTCTCATTATAAATACCACTGTATCGAGGAGCTTTAGTGGGCTCCACCCATCACTTACTAAGTCCACTTCATTTTTCATATGAAAATGTTGAAACATAACATAAACATTCGTATTAAAACTAGCATACAATATGCTAATATTTCAACCATAAACCATGTAGGGTATAAAAATTGCACATCCATAGTCAAACATAACATAATTAATTCAATTCAATATAGAATATTGTATTATAATATATCAACCTTAATTAATAAAAATATCTAGTAAATGTTGCTGACATAGTTGAAAATGATCAGTAAAACTTTTTGAGAGAAATATCCCTTTTTTTGAAATAATATAAAGGTCACACATTTATATATTATTTCATCTATAAGATATTTCTGGATCATAGTGTTTCATACCACTTTGAAATTTTTTAAAGGAACTAACATTTTAAATCAATCATGTCCATATACATAAATCTTTAAAACCATTTTCAAAACATGAACATTAATGGGAAAGATTTTGAAGAATAAATATTTACAACATTTAAAATGATGTATTAGTTAAAGAGTACCTTAAAAGAATAATTTTGAAATATATTTTTTGAAACATGGACATGAATAATAAATATGTCCCAGAAAATACTTACACATAAATAATCTCGGATAATAATGAGATTGAGGAATAAACCCTTACCTAGTACTTTCCTTTAGTATAGGGTACATTTAAACTTTTTTATGATGACCATAGTACGTTATTAAATTATAAAATAACCATATTAATATTTATTATATCATACATGATTCATTTATTACTTTATACTACCCATTTAATAATAATTTCCATGTTAAAATAACATTTCGGGTAATAATCGCTTTCTTTATCGTACATGTTTTAACTTGTTATTCACGATCAAATCACTTAGATCATGATTTAAATACATCCGAGATATAAAACATGATTTATATATCATATATATTTAGAATATAAGTATTTATAATAGATAGATATGTGAAATGGAAAACTCTGTTTATGGAGACGGTAGGTCGTACGTACGCATAAATGCTTTTTTTGTTTTCATATTGTATTGAATGTAACTAAGTGAATATGATGTATATAAATACACACACACACATATATATATGTATATATATATATTAAGTAGAATTATTATGTAATATATTAAATACTTATTAATAATATATATTTTTATAGTCAGCGTTGAATGATGAATGTGGAAATGAATCTCATCACGTCGTGGAAACGGTAAGTCGTACGTACACACGAGTGGCGATATAATTTCCCTAATGATTAAAAGGTGCGGTATTGGATGGTATATTATTTTTAAAAAGACATTATAATTTTATTATCATTATTTATATAAATATAACTCATCATTATATTGATCCAAATAAAATTTTGTTGAATAAAAAATTACACCACGACGTGGAGACGGTAAACCGTACGTACGCAGGCACGGTGACATTATCATTCATAGGATGGATAGAATAATAAATATTTTTGTAACATATTTATAATAAGATCACAGTATGTAGAAGGTACTGGATTTATTATTTTGGTTTGGAAATAACAAAGAAATAGAAAGTGGAAGAAGAAGATAACTTTCAAAGAGGGGATGAAATTATTACGTCTTCTACGGGTTCTTTCTTTTGATTTGAACAAAATGGATCCATAGGTTGGATTTCAACTCTAGGTAAGGCCTCTATGATTAAATTAGGGAAGTTTTAAGGAGATTTTTTCAGGGTTTGGCCGAGAAAAATGGCTTTGGACGTGTGATTTTGAGAGAAGGTGAAGTGCCCTTTTATAAGAGGGGTGAGAGGCACCTTAGGAAAAACTTGAAATATTATTTTATTATACAGTATTTTTCGGTTTATAATGGCTCCAAATAAATTTATTTCAAGAATTATGTTGTTATGGGTCAAAATACTCTCAACCAATAGGTTTTAGACAGGTTTAGGTTACCATTTTAAACTTATTTGTTAGATTTAACTCTTAGTTAAATAGTTTAACTTTTACAATGTCTTCTTGTATTTTTATATTACATGGTTAATAAACATACTATAAATTTTCAATAGAACCCCAAGTGGTTAATTAATGAAGTATATATCATTATAAGAGTCATTTGGAGGAGCCTTAGATTTTTAGGACTATTATATTATTTAATAATATAGTATCTGTTTTAAAAACTCATTTATGTCAATTTTGACACTATTTGGTATTTTGTTTTTGTGAAAGTCATAACATCATTAGTACTTCGAAGAAAATCACTTGAATCAACCCTAACATGTCCTATTAACAATGTAAATTAGTGTAATGTAGCAAAATTTTCAATCTACATTTTTTTGGATATTTATAATATAAATTATTTTAATCTTTCTTTAATAAGGTAATTACTACATCATCATTGTTTTATAAATAAATTGAATTATTTAATGTCTAAAAATTATAAATAAAATACCATTATTTATGAAATCTTTTTAACTTTATACTGAATATTTATAATATAATAATAAATGTCCTAATCTAATCCTAGTTGAAGAAAAGGATCATATTTTATTCCTAATATTGATTTTGGTCGAAATAAACTTATTTAATAGTATTAGGACATGTGTTAAGGTAATAATAATATCATTTTTACCTTTAATTACCCTATTTACTTTTAACTGTGGTAAATAAAATTGAAAATTTACTATTCACCAAAAATTATTTTCAACCTATTGAACCACATTTTACTTAATGATGTCAACCGTGTCTCTCGGATTTTTGAAATTCAATTCACAGAAGCGGTAAAATTACGTTTTATGCAAATTTGTAAATGTTCTTAGAAGGTGGGTAAAAGACGTTAAAAAGTTCAATAAAATTTTATATATATTATTTTATTATAAAATTAATCTCATGAATTACATTGAACTTATATAGGTATTATATATCTATTTTTTACTTAAAATAAATTTAAATAAAATAAATAATTATTTAAATAAAAAGTCAGTTTTAAACAATAAAAGTGTGTTTTTCACTATTCATCTAAAATTGAAAGTTTTCAGAAAAATACCAAAAATTCACCCTAAGATAGTTTTGATATTTTGAATTGAAAAATGAATCATATTTTACCAAATTCAAAACATAGAAGTTTCATTAATTAATTTAAAATTAATTCCCGTTGTCAAAACAAAAAAGTGGGTTTTTAAAAAGTAAAAACTATCAAATGATTGACATGTGTTTATGTCAAATTTAAATGTGAAATTACTTATAATGACCTAAATTGTATTAAATGATAATAATATAATCTTATTATACTTATAAACCATTAAAATGTATAATTTAACACTATAAATTATTTTGATTAAAAAAGTTGTTTTCAATTAAAATTTATTATTTCTCACTATTCACCAAAATATGAATGTTATAAGAAAATCCCCAAAAATTTATCAAAACTAAATTTTTATGTCGTGATTCTAAAGAAGAATTTATTTTCATCCAATTAAATATATAAAAGTGTCAAATATTGGATTTAAAAAGGGTTCTCCATTAAAAGGTATAAAAATCTGCATTTTTGAAAAATACTTATTTTATCTGAAAAAATGAATTTGTTCTTATATTATGTCTATAAAACACATAATATGAATTCTTAAATTATATGGAATATATAATATTTAAATTTTAGTTAATACTATTCATAACCGTTTTTTGAACGACTAGTTTAGTAAGTCTTGGTGCGCTCGAATTACGTTGAAGAGATAACATACTATGAAATCTTTGTGTGTTAAAATAAAGATGATCATAGGATTTGGTTATATTATCATATTTATAGGCCAAAATTAGGTAATAACAATTAATTAATTGAATTAATTTAATCAATTTATTTAATTAAACATCCACCCACGACTACACCAAGCCAAAGAATCCAATGTGCTCCAAGGTTATAACGTGCATAGGTAAAAAACACACTCTAAATTCAAAGGTGGAATTAGATTTATAATATAATAATATGTTTAGAAGTTATTCAATTATTTTAGGAATGAATCATGTGAGATATATTTAATATATTTAATATAATTCAAAAATTAATTTAGGTCATACTGGGTCTCAGAATATCACTCCGTCTCAACACCTAACTATATAAATAATCCATATATTATTCCAAAATAATAAATGAAAAAAATAGAGTAGTCAAATTTTCCATACCTTGTGGATTAACATCCCAGAAATTCAAAAAACAAAAGGATGCACAAAGAGATGTGGATGTTGAACACATACCTGGGTCTCCCTCTCCTAGGAACACTTTTGAAGATTCCCCTATTACCACCAGGCATGCACTAAAGAAATCACTCACCCATGGAGGATCTTCTCATGATGATCCTCAATATCTATCATGTATTTAGCAAAGGTAGCTCCATCCTCGATGTCTTGCTTTCTCTAGTAAATAGCATGTGATGGGTCATGCATGTACCTCCTCAGTAATGAAATGTGTAAGACATCGTGTACCTAGTCTAGCTATAGAGGTAGCGTTAAGATGTAACCCCCCTCACCAACTCTAAAAAATATCTGGAAAGGGACAATGAATATCAGAGACAGCTTTCCGCCCCATCCAAATCACAGTAATCCTCGTTGAGGTGAGAAACTTAGGAACACATGGTATCCATCCTGGAACTCGAAAGGCCTCCATTGTCAGTTCGCATCGAACTTATGATAGCTATTTTCAGTCCTCATCTACTCCTGGATGATCTAAACCTTCTCTGTAGTGGCTTTCACCAACACTATGCCCATTTTTTCTGACTCTCTTGGGTCTATTCAGTGTAGTGGTAACCATCAGGGTCACCTGTACAAGGCCTCAAATAGTTCCATGCAGATTTTGGAATAATAATTATTATTTTAATAAAACACCATCAATGGTAGGTGATCCTCCCAACTATGTCCAAAGTTTAACATGAAATCTCATAACATGACCTCCAAGACCTAAATGGTCCCATCAGTCTGGCCATCAATTTAAGGGCGAAGTGTTGTGATCAAATAAAACAAAGTCCCAATAGTCTCCTATAATCCACTCCATAACAGAGATGTGAAGAGAGCATCACATCCTAAAAATATTGTCATGGGAACTCCATGGTTTCGTATATATCTTACACATAGAGGTCTCCCAATCTCTCAACTGAACATTGCTCCTAAATAGATAAGAAGTGGGACAAATTGGTGATTCAGTCTACTATGACCCAAATGGAATCATCTCCCCTAGAAGTATGTGGTTACCCCATCACGAATTCCATGGATATACAATCTTACTTCCACTGTATTATCAAACAATTTTTAGCTAAACCCACTAGAACCTAGTGCTCATCATCCACTTATTGACAAGTATGGCATTGAGAGGAAAACTCTGCAACTCCCATCTTCATCCCTGGCCACCAAAACTAGTGTAATCAGTTAACTTATCCACACATGGATGTACTGACAAGGGATATTATAGATACTGAAAAAGTCCGTAACTCCTAAAGGAAGATTCAAAATGACAAATCGAAGTCATATTCAGACTCGGAGGCCCGGTCCAGAGGGCCCGGAAGTGGTGCATGAAAAATTGGGTGAAGTGCGCGGAAAAAATGTCCCACATGAAAGGCATGCCGGGATTCGCGCAAAGTCCCTGCACAGGTGTGAAATAATTTCGCGCCCGCATCCTACGCGGTTGATATTTTGCGCCATTGTCTCCATCACGAAAATTTTGCGCGCAACCCGGGATTCCACACCACCGGGTTCCTATAAATAAAAGGAGACCCCCTTCCTTTTCGGGGGAGGAATTTGAACTGGCTCCCATGCACGTAATAGCACGCGCAATACGGTCTCGAGTTATGGTTCTTTTCCGTGCCAAGTCGCCCTGGGATCCGCCCTTTGTGCAAGATACACCTGGCTTAGACTAATGTCCATCCCCTTGCGCGCAATTCCTTCATTTGCGCGCAGGCCGGCCAAGTCGCGTGAAATCCTTCCTTTGTGGGTGCACACCTTCCCTTGCGTGAAATTCATTCTTTTGCACGCAATCCCTTCCTTTGCGCGCCGACCCGGCCGTTTTTTCACGCATCTCTGAATTGCACGCTGACCCTGTGTTTTCCGAGCAGCAGCCTCAATTGCGCGCATGGCTGCCCTATTGCGCGCATACCTTCCATATTGCATGCAACCTATCCTGTGTGTTGCTCCTATTACATGCAACAATATATAGGCTCACACTCACTGGTCCATACCGCGGGGGCACAGCCCCCGCACCCCCACTCGGGGTCAGTGCCGGGCTGTAGTCCCGGCCCTCTGGGGCCGTCCCTTCGTTACCGTCACAGACCCCCATGAAAAATGGAGAGTCGCACCACGAACTTCTCGGGCTGAGATGTCAGGATTTTCCATTGCGCCCTTATGCGCACAGACCTTCCACCTAGGGAATACCATGATTTGAGATACTCCTCCGCACACTGTGAAACTCCTTGAGTTGACATATTCCTCTTGGTTCGTTTCCTATGTCGTGTGTCGAGATTCTCATCATCAATTCCCCTGAGAATAATGCCCTATCATTCAATAATAGGATGCCTCTTGTTCCAAATAAGAGATGCCTTGTGCACCAGGCATAAGATGCCTAATTCCATGATTATAGTGGCGTAGTTTCAAGAGCGTTGGAATCTGTTAAAACATTCCATCACTCCACCCCACGCTTTGCGTGTCCTTCATTCGGATCTGCATCCACTTCCATGTCTGGAGGGACCCCCTAAAGGTATGGATGCTTGACCTGTGGTCCGCCTGCTGTAACAATATGGATGATTGACCTTTGGTCCGCCTGTTGTCAGAGTATGGATTATTGACCTATGGTCCACCTGCTGTCCTGGGCCAACACCCCGAAAGATATTGGGTGACACTTTGAGTCAGGTCGTGTGTTTCGAACACGGTCAACAGTCGACCCCTCATTTGTTTGTCCCCATTCTAGGCTAACGCGACAAGATGCTATGTTGCGAATATGGTCAGCAGCTATTCCATATCGCCACACCGCTCTCATTACATTCCGAATGCCGTTCATGTGATTCACACTTTTCATATCCCTTTGTTCGGGCTGATTCCAATGCCCTTGGCATTATCCCGCTTGTGCACTAGTGCATAGGTGCATACCTCTAACCACCAGTGAGTTGGGATGCCCTCATGGGAAAACATGAGGAAGACATTATGGGTTTCTTCCATGAGTAAGACCCATCCTTCATTTCCACTCCTTAGTGACACTTGGGCAGCTTCCTTACGTAAGCCCCATCCACCGTAGCAACGCTAACGTGGACCCCTCGATGGTTCGCCCTGCGACCCCCTTCACTACGGCCTTGCCGATGCCTTCCCTCCCACAAGGGGTAGAGGGCATTGGGAATGTAAGCCCTAGGGGTGTTTATTTAACCCACCTCGTCCAAGCTACTAGACATTAAACTACTAAGCACCTCGTCCTTAACACATGATGTTAAATTGTGGTCCGACACCGTGCTTCGAACGCAGGGTCCCCCCAGCTCAGGCATTTTTTACGCCCACTCGTCTCCATGGGAATAGACTCTTCCTCACATGGAATGAGATCCTCCTTGTCGGAGTGGTGTATGTCCACGGGGGAAGGGCTGCATCAGAGCGTAAGCCCCTAGCATATCCTGCGTAAGGTTGCATTCATGCATCTCCGTACATCCCCCTGCCATGACCAGTGTAGTCCCTTTCCCACTGCGCTTTGTCACACCACAGGCCTCCACCCTGGAGTAAGCCCCGACACCAAGGGCCGCTAACCATGCGTATACCTATGTTTCTTCTTTGGGCCGCACAACGCGTAACCCCCTTTCCGCTTCTCACAGACGCACCCTTTGCGACGTGATCGTCTGGTCCCTGCTGCCTCTTGTTTCTCACACCGAGCATGACTCATGTGGGCTTAGAGCGTGCATAGACCATGAAATCCTCTATGGTCTGCCTCATAGCGTAATCCCCATCCCAACGAACTACGTGGACTTTGATCTGTGCTGACGCACGGTATGTAGGATGCCTCCACGAGGTTCAAGCCCACTACCCGGTCGTTCTGACCTCTCCACGCCGGTTCCTCGACCACTCTAGGCCGCCTCAGAGCGTAAGCCCCAAATGCCCTCATCCCGCAAGACATTAAACTGTATGCCCTCATCCCGCATGATGTTAAACTGTATGCCCTCATCCCACATGACGTTAAAATGTATCTCGTCCCGCATGATGTTAAACTGTATCTCGTCCCGCATGACATTAAACTGTATTCCCCCTCTTGTGCCACCTCAGAGAGTAATCCCTATGTCTCACACCCACGCCTCATCTTGACTTCCCCCTTGATCCCACGTGCCTTAGGAACCTCATGCCCTAGCCCGGAGATCTTACTTCCTCCAGGCTTCAATCCATGCGTTCATTCTCACGGTTCGCCTCTCCTAGTGTCCCACCATACCACTGAACTATGCAAAATTTAATTCCCTGCCATGGGGATGCGTAAGAATCATCCACGAGGTTCAAGCCCATCAATCCATCATCTATCCTGATCCTTACCCGGGCCGCCACATCCCGGTGAGATCATGCCATCCCATCCCACTCCATGGTACCCGGGAAGCTGCCCAAGTGCTAGCCCCAACATCGGGGTTCCCCCTAGAGGGTCCTTCAGCCCGATCTATCTCCACAAGACGTTAAACTCGTGGCATACCCCGTGTTAAACATCAGAAGCTGAGGAAAACCTCATATGGTACACAATCCTTGCGTTCTATGTGGGATGCCTCAGGCTTTTGCGCCCTCGAGAAGCCCTATGATAAGGGACAGAAGACAGACATGCCGATCCCCAGCGTCAATACATGCCAACGACACCCCAACGTGACCATTCTCCTCACCGAAGGTTGCTGCCCCAAGAAGTCCCTTTGGGGCATCTCGACGGAAGCAGCGTAATTAGCTGGCGTCCATGTAGATATGGCATCGGGAACGAGCTTCACGAACCCGTCTTAAATCTATGAGGGAGACCCGGACTAGGTGATGAGTTCCGAGGAGGAATCCACAGAAGGAAGAAACGACATCCCATCATCCCGGTTTCAATCAAGAAGCAGACTTCCCTGAATAAGGAATGGATGCCGCCCGCCTTTGGAAAGCGAGAATGCGGGGCAACAAGACACGCGTCCTCCCATGTGTGACGGACATTGCGCGCGTGTGACCTGACAAAAGCGTCAGAAACAGATATGTATGAAAATAAATCAGAACCTCCTCCCACAACTTCATTGGTACCATCATGCATCCTATGAAAAGAAAATCATGCTCCCCGCCTTTAGAAAATACATATGGATCACTTTCTGTGGATATCTAAGTATGTAGGGTCTCACAATCAGCATCCCCAAGTTGTCCCTCACTGAATAAAAGTAAAATTTGATTTATAATAACCATTGACTAGAGGTAATTCACTCCATCACCATCTAAAAAAAGATAACTTTAATGAGTAGAACTGCGTCAATGCATCACTAAACAACTATGAACAAGATCTCATGCTGAGGTCATCTACTACCACATACCCCTTCCAAGAAGTATAGAAAATCATGAATTCAAAATCCTAGTGGAACTATAGCTATCACCTATTCCTCAAGTTAATATCCATATGCGAGAATATATACTTTGGACGCTTTTGTTCATAATAGATTATAAGCCTCTCTCCCATTAGGTAGTGTTTCCAAATCCTCAGTGCGAAGACTACCACCATTAAATAAAGATTTTTGTTCATGTAGTGCTGCTAATGTTCCATCAACAGGCATGAAAAATAGACAATCATAACCTTTCTCTACATCAAAACACAACCAAACTCATCCCTCAATGCATCGAAGAATACTATGTACTCGACACCCTCCTTGGGAAGTGTCCAGATAGGAGCACACGTCAAAATTTGTCTCAACTCTTGGAAAACATGCTAGCACCTCTCTTCCCATGTGAAAGGATTCCCCTTTCTTTTCAAAACTATCCAAGGAGATGATTTCCTTAAGAAATTTGGTGTGAATATTCGATAATATCCTTCCAACCCAAGGAAGCTCTACACTTCTTTCACACTCTTGGGTGTCTCCCAAACTAACACTACCTCAACCATTTCTAGGTCCACTTCTACACCATCTTCTGATATAACATGTCCCAATAAAGTAGATATCCTAAATCCAAAACTAACACTTCAATAGATTTACATAAATATGGTTCTCTCAGATTACATCCATAACCATCCAAAAGTGTCTTGTGTGCTCCTCCTTAGATGAAAAGTACACTAGTATGTCATGAATGAATACTACCATGAACCACTCTAATAAAAGATGTAAAGAATGTTCCATGATTCTCATAAACACATCTAAGGAGTTGTTCATTCCAAAGGGAATATCTAATTACTCATAGTGATCATAGAAACATATTAATGATATATTTCATATATCTTTATCATGTACCCACAACTAGTCATAGCCTGACTTGAGTTCAATCTTTGGGAATCATAGTTCACCTATAAAATGATCAAAGAGGTCATAGATCCTAGGTAGTGGATACTGTTTTCTTATGTTTACATGGTTTAAGAAATAATAATCTCCACAAAAACCACAAGCTCAAATCTACCTTTCTAGTGAAAAACACTAAGGATGCCCATGGTGAAACACCAGGTCTGAAAAATTCCTTCATATGGAAGTCCTCTAACTACACCCTTAGCTAAAAAAGATCTATAGGAGACATCAGATATGATGGAAAGATATCAGGGCTATCCCATGGTATAGATCATTACAGAATTCTATCACTTAGTAATGAGGTAATCCTAACATGTCCCTAGGAAAGATACCCTCATATTCCACTACCACTTTAAAAAATTGAAAATTCACAGTATCTACTACACCAAGGGCCATGCTAGCTAACTAATGATTAATAAACTACATTCTCCTATCCATGAGTTCATCCTTCTCTTCCTGGGTTTCCTTTTCACCCACAATAAAAATCCTAGTCCCATTACTATGGAAACACCACATCCCCTGCCTAAAAAAAATATATAGGCATGAAATGTAGATTAACAGTATATACCTATGATAAATTCATAAGGCCTCATCACTACCATAGATAGATCCCAAAATAAACACTCACCTCTAAGAGTCAGGTCACACATTTGGCACAAGTTTGTGATCACTGAGTCATCTCCAGTAAGAGTGTCTAAGTGCGTGGTTCTTGCCAAAAGGCTCAATCAGAAACATTAAGTCTAAAAAATGATAAGTGTAAATAAAGTAATGAATCAAAATTAATTCTATAAATACTATAATTAAGTCATAAAATACACATAATGTACCTCATATCATCCATGGAGCCTCTTTTTTATAAGACTTGACTAACTTCAACTACCCTCTCCCAAACCCCAGCTCTCTGAGCCTAGCATGGACCACTTGGGGGTGGTGGTGGCAATAAGTCATAACATATGCCACCTCCAGATACTCTACTAGATCCTTTTACATGTCTACTACCCTGTAAACCTACCTTATCTTAAGAATTCCTCTACCTAGGTGGCCCATCAACTATCTCTCTATCATCCATATGAATGGTCACACAATCCTGCATAAGATATCCCCTTCCATTTCAAGAGTAGAATTATCTCTCTCTAAGATGACTATACCAATCCTATGATCCAATAACCATATAAACATGGTTCTGAGATCTCCTCATGAAATTTATCACAGAGACATGTCCATGTGTTCATCATTCACTACCTACTTTCAATGAATAAAATCTTATGTGCCCATTATTGGCACCAACTATATTCTTCTACTAATCTAAAATGATCTCAACCAATAAATCATGATCTTGAACCCTAGAATAGGTAGAAATGAATACATGTATCATGCCAACTTAGATGTTCCTACATATTCCTCATTCGAATTTTCGAGCCTAAAATAACTTACCCTACACCATATCCATCAAGTAATGAGAGTGGTTTGTGAACCTTGATGAATACTCATATGTAGTAATTCTTCCTTATTTAAGATATAGAATCTCTTGGATACACACAACCCTTTGCATAGTTGGAGATAATTCCTCTCTAAAAGTCACTTGAACAAAATCAATGATAGAACCACCTCATTATATGGATGGGTCACTAATCCCCACCATCATCCTATATGTCCATGAGAATTTATCACTTATAGAATCACCATCTGGTCTTCCAACAACTTTAAAATATGGATGAATCATGTTACTACTTCAATCTGGTCCTAAGCCTCCTATGGGCCAGGATTGCCTCA
This sequence comes from Viscum album, assembly GCA_963277665.1. Taxonomy (NCBI): domain Eukaryota; kingdom Viridiplantae; phylum Streptophyta; class Magnoliopsida; order Santalales; family Viscaceae; genus Viscum; species Viscum album. The sequence goes on from OY728157.1 coordinate 1,778,714,878, forward strand.
AGAACCTTATGGTCACTATCACTGAAACTCGTGAATCATACTTAGTATGTTCAGATAATCCATTGGTACTGCTAGTATTATCTACTACTTGATAGGTTTTGGTATGAATGGTGAACCAACTTAATGTAAAACCTCTTAAACAGGTCCCTATATGGAAGCCTCATCACTGAGGGGATCATACTCACAATCCTGATACTAAATCCTAGCTGGAAAATTTCGTGGAGTCATTCTGAAATAGACGAGATGTACAATAGTTAATGAGTATATTTGAAGGGTTGACTCAAGAATGACATAAAAACCACAACCCATTTTTATATGATGCATGTAAGAATGTTTTCCCTAAAACCATTGACCAATTGTACTGATTCAACAAATAGGTAATCAAAGACCCAATGTATGGATACACTGGTTGTCACACAAACACTGGAGTCCCTCACTTGAAAGTTGTACTCAAAAAACTTAATAGTGTTTCCCAAAACAAATATCATATACTATGGTCCTAAGGTAGAACCAAATCCTCTGATACTATTTTTTCATGAACCATCCCAATGGTATCAATGGAGGGACTACCCAAACCATGCCACCAATAGGCCAGGGGATGGTGACTAGTGATGAGTAGGCATATCTCACACATTGGAGGCCTTAGCCTGATATACATGTATACACAAACACATATCCAATACCATACAATTCATAAATTTAAAACAACTGATAACCATGCATGAAAAAAACTAAATCCCTCCATTAGAGTTTGAAAACAACAACTGGAAGGAAAAAGCTCCAAATACAATGCCACCATAAAGAAACTGGAAAAATTCCAACCTGTAAATTGGGTGATGACTATTGTCCAATGAAACCATAAAAACACACATCAGTATGTCCAGATCACTAACCCCCACCTGGTCCTTTTCTATCTAGGACTCCATCAAAAGTTCCATCATCTGCATAATCCATGATACGTGTAGGAAAAGACAATGAAAGTGTGAGTATAACAATACCCAGTAGGACACCCCAAATTCAATAAGCATATAACATCAATAATCATAGTCATCTCATCATAGGTTTATGTCAACCACACATATAACAATAATATCCATATATACCCAATAAAGACACAAAATCTCAAGTTAAAGTCACAACCATAATTACAGCCTAGGATTCCTATCGAAGGTTCCACATAGCACTCATCCGAGTGAACACACTCCATATGTTAGATAACACTGATGAAATCCATCTAAGAGGCCATTATTCTTTGTTCTTTCCATGGGATGTAAATTATAGTAGTTTGATGAGAACAATACATAAATGATTTTCACACTTAAGTCCATGGGTTGAATAGATTAACCCACTAATCAGAGGTTTGATTCTTCTGTTTTGTTGTTCATGACGATACAAAAAACTCAACCCAAGAAAAAGACGATGATAGAGGATATCACTCTGGGCCTCATGGAATGATTCTAATAACTCTATCTATGAATAAAGTCCCTCTGAAGTGATTACCATCTTATGTATAAGATTTGGTTCTATACTAAAACCTCAGGGAATGGATCTAGAGAACATACCCTAACAAAACATTTCTAAGATGAATAGGACAAGGGCTCCAATCCATCTGTGAAGTATTACACAGCATGGACTGGTAGTACACGACATGACCCTTCGGTGCCGGTTATTTCCCGTGTATCATTGTCCATGCCCATGTCCTTGTTCGAGTACACAGAGTTTCAGATCCCATGTACTCCTAACCACGTCCGTGTCAAGAAGGCTATGTCCGTGTATGGCTAGAATTGCGAATGGACATGCATGTGTTCCTTCTCAGGTACATGTTGAGCCTCTAGGTAAGTGTCGCATGTCGTGTGATAGATATCACATGAAGTGTGATATTTAACTCTCTGTGGAACCCTATCACCATAGTAAGGGCCCCATAAATGACATTTGTTCATCTGTTACATTTCATGTAGTGAGTAATTACCAGACACCAATAGATTTTACTCCCATGTCATCATCTCGTCCTCCAACCTCTGATCCAACTATGAATCAAGTTAGAGAGCATGGATCTGATCTAATCGATAATTTCCATCGTCTCTTGTCAGAATTCCGCTGTCAAATCATATGGAAAATCCACTTTTCACATTTCTCGGAAGCCAAATGTTGAATCCCACATGAATAAATAAGATCTTGTCTCAGTTAATCATCATATATTGACCTCATTGTCAATCTGAACCAAGATCTATGATATATATCCTTTGTGCTAAGAAACGAGTGCACAATTATTTGTTATAAAATATTTTTTCAAACCACTACCAAAAATGAATTCCAAAGATGAATGAATTATTAAGAGTAGGATAAAACCAAGAAACATTCAAAAGATGAAGGAAACTTATTCATGAACAGGTTTTCCTCAATCTATTTCCCTAAGAACAATAAATGATGATCTATAATAAAATAAAAAATTTCCCATAATAATCCATGCATAACAAACCTGCACTCAAAATAAGATCGAATCCTGAATCAATTAATTGGTTGATTGATTAACATTAATGATGGGATAAGAAAACTAGGATGAACCCAAAAAATAAATGCATCCTAACTCTATTTGGATAAATAACTAGTAAAGAATAAATTCTCATCATTTTTATTGTTGATATCGTTGAGTACAGTCACACACCAATCAACGATCCATGATCTATTCATTGATCAATCACAAAATCTCCTCCAAAAATCTCTCACAAATATTTAGGGTTATGAAACTAGCCATGATTTTTTATATCATCCTATTTATATACAAAAATTATATCATGTAAATTAATTAAATAAACTATTTTAATCAATTAATTTACATAAACGTTCACCCACGACTATTCCCAACCCATGTTTCCATCACACTCCAAGGTTGCATCTGGCCTGGGGTAAAACCCATGATTTGACCTCAATGGAAGCCTCAAATTTTTGATATGACCCTCTGTTTAGATTATATTCCAATTTTAAGGAAATATTCAGACATATTATATTTAATATATTTTAAAAAATTATTATGGGCACACTAGGCCTCATAATCTCATGTTGTCTTAGTGCATAACACCATAAAATATATATATAATATTCCAAAAAAATTCATGGAAAAATAAAATTTATTATAATCATTATCAATAAAAATAGTATGTTATAATGGATTTTGGTACACCAACATAATACTGAGTTCATTCTCCTTTGATGAAACCTATCATGATTGAACCATGTAAAATCAATGTGTCCCAGCATGTTTTACTTTATACATATATGATTAATGTCAGTTTCAGATGAATTTAATAAATTAAATGTAATAAAAAGTAAAATAGAATTTATTTTAATTATAAAACCAGATAAAAAGAGAAAAAGCATAATTGATAAAATTTAAATCAGCTATTACTCAAATTCACCCCCTCTCAAATTGTGTTGGGTTACAATAAGTGGTATAAAATCCAATAGGTTATGTTTTGGATTCAAACTAAAATATTTTTTTGAATATTCTAATATTATGAAATATTTGGATTCTATTATTAAATTTAACTTGTTTAATGAAAACAATTTTCTAATTTCAAGTCGTTTATTTCATATTTATAAGTTCATGTTCGACTCCCTCATGATATCTTGTGAATTAGAATTGTTCTATGAAGTTATCATGGAATTTTATATAACATATATCAATGAAATTTTTAGATTGATTCATGTATTTCAAATATACTGAAATAGACCTTGTATATAATGGTGTAAGCTAATATAAATCATTGTTAGAATTTAAATGATATGTGGAAGAGTTTGAATGAGAAATATGGAAAATAATTTGTATTAGAAGAAGAAAACAAAGTTGATTCTACTAGTGTTTAAAATGAATCAATTGAATATCTGAGTATGAATTCTATTGAAAATGAATTTCATATGTTTATAAGAAAGAATAAAAATAACATGAATAAGGGAACCGATATATTGGGTATTCTCATTAATTTGAACAATATAGATTCCTTGTATATATATAAATCTAACTCTAAGGTATATGTTTCTTGTAAATATGAAGATATAGATTATAAATCACCTATATGGTTGGAGTATGATGCCATAAAAGAGGCAACCACATCTTATTGTAAATCTATAATTTTTTTGTAAAACAAATAAGTGAGGTTTCAAGACATGAGAAGTGATGTATGATTCTTGATGGATGATGGTTAGAGAAACTATTCTCATATAACGTTTTGAAGGAAACAAAAAAAGTTTCTAAAAGAATAAATGGCTTCAAACTGGTCTACTCCAATAATGAACATGAAAATCAAGGAGAAAAGTGATATACTTAAATAACATTTTCATGAGATGAATTTAAGTATGGTTAAATAGAATATTTATAAAGTATTTATATCTTCCCTAATAGAGTATTGTAAAGATAAAATAAATATTATGCATAATGAAATGAATTATCACTTTAAGAATTTAAAAGGCCAACAGAAGGATAAATATTTGGGGATTAAACATCTTTTGGGGGAGGATTTATTCTATGAGGAAAAAGTAAAATTTTGATGACTCATACAGACTTTAGTTGGTATCAAGAAGTACATAAATCTATAATAAAGGGAGGGATGTAATAGTCCTACTAAAACTGGTGCAAATGGTTCTCAAAGAAAGGTAACATTACAATGCTACATTTGTCGATATTTGAGTCAAAAAATGATTGTATCTATAAAATCTTGAAATTTCAACATAGGTGGAAGATTTTATGGAAACACATATCTATCAATACAAAATTATATGTGGTATCATTTCATCATGAAATGTTATATTTAAGAAAAACTTTGGCCCTATGGTGAGATGCTAAACAAAAAATGGAATGAAGGTTCCAAAATAAAATTCCCCACTACTATGAAAAAAGGATACACAAATGGAAGAAATAAAAATTTATTCCAATAAAAAATTGATTCTTGATGATATATTATTTTAAAGAAATAAGAAATATGAGTAATCCTCAATATCATTGATGGATTATTCACTACTACCATCATGGAGAGAGGAAAAGAGAATACATAAAACACTAAAGCTTATTTACTCATATCAAACATCTTATAAATATAAGAAGAAATCATGGAGAAAAAATAACAAAGAATAAGTTTCTTTCTTTTTTATAAAATAATATGGGAAAGAAATACCATCACCTTCCAAGATGGAGGAGGTTGTTTCTATCAAACAAAAAGTGAATAAATGTTAAAATAAAAAATTATCGAGGATATAAAAAATATGTTGGGAGTTTAATAGAAGTTATGGAAGAAAATAAGTACATATTATCAAGTGGTTTGATTCATATCATTATAAATCAAGAGTGTAAGATTAGTGGATTTCTTTTTTAATGGAGAAAAAATTGTGGAAAGGAATGCACAAATGGTGTATTGAAGGATGGAACTTTATCTAGTGAGATGATTCTCATAATGGAGATGAATACCAAGATATTTAAGAAGAAGGATTTAGATCTAAATATTCAAATGGAAGTTTACACTTGTGTTGTTATCCAAATAAAAGACTGGAAGAAAATCAGAAGTCAGTGGTATGTTTAAAATGACAAACCACTCTCCTCTACTTGGGGTGTTGGAGGGTAAACCATATCTCCCTGACTTTAATTTTTATATCTGATAATTAGAGTGATATATAATTAAGGGATAGATAGAGTCCATGAATTTTGTATGCATTTAAAGGATTTGAATGCATAGTTAGAGGGTAATTTTTTTAAGATGAACTAGTTAAATTTAAAATGGATAAAATGAAACAAGTGGTGTTGGAAGTAGCTACTATATATGTAAAATAAAGATCTAAGGCAAAAAGTGGTTTGATAAGGATTTAAAGGAGAACCTTGATAAATTTTGCGATACAAGTAATTATGAATAAATTTATGTGATGTCGATCTAAATAGGATAAAAAAGTGATATCAAGCTACCATTATGAATAATCAAAGATGAATTTGGTTATTCATATTAAGATGAAAAAATATTGATGGTACACAGGTATATTTGGAGTAAAAATGGTGTTAAAATTCTATATGTATTTTTCAAATGGTATTGATCCAATTTTGGAACACAAAATGTTATATCCATCCTTTAAAAAGTTGTATAAGACCTGAAAGAGGAATATAGACAACGTTTTTGGTGCAACAACTACATTCATAGAAGAATACTTACACTATTGTTTATAATCTAATAATGTGGTATTAATTGGTTTCTTTCAAATATACTTAAATATTTTGAGAATAAAGTATTGTAATAAACAAATGGTTTTCCCATTTTTTAGTTTATCATAATTATTCGTGACCAAAACTGAAGATATCAAGGGGAACAAGTGAAAAACATTCAAAGGATAATTTTCCTGATTTGAAAATGTATAATACTTTTGAGGAAACTAATATCATGGGTATAAATTGGTATCACCAGTTAATTATAAACAAGTGATATCATTGGTTCAAATCGTGGTATATCCCATGTACTTTTTTGCTTTATTTATTATAAACATATAGTTTTGTGTACCTGTGATTGTGATCCTTAGAAGATTGATATTGGAGGAATGTAATTTCACAAAATGAAAGTGTGTTTGGAAATAAGTGAGGACATCGATAAAATTAAATTTATATACATAGACTCTTTATTCTTACACCATGTTTCAACTCAGTGGGCTTAGAGGATTTATTGGTGGCTCATTATTAAGTGGTAAAATCACTCTCTATAATTTTGTGAGATGAATGTAGCTTAAAATGAAAGTCATTGAATGATAATAATGTTTTGAAGGTGGAACTAGGTTATAAAAATATTTTGAGGTTCATTAATGTAATTCCCTAATATGGTCCATCTAAACAGTTACCAAGATTGGATACGACATGACATAAGGTGAAACAACTTGTTTACCAGAGGCTAGTGACTAGAGGTCATGGTAACAGGGAGACTATGCCCTCAATGTAAATCCAAGGGGGTTATACCCAAATTATACCAATAATTTAGCAGGGTCCATTCATATATTAGACTTCTGGAAACCATATAGACATAAAATCAGGATCCCATTAGGACCCCGTAGTCGAGAATAGAAAGCTGTAAAACTATATGATGTATCATAATAGACCATAGTATAAATAACAGAAAATAAGTAAATAAAATATAAATAAAATATTATAAACAACATATTGACTAGTAAAAGATGTTTCATAACAAAAATAATACTAAAAAGTAAACTAGACTCCATCTTAACTCACTATAAACCACCCTATAGAGCACTGGACCTCCACAAGTGGATATAATTATACAAATAATCCAACTATAATAAGTACCTATGTCCTGAGAGAACAATAATATATACCATTGTACATCAAAACCCATGTTTTGTGTGTGGGTAGGGGGTGAGTCCAATGGCCAAGTATGAATCCATAATTCCTTGATAGTACAGAGTTCTACTATGATGAAGTGGATGTGAAGGAGATACTTATATAAAGAGTGCATTCATGATCACAAAACGCACCTAATTAGGATAAAAACGCACTATCACATCAACTGTAACCATCTAGTCATATGGTGTCAGAAAACCCATCCCGAACCTCGATCATACTTTCTTTAGCCAATGTTGGATTTATTTGATCCTGTCACAAAACCATGCCAACTCTTGTAATCATATGAAGTATGAATCACCCCAGTATACAAAGATAAACACACAGGGGATGTCTCACCAAGTATATAGAATATTAACACTTGAGGGATGACCCACTCGGTATATTCACTACCAAAAAACAGGGAAAGGTAAGTACTTCCCTTTATCATCACTAAATAGAAAGCGCTGATAAATGAATGTTTTATCAGTGCTTTTATTTTAATGCTGATAAAACATACCTTTATCTGCGCTTTTAACGAGAACTGATAAAGGTTCCATCGGTTTATATTTAATAACCCTAATAGGCCATCCTCATTCGCACATGGTCAAGCTTTCGCGGAAGCTGAACCTGGCCCCTCGCCATCGTGACCTCATCCTCCTCCTCCTCATCCTCCTCGTCCTTCCTCCTCCTTCCCCTCCTCCTCCTCCTCCGCCGCCGCCACCTCTACCCCCGCCCCTCTTCCGCGACCACCGCTGCCTCTTCCTTCTTCACCCCTGCTGTCGCGACCGCCACCGCCTCTGCCACCGCCGCCACCTTCGCCTCTGCTGTCGCCGCCGCCTTTTCCGCCGCCTCCGCCTCCGGTGCTCACTCCGCCCCCGCCACTACCATTATTGATATTCATTTTCAGGTAATTTTTTTTCTACCGCTTGAATTGAATGTGTGAAATCATGATTTAAGGTGTTATTGCAAGAGTCAATGGATGATATAGTTGATAATGGTTTTGGATTCTTGGTTCCTTACATATTATAGATTTATGGAGGAGCACTATAGACCTGTGTGGTTGTTTTAGCCATTAAACATTCAGGTATAGGAAGAGATGATGCGGTTCATATAGAAGAATTTAATCATTACACAGAGTCATAATAAATTCAATATTTACCATTGGAATCAAATTATGGGGTTTTAGGTTAGTGATTAGGTCTTTATCATAGTTTCACATCACTTGGGACATCAGCGGCTAGGTTATCAATGTCTGTTTGCACCGATTAATGGGATAAACATAATGATTTTTGGTCACTATGTAGTATTTCTTATTGGTTTCAGTTACCATATGGTTTGATAGCTATCCATGATTGGTTTAATATTTTCCATTTGAGTAGGTATATACGAGATCATTTACATGTGATTAGACAGGGGATGTTGATATTGATCTCGATAATACTTTGGTTCCCCAGCCAATTCAGATTATGAATCTGGAGTATAAGGTACTACATGATTAAACGACCTAGAATCTAGTTAATGTGGTAGATCATACAATAGATCCATGATACATGGGGGAATGACTCATTGATGAGGTAGTAGTGTCTTTCATCATTAAAGGATACATGATCTTGAGGGATTTCTGGGGGAAAATCATTTATAGTCGGGAGATTATAAAGTCTCATTACATTTTATGTGCGGTATGTTTTAATTTTTTTTGGATTTTTGTTGGTTGAGGAATGCTGAGAAAGGATTTGGAGGACACATGTATTGGTAAATTTAGTGATCTTTAGGGAATTTTTAGAAACAAAACAGCATTTTCTACTATATTCTGAGAAATTACATGACGTGTAAATGGAGTACATGACATGTAATGACTGCCAAAAATGACACATTAATTGGATGCACAATGTGACGATTTTACAAACTTTGTAATGGTTACATATAATTTAAATAAAAAATATATTGTTTTAAATAAAAAGTGACTTGTTTTTTAGTCAAGAGGATTACACGATGTGTAAATGTATTACATGTAGTGTCAATGTTGCAGAAAAGGTTTTTTGGGATCCATAGAGTTCTCGAGGCTTCATATTTTTTAGAAAATTATCCTCTTGGATAGATCTTTATCCCAATGATATTTTGGGTCACTCCCTCCCATCTAGTTCACATTGTTTTATGCTTGATCACTATTATGGTTGGATTTAATTTCTCGATGTATATATGTGATCCTTCTTATTTCTATTTGGATTTGTTTGCACCTATGGTTTGGATAAATATTAGTGACTAGATAGTTATTTCTATCAATAAATTTAAATTATTTTCTTGCATTGTCTTTTGGGGTTTGTGGGATGTGGTAAATAGTGTATTGAGTTTTATATTATTTTATTCTCATGGGTTTTCCCTATTTTATGATTTCTTTTCAGTTGGAAATCTCCTCTACTATGCGCCTCTCCTCTACCACGAATGCACCTCTACCATGTGGTTAACGAAACCTTCACGGTGAGTTTTCTCCTGTTACTCATTGGTTTCCTCTTGTTCGCATGTTATTTATTTTGATATTGATGGTTATAATGTGAAATATACAGGCTAAACGCCCCGCTAAAAATCGTGGCCGTTGGTGGTCCTTGTTTGTTCACTAAATGAATTCAATGTTGGTTGGTTCGTGTTGAACATTTGAATATAAAAATTGGTAATTTACGTATACTTGACTTATTAATGAACACACAAGGATGATAAAACTTCTGTGATAACCCCTGAATTATCAAACAAAACTGAATAAGAGATTCTTTGTAAAATCTAAAATGTTGATTGTTTGGTTTCTATGGTGTTGCGATTGTGATCACGATTGTGTTTTTTATGGTGTTGTGGTTGTTTTCATGATTGATATTCCATTTGTTTTCCATGTTTTAGTTCTTCCAACATTAAATATCAATCCAAAATTTACCCATTTCAATGTCACCACCAATTTGTTACTAGTGCAATTCCACTGAATCCTAGAAAACCACTTATAGAGGACTCTATGAGACACTTTAAAATAAATGTAACATGCTTCACCATACATGGATTTCATATAGATTTTATTACCACACAACATTTATCTCCAAAATTTACACCACATGACTAATCTCTTGACTCACACTTGGAATAAGTTTCATTTTTAATGATACATGTCAAGTGAACCTAGGTCACACACAATGTATCTCCAAGACATATACTTCAGCATGAAACCACGTACATGCCATGAAATAATGTTAAAACCATATGACATGTGTTTTACTTCACTCACACCATGTATAGATAACATAGAGATTTGATGTGTATCGACTATACACCCCTAGTGGTCATGTAAGGAATACACACTATGTATTCCACAAAAATGTGATGCATAGCTGGAGAGGTGACTTAATATGTATCTAAAGTACACGCCTTTAGCTCTAGTTATTCTAAATGTCATGTATTTTCAAAGGCATCATTCATTATTTGTAAGAATAACTTGGAATAAATTTGATATATGTCAGATTAAATCAGGTATCTTATACATACACGATGTTCACCCTACTGGACACACCATGTATATGGATTTCACATGAGTTTAAAGGCATTTGTACCATGATTTGTTTTTATAAAACCCAAACAATGCTACCTGATTAATTAAAACATAATATCAGGTAAGTTTGAGATCGAACCCATAAGGAAGATGAATATGAATAAAGAATGGATGACTTCCAATTGGTTGAAAAAATAGTATGAAGATGGAATGAAAGAGTTTATCAAGTTTGCAGAAGATCATGCATTTGACCCTTCTCAAATCCTTTGTCCATGTTTACGCTGTTGTTATTCAAGAAAAATTCGTCCAGAGGAGTTGGAAGAACACTTGATCTATCACGGAATAAATCGAAGTTATACATGTTAGAATAAACACGGGGAAAAAATTAATGTAGGTAGTGGCTCAGAGAACAAGACATTTTATAGATCATCTGATATCATTAGAAGCATGAACAGTGAAGACGATCATATGGAGGGTGTGATTACAGATATGAATGATGATAAAGATCGTATTGAGGAAATGACAAGGATAGTTGAAGATGAAATTCGTGATTGCCCAAAATTGTTTGAGAAGTTAAAGAGTTGGGCAAAAACGCCATTGTATGCTGGTTGCACTAGATATACAGCATTGTCGGCCTTATTGAAGCTGTATAATTTTAATGCAGGAAACGGGTGGAGTGACTCCAGTTTTACGGAACTACTTGCTCTCGTGTATGACATGATCCCAGAAGATAATGAACTCCCAAGTCGAACATAAGATTCCAAAATAATGCTACGATCGTTGGGTATGATCTATGAAAGAATACATGCTTGCCTAAATGACTGTATATTGTTTCGCAAGGACCACAAATCACTTAATGAATGCCCAATGTGTGGTGCTTCCTGATACAAGAAAGATGATTCTAGTCCTACAAAAGTTGTATGGTACCTTCCCACCATTTTTAGGTTTAGATGCCTATATGGAAGTGAGGAGACTGCCGGACAATTGACATGGCATGCAGATACAAAAAATAGATACGGGAAACTACGTCACCCAGAAGACTCTCCTTAGTGGAAGAGAATTGATCACGAGTACCCTGAATTTGGGAACGAGCCGAGAAACCTTCGTCTGGCATTATCTACAGATGGGGTGAATCCTTTTGGTTTTCAAAGCAGCAGTCACAGTACATGGTCGGTTATGTTGGTAAACTATAACTTACCACCGTGGTTATGCATGAAACGAAAATACATCATGTTATCTATGCTTATATCCATACCCAAACAACCGGGTAATGATATTGATGTTTATTTGGCCCCATTGATCGAGGATTTGAAAATATTGTGGGATTCAGGTGTTACGTTGTATGATGCTTACAAAAATGAACATTTCACTTTGAAATCCATGTTGTACGGGACGATAAATGACTTTACTGGTTGTGGAAATTTGTCAGGATATAGCATTAAAGGAACTCAAGGGTGTCCTGTTTGCGAACAAGGTACACAGTCAATTATGTTGAAACAGTCATCCAAAATCGTGTTTATAGGACATCACATATTTCTACCCCGATGACATAAGTACCGATCTTAGATGACATCATTCGACGGAAGTTCATAAGAATGTACAGCACCGTCTCCACTAATAGGTGATCAATTGTTTGAGAAATTAAAAGATTTGGACACTACTTTTGGTAAACCTTTTCCAAAAACCTTACGAAAACTGGTTGGAAAAAGAGATCAGTTTTTTTTAATTACCATACTGGAATTGTCTGTATGTCAGAAATTTTCTTGACGTTATGCATGTTGAAAAAAATATATGTGATAGTGTCATCGACACGTTGCTAAATGCACCCGAGAAAACAAAGGATGGAATTAAGGCTAGATTAGACATGGTTGATATGGGAATGCAATAAGAGTTAGCACCAGTGAAGGGTGAAAACAAACATTTATTCATCCTACTACTTACACTCTTTCCAGGGAGGAGAGATATCAGTTTTCAACTTCTTGAATGATGTAAAGGTTCTAGATGGGTATTCATCAAATATCAAGAACATCATCTCAATGGGTGATTTAAAATTAAAGGGTCTGAAATCACATGACTGCCATGTTTTGATGCAAGATCTAATTCCTATATCTTTACGTTGCATTTTTTCCAAGAATTTCCGCCATACATTAACGAAGCTTTGTTTCTTCTTCAAAGCTATATGCAGCAAAGTTATAGACCTGGCGAAATTTCCAACTATATAAAGAGAAATTGCTGTCACATTATGTGAATTGGAAATGTTCTTCCCGCCGACATTTTTCGATATGAGGGTTCATTTGATAGTTCATTTGTTGAGAGAGATTTGACTATGTGGTCCTGTAAATTATAAATGGGTGTACCCCATTGAACGGTATATGAAGATTTTGAAAGGGTATGTCAAAAACCGAAGTCAGCCAGAGGGTTGTATTGCAGAGCTATATATTTTTGAGGAAGCTATTCAATTTTGTACCGAATACCTGTCTGGTGTGGAAATCGTTGGCCTACTGAAATCTCGTCACACTGAGTGGCTTGAGGGTGAAGGATTTTCTGGAAGAGAGGTTGTCACAATCAATATTACAGATCAGAAGCAGGCCTACCTTTACATTTTGCAAAATAGTTTCGACGTTGACCCATATGTTCAAACCCACAAAGAAATTCTTAGGCATTTGAATCCATCTATGGATGAAAAATGGATATCAGATACACATAATCAAAAGTTTATAGGATTGTTTTGAGACCATATTTTTAAGTAGTTAGATGCAAATCCAGACTCAATTTCAGAACGACTTCGACGGCTAGCCGTAGGAGCAAGTGTGTACGTATTATCTTACAATACTTATGTAGTTAATGGTTATACATTCTATAATAATGAACATGATGAAGACAGTACCATGCAGAATAGTAGGGTTACACTTGTGGCTGAGGCGATTCATGTTTCTGGTTCTAAGGACAAAAATCCAATTTATGTGAATATGTCATACTTTGGAATCATCAAATGAATATGGGAGTTGGATTATACGAAATTCAATGTGCCGATTTTTCAATGCAAGTGGGCTGATAACATGAGTTCTGTTAAAATAGATGAATTAGGATTCATGAAAGTTTATTTCAGTAAGGGGAGAAAGACAAACCATTTATAATGGCATCACAGACAGTATAAGTATTTTATGTTCCAGACCCCACAAACCAAAATTGGTCAATTGTTCTGTTATCGACCAAAACAACTGAAGGGTCAGATGAAAGTTCAACAGAGGTTGACCCTTTTATAGGGACTTCACAATCATTTTGCAGCGGTCCCAATGTAGATGACGTTTGGTATGTCAGAGGAGACCACAATGAAAGGATTTACATAATCGATAGAAGAGTCAAATATCTTCAGCCTTTAAAGAAAAAAAGAGAGTACAATAATTATGTTATTTGTTTATTGTAACATACATTGTGTTACGTTATGTTATTATCTATTCGTTGCTGTTTTTATGTAATCTTAATTAAATATTAAAGAACTTTTGTAGATAATGACTTCTGCACCTGTTGATGCGCCCAATCCCGAGGCACCAAAGGTCTCTCAACCAGCAGCTAGTGGTCCCACTGTAGAGCAACAATAGGTTTCTAAACCAGATGCTGGTGGTCCCAGTGCAGAGGAACAACAGGTTTCTCAACCTGTTGTTTCTGGTCCCAGTGCTGTGGTACAACAGGTTTCTCAACCTATTGTTGCTGGTCCCATTGCCGATGCTAGCACTCCAGGGGAAGATATTGATGCTACTTCTGAGGAAATTGTAGGAAATGAAACCCTGAAAGTGAAAAAAGAGCGTCATAGTTTGACAGTGTTATCCAAAATCCTAAAGGCAAAAGAAAAAGAGATAAAATTTGAGGTGGGATGGAATAAATGAGGGCAATATGTTAACCCCAATAGAGCCATCTTTAGTAGCTACATTGGAAGCTTCACTCGGAAACGCGTGCTGATTGATGTACAGTCGTTGAACCATGTTGTCACCGGGCTGAAGACACTAATGTGGGGAGAGATTAAATTAACATTATGATATCAATTTTTTAATTTATTAAAATAAAATAAAGTAACAAAACATTGACTTACTCTTCATCATCCATTGAAGAGTGCATTTATAGTAGATGCCTCACACAAGGAATATGTATTAAGAGTTTCAGGAAGGATTCATAGAGGATTCCACAAAATTTTAACAAAATATCATCTTAAAGATGCAGAAGGGAAAATCAAGCCGCACCCACCTCCTCTTTACGCACACTTGATATCCCAAGGAGTGTGGGATGAATTTAGAAACTATGGTGGGGAGAAGACTTTTCAGCTACATTGTGTGGGGTAATACGTTGTTTGACGTTTTCTTATATTCATTACTCTGATTGATAGTTTTTTATTTATAAAGCATCTACTGAGTGCTGAAAATAAAAAACACGCAATAGAACCAGTGTACCCTTACCTTAAAGCAAGGATGTTGTACGCTGAACTTGATAAAAAATTGGTACGTCTTTTAAATCTACCCTACTACTAGTATGTGACATAAAACAACACCATAACCATGTTTCTCTGTTTATATGTAGATTGATGAATCGAAATCGAAATCCATATCCATCCCACATCATGTGCTATGGAAGGAGGCTCGGGTAAATAAATAGGGGATACTGATAGATGAAAACACACAAAAAGTGTGGGAAACATGTGTAAGTATGACATAATATAAATTTTATTTTATTTAAATCACTATTACATTACAATAACTATTTATTTTTCTATATTTTATATCTTACATAGTCACAAAAATCAATAGCAACCACACCAAATGCAGACATACTTTCAGCAGCCTTGAAGCAGCCAAAACAGTATAACTGCATCAGAGGTATGGGTTTTGGGGTGACACCCCGAACATATTTTCAATAACAAAAACAAGTGGAGGATAAAAATGAAAAAATGGAAAAAAATGCATGAACAATTATCTATTATTCATGAAGAATTAAAATACCAGAGAGAGATGATAGAAAAATAGATAGGGGGAGGCAAAGAGAAGAAACAACTCAACAACAACCCGTGCGTGATGATCCCGCCCCATCCCCCACCAGCTTTGAGGAGATCCATTCCCCTAAAAAACCTGACTTAGATGAGGTAATCATTGTTTTAATAATTGTTTCAATGAAATTTAATTTACATAGACACTGATACCTTTCCTGTACAAATATTCCATAGGGTGAAAATGACTGTGATTTATATTTATCAACTCCCACCTATCACCTTGTATCAAGGGCTACGATGTTCAATACTCAAAACGACATGCTACACAACATACAGCTTCCAAAAGATCATCATAGAGTGTCAATTAACGTAGCTAATGAGACGAGTACCGAGATACCTATTCCAAATGATGATGAAGACATTGATATGGTTGAACAGGTTGTTGGAACATTCATCACATGGCCGATAGTTCTTGTAAAAAAACATGTCGACAAAAAGGTATCCATTTACAATTTATTTTTCAAGATGAACCTTTAACATTTACTGAAAAAAGGTTTGAACCAATGAATTTTATTACTGAATGACAAAGACTATGGGGTGAAACGAAATATAAGCTCAAAACTATCTCAAGGATCTACCAACTGATTGAAACGGTCTACTGAGAGCACCTTCACCCCACATGTTCTATATCCACAGTTAATATCATCGCAGGCTCATGTGGATACAAAGTTGAAAGACAGAAATACTCACACACTTGATTTCAAAAAAGATATGCATGGAGAGGAAACATCAGATTCCATTAGTGCTGAAAATGTAAATGAACTCCTCAAGTATGAATGGCTAGGCTTCTCAGTTGTAAATGTATACATGAGGTATGTTTTCATGATTTGATTTTACAAAAGCTGATATAATCTGATAATTATGACAAAATATATTTATAATTTTTCACAGGCGTATATATGAAAAAGAATTGAAGGGATTTTCCCATGAACAAAAATTTGGACTCGTTATTCCTCACATCACCTCTACAAAAGATGAAATAAGTTCTCATAAAGAGGCTGCAATAATGTCATCCCTCCTCAAATCATTTGAAAAAAAATTGGATGAAATAATCTTTTTAATACCAACGATGCAGGGGTAAAACTCTAAAATTTAATCATATCAACTATATTTTCATTTCATTCTTTACTTATTCCTTTTTGTATTTTTAGGAACCATTGGATGCTGATTGCAGTCAATTTGGATACTCCAAAGATTTATTTTCTAGATTCAGTGCATGGATATCCAACAAACCGACCATGCATGATGGCATTTGTTAATTTGTAATACACTAGATGCATCATTTTAAAACTAAACATCTAGTTATATAATTTATGATATATTTTAATGAGGATTCTGTTATGATAGGGCGATGCATCAATATCGTCTAATGCATGGAATAAATCCAAGGCATAAGGATAAGAATGCCTACAAGATCTACAACCGGAAAAGTATCCTAGTATATATAATAACATTGCACTATCCAAACACATATCAAAACAAATTACTTATTTTTGTCGATGTTTTTGTAGTGTCCAAAACAAACAAACGGAAGGGACTGTGGGTATTATGTTTGTAAATTTATGAAAGAGATCGTATTTCATCCACAAACTAGCATCCCTGATGAGGTATTTTCGAAAATAATTACGAGTTTATTTAAAATATTTATTAATAATTTGTGTATTTATATTTTTTCAGTACTACCATGACTGTTGCAAAAACTCATATTCAGAAGATGATATAGATGTGTTTAGAAATGAATGGGCAACATACCTGATGGAAGATTGTACACAAATAAGATAAAGGTTAATTCCTACTATTTATGTTATCTATATATGATCATTGATTATATTCCAAAATTCTTTGGTGAATAACCATGGATGATGAAGAAATGACATATTAGTGCAGATCGAGATACAATCAACACAATGAATTTCTTCAATCATTTGATAGCATGAGTTTTGATGAAAAATGATCCAATATCCGAGTAAGAATCTTAAATTTTATGTATACACCCTTGTTGATTAAATAGTTTGAGCAGATCGATCCCTTCGATGGATACGTACAAATTGTGGATTGATAATGCTCCGATGTATTGAAATCTTAATTTATTACTCAATGTTTTCTATCCCCGGATTCATATTATTGATCTTTGAACAAATAAATATTGAAGTAAGGCATGATGGTGTGCAGTGCATATGGGGTGAATGATGAAACCACCGAGGATCAACAAAATCCATTTTCCACCAAACGATGGATGGAAACAAAAAATATGGTCTATATCCACCATTTTCAGTTAGATATAGGGCCTAAATATAAATATTACTGAAATTAAATTTGAGGGATCAGATTCAACATGTCGAGATAGTGTTTGAGCACATGTGTACCCCTTGGTTCATTTTCTTCATGTCATGCCTATGGGTCTTAAAAGCCCCCTTTTCCTATAAATAGTTATCCCCCCTCATTATCATCATTACCCTGACATTTCTCCTTCCAAGCTCCATTTTTTGGAGCCCTTAATCACTACAAATTCAATATAAAAATGAATCCCCCTAACCTCAGCGAATAACCTAAACATCACAAAGATCCTCCCTACGATCCCCCTATATTTGTGATACCCTCATCCTTGCAACCTTATATGATTGTACGTAGTGATTTTCTAGTCCCTTGTATGGTGTTCCTTGTTTCGTTTCTATACCTAGTGCTTCATCTCATAGGTACACATTTGAAGGAGTATATTAGTAAAGTAAGTAAAACAAGTGAGAAGTGAGTCCCCTATGTCCATGCTTCAAGATGAAAAACTTCCAAGCACCATCGTCCTTAGAAAATATTTTTAAACTTTATCCTCACCCCATGAAATGTACATGGGGTGTCGCACATCACGTATTGTCAATGCCAACTAATATCCATGGTAGTGAGATCTTCCTTACCGTATCAGTAGATAATGACACCCTCCTCACATATAATAAGATCCTATTTGGGAATCACCACTAGAGTAAGCCCCAATCTCCAACTTTGTGGGTTACTTCTACATATAATCCCCACACCATCCCTCACTGACACAACATTCATGACACAGTAATTTATTCTACTACTTCCTCTTGTTTATCACACCGAGCATTAATCATGTGGTCTTTGAGGTTAATAGTTTCTCTGGCACCCTTATTCTGGGCATCCATCATGGATTAAGCCCCATCATCCAACACCCAGGACGCTAAACATGCATAATCCTCAAACCACCTAACTACATAGGTTTTGATCCCTATATTCTAAATAGGTTCTTATGAAGCCTCCCTGTGATTCGATGACAACCATTGGTAAACCCTGGTTCCCTCCTCCTAGGGGTGCACGTCCTGGATATCTGTATCTATCATCATCCATTCCCATTCTCTCCTTTCCCTTGAGCCACTATATCTCAGGAGGATCATGACCCACTTGAAGGTGACATGTTCTTCGGGTCCAAATGTGTGGCTAACCATGCATAATCCCCAACCACATGTCCCATTTTTATTTGGTGTATAACCATGAATAAGACCCAAATTCACCTATAATAACTATGTGGACATTGATTCCTAGCCAACTGGGGTGCGTCGGATGCCCCTCAAGGTTCAAGCCCAACAATTTCATCTTCACTTAGTTTCTATATCACCCATTCCATTCCACTTTAATAATTCCCCCATTTCCATACTAATTTTACTCAGGCCACCACATCCTGGTAGGATCACGCCATTCACATGGTCCATCTTAGCACGTATGTCCCATTCATCACATTGATACTCTTGGAAGAACCTAGGAATATGACAATGCATAAGCCCCACAAAACCCATACTCATCCAACCAAGAGTATTCCTAGTGTGAAGGGAAGCTAACCATGGATAATACCCACACCATACCTCTTTTAAATATATGGGTTTTTATCCTTATATTCTAAATAGTGTACGTAGGAAGCCTCCATGAGGTTAAATCCCAACTAATGGTAAACCATGGTGACCCCCTCACTGGGGTACACCTTCGCTTATTTTCCCTCCTGTTTTTCCCTTAGTGGGGTCCAGATAAGTCTTCAAATGAGAAACCTTACCTTTATGGGATGCACCACACTTGGGTCAGGCCTCATTGGGTGTTTTGATCCATCTATGAGGTAAACTTTCCAGGTGATCCCTCCTAGAGATGTACCTACCTGATCCGCATTTATAAGTGTTTTGATCCACCCTTTACATCTTTGTAAGACATTAAATCATGAACCTCTATCCTTGTGGGATGTTAAACTCATGGAATACCACAAGTTAAACATGGGTTTCCATTTCGTTGAGAATCCCTTTGACGACGATGAATACATGTTACCAATGTTCCAGTGTACAAACATTTCACTGATTCCCAATGTAAATACTTTCACAACCGAAGTATTATGCCATGGAATAACCCTTTGGAATTTCCTGATATAATCATTGTAATTAACCATCATCCATAAAGAGATGGAACCAGGAACATGTTTCACGAACAACGTCTTATTCTATAAGGGAGACTCATACTAGGTAATGAATTCTGAGGATGAATCCATGGATAGAATGAATGACATCCCATCACCCTATTTCAATCAAGGAGAAGACATCTCTTTATAAGTGATGAATGCCACTTACCTTTTTAACAAATGAATGTGTGGTACAATGCACCGCTATCGAACGTCAACATGCTCCAGGCAACGTGCCCCTGCAGAAAGTGTCAGAAACATTTGTCATTCTCAATCATACATGGCATCCCATTTTCTAATAGGGACCTATCCAAAAACAAGATGTAAAATGATGTTCCCTATAAAAGAATATAGTAGAATTAAATCCATTTAAAATGATAATCTCAATTAAAAATTGAATTCTGATTTTGGTATAAATTTTTTCATATAAAATGTATATAAATTGAGATTATTTGGTCATCCAATTGATCAAAACCCATATTTAATTCTTCCATCGAGGGGTACACGAAAACCTAACCTAATATCCCACAGAAAGCTTGTCCCACTTTTATGTCAGAACTGGAAGTAGTTGAAGAAAACCTGAAGGTCTCTAATGCTCGGATTTGATGTGTTGGTATGTATAATAATGAGATAAATTTTAATTTATATCTCATCTAATACATGGACACAAGATGCTTCATGGTATATCATATAACATCTGATTAGTACATTTTTACACTTCCAATGGGGAATTATAGAATTCCATAATAACAAAAAAACCATAAAAAAAGGTACAATATACCAGTTCTAATAGGTGTTTCAGACATGTATTGGGGCTAGAGGGATGTCATTGGATTTTGGGAGAATATTAAGGATGATTTGGGTAGTCATTCTATTGAAATGTAGTAGTATTAGGCTAATCATAGTTTGAAAGGGTAATTCACAACATGAATTCATTTAATAGGGTGATAATGGTCGTGAATGGGGAAAAGGGATCAAGTAAGGGTTTGGACCCAAAATATAGTGATGTCACCACTCGGTTCATTTCATGTAACATGATTTAAAACTTATTTTTATGTGGGTGATGGGTTTATAAAGTATAAACCTCCTCAGGTTTTTTATTTTGGGCACCAAGTTCTTAGGGGGTGGCCAAACCCCATTCCCCTCCTTCTTTCCCCTTAGAACTAAGTGGATTATTGGTTGTTCATCATTTCGAATCAATGTGGTATCTTCTCCAACATCTTCTTTTCTTCTCTAAATTCTTGCTCAAAGATTTTCATTTAGTTTTTAGGGTTCTAGGTGTAATTATTATACCATAGTATGGATAAATCATTGTTCTTCATGGGACTTTTATATATGACACTTAGAGCATGTCTCATAATTTCATAAACTAGTAATCAATCATTATTTGGTGCAGATTATATTTTGTGGAAGATTTATTTATGGGTTTTCAAAAATTTAGGCTTCATTTCTCATAAATTTAGTAATATAGATTGGGGATTTAGTGTTTTCTAGGATTATGGGTCGTCAGGAGTGGATCACACCTAGTTTCTCAGCATTCTGGCTTTGTTTGATTACATGATGAGTTTGGCACCTATTATACCATGCTGGATATTTGGTTAAAATTAAATAATTATATAATTTAATGTTGTTGGATATTAATACATGTGATCATGGACTCAGTTGTGGTTGGTAGGAACTGAAGATATTTTATTGGACTTCTGGATGAGGTAAGGGCATTGACATAATTGTGTCTCTTGGTTAATTGGTTATTTTATGTTTTGTGCCTCACTATTATAATTACATTTAGCAACCCCATTATTTAACACATATTAATAGATTATTTTTAACATAAAAATACATTAATTACAACCTAAATATCTTGAGGCCTAGTGTCTTTGTCTATTTTTCGACCTAGAAGAGATCAACAATAGCAACCTATCATCCTCCCTCTGGTCTCCTTCTATTTTATAGTTCCTGAAGGTCTCTATTATAAATTGAAAATATAATTTTTTATATCCTCATTTGGTTAGGTAGTTTTTATGTTCTGTAAGAAGACTAGAAAGGTTTATCTCCTTCATACCCTCTTATGGTTGGTCTATAATTAGGTGCTGAAAGAAGTCTTCCTTCTATAAGGGGCAGGCATTACAAAAGGCATAAATGGAGTCATTTTCTAGATGGGTATCCCGATCAAGTATATTTACAATATGGAGTCTTTTCCAGAGGGAAATATCAATATAAGTATGAGCATTATATCTGAGTCCATAACTATTTGTTTACCAGAAGAGTTATTTCCCCTCTGATCCCAACTGAGCTCCCCAAGTCATCCCTCTCAGGACACTAGTCATGAATAGAGTGAGGTGAATCCTATATGTGTGCTAAGTGATTACCTTTATAATATCTAGGTATCTGGCTATAGAGGTATTTTCATACCCACCGATCTGAGTACTGAAAAAATTGTGTAAGATTCCTCGTGCTTCTTTCTCTATGCTATCTTTTATAGGCATTCATTAGTGAATTTCCTTTGTAGGACTTCTCCCCTAGTATCCACCACTCTTTTTATACAATCTATTTTGGAATAGAATCTATTTTCAAATCTAATAGGATGTACATATACCAAGATTAAATAAAAGAAGGATGAAACCATCGTCTAGGTATAACTAGAGTGATTCCTCTTCTACTATCTAGGTATCTCAGTAGTTTTCTAGAAATATGAGTAAATAAGGGTCCTGTTTGATGAGTGTTTTTCATTTCTTATATAGATTAACATGAGCGCATATATCTTGGGAATGTTCTTGGGTCCCCTATGTGTCATAATAGCTTGAAATCTTCATGAAAGTCCCGAAAATCCAAAAACCATCACAAAAATATTAACCTACCCAGGTCATCACATCACAATGGGGAAGGAACTCTCGCTCTATAGTCATCTCTCCAAGACCTATGAACTAATGAAAATAAATGTTGTAACAAGTAAAAATTGACATTTTATTAATGTATTATTTCATATTAATGTTTAATTTATTTTATTATTGTATTAATAACATAATATTTGTTTTCTTATGTAGGTGAAATCTTTTTCCTGAGTTCAAATGCTCTTTTCGAAAACTGCCGCCATGGACGACAATTTTTTAGAGCGGATATATGCAAAAAGGATGGAACATCATTGTTTTTTAACTTTGTTGGATAATTTTAATTGTAACAAAATTAAACATTTCTTGAAATGTATATAGAAGTGTGTTGTTTTGTATTCATGATTTCAAGTAAATGCATGTAGTATTTTTGTTCTTATGTGCTTTGTGTGTGGGTGTGGTTTGTGCTGTGTGCAGGTGTTGTTTGTGTTGTGTGCAGGTGCTGTAATGTGTACATGTTCTGTGCAGGTTCTGTGCAGGTTTTGGTTTTTCATAGGCTCTTTGGCTATTATCAGCGCTAGTTAAGCGCTCATCAATGGATAATATATCAGCGCTATTTTGAGTGCTGATAAAGGTAGTTTTTATCAGCACTCAAAATAGAGCTGATAAAGGTAGTTTTTATCAGCGCTATTTTTAGTGCTGATATATTATACATTTATGAGTGCTAAAAATAGCACTGATAAAGACTACCTTTATCAGCGCTTTCTTAGCACTGATAAAGGAGAACTTTATTCAGCGCTTATTTTAGCGCTGATAAAGGGGACCCCCCTTTATCTTCGCCGAGATTAACAATTCATTTTTAGCACTGTTAAAGGCAGTTTTTAGCACTATTATAAGCCATATTTGTAGTAGTGATTAAAGATAAATAATCAATGGAAAACCCACCCAACATACATACAATAAACACCTAGGGGATGACCCACTCGGTATACAGGATAGAAAACCAACTCCCAATTAGGGTGATCCATTGTATCCAAATCTATATTCAATGGGGGTTGCATCCACTACCAATGGATCCAAGTATCATGTCTAAGGTATTCTATGTATTGAAATAAAACTAGATTGTAGTGTATCCCCCAAAATAACTCACATGATGCATCTCAAAATGTTTGACCATCTACTAGAACCAATCTCACACGCATGAGGTTGGCCTCCCAATTTCATGACCCATCATCATCAATGTGGATATATAAATATCTATCCATCGATTTATATTCAAAGGTGATACCCTCAATCATTACTACCCATATCTCACACACTCTATCCCTAGGGAAAATATACTACTGAGGCACCCACCAAGGGTCCCCTAGGTCAAACAAAAAAAACCCTTTATAGGTTCCTTGATCCTATATATATATCTCTATCCAAACTCAAAATTCTAGTAATAAAATCTCTCAACAACTATCATGGTTTTTAATCCCAGTTATACACTCTATGATTTTGTCACATCTAATCAGATAAACCCATAAATTTGATATCCAATAGAGTTATCATAGTGATACACACACAACATGAATTATCATTCATAAAAACTCATCAAAAAAAATCCATAGGAAATCATAAAATAAAAGCACAGAAAGAACAAAATCATTGGAAAAAAGGAATTTTCCATCATGATTTCAGCCATATCGAAAAAGATTCAACCAATACCTTCTATATTCCTTTAAAAACATGTCAAAATATTCTTTTAAAATAATTTTAAAAGGAATCACATTCCCTATTACCCATAAACAGACCTTTTCCCAATACAACCAAAACATTATTTAGTAAACACCACTTATGTTTGGAAACACCATATCAATACCCATGTCTCGAATCATTCAACATCTAATTAATTATATTTTAGTAAAATCATATTATTTAAATAAAATTATAAAAAGGAAATATATTTATTTAAATCTAATGCATGCCACAAAGAAAACCCATAAGTAGGATCTATATTAATTGTTTGACCATTCCATCACCATAAAACCATTTAACATGCTATATTTTCCATGTTGACTATTAGGTTGATGAAAGATCTCCCAATCTTTAGGGAAAACCACACAATCCCATGAATTTTCCATCACGATTTCAGCCAGACTGAAAAAGCACAAGCCATTTCATTTATTTCAAATCCTTTCTATGACGTCCTGTACCTATCTATGATCCAACATCAACCCATGATCCAATCACAATCCCTCAAATCATAAACAATTAATTAAAATATTTTATAATAAATCATTCAATTTAGTTTAACCAATTATAAAAATTAATAATTAATTCACAATTTAAACTAGTTAGACATAATTTTTGAATTACTAATCTGGAAACCTTATCACATAGAAATAATGACCAACCATATATATAGGGTCCACAATGTACCACTAAAACTATCCTGAAAAAAATACCTAACATGAAATACCAATTTCTAATTTTTTTTCAATTTAAGAAAAAAATACCTAAATTAATCCGCAATACAACATGACTCAGGGAGAATGATGATTTTTGGATTGATTATGTCTCTTATGGACTTCCTATATAATCCATATACAAATCCCCAAAAAGGAGGGATGATTTCCACTATGCTTTGATGAAATTAATTAGAAAAAATACACTAGTGACAACTAAAATGAAAAGATAAGGGGGAGTAAGAATGGAATGAGGAGGAAGGTATTTTTACATCAAATTTCTGAATAATAGAACCAAAATCAACCCTCAATTTAAAAGAATCAATAGAATAATAGGGGGAGATGCCACTAGTCTTCACACACATGGATGAGGATGGTAATGGGGGTTTGGGTTAAAAATTAAAGAGGGGTAAAATTTTAAAATCCCCCATTTTAATGAAAATTTGTATTCTATATAGTTTGGAAGTGTGGATTTCCAAACAATACACCAACTGTGTGCCAAGAATTTACTAAGAAAAATAATGTTCCATGGTTTCAAAACTATGAACCAACTATGCAGTATTCATTGTACATGGAAATAAAATCCACATGGTTGGGATGCATGGTTTAAAAAAATGTGTTCCATCTATGAAAAACACCTATCCAACTAAAATTATAGGTCCCACATGGTATTTCTACAACTGTATAGTGAGCATGCACCATCCCCTAAAACAAATTAAATATACATAGTTTCTATTTAAATCCATATAGTTTCTCCTTGACCGTTTGATACATGTGCATGCTCACTATGTGCTATAAAAACTAAACTAGAAACCTACTCAAACATATGTTACTATATTTTTTCTATTAAAATTTTCACATGATGCCATACACCCTATGCATAAACCTCAAAAAATCACAAAATTCAACTCGAAGATCCTGAGAATATCATAGGTACCTGAGGAACCTCTCAGTCCTCAATCCATAGAAAAAAATATACCCTTATGATAATCAATCTATCGGAATTCAAATAAGAATCCTGATTTGAAAAATGACCCCTACTGCTGAATTCCAAAAAAAATCAAATTTCCCTAGAAATTTATAAATTTTTAGGGATGGGGGATTTAAAACCACCCCATCATAGTAATTATTATCCCCAATAAGCCTCATTAAACTTATAATCATATGAATTGACCTATATTGGCCATTAGTTAACTATCAACATGCTACATTCCATTTTTAAATTCCTATCACACTTTTGCTACATAACCCTAACCACGAGGCTTGAAGACACCATATTTTCACCAAAAACATTATTCAACCTTTAAACCACCTAAAAAAATTCCAAATGATACTACCAATGTGGTTTCCACATCACCACATCCAAGTTCTCTTAAAAATCATATTGGTACACCATTGGATGACTTTCCTCCAAATTATCAGCTACACCGTTGATACATCACCAAACCACATAACACCCTATAATGATGCATTAATACCCAAAGGCATTACATAACAATCTGAAACCCCACACTAGAGTCCAAGCCTAAATCCAAGTGTAAATTACTAGAGTTAAATATTTAACTAACCTATTGAACCATCACATTCATTCCACAAGCACTGACACATATCTTATCCAACCCATAATAAGATCCTATTAATACTATTATGATATTATCATGAATAAGTGAAATCTTCCTAAAATCACACATGACTATTCAGATTAGTTTTATTTTCTCACCACAATCTCACTTATATCTTAACCAACCTTGAACTGATATAACACTCCCTAGAATAGGATAATCCTCATTATTTACCCATAACACCAAAACACTAATCATAAATTCTAAGATAGTTATCAACCGTACCCATTGATCCAAAATATCGGATCATCAACCATTTATTCATCCAAATATAATGGTGCTCCCCACCATAAGAATCACATATTGAAACATAACATTAACAATTCCCAACCATGTACCTAATCAAACATGTAACATGATACTGAAGCCCAATATTATATGAAAATAACCTAAGATCACCACAGATAAATTTCTCAAGAATAATACAACATAATCACCAAACACATAAAAAAATACCACAAACTCATCTAGAAGACATATATGTAATGAAATAATTTTATGATGATCCATGTGAATATTATCATATCTACACATTTTAGTTATATAGAATTACACAAACAAGGTATATAGGGAAACTCTATACAGGTTGTTGTTTTCACTTCAAGTAACAAAAATTATACTTTCAAAACCCATATCTTAATCATCAGTGTTTTCAAAAACACCTCTTGCTATCCAAGTGTTTTTTGATAAAAGGTGGAATCTCCCAAAATCCTTAGTCGTATCAGTCCATTTTAAAATTTTGATTCTATGTTCAAAATACATTGAAATTGAATTTCCAAACCAATTTTCCTAAGATTAACAAACCCCTAAAATTCAACTATTTTCAATATCACAGTCTCATAAATCCATTTAAATTGAAACAAATATATATAAATATTAATTCACACCACAAACCACTGTATAGGTTGTCGTTTCCTTAAAATAGTTTTTCTATGAAACTAATAATTACATAAATGGTTTCCCTATGACATACAGACAAGCATATCACAATCATAATCAATCAATCAACTGGTCAAAAAAGATCCTCCAATCCATTATTAATTCAATCACCTATTATAATATGTATAGGAAATATATTATTATGTTTTAAGTTTCTTTAATTAATAATAGATTCCAATGAGGAAATATATCAAACAAAACCTTCCATAGGTGAATGTAGCATGTCCTAAGCATGCCACTATCATGATGCATTAATAACTTACTAGCTACCAACCAATCCCTGTTAATCATCCTAAGTTTCCTATAATTTATATTAGAATTATAAATACAAACCAACATAGAAATAATCCTAGAGTTTCTACTCCCAAAATTAGACATCTCTTATAATCTTGGCTTTCAATCGATCTCATACTAGCCAAGCATGAATTTCATCTAGCTCTTGAGTTCCAAAAACTAAATTCATTTATAACTAACACTATTTCATCCCAAAACACCCCTATTATACCAATTTTTAATTCCCTAGACTAGGCCACCCAAAATGAACCTTAACAAGGACACTATGTGATCTTAGGTGCACCTCCCCATATACTCGAGGCTCCCAACTAATAGTGACAGGCAAACATGGTTGTGTGGAGACTATGCCCTTAAAGTGAATCCAAGGAGTTCATGACAAATTCTTCCAAAAATTCTGTATGAACTATCAATATATCGGACCTCTAGAAACCATGTAGACATAAAACTAGTATACCATCGGGCACCATAATTCAGAATAAAATTTAGTATAACTATATGATGTAGAAAATAAAAAAAAATCTAGTACAATATAAAATAAATAAATAAAACATGTATAAAATATTATAAATGATACACTAATATATATGTACGGATCAATAACTAAAATAAAACGAAAAATTATTCTAGCATCAGGTCCAACTCAGTATAGACCACCCTATTGAATACTCATCCTACACAACTGTCTAGACCTATACCATGTTTTCATCTCCAAGAAGTACCCATGTCATGAGTGAGAATAGGATGATCATCCAACATAAATCAAAACCCATGACGTTTATGTCAATAGGGGTGATTCCAATGACTTTGTTAGAATCCCCAATACCTTGATAACACTGTGTTTTTTTGTGATCAAGTTGATGTGAATTCAACACATGTATAAAGAGTGTGGACTTTCTCATATAATACACCAACTTGGAAACATAACATGAAAGAACATCAATTATAACCTTTAGGTATTAAAGTTTTAGACGGACCATCCCAAACCCCGATCATACCTTATTTGGCTGGTATTAAATGTATTTGATCATTTCATTGAATTATTTTAACCATTTTTTACATTTAGGGGACGAATCACTTGATTATATAGTGATAAACACCAAGGGGGTGGCCCAACTAGTATATAGAAGACAAACACCTAGGGGATGACATACCTGATATATAGAAGATAAACACCTGATGTATGGACTACTCAATAAATATAAGATAAACACATAGGGGATGACCCACCAAGTATATATAAGACAAACACATGAGGTATGACCTACTTGGTATACAATCTCAATGATTAAATACTAATCAGGGTAGTCTGTAATAACCAAATCTATTCAAGAGGTTGTATTCCATACCCATGGATCCAAGTAGATTATCCATGGAATTCTATTTATGTAAATACATATTGGTGGCATTGCATCCCACCCAGAATCTCACATAACATTTCTTGTAAGGTTTAACCATCTGATAGAACTCATCTCAACAGTCTAAGGTCATTCCCCCAAGTATACGATCCATCATCTTCATTATGGCTGTATAGATCTCACATAATAAATTTAGGTTCTAAGGTGACACCCATAATCATCACTACCCATATCTCACAGGCAGCCTCCCTAGGGTCAATATACTACTAGAGAACCTAGAAGGGGTCCCCTAGGTAAAACCATAACATGATAAACCAACATGGGTTCCCCAATCATATTCCAATCTCTATATCACAACTCATACATTAGATATAACATCTCTCAATAACCATTTGGGTCATTTAGTCTTGTCTCTACCCTCTAAGGGTCTATCACATCTTACCCGATGAACATGTAAGTTTGATTCCAATCATAGTTCACATAGGTCTACCCACACAACACATATCATAATGCATCAACATGTAACAAAAAAATCCAAAGACATTCACAAATGCGAATCACAAAAATTAAAAAATCCTTAGGAATCAGGGTAATTCCCTCTTGAGGTCAACCATATCAAAACGCGTTCAATATATCCCTTCCAAATTCTTATAAAACCAAGTCAAAATATTCATTTAAAATAATTTAAAAATGAATCACATTACATATTATTCACACCAATTCCTTGGTCAAATCCCATCAAAACATTATTTAGGAAACACATTTCTATTTGGAAACACCATTTCAAAACCCATGTTTCAAATAATCTAATGTAACTTAAATTCAATTTCAATAAAATATTCTTTTTAAAATCACAATAAAAATGAATCATTTATCTCTGAAATACAACACACACCACCATGAAAAAACCATAAAGATGGCATCCATTAAATTTTTGATCAGGTTGATACCATTAAACTATTTAACAAGATATATTGTCCATTATAATATTATCCTGATGTGAGCTCGTCCTAATATTATGAAAAAACATACAAGACCAAACAATATGAATGTATTATAATAATGAAGGCATAAGAATATAAAATTTCAAATAACGAAGAGACTCAGTAATGTAGTGGGCATCCAAATCAATCAATATATTTCCATTATTTCAAAGCTTGAGTATCACTACCTAGGCCCAAACAAGCTCCAACATCAACTGAGGATCCAAATCCATGCTTCAACATTAAAGAAAAATATTATAATGTTTTATAATTAATTATTAAATTTAATTTAACAAATTAAAAAATTAATAATTAATTCAAATTTTTAAGAAATTATGTATAATATTTGAATTATTTATCAAGAAACATCATTACACCAAAAAATGAACCAACCACATAGAGATTGTGCATAATTCTCCCTCAACACTATGTTGGGAAAATTATGTAACATGATATACCGATTCAAAAAACACTTTTATTCAATTTATGAAAAAAACCTAAATTAATAAAAAAATATAATATACATTTAGGTGGATGATGATTTGAAACATGATTTTTTCCTCTACGAACTTCCTTTATGAGATTCATACCAAACCCCTAAAATGCGGGATGATTTACAACATGGTCTAGTGAAAATAATCACAAACCGTACACCGGTGACATCCAAAATCAAAATAAAAGAAAAGGGGATGCTGAATGGAAGGATGAGGAAGGTATTTGTGCCTAAAATCACTGAAGAACATCTCTAAAAGAACACCTTGATCAAATGGAATCAATGGAAGAAGGGGGAGAGGACCCCTAGCTATCACACACATGAAGGGATGAAGGAAAGGGGGATTTTTATTAAAAAACATGGGGGGAAATTTTGAGAGATTACCATTTTTTAATGAAACTCAGTAGGTATCATGGTTTTATGAATCATGTGATAAATGTGTGGTTGTAAATATCTATGAAAAACCATCTCATATGGTTTAGCTACACAATTTCCAAAATATGCACTAAGTGTGTAGCTTGACTATCTAAGGAAACACACCATGCATGGGTGGGATAAAAAGTTTTTACTAAGGTGTGATAACCCTGAAAAATGACTCTATAACTAAAATTTTATGTCCAAATTTGTTTTTCTACAATAATTCAGTGATCGTTCACCATCCACCCAAACAAATTCAAACCACACAGTTTCATCTAAAATACGCATAGTTTCTACTTGATTGTTGTTTAATAGGAAAAATAAAACCGAGAACCCGTATGAGAGAAAAAAAATGGATTTATGAGAACTGTAAAATCTATAATTTTTATATTTTTGAAGTAGATTCCATAGATAAATGATTTTTGGTCAGATTTACCATTTTTGTTTCGTTCGAAAATATACAATTGATGTGCATTCGATTCGAACTGGTGATTGATTGTGGGGGGTAAAATGGATTTCAAAATCATTTACGTCAAGTTCACCATTATTGTTCTTAATGGAAAATCCCATTTATTACCACATCCATAACTAGTTAGAGAACTACTTTCCAATGGTAGGTGGTTAGCCGGGGTTTCAAAACCACTTGTACATAGGAACTCACATTGGTCGAGAGGATGGGAGGTTAGGCTCATCACACACTTTTTGGGGTGAATTGTTTACTAATCCAAGACTCTCTTATAGATTTAAGATATGTTCATTAATATATTCCAAATATTGAAACAAGACCCATTACCCCAACAAAATGAGAATATGTTAAATCATTTTATATGTGAAGGGGAATCTTTTAGCGAGTCCATATATATGTATTTTAGGTTCTTCATCCATTTCCCGCTAATGGGTAGCTACTTATATGTTGAAGTTGAATAACTGGGCACTATGAGGTTTGTTTTCATCAAAGGTTGTGATTAATATGTCTAGGATTGGATTGAAACTCTATGAGGTTCCCTACATATCTTGATTATAACAGGAATGAAAACACACATAGTTCATTAAACCCATGCAGATTAACATCATATGAAAAAGAAATATATGAGGGAAATTGGGAACCATGTATTTGAGCTTGAGAATAGAGGAGGGATCCTAGGTATCCTAGAAATAGAATTAATTAGAGTCATCATAGTTCGATCACGCCATTGGGACATTCCCTAAGGTGGATTCCCTTTTATGGTGGTATTCATATCATAGAACTAATTGGGGATTACACATTGAGTTCACCATGGATGGTAGAGATTCATAATGTGAATGATATAACCATTTGGACTCCCTCATCCCACATGATCTATGCTCGGTGTGAGAAAAAATGGACAATAAGTAATCAGTAACACTGCATATGGATGTGAGACATATGTATTGGTACATCCCTTTGGATTTTTAATATGGATCTTGGGCCTTAGGAAGGTGTCCTATAGATCCTAGTTATTACAGGAATTAGAGTTCTCATAGTTCAGTTGACTTATTAGTCTGCTAATTTATGGGGTAGAATGATCATCCCATGTGAATGATTGGGTCCTGATGGTTGGAATGTTAGAATCATGAGGGTACACACACTGAAGTGGATTACCATTTGAATTTAGGCCTTTGGGAGGCATCCTATGTATCTTGGTAATTGTAGGAATAATAGTTCTCATAGTTTAGTTTGATTAGAGATTACACATTAAGGTTTCCCTAATATGTGGTACATATCATATTATACCACAGAAAATGTATTAAACACTGAGGATTCTGTAATATTTCCATTGGGCATGGTTATCATGTCCTGGGATGTCTTCTTGACATGGCATGTTTATCATCTTGATATGTTCTAATTGTCCATATGATATGTCTGAGGATGTCTAGACATATCTTTGTTTTCCTATTGGAAATATCAAATGACAATCGCATGATGTAGTTGGATTTTCTAGTGGACATTTCATATCCTGAATGGCATGTCTTAAGACCACTTCATGATCAAGGATGTCTTATATGATGGGTGTCACATGACCTGGATGTCTTGTCAAGAGGACATCACATGATCTAGGATGAAATGTTTGGAGGACATCACATGATCATGGATAGAATGTCTAGAGGGTGCCACATGACCTGTTTAACTTCTCTAAAGGACATTTCGTGATATAGGATACCATGTCTTGGTGTCATCATGAGCCTTAACTGGCCTGTCTTGATGTCACTGCATGACCAAGATGACTTGTAGAGAGGACATCACATGATATAGTCTAACATGTCTGGAGGGTGTCAAAAGATCTTGATTACATGTATGGGGGATGTCACATGGTTTGTATGACCTTTCCCAGTCATTGGGAAATCATGGATGACACACTTGGAAGGTATTGCGAGATATAGAAGGTAAGAATAGATAGATTCACGATACCTAGTTGATATGCACTGGTATCACCACAGAATTTGGGCCACATGTCTAAGGACATCACAAGATCTATATTTAAAGCTGAGAGGTCTTCGTGAGACTCAGTTGGCATGCTCATAGGGAATTGCGTGACTTTCTTGACATGTCCATATGACATCTCATGATCCAAATAGCATGTCGAGGGGATGTCACATGACATGGGAAACATATCCTAGTGTTGTCACATGATCTGGATGAGTCATGAAAAGTGCATGAAGATTAGTATATATGTTTTTTACATAAGTGTCTCATCTTTTAGTCTTTATTTCAGCTTTTATTTCACATGTTCCTTACATTTGTTCAATTTGAGATTGTTTAGGTCTTGCATGATTCAGCAGATATGTGGGACCTACTTCACATATCGTAGATGATACACTTGAAGTCCTTCATGTGATCTCAAGTGATAATTTTATGTTCCTATTAATTCCTCATGACCCCTTAGAGGTTTCTCCAAATTTTACCTTGGAAAAACCCTTTGCGATCATGAGATTGGACACTCTCAGAAGTCCTCTCCATATACGATTGGTCGTGGATGCCTAGATATGTCGATGAATGGATTACTTTTTTCTAAGGGGGGAGGGATTTATAGGCCTCCCAATCATGATTTTACACAAATTTGTGTGTCTTGTATCTCACATGTTTGGTGTAGAGTCATTGGAATGATTTGGTGTTACACACATCACATGATTCAGCCACAGGTTATTCTCAGGAGGTGGGGGGGGGGGGGTGGGGGGGGATCGCATAATGATCAATGACCTCAAGACCATACCATAAGAACCCCATTTATTGGATTTTTTTCCAATAAAATGGGTCTTTAATAACCATGTGTAAATTCCTAGGGTATTTTATAAGGTCAGGATGACATGTCTATGTGAATTTGTGAGATCCGGATGCCTTCTGAAAGTTTTTCACGTGATTATAGATGATTTTTCCAGAACCTTCCATGAGACAAAGGTGGATTTCCATGGGGCCTTCTTGAGATAATGATGTATTTTTAGCTGGAGAAAAAATAATCAATGGTGATTTCCCATGGCGTAAATCCCTATTTTCATAAAATCAGTATATCTTCCCCTCATAAGAAGATCCTATAATTTCCCCCTTTTTATTTATTTCATTATTTCACAAAGGTCTGGGGTCTTGACAATTTATATTAGTGATGTTGAAGACAGTCACTATCCCCATTATTGGTGCATCATGTGACCAAGAAAAGATCTTTTGGTGATGCACAAGAATTGGTAATTCCTTATGTTTGTTTATGGAGCTGAAGGAGCTGTGTAGAATCATATGGACATGTCTGAAATTCTTTACATGATGAAGGTGATATGTCAATGAGTGTTTGAATGAGAAGGTGGATGTTTAAAAGTGGCTTATTTGGTGTATTTCAAACCACATGGGTGAGTCACATGACTATTTATGACCCCCAAAGTCTTCTTCATTTTGCATATTATTCACCCTATTTTACAAGGACTTTTGGATGATTATTCAATTGCCTGCAAACTGAAAAGTTTCCTGATCTATAGAAACTCATCTAGAAGCCTCCAAATGATTAGTTAATGTCTCAGATTCCCTATAGAAACTAAATTACTTTTCATGGTGTATTTTTGTGATCTCTCGCAGGTCATGCAATGGGTAAGACCCACATTTTCTTTGGAGGTTCACAGAATTCATGAGTCCCCCCTCTTCTTCTTTTTCTCTATAGAATAAGAAATACCCATGTTTTGGGTATTTCATACCTTTTATATTTGATGATTATTATTTTGATAACATCAACAATTCCCCCCCTTAGGAGTGAATTTCGTGGGGACAAGTTCTCGGTTATGAGGGAAGAAAATGCCTGCTTGAGTCTCCAATCAGTGTCTTGGGCGATGTTTGGTCATCTAGGAGATATTTGGTATTCTATGAAATTCCCTATAAATAGGGTAATAGAGGGTGGGTCATTCACAGTCCAATCAAACTCTCAGATATCTTGTGATCTGGCTTTATTGCGCGGCCCTTTCATAAGATCTCCCAAAATAACCAATCATGAGATCCATCTGTAAGACCATTTAGCAAGAACCACTTCGCAAAACATGATCTACATTGAAATTGTTCAAATAAACCATGAATATATATATTTTTTATTGATTTAAAATTGTAATAAGTTCATATAATCATGGTTTTATTGAATTTGTCATAGGATTTTCCGGCTCAGTCGCATGACCACCTGTCTATTTTTTGAATCGCATGACCATGTCAAGGTCATGCAATCATGATTCCCATGAATGGTATTGTGGTCATGATATGTTCTAGGTTTTAAGAATTCCATGAGATATCGATGAGCCTTATGAATCACTAGTCCTATATATGACTGTAAATCACTTTATGATTCATGTGATGTGCATGAGGATGCTGGATTAATGGATTAATTTTAATGAGATTTCGTTTCTTGTCTAAAATATGATAATTAATTTTGATTATAGGGAATCTATAACTTTTCATATTTACCGTAATCCTTCAATGAAATAGGCTAAATCATTTATGCCTCAATGAGATTGTCTTGTAGAATGTTTTGATGAAACTTTCTGCAGTGTTGTTGGGTCAATTCAGATGAGTCTGACAAACCTGATGGGAGTGAGCCTTAGGGAATACCCCCCATTTAGACCTCATTACCCTCCATGGTTTTGTTATTACCAATTAAACTCCCATTAATTTATGAAAATAATCAATCATACCACTCTCTTGGATTCTAAAAAGCCATAATACCATTCGAGTGAACATATCTCATGCAGACTATTTTTTCACGGAGGGGGAGCATGAAAACTAACATATACTAATGTTATATCCCACAAAATTTGATGGGGATAGTTGATAACCCAATTCTTATGTACATATGTACCGTTAAATAATTAATAATTCTGCCAATCACCTAATGTTTGGATGGGAACCCAGCTTGGACTTTCAATCATTGTGTAGCTGCGAAATAGATTAGGGATTTCCATTTTGGGTGAAATAAATTACTTTTATGATTAATATATAGTTGAAGAAGATCAGGATGTATGAGTCCATTTGGATCTCAAAACCTTTTTTCTATCTTAACAAGGGACCAATTTCAGTCATGTTCAGTCACTAGAGTCCCGATACAAACACATTCCACCTAATACATGGTGAGGTGGGCATTAATCTTTGTGACATCGAGAATATATATGACACACCCATATTGGGACAGATGTATAATGAGTTTCCCCTCTATAGTCCATGTTGTATATAGTTGAGAGGAAACCTCCTCTCACCTAAGACCTATTCAGGAAAGCCGAAAAGGATATTCTAAAGGATCCACTTCCTAGGGTAGACACCCCTTTCAAGACATGGTCTAAATACTCCATCAAGAAATCCATTCTAAGATAGAATATAAGAAGACAATGGACTACCCTATTAAGGACGGCTGTAGGAGGTTTTCTCTAGTGTTGAATGGACCATTCAGTTGGTCGGTTTACTTGATATGTTTTTGGGTAGGTATATACTCTTGACCAAGAAAAAGGGGGGAGTTAGGGTTTCCACTTTCTTGATGGTGACTTATATGATAGGAGGGAGGGGTGTTGGTTTATCCCACCCCATGTTGGTCAATATTTATCATCATCTACACCATATTTATAAGTAAAATTCCTCTAACATAATATCATTACCCATTCAAGTATTATAGGTTTCTATGGGGTCTCATTTAGAAGGTTACAAGTACCTAATCATGATAACATCCCCAAAATTTATTTCAAACCATTTTTATAGCGTATCATTGGGGTAAGTCCCATTACTCTAAAGGATTGGGAGTTAGAGACTTCATGATTCATCATGATCACTTTTCCTTCAAATATTATAGTCTATTTCCCATTGGTATTATGGTTGATAACAATGGGAACAACCTTGAGGCCTAACCCTATATGATGTCACTTTATGAGGGAATAATTTATGCTGACTTTGATAGGGACTTACTCTGTTAATGGTAGGAACCTTTCCGTTTTATTAGTCTGTTCCCGTGTGTTCCATCAAGATATACTCCCATTTTCATGTTTTCTATGAGTATTATCCCTTGGTGGCTCACTAGTTCTGTCTAATTTTTATGAGGGAGGATACTTGGGATGAGATAAAATTACCTACTTATTATACAAATGTTATTTTATACTATATCTATGGTGATATTTGGATCAACTTTTATCCCAATGGTAAATTATCCACACTGGTATGCGAAGCTACCCATGTACCACCAACTGTATAATCCAATACAAGGCCCAAAAAAATAGTTGGTTCTAAGAGGACCAACATCCCTAGAATCACCACGTAAGGAATTGAGGAATTTACCATTTCACTCACTTCTAGTAGAAGCACCAACCAACATGATCATAGTGGGTTTGGATCTAGTGAGTGAATTCTCACCAATGTTATTATTTTCTTTCACATTTCAATAGTGAAAAAATGAAGAATGGTGAACATAGAAGCTAGGATCTAGAGAATACTACGCCATGAATAATTACCTTTGGAAGGTTTCTATCACATCACTTCCCCTTTATTAATTACTTTCAAAAATTGAAATACATAGGCAAATAATTTCCTCAAAGACCTTGACATAATGTTGAAAAGTATCAAGGGTTAGGTTTGTTATTCCTTTTTGGTTAAGAAGATGGTGATCTAGGGCACGCTGAAGGTTACCATGGAAGAATAGGTCCATCCCATTGTTTAGATAATAGAAATGATAATATTTTTTTCATTCTCGAAGGTTTATGGTGCTACTGAAACTATAATAACATCGTTTGTGTTTTTTTGACACAATAGAAGATCACAGAAGAACATATAATCCTACTATCCCTTATATATTCTCCTCAGGGTATGAATATAGAAACTAAATTGAGTAATGACTGGGGGGTCAATTATAAGGGATCCATGGGTCAACTGAAACTAATGATGGAAGAGATTGTAACTCCTGGAGTGACACCCTCAACATCATCACCTTATAGGAGACTCCCTCAATTCTCTTGGCATCGATTCCTTCTATAGATCCTACCCAAGAGGGGTAAGATAAAACAAAGTGTTCTGAATTTCCAGATCTTTCTCATCCAAATTCCTCATGTAAGACTAATATTTCACTCTTTTTGTGTTCTGGACTATTACAATAACACATCCTGATTTCTCAAAAATGTGAAGCTCCTCATCGACCCTGCTTAGGGAAGCATGTATTTTCCCTAAGGATACAGGTGATTGTTCAGTTTCATTAACATAACCTACTCTATCAAGCCCATCCTGTTAGGAAACTAAAATGGATGATGTTTTATTCCATTTAAGAATGTTTCCCACTATAGATGTTTCATCAGTCATGCTATTTTATATGGTATGGGTGAACATGATATTTAAGGAGAATAATATTTGTAGCTATTCTTCTACTGTGTAATCCTTTATGGAGGCATGTTTTGGAAAAGTTGAATAGTTCTTCAGAAACTAGAAAATTTGTTCACTTTGTGTCATGTCACCAGAAAATTGTCTTTTATTCTTGAATCCCTCGAGGGTGGAAAGAAAAAAAATTCTTCGAGGAAAGAAATAGAGGTTCGACAAATATGTTCATCACAAGAGGGTGTCTCCTATTCACTAGAGTATGGGTTCGGGGCAACAAATATCTCCAATGATGCAACTGAGAAGGGTATGTTTATAAAATTGTATATATCTTTTGGTTACCTAGTGATACCGTATCTTTTATCCTTGACTAATAAAACCATGTTCCAATTGTTTTATAACCATTTCCCCAAATCTTGGAGGTTCTAGTCCCTTCTTTCTTAGGTATTCCTCTAAAAGAGTCAACCAACGTTGAGACCAACTCCCTCTATACTTCATCGAAGACCATGAGCACA
This sequence comes from Viscum album, assembly GCA_963277665.1. Classification (NCBI taxonomy): domain Eukaryota; kingdom Viridiplantae; phylum Streptophyta; class Magnoliopsida; order Santalales; family Viscaceae; genus Viscum; species Viscum album. Next base: position 1,778,754,958 of record OY728157.1, read on the forward strand.
ACCCTCTCACTTAGTGTATTAATCCCATAATATGTTCCTATTCACAAGATGGTCTTAGGTTAAGGTCTAGAGTCCACATCACTTTATCATTTTATTTAGTGAAAATTATGGATAGAGATATTTACCTTGGTTTCAAAGACACATTTTGAAGGGTTGAAGGTTCAGTTGGGCCACCTTCCATTCATATTTACCACCCTTGTCTATGAGGAATTTGATTATACCACACTTCATGTTCGGGTGAAGGAGGGGATCTATTTAAGGGAGAAAAATAGTGTCCTTGAAATAAGGGTTATAGTAGATGAGGATTTCTATTCGATACAAAAAAGTTGGGACTAGGTTTTAAACAAATCTACTTAGCATGTGGTGGAGGTGGATTCTCACCGAGACGTAGAAAATAGTAAGAATTTTGAAATTCACCATCTCTAGTATATAATTATCCGTATTCAAGAAAATCTATCCCAGTTTCAACATGAAATTAAAATATTGGAGAAAACAATATTGAAGTAACATGGACTCTTGGACACAGTGGAGAATTCTATGTTTGATGTTGTTGCTAGGGTGGAGGATTTATAACAAATTGTGGTGGGGGAAGATAAATATTCTAATTAGCTCCAACAATACATTTCCCTCCCTAAAGTAGAGTTTTAGAGAGCTTAAGGACTCCTCTGAGCACATGTTGTGATGGGCTTGTAATTTCTCAACTTTTCTTTTTCTCATGTATTCTCAGGAGAGAATTTGATATGTAGAGTTTCATTCTCTTGCATGATTTCAATGAATATATCCTATGAACATTTGATGCTATTGTACAATTATCTTATATTTAAGATGTTCATGAAAATTCATTGACCTGATGTTTGTATGAATCATCAATGATTCTCATACTTTGTTTAATATCATGTAAACCTGAATGTCTGGATTTGAATGTTTAAATTATAACATATTATTCTCAAAAAAAAATCATGAATTCACAGCAACATGAGATTCATCACTAATGTATTTGCTCCAATTATCTTGACATTACATGATTCACAGGAAGAAAATTTGTGTATCATATTTTTCCTAGAGGGAGAGTGCTCTATCTTTTTCTGAAGTCAATGGATTTGGTGACTATAGAATTATTTTTGATAAATTTATATGGTGGGCCATATAATATTTATATATCTTTATTTATATTTCCCTAAATTTTTCCTAAGATTCATATAGGGGAAGAAATAGTGGGAATGAACTCTTATTTTGATTAGGCCACCCACTTATGGGTTTCAATCCTAGAAGGTTTTGTTCCTTTTCATGGTATTGCAAACTAAATAATTATTGTGTTGTAGTTTGGGGTATTTTATCTTGGGCCTTTTATCATTGGTAGTCTAGGGTCTTTTATCTCAGAACATCTATTTCTGGTGATATACCATTTGTGAAGTATAATTCTCCATGTAGTATCATGTCATGTGGAAAGGACATTTTCCATGCAATTTAACATCATGAGGTAAGGAAATAAATATGTTATGCAGTTTAAATTCTTGCTAGGAGAACATCAAATACCATGAATTTTAATGTCTTGATTCTAGGACATCATTGGTGAATATAAAATATGGGGAAGACATGCCATGGATTACCCAATAAACCCTGGGGTGTTGAGTTCTACTTCAGTGTTGATGGGGCTCATGAGGGTTAGAGTTCCTTTCTTGGAATGAGTAGATGCTTTTGGTTGGTAGGTCAATGTCCTTATGAATTGGTATCCTTTTAATATAGAGGTGTATCAACTCTTTCCCAAGGGTCATGGGATATTTATGGGGGTTATATTGGTTAAGTGATAAATATTAGGGAAGTTAGGCCCACCTAAATAGTTAGAATATGGGATGCATAAGTTACAACCCAAAAGTTTGAGTTGAGAAATATGGAAAAGGGAATACATACCTAGGATGACCCATAACACCCTAAGACTCTATGCTCTTCCACAGTGTTACCAGGGCTCGTGATTATTAGATATCCTTTCTTGAAATCATGGTATTCCTCTATTTGTTAGTTCAAAGACCTTATGAATCGATAGGATGGTCAAACAGAGTTTCCACCACTCTTTTCCAAGGTCCATGAAAGATTTTCAAAGAATCAAAAGTCCAGTCGATAAAGTTGGATATAGGGAGAAAGGTATTCCAAAAGGGTTCTGGAACCTTAGGAAAGTTTATCTATTAATGGGGAAGTCCATTCCATACATCCTTTGGTTTCATGTCATGGGGTATTAGCCTTAAAAATGTTTGATAATGGAGTGTTTGCTTCCTACTTTGAGAAAGGGTACAAAACATCGTGACGTAACATTGAGGATGTCAAATCCACTTGAATAGTCTGGTTACATGGACTGTAAATCATGGTCCAAAGTGGTCGGGTTATGTTGATGACATGGAAAAATTATTCCCCGAATGGATTAGAATAGTCTATGGTGCTCAGTTCTTCCATGGTGATGTTAGTGATCACATTGATCAAAAAGTCATTTTTGAAAAGTGAAACATTTTTTTGATGACCATTAGCACATATGTTGGAGCCATGGATATACATGCATAGTTGAATAAAGTGTCTCATGAATCTGGATATCTTTTTCTAAGGTCTGTGGAATTTTTTTGGCATTCTAAGGAACTCAAATCTTGATGTGTGATTTATGGAAAATGTAATATCCAAAAAGAGTTCAAGAACCCTAAAAGTTCTGTCTCTGCATAGTGAACATGTGATTGTAGAAAAGAGATGTGAAAAAACCATTACTATAAATTTTTCCAATACCATGGGGTCTTGATATAATGGATTGGCTTTTAATAGGGCTAAAAATTAGTCCCTATGAGATTTATACCTTATTGATTTATGCCATAATTTTTTCTTAAAATCTAGATATGAATAGTTTAGCAATCAGAGACTTGAATTTCTGATTAGTACAAACATTATGGGTTTTCAACCTTATAGATTTTGTGACTCTTTCACTATTATTTTTATGTCTTTTGATTTGGACCATCAATGTATGGAGTTTTATTTTTTACAGTTTTGACCAAAGTGCAGGTAGTTTAAGGTCATGATGCATATGAACCTAATATGAGGTGAATGTTACAAAAGAGCATAATTAGGATACATAGTGTCACAAGTACTCCAAAATACTTCTGAATGGGAGATAAAAATGTTATAAATCATGGATTAAGGTTCTCAGGTCATTGATAATGATATGGGTCAATCATGTCGGGGATAGACCATAACTCCCCCGTGTGCTGGGCTCTACCATAATGACATCAGGCTCACAAGGATAAAAAATCCCTCATTATAGAAGCAATATATCTATGGATGGTAGGTTTTAGTACTTATGAATCGACATCATGGTCAATAAGAGAGATCTATTTTCCTTTACAAGGGTTATGAAAGGTTTTCAGAAACTTGAGGTGCTCAAGGAATGAAGTGTAATTCATGGGTTAAGGGGATTAAAAGATAGCATAAGCACCTTGTACTCTGGTTGACCAGGGCTAGACTCTTGTGTCCATTTCATAAACAATGATTATGGGTGGTGGACTAAAAAATTCATCATCATGTTGCAGGGATATATTCATCATGTTCTTTTAATGTATTGAAACAAGGACATTTGCCTTGTAGTTTAACGCCATGTGATTAAGACTATTTTTCATTCCTTCCTATTTAACATTGTGTAGAGAGGATTTTTTTTGCATAGTTCTAGCCCATATGTAGTTAAGGGTGAATTTATATCATTTCAAACATTACAGATGAACAAAGGATGAAATATTTGGGTGTTTATATATATCATGTGATGAAAATAATAATTACATACATAGTTATTGTATGAAGTTTTCCTACATAGGTATAACACATACATGAGGATGGGGGATATTTTTTGTTTTTTCATAGTTGGACCAAAGAATCAAAGATCATGGAATCACTATGTATCCTATGAGGTAAATAATCAAGCCACACGTAGTTCTTGAATATGACATTCTCTGCGTAGGTTTGACCAATACATAGAGGGGCCATTGTTCCCATTAATTTTTGTAGCTAGGCTTGGGATTGGAGATCTCTGTGTCACTATGTATCCTATGATTATAGGAATGAAACCACACATAGTTCTTGAGAAACCAAGTAGTTTATTTTCATTTTGTAAGGACATAGGCTCCCTGATGTGAAAAGTGAATGTTGCGGCTCGACACAATACTTGTGATCTAAGTGTTATTACATATCCTATGATGAAAGGAATCTATACACATGTAGTTCTTGGATGAATGATCCTTGTGTAGGTATGACACATATGTTGTGAGGGGGTATTTTTTATGTTTATTAGTTATGGATGGGCCTGAGATTAGTGATCTAGGTGTCACTACATAACCTGCAATGAAAATAATTAAGCCACATGTAGTTGTTGAATGGAGGAATAGTGGGAGACCAACACCAAGGGTAGTGGACCTATTGGGTGTGGTCCACATTAATGTGATGTTTTATTTCATTAAAGGGACATCAACCATGTAGTTTATCATCCTATAATAAGGACTGATGGTGTGCCTTATAAATTCATGCATTCCGAACCATGAAAACTTTTCCATGAACAGATATCTATTGGATATGCAGGGAATTCCCTTCCAAAAATTCTAAGCTCGCATGATCTATGATCGGTGTGATAAATAAGGCATTTCAAAGGTTCCTAATGATATGGATGAAATAAGATAAATTTTATGGGAAGTTTGTATCATGTGGAGGCTAGTCCAAGATATAGGATCTCATAATCCCAACGTATCTCATTGGTATGATAATCAAGCCATACGTTATTCTGCAAAACCCATGCAGTTTAGTGTCATGGGGTGAGGACATCCGTAGTGTAGTTCTACTTCATACGCTGAGGATGATGGTGAGATGACATGAAAGAAGAAGGATTTTGTGGTTGTTCCCAAGAATGAATGTCTTGACATAACTATGTATCTAGTGATGGTAGGAATCAAGACACACATAGTTCTTGGAAACCATGAAGTTTAGTGTTATGCTTCAAGGACATTGGTCATGCAGTTTAACATCTTATGGTAAGGATGAGGTTCACCCAACCTGAGAAAAATTTTGGGGATCTGTAAAGTATTATGTTATGTTGTAAGGATGAGAGGTGTTTTTTAGTTTAACATCATGTCATTAGGACCTAAGATACTGTACAGTTTACCATCTTATTGTTAGGATCTATTTTTTACAATTTAACACCACGTGTTCATGATGTGTTTCATATTGTTTAACATCATGTGGTTAGTATTATTAAAGATTTATGGTTTTTATAAAAATAATTTATTAAGAAACCTCGCATTGGTGGGCGTGTGTCACATGCCCCCCATCCATTATGGATAGTGAGTATGATCCATTGTGATAGGATTTATGTATGATATAATTTCCATACCACATGGGTTCCACCTTCCAAGGTTTCTTTCACTGTATCATTGGGGTTCTAAGAGCCAATACTAGTTCTTCGTGATTGAATGAGCATTGGTGGACCTTTTTATTAAAGGATTTTTTGATATTATTTTGATGGACTTAGAGGTTGTGTAATGTATGAAACCAGTTCTCATCAAGCTACTCCAACACATAAAACTAATTTTTTTATTCCTCATCATCCAAAAGTTGTGTATAAATGGATATTCAATGTGAGGGTAACTATAATTCTATGGTAAACACTACCTCGATCTGGTACACTAATGAATATAGTGTTTCTTTTACAGAAGTATGTATGGTGGTATGGTAGGCCTATAACGAATACAGAAGCTTTTCCAACCAAGAATTCTTGTCCTTATTCACTCTATTCTAGAGTATATTTGACAGGGTGTTATTGAAGTTCTCTATTTGAAATTTTTTGTCATCATGATATTATGATGAGTGATTGTACTCAATTTTGTACTCATGGTATAATTTCTTCAACTCTGTAGAATAGAAGTTGGTGTCATTGTCCATCAGTTTCATTTGTGGGACTCTGAATCTAGTGATGATATGGGACTTCATGAAGGTGATGATATTATTTATATAGACTTCCTTGGTTGTTATCTCCTCTTTCAATTTGGAAAATAAGTTGGTAGCGGTAAGGATGTACTCGAACTGCCTGGATGTGGTTGGGGAATATGTACCCATAATATTGATTCCCCACATGGAAAATAGATAAGAAGATGTAGATCGATAAAGAAATTAGAGGGGTTAATGGGTGATGGTTTAATAAACTTTTCATGAATGACATTTCTTTTTAAATTCCACACAGTCCTGTATCATGGTTTTCTAATAGTGACACAACCTCCAGATTTAGTGAGAGATCCTATTCCCAGAATGATGAGTGTCACAAGATCTTTCCTATTCTTCTTCCATGATGGAGAGAATATATCTTTTTTATATGAATTTATAGGGGATTTCATTTAATCCACTCTTGTATAAGGATTTATACTCATTTGGACCATCATATAGGGTTAAGTTCAACACTCGGTGTCGAATATATTCCCTTCCAGCTCGGTCTTCTAGGAGGAACCCATCGTGGACATAACTAGTTATGGGATCCATCCATGTAGGGGTTGATATATGTTCAACCTGATCTATAATGGTGTTGAATTGATTTATTTATTTCATGTTGAAAACGATGATTGATGAGACCGTTCTCCTATTCGTAATGCAGAAGATGGCTTCCTCCCGCTCAGGGTAATCCAAGACTATGGATGCATTAGCCAATACATCAACCCAAATGTTCCATGATCATGGAATATGATAAAATATGGGTTCAAAAGGGAAATATTCCATTATTCCTATAACATAATCAGTAAGAGGGGATAATTATTCGTTTATTATGGAATATCTACCATTGATTATAATTATCACTAGATATGGATCCCCCACTACTAGAATTTTATCTATTTGGGATGGGATCCCATCGCAAAAACTCTTTTGTGACGGGGTCCCGTCGCAAATAGCCCATTGCAGAAAACAACATCCCAACTATTATTTTTTGTGATGGGCCCATCACATAAAGTACAAGTTGTGACAGGAAGTGGTCTCGTTGAAAATAAATCTCGGATTAAATATATTATATGTATAAGAACCTATTGCGACGGGACGACAACCCATCACAAATAGCTTTATGTTATAAACTTGTTGCGACAGGCCTGTCACAAAAAAAGTTTTTGTGATGGTAAAGTAACTCGTCGCAAATAAGATTTAATATATATATATATATAAACTATTTGTGATGGGACCCCATCAAAAAAGTCCCCATCGCAAATACTTAATAAAATAAAAATAATATTATATATATGATTATTGAAAAAATAATATTAATATTGTTAAAATAATTAAACAAATTAAAAAATATTAAAATTATAAATATTTGAAAATACTTAAAAAAAATAAAAAAAATAAATAAATTATGATTAATGAAACAATTATATTAATATTATTAAAATAAAAAAATAAAAAATATTAAAATTCTCAAAATTCGTAAAAAAATTTAAAAAAATCATAAAGCATTTTGCAGTATTCACACCAATATAAAAGTAAAAAAATATAAATAGTTCAAATTATTAAAAATGTTCAATTCAAAAATTTTTAACAAAACAAAAAAAAAATCACTGGGGGATAGACTTCTGGAGGAGCTGGAGGAGATGGTGGAGGAAACTCCATCCCTAAACTATGAGTCAGATGGTGCATGTACTCCATCTACTCGTGTTGATGCTGCTGCCATCGATGCATATCCTCCTTGTGCTGTTGACGCATATCTTCCTGCTGCTTATGAAAACTCTCTATAAGCTCAATTTGAGCTCGCAACTGCTCCTGATACTATGAGACAGAAGATGATGCCTCTCCACGAGCTCCTCTAGAGTTAGACACCGACATCGCAACAGTACCGTAATAAGTCTCAGGAGTCAAATGAGAGCCAATACCCACTATTAGGCCATTCTCTAAGGCATACTGGGTAACTAGCATCCATGCCGCCTCATAGAAATGGTGGGCACTAGTCTGATCAGCCGTCTCGTCCTGACTCTTAGCCCATGTCTGAGAGGTCGTGGCCTCATGTGACTCCTTCTGTATCAATTTGAAATAAAAAAGGGAAAAATTATAAGTAGTTAATTTTCAAACTGAAACATAAATAATACCAGAATTGGAAAAAAAAATTAACCCATCGGCATTTTTCACCTCGGTTCTACATAACCTTCCTGAAAAGCTGTAAAAATCTATTTATCACATCGGTTATTTTATAATCGATGTAAAAAGTAATGAGATTATATTTTTAACATTGGTTATGTTATAACCGAAGTGAAAATTGAATATGGCGCACTTTATGATGTTGGTCATAAAATAACCGATGTTATAAAGAAAATCTCTGTGGTTTATCACATCGGTTTAAAAAAACCGATGTGATAAATAATTTTCTATTTCGGTTATTAAATAACCAATGTTATAAAAATTTTTAATGATTTATCGCGCCCCATATTTAATCATTCTGTTTTCATCGATCGGGAAACCTGCGACTCGTCTCTCCCCCGTGGAAAACTTGAAAGGATTCTTCGAAGTCGTTCCCTCTAGCTTAATTTTTCCCACATCATTCATCATCTTTATTGTCACCAGATCTATAAGGTCAACTCGAAACACACAAGTAAGCCTCACACGGCTCAGTTTCAGTTTTTATTTTTCGTGATGCCCTAAAGTAATTTTTTTAGATGTTATTTTTCTATCACTGTTCTTACTGTCATAGTAAGTTTTGTAGTTTCCATTTATACAATGAAAAATTCTTTTCTGATAAAAGAAACCATGAAAGTGATATCATGCAAGTTTACGATTTTTGTGTGTTTGTGCGTATACATGGGGTGTGCAAGGGGGTGGGGCTGTCCAAGTGGGTGGGGGTACCGAGGGGGGTGGGGCTATTCAAGGGGTGGGGGTGTCTAGGGGGTGTCAAAGGGGGTGGGGGTGGTGTCTATGGGGGGTGCGAGCACTGTACAAGGGGGTTAGGGGTGGCCAAGGGGGTGGGGTGTCTAGGGGGTGAGGGGGCTGTTCAAGGGGATAGGGGTGTCCAGGGTGGTGGGGGTGTCTAGGGGGTGAGTGGGCTGTCCAAGGGGGTAGGGGTGTCCAGGGGTGGGGGTGTCTAGGGGTGGGGGGCTGTCGAGATGGGTGGGGGATGTCGAGGGGGTGGGGGCTGTCCCAGGGGGTGGGGGATATCAAGAGGGTTTGGGGGGCTGTCCAGGTGGTCGGGGTGTCCAAAGGTGGGGGAGGGCTATCCAAGGGGGTGTGGGTGGTGTCCAGGGTGGTGAGGGTTCTTTCCAATGGGGTAGGGGTGTCTAGGGTGGGGGTGGTGTTGAGGGGGGTGAGGGGCTGGTCCAGGGGGTTGGGGTGTGTAGGGGGTGGGGGTGTCCTAGGGGTGGAGGTGTCCTGGGGGGGGGGGGTGTCCTGGAGGGATGCGGGATTTCCAATGGTGGGGGCTGTCTAGAGGGGTGGGGGCTATCCAAGGGAAGGGGGGATGTACAGAGGGTTGGGGTTGTCTAGTGGGGGGGGGGGGGTCCAAGGGGGTGGGGGGGTGTCCAGAGGGTTGGGGGGGGGGGGTCCAGGGGTTGGGGTTGTCCAGAGGGTGGGGGCGGGGGGGGGGGGGGGTCCAGGGGGTCGGGGTTGTCCATAGAGTTCGGGGTGTTCAAGGGGGTAGGGGTGGTGGTGTCCAGGGGGTGGGGGATATCTAGAGGGGTGGGGGCTGTATAGGGGGTGGGGGCTATCCATAGGGGTGGGTGCTGTCCAGAGGGTTCGGGGGGTTGTCTGGGGGGGGGGGGGGCTGTCTAGAGGGGTGGGGTGGGGTGGGGGCTGTCCAAGGGGGTGGTCGTGTCTAGGGGGTGTCCAAGGGGGTGGGGGTGTCCAGGGGTGAGGGGGCTTTCCAATAGGGTAGGGGTGTCCAGGGGGGTGTCGAGGGGGGTGAGGGGAGGTCCAGGGGTTGGGGGTGTCGATGGGGTGGGGGTCCAAGGGGTGGGGTGTCCAAGGGGTCGAGGTTGTCTAGAGGGGTGGGGGATGTCCAAAGGAGTGGGGGCTGTCTAGGGGGTGGGGGCTATTCAGAGGGTTGGGGGTGATGTTCAGGGGGTGGGGGTGTCCAAGGGGGTGGGGGGCTGTCCCGAGGGTTGGGGAGTGTCCAGGGTGTGTGTGTGTGTGTGGGGGGGGGGGTTGTCCAGATGGTTGGGGGTGTCCAAGGGGGTAGGGGGTGGGGGTGGTGTCCAAGAGGGGTGGGGGCGTCCAAGGGGTGGGGGGCTATCCAGGGGGTTGCGGGGCTGTCCAGAGGGTTCGGGACCTTCCAGAGGGTTCGGGGGGTTTCCAGGGGTGGGGGCTATCCAGAGTGGTGGGAGGGGGGGATTTCCAGGGGTGGGGGCTCTCCAGAGGGTTGGGGGCAGTCCAGGGGTCGGGGCTTTCCAGGGGGTTGGGGATGTCTAGAGGGTTCTGGGTCTCTAGGGGGTGTCCAAGGGGGTAGGGGTGGGGGTGGTGTCTAAGAGGGGAGAGGGGTGTCCAGGGGGTGGGGTGGCTGTCCAGTTGGGTTGGGGGCTGTCTAGGGGGGGGGGGGGGTTGTCCAAGGGGTGGTGGTGTCCAGGGGGTGTCCAAGGGGGTGGGGGTGTCCAAGGGGGTGAGGGTGGTGTCCAGTTGGAGGGGGATATCTAGAGGGGTGGGGGACTGTCCAAAGGTTTCAAATCGTTGAGATCTGTGTAATTTTCAGTATTGAATGTATACATATTTTTATATTTATACTTCATATTTCTTTTTTACGGAAGGGGGAATTTGGTAACCAGTTGCACTAGGATGTATTCTTTGTGTACCTTAAAAATAAAGGATCCAAGATGAATTTAAAATTGTTATATATAACTATATTTTCTTTTTAAAATCATTTTCATGCATATTTTTTTTAAATATTCATAGATTTTTTTATATTTCAAAATTGTTTTACATTCAAATTATGATATTTTACAAATAAACATATATTTTTCTTATCTTAAAAAGATATATAATTTTGATATTTGTTATAGGTAATAATGAGTCAAAGTTGGATTACGGAACATCGAATGAGTAATGTATATAAGGAAGGTGTTGATGCCTTTTTGGAATTTTCTAAACAAAATATTCCAAGTAGTGACATTTTTTTCTATCTATGCCTGAAATGTTTGAATATGAAGAAGTTGAAAAGTAGAGAGTTCAAAGATCATTTGATTTGTCATGGTTTTAATTCTAGTTACAGCCCTTAGAATTGATATGGTGAAACTGGACAGAATGTCAGATCTACTGATGATGATGATTCACAAGATAGTAACTCCGATGAAATTGAAGAAATGATTTGAAATATTGTAGTAGAAAAAATTTAGATAGAACTGACAGTTGATCGTCTATATGGTGATGCTGAAAAACCAATGTATCCTGGTTGTACGGATTTTACAGTTTTTCAGCTATGTTAAGATTGATTATCCTGAAGGAGAAACATGGATGGAGTGACAGAAGTTTTACAAAGATGATACAATTGATGAAAGATATTCTTCCAAAAGTTAACAATCCTCCAGATTAACATTATAAGGACAAGAAAATATTATGCCCGATGGGATTGGGATACAAGAAAATACATGTCTATCCAAATAATTGTATGATATATATGAAAGAATATGAATTTATATCAGAGTGTCGTAATTGTAGGACATCACAGTATAAGGTGAAAGAAAATCACAGGCTGGTGTAGAGATTAGAAATATCCCTTCCATGTTATTTTGGTATCTTCTTATAATTCATCATTTGAAACGTTTATTTTCTAATTCCCATGATGCAAAAAGGTTAATATGGCATGATGATGAGTGGGTATGTGATAAAAAAATACGTCATCCAGCTGATTTTCCATAATGGAAGAAATTTTATGAGCAATATCCTACATTTGGAAATGAAATTAGAAATCTCAGACTAGGGTTGTGTGTAGATGGAATGAATCTATACCGAACACTCAGTAGCACACATAGTTTATGGATTATTTCATTGGTAATTTACAACCTCCACTACCACAAAAATAGTTTTTCCCAGCACCCCCCCCCCCCCCTTTATCAGCACTAATGAAAAAACGCTGATAAAGGGGGGTTCCTTTCTCAGCGCTCAAAAAAGGGCTGATAACGGGTGCCTTTATCAGTGCTAAAAAAAGTGCTGATAAACGTACCCCTTTATCAGCGCTTTTTTTAGTGCTGATAAAGCCCCCCCCCCCTTATCATCACTGATAAAGGGACCCCCTTTATCAGTGCTTGTTTAGTAGCACTGATAAAGGGGGGGGGGGGCTTTATCAGCGTTTTTTTAAAGTGCTGATAAAGAGTCAAATTCAAAAAAATATTTTCAAAAAAATATTAGTATATTAATATATAAATATAGTTATATTGATATAAATATAATATATAATCTTTAAATATATTTTAGATAAGTTTAAATGTACATTTACACTTAATATACTTAAGATATAAGATATTTAATGAAAATAGCCTCTTAACAAATTAAAAAAATATTTCTAATTAATATATTTCAAATTATTATGGAGTAATATTCATTTAATAACAATTTTAAGACTAAAAAAATTTAAAAAAATTAAAAAAAGATCCAAAATATGTTGAAAACACAATTTAAACTTTAAACGGCCATAACTTTTGATACGGGTGTCCGTTTGAGCTCTACCACATATCAAATCGAAGCATGCGATGAGCTCTACGTCGCTGTGATAGGGAGACCCCAGTAAGAGGTTTTTCAAGGCCAAAAGAGGCCCAGAAGGCCTCCAAAACTAGGATTTTAGTTGGGGTACACCGATTTTTTAACATTTTGTGGATTTTTAGCCTCGTTTAAGGGGGTATTATTGAATTTTTTTGGTGGGGACAGAATTTATTACAAGATATTACATTCATATTGATATTATTTCTTTGAAATTTTATCTTTTTTTATAATTCACTGGTATTTATAATCAAATATATAACAATATATGCATATTTTTTATAGATTCACACATAAAATTTAATTATAAATATAAATACTAAAATATATTTACATATAAAATATATTAGCTTTATCTAAATAATAACTAATATCTATTTTATTTAAAATAAAAATATATAAATATTTATATACTTATATATTAATCTAACTATATATATATATATTAATCTAGCTATATATATATATTAATATAACTACATATATATTAATATTACTATATATATATATATTAATATCACTATAAATATATATATTCATATATCTATATATATATATTAATATAAATATATATTAATATACGAATAAATATAACTAAATATATATTAATATAACTATATGTATATTAATATAACTATATATATATTAATATAACTATATATATTAATAGAACTATACATATATTAATATAACTATATATATTAATATAACTATACATATATTAATATATCTATATATATATATTAATATAAATATATATTAATATACAAATAAATATAACTATATATATATATAGATATCATGAAATAGTAAACAAATCAAAATAGAGTAGTGGTAAAGGCTTAGGCGCACAGGGGGGAGGTCTCGAGTTCAAAACCTACTAGAGGCAGAGGCGCATGCATCGGGGTGGATGTGGGGGGCTAGCGCTGATAAAGGGTGGAGGGGGTGCCCGCGGGGCGCTGGAGGGGGTGGAAAGCGCTTTTAAAAGTGGGGCTCAAGCGCTAATAAAATCCCCCCAGATTGGCATGATTTTTTAATTTTTTTTAATTTTTTTTAATTTTTTTAAATTTTTTTATTTTTTTTAACTTTTATCAGTGCTTTTTTAAAAGCTCTGATAAAAGGGTCCTTTATGAGCACTAAAATGAAAGCACTGATAAAGGAAGCGCTGATATAGGACCCCTTTATCAGCGCTAAAAAAAGAGCTAATAAAGGGGCACTTTTATCATCATTTTTTAGCGGTGATAAAAGACCCCTTTTATTAGCGCTTTTTTTAGCGCCGATAAAAGGGGTCTTTATCAACGCTTTTTTGAGCGCTGATAAAGGGGACCCCCCCCCCCCCCCTTATCTTTTCCGGCTTTAACAGTGCTTTTCTAGCGCTGTTAACTGCCATTTTTAGCACTGATAAAGGGCGTATTTTTAGTAGTGCTCCCTTCTGATGTTTGCATGAAGTGAATATATGTCTTGGTGAGTATAATGATCTATGGTCCGAAGCAACCAAGAAATGATATTGATGTTTTCTTGTCACCATTTATTGATGATTTGAAACTTTTAAGGGAGGATGGTATTAGGGTGTATGATTCTTATAAAATGGAATATTTTCAACTACATGCAGTGCTTATGTTCACTATAAATGACTTCCCAGCATATGGAAATTTGTCTGGATTCAGTGTTAAAGGGAATAAAGCATGTACAATTTGTGAACAACATACTTCATATTTTCAATTGCATCATGGGAGGAAAACAGTATACAAGAGTCATCAAATGTTTTTGCCTATGGATCACTCTTATATAAGACTAAAAAAGGCATTCAACGGCTCACAATAATTTTGCAGTGTTCCAAAAGCTTTATCCCCTGATATGTATTTTGAGAGCGTGGAAAACCTTGATGTGACATTGGCAAAGACACAGAAATATTGTAATGATTGACATATTTGGAAGAAAAGGTCAATATTTTTTGAGCTACCATATTGGAGATATCATGAAGTTAAACATAATATTGTTGTCATGCACGTGGAGAAGAATATCTGTGATAGTTTTATTGGAACATTGTTAGATATTAAAGGAAAGACAAAATATGGGTTGAATGCAAGATTAGACTTACTATCAATGGGAATAAATTTGGAGTTAGCCCCCACTCCTAATGGAAGACGAACATTTCTTCCCCCGGATTGTCATAAATTATCCTGGAGGGAGAAAATTAGCTTTTCTTAGTGTCTTCATGATATCAAAGTTCCTTAAGGTTATTCTTCAAATGTAAAAAATTTTGTCTCATTGAAGGATTTGAAGTTGATAGGTATAAAATATCATGATTTTCACATCATGATGCAACAAATTCTACCAATTGCATTGTTTGGAATATTTCCCATCCATGTTAGAAAGACTATAGTGAAGTTGTGTTATTTTTTCAATTGAATTTTTAATAAGGTGATTGATGTGAATGATTTTAACATTTTGAAAAATGATGAAATTTATAGACTTTTTCAATTAGAAATGTATTTTCCTCCATATTTTTTTTTGATATAATGGTGCATTTAATGATTCATCTAGTTTGAGAAATAATGCTGTGTGAACCAATATATCTTTGTTGGATGTATCCTTCTGAAAGTTATATGAAAATATTGAAGGGGTATGTTAAGAATCTATATCAACCTGAAGCCTCCATTATTGAAAAGTTTATTTCTGAGGAGGTTGCAGAGTTTTTTACGAGCTACTTGGTTATGGTGGAGCACATAGGTTTACCTCCATATCACTATGAACAAGTTAATAATGAGGGAAAGGGGATTTGTGGCTTGAAACTCAAATCGTTTTCAGCTAAACAGATAAAGAAGTTATAATTTTACATCTTTAATAACATAGTTGATGCTCAACCGTATATCACATTGCATGTTAATGAGTTGAAAAAATGTCATCCAAAGAAGAATTAAATGTTGATTTTGAATGAGCAGAACAAAACATTTTTTTCATGGTTTAAAAGGACCTTTCTTGGTAGATCAGATATATCAGAGACATTAAAATGGGTAGTGGTTGGTCCATGTTTAAATGTGATAACATGGTCTAGTTATGACATTAATTGATATACATTTCATACGAAAGATCTGGAAAACAAAAGTGTAGTTCAGAATAGTGGTGTATTGGTGTTTGCAGAAGCAATGCATTTTTCGATTTCTAAAGACAAAAACCCAATTTCTACATCAAGTGCATATTATGGAGTGATTGAAGAAATATGGGAGGTTGATTAATTTAAAATTAAAGTATTTATTTTTAACTATAAATGGTTTATCAGTAATAATATTGTTAAACACGATGAATTTGGAATGATAGTTGTTAATCTGAATAGATTGGAAGACACAACTGGTTCTTTTATAATGGAAACACATGAAAAACAAATTTTCTATGTAGTAGATCAATCAGATATGCAGTGGGATTTTTTTTACAAGGGAAAACAATATATTTGTGAGGATCAACTTGACGAATATGTGGATTTATGTGAGATCCCTACTTCTATGGAAAGATTAGCATAACATAATGATGATCATGTTGAAGACATGGTTTGGGCCATAAGGAGCGATCACGATGAAGGAATTTGGTAAAACAATCAATTTATACATTCCTAATATTTTAGGTAACATATGTTTATTTGTTGTTTACATTTATTATTTTCATAAAATGTTAGATATTGTAATATTTTTATTTATGAAATCACATATTAAACCAAATAAGTTAAAGTTTTTGTTTATTTTAATTTTATTTAGTTTACTTTATCATGTTTACCATTATGTAAATTATATATCTATTATTTTTGTTGCATGACAATTACTTTAGGATGTTTACCATCTTTACCATTGTTTAACATGCTTACCATATTAACCATGTTTACTATTACGTAACTTATTAAAATTTTCTATTTTCTATTTATATTAGTATTGTAATATTTGAATTTGTATATTTTTGAAATAATGTTTGTTTTTTTGAATTGAAGGATAATGACAGATCAATCAGTTGACCAACCAAATGATTTTGGAGATGAGCATAATGATCATACCTCTGGGGAGGAAAATTCACATGCTCCTCTTGATGTTCTCCAATCTTCCTCATGTGCTCCCATAACAACAAAGAGTTCAAGATTTGGTAAACATGGGTGCACAGGTTTACCAAAATTATCACTTTCCTATATGCAGGACCAGAGGATACTCGTTGAGTTTGATGAGAATGATATTCTTAGAGGTTTAAATGGAAAAGATTTTAAGAGTTTTGTATCAACTCAGGGTAAGATCAAAGTAAGCATTTTTTATGATGACTGGAGAAGTGTGGACAAATCGATAATATCTCAGTTGTAGGAGATGATTTTGGTAACATCTTTTGCTATTGTTTTCATATTATTTAAATGTTTCTAGTATATATAATATGTTTAACCTATTCTTTATCATATGAAATTTGATATCCCTGAAACTACAGGAGTCAGGAAGAAATGCTTATCGATGGATTCTAAGAGATGGAGGGATTTCAAATCAACCCCTCATCTGATTTCATTTTTGGTCATGGGAGTCATGACAATCCATGTCATATATATCCTTTCATAGATGAAGACACATGGAGACAATTTGTTGAAATTAGAAGAAAAGATTAATTTTTTGTAAGGGAGATGTAAACTTTTGTAACCTTTCTTATATAAATGATTATATGAATGTTTTTTTAATAAATTATTATTCTTAATTTATAGAAAAAAAGTAAATATCATCGTGATATCCAATATAAAAATGTATACCCTCGTAGTTTATCTCAGGGAGGGTTTACATTATTGAATGAACAAATGATGGTAGAAAATTTAAAAAAATTGAGACCCAAGTCTTCAAGCTCTGGAGAGGTGGCCCCTCCATCCCCTCCATCTAGACATGAAAAATGGAAGAGGGCTCAGATGGGCCAAAAAGGGCAATATCTTTCTGATGATTCGAGAATCATAGATGAGAGGATTGTAAGATATTTATTTTATTTATTGAAGTTAACTATATTCTTCATTTAATTTCAATCATAACAGAAATGTTAAATAAATTAATACTTGATTCTCTTGAGGAGTAGAGCTCACAATGGGGTATTTATAGCTGTTGGGTGGTAAGATATTATATCTGCAGCATTGGGATAGCCCGAACATCCACATCATGTTTGAGGATATCCAATAGGTGTATCGATAAGAAAAGTGTTTCCACATTCTTCAAATTCTTTTGTTGAGGGTGTTTATAAAAAAATAGAATCCTTGGAGGCTGAAGTTCATAATATTAATGCGAAGATGGAGGAAAATATTATAGCGTCAGTACAGTATATGTTTGACGACATGAAAAGACAATTTTAGACCGCAACTCCCACTCCTCCACCTCCCCCTGCACACACCATTATTTATCCTCTAACTCTTTCAGTAGCTCCCACTCCCCTACCTCAGCCTGCGGACCCCATCATTTATCCTACTCCTCTACTGCAGCTTCTTACTTATTGTGAGTTGTATAATGATGATCCTCAACATCATATAGTTTCATGTGGGTTGGTATATTGTATAGTAGAAACAATTCATCATCAACAGTTAGAGGTAGATCATCATAGGGTCACTATACATGATATTATAGAAAGATCAGCTCAAGTACCATTACCTATAGATAAGGTTATGACAGTTGGACATAGTATCATCCATTTTTTAATTTGGCCATCCATATTTCTACGACTCATTACCATAGAGGTATGTATGTTATATCTTCTATATTTTTTTATTAAAGTTGTTTTATCATTTGAAAACTAATATATTTTTCTATTTATTTTTATAGGAATACTTAAAAGGTAAATAAATACTTTATAGACAACAAAAAAGACAAATGGCTATGACATTAGATACATATTCTAGTAGTCATGACAAATTGTCAAGATATTAAAATTTATTGGCGGATCATTATGAGTTTCCAATGGAAGCTCATGTTTGTGGATGTGAAATAAATGTGGGGATTATGAAAACTGATATCCTGTAGCTTGTTACTGGAGATAAGTTGGGTATCAATGTGGTGAATTTTTTCCATGTAAGTCTTAACACCTTTTCCATGCGTTATATTTAATAAAAATGTATACTTATGTGTATTTTGTATTAGGTATCATTATAACATTTTTTAGAAGAATGAGTGTATAGATGTATTTGGATTCATGAACCCACATTTTATTTCCCCTGAAGCACATGCATTGGATGAGGAATAAATAATGCTTTATATTGCTGAAATATTTGAACAGAATATAATCACATAATGTTGGATGATGCCTTTTTGTGAGAGGTATGAAACACATCTATAGAAAAGAGTTCATTATCATTTAACATAAATAACCACTTACCTTAAATTTAATGTTATCTGGGATCATTTGATGTTTGTTGTTTTTTCCCCAGACAGAAAACACATTATTAGATATGCTCTTTCAATGGAGATGTGTAGGAATGTTTTAAGAATATGTTGGAAAGGTAAGTTTCAATTTCTCAATAGTTATTAATATTATAATTAAATTCAAATTTATCCCATTCGTATTATTTTCTAACAGGGGATGGGTCTACTTTGGAAAAAAAACAAAGAAAAGGAGTGAGAAAATGAAATATGTAAAAGTTAAGGTAAATATCCATTTATAATTTGTACGTTTTGATTTATTACTTAAAAATAATATTTTGAATTTACACTCATTCAAACAGAATTTCCATGAACAAGATGGTGTCATCAAATGCGGATATTATATGTTAATATTTATATATTAAATAATTACAACTAGAACACCTGTGAACTTTGACTTGGTAAGATTTATTTTTTAAACATTTCCATAATATTTCATTTTATTTATTAATTATACATGTTAAATACTATCCTATTAATTTGTAGCTATTTGATGACCCGCAACCCTATAGTGATCAAGAGGTCAAACACTTACAAGTGGAACGGTCAATTTATTTTATAGGTTTGATTGGATTTTAGTTTGTTTATAGTGTAAAACGTAATTTTGAATATTATCATTATAATTGTGTATTTGGTAGTCTTTTAGGTTAGATTTTGTTTTTTTTAAGTTGACATAGTATGTTTTGAATGTTATATATGTAAATGTTTAATTTCCCTCTACTTCTTGTTTTGGTCTAGTTATGATGGTTTTTCTGGTATGGATTCTGGTCTGGGGGGGTCCAAGGGTGTGGGGGTGTCCAGTGGGGTGTGGGATTTCTAGGGGTGTGGGAGGGCTGTCCAGTGGGGTGGGGGTGTCGTGGGAGTTAATGAGGGTGGGGGGAGGGGCGGTCCAGGGGGTGGGATAATTTCCAGGAGGGTGGGACGACTGTCTAGGTGAGTGGGGGCTGTCCAGGTGGTGTCCATGGGTGGGGGTCCTGTGGGGTGAGGAGGGTTTTCATGGGTGTGGGAGGGTTTTCCAATGGGGTGGGGGTGTCCAGGGTGTCCATGAGGGTGGGGGGAAGTCACGGGGGTGGGAGAGTTTCTAGGGGGGTGGGAGGGCTGTCTAGGGGTGTGAGGGGGGGGGGGGGGTTGTCCAGGGGTGTGCGGCGGGTGTCCTGTGGGGTGAGGGAGGTTTCCAGGGTGTGGGAGGGTTGTCCAATGGGGTGGGTTTGTACAGGGTGTCCATGGGGGTGGGGCACTCTAGGGGGTGGGGGTGTCTAGGAGGGTGGGAGGGATGTCCATGGGGGTGGGGGGCTATCCAGGGGATATGCAGGGCTGTGGGGGGGGGAAGGGGGTTTCAAGGGGGTGGGTGGGTTTCTAGGGGTGTGGGAGGGCTATCTAGGTGTGGGGGGGGGGGGGGGTGTCCATGGGGGTGGGGGTGTCCAATGGGGTGAGGGGGGTTTCTAGTGGGGTGTGGGAGGGCTTCCCAGTGGCGTGGGGGCTGTCCTTGGTGTCCATGAGGGTGGGTGGGATGTCTAGGGGGTGGGAGCATTTCCAGAAGGGTTGGAGGGCCGGCCAGGGGAGTTGGGACTGTCCATGGGGTGTCTAGGGGTGCATGTGTGTGTGGGTGGGGGGGGGGTGTTTTATGGGTGAGGGAGGTTTCCAACGGTGTGGGAGGGCTGTACAATGGGGTGGGGGAGTCCAGGGTGTCCATGGGGGTGGGGGAAGTCCCGAGGGGTGGGAGGGTGTCCAGGAGGGTGGGAGGTCTGTCCAGGGGAGTGGGGGATGTCCAGTGGGTGTCCAGAGCTGCGGGGGGTGTCCAGGGGGGTGAGTGGGTTTCTAGGGGTCTGGGAGGGATGCCCAGGGGTTTGGGGGTGTCCATGGTGTCCATGGGGGTGGAAGTTTCCTATGGGGTGAGGGGGGTTTCCAGTGTGGTGTGAGAGGGCTTCACAGTGGGGTGGGGGTGTCCTGGGTGTCCTTAAGGGTGGGTGGGCAGTCCCGGGGGTGGGAGCATTTCCAGGAGGGTGGGAGGGCTGTCCAGGGGAGTGGGGGGCTATACAGGGGGTGTCATGTGGGGTGAGGGGGGTTTCCTGGGGTGTGGGAGTGCTGCCTAGTGGGGTGGGGGTGTCCATGGTGTCCATGGGGGTAGGGGCTGTCCAGGGGTTTGGAGTGTTCCTAGGAGGGTGGGAGGGCTTTCCAGGGGAGAGGGGGGATATCCAGGAGGTTTCTTGGGGTGATGGAGGTTTCCAAGGGTGTGGGAGGGCTGCTCAGTGTGGTGGGGTGTCGAGGGTGTCCATGGGGGTGGGGGCAGTCCCGTGGGTGGGAGGGTGTCCAGAAGGGTGGGAGGACTATCCGGGGGAGTGGGGGGCTATCCAGTGGGTTTCCAGGGATGTGGTGGGGGTGTCCAGGGAGTGGGTGGGTTTCGAGGGGTGTGGGAGTGTTGTCCAAGGGTGGGGGGTGTCCATGGTGTCCATGGGGGTGTGGGGTGTCCTGTGGGGTGAGGGGGTTTCCAGTGGGGTGTGGGAGGGATACAAAGTGGGTTGGGGGGATATCTTGGGTGTCCATGAGGGTGGGCGGGGCAGTCCAGGGGGTGGGAGCAATTATAGGAGGGTGGGAGGGCTGCCAAGGGGAGTGGGGGGCTGTCCAGTGGGTGTCATGTGGTATGAGGGGTTTTCAAGGGTTGTGGGAGGTCTTTCTAGTGGGGTTGGGGGGGGGGGGTGTCCAAGGTGTCCAAGGGGATGGGGGCAGTCCAGGGGGTGGGAGCATTTCCAATATGGTGGGAGGGCTGTCCATGGGAGTGGAGGGCTGTCCCGGCGGTGTCCCGGGGTGTGTGTGGGGGGGTGTCCTGTGGGTGAAGGGGGTTTCCAGGGGTGTGGGAGGGATGTCTACTGGGGTGGGGGTTTTCAGGGTGTCGAGGGTGTCCATGGGGGTGGGTGGGCAGTCCAGGGGTGGGGGGGGCTGTCCAGGAGGGTGGGAGGGTCTAGGGGGTGGGGGTTGTCTAGGAGGGGGTGTCCAGGGGTGTGGGGGGTGTCCATGGGGGTGGCGGGTGTCCAGAAGGGTGGTAGGGTTGTTCGGGGGGGGGGGGGGGGGGCTATCCAGGGGTGTGTGTGGGGGGGTGTCATGTGGGGGGGGGGGGGGCTCTAGGGGTGTGGGAGGGATGTCTAGTGGGGTGGGGGGCCTAGGGGTGTGGGATGGTGGGTGGGGGGGGAATCCAGGGGTGGGGGCGTCAAGTGGGGGGGGGGGTATCCTCTATGTGTGTGTGTGGGGGGGGGGGGTGTTCCAGTAATGGGATTTTTAGGGGTGGGGAGGGGGTTGTCCAGTGGGGTGGGGGGTCTATGGGTGGGGGGTCCTGTCCAGGGGTGTGGGGGCTCTCTAGGAGGTGGGGGCTATCCAGGAGGGTGGGGGCAGTCCAAGGGTGTGGGTGGTGTCTAGTGGGGTGGGGGTGTCTTGGGGTGTGGTGGGGGCTGTCCAATGGGTTGGGGGTTCTGGTTTAGTTTTGGTCGGGTTTTGGTTGTTTTTGGTCTGTTTAAGGTCTTCTTTTGGTAGGGCATAGTAGCCGAGGCGGTGTTCAGGGGTGTGGTGGGGGTTTTCTAGTGGGGTGGTGGGGTTAGTCTGGTTTTGGTATGTTTTTTTTTGTCTATTTCAAGTATTCTTTAGGCATGGAATAGCAGTGGTTGAATGGTTTTATTAATAAAACTTATTTTTACTTCCGTTATTTCATAACTGACATAAAAAATGCATGGGGATTGGTTTTAATGTCGGTTATTTGAAAACCAACGTAATAAATGCATGGGAAATGGTTTTTACATCAGTTATTTCATAACTGATGTAACAAATGGAATGGAAAAGTTTTCTACGTCGGTTATTTTATAAATGACGTGGTAGATATGTTTTCACGTCAGTTATTATTTAAATGACATGGAAAAATACTTGGCAGATAGGTTTATCACGTCGGTTAAGAAAATAACCGATGTGATAATTGGTATGGAGGAGTGATTTATGACGTCGATTATTATATAAAGATGTGAAAACGTATATAACACGTATATTTTTAAATAACTGATGTTATAAACCATGACTCCGAAGCATTTTCCACATCGGTTTTTGAGCAACTGATGTGAAAAATGCTTCATATTTTTTGTTTTTACGTCAGTTTTAAAATAACCAACATGAAAAACAATGTTCATAACATCTCTTGTAATAATGTCGGCCAAAAGACAACATAAAAAATAAAAAATAACCACCATAAAAATCGTTTTCTGCACTAGTGTACTGACCACAATCTGAGGCTGTAGATCACCTCTAATCTCTCTAGTGGTTGGATCACTGTACATCCTTCGATAAACGTCGTACTCCATAATATCAAGATGCTCGACTGTATATTTGAATATAAAAATAAACTGTTTATATTTAATGTTATATAAAATATTTAAAAAAGATATTTACCAGATGCTCTTTGTGTGTACTAATTATTCATAATTATTCTTAGTTATTCCTAATTATTACTAATTATTACCAATAATTACCAATTATTACATATTATTACCAATTATTTCCAATTATTCCCAATTATTACCAATTATTACCAATTATTACAAATTATTATGAATTATTACGAATTATTCATAATTATTCCTAATTATTCATAATTATTCTTAGTTATTCCTAATTATTCATAATTATTCCTAATTAATCCTAATTAATCATAATTAATCCTAGATAATCCTAAATAATTTTAATTAATCATAATTAATCCTAATTAATCCTAATTAATTTGATTTAATCCTAATTAATCTTGATTAATCCTAATTATTCCAAATTATTCTTAATTATTTTTAATTAATCATAATAATTCGTAATTTATCTTAATTAATCCTAATTATTCCTAATTATTCCTAATTATTCCTAATTATTCCTAATTAATCCTAATTAATCCTAATTAATCCTTATGAATCCTAATTAATCAAATTATTCCTAATTAATCCAAATTATTGATAATTAATCATAATTATTGCTATTTATTGCTAATTATTGCAACTTATTGCTATTTATTGTTATTTATTTCTATTTATTGCTATTTATTCCTATTTATTTCTATTTGTTACTATTTATAGTTAATTATTCAAAATTATTGCTAATTATTGTTAATTATTGCTAATTATTGCTAATTATTGCAAATTGTTGCTAATTATTACTATTTTCTGCTAATTATTGCTCATTATTGCTAATTATTGCTAATTATTGCTAATTATTGCAAATTATTACTAATTATTCCTATTTATTTCTAATTATTACTAATTATTCCTATTTATTACTATTTATTATTAATTATTCCTATTTATTACTATTTATTACAATTTGTTACTATTAATTACTAATTATTACTTTTTATTACTAATTATTACTGATTATTACTATTTATTACTATTTACTTCTATTTATTATTATTTATTACTATTTATTACTATTTATCACTATTTATTACTATTTATTACTATTTATTACTATTTTTTACTAATTATTGCTATTTATTATTAATTATTACTATTAATTAGTATTTGTTACTAATTATTAGTATTTATTACTAATTATTAGTATTTATTACTAATTATTACTAATTATTACTAATTATTAGTATTTATTACTATTTAAAGTATTTGTAACTATTTATTACTAATTATTACTAAATATTACTAATTATTATTATTTATTACTATTTATTACTATTTATTAGTATTTATTAGTATTTATTACTATTTAATAATAATTATTAATAATTATTTCTAATTGCTACTATTTATTACTATTTGTTACTATTTGTTACTATTTTTTAATATTTATTATTAATTATTACTAATTATTACTATTTATTAGTATTTATTAATATTTGTTACTATTTATTACTAATTATTACTATTTATTACTATTTATTACTATTTATTAGTATTTATTAGTATTTATTACTATTTATTGCTAATTATAACTAATTATTACTAATTATTACTATTTATTACTAATTATTACTAATTATTATTCTTTATTACTGTTTGTTAATATTTATTACTATTTATTAGTACTTATTACTATTTATTAGTATTTATTACTATTTATGAGTATATAATACTATTTATTACCATTTATTACTAATTATTAGTATTTATTACTAATTATTACTATTTATAGTACTTATTACTATTTATTAGTATTTATTAGTATTTATTAGTATTTATTAGTATTTATTAGTATTTATTAGTATTTATTAGTATTTATTAGTATTTATTACTAATCATTAGTATTTATTACTAATTATTACTAATTAACACTGTTTATTACTAATTGTAAATATTTATTACTATTTATTTCTATTTATTACTATTTATTTCTAGCTATTACTAATTAGTGTTAATTACTATTAATTACTGCAAAATACAGCTACTAATTACTAATTACCACTAATTGTTTATATACATTACTAATTATAATTAATAATTATTAATTATTACTAATTACTAAGAATTAGTACTAATAATTTAATTTTATTAATACAAGTAAATACTGATGACAAAACAATTTAAATCTAACTTAATTACAATTAATCAATAATAATTAAAATTAATATAATGAAATGATATAAATACTAAATTAAATAAAACCTAAATGCCTTTAAACTTGATCTCTTATAATTGTAGACGGCTTCACAACTTCGTAAAAAAACTAACTGTAAAAAATTTTCACTCTAAAATTAGAGTTCAGAGAAGTAGAAGAAGGAGGAATTCAGGAGGAGGGAAAATGGATGGGGGTATATATAGGTTAGATTAGTTGTGAATGGACTATTTGCGAGGGGATTCTGGTCGCAAAAAGTATTTTTTGCGATGGGACCCGTCACAAATACCTTCGGCCTCATTAATTACGGTCGGCAGTTAGAAGGTTATTTGTGACGGGCCTCGTCGCAAAAAGTAACCCGCACGACAAACTATTTGAGATGGGACAACATCCTGTCGTAAATATGTTTTTACCACCGCATGTTATTTTTGATGGGACCCATCAGAAATACCCTCCGGGCGTCAAACTAGTTGCGACGGGGGATCACCCGTCACAACTAGTTCTTACCGTCTCCTGATATTTGCGACAGGCGGTGCCTACCCATCGCAAATACCGTTTTGTGTGGCTTGGCATGCAAACCGCGCCAATCAGTGCATAAGATTTTGCGACGGGGCGCCTATTCATATCGCAAATAATTGGATATTTGCGATGGGTTGATTGTCTCGTCGCAAAAAATGGTTTTTCCTGTAGTTCCCTTTGATGTTGATGCAGGCTATTTGAAGCTGTATAGATAGTTCCAAGCTAGTAATGAGGGATTGGTATTTAGCCTCATTATTCGTGGAGCCTTCAGACGGTGATAAAAAGTATGTAAATGTTTATTTTTTCTGGAGAAACAAGTGTAATCACTAAAATAACTCAATTGAGTCTTGAGTTTCACAATCTCTTGTGGATAAGACTTCAGGGTGTGCCTTAAAAAACACCTCCCATGTCCGGGGAGTGTCATGGTCCTATAAATCATCTTCTTCCAGATTCTTGGTGTCTACTCGGGTTCTTTATAGGAAGGGATGTGTTGTGATGAAATCATCTAGGAAATTCCCTTTCACTAACTTTTGTGATACTAACTGGATGTCATACTATTGTAGAATGACCACCCATCAGCCAAAATTCCAGTCAGCATGGTATGATAAAGGATGTAATTGAGTGGATAATAATAAGAGACTGGGTGGACTTCATGGTGATGAAAGTAACACCTCATCTTATGCACTTTAAAGATGAGTGTGATTCATTTCTTCTAAACATTTGAGTATCAGGTATCAGTACCTAGAATAATTCTTAGGTAGTAAAGACTATTTTCATTCCCCACATCAATCTTATGTATGAGGAGAGTTCCAAATGATCATTCCATTAAGGTTGAAAATATGATGAGTGTCTTTCCTTCCATAGGAGGCATTGGGACTGGTGGGTGCATCATGTACTTGTTGAGACTCTTAAAGTATTCTTGGTAGTCATCATCACACTAATAGGTAATCCCCTTCTTCATTGTCTTGGTGAAGGGGAGAGATTTTTCAGACATGTTGGCTATGAAACATTGAATGTTGGTGAGGTTTCTTTGGATCCCCCACATCTATTTGAGATACTTAGGGGGTGAAATTTCTTAGATTATGCTAGTCTTTTTTGGGTTGAACTCAATTCCATGGTGGAATACCACAAAGCCATGGAATTTTGCCGATGTAACCCCGGAAGTGTATTTCAGTGGATTAATCTTCAGACTATGTTGTTGCATCTTTTTTAGGTCTGTTTGAAGATCTGTGAAGTGATGATATCACTATCAAGATTTGAACACTAGGTCATAAACATAACATTAAACTATTTAAGTATTAACTATATGATTCATGGTGAGTTGATATGTAGCTACAAATTTCTTTAATCTGAAGGGCAGGGCCTGATATAAAAATATCCCCTAGGGTGCTTTGACAGAAGTGTCTACCTAATTTTCAGGGGTGATTTTTATATGGTTGTACCATGAATACCCATCCATGAAGGAAAGATATTTGAAGCTAGTATTTTCATTGATCATGAGTTCTATGATCATCAATGGGAAGTCATCCTTTGGGAAATGTCGATTAAGATATATGAAATCGTTTCACACCCTAGTCTACCAATTTTTTCTTGATAGGTATGATGTTGGAAATACATACTAGGTTTTGCATTCCCTAGTTAAAATTGGATTTGATCCTTTTTTCAGCTTCTACCTATACATTGATAGAATTATATGGGTTCATTCTCCTAGCTTCCTTCTTGAACCTTCGATGGTCATTGAGTAAGCCGAGATAGTGCATAGCCAAATCTAGGTTAGGTCTTGATATATATGTGTAGTTCAAGGTGAAGACATATTGATGTTTCCATATAAATTAAATGTACATCTTGTGCTCCTCAAGATGAATGGTGGAACTAATCAATGATGGGATATGGTATTTTTATGTTCCCAGATTTACATGCCTAATCCCAAAAAAGGTGGTGGAGGCACCTTTCTAAAAATTTGGGAGGGGAGTTTTTGTGGTCATCCACTTCTTCTTACACCTTCGAGTCTATGGAGGCATTTTCAGGTGAATTTGACAATCTAAGAGAGTCTCTATCAATTTTAGGATGAGAGAGGCCAGAAGAAAAAGACATAATTATCCCATACTATTGGAGTCATTGTACAAAGATTCAATAGATGAGTATCTTTTACACTACCACTAGGGTAATAATGATCTTTAGCATCTAGGGATGAGTCTACAACCTCAAATAGAATTATGGGTAGATCATAATCACTATCGAGCATACTTTAGTGATTTGTAAGGGAAGTACCAAATTCATTAGGGGTTTTAATCTATGTACTTTCATTAACAATTTTTTTATTTTTCCTCCCATTTATAGAGTCCTTCTTCAACATATGTTTCCTTGCAAAACTCGAAGGGGGAGTTATCACTATGTAGTTTTCCTACAATTCCATCAATGCGGTATTTCAAGAACTGGTAGAATATTGAAGGTGATGACACATGGCTATGAGTATAGGGACTCCTGAGTAGAATATTGTTTGTGGTGTCTTATTAGATAACCATAAACTGATCATTAGACGTGATATCTCCAAACTATGATTTTAGTTTCATCTTCTTGATAGGTATTTTCTCACGCTTAAACCCTAAAATGGTTATCTTTTTTGAGGATAAGTCCTTCCAATATATCCTAAACATAGAAGAGTTTGAATAATAAAGATATTGATCCCATGACCATTTTCAGTCAGATCCATTTAGACATCTATATTATCAAGTCTACTTAAAACATATAGGGGCCTATTGTGTCCCTAGATGACCTCTTTCTGGTCTTATTCTATGAATGAGATGGAAATGTTTCATTTTTATGGAATATTCTAAAAGAAATAAACCTTATATAAATAAAATTATTCTTGAAATCATGTGGGCTCTAGAGGGTTTCAACGACTGCCACTCGGATTTCTTCAGAAATATAGATCACATCTTGGATTGAGAGCTTGGTTTGGACAAACTGCTGACTATTTCAGAATGTCATACTTTTGTACTATAGGTTAGTAATTACCAAGGTGTGGATTAAACTTATTAATTGGTTCATAAGTTGAGTCATCTAAGGTGTAACACCCCAAGATTTCATAGTACATTATATCTTTAAAGTAATTTAATAGCTTGGGCTACACGCAACACCCAGTTCAAGCGCATCACGACCTATCAAACTAGTTGTTTAAAAAGAGGTTATGAATAGTATTAACCACATTATTAATTTTATAAATATATCCTATATAATTTTAACATTTATCTTTTGTGTTTCTTAGACATAACATAAGGACAAATTCAATTTTTCAGATAAAAGAAGTATTTTTAAAAAATATAGTTTTTCCACCTTTTAATGGGAAACCATTTTTAATACAATATTTGAAACTTTTTTATATTCAATTTAATAAAATTAAATTCTTCTTTATAATCGGGACACAAAAATTCAGTTTGGAAAAAAATTAGGTACTTTTTTGATAACTTTCATATTTTGATGAATAGTGAAATATACTAAATTTTAATTGAAAACAACATTTTTAATCGAAATAATTTATAGTGTTGAATTATTAAATTGAGTGGTTTTAAAGTATAATTAGATTATATTTTTATTATTTAATATAATTTAGGTCATTGGATATAATTTTACATTTAAATTGTACATAAACACATGTCAATCGTTTGATAGTTTTATTTCTTAAAAACCCACCTTCTGGTTTTGACAACAGGAATTAATTTTAAATTAATTAATGAAACTCATATGTTTCGAATTTTGTAAAATATAGATCATTTATGGATTCGTAATATCAAAATTATCTTATGGTGATTTTTTGGTATTTTTCTGAAAACTTTCAACTTTTGATGAATAGTGAAAAAAACTACGTTATTGTTTTAATCCAATTTTTATTTAAATTATAATAATTATTATTTCAATTTATTTTAAATTCAAAATAGATACATAATTCCTATATTTCTTCAGTGTAATTCATTGGATTCATTTTATAAGAAGATTAGATGTATAAGATTTTATTGAATTTTTTAACGTCTTTTACCCACCATCTAGGCACATTTGCAAATTTGCATAAAACACAGTTTTACCACTTTTGTGAATTGAATTTCAAAAATACAAGAGACAATACTAACATCATAAAGTAAAATTTTGTTCAATAGAATGAAAATAATTTTTTGTGAATAGTAACTTTTGAATTTTATTTACCATAGTTATAAGTAAATAGGGTAATTAAAGATAAAAACGATATTATAATTACCCTAACACATATCCTAATTCTATTGGATAAGTGTATTTCGGACAAAACCATCCTAAGGAATAAAAAATTATCTTTTTGGTCCACTTAGATTATATTAGGACATTTATTATTATTTAAAGAAGAGTTAAAAGTGTTAAATTCAAAGTTTAATCATTAAACCATTTTCAATATAGGTTAATACATAAGATAAATTCGACTATAAATATTCATTATAAATGTAAAACTATTTAAAACATCATGGTATTTTATTTATAATTTTTAGAAATTAAATAACTAAATGTATTTATGACATAATGACGATGCAATAATTACCCTATTAATGAAAGATTAAAATAATTGATATTATAAATATCTAAATAAATGTAATTTGATACTTTTGATGAATTACACTAATTTTATAGGTTAATATGACATTTTAGGGTTGTTTTAATGTATTTGGTTTGAATTAATCATGTTTTTGACTTTCACAAAAACCGAATACTAAATAGTATCAAAATTGACATTAATGTGTTTTTAAAACAAATACTATATTATAAATTATATAATATTCCTACAAATCTAAGGTTCTACCAAAGGACTTATATAATGATATATATGTCATTACTTAAACACTTAATATTCTCTTGGAATTTAATAGTATGTTTATAAACTATGTAATATAAAAATACAAGAAGACATTGTAAAAGTTAAACTATTTAATTAAGAATTAAATATAAAAGATAAGGCTAATATGGTGACCTAAACTAGTCTAAAAACTATTGGTTTAGATTTTTTAGACCCATACCCACCTTATACTATAAATAAATCCAATTAGAGCCATTATAAACTAAAAATTATTTTATAATAAAATAATATTTCAAGCTTTTCCTAAAGTGACCCCCACCTCTCTTATAAAAGGGAACTTCCCCTTCTCTCAAAATCACACCTCCAAAGCGATTTGGATCAGCCAACCCCTGTTAAAATATATTTCCAACTACCCTAAATTAAACTTATAGGCCTTATATTTATCATTAATCCAGCCTAAGGAGCCCTTCTGTTAAAATAAAAAGGAAGAACCTGAAGAAGATGTAATTATTTCATCACCTCTTTCAATGTTCTTTTCATCTTCCATTTCCTCTCTCTTTGTTGTTTCCATACCAAAATAATAACTACAGTACCTTCTACATAATGTGATGTTATTATAAACATGGTACAACCATATTCATTATATTATCCATCCTATGAATGAAAAAATCACCATACGTGCGTACGTACGGCTTACCGTCTCCACGTCATTGTGTAGTTTGTTATTCAACACTTTATTATTTGGATGAGTATAATAATGAGTATAATTGATGTAAATAATAAATATAACGGGTTAATTATCTTTTATATGTAATATACCATCCAATTAGATATTATTTCACAATCAATAGAATGATATCGTTGCTCGTGCGTAAGTATGACTTAGCATCTCCACGACATGATGAGATTCATTTCCACGTTCACCATTCAAAGCTGATTATAAAAATATATATTATTAATAAGTATGTAATATATGAAATAATAATACTACTGGATATATATATATATATATGTGTGTGTGATTGTGTGCTTGTATTTACATATATCTCATTCATTTACTTCTGTTCAATACGATATGAAAACCGAAACAAAGTTTATGTGTACGTACGACCTACAGTCTCCATAAACGATGTTTTCTATTTCACATATCAATATATTATACATATTTATATTCTAAATATATATGATATATAAACAATATTTTTTATTCTGGAATCAAATAAATCATGATATAAGTGAGATGATCAATAATATCAAGTTAAAACATGTACGATAAAGAAAGTGATTATTACCCAAAATATTATTTTAACATAGAAATTATTATTTAATGGGCATTATAAATACATAAATGAATAAAGTATGATATCATAAATATGAATATGGTTCTGCTATAATTTAATAACATACTATGGTCATTATACAAGAGGTTAAATGTACCTTCTACCGAAGGAAATTACAAAGTAAGAGTTATTTCCTCAGTCTCATTATTATCTGAGATTGCTTATCTGTAAGTATATATGGGGTCATATTTATCATCTATGCCCATGATTAATTAAAATGTTTCCAAAAAGAATATTTTATGTTTTTATGGAAGGGAATCTTTAACTAGATCACAATTTTAAATTTTTTTAGGATTTATTTTTTTAAATCATTTAATTAATTTACTTTTTTTTCAAAAATGATTTTAGGGATTTATTTATGTAGACATGATTATTTTAAAGTGTTAATTTCTTTCAAAATTTTAAAATTTGTATTGGAAAATTTGATTCATAAATCTATTTTAAATTAATTCCTTTATAAATTATGCAACTTTTAAATGATTTCATGAAAATGTGTATTTCTCTCAAAGAGTTTTATTGATTATTTTCAACAATATCAACATAATTTTTTGATATTATTCTTGATTGAGGTTGATTTATTATTAATATGATCTTAAATATTATATTGAATGAGTTATGATATTTTTGAATGTGAGTTTGTTATTTTTATACCATTCATTATTTATGGATAAATTTTTGACATTTCATATGCTAGTTTTAATACGAATGTTTATGTTATGTTTCAATCTTTTCATATGAGGAATTCTCTAAGACCTTCAGGTCATGTAATGTCCTAAGCCTACGGTCCATGTAATCTCGGAGCCTACGGGCCATTTAAGGGTTCCCCCTCATCCCTTGAAAGGGGGGTTATCAAAAAACAGTAAAAATGAAGGCCTTCGGGCCATTCAGACATATGGGGAATGCATTGGACTTAGTAAGTGATGGGTGGAGCCCGCTATAGCTCCTCGATGCATCAATAGGTATCATGATACAAACTAGTGTCTTGTCACAAGGCCTTGAAAAAATCTTATTTTTAGTCATGGAACAACACCTTGACTGTGTGGTTATGATGTCTTGCATTATGCATTCCATCATTCTGAAATTAGTTATTGATATTACATGTGATTATTCGACTAGTAAAATAACCTTGTGAATAAGTAAATGGCATGATTTGATTTATATTTCCCATATTATGCTAAAGTTTAAGTTTAAAAAAAAATTAGTCTTTTACACTACCTTAAATTTTAATTCTTATTTATAAAAGTTTCTGCTATATTGTTATCTTTAATGAGAATCTGAGCTCACCCATTTCTTATGTTTTCTTTTTTCCAAGATGTGAATAAGTATATTATGATTAACCTACAGGGATATGCCAAAGGATACGAGTGTGTTCAAAGTGGACACAATTTTGTTTTTTTATTTTATTATGTAATGTAAAACTTATGTAGGTATCTAGTACTTCAAAGGCTACTAAACTAATCGATCTTTCGAGACATGATCTCTTGTGATCATGCAAATGTAATGTAATAATGCACCGCCTTAGGGTAACTAGGGTCGAGGCATTACAGTTGGTATCAGATGAATTTTAATACAACCCATAGAAACTAGATTTAGATAAACTCTTATTAGATTACAATACCCCAATATAGGCTTTGAGGATTAGTATATAAGAATATCCAAAAATTTTGGTAGTGTTAATATTATGTGGGTTTTCCAAGCAAATACATCCCTATCTAGATACAAACAAGTAGAGGTGGCTTTGGCACAAATGTACCTTGGAGTGATAACTCAGACAAGGTGTTTCTACACTCTTGGTATTGACACTCATATGAGATATTCTTAGGATAATTCACATTTTCTTTACAAACCATTATAAAGGATTTATGAGTAAATACTTCCTCAAATGAAATATTTTTATGATTATGGATTATATACATAAACTTTTCAATTTATGTTAGGTATTTTACAAGTTTGGAATTATTCATTGCAATTCATAAACTAACCTACTGTATTCTTTGATTTAGAAATGGAACCCAGAAGAAAGAATGAGAACTCTAGCAATACAGATGATCCAAATATTTAGAAGGATCATATCATTCATGGTCTTAACCAAAAATTTAGACGGGAAATAGTCTCCCATGTATCTGAATCATATGAAGAAATAATATCATGTGTTAATAATATGAGTAAATAATTATCTTGAGTCCTATGTCTTTGAAGGGAATCAAGAAAAGAAGAGGATAGAAAAAATATGGATAAAGGTAATAATGGAAATAAAGATTTTCCCACATGTGGTATCTTTGGAAATAATCACCTTGGTAAATGATTGAAGGTAATGTGAGTATGTTATAAGCGTAGAGAAAAAGGACACCACATTCGTGATTTCAAAGGTAAGAAAAATATTTCTAATGTACAATGTTTAATTTTCAAGGAGTTTGGACACTATGTGAATCAATGTCCAAATCATCATAGTATGCTCTAAAATGATGTTATTTGATAATAATCAAGTTACGATACTACCGCAAATGAAGATTAATGACTAGTGTTATTATGTTATGTCATTTTTGTGTTGTATCAATGATGTACTGGTCTTATGAATTATGGAAATAAATAAGTATTGTACTGTGTTACTACTTCATTAAGGATTTGAGATTGTGTGGTACCAAGAAATCCGAGTCAATAGTATGTTAGTCATTTTGGAAAATATATGGTTGAGGGAAAGATAAACCTTAAAATAGTCTTGATGCTAAGGTAATGATTTTGGAATAAGATATAATTTATTTGGATAAATTATATTGGATATTCTTCACTACCTTGGAACTAATTAATTGTTTGTCGGAGTTTACAAAATTTTTGGATTTAAGGAGTATATCCCATATTCTATAAAGAATAAGGTAGCATGAACATATTCAATATGGTTTTATGGTAATTCATTTTGTTACCATGTTTTAATAGAATACATGATGATGGTATTCACATGTTATTATGCGATAAAATAGATCTTCATTATGTTATGTTGACTTTCCATATAAATTTTTGGACTGTGAGTTGGGAAACAAGTATTTTGGATAAGTATAAAGGTTGGAATGGCTTAAGTTGGACATTTAATACTATTGATTACAGTGAAAACATTTCATTAGATTATTTTTGGGTTTTTTTAAAAAGGTATGCCTGGAGTTCGGGTGACAACACATCGCGTCCGGAAAGGCCGCGAGACTTGAACCCGCAACCAAAGGGCGACAAGGGTGCATAACCTACAACTAGCCTATGTGATGTGATTGTTTGTATAATGTAGTTTTGTTTTTAAAATGGTTTGATAGATGAATTATAAATTCATTTTTTGGAACCCTATATAGTTATGGTAAATAGAATATTTTTTAGTTCTATTATATTTTGGAGTGAAAGAAGAGTTTGTGGTAGAAATTAGTTAAAGGATGGAACTCTACTTGGGAAGTAGTTTTTTCTAATTCTATGAAGAAATTTATTATTAAACTTTATGGAAAGGATATTAAAACGTAAAATTTATTGTCCTAATAAATTATGTTTTGATGAACCAATGATATTTTAAGTCATTATAGATTTATGGCTTTAAAGCCATCAATTTTCTATTTATTGTTCACTTGTTTCTGATTGATGACCTCAATCACTACATAGAAATACTTAAATTTTACATCCAAGTATGTTTCTATAATTTCCACCAATGTTCTCCTATTTGAAACCCTAATTTGGTGGTGACGTTTTCATTTCCCTTTCCCTCTTATTAATAATAATTTTTGTTAACCCTGTTTCCGATGAGAGTTCTCAGCAAAGGTATTTTATATTTTCATCCTTTTATTTTATAAGAACAATTTCAAATTGTAGGGACGCAATTTATTAAAGGATGAGAGAATGTAACACCGCAAGATTTCAAAGTTCGTTATATCTTTAAAGTAATTAAATAGCCTGGGCTACACACAACACCGAGTTCAAGCACATCACGACCTATCAAACTAGATGTTTAAAAAGTGATTATGAATAGTATTAACCACATTTTTAATTTTATAAATATATCTTATATAATTTTAACATAAATCTTTTGTGTTTCTTAGACATAATATAAGGTCAAATTCAATTTTTCAAATAAAAGAAGTTTTTTAAATGAAATTTTCCACCTTTTAATGGGGAACCCTTTTTAAATCCAAAATTTGACAATATTATAAATAAAATTTAATGAAATTAAAATCTTCTTTAGAAGAGGGATGTAAAAATTTAATTTGGATAAATTTTTGTTAATTTTTGATAACTTTCATATTTTGATGAATAATGAAAAATACTAAATTTTAATTGAAAACAAAACTTTTAATCAAACATTTTTCTGTGTTAAATTATGAATTTGAGTGGTTTTAAAGTATCATTAGATTATATTTTCATTATTTAATATAATTTAGGTCATTTGATGTAATTTCAGATTTAAATTGTAAGTAAACACATGTCAATATTTTGATAGTTTTTACATCTTAAAAACTTGCTTTCTAGTTTTTCAACATGAATTAATTTTAAACTAATTAATGAAAATCATATGTTTTTAATTTGGTAATTTTTTGATTCAAAATATCAAAATTATCTTAGGGTGATTTTTTTTTGTATTTTTCTGAAAACTTTCAATTTTTGATGAGTAGTGAAAAACACTGTGTTATTGTTTAAAACCGACTTTTATTTAAATAATTATTATTTTTATTTAAATTTATTTTGAACTCAAAATAGATACCTAATTCCTATATTAGTTTAATTTAATTCATTGGAGTCATTTTATAATAAGATTCGATGTATAAAATTTTATTGAATTTTTAACGTCTTTTACCCACCTTATAGGCACATTTACAAATTTTCATGAAAAGTAATTTTAAGACTTTTCTGAGTTGAATTTAAAAAATCCAAGAGTCACAATTGAAATAAGTAATTAAAATTTGGTTCAAAAGAAGGAAAATAATTTTTGGTGAATAATAACTTCTGAATTTTCTTTACCACGGTTAAAAGTAAATAGACTAATTAAGGGTAAAAATGATATTATAAATACCCTAACAAATTGCATAATTCTATTGGATAAGTGTATTTATACCTAAATCAAACTTAGGAATAAAATATAATCCTTTTGGTCCACTTGTATCGGATTAGTACATTTATTATTATTTAAATAAGAGTTAAAAGTGTTAAATTCAATATTTAATAACTAAACCATTTTCAATATAGGGTTATGCATAAGATAAAGTCGACTATAAATATTCATTAGAAAGATAAAAATATTTCCTAAATCATGGTTTTTTATTTTTAATTTTTAAACATTAAATAATTTAATTTATTTATGAAAAAATTACAATATAATAATTACCTTATTAATGAAAGATTAAAATAATTGATATTATAAATATCAAAATAAATGTAAATTGAGACTTTTGATGCATTAAACAAATTTTATAGATTAATATTACATTTTTGGGATTATATAATGTATTTTTAATAGTAATAAAGTTTTTTCACTTTCACAAAAACCAAATACTAAATAGTGTCAAAATTGACATAATTCAGTTTTAAAACAAGTACTATGTTATTAAAATATATAATATTCCTAAAAATCTAAGGTTTTGAAAAAAGAACATATATAATGATATATAGTTCATTAATGAACCACTTATGGTTCTCTTGTCATTCTATAGTATGTTTATAAACCATGTAATATAAAAATACTAGAAGACATTGTAAAAGTTAAACTATTTAACTAAGAATTAAATCGTAAAGATAAAGATAATATGGTTACATAAACTTGTATAAAACCTATTGGTTGAGATAATTTCGACACATACCCACCATATCCTCTAAATAAATCCATTTGGAGACATTATAAACCGAAAATAATTTTATAATAAAAAAATATTTCATGCTTTTCCTAAAATGACCCTCACCTCTCTTATAAAATGGTACTTCCCCTTATCTAAAAATCACACCTCCAAATACATTTGGCTCATCCAAAACCTTCTCAAATATCTTTCTAACTACACTTAATTAAACCTATTGTCCTTACTTTGATCAGAAATCCATCCTATGGAGCCCTTTTGTTAAAATCAAAAGGAAGAACCTGAAGAAGAGGTAATTATTTCATCCCCTATTTCAAAGTTCATTTCTTCTTCCACATCCTCTCTCTTTGATGTTTCCATACCAAAATAATAACTCTAGTACCTTTTACATAGTTTGATTTTATTATAGATATGGTAAAACCATATTCATTATCTTATCCATCTTATGACTGACAAAGTCACCATACGTGCGTACGTTGGACATACCGTCTCCATGTTGTGGTGTAGTTTTTTATTCAACAATTTATTATTTTATGGGTATAATAATGAGTACAATTGATGTAAATAATATATATAACATGTTAAATATTATGTATATATAATATACCATCAAATTACATACTATTCCACCACCAATATAATGACATCGCCACTTGTGCGTACATACGACTTACCGTCTCCACGACGCGATGAGATTCATTTCCACGTTCACCATTCAATGATAATTATAAAAATATATATTATTAATAATTATGTTATATATGAAATAATAATTCTACAAGAAATATATATATATATATATATATATATACATATATATCGTTCATTTACTTCCGTTCAATATGATATGAAAATGGAAACAACGTTTATGCGTACGTATGACCTACTGTCTCCATAAATGGTATTTTTCCATTTCATATATCTATATATTATACGTATTTATATTCTGAATATATATTTTACATAAATAATTCTTTTTATTCTTGAAGCAATAAAATCATGATATAAGTGATATGATCAATAATAACAAGTTAAAACATGTACTATAAAGAAAGATATTATTAGCCAAAATATTATTTTAACATAGAAATTATTATTAAATGGGTTGTATAAAGCCATAAATGAATAAATTAGGATGTCATAGATATTAATATGGTTTTTGTATAATTTAATAACATACTATGGTCATTATATAGGCGGTTAAATGTACCCTCGACCAAAGGAAAGTACAAGG
The DNA here is from genome assembly GCA_963277665.1 of Viscum album. Lineage (NCBI taxonomy): Eukaryota > Viridiplantae > Streptophyta > Magnoliopsida > Santalales > Viscaceae > Viscum > Viscum album. The sequence continues at coordinate 1,778,794,368 of OY728157.1, forward strand.
TAAGGGTTATTTCCTCAATCTCATTATTATACAAGATTGTTTATCTCTAAGTATCTATAAGGGAATATTTATCATCCATGTGAATATTCCATTGATATGTTTTAAAAATTAATATTTTATGGTTTTATGGAAGGGACTATTTAACTAGATCATCATTTTAATTTTTTTAAGATTTATTTTTCTAAATCTTTTAATTAATGTCCATGTTTTTAAAATAATTTTAAGGATTTATTTATGTAGACATGATTTTTTTAAAGTGTTAATTTTTTAAAAAAGTTTCAAAGTGGTATGAGACACTTTGATTTCAAAATCTCATTTAAATTACTTCCTTTATGGATTGTTCAACTTTTAAATGATTTCTTAAAAAGGTGTATTTCTCTCAAAGAGTTTTTTTTTGATTATTTTCAACTATTTCAACATCATTTTTGGATATTATTCATGATTGAGGTTGATTTATTATGAATACAATCTTTAATATTATATTTAATGAGTTATGATATGTTTGAATGTGAATGTGTTATTTTTATACCATTCATGATTTATATATAAAGTATTGAAATTTTTAATGCTAGTTCTAATATGAATTTTTATGTTATGTTTCAACCTTTTAATATTAGGAATGCATTGGAATTATTAAGTGATGGGTGGAGCCCGCTATAGCTCCTCGATGCATCGGTATGTCTAATGATACAAACTAGTGTCTTGGCACAATTCTTTGAAAAAAACTTATTTATAGTCTTGTCACAAGGCCTTGACTATGTGGTTATGATGTACATCATTATGTGTTCCATCATTATGAAATTAGATATTGATATTACATGTAATTATTCGACTAGTAGAATATCCATTTGAATAAATAAATGGAATTATTTGATTTACCTTTGCCGGGTTATGATGATGTTTAATTTTAAAAAGATTTTTTTAGTCTTATACAGTGAATTAAATGTTTATTCTTATATATGAAGGTTTCCACTATATTGTTATCCTTAATGAGCATCTAAACTCACCCCTTTATTTTGTTTTCTCTTTCCCAGGATGTGAAGATGTATATTATGATTAACATGCAGTGATAGGAAAAAGGATATGAGTGTGTTGAAATGGGACACAATTTTTTTTCTTTCATGATGTAATGTAAAACATATGTATGTATCTAGTACTTCTAAGGCTTCTAAACAAATCGGCCTTTCGAGACTTGATCTCTTGTGATTATTCCAATGTTATGTAAAAATGCACCGACTTCAGGTAACTAGGGTATGGGCATTACATAAGGTTGACAAGCCTATTTCTTTGTAGAGTTTAAGGGTGTATCATCTTATAGTGGTGAAGGTAATTCTGGTATTCCCCATTGTCTAGATTGATCATATAATCACACCCCTTCTAAGTGGTCATGTACGAATACTCAGCATGGGTGACCACTAAAGGGTTTTGGGACACCTTTACAATTTTTTTGTTCTTGTTGGAGTTTTTTCTCATGGGTCTCTTCTTTATATATATCCTATGTAGGTAAGTGACTGAAATATTTGGTCTGACCATGTCTACATTGTCCCCGGTATCACCAGATCCTACGCCCATGGCCTCTGAATCGCTATTCAGGTATTGGAAACTCATATTTTTCATCATATTCATCATTAGATAGGGGGAATGTATTCAAAGTGTATCAAATTAATAGTTCCAAATATGAGTTCTTGGCCAAATAATTTTTACATTTAGTGGGGAAGTGTTAGTTATTTGGATGCTATAGGGAAGAAATATACAATAATTAGAGCTTGGATCGAAGCTGAATATGACTCTTCCTCTAATATCTCTTCATGTGTTTGATGGTCACATTCACCTATGGGAGGAATATTCAATGTCACCTCCCTGGGTGATGGAGCTATTATGGATTTGTGAAGTTGTGCTCAAGGGAGTCATGATCTTGGTCAATTCTCTTTTATGTAATTTGGTTGTTGGACTTCTATCGACACCTGACCATAACATTTTTCTAATTATCTACTTCTTCTCACTAGTTTATGTTTTTGTAGGTAACCTAATCTGGAGAGTTATCCAAAATTACTTGTCTAGAATCAACCATGATTTTGAGGACATCATTGAAGAAGAAGAAATCAGAGATGTTGTTATCTAGCCATCTATGAAAAGGGTAGTAGTTAGGATGACCAGTGAGGTTGACCTCATTGGGATTCTTGGGATGTGGAAGCTTGAGAAAGTTGTTTTCCATGGATGCAAGGAATTAACTAGGGTGTTGTTCATTTTAAAAGAAGTATTCTTTATTCATACATTCCACAAATCCTAGGTGACATTGATCTCCTTTTCCATTCAATCGATGGTGATTTTTTTGTTTCTGTAGATCGATAGGAGGAACTGGGTGGTTTTTGACCTTCCTAGGATAGTGAACGGGCACTTCTACCATCTGGAGGGAAACAACAGTAGTTTTATCCTTTTTGGGACTTTTTTTCTATGCTGAGGGCAAGAGTCGAGACTTAGCTTGGGTCTGATGAATGGAATCTTGAAAAATATGTTCTTTTTCTACAAAATCATGGAATCCACCTAGATATTTCATTAGTATTAGAGGTTTATATAACTCATCCTAGATATTTATAGAACAAAACTCTAGTGATTTATCTTATGAGATAGGGATGTTAAGAAAATGGGTTATACCATTCCATACGGTCTTGAATTCATACACCCTACCATTTTCAAATTTCTTATAGTTATACTAGTTGAAAATTATCACCTACCTCAGTGTAGAGATGATCTGATTAAGTAATTAATGATGACAGTCTTCCCATCCCACAACAGATCATGCTGGAAGACTACTATACCAAACAAAGTTTGGACCTATCATAGTGTCTACAGAACACCTCAACTTAGTTGCCTCTTTTGGATCTTGAGGGCCCATAATCATAACTCATTAGGACATGAAGTGTGTGATATGATATTTTTGGTCACCTGTATCATGAGAGGTGTATAGTTATGATTACTGAAATTGGGTGGGGTTAAAGTGAAATCCACCCATTCAGGATAAGGCTTCTTCTCATTCTACAATGGTGTGCATCACCCTTCTATGGCTTCCATTCGAGTAGATAGGTAATCAATGGTATTAAAATATTATAGAGGTAATTCTACATGATCCACCTCACATATACATGGAGTGGGTAAGGATTGATGATTTTCATGTGTTTTTATCTCCTGTTGATTCTCAATTTGTGCAAAGATTGAATGATAGTCCTAGAGAGGGAGAGGCTCTCTTCAAAATAGAAGGAATTCATGATTATTTTTTACTTCATCTTTTATCTAGAACATATTACTGGATCTAGAGTTAGTCCAGCACTCAAATACTACTATTTCAAGTGAATTAGCTCTGAGAGGTTGAATATATGTCTCTCTATAAAGACGGTACCTAGTAGGAATGTTTCCCTTGAGTAGCTCCTCATTTATATTCCTGAGAGTTTGTATCCCATTATCATATTGGGCCAATTGTTCCTCCATAGAAAGTATATCAGTTATTTTGGGTGGTTATTTGGATATAGCTACACCTTTCATTTTATCTTTGGTAGTGTTCTTCTAGAGTGGTCGAAACATGATATTTGGAGGTGCCCGGTTTTGGAGCCTCCCTTGGTTTCAGGTACGTGAAACCTTGGAAGGTGCATCTAGATCCCCTTCTTGGGTTATATTTTTCATATTTCATCCCTCTACATCTGTATATTGATCCACATTATTAGTTTCATTGGTGGTGATGATATTCAAAATGGTGTATCAGGCAATTAGAGTTTTTCCATTACTCTCAATGCAAGAGGATGATTCTGAACTACCTATATTAGGGTTTTTTCTTGAACAATTGGGTATATTAGACCTTTATGGATTACCACCCTTACGGGGTTTGATTTCATTCACCATACATTCAACTTTTCTTCGTCTATGAAAATATACCTTGAGGGAGTTTCCAGTAATGTTTTCTTAATGACACCTAAATAGCATAGATTTGTATTATGGTGGGTGAAATAAGTGGGATGTTAACATTCAATATTTCCCCCCCCACCTAGAGAGTACTAGTTTCATTTTTTGTGATGATTATTATGAAAATGACCCCATCCTATGGTATGGGGCCTATCTCGGGGTTGTAATCGTTATTGATAGATCATGTTGTTGAGTATCCAATGATTCACATCAAGGATTTAATGATTCCTAGGATGGACATTGAGAAATAAATGACCCCATCCTAAAAGGATGGGGTTAATATGGAAGTACCATTGATTTACCTAGGACCATCTCAGGGGATGATGAAATTGGTGATGTCGATTGAGATAGAAAATCCCTCAGCCCACTGGGATGGGGTTTGATTACAGCTTCTATCAGAATGTTTTGAATCCTCTTAGGTATTGATGATTCAAGGGGTGTATGCATTGAAAGATATTATTCTCACGTAGCATGAAATGTTTTCTACTATATGGATGTTATGATAGATACTATTACGACCTTTTTGATTTGGAACAATCGTGCTTGTGTAGGAGTTGAGTGAAATGGAAGCCCATGATGATAGTCATTTTTTACAGAAAGTTTTCTGGTATATTGAAACTTCAGTTTCTGTGACTAAAATGTATTCTCATTTCATTAAGGGGCATATTTAAAATACCTTTTAAATATTATCTTCCTCCATTCATGATGTCTTGGTATAGTTTAATCAAAGTAATTTCATTGTATTAACTGAATGAATCATGTGTTATTGGGTTCCCTAATTTCACTACAGTATATGAAATTATAGGACATCGTGTCTGGGCAGTTTTTTGATCCTGAGGTGCTATAAAGTTCAATGTTACAATCTTTACACAACCTCTAATATAGATTCATGAAGAGGCTTCAAGAATCGATTGTTAAAGATTTGTGATGAAATAGAGGAAAGTGTGTTGTAGATTTCTGTTCTAGTTTTCTGGTTTTGGGTCCTGGTCCATGGAGATAGCATCCAGCTTCAACTAAAAACAGAGTATCTTGATAGTCTAAAACAAACCCCCATACCCTAGATAAGGAAGGTTTCTAGACATCAATAACTAATTATTAGCCCATATATTTTGTTATAGATAAGTCATGCACTCCATCTCTATCTCATCTGAGATTTCACAGTGAGAAATATCAAGGGGAAAGAACATGGTGTGGAGGTTATTTTTGGATAACTCTCTATATATTTCAATTTCATCTTCCTCATCATCTTACAAACACAACTCGATCATGTCAATCCACAAAAAGAGCTTCTCGGGTTCACCTGTTGACCGAAGTGGAGTGTTAATGGTAGTTGATGGGGAACTATATGAGGTTGAACCTAATGTTTCAAGCACCTATTTATACAAAGGAGTCTAGGTTTTGAGCACCTCTCTATATGGAGGTTCCAAGGATAGGGTATGATTTATTTTTCTATGGGAGATATCACCATGGGGAGGTTGAAAATAGTAGATGTTAGGTGTAAAGTCCCCATAATCCATCTACACACTACCACACATAGTATTATCATGGTAATGATCACCTTCTAATTCAGTTCAAGAGTGGAATAACCCTTGGGGTGTTGAGAATGTGCCTTGAACAACCTCAAGGACACTGGAATCAAGAATATTAGGAATATTATAATTGTTTTTCATCAAATCTGGAATATGATGGCCTACCTTTTGGAATTGTACTAGGATATAAGGTTACTGTATGATAGCTATCATACTTTGTTAGTATCCATATGGTGTTGTGGGAATGTGATCCCACTATTTAGAGTCTATTAGAATAATCAAATTATTTTCATCATTATTGGGAGGAATTTGATCCCTCTTGGAGGAATGTTTTGGTCTCCCTTCATAATCCTCAATTAGATTACAAATATGATCCTAATACTGAGCCTTTGGAATATAATTTGATTCTTTTTCAATAGGGACATAAGCCTTTCTTAAGGAATGTGAATCTTTCACTTGGTTATCCCGAGTTGGAGAAGGAATATAAGACCAATCCAAATATATATTCCCCACTATAATATGACGATGGACCTCTAGAATGGGATAAGGGATCTGAGTGTCCTCCTTTATAGTCTTGGAAGGATGCTGGTATAGTCATTTTTCAACAGATGTAGGGATATGCGCATATCCTCTGTGATCTACTAAAATAAGCTAGGTAGATTCACTGATAGAAATATTATCTTGTCCTATGTAATGTTCAACTCTCACTTGGTGATCCTCAATAATAATGGGGATATGATCCCAATCCTGATCCTTTGGAGTATACATTAGGTCTTTTTTTATAGTAAAATGAGTTTTTCCCGAGGCATGTGCTGCTCTAACATGGTTAAACCTAGCCATAATAGGGATATGAGCTTGATCCTAGGCCTTTGTAATATGTAGGTAGTCATTTTTGACATGAAAGTTCCCTTATCCCAAGTCATGTGCCACTCTCACTTGGTGAGTCCCAATTGGAATGATAATATGATCTCAATATGGTTCCTCATCCTTTACCAAAATATGTCAATAATCCTCTTATATGGAAGTAAGATTGTGCACTTACTCTGGAGAAACCACTTGATCATACTAGCCAGAGTGTTATGCTACCCTGGTTGTAGGGATAAGAATATTCACCTTGACCTATATCTATAACAGTTCCCAAATATGCTGATGGAGTTCTTTAGCTATTTCCAAGATGTAATGAAACTTTATCAATGTGTGTGATAGAATGCATGCCTGTACATTTTTTGTATCCACTATATATTAGTTGATACATTCAAATTAAGTGGGAATATGTTCCCACTTATCTCCACTTTATTCCACTGGAATATCCATATGGAGATCATGCGTGCGTGTAAGGATATGCGCCTCTACCATTCTTTTTGTAGGAATATGCCCACAAAATTCTTCTGAGTGAGTAGGAATATGAGCATTCTCACTGGTTACTAAAGGAATATTCTGACAGACATCATCAACAAGAGTGGTTATATAATCCCACTCCTGAATATCCATAACCCTATACTCCCAACATGTATTCCATATTTCCCATTCATGGGTATCAGAGGTGGAAGTGTGTCAGGTGGTACCCATAATAGGTGACTAGAGGGAATCAATGGGATTGAACTGGAAATATAGGTTGATATCATCCTTCATTGGTGGCCCCTAAACCGTAAGGGATCCATTGTTGATTCCTTGTTCCACCTTCATTATATACTGAAGGTGGTGATTTTTACTCTTTGGGGATAATATTCTGAAGCAATTAGCAGTGTAAACAAGCACCACTGGATTTACTGCCACTTCCTTTAGACAATGTGGGCTCATAGGTTTTAGGATTTAAAGAATCTTGTTTTAATAGTCGAGGGCTGGTATCATACCAAGTTGATGGTACTCTCAGACCATGGAATTATCCACTTGATGTTGAATGCACCAAGAGGGTGATGTCATTCTGAGACCAACATGGGTTGATGCTTTAAATGATTTTCTAGAATGTTTGTTTCATGAAGGAATGGTATTGGGTTAAGGTGTTGTTTTTTATAGATGTTTCTATAGTCATGATGGTAATAAGGAACAAGGTCACCGATCATTTCATCGTCATAGGCATGATATGTGCTCAATCAGATATTCATGTGTAACAAAATTGTCCTTTCTTATTCTCGATCCATCCTTTCTGTTCACATGGGATTATCATAGTGGGAAAAGAATTATTTCATGAGATCCTCAGTTATAGAGGATCATATAATCATTTTTATACATTTAAATATTCATGTCTGGTGAACGATATTTTTGCATAGGATATGAAAAAACGGCTCAACACATGGTAAACATGTAATTTTTTTATCTGATAGATTCACACAAGGTTCACTATTTTTGTTTCATCATAACATATACAACTTAAAACCCATATGATATGAAAAAAATGATATGATGAGAACTAGTTAGTTTATCTTTTTTTTGAAGGATACTCCATAGTTAAATCATTTCACATAGGATTTAACATTTTTTCTTCAGAAAAGATACAACTGAGGTGCATTCGGTTCGACCTAGTGATTGATTATGGGGGTCCAATGTCTTGAACAATAACATACATTGGTTTTACCAATATTGTTATTAATAGATACTCCGAACATTTCCCACATCCATAATTGGGTTAGACATGCTTTTCAAAGGTTGGTGGTCATATGGGTTTTCAGACCCACTAGCACATAGGGACTCACATTGGTCAATAGAGTAGGATTTTAGGACTATCACACCCTTTTGTGGATAATTTTTTCCTACTCTATGTCTCTTTTATATATTTAATATATTTTAATGAATCTCTTCCAAGTCTAGATGCAAGACTGGTTACCCTAAAAAATGATAATAGGTTAAATCCATTTATATGTGAAGGGGAATCTTTTAGTGAGCCCATCTGTATGTATCTACTATTCTTCATCCATTTACAACTAATGGGTAGTTTATTATATGTATAATCCATATAAATAGGAAATCCAGGGTTTTTAATCCAAGGAGGTGATTAACATGTCAAAGATTGGATTGAACCTCTATGAGGTGTCCTACATATCCTATTTATAATAGGAATCAAAACCCATTTAGTTTTTTAAACCCGTGTAGTTTACATCATATGAAAAATACATATATGGGAAAACTTAGGCACTGTGTAAATGAGATCAAGCCTCAAGGAGGCACCCCATGTGTCCTGGTTATAGTAGGAATCAGATTCATCATAGTTCGATCACACCCTTAGGACTTTCCCTAAGGTGGATTCCCTTGTATTGGGGTGATCATATCATTCCACTGGTCGAGGCTTATATAATAAGGACTCACAAGCTATTATAGATTCATAATTCAAATGCTATGACCATTGAGACTCTCGAAGACAACATGAGCCATTCTTGTTGTGAGAAACAAGGGATATAAAGTCATCAGTCTCAATACATATAGACGCAAGACATATGAACTAGGAAAACCCTTTGGATATTTAATATATATCTAGGTCCATAGGAAGGAAACCTACCTATCCTAGTTATTTCAAGAATCTGAGTTCTCATAGTTTAGTTGACTTCTCAGTCTGCTGATAGATGAGGTAGAATGATCATACCATGGAAATAATTGGGTCTCGATGGTTGAAATGTCAAATACATGAAGGTACTTACACAGAAGTGGAATCCCATTTGAGATCAAGCCATAGGGAGGTGTCCAATGTATCATAGTTATTACATGAATAATACTTCTTACAGTTTAGTATGATCAGGGATTACAAAATGAGGTTTCCCAAATATGTGGGACATATTATATTATGCTATTGATTGGGGATTACACAATGAGGATTTCCAAATATGTGGGAATATCATATCATACCATTTATCAGGTCTTACACAATGAAGTTTCCCTAATACGTGGAACATGTTATATTATGTGATTGTTCATGGATTACAAACTGAGGCTACCCTAATATGTGGAACATATCATATTATTTTGGTAATCATGTATTATACACAATGGTTTCCAAAATATGTTCAATGAACAAGGTTATCCTTTCTGGGGACGTATTCTTGACATGGATTGGTTGTCTTCTTGGCATGTTCTGATTTTCTGTCTGCCATGTTGAAGGATTTCTAGACATTTCCTAGTTTTTATATTAGACATGTCAAATAAAATCACATGATCAGGTTGGCTTGTCCAACGGACATTTCAAAACCTAAATAACATGTGTGAATACCATTCCATGATCAAGGATGACTTATTAGATGGGTGTCTCTTAACCCAGATTTCCTGTCTTGTGAATTATACATGATCCAGGATGACATGTATGGATAACATCACATTATCTAGGGTGAAATTTTTGGAGGGTTCATCATGACATGGATGAATTTTCATTATAACATCACATGATCCAGGATGAAAAATCTTAGTGTCATCTTGCGTCCTAGATGACCTGTCCCAATGTCACTACATGGCCTGGATGACTTGTCCGGAGGACATCGCATGATCTAGGATGAAATTTCTAGAGGGTGTCACATGATCTTAATGAAATTTATTGGGGGAGTTATATGATCTTGAGGACCTTTCTTGGTGTCATCATGATACCTGGCTGACATGCTGGGAGGGTTCCATGAGATCTGGCTGGTAAGCCCGAAGGGCTTCATGACACCTAGATGACATAAAATGGTGTTGCCACATAATTTGGGTGACATGTATGAGAAAATTACTAGATCTATATGGAGATCCCATAGGGCTTAATGAGACTTGAGTGGCATGAATAGAGTGTGTCGTGTGACTTTCTTGATGTGTCTGAAGGACATTGCATGATTCAAATGGAATGTTGAGGGATCATTGCATGACTTGGGAGACATATCCAAGTGTTGTCACTTGATATGTATGATTCATGAAAAGAACATGAGGATTAGTGTATACATTATTTTCATAATTATCCAATATTTTAATCTTATTATATCTTTTATTGCAAGTGCTCCTTAGATTTTTTCAATGTTAGCTTATTTAGATTTCGGGTGATTCAACATATATGCAAGACCGCCATCACATAACTTGGATTACACACCAGAATACTTCATGTCAAATAAAGTGATCATGTGAAGTTCCTATACATGCATCGTGACACCTCAGGTTGTTCCTTAAATGTTACCTGGTAGAAAACCTTTGCGATCATTAGATTAGCAGCTTCGAGAAGTCTACTCCGTATACGATCGATCATGGGTTCTCAGATGCGTCATTATGTAGTTTCATTTTCTTTATGAGGGGGATGGATTTATAGGACAATACTAGTTATAAAAAACCTTATTCATCAAGTATCTCACAGATTTAGGTTTGAGTCGGTGGAGGTATTTGGTGTTACGTGCTTGACATGATCCAACCATGGGTTATGCAAGGGGCATCACATCATGATCAACAACCACAAGGCCATCCCATCAAAACCCCATTTATTATATTCTTCCCAGTAAAAGGGTTATTTACTAACCATTTATACATTCCAAGTTGATTTACAAGGTCATTCTTACATGTCTATGGTCCTTTGCGAGATTATGATGCGATTTTAAAGGCTTTTGTATGATTTGATATGCTTTGTCTGGGAACTTCAGTGAGACAAATGTGGCTTTCCAGGGTTCCTTGACCATATTAATCTAGCTTATCAAGGACCCCCACCTTATCAATGGCGATCACCTAGGGAATAAATCCCCATTTACATAAAATTAGTATATCTTCCCCTCATAAGATGCTCCCATCATTTGCCTTTTTTATTTCTTTCCTTTTTTTTCACAAAGGTAAGGGTTATTGGGAATTTATATGAGTGTTTTTAAAAACAATAACTATACACATTGGTGATTAATTATGTGACCAATAAGGGAAATTTTGGTAATGTGAGATCATGGAAAATAACTTCTGTTTGTCTAGGGAGCCGAAGGGGTGGTGTAGAATAGGCTGGCCATGTCCAAAACCCTTCATATGATGAAAGTGACATGTCAATGAGCACTTATGAAAGAAGGTAAAAATTTATCCAGGGATTCCACGATGTCTTAAGAAATTAATGGGTGTGTCTCATAAAGATTTATGATCATGAAAGGCTTCCACATTTTTTATATTCTTCTCCCTATTTTATAATAAATTTTGGATTGTTTGTCAGGAACCCACCGACTAACAAGTCACGTGATTAGGAGGAATTCATTTGGATGTTACCACATGACCAATAAATGTAATATATAATTTTATAAGAACAAATGTTCTTTCCAAAGGGTCTCCATGTGATCGCCTATAGGTCATGCACTTCACATTAACCACTTTTTCATCAGAGGTTAACACAATCCATGAGTTTTGGACACATTGTTCTTTCTTTTCTTTATAGAGGAAATAATACCCATGTTTTGGGTATTTATTCACTTGTATAATTTTCAATTCTCATTTGGAGGGTGTCAAAAACTACACACTAACCATGAATTCTGACCATGTGATATGAAAATTGAACTAGAATCCTTCTCAAGGTTAGGATTCTATATAATTTTAATTAAACCGTGGGAATCAAACTATGCACCCTGAGAAGAAACTTTAAAAACTCCAAAAAATCAACCTGAAGCTCAGGAGACTCACTCAAGTACCAGAGGAAAAAACTAAATCCTCAAAACACATAAAAGAATATATTCTTATGATTGTCAAAATCTCGAAATTCAGTTCTAAATATTTATTTGAAAAAATAGCCTCTACTCTATAATTCCAAAAATAATCCAATAAAATTTACAACTCATCAAGAAGACAAGTTTTCAATTTGATTTAGAATATTATAGAGTTGTTAAATGAATATAAAGGGGAAAATAGTCTATATAAATATTTTGATTATTAAAATAAATACTAGTTGATGATCTTTCAAAAGAATTTGGATTAAAAAGATTATCGATAATTGGTGAATGAAGGCAGTAAAGAAGAAATGAAGTATTTAGTAAAGATTAAAACATTTAATTTTATTAACAAATAGGGGTAGGGGAATAAGTACATAAAATAAAAATGTTTGGAGGATCTTGGATTGAATGAAAAATGGGGAAATATTTTATTTATCCTGGGATGGTTTATGGATTTTATATCAATGTTTTTAATAATATACAAAGGGTGGGATTATTGCATCCAATAGATTAAATGTTTTATTTGTTGAAAATCACCGAAGGATGATGAATGATATTAACTGAATGTGTTGAATATCACTTAATGTTAAATAATCTGAAGTTTTCAAAGGATAATTTCCTTTAAAAGTAAAGAACATATTTTTAAAAGTTTTTTTGTTTCGAAAGATGAATAATCATAAGTCTATAATATTGGTAGAATTGGAGGTTCCATAAATTATTTTGAAAGTTGATTTGAAAGTATAGAAGATGGATTTATTTTTATGATAGTATAAAAGTTTTTTTTTGAGGTTAGAGGTGGATGTTTTAATGTTATATGTGTAAAATAATTTTAAATTTTCATAGAGAACTCCATAGTACACATAATGGTCATCTATATGGTATCCAAAATTAATATTTACAAAATTTAAAAAAACAGAAAAGTCATGGAATGAAGATGATAATTTATATACTTAAGAAATTTATTGGAGAGCACTCTAAAAAATTAAAAAAGGAATATATCAGATGTAATATTCAAGATATTTACTGGAGTTCCCAGAAAAGTGTTAAAGTTATAGATCCACACTTCAAGTGTAAAGTTTTTTATATCGGAGAATTAGGTAGGTCACCCCATGGGATGAAGGGACACAATATAAATGGAAAACAAAAAGTTTTATCAGTCATAAAATAAGATTGATATTTTATCCAGTTGACCATAGAATACTTGGATATATTAAAATGAAATTAAAACTACTTTAATAGGTGTTTTAAAGACCATGGTGACTATAAAATATGGAAATAATATAGGACACATCATAGTCCAATTCATATGGGGATTAAAAAATAACAGTGAAAAATGGGGAGACCTATAATGGGTATTTTGATAAGCTATATTCTCACAATGAAGATCTCTCTATGTCTTGATGAAATTAAGAACATGGCATAGAAATTAAATGGTGACATGAACTCTAAAAGTGGTGTTTCATAAGGCATTTCAGTTGATAAGTTTTCCTATCTGAAATGATGAGGCCTATATATACCATGGTCAAAGCCGTGGTGGATCACATGTGTGTTTTTAAAATTTTCCAAGTCGTTATATAAAGAATGATATATACAATTATATCCACAAAGTGTATGTTTCTTCGCTTGGGGAGAATATTAGAAGTCCTTGAAACATCGAGGGCAATTTTTCCCAAATAAATGAAATGGATGGGTATTTTAATGAGGTTTAAAAAGGTATTTCCTATTTTATGAAATAATCCATTGTCTGATAAAATGATTCCTTTATGAATTGGATAGGGAAGATCACATCATGGAACAAGGAATTTTGAATATTATGTTTCCTAATTTTGAGGGGAAATTTTCAATGATTTTTTCTGTGGTAATAGAGTAACACATCATAGTCGGATTGTTGTGGTACCAAACATGAATATTTTCAATACAGGATACAATGTGGTCCTTGAAAAACTAGAGGTTATGATTATTTTTATTGATTTTTTAACATATATTACCATTTTTAGTTACGAATCAAATTTATGAAGATCAAATGGATTCTATTGTTATAGAACTATTGGGTTATAATTCCAAAATAAAAGATGTTGGAATTTTATTGGAATCTCAATATTGATTTTGAAATTCAAAATTTAGAGAATATACATTATAACCTTTTGTTAAGATTTATAGATAATAGATAATAAAGAAAAATGAACTGGGTGTTTTGTGAAGGTAGAAGGAAATTAAAGGAAGGGTTAACAACATGGGATTTATTTTATATATTAATAATATAATTTGAGTTATTGATGAATAATATTATATTGATTAATATATTTTGAGGATAATGAGTGTTGAATATAAATTAAGAGGAAGTGAATAGAATATTAGAGGTTATAATTATAATATCTAAATTAGAGTAGATAATAAGACACAAGTATTTTGAAATCTCATGGATACATATTGACCATTAAATTTAAGAATACTGAATAAATTGATGATAATTCTAATACTAGAATTATTCAATTTAGAGAGTACTGTTTTCTATTGTGTGAAGATTTTTTTTGAAGAACAATGAATAAACTCATCTAATAGGGATTTTATTATTTCAACAATGGATATGAAATCATCACACTCATATAAATTGGGGAATCACATATTGAAATTATTATGTTGATCTTAAAAAATATAATTGATAAATATGCCGTGAATTTCAAGTTAATATACTAAGAAGAGACCTATAAGTTTATAAATCGATATCTTCTAGAAAAGTGTGAAAAAGTTGAGAAGGGAGAGACCATTGGGAGGTAGGGAGTTATTCCCAAAATCCTTATATATATATATTGATCCTGGTTGAGGATTGAATTCACCTAAAAATATGTTGTAAGTGATCCTTGGTGAGGAGTGAATTCACCTAAACTTTTAATCTAAAAAAATAGTGAGTTATAGTGGATTTTGGTACAGTAGAAAAATGATTTGTGTATTCTATTTAGATATATCGTAGTGTAGATGAACTAAGTAAAATCATTATTCATCTACATGTTTTAATTTCTACACATGTGCATGATTTTTTTTGGGGATGCATTTGATAAAGAGAAGGTAATCAAAGGTTTAATAGTGTTCCTTCTAATAGTGGAGAAAATTTTAAACAAAAGAGTAGAAGTGAAAAAGTTTAAATCCACTAATACATTGATTATCCCCTCCTCATAGGGTTTCTTGTGATAAAAAAGATAACCCATTCACCATTATTAATTTTAAGCGTGGGAATTACCTATACATAACTACCTTAAAGAGTGGTGATAACCCATTCACCACTGCTTCTTTTATGAATAATGATAACTCATTCACAATTATTTATTTTAGAAGTGATGATAAACCTTTCACCAATACCTAGAGGATTAGTGATAAAATTATTAATAATACCTTATTTTATGATTGGTGACATATTGTTGACTATTATTTATTTATGATTTCTAACTATCCATTCACAAATTCCATGTGGATTTGTGATAAACCATTCACTATTTCTATATTTTTTGACTGGTGATAACACATTCACTATAGAATCAATTGATATCGATGTTACTCAATTAACTACTTACGACATCACATTTATTATATATATTATTGGAGATACTCAATTCATGATAGGCGGTATCCCATTGACATGATTTAGATGGGTGATATTCTATTACACATGTTTTGGGAAAATCCTTCCCACTGAAGGGTTGACTATCACAAGGTGGATTTTCCATGTTCATGTGGTTAAACATCAGTAATACTCATCAAATATTTTGACATTAGTTGATATAGGTTTGATTTAACCTTTAGGGTATCTTCATAACCCCCTAGCAGTTCAACATGTGTGGTAAATGTGATATTTACTTTAATTTCATTTCACAAATATGTTAACACATATTATTGTTTTATTAGGGTAGAAGGTAGTGGTTTCCTACTGATTTTTTGCTGACACCCTACACATGAATCATAGTTGATGTGGAAATATCATTTTTACATGTAGGTTTAGGAAATAACTCTGGTATAGGTGGATGAGTTAGTGTATATCAATGGTGGTGTAGATAAAGGTGTTAGGAGAGGCTTAGGGATACTAGCCAAGTATAATTTTCATTTTTTGTTTTTTATATACCATAAATGATTAACCCACCCGAAAATATTTTATAAATGTAAAAACAAATATTTTTTAGGTCTCATTTTGTTATAGAATATGTTTTTATTGTAAATCCACACATGTTACTGTAATGTTATATTTTTTATATACAAATTTTATTATTTATTATTACCAAAAATGATACAGAGGGAATATTCTCTAGGTGTGGAATTATCTGACCCTTACCACTAGATAGAAGCCTCTAGAGTTTATAGAGGCATGCTTGAGATTACATGGTGACCCTGCTTGAACCATGCATATGTGTTGCTAGTCAAGGTGTTACAAAATAATGTTAAATAATTGTTTTTATTTATCTTATGATATGTCATATTTTGATGTATAGAATAATATTCATATCTTGGGATTTGTGTTCTATTTGTACCTTGATAACATAAGTATGGTTGAAAATATAAGTTTCTATGGAGCTGGGCTTGATTTTTTTCTTTTTCTAATTATAATTGATCTATTTTTGAAAAGTATGATGTTTTGATTTAACTTGATTATTTTTCTCATTGATTATAGTTGCAAGAAGAATGTGTTTATGTATCATTCATAACATGCAGTTTTACATGACACGTGGATATGTGTGTTACTATAAAATGATCTTGAGAAGATATGTTTTGGTTATATAAAGTGTCATATATAATTTATTTATTTATTTTCCAAATAATGTTTTGGTGGATCCTTACTTTACTCGACCATTTTTTGATGAATTCCAAGATATGCTTTTCTAGAGTGTGATGTGGTTGAGATATACATGGATGTGTAAAAAACCCTATAATGGTTGGTATGGGTATGAGAATACTCATTTTTGATGAAATCCCAAGGGTGGGTGTGATGAAATATGAGATACCTTTCTTGATATGAGATTAAAGCAGATACATTTTTTCATAAGTGGTAAACTAAAAGGGTTTATAGTCCACAAAATAAGTAGCTGAGAAAAGTTATTGCGTGATTTAACTTGGGAGGATAGATATTGGGTGTGTTAGAAGAATAATGATGTGATTTTATAGTTTTTAATCAAGATAGGTGGTGTGATTTTGGGATATCCTAAGAGAGAGGGGTTATCCTTGATAATTTTATTCCATTAGTGATGGAGATAATGGGAATATGATTCATGTTATAGGAGAGAAACATTTTTATTATGTGAACATGTGTTAGTTATAGGTATATAAGATTAATTGTTGAAGTGTTTAGAAAAAAATAACGAATTATGCTTTATAAATTATGATAGGCATGCATATGAGGAATGATAAACTGTTCGATTAGGCTAATGGAAATAAGATCTAGGGAATTTGATTCATGCCATCATGAGTAGGATAATACAATATGGTAATATGAGAGCATTTCTCTATTATTATTAGATTTTGATAGATAATGGTGGTATCTAAATACTATTGTGAGAGTAGTTCCAGATGCTCCTTATTAAAGGGGAAAAGAGAGTGGTTTTTTCACATTTCATGAATGGTATGTGCAATGGTATGAAAAAATATCATCCTAGTGATGATGATATGGTTATTAATTAGGAATGTATGCCATTAGGTAGCATCTAAGACATTTCAATTATAGGATGATGAAGAATCCCATGAAGTGATATAATTATAGAGTGATTTACTCGATAGAATCCATGACTGCATGATGCTAGGTCATATTATATCTATGAGACTTTCTGAATGATCATTTTTGGGTCTGATTGAGTATGAGAAGATCATGGGAAAGCTGTGAAATACCCCATCTTCATCGAGATATGAAAATGGGAGTTGGGCTTATTATTTCTTGTATTGAATCAGTTGAGCGAGAGCTAATCTAGAAATGGTCAGATGTTTATTGACCAGTTAGAACTAGTGAATTGAGTTATGACCAATGTGTGGATTGAGGAATCTATAATGAAATTTTAAAATGGTCAGGGGATCATGTGTTCTATAGTTAAACTATGATATATATCTTATGTGATTGATGGGAAATGACCTTTTAATGGACATGAACAATGATGCAATGACTGATGTGTTTTATAGAACACCGAGGAACCTTTTGGATTGATATAATTATTATTGTATCTAGTGAGTGTCTAAACTATAGGGATTTGGGCACTAGTGAAATTTTAAAAATGATTATAAGATCATATGAAGTCTATAGAATGTTTGAACAT
Organism: Viscum album; assembly: GCA_963277665.1. Taxonomy (NCBI): domain Eukaryota; kingdom Viridiplantae; phylum Streptophyta; class Magnoliopsida; order Santalales; family Viscaceae; genus Viscum; species Viscum album. The sequence continues at coordinate 1,778,812,740 of OY728157.1, forward strand.
GAGAGACTCATAATAATAAGATATGTTGTTTAACACGGATTACATCCATAATGACTTAAGTTATGTGGTGATAGATCATCAATTAAATGTGAAAGTAGTAACATGGAGTACTATAATGTTTATATACCCAAAATTGGGGCTCATTTAATGGGTCTATCTAGTTATAACAAGCACAAATCATTAGTGAATCTATTGGATTAATGATGAAATCAAGATATATTAGAGCTGATGAGTGAGGATAAAAGAAATCCTATGGGAAGGAGTATATGATTAGAAGTTTTTTTCAAGGCTTCATTATATGTTTACTAGTGAGAACTTTGATTTAGGTATATTATGATGAATTTCAGGTTTGATGCATATGGAAAACCTAGACCTATCGTGGTTGAGGTTCCACGTTGGTGCCTGGATAAAAATTACCTACATTTGAAGGGTTAATGATAAGAATAAGGCATTGTATTGATTTTGGATAATCAAAAGAGTGATTTAATTCAATGACTTCTAAGTATAAAATTTAGTATGTGAAACAATGTGGTGATCAGAATTTGGAGAATATTAGTACTCACAAAAAATTATGATGATATGTGGATCAATGCGAGGATTTGTGAGATTGATTAAGTATCAATTGGGAGACTATAATATATAATTTAAATGATCAATATATTATTAGGTGTGGTTTTAAGTGAATGGTTGTCTAGAAAAAATAGAAAAATTTATTTATAAATTAATATGTTAGCATTTAGGTGTATTAAAACAACCTCTCGTAGAATGAAGTTATCATGTAATTAGTAAGTTGAGTCAGTGTTTAGGTGGAAGAACTATTAGGTTTTTATAGGTGTTTAGTATAGTGGGATTGTGGCTGGGGCATTCCATGAATGATTGAGTGATCCAAATTGGATATTGATAACATTATGTCATTTGGGGGATGATTTATAACTATAATGTACTAAATCATAATCCTTTATAAGATTTAGGTATTTTTACTAGTTTGAGTGTGACATTGTCATGATGTTAACCAGTAGGATTCTGGGAATGAGAAATATTATCAGATCTTAGTGATTTAATAATTACATAGAATATCCATAAGGATTCATCTCAAGGATGATAAATGGTATGGTAGAGAGTTTGTAATGAACTATACCATCAATGGTCAGTAGTAATTGAAAACTTCTAGAGTATAGTGGGACCAAAAATATGGTTGTTTTGATTTTAAGAATTATAGAATAATTTATGATATGGAATAATATAATGGATTATGATTTTGGATGTGTTCATAAATTTTAAAGGTATTACAACGGTTCAGATGAGGGAATAAGTGGGTTGGTGTTGTTATAAAGGGTATCTAAAACCATCGATCACCTGGTGTGACAACCAGGTCCCGGTGATAGCACAACCACCCCGCCTTAACATGGTCGTCGGGTCCTGGCCCACCAGGTAGCACCAGTTTCCCCACAGACATGTGGGGCCCACCCTAGGGTCCACCCACATGCCCGAACAGGTCATCTGACTAATGATAGTCCCCACAGGCCAACACATGTCCTTTCCAGTGTGCTTTGTCCTCACTCACACAGACCCTGGGAGACTTCCCAGGAGGTCACCCATCCTGATCACTACTCCAGGCCAAGCACGCTTAGCTGTGGAGTTCTAATCAGACAGGCTCCCAAAAAGGAAGGTGTACCTTGTTGACATGAGTCATATCATTTAGTCATTTAACCCTTTATCATTTGGGGATGTTACACCTGGTGTATCCTAGTGGTAACCTGAAATATGTGAGATGCCTTTGGGTACCTTGTAGTGGTATACTAGGTACCTGGTTGGGTGGATATAATAGAGTAAATACCTATGTTCCCCCTAAGTAACTAATATCCTCATGCCACATTTTATTAAGTGACAGTTATCCCCCCTTTGTTTTATCTAGATTGATTCCCTAGATAAGTATATTTAAACCTATCACTACCCCTCCCTTCCTCATTATTTTCCTAATTCAATCCAGAGTATATTAGGCCGCCTTCATGTATTTTAGGTCAATTAATCCCCTTTATTACTCCTTTACTCTTCCTATTATTATTCCTTTTTTACACAATTTGGGATTTGGAGTGAAATTTTACTGGATTATGCTTGAATCACATCATATAGATGGATATCTTATATATGGATTCTAGAGGATTCCAAGGAATAAGGGATGAACTAGTTTTCATATAGTTTTACTTTTGGTAAGTTAATAAATGAATTTATTTATAGAAATTGGTTGTATTAGTTAATGTTGGTGAGTGATTGGATTATGATGATAAAGGATTTTGATCATAGAGTGACTGGGATTCATTTATATTCTATAAATTTTTTTTCATGATATTCAAGTGAGGTTACACCAGCTATAAAGATTAACCTTGTTTTTTAATTTTTTAATTAATTATGTAAATTAATTATAATTGTTTTATTGTTTATTATTTGAGTCTTTTGGGTAATATAAGGACTTATGTTTCATGATGATGATTGACATGGATCAGTCGATGATGGATAGAGTTTTATTTGTTTGAAAAAATATACTTAAATAATTTTTGGGTTGTGTTTATTGATAAAGAAGATATAGAGTTTTCCAAATAGGTTCAAGGAATCATGAAAAGTGTGTATCATGACAGTTTAATGTGTTTAGAATATGTTGTGGAAGTTTTTTATATAGAACATAGTTCACAATACAATACTATATGTCATATCACAACATACACTTTATGAAATTTTAGTATTCTAGAGTTATTTAGTTTGTTACACTATGTTTGAAGCTGCTATGTTGAAGAATGCCTATAAAAGAATAATAATTAAGAAATCAATTTGAAAAGAAGTTTACCTTGACACAATATGTTTTACATGTGAATAAGTAATTCGGTGGTTTAATAAAGGATTGCATCATGAGAAAGGAGTCGAGGAAGCAATGAGGCATTATATTATTAGAAGTGTGGATCATGGGCATATGTCATTATTCAATAGAATCCCCATGGAATTTTAGTGAAACACTATCTAAATATGGAGTGGATACTTTTTCATGAAGGGTTCAACCGAATCATAAAGTATAATTCAAAAAATTATGGTGTGCTACTATGATATATTAATTCTATTGTGAAGCATGGATTTTATCATGGAAATTTGGTCAAATGTGTTTTACTAAAATATCTCCATGTTGTGTGTCCTTTATTTTTAGATATTATTCTTTAAGGTTAAGGTAATTATGTAAATATTATATTCATTACACTATATTGGTTCAATACTTTCAAGAATATGGATTTTTGGTTCTCAAGTGGAGGATCGAATTGGTTTGTTATGGAATGGTGCACACGATAACATGGTTGATTAAAATAGTTTTATATAATTCAAAGTTCTAATATTTTATGGATTTTGTGAGATCTAAGTTAAGGAAGTTTGAATTTAATTTTAATGTGACTATGAATGATTTTATTTGTCAACCTGAAGTAATTTTAAATATTTAGACTAAGAGAATCTAGTAAATCCCCTCGGGGTTGATTATATATATTTCTCCACAAAATGGTTCAAATGATCATAAATTAGTATAGTTGGAATTATATATATTTACTAAAAATATGAAGGTCATTTCCAATTATAAATCATGTCATAGGTTGATGGATATTCATTATGTAGAAAAAGGAGGATCTGATTTCTATACCATCCTTGATGTAATATAATTTCTTGTTCACGGATGTACAAGGAAACACATATAGGAGAAATTAATTCAATACATGTGAGGAGACCAATGAGATGTCTATATAGTGAGGGTTGTAAACTTATAGGGTTAGTGAAACTTATTGGTATTTATGAGTCATATATTTTCTACCATGATCAATAAATAATTATAGTGATATGGGATGGGATTATACTTTACCTAAAAGTGAATTCCAAAAAATGTCTCTCAACAAGATGATTATACTAGTTCCCACCAGTAACAACATTTGGATTATCTTATGAGACATATGAATTAAAATGTGTCTTATGCTAGTAGTCTTTAACCTCCAAAACTTTATAGTCGAAAACTTTATATCTTCTCGTTCTTTAACTTCCTGGAAACTCGACTTGGTGAGGTTCTCCTTTGACCAACATATCTTCTGGTGAACGAAGGTCAGTCTCCTTAGTGAACACATTTTCTCAAAATTAACTATATAATTAAAAATCATTAAAACCAGCCATTTATTGAACTAATTTCCCCTTTATATAACTGAAATTTATCTAATAATGGTGGGGAACACATGTGTGACACCCACTTGTAACTGTTATTTATTATTTCATATTATTTAATCATATTTTAGGGTAATTTAAAATTTTGGAATGTTTTGGTCTTTATTTATTAAAATTTTACAATTTTACATCTATTTTAAGGTTTTAGTGCATGGGTTTGTAGAAACCATTTTAGTTCTAGAGAGAATAGACCCTCCTTGTTCATTTTGAATGTTCACAATTTTCCTTACATGGGTAGAACATAGTTTAAATCAAAACCATATGATATCCATGAGAAACTATGTGATGTGATATAGTTATTGGTATATTTATTCTACATGTTGGGTGCATAGTTAGTTAACCAGTTTTCTTAACTACGTGATAGATTTTTTTGGGATGATCTATCTGTATGGTTGGTGCACAGTTTTGTAAACTATGTGACCAAACCATACATACTACAAATATTTCATTATGTTTGGTAAATTAAAATTTCCCTCATATATATATGTATGGATTTTAAACCCTCTCACTTATCTTTACTCGACTAAACCCGGAACACCAATGGAATCTCCCCTATATACTTCCTCTATTGATTTTATACCCCTTTATGTAAGTTTCAAGTGAGTTTCCCTAATGCAATCCCTCGGTTGATTTTCTTCATCCTTCTCCTTATCTTTTTCTCTTATTTACACATGGATTAGACCTCCTCCTATGAATTATAGTATTGTTAAATCATTAATTGTGTTCAAGTGGGTTCTAATGCTGAGTTTTTATTACCAAGGATTACAAAGGGAATGTTTTTCTTGATGATGTATTCACTACCCTAGTTGATGTGTTTCAAAAGGGTTCCACCCAATCTAAGGTTGGTGTTTTTGTGTGTTCCATTTATATTCCATATCATTGAATTATTTTTGTTTTCTAACCCCTATTTTTGATAAATTAAACTTATTTTTAAACCATAAAGGTTTTTATAAATTTTTGAGGTAATTACTCACTTGGAATAAAAGGATGGTTTAAGGAACTTTGGGTTTTAAAAGAAAAATTGTCTGAAAAGTGATTAAAAATTCTTTTTGGCTTGTTTAATATGGGTTGGGCGATTTAAAATCATTTAAACCTATTTGGGTGATGATTTTAATGAAATGTGGTTTGTAAGGAATTTCTTTTTTTCAAAAGTGGTTTCTAATGAAGAGGGTGAGTATCTAAATTGGATATTAAAATGATATTTTAAATTTTTTGTTTTAAAGGATACATTTTAAAATATATTTCAAATGGTTCATAAATTCAAATGAGGTGGCTTAGAATCCCAATCATATTTTAAAGGCATGTTTTTCACATTATGTGATTTTACAAATTGTGTGAAACCATTAATTAACCCATTAAACGTTGTTTCTTTAGATCAGTTGAGACCCCTTGAAGGATTTTTATATCATGGTATGTATATTGATTTTTATATATAATTTTAAAAAGGGGGTTTTTTCATGTGTCGGTGTAAGTGGTGAGTTGTGAGATAATTTTAAATTCATTAAACTTGTTATATGTGATTGTTGATTGCTCACCTCCATTACTGATTTTTATGGGGAGTCCTAGGTGGATAAATAGAATTATAGATAAGTGAAATTCCCAATGTTTTACTGTGCTAACAAGGGAATTTTTACTGTATAAAGTAATTTTGTTAGACCTAAAGGGGTATAGGGATGTGTGATATAGTATAATTTATTACAGCCCATGGTAGTGGTGTTCTCAGAGGAGGTTTATCTCTATATATTTTGATAGAACTACCCGGGATGTGGAAGGTTCAATAATATCTATATAGGGATTGTGTATCCAATTAAAACTTGTTTACTCGAGTCTTAAGATGATTCCCACGATATATAGAGTTGGTGCCACTTTGTGTATAAGTTGTATTTGTTGTCAACAATTTTCAATAATTATAAAAGTGAAGAAGGGACTCCAATGTGACTGAAGATTGGTTGAAGTGAAGATTCCCAGAGAATTGTTATGGATTCATAGAATTAGATTCCACACTTGGGAAATTCTCTATGTTGATAAAATCAGATGATTGATTAACTGATGTTATGTTAAAATAACTTGTGTCAAAGGTGACATAGTGTTTAGAACATTGAAGTATCATATGTGATACACAATCTGCAACAATGAAGAGGATGACTGAAGTGTTTTATTTGGAATTAATAATCCAAAAATTGAAGAAGGATGATGGTTAAAGAAGAGGCTTGGAGTTATAAATATGAATGTGTCCATGTATATTTGATATACCAATTGTCCATGCATTGTTTACTATGTTTTTCTATGGGATTACTTAAAAAAATTGGCTAACCCTCAAGTAAGCCTAGAATAGATCAACCCCAAAACATGTGGGACTCATGTTCAACCATGCTGAGAGAAACAACCCTATCCAAGCCTGAAGACATCATGGGTAGGTAGTGTATAGGCCTGCAGGAGAGCACGGGGCAGTAAGGGCCATCCATAGTTGGCCAGAGGCATGCGAAAAGAGTGGGCACAAAGCGTGCCTTTAGAACACGATATAGGGCAGTACCGTGGATGGAGGAGGAGAATTATGAGCATATGCTGAAGCGGGTTGATATTTATACCGTGGATCAGGTGCTTCTCTATTTCAATGTGAGAGAACTTTTTTATTAAATTAAATTATCTCAAATTTTTGATCAATCTCAGGTCTCATCATCTAATAATGTCCACTCATCACATCAGCAACTCGTGTTTTTGAACCAGGGTCGTCTGATCCCCCCTATTCCATTGTCTTCTTCCTCCAATTTCCAACACCACCACTATTACTCACTGGAGATGAATAACAAACCTCTATCAAGATTTCAGGAACCATGATGATCCACTCCACTTCATTATGTCTTTATGAGAGTCACAAAATCATGCATGCAATTTCATTTTCATGCATACAATAAAACAATGAAGTTCAAACGAGGTCGAAGAAAACGAATTTGTGAGGCATCATCATGCATGGATAAATCTTAAAAAGAATAAGATTCATGTGATATCCATCACATGCATGTGATTTTCTCCCCTTAATTTTGATGTTCATTTCAAAATGAAACACATTGCAAGTCTCGGTGTATCTCAAAACACGGGTTTGAGGATATTTAAATTCTAAATATCTTAGGAATTAAAACAATGATATTAATAAAATATCATGGGGATATTTGAACGCAGAAAATATGAAATCATTGTCAATAAAAGGATACGGCTTGATGCTGGGAAGGATTTGTTGTCGTCCATACACCTTAGTGCTCTTTTTCAAAAAATAGAGCAACTCTAAGATCCTCTTTTGTGAAGGAAAGAAGAGATCCCGTAGAAATTAAACAAGTGAAATGCACTCTTTAAGTGTGTCGTGAAGAAGAACAACCACTCCATCTGTGTGAAGAAGAAACTATGGATACACAATAGGTTTACCCAAACCCTCATCGTGCTTCATGAAGGTGATCTTGTTGGTACACAACTGGTGCAATCATACCACTTCTATACTACATGAAGAATCACACATACCTTGTGCATAGAAGTCTTATTCACCCCTTGTACAAAGAAGAATAGTGAACCCTTTGGGTTTCATGAAGAAAAGGTGATAACTACCTACTATTTTCTTGGATACAACTATACTATTAGGAGGGGTTCATGTTTAGTGAATAAAGAGATTGAATGGTGAAGGGAAGTATTCACATGAAAGCACAAATGTTATTTGTTTTAAGAATACCAAGGATTTTTGTTTTCATGTGATGATCTTGTCCAAAGGGCTACACACATTCGAGTATGTTCTTTACTTGTGATCCACGTGCATATAAAAGTAAGAGAAGAAGTGAAGAGTGTGCATCCAGTTTGTTTGAGAATAAATAATTCGTGCACTCGTGTGCATAAATTGAAGACACCCTGACCAAGTGAAAAGAAATGAATAAAAATGTAAGAATTGAATAGTGTATTCACTCTTACATGCAAATGAACATGTGAAGACATTTAAAATAAAGAATCAAAACAGTGTGTACACGTGTGTAAAGATGAACAATAAGTGGAAGAGAATATTTCAACCAAATTATAACAATTATTATATCATGCATATATTGAAAGAAAAAATGGAATTAATTCTGATGATTCCCAGTGAGTTGATCCTCAGTGTTTGACAATCACAAAGGTGTTTCTGATTCTAGACAAGAAGAAGGAAGAATAAGTTCTATTGCAGCTGGTCTTTTCACTAAAGAATTATAATGAAGAATAAGTAGTGTAGTTGGGTTTTCACTAAGAAGGAGAGATAACAAGAGAGAATAATAAAGGAGAGTTTCTTGCCTACTTCTTTGAAAGTAACCAAGTGAAGAGAACTAAAGAAGACCAAGATTAGAACATATCTTATCAATAAGGAAGAATACTGTATTTAGTGGCAGTATAAAAAATCAGCAAGGAAGCTGCATCTTCAACTAGGTTATCACCAGTTCAGGAAGAGGATTGTTTCCCTTCACCCTCCAAAGTGTATGGGCTCACACTAGGAAATATTGTTTCATTCCCCCATAAAAATTGTAGGGACCCACACTAGATAGAGGATTGTTTTCCTATCCAATCCAATGTAATAATTATTGCATTATATAGAAGAATCCATGTATTGGTCATCACCATTCATGGAAAGAATGTAGCTTCTCTTATTGAGTAGTGAACCTTGTAAAAATAACATGTGCATATTTTTATTTCTTTTTATTATTGCATTAGATAGGAAAAAGATAACAAGAGAATCAAGACTCTAATAGGTCAAGAGGTACCGGTATAAAATTTTCAAATTTGTTGAAAAATCTCCCAACAATGATTCACCCCCCTCTCTCAGTGTTTGGCATATCCCAAATTGGTCCTCTCAATTGGTATCAGAGGTAGGTTCACCGCTATTGGATTCAATATAGTGAAGTTATTCTCTTTTAAAGAGTTTATTTTCTTTATTGATTAATCAATTAAGTGAATTTTCAGTGAAGATTTAGTTGTCTTTGGGTAGAAGACCCTATCTACGATGACCATAATGAACAAGAAAAAAGCGAGAAGGGAAATTTGAAGAATAAGTCCCTATTATCTAAATATGAAAAAGTATCTAGTTCTCTATACATTTCTGACAATGAATACACGTCTGGATTGGATGGTAATGAGAAGGTGGATAAAGTTTCCGACAAGAAGATAGATAACCTTCTGATCTCAAGTGATCCATAGGTATGTATTAGTACATTTGAAAATTATTCTCATGATGAAAATCCAAGCACAATTGGTGATGATCAATATATAACCTCTCAACAATTATCAGTTGACATACTAAGAGCTATTCTGCATGATATCCTTGAATAAAGTGCATCCCTTGTCTGTGGAGTAGTTCAATATATGTAGGAAGATGTCACCCAGCTGGAAGTAGAAAATGATGTTATGGAGAAGGGATTGTAAGAAATTTTTTCAATATATAATGCTCTCTAGACATGTTGTAGCCTTTCAAGTAACAAATATGGAATTTAAAATAAATTCATTATAATGGCTCAAAGAAGTTGGAGAGAAAAATAGACTCAATTAGACACTTAAAGGGAACATCTATGCACTTAGAAATGAGCTAAATAAGAGCAATGATGTCAAGGGGTTATATTTGGATGAAAATTCCAAGAAGATCAATGAACTTGAATCTTTGTTACAAAACAAAGTGAAGCAACATGAAGATGAATTTGAAAGGTTAAAAGACTTGTGAAGAGATGATGATCGTGATTTAAGACGAGGAGATCATCATCAATATGGAATGTCTAAAATTGGAAGATCTGTATTCCAATATTGAGAAGACACATATTTATTCCTAACAAAAGAAGGTGAAAGCTGATACTAGTATTAAATGTTCATTGGTGGATTCTAAGGTTGAAAGAACTCTAACATGTGATAATTATATCATGACTTCACCAAACGATCTATCACAAGTAGCTTTGAAATAATAGGTACCATCCATACCATCTTTTACTAATGTTTCTAAATTTGTTTCTACAAAAATTGATAAGGAAAAAAGATCACCGAAGCTAGATAATAAGGAAGAACCATCCTTGGGAATAAATCAGAAGAATGTTACAAAATAAAATTCTCCCAAGAAGACTCCAAGAAGGAAAGGAGATAAGTAGTTGAATTCTAAATCCAAGAAGGTAAAGGGTGGTGCATCCAAAATAAATCCTAAGAATGATGTCACTCAGAAGAAGCCAAGTTGAATATTCAATTTTGAAGCCTAAAATTATAATTACCTATTCATTATATGGCCATAATATTTTCGAAGAATGTGGGAAATGGATGATACAGAATATATGAATAGTGAAAAATAAAAAGGAAGATTTTTCATGAAGATAAATAAGTTCTTTGTGTGAGGTTCTATAAGGCTGGTCACATTGTTAAAAATTTCATTGCATTTATTCCAACCCAAGAAGAATTCATCAATAATATTTCACTAGTATATTCTAGTGCTTTAAAAGAAGTTGAGGAAAGAAGGGTCACACAAAAAGAAATGTAAGAAGTATTGGGACCCACACATGTATAGTAAAAATTGAAGATAAAATGTGCAAGTAAGAAGAGTGGATCATCTTGGTTGGGAAAATCATTTCAACTTAGCTATTCAAACTGATTAATCAAGGAGGATCCACTTTATTCCCATAATTGTTTTTATTTTATTTGATTTGATAATACAGGTAATTGAAGGTGAAGCAATTTATTAGGGGGGAACATGATAATCAGTTATGAGAAGTGTTCCCTTGAGGGGGAGAAAATATGAAGAATCTACTAGAGTTATTATTTCAATTAGGATCAACTTCAGTTGGTATCAAATTCAATTACATTGAAGGTTGTTTTAAGATCATGTCATTGGAAAAGGTATGCCATTTATTAATATCTCATCCTTGGTTACTCAAAATAAAGATCACTTTACAAAGGTTTAGTAACTAAATTACTCAGTTACGTAATAAGAATCAGGGGTTTCTGATTGATTTTTCCTTGAAAGATTCATATCACATCTATTATCCTCATCCTATAATGAATGTGTAAAACCCTTGAAGAAAATTATATGAGTTCTCATCTCATACGGTATCATGATCATTGGGTAATGGATAGCTTTGTTGTCTAAATCAAATCCTCTTATTTTCTACAGCGAGCATCGCTCAAGTAGACTCAGAGTAAAATGATAGATGACACATTAATTATGTATGGATTGATAGACTTTTCCCATGAACTTTTTATTTCTTGTCAATAAGGGGGAGAGAAAGTGAAATGAAATTTCAAATGTGAGAGAAAGAAAAGTGAAGGGGAGAGAGAATATTCTCATTTTGATATTTAGAAATTCATTTGAGAAGGAAATTTGAATTATTTCCCACAAATAAAAATGAGGATATTGTTTGGACCACTTTGGGTATAAAGTAGTATTTGTTTTCAACAGTTGTCAATAATGGTCAACATAAAGAAGGAAATCCAAAGTGATTGGAAATTGGTTAAAGTGAAGATACCTGGAGAATTGTTATGGATTCATAGTATTGGATTCCATGATTGGTAAATTCTCCATGTTTAACAAATTAGATAATTTTTTCACTGACCATATGTTCAAATATCAGGTGTCAAAGGTGACATAGTGTTTACAACATTGAAGTATCATATGTGATTCATAGTATACAAAAATGAAGAGGACGATTAAAGTGCTTTCTTTGGAATTAATAATACAAAATGTGAAGAAGGATGATGGTTGAAAAAGATTATTAGAGTTTTACATTTAAATTTTTCCATCTATATTTGAAGTACCAAGTCACCATGCAATGTGTACTATGTTTTCTTATGGGTTTACTTAAAAAAATTGGCCAACCCTTAATCATGACTTGTCCAACTCAACCCCAACACATTTGGGAATCAAGGTTAACAATGCTGAGGGAACCAACCTTGGACAAGCCCGATAGTGGCATGGGAAGGACGTGTATAGGAATACAGGAGTGCATGGTGCATCAAGGCATGTGTATAGTTTGGTCGAGGCACACACAAAGAGTGGGTGCAAAGCGCATCCCCAGAACATGGTACGGGGAAGTACCGTGGAGGAAGGAAGAGAATTTTGAGCATATAATTAAGCAGATTGATATTTAAAATGAGGATCAGGAACTTATCCATTTCAATGTGCGATGAAATTTTCATTAAATGAAATGATCTCAGCCATTTGACAAATCTCACATATCACCATCTAATCCTAGCCACTCATTGTATATGTGCCTCGCGTTTTTGAACCCGGGTCGTCTGATCTTCCCCCCCCGGTGTCGTTGTCTTCTTCCTCCTACACCTAACATCACTGCTCTTACCCACCAGAGATGAATACTGAACCTCTATCAAGCTTCTGGACACCGTGATGATCCACTCCACTATATTATGTCCATATGACGGTCACTAAATCATGCATGCAATTTCATTTTCAAGCATGAAATGAAATAATGATGTTCGAATGAGGATAAAGAAAATGAAGTTTCAAGGCCTTGTGTTGCATGAATAATGCTCGGGAAGAATGAGTTTCATTTAATAACCATCAAATTCATGTTATTTTCTCCCCGTAAATGAGGCATTGGTTTGAAAAAGAAAACACACCAAATGTATTTTTGTATCTCAAGTTATGGGTTTGAAAACCTTTAAACACCAAATATCTCAGTAATTCATTGAAATATCTTCAAAAAATATCATTTGGATATTTGAACATGGAAAAGAAGTTACCCTCATCTATGAAAGGAGAATCCCCATGGCCAATAAGGAGTTTATTCCATCTATACACCTGAGAGTTATCGTTCAAGAAATGAAGCATCTTCAAGCTCCTGTTTCTTGAAGGACAATTAGATATTCTGTAGACCTTCAACAATTGAAATAAACTCTTGAAGATTCTCACAAAGAAGAAGAACCGCACCCTATTTATGAGTAAGAAACCAGGAAAACATGATAGGTTTACCCAAACCCTCGTCATTCTTCATGAAGGTGATCATATGGGTACCCAAATGGTGCATTCTCACCCTTTCTATACTTCATGAAGAATCACATATACCTTGTGCACAGAAGACCCATGCACCCCTTTCACAAAGAAGAATAGTGAAATATTTGGGTTTGACAAAGAAAATCTGAGAACACCCTCATGTTTTCATGGATACATCTATACTATTTTCATGGGTTTATGTTTAGTGAAGAAGATGATTTAATGGTGAAGGGTAGTATGCACATGAAAGCACAAATGTGCTCTATTTGAAGAAGCCCGAGGATTTGTGTGCACATGTGAAGATCCTATCCAGAGGTCTATACCCATTCGATTTGGTGTTTTCCTTGAGATTCGTCTGTATACAAAATTAAGAGAAGAAGTGAAGAGTGTGCATTCGTTTTGGTTGAGAATACATCATCCATTCACTCATGTGCATAAATTGAAGGCACCGTAACCAATTGTAAAGAAAATAATAGGAAGGTAAGGAGATAACAATTAATGTACTCTTACATGCACATGAACATGTGAATACAATTAAAATAAATAATCAAAATAGTTTGTGCCCATGTGTAAAGAATAAGAAGTGGAAGATAAGAGTTCAACCAAATTGATATATGCATGATCTCAAGCATATATGAAAAGAAGAAAGGAGAATTAATTCTGATGATTCCCAGTGAGCTAATCCTCAATGTTTGAACAATAAAAAATGTGTTCTTGATTTTATCCAATAAGAAGGAAGAATAATTTATAGTTCATTTTGTTATTGCACTAATGAATATGAAATAAGATAAAGTAGTGCAGTTGGGTTTTCACTAAGAATAAGAGAGAATAATAAAGGAGAGTTTCTTTCCTACTGATTTACAAGTAACCAATTGAAGATCACTAATGAATACCAAGAGTAGAACCTACCTTATCAAGAAGGAATAAGACTGTCTTTATTGGAATTATAAAGAACCACCAAGGAAGCTACAAGTTGAACTAGGTCATCACCAATTTAGGAAGAGGATTGTTTTCCTTACCCCTCCAATGTGTAGGGACTCACATTAGGAAGAATTATTTCGTTCCCCCCTACAAAGTTTAGGGACCCACACTAGATAAAGGATTTTGTTCCTAGCCAATCAACTCTAACAATTATCGCATTATAGTGGAGAAACCATGTATTGGTCATCACCATACACGGAAATTATGTATTTGCTCTTATTGAACAGCGAATCATGTTAAAATATCATGTGCATATTTTTACTACATTATATTATTTTATTCTATAGGGAAAAAGAGAGAAAGAGAATAAAGACTCCAACATGTCAAGTAGTATAGGGATAAAAAGTTGGAATTGGTTAAAAAATTCCCCAACACTAATTCACCCCCTCTCAATGTTAGGTATATCCCAAACGGGTCCTCTTGCTTAGATCAATTTTAAGACAACTAGGGAATTTATATATGTTTTGATTGCATCCAATCACCATTGATTTTTTATTAGAACCATTATTTCATTTAGAAAATTTTGGAATGTTTTATTGATATATGGGTGCCTATTTTTTAATTAAATTTTGGTTTTTTATTTGGTATATATTTAAATTTTATTTTTTAAATGATTTGGAAAGTGTGATTTTTGAAAAAGGAAAGTGGAATTATTTTAAAAAGTGAATTGATAAGTGTTTTGGGAAAAGAATAAAGAATATTGTGATCTCGGTGTGGACTTAAATATCCTATTTTATTGTTTCAAATTAATTTTCAAAATAAAAACTCTGATATATGGGATGGAATGAAAAATATGGTTTTGAGTTATATGAGCCTCATTGTTTTCCTAAAGTTATACCCTGATTTTGGATAGTATTTTTGTTATTCAATTCTTTCCACTTTTAAATATGGGGGAAATTTTATAGAACGATTCATGGAATAATATTTGGATTTTTAAAATATTCAAATAGGAAACAAAATTTTCAATTTATGTTTCAAACAATCATTAATGAAATGGTATTTTTAAAGGAAATGAGATGAACTCTTTGTTGAAATCTTACTTTGATTTTTTTTTCTCAAACGTTTCATACACCATTTGGTGGATGTCTCTATTATGTTTTCTCCAAAATGCCTCAGATATGGTAGTTCATTATGGGAGTGTGAATTGGGTTGTACTGTGACTATTGATTTAGATCTTGGTGAGTGACCATTGGTCACAAGAATATGGTTTATAGCGATTTGGTAGGGTTGGTTTTTATTTTTGGATTGTTCATGTATAATAATTGAAGGTTCAAACCATTATATTGGTTTATTTTTTATATTTTCATTCTTTCTTTATTTTTAGTTCATCTTTATGATGTCATGTATGAGTGGTTCTTATTATTTATTCTTCCAGTCAGTCAGATTATATGATTCTATTTATATTACATATATTTATTTTTATGGAATGGATGTACAATATATGGATGGGGCATTCCAAATTTATAGGTGGGATCATGAGAGGTCAATTTTATTTATACAGTGAAATAATTCCCAATGTTTATGTTCCTGATACCCAAGAACTAGTTTCTATCCGATGAGGATAAAAAATATTCTTCAGTATATGTGTAGGATTAGGTTGAGTGATGTGTTAGTTCAGGCTAGTTCATTACAAAATAGTATAATAGGATATGTTCCTTAATGTACTAGGTTCTAAAGGGACCTACTTATTATTTTGGGTGTTTCAAGGTACAATAGGGAACTAGGAATGTTTTTGGAACTTGAGAAGTAGATGTGGAGAGATAATCATGAACACGTTCTCACCATGAGCCTTGAGTTACCATGGGTTCTTTAAGTTAGTATCTTGAATTAAAAGTATTTTTTGAATTATTTCTTATGTGTTTTGATATGAAATTATGGTATTTTAATCAATATTGAGTGTACTATTGATTTCGGGGGCCTCTTAGAGCTTTGGGGGTGAAAATAGGATGAGAACCAAATCTCAACAATTAGCTCGCATAATTTGGAAAACTATGTAGAGCTCGTTTACATGGTTATACAACCATGAAAATACAATTTTTCATGGTTGACACATTTGTTTCCAAACAATATAGAAATCATTTTATAGTTTTACTTACACCATGTATTTTATTATTTGGATCTATTAGTTTATAGATTGACAGTAATGGTTCCTACCATTACTCTAAGGATAATTAGGTAGTTTTTTTGGTGGTTTTGTGTTATGAGACGATGTTTGATTGCAGATTTATTTCTTATTGATTTTATGTAATTAAAAAAATGGTGAAATTATCTTATTAATATAAAATGAGTTTTTATGGATTGATTGAATTTAAAAACCAATTTTATGAGTAAAGAAAATAGTTTTAATGGTTAGGAAATTTCTTAATTGGTATTTTACTTCTTCTTTCATTTGTCTTGTAATTTGTTAGTTTTAAACGAAAATATGATTTTTTGAAATGTGTTGGTTTTTGAAACTGGGTGTTAAGGTATAATTTAAATTGCAATTTTGTTTTATTTGATAAATTTTAAAATTGGTTGATTTCATTATAGAAAATGGGGGAATAATATAATATTAAAATTGGGATTTTGTTTTAAAAAAATTGGATGTTTTAAAATGATATGGGTGTGTTTTGAACAATTTATAAAGTGTGTTTATTTTAAATAAAATGTTTTATGGATTTTTAAAATGAAATGAAATTTTTTATTAGGGATGTTGGTTTGTTTTTGATGAATTGATATTTTTTAAATGAATTTAGAACTCCTTGAGAAAGGAAAGTGGTTTAGTGGAGATAAATTTTTTTTATGATGATTTAATGTGTGTTTTTTATTATATATTATGTGTAAAATTTGGATTTTTCCCTGATGTGAATTAGTTTTATGTTTTTCGAGTTGAATGTGAAACATGGATGGGATAGATTTATGTTTCATGTTTCTTCATCATGATTCCTTAAAAGGTCTTGAGATAAGGTAGAAATTTTGGTGCAAGGGATAGATTTTTTGGGAATCCTCTAATTGTTTAGGTTTCTATCTTCTAGTTTTTTTAGTTTCCAAAATTTTAAAGGGAGAGGTATAGTTGAAATATTCTTTTTCATAGGACCTCTAGAGTCATCACCATCTCTTTCACAGTGGCCAAGGTTTTTTTGAGGTGGTAAATGGTTAGATCATCTTTAAAAATATGGTAAGTTAGAAATTTTTTGTTTTCAAGTTGTTAACTATTTGGGGTTTTTTGTTAGTTAATAATATAGTGGATTGAGGTTTTCAGATGATATTTACACTCAATGTGTTACAAATTCTTTTTTGGTTCATTATTTATGATAAGTTGGTTTGGGTGGTGTTTCCCAATTCTTAATTATGGGGTTCCTCTTGTATGGGATATTGATATTGTGATGGATGCGATTATGCCTTACTATGTGATCTTGTTTCATGAGGTTATTATGTGACACTCCTTGTTCGGTTTTTAATCGATTATATATTGGGGAGTCTTAGGTGTGTGGTTTGGGTGACTAGGATAGATGTGGAATCCATTAGGATTCTGCATTGAATGATGTTAGTTATGATCTTGTTGGGTTCTTAATGAGATGGTGACCCAAGTATGAGGCTTTAGATCTATACTTCCATTTGGTTTATGAACCAACGTTTAGGACCATAAAAATTCTTAATAAGGCATGTTTATAGTTGGTTTATCCTCTAACATTTTGGTTATTGTGGATTTAATGATTTTTATGATCTTCTTTTGTTGATCATTTGAATGTTTCTTGGGTTGGTATCTCCATGGATTTAATCTAGATTCTTGGTATGTATTTTTAGATGATAGAGTTGGGATGGTTGTTGGTTCCTTTGGTATTTGATGGTCTCCTACAGATATAACTATAGAATCATAGTTTATTGGGGGATACTCTCTTCTTTGTCCCTATTGATAGGTTTTACATCATTTAAACCATTTTAGAAATGTTCTAAATTGTGAGCATACCTATATAACATCTCCATATACTGAAAGGTAGGTTTTCAGTGGTGATGAGTTGGTTTTTACACAGATATGATCATAGATATTTGGTAATTTTTTATATACATTTAAGGATTTGGAAGTGTGTGATATTTTTTCCTTGTTGTGATGTATTTGGAGTATAACTTTTCTTCATACCTATCATTACATGCTGAGAATTTTAATTTTTCCCTTCTTTTACTTTTATCAATGATTTTATGGGTGAAAAAAGTAGTATGTTTGGGAGAATAGTGACACCCAAATGTTACTATTTTTTATTATTTTATCTTATTTTATCTTAATCTAAGGTAATTTATATTTTTGTCATGTTTTGTGAATGAATTATTCAAATTCATAGAATTTAATTCTATTTCATGTCTTGAGTGCATGGTTTTTTTGAAACCTAATGGGTTATAGAGATAATAGATCCTCCCAATTAATTTTGAATTTTCACAGTTTACCTTGCATGAGTATCACATTATTTGGATCAAACCATGAAATTATCCTAAGAAACCATGAAGGTTTCTATAGTTTCTGATAGAGCTTTTTTGCATGCTTGTAGTATAGTTAGTAAACTGTATCTAAAAACTGTGTGAGAAAAATTTTCATGGACAGTTCCATCAATTGGGTTAGCACACTGTTTGGTAAATCATGAAACCAAACTGTGCAGACTACCCAAATTTCATTAAATTGGATAAAAATAACACTTTTCCATCCTCTATTTTAAAATATTTTCCCCTTCCCCCTTCACCTTTATCGAATGAACAAGGAACACCAAAGGTAACTCCTCTCCATCCATTATTCTTTGATTTTGAACCCCTCCATGTTGATTTATAGAAAGTTACTCTGAGGTAAGTTCTTAGTTGGTCTTCTTTTTCCTCCCCCTTTTCTTATTCTCTTATTTACTCTGTCATTGAACTCCTCCAACAAACCCTAGGGTTTTTGAACTATGAATATGGTTTATGATGGGTTTTAATGATGAATTTTTGTCTCTAGGTCTTATGAAGAGCATTTTAATTCTTGATTGATCTTTTTCTACTGTATGAGACATGTTTTTGTATTATTTCATAATTATTTATCATAATTTAAGGTTATTGTTTAGTTTCCTTTAAATTCAATATCATTGAATTCTTGGTTTTCTCTATCCCCGAGTTTTTATAAGTTGAAATTTAATGTATTAAACATAAAGGGTTTCTAAACATTTAATGTAATTACTCACTTGCAATAAAATAGTGTTTTAAAGAAATTTTGGGTTTCAAGGAAATGTTTGTGTGAAAAATGCTATAAAAATTCTATAGAGATTGGTCAGTGCAGGTTTGGGTTTTTTGAAATCATTTAACCTTATTTGGTTTTTGATTTAGATAAAATGTTCTTTTTATTGAAATGATCAGTTTCTAAAGTGATTTACAATAATGAGGATGAGTATCCTCATGGGTTTTCAAATGGTATTTGAAATGGTCGATTTTAAAGGATATATTGAGAATGATATTTTAAATGGTTTATAAATGTGATTGAGGTACTATGGAATCCAAATCATGTTTTAAAGGCCCATTTTTAACTTTAAGAAGTTTTCCAAAGTTTGTGAAACCCTCAATTGATCCCTATTAATTTTTTTCTTGTGGTGAGTTAATACCCCTCATAGGATTTTTA
Source organism: Viscum album (assembly GCA_963277665.1). Classification (NCBI taxonomy): domain Eukaryota; kingdom Viridiplantae; phylum Streptophyta; class Magnoliopsida; order Santalales; family Viscaceae; genus Viscum; species Viscum album. The sequence goes on from OY728157.1 coordinate 1,778,832,548, forward strand.
TATTATTTTATGTTTATTTATTCTGATATTGAATTGTGAAAAAATGGTTTCTTTATATGAGGTTATAGGAGTTTATGTGTGAGTTAATTTTAAATTATATATACATGTTTTATTTTATTATTGACTTCTCAAGTCTAGTGATGTTTTTGATGGGATGTCAGAGGAAAAACGTATAGGTTTGGATAAGAAAAATTTCTAATATAGTATCTTGTGTAATGGGGAATTGTTTCCATCTAAACTGAGTAAGTTAGACCAAAATGAGTAGCGGTTAATTTTATCTATTAAAATTTATTATGTCATATTGTAGCAGTGTGATCCTAGGGGGTTTATCTCCATATAGTTCAAAAAAACAACTGGGGTGTTATGGGTTCATTAGTGTGGGGATAAATACTATTTTTTTTAGTCTGTAATGGGAAAATATAGCCTTATGATGGTTCCTATAATTATTAGATCATTTTTAGGTTGATTTAGGGTATTTCATATTATGTTTCATTGCATCCCATACGTGTTGATTGTTTATTTGAACCACTTATAAATTTGAAAACATTTTCATATTTTTTGATATGGGGGTTCTTATTGTGATTATTACTTTTTTTGTTTTTTACATTTCAAATTGATTTGTGATATGATTTGGAAATTGTGGTTTTTGAAAAGGGAATGTGTTGTTGTTTTTAAAAATGAATTGATATATATTTTGGTAAAATAATAAGAAATGGTATGATTTTGGTGTGTAATTAAATGGAAAATTTCTTGGTTCAAATGATTTTTCAAAATAAAAACCTTGATTTATAGTTTGGGATGAAAACTGTGATTCAAATGAGTTTTAATTGTTTTGAAAACTTTTATACTGGTTTTGGAAATTATTTATGATCCAACCTTCATTCCTCTTTTAAATAAAGGGGGTGTTTTATAAAATCAATTTATAACATGATATTTGGTATTATAAAAAATGTAGTGAGAACTCTATTTTCCTTTTTGTTTTTCAAGCTATAATGAATGAAATATTCTTTTTAAAAGAAATTACTGGAATTCTCTAGTGAAATCATATATGGATTTTTTTCTCACACCCTACATACATCATTTAGTGCTTGAAACTCTTATTTTTACTATTAGGTTCCTTAACTATGGTTAATTTTTTCTGGTTTTTTGATTCAGGTTAGACTGTGATAGATGGATTGGATATTGGCGAGTGAACATGGGTAACAATGAGATAGTTAATAGTGATTCAGGATGTTTAGTTTTTTATTTTGGGATCATTCATGTGAAAAAAATATCCTAAGACTTTATTTTGGTTTATTTTTATTTGTGTGTGATTTATTTATTTTTATTTCATGTTTATGATGTCTTGTATGCATGGTTATTAGTATTTTTGTTGCTAGTAGTTGAAATTATTTACTTTTGGTCATATTATATATATTTATTTTGATGGTGCAGACATCAAACATATGGATGGGTTATGAAAATTTTTGAGTGGTATAATGGGTGGTTAATTTGATTTATAGGGTAAATTTATTCCCAAGGTTTATGTTCTTGATACCCAATAATTAGTTTCTAACCCATGGGGATCGAGAATACCATTCATTACATGTGGTGGAATAGGTTGAGTGACATTTTAGTTCAGCTCAGGTCAATTTATTAGAGTATGGGATCTGATATGAAACTCCTATTCAATTCAGATTATTGTCCCATATATTATACAAACTTATACAGATATTGTAGTTTTGAATTCTTTAAATTCTGCATAGATCTCTTCATCAATAGTTATATACTCTCCTACAAATATTATCTAGGTTCATGAACTTCACTTCATGGAATTCTATTCCTTTATTTTTCACCTCACCATCATTATAATGGTTGTGAGTTCACAATGTTTCCTTGAGTTAACTCAGTAACATATAAAATATTTCCTCTTATAGACTTTACTCATATTATGGTTTTACCTTTACTTTAAATTTAACTCAACTCAACCTCCCAAAACCATCAAAATTTTGAATATTTTTGAAAAGAAACTCATGATTCTGGTGATATGAATATATTCCACTTACACTATATTTGAAATTTTTCTTGCATATCCACACTAGATCTTTTTCTTATTGACTCGGCTTCTAGATTCTTCTTCATTAATAGATAATGTTTACATATATGTAGAATGATGTTTATATATGTATTTATTTTGGTTTACACATATGTGATCCTTTGAAGCCATCTAAACCATTCTCCCTTATTCATTTTTGCTAGAAACTAAGATTAAATCATTATTAGTCTTCTGCCAAAGTGGTTTTCTTCCATTGAATGAATAATGCAACACCATCTGAGTATACTTAAAAAACTCCAAATATTAGACATCTAACTCTTCATGCCTCTTTTAGCTTCTAGTGAACATACAAAAAACAATGGACCTAGTTGACTATATTTAAAAACATTTACAAACCAACTCAAAAAAATTCTTCAAAATGTAATTGAAATAAATACAACACCTTCATAAGCTTGGGGGAACATCAATCTCCCTCTATGGATCTGTTGGAAATGAAAATCTTTTTCAATTAACTATAAATTTTATTTATATCTAATGATATAATTTTTCATGGATAAGTAAATGATTTTGAGATAATTCCATAATTTAATCAAAATAAATTTGTGTTCAAGACATTTTGATGCACTTTCCTTCAATTTATCCACTTTATTTTTTTCCTTTTTTATAAGAACTAAAACCTCATATCAATGGATTATAGAAAAGTTTTCACATCTCATTTTATTAAAGAGTTTCATTTATATTTTCCTCTTTCTACATAATACATGGATTTGTGGGGGGATCTAAATAACTTACATTAAGTTTGAGGGGAATCCTAAACAAGAATTTTATACCCTAGTTCCTCAAACCTTTCCCTTGACATAGATTTAGTGAAAACATCAGTAGTTTAATTATTTATTGAAATATGTTCCAATATAAATTCTCCAGAAGAAATTTTCTTCTTTATGAAGTGAAATATGATATCAATATGTTTTTATCTTGAGTGTCGAACCATGTTCTTTGAAGGATTAATTGCACTTTAATTATCACACACATTTAAAAAAATCAATATTCACTTTAATGTCATAATTTTAAATTTTATCCACATCAATAATGGGAGGTAATATTTTATTTTTATTCCAATATACTCAAAGTAATTGAGCTTCATTTCATATTATGATAATAAATATCCCAAAAATGTTCAACCAAGTGTTGATTTTTAGTGATTGGGATCATCAAACCAATCATTATCCATGAATTCAATCAAGATAATCTTACTACTTGTTTGATATATCAAGATAATGTTTTGTGTTTCCTTAACATACATCAATATTCCCTTATAATCCATAAAGTGTGGTTCCTTTATATCAATTTGATATCAATCTTTAAAATTGTCTACAAACAAAATAATTGGGTGATTATTAGTGAGATAAATATTAGATTAACTTTTATAATTCTGTTTGATTAACACTTTTACTAAATCTAACTTATTTCAACTTCAATCCAACTGAGAAAGGAGTAGAAACATCCTAATGATAGTCCATGTCAAAATTCCTTAACTATTCCTTAATATACTTTTCCTATTAAGGGAAGATATACCATTCATTTTGTATAACATCTAGCTCGAAAAATAAACTCATCTTCCTAAGCATTGACATTTCAATTTACTTTTTCATTTTATTTGAGAACTCTTCCTGTGTATGATATTTTTCATAAATAATAACTATATGTTCAACATAGTAAATTACTATCAGTGTTACAAAACATTCCTCCTTCATATATAAGTTTCTATCAACTTTTCATTTTAAAAAATTTCAATATCTTTGAGAAACTATCAAGTTTAGAGTACCAGGCATGAGAGGGCCTTCTATAACCGATATAAACATTTATCTATTTTAAAAACCATGTATCTATACTCATAAATTATGAATCCATATTATTTTTCAATATAAAATTACTTAACTTAAAAAATAGATAATGCTAACTTTACATCCACCCGATAAACCATGTACATCCAATGAGCAATAAAAACCAAAAACATTTTAATTGTATCAAGTCTTTAAATAGTGGAAAATGTTTCTACAAAATAAAAATCTAACACCTATGAATATCCCCTAAAAACAAACCATTATTTATTTTATGAACCTTCTCTCTTTTCATTTAGATTATTTTAAACACCCATTTAGTTTCGATGATATTATTTTATTATGTTCTTGGGAAAAGTTCCTAGGTGTCATTCTTCTCAATTTGATCTAATTTGTCATTCATGAACATTATCCATTATTTATGACCATATGTTTCTGATATAAAATTAAGTTCAACCTAATAGATTAGTTTCATTTTATTTTTTTCTCATCTTTCTCCTCATCTAAATTCGATCTTCACAACTTCCAATGATATTAGTCAATTTAACCTAAAACTTCAATGTCCAAAATTTTATGTTTCTAAATATTGTGGAACCTTCTTCATAACTAGATTCATATTAAATGTTTTTTTTAATATGGACTCATGACTTACTTATTTTTAAATATTTCTTCTAAAATATTCTTCAAATATTTTGCTGGTTCAAAAAATTCACATTTATATTCCTATATTGGTTTGTACTTATTTGCAATCAATTTATCATCTCATGATTCCAAAATATTATTATAATTTTTTTCCATCACCTATAGCTTCATCTATTGGGTGTGTCTCTGAAGAAAATTCATTCGTCATATTTTTCATAAAAAATTCCTAAGTTTCAATTTTGTACCTTCATTAGGATATGACTTCTAAATACATTAAAATATTTCACTGTTTGTTTTTCTTATACCACATATCATATGGAGTATTGTATGCTTCCTGTATAAGTAGAAATATTTAAAAAAATGGATCACAGTACATTAAATTACCTAAAAAATATTTTAGAATCTTATATTCTTCCATCACGGTCCTTCCCATTTTAATCACTCTTTTTTTACTTTCTGTAACCCCATTTTACTAAGGGGTGTTGGGACAACCATAATGAGGTCTTATTCCATGCCCTGATAGTTTAGATTTGAAATTGTTAAATGTAAAATCTATTACATCATTAGTTTTTATCATTTAATATGTGCACCAAGTTGTTTTTCATCTTCCCTTCTGTAAAAAAACAATCCCACAACATCATATTTGTAATTTAAAAAAATAAAACTTTTCATCTCAGTGAATTGATAAATAAAAGTGATAAATTATAAATAAAACTTTGTGTATTAATTCCTCATAGATTCATATATATGACAATTTATATGTTTAAGAGGTCTTATGGACTTATTTGTTTCTCCTTTTTCATTCCATTTAGCCATCTTCTCTTTTATAAAAATTTCATATAAAATGGTTCTTTCTCTCTTCAGTATTGGATAATCCATCTAGGATTCTTTAATATTTTTTCATGTTTTTGGCTAGTATAACTAATCCACCCATTCAAAAATATATTCTAATCCTCATCAGTTGGGAAACATGAGTTATTATAATCTTTAACTTGAAAAATACTTACTTCGATCCCCACTCCTTAAAAACAGTTCTTTCATCATTTAAGCATCAAATGATACAATAATTTATCTATAATACTACATCATTTAAATTATCACACAACTAAATTAATCATATAATTTTATGTTTAATTAAATAAAATAAAAATACTTCCATGAACATTATTTTTTGATCATCTATGAAACTCATACCACTTCTTCTTATTTTTAAGGAACTTTTATCTCCAAAGGTAACAACACCTCCATTATGATCTTTAAATTTTTTTAATATCTTCACCTACCTAGTTGTGTAGGAATTATATTATTTCAATAACCCATAATTTTTCTTTGTATATATATTTCATGGTTAATTCAACTATGATGAACTTTTCATTTGTCTTTTGTTTTCCCTTCTCCTTTTCTTATCTGGTGAATTAATACCATTAAGGTAGAGTTTCCATGAATTTTTTCTCACAGTGAATATTCTAATGACATCTTCCATAATTTTCATCTAAATTGTTAGAAATATTTTTAGATAAATATTTCTTAACATATAATTCTTATTTCTATGGGATACAACTTATTATCTTCGAATTAATAGATATGTTTTTCTCTTCATGATTTTACACACCTTAAATTGTGCCTACTTATCCATAGTGAAATGTTTTCTAACAAATTATAGGCTTTGTTCCCATATTTTTTATGGAACCAACAATATATTTTTTACCTATACCTTTCTAATTCATATAAGTTCATGTTTTGGAACTATCATGGTGGTTCATCGGAAGATATGTCATCCTTTCACCTTTGACATTGAGGATATTACTTCGAGACATTTTTTCTTGCTTCCCTTAGTTTAATGAAAGTACATACCTTCTTCTACTCAATCCATAATTTCTATTTTTGTTGAGAAACCCATATTGTTAGTAGAAATTGATTTATCTTCATATTTAGAAAGAACATCTTTTACTTGTTTTTCAAAAACACATTTTTCCTCAAATCATGATAGCTCATCATTAAATTACATTAAATCATTGTAATCCTTATAAACTACCTTTTAAAATATGATTATGGGAAATAGTTATGGCACCCTAACCTAGTTCTCCATGACCTATAACTCATCCTTTTTCACCATAGTGTGGGTTTCAAAGTCCTCATGCTTGACCTTAATGACCCTGGCAATGAGACCATCATTGGATCCAAACCTTATAAAAATTCATGTTCATTGATTTGTTGTATACTTTACTACATGTGGTGATAGTGATAATTGTTACTTGAGTATATCTTGAACTTAACAAGTCATGGAGGTTAACTTAATTCTAACGGAAATTTTAAAAAGGAACCACGAATTCAACACCCCTTCTTAGTGGTTCATTTATTCCTAGGTATAATTGGTTGTAAACATAGAGTTTCAGTTATATTCCATTGGTATTATAAAAAAATAAACAAGGATATTAGTGAATTTGGTATATTGAATTTTTTTATTGTACTCTCCTTATATATAGCCTAGTGTGGGTGAACAAAGTAAAATTTATCATGTCTCTCTTTACTTGTTTTATCTCTTATATATTCACCATGATGGAGAGAAGTATTGTTTTTATTCATTGGGAGATAATATTGTTGGAAGGTTCATTTTGAACCAATATACCTTGATTTACCCCCCCCCCCCATAATTTTTCCCTTATGTGGGATCAAAAGGTTATATCAGAACATAAGGTTTAGATTGAGTGTAGTTATCTGTTAGAAGCTATGGAAATGATATAGAAATGATTATCAATCAAAAAGGTATTTTTATCTTCAATAAAAAAAATTTTTAGTTATGGAATATTGAGAAGAAAAACTATTTTTAATAATTGGGAATTTATGTATACACAACTTCCATCTAGGGAATCTTTGTTAGAAAAAAAAGAAAATATTTATCAGAAAGGGACCAAAATGAGTTAGATACCAAAAATAAAGGAAGAAATGTGTTAATGGGACTTTTTTATTTTGAAATATACATAATGTTTATGTCATATAAACCTTCACATTCCATGTTGGAAAAAAATTATTAATCAATGAAGGTGAATTGAAGTTACATAAAGCTAAATGGTTTTTTCTTTGGATTATGTACAAGTAATTAAAGATAAACTTAAATGAACCTGTTGATTCAATATTAGATCAAGTGAATATGATTATGGAGAACATGTATAAAATAATATAAACCTTATATAATTTCCTAATAATAATTAAAATTCGAAGAATATTTCTACCTAGATTCAATGTGATGGTCTCAGTGATCAACCAATAGTATTCAAAGGTGGTTATACTATATAGTATTTATAAAATTCTGATTGCGTATGATATGAGGAATACGGAAAATTAGTCTGTGAAACAGGATAAATCTCTGGAAGTAGTGTTCAAGGCAATGAAGAATATCTAAAATGAAGATGACCTTGAAGATAATGAAGCTGAAAAAAGAATGTATATAATTTCATTAAACTTAAAAATGTGAATAGAAAAGTGTAAGTGTATGCCTCCAATTGCTTGATTTTGGGGGTTAAATATAATACACCTTAATAAAAAGTCTCTTAGGAATTTTTAAGGTGACAAAAAAGATGAATTTCCTAAGAATAAATCATTAACAAATAAAAATTAAATGGGAGTTCATAAAAAAAATTATTAAAAATGAATAATATAATTTTACAAGAGGACGTTTTCGTAGAAGAGACCAAAGTTGAATAAATTTATTATTTTAAATAACTCAATGAATAAGTTCTTATTGATGTCATAGACAAACTAAAAATAAATAAAATTGATGTTGTTGATAATGTTTAGGTAAGAGTAAAATTCAATGTAGAATTATATATTACCCTTGATGAAATAGTTATTTAGAGGGATAAAATTAATATGTCTAATGAATTAGTTTATGAATACCAAATCTATATACAGTAGTAGGAATATGAGAACATCCATTTGAAATTGGAAATTTAAAAACGTGAATATAGACATACAAAAAAACTCATAGATGGTGGTTGGGATCGAGATAAAAGTTAAAGAATAAACCTATATTAATAATGTTTTAGTTGATTTAATGAGAGAAAAAGTCATAAGGATTGAATAGATCAAAGGTGAAGTCATTAAGATATAATAAAAGATTAAATATTAATATAGGATCTTAACTCTTGGGATGAAATTAGGAAGTTAGATTATATGAGATATAGAGAATGTTATGGAAAACAAAGAGATAAAATGGAAAATTTAGAGGATTTAATAAAAAATAAATGGTTCAACAATGAAGGAAAATATGTTTTAGGCCTTGATTGAAATAAAAGTTGGTAACAATCGATATTAATCTATAAGAATAAATTCCTCATATATATGTTTTTGTGGGTGTTGTTCAAAATCAACGCACTCAAAGGAACCAAAATGAAATCGATATAGTAATAATATAAACAATAATACACAATAATTCAAGTTTTATTGTTATAGAATGATAGGGGATACTCAACATGTGTGTTCTATATTAATGAATCACTTCGATACATAAAAGAAATAAATACTAATATGAATAATTTTATATGATTGGTATTTTTTAATGGCTACAATTATTCATGTAAAGGTAATGGACAAAAATATATGAATTACTGATCACGGATATAAATGTGTATACTAAAGGAAACACAAAGATGATATTCTCAACAACTAAATGCATCATTAGGCAGGATGAAAAATTAAAAATCATTTTTTATCTTTTAAATATTAAGGGGGCTCATTATATCTAGAGGGGGAATAAGAATAATAACCACTAAAGGAGGTGAACGAATTGCAATGGATCAAGAACAAAATATCTAGGACTATGAATGTAGAATAAATCAATTTATAATTAACGAATTAGTTCAAATTTTGGATCCTTTAATGTGAATATACATGTAATTTATAGGAAAAAATTTCTTTTCATGAACATATTTTATCAAAATAGTGGTTTCATTTCTTTTATATATGAAAAATTATTGAATATAATTGGCTCCGGAAATGAAAAGATTATAGGTAAATAGTTGAGGCTCATTGATGTATTGGTAGTTGAATATCTTGGTTATAATTTTTTAAGAGTAATCCAATTGTGTGAATCAGGGCATGCAATTAATTTTACTAAAAATACATTCATTGATACAGGAGGATATGATTTAATTGTTATGAAAGGGAAAAACATAAAGGGGAATAAATACCTTATTATTAGAGAAGAAGATATTTATTCCCTATCTAAGGAAGATGAAAACAATATATGGTATAAAATTGTTGTCCATTTTATCCAACAATCCATGGAAATTTTGGAAATCAATGATAGATCTTGTGATATCCATAAAATTTTATGTGAACATAATAACATTTGTGACACTTTTTAAAAGGAAAAATAATTTTTAAGACATAAAATTTAAAGAAAAATAATTCAAAAAGGTTTTGTGAGTTGGTTCATGTTGACATGTGTGGGTATATGTAACTAACATATACTAATGGGAAGAGGTATTTTATGAGATTCATTGATGTTTACAAAAATATGGCTTGGTTGAAGGGGATATTTCACAAATACAAGGTGTTAAAATGTATTAAATACTACCAATTTTTGGTGGATATTTTTCTTGGGTTAAAATTTATAAATTACAATCATAAAATGGAATGAAGTTTACCAATAACCATGTGAAGGAATCTCCATGAATCATGGTATATGATGAATAAAAAGTCTTTTCCATTTGGTACAACAAGAGAAATATATTGTGGAAGAGTTATTAATATAATTTTATTTTCAAAATAGGGATTTTTTGTGTCTAGGTGAAGAAAATAACCCTTATGAGATGTGGCATAAGAATAATACAAAGTTATAATTCTTTCAAATCATAAAAAGTGACTGGTTTTTTTCTCCAAAATGAGAATATGTTTCAGAAACTCAAATCACATGGTGTTGAAAAAATATTTCTTAGCTACTCATCAATGATAAATTATTTAAATCGTTTGAACAAAAACATTGGAAAATTCATTGGAAGTAAATATAATATTTTTGTAAAAAATTTAGTATAATTTTTAGGAAATCAATGATTTATTTCTAGAGAACAGTGATGCTAAATTTGGTATCTTAGAGAAGCACAAGGTATTGTGAGTGATTATAAATAATTCCCTAATAACAAGGTTTAAAAAGGCATATTGACAACTAAGACTAAATTAGGAGTATGGATGATATCAATGAGGATAATATCATTGATTATTACATATCTCTAGTGAAAAAAGAGATATGAAGAATCTACAAAAAAATAATTCTTATCACAAGTATAGAAAAAGAGTTTTGAATATGATTATAAATATAAAAATTGGATCTATGGTATGTATGAATAGATTAACCAATTCAATAAGAATTAAACTTGGAAAACATTTTTTAGGAAAATAATAAAAAATATCCTCAAAATAGAATTTTTTTTAATATCAAACTCAATGAAGGAAAAGGTGATTTGGATAAAATCATGACTCGTGTGCAAGGGTTATTCCCATATCGAAGGAATCAATGCAGATGAGACATTTTCTCCAATATAATGTTTATATGAAATTCATTTATTTTTTATTATAGTCATTCAAAATGGATTCAAATTTCTCTAAATGAATATAAAATTAAGATTCCTTAATATATTCTTTATGGAGGAGGCGTACAAAAAAATTGATATTTTTATTATTCATGATGATGAAATTAAAGTATTATAATTAATTATGGTGTTGTGTGGGATCAATAAAACAAAAAGAAATTTTTTATTCAAGGATTTATCACCACCTAAAAAATCCGGGATTCCAATGAGGAGGAGTTGGAAATAATCTATACATTAAAAAGAAAAATGGTCAAAGATTGATGGAGATCATTTTTGTTGATGGTTTAATATTTGAAGAACCATACAAAAAATAATGTAACTATTTTGTACATTTCATTAATTGTGATATCAAAATGTCAATGATTAGAGAGGTTCTGTTTTACCTATGTTTATAGGTGACATATGGAGGGAACAAAACATTTATTTCAAAATCCAAATATTCCAAAGAGTTTATAAGAAGGTCTATAATAAAGGATTCTAGTATAATGAAAGTAATTTTTTCTACTAAGATAAATATATAAAGGGATGAAGATGGGAAAGATATCAATGAAATGAAATATTATTAATTCATTGCGAACCAATTATACTCAATAATGAAAATACATGAATTTTTTTAGAACATGTCAAGTCATACAGTACAAAATTAGTCCCATAGAAAGCCACTTGAAAACCGTCAAAATAATACTCTGGTATATCAAGGGAATGATGGATTTTAGTTTTTTTATCATACTACATCATAGAGAGACCTATTATGATTTAATTTTGTGGATTGAAACTATTAATTAGATGATAGGAAATAAATGTTAAGTGGTTAATTTTATCATTGAGACTTGTATATTTCTTATCTTAGTAAGAAATAGGTTTGAAAATCATTAATTAATATAGAAGTTGAAAACATTATAGCCACTCAAGGTTATAACCAATTGATATGGATAAAGAAAAAAGTTTAGTATATCTGATTTAAGGTAAAATATCATATTTCATTCAAGTGTGATTACCCAAGTATTATTAATATTTTTCAAAAATCATATCTTTTACTCAAGGGAAAAGAATATTGAGATCAAATATAACTTCATTACAGAAAGGTTTGATCAAGGGCTAGTTAAATTAAATTACATTTCTATAAAAAATAATTTTTTTTACACCATGAAAAAATAACCACCCAAGGATGGTTTTAGAATCATTATTTGACTCTTGGAATCCAACTATATCCATCCACCTAAATGGTTTGGTGAGGGGATCCCCACCCCCTAATGTTTTTTTCATTCCACCCATAGGAGAAACATGTTGTTTTATCAACAATTGTTTCATGGAGATGTATGATTCCCATTATGTAATGATTATTTGGTCCCACTATGGTAAATTTTTATAGAATTTATCTTTGGGTTCATTGATAAATGGGAAGAAATTTCACAAAATCTGGAGGAGATGTTAGGATTGTTCTCTGTAAATTATTAAAAAATTGGATGATATATCATTATTAATTGGGGAAATGGCTATATGATGATTAATAATGGTTATAATGGTTTATTTGATAATTTTATTTGTTAATATTCATAACACCTCAACCCAAATCACCAAGTCTAAGTCATAATTCCCAATGACCTTAGTGCACCTTCCTGTATATCAGAGGCTGCTGAATAGAAGAAAGGTTCTATGTGGAATCATGGGGAGACTATACCCTCTATTAGAGTTCATAATAAAAAATAAATAACCAAATATATAAAAATATAAAATCATATTACAAGATACCAGTGAAATAACCATAGTATAAATGAATGAAGAAACAACAATATACAGACACAACAGTAAACCTAATAAAATAGTTGATTTCCTACTTGGTTGATCAAGTATACATTTAAAGAAAGTTAGAAAAAATAATAGGATTATTTGAAACTCAAATACACACCTACACCTAGTATCTAGATCCATAGATAGATATTCAAATCAATTATCAACTTGGGTGTCACGACCCGTCCTAGTGGGGCACGTGCTGCGACCCCCAAGCCCACCTCCAATAGGCCAGTGGATGGTGACTAGCACTGAGTACACATAGCACTAACATGGGAGGAATTCCCTATGTACATGTACACATGCACACATCTTAAATCCCACAAAAAATGAAATGTAAAAACAACTAAGGAATAAACTACACGCATACAACTAAACCCAACTGATAGAGTACAATGGAAGTAAAGTGCAGAAAGTAAAACTGGTCCAGAATACAAGCCCACCAGAAAAAAATGAGTCTAAAAACTAAAAATTACATCCTATAAACACAAATAGGTACTAGGACTACTGCTCATTTCCATAGGAACACCTTGACCTGTAGGGAACTCAAAAATCTTGGTCTTGTCCTAGTCTTCCCTAGACTCCATCAAAAGGCCATTCGTCTTCAAAAAACACGACACGTGCGGGAAAAGCCTGTGCATGGGTGAGTATAAAAATACTTACTAGAGGACCCTAAAAACCAAAAAGAAATACTCAAAGTAAAGGTATAGTCAGTAATACATAGTATATGTCTACTGAACATATAACAATAGAGACACAATTCAGATATACTCAAAACCAATACTTGTAGTCTCAAGACAAGTCACAAAACTGCATACCACTGCTAGGGATTCAGTTCAAAGGTTCCACAAACAACTCATAGAGGATAACTCACTCCAAGAGTCTGATAGACCTGATGACGTACATCTGAGAATTTCTGTTGTTCAGGAAAAGCCATGAGATATAGATACACTCATTTCGAGAGAACACACTCCTAAGTGGGTAAATATCATGATACATAGATGAGGATCACTTCTAGGGCCTTGGAGGAAACCGTGACTCATCTAGATTCACCTACTATGTAGAGGATTGGAATCCTGTGGGATTATTCACATTGATACCTAACTATACCTAGGTTCAAGAATGGATAGAGGATCTCGGCCAGGGCCTCTCAGAGGGATACCTGACTCTATCTCGGAAAGTCCTACTGAAGGGATCATAATTCTGTGGATGGAAATGATACCTGAACTTCAGCGGAACTAGAAAGGGGGCACTAACCCAAACAAAACTTGTCTATGCTACGTTGGGAAAGATGTTCAATCCATTTTCTAGGATATACACTACGTGTAGAAGGGTCACACACCATTTCTATCGACTCTGGGTACTACTCATGTAAAACGGCCCAAGTCAGAATAACATGTCGTGTAGTAAAGTAAGTACATGGCATGTAGTATAGACCACACACCGTGTTTGAGTAACCGGAGTTCCCTCTGTTTATGTGATCGTGTTCCCCTACACGGTTTCAACCCGTGTGTTCCATCCTATGTAACCGATACACGAGGTAGCCCATGCAGCCAGCCTGGTCTAGCCTTGTGGTAGAGTACACGACTGTGTACTCTCTCCGTGTCCGTATATCTTCCGAGATACACACCGAGTCTAGGTAAGAACCCCACGTCATGTGACAATGGTCGTACACTGTGTTACTACTTCCCGTCACCCAGAAATCCAGCCGCCGCTAGGTGGGGCCCACATGCTGTGTCTTCCGAGAGGCACGCCATGTTCTTTATCTCGTGCAGCATGAAAACCCTAGATACTGTCGCCTGTCCCACATGGCGTGTTCTTCAGGATAGACATCGTGTGTTCCAAAATTTTCCAGAATCGCAAAACTATTTTTCCGCACCTCAGTGATGCTCCGATCATTGTTTCAACGATCTATTTTCTAAGAAACTCCAGATTCTAGGTCACCCCAACGCTTCAAAGATGTATACATTTTTTTAGGCTATTAATCAGTCCTGAAAACAAGTTTTAATAAACCCGTATGAAGAACGCTCGAAGAATGATCCTCTACGATCCAAGATGATTATTCTTCTTTCATCTCTATCACACCTCCACTAGGTCATCGCGATGTTCGATCTCCAATTTGGGATCATTTCCTTGTGATAAAGACTCACAATGATCCATTGTTCATCTTCCCACGAAGAACACGAATAAAAGAGGAAGAAATACAATAATCCAAAATTAGGAATGAACCTCCTCCATCATTTGGAGAAATTGATCCTCTCCCATTAGAAGGATTAAATAGGGTGAATCAAACAAAAATACAACAATTTACACAAAACAATTTCCCAATTCAAACCATGAAAATTAATAACCCTCTCACAAGAATGCATGATCTGAAGATCAACCTGTTTGTGTGTTGATCTGCATTCCTCATTTAGTCGAAGAACAAGGAGAAACTAAATCAAAATAGTAAACCCCTACTTCGATTTGGTTGATGAACCATCATCACGTCATGTTCATTGGTGAGGTTCGTCGAATCTGAGATGTGTCGATCGATTACGTCATCGTCATCCACCAACGAGTTCTCCTCCAAAGCTCCAATGGAAATCCTCAATTAAAAGGGTTATGCATATAACCCTACAAACTTTCCATAAGCATGTAGTAATATGGTATTATTAGGTCACTG
This sequence comes from Viscum album, assembly GCA_963277665.1. NCBI lineage: Eukaryota > Viridiplantae > Streptophyta > Magnoliopsida > Santalales > Viscaceae > Viscum > Viscum album. Next base: position 1,778,848,112 of record OY728157.1, read on the forward strand.
TCTTTAGGGAAACATTTAAAATAAAATAAATTATTAATTTATTTTATTTCCAATAAAATTTTCCAAAACTAAATTTTGAAGATGACCCACGTCGGTCGATGTTAGGCCCCACATAAGCTATAATCACTGCTCTGAACACAATGGTGCCCTCATATTACTAATTTAGGAACCCTTTTAAAAGTTATTCCACATTTTTAAGAAAACTACTCGTGCACGTTGTTTAAAAGCTTAAATTTATTTCAAACATTTATTCTGGGCACTTCGGGCCTCAGAATCGCTTTCTATCAACAATTATGGTCCCGTATCAATTCTACATAATATTTAAAAAAATACATGAATTTATCTAAGACATTAAATTATCCCCACCTTAGGTATTTTCATCCTCGAAAATCCAAAACAAGGGCTATTGAAAATGATCTGGGTATTGGGCATGGATCTAAGCCTCCCGCTCCCACATTCTCTCCTGAAGGTTCCCATGGTTCCATTAGATGTGCACCAAGGGAATCGATCACCCATGAAGGATCCTATCCTACCGATCCTCAATCTCTACCAGGTACTTTTCAAAACGTCTCTCCATCCTTGATGTCCATCTCGCACTAGTCGATGATGGGCGATGAGTCATGCACGTACCTCCTCAACTGCAACTCGTGGAAGATATCATGTATCCGGTGGATCTGCGGTGGTAGAACTAAGTGGTATGCCACCTCGCCAACTCTGTGTAGAACCTGGAAGGGTTTGATGAACCTAAGATATAGCTTTCTATCCTAGAAATTTTTTTAACCCCCATTGAGGTGAGACATAAAAGAAGACGTGATCTCTATCCCCAAAATTCAGAGGTCTCCATCGCCTATCATCATAAGAATTATGTTTGATCTGTGCAGTATTCAGCCTATATCAGATGATCTGCACCCTCTCAGTGGTTTCTCGCACTATCTCTAGACCCATAAGTTCTAACTATCCAGGGTTGGTATAGCAAAGCGGTGACCGATATGGTATCCCATTTAAATCCTCGAATGGTGCCATACTAATGGTGTAGTGGTAGTTATTATTGTACTCAAACTCCACCAGTGGTAGGTGGTCCACCCAACTGTGACCAAATTCTATGTTATAGGCCCACAACATATCCTCCAGAAGCTAAATGATCATCTATGTATGACCATGTGTCTGGGGATGGAACGTTGTGCTCAATCATAGTTGAGTTCCAAAATCCTCTTACAACCCCTTCCACAACTGGCATGTGAAGCAGGCATCTCGATCCAATAGTATTGTCAAAGGGAATCCATGAATCTAAACTATCTCATGCACATAGAGGCATCCCAACCTCTCTACGTGACTCTGTTCCCTAATAGCTAGTAAGTGGGCCGGCTTGGAGAGTCAGTCAATAATCACCCAGATAGAATCATTCCCCTTAGACATCTGTGTTAAGCCTGTCACAAAGTCCATCGATATTCCATCCCACTTCTACTCTAGCGCTTCCATGGGTGGGATAATCTAGTTGGAACCCTGTGCTCATCCTTCACCTACTGACATGTAAAGAACTGAGAAACGAACTCCTCTACTGCCTTCTTCGTGCCTGACCAGCAGAACTGTTGTCGGAGATACAGGTACATCTTATCCATGCTAGAGTGTACTAGTAAGAGGGATGTATGAAACTCCCTTAGGACCTCCTCCCACAATTCCACTGGCATAGTAATGCTTCCCCTGAAAAGAACAATGTTGTCCCCACTTTGTGAATATCCATCAGAAGCATGTCCTGTGGATAACCGGCACGCAAAATCTCACAGTCGACATCCCAAATATGTGCCTCCCTAACTCGTTGTAAGAGTGGATGGGTGAAAACCATCAACTTAAGGTAAGATTCATCCACTATGACCACAAAGGATTACTGTAATGAGGCTAACTGCTCTGTTTCCTCACTCAACAAATTCAATCTCGACCTTCTACTAAGAGCATCTGCCACCTTGTTTTCCTTCTTATGAGTATACATGATCTCAAAATTATAGTCATGGAGGAACTCTAGACAATGTCTCTATCGCAGATTCATATCCTTCTCTAAGAAGATGTATTTGAGGCTCCAGTGGTTAGAGTAGACGATAAACCACTTACCCATAAGGTAGTGTCAGCACATCTTCAATGCGAAGACTACCACTGGAAAGTCGAGATCATGGGTCGCATAGTTCTACTCATGTGGTCTAAGCAGGAGTGAACCATAAGCAATCACTACTTTACTCTGCATGAGGACCCAACCAAGCGAGATCCCTGCAGCATTGTAGAAAAATATGCAATCGATGCCTTCCTCCGAAAATCTAAATATTGGGGCACTCGTCAAACTCTATCTCAACTACTCAAAAGCCCATTGAAACTTCTCCATCTACATGATTGGTTACCCCTTCATTGTCAAGGCAGTCAGAAGTGCTGATATATAGGAGAAATCAGGAATAAATATCCAACAATATCCTACCAACCGAAGGAAGCTCTGCACCTCTGTCACGAACCGAGGTGGCTCCCATGCTAACACTGCATCCACCTTGGCTGGGTCCACAGCTACTCTGTCTTATGATATTACATTTCCCGGAAAGTGGACCTCCATAATCCAGAACTATCACTTGGAGAGCTTCTCATAAAGCTAGTTCTCTCGGAGTACGCCTAGAACCATCCATAGGTGTCCCATATTCTCCTCCTCTAATGCCAAGTACACAACAATGTCTTCGATGAATACTATTATGATGTGGTGTAAATATAGATGGAAGATCTGGATCATAAGTCCCATGAACACTACGAGGTTTTTTGTTACACCAAAAGGCATCACCATGTACTCGTAGTGACCATAGTGTGATTTGAAATCCATATTTAGTATATCATTGTCCCTTACGTATAATTGGTGGTAACCTAGTCAAAGGTTGACCTTTGAGAACCACGGTCCACTCTTAACTAATCTAAGAGGTTGTCGATCCTCGACAGTGTATAATTTTTCTTCACTACCACCTAGTTCAGGTGCCTGTAATCCATGCACAACCTCAAACTCCCATATTCTGTCTTAGAAAAAAACTGGGGTTTCCCAGGGTGAAATGTTGGGTCTCACGAACCCCTTACTCTACAAATCCTATAGCTTTACTCTCATCTCGCAAAGCTCTACGGGAGCCATCTAATACGCTGGTGAGGATATCAGTGTAATCCTGAGGTGTAATTCGATGCATAAGTTGATCTCCTTGTAGGGAGGTAGTCTTAGAACATATTTGGGAAATACATCCTCATACTCTTCCACTGCTACTTGGAAATAGAAGCTCACAACATCCACTTCTCCGAGCATAAGGCTAGCCACTCATGAGTGATCAGACACACCCTCCTATGAAAGATCCCATTCTGTGCTTCTTGGGGATCATTTTCACCATCATAGAAAAACCTCATCCCATCGCTGCAGACACACCGCACTTTTCTCCTAAAGCAACCAATCTTGGAATGTACCAAATATAACCAATCTATACCAAGAATGATGTCGTAAGGCCTCAATGTTGCCACCAAGAGGTTCCAACTGAAACTCTCGCCTCCAAGGGTAAGATCACACTATCTTCAGAGGTGAGTGATCATCAAGTCTCCTCTTGTAGGTGTCTCCAAGCATAAGGGTCGAGTCAATAGCTTTACAAGAATCTCAAGGTTTCACAAAAGACTTGTGGTGAGGAAAGAATGAATGGCACATGTGTTTACAATTACGGAAGCTAAGTTAGAAAAGGCACAGATCATACCTAGGATCATCCTTGGAGTCCCTGGGTCATGTGACTCAACACATACAAATGTCCCTGCCCATGTCCCCCAGCTCTTTAAGCCTAGTTAAAACCTCTTGGGGTGGTGGTTGAAGTAGATCGAAGACTCTTCCACCACCTATAGCTCTCCCTACTTCTCTTCTACATCCTCTGCCAGGAGGGTCTATCTGCTCTAGTATGTTCCACTGCCTCAGTGTTCCATCCACCGCCTCTCTATCAGCATCTCAATGGGTTAGACATTCTCTAGAGAGATGTCCCCTACATTCGCACGAGTAGCATCACCTCTTCCTAGGCAGACTGGATCCATCCCAAGAGCCCCGGAATGTCGATCCTCAGTCCTTGGTCCTCCTGTGATGTCTCCCATGTCTTTAACCATGTTCTTGACATCGGATACCTGCTGTTGAGGTCTTCACACCTGTCTTCCTGATGCTGACTACCGTTAGCTGTCTCTGCACCACCAAGAAGCTCTCGATCACCAATACCGGCTCGAGCACTCCAGTAGAATTTGAAATGCATAGAGGCATGAAACTATTTCAGATGTCCCATTGTAGACCTCGCTTGAAGGTCCGAGCTCTGAATTACATGTCCCTGACCATATCCATTGAGTACCTGGAGAGGTTGGTGAACCTCGATGAATAGTTATCCACCATCAAACTACCTTGCTAGAGCTGAAGAAGCTCATGGATACACATTCCTCATAGCGTAATGGGAGATAACTCCTCCCAAAAGAGTCGCTCAAAATCTATCCCTGAAAGAGTCTCCTCGTCGCGAGTCTGCATGGTTAGACTCCACCATCATCCCACTGATCCTTGAAGAAGGCTCGCTCCTAGGATCACCATCTAGTCCATTGGTGTCCTCACTAGATGGAATACTCTAGTCACTGCCTTGAGCCAGTCCTTATCCACCTGATGGTTGGGATCGCCTTAGAACCTTAGGGGTCACTGTCTCTAGAACCCATGGATCGTGCTCAGCCTATGCCCCTCATCTATAGGTATTGCATGTACCACGAGCTGCTCCACTGGTGGTGGTATAAAAGGTGCACCACTAGGACGTAACGCCTAGGGAACCGGTCCATGTATCGAAGCCTCGTACCTAAGGGGGTCATTCTCATGATCGACATGCTGAATCCTAGGAGGTAAGTGACACAGAGGCATCTTGTAAGGAAACAAGATGTTCCACGCTCAATGAGTATATCTGGATAGATGACACAAATGACATGGAAAACACAACCCATTTCTATATGATGTATGTACCATTATTATACTTCCCCACAAATAGTGTTTTCATGTACCGAGTCGAAAAGATGGTTGTCACAGTTCTAGTGTATGGATACGTCAGACAACCACAACAAAACTAGAGTCTCTATCCTGAAAGTCGATCTCCAAACAATTAACACTGTTTCCCCAAACCAAACTCATAGAAACCTGGTCCTAAGGTAGAACTAACCACATTTGATACCACTCTATCATGACCCATCCTAGTGGGGCCCGTGCCGCGACTCCCCAAGCCCGTATCCAATAGGCCAGGGGCTGGTGACTAGCACCCAGTAGGCATATTACTAACATTGTAGGAATTTCCAATGTACATGTACACACAAACACATCTCCAAGCCCACAAAAACTGAAATGTAAAAACCAATAAGGAACAAACTGCATGCATACAACTAAACCCAACCGATAAAGTACAACGAAAGTAAAGTGATGAAAGTAAAACAGGGCAGAATACAAGACCACCAAAAACAAGAGTATAAAAAATACAAAGTCCAATACATAAAAACAATGAGGTAATGAGACTGCTGCTCGTGGTCGTAGGAACACCTCAGCCTGTATAGAACTTAGAAAGCTCAGTCCGGTTCTGTTCTGCCCTATAATCCGTCAAAATTCTGCTTGTCTGCACAAAACACAACACGTGCGGGCAAAGCCCATGCAGGGGTGAGTATAACAATACTCAGTAGAGGACCCCGAAGACCAAAAATCAATACACAAAGTAAAGGTGAAGTCATCACTACATAGTATATGTATAATGAACATATAACAATAGAGACACAATCCAGATATACCCAAAACCCAGACCCATTGTCTTGAGACAAGTCACACAGCCGCATACCATCACTAGGGATTCAGTTCGAAGGTTCCACGAAGCACTCGTCCAGGAGAACTCACACCACAAGTCTGATAACCCTGACGGCGTACGTCTGAGAAGTACTGGTCATCAAGAAAAAACATGAGATATTGATACACTCATTTTGAGAGAACACACTCCTTAGTGGGGAAAGATCATGATACACAAATGGGGATCACTTCCAGGGTCTTCGAGGATACCATGACTCATCCAGATTCACCTACTATGTAGAGGATTGACATCCTGTAGGATTATTCATGTTAATACCTGACTCTACCTAGGGTCAAGAATGGATAGAGTATCTCGCTCTAGGTCTCTCAGAGCGATACCTAACTCTTTTATAGAATGTCCTACTGAAGGGATCATACTTCTGTGGATGGAAACTATACCTGACCTTCATGGGAACGAGAAATTGGGCACTAACTGAATCAAAACCTGTCCAATCTATGGTGGAAAAGAGGTTTAATCCATGTTCCAAGATATAAACCATGTTTAAAAGGGTAACACACTATGTCTCTTAACACTGGGTACTACCAGTGTAAAACAACCTGAGTCAGAAGAACATGCCATGTGGACAAGTATGTACACAACATGTAGTACAGACCACATTCATTGTTTGAGTAACCGGCGTTCCGACTGTGTACACGGTCATGTTCCCATACACAATTTCAACCCGTGTGTGCCATCCCGTGTAACCAGTACATGGGGTAGCCTGTGAAGCTGTCCTAGTATGGTCGTGTGGTGGAGTACAAGACCGTGTAGTCTCCTGGTGTCTGTATATCTTCCGAGATACATGCCAAGTCCGAGTAAGGACTCACATGCTATATGAAAATGGCCTCACACCATTTTAGTGATTCCCATCACCCAGAACTCCAGTTTTCGCTGGGTGGGTCCCACATTCCATGTGTCCCTAGAGGCATTACATGTTCTTCATCGCGTGCAGAATGCAAACCCAACCTTCCACCACCGCTCCCACACGGCGTGTTCTTCAGGATACACACTGTGTGTTCTGGAATTTTCCAGAATCACAAAACTACTTATCCATGCCTTGGTGATGCTCCAATCATTGTTCTGACCATCGATTTTCCATGAAACTCTAGATTCTAGGTCACCCGGATGCTGTAATGTTGTTTTCGTTGTTTTTGGGATTCCAATCGGCCCCAAAAATATGTTTTGATCCACACTAACACAGAATTCTTGATTAAAGATCCTCAATAATCTAATCCAATTCATTATCCTCCACTGCTGTCACACCTCCATTTGGTCATCACGATGTTTGACCTCCAATATGGGATCACTTAGTTGTGAAATAGACTCGCAATGATCCGTTGTTCGTCACCCGTTGAAGAATGCGAAGAATGTGATGAAAAAAGGAAGGAATAAAACAAACCAAATTGAGGAACTAACCTCCACTATCATTTATAATGACATTCATCCTGTCCCATTAGAAGGACTAAACAGGGAGAATCAATCGATTATCCAATAATTATAAAAAAATAATTTCTTGAATCACACCTTGGAAAATAATAACCCTACCGCAAGAACATGAAATTCGAGGATCAACTTTTTCATGGGTTGATATGATATTTTGGTTTAATTGAAAAATTGGGAGGAAATAAATCAAAATTACACACCCCTACCTCAATTCAGTTGAAGAACGGTCACTGCATCGTGTTTGATGGTGAGGTTTGTTGAATCAGAGATGTTTCAATCGATTGCATCATCATCATCCACGAACGGGTTCTCATCCAAAGCTCCAATGGAAATCCTCAATTCATAGGGTTACATGGATAACCCTTCGACCTTTTCATAAGAAGGTATTAATTAGGGAGTATTAGGTCATTGCATTTAAGGAAACATTTAAAATAAAATAAATTATTAAATTATTTTATTTCCAATAAAACTTCAAGAAACTAACTTGTGTAGCTTACCTACGTCGGTCGATGTTATGACTCACCTAAGGTAATGTTATTTCTCTGAACACAAAGTTACCCTCAAATTTCTAATCCAAGCCATCGTTTAATGGTTATTACACCTTTTTAGGAAACCTGCTTTCGCGCACTGTTTAAAAGCTTAAATTTATTTCAAACATTTATTCTGGGCACTCTGGGCCTCAGAATCACACACCGTCAAAAAGAATGGTCTCATATAAATTCAACATAATATTTAAAAATAATACATATAAAAATCCAAGACATTACACTGGACCTCATCCCAACCTATACATGAAACAAGTGATTGATTATTAGGTACCCAAGTTCCATGGATGCCTGATTAGTGTGTGAGTATTACTCAATAGGATACAAACCACATGGTCCTATACCCAACCAGCGAATATATTATACATACATTTGATAAGAACAGTAAAAGTAAATAAGAAATATATAATATCATAAGTATAGAATATAATCACAATTCACTAAAAGTAATTAACCCATTCATCAAGCAAATTTTCACTCAACAAGACTCTACAAACCCTAGATATACGTTCTTTAAATCCACATTAGATAGGATTTCATATATTTTCCTCTGATCAAATCCATCTATTCATATATGATAATTATTCTATGAGGATATTCATGCCCACATTTGATGGAATTTTCCATGTTAAACCATTGTCCAAGATTTGGGGTAAGACGGACCACCTGATAAATGGCCAATTGGTCACTTATAATCCTCCCTATATAGGGATATACATGCTCACCTTTAAGGATGTTTGGAACTTTCTAGATAAGTCAATCAATTACATATTCACATCTCTCTATAGGGATATACATGTATGCCTTTAATAATATTTGGACCACATTTCATAAATCCTCAATGATCCACCTACACACTCAATTACATTGAACATAATATTAGAATATGTAAACATGTATATAGAATGATTGATCAAAAAGAATTCCATATCAATAATATGTATCCAAACATATCCAGATGTGATGAATATTAAAAATAGGTCACACAGGGCTAATCAAACACACCACATGCAAGAAAATATGTATAGGCCTCACAGCTACACATAAACACCACATGTGATCAAACATCAAACATAATCTCTACATCCTCACACACACACACACAAACCATATAATAAAACAAGCATAAATAGGTCTCACGGGTTATCCACGCACACCATGTCATCAATCATCAAAAATATGTCTCATGACTACAATACCTGTCAAGCCTCAACAATCAGGGGATATAGAAAAATCCAACACACAGGTTCCAACATGGGAATTAGAATATTTTCAATTTATTAGGAATATTTAGTTAATTAGTAAAGAGAAGGAATTCATTAACTAATTGCATGTGGTACTTGGTATCACATTTCTAATTGACTATATCAACCAATAAAAATATATTAAATTTCATTCAAATTATAGTTATGAAATAAGGATAATTCACCTGAGGTGGTAAACCTCATATCACATGCCAATAAATTATACATAGTACCATAGGGTAGAGTACATTGAACCAGCTACCTCAAACGCTGTCAAATACCTTATAAGAAAAGCCCACCTTCAATATTAAAGTTGTCCAAGTTCATTTGGACACCATAAATCACCACAAGATTCTTAATCAAGCATAATAATTACAAATAAAATTAATTACAACTAAATTATAATTAATTAAATGATTATAGGGAACCTCACATCCAAAGGGAAATAAAATACATTTTGTAAGAATTTTTAGATATCACCGCTTAGTCAGAACCATGACCAACCATCCATGGAAGGTCTGTAACATGCTCCTGACTTCCATATAAGAAATATACCTATCGTGAATGAACATAAAAATGAGAAACTCAATAAAATTAAATAAAAAATTATCAAAGATTTCAACCAGGTGACTTACCTTCATTGAAGAAATGTGCAACGGCATGCAAACCACATATTAGGTTATTTTCTATCTAGGATGAGAAAAAAACCCCATTATGAGTGGTAAATTCTAGGATTACCTATGGAATCATCAATAGAGCTAATATATAAATGCTCAAAATTAGTAAAAATGGGGGTAAAGTTGTGAATAATGGGGGATGAGGAAGATCCTCTGTAAATACCCAACCCCAGTTACCCATAGTCGGTGCATTATTACATAACATTGGCATGATACAAGGAATTATGTCCTGAAAGACAGATCAGTTTAGTATCCTTGGAAATACTAGATACATTAATAAGTTTTACATTGCATTATAAAATGAAAAACTAAAACAACATTGTCTCCATAGACCAAACTCATATCCCTCAGACTATCCCTGCAGGTCAGTCATAAAATACTTCTTCACATCCTGGGTAAAAAACATAGAAAGGGGCGAGCTCAGATGCTCAGTAAAGATAGAAATATAGAAGAAACATTCATAAATAAGCATAAAAATTTAAGACAATGTATAAGACTAAAACAAAACCTTTTAAACATGAACTTAAGAATAATATAGAAAATATAAAATCAAATAATTCGATTTACTTATTCACCTAGATATTCTACTAGTCTAATAATCACATGCAATACCAACAACCACCTTCATAATGATAGAATTCATAATGCCAGACTTCATAACCACATAGTCAAGGCCTTGTGTCAAGACTACAAATAATATTTTGTCATGGCCTTGTGCCAAGACACTAGTTTGTCTCATGATACTTACCGATGCACCGAGGAGCTATAGCTGGCTCCAGGTGTCACTTACTAAGTCCAATTCATTCCTCATATGAAATAGTTTAAACAAAACAAAAACATTTGTATTAAAACTGGCATTCAAAATTTCAATACTTTATCCATAAAAAATGAATTCTATGAAATAAAACATCCATAGTCAAATATATCACAAAACCTTCAATACAATAGGGATGATTTGTATCATAATAAATCAACTTCAAACAAGTTTGAAATCCATCAAAGGATGTTGACATAGATGAAATGAATACTATTTGAAATAAATACCTCTTTCTATTTTAAAACCATTTAAAGGAAAAAATTTATCTTAGAAATATTCTTATAAGCTTGTATGGGAAACTTAGATGATGTTATAAAGGAGGAAAATAGCTGCACCCGCCATATAAGTTAAAAAATATATTCTTAACTTAATTTTGTCGAAAAGGTCATAAAGTACATTGTTTGGAAAAAGACGGAAAGAATCCTTTATAAACATCTTATAAAAATTCAAATAAGGGTATAAATGACTTTAACCCATAGTGTACTAAATAGTAAAAATGTTTTAAAATACATTTTTATAAAGATGGATATAGATGATAAAGAAGTCCCTATAGAAACATCATAAAAAAACCTCGTATAATAGAGATTGTGAAATTCACCCTTACCTTTTACTTTTCCTTAGTTGATGGTATGTTAACCTCATGTATAATAGTTGAAATATTGTTATTAAATTTTACAAGAACTATATACATAAATAGGATATCATAAATGATGTTATTATATTTCATTGTTAATAATATTTTAGTAGTATCATCGTTTTAGGTGTTAAGTGATTTGATTTCCTTTATAAGCTTTGTTACGTAGGTAATGTTTGTTATGTATAAGACGTATCATATTAATATTCAGAAATATATTAAATATTTAAAAATTATTTTTAATCATTAAATGAAAATTATTCTTGAATGGATAAGATGGGGAATGAATCTCATCGCGTTTGTGGAGACGGTAATCCGTACGTATGCATGAGCGACAATATCATTCTTTTGATATTAAAATCATATATAATTGGATGTTATATCATATATACAGAATCATTATCAGGTTATATTTATTATTTACATCAGTTATACTCATTATTATACCCATACAAATGTTGACGTGTTTGAATTACAAACTTCACCACGACGTGGAGAAGGTAATCCGTACGTATGCACGTATGGTGACTTTTTCATTTATAGGATGGATAGAATAATAAATAGGGTTGTAACTGTAGAGACCGAAAGATTGATGTACATGGAAATTATATTACTTTTTCGGAATACTTAATACATAAAAAAACAGACACCAAAGGACCGTAATAGTTTAGTGTCTTTGGAAACATGGAACATAATCTTCTAATCATGGTGAAAGATTCTCAACATCTCCCATAAAGATCTTCCCATTTTGTTTTCTTACCTAAAACCTTTATTTATATCCTGGGGAAAAGAAGACATAAAAGGGTGAGCTAAAATGCTCAGTAATGGTAAACATAGAGAACATAAAACAATCCACAAACATTTGAATGCAAAAACTTGAACATAAAATCTAAACATCAAAATCTTGAGCAAAGACATAAATCTTGGAAGTACGTAAGGAATATATCATAACAGAACATCAATCCTGGTAAAATATCCTGGGAAGAAAACATGTAATTGTTGAAAACCATTAAACACTTGATATGATTTCCATATTATCCAAGGCATTGCTTCCAAGACCATCTTAGTGGACAAAGTCCATTACTGAACCGAGTTCACTCCTCGTTGCAGTCCTGTATTACTGAACCATATTAACTTGCCGTTACAGCCATGTCTATCTCATGAGATATCAATATTTACCCAATGCATTGGAGGGAGATATAGTTCCCACCCATCTCATAATGAAATAATTCTTACTTGTTCCACAACATAAACATAAATCATTCATCATAACCCAAAGAATAAAATGGGTTTCATAAACATCATCTCATCATAACATAATACATATAAAACAAATGGATATCATTTCATCATAAGAAAAGTCAAACCATTTAAATCATAGATAACATATACTTTAAACATACACATATGAAATAATGTCATCTTATATGAAAATGGTTTGGATAAAACACTTGAAATGAATTCTTGAGGAAAACATCTTTTCTTCTTCAAAATCATTTTCTTTTCTCAAAATGCCATGAAATTTTATAAGAAATTATTTTTGTTGAAAATAGTAATGAAATATTTTAGAGGAATATTCATGAAAATTATGTGTTATGAAACCATAAAAATATGTTCATGCCGTATAAGTTAAAAAACATTCTTCTCGTACTTTTTCTGGAAAAGTCAAAAATTGCCTCGTATGGTAAACAAAAGAAAAATTCCTTCCATACGATGTGGTAAAAAGTAAAAAAGGGTAAACATGACTTTAAAAATACATGGAAGAAAATTAAACATTTTATGAAAACATTTTTAGAACATATGGACATGGATAATAAACATAACCCCAGTAAATACTTACGAATAAACAATCTCGGATAAGAATGAGATTGGAATAATTATCTCATACCTTAGGTCCGATATGCTTCGTACATATCCGAACCTCATGTATAATGATTTAAATAATTTCATTGAATTATTAAAGAATCATATTTATTGTTATGATATCATATATGGTTCACTTATGACTTTATATTACCCGTTCTTTTTTAAATTCCATGTTAAAGTAGCGTTTTGGGTAAAATTGTTTCATTTATCGTATGTGTTTCGACATGTTGTTCTTGATATTATTATTACTTATATCATGATTTAATTAATTCTAGAATGTAAATAATGATTTATATATCATATATATTAAGTATATATATGTATATAATATATAGATAAATGAAATGAAATACACCGTTCATGGAGATGGTAAGCCATACGTACGCATGAATGTTGTTTGTTTTCCTTATCGACTTGAATGGAAGTAAGTAGATGACATATATATATACATATGTATACATAAATAAAGTAGCTTAATTATGTCATATATTTCATTATTATTCATTATATATACTTTATAATCATTCTTGAATGGTTAATCCTGGAAAATGAATCTCATCGCGTTCGTGGAGACGATAGTCCGTACGTACGCACAAGCGATGATATCATTCCCATGATTATTGAATTGAATTGGAGTGGATTATATAATATCTCAGAATCATTATGATGCTATAATAACTATATATAGTTATTCTTTTATCATTATACCCATCCAAATATGGTGGTGGTGGAAAAACAGATTACAGCACGGTGTGGAGACGGTATTCCGTAGGTACGCATGCGCGGTGATTTCGTTTTCCATAGGATGTATAGAAGATGAAATGGGTTTGTTTCATATTTTTAATAATATATCAATATATTAGTGATACTGATGTTATTAATTTATTATGAAAAAAATAAATAAGAAGAAGTGGAAGAAGAAATAAATTGGAAATAATCAGTAAAGGATATTACCTCTTCTTTGACGCGCCTCTTCTTAACCTCTTCTTAAGGCACTAGAGTTGGTCTTTTTATGAGACCAGAACCACTATAATGTTTCTAGGTAAGTTGAGAATGGAAATGGGCAGGGTTTGGCCGAGCTTGAAGGCTCAAAATTGTGTAAAGAGAAGAGGGAGGAGGTGCCCTTTTATAAGGGAGGAGAGGGGCACCTTAGAAAAAACTTAAAATATTATTTTATAATAAAGTCATATTCAGTTTATAGTAGCTATAAATTGATTTATTTTGAAGCTAATGTGGGGAGGGGTCGAAATCCTGTCAACCAATATGTTTTAGACATGTTTAGGTTACTATTTTATCCTTATCATTTAGATTTAACTCTAAGTTAAATAATTTAACTTTTACCGTGCCTTTTTGTTATCTTACACTATATGGTTAATAAACTTACTATAACAAGACAAAATAACCCCAAGTGGTTCATTATTAATATATATATCCTTATCTAAGTCATTTGTCCGAACCTTAGATTTTTAGGAAAAAAATAACAATTAATAATATAATATTTGTTTTAAATACTGTTTTATGAAAATTTTGACACTATTTGGTACTTGATTTTTGTGAAAATTATAACAGCATGATTAGTTCTAAAAAGATAATTAAATAAATACTAACATGTCATATTAACCTAGAAAATTAGTGGAATTCATAAAAAGGATAAAATTACATTTATTTGGGTATTTATAACATCATTTATGTTAATATTTCATTAATAAGGTAATTACTGCATCATCTTTGTGTCATAAATAAATTAAATTATTTAATGTCTAAAAATTATAAATAAAATACCATTATGTAGGAAATATTTTTATTTTTCTATTGAATTTTTATAGTCGAATTTATCTTACGTATAACCCTATATTAAAAATGTTTTAGTTATTAAACATTGATTTCAATTATTTTAATTCTTCTTTAAATAAAATAATAATAAATGTCCTAATCTAATACAAGTGGGCCTAAAGGGTAATATTTTATTCCTATGGTTGTTTTTGGTCGAATTACACTTATCCAATAGAATTAGTACATGTGTTAGGGTAATAATAATATCATTTTACCCTTAATTACCCTATTTACTTTTAACCGTGGTAAATAAAAGTAAAAAGTTACTATTCAACAAAAATTATTTTTATCTTATTGAACCACATTTTACTTCTTGATATTAACCGTGTCTCTCAGATTTTCGAAATTCCACTCACAGAAGCGGTAAAATTATATTTTATGTAAATTTTCAAATTCTCCTAGGAGGTGGGTAAAAGACGGTGATAAGTTCAAGAAAATTTTTATATATCTAAAATTATTATTAAATAACTCATATGAATTACATTGAACTTATATAGGTATTATGTATAAATTTTGACCTAAAATAAATTTTAATAAAATAAATAATTATTTAAATAAAAAGTCTGTTTTTAAATAGTAACCTAGTGTTTTCACTATTCATCAAAAATTGAAAGTTCTCAGAAAAATACCAAAAATTCACCCAAGGCTAATTTTGATATTCGAAATCCAAAAATGAAGTCCATTTCGAAAGATAAAATTTATAAAATTTCAAAAAGTGGGTATTACTATTCATAATGGTTAGTTTATATAACATATCGTTGTTTAGTGAAACTCATTATTGCGTACAACACACGCTATCGTGGAAGGTCACGATTGCGTGTAATGCAAGCCAAGTCAGGGATGCGTGTTGTGCAAGCTCCTTTTGGTGTAGCGTACAACACTAAACATCAAAGAAATTAAAAAACATATTTTTCATAAAATCTCGAGGTGTTATAGTACCATTTTTATAATAACATCATAGTATATAGAAGATACTAGAGTTATTATTTTAGAATGGAAACAACAGAGAAAGATGAAGTGGAAGAAGAAAAGAACTTAAAAGAGGTGATCTCTTCTTCGGGTTCTTCATTTTTATTTGGTCAAATGGGATCCTTAGGTTGGATTTATGACTAATGTAAGGCATATAGGATGATGGGAGGATAGTTGGTAGGATATTTTTGTCGGGTTTTGCCAAACCAAATGGCTTTGAAGGTGTGAATTTGAGAGAAGGAAAAGTTCCCTTTTATAAGAGAGGTGAGGGTCACTTTAGGAATATCTTGAAATATAATTTTATAATAAAATTATTTTCGGTTTCTAATCGCTCCAAAATGATTTATTTCTAGGATAAGGTAGGGATGGGTCGAAAAACACTCAACCAATAGGTTTTAGACAGGTTTGGGTTACTATATTAACCTTATCTTTAATATTTAACTCTTAGTTAATTAATTTGACATTTACCATGTCTCTTTGTATTTTTATATTATATGGTTAATAAACTTACTATAAACTTCCAAGCTAACCTCAAGTGGTTCATTAATGACATATATAATATTATTTATTACCTTTTTCTGAACCTTAGTTTTTTAGAAATAGAATATCAATTAATAATATAATATTTGTTTTTAAAACTCTTTTATGTCAATTTTACACTATTTGGTATTTTGTTTTTTAATTCATAAAAGCATTATTAATTTGAAAATAATTCATTTAATCAACCCTAACATGTCATATTAACCTAGAAAATTATTGTAATTCATTAAAAGTCTCAAATTAGATTTATTTGGATATTTATAATATCAATTATTTTAATCATTCATTAATAAGGTAATTACCGCATCATCATTGTGTCATAAAAAAATAAATTATTTAATTTCTAAAAATTATAAATAAAATTCAATTATGTATGAAATATTTTTATCTTTATATTGAATATTAATAGTATAATTTATCTTATGTATAACTCTATATTAAAAATGGTTTAGTTATTAAACTTTGATTTTAACTCTTTTAACTCTTATTTAAATAAAATAACAATAAATGTCCTAATCTAATCCAAGTGGACCTAAAGGATCATAATTTATTCCAAAGGTTATTTTTTGTCTAATTAAACTTATCCAATAGAATCACGATATGTGTTAGGAAAATAATAATATATTTTTACCTTTAATTACCCTATTTACTTTTAACCGTGGTAAATAAAAGAAAACAGTTACTATTCACCAAAAATTATTTTCATCTTATTGAACCACATTTTACTTACTGATATCAACCGTGCCTCTTGGATTTTCAAAATTCAACTTACCGAAGTTGTAAAATAAAGTTTTTTACAAATTTGAAAAAACTCATAGGAGGTGGGTAAAAGACGGTAAAAAGTTAAATAAAATTTTTATATATCTAAACTTATTATAAAATGAATCCAATGAATTAAATTGAACTTATATAGATATTATGTATTTATTTTGACCAAAAAAAATTTAAATAAAAGAAATAATTACTTAAAAAAAATCGGTTTTAAACAATAACTTAGTGTTTTCACTATTCATCGAAACTTTCAAGTTTTCAAAAAAATACCAAAAATTCACCCTAAGATAATTTTGATATTCCGAATCCAAAACTGAAGTCCATTTTAAGATATAAAATTTATAAAATTTCAAAAAGTTTGTATTAGTTTTCAGAACGGCTAGTTTGATTGGTCGTGGTGTGTTAGAATCTCAAAGTTGCGTACAATGCAAGCTATTGCATTAATCAAAGAGAAAAGTACTGTGGAACATTGGGGTTTTACATTATAACTTTCAATGCTATCAAATCGCACCAAGAACCACCCAAATCAGAGGGGAAAAGAGAGAGGGATGCTCTAGTTGAGAACACTAACACACATCACGTTACATCCAATAAAATGGTGACAATACCATTTCTTATTTTAAAAAAATCATTCCATATAACTTTCATGACTTGAAACATAGTTTCACATCATTAATTTTTAGGATCTTCCCTCGAATAAATTTTTCATACTTGAAACCTTCCAGGCCACCCCATGAATCAAATTTATGTTTTGAATACCCTATTAATGAAATGAATAGGCTATTACAACACCTTTTAATGGTCACAATCCCCTTTACCACACATATTATGGCCTCTAAAACTACAGGGTCAACACCTGAGCTTGAACCCCATCCCAAAACACCATTTTGAGATGTTTAAACTCTCAGTACCTCATTTTGATTATCAATTATAAAAATGAACCATTCATCGAATGAAAGGTTCCAACGTCCCTGGAAACATCCAACCAATAATAATGTGGGTCATTAAAATCTCCCCACCATAGAACTTATTATCCTTGAGAATTTGAGGAAGCATGCGAAACACACCTTCTAATTTGCAATAGTCATCATTCATAAGGAATCCTCCTTGTTCTTCTATACACCAAACACCTCCTGAAGGATGTGATCCCTCCTGAATAGACATCATAGCACTACTATTTGACTCCATGTAATAACACAAAAGTACAATCCAAAAATTTCATTTCCCATAACAACACCATGACAGTTCTCTCTGCACCCATCTCTTTCAGTATTCCAGGATGTCTACTTCCATCAATTCTCAAAAATCATGGTGCCACCACTATAATAATCCACTTGATAAATTCAATTACCAAACTATATTTCTTTCCAAAATAGGAATAACTTACCAAAAATTCCTAAATATTTGGGTGCTGACTTTCTAACAATATTCCATAGGACATTCCCTACATGGTTCTTATCTCATAATGTATATCCTCAAGCAAGAACACTGGTTTGTCTTCCTCTGGAAAACTCTTACCACATTTTTTCACACCACAAATGTATCCTTTATATAAAACTCTACCTATAACCTTGTATTTATACAATGATTCCACACACAGGGCCCTACTAATAACCAAGAAATAAAACTGGCTCCACTTGATATCTAAGCATTTTCTTCCAAAAAAATCACATTTACTCCTTGTTTTAACATAATTCAACCAAAAAATCATGCGACTAAACTATATTTCACCCCTTTTAAAATTTCATGAAATATTTCATCACATTATTTACCCCTTGAAACATGTTATGAATATAGGTTTCACCCCTTGAATCATGATAATCAAAAAATAGGTAAAATGTAAACACCAAAACCTTGTTCTTGATTTTAAACCAAACCAATGAGTCTTTAATAACCAATATAAACCAAAAAATACAAACACTCATTAAAGTACATAGATAATTCTCAATAACTAATACATACCTTATATAATTATCTCGATATTGTTCTAGATCATTATATTCTGGTAAATCTGAATACACTAGTCTGTATACTTCCAATCAACTACCTAAAAAATACACAATGTAGAAAATTGATGTTCCTATAAAACATCAATGATGATACCCTAATACTCATAGGAATAATTAAGTTAATCCAAAATCCTAACCAAATTTTAAACTGAATTTGAAGGTGTTATCTCTAATTGGTTCACCAAACAATTGAACCATCCATGTGGCTATTAATCGTGCATCAACGCATCAATGATCTGACTCCATCACAGTTAAAACCAAATTTTCCATAAGTCCAAAGAGAACATCTAGAATCCATCAAGTAATACATATGAACCTAGAATCAGACATTTAATTCATAACCATGTACCCTCAGGTTCAATACACATCGGTCTCCTAGAGTCTCTAAGATCATCAAATGGATAGTCTTGCACAAGACCATGACCATTATCATAGGAAAAGTCATTCACCTATGAACATATTAGTTCTCACCACCACAAAATTATCCTTACTATCACATCTCAATACTTACATCAGTCAACCAAATACATGAACAGTATTCACCAAACATGATAACTATGTGTGACCATCCATTCCCCAAATTTTCAAGAAAGCACTGATTATTGAACATAATTGGATTGATCAAAACACAGTCAACCACATTCAAGGAACTATTCTTGATGTGAGTAAAGTTATCAAGTAGTCTAGGTATATTTTAAGAATTCTGACCTAGAAGAGTCTCATCTCCTTATGCAATCCACTAAACCAGACCAGAACATATCCACTAAGGGAAAACTTTTGTTGATCACACAATGGTACCGTGATCCATTCCTAACAAATTCTTTCACCATAGATAAATCTATTAAATTATTAACACCTATGATGCTTAACCCAATGAGATTAATTCAAAATGTGTCGGTTACTAACCATAGTGGTGAATCTAAATCGAATTCATAATTGATCTATCATCACCACCTTCTCTGGGTATATCATTCAAACCAGGAATATTTTCAATAGTCATCTCACCACCTTGATTCCTCTGGTTCAACTGACCTCACACATTTTTTCCCATAAAGGCTAACCAACATCACTTGTTACTATAAAAGATTTATTTTCCCCATGATTCATGATCATATGGGACCAGACTCAATTTATTTTATAGTTTTCCACACACTACAATGTTCTAGCACCACTAAATTAAGAACTTTCAATGCTCCTCTTAGAAATGGAAACTCCTTTATACTGAGTTCCACCATGAACTGGTGATATAACAGTGTCAAATCAAGTTTTTATGCATCCACAATACTCTAAAACTCAACCTTTTAATATGAGTAGCAACACTCAAGGTGCCCTATACTTATGGGATGTAAGAAAACTTTAAATACCTTCATCCAAGAATTTAAATAGTTAATCACATGAACAAGGAATGTTTATCAACATGAACTACCCCTACATCATTAACCTTTACTATCCCTTCACATGGAATATCCTTAACAAGGTTACCTTTATGAAAAACGAGACACCACCTCGCTAGAATATAGAGTCGCATTCAATGGATACTAGGTCTTAAAAAAACCCATAAAAGAATTCACCAAGGGTTATATCTCATAAAAAGTCATCTAGTCACATATGTATAGACATTCGATGATGAGGTTTTTCCTTTTACTAAACACATTGAGAGGCCATATATTCCATGTTTGGTTAACAGCATGCCACTATGTGCTATTTAGAAAACTCCACATAGACCATAGTAGGAACCTTAATTAACCAGGCCTACCTAATTGTTACTCTCATAGGGTTCCTTAATAAGAAAAATAATTCTCGATAATGACATAAACAAAACACTATATCATCTATGCATAGAGGAATTTCATCATCACTATCATCATAATCACCATCACCATTTTCACCTATGTGAACCACACCATAGTCTCACATGACCTACTATCATGAGTGGACATTAATAGGTGTTCAGCTGAATATAAATTCATAAAGAATTAATATTTGAAGAAAGTACAATTTGGTGACACTAAGAATACAATTCCTCCATCATCAGTAGATGCACAAAGAACTATCATACATGTCATGTAAAAGTTACATTCCAAATATGATTTAGGTGGTGGATCTTTCCAATGTATCCAAGAGTAAAATCTATTTTAAATCCCAAACTAAAAATTCATTTGTGTCACATGAGGTGAAAATGTATGATAATATCACAAACCAAGAGCAAAAATCCCATGCCTTGGTAACATGGACTTCCATGGGAATGGTGTTTTTGATGCACTACACTGTGTATAATCACAAGCTACAACACATTCCAATGTCACTTACCTAAACGATTCCCATAATAGGAAAAAAAGAAAACTAAGATTCCATTTTTTTAAAATCCAACTCATGCCACAAAGTCGAAGCCATAATGCAACATTAAATCAAGTTCATCTCTCCCATATGTCAGAGGCTTTTGACTAGAAATGAGTGTCTAAGTAGAGTCGTAGGGAGAATATAGCCTCCATCAGAGTGAAAAAAAACAAAAAAAACAAAAAATGTAACAATATTCCATTTGAGTTTATAGATACCAATGAAATACTAATAGTATTAATGAATTTTGAAACAATTGTTTACAGGATCAACAATGAAACAAATACAACAGTGGATCTCCCACTGGGCCGATCACATATACTATTTAATAAAGGTACAAAAGTACTTGGAGGACTTGTAACTCCAAACCTCACCTCACCCAGGTCTCTAGAATCATAGTGATCTATCTCACTCAATAATATAACCAGGCCTCAACCCAATCTATACATGTAACAAGTGTGGGCTTCTTGGGAACCTAAGTGTCATGGCTACCCAGTCAAGGTATGAGTATAAATTAGTAGGCCACTACCCACAAAATCTTATATCCTATCATAAAATTCTATATACAAGCATGTGATAATATCAAAATAAGTAAACAACAAATATATAATAGTAAAATCATATCATAAAATCAAATAACACTACAGGAAATAAACCCTTGTTTTGAGTAGTTATATTCTCAACAAGCCAATACAAACCTAGATTTTCCTTACATCAGATCATGCCGGAAAGGAAGAAATGTGTTGGTTATCGAGAATAACCAACTAGTAGTGTACACTCGTACCTCTGTAAGAATATACAAGCCTTTATTTAAGGGTTTTTAACATGTCAACCCATTCTGAAAGATCAGTGGAAAGTGACACCATGTGTCGAACGACCAGATGATCACTCATACACATCTGTTTATTGGGATATTCACACCCACATATAAGGATGTTTAGAAGATGTATGATTGGTCAATTAGTAACTTATTCAAAATCTTTATATAGGGATATCCATTCCCACCATTAAGAAAATTTAGACTACATTGCATCCGACATCAAGGCTCCACCTGCATACTTAACTACTGTGGATAGAATAAAAATACATAAAAACTTGTATATAGAATGATAGATCAAAAATCAGATCATATCAAGAGTATATAACCAACTTTATCCAGATATGATCATTATCAAACATAGGTCTCACAGAAATACTCATGTATACTACATGTAAGAAAACCTACATAGGTAATATTGCTACACATACACACCACATGTGATCAAACAAGAATACAGAGGTCTCACGGGCTATCCACACAGACACACACACACACATCATGTGATTAATCATCAAACATAGGTCTCATGGCTACATAAATAGTTAATCCTTGGCCACCAACGACCATACGACAATTCAACACACAAGACCCAACATGGACTTTTTCACCATGTCAATTTATTAGGCATATTCATTTAATTAGTTGAGACAAGGAATTCACTAACTAATTACACATGGAACTTGGTATCTCTTTTTAAATTGATGAAATAAATCAACTAAAATATATTAATTTTCATTCACATTGCATTTATTAATTAGGGATCATTCACCCAAGGTGGTGAATCTCCTATCACATTACTATAAAAGATACATAGTACCATAGGACATAGTACATGGAACCATCTATATCAAACAGAGTCAACTCCCTTATTGGAAAATCCCACTATCTTTGTCTAAGTCTTCCAAGTCCATTCATCCACCATCATTCACCACACAATTCCAACTCAATCACAATAATTAAAAATTAATTAATTATAAATAAATTATAATTTATTAAAACATTACAAGGAACCTTATATAATCAGGTGAAAGTAATTTTTTTTGAAATAATTATCAGATATCACTACATAGATTGAACATTGAACAAACACCCATGGAAGGTCCATAACATAATCTTGACTTCCATCAGAGAAAAAGACGTATTGTGTGGCAACACAACAATGAACAGTTAAATAAAATTAAATTGGAACTGAGTGACTTGTCTTCACCAAAAAATTCATGATGACATATAGACTATGACTCAAGCTCTCCTCTATCTAGGATGAGTGAAAAACCCATTGGAAATGATGGATTCCATGATACATGATAGAATCATAAAAAATCCCATAAACGGGAATACCCAAAATCAAAAACATCAAGGGTAAAGTATTGTAGATAGAGGGATGTCGAAGATCCTAACCTATGATTCCATTGAATTTCATATAGAACTACCCAAATCAGAGGAGAAATTAGGGAGGTAGGATTTGTCCAAGAACTATTGTGTGCATTTTTTTCTAATAAAAAGGGTCCAATGCCTTCTTTTAGTTAAATAAAGGATAGTATACAACATTTATGGCATGACACATTGTGTAATTTTGTGAATTTTTGGGATATACCCACGAATCCTTTTTTCACATCCTCAAACATTACAAGACACCCCACAAAAACAGTCCACATCATGAATACCATATTAATGATTGGAATGGGCGGTCACAATACCTTTCATTACTATTGGTCCCTATGAACATTCCTTTGACATCCTTCCAAACTCCAAGGACAACACCCAAGCCTTGAACCTCATAAAAAAACTATTTGGGATGTTTAGACTCTCATAAACTCATATCTATTTTATGTTTTCAAATGAAAAAAGAGTAAATTAAAGGTTGAAACTTACTTGGGAATTTACAACCATTAATTACATGGGTCATTATAATAGTGAATTAATATTTATTGAGGGGAGTTTATTCATAAGAGTTTGTCATGCATTATATTGGTAACATATCAAATGCTGTCAAGAGGGTGGTTTGCTGTGTTTTGGTGACATGTGGTGTCAAAGAGAATGGGGATCAATAAAGTATTTTTGTGAGGAAATTTTAATTTAAATATTGTATATAACACTAATATTGAATCATCTAATCTTATGTTATATTATTAGTAAATAAATGGTCAAAATATCTAAAGGAAAGGGACTCAATTGGTCGTTGATATTTGGCGTTGAATGTATTGGTTATAGATGTGTTAGGGAATTATCAATAAACTCAAAGATAAATATTGTATAAAAATACAATTGGACCATATTTTTGATTTTTTTGTTTGAAAAATAATTGAATAATCTTCCAAAGTGGTTCAATGATTCATGAAAATTTTATATCATTAAATTTAGTGGTTTATTGAAAAAATGATAATTTTTTTAAAGTAAAAATGATATACCTCCATTCCACCACATGTCATGAAAAAATATAAAATTTTAGTATTTCACTACTCTAGAGTTATTTTTTTGGTTGTTCCATGTTTATAACTTTCATACCACAATATGTTTATGAAAAAGTAATTTCGAAGAAATCACATGAAAATTATGGTGACCATGCTTCAATATTTTTTATGTGTGAGAATGTGGTTCCACCTATGAATAAAATTTTGGGATATGATGAAGGAATTCATGATGAAACAAATCTTCCAACGATTAGAAGTGTGGATCATTAGTACATGTCACGTTGTAATAGGGACCTTGTGGAATTTTGGAACTATACTATTCGAATCTACACATGAGATCAAGTCCTAAAGGGTTTTTCAACACCATGAAGTAGAACTAATGAAACTTTGGTGTTAAACTAGATGATAATAATTACACCATGAAGCATGGATTGCACTATGGATGGTTGGTCAAATCTATTTTCACACTACAAATGTTATATTTCAAGGTATGATTCTCAAAGGTAAACGAAGTTACACCATAAAAGAAGTTATTTCACCATGGTGAAACTAAAAAATAATAATATTGATTTTGGGTTCTTGAGTGGAGGAAGGTGTTACATTGTGATGTAATGGTTTATTATGTAACATGGTTGAGTAAAATTCATTTTCTAGAAATAAAAGTTCCTATATTTTAAGGGTTTGGTGAGATCCATGTTAAGGAAGGTTGAATGTAATTTTAATGGTGATAATGGATGAATATTACCTTAAATATCAATTAATTTTAAATATTAAAACCAAGAAAAACTTGTATATTCTATCAAGGATAGTTTCTGGAAGATTCAGCTCCTCGTAGACTTGTTTTAGTTGTTTTAGGTCTCTCACAATTGTCCTGTTTTCCAAAGGTGGATAAACTCTCAATCTATTGGGGTAGTGACAATGGGACCTTTTGTCATGTGAGAGGATGGGACGTCATATAATCCCTTAAGGGGTCTTATTTACTATATAATGACTCTCTTATAAATTTATTACATGTTCAAGAATCCTTTGCAATAAGAATATCAATTTCACATATGAAATTAATTTACTGAAAACATGTATCTAATAAGAAAATAAAAACCATAATTATATAATATCCCATTTGACCCAATTATTTGGTTACTTCTGTAGTTTGAATCCATATTGGTAAGAATTATAGAGATTATCACCATCCAAGGTGGTGTTGGACTCTTGAAAAAGGACATAGGATGTGTAGGGGAGTTGGGATTCATCGTATGAGAGGGGATTCCAATGTATACCTGGGAAGGAAGTTAGAACCCACATAGTTCATTTATAATTAAGGGGAAACATGTTACCTTCTTAAGGTTGTGCGAAAATGACCATAATGTGGACTTTTAATGTCATGAATCCATGAATGATTCAATCATTTTAAAGTCTTATAGAATGGACTAGTATATGTATATGCTATTATATCCTCATCATGTCTGGGATTGAGGGAATATTATACATCCCACATAATGAAAGGAGATATGGGTCTGTATTTATTCATGTTAAGACATGAAAACATTATGGTCATCACATAAGGAATTATGGGTCATCCTATGCTTATCACATTGGGAATCTTATGCTCATCACATAACGTGGTAGGTTTCTTATGCTCGTAAAATAATAAAGATGGTCAAGTTTGGGAGATACCATTACTCAAGGAGGATATGATAAGGTAATGGTGCCAAGAGTGAACCTCAGGGAGGCATCCAACATATCCTTTGAGGATAGGAATCAAAACCCAAATAGTTCAAATTTAATAGTTTTTGGTTTAATATATGGACTAGTCAATTTTTTTTAACGTTATGTGGTAAGGTACATACACTATACAGTTAAAATTATAATAGCTAATACTTATAGGTTAAAGGTACCTAGAAATGCTTTGGTATATGAATTTTTTAAGTGGTGATTTCTAGTTTACTATCATAGGTGAGTTAAGAAAATTTATTTTTGGGAAACATTGAGAAGGATCTTGACTAAAATCATTTATGGAAACCAAGAGGAGAATCTGGAATTGAGGAGTATAAAGAAACCATGGGAAGTATCTAGAATCAAGGTATATAAGAAACCTAGAAGATAATATCGAATCAATTAATATAAGGAAACCAAGAGGAGTATCTAAAGTTGAGACATATGAGGAAACTAAGAGGAGAATATCAACTCAAGGAATATGTGGAAACAGAGCATAATATCTTTACTTAAGGTATACGAGGAAACCAAGTTGTGTAACTCAAATCACAGAAAATTAGTAAACCAAGAGGATTATATCAACTAAAATAACTTATGCAATCCAAGAGATGTATCTCGACTCAAATACTTTTAGTAGACCAATAAAAGTATCTCATATAAAGGTATTGATCTAGGGATTATGTCAGAGATGAAAAATTGATAAATATTTCATGAAAGGGGTTACTATAAACCCAACATTATATGGTGGTGGACATTTTCAATGGGGAGAGATTTTACTACATGATTCTAGAGTCCCATGAATTATTTAGTTCGTGAAAAATGATGATTTTATACAAAATGAGACTTAAAAACCTATAGAAGGGAACATTCCAAAAGTGGGATATACATGGTAAAATAATCCATGGATGTTAACAATTAGGAAGAGTAAGAGACAAAATTTATGAAGAACAAGGATCACATATGATTAGTGTCCTATGTGAGTGGGTAGGATACACTAAATTCGCAATGTTTAAAGGACTCTAGCTCATGAAGGACTTACATGAGAATCCCTATATGAAAAAAAGTTCATGGGAATCCTTGACAAAGGATTTTATATGGGAGGATCCATGAATCTATTATGTGAGGAAGATATAAGCACATATTACTCATGTATGATCCTACCCCTTCTCTAAAATATATTTCAAAGATTCTTGGGATATTAAAAAATGTTTTCATACAAGAAATCCTTCACAAATGACGCTATTTTTATATCTGGTTTCATATTGTGAATGAAAAGTCCTTATCAAATTGTTTTCCACATTATATTATTTTTAATTGTGTGTTAGGTATTTATAAGTGATTCAAGTAATTAAAATCCTTGAAATAACTAAAAATTTCACATCTAAGAAATCACATGGTCACATAAGACTCTCTATTTGATGTTTCAAGTGAAATCATGTTTTGTGAATGTTGCACAACCTTGAAGAAAGTATGATATGCCACTAAAAAGTGATTCCCAACCATGAGTAATTTATGAAACCACAATGTATCTTTTATATTACACCACAAATTTATTATTGATAGGGATGATGATACTTTATCATGAATGATTTCCTCTACACCCACACAAAGTAATGGCCAACCAGGAATAATTCGCTTTCACTGAACAACTAGTTTCCTTCATAGTGAAATGTTATCCTTTATTCAAAATTGAATACTATATTAAAACAGACTTAAATTGTATTACATAATAATATTTTATCTCCATGTGTAGTAAAATAAAATCCTATGAAACAAATTACACTTTTGGATATAGGGATCCCACATAGAATGCATTCTATGAGGCTAAAAAGAGACCAGAAACTCCTTAACAATAGGTTTTTTTCTTTTAAAACCCCTTTTCATCAGAAATGGATGCTATAAATTGACTACTCCTAGTGGGAGGTTCTTACCACCTTGCCACTATAATGAAAAATGTTTTTGAGGAATCTTAATCCCTCGGTGAGTGAAAAATCATATGGCACTTGGAGATACCATTTTCATTTTCTTTGTGCACATATAAAATTTTATACCCTAACATGACATGTGTTATAAATGTGATTAATGTATCATTGAATATATAGAATAATATCTGAAACACATTTTTTGGTGAAATTAAGGTTATATAAATATATTTCTCTATAAAAGGGGAATAATACCATAAATCAAAATAGTTGGAATCCTAAATATTTACTAGAAATAAAAAAGAGAAGTTTATGGTTGTTTATCTACCTAGAGGTTGGTAGAAATTAACCAAATGGATTAAGGAGGATATAATTGATATAACATCATTGTAAAAAAGTACTTTCTTGTTTTTTAAAGATCAAGTAAATTATTAGAAGAGTATTAAGTTCTATCTATGTAAGGAGATTAGTGATTTCTCTACATAGTAATGATTATAATCTTAGAGGGATAGTCCAGTCACTCTAAAATGGTAAAAATTGGCAGTGTACTTTTTGAATTTGGTACATAAACACATTATCCTTGTATACTCCTTAGACATAGTCCAGTGTGGGTGAACTGAGTGAAGTTTCATAGGTATCTCTTTACATTATATATCACCTCTATATTCATTATGAGGAAGAGAAAGAGTATTTTTATTAATCATGGCACAAGATCATTAGAAGTGTTTCTTTGAATCAATATTCCATGATTCACTCCTGTTATAGGGTTATTTTATTTATGTAGGACCAACATTGTTATATAGTATAACCCAATTATGTGGTAGGTGGTCTTTAATCTTACTATTTTTATATGTGTTTCATAAACCATTTGATATTATATAAAAGCTGAGAGGGTATAGATGACCAAGAATAGAATAATGGAGAGTTACTTTATGTGAAGTGAAACATTTTAGATTCATTAGGTATATAGTTGGTTTGGTAATATTTATTAACATATTATATTACATTCATGGTAAATGTTTCAGGTGTAAAATTTTTGGTTAGAGTAAGAAAATTAAAACCTATAGAGGGTGGGAAACCTTGAGAGATAACCCTAATAACCATGGGGTATCTTATGTATTAGTGTATGACATTCACCTAGAGGTATGGGTTAGTGGTGAGTCAAGTGAGAGGTTATTAACGAATCCTTATAGAATTTTTGGTTATCCAAGAAGAATTAACTTTGGATTTGTTATGAAATTTATTGAATTTCCATTAGAGTTATGCATGGGTTATAGTGAAAGATCTACCATGAGGGTAGACTAATGAGATAACTACCCAATAAGGGGTTTATAGTAAGGGTTATTTTATAAATTTTTACATTAATAATATATATATATTTACTTCAAGTAATGGTGGACTAGTATGATAGAAATGATATAATTAATTAAAATAATAGAAGTATTATATATTTCTGAGTGATAAAATATCAAGGTTAAAGTATCATGTAGTATTATAAGGATGTTTATACTCTTTGATCATAGGAAGGGGAATTATGGGTTATTAAAAAGTGGCTTGAATCACTTGAGTGATGAGTTTTGAGAGGGATACGCTGATCCTAGGATGACCATGTCCTAACAAGTGTATCAGTCATAGTGATGCAAGTGATATATTTAGTGATTCTAGAAAATGGTTAGGTGTTGGTTAAATTAGGATGCATTTTGAATGAGGTGTGATGGGATATAGTTGATATCTAAGATTAGGGAAAGGAGACATACATGATTGTGATTTTTATTTTAATAATGTTTACTTTATTATATTGAGTTGAATGACTTGAGGGATTGATGGAGGTTAAACATAATATTTGGGTGATTGACTAAGGATTCGGGAAATGTATTCTACCTTGATCTGAATGATGTGGATAGATGAAATGTGGATATAATCAATCCTATTAATGTTTCTCCTATTGTATAGCATTGAGGATACTATGGAGCCTACATTATGAAATGAGAATTTTTTTGGGAATACTTATAAGTTATCATAAAGGATAACTATTGATATACCATTTATCATTATTAGTTTTAGGAGTGGGGAAAACCCATTCAAAAATTCATTATGGATTGGTCGTAATCTATTTATCATTTTGTTATATGACGACCAGTGATACCAACTCAATATTATTTTCTTTAGGATAGGTGATAACACATTGGCCACTACCTTGAGGATTAGTGACAACCCATTCACCATTTCCTTATTTTATGATTTGTGATAATGCATTCACTATTACAAATTTAAGTGTGATGAAAACCTATTCACTACTACCTTAAACATTAATGGTATCCAATTCACTATTTGTGTAGTGACTTGAATTTTCTATGTATTATTTTTGGACACTGTATGGATTATTTTTGAGACCATGTGATGAGAAAAAATATGATTCCGAGTCTCAATGTTCCAAGAAGTAATTTTTAAAATATATTAAATATATTAAATTCAAGGATTCATAGTTTTCCTAAAAAATATGAATAAATTCTAAATAGAGCCCTAAATTAGAAATCCAAAGGTACCACATAGTTCAAAGCAAGTGTTTTACCTTAGGATTGACATAACCTTTTTTTGTGTTGGGTGTTAACGAAAAATTCATTATAGGTGTAAAATGAATAAAATAATAAGATAATTTATTTTATTTAATTCATTGATGAAATGACCTATGATTATTATTTACATATACACCAATGGAAAATATTTAGGTTTAGAAAAATAACCCTACAAATCAAATAGATCCATTAGAGATCATTGAAGGAATTCCGTTGGAGAAGGACAACTGGATCGAGGTTTGATGACCGGTGTACAAAAAAATAAAAGGATCTCACCAAAAAAAATGAAACAACATTATTCATCAGTGATTTATCCAAATTGAGGTAGGATGATGTTTTATTTTGATTTATCTCCCGATTTTTTAATTACTATGATGAATTTGAATCAATCGATCAACAGATTGATTCACATATCAATTGTATTGTGGGATGGGTATATCTACAAGGAACTTTTGAGAAATTTATTTATTTATTTTTTGTTCTTCATTCTTCGTTGTAATGAAAATGTATCAAGGAAAACAAAACATGGTTGTGTTTCATTCCACTTTGGCATGTTACTTAGTTATCTCCCATTATTCTACATTTTTTCATCATCAGTGCTTCATTTGAATAATGGTTTGAACCAAATACCAATAAATCAAATGTTGTTCACTATTTCATTGGTAAATTATTTGATATCATAGATCGAGAATTTTTATGGTGTGTGGATCATGTGATAATGGAAGAAATAATAAAATCAGACCAAATTGGATGCCTTCGGGTTCAAGGGGTGCATGTGGTGGCAATGAGAATGGAGGATAATAGATTCTCAAATGAATTAGGAAATCATAATCCAATGAGTGGAAATAGAGAGGCTCATATTGAGTAGATCTGCGTGTAACAATCGGATTCATGGTGGGTCCATGGTCAGAGGAGTAGATGGAGACACATATAAGAAACCCATGGGATCTTTGAAATCCCATGGTACATGGCGTGTGTTCTATAGGAACACTTCATATGGGAACCTAGTTTGGTGGATAGGGTTTCTGTGATAGGTTAAGTATCACATGAAATTTAACTCTTCCCTAGGGGATTAACATGTAAATATGATGGTACATATACAAAACCATGAGTTCACAAGCATGGAAATGCTATATACTCTGATAGTATATGGTTAGGCTAGGCATACATGGGTAGAGCCATGTACTTGGTCACTATAATAAGTACAAGGGTTGGAAAATGATGTGTAATTTGACAATGATACAGACATGGGATGTTTACAATAGTATAACTCGATGTCAAAGAGATTCATTGTATAATTTCTTCAAGATGGATTAGAAATATTTTTCTATGTATCTTGGACAATTTTCTTTAGGGCATGTTCCCTTGATTCTTTCCCTGAGGGTTAATATGGAATCATGTCCTACACATTGGATTGCGATTGATACAACATGAATTATTGTATATTATTTTTAGAATCCTTCCATATAGCATCCCGCCTTTTTATCACATAAACTTTCATTACATTTTACAAAACCGAGGATCTTTAAGGTTTAGTGTCTTGGAAACCGGGAACTTAAAACATGAAAAAATAAAACATTATTCTTAAACACTTGAAAGGCTTCTCCTTATGTCATCCTTGGTTCATTTTTGCATCTCATAACCTGGGGACATACATCAAAAGAAAGGGTGAGCAGAAGGTCCAGTAAGGGAAACAAGAGAAACATTTTACATGTGAACTTGAGATACTTCAATAAGGTCATGAAAAGAACTTTAAGGAATGAGAAAGAAATAATGAAATATATCATAATAAAAATAACATTTTTCATAACATGAATATGTGGATACAACATTTAATATTGACAATCATTTTGTTTCACCAAGGTCCATCCCCAAGGTGTCATTAAAAATTACCAAGGTTGTTCACCTAGGTATCAGTCTAAAAGGTCATCTCTAGAGATTAAGTCTTTACCCAATGCATTGGAGTGCTATCTGGGAGCACCCTTGA
The DNA here is from genome assembly GCA_963277665.1 of Viscum album. Taxonomy (NCBI): domain Eukaryota; kingdom Viridiplantae; phylum Streptophyta; class Magnoliopsida; order Santalales; family Viscaceae; genus Viscum; species Viscum album. Next base: position 1,778,881,099 of record OY728157.1, read on the forward strand.
TATGCCTTTATTATCATGTGATCCACATATATCATAATCAATAATTTCATAAAAAACCCATATATCATAAAAGAAATGGGTTTCATTTCATAATCATAACGTTTTAAAAACTGCTTTAAATACATGATCTTTATGTCACTTTAAACCAACAGAAAAGGGAAAGCGGGTTTCATGTATGTAAATACCAGAATTTAAAATAGAAAATTTTGATATATATGTGAATACCCCTGTATAAATAAGAGCTTTGAGTATTCACTTAATAATATAAAATAATTTTGATAAGAAGAGAGAGGCATTTTGAGACGAAAATTCTGCAGCATAACGGCTACGTTACAGGGTTTTTAGAAAACGTTGAAAAGAGAGGGGACATGGGTCACCCACTCATAAATGATTTATAAAAATAGTATATAATATAATGGATTTAAGAACATGGTAATTAAATTTGAAAATAAACCATATGAAATGAAGAACATGAAAGGAAGACAAAAATAAGATTTCTCTAATGAAAATTCAGCAGCCTAACGACGTCACATAAACTTCAACCAAAAATGAATTGATGAAATCAAATAGGGTCTCTCATAATATGAACTTAAAATATCATTATGATAGATATAGAGATCATACCCCAACATAATAAAAAGGAACGTGAAAGACTTGACATGAAAGTAGAACTTGAAAACGAGAAGGGTGAAAGGACCACTTAAAAATTCGCAGCTTAACGACGTCACTTAAAACTTCAAAATACTGAATTGAAGAGATCAAATGGGGTCTCTCATAATATGATCATAAAAGAACAGTATGATAGATATATAGATCATACCCCAAAATAATAAAAAGGAACTTGAAATACTTGACATGAAAGTAGAACTTTGAAAAATGAGAAAGGTGAAAGAACCACTTAAAAATTCGGCAGCCAAATGGCGCTACTTAAAACTTCAAAATACTGAATTGAAGAGATCAAATGGGGTCTCTCATCATATTATAATAAAATAACAGTATGATAGATATATATATCGTACCCAAACATAATAAAAAGGAACTTGAAATACTTGACATGAAAGTAGAACTTTGAAAAATGAGAAGGGTGAAAGAACCACTTAAAAATTAGGCAGCCTAACGGCGTCAATTAAAACTTCAAAATACTGAATTGATGATATCAAATAGGGTATCTCATCATATGAACATAAAATATCAGTATGATAGATATAGATATCATACCCCAACATAAATAAAAGGAACTTGAAAGACTTGAAAAGAAAATAGAACTTTGAAAAATTAGAAGGGTGAAAGAACCACTTAAAAATTAGGAAGCCTAACGACGTCACTTAAAACTTCAAAATAATGAATTGGCAAGATCAAATAGGGTCTCTAATCATATGAACATAAAATATCAGTATTATATATATAGAGATCATACCCCAACATAATTAAAAGGAACTTTAAAGACTTGACAAGAAAATAGAACTTTGAAAAATGAGAAGGGTGAAAGAACCACTTAAAAATTAGGCAGCCTAACGGCGTCACTAAAAACATCATAAAACAAAATAATGAGAGTAAGAGGGGATCTCTCATTATATGAACATGAAAAGGGAAGTAATAGGATTATAAAATAACATCCTTTAACATAATAACATGAAGCATAAAAGATTTTACATAAAAGTGATTACTTGAAAAGAAAGAGAGAGGTCAGATCCCTTACCTTAAAACGTAACTCTTAAAACTCAAAGGTTGGGACCTTGAGGGCTTGGGGGCACCTTGGGAGGGCCCCTTGGGAGGTAATGAGACCAGAACTTCGTTGGGGGAGAGTGGGGAGTCGAAATGGATGAGAGGATGGCTTGGTATTTATAGGGAACGTGAGGGGACAAGGCATTAATGGCCAAGGGACACCTCACCTGTGGTTTTCTCAAAAGCATGGTCCCTCCCATGGTTTTTCCCATTGAGTTCGGCCACATGGGGCCCCCATACAATAATTCAGCACCTTTGGTAGACCATCCTTTAAAATATCTCATGGCATCATCATGACACAGTTATGATGTCATTAAACATACCAAAACCCTAAAACTGTATTTTTATTATTCACTGAAAATTCAACTTTCTCAGAAAAATCCCAAAATTTCACATTAACCAAATATAAATGCTTTGATATCAAAAATGAACTCCATTTCTTAAAAATAATTTTCTAAATATTTTGAATTTAATTTTTAAATAAATACACTATTCACTGAAAATTCAATTTTTCAGAAAAACCCCAAAAATTACCTTAACATAATATCGATGCTCTGAGTTCAAAAATGAAATCAATTTTATAAAAATAATTATCTAAATATTATTAATTTAATTTTTAATTAAAAAAAACTATTCACCTGAAAAAACAAAAAACTTGAGTAATAATTTATGAAACCATTATTTAACCATTTTATTGAATCACAATACTTAATCAAGGTGCCTAGATTATATTAATACTTTCTTTAAGTGATATTACTAATCCATTTGGTCACATTACTAATCCTAAGCATAAAATCACTATTCATAATTTACTATTCATCAAAAATCAAGTTGATCTTTTAGACTCTAAATTTTGTACTGAACAAAATTGTAGAAGATTATTTTTTGAATATCTTTACACATTTTTAATTATTTAAGGTTTACATAAACATTTATAAAATATCCTTTTTCTAAAATTCATCAAAAATATGCATACTATATTTATCCGGTCATTTGAAAATTCATAAACTTCATCATAAGAAGAAATCCCAATTTTTATTTAAAACAAAGGATTACACAAGGAAGTTATGGTCTCCTTACATAGCCCCTTATCACACCAGTATAGGACCTAAGTTTAAGGTCTGCTAAGTTGAGAGAATCTGAGGGAGGCTCGGCTAACATCGCACGAGTAATAATTTCTATCAGTTTGAACTTCTCGCAAAGGCGATTCTGTTCTAGCTTCACACGATGAAGTTCGACTTGGGTTTGGTCCAGAGCAAAGCCCCGTGGTGCTACCTCCTTCCCAAGTTCTGTTAGGTGGGCTTCGATTGGTCCAAGACTACTGGGTCAGGCCATTTAATATTTTTTCTATAATAATTAACCAAGATTACTTGTATTTAGAGACAATAATCAAAACGTTTAGTTTTCAGCGGTCATATTGACCAGTGGTCATATAATAGTCAAAACCCAATGGTATCATTTTAATTATACTCCTATTATCAAATGAAACATTTTTGTTGAGTATAAATATAAAATAAAATAACACATAAAATTAGGAAACAAGATTTATTCAAAATTTCGAGTCGTTAAAATCTTCCCCCTTAAGAAATTGAGTCCTCACAATTTTTAAAATTGGGTTTTGAAATTTCATTTAAAGTCCCGCATCGGAAAAGGAGTCAGTAAAACTATTACTTTAAATGAAAGAAAGGGAAGTACAAAGGTCACCCGAGTTAACCCACACTAGGATTCCATGTAGGAAAACATGGACATGGAGTAGAAAACAAAGGGTCATGTTCTGAGGGAGAGTGATAGAAAACATTATTAGGAGAAAGTTAACCATATGAAAATCCCAAACTTATGATGTGTGTAAATAGTCTTTGATTATCTAGTAGGAAATGTAAACCAACAACATTTTTGTTTTACGTTCCTTTTCATAATTTTTGAGGAATTCATTTACTACATAAAAACAAAAACATAAGAAAATATACCTACCTTCATGTAGAGTTTCATCCTTTAATAAGTTTCTACCAAAACTAATCTTTTCTCCAAACGATGAGAATTCAAAAACACTTGGTCTCATCCTAAGCACAAGAATCATCTTCTAGAGAATCACATAATCCACAAAAGATTAACTATCTATTTATTCTATCATTAAACATTATCCAAAAAACAGAAAGGGTAAGTTAAAACAACTCTTCAAAAAGAAAGAATCCCATAGGAATGAAAACTACTTTTAAATCTTCAAAGTTCCATGGTACTACCCAAAGTTCATCATAGACCATTCCATAAATAACAGTCCTTAAAATTCCTCAAAATAAACCAAACTAAGATTGAAACCCAAATACAAGAAAGATTTGATAACATAGTCTTCCAAAATAAACTTCATTGTTCATCTTCAAACAACATCAACCACTCCTAACATCTTATAATAAAATTAGCTAACCTAAACATATTTTACCCAAGATAGGTTAATCATTCCCATAAGAAACCTAAATTACTATAAGTCCACCTTAAATTCATCGATTCTTCAAAATAGAAGTCAACCGTACTCCTCATTGAAAATACCATAGTAATCTATTTACCTTGATCATATAGGGTCCCAAAAATAGTGAACGTCTTCCAAAATAATAGTAATCTTTTAATCCCCTAATCATCTCTCTCATATTAATATGGAAATCGTCGCATTTCCTATCACATTGGTTATTGGGACATGTTCTTCTATTTCCCACCATTAACTAAGAAAAGAAATTATAATTAGGGGCTTAAATACTTATCCAATAATCATGAAAAGGAACTTAAAGCATATAAGGATAACTTGTAGAAGAAAAGTGTACCCTAACTTTTGATCCCCTAGGTTCCCATCTAGGTTATCCATGATCATATATTCTTATCTGAATGTTTATTTTATTTTATCTTTGTTCCTTTAACAGTGGTCCATACTAAGCTTATGAATTTACCAAATCATATCCCTTGGGAGTGTCGTAACCAAGAGTGGAGCAAGGCCCGTTGTCGTGTACCAGTTCCTATTTGAGTCTAGCTCAAAGCGGTGTTTTCAGGTTTTACCCCTATGTACATCTGTGCCAGAGCCACCTCTACCTACTCGTATCCATACAGGGATGTATTTGCTTGGCAACCCATTACTCAATACTCACCAAAATACCAGGAAGATTTCCTATATATAAACTTTTATATAGACTTCTTCCTAAAGTTTTCATATCCTAATTTCCATAAATAACAACCATCCTTTTATACCAACTATAGCATCATGCCTTTTTATCACAAAAACTTTCATTACATTTTACAAAACCGAGGATCTTTAAGGTTTAGTGTCTTGGAAACCGGGAACTTAAAACATGAAAACATCAAACATTCTTATTAAACACTTGAACGGATTTTCCTCATCTTCATCCTAAGTTCATTAAGGCATCTCATAAACTGGGGACATACATCAAAAGAAAGGGTGAGCAGAAGGCCCAGTAAGGGAAACAAGAGAAACATTTTACATGTGAACTTGAGATACTTCAATAAGGTCATGAAAAGAACTTTAAGGTATGAGAAAGAAATCATGAGATATATCATAATAAAAATAAAATTTTTCATAACTTGAAGATGTGGCTACAACATTTAATATTGACAATCATTTCAATTCACCAAGGTCCATCCCCAAGGTGTCATTAAGAATTACCATGGTTATTCAACAAGGTATCAGTCTAAAAGGTCATCTCTAGAGATTAAGTCTTTACCCAAGGAATTGGATCGCTATCTAGGCGCACCCTTGACATGACTTTATTATCATGTGATCTACATATATCATCATCAATAATTTCATAAACAACCCATATAGCATAAATGAAATGGGTTTCATTTCATAATCATAACGTTTTAAAAACTGCTTTAAAGAGATGATCTTTATGTCACTTTAAACCCACAGAAAAGGGAAAGCGGGTTTCATGTATGTAAATCCCAGAATTTAAAATAGAAAATTTTAATATATATGTGAATACCCCTGTATAAATAAGAGCTTTGAGTATTTACTTAATAACATAAAATAATTTTGAGAAGAAGATAGAGGCATTTTGAGATGAAAATTCTGCAGCATAACGGCTACGTTACAGGGTTTTAGAAAACGTTGAAAAGAGAGGGGACATGGGTCACCCACTCATAAATGATCTATAAAAATAGTATAGGGAAAGAATATAAAGGATTTAAGAACATGGAAATGAAATTTGAAAATATACCATATGAAATGAAGAACATGAAAGGAAGACAAAAATAAGATTTCTCTTATGAAAATTTGGCAGCCTAACGGCGTCACATAAACATCAACCAAAAATGAATTGATGAGATCAAATAGGGTATCTCATCATATGAACATAAAAAATCAGTATGATAGATATAGAGATCATACCCCAACATAATAAAAAGGTAGTTGAAATACTTGACATGAAAGTACAACTTGAAAATGAGAAGGGTGAAAGAACCACTTAAAAATTCGGCAGCCTAATGACGTCACTTAAAACGTCAAAATACTAAATTGAAGAGATCAAATGGGGTCTCTAATCATATGATCATAAAAGCCCAGTATGATAGATATAGAGATAATACCCCAACATAATATATAGGAACATGAAATACTTGACATGAAAGTAGAACTTTGAAAAATGAGAAAGGTGAAAGAACCACTTAAAAATTAGGCAGCCTAACGGCGCCACTTAAAACTTCAAAATACTGAATTAAAGAGATCAAATGGGGTCTCTCATCATATGATCATAAAATAACAGTATGATATATATAGTTATAATACCCCAACATAATAAAAAGTAACTTGAAAGACTTGACATGAAAGTAGAAATTTGAAAAATGAGAAGGGTGAAAGAACCGCTTAAAAATTAGGCAGCGTAACGGCGTCACTTAAAACATCAAAATACTGAATTGACGAGATCAAATAGGGTATCTCATAATATGAAAATAAAATATCACTATGATATATATAGAGATCATACACCAAAATAATTAAAAGGAACTTGAAAGACTTGACAAGAAAATTGAACTTTGAAAAATGAGAAGGGTGAAAGAACCACTTAAAAATTAGGCAGCCTAACGACGTCACTTAAAACATCAAAATACTGAATTGAAAAGATCAAATAGGTTATATCATAATATGAACATAAAATATCAGTATGATAGGTATAGATCATACCCTAACATAATAAAAAAGAACTTGAAAGAATTGACAAGAAAATAGAACTTTGAAAAATGATAAGGGAGAAAGAACCACTTAAAAATTAGGCAGCCTAACGGCGTCACTTAAAACTTCATAAAACAAAATAAAGAGAGTAAGAGGGGATCTTTCATTATATGAACTTGAAAAGGTCAGTAATATTAGTATAAAATAACATCCTTTAACATAAGAACATGGAGCAGAAAAGAAATTACATAAAAGAGATTACTTGAAAAGAAAGAGAGAGGTCGGATCCCTTACCTTAAAATGTAACTCTTAAAACTCAAAGGTTGGGAACTTGAGGGCTTGGGGGCACCTTGGGAGGACTACATGGGAGGTAATGAGACCATAAATTCGTTGGGGAAGAGTGGGGAGTCGAAATGGATGAGAGGGTGTCTTGGTATTTATAGGGAAAGAGAGGGGACAAGGCATTAATTTCCAAGGGACACCTCACAAGTGGTTTTCTCAAAAGCATGGGCCCCTCCCATGGTATTTCCCATGGAGTTAGGCCAAATGGGGCCCCCATACAATAACTCATCACCTTTGGTCGACCATCCCTTAAAATATCTCATGGAATCATCATGACACAGTTATGATGTCATTAAACATACCAAAACCCTAAAACTGTATTTTTACTATTCACTGAAAATTCAACTTTCTCAGAAAAATCTCAAAATTTCACATTAACCAAATATCAATGCTCTGATTTAAAAAATGAACTCCATTTCTTAAAAATAATTTTATAAATATTTTGAATTTAATTTTTAAATAAATACACTATTCACCGAAAATTCTTTTTTTCAGAAAAAACCCCAAAAATTACCTTAACATAATATCGATGCTTTGAGTTAAAAAAGGAAATCCATTTTATAAAAATAATTTTCTAAATATTTTTAATTTAATTTTCCATTAAAAAACACTATTCACCCAAAAAAAACTAATACTTGAATAATAATTTATGAAACCGTTATTTAACCATTTTATTGAATCACATTACTTCATAAAGGTGCCTAGATTATATTAATACTTTCTTTAAGTGAGATTACTAATCCATTTGGTCACATTACTAATCCTAAGCATAAAATCACTATTCATAACTTACTATTCATCAAAAATCAAGTTGATCTTATTAGACTCTAAATTTCATACTGAACATAATTGTAGAAGACCATTTTTTGAATATCATTACTCATTTTTAATTATTTAAGGTTTACATAAACATTTTTAAAATATAATTTTTCTAAAATTCATCAAAAATATGCATACTATATTTATCTGGTCATTTGAAAATTCATAAACTTCATCATAAGAAGAAATCCCAATTTTTATTTAAAACAAAGGATTACACAAGGCAGTTACAGTCTCCTTACATAGCCCCTTATCACACTAGCATAGGACCTAAGTGTATGGTGTGCTAAGGTGAGAGAATCTGAGGGAGGCTCATCCAACATCGCATGAGTAATAATTTCTATTAGTTTGAACTTCTCGCATAGGCGATTCTGTTCTAGCTTCACACGATGAAGTTCGTCTTGGGTTTGGTCCAGAGCAAAGCCAAGTGGTGCTACCTCTTTCCCAAGTTCTGTTAGATGGGCTTTGATCAGTCCAAGACTACTGGGTGAGGCCATCGAATCTTCTTTCTATACTAATTAACCGAGATTACTTGTATTTAGAGACAATAATCAAAACGTTTAGTTTCCAGCGGTCATATTGACCAATGGTCATATAACAGTCAAAACCCTACGGTCACATTTTAATTTACTCATGTTATCAAATGAAAAATTTTTGTTGAGTATAAAAATAAAATAAAATAACAAATAAAATTAGGAAACAAGATTTATTCAAAATTTAGGGTCGTTACATTCCACGAGGCCTAGGGTGAGATCCTCTATCATCTTCTTGCCCTTAGCTGAGTTCTTGGTAACATCATATCCAACACTATGCAAGCATAAATCATCTTCTTAGAGGGTTAATCTAGATTTATTTGGTGGTATACCCCATGCACTTGGGTGTGATCCAAATATTTTTATCATATCTATTCAAGTATTTAGAATTTAATTTTTTTGGCGAGACTCGGTGAGCAGTATGTCCTGGATGAACATCATCAATGCTATCTGGATCACGGACTATGTTCTCTCAAATGAGTGTTATGTGGAACCTTCGAGAATGAATCTTAAGTGATAATTATAGTGATTACTTTGCATTGGGATTATGTTTCATTGTTAATGATATCTAGATATTCTTTTTATATGTGTTGTAGATATATACATGTGTATAACTAACTGCTATTATTGTTTTTATATGCTTATTATTTTCATTGTGTGCTACTAGAAATTTTTTAGTCACCCCTACACTGGGATTGCTCACATATGTCATGTCTTGTGAAGAATATTGGACTTTTTATGGAGTCTTAGAGGAACCCAAAACAAATATTGATTAGTGATCCAGATAGACCAAGGTGTGTTACTGAAGTTATCTTAACTACATTCCACATTTTTACTTTTAGGTTAGGATTGTTTTTAGACTCTTTATGGGGGTTAAATTTGGCTTATTTTCTTTCCATTTCTTTTTTCCACACTATGGTTGTGTGATTTAAATGTATGAATTAATATTTTATCAGTTTTTTTACATTACATAATTGTATGGGCTTGGTGATGTGTGTGTTTATAGTTACTTAAGATAAGGAATCCCATGTTAGTGATATTCATAATCAGTGATGGTCGCTAGCCCCTATAATATTAGAGGTGGGTTTGGGGAGTTTTGGAATGGGACTTATTTGGAGGGATCATGATATATGGGTACCAGAGTAGTCAGTTCTACATAAGGATTGGATTTTTTAGATTGGTTTGTGAAAATATTTTGTAGTGTTTTGAGTTTAGATTTCAGGATAGGGATTCTATTGTCTATGCAAAAGCCAACACATCCATACACTAGGAATCTGATCACCTAAATTTTGTATTGGTATATTATTATATGATTTGTAGGAAAAAACATTGGTTCATTCATCATATAGTAATAGGTTTTGGTTTCCTTACCCTTCTTGAGTCAACTCTCCGGATATACTTATTTTTCGTGGTAAATATTTTTTATTTCCCGATTCCTCCATGATGTATTCATGCTAGGATTTAGCATCAGGATCATTAGGATGATCTCCTTAGTGAGTAAGAATAAATACAAGGGCCTTTTCTACCGGTGTTACCTCCATGGGGTACACTAGTTATACCACCACTTGTTGAGCAGCAGATGGTACCTAGAGTACTAGCAGATGCGGTGCACAATCATAGAACACTTAATGAGTTTCTGTTATAGTTACCCTTAGGTTCTAAGGTGAGAATGTCCCATAGGTATTAGATGACTGACTTGAGGTGGTGATGTGATTTTTTGTCTTTTTAGGACACTGATAGATCTTATGGTCATTCTGAAAGTGAGCCTTATCTATGGCTCAACAGGATGATGGTGGGGTTTAGTGACTCAGTTGTACTATGAGGAGACTCTAGCATAGTCAAAGTTCAAAAACATTTCATAAAAGAGTTATCACTAGCTATGTTTAGGGATTTATAGATTTATGAGATTATACATATTCTACTGGTAAGTGTGATAGTATCTTAGTATTCATCGAGGTTCACCAACATCTCTAGATACTTTATGGATATGGTTCCTGATCATTTCCTCTGGGATTAGACCATTGAGTGAGGAATATATAGAGACATATGATCCAATGTTATACTGATATTAATTCCTTCCTATTCAAGTATGATAGAGTGGTATTTGGTAGTTTGGAATTTCTTAACTATGCAGACGAATATCATGGTTTTTGACAGAGGGTACATAGGTTTAGAGACTTTAGCAGCATGGTGATAATGTGAGTCTTAGGGACCCAAATTTGTGAGTCATTTTAGGAGGTTGTTATAGTATAGAGTTTCTATGCTTCAAGGATTAAAGGATGGGTCTATTAATCCTAGGGATAGGCAGTTCTACTCATGTGACAACAAGAGACATCTTGCATAAGATTCTCCAACCCATCATATGGCTGATAGGGATAAAGTGAATGGGAAAGTCAGGAATAGGAAAAAAAATGATAATATGGTTCTGCAGGGTTTTGGACATTGAATATGAACTGGGAGAGTAGCTGGTGGTGGTATATTCTTTGACTTGTTACCACCACCACCACCCCCAAGTGGTTCACTCATTGTTTAGGGAGCTAGAGGATAGGGGTGGGGGTAGCTATAAGTAGTCGAGGATTATGATCCAGAGGCTCTGTGGATGATATGAGGTATGGTCTTTGTATTTTCTACCTTATTTGTGGTGATAATAGACCTAGATTCTGGTAATTCCTTTATTTACAATTATCATCTTTGAGACTTAGTGATTATAGTTGATTTTTTAGCCTGACCCATTCACTTGGATACTCTAAATGGATATGATTCACTAATCACACACTTGTGCTGATAGTTTTGCCTAAATATTAGAGGTGAGAGTTTCTATTGGGATCTATTTATATAAGTAATGAGGTCATATGATGTCAACTTAGGTATGGTATGGTTATCTACAGTTCATGCCTAGATAAAATGTTTCATGTGGAGGATGTGGTGTGTCTTCAGTAATGGGGTTAGGTTTTCCTTTGTTGGTGAAAAGGAAACCCATGTAGAAAAGGATAGCCTCATTAATTGGAGGATGTAACCAATTACTTATCAGTTGGTAAGAATGAACCTTGGTGGAGTGAATGTTATGAGTTTTATTTTCCCTATAGTGGTGGCAGAGTATAAGGGCGTCTTTCTGTAGGATTATCATGGATTACCTCCCAATCGAGAGATAGAATTTTGAATTGATATAAACCCTAAGAGAAACCTGATATCTATACTATAATATCAGATGGATTCCATATATATGTGTGATTTGAGGTTGATGTTGGAGGTCTTGCAGAAGAAGGTCTTTGTTAGACCCAAGGATTCACCCTGGGAAGCCCCAATGTTTGTCACTAAGAAGGTGGATGACAGATTGCGGTTTTATTTGGATTAGTGCATCTAAACAAGGTGAATATAAATAAATGTATCCAATATCAAGGAATTATGGCCTCATTGATTAGTTGAGAGGGTAATTATGGTTCTAAAAGATTAAACTTAGATTAAGTTATCACCATTTGTGAGTATGGGATGAGGATATACTAAAGATGGAATTCATATGTTTCTAAAGTCACTATGAGTACATGGTGATTGCATTTTGTATGGAAAATTCCCCAAAATTGTTCATGGGATTCATGAACTGAATGTTTCATCCCTTCTTAGAATGGTTTGGGGTATTCATCATCGACGATATCCTTGTGCACTTGGTGTCTGAGGGGGAGAATGTGAGAGAATTGAGGATGGTTCTGAACATACTCCAAGATAATAAAATTTAGATGAACAACTCAAATTTCCAGTTCTGGATATAGGAGTTCCACTTTCTAGGACACGTTATCTCAATGTATGGGGTGGAAGTGGACCCAATGAAGGTTGAGGTTGTTTTATCTTGGGAGCCACCTAAGAGCGTGGTGGAGGTTTAGATCTTCCTTGGGTTGGAAGGCTTTTACTAGATATTCATACATGAATTATCCAAGATATTAACTACCATGACATCTTTTACCCAAAAAGGGAATAATTTCATGTGAATGGAGAGGTGACAGTAGGATTTTCTGGAGTTTCAATAGATATTAATGAGTGATCACATCATTAAATTTCTAGAGGAGGGTGTCGAGTACGTAGTGTTCTATGAGGCATTTGAAACTAGGATTGTTTGTGTTCTGTTGTAGAGGTGGGTGGTGATTTCCTATGTTTCACATAATTTGATATCACATGAATAAAACTATGCAAACCAGGATCTTGAGTTAGCATTGGAAGAATTATTACTAAAGATGTGGAAAAACTACCTAATGGGTGAGTGGATTTTTCATATATTCTAATAATAAGAGTCCCAAGTATATCTACTCTAAGAAGGATCTTAACCTTAGATAGAGGTGATAGATTTTGATCCTCTAGCATTATGACTTAGAGATTGTCTATACTCCTAGGAAGGGGAATGTGGTTGTAGATTCTCTTAGTCGGAGATCATGTTTGTAGTTTTTGAGCGAGGTGTAAAAGTAGTTGTCCCCATTGTAGTTATCCTTTGTGGATGGATATAGAGTATCTTAACTGCAATCAATGGTTTTTACCCCTCTTTTTTTACATCGAGTCATGGAGGCACAACTTGGGGATGCCAATTGTGATATCCTATATACTCAGATATCCAATGGACATGATTATGATGTATTTTCTGAATGTGGGGTGAATTTCATTCTATTTATAGTATGCACGATGGTACCTGTGATGTTGTAGGAGGAGGCTTTTATAGAGATTCATATATATCCTTTTTTGGTACATCCATGTGTGGAAAAGATATACCAAGACCTTTGAGGTCAGTTTTGATAGACATGGATAAAGAATTAAGTGGTAGAGTTTGCTTCTCAATTCCTTACATGTCAGAAAGTAAAGGTTGAGCACTGGGTTACGGTTGGTTTAGCTCAACTCCTTGAGGTGACCGAGTGGAAGTGGGATGGGATATCCAAGTAATTAGTGATGGTATTACAACATACATCCATGGGACATGATTCCATCTAGGTTATTGTAGAACAACTCACCAATTCATCCTATTTCTAAAATATCTGAGAGAAAAGTTTGGTAGGGATCTTGGGATGCCTCTATGTGTAGTGGATAGTCTAACTTCATGGAGTTCACTAAGATATTGTTTCTGACTGTGATGCTCACTTCATATCTTGGTTATGGAAGGGATTAAAATAGGATTTTGGGACTCAGTTATGCTCGAGCACTTCATTTCACCCCCTGACTGATGACTACACTGGGTGAACCATTCAAGTCTTGGAGGACATGTTGTGGGCTTGCATGATAGACTTTGACTATAGTTGGGAGGATAATATACCCTTGGTGGAGTTTTCATAAAACAATAGATGCCATTACACCATCGATATAGATCTATTCGAGGCCTTGTACAGGTGACCCTACATGTCACCACTTTGTTGGACCAACCAAGGAGAGTTGGTACTAATGGGCCTAGAGTTTCTTATTACAACTACAAAGAAGGTTCAAATCATCTAAGAGAGAATGGGGATTTCATAGATCCATCAAAATCCATATTCTTATTGATGATGGAGGAATTTGAGTTCATGTTGGGGAGGATGTGTTCCTATGGGTTTCAACTTGACATGGATTATGTAGATTTGGTCACAGAGGAAAGATATCTCCAATATTAATTGTCCCGTTCTAGATACTATGTAGAGTTGGTAAGGTTTTGAACTTATTAGATCAACCACTATAGTTAGACCAGGTACATGACTTCTTCCACGTGTTACAATTGAGGCGGTACATGCACGATCTGTCTCATGTTATCAACTAGGGTGATAAGCACATCAAGGATGGAGCTAACTTTGTTGATTACTCAGTAGAGATCTAGGATCAACAATATAGGATACTTTGTGGGACAATGATTCCATTAGTTCATGTTTGATGGTAGTATGATAATCATTAGGATTTCACCTAGGATTAGTAGGCTCAGATTCATGCACAATCTCTCCATATTGTTTTATAACCACTTGTTTTGGATTTTCATGATGTAAATAACCAAGGTTGGGAGAATGTAGTGACTCGGATTTTCCATGTATTATTTTTGGATAGTGTTTTAATTACATTCAAGACTAGGTGTAGAGAAGACATGTGATTCTGAGGCCTAATATTCCTATAATTAGTTTTTTAAATATATTAATTATATTAAATTCATGTGCACCCAGATTTTCTAAAAATGTATAATAAATTATAGAATATGTCTTGGATGAGAAATACAATGGAACAGTTGAGTTCAGAGCATGGATTTTACCTTAGGCGCAACATAACCATTTTCAGTACAACATGTTTTTTAAAAAGACATCTGGTTGTAAAATGAATAAAATTAATAAATAAACTATTTTAGTTTTTTCATTAACATATAAACTTAGGATTATTCTTTAAATACATTATTATGGAAAATTTTATGGTTAACCTAATAGCACTAAAAATTTATGAGATCCATTGGTGAGCGTTGGAAGAATTACGTTGGTGAATGACAACTAGAACGAGGGTTGAAAACTATCCTGCAATGTAATCAGAGGATCTTGTAAATATTAATGATGAAAATTCATTATTCATCAGTCTTTGATCCAAATCTAGGTATCATGATGTTTTGTTTTGATTTATTTTCTAGTTGTTTAATTCCTATGATGAATGTGAATAAATATGCCAACAAATTTATTCAAGGATCGATCATATTGCAGGATGGGTTTATCTATGGAGATATTTTGGTAGATTTGGTTATTTATTATTGTTTATTTATTTTTCATTATAAAAAAATAGATCGAGGATAATCGAACCCGACTGAGGTTTATTCCTATTTTTTATGTTTCTTGGTTTTCCAGCACTATCTACATGTGTTCATCATCAGTTCTTCTTTTGACCAACGTTTCAATCCTAATACTGATAAATCAAAAGTTGTGAACCTATTTCTTGGCATAGAAATTTGATATCATAGATCCATAGTCCTTATGGAATGGATATCATGCGATAATGATAGCGATGATAAAATCAGACTAGATTGGAGATCTCCAAATTTGAGTGGTGTGTTCGGTGGAGAAGAGAATGGTGAATAACCATTCCATGTTAAAAATGGATGACTAGAATATAGTGAGTCACAATGTAAAGTCTAGAACAGAGTAGATTCACACTTCCTAGCATGATTCATGTTGGATACAGTGTTGGAGGAGTGGATGGTAACATGGAGAAGAAACCTATGGGATCTATATTATCAAGTGGTACAAGTCATGTGTTCCTGAAGAATAAGTCACATGGGTCAATAGTTAAGAAACTATGGTTTCTATGAGAAGCTAAGTATAAAATGGTGTGTGACTCAGTCACATGATGTGTAAATATTCCCTGGTGGCTCAGTGTGTACCTCATAGGGTACACAGACTTGTCCAAGAGTATACCATTAAAGACATGTCGTGTACTCCAACCGTGACATGGCCAGGCTATGTGTACATGGTCAGATCCATGTACTTAGACATGGTCGGAAGTAAACGTGTTGGGACATGACTTGTACTTTGAAATGGACACAGCTAGAGACTGTTTACACTCGAAGAACCCAATGTTAAAGGGACATACAATGTACTACCAGTTCATGCTATGTCCTTTCATTAAGATGGATCATATAACTTGTCTGTTATATCTTGTACAAGTTTCGTTAGAGTGTTCTCCCCTGAGTATTTCCCAGATTGTTAGTATGAAATCACATACTACACATAGGATTGTTGTTGGAATCCTTCTGTCAGTCCTGGAGTGATATCCTCTATCATATTCTTTCCATGGGTGGATTCTCGATATCATCATGGTCAACACTACATGGGCACCAATTCTCTACTTAGTGGGTTATTTCAGATTGAGTTTTTGGTATACCCCTTGGTATTGGGTATGATCCACATATGCATATTTTATCTCTTCATATATCTAGTTTTTACTTCTTATGATGAGACATTATGTGTTATACATCTTAGACATACACCATTCATGCTAGCTGACTCATGGAGGATGTTCTCTCAGATGAGTTCTCTGTGGAATCATTGAGCGAGAATCCTAGGCTAGAATTACGGTGGTGAAATTACAATGAGTTTGTGTGTATTTTTTGAGTATATCTAGATATTCTTGTTATATGTTCTATAGACTTATACCCATGTAGAGACGATTTCTATTCTTGTTGTTATATGATTTGTGTTTTTAGGGGTATCCTACATGGTATCGTTACACTCAACTGTGTATATGATTTTTCCACATGTTTCATGTCTTATGATGATGATCTACCTTTATATGGAGTCCTAGAAGGACGAGGACTAGGTGATGATTATTGAGATGAGCATAACAAGGTGTGTTCCTGCAATTCTCTTGAAAGCAATACCCATCTTTACATTTATGATGGACTCATTTTTAGACACTCTATAGTGGGCTTGTATTTGTCCCTATTTAATTTTTATTACTTATTTTCACACTATAGTTGTGGGATTTATATTTATGCACAAATAGTTTTTCATTTGTTTTAAATTTCATAATTTTATGTTCTCATAGATGTATGCATGTGTATAGGTACATAGGATAAGGCTTCTCATGTTAGTGATATTCCTACTCACCGCTAGTCTTTATCCCATAGAATATTGGAGGTCGGATTGGGGATTCATGTAATGGGCCCTATTGGGACGGTTCATGACACAGTGGTATCAGAAAATTCACTTATAACATAGGGTTAGAGTATATGATATTGGTTTGGGAAAATAGTGCTATGTGTTTCGGGTTCGAATTTCAGGTTAGGGACTCCAGTGTTGGTGTGGTGGCCGACATATCCATAAATTAGGTCTCTAATAAAGTAATTTTCAAATTGGAATATGATAACACTAGTAGATGATTTGGATTTTAAATTGGTATATTATTATAAGAGAGTTATATTGGGCAGAGGATGTGGAATATGAGCTGGGAGAGTATTTGTAGGTGGTAGACGCTTCGACTTGTTACCACAACCACCACTAGGTGGTCCACGCCAGGAATAAGGAGCTGGAGGAAAGGGGAAGGGGAAGCTAAAAGTGGTGTAGTATTCTGACCAAGAGGTTATAAGGATTATATTATGTATGATATATTTTCTTTTATACCTTAGTTGTAGTGTTGACACACATAGGTTCTATTCATTCCATTATTTCCACTTATCTGGACTGAGTCTTAGAGATTTTAGTTGATCCCTTGGATGGACCACTACACATGGAGATTCTTATTGAGGATGAATAAGTGATCACACAATTGTGTCAAAAATGTTCCCTAATTCTTGGAGTCTAGAGTTTCTATTTGTTCCTCTTTATAGTAGCTATTATTCTATATGATATCATCTTAGTTATGGAGTGGTTTTCTGTAGTTCATGCCCATATGAACTATTTCAGGTGGAGGTTTTGGTGTCTCTGTAGAGAGATCAAATTATAAATTGATCTAAACCCTAGGATGAACCCAATATCTACACGAACATATCAAATAGCTCCCACAGAGCTTTGTGAGATAAGGGTGTAGTTGGAGGACATGGAATGGAATGAAATTTTCAATCCCATAGTTTCACACTAGGAATCCCCAATTTTGGTTTCCAATAAGGTTAATGGAATCTTGAGGATGTGTGTGGATTTATATCACCTAAACCGGGTGACTTTAATGAAAAAGTATCCACTACCAAGGATCGATGACCTCTTTTATTAGTTGAGAGGGGAATGATGGTTCCTGAAGATTGACCTTATATCCGACAATCACATGTTTTGGGTATAGGATGTGGATATACTGAAGATGTCATTTAGATGTCTCTATGGTAACTATGAGTACTTAGTGCTTCTATTTAGACTTAGGAACTCCCCAAAAGTGTTAATTGGACTCATGAACTGGATATTTTATCCCTACTAGACCGGTTCATGGTAGTCTTCATCGATGATATCCTTGTGTACTAGGCATATGAGGAGGAGTATGCAAGAAACATGAGGATGGTTCTGGACATTCCATGAGAGAACTAGTTATATGGGAATCTCTCAAAGTGATAGTTTTGGATACATGAGGTCCACTTTATGTGACATATTATCCCAATATATGGTGTGGTAGTAGACCCAGTTATGGTCAAGGAAATGTTATCTTGGGATCCACCTAAGAGAGTGGTGGAGGTGCGAAGATTCCTTGGGTTGGAAATCTATTAAAAGAGATTCATACATGAATTATCTTGGATATCAAATCACATGACATCTTTTAACCAAAAGGGATATCCTTTCATGTGGATAGAGATATTCCAGTAGGGTTCTCAAGAGTTAATATAGTGATTGACGAGATCTCCCATCTTGAGATTTCCAGAGGAGGGTGTCGAGTACATAGTTTTCGGGGATTTATCATGAACCTATCTTAAATGTTTTTTGATACAGAGGAATGTGGTGATTGACTATGGTTCACATCAGTTGAATCAACATGGAAGAAACTATGTGACCCAAGATCTTGAGATAGAAATGTTATTCTACACACTAAATATATGGCGACACTACCTGATGAGTAAGAAGTTTATCACTTATTCTGACCACAAGAGTCTAAATTATATCTTCTCTCAAAAGGACTATAACTTGAGATAGAGGTGATAGATAGAGTTACTCTAGGATTATGAATTTGGTACTATCAATACTTATGGGAAGGAGAATATGGTAAAAGATTCTCTCAGTAGTAGATCTTGTTCGCAGTTGTTGAGCTAAGCGTTGGAGGATTTGGTCTCATTGCAATTATCCTTTATGGATGGATATGGAGCATATTACCTATAATATATGGTTGTTAACCATCAGATTTAATAGAGATTTAGGGATTCAAATCTTGGGGATACCGATAATGATACCATATATACTCATATATATGTTAGACATGTTCCTGATGTATTATCTGAATGTTGGGAGAAATTAATACTTTTTAGAGGACAAACAATGGTACGAGTGACATTGTTGGAGGAGGATTTGAGAGAATTTAGTACATATCCTTTCACATTACATCCAGGCATGTAAAATATGTACCAAGACCTCTGAAGTCAGTTTTGGTTTCTAGGTATGAATAATTGAGTTGTAGAGTTTGTCTCCTGATGACTAACTTGTCTGCAAGTGAAGGTTGGGCACTAGGTTCCAGTGGGATTTACTCAACTATGTGAGGTTCTAAAGTGGAAGTAGGATGGGATATATGTTGAAATCATGATGGGATTACCATTTATGTATAAGAAAATGATTCTATCTGGGTGATCATAGATTGACTCACCAATTCATCCCACTTCCTAGCTATTCGAGAGAAGAGTTTGGTAGAGAGATTAGGATGCATCTACCTGAAAGAAATAGTCTGAGATTATGGAGTTCCCTCAATGATCATTTATAATTGTGATTCTTGCTTCACATTTCAATTTTTTATGGTATTTTAGGAGGCTATTGGAACTCAGTTATTCTTGAGCACAGTGTTTCACCACCAGACTAACAGTTAGATCGAGATG
The DNA here is from genome assembly GCA_963277665.1 of Viscum album. Classification (NCBI taxonomy): domain Eukaryota; kingdom Viridiplantae; phylum Streptophyta; class Magnoliopsida; order Santalales; family Viscaceae; genus Viscum; species Viscum album. Next base: position 1,778,901,143 of record OY728157.1, read on the forward strand.
ATTATTCAGGTCTTGGAGGACATGTTACAGAATTTCATGTTAGACTGTGGCTATAGTCGGGAGGATCATCTACCCTTAGAAGTGTTTTAATACAAAAATAGATGTCATTTCACCATCGGTATGGTTCCATTAAGGGTCTTGTATGGGTGACTCTATAGGCCACAACTTTTTTGGACCAACCCAAGAGAGTTAGAACTTATGGGCCTAGAATTGGTGAAAGAGACTATAATGAAGGTTCTGATCATACAAGAAAAGATGAGAATTGCATAGAGTGATCAAAAGACTTGTGATAACTGATGGCAGTGGCCTTGGAGCATCAGGAGGGAGACCATGTTTTCCTATGAGTTTCACCTCAATGTGGATTGTAGATATTTTTCAAGGCTGCAAGCTATCTCTAAGATTCATTATCCCTTTATAGATACTATTTAGAGTTGGTTAGGTGGAATACCACTTAGCTCTAACACAATAGTTAGACCAGGTACATGATATCATCCACATGTCACATCTAGGGAGGTATGTTCATGATCTGTTTCACATTATCGACCGGGGTGAGCTTTACATCAAAGGTGGATATAACTTTACTGAGTACCCAATAGAGATCGAGGATAGACAATAGATGATCCCTCATTTTAAAGTGTTTTCTTTAGTGTGTGACTAATGGTAGCACAAGAATCTCCAAGAGAGCACTTTGGAGAGGGAGTCTCAAATTCATGCTCAGTACCCACATATTTTTGGATAACCACTTAATTTGGGTTTTTGGGATGTAAATTCCTAAGGTAGGGAGAATGTAGTAACTTTAATTTTCCATGTATTTTTTTGTACATTGTAAGGATTATTTTCAGGATCAGGGGCTAAGACGGTGTGTAATTCCACATCTCTATGTTTCCAAAACTAATTTTTAAAATATATTAAATATATTAAAATCATGTGCATTTAATTCTACTAATAAAGTGGAATAAATTCTTAATGGAGGCCCAGATCATAAATCTAAGGGAAACTTTTATTTTAGAGTGTGGGTTTTACCTTAGGCATGACATAAACATTTTCTACCTGGGGTGTTCGTGAAAAAGTCATCACAGGCATAAAATAAATAAAATAATTAAATAAATTATTTTATTTTTTTCATTAATGTCGTGACCATGGACTATTATTAAAATACACACTTATAAGAAATTTTCAAGGTTAGATGAATAACCCTAAAAATCGATGAGATCCATTAGAGTGCATTGTAGCAATTCCTTTGGAAAACAATAACCGGATCGTTGTTTGATGATCGATGTGCTATAGAATTTGAGGATCTTCCAAATGACAATAAATCATCTTCATTATTCATCAATGATCGATCCAAATCGATATAGAGTGATTGGTTTTGGATATATTTTCCCATTGTTTAATTCCTATGAGGAATTAGAATCAATCGACCAATGGATTGAATCAATGATCGATTGTATTGCGGGATGGGTTTATCTACAGAGATATTTTGAGAGATTTGTTTATTTATTATTGGTTCTCCATTATTCATTATTACTATAAGAGATCAAGGATAGCTAAACACAGTCAGTATTTTTTCTTCTTTTGTATGTTTCTTAGTTTTCTCTAATTTTTCTATGTACATTCAGCATCAGTGCTTCTTTGAACTGATGGTTCGAAAAAATATTGAGAAATAAAACATTGTATACCCATGTCATGACGCAATGATTCAATATCATAAATATGGACCCGATGTTGAATATGGATTGTTCGACTACAGTAGTGATGAGAAAATCATACTATATTAGAGACCTCTGAGTTCAAGAAGTGCATGTGATAGTGAGGAGAATGGATAATAACTGATTCCCATGCGAATAGGGAGATCAGAATCTATAGAGCGACAATGGTGAGGTATGAATGGAGTAGATCCATGCTTCCTGGCATGATTCAAGAAGGATTTGGGGTCAGAGGAGCAGATGGATGCATGGAGAAGAAACCTGTTGGATGTGTGAAATCCCATGGTACACAAAAGGTGTTTCAGTGGAACACATCATACAGGACCCAGTTTCACTGTCTAGGGTTTATGCGAGAATTTATGTATCACACGGTGTGTGGCTCAATCACATACTGTGTGACTCTTCCCTAGATGCCCATCTTGTACCACTGATGGTACATGAAGTGACCCAATTAGGATCCAAGTATCCCTGAGAGAAGGAGTGGGTGAATCAATGATATCTTTTTCATTTATGTTTCCTTTCTTTTTAAAACATCCTTCACCTCCTATTAAAGAGTTATTTCCCTGATTAATGCACACAACCATAGGAACACAAGACTTACAAGGTTCACTACTCAACAAGAGTAGTTACATCCTTAGTATGGTATAGAAATAATCTAGTAACACACAATCAAGTAAACGAATCCTTCGAGGCATAGTAAAACTAGTAGAAAATACCCTTACACTTTTGTAGCACTTGGAAAACAATCTAAAAGCATGTGTTCAACCTCTTTTGACAAATAGGGAAAAACAAAGTTTCGGTGCTTCTTAATCAGCTTTCATAGTTTGATCATTCAAAACAATTCTTCTATTTCCTTCCCATAAGCAGGTAAGAACTACCTTGCACACAAATTATTGCTTGTGCTAAAATCAAATCGTTTGGGAACCATTTTAGGTGTCTTGTGTGCAACTTGTACTCATCATGTGAAAGATTTGACTTTTTTCACCAAACACCTATTTCCTGTAAGTTCAATCTTGCGCGCAACTTCCTTTCTTTTTCCCAATGATATTTCTTCCATGAAACTTAATTTACTTAAAATTATTCCACGATTTAAAGTTTAGTATTTATCTATGTGTAGAGCTTATAAAATGAGAGGGGTTCGACTCCAATTTATAAGCATCACTGAACCCCACATGAAAAAACCCTAATGTGTTGTGCAAGATCCTAACATGTCGCACAAAACCCCTTTTGACATCACATTGGGTGAGTAAGTCTCTTTCACGCCTACCTCATCTTTCACGCACATTATTCCTTTGCCAATTTTCAATGTTCAGACCTTGAATCATGCCTTGTACACAACATTCCAAACTCCCTTCAATATTGCACGAAAAACCAATTCTTTGGAAAGAACACCAATTCTACTTCACTGTCATTTTCAACAAACAACTACTTTCGTCATGAATTGTATCTTCCATGATATATAGTCTTTGATCGAACCCCTTTACCACCATAATATTTTCAACAGAATGTACTGAAACTTCCATGTCTCCCACTAACATCTTTCCTCCTAATCAAAACTGAATATCACTGGAAGCACCTTTACTCCTCCTATTCTTCATAACGATTGCAACAAAAGTTCTCATAACTTATGATATTTGTGAAATACAAATCATCAAATCATCAACTGAATGTTCAAGGATTTTTCAAAGTGAATTGATTTTCCCCATCCATACAAATTTGATTTTTATTCAAAAATAGAGTACAAGAAGAAAACGACTAAGGGGGTCTCAAATAATGAAAGCTAAGGGCATCCCCTTTAACTAAAATCACGACCTCTGTATTCAGGGTGTTGTTAGTGAGAAGAGAATAACTAATTGAGATATAGTCCTCCAAAGAGGCCAGATGATTAGCCACCCTATTCCCCTCATGCCAAGTATGAGTTACACTGATGTGGTCTCCCGGAAGAACACATCATTTGTAAACAATGTATTCAATAGTCTAGGGAGAATAACCTCTACTGAGAAGGGAATAATGAAGGATCATAGAGTCAGTCTCCACCCTATGGTTCTTCTACATGAAATGGGTGAGCCCAGTGGCCATCAGTACATGAGAATAGAAATGTATTGTACTCCAAGATAGTCACATCTTGGCTAGGCATACATGGCCAGAGCCATTTTCATGGACACTGTCAGAAGTACAAGGGTTGGGACATGCTTTGTACTTTGACACAGACACAGACATGGGCTCTTTACATGGGAATAACCCAGTGTTGAAGGGACATGTCTTGTACTACTAGTACACGTTGTGTACTTCCTTTGTGATTTATTAGATCCATTGTCCTCTATATATTAGAAAATTTTTGCATGGTGTATTCCATTATATTATTTACCTGATGGTTAGTATAGAAGCACATCCTACACATAGTTTAGTAATCATTTCAACATTAATTCTTGGATATAGTATTTGGAATCCTTTCGTGAGTCATGGAGTTATATCCTCTAGCATCTTCTTTCCCTATGTATATTTCTTTTTATCGTTGTGACCAAAAATATGCGGCCAACGATCCTATACTTAGAGGGTTATTCTAGATTGAGTTTTTGGTATACCCCATGGATATGTGTGTGATCTTAATCTATGTATAGTATCTATTCATAATTCCATCATTTAATTATTATAAAGATACCTGATAATTTGTACATCTCAGATAGACACCATCCATGCTATCTGAATCAAGGAGTGTGTTCTCCTAGATGAGTTCTATGTGAAAGGTTCGAATAGGAATCCTAGGATGGCATTATAGTGGTTAATTTACTTTGAGAATGTATTTCTTTTCAGAGTATATTTAGATATTCTTATTATATGTTCTATAGATATATACCTATTTAGAGTTGAATTTTATTCTTTTCATATGCTTAGTGTTTTTGAGGTTCCCTATTAGGTATTATTATACTCACCCATGCATGATCATTTCTCACATGTTTCATGTATTTTTTAGATGATCAACCTTTTGATGGGGTCCTTGAGTGACAATGACTAGGCGGGGCTTAGTGAGATGGACATACCAAGGTCTGTTCCTATGGTTATCTTAAAAACAATACACATCTTTACTTTCAGGATGGAATTGTGTTCAGAATCTATTTAGTGGGTTTTTGTTTGGACCCATTTACTTTAAATTTCTTGTTTTCATATTGTAGTTGTGGTATTTATATGTATTCATGCATAGTATATCATTTGTTTTATATTTAAACAGTGTATGGGCCTGGACATGTTTCTGTGTAGAGGTACATAGGATAAGGCTTCGAATGATAGTGATATACCTACTTAGTTCTGGTCACCATTCCCTCACCTATTGGAGGCGGGCTTAGGGAGTAACATCATAGGCCCCATTGGGACATGCCATGATTTGTTTATTTGATGAATGGTGATAATTTTTTCACCGTAGAAACATTTTAAATTAGTGATACTTTATTAACCACATGAAATATCACATTCACTTAATTTATTATTCGAGATATTCTATTCATCACATGTGATATCTTATCTACCTAATTAAGATGGGTTACATTCCATTTACCCCATTCTAAGACACTCCATCCCACTAGAGGGCCTAAAACTGCATGTTGTTTCTACCTTTTTTGTGTGATTAAAAATTAGGAGTAACTATCTTATATTAAAAAACTTGTTTAATTATGTATAAGTGAACCAACATGGTTTCTTATTAAGTATCAAACAATTTAGCACGTGTGGTGCACATGATATTTATAGATTTAATTTTATACCATATATGTATGTACACATATTATGGTTATTATTGGTGGAATGTTTTGTGGTGGATGACTATGTTTTATACTCACACATTGTATATATAGCATGGTGGATATGTAGACATCATATAAACATATAATTTTGGATGATAAACCAAGAATAGGTGGATGAGTGGTAGTGGATTAGTGGGGATATAAAGAAGGGTCTCAAATGAAGAAACATGATGGTGGATGGGCCTCCTTATCATTTTTTTAGTTTTTTATATACCATGTATGATCATATTATAATGTGATATTTTATTTATGTATGATTATATTAATTTAATGGCATTTGATTTTATTATAGCATGATTATTATTTATTTATTATGGTATGATTATCTCTATAAAACAATATATAGTACTCTGATGTTTTATTTTGTATGTATAATTACATTATAATTTGTTATTTTCATATTTTATATTAAGGATATATTCTACACATATTGTATTATATAACCTTCACTATAGTTGGTAGCCTATGTCATATGGAGAGTCCCACTTGAGGTCACAAGGAATCATGGTTCTGGTCATTTGGAAAGACTCTAGGTCAGGATGTTATAGAGGATGCCACAAAATTTAGATTTGTACAAGGGATATATATCTACTTGGTGATTCCTTTAGTTTTGAATAACATTAGAGATACCTTTTAAAGGTAAAGGTATCATATTTTTAAACCCCTGTTAGGAAAAAACATAGAATGTTTTACAGATGATCAGGAAATCAATCAATGTTAGTTCCTAACCACTTCGTTGACCATGTGGTGGTATTTTTCAAACTAAATGAAACATTTTTGAAGATAAATCTACTAAAGTGTAAATTTAGAGTAACATATAGGAATTTTTTTGAATTGGTTGTTTATTATCAAGGCATTATAGTTGAACTAAAGAACACCAATGTAATATTCAACATACTTCTTCTGTAGAAACATCAATAATTAATAATACTTTAAGGACTCCTAACATATATTAGGAATTTCATTACAAACCATATTAGAAAATGTTATAACATTATAAATGTAAGTAAAAGGTAATATATTACTAGTGTGATAGAATTTCTATAGTTTATTTGAAAAACTCAAGAATTATATGTCTTATCCTACCATTTTAATGCTACCTGAAAAAGGAAAACCAATCATCATCTATTTGGAAAACTAATAATGATACCTTGTCACTGTTATTTCCAAATACAATGAAAAGTGTAATGAAAAGGGTTTATATTACCTTATAGAAATGATGTTTGAGGCTAAGATTAGGTATAACCCTATTGAGAATAATTTCCTCATGTGGGTCTTTGTAGTGAACAAAGCAAATCATTACTTATTTCACCATATGGTCTGCTTGGTCTCCTATATTTATTTCATGAAATAAATCCTCAATTAGACCATATTGGCTTTAAAATTAGTAAGATGGCATATCATAATTATATAGTACAACATTTGGTTATTTTTTCATAAAGGAACTAAAGGAAAAATATTTAAAGACTTTCTAGCTACACATCTTACACAAAATAAATTACCTTTGGCTAAAGAGATCACATATTAGGATGTTTTATCTGTCAATAATTCCTTTAAAATATGATAAATTTACTTTAATGTTGCTTTCCAATGTCAAATAGGCAAATGGACGGAGTATCTAAAGCTCTATTGAGTCATTTTTTGTAGTCATAATTGTTTCTCTAAAAAAAGAACTGTTATCATACTATTTTATTATTTCATAGGGTTACATGAATAGAATTCAAAGACCTCATCACAAGTCTAAAATTGGACATATATATACAATTCATTTATTTTAATATCAAATTAAATGGAAAATTATTTTTCAAATAAATAAATGGTGAAAGTGATATTAAGAAAGTGGAACTAACACCCTTTCTTGACCACACATGAGGGTTGATAGAACAATGTATCATTGATTAGGTTTTATCATACATCATGTGATTGTACAATGTTCAATCATACATTTTGGAAAACCTATACACTAATCTCAATAAACCATATTATAAAAAATGGATTATTTATATTGTATATCAAAGAGTGGTAATTTATCTCATTAATAAATAAATATAATAGGTAAATAAGATTAATTCTACCTTATATAAGGATGGGTCATCATCCCTAAAAACTGATTGGGTGTTTGAATTGATGTATTTAGTAGGTTATTATCTCAAATATAGAACTTTTATATAATAATGGGTAAAAGGAATATTTTCATCGATGAGAAATGAATTATATCCCTTGCGACAATATGAATCTTCTAAAAACCCTACACAAATGAGGCTTTGAAGGGGTGAGTCTCAGGTTCATTGAAGAAGTATAGATCCTTGTAGTTATTAAATAAGTCTACGTAGTAACATTTGATAAACACTAGAAATGTAATAACATATCCCACTAAATTAGGATACATTGGTACATTTGGTCCTCCATGATTCATGATTCCAAGGAATTCATAAAAAAGTTTCACGCTTACCAAGTGAACTCCAAATTTATTTGAAAACACCCAATGTTATTTCATGATACAAAGTATTGTTGTAAATTTGACATATGTTGAATATACTTTATGGTTACTTAACCTATGATGACTATTAGGTTGTTAAAATTACTTATAAATACCAATGATTTATTTTCTAAACAGTATAAATCTATATCTTGGATGGATACTTGGTTAGAATTTATGAATAAAATTTTCAAATTAAAAATTATCACTATGTTTGGAGTTCCTCTTGTTATCCTCAAGTATAATCGCATAATTATTTTGTTGTACATGATTTATGAGATTGAATTCAGAGTAAAATATAAAATCAGACCATTATTTCCCACTATCGTGCTACTGTAAATGAATTGGTAGAGGTTTTGAAATAATATTTATCAGATATGCAATAAAATTGTGTCTCCAAATATAATAATTATTTTATATATACACTTCTCAACATTCTATGGAACTATCATACCACTACATGTACATCTATTCATGTGACACCATATTTATTGGTGTAGACTAAAGAAACATTTTTAAGGACGTATAGTTACCATTACTCTTGAAACCCATTTATAAATAATTAAATGGAAAAAATGTTCATAAATTCAATTGGATGAGTAATAAAACCTTGATGAAAAAATATTATAGGTCTCACATAACCATGAGGTTCACTATAATCTTTTTAATCACGCATTCATCAACCACTCTGATCATTTATTCAAGAATAATTGTTATTGACCTTGAGAACATTTATTATACCAATTAATAATCCTCCTAAATTAAATCCCAAATGGGAAGGTATGCACATTATATATAATTTCCATTTCAATGGATTTTAATAATTTATTACCTTTGATGGAGAGTTTATTTCACCTCCAACCAATGAAAGCCTTCATAAGAAATACCTCTAGTAACAATTAACATAGGATTCACCAACCAATTTCCACACAATAATAAAGTATACGATATTGGGTCCTTTTTTTGACTTAAAAATTACATGACATTTAATACTTTTTATATGAAAAAAAACTAGATGGGATGGTCCACCGAGTAGACCATAAACTTCTAGGAGTGGTGAATCCCACATGACTTTAAACTTCTTGGAGTGGTACTTCTTACATGAACCCAAACTATATGAAACTCATTGTAAAAAAGACTTATTTATTCAAGATCCTACTCCAATTAAATAGAATGAATATCCATTCTAGTTTCCCACTTATGCCTCAGTAATATCTAGATTTACCTAACTGATATAAAATCATCCTTTTGAAGAAAAAACTACAATAACTACTTGTTGATTGATTTATATTATATTATTATATGTTTTGAATCTTGGATTATTATCATAATCATAACCTTATATTTATATTCCATACCATTTTCCCATATCAAAATGTGAAATTTTAATCTCATACACATCCATGTTGGGTTTCTCATGCTAGTGTACACTTTAATAACCACACATGACTTGATACCTATCATTATAGGATACATAACAACACTTAAATCACCCATTCTAGAACCAACCATAACCTTTTATCCACCTCAAATTCAATTTCCTAGACCCAATTAGTGTTATTTTTTTGTTTATTCATGTTGTTTTTTAAATCAACTTTTTTATACCGAGGTCCTATATTCAATTGGTCCCTGTAAGTTTTCTTCAATATTGTTTGATTGGATTAATTTATAAATGATAAAAAGGTTTGAATATCAAAACTCCAAATGAGACTTTTTAATTTTATACAACATACTTATTTTATGGAATGTTTGTATTACTATAAACCATCCATGGGTATTAGTAATGAGTTCATTTGATTTATAAGAACCCCCTCTAACATGGTTATGGAAAATATACCTACAATACGGATATACAATACCCATCTAAAGGTACATATTTATCATAAGGAAAAGTTTCGCTAATCGAATTCACATTCGATAAAATAATGTAAACATACATAATTTGAATGTGGTTAATGGTATTTCTTAGTATACCCATCTAATAGTATAGTAATGGACATGTCATTTATGTATGGTTAGTGGTTATCCTAGTGTATTAATTTTCATTTCATCATATCTTATTCAAATATTTCAAGCCACAATTTAGCTAAATAAACATTCTCATGTATAAATGGATTGGAAATATATTTGTATTTTCCTAATTTTTATTATTATTCAACTCATTTAAAACATGTTTACATTTGATCTCTATTGAAATCCCATTCTTGTTCCTCATTTTTTCAAGGTACATTTCATCTATTTTTTCTAACTTCAGTTGTGCATACTATAATTATCCCATATTTATATTGGGTTAACTTCCTGGTCATCTAATGAAAAAACCCAACCATTCTCCACATCTCAATAGTATAAACTATGTGAAAATATGGTTCAAGATATATGACTTTAAATGTTAAGCATCCACTTTGGTCTATGATGTATGAAGACTTTAAACTACAAAAGAAAAAGATATAAAACATTTCCAGTTGAAATATTGATAAATGTAATACTATAAAAGAATTCAAGTCACTTCTTAAGAATCCCAACACTTTTTTGGATTAGGAAAAAGATATATCATAATATAAAAATTGAAAAATGTTATAGTATAAATAAGAACAGTGATATAACTACAGTGTTCATGAACATTTCTTGAAGACATCCCATTCTCATCAAATCTACAATGTTGTTTTAAATACCTTGAGTCAATTGGATTATCTTATCTAAATGGACTAAACTTGGTTAAAAAAGATATCACATGGACCTCTAATATAGACTAACTATATCTATAAAAGTTCGTAAATCCTCAAAAAAATTAAAACATTTTCATATCTTTTAGGAATGGACTAACCATGGTTTATGGTGATAGAATATTCACAAATAATATGACCCTTGTAAATCTATCTAAGTTAACATATTATGGAATAAATTAAATCCTTATCTTTTATCTCGTGGGAAAAACATGTTTTATAGTTATGACACATGCACCCACAATCTATCTCTCTTATTCCTATTTGAGAAAATAATCCTGAAAGATATTAAATGTTTTAAACCTTTCCTTATCTAACTGAATAATTTAATATCATTATTTATCTAATTCACTACTTCCCTTGTTCATATAGTTTAAAATAACATTCATGTTTTTCATTCATGGATCTTGTTCATTATAAAGGAAAACTTATGAAATATCACTCTCTTACTCTATAATATATATTTGTACATTGGTGTGAAGAAAAAAACTTGAGTCAATATCCTCTTCTCGATAAACATCCTTTTGTTAAGTTAGATTTATGAAAAAGGTAAAATGATATTCAAAATCATCATCAACATGTTATAACAATAATAATTAATACTGATTTTACTCAATTTTTCAGACATGAATAGACTTTTAAACTTCTATATGAAAAAAATCATGTTAAAGTTCTTTATTATCCCTATAAATTAGATTATTATTTTCTAAAGAGTCCAATTCTAAAGGGAGAATTTGTAGGAACCAAAACAATGTGGCATGTGCTTAAATATAAATACCGAGAGATAATTTATACATGGAAAACATGATTTAATTAGAAGATAAAAGATATTACCACTCCATTCAAATGGTATTCCCATGTTCCACATGATTACTCGTGCACCAAGGAATGTTGATTTTACAAAAAAAACATTTCTTAATACAGTGATCTCGTGGTGAGAACCTCTTATCTGGAGTAGAACATGGATTCCATTAATCAATTAATTAGTAGACACACATGTCTTGATCATGGTAAATAAATAAGTGTCCAATACTTTGATACAAATATTGATAATAATTTATAAAAAATTAGGTTAGAATAATCAACAAGAATTGAAAACATTATAACAGATGAAAATATAGTGAAATTAAATGACTTAGGTAAGTCATTGTGAGCTAACTTACAACTATATCTAATATCATACGTTATCTAATTTATAAGAGCTAAGGTTAAGCCTTACCTAATATTAGACCATATCTAACATATTAGAGATATGGTCTAACATTAACTCCACCATCATCCTTTACAAATAAATATAACAAAAATTTATCATATTGGTGAGGTATAATCGAGAGTTTTCACTCAATGAAATAGAACTACTAAAGGTGAAAGAAACACTATAGTTCTAAGGTGAAACCTATGCCCACATGATTTGATATAGGGTCTACCCATAGTAAAACTACTATATATTTCTTATTAATATTATTAAATACTTCCATTTATAGGGAAATTATTAGGAGTTACCATTTAAGTAAAGAGGGCATAATAATATCAATTCATTCCCAAATAAAAGATAAAAAATTTCCAAGGTCAAGGCTGGTAAAATAAATCACTTTTACTAATAAATAAATCATACAAATACCCCATTTGACACATAAGAGATAAAGTAAAAAAGAAAGGGAAAGATCCTAGGTAGAAAGCATTGATATTTTCCAAAAAACCATGAATTCCAATATGTAATTTTAAAATAAAAACTAAATAACATAGGTATGATGTCACTCCCTATGATTTTAATAGAACACTATGTTCAAAAATGTACATGACATGCAACACTGATATTTATTGACAGTAAAATATTATTTTTTAAATATGAATCTTATAACCTAGCCATTGAATTTTTAGATATGAAGAGAAGTAACCAAACTATAAAATATATGTATAATGGTCCTAGTACATACAAATTTATTGGTTATTTCTTAGGAAATAATCACTTAATTTATGATAAATTAAATTTATGCTTCAAAGTTTTGTTTTCTTCAAAATGGTTTTTATTTATTTTTGTGAGAGAATATTATAATTCATTTCTACCACTTTTAGAAATTTTATTTTATAAAAAATATATCATTTCTAAAATCATTAAATCATTATTATCTTAAAATAGTTTTTTTTGTATTTTTTTGAAGAGATTAATCTTTTAGTGAATAAAGAAAAAATTAAAATTTTATAAAAAAATATCTTTTACATTAAAATTTTTTAAAAATAAAGTGTATTTTGAATTGATTTCAAATAATAATTACATAGTTTTTATTAATAATAATTCCATTAATTTCATTTTAATTGGAATTATTCTTTACTTTTTCATGAAAGCATTTTTATACATAAAAATGAATTTTTCTAGAAAATTGTTTTACATCATGTTTTGCAAGTCTATGTTAAAATTAATTTCTACCACTTATAAGAACTGAATTTGATAAAATGGATTCAATGTTTTTAATGATGATTTAAAAAATTTGGTTAATAGGAATAGATTATTTTTGGTCATAATGATTTGTAACCATGGTAAATATAGGTCACCTTGGTGCGGGTAAATCGGGTAATTATGTTTAAAAATAATTTGATAGGGATTTAATATATATATATATATAACCTCAATTATTTATATATGATAATTGTATTTTTATCACCCATTCATATATTAAAAAATATCTTATTTTGATTCTATTTTTCATTGATAAATAAATTTATATTATTTTAAGAAAAATTTCAAAATGTCACTCTCATACTTTTAATTTCTATTATATGTTCACGTAGGGAATAGATGATGTTATGAATGAATATAAAAGTTTATTATAAAAATAAATAATTTATTTTATGATGTTAATTTATTTTTAATTTATAATTATTTTATAATTACCTTAAATGCTTACACTACATTGAATCAGTGCTTGTGCAAGCAGAAGATAAATAAAAGTAAATGAGTTTAAAAACATCAAATTAAAAAAAAAGGATAAAGTATGGTGTGAGAAGAATTGTTTGGTTAATAATAACTTATAATAGACGGTTAAAGAGTTCTTATTTTAACACCATAAATATCATAATGACTTTAAAGTCAAAATATGTTAATAGTTCTTAAAATTAATTTAATGGTATTTTATGTTAAATATTATTTTATTATCTTTTTTAAAACTCATAAAAATATTATATTCATACAATTTAATTATAAATCGTGTATAATTTCAGTCATTGTCCACTTATTTCTCAATTTTCCATTTATAGTAACTTTCTTGACTCCAAAAGAGTTAAATATTTTTATATCATGGTAATCATGAAAAGTAGGGGGTTAAAACTAAGAGATAAGGGTTAAGACATCACTTAAACATATATAAATTTTATTAGGTGATACTATTTTGAATTTTATCCATAAAATATTCTAAATATATTATTTTTAATCCACTTGAACCTGAAAATTAATTTAAATTAATCTAATAATTTAATTAATTCCAAGGGTGCCTCTATCCTCTCATATATAAGGGTGCCACCTACCCACTCTTCCTCACACTTTCAGATCAACTTATCTTGACAAAAACCAATTAAAACATATTATAAAATTATATGGATACGTTATATAGGTTATGGTATACTTAAAATACCATCCATAGGGTTCTTTAGTAGAGATCCATAAGAGGTTCTTCAACGAGAAGGTAATCACCTTAACCAAGCATTTTCATTTCAAATCTTCTTCTAACACCTTAAATTATATCGTAAAAATTACAATATAATATCATAATTTTATCCCATAAAATGATATTTTATTATATCAATGGAATAAAATTATTCATCTCCATTTTTTCTTATGGGGAATGCAAACATCCTTCATGTGTAAGTGTGCAATACCACCTCTACAAAGTAATATGTTTCGTTTTCCCCTGTTTCCTATAAAATATGTTTATAATGATAGATTTAAGATATATAAGATAATTATAACATAATTATCATTATTTAAATATAATATATCATCTATCTTCTTACCCTTCCATCCATTATAAAATTCTAACATTGTTCACGCGCACATATGGATTACCACTACCATAAAGCGATTTGATTCATTTTTCATTTGAAACTTTAATGGATGGTTATAAAATTTTATTTAATGTATAAAAAATATAACTATTTAAATATTATTATTCTATTTATTATTTAACCAAGAACTATTTGACCATGTTTAACTTACCAAAATCATTTTCAAATTAGGAACTGCACATCCTCAAAACACCCAACATTAACTTAACTTATTAATTAATGAATCGTGTCATTGAAATAAAAAAATAAAAGTTTTAATTATAAATTAATAAAACTAGAAAATGTTATTAAAATATTAAATAATTAATATTAATTTATTATATAGAAAATTAATGGATGTACATAGAAATTCTGGACTTGAGGTAAGGGGTTTCTTAACTGAATTTCATTGACTTGGGTTATCACACTTATTTATTGAATTTATTATGAAATGATTATGTAAGAAATTACCTCTAATTACATTATGTCTTATTTCCACTTTTTTTATATGGTTTTATAATTTTTACACATAATCAACCCAATTATTAATTCTCAGTTAAGTGGTATGATCATTATAATGAATATTCATCTCAATATTGTTTATTTATGATTTGTTATGTATTATAAACATACTTTATTTTATAAGGTGTGTGTGATGACTATTGAGATATTATATAATGAATTAATTATTTATCACTATTTTTAAATTTTCTTCATTGTTATATCTTTTATGGTACATTTATTCATATTTTATAAAATGTTTCAAGGGTTTTCACGGTCCCAATTTCAATTATTTGTGACATAATTATTATTATGAACCATGATTTATTTTATATGGTTTACTTAATACCCCATGAATATTTTTAAAATATTATTTCACTAATATTAAGGGTCTTAAATAATAATAATATATTTCTTGATTCAATGGATTTTTATTCAATGATTACCCGCATTGAAAGGGTTTCTCATTTCAAACATCATTATTTGAGACATGAGAGGACTGATGCACCTATATTCATTTACATATTGTATATAAAGAATCTTGAAATCTAATATCATGATTGTTTTTATACTCATGTTATTTTATTTGTCTTATAAAGTTTATTTTTTCAAATCTTTTTTATTTTTTTAAAAGGATGTAAATGGGTTTTCATTAAAAATGTTTCTTTAATGATTTTAATGAATTTTATCCAAAATATTCCCCATTTTCATTATCTTATTTCAATATTTTTCTTTTATAAACATAAATTATTTCCTGAAATTATTTTTAACTATCCCTAATTTTTTTAAATGTTTTAAAAAAAGAAATTTCTTAGAAATTTCTACATGGGTCACTTTTTACTCTATTTAAAAATGTTTGAAAAGAATATAAATTTTTAACATTTATGATATGAATGTATTTTTAGTCCATCAAAACTATTATTTGTTTTGATGATTCCATTATAAGTATCTATGATTATTTTTGGTCCTATTGGACAACTCAAGAGGGCAATGAATTGAGTTTCCAATATAATTGTTTGTTTAGAAAGTATTTAGAAACTAAATCCCCAAATTTATAAAACATCACAGTTAACTAAAAATATAGTATTATATAATTTTATATTTTCATAGTGTTTCTAGAAATTGCAATCAAAATCTAGTTAAAATAGTTTTATAAAACCATTTAAACTTTGGAAACCGATTTAATAGAATCAAACATCATATTTAAAATAATTTTTCAAGATAAATATAAATGTTTTGTTTTGTTATAATGTTTTGAAAATACATACTGGTTCATTTTAAAATAGAAAAAAATAAGAAAAACATAAAGTAGAATAAAAAGGAGGTTTGGTCTCAAGAAAAGACTTAGTCCTCTCTAATTAACAATCACATGCCCCCAAAAAATTTATTAATAAATAAATATATCCCCAACCTAGATCAGGTTTTTTACAAAAAACTATACTCAAAGAAGTCCATGATACACCTAGAATCTTCCATAGTTCTATATGGGATGATAATAATAAAAAATATTAAAGGATATAATATCATGTACAGTCTTGTAAAAAATAGAATATTGGGTTAAAGGATTAATATAGTAATATAAACACAACTTGTAATGTAAGATAAAAGCATATAGAGAAAGAGATGAAATATTTAATGATTTGATGTAGCTCAATCTGACCTGCTTCAGTAAATCAATTTCATTGAATGTGTCCTGGAAAATATTAAACCATGTTTAGATTAAATTTTTTGGAAAAAATGTTTCATAAAATTATTTTATTTAATTTTTCAATGTATTTCTTTTACTCAGTGATCTCTCCACATCCATGAATATCTCATCAATTATTTTTCCACGAGTGGATCTGAATCTTATAGATAGATTTTTTCTAAACTAGACATTGGATAATATTAACTCTTTAATCCTCATTCTCAGTAGTCATTATATTATTTTACATTGAGTTAATTATCCAAAATATAAATGTTTTAGATTTGAAAATACTCCACTAATTATGTAAGATATGGTTATATGGTCTTCATTTGAGAATGGTTTGGAACATGGTTACTAGGAACTATCTATAACTTCTTGGAACCAGGTGCCACTCAACTGGTTTCCCATACCCGATTGGTCACATGGCCTCAAGTGAATTTCCCCAAATGCCAGAAGCTACCGACTAGCAGTGAGGGTCTAGGGTGTGATACTGGGGAAACTATTCCCACATTGGAAGAGTGTAACATAGTATAATTAATAATAATACTATAGAGGAAGAAGTAAACAAAATATTACTGAAATAAATAGCGGAAGACTGATAAGATAAATAACCTAGCATCATTTCATACAAAATATGATGCGACATATTATGTTTTATGAAAATAGAAAAAAAAAGTACACTATATAAATCCATAATATATGTTATAAAAGAAAAAAATGAATAAAAATGAAATTAAGAAGCATCGCAAGCCACGTCTCAGTCCCATGCTCTCTAACTCCTAAACATCACCTCAAGTACCTATAGAAGGGTTCTTTCCCATTTCGACACATCCAACAATATAATCTGTTTGGGACCAAAAGAATGACCCAAACATGGTGTGAGAAATAAATCCTAGTAGGAAACCACCCGCGATCTATGTCTTTCTATTAGTGAGTATATTCATCAGGTAGCGTACAAAAAGGAAAAGTAGTAAACTAAAAAGTACTCAAAATTATACACTCCTACAAGTGCGGGTTTCCATTTATATTCAGTTCATGTTCATTATAAATTCAATTTCATTGAATTATACAAGTCTTGGGATCCGACCTAATCTCATCAATCTCTTGTATAAAGTAAGAAAAACAAACACCTCAGAAAGCTATCTAAATAGAAATAAGTGAATACTAATTCCAAGTTTGCGCTTTGGCTTGACAGACGCATCATAGGTCATTCCATTTCAATATTCAATTCAACACCTCACCCATAGGCATGGAGAAGCCTCACCTACAGTCATAAAAAATCCTCACCCATAGGAATAGAAAATCCTCAACCATAGGCATAGAAAAGTTTTTCTAGAAGGAATAACAAATCCTCACCCGCATGCATAACAAATCCTCACCTACATGCATAATAAATCCTCACCCACATGCATAACCATCAACAGGGTCGAGCCCGGTATATCATCATTTCATCACAAAAGAAAAAACATGTAAATTAAACTATTACATGGTTAACATTATAAAAACTCACGTGGGAATCTTAAAAAACAAAAAACAAGTGAATTTAAACTATAAAATGAATTAAACAATAACACTCACATGGGCAGTTCATATCACAAGACTAATGTAATCTATCAATTAAAAAGATTAAACACATATATTCACAAGGTAAATATATGTATAACAAGCCAACGTGTGAAATAAACTACCACAAAGATTAAGAAATTTTCATGTCATGTTAGAAATGTTCAGTTAACCAATTTCATTTTAAATAACCTAAAAAGGGAAACAAAGGCATGCCCATAAGAATCCTAGGGAAAATGGTGAAACATTGTTCATTCAAGGGAAATACACCTTTGGGGTGGCCCTTAATCAAACCAACAAGCTCAAACATGCTTAAATAAATTTAATTCATGACATAATCATCATTAGGCAACAACAAGGGTAAATTTCCATTCAAGGATATACCCCAAACACGGGTGAATGGAACTACGACACATATAAACAACTCTACATTGAGCGAAAGGCAGAATACCACCTACTACATCATAGTACAGCTCTCCTCATCTGGCCTTAAAATCAAATTCAAGCTAGAAAAATGTAAATCGATCAAGTTTAAATGGAACTGACGATGAAGGAATCAGGGTTCCGATTATCAATCTGGAAGGGATTAAAAGTCAGGTGCTGCTTGTTCATCTACCAGAGAGAACCCCTTTACATTTTCACAAAAACGACACTACTGTCTGATTTAGTTAATAAGAAAAGTACACGACATATACTAGAAGCTATACATCGTGTCCGTATATTCTCTGGCCAGAACATTACATGGCCATGTACGAGATTACATGTCATGTAGCTAAACATACACGGTGTGTACCAAAAAGTGCCCAACATATTGTTCCCAGTCATGTTAGGTAAAAGGCCCGAAACTATCCTTTGACCTCTTTTCCCCCATTTTCTTATGCATAAATTGAAATGGAATGATCCATACCTTAATGGAAGAACCAGGTTCTTACAAACTTTCCCCCTTAAAGAAATGTTTCCATGAATTTCCCATCTAAGGGTGAAAATGAATTATATTAGAACAACTCTAGAAACTATGAACGTACATCAGCCTCCCTCTCCCGAGGCTTGTCATGCACTCGGTCATGCTATAATAACACATGTACCAAAGGAACTGACCAATCATAGAGAATCTTCGTGCTATGATCCTCAATAAGAATGGGATGCACCTCAAAGGACACATCTTCATTGAAATCCACTTCCTCAGGATGAAAGGTGTGAGATGAGTCATAAAAAAAGAAATGTCGCAACTGAAAAATGTGGAATATTTCATGCATAGCCCCATACCTTCGAGGTAACAAAAATCGATAGGCAACCAGCTCGATCCTCTCTAGAATCTCAAATGGACTAATGTATCCCGGTGAAATCTTACACTATCTCTTGATTCTCTTGTGTCGCAACCTTGGTGAAACATGCAAGAAAACTCGATCCCCGACCTCGAACTCCAGATGTCATCTATGATGATCGGTATAAGATTTTTGATGAGACTATGTAGTAGCCATCCACTTCTGAATCTACTAGACCTCCTCAGAAGTCTCCTTCACGAGACTTGGTCCTAGTAAAGACACATCAACCACCTCCATCCAACATACAGGTGATCAGAATGTCCTACCATAGAAGGCCTGATAATGTTACATCTCTATAGTCTACTAGAAACTATTATTGTAGGAAAATTTAACTAGGAGAATGTGGTTCTTCCATGAGCCCCCAAAGTCTAGGATGCATGCTCACAATATTTATTCCTTCACCTGTATCGTACGCTCCGATTTCCATCAGTCTGAGGGTGGTATGTTGTGCTTAGAATCACCTGTATATCCAAAACCCTCTAAAAACACTACAAAAAACATGAAATAAAGTGGACATTCCAATTTTAAATGATAGAATGAGGGACCCCATGAAGTCGTACCACCTCACGAATATACAGCTTCCAAATCTCATCAACACTGAATGTTTCCTTGATGGTCACAAAGTGAATGACCTTCATAAGTCTGTCAAAAACAACCCATACAGCATCATTACCTCAGGGAGACCTCGGTAAGCCTATCATAAAATCCATCATGACATCATTTCATTTCCACTCAAGAATGGGCAGCTCTTGCAAAATTCATGTTGGTTATAGGGGTTCTACCTTCACCTGCTAACAGCTGAAACATATCATAATAAAATCAGCTACATATCTCTTCATACCTAGCCACCAATACTGATGATGTAAATCCCAATACATCTTGGTGAAACCTAGATTCACCGCCCAAACTGAATCATGAAAATCCTGCATCAACTACTCATGCATGTTTACAGACACCCATACGAGACCATGTAACCCAAAAAACTCATCCTCACTTATAGTTCAACCAGTAGGAGGGTCCTCACCTACTACACTCTCTCATATAACCAGGCCTTGTGAATCTAATAGTTTCATCATCCTAACTCTATCCAGTAGGGTAGAGATTACATCTACATATGTATGAAATTTCTTCCCCTACTTGTTGTGTACCTCTAGATATATCTCAGGAAACAATGTTGTAAGTTTACACTAACTTCTGGCCTCCAACACTACCTAAACTTGAGTCCTCTTACTTAGTGAATCATCAACTGCATTTCCTTTTCTAGGAATGTAGTAAAGTTCAAAGTTGAAAGATTAAAGGTATTCCACCCACCTTTGATACCTTAAATTTAGATCACCATGAGTAAATATATACTTGAGACATTTTTGGTATGTGTACATCATAAAATTCCCCCCAATAAGTAATGTCTCTAATATAATAAGGTATGAAATACTATGGATAACTCAAGATCGTGAATCAGATAGTTCCTCTCATGTGGCCTAAACTGCCAAGACCCGTACACAATGACTCATTTCCCCTACATAATAACTACTCCCAACCCGCTACCTGATGTGTCGTTGTACACAGTGCAACTCTAGCCTAGCTATGGAAAAATTAGTATTGGTGATGATGTTTGTAACACCCCGTCCCTAATTACCTAGATTCGGTGCATTATAACATAACATTGGCATGATCACAAAAAATCAAATCTTGAAAGGCCAATTAGTTGAGTAGCCTTGGAAGTACAAGATACATTCATAAGGTTTTCATTAAATCATAAAATGGAAAACAACAAAAACATTGTTTCCATACACAACACTGTGACCCCAGAGACTATCCCTACATGTCAGTAATAATATACCTCATCACATCCTGGGAAAAATTAAACATAGAAAGGGGTTAGCTCAGATGCTCAGTAAGGATAAAAATATAGCAAAAACTTTCATAAATAAACATAAACATTTAAGGCAATGTATAACTAAAAAATAGCCTTTTAAACTTGAACATCCACATAATATGGCAAAAAAATTAAATAATTTAATTTACTTATTCACATGGATATTATTCTAGTTGAATAATCACATGCAATATCAATAACCACTTTCATATTAATGGAATGCATAATGCCATACTTTCATAACCACATAGTCAAGGACTTGTGCGAAGACTACAAATAAGATTTTTTCAAGGCCTTGTGCCAAGATAGTAGTTTGGCTCATAAGATCTACCGATTCATCGAGGAGTTATAGTGGGCTCCACCCATCACTTACTAAGTCCAATGAATTCCTCATATGAAATGGTTTAAACATAACATAAACATTCGTATTGAAACTAGCATATGAAATGTCAACACTTTATCCATAAATGATGAATGGTATGAAATAACATATCCACAGTCAAACATATCACAAAACCTTCAATACAATATGGATGCTTTGTATCATAATAAATCAAATTCAAAAAAACCTAAAATCCATAAAAGGATGTTGACATAGATGAAATCAAAACCATTTTAGAAGAATATCTCCTTCTATTTTGAAATAATTTAAAAGTCACATAATTATAAAGAAAATTTTGATTTTTATGATATTCTTATATGCTTGTAAGGGAAGCTTCGATGATGTTATAACGGCATAAAATAGCCGCACCCGCCGTATACGTTAAAAAAACATTCTTAACTTAATTTTTTAGAAAAGGTCATAAAGTAACTTGTTTGGAAAATGCCATAAAGATTCCTTTCAAAACATATAATGTCAAGTATGTGTATAAATTAATTTAACCCATTGTCTATTAAATATTAAATATGTTTTGAAATACATTTTTAAGAAAACACGGATGTGGAATATAAAGAGGTCCTAGTAGATAATTACGTATAAACAACCTCGGATAATGAAGAGATTGTAGAACTAACCATTACCTTGTACTTTTCCTTGGTCTGGGGTAGGTTAACCTTCTATATAATAGTTGAATCATTATTTTTAAATTATATAAGAATCATATACATAAATATGATATCATATATGATCCTCTAATTTTGCTTTGTTAATAATATTTTAGTATTATCGTCGTTTAAGGTGTTAACTTACTCATTTTCTTTTATATGTTTAGTTACATAAGACGTGTTTGTTATGGGTAGGTTTTATATTATTCAAATCCAGAATTATATAATTTCCTTAAACATTATTTTTAATCATCAAATGAAAATTATTCTTGAATGGATATGATGGGGAATGAATCTCATCGCGTTCGTGGAGACGGTAGTCCGTACGTATGCACGAGCGACAATATCATTCTTTTGATATCAAAATATTATATAATTGGATGGTTTATCATATATAAAGAATCATTATAATAGTATATTTATTACTTAGATCATTTATACCCATTATTATACCCATCCAAATGATGAAATGTTTGAATAACAAACTACACCACGATGTTGAGACGATAAGCTGTACGTATGAACATGTGGTGACTTTTTCATTCATAGGATGGATAAAAATTACTAATATGGTTGTACCATTTTTATAATAACATCATAGTATATAGAAGATACTAGAGTTATTATTTTAGATTGGAAACAATAAAGAAGGAGGAAGTGGAAGAAGAAAAGAACTTGAAAGAGCTGACGAAATATTTACCTCTTCTTCGGGTTCTTCCTTTTGATTTGATCAAAAGGGCTCTATAGGTTATCTTTATGAATAAAGGAAGGCATATAAGATTAATTAAGGGAAGTTGAGAGGATATTGTGGCAGGGTTTGGCCGAGCCAAAAGGCTTTGATGGTGTGAATTTGAGAGAAGGGGAAGTGACCTTTTATAAGAGGGGTGAAGGGAACCTTAGGAAAAACATAAAATATTATTTTACAATAAATTCATATTCCATTTATAATGGCTCCAAAGTGACTTATTTCGAGTCCATGGTGGGGATGGGTATAAATGCATTCAACCAATAGATTTTAGACAGGTTTAGGTCATGATATTAATCTTATCATTTATATTTAACTCTCAGTTAAATAGTTTGACATTTACCATGTCTCTTTGTATTTTTATACTATATGGTTAATAAATATACTATAACAAGCCAAGGGAACCCCAAGTGGTTCATTATTAATATATATAACCTTATCTAAGTCATTTGGACGATCCATAGATTTTTAAGAATAGAATATCAATTAATAATATAATATTTTTTTTAAAAACTCTTTTATGTCAACTTTGACACTATTTGGTAATTGATTTTTGTGAAAATCATAACAGCATGATTACTTAAAAAATATTAATTAAATCAATCATAACATGTCATATTAACATATAAAATTCGTGTAATTCATCAAAAGTCTTAATTTACATTTATTTTGGTATTTAATATATAAATTATTTTAATATTTCATTAATATGGTAATTACTGCATCATCATTATATCATAAATAAATAAAATTATTTAATGTCTAAAAATTATAAATAATATACCATTACACAATAAATATATTTATCTTTCTAACGAAGATTTATAATAGAATTTATTTTATGTATAACCTTATATTAAAAATGTTTTATTTATTAAACATTGATTTTAACTCTTTTAACTCTTCTTTATATAAAATAATAATAAATGTCCTAATCTAATTCAAGTGGACCTAATGGATCATATTTTATTTTTAAGGTTGTTTTTGTTCGAATAACACTTATCCAATAGAATTAGGACATGTGTTAAGGTAATATTAATGTCATTTTTACCATTAATTACCCTATTTACTTTTAACTGTAGTAAATAAAAGTCAACAATTACTATTCACCAAAAATTATTTTCATCTTATTGAACCGCATTTTACTTACTAATATAAACCGTGTCTCTCTGATTTTCGAAAATTCAACTCATTGAAGCGGTAAAATTATGTTTTATGTAAATTTTCAAATTCGTCTAGGAGGTGGGTAAAAGATGGTTAAAAGTTCAATAAATTTTTTATATATCTAAATATATTATTAAATGGCACTAATTAATTACATTAAACTTATATAGGTATTGTGTATCTATTTTGATTTAAAATAAATTTAGATAAAATAAATTAATATTTAAATAAATAATTTGGTTTTAAAATATAACTCAGTGTTTTCATTATTCATTAAAAATTGAAAGTTTTCAAAAAAATACCAAAATTTCACCGTAAGCTAATTTCGATATTCCAAATTCAAAAATGAAGTCAATTTTGAAAGGTAAAATTTATAATATTTCAAAACGTGGGTATTACAATTCATAACGACTAGTTTGATTGGTTGTGGTGTGCTAGAACTCAAAGTTGCATACAACACTCGCTATTGTATTATTCAAAGAGAAAAGTACCATGGAAGATTGGGGTGTTACATTCTACCCTCATTCAAATAATTTAATCCTCTAAATTTCTAGAATATTACTGCATAAAAAGACTCAGGTGGTTCTTCATCATAAGTTACTCGGGTTCCCATGTTGTCGCTTCCATCTTATAGTTACTCCATAGAACTTTTACCAGAAGAGTCGTCCGGTTTCTCAACACTTGTTCTCTGGTATCAAGAATCCTGACGGGCTCTTCACAATAATACAGATCAGGTTCTAGTTCTAATTCTTCATAAGTGAGTACATGCGTTGGGTCAGGCATGAATTTTCTCAACAGTTATACGTGGAACACATCGTGAACTTTGGAGAGACTTGGCGGCATTTCCAATCGGTAAGCTACAACCCCAATTCGTTCTAGAAATTCGAAAGGTCTGATGTACTTGGGACTCAATTTACCTTTCTTACTGAAATGTATGACTCCCTTCCATGGATATACCTTCAATAAAACATGATCTCCTACTAGAAATTCCAAATCCTTTCTTCACTTATCGGCATAGCTATTCTGCCTACTTTGAGCTGCTTTGATGTGGGTTTGGATAACCTTCACCATCTCCATCATTTCCTCAAAAATTTCTAGGCCAACTAGTTTTATTTCACCATCATCATCCCTACAAGTTAGTGTGCGACATCTCTTTCCATATAATCCTTCATATGGTGCCATCTAAATACTTGAATGGAAGATATTTTTATAGAAAAATTCTACTAAAGGTAAATATTGATCCCACATACCCTGCAAATCAAGTGAGCATGATCTCAGCATGTCGTCTAAGGATTTAATAGTTTGTTCTGATTGTCCATCAGTTCGGGGGAGGTATGTAGTGCTCAAATGAAGTTCAGTATTCAAGGCCTTCTGAAGACATTTCCAGAATCTTGATGTAAAATGTGGATCACGATCAGAAACAATCGATAGGGGTACTCCATGAAGTTGTTTGAATAAATCATCAATATGAGGTAGGGGATACTTGTTCATTATTGTTATAGAATTGATCTACCTATAGTAAATGCACAACCTCAATGATCTATCTTTCTTCCTAACAAAAATAATAGGGGCTCCCCATGGAGAAACACTAGGGCGAATAAATCCTTTATTACTCAATTCCTCTAGTTGTGTATTTAGTTCCACTAATTCCATAGTGGCCATTCTATAAGGGGTCATCGATATAGGCCTTGAACCAGGAATTAAGTCAAAAGAAAACTCAATTTCTTGTTCTGGAAGATGTCCATGTAAATCCTCTAGAAAAACATCAACATATTCTTGTAGAATAGCTACATCCTCTATTCAAACATTCCTTTCCTCACCCACAGTTATTTTATTCTCTTCCTCCCCAATAATTGAATTTAGTTGAGCTAATGGGGGTGGATATAGATAAAAATTAGGTGGTGACGTTTCTGCTCTAAATATGAGGTACTCCTTGTCATCATCAAAAATTGTAACCACATTCTTCTTAAAATAAAATTTTGCATCATGGTCCTAAATCCAATAAATACCGAGGATTATATCAAATTCCATCATAGGTATGACATTGAGATCAACAGATAAATAACGTTTATATGACTTAATGGGAACTGATTCACAAAACTTTGCTGCATTGATACTTCCCTTAGGAGTTTTGACTGACAACTCCCTTGTCAAATAAAACTGGAAATATCTAATTTTATTAGCAAACTGGGAAGATATGAAAAAATTCGATGATCCAAAATCAAATAAAGCATTGGCTAAACTTGAGGAAACCATTAAATTACCTTCCACCACATCTTTAGGAGCTTCAACCTTAGCAGTAGTGATAATATAAGCTTGTCCTTGATCCCTTGGCCTTTTCTGAGGTAAGTTTCCCTGACACTTAGGACATTCATTTGCATAATGTCCCATCTCCCGAAAATTGTAGCATTGAACATTGGTAGCTTCTTTCTTCCCCTTGTAATCACGAGCTTGGTGGCCTTTTTCACCACACTTGTAAGAGACTCCCATTTCCTTCAAGAAAGTACCTGGGTGTTTCTTTCCAAATCTACTACATGATGGATATTCAACTTTTCCCTTCTTCCCCTTATTTTCCATTTATAGAGTGATCAGCAGATCACTTCTTCTCTTGCTTTGCTTTAATTTCATATGACTTAGGGAATTCCTTTTCTATCATGATAGCACATGAGACATTATATTCGTACGATGAGAAGGATTGTGAGACTACTTCTTGATGGAGAAATGGTTTTAACCCATCAAATAAACTATCAATACTACTTCTCTGGTTACATATATAATCTGCAACATGTCTTACTAACCTTGTAAAGTTACCTTCATACTTTGCGACATTCTCATCCTCTTTTTGCCTCAGACTCAAAAATTGTCTTTCCATATCCGCTCAATGGTCATGAGGAATGTACATTTATATGAAAATTTCTTTAAACTCCCTTTATTCAATACTTGATACTTCTTCATATTCCTTTGTGTTTTATATCAATGGCCACCATTGATCAGCATTTCCAATGAGGCAATAAACTGCCATGACAACTTTTTCTCTTTCACTACTCCCCAAAGCCTAAAATATTCTCTGAGGAACTAATCCATTGCTCAGATACCAATGGATTTGTAATCCCATTGAATGTTTGTGGTTTTTTCCTCATGAAGCAATCTAACGTTGACCCTCCACGTTGTGGATCAGGGTGCTCCATATGGGTAAGGTTATTATTCATAACCAGAGTTAGTTTTCCCAGTATGGTGATAAGATGATCAACACCAGTTGCATAACCAGCTCCACCATAATTATCTTGAGTAGGAGGTAAATCCCTACATGGATTACGTGCATTGATACAGTTTCCATTTCTTCCAGTAGGCACCATTTCTAAACAATGTCACACACTATATTAGTTTATCAATCGCAATACATAATTCCAAACTTGTAAAACACTTAACATAAATTGAACAGTTTATGGATATAAACCATAGTCATAAAAATTTATTCTTTGAGGAAGTATATACTCATAAAACCTTCATAATGGTTTGTAAATAAAATGAGCAATATCATAAGCATACCTCCCGGGAGTGTCGTAACCAAGTGTGTAGCAAGGCCCGTTGTCGTGCACATGTTCCCGTTCGAGTCAAGCTCAAAGTAGAGTTTTCGGGTTTTACCCCTAGTTATATCTATTCCAGACCAGCCTCTACCTGCTCGTATCCAGATAGGGATTTATTTCTTTGAAAACTCACAAAATCTTTATAATACCAAAATTCTTGTACGTTCTTCTATACTAATCACAAAAGTCTATCTTAGGGATATGTTCTCTAATAAGAGTTTATCTAAATCTAGCTTCCAAGGTTTGTACTAAACTTCCTCTGATACCAACTGTAACACCCCGACCCCAGTTACCCAGAGTCAGTGCATTATTACATTACATTGACATGATAACAAATGATCAAGTCTCGAAATACCTATTAGTTAAGTATCCTTGGAAGTACTAGATAGATTCATAAGGTTTACATTACATCATAAAATGGAAAACTACAACAACATTGTTTCTATAGAAAAAAATAATATCCCATAGACTATCCCTGCAGGTCAGTCATAATATATTTCTTCACATCCTGGGAAAAATAAAACATAGAAAGGGTTGAGCTCAGATTCTCAGTAAGGATAAAAATATAGCGAAAACTTTCATAAATAAACGGAATCAATTAAGGCAGTGTATAAATAAAAAAACCATTTTAAACTTGAACTTCAGTATAATAAGGAAAAAATGAAATAATTCCATTTACTTACTCACATGGATATTCTACTAGTCGAATAATCACATAAAATATCAATAACCACTTTCATAATTATGAAATGCATAATTCTAGACATTCATAACCACGAAGTCAAGGCCTTGTGCCATGACTACAAATAAGATTCTGTCAAGGCCTTGTGCCAAGACACTAGTTTGTCTCATTAGACCAACTGATGATTGAGGACCTATATCGGGCTCCACCTGTCACTTACTAAGTCCAACACATTCCTCATATTAAAAGGTTTAAACATAACATAAGCTTTCGTATTGAACCTAGCATACAAAATGTAAATACTTTATCCATAAACCATGAATTTTATGAAATAACACATCCATAGTCAAATATATCACAAAACCATAAATATAATATGGAATTTTTGTATCATAATAAATCAACTTCAAACAAACTTAAAATCCATCATAGGATGTTGTCATAGATGAAATCAAAACCTTTTTAGAGAAATATCTCCTTCTATTTTGAAATCATTTTAAAATAACATAATTATAAAGAAAAAATTTATTTTGAAGATATTATTATAATATTTTAATGGAAGCTTCGATGATTTTATAACGACGGAAAATAGCCTCACCCACCGTATAAGTTAAAAAAAACATTCTTACCTTAATTTTGTCGAAAAGGTAATGAAGTACCTTGTTTAGAAAACGATGTAAAGATTCCATTAAAAACATATAAGGTTGAGTAAGGGTATAAAAGACCTTAACCCATTTTCTATTAAATAGTAATAATTTTTTGAAATACCTTTTTAAGAAAACATAGATGTGGATGAAAAAGATGTCTCGGTAGATAATTATGTATAAACAACCTCGTATAATGAAGAGATTGCAGAATTAACCCTTACCTTGTACTTTTCATTGATCTAAAGTAGGTTAACCTCATGTATAATAGTTAAATAGTTGTTATTAAATTATACAAGAATCATATACATAAATATGATATCATATATGATATTATAATATTTCTTTGTTTATAATATTTTAATATTATCATCGTTTCGGGTGTTAACTTACTCATTTTATTTTATATCTTTAGTTACATAAGAAGTGTTTGTTATGGTTTGTTTGTATATTATTCATATCCATAATGATATCAAGTCCTTAAAAGTTATTTTTAATCATCAAATGAAAATTAGTCTTGAATGGATATGATGGGGAATGAATCTCATCACGTTCGTGGAGATTGTAGTCCGTACGTATGCATGAGCGACAATATCATTATTTTGATATTAAAATCATATATAATTGGATGATATATCATATATAAAGAATCTTTATAATGTTATATTAATTATTTCCATCATTTATACCCATTATTATACCCATCCGAATGATCAAATGTTTGAATAACAAACTACACCACGATGTGGAGACGGTAAGTTGTACGTACACACGTGTGGTGACCTTTTCATTCATAGGATGGATAAAATCACTAATATGGTTGTACCATTTTTATAATAACATCAAAATATATAGAAGATACTGGATTTATTATTTTAGAATGGAAAAAACAAAGAAGGAGGAAGTGGAAGAAGAAAAGAACTTGAAAGAGGTGATTAAATACTTACCTCTTCTTCGGGTTCTTTCTTTTGATTTGGTCTAAAGGGCTTCTTAGGGTGGATTTATGACTAATGGAAGGCCTCTAGGATTAATTTAGGGAAGTTGATATGATATTTGGGCAGGGTTTTTGCGAGCCAAAATGATTTGAAGGTGTGAATTTGAGAGAAGGGGAAGTGCCTTTTTATAAGAGGGGTGATGGGCGCCTTAAGAAAAACTTAAAATATTATTTTATAATAAATTAATATTAGGTTTATAATGACTCCAAAGTGACTTCTTTCGAGGATAGGGTGGGTATGGGTCTAAATAATTTCAACCAATAGATTTTAGTTAGGTTTAGGTCACCATATTAACCTTATCATTTATATTTTACTCTTTCTTAAATAGTTTGACATTTCTCATGTCTGTTTGTATTTTTATATTATATGGTTAATAAACATACTATAATAAGAAAATAGAATCCCAAGTGGTTAATTATTAATATATATAACCTTATTTAAGTCATTTGTATGATCCACAGATTTTTAGGAATAGAATATCAATTAATAATATTATATTTTATTAAAAAACTCTTTTATGTCAATTTTGACACTATTTGGTAATTGATTTTTGTAAAACTTATAACAACCTTATTACTTCGAAAAAAGTTAATTAAATCAATACTAACGTGTCATATTATCCTATAAAATTCGTGGAATTAATCAAAAGTCTTAATTTACATTTATTTGGGTATTTAAAATATCAATTATTTTGATATTTCATTAATAAGGTAATTACTACATCATTATTGTGTCATAAATAAATTAAATTATTTAATGTCTAAAAATTATAAATAAATATCATTTTGTAGGAAATATATTTATCTTTTTAATGAATATTTATAATAGAATTTATCTTATGTATTACCCTATACTAAAAATGTTTTAGTTATTAAACTTTGATTTTAACTCTTTTAACTCTTCTTTAATTAAAACAATAATAAATGTCCTAATCTAATCTAATTTGACGTAAAGGATCATATTTTATTACTAAGGTTTTTTTGCTCGAATAAAAATTATCCAATAGAATTAATAAATGTGTTAGGGTAATATTAATATCATTTTTACCTTTAATTACCCTATTTATTTTTAATAGTGGTAAATAAAAGTCAAAAGTTACTATTCAAAAAAAATTATTTTCATCTTATTGAACCACATTTTACATACTGATATAAACCATGTCTCTTGGATTTTTTGAAATTAATCTCACAAAAGTGGTAAAATTATGATTTGTGAAAATTTGCAAATACTCCTAGGAGGTGGGTAAAAGATGGTAAAAAGTTCAATAAAATTATTATATATCTAAAATTATTATAAAATGACTCTAATGAATTAAATTAAACTTATATAGGTATTATGTATCTATTTTGACCTAAAATAAATTTAAATAAAATAAATAATTAGTTAAATATAAAATTGGTTTTTAAACTATAACTCAATATTATTCACTATTCATCAAAAATTGAAAGTTTTTAGGAAAATACAAAAAATTCACCCTAAGAAAATTTCAATATTCTGAATCAAATAATGAATTCCATTTTGAAAGATAAAATTTCTAAAATTTCAAAAAGTGGGTATGACTATTCATAACGGCTTGTTTGATTGGTTGTGGTGTGTTAGAACTCGAACTTGTGTACAACACACGCTATTGAATTATTCAAAGAGAAGCGTACCATGGAATCTTGGGGTGTTATAATGTTAATCTTAATTTCAACTCCTGAAAGGCTGTTTAGTAATAATTTTTCCATACTTACTTCACACTCTTGTTTTTAAAGCATGTCACTGGTGTTGCTAAGAGTGAGAAGTCCTGTAAGAAATGCCTTTAGTAACAATCCAGCCCTATAAAACTCTTCACCTCAAAGAAATTATTGGGATGTTCCAAGGTTACTACTACTTTCACTTTCATTGGGTCCACTTATACTCTTGTCATCGAGATGATGTGACCCAAGAAGTGAATTTTATCCATCCAGAAGTTTCAATTTGCATATAACTGATGCTATCTCAGTGTATTCAAAACCATATCTAGATAGTTGGCATGGTCGTGTTGATTGTGAGAATAAACCAAGGTATCATACAAAAAAACAACCGCAAAAGAATCTAAGTAAGTATGGAACACTCAGTTCATTAGTGCCATGAAAACTGCTAGCGCATTCGTGAGACTGAAAAACATAACCAGATACTCTTATATACCATACCTTCTACGAAACACGGTATGAGGTATTTCTAAAGGTTGAACACGTACATGGTGATATCCTAAACTTAATTAAATTTTTTAGAACACCTGGGCTCCTCAAAGATGATCAAATATGTCATCTATCCATCAAAATGGATATCAATTTTTAACCATTAGCTAGTTCAGTTTCTAATAGTCTATGCATAGCCTGAGTGTACCATCCACTTTTTTTCAAAAATGACTGGCGAACCCCACATAGAAGTAATGGGTTGAATAATCCCCTTTGTATCTAAATCTGTTAGTTTCCTCTTGAGATCCTACAGCTTCGTTATAGACATCCTTAATGGAGGAATTGATACCGATGTTGCTCCTAGCACTAGCTCGATCATTAACTCTGCCTCTATCACTAGAGGTAACCCCAAAAAGTCATCTGGGAAAACATCCCTGAAATGATCAACCATTGGAGGGAAATATATAACATGTTTCCTTGTCATCTAGATATAAACCGCTAATCTGTGTTGTCATCCCACTCAACCCTCATTTCTTGGGTCCATCTCAGCTTACCTAGACATCCCACTCCCCCTTATATAGAAATGATCCACGTTATGGTGATGTAAAACTCATCTTGTAGTGATACCAATCGAAAAAGGCTTGAAAGGATACTAACCAGTCCATTATGAGTATGACATCAAATCTTGTCATCTCTATGAAATAGAGATCCCAAATGAAGTGACACCCACCAACCACAAGGGGGAACTCCTTGCACTGACCCACACCTGCCACACTTATCCCTAACATAGTGTCTTGAATAATAACATCATCATAAGAGAAAACACAAAGCCCAAGGCTCTCTAAAATTGGCATAGATATAAAACTATTCAAAAAACATGTTATAAAGTGTACAAAAGATAAAACAGAGGAGACTAGAATAAAACCTCTAAAAGTAGAAGGTCTGAGATCCTGCTCCTACTGGGTCTATTGTACTGAATAAGTCTGACCTGTACCACGACCCTAAGACACTACTTGGATACCCTGAGCTGACCCGCCCTATTGTTGATGAGATTCTAGGGTCTGGATACCATGTCCACGACCACCACCTCGGCCTAAATAGCCTGATGTATTCCAATTCCATGACTGATGAGAAGCTTCTAAACTTGTTCCTGAACATGGAGTCAGTGCAGAACTCCTCTCACTAGATGCTGGTGGAAACACCATGCAGAAGTGTTATAGATGTCCCATATTTCTGTAAGATCAGCACTTGACTAAGAATAATGGGCACTATGGTGTCATATTTCTAGCTCTACCACACTGGTATCACCTCTCCTGACTATATTAAGAAACATTATGAATGATCGTACCACTGCGAGAATACTCTATACGACACTTCTTGCACCCAGTTGAGAGAGTACCAGATCTCGGTGCTGAACAACCCAGGTTTGCACCTCCAGATTCCCAAAGAATATAATCGGTATTAAGCACATGATTCATGATGGAATATGCAGAAGGAAACTTGAAAATGTTCACCTTTAATCAGATGTTGTACCTGGGACCATCCTAGAATCGCCTATCCCTCCATGTCTCACCACCAATCAGAACAAGTGAGAATCTCTAATTCTCAGTGCAATGGGAAGAGTAGTCCATCACTGGCATAACACCCTGCTCCAGATGCATGAACTCTTAGGCTCTATCGGGCATTATCATCTCAGGGAAACAGTAGTCATAGAATACCACACTAGTACAAAAACTATTTTTAACATCACCTTTTTTAATGTATGTTTTTAGAATTGACATAAAAATCAATGAAAATTGATTTTTCACGTAGTTTATTATATAACCGATGTGAAAATCAATTTTACTAACTTTTTCATGTATGTTCTAAATAACTGACATGGAAAATCAATTTTCATGGTATTATCACATCGGTTATTTAATAACTGACATTGGAAAGAATTTTTCATGTCAGTTATTATATAACCGATGTGAAAAATGTTTACAAACTTGTATTTCATTTCCCAATATTCGATTTGACAGGTGATGGATCTCAAATGGAGTAACATATCAAATGTTAATTTTATTGGAAGTTGATTATCTCTAAATGATGTCTTAGGGAAGGCCAACTTCCAATGGCCATAACTTTTGATCTGTAACTCTGTTTGAGCTCCAGGACATGTAAAATCGAAGATTGAGAAATGAGATGCATGTTTTTTAACATTTTTCATGTCAGTTCTTTTATAACCGATGTGAAATAGTCATGAAAATTGATTTTCCACGCCAGTTCTTATATAACTGGCGTGAAAATTTAGCAAAAATTTCAATATATTTTCATGACAGTTATCATAAAACCAACGTGAAACATAATTTTAATATCCCGCCAACATGGAATTTCAATTTTTTTACATCACGACTTCAAAATTTCCAATTACCAATTAAAATTTTTAATACCTTAATTTCTTTTATCATCTCAATTATATGTTTTCATTATACACATATCATAATTTTACAATCATTCCTTTCAACTATCACCATTCCCCCAACTCGAATCATTTGATCTTCAATGTGAATCAATTATTTCTTATTTCTGAAATTTGATCAAGGTATTTTTAATTATTTATACATGAATTATGTTTTTTATGATTATTTTTCTTAATTGATATACCATTTAATGATCATTTCTTTCAACCATAATTGTTCCACTGACTCAACTAGTTTGATCTTCCATGTCAATCCACTATTTCTTCTTCCCGCGATCTCATCAAGGAATTTGTAATTATTTTTTTATGATTTATATTTTTTATGAGTATTTTTATTAATTGATATAACCTTTAATGATTATTCTTTTATTATACTGATGAATAACACTTCATATCATGATAAAACTACTAATCCTCCTTTAGATTCTAAAATCTCTTCTATGAAGAAGCTACAGTAGGCTCGTTTAAATCTTTTCTTGAGAAAAAAATATTAAACCTCTATTGGTCATTACTTTTGATCCTTAACACCATTTGATCTCTACAACCTCTCAAATTGAATATTAGTAAATTATCTACAAGATGATAAACATTTTTTATGTCAGTTTTTTAATAAAATGAGTTAAAAAAATTTTTAATGTAATTTATGGAGGGTCTTTCATGTCGGGTTTTAAAGAAACGATATGAAAAACAAAAAAAACGGATTTTTAATGGAATTTTTTAATTAAAAGATTTTAAAAATCATATTTTTAACATCTCTCACAAGTACATCACCTCAAAACCGATGTTAAAAATCTAAAAACCTAACGTAAAAAAGTGTTTGTGTACTAATTTCATCTGAAAATCTCCCCATGCCATGTCCCGATGACACTTTGTATGAGTGATAACATCCCACCACCTCTTGGTTGAATCACACAACATATAAGTCGCGGGATTAATCCTCCAATCAGGAGGCGTCTTTAGATTCTTGAAGATCATAAACATGTACTGTAGCCATGAATTTGTAGCCTATGTCCCACTATCGCTTGAAAATATAGGTGGATGCTGCTACTGGAATTCTCATGTCATTTCATCCATAATTGTGTAAAGGTGAGATAACCCTAGAAGTTTTGTATAAACTCATGAAGACTTTACAGAACAATGCATCCACACCTGTGTTTGGTATCACTACGGGTGCTACAACTGGCATGTCTAAAGGGTCCGCAAGTAACCCAGGGCCTACCACCTCCAGGGTATGATCATTACTACTCTCCTGGCATACAAATGGATGTCATCGTGGCGGAATTTCTATGTAAAGACCAGCACATACACCTTTATATAAGCTTATTCATCAAGGTATGAAGTTCAAGAGAGTAAGAACTAAACAGGAGGAGAAATGTCTAAAAAGTTCACAAAAGATGAGTACACGATGTTTATGAACCATAAATGGTGTGTACACTAACGCCCTTACATGGTCGTGTACTCCTACTGGCCTGGACGTGTAAACACCCCAGGAACATAGGGTGTAGGGACTATACATGGTGTGTACACTTAAGATCTTACATGGTCATGTACTCCTTCCCTAATGGGTGTGTAAACACCCCATTTACACGGTGTGTTAGTCGAGTACACGACTTGTACACAAGTCTTCTATCCTAGACATATACTTTTACATGTCCATAGCTACATGTGTCTTCCTATATAAAACTACATAGGGTTTACATAAGGTACATGGTGGGTTCTGGTCAAAACTCATCCACTCATATTTTCTATCATACTGCTGGTGACACGGTCATCTACCACACTATGTGTACTCAGAGTACATGGTGTGTGCTTGAAAAAGTTTTTTTCTTCCTGAGCATAAGAACACATGGAATGTGTTCATAGGACCACATGCAGTGTTGTCTGGGTTTCAAGACAGTAATCCTCAAAAACATCCTTGGAAACCCTGTTTTTGAAAAATAAAGCAACAATGTGCCAAATTCCAATCTGTAGGGGGCCATACTCCATTCAAATCAAAGCTTGGATGCCACATATATCACCTAACGACAAAATTTATATCCCATGACCGAAGCGTTGTCCTCCAAATTTGGATCCAAGAGGGCCCATACTCCACAGGGACCAAAGTTTTGCATCCATCTAATTCAACCGTAACACATACCAATACACCTATCACAATAGAAGGCATATCTGTCACGGTATTTATTACAACAACAAGCATATCAAGCACAACATCTATCACAACAACATGCAATCAGTAATGCTCTTTAAATGGCATGGATAAAATTCATGACATGTGATTTCTAGTAAGTGCCTATATGATTCATGAGATGGAATACCCTCATCTCATTGGGTTTCAAAAAAACAGAACCACAATGATATCAATAATAACAACACAAAACAAGTGCTTCACCCAACAGTGAAATTGAATCAACTTTAATAGCTCAAAATCCAAAAAAATAGAATTCAATTTGAAGTAATTTGGATTTTCCATATACACAGGGTGGCTAATCCTGGGCACATCTTACTACCAAATCTATTTCATTTCCATCCTATTCCATCATTTCCAAACAATAAAGAAAACCAGAAAAGAAAAAAATACTTTAATACCACTTTGTAACATCTCGAATCCAGATTCCACTCAACTGGTGTTCTGTACCCTATTGGCCACATGGCCTAAAACACATTTTCCCAAATACAAGAGACTTCTGACTTAAAGAAAGGTCCTAGGGTGTAATATTGGGGAAACTATTCCCTCATTGGAAGAGTGTAACATAGATGAAAATAATAATAATATAATAGTGTAAGTAGTAAACAATATACATTTGAAATAAATAGTAGAAGACTGATAAGATAAATAACCAAGAAACATTTCATAAAAAAATTGATGCAAAATATTATGTTCTAATAAAATTGAAAAAATAGGTACACTACAGAAATCCACAATATATTTTTCAATAGAAAAAAGTAAACAAAAGAAACTAAGAATCATTGAAAGCCTTGGATCTGTCCAATTCTATTCAGCACCTAAACAACATCTTAAGTACCTGTAGAAGGGTTCTTTACCTTATCAATGCCTATGAAAATATAATCTGTTTGGGCCCAAAATCATGACCCAAATAGGGTGTGAGAAATAAATCCCATTAGGTAACCACCCAAGATCTATGGTTATCTTTTAGTGAGTATATGTAATGGGTAGTGTACAAAAAGGAAAAGCAGTAAACTAGAAATTACTCAAAAGTAAACACTCCTAAAAGTATTGGTTTCCATTTATAATCAGTTCATTTTCATTAGAAATTCAATTTCATTGAATTATATATGTATTGGGATGTGGCCTAAGCCCATCAATCCCCTGTATAAAGTAAAAAAAAACAAACACATCAGTAGGTTATCCAAACATAAATAAGTGAAGACTAAATCCAAGCTTATTCTTTTACTTGGTAGACATGTCATAGGTCATTCCATTTCAATATTCAATTTAACACCTCACCCAAATGCATAGAGAAACCCTTCCCTCAGGCATAACCAATCATCTCCTATAGGAATAATGAATCCTCACCCACAGTCATAAAAAATCTTCACCCGCATGCATAAAAAATGCAAGCCCACATGCATAAAAAATCCTCATTTGAAGTAATAAATAATCCATGACCGTAGGCATAAAAATCAATACGGTCGAGCCCGGTATATCAACATTTCAGCAGAAAATAAAACACTTGTAAATTACACTATTACATGGTTAACATAATAAAAAATCATGTGGGAATCATACAAAATAATCACAAAGTGAATTTAAACTATCAAAAGGCTTAAACAATTATATTCACATGGGGGGTTCATATCACAAGCCTAATTTAATCAAACAATTACAAGGATTAAACAAATATACTCACATGGGGAAGTTTACGTATAACAAGAAAACATGTGAATTAAACTATCACAAGGATTAAGAAATTTTCATCTAATGTGGGCAATGTTCAATAAACCAATTTCATTTTATATACCCCCAAAATGGGAATAATGGCTTTCCCATTGGCATTCTAGTCCAAATGGCCAAACGATGGTCATCTGAGTGAAGCACACCCACGGTGTGGACCTTAATCAAACCAAAAAGATTAAACAAGCTTAAAATAATTTAATTAATGGCCAAATCATAACTAGGAATCAACAAGGGTAAATTTA
The DNA here is from genome assembly GCA_963277665.1 of Viscum album. Classification (NCBI taxonomy): domain Eukaryota; kingdom Viridiplantae; phylum Streptophyta; class Magnoliopsida; order Santalales; family Viscaceae; genus Viscum; species Viscum album. Next base: position 1,778,940,480 of record OY728157.1, read on the forward strand.
CATTCAAGGATATACCCTAAACATGGGAGAATGGCATTTCAACACATATAAATAACATGACATTGAAAAAAAGGAACAATACTACCTACCACGTCGTAGTACGACTCTCATCATCCAACCTGAATATCCAATTCAAGCCAGAAAGATGTAGATCGATCAGGTTCAAACATAACTGACGACAAAAGAATTGGGGATCAAATGATCAATTTGGAAGGGATTGAAGGTTCAACACTGCTTGTTCATCATCCTGGGAGATCCCATTTCAGTTTTCACAAAAACGATGCTACTACCTGATTTATTGAATAAACAAATTACATTGTGTGTACATGAGACTTCACACTGTGTCCGTACAGTCTCTAGACATACCATTGCACGTTCATGTATTGAGAGTACCTGGAGTGTATCCAAACATAAAAAATATGTACCTATAAGTACACACCATGTAGTTCCCAGTCACATCATGTAATAGGCCGGAAGTCATCCCTTTAACTATTACCCCCCATTTTCTAAAGTATAAACTTAAAAAGAATGATCCACACATCACAAGATGAACTGGGTTCTTACAATATCATGTTTTAATGGAAACTGGGCATGGTAACTGCCTATGGTCACTTAAGTCCTTCATGTGGCCACTATATTTTTTAATAGAGAAGTTTCATGACTTTATATGGTAGGTAAATCACTTACTGTAGTGGGTACTCTTCTTATCATATTCACTTTAATTGTTCTTACAGTAACTTGATTTCTTATCACGGTTGCCTCATTATATTCTTGTAGTACGAATATCTCTTCACACAATCACTATAATAACATATACAACCAATAAAACAGTTAGATAAAATTTTCTTATCATCACACGGTAACTAGGTTTCTTCATATTGTTGGTAGTTTCCTTCATACAGTCACATTGAGTTCAATGAATGGTATGCTTAGTACACATATTGTCACTTGATCTTCAATGCACGGTTAGTGAAGGAATTAGATAGAATTGGTGCATGGTAGGTAATTTTTTAGGCTGTCAGTACCACATCACATAAACTTCATGGTTAGTATGATTCTTCAATTGGAATTTAGGAATTATAACTTCAAGACTTATGCATTTTTACCATCTTGTCCAAAAAATGTTTGGCTAATAAAAATAACAAAATTCAATAAAAAATTATTAACATGATTTGGGATCATTAAAATAAATTGGTATTATCCTAATACAATAATATACCCCCATTTTAGGATTAAAAATCATGGAATATATGTTCAATGAATTAAAAATAGATATATTAAATGAATTGAAAATAAATTAGAGGTCTGAACAATTTCATTCAAAAAAGGTAGTGATCATATCTCTCAGTATGTGTTCTTCATTCATATCAGAATTTGTAACCATTTTGGATTATCAATAAGTGACTTTGAGGAAAAATAAATTAAAAGTAACGTAAATAACTAGAGAAAAATAAATAAAAAATGAGTATTCCCCTTTGATTTCAAATGGGTTACAAAAAAGGATTATAAGGAGTCGCTATCAAAAATTCGACTCAAAATATAAATCGGTAACATCCTTGATGTTCATAGTGAGTATGGGATCCTTTTCATTAGAGGTAGATGCTGAAATAGAAGTCATATTATGGGGAGGAAATGTAGAATAATGTCCACCAATGACTACACATCTGTAAATCAGTATGAGATGCTCAAATTTTTACCTAGTATACAAGCTAAAATGATTATGGTTAGAGGAGTTAGTGATTGGGGTGCAAGATATAGGTACCAAAAGAGGATCCAGTACAACTATATTAGAATTATACATGTAGGGTTACATTATCTTGGTAAAGTAACTCACTTTATGAGACACATGTTCCATATCTTAATAAAAATCCACTTTATTCACCATAAAAGACTCCAAAACTGGAGTGAGCACATTGATATTCTTAACTTGAGACTTAAAAATCATGGGTTAAAAGTTGAATTTTAATACACAAAGTCAGAGTTCAAAACATGGAATTTTAGTATGACTCAGTAAATATTATAATAAGATAGAAATCAATGGCCTTATTGATTTCTTATTTATCTCTTCTAGCTTCTATAACATATTTTGTAACTAATTTCCCAGACTTTGAGGCATGAGTATAAAATCCATCAAAAACCATTTCTATTATCAAATTAAATTCATTAATACCAATTTCCAACTCATACAATATGAGTTGTTTTATACTTTCCTCATTAATAGTAAATTACACATGAGGAGCGGGAGGTGGAGCTGCAAATGTTAAATCATGAAATTATGAACTTAGATACCTCTGATATAATTTCAATATCATTCAAAATAGGTCTAGCTATAGATAATTAGTCTCAACATTTAACATTTCAATATCATTTTTCTGTATTTCCATTATAATATGTAATCTGGGCTAAAGATATGGGATTTCTAAAGTAACAACCGTGGATAAATATTCCTCCTTGAAATGATCCAAAGAATTTCAAAAATCAAGGAACAATTATTTTAACACACTCATTAGATCTGATTTGAACTTATTCAAATCATCTTCAATGACATAGGATGTAAAAGATATAGAATGAGGAAAATAAGGATATGTATCATAAGCTATATTCCTACCATCACCCTCAATATCCATGGATCTAGATCTTGAAGAATAAACTTTAGTTCTATAACCAACATATACTTATTCATTAACTTCAAGAGGTTTAGAATTAATATATTCAATAGGAGATATTTCATTTCCACCCTCAAGTTCCCCAACATGATTTTAAGTAGTAGGTACACATATTCTTTCCAAAACATGATCCATAGAAGGTATTTCAAGATAAAACTCTAGATCATTTTGAGAATCTATCTCATAAATTAAAGAGGCTTGTAGTACCATTTTAGAAGAAAGGATGGAAGGTTCACCATGTCTCGGTGGACTACCCCATTGTCATAATTCTCAAAGCCTAAATATTTCACAACTAACACTTTGGATCCTAGTAACTTCTCCCCCTTGATAGTTTCATATAGTATACTTGGTCTCAGAGTGATTAAAATATCAAGAAACTTATCTGAACTATATTTATCCTCTTCAGAATAATGGGAGTCATCCCATCTAGGATCTTCTAAAACACCACTAATAAAAAACATAGTTTCAACAGTGTCCTTAGACTATAATTCTTATTCATTGGATGGTAATGGTAGAGGAGAGTTTGTGGTATAAAACAAATAACATTAGAGATTCACATATCATCCTCATGGGTGACCCTAGCATCCTCATAAAGACCAACCATATAATCTTATTCTTATTCTTCAACGTTATCAACTTTAACTTATTCTATAGAAATAACCACTTCATTATTATAATACTCAACAATATAATCTAGTTCAAGACCTAAATCCATGAGATCCCTTACTCTAACATGATACTTAAAAAGGGAAAACATCTCACACCACTTCTCTAGGTTGGATACCCAATATTCCTTATAGGGGTTCCAATTAACTTTCATGTGTCTATATATCCATTTAGTTAGAAATATTCCATCAATGAAAATTACCTTTTCTCCCCCCATAGGTACTAAACCATCATACTCTAAAGGTGTTGAAATAAATTCTTGATATTGCATGGAATTGAATTTAAAAGAGGGGATGAACACTAATTCCTTCGAATCACCACATATCTTTTCAAGTTGGACTAGATCCCATTTTTTATCAAGATAAAAAATAAAACATCCTAGTTCCTAAGGACACTAAATTACCCATTTTGGGATAGATAAAATAAATTATAAACCTCGTTAACAACCTAAACTCACCAATAAGTTGTACAATGGTTGGCCTTCTGGGTGTTTCATTCTTAGTCAGATCTTCTAGGGATCTTCAAAACTCAAAATTTGCATTATTTTTTGGATAATTACTTTGGTATTCTTCATGCTCAAACTTATGTAGCTTACCAAAACATTTTTACAAGTTATTTGCAGAAAACTCAAAATAATATCCATCCACCTTTATCCTAATAGTGTCTCAATTATTTCTAGAAAGAAATTCCATGTACTCATGGAATTCCATAACCAGACTTGTATATAAATATTTACTATTTAACACAAACCAAGCATCCTAGACATGATTATAAATTAATTTCCATACAAGAAATCTTCCTGATTGAATCCATTGAGAATCTATTTCTTTTTCATCACATACTAGATGATCAATTAGATGTGGGTTTCATGTATTGATTATGTCACTCAAGCTTCCTCGACCCTTTTGTATTTCTTTATAGGAGGTGCTTCGATAGGCATAGTGACATCGAGATCCCATTTAATCCTTGGAATACTTGTAATAGATTTTTTTCTCATAAGGTTCGTATTCATGAGAGATATTTGATAAAAGAAGGTTTTAAAAATATGTATGGATTTGAAAATAAGAAATGAGATTTAGGATAAAGATGTGTGTCAATTAATATTCCAGTTCAAATTTAAAATTCAATAATTTTGGGATAAAATAATAATATTTTTTTTATGAAAATACCACCAAAATGACTTTAATAAAAATCAAAGTACATATAGATATGATAGGTATACTGACCATACACTCACTGTAAGAATATTAACCATGTGAGTTAAGTTCCATTGTAGGTATAATGATTGCATGACAAGCTGGTCTCTATAGGTTTATTAACAGTGTGAATAATAACTCATGCATACCTAACAACCCATGTGATATAAACTTCATGGTTTAATTAGAAAACATATCAAACCTATCTTAAATCAAGAGAAGGAAAATGTTTAGTAATAAGACATCAATAAGAAGATGATTAAAAAAACTCAAGAGTTAGAACTAATTAAAGGATTTAGAAATAGTTAAGCATCACAAACACATGTCTAGTATAGTTCATTCTCTCAATATTAACTGGCTTTTTAGATATATGGAAATAATAATGTCTAGTAACAATTAATTCAAGAGTTATATCACCCTTTTTAAAATTATCTCTCAAAATTTTTTTTCTTATATCAACATTTATTTCTAGAGTGATATAGAGGATTATTAGAAATGTTTTCAGAACTTGTTTTGTCCCAATTTATAGGTACATGTCTGAATTGATATCTATATTATTGTAATTTATTCTTCATCCATATAATCTATTCACAAAAACTACTTTCATCTTTTTACTCATCTTCATTAGTAGATAATGCAACATAATTCAATTTCTTACTACACTATGAAAAAATAGACTTTCATAAAATAATACATGTTATAGTGGTTATATTTATATCTAACATACCATCCACAAAATGATCATTTGAATAACTACCTCAAATTCATGACCATTAATGTAAAAAACCAAAATTGGTTGTATTCTTGAGTTATTTTAAAGAATATGTTTTACAATATTTATATGATATTATTTAGGGTTTTCTTGAAAACATGAACACATGCACACACTACAAATAATATAGAGACTATTAGAAGTTAAGGATAATAAACATCTAATCATACCTTTATAAGTAAATTGATACAATGTCTTATATTTTAGTCTCATAAGAGTATCATTACCTTTGGTTCTATCAATACCAAAAAGTTTTAAGATATCCTTTTTTTATTTTCTTATATTTATAAAAAAGTCTTATTTATTTTGAAAAATGTTAAATCCAATAAATTATTTTAAATCACCCATTAAACTAATTTCAAATTCATTTTTATTCATTTTTTGAAATTCAATACACAAAGTGTTTTTGGATGATCAAAAATATTATCATCAATATATATTTTAAATAATAGAACATCGTTTAAAATTATTTTTATAAATAAATTAGGTTGAGAAACACTTTTTTTAAACAATTTTAATTAAAAAAGTGTTGAGTCTATCATACCAAGCTCTAGGAGATTATTTTAAGCCATAAAAATAATTTGTTAATTAAAAATTTATTTTTAAAATGAGCATTATCACATATTGGTATTTGTTCAACAAATACATCCTTAATGATATATCCATTTTAGAATCCACTCTTTACATCCATTTAATATAGTTTGAAATTAATAGGTGTAAAATATGAAATAAATATTTCAATGGCCTCAAGTCTATCTATGGGTATGACAACCCATATATTTCATACATTTTATTTTATGATTTATTGTATAAATATACACTTAATACAACCCCATAATATCATAATGCCGAATTTATTTTGGTAATTAGGTAAATAGAATAACATCATGAATCAAAAATACAAATACATAAACTAAAACTCTATAACATTCCATTAACTTTCCATGATCCTCTAAAACTGTATTGGATAAACTGGGGAAGTACATAATAAAATACTGAGATATAAATCCCAATAAGAGAATAAGAAAATCATAAAATGAAGATATTAATAGGTTTGAGTCAATAGAAATATCAAGGTAACATAAAAAGGGTGAGAATCAAAAACATGAACATGAAAGCATGATATATGGTGATAACATAAAGGCCACATGGGAATGTAGAAACAACATAGAACATGACATCATCAGAATAAGTCAACTTAAACTGCTGAGAAATAGTAACATTGTCTTCTTAGGATAAAATCACACACACCATATATGGAATCTCATTATATAAAAACAATACCCAATTCATTGAAGGGATATATAAATCTAGGCCCACCCGTCACATTCATACCATGTACAGGCATAAATGTTCCACATTGATTATACAATACAAGAATGTATATCATAAATTTTAATGCCATTATTATGGAGTTTGGGTTAAATAAATTTATGGCCCAAATAAATTAAAGATAGGTATACCTAGGTCTAGTGTAAATGGGTATGGTTATTCACCACACAAATGTTTTTTATGGAAAATATTAGGATGATTTCAACAACATAACAAGGGTATATAAAGATTCATTGAAGAGTTTAATGAGAGTGAAATGGTTCTCTAGTCACATGTAAAACATAATTAAATTAATATGGATTCAAAAAAACATATCCCAATATGAATAATTAGGAATAAAGAGGCATAATATGAAGAAAGTTCTTGAATAAAAAGAAGTAGAGAATCCCTTACCTTGAGAAGGTACTTCAAAAAGTGTGGGAGGAGTTTATTAATATATTTGGGGCATATTGGGATGGATATATAGAAGTAAGTGTAGATTAGATTCATTATCCATTGGTTTTTGGTGAAGATTAATGAAAGATGGGGAGGATTTTTATAGCAAAAGAGAGGAGAATTATTCATTAATTTCTAAACATAGGTTTTAGAATCTATATGATAAATTAATCCAAACCACAAAAAATTACATTTTTTCCCATGTTTTATTACAAATTGGAGTGGGTTTAGTTATTTTATAATTCTAAGATCTGAAATCATTGAAATAACACCATTGGTGATGTGGAAGTGAGTCAGGTTTATAAACAATTGATTTTAAATCATTAAAATATAATATAGGTTTTGAAGGATTAATTAAGAGTTTATTAGATTAATCAAATAACTTAAAAACAGATTATTTTAAATGGTAAACAATTTTTTGTTTAGTGATACTATTTATGGTATTTATTTCATAATTTTTAGGCTTTTATGATGTCATAATACATACCACATAACTATACTATATTTATTTTTTTAGAAAAAATTATAATATCTCATAAAATTATGAAAAATTCACCATTGGATTATTTTAATGTGATAATTTAAATATTAATATTTATTTTATCAAAATAATTCTAAAAATGTGAGAATTTACTCTTTTAAATAAAAAATCCCCATTTATTGAAAAATAATAGTTTTTTGACAATAACAGTTTTCTAAACCTTATAAAAATTACACTTGACTTCATAAAAATATATTATCATTTATATTTAATTAATAATATTTAATAATAATATTTAAATAATATAATATTTATTTCAAAATTTCTTGAATTCAATAATAAATTATTTCTTGACTGAAACTATATATTTCCCAAAAATACATTTTTTTTATTCATATAAAAATCTATTTTTTATAAATATTATTATTTAATCATTATAAAGTAATAAAAAAATATAAATATAAACATTAATTTATAAAAAAAGTTTAAAAAATCATATTTTTAGGGTCTATATACTTATCCCTTTATTATACTAATGAATTTATTAAGGGAAAGTTATGTGATGGTAGGATTTTTTTAGGGTGGTTCAAGAAACATGGTTGGGGTCATCATCATGATGAGATTGAACTTGTACTATTAATGGTTTCACTTATTATTTAGTTGTTTAAACTTTTCTTATTATTTTTCAATGGAAAATCCCAGTGATGATATCTCCCTTTGATGCTCTGATAAATGAGATTCATAATATATGATCCTACTAGTCAATTTCATCACTTAATTTTACTATATCAATTGGAATTATCAAATCCCTATATATAAATACAAATCATACAATCACTTTATATTGAAAATACTATAATAAATTATAATTATAAATGTTCCTTTAAAACCAATAGGATATAACATATAACAATGCAAAATAACCAAATTATTTCATGTGTTTTATATAATTTCATTTCTCAATAAGGCGTTTACTAATTTAAAAAGGGAATTTGATTTTTAAATGTTTACATCATTAAATTATTCACCCCTTAAAAAATTTATCCCTTGAAATTTCATTTGAACACTGTAATTGAACAATTTACTTCTGTTTAACCACCACTTCTAGTTCCCATGTCACTTCAACAAACTTATGGTTCTTCCAAAACAATTTAACTAGGTGAGTTATCTTATTTCGTATAACCTTGTCACTATAATCTGAGATCTTATATTATTTCCCCTTGTATGTAATAAAATTCTCCACAGGTACCACCTCTTGATTTAGTACATGTAAGGGATCTAGTATGTAATTACTCAAGAGGGATACATAAAAAAATCATTTATTTGAGATAGGTTATGTGGGAGAACTAGTTGATAGTCCACCGCTATGATGAAATCAATGATATCGAAGGGGATGACGTGTCTTGGACTAAGCTTTACCTTCTTTTGAAAACTCATGAATTATTTCCTCAGGGATATATGAAGAAACACTTTATATCCAACCTCAAACTCAAGGTCTCATAAATGATTTTATGTATAGATTTTATATCAACTTTGTGTGGATTTCATATGACGATTAATGTTTTGAACTTTCTCTATAATTTCATAGATATGATCAGGCTCTATCAGCATTCACTCACAAGCTTTATTCGAGCATGATAGAGTCTGAAACCGCTTCCCATATATAACATCATAAGGTTCCATTTGAATTCAGGAATTGAAACAATTTTTATATGAGAACTCCACTACGGTAAGGTTTTTATCCCTACATCCTTATAAATTTTCTAAAAAATATATCTTCAAATCCAATAGAGTTTTAATTGTTCTTTTAGATTGACTATTCATATGAGGGAGATAAGTAGTGTTGAAGATCATTTATATATCCAATTCTTAAGGAATTATTCTGCAAAACATCTAGGTAAACCCAAATTTTGATCATATACAATATAAATTAGAACACTATGAAGTCTTACCACTTGACCTATGTATATATTAGTGATTTGGTCAAGAGAGAAATATTCATTGATAAAAATAAAATGCACTGACTTGGAAATTAGATCAACTACCACACAAATGGTTTTATTGTCTTTTGATGTTCTGTTGAGTCTGATGATGAAATCCATGGTTATGTTTTTACATTTACATACTTGTAAGGGAAATGGTCTCATTATAACCATAGACGCTATTTAGCCTTAACTTATTGGAATACCAATCATTGTGATACAATGTTTTCAGTCACCATCTTCAGGTTATCCCGTTAGGAGTTTTTCTTCAAATCTCTATACATCTTACTTCTTCCTAGATGAATAGAGAACGATGATATATTCACATAATCTAGAAGTTCCTTATTTAGTTTTGGTTTTTAGGGGACACATAACAAGGTTTCAAAACTTATAACTGTATCTTTAAAAATGATAAACATTGGAATATTTTCTATTTTTTCTATAGTATATCATCATGTTTTTGATCATCCTTGATCCCATCCTGAATAGATGGTTGATAAGAAATTTGATAAAGGTAGGATAAATATCTATTTTTTATTCCCATGTCTATCCTCTATATGTCCCAAAATATTGGATCCCTTTCGATTATCATCATGGATAGGGTGGAAATATCCTTTCTACTCAAAGCATCTACTACATTGTTCACCATCCTAGGGTAGTAATGTATTGAGCAATCTTCATCATTGACTAGCTCTAACCACCTTCTTTGATTCACATTGAGATCCTTTTGTGTGAATTTGAACTTGAGTGTTTTATGATCTGAATATATTTCACACTTATCCCTATAGAGAAAATTTCACCAAATATTTAATGAGAATCACTGTATCCAATTCTAGATCAACTATTGGGTAGTTCTCGTAACACCCCATGATTCTACGGTACACTTCTCTTTGAATAATGTGATAGCGTGTGTTGTACGAAACATCGAGTTCTAACACACCACAACCAATCAAACTAGCCGTTATGAATAGTAATACCTACTTTTTGAAATTTTATAAATTCTATCTCTCAAAATGGACTTCATTTTTGGATTTGGAATATCGAATTTAGCCTAGGGTGAAATTTTTAAACTTTTCGGATAATATTTATATTTTGATGAATAGTGAAAATTACTAAATTTTAATTAAAAACAACTTTTTTAATCGAAATAATTTATATTGATAAATTATGAATTTGAGTGGTTTAAAAGTATATTTAGAATATATTTTTACCATTTAATAAAATGTTGGTCATTGTTCATAATTTTACAATTAAACGGACCTAAACAAGTGTCAATCTTTTGATTGTTATTATCTCTTAAAAACATTGTTTTTGTTAATTTGTGCCACTTATGTGTTTTGAATTTGGAAAAATGGATTGCATATTTGAAAGCAGGATGTTAATATTGTGTAAATAGGTAATTTTTATTTTTAGACATTTTGAATAATTACTTTGGTAAATATTTTATTTACCATGGTTAAGGGTAAATCCGGTAAATAAGGGTTAAAGAATAATATTATAATAATACTAAATTACCCTAAAACGTGTCCTAACCTTATTGGTCAATACATGTCCGACCATGGGCATCTTTGGGTCGAATTTTGGACCCCATAGAGCCACTTGTAGGTGATAGGGACACTTTATTTTAATTAAGTTAAAATAAATACAAAAATGACAGAAGCATATATCTTTTAGCAAAACAATTTTTACATAGGGTTGTATATGATGGATTTTTTACTATTAATATTAATTAGAAAGCTAAAAATATTTCCTAAATAATTATATTTTGTTTATAATTTTTAGACATTATATAATTTAATTTATTTATGACACAATGGTGATGTAGTAATTACAAAAATAATAAAAAATTAGAATAATTGATATTATAAATACCCAAATAAATGTAATTTTAGACTTTTTATAAATACAAATAATTTTATATGATAATATGACATGTTAGGATTGATTTAATTAACTTTTATCGAAGTAATAATTCTGTTATGATTTTTAAAAAATTCAATTATTTAATAGTGTCAAAATTGACATAAAAGAGTTTTTACAACAAATATTATATTATTAATTGATATTAAATTCCTAAAAATCTAAGGATCAGCCAAGGGACTTATATAATTATAGGTGTATCATTAATGGACCACTTGGGGGTCTCTTGGATTTATATATTAATTTTATTAACCATATAATATAAAAATACAAAGAGACATTGTAAAAGTGAAACTAATTAACTTAGAGTTAATACTTAAATATAAGGTTAATATAGTAACCCAAACCTGTATTAATTCTATTGGTTGAGTGTTTTTCGACCCATAAACACCTTAAACTTTAAATAATACACTTTGGAGCCATTATAAATCAAATATGAATTTATTATTAAATAATATTTCTAGCTTTTCCAAGGTGCCCATCACCCCTCTTATAAAAGGGTACTCCCCCTTCTCACTAATTCACACATTAAAAAGCCTTTTGGTTCGGCCAAACCCTGACCAAATACACTATAAACATCCCTCAATACAACCTAGAGCCCTTAGTTTGATCAGAAAGCCAACCTAAGGAGCCCTTGTGATCAAATAAAAAGGAAGAACCCGAAGAAGAGGTAATGTTTTCACCACCCGTTTTCAAATTCATTTCTTCTTCAACTTCTTCTTTCTTTGTTATTACCATTCTAAAATAATGAATCCAGTATCTCATATATAATGTAATATTATTATAAATATGGTAAAACCATATTCAGTATTCTATCCATCCTTTGAATGATATGTCACCATACGTGCGTACGTACGGCTTACCGTCTCCACGCCGTGGTGTAATTGTTATTCAATATATTATTATTTGGATGGGTATAATAATGATTTTTAATTCATTTAAATAATAAATATAACATGATAATTATTATTTATATATGATATACCATCCAATTATATATTATTTTAACATCAAAAGAATGATATTGTCGCTCGTGCGTACGTACGGACTACCGTCTCCACGAACGTGATGAGATTCATTCTCAATCGTATCTATTCAAGTATAATTCTTATTTGATGATTTAAAAATAATGTTTGAGGACTTTATATCATTATGGATATTAATTAAATACAACCTATCCATGACAAACATGGCTTACGTAACAAAACATATAAAAGAAAACGAGTAAGTTAACACCCGACACAACAATAATACTAAGATATTATTAACAAATCAATGATAAAAGATAATATATGATATCATATTAATGTATATGATTGTTTTATAATTTAATAACAATTATTTCACCATTATACAGGAGGTTAACCTACCTCCAACCAAGGAAAAGTACACGGTAAGGGTTTATTTCACAATCTCTTCATTATCCGACGTTGTTTATACGTAATAATATACTGGGATTTCTTTATCATCCACATCCATGTTTCTTCAAAATGTATTTCAAAACATTTTTACTATTTACAAGAATATGGGTTAATGTTATTTATACCCTTGTTTTACTTTTTATAAGTGGTTTATAAAGGAATCTTTCCATCGTTTTCCAAACAAGGTGCTTTTTAACCTTTTCGACAGAATTAAGGTAAGAATGTTTTTTTTAACTTATACGGCGGGTGCGGCTATTTTCCACCGTTATAAAATCGTTTAAGCTTACTTATAAGCTTATAAGAATATTTTCAAAGAAAATGTTTTATTTTATAAATATATGAATCTTAAATAATTTCAAAATAGAAAGAGATATTTCATTAAAAAGTGTTTTGATTTCATCTATGTCAACGTCCTTTGATGGATTTTAAGTTTATTTGGAGTTGATTTATTATGATAAAATACTTCCATATTGTATTGATGGTTTTGTGATATGTTTGACTGTGGATGTGTTATTTTTATACCATTCATAGTTTATGAAGAAAGTATTGACATTTCTTATGCTAGTTTTAATATGAATGTTTATGTTATGTTTAGACCTGTTCATATGAGGAATGCATTGGACTTAATATGTGATGGGTGGAGCCCGCTATAGCTCCTCGATGCATTGGTAGGTCTCATGAGACAAACTAGTTTGTTGGCACAAGGCCTTGGAAAAATCTTATTTGTAGTCTTGGCATGAGGCCTTGGCTATGTGGTTATGATAGTCTGGCATTATGCATTCCATCATTATGAAAGTGGTTATTGATATTACATGTGATTATTCGATTAGTAGAATATCCATGTGAATAAGTAAATGGAATTCTTTCATTTTATTTCTGCCATATTATGTTTATGTTCAAGTTTAAAGTTCTTTTGGTTTAGTTATACATTGCCTTAAATGTTTATTCTTATTTATGAATGTTTCTGATATATTGTTATCCTTACTGGGCATTTGAGCTCACCCCTTTCTATGTTTTATTTCTCCAAGGATGTGAAGAAGTATTTTATGAATAACCTACAAGGATAGTATGAGGGGATAAGAGTGTGGAATATGGAGACTATATTTTTGTAGGTTTCATTTTATGATGTAATGTAAACTTTATGAATGTATCTAGTTATTCCAAGGCTACTAAAGTAATCGGTCTTTCGAGACATGATCTTTATTGTGATCATGCCAATGTTTTGTAATAATGCACCGACTCTGGGTAACTGGGGTTAGGGCATTATAGTTGGTATCAAAGGAAGTTTAGTACAAACCTTGGAAGCTAGATTTAGATAAACTCTGATTAGATCACATAGATTTAAGATTGACTTTGAGGATTAGTATAGACGAACTTCCTAGAATTTTGGTATTGTAGAGATTTTGTGAGTTTTTAGAGAAATACATCCCGGTCTGGATACGAGTAGGTAGAGGCGGCTCTGGCACAGATGTACCTAGGGGTAAATCCTGAAAATACAGCTTTGAGCTGGACTCGAATGGGAACTGGTGCATGACAACGGGCCTTGCTGCACTCTTGGTTACGACACTCTCGGGGGATATGCTTAGTATAACTCTCATTTTCTTTATAAATAATTATGAAGGGTTTATGAGTATATACTTCCTCAAAGAAAACATTTTTATGATTATGGATTATATCCATAAATAGTTCAATTTATGTTAAGTGTTTTATAAGTATAGAATTATGTATTTTGATTCATAAACTAATCTAGTTTATGCCATTGTTTAGAAATGGCGCCTAGTGGAAAGAATAGAAACCGTATCAATGCACGCACTCCATGTAGGGATTGCCTTTCTGCTCAAGATAATTATAGTGGAGATGGTGATGCAACTAGTGCCGATCAGGTAATCAACACACTGGGACAACTCACTCAGGTTATGAATAATAACCTTACCCGTATGGAGCACCCTGATCCGCAGCGTGGAGGATCAATGTTAGATCGTTTCATGAGGCAACAACCACCAACATTCAATGGGAGTACAAATCCTTTAGTAACTGAGCAATGGATAAATTCCCTATAGAAAATATTTCAGGCTTTGGAGAGTAGTGAAAGGGAAAATGTTATCATGGTAGTTTACCACCTCACTGGAGATGCTGATCAATGGTGGTCATTGATTAAAAACATGAAGGAAGATGATGAAGTATCAAATATGTAATGGAGGGAGTTCAAATATCTGTTTTTAGAAAAATAATTTCTTCATGACCATCGAGCAGATATGGAAAGACAATTTCTGAGTCGAAGACAAAAGGAGAATGAGAATGTTGAAAAGTATGAGGCTAACTTTACAAGGTTAGCAAGGTATGTTGTAGATTATATACATAACCCAAGAAGTAAGATTGATCGTTTCATTGATGGGTTAAAACAATTTCTCCGTTGATCATTAGTCTCACAATCCTTCTCGTCGTACGAAGACATTGTCGCGTGTGTATCAAGACATAGAAAGAATTCTCTAAGTCATATGACTTTAAAGCAAAGAAAGAGAAGAAAAGATATGATGATCAATCTGGGATTTGAAATAAAGGGAATAAGGGAAAAGTTTAATATCCATCCTCTAGTAAATGTTGGAAGAAACACCCTGGTACTTGCTTAAAAGGAACGGGAGTCTGTTACAAGTGTGGTGAAAAAGGCCACCAAGCTCGTGACTGCAAGGGGAAGAAGGAAGCTACTGATGTCCAATGCTACAATTGCAGGGAGATGGGACGTTATGAAAATGAATGTCCTAAGGATTGGGGGAACTTACCTCAGAAGAGGCCAAGGGATCAAGGACAAGCTTATGATATCACTACTACTAAGGTAGAAGCTCTGAAAGACGTGTTGGCAAGTAATTTAATGGTTTACTCAAGTTTAGAAAATGCATTATTTGATTCTGGATCATCGCATTGTTTCATATCTTCCTAGTTTCCTAAGAAAATTAGATATTTCTAATTTGATTTAACAAGGGAGTTGTCAGTCAAAACTCCTAAGGGAAGTATCAATGCAACAAAGTTTTGTGAATCAATCCCCATTAGAGCACATAAATGTTATTTATCTGCTGATCTCATCGGCATACCTATGATTAAGTTTGATATAATCCTCGGTATGGACAGGATTTCAGATCATGATGCGAAGATTTATTGTAAGAAGAAAGAGGTTACTATTTTTGATGATGATGATAAAGAACACCTTATCTTTAGAGCAGAATCGTCACCACCTAATTCTTATCTAGATCCACCCCCAGTAGCTTAACTAAATTCAATTATTGGGGAGGAAGAGAATGAAATGACTATGGGTGATGAAAGGAATGTTCAAATAGAGGATGTACCTATTGTGAAAGAATATGTAGATGTGTTTTTGGAAGATTTACCTGGACATCCTCCAGAACAAGAAGTTGAGTTTTCCATTGATTTAATTCCTGGATCAATGCCTATATCTAAGACCCCTTATAGAATGGCCACTGTGGAATTAGTCGAACTAAATAAATAACTAGAATAATTGAGTAATAAAGGATTTATTCGACCTAGTGTTTCTCCATGGGGAGCCCATGTTCTTTTTGTTAAAAAGAAAGATGGATCTATGAGGTTATGTATCAACTACAGGAAGATCAATGCTATAACAATAAAGAACAAGTATCTCCTACCTCGCATTGATGATTTATTTGACCAACTACATGGAGCTTAATACTTTTCAAAGATTGACCTTCGATCTGGATACCATCAGTTGTGTGTGAAGAAGGAAGACATTCCAAAGACATCATTTCGAACCAAGTATGGGCATTATGAGTTTACTGTAATGCATTTTGGATTGACTAATGCACCCTCTGTTTTTAAGGATCTAATGAACAGAGTTTTTAAGAAATATCTTGATGACTTTGTAGTGGTATTTATTGATGATATCTTGGTATACTCTAAAAGCTACAAAGATCATGAAAATCACTTGCGCATTATCTTGAAGACTCTGAGAAGACATGAAATATATGGGAAGTTTAGCAAGTGTGAATTCTGGATTCAGGAGATTTATTTTCATGGCCATATTGTCTCTAAATATGAAATCTCTGTTGATCCTTCTAAGACCAAGGCAATCCAAGAATGGCCTGCACCGACGAGTATAACTGAGGTACGTAGTTTTATTGGTTTAGCAGGTTACTATCGACGTTTCGTCCAGAATTTTGCCCGATTGGATAACCCATTAACGAAGCTCACACGTAAAGGGGTTAAATTTGTTTGGACAAAAGAGTGTGAAGAATGTTTTGAAGAACTGAAGAGAATATTATTCAATGCTTCTATATTGACTATACCATCGGGGAATGATGGGTTTGTTATTTATAGTGTTGCATCGAAGAAAGGACTTGGTTGTGTCCTTATACAGAATGATAGGGTTATTTCCTATGCATCATGACAGTTGAAAATTCATGAAAAAAACTATCCTACTCATGATCTCGAGTTAGAAGCTATGATCTTTGCTTTGAAGATATAGATGCACTACCTCTATGGTGAAAAATGTGAGATTTATACTGATCACAAGAGTTTGAAGTATATTTTCTCACAAAAATAACTCAACATGAGGCAAAGGAGATGACTTGAATTACTCAAGGATTATGATTGTACGATACACTACCACCCGGGGAAAGCAAACAAGGTGGCAGATGGTTTGAGCAGAAAAGACCATGGAGTTTTGAACGTGATGAGAATTGAAAGGGATCCAATTTTCATGGATCTAGTAAAGATGGACATGGGAACAACCAGGGAAGGTGAAACATCAATGCTTTTTCAAATGGTTGTAAAACCATATTTACTATAAATGATTTAGAGTTCTCAGACAGATGATAAAGAATTTCAAAAGAAGATTAAAGATGTGAATGATGGTAGATTGAGAGACTTTTTGTATGAAGATGGAATTTTGAAATTCAGGAAGAGACTTTGTGTTCCCGATATATCTGATCTAAAAAGGGAATTTCCTGATGATGCTCATAGTTCCAATTTCTCAATACACCCTGGGAGCACCAAAATGTATAGAGACTTGAAGGAACATTTTTGGTGGGACAACATGAAGAGGGAGATTTCTGATTTTGTGTCAAGATGTATGGTTTGTCAATAAGTGAAAGCTGGAAGGCAACATCCTGTAAGAGTCAAAAAACCTCTTACCATACCGGAGTGGAAATGGGACAACATTACGATGGACTTTGTCATGGTACTACCAAAGACTCCTGGAAGGAATGATGAAATATGGGTTATTGTTGATCGTCTTACCAAGTCAGCACATTTTCTTGATATAAGGGAAGATTTACCGCTTGAACGACTAGAAAGACTATATATTAATGATGTTGTTAGACTTCATGGAGTACCCCTATCGATTTTTTCTGATTGTGATCCCCATTTTACTTCATGATTCTGGAAAAGTCTTCAGAAAGCCTTGGATACTGAACTTCATTTGAGCACTGCCTACCACCCTCAAATAGATGGACAATCAGAATGAACTATTCAAACCTTAGAAGACATGTTGAGATTCTGCTCACTTGACTTTCAGGGTATGTGGGATCAATATTTACCTCTAGTAGAATTTTCCAATAATAATAGCTTCCATTCGAGTATTTAGATTGCACTATATGAAGCGTTATACAGAAAGAGATGTCACACACCAACCTGTTGGGATGACGTTGGTGAAAGAAAACTTGTAGGTCCAGAACTGGTGGAGGAAACGATGGAAAAGGTGACGGTAATCCAAAATCACATCAAAGCAGCTCAAAGTCGGTAAAAGAGCAATGCCGATAATCGAAGGAAGGATTTGGAATTTCAAGTCGGTGATCATGTTTTCCTTAAGGTATCTCCATGGAAGGGAGTCATACGTTTTGGTAAGAAAGGTAAATTGAGTCCCAGGTACATCAGACATTTTGAAATTCTAGAATGAATTGGGGATGTAGCTTACCGATTGGCAATGCCGCCAAGTCTCTCCAAAGTTCACGATGTGTTCCACGTATCTCTATTGAGGAAATACATGCCTAACCCAACACATGTACTCACCTACGAGAAATTAGAATTGGAAACCGATCTGTCTTATTGCGAAGATCCCATCAATATTCTTGATACAATAGAACAAGTGCTGAGAAATTGGACGACACATCTGATAAATATTTTGTGGAGAAACCATAAGATGGAAGAGGCAACGTGGGAACCCGAGGAACTTATGATGAAGAACCACCTGAGTCTTTTCATGCGGTAGTATTCTAGAAATTTCAAGGACGAAATTATTTTAAGGAG
Source organism: Viscum album (assembly GCA_963277665.1). Classification (NCBI taxonomy): domain Eukaryota; kingdom Viridiplantae; phylum Streptophyta; class Magnoliopsida; order Santalales; family Viscaceae; genus Viscum; species Viscum album. Next base: position 1,778,959,624 of record OY728157.1, read on the forward strand.
GTGAGAATGTAACACCCCAAGCTTCTATGGTACGCTTCTCTTTGAATAATGAGATAGCGCGTGTTGTACGCAATATCGAGTTCTAACACACCACAACCAATCAAACTAGCCGTTATGAATAGTAATACATACTTTTTGAAATTTTATAAATTTTATCTCTCAAAATGGACTTCATTTTTGGATTTGGAATATCGAATTTAGCCTAGGGTGAAATTTTGGAACTTTTCGGATAACATTTATATTTTGATGAATAGTGAAAATTACTAAATATTAAATAAAAACAACTTTTTTAATAGAAATAATTTATATTGATAAATTATGAATTTTAGTGGTTTTAATGTATATTTAGAATATATTTTTACCATTTAATACAATGTTGGTCATTGTACATAATTTTACAATTAAACCGGGCATAAACAAGTGTCAATCTTTAGATAGTTATTATCTCTTAAAAACACGATTTTTGTTAATTTCTGAAACTTCTGTGTTTTGAATTTGGAAAAATGGATTCCATATTTGGAATCATGATGTTAATATTGTGTAAATAGGTAATTTTTAATTTTATACATTTTGAATAATTACTTCGCTAAATATTTTATTTACCATAGTTAAGGGTAAATCCAGTAAATAAGGGTTAAAAAATAATATTATAATAATACTAAATTACCATAAAATGTTTCATAACCTTATTGGTGGATACATTTCCGACCATGGGCATCTTTGGGTCGATTTTGGGACCCCATGGAGCCAATTGTAGGTGATAGGGACTCTTTATTTTAATTAAGTTAAAATAAATACCAAAATGACATAAGAAAATATCTTTTAGAAAAACAATTTTTACATAGGGTTATATATGTTGGATTTTCGACTATAAAACTTAATTAGAAATATAAAGAGATATCCTACATAATTATATTTTATTTATAATTTTTAGACATTATATAATATAATTTATTTATGACACAATGATGTAGCAGTAATTGCCAAATTAATGAAAAATTAGAATAATTGATATTATAAATACCCAAATAAATGTAATTTGAGACTTTTTATAAATACCAATAATTTCTAGGATAATATGACATGTTAGGATTTATTTAATTAACTTTTTTGGAAGTAATCATTCTGTTAAAAGTTTTACAAAAATCATTTATTGAATAGTGTCAAAATTGACATAAAAGAGTTTTTAAAACAAATATTATATTATTAATTGATATTAAATTTCTAAAAATCTAAGGTTCGGACAAGAGACTTATATAATTATAGGTGTATCATTAATGGACCACTTGGGGGTTTCTTGGATGTATATATTAATTTTATTAACCATATAATATAAAAATACAAAGAGACATTGTAAAAGTGAAACTAATTAACTAAGAGTTTATACTTAAAGATAAGGTTAATATAGTAACCCAAACCTGTCTAAAATCTATTGGTTGAGTGGTTTTCGACCCATCAACACCTTAAACTTTAAATAATACACTTTGGAGCCATTATAAACCGAATATGAATTTATTATAAATTAATATTTCTATCTTTTCCAAAGGTGCCCCTCTCCCCTTTTATAAATGGGCACTCCCCCTTCTCACTAATTCACACATTAAAATCCTTTTGGTTCGGCAAACCCCTGCCCAAATACACTCTCAACATCCCTCAATACAACCTAGAGGCCTTATTGTGATCAGAAATCCAACCTATGGAGCCCTTTTGATCAAATCAAAAGGAAGAACCCGAAGAAGAGGTAATGTTTTCACCACCCTTTTTCAAATTCATTTCTTCTTCAACTTCTTCTTTCTTTGTTATTCCCATTCTAAAATAATGAATCCAGTATCTCATATATACTGTAATATTATTATAAATATGGTACAACCATATTAAGTATTCTATCCATCCTTTGAATGACATGTCACCATACATGCGTACGTATGGCTTACCGTCTCCACGTCGTGCTGTAATTGTTATTCAATATATTATTATTTAGATGGGTATAATAATGATTTGTAATTCATGTAAATAATAAATTTAACATGATAATGATTCTTCATATATGATATACCATCCAATTATATATTATTTTAACACCAAAAGAATTATATTGTCGCTCGTGCGTACGTATGGACTACCGTCTCCACGAACGCAATTAGATTCATTCTCCATCGTATCTATTCAAGTATAATTCTCATTTGATGATTTAAAAATAATTTTTAAGGACTTGATATAATTCTGTATATTAATAATATACAACCTATCCATGAAAAACATGGTTTATGTAACAAAACGTATAAAAGAAAATGAGTAAGTTAACACCTGAAACAATGATAATACTAAGATATTATTAACAAATCAATTTTAAAAGATCATATATGATATCATATTAATGTATATGATTCTTGTATAATTTAATAACAATTATTTCACCATTATACAGGAGGTTAACCTACCTCCAACCAAGGAAAAGTAAAAGTTAAGGGTTTATTTCGCAATCTCTTCATTATCTGAGGTTGTTTATACGTAATAATCTACTAGGATTTCATTATCATCCACATCCATATTTCTTCAAAATGTATTTCAAAACATTTTTACTATTTACAAGAATATGGGTTAAATTCATTTATACCCTTGTCTGACTTTTTATAAGAGGTTTATAAAGGAATCTTTCTATCGTTTTCCAAACAAGGTTCTTTTTAAGCTTTTCGACAGAATTAAGGTAAGAATGTTTTTTTAACTTATATGGCGGGTGCGGCTATTTTCTGCCGTTATAAAATCGTTGAAGCTTCCCTTACAATAATATAAGAATATTTTCAAATAAAATATTTTATTTTATAAATATATGACTCATAAATTATTTCAAAATTGAAAGAGATATTTCTTTAAAAAGTGTTTTGATTTCATCTATGTCAACATCCTTTGATGGATTTTAAGTTTATTTGGAGTTAATTTATTAAGATACAATACTTAAATATTGTATTGATGGTTTTGAGATATTTTTGACTGTGGATGTGTTATTTTTATTCCATTCATAGTTTATGAAGAAAGTATTGATATTTTGTATGCTAGTTTTAATACGAATGTTTATGTTATGTTTAAACCTGTTCACATGAGGAATGCATTGGACTTAATATGTGACGGTTGGAGCCCGCTATAGCTCTTCGATGCATCGGTAGGTCTCATGAGACAAACTATTGTCTTGGCACAAGGCCTTGGAAAAATCTTATTTGTATTCTTGGCATGAGGCCTTGGCTATGTGGTTATGATAGTCTGGCATTATGAATTCCATCATTATAAAAGTGGTTATTGATATTGTATGTGATTATTCGATTAGTAGAATATCCATGTGAATAAGTAAATGGAATTATTTCTTTTTATGTCTACCATATTATGTTGAAGTTCATGTTTAAAAGTCTTTTGTTTTTGTTATACATTGCCTTAAATGTTTATTCTTATTTATGAAAGTTTCCGCTATATTGTTATCCTTACTGGGAATTTGAGCTCACCCCTTTCTATGTTTTATTTTTCCCAGGATGTGAAGATGTATTTTATGAATGAACTACAGGGATAGTATGAGGGGATAAGAGTGTGGACTATGGAGACTATATTTTTGTAGTTTTCATTTTATGATGTAATGTAAACTTTATGAATATATCTACTTATTCCAAGGCTACTAAACTAATCGGTCTTTCGAGACATGATCTTTCTTGTGATCATGCCAATGTTATGTAATAATGCACCGACTCTGGGTAACTGGGGTCGGGGCGTTATAGTTATTTCCATTGATATTTCAATTAGAGTGAAGAATAAGCTATCACCTTTTTATCTTTTATGAGTACTCAACCCAATCATTTTTTGGATGTATCACTGTTGATCATGAATCGTTCACCACTGGTGGGTAATGTGTGAATAGGTGTAGTTATTAGCCACTTATTAGTCACTAAAAATATTTATTTTCATTCATCATTCCATAAAATATCACCCTTCTAATTTATGATGGTTTTTAGGCTTGAAAAACAAGAGAATTTTTTCGAAAATAAACAATAGTACCCAACTAATCCAAGGAAAATACATATTTATATCATAGATATTGGATCCATCCATCCTTCAATTTCCTCTATATTTTAAGGATCCATATATTTACCTTTATTAGTGATAACATGCCTCTATAATGTTACTCATTCTATCCATAACCCTTATTTATTATACTCTACATTAATTTTTTCTTTCTATAAAGTCCTTCAATAAAACATCAAAATGATCTTTATGCTCCTCATTAATTGTAGAGTAGATAAAAATATATTCTATAAATACTACCAAATTGTTTTCAAGGCAATCCTTAAGGAATCTATCCATTAATTCCATAAATATTTTTGGCACATTAGTGAGTCGAAATGGAATCACTATGAACTAGCATTGCTCGTACCTTGTCTGGAAAACAATTTTGGGGATATAATCCTTATTTACCTTTACTTGATAATACCCTCAATGAAGATCCAACATAGAGAAGTACTGGGCTCCACAAATATAATAAAACACGTAATAAATTTGTGGTGGGGAATAATTTTTTTATAATTTGTTTTTATTTCATGATAATCAATGTAGAGGCACATTGGACTATCCTAATTCTTGATGAATAGGACTAGTGCACCCCATGATGAAGCACTTGGGTGTATAAACCCATTTATCTAGATTCTCCTGTTATTACTTATTCAACTCCTAATGATAAAAAATGGACATTAAATATAAAGTCTAGGATATTGGAAAATATCTAGGTATATGTTTGATCAAGAAATATACCTCTTACCTAGAAGGGAGATCAAGAAATTCTTTGTGAAACACATCAGAAAATTCTTTTACAATGGGAATGACATCAAAGATGACATTTTCTATAGTCTTAATTATTTATTCTAGATATTTTTTTTCACAATGCCATAATATCTATTATTGAGATGATTATACCCAAATAGATTCATCCTACTCCTTCCACTTATATATATTCAGAGGGTGATTTGAAATGCAAAGGTTGATTTAATTTCCTTAGCAATTTATGTTGACTCTACACATGGAAATCTAAGCCATTCCCAAAATGCCATTGAATTATTCTAAAGGGATTATCACAAATATTTTTAGAAAATTCATCCCACAAATTTTGAAATTGGATTATTTATATTCTTGGGATGCAATAATTTCCCCATTTTCCATTTTCCCCGATAACTTGACCTCCATGTTTTGAGGTGGTGTTTGAATAGTTATACTAAAATTACTTGATATTAAAGAATACATTGAAATATATTCAATAATCCCCCATTTCACTATTTTATTTTGATTACAATGTTTTAAATTATCCAAAATAGATACAGGGGTGATTATTTTAAATCTATTAAGGATATAAATGGAAATCATCAATAAGAAATGGATAAATCATAAATGACATATATTCCTTAACCTATGAATTTATAGGCTTCAATATATGTTATCCAAAGCCTATTTCCTTACATAAAATATTATGGTAATTTTTATTCCCTTAATAATGGGTTTTAATGAGATTAGAATTTTACCAAAGCATATCCCCTGGGAGTGTCAAACTAGGTATACAATAAGACCACCTTTTCATTCACCAGGTGATGATCGAGTCAAGATTGATGCACCCTTTTCAGGGTTATTAACCCTAACTACAACTATTCTAGATCCATATCCACTTGTAGTATCTACACATAGATTTATTTTCTCAAAAAACGCTTACTCTAATCTTTACCAAAATTTAGGGATATTTTCATATTTTTAGCCTTATCCCTAAGGCTTTCACTATAGTTATCTAATCTTAATCCCCAAAAATAACTAGACATTTCTCTAATACTAACTATTAAAACTCGTATAATTATACATTTTATTTCATGATTTATTTCAAAAATATAAACATAATAAAACCCCTCAAGATCATGACTCCTAGTGTCTTTTTGTAATTAGTTAAATAGCCCCACATCTTGAAATAGAAATAAAAATACATAAACTAAAACTCCATAACATGACCTTAAATTTTATTGATCTTCCAAAACCACATTGGATAACCTTGGGACATATATGTAACATATTTGATTTTCCATGTATTACTTTTAAATATTATATGGATTGTTTCTAGACTAGGCGTTGAGATAGCGTGTAATTATAAGGCCATGTATTCCCAGAATAAATTTTTGAAATATATTAAATATAACATGCACACGGTTTTCCTGATGAAGTGGAATAACATCTAAATGGGTTCCTGGATCAGAAACTTGAGTGCACCATTGTGTTTAGAATGGTTTTTTTACCTTAGTAATGACTAAACATTAGTTGGTATGGGTTGTTTTTAGAATAGTTATCACATATGTATAATAAATAAAAATATTTAATAAAAAATATTTTTGATGCAGTGACCTAGTTTTTTATTCAAATACACACTTATGGAAAAATCATTGGGTAATACACATAACCCTACTAATTTGATGAGTTCCATTAGAGTGTTGGAGGAGACCCTGTTGGTAGGTGACAATGGATTTGAAAATCAAAGATCAATGAAACTTGGATTCGATGGATCTTTCCAATGAATGCAACACGACAATCATTCTTCATTAGTGATTGAACTATATTGAGGTAGGGCATGTATTTTATTTGTATATCTTCCTTGTTCTTAATTTTCATGATGAAATAAAATCAACCAACGAGTTGATTTATTTGTTGATTTGTCACCTTGTGGATGTGATTATTTTTTTGGGATTTAGTGGGATAAAATGTTGTGATTAAATTTTTGATGGATTAGATTTTTGTTCTAATTAAAATAAAACAAGATCAACCAAAACATCGATCAAGGTTCGTTCCTCTAATTTTTTCTTGTGCTTCTTTTCTTTGGATCCATGATTCACCAAGGGAGTTCTCCATTTGGATAGGGGTTACACTATTCTTGATCAATTGATGTTTTTACAGCCATTTATTAGTGCAAGTATCCAATATTTTAGATCTGGGATTGGTACTACATGATCGATGTCAGATGAAGGAGATGAAGCGATACAGATGACAGATGATTCCTAATTTCATGTTGTTCGCTGTTCTTCAGCACATAATGAAGAAAATCTATTTTCCTTTTTTTGCAAGACGATTTAGTGATGAAAAGTGTTGATTTGGTGATGACATGGAAAAACAAAGTTGGATATTGAGTATTACAGTATGGTAGTTGGCGTATTGGTGGTTGGAGGATCAGTCGAGGCATACCGAGGAAGATCTTGGATTTCTAGAAAATCGCATAGAACATGGCATGTAATCTGGTATTACATAGTGTGTGGGCCCCCTAAGTGGAAGATAGGGTTTTGGGTAAGAGATAGGTATCACACAGTATGTGACCCGGCATGACCGCTGTGTGGTCCCTCCTTGGATACTCAACATGTACTTGGGAAGTACACAGACATGGGGTGGATGGGTTTCTTACATAGTATGTACTCCCCCACACAGACAAGGGTTGGACTGAGTACATTTGATAAGTCATTTATTGATAAAAGGACATGGGTACACGAACTAAATCTATTTACTAACTCATGAGTAGAATACACAGGTTTCCTACATGGTGTGTAATACTACACAGATACGGTTTGATGACATGATGCATTTACACAGGCATGACCTGGGGTCAAGGGACATGATGTATACTCCTTCTACACATCATGTCCTCCCTTAAAGAGTACTTGAGCCTCTTTGTTTTCTAAGTTTGGACCAGAATAGGTTCAGTGAATTTCCTTGTTCCTTTCCCTTATGGGTATAGTGTGACATTACATCCACATCACTATATTGTGATCCCATCAAGTGGCTGAGTCTCAGATAGAGTTGTGGAATCCCTCCATGATAATGTAGTGTGATACTCTTTCATAATTAATTACCTAGTTTGATTTTTTGAAATCAGTGTGACCTCTATTAATAGGGTCTTGATCCTTTATATAGTAGGCCGCATAAATAGGGTTATTGAAATCATTAATGTATGATCTGCTACATAGAAAGTTGATCCATATTAGGTCCATGGTATCCCCCAATGGTTCTGAGTGTGACCCCTATCTATGTATCAATTTATTCTTAGAATAGTGTGCACTATTTGGGTGGGTAACAATGAGATATACAACTTCTTCAAGAGTATTTTATGATTACTTGTATTGTGGAGCGAGTTCTCTCGGAAGGAGAATTACATAGAGTAGAATTGTGTGGATAACAGTTGGTTATGTCCGCCTGATGGCATGATTTCATGCCTGAGTATATCTGGATTTTTCATTTATAAATTCATTTTTAAATCTTGTATTGATCTGTATACACTTTGTGCTTCTTGTTTAGTTTTTTTAGGGTGTCCTACTGAGTATTATTATACTCACCCCTATACAGTATTTTCCTACATGATTCATGTATTGTGTAGACAAATAACCTTTTGTTGGTGTCATGGGGGGACACGGTGCAGGTAGAGAAAAGTTAGAACTTAACAGACCAAGGTGTTCATCAAGAGCGTACTTTTTACTTAGTCCTCACCCTTGAAGCAGGTTTGACTCTTTATTGTTTTGGTTGGGATTATTTTTTCCCCTTTACTATTTTCATTACCTCACTGGTGTACTCTTTTGTGGGATCTTAGATGTATGTATGCATTGTTTCAATTGTTTTATATTTCAGAATTTTGTGGGATTAGAGATGTGTGTGTGTGTAGGTACATGATGATAATACCTCCTATTTGTGGGATATTCCTACTCAGCACCGGTCGCTATCCCCTGGCCTATTGGAGGTGGGCTTGGGGTAGTCATGGGTCAGTCCTTAGTGGTCTGGGTCATGATATAGTGGTATCATAGAAGGTCAGTTATAATTTAGGAAGGAGAGTCCATGAAATTGGTTTTGTGAAATAGTGTTTAGTGTTTCTAGTTCATCTTTCATGATAGGGATTCCAATGTAGGTGCAGTGACCAACGTATCCATACACCATGACTCCGAGAACCTACCTTTTGACTTGGTAAATTTAAACATTTGGTTGGGGGAAATTTTTTTGCTACATGCATCATATAGGAATGGGTTGCGGTATCCATGTCCTTCTTGAGTCAGCTCCCATGATATACTCCTTTGACTGTGGTACATATTTTTTTTTGTTTCAATATTCCTCTACATAGACAGCCAGTCATGATTCCACCACGTGATCATGAGGATAATCCACATAGTGAAGAGGCATCAGTGTAGGGGCTTGTACTAGAGATAGAACCTCTGGGTGGTTTACCAGCTATACCACAATTTATTGAGCAGTAGATAAACACAAAACTACCAGGTGAGGATGCATGTAGGATGAGTGTGTATCATAAGATTCATAGGTATAAACCTTCTAGGATTTAGGGTGAGCAACACCCCTAGGTGGCAGAGTACTGGTTAGAGATAGTCACTTGCGTTTTCTACCATGTGAGTATTCCTTCTGATAAGATGTAAATCCATGAAGTGATCCTTATTTAGGAATCTATGGGGAGATGTTGGAACATGGTAACTCAGTCACACGATGAGGCATCTCTCTACTGGACATACATTGTGTGTCTCTTTAAAGATGAGTTTTATCCGGCCACATTGTGACTGGTACACATATAAGAGATTCTACATTTTTAGTAGGGTAGTATGAAAGTGGTGGAGTATTCAGTGATGTTTACTGATATATCTCATTTGTCCTTGGATATGGTATGAGACCAATTATTCATGGTTCAAACCTTTGAGTAGGTCTTACACTAGGACATCAGGGAATCTGGGGTATCTCTTAGCATTTCCACCTATGTTGGAGTTCTTGAGCGATCCTTGTTGGTATAAAGTTTTCTAGAAGAGAAGACACCAGTAGTGGGAGCTAGTCATAGGCACCCAGTACCTGAGACCTCAGAAAAAGGTAGTCAATGAAATTCATAAAGATCTAAGTGGGTCAGAATCTTTAGGAGATGATCATAGGACATGGGGTCAGCAGTTTAGAGCTCTTATGGTGGGTCAAACCATCCAATGGATAGGTGGTGTTTCTATTGCAATGGTTGAGGACATCTAGAATGGGATTTCCCGACACATCGTACTACATATCAGGTGATCGTTGAGGGACCACGGAGATAGAGATAGAGGATAGATAAGGGTAGTCTATAGGGCGGCATATGTGGCCGAGGGGATGACAGGGATGTAGGAGGTGGTCGAAGGTTTGACCTATTACTAACACCACCCCTTGGTAGTCCATTACAGGCTCGGGGAGATAGTGGGAAGGGATGATTCCAGCTTCAAGCTATGGATCCCTATGACCATGAGACTTCGGGGATGGTAAGAGGTATAATCTATGTATTTTATACTTTTTCTATAATATCGATAGACACGAGTACTAGAAATTCCTTCCATTCCACTTCTATGGTTCAAGACATAATGATTCTGGTTGATATGTTTACTTGACCCTTACAGTTAGAGACTTAAATGAGTGGTGACTCAGTGGTTTCACACTTGTATTGGCTGTGCAACCTAATTCTTGGAGGTGATAGTATTTTATGGGGTATATTTGTTCTATCAACTAGGCCATACAACATCATTCTTTGTATGGGCAGGTTATCTACATTTCATGCCCAAATTGACTATTTTGGGAGGATGATGTTATGTGTATATAGTAACGGAATGAGGTTTTCCTTCCTCAGTGAAAAGTAAACCTTTTCTGAATAGGATGATCTCATTCATAGGAGATTACATCAGATTAATCCCCCATTCTCCCTCATAACTCTAGGGGTGGGTGAATGATTTGGGCTATTAGTTTCCTACAATGATGGAGGAGTATAAGGACGTATTTCCCGAGGACATATCAGGTTTACCTCCCTACCGAGAGGTAGATTTATGTATTGAATATCATCCCAGGATGACACTGATATCTTCACCAACATATCGGTGGATAACATAGAGATTCGAGAGATAAGGATGTAGTTGTAGGACTTGCAATAAAAGAGGTTCTTGAGACCTAGTGTTTCCCCATGGGTAGCCCTAGTTTTGTTTTCCAAGAAAGAAGATGGGAACTTGAGGTTATGTGTGGATTAACAGTGCTTTAACTAGGTGACTATGAAAAATAAGTATCTACTACCGAGAATCAATGACATCTTAGATCAGTTGTGTGGGACATGGTGGTTTGAAATGATTGACCTGAAATCAGGCTATCACCAGCCACGAGTACAATATGAGGATATATTGAAGATGGTATTAATATCTATTTAAGTCACTACAAGTACATGGTGATTCTCTTTGGAATGAATAATGCCCCGACAATGTTCATTGGAGTCTCGAACCAGATCTTTTATCCTTTCATAGATTGGTTTGTGGTAGTCTTAATATATGAAATCCTAGTGTATTTGGTGTCTGAGTAGGGTCATGAAAGACACTTTATGATGGTCATATAAACACTCTGAAAGAACCATATTTATGGGAATATCTCAAAGTGTTAGTTCTGGATTCTATACGTCCATTTTCATGGATATTTCATCTCAGAGGCAGGAGTTATAGATGATATAGAGAAGTTTGAGGAACTGTCTGCTTGAGAGACACCAAAGAGTGTTACTAAGGTTTGGAGTTTACTTTGATTGGCTGGGTACTATCAGAGGTTTATACTTGACTTATCTCGATTGAAATCACCCTTTACATCATTGACTATGAAATAGATTCCTTTCATGTGGATAGAAAAGTGTCAGTGGTTATTTCAGAAGTGGAGTTAGAGGTTGATGAGTGCTCCCATATTAAGGTTACAATAGGAGGGTGTCAAGTATGTAGTGTTTTTCAATGCATTAGGGGCTAGACTTGTTTGTGTTCTGATGTAGAGGAAACCAATTATTTCATATGGTTCATACCATTTGATACCACATGAATAGAATTATGAGGCCCGTGATTATAATTTAGCTGAATCAGTTTTCACATTGACGATGTGGTGACACTACCTGATGGGTGAGCGGTTTTTCATATACTATGACTACAAGAATCTCAATTATATATTATCACATAGGGATCTTATCTTGTGATAGAGGTTGTTTCCAGAGTTCCTCTTGATCTATGAATTTGATATTTTCTATACTTCTGGGAAGGGGAATGTGGTGGAAGACACGCTCTGCAGAAGATATTGTTCTCAGTTGTTGGCTGAGGTGTCAGAGTAGTTAGCCTCATTGTAGTTTTCCTTTGTGGATAGGGATAGTGATTAATATCTTCATTTGACGGTTTTTACCCCACTTCTTCTACAAAATTTCAGGGATGTTAAATACAGAGATACCAACTATGAGACCATAATTACTCAGATATTCATTGGACATGATCTTGAAGGATATTCTAAAGGTGGAGAGCATGATATCCTTTTCATAGGATGGATAGTAGAACCATTGGCTTGTGGGAGGAGGTGTTATGAGAGTTTCATAGATCCCCTTAGTAGGTACATCCATGTGTGGATAAGATGTTCCAAGATCTCGAACATCAGTTTTGGTGGCCAAGCATGAAGAAATAAGTTGCATATTTTGTCTCTCAATGCCTTACTTATTAGTAAGTTAAGGCTGATCACCATGTTCCAACAGGTTTAACCCAACCCCTTGAGATTATAGATTGGAAGTGGGATAGAATATCTAGGGATATAATGATAGGATTACCACATACATATGGGCGACACAATTACATTTGGGTTATCATATACCGACTCACAATGTCCGCCCAATTATTAGCAATTTGGGAGTAGAGCTTAGTAGATAGATTGGGACCTCACTATGTTTAAGAGTTGGGAGGACCACCTACCATTGGTGGAGTTTGTTTACAACAACATATACCATTCCACCATTGGTAACGCACCATTTGAGGCCTTGTATGAGTGACCCTACTGGTCAACACTCTGTTGGACTGATCCAGGCAAGTCTGTACTCTTGGGACCAGAGTTAGTGTGAGCTACTATAAAGAAGGTGAAGATCATCCAAGAGAGGATGAAGAATTAAAAGAGCCTTCAGATGTCTTATGCTGGCAGGCGACATAGGCCTTTTAATTTCGAGGAAGGAGACCATGTGTTCCTAGGGGTTTCACCTCAATGTGGATTATGGATAGTTGGTTGAGGTGGAAAATTATCTCTATGGTTCATCTTACCTTTCCAAATAATGTTTAGAGTTAGTGAAGTGGAATACCTCTTAACTCTACATTAATAGTTAGACCAGGTACATGAAATCTTCCATGTGTTTCAACTAAGGTCATACATCTATGACCCATTTCCCATTCTCGACTAGGGAAAGCTTGAAATCGAGGATGGAATGACCTTTGTTGAGTACCTAGCATAGATCATGGATTGCAAAGAGAGGATCCTTCATGGGCGATCAGTTCATTTAGTGCATTTCAGGTGGGACCATGAGAATCAATAGGAGAAAATGTAGGTTTGGGAGGCTCAGATTTGTGCTGAGTGCCCACATATTTTGGAGTATCCCCTATTTTGGATTTTTGGGGAAGTAAATGCCCAAGGTGGGGAGAATGTAAAATAAAAAAAATTTCCATGTATCATTTTTAAATATTATATGTATTTTTTTGAGACTAGGAGCTGAGATAGTGTGCGAATTTGAGGCCCAATGTTCCTGAAATAAATGTTTGAAATATATTAAATATATTAAATTGCACGTGTAAGAAGTTTTACTGAAAAAGTTGAATAACTTCTGAAAGGGTTCCCATATCAGAAATATGAGGAAGCCATTGAGTCCATAATGAAATTTTTACCATATGTGTGACGTTATATTAGTCTATGTGGGTCATTTTTAGAAATGTTATCACAGGCGTAAAATAAAAAAATAATTTAATAAAAAATATTACGACGTAGTGAACTAGTTTTATCTCTAAATATATGATTATGTAAAATTTAAAGTGTTATCCATGTAATGCTACAAATTTTATGAGTTCGATTAGAGCATTTGAGGATACCAAGTTGGAAGAAAATGATGGATTTTCTAATCAATGATTAAAAAAACTATGGATTCGACTAATCTTGTCAACGAATGTGATATAGAAATTGTTCTTCATTATAGATCTAACTTAATCAAGGTAGGGAGTGTGTTTTATTTATAATTCTTTCCCATTATCAATTTCTAGGATGAAATCAATTCAATTGAAGAACAGATTGATTTGCGGATCGGTCGACTTGCAATATGGGATTATTTTGCAGGGATTTTGTGGGAAAAACTCTTATGATTATATTATTGATGGACTTGATTTTAATTCTAATGGTAATGAACCAGGATCTAATAAACATAGATTAAGATTCATTCCTACGGTTTGTTCTTGTGCATCTCTCCCCTGGTTCCATGATTCAACATGGGGGTTCTTCGTTTGGCCCTAGGTTTGACTATTCCCAATCAATCAATCACTGCACACCTGTTTCATGGAAAAACTATCCAATATTGTAGATATCGGATCGGTACATCCAGATATAGGTTTGAAAATGGGTAGAAATTAAATTGGATTATAAATGATTCTTAGTTTCACATTCTTCATTGTTCTTCGACATGGAATGAAGAATTTCGATTAGATCAATTTTGTGAGCAGATATGGTAATGAAAAATGTTAATTCGGTGATTGAATGTAAAATAATGGTTGGATATTGATTGTTTTAGCATGTAGGTCAATGTATTAGAGGTCAGATGATAATACAAGACATGCATAGGATGATCTGTGATTTCTAGAAAATCCAAAACAACATGACGTGAAATCTGGGATTACATGACATGTGGGGACCCCCTACGAGGTATCTAGGGTTTCAGGTAAAATATTAGAATCAAGAATCTTATGTCTTGGCCTTCACGGGGTGTGTTCTCACCCAAGATACTTGGTGTGTACTTGGTAGGTGAACATACATGGGGTGGAGTACATGAGTTTCTTACACGACATGTACTCCCCCACAAGGACACGAGTTGGAAAGAGTACATGAGATAAGCCATGCACTTACACACAGACATGGGTACACGAGCCGAAGAACAATATTGGCACATGGGTAGATTATACGGGTTACCTACATGTTGTTTACTACTACATGAACATAGTTTGATGACACGGGTGGGACTCGGGGTCAAGGGACATGATGTGCACACCTTATGCACACCATATACTCCCATCAAGAGTGCTTGAAGCTATTTGTTTTCTTATATTATACCATTATAGATTGATTGTGGTCTCTTGGTTTATTCCATTTAAGGTTCAGTGTGGAATTACTTCAACATCACTAAATTATGATCCCCTCTAGAGTTCAAGTCTCAGGCAGAGTTGTGATGTCCCTCTATAAGACTGGAGTGAGATCATATATCATCCTTAGCTCCCAAGTTGGAGTTTTTGAAATCATCATGACCAACCTGAGGATGTAATTAATTTTCCATCTAATAAGATGCATCATTAGGGAGGGTGGAATGGTTGAAGTATTATCCTCTACGTAGTGGGTTGATCTAAAATTGGTTCATGGTGTCCACCAGTGGTTCTGGGAGTGATCCCCTTTTTTTGTATCAAAATATTCTTAGAAAAATGCACTATTTTTGGGTGGGAACAAATGATATTGACCTCTTATTTAACATTATTTGATGATAGCATGGATCGAGGAGTGATTACTCCTGTAATGAGAATTGGTTCGAGCTGAATCCTATAACTGACAGTTGGTTATGACCGCCTGATGACATGGAATTTTTCCAGTGTATATCTATTTATTTCTGTTATAAATTGATTTTTATATCTTTTATTGATAATACTAAACTTTGTGATTCATTTTTAGTGTTTTCGGGGATCCCTATAGAGTATTTTTATACTCACCTCTGCACAGGATTCACCCATACACATCGTGTCTTGTGCAGACGATGACCCTTTTGACACTGTCCTAGGAGGATATAGAGAAGGTGGAGAATAGTAGTAGATTGATAGAAAGATTAATTTTCTAGGATCATACCTTTTACTTAGTACTCACCCTTGGAGTAGTTTAGACTCTTTACAATTTTGGTTGGTCTTGTTTTTGGATTCCTTTCTGTTTTTTGTTCTTTACTATCTTACTCTATTTTGGGATCTTAGATATATACATGAATTGTTTTAGTTGATTATATTTTATCATTTTTTATTATAGAGATGTGTGTATTTGTATAGTTACTTTTTTCTAATTCCTCACATTTTTTCTAAATTCCTATTCGGCACTGGTCTCCAGCTCCTGACCTATTGGAGACGGGTTTGGTGTAGTCACAGGTCGGACCTTAGTGGGTCAGGTCGTGATAATATATAATAAAGAGGAGACATATAATTCTCATTAAGGGAATGATCAAAGCATAACATGAAGACATTAATACATGTGATTCAATATGAAAATTGAGGTAACATAATAGTGGTGAAAATCATATACTTTAACATCAAAGCATGATATAAGGTGATATCATAAAGGAGGAATGAGAACATGGAAACAACATAAAACCTAACATCAAAAAAATATTTCAATGATAAAACCCAATAAATTGTAACATATTCTACTTATGATAACCTCCAATACACTATACATGTAAAATAATGTTATAAAAACATTGACCAATGCATTGGAGGGATATATAATTTCCTACCCACTCATCTCATTCATATCATGCACATGCATAAGTGTTCCACATAGATCATAAAACGTAAGAATTTATTTCATCACTTTAAATACTATAATTAAGGATTTTGGGTTAGATACATGTATCACCCCAATAAATTGAGGATAATTACACCTAGGTCTAGTGGAAATGAAGATAGGTATTCACTGCACAAATGTTCAGCATCGGAAAATCAAAGGATAATTTTTACGGCAAACCATGGGTATATAAATATTCATCAAAGGGTCTAATGAGAGTGAAAGGGGTATCTAAATTCATGGAAAAAATAATTATATTAATATGTATGTGAAAAAAAATATTATAGTATAAAAAATTGGAAATCAAAAGGCATAATAAAAAGAAGGTGCTTGAATAAAGAGGAGAAAGAGAGGATCCCTTACCTTGAGTGGCTGCTTCTAAAACCTTTAGAGGATCTTATTAAGAGCATTGGGAACATTGGGATCACTCTATAAAGGTAATTTTAGAGTAAATGTTTGTTCTAAAAATTTTTAATGAAGAGGAATGGGAGGTTGGGTGGGTTTCTGATAAGAAGTAGATGATAATTCTTTATTTATTTCTAAACATAGGTTCTAGACTCTATTTGATAAATTAATCCAAACCACTAATAATGCCATGGGTTTTCCCATTATTTTATAAAAATAGGAGTGTATTTAATTATTTTATAAGGATAAGAACCGAACTCCTTAAAATACTACCCTTGGTTATGTAGACGTGAGTCATGTTTACAATGAATTGATTTTAAATCCTTAAAATATAATATTGGTTTTTGAAGACACATTAACGGTTTAGAAAATTATTCAAATAACATCAAAAACACATTTTCTTAAAGTGAAAACATAATTTTTTCATGTATCCTATTTATGGTATTTATTACTTCTCTTTTAGGATTTTATGCTATCATAATACATATTTCATAGTTATACCATATTTATTTTTTAGCCAAAAATTCGACTGTCTCATAAAATTATGAAAAATAGACAATTAGGTAATTTTAACATGTTTATTTAAAAAAACATTTATTTTAACAAAATAATTCTACAAATATTAAAATTTACACTTTTAAATCAAAAGTCCCAATTTATTGAAAAATTCATGTTTTTTTAAGAAAATATTTTTTTAACCCTCATTAAAATTACATTTTAATTCATAAAAATATATAAACATTTTTGTCTACTAAATATTATTTAATGAAAATATTTTATCAAAATATATTTTATTTTATAAATTCTGTAATTCATCATAAAGTGTGTCTTGATTGAAACTATATATTTCCCAAAAATACAATTTTTGTCTTATCATGTCAAAATATAATTTTTGTTAAACATATTATTTAATCATTATAATGTAACAATAAATTATAAATATAATCATTAATTTATAAAAAATATAAAATATCATAATGTTATGGTCTAGATGATATGCATTTATTATACTAGATAATTCCCTAATGTCTATATGTGAGATGGTGATACTTTCTTTGGGTGGTTCAACAGACATGGTTTGGGTCGTGATCTCGATGAGCTTAAACTTCGCCAATAAATGGTTTTTTTGTGCTTTAGTTGTTGGATATAGGATTTGGATTAGTCAAGGAAGAATACCAATGATGCTATCTCTCTTGGAATCTATAATAATTGGAATTCATAGGGTATGATCCTACTAGCTAAGGTTATATCTTTCGTTTTTATTATCAATTAGATTTATCATAACCATATATATATACTAATCGTATGATCATTATATAACAACTATTCTATCAATGGATATGATTCTTAAATGTATTTTAACTCTAATAGGATATAATTTATAAAGGTCCAAAATAAAAAAATTACTGTATGTTTTTTATATAATTTTATTTAAAAATAATATATTTACTCATTTAAAAAGGGAATTTCATTTATAAATGTTTTTTTATAAAACTACTATAAAGGTTTCATCACAAAAAATACCTTATTATTGAAAATATCATTATACAACTATTCTATCTTTGTTTCTAATGGTTATTACATACTGATCAACCTTTTTTCTATATACCAACTTAATGCTAACAGTATGGAAGTCTTTAGGTCTATCTGCCAATTCCATTAATTTATTCCTCTAAAACTGGTTCAATTATTATTTCATTTATATTATACAATGGTCATCATTAATATCTTTACTGATGTTCTTAGGTAAAATTTGTGACAATAAAGATTGATGTTAAACCTGGTTTCTTATTCATCCTTAGGTTTGAGTTTCTTTTTCCCAGTTCACGTATAATAGCATCCATGGGATGATTTTTGACGGGTCTAATGGTTATTGGAATTGAAGAAAATGGTTCTTATATGTATTCTTATTGGTATGTAAATATATATGTTCTATACTAGATGATTTATTAGGTATATCAAAAAAAATCAGAATATTTATAGTTATTATTGATATTTATATTTGACATATCATCCTTAAGGTTTTATACGGAGGGTTTGGGTTCATGTGGATTTATCTCATCAAAAGTGACATGAATAATTTTTTCAACAACATTTTATTTCATATTAAAGACCTCAAAATCTTAATTAATGGTTTAATAACCAATTAAAATTAATGAATTGATTTTTTATGCAGATTTTTCCAAATTATACTTTGTGTTAAGAATATGAACTTTATAAAAAAACTATAAAGTATTTTACATTGGGGTTTCTACCAATAAATAATTCATATGGATAATTTTTCAAGATAGTTCTTATAATAACTCTATTAATTACATAGAAATTTTTGTGAACAACTTCATCCCATAAATATATTTTAGTTTCATATTCAAAGAGCATTGTTCAAGAAATTTCATGAAGATTCTTATTTCCCCTTTTAAAATCCCCATTCTAGTGAGGTGTTTGACGTGAAAACAATTATTAGTAGAGCCATATTGTGATTACATATATTAAAATTATTGATTATAAAACTCTCATATATGATCACTTCTGATGTTTTTTTTGAAGTTAGTTCACTATTTTTCTCTAAAAAGTTAGCATACTTTTAAAAACATGAAAGAGATTAACTTTTATAAGAAAATAAAAAAACCATGTATATCTTGAATAATAATCCACTCTAAATTATGAATAATTTTTTCCTACTAAACTAGATACTCTAGATTCCCAAATAAATCCCCACGAACAAATTAACATGTTTGATAGATAGAGATTGATTTCTTTGTTTTGGAATATATTTTTTTTGTTTCTTTCCATTTTTATAGGGAATACACACTTTTCCTTTAGTAAATTCTAGCTTAGGTAAATCCTCAAATAATACATTATTGGTTATATTTATAATTTACTTTATATTTAAATGCCCTAGGCTCGAATTTCATATATAAGATTCACTTTTAAAACAACTTAATCAATCGAAATTTGATAAAATAATGAATCTAAATTAAAATCCTATACATTTTCATTTATAAAATATATAAATTCCAATTAATAATTAGAATAAACTTTCACACAAATTTACTATTAAATTTAATATTGAAACCATTATCATATAACTAAGAAATAATAAGACAATTAAATTTTAAACCATCAACAAATAAAACTATATAAATAAGGATATATTCAGAGTTACCAATTTACCCAAGTCCAACGATTTTTCATTTTTCATTATCAACAAATGTGACCTACCCACCATTCAAATTTATATGGTTTTATAAGCTTGAATAGTATCCAATCATGTGTCTAGAACATCCACTACCCAGATACCATATATTCCTATGATATATTTTTAATAATTATCTCTTCAATAAATTAAATACACAATGATTTTGGTACCCAGATCTTCTTGGGTGTAGACATATTAGAAATTAGATATTTTGGAATCTAGATTTGTTTTATAGGGTTATTAGAAATATATTTAACAGGTCTTGAAATAAAATCATTTTTAGGTACAGAACTATTAGAATGATTTCCAAAATTAGTAGTATTCTTTGAAACAAATCCTCTTTTTTGGAACTAGAAAAAATAGTTTTTTATAGTTTTTTATCTGGGTTGATAACAAAAACCATCTCTTGTCTTGGATATAAACTGACTTCCAAGAATTTTATTTACCTTTTCTATTCTTCCAGTAAAATTATAAATATATAATTTTAATTGTTCATTTACTAATTTAATGTGATTATTCTATTTTGAAAGATTAGTATTATTTTATTTTTCAATGTTAAGACTATATTTTTCTATAGAAACTAAAACATGAGACATTTTTATTATTTATGTTTTTCTATTGGCTAATTAATAGTATCTTCTAGAATAGAACAATATTCTTCTAATTCCTTATCAGTCATTTTATAATCATCAAGAATATGAGAATAAGTGAAAGGTTCCTTATAAGAAGTAGTCATAAATGATATATTTTCTTTTTCATTTTTATCTTCTCTACTTGAATATAATTCACTAGAGATATCCTTAGATGAATTCCAAGTGGATTCCATTATAATTTTTGGTCTGCCCTTCTGGTATTCAAATTTATTTTTTTATTTGAGCTTCAAATAGTCATATTTTATGTTACCTATTATTTTAAATTCATAATAGGTGATATCATTAAACGGGTCATCCTTTTTTCAATATATCTTCTAATTCCATTTATTTTTATATTTACCTTTATAATTGGAATATTTTAAAAAAAACATCCTTTTATATAACTTGGTAAACCTTCTGGATAGATGATATATTTCTTTATGACTTTTAGTATCATCTTGACTTCCTATAATAATATAATCTTTAACAGTTTATTTTTCTTTTGACTTTGATTATATATATACAATAGATTTTTATTTTGGTTCATCATCTCCAATTTCCACCTTTAATTATTCTTCATACGTCATCATCTTTCTTATTAGTTAGTTGACTGGTAAGTTGTCCATGTCACATGATTCTCTAATAGAAATTGTAGTACCTCTCCATCTACCTAGTATACATATCAAGATACACATTACTTTAGCTTTATCATCCGTCGATTGTCTAATAGTTATTCTAGTGTTTATGATCTCATTGAACCTAAGATACATGCCAAAAAATATTAATTAGATTTCATTTTAAATGTATCATATTTAATAGTGTATATATTATGCCTATATTTTTTAATATTATAAGTGCCTTCATGAAAAATAGAAATAATATCTCAAATAAGTTGCTGAGTATCATAAGGAGATATTATGTTAAATTCATATTATCATAAATCAAAAAATAAATCATTCATAGATTTATATATTGAATCATATGAAGATTTAGTAGGAGTATCATTTTCATTTCTATAATTTTTATGTTTCTCATATTTATCCTCAATAGATCTTTAAATATCAAAACCTATACTTTCATGACGTATTTTCATTTTTATTTTCCATTGAGTTTTGATTTTATATTAAAATAAGGTGGCATGTTGGTTTCATAACCTTCAGGCTTACCTTCCATAATAGAAGATTAAAAAAACAAATGAAATAGATATTTCTAAAATTATTTTATCAGAATAAAGCGTAATAAAAGAGAAAAAAACAATATCTGATACCATATGTTCACCCTAGTGGAAAACTCAAGAGGGGGTGAATTAAGCTTCCAAAATAAATTTCTGTTTAAAATAGATTTAAAAACTAAATCCCCCAATTATAAAAATACCAGAATAATAAAATAGAAGTATTATATAATTTGATATTTTCAAAGTGTTTATCATAATTACAATCATAACGTAGTTAAAATATGTTTCTAAAACCTGTTAATCTTTTGAATCAAATTTAATAATATCAAAAAAATTATATATAAACTATTTTTAAAAATAATTATAAAAGTAATTTTTTATTATATAGTTTTAAAATAAGATACTAGTTCTTCTTTTAAAAGAGAAAAAAAGAAGAAAAACACACAATAGAATAATCAAGATGTTTGGTCTTGAGATTAGACCTAGTCCCATACACTTGGAAATATCCCCTTCTATGATTTTTATTAATAAATAGATAGGTCCACAATCGAGAACATTTTTTTATAAAAAATACACTCAACGTAGTCCAAGAAACATTGAACCTCTTTCACTATTCTATATAGAATCATAATAATAATAAAGAATAACTGAGAGAGTATCATGTACTCTCTAGTACAATATAAGAGACTATGTTAAAGGATAAATAGAGTAAAATAAATACAGATTGTAAAGTAAGCCAAAACAGAGAGAGAATAAGATAAAAGATGTGAAGAATTTTTGTTTCTCAATTTGATCAACTTTGGTTGATCAAAGTTATTTGAATGTGTCCTCCAATACATCAACCTAGTTTATAATGAAATTTTAGGAAAATAGAGTGTCCTAGAAGGACCATTTTCAGTTTTCTCAACATATCAATTTTTCTTAGGGTTCTCTCTACATTAATGTGTATCTCATCTCTGCTTTGTAAAAAAGTAGCAATGCATATTAAAGAGATATTTTCTCTAAAATAGAAATTGGGGAATATTAATTCATCAATTCTCATACTCATTAGTCATTAAATTCACTTACATTGAGTAAATTATTTACAATATATATATTAGTGATTTGAAAATTCTCCAATACATAAGTTAGATATGGTCACTTGGTCTTCTCATATTCATCATTAATTTGGCTCTTGGTTAATAGGCATGGTAATTTATTACAACAACTAGGATTGATAATAATCAATGATCAATTTATTCCTTAATAAGGTCACTAACTTTATTCACATGGTAGGTTCATGACATCATGTGGCAAGCACATCACTTCATGTGGTAGGTACTCTTCTTATTATGATCACATGAATTGTTATTATGGTAAATTGATTTCCTATCATTGTCAGTTATTTTTTTTCTAATGATAGGTATATATATTCAAGCGAACACTATAATAACACATGAAGTCAGTATAACACTTAGATAAATTTTACTTCCCTTCACACCGTAACTAGGTTTCTTTATGAGGTAGGTAGTTTCCTTCATTCGTTCACATTGAGTTCAATGTACGGTAGGTTTAATAAACATGTTGACACTTGAAATTCTATGAATAGTCAGTAAAACACTTATATAGACTTGGCACATGGTAGGTAGTTTTTTCATTGATTCAGTAATGCATGGAAAGTAGGTTTCTTCATATGGTAAGTATGCATGGTAACTTCCATACTTAGCCATTTTTTACATTTTGTCCTGAAAAACTAATGTCTATCATAAAAAATTAAATTTATTAAGAACATTTTGAAATTTAGTTTGGATCATTAAAATAAGGATGTTTCTGTCTTCATCCATTATTTATTTTTAAATAAAATCGTTTTCATAATTTTTTTATTTTTCAGTTTTTAAAGGTACCAAAAAAGGGAATTTTATCTATTTTTTGTGAAATGTTTCAAATATTAATTTAAATGTATTTTAATTTATGTTAAAATCTGATAATGATTCCAATTATTCACTACAGATGTGATCTTATAATACCATTCACTTCTATCTCTGAATGGTTTAGGATGATGTTTAATAGTTATTGTTAGGAAACTCATTTCCTTTTCTCAGGTAAATCAATTTATGAATGTTTTGATGAAATAAAATCATCCATGAGTTTTGTTTCATGATATTGTACTTGGATATTATTGATTAAAGCAGTATTGGGTAGTGAACCCAAATGATCTGTGGACTTTTCCCGATATATGATGAGTGGGTCCATTATAGACCTCAAAAGTATTGGGTACTAAGATGATGTTTATTGGATAAAATATACTCTTAAGAGATGATATAGTTATGTTACTCCAAAGATATGATAGATTTAACTGGTTATAAGTTACTCTTAAGAGAAAACAAAGTATATTGGTTATAGTTTACACCTAATAGACATGATAATTATCTTTTTAGGTTATTCCATGATGAATTAGTGATGTTTTAAGATATATAAAATGTTTTTCAATTCTTTTTATGAGTTCTAATGGATCCTTTACTCAAGGATTTTTTTCACATATGTCACAAATCGTGTCATGAAAATTTGAGAAAAAGTACGGTAATTTTTTTCCTCCCAGGTGGATTTATAGGTTTCAAATGGAAATTTATATATTTAGGAAATCTCAAAAAAAAATCTATCAACTTTTTTGGTCCCAAAATATGGTGTTATTTCTAGGTTAGAAGTTTGGTGGAATTTTGAGTCATTTGAATTTTGGTGGAATATTTAATCAACTAAATATTATTTGTTATCTCATGTTTTCTGGTGAAATATTTTATTCAAACCATCCAATTTAAATTACTACTACATAGATGAGTCTATGATAGGAGGGTTTTCCTAGCTGAGGCATGCCCTTGTATCAGGCACCAGGGTCAGGCCTGGACCCCATTTATTTTTCATTTTGTTTTTATCCTTTTCCTTTTCCTCATTTCTATTTATTTATATTCCTTTCCCCTTTCTTATTTAATAACCCCCTTTGGGTATTTCCTTGTATATAACCGAGATAGTTAAAGGGAGATAAGAGGAAGAGGGAGGAGGGAGGTTCCACTCTAGAGCTAGGGTCACGTTGAATCGTTGTGAGACAACTATAAAACAAGGATCAAATCAATGATTCAATAGTTTCTACCCATAGGTAATAAATTTTGTAATTTTTTTTTCCAAAAACCCCCATTGAGTAGTTTTTTAATTTCAATGTTAATTTTGTGTTGTTGGGGACCCCTAGAGCATTGATCTAGTGGGTTTTTAGGTGAATCAATCATTCTGATGGATCATGATGATTTTATGTTCATGAAAACATGATCTAATATAATGGAGTTCTATGAATACAAGTCATGTGTTCTTCCTTTTGGGAGAGGTGATGAAGAAGTGGTCACACAACATTTATATTTGGGACACACCATGTGGGGGTGACTCAGGGTGTGGCTGAGGGCATGGCCAGACACTCTATGTCATGACACATGGTCATGTAGGGTAAATTTCTAGTGGTTGTATATAGTAAATTACTAGTGTCTATGTAGGGTACTTTTCAAGGTCCAGTGTAGGGTATATATCTAGGTACCCTATGTGGGAGAAATGGTGTGAATGTGTGTGTGGTACAAAACATGTAGTTTTGTGTTTTACATGCTGAGTTGAGATGTGGTTTACGATCAGGTACCCCATGGGGGAGACATTCCATCTATGTTAAATACACATCATGTATTAGGGTGTTTTATAAAACCATGTTGGGATGGGGTACTTGAGAAGTTACCACATGTAGGGTACATGTTGTGTATATGGTAGGCACACCATGTACTTTTGAAAGTACATTATAGGTTAGGCTAGGTTAAATGACCATGGTGGAATTTTGGGGGAACAAACCATGTACATGAGGTACACAGTGTGTACTCCCTCCCTGAATGTTCTTTTCCTATTATTCACCATGGTGTTGGAATTATACTCATGAGCAATACATTTTGATTTTTTTCATTTATATCATGATGGAAAATACATTTGGCAGTTAGAATCCATCTTTATGGTGTTTTTAACTTAAAGAGTTTAGTAAGAGGATTATGTTAAGGTTATTCATGGGAATCCATTTGGGTTTTGGGTTGTGAGTTATGAGGAACATTTAAGGGTTGTGTTCTTTTTTATCAGTATATTTTAGGATACAATTTGAGTTTGTTCGAGATTCTTTAGATAGATCTTGGGATTAATGATGAAGTGTTTTTTATTAATGCTTTGTTAGTTTAGTGATTGAGATTTAGATCCTGTTGTATGAGTTATGGACTGGTAGGATCCATTGGGCTCGAATGACATCATTGGAAGTTAGGTACAACTGGGTGTGATTGTATGAGTCTGATATAGGTTTGAGGTAACTATTTGAGAAATTACATTCTAGGTGGGGTGTGGTTTGAGGTTTCCCTTATGGTCATGGTTCTACTTGATGTTTCCCATCTAGGTGATTGATCTTTGGGTTGTGATCTAGGAGGATGGTTGTGGTTCCTTTTTGGAAATCTTAGACTACGGTTATGTTTTTTAGAGGACCCCCTTCTAGGGTGTCCTATATGAGATTAATTTTGGGGACCATAGTGGGTGCCATATGATTGGTTTGCCTATGAGTTGGTTGGTGTTTGTTTTGGAAGTTTGATTGATGGGTTTGGTTGTTAGCCAACCTTGGTTCTAGATATTTGGCTCAAAGGTTTGAGTTTGTTCTTATTCAAGTTTTTTTGAGATATGAGACCTTTGGGATATTACTCGACTAGACGTTGGCCTGATATTGATTTAGTTTTTATCCTATGTTAGTTGGTTATTGTGAGGTGGGTCTAGGGAGATAATGGATGACCTAGATGAGTGTAACCCCTAGTTTAGTTGGTCACCCCATCTAGGTGTATTATAATGAGGAGGGATTTACAATCCTATGGTCTGGTTTATGATTTTGGGGCCTGGTTAGGCAATGGCTTGCTGACATGTTAGTTCACCTAGTTAGTATTGCATGACATTTAAGACATTGGTAGGATAATTATATGGAATACAGGAGATCCTAACACTAGTTTAGATCATATTATAAGATTCCTAGAGCCTAGTAGATGCACCACATTATATTAGATACCTGAGATGAGATTCTAGGATTTTACATTCATTCATGTCCTTGTGTTTATGTCATGGCTTGGTGAGGCATGTTTCATAATTACTCAGGCTTAGGCCCAGGATGGTATAGTTTTACCTTGGGTTCTATGATAGAATGTAAGTTTATTTTTGTTCATTTATGATTAGTGAAATTTTTTTGAACAAGTTGCCTGGAGAAGGTTCTTGGATGTAAGAAACGTTTGTCTTTGAATAGTGTCATTTTTTTGTCAAAAAGGATAAATCAATTCACTTTGTAAAAGTCTTTAAAGTATGAAGATGCATTTTGGATTTGTATTTCAAAAATATCATATGTTTTTAGAGAACTTTTGATGAATGAATTATAATGTAAAGGGGGATAAAAGATTCTTCCAATAATTTACAGGTTTGACAGGAAAGAAAGATGTTTTCAAAAGATAGGGAAGTTACAATACTTTCCTCAGAAAATATGATGATTCTAAAGGTGATCGATCAATGTTTAAATATCATGATAGATGGGGTTCATGATTAAAGAAATAGGGTGGTCTTGGAATGAAGTTTATTCTAGAATAATCTTGTTGATGAAATAACGATGCATCAATTATAGATGGTAGCAAATCAGTTAGGTTGGAGTTTGCTGAATCATGTGTTTATGGTTGATCTGTTTTCCATTGTTTTTGAAATTTTTGGGCATCAAAATCAGGAATTTATTTAATGGAAAAGGAAGATGTTTTCACAAAGGATTTCATGAAACATAGTTCACATATTGAGAAGGAAGTTTCGTGGACCACATAGGATGTACACAGAGTGGTGGCGAAACATCGGCAAAGGGAGAAGCTCTGTATAGTAGTGTTATGCGGACCACGAAGCATGGTATATGAACTGCGTAGGGAAAATGGTTTATTAGAGGCTTGTGGTACATTGAAGGCATGTTATATGCAGTTGAGAGGTAGTGAACCTTTTGTGGTCAAAATCATCCTCTTCGATGGAAGAAAGGTGGTACGTGGACCGCATAGGGAAAATGGTTCGTAGAAGGAGCATAGTATGCGGGGAAGGATGTACTGCATCGAAACATTTAAAAAATTAGATTACCAAATTTTTTGGAGTTATTTTCCAATATAAATATCATAATCCCATCATTATGTGTGATAGAATTTTATAAGAATATATCTTTTCTAGGGGAATAAATTTGGGGAAGTCTTAAGTAGTTTGTGATGGAGGATTCCGCGAAGGGAAGTAGCTCATGGAGGATAGTTTCCATGTAAGAAGAATTAGATCACGAGGGATCATTTTTGAGATTAAGATAGTTCATGATTATAGAACATGAATTAAGTTTTATAGGCACTGTATCCATCAATGGAAAAGAGATGGCATAGGAGATGCGGTCCGCGATGGAACCATCCATTCACAAAGCAGTGCTAGTCCACGGACGAATCCGATGTCCGCAAAGCAGGGGCAGTATGTGCAAGAGGAAGGCTTTCCATGAAGCACTCCTGCAAAAAAGTGAAATTTAGTTCATGGAGGATACATACTACTCATATAGAAATTAGGATGTTTCATGGAGGACTCAAGGATGTTCCTACCACCTTCAAGGTAAGAAAGAGATGAATTATTTTGAAAGATCAATTTTGTGAAAGATGATCAAGAAGCATTGAAACATTTAATTCCATTATTTTGTGCTATAAGAAGAACACACACTATTGTATTTTTTTCAAAGTTCTACACGAGTTTAATGTTATATATTGCACATTTTATTCGACTCAAAAGGATTATTTCTACTGGACTGTGTGGTATTAGATAGTCTCCAAACCATACAATGGATGTAGCTACTCTTGTTGAGTAGTGATCCTTGTAGAATCTTGTTTTCCTATGGATGTTTTTGGATTTTTTTTAGCAAGGAAGTAAATATTTAATAGGATTTGAAGGGTGTTTTATATTTAAGGAAACATAAAAATAAAGGTATCACTGATTCACCCCTCCCCCTCAAGGTGATACTTTAATCATTACTAGGAAAAATCAATTTTATTTCTATTTATATATTTTAATTATTTTTATTCTTGTAGTATTTGTTTTTCCCGGATAATAATATCATGTGTTTCATTCACATTTTATGAAACTAGATGTTAGTACAACTGTTGGGGGTGTCCTACTAATATATGTTTCTCAACTCCTATATGTGAACCTCGGTGTATATGTAGACCTTATATCTACTTTGATTTTTAGTATAGGATGTAAAGTGGATTAGGAAGTGGACTATCGTTTAATTATTGAGTGGGATTTATCATGGGGAGTTAGAGTCTTGTGAATGTTCCGTATTCATAGAGATGATGTGTATGGTTCATCTTAGTGTAGAAGTAGTGAATTGTGTATTTTTTATGTATGTAGTTGGCTTAGTGGGTGACCGATGTATGTTTGTTTTTTCAATGATTCTATATGCTGCATTCCATTTATTAAAATCTTCTTCTATTATTGTTATATATTATTATGTAATCTGATGTTCATGGATGTCTATGTATTTAATTCATTTCTACTATTATTATACTCTAATTTGATGGCATAGTCTTTCTATAATATCCTTTTAGTCTCTGTCACATCCCAACCTCAGAGTCACTAATATGATGCATGATCTGGTTATCCACATGGCCTCAAGAATGCCTCCCCATATGCTAAAGGCTTCCGACTAGCAGTGAGCGTTTAATGATGGTAAAATGGGGAGACTATACCCTCTGGACTAGTAATAAATAAAATGGAAACAATAATAAATGAAATTATATTAAAATATAATAACAACTAGAATCCAACACAAACCATGCCAAACCTAAACAAACCATCCGTGAATGAACATACTATGGCATAAATACTGACAGTCAACATACAACAAGAAATAAAGGAAGCATGACTAGACTAAAAAATGAGTAAATAAAAAAATAACCAAATCCATTAGGTATCTTGAGTACTTTCTCAGACCTTATCTCCATTTCAATTACTACTTCATAAAAAATAAATAGCAAGAAGCACGATCCAAGACCCTAACCTATAATCAAGCGATCGGTCTGAGTACCAATCAACAAACCAAAAAGGGTTTGAGTGAAAATCATTATCCCACCACCATTGGTGTCTAATGAAAATACATTCCATGAGTATAAAATAAGAATTTTTTAGGTTTGGAATTTAAGAAATTAAAACAAATATAAGATATGAACTTAATAGACTCCTCAAGGGGTACATGGCCAACTCTATCTACTTCGACGTCAATCAGATGTCTCTGAACATAATAACATTAAGTGGACTTTAGGAACCATTGGTATAATCATTGGAATCCATGTTTAATGATAATCATATAATGTTTTACATGTTTTATGATATAAAATATGTAGTAGGGATGTGTAATCCAGTTATAAATCAAGTGTGAGATAATTCAATTGACCCATGAGCCTATACAAGGACTTCCATATCAGGGTCCCAATTATTTCCCAATTCATGTAATAATATTATTCCATTTAACCAATGATCCCATCAAAGAAATTATACATTGGAAACCCTAGTATCACTCAAGTTACATCATAATTCATTTGACCTATAATCCCATCCAATAAATTTAGTATAAGGAATCCAGGTATCTGTCAAAGTAATATATATTCTCATTGAACCTCTATGCCCATCCAAATAATTCTATATATGAAACCTGATTATCATCCAAGTTATGAGGTAGTTCATTTAACATATAATCCCATCCAAGGTATTCTGTGTAAGGAACCTAGTTATTTCTCAATGTTTAATGTCACTCATCTTCCCTATAAGCCCATGAAGGTATTGCATATCAGAAACCCAAATGTCACCCATGGCCTAATATTATATGAAATCATATTTCATTAAATATTTAATCATATTCCATGAGAAATATCTATTCCAAATTCAAATTTATACATAACTTTAATCACCTCATTTACAAGTGCCAAAAATTACAAGTGACATTATCATATCATGCATACCTCATTAATTCCCATTTAGTCCTTGGAACAACTCAAAATCTAACAGGATCCAAAAGACTAGGCCTTAAAATTTACTTTCCAGTAAAATAATTTACTCATTTAATTTAATTCATTAATTTCATATATCAATTAGGTAAATAAAAATTCCTTGTTTTTCCTACTTTCCATATCACAACTCAAATCAATTTAATTCCATTGAGCCTTATCATTTATAAGTAATCATATTGTTTAAGGAATATACATACCACATGATAATTCATTAATCCCATTTAAAAATATTCAACCTAAAATAGTTAAGTATGTCTCGGTATTTCATATATTCATTATTTATCTGATTTCCAATTTAATATGATCATTTGGTCGCATCAATTATCATGGACAATACAAACATGCCTTAGTGGTGTTTTGGACATAAGAAAAAAAGGTCATCAGGCATATGATAGAACCCACCCATGGGGTGGTTTGGATTGATTCCATCAATATAAAAACAATTATAAGGGTTTTAGAACATGTCTAAAAATGATCTAGATGATAAATTTAACTAATTTCATATTTTAGGAGCAATGAGTGGAAATTATAGTGTGCATCACAATGAATGCAATTTATAAATGAGGAAATATAAAAGGAAATTCCATAGAACACCTACCACATGCTATTTATGCTTTAATCACCTGTAATCGTACTTTGATTAATGTAAAAATGTGTGAAATAAAAATATTATACAAAATCCAAAAAACATGGCATATGAGCTCGCATGGAAATAACATCCAAAATGGTTAGACAATAGAGAAGGGAAGGATGAAGAATCATAGAATTAATGTTGGCTATCCAACATGAAGAACGATAGAGGAATCATAAATCGTACTAAGGTGATACATCAAATCCTAGAGGATGAAGAGAGAGATCATGAATGGCAATTTTTCATGAAGAATTATGGAGTAAAGGTGGGAATTAAACATAAGGAATAGAGGGGGGAATAGTAAATTAAACCTTTTAATAGGGGTTCATAGTGTTTCCACATGGTTTTAAAACCAATTCACCAACTACATATCAGATCTATACATATGGAAGATGAGCTCACATGACTAGGCAGATAGTATAAAAAACCAGTCATATCTCATATTGTGCTACTATCCAAGGACCTCACCCCCAATGAATTTCCATGTGAATGGTTAGAAAAATAATTTACATCCCATGTTTTTCACCATTTCGGTTTTCTATAGAAATATTTCATGGTCATGTGCCCTCATATGCATGGTTCTGAAATCCATGTGAAACCCCTACAGGTCCACATCGTTCTGGTCAATGGTTAATAATAACCATGCACATCCCTTTCTATTTCAAAAAATTGGGCTTTTATAACCTAACACTCTTGAAAACCATTTTAGATTTTGAGACACCTCTAGGGAATTAAACAACATTTTAAAACAACACTTCTAGAGGTTACAACTTTTATAATTTTATTTCAAATATAAATTTTTTATTTAAACCATACACTAAATAAAAAACTCATATTTCCCTAGAATTACAACCCTTCCCAAAAACAAGGGACGTTACAACCTACCCAACTTAAAACTTCTCATCCCTGAGAATCCATTATGGATATGAAAAACAACACATGACCTACTTGGGTTGATAACTTCCTAATAAAATGGTCGTGTTGTGTTTATTAATTCGTAACTCACCTCCATGAACCACTCTAATCATAAAATAATTAAGTTAACAAAAATCAATACAACACTCACATTCAAAGTTGAAACATCAATATAGTTCTTACCCAAGAATATATATCTAAGGACATGATCACATCATTGTATCTTCTCATTAAGTGGCCTATAGAAATCCCACAATACATAATATCTTCTAATGACTAATTCTAAATCATGGTACTCCCTCAATCTTATTTTACTATTTAAGAACACACTTAGTGTCCTAGTGAAACTCCTTGAACAATTATCAGATCACACATAAAGACACTACCATTGGCCATAAATTTGATCAAAATGGTCAAGATCTAATAAAAAAATCTCAAACTGGTTGTTTTGAATTTTCCTTGAAAATTTGAGACCAACCTTTAAATCGTTCCCTTTTTATTTGGGCAACATGTCCATTATGGTTCATCCCCAACCACATAAAAATGTTAGAATAAAATAAAGTGAAAATGATTAGAGCTAATTTTTTTTAAATGATCATCTTCAATAGTAGACTCATCAAAAAAAATAGTTCCTAAAATCCTTTATCGAAAGGTATACTGATATCATTCTGATCATGCTCTCCAAATCGCATAACCAAATCTATGTGATGTCTTCTGATTGGAAAATATCTTTCTCATTTCCACTATCATGCCACAACATAATAACTAGTGCACACATGATCTAACTCACTTGGATTGCAATAACTAACCATCAATTGATCCCAACTGCAAGTCTGGGGTAACCTTGGAATCAAGATACTAGATTCCAATGAGATCATCCAAGGCATTCCATTCAATGGAGTTTATTAGTGGAACATCATTACACAGATGATATTTCACTACACATCAAAACTATATACCAATATTAAAGGTAATATCTCACTTGGATGTTGAGTTTAATAATTAGTTGGTGTCCTTGAGTCTATCCAATGAATTCTAACTTTAGAATTCAGTGTCACTCTGAACCACCACACCTAAAAACAGACCCAACTCCATGATCATATCCAAGAATAAAACAACTAGTAAATTCACTATATTTTTTCATGAAAACTAAATGTAAATTTCTTCATTTACCTAATGATATACATGATCGGAAATGAATTTTTAATTCTCGGTCTAAAATTTTCATGACCCTTTTTACAAGGGGGTCATGAAGTAGAAACCAATGACCCACTCCCCACGTTAGGAGAATCAAAGTCATGATTTTAATGAGTGATAATACTGATTTCTATATCCCAAGATCCAACCATTGATGGAAATAAAAACTAACAAGGCTAATAACCCACTCAATCCTGAGCGCTAATGCAACATCATCCATCACTCATTCCATCTTCTTAGAAATATCTCTCATAGTGTTCTTTGAGTTCCAAAATATAGAAATGAGGGTCTCCACCCTCAAATAATGAAAGGTTCACTCCAAACCTCCTGGAATACCTTTAAACTGCTCCTCAAGAACTACTATCAAGGAGTCCTCTAAAAAAACTAGAAGAAGAAAATTAAGTAGCTTGGTTTATAACTGATGATTTCTCAGCATACCCAGATGATGTGATGATATTATTCATGATTTCATATAGATTGAGAGTATAATAATATTCCAAAAAATGTGTTTATCACTCTCTCCAATCCATACTCATGTCAAATAGGCTAGAGTTTCCTTTAACAAACTCCTAACACAACATCTCCCGACAATGTTTGTCTAGGTCCAACCACTGCCAACTGCTTCACAACACCCAGTTCATTTCCATGATATCATTATTCAGAAGGGAAATTATTTTAATTAACCTAAATATTTGGGTCACCATTCCCACAATATTCACTTTTTTGAAGCTATTAGTCCCCAACTCACACTCATCCACTCACCAATTTTTAATTCGAAACAATTCCCAAAAACATATAGACTAAATAAATATATCATAAATAGTGGGTTTATATCTCATAAAACCTTATTCAAGATCTAAACCATGATCCAAAAATTCATCCATCAACAATGAAAACTGATAATGCTACCTGGTATGTCAGTTCATTACATGAAAGGACATCCCTCAGATCCCCTCTTCAAAATTAGCCACCTCACATGTTCCATGATTTATTGAACGTCCAGCCATCTCATGATGATGTTTTACAAGATAAGGCATCAATGAAAACCCACTATTCAACAAGACCAAGTTACAAAAGAGTCCTACCCATTGATTCCAATTTCCATACCCAACACTCTAATTGCTTTTTATAAAACCAAAGGCATCACCATTCATCTATCATAAAACCTGATCACCTACCATGCATCGGTCTCAAATGAGCATACAACCTATATATCCAATAAAAATTGAATCCATAAATCAAGTAAAAATCCAATAATTGGTTTCCCTTAATCAAAAAATGTCAATGATGCATTAGTGTTTGATTAAAAAGAAACTAGGGTCCTCTAGGTCTTCCACCTAATCTTAAGATCTCCACCATGAGAAGAATTTTCCATGAAAGAGAATTTATTTCACAGTGTCCAACGTGCCTATAAACTCCATATAAGGAGGTAAAACTGAATTTGGTTTAGAAAAAATATACCTACAAGGGTCAAAGAATATCATCAGAGGGATAATGGCATTACTTTCCAAGAATTTGGTAATAAGGCCTTGATCTTCTCTGAGCATCCTCATAAGGAACCTCTCCTTGGAGGGTCATGATAAATTTGTAAAGAGGATAAGGAGATGACACTTACAGGGTATCCAAATATGGTAATACCCCTAAATTTTCACTTAACAGACAACCACCCACCTATCTAGTGTGTCTTTCCATCATCAAAGAGTCATACCAAACACAAACATCCAATGAATGACGCTTAACATACCAAGTAAATCAATTGAAAATTCTATCAGTTTCTTATTTCCTAGGGTGCTACCTCAATCAGGATATACTCTAAACATAACATAAGGAATAAAAATTTAAAAATAGTGTAACAAAAATGGGTCACTTGTCCCTACCCCCAAATATTTAGGTCAAATTCAATATTAAAAAATTCACTAGATCCTATGGGAAATTTAAACATCCCCATTAAATATTACTTAAGAAAATTATATGTTAATAGTTACATGAGGGTTTGAGTTATTAAAAAAATAGATATTTTTTTTTAATTCAACCATTTACACTAATTAAATTTAGTTATAAATATTTAAGAGGCTCATATATATGCAATAACAAGTACCCATGATAAAGAAAATTTTAATAAGAAATTTATTTAATTAAAACCTCATATAATTCTTGGAAAAATATTACATCATTTTTATGTAAAACATTTAATTTATCCATATGTTCTTACAGCTTGTCTACATTAAAGAAAATATCAATTATAAGAAATAGAGGAAAATAATATTTGGGTTATAATTGGAATTTTAATTAACTGAAATCTCACATTTATAATGATCAAAAGAAAATAATAAGTCTCTAATTAATTTAAGGGGGATTAGTTTAATACTATTATGCCATACATGTATATGTAACCCATATAAATGGTTGAAGAAACATTGAATAATCATCTAATTTATCACAATCATACCCCCAAGGGGTTTGATACTAGAGAAAATAAAGATAAAGGCAACCTATGAAGGTCCCTACATTCCAACCTAGGTATATTTAAGTGTCACCCATTAACAGTTGATTTATTAATGATTAATCACACCCTTAACGGTTTTATCATATAATCATATAATGTCAAGATTGGACTACTCAGTTTGAGTCTAGTTTAACTCATAAGCACAAAACACCACGATCGACCAACTCGGGCCGAGAAAAGCCTAAGATCTATATACAAATTATTCATTTTATGAGTTAGATTTTAACAACTTTTATATTTATAAAATGGTATAGTAAGATGAATTACCATTCCCAAGTTATAAAGTCACTTTTCTTTAATAAGTTACAATTTTAATTCATGTAACTTCGACAAGGTTTTTACCTTAAGTCACAAAATATAGCGAGTCAATATACGATGGTTTGATTATATGGGTCACCCTTTACCATTTATAAAGGCTCATATAGTTTATAAATTATTAATGGAACCCATTTAATTTATAACATGAATGTTTCATCCCAGGCAGCCAATTTTCCATGTCTTAAACATGTCATAATTGGTAAATTATGGGCCCACCATAACGCTATATGTTAAAACACCATTTAGGTTGATGCATAAACTCTAATAAACAAAAATATATCATAACTATGATAATTCATGCTATCAGAGAGCATTGAATACATGAATATAAGAAGGTTATCATAGAATCAAGGTATATAGATGAACATACTAATTATCACATAAACAATGGAACACAATTAAGCATGTAAAACAACCACACAAGCATGGAATACAAAAAATTACTCTAATAACATGCGAATCATATGTTCCTAAGATGATGCATGAAGTCATCCCTTAACTTACCATATCAGTATAATAGGTAAATAAAATAAATACCTAAATAAATAACTATCATAAGTACCACAATAACCCAAGGTGAAATAATAATCAACAATAATAATGAATCATCGTGAACAATAACCCCATCCTTAGGAATTTAATCTTTCTCCCATTTGGGGGTTAGCTGAACCCAGACATGATAAATTTACCATGTATTGACATGTTTCCAGTCTTCTATCTACCATCCCAAAATAGTAATACAAATTAAAAAAGAAAGATTTGATACCACTTTTCACATCCCAAATCAGGATCCACTAATTTTATTCCTGGAGTTGGTACACCACATGGCCTCAAACACGCCTCCCTATTTTCCAGTGCTTACATACTATTAGTGAGGGTCTAATAATGGTACAGAGGGGAGAATATACACTATATATAAGTAATAAATATAATGGAATAAATAATAAATTAAAGGGAGGTATAAGAAAATAATAATTGGTAACCAATAATAACTACGACTAAGACAAATAAACCATCCATGGATGAATTGTTTAAGATATAAATATAGATAGTCAATATACATTATAAAATAAAGGTACTAGTACTAAACTAAAAAAATATTAAATAATAAAATACCCAACTCCATCAAGAATCCCAAGTACTTGATCGATCTCCATATCCATGTCAATTCCTCGTATATAGTAATGTAATATAATAAAGAATTATTCAAGGCCCTAACATGCAGTTAGGAGATCGTTCTGGGAACTAATTAGTGGCCCAAAAAGGGTGTGAGTAATACTCATTAAGACACCACTAACAATTTCTAATCCAAATACAGTTTGTGTGTATAAAATCGGTAGTGTACATATATAATAAATAAGGTAGTAAAACAAGTATTAACCATGCTAGGCTCTGGCTCTTCTAGGGGTACCTGGAGAAATCTTCTTGCTTCGACCTCAACCAGATGTCTCTGAACATAAGAAACTAAGGGGAATTTTGGACCTACGTCTATAATACTAGGCATCCATGTGATATTATAATCATAAAAATTTATACATGTTTCATGATATTAAAGAATTATCAATCATGGGTAATCTAATTAGTAATCATGTTTGATATAATTCAATTCATCTACGAGTCAATCTAAGGAATTCCATAACAGGAACCCATGTATCACCCAATTCATGTTATAATATACTATTTAAATGATGATCCTATCCAAGGAGTTCCTTATTAGGAACCCAAGTCTCACTTAAGGTAAAACTTTATTCATTTTAACTCTAATCACTTCCAAATCATTATTTTTAAAGAATCCTGGTATCACTCAATGTAGTATATATTTTCATTGAACCTATGAGCCAGTCTAAAGAACACCATGTAAGGAACCTAAGTATCACCCATAGTGTGATGTAATTTATTTAACCTCTCAGAGTATCCAATGAATTTCATCTAAGGAACCTAGGTATCACTCAAGGTGTAATATTTATCATATACCCTATTATCTCATCCAATAAATTCCATATCAGGAACCTAAGTGTCACTCATGGAATACTACTATAAGAATGAAAATTTCATTTAATATTTATACATATTCTATTAGAAATACCCAATAAAATTACAATTTAAACATAACTTTAATCACATCATCTATAATTTCCAAAAGGTCTAAGTGGAACGGTTATACCATTATCACCTCATTAAATTCCATTTAGTAATGGGAATAACTCATAATCTTACAAGATATAAAATATGAGGTCTTATCATTTAATTTCAATCCAAATAATTTAATCATTTCATTTAATTCATTAATTTCATATTTCAATTATGTAAATAAATTTTCCAAGTGTGATCTACTTTCCATATCACATCTCAATTTTGTTTAATGTTGTTGAGGCTTATTATTTATAAGTTTTCGATTGGTCCATGAAATATCCACACCACATGGAAATTAATTAATTCCATTTTAAAACATTCAATAGAAAATGATACATGTGGGATAGGTATTTCATGCATTACATTATTTAATTCATTTACAATTTGATATGATCATTTAGTCACATAAATTATCAAGGACAATATAAACACACCTAAGTTGTATTTTATACATAATGACAAAAGGTCATCAAGGAATATGATCGAACCAACGTATGGGGTGGTTTGATTTGATTTTCTCTACCTCAATCCATGAATAAGGGCATAAAATGTTATATAAACTATGTGTAGGTGATGGATTTGAGTCATTTCATAATTTTGGAGAAACACATGGAAATTTTGGCATGCATAACAATGTAAACAATTTATAAATGATGAAAAAGAAAGGTAAAACACATAAAACACTTTTCCCATTCTTAAGAAACTTCACTAATCCAATATGAGGATTTGATTAAATCCAGAATTAGAGATATCATAATATTATAAAAACACCTTGAAAATAGGGAATGTGAGCTTGCATAGAAATTATAGGCATTGGGAACATAGTCAAAAACTCATAAAACATAAACCCACAAACACAAATGAATCACTCAATGTCAAAATCACACAACCCTAAATATGAAAAACTAGAACAATATGGTATGTGGGTTAGGTAAAGGTTTCCTTGGGCTATGAAGTAGAGTTCTCATGGGTTTCTTTTATGGTTTGAGAGGGAATGCTTGGTTTGATTTCTAGGAATGTTTGTTTCCATTTGTTATTGTATATCATGGTTAGATCATTGTTAGTCACTGATGGATTTGGATCGATGCTCACGTGGAGGGTGTTCATGTTGTGGATCTTGTCCTGAGGGGGATGACTTATGTTTAAATAGAAGTTTTTAGGGTTATGTGGTTTTTAAAAAAAGCCTATGTAAGGATCATATATAGTGGTTAAGGTGTATTATCATAGGATCATTATTCCATAACTCATTTTAGCATGAGATTTTCTGAGAGGTTTTAGGGGATCACTCTACCCTGAGGATGAGAGTGATGGTTAGAGTGGATTTTTGTGAGAAGGCCATATTTTGTGTCGGAAGCCTTATGGGGGGGGGGGTGGAGTGCACTATAAGACTTAAAAGATGTGTTCCTCATTTTCAGTGGTTCATTGTGCATGAGTATTTCATTATTAGTGATTTAGGTATTTTAATTTGTTGGTGTTTGGTATTGGAACTCTAGTGTGAGTGGTTTTTCCACGTTTATCCATTTTGTTTGATTATATATGGGGAATGGTATGTAGATTTTGGTGTTTGGTTGAGGGGTGAGGATAAGGATACTTCCATGGTGGGGAGAATCAGGTCGTTCATAGATGAATTTTTCTCACGCTGGTACTATTGTGGGCACTAGGAGACTGATAAGTGGATGGTCATGGTACCATCGGAAGCATCATTGTTTAGGGTGAATCTTAGAAGATAGTTGACCAATATGAATATTTAGTGGAAATAATAAATTATGGTTGGGGTTTTTCAAAAAACAAAATCATGAAATTGTATGAAAAATATTGGAAATTTGATTTTTTCTTTCTCAGGTGGCTTTTGAGTGAAAAAATGTTAATTAATCCTATCAAGAGATCTCAGATGATTTTTCTAAAAATCATGTTGGTCCTAGAATAGGGTGTTAAATATTATTAATTTGTGTTTTTTCATTTTGTTATATCTTATATTAATAGAATTATATTTAAATTATGAATCCATGATTGAGTTTTAAATTGGGTGGGGGTCCTAGTTGAGGCATAACCATGCGTTGGGCATTGAGTCCATAATCGGGCCCCTATTTATTTTTATTTTTCTCCTTTTATTTTATCTTATTTACCATTTTATTCTTATGTAATACCCCTTATCGGATTTACTTATTCACAACCAAGGTATGGATAAATAGAGAAGACATAAAGTGAGGAATGAGGTTAAGCCACAAATCTTGGGTCATGCTGAAGTATCTTGTGACAACTATAAAATTCAGATCATATTAAATTTTCATTGATTTCCACCCATAAAATTGTAGTTTTTAATTTTTTCACAAGAAACTACATTGTAGCTATTTTTAAGTTTTAATCTTTTTTTTGTTCTTTTGGAACCTTTGAGGATTGATCAGGAGCAATTTTTGGGTGAATCTGACATTCTAGGAAATTGTGAGTGTTTTGTATTTGGGAAAACCCAATCATACGACATATATTTCTATGAACACATGATCTATGTTCTTCCTTTTAGGAATGTTAAGGAATAAGGGGTCAAAAATGTGTATGTTTGTGATACACCATGTGGGTGTAACTCGGGGTGTGGTGAGAGGCATGGCCAGAATCCTCGTATCAGGGAACATGGATGTATAGGGTACACCTCCATAGATCATGTGTAGTATACACCTAGTGTATTTATACTTTGAGTTGGGTTGAGATGCAAATCAAGGTATCCTTTTTATGATACGTCCCATGTGTGTTAGGTACATGGTTTATAGTTCAGAGTTTTATGCACTGAGTTATATTGAGGCACATGGGTAGGTACCCCATGTAGAGTACATGCCATGTACAATGTACACATATTGTGAACCTTTTAAAGTATAATACAGTTCATGACAATAAATACATGCATGGTGGAATTTTTTGGGAACACACAATGTATATGAGGTACACAGTGTGTACACCCTCTCTAGATGTTTTTTCTTATGTTTCAACCTGGTGTTGGAATCATACTCATGAATATTCCATTATGAGAGTTTTTTCGCATATATCATGATGGTTTAATCCTTTTGGTGTTTAGGAATATTTGGATAGTGTCTTGGACTGAGAGAATTTGGGGGGAGGATTTTTTAAGGTTGTTGATCTAGAATCTTTTTGGGGGTTAGGTTGTGAATTGTGAGGCTTGAGTAAGGGTTTATCAATTATTGATCACCTTTTTTGAGGATGGAAGTTGATTTAATTTGAGGTTCTTAGTATAGATACCAAGAGTCATGATAATGTGAATCTTGGATGAGTATCCTTAGTAGGATGCTTGAGGTTTAGATCTGGTTGGTTGAGTTTTAGATCGGTAAGATCCTTCATAAAGGGATAGAATCATTGGAAAATTGGGTACGATAGGGTATCATTATTTGAGTTAGAGATAGTTATAAGGGACTTATTTGAGGAATGAAATTCTAGGCACGGTTTGGCTTGAGGTTTACCTTCAAGGCATAGTGCTACTTGAGGTTTCCCTTCTGGGTGGGTGATCTATTGGTTATGATCTTGGAGGAATTATGTGGTGATTTGTTTGTGGAATTGTCTATAATTTTTTTGTAATGGATCTTCTTTTAGGGAATCATTCTTGATTATAGGTTTTGGGGAACATGGTTGGAACCTCGTACTTGGTTAGCCTATGAAGTGGTTGGTGATGGATTCATCATTTTTGGTTGATGGGTTTAGGTGTTAGCCAAACCTAGTTTTGGATATTTGTCTTGTAGTTTCGAGGCCACTATTGTTCAAGAGTGGATGAGATAGGAGACCTTTGGGATGGATCAATAATTTCCCTAAGATTGATTCAGTTCCTATTATCAATTGGTTAGTTGTTGTGAGGTGATTCTAGGGAGCTGATGGGTGATCTAGATGAGTAAAAACCCCGAGTTTAGTCGGTTTCCCTGACTAGGGGTAGTTGACCATGGAGGGTTTTATTCTCCCAAGGTCCGGTTTATGTGTTTGGGGCCTTTTTAGATTGTGATGCACTGATAGGTCAGTTTTTCTAGTTTGTATTGTAGGAATTCTGAGATATGGGAAGGATTTTTCTAGGGTTAAAAATATTTTCCATCAGTAGTTAATATTGTACTATTTCATTCCTAGATCCTTTTAGATGTTTTTAGGTGTTCAATATGCCTATTATGAGATATTTGGATTTTACATTCATGCGTGTCCTAGCATTGGAAATTTAGAGATCTTTATTGATCTGGAGGATGACCATGATATTGTGGTTATGTGAGCCACATTTTTTAATTACTCTATCTTAGTCTAGAGGTTGGGTATATTTACCTTAGGTTCCAGGATAGAACTTAAGGTTCACTTTTTTTATTTTTTATTTATCCCTTTTTATTTTTATTTCTATACATTAATTATTTTTATACCAGTAGTCTTGGTTTGGATAGGATGGGAATAACACATGTTTCATGCATATGTTTTGATGAAGAATGTAAGAACCATTATTGGGGGTGTCCTAAGAAGATTGTTTTTCTCACAAAATATACATGCACCTTAGTGTACATATAGAACTTTTTTTATTTTAATTTTTTGCATATGATGAAAAGTGGATCATAAAGAGACCTAATATTGGATTATTGAGTGAGATTTATCATGTGGAGTCAATGTATAATGATAGAGAATCTCAATGGTCATGAATATCAGGTATATGGTTCAGATAAAGGTATTAGTAGAGCCTAGTGTATTTATTTCCTTATATTTTATTCTATGTGTGTTTTTGGCCCAGGGAGTGAGCATTGTCTATATGTTATGTCTATGAGTCCGATTATCCACTTAAATAGGCAAATATTAATTTATTATATTTTAATATAAATGTGTTCCAATGTCCATAAATACCAATTTAAGTTCATTCTATATATTGAACTTGATTTCTCATCACATGTGCAATTCCTTTTTAGAGTGTG
Source organism: Viscum album (assembly GCA_963277665.1). Taxonomy (NCBI): domain Eukaryota; kingdom Viridiplantae; phylum Streptophyta; class Magnoliopsida; order Santalales; family Viscaceae; genus Viscum; species Viscum album. The sequence continues at coordinate 1,779,003,425 of OY728157.1, forward strand.
TAAAATTAGGCCCAATTAATTATCTACTTGTAGAATTAATTATTTTGATTATTTTAATTTCATATTTTGGGATATGATTGAGCATTTTGTTTGATTTTTTTTTTTGTTTTAGGATATATGGATAAATCATATGGGAAGATGGAATTTTTTTCAATGAATAAAAAATTTATGGGCAACTCATAATTGGCCTAAGGTCAATTAAATAAAAGTGCATCCCATAATTTGGGCCTAATAATGCTGAAATTTTAAGTGTATATAGATAAAATTATGGGTATCATTTCTTTAAAATGTGGCCAAATATATTTCTGAATTTTTCAAGGAGATTGAAGGATCCCAAGTTGAGGATTTAATTATGGGCCAGATTTGATGCCCCATAAAATCATCCTACAAATTTCATCATAACTTCTGAATGGAATATCCAATTTGGAATAAATTTCTACATAATTTATAGGTCATATGAAATATCATATTTCTCTTCTATTACTCATTCACACTCATCAATGTTTAATTTCAAATTTACACATCCTAAAGGAGTAGGAATCAGGTTCTATTTTATTTTTCAACATTGAAATGTAGAATTTCCTTTGATTTCTCACCCACTTTTTACTCTCATAATTAATGTGGATGGTATTTATTGATTGGGTCTCTACACTTTGACCCACAATTTCCTATTTAAAGATCTTTTGGTGAAGGGATTTGGGGATTAAAATTTTTCTTTCAATTGTATTGTTATTCTATACTTTTTTAATCACTTCTTGAATTGATTTCATGTATGTTTTCGGGATCACCATTATTCCGTAATAAAAGTTATTATTTTTCACTTTTTATATTTTTCTCATATTATATTAATACTTTTTCCTTAGGGATTTAATCAATTAACATCATATTTTGTGAAATTCTTCAAAAATTGGTGGATTGATTATTATTTCAATGTTTCCCTTCTACAATTCCTCACTCATAAGTCTACTTCCCACTTCCATTGGTATAACAACATTAATCGAGGAATAACCCTATTATAGTTTCATACAAAAGAGTAGAATGGGTATCTTTTGGATGTAATTATATGATATTAAATTCTTAAATCAGTTCATTATTTTAAGAGTTCCATTCATTGGGTTACACTCTTCTTCATCTTTTTCAACTTTAACGGTGTTACATTTGGAGTGCTAGTAAAATAAAATTTCTTGGATTGATTATTTGAGTTATCCCTTAAGTGAATTAGATATTAGAATTGGAATTGTGTGGGTGATAAATTTTTTAATTGTTTTTTTGATTTATCTCATTATTTAGATACATCATGAACTAATTATTTGATATTATCTAAGAAAACAAATGATTTCGTTCAAGCACTAGTGAAAAACTAGGATCGACCCATGTCGTTTAATTATTTCTATTCAAATGATTTTGTGTTTCATTAATAAATTAAATCCATTAACTTAGGTATGTTTTTATTCTTTTATCCCAGTTTCAATCAACACAAGATTTTCCCACTTCATATCCAAACCCTCCAAACATCATTGAGTGTCTAAATGTTTCTTCATTGGTCCCTATGGATTTAACCCCTACATTTACTACAATGAATGATTCTACTAGTAGGGTAAATTTGGGCCAAAAAAAATTTTGGAAGCATTTACGGGGACCTGTTTAAGTTATCTTAGACACTATAATCATTTTTCCACACCAAATTATCTGGTCTCATCCTTATTTCTCTTTTCTCTTCCCATTTCTATTTGTATGTGTCCAAAAAAATATCACATCCTAATAACTATCTACAACAATGGAATATTTTCAATAATTACTCAACATAACATCGAGATGTAATAAAATGGAAAATAAATTGTGGGAATCACCAAATATAGAGAATTTGATTTATCAGCCCTTCAATGATTATCTGACATCCAATGAGATATACAATAACATTAATGATTATTTTTAATGGATCAGTTTCTAGACCTCTCAAGGATGATTAAAGAGATCAATATTATAGAATTACATGATTTCCAAACTCATATCATTTCTAATTGCCATCAATTACCTGAACAATTTTATGAACAAATTCAGAAAATGAAATTGAAAGTTTCATCATTAAGATTAGAGCTAAAAGGAATTAAAATGATTATAAACCCCATTCTGACTCAAACTACCACTTTATAAATATTTATAGAAGAATATAGCTACACACAAACCCATCATGCATTTACTGGAGAACCAATCCCATTATTTAGGATAGCTAGAGAGGATTAAATTTTTTTAAAGGGTCTTCAAATCAAAAAGAAATTGATTTTTTGGATTCAAATGAGGGTAATTTGTCTTCATGGATTGAAAGATATGAATATAACACCATTGGAGATTTTTTAGGACAAAAAATCACTAAACCACTAGGAGAAATCCCAAAAATTGAGTCTGTACCCACCCATGATATTTATTTGGACAATTTGGGGGATGAATCATATTTTTATAAGAAACTAATTGTTTTTATAAGTTTTTGAGAATAAACTAATTTGGATTAAAATTTCCAATATTCTTTAAGAAATTTCTATCCAACCAAACTAAATTTTTTTGTCCTTCTTTCCCAAGTCAAGGATCCCTTAATAGGTGATTACCAATGTATTTTGGTAGTCCATAATTCTCCTATTATTATCACTGATCTCTTAGGAAAGACTAAAGAAGAAACTGGATAACCCATTTCTAATATTCCTTGGATTTTCCCACACATTGGATCACATATGTTTTTACTTGAAACAAAATCAAAACAAAGTATCAATATAAATATTGTATAAGTGGTTAAAAATGAATTCATAATAAATTGAAGGTTGTTATTGAATGATTTGGTGGTCTATGTGAAGCTAATGACTTTAAACTAAGCCCTTCCTAGGAGGTAACCAATCTTATGCATTTTTTTATTTTTATTTTATGTTTTTGTGATTTTTTTTATGTCAAGGGAACACCCTTGGGGTTTCCAATGTAATGTAATGTTTCTTTCTCATGAGAATTAATAACTATAGTAGTTCTGTATTTTTAAATGAATGACATTTCTTCGAGAGAAAAAAATCCAACCATTAATCACTCTTAAAGAGTCTAGATGATATTTGAATCCAAAGTGATCAATTTATTATTAATGGGTCATTAAATTCAAACAAAGTGGTTTTGTTCCATGAATTCATTTCAAATCACATTTTCCCTTCTTTCTTCTAAATTCAAAACTATCTCTTCCCATCCCTTTCAACACTAAGGGAAGTTCCATTCTATGTTTGGGGGACTAAAAATTTGATATTTTTAAGAAAAAATGGGAGTTTATTGAAAATTTCAATTCATTATCATTTCATGTGTTAATTTTCAAACATGAAAACTAAATTTTAAGTAATTTTGAATGCCTTTATTATGATTGTACTTCATTTTTATGTTTGTGAGCATCATTTTTTGAAATTGTGGTTGTCTGATGTGGTTTTCCAGTGCTTATATTTTCATCCTCTTAATAAAAATTCCACAATTCACATCCATTATACATTGAGTGTATGTTTGAGTTCTTGTGTCCCTTTCATTATAGCATAGGGTTTGGGTCCACTTTCATTTTAATTTGAGTATCAAAAAAAATTGAAAAAGGATCACATAGAGAAATGTTTAGCCAAATGTGCAGAATTCGACACTTGGGATCTTGACTCCATAGTTTCATTTCTCATATTTAGGCTTCAAATATCTATTGTAGAAAATTTAACTAAAAATATGTGTGTCGTTCAACACTTAGAGACTGTGACTCCATATTTTTCTTGCCTAGAGTTATTCTTATCATCTCTATTGTGGTTAAAAAATATAATATAATATAATACAAAAGAAAGAAAGAAAGAAATAGATATATACTCATATTAAGGTTTATTATGATTTCCACTTAGAGATTCCATTTATTTTCTACCTTGAACTACAAAATGGCACCCATATCTATTATGATGCACAACACATCATCATTTTTAATTTAAATTTGATGAAATTTGTTGATTAATTTGAACATAGTAATAGGATTGGGTTTTGTATATGATTTTGATCCTAGCTTGTGTGATATTATTTTCATGGGTTTCATGATTGTTTGTCATGATTTATTTTGGTGAGTATTTTATTCTATAATATTTTTGATAAAGGGAATTCAATTTCACATTTTTGAGATAATTTTTTTCTAGGGACTTGAGAAAATCAAGATGGGGGTGTGATTAGCTACTAAAATAGGCCAATATTCATTGATTGTATTGTAATATTCATCTGTTTTAGTGTCCATAAATACTTATTTTATTTCATTTTATAAATTGAACTTCATTTCCTATCACATATGAAATTCATGAATAGAGTGTATACAATCGATCCCAATTGGTCATATGATTTTAGAAACAATTATTTTGATTATTTTAATTTTATATTTTGGTATATGATTGATCACATTTTTTGGAACATTTTTTATTTTATTATCATTGGATGAATCACATGGGAAGATGGATATTATTTTAAATTAGTACAATTTTTTTTGGATAAATCATAATAGGCCCTAGGCCCATCAAATAAAATTGGAGCAAAAAATTCAAACCTAGTGAATCTAAAATTTTAACAGTATATATAAAAAACTATGGGTATCATTTAATATAACTATGTTTAGAACTAATTATGATTTTTTCATGGCGATCCAGGGATCCCAATTTGAGGATTAAATTATAGGAAATATTTGAAGTAAAAAAAATCAACACACCCATTTCATCATAACATCCAGATGGAATATAAAAATTGGATGAAATTTATATATAATTTATAGAACATATCTAAGACAAAATTTCAATTCTACAACCCCTCTATACTTTTATATCTTCAAATTTAAATTCTCACATCCAAAAGGTGAAGGGATCTGGTCCTATTTTTGGACAACATTGAAAAGTAAAATTTCCTTTGATTTCTCACCTACCTTTTACCAATATAATTAATGGGAAAGGAATTTATTGATAGGATCTAAACCATAGGACCAAAAATTTCCTATTTGATGATCTGGTGGTGAATGAATTTTGGGATGCATGTTTTCCTATCAATTTTATTGTTCTACTGTGCTTTTTTAATCACTTATTCAATTTCTATCATGTCAGTTATTCGAATCACAGTAGTTTCTTAATAAAATTTCTTCTTATTAACTTTTTATATTTATTCTTCATATTTAGTTGATAACATATACTTAGGGTGTGGATCCATTCACATATTTTTTTAATTTCTTCACACATTGGTGGAGTGATCATTATTTCAATGTTTTTCTTCATAAATTCTTCCCACATAGGTCTACTCCATGATTCCATTGATATAATAACATCAATGGAGGGATAAAACTCGTTTTTTTTAATCCAAGTGAGTAGAAAGATTATTTATTGGATGTTATTTTATGATATTAAATCTAAAATCATTTAATTATTTTAAGAGTTTTATTTATTGAGTTACGCTCTTCTTCTTCTTCATCAACTTTAACACTCATGCATTTTGAGTGCTAGTATGATCAAATTACTTGGAGTTATCATTAAAGTAATAATATAAGTGAATTTATTATTAGCCTTTTAATTTTTGGGGATTAAATTGGTGAATTATGGTGTTTAATTATATCATTGTTTAGAAACATCTTGAATTAAATATCTCATATTATCTAAGAAAACAAATACATCCATTCAATCCATAGAGATAGCCTTGGATAAAACCATGTCCTTTAGCTGTTTCCATTAAAAATATAGGTGTTTCATTAATAAATTACGTTAATTCAAATAGGTATGTTAGTGTTATTTTATCCCAATTTCAATCAACACCAATATTGGCCACTTTGTAGCCAAATCCTCCATATAATGTACATGTCGGTAGGTTTCTTCTTAAGTCCCTGTGGATTTGACTACTACCTATAACATAATGAATGCTTCTACCTGTAGGGTAAATTTGGCCTAAACCAGGGTCTATATGATTTATTCCATTTATTATATTCTTTTTTGATTTCAGTTATTATTTCTGTATACTTTGATGTTCTGGGATCTGTATATGTTTATTTTATTTCCATTTTTATTATACTATGATCCCTGGTAATGGTCTCCATAATAAATCCTTTTATGATCTTGCTGCTATTTAGAATCATTTTGAATATGAGGAGTAACCCATGAGCACTTGTTTTAAGCCGGATTAGGTAGCAAGTCTGGTCGACCTGGGCAGATCCATTAAAACATAGATCATGATTGTTGACTTATATGAATCTTATCTTATGTTAATGCTTTATGTCAGGTCACATGATTTATGATCCAAGTTTAATGGCTATTAATTCTATTGTATTATTATCAAACAATTTTATTATATCAAAATACCCTTATTGTCATCTTATTCTCACTAATGGCATTTAATTATTTATGATTATATTTTCCCTTACTAAGAATATTAGCTCACCTTTCATTGGTTTTCTATTTCCCTAGTTTTGAAAGATTTATGATAAATCCATTATGTTTGTAGAGGTTTCATGTGTGAATAATTTGATAGTATATATTTAATATATAATGTGAAATAATAATAAAAAGGGAATGGTGGGAAAATTATCACTTGAAGACATGGGTATTGTTATGTAAGAGTTTGTCCTAATTATTTAAAACTCTAAACCTAAAAGGTCCATCATTATGTAAGTGATCCAATATTTTTTCAAAGATGTTGTAAGTTTCATATAACTAAATTGTGTCTTGATTATTAGTATCAAATATAGATATTTAAATACTACATTTTTAGCATTGGATCTGGGAGTGCGGGTTAAAGGCTGGTATAGTTGGTATGAGAGCAGAGTTTAGTTAACTTTGGAGATTAAGATGTTTTTATATGATATTTTCTTAATATTTATGCATTAATCATGGGTCTACAAGTCTATGGTTGATAATAATTTCAAAGGAATACTTTCCCATATTGTTAGGTTTTATGTAAAAAAATCAATGTGAATAATGATATTTGGGTAGACATTTTATTAGGTTTTGGTATAAGTAACCCTAAGGTGTGTCATGTGATTTAATATTAAGGATTATTTGGGAAGAATTATATTGAATTTTGGGGATGTAAGATTAATGTTATAAGATGAAAATAATGTTTAAAATGTTTTTATTGAGGTTATTTGGGATATTGGCTTAATTATTTGCGGAATGACCTAATTTGAACATTGGTAATTATTGTTGAATATTGTAGATTGATTTATTATTTCTTTATATGATGTTTTTATTCATTTTGGATATTATATTACTTTTTATGACCATTTCAGTTTCATTAAAGGTTGGAAGAAAATATTTTCATCCTTTTATATACCTCATGTCCAATCAAAAGTTGATTTTAGTTCTTTAGGTATTAAATATTTATATTAATCATTTGGATTAAAAGTTAAGATAAATGTGGAAACAGATTGAAACATGATACCCAGGGATGAAATTTCATTTATGGATTTAAATAAAATAAAATAAATATATTTTCTTATGTTCATAGTCTGTATGGTAAATAAATTCTTACACTATAGGAAAATTATCTTAAAAAAATTATCTTATTACTATCAATTTTAATGAATTGATGACCTATTTCACACCTTATTAGTCTATAATCATAGAATTTATCATGATCATTAACTTTCTTATAATGTATATTCTTTTTCACTCTTCATCATTATTTGGACATTACTTTTTCCTCTATGTATATATTTTCACTTCCCACTCATGTTCTCCTTTTTTGAAACATAGTTTTGTGTTATTCTAGATGACCTTCAAATTTCCCTTTCCCTATTTTCAACAGGATGTTTTATTAACCATTTTTACAATGTGGGTTTTCAATAATGGAATGTTAAAATTATTATCCTTTTATTACAAATTTTAAGATTAAATTATGAGGAAATAATTTATTAATGTTAGGGAAAATGTAAGGATCCATAATTTTATCAAATTAATTACCCTTGTTATGACTGTGTCATATTTAGTAATGTAGCATAATCCACACACACCACATTTTACTATATTAATTTAAACATTTCATTTTGAGAACTAAAATGGCTATAATAATTTTAAATATTACAAGGAAATAAAAAATATAAAATAAGATAACTAATATATGAAAATTTGGATCTTCTCGATCCACCAGAATAACCACTCGCAAATAACACTATAGAAAAAAAATGAAGAATAATAGTAATGAAATATTCATATTGAAAATGAAAGTATATATAACCACAAGATAAAATATAATTAAATGAAGAATAAATTTAAAAAATGTATTTATAGAAAGTAAGGAACTCATGTGACTGTTACAAATTTGACCATTGGAATTGTAATCAGATCGTTAGAATGGTAATTGGACCATTAGAATAGTAATATGAACATTTAGAATTGTAACATGACTATTATAATAGTATCATCATATATTTATTTTTAAAATAATATTTAGGTATCATATAAAATAAAAATATGTCATATTTAAACCATGGTAAAAGTAAATAAATGTTTTAAAAATGATAAATTATGTTTTTTTATTTGAAAAACATAAATGTTAAAATTATTATTTTATAATAAATATAATGATTAAAAAAATTATTTTCATAAAATGGATTTCTAAATTAATATTATATTTTCTTATAATGATAAGATAATCTTATGAAACTATAAGTAAATTTTCAAAGGGTTCGAAAATTGATCATAATATTAAAATTTGTATTTTTAAATAAAAGATTATTTTATTTGAAAATTAAATTTATCGTATTTATAAAATTATTTTCATAAAATGGAATTTATTTTTTTGAATCTATATTTGAAAAAATGGTTAGGGTATGTTTTTGGTAATTTTATGAAATAGTTTAATTTGTTGTAAATAGTCAAATATGGTAAAATGTTGTATTTAACATTATAAGATAAATGAATGAATTTTTTAAGTCATGAATAATTTAATAACCCATTATTTTGAACTTAAATTAACCATTAACTCTATATGGTATCAATATTCCATAATTTTGGTTTTCATGATCAAAAAAATTAACTAATGATTATAATATTCAAAAAGACCCCTCTCCTCCCCTTATAAATTCCACCCCTCACCACCCGTTATCTTCTCAACTACTATGCCTTAGAGATTGAAAATTTTGTTCAAAAATATATTCTCAAACGTATAAATCATGTCCTATTTCTTATATCCCCATATAAAGACCATTTTAAGGAGCCTAAAGTAGTAACATAAGAGGAGGAAACTAAAGGAAGAGGTAAGATTCTAGATTAATCTATTTCAATTTCATTATTCTTTTACCACCTCATATAATATCTGTCAACCTAAAAATAATAACATTTTAACCCAAATATACTAATAGTTTTTTTATTATTTTTTGAAATCCATCTTAAACCCACCCTTATTTCATTTCAAAATGAATTCATTATTTATAATATGGTTGGTTCACTACCTCCATGAACAATACACTTTATATTCCTCCATCACCTTCAAGGATGGTCATTAAATTAATATTATTGTTTTATAAGATTACAATAAGTATATTATAACTCATTTCATGTTTTATAATTAATTTATTTTCATAAATTTATTTTAAATGATTGTATTTCAAGATGGTAGTAAAACTGCCTAAATGAACTTACCATGAAGCATTAATGTTTGTACTCAATGATATGTCCCTATGATAGAATATATATAGTTACTTGGTAACATTTATATTTATTGAAGTTTATGAATACAATTTAATCTCACTTCTATAGTTATGGTCCCTTTTTAAAATAACTTTAATAATTATCCATGAGTGATCTGACCTTGGAACTATGTACCGAACACCATCGAAACATTGAAATTAAACCATATATCTCATAGAAATGGTTATAAATGAACAAAATAAAATTATATTAAATCAAATATATATGTAAAAGTTTCTTATAACTAAGTAACTAATAAATTTATTTTTATTATCTTGGATTTTAATTTCAAGCAAAAAAATCATTTTGGAACATCAGGTAAGGGATCTATCTAAACCACCATTTTTCTTTGGGTTATGACCTTTCTCTATATAAATCACTTTATATTTCTTTATAATTTTATAGAGTGATTATAAATTATATATATATTTCTCTCACATATATACATATCTTATTATCCATTTCTTATAATATGTAATACATGCCTTATATTCATTTATCAAATTCCTTCTTTAAAAAATCTTGTTTCATTTTGATGTGAGGAATGATTATACAACCTATTTCTTTCTATGGGTAATTATTATGTTTATAGAATATGATTTATTTCTTTTTTTGGAACACATATGAATATAAATTTTATGATGGGAGTTCCTAGATATTTCTTCAATGCATTGGGAAATGTTTTTGTCTCAAGAGACATTGAGAATGGGACTTGGGAGTAAACATAATCCACGATGGGACATTTTCCACCATGTGATGTTGTCTTAGAATATAGTCATAACTTATTCTTACGTCGTGTTTTATGTTTCTACAACTTTTCTATGTTCCTATGGAAATATGATACCATATTTTTTATATTATTACCCCTTTTATTATTAATGATCCTTCTATTTTATGATATCATTTTATGTTCTTTGACTCACATGTTTTGATTCAATTCATGTTATTCACTTACTATGGTTTTTATCTCACCCATTTATTTTATATATTCCATAGGTTATCTTTTATATTTTTAGGGACTCTAAGGGATTTAAGATCTCATTATGGAGATTAAAATAAATTCATTTTATTTTAGTTTCACATTTATGTATTATGAACCAAGTCTTCCAAAGACACTAGGATTTTTCATCATTTGGTTGTATTTAATTAATATTTATGATACAAATTGTATAAAAAAATGTTTATATGGTTCAGGTCACTATAGATGGTATAAGAGGATGGTATACTTATTTTTTAGGATTATGAAAATAATAATTTAGTGATATCTTCAGGGATAAATCTATGTATTAGAAAATATCATGGAACTTTGGTGAAGTATAGAGGGAATTGTTTTAGAGTAATTATATCCATGTTTGGATACTATAATGTGATGTGGATATAGAAAATTTGTACCTAGGGGTAATAACCTCAAAAGGGTGCATTGGGCATTGACTAGATCATCACATCATGCTCGATAAAGAGGGTTTACTATACACCTGGTTTGATACTCTCAAGGGATAAGCTTGGGATATTAACAAACTCTTTAACACCCACCATTAAGGACATAAATATATATTTAGGATTGGAAAAATAATAGGTAAATAACCATCAATAACATTGACTAAAGACTAGAGACTCAAAATTTAATATTTATATGTCTTATAAATTATTTATTCAATGTTTATAGTTTCAATTTTATATTTTTACAAGTTAAAGTATTACCATCATTTTTTCATTTATTTTAGTTAATTAGGGGATATAGGAAGAAAATTTCCAACAACCAATGTGATGAATTCCCAAATGATACTCCTGAACTCATGTAAGTTGTAGTTGGGAACTTTATTGTAGTACTAGATGAGCTGAATAATTCTATCAATAATAACTTCAATGATGTGGAATATCATCTTTCTCTTAAAAAAGTGAAAGTTGTAGTGGAGCCCTTTATAAGAAAAAGGAATCAATCCTTTAGTGGATATTTTGACCCCCTCATTTTTTAACAATTTATTAAATACAATGAGAAGATATTATATATCATATAATTATACAAATGAGATAAATTCTTGATATCTATTTATCATCTTAAGGGGGAAGCTGATTGGTGGTGGAAACTAATTAAGAACACGAAGCCCAGTGGGGATATTTATTCAATAGAATATGAAAGAATCAAGAAAACATTTCCCATTAACTCTCCATATTAAAATTGATAGGGAGTTCCTCAAACTGAAGAAAAATAAATATGATCTCATCTAGGAGTATGAGGAAAACTTCACAAGGCTTTTACGATAAAGCTATGGATTTTTCACGAACACTGAAAGAATGTTGGACCATTTCTTTAGTTGTTTAAATCCAAGTATATGAAAATATTTAGTGGTTTAATAATTTGATATCTATAAATATATTATCTATTCTTCCCTCTAAGTTTAGATGGTGGTCAATGATTCTCAATGTTCTCGTGGTCCTAGAAATAAAAAAATCATAAAATGGAGTTTAATTTTAGAGAATATAATGATAAATCTCATGGTGGAAAGAAAATACAACATCCCATATGTCAAAAATATGGGAAGAATCATCCCAAATAATATGTCAATGGAAACAAGAGATGCTTTAAATATGGGAAATAAGTCCATGAGGATAATAAATTCCAAATGTATTTAAAGAATCCCATTAATGGGAAAGATGAAAAGATGGTTTAGATCGACACACATTTAGTGGTATATTTTTTTTATCTATAAGTAACATGAATATTATGTGATCCAATTCCTTAGGCCAATGATTATTAGATACAATCAATGAAATCAACCTCCAAGCCCTTGAGAGAAAGAAAGAATATATGTTATCACTACTGCTAAGGTGGATCCAAAAAATGATGTGGAGATAGATATACTAGTTATTCATGATAAAATATAAAATATAAAATTTTTATTTTGGTTCTAAACATTATCTTATATATTTCATGTTTAGTAGAACTATTCAAATACCACCTAAAAACATGAGGTTTGACCTATCTATGATAAAAAATAGAGAAATTATTGCATCCTCGGTCTATAACTCCACCATGATTAATTACTGTGGACTGAACCTCCTATAAAATATTGTCTAATTTATTTAGTGAAGTTTATTTTTATATTGTACATGGATTGGTTATCCTTATATAAAACCAAAATTAACTATAGGGAGAGGGATATTTATCTTCACATCATGAGTCATCCTCTGAATTTGTATATGTGTGAAGAAGAGGATGAATCTACTTTGTGAAATTCATGTCAACTGTAAATATTATTTCCTTTTGAGTAATAATATCTAGCCTAAATTATTAATACAAATAGATAATCATGCTTGAAGATAATCTTATTGAATGTTATTTTACTGATGTATACCATGAAGAGTTTTTAGGTCTTCCTCATGACTAAGAGGTCGATTTCTCCATTGAACTTATACATTGATTTCTAAATATATAAAATAATCCATATAAAATGAAAACTATTGAGTTTGATGAACTAAAGAAGTGATTAAAAGAAAATATGGATAGGGGTTTTATTCACCCGAGTTTATCACATTGGGGTGATCTAGTCCTCTTCAGCAGGAAGAAAGATAGATCATTAAACCTCTACATTGATTATATTGAGCCCAAAAAAATCATAATAAATAACAAGTATACCCTGCTACAAATTGGTGACTTGTTTGATAAAATGTATGGCCCCCAGTATTTCTATATGGTGGAACTTTATTTAGGATATCACCAATTAAATGTAAATAATGAAGATGTCCCCAATACTTGATCGAATGAGGTATGGATTCTATAAGTTCATAGTGGAACCCATATGACTCATTAATGCTCCTATAATCTTTATAAATTTAATGAATATAGGATTTAGATAGCACCTCAACAGATTTTTGGTAAAAGTTATAGATGAAATCTAATATACACCAATTGAAAAGAAGTATAATGATGTAAATTTGAATATTGTTTTAATGACTTTTTGAATTAATAATCTTTATGAAAAGTATAGTAAATATGAGTTTTGGATGGAGGAATTAACATTTTTAGTGAATTTTATCACCAGTGAAGAGATATCTATATGCCCTTATAAGATAAAATAAATTTAGGAGTTTCCAATACTAGAATCTATAATAGTGATCCATAGTTTCCTTGGACTACCTGAAAATTACTGTTGATTTTTTGAGAAACTTATCACAATTTCCAGACTCATTAACCAAGATGACTCACAAGCGAGAAAAGTTTTTATGGACTGATGAATGTGAATATATCATCACATATTTAAAAAATAAACTTATCATGACACCATTAGTTTAACTACACACAAGTATGGAGATTTTCATGGAATACAATGATGATTCAAAGAAGGTATTCAGTTTTTTAATGATTCATAATGATAAAGTTATATCATGCGACTCAATGTACATGCATGTTTATGAACAGAATTAACCAATGGATGATATGAAGTTGGATATAGTTATCTTTTCATTTAAAATATTGTTGTAATATCTCTATGGTGAGAACTGTGAAATATGTATAGATCACAAGAGCATAAAATATTTATTCTCACATAATGAGCATAATATGTGCCGGTGAAGATAGTTAGAGCTGATCAAGGACAGTGGTTTTTTAGTAAACTATTATCCTCAAAACACAAATTATGTACTAGATGCTCTAAATAGAAAGGATCCTATAACCTTATAAATGATTATTATTGAGAAGGAACCAAACTCCTTAGACTTGAAAAGGATAAACATGGAGATTATAAGGGAAGTAACATCCTCATTGTTTTCTCATATTATTTCTCAGCCACCCCTTCTAGAGACATAAAGCATGATCAAATAGAGGATGTAGAAATATTTAAGAATATAGAAGATATAAGAAATGGGAAATCCTCAATGTTCAAAATTGAAGAAGAAGTAGTTTTAAGATTTGGTTCATGGCGTTATATACCATTAAATCATTAGATAAACTAGTATTTGTTTAATGATGCACATAGGTCAACCTTCTTCATACACCCAGGGAATAAAAATATGCTTCAAGATCATAAAGAGCACTATTTTTGGGACAATAGGAAGAAAAAGATCATAGAATATATATCAAAATTTCCGGTATGTCATTAAGTGAATGAGGGAAGGAAAGAGTCCAAGGGTATGCTGCAATAATTACCCATAACGATATGAAAATGGTAAAACATCACCATAGAATTTTTCACTGGTCTATCAAAGACATCAAGAAGAAAAATTCTATATGTGTTTTGGTTGATCATCATATAAATAAAACTCACTTTATTGAAATTTGGTAGGACTTATCACTTAGTCATCTTACAAGGGTATACATTAGATAAATGGAGAGGCTTCATGGGACACCAATGTTGATTATATATACCCATGATATGGGATTTACCACTACGTTCTTGAAAAGTATACAAAATTCTATAAACACTCAGTTAAACATCTATACTCTTTATCACAACTAAAATGATACCCAATTTGAGTGGACTATCCATACACTTGAGGACATGTTGAGAGAATTCTCTTTGGACTTTAAAGGAGGATAGGATCAACAACTTCCTCTCATCAAGTTGCCTTACAATAATAGTTCCAACAAAAGAATATAAATGGATCCATATGAATCCCTTTAGGGTATGATACATAGAAAACCTATGTTCTTGGATGATATTGTTGAACCCGATTTTCTAGGGACTAAAACTGTCGAAGAAATGGTAGAAAAGATCAAGACCATTCATCAGCACATCAAAGCTACACAAAGTTGGAAGAAGAGAAATGATAAATATCATTGAAAAGACCTAATGTGTGTGGTTGAGTATATATTATTACATTAAATACCTACAGGTAAGAGAGTCATGATATTTGGGATGAATGGAAAGTTAATTCTCTGGTACATCATCCCTATTGAGATTCTCAAATGCATCAAAGTTGTGGATTATCGACTAGTACTCCCACCAACCCTATCTCAAGTATATAACATATTTAACACATCCATATTAAGGAATTACATACCAGATACCTCACATGTACTTAATTAAAAAGTGGTATAAGAAGAAAATTATATCTCTTGCAAGGAACAACTATTGAGGATCTTGGACCATAGTGAAAAGGTTGTATGAAACAAAAAAACTCTCTTAGTCAATGTACTTTGGTGAAACCAAAAGTATGAGGTGATATAGGCACCATAAGAAGTGATGAAGTAGAATTAACCTCACTTTTCACCTTAGTATGTAAAATGAAATATTGAGGGTGAAATTTCATAAAGGGGGGATGATTTAACGACCCAGAATTTTATCAAAGTAATTTTCCTTCTTATAATTGTATTATATTAAGTAATATAGCATAATGCACACACACTACTTGATAAAACCAACTAAATTTCAATATATTAATTAAAAAATTAAGTTTAGTGAATAAAAATGCCCATAAGAATTTAAAATATTATAAGGGGATAAAAAATAATAGAAGATAACGAAAATATAATTTTGTTTTATTCTCGGTCCACCGGAATAACCACACCTAAAAACAACATTTTAGAAATAAACTGAATATTAGTAATGAAATATTCAACTTTAAAATGAATATATATATAACCATGTGATAAAATAAAATTTAATTAATAATAAAGGAAGTATGAGGTATTTATACAAGGTTGGAAATCTATATAACTATTATAAATCTGAACGTTTGAGTAGTAATATGATCATTGGAATAGTTACATGACCGTTGGAATAGTAATATGACCGTTATGAATAGTAACTTGAACATTAGAATTGTATCGTCATCTATTTATGTGTAAAATAATATTTATGTATCATATAAAACGAAAATATGTTATATTAAAACCATAGTATAAGTAAATAAATGTTTTAAAAATGATAAATTTAGTGTTTATATTTTTTATAAAACATAAATACTTTAATTGTAGTTTCATAATAAATATAATTATTTAAAAGATATTTTATTTTCATTAAATAACATTATAAGCTAATATTATGTTTTATTACAAAGATAATATAATTTTGTAACACCATAAGTATTTTTTCAAAGGCTAAAAAATTGATCATAATATTAAAATTGGTATTTTTTGAATAAATGAGTTTTTTATTTAACAATTAAATATATCATATTTATAAAATTCCATTGATTATATATATTTCATTTTTTTGAATATACATATTGAAAAATGTTTTGGGTGATTTTTTTAATTTTCTAAAATAGTTGATTTTTTTTTTGAAAAGTTAAATACGGTAAAATATAGTATTTTACATTATAAGATAAATACATGAATTTTTTTGTCATTGATGAATTAATAACCCGTTATTTTGAACATAAATGCGCCATTTAATGAATATATTCAAAAAAATCAATATAATTGATAGAATTATGGGAAATAATAATCTAATGATTATAATATTCAAAAACACTGCACTCTTCCCATTATAAATACCACCCCTCACCACCCCATCTCTTCACAACTTATAATCCTTGGATATTGATAAATTTATACCCAAATATCATCCCAACCCTCTCCCCCATATCCAATTTATTCTAGTCTCATCCAAATACCATTTGAAGGAACCTTAAGGGGTAGCGTAATAGTAGGTGGCTAAAGGAAGACATATGATTCTTGACCAATCTCATTCAATTTTATTCTTCTTCTACCACCTCATATAATCTATATCAACATAAACATAGTAAAAATTGCAATAAATATAATAATATACTATTATTATGGTGTAATATACTTCTTAATCCCTCCCTTATTTTTGTTCTAAAACATCAATTTTGTTTATAATATGGTTGGTTCAATCCTTCCATGATCAACACACTTCATTTTCCTCCACCTCCTACAAGGGTGGTCATAAGATTAATATTGTGGTTAAATAATAATAGAAAAAATATATTATATCTCTTTTCATTTTTTAATGAATAAATTTTTATAATATCAATTAAGATAAATCTATTTCATGAAGATCTGAAAAATCTCTTAAATAAACTTACCACATAACATTTATGTCTTTACTCAATGATTTGTATATATTTCATAAAATATTTGGATAAATTAGACCATTTAATTTTTTGTAATTTCATTAATACTATTCCTTATCACATATATATTTTTAGTCCCATTTGACAAGTACTTCAATAATTGTCCACAAGTAATCCGACCATGGAACCATGAAACGAACGCCCTCAGGAAAGTGAAAATAATCATTATATCTCATAGAAATGGTTATAAATGAATATAATAAAATTATAGTAAATAAAATACAGACTAAAATTTTATAAAGTAATTAAAAAATGAATATAATTTTATTATATTTGGTGTTATGTTTATGTACAAAACGATTCCGGAATATAACGTAAGGGGTCAATTAAAACCACCACGTTTCTCTGGGTTATAACCATTATCTCTATAACTCAGCTTTTATTTATATTTAATGTTATGTAATGATTACAAATTCTATATATAACTATCTAATTATCACTAATTTTTATAGGGTAATACATTCCTTATGTTTATTTCTCAATTTCCTTCTTTAAGAAATATATTTTGATTAGGATATGAGGCCAGATTATGAATCCCATTTCGTTCCATGGAAAATTATTATTTTTATTCCTTATGATAGAATTCTATCCCTTATATAAATGCACATGTTATTATGGGTTCACCAAGATAGATCTCCAATTCATTGGGTAATTCATTTGTCTCATGAGATATAAGGAAAGGGATTAGGGAGTGAACACAATTCATGATGGGACTCTCTCCACCAAGTGATATTGTCTTGATAGTAATCCTTAACATATATATATATTCCATGTTTTATGTTTCCTACACATTCCTATGTTTCCATGATAATATAATAAAATGTTTATTATTTTATTATCCCAACCTTATCTTTTACGATATCATTTTAAGTCATTTTACTCACATGTTATGATTTATTATCATATTTATTCACTTATTGGTACTTTTAGCTCAAAAATTTCTTTTATTTATTCCCTAGGTTATCTTATGTATTTTTAGAAGCTCAAATTGGTTTAGGATCTCATTATGGAGATTAAAATAAATCCATTTTATTTTAGTTTCACTTTAATATATTATGATGCTAGTATTCTAAAGACACTATGATTTTCGATCCTTTGGTAAATTTTAATTCATATTTATGATAAAAATAATTTAATAATATTTTTAAAATGTTTCAATTTATATATAGAATTTAATACCCTAATATTTTAAAAGAACACTATGTTTTTTAATGTACATGACACACAACACTAGGTTTTAATGATTACTAAATACAATTATTTAAATATGATCATTATAAACTATATATTGAATTGATGGATATGAAATGATGTAAACATATTATAAAATATATTTATAAATTTACAACACAATAAAAATTTATTAATAAATTGTCACTAAATATCACTCATTTTTTAGTAAAGTCATTATATACTTTAATAATACATTTTCTTTAAAATGAGTTGTATTATTGTTATGAGTAAATATAATAATAATCTTATTCAAATTTTAGAAATTTTATTATATAAAAAATATATAATTTTTTTAATAATTATTTCAAAATTATTTGAGGATGATATTTTGTGTTTTTTTTAAAATATTACTTTTTCATTGAATAGTTTAAAAAATGATGATTTTATAGAAAACTAACTTTTCCATTCAAATAGTTAGAGAGTGTCACTTGTTTGAATTGATTATAAATTTTAATTATTTCATTTTTATTAAATATAATCTAATTAATTTCATTTTAATATATATTATTCTTAATTTTTTCATAGAAACATTTGTATACTTAAAAATTCATTTTTCCATAAAATTATTTTTCATCAGGTTTTACAGGTTTATCTTAAACGAAATTTACGCCACTTGTAGAAATTGAATTTTATAAAGTGGATTAAATATTTGGAATCATTATACAAAAATTTGGTAAATATTTCAACTTTTTTTTTGGTCATAATTAATAGTAACTGTGGTAAATATTTTTCACCTTGGTAAGGGTAAATCAAGTAATTAAGGTTAAAAATAATTTTAAAAGGATTCAAATATATATCTAACAATTGATTTATTTCTATTGGAAATTTTTTGTTTAAAAAATTATTTCATATATTCTAAAATATAAAATTATTGTGCTATTTTTCTTTGATAATTACCATTGTATTACTTTAAGTAAAGGAAATTTCTAAAATTTCATTCTCATGATTTTTATTTCTATTACATGTTAACAAAGGGATAATAAAATGTCATTAAATAATATAAAATTTTATTATGAATATAATTTATTGATTTTGATGATGGTAATTTTTTTAATTTTTATTGATGATGCAATTACCATAAATTCTTACACGCTACAGATACAGAGCTTGTGAAAGTAGTAGAAAATCAAAGTAAATGATTTTAAACACCTCAAAAGTAATATTTTTTTGATTTATTATGGTTTAATATGAATTAAATGGTTAATAATAATTTATAATTTTTTTTAAATATTCTTATATTATAATTATATACATTTATTGTTGTCTTTAAAGTCAAAATATGTGAATAGTTCATAAAACGACTTTTTTTTAAAGGTTGGGGCGGAAGCCTCATTTTTATTATTGAAACAAAGAAAAGACCTCTTTAACTGGGTAGAGGGAGACCCATTACATAGCCTGAAGGCCCAGTGGGTATTTATCCCATTACATAGCCCGTAGGCCCAATTTTTTGGCCCAAAGCCCATTCTATGAATAGTACTGCTACAGTACCCGCTCTCCTACAGTACCCGTCGCCGCTACAGTGCCCCTGCCTCCGCTACAGTGCCCCTGCTGCCGCTACAGTGCCGCCGTTGCAACAGTATCTCGGCTGCTACAGTAGCACTACAGTAATCGTCAAAAGTGGTAACGTGGGATAAAACTTATAAATAAAGATTAAAACATAAAATAAACTTGTCTAAATCATACTGGAAGATATTTTTTTAACTTATCTCAATTATATATTTGAAATTTATTATTTTTCATTCTTTTGAACAAGAATATTAATTTATATTTATTTAATACTTTAAAAAATTCCTTTGGTGTCCCTCTCATCTGTTATATGAGGACCTCACCTATCCTCTATTACTCACACTTATTGGTCCACTTATCATGAGAAAAACGTGAAAACAACGCTTATAAAATTCATTGTAAAAATTTTATATTTTATTTCATCTTAAAATACCTTCCCTCCGGTCCTTGAGTAGAGATCTAAAGGAGGTTCTTCAAAGAGGAGGTAACCATCTTAACCGAGCACTCTCATTTCACTACTTCTTCTACCTCCTTCAATTATATCCTAACCATTGTAATATAATAAAATTAGTATATAAACCATAATTTTATGTTATAATAATAATTAAATAATCTTATTTATCTACGTTTTCATCCTGTGTGGAGTAGAAACATTGTTCATGCATACGTGTGGACTACCTTGTCCACAAAGCAAGGTGTTCTGTTTTCCTCCATCTCCTCTCATGTATGTTTATATTTATGGATTTAATGTATATATATGATATTAAAGGAATAATTATAATTCTTTAAATACTATATATCATCAATTTTCTTTCCCTTCCTTCTGATATAATGTGGTACAATTTTCCATGTGTACATATGGATTACCACCTCCACGAAGAAATGTGATTCATTCTTCATGTACGAATTTAATTGATGGTTATAAAAGTGTATTTAATGTATAAAATTATAATTATTTAATGATTATTATTCTATTTATTATGTAACCATGACTTATTTTACCACAATCAATATACTGAATTCATTATGAAATTCTCACCTGAACGTCCTAAAAACACTTGATATGAACTTAACTGATTAATTAATTAAATATTTAATTGAAATAAATGAAGTAAATGGTTTAATAATAAATTAATAAATTTAAAAAAATTATTAAATTATTAAATAATTAATAAAACATTATTATATAGGAATATAATGGATGTACAAATGAAGTCAAGACTCAAGGTAATGGGTTTATTAACTCAATTTTCTTTCATTGGGTTATAGTACATATTCATTGAATTTTTTATTCCATGTTTATGTATGAAAGGGCCTCTGGTTATATCATTTTTAAAAAAATGTTTTATTTGGTTTGAAATAGTAACATAATCACCTCAATGATTAATTCTTGCTTCAAGTGTATGATCTTTGTAATGATTATTCATCCAAATATTTTTTTTGTTACATGCTTCATATTATACACTTAATTCCTTTTATAAAGTGTATATTATTTTTATTTAAATATTATAACATGAATGAAACCTATATAATTATGTTTAAATTTCATATTAATTTATATCTTTCATGATATATTGATTCAAATTTTATAAAATGTTTTCAATGGTTTTTGTGGTATCAATTTCAATTATTTTAGACATAATTCATGTTATGCACCATGATTTATTTTATATGGTGTACTTAATATCCCATGAGTGAGTTTTAACATATTATTTAATAGAAAATATGGGTTTTAAATAGTCATATTATGTTCCTTAATTCAATTAATTTTCGATTCATGCATTACCCCAGTTTAAATGGTTTCTCATTTCAAAATTCCTTCATTGAGTCATGGTTTGATTTATGCACCAATATTCCTTTAAATAGCATATATAATGAATATTCATATATAATATCATGAATTTTTTTATACTGATTATAATTTATGTTACTTCTTATATTCTTAATTTCAAAGAGTTGTTGGTTTTATATAGTCACTAATTGTTTTTAATTAAAAACGTTTCTTTAAATGTTTTTAAAACAATTAACCCAAAAATTCCTCCTTGTTCATTTTATTTTATCAAAAAATTTATTTTATAAACCTTAATTACATCCAAAATTTATTTTTAATGATCTTTTACCTTCTTTTAAAAGGGTTTAAAATTAATTTTCTTAATGTTATTTTTATGGGTCACTTTTGAAAATATTTTAAATTTTTTGAAAAGAATGTTTATTTTTAACATTTTAGACATGATTGAATTTTAACACAATCATAAATATATTTTTTGAATATATATTTAATATTATCCATTATTATTTTTATTGAAAATCATTTTCAAACAATTTTTTGGATTTTTAGTATCAAAGGTACTGAAATAAAAGGTTATTTTTCATGTTTTCTATAAAATATTTTAAATATTTTAAATATTTTCAAAGGCATTTTCATTTTTTTTAAATCCTATAATGATTTGAATGTTTAACTGGGGATATGATGTTATGATACAATTACCTTCAATTATTTAAATAGTTTATAATTATGTTTTAAAGATATTTTTAGGATAGCTATTTATTTTTCATAGTTAAATCAAGTTATGTAGTTTTGATGAAATTCAATAATCCATGTGATTTTTTGTGTAATATAGTACTTGTATATTATTGATGAATGTGGTATTGTGTATTAAACCGAAATCCTTAATGGAAATTCTGAGATATCTAGGTGGGTCTTTTATATCCCTACAATGCAATGGGAAATGAGATGGATTTAACTAGATGGGAGTTACTACTAAGAGTTTATAGAGATATATTACTTAGAAGAGACAATAGATTTGACTGATTATAACTTACTCCTAAGAGAAAACATTTACTAGGTATAGTTTACTCATAAGAGATATGTGAATTATATGGTTACATGATTCCATGATTAATATTTGATGTTCCAAGATACCTATATGGTTTTTAAATGCTTTTTATGTGTACTAATTGATCCTTTTCTCACTTGGATCATGATTGTTGACATATATGACTCATGTATTATATTAAATATTTATTCCATGTATCCTAATTTATGATATATGGGTATTAATTCCTTTATATTATTCTCATTCATTTTGATTATATTATAATACCCAGATGCTAATATTATTCTCAATGATGACATTAAATTGTTAATGATCATGTTTAACCTCATTGAGAGTTTGATCTCACCCTTATTATTCTTTCCATTTCCATAGGTTATGAAGATTAATGTTAAATTAATTATGTATCATAGGATTTCATGTGTGAAGAATTATATGTGTAATGTTGAAGATAGAATGTGAAATAATAAATGCAAGGAATAATAGGAAAAATAATCATTTAAATACAAGGTTATTTTTATGTAAGAATTTTTCCTAATTTTTAAATACTCTAAACCTAAATGGTCTATGGGTATATAAAAGATCCTATATTTTTCTCAGGATGTTGGAATTTTTTTATAACTAAAATCGATTTATGATTATTGGTATCATAATAAGAAATTTAAATATTACATTTTTAGCACTGGATCTGAGGGTTCAACTTCAAGGATATTATATATATGATGTATGAATTGGAGTTATTAAAGGGTTTTATATATAATATATTCACAAAATACTAAAATGATATTAAATTTAAACCTAAGTTAAGGTCACCTTTCTAGGAAGATCTTAAAACAGGCTGAGTGAGGGGCATAAGTGACATACCCACTTCAATCCTAGAATGTTAAACTAGGACCCTATATTTCACGAAGGCCTTAGCCATCCCCATGTTCACCTACCTTAATGAATCCCTTACATTTCACCAAAGTGGTCTTACTGATCTTTGTATACAAATTTCACTAAGGTTATGGCTTTAAGAGGGAGGATTCTCCATGCCGCATTCTTTTATAGTTACAATCCAATTATTGTGCCATTTTCTATATGTGTATGAATTATATGACTGTGTAAAACTTTATTAATAAATACATCCCTTATTATAGAATACCTATATGTGGTTCTCATTTTATTTTTATAGGCTCTAAAGGTGTGTTTCATCATATACCCCATAATAATATGGATATATCATCTTAACGAATTATAACATTCTTATCAATCATGAATTATAGCAAGGATATTACCAAGGGCATTAGAATATTGGTTATAAGTGTGTGATGGGAACATAAAAGAAGTTAAATTTAAAATTTTACACTAGATCTATTTTATAGCATCATATCTAGGATAAAAATACCCAGTTCTCAATATGAAAATCATGTGTAATTCAAATAAGCATGAAAACTAAATCCAAATGATACCAAATTCAATTTGAAGATGTTGACACATTATTCTCAATTCCAATGTTTATAAATCAAATTATCTTAATTTAAATCCCTATATATCATCCATAAAACCTATAAAATATTTTGTTTTACTGTTCTCTAGCTTTTATGTGCTAGCATGAAGAATAAAATCACCTTGAAATGTAATTTCAATTATTGGAAGAACACTTTATTAAATCGATAAGTGAAATCAGTTCAATATCCTTCCTCCCAAAAATTTCTCACCCTATAATTGGGATAGAATATGGTAAATAATTAAAATATGAACCAGAGTCTTATTTTAGGGGTTTTCGGTATTATATACTTTTATATAACTAGGTTATACATCTCTAAATAATGCATTGGTCCCTAGGAAACTTTAATATCTTAAAAACCCCCAATATCCCACAAAAAATTATTTTACATGGTTTCCCTAACACTTAAACCCCAAAACTAGATTATAATATTCTTAAATATTATATAATAAATTTAGGGGAATAAACTTGACCTATTCATCCCATATAATTCAAAAAAAAATATAATAAAATATTCAATTGGAAAACAAATTGACTTAAATAATTTTTGAATACCTTGAGTAATAAATTAAATTACTATTATTATAAACATTAAAAACATATATTTTAATTAATTTATTTAATTACTTTTGATCATTCACACTCATACATTCCCTAATCTATGTATGTGAGATCAACTTTATCCTAAACTCAAATTCATATAATTTAGAGGAATTTTTATACACAATTTATGTGTTAACCTAAAAAACCATATATCTAGGTCAATATATTCTACTCATAGACCACAAGCAGTATCTAGAAACACATAATGGACCCTTAAGAGAAAACATTATGTCATAAATACAAAATCATATCCTATGAACACACATTAGGTAATATAATAATTTTTTTCTTATGATATCTCATAAATAAATATGTATATCTCTATATCAACAACCTTACCTGATTTGTTTATTATTTAAATTGACTATACCAAATTAGAATACCTTATTCTTCTATGTCTATTGATTCAATCAATGTAGTACCATGCTGGTCCAAATGGATTAATATATATTTCTTATTATTGGATGAAAAAAATATTATCATTATCATTCAATCAATATCATACCTTCATTGATGTAGCTAATACAATATATATTTATGAATTTATTAATGATTAATTTTTTCATCATGCATTAAAGTACTTGATCAATGATATATAATGAAAAAGATATCAAGTGAAGAGACCAATACACACAAATGAAATCCAAAACATGTAGTGTTTCTGTTGTTGGGTCTATCATTATGATCTCCTATATTTGATATCACAAAGTGAAAACTTCATGAGAAATAGACTCAATTCTTATATCCCCCTAAAACATAATAGTCAAACATCATTTGTGTCCCATCTATATAATTTATCTAGGATATAGGTCATATGTTTAAAATTATCTCCATGACAAACTTTTGTTTTCATTATTGTTGGGAAATACTATAACCTTTTGATATAATATATAATATAAATACATTAACATATATAGTATACATGTTAGTAATATTACTATAATTTTATGTGAAATTATTTTATATGTTAATTCATATACATGAAATGGTAATCAAATGTACATGTTAAATTTGGGTCTAGGTAATCTTTTTAAAAGAAATACCAAATTATCTATATCCAAATATTAACTAATATCAATCCACTATATCTCACATGAGAGTTATTATTGGGATGATATATGGAATTATTTAGAGATTCATCAACATTATACCTTATAGATACTCTTATAACTATGACTTCGTCTCTTTATGTAAAGTCCATTAATAGTTGAAAAAATACAAAGTATATTCTTTATCCTATGGTGTGATATTGTCTTGTAATGAACCAACCCACGTGAACTAGACAATCCATACATGTCGTCCTTTCATGGTGGTGAGGAAAAACAAGATAACAGAAAAAAGTCTTGTATAAAACAAAACAAGACATATAACCAAAGTAAAATACCTACGATAAATATATAACCAAGATTCATACAATCCAACCCAAACGGAATAAACAATAATGTAAAACAAGACAAGACCAAAAAATCCACATGTGGACAAATTTCACCTCTAAACTATCCCTCTATTAAATAAATGATGAAAACATCAGCTTACATGCAACATAATTCCCTTCCCTTTACCTGATTTCTACAAAACAACATCTACTACAGCCCAAAGGAGAAAGTAAGTTGTGAGAAAAAATCATAGTAGGATTCCAGAATAGAGTCTATATAAGATCTATTGTCAAGAATTAAGTAGTTCTAGATTTAAAAGAAATATAGTATTACAAATCATTATTATAAATCAAAACCAATTGTAAATCATCCCATATTTTTTTTCATAAAGTCCATTCATATTCTAAAAACAAGTAATATGATAAGTATAATTGATAAATCATGAGAGCATAATTAATAAAATCCATGAATACTACATAAGGTAAACATTTAAGTAAATAACCATGACCAATACATAATGTGGAGGAAAGTAAGAGAATAACCATGAACAAATCCATCATGTGAAAATATGTAAATAACAATGATCAATCCATCATGTAAAAATTCAATCATTAATAAAAAACACACCATTGGAGCTCTAGTATATGGGTATACATAATATAAATCAAAATTAGAGCCCCAATATATTCCTATGGTTTATCCAATAGTATAAAAACTCATGGAATTATATACATTGAAGTGAAATAAATCCTCAAGTGGCATTACACACACTATAAGTTACATGTCAATTCTTGATGCACCCAAGATCCCCAAAGTGATAATTTTGTCCAAATATATTATAAAACCATGATAAAATTTTATAAAACATTTTCAAGGAAATTCCAATTCACTTTGTAGTTTTAAAACACATTTTGGTTCTAAAACCACCATTCAATAATTTATCAAACACTTGGTGGGAAAACCATTTTTAAAGAAAAACCTGTTTCAAAACATGATTTATTTCCAAAAAACCATTGGAATCACAAATAAATAAATTAAATTAATATTAAAAAGGAATTTATAATCAAAATGATCAATTAATATAAATATCCCTTTATATTGAAACACCTACCTCAAGAACAAGGGTAAATCTAAATACCATTGAAAACACGGATCAAAGAAGTGAAGACTTGGTCCTTGTGGTATGAGATCTATACGAGAAACCTAAATCCATTTTAAAATCAATTATATCAAGAATAAACTACCCCTTTAACTTTCATAATATTATAGGAGAAGATATCTAATGGGTATGTGAGAAGAAAATGAAAAAATGGATAAAAACACAACAAACCTTGACTTTATCACACTAAAACAATGGAAAACCACCTAGAATCACAAGGGAGAATCCTATAGACTATTGGGGAGGGATTAGGTTGAGAAATTATCTGGTTAAGGGTTCCATATATGTTAAAAAAAGTCCCTAGCATTTTTAATTAAAAATCCATAGCATTAAAAACCTGTGCGTATGGTTTTCTTGAGAGGTCTCACAATTAGGAGTGACTATGCACATTAACCATGTTCCCTATATAGTGATTCTATCTATCATTCATGGTTTGGAAAAATGTTTAGTTTAAACATGAAACAAACATGAAATACCATCTATCGATTTGTGCATTATTTTTATTGGGTGGCCACATAGTTTGGAAAAACTGTGTGCTCCCTCTTGTGGCTCAACACAGACCACATGGTTTTCTATAACCATGTTCCACCCATTTATAGCCCCATGGGCCTCCAAAACATCCAAAAATCTCCCAAAATGACCCCAAAACAAGACCCACCTCAAAGGAGATGGAATAAGGATCAATAATTACCTTTAATAAAGTATCATAACATTATAATCTCCCCACCGTATAAAATTATTTTCCCTACAAATTACTCAAGATTCCATACTCACAAAATGAGAAGGTCATTGCTTCCTTATCAACGATTCCTCCTCCCATTTATCATGTCTATCATTTCCGTAGATCCATAACAACCAAACCAAGGTAATCCTTTTACCACATAGTACCTTATCATGGGAATCCATAACATGAACTATTTTCTAAAAAAAATGGTGGAATCAGAATTAAGATCAATATACTCCCATTAAATTACATGGGAATGATCCAGGTGATACCACCCCATCTAGGAAACATGAAACATATCAGTCGTAAAAGTATTTAGATATGTTAATTTTTACCAATATTCCAACGTTCTATGTTTTTTCACAATCTCATAAGGGATAACAAAACTCAGTGATAACTTACCCTGCTTACCCAATGATGATGTCCCAAGGAGGGTAAACTCTAAGAAAAAATTGATCCCTAATCTCAAACTCTAGTTCATGGGAATGATGGTACGAATAATATTTCTGATGGCTTTGTGTTGTGACCAACTTCTTTTGGACCAACTTCCCATTTTCCTTCATCTCTTAAATGAGACTCATCTCAAACAAGGACTGCTCTCTGAACTCTTCTCATCACAAGGGAGATCTATATGGATGCCCATAAAATGATTAAAAGGGTTCAATAATTATCAAAACCTGATAACTATTATTATAGGAAAATTCGACCAGAGGAAAATGATTTTCCTAAGATCCACTACAATAAATAATGCAAGACCAAACCATATCCTCATGAACCTGAATAGCTAACTCAATTTTCCATCCATCTACAGATGATATGTTGTGCACAATTTCAATAATAAATTTATCACCACATTTGAACCATTATAAAATTTGGATGTGAAACTCAAGTCATTAAAAGAAAAAATCATAGAGGGAACCCCATGAACTTTCACAATCTCTCATATGTATAATTCTTCGAGTTGTTATACCTTATTTATCTTACCAATAGGTAATAATTAGTCTATTTAATAAGTTGATCAATGATATAAAAATTCACATAATTCCCACTAGGAGACAGTGGAAAACAAATTATGAATTTTATGGAAATATCATCAAACTTCCATACAAAAATGGGTAATGGTTTCAACAAACCAGCAGGTCTCTGCTCTTCCATATTAATTTTTTGAAAAGTGAGACACCATGAAACAGAATATGAAGTCAACCACCTCGTTGTTGGACACCCATATTGACATCTCAAGTCATGATAAATCCTAGTATCCCATGGTGTATAGAACATCATTACCAATGTACACTATCCGTCAAATTCTACCTCATAAAAATTAGAATAACCAATATAAAATCACAACACTCCACTGGTGGACTAGGACCACGAACCTATGTTCTACCCACTATAAAGTCGTATACTTAAGAATTGGACCTCGTTGTCTATCACCTGATCGAGATAAAATCAAACATAAAAATATGATTCAACTTTCATCAAATCCAAGAACACCTATCCACCAAACTCTTCCACTCCCAAGATCATCTCTGTAAACAAACATATCAGTGACCACTCTTGAACTGATTACTTCATGTATTATGTTGGTAATTTTATTCTCAACACATCAGAAAATATATTATTTTTCCCAAGAGTTTGTTAAATTTCATAATAACAAGTTTGACGATACTGCACATAGCATCTATGTCTCAATTTCATATCCTTCGGAGTAAAAATATATTTCAGGATGTTTTGATTAGAATACACTATAAACTATTCTACAAAGATAGCGTGACACACTGTTTTGTGTGAATGCATTACTTCTACCAACTACAAATCAAGGGTAGGTTAGTTCTTATTATGATATCATAACTGGTGAGAGTCATAGTTCACCACCTATTTTCCTTTCATCAAGACATATCCCAATCCTTTAATAGAAGAATCACATAAAACATCATAACCCAAAACTAGTTCCAGAAGAGTCAAAATTGGTGATGATGTTAACCTCACCTTTAGACCCTCAAAAATATATCTATAATTTTTCATTCCATTAAAACATTACACCATTATGGGTTAAAACTATCATCAAAGATGCGATCTTGTATGAATCCAAAAAAACCATCTATAGTAACCAAATAAACCCAAGAAGCTCGAGATCTCAAAAAAACAATTATGGTATATTCCCCCGAAAAAAAAACATATATTTTCTTAGGATACCCTAAGATGACCCACTTAGATATTACATTCCTGAGAAATTCACCTCCTAGATCCAAATCTCCCATTTTGAAAGCTTACCATTTAGAAGATGTTCCTTTAATGTTCTAAGAATGATATTAAAATAGTTTTTATACTCTTTCTCTGACTTGAAATGTAACGACCCAAAATTTTTAAAAGGAAATTCCTTTCTTATAAATATTTCATAATCACATGAAATCAGAAAATAATTAACTACTAAGTGATATGTGACCATTAAAACATAATTTTGTCACTTCTTTGATGTGAATTTCAAAAATCCAACATACACTGTTGTGATCAGTAAGTTATTTAGAATCCAATAATAAAAACATAATTATTGGTGAATAGTAACCTACCCTTATGAATAGTAACATACACTTACAAATAGTGATATACCCTAAAGAATAGTAACCTTACTTATGATAGTATATAAATAATATTCATGTGTAAGTATATAGTGACCCATACTTTACATACATGGTTATTACTTCAAAATTGAAGCATACTTATTACAACATATAACAAAACCACGAAAGGACCATATAGGTATAGTGTCTTTAGAAACTGGGAAACATAAACAACTAGTTCATAAAGCATCTACACTATCTCCCATTTATTTCATAATATCTATAGTCCCTTTTGGCATATCTTACTTAATAACCTTCTTCCTGTCCTAGGGAAAGAAAACATACAAAATGGTGAGCTCAAATGCTCATTAAGGGTAAACAAAAGAAATATCAATCACATCATATACATAAGAACATAACATTTTGGAAATCATACCCTGCAAAAGAGATCATAATTTCATAACATGGGATAAATCATGGTAGTGAAATGTAATCCCAATAATCATAACTTAAAACAAGAAACTTTGTGCCATACACACATAATCATAGAGAATCGTTTCTTATTAGTCAAGACTCATTTCCAAGACTATCTTAGTGGACAAAGTCCATTTCTAAACCGAGTTCACTCCTCATTTCAGTCCTGTTTCACTGAACCTGTTTAACCTGCCGTTCCAGCCATGTCTATCTCATGAGATATAAAATCATTACCCAATGCATTGGAGGGAGATATAGGTCCCACCCATCTCATAATGATTCCATTCTTATGTGTGCCACAAAATCATACACCATACATCATAGAAAATCCATGTAATAAAAATGGGAATCTTAAACATCGTGACATCATAAAAAAACTCATATAAGATAAAGGAATTCATAAATATATTTCCATCACAACATAATCAAATCAATGTAATAATAGGGATAGAAACAGAACCCTATATTATCTTAGATGGAAAATAATTTTGATAAAACACTTGAACTCCATTCTTGAAGAAAATATCCTTTCTACTTCAAAATCATTTTTTCTTTTCCTAACATGTCATACAATTTTAAACTAAAATAATTTGATTAAAAATAAATTTAAAAAATGTAAAGAAATATTCTTGGAAATAATGTTTTAAAAATCCATTCATGCCGTATAAGTTAAAAAAACATTCTTCTCGTACTTATGTCGGAAAAGTTAAAAAGTACCTCGTACGAAAAACAACAAAAGATTCATTTCATATATTTTACTAAAAACTCACCGAAGGGTAAAATTGGATTTAAAAAATTGTATAAGGATATAAATATTATATATTTAGGAATCATGGATGTGGATGATAAATATTCCCCAGTAAATTATGAAGTATAAACAATCTCAGATAAAAATGAGATTGCGAGATTTTCACTTACCTTAGGTCCGATTTGCTTCGTAAGTGTCCAAACCTCCTGTATAATGATTTAAATAATGTTATTGACTTATTACAGAATCATACTTATTGTTATGATATCATATATGGTCATATTCTTAGCTTCTTATTAGTAATATTTCATTGTTACTTGTTATTCTGGTGTTTAATACTTTTTGTTCTTATGCGTGTTTTGTCAAATAAATTCTTATTCTTCTGTTTAGGTTATAGATACCTCATTTACAGAATGTTATTAGTGTACTATATATCATATTTATTCATTAAATTCATTTATATAATCATTATGCAATGAAGATCATGTAGAACTAATCACATCACATCGTGGAGACGACATTCCGTACGTACGCACAAGTGATGATATCGTTCCCATGGTCGTGGAATTGTATTGGAGTGTATACTATTTCAGAATAAATACCACTTTACAATAATCATACATAGTTATTTATTTTCACCATTATACCAATCCATGTAAGGTGGTTATGGAAGATAGATTACACCACGGCGTGGAGACGGTATTCCGTACGTACGCACACGCGGTGATTTTTTTTCCGTAGGATGGATAGATGGTGAAATAGGGTTGTCTCATAATTATAATAACATATCAGTATATGATTGATACTGAAGTTATTAATTCATAATGAAACAACTAAACAAGAAGAAGTGGAAGAAGAAATAAAGTTGAAAGAATCGGTAACGGACATTACCTCTTCTTTGAAGAGCCTCTTTGAGACCTCCTCTTCGGGCACTAAAATTGGTCCTTGAAGAAGACCAGGATATCTAGGATGTTTCTAGAGAAGTGGGGATTTGAAATGGGCAGGTTTTGGCCGAGATTTAAGGATAAAATTGGTGTGAGGAGGAGAGGGAGGGGGTTCCCTTTTATAAGGGAGGAGAGGGGCACCTTTGGAAATATAAGAAATATTAGTTTAAATTAAATCCAAAACCCACTTAAAAGCTTCCAAAATGACTCATATCCGAATATTAGATGAGATAGGGTTGTAATCTCATCAACCAATAAAATTTAGAGATGTTAGGAATTTATTTTAAACATTATCAACTTGATTTATCCTTATTTATCAATTTAATTTTATTTGTGGTAATAATATTCAAAATTTTAAATTACTATAAATAATTACATATGTGTTATTAATTTTCTATAATTTGACACTTTATGACATTTTAGAACATATAAATTTTAATTTATAATTTTTAAACATTTTTGTGATTTTTAAACAATTTTATAATATGTTATTTTTATAAGATAACAATAGTGTCAATTTTGACACTATTCATTTATTTGAATTTAAATAAAATATATACAGAATAAATGTTCGAACTAAAAGATTTAATAGATTAATAAAATTTCATATGTATCTATAAAATTAGTGGAGAACATTAAATAGTTCATATAATATTTATTTTAATATTTATAAAATCATTTATTTGATATTTTAATTAATAAAATAATTTCAACATCACTATTGTGTCATAATTAATGATAATTATTTAATCCCTAAAAATTCTAAATAAAATCCTATGATATATATAATTGTATTATATTTTTGGAAACTATTCATGTTCTAAGTTTTATTAAGTTTATCACTAAATTAAAATTATTATACTTATAAGATTTAAGAAAGTGACATGTTTTCACTTTCATTGGTTTTAATAATAATTAAATTATTTTCAAGGAAAAAAGACCATTAAATGAATCTAATCCGACCCTTAGGTGATATGGGTCAAAATTTATTTATCAAATATGATTTTTGAAGGTGTTAGGGTAATTTTATAATCTTATATTTACCCTTAATTACCCGATTTACCTTTAACTATGGTAAATAAAATTTACCATAGTTTCTATTCATAATTACCAAAACTAAAAAATAGCCTATTAACATAATTTGGACCCACTGATTCCAAATATGGAATCCATTTTTCAAAATTCAAAAAACATAAGTTGCATTAATTAATTTAAAATTAATCCTGTTATTAAGAAAACGGGTTTTAGAAGTTAAAACATTGCCAAAGATTGAAATGTTTTTACATATGGATTCAATGTGAAATTAATGCTAATGAAATAAATTATATTAAATGGTAAAAATAAATAATATTTATACTTTAAAACCATTCTATATTATAATTTAACCATATAAATTATTTCAATGAAAAAAGTTGTTTTTAATTAAAAATTAGCATATTTTTACTATTCATCAAAATATGAAAGTTATCAGAAAAATATCAAAAATTTATCCAAAGTAAATTTTTATATCCTGATTCAAAAGAAGAAATTTATTATGTCAAATTGAACTTATAAACATGTCAAAAACTAGATTTAATGGGGGTGCGCCATCAAAAGGCGGCAAAAATGCCTTTTTTTGAAATATACTTATTTTACCCAAACAATTTATTTTATTCTCTTACCATGTTCTAGAAAATGTTTAAGATGAATAATAATGTTATAAAATTAAACATGTAGTTAATACTATTCATAACGGCTAGTCCATAATAATATATAGTTGTTTAGTGAAACCCGATATTGCGTATTACACATGCTATCGAGGAAGGTCACGATTGCGTGTAATGAAAGCCAAGTCTGTATTATGTGTTGTGAAAGATTCCTTTGGTGTTTCTTATAACATAAGACATAAAAAATATTTTGCATAAAATCTCAGGGCGTTACATTCTACACCCCTTATAATGAATTTCGCCCTCGAAATTCGTCACTTCATTACAAACAGATGAGGATACCTCTCCCTCATCAAATCCTCAAGTTACCATGTAGCTTCTTCTAATTGGTGGTTCCTCCATAAAACTTTCACCAAGCAAGTGGTCTTGTTCCGTAGGACTTTTTCGCTACGATCCAGAATCTCTATCGACTGTTCTTCATAAGAAGGATCTTGCTCGAGCGGTACAACTTCTGAGCTGAGTACATGTGAAGGATCAGGTATGTACTTTCTCAGGAGAGATACATGGAACGCGTCATGAACTTGAGAGAGATTCAGTGGAAGCGCCAATCGGTAAGCTACCTACCCAAAACGATCCGGAATTTCAAAAGGACCGATATATCTAGTGCTCAACTTTCCCTTCTTTACAAATCTCATGACCCTCTTCCATGGAGATATTCGTAAGAACACTTTATCACCCAATTCAAACTCTAAGTCTTTTCTTCGGTTGTCGGCATAACTTTTTTGTCAACTCTGAGCTGCTCTAATGTGTTGTTTAATAGTTCTAACCTTTTCTACCATCTCATCACTAAGATTAGGTCTTAATAGATTTCTTTCCCCAACTTCATCCCAGTAAGATGGATTACTGCATTTCTTTCCATGGAGAGCTTCAAAAGGAGCCATCTGAATACTGGAGTGAAAGCTATTATTTGAAGAAAATTCCACCAAAGGTAGGTGTTGATCCCAACCACCTTTGAAATCCATAGAGCAAGCTGTCAACATATCTTCTAGAGTTTGAATTGTCCTCTCAGACTGACCGTATGTCTGAGGATGATAAGTTGTGCTAAAACTCAACTCTGTATCAAGAGTATGCTGAAGACTTTGCCCGAACGTTGAGGTAAACCTCCGATCCCGATCAGATATAATAGAAAGTGGTACTCCATGAAATCTTACCACTTCATTTACATATATCCTGTCAATATTATCTAGAGAGAAATCCTCTCTAATAGCAATGAAGTGTGCAGACTTTGTAAGATGATCAACTATGAACCAGATTGAATTATTGCCTTTGGATGTTTTAGGAAGTCCAGTGACAAAGTCCATAGTGATGTTTTCCCATTTCCATTATTGTATGGGTAATGGTTGTAACATCCCCTTATACTTCTGTCCCTCAGCTTTAACTTGCTGACAAACCAAGCATCGAGAGACATATTCAACAACTTCTCTTTTCATGCCATCCCACCAAAAATACACTTTCAGGTCCCTATACATCTTTGTGCTTCCAGGATGAATAGAGAATAAAGAACTATGAGCCTCATCCAGTAGCTCCTTCTTTAATTCTGGGATGGGAGAAACACAAACCCAATTTTTGAACTTTATTATCCCATCACAATCAAGGTTGAATTCAGGAACATTTCTCACCTTCTTTTGTAACTCGACATCTTCTTTCTGTGCCTCTTTAATCGTCACATGTATAGATGGTTGAACATTCATTTGAGAAAGATACAATTTTTCCTCTTTCATTATAATTCTGAGATCCATCCTTTGTAAATGTATAAATATTGGATATTTTGTGATCCTCATCATGGATAAGCTTGCATGGTCTTGTCGACTTAATGCATCTGCCACCTTATTTGTTTTCCCAGGGTGGTAATGAATTGAGCAGTCGTAATCCTTAATAAGCTCCAACCATCTTCTTTGGCACATATTCAGCTATTTTGTGTGAAAATATACTTTAAACTTTTATGACCAGTATAAATGTCACACCTTTCTCTATAAAGATAATTCCTCCAAATCTTTAATGCAAATAGTACTGCAGCTAAATCCAAATCATGAGTTGGGTAATTTTGCTCATGGATTTTGAACTGTCGTGAGGCATAAGCTATCACCATATCATTTTGCATAAGAACACACCCCAATCCCTTCTTGGATGCATCACTGTAGATCACAAACCTTTCTCCACTACAAGGCAGTGTGAGCACAGGTGCACTGGATAACCTTCTTTTCAACTCCTTGTAATTCTCTTCACATTCCTCCGTCCAAACAAACTTAACTCCTTTCCGAGTCAACTTGGTGAATTGATTAGATAATCATGAAAAATATTTCACAAAACATCAGTCATATCCATCCAAACCAAGAAAACTTCGGATCTCAGTTACTGTTGTTGGTCTCGAACATCTTTTGATAACCTCTGTTTTTGCTGGATCCACAGATATCCTCTCTTTTGAGATTATGTGACCCAAAAATAAAACTTTTTGAAGCCAAAATTCACACTTGGAAATTATGGCATAAAGCTTCTCCTTTCTTAGGGTCTTTAATACAATTCTCAAGTGATCTTCATGTTCTTCCTTTCTCTTTTAATAGAAAAGAATATCATCTATAAAGACTTCCACAAACTGATCAAGATAGTCTCTAAAGACTCTATTCATCAGATCCATGAAGATAGCAGGGGCATTAGTAAGACCAAATGGCATCACTATAAATTCATAGTGTCCATACCTTGTACGGAAAGCCGTCTTTGGTATATCCTCCCTTTTCACCCTTAATTGATGATACCCTAAATGAAGATCAATCTTGGAAAAGTATTGAGCTCCGCATAGTTGGTCAAATAGGTCATCAATGCGTGGGAGAGGATATTTGTTCTTGATAGTGATCTTGTTATGTTCTCGATAATCAATGCAGAGTCTCATTGATCCATCTTTCTTCTTAACAAACAGAATAGGTGCTCCCCATGGTGATCCACTAGGGCGTATGAATCCTTTATCAAGATTCTCTTGGAGTTTTTTCTTCAATTGCTACAACTCAATTGGGGCCATTCTATAAGGTGTATTTGAACTAGGAAAAGCACACGGTACGAGTTCTATTGAAAACTCAACTTCACGATTTAGTGGAAGACCTGGAAATTCCTCCGGAAAGAAATCATCAAATTCCCATACAATGGCCATATTATTAATCGTGAGTTTCTCTCCTACCATTTGAGATAAATAACCTTCATTTAGTGGAATCAAGACCCATAAGATAGAAGAAAGTTCCACTGGAAGGTTATGTTCATCCTTGCATCGATAGATGATCATAGATTGATCTGGAATAAGAAATGTGACATCCCTTCTTTGGAAATTCATATGAGCTCCATATAAAGAAAGTTAATCCATGGCATGAATCATATCAAATTCCACTATAGGAAGGATCACAAGATTTGCAGGAAGCACTTTCCCACAAACTTCAATCGGAGAATAATTGTAAACTTTTGATGCGATTGTTGTGCCATTAGGAGTTGTCACAGCCAACTCAACATCTAATTGTTGAGTTAATACGGAGATGCCCTTAGAAAATTCTTCAGAAATAAAATAGTGGGTGGATCCAGAATCAAATAAAACATTTTATACTTTAGAGTGGATGGTAAGTTTACCTCTCACCAGTTCGTTGTCGTACTCCACATCGCCGATAGTAATTGCATGTCACTTTCCTTTGTCTTTTGCCTTGAGAGTTTGTTGACATTGATCATCATCATCAACCCTTGGATTTGGGCGTTGATTGGCATAATGCCCCATCTCCTTGCACTTGAAACATTAAAGTGTAGTAGGTTTATTATGTGTATCCCTTCCTTTGTTTGCATCATTACACATCTTCTTCCCATTATTTTGACATTCAATTGCCTGATGACCTTCTTTTCCACACTTATAACATTTTCGTGTCCCCTTAAGAAAACTTCCTCCATGTTTCTTTCCACACTTTGAGCATAAGGGAAAACTTATCTTCTTTTCAGTGTGGTATTTAGATTTTCCTTTGAATTCCATTTTCCCCTTATTATCAAACCCATGTGACTGATGGGTTACACCAATCTCCATCTCAACCTTGAGAGCACATTGAACAATTTCCTCGTAGCAATTGAAGTCCCCTATGGCTAACGGCCTTCGAAGACTTGGTTTTAAGCCACTAATGAATCGATCGATCTTACTCTTAGGTTGGATAATAATTCCAGAAGCATACCTTGAAAGTCTTGTAAAATTTGCTTCATAGGTACCAACGGATTCATCATCCTTTTACTTCAGTTCAAGAAACTCCTTCTCCATCTTTGTTTTAAGAATACGAGGGAAATACTTATTGAAAAATAAGTTCTTGAACTCATCCCAATCCATGGACTCAATTTCATCCCTTTGCCTCGTATTCTTAATAAGATTCCACCATTGATCAGCATCACCTTCCAAACGATACACTGCTAAGATGACTTTATCATGTTCAGAACATTGAAGAATGGAAAATATCTTTTCAGTGGTACTGATCCATTGTTCAGCCACTAATGGATCAAAAGACCCGCTGAAATAAGGTGGACGCTGCCTCATGAAGGATTCAACAGAATGTTGCTTCTTCCTTTGCTCATTTGGATGTCCTGCATGATTCATAGCTTGAGAAAGTTGTGTGATCATGGCAACAATATTTTGCATTCCAGCTCCCATACCGTTTGGTTGCTCAGGGGGACAATCATTGCATTTCCTGTCACATTCCACATTAACACAGTTCCTTTGGGTTCCATCCATTGACTAAAACCAAGAAGAATAGTGTGAGAAACACTAATTATAATAGGAAAACCACATAATCAAGAATAAAATTTCACACATAAGGTCTTATCATAGGTTGTTCATGGCCATTTCTAAAACACGAATATTGTGTTCTATGCTTAGACATATCCTTAGGTTTCTTACTAAGGATTTCACATCCTAGTTTCCAAAGGTTGATTATACCATTCCTCTGATACCAACTTTAGCGACCCATACTTTACATACATGGTTATTACTTCAAAATTGAATCATACTTATTACAACATATAACAAAACCATGAAAGGACCGTATAGTTATAGTGTCTTTAGAAACTGGGAAACATAAACAACTGGTTCATAAAGCATCTACACTGTCACCCATTTATTTCATCATATCTTTATTCCCTTTTGCCATATCTTACTTAATAACATTCTTCATGTCCTAGGGAAAGAAAACATACAAAAGGGTGAGCTCAAATTCTTAGTAAGGGTAAAAAAAGAAATATAAATCACATTATATACATAATAACATAACATTTTGGAAATCTTACCCTGCAAAAGAGATCCTAATTTCATAACATGGGATAAATCATGGTAGTGAAATGTAATCCCAATATTAATAACTTAAAATATAAAACTTTTTGGCATACAAAAATAATCATAGAGAATCATTTCTTATTAGTCAAGACTCATTTCCAAGACAATCTTAGTGGACAAAGTCCATTTCTGAACCGAGTTCACTCCTCGTTTCAGTCCTGTTTCACCAAACTGGTTTAACCTGCTGTTCCAGCCATGTCTAACTCATGAGATATAAAATATCTACCCAATGCATTGGAGGGAGATATAGGTCCCACCCATCTCATAATGATACTATTCTTATGTGTGCCACAAAATCATAAACCATACATCATAGCATAACCCATGTAATAAAAATGGGAATCTTAATCATCGTGACATCATAAAATAATTTATATAAGATAAAGGAATTCATAAAAATATTTCCATAACAACATAATCAAATAAATGTAATAATAGGTATAGAAATATAACCCTATATTATCTTAGATGAAAAATAATTTTGATAAAACACTTGAACTCCATTCTTGAGGAAAATATCCTTTCTACTTCAAAAACATTTTTCCTTTCTTAACATGTCATACAATTTTAAACAAAAAGAAGTTAATTAAAAATAAACATGAAAACTTGTAAAGGAATATTCTTGGTAATAATGTTTTAAAAATCCATTCATGTCGTATAAGTTAAAAAAACATTCTTCTCGTACTTATGTCGGAAAAGTCAAAAAGTACCTCGTACGAAAAATGACAAAATATTACTTTCATATCTTTTACTAAAAAATCACCGATGGGTAAAATTGGATTTAAAAATTTGTAGAAGGATATAAATATTACATATTTAGGAAACATGGATGTGGATGATAAATATTCCCCAGTAAATTCTGAAGTATAAACAATCTCAGATAAAAATGAGATTGCGAGATTTTCCCTTACCTTAGGTCCGATTTGCTTCGTAAGTGTCCAAACCTCCTGTATAATGATTTAAATAATGTTATTGACATATTCCAGAATCATAATTACTGTTATGATATCATATATGGTCATATTCTTAGCTTCTTATTGGTAATATTTCATTGCTACTTGTTATTCGGGTGTTTATTACTTGTTGTTCTTATGCGTGTTTTGTCAAATAAATTCTTATTCTTATCTTTAGGTTATAGATACCTCATTTCCAGAATGGTATTAGTGTACTATATATCATATTTATTCATTCAATTCATTTATATAATCATTATGCAATGAAGATCATGTAGAACGAATCACATCACATCGTGGATACGGTATTCCGTACGTACGCACGAGCGATGATATCGTTCCCATGATTGTGGAATTTTATTGGAGTGTATACTATTTCAGAATCAATACACATTAAAATAATCATATATAGTTATTTATTTGCACTTTTATACCCATCCATGTAAGGTGGTGATGGAAAATAGATTACACCACGGTGTCGAGACGATATTTCGTACGTACGCACGCGCGGTGATTTCGTTTTTCATTGGATGGATAGATAGTGAAATAGGGTTGTTTCATACTTATAATAAAATATCAGTATATGAGTGATACTGATGTTATTAATTCATAAGGAAACAACTAAATAAGAAGAAGTGGAAGAAGAAATAAAGTTGAAAGAATCGGTAACGGATATTACCTCTTCTTTGAAGCGCCTCTTTGAGACCTCCTCTTAGGGCACTAAAATTGGTCTTTGAAGAAGACCAGGATCTCTAGGATATTTCTAGGGAAGTGGGAAAGTGAAATGGGAAGGGTTTGTCCGAGCATTAAGGATAAAATTGGTGTGAGGAGGAGAGGGAGGAGGTGCCCTTTTATAAGGTAGGAGAGGGGCACCTTTGAAAATATAAGAAATATTAGTTTAAATTAAATCCCATATCCACTTAAAAACTTCAAAAATGACTCATATACAATTATTAGATTATATAGGGTTTTAATATCATGAACCAATAAAATTTAGACATGTTAGGAATTTATTTTAAACATTATCAACTTGATTTATCCTTATTTATCAATTTTATTTTATTTTTGGTAATAATATTCTAAATTTTAAATTATTATAAATAATTAATATGTGTTGTGAATTTTCTATAATTTCACACTATATGACATTTTAGACCATATAAATTTTAATTTATAATTTTTAAATATTTTTGTGATTTTTAAACAATTTTATAATATGTTATTTTTATAAGATAACAATAGTGTCAATTTTGGAACTATTCATTTATTTGAATTTAAATAAAATATATACAGACGATATGTTCAAACTAAAAGCTTTAATAGATTCATAAAATGTCATATGTATCTATAAAATTAGTGGATCACATTAAATAGTTCATATAATATTTAATTTAATATTTTACAACCATTTATTTGATATTTTAATTAATAAAATAATTTCAACATCACTATTGTGTAATAATTAATGATATTTATTTAATCACTAAAAATTCTAAATAAATTACTATGATGTATATAATTGTATTATATTTCTGGATAATATTTATGTTCGAAGTTTCATTACGTTTATCACTAAATTAAAATTATTATACTTATAAGATTTAAGAAAGTGACATGTTGTCACTTTCGTTAGTTTTAATAATAATTAAATTATTTTCATGGAAAAATTCCATTAAATTAATATAATCAGACCCTTAGGTGATATGGGTAGACCTTTAGTCATCCAATATGATTTTGGAAGGTGTTGGGGTAATTTTATAATCTTATATTTACCCTTAATTATCTGATTTACCATTAACTATGGTAACTAAAATTTACCGTAGTTACTATTCATAATGCCCAAAAATAAAAAGTAGCCTATTAATATAATTTAGACCCATGGATTCCAAATATGGAATCCATTTTTCAAAATTCAAAATAGATAATTTGAAATAATTAATTTAAAATTAATCCCGTTGTTAAGAAAACGGGTTTTAGACATTAAAACATTGCCAAATATTGAAATGTTTTTACCTATGAATTCAATGTGAAATTAATGCTAATGACATACGTTAAATTAAATGGTAAAAATATATTCTATTTATACTTTAAAACAATTAAATATTATAATTTAACCATATGAATTATCTCAATGAAAAAATTGTTTTTAATTAAAAATTCTAGTATTTTTACTATTAATCAAAATATGAAAGTTATCAAAAAAATATCAAAAATTTATCCAAAGTAAAATTTTATATCCTGATTCAAAATAAGAATTCTATTTTGTAAAATTGAACTTATAAACATGTCAAAAACTAGATTTAATGTGGGTGTGCCATCAAAAGGTGGCAAAACTGCATTTTTTTTGAAAAATACTTATTTTACCCGAAAAATTTATTTTGTTCTCTTAAAATGTTCTAGAAAATGTTTAAGATGAATAATAATGTTATAAAATTCAAAATGTAGTTAATACTATTCATAACGGCTAGTCCATAATAATATATCATTGTTTAGTGAAACCCGGTATTGCGTACTACACACGCTATCGAGAAAGGTCGTGATTGCGTGTAATGCAAGACAAGTCCGTATTGTGTGCTGTGAAAGATTCCTTTGGTGTTGCGTATAACATAAGACATAAAAAAATATTTCTCATAAAATCTCAGGGTGTTACAAAGTACGACATATCTATGCTTTAAAATAAGTAAACAAATATTCTAAAACTCTTGTTTTTAGAATAAATTATGATTTAATTAAATACTGAATTAATAATATTTAGAAAATTATTTTTGAAAAATG
Source organism: Viscum album (assembly GCA_963277665.1). Lineage (NCBI taxonomy): Eukaryota > Viridiplantae > Streptophyta > Magnoliopsida > Santalales > Viscaceae > Viscum > Viscum album. Next base: position 1,779,047,562 of record OY728157.1, read on the forward strand.
GACTTCATTTTTGGAATTCTTCACGTCAAAAAATGGTTGGGGTAAATTTTTGGGATTTTTCTGAAATACTTGAATTTTTGATGAATAGTGACATACCATAAATTTCAAAATTAAGATAAATACACTAATTATAGAGTCATGTGTGATGTTCTGCTGATGTAATCCCACTTGGTTCTAGATCACATGATAAAATTACTATTCTTTGTCGTGGAATAATCACTATTCCTTTTCTTGAGGAGAAATAATAAATTAATGAGTTATATATTAAGAAATTCCCTCTCTCCTCCATTATAAAAACCCCCCTCTCCCCCCTTGCATTCACTCCTCTCAATCCTTGTGTCTTCTCCAAATTCTGTCCAAAAAACTCTCCCTTAGGGAGGCTCTTAAGGTTTTTTGGTTCAAGTGGTAAATTCCTCTTTTCAATTCTTTGTCTTTCCTTTCAAGTTCATTTGTTTTCTTTTTCTATTAACTCTCCTTATCCAAATTTTGTGATGACTCCAGTACCTTATATGTACTTAAATGTTTTCATGATAGTGGAATAAGTTACCATCATCTCCCCCTTTTTACCTTGTTTTATACGAGTGGAAAGAACACTATCTGAGATGTGCCAATTTTGCACATTCAAGGACGATGGGAATTCAATTTATATTATCATTCTCAATTCTAGTCATGAAACATTCTTGTTATGGTTGAACCAGATTATTATTTATAATATAACATATTTAAGATTTTTCAATCCCTTTGTACAAATGGTTTTAAGTTATAAAGAAAAATGAGTTCTTTGTAATCAAAACCCACAAATTAACCGAAACAATTATCATTAAAGTTATATATGATAATTCATCCTCTTTCCATGTAACCAAGTTATATAAATGACTAATAACACTTATTTATGTTCATAAATAATATATAATTTCATTTCTAGATATTTAAATTCATTCCACATACTTAAAAACAAGTGAACCGAAGATGAAAATAAAGAAAATGAACACTCTGAACTGACGGAATTCGATACAATAAATTATTAGTAAGAACATAAATGAACTAACCAGAATTATGATAAACTAGATACATGTATAATAATTTTTAAATAACTAATTAATAAGTAAAATTTCATATTCCATGAGCTTAATTCCGATATAGGAACACCTTTGGAGTTAAGGTAAGGGTTTTTCACTCGAACTTCCATTTTCATTCGGGTTACTTTTGTTGTCTAATTTCCTAAATGAAATTATTATGTGTTGGTATGTAATCCTCATAAATTCTGTGTGAGTATTCTATATATGTACACCAACCAGAATCCTTCCCTATTTTCTAGACAGTTACATTTTTTAAAATAATCTCTCAAATCTGTTTCCAAAAATACGAGCCCGATACAAGGGAATTTCTCAAATTCATATATATTTTCAAGGGCAATATATATTCTCTTTTTGGAAACCATTATCCTTCTAAAAAAACTCATTTTGTCATTAAATAATATCTTACTTTACTTATGGTTTTATACAAATATTTTTTCAAAATAACTCTTCTTTTCAAATTAAAATAGTATTTATCACAATAATTGCTTAATGATTTTAAAAGATTATTATCGTTTGATTAAACACCCTTGTTGATTCTTATATATTGTTGGGGTTAATAATTTATGATTTTATATACCATATTTTATTGAATGGTTTGTGACTAACATTATTTTGGATGATCTATCCTAAAACCATTCACCGTATTATTTCGAATGGTTCGTGTTTATGTTCAATAATTGGAGAAGGTTAGTTACATTTCATATGATTGTTTCAATATGAATGTATATGTTATTTATGTTTATACCTGATCATATGAGGAATGCATTGGACTTATTATGTGACGGGTGTGGCCCGCTATATACCCTCGATGCATTGGTAGGTATCATGAGACAAATAGATGTGGAAGTGGCTGAGGCCTTTCCCAATGTGATATGGATTTTGGCTGAGGCCCTAACCATTAGACGTCTTGGCCGAGGCCATGAAAAAATGTTTCAGAATGTCCGACATATGCACATACCTCATTATGAAGCTATTAGTTGTAAGTTTATGTGGTTATTCGACTAGTAGAATACCCATGATTATGTTATATTATGGCATTACTTACTCATTTCATATCCCTTCCATAATGTGTTCAAGTTTATTATTAAAGTCATGTGTTTTCAATTATTCACCATGTCTAATCTATATATTATCTTCCACTGTATTGTTTACTCTTTCTGAGCATTTGAGCTCACCCCTTCCTTATGTTTTATTTCTCTCAGGACATGAAGAAGTAAATTATAAATGACATACAAACAATATGTTTCTAGTGGAATAAATTAGGGTCGGTTTTCCTTTCCATATGTAATGTTGAAATTATGTATGTATCTAGTTTCCAATAATACTAAATTAATTAGTCCTTCGGGATTCTTATTCCTTGTATGTATGCCAACGTAATCAAAGAAGGCACCAACTCTGGGCAACTGGGGTCGGGTAATTACAGTTGGTATCAGAGGTAGTTTAGTAGAATACATGGAAACTAGATTTAGAAAACATAGCATTATGGAAGAGTCCCTATGTTAGTCTTTGAGGATATACATACAATAACATCCAGTTATTTTGGTAAGGAATAGATTATGTGGATATTTCAAGAAATACATCCATGTCTGGATACGAGAAGGTAGAGGCGGCTCTAGCACAGATATATCTAGGGGTAAAACCTGAAAAAACTGCTTTGAGCTTGGATTAAACGGGAAATGGTGCACGAAAATGGGCCTTTCTACAGTCTTGGTTACGACACTCTCAGGGTATATGCTTAGGATAATTCACATTTTCTTTACAAGCCATTATGAAGTATTGAAATGTAAAATATTCCCCAAAGAAACCATATTTGTGAATATGGGATTAGCCATTTGTAGTGTAGAGACCCAAGATTGACATACATAGACATTATATTACTTTTGTGGAATACTTAATATATAACAAGAACCAACACTCAAATACTGTAATAGTTTAGTGTCTTTGGAAACACATACCATAATCTTCTAATCGTGGGGAAAGATCTTCAACTTCTCCCATAAAGATCTTCCCCTTTTGTTTTCGTACCTAAAACCTTTCTTTAAATCCTGGAGAAAAGAAAACATATAAATGGTGAGCTCAAATTCTTAGTAAGTTTAAGCATGGAGAAAATAAAACAAATTATATACATTTGAACTTAAAAACATGAACATAATATTTAAACATCAAAATCTTGAGCAATTACAAAAAACATGGCAGTACGTAATGCATAGATCATAAAGCAATATTAATCATGGTAAAATAGAATGGGAATAAAACATGTAATTGTGAAAATAATTAAGCACATGAAATGATTTCCATAGTATCCAATGAATTACTTCCAAGACCATCATAGTGGAGAAAGTCCCTTTCTGAATCGAGTTCACTCTTCATTCCAGTCTTGTATCACTGAATCGGATTAACTTTTCGTTCTATCCATGTATATCTCATGATATATAAATCTTTACCCAATTAATTGGAGGGAGATATAGGTCCCACCAATCTCATAATTAAATCATTCTTACGTGTGCCATAACATAAACATAAATCATTCATCATAACCCAAAGAATAAAATGGGTTTCATAAACATCATCCCATCATAACATAATACATATAAACCAAATGGATATCATTTTGTCATAATAAGAATCAAACCATGTAAATAATAGATAAATTAAACTTGGAACATAATCATACTAAATAATGTCATCTTATATGAAAAATGGTTTTGACAAAACACTTGAAATTAATTCTTGAGGAAAATATCCTTTCTTCTTCAAAATCATTTTCTTTTCACAAAATTCCATTCAATTTTAAAAGAAAAGGATTTTGTTGAAAATAATCATGAAATCTTGTAGAGGAATCTTCATTAAAATTAGGTGTTATAAAACCGAAAAAATCCATTCATTCCATATAAATTAAAAAACATTCTTCTCATACTTTTAACGGAAAAGTCAAAAAGTTCCTCGTATGGTAAAAAAAAGAATGATTCCTTCCATAATACAATGTAAAAGTATAATGGGGGTAAAAATGACTTTAAACATACATTTAAGAATATCAAACACTTTATGAAAAACATTTTTATGGTCATGAATGAAAAATATAACCCCAATAAATACTTACGTATAAGCAATCTTCAAATAAATGAGATTTGAAAAATTATCCCTTACCTTATGTCCAATTTCTTCTGTATGTGTCCGAGAACCTTGTATAGTGGCTTTAAACATATTATTAACTTGTAAAATAACCATACTAATATTTATGTTATCAAATATTATTAACTTATGACTTTATATTACTGGTTCATTTGTCAATTCCATGTTAAATTAGCGTTTTGGGTAAAATCGTGTCATTTATCATCGATGTTTTGACTTGTAATTATTCATATGATTACATAGATTATGATTAATTACTTCCAGAATGTAAAAAACTATTTATATATAATATATATTCATAATATACATATATATATAATATATCGATAAATGGAAAGAAATACATCGTTCATGGTGACGGCAGGCCGTACGTACGCATGAACGCTATTTTCATTTCCTTTTTAAACTGAATGGAAGTAAGTAAATAACATATGCATAAGTCCAGTATCATTAATATGTCATATATTTCATGATTATTTAATATATATACTTTATAATCATTTTTGAATGGTTAACTTGGAGAATGGATATCATCGCCTCGTGGAGATGGTAATTCGTACGTACGCACCCGCGGTGATTTCATTTTTTGTAGGATGGGTAGAAGGTGAAATAGGGTTGTTTCATATTTATAATAACATATCAGTATATTATTTATATTTATGTTGTTAATTTATAATGAACCAAATAAATAATAGGAAGTAGAAGAATAAAGAAACTTGAATGAATCGGTAGAAGAGATTACCTCTTCTTCGACGCGCTTCCTCTTAACCTCCACTTAGGGCACTAAAGTTGGTCATGGAAGAAGACGAGGACCTATAGTAGGTTTTCTATGGAAGTGGAGAAGATAAATTGGTTGGGGTTGGCCGATCATGAAGGTTCCAAGTGGTGTGAGGAGGAGAGGGAGGAGGTGTCCTTTTATAAGGAAAGAGATGGGCACTTTTGGAAACCTAAAAAATATTAATTTATAATAAACTCAAACCCGACATAAAAACTTCCAAAGTGACTCAAATTAATATATGAGGTAATACAGGGTCGTAATATCATCAACTAATAAATTTTATACATTTTGGGAAATTATTTTAAACCTTATGAATTTGATTTAGCCTTATTTAATTTATTTAATCTTATTTGTGCTAATAATATTCTAAATTTTAAATTGTTATAAATAATTACTTATGTGTTGTCAATTATCCATTATTGGGTAAGTTATGAAATTTTAGACCATATAAATTGAAATTTGAAATTTTAAAATATTTATGTGATTTTTAAACAATTTAATAATATGTTATTTTTATAAAATAACAATACTTTTCATTTTGACACTATTTATTTATTTGAATTTAATTAAAATCCACACAGAGGATAATTCTAAAAAAATGTTTAATATATTATTAACAAGTCATATTCATCTAGAAAATTTTTGGAGAACATTAATTAGTTCACATAATGTTTATTTTAATATTTATAAAACCATTTATTTGATATTTCTCTTTATAAAACAACTACTTCATCATTTTTGTATAATAATTTAATATACTTATTAGTTACATAAAAATTTAAAAAAATCCTATAATGAAGATAAATATAATACCTTTCATAATAATATTTTTACTCAAATTTATCATCTTAAAATCACAACATTTAAATTGTTAAATTTATTAAATTATGAAGGTGACATCATTGACATCATTTAAGATAAAATAATATAAATGTCCCAATATGTTTTATAAGGCTCCAAATGGTCCAAAAATAGACCCTTATATGATTAGGGTATATATATACTCGACCAATAAGGCATGGTCATGTTTCTGGTCTTTTTAATTATTATTATTATTTTAATAAAAACTATATCATTGATTTTTCACTAAATAAATAATGTCTACATCATTAATGTATAAGCTATTAAGGTAATTAAATATTTTTTAAAAATTACAATTAAATTACCATGATAAAGAAAAAAAATTTATCTTTCAAATTAGTATTTATAATATAAATTATATTCTATATATCCTTATATTAAAAATAATATAATTATTAAGTTTTGATTGAGACATATTTCACTTTCATTAAAATAAAATAAATTAAAGGTTTTAATCACATCCAAGTGGGTTCGAATGGATTCCATTTCGACCCAAATATGCCTTAGAACGAAATATAATCATAAAAATATATTAATACAAGTGTTAGGGTAATTTTATAATATTATATTTACCCTTAATTACCCGATTTACATTTAACTATGGTAAATAAAATTTACCGTAGTTACTATTCAATAGTTCCCAAAAATAAAATGTAGCCTATTAACATAATTTGGATCTAATGATTCCAAATATTGAATACATTTATCCAAATTCAATTAACAGAAGTTGCATAAATTAATTTAAAATAAATCCCATTGTTAAGAAAACAAGTTTTAAAAGTTAAAATATTGCCAAAGATTGAAATAATTTTACCTATGAATTCAATGTAAAATCAATGCAAATGACTTACATTTTATTAAATGGTAAAAATATATTCTATTTATAATTTAAAACAATTTAGTATTTTAATTTAACCTTATAAATTATCTCAATGAAAAAAGTTATTTTTAAGTAAAATTTAGTGTGTTTTTACTATTCATCAAAATAAGAACGTTGTCAGAATTGTATCAAAACTTTATCCAATGTAAATTTTTATATCCTCATTCAAAATAAGAAGTTTATTTTGTATAATTAAACATATAAACTTGTCAAAAATTATATTTAAAATGTGTGCGCCATCAAAAGGTGGAAAAACTGCATTTTTTGAAAAATACTTATTTTACCTGTAAAATTTATTTTGTTCTCATACCATGTTCTAGAAAATTTGTAAGATGAATAATAATGTTATAAATTTCAAGATGTAGTTAATACTATTCATAACGGCTAGTTCATCATAATATTATAACCATATATTGTTGTTTAGTGAAACTCATTATTGCGTACAACACACGCTATCGAGGAAGGTCGCGATTGAGTGTAATGTAAGCCAAGTCAGGGTTGCATGTAGTGCAAGAATACTTTATTGTTGCGTATAACAGAATCCAACCATATTTCATTTATACATTGAATATATATATATATATATATATATATATATATACTCTCAATGATGCGTAGAATAACTAATATCAAAGGAACTTGAAATTGTGTGTAACACGATCCAAGAATAGTGTTGCTTATACTGGAAGCTAACAAGGTGTTGCGTATAGCGCAAGATAATCTTGGTGTTTCATACAATAGAATATATAAAAGAAATTAATAAGAATATATCACATAAAATCTCAGGGTGTTACATTCTACCCCCCTTAAAATGATTTTTTCCCTCTAAATTCATCAGGGTTATAAATGGTTTATTACTTGAGAGTTTCTTTCATAGAAAACCACATTGTTAAAAGAAATACTAAAACCTAATTTTAAAAATGAACGTTAGAAACAAAACGGATACCCAAAGTAACTCATCACTCGGGTTCCCACATAGGAGAACATAGGTGAAAATATGGATATGGAAGAGAAATCTAACCGTCAAGTTCTGATGGACAGTGGTAGAGAACATGGCTCTAAAAAAACCAACACTCACAAAGCCATAAATTTGTGATTATCTAAGGTACCATCTGACTCATCAGATATGAGAGCACTAGGAAACCATTTTTTATTTTCAAGATCATTTCCCAAATGTTAGAAGAGGTTCTGAATGAAAAGAAATACTTACTTGAATTTGGGACAATATCACTGTTTCTCATGCCTTGAACAATTTTCACTTCATCTCTTAAAAAATTGAAGTTGAATTTATCTTTTGCGATGTTTTAGCAGATCATGCGATAGAATGATCGGTTATTCCATATATCTCAAACATAAGTTTAGAAAAATTTATATACATAATATATCTCTGGTTAGATTAATCATATATGGTTCCAAAATGGATGTATACTTCAACTATCCTCCTGCTTAATAAAATATTTTAGTTTCTACTAACCGGGGACTTCCTATAGTCCAGTGGTAGGCGATAAAGGCATGTCGCACTTCAGTTGTGGGTTCGATTCTTGCAACCTTGTCCGACGTGATGGGTTGTCACCCATCCTATGGGTTGTCCTTTTTCTAAAACTACACTATTATAACATTCCAGAAATAGTATCGAAAAAAGTTCTAGCCTTAAACAATTCTATGTGATGTCTAAATTAATCCATTCAAACCTTTAGGCTTTTCAAAAATACTTCTGTCCAATCTTATAGTATAAAGAAAACTATTACTAGAAATTTCATCAACCAAGTATGTGAATACCATCATTTATCCCCCATATATCATAAAATATATCTTTTTGGTCACATTCCATACATTTGAATACCTTAATTATGTATTCTCTTGAAACATGAATTAACATAGAACCTTAGTGAAAACGTGAATTCTGTCAAAAGATTACACTTTCCACATACCAAAATCCAAAAATTTCTATATACTCTAACCATGATATCACATTGTCCTTATATCAGTCATGAGCTCATTAATACTATCAAACATCTCATTATCTCTTTATCCCTTCATTATATGCATATCATCTACTTTCCAAAAATATCTGAATAACCTCTCCTGGTTACCAGTACCATTCAACATATACTTTCAAATACTTTAGGAAAAATAATAGTGTAACAATCCTTAGATGTGTCTTTATTCCATAGTACCATTACCTATACAACATAACTCTAGATAAACATAAATCATTCAACTACCTTCTTAAACCATTGACTGAGATTGAACAATTCTTTCATATCTCATATAATTTTTAGTCTCTTCATCATCCTCAATATAAATACAACCCATACGACCATGATGATTCTCTTCATGAGACTTTCCCTTAGTGAATTGGTTTGCATAATGCCCGTACATTCCACATTTAAAACATTTAACCATTGTTGGTGTCTTAGAAATACCATTATCATTGTCCATGGTGTTAACTGAACCTTTTCCTTTGCAATTACTGGATTTGTGTCCTTATTTTCCACACCCAAAGCATCTTCCAGTTCCTTTGAAACATTCTCATTTATGCCTCTTCCCACATGATTTACATGGGGGGAAATTGAACTTTATTTTCTCTATGATCATCATGAAACTCGATCTTTCTATTATTAGATGATTTGGGATACTTACCAAAGTTGAGATTATTGATCATATTATGAGATTGCTGATTATGAATAATAACGATGTTTGGACTTCCAAATCACATTTCATTGGGTTTCTCATGAATAATATCTTTCCATTGTCCATCATATCCTCCATTATCGTGAATCTTCCTGTTTCCAGCCATTTTCTAAAACCCAAAAAGAATAGTGTGGGAGGCAAAAATCATGCTAGGAAAACAACATTATAAAGGGGGATTACCTTCAATATATGACATCTGAGGTTTAATTCTAAGATCTTTACCGTAATTCTATGACTATAACATATACGTATACTTAACCTTAGGGACATCCCAATACATAACTTAGAAATATTTCTAGTGATTTCACTAAAGTTTTCGCATCCTAGTTTCCAAAGGTTAACTAAACCTTCCATATGATACCAACTGTAGAGACCCAAGCTTGACGTACATAGACATTACATTACTTTTTCGGAATACTTAATACATAACAAGAACCAAAACTCAAGTACCGTAATAGTTTAGTGTCTTTGGAAACTCAGAACATATTCTTCTAATCGTGGGGAAATATGTTCAACATCTCCCATAATGATTTTCCCCTTTTGTTTTCGTACCTAAAAAATTTCATTAAATCCTGGGTAAAAGAAAACATATAAAGGGTGAGATGAAATTCTTAGTAAGGGTATGCATGGAGAAAATAAAACAAATCATATTCATTTGTACTTAAAAACATGAACATAATGTTTAAACATCAAGATCTTGAGCAATGACATAAAACATGGTAGTACATAATGCATATATCATAAAAAAATTAATCATGATAAAATAGCATGGGAATAAAACATGTAATTTTGTAAACCATTATTTACATGATATTATTTCCATAGTAGCTAAGGCATAGTTGCCAAGACCATCAAAGTGGACAAAGTCCCTTTATGAATCGAGTTCACTCCTCGTTCCAGTCCTCTATCACCGAACCAGATTAACTTATCGTTACAGCCATGTCTATCACATGAGATATAAATCTTTACCCAATGCATTGGAGGGAGATATAGGTTCCACCTATCTTATAATGAAATCATTCTTACGTGTTCCACAACACAAACATAAATCAGTCATCATAATAGAAATAATAAAATGGGTTTTATAAACATCATCCCATCATAACATAATCCATATAAAAAAATGGATATTATTTCATCATAAGAAGAATAAAACCATTTAAATAATAGTGACATTAAACTTGAAAGATAATCATACTAAATAATGTCATCTTAGATGGAAATAATTTTTATAAAACACTTGAAATGAATTCTTGATGAAAATATCCTTTCTTCTTCAAAATCATTTTCTTTTCAAAAAATTCGATTCAAATTTAAAAGAAAACGATTTTTTTGAAAATAATAATGAAATCCTATAGAGTAATATTCATTCAGATTAGGCTTTATTAAACCTTAAAAATACATTCATGTCGTATAAGTTAAAAAAACCTTCACCTCGTGCTTTTAACAGAAAAGTCAAAAATTTCCACGTATGGTAAACAAAAGAAAGATTCCTTCTATAACACAATGTAGAAGTCAAAGAGGGGAAAAATGACTTTAAAAATTAATTGAATAATATTAAAAACTTTATGAAATTTTTTTTCGCCATGAAAGGAAAATATAACCCCAGTAAATACTTACGTATAAGCAATCTCGAAAAATTGAGATTTGCAAAATTATCCCTTACCTTATGTCCAATTTCTTATGTATGTGTCTGATACCCCTATATAGTGGGTTTAAACATATTATTAACTTGTAACATAACCATAATAATATTTATGTTATCAAATATGCTTCACTTATGACTTTATATTACCCATTCATTTGTCAATTCCATGTTAAAGTAGCGTTTTGGGTAAAATCGTTTCATTTATCATCGGTGTTTTGACTTTTAATTATTGATATGATTACTTAGATCATGATTACTTACTTCAAGAATGTAAAACATGATTTATATATAATATATATTCAGATTATACATATATATAATAGATCTATAAAAGGAAAGAAATATACAGTTCATGGAGATGGTAGATCATACATATGCATGAACGCTATTTTAGTTTCCTTATTAAACAGAATGGAAGTAAGTACTTAACATATACATAAGTCCAGTATCAATAATATGTCATATATTTCATGATTATTTAATATATATACTTTATAATCATTCTTGAATGGTTAACATGGAGAATGAATCTCATCGCGTCGTGGAGACGGTAATTCGTACGTACGCACGAGCGATGACATTGTTCCCATAATTATTGAATGGACTTAGAGTGGGTGATATAATATCTAAGAATTAGTATCACGTTATAATAACCATATATATAGTTATTATTTACACCATTATACCCATCCAAGTAAGGTGGTGGTGGACAAATAGACTACACCACGACGTGGAGACGGTATTCCTTACGTACGCACGCGTGGTGATTTCGTTTTTCGTAGGATGGGTAGAAGGTGAAATAGAGTTGTTTCATATTTATAATAACATATAAGTATATTATTTATACTTATGTTATTACTTTATAATGAAACAAATAAATAAGAGCAAGTATAAGAATAAAAAATTTTGAAAGAATCGGTAGAAGAGATTACCTCTTCTTCGACGTGCCTCCTCTTAACCTCCACTTAGGGCACTAATGTTGGTCTTGGAAGAAGAACATGACATATAGTAGGTTATCTAGAGAAGTGGAAAAGATAAATTGGCAGGGTTTTTCCGAGATTGAAGGATCAAAGTGGTGTGAGGAGGAGAGGTAGGAGGGGCCCTTTTATAAGCGAAGAGAGGGGAACTTTTGGAAACCTCAAAAATATTAATTTATAATAAACTCAAACCCCACATAAAAACATAAAAAGTGACTCTAATTAGGATATGAGTTAAGATAGGGTTTTAATAGAATCAAAAAATAAAATTTAAACATGTTGGGAAATTATTTTAAACCTTATCAATTTGATTTATCATTATTTAATTTATTTAATCTTATTTGTGGTAGTAATATTCTAAATGTTAAATTGTTATATATAATTACTTATGTGTTGTGAATTATATATAATTGGGTAATTAATGAAATTTTAGACCATATAAATTTAAATTTATAACTTTTAAATATTTATGTGATTTTTAAACAATTTAATAATATGTTATTTTTATAAAATAAAAATAGTGTTAATTTTGACACAATTCATTTATTTGAATTTAAATAAAATCCACACCGAGGATATATTCGAAGAAAAATGTTTAACATATTTCTAACAAGTCATATTAATCTAAAAAATTTGTGGATAACATTAATTAGTTTATATAATGTTTATTTTAATATTTATAAAACCATTTATTTGATATTTCTCTTAATAAAACAATTACTACATCATTTTTGTATAATCATTTAATATACTTATTAGCTGTATAAAAATTAAAAATAAAATCCTATGATGAATATAAATATAATAAATTTTATAATAATATGTCTAATCTAATTTATAATCTTAAAATCACAACACTTAAATTGTTATATTTATTAAATTATGATAGTGACATATTTGACATCATTTAAAATAAATTAATATAAATGTCCTAATATGTTTTATAAGGCTCAAAAATTTCCGACAAACCTAAACATGGAAGATTAGGGTTTTTATATACTCGTCCAATAAGTTTTGTTCAAGTTTCTAGTCCTTTTCATAGGTATTATTATTTTAATAAAAACAATATTATTGATTTTTCACTAAATAAATAATTTCTACATCATTAATGTATAAGCTATTAAGGTAATTAAATATTTCTTAAAAATTAAAAATAAATTACCATGATAAAGAAAAATATTTTAGATTTCAAATGTGTATTTATAATCGAAATTATATTCTGTATAATCTTATATTAAAAACAATCTAATTATTAAAGTTTGAGTGAGACATATTTCACTTTCTTAAAAATAAAATAAATTAAAGGTCTTAATCACATCCAAGTGGGTTCCAATGGATTACATTTTGACCCCAATAAGACTTAGGAGAAAATATAATCATTCAATAATATTATGACAAGTGTTAGGGTAATTGTTTAATATTATATTTATCCTTAAGTACCCGATTAACCTTTAACTATGGTAAATAAAATGTACCGTAGTTACTATTCATAGTTCACAAAAATAAAAAGTAGCCTATTAACATAATTTGAGCCTGCTGATTCCAAATATGGAATCCATTTTTCCAAATTCAAATAACAGAATTTGCAGAAATTAGTTTAAAATTAATCCCATTGTTAAGAAAATGAGTTTTAATAGTTAAAACATTGCAAAAGATTGCAATGATTTTACCTATGAATTCAATGTAAAATCAATGATAATGACATAAATTATATTAAATGGTAAAATTATATTCTATTTATACTTTAAAAAAATTTAATATTATAATTTACCCATATAAATTATCTCGATGAAAAAAGATGTTTTTAAGAAAAATTTAGTGTGTTTTTACTATTCATCAAAATATGAATGTTGTCAGAAAAATTTCAAAACTTTATGCAATGTAAATTTTTATATCATGATTCAAAAGAAGAAGTTTATTTTTTAAAATTTATCTTATAAACTTTTCAAAATTTATATTTAAAATGGGTGCGCCATCAAAAGGCGGCAACCCTGCATTTTTTGACAAATACTTATTTTACCCAAAAAATTTATTTTGTTCTCATACCATGTTCTAGAAAATGTGTAAGAAGAATAATAATGTTAGAAATTTCAAAATTTAGTTAATATTATTCATAATGTCTTGTTCATAATAATATGATAACCATATATCATTGTTTAGTGAAACCCGGTATTGCGTACAACACACACTATCGAGGAAGGCCACAATTGCGTGTAATGCAAGCAAAGTCAAGGTTGCATGTAGTGCAAGACTCATTTGTTGTTGCGTATAACAGAATCCAACCATATTTCATTTATACATTCAGAATATATATATATATACACTCAATGTTGCGTAGAATAACTACTATCAAACGAACTTGAAATTGTGTGTAACACAATCCATGAATAGTGTTGTGTATACTGCAAGCTAATACAATGTTGTATATAGCGCAAGATAATCTCGGTATAGCGTACAACATAAGATATGAAAGAAATTAAAATGAAAATATCTCATAAAATCATAGGTTGTTACATTCTACCCCCCTTAAAATAAATTTCACCCTCCAAATTTTTCGGGGTTATAAATGGTTTATTACTTGAGAGTTTCTTTCACAGAAACCCACATAGTAAAAAGAAATACTAAAAATTATTTTTAAAAATGAACATTAGAAAGAAAATGAATACCCAAAGTAACTCATCACATGGGTTCCCACACAAGAGAACATAGGTGAAAATATGGATATGGAAGACAAATCTAACCGTCTAGTTCTGATGGAGAGTGCTAGAGATGTCTATATAAAGGTCAACAGTTTCAAAGCCATAAACTTTTGATGATCTAAGGTACCATCTGATTCATCAGATATGAGAGCACTAGGACAAAATTTTTGGTTTTCTGGATCATTTCCCAAATGTTGAAGATTTTTTGAATTAAAATAAATACTTACATGATTTTGGTACAATCTCACCGTTGCTCGTGCCTCAAACTATTTCCACTTCATCTCTTAAAGAAATGAAGTTGAATTTCTCTTTTGAAAAGTTTTAGAAGATCATTTGATAGAATTATAGGTCATTCCATTTGTCTCAAACATAAGGTTAGCAAAATTTAAATACATAAGTCCATCTTTGGTGAGATTAATCATATATGGTTCCAAAATGGACTTATACTTCATCTATCATCCTTCGTAATAAAATAAAACTAGTTTCTACTAATGAGGGACTTCCTGTAGGCCAGTGGTAGGCGATAAAGGCATGTCTCACTTCAGTTGTGGTTTCAATTCTCACAAACTTGTGCGACGCGATGGGTTATCTCCCATCCTATATGTTGTCCTTTTTCTAAATCTACACTATTATAACATTCCAAAAATAGTATCAAAAAATGTTATGCCCTTAAACAATTCTATGTGATGTCTAACTTAATCCATTCCAACCTTTAGGCTTGTCAAAAATACTTCTGTCCAATTTTATAGTATAAAGAAAAATATTACTAGGAATGTCATCAACCAATCATGTTAATACCATCATTTATCCCCCATATATCATTGAATATATCTTGTTGGTCACATTACAGACATGTGAATACCTTAATTATGTATTCTCTTGAAACATGAATTAACATAGTACCTTAGTGAAAACATGAATTCTATCAAAAGTTAACTCTGTCCACATACCAAAATCCCAAAATTTAAATATACTCAAACCATGATATCACATTGTCCTTATATCAATAATGAGCTCATTAATACAATCAAACATCTCATTATCTCCTTATCCCTTCATTATGCGCATATCATCTACTTTCCAAAAATATATGTATAACCTTTCATGGTTACCAGTACCATTCAACATATACTTTCAAATACTTTAGAAAAAACAATAGTGTAATAATCCTTAGATGTGTCTTTATTCCATAGTACTATTACCTATACAACATAACTCTTGATAAACATAAATCGTTCCACTACCTTCTTAAACCATTGACTGAGCTTGAATAATTTTTTCATCTCTCATATCACTTGTAGTCTCTTCATCATCATCAACATAAATACTACCCATACAACCATGATGATTCTCTTCATGAGACTTTCCATTAGGGAATTGGTTTGCATAATGCCCGTACATTCCACATTTAAAACATTTGACCGTTGTTGCTATCTTAGCAATACCATTATCCTTGTCCATGGTGTTAACTGAACCTTTTCCTTTGGAATTAATGGATTTGTGTCCTTCTTTTCTAGACCCAAATCATCTTCCAGTTCCATAGAAACGTTCTCATTGATTCCTTTTCCCACATGATTTACATGGGGAAATTGAACATTCTTTCCTCTATGATCATCATGAAACTCCATCTTTCTATTATTAGCTGAGTTGGGATACTTTCCAAAGTTGATATTTTTTATCATATTATGAGATTGCTAATTATGCATAATAACAATGTTTGGACTTCCCAATCACGTTTCATTTGGTTTCTCATGAAGAATATCATCCCATTGTCTAGCATATCCTCCATTATCCTGAATCTTCTTATTTCTAGCCATTTTCTAAAACCCAAAAACAATAGTGTCAGAGGAAAAAAAACATGAAAGGAAAACAACATAATAAAGGGGGATTACCTTCAATATATAACATCTTTGGTTTAATTATAAGATCGTTACTGTAATTCTAGGACTATAACCTATAAATATAATTAACCTTAGAGACATCCCTAGACATACGTTAGAAATATCACTAGGGATTTCACAAATTTTTTTTGCATCCTAGTTTCCAATGGTTAACTAAACCTACCCTCTGATACCAACTGTAGAGACCCAAGCTTGACGTACATACACATTACATTACTTTTCATAATACTTAATAAATAACAAGAACCAACACTCAAGGACTGTAATAGTTTAGTGTCTTTGGAAACTCAGAACATAATCTTCTAATCGTGGTGAAAGATCTTTAACATCTCCAATAAATATCTTCCCCGTTTGTTTTCTTACCTAAAACATTTCTTTAAATCCTAGGGAAATGAAAACTTATAAAGGGTGAGTTCAAATTCTCATTAAGGGTAAGCATGGAGAAAATAAAACAAATCATATAAATTTGAACTTAAAAACATGAACATAATGTTTAAACATCAAAATCTTGAGCAATGACATAAAACATGGTAGTAGGTAATTCATAGATCATAAAGAAACATTAATCATGAAAAAATAGCATGGGAATAAATCATGTAATTGTGGAAACAATTAGGCACATGATATGATTTCCATAGTAGCCAAGGCATAGCTGCCAAGACCATCATAGTGGACAAAGTCCCTTTCTGAATCGAGTTCACTCCTTGTTACAGTCCTGTATCACTGAACCAGATTAACTTGTCGTTCTAGCCATGAATATCACATGAGATATAAATAATTACCCAATTAATTGGAGGGAGATATAGGTCCCACGATCTCATAATGAAATCATTCTTATGTGTGCCACAACATAAATATAAATCATTCATCACAACCCAAAGAATAAAATGGGTTTCATAAACATCATCCCATCATAACATAATCCATATAAAACAAATGGATATAATTTCATCATAAGAAGAATAAAACCATGTAAATAATAGAGACATTAAACTTGAAACTTAATAATACTAAATAATGTTATCTTAGATGGAAAATAGTTTTGACAAAACACATGAAATGAATTCTTGAAGAAAATATCATTTCTTCTTCAAAATCATTTTCTTTTCACAAAATGACATTAAATTTTAAAAGAAAAAGATTTTGTTGAAAATAATAATTAAATATTTTAGATGAAGCTTCATGAAAATTAGGCATTACGAAACCGTAAAAATCTGTTCATTCCGTATAAGTCAAAAAAACATTCTCCTCGTACTTTTAACGGAAAAGTCAAAAAGGTCTTCGTACGGTAAACAAAAGAAAGATTCCTTACATAACACAATTTAAAAGTCAAAGAGGGTTAAAAATGACTTTAAAAATACCTATAGGAATATTAAACACTTGATGAAAAACATTTTTATGGTCATGAATGAAAAATATAACCCTAGTAAATACTTACGTATAAGCAATCTCGGAAAAAATGAGATTTGAAAAATTATCCCTTACCATATGTACAATTTCTTCAATATGTGTCTGAGACCCCTGTATAGTGGGTTTAAAAATATTATTAACTTGTAAAATAAACATAATAATATTTATGTTATCAAATATTATTCACATACGACTTAATATTACTCGTTCATTTGTCAATTCCATGTTAAAGTAGTGTTTTGGGTAAAATCATGTCATTTATTGTTGGTGTTTTGACTTGTAATTTTTCATATGATTACTTAGATCATGATTAATTACATCGAAAATGAAAAAAATTATTTATATATAATATATATTCAGAATATACATATATATAAAAGATCGATAAATGGAAAGAAATACACCGTTCATGGAGGCGGTAGATCGTACGTACGCATGAACGCTATTTTCATTTCCTTATTAAACTGAATGGAAGTATGTAAATAACATATTAATAAATCCAGTATCATTAATATTTCATATATTTCATTATTATTTAATATATATATACTTTATATTCATTCTTGAATGGTTAACATGGAGAATTAATCTCATCGCGTCGTAGAGACGGTAATCCGTACGTACGCACGAGCGATGATATCATTCCCAAATTATTGAATGGAATTAGAGTGGATGTTATAATATCTAAGAATTAGTATCATGTTATAATAAACATATATATAGTTATTATTTACACCATTATGCCCATCCATGTAAGGTGGTGGTGGGAAAACATATTACACCACGACATGGAGATGATATTCCATACGTACGCACACGCATGGACTTCATTTTTTGTTGGATGGGTAAAAGGTGAAATAGGGTTGTTTCATATTTATAATAACGTATCAATATATTATTTATACTTATGTTATTACTTTATAATGAAACAAAAAAATAAGAGGAAGTATAATAATAATGAAACTTGAAAGAATCGGTAGAAGAGATTACCTCTTCTTCGACGCGCCTCCTCTTAACCTCAACTTAGGGCACTAAAGTTGGTCTTGGAAGAAGACCAAGAACTATAGTAGGTTTTATAGGGAAGTGGAGAAGATAAATTGGCAGGGGTTGGCTGATCTTGAAGGCTCAAAGTGGTGTGAGGAGGAGAGGGAGGAGGTGCCCTTTAATAAGGGAAGAGAGGGACACTTTTTGAAACCTAAAAAATATTAATTTATAATAAACTCAACCCCCACCTAAAAACTTCTAAAGTGACTCAAATTAGTATATGTGGTAATATAGGATTTTAATCTTACCAACCAATACAATTTAGTCATGTTGGGTAATTATTTCAGACCTTATCAATTTGATTTATCCTTATTTAATTTATTTTTTATTATTTGTAGTAATAATATTCTAAATTTTAAATTGCTATAAATAATTACTTATGTGTTGTGAATTATCCATAATTAAGTACTTTATGAAATTTTAGACAATTTAAATTTAAATTTATAATTTTTAAATATTTATGTGATTTTTAAACAATTTAATAATATGTTATATTTATAAAATAACTATTGTTTTAATTTTGACACTATTCATTTATTTGAGTTTAAATAAAACCCACAGAGAGGATATATTCGAACCAAAATGTTTAATAGATTCCTAAAAAGTCATATTCATATCGAAAATTTTTTTAGAACATTAATTCGTTCAGATAATGTTTATTTTAATATTTATAAAACCATTTATTTGATATTTCTTTTAATAAAACAATTACTTCATCATTTTTGTATAATAATTTAATATACATATTAGTTGCATAAAAATTAAAAATAAAATCCTATGATAAAGATAAATATAATACCTTTCATAATAATATTTTTACTAGAATTTAGCATCTTAAAATCACAGCATTTAAATTGTTATATTTATTAAATTATAAAGGCGACATCTTTGACATCATTTAAAATAATATAAGATAAATGTCCTCATCTATTTTATAAGGATCCAAATGGTCCAAAAATATAACCTTGGATGATTAGGGTATATATATACTCTAAAAATAATGTTTTTCCAAGTTTATGGTCCCTTTAATAGGTATTATTATTTTAATAAAAACTATATTATTGATTTTTCACTAAATAAATAATTTCTACATCATTAATGTATAAGCTATTAAAGTAAATTAATATTTCTCAAAAATTACAAATAAATTACCATTATAAATAAAAAAATATATATTTAAAATGAGAATTTATAATTGAAATTATATTTTGTAAAAACTTATATTAAAAATATTCAAATTATTAAAGTTTGAGTGAGACATATTTCACTTTCATAAAAATAAAATAAATTAAAGGTCTTAATCATATTCAAGTGGGTTCCAATAGATTCCATTTCGTCCCAAATATTCATTAGGATGAAATATAATCATCCAATTATATTATGACAAGTGTTTGGGTAATTTTATAATATTATATTTACCCTTAATTACCCGATTTACCTTTAACTATTGTAAATAAAATTTACCATAGATATTATTCATTGTGACCAAAAATAAGAAAGTAGTTTATTAACATAATTTGGACCAAATTATTCCAAATATGGAATCCATTTTTCCAAATTCAAATCACAGAAGTTGCATAAATTAATTTAAAATTAATCCCGTTGTAAAGAAAACGAGTTTTAAAAGTTAGAACATTGCAAAAGATTGAAATGATTTTACATATGAATTCAATTTAAAATAAATGATAATGAAATAAATTATATTAAATGGTAAAAATATATTCTTTCTATACTTTAAAACACTTTACTATTATAATTTAACCATGTAAATTATCTCGATGAAAAAAGTTGTTTTTAAGTAAAATTTAGAGTGTTTTTACTATTCATCAAAATAAGAACATTGTAAGAAAAATATCAAAACATTATCCAATGTAAATTTTTATATCCTGATTCAAAATAAGAAGTTTATTTTGTTAAATTAAAATTATAAAATTTTAAAAAATTATATTTAAAATGGGTGCGCCATCAAAATGCGGCAAAACTGTATTTTTTTAAAAATACTAATTTTACTTGAAAATTTTATTTTGTTCTCATACCATGTTCTAGAAAATGTGTAAGATGAATAATAATGTTATAAATTTCAAAATTTAGTTAATACTATTCATAACGGCTAGTTCATAATAATATTATTACCATATATCATTGTTTAGTGAAAATCGGTATTGCGTACAACACACGCTATAAAGGAAGGTTGCGATTGCGTGTAATGCAAGCTAGGTCAGGGTTGCATGTAGCGAAAGATTCCTTTGTTGTTGCATATAACAGAATCCAACCATATTTCATTTATACATTCAATATATATATATACACTTAATGTTGCATAGAATAACTACTATCAAATGAACTTGAAATTGTGTGTAACACGGTCCAAGAATAATGTTGCGTATACTGCAAGTTAATACGGTGTTGTGTATAGTGCAAGATAATCTTGGTGTAGCGTACAATAGAAGATATTAAAGAAATTAAAAAGAATATATCTCATAAAATCTCAGGGTGTTACACATATGATCTCAATTTTTTCTAAGTATTTTATTTAGTTAAGATTATACATTATGATTCATAACCTAATCTAATATATGCCATTATCTTGAGATGGTGTTAAGTGGAAGGAATGGAAACCGCACGAACACACTTGTCCCTTGTATGGATTTTCCTTCGATGTAAGATAATGATGTTGGCTCCGGTGCTATGACTGATGCTGAGAAACTCATAACTATACCGGGACAACATACTCAGGTTATGAATAATAACCTTACCCGTATAGAGCATCCGGATCCACCACGTGGAAGAGCTATGCTGGATCGCTTTTTGCGACAACAGCCTCCATTATTTAATGGGACTACAAACCCATTTGTAGCTGAGTAGTGGATAAGTTCCCTCAAGAAGATATTTCTTACTTTGGGATGTAATGAAAGATAGAAGGTTTTCATGGAAGTATATCATCTATCGGGAGATGCGGATCAGTGGTGGTCATTAATCGAAAACAAAAAGGAGGAGGAAGAGATAGAAGAGATGGAATAAAGGAATTTTAATGAAATCTTCTTAGAAAAATATTTCCCTCGTGAGCAGCGAGCAGATACGGAGAGACAATTCTTGAATCTGAGGTAGAAGGAGGATGAAAATGTTGCCAAGTATGAAGTCAACTTCATAAGGTTAGCAAGACATGCTATGGACTGTATACGAAATCCAAAGAAAAAAATTGATAAATTCTTTGATGGCCTAAAGACATTCCTCCAGCAGGCACTAGTCTCCCAAATTTTTACATCTTATGAGGATATAGTTTTATGTGCTATTAAGGTAGAAAAATAATTCTCTAAGTCTTATGACATTAAGGTAATGTAAGAAAATAAGAGTGCTGCTAAAAACCCTGGGAAAGGAAATAAGTAAATGAGGAAGAAGGGAAGAGTTGAATTTCCACCATGTGACAATTGTGGAATGAAACACCCTGGTGCATTCTTAAAAGGAAAATGAGTATGCTACAAATGTGGTCATAAAGGCCATCCTTCTGGTGATTTCAAAGGGAAGAAGGATGCCAATGATGTTCAATGCTATAATTTTCTGGAGATGGGACACTATGATAATGATTGTCCAAAGCTTCATGAAAATATGCAACAGAAAAGGCCAAGGGATCAGGGACAAGCTTATGCAATCACAACTGCAGAGGTTGAAGTTCCTAATGATGTAGTGGGAGGTACTTTAATAATTTCCTCAAATTTATCCAATACTTTATTTGATTCTGGATCATCACATTCATTTATATCTTCCTAGTTTTCCATGAAAATTCGATATGTCCAATTTAATTTAATAAAGGAGTAATCAGTCAAAAATCATAGTGGATGTATCATTGCAACAAAGGCATGTTGATTAGTCCCCCTCCAAAAACCAAAATGTGCTCTAGTTTCTAACCATATCATCATACCAATGACTGAGTTTGATATAATTATCGGTATGGATTGGCTGTAAAATTATGATGCGAAGATTTATTGTAAGAAGAAGGAAGTTAAATTTTTTTAAAATGGTGTAGAATCCCTTGTCTTTAGGGCGGAATCTTCACCACCTGATTCTTATCTAGAACCACCCCCAGTAGCTCTACTGAATACAATAATTGGAGAGGAAGATAAACCAATATCTATGAGCAAGGAAAGAAATCTTCAAATTGAGGATGTTCAAAAAGTGAAAGAGTACATTGATGTATTTCGAGAGGATTTACCTAAAAATCCTCCAGAGCGGGAAGTTGAGTTCTGTATTGATTTAATTCCTGATGCAAGACCTATATCAAAGACTCCCTATATAATGACCACTATAAAATTAGTATAGCTAAAGAAAAAACTAGAGGATTTGGGTGAAAAAGAATTTATTAAACCTAGAGTTTCTCCATGGGGAGCCGCTGTCCTCTTTGTCAACAAGAAAGATGGATCCATGGTGCTTTTCATTGATTACATGGAAATCAATGCTATTACAATAAATATTTAGTATCCTCTGCCCCAGATTGATGGTTTATTTGTCTAAATTCATGGATCTAAATACTTTTAGAAGATTGATCATCGATCTGGATATCATAAGATGCGTGTGAGGAAGGAAAATATTCATAAGACAACATTTCAGACAAGGTATGGGCATTACGAGTTTACAGTGATGCCTTTTGGACTGGCAAATGCACCCTCTATTTTCATTGATTTAATGAATAGATTTTTCAAGGAATATCTTGATAATTTTTTTGTGGTATTCATCGATGATATCCTTGTATACTCAGAAATCTATGAAGACCATGAGAATCACTTGCGGGTTATTTTGAGAACTCTTAGAAGAAATAAATTATATGGGAAGTTTAGCAAGTGAGAATTCTGGCTTCAATCAGTTTCTTTTCTGGGCTATATTGTCTATAAAAATGGAACCCTTGTTGATCCTGTGAAGACACAGGCAATCCAAGATTAGACCATGCCAACAAAAATAACTGAGTTACACAGTTTTATTGGCTTAGCAGGTTATTATTAGTGTTTCGTTCAGAATGTTTCCCGACTAGCTAACCCGCTAACCAAGCTCACAAGTAAAGGGGTTAAGTTCGTGTGGACAAAAGAATGTACAAAATGCTTCGGTGAATTGAAAAGAAGATTGGGAAATGCTCCAATTTTGACTCTTCCATCTGGAAGTGATGGATTTGTAATATACAGTGATGCATCAAATAATGGATAGGGTTTCATCCTGATGCAAAATGATAAATTTATTTCTTATGCATCAAGAAAATTGAAGACTCATGAGAAAAATTATCCAACTCATGATCTTGAGTTAGCAGCTATAATATTTGCTCTGAAAATATTGAGGCATTATCTCTACCGAGAGAGATGTGAGATTTATACGGACCACAAGAGTTTGAAATATATTTTCACACAAAAAGAACTCACCATGAGGAAAAGAAGATGGATCAAGTTACTCATAGATTACGATTTTTCAATACAATACCACCCAGGAAAGGCGAATAAGGTGGCAGATGCATTCAGCAGGAAAGATCATGGAATTCTGACTTAAATGAGGATTGAAAAAGATCCTATGTTCATGAATCTACTAAAGATGGATATGGGAATTGTTAAGGAAGGGGGAACATCACTCCTCTTACAAATGATTTCTAAACCATCTTTACTAGAGAAGATAAAAATTTCTCAATCTGATGATGAGAATCTGCATAAGAAAACTAATGCATTTAAGGATGGGAGACTGGATAAATTCTTGTATGAAGAAGAAGTTTTGATGTTTGGGAAGAGGTTATGTGTTCCATCAGTACCTAATCTAAAAAGGTAACTATTAGATGATTCTCATAGCTCAAATTTATCTATACACCCGTGTAGCACCAAGATGTATATAGATCTGAAAGAACATTATTTGTGGGAAAACATGAAGAGGTAGATTACTGATTACGTTTCGAGATGTTTAGTTTTTCAATAGGTGAAGGCAGGAAGACAACATCCTGATGGAGTCATGAAAACCCTTCCTATACCTATGTCGAAATGGGATGATATTTCAATGGACTTTGTCATGAGGCTACCAATGACTCCAATAATGAATGATACGATATGGGTCATTGTTGACCGTATTACAAAATCTGCACATTTTTTAGCTATAAGGGAAGATTTACCACTTGAATGTTTAGTAAGAATATATATTAATGATGTTTTAAGACTTCATGGTGTACCCTAATCAATTTTTTTGTGATCGTGATCCCCGTTTTACATCATGATTTGGGAATAGTCTTCAGAAGGCCCTAGATACTGATATTCGTTTGAGCACCGCCTACCACCCAAAAACTGATGGACAATCAGAACAGACTATTCAAAAATTAGAATACATGTTGAGGTCTTGTTCACGTGATTTTCAAGGCATGTGGGATCAGTATTTACCTCTCATAGAATTTTCATACAACAATAGTGTCCATTCAAGTATTAAAATGAAACCCTATGAAGAATTATATGGGAGGAGACTTGATGAGATGATGTTGGTGAAAGAAATATTGTGGGCCCAGAACATGTTGAAGATATAATGGAAAAGGTGAAGATTATCAAGAACCATACCAAAACAGCTCAAAGTAGGCAAAAGATCTATGCGGATAACTGAAGAAAAGATTTGGAATTTCAAGAAGGTGATCACTTTTTCTAGAAGGTATCTCCAAGGAAGGGTATTATACGATTTGGTAAGAAGGGAAAATTAAGTCCCAGGTACAACAGTCCTTTTGAAATTCTGGACCAAATTGGAGTCGTAGCCTACCGTTTGGCAATGCTGCCAAGTCTCTCGAAGGTTCACAATGTGTTACACGTGTCAATGTTAAGAAAGTACATGCCAGACCCAACACATGTACTCACTTATGAAGAAGTAGAACTTGAGCCCGATATATCTTATTGTGAATAGCCTATCAAGATTCTTGATACTAGAGAAAAAGTATTGAGAAATCGGATGGCTCGTCTATTAAAGGTTTTATGGGGGAACCATAAGATGGAGGAAGCTACATGGGAGCCTGAGGAGCTTATTTTAAAGACATACCCAAATATTTTTAGGTAATATTTTGTGAATTTCGAGGACAAAATTTTTGAAAGGAGGGGAGAATGTAACGACCCAATATTTTTAAAAGGAAACTCTTTTCTTATAAATATGTCATAATCACATGAAATCACAACATAATTAACTACCAAGTGCTATGTGACCATTAAAACATAAGTTTTTCACTTCTATGATGTGAATTTCAAAAATACGACATACACAGTTGTGATCAGTAAGTTATTTAGAGTCCAATAAGGAAAACATAATTTTTGGTGAATAGTAACCTACCCTTATGAATAGTAACATACCCTTATGAATAGTGATATACCCTAATGAATATTAACCTTACTTATGATAGTATATACATAAAATTCAAGTATAAGTATGATATAACTATGCTTTAAAATTAGTAAAAAAATGTTCTAAAACTTTTGTTTTTTGAATAAATTATAATTTAATTAAATATTAAAGTAATAATATTTAGAAAATTATTTTTGGGAAATGGACCACATTTTTTGATTCTACACATTGAAAAATGGTTGGGGTAAATTTTTGGGATTTTTCTGAAATACCATAAATTTTGATGAATAGTGAGAGACCATAAATTGCAAAATTTAGATAAATAAAATAATTATAGAGTCATGTGTGATGTTCTTCTGATGTAAGCCCACTTGTTTTGGGATCACATGATAAATTTACTATTCTTGGTTATCGAATACTCACTATTCCATGTCTTGAGGAGAAATAATAAATTAATGAGTTTTATATTAAGAAATTCCCTCTCTCCTCCACTATAAAAACCCCCTTTCACCCCCCCCCCCCTTAAATTCACTCCTCTCAAGCCTTGTTCCTTCTCTATATTCTTTCTAAAAACCTATCCTTTAAGGAGGCTCACAAGGAAGTTTGGTTCAAGAGGTAAATTCTTCTTTTCAATTCTTTGTCTTTCCTTTCATGTTTATTTGTTTTCTTTTTCTATTACCTCTGATTATCCAAATTTTATGATGAATCCAGTAACTTATATGTACTGGAATGTTGTCATGATAGTGGAATAAGTTATCGTTATCTCTCCCTTTTACCTTCTTTTATACAAGTAGCAAGAAACTATTCGATATGTGTCAATTTAACACATTCAAGGACGATAGACTTTCAATTTCTATTATCATTCTCAATTATATTCATGAAACTATTCTTGTTATGGTTGAACCAGATTATTATATATTATATAACCTATTTGAGATTCTGTAATCCCATTGTATAAATGGTATTAAGTTATAAAGAAAAATGAGTTCGTTGTAATCAAAACCCACAAATTAACCGAAAAAATTATCATTAAAGTTCTATATGATAATCCATCCTTTTTCCATGTAAACCAGTTATATAAATGAACATTAACACCTATTTATGTTCATAAATAATATATAATTTCAATTCTGGAGATTTACATTCATTCCACATAGATAAAAACAAGTGAACCGAAGATGAAAATAAAGAAAATTAACACTCCGATGTAACAGAATTCGATACAATAACTTATGAGTAAGAACATAAATGAACTAACCAAGAAGTATTATAAACTGAATACATATCTAATATTTTTTTAAATAAGTTATTAATAAGTATAATTTCATATTCCAAGAGCTTAATTTTCATAGAGGAACACGTTTTTAGTTAAGGTAAGGGTTTTGCACCCGAACATCCATTTTCCTTCGGGTTACTTTTATTATCTAATTTCCTCAATGAAATTATTATGTGTTGGTATATACTCCTCATAAATTCTATGTGAGTATTCTATATATGTACACCAACCAGAATCCATCCCTATTTTCTGGATAGTTACGTGTTTTAAAAGAATCTCTCAAAACTATTTCCAAAAATACGAGCCTGATACAAGGGAATTTCTCAAATTCTTATCTATTTTCAAGGGCATGATATAATCTATTTTTGGAAACCATTATCCTTATAAAAACACTGATTTTATCATGAAATACCATTTTACTTTATTTCTGGTTTTATATAAATATTTTTCCAAAAGAACTCTTCTTTTCAAAATAAAAGAGTATTTATCACAAGAATTTATTAATGATTTTAGAAGATTATTCTCGTTTGATTCAAGACCCTGGTTGATTCTTATGAATTGTTGGGGTTAATCATTTATGATGTCATATAAGATATTTTATTGAATTTTTTATGACTAACATTATTGTGGATTGTCTATCCTAAAACCATTCACCATATTATTCCAAATGGTTAGTGTTTATGTTCAATAATTGGGGAAAGTTAGTTACATTTCATATGATAGTTTCAATATGAATGTATATGTTGTTTATGTTTATCCCTGCTCATATGAGGAATGTATTGGACTTATTATCTGATGGGTGGGGCCCTCTATATCCCCTCGATGCATCGGTAGTTCTAATGAGACAAATAGAAGTGGAATTGGCTGAGGCCTTTCCTAATGTGATATGGATTTTGGTCGGGGCCTTAACCATTAGATGTCTTGGTCGAGGCCATGATAAAATGTTTCAGAATGTCTGTCATACACACTTCCCTCATTATGAAGATAGTAATTGTAAGTTCATGTGGTTATTCAACTAGTATAATACCGACGATTATGTTTTATTATGGCATTATTTACTCAGCTCATATCCCTGTCATAATGTGTTCAAGTTTATTATTAAAGGAATGTGTTTTCAATTATTTACCATGTCTAATGTTAATATTTTCTTCCATTGTATTGCTTAATCTTAGTGAGAGTTTGAGATGACCCCTTCTGTATGTTTTATTTTTCTCAGGACATGAAGATGAAAATTATGAATGACATGAAAACATGAAGTTACTAGTCAAATAATTTAGTGTGGTTTTTCTTTTCCATATATAAAGTTCAACTTATGTATGTAACATTTTTCCAATAATACTAAACTACTCAGTCCTTTAGGATTCGTTTTCCTTGTATGTATGCCAACATAATCAAATAAGGCATAGACTTTGGGCAACTGGGGTCGGGTACTTACATGATGTACACAAAAATATCATCCACAAACACAAAAACAAAAGATTCTAAGAAACGATGAAAGATTTTGTTCAGAAAATCCATTAATATTGCATGATAGTTATAATGATCGAATGGCATAACTATAAACTTGAAATGCCCACACTAGATCCTAAATTTTGTCCTAGGTATATCCTCTTCTTATAATCTCAACTGGTGGCACCCAAGATGAAGTACAATCTTTGACTACAAACATGCCCCACTAAGCTAGTCAAAGAGATCAACAATCCTAGGAAAATTATATTTGTTCATAATGGACACCTGATTAAATTTCAATTATCCCTGAAAATTATGATACTCTCATCTATCTAATTATAAAATTGGATGAGTGAATCCCATGGTGACCCACTGAGATGAATAAATATCTTATCCTATAGCTCCTTAACCTCTACTTTATGTTCCACCAATTTTGAAGGTTCTATTTGATAATATGGCATTGAAATGACCATCATACGAAGGAGAATGTCAATAGTAAAATCGACCACTCTCTATATTGGTAGCCTAGGAAAATAATCCGGAAAGGCATCAGGGTACGCACACGCCACCATAGGAAGTGGACCAACCAAACAAGGGTAAAAACATCAAGAATAATATTTGACAACTATAATGATATTACCACCAACATAAAGAATAACAAAACCCACCATTATTAATCTAGATCCCCACTCACCTAGGAAAACATGAGTGGCCCCATCAAAAGATAAAAATTAAACTTGAAAATGATAACAGTATATCAGGGACTTAACACTAATCATCCAATTCATGCCATGTATCAGGTCTCATATTTCGATATAAAGAACTAAAAAGTACTATTTCACCATATAATCTTATATCACTACCTGACATGTGGGACACTTGAAACCTTGTTCAAAACTCTTTCCCAAAGGCACAAAAAGATCATACCTTAATGGTATAAGTTCCAAAAGTAATCACAAAATTTCAAATAACCTTGAAAATATAAAGGAATGAGTAGCACCAATATCAAAAAAAATCAATCACCATAAAAGATAAAATAAAAATTTTACCTCTAACAATTTATAGAACTACAAACAATCCCTTTGGGGCACACTCTTCCGAATAAAAGTTTTTGGTCATATGCACATGAACATCTCCCTGGGACTAAGTATTAGACAAACCACCCTTAGAAGCAACTATATGAATCTGATAACCCTTAACGTCTCATATGTCCTAATAATAAGTAATGATGTTGAGTCTTACAAGCCTTCATATTGTTAGTCTTAGTATGGCTATTCATTCCACACTAATAGTAAACAAACTGCATCTATCAAATTCAATCCCTTCAAACTTGTCTCGAAGAAAAGTGACCATGATTGCACTTCCTTTTATTGTATATTACACACCCTATATAATAACTACACCAACTAAAGCACCACACAAACCAATATTTCCAGCTATTTCAGCCTCCACCAAATCTTCTTTGTCAACTACCTCCACAAAGGTCATATAGAACATGACAATCAACATTGACCAAATATCTGGCCTCTGACCCAACTCCAACCACCAAGACTTTATGTAATCATTGGTAGTAATCTGTATTTATAGATACACTAGATTGGAAAAGTTTGTGGAATAGTTTGGAATGGTATAATTTCCTTTCTCCAAGGTCAAAAACTCCCGAGTCTTCACAACACGTAATGTCTCAAGGTAAAACTGCTTATTGAATATTTTATTGAAATAATTCTAGGAAATATCCTCAAGTAACTTAGCTTAAACAAAATATTCCCACCACATCCTTCCTTGCACCTCAAGCATGTATGTGGAAAACTCCAACTTAGAGTCCTCCAAAGTCTTAAAGAAGTTAGATATCCTCTAAATCCGCTGAAGCCACTCCTTATATTTCTAGGGTCTTTTATAACCATGGATGATGCATGGATGCTTCTTAGTTAGTTCAAATCCATGATCCATCGCACATTCTAGGTTCCCAACACCTACATGATCCAAATTTTGAATTGTAAGAATTACAGTTTCAACCGAAGATGGTTCCACTAGGGGATTTACCTGCTGATCCTGCCTCCCGAATTCCTCTGTTAGATTTGGAAGAACTCCGCTTAGAGGAATTTTCAATTAATAACTGGACAACAACCAATCGTATTTATAGAATATCCCAAATTCATAGTAACAACATCAATAATTCACATTCATTCTTAAAAAATTCAATAATTTAACGAAATTATGAATTCCATGAATGAAAAAAATGCTTTAACAAGGAATAGTTCCATTTAGATAAACTTCTCATTCAGATCATTTTAATTACCTCAAAAACCATGTCTTAGAATGGAAAAAAAATCTGACCACCCAGGGAAAATCGTGTTCAGACATGGAAGTGAGATGGCTATGAACTTTCATGTACTTATTAACTTCATACCAATAGTCCTAACTCCTGTCTACCCATGACACAGAACCAAACTCAAGTAGTGTTTACACACTTTAAGTTTAGCATACCTCTAATACCATTATTTAAAAATCCAACCCAATTCAATTAGACATTCCACTTGAGCCATCCTCTCATGGTGGTGAGGTGAACCAAGATAACATAAAAAACTATCTTTTAAATTAAAAAATACATACAACTACAGTAAAACATAGAATAAATAGATACATCCAAGATTCATACAATCCATGAAAAATTGGCTAAACCATAAAGTATAACAATACCAAACCAAAAATTTCCCTTGTGACCAACCATTACCTCTAAACCATCCCTCTTTGAAGTAAATTATAAAAAGAGTAAATGACATGATACACGAGGGACTTCCCTTTAACCGAGTTTTAAAAAATAGTATCTATAAATACCCAAATGAAAACGTAGGGTGTGAGAAACAATCCCAGTAGTATACCACCAAATATTATATACAAGGTATAATATCAATAATTTAGTAGTTATAGCTTTAAAATAAATATATTTTTACCAATAATTTTCATAAATCAAAACCATTTGTAAATAATCCATTATTTTTTCATAAAATCCTTTCATGTTCACAAAATAAAAAATTTAAAATGAATAGGTGATAAAGAATGAGATTAGGATCAATAAAATAAATGAATACTATATAAGGTAATCATTTATAAAAATAATCATGACGAATCCATAATGTGAAATTAATTAAGAAAATAACTATGACTAATCCATCATGTGAAAATAGGTGATTAGATAACCATGACCAGTTCATCATGTTAAAATTCAATCATGAATAAAAAATAACACCCATTAGGATCTAGACTATGGGTATATGTACTAAAAATAAAAATAAATCTCCGATCCAGGACTATGGTGTATCAAACTGGTATAACCTATATTGGCATTATGCACACTAAATTGAAATAAAACCTCAAGTGGAATTAAACACACAATGAGTGACATGTTTATTACCGACGCACCAATGGTTCCCAATGTGATAAGTTAATTCAAATCCATTTAAAAACTTTTGTCACAATATATAAAATATTTTCAATAGTATTTAAAACTTATTTATTTTTTGAAAACCCATTTCTAAAACAAAACCACCATTCAAGAATTTAGTCAATCACTTAGTGTAAAGGAACCATTTTTTAAGAATAACCCCATCTAAAATCATGATTTCTTTCTAGAAAACCATTTAAATAATAAATAAAATATATTAAATTAATAAACCACGTGAATTTAAAGTAACAATAAGCAATTCAAAGAATTAACCCTTTATATAGAAACACATACGTCAAGAATGGAGGTATATCTAACATACTTAAAAATGGAGATTGGGGAAGAGTGGATAGGTCCTCATTATCATAGATCTATATGAAACACATCAATACTCTCTTAAACCCCATATATCTAGAAGAAATAACTCTTTAAGGTTTCATAAGATGAGAGGAGAAGAGATTCAATGAGGATCTAATAAGAAATGGATAAAATGGATAATAAAATTCCCCATACCTTGAGTTGATCTACCATGAATGAAGGAAAACAACCTAGAATTACTTATGTGAATCTTTGAGACAACTCATTTTGGAATTGGTTGATCTGATATAAGTTGAGGAATTTATTAGAGGTTAAACTGGGGTCTTGGATATTTTTAGTTAAAAATACAAAGCATTAAAAACCCATGGGCATGGTTTACTGGAGAGGCAGCATGGTTAGGAGTAACAATGAACCTTAAACATGCACCAAATACATAACCTCTATTTGGGGTTCATAATTTTTCCTCATAGATACTTTATCCATGAACTAACCATGAAACCCCCTCTATCCATGGCTGCATGATTTGCACTAGGTGGACACACCGTTTGGAAAAACCATGCACCACTCCTATCGATCCACACATGCCACATGGTTTGCTATGCCAAACCGCATAGTTTTCCCTAAAGATGTACCCACCGTGAAAAGTCCCATAGAACTTTAAAACAATTTAAAATATCTTAATATGACCCTAAAATAGGACCCTAATCAAAGGAGTCTAAAAAAGGGTAAATAATTACCTGTAATAAAGTAACAAAATGTTACTGGTCTCCATGGAAAGTAACATTACTATGGTATTATCGCAGTATAATAATGAAGTTTGTCATTACTAGTTATAATGTCAAAATATGATACAAATTCTTGTATACAATATTCATTCCATAAATACATTGGATGTTATATATACTTATATTCTATTGTATAATCGGTCAACATGGGTTTCTTTTATATTTTTCGCCTCACTAAAACAATTTTTTGGAAAAAAAAATTATAGATATGATTTTATATCATTATGATCTATTAGGAGGCTAAAATTAAAGTATCCCCTCAACATTATCTCCTTATATCTTACCTTATGATTTTTTTTATTTAATACTCAATATATATCTCTCATATTTTCCTAATATCATCCCACCATTCTTAGATCATAGGCAATATCAAACCTAGTACATATCTTGGAATACCTAATAAATCCCATTTCCAAGGAATAAAGAATTCTACTAATTCTATTTATCTCCTCTTATGTTTTTGTACACCTTTTTCATAGAGCGATTAATACTATATGGAATTTGAAACAATCCACTCTCTTATTGTTCCATATTGTACCTCTTGAGTACCTTATCAATGTATTTAATTTGACCTTGTACATTAATCCTTTGATATATCATGATACATCCTAATACTTATAATTTATGCTACTTCACCTAATCCTTTCATGGTGAATCATTCATTTAACAAAGTCTTAATTGACTGTAAGACATGAAATTCATTTCTCATCAATAATATGTTTTCAACTTATAATATTAAAAAACTACACTCTAGCTAACCTTATTCTAGTCCCATTAATCCATTTTTTATCAATGAAACCAAATTCTCTAATGGACTTATCAAAGTAAAAATTTCATTGATGTGTATAAGGGGGAGTGACCTAGGATACTATTCTACACTCCTTCAAATTATCAATGAATGAGTGGTTATGTTATTCTCCACCTTGAACTAAGTGAATTTTCTCAATATTGTTACCAAGATGATTCTCCACATTGTTATGATATTCTTTAAACATGTTAAATTTTTATGACATATACCTAATTATGTAAACATGATAATAACTACTAATATAATCAATAAAAGTAATTACGTAGGAATACCCACCCATTTACTCTACTAGTAATGGAACACATACATTAGTATAAATAAATTGTAGAAGTTATATGACCCATTCTCTTTTACCACTATAAAGTGTTTTGGTCATTTTATTTTGTAAACAAGTTTGAAATAAATCCATTGTTTGTAACTCAATATATTCTAAATTCCTTGATTTATGTTGTTTATTCAAATGCTTCTTATTTACATGGACAAGATTGAAGTTCCACATATGGGTGGGATATGAGACTTTTTTACAAGAGTTTTCATTATTTATTAATACTAGATTTTCACGATCAATTATATACAAAGCATTATCAAGATGTACCTTACCATAAGATAATTAATTATTATATGAGAAATAAATTTTACTTCTAAACTTAAAATAAAATCAAATGGTGTCTAAACTTTATATATAATAGCCCTGAACCCATACTCCCAGATCCAGTGCTAAAAGCATAAACATTACATTTCTTGTTTTGATACGGATGAAGGTGAGAAAAATTTCACCATCCAAAACATGGAATATTAAAATGAAATATTGTATCAATTACATACCCAAAGGCCTTTTAGGTTTTGAGTTTTATATAATTAGGAAAAACACTTACATAAACAATAAAAATGACTTCACGATAGTATCTTTCCTAATATAACCAGTTTTTCATTTCCATAATAAGTAATTACTATCACAAATATGAAAATATTATAGAAATAATTCATTTAAAATAATTATTGAAAACCTAGGAAAAAGGAAACATAAGAAGGGTGAGATCAAATTCATGGTAAGGGTAAACAAAATCATTAACATCTGAATGCCATCAGTAAGAAAAATATGATCATAAGGGTTTGATAATATAATCAAAGAGAGTGAGAATAATATAAGAGAAATAATACACATAAATACATATATCATCAATCATGAAACATGTCATAATGATTTAACAATGGAATGTGTCATATGAATGAATAATCATGATCCATGTGATGTAAATCTTGATCAAAGGTAACATTTATATCCCATAATAAGAATAAAGTAAATTTTTTTGAATCTTGTAAAATTGTTTTCAGAAAGCATTTTTAGCTCAGGTTATAAATAATTAGATTCCAGTTAAATCCATAAGAGAAAACCTTTAGTAACTCCCTCTTTCTCACCTCAAAATACACAGAGAATTATCCAATGCATTATAGTGTTATATGGGCACACCCATCATATAAGCTGTGTCGAGATCACCAAGTGATATTTGGGCACACCCATCATATATGCTATATTGGGATCACCCATGATCATTAATAATTTACAATTACCATTCATTGATATAAAATTTATAATATTTCATTTTCTAATATAATAATAACCATTTTATTTTCATTTCTTGATTCACATGTGGAAAAGAAATGGGTTCCATGTCAATCTCATAATCCATATACAGAAAGAATAAAGATGGTATTAATACCACAAATCCCCAGTGGATTGCAATTAACAAAAATTATTCTTGTCATTATTTAATGGAAATATTATTAAAGGGTAATTAAAAATAATCTTGATAAAAATAACCTTTTCATTTTGAAAATCACTATTAGAAACAAAAGAAATTAAAAAATATTACGGAAACAAATCTGTAAAAGATACACCTGAAACCTAAAAATTAAGCTTAAAATAATATAATGGTAATAGTAGAGGTAAAATGTATCTATGATGTAAATATTATAAATAAAAATTCTTTTCAAACATTTTTTAAATTGAGTCAAAAGTTACCCATTTAGAAAACGTTATGAAATGTCCTTTTAAAACCTTTTAAAATATGGTCAAAGAACATGTAAAAAATATGTATGAAATATTTTTTTTAGAAATGAAATTTTTTGAAAGCATTTTATAAAACATGGATATGGAAGATAAAGATACCTAATCTAAAAAAATACATGATCAATATCACATAACAATTACTTTATTGATGTCTCTTTGATCAATATGGAAGAAAATAGAAATAAAACATGTTAAACACATTCATAACCTTTGGAGAATAAAGATATTTGGTTCAATAAAATAATATAATATGAATTTAATGATTCAAAATTTTATCAATAGAATTTCTTCCTTCTTATAGTAATTTCATATATTATAAATCTCATAAAATCACCTAGTGACCATAATAATAGCTTTATAAATGATAAATTAAAGAAAAAATAAGTATTCAAGAAGTTAAGGAACCAATACTGATGAAACAGTAACTTGAACTTATGAATAATAATACAACCCTTATGAATTGTAAACCAGTCAAATTAATAATAACCTTGCCCATGAAAGTATAAATAAAAATTAGGTATCATAGAAATTAAAGTATGGTATAATTATATCATAGTCCAAGTAAATAAATGTTTTAAAATTTATTAATTAAGTGTTTCTATTTTTATAATTCATAAATATTTAATTACAATTTTATGATTAATTTAATAATTTAAAAGAAAATTAATTTTCATAAATTTTTTTCATAAAATACTATTTTTTATGTCTTATGATTTTAAGTTAATTTTATGAGACCTTAAAGTAATTTTTCAAAGTGTTATAAAATCAGTTATAATTTTAAAATATGTATTCCCAATTAAAGGATAAATTTAATTAAAAATTACGTTAATCTTATTTAGAAAATCATTTTCCAAAAATGGATTCCATTTTGGAATTTTACAAAAAAACTTTTGGGTTATTTTATGAATTTTTCTCAAACACTTGAATTTTTTATGAATAGTAAAATATGATAATTTTTTATGAATAGAAAAATATGAGAATTTTTTATAAATGCTAAATACATTAATTTTTTAGTCATTTTTGATGTAAGTAAGATGTTAGCACCT
Source organism: Viscum album (assembly GCA_963277665.1). Taxonomy (NCBI): domain Eukaryota; kingdom Viridiplantae; phylum Streptophyta; class Magnoliopsida; order Santalales; family Viscaceae; genus Viscum; species Viscum album. The sequence continues at coordinate 1,779,085,189 of OY728157.1, forward strand.
TGATATAGAATAATACATCATTATTTTAATATATTTAGAGATAATACTCAAACTATTCATAGTCTTGTTCCAAAATATTTATACAATTAATATAATAATTAGAAAACACCCCTCTCCCCCACTATAAATACCACCCCTCACACCCTCTTCTTCTCACACCTATCAAGACTTTCTCCTTTTAAACATTCTTCCAAATCCTCTCCCCAATCCCCTAACACATTTCCAATATCTCTTAGTCTCATTAAACTTCCAAGACCTTTTCCCTAAGAGGTTCTCAAGAAGGATAGTTTTAAGAGGTAAAATCCTTTTCCTTTTTCATTTAATTTATTTTCAATTTCATTTATTTTATTCTATTATCCTTGAATTATCTTATCCAAATGGATGATAACTACAATATGTTTGATATACTATAATTATATCATGTTAATGTAATATTCATAATCAAACACTTTTCTCTCCCTTTTTTATTCTAAAAAATAAATCGTCGCTCGTGATGTGTCAATTTATTGACATTGTGGGTGATGCACTTTCATTTTACTTTAACACCATAAAAGATGTTAATAAAACCATTAAAAGGTTGAATAAATATTCTGAATTTTACATTATAACCCTTTTTATGTTATGCAAGTAACATTTATACATAATAGTAAATGATAAAACAAAACGAATTTGTTGTGATAAAAAAACCACCAAAACTAACCTAAAACAATCATCATTAAATTTTATTTAATGGTTCATTATCATACCATATAAAAAATTTCTTTAAAAAATCATTTAAACTTCTTGAATATCATTACTAAAATGTAATAAATTTTTTTATATTTATCGTTATTTTACAAGAACTTCCATTTATGTATACAAGTGAATTGATCAGGAAAACAATGAAAATGAATGCTACCAAAAAATGAAATTAAACTCTATAAATCATGTAAAATCTTATAAATGATCTTAATAAAATATTAATGAATAAAATTCATCCATAAAAGGTTCTTTATTTGTTAATTAATTACTCTAATTTGATTATAAAGTACATTAAATTGGAGAAAGAATTTGGACAAAAGGTTAGGGTAATTCTCAAACCTAGCTCTCTTTATTTGGGGTTTCCCTCTTTCACCCAATTTTCTGTATGTTATTCCATAAATATAATTTCTTCACCATTATATTACCTTTTATAAGATATTAATGTTTTCTACTTGAGTTTATAACAAAAAAATGTTTTCCAAAAGAACTCTTCTTAAAAAACACCTTTTACTTCTTGAGATTGTTTCTTCTTCAATCAAGGTTGATGATTTTTATATAAAGCATCTTATTACATAATTAATTTTGGAACCCAATTTTTATGAATGTATAATTTATGAAATTAAACCCATTCATTTCCATGGGTTATTTTATGTCTAAGATTTATATATGTTCTATGTGGCCTGCAAAATAATGTAAATGTTATGATGTGACAGGTGCGCCATGAATATGAAGCACTCCAATGAATTGGGTAATATGATGTATCTCATGAGAAAAGTAAAACATATGTGAAAATGATTCTATATCTATTTATAATAATGTTTTTTAGTTAACCACCAAGAAATGATGTTTCATTCTTATGCACTACTACATTCCATGGATTTACCTAATGCTTCCTCTCATGATTATGATTTTGTTGTTATGATTATGCTCACCCCCTGTTAAATTGTTACATGTTCTTATCTATCATAGTAGTAGGGTTTTATCTCACTCATTTATTTTATGTATATTCTCAGGTGACTACATTTACTATGGAAAATTAAAGGTCCAAGAAGAATATAGGGAAGAAGGAATTAAATAAATGTTTAAATTTTATTTCTGTAAAGTTTTGTATGGTCCTAATTTCCCAATACACTAAACCATTGGTTCCTGGTCATGTAATAATTTTTTGTTATTTATTATTAAAATGATGAATTAATAATGTAAGATGAATTATTGTCTCTATAGTTGGTATCATTTCACAGTTTAGTTAATTTTGTAAATAGTATTAGAGAACCTTAGTGAAAACCCACAGTATGAGACTAAGTATAAGTAAGAACACAAGAAGATTTGTTTTATAAATTGATAAACATATGGATCCCATAAGAAATGCCTTTATATTTAATTTTAAAAACTAATAAATTATTTATTACTTGTTGAATTTTTTTTTGTTTGAACATTTTATATCATAGAAAATGGTGAGAACCATGAGAAACCAGGCCAAAAACCCATGTGAGGGATAATGTAGTGATTTCCCGAATGAAATCCCTAGTGATTTGGGAGATATAGTTTAAAATTTCATGGATATTATTAGTTATATATATCTAGTTATGAACAATAACCTAAATAATTTGTAACTTCCTCCTTCACTTAAGAGGGAGCAACTGGCTATTGAGTGTCTTGTGCAGTAATGACCATTTACGTTAAGGGTATCTTCTGATCAACTAGTCACAGATAGTGGTCCAACTCAATATTGAATATATTTTTTCTCTTATTCACTATTCTGAGATGAAGAAGGTGACTATATCTATATACTTTTAAGATAGATAGGTTGATCAATGGTGGTCCTTGATTAAGAACACCAAGATAAAGGATGAAATTGAAGAGATGGAGTGGGAAGGATTTAAGATAATGTTTATTAACAAGTATTTCCCTCAAACTCTTCAACAAAATATGGACAGAGAATTCATAAACATGGAGAAAAAAGAAGTAGAATATTTCAAATCCTACAAATAAAATTTCACAAGGTTTACAAAGTATGATTTGGGGTTTATTATCAACAATGATAGAAAAATAGATAGTTTATTTAGTGGTTTAAAACTACACATTCTAAAATATCATGAAATTTGAGAGATTAGAGTTATGAATAAGTTGTTTTATGTGATCAAAAAGTGGATATAGAGTCTGGATAATGGTCTCATGGCTATAGAGATGATAAAAAAAATATGGAGTTTCAAGATGGAGGATCTCATGAAAAAGGTGGAATGAAAACTCAACCAATCACATGTCAAAAATGTGGGAACACACTTCATGGGAACTACCTGAAAGAGAGGATGAGATAATTCAAGTGTGGGAGAGAGTTCCACCAAGCTCATGAATGTCGAAAATACATGAGGAAGTAGGATAATATGGTATAGGAATGGAGAGCACCACCCATGGTTCAATGATACAACTGTAGGGAGCAAGGGAACTGTGCAAGAAAGTTCACTAAACCATGAGTCCTCAAGGGTAATCAGCATCAGCAGCCACCAAAGCCATTGGACCAAGGAAGATATTATTCCATAACTACTGTTGAAGTGGAATAATAAAGTGATGTTGTGTAAGGTACCATTCATATTAACTCAAGAATGGAAAAAGTATTATTTTATTGTGGTTCTATGCATTCTATTATATATTTCATGTTTTCTAGAACTATTGAATCAAAGCCCCAAAACATTGAATTATATTTTTAAGAACACCTAGTGGTGAAATCATTGTAACCCAAGTGTTGGAATTTTATTTTATTGGCATATGTGGGAATATTATTCCAGTGAATCTCATAATACTTCCCTTGATTGAATTAAAGACTATATTGGCGATGGATTGGATCTTGTTATATAGAGCACATATCAGATGTTGGGAAAATGAAACATCTTTTCATATTCTAAACCATCCCATGATCCTCTAAAAATTAAAGGAAGATCATGAATCTCCTTTTTCAAATAAATCAATGGTGTTGGTTTTGATTCCCTATGAAAAATCATACCTTGCTCAAAATTGTTGAGTCAAAGAAAGTTATCAACCTAAGGGAAACGTGCATCATGAGGGAATACAGTGATGTATTTCCCAAAGAGTTACCAGACATCCCATGAATAGTGAGGTAGAGTTATCAATAGAATTAATACCTGAATAAAGTCCTATCTCAAAGTGTCTTTGTAGGATGGATCCTTTCAAACCAGAGGAGTTAATGAAGCAACTGCAGGAGCATTTGGATAAAGGGTTCATACACACTAGTGTATCACCTTGAGGTTCGTTGGTGCTCTTTTTCATGAAGAAGGATGGATCAATGAGGATGTGTATTTATTATCAAGAACTCAACAAAATAACTATAAAGAACAAGTATCCTCTTCTAAGGATTGATGACTTGTTTGATAAGTTGTGAGGAGATCAGTACTTCTCAAAGGTGGATCTCCATTCTGGATATCATCAGCTAAAGTTGATAAAGAAAGATATTTGGAATAATACCTTCCATACAAGGTATGGGAAATACGATTTTCTGGTTATTCAATTCAAACTTAATAATTCCCCTTCAATCTTCTTGGATTTGATGAATACAGTCTTTAGGCATTACCTCAAAAAATTTTCTGTAGTGTTTATTGATGATATTCTCATGTACTCTAAGATAAACGAGTAACATGAATAAGATCTAAGGATTTTCTAGTGACATAAGGAAGGAGAAGTTATACACAATGTTTATCAAATGTGACTTTTCAATGAAGTAATTCACATTCTTGGGATATGTGATCACAACTGAGAGAGTTTCTATGGACCCTTAAAAAAATTCATTTGAGGAATTGACCAGATCCTCTAGTGTCATGGAAATTTATAGTTCTCTTGGATTATATGGGTAATAATGATATTTTGTGAGAAATTTATTAGGATTATCTATCCCAATAACTAAGTTAACAAGGAAATATGTAAGTATGTCTGAATGGATAGATGTGATGAAATTTTCAAGGATCTAAAGAGATGGCTAATCACTGCACCTCTACTCACATTACCAAAATGTGTAGAAAGATTTGTGATATATAGTGATTCTTACAAGATTGTCATGGGTTGTTTACTCATGTAAAATGATAAATTTATAGCATACACCTCATGATAGTTGAAGATCCATGAAGAGATTTACCCGATTCATGATTTGGAGATAACAGATGTGATATTTCCTTAAAAATCTGGCAACACTCCCGCTATGGTGAGAAGTGTTACATATATACCGATCACAAGATCATAATGTATATATTAACACAAAAGGAACCCAAAATGAATCATATTTTATGGATAGAGATAATAAAATACTAATATTTATCTATTGACTATCATCTCGACAAGATTAACAAGGTAGCTAATGATATTATAGAAAAGAACCTACTACTCTATCCATGTTGTAGATTGAGAAAGACCATATCTTATTAGACATGAAAACGATGGATTTGGAAATCATAATGGTGGGGAATACATCCTCACTTTACAAAATTATTTCCCAACCATATATCCAAGAGAAGATTAAATTAGCATGAAGGGATGATCCATAGTTATAAACCAAGGTGAATGCAGTAAAGGAAGGGAAACTACAATAGTTCCATATCAATGACGATGGTGTGATTCAGTTTGGAACAAGGATGTGTGTGCCTTTATCACCAAGTATAAAAAAGCTCTATTGGATAATGCACATAGTTCAATTTTCTCTATCCATCCTAATATTATAAAGATATACCGTGATCTCTGAGAACACATATGTTGGGACCATGTGAAGAATGATATTTTTTAGTATATCTCAAGGTACATGATATGTCATAAAGGTAAATACAAGTGAAATAAGTCCAAAGGGATGACATAGAAAGTACCTACACCCATGTGTAAATGGGAGAATGTCATTATGTACTTTTTTACAGGTCTCTTGAAGACAACCAAAGGAAATAATGTGATATGGGTTGTGGTGGAACAACTCAACAAGACTGCCCACTTTATCGCTGTGGAGGAAGATATCTTACTTGAACAACATGTTAGGATATATGTGAATGAAGTGGCGAGACTTCATGGAGTTCCACTCTCAATTCTCTTTGATCCTGATCCCAGGTTCACATCTAAATTTTGGAGGAGTCTTCAACATGATTTGAGTACTGAATTAACTTTTATCACAACCAATAACCCGCAAACTGATGTCCAATCTAAAAGGACTATTCAGGTCTTCGAAGATATTCTAAGTTCTATCTCCTTAGAATTCATAGATGGATGGGATCAGCATATCCAATTAGCTGAGTTCTCATACAAAAATAGCTTCTACTCGATTATTTAGATGGATCTATAAAAATCTCTATATGGAAAGTGGTTTCTCCCAAATTTACCCAAGTTCTAAGGTTTAAGCGGTTTCTTGTAGTGTAGCTTGGGTTGTCGAATCCTCAGAGACCTAAGAAGAACCTTTATACCCTCAATAAAAAGAAATCGATTTTTGGATATGAAGTATCCATATTTGTTTGATTTAGATGGTTTTAAAAGAGCACTAAAATATCTCTGTGAAATCAAATTTTGAGAAAATGAGTTTTTCTAATGTTATTGCTCGGGGTTGATTGGATGAATTCCTTTTTTTACAATTTCAATTTCATTAACTCGAGAAGGATTTATTCTATTAATTCAAACCAACCTCATAACTTACTGATTAAACATCTTCCCAACACACTCTAATCACCTATACACTTGTACGATAATTTTCATGATCACTCCAAGGTAAACTATATAATTAGCACAAAAAGAGGTGTGAATAAACTCAATAAGGAAGAGGAATAGAGAAGATTATTGAATGAAAAAATATCAAATAAAATAAATTAATAACATTTAGATAGTGATAAATAAAATCCAATACATCCCCTTTCTACTCCCCTAGATCAACCCATAAAAGATCTATCCCTCCATTGATGACATGTTCTCAACAGAAGCGGGAACTAGACTTACGAGGGTGGAATTGAAGAAGAAAAAAAACAACAAAAAAACGATCACTGCACCATTGTGTGAACAAAATCACAAGTTTTGGTGCGAATAGGTTTACACAGTGAGGCAACAATATCAAGGTGATATTAATAAGAACATAGAAGAGAAGAAGAATAACTTTTATTGAAAACTAAGGTCATTCGAACTACATACATGAGAAGGAAAAATGTTTCAAAGACAATTTGGCATAATTACATTACAATGAAAACAAAGCTCAAAGATCCCCAAATCCTCCACCACTAAAACATTAAATAGGAATTGTGGAAGCCTTTGGAAAATTCACCATCATCCCATGTGACTTTAATTAATTTTGGTGGGGAAAGGCGGGTGGGAAATTAATGGAGATGAGACTTTTCCACTCTTCCCCCGAAATGGCATCCAGCTTGCATCCACCGAAGAGACACGCCAAAAGGACCTTCTAGATGAAAGAATTAAAGTGGACCATATAAGGATAAAATATGTCCCCGGAGTTCCTTGAACAGACTGTAACATTTCATCTCAAAATAAGATGTTGTTTGCGAGATACGATTTAAATGGTAGGATGTTTTTCTATGCCTCAGAATCTGGCCCATAATTTCATCATCAACTTGGGCCGCCTGGACCACCATTCACACATCCAAATTATCTTTGTCCACAATTAAATGAAAAGATCCCAATAATATCCTCTATCTTCATTTAAATTTTCAGATTCACTGGGCTTCAATTCTGTCCTCTATAGTACTTTTATTGGGCTGTTATCCAAATCACTTAGCCCAGAATGTGGTTGGTTCAAAGCCCACTTTGGTGGTCTTCCAAATTGAATCTCCAAGTTATCCAAAAGAATGAATTGTTCCTTATATCATGGGAGACCTGAAAATAAAATATAATCATAAAATAAAGACCACTATGTGTTTTATGAGATTTTCAAGAAGGTACCATGTAATAGTGAATTTTAAGAAGGAATTACAATCATAATTTGAAATAAAGTTCAAAGTGTAAATGCACTAATAATGGTGTCTATAATTAATAAATCACATGAATATTATATTATAACTATAAATATTAGCTTCTTTTAGGGGCTAATCACACCCCCCCCCCCAACTTGAGTTTTGCTAGTCCCGAGCAAAATATTTCTCAAAAATATGAAATTTGAATTCCCTTTTCCAAAAACATTTTAATACACATTTCTCATCCAAAAATCTCATACAAAAAAATTATAAAACCCATCAAAATCGTTTAAAACAAGCTTGGTCAATAGTCATATCCCAATTCCAAGCTCATTCTTTTGTTCAAATTCATCTCCATATTTCATCAAATTTCAATTAAGCATGAGGGAGTGTTGTGTGTCACAATAGACATGGGGGATCATTTTAATTCGAGGGAGAAAATATGGAAGTGCTAGGAAGAATAAATATTAAATATAAATATGAGTATTAATTTTTTCCATTTTTTGTTTTTTTTTTTGCAATTTTTCCATGGTAATTGAAATTGAACTCAATCGAGTCAACCCATGTAGCAAGACTTTGCCGATGACTCCCAAGCTCAAAGACCTTAGGGAACCAAGTGAAGCTCACATAGTCGAGAATCATCTCGAGTTAACTCAATAAAAAACAAATTAAAATTACCACAAATAGAGATAAAATTCCCAATTTTGGGCTAGACAACTATGGATTCATGATCCCCAAGTACCGAAATCCACACATTAGGTCAATCTATTTCTCTATGCACAATTGATTTTTTTGAATACTCATGTTAAAATTAAAATGATTACCAACCCTATGAAATTTATTATGGACCCCAAGAACTCAAACTAATACCCCACAATCTAGAGAATGTGCATTGTGTTTTTTTAAATAAATGGATGAAAATATAAATGGTGAAAAATCACATCGGTCAACCGAACTTTCCAAAATCTATGCACATGAACTTAAACTTGCATTAAAATCAGAATCAAGGAATGGAAAATTATTTTATATCCAATTTCAGAGTTTGCAATGTGTGTTATCATGTTTAAGGATTATGAAAATTTTCCTTCCACACATTTTATGATGAAAACAAAATCAATGCTTTTATTTCATCTTCCCCAAACATAAAATATCATTGTCCCCAGTGTTTAAAGAAATGAAAGATTAGAAGGCGTTAGGGTAGATGCTCAAAGAAGACATTGAAAATTAAAATCATGGAATGAAGTCACCTAGTGTTCGATGTTGAAAATGCATTCCTGAGTCTCCCTTCCATCCTGCTTCGAGTCCCAATGGCATGGACGGTTGTGAGCAGTTTTTACCAATGACCTATGACATGCCTTTAATTTTTTTAATATGATTTTTTGTATTTTTTTAACCTAAAAACATAAAAATAAAATAAACTGATGATACATTGTCTTCTCTTAAATTTCTGGGTAAGGTATTACTCAGGGATCACACCACTTGACACAGATAAATATGGTGATCCTCTTTCATACCCATCCTTACTCATATAAGAAGAATAGGTAAAAAATATAAATTATTATTATTTTATTTTTATTTTAACCTACATAAACATAAAAATAAAATAAACTGATGATGCATTGTTGTCTCTTAAATTTCTGGGTAAGGTATTACTCAGGGGTCCCACCACGTGAAACGGATGAATATGGTGCTCCCCATTCATACCCATCCATACTCATTAAAGAATAATAGGTAAATCATCTAAAGTAATAATTTAATAAAATAATGCATGAAAACCACGGGTTTCCTCCCGTGCAACGCTTTTGTTTAACGTCGCTAGCTCGGCATGAACCCCATAACTTACCCAATACCAACTTTCAACATTTTAAGGACCCCATATTTATCCACTTATACTTTATGGAGATTGATTCTTTTTTAAGAATTTGGGTCATGTACAAACCTATGTTCTACAATGAGTGGGAAAATCCATGAAATATCAGAATTGGTTGATCTAGATTCCTCTATAGTCTTTCCTAAGAAATCAAAGATCATTCCAACTTTTTTGGTTTCAAGAGAAGATTTAATTCCAAATGAATTCTCCTAATTATACCCTATGAAGGGATACTTGGGTGGGGAAGGAAGGATAATAATTTTGATATTGGGTTTCATAGGACATTCAAACATAGGATGAGATTTTGAATCTAACTCAGTTTTATTTTCCAAATTTCTCATCATAATTGGTTCCTTTAGAATAGAAGATTCAACCACCAAATTGGAGATATTAGTGTCAGGAATGGGTATGGACCCAATGTTTTTAATTTCCCTCAATGGTTCAGTGATTTGTGTTTTTGAAAAATCATCAATAGAGTTATACATAGGAGACTCAATCCACGATGTCAAATTTCCTTCTTGTGAATACATGAAATCAATTTCCTCCTGATTTAAAGAACCTTTAACAATTTCTTGATTCATATACCATGCCCCAAATCCAAAGGTTGATACTTCAATAAATTCATGAGAGTTTTTTGGGAAACTAGACACTCTACATAAGGTTTTGGAAGGTACAGTTGGTGTATGGATGAGTTCCTCACAAGTATTAATGCATTGTAGTTCTAATCTCAATGATGATACGTTAGAACTCATTATATCTATTTGATTATACAATTTTTCAAGGTGTTTTTGAGGATTATGAGGGATATGAGTTTGTAAATCATGAAATTCATTAAGTTTTATCTCTTCAGTCATCCTTTAGAGGGCTGTAAATTGATCCTTTAATCAATCATCAACCCATTGATTGTACATGTCACCAGTTGTGTGGTAATTAATCAAGGGTTGGTTAAATAAATTTTCTAATTTAGAGGATTACCAATATTGATTTTCCATTTGATTCTAGCATGAGTTTTTGACATGGTATTATGGAAGCTACTCTATTGGAGAAGACAGAATATTGACTCAAGATTCTCAGGACACTCATAAACAGAAAGGGGTAAAGATAAGAGAGATGGGGGTGAGAATAGAGAATGTGGGGTATGAAAAGGATTATAGTGTCTAAGATAACACATTTGTTGGAACCAGGGTCTTCAAAGCATGATTTGGCGTATGGTTTGTGTTTTTTGTCAATCCTCGGTGGAAGTTCAGGATGTGTACCAACAAAGAGATCATACCATTCAAGCAGAAAACAGTTGTGAAGGTGGCGCTGTTTCCCAGTGTTTGCCAATTTTTTGGGCCTGAAAATCGGCCAATAAAGTAAAGTGTTTTTGGCAAAGGTACTTGCGTGCCGTGCTCTTGGAGGATAAAAGACTTGTGCGCCATTTGTTTTTTAGGATCAGAACATCAAAATGTGGCTAAGGAAAGAAGGTCTCACAAGTATTGGTTGGGTCGTGCAAGTGAGTTGCGCGACAGAGGTTACTGGAGACAAGACTTGCGTGCCGTCGAGGGACTTGCGCGCCGCCGTGCAGGGGGTCCAGTTTGCCTATAAATACTGGACCACTCCTTCACATTTCTCACGGAGCTCAATACTTAGAGTTTGTTCGAGCTCTCGTCGTGCAGGTGGTCTAGCCGCGCAGGTGGTAGTTTTGTCACGCAAGTAGAGCTTGCGCGCCGGTTGTTGGTTGTGCGCCCAAGGCGGTTTGGGGGAGAAAGGAAGTGGACCGCGCAAGTTTGTAGTCGGGGAAGGAAGAGTCGCGCAGGTGCGTTTATGACACTTGCGCGCTAGTTTTGACTTGTGCGCCGTAGTGGGACTTGCGCGACTGTCTTGGAGAAGCGTGCCTGGTTTTGCTGAAGCCCACCAGCCTGTTTGGAGCTGCACGAAAGCTGAGAGACTACCCGATACATTTGAGGAAAAGTGATATTCTTCTTATGGTGAGAATAGGACTTCAATAGAGCATCTACATACAACAAAGGATGCATTCTTATGCAAACGATGAAGAGACCTTCACATCTATAAACTGAGTGGGACTTCACCAATGGCAGTGAGCCAGGAGGAGTCAACGGGAGTGACCCGAGGGAAGCAGTGAGCTATCCCTGAACCTTTGTAAAGGTAGTGAGCCTGGGACAGAGTGACTGTACCCAAACCTTTGTAATCTACAGCTAGTGAAGCATAGTGGATTTAGGTACGACCGACAACCTGTCGGCGTATGCTCCTTGGACGTAGCCCTTAGTGGTGAACCAAGTAAAAAGGGTCGTGTCTTCTCTGTGCATGTGAATGTTTTCTTTCTAATCATAATCATCATACAGGTTCAACAAGTTCCAACCAACGTGGGAACAAGATCCATCACTTTAAAAGAAAAAGTGGTCACCCTGATTCACCCCTCCCCTCTCAGGGTGTCCCGGGGTCCTATAAGTGGTATCAGAGGGTAAAGGTTGTTGGATTTAAATTTGTCCTTTGTCGCCATGGAGAATGCAGTCAATGTTAGGGGAGTCCCTCTCTTCGATGGAAATAATTTTCAGATCTGGAAGAATAGGATGAGATCTCATCTAAGATCTCTTGGAATAGAAGTTTTTTTTTCTACTGTGAAAGGAATACAAGTCACTGATCCAACAGGCCTAGCTATGACTGACACAGACAGGAAAATTCTTGATGCTGATGCTAAAGCACAAAATGTACTCACTGCAGCTCTTTCCGATCAGATCTATCTAAAGGTGATGAGTTGCACTTTAGCAAAGTCTATGTGGGATAAACTTGAAAACATTTATGAAGGAGATAGAAAGGTAAACAAGGAAAAACTTCAAGTTTTACACAACAGGTTTGACGACCTAAAGATGCACCCCAATGAAAATGCAGACTCATTTTTTAATTGAATTACTGAAGTAGTGGGAGCAATTCGAGGTCTTGGAGAAGAAATCAAAGACATTGATATCGTAAAGAAAATCTTGAGAAGACTTCCTCCCATGTACAATGCAAAGGTGTCAGCACTCGATGAAAGAGATCTATCTAAACTATCTCTGGACGATTTGTTAAGTAGTTTAGTGGCATATGAGATGAGAGTCAAACCTGAAGATTCCACGACTTGCGTGAGCAAGGAAATGGCATTCAAAGCCATGGACAAACTGAAAATTTCAGAAGATAGTGGTGGTGAAGATTACGAAGAAAAAGAAATTCATTCCCTCATCGCCAAGAAGTTGGAAAAGTGAAAAGGTAAATTTAGAGGTAAGCTACCTCTTGCATGCTTCCGTTGTGGAAGAGTTGGGCACATTGCCTCTCAGTGCCATAGAAAGTTAGATGATGATGAGAGCGAAGCTGAAGACATTGAGAAGCCTCGGAAAAGGTTTTTCAAAAAGGGTGACTTCAAATCTGGAAAGAAAATGCAGAGGAAGAGTTTTGTCTGTGAAGAAGAAGATGATGATATTGAATTTTGTGAGGAAGAAGAACCAGAATTTAAAACCAAAAACCATGCTTCCATGATGGCTACCACTGAAATATCAGAATCATCAATCAATAAAGACAGAGATAATCAGACTACTACTATTGGTAATCCAAAGATTCAAATTAAGGATGCCTTCTCCAAGCTTGAGAGTAAATGTAAGAGATGTAATAAGTGGAAGGAAATGGTCAAAGAATCATCAGGATATGTTGATGAACTTGAAACTGAAATTGAACGTCTGGAAGAATTTGTGAAAGTTCAGTCTAAAATCCTTGAAAGCAATGATGATGTAGTGGATCTAAAACTGATAATTGAGGAGCAGGGAAAGGTCATCAATGACCTCACGTCAAGACTGGAAGAAAAGTCCAAGACTGCTGAGGGTCTTGAGGAGGAAGTTGTTACTCTTAGAAGTAAACATGAAACTGAATCATTTTCAAAAGAATCAAGGGAGAAAATACCTCTTAGAAGATTCTCAGATGCAGAGCTACTGGCAAGAGCCAAATGTGGTTCAGATAGGGTTGAAAAAATCTTGAGCGTTCAAAGACACGCCTGCATGGGAAAGAGTGGAATTGGTTATGAAGCTGAAACATCAACTGCTGGAAATAAAGAGAGCCAAAATAAAGACAAAAGGAAGGTTGAACATGTCGAAACATTTCCTGAAGTGCGGAAAAAGGAACCCTAAATCCAAACTAGAAGGAGAACTGACAATTATCCTCATACATTCAGAAATGATAGGCAGTTCAACTATTCTAACAAGGATGAAGGTATGAGGAAAAATTCAGGTGAGAAGACATTCCCTCACATGAAGTGTCAGTTCTGTGGCTATCTGGGCCATACCATGACATATTGCAAAGAGGCAAGGAGCTACTTGAATGGAGAAGATCTGGGATGTCAACAAAGGAGAACGATTTTATATCCACCATCTTATAGAAGAAATATCTTTTATGGTTACTATTTTAATTTTTCTAACTTTGGCCATAAAGCTATGTATTGCAGGCAGCGGTACGACAGGAGGAATTCATACAAAACTCAAAGACGGGACTGTGCTCATCCTCCTAATGATGTTGTTCTCACAAACAGTTTTTCCCCTCTGGAAGAAGATCATGGGTATGAAGAATCAGATTATGTAGAATAATGTATTAAAAGGCCACCAATATCCTATGCTCAATCCAGTATCTCATGGAAAGAGAAGAAGAAGATTGAGAAATCCAATCTTGCAGAAGTAGCACTCAAAGCTACAAAAACCAACAGCACCTGGATCCTTGATAGTGGATGCTCTTCCCATATGACGGGAAATGCTGACCTTTTGATGAACATTGAAAAGAAGGTTGATGGAACAGTACGGTTTGGTAATGACGGTGCTTTGATGATCAAAGGTAGCGGGAATACTACTATCACCAACGGGGAGCTGAAGAAGACTGAGGTTCTTTACGTGGACGGTCTACGCCACAATCTCCTGAGTGTAAGTCAACTCTGTGACTCAGGGCTCATAGTAACCTTCAATCAAAAAGGTTGCACCATAAAAGGAAAAACAGGAAATTCTCTTATAAAAGGCAGTATAACAGATGGAAATTTATATCAGGTTGACAGCAAAGTGAACTCTTGCTATTTGTCTGTTGAAGAAGAAAATAATTTATGGCATCAAAGGCTAGGGTACATTAACCAACAAGACATGGAAAAGATATCTAAGTTAAAGACAGTCATGGACATTCCCATTCTAAAACGTGAACGGGAAAAGTCTTGTGATGCTTGTATTCGTGGGAAACTGGTATGTAGTTCATATCGACCAAAGAAGAAAAGGGCATCATATCTTCTTGATCTCTTTCATACAGACGTATGTGGCCCAATAAATGTTGCTGGAACCTATGGAGAAAGGTACTCCGTCCTTTTCATTGATGATTATAGCAGAATGGCTTGTGTAATGGTTATCCACAGGAAGCAACAAGTGCTTGATTGTATGAAAACTTATCGACGAATTGCAGAGAACGATACAGGCCAGACAATAAAAGTCCTGCGATCTGACAATGGAGGGGAATACACATCCATTGAGTTTGAAAATTACTTAGAAAAACATGGAATACAGCATGAGGTAGCTGCTGTGAGAACTCCGCAACAAAATGGAGTTGTTGAGCGCCGGAATCGACAGGTCAACAATATGGCTAGGACTATGCTGATTGAGAGTGGTATCTCTCGCCATTACTGGAAAGAAGCTGTTGCGGATGCAGTGCACATTCAAAGTCAAACAGGGCTTTATATGGGAGAAATAAAGGCACCATATGAATTGTGGCATGGAAGGAAGCCTTCATTGAAATACTTTCGTGTTTTCAGAAGCAAATGTTTCATCCGGAATAAAGAAGGAAACCAAGGAAAGTATGGTGACAATGCTGATGAAGGAATTTTTCTTGGATATCCAATGAACAGCAAAGCTTACAAGTGTTTCAATAAACGCTTGGGGAGGATTGTGGAATGCAATGATGTTAAGATCATTGAAGGAAAAACTCCAAACACTTCAAATAGTACATATGCTGATGAAATACAAGATGAGAATGAATGTGAACATGAAATAAATACAAATACAGAAATAGAGGAAGGTGTACAAAATACTCAAGGGTCACATCATGATGTTGACTCAGACGAAGAATCTGAAATAGAAATCTTGGATGGTGGGAATGCGTCTGAACCTCATAAGAAAAATCGAAGAGCAGAAATTGATCCATCTAACATAATTGGAGACATGAATGCACCTACACAGACAAGGAGGATGAGGAATAATACACAAACTGCATTTCTTTCTGTTGTGGAGCCATCCTCATTTGAATAAGCTGCAAAGGATGAATCCTGGGTAAAAGCCATTAATGAAGAGTTAGATCAGATTGACATGAATCAGACATGGGATCTTGTCCAGAGACTGGAAGGTCACAATGTGATTGGTACCAAATGGATCTTCAAAAATAAGTTTTATGAGCATGGAAGTGTCATCAGAAACAAGGCAAGACTGGTATGTAAAGGATACTCCCAGATTGAAGGGATTGATGTTGAAGAAACCTTTGCTCCAGTGGCTAGACTGGAGTCAATCAGGCTTTTCCTTGCCATGACGCTCCAAAGAGGATATAAAGTATATCAAATGGATGTCAAGACAACATTCTTGAATGGTGTACTCGAAGAGGAAGTCTATATTGAACAACCAGTGGGCTTTGTTTTGGATACTAATGAAACAAAGGTCTGCAAACTGAAGAAAGCTCTATATGGTTTGAAGCAGGAACCACGGGCATGGTACTCACGGTTGGATTCATATCTCAAGAAGTTGGAATTCAAAAGAGGAGGAGTTGATCACAATCTCTATGTGAATAATTCTCCAAAAGAGCAATTCATGGTTCTTGTCTACGTTGATGATATCATATTTGGTGGCAGTAGGCAGAAATTAGTGGATGAATTTTCCAATCACAGGAAATCAGAATTTGAAATGTCTATGAATGGGGAGCTCACATATTTCTTGGGGCTGCAGGTGATTCAAAAGAAGGAATACACTTTCATTTCTCAGGAAAAATATGCAAGAGAGCTACTGAAGAAGTTCAATATGCAAGACTCCAAACCAATGTCAACTCCAATTGCAGTTGGAACTAAACATGGAAAGCATGAGGATGGGGAATCTGTTGATCCCACCATGTACAGGAGGATCATTGGAAGCCTACTGTATCTGACAGCGACAAGGCCAGATATTGTCCTTTCCACATGCCTTGCGGCCCGCTTTCAGAGTAATCCAAAAGAGGAACATATGGCAGCAGTAAAAAGAATCATGAGGTACATTCAAGGTACACATAATTTTGGGTTTTTTTTTGCTGCAGGCAGGGACAGTGAATTATCCGCATTTTCTGATGCTGATTGGGCTGGTGATGTGGTAGACAGAAAGTCCACTAGTGGTGGAGCTTTCTATATTGGGCAGAAATGTGTTGGCTGGTTGAGCAAGAAACAAGAAAGTACTTCTCTTAGTACTGCTGAAGCTGAGTATATCTCTGCCAAAAAGGCATGCACTCAACTGCTTTGGATGAAGCAGCAACTAATAGATATTGGTGATAAGGTGCAGCAACCAATGGTGATTTACTGTGATAACAAAAGAGCAATTGATCTTACGAAGAATCCGGTTCAACATTCTCTTACAAAGCATATTGAAATACGGTATCATTTTATCAAAGAAAAGGTTGAACAAGGCGTGATTAGAATGGATCATGTTGGGACTGATGAGCAAGTGGCTGATATCCTGACCAAGCCATTGTCCGCGGTTGTGTTTGAGAAGCATCGGTTGAACCTCGGTGTTCAACCACCTCCTACTGCATAAGGAGGATCCGGATATCGCCTCTCCCCATTTGTTTTAACTATTTTTTTCTGCTTATGGCTGTGATGAAGGTTTATGGGGGAGATACTATCCAGGGGGAGTATGGCTTGAGCTGAACGTTGAACAACTTATCGGTCATTGGTTTTATTGTCAATGGGGGAGAAAGGAATAAATTCGAGGCAAGAAATTCAAGGCAAGAAATTCTTCTGTGATGAGAAGTGTAAGATTGTGATGAGAAGTTTAAGAAGGATAACATCGGGCTTCATAGAGAATTTCAAAACACTGGAACCCAATTCAAGCTTCCTCTCTTGTTTTCTACACTGATCATTGCTCACGTAGATTTAGAGTGTTGGCTGAGTTGATTCTTGCGTTTTGGGTTTGCTCATGGTTGGAGATCTTTTGAATTTATTCTGATTGCCAACAAACCCAAAGGGGGAGATTGTTGGAACCAGGGTCTTCAAAGCATGATTTGGCGTATGGTTTGTGTTTTTTGTCAATCCTCAGTGGAAGTTCAGGATGTGTACCAACAAAGAGATCATACCGTTCAAGCAGAAAACAGTTGTGAAGGTGGCGCTGTTTCCCAGTGTTTGCCAATTTTTTGGGCCTGAAAATCGGCCAATAAAGTAAAGTGTTTTTGGCAAAGGTACTTGCGCGCCGTGCTCTTGGAGGATAAAATACTTGCACGCCATTTGTTTTTGAAGATCAGAACATAAAAATGTGGCTAAGGAAAGAAGGTCTCACAAGTATTGGTGTGGTCGCGTAAGTGAGTTGTGCGACATAGGTTACTGGAGACAAGACTTGCGCACCGTCGAGGGACTTGCGTGCCGCCGCGCAGGGGGTCCAGTTTGCCTATAAATACTGGACCACCCCTTCAAATTTCTCACAGAGCTCAAGACTTAGAGTTTTTTCGAGCTCTCGTCGCGCAGGTGGTCTAGCCGCGCAGGTGGTAGTTTTGTCGCGCAAGTAGAGTTTGCGCGCCGGTTGTTGGCTGTGCGCCCAAGGCGGTTTGGGGGAGAAAGGAAGTGGACCGCGCAAGTTTGTAGTCGGGGAAGGAAGAGTCGCGTAGGTGCGTTGATGACACTTGCGTGCCAGTTTGGACTTGTGCGCCGTAGTGGGACTTGCGCGACTGTCTTGGAGAAGCGCGCCTGGTTTTGCTGAAGCCCACCAGCCTGTTTTGAGCTGCACGAAAGCCGAGAGACTACCCGATACATTCGAGGAAAAGTGATATTCTTCTTCTGGTGATAATCAGACTTCAATAGAGCATCTACATACAACAAACGATGCATTCTTAGGTACGACCGACAACCTGTCGGCGTATGCTCCTTGGATGTAGCCCTTAGTGGTGAACCAAGTAAAAAGGGTCGTGTCTTCTCTGTGCATGTGAATGTTTCTTTCTAATCATAATCATAATACATGTTCAACAAGTTCCTACCAACGTGGGAACAAGATCCATCACTTTAAAAGAAAAAGTGGTCACCCTGATTCACCCCTCCCCTCTCAGGGTGTCCCGGGGTCCTACAATACTTGGGTCCCCAGAAATGGCTCTAATATTTTTTTTCTCCCAAATTTACCCATGTTCTAAGGATTAAGTGGTCGCATGCAGTGTAGCTTGTGTTGTCGAATCCTCAAAGACCTAAGAAGAACCTTTAGACACTCAATAAAAAAGATGGATTTTTGGATTTGAAGTGGCCAAATTTGATTAACTTTATATGGTTATAAAAGAGCACTAAAATATCTCTGTGAATTCAAATTATGATAAAATGAGTTTATTCTAGGTTATTCCTCAGGGTGGATTAGATGAATCCCTTTTTTTTACGATTTCAATTTCATTAACTCGAGAAGGATTAATTCAATGAA
Organism: Viscum album; assembly: GCA_963277665.1. Taxonomy (NCBI): domain Eukaryota; kingdom Viridiplantae; phylum Streptophyta; class Magnoliopsida; order Santalales; family Viscaceae; genus Viscum; species Viscum album. The sequence continues at coordinate 1,779,104,391 of OY728157.1, forward strand.
TTCAAAATAACCTCATCACTTACTGATTAAACACCTTCCCAACACATGTTAATCACCTATACACTTTTAGGATCATTTTCATGAGCACTCCAAGGTAAAGGATATAATTAGCACAAAAAAGTGGTGCGAATAAACATAATAAGGAAGAGGAAGAGAGAAAATCATTGAATGAAAGAATCTAAAATACATGAAATTAATAACATTTAGATAGTGATAAATCAAATCCAATCCATCCCCATTCTACTCCCTTAGATCAACCCATCAAAGAGGTATCCCTCCATTTATGACATGTTCTCAATGGAAGAAGGAAGTAGACTTACGAGGGTGAAATTGAAGAAGAAAAAACAATAAAATAATGATCACTCCACCGTTGTGTGAACAAAATCACAAGGTTTAGTGTGAAAAAGATTACACCTTGAGGCAACAGTATCAATGTGATATAAACAAGAACAAAACAAAATAATAAGAAGATCTTTTATAGAAAACTAAGGTGATTCGAACTACTTACATGAGAAAGAAAAATGCTACAAAGACACTTTAGCATAATAACATTACAATGAAAACAAAGCTCAAAGATCCCCAAATCCTCCACCACTAAAAAATTAAATAGAAATTTTGGAATAATTTGGAAGATACCCCATCATACCATATCCCTTTAATTAATTTTGGTGGGTAATGGTGGGTGGAATATTAATGGAGATAATACTTTTCCAATCTTCCACAAAATGGCATCCAGCTTGAATCCACCGAAGAGATGCGCCGAAAGGACCTTCTTGATGAAAAAATTAGAGTGGGACATAGATAGATATAATGTATCCTCAGATTTCCTTGAACATCCTGAAAAATTTCAGCAAAAAAATAATATGTGGATCACGAGATATGATATAAATGGTGGGATGTTTTTCCGGGCCTCAAAATTTGGCCTAGAATTTCGTCATCAACATAGGCCACCTATAACACCATTCAAACATCCGAATTAGCTTGGGCCACTAATAAAATAAATATTCCCAATAATATCCTATATATTAAATTAAATTTTCAGAATAATTGGGCTTCAATTATGTCCTATAAAGAACTTTTATTGGAATGCTGTCCAAATCACTTCTCCCATAATGTGGTTGGTTCAAAGCCCACATTGGTGTTATTTCAAATTGAATCTCCAAGTGCTCCAAAAGAATAAATTGTTCCATATATCATAGGAGATAAGAAAATAAAATATAAACATAAAATCAAGACCATTATATGTTTTATGAGATGTTCAAGAAGGTACTATGTAATAGTGCATTTTAAGAAGGAATTACAATCATAATGTGAAATAATGTTCAAAGTGTAAAATGCACTAATTATGGTGTATATGATTAATAAAGGAAATGAATATTATATTATAAAAAATGAATATTAGCCTCTTTAAGGGGGTAATCAGAAAGTGATGTAGAATTCCAACCTATTGGAATGAAGTTAGAAAAAGAAAGATACTTGGACCTGATCCTGTGCAAGAGATGACAGAGAAGGTTAATGCCATCCAGAAACATATCAAAGCAACTTAGATTTGGAAAAAGGGATATGCTGAAAAATATCAAAGGGACATGGAGTTTAACATTGGAGATTAAGAGTTCCTTCAAATATCACCATAGAAGAGAGTCATGAAGTTTTGAATGAAAGGGAAGCTAAGACAAAGGTTCATTGGCTCCTTTGAGATCCTTGATCATATAGGATTCGTGGCCTATATAATTTCACTTCCACCGAATATGGATGAGGTTCATGATGTGTTCCACATACCACTCTCGAGGAAGTACATATTAGATCACTCACATGCACTGAATTTGGAGGTGGTGTAGTTGGAAGATGATCTCTCTTCTGAGGAGAATCTGATAAAGATTCTTGACCAGAGAGATAATATTATACACAACAATATAACCCAAATTTTCAATGTATTTTGGAAGAACCATAAGTATAAAGAAGCAACTTTGGAATTGGAGGAGGGGTGAAGGAGAAGTACCGTCACTTGTATATGAAAAACAATATTTTAAGGGAAATTCTTTTAAAGGGGGAAGACTGTAAGGACCCAACATTTTATAAAAGGAATTTATTCCTTCTTATAGTAATTCCATATATTATAAATCTCATAAAATCACTTAGATACCATAATAAAATCATTATAAATGAAGAATTAATCAATAAATAAGTATTTCTAGAAGTTAGGAAACCAATACTAATGAAATAGTAACTTGACCTTAGGAATAGTAATGTGACCCTTAGGAATAATAAACTGACCAAATGAATGGTAACATAACCCATTAAACAAAAAATAAATATTTAGGGATATTATAAATTAAGGTATGGTATAACTATATTACAGTCCAAGTAAATAAATGTTTTAAAAATTACTAATTAAGTGTTGGGATTTTTGTAAGTTGTAAGTATTTAATTACAATTTTATGATTAATTTAATAATTTAAAAGAAAATTTGTTTTCATTAAATGTATTCATAAATTAATATTTTGGTATCTTATTATTTGAATAAACTTTTATGAGACCTTATGTAGTTTTTCGAAGTGTTATAAAATAAGTTATAATTTTTAAATGTGTATTTTCCAAGTAAATGATGATTTTAAGTAAAAATTAAATTAATCATATATATAAATTTATTTTACTAAAATGTATTTCATTTTTTAATTCTAAACATTGAAAAATGTTTTGGTTAATTTTTTTGGATTTTTCAGGAATACTTCAATTTTTTATGAATAATAAAATATGATACATTTCAATAAATGCTAAATACAATAATTTTTTAGTCTTTGTTGACATAAGGATGATATAATAACCTTAATATCGATCCATGATTCCTTATTTCACTATATTAAGATAAAATTTTCAAAATTTTCAAAGTCTTGAGCCAAAATAATAAACTGATGAATATAATAAAGAAAAAACACCCCTCCCCTCTACTATAATTACCACCCTCACACCCTCTTCTCATCAGACATCTCAAGATTTAATCCTTGTCCAAATTATGCCCAACCCCCTCTACAATATCCTCTCCCACATCAATGAGCTCTTGGTCCCATCAAAGGACCTAAATCATTTACCTTATGAGGTTCTCAAGGAGAAGATATTTAAGAGGTAAAATCCTCTTATTTTTCTTTTAATTTCATTTCTATTTCATTTATTATCTTATCTTATCCTAAACGTATATTATCCAAAAGGAATGGTAACTCTAGTATGTTTGATATAATGGAATTATATCATGTTAATTGAATATCCATCATAAAAGTATTTTTTTTTCTCTCTCTCCCTCTTATTTATTCTATAAATGAAATTGTCGCCAGTGATGTGTCTATTTACTAATATCATGGGTGATGAACTTTCATTTTCCATTAAAACCTCAAAATATGTTAATAAAACAATTAAATTATTGAAAAAAGAGTATAAATTTTGTTTTATAAAACTTTTCTGCTCTCTATGTAACATTTATACATAATAATAAATGATAAAACAAAACGAATTTGTTGTTATCAAAAAAACGCCAAAATTAACCTACAAAAATCAAAATTTACTTTTCTCTAATGATTATTCCTATTAACATATAAACAATTTCTTTATAATATCATTTATATTTTTTTTATCATTAATAAAATATAATAACAATTCTGGACATTTCTCCTCATTTTACATGAACTTTCTTTCACGAATAAAGGTAAACCGATCATGGGAACAATGAAAATGAATGCTCCCAAACGATGATATTAAAATCTATAATTCATCAACCCATAAATATAATTTGTAAAATCTTGATGAAAAAAATTAATTTATAGAATATTATTTATTTGTAAATTAATGAATATAATGTGATTATATAGGATAGTAAAGTGAATAAATCATTTGGAAATAAGGTAAGGGGAATTCTCAAACCCAGATCTCTTTCATTGGGTTTTTCCTTTTTTGTCCCATTTTTTAGTATGAATATTACTTAAATATAATTTATTCATAATTAAATTACCTTTTTCTATGATATCCGTGTTTTCTAATTGAGTTTATGTCAAACACGATGTTTTCTAAAAGAACTCTTCTTTTAAAAAACTCACATTTTACTTCCCAAGATTGTTTCTTCTTCACTCAAGGTTGATGATTCCTATATCAAGTATGTTATTCCCTACTTCATTTGGGCACCCAATGTTTATGAATGTATTCATCATGAAATGAGTCCTATTCCTTTCCATGGGTTATTTTATTTAGAATATTAATATACATTCTATGTGGAATGCATGATAATGTAAATGTTATGATGTGGCAGGTGCACTCAGAATTATATAGTACAATGTAAATGTTATGATGTGATGTGTGCACTTGAAATTATATATCACTCCAATTAATTTGTTAATGTGATTTATCTCATTATAAAAGTGAATTATGCATGAATATGAAGCTAGATTTGTTTAGAACAATGTGTGGTAGTTGACCATGATGACATTATGTTACATTTTTATGAATTGCCACATTCCATTCCTTTACCTAATACTTCATCTCACTACTACAAACTTGGGTTTATCTAGTTCTATGTATTTAATAGTTCTAGCTAAAAATGTTGTTAAAGACCCTCTTCTTTCAGCACTAAAAAGATCTTTGTTAAAGGGGGTCTTCAACAACACTTTTTTTAGTGTTGTTAAAGGGGATCTTTAATAACGCTAAAAAAGAATTGTTAAAGACCCACCTTTATCAGCTATTTTTTACAAGCGATGATAAAAGTATACGTAAAAAAATTATTTTTAATTAAAAATAATATATTTATATATCAATATATTTATATTGATATAAATATAATATAGATTTTTTGAAATATGTTTTAGATAACGTAAATAGGCATATATATGTAATATATAAGTTATTTAGTATACATATCATATAAAATATCTAAATAAATATTTTAAATTAATAATTTGTTTATTATTGTATATTAATAGTCATTTGATATCAATATGACGATAATAAAAGATCTAAAATATGATGAAAACGTAACTCGGACTTCAAACAACCAAAAATTTTGATATGGGTGTCTGTTCGAGTTCTACCACATATAAAATCGAATCATGTGATGATCTCTATGCCCTTGGTGACACAAGTATACCTCTACAACATTTTTCTAGTCCAAAAAAGTCCCGTAGGGCCTTTAAAACTGAGTTTTTAGTCGGGGTACCTAGATTTTTTAACATTCAATGGATATTTAGCCTCATTTAAAGGGGTATTTTTTCCCTTTTTCTATGGTGTCTAAATTTATTCTCTGTTTTTACATTCATATTGATATTTTTGTTTTTTAATTTTATCATTTTCAAATTTTAATTTTATTTATAATTAAATATATATATATATGTTTTCTTATATTTATTTACAATAAATCTCTCATATAAATACATATATCAAAATATTTATGTAAAAATGTACATTCTAATATATCTAAATAAATACATATTCTAAAAATTTATTTAATACAATATCTAACCATTTTTTCACATTATATAAATATATTTATAATGTTTATATATACATATATAAACCTATTAATTATAATATATATATATATATATTATAATCTAATATATGTAAATGAATACACTATATAATATATTTATATAAATGTAATATATATCACACACACACATATACTGTATTATTATATTTAAAAATAATTATATAAATATATATAAATATATATGTAAATTGATATCTAAATATATATAGATATATATATATAATCAAAAATATCATTAAAAAGAAACAAGACATCATGGTGTAGTGGTAAAGGAATTCCATCTTTGAAGGAGAGGTGTATGGTTTGAATCTAGGTGGGAATGCATGAGGTTGGGAATTCACAAAGCACTGATAAAAGGGATGGTGGGTGAAAAGTGCTAATAAAGGGGCTATAGAGTTCTGTTATAGGGTTTATTCAAGCGCATATAAATGGGTCGGGTGCATAGGTTTCCGAAACAAAATTACCCCCTTTAATAGTGTTTCCTTTATCGGTGCTAAAAATGTACAGTTAAAGGCACCTTTTAATAGTGTTAAAAAGCTCTGTTAAAAGTGCCATTTAACAGGGCTAAAAATCACTATTAAAAGACCATTTTAATAGTAATTTTTAGCGCTCTGAAAGCATGAATTTGACATTTATTTTTAAGAACTGATAAATGTTTCAGTCTTTTAACCACGCTTTGATTTTCAACAGTTTTTTAGCATTGAAAAATTCTTTTGGTAGAGTTATTAAAGGCCTTTATTGTAATAGTGTCTCATGATTATGATGATGATATTATAGTTATTCTCACCCCATATTATATTGTTTCATGTTCTTATCTATCATTTTACTGGGATTTTAGATCACCCTTATCTTTGATGAATATCTTTAAGTGACTACTTGTACTAAAGAGAATTCAAGGGACAATAAGAAGCTATAGAATACAGATTTAAATAAATTTTAATGTTTTATTTTTTAAAAGTTATCTATGTTCCTAATTTTCACAAGATGATAAATATTTGGATCATGGAAACATAATTATTTTATGTTGTTTATCATTAAAATTAGGTATTAATAATTTAGGAAGAAGAAAGGTTGATATAATGATTTTCTCCAAAGTAACCTCAAACATAAACAATATCGAAATAATAAAGATTGAAACATAATGACTTTTCCACTTTGGAAATCTCCAATCATGAGAAAAATGAATTAATAACTTCAAATGATACTTTAAATATCAAAGAAATAAGTATTTTTAATGATAAAAATTGTAAATAGGGTAGTAAATACACCTCAGCAAATAAGATAGGCGGATAACATAACATATTCCTCAAAGAAGACAATTGAGACAAAAATCCCTTACAATGATCATAATGTTGAAGTTAGAAATAATCAATGAATAAATTTTGTGTATAATATGTAAATACACATTAAATAAGTGTAAATAAAAAATAAGATAATCAAAAGTAATTGCACACATAACATTATAATATCAAAGATAATGAAGAAGTAATATAACTGAATGAAAAGAAATTGAGATATGAAATTATTTACCACATGGTGTCTTTAAAGTCAAATACCATTGGATGAAAAATGAAAATTGAAACATAAAATACTTTTATTTATGAATGATTCATGTTATTACCTATAAATGGTTAGTATATACACCATATAAAAGAAATTAGTTTAATAATTACAAAATATGCCTCAATGAAAGTAAATTGAACTGAAATCTCTTACCTCCACTCCAAAATTTACATGTATGACCTTTAACTCTTGTATTATAATATTATATCCAATATTTGATTAATTAATAAACTTTTAATAGTATAATACCTTATACTTAAATCATTTATTTTATTTATTTTTAATGTAATATTTAAATACTTAATCAGTTAAGTCTATATTGTTTGTTTTGAGGACGTTTGGTTCATTGTTTCACAATTGGATTAGTGTGTTGACTATGGTCCAAGAGTTAATTATTTAAACATATATAGAAGAATAATAATGAAATATTTTTAATATTTATTTTTCAATTATTCTTTTAAAACAAACCATGATATATGGTTATGAAAAGTGAACTATGTTACAATCACATAGACGGTAGTTTGTATATACGCATGAGTAACATTTCAATTTTTCAACGATCATTATGGAATGAAGGAAAGTATTGTGTTATCTTTAAATAATTACCATAATATCATAAATATAATTTTCTTTAATTAAATTTACTTATATATAGTATCCATTTGATGTGGTCATGAAACGTGATCACATCGATTCTTGGAGGTTGTTGTCCACACATACACACGAGTGACGTTATCATTTCTTAGTGAATGGAAATGTAAAAAGTAAATGGTATATATTATGTTTCATAAATGATTAATATTTAATTAATATCACAATTATTTCTTATTTATAACATATAATATTTATATTTATCCGTTTTACCTTACGTGTAGAGTGTTAGTCAAAAACGAATCAAACCGCTTCGTTAGATGGTAGTCCAATGCACACACGAGCGACGTTATCATATCCCCCATGGAATGTAAATTAAGAAGATATATGTTATATAATATGTACATAAGTATAAATTTTTTATAAATAATATATATATAAATATATATAATAAATTAATTATTAAAAAATTCCTTGAGTTGTGATGACGAAAATGAATTACATCGGTTCGTGGGGCTGTAGTCTGCTATACACACAAATGAGGGTATCATTTCCCATTTCATGGAAGAGGATATTGATTTAGGTTATTACAATAAATTTATAAAATATTATTATATGGGAGATATTTTTTCTATTATATTATAAAAATCTAATAATATTTTAAGGAGGTGTAGGAAGAAATAAAATAAAAACACTTGGTTAAGTATGATACCCCTTCTTGAGAAAACTTCATAAGGTTTGCACCAAAAGCCTTCATGGGATGGTTTTATGATTAAAAAAAGGATTCAAGGATGTTGGTAACAAAGTAATAAATATATTTGGGTTTGTAATGGCTGATGAAATGGTCTTTTAATGTGTTAAGAAGAGAGAAGAATGGGTCGCTTTTATAAGTGAGGTGAGTGGCATACTTGTAATGTTTGAAAAGAAAATTTATACCAACATTTTTCACATGACACAAGGATGAAAGATGGACCATTATTGATCCTATTACATGATATGGTATAAATATTTATATTTAGTATATTTTAGAGAAGTTTTTCTATCATTTTAAGACTTATTTTTTTATTTTAACCCCTTGTAAATATGTTTTAACCTTAACCGTGGTAAAATATTTTTAATACTTTCACTATTCACTATGAAAAAAATGAGTTTAACATATTATAAAATATAAATTATGATGATTAGAAATATTTAATCTATTTTTCCTTGTTAAATTCAAATAATTATTAGATATTAATTTAAAATTCAACCCATTAACCTGATAAGAAACCAGGTTTTCAAGAAGTGTATTTTTTAAGAAAAAAATGATTTAATATTAACTCTATGACTAGTGATAATAATTATATGAATTTTAATAAATATTTATTAAAATATATTATATAAATTTAATTCTATAATTCCTTATCAGGGTTTTTTAATTAATTAAAAAATATAAATATTATTCACTTTAAAACATTTTGTAGAAAAATCCCGTTTTTGAACCCGAAATAAACTTATACTAAAATATAACATAAATATGATTAAAATGAAATTAAGTGTATTAAATATTATTAAATAATACTTATTTTAGTTCAATTCATATTCAAAACATAATTTTAATTTTTAAATTATTTAATTTATTGAAAATGAATATTTTTTTAAAAAAATCGGTATTTTCCACTATTCACGGAAAAATAAATATTTTTTTAAAAATACCAAAACTTTACCCTAAGATAATTCAGATATGATGATTTAAAAAATTCAGTTAATTTTATAAAATTAATTTTCTAAAATTTCTAAAAAATAATGACGTTATTTTCTCACAAAAATAAATAAAATTCATTTTTGAAGAAAATATATTTTGATGAATGAAACTACTCAACTAAAAATTGAATTATTAATTACTAAGAATTCGTTAATAAATTTGAGTAGTAAATTTATATTTATTTCAAAAATTAGTTAATATTATTCAGACTCATCAATTTTTTATTTATTTTATATCATTCATATGTTTCACTGGTTATTTAAGCTTAGTGTTGCGTGTCGAATATTCTATCAAACATGATATTCATATTTTAAAATCTCAAGGTGTTACATATTAACCACATTTAATAAATTTCATCGTTTAAATCTTAAATTTATTTTTATAATTAATAGTTTTAAATTTGGTAATATTTTTTTGGAAACCCATATCATAAAAGGGGTTCATAAAACTTCTAATTCAAAATTGAGATAGGGAAGTGAAAAGGTCATCTGGAATAACACAAAACTAGGTTTCATTGTAAGAAAACATTAATGGGGAGTGAATATGTTGTAATGTAAAAAAAATTTAATGCCCAAAAAATATGGAGAGTTGTAAAGATCATTGATCAAAATAAATTAAATGATCATGAAAAAGTCTACATCCACAAAACTATAAACTAAAGAGGTATGAAAAGGACCATTGATGTCATTAGAAATGATGGTAATAGGGATATTTTTCAAGATCATTTTCTTATATTTGAAGAATTTCTTCACTATCTAGAATAATATAATAAAAAAATACACTTACTTTATGAGTATAATTTCATCCTTTAATCAATTTCCTCTACAATATCATATTTTTCTCCAAACAATTAGCATTCAAGATTAATTTTTTTTATGTCTAAAGCACTAAAATTAACTTTTAAGAGGCCTCATAGATATAAATGGATAATAAATCTTTTCCACACATAATTAGAAATTAACCACAACCAAATTGTTAGAATATGGTAATATGTATCCAAAAATAAATAAATTTTCATATTATGAAATAATACATTAATATCAAAAAATAAATAGTAATACTTAAAGGTTAAACCTAATTATTCTGTATATAAATATCCCTATATCCCAAATAATCTCAATAACCTCAACATTAAAGAGTGTTATAACCTCAGTGTTTATCTCATACGATTCATCTTACAAACCAAAAAATTTAGTGATATTATTTTGAAACAACATTAATGACTTAGTCACCAGATCAATTTTCAATTTCATCATAATATATATGAAAAAACTTAAGTTTACATAGTTACCTAAATATCCAAGATCATATAAATCTTAATGTTGATCAATAGCCTCAAACATTTTTCCAAAAAATCTAAATTTATAGTTCATGTTAAACCAAATATTTACATATACATCCACCGAATAAAACATCTCCTGAAATGTTATTAATCGCTTTGAGATATCATCGCATAAAACCTCTAAATGGGTGTATGATACATTGCATTTATGATCAACCTTAATCTTATAAAATCAGGATTGTATCTACATATCTTAAGGTAACCGCTCATAAAAACATATTAATATCAAAATTTATCTAAACCCTGCATTGATACCAAATATAACAGCCCTGAACCCACACTCCCAGATACAGTGCTAAAATCAAGAACTTTACATTTCTAGATTTGTTATTGATTAAGGTGACCCAATTTTCACCATCCAAATCATACAACATTCAAAGAAAATATTATATCACTTACATACATAAATACCTTTTAGGGTTATATTTTTATTCAATTAAGACAAACTCTTACATAAATAGTACCCATCAATTCAAGAGATTATATTTACCACTATACCCATCTTTTTTATTTCAGAATAAGTGATAATAATTATACATAGGAAACTATTCTTGACATAATTCATTTAAAACTATTATTGATAAGTTGATGAAAATGATACATAATAAGGGTGAGCTCAAATGCTTAGTAAGTGTAAATAAATATTAATAAATAATTGTCATCATTATGAAAAAGATGAGAATAAGGGTATGATGACACAATCAAAGTGCATGAGCATAAAATAAGAGAAATAAAACACATAAATACCTAGATAATCAATAATAAAACCTGGAAGAAATCTTTAACCATGTAAAGAGTCATAATAATCAATAATCATGAGCCATGTGACATCAATCTTGGTAAAAATAAACACTTAGAACTCAAAGAAATAATATAAAAAATGTGTTGGTATCTTGGAACACCACATTCATAACATATTTAAAACCTCTTTCATAAAGGACAATATTGCAGTTAAATATAAAGGAAACACATCCATTAATTCCCTTATTCTATCCTCTAAAGATAATGAACATTACCAAATGCATTAAAGCATTATATACGTGCACCCATTGTATAAGATATATCAGGCTCACTCGAAACTATTTAGGTTCTCCCCTTATATATGTTGTATCGAGATCAACCATGATAATCAATGATGTCCAAGTACCATTCATGAATAAAAAAATTATAATGTTTCACTTTTTGACATCATAATAATAATTGTTCTTTCATTTCTAGATTCAACCATGAAAAGGACAAAGGATGCATGGAAACCTCACAATCCATCTAGATAAAGAATAATGATGGTGTCAATACCAAATATCTCTAATGGAGTATATGAAACATCAAGGTGTATTATCACTGATGAATTTAAATACCATTAAAAGGCCATTAAATTTTTTTAAGAAAATAAACTTTTCATTTTGAAAATCAATTTTTAGAACTAAATTTTTTTAAAATATTATGAAAATAAATTTCCTTCAAATAAAATTTTAAAATTAAAAATTAAGATTCAAATAAAATAATGGTCTTGATGGTGGGTAAATTTATTCTTATTGTGAATATTAAAAATAAATATCTTTTTCAAACATTTGTAAAGTGAGTCAAAAGTTACCCATTAGGAAAAAATTAGGAAATTTCCTTTTAAAAACTTTTAAAATAACGTAAATGATCATTTAATAATGCTTTATAAAAATATTTATTTTTATAAAATAACATTTTTAAAAACATTTCAAACAACATGGATATGGAAGAGAAATATAACCAATCTAAAAAAAATACAAGATTGACATCATAGGAAAACGAATTTCATGATGTCTCTTTAAAAAATAAGGGGGGAAATATAAATCAAACATTTTAAACACATTCATAAACTATGGATAATAATGATAATTGGTTCAGGAAAATAATATAATATGATTTCCTCTAAAGGAACCCTAAATATAAAAAATCCTAAAAGAAAGTATATTGTAACATAAAGTCGTTTACACTTTGGTACTATTCAATATTATTCCCCATGAAAGAATAACTTCAAATGATACTTTAAATATCATGAAAATAAGGATTTTAATGGTATAAAACTCGTACCATTCCTGTGCATACGCATGATGCTATAATTCAAATCTAATTATCAAAAGTGTATTAATAGTTTGAGTAGTTAATAATGAAAATTAGTTAAAATTATGTTAAAATTACAGATTTAGTGATAGATAATAATGAAAAGAAATGAAAAATAAGAACATTTTTCATAAATTATATATGAAAAGGAATAAAAAGGAAAAACATGATTCAAAAAGATACAGAAAAATTTGAAGTATCATGAAGTATATATCAAAAAGAATGAATCTTTATTTTCTCCATGTAGAAATAAAAAAACAAGATGTATCATAAATTTGTAATAAGAAATAGTAAAAATTAACATTGATTCATGAAAATTAAAATTGTGATAGTAACATATTAAATATTTTTTTGAAACCGAGGACCCATATTAACTTGTCTATAGATAATGATTTCTTGGAACAAATGTGGATGGCAATAGTAACAATGGTTACTGTTTTTAGAGTATGTGTGGTGCACTTCATAGTAAAAAATGTGAGGTACATCCCAATTATTAATAGCCTAATAGAAGTTCCCATGCATCATTTCTACAATGCTCATATCCTCATGTATCATTATAATGGATAAAATTATGCTCACATCCTAATGACTGCAATTTGAAAAATATAATGACTTCAAAGTGGTTTCCTACAATTCTGACATTGTTGATGCAATCTTCACATCATTTCTATAATGATCACAACCTAATGACTAAAAAATAGTTTCCTATAAATGTTAAATATATATCATAAAAATGAAATATTAAAATCTTGTCACCCTATATTCATTTATCAACAGAAAGGATAGAATTATGGATTATATGTGCTACTATAGGTTTTATGTATAATTTAATAATAGTATAGTTACAATTGAAAGTATAAATTTAAAAGATAATTTGAACATAATAGATTCATTATTTTTTCCATTACCTTATAATTGTAGCATCACATTTTAGTCAATTTTGTCAGTTTTTTATTTATCTTTTACTTCAAATGGGGATACCCATCATTAACTTAGCTTGTTGTTTCCGTAGTGTCTATAGAGTTTTTAACACTTAGTTGGACCGCATCATCCGCATCAAAATCACTCAACATATTTTTCTACATAAAAAAATTTACTTCAATCATTAATTAGAAAAAATACTAACAAATGTAATCATTAAACCATCATTATGATGTTCACTAATTTGAAATGAGAAGAACAAATGCAGTTTTTCTTAATAATACAATCAGTGTAAATGAAACTGAAAAAAATCATTAATGTCCACTTCAATGATGTAATTAAAATAAAATACAATGAAGATAAATATCTTAATACTTGAGTGGAGGAAATCATTTGTAGTTATTGTGAGAAATCATGTGTCATTGTTGTAGCTCACTCATAAACATCCTATGAATTCATGTTTCTATAACATAGTTGTAAAATAAATAACCATTGACCCAATATTGGATAAGATACACTGTAATAAATGACACAGTACTAAAGAAGATACAACCTTTACTTAAATGGCTGCATGGAAATTTTCAATTCCAACTATTTTTTTAGATGCAAAAAAACATCTTTTATCTCGTGTATAGTGGTGTTAATTATCAAGTTCCATCACATGTTTTAGCATCCTACCTACCAATTTTTGAATACTTCTAACTACAAATATTGAGATCCTTGTGAATATGCATGGATTTCTTTTGTGTTCCCTTCACACATTCTGTTGCATACCTGATCCTAGTCTGTGACATTATGTATCTTCATCTTAGATTATATATTCAAACTCCCACCATAATTATTTGTATTGGGATGTAAATTAAGGAGGATATCTTCATGAAATCAGGTATTTGTTGAGGAACATCTCTGTAAGGTACTGCAACCAGATCGGAAAGTCCATAATTGAAATAAGGATACCCAAAAAGAAATCCAAAAAAATGAATGATGGATTATAGTAAATACAAGTAAGAGTTAGTATGTTCTAAAACAGAATATACTGTCCATGTGATTGAAATCTTAGCATTGGTCAAGTCTTCCAGGATAACGTGATTCTCTAAAATTAACTATTAGTTCAGCATATCACCATGTATGAAGGATAGAAACCATGAATGGATATTGATTATAGTGTATATTTTGAAAACATATGTATTTGGGTCATATTTTTGGAATAAAAATAGAGATTTAATTAGTAAACAAGATTAGTTATAAAAAAAAATTTTAAAATCATAGAAATAAATCGGCAGATGTAAGATTCAATGCAAGAGATGGTGCATGTTTACAAAATCATCAAAAATCATGATATTTATCTCAAACTAATAGGACATATACTGTAAAATTTAATTGGGATACATATAGGTAGACATTAATTAAATATGTATTGAATGTTGGTAGATCAGACTAAGAAGAGCATTACAATTGAAATCTACTTCAAAACCTCTAGATCCTTACATGAAAAGTAGAAGGAAGACATTATTTTTTTTGAACACTTATAGAAACAGAATTTTTCTATAGTAAACTCAAAGTCCAATAAAATGCAGTTGAGAAGATGATCACCCCCAATATGGTTCTTTAGTATATGGAGACAAGCTAGGGAATCTACTAGTTCCTCTAACTCCCAAATTAATGATACGACGAGAAAAGGATGTCTAAGAACTATATTGACATGTAAAATTGATTATATAATGAATAAACATATCATACCTCAAATTATCTGCAACATTTACTGATTATTTATTTTCCTCGTATGCATCATCATATGGTCCCAAAACATGGCACTATGAGTTTGGAATTGGACATCTATACCTAGTGGTGTGATTGCTATGAAACATTATCCAGATATAGCTTATATGGTCTGGAAACTACAATGATGTCTTTCTAATAGAGGTTCATCCACATTACTACTGTAGTGATAGTAATTTTTATAGTGGTAGGGAAATTAGGATCCATATATTATATACATAATTATACATTCCATTTCCAACATCCCTAATATAATAATCTGTAGATAATATAAATAGTAAGGTATGGTCAAAAATACATTTAAAATCGAAATTTAACAAATGAAAAGAAATAAATATAAATCCTTCAAATTCACTTGATGTTGTAGAATCATCCAATCACAATGTGACCCTCAACCTCAAAATCATCAACCACTTTTATTTGTAGATGCAATCATGTTTAAAAATAAGTCTAAATAAAAATTAATTTTGAAATTCCATCATCAAATGTTTGAATGAAATGTAATAGATAATAATAAATATTATTGAATATTGAATGATTAAAATCACCAATTTTCATGACACGTAAAATGAATTTCAATATCATGAAATGTTCTGGTGAAGAAACCTGCTCAAATAACTATTACATACACATTATATATATAATATTAATGGATGTGTTACTGAATTTTCCTTTTAGAATGAATTTATAAGTGTTGATATATTAGGTGATTTTCAGATTAGATGTTGTTAAATACTTCAATAGTCAATCAAGGGAAATGGTGGATCGGTATTCCAAGCTCAAAAAAATGGTTACAAACAAAGTGAGGAGTGAGCCAAAATGGTAGGTGACTATTGATTTCTAATGTTTGGAAGTCGAGAGAAGATGAAATATGAAATAAAACATTTAATTTTTTTTGAAAAAAAAACATATCACATAATTAAGGAAAGGGGAACATGGATTAATTCATGCTCCACATTACAAATCAGAATAAAAATTAGAAAATTAGTGACTGAAGATATCAAAATAATAATCATGAAATCATTCATATTAGTATATTTTTTATTCATAGAATACATTATAGATATCGCATATGGGGTGAATGTCTTTGAATAATAATCATGAAAAAACATTCAACTTAACATTCATTATGCCGCAACTTTTATCTTGTAGCACGAACTTCTATTTTCTCTTCCACAATGCATGTATCCTAAAATCTACAGCACTACAAAATTATAACTTGTATTCTTTGGGAGTGATGTATAAGCCTTGTGGTACGTTAAAAAAATACAGAACTCTATTTTCATTTTACACACATCATATTTTGATCACTGTATTGCTATGTAGACACATTCAAACTTGAAAATCCATTTAAATTTGGTTCACTAACACTGCATTTTAGTTGATATCATTTATGGAGATACTGAGTTTTTTTAATATTCAGAAAAGTATGAAACCATACATTTTGTAATTTGAATCTAAAAATTCCAAATGAATCATATGTGATATATGTGTTGTTCAATACATATACATAATTAATTCCTTTTATGTTCTAGTCTGATTTTAATTCCAATAGCGGAAACATGTGATTCAAATTTCCATCTGCTCTGAAAAATGTTTGATAACATGAGGCCCGATTTACATGAGTTGAAAGTTTGAAATTTCAATGGAACATGAAACTATACATGATAAAGACTACTGAATCCAATATATAATAATAATTTTAAAATTTTAGAATATAAAATCATGTTTATGAAATGCATGTTGAAACTGCATATAAATTCAATGTGACAATATTTAAATTTTTTTGAAACTATATAATTATATGAAGAATTTTTTATTGATACACTTAATTAGATCATCGATCATAATATTCAAAAAATATATTCTATAAACATTTAATGTTTATCCCATTCCATAAACATAATCATATAAAAATGAATGAAATAATAAAGGAATAAGATAGTTTAATAGATGTCCGTAATAAACTGAGAAAGAAGAATTAAAAAACTTGGTGAAGGTTCCAGTGAACAGTGTACATAGGGAAATCTATAGTGAAGTCAATCTAGAGACCTTTATTTTTCACCTTGTTCCCTTCTTCATTAAAATAAACATTTTTCAAAACCATAATAGGCTCCCCTCTAGAGTTTCCAAGAAACTCAGAATCAAACTCACTAATCTTTTGGTTGTCCAAAGAAATCTACCATAAGGAATACACTAAATATTAACCACTCTAATTAATAAATAAAGGTACCCATCCTAAAATTCCCTTTAATCATTATACATTTTACCAAAAAGTGTAATCAATCCAATAATATACTATTCATTCTTCTACATTAAATAAATTCAAAGTGATATAATCATCATTTATGTTAAAGCTACATAATTATATACAGATTTCTTTATTACTATGCTTAATCAGATCATCAATCATAAAATTAAAAGACATAACATTTAGTAATAATTCTAATATTTATCCTATTGAATAATCATAACCATATAAAAATTAATGAAAAAATAAAGGAATAAGATGGTTTAATGGAAGACCAAAATAAAAAGCGAAATAAGTATTACAATTCTTGGAGAAGGTTCCACTAAAGAGTGTACTTATAGAAATATATAGTGTGGTCGATCGAGAGCACCATTATTTTCTAATTGGTCCCATCGTCATTAACATAAATATTTTCCCTGAACTATAAGAGACTCCCTGATATAGTTTCCTAGAAACTCTAAATCAATCTCGTTGTTGTTTTTTCTATCCAACAACGTTTACGATGTTGAATAAAATATATATTATGCACTATAATTAAAAATGAATGGAAAATATCCTAGAATTCTATTTAATCATTATGTAGATAAATAAAAAAGTGAAATCAATCCATGCATGATAGTGACTTGAAGGTGATTCTAATAGACTAAGAGACTAAAATGTATACTGGAGTCTAAATAAATAGAAACATGATGTTATCTTCGACCAATAATTTAAAGTATACATTAAAATGATAAGATTAATACCCCTGAATTCACATATATAAATAGAGAGCCTTCCCATTTTCTCAAACATGATCAAATACATCATAAAGAGAGATGAAAATATCTGATATATAATCGGTCTAGATGATTGAATGAGCATACATAGAAAGCAGTGTAGGATTTTAAGGTTGCAACTTTTACTCAACCATCACTTTAACATTCATGAATATGTTATTTAATGCGAATCCATATTCTCAAATCAACTAAATACAAACAATAGAATTCTAATGAAGGATCAAATCACATTAAGTCAAAAACTAAGAACAAACAATTTAAAAAATCCATTATGAATTTAGATAATAAAAGAGGAACAAATAAAAGAGAGGTTTCTACCAGATAAATGCTCAATCAAATAATCAATCATGAAGATTTAATGAGCATTAATAGAATGCACTAATATCCCCAGAGTAGTCTCTAGGTACTAGTTTCATATGAACCAACACTTTCCCATCAGAAAACATAATATTCGATGTGAACACATCTCTAGAAATCCGTATAAGCTAGACACTGAAAACCATAAAAAGGAACAAATTCGAGTAAGTTAACATCGAAGAAAAAATAAATAAAAAATTCAGTATTCATTTATATATAATACCTGGAATTTTTTGAATATTTAAATACCATGAGTTTGTAGATATAGATGAGTAATTTAGGTTGCAAAGTATCATTGATAGAAATTGGAATGAAACAGATACTGAAGGATGAGCAGCCATTAATGTCAAGATGAACGGTGTTACAAATTATGGGAGGAGACTCCTAATGTTTGTAGTAGTGTATGGGAATGGATAATTATTGGAGGATTTTATTATTTTGGGAGAGGCTTTCAATATTGACGGTAGTGGGGTTACAAAATTCCTTCGCTGGAAATATCACCGGTAACACATTCTATGTGTAATACAGAACCAGTCAACGAATACGCCGAGGAGTAGGTAGTCATAGAATTGTAGGAAACAGTGAAGGAGTGGAAAAAAATAGGTAGCCAGAAGCATTGTAGGTTTGTGTAAATTATAGGACGTTTGGATGTGGAAGGAGGGAAGGCGTGATGGAAGGTATATGGGATTGAGGAACTATCACTGTAGCATAAGATGAAAGAATCTAGGAGTCATTGTTGGCCAGAGTTGGAAGGGATGTGATGGAGGAGTGGAGGTAAATGTCGAGGCATAACACTAAGAGCATTGGGGGAAGTCGACCATGAATGGTATGGAAGAGACGGAGGCATGGAAACCCTAATAGGGAGAGGAGATTCGAGGAATCACGAGGGGTAGTGGGATCACGTATGTGGGATTCACAATATTAGAGGGAGGAGGTAAGTGTTTTAGGTGACATGGACATAGAATTTAGTGCCACATAAGCTAGATAAATCCAACTTTATTATATATATATACTTTAAAATGGAATTATACACACCTCATAAAAAACATAGTTTTATAACATTACATATGTCTCAAAGATGGAAATCGAGACAAAACCACCTTATAATGATCATAACGTTGAAGTGAAATTAATCATTCAATAAATTATGGGTATTAAATGTAAATACCCATAAAATAAGTGTAAATAAAATATTATACAATAAAAAATAATTACAGATATAGTATTATAATATAAAATACCATGAAGAAGTAATATAACCCAATGAAAAGAAATTGAGTTACGAAATTCATTATCACTTGGTAACATTCATGTAAAATCTCATTGGATGAAATAATTCAAGTGGAAACCCAAAATACTATAATTTATGGATGATTACAGATATTAAATGTAAAATTTTCAGTATATATACCATATAAAATAAATTTGGTTCATAATAACAAAATATTCATCAATGAAAGTAAATTGAGATGAAATCCATTATCTCAAGTCCAGACTTTCCATGTATGTCCTTTAACTCATGTATAATAATATTATATCAATTATTTTATTAATTAATACCATTGTAAAATTTTATAACTTATAACTAAATAATTTAGGTTATTTATGATTAATGTCACATTTAAATACTTAATCGGCTAAGTCCATGGCGTGAATTTCAAGGATGTTTGGTTCATTGTTTCAAAATGAATTAAGTGTGTTGATTATAGTCAAAGTTGTAATTTTTTCTAGATATCCCGAATAATAATCAAGAAATATTTATCATATTTATTGATCAATTAAAATGTTAAATCAAATCATGATATATGGTTAACAAAAATGAAATATGTTACAATCATGGAGACGGTAGGAAGTACATACGCATGAGTAACATTTCCATTTTTCAACAATTAGTATGGAAAGAAGGTAATTGTTATTTTATATTTCCATATTGACCATCATATAATAAATACCATATTATTTAATTAAATATACTTATATATATCCTCCATTTGATGTGATGATGAATAAATAATCACACAGCTTTTTGGAGGTGGTATTCTACATGTACACACAAGCGAAATTATCATTTCTCAGTGAATAGAAATTTTAAAATTAAATTATTTATATTATACTTTCATAATGACAAAAATGAATATAATATAATATTTTTTTCAAATATATCATATATATTCATTGAATTTATCCTTATTCCCTTCCATGTATTGTATTAGTGTAAAATTAATCGCATCGCTTTGTGAGTCAGTAGTCTATTGTACACACGAGAGGCGTTATTATATCCCCCATGGAATATAATTAAAGAAGGTGTATGTGATATAATAATTAAATAATAAATATATTTAAAATTTCATATTTATACTTTAAAACCATCATTATAATAAGACTTTTGATGCAATGATGGAAAATGAATTACACCGGTTCGGGAGGAGATAGTTTATCATACACAAAAATGATGGTTTCAATTCCCATTTTATGGAAGAGGAGATTGATTTGGATTATTCTATTAAAATAATAAAATATTAGTATATGGGATATACTATGGTTATTATATTATCATAATTTAATAATATTTTATTGATTTTGAATAAGAAATATAATAAAAATTCTCAATGAATTACAAAACCTCTTCTTTGGAAAACTTCCCCATGTTAGAACTGAAAGAATTCATAAGATTTATTTATGATCAAAAAAAGTATTATAGGATGTGGGGATGTAAGTAAGGAATATATTTGGCCAGTTATTGGTAAAAAAAGGATTTAAAGGTGTGAATAGGAGAGAATATGGGGTGGCCTTCTATTAATGAGGTGAGTGTCACACTTGTAATATTTTAAAAGAACAAGTGATACCCACACGTTTCAATTTCCATAAGGATACAACATGGACCATTATTTATAATTTTACATTATGAGTTATATATAAGTACAGAAAATAAATTGTATACATGTTTTTAGTTTATTTTAACCTTTAACTTTTTATTTTAACCCCGAAAAATCCATTTTTATAATAACTACAATAAAGGATTTTTATTGTTTTTAGTATTAATTATGACAAAAAAATTATTTTGAAATTATTAGAAAATATCAAATAATTAATACATTTTATAAAATAAATTTATTTAATTTTGTAAATTTAAATTAAAAATTAAACTCGTAAATGTGACGAAACAATGGGTTTTCAAGAAGTGTATTTTTCCAGAAACATTAATTTTATATTACATCTGTGACTAGTAAAAACAAGTATATTAATTCTAATTCCTATTTATAGGAATATAATATATAACACTCACCAAATTTATTCTTCATTAGGGTTTGTTTTAGATAATTTAAAAGGATAAATTTTATGAACTTTAAAACAGTTTTAAGAAAAATACTGGTTTGAAACCAACAGATAAACTTATTATAAAATCTAATATAAATACGATAAAAATGTAATTAACTGAATTAAATATAAATAACTAACAATTATTTAAATTTAACTCATATTAAAAACATACTTGGACATTTTAAATTACTTATTTATTAAAAAGAAAAGACTTCAAAAAAATATGTATTTTTCATTATTCACTGAAAAAATAATATTTTCCAAAAAAATCACCCTATGTTAATTTTACATGATTATTTAAAAAATTAAATTCATTTTATCAAATTATTTTTTAAAAATTTCGATAATTTAATTATTATATTTTCTAACAAAAATCAATAGATATATTTTTGAATAAAACATATCTTGTTGAATAAAACAACTTTACTAAGAATTGATTGATTAATTACTTAGAATTTTTCAATAACTTTGAGTAGGAAATTGATATATATTTCATAAAGTAGTTAATATATTTATAACAACCAATTTAATGGCTATGTTATAATGATCATATATTTTAGGGGGTTTTTAAGCTCGGTGTTACGTGTCGAATACACAATCAAACATAGGGTTATTCTTTTAAAATATCATGTTTTTACATTACAATTAGATAATGTTTTTTATAATATATTGAACATAATAAAATTTATTTAATACATGAACAAATCCACCAAATAATTTCATATTATAATCTCTAACTACCAATGTTTCTAGTGTTATACCATTTTTTCTTAAGAGATCTACCTCACCCTTTATAATCATATTTAATATACATGATTATTATATTTGAAAAGAAATGTGTGATTTATAGGTGGTATATAATTCCAAAATTGTAAAAATAGATAGATTTAATTTAATGAAAATTTTACATTAAAAATAATCATCACCTTGGTTTTTATTCTCGGTCATGTAGTTCTTCTTCCAATGGTATTTATTACCACATTCAAAGTGAAAAATTTCCTACTTATTACCTCCGTATATACCTTTGAATTATTGGGGGGATAGTGAATTGGTGCCTTTTTCTTAGAATTATCCATTAACATATATTTACCATTCCTTTAATTATTCACTATATAACTAAAGAGTTTGTTTTTTCATATCCTAATCTACTTCGTGAACCATTATCAAGATTTTAGGAAATGAATTTTTCTTGTTTTTCATGTCATAGTTAAATATTATGGTCAATAAGTTGGGTGGTAAAGATATAACTATGAGATTTATCACATGTTATTAGTTTGGTTTAAATTATGGAGACTCTGGTTACTCAATATACCGTATAATTTTGAGTATATGAGGTCTCTCAATAATCCCTTTCCCTATACTTCTCTTAAAGTGAGTGTTAGATATCTAATACCATTAATTTTTTATTCTCTCTTAATATAATACTTTGAGATGAGTTAGAATAATGTATTCATACTTATCCTCATGGATTTTATATAGTTCATTGGATATTTATGATATCATAATTCACTTTACATCAAATGAATCATTTATGTGCCTATTATAGGTATCTTTATGCACCTTGTTGGATCCTTGTGGAGGCTCAATAGGAAGTGGGGACTCAAGAACACAAACCATATTCTCTTGGTGTATTATTTTGTTTAAGAAACTATACCACTCTTGTAATTTCTTTTCATTCATGAAATTTTCTTTATCCAATTTTGATCATAGTGATATTGAATTGGTGGTGTTAATTACTATTTGTTCAACAAACAAACAAATTGAACATATTAACACATTATCTGGATTATAAATATTTTAGAATTTTAATTATTTATTAATATTAAATCTCTCCCACTATTTTATCGAATCCTAATATCCCCCATGTACTAGATTCAAACATCTAGTCACCTGAATATTTTGGTTTGAGGGATCCTTAATACATATCCACACTAGTCGAGTTCTAGATACGCTACTAATTAAATATTTTTAATGTAGTATTTTAACTTTAAAACAATATTAACTCATAAAACATTGATTTTTTATTGGATTCCCAACTCTTTTAAATCATATCCATGGATTTACGTTACTCATAACCTCTAAATATACAACAATATATCTTTGTCTATTTCTTAAAAGTAAACATTAGTTAAGTTTACCCATCACTCTCATAAGAATTCCCTAATAGTTTGATTCACTCTCAGCTATGTAAAATGAGAAACATTCACTTATACTTTCATTCAAATTTAATGTATGGAAGGATTATATTGAATTGATATTAGTTTGAGGGATTTTGAGTTCATTTTTTATCATTGAATCAAATCTAATAATATTTATCATCATTAATACTATATAATTGTGATAGAAAATTTAACCATGTATAAATATAAAACATTAACTGTACATTTATCCATTTTTATCCATTTATTTATTTATTATATATGAAAATTTATATACCGTGCATTCACAACATAATTAACCATGCATGAAAGAAATTAGTCAATTGATATGGTCATGAGCTATTATATATTGGTTAGTCAATCAAGAGAATGATAGATAAATTGATACCTTATAACAACTCCTTGATCCATACACCATCTAATGTTATAGTGTCTTTCATATTCAATATATTGTATCTCATTTTTCCATGTCAATTATCCAATAAAATTAAATCATTACAAATACCACAATCCTTTATACAAATATAATCACACACAGGTAAGGAGAGCTTATGATGTGGGAATTATTTTTTAATAACTTTAAATGTAGAAATGTAGACCATTATGGAGTATAAATAATTAATTGTGATAAATATATCACAATAAAATATTCATAATTAATTAATTCTTTCATTTTACCCCTTAAATTCAATAAATAAATTAAATAAATACTCTCCTAGAGGTACATGGTTCATTCATATCTCATGATCTGTCTAAAATGTATAAAATATCACAATAGAATGAAATATGTAAAAATTATAATTGAAGGTGTTTTCACATTAAATTAACATTCAATTAACTTTAATTCATAAAAAATAAATCACATAATTTCAAAAAAAATTAAAATTATTATTAATTTAATTTTTTTAGAAAGTTATTTATATTTTTATGGGATATTTTTTACCTTCCACAAGCTCTAAAAGTCTCACCAAAATTATATCTGGCCTATTTGAGCATGAAAATTTAGGTATATCCCATCCCAACTTGACCTACATCACTAATCCCAACTTGGTACTGGTTCTGAGGAAAATTAGGCCTTCTATGGGTAGGTTGTGTTGTACATGATCCAACTGATTATATAGGTGGTGGTTATTTTATTTTATTTAAAATATTCCACATTAAAAAATGTGGGACTATGTGTTTCTTACAAGGAATGTGGGTGGATACCCATGGTCAAAAAGGTGGATTCCACTTTTATTATTATTATTATTATTATTATTATCATGTGTTCTGTCACTACCACCAACCAATATGTGTTCTAAAAATTTCGTACCTCATTGGTGGCCCTCAAGTTTGGGGGTCTTTATGGTCGTAATTTCTCTATCTAAGATCATATTTGTGCACCATATTTGGTGTTGGAACTATATCATTACTATATTTTTTAATTATAGATAATTTGATTAAATTATCAATTACATAATTACATGACTCCTATGATACCACTAAATGGATATATTTGTATGAAAAAAAAATTAAAAAAATTTAAAATTAAAATTTTACACCATATCGATATCATTATATAATATCCAAAATATGTTCACCTAGTTATCAATATGATGGTCACATATAATTAAAATAATCATGAAAACGAAATCAAAATGAAACCTCATTCATTTTAAATATGTTGGAACATTACGCTTGTTGTCAATGGTCATATTTTAAATGATCTAGATCTGGATCCCTATAAATCATCCACACATGCTTCAAAATTTCCTAGGTCAATGTTTTTCAACATCCATGTTCTATCACAAATAATCATAGAACTTTACAATTCACCTTTAATAATGAAAATAATTTTTATGAATCGATGAATAGAATTGATTCCATATCATTCTTCTAAGTTTCTCACTCTAGAATTGAGAGAGAAGATGGAAGACAAGTGAAATTCAGGAAAGTGGTTATCCTTAGGGTTTTTGGGATTTCAATATGGTTTTATATATAGGTTAAACATTTCAAAATTTCACTTTGGTAACTATATAATTTCATCCTCTGAAAAATAACCCAGTATTCCACAAATGACTTAATTAACACGTCGTTTGAGACACATAAACCATAAAACATAAATATATCATTCCAAAATATTATATAATAAATTACGAGCCATTAAATCATACTTCTCCTCCCATATAAATTCAAAAAACCCAATATAATACAATACAATTTCTAAAAAGAATTACTCATATTCAAAAAATTTAACTTAAATAAAATTTTAATAGCTTCAGTGATAAATTAAATTCTTGAATAATATATAATTGACTCTATTTAGTTAATTGCTTATGGTCATTGAAACATAGATTTTCACTGACATATGCATATAGGGACCACATTATCTTAAACAAAAAAATCATCCAAATTTATGGAACTTATGGATACACATTATGTGTGACACTCTAGGCCCTTACTCAATATTAGTGAGTACTAATCAAACAACAAGAGTTATATTTTGTAATGTTTCAAGGTACTTAATTAGAAAAGTTTAAGTTATAATAATAAAAACCAATCATGTGACCATACACTATGTAATATAATATCTTTATCTCATGAAATCTCAATATGATGGATACATATCTCATTTTCAATATCCTTTAATACTTTATTTATTATTTTAATTGAACATATGTAATAAAATTACATTATTCTACCACAGATATAGATCCAATCAAGGAACTACTATCATAGCCGATAGGGAATGGGATACCTACTTCTTATTCTCAGAAGTCAAAAATCTTATCTTGATCATTCTATCAATATCATACCATCAATGATGCACTCGATACAATGATTACCCACTAAAAATATAAATTATTATGGTTTTAATCGTGAATCAAAGTACATTATCAATGATATATAATTATAATGATATCAATTAAAGAGAACAATAAATTTGTTTGTAGATAATAAAAAACCTTGAAGCCCCAAACATATGGTGTAATTGGTAGTTCATCCCTCATGATCTCATATACCTGAGATCAAAAAATGTAAAATTAATGAGAAAAAATCCCAATACTTATAATCCCCTAGCACTTGATATTCAAATATCATGTGTTTCCCATAAATATTATTTATCTAGATCATATGACATATTTTTAAGAATACATTCATGGTATCTTAATGTTATAATTGTATCTAGGAACTTCTATAATCTTGTCATGGTATCTCAAGGTTATCATTATATCTAGGAACTTCTATAATCTTTTGAGATGGAAAAAAATGTAAATACATTTCAATATATACTATATACAGAAGTCATATTACTAGAATGTTAAGTAAAATAGAGGTATATATATAATTTTAAATATGAAATGATAATCAAAACTACACAATTTCAATTAAATATAAGCCTAATCTCACACAATACCATACTCCAAGGATACATTCCTATCATAAGTAACACATATTATTCCAAATCTTACATAGGATCATTTTATTCTTGCACATGCATAAGTCCCACTCTAATGATATTAAGATTCCTTTCTTAGAGAAACTCCCAAAAATATCAATCAATCTATCATAAAGTTTTTTTATTCAATAATGCACTTGCATGAATCCAACACTGATTCCATATATAGTAATATTTATATAATGGTCTTATTTATTTTAAATTAAACTCAAAGACAGTATGGTCTTTATTACATGACTTAAAAGAGTAAATTTATAGTAGTCCTTTCACATGAAGTTAAAATGTATGACATAACACCCTTATTTCATGATATTAAACTATATTATGCCTTAATATACATGGATTTAAGCTATAAGAAACATTGTAATAAGATGAGTTTCACGTCATTCTCGTATGGTTTTAAACATCTTGTTGTACCTTCTTTCTAGGATACATTTTGTAAGCCTTTTTTATCAAGGTTGAGTGACATTCCTTTTCACATTGATTTAAAATATGATCCAAATCTATATGGGTTTTTATTTCCTCAGTAGGGATACATATGAGGTTATATGTGGGTTCAATCTGAACATAATTTTTGACTTCTGTCTACTTATTATTAGTCTAAAGAGGCAGAGTGAAAAGGTAGGTAAACACTATAAGGGGTGAATTGTATTTAAAAAACAAAAAATATAATCCCAAAAAAGTGTAAGTTGATTAGTTGATATATATTTGTATTAACTTATAAAAAATAATATTAAGAAAGTATTAAGTGAATAAGAATAAATATATTGAAAATTGGACTAGTTAACTGATATGACGATAAATATAGTGGAAAGTAAATGTGTTAGAACAACAGTATTTCCCAATGAATTTAAAAATAAAAACAAAAATAATTAAAAAAATATGTATTAGATAACAATTGACATACCTAAAATGATATCAATTACCAAAAAAAATTCTTAAAATAGGATCCTTAAATTATATACCAAACAATTAGGTGGTTCGTAACCTAAACCAAGGTATCCCAACTCCAAGATTGGAACATCCTTCACTATAAACCCATTGAACAATATCAGTGTATTTTAACTATACACTATATCTTCTAAGCCACATAATCCCTAAATCTACCAGATAGACAAGCGCTATCTTCCAAACCATGGAAGCCCACAATCATGAAGGATTGTAGAAACTAACTTTCAACCGAGAAGCTCTTTTATTTTGAAGGATAAAATAAATAAGATTACAGTAAGACAGAAATATAGATATTATAATGAAATCCTCACCCAAATGAACTAGGTAAGGCTATAAAAATGAAAAAAAATTAGGAGCAATCAATGGTAACAAGACGATGCACAACTTAAAAATGATTGTAAAATATTCAATTCACTCATATAAATACTACTTCCAATCCTTAAAGCCTCACTTTATATTAATAGATGTTTAAATAACATACAACAATGATCAAATTTCAATATTTTCAGGTTCAATTCCAATGGAATTGAAAAAATGACTCTATAATCCAATATATATAGATATAATTTACATTATATAATGAGTTTAACTTTTATATGCTATTATAACACACATGCACGTTTGGGTAGATGTACAGATTCATTCAGTTCATTAAATCATGTCTAATGGATAATAAAACTGCATAATAAACACTCAAATAAATATAAAAATTATATCAAATCACTAGAAGAGGGTATTTTGTTTTTTAAAACAAATAAAAAATTATACATTGACACAACAATATCCCCCTATTTGGAAAACAATTAATTAAAGACTACTTCTGGTATAATTTTAAAATAAAAATTTTTATAAAATTCCTATGATTTGAAATGATATTCATAATGTCCAAAAGATTTATAAACTTCTTAAAATTTATAAAAGGTAACATATAATATTTTATTTTTAGGTATTCATTTTTATTTTATGTATGGTATTTACCTCTGGTTTCCCCAAGAGTTTTTGGTGAAAATAGATATTTTGGGCTTAATAATAGGTGGCACACGGTTAGGGGAAACAATGTACCCTCACCGAAGAAACCATGTGGAAAATGATCATTTTGGATAGTGGAGACCGTACAGTTGGGGTATAGTTTAGAAAACTATATGGGATAATGGTGTGGCTTGTTTCTATAGGATAATAAAGGATGCATAGTTTCTGAATAGTTTGGAAAAATATGCAGGCTAACCATGTGACCTGTTTAGGTCTTTAAAAAGTGGAAAATTACCTTTTTGACCTCTTTGATTTTAACTCTAAATCACCCCCATCCACCCCATTTGGGATTTTCAACCCTGAATGCTTCCTCTAAGAATTCTAGGAGCCTTTGAGCACCAATCTTTCGGTGGTTTTTTCTAGGTAAATTCCAGGAATCTTCAGGTAATCTTATTGTCTCCTGATATCTCACTTCTAATAGGGTTTCTTCTCACTCCTTACTGAATTCTTATTTTCTAGTGGGTTGTTTGATCTAATGAGAGTTTGATCTTGTGTTTTTGGGTGACATCTTTATGGTTATTGTTTGATCTTTCCTTGATAGGGTCTTATGGTTTTGCGGTTGTGGTTTTCCACTAGATTCTGAAATTTTACAAGTGTTTGTAGGTGGTTCCGTGGTTTTACATTATTATAAGAGTTCATATTTCTTTCATGATAGTTTAAATGCTTTCTTTGTATTATTTTTGTGGTAATAAAAACATTTTAAATTTTTTTTATATGCACATGTAGTTAAAATGAGTTTTTAAAGGAAAGAGTTTATGTTTCACGTGTTCTCTTTTGTGGTGTTTCTTAAATATGTTTTATGACATGTGTAAAAGGTGTGAAATGTGTTTTCAAATAGATTTAAAGGTTAAAATGTGATGAAAGTGGATTTTCCAAGAGAAATGAGTCTTTGTTACATGTTTTATTTTTTGTTGTGCACCTTAATTGTGTCTTTAAATTGTGGAAGTGTTGTAAAGCATGTTAGAAAATTGTTTTGATGTGAGTATGAATTTGAAAGGGGCATTTCCCATGAAAGTGGTGGGATTACATATGTGTAATTTCTTTTTCTGATTCCAAATGGGATTTATGAACCATGAATGTTGTGATAAATGTATTTCTAAATGGTTTCGGTATTCTTGTGAAATGGAAAATTGGGTTTGTTTATTGAAATTGGTGATTACCTTATGTGATTTTGATGCTTGGAATGTGTGTGTGAAAGTGGTGATTTATGTTATATGTGAAATTTAATTTGAGTGTCAAAGGAATCCCATGTATTTTTTGTGGGAAAAGTAGAACTATTATTCTTGTTGATTCTAATGTGGATGAGGCCCAGATTCATCTAGCAGGATTGATGACTGCAACACTAACTAAACATGTGATATGATAGGAGAGCACTATAATTTTGGGATGGGTTCCCATATAGTGGCTTGTACATGAGAACACTTTTTTATTGTCTTGTTATTTTGAGACAACCATAACTTTGGGATGGGATCTCCTCTAGTGGCTTATTCATGGGAAGGTTGTTGGTAGTTTAGTTGGAGGATTTTGATCACAAAGGTACAAGGTTCATAGGGTCCTATTAGTGCTAGTTACCTATAATGACATTACCATTGTGATAAATTTGGGAATGATGCTTTTGTGATGTGGTTATATCCATTTGTATATGGAATACCTTGTGTATGTTTTTATTAATGGAATGATTATTTGTGATGAAATGTATTTCCTTAAAAAGTGGTTTTGGAGACATTTTCCCCGAAAATATTTTCTTAGAAATATTTCAAATGTTCTTATGGAAACATGCATTTTGATTTTTCTGTTAATGTTATATCATAGAAAATTTTATTTTCGGTGGAATACTACTAGGCTATGGATCACACCCTATATACACATTTGGGTGTATATAGACTTTTTTAGGTATGACCCTGGTAAAGGCAAGATGTATCACGGTGGTTATGGTGAATCTAGTTTCTAGTGTTCCACTTATTGGAGGATCTTGTGGTGGTGGAATGAGGGTGATACCCCTCTTGTTACATGTAGGTTTTTGAAATGTTTTAGTTATTACCTTTCCATTATGTTATTATTGTTATTGGTTAATGTTGTAAAACATTTAATCTGAAAAATTGATGTACCTAATTTTGTTTTGATTATATGATATGTGATATTTATTCTTCTTGGAAATTTATGGTTATATAAATTGGTGAAATCATTCCCAAATTGAATTTTTGATACCGAGGCACTAGTTTCTAGCCAATGGGGATTGGTAATGCCATTCATTCCATGACATGAATCAGTATGTGTGTTGTGTTGGATAGAACCGCTACTTGGTTCGTGAAAAAATTGTATCAGAGAAGGTCACATTCTTTTTGGGTCATGTTATTTGTAGAAAGAGCCTGGATAGACCAAATCTAGGATTGTTAAGGATTTTGGTTCTATTTGTGAGTGTGTTTTCTAGCCAACAGACCTCATGAAAGGACTTGAGTCTCCAAATAAAGTTAGGAAATTTGGTTTGACTTTTTTTCGAGGTGATATGTACAAGCTGCAAACTGTATATAGACACTGGTCGAAGAATGCATAGTATTTTCTATCTAGTGATTGTGTTGGATTTGGTTATGTTATTATTTATGGAAGGGTTTGATATTTTTTATTATTTATGAAAATTTTCAGAATGTGTGTGGATGGTATTTTCTTATGGTTGTTTCTTGATGTAGTAAAATGTATCCTTGAATAATTCGTGTGAAACAATGGGAAGAGGCTGGAGAGATTTATCCCTAACCAATTGATATAATGATAGTGGAATATGTGGTTTAGGAAATCCATTATTTGGGAGAAGGAGTTGTCTCTAGTCTTGAATGGGTTAGAGAAGTTAAAAAAGTTCCTAGAAAGGAAAAAGGTTAGGAGTTCCTCAAGTACAAGCCTATTTCTTTTTAGGGTAGCAAAAAACTTCTTGGAGCAGAAGAGTGGCTTGAGATGATAGAGAGGATATTAGAATTTATTGATACTCCTAAGGAAGTTAAAGTGAAGTGTGATTTGTTCTTGTTAAAAGATATAGTCTAAAGTGGTGGGAATCAGTTGGGCATGATGGGAACCATGATCATCTGGGATTGAAAGAATTTAAGGTTTTATATAATGAGTAGTATTGTTCTGTAATTTTGGCCTTCTCAAGGTTTGTAGAATTTTTGGAGCTTATCTAAGGAGATCATACTGTGATGGAGTATACTAACCAATTTGCAAAGTTAGTTTATTATTCCCTAGATATCTATTCCAATGAGTAGTTGAATGCATAAAATATCAATATAGGGTTGCGGAAAAAGTTCTTCTTGTTCAAGATAAATACTTATGATGAGGGGTTTTTTCATTATATAATGGTTGAAATTGATCATGGAGGAAAGTATGGTTTCTCTATAGTAGTGTTAGCAGTGTGCAGTGGCAGTTCATTTGAGAGGAATAGGAAACATGATGTGCATGGGAAGAAGGGAGGTGGTAGTTCATGCCATCGTTCCTAGATATCTTCATATGTGGCTTCCTATGGTAGGAAAATTATGTTACATCTATGTGGGAAGGAAGAAAAAATTCAATATGCATGATCATCTCCACCTGGACCTTGTAACTAGTCCAGAGCTATGGGGAACATGAAATAAATTTTTAGAGTGCCACACCCATATCAGAGTGATGCATGATCTATAGCTTTCAAATGGATGTCATCCCAGTCAAAAATGTCTAGAACATCATGTTCTTAGTTTAGAGTTCATAGTGGTTGGGCTGGATCATCTTTTGGGTAGAGTTAGTTCAGGGCAGAGCTACATGCCAGTGGTCTCTATATGGGTCATGCTAAGATGAGGAAACTTCATGCGGTGGATCGAGTACTAGTGGAATCATATATAGGTCCTAGGAAAGTTTGAGGTACCATTATTATTACATAATACTTAGCTACTTTTATTTTTAATACTAATCTTTTATTTTCTTTTATTTCTGATCATCTTGTGGATGTGTTAAAGTTTCCAACCAAGCTTTTGTCGTATTTGATGGAGTTGGTAACGCTGCTTGGTAAGATGCGAGAGAAACGTTTTATGTGTCTGTCCTGTTCACTCACCATGTTAGGGGTTGAGCTAGAATGGTATTTCATGGTTTTTCAAATAGACCTTTTTGATTTGATCCTTGGTATAGATGGGATGGTTCATTTTAGTATCACACTGATTACTATAGGTGGTGAGTGAGTTTTGTGGAACCTTTTGGAAGTTACTGGGTTTTTCAAGGTGAATGGGATCCTCGACCATTATATGATGGACCACCACCTATAGAGTTGGGAAAAATTGTTTATCAAATTCATCCACTTACATTAAAGAATAATGATGGTTATGTTGAGGGTGGATTACCTCTTACGGTGGATGAGATCCTAAATGATTTCTCAAGTTTTCCTCCAGATCATGATGGTGAGTTCTCCATTGATTTGGAGCTATGAACATGTTTTATATCGCTTATCATGTATTGTGTGTCCCACACCATGTTCAGGGAATTGAAGGTACATATTCAAGAGTCATAATCCAAAGGATTCATTTTCCCAAGCATCTCACATTCGGCCACCCCAGTTCTATTTGTAAAAAAGGAAGATGTATCTCACTATTTGTGTAATGATTGCTGGAAGATGAATAAGGAAAAAATTAAGAAGAAATACCCCTTACCACATATTGATGTCCTTTTAGAATAGATTAATGGGGGAAGGTGTTTTTCATTGTTTTCTTCCATTATTGGTATCACCGTGTAAGAGTTATAGAGGTGTATGTTTTGAAAAATTTCTTCTAAAGAGAGATATGACCGCTTTGGGTATTTTTCATGCCCTTTGGGTTGAAAAAATATTTATTAGTCTTTATGGTGATTATGAATAGGGTGTTCTACCAGTATCTAGATACCTTTGTTAGGGTATTTTTTGATGAAATCCTGGTCTATTCTATGACAGAGGAGGATCATAAGTGACATTTGATAATATTTTTATGCAGCCTTAGTGATCATCATCTCTATGTAATGTTTTCTAAGTGCACCTTTTGAATTAGGGAGGTGAGTTTTCTAGGACATGTGATCTTGGTACATGGGGTTTCATTGTAACCCATGAAGATTATTGTATTTATGTCAAGGTAAAAGCTAAATAATGTGATTTAAATCAAAATCTTTTTAGGTCTAAAAGTGTATTACAGGTGGTTTTTACAGAATTTTTCATGGGTGGGTTCATCTATGACAGAGCTCACCTAGAAGGGGTAGATGGTTGAATAGAGCCTAGAGTGTTAGGAATCCTTTGAGGATCTCCAATGGCAGTTGACCATAACCCCTATTTTGATCTTATCGGAATCTATAAAAAAATATGTGGTATATTGTGATGCCTCAAGTATGGGTATTGGGTGTTTGCTGATGCAGTATAGGCTTGTGGTGGCTTATGGTTCACACTAAATATGACCACATGAAAAGAATTACCCCACTTATGACTCAGAGCTAACAGTAGTGATGAATTCCTTAAA
Organism: Viscum album; assembly: GCA_963277665.1. Lineage (NCBI taxonomy): Eukaryota > Viridiplantae > Streptophyta > Magnoliopsida > Santalales > Viscaceae > Viscum > Viscum album. The sequence continues at coordinate 1,779,139,724 of OY728157.1, forward strand.
TATGTGGAGCCATTATCTTTTTGGGGAGAAGTTTTTAGTTTATTCATATCATAAGATTTTATCCTAAATTTTCTCCTAGAAGGATTTGAATTTTTTGAAACAACATTGGGTTGAGTACATTCGGAGTTTGAAATTTGATATATTCTATAACCCAGGTAAGGTTAATGTTGTAGAAGATGACTTGAGTAGGAAAGTTCCAGTAAATATGTTGAAAAATTATAGTGATGAGTGGGTGTTGATGGGTCTTTTTTCTCATATGCAACTTGAGACTAAGGAACACAGTGGAGGTGTGTTCTTGGACATTGTTCCACTAAAAACATCCATTATAGAGTCTATTCGACAAGATCAGTCAAGTGATTATTTGTGGAAGTGTTCTATGCAGTTACTAAATGGTGGATATGTTCCTTATTCATGGTCATTATCTCCATAGGGAGTTTTTTTATTCAAGGTTCTCTTTGTGGCATCATTGTTTTTGAGGAAGGTGGTGATGTATGATCTCTACTAGTCTAAGTGGTTCATTCATCCTAGTGCTACTAATATATAATATTAATTTATCTAGAATTTTTTGTGGCATGTTATGATGTGAGATATATCTAACTTTGTATCATGGTTTCATATATGTGAAAAAATTAAAGCAGTGAACCAAAGGCCCTCTAGCTTACTTGATCCACTACCAATTCCTATGTGGAAGTGGGACGATATCACCATGGATTTTATTGTTGGATTACCTTTTACACCCAGGGGGAATTCTATTTTGGTGGTGATTTAATGTCTAACCAAATCAACCCATTTAATTCCCATCGAGAATTCATCCAAAGTGGATCATTTGGGTCGATTATATATTCAGGAGGTGAGGCTTCATGGTGTTCCATTAGCAATTTTTTATGCGAAGGACCCCATTTTACCTCATTACTTTAGGAATGCCTTTATAAGGTAATGGGGTCACATGTAAATTAGAGGACAATATACCACCCTCAAACAGATGGTCAGATGGAGCGAGTGAATTAGATTTTGCTAGGCAACATCCCGACATTTGTCTTGGATTTCAAAGGTTTGTGGGATATCCATTTGGGATTGGTTGAGTTTTTCATATAAAAATAGTTATCAATGATCGATTTGAAAGTCTCATTTTGAGGTTCTTTATGGTCGGCCATGTTGGTCGAATTTTGGTTCGGTTCAGTTGGGTGAGACCTCATTGTTGGGACTGATCCTTGGGTAAGAAACGCTTGATAAGGGTAAGCTCAACAGGAAGTAGTTTTTTATGGTGTAGAGTCTTCACAAGTCATATTCTGATCAGAGACAATGTGATTTGGAGAGGTTTTTTTTGTTTTCCTCGAAAAAAAGATATATGGAGTTTTCTGTGGATGATCGGGTGTTCATAAAAGTGGAATCATGCTTGGTTCACCATTGTTTGGGTAATAAAGGGAAGCGAACACCATGGTATGTCAGACCATTTAAAATTACCGAGAGATTTGGTAAGGTGGAATACATGTTAACATTTACATATTATTTAACACCAATTCATGATATGTTCTATCTCTCTCATATGAAAAAGTATAACCTAGATCTGTCTCATGTGTCGAATTAGGAAGAGATGGAGTTGGAGCCTGAGTTTTCTATGTTTGAATAACAAATATATATTTTTTATTATTAGAATAATGTAATTTTTGAGAAGTTTATTTTTTTGTCTGAGTTCTTTTTTCGGATGGTAATTATGTGCTTGAGATTTGGGAGTGGAATTATTGTGTTGAGGACGAGTATGAATTTTTTTCTTTGATCAGACTTTAGGGTGACTTCCGAGGGCAGAAAGTTTTCATGGTGGGGAGAATTGTCACATCCGTGATTTTATTTTGAGGTATTCATTTGTTTATTTTCAGTCTAGTATTCACCCCTTGGGTTCCTCGTGATTTTTTTTGTGAAAAATGGATATTTTGGGTGTGACAGCATGTGTCACATGATTAGGGGAAGCCGTGTTCCATCTTCTAGGAAACCATGAATAAAATGTTCATTTTGGACAGTATAGATTGCACAGTTGGTACACGATTTGAAAAACTATGCGGGCTAACCATGAAACCTTTTCTTCTTAGATAGTTAGGGACACACATTTTCAACATGGTCATAGAAATTGTGCAGGCTAACCATGCGACATGTTCGGGTCATTAAAAAGTGTAAAATTACCTTTGTTCCCCCTTTTATTTTAACGTTAAATCACCACCATCCACCCCATTTAGAATTTTCTTCCATAAGAGATTCCTCTAATACTTCATAGATCCTTTTATTATTAACCATTTAGTATTTTTAGACTTAAGAATTCTTGGAATCGTCATGTAAGGATCTTTCTCAAGATTTCTCTATTATTATAGGTTTTATCCTCCCTCCTTCATGAGTTCTTATTTTCCAGCATGTTTTTTTGAACTAAAGAGTGTATAATATTGTGTTATTAGGTGAAATATTGATGTTTATTTTTTGATCTTGCTTTGATAGGGTCTTATGGTGGTGCGGTTTTGGGTTTCCAATAGATTATAGAAGTTTACAAGTGTGATGTAGGTGGGCCAATGCTTTTACATTATTATATAAGATTGAATTATTTAATTGAGTGTTTAAATTTGTTATTTAGATTATTTTTGTGGCGAGAAATATTTTTTGAAATGGTTTTGAGATGAAGATGTGATGAAAATGAGTTTTCTAAAGGAAAGAGGTTATGTTTCATGTGTGATTTGTTGTGTTTATTCTTAATTATATGTTATGCCTTGTGTGAAAGGTGAGAAATGTGTTTTCAAAGATATTTTATGGTGAAAAGGGGATGAAATTGGATTTTCCAAGTGAAAAGGGTTTTCTTCATGTTGGATTATTTATTTTGCACCTTAAATGTGTATTTGAATTGTGAAAGTGTTATAAAGCATGATAGAAAATGGTTTTGATGTGTGTATGAATTTGAAAGGGTCCTTTCCCATAAAAATGGTTGGATTCAATTTGATTTATTTCATATTGTGTTTCCAAATGGGATTTATAGACCATGAAAGGGTTGATAAAGTTATTTCCAAATGGTTTTGGTGTGAATGTGAAATAGAAGACTGTTTTTATGGAATGTGGTGATTTAATTTTGGGCATGTGATGGTTGAAACATGTATGTGAAAGTTATGATTAATGTGATATGTGAAATGGAATTTGAGCACAAATGTAATATTGAGTGTTATAGGTGGGATAACTAGAACTACTATTCTATTTTATTTAGAAGTGGGTGAATACTAGATTCATCTAGAAGGATTCATGATTTCAACACCAACTAAACATGTGATATGACCAAAAAACACTTGAATTTTGGGATAGGATTCCATCTAGTGACTTGTTCTATGGAACATTATTGGTATTGGATTATGATTTAGACACCACTAGAATTTTGGGATAGGATCCCCTCTATTGCATTGTGCATAGTAACGTTTTTTGTGGTTTTGTCGGAGGATTTTGATCACTGAGGTATGAGGTTCATAGGGTCCCACTAGAACTGGTTACCTATAAGGATTTTACCATGGTGTTCTCTTATGGTATGATGATTATGGGTTGTGATTCTAGTTATTGGTATATTATATACCATGTGTACATTTTTATTTCAAGAAATCCTATTTTTGAAGAAAAGGTTTTCCTTAAAAAAAATTATTGAGAAAGTTTTCCTTAAAATGGTTTTTAGAAATGTTTCAAATGTTCTTATAGAAATGTTCATGTTGATTTTTTTTAATGTTATAACATGGAATATTTTCTTTTTGGTTTCATTTTACTAGGAGTCGGGTCATATCCTACCTACTTGTTTGGGAGTATATAGACTTTGTTACGTATGACCCGGGTAAAGGCAAGCTAAATCATGGTAGTGATGGTGGATCTGGATGCTAGTGTTCCACTTCTTGAAAGTATTGGTTGTGGTGGATTAAGGGAGATTTTCGTCTTGATACATGGAGGTTTTTGGGATGTTTTAGTTATTCCCTTTCCATTGTGGAATTTTTAGTTTCGGTTAATGTTGTAAAACTTTGAATAAAAAAATTTGTGTACCTCATTTGGTTATGATTAATAGTTATGTGATATTTATTTTTATTAGTTTTTTATGGTTATATAAATGGGTGAAATCATTCCAAAAGGTTACTTTATATACCCAAGTACTATTTTCTATCTTTTGGGGATTAGGAATTCCATTCATTCCATTCCATGAATTTGGATAGGTGTTGGGTTGGACGGTACCCCAGCTTGATTTATGACAAAAACATTTCCCCAATGGAATAATTTTCCCTTTCAACACACTTCTCCCATTTAGATATGTATCTATAAATGTAATTTAAAAAAATATTAGAAAACATAATCTTCGTAAACTTATCCCCCTTTATGATTTTCTTAAATAAATCCAAGGAAAAAGAATCTAAATAAGATGGGATTTATGATATGTTGAGTAAACAATTTATAATAATGAATGAAATAAAACTCTCACTTTATTAATATTAAAAAAATATGTGAGATGGTTTTTTTGTAAAAAACCATGATTTTATGGAATTTATTTGAAAATAAAATTAATTTCTTCAATCATATAGGTTTTACACAATACCGAACTTAAAAGAACAATGATATACAGTTAAATATAATAATTTTTTAATCATAATTATATCTTAGCTGTTAAATTAGAGGTAATGAATATTATTAACCAAATTTTGAAATTTTTATATTATATATGTACTCAATTTTTTTGTCATTCATCCAAATTAATTTATCGGGATAAGATAATAATGGATCAAATTTTACGTGTTAAAAGGAAATATTTTTATAGAGGCAATTTTTCTTCCTTTTAATGGAACAATTGTTTTAAAACTAATTTTTGAAATGTTTATAAATTATATTAAACAAAATAAAAATAATTTTTAAAATTTTAATGTCAAAATTATCTTAGGATAAAAATATTTTATTTATCCAAAAATATTTAATTTCCAGTGAATAGTGAAAAAATACATTCTTTTTTATAAAACTATCATTTTTTTATATTAATATTATATTTATGATTTTAATAGTAACCTTAACTATGAAATTATATATAAAATTTAGGTATCTTATGAATGAGAATATAATATTTTTAAATCAAGGAATAAGTAAATAAATGTTTAAAAAATGATAAATTAGGTGTTTTTATTTTTGTAAGTCAAAAGCATTTTATTGAAATTTTATAATTTATATAATTCTATAAAAGATTTTTTTTCATAAAACAGATTCATAATTTAAATTTTTGTGTCTTATTATAATCAGATAATTTTATGTGATATGAATTATTTTTTCAAACTGTCACAAAACCATTAATAATTTTAAAAATGGTATTTTTTGAATAAATGATGATTTTAATTAAAAATTAAATATCACATATTTAGAAAATTATTTTCATAATATTTAGTAGATTTTTTTATTCTACACTTTGAAGAATTGTTAGGGTTAATTTTTTGGGTTTCTGTAAATTAAATTATTTTTCAGTGAATAGTATAATACGTTAATTTACAGTTGATATAAATTATAAGTTAAATACTCTATTTCTTGAGTCATCGCTAATTAAATAACCATAATATATAACTATACTTATATATTAACTTAATTTATTCATATAATAATCACTATTTTATTCTATTGAGTAAAAATAATTAACTAATGAATATAATAATAAAAAAACACCTCTCTCTTCCACTATAAATACCACCACTCAGGACCTCTTCTCCTCAAACCTCTAAAACCTTGAAGTTTGTCCAATTTATTCTCAATACAATCCCCAAGACTCTTTCCCACATCTATGCAATTTTATACTCCACAAAAGACCAAAAACAATTTCCCTATGGAAGTTATCAAGTAGAAGAATTCAAGAGGTAAAATCATCCTTCCCTTTCTATATTTTCATTTCACTTTTTTTCTTTTCTTATAATATCCTCACCTCATATATGAAAACATGAGTTATAACTCCATTATATTATATATACAAGAAATTTATTATTTCATTTGAAAATACACTGTTTGGACTCTTCTCCTCTTCCTTTTATTGTAAAAATGAAAACATCATTTGGGAGGTGCCGATTTACTACCTTCATGGACAACATGTTTTTAGTTTTCAATTACGCATTAAAGGCCTATAATAAGACCATTTTATTGTTAAAAATATTATAATATATTTATTATATCCTATTTAATGTTCTGTAACCATTATATATATATGATATTATTTAATGAGAAAAAATAAGTTTGTGATGATCCAAAACTGCCAAAATAATCTAAACGATTATCACTAATGTCTTATCTAATGATTCATCCTCACCCAAAATAACAAAATTACTTATATGACCATTTAATATTATTTATTCTCATTTATAATATTTAATTTAAATTCTGGATAACTATTCTCATTTTACATGATCTTTCATACGTGTATACAAGTTAACTAATCATGAAAACCAAGGAAAAGAACACTCTCAAATGAAGAAATTAAATCTTATAACTCATAAAAAAAATTTATAAATGAATATAATAAAATTATAATAAATCAAATAAATGTAAAAGTGGTTCTGAAATAACTTATTAATGAATCTAATTTCATTATATGGGGTGTTAAGTATAAGTTCAGAACGCTTTCATATATAAAGTAAGGGTTTTCTCATATCAGTTTTATTTCGGTGATATATGCCTTATTCACCATATATATCATGTGTGTAGGGTATTTATAATTAAATTTTATGTATCATATAATTTTTTAATTTATATTCAATTTATTAAAATTTTCATTTTACGATTATTAATTTTATGTGGAATATGATTCGATTGATTGGAAAGTGGTAAGGGTTTCTTCCCAAGCCCCTGATTATCATTCAGGTTTTGCTTTCTCTCTCTTTCCCCAATTAAATTCTCCTTTGTTTTTATATAATAATTCCACATTATTTTTATATTTTTAAAACTCATTTATCTAGATCATTTATTTTTTTATTTTACGTGGAAATACATATTTTATAAAATTCCCTTTCCAATTATTTCTTTTAAGCAAGCCTGATTAAAGGGCACATCCCAATTTTTTACCCATTTCCAAGTACCCTCCATAATCAATTTTAAGCTACCATTATTTTTCTGAAATCATTATTTTTTCATGAAAAACTAACTTTAATGATTTTTGGTTTTATATAAACAATTATGACTTTTCTGATTTAAGGAAACTTTAATATTTTCTCTTAAACCACACTAAATTATCCCAATCCTACTATTTCTTAAAAACTCTTTTTATATGATAGAAATATTTTATGCCTAAAACATAACTTTTATTTTATGGGATATAAATGATTAAAATCCTATTTTTTGAAAATAATAATAATTTTTCAAAAGAACTCTTCTTTCAAAACTAAAAAGTTTATTTCTAATCTCACTTTTACTCTATGAGATATATGCCTTGTTAACCACTTATTCCTTGTGTGGGTTATAATTACTGACAATTATATATCATTTCATGTGTCTTAATATTCTTATTATATTATATGTTTAATTTAATTTTACTCCTTCAAATGGATTATGAAATAAATGTTTCAATGTGGAATGGGATACTTTGGAATGCTTAAAAATAATTTTCCTCAAGAATTTTTCAATGGTATCATTTAAAAGAAAGTTCATACATGTCAAAATTATTTGTTAAATATTTTACTTCATTGAGTTTTATATCTTATTATACCATATACCATAGGTTTTTGATGGTTTTATGATCAGTTTGACAGTGGATGTGCTATTTTCATTCCATTCATTATTTATGGTTAATGTTTTCACATTTCGTATGGTAGTTTTTCAATAAAAATGATTACATTGTTTATGTTTCAACCATTTCATTTTAGGAGTGCATTGAACTAGTTAGGTTATGGGTGGGGCCCATTGTGTCCCCTCAATGCATCATTAGGACTCATGAGACAAACTAGACTAGGTTTTACCCACTTATGTATGGTGTCTTGGCCTAAGCCTTGTCGATATATTTATGATGTCCACCATTATGAATTCCCTCATTATAATAATTGTAATTAATATTCCATGTTATTATTAGACTAGTATAATAGTCATGGTTAAGTTTATTTCCCATGTGGTTATTTATGGAATTATTTAATCAACATTTATTCCTTCCATAGTATGCTCAGTTTTATGATTTAATGTCATTTGTATTTAGTTATTCACCATGCCTTATTGTTTATGATAACTTATGATATATTTCTTACCCTTACTGATCTTATAATCTCACCCCATTATTATGTTTTATTTTTCCCTATGGTTCCAAGTTGTATATTATAAATGACTTGCAGGGGTAATCTAGGATTATATGGGTGTTTCCAATGGAGTGTCTATGTTGTTTTCTACTTTCAAATTTGTAATGTAACAATTATGTTTATATCTAGTTTTCCAAATCTACTAAACTATTCAGTACTTTTTTATGTGAATGCTTGTTCTTAGTACCAATGTAATTAAGTAAGGTATCAGTAATGGGATACTGGGGTCAGGGTTGTTGAAATTTTTTGATGGTTTATCATCCTTTGATATCTTATTTTCTAAATTGATTAATGAAAAAAACAACTCAAGGATCTTGAGAACATTAGAAAAAAATTAAAAAAATGAATAATCTTTAAATTTTGTTTTTAATAGCTGAATGTACTGAACCCTTTTCTAAAGAGTAGAGTGATACTAAATATAATAACAGGATGTGATGATTTGAAATAATGAACCATCTATAATTATCTCTTGATACATACAAATGATATTCTTCTGATGAAGATGATTCTAAAAAATTAATTGAACATTTATTCATATCTTTTGATGAAAAAAAATTTCTATCCTTTGAAAAAATTCACAATATTTCTTTTTCTAGGAGTAAAAATTTTAGAGTACAGTAAAGGGAATATTTGAAAAGAACATAGGAAAATCAGATCATACAAAAATAAAGAATTAATCATAGTATTAGAAATATATAGAATAGAATGTGAAATTAAACCAATTTTATAAAATATTATAATTTAGAATAGTTAAAATATGGAATATTATCCATATATAGTATAGTAAATATATTTTGAAAAATATATTAGATTGGAAAATAAGTGAAATGATTTTGGGGAATTTTTTCAAGAGAGAAAACACCAATATGTTAATTACACCTTACAAAAGTTATTTTCATTTTATCTTTGCTGAAAAGTCAACTTACAACAATGGCATTTTAAGTGAAATTCTGAGTTCTTTTTTATGTTCTATTAAAAAAAATTATATATGATGTAATATTATATGAAAAATGATATTTTTTATAGCATAAATCTGACCTTTCACATTGTGTCAAAATGTGACTCATCCATCCTTTACTTTTATAATTTCTTAATGTTTTGTTTATCTCCATTCATATGTCAAGAATAATAATTTTCTATGCACCATATGTTAATACTATTAGTAGTAATTCTTTCTTCATAATTATTTTAAGACTAATAATTTAGTACCCAAAGTTTCTTATGTCCTTTAGTGTTAGTAAAAAAATATTTAGGTACCCACATTTGTTTAACACTTTTATTTTTTGAAACTATAAATCTTTATAAATATTGTCTTTATGATGTCATAAATATTGACATTTATTCATCAATTTTTTCTCAAATATCCTCCAAATTTAAACAAAAATATGCACTACTATGTACAATATAATTTTATTAGAAATTTCCTTGTCTAGTATAATTATATTCAAGTCTATATGAAGTTATTTTAGAGTTAATTGTCTATAAAAATTTTCAAAATAATTTATCCTGATAGTAAATTTAGTAAATTATTTTTTTCAACTTTCAATTTTTTTATCTTAATGTTATCACTATTATTTTCCAATTATTTTACATAATTACTATTATTTCTTAATAAAACATTTAGATCATAAATTTACCTTTTATATTTACCTCCATCATTCCTTATTTTATTTTTCTCTTTATTCTTTTTAAAAAATTTAACCTCTTTACCGTTAAAATTATAATAATATTTTGAAACGTTAATAGTTAGTCTAAAATCCTATCTTATTTTTCAGCAACATCTACCCTAATAAAATCATGTTTTTTTTAAAAAAAATTCTTATTTGGTTTTCAAAAAAAACCATATGTATATTCATTTCTTCAATATAAAGGAATATCATAATATTTTTATGCAGTTATTTTTTTTCATCTGATGAACTTAAAATATTAGAATTCAAAAATAATTGGGAATGAGTATCATGAGTTTCCTTTCCCATCAAGCATAGATTATTCCAAGTAATATTTGAATAGAAACATATGATATTTTTTATCATCATACTCTAAATTTCTATTTCTATCAGGTGATTGATCCTCACTAACATACCTTGTATCATTTATCACATGGAAATCATTTTATTATTTTCTTTTCAATGATTTACCATCATTATTATTTTTCTTCAACCTTATATAATCTTCTATGATATGTTTAGGATTTTAGAATTTGTAAAAAATAGTTTCCAAAGACTCATTATTTTCCTTATTATCTTTTATGCTCTCCTAATAATCATATCAAAAGTTCTTATTTTCTATAATCTTGTTCATCATTCTCAAAATTTACGATATTTCTCCACTTTTTATGAATTACTAATATCCAATTGTTGTTTAGATTTTTCTTCATAACAAAAGACATAGATGGTTGACAACTATAAGTATAAACATTTAATGTATATGAAAAAACGACACTATTTTTTCTTTTAAATTTCTAAAAATCCCTTTTCAACTAATTCACATTTTTCATTAAGTTTCCTATGAGATAACCAAAAATAATCTTTATCATATTTTTGGTGTCATTAATCTATATTTATTTTTATTCACATTCCTTAGCTAAAATATCTATCACTTTCTCTATAAGTTATTCATATGTTATTTCTTTCACTATAAAATGTTTATGTCCATTAACAATGGTCATAATGAATGGATGAATTTTTTATACTGATTCTCCAGGTAAAAAATCAAAAACATTATAGTCAGCATGGATCATATCCCCGTGAGTTTCAAGAACATTAAAGGATCTAAAGTGAGTAATCTATAAATTCTTCTATATTCCATTAGTTGTCTCACATGAAAAATATTGACATTAGATACTCCACATCATTGATCAATGAAATTTACTCTAAATTGTATAGTTCACTTGACACTCCAACATTTCACTATGTGTAAAAGTTGATAAATAATTATCCAGATTCTAATAATTTTTAGTCATAATAAGAAAATAATCAAATCCCATTTTGATAATGAATGTATTCATCCAGTATCACCAATGTTAACAGTCTAGATGATCATATGCCAGTATTTATCTAGGATTTATGTTATTTATATATTTTATATAATTTCCTACCATTATTAAAAAAATAACTTTTCCTTTATGCAGGTTAGTGTAAGGAAACTGTTATGATTTCCAACAAAAAGGCAATAAAAAAGATAAGAGGCAAGCTCTATTAAAGAGACAAAATCTAATACCAAGTTTTAGTACCAAAAGGTAGAGTGTAAAGGTAGGAAAACCCTAAAATATGGTTGAATTGTAGTTAAAATCCTATAAACTTTCATACCACTCCAGTGTATGTGGATCAGTGGATATATCATTCAATAAACGTATAAAAAACCAGATTAAACCAATTTTATGTGTCAAAATAAAATATATTGATAATTAGAATAATAAAATTGTAAAAAAAAGTATATAAAAAATTAAATCATGTAGAAATAATAGTTTTGTGGGATGAATTTAAAAAACACATCAAAAAAAATAAAACAAATAGGTATTAGATAAAAAATAAACACCTAAAAAGTTTTCAATTACCCAAAAAAAATACAATGATGGAACCCTTCAATAATAGAAAAAATTGTTAGGTGGTTCCTATCTAGAACCAAGGTATCCCCACTCTAAGACTAGAGAATCCTCAACTATAAACCCTTTAGGTGGTATTAGAGTCCTATCTCTAAACACTCTATATTCCATTCCACAGAAGCCCTTAATCAACCATATTTAAAAACATATTTATTTTATACCATAAAGTCCCATAAATGAAGTATCAGACAAAATATAATCCAACCAATAAGCTACTATATCATGAAATATTTGAAAAAGAGATAATATAGAAGAAAAATATAGATAAATTGCAATGAAAACCTCAAACAAATTCTCTAATAAAAACTCTCATTAGAAAAATAAATCTAAAGAACTCGGTGATAATGATGTGAAGTATAGATTCAAAGTGATTGAAAACTCTTAATATCACTTGTGTAACAAAAACTTTTGATCCTTGATGCCTTGGTGTCTTTTTAAAGACTTCTATATAGAAGACATAAATGGGTGAAAACTAATATCTTTAAGTCCTATTGCAATGACAACAAACACTATACTCTACCATCATTTAAATCTTGTTATAATATGAATCTTCTAATGAGATTAAATTATTCATACCATTAAAATTCACATGAATGTTTTGATAGATATATAAATTTATTCAGTTTATTGGAACATGTATAACAGAAAATAAAACTACACAACAAAAACTAAAAATAGAAAGTTCAAAGTCAAATCATATTTCTCTAAGAGTGTGTTGTGATTTTCAAAGCCAAGGATAAAAGTAAGCTATTAACTTAAAATTAATGCCTTTCTATATGGAATTAATATGTCGAGTTCCTTTATATATGACATTAAACTATAAGAAACCAAAAATTCACCATTTCCTCATTTATTGAGCATAGTATAATTCAATTTTGTGTGGTGTTATTTTAAATTAATTAATGTTAGTCAATCACTTTTATCAAAGATAAATAATATTTTTTCTCATAAAGACTACATGAATATTATTAAATCTATAATTGATAATTATAATAGACAATAAACTCCTTTATGTAATGATTTAACCTCCCATCCTCTTAGTTTTGAAAATTAAACACACACACTACTAAAAATGGGTGTGAGTCAAGGAAACATTAGAAAAAATTCCCTAGTTGATAATTACAATGATAATTGGAATTCTAATAATTAATTTTAACCTTATTATTATTTATACTATAAATGGTATTGTAAATATTGAATATGTATACACCATTAAACATGTTATATCAACCATTAAACATTTAATTCATATAAATAGAATAAAAGTTGTTCTTTATTACAAATAAAAATACTTCCCTATCTAAGAATTATATATAAATTGAATTCCTTTTGATTAATGGTACATGATAACAGTTTTTAAGTGATAATAGAAATAAACTGGGAAGAATTGGACTCATCATCCTCACATATAATGCATCAAATATTGATTTATTCCAAACCCATGGGTCCATTTATACCATAATTAATCTAATCCATTATTTGATAAATTTCATATTTCTATTAATATACTATGAATATATGATTTCTAATACCCATGATTCAATGTTATATAAATTGAAAACTATAAAAATAGTTCCTTACACATGTGATTATTCCATTATTTCTTAAGTCCTTCGATCACATTGAGTAATTTTGTGTTTTCATATATATATATATTATGATTAGAATCCATAAATTTTTTGTGTTTTAGAAGAGTAAATACTTTTCAAAACATCACATCAATAAACTATTAATACCCCTTTTCCATAATATCCAACAATTTATTTTAATTCAATAAAACAGAAAAGATGAATGTGCATTACTTATTGAAACCAATTATAAAAATATTTTATGAACAATCTTGATGAATATCACTCATAAAAAATAAATAGGATCCTCCTAAGATAGTCAAGTGGTTGTTTGGATCACCCAATGCTTAAGGTAGGATTCTCTCTTTATCCACAACCTACTAGAACATTAATATTAATGGAAACAAGATAATTATTATTGCGAATTGGAGTTTCAATGATCAAGTGTCACACATACAGTCATATGTACTATTTCACAAGGATTGAACAAAATCATACAAGACTTCAAGCATGATCATTATATTTAAAAATGGTTAATAATTTTTTTCCATAACTCAAATATTTCAAAAAATCAATAAAAAATCAATAACTCCTTGTAACATTTAGGCAAACCATCCATTAATTTTTAAACACTTATATAATTAAAATAAATGTTTAAAACTAGTTAAAACATTATATTAAATAATTTTACTTGAATAGGATGATAAACTAAATAGAAGATAATCAAATATATATGTGAATATCTCACTTTAGGATTTCCCCTTTCCCTTCAAGCCACCACTCTATCTACATGGTGATCCTTTTGGTTTTAGGGTTTTCTATTGTAATCCATAAATAAATATGATCTCCTCTATTTTTATTGTTTTGTTCGAACATTTATCCCTACTCTCGATTTGATGTTAGAGGGACTTATCATGTCATGATATTTGGGACACATAGGTCAGTGGCTTGGTTTTGGTGACGTATTGGGGTAGGAAAGCTATAAGAATGGAGCTAGGACTCTAGAGGTAGCACACAGAGTTGGTATGTGGTGTTTCATGAAGGGTAAGACCACAACAATGGTGTATCCCTATGGAAGTGCATGATAATAGATCTATGGAAATTTTTCTGATATAATAAAAAATTAAAGACAAATTCATAAACTGAAAAAATAAAAAAAATAATTCCCAATATACCTATCATGGTGGGATAGGTGTGGTAACTGATGAGCGCACTTTCAAAATAATTTTCCCTGTATAATTGTTTTAAGAAAGCACTCCGTAGAATAGCGCCTTGGTCAAAACCCTTTTAATGAAGGTGTTGTTTCAAATAGCACCTTCCCATGTATTTTATTTTATTATATATATATACATATATATATTATAACAAATTTTTAATAAATAATAATAATGATAATAATAATAATGATGTAGACAAATAAAATAACTATATTATTATTAAATATAAAAATAATTTTTATATTCATTAAACTAATCTGTATTTTATTTTTATAGTCAAATAAATTACAATCATATTATCATTAAATATTATTATTATTATATAATAATTATGCACATATAATCATTTCAACTTAATGATTATTTATAATTAATAACATTATTGATTATATTATTATTTAGTATTATTAAATATATAAATCAATAGATTATATAAAATATTTAAAATTATTATTCATTTGTTTGTTATTATTAAAATATTAAATATATTATTATTATGGATATTATAAGTGGTTAATAATTTTTTTTAAAAATTTAATGATAACATTATTATAAAAAATTATATTTTCTATATTTAAATTTTAATTAATAGTTATTTTAAATTATATTATTAAATAATTTATTACTTACATTAAGAATTATATTATTTACATCATTATTCCTAATTATTATTGTAATTCTAGTAAATGTTACAAAATATAATTTTTATTTATTAAAAATGTAATTCATAATATTTTACAATAATAAAATAATTAATATTTTTGATTTGTTATTTTTTTGGAATTTCTTTTTTTTCAATTAATTCTAATTTGTACAGTCAATGCTTTAAATTTCATATAGATTTTATTTATACTATATTTTATATGGATATTTTTTTTAAAATGTAAATGTAATGTTTTTAATCAATAAAGATTTTGTCCTATAAATTATTTTTCAATTTTTTTATTTGTTAAAAATAGTATTTTCAACTATTTCTTATAAGTTTGATCCATTTTTATACTTTTATTTATATTGGTATTATAGTTTATATAGACTTCCAAAGTCACTTAATTGAAACGTAATAATGTTTCAAATAAGTGAATTTTAAATCCTATAAAATATAAACTAAAAGACAAATCTAAATGAAACATAAAACATGGATTAAACATATAAAAAATAGATAAAAATCATAAAAATTGTTGATGGGGAATAATTTCAATAGAGAAAAATATTAATGTTTTAAATCATAACATTTGTACTCATAATTATTTATACTGAAAACATTTTTTGTATAAATTAAATTTTGTATTATTATTTTTTTGACATTACTTTTATCTTAAATTAATTTTTATTTTCACATTCAATTTTTTAAATTTAATATTGATTTTATTTATTCTATATTTTATGCGCATATATTTATTGAAGTGTAAATGTAATATTTTTAATCAATGAAGTTTATTTGCAGTAATTTTTTTGTTTTTTTATATTTATTAAAATAATTTTTTTCAACTATTTCTTATATGTTTAATCCATGTTTTATGTTTTATTTATATTGGTCTTATAGTTTATTTTTTAAAGGCATTAAATCTCACCGACATGAAATGTAATAAAGTGTCAAGTAGTTGAACTTGGATGCCTATAAAATATAAACTATAATAACAATCTAAATGACACATAAAAATGGATTAATCATATAATAAATTTTAGAAAAAAAAAATCCTAAATTATTTTGATGATAAATAATTTCAATGGAAAAATATCATTTTTTGAAAACATAACATTTGTACTTATAAATTATTTTTAAAGTAAAATTTTTTGTTTCCATTATTATTTTTTGTTTCTTTTATTTTTGAAGTTCCTTTTATTTTCAATTAATTTTTATTTACACATTAAATGTTTCAAATGTCATATATATTTTATTTATGCTCGATTTTATGTGCATAAATTTTTTGAACAGTAAATGTAATGTTTTTAATTAAAAATTTTTTATCGTGTAAATTATTATTTTTTTATGAAAAAAATTATTTTTAACTATTTCTTATATGGTTAATACATGTTTTATGTTTCATTTTTATTGGCGTTATACATTATATTTTATAGGATTCCAAATTCATCTACATGAAATGTAATAATGTTTCAATTAGGTGACTTTGGTAGCCTATAAAATATAAACTATAAGACTAATCTATATAAAATGTACAAAATGGATTAAACATTTTAGAAATAGATTAAAATAAAAAAAATCATAAAAATATGTTGATGAAAAATAATTTCTATGACACAAAATATAGTTGTTTCGAAACATAACATTTTTACATATAGGTTATTTTTACATATAACTTTTTTTCATGTAAATTCCAAAAAATCAGCATTAATATTATTTTTATTTAATTTTTATTTTTATAGTTAATTTTTTAAAAATCATATAGATTTTATTTATACTATATTTTAGGGGGGGGGAAATTCCCATATAACAGAAATTTTAAATTAGTAGGTAACTCTAAAATCTTATAAAATATAACTTATAATATACTTTTAAATAAAATTTGTGACATACATTCAGACAAATCATCAATCCAAGAATTGATATGCTCAAAATAATTATACAAGGAGTTCTTAAAAACTAAACCTCCTTTAAAATGTGCGTTATATAGTTCGAATAGATCAAATGAGCTAGGATTGCATTTAAATAACAAGAAAACAACTATACACTATCTTTTTAATTATAGGAATGGACGACATGTCAAACTGAGGTATCATTTTTCCAAGATGACTGAAAATGATGATTGAGTGATTTAAAATACTAAAACATGTGTTTGGTGGTTAAAACCATAGAAAAAATTCTTTAATTGATTTGAACTCGTATGAAAGGTGTTTTAGACTTATTCTTGATGTGTGTGAGCAGAATTTGTGTCAATTCAAAATGCGATATGCTCGAAGTGATTAAATAAAGAGTTATTAGAAAATGATAATATTTAAAAACAAGCGCTATAGAGTGAAAACTATCCAAATCAGCATATATTTCTATTAAGTAATATGAAAACAACCGTAGATTAATTTTTGAATTATTGGAACCAATGGTGCATCAAACTGAGGTGTTGTTTGGCGGAGACATCCAGAAACATAGTTTCAACAATTAAAAATGCTAAAATTTATGTTTAAAAATTAAAACCAAATAAAATGATCTCTAATTTATGTGAAATATAATGAAATTTTTCTTTGGATTATTTTTTATGTGTGTGAGTAGACGGCACGTCAATCCAATGTGTAATGTGCTTGAACATAAAAAATATGATGTTCTTTGAAGGTGTTAACTTTTAAAAACATACAACATATATTTAAAGCCAACCAAATGAGATTGAATTACTGTGAAATATCAAGAAAATATACATAGATTAATTTTTTAATTTTAGGAACTTATGATGAATTAAACCAAGGTCTCGTTTTCCTGAGATGACCGATAACACAGTTT
Source organism: Viscum album (assembly GCA_963277665.1). Lineage (NCBI taxonomy): Eukaryota > Viridiplantae > Streptophyta > Magnoliopsida > Santalales > Viscaceae > Viscum > Viscum album. The sequence continues at coordinate 1,779,157,855 of OY728157.1, forward strand.
AAGTAATTTAAAACTCTAAAACGTCTATTTGACTATTATAACCATAGAAACTTATTTCCATTTAATGTGAAATCTTATAATATCTCCCTTAGAATTATTTTTGACATGAATGTGCTTAAAACACATCGATCTGACATGTCATGTGATCAAAAAGAACAAATATGGAGTTTTAAAATAAATTTCTATAAAAACAGGCTTCATTGGGTGAAAATAGACCAAATGAGCTCAGATTGATATGAAATAATTAGAAAAAAACCATTGATTAATTTTTTAGTTTTTAAATCCACAACATTTTAAAACCTAGTTTCATTAATTAAAAATGTTTAAACAAGTATTTGATGGTTAAAATCAAAGAAAACAATCCCAAAATGATTTCAAATATTATGGAAGATTTATTATAATTATTTTAGATATGTCCAAACAGATGATGCGTCAATCCAACATGTGATGTTCTCAAGTGGACTAAATAAGGAGTTCCTAGAAATTGAAAGTTTTGAAAATGTGAAACACATATTAAAATTGGCTAAATGAGCTCGGATTAATGTGAAAACACATGAAAAAAAATCATAGATTTATTTTTGAAATATAGTAACTGACGACACATCAAATCGAGGTGTTTTTTTCTCAAGATGATGGAAAATTCAGTTTCAGTAATTTAAAATGTTAAGATATATATTTTATGGTTAAAACCATATAAAATGATCCATAATTTACATAAAATATCATAAAAATGTATTAGCATTATTTTTGACATGTGTGACCAAATGGTGCGTCAATCTAACATGTGATGTGATTGAAAAAACTAAATTAGGGTTTCTTATAAAATGACTGTTTTTAAAAACATACAAAAAATTTGAAATTTTCAAAATGGGATCGTATTGATTTGCAATCACATGATAACACCCATAGATTTATTTTTGAATAACAGCAACTATCTGTGTGTCAAACTAAGGTGTCGTTTGTTCAATATGATGGAAAATGCAGTTTTAGTAATTTAAAACACTAAAACGTTTGTTTGATAGTTAAAACATGAGAAACAAATCCCAATTTTATGTAAAATCTAATGAAAACTATCTTATAATAATTTTATATATGTGAGAGTATACGACACTTCAATCCGACATATGATGTGATCAAAATTACTAAATAAAGAGTTCTTAGAAAATGAATGCATTTAAAAACATGCACCATGGAGTAAAAATCCTCTAAATGAGATCGTATTTCTATGAAATCACATGACAATAACCATTTATTTATTTTTTAATTATAATAACTGACGACGTGTCAAACTAAGGTACACTATTCCCGATATGACTAAAAACATAGTGTCAATAATTTAATGTGCTAAAACATGTGTTTCATGGTTAAAACCAAAGAAAATGATCTCAAATTGGGGTGAAATATTATGGAAAATATCATTGAATTATTTTAAACATGTATGAGTAGACGACGTGTCAATATGACCTATGATGTGCACAAAAATGACTAAATAATTATTTCTAAAAAACGACTGTTTTTAAAAATGTCTGGTATAGAGTGAAAACTGGCCAAATGAGCTCGTATTGTTGTGAAATCACATGACAACAATCATAGAATGATTTTATGAATTATATAAAATGATGGTATAATACCTCGACCTTTCTGGAGATGCCTCAAGCTCATATACGTACTCTTTTTCTGTGTGTTTATCACTTTTCATTTTGGTTTTACCTTGGGGTGTGTTTTGGGGAAAATTTGAGAAAAATTAATTAATGTGGGTAGTGCATGATTGGCACATGGTTTTCCCTACCATGAACCGTATCCCAAAAAATTGTACACCCTATAGAAATAGGATTTTCATGGTTGGCGCACAATTTTTCAAACTGTTCTCCCTATTCAGGGAAATCATGCACCCCCCCCAGAATTGGGGCACAGTTAAGGTGCACGATTTTTCAATGCATTTGTCTCTGCCTAGAAAATATTGTTGGGATTTTTATTTAAACTGAAAATTAGTTTTTAAAATTACCTAACTGGCCATATTAACCCCTAATCATCCCTAGTTAAACTTTAATCTCTGTTTCACAATTTTAGAGTCTCTTGAATATATTCCAATTCTTCCCAACCTTCGTTCTTGTTGATTCAATGTCCGAACCAAATATCTACACCTTCCCTGGTAAGTGAATCTTTTCCTGATTGGTTTCTCATCTCTTTATCATTCTTCTCCCATGTTTTAAAGGATATTTAGGTGCTGTTTATTCTACATATAGCTATAGTTTTATGAGATCATGATTCGTTTGATCATAGATATAGGATTCAAATCTAGATTGTGTTCTTCTCCGCGTTCCGGATTAATCCCTTTCGAATTGGGGATTCTTTTGTTGGAGATCATTTCTCAAAAAATTAATGTTGGTGGTATATAATTCAAATCCAAAAACCTTGATTTCAATTATGTGTATGTAATTGTAAAATTATAACTAGATGATTAGTTATTGAGTTTCTTCGACGGAATTAATTAATTTAGTGAATTAGTTCATTGGGGGAATTGTGAAATTTGGAATATTTGGATTGTGAGTTTAAATAAATAATTGTTGAATTAATTATAGAGTTATTGAGATTATTGAACTTGATTAATTAATTGACAAATGAATTTATGGTAATTTTGGGAAAATTAAATTGATTGATTAGAATGAATTAAATTTTGAATTAACTTTTGAGAGATTGAGATTATTTAATTGAATAATTAATTGTTGAATTAATTATTTTTATATTGAGATTGTAAAATTGTAAAAATCAATTATTTAATTTGATATTGGAAATTATAATGATTATGAAATTGATAAATATTATTATTTATTTATTTATTTAATTATAGAACCTTATGTGATTAATTAATTATTAAATTAATTAATGGGGTTTATGTGATTCATTAATTTTTGAATTAATTAATGTGATAATCATGTGTGGGACATGGTCTGTTTCATCAAAATCTCATAGTGTGAAAAGAAATGATGAATTATAACCAAGCCATTCACATGTGATAATCATGTGTGGGACATGTTCTGGTGCATCAAAAACCCATAGTGTGAAAAGAAATGTTGAATGTTAATAGTGGCATTAATTTATAAAATGAAATGACGAATGTTAATAGTTGAATTCATATTTTATTTGAATTTATGAATTGTAACAATGCCATTTAAATGTGAATTGTGATGAAGAATAATAACAATGGAATTCTAAGACACACGATATCCCTCTAGGATAGTTCAGACTGCAGAATCGTCCAAAAAGGTATTTAGAGTCTGGGAGTACTCAGAACCTAGGGGTTATGTTGTTAAATAAAGAGTAATTTAATAAGTGTAAAATGTTTAATTTATTTATATTGTGTGTTCTTTATACAGCTGTAGAGGTAGTTTGAATGGATGTTACTTTATATGTCATTGTTGGTGGCCTAATTTGTTGTACTCACAGCCTATTCGAGCTGCCTGATTAGTACCTGAATATATTTCATGTTTATAGGATAGGATAAGGTCAAAGTCCCTATGTTAGATGGATAATTTGGGATGAATCATAGATGAGGGAAACAAATGTGTTTCAAGACCCACTTGGATGTTTTTAGTGTCTTTACTTTTGGGTTTTATTTTAACCCTTGGCATGTACTTATTCATGTCATATCTACTATTCAGTTTTGATATTGTATTTCTAGTTATGGCCATCTTGTGATAATGGTATTGTTCTACTTTTGGTTTTATTTAATTTGGTTATTTCTTATTTATTTTCACTGTGGTATTACTATGATAAAGAACGTATAGTCTCAACTTGATCGACATTTGACCCTCACTTCTAGATGGTAGCCTCCAGAATATAAGGAGGCATGTATGAGGTCATGTGACTGAATGACTCGGGGCACCGTTTTGTGGAACCCAGGTTGGGATGTTACAAAGTGATATCACTAGAGCTTTTAATTCTATTTTTTTTTTCTGTTTTACTGATTGGTAATGGTATACAGAAAACTATGAAGATTCATGACTTATTCATGAGATCATTCATGGGAGTTACAAAACCATGTACAGGGGAAACCCAAGTACCCAAGTGGGATTGTTGTTATTGATGTGTGTTGTTAAAGATGGTGATATTTCACCTTAGGTGATATACTTGTTGTGTGAGGTGATTATTGTTTTAGAGATTTTTTGAGATTTGACTCATGGCTCGATAAGCCACATGAGTTGAGTATATAATTAGCATTCTAGGAACCCCTGTATTTTTTTTGACATGCATCATTTTAAGAATGCACGGAAAAATGAGTTTTGGGTATGTTTTTGAACTTGAAATGTTTTTCCTGGCTTGTGAAATTGAATTGAAAAAGGTGACAAATGTGAACATGAAAATCATAAAATGATGCAAGATGAGAATAATGGTTGTATAATGAGAAACTTGATAATGAGATTGTGTTTACATTTTTTTTAACCATGACATAGAGGTAGAATGGTAAAGGGTAATGATAACACCTTGGTTTTGACATTGAGGTGTGGTTTGAAAAAACGAATTTTTTTGGAATATTGTGTTTCTCATAAATTTGTAAATGTTGTGAAATGTTTCCTATAGTGTGTGTTTTAAATTGTATTGTTATTCCTCCATGATGATTCTTGTTGAGAGGGTGACATGATTATATGGCTAAGGAAGATCCTATAGTGGTAAAACCTAAGGCACTGGTAATAACAATAGAGGAATCAGAGAGTAGTTCCAAGCACTAGTGCAGAAAACATTTTTTACATCGGTTATTTTTTATTATTTACGTCGGTTTTTAGGCGACGTTAATACGGACGACGTTATAAATAACGTTTTTTACGTCGGTTATTTAAAACCCGACGTAATATCCCTAACATCACGGTGGTTATCACGTCGGTTCATATAATAACCAACGTGATAAATATGCGCGGGGGGGATTTATCACGTCGGTTATTTCCTAAACCGACGTGATAAAACGCCTGGGATATCGTTTATCACGTCGGTTATGTCATAACCGACGTGATAAACCCTTCCCCTGGCCTATTATCACGTCGGTTATTTAAGAAACCGACGTGATAAAAAGGCCTGGGAAACGTTTTAGCACGTCGGTTATCCAATAACCGACGTGGTAAATCGATTCCGAGGCCTTTTAGCACGTCGGTTATATTAAGAACCGACGTGATAAAAGCACCGGGAACGGTTTATCACGTCCGTTCTAGAAAAACCCGACGTGATAAACCCCTACCGATTATTTACCACGTCGGTTATAAAATAACCGACGTGAAAGAAATTTTTTTTTTAAATAATTGCACTGCTCTCACCAAAAAGAAACCAGAAACCAAACAAAAATAACCATGCCAGCCCTCCCCCAAGCCCCAACTGAACCCCACCCTCATCTATACCCACCTAACAACTTGGCCAGCCCTCCCCCACCACATTGGAGCCCCACCACAACCCTTGGACACCCCCCACCCCTTGGACAGCCCCCACCCTCATTTACACCCCCACGACCCCTAGTACAGCCTCAAACACCCATTGGACACCCCTCCCATATCCCTTGGACACCCTCCACCCCTTGGACACCCCCCACCCCTTGGAAAGCCCCCCCACCCTCATTTACACCCCCAAGACCCCTAGTACAGCCTCAAACACCCATTGGACACCCCCCACACCTTGACAGCCCTCCCAGACCCCTTGGACACCCCCCCCCCTCATTTACACCCAACCGGCCCCTTGGACAGAACTCCCAGACACCTTGGACACCCCCCCACCCCTTGGACACCCCCCCACCCCTTCGACAGCCCCCCCACCCTCATTTACACCCCCCCGAACACTAGGACAGCCCCAAACACCCCTTGGACACCCCTCCCATATCCCTTGGACACCCCCCCCCCCACCCCTTGGACACCCCCCACCCCTTGGACAGCCCCCCACCCCCTGGACACCCCCCCGACCCCTTGGAAACCCCCCTACCCCTTGGAAGCCCCCCCATCCCCTTGGACATCCCCAAACACCCCTTGGACACCCCTCCTATATCCCTTGGACACCCCCCACCACTTGGACACCCCCACCCCTTGGACAGCCCCCCCCCCCCACCCTCATTTACACCCAACCGACTCCTTGGACAACCCCAAACACACCTTGGACACCCCTCCCATATCCCTTGGACACCCCCACCCCTTGGACACCCCCACCCTCATTTACACCCCCCCCCCGACCCCTAGGACAGCCCCAAACACACCTTGGACACCCCTCCCATATCCCTTGGACACCCCCCAAACACCCACCCACCCCCTTGGAACCTCTCCCCCCATACCGAAATCCAGACCAGAAAAACCATCAACAGTAGACCAAAACAAGAAGTCGAGAAAAATTAAAAACATTCACTTATATAACATTCAAAACTTACACTGTCAACTTAAAAAAAAACTAAATCCAACCTAAACGACTACGAAATACACAATTACATTGACAATATTCAAAATTACATTTTACATTACAAACAACTAAAAGTCAATCAAACCTGTAAAATAATTTGACCACTCCACTTGTAAGTGTTTGATATCTTCAGCAGTAAAGGGTTGAGGGTCATCAAAAAGCTACAAAGGAAAAGGATAGTAGTCAACGTGTATAATGAATAAATCAAATTGAAATATTATGAGAAAGAGGAAATCTTACCAGGTCAAAACTCAGAACTGTCCCAGTTGTTATTATTTCATACATAAATCTTAACATGTAATATCCGCATTCGATGATGCCTTGTTGCTCATGACATTTCTGTTTGAATGAGTGTAAATTCAATATATTATTTTTATGTAATAAATCAAAATGTACAAATTATAAATGGATATTTACCTTCGCATGTACATATTTGATCTTGTAATTCCTTTTCTTTGCGCTTTTTCGAAAGTGGACCCATTCCCTGTTAAAAAATAATACGAATGGGGTAAATTTAAAATTCATTATAATATGTAAAACTATTGTGAAATTGAAACTTACGTTTCCAATATATTCTTAAAACTTTCTCGCACATCATCATGGAGAGAGCATATCCAATAAAGTGTTTTCTCCCTAGGGAAAAAAACCCCTAACATCCAATGATCCCTGAGAAAAGGAAATTTAACGTTAGTGGTTTTTTATGTTAAAAGATAATTAACTCTTTGAGAGGGATGTGTTTCATACCTCTCACAAAAAGGCATCATCCAACACTGTGTGATTACATTCTTTTCAAATCTATCAGCAATATAAAGCATTCTTTGTTCCTCATCCAATGCACATGCTTCAGGGGAAATCAATTGTGGGTCCACGAATCCATATACATCTATCAGCTCATTCCTCTCACAAATTTTATACATATACCTAATACAAAGCAGACATAAGTATACATTTTTAATAAATATAACGCAAGGAAAAGGTGTTAAGACTTACATGATAAAAATTTGCACCACGTTGATGCCCAACTTATCTCCAGTGACAAACTCCATGATATCAGTTTTCATAATCCCCACACATAGTTCACGTCCACAGACATGAGCTTCCATTGTAAAGTCATAATGATCTGCCACCAAATTTGAATATCTTGACAATTTGTCAAGACTGCTAGTATCTGCATCTGATGTCATAGCTATCTGTCTTTGTTGTTGTCTATACAGTATTTCTTTACCTTTGAAGTATTCCTGTAAAAATAAATTGAAAAATATATTAGTTTTCAAATGATAAAACATTAATAAAAATATAAAATAGAAGATATAACATCCATACCTCTATGGTAATGAGTCGAAGAAGTCTGGATGGCCAAAGTAAAAAATGGCCGATACTATGTCCAACTGTCGTCACCTCATCTGTAGGTAATGGTATCCGAGCTGATCTATCTATAATATCCTGTACAGTGACCCTCTGATTCTCTACCTCTAACTGTTGATGATGAACTGTATCTCCTATACAATATACCATCCCATATGCAACTATATGATGTTGAGGATCATCAACATACAACTCACAATAAGTAGGTAGCTGCGACGGAGGAGGAGGATCAAAAATGGGGTCCGCAGGCTGAGGTGGGGGAGTGGGAGCTACTGGGAGAGGTGGAGTGGGAGCTGCACCCTGAAATTGTCTTTGCAAGTCTGCAAACATTAACGGCACCAATGCTCTAATCTTGTCCTCCATTTTCGCATTAATATTATGGACTTCAGCCTCCATGGATTCTATTTTTTTTTATAAACTCCCTCAAAGTTACAAGTTGAGGAACGTGGCAACACTTTTCTTACCGATACACCTGCCAGATATCCTCTTACACGGCCAGGATTTTCGGGCTTTCCCAATGCCACAGATAAAATATCTTCCCTCCCAGATGGTGTAAATGTCCCCTGTGAACTCTTCTCCTCAAGAGAGTCCTGTAATAATTAATTGAACATTTCTATAATGATTAGAAATATATGACGAAAATAGTAAACTTAAATAACTAAAATAGATATCTTACAATCCTCTCAACTACGAGTCTCGATTCTTCCGAAAGATATTGTCCTTTTTTGCCCTTCCGAGCTCTTTTCCATTTCTCATGTCTAGATGGAGGGGATGGAGGGGCCACCTCTCCAGAGCTTGAAGACTCAGCTCTTAGTTGTTGAAATTTTTCTGCCATCATTTGTTCTTCCAATAATGCATACCCTCCCCGAGATAAACTATGAGGGTATACATTTTTAGATTGGATCTCTTGATGAGCTTTCCTTGTTTGCTGTAAATTAAGAATAAGTAATCATTAACAAAACAATAATAAGATCATTTATATAAGAAAGCTTATAAAAGTATACATTGCCCTTACCAAAAATGATTCTTTTCTTCTACTTTCAAAAAATTCTCTCCATGTGTCTTCATCTATAAAAGGATATATACGACATGGATTCTCACGACTCCTATGACCATAAATGAAATCAGATGAGAGGGTTGATTTGAAATCCCTCCATCTCCTAGCAGCCAACGATAAGCATTTCTTCCTGACTCCTCCAGTGTCAGGAATATCAAATGTCATCTGATAAAAAAGAGGTTAAAAATATTATATATACTAGAAACATTTAAAGAGCAGTCAAACAATAGCAAAAGATCTTACCAAAATGGTCTCCCACAGCTGAGAAATTATCGCCTTATCCACACTTCTCCAATCATCATAGAGAATGCTTACTTTGCTCTTAGCCTGAGTTGCTACAAAACCCTTAAAATCTTTAGCATTTGGACCTCCAGGAAGATCATCATCATCAAACTCCACGACTATCCTCTCCTCCTTCGTATGGGAAAGTGATAATTTTGGTAAACGTGTGCACCCACGCTTACCAACCTTTGAACTCTTTTTCGTAATAGGAGCATGTGAATGTTCCTCCCCAGATGTATGACCAATATGCTCATCTCCAGAATCATGTGGCTGATCAACTGATTGATCTGTCATTTTCCTTCAAATCAAAAAAACAAACATTAGTTCACAAATAGAAAAGTGTACTAAATTACATAATAGTAAACATTGGTAATATGGTAAGCATGTTAAACAATGATAAACATGGTAAACACAGGCAAAAGGTTGCCAAGGAGTTGGCCCAAGAAAGCTGAAAAGTGGACTCACTGAGTCCACCGGTCAGCCGGTGTGAGCACACCGCTAGCCGGAGGACCCAGGCAGTAGACTTGCCACTGCCTGGAGCCACCGGCCGGCCGCTGGCTCACCACCGGCCGGCCGGTGGACCAGACAGAGAGCCTTCCTCTCTGTCTGGACCACCGGCCGGCCGCTGGTGATCCAGACAGAGAGGAAGGCTCTCTGTCTGGTCCACCGGCCGGCCGGTGGTGATCCAGCGGCCGGCCGGTGGACCAGACAGAGAGCCTTCCTCTCTGTCTGAACCACCGGCCGGCCGCTGGCTCAACACCGGCCGGCCGCTGGTGATCCAGACAGAGAGGAAGGCTCTGTCTGGTCCACCGGCCGGCCGGTGGTGAGCCAGCGACCGGCCGGTGGTTCAGACAGAGAGGAAAGCTCTCTGTCTGGACCACCGGCCGGCCGCTGGCTCACCACCGGCCGGCCGGTGGACCAGACAGAGCTTTGTTCTGGACCACCGGCCAACCGGTGATCCACCACCGGCCAGCCGGTGCGCCCAGGACTTCTCCTCTTTACGGTTTTTATTGTTTTATCGTTTTGGTTTGATACATATTTTAATAAGTAAAAAATTTACAGTATCTAACATTATATGAAAAAACTAAATGTAAACAAGAAATAAACTTGTGTTACCTGTAATTTTAGGAATGTACAGTTGGATTGTTTTCCCAAATTCCTTCATCGTGATCGTTCCTTATGGCACAAACCATGTCTTCAACATACTCATCATTATGTTCTGTTAATCTTTCCATGGAAGTAGGGATCTCACATAAATCAACATCTTCATCAAATTCATCCTCACCAACATATTGGTTTTTCCCTTGTAAAACAACAGCCCACTGCATATCTGATTGATCTACTACATAGAAAATTTGTTTGGCATGTGTTGCCATTATAAAAGAATCAGTTGTGTCTTCCAATATATTCAGATTAACAATTGTCATTCCAAATTCATCGTGTCTGACACTATTGTTACCGATAAACCATTTACAGTTAAAAACGGGAACTTTAATTTTAAAGTAATCAGCCTCCCATATGTCTTCAATCACTCCATAATATGCACTTGATGCCGAAATTGGGTTTCTGTCCTTAGCACTCGAAAAATGCATTGCTTCTGCAAACACCAATACACCACTATTCTGAACTGCACTTCTGTTGTCTGGAGCTTTCGTATGAAATGTATAGCCATTAATGTCATAAGCGGACCATGTTATCACATTTAAAGATGGACCACCCACTATTCATTTTAATGTCTCTGATACATCTGATCTACCAAGCAAGGTCTTTTTAAACCATGGCAAAAAAGTTTTGTTGTGCTCATTCAAAATCCACATTTATTTCTTCTTTGGATGACATTGTTTCAACTCATTAATATGCAATGTGATATACGGTTGAACATCAGCTATGTTATTCAAGATGTATGATTCTAACTTCTTCATATGTTCAGCTGACAGTGATTTGACTTTCAAGCCACGAATCCCCTTTCCCTCATTATTAACCCGTTCATGGCGAGATGGAGGCAAACCTATGTGTTGCGCCGTAGCCAAGTAGCTCGTACAAAACTCTGCTACCTCCTCAGAAATATACTTTTCAATAATGGAGGCTTCAGGTCGATATGGATTTTTAACATATCCCTTTAATATTTTCATATACCTTTCAAAAGGATACATCCAACGAAGATATACAGGTCCACAAAGCCTTATTTCTCGAACCAGATGAATCAGTAAATGCACCATCATATCAAAAAAAGTTGGAGGAAAATACATTTCCAAATGACAAAGTATAAAAATTGCATCCTTTTCCAAAATGTTCAAAGCATTCACATCAATCGCCTTGTTGCAAATTGAATTGAAAAAATAACACAACCTCATTATAGTCTTTCTGACACGGATGGGCAATATTCCACGCAGTGCAACTGGTAGAATTTTTTGCATCATGACATGACAATCATGTGATTTCATACCTATCAACTTCAAGTCTTTCAATGAGACAAAATTTTTTACATTTGAAGAATAACCTTGAGGCACTTTGATATCATGAAGACACTGACAGAAGCTACTTTTCTCCCTCTTCGATAATGTATGACAAGCCGGGGGAAGAAATGTTCGTCTTCCTTTAGGAGTGGGAGCTAACTCCAAATGTATTCCCATTGACAGTAGGTCTAACCTTGCATTCAACCCATCTTTTGTCTTTCCTTTAATATCTAGCAATGTTCCGATCAAAGAATCACAGATATTCTTCTCCACGTGCATGACATCAATATTATGTTTGACTTCATGATACCTCCAATATGGTAGCTCAAAAAATATTGACCTTTTCTTCCAAATATGTCTATCATTACCAGATTTCTGTTTCTTTCCCAATGTCACATCAAGGTTTTTCACCCTCTCAAAATACAGTTCTGGGGATAAAGGTTGAGGAGCAGTATCAAATTCTTGTGAGCCATTGAATGCCTTTTTTAGTCTTCTATAAGGGTGATCCATAGGCAAAAACTTTCGATGACCCATGTACACTGTTTTCCTCCCATGATGCAATTGACAATATGACGTCTGTTGTTCGCAAATTGGACATGCTTTATGCCCTTTAACACTGTATCCAGACAAATTTCCATATGCTGGGAAGTCATTTATAGTGAATAGAAGCACTGCATGCAGTTGAAAATATTCCATTTTATAAGAATCATACACCCTAATACCATCAGCCCATAACAATTTCAAATCATCAATCAGCAGTGACAAGTATACATCAATATCATTGTCGGGTTGCTTTGGACCAGAGATCCTGATACTCAACATGACATATTTGCGCTTCATACAAACTTCAGGAGAGAGGTTGTAAATTACCAATAAAACAGGCCATGAACTATGTGTGCTACTGAGGGTTCGGTATGGATTCATTCCATCTGTGCACAAGCCTAGTCTCAGATTTCTAATTTCATTTCCAAATGTAGGGTACTGGGCATCAATTTTCTTCCATTGTGGACAATCAGCTGGATGACGTATTTTTCCATCACATACCCGCTCATCAGCATGCCATCTTAACCTTTTTGCATCATGTGAATTAGCAAATAAACGTTTGAAACGAGGAATTATAGAAAGATACCAAAATACCTTTGAAGGGAGCTTTGTAATCTCTACATCAGCTTGTGATTTTTCTTTCACCTTATACCGTGATGTCCCACATTTAGGACACTCTTTCAGAAATTCATATTCCTTCCTATATATAATGCAGTCATTCAGACAGGCATGTATTTTCCTGTATCCCAATCCCATCGGGCATAATATTTTTTTGGCCTTATAATGTGAATCTGGAAGATCGTTATCTTTTGGAAGAATGTCTTTCATCAATTGTAGCAGCTCTGTAAAACTTCTGTCACTCCATCCATGTTTTGCCTTCAGGTTAATCAATCTTAACACCGCCGACAAAACCGTAAAATCTGTACAACCAGGATATAATGGTTTTTTGGCATCACCATATAGACGTGCAACTATCGGTTCTATCTCAATTTGTTCTGCTACAATATCGCGAATCATTTCTTCAATTCCATCGGAGTTACCATCTTGCGATTCATTATCATCAGTGACATTCTGTCCAGTTTCGCCATGCCAAATCCAAGGGTTGTAACTCGGATTGAAACCATGACAAATCAGATGATCTTTTATCTCTCTACTTTTCAACTTCTTCATATTCAGACATTTCAGGCATGGACAGAAAAAAATGTCACTACTTGGAACATTTCGTTTAGCAAATTCCAAAAAGGCATCAACACCTTCCTCATATTCATTGCTCATTCGATGTGCCGTAATCCAACTTCGACTCATTATTACCTATAACAAATAGCAAAAATATATATATTTTTTAGATAAGACAAATATATGTTTATATGAAAAAAATCATAATTTGAATATAACAATTTTGAAATATAAAACAAATCGATGTGTAAACCCCCCTGGACACCCCCCGACCCCTCTGGACACCCCCCACCCCTCCTGGACACAACCCCCCACCCCCGACCTGCTTGGACACCCCCCTGGACACCCCCCAACCATCTGGACAGCCCCCCCACCCCTCCTAAACACCACCCCCACCCCCTACCCCCTTGGACACCCCCCTGGACACCCCCAACGCCCACCCACACCCTTAGACAGCCCCCCACACCCACCCACCCCCTTGTAAACCCCCCTGGACACCCCCCGACCCCTCTGGACAGCCCCCCACCCCTCCTGGACACCACCCCCCACCCCCTACCCCCTTGGACACCCCCCTAGACATCCCCCAACCCTCTGGGCAGCCCCCCCACCCACCCGGACAACCCCAAATACCCTCTGGAGAGGCCGCCACCCACTTGGACAGCCCCCCACACCATCCACCCCCCTTGGACAGCCCCCCACACCCATCCACCCCCTTGGACACCCCCCTGGACACCCCACCGACCCCTCTGGACAGGCCGCCACCCCCTTGGACAGCCCCCCACACCCACCCATCCCCTTGGACACCACCCTGGACACCCCCCGACCCCTCTGGACAGCCCCCAACCCCTCTAGAAAGCACCCCCACCCCTCCTGGACACAACCCCCCACCCCCGACCTGCTTGGACACCCCCCTGGACACCCCCCAACCCTCTGGACAGCCCCCCCACCCCTCCTAAACACCACCACCCACCCCCTACCCCCTTGGACACCCCCCTGGACACCCCCAACACCCACCCACACCCTTGGACAGCCCCCCACACCCACCCACCCCCTTGTAAACCCCCCTGGACACCCCCCAACCCCTCTGGACAGCCCCCCGCCCCTCCTGGACACCACCCCCCACCCCCTACCCCCTTGGACACCCCCCTAGACATCCCCCAACCCTCTGGACAGCCCCCCCACCCACCCGGACAACCCCAAATACCCTCTAGAGAGGCCGCCACCCACTTGGACAGCCCCCCAAACCCATCCACCCCCTTGGACACCCCCTAGACACCCCACCGACCCCTCTGGACAGGCCGCCACCCCCTTGGACAGCCCCCCACACCCACCCATCCCCTTGGACACCACCCTGGACACCCCCCGACCCCTCTGGACAGCCCCCGACCCCTCTAGAAAGCACCCCCACCCCTCCTGGACACAACCCCCCACCCCCAACCTGCTTGGACACCCCCCTGGACACCCCCCAACCCTCTGGACAGCCCCCCACCCCTCCTAAACACCACCCCCACCCCCTACCCCCTTGGACACCCCCCTGGACACCCCCCAACACCCACCCACACCCTTGGACAGCCCCCCACACCCACCCACCCCCTTTTAAACCCCCCTGGACACCCCCCGACTCCAAATCCATGCACCTATGCTATGGTTGTGTGTGAATAAAGTAGTAACAACTGTAAAAGGGAAACCCATCCAAATGGACACGCCCCAACCCTCTCGGGGATTTATAGAAAACGATGAAAAATTAGTGAAATCATAAAATTACTCAATATTGCAAGTCGAACAAATAGATCTAGGGATGATAAATAAGATTATGGTGCCAAAACGAGTTAAAAGGGTTCGCAATCGAAGAATCTTAGCTAGTTTCAACAAAAAAATCACAACACATATATATTTACTATCCGTGAAAAAAAAAACGAACGAGTGGGAGGATTACATGAGTGCTGCGAGTTTAGATGATTGATCTGAGGAGATTAAATATGAGAAACGATGATCGCAAAATGAATCTAAACCAACGAAATGGACGAGCCGATTCGGGTTTACGCGCGAGAGAGACGAGTCGCGACTGTCGAAGGTAAACTCGCGAATGACAATCCACGGGTCTGGGTAAATTTTTAAATGAGTTATCACGTCGGTTATTCAATAAACGATGTGATAATTGTTTAAAAAACATTTATAACGTCGGTTATTTCAATAACCGACGTAAAAACCTTCCTCCGATTCATTTTTTACGTCGGTTATTTTATAACCGACGTTATAAAGGGCTCAAAATCCGCGTTTTTTTACGTCGGTTATGGAATAACCGACGTCAAAAACATCTGCGGATTCTTTTTTTACATCGGTTATTTTATAACAGATGTAAAAAAGCCTTCAAAAACTGCGTTTGTTACGTCGGTTATTGAATAACCAACGTCAAAGGGCCTTCGAAAACCGCGTTTTTTACGTCGGTTATAAAAATAACCGACGTAAAAAACGAAGCCGAGCGATTAATAACGTCGGTTATAAAAATAACCGACGTTAAATGTGTACCGAACACAGGTTTTTACGTCGGTTAAGAAATAACCGACGTAAAAAACCTCGTTTTACATATTATGACGTCAGTTTTATATAACCGACGTAAAAAATGGTGACGTAAAAAACGTTTTCTGCACTAGTGAAGACAAATGTTCTCAGTTTAATAAATTCATGTCAAGAGACCTAAATTTGGTTGTGCAGAGTATGCCTGACATTACCCGAGAGTTTCAGTTATATCACCCTTTTAATTTTACCATAGAGGGTGGACCTAAGGTACCATAGTTCTAGATTGAGTATATCCAGATGATACATGACCATTTGGAGATTCTAGATGAAAATATGGTCAAGTTGGCTATTTACATGTAATGAGGATCAGTGAATCACTAGTGGGACATTCAGGATCAGATTGGATAGTCTGAGGGTATGTTATGGAAGTAATTCTTAGATAATTTCTTGGAGAACTTTTATACAAACACATTGATTCATGAGGAAGATAATAAATTCCCAAGGTTGAATCAGAGGAGTATGTTTGTGATGTACTATGATAGATGATTTATAGACTTGAAATCCTTTTATTCCATTATTGGTAGGGGATGAGATAGATACTATGAGACGTTTATAGGGGTGACTTAAATGTGAGAAGAAGTCCCAAGTTAACCTATTTCAGTTAAAGAAGTTTATTGAGGTGGTGTATCAGAGTCTCATAGTTGAGGGGAATGTGAAGGAAGAATTAATTGAATGACATATTTTCTCTTCTAGATGATTGTGAGGAAGGAATTTTGAATTTGGGGAGTATCACTCTAACAATGTTAGCCAAGGTAGTGGGAATAAGAGTAACCAGAAAGATGGATCATTTTCTCAGAATCTTACTCGAGTGATCAATCACCAGTGTGGTAGGTTAGGAAACTTCTAAAGATAGTGCCCCACCCACCAGTAGAGTGTTGATCTAGAAGAAATATGGGAAATCTATAGAAGTTTTATAGTAACCCATAGTAGAAATGTGGTGATGGAGCATCCAGACATAACTAGGGTACAAAAAGGGAATCTTCTCCATATTATCAGTCGGGCAGTTGGGGTTGTACTGGCTATGGTGGTAGAGGCAGTGGATGTGGTGATTTTGGAAAAGATTTCATGTATAAGTAGAGTGTGGCAACACAAGGCACTCAGGATACATCCTAGGATATAGAGGTAGGACAATAAAATGACATCCAACCTAAACTTGTGGAGAGTGAGGCTATACCTTCGACAGTGATAAGTACTGTTCATGTATCTTCTATACTATCTAGTACATTTTTTTGATATTGGTACCTCCCATTCCTTTATTTTTCACCAATTGTGAATGGTTTGAGCCTGGTCGTGGAGTTCATGAGTGCGATGTTGCAGATAGATACACTGTTTGGGGTACAATCTAGAGACATTTTCTTTTGAGAGGGATGTTCTCTTGAGGTTTGCTAGTATCTCTTTTTGTGGGATATTTTTATCCTTGACATGACAGTATTTGACCTATTTTTGGGTATGGACAAGCTAGTAGAATACCAATCCCTCGTATATTGTTACTGTAAGAGGGTGACCTTTACATCTCCTGAGTGTGACAAGTATACTCACCAAGTAAAGTGGGATATCAAAGAAGGTCGTGCATCTCTAGTTCACCAAGAACTGGGGGAGCTTACCACCTAGGAATCTACTTTGTTTATGGATGAAAGAGGTGTAATGAGGGATGTCTTTCCACTTATATTTTATAGTTTTCATGATGTGTTTACAGAAGACTTCTCAGGGTTTCCACCTAATATTCATGTGGAATTTACTATTGATCTCATGTTGATGGTTGATCCAATTTCTATTTCACTATACAAAATGACATCGATGTAGCTTCAAGAGATAAAGAATCAACTTGAGGAGTTGTATGATAATGTATTTATTCAACTGAGTATGTCACCTTGGGGTACTCCAATGTTGTTTGCAAACAAGGATGATGAGAATCTAAGCTTGTGTGTCAATTAATGTAATTTGAACCGAATGCTAGTGAAGAACTGGTATCTTTTTTTTTCATATCGACAATCAGTTTGACCATTTGATAAAGGATTCTATTTTATATAATATCATCTTGATATCAGGGTATCATCAGTTGAGTGTTCAAACTTCTGTTATACCTCAGACTGCTTTCAGAAGTAAGTATTACCCATATGAGTTTTCATAATTCCCTTTGGATTAACAAATTCACCAGTAATTTTTAAGGCCTTGATGAATTTAATATTCCATCCATACCTAAATCCATTTGTAGTAATGTTTTTGGATGATATATCGTTGTACTTAAAGACTCATGAAGATCATTCCCAACATCTTGACATTATCCTAAGTACACTGAGAGAGAATCATCTATACACCAACCTATCTATGTGTCAGTTCTGGATTTATTAGGTACACTTCTCAGGTCACATAATCCCAGAGAAATGAGTTTTAGTGGAACTAGAGAAGGTTCATGTAGAATTTTATTGAGATAATCCAATGAATGAATTTGATATCTGTTAATTTTTGTGGTTAGAAGGACATTATCGACTTTAACCATTTTGTAAGAACCTCTTTCAGTCATGACCAAGAAGGGGATAAAGTTTTAATGGATGGAATCATGTGATAATTCCTTATAAGAGCTGAATAGGAAATTTACATTGGTGCCAATATTTATCCTACTCATGTCAGGTGAAAAGTATATGGTGATTTGTGATGCTTATGGGATCAGACATGGAGTAATTTTGATGCAGGGAGATTGCGTTATGGCATACAAATCTCAGTGGTTGAGTAAATATGAATGAAACTACCCTACACATGGCCTCATGTTAGCTATAATGGTTTATAATGGGATGTTTTGGTGGCATTATATATTGGATGAAAATTTAACTATCTATATAGATTACAAGATCTTGAATTATATATTTTTACAGAAATACTTGAATATCCATCAATGGATGTGGGTAGATTATATGCAGGTATTTTATTTTGAGGTGGCATAAATTCCCGAGAAAGGAAAAAGTGTGGATAACACTTTAATCTTGATAACTCAGACTCAGGTGGTTCAGGAGTCAAGTTCTGAGTGGAAGATGATGATTTTTCTGGCTGGGATGCATGTGGTGGTTCAGGAGAGTAATGAGTTAATTAATATCGTATCAATTTCAATGAATTCTATACTCTTGAGGTGGATCACTGACTAGAATTATAGGATATGGAATGTTTATCCTTGAGGTAAAGCCTTGAAAGTGGGGAGTCACATTTCAATTGGGCCATAGATTTGGATGGGATCGTCTATGTCCAAAATCATTTTTTGTACCTATGAGCATGTAGGAGGAGATGATGCAAGCATTTCATTCCTTGAAGAGGATGGTGAATCAAGGTGTGTCCAAAATGTACCATGAGATATGATGATAATTTTGGTGGATGGGCTTGAAAAATGATAATGTACGGTGAATTACATGATGTTTCACCTGTCAGCAGGTGAAGGCTGAGCATCAATGGAATAGTGATTTTCTATAGTAATTTCCCATTTCGGAATGGAAGTGGGAAAATGTGACTATATAATTTTTGGTGGGTCTTTCGAGGATGCCTCGAAAGAAAAACACTATTTTGTGGATGTAGAATATTTAAAAAAGGTAGTGTATTTCTTTCCTATACATGATAATTTCTCATTGTTTCAGTTGAGAGAGTTATAAGTTTAGAATATAGTATATTTTCATGGGTTTCTATATCCTATTATTTCTAACTACGACTCATGTATCACTTCATGCTTCTGGAAAGTCCTGCAGAATGCGCTTGGTATGATGGTTTTATTGAGTACAACTTTCCATCTATAGAAAGTTGGGCAATCCTAGTGTACTATTCAGGTGCTCAAGAATATTATAAGATAATTTGTTCTAGAATTCAGTGTGTCGTGGGAGAATCACCTATATTTATTAGAGTTCTCTCGTAACAATAGTTATCATGAAACTATATAGATGGAACCATATGAGGATCTTTATGGTATTCCATGCAGATCACCTATATGCTATATGAAGGAAGGTGAGTCAGAGTTATTGGGATCAAGTTTCATACAAGAGATGTCAGAGCAGGTTCAGTTGATATAGAAGTGTATGGATATGGCTCAATGTAGAGAGAATTCATATGCTAACAAACATTAATAAACCCTAGAGTTTATATAGGGTGATCGGGTATTCCTTTGGTTATCGCCTAGGTTGGGTCACTGTAGGATTTATAGATAAGGAAAGTTATTCCCCAAGTTCATTGAAACATTTTAGGTTATATTGATAATCAGTCTAGTGGTGTATCATTGGTCTCTACCCAAGAGATATAGTTATATTCATAATGTCTTTCAGGTGTCACCAATTCAGCAGTATCACCCAAACCCTTCTCATGTGATCAATGCGGATGATATTGAGATTAAGACTGATGCAACCTTTAAGGACCATTGGATACGTGTGTTGTATCATAGTGAGAAAGTGTTTTAAGGAAAGACTATGTAGATAGTTCATGTATTGCGGAAACATGGGAATGTTCAGAAGGAAACGTTGGAGAGTGAATAATATATGAGGGATCAGTGGCCTGAACTTTTTAATTTTTAATCAAAGATATGTTTTGGAATACATCTCGAGGATTAGCTATTATAAGGTGAGGATATTGTAGGATACCTAACTTTTAGAAGATTTCTAAGGCTCATTTTTAGGTACTCTGTTTCCTTGTGTTGAGTAATTTTCATTTTGGTTTTCCCTTGGGGTGTGTTTGGATGAAAATTTGATGAAAAAATGGAAGAAAGTGGGTAGTGCATGATTGGAAAATGGTTTTCCCCAACTGTTAACCATATCCCAGCAAACCATGAAACCCTAGACAGAGAGTTCTTATAAGGATGGAACACATTTTTTTCAAACTGTGCACCCTATTAGGAGAAACCATGCACCCTAGAAGAGGCACACAAATTGGAAAACCATGTGTGGATTTTCAATTAACCAAAAAATTGGTTTTTAAATTTATCAATCCCCCCATATTAACCCATAATAGGAGATAGTTTGACCTTAATATCTCTCTCATAAATTTGGAGGTTCCTAGATGGATTCCTAGCCTTCCCAACCTCCGTTCTTGGTGATTCAATGTTCAGACTGGGGATCTACACCTTCCCCAATAAGTGAATCTCATCCTGATTGGTTTCTCATCTCTTTCTTGTTTTTATCCCATCATTGAAAGGATGTTTTTCTGCTTTTTATTATAGATCTAGATCTAGGTTTATTAGATCTTTATCCTTTTGATCATGGAACTAGGTTTAAGATCTAGATCGTGTTCTTTGTCATGTTCTTGACTAAGCCGCTTCAAATTGAGGATTCTTCCATTGGTGAGCATTTGTCAAAAATTCAGGTAGGTGGTCTATAATTCAAATCCCAAAGTCATCAATTTAATTAAGTGTATGTAATTGTAAAATTTCAATTTGATAATTAGAAATTGAGTTTCTTAGATAGAATTAATTTATTTGGGGAATTAATTAATTGAGGGAATTTTGAAATTGAGTAATGTTGGGATTGTGAGTTGAAATAATTAATTGTTGAATTAATTATGGATTTATTAAGATTTTTGAATGTGATTCATTAATTGATGAATTAATTATTGGGAATGTTGGGATATTGAAATTTATAGATTATAAATAATTAATTTTTTAATTAATTATGGTGATATTGAGATTATTGAATTTCATAATTACTTGTTGAATTATTTATTGTTATATTGAAATTGTTAAATTGTAAAAATTAGTTTTTGAATTAATTATTATAAATTGTAGTGATTATGAAATTTATAGAGATGATTAATTAATTATTCAATAAATTAAGGGACCTGATGTGATTAATTAATTGTTAAATTAATTAACGGAACTGATGTGATTAATTAATTATTGAATTAATTAATGTGATAATCATGTGTGGGACATGGTCTGGTGCATCTAAATCCCATGGTGTTAAAAGAAATGACAAATGGTAACAATGAAATTATGATATGATAATCGTGTGTGGGACATGGTATACTGCATCAAATCCCATAGTGTGAAAAGAAATGATTAATTTTAACAATGGTATTAATTTATGTTAATTGTGTGTGGGACATAGACTAACGCATAAAAATTCCATACTGTTAAAAGAAATGATGAATGGTGACCATGGAATTTACATGTGATAATTGTGTGTGGGACATGGTCTACTACATCAGAAGTTTATAGTGTGAAAGGAAATGTTGAATTGTCCATGGAATTCATTTGTGAAATAAATGATGAATGTTAACAGTGGAATTCATATGTGATTTTAAATGATGAATGAAAATAGTGAAATTAATATTTTAATTGAGATGAAGAATCGTAACGATGAAATTCTGATACATATGATACCCATGGGGATATTACAACCATCAGCACTAGTCGAAGAAGGTATTGAGAGTTTAGTTTTCCTTTAAACATGGGTGGTATGTGGTTAAACAAAGAGTAATTGAATAAGTGTAAACATTTTATTTATTGATTTTTTTATTCTTTTTACAACTGCATATGTTGTTAGACTAGATATTGTTTTGGATGTCATTGGTGGTGACCTACTGAGTTGTACTCACACCCTACTTGAGTTGTATGATCAGTACTCGAATAGATTTCATGTTTGTAGGACAAGATAAGGGAAATTACATGTGCAATTTGGAGGATTTGGGATGAAACATGGATGACGGAACCAGATGTGGTTTGGGACCTCTTGGGGAGTTGTCAGTGTCTTTACTTTTGGGTTGTATTTTTATACTTGGAAAGTAATTTGGCATGACATATTTTTTTTCATTTTTGATATTATATTCCCAGTTTTGGTCATATTTTGGGACTGGTATTGTTTTGGTTTTGGTTATATTTCATTTGGTTATTGGTTATTTATTTCCATTGTGGCATTACTCTATCAAATATGGTATAGTCTCCGCATGATTGACATTAGAACCTCACTGCTGGTCGGAAGCCTATAGAATACGAGGAGGTGTGTCTAAGGTCATGTGACCAACTAGCTCGGGGAACCGATGTCTGACTCCTGGGTTAGGACGTTATAGATAGAGAGTCAAACATTAGTTTCATTTTCCCGAGATGATTGAAAACGCAGTTTATGCCATGTAAATTATTTCTGATTTGTTATATATAGTAATTTTTTTAATTTTCAACTATTTCTTATATTTTTTATCGGTGTTTTAAGTTTCACTTATATTGGTAGTATCGTTTATATTCTATCGGCTGCATAATTCACCCATTTGATTTATTATTATGTTTCAAGTAGATGATTTTCGAAGCATATAGAATATAAAAAATAATAGAAATATAAATGAAACATAAAATATGGATTAAACAGATAAGAAATAGTTGAAAATAATTTTTTAATAGATATTACAAATCAAAAATAATTTACAGGTTACAACCATTATTGATTAAAAACAATACTTTTACAGTTCAAAAAATTCATATACAAAAAATATAGTATAATTAAAATCTATACAAAATATAAAACTTTGACTGTATAGATTATAATGAATTGAAAATAAGAGAAATGTTAAAAAAATAATATATAATAATTATTAATTGAGTTATTATTGTTAAATATTATGAAGTACATTTTTAATAAATAATCATTATATTTAAAAATATTTACAAAAATTACAATAATAATTACGAATAATTATGTAAATAATATAATTCTAAATGTAACTAGTAATTTAGTTAATAATATAATTTAGAATAAGTATAAAATTATGTTTTAATATTGGAAATATAATTATTCATATTAATATTGTTAATAATAATTGGTAATATAATTTTTAATCATTTATAATAATTATAATAGTAATATATTTTATATTTTAACAATAAACAAACAAATAAATAATGATTTTAAAGATTATATATAATGTAATTATTCATGTATTTACTAATACTAAATATTAATATAATTAAAAATGGTATCAATTTTAAATAATCAGTAAGTTGAAATCATTATATATGCATGATTGTTATTTATTAATAATAATATTTAATTGTAAAATGATTGTAATTTATTTGACTATAAAAAAAATCAATTATTTTTAATAATAAAAAATTATTTCTATATTCAATAATAATTTTTTTATTTATATTTTAAAATTTTTATATTGAATAATAATATTATTATTTTATTTGTATAAATCATTATTCTTATGATCATTATTATTATTCATTAGAAAAATTTATATTATATATATATATATATATATAAATAAAACATAAAAAAATATTACATGGGAAGGAAAAAACCTTTTTAAAAGGGTTTCTAATTTGTTTTTAAAAGGAATAGGGTCGACAACATTTTTAAAAAAGGGTTTGGAGAAGCATCAATCTCGTTGATGCTTCTGCCCTTGGAAGGAAGAGTGAAAGAGGTTCACGCTTCCTATGTAAGGTTTCTGAAGGAAGAGTGAACCCCATTCACTCTTCCTACATATTCATTTATTAAATAAATATTAAAATATATGTATATATAATTAAATACTAAAATAAATGTTAATAAAAAAATTAAATATTAATAAATACTAATTAAATATACATAAATATTAATTAATAATTATACAATATTAATAAAATATCAATAAAATTACCGTTAAATATTTTTTTATTTTAAAAAAAATATTAAAAAATATTAATAAACATTTAATAAATATTCATAAAAATACATAATACAAAACAATATTAATTATTATAGATTAAATATTAAATAAATATTAATAAATACTAATGGATATAATAAAATGAAAATAAACATTAAAATATGTAAATAATTAATAATAAAATACTGATAAAATTTATTTAAATATTCACAAATATTTATAAATATTAAAATTTATTAATAATTATTATTAAATACGAAAAATATTAATTAATATTAATTAATAATATATAAGTATTAAAAAAATTTTACAAAATTTTACAAAATAATAATTAAATATTCAAAAATACTAATAAATATTAATAAATATTACTAAATGTTTATAAATATTCATTAATATTAATATTTACTAAAATTTTGTAATACTTGTTAAATTTTTCTAATATTTATTTAATAGTTATATATTATTTATTAATAATTATTCATATTTATTATCATTTGTTAATATTTATTTTATATTTAATTAATATTTTTTTCACAAATATTTATAATTAATAATAATTATTAATAAATATTACTAAATTATAATAAATATTCATAAATATTAATATTTACTTAAATTAATAATATTTATTAATATTTATAATTATTTATATAAAGGATATCTATAATTAATTAAATATTAATAAATACTGATAAATACTAAAAAATAATAACATATATTAATAAATTTTAATAAATATTAAAAAAATCAATAAATATTAACTAAATATTAACTAAATATTCATAAAAATAATTAAATACTAAAATATTGTTTGTATTTAGTAATATTTAGTAAATATAATTTATATTCATTATTAATTCATTAATATTAATTAATATTTATGAATGTTTTATTAATATTTAATAACTTTGATTAATATTATTATTATTTTGTTGATATTTATAATATTTATAAATATTATATATTATTTCAATACAATTGCATAATATTTGTTAGTATTTTATTTATATATAAGAATATTTAATTAAAATGTATTCATATTTATTAATGGTTATTGATATTTATTCGAATTTATAGATATTTAATTAATATTTATTAGTATTTATAAATATTTAATTATATTCAATAACTTTTAGTGAATATTTCATTAATATTATTAATATTTACTAAAATATAATTAATAATTATGAATATTTATTTAATATTTATTAATAGTTTTTAATAAATAGTAATATTTATTAATATTTTTAGTATTTATGAATGATTATTAATAATTGTCAAAATTTACAAATATTTTTGAATATTTATTAGTATTTTATTATTATTATTTATATTTATTAATATTTATTTACATTTATTTATATTCATTAGTATTTGTTAATATTTATTTAATATTTAAACTATATTTATGAATATTTTTTTGTATTATGAATATTTATTAAATGTTTTTTAATGTTTTTTTAATTATTATTAATATTTTTTAAATATTACTAAATATTTTATTTATATTTTATTGAAATTTAATTAATATTGATAAATAATTAGTTAATAATTAGTTATATTTATTTAGTATTTTATTAATGCTGATAAATTTTTGTAATATTTATTAATATTTAATTTTTTTAAATTAATATTTATGTATATTTATTTAAATTTTAGTAATATTTTTTAATAAATACGAATATTTATTAATATTTTCAGTATTTATGAATAAATATTTACAATTGTCAATTTTTATGAATATTTGTGAATATTTAAATATTATTTATTTATGTTTTCTTATTAATTATTTGTATTTATTAATATTTATTTACATTTGTTATATACATTAGTATTTATTTAATATTTTATTTATATTTGTTAATATTTATTTGTATTATGAATATTTTTGTATATTTATTAAATGTTTATTAATATTATTTTCAGTATTTTTTAATATTAATAAATTTGTAATTATGATTTGTTTGACTCTTGCTTCTTCTCTTCCTAATTCTAGGGGTGTGAAAATCAGTAGTCCATCTTTAAATATGTTAGAACATTTCATAGGATAGTTTGTGAAACTCAATCTCTGGTAGCTAATGTTAGAAGTGGTCCAAAAGTGCAATCAGTACCTATTTTGAAAATGTTTTCTACACAGTGAAGTCTCTATAAATTGGCATTGGTTCACTCTTTATCAAACACTCATGTAGCTATTGTTTGCATTGTTCCAAAAGTGCAATCAACACCGATTTTGGTAAGTTGTTCTTCACAAGGAAGTCTTTATAACTTGGCCTCAGTTAACTCAAACACTCAAACAGGTTTCTCTCGCCTGGACAGTGCATGTACAATTGGAAAACTAGTCAGTTGTGACTTATACAATGTTTAACGCAAGAATGTTCTTGTTTCATAAGCTGTGTTTTATACAACTTCGATGAACTCTAATGTATTTGGTTCATCTAATCCACCTCTAAGTAGTACCGTTGTTGGATTGGCTCTTACGTCACCTACTCTGCTAGCTCAGACTTCTTCTCTAGTTAAGGATGGACATCACAAGGATTCCACTTCCTTAACCCCTTCTCTATGTATAGAAAGGGTTGGGAATGTTACAACCTTGTCTTATAAAAATATTTTGGTGACATTGCTCCTCATAGGGATAGTCATGGAGTTTCAATTGTCGAGACTCCCATGACAGATAATGCAAGAAGCACTCCGGGCCCAGACCTGGATCAATATGTTGATGGGGCATCAAACTAGAAGGTCTGTACTCATAACTTCTTTGAATTGCTGGCATCAAGAAGTAGTGAAGAGGGTATACAAACAAACAAAAGGGTTTCAGGAGCTAAATAAACGGTAGATCTTGTTGATGTATCATTCCCAGATGACAGAGATGGGCCATAGGTGCTGCTCAAAACATGGAGCTAGGGGAGGCATCTACGTGGTCGAGGTGGGTTTGCTTTTCATCATAGCATGTGTCCTCATTCACAAGTTGTTTTATTTTTCTTATTTGAAATGTTTTTCCTTGTTCATCTTTGTACATTTCTTTTCAAATTTTAATAAAAGGGGCTTATTAACATCACCTTTTGTATAAAAAATATTTTATTAGTATTTTATTAATATTGATGAATTATTAATTATATTTATTTTTATTTAATTTTTATTTATTAATATCTATTTTTTTGGTATTATTTAATTATATATACATATATAGTAGTATATATTCATTAAAAAATCTGTAGGAATAGTGACAAGGATTCACTCTTCCTTTAGAAACTTTACAGAGGAAGTGTGGACCTCTTTCACTCTTCCTGTCGTGGGAAGAAGCATCAATGATGTCGAGGATTCTCTAAACGCTTCTTTTAAAAATACACCCAGCCTATCCATTTTGTAAATAAAATAGAATTTTAAAAACCGGTTTTAAAAAATTTTTCTAATAAGGAGTTATATTTGGAAAGTGTACTCAACCTTTAGTGCCCCAACCTAAGAATTAGTTTTCCCATATATGCAGTTTAATAGATTGTTTTTAATTTTTTGTTATGTTGAACAAATTTCCTGGCTCTCACCTATGGGTTTTCTTCAGTATAAGTGGTTCGAACTATGACTGTTATGCTATGTGACTCATCTTGGATCACCTCTTCCTCTACGTTTGAGATCTATTACCTATACTAGACTTGTCCCCTTCTCTCTCTCTCCTACACTCTTCTGGCCTATACCAATGCTCAAGTTTCAATTCCAGTCTAGCACATCAGTATTTTGGGGCAATTTGGGTTTATGATGGGGGGTGGGGTGGGGGTGGGGGTGGGGGTTGGTGATGGTATTTTATTCCCTGAGTCGAAGTCTATTAATTTTGGATATGAAGGCTCTATGGTATGCGAGTGTTTTTTTCTAATTTGAGCGGCTTCGATCTTCAGTGGGGAGGAGGTTGTAAGACCATGTGATTCTAGTGGTTTTCTTATGATGGTTTTCATGATGGAGAACTGAGTGGCCTGGAGGGGTTTATTTAAGTGCGATTGCTGGTTGGTTTCTGGCATGCTAGTTCTACCTTTTAGATTTCGAATAAGTACTAGATGCCTTTGAATTTGTGGGTGTTTTGGAATGGTGTTTTTTTTATTCTACTTGTAAGGATCCAAATAAACCTAAAAGGTGGTTTATTTAAAGATAAAAATATGGAATTTGATAGATATCAAATGTATGTGTTATCCTATTACTAAATTTGTTAAGCACGCATCACAGAATCAAACAATGACTTGGTGACATTAACCACATCATGATTTCCTTTAGCACAAAATATGATGTGATAGCTTTCATAATTTCATGGATTTTCTATACCAGTGTATATTTCCACCAATATCAATCTTTCACATAATCCTCATAAATATTATGAATTTTCTCCTTATGTCACATCATATATAACATATTGTAAATCCATATCCAAAACTCCTTTCAAATATCATTCATATTACCTCTTATATAAACTATTATTATGCTCTCAATGATTTATTTAAACACTTTGTATCAAACCTATTCTCATTCACATGACCACCATGTGTGACCCCACAATCACTACAAAAAATGGTGTTTCTCAGTGGTTTTTAGCATTTAATAGTGGTTTAATCCGTCTCTAAATGATGTGTGGTGCTTTCTAAAAGTGTCTCATATTTTCGTGTTGGGAGTTATTTTGCAACACTTTTTGTGCAGCGGTTTTTTATTTAGAGGCGATTCATTTGGCAGTTGTTCAAACCACTGTTAAATATTTATCAATGTTTTTTTAAATGTTTTTATTTATGTAATTAATTATTATATTATTATTATTTATACAACCACGCATGCATATTCTAGGCATGTCATGCATAAATCTTACATTTATATGCCTTGGGAGAGATTTGAACCCCTTACCTCCTGGATATAATTCAAAGACTTTACTACTTTAGTAAGCTCTTCATGTGGTCAGTAAATAGTATATAATATACTTATACATATATAGATAAAAAACTAATAATGATAATAAATAATAATAAATAATGAATATATAATAAAAATGTAAAAACTAAATAAGAAATTAGTAAATAATAGATAATAGTTAATAATTAATAGATTATAAATAATTATTAAATAAGTAATAAATACGTAATTTATAAATATTAATTAAATATTAAATAAATAATAAATCAATAATAATAATAAAAAAAATTAAAAAAATGATAATAAATAATAAATAATAACAAATAAATATTAAATATTAAATAAATTTTAAATGTATAGTAAATAAAAAATAATAAATAGTAAATTAAAATTAAATAAATAATAAGTAAATAATAAATAATAAATAAATATTAAATAAAGAATAAATAAATTATTAAATAAATAAATAATCAATAAAAATGAATGATAATTAATAATTAAATAATAATTAAATAATTAAATGAGAAATAAATATTAAATAAATAATAAAAAAGGATTAAATAAATAATAAATAAATTAATGATAAATAAATAAATAGTTACTAAATAATAAAAATAATAAATAATAAATAATATTAAATAATACTAAATTATAAATAATAACAAATGAAAATAAATGAAAATAAATAATAATAAATAAATTCTATAATATATATATATATATATATTACGTGTTTGGGGGTACAATTTCATTAAACCCACACACACCCCACACACACAAGCAGGCAGTGATGGAGGCGGTGACGCAGGCATGTTGCTAGAATAGGCCTTCGAGCCAGATTTTGGGCCTTTGGGCTATGTAACGGGCTTTATGCCCACTGGGCCTTCAGGCCATGTAAATAATATATATTTATTAATAATAAGTAATAATTAATAAATAACAGTAAATTCCAATTAAATAATAAATAGTCAATAATAAATAATAAATAATAAATAATAAATAATAAATAAATAAATAAATGCATAATAAATAAACAATAAACAAATAAAAAGGAATATGTAAATAATAAATTATTAATAAATCAATATGAAATATATAAAAAATAGCGAATAATAAAGATATAATGAAATAAAATAAATGAATTAGGAAAACTAAATTAATATCAAATAAATAAGGTGTAAATAAATTATAAGTCAATATATAATAAATAATTGGACAATAAGAAATACAAAAATAATAAATAGATAAATAGATAAATAACTAATAAATAAATAAATAAAACATTAACAATAAATTAAAAACAATGAATAAATTATTAATAAATAATAAAGTAATAAAAAATAATTAATAAATAATTAATAAGTGAGAAAAGATAATAAATATTGAATAATAAATATTATGTAAAAATATATAATAAATAGTAAATGAATATCGAATAATAATTTAAACATAAATTAATAATAAATAATAATTCAATATATAAGAAATAAATAATGAATGAATAGCTTATAAATGAATAAATAATAAATAATAAATAATAAATAGAAAATAATAAATGAATAAGTAATTAATAATTAATAATTACTAATAAATAATTAATGGAAATAAATATATCTAAATACATATACATATAACAAAATTTACATAAATATATATAAACACACATTTATGTTACGTAAATATATATAAATACACACACACACATAACTGTACGTGAATATATATATATATATATATATATATATATATATATATAAACACAAGTAAATATAAATATCTGTATATATATATCCATGATATATATATATACACACATTAAAACATATAAATATTTACAAATGTATACAAATATAGACAAATATTCGAAAATACATATAAATATCCATGCATGGATACAATTATTTATAATATCAAATAGATAATGATAAATATATATACATTATAGATAAATAAACATAATTGTATAGAAGTATATATATATATATATATATATATATAAAATCAAAAAAAAGGGAAAACCACAATAAATGAAAGACCATAAAATCAATATTAATGTAAATTAGTGGAATAAAATCATAAATTACCTAAAAATACAATGAATAAACTCTTAAAAAAAGATAAAATCTCATCGAATGTTCAAAAATCATGATATCTTAACTAAAAACGTAGTTTTTGAGGACTTTTGAACCTTTTTTGGCCTCAAAATACTTGATCGGGATTCCCCTCAGGTCACCAGGGTATATATATATATTTTCATGATTCCACTTGATATGTGGTAGAGCCCATACAGACTCCCAGATCAAAAGATAAGACCATTTGAAATTAAAGTTTGATTTTTACCTTTTCTTAAAAATATAATAAATTTTATTCTATTAATCATTACCATGTTTTTCTCCAATATAGTTGTATTTAATTTTATAATATTCTATTTGATTGGTTGTGGAGCTAACATGGACACCCATATCAAAATTTATAGTCATTTGATATTGAGTTCTAGTTTTCAACTATTGAAAATATTAATTAGGTTTTGGATAACTATTAACTAATAATTATATATAATACATAATTAACACATTATAAATAATGAAATTTATAAATAAAAAATAAATGAGTATAAATAGTAAATAATATATATTAATAATAAATCATAATTTAATATTTAATATTTTTATCATTAAATTAGCATTGGTTTTATAAAAACAGCCACTATTTCAAGGTAGTTTTAAAAAATCACCTCTAAAAATAAATTTACATTTTTTTGAAAAATATAAAATATAAAATATCAACAGTTTTAAAAAACCTCCACAAAAAACACCAAAAAAATAATAAAAAATAAATAAATATAACATTTAGCATCGATTTAAATAACCACCTCCAAAAGATTTTTTTTGGAATATTTAGCCGCAGTTTTTCAAACTACCGCTAAAAACCCACCGCAAAACCCCTTTTTATTATAGTTAATACTTTATATAATTGAAAAAAATATTAATTCTATAATACATAAATGTATGAAATGAGTTATCTAGAGAAAAGAATTAGTGATACTCAATCTACAAAGGGATCAGACGTGATCTCAATCAAACACATGAATCTACATAGCTATATCTAGTAAATGTATTACATGAATCATGAATAAACATATGGAAACTTTATCTAAGACATCGTGTGACCACAAGACACAATATATATATCTCTCATATATGATTGTTATGTATTATTAATTATTCATGTAAACCAATGAGAACATCAGATGCCATTCATCTCTAAAAATGAGTACATTACATGCCAATTATAATGGTCTAGACCTCTCTGGTCCATTCCATTACTGAAATCTGGTGTTTGAGGTGTTCTGGGAGGCCAAGGTGACATATCCCCAACAATTTTCAAAATTTACAGTTATGTGAACAGTTCCATTAGTGAGGTCGATGTGAACAATTCCATCTGGGAGGTCGATGTGAACAGTTCAATTGGCGAGGTCGATGTGAACAGTTTCATCGGGGAGGTGGAGGTGAACAGTTCCATTGGTGAGGTGGATGTGAATAGTTCCATCGGTGGGATCGATGTGAACAGCTCCATCGGTGAGGTCTAGGAGAAAAGTTCCATCGGTGAGTTCGATGTGAACAGTTCCATCGGTTAGGTCGAAGTGAATAGTTCCATTGCTGAGGTCGATGAAAAAAGTTCCATCGGTGAGGCCAATGTGAAGAGTTCCATCAGTGAGGTGGAGGTGAAAAGTTCCATCGGTGAGGTCGATGTGAACAGTTCCATCGGTGAGGTGGAGGTGAACAGTTCAATCGGTGAGGTAGATGTGAACATTTCCATCGGTGAGGTCATGGTGAACAGTTCCATCAGTGAGGTCAATGTGAACAGTTCCATCGGTGAGGTCGATGTGAACAGTCCATCCGTGATGTCGATGTGAACAGTTCCATCTTTAAGGTCGATGTGAATAGTTCCATCTTTGAGGTTGATGTGAACAGTTCCATCGGTGAGGTCAATGTGAACAGTTCCATTGGTAGGCTTATATGAACAGTGTCATTGGTAGCCTTATGTGAATAGTGCAACGATAGCCTTTTGTAAATAGATTTTCTCTAACACTGATGTTCCAATGGTAATCACATTCCTTTACCAAATTTTGAGTTCAATAACAGTGTTTCTAGAACAGTGAGGTTCCAATGGTAGCCTCTTTCCTTCGCCAAATTTTGAGTTCATGAACAGTGTTTCCAGAATGATGAGGTTCCAATTGTAACCTCTTTCCTTTTCCAAATTTTGAGTTCATGGAATTTTTTTCTAGAATGGTGAGATTCCAATGGTTGCCTCTTTCCTTTTCCAAATTTTGAGTTCATGAACAATGTTTCTAGCTTCCTACGGTTTCTCCCCTTTGATGATTCCTTTGACATAAAATGCATTTAAATCCTTCTTTTAAGGACTCTAATTCCAATTTAAAGGTTTTAACTCCTATATTAATTTTCTTAAGGCTTGAGATGTTTTTACTTGGTTAAACTACGTGGTTTAATGTGATCCTCTTTTAAAAGAAAATCCATCATATCTTAAATTGTTGCTCTGTTAAATCATCTAAAGAGATGATATATCTTTCTCCCTAATCCTTCCTCATTTTTCTCGGGTGTGAGATGCTCAAACGTTCCATTTGTTCCCATAGGAGTTGTGGGATCAAGCTTTCCTCCTTGGATTAGTTCACCTCTGTTTCTAATGCAACCACGAAGTGTCGATCAATCTTCGATATAAGGTATGATCTATCATCATTCTTTTGGGTTCATCTCCTTCTATTTCTCCTTGAACTTTTATGGAATGCTATATCCATGTTCCTAATGAGATTTTCTTGAGTTTTGACCAGTGTGGTGGTGTCTCTACATCCGCAGGGTGGATACAGTTGTCATGGGGGGAGGATATCATAATCCATTGTGTGGCTCATTCTTGTATAAATAATGTCAAGACCAATTTGTGGTAGAAGATTCGTTGCTTCTATATTATTTTTGGCGCAAATGTATAGTTAGCATG
Source organism: Viscum album (assembly GCA_963277665.1). Taxonomy (NCBI): domain Eukaryota; kingdom Viridiplantae; phylum Streptophyta; class Magnoliopsida; order Santalales; family Viscaceae; genus Viscum; species Viscum album. The sequence continues at coordinate 1,779,192,232 of OY728157.1, forward strand.
TTTTATCCCACTATATCATAATGGAATTGAAATAATAAATATTTTAACCAGATAAATATATTGATATCGATCGTATGTTATTTCCTCTTGTTTTTCTAGATAGTGTGATATCTATGCATTATTTGTTTAGAATTTTGTACTTGATGGAAATTGGTAAAGAATGTAAAGCTGCAATTAATTGATAATTGTTTGGCTAAAGATAAAGAGGCATGTAAATGAACCTGGCTCTTCTTATTTTAATTTGATGTTAATAAAATTGGTGCAGTAATCATGTTTAATTATTTTTGATTTCTTACTATTTAGGATTCCCAAAGATGGAACCTACAAATAATAAATATGTTAATCCATGATGGATTATGGAACTAGTTGTTTGATAGAAGATAATTCCTTGAATGTTTATGGGTTACACACTTGCTTGCTTAAAGGCCAAGAGCCCAGTTGATATGATGTTTTTTTCCTGCTGCTTGTGTTGTGATGTGAGCTTGGAAGGCTACTATGATATTTGGAGGCAGAGAGGCATATTGGTTGTGGTATCTTTTGACACCTAGAGTGGTGAGATGCATCGGTTTATGCATGTGGGTGTTGGGGAGGACATCGTGGATGATGGAACGAGTTGGATGTGAATTTTTAGACACTTTATAATTCTTATTGGTTGTTTATATGCTTTACTTTCCCCACTACTCAAGGTAGATAGTCGTGCTTACCCTTATTCCAAATGGGGAGAATAAGCGCGGGGTATGCCATGTGATTTCCATGTATAGATTCTCAAGGGAGGATGGTTCTATGCTCTTCCTATAGGCGAAAAAGACTCGATAGGTAGTTCATCTACTCACCGTGTTGAGCCTCCTTGCGTTTAGTAGCATATAATGTTTTTCTAGAATTCTTGGGAATCTGAGAAAGTAATGTTGTAAATTAATAATTGAATAAATGATGTTAACACATGGGGTTAGAGCATGCTAGGATTCAATGCTAAGGACATTGGACTTTTGGAGTGTTTCTGATGAAATATAATGTGGAATTATTAATGGTTAATTAATATTTAATGAATTAATTAACTTAAATTAGAACTGATAAAAAGGGAATTAATTAATATATTAATGCTCTTTAAATGATTGTGTTCTTATAGGATACCTAGTCTTAGAAGTGGTAATCGTGAGTCCGAGAGACGCTAGCTATAGTTGATTCTAAGACTAGGTTATGCCCATAGTTTGGTTGTGAGATATAATATATTCTGTACATTTTGTGTTTCTATATGCTACTCCACCCCATTAGTTAGGGAAAATGACACCCTAGGGATTCTGAGCCCTAGGGGTGTGTTTTCCCCAACATTTCGGTGGTAGGATGGACGGCTGACTAGCCCTTTGTCCCCGCTCTCTTCTCTTGGTAGTTTCTTGTGCTGGTAGGCACAATGGTTATTTTTCCCCATATATGTGTGTAGAGAACTACAGTGTCTTGTGGTTATTCACACACATATATTCTGGATATAGTTTTCTATGGACTACTATAGGTGTAACGTGTATAGGCTGGGATGTCTTGAGGATCCTTACTTGGTGTATGGGCTATAATGGTTTGAGGATTAATACCCAACGTCTGATACACATAATGCGAGCTATGGTGGCTCCCAAAAACTACCTGGTTACTTTTCTTACATGGATGTGGTGGTTTTATTGCATGAGGTGAATGTTGTGTGGTTCGCCCAGGTGTCTATGGGCAAGCCTTTTGGAGAGAGATGATTAGGACCTACGATGTTGGTGAAAAGCGGAAAACCAGTGGGGAATTAGTATTTGGGTACCCTTGGTATTAATTATTATATTATATACTCTTTTATGAATTACATGGTGAGAGACGCCATGGTGAGGCTGGGAACATAGCATTTTTTAGGTGATGAGTTAGTTTCACTTGTTGTTCACTGTGCTTTATCACGCTTTCTTTACTATTGCATGTGAGGCTTCGAGGAGGATCCTATTGAGTATACTGTTATACTCACCCTCTTTTTATATAAACATTTTTCATGTCACTTGGAGTAGGTTGGAGATCATCCTGGCTTCTACTATCTTGGGGTTACAGAGCTATTTGGGATTCGTGGTTGTTGTTGTTTTTACCTTTTTGGGTACATGGAGTTTTCCCCTTTTTGTTGTAGTAGCTTTTCATGAAATTACATATGTTCACTTGGGATTTAATTTTTGTTGTTGTATGAGTTGGAGTTGGTTGATATCTGTCTTATCACTCAATTTCGCATGTGTTCTCTTAAAGGGTAATGTATCCCATCTGTGCATTTACTATACCCTCGGTGCTAGTCGCCAACCTGGGGCCTACTGGAGGCGGGACTTGTGGGTCATTATCTCCCTTCTCACAATGTCGGCTCGGGAGGGGTACACCTTGTGGGTAGGGGGTTGTCACAGAGTGGTATCAAAGGTCTAGTTAAGGGATAGGATAGGGTATAGAGAAAGGCACATGTGAGGTTGCATGGGTTGGTAGGGAAAAGATGTCAGTCAAGTTTAGCATGTGATGTAAACACTAGAGACCGGCTGATACATATGTGTCTAGGGCCCCCTATGATATATTATACTGACCTTTAAGTTTACAATGGATACTAAAAGGGGTGATACTAGTTTTAGGGTAGAGACCTAGGAAAGGATCATGCATCATTCTTCCTTGTGCCTATGTTTGAATGGCTAGACCTTGGGATAGGGTCACCTAAAATTAACAAAAGAAAAAATAATTAATTAATGCCGAGTCTTCCTTATTCTAGGTTTAGGAGCTCGAACTTTTTGTTATTTTACTGGTATGGCTCCTAGTCGATGTCCTTATTAGGATTACCTAGAAGATGTCCAGTAGGCTATGCCAATAGATCGTCGTAGGGTAGAGGATGATGAAGAAGACACTTGGAGGAGGACACTCTGAGAGTTTCAATGCTAGAGTCTGCAGAAGTAAGTGGGCTCCACTTCAGATGAAGTCACGGAAGACTGGTTGGAGGAGGTTGAGATAGGATTTAGTTCGATCCGTTCTTGGAAGAAGCACTGGGTGTCCTTAGTTGTACAGATTCTATATGTATTAGTGAGGTAGTGGTGGTTATTGTTCCTCAGGGATCACGAGGAGTCACCGATCTCATGGGAGGAGTTCTGCGACAAGTTTAGAGTTGAGTTTCTTTCTTTGACTGTGAAGTCGTCCAGTCTCTTGGAGTATCTTACCCTTCGATAGGGGAGCTCCAGTGTGCGAGAGTTTGGAATCTGTTTCAGGAACCATTTACGATATGCTTCGGACCTGTTTCCAGATTAGGGGGCCAGAGTGAGACATTTAGAAGAGGCTTTGCATCCAGAGATCCAGCTCTAGGTCACCCCATTTATGTTGAAGACATTTATTGAGGTGATGGCAATGACATAGATTTTCGAGAAGAATTTTGAAAGAACCGGATCATCACGAGAGGGGGTTCGTCATGATTCATCACGAAGTAGAGCTGTGGTCTGGGGTTCTTCGTTTTCAGGGTAGAAGAGTTTTTGGTTCAGCTGGGGGTAGGTCCCAGCCCTCCGTATGTCATTTATCCAGTGGCAGCGGATCTCAAGCCCATGCCAAGGGATTCGTCGCTTGTTTTTATTATGGTGGTCGAGGTCATGTGTAGAGAGAGTGATCAACCTTTCAGAACAGTCATTGTGCACCATCTTCTCCACTCTAGGTTCCTCTTTTGAGGCAGTTCTAGACGAGGTAGCAGCAGCAGGTTGGACCAGCTTTGGATCAGCTGAGGGTAGATGGGGCAGGCAGAGGACAACCCTGTAATACTCTACATCCTTAGAGAGTAGATCGAGGATGTGGTGGTGGTCGTCATCAGGGTCAGAGAGGCCATAGAGGATGTTGTGGTTAGCTTCATGATTTATCATTTCCATCTCTATGAGACCAAGACGTTGTTCGAGGTACCCCTTTCTAGTTTTATACCTTGGTGTATTCTTTGTTTGATTCAGGAGTGACAAACTCTTTCATATCACCTACCGTTTTCCATGCTTTGGGACTTGAGATAGATAGGATTCCAGTGCCCTGGCATTGACTACACTTGTTGGAGGATGATCTGACCTGTTTGAAGTATGTAGAGACTGTGAGCTAGTGTTGTAAACCACCGCTCTTGGGGAGATTTCCTATGTTTACGAATACAACCATATGATTTCATCCTCGGCATGGATTGGTAGTATTCAGTGTAGGCTATCATGGATTACTTCAAGAGGTAGGTTGTGTTCATCGATGCGGATGGAGATCAAGTGGTGTTCATTGGCGAGTGAGACCCTTGGATGGGTCAGAGGCGTGTTCCGTACATATCATCCATGATGGTTGAGCTGATGATGAGTTCTTCAAGGGTTCAACAATTGGTGTTTCCTATGGTCATAGAAGAGTACCTTGATGTCCTTTCAGAAGAGGTTGTAGAATTACGCCCTCAACAAGAGATCAAGTTTAAGATAGAGCTATGACCAGGAGTGTCTCTGATTTCTATGTCTCCATATAGGATAAACCCTTTTGATTTATGAGAGTTACGTATACAACTTTATGGTCTGTTATAGTGCAGTTTTGTTTAGCTGAGTGTGTCACCATGGGGCACACCTGTTTTGTTTGTGAATAAGGCTGATGATAGTTTGTGGTTGTGTGTCGATTATCATCTCTTAAACTAAGTGAAAGTGAAGAATCTCTATCCTTTTCCATGTATTGAAGATTTATTCAATCAAATTAAGGGTTGAAGTAGGTTCTCAAAGATCGACTTGCAGTTAGGATATCATAATATGTGTGTGAAGGATGAGGATATCTCGAAGACCACTTTCTTTGTCATCATCAGTATTAGGAGTTCGTTGTAATGTTGTTCAGAATGACAAATTCTCAATTTATGTTCATGGTATTGATGAAAAATGTGTTTCATGAGTTCATAGACATGTTCATGGTGGTTTTCATCGATGAAATCCTTGAGTACTCCATGACTGAGGGGGGGGGGGGCATGCAGAGCATCTACACGACGTTTTAGGAGTTCTTCGTCAACATCAGATATTTGGGAAGTTGTCGAAGTGTGAGTTTTGGGATCGAGAAGTCTGTTTCATGGGGCATGTTGTGTCCCAGAAGGGATTAGTTGTGGATTCATTGAATATAGAAGTAGTTGTGTCTTGGGCAGCCCCAAAAACAGCGTCAAAGGTGTGATGTTTCCTTGGTCTCGTAGGCTACTATAGGATGTTCGTAGCCGATTCATCTAGAGTTGCGACTCCTCTGACATCTGTTACCAAGAAAGATCAGGAATTCATATGGACTGATCATTTTCAGGGATCTTTTGAGTATCTAAAGGAGAAGTTAGTTAGTGCACTAGTTATTTGTCTTCCAAGAGAGGGAGTTCAGTTTAATGTTTTCTGCGATGCTTCGCATCTGGGGTTAGGCTATATTCAGATGCAGTAGAGATCAGTTATTTATTATGGACCTCGATAGTTATGTCCCCATGAATGTAACTATTCCACCCATGATCTTGAGTTATTATCCATGGTGTTTTCTCTGAAGCAGTGGAGACATTAACTCATTGGGGAGTGGGTTATTTTCTTCCCTGATCATAAGAGTTTGAGGTAAGCTTTATCCTAGCATGACTTGAACTTATGACAACATCAGTGGATGGAGTTATTATAGGAATACGACTTAAAAATATCATATACAATTATAAAAGGGGAATGTTTTAGCTGATGTGATGAGTCGGAATTCTTGTAGTGATGCAGTGCGTGAATCTAGTGACTCATGGAGAGTAATTGAAGAACTGTCAGAATTACATATTGATATAAGAGAAGTTGGGGATAGAAGTTGTCTTTTTGAGAAGATGGTGGATTCATCTCTGGTGCAGAAGGTGGAAGAGTCCTAGTTGGGGGGATTTAGAGGTGGAGGTCTATAGAGACTGAGTTTTTTGTGGACATGCCCCTGATGGTTGGTCTGAGGATGAACAAAACATAGTGTTTTATGAGGGAGGGATATTTGTTCTTTTTACGAATAACGATACGATTCTCATAGAGTTCAATAGTTCTCCTTTAGCGGTGCATCCTAGTGTGAAAAAGATGTATCGAGACTTGAGGAGCCAGTTTTGGTGGCCTGGGATAATGTGTGTGGTTGCGGAGTTTGTGTCTCGATGTTTGGTCTTCCATACGGTGAAGGTCGAACAACATGTTCCTAGTGGTTTGCTCCAACCATTATATGTTCCTTGGTGGAAGTGGTAGGTCATCTCAATGTACTTTATTATTGTTTTAACTCAAACTCAGGAAAGATATGATGATATTTGAGAGGTAGTGGATCATTTGACAAAATCTTCCCACTTCATAGCAATCTAGGAGTCAAGCTCAGTGGATGTTTTTTTGAGGCAGTATCTGGAGGAGGTGGTGAGACATCATGGAGTTCAAAGGATGATCATTTCCAATCACGATCATCATTTTACCTATAGGGTGTGGAGAGGTATCCATCATTCTTTTGGTTCTCAGTTATTCCCTAGAACTGATTTTCATCCTAAGAAGGACGGTCAGAGAAAGAAGACCATCTAGACTCTTAAAGACATGTTGCGCTCTTATGTTTTAGATTTTGTAGGTTCGTGGATGAGGAACTTACCCTTTGTGGAGTTCACTTAAAACAATAATTTTCACTCCACCATCGATATGGTGCCATTTGAATCCTTTTATGGATTCCTTTCTATTCTATGTTGTGCTAGACTAGGGTCTGAGAGTCAGCAATTCTCGGACCAGAACTAGTGCAGAATACAACATAGATGGCTTAGGTGATTCCTAAGAGGATGAAGACAGTTTAGGATTATCATAAATCATATATCGATCAATGTAGGAGACTCTTAGAGTTTGATGTTGGGGATCACGTGTTTATGAAGATGACACCCCATCATGGGCAGTGAAGGTTTGACTATGGGAGTAATCATTCTCCCCGGTTTGTTGGGACATTTGAGGTGTTAGCTCATGTTCGAGTTGTGGCGTATCGAGTTGCACTCCCCTCACAGATTAGTCGGATACACGATGTTTTTTATGTTTCACAACTCTTTTGTTATCATCATGAGGACTCTCATGTCATTGATTGGGGAGAGATCGATTTTGATGGTGATGTGACCTTTGAGGAGCGACCTATGGAGATCGAAGACCACAAAGAGAAGGTGTTGCGTAGGCATTCTATCCCCTTGGTTCGTGTATTGTGGCGACATGGTGGCATGGAGGAGAGTACCTAGGAATGTGAGTCACAGTTACATGCTAAGTACCCAATGTTTTTTGATGTTTAACTCTTTTCATGAAACAATGTCCCATTTGTGGTTATAGAATATTCATGTTTATGAGATGGATTTATTTGGTGGCTTCTTGTGGATTTCTCTCATTTGAGAGGTATCTCTATGGGTGGTTCTTCAGACTTATTTTATGTTCCCTTTTAGGTTGGTTTTGAATTCTCTAGGATGAGAGTTTTTTTAGAGGTATTGGATGCAAGGGCCCTAACCTCTTTGGTCCATTCCATTGATGAAATATGGTGTTTGCGGTGTTCTAGGAGGTCAAGGTGGCATATCCCCAACACTTTCCCAAATTTCCAGTTATGTGAACTGTTTCATCGGTGAGGTCGATGTGAACAGTTCCATCGGGGTGGTCGATGTGTACAGTTACATCAGCAAGGTCGAGGTGAATAGTTCCATTGGTGAGGTTGATGTGAACAGTTCCATCGGTGAGGTTGAGGTGAATAGTTCTATCGGTGAGGTTGATGTGAAGAGTTCCATCACTGAGGTTGATGTGAAAATTTTCATCGGTGAGGTCGATGTGAACGGTTCCATCGGTGTGGTTGATGTGAATAGTTCCATCGTTGAGGTCGATGTGAATAGTTCCATCGATGAGGTTGAGGTGAACAGTTCCATCGGTGAGGTTGATGTGAATAGTTTCATCACTGTGGTTGATGTGAATAGTTCCATCAGTATGGGAGATGTGAATAGTTCCATTAGTGAGGTCGAGGTGAACACTTCCATAAGTAACATCAATGTGAATAGTCCATCGGTGAGGTCTATGTGAATAGATTCATCAGTGAGGTCGATGTTAACAGTTCATCAGTGAGGTCGATCTGAACAGTTCCATCGGTAGGCTTATGTGAATAGTGTCATCGATATTCTTATGTGAATAGTAAAATAGTAGCCTTATGTGAACATTATTACCAGAACGGTGAGGTTCCAACAGTAGCCTCTTTTACAAATTTTGAGTTCATGGACAATGTTTCTATAACGGTTAGGTTCTTACGGTAGCCTCTTTCCATTGCCAAATTTTGAGTTCATGAATAGTTTTTCCAAAATGGTGAGGATCCAACAATAGCCTCTTTCCTTTGAAAAATTTTTAGTTCATGAAATTTTTTTCCAAAATGGTGAGGTTTCAATGGTAGCCTCTTTCGTTTTCCAAATTTTGTGTTCGTGAACAATGTTTCCATCTTCCTACGGTTTCACCCCTTTGACGTTTCCTTTGACGTAAAATGAATTTAAATATTTTTAAGGACTTTAAGGTCTATTAAAAGTATGTAACTCCTATATTAATTTTCTTAAGTCTCGGGATATTTTAACTTAGTCAAACCACGTGGTTTAATGCAATCCACTTTTAATGGAAAATCCATCGTATCTTAAACTACTGCTCTGTTAAGTTTTCTAAAGGGACGAGATATCTTCCTCCCTAATCCTTACTCCTTGTTCTCAGGTGTGAGACACTCGAACCTTCCATTCCTTCCCGTATGAGTTGTGTGATCAAGATTTCCTCCTTAGATTAGTTCCCCTCTGTTTCTGATGAAACCATGCAGTATCGGTCAATCTTCGATATAAGGTATGATATATCATCATTATTTTGTGTTCATCTCCTTCTGTTTCTCGTTTCCCAATCATGGAATGCTATCTCCATGTTCCTAATGGGATTTTCTTGCGTGTTGACTGGTGTGGTGGTGTATCTGCATCCTTGGGTGGATACAGTTGTCACAGGGGGAGGAGATTGTAACCCGTTGCGTGGCTTGTTCTCATATAAATAATGTCAAGAACCATTTAAGGTAGGAGATTCACTGCTTCTCTTTTATTTTATGTGGAACTGTATAGTTAGCATGTTTTATCCAACTCGATCATAATGGAATTGACATAATAAATATTTGAACTGGAAAAATAAATTGATATTGATCATATGTTATTGCCTCTTGTTTTGCTTGATAGTGTGATTTCTAGGCTGGATTTGTTTATATTTTCATTCTTGATGGAAATTGGTAAAGAACGTAATGCTGCAATTAATTAATAATTGTTTGTCTAAATATAAAGAGGCATGTAAATGATTCTGGTTCTTCTTGTTTTAATTTGATGTTAATCAAATTGGTGCATTAAGTATGTTTAATTATTTGTGATAGCTTACTATTTAGTTTTCTCGAAGTTAGAACCTACGAATAATAAATAATTTAATCCATGATGGATTATGGAACTAGTTGTTTGATAAAATATAATTCCTTAAAGGGTCCTAGGTTACCCTCTTTCTGGCTTAAAGTCTAAGAGCCCAGTTGATATGATGTTGTTTTCCTACTGCTTGTGTTGTGATGTGAGCTTGGAAGGTTGCTGTAATATGGGGGGTAGAGAGGCTTATTGGTTATGGTAGAAGTTGATTCCTAGAGTGGAGAGATGCATCGGTTTAAGTATGTGGGTATTGGGAGGACACCGTGGATGATGGAACGGGTTGCATGTGAATGTTTGGATGCTTTCTAATTCTTATTGGTTGATTATCTGCATTACTTTCCCGACTGCTCAAGGTAGATAGTCTTGCGTACCCTTCTTCTGAAAGGGGATAATACACGTGGGGTATTCCACATGATTTTTGTGTTTAGATTCTCAAGGGATGATGGTTTTATGCTCTTTCTATAGGCGATGAAGACTCGACAGGTAGTTCATCTACTCACCGTGTTGAGCCCCCTTCTGTTTAGTAGCATAGAATGTTTCTCTATAATTCTTGGGAAACTGGGAATGTAATGTTGTAAATAAATAAATGAATAAATGATGTTAACCCATGGGGTTGGAGCTTTCTAGGAGGCAATGCTGAGGACATCAGACTTTGGGTGTTTTTCTAATGAAATATAATGTAAAATTACTAATGGTTAATTAATTTATAAAGAATTAATTAACATAAAGTGAAACTGATAAAAAGGGAATGAAGTAATATATTAAATCTCTTTAAATGATTGTGTTCTTATAGGATAACTTGTCTTAGAAGCGGCAGTCGGGAGTCCAAGATACATTATCTGTAGTTGAGTCTAAGACTAGCTTATGCCCATAGTGTGGTAGTGAGCTATAGTATATTCTGTACTTTTTTTGTTTCTATAAGCTACTTCACCCCATCAGTTAGGTAAACTGACACCCTAGGGATTCTGAGCCCTGGGGGGTTTGTGTTTTCCCCAAAATTTCAGAGGGAGGATGGATGGCTGACTACCCCCTTCGGTTTCGCTCTCTTCTCTTGGTAGTTGCTTGTGCTGGTAGGCACAATGGTTAGTTTTACCTATATATGTGTGTAGAGAGTTGTAGTGGCTTGTGGTTATTCACACACATATATTATGGATATAGTTTCTTATGTACTACTATAGGTTTAACATGTATAGGCTTTGATTTCATAAGGATCCTTACTCGGTGTATGGGCTATAATGGCTTGAGGAATAAAACCTGACGTATGATACACGTTATACGAGCTATGGTGGCTCCCAGAAACTACCTAGTTACATTGCTTACGTGGACATTGTGGTTTTTTTGCACGAGGTGCATGTTGTGGTGCTTCACCCTGGTGTCTGTGGGCAAGCCTTTTAGAGAGAGATGATTAAGACGTGCAACGTTGGGGCCAAGAGGAAAACTAGTGGGGAAGTAGTAGAGGGGTACCCTTGATATTCTTTATTATATTATATACTCTCATATGTGTTACTTGGTGAGATTATCCATGGCGAGGTTGGGAATAGATTATCCCTTTTTAGGAGAGGAGTTAGTTTCACTTATTGTTCACTATTCTTTAGCATGATTTTGTTACTGTTGTACGAGAGGCTTCAGGGAGGATCCTACTGAGTATACGGTTATACTCACCATATGTTTATAGAAACTACTTTTCAGTTCACTTGGAGAAGGTTGGAGATCAGGTTGGTTTCTACTTGGCTGGGGTTGCAGGAGTTGTTTGGGCTTCATGGTTGCTATTTTTTTTTTACTTTCTTCAGGGTACTTGATGTTTTCCCCTTTCAGTTGTAGTAGTTTTTAATGACATTACATATGTGTAATTGGGATTTAATTTATACTATTGTCTTTGTTGGTGTTGGTTTATGTCTGTCTTATCTCTCTATTTCGCATGTGTTCTCTTATAGGGAAATGCCTCCCATCTGTGTGTTTATTATACACTCACTGCTAGTTGCCAACCCAGGGCCTACTGGAGGTGGGACTCGGGGATCATTATCTCCCTTCTCACATTGCCATCTCAGGATGGGTACACCTTGTAGGGAGGGGGTCATGACACCAATAACCTATATAGATAAGTATAACACATTTCACTTATCTAGGAAGGAACATATACTTCATCATTCATTCTCAGTCAAGTTCCCAGATGTCATACACATCAAATAATATGATAAATCATACCTTCATTAATAAAAACCCACCAAATGATTAGTAGAACACTCTACTGCCCTTAATTAACCATTCCTCTAGGATGATGTAATTTAGGTATCAAAGTATGAAGGTTCACATACAAGATTATTTATTAAACTCAAGTAATATGGATTACTATGAAACAATAACCCCTAGTATACTAAGGATACAATGTATAACATTCCACATAGTATACATATTGGGTTATCCGACACATAAAAATCATTTCATACACTAAGAGTGAAACTCAGTATCTTTATATGAACACTAAATCATGCTAATATTCACATTTCATCACAAATCACAACCAAAACGAAGACCATCGATAAATAATAACTCAATGTCACATGTTTGGGGTTCAAATAACATTTTATTCCATAAAATGTGCATACTATATGAGTGTATGATAAAGTGGAGATGGGTTTTGTATATCATAACATATTTTGTATATTCTTGAAAACATATATGAATACTATAAAAAGATTACCAATTCTAAAGTTTTGAACATATCCAATGTGAAAATAGTGAAAATAACTTGTATTTTCAGAATTTTATTAGCCTTTTTAAACATTTTACATATGTATGCAACAACAGTTACAACACTTTGTAACATCAGGTTCATCTCTATGCAACATCAGTTACATCTCTATATAAACATACAACATCTCGATGTATCCATCTAATAATATAATCACATTAAAATATTTTAGTGAGATATCATATACAAATAAATATAGTTTTTATAATGATGAGATTTAGGATTCAGAATTTTTTATGTTCAACACTTGAACATTATATTCAATAATTTTATACCTCACAACATCTAATGTCATGATCTTAATAAATTATGTTTCTTAAAAAACTTATAACTCCTTTAATATTTTTTACTATCATTATATTTGAATATTTCCATAAATTTAAACATTTATTTGTGATAAATTTATAATATAAAAAATATATCTCTTTATATTAATATCTTCCTTTGGAAATTTATCCTCAACAACTTTAGTATGTAAAATAAAATTCACTATGAATTATATTGGTATCATCATTTATTTGTTACATTTTAAAATTATCCAATTTCAAATAATCCATCACTAGTTTCTTATAAATTATATTTTCCCAAAATATTTTTCCAAGATGCAAAATCAATTTGGGTAAAGAAAATAGAATTTATTTTATTTTAATGGAATATTTAATAAATAAATTATTAAAAACCATATCCCATATTATATGAGTTTATAAAAATATCCTTTAAAATAAAATTCTTTTTTATTGAAACATACCACTCTTTAGTGTTGATAACTCTTTCCCTCATATATTTACAAATAACTTGGATAAAACACCTTTATCACAGCTAAAATCATTTTATCTGTTATTTTAAAACAATGATAATTATTGGATCAATTATAAACCATTTTTAACAAAATCATCATCTCATTTAATAATAAAACCCATTATTTCAACGACTGACACTTACTATTAGACCCCCCAAAACATTGTTCTTCTTTTGGATTAATCTTTTACCTTTCTATATTTCAATCGCAATATCTGAGATTTGACCTCCCATGCTCTACTTAACTATCATTAATTTATTTAGGAGATAAAATTAACTTTAATTGAAATCATTCATATTATATATCATAATATATTGTAAAAAACTTTCTGAAAAATGATTATAGAATGAAGTATGTGGAAATATTTAACCTTAAAGGATACCCTAAGAATTCTATTTCATTAACATACACATCCATTTTTAGTACACAAGTGAAGTATGAAGTCCCATCGATGATTTTACATATAAAAATTGAATTTTTATTAATGTATCTCCCATACCAAAATTTTTATTGGTAGAGCCTCTTTGGTTATCTAAAATCTTTCATGCATCAATGTTCTCATGTTTCTTTTTCAACTTCGATACCATGGATATAGTTATTAGAGCATATATATTAAGAAAATATTTATTATGATTGAATTAATAATCTATATCTACACTTTTGAAAAAAATAACTATTTGGATGACATAGAAAGGGTTTCTCCAGCACATTAAATTTATCTTCTTATTTTCATTGTATTAAAATGTCTTGGAAAGGGAATTACAATGCATATTTAACATTTTATCTTGTCCTTTTTTCCTTTTAATCAATCACTTTAAGGGAAAGTTGGAACAAAGTAGAAACATGTAGCAAAAAAAGTCGACTATAAAATAGAATTGCATCCCAAAGAACCAACAAACCACTAAAAAATATATCAATCCATCAATACTAGACCAGGATAAAAAAATAACCAACATTGTTGGTCGGACTAGAGTACTCAAGAGGGGGGTGAATTGGGTATCTATAAAAATTTCTATTTGAAAAGTGTTTTCATAAAAGGTGCCCCAATAAAAATAAATACATCCCAGTTAATCAAGGTAATATGATTATGAAATATTGACTGTCCAAATAATTTCTTAAAAGATTGATTAATTCTAATAAACCTCAATATTAATTATTTATATTACTTTTAAAACTATTATAATACGGAAAAATAATTATAACTTCTGTATGAGATTAACTATGAAAGTAAATATAGTTATTTCAGAATTATACAGTAAACTAGAGAAAACTAAATTTATCAACACAGTGGATACAAAACAAGTTGTTCAGTCTCAAGTCGAGACCTAATCCACTCCACTCAGTGATCACCTTCCACTAAGTAGTTTATATTAATAAACATGATCCAAAACCTAGATCGGGGTAAAAAACAGTGCACTGGACTATCCAGGTCACACGACCTCTTCCATAGTTCTTTGTGGGTATAAACTACCAGGTCACATAGGGACCTCTTCCACACTTATACATGGCAGTAAAAAAGTTTAAAAAGATATTAGAGGAAGGATATATTGTATCCTTTAGTTTAGTGTAGGTTACAATGTGTGTCTTAATACACACACACACATTACGTGAAAACTAAATACAATACACAACAGAGAAAAGATGATGAGATAAGGTCAGAAGTGCTTTGAGTGTTATTCTATGCAGATCTGGACTTCTAGGATGAAGAAGATGCAAGTATCTAATCCTCTTGTGAGAAATAGAGTATCGCAAGTCTGGTAATCTGGTTTCAAGTTAGATCTGGATCATGTTCTTCATGGAGTTTGTATTGTGAGTATGTTCTTAACTCTGACCTATGGTATACAATCATTTGGATTTTTAAATGCTTCGTGAGTTCTTCAGATGTATATTGTTACATGTGTCACTTGTTTTCTCAATAATTCTCACACTTCTTCTACTCTACCACAATTTTTTTAGGGTCACACTTTTCTTTTTATTCTTGGAGTACATGTGTTGGAGCTGACATTATGCATGTATTCAGCACCTCGTACCACGTACTGTCACATGACGTGTCTAAAAAGACATATTTTTTATTTCAGTGCATTTAAATACTCAAATATGACTCTGAGAAATTAAATTGAAAAAGAAAAAATAGGTTAAAGAACGGTGTCACAGTCTGTCTAGAAATGGTGTCACTTGGAAATGGTGTCACTTGGAAATGGTTTCACCATGAAATAGTGTCTTCTTATTTTCATTTGAGTGGTGAGAAAGTTATGTTGACATAGTTGTATAGAGATTAGGAACTGATAGCACATATGTGGTGTTAGGATCACGGTGTCTAGTCCCTTTCCAAACTTCGAATGTTGTCTTAGCAAGGAACCGATGTCGCAGACTTCAACATATCTGAAACTGGTTATAGTGTCTGGTCAGGGTGTCTGGGCCACGATGTCTGGGTCACGGTGTCTGGGCCACTGTGTCTGGGTCACCGTTCCTTGGTCACAGTGTCTGGGTCACGGTGTCTGATCATGGTGTCTGGTCACGGTGTCTGGGTACCTTTATAAGAAACCAGAACCAGTGGAAAACTCATGGTTTCTCAGACTTAGACAAATATTTGTATATACACTTAAGTAGTAATATTATGGGATTTATTTAGACTTAATCATTCATAAAGGAAATAATTATATACCAAAGTTAAATATAGTTTATATTAATATGTTATGATTTATAGGAATCAATATCTTGGGAGAATTTATTTGAAGCATAATAAAACGAAGCACATCTACACATGAAATAAGATATAATAAAATGGAGTTACAATTTTTGATCATTAAAACATGATTAAGACATGGGGGGTCCAAAAATCACCCCATTTTTTAATCATAAATTATATGAGTGAGATATCTGTTCTTTGTGTGATATGTGTCCCTTATTGTACATGTCTCTCCACCTTTTGGGATTATCAAAAAGAGTACAAAATTAAACAAGACAATAGATAATAAGAGATCAAAGTGCATTATATGAAAAAAGTTGTGTCATGAAAAACTGTAGGAAAAAAATACAAAAAATATCCCTATCAAAAGATATTGTTCAATGTTCTTCAGAACTGGTTGTCTTATCTTTTCCCATTGTAGCAGTATTAGGAGAATCCACAGGAGCGGAGGTAGAAGTTGAAGAAGGGAGTGAACCAACTGTTAGAGAAGGAATAGGGAGTCCTTCAAAAATAGAAGGGGAAAAGTTAGGTTTGGTGGAAGACTGAGGTAATTTTTGGTCAAGGATAACATGTCTGATCTGGCTTAGAGCCTGAGAGATAGACATAGAGGTAGAGGAAATGATAGTGAATGAGGGAGTAGGAAAACAAGGCCACATGGGTGGAGCTACAGGATCCAAAATAGTTTTTCTCTGCACATGAAGATAAGGCCTTAATAACTCGATGAAGTCAGCAATAATCTCACCACCATACTATATTTTTTTTCTCAAATTCCTATTTTTTCTCTATGAACCTATCTGAGAAGGGATTCATATCTTTCATCTTTTAAACTTGAGTTTTGAAAGCTTGAGTGATAAGAGGGATTTTTAGATTCTATACAATGTACTTGAAATGGTTTGTCATATCATGCATGGATAAAATAATATTGAAGTAGAAATCCACCTTCTGAGTAATTTATTACAGAGCATCATTTTAAATCTTGGAATGAATTATTACCAAATTAAGAACTATTTCACTATTCTTGAAAACCAAAGATACAGACTCTTTCTAAAATCCACTTAGTAGAGATTGAAGTTCATCCTTAACAACCATTCTGAGCATATCACTATCAAAGGAGGGTTGAGATGACTATCCAGAGGTACTAGAAGCTGTAACAGCTGAAGTAAGGGACTTTAGTTGATTCAAAACATTATATAGACATCCTTTATACTCACCAGTCAATTTTATGAGACCAATAATAAGCTCATGCATTTCTTGAACTATTTTGTAATTTATTTCAGCCACCTTTTCAGCTACAAGAATTTAGGTTGGGTTGAATTAGAGATACAACTTCTTGTGAAATCTGACTACTGAAATCCTTAATAGGTTGAGTAACAAGATTTAGTCTTGATTTCAAGACTTTCTGCATTTCTTTAACCCTAGCTCTTAGAGACTTCACTTCATCACTCAGCTATTTGTTCTCAATTCCGACCACTTCAGTTTCATGAAGAATTTTTGGCTGAATCTGCCATATGATCATTTCTAACAATAGTGAAGCATCACTTTCACATAGGTTTGTTATAGGATAAGGTTGAGTGTTCACGAGCTTTTCAACACTAGCCAATATTGTAGATCCAAAGGATTTCAAATAATTCTTACTCACAATGGTAGAAAGTTAATGTGATGATTCAAGACCAGGAGATGAGATAGGATCAGGTTCCTTTGTAGAGATAACTTTAAGAGAAGAGGCTAGTTTCAATTGAAACACAGTAGATAGATTTATACCTTTAACTGAGGCTTCTTGGGAATCATTCACATCAAAGTAGCTAGGGAATATATACCATGAATCCACAGTTCTTTGATCGACTTGATTTTGAATTTCAACACTTTACAGATTAGGGTTCTATTACCCCTCAAAAAAGTGAATCTCTCATAGGACCAAGAGATTTAGTTCTTTGATCTATTTACAAAATTTCATTCCCAATAGCTTCACCCATGTTTTTTCCGACCGACTGAAATGGTTTCTCCATTATTTCCTCTACAGAAGGGATAATATATGGAACAACTTGTTCCTCTAAGTGTTCCTAAAAAGTAGATTATTTCTCAAGAGAAAGATCTTCTTCTAGATGCTCTTCCAGAACAACATTTTCTTTTACATTAACAACAAACTCTTATCTAGAAGAAGGTTATTCTTTGAAATCAATATCTCTTTTAGCAACAGGTACTTCTTTCTCAGTTATTACTTGAGGAATAGGTCCACTGTCTTCCTTATCCAGGAAAGGTTCCCCTTTAGGTGAAACAACTTCCTCCTCTTCTTCTTCAATAGGATAGTAAACAATTTCATCTGGTTCCAAACTAAGGTCAGAGATGATTGTAGGTCTTTAATAATTATCAACCGGTTTGAACATTTCATAAACCATGCCATTATCCTTTACCTATGATTTTCTCCATGAATTCCAACTGCTTTTAATTCATTTGAATATAACCTCTGAGATACAAAACACATTGTCTTAAATGACTTCTTCATCTAGTCCAACCAACCCTTTAGCATGAAGCATAGCAGAGATTAACCTTAAGTAGAACAAAGAGGTTGAATTTGAGGTTGTATTTATCAACTCACATATAAAGTATAACATAATTAAATAAGGTAATCTTGTGTCCATTATTCATAATATGTATCAAAAATACTCCATGATACTTGAGTGTATAAAAATATCATTTTCTTGGACTAATCAGATTCTGAACAAACATAAACAATAATCTGATTCCACCATCTATCTCAGTAGTAATTTCTCTTCTCTTTTTTTATTTTCAGTCAAGTTTCTCAAGGATTCTTCTAAAACAAAGATCTCACTTGGAGGAGGATGAACTCTCTGGTAGTCTTAAAAAATTCCCTCATGAGGTATCCTTAGGCAATTATCCCATAACCTCGTAGAAAAGGTATATCTTTGGCCAGTGATCAAGCTTCTTACAACAAAACCATCTTCTATATGAAATGATAATTGAAAAAACTAAAAAAACAAGAAAATATATTTGGTTAAATCGGCCTTGTCTCCTTTGTGAACCAATCCACCCATCCCTATTATTTCATAACTTTCAAAAATATAGACATACTTGACATCAGCCACTTAGGGTAGATTTCCTTTTCTGGTACTACTATTCTGTCAACAAGGTTCAGATTTAGAGGACCTTCGGGAACTATCTTCGGTGCTCTTTTCATATTCTTCTGACATTTGTTCTTCTTAGGAGTCTAAGAATATGGGAGCTTTATCGTGGTAAATTAACGAAGGTTTGAGAGAAGGAGAGGGAGAGAGAGAGCTGAAGGGTTGAAGGAGGGATTATGGTTTGAGAGAAAAGAGCTCGGGTGAAGAAAAGAGTGAAACATTGTTCATTTTTATCATTTATGGATATCGAGCATCGTAAATTCAAAATCACAAGATTGAAAAATAATAAAATAATTAATTACAACGATACAGGTTATAATATGTAAATAAAACTAAAAAGTGTCTTTATAGTGAGACCATAACATGTTTTCATGGTGAGGACATAATAGGTTTTCATGGTGAGACCAAAAACATGAGACAAAAACTTTAAGATAAGAACAACTATATAACTGTAAGAGTTAGTCAGTAATCTTAAGATAGTGACTTGTGAAACCATAAACTGTGAAACAATAAGTTATGAAAAAGTACACTTACTACTTCAGATTTATCATTCCCAATTCATGTATGACATAATCTATTGTTTTATAATTTAATGGTTTGGTGAATATATCAGTGAGCATATATTCAGTTCCAATGAATTCCAAAGTGATATAACCTTTTTGATAATTGTCTCTCAAAAAGTGATGTCTTACATCAATATGTTTTGTCCTAGAGTGTGAAACATGAATTTTTGAGAGGTTAATAGAACTTGTATGGTCACAATTTATAGGTACATTCTCGAATTGAAAACCATAATATATAAATGTTTCTTTCATCAACAAAATTTGTTCAAAACAACAACTAGTAGCTATGTACTTAGCTTCGGTAGTAGATAACACAACAGAGTTTTGTTTCTTACTATACCATGATACTAGAAAATTGCATATAAAAAAGTGACATGTTCCATAGGTGCTCTTTCTATCTAACTTACAACCACTAAATTCAGCATTATAATAACTAACTAACTCAAATTATTGTCAGCTGGGATAGAATAGTCCTAGATTTGGTGTATGCTTGAGGTATTTGAAAATTCTCTTAACTGAATTTAAATGAGATTCCTTAGGGTTTGCTTGAAAACAAGCACACATACATACACTAAACATAATGTCAGGTAGGCTAGAAGTTAAGTAGATTAAGATTCTAATCATTCCTTTATATGTGGTTTGATCAAGAGATTTTCCATCTTCATCAAGATCCAACATACAAGTAGTACTCATTAGAGTGTCAATACTTTTAGTGCTATCCAATCCAAAACGTTTTAGAGTATCTCCAATATATTTTCTTTGATTAAAAACAACACCATCATTATTTTTAATGATTTGAAATCTAAGAAAGAATGTTAGTTCACCCATTTAACTCATTACAAATTTGTTTTCATCATTTTAGAAAATTCAATACATAAAAAATTATTTAAATATCCAAAGATAATATCATCAACATAAATTTGAACTACTAAAACATCATTTGAAATTTGTTTAATAAAATGGAGGGATCCAATACTCCTTTTGTAAAACCATTGGAAATAAGAAAAGTACTAAATCTATGATACCAAGCTCTTGGAGCTTAATTTAAACCATATAAGGATTTTGAAAGTTTAAAAACTTGATTTGGAAAGTGAGTATTTGTAAAACTAGGGGATTTATCAACAAAGATATCCTCAATTATAAACCCATTTCGGAATGCCCTCTTAACATCCTTTTGATATAGTTTGAAATTCAGATTTGCCACACAAGAAAGTAGAATTATGATGGATTCATGTCTAGCTATTGGTGAAAAGGTTTCCTCATAATCAATCCCCTTTTCTTGACTATAGCCTTGTGTAACCAATCTAGCCTTGTTTCTAACTATGTTACCATCTTCATATACATTATTTCTAAACACCCACTTAGTGTCTATGGTAAATGTGTCTTTGGGTCTATCAAAAAGATTCAAAATTTTTTTCCTTTCAAACTGATTATATTTTTCTTGCATAGCCATCACCCAAAATTCATCATAGATAACATCATTAATGTTTTTAGGTTCATGTTGTGACAAGAAAACATGATGCTCAACCTGATTTCTAAGAGAATCTGTAGTTTGAGTTACTTTATCTAAATCTCCTATAACAACATCTAAAGGACGGTTTTTAAGGGTTCTAATATCTCTAGAAAAAGATGGACTAGTGTTTTTAGGTTCACCAATAGGTTTGGGTTCATTATGACTTAAATATAAATAATTTCCAAAAATGGAAGTTTTCAAAGATTCCATTACAGGATGATTAAAGTATTTTTAATTGATGTCCATATTTGAAATATCATCCTCCAGGTTCTCTAGAGTGTTCTTAGGATCATGTGGATCTGTCTCATCAAAATTTAAATGGGAAGATTCTTCCTCACATTTAGTTATTTTGACAAAAACTCTATAGGATTTACTAGATATTCAATATCCTAGAAATATTCTTTTATCACTATTGGAAGAAAAGTTTTCAAGATTTTATTTAGTATTCACGATATAGACATTGCAACCAAAAACATTGAATTATCTTACATTGGATTTTCCATTGTTCCATAAATCATATAGAGTTCTTTTATGAATGTGTATAATAAAAATTTTATTAATAATATATAATGTTGTATTTATAGGTTCATCCCAAAAATATATAGGTAAGTCATATTCACTAAGCATGGTTCATGCCATCTCTTTCAAGGTTCTATTTCATCTTTCTATAACTCCATTTTGTTGAGGTGTTCTAGGGGAAGAAAATTTTTGACTATAGCCATTTTGTGAGTAAACATATTCAAACTCTTGATTTTAAAACTCATGGACATGGTAACTTCTTAAGGATTTAATTCTAAGTCCACTAAGATTTTATACAGTTTTAGAATATTTGATGAAATGAGAACATGCTTCACTATTGTGAGCCAAAAATAAATTCCAATTATATCAATAAAAGTCATCTACAAGAACATAAACATAGTGCTTCCCATTTAAACTAGAAAATATATATGGTCCAAAAAAAACCCATGTGAACCAATTTGAGAGGTTGAGAAGTTGACACATCATTTTTTGATGTGAAGAAGATTTTGTGTTGCTTTCCCTTTTGATAAGGATTACACACTTTACCATATCGAAACTCATGTTTGGCTAGATCTTTGACTAAAATTTTTCTAGTTATATTTCTAAGGGATTGAATAATATATTTTATTAGTCTCTTATACCAAATCCAAGAATCTTTGTGAAATACACTTAAACATGAAGCATTTTGATATACTAAAGAATCTTTGTTAACAGATTATACATTTTCATTTCTCAATACCTAAAACACTAATTCATTTTTAGAATTAAAAACATTTCACGCATAATTTTCAAATTTAATATGAAATCCTTCATCAAATTGTTGTAAAATACTAAGAATATTATATTACAATCCATAAAAAAAGTACTTCTGAAATTAAAACTCGATTAGGGTTACTGATTTGGCCAAGGCCAATGATTTTTTCCTTTGGCATTGTCACCAAAGGTGACATGTAAACCATCAATTTTTATTATTTTCTTGAATTATGAATAGTCCCAGGTCATGTGTCTTGAACACCCACTATCCAAGTACCATTATATTTTACAGGATCTCTTTAAACAAATTTCCAACCATATAGTCAAATGCAAACAGACGTTGGTACCCATATTTTCTTGGGTCCAATAATATTAGTGACTAGTTCTGTAGGAACCCACATCTTCCTCATAGGTGTCCTATAAGAATTATGTAAAGTTCTTGAAAAATAATCTCTATTTGGTCCAGAAAATAATGAAACTGTGTAGAGTGTATCATAATTTGAACTAGCTGAATGTTTTAGAGAACTAGGATTAAAGTTGTATGTCATAGAATTAGAAAAAAAATAGCCCTTCCAAATTTTTTTTCCAAGTTGATAGCCAATACAGTAGTATATTTAAGAGAAATATGTTTACCTATAATTTGTACCAAATTATATTTATCATTAGTAAAACATTCAAGGAATTTTTCAATTTCTCATTAGATATCTTTAGTTCATTGTTTTATTTGAGTAATTGGACATTTTTTCTCTTTGTATAGTAAGTTTAGATTTAACAGTTGAGGTAAGAGAATATTGTTTCTTTAAAGACATGTATTTATCTTTTATTTCATTTCATGTCTCTTCATGCATATTACAATACACAAACTTTTCTTCTTTAGACATATTCTCAAAATCACTTTCATCTCCAGAATAATAGGGATTTTGTAGAGAATACTTCAATGTTACCTCGGATGTGTTTTCATAAAAAACATATTTTCTTTGTTAGCTTGTTCATCATGTGATGATTCTGAGTCACTTGAACTATCCTCAGAAGCACTCCATGTTGATTTTGTTCCCTTTTTATACTTTATATCTTTTTCCTATTATTTCTTTTTGTACCTGATCTTGGGAAAATTATCCTTTACATGTCCCCTTCACTTACATTCATAGAATATTATCTCATAATATTTGTCACATATTTTCCAATATTTCTTCCAGATTCTCTTGTGATCATATATTCCTTTAAAGGTAGGATTTCTGAAAAATTTCTTCTTCTTGTAAAATCTCTTAAACCTTATGGATAATTAGACATCTTCTCATTACTATCAAGTGATGATTGTTCACTGCTAGAACATTCTATAGAGACATTAAATTTCCATTTTTCATTGTGTTTAGAGGTGATGTTCTTAAATGCAACAGATTTTCTTTTGGGATCATCCTCCTCTTCCTTATTAACTTTCAACTCCTCTTCATAAATCATTAGTTTTCCAATGATTTCTTTTACATGTAACTTTATGATGTCGCATGACTCTCTAATAGAGAAAAATGTTCCTCTCTATCTATCAAGTAGGCATATGAGAATCCTCATGATTTGTTCTTCGACAGAAACTTCTCTTCTAAGATAAATCATTGTGTTTAATTTTTTTAAACCTAAGATACATGTCAGAAATAGGCTCATCAGGTTTCATTTTAAAGTTATCATATTTAATAGCATAAGTATTATTTCTCATTTCTTTCTCACTAGAAGTTATTTCATGTAAAATAGACAAAGTATCCAAAATTTCACGGGCAATTTTACATGGAGAAATTATTTTAAATTCCTCGTCCCCTAAAGAGAAATATAGAGAATTACTAGATTTGCAATTGTTATTGTAGGCAGTCTTGGTTGGGTCATCCCAAGTGATTTTATGAGTAGCATGAATCTTATACTCATATATAATTGAAGACCAAATTTCAAAACCCATACTTTCTAAATTCATTTTCATTTTACTTTTCCATTGGGTATAATTGGTTCAATTAATTAATGGTGGTCTGTTTGTTGCAGAACCATCAAGTCTATTATCCATAATAAAGAAATACCTTGAAAGAGCTAGAAATTTATAATTAACAGAAATTTATAGATCTTTAATGTATAACTAAAATCAAAGTTGAATAGTTTCAAAAATAGAGACTAAACTGGAATAAAAACCTCCATTGATGCCAAAAGTTGGTTGGAGTAGAATACTCAAAAGGGGTGAATTGAGTATCTACAAAAATTTCTTTTTGAAAAGTGTTTTCTTAAAAGGGTCCACAATAAAAATAAATACATCCCAGTTAATCAAGGTAATACAGTTATGAATGTTTTACTATTCCAATAATTTATCAAAAGATTGATTAATTCCTTGTAATCTCAATTTCAGTTATTGATATTAATTTTGAAGTTATTATAATAAGGAAATACAATTATAACTTCTATCCAAGATTAACTATCAAATTAAATCTAGTGATTTTTGTATTATACAGTAAAATAGGGAAAAATAAATTAAACAACACAACAGATATAAAACAAGTGGTTCAGTCTCAAGCTGAGACCTAATCCACTCCACTTGGTGATCCCCAGCCACAAAGAAGTTTATATTAATAAACTTGATCCACACCCTATATCGGGGTAAACAATAGTGAGCAGGATTGTCCAGGTCATACTACCTCTTCCACAGTTCATCATGGGTAAAAACTATAAGGTCACATAGGGACCCCTTCCACAGTTATCGTAGGAGTAAACAAGTGCAAAAAGATATGAGAGGAATGATATCTTGTATCATTCAGTTTAGTGTAGCAGACAATGTGTGTTTTAAAATAGACACACAATGACTGCTCAAAAGATAAAAACAATACAAAATAGTGAAAAGATGATGCGATAAGTTTAGAAGTTCTCTAAGTATTATTCTGTGCAGCTCTGGACTTCTAGGATAAAGCAGATGTAAGTATTGAGTCCTCTTGCGAGAAAGAGAGTATCACAAGTCTAGTGCTCTAGTTTCAAGATAGATCTAGCTCATGTTCCTCATAAAGTGTGTATTGTGAATATATTATTGAATCTGATCTATGGTATCCCAACTTTTGGATTTGTGAATGCCATATGAGTTCTTTAGATATATCTTTTTGCATGTGTCAGTTCTTTTTGAAAGAATGCTTGCTCTTCTTCTACTCTACCACACTTTTCTTGTAATTCTTGGAGTACTTGTGTTGCAGCCAACATGATTCATGTATTCTAAACCTTGTACCTTGTACTATCAGGTGACATGTCTAGAAAAAAATATTAATTATGTCAGTGCATTTAAAAGACTCAAATATGACAATTTGAAATTAAATTGAAAATGACAAAATAGAATAATGAACGATGTCACATTTTTGTCTAGAAACAGTGTCACTTGGAAATAGTGTCACCACAAAATGATGTATTCTTATTTGACTTTGAGCAGTGAGGTAGTTATGATGGCTTATTTGTATAGAGATCAGGAACTGGTAGAACATATGCAGTGTTAGGATCATGGTGTCTGGTCCTTTTCCAAACTTCGAACAGTGTATAAGCAAGGAACCGATGTCACATAATTATATAGATCTGAAACTAGTTACGGTGTCTGGTCATGGTGTCTGGGTCACAGTGTTTGGGCCACGGTGTCTAGGTCACGGTTTCTCGATCACAATGTCTGGGTCACGATGTCTGGTCATGGTGTCTGGGTCCTTTGCCAGGAAACCAAAACTGGCGGCAGAATCACAGTTTCTCAGACTTAGCCAAATATCTATATATAGAATTAAGAATTAATATTAACAGAATTGATTAAACATAATCATTCATAAAACAATACATTATAGACCAAATTTAAATATAGTTTATAATAATTAGTCATGATTTATAGGAATCAAGATATTAAGAGAATTTATTTGAATCATAAAGAAACCAAGCATATCTACACATGATATGAGATAGATTAAATAGAAGTATCAATTTGTGATCAATAAAACATGATTAAACCATGGGGAGTCTAACAAATAAAAAGTGACGACCCGTCCCCCGAGGCCCGTGTTGTGACTACCCCAAGCCCACCTTCCATAGGCCAGGGGTTGGCGACTAGCAACAAAGGCGTATTCCCTAAAAACTAGGAATAAATTGCCTTATAACCTACAAACTCATGTAAACAAGCACACAAAAAGATACGAACACAAGAAAATTGTATAACCAAAAGGGAGCTAAAAGTAAAAAGGGTCCAGAATACAAGCCCAACTGGAAAGTACAAGTACAACTAAAATGCAATACAACTGATGAAAGAGAAAAGATAGCTACTGGATCATCCTCTGAGGTTCCCAACTGAAGGGTAGGTACATATATCCTCCTCAGCGCTCCATGTCCATCCGTCTCCACCACGTATCAACATGCCATATGGTCCACCTCTAGGTACCGTCCAACCCTGAAACTCTCAGCCTCAGTCAGTGTTGTCCATCGTCTACATCCAACACAACAAGGTGCGGGCATAACCCGTACAAGGGTGAGTATAACGATACTCAGTAGTGACCCCAAGACCCTCAAGGTCTCACAAAATTCATCAAGGATAAACCACAATGTAAGAAAAAAACGATAACCCTACTTAGGTATATGCCCATACATATACCTAAGTTATCAAGTAATTCATCTCAAACATGAGGAAAACACAGAAGTACTGACTCAGATCACACCAGGATTTATTCTAGGGTTAGTGAAAAGTAACATTCCAAACCCTCAGTTGCTGGAGAATTCCTCCACTATCGAGTACAGTGGGCCTGCTGCGTCACATAGAGGTGCTTCCAACTAACCTTGGACTTCTGAGGTACTCCTCCTGTCAAGTACCATGGGTTTTCCACGTCACCAAGGTGCTCCTCACCATGGTTATACTATGTCACCAAGGTGCTCTCCACTGTGGGTTTTCCACATCACCAAGTCACTCCCCACTAAGCCTGTCGATTTACTCTATGTCAAAACGGTCAGTAGTTGTCAATTCTCAACCAGCTACTAGGTTCCCATACTAAAATCGCTCGTCTTTATAAGGATCCACTACTCGAGCTACTGGTCGATACTACAACTTCCATGAAGTTCCACAAAGAAGTATATCAAAGGACTGCCACGTCATTGGGGTATCAAAAGCAACAGACGTCACGTCAATCGGACGCTCGGTCTGTGAGTTATAAGACTTTTAGTCTCGGGGGCCCGGTTGGATTTGTGCTAGATCCAACCTGACCATATGTCAACTATACCCAAAACATTAGTAGTGTATACTCAAAGTTAACATCTCGTTCCATGATTTCCATGGCAGCTGGAAGTTTGTCAAACGAATTTCTGGTGCCAAAGTTATGGCCCAAAGAGCATAATTGGGTTGTAGTGGGCCCGGGTCGGGTCCGACCCGGCCCGCTGGGTGGTTCGTCCTGTTAGGTTCAGCCCGGATAGTGAGGGCCACGAGGGTTGCTTCGAGGGCGCGAGAGAGCGGAACGACTCGTACATGGCACATCAGCCACGGGGGGTTCGGCCACTGATGGAGGATCTGTAGTGGGGAGACAGTTTGAACATGGGGTGGCGGTCTAGCCGTGGGGTGGATGTCTGGCCGCGGGACTATGGTCCGGCCACAGGGGTGGCGGTCCCACTATGGGAGGGAGGAGCGGCTCGGCTTGACTCGGCCTGGACAGTGGCGGTTCTGAGAATGGCATTGCGGCACGGCTCAGATCGGTGGTTTGGCAGAAGCAGCGCGGCGAGGGCAGCTTTTCCCGGGGCGGCGTGGCGAGGTCGGTTCAGCTAGGGCGGCGTGGCGAGGTTGGTTCGACCGTGGAGGCGCGGTAAGGCCTATTCGACCGGGGCTACACATCGAGGACGTTTTGGCTGGGGTGACTTGGAGTGGGAAGCTCGGCCAGAGGGCCAACGGGAGGCACGAGCCAGGACGGCTCGGAGGGCAGGTGGGTTAGGGAAGCACGGCCCGTGGCGCGGGGCCGGTTCAGTCGGGAGGTCAGAGCGTCGCGGGTCAGCTCGGCTGGAGCACGGAGCCGGGGCACGCTGCCAGTTCGGCTAGGAACGTGGAGCATCATGGGGGTGGCGCAGGTCACAGAGGCCACGGGGGGCGGCAACATTGCCTTCATCATCTTCATCGCCTTCATCCCCTTTGTCGCCTTCCTCCATTTCGAAGAACACAAGAAAGAAGAATGTCGGAGGGGTCGGGCCATGTTAGTTTGGCCCGCACCCTCTGTGTTTAGACTGGGAGTAAGAGATTAACAATGAACGAAGCATGTTCATGTATGGAAGATAATTTAAAACAACATTTCCCACAACCCTTGTCATTCTCTATTCCCAGTCCCACAAAAGAATTAGAAGGGAAGAACATGGGAAGTGATAATCAACTAGGAATTAACCCCTACCTGGTTCTCTTGATGATGTCTGTGCAAGAAGGTAGTACGGTCATCGATTCACCGTAGATGAGGACATCCTACGTTGGAAGAAGTCCCAATGAAAAAGGTCGAAGGAGGTCGACATTCTTCGTTTCCAGAGCGTTCTTCGTTCAGAGGGGAAGTTCTTCGTTGGAGAGCTTTTCTCTCAATGCTCCTCTTCTCCCAAATTCTACCAAAATAAAAAGATACCTCCAAAACAATAGATTGAAATATCTATTAAGTAATTGGCATAATATTCAAAATGGTTTAATTAATTAATTGATGTGTTGGCTCAATTAATTAAAGGGGGTGGGTGGGAATAATTAAAGGTATGTTCGTTGGCATAATTAATTAAGGATGGTTTGAACAGTTAATGTGGATGAAGTTAAAGAACCTCCTGCACATTAATGGGGGAGTTAAAGAGGATTAGGCCTCGGGTGGTCCCCACAAACATAACCTCTCATGGGAGGTTATGTTCTTGTGGTCCACACTTCTCAACTTCCATATAGAGTTTTTAACAAATAAAATAAAAATAAAATCTACACACATTAATTATGTTATTCTCTTCACAGAAACCAAAAATTTAACATTCACCCTTGACCAACTGCCATCGAAGTGGAAGTCTTTTTAAGAGAATAGCAGCGCTGTGAGTTTAATAGTGCCCTCAAATTTCAATTCCAATCAATGGTTCAAAAGTTAGAAAAACCTTCTCTCACATTTACTGAACATACCCGAACAAAAATTCAGAAATTAATTATAGGTACTTCGGGCCTCTGAATCATGCGTCGTCAATTTTTAGGGACTCATAAAATTCCAATATATTTAAAAAATATTACATGGAAATTATACGTCTTTAAATTCTCCCCTCCTCAGGGATCTACGTCCCCATATGCCACAATTAAAATCTAGGAAAACAAGTGGGGGTACTGAGCACACATCTGAGCCTCCCGCTCCCATGTGCTCTCCTGGAGGTTCTTGTGCTGCGAACTAACACACACCAGAGGTATCGACTGCCCACATAGGGTCTGCTCCTGTCGATCCTCAATCTCAACCTGATCCTCTATAAAATTCACCCCATCGTCGATGTGAAGATCACCATGGTCGATGATTTAAGAAAGGTTGTGCACATATCTCCTCAGCTGGCATACATGGAATAAGTCGTGCACCCGGTGCAACTGAGGTGGAAGAGATAAGCGGTAAACCACCACGCCAACTCTACTGGGGAGCTCGAAGGGTCTGATGAACCTCGTAGATAACTTTTCTCCAAGGCCAAATCTATGTAAACCTTGTCGAGGTGAGACTCATTGAAAGACATGGTCTCCATCCTTGAACTCCAGAGGTCTCCGTCTCCTATCAGAATACGACTTCTGCCTATTCTGTGCAGTCTTTATCTACTCCGGGATGATCTGCACCATCTCTATGGTAGCCTGTACCATCTTTGGTCCCATGAGTGCCTACTCCACTGGGTCAGTCCAACACAAAGGTGATCTACATGGTCTTCCATATAACGCCTCAAAATATGACATCTTAATGGTGGATTGATAACTGTTGTTATATGCAAAATTCACCAAAGGTAAGTGATCCTCCCAGCTAAAACCGAAGTCGAGGACCCAAGCATGAAGCATGTCCTCGAGGGTGTGTATGGTCTGCTCAGTCTGTCCATCAGTTTGATGGTGGAAGGCGGTACTCAAACAAAGCTGTGTCCCAAAAGCCTCTTGAAATCCCTTCCATAGCTGGGAAGTAAAACGTTCATCACGATCGGAGATAATCGTCGAAGGTACTCCATGTAGCCGCACAATCCACTTCACAGAGAGACTTCCCAAGCTCTCTACTAAACCCTGTTCTTGGATCGGTAGGAAGTAGGCTGACTTTGTGATTTGGTCGACGTTCACCCAAATCGAGTCGTGTCCCCTAGATGTACGTTGAAGACCCGGCATGAAGTCCATGGATATGCCATCCCAATTCCACTCTGGGACCTCTAAAGAATGAACCATGCTTTCTGGTACCTAATGCTCCGCCTTCACTTGCTAACAAGTGAGGCATCGTGAGACAAACTCTACAACTACTTTCTTCATTCCCGGCCACCATTACTATCATCAGAGATCCTAGTACATCATTTCCACTCCTGGATGTCCTGGTAGATGGGAAGTGTGGAACTCTCTCAACACTTCCTCCTGAAGTGACACAGGTACCATGGTACGTTCTATAAAGAGGATTTTATGCTCCCCACCTTCAGAAAATCCATCAAGTGCCTGTCATGTGGATATATGAGCACACCGAGTCTCTCAGTCAGTTCCCCCACGATGTGCCTCCCTCGCTTGTAGAAGAAGTGGGGGAGGGACTATAAGATACTGAAGAAAAGCTTCTCCATCCGAATCCATAAAAGGATATCTGCAAAGCGGCCAGCTGCTCAGTCGCCTCACCTAGTAGCTGTATACCAGATCTCTTACTGAGTGCATCTACGACAACGTTCCCCTGCCCATGATGTATAGACTATCTCGAAGTCATAGTCCTGGAGGAACTCAAGCCAACGTCGATGTCTCAGGTTCCGGTCCTTCTAAGAGAATATACTCCTGAGACTCTTGTGGTTAAATTACCCTGTAAAATGGTCACCCATCATGTAATGTTAGCACATCTTCAAGGAAAAGACCACTGCTGCTAACTGTAGTTTTTAGTGGGCCCGGGTCCGGTCCGACCACCGGCTGCCCTGCAGACATGTGGTCCCCATCCTGGGGCCCACCCACATGCCTGAATGGGTCATCTAACTAATGATAGTCTCCACAGGCCAACACATGTCCTTTCCAGTGTGCTTTGACCTCACTCGCACACACCCTGGAAAACTTCCTTGAAGTCCACCCATCCTGATCACTACTCCTGGCCAAACATGATTAACTATGGAGTTCTAATCAGACAGGCTACTGAAAAGGAAGGTGCACCCTATTGACATTAGTCATATCATTTATTCATTTAACCCTTTATCATCTGGGGGTGTTACAATCACCCCCCTTTAGAGAACAACATCCTCATTGTGGGCCCTATATCTCAACCCAGGTAGTGCACCGCACTTAAGGCTGGGTACCACCTCTGATACGAAATGTAACAACTGGGCCCCGCCCACCAGTTGCCCTGCAGACACGAGGTCCATGTCCTGGGGCCCACCCACATGCCTGAATGGGTCATCTGACTAATGATAGTCCCCACAAGCCAAAACATGTCCTTTTGAGTGTGATTTTTTCTTACTTGCACACACCCTAGGAAACTTCCTAAAATGTCACCCATCTTGATCACTACTCTAGGCCAAGCATGCTTAAATTTGGAGTTCTAATCAGATAGGCTTCTAAAAAGGAAGGTGTACTTTGTTGACATAACTCATATCATTTATCCATTTAACCCTTTATCATTTGGGGGTGTTACATACAATCTCACTCTAAGATTGATGATTCACTAGGCCCTGAGTGAGATTTCAATTCCTTGATTTCTACATATGGAAAGAACACCATGCTTTTCATACTTCTGAGACATCACATATCACCTTCATTTCATCCACTTTCCATTGCCTATATAAACTCCACCTCGTCAGAGACCCAGTGTAGCTAAAAAAACTAAAAACACCACCACTGATGAACCCACACTATAGAATCATTGGGAAAATAAAAATTCAAACATCAGAACATCCACCAGTAAAAGGAAAACACAACTGCCACCATCAAAGTCAAAACTAAGAGCCCTCATCACACACGAACACTCCACCAAAAAATATACTTATCAGAGGTTTTCAAAAAAACAATGAATTCAGATGTTAAGAATTATTTCAAATTTCTTTTAAAAAAGGTTATGAATCATTTCAAAATGGTTTTTATGGAGGTTTTAAATTTTTAGGGGCGATTTTTATTACTTATTTGTTTATTAAATATTTCTATAGAATTAAACACACACACACACACACATATTGTGAGACTTGAACCGGTTAACTATTGATTATTCTGCAAATCCATTACCACTCCACCAATCCATTCATTTGGTGACTAATAAGACTGTAATATAATTATATATATGTATATATATAGATAAATACAATTAAATTTATATACATACATACATGTGTGTGTGTGTGTTTATATATATATATATTTATAGTTTATAAATGCATACACATAAAAAGATAATTATATATAAATTTATATAAATATAGTTATATATAAATTTATAAATGTATGAAAAATTATATAAAAATATATTAAATATATATTACTATAAAACATAATCCCGTATGAAACTATGGTTCAAAACCCGACAAAGACAAATTACCATGGTATTGAAACGACATTACAACACTATAGTGGTATGGGTATTGTAGTTGGTATTATAGTGAGGTATTTTATCAAAGTTAGTATTAATCTTGATTGAACATTTGGATCATAAAAATTGGGCCTCTGAACCATTGGGATTTTGGAACATCAAGGGACCTTCAAGTCGTAGGGCTTACAGGCCATGGGAACAATTTAAGTGTAGTGTGAGCGGTAGAGGTCTAAAGAGTATGAAAACAAGGAGTCCATTGAAGTTGAAACTATTGAGAGACCTATCACCAAAACCAACATAAATATAACCTAGAACCTAACATGTCGATTCAGCTAATGGTGGGGGTGCAGATGTGATGAGCTAGCTGGACCACACTACAAGAATATAGGAGGAGAAATTGCAATTTAGGCCTTATGCTGCTAGGGATTCAGGTCATCTAATCACCTAAGTCTTTATATCTTAGGGTCTATGAGTCATGTAATGGTTCTATCTCAACCCATTAAAAAAATTCATTTATTCAGATCATTATAAAAAATTAAAGTCTGTTAAGGCATCGTCTATATAAATATAAATGTATATAATTATAAATAAGTATAAAAATATATTTACACAAAAATATAATTATATGTATATATAAGAACATGTATAAATACATATAATATAAATAAATATACACCAATAAATATAAATATTTTTAAATATAACTTAATTTACAAAAATATATAAAAAACACAAACACACACGCAAAGATATTTATATATATATATATATATATATAATTAAATATAATCATATATAAACTTAAATGTATATATATATAAGCACATATAAATATACATGTGTATATACCCACATAATAGATATAGATACATATAATAATTTATAAATATAAATAAATTTACATAAAAAATATAACTACATACATATGTATAATTAAATATAATTATATATAAAATCATGTTTAAATATACATAAATATATATATATATATACATATAAATATATTTATACCCACATAATATACATAGATATATATAAATATAAATACATAAATATGTATATAAATATACATACATACATACATATATATATATATTCATCATAGGTAGAGAGGATTCGAAAATGTAAACAGACAAACACACACACACACCTAGACACACTAGTGAGTCAAGTCTCATTTCACACTATAAGGAATGGAAAACAACCGCTAGACTTATTTTATTACATATTAATGGTTTGAAGGCTCAGGTGAATGTGTCCCAGAGGCCCCAAAAAGAGATGGATCTAGGCCCATTTGAGCAACCAAGTGTCACAATTATTTTTTCATTGTGTTTCCCCTCATGCCAGCTCCATCACACTATGTTTTTCCATCATATTGGTGTCGATCACTCCTCCATCCCATATTAGAAATTTGTGTGCGTAGAGGGTCGATTGAAGAGTTCCAACACATTCATCACCGTTTCAAGCCTCCCACCCAACAACAATTGCATGTATACGCATTGTGTCTCCTTCTTGTTGTGTCATGTCATTCACTTGGTCACACAGGAAACAATGTCACCAGTCATTAAGCCACATCACCCCCTTCCAGCAACTGTTGTATCATGCTTCCCACCGGCGTGTCGTGGTAGGACACCCCTCCACTCCACAGTATGATTCTGAGTGGGTGGATGGTTAGTTGACAACTTCCAATATATTCATATTTCATTCAACTCACCCACCCCGATGACATCTTTGCGTTGTCTTTTTGTGCCACCAACCTAGCAGCATCATGCCATCCTTCCTGGTCTCATTGTATCAACTAGATGCTCCACATTGGAATCCCCATAGGCCCAGTGGCCTGAAGGCTCAAACCATGTCCCAAAAAACCAAATCGGGTGAATAGAACCACTACTATAGTGTTTTCTACAGTACTTGATACAATACTCACAGAAACCCTTCCCTCGCTCGGAATTAAACCTGGGGTTTTCAACCAGGATTATGAGGTGCATACCACTAAGCCAAACCCCAACTACAATATAAATATATATAAATATAAATAAATATAAATTAGAAATAAATACGCAGGCATAGAAACATATAAATATATACATTCAAACGTATATATAATTAAATACTATATATATAAACAAATATAAATACATAAAAAAATATAAATATACACATATATATGAATATATGTACGTGTGTATATATATACACACCCACATAATATATATAATGACACATAAATATATATAAATATAAATATTCATATAATTATATATGTATATACCGACAAAATATATATAAATATATATAAATAGAGATAAATATTCACAAATACATTTAAATATCTTTAAATATATATAAATATAAATAAAGCCACATAAATAAATAAATATATATATATATACATACAAACATATATAAATATATATGTATATATATAACTAAATATAACTATATATATATAAACACAAATAAATATACCTATACATAACATACATGCACACATACATACATATATATTCACATAATACACACAGACACACACACAATCGTACTTAAATATCTATAAATATCTATGATTATAAATAAATACACACACACACAAACACACATATATGTATATGTATACACACACATAGACATATTACCACATAATATATATAAATATATATAAATATAAGTATTTATAAATACGCATAAGTACATCTAAATGTCTACAAATATATATATTTATAAATAAATATACACACACAGACATACACACACCGATATATATATATAAAGATATATGAAGATATATGAAGCTATATAAATATCTATAAATTTATACAACTATAAATAAATTTACATAAATATATAAGGATATATAAATATATAAATATTTATAGATAAACATAAATATAAATAAATAAATATAGATACAAAAATATATATAATAATATGAAATTATATAAAAAATTATTGCCACAACCCAGCCTCCAAGGCCCGTGTCATGACTACCCCAAGCCGGCCTCCCATAAGCCAGTGACAGGCGACTAGCACCGAGTAGACATATCCCATAAGTGGGAGGCATTTTCCTAAGTACCAGCATGCACACACCCATCTCCAAGAAAAAGATGAACCTAAAAACATTAAGTAAACATGGATGCAGACCCCTATTAAAACCCACTTAGAGTAAGGTACAAAACCGAAAGAAGAAGGGGCTAGAATACAAGCCCAACTAAAGAGGAAAGTACAATTTCTGAGATTTTATCCGCAGAAAACCCTACCTGAAGGGTAGGTACATTAAGTTGTTTGAATGTCGCTGAAGAGAACCACGTCCATAGGGTCACCCTAAATCACCCATTTCTCTAGCCCACCAAAGACTCTGTCAAAGCGGCCGATAATCTACACAAGACACGCCATGTGTAGGCGAAGCTCGTGTAGGGGCGATTAAAAAAATACTCATTAGGAACCAAAATACACAAAAAAATTGAACTAATTAAACCACAAGGAATCATAAAAATTATACCAAAATTAAGATCACTAAGAAATACACCAAGTAGACTACCAAAGAGGAACACAAAGTGTATCCTCTTAGAACTATAATCAAGAGAGTTACTAGAGTCATGTCACACCAGGTATATGTCTATGGAACCTAAATAGGATTTTCATAAGAATCTATTTTACACTCAAGTAGTGAATACACTAAGTGTTGGTAACACACAAAGTGTAGGTAACACATGGAGTGTTGGTAACACATGGAGTGTAGATAACACACTAAGTGTAGCTAACAGATAGTGTGTTGGTAACACATAGAGTGTAGGTAACACACAAAGTGTCATCAAAGACTAGAGGACCCACACCCTCATGGGAAAGGGGATTACCAAGTCATTCATGGTAAGACACAAAGTCTAGATAAGATACATATTCTAGGTAAGAAACACCATCAAGGTAATCACACAGCTCATAGGTCGCAGCCAGCCAAAGGATTCTGTCCTTAAATCGCTTGTTCCGAGAGTACCTAAACCTTGAGCCAAAAGGCCATACACCAACTTCCATGGAAAGTCACTTAGAATATATCAAAAGGACCGAATCGTCTCAAGGGTCCCAATAACGTAAACATCTCATCAAATGGATACACAGTTTGAGAGTTATGATATTTTAAGTAAAAAGGGGTCGGTTGGGTCTGGGCCGACCCGATCAGGTGGACCCAACCCGACCAGCCGTGTCCAACCCGAACCGGCCCGACCTATTGGACCTACTAGACATGACCCACTAGGTCATGGGTACAACCTGTTGGGCTGTAAGACTAGCTCGTTGGGGCTGTTGGACCTAGTTTGTTGGGACGTGGGTCTATCCCATTGGTCCACTGGAGCAGCCCAGCTATTCCGGTCCAGCCCGCCGTGTGCGGACCGGTGTGCTCCATAGGCTGCATCTCCTGTGTCTCCCACACGTAGCTTAGTCTCATGTTGCCTAGTGAATGCGACCGGACTATGTGTCAGGGATGGTCTACAAGACCATTGGATCGTGCGACACTACTCTTAGTTCTTCCTCTTACTGACACAGCTCTAGTGAGCCGCATACCTCCACTACGGATGTTCGCCGCCACCCCGACCCACCTGGAGGCGGCCCATGAACATCGCCCATAACTACTGCCCCCGTAGGCCTCCTCTGTCTCATGGGGACACTGACACAACTCGACACCATGTCCCAACCGCTATCGCAACCTCTTGTTGTGACATCTATCTACTGCTGTGGTCCCGCCTGGACCGCGGATTGCCACCGTCATCATCTGCCCTCCAAATGGCTCTTCCATCGGGTCTACCTGGCGCAACCACACCACCGGGACGATTCCACCTCTACCACTGGCCTCATCTCTCCAGTGGCCTCGCCTCATAGTGCTACCAAAAACTTCCACATTGTAGTGATTTCAGGTCCCTTTCCAGATTGTTGCATCGATGAAGAATGAGAATGGATTTGGGTAAGGAAGCAGATCACAAGAATTCCCGATATGGATGGATCTGGTCCTTATTCATGTTTTCCTTGATATTACATCATTATAATTTAAAAACAAGGCATACAAAACATCAATTTGAACACAATTCCAACCTTTATTAAATTCACAAACAACATCCCAAATCAATACCCATCCCGTAAAATATTCACAATTTGTGAATCAATCCATTTGTCGATTGATTCACATTAATCATATGATATCAATAAGAGGGAATAAATAAAAAAGGAAACAACTCCCTACTTGTTATTGGATCATTCACTTCTGTAGATTAGTTGTCGTTGACAATTCGTTGAATAGTGATCTTGATGTATGTCTCTGATCCTGATTTGACAGCATTTGTCATCGAGGGAGCCTCTCCTCTTTGTCTTAGGGAAACACCAAGGAAATAGTGACAACCTTGGATTCCTGATAAATATTTTTATTTAAAATGAATGATCTTTATTGCATCAAAAATATTTTTTAATTAAAATATTTTATTGATCGTTACATCTATAATCTAACTTTATTGTTTAGCCCGCACTGAATGATGTTAGGCTCTGCCTAAGTAAAACATCACATTAAGAACTCAACGATGGTCTCAGATTTCTGATCTGAATCACCATTCATGAGTTATTAAAATTTTATAATAAAATGATATTATTTAAATATTTTATTTACAATTACATCCATTTTGGGTTTTCTCACTAGAGACCCACACCGACTAAAGTTACGTTGCGTCTAGGTTAAACTCGCCATCTTAAACACAATGGTATCCTCAAATTTCTGATCTGGTCATCCAGTTTAAGAGTTAATATACTTTTGTAGGAAAACCACTCATTCACACTATTAAAAACATAACAGAGTTCATCGAACTATTCCAGGCACACTGGGCCTCAGAATCGCACGCCATCTTAACGCATGGTCTCGGGATTTTCCCAGAAATTTTCTAAAAATATAACCGGGAAAATCTGAGTCATTACATATATATAAATAAAAGCATATATAAAAATATTTATATATAAAATCTTATAATGATACATAAATATACATATACATACATATATACATATATATATTCCCACATAATATATATAAATATATAATAATTTTGATATATATATGTAAATACATATATATATATATACAAATATGTATAACTCTAAATAAATTTAACTAAATATATATAAATATAAATAAATATACATATATATATATATATAATTGACTATAATTATATATATAAAAACACATATAAATATACATACACACATAAACAAATAAATATCTATATATATACCAATATAATAAATATAAATATAAATACATATAAATATACATAAATATAAATAAATACATAAAAATACATAAAAATATATATAAATATGTATAAATGTACAAAACTTTACATAAATACATACATATATAATAATCTATAACTAAATATTAACCTAAACCTAAATATTTATATATATATGAGTATATAAATATACATAAATACATATAAATATGTAAATATATATACATCAATTGATATATATATACATAAAAACATATAAATATACAGACATACGCATGAATAATTCTTAACCTTAAACATCCCACCAAAAAGAATGTCCATGATCACTATGTTTTTCCCATGAATTCCATTATAATTTAATCCATGAAAATCCCATGAGCTAAGTATATGATATTAACCGTTCCAAGGTACCCATTAACACATAAGAAACATCAAAAAACATAAATCACCAAACATGGGAAGACCACTATAATCTAAACAGCATCATATCAATAGGAATGTAAACATGGGAATAAATTCATACACCACCATGAATGAATAATAATAAAATCATAAATGACGTAAAAATACTATAAAAAGATAAAAAATTAGGGTATATTAAAATAATACTACTTTTTGGAAGAATTTTGCGACACTTTTGACTAAGGAATAATAAGGCAAGTGTTCTATGTTACCAACAGTTATATAGCTCATCAGAAACATTAATTTGATAGGATATAGATCCAAAAGGACATCCAAATCAAAATATATGGTTGTTTGAAGTTGACGTATGAATGTGAACATCACTTAAAATGTTAATGATTTTTTATTAATTATTACCATATTTTTATATAATATAATCATTTTTATTTTTGTAAGCTACAATTAGATAGGTTTTTAATCATAAATGGAACCCCAAATCAAAAGTTATGGTCATTTGAAACTGAAT
Organism: Viscum album; assembly: GCA_963277665.1. Classification (NCBI taxonomy): domain Eukaryota; kingdom Viridiplantae; phylum Streptophyta; class Magnoliopsida; order Santalales; family Viscaceae; genus Viscum; species Viscum album. The sequence goes on from OY728157.1 coordinate 1,779,232,269, forward strand.
TATTGTTTTCAGCTTCTTTTATAATATTAGTTATGTGAGTAAGTTTCAACCATGGGTTTAATATATATTTATATATATCTTTGTGTGTGTGTGTGTGGTTGTATGTGTGTGCGTGCGGGGGGGGGGGGGGGGGGGGGGTAAAGTAGCATTGCAGTAGTATGGAAAAATAATATTGTGACTACTATAGTAGTACTATTCACAGAATAGGCCTCCAGGCCATGTAATGGTATATCATGCCACATGTACTTTGGTCTATTAAAATTACTATGGGCATTTGGGATACATGGCCTTTAGTCTATGTAGAACTTCCCTCTCAACCCATAAAGGAGGATTTATCATGAAATTAAATAAAAACAGAATTAGAGGTAAATCACTAACTAATAATTATAAATAACCAATAATTAAAATTTAATTAAAATTTGAAATAATTAATAATAGATGATTATAAATAATAAATAATTAATAATTAATAACAAGAAATAAAAATTTTAATTATGTATTAATAATTATTATTAATTACTATAAATTTTGAGATGAATTTTAAAAAACTATCTCTAAAATTAAATAAATAATATTAATATTATTAATAGTAATGATTTATATTTATTGATAGATTAATCAAATTCTAAAAAATCGCTAGAAATTATCTGTTGCTAAAAAATATGAAAAATTTAGCAGTTGTTTACAAAATTGCCACTAAAAACCACCAGTTAAAACTCACTAAATATTTATATTTTTTAAAATAGTAAATTCATTGAAGAGTCATATTTTCTCCCATGACCCATCTCATGATCACATATGGTCATCTTCTCTATAGGTCTCCACCACCTCTATAATGCACAACCTTCACTAAAGAAGACTGCCTTTGCCACATTCCCAAGAATCTACCCTCGAAGTTAATTAGAGAGGCAATTCCAGTAGAACAAAAACAATGACCTATGGATAATAAAAAATGAAAACACCTCCCTAATCGTAGAACATGAAAAAATAGAGTCTAACTAAAAATAGAGGATTAGGTTGAGACAATTCTAGAAAATATCACTAAACTACAAAATAAGAAAAAATTTCTGATGTGAAATGATCACACTAGATCTACTACCGACTTAACCACCATTATATTCCTATACCATCCTAAACATTATCACACTTAACAAAATATGGGTCTTTAAATGATGCATAAAATTTTAAATGAGGAGGTTGATCACAAAAAAAATAGGAGCATACAGGGAAAACCATAGGGAAACAATAACTAAGAAAAAATACAAACACAAAAAGTAAGAGATGATAAAAATGTAGGTTTCACTAATTAGATAATCAACCAAAAGCATTAGCTATCACAATCCAAAACTTCCATAAAAATAATAACACATAACTAAATATTGGATATATCATAGAAATCTAGGAATAAAGGGTAGTGATAGATGAAGAATAATCCCTTGGAAAATGATCAAAGAAAGAAAAAATGTAAATACACGAGCATAAACATTCCATAATTATATTATTTATATAAAATATTTCTTTATTTACACACCTAAACCATTTTAGGTTTAAATCTCTAGATAACTAGAAAAAAATCTAATATAAAAAACCTATACTTTTATTACAAATGGACAATTTTAAAACTAAGCCAAATTATTTAAATGATACTACTGCTTCATTCAAGGTTAAAACCACATAACAAAAACATGAATTAAAATTCATTCTAACTCATCCTTAATCACTATAAAAATAATTAATAAACACTGTATGAGAATATAAATCTTAGTAAGGGATATGATACAAAGATAAAACCTGTTTGGAAATTGAAATATCTAAAAAAATTAAAAAATTATTTATTTAAATCATATATATTTGAAATCATATAAAACGCACTTTAAAACATATAAAAATCCTCTTTTCTCAATAAAGTTTTATAAATAAAAATCATAACCAAGAATAATTAATTGAAATTTTTCTTAATGTTCCTTGAGAAAACAAGGATACTTATGAAAATATAATATATTTAAAATAGAATAACTTTTCCTTCAAATAAAAACCTTTACCTTTGAAAATATAAAAAAATTATTTTGACAATAAAATAAACATATTGTTTCATGAAATATTAATATTTAGGTTTAAAACCCATAATATAGTATAGAAAAAATATATAGGCATCATATAAATTTATTTCCATCATCCTTTTAAGTAACCATTTCAATGGAACAACTTAACTCACTGCTTCTGATAATCCATATTAGAATAACATATCCAAATAATACCAACATAATTTTATACTGATAATAAATCATTATAAAAAGAAATATAATGAAATATCCATTGCTCACCTATCATCATATGAAATTAAAAAGTATTATAATTTGAAAAAAACATTTACAATACTTTTTTTTCATCATACAACTCTTAAAACTTATTTTCCAACTTATAAAAAAACCCTTTAAACCAAACCATTGAAGAGGATTAACTTTAAAAGAAAACAAGAAACTTTATTTAATATATTGGAGAACAAAACTTCATGAAATGTGTTTAAAAGTTTGTATGAAATTACTTTAAAAGTATAAAGTATACATTTTATATGAAAACTACCCAATTAATTTTTTAATAACATTGATTTCAAAAAAAACATTATAAAAGAATAAAAATATAATTTACTATGGAGAAACATGAAAACATAAAGTCAATTCTTTTTAAGGAAATCTAAAGAAGCAAACAAGAAAATGTGGTAGTTTATAATATATTGAAAAATAGATTCCTTTCACACTTTTGAAAATAAAGTCAAAGACAGTAGTAAAAAAAATATATTAGAATTATAGAGAAGAAATTCCATAAAATAAATAATATGGAAAATATGGAGAATAAAGTATATATGTTTTTAGATATAAATAAAACACAATTTCTCCAAATAGGAATTTAAAAAGAATCAATCTCAATTTCAATGTAAGAGAAACCCTTAAAAAGATCATAACATTGAAGTGAGAATATATCAATGAAGTGATTATGTGAAGGAAATTTAAGAACACATAAAAAAATTGTAAATAAAAGATAAAAAAATAATAGGTTATAATGAACAAAATATTAGAATAATACAGTCAATGAAAAAATGATATAACTCAATTAATGGAAATTAACATAAGAATATACTTACCTCGAGTTTTGACATTCCTTGTACATTATCAAACCCAATGAATAATAACATTATATCAATTATTTACTTCTTTTGGAAACTTTTCAGGTTCATTTCCATATTATTTATCTTTTTATTTCATTTATCATCATGTTTCATTCATTTACCAAATTTTTATTATAGATGTCAGTTGATTTGATGTAGTTCCATTCACAATTTCCAAAACAGTTGTAGTATAATTATAAATGTCAAAGGTCATTATCCAATGGTTCTATAATATCTATATATCTAATGTAATTATTTCTATAGATTTCCAAAATAAAAGGAATTAAATATTTCATGAAATATTTATAATTCATATAACCTTTCTAGACAAACCTGTTTTTACAATTATAAATTACTATGATTGTTTATATTTAATTTAGTTTTCGTAATTAATATTTTAACCTTATATAATCATATTTATTAAATTAATTAAAGAAAAAAAATTATATTCAATAATAAAATCAATTTTTAGTAATATCCATTAAATACAAATGTTTATAAAAACATCATCGTTTACTGAGATAGTAAAAAAACTACCATTTAAGTGATGTTTTTAATGAGAATTTAATAGAAGGAAAACCAAATAAATAATCCATTTTTATAAATAAATATGATTATAATTTAAAAAATATTTTAGGTTTACTTTTAATCATTAAATTTTTTATTTAACAGAGTAAGAGGAGAATTCCAATAAAAAATTGCATTTGTGAAAAAATGGTATTTTAATGTAGTAAGTACATTTGAATAGAGTTTGATGAGAGGTAATGGATGATATGTCACAATTGATGAAAAATGATACCAATACTATGATAATGGAATCATATATTTAGAATAATGCATGTTTTAAAAATGTTTAATGATAAATAATCATAAATAAGAAAGGAGAAAGATTCTTGAAAATCCTTACCTTTCTCTTGGAACCACTTGTTTGAGATTGAGTCTAATGACTTCAAATAAATGAATTTTGATAAGACCAGAGCCTTTTTAATGTGTAAGGGTGTGTTTAGAGAAGGATTTGGGTAGAATATAGATATAAAAACTAATTAGATTTGTGTTTGGGAATGTTTAGAATGAGTCCACTATTATTGGAAAAATTCAATGGGGTTTCCCCCAATATTCAGTTTTTAAGTCTATAATGAAATTTTAAAATGTATTATTTGTCATAATTGGATAATAAATGAAATTATATACCATTAAACATACCATAATTAGTAAAGATATTTTTTTAAATTTTTTTAAATGCATAAACAATTTTTGACATTAAATACACATTAAAGTCATTTTCCGTGTTATTTTCATAATCTGGCTTTGAAAAAATTATAGATAAATATGAAATTAATATTTAAGCATTTAAATAATTTATTACATATAATTATCATCCCCTATAATTATGAAGTCCTATAATTAATCTATATTTTTTCACATTAAGTATTATTAAAACCAAGTACTTCGACTTTTCTCTTAATAGTAAATGCACTGCGTCAATGCTGTGTAATAATTTCGGATAATAATCATATAATTTTATATTAAAAATAGGATATTTAGATAAATAAATTTTATTATAAATAAATAACATCATTTTAAGTCATTCATAATAATTTTTATCTACATTTATACCATGATAATGTTTTTAAGATATGAATTTTGACTTTTCTTACCTTGTGTAAGCTCTGAGTAAGAATTTGGATGATTAAATTATAATTTAATTTAAATATTCATAAATATACATCAAAAAATTCTTATTTATCATCTTTATCCTTTAATTTTATAATATACTTATCCCCTATTAAATATTATATCAAACACTCCAATTTTAAATTTTCTAATGTTGCACAAACACTACATCAAAATCAATAAATGTTTTCATATTTATGTTGATATAAAAAATAATTTATATTAATATAATAATATTTATTTTATTTTTTTAGTATTTCACCTTGTAATATATGTTCCATAAATTTCATAAATTTTTATTTCAAATTAATATCATGATGATTTCATAAAAATACAATATTTATAATAAATTTAATTTTTATTATTCACTAAAAAATTAACTTACCTTAAAATATATATAAAATTAATAATAAGAGAATTTAAACATGATTATTCCAAAAATTAATTCTATTTTAAAAAATTTAAATTCTAAACTTTATAATTTTATTTTTAAAATAAAACTTATAGTATATAGGAAAAAAATTGTTTAGAATAAATAAATTTCATTTCTTTAATGAAAAACTATATTCTTGTTTAATACCTTGATAAAATTATTTACATAAATATCAATATAAATCTATATAATTAATATAAATATCCATTTAAAAAATATCCAGAAGTTAAATAATTATTTAAATATATCACAATAATAAATCATTGTAAGAAAACATATTTAATCATGAAATAAAACAAAATTTCTCACATAAAGAAAAAATAACAATGTTAGATTTATAATGAGTATATAATTTTATTATACAATATATTTTTTAACTTGAAAGATATATATATATATATATTATTTATAAAGTAAATATTTCTTGAAAACATTATATTCATAGTATAAATATTAATTCAAAATAATACTCATATTTTTTTTATAATACCTGGGTTGTTACATTGTATCACCCTTAAAGAAATTACATCCTCAAAATTTTATATTTTTAAAACAACAAGTTATATGATAACTACTTCCCAATCATTATTCATATAACTCCTTAAAATTTTAATTATTTTTTGATGTTTTATTCCATAATGAAGAATAATATTAAACCGAAATGGATCTAATAATTATTAAAAATCTAAATAGATGGTAAATTTTATTTAAACAATTCAGAAAATTATCAAAATCCCCAATTTTTGTGGTTGTGTTAACCGTGATGAGAAAGGGTTTATAAAGAGGAAGAATATATTTAAAAAATTTCAAAATCCATTTTAAAGGGAGAACGCGGACTTTAAAAGCCATAATTTTGAAAAGAAACCCCAATAATGCAACATTGAATGGAAATACAGGTAAAGATAATAAATGTGGAGTGGAGGATAAAATAATTACACAGGAGTGGAAAATATATCATTTATGTTATTTAAACAGTATTAAGGAAACCCACATTAGTAAAATAAATATAAAATTCCCTTTTTAATATAGATAATATTAAATTTCAATGATTTTATCTCTTAATATTGGAAGAGAAATTATTTTTAATAAAAAATAACATGGTCATATAGGAGAAAATAGTCAATAAAGCGGAGGGAAATTATTCTTAATATTGTTTTCTTATGAAAATAGAAATTCATAAAAGTAAATGAATATAAAATGAAAATATAATTTCCCCAGATATAAAAATAAATTGTTATTTGAGAAATAGAGATCATAGAAGAATATGATCAAGGAGGAAATATTATTGATTATGGAAAAAATTGAGTTAATAAGAACTCTTATAAATTTTTTCATGTATGAATAAAAATACAAAAAAAAAAGAAAAAACAGATTATGGAATTGTAAATACGTTGAATCATATATAAATTATGATAATATATGTTATTGGAGTATTAAGTACACCATGAAAAAATTAATTGTTGAATAATATGAATCAAGAATCAAAGAATAATAATTGAGAAAAAGAAACCCTTACAAACATCATAATTAAAAAGTAAGAATCATTTGAAAAATAAATTATGATAAAGAAGTATAAATCAATAGAAAAGAAATAGAAAAATAAAATAGAAACATAGAATTGAAAAACCCAAACATTTTAGAATATATTCAATAAAGAGAGTATATTACCCAATGAAAGAATATTGAGTCAAAAAAATCCCTTTAGAACAATGTGGTGTGTGAACTATAGATCTATAAGAGAGGAAAAGTGACCATAAATTCTTGAGAAATGAATGTAAAAGAGTAATGTATTCACTTCTGTTGGGAATGTATTGTCTCAAAATAATCTATAATTTATTATTGATTTAAATTCTCACAAATACCCTTGATTATTTTATGAATGACATTACTTTAAGTACATTTCATGAAATTATTATTAATTATATTTTTTATTCTGGAAACACTATTCATACCCTATATTCAGAATGTAGAGTAAGGAATAAACCCTGCACTTGGACAACATATATGGATCATGAACCTTATTTTTTATTCAACATTACATTGGAAGAAGGTGAATATAGATCATAAAACCTACACATAAATGTGTGTATAGATCATTAACCCTATAATTGAAAGAATGTATGGAAAAAGATCATTATGTTTTGATGGAACATTACATGTTATAAGAGAAGAAAGTATGGTTAAAGAACCCTATGTTAGTAAGGAAACCTATGTTTTAGGACACAAATGTATGGTTTATCAACATTAATTTTTAGATCAACCATACACTCAGAGAATAATCACTACATAGTTGAAACCTACGTTTGGTATTTTTTCATTTTGTGAAGGAACCATTCATTTTACTTTTCAATGCGAGAGATTTAATTTCATTAGTTTATTCAAGATTTATGAAGTGGCCTTTATTGATTTAAAGGCTTTTGTAAGATTATTTTTTACCAATTAAAAGCTCGATATAATTGATTAAAAGAACTGTATTCAACAGAGAAAATATATCCTATTCTTAAAGAAAGTTATGACTCTCCTGGTCAATTTTGATTTAAATTTACATGATCTATTATGCAACTTTTGTGTTTCTAAAATTTTGGAAAACAGAATATCTGCTGTATATATTCTACCATTATGTCATTTCTCAATAAGAAAAATTCAATCAATATTTTTATATTTTATTTTCATTCATGAAAACATATATTATTGTGTTGCTGTAACTAATGATAAATTTTAAAAAGAAGATAAACTTTAGAGACAAACATGTTCAATCTTTTACAGGTGTAAGATTACTTCTGCTATTTTTTGATGTTATTGTTGAAGATATTTTTTCAACCGAGATCACTTCAAATATATTCTTTCTGGAAGAATTTTTTTTCTGAAGAAGATTATCTATCTTTTATCAGTTGTGGCTACTGAAATTGTGATGTTCAAACTGATCCATATTAAATCAATCTCTTTTGATTTTTTTTAGTTCCAAATGCTTAGAATTAGTTGTGATGGAGTATGAGATTCTAGATCTAAGATGTGGATAACTGATTCCCTATTTAAGTACCAGAAGGATCTATTTGGCATTGTTTTGTAATGGGGTAAACTACCTGAACCAATTTGTGGATTTATGACCTTATGATATAAGGACCTTTGTAGTAAAATTCACCAAGATCATAGAGAGAGTGATTGGTGGAGTGTACTAGGGGATCTTTGTGCCCCGAACCACTTTAAAAAGGCATGTTCTTTCTTTCTGTTTATCCTCTACACATTTTAAAATAAAAAAATGATTCTTATCTACCTTAAATTACAGAGGATGTTAAAATAAAATAGTGTCAGAAATTTGAAATGACACAATTCACCCCCTATTCTGTTACTTTGTATTATTCAGACCTAACAATTAGTATCCGAGGAGTCCCTTTTGGATAAATGTTTAACAAGATAATATTATAAGGTCTATAAGAAGATGTAAATGGCTGATCTTAGATATGTAATTTCTATGGAATGAGCTCAATATTTTAATGATGAAAATTATTGGTGATGGAAATAGAAAATGATTGTCTATCTTAAAAACCATGAATTCAGGGTATACTAAAAAATTCTTACCCCACATATGTAACGCCCTAAGATTTTATGTAAAATATTCTTTTAATATCATTGATGCCTTCTATTATACACTATATACAGTTTATCTTGTACAATACGCAACAACGTATTAGCTTGAAGTATACGCAACACTATTCTTGGCTCGTGTTACACACAATTTCAATTTCGTTTTGTGGAAATTATTCTACGCAACATTAAGTATAGATTTTTTTAATGTATAAATGAAATAAGTTTTGATTATGTTATACGCAACACCAAACAGTGCTTTCACTATAGGTTTCCCTGACTTGGCATGCATTACACGCAATCAAGACCTTCCTCGATAGTGTGTGTAGCACGCAATACCAAGTTTCACTAAATGAGATATTATTATAATATTATTATTAACTAGCCATTATGAATTGTAATATCCAATTTTTAAAATTTTAAAATTTTATTTTTCAAAATGGAATTCATTTTTGGATTTGGAATATCAAAATTAGCCTAGGGTGAATTTTTGGTATTTTTCTGAAAACTTTCAATTTTTGATTAATAGTGAAAACACTGGGTTACTATTTAAAAACCGACTTTTTATTTAAATAATTATTTATTTTATTTAAATTTATTTTAGGTCAAAATTGATACAAAATACCTATATAAGTTCAATGTAATTCATTGGAGTCATTTTATAATAATTTTTGATATATGAAAATTTTATTGAACTTTTCACCGTCTTTTACCTACCTCCTAAAAGCTTTTTGCAAACTTACATAAAACATAATTTTACTGCTTCTATGAGTGGAATTTTGAAAATCCGAGAGACACGGTTAATATCAAGGACTAAAATGTGGTTCAATGAGATTAAAATAATTTTTGGTGAATAGTAACTTTTTACTTTTATTTACCAAGGTTAAAAGTAAATAGGGTAATTAAGGGTAAAAATGATATTATTATTACCCTAACACATGTCCTAATTCTATTGGATAAGTTTAATTCGACCACAAACAACCTTAGGAATAAAATATGACCATTTAGGTCCACTTGGATTAGATTAGGACATTTATTATTAATTTATTTAAAGAAGGGTTAAAATAGTTAAAATCAAAGTTTAATAACTAAATCGTTTTTAATATAAGGTTATATATAAGATAAATTTGATTATAAATATTCATTAGAAATATAAAAAGATTTCCTACATAATGGTATTTTATTTATAATATTTGGACATTAAATAATTTAATTTATTTATGACACAATTCTGATGCAGTAATTACCTTATTAATGAAATATTAACATAATTGATAAAAAAATAAATGTAATTTTTGACTTTTTATGAATTCCACTAATTTTCTAGGTTAATATGACATGTTAGTATTTATTTAATTAACTTTGTTCGATCTAATCATGTTGTTATGATTTTCAAAATAATCAAGTACCAAATAGTGTCAAAATTGACATAAAATTGTTTTTAAAACATATATTATATTATTAATTGTTTTTTTAATTCTAAAAATCTAAGTTTCAGACAAATGACATAGATAAGGATATATATATTAATAATGAACCACTTGGGGTTCGTTTGGCTTTTTATAGTAATTTTATTAACCATATAGTGTAAGAAAACAAGAAGACACGGTAAATGTTAAATTATTTAACTTAGAGTTAAATATAAAAGATAAGGTTAAAATAGTAACCTATAATTGTCTAAAACATATTGGTTGAGAGGATTTCTACCCATCCCCACTTTAGCTTCTAAATAAATCAATTTGGAGCTATTATAAATGGAATATGAATTTATTATAAAATAGTATTTTAAGTTTTTCTAAGGTACCCCTCTCCTCCCTTATAAAAGGGAACCCCTTACCTCTTCTCCTCACGCCCTTTTGAGCCTTGAATCTTGGTCAACCCCTGCCCATTTCCCATATCATCTTCCCTAGAAACATTATAGTGGTTCTGTTCTCCTCAAAAGACCAACCCTAGTTCTTTAAGAGGAGGTTAAGAAGAGGCGTGTCAAAGAAGAGGAGGATCGGATACATACAAAGCATATCAGACATAAGGTAAGGGATAATTTTTCAAATCTCATTTTAATCCAAGATTGCTTATGCGTAAGTATTAAATTTTGTTATAGATATCATCCAGGTCCATGATTTCTAAATTTTTTTTCATAAAATGTTTATTATTCTTACATGTACGTTTAAATCCCTTTTACGCATCTTTGACTTTTACTACATGGTATTTAAGGAATCTTTCTTTTGTTTATCATACGAGGTTCTTTTTGACTTTTTTGGAAAAAGTACGATGAGAATGTTTTTTTACTTATATAGCATGAACAGATTTTTACAGATTCATAACACCTTATTTACATGAAGCTTACTCTATACTATTTAATTACTATTTTCAACAAAATCCTTTTATTTTAAAATTGCAAGAAATTTTGTGAAAAGAAAATGATTTTGAAGAAGAAAGGATATTTTTCTCAAGAATTCATTTCAAGTGTTTTATCAAAACCGTTTTCCATATAAGATGGCATTATTTTATAAGTGTATGTTTCAAGTATAATTTCTCTATGATTAACATTATTTCAATTTTCTTATGATGGAATGATATCCATTTTTTTTACGGATTATGTTATGATGGGATGAGGTTTATGAAACCAATTTTATACTTTGGGTTATGATGAATGATTTATGTTCATTATGTGGAACAAGTAATAAAGATTTCATTATGAGATTGGTGGGACCTATATCTCCCTCTAATTCATTGGGTAAAGATTTATATCTCATGAGATAAACATGGTTAGAACGATAAGTTAATCCGGCTCAATAATATAGGATTGGAACGAGGAGTGAACTCGATTCAGAAAGGGGATTTGTCCACTAAGATAGTCTTGGCAGCAATGCCTTGGCTACTATGGAAATCATATCATGTGCTTAATGGTTGCCACAATCACATGTTTTATTCCAATGCTATTTTATCATGATTGATGTTCCTTTATGATATATTCCTTACGTACCTCCAAGATTTATGTCTTTGCTCATGATTTTGATGTTTAGATTTTATGTTCAAGTTTTTTCATTCAAATGTTTATGGATTGTTTTATGTTCTCTATGCTTTACCTTACTGAGCATTTGAGCTCACCCTTTTTCTGTTTTCTTTTTCCCAGGATATAGAGAAAGGTTTTATGTAAGAAAACCAAAGGGGAAGATCTTTATGGGAGATGTTGAAGATCTTTCACCAAGATTAGAAGATTGTGTTCCAAGTTTCCAAAGACACTAAACTATTACGGTCGTTTGGTGTTTGTTATTGTTATGTATTAAGTATTCCGCAAAAGTAATGTAATGTCCATATATGTCAATATTTGGGTCTCTATAGTTGGTATCAGAGGAAAGGTTTAGGTAACCTTTGGAAACTAGGATGCGAAAACATTATTGAGATCCCTATAGATATTTCTAAGGTATGTCTAGGGATGTCCCTAACGTTATGTATACATATAATTTAAAGTCCCATAATTACGGAAATGATATTAGAATTAAACCTAATATTTTAGATATCAAAGGTACTCCCCCTTTATTATGTTGTTTTCCCTAGCATGATTTTTTCCTCTCACGCTATTCTTTTTGGGTTTTAGACGATGGATGGAACCTGAAGGAACTGTGTGGATCAATGTAATGGACAATGTAGTGATTGTACTCCTGAACAAACCATTGTTATCGGAGATGGAGTGAAAATTTTTATTGCTATACTTACACAAGCTATGAATCACTCTGGACTTCCAAATGAGCTGAGAAGGGAACAATATTCTATTGAGTCATTCATGAGGCTACATCGACCTTCTTTCAGTGGGTATTCTCATCCATTTGTTGCTGAATAATGGATTAGTACCATTGAAAAGATATTTTCCATACTTCACTATTCAAAACATGAAAAAATAATTCTAGATATTTACCATTTAGAAGGTGAAGCAGGTCAATGGTGGACTCTAATTCAGAATAAGATGCCCCGAGATGAAATTGAATCCATGGAATGGGATGAGTTCAAGAACATATTTTTCAATAAGTACTTCCCTAGTATTCGTTAAACAAAGATGGAAAAGTATTTCCTTGAGCTTAAGCAAAAGGATGATGGATCTGTTGGTATATAAGATTTGAATTTTATAAGGCTTTCAAGGTATGCATCTGGCATTATCATATAACTTGAAAGTAAAGTTGATTGACTCTTTAGTGGCTTAAAACAAAGTCTTCGAAGGTTATTATCTATAAGAGACTTCATTAGCTATGAAGAAATTGTGTGTTGTGCTATCAAGGTAGAAATTAAAGTTGGTGTTACATATCCATCTCATAGTTTGGACAAGAAACGAAAGATGGAGTTCAAGGAGAGATCTAAGAACAATGGTGAAAAGAAGATGAATGTTTCTTTATGCTCAAAGTGTGGAAAAAATCATGGTGGAGATTTTCTTAAAGGGACTAGAAAATGTTTTAAGTGTGGAAAAGAAGGTCATCGAGCAGGTGAGTGTCGAAGTATTGGAAAAAGGGTTGCTAATGATGTGAATAAAGAAAAGACTCCAGAGAACGCACCACCAACACTTCAATGCTTCAAGTGCAATTAAATGGGGCATTATGCTAATCAATGCCCTAATCCAAGGGTTAATGATGATCGACATGAGCAACCACATAAGGAAAAGGAAAAAGGGAAGTCACATGCGATCACTATTGGAAATGTTGAATATGACAATGATGTGTTGGAATGATTAAGTGTTTATGTAATGGGATTCCAAAATAATGTTGTATATAGTATCGTGGAATATTTAAATATTTAAATATTGGTCTATTGTGGTTTTCAATAATTTTATGGTACTGTTAACCATGTAAAGTGAATGAGATATTTTTGGAAATAAGATGATATGTGCATGATGAAGGGATAAAAAGAAAATGGAATGTTTGACAGTATTCATGAGCTCATGACTGATATTAGGAAAAAGTTATATCATGGTTTGAGTATATAGAATTTTTGTATTTTTGTATGTGGAAAGAGTTAACTTTTGATAGCATTCATGTTTTCACTAAGATTCAATGGGTATTCATTTTTCAATAGAATACATGATTAAGGTATTCACATGTTTGGAATGTCACCAACAAGATATATCTTATATGGGGGATAAATGATGGTATTCACATTCTCGGTAGATGACATTTCTAGTAATCGTTTTCTTTATACTATAAGATTAGACAGAAGTATTTTGGATAAGCCAAAATATTGGAATGGATTATGTTGGAAAAAATTTAGTAGTGATTAAGGCTATAACTTCTTCGATATTATTAATGGAATGATATAATAATGTAGTTTTAGAAGAAGGACAACTTGTAGGATGGGCAACAACCCGTCACGTCGGACAAGGATGCGGGAATCGAACCCACAACCAAAGCGCAACAGGCCTTTATTGCCTACCACTAGCCTACATGAAGTCCCTGGTTAGTAGAAACTAGTTTTATTTTATTAACTTCTATGATAGCTGAAGTATAAGTCCATTTTAGCAACCATATACGATTAATATCAGCATAGATGGACTTCAGTATATTTAATAAATTATGCTAAACTTTTTGCGATAGAAATAGATGGAATGACCTATCATTCTATCGCATAATCTTCTAACACTCCACAGAAGACAAATTAAACTTCATTTCTTTAAGAGATGAAGTGGAAATTGTTTGAGACACGAGCAACGGTGAAATTTTTCCAAAATCAAGTAAGTATTTCTTTTAATTCAACAACTCTTCAACTTTAGGGAAATGATATTGAAAACAAAAAATGTTTTCCAAGTGCTCTCATATCTGATGAATCATATGGTACCTTATATCATCACAAATTTACGGCTTTGTGATTGTTAGATTTTTCATAGCCATGTCCTCTACCACACTTCATCAGAAGTTGATGGTTATATTTCTATTCCATATCCATATCTTCACCTATGTTCTACTATGTAGAAAACCAGTGATTAGTTAATTTGGGTAACCGTTACGTTTCATACTTTAGTTTTTGAAGTCAAGTTTTGGTATTCCTTCTTATGATGTGGGTTTCTATTAAAGAAACTTTCAAGTAGTAAACCATTTATAACTCCAATTAATTTCGAGGGAGAAATTCATTTTAATGGGGGTAGAATGTAACACCCCGAGATTTTATGAAAAATATTATTTTAATTTCATTGATGTCTTCTATTATACACTACACCAAGTTTAGGTTGTACTATACACAACACCGTATTAGCTTGCAGTATACGCAACACTATTCTTGGCTTGTATACACACAATTTCATTTTCGTTTTGTGGAAACTATTCTACGCAACATTAAGTATAGATTTTGTTTAAAGTATAAATAAAATAAGTTTTGATTATGTTATACGCAACACAAAACGGTGCTTTCACTACACGCTGCCCTGACTTGGCTTGCATTACACGAAATCAAGACCTTCCTCGATAGTGTGTGTAGTACGCAATACCGAGTTTCAATAAACGAGATATTATTATAATATTATTATGAGCTGGCCGTTATGAATAGTAATACCCAATTTTTGAAATTTTATAAATTTTATTTTTAAAAATGGACTTCATTTTTGGATTCAGAATATCGAAATTAGCCTAGGGTGAATTTTTGGTATTTTTCTGAAAACTTTTAATTTTTGATGAATAGTAAAAACACTAGGTTACTATTTAAAAACCGACTTTTTATTTAAATAATTATTTGTTTTATTTTAATTTATTTTAGGTCAAAATTGATACATAATACCTATATAAGTTCAATGTAATTCATTGGAGTCATTTTATAATAATTTTCAATATATGAAATTTTTATTGAACTTTTTCACCGTCTTTTACCTACCTCCTAGGAGCTTTTTGCAAACTTACATAAAACTTAATTTTATCACTTATGTGAGTGGAATTTCGAAAATCTGAGAGACACGGTTAATATCAAGGAATAAAATGTGGTTCAATGAGATGAAAGTAATTTTTGGCGAGTAGTAACTTTTTACTTTTATTTACAACGGTTAAAAGTAAATCGGGTAATTAATGGTAAAAAAGATATTATTATTACCATAACACATTTCCTAATTATATTGGATAAGTTTAATTCAACCAAAAACAACCTGAGGAATAAAATATGACCATTTAGGTCCACATGAACTAGATTAGGACATTTATTATTAATTTATTTAAAGAAGGGTTAAAATTGTTAAAATTAATGTTTAATAACTAAATGATTTTTAATATAGGGTTATAAGTAAGATAAATTATACTATAAAAATTCATTAGAAAGCTAAAACTATTTCCTACATAATGGTATTTTATTTATAATTTTTAGACTTTACATAATTTAATTTATTTATGACACAATGATGATGCAGTAATTACCTTATTAATGAAATTTTAACATAATTGATACCAAAATAAATGTAATTTTAGACTTTTTATGAATTACACTAATTTTATAGGTTGATATGACATTTTAGTATTAATTTAATTAACTTTTTCCTAATTAATCATGCTGTTATTATTTTCAAAAAAATCAAATACCAAATAGTGTCAAAATTGACATAAAATAGTTTTTAAAACAAATATTATATAATTAATTGTTATTTTATTTCTAAAAATATAAGGTTAGGCCAAACAACTTATATAAGGTTATATATATTAATAATGAACCACTTGGGGTTCGTTTGTCTTGTTGTAGTAATTTTATTAACCATATAGTGTAAGAAAACAAGAAGACACGGTAAAAGTTAAATTATTTAACTTATAGTTAAATCTAAAAGATATGGTTAAAATAGTAACCTAAACTTGTCTAAAACCTATTAGTTGAGAGGATTTCGACCCATCCCCTCTTTAGATTCGAAATAAATTAATTTGGAGCTATTATAAACCGAATATGACTTTATTATAAAATATTATTTTATGTTTTCCTAAGGTGTCCCTCTCCTCCCTTATAAAAGGGCACCCCTTCCCTCTTCTCCTCACACCCTTTTGAGACTTGATGCTCGGCCAAACCCTACCCATTTCCCTTATCATCTTCCCTAGAAACATTATAGAGGTTCTGTTCTCCTCAAAAGACCAACCCTAGTTCCTTAATAGGAGATTAAGAAGAGGCGCGTCAAAGAAGAGGAGGTTCGGATACATACGAAGCATATCAGACATAAGGTAAGGGATAATTTTTCAAATATCATTTTAATCTGAGATTGCTTATGTGTAATTATTTAATGGGGTTATAGTTATCATCCATGTCTATTATTTCTAAAAAAAATTCCATAAAATGTTTACTATTCTTACATGTATGTTTAAAACCCTTTTTACTGATCTTTGAATTTTACTACATGGTATGTAAGGAATCTGTCTTGTGTTTACCATATGAGGTACTTTTTGACTTTTCAAGAAAAAGTATGAGGAGAATGTTTTTTTAACTTATACAGCAAGAAATTATTTTTACAGTTTCATAACGCCTTATTTTCATGAAGCTTACTCTACAAGATTTAATTACTATTTTCAACAAAATCCTTTTTTTTAAAATTGCATGGAATTTTGTGAAAAGAAAATGATTTTGAAGAAGAAATAATATTTTCTTCAAGAAATCATATCAAGTGTTTTATCAAAACCATTTTCCATATAATATGTCATTATTTCATATGTTTATGTTTCAAGTACAATTTCTCTATGATTTACATGGTTTCACTTTTCTTATGATGAAATGATATCCATTTTTTTATGGATTATGTTATGATGGGATGATGTTTATGAAAAACATTTTATACATTGGGTAATGATGAATGATTTATGTTCATTTTGTGGAACAAGTAATAATTATTTAATTATCAAATGGGTGGGACCTATATCTCCCTCCAATGCATTGGGTAAATATTTATATCACATGAGATAGACATGGCTGGAATGGTAAGTTAATCTGGTTCAGTAATACAGGACTGGAACGAGGAGTGAACTCGATTCAGAAAGGGACATTGTCCACTAAGATGGTCTTGGAAGCAATCCCTTGGCTACTATGGAAATCATATCATGTGCTTAATGGTTGCCATAATCACATGTTTTATTCCCATTATATTTTATCAAGATTGATGTTCCTTTATGATATATGCCTTACATAATTCTAGGATTTCTGTCTTTGCTCATGATTTTGATGTTTAGATTTTATGTTCAAGTTTTTGCATCCAAATGTTTATGGATTGTTTTATGTTCTCTATGATTTCCCTTACTAAGCATTTGAGCTCACCCTTTTTATGTTTTCTTTTCCCCAGGATATAATGAAAGGTTTTAGGTAAGAAAACCAAAGGGTAAGATCTTTATGGGAGATGTTGAAGATCTTTCACCAAGATTAGAATATTATGTTCCAAGTTTCCAATGACACTAAACTATTATGGTACTTTGGTGTCTGTTTTTTTATGTATTAAGTATTGCTCAAAAGTAATGCAATGTTCATGTACGTCAAGCTTTGGGCCTCTACAGTTGGTATTAGAGGAAAGGATTAGTTAACCTTTAGAAACTAGGATGCGAAAACTTTAGTGAGATCCCTAGAGATATTTCTAAGGTATTTCTAGGGATGTCCCTATGGTTAAGTATGCGTATAGGTTATAGTAATAGAATTATGGAAACGATATTAGAATTAATCCTAAGATGTTAGATATCGAAGGTACTCCCCCTTTATTATGTTGTTTTCCCTAGCATGATTTTTTCCTCTCACACTATTCTTTTTGGGTTCTAGACGATGGCTGGAACCCGAAGGAACCATGTTGATCAATGTAATGGACAATGAAATGATTTTCCTCCTGAACAAACCAATGTTATGGGAGATGGAGTGAAAAATATTATTTCTATACTTACAAAAACTATGAATCATTCTGGACTTCCAAATGAGCAGAGAAGGGAACAATATTCTATTGAGTCCTTCATGAGGAAACGTCCACCTTCTTTCAGTGGGTATTCTGATCCACTTGTTGCTGAACAATGGATTAGTACCATCGAAAAGATATTTTCCATAATTCACTTTTCAGAACATGAAAAATTCATTCTGGATATTTACCGTTTAAAAGGTGAACCAGATCAATGGTGGACTCTAATTAAGAATATGAGGCCCCGAGATGAAATTGAATCCATGGAATGGGATGAGTTCAAGAACTTATTTTTCAATAAGTACTTCCCTTATATTCCTCAAACAAAGATGTAAAAGGATTTCCTTGAGGTTAATCAAAAGGATGATGAATCTGTTGGAATATATGAAGATAATTTTACAAGGCTTGCAAGGTATGCATCTGGCTTTATCATCCAACCTGAAAGAAAATTTGATCGATTCGTCAGTGGCTTAAAACCAAGCCTTGGTAGGGCATTAGCTATCAGAGACTTCAATAGCTATGAAGAAATTGTGCGTTGTGCTATCAAGGTATAAATGGAAGTTGGTGTTACATATCCATCTCATGGTTTGGACAAGAAATGAAAGATGGAGTTCAAGGAGAAATCCCATAATAATGGTGAAAAGAAGATGAATGTTTCATTATGCTCAAAGTGTTGAAAGAAGCATGGTGGAGATTGTCTTAAAGTGACTAGAAAATCTTTTAAGTGTGGAAAAGAAGGTCATCGAGCAGGTGAGTGTCAAAGTAATTGAAAAAGGGTTGCTAATGATGTGAATAAATAAAAGACTAGAGAGAACGCACCACCAACCCTTCAATGCTTAAGTGGAATGAAATGGGGCATTATGCTAATCAATGCCCTAATACATGGGTTAATGATGATCTACATGAGAATCCACTTAAGGCAATGGACAAAGGGAAGTCACATGCGATCACTATTGGTGAAGTTGAATATGACAACGATGTGGTGGAATGATTAAGTGTTTATGTAATGGGATTCCAAAATAATGTTGTATATAATATCGTGGAATATTGGAATATTTATGTATTGGTCTATTGTGGTTTTCAATAATTTTATGGTACCGGTAACCACAAAAAGTGATTGAGATATTTTTGAAAAGAATATGATATACACATAATGAAGGGATAAGGAGAAAATGAAATGTTTGATAGTATTCATGAGCTCATGACTGATATAAGGAAAAAGTTATATCATGGTTTGAGTATATTGAATTTTTGGATTTTTGTATGTGGAAAGAGTTAACTTTTGACAGAATTCATGTTTTCACTAAGATTCAATGGGTATTCATTTTTCAAGAGAATACATGATTAATATTTTCACATGTTTGGAATGTTACCAACAAGACATATCTTGAATGGGGGATAAATGATGTTATTCACATGCTCGGTAGATGACATTTCTAGTAATCGTTTTCTTTCTACTATAATATTGGACAGAAGTATTTTGGATAAGCCTAAATATTAGAATGGATTACGTTGGACATCAGTTATTATTGACTAAGGCTATAACTTTTTCAATATTATTAATGGAATGTTCGAATAATGTTGTTTTAGAAAAAAGGACAACCTGCAGGACATGCGACAACCCGTCACATCGGACAAGGATGCGAGAATCGAACCCACAACTAAAGTTCGACATGCCTTTATCGCCTACCACTAGCCTACAGAGAGTCATTGGTTAGTAGAAACTAGTTTTATTTTATTAAGCGCTGTGATAGCTGAAGTATAAGTACATTTTAGCAACCATATATGATTAATCTCAGCATAGATGGACATCTCTATATTTAATAAATTGTGCTAAACTTTTTGCAATAGAAATAGATGGAATGACCTATCATTCTATCGCATAATCTGCTAACACATCATAGAAGACAAATTCAACTTCATTTCTTTAAGAGATGATGTGGAAATTGTTCGAGGCACGAGCAACGGTGAGATTGTACCAAAATCAAGTAATTATTTCTTTTAATTCAACACTTCTTAAACATTAGGGAAATGATCTTGAAAACAAAAAATGTTGTCCCAGTTCTCTCATATCTGATGAGTCAGATGGTACCTTATATCATCAAAAATTTATGGATTTGTGATTATTGGGTTTTTCATAGCTATCTACTCTATCACTCTTCATCAGAAGTTGATGGTTATATTTCTCTTCCATATCCATATCTTTACCTATGTTCTACTATGTGGAAACCCAGTGATTAGTTAATTTGGGTAATCGTTACATTTCATACTCTATTTTTTAAAGTCAACTTTTTGTATTCCTGTTTATGATGTGGATTTCTATTAAAGAAACTTTAAAGTAGCAAACCATTTATAACCCCAACAAATTTTGAGGGGGAAATTCATTTTAAGGGGGGTAGAATGTAACACCCCGAGATTTTATGAAAAATATTTTTTTAATTTCATTGATGTCTTCTATTATACACTACACCAAGTTTAGCTTTTACTATACGCAACACCATATTAGCTTGCAGTATACGCAACACTATTCTTGGCTCGTGTTACACACAAATTCATGTTCGTTTTGTGGAAATTATTCTATGCAACATTAAGTATAGATTTTGTTTAATGTATTAATGAAATAAGTTTTGATTATGTTATACGCAACACCAAACTGTGCTTTCCCTACATGCAACCCTAACTTGGCTTGAATTACATGCATTCAAGACCTTCCTCGATAGTGTGTGTAGTACACAATACCGAGGTTCACTAAACGAGATATTATTATAATATTATTATGAACGAGCCGTTATGAATAGTAATACCCAATTTTTGAAATTTTATAAATTTTATTTTTCAAAATGGACTTCATTTTTAGATTCAGAACATCGAAATTATCCTAGGGTGGATTTTCGGTATTTTTCTAAAAACTTTCAATTTTTAATGAATAGTGAAAACACTGGGTTACTATTTAAAAACTGACTTTTTATTTAAATAATTATTTATTTTATTTAAAGTTTTTTTAGGTCAAAATTGATACATAATACCAATATATGTTCAATGTAATTCATTGGAGTCATTTTATAATAATTTTTGATATATGAAATTTTTATTGAACTTTTCACCGTTTTTTACCTATCTCCTAGGAGCTTTTTGCAAACTGAGATAAAACTTAATTTTATAGCTTCGGTGAGTGGAATTTTGAAAATCCGAGAGACACGGTAAATATCAAGGACTAAAATGTGGATCAATGAGATGAAAGTAATTTTTGGTGAATAGTAACTTTTTACTTTTATTTACCACGGTTAAAAGTAAATAGGGTATGTAAGGGTAAAAATGATATTATTATTAGCCTAATACATTTACTAATTATATCAAATAAGTGTAATTCAATAAAAAAAAACCTTAGAAATAAAATATGACCATTTAGGTCCACTTGGATAAGATTAAAACATTAATTATTAATTTATTTAAAGAAGGGTTAAAATAATTAAAATCTCTGTTTAATAACTAAATCATTTTTAATATAGGGTTATACATAAGATAAATTATACAATAAATATTAATTATGAAACTAAAAAGATTTCCTACATAATGGTATTTTATTTATAATTTTTAGACATTAAATAATTTAAATTAATTATGACACGATGATGATGCAGTAATTACCTTATTAATGAAATATTAACATAACTAATACCAAAATAAATGTAATTTTAGACTTTTTATGAATTCCACGAATTTTATAGGTTAATATGACATTTTAGTATTGATTTAATTAATTTTTTTCTAACTAATCATGCTGTTATGATTTTCAAAAAAATCATGTACCAAATAGTGTCAAAATTGACATAATATAGTTTTTAAGATAAATGTTATTTTATTAATTGTTATTTTATTTCTACAAAACTAAGGTTCTGCCAAATGACTTAGATAAGGATATATATATATATATTAGTAATGAACCACTAGGTGTTAGTTTGTCTTGTTATAGTATTTTTATTAACCATACAGTGTAAGAAAACAAGAAGACACTGTAAAAGTTAAATTATTTAACTTAGATTTAAATCTAAAATATAAGGTTAAAATAGTAACGTAAACTTGCCTAAAACCTATTGGTTGAGAGGATTTCAAACCATCCCCACTTCAGCTTCAAAAAAAATCAATTTGGTGCTATTATAAACCGAATATGACTTTATTATAAAATAATATTTTAAGTTTTCCTAAGGTGCCCCTCTCCTCCCTTATAAATGGGCACCCCTTACCTCTTCTCCTCACACCCTTTTGAGCCTTGAAGTTCTGCCAAACCCTACCCATTTACCTTCTCATCTTCCCTAGAAACATTATAGAGGTTCTGGTCTTCTCAAAAGGCCAACCCTAGTGCCATAAGAGGAGGTTCAGATACATACAAAGCATATCAGACATAAGGTATGGGATAATTTTGCAATTCTCATTTTAATCCGAGATTTCTTATTCGTAAGTATTTAATGGGGTTATATTTATCATCCATGTACTTTATTTCTAAAAATGTTTTCATAAAATGTTTAATATTCTTACATGTATGTTTAAATCCTTTTTACCCATCTTTGACTTTACTTCATGGTATGTAAGGAATCTTTCTTTTGTTTACCATACGATGTACTTTTTGACTTTTCTGGCAAAAGTGCGAGGAGAATGTTTTTTTAACTTATACAGCATGAACTGATTTTTACTATTTCATAATGCCTTATTTTCATGAAGCTTAATCTACAAGATTTAATTATTATTTGAAACAAAATCCTTTTCTTTTAAAATTGCATGGCATTTTGTGAAAAGAAAATAATTTTGAAGAAGAAAGGCTATTTTCTTCAAGAATTCATTTCAAGTGTTTCATCAAAACCATTTTCCATATAAGATGGCATTATTTCATATATGTATGTTTCAAGTATAATTTCTCTATTATTTACATGGTTTCACTTTTCTTATGATGAAATGATATCCATTTTTTTGTATGGATTATGTTATGATGGGATGATGTTTATGAAACCCATTTTATACTTTGGGTATTGATGAATGATTTATGTTTATGTTTATGTTGTGGAACAAGTAATAATAATTTCTTTATGAGATGGGTGGGACCTATATCTCCCTCCAATGCATTGGGTAAAGATTTATATCTCATGAGATAGACATGGCTGGAACGGTAAATTAATCCGGTTCAGTAATACAGGACTGGAACGAGGAGTGAACTCGATTCAGAAAGGGACTTTGTCCACTAAGATGGTCTTGGAAGCAATGCCTTGGATACTCTGGAAATAATATCATGTTCTTAATGGTTTCCACAATCACATTTTTTATTCCCATGCTATTTTATCATTATTGATGTTCTTTTATGATATATGCCTTACGTACTTCCAAGATTTACATCTTTTCTCATGATTTTGATGTTTAGATTTTATGTTCATGTGTTTGCATTCAAATGATTATGGATTGTTTTATGTTCTCTATGATTTCCCTTACTGAGCATTTGATCTCACCCTTTTTATGTTTTCTTTTCCACAGGATATTAAGAAAGGTTTTAGGTAAGAAAACCAAAGGGGGAGATCTTTATGGGAGATGTTGAAGATCTTTCTCCAAGATTAGAAGATTATGTTCCAAGTTTCCAGAGACAATAAACTATTACGGTTTTTTGGTGGGTATTTTTGTTATATATTAATTATTCCTCAAAAGTAATGTAATGTACATGTACGTCAAGCTTTGGGTCTCTACAACATAAGATTCATGAGAAACCAAAAAATTGGACTACTGAAAGAGTAGCTGAGTACGATATCAATTCTAAAGAGATGAATGCTATTATTTGTTGTCTTGGACCAGATGAATTTAATCATATATCAAAATGTCCAAATGCCTATGAAATTTTTCAAACTATATCAACTACTTATGAAAGAATATATATTGTCAGATAGATGAGGTATGATATAACATAAATATTTTTTGAATCCTTTAGAATGTTTGATGGTGAAAGCCTCACATAATTGAATGGAAGGATTAAATTTTTTTAAAATAATATTATACCCTTAAGAATGCCCATAAAAAAAATCTGATCATGATTTGAATGTACAGAGAGTACTACCCATTAAATGGAATAGAATATCCACTTTTATTCATCAATCATCACCTGTTAGGGATCTAACAATGAAATAATTAATTGGGAAACCGATCATGTATAATGTAGAGATGAAATATAAATCTTATGATCATAAAATTGTGGTGAAAAAGGAAAATAACACATTAAAAGTAACATCTCAGAATCATATCAGATGATCAAAGTATGAAGTGAAAGATGAGAAAAACAGAAATTCCTCTGATTCTGAAATAGAACTAGCTTATCTAGTCAATAGATTTAGTAAATTCTATAAGACAAAAAGTTGTTTCAGAAAATCTTTTAAGGGAGATGAGATTGATCCAAGAGAAGTTCAATGTTATGAATTTAGGAAATTGGGTCATATTAGACATAATTATCCTTAACAGAAATACGAAAAAAGATATATCATATGAATGTTGGTTATGAGCACAAAAAAAATGTAATAAATGCTACTTGGAGTGTATCTGAAGACTCCAATAGCTCTTCAAATTCTTATTTAGAAAAGAATCAGTCAAATATAAATGGTAACATTACAAAAGAACAAAAATGATATATGTTATATGGACCATGGATATTCTAGACACATGAGTGGATATTCAACAAACTTTCATATGATAACTCAAATGAATGGAGGTTTAGTCACTTTGGGTGACAATTCGAAAGGAAAAATTGTAGGAGTAGGAAATATTGGATATCTAAAGACTATCTCAATCAACAAAGTACTATATGTGAAAGGGATAAGGAATAATATGATAAGTATCTCTAAACTTTGTAATGTAAATTTTATGTTTATTTTTATAAAAAACTTTTACATAGTTTTTAAAGAAAAACTGCTTATGTTTAGAGCACCTAGAACTGATAATGTTTATACTTTGGATTTAAATTCTTTGTGTAAACTGAAAGTGAAATATTTCACTCAGAAAAAATGATTCATCGACTTGGAATATGATACTTAGTAATTGTAAAATTTATTACTTACATAATTTTCCCAAAAAATAGTTGATTTTTGATTTACCTAGTCTTATGTTTGATAATGATAGATTTTGTGATGCATGCTAGATTGGAAAACAAAACTAATCATATTTAAAATATATTTACAAAATTGATACACATAATCCTTTGGAACTTATTCATATGGATTTTATTGGATCATCATGACTACAACGTTTGTATGGTAAATAATATGTATATGTTTTAGTTAATGAGTATTCTAGATTTACTTGTCTTTTTTTCTAAAACTCAAAAGTTAAGAATTCAATATTTTTGAAAGTTTTTATAATTTTTCAAAATGAAAAAGGTTTTAAAATAATTTCATTATAAATTGATTGTGTTGGATAATTTTATAATCAAGAATCTAATTCCTTTTACTCAAATTTGGGAATTAAACACACCTTTTCTACACAATGAACACTATAAAAAAATGGAACTATTGAATTAAGAAATAGAAATATTCAATAAATGGATTGGAATATGCTAAATGAGTACAATATTCATACGTATTTTTTGGCATACACTACAAGCACATCCTACTACATCTTGAATAGAGTTTTAAAAATTGAAATTTTAAAAATAACACTCTATGAATGTTGGAATAACAGAAAACTGAAAGTAAAGTACTTTAATGTTTTTGGATGAAAGGTTTACATCTTTAATACTGAGGAAAATATTGTTAAGTTCAATCCAAAATCCACTGTAGCAATAGTTTATGGATAATTTGATACTTCTAAAGCTTATATAATGTTTTTTAAAAATCCAAGGATTATTGAAGAATTGGTTCATGTGATGTTTGATGAAACATACCCTTTCATTAAAGATCAAAAAAATGAAGTTAATGATTCATTTGATAAAATGAGACTTGAAACTCCTAAAACTTATTTTCAAAATGATATGAATTAAATTCAGTCTAGTTCATAATAACATGAAACTGAAGAACCTGAAAGTGTCTTGCCTAGACAATCTAGAAGCCAAAAATAATCATCCACAAGAAATTGTTATTGGGGAAATAGATATAGTAATTATAACAAGAATAAATATAAGAAACCTATCATAATTTTAATTCCTTTTTTATCACAATTAGAACCTATTTTAATTAATAAGATTTATAAGATGAGAGGTGGATGCTTGAAATCAAAGAATAAACTAAAAAAGTTTAAAAGAAATGATGTTTGGAATCTAGTCGCAAGACCAAACAATTATCCAATAATATAAACTAAGCGATTCTTTAGAAAAAACAATATTATTAAGAGACCATAACCCTAAATATATCTATATTTGTAGCTAAGGGATGTAATCAGGAAGAAGGATAGATTTTGATGAAACATTTTCCCCTATAGCTAAATTAGAAGCCATTATAATCTTTCTAGATTATGCATCTCATATGAATTTTAAAATATATCATATGGGTGTTATATATAACTTTTTAAGTGGTTTTTTAATGGAATAAGTTTACGTTGAAAAAACTACTAGTTTTTAAAATCCTCAAAAACAAAATTCTATCTTTCAACTCACTAAAGAAATCTATGGACTCAAACAAGGACCTAGAGCCTAGTATGAAAGATTGAGTTCTTTTCTTTTGAAAAGATGATTTACTATTAGATTGGGAGATCAAACAATTTTTAAGAAAACTATTTATTCTAATATTTTATTAGTTCATATTTTTTTTGATGATGTTATTTTTAGTTCAAAGAATAAAAACATTTGTAATGATTTTTCAAAATTTATGTAGAAAGAATTTGAAATGAGTATGGTGGGAGAACTGAAATTATTTTTATGATTTAAAATTTATCAGAACCATTATGGAAATTTATTGAATCAATGTAAATATATTATAGATTTATATGAATAGTTTTAACTTTAGAACAAAAATATGTATATAAATCCTATGTGTACCAATCTAAAACTTGATTTGGATAAAGATGGAAAACCAGTGGACAACAAGTTATATATAGGTATGATTGGTAGTTTCTTATATCTTACTGTTATGAGAATATACATTCGGTTTTCTATATATTTTTGTGCTAAATTTCATTGAAATCCAAAATAATACCATCTTAATGCTATTAAAATAATTTTTAGTTATTTATATGTAACTAGTTTTCAATCTCTTCTTTTCCAAAAAAAAACATATGCTTTTAATTGAATTTCAGATTCAGATGTTGATTTTGGAGGTTGTAGATTAGATAGAAAAATATTCTTTAAAACCTATCACTTTTTAGGAAAACAATTAGATCCATGGTCAAGTAAGAAACAAAATTCAGTTTCTTTATCAACAGCCATAGCAGAATATGTTTTTTCTAGCAGTTTTTGTGCACAAGTATTGTGGATGAAAAACACTTTACTAGACTTTGGACTAAATTTTGATAGTATACCTATTTTATGTGACAATAAAATTCCAATAAATATTTCAAAAAAATCCTACATGTCATTCTAGGACTAAGAATATGGATATAAGGCATGATTTTATAAGAGATCATGTACCTAAAAAAGATATATCTTTTGAATGTTTTAATACTGAATATCAATTAGATGATATTTTCTCTAAACCACTTCCTACTATAAGTTTTGATTTTATTAAGGGGGATTTGGGTATATTTAATTTTAAATAAATATTTATTAGTTTATTTCAAATACTATGTTTTTATTTTTTATTTATTTTAATTAAAATGATATTCAATTTTTATTTGTATATTTATTTTATTTTCTATATCAAAGTTATAATTTTGTTTATTTTCTTAAGAAATTTTTTTTATTAATTTACTTTCAAATTACATGTTTTCAAAAACTAAATACTAATCATTACCCTATGTAATCTGTATGAGAAACAAGATCACGCCATTACTTATCATAAAACCATTCAACTTATCCTAGATTTTCCTTTTCAAACTGTTTCTCCCTCCAAATCCCACGTCTTTATGCTAAACCCTAAAATCTAAAAAACAATCAAAAATAAAATTTTAAAAAATGATGAATACCAAGAGAACTAATGAAAGTGAACCCAATGAGCCAATACAACAACGTGTTTACTCGATAATGACTCATCAAGGAAAAGTATTGGATTTGGAGTGGCAGTATGAGATGCATATTCTTCTCAAGTAAGTGCATGAGTTTGAAGGCTTGGAATTTCGGTTCAATGAGGAGAACACATATTTTATTTATAAATTCTAACAGAAGCATTTCCATAGTAGTGTTCAGTTTAGTTTTGGTGAAACAGAATAAAATTTATCCACATTAATAAAATGTATTTAATTTTAAATTTATTTAGTTGAAATAGCTCACATTTTGAAATGTCTTCACGAAGGTGTATTTCATATTGTCCTTAGATATTTTCGAAATCAAGATCATAAGTATGAAGATATTATTTACTTTATATTTGGATTGAATAATATAAGGAATATGTTTGTTAAGGATCTTGAGGTTGATCAAAAAGTTTTAGTTATGTTTATTCCAACTGCAATTGCCCCAAGTGTAGCTGAGATGGTGAAAATTCTATCCCCGTACATATATATCTTGTTTTTATTCATTAGTGAAATCAATCTGAATTTTCCTAGAATCATGCAGAGGTATCTAAATTATTATTTCCAAGAAGAAGCATGAAATTCATTTTATCCTTATTGAAGGATACTTTCTCTTGTCTTGTTCAGAAAGGAAATGATTTGTTTATTTGCTATAAGAGTAAAGTGTCATCATAGGAATGTGGTAAATGTAGAGAATCTAAGAATGTTTGGTTTTTATTGGAGTACTATGAAAAGATAGATCATTCTTGATTGTGTAGATGAAAAAACTAAATATTTATATTTTTCTTAGGGGAGAAAAGTGTTTTAAGGAATTTTAAAGTTAGAGAATCCATTATAGAAGGTGTTACTAAATCAACCAAGATAAAATTAATATTTAATGACACAACAAACCTTTCTAAGGAAGAAGAATCATTTCTAGAGGACTTTGTTTTAAAACAAAGAAATATAGAAGAACAACAGACTGAAGAACAAAAATTAGGTTCTTGAGAATCTACTCGTTCAGTTCATTTGGATGAATCATATCATATTGAGTATCAACAAGCAAAGAGAAAATACCTAGAGATATAGTTTGTTGTTCAACCAAAAATTCAGGATATAGTTACTCAAGGAGAACAACAAGTGTAGGGATCTGTAAATTTGGCCATATATATATATTTGATCATCAAAATATCTAAACCATTGGTCAATCATTAGAGATACCTGCATCAGTTTCTAGAGAAATAGCAAAAATGTTAGATGGTAAATCCTATCTAAGAGAAAATTTAGTTGATAAATCATCTGCTAATCCATTAAAAATTATTTAAGCTATAGATCAGTCAAAGAATCTACATGAAGGAACATCTGATTCCATGAATAATTAGATTGTGAATATTGTGAAAATGTTTAATAATGTTTAAAAAGATAATTTGAATCCTAGATAAGAGTTGGAATCTGTTAGAAAATATCTTGGTGATTTTCAAAATTCATCGAATCCAAGGGTAATATTAGAGTCTGTTCATACTCAGCTTCAAGAGATTAAAGATAATTATGTATCATAAAGATATTTTGATGTCTGTAAGAGAGAATTTTAGGATTATATTTGAAAGATCAAATCTAAATAGATTTTTCAGAACACAAATGGTATTTAGGGAGAAAGTTCGAATCCATCATGGTAAGTGTTTGTCAAGCCAGTACTTCTACCTCTACCCCTCCAACTTCACCAGATATGATCAGAATGTTTTAGAATATCACATCTGTTATGGTTGATATGAATGATAGACTATACAACCTTAAGTGAAATAGTGTACCTTTGTCAGTGTTGTTGGAAAATCAAATTATTCTATTTGAGCAACCAACATCCAGTGAA
Organism: Viscum album; assembly: GCA_963277665.1. NCBI lineage: Eukaryota > Viridiplantae > Streptophyta > Magnoliopsida > Santalales > Viscaceae > Viscum > Viscum album. Next base: position 1,779,262,945 of record OY728157.1, read on the forward strand.
CCAAGTACCATGATACTACTAAATATGTTTAGTGATAAATTTTCTTATTTTTTGAAAACTGAATAAAATTTTGATGACTAGTTGAAAGTGACTTTTATTGAGAATCTGAAATTCAGTAAAGATTCAAGAATTTTGATATGGAAGATGGTAGATAATCTTGCAAAACAGTCGCAAGCTCATATTGGAGAACTAAAAGTGGTTTTTAAAGAAGGTCGGGCTCCTAAAGGTCAATAACTAGAAATAAAACCTGACCAAAACCTTTAACCTTTCAACTAACCAGAAATCCACCTTGTTTCCCTTATCCTAAAAACTAACTTAATGTATTTTTATAGTTTTTTAAATATAATTTATTTTATCTTTTTAATTTTTGATATTTATATTTATTTTCATATGTTTATCTCTATTACCAGAATAAATGTCTTATTTATCCATGCAGTATACTATAAACATTGATATACTATTTTGTGTAAAATTAAATGTGTTTTAATGTTTTTTCTTTTTGATATCATAAAAAGGGTTAGAAAATTGAACGAACAAAACATTTCATTTTTTATCGAAATTGTTTTGTGAAATTGAAATAATAGTAAATATGTTCTTTATGTATGAGTAAAAAATTATATAATATATTCTATAATGTGTTAATTATTTTATGGGTTTTCTGATCATCAAAAAGGGGGAGATTTTTGGGAATGTATTATCTCAATAATACTCTATAATTTTTTATTGATTTTTATTATCACAAACACTGTTGGTTGTTTTACGAATGATATTAATTTAAGTGTATTTCAAGAAATTATAATTAATTTTATTATTTATTCTGGAAACACTATTCATACCTAATGTAATGTACGGAATAAACCCTACGCTTGGAAAAAATGTATATATCATGAACCTTACATTTTTATTCATCCTTGCGTTAGAAGAAGGTGTATATGAATCATTAAAAATAAACTTGAAGGTGTGTGTGAATAATTAACCCTATGATTGAAGGAATGCATGGATAAAGAACCTTAAATTTGGATGGAACCATACGTGTGAGAAGAGAAGAAAGTAATGTTAAATAACCCTAGATTAGTAAGGAACCCTAAGTTTGAGGACAAAAAAGTATGGTTCATCAACATTATTTTTATGATCTAACTTATGATCCGAGAATGGACTCTATGTAGTTAAACCCTATGTTTGTTATTTTATTGTTTTGTGAAGGAACCCCATGTTTGACTTTTCAATGTTAGATATTTAATTTCATGATTTTATCTGAGATTTATGCAGTGTTATTTATAGATTTACAAACTATTTTAATCTTAGTTTTGACCACTTCAAAGCTGGATATAATAGATTCAAAGAACCGTATTCAATGGATACAATCACTCATATTATTAAGGGATGTTACGATTCACCTGGTCAATTACGATTTCAATTTCCGCAGTCTATCAGGAAACTTTTTTGGATCTGAAATTCTGGAAAATAGAATATATTCTAAATATATTCTACAAGTGTATCATTTCTCAATACAAAAATACATGTCACTATTTTTAGATATGATTTTCATTCCGAAAAACATCACTTACATTGATGATGCAACAAACGATGATTTTGAAATAAGATATACTTTGGAGACATACATGTTTAATATTTTAGTTCTATAAGACTATTGCAACTATTTTTTGATGTTATTATTGAAGATGTTTTTTCAATGGAGATCACTTCATATCTATGTTTTTTAAAGGCATTGTTTTTTAAGAAGAATATCTATCTACCATAAATTGATGCTGCTACAATTGTGAAGTCTAACCTAATCAATCTTCAAATCAATATCTTTTATTTGTTTGTGTTTCAGCAAATCAAACTCAATTGTGGTGGAGTATCAACTTCTCAATCTATTATGTGGATAACTGGTTTTGTGTAAAAAACCAGAAGGCTATATTTATCTTTTTTTGTAGAGGTGTCAACTACCTACACTCAGTTTTGGATTTATGGTCTTACGATAAGAGGACCTTTGAAGTGAAATTCACCAATCTCGTAGAGAGATTTAATAGTGGAGTAGACTAGGGAGTCTTTGTGCCACAAACTACTATAAAAAGTTTTGTTCTTTCTCTCTGTTTATCCAATGATCATTTCATATAGGAAATAACACTGCTTATCTTCCTTAAATTATCGAGGATTTTAAAAGATATAATTTTTTAAGATTTTTTAAAAGACAAAATTCACCCCCTATAGTGTTACTTTTTATTATTCTAACCTAACAACTTCAAAGTCATTTATTTAAGAGATATAGGATAAAATATAAAATCAAAGAACAATACTATAAAATAATGGAGTCTTGGAAATGATACCCTAGAAATCTAAAAAACCATGATAACCTGTTCTCACAAAAAAATCAACTTAACAATTATCCAAAAAACTATTGAACATCAATAGTCATAAAAATATTTCTTACTATGTTTCTAAACTAAAAAAATGATACTATTTTCCCAAAATAACCCGAATTACCATGATATAAAACATTAGGAAAAGTAACTCAATATTTGTTCATTAATATATAATCACATACTACCCAATAATTTTATATATATACCTTAACCTTGTAGTGTTACAAAAATTACAAAAAACTTTATGTAATATATATTTAATATATTTTCCACTAAATAACTTTTCAATCCCCAAAATTATCTGTATTACTCAACTTATATTCCCAAAACCAATTAAATTTTGTCCCAAATGACCATAATTACCTCAATATAAAATCACATATCAACCCTAAAACGTATCCTTTACTTTCATATCTTGTCCCTAATAATATAATAATATTCTTTCTAAAAAACATTACAAAAAATCACACATAAATCCTAAGGGTTTTCTATACCTTAATCACGTATTTTTCCTAAAACGAAGTAAATTTCTCAAAAAATATGATTAACCACCTAAAAATCCAATCACGTAAGACCGTAAAAGGGTATCTACGCCTTTACATTTATGATCAAACTAGTAGAAATAGAGGATTTAACATAAATGTATTAATGTTAGTTTTCAGAAACAAATGATAAAAGTGATGTGGGAAACTATTAACATCCTTTGTTTTTATAAGACTTAAATTAAAAAAAAAGATGACGTACTTTTAACATAGTTTTTATAAAAAATTAATGTTAAAAGTAATTGAGAAGACATTGATCACCAGTTTTATAAAAAATAGTGATTAAAAGTCATAAAAACACTTTAAATTAAGTTTTATTAAAAACAAATGTTAAATGTTTTTTAAAAAATACTAACCCCCCATAACACTCATTTGTTTTCACTCAAAACCATATTCTCTCGACTACCAATGAAACCCAACAAAGCTCGACACCCCTCAATCTACTCTAGTAATTGGTTTTCATCATATATTCACATTATTCACTTAATATTCTATCATTCATCCTTATTTTACTACTCTCAATCTATTCCAGTTGATGGGAAAACAAAATTCAATGTTTTATTAGTTATTTTTACATCATTTTGTCACCCATTTTATTCATTATTAGAGAATTCACTCTACTATAATTCAAGATTTATTTTTAATTATTAACCTCCAAATTTTGTATCTAATTTATTTATTTTTAAGATACATTATTTATTTGTTATTTATAATTTGGATTAATCCATTCATTTTTTGATTCATTTTATTATCAATTATAAATTTCTTCATTAAATATCTTCAATGTTATTATTTTGTAAGTTTATAAATTGTTTGCACTATAATTTTACTTTTGTTGTAAGTAGTTTTATTTATAAATTTTTTATCATTATAATTTTTTTTTGTGGTTGATACCATTTTTTTTAATTTTTTTCATTTATAAATTATTTTTATTGATATAATGACTTTTGATTTTTTTGTAACTGGTTTTTCACTTTAATTTTTTAAGATATAAATTATTTTTCGAATTTTTATGCATGTTTATAGACAAGTTTTTATATATCTTTAATCACTTATATTTAAATTTTTCAATAAAAGTTTTTGATCATTATGTATAAATAATTTTTATGGTAAAATTATTGTCAATGAGGTATTGTTTTTATATATGTTTTTATATTTAAAATTTATCTATTATATATATATTTTTATGTATTTTTATGTTTTAATATATTCACCATTTATTTTGTGATAGTAGGTAATTAATGGATTATAATTGGATAAATTTATGGATAAAAACTAATGAATATGAAAAAAGATTTGATTATTTCTTGGAATTTTATAAACATAATATTAAAAAAAATGATTTAATTTATGTCCATGCATTAAGTGTTTGAATATGAGAAATTTTAATTTTTATGAAATCATGGATCATTTCGTTTGATTTGGTTTTCTCCATAATTATACACGTCAGATCTGACATGGAAAAATAATAGAAAATTCAATATCTAATGTTGATAAAAATATTCATTATGAGATAGAGGGTCATATTGAAGAATAAATTCATTATGTAGGTTTTCAAACCATCAAATAAAATATTAACTATTGAATGATTGTATATGTATTATGAGAAACCACTATTCTTAGGTTGTACTATATTTACAATATCATTATTGGTTATGAGATTTGTTAACTTGAAAGCAAGAAATGCATGGAGTGATATATGTTTCTCTACATTTAAGGAAATTTTAAAAGAGTTAATTCCACATGGAAACAAACATCAAGATTCCAATCATGACACACATAAAATATTATTCCCAATGTGAATGGGTTATAAAAAGATACAAAAATTCCCCAATGATTATATATATTATAGGAATGAATATGAATGTTTATCAAAATTTCCGAAATATAGGACACCATGATAAAAGACAGATGAAAAATTCAACTCTCATTAATTATAAAGTACCAACATCAAACCTCCTTATAACACAATTTGGCACCTTCAAATAATTCCTCATTTGAATCATCTATTTTAAAATTCAATTTATAAAAAAAGGTTAATATTAAATAACGATGTGAACATATTTGATGGAAACTCCTGTCACCCTACTGATTCACCATAGTGAAAGATATTTGATAAAAAATTTCCTAATTAAGGATGTGAAGATATATATCATAGAATAGGGAATTAAACAGATGGAATGAATTTATATTAGAGCTTCAGTATCCTACACAGTTCATACACAATTTTGTTAGTAGTTTATAACATTTCCTCATAGATATGTATGAAGAAAAAATATGTTATGATGAGTTTAATGATTTTTGAAAAAAAACAGTTTGGAAATTATTATTATGTGTATCTTTAACCATTGAATTTTGATTTCAAAATTATATGGGAGATAGGTATTGCAGTTTATGATTCCTATAATAAAGATTATTTTCTTCTGTGCTATGAAAATGTTCACTATAAAATAATTTTCTTTATATGGAAACTTATCCAGATACAATGTTATGGGAAATAAATCATATCCAATTTCTGAATAAGAGAATTTATATTATCAATTAAAAAATTGACTAAATATTATGTACATGGTACATTTAATATTTTTGATAATTGACCATCCTTATATTATATTGAAAAAATCATTTAATAGCTTATAGGAATATAATATCCCCTCAAAAACATTGTTACTTGATGAATATTAAGATAGAGTGAAAAACATTGATTTCATATTTAGAAATATTAGAAGTTATTTTAATTAAACAAATATATTAATGGAAAATTTTATCATATTAATACTACCTTATTGTATATTTTTAGAGATAAAACATAAAATTCACATTAATCATAATTAGAAAAAAAATGTCATAGTTTTATTAGAACTTCTTTAGATATAAAAGGAAAGAAAAAATATGGATTTCATTATAGAATGGACATGATATCAAGGGAAATATATTTAGAGTTATCTACCACTATGAAATAAAACATAACATATTTACCTATGGCTTTTAACATATTAAGGAAAGTGCGAAGATGAATTTTTTTCAATGTCTTCATGGTATTAATGTATATAGTGTATATTCTTAAAATGTTAAGAATTTGGTGTCATTAAAGGATTTTAAATTAAAAGGTATCAAATATCATGATCATTATGTATTGATGAAAAAAATGATGTCGGTCACATTGAGTGATATATTGTTGATACTTATTAAAAAAACTATCATAAGTTTATATTATTTTTTCAAATCCATTTCTAGAAAATTCACTGATCCAGATTTGTTAGATGTGTTGGAGAATAAATTCTTCCTCATACCTTTGTAATGATAAATATATTTCCCACAAACATATTTTTAAATAATGGTTTATATGGTGATTCATTTGGTGCAAGAGATAAGAATAGGTGGGAAAATTTATTTACATTATCTGTTTCATTTTGAAAGATATTTGAAACTTTTTAAGGGATATGTTAAAAATCATCAATGACCGGAGGCCTCCATTATTCAAAAATAGGTATCAGAAGAGGTGATTGAGTTTTTTACTGCTTATTTGTATGAAGTTGAGTATATCAGTCTTCTTATATCTAGACATTTAATAGTTTATAGTGAAGATAGATGGATTATTGGATTAAAGGTAATGTTCATTCCACATGATGAAATGATGCAGGCATATTTATACATTTTGAACAACATAGATGGAGTTCATCAATATATATCATCACTTATTGAAATATTAAAGCCAAAATACCTATGAAATGGAAAGTGGTTGATGATTCAGAATAAAAACTCATTTGTTTCACGATTTAAAGGTAAATTCAACATAGATTTATTTACATCAGAAACTTTGAAATGGTTGGCAGGGGAACCATCTCTTAATGTGATAACATTGTCTAATTTTGATATTAATGGTTAAATTTTTTTATAAAAACATAGGATGATAAGTATACTATTCAAAATAGTGGGATAATTGTCATCCCTAAATCATTGTATTTTTCAAGTATGAAATATAAAACACAATTTCATCTTTACTGACATATTTTTTAGTTTTTAAGGATATATTTGAAATTTATTATACTAAATTTTGAGCAATTATTCTTAAGTGTAACTAGGATGATAGTTATAGTGGTGTGAAACATGATGATTATGGATTTACACTAATTTATTTTATATGATTTAGTTACAAATATATTCTATTTATCGTAGATCCACATGTAAATAAAAAAAAATTAGCTTATTTATCCATTGAATGATACATGGTTTGTCATTTTTCGAGGGAAAATAATTTTTTGGGTGATGAGGATGATGATACTATTGTAGATTCATGTGAGTTTTCTTCATTTATTACGCGATTTATGGATAATAAAAATGACTATAATAGAGACATAACCCATTTTGTATGAAATGATCATACTAAAGGGATATGGGAAAACCTAAAATTACTCTCCTAATTATATTGGTAAATATTTATATTTTATATCTTTTTATAAATTAAATTCTATAAAAATATATATATTTTTTAAATTTGGATGTTTAATTATATATATATTGATTATTTATGTATTTTTTCATTAAATTTTATATTCTACAGTTATGTTTAGACATTTTAAATTGAAAAAATGATATACATCATAATGTTTTGGTCAAATTTATACATATAAAAACTAAATTTTGTAACTATGATATTTAAATTTATAAATTTTGATTACATCCATCATTTTATAGTTGATTTTTTATTTAATAGTTTAACAGGCATATTTTTTGGTTAAGAATCATAAAATCATTTTTTTTAATTACACATGTGTGACTATTTTTTTACTTACATATTTTTTTATTCGTTGTTTTTAAATATTCACTTTTCAAATAATATTAAGGTACATATAATATCATTACATTTTTCTATTTAAATGAAATACATAGATATATATGAACATTTATTAAGTTAAATTTATATATATTTTCTTATTATTAAATTTTAAATAATAAAATTATTTAATTAAAGTAAAATTTTAATTTTCAAAAATTATTTTCAAGAAAACTTTTCCACCTCATATGGTGATGTATTATTCTTATTCTCTAGATAAAAAAATTTCTAGAGTTGAAATATGTGGTATTATATATTTATAGAAACTACACATTCCAATAGAGAGTATAAGATAAATATAAATTTTGATAATAATAATAACCAAATTGTCCTAAATACAACGTATTTTATAGGTTATATCACGATGAAGATCCATTTCATGATTAAAATTTTATATTCGGATTGGAATTCCCTTGAAAAGATGATGAAAGAGTTGTTTTGGGATTCTGTAATTGTAAAATATCTCAATTGATTTATTTTTTTCTTATTCTTTTAATATTATATATTTTATATGATTAATATATAATCTATTAAATTAAAAATAACATTGTACATTCAAGAAAACAAATCAAGTCAGTAAAGATATCCATCTTTAGGGATAGTTTTATGGCGTGATTTTATAATAAAATTTAAAAAAAGTTATATATTTTGGACGTTACATAATGAAAACTCATGACTCAATTATGAGTTTCTATATACAAAGACATGGAAGAAATTTCTTTCCAGTCGACATGATGAAGCTTTGGTGGTATAATAATAATTATGTTATGTCAAATTTATTATATATTACTTTATTAATTACTAGTTTATTTTTATGTAATAGGCCTCGAGGAGATCTCACCAAGAGATTCAGTCACAAAATATGTACCCTCATACTTTATCATGTGGAGGGAATCATTTACTAGGGGAGAAAATGATTTTAGAAATGTTTAATGCATTAATAGTTAAATCTAGTAATGGTTCATAAGAGATATAGTTTGGTATTCCATATCCCCCTAATAACCATGAAAAAAGAAAAATTTTGAAAATGAAAAAATATTTAAAAGTATCTTATAGAACAACTGAAGAAAGTAATTGATATAATTTTAAGAAATTATTGTTTTTTTCAAGTTTTTTTTGATTTTTTATATTAATAGCACTAATACACCATTTTAATTTATAATTTCATAATGAATGTGAGGATAAATAGATGAATGAGATGTTTATCCCTAAGGGTAGGATGAAATATTTAGCTACTTCTTTAGGAATGACAGAACACACGAGCCATGTAAGTGGATATTAGGAAGGTTTCAGCATTAAGAAACATATAGTTCAGAAAAGTAAAGAATCTAGGGATATAGAAATATATTACTTAAAAGATGAGATGAAATACCAATAACATTTCATTGGTTATCAAATTAAATAATTTTTATAGGCTATTATTGAAAAAATGATGAGATAATCACAGCATGTGCAGCGTGCCTACTTAGATCCTCCCCCTCCTCATTCTAACCTAACCCTATACTATGAGCCTTATGTTGAAGATCACCATGTATGTATTATATTTTATGGATTCATATATATTTCTGGGGTTTCTATGCATCACCATCCTATGTAGTTGGGTTAGGTAAGAGTATCATTACATGATATTGTTGATCTAAATGCTATACTACCATTTCTTGTAGAGGAGGTGACCATATATAGAGATTGATTAAATAATTTTTTTCTTTATCCAACCAGACCTATTAATTATCTAATATATTAGGTATGTATTGTTTTTTAAATATTATTTATGTTTCATTTTAAATTAATTATAATGTTATTTTGTATTTAATTTATATAGGAGTATCTAAAATCAGAATAATTATTACAAAAGAAAAAATAGTTAAGGAACCAATAAATTCATGTACTTTAGAAGAATATGATAGGATAAAAATATTATAATATATATATTATTTATTAGATAATATTTATGTGTTTTTGATGACATATTATATATGTAGAAGAGACTATCCATTAAGAATATTTAAAAACTATTTCATGGATCTTGTTATTTTGGATGATCTGAGCATACATGTATTTCAATTATTTTCCATGTATGTAAATTTATGTTTTGGTTTTTATTTATTTAAACAAGGATGACATCATGTAAATTAATATACTATTTATTTAATTTGGTATCTACACATACTTCTTCAAAATATGACTATGTCTTTTTATGGTATTATAGATCTAGAATAGATTTCAACATTGGTGAAATATAGGAGTAATGATGCGAGAGTTTTATATATATATATATAACATATTAGTAAATATGGAGATTGTATGTAGGTTTTTTTCAATCCTTTATGGGTAATAAGAATAAGATATTTATGAATAAATATTAATTATATTGTCCTTAATTGTGAACTTTTTATATTGTAGTGGTCATTGGATGTTAGGCGTATTCTATCCACATGAATGTTATTTTTGATGGTTTTTCTCTTTATTAGGTGGATTTCATAAAACCATTAGAAATTATTTAAATAAGTAAGTTTTATTATATTTTCATAAATTATTTTTTCATAATTTATATTTTCTATGTTTGTTTTGAAAGTTTATATATGAAAAAACTAGTCATGTAAATTTTTTAACAATGACCACTTATCAATAGAGGATCTAAATAAATTAAAATACTTGCAATTAATGGTAAATATATTTTAAATTAGATAATAGGTTTTTATCTTATATATATATATTTATATCATTGTGTGTTGGTTTTTTATTTACTAGTTATTATTAAAAAACTGTAGTGTCATCATCAAAAATGAAGGGTGGAATGTGGCTATTATGTTTTAAGATTTATGTTTGATATAATCAAAAATGGGATATTGGTTAAAATTTATATGTTTATTTATAATAATTATATATGGTTTTATAACAAAATATTTTATTTAATCTTATAAAATTTATTTTCATTATATATCTTCAATGATGTCGAGTTGTATATGAATGAATAACTTACCCACATTAGAAGTTTATTTCCAAACTATGTTTTAATAATTTATAAATTTTTAGTTATCAAGTATATCTATTCAAATTAAATATTAAAAAAAATTATTATTTAGATTATCATTTTCTTCGTTAAGTTGGAATATTATATATTTTTGTATAATGTTTCACTACTTTAAGTTGGTATTTTTTATAGGGGTTTACCTGTTTTTAATAAAGTGAAATGTAATATATTTTTATACAAAAATTAGATCTTTCTACATCATTATTTTTATACACTTAACAGGAAACAAAATAATTTTACATTTGATGTTATATTTTTAGAAAACATGAAATGGAAAAGTATTTGAAGTTGTTTCCATGAATATTTTTTTTTTAAAAATGATGTAGAAATGCAATTTTTTCCACATCAGTTAAAATTAAAAAACTAACGTAGAAATTTTGTTTAGACATTAGTTTTATTAAACCATCATCAAGAATCATATAATTTTTCATTAATTTGAAGTTTCAATGTCAGTTTTCAAAAAACCGAGGTCAAAACTATTATTGTAAACATCGCCTACATCCACATCGATTAAAAAATGACATTAAAAATTAAATTAAACCTGATGTTAAAATAGGTTTTTTACAGTTATTACCTATAAATTATCAACACATACTGATGTCCATAACCATTAAATTATTCTCAACCGATAATATACAACCTCTAAAGTTTTCTAAACCCAACTTTGATACAAAATGTAAAGTCCTTCAATAATCATTGCATAATTACAAGACTTATAAAAAATATTGCATCACATATATACCCAATAAATTTTAGGTTTGGAGTATAAGATAATTAAGAAAAATCCTTGCATAAAAAGGCCCAAAATTTTCTAACTAAATGAACATTTTTTCTAATACTAAAAAATCATTACATGATACACCCAATTCATTCAAGTCTAAAACCTGATAACAAAAATTGAAATTCATAATCATTTATACTCATCAATTATCCTTTTAAAAAATAATTTTAAATGAGGGATAAGTACATATATATTGGTTAGGTTTATGTAAGAAAGATAATCCCCAATATTCCAATGAAATAACCAATACCTTTGAATAAATATTTTATTTAAACATAGAAATTTGATCTCATTTAAATCATGTACCCATATTTTTTTATCAAAATGGATTCATAATGAAAAATCATAATGAATCATAAGGTAACACTATAATTTTTAATATTCCTTGGGAAAACATGAAAAATTGTAAAAATGATAGATGTTTAAAAGTGCATATCATTTCCGTCAAATATAAACCTTTACTATTGAAAATATAAAAAACATCAATTTTCTCATGAAATCAACATATTTTTTGATGAATTCAAAAGATTTAAATTAGAAATCTATAAGAAATCATATAAAAACCATGGAGTAAATGTGGGAAAAATATATTCATCACACTTTCAATGGAAAACCTTAATGAACTATTTCCAAGAACCCATAATGGAATAACCTAACTAGATAATTCTGTCATATATTTTATTGTTAATAATTAATTACTGAATTATTTAGATAGATATATTCCTGGATTAACCACCATTACATATAACCCCCATTATCATAATATGAACAAAAAATATATAATAATTCACTTTTCATCATAAAACTTTTGAAACATATATTTCAACTGATAAAAAAACACCTTTAAACCAACCCATAATGAAAGTTTAACTTTTAAATAATGAAATAAACATTAATTAAGATCATTGATACTATAAATTAAAGTAACATACTTGAATTATTTTGGAGGAGAAAATAGATTGTTGTTTAGATTTAAAGATAATACAATTTCCCCAAATAGGTATTTAGACATAAACATTCATGATTTCAAGGTAAAATTATAAAAGTAAACCTTAAAAATATCATAAAATTTGAAGTATGAATATATCAAAAAAGAGTTTATGTGAAAGAAATTTAAATCCACATAAAATACATGGAAAAAAATTAAAAAATAGAGTTTATAATTAACAATATATTATAATAACTTAGTTAATAAAAATGGGTATAACTCAATGAATGTAAATTGACATAAGAATCCCCTTACCTTGAGTCCCAAATGACCTCATACATCTTATAATCTTTTGAATAATAAAATTATATTAATTATTTAATTAATTCATAAAAATATTAATGATAATTTCCTTATTATTTTCCCTTTTATTTCATTTATTATCATATTTCATTTATGTACCAAATTGGTATTTTTCACATTGGTCATTTCTAGGTCATTCGATTCACAAAAAAATTTTGTAGTATAATTATAACAGTCAAGGGTTATTTTCTAAATGTTAAATAATCTCCGAATGTGTTAAGGTATTATTTCTGTATCATTTTAATACCAAATAAGTTAAATAGTTCATTAAAGAGTCACAATTTAGAGAAACTTCCTATATAATCATATTTTTTATGGCAAAATAGACTATGCTTGTTTATATTTAACTTCATAAAAATGATATATATATATATATATATATTACAATTGAAAAATCCTAATAATGAAATTAATTTAATATTAATTCTATATTAAATCATTAAATAAATTTTTAAGTATATCCATGAAAGATTTAAGTTTATGAGAGCATCATCATTTACTTATGTAACATAAATCCAACATGGTAAGCGATAATTTTCAAATTAGTTTAAAAGAAGGAAAAATAAATAAATATTTTGGTTTTATAAAAATATTATATTATAATTAAAATAATATTTTTGGTCTAAAATAATATATTAGTAATTTTATTGAAAATAGTTTGAGTGGAATTGAAATGAAATTCATAATTCTTTAGAAACCCATATTTTAATGGAGTAAAAATTATGATAAGTGCCTAGTGAGAGGTAATGATTGATCTCTTATAACTGATGAAAAAGTGATAATAAATTCATGATAATTTAATTATGTATGTAAAATTGTAGAGGGATTAATTTTTTTTAAAAAAATAATAATAATTCAAAAAGGAAAAAGTTTTTCAGAACCCATTTTCTTATTATTTAAATCATCACATTCGGTTTGATTCTGAAACATTTAGATAATGGAAATTTGGTAAGGATATATTGATATTATGTTGTATTTGTTTTCAATAATTCAATATGTGTTGGTGAGATAAGTGTTTATGCTTGGAAAATTGTTATGGATTCACTTGATGATATTAGATGTCATGATCAAGCTATTTTCCCTATTAATCATGAAGATTATTGGACTGATCTTAATATCAAAGACATATTTCATGGAGCAAAAATTGTGGACTATAATTTTGGTGAAAAAGAATACCATGAAATATCTCTTTTTCTCATTGAGAATAATTGAACGCACCCAAGAGAGTTGGCTAGAATAGCCCATAGGTGGAAGAGTAATCAAAGTGACCACATCATGCGAACAGGCCTTCGTATAAGGCACATATATAGTGTGCCCGAAAGGTGAATAGGTAGGGTCGAAAGCCTACTGGGATGAATCTTGTGGCATTTGAATGGTCTGATGGGTGATGATCCCATGTAACCAGCTCAAACGGTGTAACGACGATTATAGGATGACATATTAAAGCCCCAACATATCACATTTTCTATGTGGGACATATTCTCATGAATACTAATCACTTGACTATTAAAAACACAAAAATAATGATAAACATATGATTGCACTTATCTCAACCATCCTATATCCCATTCCGTGCATATTTAAAAATCACCATCATCTTCAACCTTCAAATGATGAGGCTTTTACCTGTATGAATGGAGATAGTCGGGTATTGCGATTTATTTAGCTAAGATAGTGACAATGAGTCCAGATGATCAAATTGAATCCATGCATGTAATCAAATTCTTACATATATGTCATCATTCTATGAACTTGAGTTAGCCAAGGAATATCTACTTGTCGCAAGAAGCCATTTCAATATCCTGTGACATCATATGAATACATCGCATGAATGAATCACAATGCTCAATGGAATTGAGTTATTTCTTATAGATCACGTGAAGTAGGGTGACAACCATGAGTCCATCAAATAAAGAAGATAAAATATTCTATCACATGAAACCTCTATATTTATAGATATTTTAAGATGAAGTATTTAGGATTATCAATTTTTTAAGTGACTCTTCAACTAGAACCCACCACATAAACAACTGAAAATAAAGAAGGATATCACATGATCAATGAAGTGATCTTGAAATGTAATCATTTAGAACACATAACCACCTTGACAGAGAATGGAGAATCTTAGGATTTCAACAGTAAAACATAAATGGGATCCTAAGATCCTTAGGAGAATTTAATGGGTCATTGACATGTAATGAATAGTATAGGAGAGGTTTTGTATCATCCTCTATAAAAACTGAGGTTTGGCTGGGCATTTATATTGTTGAAACTTAGATATATTGAGAGAGATAACTATCATATCAAAAATAGAGTACTGACGTGATCCAATCATGTGAAAGAGATTCCACAAAAATCATTGGTTTTATATTGGATAAAAGGACCATCTCACATGATCTTGTATACATCAATCACATGAAAGAAGGAATAAAAACTCACATAGAACCTTCCTCATTACACAAATAAAATGGGGAGACTCTATGAGAACAACTTGCATTATTATACGGTTTTTTAATGAACCTATAAAAAATCATTTGCTTACGAAAATTTACTTGAATAGAATTCCAGAAAAAACACCTGATCATGCGAATGTGATCTCACAAATAAAACTTAATGGTAATATAATGGAGTTACTATAAAAATGGTCTTGAATGTTCATTTAAGCTTTATTCATGCAAAGACAGGAAGAGACTCACATGAAGGCTAACTGATTATGTGATGGAGTACTACTTACTATGAGAGATAGTGAATACAAAATTGAGTTTTGTGTGATCCATTTGTGATCATTCAATAAAATAACATTTAATAGGTCATGCTCTTTTTAGGAAGAATTTAATTCTTGCATGATGTAGATAGATAGTACAAGAAGTATTGTGGATATAAACAATTTGTGAAAGTGAACATAAAATAAATATTTATTATCATATAAAATTAATTTGAATTGTATGAAGTTTGGTAGATAGTAATCATGAATTAAAATTACAATATGGAATCTATTTTTCAATGAATATTAATTAAGTGAGAATTTTATAAATGAATTATCTTGAAGGTCCAAAAGAAATATCATCATAAAAATTTTTAGGAGAAGGAAATATTTTGATTTGATATTTCTTATGTTTTTTTGTTCATTTTTTTGTTTTATAAAGTGTGATATTTTTGTTCCTGTGGTACTATATAAATCATAGTTTGATTCTATGATATTGAATAATTTTATTTTTTAACCTCTTATGATCATAATGGAGAATTTGTGAATAGGGTGGCTAACCAATCATAGCCAGGAGTATGCTCAGATTGAGACCAAACCTTGTAAAAATTCTTTGTCCCTATTCTATTTACATTTATTTCATTCATGAATTTTTGTGCAATCAAAATATTAGAGCATATCATAACATGTCAACATAGGCTAGTATAAAAAGAAAGATTTTTTATAAACTCTCCTTCTCTATGGTGAAACATTTCATTGGGAAATTCAATTGGTATTAGTGTGAGGTTCCCTCAATCAAGATCTACTAGGAACTAAATATGGATAATCCTAATTCTATCAATAGTAGGGGCGTTAAGGCTTTTGAAAACAAGAACTATCACAACTGGAAGAATAAGATGTTTTCCTACCATCAATATATTGTCCTTTAAGTTATAGATGTAGTAACTATATGATTACCACCTATAACTGAAGACGATCTTATGAATTTTATAGATAATATAAATATAGAAGTTGATGGAAAATCTAATAATTCTATTTTGATGTATCTTTTAGAATAAGTTTACACCAAGGTAATGTGACTAAAAAATCCCAAGGATGTTTTGGATATATTGGAAAGTAGTTATGAAGGTGAAACAAAAGTCAAGGAGACCAAATTGAAAATGTAGAGGAGAAATTTTGAAGATATCAAGATGGGTGAAGAAGAAAACATTAATGACTTCTTTATAATATTTAATGAAATTTGGAGTAATATTTGGGGTTTTTGAGAAATGATGGATGATTCAACTATCATCAAAATACTAATGAGAAATTTTCCTAACTGGTATTATCCTAAAGTATCAGATTTGGAAGATAGATATGATATTACTGTCAATGAATTATATAATATTATCCTTGCATATGAAATTTGAACGATCCCAACCCCAAATAAGAAGATTAAATATGGGATGTCAATTGAGACCATAAGATATCTCAAAATCAGAGATGATGAAATATCAGAATCTAGTGAATCTCACAATGAATATGAACATCAATATGGATAATATAACAGAATCATGTATATTGTATTAAAAATATTTGAAATATTTAAAGTTCAAGGGTCATGGTAAATTACCACAAATTAGTTACTATGATAATGACATTAGGTGCTTTTCTATAAATTATCCTAAAAAGAAGTTTAAAGAACCTGATATAGATGATGAGAAACCAAGGAAAAAGAAATTGGGAATGATCTCAAAAGCATAAAACAAAATTTTTTGGAATTAATAATGAATTATTTAAAAGTAAAATAATAATTTTAGTTAGAAAATAAGAGGAATCATAATTGAACTCAAGAATCTAATCAGAATATGAAATTAATTTCATGGATAATGCAGGAAAAGGTTTTGACACCTATGAAAGTGATGGTTATGAAAGAAAATGAACAGAGATAGAGAATATGTTAATGAATGAATTAGAATATTTTCTTGAGAAAAAAATAAATCTCCAGAAAGAAAATAGCGATTTATTGAAAAAAAGGAATATATAGTTGATGGAAAGAAATAATTTGAAAATAAATAAGTTATTTACATTGAATAAATCAAAATATGGAATATAAAATTTATTGAAGTAGAAAATATGGTAAAATACCTTGGATAAAAAATTTCCCTCAAATACGTATAATCTAAGACACAGTCTAAATGACTTCAAGCATTGAATAGATTGAAAAGGAATATGGAATATTTCAAAAATTCTATTGAGGACAAGGAAGAATCATCAAAAACTGGGAAAATGAGGGGTTCGAAGAAGCAGATTAATTCATCACTCTGTGAATTTAAAAATAAATCTTTTATCTCTAATAATGCGTGTGAAAAAATAAATTATGGACATGTATGGAGAATGAAGACTAGTGATAAATAGAATTATAATTCAAAAGAATCAAGAATTTATCAAAGAAGTCCATTTCCCCCAAAATAAAGAAAATATTATTATATCGAAATACAACATAAAAAATCTAACAGATAGAGTTATTATTAGGTGGTAATATCATAGTTCAGAGGACACTACTAGTGTTGTAGAGTGTTTGTACATAAATCATACTTATTATAGTATAACATGTCGCTATTATATTTGATATATAAACCAAGGGTGAGATATTTTGATAAAAATGAGATAAAAATTATCAATGTATGAAAATGGTTTTTAGGAGTTCATCTTATCTACCAACACAAAAAATTCAATTCTTAGAAGAAATATATGGCATATGTGATCATAAAGGCCATATTATTGAGTGATTAGGAGAAATCTATTGCATATGTTTCTTTTAAAGATAGTAGAAGAACCATTTCATGGATTAATGATAGTTTATGTCTGTCACACATGATTGGAAACACACAAATTCTGAGAAACATTTAGAATCATTAGTAAGTAGATGTAAATGTTGGAAATAATTGTTCCTTAAAAATTAAGGGAGTTGGAAAAGTAGTGATTGAATCCCAAAATATGATGTCAAATAATGTGTTATTTGTTTAAGGTATAAATCATATTTATCGTAGTTTTAACAAACTTTTTAATAATGAATATGAGGTTATGTTCTAAATGGATTCATGCATCCTCAAAAGAAAAATGGATAGAATAATTATCACTTAAGTGAAAAATAACCAATGGTAATCGGTTCCAAATTGGAAACTCTACCAATTCATGTTACTTAAGTGATAAATATGTAAATAACTTATGATATATAATTCTTTGTCACCTTGGTTAAAGGAGTATAAGTAAAATATTGAAGCATGATATTGTGAGATATCTTCCCAATATAAAGAGAGATGGGTATAAAATATATGAACTTTTTTAAAAGGGTAAATTTGATCATTGTTCACTCGAAGGACTAGATATTCTATATTCTATACCCATTAAACTTATTCATACTGAATTATGTGTATTAATGAGGCAACATTATACTAGAGTTTATATCTATTTGATTATATTTATTAATGACTATACTCAATTGACTAATGTTAGGTTTATAAAAATCTAGTTAGAGGTAATTAAAATGGTCAAATTTTTTAGAAGGAAATCTTAAAACGATTTTGGTTTCTATACTAGTAAACTAATATTATATAATAGTAATGAGTTCAATTTTTATTCTTTTTAATGTTATCTATTTGAATATTGAATAAATCATCATTATATCACATCGTACTCTGTAGAAAAATGGGGTATCATAAATAAATAATAGAAGCATTGTAGAAATGGGAAGGTCTATGTCAGATAAATCTATGATCTCAAAGTATTTATTGAGAAAATTTGTATGTAATACTATACATATACCAAACATGCATATACTAATACCAGAAACAAAAAATAAAACATATGGAATGCGGTAAAATAAAAATACAATGATTAAATATTTTTGAATTTTTGGAAGTCCTTTCATTATAAAGATAAAAAAATTAATAGAAGAAAATTTGAAGAAAAAAAATGTGGAAGAAATTTTCAAGGGATATTTATCTAATGTAAGTGGATAAATTTTTTGGAACAAATGACTATACATGCTAGTTGACTGTAGTGTTTCAATATTATGGAAAACAAGAATAAGTTAAATACCTCAATTGACACAAATTAATAAGTTTCAATATAAAATGGTATTTAAATGGAAAATAGAATTATTAAGTTAATGATAATTACCCAAACACTAATGATATTATTTCCAAACAACCTAGTAATAAATAAAATTCTGATCTAAATAAGAGAAAATAGTACAAAAAATTGAATAAACATGTTTAAACTGAAAATAACATTGAAATTAAACAAGATCTAGTTAAAACTACAATAAGATTTTGAATTGAAGATCAAACTAAACTTATTTCTAAAATTCAACCTCGTAAAGTTCCATAAGAATTTGAGAATGATTAATGGATACAATATATTAATGATGAACTTGATTACTTTTATAATAACTATACTTGGGATTTTATACTAAGACCTAAAATAATGTTATTGGAACCAAATTTGTTTTTAGAAATATGTTTAATGAGAAAGGTGATGTATCAAGTAACAAATCCAGGATGGTGAGTAAAAAATATTCTCAAATGGAAAAAATTTACTTGGTAGAAATGTTTACTCTAGTGGAAATACTAGAAACTATTAGAATGTTTTTATAAATGGCAACACACAAACATTATAAATTGCATCAAATGGATATGAAATATTCCTTTCTAAATGGTGATCTTGAGGAAGATTTATATAATGAAAAACATAACTATTTTCTCTTATATATCTATGGAAAATTTTTATATAGATTTATTAAATCCATGTATGGTTTGAAATAGGCCCATAGAGCCTGGTATTTCAAATTAGATGCCTGTTTAAGGGTTATGGAATTTATAAAAGGTGAAGTTTACAGTAACCTTTATGTGAGAGAGATGTCCAAAATTAATCTCATATTCATTCCAAATGTGTATGACATTATATTTTCTAGTGAAAAGGAATATCTATGTGAAGAGTTTTCATAATATATGAAAATAAATTTTGAGATGTCCATGCTTGGTCAGAGGACACACTTTCTATAATTTCATATTTATTTGAATCTGAATTACAATTGTTTTTTCGCTTGAAAATCATGTTATTGGATTACTATTTTTTTTGAATTGAAAATGTAAAATAAGTTTCAGCTTCTCTTTTAGTTGGAACCAAATTATACAAATATGAAGTTGGATGAAATGTAATCCAGAAAGAATTCATAACAATCATTAGAAGGCTTCTCAATCGAACAACATCAATAATAATTATTACTTATGCATTGATGCTCTGTGTCATATTTCAATGTACTCTGAAAGAGTACCAATTTATTTCTATTAAGAGAGTTCTGAGATATATGAAAGAAAATTTAAACTATGGGATTCAATACATACATATTTAATATTTGAAGATATTGGGTTTTACTAATAGATACTAGAAAGTGATTATTGAAATAAAATATCAACTTCAGGTGTAAATTTATTTCTGGGAGAGGGATGTGTCAGTTGGTATAATATGAAACATAAATCAATAACACTAAGAATGACTGATGAAGAGTATATAGGATCTACACATTCATCTATATAGATGATTTGGATTCATTATAGTAATAATATTTAATGATTGAAATAGGGTGAAGTCTGAAAATTTCATGTGATAATCAAAGTGTCATAGGGTTTTCTAGAAATCTAGTTAAACATTCATGATCTAATAATATTGATATCATATTTTACATTATAAAATAAATGGTGATAGGTGGGTGTATAAATATAGAATAAATTTATTCAAAAGATCAGTTTGTAGAAATTTTCACCAAAGCTATACCAAGAGAGGGGATTGTAGAACTCATTCTGAATCTTTATGTTCATCTTTCTCCACTTACTTGAAGACTTCTAAAAGTTTAATCCTTATTCACTATCATTTTATATGTGATGATATAACATGAAAGTAATTTAAGGATAAGTGTTGTTCATCATGGATTTCATTAAGTTGCATGATGAAAAAAATGAGTGCATCCCTTGAGGAGGAGCTTTTATGAGGTAAGGATGAGACAAAGGGGGAACTATATCTTTTAAACTTGAACTTTATGATGTGTTTTTTGAAGTGTGTTCATGATTAAAAATTACATTGATTAGTTGGATTATTTCCAACCCCTACAAGAACATTTTAGGTCTTCTAAGCATGATTTCACCTTCATTTTTGTTAATGGATAGCTTAGAAATAATTGGTTACATATCTCTTATTTTATAGATCAAGTTATCCTACATAGACATAGAGATAATTAACTAAATGAATTTTCTAATAGAAACATGTGATATCATCCCTCTGTCTAAAATGTTTAATAAATTACCATAAAAGCAATGAGAATATTCTTTGAGAAGAAATATGAGTTTAGTATATCTCACATACACTTTGAATTTGATTAACAATATAGTGGATAATGTTTTCACCACATTGACTAGATTGATATGTGGTGATATTGAAAAAAAATACAATGGTGGGGATTATTGAACTTAGGTTGCATTTTTTCAATAAGTTAATATGTGTTGGTAGGAGAAACAGTGATGCCTAGAAAGTTGTTATGGATTCACTTGATATCATTGGATTCCATGCTCATGAAATTTTCAATTTTAATTGTAATTATTGTTGGATAGATATTAACTACAAATATGTGTCTAGGAGGACACATTGTTGAGTAAAATGTTAGAGAAGAATAAGACCATGAAATATTATCTATTTCATGGAGAATACATGAACATACATAAGGAAGTATCCCATGCTAGCCCATGGATAGGATAAGAACCATAATGGTCACATCAGGTGGGTGGGACCATGTATAAGGTCCTCATAGAGTGCACCTAAAAGGCACATAGGTTGGGATTGAATCCTATTAGGTTAAATATCATGGTTTATGAATGGTGTGATGGGTGTTTATCCCATTTATATAGATATAATTGTGTAGTGGGGAGGATAGAATGATATACCAAAGCCTCGACATTATGCATTTTTGATGTGGGATGCATTCCCACAACTACAGTTCATCATTCTATTAAAAATAATAAAATAACGATAGTCATTTAATATCATTGATCTACAAAAACAATCTCCTGAACCTCACATATTCAAAAAAACTCATCATCTTCAGCCTTAAAATGATGATGATTTTGACCACATGAATAGAGATAGTCAGACACTACAATTTATCAATCCAAGATAGTGAGAATGAGTCTGGTGGATCAAAATAAAGCCATGAATGCAATTAAAGTCTTTCATGCATGTCATGAATCAAAAAACATGAGTTATTTTAGGATTATCAACTTGTCACAAGAATGAATTGCAAAAACCTATGACATTTCATGAATACATCAAATGAAAAAAATGAAAATCCTTAGGTAAATCATGTTATGTACTTCAGAGGACATGAATTTTGGATAAAACTATGAATCCATCAAAAGAAGAAGAGTAAATATTCAATGACATAAACCCTCCATCATTACAGATATTTTAATGTTAATTATTCAGGATTATTAGCTTTTTTTAAGTGACCATCTACCAAGAATCCACTACATCAATAGTTTAAAATCAATAGGGGTGTTGTATGATCAATGAAGTGATCATGTATTGTAATCACGCGAATCACATGACCACCTAATCAACACATGGAGAAGTCAAGGTTGTATAAGTTTAAAATAAATGGGATCCCAATACCATTAAGATAATTTAATGGGTCCATGAAACAAAATGAATACTCTAGGATATGTGGTGTATCCTCTTATAAAAAAATTAGGCCTGAATGAGAGTTGTTTTTGATAAAAATTTAAGATATAAAGAGAGCATTATCGTATCTAAAATAGAGTACCCATGTGATACAATCACATGAAGGATATTATATGAACCAATATGGTTTCATAAAGGATATATGGAGTATCATTCATGATATTTAATACATCTATGATGTAAAATAAGGATGGAAAATGTACAGATAACCTTCTTTATTATGAGAAGCGAAGGATGAAACACTGCAAGCACAAACTGTGTCATGTGAATGCTTTTAAAGAAAACAATATAAAAGAAATATTTTATAATAATGGATCTAAGAATAATTCATTGAAACCCCCTTGATCATGAAAAAGTGGTCTCTCAAAGCTCACTCAGTGATTACATGGAGTTACTGCAAAAAAAGGTCTTGCATGGTCATGCATTCTTTGTACATGTGAAGATAATAAGAGAATCACATAAAGGCCACCTAATTATGAGAATTGTTACTGTTAAACATGATAGATAGTGAATAGAATGTTGTTTTACACATTACCCATTAATGATCATGTGATATCATAACCTCTAATAGGTCATGTACTTCGCATGAGGTAGTGAATTCTTAGATGAAGTATAAAGTCAATACAAAAACCATTTTGGATGAAAATGGTTTTCGAAAGAGAACATAAAATTAATATTCCGTATCATGTAATGCTCATATGATTTGTGAGAACTTTGGTAGATATTAAGCAATAAGAAAGAGTGGAGTATGTAATATAGTTATTTTTAGGAATCTCAATGAAGTGATAATTTTCCAAGTAAATTACCCTAAATGCTTAGAAGAACGATCTTCATCGACAGTTGTAGAAGGAAAAATTTAGAAGTGATCCTTATTTTGTTTTCGGTGTTTTTTAGGTACCATGATGATGTTTTTCCAAAGGGTCTCTAGAAATCATAGTGTGAGTATATACTATTGAATAGTTGTATGATGTAATCTCTTGTGATCATAGTAGAGAATCTATGATTGGGGTGTCTAACCAATCAAATCAAGGAGTAGGCACACTTTGTGACCAAACCTTAAAAAAATGATGTGTTCGTATGTTATATAATTTTACTTCATTCATTAATGGTTTCACAAAAAAATGAGTGGATCAGGCCATAACATTTCAATTGAGGTTAATTTCAAAAGAAAGATAAAATTGTAAAAACCACCACTTATTCAACCCCCCATCCCAGCGGTTCGACATCTCCATGGGTAATTTGAGAAAAATCATTATAATAATGGAAATTAATGTTTAGATAAATATTTATTATAATATAGATAAGATACTAAAATTTATATGTGTTTCAAAAATTTTAGAATGAGTCCCCTTTTATAAGAATAATTCATTGGAATTTTTTAAAATATTTAGTTTTAAGGGTTAATAATGTAACTTCCAAATATAGAGTGGATCATAAATGGAAAATAGATGATATTATTGACCATTCATCATCACCAATTGACTCAATATAATTTTTTATGATTCTTTTTTAATTTATACATCTTTTTTAACATTAAATACCCCTTAAAGTCAATTTCAGGGTTATTTTCATAATTTGACGTTAAGAAATATCTACATAATCATGAAATTATTATTTAAACATTTAAATTATTTCTTAACTATCATGTTAATTCCTAAAAACCTTAAAAGGATCATATTAATTTAAATATTATAACTTTTAATATTTTTAAAACAATTCACTTTAACTTCTCTCTTGCATACACAAGCATTATGTTGATGCTATGTAAGACTTTTGGATAATAATCATATTATTCAATTTTTTTAAAATAAATTACTAAGAAAATTATATTTTATTATTCATCAATATAATCATAAAAAAATTTATAATACTATTTATTATCATTTATATCATGATAACTTTTTTAAGATAATAATTTTGAATTTTTTTTACTTGTGCAGGTGCTGTGTAAGCATTTGGATAATTAACACATTAAATAATTATCAAATTATTAAATATACATAAAAATAATTTATTATTCATCATATTTATTATTTATGTCAATATATCCATATCCCTTCTTAAATAGATTCTCAAAAACCCTCTAATTTTTTTCAATGATGTATAGGCACCCGTGAGCACCCATAAATACTTTTAATTTTATATTGATAGAAAATGTATTTTTATTAATTTATTAATATTTATATGATTTTTTTAGTATATAATCATTTAAGATACATTTTATAAGTTTCATAAAATTTTATTTCATATTTATATCACGATGATGTCATAAAAGATAAGGTATTCATAAAAAAACTATAATTTTCTACTATTTACCAAAAATTTAAATTATTTATAAAAATTAAAAAAATCATGCTAAGATAATTTTTATATGTTAATACAAAAAAAATAAATTTATTTTTATGAAAATAAATTATGAAATTATGAAATTTAATTTTTAAATAAAATAATATATTATATAAGAAGAAATTATTTTCACAAATTATTATTATTTTGTCAAATGAATAACATATTCTTGTTTCATACATTGGTAAAATTATTTATAAAAATATTAATAAAAAATATATGGAATTAACATAAATATCCACCCATAAAATATCCATTATTTAAAAAATTTCTTAAACAGATCATAATAATATTTTTTTTAAGAGAACATATTAAACCATAAAATAAAATATCTTTTATTTCATAAATTAAATATAATGATTTTAAATGTATAATATGTATATAATTTTATTATATAATATCTTTTGGGACATAAATGAATTATATGTGTTTATTTGTGTGTTATAGAATAAATATTTCATTAATAAAAATAAATTCATAGAATGAATATTAATTACAAATAAAATGTATATATTGTTTAAAAATAATTGGGTTGTCACATTATCCCAAACATAAAGAAATTTATTCCTTTAAATTTTATATTATTTAAAAAACATGAAAAAATATCACTACTTCCTATTTTTCAAGCATATAACTCCTTAAACTTTTACCAGTTTTCAATGTTTTATTCCATAATAAAGAATAATATTCTAACAATCTGGATCTCATAATGGTTTCAAAATGAAAAATATGAAAACTATTATACAAATAACATATACCATTATAATAATACACAATTTCCATTATTATATTGACATTAATAAGAAAGAGTGCATGAAGTGAAAAAATATATTAAAACATTTTCAAAATCCAATTCTAATGTGGAAAATGGACATGAAAACAAATAATTTTCAAATGAATCCCCAATAATAATTTTTTTAAGAAAATAACATAAAGGGAAAAAATGTGAAGTGGTATATAAAATAAATATACATGAGTTGAAAAAATATAATTTAGGATTTTATATGATTTGAAGGAAACTGACATTGATAAAAGAAATATAATATTTCATTTTGAATATATATATATTGTGGAATATGAATGATTTTTTATCCCAAAATAATAAAAATAAAACATTTTTTAATTACATTGATATAAAATAGAAAAATTGTCAATATATTGGTGTGTAATTATTCATAATAATGACCTTTTTACAAACTAGGAAATATTTGAAGGGGAAGAACATAACATAAAAATGTAATTTCTAAACATAAAAAGGGAAAAAAATTTGAGAAAGAGTATGGGAAAATGAATTAATCATAGAATAATATGGTCAATGAAGAAACAACATGACTCAAGGAAAATATATTTCATCAAGAAAAACCCTGAAGAATTTGGTCATGTATAAATCGAAATAAAATAAAAGAAAAAACGTAAAATGTAATTTTACATACCTTAAATCATATATAAATTATGATAAGTGTTCTATCATAATTAATGTATAGAAAACCTA
Source organism: Viscum album (assembly GCA_963277665.1). NCBI lineage: Eukaryota > Viridiplantae > Streptophyta > Magnoliopsida > Santalales > Viscaceae > Viscum > Viscum album. The sequence continues at coordinate 1,779,290,114 of OY728157.1, forward strand.
TAAAATGGAGTGGTTAATTGTAGTTTGAAAATCAACTGAAATGTTAAAACACCCCCATGTATTTAAATAATTATAAATACTACTTATGATAAACCCATAAAAGCAATTACCATAATATCAAAGTAATGTGTGGTAAAATTATGATCTTTATTTAAATTAATAATAAAAGTAATAACATAATAGAAAATAAACTAACAAAATTTTATCAAATACCATTAAGATAAATAGTATAAAAAATGTGGAGTATGATTTACTAATCAAGTACTTCTAAATAAAATTATTAAAATATGCACTTTTCACCCAATGAGAAAGGGTAAACATAGACCATCTTCGAAGTATCCTAGATTTTATACCTTTAAAAAGGTATCCACTTATTAATGCATGGATCTTGCCTTTATCTTATTCACCTAGGAAGCCATCAATAATCCAGAATGGAAAATCCATGATACTACTACTGGTATCTTGATAAACTCTCTGTAAAGACCAATATCTTGGTAAATATGATTCATCAACTAGTTGCTCAAAAACCATACAATAAATACTGGTAACTCAATAAATAATATTAAAAAAATATATTTTAAAATATTTTACTATAAAACCACTCAATTGTATTTTTTATTAAACTCTCAAAAATAAAAACAATCATAAGCATACTAATCAACATTAATTTAAAATAGTCAAGATATTACAACTCACAATGTATTCTTCTACGATTATGTATCTTATCTCATCTCTTCTAATCTAGAAGGTGGAATTATATTTTTAGATAACCCTCTAATGGTAAAATTCTATACATCTTGTAGTTAGGTTTATTAACATCAATAATAGATTGTTTTCATCTTTTAATTGACTATTGGTCTTGCCACATCCACTTATGAAGTTATTCAACTAGGGTTTCAGAAATATTTTCATTTAAAAAAATTATTATTTAACCACAAATTTAGTATGATGAAGAGGAAAAACATATGGTATATTTTTTAGATGAACATCTTATCTATGAAATTTCAATGAAATGAATATTTTTAGTATTTTTAGAAGTACCAGAAATATTGGTTGAGTCCCTTCACAAACTTCTTGGTTAATTGAAAAAATAGATAAATATTTCTCATAAACTTCTGGTACAACCATAATCCCTTTTCCTTCAAATTTAAACATCTTCTTCAGTGTTTTTTATTCAATAAAATGTTCTTTAATGGTAACTCAACTTAGAATTTATTTATTGATCTGTGATTTCTTCTTCTTCATAACATATCTCATTTTCTTCTTTTCTTATATAATATTTAGATCATATTCTTATCATAATACCTTAGCCTTATTATTATCAAGACCAAAATATAGCTTCCCAACTACTCTATCTTCTTTATTATTTTTCGTTTTTTATCTTATTCTTCATTAAAATAATAAATTATGAAAATTTAACAAATTTATAAATTAATAATATGATGTAATCATCTTATATTTGATAGGATACACCTTCATTTGAATAAATAGTTCACCAGATTTTATCTTTTTCTCCCATAAACACATAGTTCTTTTATTAGACTCAAAATACATAACTAGATTTAACTAATTCTTTTTAGGGGGATTATTGGTGTTAGAGGCATCAAAAACATTTTCCTTATCTAAAACTTTAGCATCTTTTTTATCTTCTTTCTTTTCAGATGTTTTTGAAATTTTTATAGAGAAATCTTCTGATGATTTTTCTATAAATATTTTCCCTTTAAAAACACATGTCAGTATCATCTGTAATATATATTCAATGTTGATGGGTTTTTATACCATTTAGGATGATCTTGATTTTAAATATTTTATTCTTCCAAAAATTTAACAAAGGCTCTGTTAAGAATCTTTCTATATAGAAAAATTTTCATAATTACAAAAATAAATAAGATATCCTCCATATAAGACCAAATTAACTTTTAAATATTAAACTTTAAAAAATTCCCCAACTGATCTAGAAGATATAAATATTGAATCATAATGGTATATTTATCACTACTTCATTATAATGGTAAACAAATAATCCTTTGGAGAATAATTCATACTCCTCGTAATAAATGACTATTTTTATGAAGGTTTTCATTGAATAAAAACAAATTCTTCTAAACTATATATATTAAAAAAATCTACACAATCTTCCTATAGTTTATATTAAACAAAAAAAAATTCTTATTAAAATAGCACATATATAAATTAAGAAGAATTTTATAATGTTAGGGTAAATTTATAAATGAAAATAATTGATTTCTTCTTCTTAGCTCCACCTTCTCCAGAAAACATTACTAGTTTGTATAAATCTCTGATTAATAGTGGATAATATAGTTCATAAATTTCAATTTTTGAAATTAAATTTTCCACCCCTTAAAGTCAAATATATCTTTCAACATAAAAGCATACATGTCAAAAATATCTGAATCAACAAGACTCTATCTCATAATTTATCTTATAGCATGTTCTCTAGAAGATACCGTGAATTCAAAATAAGATAATAAAAAACCATTTGAGAAATAAAAAAATATGCATAAATAAATTTCAATGAATTCATATAATGAAGATTGGGGCTATTTATTTATAAATTCATAATGGAATATGAAGATTCAATATAAATTTATTGGTCTAATGGATTAGATAAAATCCCACCAAATCAAATTATATCATATTTAATTTTAATGGAATAAATAATTTTAAAATTTACGATTCTTTATGATTATAAAAAAACATTTGAATTTAGTTAAATAAGCATCCCTCTAAAAATTTGATGTACTGAGAAAATGTCCCAAAAAATTGATAGTTATATCTTATTTATGAATATCTTGATATTATTCTTTCTAAAATGGTTTTATAAATTTTATGACTTAGGATTTAAGTTCTTCAGAAAATTAAATAAATTATATTAAAAAATTTAGCCAAAAATAATCAACCAAACTCCTCTTAAATAAATGTAACAAATTCAATATATTAACCAGAAATAAAATTACTGAAATTACTTAAATACATACAATCTTAAAATAGTTTATAAGTACCATAAGAACAATATATAATTATTCAGATATAAGTGCATAGTGACTATATAATTGTATTTATTTCCTTCGAATATAGACCTATTTTGGTCGAGAATTATTTGAAAATTAAATTTTTGGAAGCAATATTGTAGTAGTTTTTTATGTTTATAATAAGAAATTTTTGAAGAGTTAAAAGGTCTTTATTTACTAAAGGACTGATCTTTATTGAGTGAAGAATTTTCACCCCAATTCCCTCCCCATAGATATAAAATATATAAATATTTTTATAAAAAAATATCTGTAAAAAAATTTTATGATTTTTTACTTTCCAAACCATATGTGTTTATATTTGGTTTGATTTTATCATATATTTTATATATATTTTTTCCTTTTTGTAGTAAATTTAGTGAGAATATTTTTTAATATTTCAAATTCAGAATTTAGTTTAAAATTTTCATTCACATCTTGAAAAAATGTAATGGCCATAGAAATTTCATTATTATTCTCATTATTTTGGTCATATATCATAATATTAACTTCCAGTGTCCTGATCATACTTTTCTGTTTCAAATTGGTACTATGATTTTTTAAAAAATATTTTTTATTATCTAATTTATAAATAGTATTTATGTTATCCATTATAATCTTATTAATATTATTATAAAAATTCATGAATATAGATTTTCATTCAATAGTTTCATCGTTAATATAATAATATCGTTTTTATAACTTCTAATACATGTTCTCACAATCAAAAAAATCACACATTTTATCAAGAGTTTTAGGTGATCATTCATCATATGAATTAAATGAATTATTATAGCAATTATCATATTTAGAAGAATGAAATTATTTATAAAATAATTTAATATTCATAATGGATTCAACTATTAGTTTTACCATGAATCATTTCAACTAATTTTCATAGAATTTAGTGATTCTTATACGGTTATCTCTTCCTTATGATGAACTATCTAAAATTGTATCACCTTCAATATCACTCCATGTGTCCAATTTTTTTTAAAATTTCTTAATTTTGTTCTGATAATACATTATATAATATCTACATTATTTCTTATTAAACTCAAAACAATCAAGTCAAAAACAACCTTTCTTCTTGAATTCATAGTCAGTAGGTTCAGAAGAAACACTTTTCTCTTTTATGTGTTTTGGATAATTTCTTCAAATTTTTTTTATTTAAACATATTTCTGTAAATATCATCTTGTATATATTTTTTATGTGACACTCACCATCTTCATGAATTTTTATTATATTTTTCTTGAATGTGATTAATTTACATGTTATAGTATTTGATTTTCTAGTAGTTTTAAAATAAACTCCCTTATTCTTTTACTCTTTCCATGCATCTCTCTTATTATTGATTTTATAATTCATTTGAGTTATGGGTAGATTATTTAGACTATTTTTTTGATATTCTAATCATTATAAATAGTATTTCTTTTAAATTTCAATTCCTTAGGTAAAATATCCACGTGTTTCTCAAAAATTTGATCATCTAAATATTATTTTTCCCTAATAGATTGGAGGTTGTTAACTATTGTCATGACTCTATAATGTATCAATACAAATGATTCAATAGGATGAAAATACAAATACTAATAATATTCTCATATCATAGCTATTTTTGTTTCAAGAAGGTTTAATGTTACAAAATGAGTAACTTTTGGATTTTTCCAGATTCTATAAGATGTTTGACATGAAAAAACTAGAATGTATATATTTCTATAAATAAAACACAAAAACATATTTCAAAATCTTCTTTTTTTTATAAAATTTATTATTTTATTCTCTTTAAAATGTAGAAACTTCTTTCTCAGGTATTTTGTAATCACTAGTATGTATAAGTAAATTTCCAACTCCAATGTTAAAAACAAAAGTTTCCATCATGTCTCTTTAAAATTCATAATCATTTATATCAAAAATTGGAGGCCTATTTGGATTGATATTGTAAATGGTACCAAAATGTATACCTTAAATACTAAAAAAATTCTCTACACACTATTAAGTGCAAGGAAACAAAAAATGAAAAGCTAATAATGTAATGAAAAACCAAGAAGAAGAAGATTATCAGGCTCGGTCTAAAATGTAGAAATAATATATTATACAAAATTTTGGTCAATAATTTATGTATAGAAAATCCTACAAGAGGGGGTGAATTATAGTTAAAAAATTATATACAATATATTAACCTCTGAAATTATTTAAAAAAATTAGAAATATAACATTCAATAAAACCACAAGAATAATAAGAGTAATATAAAAGTAATACATTGTAACATAAAGATCATTATATAAATTATCGATAAAATTAATAATATAATGAAAACTACAATAACATATTTTTACCAAATAACTGTTAAAAGAAATAGTACAATAAAAATATAAAAAAAATTATAGTCTGATTTACTAAATAGGTAATCCTAAAGTAAATTACTAAATTCTATTATTTTAACCCAAACATAAATGGGAAACATAGGTCGGTTTCAATTTATCATCAAATATATAACTCTAAAAAGGTATCCACTTCTTAAATTATAAATGTTGGATCTATCTCCCTTTCAATGGAATACCAAAATCATCCAGATCAGAAAACCCATACTACTATAACTAGTGGATTAGTAATCCTTCTATAAATGCCAATGGCTTAGTGAATTTTCTACAACTATTAGTATCTTTTCAAACCTTCTATAGAGAATGGTATCTTGGATAATCTTATTAAAAATAATACAAATTTTTTTTTGAGAAAAATGTCAAGAATATTATCTAATGGACACTCAAAAATAAGAAAAATCATAAGTATACCAGTCAATAATAAGTTGAAGACTTCAAGTGACTGATTCTATCACTGTATTCTTTTATGATGTTGTATCATGTTTCATTTCTTCTGAACCATGAAAGTTTTTTCTATTTATATACAATCTACCATAGGTCAAATTCCACATATCATAGATCTGCTTTCAACGATAGTGGAAATAACTTACTATTCATCTTCCCATGGGCTCAACGTCTCACCATATCTACCGATGAAGTTATTTAGCATAACCGCAATTATCCTATGACTGAAGTAAAGAATAAGAATTACATATCTAGATAATTAAACCTCATACAATTGATATTTCAAAATTTATAAGATCAACAGATTTTTTTTTTAAAATTCTCTAGTATTTAGTAAAACTGAATCGTATTAGTGTTTCTATTAAACGAGTGTATAAAAAAATAAAAATGATAAACTCATGTTAAATAATATACTTATTGATTTGTATTGTGATTTTTAAAACAAATAAAAAAGTAGGAATTTGATAAAATAATAATATATTTCAATGGAGTTATAAGTATTCTATATAAAAGTAAATTTATGTATAATGTGAATCATGACTCAAAGAATGATAATTGAGAGAAAGAAACCCTTATTAACATCATAATTATAATGTAAGAATATTTTGAAAAGGAAATATTGATAAATAAATAAATATACCTAGAAAATAAATATAATATAATAATGTCTTAGAGTAGAATAAACTAAATATAGAAGAACTTTATAAAGGAAGAGAGTATAAAACCTAATAAAATAATATTGATTGAACAAAACCCTTTAGAATGATATAGTGTGTGAACTATAAATCAATAAGATAGAAAAATAGACAACTAATTTATTGAGATGACTGTAATAGAGTAATGTATTCATATAATGTTATTTTATTTGATATATGGAGGATAAAATATGAAATAGAGGACTATTAATTGAAAATAATGGAGATATGAAATGTGACTCTAAAAATTAGGAAAACCATGATCACATGAACTTATAAAAAAGAAACTTCACTATTATCCCATAAATTATTGAACCTCAAGAATCCTCAAACAATTTCTTACTAAATTTCAAAATTCAAAACATATTAATATTTTCTAAAAACCATGAATCACAAAAACATAAAACCTTAGTAATGATAAATCAATTTTATTCCAAAAATTTATAAAATTATATACTAACTAATAATATTTTTTAAATTCCTTAATTATTAAATGTTCCAAAAAATTAAATGAATTTACTCCAAGATAAATTTAATCTATTTTCCTCCAAATAACTTCTCAATCCCTAAAGTTATCAATATTACTCAACTTATATTCCCATAAGACATTAAAATTTTTCCCAAATAACCGTAATTACATAAAAATAAAATCATATACAGAGCCTAAATGTTATCTATAACTTTTAACTTATGTTCATAAAAATATAATGGAATTCTTCCCAAATAACCTTCATACTAAATCACATATCAAACCTTAGTGTTATATATACCACAATCATGTATTCTTACTTAAACCAAGAGAATTACTCTTAATATACAATTTCCACCTTAAAATCCAATTATATAATACCTTAAAAAGGTATTTATGACTTTGAATTTATGATTAAACTTAAATTTATCTACACATAATGATAACCATAACTTGTAAATTTCCCTCAACTAAAAACATCATAACCTCTAAATTTATCTATCCCATCACTGCTAGAAAATTATATGGCATAAACATAACCATACCATAACAATCTAATTTTTAGAAAAAGTATTTATTCACTTATATACCAATAGAATTTTAGGATTACATTTTTAGAAAATCACTTACATAACCAAACACATATTTTTTGATAAAATGGTTATTTTTTTCACTAATTAATGCTCTTTAAATGATGAACTAGCTTTATTCTAGGGTAAAACTTCATACCCTAAACATAACTTCTAAATAGTTAACATTCATCCTTATTCTGAGTAGAAAATAATTTTTGAAACATAGGATGAGTACATAAAGCTTAATGAGGGGTATGAAATAAATTGAAATATTATAAATCCATTAAAGTACCCAAGAAACATTGAAAAAATATTCCTTTTAAAGATATAACTTTAAACTCATATAAAACATACTTTGACATATAAAAAAATTCTGTTCACATAATTGTTTTGTAAAAAAACTCACAATCAATCATAAAGAAAATAATTAATTTGTACAGTTCCTTGTGAAAAAATTAAGATCTATAGAAATATTTAATTTTTAAAAGAGAATGAATTTTCTTTAAAATACTAAACATTACCTTTGAAAAGAAATGAAAATTTCAATTTCTTATAAAATAAGCACCTTGTTTTATTAAATCAAAATATTTCCATTTTAAATCCATAAAAATGAATAGAAAAAACATGGAGTCATCTTGGTATATTATATTCATCACTCATAAACATTACCCTTTCAATAGAATAAATTATCTAATTATTTACAATAACCCATAATGGAATAACTTAAATAGATAATTCCAGGATCATTTTTTTAAATAGAATAAATCATTACACAATGCATTCAAGAGCTATAACCTGGGATCAACCATCATCATATAGAATTAGAAAGTAATATATTTTAAAAAACACTTAAAATACATCAATTTTCATTATAAAACTTTTATTGCTTATTTTACAACTTATAAAAAACTATTAAAACTAACTTATAAAATAAGGATAACTTTATAAAAATATTATTTTGGATCATGGAGAAAATAAATTAATGTAACATAATTGAAAGGGTGTGTATGAAAATACTTTAATACTAAAAATTATAAAATTAATAAGAAAACATCTTCATTACATTTTTTATAGATTTTATTTTAAAATAAAAAATTTATAAAACAATAAGAATATATATTACATTGGAGGACCATGAAAAATTAGAGAGGAAGATTTGTAAATAAAGCCAAAGAAGAAACCTAGAAAATGTGATTGGGTAAAATATATTAAAAATTAAATCCCTTTCACACTTTTGTAAAGAAAGTTAAAGAAATAGAAAATTAATTTAAAAATTATGTGAATTATATATAAGAACTTCCATAAATTAGAAAATATGTATATAAAAGAGAATAAAATAGATATAATCTTAGAGAGAAATAATATAAACCTTTCTCAAATAGAAATTTAGACATTAATAGACTCAATTTCAATGTACGGTTGGAAAAGAAACCCTTACAAATATTGTGACTTATGAAGTTATAATATATTAAAAAAGATATTATGTGAAAAAAATTTATATACACATAAAAAATAAGGAACTAAAATATAAAACAATAATATTTTAAAATGAACATAATCTTATAATAACATTGCCAATGAAGAAAGAGTATAACTCAATGAAAGAAAATTGACTTAACAATCCACTTACCTTGAGTCCCAACTCACAGCATGCATCTTCTAATATCATTAATTATAAAATTTTGTTAATTATTTAGTTCATTATGGAAAAATTTCATGTTCATTGAATTTTTATTTTTTCTTTCTATTTCAATTATTAACATTTTTCTTTCATTTACCAAATTAGTATTGTTCACATCAGTTGATTAGTTTACAATATTGAAAACCATTATAGTATAATTGTAATGGCAAAAGTTAATTATAAGATGGTTCCATAATATCTTGAAGTATTAGGTTAATATTTACATATCATTCCAAAATAAAATTATTTCAATAGGATATTAAATAGTCACCATTTAGGGAATAATCCTTGATACGGTTGTTTTTATGGCTTGAAATGACATTGATTGTTCATGTTTAATTTCAGTGTTATGATAAAAAAATTTCTATTAAAAAAATGATAATCATGAAATTAATTGAATATTTATATTATATTCAATCCTTAAATCAATTTTAAATCATTTCCATCAAATGAATATGTTTAATAAAAAATCATCATTTACTTAGGTAGCGTAAAACTATCATATGATGGAAATCATTATTTTTCAAAATATTTTAATAGAATAAAAACCCAATATATATTTTTAAATTTATAAAAAAATATATTATAAATAAAATAATATTTTAGGGATAATTTTAAAGAATAATTATGCTTTTGAAAAGATAAATAGGATAATTGAAATGAAAAAACATCATTTTTTAATAACCTGTATTTTGATGCAGTGACGACTTATTAAAAGAGTTCGATGAGAGGTAATGAAAGATATATCATAATTTATGGATATAAATGACTCAAAAAAACATGATAATGTAACCATTTTATTAAAAAAGTAATATTTTTAATTTTTTTAAGATAAATAATCATATATATTAATGGAGAAAGAGGCTTCAAAACCCATAACTTAATATTTGAACCAGCTCCATGGGATTAGATCTAATCCTTTAGAGAAAGGACCTTTGGTAAGGATACATATTTATAAACGTGTAAATGGATGTTTAGATAGGTATTTGGGTAGAATACAGATATAAAACTAAACATGATATGTGTTTTGTAATGGATTGAATGAGTCCCCTTTAATAGAAAACTTGACAGACTTTTTCCAAAATATTCAGTTTTAAAGTTCAAAAAATTAATTTTTAAAAAGGAAATTGCGTCATAAATGGATAATATATAATAATACTTAGAATTAGATATATATAATTGGATTTTTATAATGTGTTATGATTTGTTTAATTTATAAATCATTTATAACATTAAATACCCTTTATAGTCATTTTAAGGGATATTTTCATAACTTGACTTTAAAAACAACTATATAACTATATAATTAATATTTAAGAATTTAATCCATTTCATAAAAATAGCATTCATCCACAAAAACAATTAAAAACTTTAATTATTCTGAATCCAATCACTTTATTATTTTTAAGATCATTTACTTTGACTTTTCTTTTGCTTGCACAAACACTGTATCTATACAGTATAAGAGTTTTAGATAATCATCCTGCTAATTAATATTAAAAATAAATAAATATAAAAAATATAATTTATTATTCATCTTTATAATCATATAAAATCTTTCAAAATACTATTTATTCCCATTTTAATTTTGGTAATATTTTTAAAATTAGATTTTTGATTTTCTTATATTTTTCATGTGCTGGGTAAGCATTTGGATAATTAACAAGTGATATAATTATAAAATTTATAAATATATATTAAAATAATTTATATTCACAATATGTATCCTTTATACTAATCATAACCATATCCCTCCTTAAATATTACCTCAAATTCCCTAATTTTGACTTTTCCACTACTATGCGTGTACTTCTTTATCACTGATATGTCTTTTCACATATATTTTGATGTGGAAAGAAATTTATATTAATAGAATAATATTTCTTTGATATTTTTATTATATCATCATTTAATATATTTTCAATACTTTTTATAAATTTTTATGTCATATTTATATCATGATGATGTTATCTAAGATATAGTATTCACAAAAACATTATTTTCATTTCTATTTCAAAAAAAATTATCTTTATTTTAAAAACACAGAAAGTAAAACCTATGTTAATTTTTACATGGTGATACCAAAAAATAATTCAATTTTATCAAATAGAAATTTTAAAATTTTAAAATTTTATTTTTAAGTAAAACCAAATTGTACATTGAAAAACAGTTTATTTAGAATAAAAAAACTATTATTTTATCAAATGAAAAACCATATTGTTGTTTCTTATCATGATAAAATTATATATATATATATCAATATAAATCAATATAATTAACATAAATATAATTTTATAAAATATCTAATTAGTATTATTATTTAGATAGATCATATTGAGAAATAAATATAAGAAATCATTTTTAACCCTTAAATAAAAAATCTTTTTCCCATAATGTAATCATGATAATTTTTAATAAATAATTATTATATAATTTAACTATATAATATATTTTATAGAGTGTAATATATATATATAAAAACATGATGAAAAATAAATATTTATTGAATAAAAATAAATCCACAGAATGAATATTAATTAGAAATAAAACATGCATATTATTTAAAAATACAATGGTTGTCACAAAAAATAATCAACCTCTCAAAGGTGGAAATAAAACCCTAAACAATCTAGTGAATAATAATAAAGAATGATCCTTTGAAAAAATACTAGGATAATAAATCCCCTTGCTAAGAAAGAATTAGAAACATGTGTGTGGAGCTTAAAAATGAAGAAAATATATGATAATAGAGGGGAAAGAAGGTCTAGAAGTAGAAATAAAAAGCCAATGTAGGGGAAGAGGTATAGAGGCCAAGAATCATGAAATGAGAACCATTTATACTAAAATTCTACATAAGAAACCCAAAATGAGTGAAGAAAAGATATAGATTCAAAGAGCATTGTGATCACTGCTAATTTTATCAAATTAATATCATGTTATGATTTTTTTAATAATTGATTATATAGAATTTATTCATATAAAAATGAAGATGAAATTTAAAAGTATTCCTATTTATTATTTTTCCAAGACCCTTCTTTTATTATTACTTGGTTTAAACTTCAATTTTCTCATATTGTATGGCTATTTTGGTAGATAATCATGTCAATCATATCATAAATGAAAATTAGATATTTATATGGACAAATATTTTCCCAAATCCATCATATGGATTTTCATTACTCTATTCCTCTAGTATGATTTGGTGTATTTGGTAGGTGAGAAAAATAAATCAAAATGATGGTACCATCTTCACAAAGACCACTCTTCTTTTTAAAATAATGAACATCTTGATGGACTTGGACCAACTAATTAAGAACACTTAATATGTTTTTAAGGACACAACCTTAAACATAACTTATTTTAGTGACTTATGACTAGAATTTATTTTCATTCATTCCCAAAAATATTTTAGGTTTATAGTTTTAGATAATTAGGAAAAGAAGTTTCATAAATATTCAATATTACAAAGCAGATAAGTTTATACACATTCCGTTTTTTTTTCATTAGATAAAAAACTATTAAAATGAAACATGGTTTCTTTTCAAGAAAAATCTTCAAATACTTTTATCGTGGATTCTTATTTGTCCTTACCAATATTAGGACCTTGGAAAAACAATTAAAAACATGATATTAGCATAAAAATATCATTAAGGGAAAACAAGGGAAACAATTTTCATGTGATCTTGAGGGATATAAATAAGAACATGCAGATTTTTATAAAGGCATGAGAAAGATGATTTTCATAACACTAAGAACATGGATAATAACATGAAAATGTGGATACCATATTTAATTTAGACATTCATAGTCATATCACCAAGGTCCATCCCCAAGGTGTCATAAAAATTACCAAGGTTATTCATTAAGCTATCATTCAAATTACCAAGATTAGTCACCAAGGTATCGTGAAACTTGTCATATCTACAGATTAAATCATTACCCAATGAATTGGAGTGCTAACGAGGAGCACCCTGAATATGTCTTTATAATCTTGTGATCCAAAAATATCATAATCAAATATTTGAAAAATAACCCAAATATAATAAAACGAATTGGTGTCATATCTAAATTTGAAATTTTAAAAAGTTCTTAAAAACAAGATCATTATGTCATTTATAACCCATGGAAAGGGAGTCAGGGTTATATGTATGTCGTTTTAAGAATAAAATATATCAATTTTCTGTATTTATGAATACCCCTATAAATGAAATAGTTTTGGGTATTCACATAAATAATATAAGATAATTTCCTGAGAAGAAGAGAGATATTTTGAGACGAAAATTATCTAGCATAACATCTGTATAACAAGGTTATAGAAAACATTAAAATGAGAGGGGGACGAGGTCACCCATTCATAAGAGGGTCATGATATAGTATAAGGATAGAATAACATGGGTTTAAGAACATGGTATGGATATTTTAATTACATACCACATGAAAAGAAAACTTGAATGAAAAGAGAAGATCAGATTTCTTTTACGAAAATTCGGTAGCCTAACGATGTCACATAAAAATTTTGAAAATAAGTTTATGAGAGAAAAAAGGGTAACTAATCATTATGACATAAAAATTACATTAATAGGGATACATAGTATCAAACTCCAACAAATGAAAATAGAAATTCAAATACATAACATAATTGAAGTGTTGACTAAAAGAGGATGGTGAAAGGTTCCTTTACCTTGAAGAGTAACTTCTAAAATTAGCAGATCAGTACCTTGGGGGATTTTGGGAAATTTGGTAGGACTCCTTTGAAGGTAAAAAGACCAGATAATTGATTATGGGGAATTTCTGATGAAAATAATGAAGGAATGGGTTGGTATTTATTGAAAAACTGAGGGATATTTTATTAATTTCCAGGGAAACCTCATTAGTGATATTTACAAAACTATGGGCCTGACCATGATATTTTCCCACAGTTTTATACAATTGGGACAGCTAATATAATATTTTAATCCAAATGAGTCATAAAAAATTTTCAAATTATTTATTGCATCATTATGATGTCATAAAACACACGGAAAACTCAAAAATAGTATTTTTTACTATTCCCTAAAAAACAAAACATTATATAAAAAATATTATAAATTCACCCTAACCTAATATTAATGTTCTGAATTAATAAATGAAAACCATTTTAAGAAAATAATTTTCTATTTATGAGATATTTAATTTTTATATAAAATCACTATTTAACCAAAAAATACTAATCCTTGACTAATAATTTCTGAAATAGTTATTTACTTATGCAGTTATATTAAATTACCATTCAACATGCCTAAAACATATTCTTACGTACATAGTTAAGGTTACTACTCCATTGGTCAACTTACCATTCATATGGATAAAATTACTTTTCCAAAGGGTAAAGTTACAATCCACTAAAAAATTATTTTGATCTTATTGAACCGCATTTTTTACCCTGATTACAACCATATATGTCCAATTTTTGAAAATAATTTCATAGAAAAAGTTATATTATAATAAAATATTTTTTAATATTTATAAAAAACTATTCATTAAATACTATTCATTAAAATAAAACTATTCATCAAATACTAAAAAAATTGAAACTTTTTAGAAAACCTCTAAAAAAATCAGCCTATATTAATTTTGACACTATTTAGTAATTGATTTTTTTAAGTCATAAAAAATTTATTCATTTGAAAAAAACTAAATAACTGAAAAATAGTATTTCATAATCATCTAAGAAATTCTTCGATGACATCAATATTTTCAAATTACATTTAATTTAATATTTATAATAGCATTTATTTGAATCTTTTATTAATAAGTTAATCACTCTATCATCATTGTGTAATAAATAAATTTATTTATGTAATGTATAAAAATTATAAATAAAATACTAGAATGTACGAAAACTATTTATATTTCAAAATACTATTTATTGTAAAATAAATCACTTATATAAACCCATATTAAAAATGAAATACTTATTAAAAACATGAGTGTGAGAGATGCTTTAATATGGCTTCCATGGGAAGCTTTGTCCTTTTAATTAAAGAAACTTCCATGAGATGTATTAAACTAGATTCTATAAGAATATTTGTAAATTTAATTAAAGAATTTCTATGATAAGATTTAACATTTCTTCCATGGGAAGCCTAGTTATTTTACTTTAAAAATTTTCTATAAGAGGCATTATAATAACTTCAGTGGGATGATTTATACATTTATTTAAACAAGATTCTATGAGAAGATTTATACCAGATTCCATGGAAAGCTATATCCATTTAATTAAAGAATATTTTATGAGAAGTTTTAAACTAGCTCAGCAAAAAAAATTATGACATTTTTTTGGGTAATTTTATAATTTTATTTTTACCATTGACTATGTGATTTACCCTGAACCCCGATATTTAAATATAATTACTGAAGTTACTATTCATAATAAAAGATAAATATTTACAATGTTTGGATATTATAATTCCAAACATTGAACCATTTTTCAAAATTCAAAACATATAATTAGTAGTGATTAATTTAGAATTAATTCTCATTGTCCAAATGATAAAATGAGTTTTTTTAAAACATAATAACTATCAAAAGATTGATGTGTGTTTATATCTATCTTCAATGTGAAATTATTTCTAATGACCAAAATTGGACGAAAAGATAAAAATATATTATATTTATACTTTAAAACCATGAAATAATATAATTTGACCAGGTAAATTATCTCAATGGAAAAAAATATTTTCAATTAAAATTTATTGTATTTTTACTATTCATCAAAACAAGATTGTTCTCAGAAAAATATCAAAAATTCATACAAAATAAATTTTGATGTCCCAAT
Organism: Viscum album; assembly: GCA_963277665.1. Classification (NCBI taxonomy): domain Eukaryota; kingdom Viridiplantae; phylum Streptophyta; class Magnoliopsida; order Santalales; family Viscaceae; genus Viscum; species Viscum album. Next base: position 1,779,306,207 of record OY728157.1, read on the forward strand.
TGTTAATAAAAAGAATTTTTTTTCCAATAAAACATATAAAAGTGACAATAAATAAATTTAAAAACGGTTCCCCATCAAAAGGCGGTAAAAATGAATTTTTAGAAAAATAATTCTTTTATCCAGAAAAATTTTATTCATTCTTATATAATATCTAGAAAACATATAAGATGAATTAATCACATTAAATTGAATATGTAACATCTATTTTTCATTAAATAAAAATCTAGAAAGAGTGATATTATTTTACAAACACAATTATTCTCTGTTTAAAAAGGATTTCATAAAAAACATTTTATATATTGAATTGGTTTTTATTTACATTTCTAAAAAAAAAATTTATCGATTAATAATTATTTAAACATGTGTAAATAAATTTTCATAATTCAGTTGATAAAATTCATTCCCACCATCCCAACTGGTAGGTTATAACCATAACATTTAAATAATAATATTTAGTTGTTCGTTAATTTAAGCTTAATGTAGCGTATCATATATGCTATTGAACATAGTGTTTCTTTTAATAAACTCGAGATGTTACATCATCCCCCCTTTAATAAATTATGTCCTCCTAATTTTAATTTGGGGTTGATAACTAGGGTATGAATTTTCCAAATACCTTTATTGAAAACCCATATCGAAAAAACGGGTTAATAAAATGTCCACTTAAAAAGATAGAAAGTGAAGTAAAAAATGTCACCCAATATAAAATAAAAGAGGGATCCATGTAGGAAAATATGGATATGGAAGAGAAAACTAACAATCATGTTCTTATTGGGAGTGATAAAAAACATGATCAGGAGAGATTTAACAATTAGAAAACCACAAACTTTGGATGGGTTAAACATTATTTGATTTCACAGTAGGAAAAGTAAACGAAAAATGTTTTTGTTTTAAGATATTTTTCATAAGGGTGAGGAATTTATTTAAGAGCATTAATAATAAAATAAGAAACATTCATTTCATATATAGTTTCATCCTTTACTAATTGTTTACCACACTCTCTTGTATTCTCCAAATGATGAGTATTCAAGATGAGTATGTCAAAGCTGAAGTAATATAATCCACTTCTAGAGAATAACATTATCCAAAGAAAGGAATTTCTATCTATTCATCCTGTCTTGAAACATTTTCCAAAAGAAAAATGTTTAGTAAAAGATCAGATAATACCCAAATCAGAATAATCCTTTTTAAGGATAAGGACTACTTTTAATCTCCAAAATTCAACAAACTATACCAAAAGTTCAACAAACACAGTAAAAACAATTTTCAATATAATTCCTAACAAATTATATAACCTATGTTTGAAACCCAAAATTAATATGGGTTTGATAAAATACTCTTCCATGATAATTTTTAACATTTATCTCTAAATAACATCAACCACTCTTAATGTATCATACCAAAAAAGTAATTAACCAAATCACATGATCTCAAAGATAAGATAATCATTTTTTATTTCCCATAAGTCTAAAATTAAATAATTCTACTTTTAATACTCAAATAAAACTATATCCTATTATGTTTACCTTAATCATATAAAGTCCCCAAAATAGTGAACATATTCTAAAATAACAATTATCACTTAATCCCCAAATCATTTTCCAATCCCATGGTTATCTATTCTATAAAATTAATATCTCCAAAAATAATGTTAATCACATTGAAATTTTATAACATAATCTTCCAAATGGTTTCTAATAATATAAAATTACTATCATCTATAAACATATAATCCCTTAAGAAGACATCCTAATCTCCAAAATTGTCTGAACCCGGCTCTAATTACAACTATTAAGACCCGAACATAAAGATAACTTATTCTAGGGAATTTTGACTGTAACTTATTTTAATTCATTTCCATAGATCTTTTTGGTTTAGAGTTTTAAATAATTAGGAAAAATATTTCATAAACATTCAATATTACAAAGTAGATAATTCTACACGCCATCCCTTTTTTTTCATAAAACAATAACTATTAAAATGAAACATGGTTTTTTTCAATAAAAATATTCAAACACTTTCATAATAGCTTCTTATATTTCCTTAACAATATTAGGACATGTGAAAAACAATTAAAATCTTGGGATGAGCATAAAAATCCCAGTAAGGGAAAACAAGGGAAGCAGTTTCCATGTGATCATGAGGGATGTAAAGAAGAACATGAGGATTTTCATAAAGGCGTGAGAAAAAAGAATATAATAACAATAATAACATGGATCAAAACATGAAAATGTGGCCATAAAATTTAATTTATCTTTCATAATCATGTCACCAAGGTCCATAAAAAATGTTTCACAAAAATTACCAAGGTTATTCACCAAGGTATTGTAAAAATTTCCAAGGTTATTCACCAAGGTATCGTGAAACTTTTCATCTATAAAGATTAAAATCTTTACCCAATCCATTAGATAGGTATCATGAAGAAACCTTAATATATATTTATTATCATGTGAGAAAAAATATCGTAATCAAACATTTCTTAAATAACCCAAATAGAATAAAAGAAATGGGTTTCATATCAAAATTTTGATGTTTTAAATAGTGATTAAAAACAAGATTATTATGTCATTTATAAACCATGGAAAGGGAGGGAGGGTTATTTGCATGTCGATTAAATAATAAAATATATAAATTTTATGTCTTGATTAATAACCTTGTAAATGAAATAGGGTTGGGTATTCACATAAATAAAATAAGAGAATTTCTTGAGAAAAAGAGAGATATTTTGAGACGAAAATTCTGCAATATAACGACAATATAACATGGTTTTAGAAAACATTATAAAGAGTGGGGACAGAGGTAAACCATTTATAAGAGGGTTAATATATAGTATAAGGAATGAATAAAATGGAGAGAATTTCATGGGATAGATATTTTAATTACATGCCACATGAAAAGAAAACATGAGAGTAAAGAGAAGATGTGATTTTTTAAGAAAATTCTCCAGCCTAACGACGTCACTTAAAAATTCATAAAATTAGTTGATGAGAGAGAAAAGTGTAACTCATCAGAAGGAAACAAAAATTAAAGTAATAGGGATAAATAATATCATACCCCAACATATGAAAATGTAAATTCAAAGGCATAACATAAAATTATTATTGACTAAAAGATGAGGGTGAAAGGTTCTCTTACCGTGAACAGTAACTTCTGAAAATAAAAGATCGGTACATTAGGGGACTAAGTAAACCTTGGTAGAACCCCGTTAAGGGAAAAAAACAATATACTCATTTAGGTGGAATTTGGAATGAAATTAATTAGGTAATTGGTTTGTATTTATAGAAAAGGTGAGGGAATATTTTATTAATTTCCAATATATACCTCATTAGAGAAAGTTGCCAAACCATAGGATTTCCCATCGTATTTGCCCATGTTTTTTCCACTAGGGACACCTAATATAATATTTTAATCGAAATGGGTCGAAATTTTTTTTTAAATATTTATTACATCATTGTGGTGTCATAAAACACACTAAAAACTCAAAAACTGCATTTTTACTATTCACTGAAAAACAAAACATTTTATAGAAAATATCATAAATTCACCCTAACCTAATATAAATGTTCTTACTTATAAAATTAAAACCATTTTTGGAAAACAATTTTCTAATTATGAGATATTTAAATTTAATGTAAAATCAATATTTACACGAAAAATACTAACACTTAACTAATAATTTCTGAAACAGTTATTTACTTATTCTATTATATCACATTACCATTCAAGATGCCTTAAAATTATTCTAACATCCTAAGGAGATTTTTCTATTCCATTTTTCAGCTTACAATTAATAAGGGTAAAATTATTACTCCAAAGGTTAAAGATGTTATTCACCAAAAAATTATTTTGATCTTATTGAACCACATTTTCACCCTGATTAAAACTATGTGTGTTTGATTTTAGAAAATAATTTCATAGAGAAAGTTATTTAATAATAAAATAATTTTTACTATTTATAAAAAAACACTATCCAATAGATAATATTCATTAAAATAAAATTATTCATCAAATACTTAAAAAACTAAAACTTCCTAGAAAACTTCTAAAAAAATCAGCCTATATTAATTTTGACATTATTTAGTAATTGATTTTTGTTAGAGTCATGAAAAATTAATTCATTTGAAACAAACTAAATAACTAAAATTTAAGATGTCATAATAATTTAGATGATTCTTAGATGACATCAAAATTTTCAAATTACATTTATTTTAATATTTATAATATCATTTTTTTTATTTTTTCATTAATAAGTTAATCACTCAATCATCATTGTGTCATAAAAAAAAATTAATTTATGTAATGTATAAAATTTATAAATACAATACCATAATGTAGGAAACTTACATGAGATGCATTAAACTAGATTTTATAGGAAGATTTGTATATTTAATAAAAGAATATTCTATGAAAATATTTAAAATGGCTTTCATGGGAATCATAGTTCTTTTAATTTAACATGTTTCTATGAGAAGCTTTATAATAGATTCCATTAGAAGTTTATACATTTAATTAAACAAGATTCTGTGAGAATATTTATACCAACTTCCTTGGGAAGATTTATACATTTAATTAAAATAGCTTCTATGATAAGTTTTAAAATAGATCATACCAAAAAATTATGACATTTTTCAGATTAATTTTATAATTTTATTTTTACCCTTAGTTACCTCATTAACCCTTATCCCCGGTATTAAAAATAATTACTGAAGTTACTATTCATAATAAAAGATACATTTTTCCACAATTTTGGCCTTCTAATTCCACATATGGAATCCATTTTTCCAAATAATAAACATATAAGTTTCACTAAATAATTTTAAATTAATTACCATTTTCAAAATGATAAAAAGAGTTTTTAAAAAAAATAAATAACCATGCAAGTATTGACATGCGTTTATATCTAATTTCAATGTAAAATTACATCCAATTCCAAAAATTAGATCAAATGATAAAAAATATTCTATTTATACATTAAAACTATGCAATAATATAATTTCACCATATAAATTATCTCGATGGTAAGAGTTTTTTTAATTAAAATTTAGCATAATTTTATTATTCCACAAAACATGATAGTTTCCATAAAAATTTCAAAAACTCATCCAAAGTAAATTTTGATGTCCCGATTCTAAAAAAAAGTTTTTTTTGTCAAATAGAACATATAAAATTGACAAAAACTAAATTTAAATAGGGTTCTCAATCAAATGGTGGTAAAATAGCATTTTTAGAAAAATTCTTCTTTTATCTAGAAAAATTGAATTTGATCTTAAATCATATCTAGAAAACATGTAAGATGAATTTAATACATTTCATTGAATACATAACATATATTTTTCATTAAATAAAAATCCATAAAGAGTGATATGATTTTATAAACACAATTATTATTTTTTAAAATAGTTTTTAAAAAATAGGCATCCTTTATATTCAATTGGTTTTTATTTCCATTTCTAAAAAAATTGGTAATAGATTAATGAATATTTAAATACGTGTAAACAATATTTTCTTAATTCAATTGATACTATTCATTCCCACCATTCCAACTCATAGGTTATAACTATAACATTTAAATAATAATATTTATTTGTTCATTTAAGCTCAATGTAGCATATCATATATTCTATTGAATATAGTGTTTCTTTCTTAAAACATATGATTTTACAATGTGCCATCCCATAGAGATAATTCTTGGCTAGAAGACCCCCAAATTTCACTACCCCTAGTGGCATTCAGGACTGAGGGATCTGCTGGTCCCATCATTCTTCCATTACTATGATGAACACAAATGGGTCATACATCATGGGTGTTATGAGGGGAAGTGGGTTTTTCCATGACTTTACAGGATCTATGATTCATTCATTATTTCCCTATAATGGATGTGTTGATTCTATTAGATATGAACATAATACGATTTTAACAGGCTTATGCATAATCAATGGGGACCATATTGATCGTTTGGATGTTGAAATAAAGTCCACTTCTATTTATAAATCCCGATGTGGGACTGATGTCGTTCCTTGGTCAATCTCCTATCTCATTCGGAGGTAAAAGAGTCTTATTAACAACCCCACATAAGTCCTTCAAACATGGAAAGATGGGAATATAGTTGCTGATTTCCTTTCCTCCAGGGATACTCAAGATGATTATTTTGTCTTCTTTTATAGCTTGAGATATTCTCATCATAATGGGGTGAACATAGTTAGAGGGGCTGGCCAATAGTCTTCACTATTTCAAACTCCCATAGTCTTCTATTGTTATTATTTCTTTGTTCATCTTGTACATGCACTTTCTTGAGAAAATAAAAATAAATAATTGTGTTGGTAAAACAATTATCACTTTCCAAACATATTAATATATAAATTTGATTATAAAAGATAAAAATCAATATAAAACATTAAATTTCACATGATTATTAATTACATATCACAATTAAACACACCTTAAAATCTAAATTATTAGTTTTTATGGATATTAGATAAATAAAAATTTTATTGTGAATAATTATCCAAAATCGAACAATATTATATCACCTTATAAATATATCCATGTTTATTATTATCTACATAAGATGAGGAATGGAAAACATAAGAAAGAAGTGAGATTAAATGCCTAATAAGGGAAAAACTTATCAACATGTTATCAAGGGTTAGATCATAAACTTGTGACAAAATATAAGAATGTAAGAAATATTTAATTACAAATAACATATAATAATAAGAGTTGTTCATGAGGCATAGAATTTGGACATGTAATCTCAAGAAATCAAACATAAACCATGTAATATGATTATAGAAACTCAATATAATAATCATGAACCATGGTTTTTAGTATAAGAATATAACAATGATATTTTTTATATGCATACGAATATAAATTCATAACATTATGAATATATCCTATCAAAAATTATATCCACATAGAGTCATGTAAACATCAGCAAAATAAAATTATGTCCTTGCATTGTCTTGTGAACATATCTTAACATCAATTATTCCCACACACATTCTTGTTAACTTATCTTAACAAATATTATTCCCAAGTATTATCTTGTGAAAATAGATTAACAATAATTTTTCCTAATCATAATATTTTGGGCATTTCTTAATAGATATTATTCCCAGAAATAATATTGTAAATATAGATTAAAAATAATATACATTCTTATGAATGTAAGATAACTTCAATTATACACATGCACAAATTCACTACCTTATTAGATGTAAACCTTTAATCAATTAATTGGATGTTTATATAGGAACCCACTCATCACATAATGATTATCCATACACATTTGTACCACAATAATTCCAAAATATATATTACCATGAATAGATTATAGAAAAAATGGGCATCGTAACATTTCAAAGTGATGTCACATAAAAATGGATAATCACAATCAGATCCATTGACATCGTACCCAATTCCAACTGTGACTTCATTGAACTTAGAAATGGGACCAGTTTCTTTTCATGAAATAAATCCCCTTTTACCTAAGGGTCAATCTTCTTCTAGAATGGGGAAACAATCATTTATCACTGAAGTTCATGATCATTATCTCCATGAACCTATATTGGATATAAACTCTAATGTGCTTCTATTTTCCACACTGAATATTGGTTTTCTTCCTTTTATTAAGTAAAAATTCGAAATAAAGAACAATGAAGTGGGTAAAATTTATTATTTTATTTATTTATTAAAACAGATACATCTATGTAATCTTTCAAATTATTCTATAGATGTGTCTTATTTAATGTTCCTCAGTGGAAAGGTGACCAATTATCTAAGTATTCCTACTTCCTTTAGCACCAAATATTTGGAGGAGGTATTGTCCCCCTTAGAAGATCTTCTTCACTCTCACAACACCTTTTTGGTTCTACAATCAGTTAGTGAAAACTTAAATCTTCCCCAACACTAAAAGGTAAATTAAATAATGAGAATAAAATCTCATTATTTTCTTAGAGAATAAAAACTCCCTCTCATTCTAAATAATTAATGTGTGCCTTGTACCCTCATAACCAAGCCCACATAGTTGTCCAAAACATATCTTACTCAATAACATGAATTAAATAATGAGTTGTAATGCATGTGGGATTGATTCCCTATGAATCTGTTCAAACTTATTAAAAATCATCAAGTGTAAACACATAGCATTGCTTGCTATTTTAGAACCAAAACATAAGGTAAAAACTACTCCAAATTATTATCTCGAGCTGTGTATGGAGAATAAGATGCATGAAATACTAATCAATGATCATAGATGAATATTCTATAATAACATGATGCATTTTTGGTTCATTAATATATTTTATCATTAGATTACTATCACAGTTAATGAATATTTGACATCTTTTTCATGACTGTTGTTTACATGATGTGTATAGTAGGAGAAAAGGAAGTAAATTGGATAGAATTATATTTCTTTAACCTAGGTTATGATACTTGTTCTATAAGTAGAGACTTAACTAAAATCATATGTAAGTAAGAAAATAAATGTGGAGTATTGTACTTGAGTAAGGATATGGATGAATTTTAATGATTTTGGGTTTATAGTAATCTCATGTACTTGGGTTAAAATGGAGAAAAATTCTTGAGGATAAAAAATAATAAAAGAGTCACCAGAATATAGAGTAGTATGGATTGGTGTTTGGATAACATTCATTTTATTTTGGATTTATCATTATCATTTATTTCCTATCTGGATTGATCATTATCAGAACACTCTCTACTACTTATCCCAATTTATGGATCTCTAAACCATATTTTTAGCTTTCATTTCTCTAATGTTTTGATAGAGGATGAATTTTTCATTTTCTTAGTCTATAATTCATGTAATAATCCCTTGAAAGAGTAGGCATGGGTAATATACCATAATAAACTGCATAGATTTAAAGGTGTCATTTAAAATTGATAAATGACTAGTGAATTCGTCACCAATATTTAGAATAGATCCAAAAAGAGAATAATTAGTTATATGGTAGTATTTTAGAGCATTGGGATGTAGTTTTTTTTATTTTAAATTACATTAAACATAAAATCATAGAATAATGTTGTCTTGGTGATGAGAAGGAGGTGTAAAAATGGTCTCACATTAGATGGCTGGAGGAAGGTCACAAAACATAGTATATTATATACATGCATAGAGGAAAAAATTAATTAAGAAACCAAATTATCAACTAGATGATGGTTATTTCAGTAGTGACATTGAGACTATATGACCATAAGTGGTTTCCCATTTCATAGAAAACTTAGTAGGTTCTCACCATGGAGTGACAGAGTCGTAATCACTTGAAAAATATGATGACCATTTTTTATATAATTCCATTTTTCGTGGGGGCTGTGAAAATTATTTTTGGAATGATTTTATGAAGCAAGATGAAATCCTTGAAATATTAAATTCAGTAATCCTAATAATGCACCAGGTATTGATGGATTTCTAGAATCATTCTACACTTCTTATAAGGATTACATAAAGAATATATTATTGTGGTTATGAATGATTATTAATGGGAGGCCCTCTTCCTTGTCTTTATGTAACATCCCAAGCTTTCACGGTACACTACTCTTTGAATAATATAATAGCGTATGTTGTACGCAACTTCGAGTTCTAACACACAACAACCAATCAAACTAGCCGTTATGAATAGTAATACCCACCTTTTGAAATTTTATAAATTTTTTCATTCAAAATGGACTTCTTTTTTGGATTCGAAATATCGAAATTAGCTTAGGGTGAATTTTTGGTAATTTTCTGAACACTTTTAATTTTTGATGAATAGTGAGAAACACTAAGTTATAGTTTAAAACCGAATTTTTATTTAAATAATTATATATTTTATTTAAATTTATTTTATGTCAAAATAGATACAAAATACCTATATAAGTTCAACATAATTCAATGGAGTCAATTTATAATAATATTAGATATATAAAGATTTTATTGAACTTTTTACCATCTTTTACCCACCTCCTAGGAGCATTTGCAAATTTACATAAAACATAATTTTACCGCTTATGTGAGTTTAATATTGAAAATATGAGAGACACGGTTGATATCAATAAGTAAAATGTGGTTCAATAAGATGAAAATAATTTTTGGTGAATAGAAACTATTTACTTTTATATGCCACAGTTAAAAGTAAATAGGGTAGTTAAGGGTAAAAATGATATGATTATTACCCTAACACATGTTTTAATTATATTTAATAATTATATTTCGACCAAAAACAACCATATGAATAAAATATTATCATTTAGGTCCACTTGGATTAGAATGGGACATTTATTATTATTTTATTTAAAGAAGAGTTAAAAGAGTTAAAATCAAAGTTTAATAACTAAACCATTTTTAATATAGGGTTAATCATTAGATAAATTATACTATAAATATTTATTCGAATGATAAAACGATTTCCTACATAATAGTATTTTATTTATAATTTTTAGGTATTGAATAATTTAATTTATTTATGACACAACAGTGATGTAGTAATTAAATTATTAACGAAATATTAAAATAATTGATATTATAAATACCCAAATAAATGTAAATTAATACTTTTGATAAGTTAAAATGATTTTTTAGGTTATTATGAAATGTTAGGATTGATTTAATTAACTTTATTCGAAGTAATCATGCTGTTATAATTTCCACAAAAATCAATTACTAAATAGTGTCAAAATTTATATAAAACAGTTTCTAAAATAAATATTATATTATTAATTGATATTATATTCCTAAAAAAATAATATTCGTCCAAAGGTATTAAATAATATTATATATATTAATAATTAACCACTTTGGTTTCTCTTTTCTTGTTATAGTATTTTTATTAACCATATACTATAAAAATACAAAGAGACATGGTAAATGTAAAACTATTTTACTAAGAGTTAAGCTAAATGATAAGGACAATATGGTGATATAAACCTATCTAAAATATGTTGGTTGAAATTATTTTGGCCCGTCCCCACCTTAGGCTCGAAATGAATCATTTTTGAGTGATTATAAACCGAATATGAATTTATTATAAAATAACATTTTACTCTTTTCCTAAGGTGCCCCTCACCCCTCTTATAAAAGGGTACTCCCCCTTCTCTCAAATTCACACCATCAAATCCATTTGGCTTGGACAATACCTGCCAAAATATCCTATAAACTATCCTCCCATCATCTTAGAGGCCTTCCATTCATCAGAAATCCAACCTAAGGAGCCTTTTTGATCAAATCAAAAGGAAGAACCTGAAGAAGAGGTAAATATTTCATCACCTATTTCAAGTTCTTTTCTTCTTCCACTTCTTCTTTCATTTTTGTTTCCATTATAATATAATAAATACAGTATATTTTATATATTGTGATGTTATTTATAAATATGGTACAACTATATTCATTATTCTATCCATCCTTTGAATGACATGTCACCATACGTTCGTACATACGACTTACCATCTCTATGTCGTGGTGTAGTTGTAATTCAATACATTATTATTTGGATGGATATAATAATGATGTATAATTGATTTAAATAATAAATATAACATGACAATGATTCTCTATATATGATATACCATCCTATTATATAATATTTTAATATCAAAAGAATGATATTGTCACTCGTACGTATATACGCATTACCTTCTCTACCAACATGATGAGATTCATTCCCCCTCGTATTCATTAAAGAATAATTTTCATTTGATTGTTAAAAATAATGTTTAATGACATAATATCACTGGGTATATAAATCAACTATATCCTATTCATAACTAACATGTCTTTTGTAACCAAGCATATAAAGGAGAACAAATCAGTTAACACCTGGAACGACGATAATACTAAAATATTATTGACAAAGCAATATTAAAAGATCATATATGATATCATATTAATGTATATGATTATTTTATAATTTATGAACAATTATTTCAACATTATACAGGAGGATAACCTACCCTCGACCAAGGAAAATTAAAAGGTAAGGGTTTCTTTTACAATCTCTTTACTTGTTTGAGGTTGTTTATATGTAAGTAATCTACTGGGACCTCTTTATAATCCACATCCATGTTTCTAAAAAAGTATTTCATAACATTTTTTATATTTACTAGACAATGGGTTAAAGTCATTTATACCCTTATTTTACCTTATATGTTTTTAATGGAATGTTTCCATTGTTTTCCAAACAAGGTACTTTTTTCCTTTTCAACAAATTTAAGGTTATAATGTTTTCTTAACTTATAAGGCAGGTGCGGCTATTTTACATCATTATAACATCATCAAAGGTTCCATTACAATCTTATAATAATATCTTCAATATAAATGTTTTCTTTATAATTATATGATTCTTAAATGATTTCAAAATAGAAAGATATATTTCCCTAAAAAGGTTTTGATTTCATCTATGTCAACATCCTTTGATGGATTTTAAGTTTATTTGATGTTGATTTATTATGATACAAAACTTCCATATTATATTGAAGGTTTTGTGATATGTTTGATAGTGGATGTGTTATTCCATAAAATTCATGGTTATGGATAAAGTTTTGACATTTCATCTTTTAGTTTAAATACGAATTTTTATGTTATGTTTAATCCTTTTCATATGAGGAATGCATTAGACTTAGTATGTGAAGGGTGGAGCCCGCTATAGCTTTTTGATGAATTGGTTGGTCTCATGAGACAAACTAGTGTCTTGGCATAAGGGCTTAAAAAATCTTATTTTTAGTCTTCGCACACGTCCCTAACTATGTCGTTATGAAGTCTCGCATTATGCATTCCATTATTATGAAATTTGCTATTGATATTGCATGTGATTGTTCGACGTGTAGAAAATCCATGTGAGTAAGTAAATGGAATTATTTTGATTTATATTTTCTATATTATGATGAAGTTTTTGTTGAAAAGGCTTCTCGTTTAATTTTATACATTGCCTTAAATGTTTATCCTTATTTATGATAGTTTCCGCTATATTGTTATCGTTACTGAGCATCTGAGCTCACCCCTTTGTATGTTTTACTTTTCCCAGGATGCGAAGAAGTATATCATGACTGACCTGCATGGATAGTCTATGGGATCTCAGTGTTGTCTATGGAAAAAAATTGTTGTAGTTTTCCATTTTATGATGTAATGTAATCCTTATGAATGTATCTAGTACTTCCAAGGCTACTAAACTAATCGGTCATTCGAGACTTGATATTTTATGATCATGAAAATGATAGATAATTATGCACCGACCCTAGGCATCTGGGGCCAAGGAATTATATTTGGTATCAGAGGAAGTTTAGTGCAAACCATTGAAATTAGATTTAGATAAAATCTGATTAGAGCACATTACCCTAAGATAGAATTTGAGGATTATTATAGAAGAACTTCCTAGAATATTGGTACTATATAGATTTTGTATGTTTTCCAAGAAATAAATCCCTATCTGGATATGAGCAGGTAGAGGCGGCTCTGGCACAGATGTTCCTAGGGGTAAAACCCGAAAACACAGCTTTGAGCTAGACTTGAACAGGAACTGGTGCACGAAAATGGGCCTTGTTGCACTCTTGATTATGACACTCCCAGGGGATATGCTTAGGATAATTCTCATTTTATATAAAAACCATTATGAAGGGTTTATGAGTATATACTTCCTCAATGAAAACATATTTATGATTATGAATTTTATCCACAAACTGTTCAATTTATTTTAACTATTTTACAATCTTGGATTTATGTATTGTGATTCATAAACTAATGTAGTGTGTACCATTGTTTAGAAATTACGCCTAGTGGAAGGAATGGAAACCGTATTAATGCACGCACTCAATGTAGGGTTTTCCCTCCAACTCAAGATAATTATAGTGGAGCTGGTGATACAACTGGGGCTAATCAGCTTATCACTATACTGGGAAAACTCACTCAGGTTATGAATAATAACCTTACCCATATGGAGCACCCTAATACTCAATGTGGAGGATCAATGATAGATTGATTCACGAGGCAACAACCACCAACATTAAATGGGGGTACAAATCCACTAGTAGCTGAGTAATGGATAAATTCCTTAGATATAATATTCTATGCCTTGAGGAGTAGCAAAAGGGAAAACATTTTCATGACAGTTTACTCCCTCACTGGAGATGCTTATCAATGGTGGTAATTGATTCAAAACAAAAAGGAAGATGATGAAGTATTAAATATGTAATGTAGGGAATTTAAAGAACTTTTCTTATAAAAATAATTTCCTCATGACCATCAAGAAGATATGGAAAGGTAATTTCTGAGTCTGAGGCAACAGGAGGATGAGAATGTCGCAAAGTATGAAGCTAACTTTACAATGTTAGCAAGGAATGATAAAGATTATATACGTAACCCAAGAAGTAAGATTGATCATTTCTTTGATAGTTTAAACCCATTTCTTCATCAATAATTAGTCTCACAATCCTTCTCATCGTACGAAGATATTGTCTCATGTGCTATCAAGATAGAAAAATAATTCTCTAAGTCATACATCTTTAATGAAAAGCAAGAGAAGAAGAGATCTGCTGAACACTCTGGAAATGGAAATAAGGGGAAGAAGGGAAATGTTGAATATCTATCCTGTAGTAAATGTGGGAAGAAACACCCGGGTACTTATCTGAAGGGAATGGGAGTCTGTTACAAGTGTGGTGAAATGGTCCACCAAGCTCATGATTGCAAGGGGAAGAAATAGGCTGTTAATGTTGAATGCTACAATTGTAGAGAATAGGGACAATAAGAAAATGAATTTCCTAATCATTAGGGTAACTTACCCTAGAAAAGGCAAAGGGATCAAGGACATGCTTATGTTATCACTACTACTGAGGTTGAAGCTCCAAAAGATGTTGTGGCATGTAATTTAATGGTTTTCTCAAGTTTAGCCTAGGATTTATTTGATTCGGGATCATCGAATTGTTTCATATCTTCACAGTTTTCTAAGAAAATTAGATATTTCTAATTTGATTGAACAAGGGATTTGTCATTAAAAACCCCTAAGGTAAGTATCACTATAACAAAGTATTGTGAATCAGTTCCCATTAAGGCATATAAACATTATTTATCTGCTAATATCATCATCATACCCATGAAAAAATTTGATATAATACTCGGTATGGATTGTCTTTCAGACCATGATGAGAAAATTTATTGTAAGAAGAAGGAGGTTGCAATTTTTTATGATGATAAAGAGTACCTTATCTTTAGAGAAGAAACGTCACTATCTGATTCTTATCAAGATCCACCCCCAGTAGCTCTACTAAATTCAATTATCGGGTTGGAAGAGAATGAAATAACTATGGGTGAGGAAAGGAATGTTCAAATATAGGATGTACCTATTGTGAAAGAATATGTTTATGTGTTTCCAGAAGATTTAAATGGACATCCTCCAGAGTGAGAAGTTGAGTTTTCCATTGATTTAATTCCTGGTTCAAGGCCCATATTGAAGACCCCTTATAGAATATACATGGTGGAATTAGTGTAACTAAAGAAATAACTAGAGGAATTGATTAATAAGGGATTTATTCACCCTACTTTTTCTCAATGGGGAGCCCCTGATCTTTTTTTAAGAAGAAAGATGAATCTATGAGGTTGTGCATTGACTACAGGGAGATCAATGCTATAACAATAAAGAACAAGTATCCCCTACCTCACACTGATGATTTATTCGACCAAATTCATAGAGCTCAATACTTTTCAAAGATTGACCTTCGATTTGGATATCATCAATTGTGTGTGAAGAAGGAAGACATTCCAGAAACAACATTTCGAACTAGGTACGGGCATTACGAGTTTACAGTAATGCCTTTTAGATTGACTAATGAACCCTCTGACATCATGGATCTAATGAATAGATTTTTCAAGGAATATCTTGATGACTTTTTAGTGGTATTTATTGATGATATCTCGGTATACTCCAAAAGCTACGAAGATCATGAAAATCACTTGATCATTATTATAAAGACTCTTAGAAGACATGAATTATATGGGATGTTTAGCATGTGTGAATTATATCATCAGTAGATTTATTTTCATGGCCATATTGTCCCTAAGGATGGAATCTCTGTTGATCCTTCTAAGACAAGAGCAATCCAATAATGGAAAGCACCAACGAGTATAACTGAGGTATGAAATGTTATTGGTTTAGTAGGTTATTATCGACGTTTTGTCTAGAAGTTTTCCTCGTTGGCTAACCCATTAACAAAGCTCACACAAAAAAGGGTTAAATTTGTTTGGACAGAAGAGTGTGACGAATTTTTTGAATAATTGAATAGAATATTAGACAATTCTCCTATATTGACTCTACTGTCGGGGAATGATGGGTTTGTTATTTATATTGATGCATCAAAGAAGGTACTTGGTTGTGTCCTTATACATAATGATAAAGTTATTTCCTATGCATCATGACAGCTAAAAATCCATGAACAAAACTACCCTACTCATGATCTTGAGTTAGCGGTTGTGATCGTTTCGTTGAAGATATAGAGACACTATCTCTATGGTGAAAAATGTGAGATATATACTGATCACAAGAGCTTGAAGTATATTGTCTCACAAAAATAACTCAACATGAGGCAAATTAGATGGCTTGAACTACTCATGGATTATGATTGAACAATACACTACCACCTGGGGAAGGAAAATAAGGTGGAATATGCTTTGAGTAGAAAGAATCATGGAGTTTTGAACAAGATGAGAGTTCAAAGGGACCCTATTTTCATGGATCTAGTAAATATGGATATTAGAATAAACATGGAAGGTGGAACATCAATACTTTTTCAAATGGCTGCCAAACCATCTTTACTAGAAAGGATAAAAAGTTCTCAGGCTGATGATGAGGAGTTTCAAAAGAAGATTAAAGCTCTTAATGATGGGAGATTGAGTGACTTCGTATATGAATATGGAATTTTTAAATTTTGGAAGAGACTTTGTGTTCCAGACATACCTGATCTAAAAAGGGAGTTGTTGGATGATTCCCATAGCTCCAATTTATCTATACAACCTGGTAAAACTAATATGTATAGAGATTTGAAAGAACATTTATTTGTGGGACAATATGAAGAGGGAGATTGTGGATTTTGTGTCGAGATGTATGGTTTTTCAACACGTGAAAACTAGAAGACAACATCCTAGAATAGTCATTCCACCTCTTCCCATACCTGAGTGGAAATGGAATGATATTACAATGGACTTTTTCATGGGGCTACCATAAAATCTTAGAATAAATGATGAAATATCGGTCATTGTTGATCGTCTTACCATGTCCGCACATTTTCTTATTATAAGAGAAGATTTACCACTTGAACGTCTTGAAAGTATATATATTAATGAAGTTGTAAGACTTCATGGTGTACCCCTATCAATTGTTTTTGATCATGAACCATGTTTTATATCAAGATTCTGTAAAAATATTTAGAAGGCCTTCGATACCGAACTTCATTTGAGCACTGCCTACCACCCTCAAATAGATGGACACTTAGAATGAACTATTCAAACTTTAGAAGACATGTTCATATCCTTATCACTTGACTTTTAGGGTATGTGAGATCAATAATTGCTTTTGGTATAATTTTCCTATAACAACAGCTTCTATTCAAGTATTCAGATGGAACCATATGAAGCATTATATGGAAAGAGATGTCGCACACCAACTTGTCGGGAAGATGCTGGTGAAAGAAAACTCATTGGCCCAAAACTTGTTGAGGAAACAATGGGAAAGGTAAAGGTTATCCAAACCCATATTCAAGCAGCCCAATGTAGACAAAAGAGATATGCCAATAACTGAAGGAAGGATTTATAATTTCAAGTAGGAGATCATATTTTCTTGATGGTATCTCTATGGAAGGGAGTAATACATTTCAGTAAGAAATGTAAATTGTGTCCCAGGGACATTAGACCTTTCGAAATTATAAAATGAATGGGGGATGTAGCTTACCGTTTGCTAATGCTGCCTAGTCTCTCCAAAGTTCATGATGTGTTCCACGTATCACTGTTTAGAAAATACATGCATGACCCAACATATGTACTCACCTATGAAGAATTAGAATTAGAACCCAATATATCTTATTGTGAAGAGCCTATAATAATTTTTGATACCATATAACAAGTACTGAGAAACCAGATGACTCGTCTGATAAATGTTCTATGGATAAACCATAAGATGGAAGAGGCAACGTGGGAACCCGATGAACTTATGATGAAGAACCACATGGGTCTATTTATGCAGTTTTATTCAATAAATTTCAAGGATGAAATTATTTGGAGGGGAGAGTTTAACACCCCAAGATTCTACAGTATGATTCTCTTTGAATAATATAATAGCGTGTGTTGTACGCAACTTCAACTTCTAACACACAACAACTAATCAAACTAGCCATTATGAATAGTAATTCCCACCTTTTGAAATTTTATAAATTTTATCTTTCAAAATGGACTTCATGTTTGGATTCAGAATATCGAAATTAGCTTAGGGTGATTTTTTGGTATTTTTCTAAAAACATTCAATTCTTGATGAATAGTAAAAAACAATGAGTTATAGTTTAAAACCGATTTTTTTATTTAAATAATTTTTTATTTTATTTTAATTTATTTTAGATCAAAATATATACATAATACCTATATAAGTTCAATGTAATTCATTGGAGTCAGTTTATAATAATTTTAGATATATAAAAAATTTATTGAACTTTTTACCATTTTTTACCAACCTCCGAGGAGCTTTTGCGAATTTACATAAAACATAATTTTACCGCTTATGTGAGTTGAATTTTGAAAATTTTGGAGACACTGTTGATATGAATAAGAAAAATTTGGATCAAAAAGATGAAAATAATTTTTGGTGAAAAGTAACTTTTTTACTTTTATTTACCATGATTAAAAGTAAATAGGGTAATTAAGGGTAACAATTATATTATTATTACCCTAACACATGTACTAATTCTATTGGATATGTATATTTCAACCAAAAACAACCTTAGGAATAAAATATTATCATTTAGGTCCACTTGTATTAGAATATGACATTTATTGTTATTTTATTTAAAGAATAGTTAAAAGAGTTATAATCAATGTTAAATAACTAAACGATTTTTAATATATTGTTAAACATAAAATAAATTAGAAATTAATTATTAATTAGAATGATACAAATATTTCCTATATAATTGTATTTTATTAATAATTTTTAGACATTAAATAATTTAAATTATTTATGACACAATGTTGATGAAGTAATTACCTTATTAATGAAATATTAAAATAATTGATATTATAAATATCCAAATAAATGTAAATTAAGACTTTTGAAAAATTAAACGAATTTAATAGGTTAATATGACATTTTAGGATTGATTTAATTAACTTTTTTCGAAGTAATCACGTTGTTATGATTTTCACAAAAATCAATTACCAAATTGTGTCGAAATTGACCTAAAAGAGTTTTTTAGACAAACATTATATTATTAATTGAGATTCTATTCCTAAAAATATAAGTATTGGAAAAAGGTATTATATAATATTATATATATTATTAATGAACCTCTTGGGGTTTTCTTTGCTTGTTATAGTTATTTTATTAACCATATAATATAAAAATACAAAGAGACATGGTAAATGTTAAAATATTTAACTAAGTGTTAAACCTAAATGATAATGTTAAGATGGTAACATAAACCTGTCTAAAATATATTGGTTGAAAGGATTTTGACCAATCCCCACATTAGTCTCTAAATGAATCATTTTTGAGCCATTATAATCTGAATATGAATTTATTATAAAATACAATTTCACTATTTTCCTAAGGTGCCCCTCACCCCTCTTATAAAAAGTCACTCCCCCTTCTCTCAAATTCACACCTTAAAAGCTATTTGGCTTGGCCGAACCCTTACCAAATATCCTCTAAAATATCCTCCCTTCATCGTAGAGGCCATACTTTAGTCATAAAGCCAACCTAAAAATCCCTTTTGATCAAATCAAATTGAAGAACTCGAAGAAGAGGTAAATATTTCATCACCTCTTCCAAATTATTTTCTTCTTCCACTTATTCTTTCCTTGTTGTTTCCATTCTAAAATAATAACTCCATTATATTCTATATACTCTGATTTTATTATAAATATGGTAAAACCATGTTCATTATTCTATCCATCCTTTGAATGACATGTCACCATACGTGCGTACGCACGACTTACCGTCTCCACATCGTGGTGTAGTTGTTAGCCAATACATTATTATTTGGATGGGTATAATAATGATGTATAATTGATATAAATAATAAATATAATATTATAATTATTCTTTATATATGATATACCATCCAATTATATATGATTTTAATATCAAAAGAATGATATTTTCGCTCGTGCGTACGTACAAATTACCGTCTCCACAAACACGATGAGATTCATTCCCCACCATATCCATTCGAGAGTAATTTTCATTTGATTGTTAAAAATAATGTTTAAAGAGATAATATCACACTGTATATAAATCAAATATTTCCTATTGATAAAAACATGGCTTATGTAACCAAGCATATAAAGGACAACGAATATGTTAACACCCGAAATGACAATAATACTAAAATATTATTAATAAAGAAATATTAAAAGATCATATATGATATCATATTAATGTATATTATTCTTGAATAATTTAAAAACAATTATTTAACCATTATAAATAATATTAACCTACCCTCAACCAAGTAAAAGTACAAGGTAAGGGTAAATTTTACAATCTCTTTACTTATTTGTGGTTGTTTATATGTAAGTAATCTACTAGGACCTCTTTATCATCCACATCCATGTTTCTAAAAATTTATTTCAAAAAAACTTTACTATATACTAAAAAATGGTTTAAATTAATTTATACCCTTATTTTACCTTATATGTTTTTAAAGAAATATTTCATTCATTTTCCAAACAAGGTAATTTTTGACCTTTTCGACAAATTTAATGTAAGAATGTTTTTTTAACTTATACGGAGGGTGTGGATATTTTCCACCGTTATAACATCATCAAAGATTCCCTTAAAAGCTTATAATAATATCTTCAAAATAACTGTTTTCTTTATAATTATGTGACTCTTAAATGATTTCAAAATAGAAAAAGATATTTCTCAAAAAAGGTTTTGATTTCATCTATGTCAACATCCATTGATGGATTTTAAGTTTGTTTGAAGATCATTTATTATGATACAAAACTTCCATATTATATTGAATGTTTTGTGATCTATTTAACTGTAGATGTGTTATTTCATACCATTCAAGGTTTATGGATAAATTTATTACCTTTCCTATTCTAGTTTTAATAAAAATGTTTATGTTTTGTTTAATCCTTTTCATATGATGAATGCATTGGACTTAGTATGTGATGGGTGGAGCCCGCTATAGCTCCCCGATGCATCGGTAGGTCTCATGAGACAAACTAGTGTCTTAGCACAAGGCCTTGACAAAATATTATTTGTATTCTTGGCACAAGACCCTGACTATGTCGTTATAAAGTATGGCATTATGCATTCCATCATTATGAAAGTGGCTATTGATATTGCATGTGATTATTCAACTAGTAGAATATTCAAGTGAGTAAGTATATGGAATTAATTTGATTTATATTTTCCATATTATACTGAAGTTTATGTTAAAAAGGCTCTTGTTTTAGTTGTATACATTTCCTTAAATGTTTATGATTATTTATGAAAGGTTCTTCTATATTGTTATCCTTATTGAGCATCTGATCTCACCCCTTTCTATGTTTTATTTTTCCCAGGATTTGAAGAAGTATATTATGACTGACCTGTAGGGATAGTCTATGGGATCTCAGTGTTGTCTATGGAAACAATGTTGTTTTAGTTTTCATTTTATAATGTAATTTAAACCTTATGAATGTATCAAGTACTTTTAATGCTAATAAACTAATTGTACTTTCGAGACTTGATCTTTTGAGATCATTCTAATGATACTTAATAATGCACTGAATCTAGGTAACTAGGGTTGGGGTGTTACACTTTCCCCCTCCAATGTTCTTATTCTCATCCATAAGGTGAACCATCCCAAGAGTTTCAGTGAATTATGACTCATGATTATATGTAATCTTTTATACAAGATGATTTAAATGAGCCTCAACAAGAGATTATCTAAGTAATTAATTCTACAAATATCAAATGAATAAAATAGTTTTCTTAAAAGAAGGAGCATTCAGGGGAAATTGGCATGAACAAAGAAATGATAGTGGAGTTTCATAGGAAAGTGGTTAGTTCTAATTTCATTACTATTATAGACCTGGGAAAATCTTATGATATAATTGTATGGAACCAAATCCTCAAATAATTTAGTAGGTGTGGATTCTTTGAATGGGTTCTATGCATTTTTTCACTAATTCTCTTCACCATGGTTTAGAATCTCACTTATGTGAATAATATTTAGTTTTTCCAATCATTTAATAGAATTTTTATAAGAGGTCGTATCTCTTCAAGTATTTTTATGTTTTCATAGGATGTTATTTTTTTGTAACATGAACTCTAAAATTTCTATTAGACGGGTGTAAACATTCAATGTCCCATATTGATTCATTTGAATGTCACATTTATTTTTTAAATGACATGGTTTTATTTATTAATTGAGAAGAAACTCAATTACACTATATAAATAAGTCTCAATTGAGTATTTTAATAATATTTTCTAATTCATTAATGTTTACAAGGGTAGTTTCTATATTCTAAATCAATGTTTGAGAAAAAAATCCAAGGCAATTCAAGAGATACTTATTATTTTTAGAATAAAAATTCCAATAATCTATCTGGGAGATCCACTGTTAAAAAAAGTTTTCACATTTATGATTTTACTGGTATCATCAATAGAATTATGGGTAAAATCACTAAACTTGTTTTCCTTTCCAATTCAATCATCAATAGTTTCACTTGGGATGCTAAGGAGGAGAAACATCATTGATCTTGTTGGTTTAGGCTTCCCGAAGGCTAATGAGGAGGGTAAAATTAATATAAAGACAATATAAGAGACCATTATATATTGAAATTATAAACATTCATTGGCATAATTCTCTAAAAATTATATTTAGGAAAGACTAATTAAAAATATTATAGATCCTCTTCTATTAGCTGAGCTAAATTTGATATGAAGGGATGAAAACTCTCAAATAGTATATATGAAACCATTTCCATCTTGCATGATAATTATATATGGATCATTGTTAGGGGTGAAAACCTTTTTTGTAAGGATGATGGGGTTATTAAAATTCTTATCTTCCCAGGGTGTCCTATTCTTAACATCAACTTCATCTAGGAGAGCATGCACCATGCATTCAAAAATGATATTCTGGATTCAGATCAAATTAACTTGTTATATTCCATTCAATTGACTAAAAATCATAATTAGTGTTCCTTTAATCCTAATACCTCTAGTTCATTGAAAATATATGATTTTAATAGAATTATCCCTAGGAAAAATGGAGAGGTTGTTTTTTCCAATTGGTTATAGTGAAATATCATTCCTGGAATGATGAATTTCCTTGTTTAGTGAATTTGAAATCTTGCATTACATTTATATGTTGAAGTGGAGAATAAATGAACCTATCTAGTTTTGAAATTCATGTAATGTGTGATATATAACATGGAATATATTTTCTATCTATTATATAAAGGATAGAGGGTTCAGTATATCTAGTTTTGAATAAAATGTTATATGGAGCCTATTGAACAGTTCATTTTCATCAATCATTTAATATCTTTTTTTTCAAATGAATGTATGTGATGTTTTAGATTTCCTCGATAAGTTGTTTATTTTTATTATTGAATGCTGTTTGATCTAGGAGAACCTCAATGAGGCATGAAATAATAGAACAAAACCTTAAGAAAGTAATTTCAAAGAATGGTTCTACACATTTATTTCTATGTTTGTTTGCACTATCCAGAATATGTGATATCACATCGTTTTTTAGGAGTTGGATTACTCAAGACTTTTTAGAGTGATTTCATGTACTATGACGGTTAATGCCACTAGGTTAATTAGAATGAAATTATTAAAGGCTTAAATATTAATTTATATGATTCTACTTTCAACCATTTCATTTGAAGAGTTGGTCTCATTTGATATTATAGGGGATTTGCGATTTTGGATTTCTCATACATTTTTAATGATAGAAATTCCTTGATCACAGAATACATAACCTTATTTATTACCCTAAAATTTTTCTTATCATAAATTTGTTTTTATATCTGACTGAGGTGGACTCAAAACTGATACTCTAGTAACTTTTGGGTCTCATACTGTTCTACCAGTTTATATCCTACACTATCATAGCCTGTAAAAACTTGATTAACCAAGGTATAGATATTTTTCAAGCCTAGCATAAGAGGAAGTTTGTAGAGGACTACTTAGATTAAAAATTAATTCAAGAGTAGGTTTAGATTATATATAACGGTTTTAGATTTCTCCCTAGATATTTTAGGTATTTTATGTCGGGTGATGCTCTCATCATTCATCACTTCACACTTTTTTATGTTGCTATTTATTTTTCTTCATCATGTTTTTTATTTTTCATTATAAAATGATTCAAATTATTAGTTAGTTGACACCAAAAAATCAATCACCCAAAAGGATATTTTACAAGGGTATTTAGAGGTTGAATCATGAAACACAATTCCATATAAGTCATATATTTTTTAGATAAATAGGATAATGGAAGTGAAATAATAAAAAGATCTTTTAGAAAACATTTCATAACAATTGTTTTTTAAATCATGAAGTTACAATACACATTAAAAAATTATTTTCAAGATGGTATCATAAAAAAATTTTTCTAAAGAACCACATTGAAAGAAATAAAAAATATATCCTTGAAAATAAATAGATTTTAAGTCAAAAAAATTTGAGTGCATGATAAAACAAATGATCCTGGAAGAAAAAACATTTATTATTTTAAAATACATTTAGAGAAACCCATAATGTAAAAATAGAGATAAAGATTATTTTTGAAAATTGGTATAATAAATATGAATATCATAAGTTATAATATGTATATGGATATAAAAAATAATAAAGGAAAATATTTTTGGAAAAAACTAACATTGATTTGGAAGAACAATAGTCTTTAAAGAGGATACAAATTTTAATTAACAATGTTATACTTTAATATGAATGATATTATTCAATGAAGAAGATTCAAATTGAAATTGTCATTTTAAATAAAATAAAGAACATTATATATATATTAAAAGATTAGTGTGTAATAAAATAAAAAATAAATAATTATGTTCAAGAATAAATCTTATAACACATTGAAAGAAATGTGAGTTAATAAAATCCTTACAACTTTGATAACTTTTTAGTTATAAGCTCGTGAAAAAGGGACCCTGATATGAATAAGTAAATCCAACTAATTTCATTAATGGTATCATAAAATTCATCCATAAGGAAATATATATATCACACAAAATAAAACAAGGGGTGAATATGGAATATATCTCAAGGAAATAAAATTGATACGACAAAAGCCCTTATCTTTACTCCAGTTTCCAAAAAAGTGATTTAAACTCCTGTATAATAAATATAAAAATTTAAATAAATTATTTAATAACCATATTAAAATATATCAAAATTTTATTTTTTAATTATAATCATTTATTATGAATTTATTATATAGTTAATTTATATTTTCATAATTAGATGTTAATATTTTTATAGTTTCACACATGTTTCCTAAAGGGGACATAATACTCCATTATTTGATACTAAATTCATTCTTTTAAAATTATAAAATATATGTTAATTATTATGTTTAAATTATTTATTCATCCCAATGTTCATTTTATTGAAACTATGAGCATGGTTTGAGAGAACGAGATCAATAATGAGCATCTTTTAGGTAATTTATTGACATAAACAAATTACTTCATAATGATCATTAATTTTTGTGTCCAAATTTAAAAACAATATTCATGATGTTAATTATTTATTAATATCATATATATTAATCAAATATATTTTATAACAATCCATATAAGGCGGTGATGAAAACAAAACACATTATCCATGGAGGCGGTAGTCTACAAGTACACAAAACTAATGTTTTCATCTTCTAATAAATGGGAATAAAGGATTGATTATATTGATACATCTTAAAAATATTATTATTTAATAAATATCATATTTATTAATTAAATAAATTATTGTAACCATCCATGTGAGGTATGTATGAAAAATAAAATATGTTATTCATGGAATTTGTAGTTCGTGCGTACACATAAGCATCATTTTCAATATTTTAATGTTTGAGAGGTGGGTACAAAATGATTATGACATTAAATTAAAAATATTTCATTATATTTATGATAATATTATAATTCTGTTATCATGGGTAGAAAAAATTTATAGGATTCATAAGAATAAATAATGTGACAGAATTCAAAAAGCAGTGATTAAGAATTTTTACATTACTCCTTGGAAAAACTCCTTTTCAAATTAGGTTAAGCCTTTGAAGGGTGGTAATTTTAGGATAAAAGGACCTATAATACATTTATATGAGTTTTATATAGATATATGGGTAATTTTGGATTGAACCAATAGGCTTATGGTGTGAGGAGTGGTGGGGTGGATAAAGACTCCTTTTATAAGTGTATTGAGTGATTTTTTATAATAAGAGATGCACTATTCAAAGAAATTGGATCCAAAAGTGTAAAATAATAGAGAGGAGGTAATCTTTGGATAATAAACATCTCATAAACACCAATAATGTATAATTTTTGAGATATTTTATGTATTTATATTTAATTTTACATTTTCCCATAATTAACTTTTATTATTGTAATTCATTTTTTAACCTCAATAATTTCTTTTTATAAATAAAACAGAAATTAACCTTATTAAATTTTTTGGAAAATATAATTAAATAGATGATAACAATTTTATAATGATAAATTTGTATCATTGATAAAAATAAATTCTAAATTAATAATTATATAACACAAAAAATAGTTTAAAAATATTTCTTAAGTTTAAAATGGAAAATATTTGTTTATAAATTAAACATAATACTTTTTAATGTATGATTTTAATTATTAAATACATATTTTCCCAAAAACTGATATCTAAATTTTTAATTCATTATTATATCATAATGATTTCATAAAGGTGGTAATATTTGCGAAATAATAATTTGTTCTATTAACCTAAAATCAATTTTTTAGAAAAATCACAAAATTTTATAATAATCTAATATTTTCAGGATAAATCCAAAAACGAAGTTCATTTTTTCAAACTAATGTTCTATAATTTATTAATTTAACATTTATATGGGTTAAAAAAATATAATGAAAATTTTTTTTATAGGAAAATGACTCTGTAAAATATTAACTATTATTGTAATTATTTCATATCAATTTCAAATTAAATTATTATTAATCTATTATATATATTAATAATATATTTTATAATCATTTAACGATAATATATTTATTTTATTAAAATAAATATTTATAACATAAAAATGTTTTTTGTCACATAAATTTTTAAGCATAAATTGAAATTTATTCTTATTGCTTACGTAGTGATAACTATTATATGGATTGAGGTACGTCGTACCAAAACTGACAAATCTACTACTAAAAATAAAAAATTTAAATTTTTTATTTAATATCAATTTTGATGACTCAATCAAATCAAATATTTATTTTATATCATTTCCATAAGTTAAATATTATATCTCATAAAAATCACACAATCTCATGGAATGATTGTTTAGTTTTCCTTAGAACTAGCTACATAAAAACATATTTTATATAAATTTTTATAATTTCTTTATAACTAAGTCATAATATAATACCTTGTATAATTATCATAAGTTATACTCATCTTTATTACCTAAGGGATGGAAATATATAAAATAGATTATTTCAAATGCTCAGTAAAAGAAAAATTATCAACTTTTCATCAAGTTTTAGATCATAGGAATTTGATAAAACATGCCCAAGGGATAAATATGTTATTAAAAATATCATTTAACAATAATATTTGACGATAATTTATGATATAAGAACACATAATCTAAAATGAAAAAATATATACCTGGACAAGATTGTAGATTCATGAGATAATAAACACGAGACATTGAGTTTGATCATATTCAAATTAAAAAGAAATATAAAATACCCTTGAAACATAGAATAAAAAAAATTATTACAAACATAGTAACAAGGTATAATCATATTGTGAGCATATTCAAGAAGGCATACCCTTAAGTTTGAGATCATATCTAAGAAGGGTCACCCTTTAAATTGTATGAATATCCATGAAGGTCCATGCTACATCATATTATGAGATATAAATCCTTTACTGATTAATTGGAGGGTGATATAGGGCTCCACCCATAAATATACATAAAAATGTGTTCCACTATTCATCAATCATTGATAATATCATAAAGTTACCATGGAAATAAAATGAGTTTCATATCATTTCTAAATGGTATCACATAAAATGAAATCAGGGATTAATATGATTGATATAAAGATTTAATCACCCAAAATGTGTATTTTATAGATTAATTTATATGGTTATTCATAAAATATAACTCCATGGTATTTATATCATTTAATGGAAAAATGAATATTAAATTATGAAAAATATCTTTCAAAAATATATTTTTTAACATTATCATAGATAGATGAAATTAAGAATCACATGAAAAAATATATTTTTAATAGGGTAACATGAATTTTTTTATAATAACTCTTAAAAAATAAAAATAGCATATCCTAGAAAAAATAATTAAAGGTTTTCTATAGGAAATGTGGAGTGAGGGATAAATATCCAAACGTGAAAGGTAAATCCTTTCTAATATTTTGAAAATGATTTTATTGAAACTCACATCATAAATAGGGTTATAAATCATTCTTTTTAAAATATGTATATATAATTTTTAAGATAACCAAAAATGAAAAATGGATTTTAAATTTATAATAGGAGAGCATTGGTAGGAAGAGTGAATATGGATATGGAAGAGAATGAGCTTATTTAAAGAAGATGATAATTAATCTTAACATAATTTAATTTTACAAAGAAATAAATTCATAAACGAAATATCCAAAACAAATAAAAATATAATTATTATACCATCAAAAAAACCATCTTGTAAGACCATAGTAAGAGAGAAATCAATACAACTGAAGAAAAGTAGTTTAGTCAAGACTAACACTTACCTTTTACTCCTAACATCCTTAAAAGCGATTTAATCAACTGTATCATAAACATAACCATCTTAATAACCTATTTTATAACCTTATTCATATATATTAAAATTTAAACTCCATAATTATAATAATTTATTATAAATTTATAAGTTAGTTAAAGCATATTTAATCTTCAAATGTTTTGATATTTTGATTATTTTGTGTATACTTTAAAGTTTCAATGATGATCATAGTTCAATAATAAAATGTTAATCATTCATAAATTATT
Source organism: Viscum album (assembly GCA_963277665.1). Lineage (NCBI taxonomy): Eukaryota > Viridiplantae > Streptophyta > Magnoliopsida > Santalales > Viscaceae > Viscum > Viscum album. Next base: position 1,779,335,667 of record OY728157.1, read on the forward strand.
CAGGGAATTATAATATATGCTATATAATTATTTACAATTATCTAATTTTATACCGTGATATTTTTATTCATGATTCAGGAAGAGGGAATAAATAATATCTTGTTTTGTTAAATTTCGATGAACAAGAGTCTGTATGTTAATAATGTGTTAAATATTAATATAAAATTATCAAAAAATTAAACAAAATATTATGTGAACATTAATTTCTAATAATAAAAATATTAATTTTCCATATTCATCTGTGATATAAATTTATATCATTATTTACATAGGTGGTTAAACTGGCACAAATAAGAACTTGTTGTAATCGATGAGTGAGTATGGTTACGAAATTGATTCCTTTTGTCATAATATCATTATTTAATAAGTATGAGGATAATATTTATATGTTTTAATAATTTTAATCATATTTTAAGATATTTTTATAATGAATAAAATTTTAGATAAAAATTAAACATGTTTCTTTGTGGTGGCGGTAATCCACATGTACACATGTGCATCGTTCTCATTTTCTATAGACTGTAAAGTATATAAGAATTTGTTTATATTTTCATAATAATAATAAATTTTTAAATATAATATTTTTTCATTAAATACCACCTTTTAACCATCCATGTATGTAGGTTATTAAAAATGGATCATGTCACTTGTGGATGCAGTAGTTTGGACGTAACATTAGTTACATTTTTGTTTTTCGAATAGCTAGGAGGACGGTAGAAAATGGTTCTAACATAAAAATAAAAACATTTTAGTATACTTATTATAATAATTTAATTATTTCAACAAGGTTATATTAGATTTTTAATATATGTAAGAAGAAATAAAGGAAAATAATTGAAAAGGAAGCAATTAAGAATTTTAGATTACTACTTATAAGAGCCCCTTTAAAAATTGGATTAAAGTTTTTAAAGGTTATATTTTTATAAGAAAATAACCTCCAAGAAGTTTATATTGGTTTTATTTTTTCATATTTTTATAAAATATATCTGTATTCGGGTGTAAGGAAATGTGGGGGTGGTGATGACTCCTTTTATAATGGATATAAGTGGCATTTTTGTGATAATATAAATTATAATGTTTCCATTAAATGGTTAAGTTGATAAAAGAATGGAAAATAATAGAGTTATGGAAGGGGTAAGGTTGGGAAATCCTCAAAAATACATTTTGACACATGTGACTATTCATCTTACTCTTATATTTTTTACATTGACCAATTTTTTTACCGTGAGAACTAATTTTCAGACAGGTAATTTAATTTTATTTCCTAAAAATAAAATGGGAGTTATTAAAAAATTAATACCTAATGAATTAAAATATAAAATAAATTTTATTGAATAAAAATTTAAGGGTGATTAAAATAAATTTCTATTTATTGTACATAATGTGTATAAACCATTTTTAAAAAAAGAGTATTATTATGCCTTAAAATTATGACTAAGATAAAATTATCAATAATGCTAATTTATATGAAATTTATTGTTGTTTTATAAAAAAATAGTTATGAGACTTTAAAATTAATCCAACACTACATTCCACCTTATTGATTCTTATTTAAAAGAAATAGAGAAAAAAATGTTTTTATTAGAGTGAAATATCACTTAAATTTATAGAATATTGAACATGGGTTTTATAAATTTAACATTATATTTTTAGATGATTTATTTAAATTTATAAATATATTTTTTTATAGGGAAAATATTTCATTAACTTGTAAAACATTCTAGTATTATGATAATTCCATAAAAATGATATTATTTGAAAAGTCAATATTTTCAATATTCAACACAAAATTTAACCTTTTCAAAAAATAAAAAATAAAAAATTCAACTTAAAATAATTTTCCCAATTTAGATTTAATTTTTTTCACTATTACAAAATTTAAATTCTAAAATTTTTAAATTTAGTTTTTAAATAAAAATACCAAATATAATAAAAATAATTTTATTGAAAAATCACATTTTTAAGTGTCCTTAATATTATATCAATTTCTAATTTAAGTAATGTTAATAAATTAGTTTATGTACAAAAATATTTTAAAATCGGATAATAAAATTTAATAGTATAAAATATAAAACACTTTTAAAATAACTATTTGATAAATAAAAAATAATTTATAATATTAAATCATATTAATTATTTATCCTCAAGAGGTGAGCAATGTTTTTTGTGTAAAATCTTTTTATTTACTATAAGTTTTATTTATAATTTTATTAAAAATATTAATTTAATATTTCATGGATGCATTTAGTTCACTTTTTAATGTGGATAAGGCTATCAAACACATTATGTTTATTTAAAGGAATGATATATAGTAAAATACTATGGAGTTACATTCTCCCATAAATAAAGGCGTCAAAATTTTTATTATCACCCCCTAATAAAAATTTATAAGGTTATATAAAATATATATGTGACCCATAATATAATATTTAGCAATATATCAGCGAGGGTAACAAATTTTTTTCCTTAGAATAGGCTTATCCATAATATTGAGATTTTCTCCAACCTTTGAGGGAGGATTATACCATTATTCACTATCAAGAAACACATTATATGATTTAATTCTAAAGGGTGTTCAAATATATCCTTTAGTGGATATAATATCATAGGTTGATATGAAATATGATTTCCTTATGAATATAAATAATTATTCCTCTCAGAAGCGAGAAAAAATACATTTCCAAAATCACATTAAACCTATCTAAAGGATAGATAATATGATTTATACAAATGAATTTTTCATAAAAAAACCTAATACAATTAGTAATAAAACATATTTTCATATAGGTGTTTATTTAATTTATACCAAAATTCTAGGTATAAAATATTAGGTTTTAAAACTTATAAATACAACACTAAATGTTCCTGAGTTGATGATCAATGTTCCTCAGTCTACATTATTTTCCGAATCCACTTCAGCAGTTGTGACTGCACACTATTTACTTTGTTCCCTTGGTCATGGAAATTTGTACCTCCCATAAACCTTGTTATCCCTTATACTCTGGAAATTACTTTCATAATGATGAATTTTCCCATATTTTAGACATTGAATGATTAGTTGTACCTCAGGAAGAACTTTATTTCCTTTAACTCAATCAACTAAACTATTCATTTTTATTCATTTTTTTAGTTTATACCCTCCTTTAGTACACATAAAACATCTCCTGGTCTATTTAATAGATTCTAATTGGTGATTATTGGCCCATATTTAACATATTATAAATTGATTCTTCATTCCTACATGGTCATCGTTACTTGATCTTCCATGAGACTTCATATTTCTCTTATTTGGTATGTTTGAAAGTTAAAAACGTTTGTTATTAATCGTAATTAATAATAGATTTTATTTCATAACCAAAATACCTATCACTCTATCTATTAGTTCATTTGGTTTTTCATTTTGACAATCTCTTCATTGCCCATCACATCCTCCCATTACTTGATTCCTCCTAGATCTAGCCCTTATTAAAACCAATACGGGTTAATTTGAGTGATGATAAATTAAAATCATAATATCCTTTGTATAAATAACTTCTTTAAAACTCATAATTTAAATTTATTACTCTTCAAAACAATCAGGTATGCTTTTGGTTCAACTCATATCATTTTCGGTTCAATCGAGGTTTCTTTACGTTGGGTTCTCTTAGAAATATTAACAAAATGCCCTACATAATTAATCCTTCCTAATGATTTCTAAATAGAATGTGATTAACCAAATTATATTCCATAAGAGTGTCAAACTAGGTGTGCGTTTAGGCTTCCTTGTCATGAACTGAGTTATGATTGAATTAATAATCAACATGACACACATATGTTCTAGATACAACATCCACTTGTAGTATCAAGTTATAAATTTCATTTCTAGGAAAACCACTAAATATATACATTCCTAAAATTCAAGGATGTTATCGTATACTTAATATTGTCCTTAGGTTTCTCACTAATGTTCTCCCATCTTAATCCCCTAAATAACAACAGTACTCGTAAAAAATAACCAAACCTTGCTCTAATACCAAATGAGTCACCCCAGACCCATACTGCTAGGTATAGCGCTAAAACCACATACTTTTCACTTAGTTTTTAATACAATGTGAGATGACCTAATAAAAAATATTTTCTTTTAAATCATATTTATATGTTAAACATTACATCTCATAATAATTACATGTTACCTTGAAATGAAGGTTTTGTTTTATTGAGAATTTTCTAAATAAGAATCTTATTTTATAACACTTGTGAACATTTTTATATAATTTAGTCATACTAGACTACCTTATAGAATTATCACAAGATATACTCATTTTCATAACCTGGGGAAAGTAATAATAATAAAGGGTTGATCTAAAATTACCAATAAGGTAAAACATATCAGCATGTCATTAAGGTCTATATCATAAACACATGAGAACACTTGAGGAATGTATAGATATCTTATTAAAAAACCTGAAAAAATATTAGTTATCGATATATCATGATATAAGGAAACGTAGTCTCAAATGAAAAAATATAGACTATGAAAAATAGAATGGATTCATGAGATAATAAACATCATCCATAAATAATAATCAAGATCATAAAAAAAATAAATTTAATATGACAATGAAACAATTCATAATAAAGAACTTTTGTACAAAAATAAGCACAATGAATCATCATATTGTGATAAAATTCAAGAAGTACCAACCTTTAGTTTTTGAGAATATATAATAATGATCACCCTTTAATTTAATAGATAATCCGAGAAGTCCCATGCTATATTATCTCCTTACATATAAAACCTTAAACAATGAAGTGGAGGATAATATAATACCCCACCCATCAATATCCCCACATATCCATGCCACTTAAAATCAATCAATCATTATATCATAAAGAACCCATGGAAATAAAATATGTTTTATATCATTTTCAAATGATATCATGACACACACCTATAGAGGAGCGTGGTAAAAGCAATTTAAATTTTTCCTAGTGTAGTACAATGGCTGACTAGGGTCATCTAAATTGAGGAGATTCACAAATGTTCACTCTCTAGTTTTAATTCCCAAAAAATACCCTTTTATCTTTTTTATTATTTTATCAAAACAAATTAAAAACATGGAATAAAGAATGAATATTAGGAAATCATACATGAAATGAAAAATAATGAGGTTTGTACAAAAGAAATTGTTCCAAAGGTTTGGTTTCAGGTTTCGTTATCATTCCGGTTGGATGTTTAAATTTAGTTTGATAGTTCAATTGTGAAATATCATTCATGAACAACTATACTTTTATTTATTGGTTGTGAAATCTTGAATTCTTAGGAAAAATAAATTCCACCTCCTACTATAATTAAGGACGATGAAACACCTCAATCAATAATGTGGAATATTCTAGGATCCTGATCAATCATATTTCATTTCATCTATTGAACATATTAACTCCTTCATGTGAAGTGATCTCATTCAATAAATGTAAGGTAAAGTGTATTAATAAATAATTAATATTAAATAAAGATTCATGTTATGGTGGAAAATCTATACACCAATCTACTTCACTATTATTCTCCACGAATTAATTCTGGATGTTTATGGATTTAAAATTATAATTTGGGAACACCGATCCTCCCCTGAGGATAGTCCTCGGTCCAGTCACTCATTATTGAGTGTAAGACGTCATGGTGGAATAATAATAAAAATAGAATAAGGATAATGAGATATAATGAGAAAAATAGGAATAAAATAGATGAAAAACTTTATTAAAAACAATATTCATGAATTATAATTAGGAAAATAAGCTAAACAAATCAATATTCTAAAACTAAAAAAATTGAGCAGCAGTGGCACCCTGGATCTTGATCCTTCGATCCTTTGGCACAATATCCACCACTCATATTTATAAAGGGAGTAATAATTTATTTATTCATTCATTCAAATAATATATATCTATCTATCAAAGTTTTATTATATCATTTTAAATTCACCATGTTTAATCTTCTCAGATATCAATTCTTTCCAAATTTATATGTAGACTCATCCTAATGCTGGGAGAAATACATTATGGTAGAGCATTTTTATTTTTTCATGGCCACTGCATGGGATATGGCATAGTACGTTACCATATAGCTATATATCATTTTCTATATAATTCATAAAAAAATGCCACTGCCAATATTGAACCCTCAATGGTGCATATAAAGCACTGTGGTGCAACCTCATTTTTGAAAAAACCTACCACTACCCAAATGGACATTCCCATAATATAGTGTAAACACCATGGTGTATATAATTTACGACATGTATTACCTCTAGATATTTACAATGTAGTTGGTCATCAATATCCACATCCTTCATCCTCACTCAATCCAGACTACTACCAATCTGGGGTCCTCCAGGGTGTGGGGACATTTACTATCTTGGAGCTCTTGGGGAGCTTCTTCTATTGATTAAACATGTAGTGCAATAGTGGTGAAATAGAGAAGGCTCATAATCTTCACCATATGGACTTAATAGTATCCTTATGGGTCAATATAATCTTTAAGAAGTGGATTTTTCAGCTTCAAATGGGTTTCATGATGGTCTCTCGAGGTTCCAATTTCTATCCATGGTGATTGGAGCTTGAATATTGGGATTCGACTCAATATCAGAATATCATGGTGGTTTCTATGGTGGTTATAGGTGATAAAAAGATGGTGGAAGGTGATGTTGAGTGTAATTGGTATTGGAGGTTTCTTCTATGAGTTGTTGGGTCTTGTGGCTTTGGAAAAGAATATTAGCATTTTGGTTATGAGGAATAGTAGCCGCATGGGACTTCTCCCACATCATAGTTTGGCTAGTTTGAGCACTTTTATATAATATTTCGTATGTCACTATGAATCAAAACACCATGGTATTTTTGGATAAATACCCAAATAAACCTCACACACAAGCATGGGGTATTCCAACACACGTTTCCAACATGGGCCATGTTCCGAATGCGTGGTGTGATCCTCTATGCGTGGTCTGCTCTTTACTCTTATCACATAGAAGGCTCTCCCTAGGGGATTTGATGGTCAAATAATACAATATTTATCTGGATATATGGATTATAGGTCCTATGGTTGAGGGATATCTGAGTTTTACATTTTTTTCCTATAAAATATTTAAAATATACATGGTAAGTTTCAAAAAAATACACAAACAAATTCATATTTCCAAAGTGAGTAATTTTTATTCATTTTCATCCAAATCAATTATTAAATAATAATTTCTCCAATTTTAATAAAACATTTAATTATAAGAGAATATTTATAAAAATATATTTAAAATCATAAATATTGTTTTAAAAATGTTCTACAAAAATTAGTGCATTAAATACCACCAAAATTGAACTATTTGTGTCATCATGTATTGAATCTAAACATTGAATTAAAGAGAAGCACCATATTTCCAATACTAAAATATCAAAGAAAATAAATAAAATGATTATCAATATTAAATAAAATTTTAATTTTCTACACAACACATCAAATTTACCACAAATTTTCCAAATGTTCAATAAATCCATGTATTTAACTCTCCCCCTTTATAAAATGGTGGAACTTACCCTTTAATTCATTCACCATTATCAATTATTTAATATCAAGAAAGACATGTTAGAATATACCTCTCTTGAATAATTTTCTATCATCACTTAAGGTTAAAATTAAAATATTGTTGTAACCATACCTTAAATACATGCACATTTACATAATCTCACAAATGAACTACTTTATCTACATCATAAACAAAAAAGTAACAAAAAATCATGTGGTCTTTTCAATTATGGTTCAAATGACTCTATGTATTAATATTTGTAGGTATTTATGTTAAAAATAAAAAGTTTCAAAAGAGGAGTTTTATCTCTAAATCATAATTCATGATATAAAAATAATATTGTAATGAAAATCCCCCCTTAAAAAACTCATAATTACAAAGCTCAAATTAAGGTCATGATCAATGTAAGAATAATGAATGAACTTAAACTTCTTTTATTTTCTTTACTTTTTTTTAAAAAAAAATTTTATTTTTTTCCTTTTTAAAATTATTTCTTGAAATAAACCTCTCATCCACCACCAAACCACGTATGATAAAAATAACAGGCCTGGTAATTGCATTTTTTAATTTTCCCAAGCCACAACCAATTATTTTTTTATTTTTTAAGAAGGTGAACAATTAAAGTACACTAGATGAATCACAAAACCTTTCCAAATACAGAAAATAGAACCCCCCATATTTTTCCCTTATAATGAAGTGCATCATAATGCCATTAATTCAATCAATGACACACTTCAACATTAAAATATCGTGAAAATACTAAGAGGAGGGTAGAAATGGATATAAAAGGATTGAAATGAGGATCTTTACTAAAAAGTTAATTTGTGGTCTCTATGGGATAAAAAAGGATAAATGTAAAAGTTTGTCTCAAGGATAAATTCTTTAAAAAAATTCCTCAATCATGTTAAAGGTTTGTTTTCACATTCATAACGTTGACATGTTCCAATGCAATTTCTAGTAGGTGATAATCCCCAAGATCACTCAAATAAATATGATCAAGGTAATATAGATTGTATTATTTATAGAAAATCTCTTAGGTAATGAATCATAGAAATTTAGAAAATCAATCATGGAATGTTATAATAATAATAAATCAAATCACATAAATTTCAAAAATTCAAAGTGTGAAAAAATTGTGGGGAAATTGTATCTACAAGAATCATCCAATTCCCTCAAATTATGATTCATCAAATTGACATCCATGATTCACTATAATTTTTAAATTCTCCATTTTAAACATTCAATATCATTATCATTAGAACCTAAAACAAGGCATCATAATGTTCTTAAAAAACTATTACCTCCAAGATAAGTCAATTAAACTAATAATGTTCAATTATGAGCATGGAATTTATTGTTTAAAGCTCAAAATAGAATTTTCAGAAAATATAGGGAGATTTAAAGATAGTGAATGTAATAATGAACTCCCTTGTAGATATTTATTCCTCATAATTGTTTGTTTGGGGCATCCTTGTTCCATCTTGGACCTATAAGAGAATCAATCATATAATAATAAGAGCCATGTCATAGTAAACTGAAAAAGGAATAAAGGATTGGGTTGTATTCCAATCTAATCCTAAAATTGAATTCAAAAATCCTATATTGAATGTAAATAGATAAGTCTTGGTTTAATCAGAAAAGTGGTCCATGGATGTTTACTACCTAAAGATGCGAATTATCTATTATTATCTATAATATTATGGTGGATGGAGTTTCTTGGATTTGAATCACCACATGTGGCATTTCCCAGCAATCACTTCTTCTTTGTTATTGTTGAGGAATCCATGGATAGAGTAAACCAACCTTACCCATTAACAATAAGGTAAAACTTGCATGGAGGAGTTAGGATGAATTTTATATCTTCACATTATTGGATTCTATTTTTGAAACCTTTACTTCATAGTCCAGTGAATTATCAATGGAGGATACATTAATTGAATATTTAAAGGGAGGCTAGAATGTATTCTCACTTAATAATAATTTAACCATAAATAATTGAAATAAAAATTATTTATTGCAAGGTTAATAGTTTTTTATCTTGTTTTATGTTAGAAAGGCCACTTAGATCTCATTATGAGCTACTTTAAAGGACTTTTCCACAAAATCTGGGAGCTCCATGTGTTCCTCGGTAGGTTCATGTTATTCCTCTTCATATTCCTTTAAGATAAGAAAATAATTTGCCGAATATGAAAATTCAAAACAATAAGGAGTGATACCCAATTAATTTTCAACAAAATTATATGATATATCATTTAAGAAAGAATAAACACACTATGATAGCTCATCTTCAATCTCTTTTTCAATGTTAAGTTTCTCTTGAAGTTGGATTTCACTAGATAGAGGTAGGTAGTTAGTCTTCTCCATTATTTCATAAAATTAAACCTAATAGGTGGATTATCCATATTCAAAAGTTAGAGAGGTACGAAATGGTGTTGGATATTTTACTTTATAAGGGAATATGATATCATGTTACACTTCATACTCATTCTAGAAATTCTCTAGATCATTTTGACCACCCCCACATAGCTCAGTAGTCAAGTCTTATTCATCATGAATCTACTATAAATATTCATGGCTGGTTTAAATCTAATTCTTGAGATGTTTGCGATACAAATATTATTCAATTGTAGCATCAACCTTTTGGACCTCTTCAGCAAAATTGATAGAATCTAGTGGTTCTTCCCTTGGGTTCTTCAGTCACTGATAGTCAGTTTTGACTTTATTATCCATGTTTATCAATTCTTGAAGTAAAAGTCATATATCTTAACCACTTGATATCAACTTGATCAGTACTATAAAATCATAAACCCATTTTTGGATCACCACATAAGTATTGTGAACCACATTTTCTTGGTCATTCGACTATGAGTAATTGTTTCATGTATAATAATAATCATTAAAAACATCATAGTAAAAGATTTTTTAGGTTTTTTTATAAAAGTAATGATAAACTATATATAATGCATGGAAAGGGAAATCAAATAGACATATGATTGGATCCATAGAAATGGTTCTATGTTTTCATGTACACATGTCCTGGGGTGTAGAAAATCTATTTAAAATTTTCCTAGTACAACATAATGGCTGACCAAAGTCATCTCACTTGAGGAGATTCACATTTGGTAAGTAAATAGTTATAATTCACTTAAAATACTTTTTTATTATTATTTTATGATAAAATAATAATACGGAATAAATAATGAAATTTATGATTCCTAACATGCAATGAAAAATACTGAGGTTAGTAGGAAATAACCTCTCCCTAAGTTTTGTTTTTAGGTTCCTTCATTATTCATATTGGTTTTTTAAATTTAGTTTGATAGTTTAATCATGAAATTTAATTAATTAACTACTATACTTTTATTTATCTGTTTTGAAATCCTGAATTCCTAGGGAACCTATTTCCACCTCATTTTATGTTAAAGATTAATGACACACCTTAACCAAGAGTGTGACAACTTTCAAGAGAATGATCTTTCGAATGTTGTTTAATCCATTGAAAATCTCAAATCTATTGTGTGAAGAGATCTCATTCAATGAAAGGAAGGGAAAATATTTAAATAAATTAACAAAGAAGAAATATAGATTCATGTAATGGTAGAAAAGATAAACAACCATACATTTCACTCTCATCCTCCTTAAATATATTCAATTTTTTAAGAATTTATGATTGTAGTTCAGGAACATAGATCTTCCCTTGAGGCCAATACATGTTCCAATAACTCATTATCAAGTGTAAGAGGTAATAATTAAAGAACATGAAATACAGAAGAAGTGGAAAGAGATATATAATGGGAAACATAAGAATAAAATTAATGGAACACTTTAATAAAAAAATATACATGAATTAAAATGAGTAAAAGAAACTAAAAAATTATGTAATAGCAAAAAAAAAGAAAACATAGTAGAAGTAACACCTTGGATCTTCATCCTATGATCACTTAGCACAACAAAAACCCATAATATTTATATAGAGATAAATATCATATATCATTACTCATTTAAATCTTCAATATATCTCAGTAAATGTTTGATTATATATTTTTGAATTCTCCATGTTGAATCTGTTAAGATACAAGGGATTTATAAATTTCAACATAGACTCATCCTTCGACGTAGAGAAATACATTTTGGTATAGCCTTTTTATTTTTTAATAGCCAATTCAGGGGCTATGGTGTTTTAAATTACTCTACCTCAAAATATTATTTTCTACATAATTATTCAGAAACATACCACTACATATATAGAACTCTATATAGTGCAACAAAATCATTGTAGCACAGCCTCATTTTTGGGAAAACCATCCACTTACCAGATGGATATACCCACACCCTGTTGTAAACACCATAGTGTAGGGAATTTATCACATGTATTTCTTCTAGAGAGCTAAGATGCACCTGGTCGTCCATGACTGCAACCTCCATTCACACTCAAATAAGGCTACCTCTAATCGAGATTCCTCTATGGGGAAATGGAATTCACTGTGAGTAAACTCTAGGGAAGCCTTCTTCCTTAAATTTAACCTACAACATAGTGATGGTGCAATAGATCAGGCTCATCCTCATCACCATCAAGATTTCACATTGGATGAATAGGCTGAGAGCCTATTTATGAAATAGATTTTGTATATTCAAATGGGTTTTATGGTGGTCTCTCAAGGTTATAGATTCCATCGATAGTAATCTGGGGATTCGATAGTGGGCTTCAACTCGAGATCGATCTCTCATGGCAGTGGCCATAGTCGTTCTTGGTGGTAGGTATAAAGTGAAAACAACATTGATCATAAGCAGCGATAGAGGGTTTTTTTGATGAAATGTTCAAGAGAGGGGGGTGTGACTTTGTTGTGGAATGCCATCATTTTGGTAATGAGAAATAGTACCCACATAAGACTTATTCTAATTCAATGTTAAGCATATTTGAGAACTTTTATATAATATTTCCCATGTTACCATGGCCCATAATTCTATGGTAGTGGGGGATCAGTGTCCGTAAACACCTCAAACAATGACATGGGTTGCGCTAAAATGGGGGCCCACACGAGCCTTAGCTCACGTGCCTTGTGGGCTCTTTACTATGTGACAAAATCTTCTATCTTACCACTTGATTCATTCTTCTTAGGGGATTTCATAAACAAATGTCCCAATATTATCATGGATATGTGTGTTGTAGGCCCTCTGGTTTAGGTCAAGTCTAGTTAGCCATTTTTTCACCTATAAAAAATTTAAAACACTTGGTATGTTTTACGAAAAATACTCAAAAAATATCTAATTTTCAAAATGAAAAATTTTTATTCATCTAATCCAAATAAATTCTGAAATTATAATTTATAATAATTTCACTAAACATATAATTACATGATAATATATATTAAAATCCATCTAAAATCACTGATTTTTTTAAAAAACAATTATGAAATAATGGTTTCATTATATCGCATAAAATAAAATTTTAGATTAGATCAATTGATGCCAAAATTAAATCACCCAAAACGATTATTTCATAAAGGAATTTAAATTTTGGTTCCAAAAACACCACTCTATAGTATTTTGATATTTTAAAGGGTAAAATTGAAGCAAACCCTTGAAACAGATCAATTAAAAAACATTTCTTAATATTATTGTGAAGTGATAAAATTAAAGATCACTTTAAAAAATCAAGTGGGTGAAATGAAATTTTTTTAAAACACCACTTTAAAATAAATCCAAATAGCTTATCCTTTAAAAATAAAGAATGGTTTTTCATAGAAAATGTAGTGTGAAATAATATAATACAAACATATTGCAAATCATTTTTAATATTTTGAAAATCCTTTTATTGAAAACCACATCCTAAAGAAACTAATAAATCATAATTTTGAAAATAGGTAAAAATAAGATTGATGATCAACTAAAATAATACATTTTTTAATTTCCAAATAAGAATATAATAACATTGGTGGGACGATTGAATATGCATATTGAGGAGAAAGAGCTCATTTAGAGAGGATGAGAATTTTTCTTAACACTAATAAATTTTATAAATAAATCAATCAATATAATTACACAAAAAATAAGTAGTAAATTATTTTTAATAAAATTATAAAATATTACAAAATAATCTTATAAAACTATACAAAAAATGAATTGATATGGATTAATAAAATATGCTGAGTTAATAAAAATTATTACCAATTACCCACAACCTCCATGAGAGTGATTTAATATCCTATATTATAATAATAAAAATATTAATAAATTATTTTAAAAACATATTCATATATATAACAATTTATACCCTTCAATTATAATAATTTATTTTACATTTATTAGAAAGTTGTTTTTTATTTTTATTATCAGATGTTAGTGATTTTGATTTCTTTGATCATGTCTCACAGTGTCGATGTAGATCACCATTAACTGATACCAAGCTCATCATTCCTAAATTATACAAGGTAAAAAATATATTATTTAAATATATTTAAAAAATTTAGATTTATTTTCATGATATTTTTAGTCATGATTCGTGAATATAGAATCTACAATGATCTTGTTTTGGTATATTTTTATGAAACAACTATTGAAATAATGAGTTAAATATTAATATAACACATCTAGAACCATAAAATATATATTAATTTATATTTATGACTAATAATTCCAGTATTTATGATTCTATAATCATTCATGATAGAAATCTATATCATTGATTATGTTAGTGGCTAAACCGACCAAGAAAAGAACATGTTATAATTGATGGTTGAGAATGATTTAGAAATTAATTTAATTCGAATAATATAATTATTAAAAAAATATCTATATTATTTAGATTTTTTTAAGGTGGTGAAATATATTTTAATAGAGTTTTATATATAATTAAATTCCGGATAGAAAATAAAATACGTCGCTTTTAGAAGGTAGTAGTCTGAATGTACACACGAGCATCATTATCATTTTACATAGAACGTAAAGAAGGAATGAATTGGATTATGTTTTCATATTATTAATAATTTTTTAAATATAATATTTAATCAATAAATTCCCCATTTTAACCATAAATTTAAGGCTGTTATTTAAAATGCATCATGCCGCTTATAGAGGTGGTAGTTCGCAAGTAGCAGAAGAAGAATTTTTGTCTTTTGAATAGTTAGAAGGTAGAAAATAGTTATATCATAGACATAATAACATTTTTGTATAATTATTATATTTTTTTAAAATATGTAAAAATGGGAATAATATATTTATATTAGATAAAATAATAAATAATGGAAAAGAAATAAAAAGAGATTAATTGTTAATTGTACCTTAATCTTTGGAATATATCATTTTAAAATTAGATTAAGAATTTTAGAGGTTGTATTTTATGTAGAAAATAATTAATATTATTTTTATAGGTGTTTTGGGGTGTTATTTAGTAAATTTTTTGTTGAATTTAGTTGTCTTGGTGTGTCAAGATAAGTGAGGTTGTGATGACTCATTTTATAAGGGTGAGGAGGGAAATAATTGTAATAATATAAAAGTTAATGTTTTAATTATAAGGTCAAGTGGATAAAATAATAGAAAATAATAGAGTGGTTGAAAGAGAAATATTGTTAATGCCTAAAAAATAAATTTCAATATATGTTTTTGACATGGCCTTATGTCTTTTTTTATTAAATGTTTCACTTTCACCTTTTTTGTTTTTTCCTTGGTCCATAATTTTTTACTTAAGTAATTTACTTTTAATGCCTAAAAATGAAATAGTAATTATTATATTATTTAAAACGAACTATTCCAAATATGAAATCTATTTTTTAAAATAAACTTTCAATGGTTAATATTAAATTATTTTAATATTAGTGTACATATCGCGTAAACACCATTTCTAGAAAATTATAATTTTAAAACATAAAAACTATGATTAAGATAAAATTTTAAATTTTGTTAATTTATATGGAATTAATGACTTTATTATTAAATATATAATAATTATTTGTATTTATAAATTATACAAAACTTTATTCAACCATCTGGATAATTATTTAAAAGATGTAGATCAAAAATAGATTTGATTAGTGTAAAATATTACTCTTGTTTTCAAAATGTTGAACATGAGTTTTATAAAATAAAACTTTTATTTTCAAATGATTTATTTTAATGTATAAATATATAGTTATTATATGAAAATGGTTCGATAAAATTTTAATTCATTATTGCACGTCATAAAATTGATAGGATTTGAAAAATCTATATTTTTTACTATTCACCCCAAAATCCATCTATTTCATAAAAATATCAAAAATTCACTTTAAGATAACTTTTTCATTATTAATTAAAAATTTATGTTATTTTCATAAAATTTGAATTAAAAATTTTAAAAATTTATTTTTTAAATGGAAATAAAAAATATAAAGAATTTTATTTTATTGAAAATGTCAATTTAAAGTGTTTTTAAAATTATATGAATTTATAATTTAAATAATGATAATATATTAGTTCAAATATAATAATATATTAAAAGTGATTAATTTAATTTGTTAGGATGAAATATAAAACACTTTAAAAATATTTATTTGAGAAAGAACAATCCTTTTTAATATTAAATTTTATTAATTATTGATTCTCAAAATTAAAGCAATTTTAGAAATGTAATATCTTTTTATTTACCAGAGTTCGAATTATTTTTTAATTTTATTAGTAATATTTATCTAATATTTATCGAATTGTTTTATTTTGGTGGTGTGTGTGGATTAAGATATCGATCATTTTTGGTTTATTTAATGTAATGATATATATTAAAATCAAAAGGAGTTACATGGTTATTATTTTTTGTAATATATTTTATCAATACAATTAAGTAAAATCATCCTTTAGTAGTGATTTATTTTATTAAAATAAAAATACACTTCACTTGAAAAAATTCCCTTGAAATATATCTTTTATATTAAATGATCTTAAATAAATACCATTAAAATTAATTATTTATACTCTACCAATTTAGTCTTACGATTCCATCAAAATTATAATATTTCATTGAATAATATCATATAATTATTTAATAATAATATTAAATGTGTTAAAAAACATTTTTATAATAAAAAATTTTAATCAAATTTTATATTTTTGTTTAATTATTTCCTATTTATGAAATATATTATTTTAACAATACACAATGTTAGTATACGTATGAGATATATGTATATCTAATGACCATATTTCCAATAACCATATATCCAATGACCATATTCCCAATGACCATATTTCCAATGATAATATTTATAGTGGTTAGATTTAATTTATATATATATACTTACTAAAATCCTGAATTTTTTCCTCACATCCTAAGTCTCACATATCATTCTTTATTACGTATTCTTTATATTTCTTTCACCTTTAATGATTTTGTTTCTCATTACAGGTTTTATTCTACTAATGGTTATTCTAAAGGGTGAATATGATCTACGAGATATTCTAGTTTTAATGATATCATTTTTTTCTACTTATTGTTCCCTTTTAATATATTCACTTTTAATTTATGTTATCATCGATGGTATGTAATACATGGTTTCATGTACTTTTTTGAAATTTTTTATCTTGATAAAATGTATCTCAATTTTTTTAGTTTGGTACTACGTGTGAAGAAATCTACTAAACAACATATTTACTTAAAAAAAATTTTCTATAAAGCTTAGGGTGTTATATTCACCCTTACATAAATAAATTTCATCCTTGAAATTGGAATTATCACTATCTAATAAAAGTATATAAGAATATCCATAAGATATACATAACTTAATATATAATTACTAATTAGATGAAAAGATGAAAGTGTTAGTAAATACTAGGTATTTCATATTTTAACTCTTAATAAACCCATGTCATGAATTTAATTTTTCACAACCATTTGTTCCAAATATGCTTCCCCAGTTTTCTTATATGACATAGGGGTTTCTAGAGACAAACATTTCACAACATTAATTTTATAATCTAGATTCCAACCAAACACTAAAATTTAATGTTAATAATAATATCTAATAATATAAAATCAAACCATTATATGAATATAGGAAATCAATCCTAGGGTATCTCATCCTATAACACTTTTATTTCTACCTATGATACTTTAGAGTTATTTTCCTATTATGTTTTTAACTTATTTATTTATATATTACATCATTAACTTCCCTTAAAATCATTTATAATGGTTCATAAATAGAATAAGATTTTACCAAAGAACATACCCTAAGATTTTCAAATTGTGTTTACAGTTAGTCCCACTTGTTTCACACCTTGTTATGATCAAGTAAATACCCAACCAATATTTTTTAGGGTTATTACACATTGGATAATCTATATCAATGCTGCATCCAGTTATTTATATCTAGAAAAATATATAATTTCTTTGAAACCACACACTCTACACTTTACCAAAATTTTATTATGTTTTTTATATATCTAGGATTATTTAAATCGGTTTTACTAATTTTCTCTGGTCATAATCCCCAAAATTGACTAATCCCTACCATGATACAATTTTTTGCAACACAGACTAAACATCAATATAAAATAATTCATTTTACAAGATTATTTATTATATCTAATAATTAATCATACCCTATATTTCATGAACCCATCCCACCAAATATACCCCTCATAGGATGAAAATGAGAGAAGGTACCTTTTTACTACCTGAAGCTCACCTCCAATAGACCATGGGTTAGAGATTAACACTGAGGGTGAATCAAACATACAAATGTGAGGCATTAACCAATAAGAGAACATTAAAAAGGGGGAGATAATAAAAGTACACCAATAAAATCCTACTTATATATAGATAAAACAAACCCATGTGAATACATGTAATAACATAAAATATTGGAATAATTCAAAGGAACTACAAGTTCCCAAAATGTAAACTCAATAGTGACCATGAATACCAAATGTCTCCAGAAAAATGACAAGATAGTCTTATCTAGACTGATCTCCAAATTTTTCCTACTGAAATGAAAAAATATTTATATATACACAGGGTTAGAACAATAGGTATACTCAGTAAGATCATCCCTAGAGTCCATCATACAAAATATAAACAGAACATACTAAAACCCAAAGAACAATATGTGAAGCTAACTCATCACCTAAATAAGAATACAATGTTCCTGCCCTCACCATGGATACCTATCACTAATAATCACATATAATAGAACATATATTATTGTAATACAAACAAGGGTATTCCACTAGCACTTCCCCATTAGTTCGACACTCTTCCCCAATGCCAAACATTGTGAGCCATCCCTCCCTAAAAGTATCAAACCCAAAAAAGCCTTGGCTAAAGCATCAAAATAGTCACCTCATGCATCACATCATCCCATGACACATCTCTATATAGTAACCAATTTGTTTATGGGATTTACCATAGCCTATATTGTGTATATCATACATAAGTTATTATACCTAAAGCCATCAAAACCCATACATAGTGTAATATACCTCAATCTATCACAAACCATATAAGAAGTACCTATAATATCCATTTGGATACTATATATAGAGATACGTATGAATATAATTACCACAATACATTATAGTTCTCTATACAAAAATATGTTGAAATTAACTATCATGAATACTAATAGATAAAACTACCAGGAGAAGAGATCACGGATAGAGGGGGTCGTTATCCATATGTCCCTTGATGACCTATATTTTTGCGAAAAATCCCCATTACAGTCCATGGGTTTTAGTCTCCCTACCGACATGTTTTGATTAGCATATGAAACCAAAAAACATATAGGATATAATATATTTCACAACCACACTATGGGCATTAATCTAGAATCAGGATCAATTGTAGATATTTCCACTTGAAAAGCTGGTTTTAGTAGCCAAGTGCTTGATATCCTATAAGCACATGAGAATTTAAAGAGTTAAATTTAAATTACCTTTTCATTTTTTAACAATTTACTATTAATTAATTTATTAATTAATTATCCATTAATTAACCACCAACATTATCCCGTGTTACATTCCATTAACCAGCAAAGTGAAGTCCATTCACTCTAGGCATAATCGATCTTAGTCCATAGTTTCTTAAGATTATCATCTTCTTAAAATTACAACAAGAACCAATACTATGGGTTAAAAAATTTAGTTAAACATTAATTTCATTTCATAATTCTACGTACTCAATGAAAAATTCTAATATATCATCAAGAGATGTATAAAAAAGCACAAACAGCAGTCTCAAGAAGTGGATAAAGTAATGTAGGTAAAAAATAAACAAAACCATTAAAAATATAGAAACATTTATCAATAAAATAATTCAAATTTCATCACAATAATGGCTAAGCTCAACTTCAACCTGTTCTATCAACATTAGTTTCATCCACAACATCACTATGCATCTCTCCATTATAGTTATCAATAGAAACCACTAACCTATGAACCCCCATGTATATATCATCAACAAAATTCCATTCTATGATCACATAACATCATATAAAATGTATTATATCTAGAGAAATGAAAAAGGTAGTAAGAAACAAAAAATCAATAAGAAATTCAAGCCCTAAAATAAGGAATCCAACAATCACATGAAAATGGGATCTCACAACTATAACACGAGGCTTTTATCCTTCACAATAAAAAAGTAAACCTTGACCCAAAACATTTATCTTTATAAATGAACCATTTTTATTTCATCTTGAATTAATTGATTCATTTATTATAGGCTATGTCTATGGGTAATCAAAGCAATCATCTATCACAATATATCATTTATTATAAAATGATATATAACATGATATCTAGTTTCTTCAAACCTTAACGAATAGAAACTCGCATAATGACTTTATTTATCATTAACAAAAATCATTACCATCAGCATGTTCTTTATCAAATTCCATTAAAACATGAAAAAACATATTTTAATTAAATCATGAATTAAGAATCAAATCTATTTCCGTCAAACTAAAAAATTAGATTTATTAAACATTCCTATTTACATTTTTATAAAAACAACTAATTTATTATCATTATGATTTTTACCAATCCCATTAAACAACATGGTAAATAATAATCTCATAGATATAATTCTATCTAGAAAATCAAAAGGAAAACTATTATCATGCTAGAAACACAAATGATCACTAACACTAAACAAATTATTTATTAATATGATTTATCCTTTATTGGGGGTAATTCCACCACTACCCAATGATGCTGAATAATGGTCAATTTATGATTACACATAAAATAAGGAGAATAAATGAATTCCCTACCTCAAGATTTCAACATTCTTTTACTGATAATGGAAACAACACATTTATATCTAATCACCTCTCCTGTATGGAAACTACATCCCTCTATGTATTCCATTCCACAATAATGACAAAAACATTACAAGAAACTCTATTAAAATGATAGAGATTACCCCCCATATCATGGAAGGAATAATGGGAGAAAACACAATATAACAAACAAGAAACTACAAGTACAAGGGGTATAAATCACCTTGTTTCACCACATATTGATTTCAAGAAGACGAGAATTAATCCCCATCAAATGGGGCTTCAATTCCTTTGAAAAGGAATATGGGGTGCCTAAGGTTCAAGATGAAAAGTT
The DNA here is from genome assembly GCA_963277665.1 of Viscum album. NCBI lineage: Eukaryota > Viridiplantae > Streptophyta > Magnoliopsida > Santalales > Viscaceae > Viscum > Viscum album. Next base: position 1,779,356,801 of record OY728157.1, read on the forward strand.
AGGATAAAAGTGGGTTTGGATGGAGGGTTTAGGTATTTATTAGCCAAATGAAAATTAGAAGACCATGACATAACCTAATGGACTACGCATCAGATTGGGATGGCACAAGAAAACTACATTATAATGTTTGGGACTATACCATAGCCAAATTTGTCAAAATATATATAAGATCAACATTTCAAATCCATGGTGTAGATCCTATAAACGCAGGGAGGTACTTTGGGGCTTCCAAATCCACTACACCATATAAACTATTTTCTAAGAAGGGGACCAAAACACTTCCTACCACCCAGAATGAAACTACCCCCAATTTGGATCAATATCCTCAAATCCATATGCTACATTGAGTATCCTCCACATCGTATCACTCAACCACCAATGAAGGACCCACACCGCAACCCTTCACCATGGTGGAACAATTCTAGAAATAGAAGTTTCTTCAAAATCTCCATTCATAGGACCCCACAATATATCCAAAATCACTACACTATAATGACTCAGATTAAAGTGCGACCTAATTCTCCATAGTGTTGAATATTTTGTTAAGATGATATTTCATCTTAACTCCCATGTCCACCATAAACCTCATCTAAGAACCTACAAAAACACAAATACAGAAATGAAATGGTTACTATGATCCAGACACTTACATAATACACCTATCAAACTATTCACATCCTCAAAAATCCAAAACCAAACAAGGATTAGTAAGAAAAAAAGGGTTTTCCTAATAAACACCCTATGAGTCACCTATTATGAATTTAAACATCAAAGGAGATTAACCACCTTGGTTAAAGAAATAAATAACAACACCACACACAACAACAACCAGATCCTAAAAACTCTCTTGGGGGATACACCTCTCAAAAACTATAAAGGTTACCAATAAATAAATATAAGAAAAAAATCTCATAAATTTTATAGAGTTAATATCCAAAAAAGTTAAATGAAACAAGATAAGAGCTAAAAATCAAACTACATTGGGGTATTGGATGATTATCTATGGATCACATTCCCTGGTGCTCTCCCATACTCCACCATTATGCTAAAATACACAATCTAAGGGAATAACATGCCCTCAAAATACTTTCTCATGGAAGTACTGGATCTCCATAGGCCGTTCCTCGAAGGCCACATCATCATCAATGTCGATATCACCCCAATTGATGGAATTATATTTCACAACACAACCCTGGATACATCTTACTTTATTGTGAATTTGAATTTAATTTTTCCTGATTGAGGTTGGGGTTGAGTTCTGGGTAAGATTTTCAAATTCTAAAACTCTTGGGATAGTTTTTGGCCTATGCATGGTTGGCGCATGGTTGATGAACAGTCTGGTATACCATGCATCCAAGAAGCCCAGCCTGCTCGGTGGAAAATAATAATAATCATAATGATAATTAGTTGAAAAATAAAATAAAATATTAAAATTTGAGGAATGATTAATAATAATAATGTTATTATTATTAGGTTTATCATTGTTATTATTGTTATTATAATTAATAAAGAAGACTATTATTATTATTAGATTATTATTATTCTATGGTTGGTATTATTATTATTATTATTATTATTATTATGAGTATGTTATTATTTTTATTAACATATTAAGTATTATTATTATTATTATTATTATCATTGTCATAACTTTATTTTATATTCCTTTCCTTTTTTATGAAACCCTAAATATACCCTCCCCATACCTTTAGTGTGATGTGATATAGCCCCCACCCCTTATGTGAAATTAGCGTATCACAACCACCTCACCCAACAGACTCCCCTCCCTTCTTCTGACCAACCTACATCCCTGAACACCTCTCTATTCCCGAAGGCCCGATTCCAGCACACCTCCCAACTGCTGTTCTGGAATGGTCTAACCCTAGCGCATGCCCCATGTGCACCACCTTGTTGGGAAGTTTGACCTCCCCACACCATCATGCTCGCCTGCATGAGGCCCCTGGTCTGGCGACATCATTTCTGGTGGCATGACCTCCCTAATCTACCTTGGTCCAGACTTATCCCCCTACGCATCTCCTCCATCTCCTATCTGGTGCGTAGTTTCCCTCTCCTCTAGTTTGTTTTAACTTTTAATTTTATTCTTCATCAATTTGGTTAAACCATAGGGTTTTGGGAATAGCAATTTTTATTTTTCTTGTTTTCTAGGGTGTGTAGTTGCCCCACGAGGCATTGTTCTTCCTTCTATTGACGTTATGTTGTGTTCTCACATCTTGAGGTAGGTGTCTCTATGACATTTAATCCAATTTCACTCCATGTGATGCTTGAGTTTTATTATTTAATCCTTAAACATATTTTTCACCACTATTATATTCATAGTTAATTAATGGTAGAATTTTCTTGTTGATAGATTTGGTTAAAAATAGGTTTATCGATGTTTGCCTATATATTATCATGTTTGTGCTTATCAAATTAGGTGTAATCAAATCTGTTTCTCTTTTAATGGGTTATGTTTGATGTTTTTGGGTGGTGTTTACCTATAGAAACATATTAGGATACTTCTTTGGCATTTTGGGATAGCTTTATAAAAATCAGTGATTTGATGAAAGGGTTTATTGTGTTGGTGGATAGTGAGTGTAATGTTTCTTCAAAAAGTAATGGTTGGGAAAGGACCGCTTGTTTTATGCCATTGGATGTGGGCACATCAATGGATGCATAGAGTGTACCCATGGATGGGTCTTCAAATGATGACAAAATTTCGAGTGGTTCTTCTCTCTAACCTTGGTTTTCTAAAAATAAATCCTATATCCTCTTTACCTATATTTTTATAAATGTTTCCATGGTTTAAAAAATGTATTGGGTGGTTTCAAAATTGTGTGGAAGGTTATAACTTGTTTGGTTTTTGATAAAAATATAATTTTTTCATAAAATGGTTGAAAGCCCATTTGGAACCTTTGTGTGTTTTGTGCATGTATTCAACTCATTTTTTGAGATTGATTGAATCTAAAACAAAGGCCCATTTAGAATGTGTGACATTTCTAGGTCTGGGTTTGAAACTTAAAGGCCATTCGGTGAAGTGATAGTGAAAATGGAATTTATTATGGTTGGAAATGGGTTTTAACGTGTTGTTTTCCATTTGATTAATGAACCATAGATGGGTAGAACTAAATGCCCATTTGAGTTTTGAAATTTATTTTATAAAACCATTCTCTAGTTGGGTCCATTACTTATTTGTTGATCCATGAGAGTGGGAGGGTCCAAAGTATGTGACCACCCTTGTGTAATGAATGTTTCACAGAAAGTGAGCACCCTTGAGGTGGCTGGGTGGTGCCAGATTATCTGGTGTGTTGGTTATATATATGTGTCTTGATGTTTGAATTGTATGGAACACCCCCTTATGAAATATTTATGGGAACCTAGCATATAAAAGTGGTTTAATAATAAGATTTATTGCACTAGTTTATATTACGCACAGGGCAATGGCCCATAGAAGGGGTATGTTTTATTATTACTACTATGGTAATGGGACCCTCAACTAGGCTAGGTAGGGTGATGGTCAGGTGTTAGTTTGTTATGATGTAATCGAGTAAGTCATGCCTTTGAGATGAGTCACATGTATAGTATGTTCTGGTCATTGTATGAGTTCTAAGGTTTTTTCTAGTGTTTTCTGCATTACAAGAATTATTAGAGTCGTTACCCTCATCATGTAGAATCTTGTTCCATGTACCTCATTTTGGTTTTTATTAAGGAAACTATGAATTTTTAGTTGGTTTAAAAGGGTTCTTATGTGGATGTTTAAAAAATAAATCACAATTCCCCATTTTCCCTTCTTGTGCCTTATTTTAAAATATCAGGTCAATATACCTTGTTGCTTGTTTGTTTTAAAATTCATGGTATATATACAAATCTATTGTTTATAAATGTATTTCAAACTGGTAATAATATAATTTTTTTGGGAATGGAATGGCATGGACTCTATGGTGTTTACCTACTCAACTATTGAGCTCACACCCTACCGATACCACTCGGTGTTAGTAGACTCGATATGTTTTACAAGTTTAGGTTTTTTTTAAGGTTCCATAGCAGGTTCTCACGATCATAGGATGGCTAGTATTGTGGTTGGAGGTCACTATGAGATCATAAGGATATTGTGTGGTAGAAGTTCTATTTTCTCATTTTAGTTTCAATTTTGTATTTTTTTTCAGCTTGTTTAGTCGTATCTTGTAGATGGTATTGTTTATATGATTTATGTTATGTTGTAAGATATTATGGATTTCAGGGTTCTCCTTATCTGTTCTTGGTTATTTATTTAGGGAATAAATCATTCCCACATTTATGTTTTGATGCTCGGTACTAGTTTCCATCCCGGGGGATCGAGAATTCCCCTCAGTACATGCTATGGACCAACTTGGGTAGCCGGTTTCGGGTTGACCTAGGTTAGTTCTGGAAAAAATGGAATCATAGGGAGGTTCTTATTATTTTCGATGTCCATTAGAAGGATATTTGAACTGTTAATACTTGGGTGGTAAGTGCCGGAAGAGCATCATGAACTCTTGGTCACAATAATCCTTCAGTTACTAGGGGTAGTACGGGATTTGGGTATTTTGTATTGGGTCATTTTGGATTGAGAGACGAAAGTGGAGGTGAATCGGGTTATGTTTCGGCCTCACAAGGTGCAGTGACCCATGTGGAGTCCAACTTCCTAATTCAAGTTCTTCTTAGTGTTATGTCTTACATAGGAATTGTCTCACCACCATATAGTCAGGTTAGGCATAGTAACTAGTTCCTCATTTTAGTAGTTTGTTGTTGGTTGTGATTTATTTTGATATCAGTTGATGTGAGTCTATGTTAAAAATGAAACTGGTTTTTAAATGGAAAAGTGTTTCATTCAAATTTTATTGAAATTTTGGAATTGGATTTTTAAAGAGGATTTGTTTCTATTTGGGAATTTTTTTTATTTTTTATTTTGGATTTTATGAGTAAAAGAGATGCTTGAAAATTGGCACGTAGTATGGAGGGTCACATGTGCATGGGTATGTATAGAGAGAATGTGGGGATGTTGTTCCCTGGATGATGTAGAGAGTATTAGATTGATACACATGATACATTTCATAAGGGTCTATAGGTATGTTTTTAAAATTTAAATGGAAATGGTGGTTTTGAAAGGGGATATGAATTTTTGGGAATTGGATTTAGTTTAAAAACAGGGTTTCGGTATATTGAAAATGGATTTGTAATGTGTCCATTTTGAAAATTTATATGAAAATTAATTTTTTTAAAGTTGTGTTTGGTTATGAATGAGTTCTTTTGTCCTTTGATCTAGTTGTTTTGAGATCAGGGTGTTCCTTTTTATTATGTTCTAGGCTTGATACTAGTTTTAGGTTGTGTTTTTCGTATTGTTATGGATTTTATACTTATAAATTCCCCCCAAGGTTTCCAATGTGCCATGCCTAGTTCCTGATTTTTTTCATGTGATACCTATTTATCAAGTTAATCGAGGTCCGTTAAAGGATGTTGTATGGTTCATAGAGATAGAGTGTGTCTTTCGGTTGTGGGGACCTATCTAGGGTGTTACGGTTAACACCATCTCAGTTTTATTTGAGGGTCCAGTTTTGGACTAGTAAAGATTGGATGTGTCATCGTCGTTAGAATTTGGGATGTAGTTGGTGGTTTTCATCTTTTATAAGGGTTCCCTATCCGGCGAGGAGTGGCTACCAGAGGAACCTAACTCCAAGAAGATCTATTTTTCAGTGCCAACTTCCAGTTTTTCAGAACATTCTCTTGTGTGCCACCATTATGGCCAGTTCAGGAATTCTAATCCATCATGTTTCATCCATTAGAAAATGTACAACCATTGTGGTCATTTTAATAATTTGTAGGAAGAATGAGTTGGGGAATGGTGGATGAAAATGCATGACATTGAGGTAAGAGATGCTTCAACTATCAAGGCCCCAACCGCATGTATCAGGGTGAAGCTGGCAAAGAGTTAGTAGTTTCTAAGGGTGTGTGGAACCTTAGTCCAGATCTTGTTTTCATCTTTGTATTGGAAATATATAGAGTATCCTTGTTATATTCTTTCCACCATCGTAATCTCATAATTGTTGAGGTGTTGTGATGAGCTTATTCTACCATAATCCAGGTATCCTTATATGATCTTGGTGTGGTTTCTAAATTTTTTGGATTCATCAAAGGATGTTGGGACCATCAATAAAAAGACCTGTTATGATTTTGAGTTTGGTCTCAGCTATGTTCTTTAGGGGGATTTTTTGTTTTATAAAATTAATGGGTGCTATTTATAGGACCTTTCTTAGTTTGGGAGCCTCTCTATGGGTTTTCCTCTAGTTTTTTTTGTTTTGTAAAGTATTACTCCATCCCAGTGTTCAGGTGTTCCGGATTTCCCCATAATGTTTTTAATCCTAGTGGTGGAGTTGTTCTATTAGTGTTGAGAAAGTCGGTTGAGTTCGGGTTAGGAATTACCTAGTCTTTAGTTGCAGGTATGATTTATTCGGTTGGTGTGGGAGGTGTTGAGTTAATTTATCATCATTAGGTTTCTAGGCTGTTTTGTAGGAATATTTTCATTTAAGTCTTTGGGGTGTTTTTCGGTCTATGTGGAGAAATTGAATGAGTTTGGTTTGGGAGTTCCCATGTTCCCCCCAGAGGGTGGCTTGTTCGGGTTCCAAGGTTTCCTTATTAGTAGATTCTTGTGGTGGATAGAACCCTCCAATGTTCTCCCCTCAATCTCGGGTAATGTTTTTTCTGGAATTGGTCAGGTGTAAAGTTTGTTGGGAATGGTCACCCTAAGGATTTTGGTTTTCTTTGGTTTTGTCTGGGCATGGACTCGAGTTGTGTTAACTATTGGATGGGTGACTTTATGGGGGGAAAAAGTGTCTGTGGTAGGGATAATTGTCACACCCCAACCCTAAATACCTATTATTTTATAATTCCATGGCTTTAAATTTTTTCCAGTTGAGGTTCGAGTTGAGTCCTGTGTAAAATTATCAGATTCTAAAACTCCTGAGAGAGTTATTGGCCAGCGCACACTCTAGCAGAACTTGAGGCCATGCCACATAGCCTACTCGGTTTCCAAATAATAATAATTATAATTAGTAAAAAAATGGAAAAAATTAAGGAAATATTAATATTAATATTAATATAGTTATTATTATTATTATTAAGAAATAAGATTATTATCAATATTAAAATTATTATTATTCTATTTATGGTATTATTATTATTATTATTATGAGTATGTTATTATTATTATTAACATATTGAGTATTATTAATAGTATTATAACCTTCTTTATTTTTTAAGAAACCCTAAATATACCCTCAAACTCCCTTTGGTGGGATGTGATCCATCCCCCACCCCCTACGCGACTTCTGTGCATCACACCCCCTCACCTACAGAAATCCCCCTACCCCTAGCAGGCCTACATCCTGGCATGCCTCCCTATTCCTTGCAGCCCGATTCTGACATGCCTCCATGCCCATATTTCAGCGTGGCCCGACACGAGTGCTTCCCCCATGCGCACCACCCTGCCCAACAGTCCGACCTCCAAACTCCTTCCAGCTCTCCGGCATGAGCCCCCCCCCCCCCCCCCCCGGTCTGGAGACATCATCTCTAGAATCCCAAACTCCCTACTCCACCTTGATTCGACTGTATCCCCATGCACAATGCCTCCACCTCCTATCTGGCACGCGGTTTCCCCTCCTATGATGTGCCTTACCTTTGATATTGTGGTTTCATAAATTTCTCCCAACCCTAGGGTTTTGGGTATAACAATTTTTATTTTTCTAATTGTCTAGGGTGAATGATAGGTCCTTTGGGCGTTGTTCATACTTCCGTTGAGGATTCGTCATGTTCACACATGTTTAGGTATGTCATGAATCAAGTCAGGTCGCCATCCGACCCGGTGCCTGACTCGGTCCGCGGCATTACCCGAAGGGCATTCCCGATCCCCACGGGCTGGCAACCAGTACCGGGCATCATAACAAGCAGATGGGAATGGTTTATCCCATAAAAATAAAATACAGATAAATAGGATTGAACACAATAAGACAGGTAAACAATTTCAGCAAAAAATAAATCTAGAGATAATCAACTAGACGTACCTCTACGTGACCCCATGGGTCACCACCGACATAGAACCACGCTTGCCCAAAAGCAACCCAAGTATAAAACATGAAACTGAGAGTAAAGTAGGCATGAGCACCGAGGTGCTCAGTAGGAAAACCAAAGAAAAATTCAATAACGTCTCATGCCCCTACCTTTAATAAGAAATCCAATAATGCATGTTTGAAAAAAAGACCTATTAAAATAATGTTTTCCACTGCATTAAAAATTTAAGTAACAGGTTTCACTTTTAAGGAAAACATTTCACATCCAATATGTTTTAAAAAAATGGAATCAAGCATGAATTAACCTTTTGAAACAAAAAGAGAGAAGTTAATACTAAAATGTGGTTTTTCACAATAGAATCATTATATATGAAACAATAAAAATGGAAATCACACCACAAGTAACATGTCACAAACGAGCACCATGGGAAATCCCTAAAGGTAACTAGCACAAGTGGGACCCTAGAGACCTCGTACCTTGGTGAAACGTAACCATAAAAATTATCTGTTCCCATGCATGAGCTACTAGACAAAGCAACACATCCATAACCTAGTGGTCCCCAATATCATCACATGTTTAGTTAGTGTTTTTGCGTCAATCCTGCTAGACTGAACCGGGAAGAAACCATACCGTGTCATCTAGCGTACTATTCCTAGTCTTCCCACCTAGATACCCGAGGTTTCCCATGTGTTCTATTCCAAAAAGGTGGGGAGTTTTTATCAAAATAAAAGAAAGGAACATCACACTTTCTTTATACTAAAAACTCACTAAACCGCTCACCACCGTTCTCCCTCCTTAAGCGCATTCCCCTATTTCACATTACATAAATCATAAGCCTCAACATTAGGCACATATTTGTACACTCAACATACAAGTCATTTTCTAAAACAAAGGGGTTTTCCTTAGGAGGGGTTTTCCAATTTTACAAACCATTTCAAGGGGCCAAACAGGCTTTATGGTTTTACAAATAATAGTTTTCATTTTTGAACATATAATCACATAAAATATTTTCAAAACCTTTTTAAAATCCCAATTTAACAATCTACATTTTACATATAAAAAAACAAGCATGAACTCTTTCTTAAAATGATGCAATTCATCTATGAAAGTCCAAATGGAATTTGTAATACCTTACATTTTTTTTCAAAACAAATGCATAACCATTATTAGAGAATTCACCCAGATTTCATAGCATGTAAATATAAAATCTATATATATATAACATATTTTCAAAGAAAGAATGAAATTACAAAATTCAAACTAAAGGAATAGGCATAAGAGACCTACCTCAAACATGTCGTAGTTTGTCGATGACCACATGAACCGATCCTTGTCACATAGACGCACGTGCATGTATACATATATATATACACACCTAGATGTATTGCACATATTCCCCATGCCATGAGGGAATATGCACAATGAGGGAATATCTATATACATGACTTACTATATGCATGTACATGCAGGGATCCTCAATACTCGCGACCAAGAACCATCGCAGCGAAGTCCAACACACTACATATATAATTTAATAAAAAAATTCAAACACTTAAACAATCTATAAAACACTTCAAAATAACACATCAAAGGCTCGCGCCAATGAAACACTCAACTTCAAGTTGGGAATCCACTTTGAAACCAAATTTACAACAAATAGACATTAAAACATACCTTACATAATTTAAAAGAATTTACAATACATATTGAGGAATGCACAACAAGACACACACAAACCCCAATTCCATTTTTAAAAATGACGCACAATAAAAACCATTGAAAACTCCATCTGCATCACCCACACAATTAAAATAACCAACTGCATAATGAAAATGACCATTTTCTTGATTAAACATACCGCTGAGAAATTTATTAAATAGTTTTCAAAATGCATCGATTGACTCAAAATGACACAGGCTTAATAAAAAATTATTTTATGACTACACGCACATAGAAGCTACACTAAAACATCAATTGTACCCTTTGCACACACTAAAAAATTAACTGCACAATTTATAAAGCACTATTAAATAGTTCAACATGGGTTTTCATAGTAACAAATACTCATATCATATAAACATACCACTAAACTCAAAACCACATAAAAAATATAATAAACTTCAATTAAAATTGAAATCGTATAAAAAAAGTTAATAAACATGCTAAATTAATTAAATTCACGAATCAATTTATCAATAATAATTTTATAGGAGGGACCGCCTACCTCGATGTAGGATAACTTTACCAATTTGGTGTGTAAAGTCCACTACACATCAATCACACTTAAATCCACTCAAATAAACCCTAAAATCATATCATTAAACCATTTATAATCAAAATCGAAACAAGGAAATCCCAAAACTCTATCCCAGAAAAACCAATACCCTAACCTATCAACCTTAAAAATATAAGAAACATCTAATTGAAGGTGAACACACCTATGGCGAGGGCGCCGAATGATGGTTTGAGTTTAAGGGGGATGTCGGGGTTGCGGCACGCCTGAAAAAATCATTCAGAAGAGGGGAGGTGCGAGTCCGGATGTTGTGGGGCAGCGGGGAGCTACTGATTCGGTACGGGGCGCACTACAAGGTGTCCTAAGGCAACGGGTAGAGAGTAGGACGCCGGTCCGGGTGCGCGTCGCCAGAAGGGATTGAGAGGGGTGGTCTGGCAAGGGAGGAGCTGCGACGGGTGAGTGACGGGGGTGACGTCGGACGGGAGGAGGAGGGGCGCGCGTGGCTGGAAGGGAAGCGGAGGGGGGGGGGGAGCGTCGGTCCTGTTCACCGAAGAAGAAGAAGAGAGGAGGGGTGTTGGGGTTTATCCTACCGGAAGAGAAGAGGGGAGGGCAACGACCTAGGTTAGTAATAGGGGAGGCACGCTGCGCAAAACAGAACGGGGGAGGGGAGGTTTCCATACAGGAGAGAGGGGAGAGCAAGAGGGAGGAAGGAAAAAAAGAGACAAAGAAAATAATAAAAACAAGAGAAATAAAAAAAAGATTGGAGAAATAATAATAATAAGAGAAAACATAATAAAAATGAAATAAATAATAATAATAATAATAAATAAATAATACATCAAAATTCTAATTAATCGTAACAAATTTTAATACCAGTTATGAGACAAAAAATAATAAAACCAAAATAATAGAAACAAAAAAATTAAAGTATCAACTGAAATAATAATAATAATAATATCTTCATTGAAGCATTAAATTAAATAATAATAATATTAGTAATAAATATAAAATAATAAATAAAAAAGTAGTTTCAAAATAATTATATTAATTATTCATCTAGACACCGCGCACAGATGTGCACATGATCACATGAACAGTCGTGCGACCATGTAATAGTAAATTTAAGCATAAAACTTTATATTATTAAAGTTGGGAACTACCCATGGTCGCACATACAGTCGCGCACACCTATAAGATCCCAATTTCTTTAAAATAGAACCAGTTCAAACTGCATCTCAAAATCCAGACGCAAAATAATTAAAATAAGATAAAGCGTCGAGTCGGTGTGTGACAATTCTTCCCACCATGACACTTTCTGCCCCCAGAAAGTCCCCAAAGACTAGGTCAACCCAATATTACAAGCAAGAACACAAAGATACCTAAAACAGAAATCAATCACCCGATGATCATGCATTCAAGACACCCATGACCTGAAACTACAAATATCTCAAAATCAGAATCACCAAGAAGATCAACCAGCAACAAGGAATTCACCTCAGGCAGAACTACAACATGGAACACCACGACCCCTAACATAGGGATCACCAGGGCCGCTCAAGATCTCCAAGAATAGTCATCCAGCGACCCTCTACCTGTACTAGCCAATTAGCATGGTCGAGGTCGAGCGGTGCAGAAGTAAGGGGCTTCTCCACCAAGTGAACTTTGAAAAAAGTGTCTTCCACGAGCTCGACCTATAGTGGTCTCCCCACCATATTAGGGTTCTTTTCAAACATTGTTTCTTCAAACAAAGACAACTCACCAACCCAGACACACGTCTAACACTAGCTTGACCATCTAAACTCCCTATGTTTAACCAACATAATAGGGGGGCATTGGTGAGACCCGCACTGGGTATCCCCACCATTTTAAAATTTTACAACACCACGAAACCCATGAGGGAATTCCAAGTTTAATTTGAGAAATAATGACTGAACCCTTCATCACAAACCCACCAACACAGATTGGCATGCACAAAAGATTCCTACACTGGATAAAACTTTTCCCCATGAGATAACATTGATAGCAGAAACCCATAACCAGGAGGCGAACTAAGAAGGCGCACAACAATTCCACAATACATGAGCATCTACGACCATAAGAAGGTTCACAGAGCACACCCACTAGCTTTTCAAGAATACGAATTCTCCGAACATATTTAATGCCCAAGAGGAACTCCCATAAACTAAGACCGCAAAAAGGATACATGACCTTCATACTCATCATGATAAAATGAAGCCTTCAGAGGTGATACAGAAATAAAGAAATTTATGTTGTCCCCAACCGTCATTGCGACTTAAGTCCGACCAAACTCGTACCACGCCTGACGAGTTTTGATTGCGTGCAAGCTTCACCCCGATACCTATGGCTGGGGCCCTGATGTCTGAAGCATCTACCACCTTACAGTCATTATCTGACCACCTATTACTGGAACTTACTCTGCTAGAAAAGCCTCCTGCATACTTCTCCTCGTGCCCCAAGCGTCCACTTCGTCAACTCACCAACTGAGAATTTCGGCGAAAAACATAGAGCGCCTGACTGACCACCCTAGAGATAGGGAATTGAGCAGTCTGTCAATTGCGCGACAAAAACTGATGGAAGGGGCACTATAAGAGAAGGTCCCTTTGGTTCACACTCCTCATCGGATGAGGAACATTCACTTACCACAATATGAACATGACCAACAACTATTATGAGCATTAAAATGATTGTTTGACACAACCTTTTGGGAACATGAGCTAGCTCATCAGAAAGGTCAAACGCACATCCTTCTCCACCTATTGACCGGTCAAGAACCTATGAGATCCACCACATTCTCTTGCCTTCACTTCCTTAGGCATGACCGCGGGATGTGGCTAGTCTTGAGGATCACTCGCGACATCCTCATTTGCAACGAAAACGGAAGGATTACCGTTTGCTGGTGTAGACTCGCTCCTCTAGACACACTTGAGACAACTTACACCCACACAACTTTTGGAGTTACTCAAAGACTGGAGACACTTATAACTTTCCAAAAGCATTCAACAATATCTAACTGACCTCGAAGTCTATGAACAATCGACGCCACTGAGCAGAACCCAACTCCGCCACTCTACTAGGTGTCTGGGTTGATCCAAGAACCGAGAGACTTGCTGGAAACCCATGAGACATTTCTAGGGGGCATATCTCAAACAAGAAACAAAAAATAGCCTCCACAAATCCAAACACATCACAAAACAAACATCAACATTCCAGAAACAAATCCAATAATTCCAATTTAAACCATCAATTCATTTTTAAATAAAAACATTCACATGAAAACCCAAACACAATGCAATAAGACTAAACAACTCTTTTGAACCCATTGCTTTAACTCCAGACTCAAAACCATTTTCAAATTCCAAAACCATTTAAGCACTAAAACCCATTTTAGAGAAAACCCCACTTTTCTGGAAACAAGATGTAGCTCTTAAAATCAGTCACTCACCACTGATATTCCTGGATGTCTCGCAAATTTTTCTTTCTGTGCCACTGAGGTACCCATCCACACAATCCACCAACTATCCATTAATCACGTCCACGTTCCCACGCGAGCATCCATAGGAATACTAATAGAAAAAGAAATGTTCTTCTACTTTAAAATATAAAACATTTTCAATATTCCAAAAATACTCCCCATTTTCTCAAAAATCATTTCAATGATTCAAGAAAAATTTTCAAAATGATTTCCATTTCTAAAACAAACCACTTCAATTTTAGTTAAGAAAATATGTTATTTTAGGAATTCAATTTTTAATAAATCAAATGCCAAATTTCCAAGAACAAGATCCAAGAGAAAAGAACCCAAAAAATCATGTCAGCCACACACCAAAATAAAATAAGAGCAGCACCAAATTCTGCTTTCCTTTTTAAAGGAAAACAATTTTGCGCCAATCCCAAAACCGAAGCAGGACATCACAAACATCAAATCACCTGGGTAGATGACTAGTGGTCATGTCTAACCTGGCTACATGGTTTAGCAGACTGTGCCCTAGGAAAGCACCAACCACTAGGATTATCAAACTGTACTCTCAGGTATCACAAGGGTCGCTACTCCATGTGAGACTGCGCGAAGTACCGGTTTACTCCTATTGTCATCCCCCATCCACAAAGACCAAATCCAAAACATAAATTCCAAAATAACCCTCGTTACTCGAGGATCATAACGAGCAAGAGTTCGCGATGCTCTTCCAGCACCCAGCACTCGAGTACCGACTATCCTATCTCTGATCTACCTGACACCCCAAATAACAAGAACAAAACCTTGGGATTCTCATACCATTTTGTCACGAATCAAGTCGGGTCACCATCCGACTCGGCGCCCGACTCGGTCTGCGGCATGACCCGAAGGGCGTTCCCGATCCCCACGGGCTGGCAACCAGTACCGGGAATCAAAACAAGTAGATGGGAACAATTTAGTCCCTAAAAATAAAATATAGATAAATAGGAATGAACACAATATGACAGGTAAACAATTGCAGTGGAAAATAAAACTAGTGATAATCAACTGGATGTACCTCTAAGTGACCCCATGGGTCACCACTAACATAGAACCACGCTTTCCCGAAAGAAACCCAAGTCTAAAACCTGAAACTAAGAGTAAAGTGGGTGTGAGCACCGAGGTACTCAGTAAGAAAGCCAAAGAAAATTTCAACAACGTCTCATGCCCCTGCCTTTAATAAGAAATACAATCATGCATGTTTGAAAATAAGACCTATTAAAATAATTCTTTCCACTACATTTAAAATTTAAGTAACAGGTTTCAATTTTATGGAAAACATTTCATTTCCAATATGTTTAAAAAAAGGGATCAAGCATGCATTAACCTTTTGAAACGAAAAGAGAGAAGTTAATACTAAAATGTGGGTTTTCACAAAAGAAGGATTAGATATGAAACAATAAAAATGGAAATCACACCACAAGTAACATGTCACAAATGATCACTATGGGAAATCCCTAAAGGTAACTAGCACAAGTGGGACCCTAGAGACCTCGTACTTCGGTGAAACGTAACCATAAAAATTATTGGTTCCCATGCACGAGCCACTAGACAGGGCAACACATCCAAAACCTAGTGGTCCCCAACATCATCACTTGTTTAGTTAGTGTTGTTATGTCAATTCTTCTAGATGGAACCAGGAAGAAACCCTACCGTGTCATCTAGCGTACTAGTCCTAGTCCACCCACCTAGATACCCGAGGTTTCCCATGTGCTCTATTCCAAAAAGGTGGTGAGTTTTTATCAATAGAAAAGAAAGGATCATCAAAATTTCTTAATCCTAAAAACTCACTAAACCGCACACCATCGTTCTCCATCCTTAAGAACATTCCCCTCTTTCACATTACATAAATCATAATCCTCAACATTAGGCACATATTCGTATACTCAACATACAAGTAATTTTCTAAAACCAAGGGGGTTTCCTTAGGATGGGTTTTCCAATTTTTAAAACCATTTCAAGGGGCCAAACATGCTTTATGGTTTTACAAATAATAGTTTTCAATTTTTAACATATAATCATCAAAACTATTTAAAAACCGTTTTAAAATCCCAATTTAACAATCTACATGTTACATATAAAAAAACAACCTTGAACTCTTTCTTAAAATGATGCAATTCATTTATGAATGTCCAAATGGAATTAGTAATACATTACATTATTTTTTCTAAACAAATGCATAACCATTATTAGCGAATGCACCCAGATTTCATTGCATGGAAATATAACATATATATATATATAACATATTTTCAAAAAAAGAAAGCAATTATGAAATTCAAACTAAAGGCATAGGCATAGGAGACCTACCTCAAACATGTTGTAGTTTGTCGACAACCACACGAACCGATCCTTGGCACATACACGCACATGCATGTATACATATATATATATACACCCCTAGATGCATTGCACATATTCCCCACGCCATGAGGGAATATGCACAATGAGGGAATATCTATATACATGACTTACCATATGCATGTACATGCAGGGATCCTCAATAATCGTGACCCAAAACCATCGCAGCGAAGTCCAACACACTACACATATAATTTAATAAAACAATTCAAACACTTAAACAATCTATAAAACACTTCAAAATAACACATAAAAGGCTCGCGCCAATGACACACTCAACATAAAGTTGGGAAGCCACTTTGAAACCAAATTTACAACAAATAGACATTAGAACATACCTTAATTAATTTAAAAGAATTTACAATACATATTGAGGAATCCACAACAAGACACACACAAACCCCAATTCCATTTTGAAAAATGACGCACAATAAAAACCATTGAAAACTCCATCTGCATCACCCACACAATTAAAATAACCAACTGCATAATTAAAATGACCATTTTATTGATGAAACAAACCGCTGGGAAATTTATTAAATAGTTTTGAAAATGCATCGAATGACTCAAAATGACAAAGGCTTAATCAAAAATTATTTTATGACTGCACGCACACAAACGCTACACTAAAACATCAACTTCACCCTTTGCACATACTAAAAAATTAACTGCACAATTTATAAAGAACTATTAAACAGGTCAACATGCGTTTTCATAGAAACAAATACTCATATCATATAAACATACCACTAAACTCAAAACCACATCAAAAAATATACTAAACCTCAAGTAAAATTTAAATCGCATCAAATAAAAACTTAATAAACATGATAAATTAATTAAATTCAGGAATTGATTTATCAATAATAATTTTATAGGAGGAACCACCTACCTCAATGTAGGTCAACTTCACCAATTTGGTGTGCAAGTCCACCGCACCTCAATCGCACATAAAACCACTCAAATTAACCCTAAAATCAAATCATTAATCCATTTATAATCAAAATCGAAACAAGGAAACCACAAAACTTTATCCTGGAAAAACCAATACCCTAACCTATCAACCTTTAAAATATAAGAAATATCTAATTAAAGGGGAACACACCTATGGTTAGGGCGCGGAATGCTGGTTTGAGCTTAAGGGGGGATGTCGGGGTTGCGGCGCGCCTGAAAAGTTCAGTTGGAAGAAGGGATGTGCGGGTCCGGATGGTGCGGGGTAGTGTAGAGCTGCTGATTCGGTATGGGGCACGCTGCAAGGTGGCGCGAGGTAGCGAGTAGAGAGGAGGACGCCAATCCAGTTGTGCGTCGCTGGAGGGGATTGATAGGGGCGGTCTGACGACGGAGGAGCCGCGACGGGTGAGTGACGGGGTGACATCGGACGAGAGAAGGAGGGGCGCGCAAGGCTGTAAGAGAAGCGGACGGGGGGGGGGGGGACGTGTTGGTCCGGTTCACCAAAGAAGAAGAAGAAGAGCGGAGGGGTGTCGGGGGTTGTCCTACCGGAAGAGAGGAGGGGAGGGCGAAGACCTAGGTTAGAAAGGGGGGAGGCATGCTGCGCAAAACAGAAGGGGGTAGGGGAGGTTTCCACACTGGAGAGAGGGGGGAGCAAGAGGGCAGAAGGAAAAAAAGAGTGAAAAAAAGAAGGAAAAAAAGAGAAAAAAAACGAATGGAGAAATAATAATAATAATAATAGAAAACAGAATAAAAATGAAATAAATAAATAATAATAATAACAATAATAATAATAATAATAATAAAATAATACATCAAAATATTAATTAATCATAACAAATTTTAATACCACTTATGAGACTAAAAATAATAAAACCAAAATAATAGAAACAACAAAATTAAAGTATCAACTGAAATAATAATAATAATAATATCTTGATTGAAGCATTAACTTAAATAATAATAATACTAGTAATAAATCTAAATTAATAAATAAAAAACAGTTGCAAAATGATGGCATTAAATATTCACCTAGACACCATGCACAGATGTGCGCCTGATCGCAGGCACAGTCGTGCGGCCACGTAATAACAAATTTAAGCATAAAACATTATCTTATTAATGTTGGGAACTACCCATGGTCAGGCATACAGTCGTTCACACCTATAAGATCCCAATTTCTTTAAAATAGAACCAATTCAAACTGCATCTCAAAATCTAGACGCAAAATAATTAAAATAAAATAAAGTGTCGGGTCGGGTCGGGTCGGGGTGTGGCAAGGTAGGTGTCTCCATACCCTTTCTTCAAATTACATTCCATGTGACTCTTGAATTTTAGTATATAATCCTTTAAACATATTTCTCACCCTTATTATATTCTATCTTAATTAATGGAAGTATTTTTTTGATATATTTGGTTAAAAATAGGTTTTTTTATGGGTGCCTATATATTCTAATGTTTTTACTTAGCCAATTGATATTAATAAAATTTATTTCTCTTTCAAATGGTTATGTTGGATGTTTTTGGGTGGTGCTTACCTATAGAAACGTTTTAATGAACATTTTTGGATTGTTGGATTGAATTTATGAAAATACATGTTTTGATGAAATAGTTTGTTATGTTGGTGGATGGTGTCTGTGATGTTTATTCAAAAATAAATGGTTGGTAAAGGACCACTTGTGCTATCCCATTATATGTGGGCACATCCATCGATGAACAAAGTGCACCCATAGATGGGCCTTCAAATGATGATTACATTTTGAGTGGTTATTCTCTAGAACCATGGTTTTCTAAAAAGAACCCATATATACTCTTTCCCTCTCTTTTGATAAATGGTTTACAAAATGGATTATGTGGTTTCAAAATTGGTTGGAAGGTTATGACATGTTTGGGGTTTGAAAAAAAGGAAATTGCTACTTAAAATGGTTCAAAGCCTATTTGGCACCTTTATGTGCGTTGTGCATGACTTCAACTCATTTTTGGTGATTGAGTGGATTTGAAACAAAATCCTGTTTGGAAAGTGTGACATGATTGAGTGCGGGTTTGATACTTAAATGTCATTTGGCGAAGTCATATTGAATATTTAATTTCTTATGGATGGAAATGGGTTTTAAGGTGTTGTTTTCCCTTTGATAAATGTAACCTAGATGGGTATAACTAAATTACCACTTTCCATTTTGAAATAGATTTTTTAAAACCCTTCTCGGGTTTGGTCCCTTCTCTAGTTATTGATCGATGCGAGTGGGAGGGTCCTCGGTATGTGACCTACCTTGTGCAATGAATGTTTAACAGAAAGTTACCACCCTTGAGGTGGCGTGGGAGGTGCTAGATTGTGTGGTTTTTTGGTTATATATATGTCTCTTATTGTTTTAATTGTATGGAACACCCCCTTGTGAAATATAAAATGGAATATAGCAAAGAAAATATGTTTACTAAGAACATTTTTTGCACTAGTTTAGATTACGCACTAGCTAGTGTCCAATAATAGGGGGGATGTTTTGTTATTATTTCTATGCGATTGGGCCCCTCGACCAGGCTAGGTAGGATGACGGTATGGAATTAGGGCATTATGATGTCATCAAGTAGGGAATGCCTTCAGGATTATTCACATGTATAGTAAGTTATAGTCTACCTATGATTTCTTATGGTTTTCCCATGTTTTCCCCATTATGAGTATTATTAGAGTCGTTCCCTCATTGTATAGAATCATATTCCTTGTACCTAGTTTTTGTGTTTTTATTTGGAAAACTATGAATGTTTGGTTGGTTTAAAATGATTTCTAAATAATTTTCTGAATAAGAAAGGACAATTCCCTATTTTCTCTAATGGTTCCTTGTTTTACAATAAGTGGGAAATGGATCATGTTTCTTGTTTGTTTGAAAATTAAAGGTATGTATAGAAAAATATTTTTATAAGTTTCATTAAAACCAGTATCAATGGATTTTTTTTGGGAAAGGAATGTCATGGACTCTTTGGGTTTTACCTACTAATCTATCAAGCTCACACCCTTCCTATACCTCTTCACATTGGTATAAACAAGATATTTTTCGGGTTCCGATTTTGTTCAGGCTTCCCTATAAGGTGCTCGCAATTAGATCATGTATGGTCTTTTGGTAGGAGGTGACCATAAGGTCACGATGATATTGTATGGTAGCAGTTCTATTTTTCTTGTTTTAGTTTCATTTTTTTATTTTTTTTGTTTCAGCTTATTGATTTGTATCTTTTAGCTAGTATTTTTTATATTATCTATGTTAATTTTTTCGCTATTGTGACTTATTTGGTTCTCCTTATCTAGTTCAGGATTTTTATGTTTGGCATAAATCGTTCCCATATGTCTGTTCTGATTCCCGACACTAGTTTTCATCCTAAGTGGATCGATAATGCCCCTCAGGATAGGCTATAGACCAACTTAGTTGATTGGTTTAGGGTAGACAGAGGTTGATTTGTGACATGAGATTTTTCATGATGGTAAAAAAAGATCTGTTTAAAATGGAAGAAATCATGTATCTAGATCATCTATGAGGGAAGTGCTATCTAATGTTCCATGGCTCCAATGTGTTGTAACAGCTTAAAATTCCCCAAAAACTAGGAAGAAATATTCCCCTCATATCCATAAATTCACTTCCCATGATGAGGAGTCACACTCAGGAACACATGATCTCCAAATTATAACTCCATAGGTCTCATCCTATGACCAAATTGGGACTTAAGAAAATCCTATGCTTCCTTCATCCTTATGTGAATCACCTAAACCATCTATATCATGCTCTGTACTAGTTATGGCATGAGTATTACTAACTATATGATCCCATTCCAGCACATCAAGGATAAAAAAGTTAGTTTATACAAAGCATAACATGTTTCCACACAAATGGTTTAGTAGAAACTATTTTCATACAAAAATCAACCAAAGGTAGGTTCTTCATCCATGAACATGAAAAATACAGAACATAAAAACACAAAATCTCATTAAGACATAGGATGGTCCACTCTTTCTATCCATCTGTATGTGGATAAAAAAATACTTCTATGGAATAAATTAGAGTCAAGATCATGTTTGAGTAATTGTCACACCTTAAAGGTAAAATATGGATCATGACCACAGATGAACTCCCTTAAGAATCCTTGGATTCTAACTACCTCCCCTAGACTCTTCCTTAACAAAACCTTCAATTAGATTAACTCCATAATACTGATAAAGGGGGATGATTTCATAAAACATTCCAATATCACCCATATAGCATCAAATTCTTCATAATATCGAGCTAAAATCGTATAAATCACTACAAGATACCCTCCCATTTCCACTAATTAAGATCTAATGGATGGAGAAAAACACTAAGAACATGGTGTATAACCTTCACCTTCTATTAGACCAAACATTTAGACACAAACTCTAAAACTAAATGCTTCAACCCAGGCCACTTAAACTACCATATCAAGTATTAGTACATATTTTTTCATGTCATGATATAATATTATGGGTAAGCTATGAAACTCACATAAAAATATCCCACACATTTCCAAAGGGAGGAAAATCATCCCCTTGAACAACAGATGACGTTGTTCATTTTTAGACCAACCATAATTGGAATCACTAAAAATAGCTTGGATGCTCTGGCTGTCCACCTCAAAATACCCATCTAGGACTCCTCTACCTATTACATTGAAGATGATTGTTCCGTCATCTAAAAAATACAAACATTTCCTCAAACCTCTCCCATATCAATATGAATCATTGTGAACTCTTCTTTCACTCTCCAGGAATCTCTAGATTCACACACAACATCACTGTGTGACTTCCTTCTCAGTTCATCAGCTAAAACAATACCCTCTCCTTTTTTATATGATATATCAAATTCATAATCCTATATGAATCCATCCACCATCATTTTCACAAGTATATTTTATTATGGGAGAAGGCATACCTTATGCTAATATGATAAGTAAATATGAGAAAACACTCACTGATGAGGTAATTTTTGTACAAATTAAATGAAAACACAACTACTTCCAACTATAGATCATTTGTTGAATAATTACTCCCATTTGTACATAACTAAAAAGGATCATAAGAAATAATTGATCAATATTTCAATGAAACACAACACAACCGAATATGTGAAGTGTTAGAGAATTCCTCGAACATAAATCCCTCTACTGAAAAAAAGAGGACTAGAGCTCTAACCAACTTCTCATTTAGGTACTTAAATGTTGTACGACACTGTTCAATCCATAAGAACACATGATCCTTCAAATTCAGTAATATTATAGGTTTAGAAACCTAAGATAAGTTGGCTATGAACCTCCTATAATAACTTACATGACTAAAAAAACTCCACACCTCGGCAATTTTCTTGGGTGTTTCCCCAGAAACAACTTCCTATATCTTTGAAGGATCCATAGATACTCATTATTGGGACACTACATGCCCTAATAAAATAACTTCATGATTCCAAAAATCAAGCTTCGATAACTTCTTTAGTAGTTTCCTATGATGACGAAATACCAAAATGGAATGCATATTCTCTACATTCTCCTCCTCAAACATGAAGTACAAAAGGATGTCATTGATGAAAACCACCATAGACCAATCCAATAACTCACTAAACACTATTTTCATCAAACCCTTAATCAAATTGGGAGAGTTCATCATACTGAATGACAATACACTAATCTATTAATCCCCATGACAATATCAAAAATTGATCTTAAAAATATCATCATACTTTATCCACTTTTGACGATATCCTAACCACATATCAATCATTAAGAAACAACTAGCCCCCTTTAGTTGATTGAATAAATGATTAATCCAAGGAAGTGGATAGTGTTTATTCATTGTCACCAACTTCAAGAAAAGATAATTGATACAAATACACATAGTACCATCATCCTTAATCAATAAAAACAAGTATACCCCATGGTGACATAATTGGTCAAACAAAACCTTTATATAATAGATCATAGAGATATATCCACAGCCCCTTCAACTCAAAAAGTTACCTTATATACATATAAATTGAGATTAGAGAAACACGTTGTTGTTAATCAACCCCAAACTCGATCTCCCATCAAGGGGGTATGTCAAAACCATCTCAAGAAAAAAATTAGGGTACTCTTCCATAGCCCTATGAAAAATTGAAGAATGATCCTATGATGAAATCAAAATAATATTCATCATCAAGGAAGATAGAGACTAAAAATTCCTCCCTCCCATCTAAGGGTATTACTTTCCAACAGACCCATAAAACTCTCCGTCAGTATCTCAAAACACATCCATCCCCTGGATGCAATTCAAAATATCCCACACTGAATATAACTAATCCATGTTGTGGATGATGTCATTGGGATGTATCCATAAACAGAGTATGTCTACCGAAGAGTGGAGCTACCCCAACACTAATTCCCAATCTCAAAGTACTTCATACAGACAAGATAAACCTCCAACTGTGTAGTAAATTATAAGGGAACTGAAAGAATCTCCACTGAAAGTCTTAAGTAGTGGACTAGGGGGGATTATATGAAAGAATTTGTAGCTCCAAAATCAAACTAAGTATGAACCTAAGTAGAAAATATGAAATGGGGACCTTGAACGATGTATGACTCACCTAAGACCGGTAACATTGTAGAATTAAAATAACCAAAACCTTCTCCATGAACTTTATGAACATGATGAATACCACCTAAAAAATGTGTTCCAATCTATAAGGAAAAATGGAATCTAGGGTTTTCATCATCTTACCCCATATACCCTCTAATGTTCTCAAGTTGAAACATAAAACTACTACAAACTCAGTTGTAATTGTCTCAATGAATGAAACAATGGTGGGAAAAAATGGGGAATTATACCTTTTTCAAAAAGATTGGGAACTATTTACAATAATAATATTTTCTTACACAAGAAAAAATCATCTGATCTTTTAGTAAAGGAATGAGGGATTACACCCCTAGAGATGCTAGATGATGAGGGATGGGACCTACCCCTAACTCTCCAAAATATAGCCTATTCAATAAACTAGGAACCTCATACCATGACTCTACATTATAATGAATCATGATGACTACCATCTCGTTCCTATCTAGTTTTTTCCAACATCCTCTCAACAACCTCTACTCTTGTAAGAACCTTGAGATATGTCTATAACATGAATGACATGAACCTGTTCTATACATCTAGATGAAAATTATCCTTTAAATGACTTTTTTCCTCCACATATAGAAATTGGTCTAATTCATATCAAATATGGGTCCTCATATGGATCCTGAACTCCCATAATTTGGATCTCCCCTATACAAGGGTAAGTAGTTATTGGTGATTGACCACCATTACTATCGAATAAATAAAATCTACTCACAAATGGTACCAAAACTACTCCAATGAATCATCCGACTCATCATGATCATTAATGATTGAGATCCACCACTTCCTCCTAGATCCATGAAACAACATCACATGCAATGAAATCATGTTTCCATTCTGAGCAACGATAGAACTAAATTATATCTAAATCTCCTCCAACTAGTATTCCTTCACTAATTCTAAAATGGAACCATTATACTTCTATAGGATCTAGGTACAAAAATCTCATAGTGTCCTTTGTGAATATTTATCATCATCCTCTATTCTATTGTGATCTTCTAGAAAAAAAATCTAAACATCCTCTATGCGTACTTGATGGGAACATTGAGCTAGAGCCACAACTATGAAATGGAAAATGGTTAGATAATTCTAAACCTGCAATATGGAACATTTTACATTTATTAATTTATTAATTACTTTATCTTTCTTTATGTTTAAACCTACCCCAAGGTCTACCCATTTCTAGCATAGGATCAAAGAATAAGGATGCATGTTTCCATTCTAGGTTTCTACCCTACAACATGTATCACTTTTCTTAGAAGGTTCAGTAAAATTAAAGGTTTATGAAATAGATCATAGGGGGGCCTAAATAAACATGTATCAATATGTATCCCTTTTTTATATCACTTACTAAAATCAACTAACACAATTACCCTACTAACCCACACAGTCTCACTTGTTCATAACTCCGAACTATAACTTATTCCCCAACATAAACCATTCATACCACTCCGTCATGACCCCTCCTCCCAATGAGACCCCTCTTGGGTTGGAAATGAGAGAAGGTAGATGTTGATGACCTTAATCTTTCCTCCAATAGTCCCTGGGTTCGAAACAAGTAATGAGGGTATATAATATATACAAATAAGAGGCATTACCATATAATAAAACATGTATAACAGATATATAATATAAGTAAACAATGAAATCTTGCTCAAATATATATAAAATAAATCCAATTTCATACATGTAATGTTATAAAATGATGGAACAAATGAAAGAAACAACAAATACTGAAAATGTAAACTTCGAAGTGACCATGAAGCCCGAACATATCCAAAAAATCCAAAAGATAGTAATATGTAGCCTAATATCCAATGTTCTCCTGCTGACATAAAAACCATTTATATGTATATGTATGGTTATCATAACATGTATATATAGTAGGATCCTCCCCAGATCCTCTCATAAAAATTATAAAAGAATTATTCTAATGTGAAGTGAACAAAAAGTGAATCATATCATCACTTAAAGAGATATACTATGTTTTAATCCACATAATTGATATATATCACTAACTAACAAATACAAGAGATCATTTATTATAGTAATAAAAATAAGGGTACCCTTCTACCACTTCCAAACTAATTCAATAGTTTTCTGAAATATTGAATTTCTTGAACCATATATCTCCAATAGAATCCAACTCAAAAACACCTAGACTAATGTATCACAACATACACCTTATGCATCACATTATCCTATGCCACATCTCTATATTGTAACCAAGTAGTTTCCAAGAGTCACCATAGCATGCATGTCATGTATAATATTTCCGATATTATACATCATGCCACTATATCCCATATACCATGTAATGTACCTTAATCCATCACAACCCATACACATCATACTTATAATAACTATTTGGATACTATATGTGGAGATACATGTTTGTGAAATAACCACATGCCATTACCAACCTCGACACACATATATGAGACTACTAACCACCATGAATACCAGTACATAATACTACCAATTGAGGAGTGTGTGGCGATTGGGGGGGGGGGGTAGTCAGTCATCCAACACTTACCAACCATGATTTTGGGGAAACAACTTTCTAGAGTCCCTTGGGTGTTAGTTTCCTTATCCACATGGGTGTGGTAGTGTATGAAATAAAAAAACAAACTGGTTATAATATAGCTCATAACCACACTATGCACATTATTCTAGTCTCAGGCTCATCTATTACAATCATCACTCTAATACCCAGTTTCTAGTGTTTAGATATAGATATCATATAATCACATGATAATTTAAAAAGTCTTACATTTAAATTACATTATCTTTTTTTTACATTTAACCATTCGTTAATTCATTAATTATCCATTAATAAATGATCAACAAAATTACAAGTTAAATTTCATTAACCAATAAAGTAAAGTCTATTCCCAATAGGCATAATACTACTGAGTCAATAATTTCTCAATATTATCATCTTTTTAGTATTCCAAGAGGAATCAACCCCATGGGTTAAATAATTTAGTTTAACATTATTATCATTCCATAATTCCAGGTACTCTAGGAAACATCCTAAGCTAGCATCAATAGATGTATAATCAATCACAACCAACTACCTCAAGTTGTGGGGAAAGGAAATCAAGTAAACAGGTAACCTTGAAATCCGAACTTTAAACAAGTTTATCAATAAGAAATCATCTATCTTTCATTACAGTAATGGGTAATCCTAGCTTCAACCCATTCCATCAATTCAAGTTCCATCCCTAAAACCACCACGTATATCACCATGCATCTTTCCATCATCGGCATCATATTCTACCAAAATCCTAGCCCTCCCCACCCATATATCATTTAGAAACATCCATCTCATTCTCACATCACAATTCATAGCAAGGCTTATATATAGAAAAACAAAAAAAGTATCAATAAAAAACCAGTATATAAGGAGATGTATCCCTAAAAAAGGAATATATCATTCATTTGTAAATGGGATCTCATATCCCCAACATAAGGGTTTTATACTTTATAATAAAATGGGAAACCTTGACCCTAAAAACTTATCTTTATCAAAAAACTAGTTCTTATTTCATATTAAATTAACCGATTTATTTATTATAGGTTATATTTATGGGTAACCCAATACATCAGCTATCAAAAGATATAATTTATTAAAACAAACTTCCTAGCATAATTTCTAGTTTCATCAAACATCAAGGAAGAAAAACTAATATCATTCCATTATTTATCATTAACAAAAACCATTATTGGATTCATTTACATTATCCAATTCCATTAATAAATGTATGAACATACATTGATTAATACATTCATTAATAATAAAATTTATCTCCCTCAAATTATAATAATAGATTCATTAAACATGACACTTTAGATTCGATTCCAAATAACCAATTTACTAGATTTACATTCATTAAAACCTCTATACAAAAACATTCTAAACAATCATAACATTGATAACCCACTATCTAGAAAATCAGGTGGCAAACTATTATCACGGGGAAACACAAAGGACCTCTAACCATAAACCAATTCTTTATTGATATGATTTATCCTTTTTATGGTTAATTAATTTTATACACAAATAAGATAAAGCATGGTCAATTTATGAACAAATATAAAATAATTAGAATCAATTAATCCCCTACCTCAAGAAAAAAAATGTTATTTTCATGAGAATGTAAACAACATTTTGATCTTCAATCGCCTCTCCCATAAGGAAACTGCAAATTTCCAAGGATGTCACACCACAACCACACCAAGAACATTAAAGAAACCTCAATTATACTAATAGAGATAATATTTCATATAATTGAATGAAAAATGGTTGGAAAATTAGATCAAATGGATAATAAACCATTAGAATAAGGGATAAAAATGACCTTGGTTCACTACAGATTGATTTCTGGAAGCTGATGATTAATATATGTTGAAAGTGGCTATAAAAACATAAAAAATGACTCATGTTTCCTAGGATTTGATAGGAAAAATCTGGGAAATAGGGGGTTTAGAAGTTGGTTTAGGTATCTATTGGACAAATAAAAATTGAAATACCATGACACAACCTCATGGACCACACCAAAAAAATCTGATAACACAAGAATTACTATTGTGCAATTATAGGGACCAAACTACAACCTACCTTTTCAAAACACATTTGAGATACACAATTTAGATCCATAACACAAATCCTATAAACCCATGGAGGTATGTGGAGATAGTCAAAACAACAACATCATAGAACCTGTTTTCCATGAATGGGGAAAAACTGTAGCCTACCACCCATGGAGAAGCTACCCACAATTTTCTAGAACATTATAAAATCCCTCCACCATAATTTGGATCATCCATTCTTTTTCACTGAACAATAAATTAATGGCCTACACCACAACCTTGCTCCATTGTGTAGCCATGCCAAAATTAGAAGTAGCTCTTAAATTCCTTTTCCAACGACCCTATATCATTGTTATCTCCACTACACTATAGCAGCTATAATTATGGAACAACCTATGGTTTTATTATAAAAAATCATATGGTAAGATGAGATTAGATATTAACTACCTTATTTCACCTTGAAAGTCCAATGAGCACCTCAAACACCTAAAACAAACAATGTAAAGGCAAAATAGGATCCATTACTTTACACTAGAACCAAAAATTTTAGTGTATTTTGAGATTACCTAGAAAAAAAATTTACTGTGAACATTTCTCCATAATCATACCATAATAGATCTACTTCTAGATATCTCTTAGGTTATACTGATCTTCAAAAACCAGGGAATGGAGAACATATGAAATGGATTATCCTAAACACTATATATGGGAAAAACTTATTAAAATTTCAATAAAGGTTAGATCATAAGAATGTGAGTAAACATTAGCATCATTGAAATATATGAGTAAAAAGAACATTGAATATAAATATTTCTCCATGAGGTATAATCGATGGGAATGTAATGTAAAGTGAACAAACCAATAACATGGAATACGAGTGTGAAAACATGATATAATAAACGTGATTCATGGTTAATAAAATAAGTATATATTAAAGAAATGATTCACAAATATAAGCATAGGAAATCTCATCATTATGAACATAACCTTACTACAATTATATCCATGAAAATTTATGTGAACAAGTATTGACCACAATTATGTCTACACATAGTCTTATGAATGTAGCTTAAATTATTTATTCCCATGTACAAAGTTGTGACCATATCTTGACACAAATTGTACCCATGAATGTTCTGTTAATCATATCTTAATAAAAATTATTCCCATGCACTATCTTGTGAATACAAATTAATAGAACTTATTCCAACACATTTTCTTATGGAAATATCTTAATAAAAATTATTCCCACGCATAGTTTGGTTAAAATAGCTTAACCAAAATTATGCATACTTACACATTAATTACCTTATAAGATTTAGAACATTAACCAACACATTATAGGGTAATATAGGACCCCAATAATCACATAATGATCATCCATTCCCATGTGGTCCATAGAAATTCAATCGTATATCTCACTATGAAGAAACCATGGAGGAAAAATGATTTCATAAAATTTCCATGTGGTATCACATAATATTGAAAACTAGTGTTAAATAGTTTGATACAAAAAATTTAATCAACCAAAAAGAGTATTTAAAAAGGTTATCTATTGACTGAATCATGAAACACATCTGTACTGGAGGTAGTTATGTATAATATTAATAGAAAAATTTAGGTAAAATCATAAAAATGTATTTTAGAAAATATTTCTTAACATTTTCATAAAAGGATACCTTTATTAACCACATTCGAAAATTATTTTAAAAAAGGTATCATGAAAACCATTTTAATATTTTAAAATTCCTTTGGAGAAACCCAAATCATTAAAATATTAATAATGATTAATTTTGAAAATAGATAAAGGAAATTATCAATACCACGGGTGATAATACAAATTTGGATTTTAAAAAATAATGGATAATAATTTTGTAAACAAAAATATGGAAATGGAAGAGAAATGGTCTTTAAAGAGGATGAGAATCATTTTTAACAACATTATAGTTTTATTTGAATAAAATTCATAATAGAACACACTTTTAATTAAAAATGAAATTTTACCAAAATAAAAAAGTGAAATTTCTTTATAAAAATCATTATAGTGGAATAAAATAAATAAAAAATAAATATTTTGAAGAATAAATCTTATAACTCAAGGAAAGTTAGTTAGGTCTGTTGGGTAAAAATCCCTTAAGGTATCATTGAAGCATTTTTGAGATAATTGTTTTTGTTGAAAAAGTGGGCATCTGTGTGGTGATTGTTGACAAAGAAAAACAATGACATAAAAATTTGTTGAAAAAGGGGATTTCATGGTGGAATGTCGAGTTCAGAGCTATGGTTAATGATCAATATTTGATTCAAGAACTTCGAAAAAGGAATGGATGATCAGGAGGCGGTACAAAAAGAACAGATACAAGGTGGCGCCGTTTTCTAGTGTTTGCCAAATTGTTGGGCCTGAAAATTGACAAATGAAGAAAAGTGTTTTTAGAAAAGGAAATTGCATGCCAATTTCTTGGAGGATATGAAACTTGCGCTCCATATGTTTTTGAAGATCGGATCATCAAAATATGGCAAAGGGATAAGGTTCGCGCAAGTATTAGTGTGGTCGCGCAGGTGACTTGCACACCATGAAGAGACTTGCACGTCAATGCCTAGGAGGCTTGGGAACTTGCGCGCCTATTATTTTTCCGGATCAGAAGCTCAAAATACGAAAAAGGAAAAAGGGAGGCGCGGGTATTGTGTTGTTCACGCAGGTGACTTGCAAGGACGGAGGACTTGTGCGCCGAAGGGAGACTTGCGCGCCGTCGCAGCGGGTGTTAAAAATACCTATAAATACCAGACCACCCCTCTTAATTTTCAACGGAGTTCAACACTTTGAAGAATCATAGCTCCCATCATGCAGGTGTGATGGTCGCGCAAGTGGTGGTGTGTCGCGCAAGTGGGACTTGCATGCCAGATTTGAAGAAGGGAGATTGTTGTTTGTTTCACGCCAATATTGGTTTGGGCGTAAAGGGAAGTGCATCACACAAGTTTGGAGTTGAAGAATAATGTGTCGCACAAGTGTCTGAGGTGGACTTGCGCACTAGTTTTGACTTGAACGCTGAGACTTGCACGCCGGGTTAGACCTGCGTGCCAAGTAAGGGGTGATTCATGACGGTTATTCTGGATTGCGTGAAAGATGAAAGATTACCTGATACATTCGGTGTAAAGTGAGATTTATCTATGGGTGAAAGCTAAACTTCAACAGAGCATCTACATATAGAGGAAGATGCATTCCTTCATGAAAATGAAGAGACCTATAGGTCTATAAACTGTGAGTGGATCCTTTCCAGAGCCGTGAGCGAAGGAAGAGGAAGAAGGCGATCCTCTCCACCGGCAGTGAGCCAGAGAGAGAGAAACAGGGAGTGATCCTTGGGAAAGTAGTGAGCTGACCCTAAACCAGGCATAGGCAGTGATCTTGGGATAGAGTGATTGTGCCCAAACCTCGTAATCCACATCTAGTGAAGTTTAGTAGAATTTGGTACGACTGACAACCAGTCGGCGTATGCTCCTTGGACGTAGCCCTTAGCGGTGAACCAAGTAAAAATTATTGTGTCCTGTGCTTGCTTTACTTTTTGTTTATACTATTAACTAGGAAAGGGAGAGAATAGTTTTTTTCTTAACAACGAAACAAGATCAGAACGGGCTTGATTTTTAAATTATTCATACCCTGATTCACCCCCCCTCTCAGGGTATTTAGCCTTGTGGGCCTAAAAAGGTCAATAAAAACCCATACGGATTTGGTAACATTTGAATTAGAAGCCCTTGAAAATAATAACATGAGATGTATGTGGAAATAACATTAATTTTATGAGTGGTATAATAAAAGGAATAAATATGGATGTATATACACCACACACCTATAATCATTTATCATGCATCAATTAGCTAGTTAAAGTTTATTTTCGTCATAGAATTTTAGTAATTTCGATTTTTTCACATGTTTCAAAACGGTGACATCGAAACCCATTATCTAATACTAATTGAATCATTACTATATTATAATAGATATTTAAATCATTTTGTGTCAATGATTTTATGCAGCCCCATGTTCATTTTATGGAAACTATGGGCATTGTTCGAGAGAACAAGGTCTATAACGAGCTTTGTCTGAGTAATTTATCTATATCAACTGATTACATTATATAGATCATAAATTTATGTGAAATAATGTAAAAAACATGCCTATAATTTATATTACATTTTAATATTACAAATATTCATCTAATATATTATATAACTATCCATCTAATGTGGTGATAACAATAAAACACGATATCCATGGAAGCAGTAGTCCGTACATATACATTGTTGGAATTTCTATTTTCAAATGAATTAAAAAGAAAGATGATATATAATGATATAAAATTAAAAAATATCTAATATTTCATAAAAATCATATTTATTCATTGAATACATTATTATTACTAGCCATGTGAGTTAGCGATGAATAATGAAATATGTCGTTCATAGAGATGGTAGTATGTATGTATGAACTAGGGACATTTTAATTTTTAGATCATTTGAAAAGAAGTTATAAAATGAATATTACATTAACATAATAATATTTACATATAATTATTTTAATTATTTAATTATTTTACCATAGATATAATATATTTCTATGTGGTAGAAGAAAAAATAAATGAATACAAATTAAAAGGAAGTGATTATGATTTTTTACCTTAATTCTTGGAAGAACTCCATTTGAAAATTGGGTTAATCTTATAAAGGGTGGCACATTGATAATATAAGGTCCTATTGGATGTGTCTAGTATTTCTGGGAAGGTATTTGGGTGTATTTTTGTCAAATTATGAGGCTTAATGTGTGAGGAGAAATGGGGTGGTGAAGGGCTTCTTTTATAAGTGAGGGGAGTGACAGTTTTATAATAAGAGATGAATTATTGAAGTAATGTATCTCCAAAATAGTAAAATAATTCATAGGGGGTCACCCTTAGTCAATAATCCTCTCATACACACAAATAAGTTATATGGTTTGAGATATTTTAGTCATTTTATAATTAATTTATCCTTTTATCAAAACTTACTTTTACCATGGTAACTCATTTTATTAGCCATGGTAACTTATTTTTATTACTAATTTTTTTCAATTATTAAATAATTTTTATAATATTATTCCAAATATGATAAAAATTTTATAATATTAAATTTTTAAAAGTGATAAATATTAATTACAAAATAATAAATATATAACGCATAAAAATAGTTTAAGAATAAAATATAACTTAGGTTCTAAAATAAAAAATATATGTTTCTAAATTAAACATAATAATTGTGTAAATTTATAATTTTTATTATTAAATTAGTAATTTTTTTAGATAAAGGTTTCATAAATTTTTAATCCATTATTATATCCTATTAATTTCATAAAAATCACGGTATTTATGAAAATATCATTTTGTATTATTAACCTATAAATAAAACTTCAGAAAAAAAGTCCTAAAGTTATAACATTATATAATATTTTTATTCTAAGAAAAAAAATGAAATTAATTTTCTCAAATTAAAATTCTTAAATTTAGGAATTTAACTTTTAAATGTTGAGAAACAAATATGATTTTATAAGAGAATGACTTAATAAAATATTTATTGTTCTTATTCTTATTTCATATAAATTAAAAATTAAATAAGTGTTAATATATTATTCATATTTATAATATAATTTATCATCAATTCAAAAATAATATATTTATTTTCTTAAAAAAAATTCATATTTCATAAGAATGTAGTTTTAATAAAAAAAATTAAGCATAAAATGAAAGTTATTTTTAATATATGCCTTGTAATTAATATTGGTTGATTTATAATTTATGTTTAATATATATATTATCAATGAAATATTAATTAAAATATCCCTTTAGTAGTAATTTATTTTTTTAACATAAAAATACACAACACTTGAAAAATTGTTGCATGAAAAAACTTAATTTATATTAAATGATCTAATATAAATACCTTTAAATTTAGTTTTTTTGGTTCTAACCATTTAATCATATTGTTCCATTGAAATTAAAATATTTCTTTTAATTTTATCATATCATTATTTAATAATAATATTTAATGTGTTAAAAAATATGTTTTTCTAATTAAATATTTGAGTAAAATATTATATTTTTGTTTTGTTATTTATTGTTTATGAGATATATTATTTTAACAATACATAAATTTATTATACTTATCAGATATATATATATACAATGACCATATTTTTCAATAAACATATATCCAACAACCATATTCCCAATGACTATATTTATAATGTTGTAATTTTATTCCTATATAAAGAATTATTAAAATCATTCATTTCATCCCAACTTATTAACTCAAACTTCTCATTCTTTATAATTGATTTTAAATAATGCATTCAAATTTCATTATTTTCTTTCTCATTAAAGGTTTAGTTTTACTAATAATGATTCCTAAGGATGGATATGATCAAAGAAATATCCTTGAATTAAATTTAAAGACCCTGAATCTAATAGACCTGAGTCGATGGTCATATTATTACCTTAACCCTAGATATAAGAAATCACACCCAAAGGAATGAATAGTTTAGTAGTCTGGGTGAACTCGATACATACATTAATATCACATACATTTAAAAATATAAAATTAAAAACATAGTGAAAGTATATTCTACATCCTAGAACTCATTCAATTATTCCTTTTTAATATCCTGGGTAATTGAAACAAAATAATAGTGAGTTGAGATGTCCAATAAGGGTTACATACAATTCAAGATATCAAAGAATAAACAAGACATAATAAATATAGTAAGGTAAATAAATGAAAACACATTCCATTTAATAAATAACATTATTAGGAAATAAATCCATGTATAATATTAGTGCAATAATATCATGCATAAATATAATTGAATTATCAATAAAGGAAATGCTTAATATTGGACTTCAAGATCTCATACATCATGATATATGTACCATCAATGCCTTGTTCCATTATTATTTAATCCATGGGTATGAATAAAATGAAAACCCATTTAATTTGTCAAACTGGTTTGTCTCATGAGACATATCAATGCATTGAGGAGCTATCTATTACAAGGACCCTCCCATAACTACATGTCTAATTAATTACACATATATTGATTGATAAATTCAATTAATAAAAAATATGTCTTATCAGTAAATTTCTATATTAAAAATGAATATAGAATATCAATTTTCCCTTAGTCAATAAAATATATGTCAATAAATGGTATATTGTTTAGGAAATAATAAAATTCCTGATACAAATAATATATATATATTTAATATAAAAGTATTATCCAATTATCAAAATAAATTTAATGTTTTAAGAGAATGTTCATGTCTACAAAATTAATCAAGAGATAAAATATAACCATTAGAATAGTAGATTTAATCGTAAAAATAATTTTTTAAAAAAATAAAAGAAAATAGAAATGAAAAATTTCAAATAACTTTTCATAAATATTTTTTATTGGAGAATAGTTGAAATAAAATAGAAGAAACTAGATATCATAAAACAGAAATAGTGTTGTGGAAGTCTGTTAACACTGTATACGTGAAAAACATTCCATTTAACTTTTTTAAAGAAATAAAAAAAATGAAATTTTACGAATAAGTTTAGAAGATTCTTTTAAAACTTATTAAAATTCAATTATAACTTAAAATTTGATTAATATATTATTTTACTAATAAAATGTGATTTTGTAAAAAAAATTGGAAAAATTTGGACATGGGAAAAAATTTATTATATTAAAATAGAAATAAAAATAGGTTTTTATTTTATACATTTATTATCATCATTATATGACTAGATAGAGGAAAATTTATAATAAAATATTTAAAATATATAATATACATAGGATAATAACATTGTTATATTTTATTAAGGTTGTATTATAACATTCCTTATACGAAAATGAAGGGAATCCCAAAAAATGATAGTGTAAAATAGAACATTACCTCTTTGGTAAATTTTAAATTATAAGCCATTGAATGAATAAGCATTAATTGAAACATTAATAATCATAAATAAATTGTTATTCATGTAAAATATATGAAAATTTTAGTATACACACCACATAAAATCAAATAGGTGTATAATATCATATATGTCTGAATAGAATGTAATTAGAGAAAGAATCCCTTAAAAAGACCATACCATTGAAGTGAGAATTAATCAATTAATTTATTATGTCTATAAAATATAAATCCACAAAAAATAAATGTAAATAAAACATAAAATAATAATAATTAATTAAAAATATAATATTATAATATAAACTACAAATAAGAAGTAATATAACATAATGAAAATAAATTGAGTGATGAAACCCATTAACACAGGTTCAACTAATCACATACATTCTTTATTTTCCTAGATAATTATATTTTGTTTATTACTTACTTTATTAAGAAAAATTTTCAATTTTATTATTTATTTTATTTTATTTATTACCATGATATATTTATTTACCTAATCAATTGTGTTCATATCGGTCGTTTGACGATATTCAGTTTGTTTATCCAAAATTACTTCAGTATGCTAACTATAGTAAACGATTCCATTGTTAATCATATCCAAAATAATAATCATAAAATTATAATTTTATTTATACATAAATTATAATTTTAAAACCAACCATGAAATATTGGTATGAAAAATTAACTATGTTACAATCATAGAGATATTAGGTTCTACACACACATGAGTAATGTTTCCATTGGTAAATGATCACGATGGAAAGACATTAAGTGTTATTTTATATTTTAATAAATATAATTATATTAATACTATAATTATGTTTATTTAAATTTTCATATATATACTATCCATATGATGAAGTAATGAAAAAGGAACCACATCACTTCGTGGAGGCGGTACTCCACACATATGCAATGACGACGTTATCATCTTTTAATGAATGTAAATGTAAAAAAATATATGTTATATTAATTTTAAAAAATGATAAGATTTTAATTAATATAAAAAATATATAAATTTAATCCATAATCATAAATAAGTGTGATAGGATATGATGGAAAATGAATTACATATGTTCGCGCGGCGGAAGTCCACCGTACACATGGACGGTGACTTTGTTTCCAATTTGATGGAAGAGGATATGGATTTTATTTATTAAATTTACTTAATAAAATATAATTATATGGAATATAATTATGTTATTATATCATCATGTTTTAAAAAAATTTGTAGGAGGTGGAAGATGAAATATTGAAAAAATTGCTCGGTTAAGAACAATACATCTTCTTCTGACAATATCTTCAGGTATATACCAAAAGCCTTCCTATAAGGGTTTTATAATAAGAAAAAGGCCTCTAAGAAATTCTAAGGAAATTTAGGAAGGTATTTAGGCAGATATTTATAAACCAAAATCTTTTTATGTTTGAATAATAGAGTAGATGATGACCCCTTTTATATGTAAGGGAGGGATATTTTTGAAATTTCTTAAAATATAAATTATTATAAATATTTTTTCATAATTAAATGGATAAAAACTGGTAAATTTTTAAAATAATAACAGTATGGGTCAAAATAACATCATTAAATATAAATTTTACAAGTTTATGTTTTGGTTTCACCCTTATCTCTTTGTTTTTACACGTGTTAACCATTTTGACAACTATCATGATAAAAAAGTTTTTTACTATTTAGTAGTCAATATAGTTATGATAAATGAAAAATTAGAAAATACAGGGACCATGGATTATATTTTAAACCACATCAAAATCACTTTGCTGATGATAGTATTTTTATGAATTTTAAATCCTTTGATAAAATATTATTTATTTTAAAATATCATTAAGGTCGCTTTTGTTAGTATTCATTTAATTTAAATTTGAAAGTAACATTATAAAAATTGAATTAAAACATAAACCATAAAAACATAAGTAAAATGTTATATTTATCTTGAAAAGTTATTTATAATGGCAATTCATTAAAATTATATTAATTTTAACATTTTTAGAATCGTTTATTTTAATTTTCTATCAATTCAATAAATATTGCATTGATGTTTAAAAGGATTTAAGGTAATTAATTAATCATTTAAAATTAAAAATAAAATATTATGATAAATAAAATCATTTATATTTGTAATATTTATTTATAATAAAAAAATATTTTGTCTTTATCCATATCAGAAAATATTATAGAAATTAAAATCAAGAATGTCAATTTTTTTCTTTACTTTATATAAAATAATATAAAGTTTAAAATCATTGTAAAATAGTAATAAAATGTCATATATTATATTTTTTGATGATTATGGACGAAATATAATCATATAATAAAATTAAAGCATGTTTTATTGTCAATTTTTAATCTGTATCATATTGTTTTTAACATTCATTAACAAATTTTACCAATTACGGTAACAAAATTTACCATCATTACATTCAATAATGGCCAAAAATAAAAGTGTCCTCATTATAAATTTTCTAAATTATGATTTTGAATATGGAATCTATTTTTTCAAATTCAATTAATATAAGTGGTATAATTTTATTTAAAAATGTACTCACCAAATGTGTCGAAAGATTACTTTAAAAAACATTTTTCAAACATAAGATGATCTCAAATTAACTATAAGACTATTAATGATCATTATATGGATTTAAATTCATATATTTAGATATTTAATATATTATTTTAATTTAAAATCATTAATCATTTCATATTATTTTAATTAAATAAAATTGAAAGACATTACGCTTTAAAAAAACAATTTTTTAATTGGATTACTAATAATATAATAGAAATAATTTATCTTTCAACACTTTTTAAAAAAATTGGATCTTTCTAAATTCTTGAAAAAAAAAATTTTTCAATGAAAATCAGTATTGATCACTATTCACAAGGAAATCAATATTTTTAGAAAAATTAAAAAATTTCAAGCTAAGATTATTTTTGATTTTATAATTTCCAAAATGATATAATTTTCATCAAATTAAATATCCAAATGTTCTAGAAATTAATTATAATATTATCTCATAAAAAATTAAAACCATTTTTGAAGGTAACATATTTTTTATGAATAAAAAAATTTAATAAAAATTGAGTTCATATTTCATAATAATTAATCAATGTATTTTTATTTAGTAGGTCCTTTATATATATTTAATTTTTTTTATTCCTACTCATTGACCCTAATTCATCAAGTATTTTATTACTATCAGATTTAAATAATAATATTTTATGGTCTGTTCAAACTCAGAGTTACGTATTGTATACAATATCAAATATAATGTTATTTTAAAATATTAAGGTGTTAAATTAAATATATTTTACATTTATATTAATTTAACCTTCTAATTTATGATGTTTCAATGGATGTAATCAATCATGGTATGTAAAACATGGTTTTATGTACTTTTCTTGACATGTTTTATCTCTATAAAATGTATCATGGTTCATTTTAGTTTGGTTTTTCATCTGAAGAAAGAAATTAAAAATATTATTTTATTATAATAAAATTCATACATTATCACAAGGTGTTATATTAACACTATTAAATTAATTGTCTATTTTAATTATCTAAAAATAAATAAAAATCATAACTACACATATATAAATGTTTATCTTGTATAAGGTATATAAAATCATTTTATATAATGGTTTAAAATCTCATGAAAAAATACCCATAAGAGTAAGCATGGTGTGACATGTATAAGATCATAAGTTTTCTAGACATAGCCTAAATTATTTGGCCAACAAGATTTCTAACGCAAATTCTGACCATCCATAGGTTAATATTTATGATAGAACTTAACCCCAATATAATCTTAACACCAAATACTCATAAATAATAGCCAACCTACATTATTAAAATTTTAAACCAGAAATAAATCATAGTCATGGTTTAGCATAATTGAATACTATATCATATATAACATGTAGAATTTTTTATTTAGGGTATAAAATTTATAATAAGTAGTTAAAATAATATGAACTAAATAAATCATCTATTCATAATATAAATTATTTATATTTGTGAATAGAAATAATAGGTAATAACTAAATAAATGAAAATTTAAAATATTTAAATACGAGATATGTATTTTAAATATTTCATAAATAAAAAAATTATAAAAAATTTATAATTTAGAAATGCTATTATGGACATTCCATAACATATAAATACTAAAACTGTATATTTGTACAGTAAATATGAAATTTCCATCATTTACATGACATTTATATGAACACCATCATATTAAAATATTTGATTCTTAAAGAAATATTAAACCTTTACATTTCTTAATATATATACACATAATATTAGTAATGTAGACAATATACATCATTTTAATATCCTATATTTTATATTTATTATAAATTTTTTTAAAATCCTCAAAAACAATTTTTGCATTAGTTTTAATAAATTTCTATAAGAAGGTATTTAATATGAATAATTGAATTTACCCTTGATGAATTTTTTATAAAAAATATTTTTTTACCTTTAGACTTATTTTATAATTTATAGACACTATACATTAATAAACCTAGTAAATCCATATTAAACATAAATAACATAAAACAAATAAATTTTGGTATGGTTTACAACTCACTTTGGATTTAGCATCAGCCCAATTTAGGAGGTTTTTGAGAATCTAAATAAATCATTTCTTCTTAAGAAATCATTAATTTTTTCATGTTTCTTTATTAACCATGGAATTTTTTTTCTCATATGACAACCATTTTCAAATGAACTATGTCATTTTTAATGATTTTTGGGAAAAGTGATATTAATAGTCATGATTTTAATCTATCATGTGGTATTGTCTAAATATGTCATATTTTTACACGTGAAAATATTATTTGAATGGAAACCATGATTTTTTTGTCTAAAAAATATTAATTTATAATGATATGTTTTTAGAAAAATTTTCAATTATCCATTTTTTTAACCACAATGTGATTTTATAAATTTTTTAAATCAAAACAATTTTATTTTATAATATACCATATATATATAAATCACTATAGAAGATAAAAAAAATCAATTAAAACCTTATGATTATAGAAAAAATTATTTTTTCAATTCCTCATCAACTCAGACATTTATCACAATGAAATGAAAGAGGCTCTAATTCCATTGTTTGGTTTTATAGGGGATTAAACTTATCAAAAAACAACCAAAAGTAACCAATAAATTTATTTTTAAATAATTTCCAGCAATTCATTTTAATTGAATAAAATATAAATAAAAACTAGTACCATATACTAAATCTAATTTTTTCTAATATTTTATACATGATATTGATGAAGATATCTAAGGAGTAATCAATGGGCTTCTTCCTCCTATAATAATCCATGGACTATATGAGTCACCTAATGATAATATAGGATTTTATCTTCATTTAAAAATTTAGAAAACCATGATATCAAAAGAAAAAAGGGAATGAGAACTGCGATATCATGTTTCATAGACCATGTGTCACATAAATAATAGTACAAACCATTAAATAAGATTTAAATCGTATTATATATAACTACAATCATTATCCTGATATTTATAAATATTTTAAAAATACTTGGAAATAATATAAATGTTTCAAAAACTTGAAAAATATTAATACTCCTTAAAATTATTGGATTAATCTTTCATTAATTTTTTAATGTTTAAGAAATTAGTATGATTTTTTTAAACATTTTAATACTATTTATTAATGATAATTTACTGATAGAAGTGACATCCTATGTAGAAGGTGACCAAATTCACGTATTATCTCACAACATAAGTTTCTATGCACACATTGTAAAATGAAAACATGATTTGGTGACATTCAACATGTTATGAATTCATTTATCATAAAAATTACATAGTGACCATCAACATGTCGTGGTTTTTATTTAGAGAATATTTCTATTAATTTGATTTCAAAAGGTATATCATTTCAGATAAATCCTTTTCATAAATTTTTATCTTATGAGGAATAAAAAATATATTATATGGAATGGGAATCTTTAGAATATATTATTTCTCATAGTGTTTAAGAATAATTATAAGATTATGATAATAGGCAATAAAATCATCACTGTTTATGTTTTATTTATTATGGATGATTTAGAATGATAAGTTGGAGTTTTTGTTTTATTCCATGAATATTTATAACAAAATAAGTTTTATTATTAATATCATGTAAATTATTATTCAATATAGTCTTTAGATTAATATATCCCCACTATTATAATCAACTAACTATAATATAATAGAGATTTAGTGATCCAGTGTTCATTTTCAATATGTATTAACTCATCCAAGAAAGTTTCTTAATCCCTGCATATTTAGGTAGATAATTTTGGTCCCAGTTAATATTGTAAAAACAAACATAAATTGGGGGTGGGGGTGAATTGAAGTCAAAATATTATTATTTTTTTCCTCCTACTAAAATAATTAAGGTGATTAGACAATG
Source organism: Viscum album (assembly GCA_963277665.1). NCBI lineage: Eukaryota > Viridiplantae > Streptophyta > Magnoliopsida > Santalales > Viscaceae > Viscum > Viscum album. The sequence continues at coordinate 1,779,399,604 of OY728157.1, forward strand.
TGTGTAATGGTCAAACTAAATAATCAAAGTATACAACATAAACATGCTGTAATAGACCGAAAAAATTATTATTAGTCAAACAATAAACCAGTAAACTAAAAAGGTTAATTGAAAATATTAATTTTAGTAGACAGAATCTAAACTAATAAACATAATACAAAAGGAAAATAAAAAAATAGACAAGTAAAAATTGTACATGAAGTATTGAGTAACAACTAGAATACCCCAAAAGGATATTATTACCAATGTAGTTCCAATTCACATCAATCCTTCAAATTTGTCCAAATCAAAGGGAAGATCAATAGACCTATTATTAGGTATCCATGTTCCATGTCTCAGATATCCTTGATTATAAAACTCCCCAAATGGTGTCTATCTTTCTATCACTGGAAGTTCCCAATCACACTGATTGGACACTTCAAAGATTATGAACCCTAAGCTACATTGACTGTAACACAATTGAAATGTATTTTATTCCTATCATATTCATCCCATAATAACATTGATTGGAAAATAAATCATCTATTTATATAATATCTTAAAAAAGGATTGGAAAAATAATGAATACAACAGAAAATGTGAATATATTTATAATTAAATTCCTCACTAGAAGAAGAACATTTGAAAAAATCATTGAATGAAAAACTAAAATAAGAAATTAACTAGGAATCAAGATGTTTCTAGATTAAATATAATCAAAATATATTATATAAAGGCATATGTCAATTATTCTTATGAGATTTTGATATAATGGATTCTAAGTTCCTTAGTCTCTTTTCCTAATAAATTAAATATTTTTAAGTCACATCAATATCCTTTGATTTATTTTTAGAAAATTTATAATGAATCTATATGTCTTCCTGTAGCTTAACATTCATTTCTAATAATGTTCGGAAGTCATTAAAGAGTTATTTGATAAATTTCATGAATTTTTTTTTGTTTTTAAAATGAGATTCACATTAATTTCTGAATTCAAAAAAAATCATAATTAATTTCCACCTATTTATCACTAACTATTTATGTAATTTTGACATCTAAAAATATATACACCGATCATGTAGATAGTCAAGCTTGGTGTTTATGTCCAGTAGTAGTCAGGTATAGCTACATAGGATCGATAACCATTTGAACACAAACACTTTTTTCTTTTCCATTATTTTCACTCGAGTTGTAGTTTGAAAATATATAATTTACAATGATCAGTCTTGTGGCATTATATTCTATTAACACTTCATATGGGACTTCTCTCCATAATTTCTATGAACATCAACTTAAAATTTTCCATTTCATATTTCTATATCAACATCATTAAGGGGTAAAGATTCTAGTGACTTATCTTTTTCTTGATATGTTAAATCAAATATCATATCCTCTTCAGAAACTGTTTTTTTCAACACCATCCTCTAATTAAATTTAATAATTTGAGGGATTTCTGGTAGATGTTGATTTTGAAACTGAATAATTTCATGATAATGATTTATATTGAGTCAAAATGAATTAGGATTTACTATGTTTTCCAACTTTCTCACCTTTCTCCATAGGTGAAAGTCAATGATTGTTACACCCCCCTCCTCATTGGACTGAGATGGGGATAAAATGCTAATTTTCATTATGTGATATCCCCAAGACATAAAGTCTGGTAATAAATTCCATAGGACTCATTAATAGTTGGGGGAGAATTTCTATTTGAAAATAAAACAACCACAACCAACATTTCATAACTAAAAAAACCTATAAATGATGAATAAAACTAGGTTAAAACAACCCAAAGTTACCAAACCAACAATATAATATACTAGATTTTGAAGTAGAAACCAAACTAATATCAATGTATATGGAGGATGAAACAACCATCAAAACTCAAAGACTCCAAAGACACACGAACCACAGCTCCCATTATTCTCCAAAATCCAACTCCAAAATCAATGATTAAAAAATCACGATGAATCACTAAAGAAGTGGGATACATTTCCTTTACTTATATCTCAATATACAATATCTGCAAATGAACCAAGGTTCCCATGTAAGGGGAGACTAATGAAACTCAGTACATTTTCCCCAAATAAATTCCCAACCCATGCCACTAGGATAGAACATGTTAGAACATTTGTACAATATAGTTCATATAAAACACTTTAAAACTATCTATATCAATCCAAACCATCTCTATGAAAATAATTTTTCATACAAAAATAATGTTTCCAAAACAATACCATATCCATGGAAAACATCCAAACAATTATTTAAAATTATTTCTCAATTCATTGGAATACCCCATACTTGGTTCTAAATATAAATTAAACCACAGATACATGCCCATGTGATAGTTCCAAACCCCTGAGTGGTCTCTCATACATCTACCGTGTCATCAAAAGGTAACCACATACAAAGTTCCACAATGGCATGCACCCCTTCTACTGGGTCACGTCAATGAAAATGAACACACACCAACCAGTTAAGAAAAAATAATGGAGAAATAAATCATTTTAATACATTTAAATAAATATTCTATTTTATTGAAAACCTTTATATATAATCATTTACATGAATGAAAAAAATCCCATATTTTAAAAAAACTTTTTAAATTCATGAAACATGACCTTTTCACCAAAACCAATTTCCACAATTTTCAAAATCATAACTAAAGAGGGTACTTTAATAGGATTTTCACATCAATTTTAAAATAAATTTCACGAAATTTAGACAATTTGAAACCAATCAATCATGTTTTAAAAATATGGGTCGAGGGTGAATCTGTCTACCTCAAAAATTTATTTGAAAACAAACTAAGATAAAAATTCTTTAGCAATGTTAAATCTCCAAACACCAACCTTAGATCTTGTTTCCCGTAATCAAAAAATCCACATAACATCATGATTAAAATTAACCAAAAAATATATCTACCCAATAGATTATATATATGAATCAAATAGTGGGAAAAATAATAGATTTTACAAAAACAACAAAAAATGACAACATACAAAGGAATCTGGACTTCAACACAAGAAAATTATCCAATGGATCCCTCTCAGATCAACAAGTGTGGTCTCTATATCCTTTGGTAAGATAGTGTAACGCCCGAGACTTTTATGAGAAATAGTTTTTTTATCAAAGGAATCTTTCACTACACACAAAACTAGCTTGTCTTGCTTTACACGCAACTACGGCCTTCTTCAATAGCTTGCATCGTACGCAATACCGAGTTTCACTATACAACGATATGCTATTAAAATATTATTAAAACTAGCCGTTATGAATAGTAATAACAACTTTTTGAAAGTTTATATATTTTATTTTTCAAAATGGACTTCATTTTTGGATTCTTAATATCGAAATTATCCTAGGGTGAAATTTTTGTATTTTTCTGAAAACTTTCAATTTTTGATGAATACTGAAACCACTAAGTGGTAGTTAAAAAAACTGAAATTTTCATAAACCTTAATTTTACCTCTTCTGTGAGTGGAATTTAGAAAATCCAAGAGACACGGTTAATATCAAGGACTAAAATTTGGTTCAATGAGATAAAAATAATTTTTGGTTAATAGTAACTTTTTACTTTTTTTACCACGGTTAAAAGTAAATAGGGTAATTAAGATTAAAAGTGTTATTAATATTACACTAACACATGTACTAATTCTATTAGATAAGTTTAATTCGACCAAAAAAACCTTAGGAATAAAATATGACCATTTAGGCCCACTTGGATTAGATTAGGACATTTATTATCAATTTATTTAAAGAAGGGTTAAAATAGTTAAAATCAAAGTTTAATAAATAAATAATTTTTAATATAGAGTAATACATAAGATAAATTTGTCTATAAATATTCATTAGAAATCAGAAATGATTTCCAACATAATGGAATTTTCTTTATAATTTTTAGACATTATATAATTTAATTTATTTATGACACAACCATGATGCAGTAATTATCTTATTAATGAAATATTGACATAATTGATGTTATAAATACAAAAATAAATGTAATTTGAGACTTTTTATGAATTAAACTAATTTTATAGGTTAATATGATAGGTTAGTATTGATTTAATTAACTTGGTTCGAACTAATAATTCTGTTATGATATTCACAAAAATCAATTTCTAAATAGAGTCAAAATTGACATAAACTAGTTTTTAAATGAAATATTATATTATTAATTGTTATTTTATTACTAAAAATATAAGGTTCAAAAAAATGACTTAGATATGTTATATATATTAATAATAAACAACTTGGGGTTCGTTTTTCTTGATATAGTAAGTTTATTAACCTTATAGTGTAAGAAAAAAAGAAGACACGGTAAAAGTTAAATTATCTAACTTAAAGTTAAATCTAAATGATAAGGTTAAACTTGATACCTAAACTTGTCTAAATTCTATTTCATGAGAGGATTTCGAACTATACCCACCTTATCTTCTAAATATATCAATTTGGAGCTATTAAAAACCTAATTTGACTTTATAATAAAATAATATTTTTTGTTATTCCAAAGGTGCCCCTCTCCTCCCTTATAAAAGGGAACCTCCTCCCTCTCTTCCTCACACCACTTTCAGCCTTCAAGCTTGGAAAAACCCTGCCAAATGCTTCTCTACACTCCCCTAGAGACATCCTAGAGGTCCTGGTATTCTTCAAAGACCAATTTTAGTGCCCTAAAAGGAGGTCTCAAAGAAGTGCTTCAAAGAAGAGGTAATGTCCATTACCGATTATTTCATCTTTATTTCTTCTTCCACTTCTTCTTCTTTAGATGTTTCATTATGAAGTAATAACATCAGTATCACTCATATACGGATATGTTATTATAAGTATGAAACAACCCTATTTCACCATCTATCCATTCTACAGAAAATGAAATCACCGCGCGTGCGTACGTACGGAATACCGTCTCCACGCCGTGGTGTAATCTATTTTCCACCACCACCTTACTTGGATGGGTGTAATGGTGTAAATAATTACTATATATTATTATTTTAAAGTGATATTGATTCTGAAATATTATATATACACTCCAATACAATTCGACGATCATGGGAATGATATCATCGCTCGTGCGTACGTACGGAATACCGTCTCCACGATGTGATGCGACTCGTTCTACATTATCTTCATTGAATAATGATTATATAAATGAATTTAATGAATGAATATGATATATAATACACTAATACCATTCTGTAAATTAGGTATCTATAAACTAAAAATAAGAATAAGAATTTATTCGACAAAACACGCATAAGAACAAAAAGTAATAAACACCCGAATAACAAGTAGCAATGAAATATTACTAATAATAAGCTAAGAATATGACCATATATAATATCATAAAAATAAGTATGATTATGGAATAAGTCAATAAAATTATTTAAATCATTATGCAGGAGGTTTGGACACTTACAAAGCAAATCAGACCTAAGGTAAGGGAAAATATCACAATCTCATTTATTCCAAGATTGTTTATATGTTGGTATTTACTGGGGTGTATTTTATCATCCATATCCATGTTTCCTAAATATATAATATTGTTTCCATCCACCTAAAATTTTTTAAATCAAATTTTACCATTTGGTGAGTTTTTTAGTAAAATATATGAACGGAATGTTTTGTCATTTTTCGTACGAGGTACTTTTTGACTTTTCCGACAAAAGTACAAGAAGAATGTTTTTTAACTTATACGGAATGAATGGATTTTTAAAACATTATTTCCAAGAAGCTTCCTTTACAAGTTTTCAAGTTTATTTGTAATCAACTTCTTTTAGTTTAAAATTTTATGAAATTTAAAGAAAGTAAAGTGTTTTTGAAGTAGAAAGGATATTTTCCTCAAGAATGGAGTTCAAGTGTTTTATCAAAATTATTTTCCATCTAAGATAATAAAGGGTTCTGTTCTATCCCTATTATTACATTGCTTTGATTATATTGTGATAGAATTATTTTTATTAATTCCTTTATCTTATATGAGTTGTTTTATGATGTCACGATGTTTAAGATTTCCATTTTTATTACATGGGTTATGCTATGATGTATGGTTTATGATTTTGTGGCACACATAAGAATGGTATCATAATGAGATGGGTGGGACCTATATCTCCCTCCAATGCATTGGGTAAATATTTTTATATCTCATGAGATAGACATGGCTGGAACGGCAGGTTAAACCGGTTCAGTGAAATAGGACTGAAACGAAGAGTGAACTCGGTTCAGAAATCGACTTTGTCCACTAAGATAGTCTTGGCCATGAGTCTTGACTAATAAGAAATGATTATCTATGATTATGTGTATATGCCACAAAGTTTCATGTTTTATGTTCTCATTATTGGGATTACATTTCACTACTATGATATCTCCCATGTTATGAAATTATGATCTCTTTTGCAGGTTAAGATTTCCAAAAGTTATGTTCTTATGAATATGATGTGATTGATATTTCTTTTGTTTACCCTTATTGAGAATTTGAGCTCACCCTTTTGTATGTTTTCTTTCCCCAGGACAGGAAGAAGGTTATTAAGTAAGATATTCCAAAAGGGACTATAGATATGATGAAATAAATGGGAGATAGTGTAGAAGCTTTATGAACCAGTTGTTTATGTTTCACAGTTTCTAAAGACACTATACCTATACGGTCCTTTCCTAGTTTTGTTATATGTTGTAATAAGTGTGCTTCAATTTTGAAGTAATAACAATGTATGTAAAGTATGGGTCGTTATAGTTGGTATAAGAGGAAAGGTATAGTCAACCTTTTGAAACTAGAATGTGAAAGCCTTAGTAAGAACCCTGAGGATAAGTCTAAGAATAGAAAAAAATCTTAGTGTTTTAGAAATGGCCATGAATATCCTAGGATAAGACCTTAAGTGTGAAATTTTATTATTGATTATGTGGTTTTCCTATTATAATTAGTGTTGATCACACTATTCTTCTTGGTTTTAGTCAATAGCTGGAACCCGAAGGAACCGTGTTAATGCGGAATGCAACGGGCAATGCAATGATTTTCCCCCTGAGCAACCAAACGTTATGGGAGATAGAATGCAAAATCTTGTAGCCATGCTCACACAACTTTCTCAAGCTATGAATCATGCAGGACTTCCAAACGAGCAAAGGAAGGAGAAACATTCTGTTGAATCCTTCATGAGGCAGCGTCTGCCTTCATTCAGCGGGTCTACTGACCCATTAGTTGCTAAAAATGGATTAGTACAACTGAAAAGATATTTTCAGCTGTTCAATGTTCTGAACATGATAAAGTCATCCTAGTAGTGTATCGTTTGGAAGGAGATGCTGATCAATGGTGGAATCTTATTAAGAATACGAGGAAAAGGGATGAAATTGATTCCATGGAATGGGATGAGTTCAAGAACTTATTTTTCAATAAGTACTTCCCTCGTATTCTCCGAACAAAGATGGAGAAGGAGTTTCTTGAACTAAAGCAAAAGGATGATGAATCTGTTGGTACCTATGAAGCAAATTTTACAAGACTTGCAAGGTACGCATCTGGTATTATTATCCAACCTGAGAGTAAGATCGATCAATTCTTTAGTGGCTTAAAACCAAGTCTTCGAAGGGTGTTATCCATAAGGGACTTCAATAGCTACGAGGAAATCATTCGATGTGCTCTCAAAGTCAAGATGTAGATTGGAGTAACCCATCAGTCATATGGATTTGATAAGAAGAGGAAAATGGAATTCAAAGGAAAATCTAAAGAGCACACTAAAACGAAGATGAGCTTTCTCTTATGCTCAAATTGTGTAAAGAAACATGGAGGGAGTTGTCTTAAAGAGACAAGTAAATGTTTCAAATGTGGAAAGGAAGGTCATCGGGCATTTGAATGCCGCAATGATGGGAAGAAGATGTCTAATGATGCAAACAAAGGAAGGGACACACAGAATGAACCTACTACACTTCAATGTTTCAAGTGCAAGGAGATGGGGCATTATGCCAATAAATTCCCTAATCCAAGGGTTGTTGATGATGATCGACATCAACAAAATCTTAAGGCTAATGAAAAAGGAAATTCGCATGCAATTTCTATCAGCGATGTGGAGTACGATAACGATGTGGTGAAAGGTACACTTACCATCCACTCTAAAGTAGAAATTGTTTTATTTGATTCTGGATCCACCCACTCTTTTATTTATGAGGAATTTTCTAAGGGTGTCACCGTATTACCTCAACAATTAGATGTTGAGTTAGCTGTGACAACACCTAATGGCACAACAGTCGCATCAAAAGTTTATAATTCTTCTCCGATTGAAGAATGTGGGAATGTGCTTCCTGCAAATCTTGTGATACTTCTGATAGTGTAATTTGGTGTGATTCTTGGAATGGATTGTCTTTCTTTATATGGATCTCATATCAATTTCCAAATAAGGGAAGTCACATTTCATATTCCAGATCAATCTATGATCGTTTATCGATGCAAGGATGAACATAACCTTCTAGTAGAAATTTCTTCCATCTTATGGGTCTTGATTCCACTAAATGAGGGTTATTTATCTCAAATGGTTGGTGAGAAACTCATGATTAATAATATTCCCATTGTACGGGATTTTGACGATGTATTTCCGGAGGAATTTTCGGGTCTTCCACCAAATTGTGAAGTTGAGTTTTTAATAGAACTCATACCGGGTGCTTTACCTATTTCAAAGACACCTTATAGAATGGCCTCAATTGAGTTGTAGGAATTGAAGAAGCAACTCCAAGAGAATATTGATAACGGATTCATACGCCCTAGTGCGTCACCTTGGGGAGCACCTGTTCTGTTTGTTAAGAAGAAAGATGGATCAATGAGGCTCTGCATTTATTATCGATAACTTAACAAGATCACTATCAAGAACAAATATCCTCTCCTGTGATTTAATGACTTATTTGACCAACTACGCGGAGATCAATACTTTTCCAAGATTGATCTTCATTCAGGGTATCATCAATTAAGGGTCAAAAGGGAGGATATACCAAAGACAGCTTTCCGTACAAGGTATAGACACTATGAATTTATAGTGATGCCATTTGGTCTTACTAATACCCCTGCTATCTTCATGGATCTGATGAATAGAGTCTTTAGATACTGTCTTGATCAGTTTTTGGTAGTCTTTATAGACGATATTCTGGTATATTCAAAGAGAAAGGAAGAACATGAAGATCACTTGAGAATTATATTGAAGACCCTGAGAAAGGAGAAGCTTTATGCCATATTTAACAAGTGTGAATTGTGGATTCAAAAGGTTTCATTTTTGGGTCACATAATCTCAAAAGATGGGATATCTGTGGATCCAGCAAAAACAGAGGTTATCGAAAGATGGTTGAGACCAAAAACAATAACTGAGATCCGAAGTTTTCATGGTTTGGATGGATATTATCGACGTTTTGTGAAATATTTTTCACGATTATCTAATCCACTCACCAAGTTGGCTTGGAAAGGAGTTAAGTTTGTTTGGACGGAAGAATGTGAAAAGAATTTCAAGGATTTGAAAAGAAGGTTATCCAGTGCTCCTGTTCTCACACTTCCTTGTAGTGGAGAAAGGTTTGTGATATATAGTGATGCATCCAAGAAGGGGCTGGGGTGTGTTCTTATGCAAAATGATATGGTGATAGCTTATGCCTCACAACAGTTGAAAATCAATGAGCAAAATTACCCAACACATGATTTGGAGTTAGCTGCGGTAATCTTTGCATTAAAGATTTGGAGGCATTATCTTTATGGAGAAAGGTGTGACATTTATACTGATCATTAAAGTTTAAAGTATATTTTCACACAAAAGGAGCTGAATATGCACCAAAGAAGATGGTTAGAGCTGATTAAGTATTACTACTGCTCAATTCATTACAACCCTGGGAAAGAAAACAAGGAGCCAGATGCATTAAGTTGACAAGACCATGCCAGTTTATCCATGATGAGGATCACAAAAGGTCTAATATTTATGGATTTACAAAGGATGGATCTTGGAATTATAATGGAAAGGGAAAAATCGTATCTTTCTCAAATGAGTGTTCAACCATCTATACATGTGAAGATTAAAGAGGCTCAGAAAGAAGATGTAGAGTTACAAAAGAAGGTGAGAAATATTCTTGAATTGAACCTTGATTGTGATGGGATAATAAAGTTCAGGAATCGGGTTTGTGTTCCTCCCATCCCCGAATTAAAGAAGGAGATGCTGGATGAGGCTCATAGTTTTTCATTCTCTATTCATCCTGGAAGCACGAAGATGTATAAGGACCTGAAAGAGTACTTCTGGTGGGATGGCATGAAAAGAGATGTTGATGAATATGTCTCTCGATGCTTGGTTTGTCAGCAAGTTAAAGCTGAGGGACAGAAGCCCAAGGGGATGTTACAACCATTACCCATACCCGAATGGAAATGGGAAAACATCACTGTGGACTTTGTCACAGGACTTCCTCAAACATCCAAAGGCAATAATGCTATCTGGGTCATAGTTGATCATATTACAAAGTCTACACACTTCATTGTTATTAGAGAGGATTTCTATCTGGATCATCTTGCCAGGATATATGTAAAGGAAGTGGTAAGATTGCATGGAGTACCACTTTCTATTATATTTGATCGGGATCTGAGATTTACCTCGAAGTTCTGGCGAAGTCTTCAGCATACTCTGGATACAGAGTTGAGTTTCAGCACTGCTTATCATCCTCAGACAGACGGTCAGTCTTAGAGAACAATTCAAACTCTAGAAGATATGTTGAGAGCTTGCTCTATGGATTTCAAAGGTGGTTGGGATCAACACCTACCTTTGGTGGAATTTTCTTATAATAATAGCTTTCACTCTAGTATTCAGATGGCTCTTTATGAAGCTCTCTATGGAATGAAATGCAGGACTCCAACATGTTGGGATGAAGTTAGGGAAAGAAAGCTATTAGTACCTGATCTTGTTGATGAGATGGCAGAAAAGGTCCGATCTATTCAACAACACATAAGAGTAGCTCAGAGTCGACAGAAAAGTTATGCCGACAACCGAAGAAAAGACCTAGAGTTTGAAGTGGGTGATAAAGTGTTCTTACGAATATCTCCATGGAAGAGGGTCATGAGATTTGAAAAGAAGGGGAAGTTGAGCCCTAGATATATCGGTACTTTCGAAATACTGGATCGTGTTGGAAAGGTAGCTTACCGGTTGGCGCTTACACTGAATCTCACTCCAGTTCACGATGTGTTCCATGGATCTCTCCTGAGAAAGTACATACCTGATACTTCACATGTACTCAGCTCAGAAGTTCTACCGCTGAAGCAAGATCTTTCTTATGAACAACAGCCGATAGCGATTCTGGATCGTAACGAAAAAGTCCTACGAAACAAGACCACTCGATTGGTGAAAGTTTTATCGAGGAACCACCAATTAGAAGAATCTACATGGGATCTTGAGGATATGATGAGGGAGAGGTATCCTCATATTTTTGTTACAAAGTGACGAATTTCGAGGGCGAAATTCATTTTAAGGGGGGTAGAATGTAACGCCCAAGACTTTTATGAGAAATATTTTGTTTTTATCAAAGGAATGTTTCACTACACACAACACTAGTTTGGCTTTCTTTACACGCAACTGCGGCCTTCCTCAATAGATTGTGTCGTACGCAATACTGAGTTTCACTAAACAATGATATGCTATTAAAATATTATTAAAACTAGCCATTATGAATAGTAATAACCACTTTTTGAAATTTTATAAATTTTATTTTTCAAAATGGACTTCATTTTTGGATTCGGAATATTGAAATTATCCTAGGGTGAAATTTTGGTATTTTTCTGAAAACTTTCAATTTTTGATGAATACTGAAACCACTAAGTGGTAGTTAAAAATACTGAATTTTTCATAAAACTTAATTTTACCTCTTCTGTGAGTGGAATTTCGAAAATCTGAGAGACACGGTTAATATCAAGGACTAAAATGTTGTTCAATGAGATGAAAATAATTTTTGGTGAATAGTAACTTTTTACTTTTTTTTTACCACAGTTAAAAGTAAATAGGGTAATTAAGGGTAAAAGTGTTATTAATATTACCCTAACACATGTCCTAATTCTATTGGATAAGTGTAATTCGACCAAAAACAACCTTTGGAATACAATATGACCATTTAGGCCCACTTGGATTAGATTAGGACATTTATTATCAATTTATTTAAAGAAGGGTTAAAATAGTTAAAATCGAAGTTTAATAAATATATAATTTTTAATATCTAGTTATACATAAGATAAATTCGACTATAAATATTCATTTTAAATCTGAAAAGATTTCCAACATAATTGTATTTTATTTATAATTTTTAGACATTAAATAATTTAATAAATTTATGACACAACGATGATGCAGTAATTATCTTATTAATGAAATATTGACATAATTGATGTTATAAATACCCAAATAAATGTAATTTGAGCCTTTTTATGAATTCCACTAATTTTCTAGGTTAATATTACATGTTATTATTTATTTAATTAACTTGGTTTGAACTAATAATTCTTTTATGATTTTCACAAAAATCAATTACTAAATAGTGTCAAAATTGACATAAAATAGTTTTTAAAACAAATATTATATTATTAATTGTTATTTTATTCCTAAAAATCTAAGGTTTGGAAACATGACTTAGATAAGGTTATATATATTAATAATAAACAGCTTGCGGTTCTTTTGGCTTGATATAGCATGTTTATTAACATTATAGTGTAAGAAAACAAGAAGACACGGTAAAAGTTAAATTATCTAACTTAAAGTTAAATCTAAATGATAAGGTTAAAATTGAAACCTAAACTTGTCTAAATTATATTTGATGAGAGTATTGAGACCTATACCCACCTTATCTTCGAAATATATCAATTTGGATCTATTAAAAATCGAATTTGACTTTATAATAAAATAATATTTTTAGTTATTCCAAAGGTGCCCCTCTCCTCCCTTATAAAAGGGCTCCTCCTCTCTCTCTTCCTCACACCACATTCAGCCTTCAAGATCGGACAAACCCAGCCAATTTCTTCTCTCCACTCCCCTAGAGACATACTAGAGGTCCTGGTCTTCTTCAAAGACCAATTTTAGTTCCCTAAAAGGAGGTCTCAAAGAAGCACTTCAAAGAAGAGGTAATGTCCGTTACCGATTCTTTCATTTTTATTTATTCTTCCAATTCTACTTTTTTAGTTGTTTCATTATGAAGTAATAACATAAGTATCACTCATATACTTATATTTTATTATAAGTATGAAACAACCCTATTTCACCATCTATCCATCCTACGGAAAACGAAATCACCGTGTGTGCGTACGTACAGAATACCGTCTCCACGCCGTGGTGTAATCTATTTTCCACCACCACCTTACTTGGATGGGTATAATGGTGTAAATAATGACTATATATGATTATTTTAAATTGATATTGATTCTGAAATAGTATATATACACTCCAATACAATTCCACGACCATGGGAATGTTATCATCGCTCGTGCATACGTACGAAATACCGTCTCCACGATGTGATGCGACTCGTTCTACATGATCTTCATTGCATAATGATTATATAAATGAATTTAACGAATGAATATGATATATATTACACTAATACCATTCTTTAAATGAGGTATCTATAACCTAAAAATAAGAATAAGAATTTATTCGACAAAACATGCATAAGAACAAAAAGTAATAAACAACTGAATAACAAGTAGCAATGAAATATTACTAATAATAAGCTAATAATATGACCATATATGACATCATAAAAATAAGTATGATTCTGGAATAAGTCAATAACATTATTTAAATCATTATACAGGAGGTTCGGACACTTATGAAGCAAATCAGACCTAAGGTAAGGGAAAATATCACAATCTCATTTATTCCGATATTGTTTATATGTTGGTATTTACTGGGGTGTATTTTATCATCGACATCCATGTTTCCTCAATATGTAATATTGTTTCCATCCATCTAAAATTGTTTAAATCCAATTTTACCCTTCGGTGAGTTTTTTAGTAAAAGATATGAAAGGAATCTTTTCTCATTTTTCGTACGAGGTATTTTTTGACTTTTCCGACAAAAGTACGAGAAGAATGTTTTTTTAACTTATACGGAATGAATGGATTTTTAAAACATTATTTCCAAGAAGATTCTTTTACAATTTTTCTAGTTTATTTGTAATCAACTTCTTTTAGTTTAAAATTGTATGACATTTAAAGAAAGGAAAGTGTTTTTGAAGTAGAAAGGATATTTTCCTCAAGAATGGAGTTCAAGTGTTTTATCAACATTATTTTCCATATAAGATAATAAAGGGTTCTGTTCTATCCCTATTATTACATTGATTTGATTATGTTGTGATGGAATTATTTTTATGAATTCCTTTATCTTATATGAGTTGTTTTATGATGTCACGATGTTTAAGATTCCCATTTTTATTACATGGGTTATGCTATGATGTATGGTTTATGATTTTGTGGCACACATAAGAATGGTATCATTATGAGATGGGTGGGACCTATATCTCCCTCCAATGCATTGGGTAAATATTTTTATATCTCATGAGATAGACATGGCTGGAATGGCAGGTTAAACCGGTTCAGTGAAACAGGACTGAAACAAGGAATGAACTTGGTTCAGAAATGGACTTTGTCGACTAAGATAGTCTTGTCCATGAGTCTTGACTAATACGAAATGATTATCTATGATTATGTGTGTATGGCACAAAGTTTCATGTTTTAAGTTCTGATTATTGGGATTACATTTCACTACTATGATATATCCCATGTTATGAAATTATGATCTCTTTTGCAGGTTAAGATTTCCAAAAGTTATGTTCTTATGAATATGATGTGATTGATATTTATTTTGTTTACCCTTACTGAGCATTTGAGCTGAACCTTTTGTATTTTTTCTTTCCCCAGGTCAGGAAGAAGGTTATTAAGAAAGATATGCCAAAATGGACTATAGATATGATGAAATAAATGAGAGATAGTGTAGAAGCTTTATGAAACAGTTGTTTATGTTTCCAAGTTTCTAAAGACATTATACCTATACGGTTCTTTCCTGGTTTTGTTATATGTTGTAATAAGTGTGCTTCAATTTTGAAGTAATAACAATGTATGTAATGTATGGGTCGTTATAGATAGGTAATCTAGTTAGGGTGAAAATAGATGAAGAAATATCTATTATGAATAAAAATGAGTTATATCCAAAAATTTTGGATATAAATTTTAGCTATACATGGTTTGGGTGCTCAGTTAGGGAAATCATGCAATAACTGTGTATAATCACTTTGTCCCCAAATTCATGATTTCTTATAGGTGGTCACATATTTTTTCCAAACCATACACCTAACCATGAACCTAGCCATTTACCACTACCTCACTTTTCATATTTTTCTGTTCGAGTTACATGGTTTCTACTAACTATTCTAAAACAATTCACCTCTATAAAAGCCAAAAAAATATTCCATAACTCCTCCCAAACTTCACCCAAAAAATTTACATATTTAAAATATATAAATAAATATTTACATAATTGAATTAAGGTGTTATACATTCTCCCAACCATTAGACTATATATCCTAAAAAATGATAAACCCATCATTTTTCTGAAAGATCTTGGGTCATTACTCGACCATTTCCATTTCCCATTCCTACATTTATTCCTAAATCCTACCATGTTATCATATGACCCTATCTAGAATAATAATTTTTTCATTAAAGAGTATCTATTATATTTAAAAACCACACCAGTATACGAACCAACAAATAATCCGACTCTAGGTTAATGAGATCTCATCAAATCACATGATGAGGACTAGACTGATACTTATTTAACTAAGATACAAGAAGCACATTGTGAAATGAAATAAACCATGGTGGAAAATCCAAAAAATATTCCACCTCACTAGAAAATTCATATATATCAAAAGGGAATTTTTATCAAGAATATTACTTTCCCTACTTCCCAAAATGATTATGCCCAAGCCTTGGAGAGATTCTTAAGAACAAATAATCACTCACCTCAATTGAAAAAGACCATCAATAATGATCTAATTATGATTTTTGACAATTATGTGTCATATCAATCCCTTTCCTGATCAATTTAATCTTCTTTGTTGCCTCTTTTACAAGGTTTGGAAGAATCAGTGAAGTCTAACCTATTTCCACAAAAAAAAAATTGAGAATGTTTATAACGCCCATATAATTCTTCAAAAGGAGCCATGTGTATAAATTTATAATAATTATTTTTATTTGAGAACTCCACTAATGGAATGTTCTCCTCCCTTGAGTCACAAAAATTCATTACAAAATCCCCAAGAATTCCTTCCATTTTTTATCTTCCTTTAAGATTGTTCATCTATATGAGGATAATACTTCATACTCATAGTCAACTGAGTACCTATGTATTATTTTAAGGATTTCCATAAATGAGATTTAAACCTTGAATCATGGTCTAATACTATCAAAACTGGTATGCATGCCTCTTTACAACTTCTCAGATATAGATTATAGACACGTCCTACACCGTATGAGATCAAAAATAGGGATTAAATGAGCTAACATTATTGGATAATGTACTATTACCCATATGGAATGATGTTTCCAACCCATTCTTGGGAGACTTGCTAAAAAATCCATAGATATATGCTCCAATTTTTATATAGGAATAGGTAAAGACTGCAACATACACACTAGACATTGGTGCTCTTCCTGAACCTGGTGATAAGAGAGGCATATCACAATGAATTCATCCACTTTTATATTAATGAAAACCCACCAATACGTTTCTTTCATTACTTTATAAATCTTTTGTATTATTGGATGAAAATCCGATCTCGAATGGTGGTAAGCATGAATATGTATTTACAGACAATCCATAGGTATGAACATCCAATCTTGAATCAATAATAATGAATTTCCATCCAGTTTCCATCTCTCAATGGTCTCCCCACCACTAATTTTTTAACCCATAGAGGCACATTTAGAATAATATATTTGTTCCACTTTAAGAGTCTCAACCAAATCATAAACTAACAAAACTAGAAAGAAAACCAAAATTTTACCTCGATCTTCACAATCCAGGTGCATGTTGACTATCACCGAAATTAGCTACCACTGGTCTGTAGCCTTTTTTTAAATGACCATTTTAATTTCTACATAATGAATATGACACCAAATTTCCTTTACCCTGTGTATAAATAAGTTCAAATTCAAACATTTTTAGATAATAGATCCATCTTCTTTCTCTTATATTCAAATTTTTTATGAGAAAATATGTTTCAAGATCTTATGATCCATAAACACTATAAATTTTTCACAAAATTTATAATAATTCCACCTATTCAAATTATGAAATGAAACAGATAAATCCAAATCATGTTTTTGTAGTTCTTTTCATGAAAACATAACTATCATGAGCCATAATCAATAACATTATCTCCCTGCATGAGAAAAAAATCCCAACCCAAATCCCAAAGCATCACAATGTGTCCTGATTATCGAAAAATCAATATTGGTGCTTATATATGGTAGAATTGAAGCTGTATAATTTTTTTAAATATTCATAAAATAATTGAAATGAAACATTGTTCCTTTCCAAAGATTCCATAGGTGATTCTAGTCACAAAAGGTCATTAAAAATCATTAGACGAAGAAAACTATGAATCTCAAGGACATTATTTGGAGGTTTCCTAGAGATAAAAACATATATATTTTAGATCCATAGAAACACCTTTTTTATAGATAACATGTCCAAGGAAACATTTGTCTTATATCCAAAAATTATACTTTGATAATTTGGCATAAAAATGACGATCCTATAAAATTCGAAACACTATAACCAAGTGTTTCTCTTTCTCTATCCCTTTCATTGAATATAGCAAAATTTTATCCAAAAAACACCATAAAACAATCTAGGTTCCTTTTAAATATCTAATTCATCAATAACATAATGAATCATAGTGCATTTATAAGAACTAAAGTCATAACCACATACTCATAAATCCCATATCTAATTCTAAAATATATTTCGGAAATATCTTTCTTTCAAACCTACAATTAGTGATATCATGATAACAAGAAAAATTTAGAGAGCCCTTAAGCTCCCCTTAATTGATCTAAAATATCATCAATGTATGAAAGTGGGTAATTATTCTTTTTCATAACTAGGTTAAGATTACGATAACTTATACAAAGCATAATAGTTTCATGTTCCTTTTTCACAAACAAGATCGATGATGCACATATAGATGTGCATGGCAGAATGGACCCATTGATTTCCAAATAATCCAAATGGAATTTAAATTAACTTAGTTATGTTGGTTCCATTATATATAATATAAATGAGATAGGACTAGTCCCTAATAATATACCCATCATAAACTCTACATCTCTTTTTGGTAGAAACCTTGAGAATTTATTAGGAAAAAATCTAGAAACTAATAAATAATTATTTCAAAACCAATATTCTCAATATCATCCATCAATACCAAGGTAAAAAATGATAGCTAGTTTGAGATATTTTAAAATTTTGGTTCCAACAAGTATGATGCACTTTCATTCACATTTCAGTCACCATTAAAGAGATTATCAATGACATCATTAGTCATAAAACTAACCCTTTGGGTATAACAATGGATGTGATCTTTGACCATTTAAAACATATTCATAACTAATATTATTTCATAGACATACATATCAAGCATAGATAATGTAACAGCCCGAGATTTTATGAAAAATATTATTTTTTATTTCACTAATGTCTTGTGTCGTACGCTACACCAAAAGGAGCTTTCACAACACACATCCTTGACTTGCCTTGCATTACACGCAATCGCGACCTTCCTCGATAGCGTGTGTAGTACGCAATACCGAGTTTCACTAAACAACGATATTCTATTAAAATATTATTATAACTAGCCGTTATGAATAGTAATAACCAACTTTTAAAATTTTAGAAATTTTAGCTCTCAAAATGGACTTCATTTTTGGATTCGGAGTATCGAATTTAGCCTAAGGTGAAATTTTGGTACTTTTCGGATAACTTTCATATTCTGATGAATAGTGAAAATTACTAAATTTTAATTAAAAACAACTTTTTTAATCGAAATAATTAATAGTGATAAATTATTAATTTGAGTGGTTTTAAATTATATTTAGAATATATTTTTACAATTTAATACAATGTTGGTCATTGGTTGTAATTTCACATTTAAACCAGACATAATCAAGTGTCAATCTTTGGATAGATATTGTTTCATAAAAACACGCTATTTGTTTTAACAGCGGGATTTAATTATAAAATTAATTAATGCAACTTCTATGTTATGAATTTGGTAAAATAGACTTCATTTTTGAATTCGGAATATGAAATATAGCTTAGGATGAAATTTTGGCATTGTTCTGAGAAACATCAATTTTTGATGAATAGTGAAACTACTAAGTGGTAGGTTAAAAAAAACTGAATTTTGCATAAAACTTAATTTTACCGCTTCTGTGAATAGAATTTTGAAAATCCGACAGACACGGTTAATATTAAGGAATAAAATGTGGTTCAATGAGATGAAAATAATTTTTGGTGAATAGTAACTTTTTACTTTTTTTACCGCGGTTAATAGTAAATAGGGTAACTAAGGGTAAATATGATATTACTATTACCCTAACACATGTCCTAATTCTATTGGACAAGTGTAATTCGACCAAAAACAAACTTAGGAATAAAATATGACCATTTAGGCCCACTTGGATTAGATTAGGACATTTATTATTAATTTATTTAAAGAAAGATTAAAATAGTTAAAATCAAAGTTTAATAAGTAAATCATTTTTAATATGGGGTTATACATAAGATAAATTCGATTGTAAATATTCATTAGAAATCTAAAAAGATTTACTACATGATGGTAATTTATTTGTAATTTTTAGACATCAAATAATTTAATTTATTTATGACACAACGATGATGCAGTAATTATCTTATTAATAAAATATTGACATAATTGATGTTATAAACACCAAAATAAATGTAATTTGAGATTTTTTATGAATTCCACTAATTTTCTAGGTTACTATGATATATTAATGTTGATTTAATCAACTTGGTTCGAACATTTAATTCCGTTATGACTTTCACAAAAATCATATATCAAATAGTGTCAAAATTGACACAAAATAGTTTTTAAATCAAATATTATATTATTAATTGTTATTTTATTCCTAAAAATCTAAGGTTCGGCCAAATGACTTAGATAAGGATATATATATTAATAATAAATAATTTGGGGTTCTTTTGGCATGTTATAGTAAGTGTATTAACCATATAGTGAAAGAAAACAAAAAGACACGGTAAAAGTTAAATTATTTAACTTGGAGTTAAATCTAATTGATAAGGTTAAAATAATATCCTAAACTTGTCTAAATTCTATTGGTTGATAGGATTTCGACCCATCCCCACTTTAGCTTCGAAATAAGACCCTTTGGAACCATTATAAACCGATTTTTACTTTAATATAAAATAATATTTTGAGATATTCCTAAGGTGCCCCTCTCCTCCCTTATAAAAGGGCACCTCCTCCCCTCCTCCTCACACCAATTTGAGCACTCAAGCTCGGCCAACCCCTGCCAAAATCCCTTCTCAACTTCCCTAGAATAATCCTAGAGGTCCTGGTCTTCTTCAAAGACCAATCTTAGTTCCCTAAGTGGAGGATTCAAAGAGGCGTTTCAAAGAAGAGGTAATATCCATTACCGATCTTTTCAATTTCTTTCTTCATAAACTTCTTCTTCTTTAGTTGTTTCATGACAAAGTAATAACATCAGTATTACTTACATACTGATATGTTATTATAAATATGAAACAACCCTAATTAACCTTCTATCTATCCTACGGAAAAATGAAATCACCGCGCGTGCGTACGTACGGAATACCGTCTCCACGCCGTGGTGTAATCTATTTTCCACCACCACCTTAATAGGATGGGTATAATGGTGTAATGAGTGACTATATATAATTATTATAAAGTGATATTGATACTGAAATAGTCTACATACACTTCAACACAATTCCACGACCATGGGAACTATATCATCGCTCGTGCGTACGTACGGACTACCGTCTCCACGACGCGATGAGATTCATTCTCCATGTTAACCATTTAAGAATGATTATAAAGTATATATAAGAAATAATAATGAAATATATGACATTATAAAGTTACTGGATTTATTTATATATATATATGTATGTCATCAACTTACTTCCATTCAAGACAATAAGGAAAGGAAAACAGCGTTCATGCGTACGTACGGACTACCGTCTCCATGAACGGTGTTTTTCATTTTATTTATCTACCTATTATATATATATATACTGAATATATATGATATATAAATCATATTTTATATTCTGGAAGTGAGTAAATCATGATATAAGTAATAATGATGTCAAGAACAACAAGTCAAAACACCTACGATAAATGAAACGATTTTACCCAAAACGCTTCTTTAACATGGAATTTACAAAAGAACGGGTAATATAATGTCATAAGTGAACCATATATGATATCATAACAATGAATATGATTCTGTAATAAGTCAATAACATGATTTAAATCATTATACAGGAGGTTCGGACACTTACAAAGCAAGTCGGACCTAAGGTAAGGGAAATATCACAATCTCATTTTTATCCGAGATTGTTTATTCGTAAGTATTTATTGGGGTGTATTTTATCATCCACATCCATGTTCCCTCAATATGTAATATTGTTTCCATCCACTTACACTAGTTTAAATCCAATTTTACCCTTCGGTGAGTTTTTAGTAAAAGATATGAAAGGAATCTTTTGTCGTTTTTCGTACGAGGTACTTTTTGACTTTTCCGACAAAAGTACGAAGAATGTTTTTTTAAACTTATACGGCATGAATGGATTTTTAAAACATTATTCCCAAGAAGCTTCTTTTACAAGTTTTTCAAGTTTATTTTTAATCAACTTCTTTTAGTTTATAATTGTATGACATGTTAAGAAAAGAAAAGTGTTTTTGAAGAAGAAAGGATATTTTCCTCAAGAATGAAGTTCAAGTATTTTATCAAAATTATTTTCCATCTAAGATAATAAAAGGGTTCTGTTTTTATCCCTATTATTACATGGATTTGATTATGTTTTGATGGAAACATTTTTATGAATTCCTTTATCTTATATGAATTGTTTTATGATGTCATGTTGTTTAAGAATCCCATTTTTATTACATGGGTTATGCGATGATGTATGATTTATGATTATGTGGCACACATAAGAAAGGATTCATTATAAGATGGGTGGGACCTATATCTCCCTCCAATGCATTGGGTAAAGATTTTATATCTCATGAGATAGACATGGCTGAAATGGTAGGTTATACCGGTTCAGTGAAACAGGACTGAAACGAGGGTTACTCGATTCAGAAAGGGACTTTGTCCACTAAGATAGTCTTGGCATTGAGTCTTGACTAACAAGAAATGATTATCTATGATTATGTGTGTATGCCACAAAGTTTCATGTTTTAAGTTATGATTATTGGGATTACATTTCACTTCTATGATTTATCCCATGTTATGATATTATGAGCTCTTTTGCAGGTTAAGATTTCCAAAAGCTATGTTCTTATGTATATGATGTGATTGATTTTTCTTTTGTTTACCCTTACTGAGCATTTGAGCTCACCCTTTTATGTTTTCTTTTTCCCAGGAGATAAAGAAAGGTTTTAGGTATAAAAAAAAGAAGATCTTTATGGGAGATGTTGAAGATCTTTCACCACGATTAGAAGATTACATTCCGAGTTTCCAAAGACACTAAACTATTACGATCCTTTTGTGTGTGTGTTTTTTTTATGTACTAAGTATTCCGCAAAAGTAATGTAAGGTCTATGTGTGTCAGGCTTTGGGTCTCTACAGTTGGTATCAGAGGAAAGGTTTAGTCAACCTTTGGAAACTAGGATGCGAGAACTTTAGTGAGATCCCTAGAGATATTTCTAAGGTATGTCTAGGGATGTCCCTAAGGTTAAGTATACGTATAGGTTATAGTACTAGAACTACGCTAACGATCATAGAATTAAACCTAAGATGTTACATATTGAAGGTACTCCCCCTTTATAATTTTGTTTTCCCTAGCATGATTTTTTCCTCTCACACTATTCTTTTTGGGTTTTAGAAAATGGATGGAAACAAGGTGATTCATGATAATGGAGGATATGCTGGACAATGGAATGATATTTTTTATGAGCAACCAAATGAAATGGGATTTGGAAGTCCAAACATCATTATTATGCCGAATCAGCAATCTCATAATATGATTAATAAAGTAAAATTTGGTAAGTTTCCTGACTCGGCTAATAAGAGAAAGATGGAGTTTCATGATGATCATAGAGGAAAGAAAGTTCAATTTCCCCTATGTAAATCATGTGGGAAGAGGCATCAAGGAGAATGTTTCAAAGGAACTGGAAGATGCTTTGGGTGTGGAAAAGAAGGACACAAAGCAAGTAAATGCAAAAGGTTCAGTTAACAACATGGATGATGATAATGGTATTGCTACGACATCAACAATGGTTAAATGTTTTAAATTTGGAATGTGCGGGCATTATGCAAACCAATGCCCTAAGGGAAAGTCTCATGAAGAGAATCAGTATGGTCGTATGGGTAGTATTTTTGTTGATGATGATGAAGAGACTACAAATGATATGTGAGATGAAAGAATTGTTGAAGCTCGGTCAATGGTTTAAGAAGGTAGTGGAATGATTACATGTTTATCAAGTGTAATGTTGTACTATAGAATAAAAAGACAACTAAGGATTGTTACACTGTTGTCTTTCCTTAAGTTTTGAAAGTTTATGATGAATGGTATGAGTAACAATGAAAGGTTATTCAGATATTTTTTTGGAAAGTGGATGATATGCGCATAATGAAGTGATAAAGAGAAAATGAAATTTTTGACAGTATTCATGAGCTCATGATTGATATAAGGACTAAGTGATATCATGGTTTGAGTATATAGAATTTTGAGGATTTTGGTATGTGGAAAGTGTTAACTTTTAACTGCACTCATGTTTTCACTAAGGTATTCAAGAGAATACACGATTAAGGACTTTGAATGTTTGGAATGTGACCAACAAGACATATCTTATGATATGTGGGGATCAACGACAGTATTAAATCTCTAGTAATCGTTGTCACTATATTATGAGTGTGGACTGCAGTATTATGTATAAGCCTAAAGATTAGACTGGATTATGTTGGACATAAGTTAGTATTGTTTAAGGATAGAAGATTTTCGATATTATTGATGGGATGTTATAGTAACGTAGTTTTAGAAAAAGGACAACCTGCAGGACGGGCGACAGCCCATCGCTTCGGACAAGGCTATAGGAATCGAACCCACAACCGAAGTGCGACTGGCCTTTATCGCCTACCACTGACCTACAGGAAGTCCCTGTTTAGTAGAAACTAGTGTTATTATATTAAGCAGTATGATATATGAAGTATAAGCCCATTTTAGGAACCATATATGATTAATCCCACTATAGATCGACTTATGTATATAAATTTTGCTAACCTTTTGAGACAGATGGAATGACCCGTCATTTTATCACATGATCTGCTAACACTTCACGAATAACAAATTCAACTTCATTTATTTAAGAGATGAAGTGGAAATTGTTAAAGGCACGAACAACAGTGAGATTGTACCAAAATAAAGTAAGTATTTATTCTAATTCAAATTCTTTAACTTTAGGGAAATGATCTTGAAAACCAAAAATGTTGTCCTAGTTCTCTTATACCTGATGAATCAGATGGTACCTTAGATCGTCACAAATTTATGGATTTGTGATTACTGGCTTTTCCATAGCCATGTTCTCTACCACTCTCCATCAGAACATGATGGTTAGATTTCTCTTCCATATCCATATTTTCACCTATGTGGAAACCCAGTGATTAGTTTATTTGGGTAATCGTTACATTTCATACTTTAGTTATTAAAGCCAAGTTTTGGTATTCCTTTTTACGATGTGGGTTTCTATTAAAGAAACTTTCGAATAGTAAACCATTTATAACCCCGACGAATTTCGAGGGCGAAATTCATTTTAAGGGGGGTAGAATGTAACAGCCCGAGATTTTATGAAAAATATTATTTTTTATTTCACTAATGTCTTGTGTCGTACGCTACACCAAAAGGAGCTTGCACAACACACATCCTTGACTTGCCTTGCATTACACGCAATCGCGACCTTCCTCGATAGCGTGTGTAGTACGTAATACCGAGTTTCACTAAACAACGATATTCTATTAAAATATTATTATAACTAGCAGTTATGAATAGTAATAACCAACTTTTAAAATTTTAGAAATTTTAGCTCTCAAAATGGACTTCATTTTTGGATTCGGAGTATCGAATTTAGCCTAAGGTGAAATTTTGGTACTTTTCGGATAACTTTCATATTCTGATGAATAGTGAAAATTACTAAATTTTAATTAAAAACAACTTTTTTAATCGAAATAATTAATAGTGATAAATTATTAATTTGAGTGGTTTTAAAGTATATTTAGAATATATTTTTACAATTTAATACAATGTTGTTCATTGGTTGTAATTTCACATTTAAACCAGACATAATCAAGTGTCAATCTTTGGATAGATATTGTTTCATAAAAACACGCTATTTGTTTTAACAGCGGGATTTAATTATAAAATTAATTAATGCAACTTCTATGTTATGAATTTGGTAAAATAAACTTCATTTTTGAATTCGGAATATGAAATATAGCTTAGGATGAAATTTTGTCATTGTTCTGAAAAACATCAATTTTTGATGAATAGTGAAACTACTAAGTGGTAGGTTAAAAAAAACTGAATTTTGCATAAAACTTAATTTTACCGCTTCTGTGAATAGAATTTTGAAAATCCGACAGACACGATTAATATTAAGGACTAAAATGTGGTTCAATGAGATGAAAATAATTTTTGGTGAATAGTAAATTTTTACTTTTTTTACCGCGGTTAATAGTAAATAGGGTAACTAAGGGTAAATATGATATTACTATTACCCTAACACATGTCCTAATTCTATTGGAAAAGTGTAATTTGACCAAAAACAAACTTAGGAATAAAATATGACCATTTAGGCCCACTTGGATTAGATTAGGACATTTATTATTAATTTATTTAAAGAAAGA
Organism: Viscum album; assembly: GCA_963277665.1. Lineage (NCBI taxonomy): Eukaryota > Viridiplantae > Streptophyta > Magnoliopsida > Santalales > Viscaceae > Viscum > Viscum album. The sequence continues at coordinate 1,779,425,750 of OY728157.1, forward strand.
TTAAAATAGATAAAATCAAAGTTTAATAAGTAAATCATTTTTAATATGGGGTTATACATAAGATAAATTCGATTGTAAATATTCATTAGAAAGATAAAAAGATTTAATACATGATGGTATTTTATTTGTAATTTTTAGACATCAAATAATTTAATTTATTTATGACACAACGATGATGCAGTAATTATCTTATTAATAAAATATTGACATAATTGATGTTATAAACACCAAAATAAATGTAATTTGAGATTTTTTATGAATTCCACTAATTTTCTAGGTTACTATGATATATTAATGTTGATTTAATCAACTTGGTTCGAACATTTAATTCTGTTATGACTTTCACAAAAATCATATATCAAATAGTGTCAAAATTGACACAAAATAGTTTTTAAATCAAATATTATATTATTAATTGTTATTTTATTCCTAAAAATCTAAGGTTCGGCCAAATGACTTAGATAAGGATATATCTATTAATAATAAATAATTTGGGGTTCGTTTGGCATGTTATAGTAAGTGTATTAACCATATAGTGAAAGAAAACAAAAAGACACGGTAAAAGTTAAATTATTTAACTTGGAGTTAAATCTAATTGATAAGGTTACAATAATATCCTAAACTTGTCTAAATTCTATTGGTTGATAGGATTTCGACCCATCCCCACTTTAGCTTCGAAATAAGACCCTTTGGAACCATTATAAACCGATTTTGACTTTAATATAAAATAATATTTTGAGATATTCCTAAGGTGCCCCTCTCCTCCCTTATAAAAGGGCACCTCCTCCCCTCCTCCTCACACCAATTTGAGCACTCAAGCTCGGCCAACCCCTGCCAAAATCCCTTCTCTACTTCCCTAGAATAATCCTAGAGGTCCTGGTCTTCTTCAAAGACCAATCTTAGTTCCCTAAGTGGAGGATTCAAAGAGGCGTTTCAAAGAAGAGGTAATATCCATTACCGATCTTTTCAATTTCTTTCTTCATAAACTTCTTCTTCTTTAGTTGTTTCATGACAAAGTAATAACATCAGTATTACTTACATACTGATATGTTATTATAAATATGAAACAACCCTAATTCACCTTCTATCTATCCTACGGAAAAATGAAATCACCGCGCGTGCGTACGTACGGAATACCGTCTCCACGCCGTGGTGTAATCTATTTTCCACCACCACCTTAATAGGATGGGTATAATGGTGTAATGAGTAACTATATATGATTATTATAAAGTTATATTGATACTTAAATAGTCTACATACACTTCAACACAATTCCACGACCATGGGAACGATATCATCGCTCGTGCGTACGTACGGACTACCGTCTCCACGACGCGATGAGATTCATTCTCCATGTTAACCATTTAAGAATGATTATAAAGTATATATAAGAAATAATAATGAAATATATGACATTATAAAGTTACTGGATTTATGTATATATATATATGTATGTCATCAACTTACTTCCATTCAAGACAATAAGGAAAGGAAAACAACGTTCATGCGTACGTACGGACTACCGTCTCCATGAACGGTGTTTTTCATTTTATTTATCTACCTATTATATATATATATATATACTGAATATATATGATATATAAATCATATTTTATATTCTGGAAGTGAGTAAATCATGATATAAGTAATAATGATGTCAAGAACAACAAGTCAAAACACCTACGATAAATGAAACGATTTTACCCAAAACACTTCTTTAACATGGAATTTACAAAAGAACGGGTAATATAATGTCATAAGTGAACCATATATGATATCATAACAATGAATATGATTCTGTAATAAGTCAATAACATGATTTAAATCATTATACAGGAGGTTCGGACACTTACAAAGCAAGTCGGACCTAAGGTAAGGGAAATATCACAATCTCATTTTTATCCGAGATTGTTTATTCGTAAGTATTTATTGGGGTGTATTTTATCATCCACATCCATGTTCCCTCAATATTTAATATTGTTTCCATCCACTTACACTAGTTTAAATCCAATTTTACCCTTCGGTGAGTTTTTAGTAAAAGATATGAAAGGAATCTTTTGTCGTTTTTCGTACGAGGTACTTTTTGACTTTTCCGACAAAAGTACGAAGAATGTTTTTTTAACTTATATGGCATGAATGGATTTTTAAAACATTATTCCCAAGAAGCTTCCTTTACAAGTTTTTCAAGTTTATTTTTAATCAACTTCTTTTAGTTTATAATTGTATGACATGTTAAGAAAAGAAAAGTGTTTTTGAAGAAGAAAGGATATTTTCCTCAAGAATGAAGTTCAAGTATTTTATCAAAATTATTTTCCATCTAAGATAATAAAAGGGTTCTGTTTTTATCCCTATTATTACATGGATTTGATTATGTTTTGATGGAAACATTTTTATGAATTCCTTTATCTTATATGAATTTTTTTATGATGTCATGTTGTTTAAGAATCCCATTTTTATTACATGGGTTATGCGATGATGTATGATTTATGATTATGTGGCACACATAAGAAAGGATTCATTATAAGATGGGTGGGACCTATATCTCCCTCCAATGCATTGGGTAAAGATTTTATATCTCATGAGATAGACATGGCTGAAATGGTAGGTTATACCGGTTCAGTGAAACAGGACTGAAACGAGGGTTACTCGATTCAGAAAGGGACTTTGTCCACTAAGATAGTCTTGGCATTGAGTCTTGACTAACAAGAAATGATTCTCTATGATTATGTGTGTATGCCACAAAGTTTCATGTTTTAAGTTATGATTATTGGGATTACATTTCACTTCTATGATTTATCCCATGTTATGATATTATGAGCCCTTTTGCAGGTTAAGATTTCCAAAAGCTATGTTCTTATGTATATGATGTGATTGATTTTTCTTTTGTTTACCCTTACTGAGCATTTGAGCTCACCCTTTTATGTTTTCTTTTCCCCAGGAGATAAAGAAAGGTTTTAGGTATAAAAAAAAGAAGATCTTTATGGGAGATGTTGAAGATCTTTCACCACGATTAGAAGATTACATTCCGAGTTTCCAAAGACACTAAACTATTACGATCCTTGTGTGTGTGTGTTTTTGTTATGTACTAAGTATTCCGCAAAAGTAATGTAAGGTCTATGTGCGTCAGGCTTCGGGTCTCTACAGATAAATACCATATCAACTCAGCTCCATCAATCATTATAGAAAATGCTATGCATATAAAGGCTCGACATTCTCTATGGACAAGTGGAGTTGAAGTTTCAAAACAGAAGAAATCATCTCAACATGAAGACCCATAATATAAATAACATGAGAAGAAATAAATTATTGGGATTCACCCATATAAAAAAAGCTTTCATAAGGGTATAATTCAAAATAATCTCAAATATCATTCTTGATGGTCCATATTGATCATCCACGATCATTTGCATAGCTGCATACAACTGCTTACTCAATATAGTTTTTTATTTATTACCCTATTAAGTGTTCCCATGTTGAGAAGTCATGGTATTCCAAGAATAGCCCTAGATATCTTAGTTCTATTGAGGATACATATTCTACATCCATTTTCCTACCAAAGAAAACAACATTTTTGAAAATTGAGATGCGTCTTGAGCACCAGACCTTGGAGCACTATTACAATAGCACTAAATATGCCACATTTTGTTATAATTTTGGAATGATCTAAGTGGTCCCTATAATATTAAATCATGTTTTTGAATGGACCACATTGAAAACATCCAGGTATAACCTTTTTTTTGGAGAACGATTCCTTGATCCAACCATCTGATTCTGAGTTATTCTGCTACCTTGGAAATAAGTGTCGCTCCTCCACATGTTCCCAACATTAAAGTTCCCACCATTTCCCATAGGTATCAAAATCATTCCTCCACCTACAGTTCCTGATATTTTATTCTATGCCAGCATTTATTTTTTATCTCTTCTGTGTGATCTATTATAAAAAACATGATAAATTTCCAGTGAATCTCTTTCTTTATCCCCGATTCAAAAATGCATTTCTTCAATGATGAACATTCATAAGATTTTGGTGAAATGTGGAAAAAATTTATAAATTTATCCTCACAATCTATAATCGAGAGATTATTGTTCTTCATGATGAAAAATTATATCATTATTGAAATATTAAACGTTTTAGTATTGAATTATTTGTTGAAAAATTATTCAATATGCACCCATGACATGCCTTGGTCTAATATAGCTTGGACTTATAAATCCCAAAAATAGAATGAAATATCCTCCAGTATATACATCTCCAACATGACTTTCATCTCACCTTATGTTCCTAGGAAATTGGTGATTTGATTCATTCTATTCAGCCACACCTCTACCTTCTATGGTTCCAAACCACCCCGAAAGATGGGTGGATTCAGCCTCTGAATGTGAATGGAATGATCCACTTGTCTTAGTTCATCCTGTTTATTCCCTATATTCACATCTTAAAAATCCTATAAAATACTTTTAACTATTTTTTGGTTAAATTATGGTGTAGGTCTGACCACATTCTCAAAATCTTCTTTCAGTTGGTTTCTACGATGCCTATCAGGTGCCATTTCTATAATAAAAATATTTCTATAAGTCTCAGTCTCAATAAAATGAAGGGTTAAAAATTTCAAATTATAATGTATCACATATATAACAACATTTCCTTCCAAAATTAAATATTTTACACTTTCAACCATTTTTTAAATTATCTCTATTCTTTTCAAAATCAAACAATTTCCAAAATACAACTAGAATGCCTTTTCAAAATATTACATTTGAAAACTATTTAAAAACATTTTTAAAAATCAACTTTTTTATTTCAAATAATAAATCATTAATAAAAATTAAATATACACTATTAGTGGGATGTAATTTTTAAAATGTATTTCATGATCTTCTCATTGGATAAACCCATGATAATGAGATTACAACCCCTATAAGTTTCTCAAAACACTCATGTACCCCACTCCTTGGTAACCTGGGGTTCAACATAAATAGGTTAGGTATGCCTTTTTATACTCTACATTTCATGTTCTAATGATCATACTCCTTTATAACATCCCAACTTAAGGACTAATCAGGATGGGTTTTACAACTCCAAGAACAATATCCAATACCATTTTTTCCAAAATTAAAGATGGTTCGGTCAAGAATGATACCATTTGTAACATCCCGCACCACCTTAATGGAATGAGATGAGGTTGAAATTCTACTAGGCCTTAGGTGACATCCCCAAGAAACCAATGGCTATAAATAAATTCAAAGGGTTTCATTAGTAGTTGGGGGAAAATTTAACTTTGAAAATAAAACAACCACAACCAACATTACATAACCAAACAACCATTAAACGATGCATGAAGACAGAGTAATACAACCCAGAGTAACCAAACTAATAATAGAACATACCAGATTATTATTTAGAAACCATACTATTATCAGAGTATAAAGTGGAAGATAAACCCATTAAATCTAAATAAAACCAAAGACACCAACTCCAAAGCTCCAACATGCTCTAATATCCAAATCTACAAGCTAGTTTCAAAGTATTATGATGAACCACTAAATAAGTTAGATACTTTTTATTTACTGATATCCTGATATACAATATATTCAAATTCACCAAGTCACCCAAGCTGGGGGTGAGTAATGAAACTCATTAGGTTTTACCCTAATGAATTCTCTAATCATGCCAATAGGATAGAACAGGCTAGCACATTTATATAATAAAATTTATCTAAAACACAAAACCATTTATATGAATCCAAAACATCTATATGAAAATAAATTTTCATACCAAATATCTTTTCAAAACCAAAACCATTTCAAAGGAAAAAAACCAAGCAATTCCTTAAAACCCATTTCTCAATTCATTGGAATACCCCTTACTTGGTTCCAAAAATCCATACAACCACACAGGCATGGCCAGGTGATAGTGTCATAATCATGAGTGGTCTCTCTTCAAGTTACCATGCTTTCATAAGGTAACCATATACCATGTTCCGTAATGTCACACACCCCTTCTGCAAGGTCATGTTAATGTAAATTAACACATGGGAAATAAGTAATCCAAAATCCAATCCAAAAAAATCATTTCAAACCATTTAAATAAAAATTTATTTTACTTAAAACCTTTCTATCAAACCATTTCCATGAATCAAAACCAAGACATATTTTAAAATATCATTTTAAAATCATGAAACAATCACTATTCACAACAACCAATTTTCATAACTTCCCAAACCATCACTAAAGATTGATTCTGCCAAGATTATCACATAAATTTGATAATCAATTTCAATCAATTTAAACAATTTGAAACCAAACGTTAATTTTATTATAAGAGTGGTTGAGAGTGAGTCCACCCACCTCACAAATTTAGGCAAAAATGAAGAAAGATTCAAATTCTTTAACCAAACGGGTTGAAACTCCAAAAACCAACCTTAGATCTCCATCCCTATCATCAAAAAATCAACCTCACATAATTATTAGAATTAACCAAAATAAATATATCCCCAATAGATTAGATATATGAATATAAGAGAGATAAGAAGAAGAGAACTATGGAAAACAACAAATAATGAGGGCCTACCAAGGAATATATCCACCAATCACTATTATTTTATAATGGATCTATCCCAAATAAATTGGTATAGTCTCTATATCCTTTATGGAGATATAAAATTGAGTTAGGCTCAAACTAGATGAAAAATGAACTATAAAGAAGAAGAAAAGATTTATATCCATAAAATTTTCATCTATATTTTATCTCTACATGGTTAGGGTGTACATTTAAGAAAAACCTACTCTAATAGTGTACAAGATATCTGTACCAAAATTCATGGTTTATGCTGGGAGAATTCACTATTTTTCAGAACAATGGACCTAACCATATACTTACACAGATCCCACTACCTCACTTCTCACAGTTTTCTATATGACTATCCCAGTTTCTACTAGATGTACTCAAACAACACACCTCCAAAAAATCCCAAAAAACATTCCATAATTCCTTCAAACCACCACAAACATCACCTAAAAACAATTAATACTTAAAATAAATAAATAAAGGGGTAATTACATAAAATTTTGATTTCTGTATAGTGATTCTAATGTAGTTAGTTCTAGAGTTTCCATCATCTTCTCCTTCCACTTTCTAATAGCTGATTCTGAAAAGATATTTTATTTTTGATTTGAAAATAGGTTATATTGGCTCACTGTTGAACATGAGAGGTGGAGAAGGGTGGGAGTTCTTAACTTTCAATTTATAATAATCTTTTATGCCTAACATTTTCAATTTAATCATTTTACTTTTTTTGAACTACTCATACTCTAAGTGTTGAAAGTAGGGTTTTAAATCCATTTTCTCTTTTGACTTTTGATGAGATTTAAAATATTTCTCCACCCAGTTTTTACTATAATTTTTAGAAATTATTTTTGATTTTTCATTAATAGATTCACTAAGCTTATTTTTCTTCTGAATTGGTTATACTTCCAACATAAGTTACTTTACTCATAGTTCTTTTATGTTTTTTTCAATATATGAAGACTTATCCTTTTTCTAAGGAATAGATATTGAAATATATCAGGCTACCATTTTATTTTTTTATCTTATAAAAAATTTCCCATCTTTTAACCTTTATAATTATTGTGATAAAACATTTTATAGAAAAATAAAAACAAGAGTTTCATTATAGAAATTTTTTTTCCATTTAATGGTAAAATTTTCTTTCTTTCTACTGATCCTAAATATTTTACACCTTCATCTATTATGTTATTGAATAATATAAAATTTATTTTATTTTAATAAATAATATAATATTTATTTTCACAATAATAGTTCACATGAATTCAATTTATTCCTATATAATCATAACAATACTAAAAATTATCATATAAAAAAGAAATATAACACATATACATCCTAAATATTGAAAGTATATCTGGCTCATTTCTATAGTTAGAAGAGATCCTAAACCCATTAGAAGATAATTCTCACTTATGGGTCATAGTGGATCGGCATATACATTCTTTCCTTAACAGTGAATAAAGTCTCTTATACCATTGATTTATTAATGATCCCATATGAATATGAGAGTTTCTATGTAATGAAAGAGGATTCAACTTCCATTGGTAATACAAATTCCCCAGTGACCTTTTTCATCTTGAAAATGGAATACTTATCCAATATCAAAAATATAATGTTATTTTCTACAATATAGTAAAAAAAATAAACATATTTTAAAATTTCTGGATAATATCAATCTTAAACACCTCATGTTCTTTATGAAAAAACCACTATATAATATAAACTTTAGAAACTAATAAACTAATTCAAAATGAAATTTTATTTACCAAACCCAAGATGGATGATCATTATTTCTAGGAAAATATATATAGTTGTAATCACCTCGTAATTACACATTATTCAATAGAAAATAACTTTCATGGGTAACAAGACACAAATGTTTTATTGTTACAAAGTCTCACTATATGTTGGTAAAATATTTAGAGAGACCAAAACCTTATATATTGGAATAATTATCCATTATTTCTCTCATGAAATATGATGGTTCAAATAATTTCTCACTGAAATCCATTATTTCAAATCACACTAAAGAATTGAATTTTTTAAAATCTATTAAAATAGAGTGTATTACTTTCATAAAATTATAAATATCTAGATTAAGAATATGTATTACCATAATTTATCCATGCACAACGAATAATATTTTCAACCAGACAATTATTTTCTTTTAAAAATAGAAATACAGAGATTTTAACATTATAAAATTTATCTACCATCAAATCATATTAATATTTTCTATTGAACATTGTTCTATAGTTAATTCAAAAACAATGTTTCTATCTTCCAATGAATATAATTGGCTGATAAAATTATTTTTTCCTAAAATTTATCCATACAAGAAAACTACCAATATATGTGAAAACCTGAACCAATAGGGGTCGATATGAAATTATAATATGTCTTCCTCCATAGGTTATGGGCTAGAGACAAGTACCAAAATGCATAGGTAAATGGGAGGCCTTGGCCTAATGTACCTATATGCACACACCCGACCATCTCCATGGAAAAGTGAAGAGCAGTAAAATAAAATATGAAACATATTGAGTATAAAACATGCATGTAAAACATATAGAGAGTATAATATCATGAAAACATAATCTGAAAAGTTAAAAGGGGAAAAATAAATTCCCAACTAAGAATATTTCCCAAATTGAAAAAATGGAAAAGTAAAGTTCTTAGAGTGTTTGACTCTAGATCTTCCAGACCCAACAACTATATGTGTTCTAGTGAACTAGGGTATCTCTATTATCCCATGTAATCTCCACTGACCTATCCATCATATGAAAAACATATGACACTTGCGTGAAAATACCATGTAGGGGTGGGTATATACATACAAAGTAGGACGCCCCAATCATTGGAGCAGGAGAAGTAAGAGACAAAAAATGAATGAACAACTCAACCCATAGTAAGAGAGTAAAAAATATAGAAACTTGGATATAGATATATACATTTTCATAAAATAAACCAAATTAGAGAAAAATAGGATCTCCATCTCACATCCTAGCTTTGGAAAGTGTGTGGATAGATCCAAAGGTCCATTAATGATGCCCAACATCTTGTTTATCTATATGAGGATACATCCATGTAAAAAACATTCCATTATGACACACAATAGAGGGTCACAATCTCTAGGTAGAGGACCCATTCCCTAGTTATTGACACCGAAATTTGGAGAAGGGCCACATCGGGCGGATAAAAGAGCAAAAAATGAATCTTGTATGAAGGAGGGGAGATTCTGGGGCCTGGGAGACGGATGCGTGCAATATTGGGGAGACGCACGCAAGCAGACATCCGGCATGAAAAATCTTACACGTCGGCCTCCCCTTCTGCGCCCAAAACACCTTCCACCACGACCGGCGATGCCCGGCCCTGTTTCCGCACTGAAGGGGACGTCTAACGAACACTTGCATGCCCGAAACTGTTTCCACGCCGAAGGCAACGTCGAATGAACACTTGCTCTCCCAACCCATTTTCGTGCCCAAGGTGGTATCGAACCGGAGTTTGCACACCCATTACCTTCTATGCGCACAAGTCTTCGCCCGACATGAGTTTGTGCGTCTGGCTCACGCGCACTATTTCGTGGAATCCCACTATAAGACAAACCATATCCCCTGCCTTTAGGTACGATAACAGAAGACAAAACAATGCTATGCCATGTGAAAACCTTGTCTTATACGACCATGCGAAAAACCCCCACGACACTCAGGTATTGGATTTTTCATGACTGCCCCCAGGGGGGTGCCTTCGAGCGGGTCTGATCCTCATGAATTTTGTTTTCTCCCAAAGTCATTTTTGAACCAGGGATCCCCTCTTGCATGCTCGTTCCCTACACGTACGGCGCTTCTGTGCACTGACCGGCCAACTTGCGCACAAATGGTCCACCTTGCATGCAACCGCTTAGTCTTGCGTGACACCGAACCAACTTGCATCTGAACTGTCCAGCTTGCGCACAACCTCTCATTCTTGCGCGCCACCTGTCACATTTTCACGCTACCCCTTTGCCTCACATGCAAACCTTTCATCTTGCGATCAGGCCTCCTATTATTCCCCAGACTATTTTATTATGCACGCCCCATGTGCTGCTCTCACCTTGAGGCACCCTGTCCCAACCTCTCCTATGCGCAACCCACATGCGTCACACACTCTCTTCCAATGTGGCCCCTCTAGTTTGTACGGATTGATTTCAATGTCCCTTGGACAATACATCCTGTTGCATTGTTTCACCTCATGCTTCTTCGCATAAGCATGCTAATGGATATTGCTTCTTTACATAGTCACTCTAACGTGGACCCCTCAATGGATCACTCCATAACACCCCCTAACTATAGCGTTGCTGATGACTTCCCTTCCCTAAGGGGTGGGAGGTACCAGTCATGTAAGTCCTAGGGGTGTGGAGTTAACCCACCTCATCCTAGCTGTAGGAAGTTTAACTATTGAGCGCTGTCGTCCTCAACACATGACATTAAACTGTAACCTCACCCCACACACTCTACGCGAGGCACCCCATCTCGGACATTCACTATGCCTACTCATCTCTATGGGAGTGTGACCATTCTACACAAGGAATGACATCCTCCTAATCAGAGAGGCATCTGCCTGCGGGAAAAGGGCAACCATCTCGGTGTAATCCCCTAGTTATTTTTCTTGCAGGAGGTAGTACCATTACTCTTCCTTTCTTCTTCCATGCCAAAGACTAAGAGGATAGACAGGGTCATATATTTTGTTATCCCTTCCCTCTCCCTCTAGGTTTTTTCACCATCTGGGCCTCCACCCTGGAGTAAGTCCGAGTCCCCATCTCCACGGGGCCGCTCCACACGTAATCCCCTGTTTCCATTTTGGGCCGCTCCATGCGTAAGCCCCCATTACCTCTTTGGGATACTAATCACATGTATGCCCTATTACACTACCCACAGATGAACCTTTCATGACGTGATTGCCATGTCTTTTCTGGCTCTTATTTCTCACATCGAGCATGACTCACATGGGCTTCGAGTAAGTACTGACCATGGAATCCTTCCCAAGCAACCCATAGTGTAAGCCCCACATACACCTTATTAAACTACATGGACTTTGATCCATGCCATGGTAAGGTACATAAGAAGCCTCTTTGAGGTTCAAGCCCAACACCAGGTTGTTCCAACCATCTTCACGTCGGTTCCCCAAGCTACCCATTTCGATCTATAAGGACTTTGATCTTTCCCAAGGAAAGGTACGTAGGAAGCCTCCATGAGGTTCAAGACAACCATTCATCTGGACCCCATGTCCTCATTTATGTCGGTTCACGGACTCCCACCCGAACTGCATGGACTTCGATCTTTTCCAAGGCAAGGTATGTAGGAAGCCTCCCTAAGGTTCAAGCGAAACATCCATTGGTTCCGACCCGCTTCACGTCAGTTCCCACCATACCGAACTATGTATAATTTGATCCTTACTAAGGCAAGGTATGTATGAAGCCTCCCTGAGGTTCAATCTCAACAACCACCAGTCCAGAACACTTCTTATCAGTTCACCCCCATCCTGCATGACGTTAAACCGTATCCCCCCTTTTTGTACCCCATCCAGCGGTAAGCCATTGTGATCCCACCTCAACATTAAGTCATTGTCTTCCCCTTTGTTGGGACCCATATCTTTAGTCTATACTAGTCGCATCAGATCATCCTTGGGATACTAACCACGCGTAAGCCTCAGTATATCATCAGGTCGCTATCCTCTGTACAAACCATGATCATATACCCCATCTTGAACTATGTAGTCTTTGATTCCCTACCACAGGGATACATAGGAGGTCTCTTCAAGGATCAATCCCACCATCATCGTCACCCCCCGAGTCGACTCCATCCCATTCTCCATCCACATCACATTACCACCCAACATACATCATGATTCTTACCTGGGCTACCACATTTCGGTGAGATCATGGTAATTCACCTCTTTGCTTCTCCTAGAAGAAACTGGGTAACTAACCACATGTTAGCCTTGACATCAGTGTTCCCTCAGGGGGTTACACCAATCTGAACCACTCTAGTCAGTGTTCTGATCAGTACGATCCATCTCCTCTAGACGTTAAAAATCACGGCGTACCCTATGTTTAACATTGTAAGTTGAGGGAAACCTCAAATACATGCATATGAAATATAATTCCCCACATACGACATGGGATTCCTCCAGATTTAGTGCCCTTGAGAAGCCCTATAATATGGGGAAGAAACCCAGACGCTTCAATGTTCCAACCTACAGACCCGCCAGTGATGTCCAACATTACTACTCCCCCGACCGAAGGTTGCTGCCCTTGCTGTACCCCTTGGAAAGTTCCGAAATAAGCAGTGTAATTAACCGGAAGCTGTGAAGATATGTAACTAGGAATAGATTCATGAACAACGTATTAAATCTATAAGGGTGACCCAAACTATGTGACGAGTTTCTAGGAGGAATCAACGAAAGGAAGAACTGACTTCCCATCATCCCATTTCGATCAAAGAGCAAACGCCCCTGAACAAGCGACGGATGTAACCCGCCTTTGGAAAGTGGTAATGCAGGGAAACAAACAATTTCGTCGTCCTCAAATTAGACGGACGCGCACACACTCCAGCGAAAGCGTCAGAATCAAAAATAGTGAACCCTACGTGAGGTTCTTCTCCTCAATGTGAAGATTAGTAGAGTTTGAGACATCAATAGACTAGAATGTCACCGGATCCAGTTATCTGGCACCAAGTCCCACCAAGAAAATTGCAGGCCTCTCATGAAACTCACTAGAAGTTGGGCCAGTCAAAACATTGGGAAACTCGGTCTGTGACCTTGTCAGCGTGGATGCCTCTTACCAACCATGGATGATGGAATGGAGTTGGGGCACTGGACATCGATTTATTTGTTTCAGCACTTATGGCCCAATCTTCCTGCTTCTTAGGAACCAAGTTGCTGCACCAGGAGCCCAATCGCCACCCACCCACCGACGCAGGGGCAGGGGTAACACCAATGCAGTTACCCCACGTGGCTCTACCACTTCTGCGATGACCTCCATGACTACAATTTCTGGGAACCCACGCCCCATCTCCCCCTATGAATTCTTTTAGCGGAGGGTGATCAAGGAACTTCTACGCCGGTACGAGGAGGAGGGAATTAGCCTGACTAGGGATATGACCCGCCATGATCTAGAGGCATCTGCACCTTGTCCCCACCGCCGTCCCCAAGGTCTGAGCAGGGAGCCACTTCTCCCCACACCTATGTATAATCGCTTTGGGAGCCTACCCCCGGAATTCCTTGATGACTCCTTTCCCTACACCGATGAGGTAGGGATGCCTGGGCCAACCTAGTCGGGATCATGTTTCAAGGGCCCCTGAGGAGGGCCCCCACCAGGCTGTGCCAAAGCTGTCACCTAGTCCCCGAGCTGAAGAGCAGGTAAGTTACGTACCTACACCACCAGCCTCGGTCCATCTAACCGGACTCCAACGTCGGACGCAAGACTAAGAGGATGCCCTCCAAGGGGTATCGATGTCAGTAACTACTGTGGCCCGAGACACCGCTGGCGTATATAGCCGGGCCCATGCATATGGTGATCATGGAAATTTATATGACTTACATGGATCGAGACCCCAACTGCCCCATGGGAAGGCTGGGTTGACTCTCTTGGTCTCCAGAACAGGCAGCGGCCAGCAGAAACTAATCCGCAGCAACGACACCCAGTACAGAGGTCCTCCCTATATGACAACCAAAGAAGGTGTGGGCCATCCCTGCTTCCATGCTCGACAAGGAGGTCCACCTACACCACCTTTAACCCCAACAAAGGTCTTCCCCACGATGGAAACACTCAGTATGGGAGTTTCTCCTGCGCTCATTACTCTGGTTATGGAGTCATTCCTCCTACTACAGACTGTCAGTGTAGGGATGTTGTGCATCTGATCAATCTCCAACATGGGGTCCCTACTCATGTTCTCATAGCAGCAAGAAAAAGTCCTCCTCGCCCCAGAAACTAGAGGGGTGGAGGTCAGCTTCACTTCACCAGTGACCGGCATAGAGGCCCTGCCCGTGTTTGGCCAGACCAATATGAGGACCTTCCTTAGATTGATTTCACCAGGGGAAATAAGCATGGAGGTCCTACCCATGCTCATGTCAGCTCTAGCGGAGGTCCTTCCGGCTCTAGAACTCTCCACGGAGGTCCTCCTCATGTTCGTTTCGATATTTTCCTCGGTGCTCCTCGCACCTCGGCCTACACAGGTGGAATTCCTCTCCACCCCAACACCAGTACAGCCGAAAGTCCTCCATGTGCTGGAGCTCTACCCTTTCCCAAAGAACCATACCAGGGCAGGAAGGTTGGTTGTCGCTACCATAAAAATGGAGATGAGAATATCCGGATAGAGATCCAACCAGTCCGCTTCTCTGATTTCATAGCAGAGTATGACTCAGTGATGGAACCCTCCCATTGGTCCTCTATGTCAAGGGTCAAGGTAGGAATGAGGATCATCCGCCTCGTACTCCCATAATGTGAAGTCTATCAGAATCCTGCCTCCCTCTGCAGGTATGTCCAGGAGGAATAATAGTTAGAAATCCTGATGTTTACAATCATGCTATCACCACCATCATCACCGAAATCACTCTCTACCTCTACTAGACATCACAGAGAGCTATTCTGGGGACCAATGGGGGATGGTCAACAACATGGTCCATCGCCAGTATCCCTAGTCCCTTCACTAGTAACTACGAACGTTAGTCCGTCCTACCAAGATGTGGTGGATAAGTTACTACACTTTTCAGAGGACAGCCCAAGATGCGGCGGGTTGTCTGCTCGCTCGTTGTATTCTCCACCGGCTGGCCTACCTTCCCAGCGGTCTGCTTTGGTACCACTACCGGTTCCCCAACTGCCTTCGGTTGACGAGTGGGGAAATGAAGGGTCAGACCCTGGATCCGAGCCAAGGAGCTTATCGAACATTATCATAATGGATAACTTCTCTGAAATGTTTTGGCCCGTTGCAGCACCAAATTATTGTGTGCCATAATCCCTCACCCCAGAGGAAGTTGAGTGTTTTCCTCAAACCCTCTGGGTGACGCACTTCCACCTTCACCACCAGCGAGTGGATTATCCAAAGAACCAAGGGCACTTTGAGAACATCGATGAACAATGTTGTCTGGTCGATCTGGTAGCACATCCCGTGGCACAGCACCCAGAGTCAAAAGGTCTCCATAAGGCCCTCCAACAAAGATGCATCTAGAGATTCAAGGTAATCCACAATATTATCTAGGAGGCTTCCACCCAAATACATGTTTTTGGTTGGGGCAGTATACTGCCCTCCTCTTCAATCTTATCTGGCAGTATCTCAACCTACCATTTGATATCGAGGATATGTCCTCGGGTAGAGTCTTGGTCAACATGGCCAGCATATCAGAAGAGGGAAATGAGCTAGAGATATTTGACTGGTACCTTCCCCCTGAGGGCGTACCACCTCTATTGGATCTATAGGGAAGGGCTACTCGCCAACAGAAAAATATGTTGGGTCTCCATACGCCCACTAAGCCATTAGTCCTCAGCCGGAATCTTGGTAAGGGTAAAGAGAAACTTGGAGCTGCCAAACACTATAACCCGTCTGCAAAAGTATAGAAGATAGAGGAAGACTTTGAAAAGGTCGCGTTGTATCAGCAGCTTACTGAACAGAATAACTTGGTCGACGACTTCCTGGCTAAACGTGATGTGGAACAACGGCCAGACTACGCTGATCCTCAGCCAGGATAGTAGGGGCAGGCACAAATTTCCCTTGGTGAGCTACCCCCAGGTGACCCTCATCATCCTAACCATGCAGACATCGTTGAGTCCGAGGCCTACGGTAGGAGGGCACGGTACATATCTCCAAATCCTCATGAATGTTGTAACAACTCTCACAACCCATCTTGGGCTCCCCCAGCTTCTCCACAGGTCATTCTGCTAGCCACTCCATGAGCCACTAGGCCACCGTATCATGTTGAAGAACCCGGAAATGCATTGGTAGTCAGGGATCCCCATCAAGATAGGACCCCCACCCAGATGTTCCAATGGCGACACTCATTGCCTGCCTCAAGGCATTAGAAACATGACAGGTGGACCTCCCACCTGATGGAAAGCCATATCCATCCTAGGTGGATGATATTCCAACAGCCCCGGGTTTTGGAAATCCCACTTTCTCTCCCTTCAATGGGATAGGAGACCCACCACATCACCTGGCCCACTTCATCTCAAGGTGTGGGCCAATGTTGGGGACTCCAACACAGTAGGAAGCTACAAAACTTCGGTATTTTGTGAAAACATTGGAGGGACCAACGTTTTTCTGTTATAACCAGCACGCCATCGGATCAGTAGCCAGTTGAGAAGACCTCCAGAGGAAATTACTCTA
This sequence comes from Viscum album, assembly GCA_963277665.1. Classification (NCBI taxonomy): domain Eukaryota; kingdom Viridiplantae; phylum Streptophyta; class Magnoliopsida; order Santalales; family Viscaceae; genus Viscum; species Viscum album. The sequence goes on from OY728157.1 coordinate 1,779,442,676, forward strand.
CCATTTTATTTCCACCACCTGGAATATGAGTATCACATACCTCTTCAAGTGTAAACAGAGGCCTGAGGAGCGCGTTGTAGACTTTGTTGCCCAGTGGAAAGGGATCACATTCACTCTTGACATGCCGCAGACTTAAGATCAACTAGTGATGATATGTGTATGGAATGTTAAGACTGAATTGGACCCCTATTGGATCATCAAGACCTACTCTGGGGGATTTCAAAACTTCTATGTTGAGGACCAGTGCCTAGAGTAAGCCCTGCAACAGGATATCCAGGAAAGTTCGTTACCTCCTGTAATTACTGCGAGAAGGGCTGATAGAGCCAAGCCTTCCATAGTGGCCCAAATATAGGCCCCCAAGAAATTAGAATTGCTACCAGTGGAGTTGGATCCACATCCTCTCAGAGGACCTCCACCTTAGGAGCAGCCTCCGGCCCAGTAGCGCCCACCGTAGAATAGGCAGGTTCCCCCGCGTAATGCTCCTCCATAGTCTATGCGAGATAACTAGGATCCACCACCTTGACAGGCTCCCCCATCTCCTTGCCAAGGTTAGGCTCCAAAGGCCCCCTTTCCAGATAGGAGAAAATGGACCTACTTGTTCAATGAGGCTCAGGTCACCAGTTTCTTCCGCAGCGCCTTAGAGTAGGGGATCGTACGTTTGCCTGAGTGAAAAAGTCCAGAAGAGGCAAACCTCCCTGATCACCCCAACTACTTCCCTTATCAATGGATCATGGGGAACACTCTCAAATAGTTCTATATGTTCATGGACTGGCTCCAAGACCAGGTAGATAACAACACAGTCCAGTTGGGCCCTACCCCAGCAAAGGTGGAGTACATATTCGTGAGGCCCGACAGTAGTAGTGACAGCGAGGGCGAGTGGCATTAGGTTTCTAACCACATGTCCTAGAAGTATGATGACTGGGTGGCTCATAAAACAGTTTCTCATGCCTATGGCATCATCTGTGCACGCCTGAATCAGCCAGATCCTTCAGAAGTCACAGCCACTACTTCTACTTCTCATCTCAATTCTCCAATTTCTAGAAGACAAAGCATAAACAATGTAAGGGAAAACAAAGTCCCCCACTGATTATATCGTCATCTCGTACTCTCAGTGACTTCATTCCCCCAGATATGGTGATTCCTCCCCAAATCTTCCCAGTAGTAGATAAATATTCAAGTGATAGTCAAGGGTATGTCTCTGTTAATACCATCGAGCTGGTAAACCCCTACATGACTCCTGATGATAAGGAGCATTAGGCAGAACCTCTCAATGTCCCCAGCCATCGTCAGCATAGGCAAAGCCGTGGATATATAGGTTGTTGAAGTGCTTTGGTCAGCACGTTCAGCCAGGCCATACATGCTATTGAAACAAGGTAGCATGCTCAGTGCAGAGCACAACAAGCACAACCTTATCATCTGGTGACGTCAAGTCTGGATTCACCGTTGTTCATGCTATTGGATTAGGAAGAGTCGCCCAGACCTCACCGTGATCATTCGTGCTTCCCCACAGACCGATTGAAGTCGTTGGGTCCTCATCCGGTAGTCACTCCACATGCTTCGGCTAGTGATCAGTGGGACATTCCCATCACCAGTCAGTCGCTGATCCAGTCGGCAAGGCCCAACATACCTCAGGTCATAGAGCGACCTCTATTAAGCATATGTTCACTCTTGGCACGGAAGTACAATGTCCTCAAACATCTTGTCATCATTTTAGAAAGACTCTACATCCTTGAGGATCTTCACATGTTTTTTGATATGCGTGAGGCCCTCATCGATGCTTTAAGAAGCCCCCTCCATTTTGAGACGGATGTAGTAGCCACAAAAGCCTTCCATGCTGAGTAAATTGAGAATGCTGAATGATAGCACATTATATCATTCTCAAGAGAAGATGATGTCTCTCCCATTCTAGGGAACATTTTCCCATTGTAAATCACCGGTCAGTTCAATGGGGTAGAGGTCCACCATTGTCCTGTTGACACGAGATCTCGGATTAACCTAACCCCGACGTAGATACTGCGAAAACTGGGATTGTCTGAAGATGATCTGATCCCCTCTGACCTATGAATCTAGGGTTATGATAGGATGAAATAGAAGTTGGTTGGTAACATCCACTTGAAGACCCAGTTCGATGGACTAGTATCCAGCACTGAGTTTATGGTAGTCTCTTAGTACACTGACTACAATGCATTGATGGGCAGGTTGTGGCTCCACCTGCACACAACAGTTCCCTCATCCTATCACAAGTGCCTCAAGTACTACCTCAATGGTTGGGTGGGTGTGCTTCAAGGTGACGCATCTCCCTTTGCCTCTTGTGAATCCAGCTATCTGGATGTCGACTACTACAAGAGCAAGGACATGTAGATTCATACCAACGAGGTCGAGCATGCTAGAACTACAACCGACCCATGGATAGATCTAGATGATTCCTATGTATTTCCAATCCACCAATTGAAGGCTACAACCCCGGACATGGGATAATGCTTCGTTGTGTCTGGGACGAGGGGGAAACACATTCCCAGTCTAAGACACGGAAGAAAATAACCTCTTACTCCTATAAAAATCAAGATCAGGCGATCCTGGCACCTCCTACTCCCATAAGATATCGAGATATTCTCCCCCTAGAAATAGAAATATGTCATACTTGCTTGTTTCGCCAAGCTGGGAAAAACCAGCTCAAGCCGACATGCTATTACTTCTTTGACATCATCAAACATGGCCCTTTGGGCCAAAGGCCATATGGGATCTGATCGGAAGCCTTCATTGATATGGTTACGGCAGTGCATGAGTCCCCTGATATAGTATCCATTACCACTCAGGCTGGTACCAGCCTCCCATCAGGATCTACCAACTTAGAAGCAGCTCCACCCACAAAGGATCCCTCCTCCATGAGTGGAGAAGAGGATTTAGAGGATAATCCTCCCGCCTTTGAAGAGGGAGTCTCCGCCACAATCAACGAATAGGTACAGGTGAACCTCGGTAGTGAGAGAGACCTGAGACCCACATTGTTCAGTGCCTCTGTGCCCCCCCCCCCCCCCCGAGGAGCAACAACGGTATGTAGACTTCCTTAAACAACATTGTGATGTGTTTTCATGGAGTTTTAATGAGATGCCCGGACTAGATCCCTAGGTAGTCATCCTGTAACACCATGATATTTTATGAGAAGTATATTTTTTTATGTATTATGTTATATGCAAAGGAATCCTTCACTACACACAACACTAGGTTGGCTTGCATTACACGCAATCACAACCTTCCTCGATAGCTTGTGTAGTACGTAATACCGAGTTTCATTAAACAACGATATATTATTATAATATTATAAACTATCCGTTATGAATAGTATTAACTGAATTTTAAATTTTATAACATTATAAATCATCTTACACATTTTCTAGCATGAGGTATGAAAACAAAATCAGTTTTTCAGATAAAATAAGTATTTTTCAAAAAATGCAGTTTTACCGCCTTTTGATGGCGCGGACATTTTAAATCTAGTTTTTGAAATGTTTATAAGTTGAATTTGACAAAATGAAATTCTTTTTTGGAAACGGGATACAAAAAGTTACTTTGGATAAATTTTTCATATTATTCTGGTAACTTTCATATTTTGATGAATAATAAAAACACGCTATATTTTAATTAAAAACAAAATTTTTCATCACAATAATTTATATGGCTAGATTATATATTTAATTTGTTTTAAAGTGTAATTAGAATATATATTTACCATTTAATCTAATGTTGGTCATTTGAATTAATTTCACTTTGAAATTGGACATAAACAAGTGATGATCTTTTGATAGTTATTATTTGTTAAAAACACGCTATTTGTTTTGATAACGGGAATTACATTTAAAATTAATTAATTCAAATTCTATGTTTTGAATCTGGAAAAATAGAAATCATTTTTGAATTTGGAATATCAACTATTGATTAGGCTTAATTTTTGGTATTTTTATGAAAAAACTTCAATTTTTGATGAATAGTGAAAACACTAAGTTTTTGGTTAAAACCGACTTTTTATTTAAATAATCATTTATTTGATTTAAATTTATTTTAGGTCAAAATAGATACATAATAATTATATAAGTTCAATGAAATTCATTGGAATCATTTTATAATAATTTTAGACTTATAAAAAATTGTATTGAACTTTTCACCGTCTTTTACCCACATCCTAGGAGCTTTTGCAATTGTTCATAAAACATAATTTTACCGCTTCTGTGAGTTGAATTTCAAAAATTTGAGAGACATGGTTAATATCAAGGAGTAAAATTTGGTTCAATTAGATAAAAATAATATTTTTTGAATAGTAACTTTTTACTTTTATTTACCACGGTTAAAAGTAAATAGGGAAATTCAAGGTTAAAAGAAAATTATAATAAATCAAAATTACCTTAACACTTGTCCAAACATTATTGGATGAGTAATGGACTACCATAGGCATACTTGGGTCGATTTTGGGACCCCATGGAGCCACTTATGAAAGACAATGACACATTAGATTAATTAATTTAATGTAACGACAAAATTGGCATTAACAACAATTCTTTAGTAATTAATTTTTATAAGGGGATATAAAAATTATATGTTCAACTATAAATATTAATTAGAAATATAAAAATATTTCCTATATGTTGGTTTTTTTTTATAATTTTTAGACATCATATAAATTAAATTATTTATGACACAATAATGATGCAGTATTTATCTCATTAATAAATAATTTAAATAAATAAGATTATAATGATTAAAATATTTTCCAAAACATGTCCAATTCTGATTGAATGATTTTATTTCGACCATGAGTCATCTTATATTCATCTTTAATGATTTTTGGACCTTTTGAAACCGAAGATAAGTTTATAATAAAATAATATTTTCACACTTTCCAAAGGTGCCCCTCTCCTCCCTTATAAAAGGGCACCTCCTCCCTCTCCTCCTCACACCTCTTTGAGCATTAAATCTTAGCCAACCCCTGCCCATTTCACTTACCCACTTCCTTAAAAACCTACTATAGGTACTGGTCTTCTCAAAAGACTGACTCCAGTGCCCTAAGAGAAAGTTTAAAGGAGGCACTTCAAAGAAGAGGTAATACCTTCTACCGTTTTCTTCAAGTTCCATTCTTCTCCTACTCCCTCTTATTTAGTTATTTAAGTATGAGGTAATAACATCAGTATCCCTCATATATTTATATGTTATTATAAATATGAAACAACCCTATTTAGTCTCTTATCCATCCTACGGTAAACAAAATCACCGCGCGTGCGTACGTACGGAATACCGTCTCCACGCCGTGGTGTAATATGTTTTCCACCACCACCATACTTAGATGGGTATAATGGTGTAAATAATTAACTATATATCATTATTTTAAGGTGGTATTGATTCTGAAATATTATACATACACTTAAATACAATTCCATGATCATGGGAACAATATCATCGCTCGTACGTACGTACGGCCTACCGTCTCCAAGATGTGATGTGACTCGTTCTACATGATCTTCATTGAATAATGATTATATAAATGAAATTAATAAATTAATATGATATATATTACACTAATACCATTTTTTTAAATGATTTATCTATATCCTATAAGGTGGAATAAGTATTTATTCGACAAAACACACATAAGAACATAAAGCAATAAATACCCGAATAACAAGTAGCAATGAAATATTACTACTAAGAAGATACAAATATGACCATATATGATATCATAACAATGAATATCATTCTTTAATAAGTCAATTAACATTATTTAAACCATATTACAAGAGATTAGTATTCATACGAAGCATATCAGACCTAATGTAAGGGAAAATCTCACAATCTCATTTTTATCCGAGATTGTTTGTACTTTGGTATTTACTGGGGTGTATTTTATCATACACATCCATGTTTCCTCAATATGTAATATTATTTCCATCCTCCTACAATTTTTTAAATCCAATTTTACCCTTCGGTGATTTTTTAATAAAATATAGGAAAGGAGTCTTTTGGCAATTTTCATACGAGGTACTTTTTGACTTTTCCGACCAAAGTACGAGAAGAATGTATTTTTAACTTATACGGCATGAATGGATTTTTAGAACATTATTTCCAAGAATATTACTTTAAAAGTTTTCACGTTTATTTTTAATCAACTTCTTTTAGTTTAAAATTGTATGACATATTAAGAAAGGAAAAAAAATTTGAAGTAGAAAGGATATTTTCCTCAAGAATGGAGTTCAAGTGTTTTATCAAATATATTTTCCATCTAAGATAAAATAGGGTTCTATTTATATCCCTATTTTTACATTGATTTTATTTTTTTAATGATGGATTTAATTTTATGATGTCCTTTTATCTTATATGGGTTAAGTTATGATGGCATGATGTTTAAGAATCCCATTTTTATTACATGGGTTATGCTATGATGTATGATTTATGATTTTGTGGCACACATAAAAATGGTTCATTATGAGATGGGTGGGACATATATCTCCCTCTAATGCATTGGGTAAAGATTTATATCTCATGAGATAGACATGGCTGGAATGGTAAGTTAAACCGGTTCAGTGATACAAGACTGGAACGAGGAGTGAACTCGGTTCAGTAATGGACTTTTTCCTCTATGATGGTCTTGGAAATGAGCCTTGACTAATATGAAATGATTTTCTATGATTATGTGAGTATTCCTCGAAGTTTCATGTTTTATGTTATTATTATTTGGGATTACTTTCCATTACTATTATTTATCCCATGACATGATATTATGACCTCTTTTGCAGGTTAAGATTTTCAAAATGTTATGTTCTTATGATATGATTGATATTTCTTTTGTTTACCCTTACTGAGCATTTGAGCTCACCCTTTTGTATGTTTTCTTTTCCCCAAGTCAGGAAGAAGGATATTAAGTTGGATATTCCAAAAAAGGACTCTAGATATGATGAAATAAACAGGAGACAATGTAGTTGATTTTATGAACCAGTTGTTTATGTTTCCCAGTTTCTAAAGACACTATACCTATATGGCCCTTTCATGGTTTTGTTATATGTTTTAATAAGTATTCTTCAACTCTGAAGTAATATCAATGTATGTAAATTATGGGTCATTATAGTTGGTATTAGAGGAAAGGTATAGTCAACCTTTGGAAACTAGGATGTGAAATCCTTAATAAGAACCCTAAGGATAAGTCTAAGCATAGAACACAATCTTAGTGTTTTAGAAATGGCCATGAACAACCTATGATAAGACCTTAAGTGTGAAATCATATTCTTGATTATGTGGTTTTCCTATTATGATTAGTGTTTCTCACACTATGATTCTTGGTTTTAGTCAATGGCTGGAACCCGAAGGAACCATGTTAATGCTGAATGTGGTGGGCAATGCAATGATTGTCCCCCTGAGCAACCCAATGTTATGGGAGCTGGAATGAAAAATCCTTTATCCATGCTCACACAACATTCTCAAGCTATGAACCATGCATGACTTCCAAATGAGCAAATGAAGGAGCATCATTCTGTTGAATCCTTCATGAGGCAGCGTCCACCTTCATTCAGCGGGTCTTCTGATCCATTAGTAGCTGAACAATGGATTAGTACCACTGAAAAGATATTTTTAGTTCTACAATGTTCTGAACATGAAAAAGTCATCTTATTAGTGTATCATTTGGAAGGTGATGTTGATCATTGGTGGAATCTTATCAAGAATACGAGGCAAAGAGATGAAATTGAGTCCATGGAATGGGACGAGTTCAAGAACTTATTTTTCAATAAGTACTTCCCTCGCATTCTTCGAACAAATATGGAGAAAGAGTTTCTTGAACTGAAGCAAAAGGATGATGAATCGGTTGGTACCTATGAAGTTAATTTTATAAGACTTGCAAGGTACGCTTCCAGAATTATTATCCAACCTGAGAGTAAAATCGATCGATTCTTTGGTGGCTTAAAACCAAGTCTTCGAAGGGCTTTAGCCATAAGGGACTTCAATAACTACAAGGAAATTGTTCGATGTGCTCTCAAAGTTGAGATGGATATTGGAGTAACCCATAATTCATATGGGTTTGATAAGAAGAGGAAAACGGAATTCGAAGGAAAATCTAAAGACCACACTGAAAAGAAGACGAGTTTTATTTTATGCTCAAATTGTGGAAAGAAACATGGAGGGAATTTTCTTAAAGGGACAAGAAAATGTTTTAATTGTGGAAAAGAAGGTCATCAGGCAGTTGAATGTCGAAATAATGGGAAGAAGATGTCTAATGATGCGAAAAAGGAAAGGGATACACAGAATGCACCTCCTACACTTCAATGTCTCAAGTGCAAGGAGATTGGGCATTATGCCAACCAATGCCCAAATCCAAGGGTTGTTGATGATGATTGACGTCAACAAACTCTTAAGTCCAAAGATGAAGGAAAGTCACATGAAATTACTATCGGCGATGTGGAGTACGATAACGAAGTGGTGAAAGGTACACTTATCATCCACTCTAAAGTAGAAAATGTTTTATTTGATTCTAGATCCACCCACTCTTTTATTTCTGAAGAATTTTCTGAGGGTATTGCCGTATTACCTCAACAATTAGATGTTGAGTTAGCTGTGACAACTCCTAATGGCATAATGGTCGCATTAAAAGTTTATAATTCTTCTCCGATTGAAGTTTGTGGGAAAGTGCTTCCTGCAAATCTTGTGATCCTTCCTATAGTGGAATTCAATGTGATTCTTGGCATGGATTGGATTTCTTTATATGGAGCTCATATAAATTTCCAAAGAAGGGAAATCACATTTAATATTCTAGATCAATCTATGATCGTCTATCGATGCAAAGATGAATATAACCTTCCAGATAAAATTTATTCCATATTATGGGTCTTGATTCCAATAAATGAAGGTTATTTATCTCAAATGATTGGAGAGAAACTCACGAATAAGAATATTCCCATTGTAAGAGAGTTTTATGAGGTCTTTCTGGAGGAATTTCCAGGTCTTCCACCAAATCGTGAAGTTGAGTTTTCAATAGAACTCGTACCGGGTGCTTTGCTTATTTCAAAGACACCTTATAGAATGACCCCAATTGAGTTGCAGGAATTGAAGAAGTAACTCCAATAGAATCTTGATAAAGGATTCATATGACCTAGTGCGTCACCTTGGGGAGCACCTGTTCTGTTTTTTAAGAAGAAAGATGGATCAATGAGACTCTGCATTGATTATCGAGAACTTAACCAGATCACGATCAAGAAAAAATATCCTCTCCCACACATTGATGACTTATTTGACCAATTACATGGAGCTCAATAATTTTCCAAGATTGATCTTCGTTCAGGGTATCATCAATTAAGGGTCAAAAGGGAGGATATACCAAAGACGGCTTTCCGTACAAGGTATGGACACTATGAATTTATAGTGATGCCATTTGGTCTTACTAATTCCCCTTCTATCTTCATGGATCTGATGAATAGAGTCTTTAGAGACTATCTTGATCTGTTTTTGGTAGTATTTATAGATGATATTCTTGTCTATTCAAAGAGAAAGGAAGAACATGAAGATCACTTGAGAATTGTATTGAAGACCCTGAGAAAGGAGAAGCTTTATGCCAAATTTACCAAGTGTGAATTTTGGCTTCAAAAGGTAGCATTTTTGGGTCACATAATCTCAAAAGAGAGGATATCTGTGGATCCAGGAAAAACAGAGGTTATCGAAAGATGGTCGAGACCGACAACAATAACTGAGATCCGAAGTTTTGAACTACGTGGACTTTGATCCATGCCAAGGCAAGGTACGTAGGAAGCCTCCCTGAGGTTCAAGCCCAACACCTAGTCATTCTGACCATCTTCACGTCAGTTCACCAAGCTACCCATTCCGAACTACAAGGAATTTGATCTTTTCCATGGCATGGTACATAGGAAGCCTTCGTGAGGTTTAAGCCCACCAGTCATCTAGACCTCGGGTCCTCATTTACGTCGGTTCACCGACTCTCACCCGAACTATGTGGACATTGATCCTTGCCTAGGTAAGGTACATAGGAAGCGTCCCTGAGGTTCAAGACCAACATCCATTGGTTCCAATCCCCTTCACGTCAGTTCCCACCATACTTAACTACATGGAATTTTATCCTTTCCAAGGCAAGGTACGTAGGAAGCCTCTCAAAGGTTCAAGCACAACAACTACCGGTCCCGAAAACTTCACGTCGGTTCACCACCAGTCCTTGATAATGTTAAACTATATCCCCCTTTTTGTGCCCCATCCAGTGGTAAGTCGTTGTGATCCCCCCTCAGCGGTAAGACGTTGTCGTCCCCTTTGTTGGGACCAATATCTCTAGTCCATCCCAGTGGCATCAGATAAACCTCAACCTTCTAACCACACGTAAGCCCCAGTATATCATCGGGTAGCTGTCCTCTACGCACACACTGATCTGATACCCCATCCTAAACTACATAGACTTTGATTCCCTACCATGGGGATACGTAAAAGGTCTCTTCAAGGCTCAAGCCCACCATCATCATCCCCACCAAGTTGACTTTATCCCAGTCTCCATCCAATTCACTTAACCACCCATCGTAAATCATCATTCTTACCTGGGACGCTACATTCAGGTGAGATCATGGCAATTCACCTCTTTCCTGCTCTTAGCAGCAACTGGGTAACTAACCATGTGTTACCCCCAATATCAGTGTTCCCTCAGGGGGTTATACCTTTCTGGTCCACTCTATTCAGTGTTCTAATCAGTCTGATCCATCTCCGCTAGACCTTAAAATTGCGGCGTGCCCTTTCTTAAACATATGAACCTAAGGAAAACCTCAGATACATGCCTATGTAATATAATTCCCCTCATGTGACGTGGGATGCCTCGGGCTTATGTGACCTTGATAATCCATTTAATAAGGTGAAAAAACTCAAACGCTTCAGTGTTACAGCATCCAGACATGCCAGTGATGTCCAATGTGACTACTCCCCCAACCGAAGGATGCTGCCCTAGCTGGAAACCTTGGAATGTCCCAACAAAAGCAGTATAATTAACCGATGTCCATGAAGATATGTAACTGGGAAGAGATTCACAAACAACGTATTAAATCTATAAAGGATACCCTGACTAGGTGATGAGTTTCAAGGAGGAATCAACAAAAGGAAGAACTGAAATCCCATCATCTTGTTTCGATCAAAGAGAAAACGTCCCTGAACAACCAACGGATGTCTCCCCCTTTGGAATGCGGGAATGTGGTGCAACAAACAACACCTTCATCCTCAAATCAGATGGAAAATCACATGCGCTGGTGAAAGCGTCTGAAACAATAGTACAATAGGAGGATGACACTTAGTAACTATAGGATTCGTGCCCTAATTCCATGGAGTGGGGGGTACCACATAGTAGATAGGGGACCTTCGCCTAAACACCATTGGGGGTACCACTCGGTAAATATAGGACCCACACTCTAATGCCATAGGGAGGTGGAACTTAGTATATAGAGGGAAAATTACCTAACTCTATAGGTGGGTACCACTCAGTAGATAGAGGACCCATGACCTGACACCATAGGGGGTACAACTCAGTAGATAGAGGACCCATGCATTAACACCGTTGGGGGGGTACCACTAACTGGATAGAGGACTTGTTCCCTAAGTCTATAGATTAGTACCACTTAATCGATATAGTACATGCACCCTAATTCCATATGGCATACCACTATGATCCCGTCTGATCACTTCCATCATTAAGCACCACCTAAAGAAGCATCATGCTTGGAACATCTTATATCATATCTCAAAATCCACAACATAGGATACCAAAAAATGATATTAGAAAAAAACATGAAGGATATTCTACTCATGAGAAAAAATAGGAGTCCATACGGATGAGATATGAGAGGTAGATGTTTTATTCAAAAGGAAGTAGGGGTACACATCATGTTAGAGGATCCACACTGCATGTGGTCCCACTATTCTTCCTTGATGTGTTCTTAAAGGTACATGGATTACTACCCACGTATCCCTATATTGTGTGTAAGGGAACTACACCGTGTGACTCAGCCAACCGGGGTCCTACCCATGCTCTTGGTTGTGTCTGTGTAACCTTACCCATGCCCATATACTTCAGTACACGGTGTTTCCTCCCACATGAGGTTCTAGCTATGTGATTTTTTACACTATCGGTATACATGGGGAGGGTCACATGTCATGTTTACTAGCCACATGGCATGTGATATTAACATTTCCATTAATATAGAGCCACAACCATAGGGTTACTACATGGCATGTGTTCTTCCAAGTACACGATGTGTATTTTGAGTTTTCACAGAATCTTATATATTTTCCATTCATTCCATATTCATACTTTATTCCATGGATCCCAACATTTGACAACCTGAAATTGGAGGATATCACCTTCAACTATCTTTTACAGCACTTCGATGGCCAAAAATTGAATTTCCATCAGTCCACTCAAACCCCACATGAATCCATGCACATCATCATCACCCATAGTGCCACAGCCGATTTGTGATCCATGGTGGAATCACCTAACTACCAAAATATATCAAAAACCATCCTTGATTCACCAATATGTTCATCATAAATGAATATTTCATGAATCCAAGTGTTTGATCGTGATCATTGCCACCCGACAATGTCGAATCATGAACCCATGGTCCAATGATGAAGAATGCGAAGAATGGGGGAGGGGGAATAAAAAACGATGTGTATTTTTTTGTACAAGATATATTGGAAAAATAAATATATTAGGATTATCCAGTGTGAGAAAACATGGAAAAAAAAGGAGTATGATGAATAATAAATTTTTTTTGACATGGGGCCTATGAGAAGGTTCCAATTAATCATAGATCAAAAAGTAGATTGGTATTACATTATTAAACAATGTAATAAAGAGGTGAATATCCACAAATAAAGAGTGCTAACTATATTTTTATCACTCTTAGATGAATAAAATTCTCTCCCATGAATGAGATAAGTCGTTTCCTTCTATTCACCTCAATTCACCTAGATCCGAAGGCTCATTATCATATCATCTTGATTCACCAATGGAGGGTGGAAGAAAATTCTCCCAATGATCCTATGGTTACTAATATAACACTATAGAACCTCTATATTGGTGTCATTATAGAGTAAATGGAATTAGTTCATTTAAATTAAAATACTAAATTAATTAATTAATTTGATTTAAACGCAACCACTAATGGTCTTTATATCCGAACTCCCTACACCAAACAAATTTAGTCCACCCAAAGAGTAAACATAATGTTATGGATTCAAACATGGTATTATATTTTTTATATGAGAATCTATTTAATAGTTATAACTTTATTTCTGAAAAATTGTGTGCACACAATATAAAATATAGTTAATATTTTTATTAAATTAATTTTGGGAACACCAGGCCTTGGAATTGCATAATGTATCAGCGCTTGACTCTAAAAATATTTATAGATATATTCAAAATTATTACAAGTAATAAATTAGTTCTTTAAATTATTCCTTCCATAAAAAGGTTCATCATTGAAAGGAAACAATAAACAAAAATGTTAGGATGCTGAACCCATATTTGGTTCTCCCACACCCAAGAGATCTCTTTCACGTTCCAGGCTGCCATAACACACAATCAAATGGTATGGTACACCCATGTATGGTCCTCTCTTACAAATCCTTGATCTCCCCTGGTTTCACTATAAAAGTGGGTCTATCCATGCTATTCATCTCACCCCATTCAATAATGCGAGTAAACTCATACACATATCTCCTCATATATGACACATGGAAGATGTCAGTCATGCACTCCAACTGTGGGGGTAGGGTGAGTTGTTTAGAAAACTCCCCAACTCTATAAATGAACTTGAATTTCTTGATGAACCTCAGGGATACCTTGACCCCTTGTATGAATCTTTTTAATCTTTGTCATGGGGATACTCTCAAGAAAACGTGGTTTACCTCATCTAACTCTAAAGTCATATAACGTCGATCTACATAATATTTATTCCTACTCTGGGTTGTCCTCAACCGCTCGTGCTGGACCTGAAACTTATCCCTCATTCCTTACTCCATCTCTGGTCTAATAAGAAATTCATCACTGATCTCTATCTATCATAAGGGTGACCTGTAGGTCTCTCATACAGGACCTAAAAATATTCCATGTTGATAGTAGAGTCTTAAATATTATTATAGGAAACCATTACCAATGGAAAGTGATCCTCCCCACTCCAGTCGAAGTATAACCCACAAGATCTCAACATATCCTCCAAAACCTATTTATTACACTCAGTATTCCCATATATATGGGGGTACAAAGATATAAACATCCCCAGATGGATCCTGAATGCCTCCTATAGGACACTCCCCAACCATGATGTGAACTATGCATCACGGTCGTAGACAAAAGATCATGGAACCCCATGTAGGGGATGATCTCTCGTATTTACAACTTCAAAAAACTCTCCACAAAAATCTACACCCTAATATAATGGAAGCACACCGACTATATGAGACCGCCAACAATCACAAATATGGAATAATGGCCTCTCACTTTCCATGGAGTCTCGTCAAAAATTCTATAGATATGTCATCCCATTTCCACTCTAAGATCTAAAGGGCTGCAAAAAACCTACTAGGACCTGGTGTTTATCCTTCACCTATTGACATTGGAGATACTGAGAGATGAACTCAGTCATGATTTGTCTCATGCCTACCCACCAAAACTAAAAATGAATGTATATTTTCATCTTCCCCACATTGGGATGTATAACCAATAAAGGATGTATGAAACTCTATCATCACATCCTCTTGTATCGTGTCTGGGTTCACCATCCTTCCCTAGAAAATGATGACATGATTCCATCCATTAGAATATATATCTAGTGAATCCCCTAAGAATATCTAGACATATAAGACATCATAGTCTATTTATCCAAACTAGGACTCTCTCACACACTAGTAGAGCAGATCAGTCAATGCCATTGACTGAAGAAAGGTGGCACCATCTTGCTCAACTAGGGTAAGCTATAAGGAAGCCAACTTCTTAGATGCCTCTTGCCCAAAAAGTTTCTATAGATTCCATGTGAATCTTCCACCACTTTACCCTTCTCATAAATATAGAATATCTCAAAGGCACAATCCACAATGAAATTAAACCTATGCATCTATCTCATGTTCAAGTCTCTTTATATAGACACATAATTATTCTCATGGTGTCACAACTACCTCAACCCTATATGAGATAACTACCAATCACTGCATCATCATGTAGTTGAGCCTAGCTCCAGAGGAATCCTAATACACTACTTATTCCATAACCTCATCTGATAGACTCAAAATAGGATATATAATCATCCTTAACCTAAAATACTTGAAGGCTCTCTAACAATTCTCAGTCTAGGTAAACAACTACCCTTTCCACTTTAGGGTAGTCAAATGGGATATAATTATATATAATCTAACCACAAACATCCAGTAGTACCCCACCATGCCATGATAACTCCTCACCCCCCGACACACTCTTTGGTGGCTCCTATGAAATCTCTTCATTGATCCTCACTAGGTCCTCAACAAATAAATACAAATAAATTAAATTCCCTTAGACGTGAACATCAGGAATATATATGTGAAACTTTGAGATCTTACCATAATGTTTGTGCTCACAAATCAAATCTAAGACCATCCTCATGTTCTTTTCATTCTACTCCTCTAACGCAAAGTATATGAGTATGTATTCAATGAAGTCAACAAGAACTAGTTAAAATATTGCTGGAAGATCTGATTTATGAAATCCATAAACATTGTAGGAGAATTCATCACACTAAAAAGAATAACCAAGAACTCCTATAATCTATTTCAACATCAAAAAGGCCACTGCAACGACCCAAAGTTTCATTAATGGAAATCCCTCTTGATATAATTAAATGTCTCTTTATGTTTATATAAAATGTCAACTTATTTGGTTTTATGTTAAGAATTTTGACTATTGCTAATATAGCTGTTGAACAGTGATCACATGATTAGTATAAATATAGGGCTTTAACAAATCCAAATTTACTCAGACAAAGGAAGAGATGGCCTCATCTAGTAGAATTACCCCAGAAGAAGACCATTTTTCAGAGATCAAAAAAGAGGTGGCATCCTTGGGCTTTTCTCTTGACCAAGCCCAAGTTGAGCTTTGTCATGTCAAGCTTGAACGGGACCATCTACGGGAGAAGTGGAAGTTGATAGAAATTACCACTCGAGCGATGTTATCCGAGCCACCCCAAGAGTCTGTCACCATCGCACACCTTACCCTTATGTCTTATGCGACTGTTTTAAGGGGTTATGTAACAAATAAATTGTACTATGTTCATGTACATTATTTTTTGTATATAATAATGAATATACTTTCTTGTCATTATTTATACATTGTATATAGTTTTTAAAGTACAAATGACGTTTTTAGTTATTATTTAACTAAGAATTATATTTTATTAAATTATGGGATTTTTGAATTAAATAATATTTTAATAAAATATTATTATTATTATTAAATTAATTTTTATTATATATAAATAATCTTATAATTTTATGATATCAATTGTAATTTTTATTATGGTTTGGAAGCCATTTCTATCAAAACCCGTGAATTTTCGATAAATGTCAGTTTTAATTTTAAAAGTGAAAATTAACATATATTGAAAATTATTTAGATAAAATAAATGTTATTTATGGAATCAGGATGTTGAAATTATCCAACGGTGTATTTTTCATAATATTCTGAGACAGTTAAATTTTTGGATAAAAATTAAATACCGTTTAAATATATAATGTATTTTATGACATCATAATGACCCAATAGTGATGTAATAAAATAAAATAAGCTTCATTTTCTGACAATAAATGTTTTAACATTAAAATAATGTGATTTTGGGTTTGTTTGAATTGCTTTTCAAAGCATTAATGGACCCCTCAAGACTTATTAAACACCTTGTCTTTTTAAAATAATTTCCACTGGAGTGTGACTCACATCCACATAAGCAACACTATTATTTTAAGAATTTCGGACTTTGGCCTTATAAAATATTGTTTTCCTCTTCCATTTACCAAAAAACATGGGCAAAAACATGGGATGGTTTGTGGTTTGGATAAATTTAATGTAAGGGGTCTCAAACCTAAATAATAAAGAATTCACTCACCTTTCCTATATAAACCCACCCAATCTCCCACTTCCTCCTCACTAAAAGCCTTTATAATTCATCTAAACTCTACCCTAATCTCTCTAGAATCCTCCCTAGGTTCCCCAAGCTTCAAAGAAGCCTCTCACAATCATCTCTCTAGCCTTTGGAAGCACGCTTCCAAGTAAGGGTTTTTTTCTTCCTTTTTCATTTTTGTCCAATTTACATTAAGTTGTTTTACCATTTTAATTTCAATTATGAATGTTGGGGTATGGTTTATCACCTCCCTAATACTGACCTCTTTATGTTTGAATGATGTGAGACCCCTTTCTCTCTCATTAAATGCCTCCCATGTACACCCGTTACTATGCCTAAATTCGGAAAGGAACTTCTCTCTCCTCTTTTACATTCAAGCAATACTTTTGTATCATGAATTTAAATTCCATTACAATTGTTGGGACATGTATCTATATGAACTCCATACTTTCCATTACATGTAGATATGATGAGGAACCCCTTTCTCTCTCATCAACCATTTTTATGAATTCTTATGTCATGTCGTTATGCTGCCGAAATCGCACCGATTTTCTAAGCCAATGCCATTGTGTAGTGAATACCATGCCCATTTCTCCATCAAGGGTATTCAACTTTATGCACATTTACTTATTGATTATAATGCTTCATGTATGAATTCTGAATTCCTTTATCATGGAATAAATGATTATGTTTTATGAATCCATGTTTTATGATCCATGTTGCACACTTATGTATGAAATGAAATGTTTAAGAAGGGAGCGCCCTTATAGTGATCCAATGCATTGGGTAAAGTATAGTATCATGATACATCATGTGCAAAGAGTGTAGACTCATTCTAATTCAAGTGAAACTATGGTTTACTTGTGATTCATGTGCAATGAGGATTTAGTCATGCTCCATGTGCAATGGGCCTTGGATCATGCTAATTCCATGTTAAGTGTTGTTGCCACACTTCCATGTTATGATTATCATGATTTATCATGCCTTTATGTTCATGTTTCTCTTGTGATATATTGATATTCCTAATGTCTAACATGTATTTTAATCCTCATGTTATTCCATGTGTATTCCCTTATTGGGCTTTATAGCTCACCCTTTTCTTATGCATGTCCTCAAGTTATCCCATGCAATGTTAAGTACGAAGGAATGTAGTGGTCATGTAAAGGAAGTTTTCAATAAAGATGTTGTATTTCAGATTTTAAGTTTTTATGTAATGATCCTAAGCCCCAAAGACACTAAACCTCTCGATATTCTTTTTTGTATCAAGTGATGTTTTTTTAATAAATCATGTTTATATTTTTAATTAAAACAGGGTTGTCATAGTTGGTAACAGAGGATAGGTTTAGTTATTTTTGGGATTAGGATTAGAAAATACTAGTAAAGCCTTAGAGACAAGACTAAGTATAATAAAAACATCTCTAAGTTTGGGTAAGTACTGAGTAGGTGGTTTATCAAACAAATACATCCCTGTCTGGATATGAGCAGGTAGAGGCGGCTCTGGCACAGATGTATCCTAGGGGTAAAACCCAAAAACATCGCTTTGAGATAGAGTCGAACAAGAACTGATGCACGACAATGGGCCTTGTTGCACTCTTGGTTACGACGCTCCTGGGGGATATGTTTTGATAAATTCACAATCTTAGTATGAACCCTTATTAAGGGAATTAAAAAAAATGCCCCTAAGAATATATGTTAGAAGGTAGATCATGAAAAGCCTAGATTGAAGCCTATTGACCCATGAGTTAAGGAAATTAATGTTTATTTATAAGTCATCAACTTTTGTCTTTGGATTACCCTTTATGTGTTACCCCTAACTTTCCTTTTATTCCATCCAATGGCTGGTAATAGGAGGACTCGGGCGAATAACCGTTGTGAAGATCAGTGTGCTAACTGTACTAATGAGATGCCCAATCCAATGGGAGCGGGAATCGTGAAATTTTTCATGCTTCTCTCTCAGATAACTCATGTTTTGAATAGAAAAATGGGTTAAGAGGAATGTTCAACCCCCCTAAGAAAGAAAAAGTCAGTATCGAGAGCTTCCTGAGACAAAGGCCTCCTACTTTTAGTGGATCATCTGATCCCATGATCATTGAACAATGGATCAACTCCATTGAAAAGATCTTCTCCATCCTTCAATGTTCTGAACAAGAGAAGGTTCTCCTGTCGGCTTATCATATGGAGGGTGAAGCTGATCAATGGTGAAGTTGATCAAAAATATGAAGCTTGAGGAGGAGATTGAGGCGTTGGAATGGAAGGATTTCCGGAATATGTTTTTTGATAAATATTTTTCATTCACCCTCCGGCTTAAGATGGAAATGGAATTTCTTTCCCTCAAGAAAAAAGATGAAGAATCTGTTGGAGATAATAAGGAAAATTTCACAATGCTTGCACAATACGCTTCTGGATTTGTCGTTACCCCTGAATGCAAAGTTGACCGCTTCATTGGTGGGTTGAAGCCTAGCCTACGGAAATCATTAGCAATCCATGACTTCGACAGCTATGAGGAAATTGTCCGATGTGCCTTCAAGGTCAAAATGGAGATCGGAGAATCACAGGGGTATCATGGGGATAAGAAGTGTAAGGTGGACTTCAATTCTGGTGGTCCGATGGATAAATCCAATGGCGCTAAGAAGATCCAACACCCCACTTTCCAAAATTGTGGAATGAAGCACCCTAGAAATTGCCTTAAGGGGATGAGAAAATGCTTCAGGTGTGGAAGAGAAGGGAACCTAGCTGTTAACTATCGGAAAGAAAGACCCGCGGCTGTGACAGAGGAGAGAAACGCTCCATTCGAACCTCAATTCGTTGTTCAATGCTACAAATTAAAGGAACCGGGTCATTTTTCAAATCAGTTCCCTAATCCAAGGGTTTTCAGAGGCACCCAACAACCTCCAAGGCAGCAAGGAAGAGCTTTTTCCATCACTTCTGCCGAAGTGAACCCCGAAAACGAAGTGGTGACTAGTACACTAGTTATTCATTAAAGAATAGTAAACATACTTTTTGATTCAGGTTCTACGCATTCTTTTATATCTCGAAAGTTTAGTAGAACAATCCCAGTACCACCACAAATCATGTAAGTGAAGATGTCGGTGAGTATGGAAAATGGGGCAATCATTGCATCCCATGAATATAAGTCCTCCCCTGTTATAATATTTGGATTGAATTTCCCAGCGAACCTCGTCATACTCCCTCTGGTGGAATTTTATGCAATTCTTGGCATGGATTGGATTTCCTTATATAGAGCCAACATAAATTGTCGGGAGAGGGAAATCACACTCCATATGGAGAATCGACCCCCGATTATTTACAAGTGTAAGGAGGAAGATGAATATCCTTTAGCTGCATCATCTCAAGTATGGATATTACTGCCTTATGAGCACGTGTATCTGGCTCAGATGATTGAGTCCAAGGAAGAAACCATCCTTGAAGAAATGCCTATTGTGAGGGAATTCGCTGAAGTGTTTCCCGAGGAACTGCCTAGTCTTCCTCCTAGAAGAGATGTTGAATTCTCAATTGAACTTATACCTGAGGCTTTACCAATATCCAAGACTCCATATAGAATGTCTATTATAGAGCTTGAAGAGCTGAAAAACAACTACAGGAGAATCTGGATAAAGGGTTCATACGCCCAAGTGCTTCCCCATGGGGTGTACCAGTCCTCTTCACCAAGAAGAAGGATGGTTCAATGTAGCTTTGCATCGATTATCGTGAACTTAAAAAAATCATGATAAAGAACAAAGTATCATCTCCCAAGAATTAATGACTTGTTCAATCATCTTCATGGATCACAATACATCTCCAAGGTGGACTTGCGGCTAGGATATTATCAAGTAAGGGTGAAGAAGGAAGATATCCCCAAGACTGCTTTTCGCACAAGATACGGGCACTATGAATTATAGTAATGCCCTTCGGACTCACAAATGCTCCAGAAATAATTATGGACTTAATGGATATATTTTTTAGAGATTACCTAGACAAATTTGTGGTAGTCTTTATAGATGATATTCTAATATACTCCAAAACCAAGGAGGATTATGAGGAGCATTTAAGAACTGTACTTGAGACTTTTTGCAAGGAGAATCTCTATGAAAATTATATCAAGTGTGAGTTTTGGTTGAAGGAAGTCTCATTCTTGGGCCATATCATCACAAGAAATGGGATATTTGCGGATCCCTCTAAAATAGATGCAATTGAGGGATGGCTGAGGCCAAAATCGGTAACAGATATCTGTAGCTTATTGGGGTTAGCTGGATATTATCGATGATTTGTGAGAAATTTCTCATGATTGCCCAACCCTCTTACCAAGCTAACTCGAAAGGGAGTAAAGTTTTATAGGAGTGATGAATGTGAAGAAAGCTTCAAGGAGTTGAAAAGGAGGCTTATCACTGTGCCCGTGCTCACTTTACCCACAAGTGGGGAACTTTTTGTTGTTTTTAGTGATGCTTCAAAGAAGGGCTTAGGCTATGTGCTGATGCATAATGATAAAGTTATATCCTATGCCTCAAGGCAGTTGAAAATCCATGAGCGAAACTATCCAACGCATGATCTGGAGTTGGCGGCGGTGATCTTCACCTTGAAAATATGGTGGCTTTATCTCTATGGAGAGAAATGTGAGATATATACTGACCACAAGAGTCTTAAATATATATTCACACAGAAATAGATTAATATGTGCCAGAGAAGATGGATAGAGCTCATCAAGGATTATGACTGTTCAATCCATTACCACCCTGGGAAAGCGAAGAAGGTGGCAGATGCCCTAAGTAGAAAGAATCTAGCGTATCTATCAATGATGAGAATTGAGAAGGATCCAATCTTCTTAGACTTGATGAAGATGGACATGGAAATCATAGAGAAGGAAATATCATCAATCCTTTCATAAATGGTTGGTAAACCATCTCTTTTGTAAAGGTTAAAGGATGCTCAAAAGGATGATGTGGGAATTCAAAAAAAATGGAAGCTATCAAAAAAGGGAAATCCTTGGAGGTTAATGTTAATGAAGAAGGAATTGTGCAGTTTGGGAAAAGACTATATGTTCCATCAAGTCCGGAGCTGAAGAAGGAACTTTTGGATGATGCACATAGTTCAAATTTCTCTATTCACCTAGGGAGCATAATGATGTATCGAGATCTCTGAGAAAAAATTTGGTGGGATAATATGAAGAAAGAGATCGCTGAATATACATCAAAGTGCCTGGTGTGCCAGCAAGTGAAGGCAGAGAGGTAGAAGTCTAAGGGGATGATGCAACCATTGCCCATAGCAGACTAGAAATGGGAGAACATCACCAAGGAATTTGTCACCGGACTTCCGAGGACATCCAAAGGCAACAATGCAATCTGGGTTGTTGTGGATCGTCTTCAAAGACTGCACACATCATTGCTATTCGGGAGGATTTCTCTTTAGACCAACTGGCACAGATATATTTCAGGGAAGTGGTAAGGTTGCATGGAGTACCACTATCTATTGTGTCTGACAAAGATCCAAGATTCACCTCTACGTTTTGGAAGAGTCTTTAACATGATCTGAATACTGAACCGAACTTAAGTATGACTTATCATCCTCAAACTGATGGCCAATCCGATCGAACTATCCAAACACTTGAGGATATATTGAGAGCATTCTCAATGGAATTTAAAGGAGTATGGTATCAACATCTTCCTCTAATTGAGTTCTCTTATAATAACAGTTTCCAATAGAGCATCCAAATGGCACCATATGAAGCCCTGTATGGGAAAAGGTGCAGAACATCGGCATGTTGGGATGAGGTCATTGAACATAAGATGCTTGGACTAGAAATGGTTGAGGAGATTGTGGAGAAGGTGAAAACCATTCAGCATCATATCAAGGCAGCCCAGATTCGACAGAAAAGTTATGCAGATAATCGTCGACGAGACCTTGAGTTTAAAGATGGAGACATGGTTTTTCTACGCATATCTCCGTGGAAGAAGGTCATGAGGTTTTGATAGAATGGGAAGTTAAGTCCAAGGTACATCATCCCCTTCGAGATTCTTGATCGTGTCGGGGTTGTGGCCAATCAACTAGAACTTCCACCTACTATGGACAAAGTACATGATGTATTTCATGTATCCCTCTTAAGGAAGTACATACCAGACCCTTCACATGTACTCTCTTCTGAGGTGGTACAATTGGAAGATGATCTTTCTTATGAGGAGAAACCAGTGAAGATCTTAGATCATAGAGAAAAATTTCTATGAAATAAGACAATTCCCTTAATCAAGGTGTTGTAGAGAAACCCCAATTTTGAAGAAACGACTTGGGAATCAGAGGAAATGATGAAGCTGAGTTACACACATCTGTTTTAGTATGGGAAAAGGAAAATTTCGAGGGAGAAATTTCATAAGGGGGGAATATTGTAACGACCCAAAGTTTCATTAATGGAAATCCCTCTTGATCTAATTAAATTTCTCTTTATGTTTATATAAAATGTCAACTTCTTTGTTTTTATGTTAAGAATTTTGACCGTTGCTAATATAGTCGTTTAATAGTGATCACATGATTAGTATAAATATAGGGCTTTAACAAATCCAAATTTACTCAGACAAAAGAAGCGATGGCCTCATCTAGTAGAATTGTCCCATACGAAGCCCATTTGTCAGAGCTTGGAAAAGAGGTGGCATCCTTGGGCTTCTCTCTTGACCAAGCCCAAGCTGAGCTTCATCATGTCAAGCTTGAATGGGACCATCTACGGGAGAAGTGGATGTTGATAGAAATTACCACTCGAGCGATGTTATCTGAGCCACCCCAAGAGTCTGTCACCATCGCACACCTTACTCTTAGGTCTTATGCGGCTATTTTACGGGCTTATGTAACAAATAAATAGTACTATGTTCATGTACATTATTTTTTTTATATAATAATGAATATACTTTCTTGTCATTATTGATACATTTTAAATAGTTTTTAAAGTACAAATAATGTTTTTAGTTATTATTTAATTAAGAATTCTATTTTATTAAAGTAAGGGATTTTTGAATTAAATAATATTTTAATAAAATATTATTATTATTATTAAATTAATTTTTATTAAATATAAATGATCTTATAATTTTACTAATGTAATTGTAATTTTTATTAAGGTTTGAAAGCCATTTCTGTCAAAACCCATGAATTTTCGATAAATGTATGTTTTTATTTTAAAAGTGAAAATTAACATATTTAGAAAATTATTTAGATAAAATAAATTTCATTTCTGGAATCAGGACATCGAAATTATTAAACAGTGAATTTTTCATAATTTTATGAGACAGTCAAATTTTTCAGTAAAAATTAAATACCGTTTAAATTTATAATGTGTTTTATGAAATCATAATGACCCAATAGTGATGTAATAAAATACTATATGCTTTATGTTCGGCCAATATATGTTTTACCATTAAAATAATTTGATTTTGGGTTTGTTTGAATTACTTTTCAAAGCATTAATGGACCCCTCAAGACTTATTAAACACCTTGTCTTTTTTGAATAATTTCCATGGGAGTGTGACTCACCTCCACATAAGCAACCATATTATTTTAAGAAGTTCTGACTTTGACCTTATAAAATATTGTTTTCCTCTTCCCTTTTCCAAAAACCATGGGTAAAAACCAGGGGATGGTTTGTGGTTTGGATTAATTTAATGTAAGGGGTCCCAAACCTAAATAATAAAGAATTCTCTCACCTTTCCTATATAAACCCACCAAAGATCCAACTTCCTCCTCACTTAAAGCCTTTGGAATTCATCCAAACTATACCCAACTCTCTCGATAATCCTCCCAATGTACCCCAATCTCCCAAGAAGCCTCTCACAAGACTCTCTCTAGCCTTTGGAAGCACACTTCCATGTAAGGGTTTTTTTCCTCCTTTTTCATTTTTGTCCAATTTTCTTTAAGTTGTTTTGAACTTTTAATTTAAATTATGAATGTTGGGGTATAGTTTCGAACCTCCCTCATACTGCCCTCTTTATGTTTTAATGATGTGATACCCCTTTCTCTCTCATTAAATGCCTCCCATGTACACCCGTTACTATGCCGAAATTCCGAAAGGAACTTCTCTCTCCTCTTTTACATTCAAGCATACTTTTTTATCATGAATCTAAATTCCATTACAATTGTTGGTACATGTATCTATATGACCTCATTACTGTCTATTACATGTAGATATTATTAGGAACCCCTTTTTATCTCATCAACCATTTTTATGAATTCTTAGGTCACGCCGTGACGCTGCCGAAATCGCACCGATTTTCTAAGCCAATGTCATTGTGTAGTGAATACCATGCCCATTTCTCCACCAAGGGTATTCAACTTTATGCACATTTACTTATTGATTATAATTTTTCATGTATGAATTCCGCATTCCTTTATCATGGAATAAATGATTATATTTTATGAATCAATGATTTATGATCCATGTGGCACACTTATGCATGAAATGAAATGTTTAAGAAGGGTGTGCCCTTATAGAACTCCAATGCATTGGGTAAAGTATAGTATCATGATACGTCAAGTGAAATGAGTGTATAATCATGCTAATTAAAGTTCAATGAGGTTTTACTCGTTCTTCATGTGCATTGAGGATTTACTCATGCTCCAAGTGTAATGGTCCTTGGCTCATGCTAATTCCATGTTAAGTGTTGTTGCCACATTTCCATGTTATGATTATCATGATTTATCATGCCTTTATGTTCATGTTTCTCTTGTGCTCTATTGATATGACTAATATCTAACATGTATTGTACTCCTCATGTTATTCCATTTGTATTCCTTTACTGGGCTTTATAGCTCACCCTTTTCTTATGCATGTCGTCAGGTTATCCCATGCAATGCTAAGTACGAAGAAATGTAGTGGTCAATTAAAGGAAGTTTTCAATAAAGATGTTGTATTTCATGTTTTAAGTTTTTATATAATGATCCTATGCCCCAAATACACTAAACCTCTAGATTTTTTTTGTTGTATCAATTTAAGTTTTATGTAATAAATCATTTTAATGTTTGTAATAAAAATAGGGTAGTCATACCCACTACAAAATTTCTTCCTCAAGACCTCTCAACTGGTGGTATCAAAACCAGATATCAAACTTTGAGAAACATCTCATGACTCACAATTGATCAAAAAGTTTGTTAATCCTTGGAAAGGGGTACCATTTCATTATCCTATCTTAGTTCTGGTATTGATAATCCACATAAATCCAAAAGATCCCACCCACCTTTTTCATGAAGAATAGCAGAGCTTCATAGGGGACACAATTTTTTTGATAAATCCCCTCTCTCAAAGGTCCTCCAACTTCAACCAAAGATCCTAGAGCTCAGTAGGGGCCATCCAATATTACATAAATTATATCAGAGTAGTTTTAGGGTGTAATTAGATGAAAAAAAATCCATATCCCACCTTGGAGGTAGTCTCAAACATCCTTGGATATGATGCCCATAAAATCCTCCCCGAATGAATGAATCTATATTATTGAAGAGCTTACTACACCAAGGGATACACACTCCAAATGATGGGTGATGGGTTGTAGACTTTGCCTCACAAAAACCACTCATCCCACAATGATATCTATATCACCCACAAAGGAGAATATATTTCCATTAGTGTGAAGGCATCTAAATCGTCTTTGGTGACTGTTAGTCTAGGCTCAAATTATGGACAAACAATCCATACCCAAGATGAAATCATAGGGTCCCATCATGATGAAAATGATCCCACATGAAACATTGTCCTCCAAATAATAGATGGAACTCCTAGAAGTTAAAAATATATAGAATAAGTGTTCCCTGTAGGATCCTCAAGAAAATGATGATGGGATAAAACATCAAATGGGATATACAGATCTCATCTCAACAGTTAAGAGATGAAGGAATGACTAAAACCTATGTCTACTAATACTGAATCAAAAGTATAATAAAAATATTATACCTCTAATCATCTTGTGTGACAGTAGGTTATATGTCCCCATAACCTATAACTATCCGCGACCCCAAATTCTAGTTGCTAGAGCCTAAAGTGGTATACCTGGTGGTAGTGGTGGTAGAATCTCATAGTATCAACCACCACCGACAACTCCTTCTCCTAGAGCCCCACCCGATCCTTTACCAGCTTCGCCTTCCTAGGTTCCACCCTTCCCAAATTTAGGAGATCTGTGATCACAACACTACCTCTACTATGGTGGTCTATATGCTATTAGACTCCCCCCCTAAAAACATCCTGTTAGAAAATCATGCACAATGTGACCTCACCCATCACATGTATATAACCACCCCTCTTTTGGTTGCCTTGTCATTTGAGTTTTCCCTGTACCGTATGACCACATTTATGAGTCTAATCATGGAGAGGTATCCTATGACAAGATCCACCCAATTGAAGAATGATAGCTATTACAGATGACTCAGACCCATGATGTCCACTACCAGCTCTAGTTGCACACCACCGCTCTCATTGGAATCTCCCCAGAACCAGTGGCCAACACAACATTCCAAAATAAGTGGGGATGTATATGGGTATTACACTGGCACACATTTCTATATGGAGAAAATACTCAAAATTATGTTCCCGGAAGTAGCTATATTAAATCATGTTGAGAGATTACCATTTAA
Organism: Viscum album; assembly: GCA_963277665.1. Lineage (NCBI taxonomy): Eukaryota > Viridiplantae > Streptophyta > Magnoliopsida > Santalales > Viscaceae > Viscum > Viscum album. Next base: position 1,779,470,428 of record OY728157.1, read on the forward strand.
AGTCTTTGAATATAGAAACATACTCTACAAATACAATCCATCCCAGCTACAACTCCCAAATCTCCTGAATCTGAACATAGCACAAGAATGGGGGGTAGTTATCCTCACAAAACAATAGCTTGAAGTCAGTACATGAGAGTTTCAACTCATCATGCATTTGTGTAACTAGAATCCACTCTAGCCCAGCTACTCTATGGAAATTGAGGGATACTAGAACAACCACATGGTTAGCTAGTGTCTATATATTCCTAAAAATAGTGATCACCAACTACAGCCAATCCTCTACTGCCTGGGGATTTGGATTACCGTGGAACCTCAACAGCCTCTGGAACTGGAACTTATGCACTGCACTAAACTTGCATGCATCCTTATTATATATAACTGGTTTGATCTACTATTCAATAGGTGGGGGTGATACAACCAATCAACCTAGATACAAATACCATGAGATAAACCCTATATCATGACCTCATCACTCATCGGATCATCATCATGATTTTGAATCAGTATCCTAGATAAATGATATCACCGAGGCATCCTAAAAATTTAATCAAGACATATCATGGTTAGATGAGAATATATATACGAGGTGATGATTCAATAATGATATTGAAAACATTCAATCCAAAATGATGCTTGTACCATTGATCCTTGTAACCAATGTCTCAGTATACTGAGTCAACAAGTAGGTAGTCCGACTCCTAGTGAATGGATATGTTGGCCACCACACCAACAGTGGGATCCCTATCCTGAAAGACACACTTGATAAACTTTTACATTGTTTAACTATATGCCAACCAATCCTATCAAGATGAAATAACTCAAAACTTCATCTAGAGGTCAAAATACCCTCTGATACCAATCTGTCATTACCTAACCCAATGAGGATTGAAATGTAACTTCCCTAATCCCACCTCCATAGGATAGGAGATGAAAACAAGTACAGAAAGGAATAACTAATATGAGAGTCATTTTACTAATGTACACATACGCACACATAATGAATTAACCATGATGAAGTAAAGAGGAATAACAATAAAAGGTGACACTTTTATAGACTAAACCATGCATGTTTAACCTCTACGGAGTACAAGAGTACATAATCGAAAAATTAAAAAGGGAAAAAATACACATCCAATAATAAATATGACCCATCCTATCAAAACCGGAAAAGTAATGTTTTAAGAGATCCTGAATCAAGATCTCCATGCCCCACTACTGTATGTGGTATAGTGTTCCAATGTATCGCTATGCTTCTTTGTAATTATCACCGACCTTTCCATCATCTTCATAAGTCAAAAAAATGTGGGAAAACCCCATGCAAGGGTAAGTATACACATACCAAGTAGGATTCCCAAAAAGCTAAAGGGGGAGAAGTAACAGACATGAAAATAATAAACATATCAACCCATAATAATAATGTAACAATATCCAGTAACATAGATACATGTATATATTATCATAAAAGAAACCCAAATGAGAGAGAAAGGAAATCTCTATCTCATAACCCACCCCAAGAAAGAGTGCCAATAGTTCCAAAGGACCATCAATGATTCCCAAAATCTCACACATCTATCTAAAGAGACATCCAAGTCAAACAATACCTCACCACTATTCCGAATAGTATATGGGAAAAATATCTATGTATAGGACCCATACCCTTGTACAATATGAGTGTTCAACTTAGTATAAAGAGGAACCCTCCCTGACACCATAGGGTGTATCACTCAGTAGGTATAGGAACAATGTCCTAACACCATATTGGGTACCACTCATTAGATATAATAAATACTCCATAACACTGTACGGGGTACCACTCAGTAGATAGATCACTCTCACCCTAATTCCATAGGGGGTACCAATTAGTTGTTAAGGACCCACACCATGATTCCATAGGGGGGAACCACTCAATAGATAGAGGAACTATAAGATCCAAGTTTTTGGAAGGGTGTGTTTTCATTATGTTTTGGTTGAATCCCTTGTTTCAGGATTCAAGTGTTGTCTTCTGAAAGTATGAGAGGTCTTGGGGGTGTTTTGGGGGCTCGGGGCATGAAGGAAAGGAATCCTGGGCAAGACAAGCGTGGGCGCATGGCCTGCGCACGGCCAGGGAAAACTGTGCAGCCTACCCAGGTAAACCGTGCAACCCTCTTCCTCCAGACAGTAGCATGCACACGGTTTGCGCATGTTTTTTCAAACCGTGTGGCCAAACCGTGCGGACTCTTAAATTTGGGAAAAATTATGAAATTTCCACCCCGGGATTTTAAGAACCCACTCAGGATTTCTTATCCATTCCAACCTCTTCACCCTAGGTGTGAACCAAATTTCCCAAGTTCTCCAAGAGGTCGATATCCCTCATTTATAAGGTGTTTTTGGTGCCGTTGGATGCGGATCAAAGCTCCATGTAAAGCTAATACCATCCTTGCTTCTCTTTTTGGTTTAGGGTTTGCATCTTCCCTCCCTCTTTTTTAGAAACTCTAAAACCCAATCTTTTGGATGAGTTCTAGGTTGAAGCTCCAAATACTGGTCGGATTGAGGTCTAAGGACTCGATTGAGTGTGCGTTCCACCTCGGTTTTGAGGTAGTTGGTCTACAAACGTTATCCCATAGTTTTATGGTGGACTTATGCATGTGTGGCTTTTCTCATGGTTTTATTTTGATGATATTTGATCAACTGGGATGTGGTTGGTATAGAGGATTCTTAAAACAGTAAATGGGAACCCTTACAATCCCCATGGGATGCATTGAGGATGACTTGACCTAATTGGGGCCATCCATGGGATGTGTCAGATTTTCCCGGGTTTAGGGATTGTTATTAAACAAGTGACCTTGTTGTAATAAATGGTAGATACCTTGATGAATATGTTGGAATGATTGTTTGAACTTGAAATAGAAGTTAGGTGATTTACCTAGACTTGGTAATAACCTAATGGTTGTTTTAAATGGGTTGAATGGTTGATTCATGGAAACGATGAACGAGTTAAATGGGTTAATGTGAAAACTGATTAAAGACCATAACAGGATAGGTTATGGGTTTAGTGTTGAATGCTTAGTGAGATAGGCATTACACATAGGAATTGGGTGAATGGTTAAATGATGTGAAATGTTAATGCGTTAATGGGTTAATGCATAATGTGAATTCTCGTGTGGTTGTTGTGAATGGTGTTTGTCAAAGGACAATGGCATGGTGGGTTGATGGTTACTTATATATATAAGCATGTCCACATGGATTGGTAGAGTGGGGTATGACTTGAGGATCTATTCCCACGGGTCGAGTGAATACTGATGCTCTAAACTCCACCCTAAATGCACGGGTTAGAAATGGGTAATGGTGATCTTCTCTCCTAATGGTTTCATCCAACTAGACTGAGGCTTTGAGGTGATGATATGGTTACTATGCGGGGGTTTGTCCTAGTGAGATAGGATAAAGATGTGTTTACCCTCTTGCATGTGATTGTTGTACTTAGACCCATGTAACATAATTTATGTGATTAACCCATGGAAATGTGATGAAATGGTAAGTGATGATAATTGGTGTGAAATGAATGGTAATGGAAGTGGCAATGGATTTGGCTCTGAACTGGTGAATGGAACCTTAAATAATTACTTGGAAATTATCATTCATATTCCTTTTGCATGCACTACTTGTTCATAATGTATATTTTGTAGACACAGTTGGTGGTGGCCTAGTGAATTGTACACAGACCCTGCTCGGGCCGCCATTGGGTACCCAAGCAGACCTCATGTTATTAGGTAAGGAGAAGGGCAAGGGTCCTTGCTAGATAGTTGAGTGGACATGGGTAGCACTTGGTGGAGGATCCAGACTTGGAGTCAAGACCATTTTGGGGATTTTGGCCGTTGTCCTTATTTTGGGCTTTTGTTCACTTTTTCACTTGTAGTAGGACATGGAATATTTATTTTTGGAAATGGTTGTTATACATGTTCCCTATTTATTGATTATTATTTTTACTATTGGTTTTTTTATGTTGTGGCTTACTCTGATAAAAAGGGGTTATAGTCTCCCCACTTGACCACAAAGACCCCCTGTACTAGTCGGCAACCTTTGGCGTATGGGGCGGTGTGCTTAATGTTATGTAACTACCCAGCTTGGAGCACCGGTTTAGTGGATTCCGGTTCGGGGACATTAAAAAGTGGTTTCATAGGTGGTCGTTATTCTCATTTTATGAGGTCTTTTTGTTTGGGATAAGTTTCCAAGGGATAAGATGTGTCAGGCCTCGGTAAATGAGCTCATGCTTGGGAGTAGATAACCCATGTACAAGGGAAAACCCAAGTCACCATGGGTGGGAAATGTTGTTCCTGGTTGTGTGTTGTTTCAGTTGATGATATTTCACCATTGGGTGATGCACATGTGGTTTGATGTGACTGTTTTATGATATTTGGCTCAAGGTCTTAACGACACGAGGATTTGCATTCATGCATCATTGTAGGCACCTAGGGAGATAGGTGACATTCATTGGGTTACGCACAGGCACGAGGTGGGTGTGTGAGGTAGGAAAGTAGGGTGCATCATGCATTTCATGAAACCAAGAAATAATGGGAAGAATGAAATAAAACAAGTGGGTAATGATGTTTAATGAGTTATAAGGGTTTTAAATGAAGTGGAAAATGTTCTTGTAAAATGTTGTGTGAGTTTGGTGGTAGTTCCCGGTTGTTTACCCCATGTGGAACATGGGCCGTGGTAGGGATGGTCAGGGCGGTGAATTGAGGTGTTAATGTCGTTGAATGAATATCTGAAAATGGTTTTTTGTATCTAGTAAAGATCTTTTGATGATTTCGTGAAAGTTTTATGGTTTGCATGCTAAATATCGTACTTGGAAATGTAGAGAGATGCCACCACGACGTCGGTTGCCAGTTGGAAAACGAGAGGATGTTGCTGAGAGCACTCCTTCGGTAGAAGAGCAAGAAAATGTGGTGATTAATGAAGGTAGACAAGACCAGTTCCGAGAGAACATGGATTGCCTTATGCAGATGATGGATCGGGACCCAGGGCGGGTTTCACCGAGTATGTTTGAGCTGACCATGGAGTTCCATCTGCATCACCCTCCGACCTTCACCGGAGAGGGTGGGAAAGAAGCAGTGGAGTTCTAGTTAAAGTCTTTCCAGAAAATACTGGATCATCTGAAGAACCATGTTGAAAAGTGAGAAAATCTGGCTGTTTATATGTTGTGGGGACAGGAAAGGTGTTGGTGGGACATTCAGGCTCAGACCGAGAAAGATGAGGGGATGTCATGGAAGGTTTTCTAGGAGAAGTTTCTGGAGCATTTCTACCCAGAGACTTTGAGGCAGGAGCAGGCTGCTAAGTTTATGAGTCTGACTTAGGGATTGCTATCGGTGATGGACTATGCTATCCTCTTCAATGATTTGCGAAGCTTTTTCCTAGTGTTAGCAGGGGATGAGGCAGCGATAACAAAGCGTTTCCAGGATGGGTTGAGACATGAGATCTGGTCTCAAGTAAATATCTTCTGCTTGAAGAGGTTTGCAAAGGTGATGGATCAGGAACTCATCTATGAAGGGAACCTTAAGGGAGTTTCAGGTGGTGGGCTTGTCGTGCTAGCTGGATGGACAAGTGGTGCATCTTCTGAGGGTCAGAAGAGCCGTTTGGAATGTTTCCAGAAAGGTGGTCCGAAGAGATGGCCAGCCTCTCAGAGTGGGAATTAGGTGTTATTTTATCAGTGAGGTAGGTCGGGGAAAATGTGTGGTCAGTTTCCTCGACCTCTAATTGAGTTCTGTTCGTGCGGAAGGATGGGGAATGTGCAGAGGTTCTGCAGGAACACTCGGCAGGCGGGTGAGCATGATGATGGAAATCAGGTACCGGGTACAGGAAGGGGATTAGTTGCCCCATATCAAGCAGGCAGTTGGAGCTCCACAGGACGTACTGGCAGGGGCGGTGGATGTGGAACTCCAAGGCAAGATCACTCATGCCAGCAGGGCAGTGCGGCGCAGGATGCTCAGGCTGGATCCCAGGGTAGAGGGGCAAGCCAGCTTCAGGCAGTTCAGTTTTTTCCTGGTGATTGCAAGGCTGGACCGTCAACTATTCGAGGTATGATTCTTGTATATTATACGTTTGTTAGTGTGATGTTTGACACAGGTGCCACACACTCTTTTGTTTCTACTCAACTTGTGGTAGTGTTGGGTTTACCTGTGGAGGGGGTGTGTGGAGTTATGTCAATTAACACCCCGTTGGGGGTGTGTTTGAGGATATCAAGAAGTGCAAGGGATGTTCCGTGGAAGTTGGTGGGTATCATTTTCAGTGGGACTTGTTCATTCTCGAGATGTCAGGGTTTGACCCAATCATGGGAATGGATTAGTTGGGGTTGTATCGAGCCCACATAGACTGTTATCATAGTAGGGTATCATTTAGTTCCCTTGAGGTTGACGCTTATGTCCACTGTGTCCAATGGGATGTTCGAGTAGGGTGTGCGAGGCCATTTTGTCAACAGATGAGTGGAATCATGGCTCATGTGTCATGTATCATGCATGCTGATGATGAGGGAGGGGAAAATCTAATTTTCCTCCTGTGGGGAATAAGTTTTAGGATGTGATTCCTGAGGATTTCTCAGGATTACTACCTAAGAGGTATGTTGAGCTCTCGATCGAGTTGCTGCTGGGAGCGGAGCCAGTTTCTATTCTACCATAGCGATTGGCACCGGTAGAACTCCAGGAACTAAAGGTTCATCTTGAAGAGATGGAGCTTTAGGGGTTTATCCATCCTAGTACGTCTCCTTGGGGATCTCCTATGCTTTTTCAAAGAAGTTAGATGGGTCGTTGAGGCTGTGTGTTGACTATCAAAAGTTTAATCAGATGAAGGTGAAAAATAGGTACCCTCTTCCTTGAATTGATGACCTGTTTGATCAGTTCAGGGGTGCATCAGTGTTTTGTAAGATTGATATGAGGTCAGGTTATCACCAGATGAGGGTGAGGTCTTCTGACATACTGCAGACAACATTATGGAGTCAGTACAGGTTGTTTGAGTTTGTGGTAATGCCTTTCGGCTTGACCAATGCACCGGTGGTGTTTATGGATTTGATGAACCGAATATTTCTTCCCTATCTAGATCAGTTTGTGATTCTCTTTCATGATGATATCTTTGTGTACTTGAAAACTCAGGACGATCATTCCCAACATCTTGACATCGTCTTGGGTACACTAAGAGAGAATCCGCTATACACCAAGCTATCAAAGTTTCAATTCTGGATAGGTGAGGTGCATTTTTTGGGTCACATCATCTTGGAGGTAGGTGTGACAGTGGATCTAGAGAAAGTGCAGGCAGTTGTATCTTGGGAACAGCCCATGAGTGTTTCTGATGTTCGGAGTTTTTTGGGTTTGGTCAGGTGTTACCGAAGGTTCATTTAGGATTTCTCTTGCTTGGAAACACCACTCTCAGGCTTGACCAAGAAAGGAATCATGTTCGAGTGGTCTGGGGCTTCTGATAACGCCTTCAAAGAGTTTAATAAGTGGTTGAAGACTGCACCTATCTTGATCTTACCTGATCCAGGTAAGAAGTACATCATGTTTTGTGATGCGCCCGGAGTTGGACTTGGGGCTGTGTTGTTGCAGGATGAGCGGGTTGTGGCTTATGGGTCAAGACAGTTGAGACCCCATGAGTGGAACTATCCCACTCATGACCTTGAGTTGGCTACAGTGGTGTATTCCTTGAAGTACTAGAGGAACTATTGGTTGGGAGAACAGTTTACTGTGCTTACCGACCATAAAAGTCTAAAGTACATCTTCCCACAGCGGGATCTGAACGTTCGTCACCGAAGATGGGTTGAATATCTTCAGTATTTTGACTTTGAGTTGGTGTACACGCCAGGAAAGGGAAATAGTTTTACTGATGCTCTGAGCAGGAAGGTTCAGAATCAGGTGGTTCAGGAGTCCATCACCGAGTGGAAGGTGATGGCTTTGTTTGTAGAGATGCACCTGGAGGTGCAGGAGGAGAGTGGTCAGATCACTCTTTCTTCCTTAACTATGGAGTCAACACTTTTGAGTCGAGTTAAGAAAGGTCATCTTAATGATCCTCAGTGTTTTATCATGAAGGAAAAGCTTAAAGGTGGGGAGCTACCTTCTGGTTGGTCCATCAGCGTGGATGGTATTGTTTGTGTTATTGATCGTGTGGTTGTGCCAAAGTGTATGAGGGAAGAGTTGATGTGTGAGTTCCATGCATCCAAGTGGGTAGTGGATCCTGGTTTGACCAAGAGGTATCGTGATCTCCAAAGGCAGTTTCAGTGGCCTGGAATGAAGAAGGAAGTTGCGGGCTTTATGGCACGGTGCCTTACCTGTCAGCAGGTGAAGGCCGAGCATCAATGACCAAGTGGTTTGTTGCATACATTGCCCATTGTAGAATGGAAGTGGGATGATGTAATAATGGATTTTTTCATGGGTCTTCTGAGGATTCTGTGGAAGAATGATGCAATCTGGGTGATTGTGGATCGATTAATGAAAGTGGCTCATTTCATACCGATTCAGGAGACCTTTACAGTTGACCAGTTAGGTGAGATGTATGTTCGAGAAATAGTGCGGTTGCATGGTGTTCTGCGAACCATAGTTTCAAACTGAGATCCACGTTTCAGATCATGTTTTTGGAAAGGGTTCAAGAAGGCTCTTGGTATGCAGGTGTTTTTGAGTACGGCTTTCGACCCACAGACGGATAGGCAGTCGGAGCGTACGATCCAATTGTTGAAAGACATGTTAAGAGCTTGTGTCTTGGACCTTGGTGGTTCTTGGGATAGGCACCTATCATTAATTGAGTTTTCCTAAAATAATATTTTTAAGGCTATGATTCAGATGGCACCGTTTAAGGCACTCTACGAGAGGCCATTTAGATCTACGTTGTGTTGGCTAGAGGCCGGTGAATCTGAGTTGTTGGGGCCAAGTCTCATGAAGGAGACTTCAGAGAGATTGAAGTTGATCAGGAAGTAGATGGTTATTTCTTATAGTAGGTAGAATTCATATTCAGATAAGAGTCGTAGACCTCTTGAGTTTGTGGTGGGGGGTAAAGTGATCCTTCGGGTGTCGACAATGTTTGGACACCGTCAGATTCAAAAGCAGGGTAAGTTGGCGCCCAGGTATGTAGGTCCTTTTGGGATTGTGAAGAGGATCGGACCAGTGGCTTACCGGTTGTCTCTTCCACAAGGGTATGGTGGGATGAATGTTTTGTTTCATGTGTTTCAGCATCGACGATATCACCAAGACCCATCTCACGTGGTTGACATGGAGGATGTGGAGCTTGAGGCTGATGCGTCCTTTGAGGAGCATCCGGTTCATGTGGTGGATTGTAGTGAAAAGGTCTTCTGAGGCAAAGTTGTTCCATTAGTGCGAGTACTATGGTAGCATGAAAAAGTTCAGGAAGAAACTTGGGAGTGGGAATCGGATATACGGGCTCATTGGACCAAACATTTCTCTTCGGTGGATCAATGAGGCTTGGAAACTCGACTTGAGGACGAGCAGTTATAAGTTGGGGAGGTTGTAAGATCCCAGTTTTTGGAAGGGTGTGGTTTCGTTATGTTTTGGTTGAATCGCTTGTTTCGTGCTTCAAGGGATGTCTTCTAAAAGTATGAGAGGTCTTGGGGGTGTTTTGGGGGCTCGGGGCACGAAGGAAAGGAAAACTGGGCAAGACAAGCCAGGGCACACGACCAGCACACGGCCAGGGAAAACAATGCGGCCTGCCCAGGTAAACTATGCAACCCTCTTCCTCCAGACAGTAGCATGCACACGGTTTGGGCATAGTTTGTCAAACCGTGCGACCAAACTGTACGACCTCTTAAATTTGGGAAAAATTACGAAATTTCCACCCTGGGATTTTAAGAACCCACTCAGGATTTCTTCTCCATTCCTCCCTCTTCTCCCTATCCATGAAACAAATCGCCCAAGAGCTCCAAGTGGTCGATCTCCCTCATTTATAAGGTGTTTTGGTGCTGTTGGATGCGGATCGAAGCTCTGGGTAAGGATAATCCCATCCTTTATTATCTTTTTTGTTTAGGTTTTGCATCTTTCCTCCCTCTTGTTCCGAAGCTCTAAAACCCTATCTTTTGGGAGAGCTCTCGGTTAGAGCTCCAAAGGCTGGTCGGATTGAGGTCCAAGGACTCGATTGAGTGTGTGTTCCACCACGGTTTCGAGGTAGGTGGTCTACAAACATTATCCTATAGTTTTATGGTGGATTTATGCATGTGTGGATTTTCTCATGGTTTTCTTTTGAAGAGCTTTTATCAACCGAAATGAGGTTGGTATAAATGATGCTTAAAAACGGTAAATGGGAGCCCTCATGATCCCCATGGGATGCGTTGAGGGTGACTTGACCTAATTGGTGCCATCCATGGTATGTGTCGGCTTTTCCCAGGTTTAGGTATTATTATTAAACAAGTGAACTTGTTGTAATAAATGGTAGAGCCCTTGACAAATATGTTGGCATGATTGGTTGAACTTGGAATAGAAGTTAGGTGACGCACCTAGACTTGGCAATAACTTAAGGGTTGTTTGAAATGGGTTGAATGGTTGATTCATGGAAATGATGAACAGGTTAAATGGGTTAATGTGTAAAATGATTAAAGACCAATACAGGATAGGTTATGGGTTTAGTGTTGAATGCTTAGTGAGATAGGAATTACACATGGGAATTGGGTGAATGGTTAAATGATGTGAAATGGTAATGTGTTAATGGGTTAAGGCATAATGTGAATTCCCCTGTGGTTGTTGTGAATGGTGTTTGTGAAAGGACAATGGCATGGTGGGTTGATGGTTACTTGTACATATAAGAATGTGCACCTGGTTTGGTAGAGTGGGGTATGACTTGAGGATCTATGCCCACAGGTCGAGTGAAGACCGATGCTCTGAACTCCACCCTAAATGCACGGGTTAGGAATGGGGACTGATGATCTATTCTCCTCTCGGATGTAGCCACCCGGACTGAGGCTTCGAGGTGAAGATATGGTTACTATGAGGGGGTTAGTCCTAGTAAGATAAGATAACGATTTGTTTACCCTCTTGCATGTGATTGTTGGCATTAGACCCATGTAACATAATGTATGTGATTAACCCATGGAAATGTTATGAAATGTTAAGTGATGATAATTGGTGTGAAATGAATGGTAATGGAAGTGGCAATGGATCTGGCTTTGAACTAGTTAATTGCACCTTAAATAATTACTTGGCAATTATCATTCATATTCCTTTTGGATGCACTACCTGTTCATACTGGATATTTTGTTGACACCGTTTCTGGTGGCCTACTGAGTTGTACTCACACCCTGCTTGGGCAGCCATTGGGTACCGAAGCAGACTTCATGTTTGAAAGTGAGGAGAAGGTCAAGGGTCCTTGCTAGATAGTTGAGTGGACATGGGTAGCACTTGGTGGAGGATCCAGACTTGGAGTCGAAACCATTTTAGGAATTTTGGATGTTGTCCTTATTTTGGGATTTTGTTCACTTTTTCACTTGTAGTAGGACATGACATATTTATTGTTGGAATTGGTTGTTATACATATTCCTTGTTTATTGATTATTTTTTCTTCTATTGGTTTGTTTTTTTTTGGGCTTAATCTGATAAAAAGGGGGTATAGTCTCCCCAGTTGACCACAAAGACCCCCGCTGCTAGTCGGCAGCCTTTGGCGTACAGGGAAGCGTGCTTAAGGTTATGTAACTACCCGACTCGGAGCACTGGTTTAGTGGATTTCGGGTCTAGGACATTATAGGAACCATTCCCTAACGGAATAGGAGGTACCACTCAGTAGATAGAGGACCCATTCAGAAATTACATTGGGGGTATCAATTAGTAGATAGAGGACTCGCACCCTATTTCCATAGGGGGTGACACAGTATGATCTTTCCTAATCATTTCCATTGTTGAACGATGCCTAAAGAATCATAAATATTGGAACATATTTCATCATATCCCAAAATCCACCAAAAATAATACCATTAAATTCTGTAGGAAAAAAATAATTAGGATAGGCTACTCATGGGACAAAATCTGAGTCAAAATGAAAGAAGATACGAGACGTATATGTTTTCTAAAAAGGTTAGTATGGGTACACAGTGTGTAAGGGGATCCACACGGTGTGTGGTCCAACTCTATTTCCTTGTAATTTCCCTGATAGTATATGGATTACTACCCAGGTAGACATATACAACATGTAATTGAACTATATGATTTTCCTCATCCACTTGGGGTCCTACCCATTCTCCTTTTCATGTTCGTATAACCATTCCCATTCCCATATACTTAGGTACACAATTTTTCCTCCCCCACAGGGTCCTACCTTTGTACTCCCCCACATGACCTGTCTACCCGAGGAAGGTCACATGGTCTGTGGCCTAGCCACATAGCATGTGATACTTAAATTTTCTAAAACGATAACACCACAACCATAGGGGTACTATATGGTGTGCGTTTATCCAAGTACATGACATGTAGTTGGGTTTTTTATAGACACACAAATCTATTCCTAGAATGACATATCCATGATTGATTTCATTAATCCTACAATTTTACCACCCAAAATCAGTGGATATCACCACAACCATCATTTTAGTCTCTCTGATGGCTATAAATCTAATTTACATCCTTCCTCTTGAATCCTATACGATTTCGTATGCATCCCCATTGCCCACAGTACCTCACATGATTCCCAAACAATGGTGGAATCACCCATATCCGATAATTTAACTAAAACCATCCTCAATTCATCAATAAATTCATCTCACATAAATCCAAAACAAATGTGGGGGTCTGATCATGCTTGATTCCACATGGAAATGTGGAATCTTTGCCTCATGGTCCAATGATAAAAAATTTGAAAAAATGGTGGGGGTAAAGGCATAAGAAATTGATGTAAAAAAATCAATGTCCAATCATTCTTGGACAATAAACTAGATTGGGATTATCTAGGGTGAGAAAACATGAATAAATAGGGAGATATAATGAACAAAAAATTTGATTTGATATGGGGATCATGAAAATGTTCTAATTAATCACAGATCAAAAAGATGATTGGTAATTCATGCTTAAAAAATTTAATCAAGAGGGATAAAGACAAAAATGATGAGTCCTAACTCAATTCAGATAATTCTACAATAAAAAATGTTATCACCGATGAATGAGAGGGGTTTTTTCATTCACTACACCATGATTCACCTGGATGTGGAGGCTCATTATCATCAGATATTGATTCACCAATGAAGGGTAGAGAAAACTCCTATCCACAATCATAGGGTTATGTAGCTAACCCTAGAGATATTCCATAAAGGCTCACTTATAGAGGAAACAAAATTAGGACTTATAAATTAAACAATAAAATTAATTAATTATTTTAAATTATATTCACCCTTTAATGATCACTATATCTGAATTCCCTACGCCGACCAAATTTAGGCCACCCTTAGGTTAAACCTAACATTATGAATTCAACCATGGTCTTAGATTTTTGACCTGATACATTTTAAAGAGGTATCACATTATTTATGAAAAATTGGGTTCCCACAATATAAAATATATTTAATATTTTCATAAAATTAATTTCAGGCACATCATGTATCAGAATCACATATCTTTTCAGTGTCTGGATCTGGAAATATTTCTACATATTTTACAAAGTATTACATGTAAATAAAATGATCTCTATACTATACAAGATTGTTAAATTTTAAAAAATAAATTTACAAGTGTAAAACATTACAAAAAAATTAATCATAAGATATAAATTACATTAAACATAATGATTACTCTGTACCAGATGCAATATTTCAGCTGCAATTACAAAATTACTTTATTTATTTAAAAATCATGTCCATATAATATAGAACTACTTATTCTATGAAATATTTTCAAAGAGAAAATTTGGTACTCATATATTTCTAGTACTTTTATGTTTAATACTATCAAGTTACTTTGAAATATATGATTATTGTTTTCCAATTGATTAAACCTTTTTCAAAGAGCATTGGCTCTTCTTGTGTCTACCTTTATGATATTTGGTACATAGAGCACTACTAAAAATAAAATAATTCATATAATAATACATATATTCAGAGGAGTTTTTCTTAGTACAAAATATGTTCTTTTAAGAATCATTTTGTATACAACTTCTCAAAATTTTTCTTATAGTAGTGCACTATGTAACTAATTTTTTCAAAATACCCACTTCTAATTTAAACTTGAAAATTTTATTTTTATCAACGTTAAAAGATACAATTTTTCAATTATTAAAAAGATTAAACATTAATAATTTAATTTTTTATATATAAAATTATTATATAAGACAAGTATTCTAATTCTTTCACCTTTTCTAATCTATATTTAGATTTAGTAAGATTAATCTTCTTTCCCAAAACATCACCCTTAAGTTTAGAATATTTATTATAGTGTTTTTGATATATTTCTTCACACTCTAAAACATATTACTACATGAAACCATTTTTTCGAGGAATTTTTTCCTCATTATATGACTGAGATTCATTATATAATGATGATGAATTGATTGATCATAGAGATAAATCATAAAATAATATAACAACATTTTTACCATAAGTAAAAGTTAAGACATTGGAACTTTAAAATATTCATTTTTTAACTCACCGACTACCATCACTCTCATATGATGAACTATTATATGGTAGATCCTCATTAGAACTCTAGGTATCATTTGTAGCTATGAATTATTTACTTTCATATCTTTTATAAATTATTTAATATTTTTTATCTTTCATCATTAACATAGGACACTCATGTCTAATATTTCTTCTTTTTTAACATTCATAACAAATAGTCTCCATAGACTCCGTTTTCTTTTACCCATCCTTTTTATATATTCAATAATTTTGGTATTCACTCTAGAAAACATTATGTCTAAAAAAATTATTAGAAATATTTTCTAGTTTACAATCATTAAATTCCAAATCATTGTTATCCTAACAACTTCTATAATTTATTTTAGATGAACTAGTATTTGACATATTTCATTTGAAAGTAAAATCATTCAACATTTATTCAATGGAAAGTCAATTTTTATTTATATGTTTCTCAATATATCACATTAAATGATTTTTTATTGAATTATTACACCAATCAGATCAACCATACTCAGATTAGTAATATTATTAACATCACTGATCATTGTTTGTTTTGAATCCCACTCTTTCTATAAAATATAATTATTTTTTTCTATAATCTCATGATCTCATAACTGTTTCTCACCACTATATTGAAGAGTATTGATGATGGTAATAAAGTTTTAATGCATATATGGAATGGACTCACAAGGTAGAAAATCAAAACTCTCATAATCAGCTCACAACGTATATCTTTTAGTTTTTGGAATATATATATATTCCTATGTGGGTAAATTCTATCTCCTTCCAAATTCTACATGTCACTTGAAAAGATAAAACATGATGGTAGATGATTATTTTAATTACCAATAGCGCAGAATTCCTAACATATAATTTACGTTAAAACTACTCTCTTTTATCTTGAGTGAATCCAATGACTTACTTATCCAAAATATTATATCTTAAAGTGTGTTTAATATAAATTTACACTATAGTGTCTATAAAAAAGTATTCCATTCATTCATTCAATTATTCATAATCATTTTAATAAAAAATTAGTGGCCTTTTTTAATTTATATTATCTAAACTCCCAACATGAATAACACCCAAAACATCAAAAAATATCTTTCATTTACTACACAATTATTTTAAAGTAATAATATGAGTTCAAATAAGAAAAAGGATAAAAAAACAATATACGAAATAAAAAAAGATCAAAAGCTTAGTAGAGTTAGGATTTGATACCAAATGTTGTTCTAATTAAATATAAGTAACCACACTTCATGAGGATGAGGGGTTAATTGAAATCTAAATGTTTCTACAAATTTTTCTTCCCACTAAAAGAATTGAGTTTATTAGAAAATTAATTTTCTAATAAAATGATATTATCAATGTATACAATGTAAAAATATAGAAAGCATAGTGAATTTAAAATAATTAATAGTTAAAAAAACAAATTCCTGAACCAATAACCACAATAGACAATAATAATATCGATAAATAGAATCTAAAACTATAAATTTATTAAAAATGGTAAATAAAAAAAACAAAAAATCAAAAACAATTCATGAAGTATTATGTAACAACTTGATTACCCTAAAAGGATATTATTACCATTATATTTTTGAATCACAAAAATACATCACTTTTATCTAATGTTTTAAGAGGATATATAGGAAAAATCCTAAGCATCCCCATTACAAAATTGAAATGTCCTCAATTGTAAAACTTCCCAGATGGTATTTGTCTATTTATCACTAAAATTCCCCAGTCACACTGATCCTATACATGCAAGCTCTAGAAACTTGAGATTCATAAAATGTAACCTTATCAGAAGGGGCTTATCTTACTATCCCTAAAAGAACACCATTACATTGATAAGATAAAATAGATTATATCCATGAAATATCTTCAATCATGAATTATATGAAAACAAACTAATACAATATAAAATGTTAGAATATTTACAACTAAAATCCTCACAAGGCATATCTCTTTAGTAAAACTCAATAATGTAAAATATATAATCCGAAACACTATAGGAAAAAATATTTTATAGAATTCAACATCATGTTGTTAAAGGGTATGTTTATTATGATATTTATCTGATGTGTGTGGTTTCTTTTGGTTTGGGTTCATGGTGTTTAAATGTGGTACGTTTTGAATTCATGGTTGGTTTATCACTTTTCCTTATGAGTGTTTTTTGTTTCTCACTTTCTCCTAAAAAGTGTTTGGAAAATAAAAACATTAATTTTCAGTAAGATTCTATTTTCTATGGGTTTAGTAGAAACCCCATCAAATTTTATAATCAATAATCAGATAAATGTTTCTATTCTTATACAATATAATTTTTTATCCTATATGTGCCATTAAAACACACTAACGTCCACTAAAATAATTCAATGAAACTTTTAAATATTTTTTTATCAGGGTAGATATGATAAGTTCAATTTATATTAAAATAATTTACATTAGACACACACACAAAAAACATAAACTCAATATATCAAGTTAGATCAAACTCATAATAAACTATTTTTTAATTTTCAAAAACAAGGATATTAAAGAGGGTTTTAAACTAATAGATATCTTATGTCAATTATATAAAATATAACTCATGAATAATTGAGTATAAAATATATTTCTCAATTCATATCATGAATTTTATCAATATTATACATTTAGGAACTCATGTGATTGGGTTAACTAGTTAAGTGTGTAAAAGCCCAACTCTAGAAACCAAGAGCCAATTATTACTTTATTACATTGGTACAAGGTTCAATGGATCTCACTATATTGGATTGATCAATTTATTAGTCTTAGAAAACTAGATACATACATGATTCCCATAAGAAATTGGTTTTATAAAAAATAGTATAAGAAACATTCTTGTATCCTTTGAAACTATGCATAACATCCTTCCTAATATACTCAGGGAATTAAAACAAATAAAGGGTGAGCCTAGATTCCCAGTAAGGGTTAAAAATTGTGAAATATATCATGAATAAATAATAAATAATCAATTTGATAGATTATATAATCAAAACACATTCTATTCAAATAGTAACTTGAGTTTAATGTAAATCTATGGATAATATCAACTTTACAATCACATGGATAATGAAAACTAAATTCTTAATAAATCAAATGTATTATTATGGAAATCCATGAACGTTTCATCAAATACTTATCAAAGTTATCTTGAATATTACCATAAAGACCTTGGATAATACATCATTGTTAATAAACGTGTAGGTGTAAACCAAATACCCATCTAATATGGAATGTTTTTTGTTCTGTTTTATGATATCCATCAATGCATCGAGGGGTCATCTATAACTGGTTCCACCAATCACTTTAATAGCCAATGAAATACTCATATATTGAATGATAAATAAAAATCATTCTAAAAATTACTTATAAGTCAATATTTATATATATTAAATAAATAATATATTATATTTCCATAGTCAATGAAATACTTATTCTAAATAATATTCCACCAAATTGATTCCATATATGAAAGTGGTATATGATTGAAACATAATCAAAGTAATAAAAATGATATTGAATTAATCCATGATATTTAGGTTATGGACATTAAGGGGAAAAATAATTTCCAATGAATAATGGATAATTATAGAGAACAAATTCACAATAATGTGAATGGTCTCAAAATAAGGAATAATCCACTATTAGTAAAGAATGATAAAATACCATCGAAACATTGAACATGAAGGTTATTAGTAAAAATGATTCTTTGAAAAATAAACTAGAAGAAAAACATAAACAAATAACTTCCTTGTATCATTGGTTAATAACATAATTAAAAACTACTTTCAAAAATCTTTTCATTCAATTAAAAAATAAAACCATTTTATTTTGATAATAATTTAAATAAAAAATTTCACGAATATTGATAAAATATTTTCATTGAAAATAACCATGGAAAATCATTAAGGATGATTTAAATAAAATAATTTTCATGATGATTGTAAATTTAATTTGAATGGTAATATGAAATAAAATATTTCTTTCAAACTTTTTATAATAATTTAAAAATTACCTTATTTTGAAAAAAAAATGCTTTAAAAATATTTTAAATGAAGTAAAATATAGTTGAAAATGACTTCAAATAAATATTATAACATAAAGAAGAACATTCTTGAAAACTTTAAAATAACTTTACCATGAAAGAAAAATAGTTTTAAGGGAAACATTACAGCAAGTTTTTTATAATAAATTCCCTTATATGTAACTTACATATGTGTAAATGATCCAATAAGAGAATAAATGAAACTAAAAAATGTATAAAAAAACTATAGGATACAAAAAATGATGGGGTTTATTATATCAGGATAATATAATTTTCATAAATTTAAATATGAATATAATAATCTCTAAATAAAATGAGATTTTAATAAAAATTCCTTACATTAGGTCGCTTCTTAATCATACATGTTTGATACACTTGTGTAATGAATTTAAATTTATTAAATACTTGATTAAAAACAATTTTCATCTACATTAAATCTTTATGGTATTTTTATAATCATTTTAAATTCACTAATTTAATAGTTCTTTCTTACGTTGACCACTTAAGGTTGTTCGGTCAATTTCTACAAAATTTCATTCTTATGATGTTCATAATTAAAAAAGTTATGAAATGGTTCCACAATCTCCAAAATGTTAATAATGTCTCGAATGTAATTTTTATTCATTATATATTATTTTATAACCATTCATTCATATTTGTAATAGAAAAATAAATCACATCACATTGTGGTGGTGATAGTTCACACACACATGCATGTGTGATGTTACCATTTTCTAATGGATGGAAGGGTAATAAAGTACATGATTTATTATATTTATATACTAATAAATATGTCATAAATAACATATATATTAATTAATTATTCCTTTATAATCACCAAAGTAATTAAATGATTAAAAACAAATTCAATCACTATATGTTGATGATAGGCCATATGTACGCACAAAACATGTTTTCATTTTCTATATGATGGAGAATTAGATGAATAATGGATGTGACCCATGAATAATAAAATATAATTACATGGAATATAGTTATTTTATTATATGATCATGGTTATATAATATTTAATAGATTTATAAGAAAAAATAAAATGAAAACACTCGGTTAAGAGTTATACTTCATCAAAATGTAACCTTTGGTTTACACATTAAGCCTTATAGGTTTGTATTTTGATGGGAAAATATCCACTATGTCATGTGGAGGAAGTTTGGTAATATATTCGGGTAGGTATGGTAAATATAATATTGTCAAGTGGTTTAAATAATAGAGGATATTTTGTGATTTTTTATAAGTGAGGGTAGTGATAATCTTGTAAATATTCAATGTTTTAAAATATTTTTTGTCCTTATTTAAGTTCAAGTGGAAAATGGAACAAACAATTCAATAATAAGATGTGATAGAGACAAAAACCACTCATCAAGTAACATTAATTCAATTGATGAACTCATTTTAAGCCTTATCTCATAGTTAAACCCCTTTAAACCCAATTTAACTTTAACCATGAAAACATAACATTCTTTTTCAGTGAAAAGGTAGTTATATAACTAAAAAAGGAAATATAACAAAATTTAAAAATTATGATTCCAAATTTGGAATCCATTTTATCTGATTAAAATTCAATAGGTATCATTTATTACTTTTAATATAGGAACACAAAATTCATGAAAAATAGTTTTTTGGAAAATACACTGTTTAAGCATAAAAATCATTTTACATTTAAATTATGTAAAAAAGATGATTCAAATTATTATTTTTAATTATTTAATAAAAAGTTAAGGTTTTTATACTTTTTTATCAAAAAAATGGAAATAAACCATCCAATGATACAATAAAATAAAAATAGCCAAAAATAGTTTCTAATTTGAATAAAATATTACTTACATTCACAAAACACAATATTGGGATCCAGAATTCAAAAGAATATTTTATACTAAATTATTTAACTCCTTAATCACATATTGTGTAGATATAAAAGTTTAAAAATTCATTAATCCATGCTTACATCATACTAATTTCTTAAAAGTGATAATTGTTTGAAAATTCATTACTTTAACTATTCACTCGCAAAAAAATATTTATAAGAAATCTAAAAAATACATCCTAATATAATTTTGCCATGATGAATTAAAAAAGGAAATTAATTTCATCCAATTAAATGTGTACAATTTTTTAATTTAAGTCTTAATCATATTATTAATAAAGCTACGTGTATTATGATATTGTTTCATTAGAAATAAAAATTAACTCCCTATAAATAATAATCAGGTGTTACAAAGTTTAATTTAATATTAACAATAGGATAACTATTACCTTTTCCCTGTAACGCTCCATATATCAATAATAAATGACTAATAAAAACCCATCAATTTTATTGATCCAGGTCTTGATGAGTGTGATTCTATTTTTAAGGCATTTAACACTTAGATATTTAATGAATGATTTTATCTATTCTCACTAATAATATTATATGAATCAAATATATACTTGATTCATAGTAAGAATCACAAAAATACTTGTTGGAACTCATGAAATTAACTAATTATGAAAATATTTTATTTACTCTTATCTCATGAAAATTTAAAAACTTCAAGAATATACTACTAAGAAAAATTCAATGTCTTAATAGAAATTTCTATAAAATGAAAAATTATATATTTATTAAGAGTTTTAGTGTACTAAAACACATTAAATTTTATATTACACATTGGTGTCAAGTAGAAACCGATTTTTTGAAATTACTATAAATAAGAGAGGATAAAACATTAAAAACTACATTAATGTTTTCTATGAGTCTTAAGTGGATATTATATAATTCAAACACATCCTTAAAATGGTGTAATTATCTATCCTTTAGTCTATGAATAATCATTCTTCAAATCATATTTTATTAAAAGTGCATTTTTTATTAATCGAGTGTAGAATAAATACCAATTATTGGTTTTTATGATGATAGTGACAATTTAAATGAAGCTAAAGTATAAATAAAACCCATTAAAGATAATTCTAAATAAATGAAAATAAAATAATAGTGAAAATATATAAAGGTATATTTTTATTATGTTTTAGAATATTTAGATTAAATTTGAATTATCAAATCCATGCCTCCTTCAATATACCCTCATAATTGTAATTACCAATGCCTTGGAAGGATCCTATTCCTATCAAAGTGATGTTAGTCACTCTAATGGAAAATGATGGAATTAGGGATGAGGAAACATTAAAGAATATCCCAAAAAAGAATAATTATATAACTCTATATACAACCATTACTCTTTCTCAATTGAATGAATACTCCACTCCTCAACCCTTATATTTATATAAATATGGGAAACCCAAAGCCTTAAAATGAATCTAACTTCATACAATGTCATTCCCAAAAGGGGCTTAGATAACCTTAGGGGTGAATCAAGGTAAGTATATTCTTTTCAAAATTCTTCCTTCCACACTAGATATTGACCTATTTATTATAAGGGTCACTTTGTTTTTTCTTTAATTTTTATGTTGAACTTATCCTTTATAACTTTATATGAAAATTATGCATAAAAATTAATGTAATAAAGAAATCATTGGTTCACCACTACAGGATATTCCATGTATCATTTATACAATAGTGTGTTGGTGTACCAAAATCACTAAGCCCACTGTTTGTTGGTTTAGGATTGGTCACTCCTACCTATGATTAAGTCCCTTAAAATGTTTAGAATATAATAAATATTACTCATGGTTTACAACCAGACAAAATTTGAAAGCTATAGTCTCACTATCTCTATTATTTTACAGCCTATCATAATTTGAAAGATCACTGCTCTCTCATCAAAAGTGTACTCACTAGTACTTCAGGTGATTTAAAATTTTATCACATGAATAATGGTGTTTTAAACAAAATTCGGTGCATCATTAAGTTCCAATTTCATCCACTTTATGAGTACCAATTAACCATAGGTTTACTAGGGAATCCATTTTCAACACTATAACGATTTTTACTACTTTCTCAAAGCTCACACATCCTTTGCAAAACTTCCCAATTATTTACAATAATATCCTTCTTTCATGAACCCCTCATATTTCTAGAATCCCTCTAATATTACAAAGCTTACTTATTTAATGAGATCTATTATTTCATGAATCTGAACCCTTTTGTGAAGGTCACATAGACTTCACGAAGCCTGTTCCTTTCAAGAAGATCACTTACCTTAATGAATAACATTCCTTATAAGAATCTCACATAGGCTTTGCGAAGATCAATAATTTTGTGAAAATCATAGGTTTTGTTTGGATTACATTTCTTTCATGAACCACTATTCTTCAAAATCCTTTTTTCAAGAACAACCTTCGTGAATCACCTTCGTGAATTTAGAGACATTGGATTTCCATTAATTATTTCTCTTTCTCAAATGAGAGGGTTGGCCACTTATTTATTGGATTTTCTGACCTTTCATGATGCTTTCATCATTGTCATCACATATTAAAAAATATCTCCATTCATATTCATGGACCTCCCTATCTTCATAAAGAACCATGTAAATTGTTTTGTTCATAAAGCTTCTCAGAGTCATAGAGATTACTATCTTTCCACTATGAATTCGTGAACTTTGAAACCTTCATGACACCAGATTCCATTATGAAGATGAACATCTTCACAAAAATACAACATTCATGAAACTTATGACCTTTCCATATTATTAATATGATTTCATGGAAATAAAATTTCACAATGCTCTAGTTATCCTCTAATTTTTAGACCCCAAAAATTTGAAAAACATTGGGAAACAACAACACCTTGTATACACATCTTTTTATACCTCCTATAGATATTTTATTCATTTTTATTGGATCGTTTTCAATATACATAGTCAAAATCCATTATATAACTCCACAACTAACCATGGAAACATTCTTTTTCAATAAACACATTCAACCAAAAATAGTGCAAAGTGGCCTTGATAGATTTTTTCCATAAAATCCCCCCTTTGGGTTTTGGGAAATTTTTCTCATTTTCATCTTGTATCAAAGCATTTATCTCATACTAAAAAATTACTTATTACAATTAAGATAGAAATAAATGGTTTAATCAACATCCACTCTAATCCCATTTGATCCCTGGTCGGCATGAGAAACACGAGTAACATGAAATGTTAATCAAGGAATCACCTAATCCCCAAAACAATCGACTTATTTTATCACAAACCCTATTTTTTGTTACATATAACTATTGAGAGATAATCTTTAGTATTATCAAATTTAAAATATCCTTAATTCACTACTCCCCCTATCATATTCTCCCCTATCTTAATGAATATAATTTTCTCCCACTTTTTCTATGAACCCAAAGGTCACTCTTTTCTGGATACAACATTGTAAAGAACACATATCGAATCACAATGAAATAACACACCATGATTCAAGGAGAGGGGATAACACATCCTCAATTTTTCATGTGTGGGGTTTAGAATGGACACCGAGGGAAAATCGATGACATTCAGACTCTTCTTTGTGTAATACATTCAACATTATGTCCATAACCCATAGTTCTATAGGCGTATACTCCATATTCATAAGCACATGATCCACCTTCTTCTCGATAAAATCATACTCGATTTCAATATAATTCATCCATTAGTGATGGATAATATTTTTACAAATATTTATAGCACTTGAATTATCTCAATGGATTATGATTAGAGACTTCACTTTGAATCCAATATAATTAAGTTGTTGCTTCAACGAAAATAATTTAATTCAATCTTGATTAGCTGACATATATTCAGTTTTTGTGGTACTCAATAAAATTAAATCATGTTTCTTGATTTTCTAAGAAATAAAAAATCTGTTATGATATAATGCACCACATGACATTGATTTTCCATCATCTACTGATCCGACCCAATTTGAATCTCTATAGCCCAATAACTATTGTTGGGATTTTTCATTATATAGAAAAACAAAATCTGCCATGAATTTGATATATTGAAGTATTATTTATACTCTGAGTGGGTTTCTATAGGATTTCATTGATAACATTATGATTGACATGTGTAAAAGACCAAATCAGGTCTTGTCACTGTTAATTATAATATAATACCAACAATCTGCCTGTATTTTATGAAAGTAACCATATTTTCCTTCATAATATCATAATTTCTTCAACTAGGTAGCCACAAAAGTTCTCATGTAATTTGAATCATCCAATCTTAATCTTATCATATCATCCTTGAAGTATTTTTATTGAGAAACAAATGTGTCATTCCTAGCTTGTGTCACCCGTAAACCAAAAAAAGTCCAGTTCACCAATAATTGAAATTTCAAACTCACATTTCATGAATTTGGTGAAATTTTTTCACTTATCCTCATCTGCTACACCAAAATTATGTCATCAACCTACACTAGAACCAACATCCTTTTATTACTTTCATTATTGATATAAATATTGCAATAAAATCCACTATGCTAAAAACTGAGCTTTATCAAAAACCGATCCAGTCTTGAATGTCATGATCTCGATGTTTGGATCAACCCATATAGGGCGTTATCATCAAGAAAACATTATTTTCATATTTATATATGAGAAACCATATTGATGTTTTATATACACTTCTTCTTCTAGAACCCCATTCAGAAATGCTGACTTGATATCCATACGGAAAACATTGAACCTTCCTTTCAATGCTATGTCCAAGAGTAATCTAATTTTCTCTAGTATAATAATAGGTGAAAATGTTTCATCAACATATACAATCTCTATATAGGAGTACCCATTTCATAATAGTCAGTCTTTGTTTCGAATCAATTCATTATCTTCATTAATCTTGTTATGAGAGAACCATTTGTTCATGATGACATTCATATTTGTTAGTATCAAAAAAATATACTATGACCAATTCTTCTCAATATGGTCATGCTCTTCATTAATATCCTAGATCAAGTTGTCATCTCTTGGTTCTTCCTTAAAAAAATTCATCTCAACCTGAGATAAGTACAATTTTAGAAATAAATAATTCATTCTCTATGTTTTAACTGGAACCGCGTAATAACCCATGATATTTTCCTATCAATTTAATCTTGACTCTTTATATTACATTTTTAAATAGCTTTAATTTATTTTTTATCATCATAATTATCTTATTTTAAATCCTATTTTCCCACCTATATCCCCCTATGGTATTTAACTCAACATCATTGTCATCATGTTGTTGGAACCATGGTCGCTCTATGCATGAATTGGAGTCTTGTTTGTGTTTGTTGTCAATCCTCAGTGGAAGTTTAGAATGTGTGCCAGAAAATTGATCATATAGAAAAAGCAGATAATAGTTTTAAAGGTGGCACCGTTTTCTAGTGTTTGCCAAATTTTTGGGCCTAAAAATCGACGAATGAAGAAAAGTGGTTTTTTGCAAAGAGAGATGCGCGCTGTTGACTTTGCAGAAGATGATACTTGCATGCCTTTTGTTTTTCAAGATCAGAACATGAAAATATGGAAATGGAAGAAGTGCTCCCATGTTTTATGTTTGGGCATGCAAGTGACTTGCATGATAGAGACTTGCTCGCCGACACTTGTGTGTCGAGGGAATACTTGCACGCTGTCGCGCAGGGTATCAAAATGCCTATAAATAGAGGTCGACCCCTCCTCATTTGGGACGAAGTTCAGACTTAGAGAAAATCAGAGCTCCCATCGCGCAGGTGTAGTGGTGGCGCAAGTGGTGGTGGGTCGCACAAGTAGAAGTTGGGTGCCAGTTGTTTGTTGTGCGTCCAAGGTGTTTTGGGTGATAAATGGTGTGTTTCGCCTATGTTTGGAGTTGGCAAAGGAGGTGTCACATAGGTGTTTTGGTGACACTTTCACTCTAGAATTTGAATAATTGCGGTCATTGATAGTTGCACGCCAAAATCAGTTTGGGGGTAAAAGGGTGTGAGTCGCGCAAGTTTGGTGTTGAAGAAGTGAGAGTCGCGCAAGTGGTTGAGGTGGAATTGTGTGTCGGCTTTGAAACTTGCGCACCGGATTGGAGAAGCGCGCCAGGTGTAGTTGAAGAATGCCGATCTTTTTGGAGCTACACGAAAGCTGGAAGATTTCCTAATACCTTCAGTGCAAAGTGAGATTAGTCTATGGGTGGAAGTTGGACTTCAACAGAGCCTCTACATGTAAAAGAGGATGTGTTAATTAGTGAAAATGAAGAGACCTTCATGTCTATAAACTGAATCGGACTTCACCAAAGGCAGTGATCCAGGGAGAGTCAATGGGAGTGACCTGAGGGATGCAGTGAGCTATCCCTAAACCTCTGTAAAGGCAGTGAGCCTGGGATAGAGTGAATGTGCCCGAACCATTGTAATCCACATCTAGGGAAGTTTAGTGGAATTTTGTACGACTGGCAACCAGTCGACGTATGCTCCTTGGACATAGCCCTTAGTGGTGAACCATGTAAAAAGTGTTGTGTCATCTCTTTGCATGTGGTTATTTGTTTTCTGATCATATTCATCATATAGGTTTAACTAGTTCCTACCAACATGGGAACAATATCCATCACATTAAAAGAAAAAATTTGTCACCCTGATTCACCCCTCCCCTCTTAGGGTGTCCTGGGGTCCTACACATGTGTTCAATGTGTTGTGGAAGATTATTTTCATTATATGCTACAGTGATATCACACATATTTTAACTTCTAGATACAGATTTGAAAAATATATTTTCTTTTAACACAACTTGTAAAACATGATATCACATGCGAATTTCAATATTTTAGATTATTTTTTTAGTATGTATCTCTATTAAAATAATAAAAATATTCCTTTTTATCACACAAAAACACCCCATGGATCGGATTTCCCCCTTATTTCTATATAATTTCCATAATATCTTTTAAATATTTAACATACATGAATATGGGTGACTTAAGAATTATAAAGAAGATAATTTTGTTCGATCATGAGGGATCAAACCTTTGATACTTTCTTATAATTCATTGTCAGCATTCTATTCTTGTTCCATCTTCTTGAACAACTTCATCTATTCTGGTTATATAAGTAGATATTTTTTACCTACATGCTGAGTCTTCCTCTAATATTCAGATTATGTAGGCATGTTCTTTTTCACTATTTGGGTTTTAAACCCACTATTATAAATTTATATCATTTTTTCTCCCCTTATATTCCATTTTTCATGATTCTTTCTCTGATAAAGAATATTTCCTAAGGTAATATACTCTTTTTTCTTCCTCCAATTTAAGGATATTGTCATTTACATAACATATCGCCTTATGGTACGACCGATCATTTTTTTTGGGAATTCTTTTTTTTATTTTTATTTTATCATTTATCCAATTCCACTCAACTTAATGTGCTCGGAGTGAGTCTTTCAGTTAATATACATTATTTTTACTTACAACTGGAGTAGTTCCTAGTGTTTTATCTGATACTGTAAACCCATTTTTCAAAATCAAAAGTTTTATTATAGTATAGGATTTCTTGTTATACACCACTATAGTTTGGGATCTTGTTTTGAGTTCCTTTTACTTCCATGCTTTCTTAAAGAAGTAATATCTTTCCAAATTCCTATGATTAGAACATACAAAACATCTCTTGTTAAAAACATACCCCGTATCATCATTTCCTAAATGAGATGTTGATGCAGTCATGACTATTCTTTTATAATTGAGACTCTTGGATATTAGACACATACTCACATTGTGTCCCAATCTTCCATAATAATATTATTTGATTGATACTTTCTTTTAAGATATGTCTCTATCATAATTTACAAGAATCTTATACTTATTCATAGATTTACAAATTTTTATGTCCTCATTGTATGAAATATATTCCAAATCCAAAAAAAACTTTATATATGAAAATTAATTCCACATAAATAGAATATGATGAAATTAATTCATGTAAAATAATTTATAGGTATATTTCTAATACCTATAGGAATTTTTCTTATTTATAAAATAGTTCATGGATTTATTCTGATTATGTATAGAAGAGGGATCATCATATCCAATACCAGTTTTCCAAAACTACATGCCCTTTGTCATGATACAATTATTTCATGTTTTTATAGGAAATAGAATATTTTACTCTCATTTAATTTTTACCTTTATATGGATGGTAAAATAATAAATTCAAAGCATCCTTTAAGTTGGGATTTCCCTTGGCATTAGATTTCACCACTTATTTCTTGTCCAAATCAAGATATTTTACCAAATTTTGAAGTTTATTATCCATATATTTAATTTGGGATTCAATGTTTCTCTTGAGAGTATTTCCACTTGCAATCTAATCTTCCAATTCCCATGAGAGTTTATCCACCATGTAAATTTTCTCCTTTATTTTAAAATTTATCTAATCAATATAATCATTATAGGAATCATTCTCTTTTTATAGACTTTTATTCTCATATACCAGTTATGATCGGGGTATAGTAGGATTATTATTTTTTATTCCAAATCCTAACTTTCTTATGAGTGCATATTGTTTTCATTTCCATCATCATTGAGTGTTTAAATCTTTTTTGGACTTTTTTAGAGGTTCATCTTTCAAATAATTCATCTCCCTCAAATTAGTATACATATTAATAAGCCATTTATTAAAACCTTTTAACATATTGACCTCAATTTCTTATACTTGGATCTGAATTTATTGAGACTTATTTTCTTCTTTTTAATTTCTAATACAATTCCTTTTTCATGTGGAAAACATATACTAATGTCATTCATATAAGTTCATCGTCATCATTAGTTCTTACTTTACATAGAATATTGGGTTATTCATTTAGTATTGTATAATCATTGATTGAGAAAATAGTCTCACTATATGGTATGTTATTGACATCATTTAATTTAATCACACTCTTTCCATATACACTTCCACACATAGGAACTCTACCAGACTTATGATTCTTTTTTAATGTTCTTCCCTTTTACATACAATAACGAGATAAGAGTAGAGTGAAATTTTAATTTTAAATATAAAAAATACCAATTCATTGAAAAATAATTATAAAATAAACCTATTCTCTAATATAAATTGTTAGGCCTAAAAGGGGATTATATACCCTAAGGAGAGGGGGTGAATTTGGGTATGGATATTATTTTTGAAATTATTCATACCACACTATATCCTGAACACTTTATTATAATGGTCACCTTGTTTTCCCATTAATTTTTATGTTAAATATATCCTTTCCAACATTATATAATGATGATTCATATAATGTAAAGCAATAATGAAATCACTCAGACACAATATTTTTTACATGGTTCACCACTACAGTCTCATCCAAAGAGCATGCAAGCAACATAATCTTGTTTCTCAAAAATCACTAAGATCACTGCTTGTTGGATTAGGATAGGTCAATCCTTCTTGAAATCATTTCCCTTAAAATATTTGTAGAATAATCACTATCTCTCCTTGTTTACAACCAATCACAATTTGAAAGATGCAGACTCAATATCCCTCTTGATTTATAATCAATCATAACTTGAAAGCTCACATATCTCTTAACTAAAGTGTTATCAATGATTCTTTATTTGATTCTAATTATGATCACTTGAATCAATATTTTTTATAATATATTTTATACATAATTAAATTCCACTTGTATCCACTAGATGAGTACAAATTTACCATATATTTACTAGGATATTCATTCTCAACACTTTTGTGATGATCACTTCATTATTAACACTAAAAAAATCTTCACAAAACTACTTAATTAATCAAAATAATATCCATATTTTATATACCCCACATCTTGTGTGAATCCCTATTATTTTTTAAGCTAATTTTTTTTATGATGATCAACCCTTTTGTGATGCTCACATAGCCTTTGTGAGTCCCATTACATTCATGCAGCTCACATAGCCTTCATGAATCACATTCCTCTCGAGAATATCACTTAGAATTTGAAAAGCTCAATATTTTCGTGATGCTTAAAAATTTCGGTTAACTTACATAGCATTTAAAAAATTTATTTCTTCCTAAAATTTTTTACAAGTACATCTTTTATGAATCACCTTTAAGAATTTAGAGCCTTTGGAATTTTGTTAAGGATTTATCTAGCTCAAATGAGGGGGTAACCGCCTATAACAGGAGTAGCTTCGACTTAATGAAGCTTTCATCCTCGTCATCACATTTTTGTAGAGATCTCCATTCTTTTTTGAAAACCTCCTTATATTCTTAAAGAATTGGAAAAAATTTCTATTCACAAATATTCTTATTGGTGTATAGAATATTGTATTTCTGTCAGGTATTCATGAACTTTGAAACCATAGTGACACCATATTCCATTACAAATATCAAACTCGTCAAAAAAATCTAATAGTCATAAATCTCATCCATTTCAAATATTTTATGATAAATTCATTTAAATCCAAATTTCCTGATTTTTGAGTCATCCTTTAATTGTGAGACCCCAAAAATTTGGAAAACATTGAGAAACAATTCCACCTTGTATACATGATATTATTTACCTTCTCTAGAGCACCCATTACATTATATTAGATATTTTTAAACTTGCATAGTCAAAAACATTCTATAAATCCACATCTAACATTAGAATATTTCTTTTTCAACAAACTAAATCAATCAAAAATCACAACAAAGTTACCTTGAGTGATTTTTACCAACATATAATACCTAAGGATGTCTAATAAAGAGACTCTAAATATCTTTTGAAGCATTAAATAGAATAATAAATAGGATAACCTAAACTATATTTTAAGGTGAATTAATGAACCTAAAAATGGATTTATAGTAGTAATTTATGTACTAAAATGGAATTGTAAAATTATCCTATAAAGTATTTTCATGTAATGGGGCTTAGAATCCCAAAAATTATACCCAAGCACAAATACCATTTTGGAATTATAATTTTCTTTTGTTTATATATTAATAATATAAATAAATTATTATTTATATTTTAACTCAACACCAATTACTTAATTTAGGAACAATTATTTAATTAAACATTTCAAATTTTCCAGGAAAAAATTCAATTTGTGTTTTCTATAAACATAAAATTTTAATACATATACAAATACATTAACCAAAATATTCTTAATTAGTATTATCTTATGTGAAACCCCAAGGGCACTTGGTGAATATGGAAATGATTATGTATCCCATTCACAATAATAATCAAAGGGAGATATCTAGAAACATATCATCGATACCCAAACTATAAAGGGGTTTAGTGTGATCTAATCCACCACATGTTCATTAGTAATGTTCCTATGTCCTTGAAATCAAGATTAAGCATGAGAGATGGAAAATGATGATGTTGTATAACTTATCTATTTTTCACAATTCTTGAGTTTACTAAAACCTACATAATTACATCATCTGTAATTATTTTTTATAATCATGCACTTACATGATCAAAACTCAATTCGGGGTAATGCTTTCATTGATCCAACATATGGGTAATTGTATTGTATCTTGGTCAATTAGATCCCTTCACTTGATCAATAACATACCCAATAACATTTTGTTACGTCAAATTATAAAATTTATTTTTGATAAATATATGAAACCTCAAAATTACCAAACCTTTTAAGAAACTCAATTCAATGGATCCATAGTCAATGTATACTTGAGTAACACAAATGACATATATATGATGACCCCGATGGTTCACTTTAAGTAGAAAAATACAAATAAAAGATGGCCAACTTATATCCCACAAGTGATAAATTGTGTATTTATTCAAGTTATCCCATTAATAATGATCTTAATGTACCATTAAGCTAAATATAATGATCATTAATTAAACATAACTAGGAAATCCACATTTTTATGGGTTATTATTATATCATATCCCATGTTATATGAAAAAAAAATGAATGATAAAGGATCACAATTATTATTCATTACGTGTTATAAATATGATCCATAGACACCAAAACTATACTGACATTAGGTCATGAACACTAAAAACTATAATATTTCAAGTGATAATAACATTACAGATTAATAATAATTAAAAAATTTTATATTAATAATATTCACAATATTGAATGTCTTTATATTGTTTCATGATTTTTGTTAAATTTCATTACATTATAATATTTTAATGTTATATAAATACTTAATGACTTTAATAATAATTATAATATTACGTTATAATTTTTCATGTTAACAACAGCTATAATATTTTATGTTTTTTGGATATTGTTCATGACTTTCCTTGAATCCAAAGAGACCACTACAAGGCTAGTTAAATGATTTATAATGACATATTAAACTCACCCATAAGATTATAGGGGCCAATTCCAAAGGTATAATCGCTTACAAGGAATCCATTACCCTTAAAATTTAACCGCATACAATTACATATGAAAAAACTAAAATAAGAATAAACTGATATAATGATGATAAATTATAAAAAAAATGTATATTAAATTCGTGAGATATCATATAACATAATAATACCCTAAATTAAATAGCAAAAAAGCAACCAATATACATATTCTAAAATGTACCTCAAATTGGATTAAGATTAAATACAAAACATCAACACTAGCATATTATTATGTGATTGAGTTAATGTTTCTCAATACCTCTACAGACATAATTTTTAAAATATATAATAAAACATAAAAACATAATATAATAAGGTAAAAAATATATAGTAGTTTTCTCTTCAGAACACTCACACATCCATATGAATAATATAAACTAATTCATTTGTGAATGACATGGATAAAACAAGATAGGGAAAAACACAATGTAAAGTCGAACCATTAAATATTCCTCATATCTTGTATAAAGAAAACTATAAAAATAATATGGTAAATATATAATATTTAACACACCAAAATTATATAAAAATGGTCCCAAAAAACTATTCATCAATAATTCCATCAATATAAACACCCAATTAATGAATGTGTAACAGCCTGAGATTTTAGAATATAATTTCTCTTTAATAAAAAAATTATTTTGATATATTATAAAAAAACCCTAATATTATGTGAATAATTATTATAAATTATAAAATAAATCACATTATATGTTTTTTAAATGAAATATAAATGTCAAAAATAATTTTTAATTAACACAACAGATAATATTAGTCCTAAAGAACTATTTTAAAATATTTTTTTATGAGAATTATTTTGTCATATATTTTTTATTTACTAATTAAAGAATATTGAATTTATGAAAAATATTTTTTTACATATTTAAAAAATGAATTCATTGGTTTTAAATAGGTTATAAATGAAAATAGAATAATTTTAAAGGTAAACCAATGATGCTTTTCTGAAAAAAATAAATTTTATGCATGCAATATGTTTTTATCATAACAAATCAAATTAATCACTATTTATGATGGATTTTAATGAAATATGTAGATAATATATTCTATAAAATATTTTACCACCTATTTAATGGGTTTTACTAATAAATGGATAAGAATAAATTTATATTAATTCCTAAAATTTCATTTTTTCTAAAAGAGATTTTAAATGAATATTTTTCATTTATTTAAAAATGAATTTACTCCACATATAGGAATTTAATTTTATAAAATGGTTTCCATATTTGGAATAAAAAATTTTAAATTTTTAAATGAGTCTCCTTTCGTTTTTTAGTAATGAATAGTAACTATCGTAAATAAATTGTTTCCTTGGTTAGGGTTAAAAAGGTTATAGAGGGGGTTAAACAAAAATATAAGCTTTAAAATACAAGTTTAAATTTTCTAAATTTGATTTATTAAAGATATTTAGACCTTAAATTATCTTATATTATATACTTCAAACACTTGTTTCCACTTTCACTTGAATATGAATTTATTATATTTTAATGTTTTAAGTATTTATAAGTTTACCACACACATCACTTATAAAATGGAGCCATATCCATACACTTATTCACACACATTAAGCCCTATATTAATCCAAATACCTACTAAAATATATATTTAAATTAACTCCTAATTTACTAGATCTTTCTCTTCCCAAAATACCAACCCTTGAAGGCATAAGGTCTATCAAAAAGGAGGATTCTCAAAGAATAGTTATTCATCTTCATCGACTCGTTTAAAATTTTTCACTTATTATACCTCATTAAAATAGGTTTTATCTATCCCAATATAACCAAATAAATATAATAAATATAATTAACTATTATTATGATGATTTAACTAAAATTTTCTTACTTCATTATATCTAATAGAAATTGAATGTTTCGCTCATGTATACGGGTGGACTACCACCTCCACAAAGTGATGTGATTTATTTTTTTATCATCACTTAAGATAGATGGTAATAATGAGAGATTTAATGATTATATATTATATTTATTACATTATTATTATTCTCAAAATATATATTATTATTTACCATTCTTCTTTTCCATTAACTAAAAAATGAAAACATTACTCGTGTGTATGTATAGACTAATGTATCCACAAAGTGATGAGATTTATTTTTCATCACCACCTAAAATGAATAGTTATAAAAGATTATATAATGAAACAATATGATATTTATAATGTGATTAATAATCTATATATGATGAAATCATGAAAAAATGAAATTGGTGGAACTGTCGAACCTGATCACGCATGGGAAACATTACAGTTTACACCCGAATATTGAGTTTGATGAAGAATTATTAATAAATGGATAACTAGAAATTATATTGGAATAAAATATTATAATATAATTATGAATATTTCTAGGTATAATTATTATAATAAATATAAATTTATTATATAGGAACTTAAGAGTGCATATGAAGAAATTCAGGACCTGGGGTGAGGGTTTATGTTCCAATCTCATTTTTAATAGTTATTTTTATGCATGAATATAATTTTGGGGAATTATATGCAATTTATCTCTTAAATAAATTACATTTTATTTTAATAGGGTTATTTATGTGGTTCTCATGTTTTCATTTTATTCTCATTTCGTGGTACTTAAAACTATCGAAAATTGTTTTTTTTAAAGCTCAACCTTATTTTAACTTTGGTTAGAATTATTTTTATTCCATGTCCATGTTCTTCAAATTATTTTTTTTCAAATTTTATCTTAAAATAAATATTTTAAAAAGGTAACTTTCACTATGTTTAATTTTTTTCAAATAGATTAAAATCAATCTTCTCAAAGGTTTTGGGTTTGAATCACTTATAAATTTTACAAAAGTATAAAAATAATGTTCTATTTTAATGTTTATTCCATATATAGATTTTACCACCATCATGAATGTTATTTGATTTTAATGTTCATCTAAAAGTTTCTATGGATATTTTCAAAAAAAAATAATTCTAAAAATTTAATGTAATTTTTTTTTAAATTTTATAAAAATAATAAGTCATTTTTCTCATGTTTTTAAAGATTTGTTAAATACTATTTTAAATGAATTTTTTATCTATCTAAATAGTGTTTTAAATTTCTTATAATTAAATGGGGAGACGATATAATGATAATATACATTTAATTTTTTTTGGTTTCTTATTATTATTTGATGATAAAATATAAATGAACCATAATTATTTTCCATGGGTTATAATAATATGAATTGATGAATGTTTTTATGATCTTGTGGAACAAATATTCATGATTTTAATTATGTGGTAGGTGGGTCCATTAAACCACCAATGTATAGGTAATGATTAATATCTCATTATATAGTATAAAGAGTATGTGAAAATAACTAATTCCACAGATGTAAAGAGGTTGGTAAGTGAACCAAGTACACTATGGGACTTTGTCCAATATGTGATGATGGTCTTGAAAGTGACCCTTGAATAATGAAATGATTTTCAATGCATATTATTATTCCACAATTCCATTGAAATATTATAATTTTTATGATATCCTCTCACATATCATGATAAATTGTTGTTTTTTTTTTATAGCTGGAATTTTTTTTCGTTTTCTCAAAGTCTATTTATGGGTTACCGGTAACCATACAGAAACTGATCCAAAATACAAACAAACACCCCAAAAGAATTATTACATGAATCATGATTTATAATATATGAATGATTGTATATGATCTTCATAAGTTATGATCAGGACTGCATAACCTTATGATTATCTTATACTTTTATGTGATCATTTATTTCTATCTCCCATGTTTACCTTTACTGAATATTTGAGCTCACCATTTCTTATGTTTACATTTTTTTCGGTTATTAAATAAGTATTTAAGTAGGTTATATCAAATAAGGGTGATATTAGAGAAGAAATTTGTTAGATATGTTGAATATATTTCATTAAATATTTTGATTTTATATCTAGTATCCAATGAAACTAAACCTTAACATTTATAGGGTGTTAATTATTGTGCAATATATTAAGTTTTCATTTAAAATGATGAAATATGTATGTACATTTTTCTCAAATTACCTCTATTGATATCAGAGGAAGTTTTAGTTATTTTAAGTGATAATTTTATAAAAAAATAAAAGAGTATAAATTAATATAACCCATTCTAAACATAAATTGATATAGGTTAAACCTAAAAGATTCATTGGTTGATAAGAATGTATCATAATTTATGACATATCAAGAATTACTTTTATGAATAAATGATTTTCACCCAAATTAATGTTTCATGATTATTTCACTGTGGTTTTTAGGTTTAGTTAATGGATGGAACTAGGAGAAAACAAATTATCTATGATTGTGGAAAATAATGAGATGATTCAACTCTTGAGAAACCAAATTACATGGGAACCAAAATATAAAATCTTGTTTTCATACGCATGAAACTCTCCCAAGCCATGAATCAATCTGAGATTGAAAAAAATAAGAGGAGGGACCAAAGAACCAATGAGTCATTAATGAAAAAATATCCACCTTATTTTTATGGGACATTTGATCCACTAGTTTCTATGTAGTGCAAGAATACAACTAAAAGTATATTTTTTATTCTATAGTGATTGAAGAGTGGGAAAATAGTTTTGGTAGTGTGTCATTTTAATGTGAATCATGTCTATGTTCGAATATTTTTATGAATAAAATGAAAAAGTATAAAATTGAACCCATGGAATAAGATGACTGATATAGAGAGTCTTTAAATAATTAATTTACCCAAACTATTTACATGAAAATGGAAATGAAACTCATGGTGCTTTTGAATAAGGATAATAAATATATGGACACCTATGTGGAAAATTTTACATGACTTATAAGACACAATTTTAGTTTTATTATCAACCTTGAAATAAAAATTTATTGATTCTTTATTGGATTAAAACTATAAATCCAAAGGAATTATCCATATGGTACATTAATAGATATGAATAAATCATTTAATATGAAATAAATTTAGCTATAAATATTGGATATTCCTATTGTCACGAACCAGCCTGAGTCGACACTAAACTGGTCACCTAGGACAACCTGCAACAAGTCCCGAGAGGCGTTCCCGATCCTCCTAGGATGGAGAAAAACACAAATGGAATCAATAGAGTACAAAAGGGAATTATTTCACCCAAATATAAATACTAAAACAAACAAAATAATGAAATGGAATGCCCAAAATACATTTACACATAAATTGAACTGAATTTTATTTGTACAAGAAACTGAAAGTACAACTAAACCAATAACTGATCTGACCAAACCCAATAACCAAATAACTCTTTTTGACCCCTCTGGTAACTCTCAAAAATAATGATCACATGTCCAAAAAGGAAATCAAACTCAAGTTGAAACCTACACAAGGGATAAAAACAAAATAAGACTATAAGCGTTAGTATTAAAACTCAGTAGGTTAGCCCGATATTATATTCCCAATGAACATTATTTAAAATATAAGAATCATAAATTTCACATTTCAAAAAAAATATATAAAACTATGTTTTCCAAACGAGGTCTCGTTCTATTAAAAATTTACCAGACAAAAACTTTCATGTTTTTATAAACAAGAAGGCTAGTAACAATTTTGAAAGAGGTGAAAATTCAAAATGAAATTATTTTTCAAAAGGTATAATTTAAAGAATGTAAAATTTTAAGTAAATCACACAAACTTATGAATTTACCAGCTAAACACACTATTTCATGACGTTGAGTACAAAGTAGGGAATGACCACAAGTCAAAGAAACACCCCTAGGCACTAGTTAGTTGTGAGCCCTAGGTACCTTGTATCTTGGTGAAGGTAACTATAATAA
Source organism: Viscum album (assembly GCA_963277665.1). Classification (NCBI taxonomy): domain Eukaryota; kingdom Viridiplantae; phylum Streptophyta; class Magnoliopsida; order Santalales; family Viscaceae; genus Viscum; species Viscum album. Next base: position 1,779,509,156 of record OY728157.1, read on the forward strand.
ATATCTATTCTTATGCACATGATCCCCTAGTAGGGATAATACCCATAACCTAGTTGTCCCACAAAAAAATAATCATCAGATTTTAGTTAGTTTTTTCATTTTCAAACTTGCTAAGGGAAACGGGGTAAAACCCCACGGGATCACTATTATACTAGTACACCTTTGCCCGCCTAGATACCAAGGATTCCCCTTAGTGATCAATAAAGTTACACATAATATAAAATAAAATTTTCACATAAAAATTTTATTACCAACCCATAAACACACAGACATCCCTAAAAATGCATCACATTTTTTTGACAAATCAATAAACCACAAAAAAGTTTCGTAAAACAGTTTCAAGGAGTATAAGGAGGCCTTGCACATAAGATCCAATAAAAATGATATTTTAAGGAAAAAAACCCATAAATAACATAACAAAACATATTTTTCATCCCCCCAAAAAATTAATAAATTAATTTCATGGACCATAAAATGGCCCCAAAAGATAGAACATGAAATACACATAGAAACCATATTTAAAAAAATGTCAAATGATCCTTTAAGACATTCTCAAAACTAAAATTTGAAAAATGAATGAATTTAAATTTCATTAAGGAGGTGGATACACAAAATTTAAATCAAAAACCCACATTTGTAAATCCCTTAAAACAATCAGGTTAAATATTCAAAACACAACCATTTTCTTAAGGATGTGAAACATGCCATTTTCTGGTAACTCGGGCAAAAACATTTTGTAAACCAAACCCATTTGTTTGTAAAACCAAATGAAAATTGGAAAGTAATAGAAAGACCAAAAAATATCATTTTTAATTATTCAAAGGAATTTATAAATCCAAAAAAATAATTTTTAAATCACACTTAAAACATAAAAGCCAATCAGTCAATTTACCAAACTCATGACATGCCCTTTTAAAGAAAACAATTTATTTTAAGCACTTTACAAGGAATAAAACACCAATTTCATGCCATATTTTATTCAAGATACTAGAAAATGTTCAAAATACCATAAAACAGGTTCTAAATAACAAAAAATAGTTGCAAAAGATAACAGAACATTTAAAAAATTACTTAGTGTGCACTTTTATGAAAAAACAGCATAAACTTTCACAAAATAAGGCTTAAACAACAATTTCTCACACCCAGAAAGTTATCCAAAGGCTGAAAAATAATAAAAAATATATATATCAGGTTATAAAAACAATAAAATTATGGAACTTAAATGATAAAGGCATGTATGAGGGATATCCTATATCAAAGCCATGACATAATTGGAACACACACTCGATATCACCATCCGAGCATTTACAAACACTAAACCTATGAAGACCAACCCCAAATGAACAAAAACACATAAAAATCATGGGATAATATAAAAACAGGTCGATAATGACTATAGGAGAATATAAAACCCAAAAATAATTAAAGGAGGAGGAAGTGTGAGGAGAAATGAGAAGGAATCTAACCTTGGAAACTCGAAAACTCTTTTGATTCTTTTAGATCATTACCCATAGAGGAAAAGGAATGCATTGAAACTTAGTGTAGGATCTCATTTAGTCTTTATGAACATGGGGAAATAAATTTTGGGGTAAAAGATTTTGCAATGGATTAGTTATGGATGATTGAATTTACAATCTCAAATCTGAATGATTTGAGGAACCCTGAGGAATTTCTCTCTCAAATGCGATGAAATTGAGCTCCAAAGAGGGAAATTATATAATGGGGGTGACTCTAGGGATTTGGGCTTCGATTTGGTGTTGTAATTACCAAATAATATTAAAAAATAATTTTTTTTAGAGAAACAATTGGTTTTTAAAAAAACTGGAAATGGGCTCATTGGCTGGCCTAATACCTAAATAAGTAACCCAAATTCACCATTATTATAAATTATTAAGGGATAAAAAATGATATGGTGGTTTGAATATGTCAGGTGAGGAGATTCAGAAAGTTTAATGGGTATAAAATGTTGAAAAAACAAATTAGTTAGTAAAGAAACAAATTTGGTTTTTAAATCTAGAAATTGACTCATGGTTGGCCCAAACCATAAAGTAACCACCCTTTCTCCAAAAACTCCCAAACAAGAAATGGGGAACCTAGAGTAATATGATTAGACATATATGGAAGTTCAAAAATAAAAATTATTCTCACCCAAAACCCAATAAAATGATCGTTATTTTTAATGAACTAGAACAAAACCACGACATGAAATGAAAAAAACCCGGGTGTGAGAATTCTCCCCACCATTAAAGCTTTCTGCCCCCAGAAAGCCATAACACTTTACATTTGACAGAAAAAAACCTAAGGATTACTTATCAACATAATCTAGACTCTAAATATAATTAAATATCATTCACCATCAATGGAACTTAATTATCTCCCTAAAAAACACCAACTCACAACCACATCTTGAGAATCAACAGAAAGTTCAAGCCAGCACCCCCATAACCATGCCAAGAACCAGATTTTTGGGCCTTCTCCCAAGGAACCCAATGACCACCCAAACCAATTTTCACTTAAGAAATACAATTTCTTTGGTGGGGGAGGCCATAATAGGCTCACCACTATTAAATCACAACAACCATTAGAGAAATTCCTAAAGGAAAGATCTTCAAGACCCGCAGTGGGTCTTCCCACCATTAGAGACCAACTAAAAATGAAAAAAAATGATTTCAACATGAAATAGAATTTGGCCTCACTTGCAAAGGCCCACCAAAACTCTCTAAAAACATCCTAAAAAACTATGTTAATAGGGTTACAACATGATCATCTAAATCACCCACTCTCAATTGGAGGGGACAAGAACTGGGCCAACACTTTCTACAGTGATCCAGACCCCCACCACTTAGGGAGGGTTGGGAAGGGGACCCAATCAGTATTCCACTGAAACCACAAAAAGAAAAAGTAGCTACCCAACATTATCCACCTATGAACATGTTACACCAAGACTTCACCTGGTTTACAAATGTGGTCTACACAGGGACATTGATCGGAAACCCACATCCATGAAGGCATTACCATAGACATTGTGTGAGAGGTAAGTCCACCTTGATCATTGTGAAAAGTGTAAATTCATAGTGATTAGGAACCACAATGTATATATAGAAACTACATTTCCACAATGTTAGAGGCAAGAGATGATTCGAGCTCCCCACACCTCTAGCGATTTCCTAACTGCGTGAAAAGATTCACTCGAAGGCCTATGGCTGGAGCCATGATGTTTGAAGCATCTGATATGCCGTAGTTAGGATATACGAATCAAATTATCTCATGAAATGAAATAGATAAACAAAATGAAAATACCATACTAATACAGAGGAAAACACACCATCATTCAATCTTACATAGAATGAGGAGTGAAATGAACAAGGAACACATTGAAACACACCAATAATCACCAAACACAACCGCTATAACCTAGAGAATAATCATAATAGGAAGGCACTATAAATATATCCCAAATAGATCTCTATTTCAAAAAATGTGATGAGGAATTATTTTAAGAGGTGGATATATATAATGAAACATGAGAAAGAATCCTTAGGTTGATCAACTAGAAATATTTCAAACAGAGAACTATCTGGGGCCACATCACAACATCCATTACATCATTAGAAACCCACGGAACATTACTCCAAAACCGAGCCACCAACAAGATCCCATATGAAGACACAACTAAATTATGACTTCCAGATCAAAAAGAATCATACTGAATAAACAACTCTTCTAAGACATAGAAAAAAACTAGCCACATAACCATCGATTTATAAACAAATGCCACAATTTTTCAGCTCAAACCACTTTTGAAAAGCATAATAACTTGATGGATTTCCACATTCACCAATGGTGTTTCATCATGTCTCACTCACATGCACATTTCTATGCCACTCTAGGCACGAACAACCATTCCATATAGGACATCCATCCAAATATCAATAAAAATATGCGTGTGAGAACCCATGAAAACCCAAAAGGTTAAAACAAAAAAACACCATTCCAAAAATCATGTAACTTCTAAAGGAACACTAACCACCAAGTAAAAAAACCCTTTTCAGATTTCAAAAATAAAACCACACTTCATCAAGAACCATTTTCTTGAAAACCTACCCCTTTTCATTTTTAATAACTTTTAAAACAAAAAAGATACTCCAAACAACCCATTCCAATTTTCTAAAATTCAGCAAGGTATCTTTTAATAATCTGATGGCCATTGAGACCAATACCCTTTCTAGGAAAAGACTAACTAGTCAAAACTAATTTTTAAAACCAATTAATCAGATTCAAACACATTTCAACATCCCAAAATACCCCTTTTAAAACAAAGAGTCAGAATCACCTTAAAATGATTCACACATTATAAACATTTTATTTCAACAATCCACATGTTTATATTAGGGAAAATAAAATCCAATTAAATTGTTTCCACTTCCTCCCAAAAAATTTTATCACAAAAAGCAAAAAATTCAAAAACCATTATTTTATTTAATTTTTTCATAACCACTTTTCAACTTTTCAAAAACCACCAATTATTTTTAAAACCCATTTCCTAAATTCTCACACAATAACTTTCAAAAAAAATATTATTCAAGAAAGGACCAATAGACCCAAAAAAGGAAACTAGTGTTGGTGGTTGACTTGACCATATGGTTGGCAGCCATATGTCAAAAAAATCACAAACATAGAGAGACATATTTGAACCATGCCCCGGCTCCACATGTATTTTCAGAACCTTTGAGCACACATAGGCTATTATTCAAACTCCCTTTTTCATATCCCAACAAAAAACAATCAACAAGAACAAAATACACTAATAAAACCAAACTTCCTATGGAAACCTGAGTCAGAACGAGCAAGAGTTTGCAACGCACTTCCCACACATACCTCTCAAGTTTAAGAAATAATACACTATCTTCCTTGAATTCCCCCAAATAACCACGACACTCTGAAAAGAAAGTTCTAATAAGAGCCGACCTCCTCTGATACCATTTTTCCACAAACCAACTCGAGTCGACCCTGAACCGGTCACCTAGGCCAGCTCACAACAAGTCCCAAGAGGCATTCCCAATCCTCCCAAAATGAGGAAAAGCACCGAGGGAATAAATAGAGTACACAAGGGAATGATTTCTCCCAAATATAAAAATTTAAACAGACAGGGGAAAGAAATGGATAGCACATAATATATTTACATATAAATTGAACTGAACATTATTTGTACAAGAAACTGAAAGTACAACTAAAAAAACAACTCAACTAACCAAACCTGATAACCAAATAACTCCATGTGACCCCTCTATTTACTCTCCAACCCAATGATCACATGTCTTCCAAGGCAATCAGACTCATGCTAAAACCTACAGAAGGGATAAAAATAGAATAAGACTATACGTGTGAGTATTAAAACTCTGTAGGCTAGCCTGATATTCTATTCCCATTTCACATCCTTTAGAAAAATAAACATCAATTTCAAGTTTTAAATACAAAATATAAATATATTTTTTCCAAATTAGGACCCATGCTATAAAAAATTTACCATACCAAAACATGCATGTTTTCTAAATAAGAATTCTAGAAACAATTTTCGAAGAGGTGCAACTTCAAAATGAAAATAGTTTTCAAGAGGGATACTTAAAGAATGAAAACTTTTAAATGAATCACACACACTTATGAATTTACCAAAAAAACACACTGTATGCCAATGGTGAGTACAAAATAACCAATGAGCACATGTCACAGTAACACCCCTAGGCACTAGTTAGTTGTGATCCCCAGGTACCTCATATCTCAGTGAAGGTAACCATAATAAATATCCATTATCATTCACACGATACACTATTTGGTATCATACCCATAACCTAGTTTTTTCCCAACAAAAACATCAACATAGTATAGTTAGTGTTTTCATCATCAAACTTGCTACGTGAAATAGGGGCCAAACCCCCTGAGATCACTAACCTACCAGTACACGTCCACCAACCTATACACCTAGGATTCCCTTTTGTTATTAATAAAGTTAAAAATACTATCAAATATACTTTTCACTTAAAAATTCCATTACCAAACCATAAACACACAAACAGACCGCAAACATGCTTCACTTTTCTTTTACAAATCAATAAACCACTAAAATGTTTCGTAAAAAATTTTCAAGGAGTTTAATGAGGCCTTGTACAAAAAATTCATTCAAAAACTCTCTTTTAAGGCCAAAAAAGCATCAATAACATATAAAACCTGTTTTTCTAGCTCCAAAACAATTAATAAATCAATTTCATGGACCATAAAATGTACCTAAAATATAGAACATGAAATACACATGGAAATCATTTTTACAAAAAAATGCCAAATGGGCCTTTAAGATTTTCTCAAAACAAACATTTGTAAAAGGTATGAATTTAAATTTTATATTAATACGGTGTATACACGCCATTTACAGCAGAAATCCAAATTCATAAATCCCTTAAAACCCTTAGGTTACATATTCAAAACACAATTATTTTCATAAGAATGTGAAACGACCCATTTTCCAGCAACTCGGGCCAAAACATGTTGTAACCCAAAATCCATTTGTTTGTAAAACCAAATAAAAATTGGAAATCTATATAAGGAAAAAAATAAAATTTTTCATTATTAAAATTAATTTATAAATACAAACAAATAATTTTTAAATCACACTTAACACATAAAATCCAACTAGGCAATTTACCTAACACATGACATGCCCTTTTATACAAAATAATTTATTTTAATCACTTTACGAGGAATAAAACACCAATTTCATTCCATATTTTATTCCAGATACTGTTAAATGTTCAAAATACCATAAACCAAGTTCTAAACCTCACAAAATAGTTGTGAATGTTAGCAGAACATTTAAACAAACACTTGGTGTGCACTTTTATGACAAGACAACACTAGTTTTCACAAAACAAGGCTTAATCAACCATTTTGCAGACCACAAAAGTTATCAAAATAATGAAAACAATAATAAACATATATATAAGGTTTTAACAATAATAAAATGATTAAATTTAAATGATAAATCCATTTTCAAGGTATATCATACCTCAAATCCTGGGCGTAATGGGAACACAAACCTGATATCACCATCTGAGGGTTTATAAACCCTAAAACTATGACTACCAACTCCAAATGAACAAAAAACCCATAATAAATCATGGATTAACATAAAAAAGGTATATCATGACTATATATGAATATAAAACCAAGAAATAATGAAAGGAGGATGATGATGGAGGAGAAATGAGAAGGAATCTCACAATGGAAACTCGAAAACTCTTCGTATTACCTTAGATATTCACTCTTATAACAATCTGAATGGATTGAATCTTAGTGGAGGGTATAATTAGGTCTGGAAGAACTGGTTGAAATAAATTTGGGGGGGGGGGTAAGAAAGGAATGATTTATGGATGAAGTAATTTACCATCTCAAATCAGAATGATTTGAGGAACCCCGAGCAATTTCTCTCTAACATGTGAAGAAAATGAGATTCAAAGAGGGAAATTATACAGTGGGGGTGAGTCTATGGATTTTAGTTTTGAGTGATAGATGGAATAACTAAATAATATTTAAAACATAAAATGATATAAAAAAGACAAATTATTTTTTTTAAAACTTGAAATGGGCCCATGGGCTGGCCAAATAACTAAATAAGTAACCCAAATTCACCATTATTATGAATTCTTAAGGGGTCGAAAAGGATATGGGGGTTCGAATATGTCAGGGGGAAAAGTATGAATTGTAATGGGTTCAAAATGTTGAAAAAAGTAGTTATAAAAGAAATAAATTTGGTTTCTAAATCTGGAAATGGGCTCACGGTTGGCCCAAATCATGAAGTAACCACCCTATCTTCACAAACTCCCAAAAAATCAATGGGGCACCCAAGGTAGGATTATTAGACATATATGGAAGTTAAAAACTCAATACTCCATGTATGAATTACACTTTTATTATGGAGGTGTATACACACCATTTATAACAGCAAACCACATTTATAAATCCCATAAGACACTCAGGTTACATATTCAATACACAACCATTTTCATAAGGATATGAAACGGGCCATTTTCCGGCAACTCAGGCCAAAACATGTTGAAAACCATAACCTATTTGTTTTTAAAACAAAATAAAAGTTGTAAATCCATAGAAGAATATAAAAATATTATTTTTCATTCTTCCAATTCATATATAAATCATAAAAAATAAATTTTACATCAAAATTAACACATAAAATCCAACCGGGCAATTTTCCGAACACATGACATAGACTTTTAAACAAAAAAATTTATTTTAAGAACTTGACAAGGAATAAAACACCCATTTAATGGAATATTTTATTCAAGCTACTTAAACATGTTCAAAATACAATTAACACTACCAGAAATGGGATTTTTCCCAACAGTTGTATACCAACAGTTCAAAGGAACCGTTGGCATATGTTGTCTTTCCCAACAGTTTATATAAACCGTTGGTAAAGACCTTGAAGAACTTACTTTTCCCAATGGTTATATGAAACTGTTGGGAAAAGTGGGGGGGAAACATAGTTTTACCAACGGTTTCATAAAACCGTTGGGAAAGATTGGGTTTTCCTTAGTTTTCCCAATGGTTTTATAAAATTGTTGGGAAATATTGGTTTTTCCCAATGGTTTTTAAGAACCATTGGGAAAAAAATCCCCAAATACCAAAATGCAGGCAGCGGCCTCCCCACGATTCTAGAAGCCTTCCGCTCATCTCCTGGAGTGATTCCTTGGCAGAAGGACTTCCCAATCCCCACATCTTCCATCAGATCAGCACCTACCAGGTTAGACTCCTTCTATATTGTATCAAGGATATAGTTCCACCTCTTATAAATCATATCCTTCTATTCTCAATTTCATTATTCCAAATTTTTAGGGTTTTTGTAAAATTTTGTGATTGTTCCACGAATTGTGTACTCGAATCCCTATATCAATGTATGTCCAATTAATGTTTTCATTAGACATTTACATTTATAAAGGCATGGTGTCTCTTTATTGTGTTTTAATTTTGAAGATTCATAGTTTTTTTTAATATGCTTCAAATATTATAGTTTCATGCATAGGAACTAATAAGAAATTGTTTATAATATTTATTGATATTATTTCATGAAAATCACTCCTTTCATTAAGATCATGCCAAACATGAATATCTTGTTCATCTTAATTTTTGTACACTATGTGTGTTACATAACAAGTATGTATCATGTTTCTATCAAAATCTATATATATATAAAATGACACATTGTTCACTTATCCATTGCACAATAGAACATATGGAGTATTTTCTTGAACATTTCCAAATAGTATGTGGTCCCTAATTAGTACTTCTTCATTCTTCATGAAACTAATTCATAGAATATCAAATTCTCAATATTAGTGAATATTAGTTTTTCTAATATAACCATTAATAATTCTGCCTTTGACATCGTACATGTGTTATTCAATCACCTTTTTAAAACACAATGGCCATTTTCACTGATTTGTGGTTCCTCAAAATGCTTGGGAAAATCAGAAAAATGCATGTATTGAATCGTGTTTCTCATATGGTTTCATGGATACAAGTTCATCTCGAAAATCATGACTGCGTGGTTCAAATATCATGAGGACCATGAGATTATTATTCTTCACACAAATGAAGTTTTTTTCTACAACTATGTGTTTTTGTTTTCACTTTTGATTTGGCCAAAAGGGGAGATTTGTGGTCATTAACCATGGTTGTGGGTGGTCATTTATGATGTAATATAGTATGACTTCATTTTACTTGATATATCCAATATTATTATTGATTTATGTTCAATTTGATTATCTTTAACTAGTGATGTTATTTAATAAGTTGTTATTAATGGTTGTAATAATGATGATATGGTATAAGAGTTCATATGGTGTGTATAAGGGTTCATGTGGTGTGTATAACAGTTGACATGGTATCAGTGAACTCAATTCATTAATTTACGCCCTCATTCTCACTAGCATGTAAGAAATTGAGTTATGTCAACTCATCCTCACATGATTTCTTACCTTAGATAGTGCCCAACATATGGAATACAAGCTTTTGAATTCATCAGTTAACCAGGATCATATATTTCATTTCCCCCAAGATAACTGTACTAATATAACTTTAGGGTCAACTAAATATGGTTCTCATTGTACGTTGTATATTATGTGTCCTTCTTGGTCAATACTCACTTTTTTTTAGGGTGGGGTGCTTTTCACTACATCGACTAGAAACTTCTTCCTTTATCGTTTACTTAAATGTATTTTCTATTAAAGTTCAATCCTATTGAATTGTTTATGAAAAAATGACTTATATAAATTATTTTTACAGAATGGAAAGAAGTTGGATGTATGAAACTGATCGGATCTCAAGCGATTTTCAAAACCATTTGGAGAGCTTTATAGATTTTTCATTTCACAATGCTTCAGATAGTGGTCGCATACACTTCCCATGTTCCAATTGTGTTGGTAGACCATGGTTGAGCCGTGACGAAGTCAGCTACCACATAACCAAAAATGGTTTTCAAGCAAACTACTTTGTGCGGTATCACAATGGGGAGAAAATGAAATCTCAAATTGGTGATGATCGAAATGAAAGGACTAAATGGAGAATTTGTTAGATGATCGGTTTTCGTTTATTCGTCATCATGAAAAAGAAAGGATTTCTACTCAAGAAGACTTCGATATGAGGACAGCTGATGCATCTAGTGAAAATGATGATATTGATAGTGTGAAAAAATTGAATGATGTTGCCACGACTCCAGTATATCGACAATGCGATAAAATAAAAAAGCTGTAATTTTTTATCCGATTGTTTCATGAGAAAACTATGTATGGAATTTCTAATACAGAAATCGATTACATTCGTACCCTCTTGAAGGATTTACTTCCATATGATGCAGATATTCCCTCAAACCAATATATGGAATGGAAGTTAGTTGAGGAACTTGGATTTTCAAGAAACCAAATTCATGCTTGCCCGAAAGATTGCAGTTTATTCTGGGAGGAAACCGCTGAACAAAATGATTGTATAAAATGTGGCACATCCCGCTGGAAGTCAAAATCTGATGGAACACCATCCCGTGTTCTACAGAAAGTAATGTGGCACTTTCCATTGATCCATAGACTTCATAATCTTTTTATGTCTGATGACATATCAATAAAAATGAGATGGCATGATACCGAGAGAAAGAAGACTAATGATGAGTTGGTTCATCCTGCAGATGGATTTGCATGGCAGAGATTTGATGCTCGACATCCTGATTTTGTAGCTGATGTGCGTAATGTTAAGCTAGGTCTTTCATGCGACGGTTTTAATATGTTTGGGCAGATGCTTACTTCGCACAGCACAAGTCCAGTTTTTATACACATTTATAATCTTCCCCCATGGTTGTGTATGAAAAAACCTTTCACTTTCATGATTATACTCATATCTGGTCCTTCTAATCCCGACATTGATATTGATGTATACATGGAACCTTTAATAAAAGAGTTGAAACTTCTTTGGGATGTGGGTGTGCGCACAAACGATGCATGTTCGAAAGACATATTTCAGATGCGTATTGCGCTTATGTGGACGATCAATGATTTTCCAGCTTATGCAATGATGTCTGGATGGAGCACGAAGGGAAAACTATCTTGTCCAGTTTGTATGAAGAATACACGATCCAGAAGACTGAAACATTGTTGTAGTTTCAGTTTTATGGACATCGACGATTATTTCAAAAGGATCATCCATATATAATGAATCATCGAAGATTTGATAATACCATATAGACCAATGATCCACCTCAGTGTATATTTGGAACTGACATGCTTAATGAATTTAAAGATTTTATTTTTTCATTCAGGAAGGGTCAAATGAAATCGTGAAAGAGAAATAATGTTTCTTTTGAAACCTGTTACAATTGGAGGAAGAAGAGTATCTTTTTTGATTTTCCTTATTTTTCAACCAATTTGTTACATAATTACTTAGATGTAATGCATATTGAAAATAATATATGCAAAATATTGCTTTCGGTTCTTCTAAATTTCAAGGGGAAGACAAAAGATGATTTACGATATCGGTGTGACTTGGTGGATTGGGGCATCAGACCAGAATTACATCCTGTGCGTATCAGTGAAAATAAATGGCAACTTCCATGTTCTTCTTATTTGATGACACCTACAAAAAAAACAATTTCTGGATGTATTAGAGACTATTAGAGTTCCTGATGGCTATTCAAGCAACATATCTAAACAGGTCAATAGAAGAGAGTTGAAGCTAAAATATTTGATAACTCATGATTATCATGTTCTAATGCATGAGTTTCTTCCAATAACAATCCATCATATTCTTTCCAATAATGTAATGGTGGCTGTTATTCAATTGTTCCATTTTTTTAGAGATCTTTGTGCTAATAAGTTCCCCAAGTATTTCTTGCAAAAAATGTTGACAGATGCCCCATTAATTTTGTGTGAGTTAGAGAAAATATTTCCTCCATCATTTTTCACATGCATGTTGCATCTGACTATCCATATTCCCACTGAAATACTTCTCAGAGGACCTGTTTCTTTTCGTTGGATGTATCCAACTAAAAGAAATATGTTCACATTAAAGTCTTATGTCCGAAACAGAAATCATCCCGAAGGTTCTATCATGAACGGTTACTTGGCTCAAGAATTCATGGATTTCTGCTCGATGTATTTGTCTGATCTTACTACAAGATTGAACAGACCAATGAGAAATGAAGAAGAACAGTATGAGCAAATTGAACCCAGTTTTCCATCACTTCCTCAAACAGGAGGAATTTTTGGATCATATACATTGAAGACATTAAGACATGAAGAGCGGGAGATGGCACATCGCATAGTTTTTTTCAACTGTGATTTTTTTGATGACTATATCAGTTAACTAAATTTATTATGTATATCTTACGTATATATCTGTTAAAATATTAATATTTTTTATCTACAGGGAACATAAAACAATGATAAAAAGGAAGCACCATTCTTTATCTTTGAGAAGAAGAGAGACTTTGTATAGCAAAGACTTTTCTACTTGGTTAAAATTGAAGGTATAAAAAATTAATGTTTAAAATAATTATATCAATATTTAATTAAGTTTAACAGTCATTTATATTGCAGGTATTGAGTTTGTCTAATGAATTTGTCTCTGAGGAAATAATATCTTTGGCTTTTGGTCCTAATACCGTGGTTCGTGATAGTAAATCAATTGTTATCAATGGGTAAAAATTTATTGTCACTGAATGAGCAAAGAACATGAGAACACAACATGATGGTTTTATGGTTACTACCACAACAGATTGTTATGCCGGAGCATTAGATAGTAGACCATGATTTGAAAATGTGGGTTGTTATGGAGTTGTTGAGAAAATAATAATATTGGATTATTACTCTCATGGACGAGTCACAATGATGAAATTCCATTAGTTTGATTCGATGAAGAGACATGGTACATTTATTTATGATTTTGGATTTTGAGTAATTAGTATGACTCACACTCTTGCTACCGAAGAACCATATGTGTTGGCATACATGGATAAACAAGTTTTTTATGTCAAAGACCAACTTCGACCTGAATTTGGTGTCATAGTTGAAATAATTCCAAGACATATTTTTGATGATGGTGATGATGGAATTGACACTGTCCCTAGTTCCATTGGAACCAATCTGTTTATTTCTTTTGATGACTCAAATAGCTCAATTGTCAGAGTTGATTGTGAACATGAAGTTGTGGTTGAAAATATATATAAACATTCATCCACGTTCTCAATTATTTTGGTTTACCTTGAGTTGGGTTTGTAAGGTTGGTAATGTTCAAATTGATTTAGTATTGATCACAAATATGTTTTCGCTGACTTGACCGTTATGTGAATTTTCAATGTTTATTGGTTGCAGTTTTATTTGAATTCCATTTTCTAATTTGGAATTGAACTATATTCAAACATAGTAAAACAATATTTCTAACTTGGTGAACATTACAACTTGTATGATTTGTTAAATCTATTCAAGCTCTTCTAAAACAATTGATAGCTGACTTGACCGTTATGTGAATTTTCAATGTTTATTGGTTGCAGTTTTAATTGAATTGCATTTTCTAATTTGGAATTGAACTGTATTAAAACATAGTCAAACAATATTTCTAACTTGGTAAACATTACAACTTGTATGATTTATTAAATCCATTCAAGCTCTTCTAAAACAATTGATAGCTTAATTGACCATTATGTGAATTTTCAATGTTTGTTGGTTGTAGTTTTATTTGAATTGCATTTTCTAATTTGGAATTGAATTGTATTCAAACATAGTCAATCAATATTTCTAACTTGGTGAACATTACAACTTGTATGATTTATTAAATCCATTCAAACTCTCTTATAAAACAATTGATAGATAAATTACCAATGAATCCCCCTATTCCCTCAAATATTTAGTTTTTTGGGTTACACATTAGTTTTCTTTTTCTAATTAATTACATATTTGTTTTCAAAATGCAGGAAATGAAGCCAATTGAAGAGAGATGAAGGAAAAAAATGATGGATAACAATCATCGAATGACGGTGTTGGGAATTCCATCATTAGTGCATGTAGTGAGTACATTATTTCAAATCGATATATTTAAAGAATATATAATGTCATGTGAATAATTTTTTTGTAAACATTTTTGTAGGATCCACCTATACATCGACAGTTATTCGATGGGGACCCTAGTACTGGTCCTACTACTCAGGCCGATGGTACGAGTAGGGTTCATACCAGAGGTGGACGAGCAGTTGCGCGTACCCGACTAGACCCTGCCCCTCCCACTGACATGTCATCCTTCCCACATTCTGATCCCGGTGTGTCATTAGAGACACATGGGATATTTAGGCCTCCTATTTTTTCGCTACCTTATGCATCTTCTGGCCCATCATTTTCACATCCCATGATGATTCCCACTCCTCAGTCAGCATCCAGTCAGACAGCTGTCCCATCTTCTTTTTCTTCTACTTCTATCTCTCTGAGCTTCTATATTCCATCGTCTTCGACTCCTGTTCCACCACAGGGTGTTCCATCAGTTTCTGTGGATCCAGCGACACTCAGAGATTAGACCGGCACATATATATTTATAGAACCCTAACAAATTTTTATAGAAATATTTATTTTCATTATAACATGTTTTGATAAAATATTTGTTTTTCTTTCATGACATATACATCTACTGACAAGAGGTGTGGGTAGGGGCATACGTACATGTGTTCAGTGTGGAACCGCCGCACACAGGTTATGGTGGATTATAATGAAGACAACCAAATGGTTGAGAAAACAGGGCATTAATGTCGGAGTTTTTTGGCGATGCTCGACAAATACTCCGACATCATTCCCATCATCCCGCTATCATAGAGACATTTGCCACATGAGGTCAAGGGTAGAGCTTGGGCAGAGATATGGGTAAAAAAATCTGTTCTATTTAATTCCATGAATTATTTTTTTATTTATATGAATTAATATTTTGATTTCAACTTCGATTTAATTTTCCCAATGGTGAGGGTGCACGATCCGAACGTCTAAAGGATTTAGGCAAGCTTTGGAGAGCCTATAAGCATGAGTTGTATATTGGCTGGGTTGCTAGAGTTGGCACTGAGTTAGAGGCAGTACTAGTGGTGGATGATTGTCCTATAGAGCAGTATCGTCAGATGATTACTCATTGGACGAGTACCCAGTTTAAGGTATTAATAACATTTGAGGTATTTAAATAATAACATTCATGTTTTTCATTAATAAAATCTGTTGGATTTTAGAATTTTATTTAGGAATCATCTGGAAAAAATAAAAAAAAACATTGATGCAAAAAAATACTTCCACACACTAGGATGCACTACGATGCCTGATCATGAGAGGAAGTAGGTATGACAATTGTTTATAAGTTTTATTTATATCTTAAACTTTCTTTTTTTTTTCTTAAATTATTTAATAGTTTTCTAAAGTTTTCATATAACTTTAGTTTTAAATGTCATTGTAGAGGCAAATACAAAATATTGAAGGACGTGTGCCTCGATCAAAACTGTTTTTCTCGAGTAGACGGAAAAAGGATGGAAGTGTCGTCAACAAAGCGACTCAGCAGCAGATTGTAAGTTTTAATCTGTTGAATTTAATTTTTAATATCTATTTTGTAACTTAATGATATATTTACATTTGTAACAGGCTACTTTAGAGGCCCTCGATGCCCAAGAACCAGAGAATTTTTGGCCAACAGATCACTTACATAAGGTGTTGGGAGATGAGCATTCGGGCAGAGCACGCTGCCGACCTAGGATAGCCCTGACGAGGTATTGGCCCTCCTCAGGTACGAGCTGTAGTGCCACTAAGCTGCAGAAATTTAGGGAACATGCAGAACAGGCTGAGAAAAGGTCCATAGAGACAGCAGAATAGTCTGCTAAGGAAAACAGTGCATTTATGAAATTTATTGAAGTTCTACGTCTTACACTTCCAACAGAGGCCAGCCCAGCTTTTGATGAGTATATGTCATCGATACGTTCTATATACGGTGCACCAGGTGGCAGTTCTAGTGGTGGTCAAGACGATGTCTAGCTTGATGATGATGATGGCAAGGAGTCTGCTGCGGAAGAGGAGGGAGAGGAGGAGGGCGAGGCGGGTGGTGAGGGCGAGGAGGAGGGCGAGGACGAGGAGGACGGTGAGGGTGAGGACGATGATGGGGATGAGGAAGAGGGTGATGATGATGATGGTGATGATGGTGATGGTGATGTGGGACAAGTTTATCCACTACATTTTTGACTGATATTACTGAGATTTGATATTTAACCTATTCTAGTTGTTGGTTTTATCTAGACTCGTAGTATAGTATTGGAGTTGAGTTATTTTTATATATTATCTATTTTTATGGATGTTGTTGTCTTTTAGTGGTTGTGTGTTTGGGAACCCCCCTCCTTCCTGGACCCTGGACAACCCCCCACTCTCCTCCCTGGACCCCAGACAGCCCCGCCGGAGAGCCCCCCAGACAGCCCCCCGGACAGCCCCCCCCCCCCCCCCACACTCCTCCCTGGACCCCGGACAACCCCCCGGACAGCCCCCAAGACAACCCCCCAGACTGCCCCCACCCTCTTCCTTGGACCCCAGCCAACCCCCCAAATAGTCCCAGACATCCCCCTGAATAGCCCCCCAGACAGCCCCCCCCCCCCCACCCTCCTCCCTGGACCCCAGACAGCCCCCCCGAATAGCCCCCCGGACAGCCCCCCAGACAGCCCCCACCCTCCTCCTTGGACCCTGGAAAACCCCCCGAATACCCCCCCCCCCCCCCCCCGCACAGCCCCTCGCACATCCCCCCCACCCTCCTCCCTGGACCCCAGGCAGCCCGCCGGACAGCCCCCCAGACAGCCCCCCGGACAGCCCCCCCACCCTCTTCCTTGGACCCCGAACAACCCCCCGCACAGAGGATTCTCATAAAATGGACAGAATTTTAAGTACATACGGAAAACCGAAAAAACGCATTTAGTTTCCATTTAAACTTTAGGAGAATGATCCATGGGTCATATGTGACGTGTACGAACCAACCCCACCTCAATCTGAGGTGCGGTCTGGCCACCACCACTCGAAGTGTCTGTCTTTTGTTTCAAAAGGATGTCATTTTAATTGAAAAACATCAACTGGTATACGGAAAACCAACCAAACGCATTCGGATTGTGTCGATACATTAACACAACGATCCATGGGTCATATGTGACATGTACGAGTCAACTATGCCTTAATCCAAGGCACGGTGTGGCCGGAATCACTCTAAGTGGCTCTCTTTTGCTTAAAATGGACAACAATTAATGTACATACGGAAAACCGAACAAACGCATTTGGATTCCATTGAAACTTTAGGAGAACGATCCATGGGTCATATGTGATGTGTACGAGTCAACTCTGCCTCAGTCTGAGGCGCGGTGTGTCCAGCACCACTCAAAGTGTCTTCCTTTTGTTTCAATAGGACGTCATTTTAATTGAAAAACATCAACTGGCATACGGAAAACTGACCAAATGCATTCGGATTGTGTCGATACATTAGCACAACGATCCATGGGTCATATGTGATGTGTTCGAGTCAGCCCCTCCTCAATCTGAGGCGCGGTGTGGCCGCCACCACTCGAAGTGTCTATCTTTTGTTTCAAAAGGACATCATTTGAAGTGAAAAACATCAACTAGCATACGGAAACCCGACCAAACGCATTCGGATTGTGTCGATACTTTTGCACAATGATAGATGGGTCATATGTGATGTGTACGAGTCAACCCCACCTTAATCTGAGGCACGGTGTGGTCGAAATCACTCTAAGTGGATCTCTTTTGCTTAAAATAGACAACTATTTAAGTACATACGGAAAACCAACCAAACGCATTCGGTTTCCATTGAAACTTTAGGAGAAAGATCCATGGGTCATATGTGACGTGTACGAGTCAACTCCGCCTCAATCTGCAGTGCGGTGTGGCCGGTACCACTCAAAGTGTCTGCCAATTGTTTCAAAAGTACGTCATTTTAATTGAAAAACATCAACTGGCATAGGGAAAACCAACCAAACGCCTTCGGATTGTGTCGATACATTATCACAACGATCCATGGGTCATATGTGATGTGTATGAGTCAACCCCGCCTCAATATGAGGCGCGGTGTGGCCGACACCACTCAAAGTGTCTGTCTTTTGTTTCAAAAGGACATAATTTGAAGTGAAAAACATCAACTGGCATACGGAAAACCGACCAAACGCATTCGGATTATGTCGATATTTTAGCACAACTATACATGGGTCATATTTGACGTGTACGAGTCAACCCCACTTTAATTTGAGGCACGATGTGGCCGGAATCACTCTAAGTGGCTCTCTTTTTCTTAAAATGGACAACAATTTAAGTACATATGGAAAACTGACCAAACGCATTCGGTTTCCATTGAAACTTTAGAAGAACAATCCATGGGTCATATGTGATGTGTACGAGCCAACGCCACCTAAATCCGAGGTGCGGTGTGGCCGACACCACTCAAAGTGTCTGCCTTTTGTTTCAAAAGTACGTCATTTTAATTGAAAAACATCAATTGGCATACGGAAAACTGACCAAACACATTCGGATTGTGTCGATACATTAGAAAAAAGATCCATGGGTCATATGTGACATGTACGAGTAAACCCCGCCTCAATCCGAGGCGCGGTGTGCCCGCCACCACTCAAAGTGTCTGTCTTTTGTTTCAAAAGGACGTCATTTTAATTGGAAAACATCAACTGGAATACGGAAAACCGACCAAATGCATTCGGATTGTGTCGATACATTAGAACAACAATCCATGGGTCATATGTGATGTGTACGAGTCAAACCCACATTAATCTGAGACACGGTGTGGCCAGAATCACTCTAAGTGGCTCTCTTTTGCTTAAAATGGACAACAATTTAAGTACATATGGAAAACTGACCAAACGCATTCGGTTTCCATTGAATCTTTAGAAGAATGATACATGGGTCATATATGACATGTACGAGTCAACTCCTCCTCAATCCGAGGCGCGGTGTGGTCAGAACCACTCAAAGTGTCTGCATTTTGTTTCAATAGGACGTCATTTTAATTGAAAAACATCAACTGGCATACGGAAAACCGACAAAACGCATTTGGATTGTGTAGATACATTAGCACAACGATCCATGGGTCATATGTGACATGTAAGAGTCAACCCCGCCTCAATCCGATGTGCGGTGTGGCCGGCACCACTCAAAGTGTCTGTCTTTTGTTTCAAAAGGGCATCATTTGAAGTGAAAAACATCAACTGGCTTACAGAAAACTGACCAAACGCATTCGGATTGTGTAGATACTTTAGCACAACGATACATGGGTCATATGTGACGTGTACGAGTCAACCCCACCTTAATCTGAGGCACGCTGTGTTCGGAATCACTCTAAGTGTCTCTCTTTTGATTAAAATGGACAACTATTTAAGTACATATGGAAAACTGACCAAACGCATTTGGTTTCCATTGAAACTTTAGGAGAACGATCCATGGGTCATATGTGACGTGTAAGAGTCAACACCGCCTCAATCTGAGGCGCGGTGTGGCCGGAACAACTCAAAGTGTCTTCCTTTTATTTCAAAAGTACGTCATTTTAATTGAAAAACATCAACTGGCATATGGAAAACCGACCAAACGAATTCAGATTGTGTCGATACATTAGAAAATGATCCATGGGTCATATGTGATGTGTACGAGTCAACCCCGCCTCAATCCGAGGTGTGGTGTGGCCGCCACCACTCAAAGTGTCTGTCTTTTGTTTCAAAAGGACATAATTTGAAGTGAAAAACATCAACTGGCATACGGAAAACCGACCAAACGCATTCGGATTGTGTCTATACATTAGCACAATGATCCATGGGTCATATGTGACGTGTACGAGTCAACCTTGCCTTAATATGAGGTACGGTGTGGCCGGAATCACTCTAAGTGTCTCTCTTTTGATTAAAATGGGCAACAATTTAAGTACATACGGAAAACTGACTAAACGCATTCGGTTTCCATTGAAACTTTAGGAGAAAATACATGGGTAATATGTGACGTGTACGAGTCAACGCTGCCTCAATCTGAGGCGCAGTGTGGCCAGCACCACTCAAAGTGTCTGCCTTTTGTTTCAGAAGTACGCCATTTTAATTGAAAAACATCAACTGGCATACGGAAAACCGACCAAAAGCATTAGGATTGTGTCGATACATTAGCACAACGATCCATGGGTCATATGTGACGTCTACGAGTCAACCCCGCCTCAATCCGAGGCGCGGTGTGGCTGCCACCACTCAAAGTGTCTGCCTTTTGTTTTAAAAGGACGTCATTTTAATTGAAAAAAATCAACTAGCATACGGAAATCAGACCAAACTCATTCGGATTGTGTCAATACATTAGCACAACGATCCATGGGTCATATGTGACGTGTACGAGTCAACCCCGCCTCAATCCAAGGTGCGGTGTGGCCGCCACCACTCAAAGTGTCTGTCTTTTGTTTCCAAAGGACGTCATTTGAAGTGAAAAACATCGACTAGCATACGGAAAACCGACCAAACGCATTCGGATTGTGTCGATACTTTAGCACAACGATCCATGGGCCATATGTGATGTGTATGAGTCAACCCTGCCTTAATCTGAGGCACGGTGTGGCTGGAATAACTCTATGTGGCTCACTTTTTCTTAAAATAGACAACAATTTAAGTACATACGGAAAACCGACCAAACTCATTCGGTTTCCATTGAAACTATAGGATAACGATCCATGGGTCATATGTGATGTGTACTAGTCAAATCCGTCTCAATCTGAGGCATGGTTTGGCTGGAACCACTCAAAGTTCCTGCCTTTTGATTCAAAAGTACGTCATTTTAATTGAAAAACATCAACTAGCATACGGAAAACTGACCAAACGCATTCGGATCATGTCGATACATTATCACAACGATCCATGGGTCATATGTGACGTGTACGAGTCAACCCAGCCTCAATCTGAAGCATAGTGTGGCCTCCACCACTCAAAGTGTCTGTCTTTTGTTTCAAAAGGACATCATTTGAAATGAAAAACATCAACTGGCATACAGAAAAGTGACCAAACGCATTCAGATTGTGTCGATACTTTAGCACAAAAATCCATGGGTGATATTTGACGTTTATGAGTGAACCCTGCATTAATCTGAGGCACGGTGTGGCCAGAATCACTCTAAGTGGCTCTCTTTTGCTTAAAATGGACAACAATTTAAGTACATATGGAAAACCGACCAAATGCATTCGGTTTCCATTGAAACATTAGGAGAACGATCCATGGGTCATATGTTATGTGTACGAGTCAACTCCACCTCAATACGTGGTGCGGTGTGGCTGGAACCACTCAAAGTGTCTTCCTTTTATTTCAAAAGTATGGCATTTTAATTGAAAAACATCAACTGGCATACATAAAACCGACCAAATGCATTCGGATTGTGTCGATACATTAGAAAAACAATCCATGGGTCATATGTGACGTGTACAAGTAAACCACACCTCAATCTGAGGCGCGGTGTGGCTGCCACCACTCAAAGTTTCTATCTTTTGTTTCAAAAGGACATCATTTAAAGTGAAAAACATCAACTGGTATACGGAAAACTGACCAAATGCATTCGAATTGTGTCGATAATTTAGAGCAACGATCCATGGGTCATATGTGACATGTACGAGTCAATCCCACCTTAATCTGAGGCACGGTGTGGCCGGAATCACTCTAAGTGGCTCTCTATTGATTAAAATGGACAACAATTTAAGTACATACGGAAAACTGACCAAACGCATTCGGTTTCCATTGAAACTTTAGGATAAAGATCCATGGGTCATATGTGACGTGTATGAGTGAACGCCGCCTCAATCCGAGGCGCAGTGTGGCCATCACCACTCAAAGTGTCTGCCTTTTGTTTCAAAAGTACGTCATTTTAATTGAAAAACATCAACTGGCATATGGAAAACTGACCAAACGCATTCAGATTATGTCGATACATTAGAAAAACAATCCATGGGTCATATGTGACGTGTATGAGTCAACCCCGCCTAAATCCGAGGTGAGGTATGGCCGGTAGCACTCCAGGTGTACGTATTATGTTTAAAATGGACATTACTTCAGGTAAAAATATATGGTATACAAAAAACCGATCAAATTATGAATTGACTTCCGGATTCCACATATAATTGTCATCTAAATTTTAAATTGAATTCTAAATGAATTATGTATGTTTATAATTATGTTATGAATTATAATTTAATTATGGATGTGTATAGTTCCACCATTATATGTTAAATGTGTATGAATTTGTTATTTATATGTAAGTGTTAGTTGGTTATTGAAGGTACAATAATTGTATATGTATGTGTTAGTTTATCGTAGGTACAATAATTGGATTGAAAATGAGAGGGAACCCACAAAATGAGACCTGGTGGGAAAATTGGAGAGCTGGTTGCAAATTGGGGAGCTGCTGGGCAAATTGCAGAGCTGCTGTGCAATTTTCCTAGTAGAGGCTATGCCAACGGTTCAAAACTGTTGGCATAGATTGTCTAGGTTTTGTTTTACCAACGGTTCATAGAACCATTGGTAAAACACTTTTCCCAATGGTTCTAACCCATTGGGAAAGAGGATATTTTGGTTTTTTCCCAACGGTTTTGAAAACCATTGGGAAAAACATGGTAATTTTCAGCACTTTATCCCAACGGTTGTAAACCGTTGGGAAAAAGATTTCCCAACGGTTTTCCAGAACCATTGGGATAGGGTAATTTTTCTCCACCCTATCACAACGGTTCACTGTAAACCATTGGGAAAAGTTTTTCCCAACGGCTTACTTCCCTACGGTTTGCAGAACCGTTGGTATAACATATACCAACGGTTCTGCAGCCTTTCCCAACGGTTCTAAACCGTTGGGAAATCCTGTATTTCCAGTAGTGTAACCAGGTTGTAAAACTCACAAAATAGTTGGGAAGGATTACGTAACTTTTAAACAAACACTTGGTGTGCACTTTTATGACAAAACAACACTACAATTCACAAAAAAGGATAAATCGACCATTTTCCACACGAATAGAATTATCCAATGGATGAAAAACAATAATAAACATATATATCAGGTTAGAACAATAATAAAATGATGAAACTTAAATGATAAAGGTATGTTCAAGGGATATCCCACCACAAATCCTTGGGGTAATGAAAACACACACCTGTTATCACCATCCAAGAGTTTATAAAACCTAAACCTATGATGACCAGAACTAAACACACAAATAACCCATAAACAATAATGGGATTACATAACCAAAGGTCTATCATGACTAGACTAGAATATAAAACCAAGAAATAATGAAAGGAGGTGGAAGAGGGGGGAGAAATGAGAAGGAATCTCACCTTGGAAACTTGAAAACTCTTCGTATTCCCTTATATATGCACCCTTATAAAAAAGTTAATGGATTAAAACTTATTTTAGGATCTCCTTATGTCGTGAAGAACCAGGGGAAACAAATTTAGAAGAAAATAATAAGAAATGAATGATTTATGGATGAAGGAATTTACCTTCTCAAATCTGAAAAATTTTAAGAACCCTGATTTATTTCTCCATAAAATGTGAATAAAATGAGCTCCAAAGTGGAAAATTAGATAATGGGGTGAGGATAGGGATTTTTTCCTTGATTGGGAGGTGGAATCACCAAAAAATATTAAAAAATGAAAAAGATATAAAAGAAAAAATATATTTTTTTAAAATGAGAAATGGGCCCACGGGCTGGCCTAATACCCAAATACGTAATAAAAATTTACCATAATTATGAATTATTAATGCGTAAAAAGGTTTCTATGGTTTGAATATGTCAGGGAAGGAAAATTAGGAATTGGAATGGGCGAAAAATGTTTGAAAAAATTATTTATAAAAGAAACAAATTTGGTTTTAAAATCTAGAAATGGGCCCACGGTTGGCCTAAATCATGAAGTAACCACCCTTTCTCCAAAAACTACCAAACAAGTAATGGGAAACCAAATATTAGATGATTAGACATATATGGAAGTTCAAAACTCAAAATTAATCTCACCCAACACCCAAGAAAAAGGATCTAGATTTTCAATGAACCGAATCCAAACAAATTTATGAAAAAAAAACCGGGTGTGACACCTATCATTATCATTGTTCTAATACAATAAAAAAGATATATTTTTTATAAAACTATTTTTATAAATACCACAGAGGAAAGAAACTAAATTTTACTTTATGAAAAAATTATGGAAAGAAGAATTGGGAGAATAGTCTTAAGGGAACTGGAAAATCATTCATGTGTAGAAAAAAAGGCTATTGATCAAGTGAATGACGAAGACATGTAAATAATAAATCCAATGAAAATAATGGGGATAAATCTGAATAAAATATACCCACCACAATATAATTCTACAACTATAAGTAATATGTAGTTTTTTTTAACCAATGAAATAATTCAAGGGTTAATAATTATAATTAGTTTAAACAAACCCTTAATCCAATAGGGCAAGGGAAAGATCAGGTGTTCACAACCACTGAAGTGGATTATGAGAATAAAGTGGTCAAATGTACACTTATCATCTACTATATAACTAAAAATATATTTTTGTATTCTTGTTCTACCCACTCTTTTATATCAAAATACTTTTCTAAGGATATTACATCACTAACTCAATTATTAGAAGTTGAATTATTAGTGAATGTTCTTAATGGTATGATGATAAAATATCATATTGATATCTCCTTTTCGATATAATTTTGGGGTAATATGATTCATAAAATCTTTTGATTCTCCCTCTAGTTAAATTTTATGTGATCTCAGATATAGATTAGAATTATATATATAGTATCCCATATTAATTTCTGAGTAAGGGAATTTAAATTTGATATTCTGAATTAACTACTGATTGTTTATCTATGAGATGCCGAATATGAAGTTCCAATGGAAACTAATTCTATTATATGGTTCTTCTCACCTATTCATGAGGGGTATTTATGTCAAAAAGTTTGATAGAAAGTCAAAATTGAAAATATTAATATTGTATGTGAATATATTGATGTATTTTATAAAGAGTTTCTATGTCTTAACATGAATCATGAATTTGAATTTTCAATATAATTTTCACGCAGTTCTATTCACATTTTAAATAATTCTTATATAATGGATCTAATTGAGTTGTGGGAATTAAATAAGTAACTTGAGGGGAATCTTGATAAGGGATTCATTTGACTATGTTTGTCATAATGGGGTGAACCTATTTTTTTAATAATACATATTAATAAATGCATCTCTTCATTTATCATCGGAAACTTAACAAGATTACGATATTAAATATTTTTTTGATCAATAATATAGAAATTTATAATTTTCAATGAGAAAACTTCGATTAGAATATCATCATTTAAGGGTTAAAAAAGGGAGGACATATATAAGATAGTCTTCCGTATGAGGTATGGTCAGTATGAATTTATAGTTATTTCATTTGGACTTATCAATTCCATAACTATCTTCATGTATATAATTAAGAGAGTATTTAGATATTTCATTGATCATTTTTCGGTAGTATTTATAGATGATATTCTTATATATCCAAAGATTAGAATAAGAATATCATTTGAGGATTTTGTTAAAGACCATGAAGAAAGAGCAGTTCTATGAATTTTTAATTAAATATAATTTATGGATACAGAAAGTATCATTCTTGGTTCACGTAATTACAATAGAGGTTATATTAGTGGATCCCCCGATGAGAGAAGTTATTAAACATTGTCCCATACCAACCATGGTTTTTAAAAACTATATTTTTCTTGTTTTGGATAGATACTAAAAATTCTTTGTAAACAATTTACCATAGATATCAAATCTACTTACAAATTTAACATGGAAGGGAGCCAAATTCATATGGAAAAATGAATGTGATGGTAATTTTAAGGAAATTAAATGAATGTTGGTCAGTACACCTGTAATCATACTACCCTATTGTGGAGATGGGTCTGTGATCTATATTGATTCATAAAAGAAGTAATTGAGATGATTTATCATATATAATTAAATGGTAGTAGCATATGCCTCTAAAAAATTGATGGTTCATGAAAAAAATCACACAACTTGAAATTTGGAGTTGGCATTAATAATTTTGAATTTGAATAAATAGAGGAATTATAATAATGGTGAAATTTATAAAAAATATATATCAATCATAAAATATTTAATTATATATTCACATTAAAAGAGTTGGATATTAAATAAATAATATGGTTGTAATTGATTAATTATTATGACTGATCAATGCATTACCAACCAAGGAAGGTGAGAAAGGCGGGTGATGCTCTAAGTAGGAAGGACCATGCTAGTTTTTCTATGATGATGAATGAAAGAGATCTAATAGTTATGTATTTATTGATGATTCACCTTGAAATAATATTTAATGAAGAAAAATCCTATCTTTAATAGATAAATATTTGAACATATATTCATTTCATATTTAATAGGAACATAAGGAAATATAGAGCTATATAATATGGTACAAAAAATTCATAAGTTTAGTCATGATAGTGATGGAATGATAAGGTTCATTAATAGAGTATGTGTCCTTTAAATACTACAATTAGAGGATCTATTTGATGAAGATGATATTTTGTAACTCTCTCTTCATCCTGGAAGTATGGAGATGTATAGAGTTCTTAAATATTATTTCAAGTAGGATAACCTGAAGAGAGATATTATAGATTATGTATCTTGATTATAGGTATGGAATAATGTTATGGTTGAGAGATATAAGTCTAAGTGGAAATTAAAACAATTACCTATACCTGAGTGGAAATGGGAAAACATATTTATTGATCTCATTGTGACAATTCCCATGTTATCTAAAGATCACTATGCAATTTGGGTTATAGATGATCTCCTTACAAAATCATCCCATTTCATTTATATCAGAGAAGAATTATTACTTAGTAATGTCATCAGGATATACATTAAATAAGTAGAAAGGTTTCATGAAATACCAATATCAATCATATTTTATTGATATTTAATGTTTTCTATAATTTCTAAAGAGTTTACTCTATGAATTTCGAAGGAGCTTAGGATAAAGACCTTCCTAGAGTAGAAGTTCCTTAAAATAATAACAATAACTCAAGCCTTATGATAGGTCCTCATAAATCCATATATCATAGAAAGTAAAAAACTCTAATATATTGGGAAAATGATGGAGAATAAAATCTATTTTAAAATGGGTTAACTAATAAAAAAAAGATAAAGTTATATCCATTCAGTAGTATATTAGGGAAGTTCTGAGTCAAAAAAAAATTTACGTTGAAAATAATCTTTTAGACCTATAATTCAAAGTTAGTGATAAGGTAATCCATAAAATATCTCCATGGAATAATGTTATGATATTTGAAAACAATAGAAATCTAAGACCCAAAAATATCAGTTCCTATGAAATTATTGATTGTATAAAGATGATATCTTATCACTTGGTGCTTCATCTGAACCTTTTCCAAGTAAAAAAATTGTTAAATGTTTATCTTTTGAGAAATTACATACATGATCCTTCACATGTGCTAAAATCATCGGTAATAACACTAGATCATGATCTTTCTTATGAAGAATAACTAGTAGAAACACTGAATCATAGATATAATTTGCTAGAAAAGATGAAAACAAACATGGTTAAGGTTATATATTGGAATTAAAAATTTATAAAGTAACTGGGGAACTTGAGGTTGTAATGAAGCAGAGGTATCCTCGTTTTTTTAATGAATGTCATGAAATTTTGGTGTTGAAATTCTTATAATGGTGTAGAATATAACACCCATATATTTCATAATATATTTTCTCTTCAATAAAAAAATGTTTTTAATATATTATGTGATATAAAAACCTAAAATTATTTGATTAATTATTAAAAATTATAAAATAAATAACATTATACGTTATTTCAATTAAATATAATTTTTGAAAATAATTTCAAATTCACTTAAAAAGTATTATTGAACCTAAAAAACCTTTTCAATTTTTTTATAATCATTGTTTTTGAATATTTTTTATTTAAAAATTAATTTAGAGTATTTAAATTATGAAATTATATTTTTTAGACATATATAAAATCAATTAATTGTTTATTAATTAGATATAATTGATAATAAAAGCATTTGACGGTAAACAAGTTTTTTTTCTTGAAAAACTAATTTTATGTGTGAAATGTATTTTATCTTAATAAATAAAAATAATCAATTTATTTTATTGATTTTAATCATATTTTTATTTTATCTAATCAATGGAATATTTTAATATTCATTTAATAGTCTTCACTAGGAATGGAATAATTATAAATTCACATTATGATTAAAAATGTGTTTTCCTAAAAATGATTCTCATTGCGTTTTAAATGATTATTTTAAAATGAATTTATGAAAATTATAGGAATTGAATTTTCAAAAATGGTTTCCATATTTGGAATCATGATTTGATATTTTTCAAATTATGTAACATTAATTTTTGGTCATAATAAATTGTAACTATGTTAAAAACTTATTACCTCAGTTTAGGTTAAAAGGGTTTAATGAGGGGGTTAAACTAAAATACTAGGTTTAAAATATCACTTAAATGTGTCTAAATTTAATACTTTAAATTTATTTTTACCTTTAATTTTCTGGTCTCAAAAAAATTCTACTTTAACTCAATTTCACCTAAATATGAGTTTAATGTATTTTATTGTTTTAAGTATTTACAAGTTTGCTACCCACCTCAATTATAAAAGGAAACTTCCACCCTTCACTTATTTAGAATAATTTAGCCAATTATTTTAGCCAATAATTAATTTAATATCTTTATAACTTCAATAACCACATGATAGATAATATTTTCATCCTAAAATACTATCTTTTATAGGATTAACGTGTAGAAAAAAGAAGGATTCTCAAAGAACATGTAATCATCTTCACCAACGCCCTTTAAATTTATCACTTCTCTTACCTACTTAAAATATGTTGTATATAGACTAATATAATTTAAAAAGTGTCATAAATATACT
This sequence comes from Viscum album, assembly GCA_963277665.1. NCBI lineage: Eukaryota > Viridiplantae > Streptophyta > Magnoliopsida > Santalales > Viscaceae > Viscum > Viscum album. Next base: position 1,779,538,752 of record OY728157.1, read on the forward strand.
AAAATGTTATTTTGATGATTTAACAACCATTTTATTACTCTTTTCCATCCAATGTAAAATGAAACTATTTCTCAAGCACACAAGTGGACTACCCCAGGAATTGATGAGATTTTTTATCACTAATTAATATGGATGGTAATAATGAAAAATTTAATGAATATATAAGAAATTTATGATATTGAAATTATTATTTAATTATATATTATTATTTACTTTTCTTTTATTCTATTCATTATTAAATTAAAACATCACTTGTGTGTACGTATGGTCTATCATCTCCACAAAGTGATGGATTTCATTTTTCATCAACACAGAATATAATTTTCTATAAAGGTGAATATTATGAATAAATGTTATAATTATAACATGATTAGTATTATTTGGATGGTGAAACATTGAACAAGGTGTAAGTACTAGAATAGTCAAATAAGAATATTTATGGTAAATAGAATAGTTAACTCCTGAATGCTGATTTTAAGGAAGAATTGTTAATAAAGGAGTAACTACAAATTATAATAGAATTTCATATTGTATTAATATTATGAATATTATCCTATTAATGGGTTATAATAAATATAAATCTATTATACAAGAACATAATAGTGCGTATGATAAAATTATGGACCCTAGATAAGGGTTTATAATGCAATTTCATTTTTTATCGGGATTGTTTATGTTTTAGTCTCTTTTGGCAGAATTGTATGATATTTATTAAAACCAATATATAAAATACATATATATTTATTTATTGGGGTTTTCTGTTTTTCTTTCATTTTACTCATTATGTTACTTACAATAATCAGTAAAATGTTTATAAGAAAAAATGAACATATTTCAAATTGTGTCGACAAAATCTTTCTTCTATGTCCGTGTTCTTCAAAAAAATTATTTAATTTTTTTACCAATACATAAATGACTTTAAAAGGTTATTTTAACTACCATTGAATTTATTTATAAATTATTAAAATGATTATTTTCAAAAAAAATTAATATGAATCACATTGTAATTTTTAAGAAAGTGTGAAAAAATATTTTTTTTCAACATATGAAATATGTATAGATTTTCACATTGCCATGAAAATTATTTTCATTGAAGTTTATGTTATATGTTTTCATATTTATTTTCAAAGAAAATAACTTTCAAAATAATTTATATATTTTTATTTAAAACATTATAAAAGTGTATATAATTAATAGATATAATACTTATGACATGATTATGATTTCTGAGATGATGAAACCATGACCATGTTTTAAGGACCAGAACCATAAATGTAAATATTTTATGGGGAACAAAGTAATTAGCACCCAAATATTGATTTAAATAAAAATTATTAATAAATGTGTAACTGGAAATTAAAATGGACTTTTATATTATAAAATAAATATGAATATGCCATGGTATATATATATATATATAATAATTATAAATTTATTATACATAAACTTAAGAATGCATTAAATGGAAGTTAGGACCTGAGGTAAGGTTTTATATTACAAAATCATTTTTAAATGGGATTAATTATGATTGAATATACTTTGGGAGAATTATATTCTATTTATCTCTAAAACACCATATATTTTTTCTCCTATGGTTAATTATGGAGTTTTTAGGTTTTCATTTGATTATCCTATATGTAGTAGTTAAAATGATTATGAAAATGGTTTTCATAAAATCCAACCTTAGTTCTTATTTGGTCGGTGAACTTTTTATTCTATGTCCATTTCTTATAAAGAAATACTTTTTACCTGTAATTATTCTTTTTTTAATTCCATTTTCACTACCTTTAAATTTCAATAAAAATTATTAAAATAAATTAATTGGTTTTCCATCGGAATCACTTTTTAGTTTTTACAAAATTGTGAATGGAATGTTATAGATTAAGGAATAAAACAAGAATGACTTTTCCCACCAGCATAAATGTTATTTTCATTGATTCTTCTATTACATGTTTCAATGGTTATTTTCAAAGAAAATTATATTCTCAATATTTTGGAAATTTTTATTTGAAATATTATCAAAAGAAAAGTATATTTTTCTATGGTTTAAAGTATAGGCTCAAATGTTATTTTAAAGTTATTTTTTATCTATGTCAATATCATTTAATATATATTATGTTTCGCTTGGTATAGGATTCAATGATACAAGCCATGTTATTTCTCTGTATGGATTAATATTGTGTGATGAGAAAATATTAATGAAACCCATTTCTTTTCCATGAGTTATGATATAACTAATTAATGAATGTTATTTTGATATTGTGGAACACATATGCATGTTTTCATTATGTGAAGGGTGGTTCCACTAAATCTATCCAATTAATTGGGTAATTATTGATATATCATGAGTTAATATAAATTTTATGGGGATTAAACCCATTAAAGGAATGCAAAAAGGTTGGGGAGTGAACTAAATAAATTATGGGATTTTATCCACTATGTGATGTCATTATTTGCTGTGATTTTTGACTAATAAAATGATTTTATATGCTTATTATTGTTCCAAAATTCCTATGAAATATTATTATACCTATGGTATGCTCTCATTACTCATTATTGAATAATGACGATTTCTTACTCTTATGACTTATATATTTTGAAATGAAACGTCTTTATGCCATAACCAATGATTTATGATCTATAAATAAATAAGTATGAACTTTATAAGTTATTATTGTGATATAATTCCATCTTCATTATCCTATAATTGTATATGATCATTGATTTATATATCCAATGTTTATGATTAATGAGCGTATGTGCTTACCCTTTCTTAGTTTTCAATGTTTCCCAAGTTATAAAGAATGATTTTAAGTATGATATGTTAAATAAGGGTACTATGAGAGAAGCAATTTGAGAGTGATGTTGAATATCTTTCATAAAATATGATTATTATGTATCTTCTCTCTAAATAAACATATTGTTTATAGTTTAAGGGATATAATTATTGTATAATATAATATTTTTTCATCTAAAATGATTAAATGTGTATATAAATTTTAGTCTGGTAACCTCAAAACATCTTATACATTAACCATCATCATTTATACCAACTATCATATCTTATCAGCACCATCACCACCACCACCACCACCACCACCACCATCATCAAATAGTCATTGTCATCATTTCATTCTCATACGTAAGAGAGGATAGAGAAATCAATAATTTATCTATTAGTGATACATAGATATTAGATAAATGCCACGTATGATGGGATAATAATATTGAATTATAAGGAAGGAGGGATAAAATAACACAATCATCACTAATTAAATAAAACATATATAATATAATCCCTACCTAATAAATTATACACTAATCATAACAACAAAACTCATATTATGGGTCATTGGACACTATTTCAACACATGTTTAATTCTGCCAACCTTTGATCACAATGCGTCTGGATGGATCTTGTTTATATCTCACCACAACCAATTTTCTCAAAATTACCATATATATGAGTAAGGATAGATTTTGGATATTAATATAATTATAAATATCAAACTACCATCCATCTAGGTTCTCTTAAATATAGGTTACAATGATAAATAAATTAACATTAAAATAATAATTGTCATATCTTAGGCATCATCATATAGTAATTTCAACACACTTATCAATAATAACATCTCCCAACAAACATATTTATCTTCATAAAATGCTATATACACAAATCCATTCTTGTACATTCATTTTTTCATATAATTAATTATGATTTTTTTTGAGAATATTATAAATGTTTCTAAAGAGTTTAAAGATCCAATACCAAAGGTGACATGTTCCCCATGAAGCCTTATACACTTTCATACCAATAGAAGAATAAAGGGAATGAATAATAGAATGTGGTATGACACCCATGCTATTTTGTTACAGTTCCATACTAGTTTGGAATGAAACATTTGGTTCAAAGTACACAAATACTAGTAATTGGAATAATACACATTTTATATAGCTTGACCTCAATATTAGTCATTTTATTTCCACTCTATGTAAACAATAATTACAAGTAACTTCCAAAAAGTGCCATGAGGCCCATTTCAAAGGGTACAACCTATAAAGAAAATATAAAACAAGGAATTAATTCCTTAATGATGAACATGTCAGATCACACATTATATATTTGACACACAAAATTTATGTTTAGCATGCCACCATGAAACATTACATTGAATGAAAAAAATTTGATATAGTATTTCAATATATTCAAATTTCACCTTATTATTCACGAATGTTTAAATATTCCATTAATTACATCTATTTGTATTCATGAAAAAACATAAAAGGAAAAAAACATAATTCATTATATATTTATTCATAAATTCATTGAACTTTAATTATTTTCATTTTATTTTTGGATTATTATGGGTTATTTAATCATTATGAAAAAATCATAGTTTATTCATATGGAATAAAATATATCAAATTCTAGATTAATCTACCTCAAAACCAATGATGTATCACCAGTCATCAGTAATTATCCTTTGTATCTATATTTCATAAAACATATATTATATTAAGATTTATTATTGATTATAATGATATGAGAGAATATATTTACAAGGAAAATGGGTCTTGTATCATCTTTTTTAACTAATTAACACCACAAAATTTTAATTAGACAACTGTTAAATCATTGAATTAAATGTAAATCAATATTCCTTTATTAAAATTTCATTTTCAAACCAACATAATGATAGATAACCAATGACATTATCAACTTTACATTAATATATTTTCTTAATTTTTATCCTACACAAAAATTTATATTTATAAAAAATTCAAAATAATAAATAATAGAATAAATAAATTTAAAATATCAATATATTTTAATAATATCCAAAAGTTTAACCTTATAAAGTCCTTAAAAATTTACATTACAGTTTTTAGTACAATGGTTCACTCAGAACTTTATTATGGGATATACCACTAGGTCAAAATGTACTATTTACCCTTTAATTATGAAATGACCAAAATATCTCTCATTTAATTTTAAAAACATTGTGAATAAAAAATACCAATTACAACATCCACCCAACATTAATTTTTTTCCATCCTCAAATAGATAAAATACATATCATAATAAATAATGTGTCTTATATTGTAAATATTTCTCATTAATACTGAATGTTACATGCAAAATAGAAGCTCCAATGGTGGGAGAAATATTTAAAATTTATTTTAAATAAAATTTCTCTGAACCTAAAGAGAGGATATTTCACATTAAATTTCTAATTAACATACTTATATCTGAAATAAATTATTTTTTTAGCTTAGGATACTTTCTTCCTTGAAGATTTTGATCTTAGAAAAATCCTTTAAGATTACCTACATTTTATTATAAGGATTCAAGTGCCAAATCGCTCTAACAATGATCTACACATGGTCATTTTATCTCCGACCAATGCCAATTGATTTCTAGGTTCAAGAACAAACAACAAATAATAAATGATATTTAATTTTTTAATGATCATTTTTAGATCCTTCAAAAATATAGGAGTTATTCTCATTCATGAGGGGAAGAGAGGAGTAATTCGAGAGTGTGAGGGGGAGAATTATATTGAGGGAAAAGATTATCTATTTTAAATTTTAAATTTATTGAATAACACCCTACATAAAAGATATAACCATTTATTTTTGGGTGTATAGTTTAGGTTAAAATAATATTTTAATATATGGATACCCTTAAATAATATTTTAAAAATTAATAAACCCCATCCCACATAATAAAAATAATAATAATAATAATAATAATTTTTTTTGATGTGTGATAATGTTTTTAATGGTAAATAATATTTACCTACTGGTAAATAAATATATACCAGCATATCTGGTATAGGTCCATTAATCATCCTCACTATTTACTGAATTCCTTAATAAATATTCAATTCAAATATTTATTTCATCAATAAATATTTTTGATTGATGAAAATATGAATAAATTTATTCCTTAATGTCAAGGATAAAATTTATTCTAAAAGTTAAATTCAAATAAAATTTAACCAATATCAATGGAAGCAATTAGTATTGACCTTCTTTAATTAACTAAAATAACCATGTCATTACACCATGGTCATAAAATTTAATTTGATGGTTTTATTCCAATAAATTGACAGGTACATCGACTTCTATAAACATGGAAGGGAAAATCATTCCCCAACTTATCCACTAATAACAAGTCAATCGTGAAACTTCAAATATACCATTGATATATAAGGACTATAACATGAATTAATGATAACATTGATGTATAAGGACTATTAGACATGATCTTATATAAGAATATATTACGACACTAAAACATGGGGAATTCCAACTATAGGTTCTATTCTTATAATCTCCCATTTTGGAGATTACCATGTAAAAACATCATGAGAATAAAATTCATCTTCTTAAGAGTACTCACACCCAATTTCTAATATACTATGTGTTCCATCATAGTATGTTTTTACAATATAGAACTATATTTAAGATTATCGTTATAGAACTTCATGTTTCTCATGATATTAGGGAACTTATATGACATTATCAAAATGAATAATACTCTTTTGCATTATTACATGAGGAAAATGAATAACATTTAAAAGTAAGTAAAAAAGAATATTTTATTAGTATTTAACTAATTTAATATTCAGATAGTCAAAGTAAATGTTTTTTTACTAGGACATCAAATCAAAAAAGGCTCTATCTTGTAATAGATTCTACTATATATGAAATTCGGTCCACTATACCTCGCATGATAATCATGTATCTGCTGATTTAAGGCTTTATTCAAGGGTTCGATAATGTTATCTTTCATTGGAATATTTCTTACAGGAACCTCACCTCTCTGAGAAAAAAACCCAAAAGAGATGATACTTCTGAATTATGTGATTCGTTTACTGATGTGACCTTAGTTATTTTGTAAGATCAACCACTACAATATTATCACAATAGATTGTAATATGATATTTAGTTCTAGTTACCATAACATGATCTTGTATGAGATTGAGTATCCATACTACTTCATTAGTTTCCTCAGAAGTCGAAATATACTCATAATCTACGGTATAATCTGTGAAAAAAACCTGTTTTTGAGATTTTTCATCACATAAAACCTATATTAAAAGTGAATATGTATCCCATTTTTGATTTACTATCATCCCGATCTATTTAGAAACTACCAAATGTATATCCTATGATGACTAGTTCCTCATATCCCTTATATACTAGTAATATATCCTTAGTACGCCATAGGTACTTAAGGACAGTCTTGACCATCATCCAATGAAGGTCAACCAGGTGTTATTTATATATACACACCAACATTAATGTGTAAGAGACATATAACCTAGTATATATAATATCATTCATGAATGACCCATTCACCAAACCAGAATCTCTTCGGTTTCTTTTCAATATATGTACCTTGACTTAGGCTAATAAGCCTCTTATATCTGTAAAAATAAATATTGATCCCAATAATATATTCTAACATTCCTTAGTCCTTCATGGAGAAGTATTTATTCAACCACTCATTAACAAATAGTTAAACTAGTATCTTATTTACTATATGTTATATGTCGTCAATATATTCTATTAAGAAAATTACTGCACTCTTACTAAAACATGTATAGAAAAAAGGATCACATTGATTTTTTATGAAATTAATTTTTTTATGGATTTATCAAAACAAATGTTCCATGGCCTAGATGATTTCATTAATCCATAAATGGATTTTTAAAATTTTCTTATCTTATTTGTATCCTTTAGAGTCACAAACCCATCAGGTTGTATTACATATAAATCATAATAAAGGATGCCATTAATGAAGGATATTTTAAGATCTATTTATCTTAGTATTATAGTCATGGTAGGCAGCAATTAAGTGTTTAATTCTTATTCAATTCAGCATTGAAACTGGGGAAATTTTTTCTATAGTCAATTCCATGATGTTGTTTAGACCCTTTTGAAACCATCCATGCATTATATATACCAACGTTTCCTTCCATGTCCAGTTTATTCTTGAGTACCCATATAAAAGAAATATAATTTACAACTATTGGTGGATCTACGAAAATCTAGACTTGGTTTTAGTACATGGAAGCCATTTTAGAATTCATAGATTCTTATCACTTAGAAACATTTGTGCCACTTATTGCTTCTTTATATGTTAGAGGGTCATTTTAATCAACTAGTAATGAGTTACCATCTTCAGTGACTAACTAAATATAACGTTATTGTTCTCTATCCTATCATGCAATCCTATGCAGTAATTGTGTCCCTGGAATAGATCATTCTTCCATAAAGTGGTTTGAAATCTATTACTATGACATCTATTGGGTATCATGATCTTGTACTTGGATGAAGGTTATCTCACTCCTACTAACACTTTTAGAGATAAGATCCTTTTCATGAAATGCGGTAATTTTGTCAACTATAAATAATTTTATGAAGGATTGTATAGTTAGTAACCCTTTATTTCATTTAGATATCCTATAAAGATACATGTTGCATCAGAGAGTGAAAAATTGTTACCTGAAGTGTCCAAAAAAATTTCTCAACTCCAAACTTGTATGTATGAAATCACAGTAATTTTTACATTCAATAATTGTTATGTTATAGCAACTATATCTTTAGTTGGAACTTGGTTTTGTATGTATTTTGATGTTTGTAATGAATATCCCAAAAGAATAATTGAAGATTCACATGACTCATCATTAGTCTCACCATGTCTGACACTGTTTGGTTCTTCCTTTTATTTAAAACATTCTACTGAGGTGTATATGGAGGTGTGAGTTGAGATAGAATCCAAAACTCCCATAAATAATAAATTAATTCTTGATTAAGATATTATCTACCATGATCTATGTGGGGTTTCTTAATCTTTTTACCATGATGGTTCTCAACTTCATTCATGTATTCCATAAATTTTTCAAAGTAATCCAACTTATACCTCATCAAGTAGACATTTCCATATCAACTAAAATCATCTGTAAGTATATTTACCCTTCCCTTTACTCAATAGTAAAAGGTACACATATATCGGTATGAACTAATTCAATAATCTCTTTATCCCTTTCACCTTTTACACTAAATGAGTATTTATTCATTTTACCTTGTAAATATTCATTACATATACCAAGTGGTTTTAGTTAAAAAGAGTATAGATATTTATCATGGTATAATTTAGTCAATCATGTTTAATATACATGATCTATCTCGTGATTCCAAAGTTGGGTGTGGTATGAGTCACGTGAAGTAGTTTCATTATCAATTTCTATTACCCGACTTGTGAAATACAATAAATAAAGTATAATTTTTAAATGGTCCTTATCATAACACATTATATCATTACAAAATAAGAAAAATTTAATCCCAAAATTGAAAATAAATTTATATGTATCAAGTTTGGATACATAAATAATTATTCTAGTAATGAATGACACATAATAATAACCTTTCAAAACCCAGATCACTCTATGTGGAAAAGGTGAGGTGGTATCCCTTGATTTCAACAATAGAAAATTTATCTTCATTGGATTCTCATAGATCTACCTCCCCTAAGTCAATATTTTTTATTCTACCTAGTTCCTATATTTGAATACAAATGTATGCACCAAAATATTTATCTAATACCCAATTAGTATAAATAGATACATTTTACTCAATAAAAATGATCCTAAAGCTACATTGGATAGGTGTATTTTTTCTTCTAGTGACCCTACTTTCCACATGAAAAATATAAAACATCTTATTCCCTTTCTTTCAACTCAATCTTCCCATTACTTGAATGAAATAAATAAGATTTGGAATTAAATCTATTCACTTTTCCCTTCTATTTATTCACCATATAGATGAATGGATTTCCATGATTAATATTGTATTCACTTGTAGAATAAGAGTAATCAAACTTGGGAGAGAATTCACTATGTTGTTCATATTAATATTTACAAAAAAACATGAGAAGATATGAGGAGTGATGAAATAATTAGATCTGTGCCTAGCTATTCAAAGACATTAAACCCTGTAACCTCTAGACACTCAATGAAACCAATGATTTTGTCTACCCGGGGCCCATCTAGAGCTCACTCTCCTAGATTTATCTAAAAACAATACTTGGAGATATCAATACTGTCATGTTTATACATCTCCAAATATATGCCATGTAGATTGTCAAGTATTTTATAAGCATACATGTTTTCATGAGACATCATGAGTTCAATAGACATAGATGATAACTTCAAATAATAAATGTCAACCACAACATTTCTATGTTTTTATAGACTAGTAACTCTTCATCACTCACCTCTTTGATTTGTGAATCAGGAATGAAAGATTCTAGAACGTAAGATTTCCATTCATGGAACATCATAACCAAATGGTATTTGAACCAATCATGAACATTACTTCAAGTGAGGTAATGGTATTTATCTAATATATATTGTAGGGGTAGTTTGGATGACCATATTTCCATTCTCTATAATTATAAAATATAAAATTATTAGTACTTTTCATGATTAAAAATTATGTGAAAAATAATAATAATTAATTTAATAATTAAATATCCCTCTAATTTATCAAGTCCCAAAACCCCTCATGTAATGGCCCAGACCTCTCTGGTCCATTACATTGTAAAAATTTTATGTGGTCAAACACAACGTGTTTTATAATAATAATTTTTTATAATAATAATTGATAAGGTTGGCGTGAAAATATTTGGTGTTAATTAGATTAAATGATTTTAATTTAATCATTGTGAAATAAAAGAAAAAAATTTAATGTATTTAATTCAATGAGGGGGAGGTTCATGGTTTCTTTTTGATTTATTTAAATTTTAATAAATAATAAATTATCTGTGTAATGGGCATATAATGTGAGGCGCATGTAATAAATTATAAAGGAATAAATTATACTAAATGAGGCGCATGTAATAAATTATAAAGGAATAAAATGCATGGGGCGCATGGGCGTGACCTTGAACAGGAGGCGTTGTGCGGATCTCAACAATTAAAGTTAGAATTGTGTAAATAACATTAAAAGGGTATTATTATATAATAATTTGTTATAATAATAATAATATGAAGAGGTGTATGGGGGGGAAACCCCTTATGGGAAAATCCAACTTATATTTTGGAATATTAAAATAATTATAATAATATTCATTTAATAGATTATAAAAAATAATAAAATGATAATGAAGAATGGAAGGGGTTCCCAACCCGTGTGTTAATATCATGTGATGGGGGAGATGGAGAAATTATAAGATAATAATTCGGCGTCAATAATAATTATTATTATTAATGATAATGACGGCGACCCGTTGATGAAATTGAAAGAGGATTTATTAATATTATATTAAATAATAATGATAATGGTGACACAAATATGTGTGTGATTGGTAAATTAAATTAAATGGGTTTAATTTGTTTTGGATTTGTGCTATTATTATTATTTTAATAATAATAATATCATTTTATTATAATTATTATGTTTTCATAATGACAATAATGTTTGAAAAAAAGTGCAACTAACAAAATTAAATGGTTTTAATTTTGGTTAGTTAGTTAAATGATTTGAATTTAATTAAATGGAATGGTTTTAATTTAATATTAGAGTAACCATGGTAAACTAATTTAATGGGATTAAATTAGAACATTAATGATTGGTGTTATTATTATTAATTTTATTAATAATAACATTGAATTTAGAATGAAAAGATGGGGCGTGTTGGGCATGGAGTATATGCAAGGAACCACTTTTGGTGGAGTGAGGGAATTGTGGAAGAGAATAAATGATATTGGAGAGAGGGAAGAATTATAAGGTAATAGTGGGAATAAAATTAAATAAGAAATAAATGATAAATGGGATATTTGGTGACGAATTCTAGCATGAAAGGGAGTCCAAATCATGATTGATTTTGGAGTTATAAAAATAAATAAATAAGCAATTAATAATAATAATAAAATATTGTTAATATTAATTTTGATGATTAAACACTTTTTTCACTATAACTTCATCCGACCTCAGTTTTACGAACCGTCAGCGGCAGCGTAACCCTAAAATTATGATGGTCATTTTATGACCAATGATGAATACCTTTTAATGACTCATGTCTCGGGTCAATAAAACACCTATTATTAATTGAAGTTATTATTATCATTAAACGCATGGAAACTGCATGACATGTTTTGTGTTGGCCAGTCAAACAGTGTAACAGTTGTATGGTCACGTCGTGTATTCATTAATACATGTTGCGTACCATTTTACCTTTTCATTGCCTCTATAGGAGATGGTCGCGTGTTATTTACGGACCCCTCTTCTTCTCCGCACGACGACGCTCCCAGATGACCCAGAAGCCTTCCTCCTATCTTCTTCATCCGGACTCCGATCGTCAATCTGTTAGTGGCTGCGGGATTGTGTCGACGAGGCGAAAATCATGCACCTATTTCCTTTACCTCTTCTTTGACTTCCTTTTTGGAGTTTCCTACTGAGGTGATTACTGATATTTGACGAGAATGACACTCTTTGACGAACATCATCTTAATGGTACATTCTACCCTGTTCTTATTCCTTCCATGATCTCCTCTTTCTGTTCCTCCTTTCCATGCTATGAAAAGTGACACCTTAAACCTTAATGGAGTCTCTCTTGGTTGTTAGTGCAGTTGTGCCGCAGCATCCACGGGATGACGTAGTATTCGGGAGGAGTGATCAAAATCCTGATGGTGGTTGTTCTCGTAGAAGGACATCAAAACCGGTTCAAGTAGGGATCTTAACTTTGTCTCTATCTCTTTTGTGCATTACGCGGGGTAGGTATCCTCTTGTTTTCGTGATATATGGTTGAACCAGTAAATAAAGATACTAACTGGTTAAAGAACGGGTTTGGGGAATTTTGTTGATATTGTTGTTTTATTTACATCAATGCTTATCCTTTGATTATGTTATGAATTGAATAGACTTATGCCTACTAAAATTCATGGTCGTTGGGGGCCTTTGGTTGCGCAATTAAATGTTTCCCTATTTTTCTGGATTTTTTTGTGGATGGAATTTCATAGAATGTGGAAATTGGTTAATCATGTAAACTTGGATGATTAAATGATTACTCTGAACCCTTTTATGATCACCCCGATTAAACTAAATGAAAGAATGAATTTATGGGTTCTGGTTGGGGTTTAATTATGTGAAGGGGTGTTTCATGGGTTTTTGTGGAATGGGTATTGTTTCTGATGTGTTTGTGGTTATTGTGGTTAGATGGGTGGCTGCAGGGATGGGTTGTGCATATGAATAAAAGTGGATGAGTTAACTAATGAATTGTGGGGAATGGTAGTTGATTAAATACGGAAAATCAATGGAATTTATTGGATGATAAAAGAAAATGGTTTTGTGTTGCTTAAGATTTCCCTAACATTATTTGTGGTTGGCAGGGATATGTTTTACGAACGACTAATCTAGTTTGGTTATTGTTAGTTGCTTGGTATTTAAGGAACTGATAAACTAAAACTGTTGAAACATGAAAAGCTTAATGGGGTTTGGGGTTGTTTATTGTGTGCATACTTTTGAGGTAGCAGTGTCGAGGCATGTGCTCAGATCTTTTGTGTAGAAGCCTTAGGATGGGTTGAGTGGTTGATATAATTATATAAATGTATATGTTTTATATTTATTTATGCACCCCACCCATATTGAGCACTACGTTCCAAACACCCGTGGGATGGGGAGTGAGATTCTCAAACATCTAAAGGATGGCTGGTTATTGTTCTTCCCTGTGCTCCCTCTTCCAGGTTCTATAGCCCAAGATCCTTCTGGCAGGTTACGAAAGATGTTTCCCAAGAGTCTTCGGGATGAGGATGTGATATGTTCCCAGGTGTCTTCGGGATGAGATGTGATGTGGTTCCCAGGTGTCTTCGGTATGAGATGTGGTTATGGCCAGGGATTGAGTGTTGGCAGGATACTATGAGCTTCGTATGACCAGGTTGTGGCACTAGCTCGAGCTTCATATGGCCAGGTTACGGTACTAGCTCAGGAAGAGGGGGAAGCATCAGAGTGTTAGGTGTGAGGGCTTGAGCAGTATACAGTGGGAAGGTGGTGTAGGGTACCCATACTTTGATAATATTACTATAATACTCTATTGACTTGTGATATTTGGTGAGTGTGGCTGGTAATGTTGTGTGGATAGATTCCTTTCTAGGCTTTGGTTCCTTCTGTTTTCTCACAGGGCAATAAGATGTATCCCCACCTGTGCACAAGAGCATTAGGTTTTCCTACTGAGTATACTTGTATGCTCACCCAACGTTTACATTCATGTTTTTATGAGGAATTCAGGGACCGTGCGGGACCTTGCTAGTTGGGCGTTGGAGTTTTGCTAGTTGCGGTTTTTGCTTTATTTTTTTGGTATCATACTTTGGATATTTTCTTGTAATGGTACTTTTGTTTCAGTAATGTATAAAACATGCATATGGGTTTTGTTTTGGGTTTATTTTCATTTACTTGTTCCTTTTTCTTTTGGTGTTTGACTCATCCTATTTCCCAATCTTAATAATAAAAAGGGTAATGCCTCCCATATTTGTGAAAACTCATACCCTTGGTGTTAGTCACCACTTCAGGGGCTACTGGAGGTGGGACTCGGGGGGTTATTATCTCACTTTCACCCTTACTAGCTCAGGAGGGGCATCTTTGGTGGGAGGGGGTCATGACATAATGGTATCAGAGGCTGATGGTTGAGAGATAGGATGGAGTCTGGAGTTAGGAACAGTGAGGATTGCATGGGATGGTAGGGCAACAGTGTTGGCTGATCTTGGTGCGTGACATAGCCCAGGGAAGACCAGCTAGGACATGGGATTTTAGGGCCCCCCGTGATCCGATTCAAGGACTCTGAGATTACCAAACTACCAAGTAAGACTACATTGATTGTAGGGTAGAGACCCTAGGAAAGGTACATGCATCATCATGATTTGTGTTTTACTTAATTTGGGTGTTTGGGGAAAGAATTCAAAATAAAATGATAAAATTAAACCTTGAGAAAATTTCCTTGCTACTTGGGCTTAGGTGTTCATTGTTTGTCGTACAGCTATGGCACCTAGATGTCATTCTCGGGTGACTCGGGCAGTTGAGGTCTAGTAGATTCAGATGGCCGATCAGCTGAGGATTGACCGAGAAGTGGAAGATGACTTGTGGCAGCGCACGTTTCGTTCTTTCCAGTGACAGAGCTTGAAGAAGAATGAATGTAGCACTTCGGATACATAATCTGAGAGTTGTTTAGAGAAACTTGAGATCACCTCTGGGATTATCAGGGCTCCATTAGAGTACTGGGTTCCTCTAGCAGTAAGCCAGCTTCAAGGAGCGGCGCTTCAGTGGTGGATGCTTTACCATGGGGAGGGGAAGGAGACAGAAGTTCTATGGACCAACTTTGAGAAGGAGTTCCGCGAGGAATTTCTTTCCTCGATGAGGAAGGCCGAGAAGATGGAGGAGTTGTTGTCCCTCTAACATGGAAGCATTTCAGTGTGGTAACTAGGTTTCATGTTAAAGGATCTCCTCCATTTTCCCTGAATCTCTTTCTAGATGAGGATTCTCGAGCCATACATTTAGAGGAGGCACTTCACCACTCTATTCGGTGCACGGTGACCCCTTTCACCTTACCAATGTTACTGGAAGTATAGAAGAAGGTAGATATAATTGAGAGGATGCACTCGCAAGTAGGTCCACCACAATAGAGAAGTCACCCAAGATCATCCAAGAATGATACAATCAGCAGTAGATCCCCAGAAACATGACCTTCCAAGTTTTGACCAGCAGGGAGCAGACTTTAGCAGGTCCCATACCAATCTCACGCATTTCCACCCATTTTTTATGGGCCAGGGACCGAGGTTCTTTGCTTGTGGGAATCATGGGAATCTTGGTAGACATTTCCCTTTTCAGACTCAGTATGGAGGGACTGGCTAGGTTCAGCCCCATCCCCAGTAGTAGTTCCTAGCCTGACCCTTCCAGCAGCAACAGGCTCCAATCCCTCCAAGGGGAGCTGGAGCAGGTGGTGTCCAACCACAAGGAGTTCCTCAACAACCCCAACCAGGATGTGGTCGAAGAGTTGGACTTCCATATGGAGGCAGAGGAGTGGGACGTGAACAGTTGCACGCAATAGAAGGAGAGAACCTAGCAAGGACAGAGATTGAGAGAGATGTTTTTGGTTTTACTTAAATGCTCTCGTATATGTTTAGTTAAAATTCAAGAGCATCACACTCCTTTTTTGAAACTCATTCTCTCCCATGATTTGTGACTAGACCTTGTTTTTCATGAGTCTATAATGATAAGTTGTTTCCCTCTTTCCTTTAAATGTGTGTGAAGAGTCCTAACATGTTGGGAGAGGAGGACCTGATCCCTAATCAAGACGCATTAATGTGGAAGCGATTAAACCCGTGCAGGCGAGTCACTACCACCCAAAGAGGATAGTATCTTGACATGGGAGAAGGAATTCCCCAATCCATGTGTTGGGGCAGCGTGTTTCTTGTTTTGTGCAGTGTTGGGGGCAGTGTGTGTATGAGAAATCCTAAATTATAGGGGTGGGAGGACCTAATCCCTAATCGAGACGCATTAATGTGGATGTGATTAAACTTGTGCAGGTGAGTCACTGTCGCCTAAAGTGGATAATATCTCGACATGGGGGAAGGAATTCCCTAACTCTGATAATTAGGATAGTGGTTGGATTCTTATTATGATGAGATCCATGAGAGGTATCTTGTTGGGTGGTTGTTCGGACCTTTCCCCTTTTTATGGGTTGGTTTTTAATTCTCGATGATGAGAATGTTTTGATAGGTATCTGATGTAATGGCACGGACCTCTCCAGTCCATTACTTTGTAAAAATTTGATGTGGTCAAACACGACGTGTGTTATAATAATAATTTTTTATAATAATAATTGATATGTGTGGCATGAAAATATTTGGTGTTAATTAGATTAAATGATTTTAATTTAATCATTGTGAAATAAAAGAAATAAAATTGAATGTATTTAATTCAATGAGGGGAGGTGCATGGTTTCTTTTTGAGTTATTTAAATTTTAATAAATAATAAATTATGTGTGTAATGGGAATATAATGTGAGGCGCATGGAATAAATTATAAAGAAATAAAATATAATAAATGAGGCACATGTAATAAATTATTAAGGAATGAATTACATGGGGCGCATGGGTGTGACATTGTACAGGAGGCGTTGTGCGGTTCTCCATAATTAAAGATGGAATTGTGTAAATAAATTTAAAAGGGTATTATTATATAATAATTTTTTATAATAATAATAACATGAAGAGGTTCATGGAGGGGGGGGGAACCCCTTATGGGTAAATCCAACTTGTATTTTGGAATATTAAAATAATTATAATAATATTCATTTAATAGATTATAAAAAAAATAATAAAATGATAATAACGAATGGAAGGGGTTCCCAACCCGTGCGTGAATATCATGTGATGGGAGAGAGGGAGTAATTATAAGATAATAGTTGGGCACCAATAATAATAATAATTATTAATGATAATGATGGCGACCCGTTGATGAAATTGAAAGCGGATTTATTACTATTATATTAAATAATAATGATAATGGTGACACAAATATGTGTGTGATTGGTAAATGAAATTAAATGGGTTTAATTTTTTTTAGAGTGGTGCTATTATTATTATTTTAATAATAATAATATCATCTTATTATAATTATAATTATTTCATAATGATAATAATGTTTGAAAAAAATGTGCAACTATAAAAATTAAATGGTTTTAATTTTGGTAAGTAAATTAAATGATTTGAATTTAATTAAATGGAATGGTTTTAATTTAATATGAGAATAACCATGGTAAACTAATTTAATGGGATTAAATTAGAACATTAATGATTGGTGTTATTATTATTAATTTTATTAATAATAACATTGAATTGAGAAAGAATAGATGGGGCCTGTTGGGCATGGAGTATAGGCAAGGCACCACTTTTAGTGGAGTGAGGGAATTGTGGAAGAGAATAAATGAGATTGGAGAGAGGGAATAATTATAAGGTAATAGAGGGAATAATATTAAGTGATAAATAAATGATAAATGGGAGATTTGGTGAATAATTCTAGCATGAAAGGGAGTCCAAATCGTGATTGATTTTAGAGTTATAAAAATAAATAAGTACGTAATTAATAATAATAATAAAATATTGTTCATATTAATTTTGATGATAAAAAACTATTCTAACTATAACTTCATGTGACCTTAGTTTTACGAACCATCAATGGTAGCGTAACCCTGAAATTATGATGGTCATTTTAAGACCAAAGATGAATACCTTTTTATGACTCATGTCTCGGGTCAATAAAACACCTATTATTAATTAAAGTTATTATTATCATTAAACGCATGGAAATCGCGTGACCTGTTGTGTGTTGACTAGTCAAACATCGTAATAGTTCTACGGTCACATTGTGTATTCATTAATACATGATGAATACTGTTTTACCTTTTCATTGCCTATATAAGAGAGGGTCGCGTGTTATTTACGAACCCCTCTTCTTATCCACACGACGACGCTCCCAAATGACCCAGAAGCCTTCCTCCTATCTTCTTCATCCGGACACTGATCATCGATCTGTCAGTGGATGCGGGATCGTGTCGACGAGGCGAACATCGTGCACCTCATTCCTTTCCCTCTTCTTCGACTTCCTCTTCGGAGTTCCTACCGAGAAGATTGCTGATATTTGATGGGAAATACACTTTTTAACGAACTTCATCTTAATGGTACGTTCTACCCATTTATTATTCCTTCCTCGATATCCCCTTTCTGTTCCTCTTTTCCATGCTATGAAAAGTTACACCTTAAACCTTAATGGAGTCTCTCTTGGTTGTTAGTGTGGTTGTGACACATCGTCCACGGGAGGACATAGTCGTCGGGAGGAGTGATCGAAATCCTCGTGGTGGTTTTTCTCATAGAAGGACATCAAAACATGTTCAAGTAGGGATCTTACCTTCGTCTCTCTCTCTTTTGTGCATCACATGGGGTGGGTATCCCCTTTTTCGTGAGATATTTTTGAACCAGTAAATAAAGATAATAACTGGTTAAAGAACGGGTTTGGGGAAATTTTGTTGATATTGTTGTTTTATTTCCATTAATTCTTATCCTTAGATTATGTTTTGAATTGAATAGGCTTATGACTACTGAAAATCATGGTCGTTGGGGGCCTTTTCTTGCGAAATTAAATGTTGCCCTGTTTTTCTGGATTGTTTTGTGAATGTAATTTCATAGAATGTGGAAATTGGTTAATCATGTAAATTTGGATGATTAAATGAATACTTGGAACCCTTGTATGATCACCCAGGTTAAACTAAATAAAAGAATGAATTTGTCGGTGCTGGTTGGGGTTTAATTATGTGAAGGGGTCTTTCGTGGGTTTTTGTAGAATGAGTATTGATTCCGATGTGTTTATGGTTATGGGGGTTAGCAGCAGGGTTGCAGGGATGGGTTGTGCATATGAATAAAATTGGAAAAGTTAACTAATGAATTGTGGGGCATGGTAGTTGATTAAATATATAAAATCAATGGAATTTATTGGATGATAAAATAAAATGGTTTTGTGTTGCTTTTGATTTCCCTAACTTTATTTGTGGTTGGAAGAGATATGTTTTACGAACGATTGATCTGGTTTTGTTATTATTAGTTTATCGGTAGTTAAGGAACTGATAAACTAAAACTGTTGAACTATGAAATTCTTAATGGGGTTTGGGGTTGTTTATTGTGTGCATACATTAGAGGTAGGAGTGCCGAGGCATGTGCTCAGATCTTTTGTGTAGAAGCATTGGGATGGGATGAGTGGTTGATATTATTATATAAATTTTTATGTTTTATGTTTCGTTATGCACCCCACCCATGTTGAGCACTACGTGCCGAACACCCGTGGGATGGGGGGTGAGATTCTCAAACATATAAAGGATGGCTGGGTACTGTTCTTCCCTATGCTACCTCTTCCAGGTTCTATATCCCAAGATCCTTCGGGCAGGTTACGACAGAAGTTTCCCAAGAGTCATCGGGATGAGGATGTGATATGTTCCTAGGTGTCTTTGGGATGAGATGTGATGTGGTTACCAGGTGTCTTCGGGATGAGATGAGGTCATGGTTGAGGATTGAGTGCCCGCAGGATACTATGAGCTTCGTATGGCCAGGTTGTAGCACTTGCTCGAGCTTCATATGGCCAGGTTGTGACACAAGCTCAGAAAGAGGGGGAAGCATCAGAGCATTAGGCATGAGGGCTTGAGCAGTATTCAGTTGGAAGGTGGTGTGGGGTACCCATACTTTGATAATATTGCTATACTAATCTATTGACTTACGATATTTGGTGATTGTGGCTTGTATGGTTGGGTAGATCGATTCCTTACTAGGTTTTGATTCCTTCTGTTTTCTCACGCGACATTAGGATGTCTCCGCACCTGTGCACGAGAGCTTCAGGTTTTCCTACTGTGTATAATTTTATGCTCACCCTACGTTTACTTTCAAGTTTTCAAAAGGACTTCAAGGACCATGTGAGACCTTGCTAGTTGGGCATTGGAGTTTTGCTGGTTGTCTTTTTTTCTTTCCTTTTTTGGTATCGTACTTTTGTGCTTTTGTTGTACTTGTAATTTGGTTTCAGTATTGTATAAAACATTCATATGGGTTTGGTTTTGGGTTTATTTTCATTTACTTCTTCCTTTTTATTTTGGTGTTTGACTCATCCTATTTCCCGATCTTAAATAATAAAAAGGGTAATGCCTCCCATATTTGTGAAAACTCATACCCTTGGTGCTAGTCACCACTTCGGGGCCTACTGGAGGTAGGACTCGGGGGTCATTATCTCCATTTCACCATTGCCAGCTCAGGAGGGGAATCTTTGGTGGGAGGGGGTCGTGACACCTCACTATTGAACTCAGAATGTCAGGTTCCTTGGACACTATAGGGAAAAGTGTCTATAGTTATCTTCTTTGTGATCGAGAATTTATAAATAAAAATTATAATAAGTTATTTAGGTAGGAGTACTTTCCAAATATGGTCGTGAATCTCATTGATCCATTAATTGGACTCCCCAATCCTTAAATCCTAACATGTATTTCCTCAACACATTCCTCTAAATATTTATTGAAAATAATTTGGATGTTAAATTTGATACAAGTTTTTTAAAATCAACCCAAAAACCATAGGACAACTCCTTGAAAAAATTAAGTGTCAAGAATTTGTCCATGTAAACATTTAGTTATATGGTTACATTCATAATCAAGTAATGGGAGGATTTTATTGACTTAATATTTTCTTGAGGGATTTTAATTTATTAATCATATTTTTTTATCATTTACATATATTAATAATAATAAATGGATTTTACTTAATTAATTAAACATGATTGATAAAAAATTTATGAGTAATCCATTTATTTAAATTCTCTATTTTCACATTATTTCATTTATTAATGTGATCTCAGTCTTATATGAATAAAATAAGAAATTTCTAGAAAAAAATAAATAAAATAAATAATTAATGACCCAATCATGAGCATATTTAAAGAGTTGACTTATTGAAAAGGAAATAAATAAACCTTTTACCTAGGGAATAACACATTTTTTCAAACTTTTCATAAATTAAACCATTCCACCTATCCACCTGTATATCTCCTAAGTTGGAATAATTATGGTTCCATCATGAACTAGATCCACATTTATTAGTATAATCCATTAATTACAAGTATTTATAAGTCCCACATAGGTGAGTGGGACTAAAGGATTGGTTAAAGGATATTAAATAAATTTCATCAGACTCACAGGTTCTACATAACAGTGGGGGTGGGATGAATCTCATGCCATCAATTTAATTTAGTAATTAATAATTCAAAAATATTGCAAAAAATTATATTAAATAAATTACAACAAAAACATGGGTCTTAGTCAGGATCATTAATCGGTCAAACATGCAATGAATATGCAAAATTAACTGGATAACAATCATTTCATATTTTTTTCTTTATTATTAAGAAAAATGTGATAGAATTAAGTATTATACAATCAATTAATTAATTAAATTTAATATTAATAAACATACAAATTCATTTGGAGATACCCAGAATTAATGGAATTCATGTAAAATGAATGGTATAACCAGTGATTACAAATTTATTACAAAAAATTAATTGAGAATTTAAAATTCATTAAACCCGTTATTAAATTTTCAAACTTAATAGGTGATAATAATCTAAATAAGGATTTTATGAAACAATTTTCAATTTAATTATTCCATTAATTGGGAAACTACAAGTTGTGTATTGTATAGCTACACATCGTGTACCTCGGTTGTCATGTATCCTAGGTACAATCACATAGCTTCAGTGTGTAACTTGATTGGACTAAATGACCTAAACATACTAGCTACACACAAGGTGTTCTTCTTACCACGTGTTTGGGATACACACTTGGGTCTATAGAGTGCATCTCAGAAGATTTCATGATGTGTACATGAAAGTAACAAATAGTGTTGTTCGAATGTCGCCTTCCATTACAACCTGATGAAAGACTCATCATGTTTTTGGTTAGGAGACTACATGAAATGTAAAATCTAGTTACACACAATGTATCTCTTTTTCCATATGTCATCTCTTATCACTGAATGGATCAGTGTGTATTTAGGATGTATGAAATGATAAACTACACACTATGTACACCAGATACACATTGTGTATATCATTAATGCGCCATTCCATCATTCGCACAAATTTTGACTATGTATAATGGCCACAAAAATTACATGAAGTTCACCACTAACTCATGTAGAATACACGATGCGTACAATATATACATGTCATGTAATCTGACAATATGGGTTCCATGTTACCTCAGTCTACACATGATGTACAATTAGTACACCATGTATAATTAACTACTTTTTGTGTCAGGTATCCAAATACATGACCAGGTGTAATGAACTTGGGTACACATTATGTATTCCTACTACATGTCTTATAGTCCAATGTTATATGGCCAGACTCTTTATCACTTCCAGATTCCAACGCTAGTTATTCATAAAACGTTCTTATACCTTCAATAAAATGAAACACTGAACAAAGATGATTCATATGTCAATGTCATGTTAATTCAAATTGAATTAAAAACAATTAATATGAAATGAAAATATTTCTAATATTGTGCATAGATAGATAATCAAATAAATAATTATAATTTTGAAACATGATAACTCTGATACCAATTTAATGTTTTAGAAGTAGAAGAAGCGCCAATAGTGGAAAATAAGTTTTAAATTTATTTTAAATAAAATATCCTTGAACCCTAAGAGAAGCTCTCTCACATTATGTTTATAATTAATCTATTTACATATGAAAGAAATGATTACATCAATGTCATATACATTCTTCATTGATGATATTGATATTCTTAAAAGACTTTTGTATTACATTTATTTCATTATAAGGATTCAAGTATAGAATCCCTCTATCAGTGATCCACATGTTCTCATTTTATCTTTAATAAATTGAAATTGATTTCTGGGTGCTAGCATAGTGAATCAATGGTATTTAATTGTTTGTCTTGATTGATTCATGATCTTTTAGGATTGAATGAGTTAATATTATTCTTGAGAGGAAGAGGGGGGACTCAAAAATAGGGAGATTATAATATTATAAAAAAAAAGATTATCTTTTATGAGTTTTAAATTAAGTTCTCACACACTACACAACATTCATAATCATCGATTTATAGGTCTATGGGTTAGGTTATAGTATTATTTAATTTCATGATAGACCTTAAATAATATAATAATCTTTAATAAATGAAATTCCACATGTAAATAATAGTAATAATAATATTATTTTTGTGACATGCGACAATGCACACAATGATAAATAATATTTACCAGCTTGTAAATAAATATTTATCAATAGACACAATGCTGGTTTTTTAATCCTCCGTGGAATTTATTGAATACCAAAATAAATATTTAATTAAAATATTTCCTTCAACAATAAATATTTGTGATCGATTAATATAAGAATAAAATTATTCATCGATCTTGAGAATAATATTTATTCAATAAATCAAATTCAATAAAATTTAAATTGTTATCAATAGAAACAATTAGTGTGTGACCCTTAGGATTCTTTCTCATTTTCATTCGGATAAATTTCATAAAGTCCATGGTTACTGTTTATTAATGGGTCAAGTCTCTATTAGAAGAAATTAATTTTGTAATGATTAAACCAACATAAAAATTCTCAGTATTTAATATAATTCATTTTTCCCAATATCTCATCATATAGCTTTCACATCAATATCAACAACCTATATGCTAGATATGTCATTATTTGAATATCTAAAATAAAGGCATTATTGCATGATTTCTATGAAATTTAATGTAATGGCTTTATTCTAATAAAATGGTTGAGACATAATCTTCTATAAATATAGAAGGGGAAATCCTTCCTTAACTTATCTATTTATAACATGCCAATCATGATACACCCAACATACCCTACCTCAACATGAACATATTACATCAAAATTTTCATTAGAAGATATAAGTGCATGAAGCATACCATTCATTAATGATAATCATAAAATCTAAGGACCGTTACACATGCTCACAGATAGAAATATCTGATGACACTAAAACATAAATAATTCATGCTAACATGTTTTTTATCATAATCTAATGTTTGATAGATTACCAAGTGTGAAATTCATGAGAATAAGCCTCATCCTCTTATGATAATTCACACCCAGTAGTCTATATATTATTTGTACCATGATAATATATTTTTTAACTATAGAACTATATTTAAGAATGTCATCATAGCACTTCAAAATTATCATAATAGTAGAAAACTTCTTTAACCTTATCAATTCAATGAATACTATTGGACATTATTACATAAAATACATGCAAAAAATGAACAACATATAACAATATATTTTATTAATATTCAATTCATCTAATATAAATGTAATCAAAGTAAAATATTTGGTCCTAGGATACCAACTCCAACAACACCAAACATCAAAATTTACAAATATAATCCTATATAAAATCAATAATATAACTTACTTCAGAAATTTTGGATACTACACTATAATATGAGATTAACCATCATAACTAGTCTCTTTTATTCCACCATTTATCCATAAAAGTCATAATAAAGAAAGACTTACACAGAAGATCTATTTTCTTTATTATGATGGTGTAATAAAAGAGACTAGTTATTATGGTTAATCTCATATTATAGTGTAGTATCCAAAATTTCTGAAGTAATTTATATTATTGATTTTATCACAAAAATAGATGACTGAGAAATGTTACTATAAGAGAACTCAAATACGGTTAAATGATCTGCCCTTGAACATCCAAAATCTTGAATGATTTCTTTAACATATCTTATAATGTTTGAATCCTTAGATTATTTTGAAAATCATTCTTTGGATGAAATTATGTAATTATATATAAATTAGTGAAAAAACCATGCAATAATAATTATTTTTGAGTGAGAAGAAAATATAGAATCATGATCAAATAAAAAAATGATAATATCTATAAAACATCCCTACTTATAGAACATGTATTCATACTATATTTTACCCTACCATCTAATCCTAATTTCTTCATTCCACGATGAAAAAAATACTTCATTGGAGAATCAAAAAAATTTCTAATCATGGATTCATGATAACTGATAAACTATGGAACTCATGTATAAATTAATCACATATTTCCCCATGAAAATATAATGGATTTTGAAATAATATTAGATACTTCCTACCTTATAAAAATCTATTTCTAGTATCTTTATTAATTATACAATATCTATAAACCTTATTATTAGTATCCCAAAGATATGGTCTTATATTAGAACAAATCCTAACACTTGGTGTAAGGAATTAAAATATACTTTATAAGGGATTACTTCTTCAGTTAATTGAAGAATTATTTTTTCGATAAACTTATTTTAATAATGTAACTATATAAACTAAAATGTTTTGAAAGAAACTATTTGGTATTTCTCATAGTTCAAAAACATTATTGGGATACTATTTGATTTTAAATGTATTGTTTGGTGTAATTAAAATTATTTAACATATTTTATTGGTAATTTAATTTTTAAATGTGGTTAGTGGTGTGAGTTTTAATTGTGTAATTTCATTGGAGGAAAGGTATAACCTAGAAAAGTGTTTCAATTTTGAACAATGGATGTTTTTTATTTTGGTTAAGGGAAAAACTTATTGACTACAACATATTAGGTTTTTATATTTAATAGAGTTTCATAAATTAAATATTTCTATTTATAGATTATGTAAAATATAAATTTTGGTATAACACAAAATAAATGACAATTAATATGAAAATATTATATTACATAATATTTATACAAGTATAATGGGAAAATAATAAAAATATATACAAAAAACATAATATTAGGTATACATCTTCATGATATCCCATGAATATAACCTCAAAACAGGTAAAAGTAAAAAATAAGTCAAAAACTATAAATATATATGGAATTTTTTGAATGGAATAATAAAAAAATGTGGGATTTTTATATGGAATAATATTACTATTTCAGGTATTCATTATATATATTTTATAAAGTAGCAGTTGGGAGAAATAAATATGATATCCCAGAAAAGATAAAAATAATTTATGTTTAATTAAAGGTCTTTTTTGAAAAATGTGTTTCTAAAAACAATATATGTTATAAATAAGTTTTATATAATTATTACATTATTGATTTTTTATTTAAAAAATTATTGTTTTATGTTTATATCTTAAGTTTCCTATATTATTTGTTGATGAAATGTTAATAAATCAGTACGTTTAATTGATATGTGTTTCCAGGATCTACTCTTATGTATTACTTGTGAATATTTATTTAGTAAAATGAAATTAATTTTTTTGTATTTAACAACTAACACTGGTATATCATAGTGAGTTCATGCCTTTGTTCATTTTTTTCAGAATGAAACCCCTAACATATTGGGAAAATTTCTTTTATATAATATAGTTATATTGAGGAAATTTAAATTTTTTAGTTCATCCACCCAAGGTGAGATTTAGGTATCGAAATAAAGACATTTATACAGTTCCTTTTCTGATTCATAGATATGTAAAAACATCTCTCACATGTCATATTATATGACCCATTTACTCTTATATATTCCAACATAATATATCACTTTGAAATTTCATTCATTTGGATAACCCTTATGTATCAATTTGTTTGATTTCACTTTGAAAAACATTCATTATTTAGTTATTATTATATATATTGTGAAAATATTTTCTTTTTGGTTTTCTATAATCTTCACTCATGGAATGTACCTTGTACCCACATCTTGGATTGTTCTTATAACTTTTGAAATTCTCTCCAACACTTATTTTGAGTGAATTTATCTTATTTGGAAAAGTGTTAATCCATTTTAATTAAGAAAAATGATGTATTTAATGTTTTAATTTTATGGATCATAGTATTCCCCAATCCTTTTCCAATTATAAAACTCACTTCTCAGCCCCTAATATCTAGTACATTTATACATAGAACATATCTCATCCTTCCAAAATAACTCTTGGTATTTTATTTTACTTTTAAAACCATAAAATTCAATCAATACAAGTTAAAAAAATACATCAGCTATAATTAATTAAATTCTAATAGTTCTTTAGAACTTTTTCAAGGTTTGGATTTTTTAATTTCCACTCCTTCGTATACTTCTATAACACAGTACTTAAACTCTCGGATATACAATATCTTATATTTACAACTGATATTGTAACTTCTATAAAATATTTTGGTAAATTTCAATGTATATAAAATATGTAAAAATCTTTTATAGAATTTATATTTAACCTTATAAATTTAAATCATCATAAAAAAATTATATTTTTTGGTAAAAGATCTAAAAACTAAGGACATTACAAAATGCATAGTGGGAAGTATGGTTTTAATTGTCTGGATGACATAGTCAATTTGAAATGATTTATAACTCATCTTGATCTTTAACATATGAATATAAGTTAATAAAATTTATTTTATAGTAAGTTCATAAGAAACACTAAGTGATATTTTAGAAGTTTTAAGGAAGGAAACATGTTTTTAAAATATTCAAGAAGATAATTAAGATTAGGGCACAACATGAATTATATGAATAGGAATATAATATTTTCTAGGAAAACTATGATATTCACAATAAATGGGATTCTATTTTATGATCAATATAATATAAATTGGAGAGATAAGATAATAAATTCAAATCATCCTTGCATGAGAGTTGACATTTTTTGAAACCAAAATTGTATTTAATTACGAAATTACTATGGAGGGATGCCATTAAATGGACCATAAACTTCAATATTTTCCATATATCTAATGTTAGGTTTCCCATATTAACTTTTTCTATATTTTCTATCTATAAATTATTCTAATCATTCATTATCTTCATTCATAATAATGATTTTGTAGGGTTTCATCACCGAGTTGATCCATAAGGAAAGATTCAATTATGTTAAAGGACTCATGGTATGGGGTTGTTTTCATAAAAAAATATTCCTTTTAAGATCCAAAATATTTATTTAGACCCTTTATATCAGAATTTTCTCTTTGAAATTTTCTTCTCAAAATTTCTTTACTAATATTATATGCTTTTTATAACAATCTTTTAAATTATTTTTTAACTGAGTTATCTAAAAAATATTTTATTTATAGAATGAAATGGATGTTTTTATGAGATTTATTAAAGTTAAGGAAAAAATTATATCCCTATGTTTTATATTCATGTTGTTTTATTTGATGGATTTATAGTTCTTTTCATATGCATGTAGACAACATATGCATCATGTGTTTTGATAACCAGTTGGACCAAAAATATATAGTCCCTAATCAATTGGGTAATCTGAGATAGGTTAGGATATGACATGTTTGGTACCATGGAGTGACCCCAATCCACTATGAAACTCTTTAGATTAAATTTATAGTAATATAGAGTGAACCCAATCGATGACGAGACTCCATCTACTATGTGATTATGACATGTAAGTGATTCTTAACCTATATATATATGACGACATGACTAATGTTTGTGACATATTTTATTCTCCCTCTTGTTCACCACACTCTTTTGACATTTGATTCAAATTTCATGTTTTTATTTGATGGTTTATGATATTTTAGATGTTTTAGGGTTGTTTTTCGAGGAAAATATTTTTCATGAGCTCATGTTTCACAATTATCCTTTATGGATATTTTATGTCTACCTATGAGTTTTAATGGAACGTTTGTGATATCATTAAAACTTCATGATTTTAGATCAAGGATTTTTTTTGATGAATTCGAAATTTTATCAAGGAAACTTCATGGAAAAACTATTTATTTTTTTATTTATTATTTGTTTGGCTTGTGGAAATTATTTATATAAGAATTTTATTTTACGGTTAAATGTAATTTAATGATATTATTTGATCACAATTTTTTTATTTAAAATAAAAACCTTTTTAGTGTTTTCAAATATTTTCATGGCCTATATGTTTTTCAATTATTCATATACCTCTTAATGTTATTTATGTGATAATCTCATATATTCAAATATATTATAAAGATATTAGGGATTAGTGGTAAAGATTATAAATTTTATGTTGTAGATAAAAAATTTAGCCTCAAATAATGAATATATTACATTTAACGTGTTTTATTTAGATGGGAAAATGTGCATTTAATGTAAAATGTATGAGTTAATTATGTAATAAATTTTTACATAACTCTATACAATTTTAAACCTAAAAGTTATTTGGTATATAAGTGGTGTCATATTTTCTATAAAACATTTAATTGTTGGATTATTATGTCTAGGCTATTATATATACCATAGATTCCCAATTTTCTGCAACATCCATATCCTTGATATAGGGAGTTGTATCAACTTGGATTACCAATTTAGTGTGAGGTTAACATCCACTATAAGTGGGGTTTATTATTATATTTTAATATGAAGTGAATACTCAGGTTAGGGGTATAAATACCAGAACAATATATATAATTAATGAGACTTGACTCAAATTGCCACATAGTCTTAATCACATCCCTCAATCACTAGAGGTTAGAAACTTGTGTTGAGGGTACTAAAAAAACTCTTCGGAAACTATTTTTATATTAAAAAGATAAACCAAACCATGTATGATATTGAAAATTGTTAAAAATCTAAAAAATATTTTAACAAAACCACATTATATAATGAGACATAAATTTAAATATGACCAACACAAGACGATAACAAAAATAGTTTCACAAATAAACATCAAATATGATAAATATTTATACTCTCTATGAATACTTGAACACAAATCCAAACAATACTCCCAATATAGTAATTATGAATCACACGTGAAAAATTAAATTCTTCATCATACCTTGATCAAAGCCAATGAGATCTATAATTACATCAAAGCATATATATAGGGAGTCAAAACCTAACATGGTAGGATTTAACTAAATATTTTAAGGTTTATTCATGAATATAATAATACAATATGAAATTAAAATTTCATCAAAAAAATTCAAAAAAATTAAATATATTCCTATAAATCAAAACATTTCAAATAAATAAGTAGTTTTTAAAACATCACATATTAAAATTCACTACTTAAAACCATTTTATTGCTTTATCAATACACCTGAATTTATTCCCAAAAATCCATTGCTCAGAAATATACCAATTTTATTTTTTTATCAACTTTTAGAAACAATTGTACATTTTCTCACAAGGTATCACATTATAAAATTAATTATATATTAAATGTCATGTGTTTAGGAATATCATAAGGAATAAAATAAAAGAAACCACTAATCAGGGATAGAACCAAACTAAAATGAATTATCACTAACCTAGTTTAATATATTAACTAATTTATCACCCATAAATTTGTTTCCTTTATCCAATATATATAAATAATCCAATAAAAACTAGTAATAGAGTTATCCTTATAACCCAAATCATATAACCATTTCTCACACCATCACACACACTCCCAACCCCACCATTTTAATAATCAATTTGTTATAAACCATCCCAAATACACTGGTACCCTGATTCATTAGATGAAAATGACATTCCCTGAAGGGTGTTATTGATCCTCAAAGGATGGATACTAGCACTTGGCATCATACAAGATAAAAGTGGTAAATTTGTTTTCAAAAAATAGTGAAAGATAAAAGATACAATTATGCTCAAAACTCAAAATGGAGAATGTATCATAAACCAAAAAGGTATAACCAAAACCCAAAACAACATATCATCATTGTACCCAAAAACTAGAAATATATACTCAAATGTCTTGAAGAATAAATCACTTAAAGCCTAATGGATCAAGAACATCCACCACCTCCAAGAGGCACATTCCAATTACTCATACCTAAAAGAAGGATATCTAAAAATTCTCCAAGGATAAGTTAGGGTGTGAGCTATAAATCCTATTTGGGTCTCACCAAGTGTTTCATAATTTATTCCATAATAAAAACCAATGTTATTATTTAATTTTAATAGTATAGGGCATGGAAATATATTTTAATATTTAAAATAAAACATGATTTCATTTTAAAATGATGGAAAACATTAAAAACATTTATTAAATAGAAATTTTATATAAAATAGTTTATATAAATCAATTAGAATGAAGAGAAAAGTTTCCTAAAAAATGAAATATATATATATAAATCACAACAAGAACCATTTTCATTTTTCCTACAATACCAAAATATATTCTTATAGGATCCTTACACATCTCATATCAATGATCATGAAAAGTATGTGTATACATGTCCCTCGGGCTAATTCTAAACAAGACTGATCAACGACCCATCACAGATAAGATCTTCCAAACTAGGTTTTTGTTAGATTTTCAATTGTCAATCAATTTCTAGGGCATTATTTTCCTATCATGATTTTAGAAAACAACACAGCAACTACCCAAGATTTCATGTTCTCAATAAATCAATAGAAAAATAGAAAATATTATAATTTCAAATCAAATCATCATTCATAATTCAATTTCCCAATTTTTTAGTTTCAATATGCCAATCCAATTTCAAAAAAAAATGGAGTTTTTATCATTTCATTCCTTTTAAAAAAAATCAAATCATTGGTTTTTATCATTTCAATTTAGTCCATTTTTTCTCAAATCAATTCTCAAATCAAATCATTAATTCCATCAATTTTAAAATACACACCAAATTTCAATTCCACTAGAATTGAGGCACTTCCAAAAATCCATGCCATATCAAATTCCAATTCCAATTCAAATATAAATGGGATTTATTAAATAAATTAAAATATAATTCAGAAAAACTAGACTAATTATATTTAATATCTCAAAATGAACCACTTACCTTTTATCTTATAATAAAATATCAACATATGAAACATGATCCTCCAGTAAATAATGATGGACAGGGAGATCAAGAAATCAATCCCAGAATCGAGATACCAATAAATGGAGTTTTTATCCATCAAAATAACAAGATCCAACACTATCCAAGGAAGAGATAAAGGGAGAGTGGGAGAAGAAACATGGGAGGAGATTCACTTACCCGGAGGAGATCAAACAAGATTTTTCAAACATCTATCTTCCAAGGAATGAGTTTTTAGGTGCCAAAATTACACCTAAAGATACCTCCCTAAAAGGAAATCAATTTAGGTCGATTTGGGGTTAGGAAAGTTTTAAAACATGAGGTTCATTAATTTAAAATAATTTTTTCAAATAAAAGTATCATGTGTTCAGGATTAGCTGGGCAAGGCCACACAATTAAATAAACCGTGCACCCTAACTGTGCGCCCATACACTGGGTGCCCAGTTTCTACTAGATGGGTGAACAGTTTGTCAAATAATGTTCCAAGCATAAAAACCCTCGCTATCTAGGTTTTCATGGTTTTTACTATTGGGGTTCACATTTTTTCCAAACCATGTGCCAACCATGCACATCCCACAAAACCTCAATTTTTGTTTCAAATTTCACCAAAAGAACCTATGAAATGCCCCAACCAAATCATGATAAAAAAAGTTTTAGGAGTACATTAAAACCAATAATAATATGTTAAACCAACCTATCATAGAAAATTTATTTACATAAAATTATATCATGGAGTTTCCATATTGAAGAGATGAGGCCACTGCTCTTTCATCAATGCTTCATGCTCCCAAGTCTTGTGTGAATTAGAATCATGCTTCCATTGTATAAGGAACAAAGGTATAATCCTCTCATGAAGTACTATTGTATTAGAATAAAAAATATCGACTGGATTCTCATTCATGGATTAATAATGATCAAAATCAATATCCTCATAGCTTAAGACATGAGATGGTTCAGAAATATACTTTTGTAGATGAGATTCATAGAATGTGTTATGTGTAAATGTCATTTATGATGGAAGTGGTAAATGCTAATCCATATTCCAAACAAGCTCAACAACCTCAAAATGTACCAAAAAATGAGTAACATGCTTTCCTTGCCTCCCAATATGTCGTTGGCCTAAATAAGGGGAAACTTTCAAGAACACCTAGTCACCAAATGAAAACTCCAGTGGGTTTTGATGAAATTAAACATAATATTTGTACCAGCTATGTGCTATCAAAATTCTATGATGAATAAACTAACTCATTTTCATCGTATCTTGGACTAAAATTTTTCTATCCAAGGAAACTTCTCCAATCTTTGACCAACACAGTAGAGATTTACAAGGCCAACCATACAAGGCCTCAAAAACATCCATTCTGATCACGGAAAAGAAACTATTGTTATAAGAGAACTCATCCAGTCCCAATTTTTCATCCCAATACCCACCAAAATCAAGTAATTTGAATGAAGCATATCCTAAGAAATTTTTATATCCCTCTCTACCTTTACATCCATTTATATATGGTGTTCCAAACTCAAATGAACCTAAGATATCGGCGCATCCTGAATTCCTCTATAAAAGAGAGATGTAAAATGAGGATCTCTATTATAGACTATAGTTGATGGGACTAAATATAAGTGAATAATCATTTTCACATGTATATTTACCAACTCCTCAAATCTAGTTGTATCATTAGTGAGTTAAGTGATCTGATTTGGTGAACCGATTGATGATAAATCATATCACATTCTTCTTTAGAGGGGTTAGTGGAAACACAACCAAAAATTATATAGAGATATCATCCCACTTCTATGTTATCACTAAAGTGGCTGAAGTGAACCCAAAGGTGTATGATACTAGACCTTGACCAGTTGAAAAGTATAATAAAGAGAAACAAAACCAGCAATGGCTTGTCTCATACAAGGCCACCAGAACCATCGCTTCATGTCATAGAACATATTTTTGGTTCCCAGGTTCACAAACCATTGGGAGTTATGGGAATACCCCATCAAAAAGTTTTTCATTGGAAAATGTATAATGTACTGGTTCAATAAACATATGATACCTGTCACTGAGAAATAAAAATTTGTATTGGAATCCCCACCAAAATGAGAATACCTAATTCTATAGAATTCATCACCAAGATTCTATTCATGAATAATCATTTGAGAAGAGTGGAGGTCAATTAATCCCTATACAGGATAACCTTGACTCATATTTTTCAAACTCATGTATACAAATTTTAATAAAAAGCCATTAAGTTCCACTTTTCGTAGGATTCTTCCATGTCTGGGGTTGGAAGTTTCTTTCTCAATGAATCAACAACAACATTCCCTTTCCCCAGGGTATAGGTTATGTAAAAATCAAAAGACTATAGGTATTCCAACCAATGGATCTAAAAGATATTCATATATTTTTGAAAGAAGATATAATTGAAGAAATTGTGATCAGATTACAAGATAAAGCTTTCAATGAAAAGTTAATCCTTCCAACTTTTAATGCATAAATCATATCTTCAAGTTCAATGTCATGGGTCCAATAATTATTCTCTTATTTCCTCTGATGATGATATCCATATGATACCACGTGATCAACATGTATAGGAACACAACCCAAATGAAAACCTGATATGTCATAGAAGACCACATAGCCCTACACAACCTTTAGAATATTCAATAGTGACGTAGAAGTCCAAAGAAATTTCATCTCAACAAAAGTACTCTAGAATTTATCAACAAATGTAAAATTTACCCCATTCCAAGTGAGAGTGGTCATCAGAGAAGAGAACTTCAATAATTACTTTATGATATGAAAATAATTCCATGTTAAACCTAGGATTATTTGGATCTTGAAAACATTAAAAAGTATTACCCATGTCATAACTAATTTCTCCCTTTTAGGATCAACTGAGATACCTTGATCAAAGTCCATGTGTCCCAATAATATCACATACCAGATCCATATTTTAAATTTTGATAGTTTGACATAAAATCAGTGTTTTCTCAACAATTTCATAACTTCTCTCAGATGGTAAACATGATCTTCCTCATACTATGATTAAACTAGGATGTCATCTATAAAGAACATCGGAACATATCGAGACACTCATGGAAAATCTTGTTCATCAAAAACATAAATACTGAATGATCATTGGTTAGACCAAATAGAATGACATGATACTCATAATGTCCATACCTTCTTCCAATGGTAGTATTCTAAATTTCATATTCTTTTATTCTCAACCGATGATAACCAGATTGAGGAACATCCTTTTAAAACCACATCGTCCCTTTCAACATTTCAAATAGATCATTTATGAAATAAAAAAGATACTTCTCCTTTGCCATAACTTGATTTAGTTTTAACTAATCAACACATGGGAAAAGTGTTCTATCAACTTTCATAGAAAATATAATATGTTCCTCCCAAGGATAAACACTCGGTCATATAAATATTTTCTCTAATAGATCATCCAACTGAATCTTCATATCTTTTAATTTAGCTAGTTCCATATGGTAATAAGTTATAGATAATAGATTATTACCAAAAAATTAATAAGTAGAAAACTATACCACCTTTACCAGTGGAAAACTAGATAATTTAGATGGTAAAATGTTTTGAAAATCGATGACAACTAGAGAGAGATCATCACTCAAATATTCTTTCTCTATATCAAAATAAAACACTAATATTAATTTTCCAAACTCTAGATAATATTTTCCGCCTCTACTTAATATTGGGTCCCATTCCCACTAAAAGAAACAAATACCCCAATTGGGTGTAGTAAAGGAGACCAGTCACAGATAACAATCAATTCGGGCTTTAATCGAAATCAGAAAATCCATCCCAAAAATTAAATCAAGATGTTTCAAATCAAGAACCATAAAATTCTAAGTAATCTCAATTAATGATAATGAGAAAACACGAGAAGGATAATGGGGACCCTACTCTGCCTTCATTACAAGGGGCATTGTAATATCAATAAAACATTATAAAATATATATATAAATATTTCATAGGTTCACAAAACGATTCAATATAAACAAATTAAATACACCAATGTAAAATGAAGTAGTAAGTAGAGATGAAGATATAGTGACGATACCTCTCATAGTTGCCGGACCAGTATATGCTTCCTCTAGAGACTCTTCCCCTGTGAGAAGAATAATTGTTATAGATGCATATGGATGGGACCCCCTTTTTTGTGAAGCATATGATTTCTCCGCAATACATTTTGGTGCTAATGAGATCATCCCACTACATGGGAAAAAATATATAATAGAACTTCTATTGGTAACCTAATCATCCATAGGAACTATAGATATTGGGTTTCCTAGTACAAACACTTTTATAATACCCAACCTTTCCCCACTTGAATCAAGTAACATGGTCTCTTCTAGACACTAAAAGAATTCTTGGAGATTCTTTCTATCTAGATACTCTATAAGACTCATCACCATTTATGTTACCTTTATGGGAACTCACATAAAATATAATAGGAGAAAAAGAAACTCTTAGTGACCATAACTTACAAGACATGTCAAGATAAACCATCAATTCCCTATCAATAATGTTAGAATAAGAATAAATATTAAATAAGAATACCTTATAATAAATATTAAATCAAATTCCCATATTGAACTGTAAAGTCATCATCTTCTCATTTGATACAATCTTTATTCAAAACTAAGCATGATTAGAAAAGTGTTTCATATAATCTATCATGGTCCGGTCACCCTGATCGAGTTTGAAAAACTATATATCCTTAGAGAACATCATAAAATCTAGATAGAACTGGATTGTGAAAAGATCTCTATTGTACTTCCTCTCTAAATCATCATAATTGTTCACGGTAACCATTGAATCCCACCATCTCCTATTAGGTCCCTCTATCTCAAATGTGGAACATTTCCCCTTAATAAAAACAGGTGTTTCCATGAACTAAAACAAATAAACTATCCTCCTCAACCAATCCTAAGCCTCTTGAGGGTCATCGGAACCTTGGAACACTGGTAGCTTCCAGCAAAGGAACTCGTGAGAATTATTCCACAATTTATCCCTATGAGGTTCCACTATTACACCCCAAGATTTTACGAGGTAGATTCTTTCTAATTTATCCGGTTCCTTGTGTTGTATGCAACACCAGGATTAGCTCGTGATATACATAACATCATATTATTTGCAGTATGCAGCATTATACTTGACTTTTGTTACACACAATTTCAATATCTTTTGATAGAATTCATTTTACACAACAACAAGTATAGATTTTTTTCAATTTATAAAATAACGATGTAATGATTATGTTATATGAAACACCAAAGTAAGATCACAGTACCAAAAACAATGACTTGGCTTGTGTTACACAAAAGAGTGACCTTCCTCGATATATTGCATTGTATGCAATACCGAGTTTCACTAAACAATGATATATTATTAAAATGCTATATAAATTAGCCTTTATGAATTTTAATGACCACATTTTTAATTTTAACATTCATCTTATGTATTTTATAGACATTATATAAGAATAAATTCAATGTGTTGGAAAGAATAAATGTTTTTTAAAAAAATCATTTTTGCCGACTTTTGATGGTGGACACATTTTAAATCAAATTTTGACACTTCAATAATTTAAATTTGACAAAATAAACTTCTTCTTTGTAATTTTAGTGACACAAAAAATCTTATTTCTCATGTAATAATAACATTTTGGTTTTATAATATTTAATCTACATGCTATCTGAACAAAAAATATGAAATAAATGAAAGGCATTATTATTAATTAATAAA
Organism: Viscum album; assembly: GCA_963277665.1. Classification (NCBI taxonomy): domain Eukaryota; kingdom Viridiplantae; phylum Streptophyta; class Magnoliopsida; order Santalales; family Viscaceae; genus Viscum; species Viscum album. The sequence goes on from OY728157.1 coordinate 1,779,576,949, forward strand.
TTGATTACATTGCTTCAAAGCCGAGAGAATAAAACTAACCAAAAATACCTACTAAAATCCCTATCAGAGCCACTGGGATACCACCTAATGCATCAATGAGACATAGTAAATAGAGAAGATCCTTCATGTCATTCAGAAAGAAAAAAATCACAACCAGAACCACAACAGCTTTACTGAGCATCAATGGTATGAAGAGCACCATTCTTCACCAAGTTTTATTGAATATGGAACAACCTAATACATGTTTATATAAGGTCCTGATTCTACTATTTCCCTTAGGAGACCATTGATTTCTAACGGCTATAATTATAGTTGTTGGTCCTTTTTTTGGTTTAATTTAAAATATTTAGGTATATTTAGTTTTCCAAAATAATTTAAGTATTCATTTTATAAACATTAAAATGGATAATGAATTAATATAGTATGATTTAGAAATGAGTTATGTATTTAAAATAATTTTCAAATATTTTAAATGTGGTGAAAATATTTTTTAAATGTGTTTACCCTCGGATGTATAAAACCAAGGTCTTAAATAAGAGTATGTTTTTATTTATGTAATAAAAATATAATATTTTCCTAATGATGTATTAAACATTAATATATCACCTTGTGTTTTTAAAACATTAGCATTTATAAAACTAAAGAAAATATGTAGTTAAAGTAGATGATTCATTTATGTAGAACCTATTAATGTATATGAAAAATTATTAATATATTAACAAAAAATAAACATTTACTTAGCTAAAATATGGGTGAGTACCCCACAAGCCAAGGTCCACCTTGTAGAAGGCCTCAAATCCTTGATGGGGCTTCTCACTCACAACCCCCTGGAAATTTCCCAGGGGAAGTGTGTACACATGGTGTGTTCTGGGTTTAGCGTGCACAAGAGGGCATAGTTACCCCTAAGGGTGCACATGGGTGCGTGGTGCAAGGATCTAGCATGCCACTGTGCAGGGCGACACAACCACAGGGGTTGGCATAGAGCACGCCCGTAGAAGAACCCGGTACGGGGTGGTACCAGGGGGAGAGGGAGTACTATGGCGGTTGGATGGGAGCTCTGGGATTATAAGGGAGCTCGAGAACTCCCTCCGTTTCAATGTGGGACGGAGAAAATCAGCCAGGATCGCATCCAGGCCATTCGATTTCAGTGCGTGAGAACTATGCCATCTGATTCAGCTTGGTCCTCGATCCCTAGAGGCCACGGATATCCTCTGTGATTTTTGTGTACCATCTGATACGGATGGATCTAATCGTGACCATTATTTGTTTTTGAAATCATAGAGGCTTACCACAGCAGTTTTATCGATTCATGATCTAATCTGGGTCATCCTTCCTTTTTAAATCTCCATGTTACCCCATAGCCATTTGATATACTCCACATCAGATCCCAACCGTTCATTCTTTTACCTGTTCTCCTCCTCTGTTGTGTCTTCTTCTTCTTCTGCGTGCACTGCACCAGTGGGTGTTCCCACTTTCTCCTTTTGTTTTCCACACCCATGACCAGTTGGTCCCTCCCTTGCCCTCATCTTCCACAAAGACTCACCCTTCGTTTTTTATATATCGAGTGGGCCTCAGAATTCCAGCAAGTTTCAATAACATATATGTGTGTGTGTCTCTGTTTGTGTGTGTGTGTTTTTCATATATATTATAGTTTATACATTTGACCCGTTACACTTCCATCCTCTTAGGTGTTCATCTTCTCAAGCCTCAAGCGAGTTTATGAGCCTTTCCTCCTCCTCAAACCAAGTAATGGATTTCTGTTTTCTTTCTTTGTTTTGGTTTGATTATGTAGATATATATAGGCATACAGTTGGGTATATAACCTACTGGTTTCTTTCTAAGTTAGTGAATTCTTGATCATAAACGATGATCTTTACTCTTTATCATGCAAGGGTGTGTGATGTTTTTGGGATCTATATGTGTATAAGTATATATAATCATCTATATGTATATATATTATAAACAAACCATTTATATTTTGTGTCACAATTTTCATTTTAAATACCCTTTACGAACTAATATTCCTAATGGGCTTAAAACATGTAAGAGTCATTAAAATTTTGATTTTTGATTTGAGATCCTTTATATAAAATTTATATAATCAGATATATATATATATATTCATATATGTTTTGATAAACCTCTATTATACTCAAAATTAAGACTCTTAATTATTATTTTTCAATGTTTATGTAGTTTTGTAAAATGTAAAGAATTATATTTTTGTACAAAACTCTTATATATGTCTGTACTGATATATACATATGCACATTTGGGATTTAATCATTAAATAATTAGGTTTTCATAAAAACAAATTTTTGGTGATTTAATTATGTATGTCGGTTGTATAATGTTCATAATAATTTATTAAACCATCGGTTGGGTGAGAAAATATTGTGCATACACTTTGTATATATAGTTCATATAATTTTAACCCACATTTATAAATGAACAATAGTTACCCCAGTCTATTCCCTCCTAGTATTTTTTAGAATAATGAAATAATTTATTTATTCTTCTAAAACACTTTAAATTGTCGTATTAAATGTTTTCAATCGTTATGTTATGTTTTGTTTAATATGTCCATTTAGCAGAATGTGTTTTAAATACGAATGAAAATTATCCTAATTTTAGAATTCTGCATTTTGAAATATAAAATTTTTACATTCATAATAAGGATTTTAGGGATTGTCATTTTATGTGATAAAATGATGTTTAATGTGAATTATTTTTTGACACTTGTGTTGCCTACCATATTTTTCATTCATGTTCATGCCTTGATAGAATTGTTATTAACTCTTATATGAATGAATTAGATGAAATGTGTAAATGCTAAAGAAATTAATCAAACTCAAATGTACTTTTATGAATAATGAAATTAAAATATTAATAGTGGTATGGGACACATTGAGTAATATGAATTGAGATATTAATTTATTCAAGGTGGTATGGGAAACTTTGAATAATATGAAATAAGAAACCAAGTAATATGTGGAATTTGGAATGATAATTGATAAGTAATTTAATAAATCAAAGTGGTATGAGCACTTTGATTTAGAGAGATGAGGAATGCATTGGACTTATGTATTTTTTGGTGGGGCACACTATTTTCCCTCGATGCATTAGTAGGTCTCATGAGTAAACTACACATGGAATTGGTCGAGGCCTTTCTCAATTATGATTTATGGATTTTGGTTGAGGCCATAATAATTATATTTCTTGGATGAGACCTTGACGTAGTCATATATATGCACATTCGTTATTAGGACTATGTAATTTAATTAACCATAAAATATTCGATTGGTAAAATATTCTTAGGTAAATAGAATATGTTTATGAGAATCAGAAGAAGTATAAGTTATGGCATATTATTTATGTAGTACTCAGAGATTTATAAGCCAGTGTGTGATTCACAGTATTAAAGAATAAAATTGAAGTTATTTTTTTATGCGCAACTCTGATCATGTAATACTCATTTTTAAATTATATAGTTGCATTTTTACATGTCATACCAATTAAAGTTAGAATGTCTATAATTATTATTTCTGTATGATAATGCTTATAATTGGAACATGTTGCTTTGTAATTTTTGTTATTAATCCATGAAATGTGCTCTTTTAATTCTTAGAAAAAATGTTAATTTATGATACATGTGTTACGACATTCCTAAAGAAAATGTTTTTTGAATAATTTTTAATGGAATATTTTTCAAAATGTTTTTAATTGGTATATTATGTTATTTTAAAACCTCTTACTGGGAATTAATATGCTCACCCTACATTTTTTATCTGTTTTCTTTTACAGGTTTTGTAGATTTATGTTACATTGTTCAGTGGAAGATTTGTAGGGTTTCTTTTACTTATAGTTTTTAAGGAAATGTAATAATTGTGTCTGAATCTCCATGACCTAACCTCAAATGATATTCTCTAGTGGAATATGTGTGTGTATTTCTATCTTTCCTTTTTTTAAATAAATTTACACACCATGTTTTATTTCAGCTCTGCACCGGCTTCAGGGTAGCCCGGGGCTGGGGTGTGATAGTTGGTATCAGATGATTAGTTTTGAAAACCCTGATAAATAAGAATAATACTAAAAATTTTGTTATGTGTTACTAATCAGTAGTTTCATTGCAATTTTTAGATGGCTGATGAATCGTGCCTTCTGTCTCTTCCAATAGAAGTATTCGAAACCATAGTTGACAAATCATGTGAAGAAAATTAAAAGACTTTTTAAAATATTCTTTTATCATTAAAAACCTTATATCATGTGTCCAATTATCTTTGAGTACTCCAACCTCAACGAGGAGTAGGCCTCGACTAAATTTTTATAATGAACGCTCAATTTCGGTTCTATGAATGGAAAGGAAAATACTTCGAGGGATTTTTTAGGTGGTTTAGCCTAGCTGATAATGCATCACCTCTAGAGGACCTCCCAGAGGATGCACAGGAGGGTGACCTCTTCATGGCGTACTTATTTCAAATGTTGACATATGGTATCCGTGTTCTGGTTATGGATTTTAAAGCTCTTAAAGACAAGACTACCCATTTTCATTATCAATGACTAGTTCATATCAATGTTTCCCAACAACATACACATTATGCTACCCTCACACTGCACCATAGATGTACACTAGAGGTTGATCTTAGTTTCCCACGGTGAATCTAGACCAGAGAGATTAATGAATTTATAACCACTTTGGGAATCCATTTTTTTGGGATTTGGAGAAACCACCAACACTGGCGAAGTGTTGTCTTGGAGGATGATAAGAAATTCATGCTAGTGTTTTGTGAGAGTGAGCAAGTAGTTATGTAACACCTTGGGTTTATAAACTTTGTGTAATTAGATTATTATATATATGTTTTGGTACCTTAACATTCTTTTGAAAATAATTTCTCTATTAAAATATGATTGTGCCTTACTAATAGAACATCTCTTGAAATTTTCAGATAAAATACATGAGTTCACCAACCAATCTCCTATCACATCCTACCAAACCTTTAGTGATTATAATTATGAAGACATGCACAGAAGAATACCAACCCTTTTCAAAATTATGCCTGACTTGCTAATAACTCCATCGGGTTTCAAAATGGCCAAACATCCTCTGTCATTACCAAGGAAACAATTTTTCCTATTACCGTATTTTAAATGCACAATTTTCAAAATATAGGAAAAGAGGGAATTATCATGAAACTCTTTTTCTATGTTTCACTTTGGATGATAACTATCGAGCTATAGGTATGTTCCTAGAAGCTTCTTTGTAAAATGATCATTGAGGGGACTACATGTTCCAAGTCCTATGTTTTATTATGAACGGGGACCTCCACAACAACAATATTTTCAAGTAGGATATGGTACGAGGGATTTATAAGAAACCAATCCACTCTAAAATCTCAAACCTCTACACCGCTCGTGCCTCCCAATAGAAGGCTTAGTTCTTTAGGCACAAGTTTGACCGTAGTTGTACACAATGTATCTGGACAAAGGAAATAGAGGAGTTGAACACTACCCTTGGAATCCAACTGAGTTCAACATCACCCAACCCACAGTAGTGGTTCCATTGAATAGATGTTGGAGGTATTGTGTGCTTAGTGTTGCTAGTGGTTGTGATTGATAATTTTAGAATTATGAGGATGAAATTATTTGTAGGGGAGGAGTAATTTGAGAACCAAAAAATTAATTATCATGTAATAATAATATTATGGTTTTATTCTATTTAATCATCATGTTATCTGAACAAAACATATGAAATAAAGACAAGTAATTTTTATTAAATACAGAATTGATTACATTTATTCAAAACTAAGAGAATGAAACTAACAAAAAATGCCTACTAAAAGAGCTATCAGAGCTATCAGAGCTATCAGAGCCATTGGGTTACCAACTAATGCAACAGTGAGACCTGGTAAATAGAGAAGATCTTTCGGGTCAGTCAGAACAAAATACATCACGTCCAGAACCACAACAGTTGTACTGAGCATTAGTGGTATGACGAGCACCATTTTCACCAAGTTGTATTTAATATGGAACACCCTAATACATGTTTATATAGGGCCTTGATTCGACCATTTCCCTTAGAGGACCGTTGAGGTCTAATGGCTATAATTATAGACGTTGTTCATTATGTTGGTTTAATTTAAAATATTTAGGTATATTTAGTTTTCCGAAATAATTTAAGTATGAATTGAAATTATAATTTTAAATAGACAAACTCTTTTTATAATCTTTAAAAAGGATAATGATTTAATATTGTATGATTTCAAAATGAGGTATGTATTTCAAATACATTTCAAATACTTAAAATGTGTTGAAAATATTTTATAAATGTGTTTAACCCCAGATGTATATAACCCAGGTCTTAACTAAGAGTATGTTTTTGATTTATGTAATACTAATATAATATTTTCTTAATGATGTATTTAAAATTGTTCTATCACCTTGTGTTTTTAAAACTATAGAATTTATAAAACTAAGGAAAATATGTAGTTAAATTAGAGGATTGATTTTTGTTGAACCTCGTTATGTATATCAAAAAATATTTTTCTATAAACAAATAATAAACTTTTACTTTGATAAATTATAGGTGAGTAAACCACCTAGCCGAGGGCCAGCTTATGGCAGCCCTCAAAGAATTGATGGCGCTTCTCACCCGCAACCCATAACAATAGCTCAAGGGAAGTGCGCACGCTAGGTATGTGCTAGGTTTAGCATGTAGAAGGGGGAATAATTACTCCTAAGGGTTCACATGAGTGCGTGGTATAAGGAGCCAGCGCACCACCATGTGGGGCGGTATGATGACAAGGCTAGGCGCAGAGCGCACCCGCAGAAGAACCCAGTACGGGGCGGTACCGTGGGGGAGAGGTAGTATTCTGGTGGTATGAAGGGAGATTCGGGCTTATAAGGGATCTCCGGAACTCCCTCTATTTTGATGTGGGATGGTGAAAATCTGTCGGGATCATATCCAGTTCATTCGACTGTTCCACGTGTGATCTAGGCCATCCGATTTGGTTTGGTCCTCAATCCCCAATGGGCGAGGATATCCTTTGCGTTTTTGTGTGCCCTCCGATCCTGATGGAACTAACCATGACTGTTCCTATATTTTTAAAATCACCGCATCTTACCGTACCCATTTGATTGAGTCAAGATCTAATCTGGGTCGTCCGACCTTTTTAAATCTCTGCATTGCACCATAGCTGTCTGATCTACTCAACATTATATCTTTGTTGATCATTCTTTTATCGGTTCTCCTACTGTGAGGCATCTTCTTCTTCATCCGCTTGTGCTTCACCAGTGGGTGTTTCCACTTTATCCTTTTGTTTTCCATAACCGTGACAGGTTGGTCCCTCCCTTTCTCTCATCTTCCACAAAGACTCACCCTCGTTCATTTTATATACTGAGTGGGCCTCGGGTTACGATAAAGTGTCAATAATATATATATATATATATATATATATATATATATATATTGATATGTTGTAAATATACTGTAGTTTATATATATGGCCCGTTACACTTCCATCCACTTTGGTGTTCATCTTCTCAAGCCCCCAGTGATTTTACAAGCCTCTCCTCCTCCTCAAACAATGTATGGGATTTATGTTTTCTTGTCTTGTTTTGGTTTGAGTATGTAGATATATATATGTATATATATATATAGACATATGGTTGGGTATATAACCTACTAGTTTCATTCTAAGTTAGTGAATTCTTGATCTTAAATGATGATATTAACTTCTTATCATGCATGGTTGTGTGACGTTTTTTGGTTCTATATGTGTATAAGTATATATAATTATCTATATGTATATATCATGTAAACAAACCTTTTATAGTTTATGGCATAGTTTTAATTTTAAATACCCTTGATTAACTAATATTCCTAATGGGTTTAAAACATTTAAGAGTTATCAAACATTTGATTTTTGATATGAGATCCTTTATATAAACATTATATAATTGGTTATATATATATATATATATATATATATTTATTCATACAGGTTTAGATAAAATTTTATTATACCCAAAATTAAGACGCTTAATTATTGAGTTTCAATGTTTAGTAGATTTTTAAAATATAAAGAATTGTATTTTTGTACAAAACTCTTATATATGTATGTACGACTATATGCATATGTAACTTTGGGTTTTAATCATAAACTAATTATATTTTCATTAAAATGAATTTTTGGTGATTTAATTATGTATGTGGGATGTATAATGTTCATAATAATTTTTTGAACCATTGTTTGGTTGAGAAAATATTGTTTATACACTTTGTATATATAGTTCATATAATTTTAACCCACATCTATACAAGAACAACAGTTACCCTAGTGTATTCCCTCCTAGTATTTTTTTATTAGAATGAAATAATCTATTTAATTTTCTATAACACTAGAAACCGCCGCAATAAAATTTTTTCAATCATTAAGCTATGTTTTTTTAATAGGTCAATTTATGAGCATTTGTTTTAAATATGAATGAAAATTATCCTAATTTTATAATTGTGCATTATGAAATATAAAATTTTTACATTCATAATAAGGATTTTATTTATTGTCATTTTATGTGATAAACTGGTGTTGAATGTGCTTTATTTATGGACACATATATTTTCTACCATAATTTTCCTTCATAGCCATGCCTTGATAGAATTGTTATTAACTCTTATACACATGAAATAATTTAAATACGTAAATGATAAAGAAAGTAATCAAACTCAAATGGCCTTCTATGAATAAAGAAATTAAATTATTAAAAGTGGTTTGATACACTTTGAGTAATATGAATTGATAAATTTTGTTATTCAAGGTGGTATAGGACACTTTGAATAATATGGGATATGAAACAAAGTAATATGTGACACTTTCAATGATATGTGATAAGTAAATTAATAAATAAAATGGGTATGAGCACTTTGATTTTGAGATATGAGGAATGCATTAGGCTTATGTATTGTTGGGCGGGGCCTGCTATAGCCCCTCAATGCATCGGCATGTCTCATGAGACAACTAGATGTGGAATTGTCCAAGGCCTTTACCAATTATGAGTTGTGGATTTTGGCTGAGGCCTTAATCATTAGGCATCTTGGCCAAGGCCTTGACATAGTCTTATATATGCACTTTCTTCATTATGACTATGTAATTTAATTAACTAGGAGAATATTCGACTAGTAGAATATTCTTGGATAACGAGATTATGTTTCTTAGAATCAGAATAAGTAAAAGTTATGTCATATTATTTATGCAGTACTTAGAGATTTATTAGCCAGTGTATATTTCACAGTAGTAGAGGTTTAAATTGATGTTATTATTTTATGTGCAACTATAAATATGTAATACCCAGTTTTAAATTTTTACTTGTATTTTTACATGTCATACCTATTAATGTTATAATGTCTCTACTAATTAATTCTGTATGATCATGCTTATAATTGGAATTTGTTGCTTTGTATTTTTTTGTTAGTAATCCATGAAATGTGATCTTTTAATTCATTAAAAAAATGTTAAGTTATGATACATGTGTTACAACATTTCTAAAGAAAATGTTTTATGAATGATATGTAAAGGAATGTTTTTCAAAATGTTTTTAATTAGTATATTATGTTACTTTAAACCCCCTTACTGGGAATTCATATGCTCTCCCTTCGTTTTCAATCAATTTTCTTTTAACGGTTTAGTATATTTAAGTTAATTTGTTCGGTGGCAAATTTGTGAATTTTCTTTGTCTTTTAGTTTTGAATGAAATGTAATAATTGTATCTGATTCTCTAGGACCAAAACCCAAATGATCATCTCTAGTGAAACATGTGTGTGTATTTCCATCTTTACTATTTATAAAAAAAATTATACACCTTGTTTTATTTTAGCTCTACACCGGCTTCAGGGCAGCCCAGGTTCAGGGCGTGACAATCTTGATAAAAAAATTTACTTTGGATGAATTTTTTATATTTTTCTGATAACTTTTATATTTTGATGAATAGTAAAAATACGCTAAATTTTAATTGAAAACAAATTTTTTCATCGACATTATTTATATGGTTAAATTATATTATTGAATGGTTTTAAATTATATATAGAATATATTTTTATAATTTAAGAAAATTTATGTCACTGAAAATAATTTTACATTGAGTTCACATGTAAAAATAATTCAATCTTTTGTAATGTTTTAACTTTTAAATAAAAACATGTTTTTCATCCTAAAAACAGGATTAATTTTAACATAATTACTGCAACTTATAGTCTTTTAATTTTTAAAAATGTATTGTATATTTGGAATCAGTGGGTCTAAATTATTTTAATAGGTTACAGTTTTTATTATGAATAGTAACTATGATATTTTTTTATTTAATATGGTTAAAGGTAAATCAGGTAAATTAGTGTAAGAAATAATATGATAAGGACAATAAAATTATCCTAAAACCTACAAAATTCCTATTGGATGCATAAAGTTCCACCTTTAACACCTTATTTTATAAATATAGTCATTTAGGGTCCACTTGACAATGAAAATGACATAGATATTAATAAAACCAATGAAAGTGATAAAATGTCAAACTCATATTTCTTATAAGTAAAATAAGTTTAATACATGGATAACCAGGTGATATCTTCAGAAATAAATATTCCATGTAATGATAAATGAATTACCAACATTAATAGGAGATCTAAAGAGAGCATGTCATAGAAGAGGTAATATCCTCTTCTCATTCTTTCATATTTCATTCTTCTTCTACTTCCAATTGATGATTTTTTTCATTATATAATAATAACTCATGTAGATATTATATACCTATATTTTATTATAATTAATAATAAAAAATAAACCACATTATATCCATCCTAATAAAAATGAAATCACAATGCATGCGTACGTACGGATTGCCGTCTCCACCCCGTGGTGCAATCTGTTTTTCACCACCACCTTACATGGATGGGTATAAAAATGGACGTAATAACTATATATGATTATTATAAAATTATATGGATTCTTAAATATAGTACACCATTCAATTAAATTCCATTAATGAATTATGGTAATTTTATCTTCTCTTGTGCCTACGTACGACCTACCGAGTCCACAATGCGATGTGATTCGTTCTACATGATAACCACTCAAGAATGATTTCATAAATGTATAGAATAAATAAATCTGGTATTTATTTTTTTAATATAATTTTACAATGATATAAATTTAATGTAATAAATATAAACTAAACTTACTCAACAAAACATGCATACAATCATAAAGTAGTTAAAAACCGAATAACGAGTAACAATGAACTTTTACAAGAAAACAAAGGAGAATATGATCATATATGACATCATTAAAATAAAAATGATTCTAAAATAAGTCAATAACATTATTAAATAATTATACAGGAGGTTTAGATACATATAAAGCATATTGGACTTATGATAAGGGATTATTTTGTCTCACTTTTATTCATGTGGGACATATGCCTTATACACCACCTATTTCTTTTGTGTGGTGTTTATTATTCCCATGAATGTTTTATGATTATTATTATTAAACTTATGATATTTACTTAGGATTCATATGATTTAATTGATTATAATTATTATGTTATAATTTTTCAATATCATTTTTCTCAATATTTTTTATACATAAGTATTTACTAGGTTATATTTATCCATGTCCATGATTTATAAAAATGTTTTCATAAAATTTTCACTATTAATATATATATGAATAAATTCATTTTTAACCATTATTTACTTTTACTAAATGTTATGGGAGGAATCTATCTTTGGTTTTCCATACAAGGTACTTTTTGACATTTATGGAAAGAGTACAAGAAGAATGTTATTTTAACATATATTAAATGAATGGACTTTTACCTCTTTATAATGCCTTATTTCATAGAAGATTCCGCTAAATGGTTTCAATTTTATTTTCAACTAAATTAATCTTTTAAAATTAAATGAATTTTTGAGAAAAGAAAACATTTTCGAAGAATAAAGGAAATTTTTCTCAAGAATTAAGCTCAAGTGTTTTATCAAAATTATTTCCCATCTAAGATGACAGAGGGTTACGTTTATATCCCTATTATTACTATTAATTTATTTTTTTAATTATGGAATGATGTTTTATAAGTATTATGTTATAATGGAATGAATCTTTAGAAGCCCATTTTATTTCATCAGTTATGCTATGATGAATGATTTATGTTTTTATGTCACATGTAAGAATGATTTCATTATGGGATGGGTGGGACCGATATCTCCCTCCAATGCATTGGGTAAAGATTTATATCTCATGAGATATACATGGATTTAAATGAAATTAAATATGGTTTAGTAATACATGGCTGGAACGACAAGTAAACTCGGTTCATTAAAGGACTTTGTCCACTATGATGGTCCTGGCTGCAATGCATTGGATACTACAGAAATATTATTTTTTGCTTATTTTTTTCCAAAATCCCATGTTTTATTCCTATGCTATTTTATCATGTTTAATGTTCCTTTATGATATATTCCTTTTATACTTCCAAGATTTATTTCATGACTCGTGATTTTGATATTTAAACTTCATATTCATGTTATTAATTTTTTATGTTTATGGTTTGTTTTATGTTCTCAATTTTTACCCATAATGAGAATTTAAGTTCACCATTTTTATGTTTTCCTTTCCTTAGGATATAAATAAAAGTTTTAGGTAAGAAAACAAGGGAAGATCGTTATGGGATATGTTGAAGATATCTCACCAAGATAGAAGATTATGTTCCATGTTCCCAAAGTCACTAGAATAATACGGACTTTGGGCATATATTTTTATAACATATTAAATAATATGAAAATTATATGCAATGTACATATATGTGAAGCTTGAGTCATTACATCCCCAACTATATCTAGAATGGGAATTGGTGCAGGTTCCTATCTCAGAGCTTCTACATCTTGTATAATAATCTCAATAAAATTTTGGTCCATGGGAGGATATAATCATTGTGTTTCACCATCATATTCGACCTTGGACCTTTTAACACATATTATTAGACGCGTGATTCTATAAAACATCAGTAAAACACATTAAATACAAAAAAATTACTCATATAAAAAAATAAAACAATAGAAACATTAATATAAATCACATCAGATTAGAAATCAATATTTGGATTTCAAATATCTAAATAAAGAGTAGGAAAATGATGATAACTAGATAAAATTATTCTTCAGTATTCCTTTCCCAAACCACTCATGGTGACTTATGGATCATTATAAGGATATCTAGCCTGAAACATGATAATAGATACCTCCAAATTCCTAACAAGATACTCTAAAATTCATACAAACAACAAAGAAAATTCATAACCTGAACCTATGATACCACTTAGTCAATAACTAGCCTGGATACTCGAGTACTTCGATAACCAAGATGGAACTAACAAGGGTGAAAGGTCATTCTTGATCCCCATGGGTTTGATACTGGAACCTAGTATCATACAAGATAAAAGTAGGAACAAATTTTCCTCAAAATGGAAGAAGATAAAAATACAAGTCAGTACGATCAAAACTCCATAGAGAGAATGAACCATAAATCAAACAGGTATAACAAAAACCCAAAATATCATATCATCAATGTACTCAAAAATTGGAATGATTAACTAAAACTCCTTAAAGGAAACATCACTCCAAGCCCAAAGTATCCAGAACATCCACTTACTCTAAAAGTCTCTTTCCTTTTATTTGGACATAAAAAATAGAAACCTATAAACACCCCAAGAAAAATATTTGTTTTGAGCTATAAATCTTAGTCGTCTCCCACCAAGTGTTCTATAATAGATTCCATAAATATAAACCAAATCAAGATTTCAATTTAAATAAAATAGGTTATGTAAATACTTTTTTATAATTAAAACAAAACATGATTTCATTTCAAAATGATGGAAAACATTTCAAATATGGATTAAATGAATATTTTATATAAAACAGTTCATATAAATAAATTGTCATGAAGAAAACAATACCATAAACAATGAAATATATATAGAAAAATCAAAATAAGAACCATGGTCATCTTACCTATGCTAAAATAGTTTCTATTAATATAATACTCACACATATCATTTTAGTGATCGTGGGAAGTATTTTTACACTCGTCCCTCCAGCACAGGATAAATAGGACTCATCAACATCCCATCAGGGATAAGATCTTCCTAACTAGATTTTTGTAAGATTTTTCATCATCAATCCATTTCAAGGAAATTATCATCCAAGTGTGCTTATCCTAAATTACCCACTAACTACCTAGGATTTCATGTGATAAATAAATTTTTAGAAAAAAGGGAAATGGTATCATTTCAAATCAAATAATCATTCATAATTCAAATTGACTAATTTTTTAGTTTCAATATGACAAACCAATTTCAAAACAAAAAATGGTTTTTTCATCATTTCATTCCTTTTTAACAAAAAACCAGTCATATTTTTTTTATTTCAATTTAATAAACTTCCTCAAAAAAATTATCAAATCAATTCATCAATTCCATCAATTCCAAAATATGCCTAAAATTCCAATTCTATTGGAATTGGGGGTTTTCCCTAAAATCCATACCATATCGAATTCCAATTCCAATTCTAATTCACATAAAATTGGGATTTTAGAAATCAATGAAATCTAATTAATAAAAATCAAGAAAATTGTGGATTAATTATATGAAAAATCTCAAAAAAAAACAACTACCATTATCAATGGAATAAAATATAAACATTCTTAATGGGATTCACCAATTAAGAAAAAAATCAATAGACATCAAGAAATAAAGACTATAATAAATATCCCAACAAAGTTTAGATCTATCTGCAACACAGTGAACAAACACTCTATAAGGAGGAGAGAAAGAGAGAGCAAGAGAAAAGACACGAGGGGAGATTCACTTTCCCTGATGAGATCGAATAGGATAATACATTATTTCATTCACCAAGGAATGGGCTTAGAGAAGAAAAAATCACCCATAGAGAGTCCTCCTAGCCAAAAAAATCAATTTAGCTCAATTTGGGGTCGATCAGGGGTTAAACCAGGGGGTACATAAATTTATAATTATATTTCCAAATTAAAATATATCACATGCATGATTAGTTGGGGTAGGGTTTCATGGTTAGACAAACCATGTTTTCTAATCATGCACCCCTACATTGAGGTGCATAGTTACTAATAGGTGGGTGCACGATTTTTCAAATCGTGCACCACACATGAAAACCCACTATCTAGGGTTTCACGGTTTTCACTGTAGGGCTATACAGTTTGGGAAAACCATGTAACATCCCGAACGCAAAAGCTACTCAATGGGTACCCCGGACCCGGTTGGTCACATGACCTCTAGCACATTTCCCCGAATTCCATAGGCTGCTGACTAGCAGTGAGGGCCTAGGTCTGATAGTGGGGAAACTATGCCCTCATTTTTCAAAGTGTATCGCACCAGAAAAGATAAATAGAATACAACAACAGCGGAATAAATAAACCATACACATTTAAAATGAACTACTATAGTAAAATATAACCAACAGTTATATAGATAATGGTGCAACATGTCTCTAGTTCTAAGAGAACAGCCAGAACATGTTACACAACAATATAGTACAATACAATAGAAAGTACTGGTACAACAGAAAAAACAGAACAGCCAGCAGCATCACAAGCCTAAGATCGGTCCCATGCTCTATCTACTCCTCAACAACCATCGAGTACCTGTATAGGGACCCTTTCCCTTATCCATACCTATAGAAATGTGATCTTTTTGGGGACGAAGAAATGACCCCAAACAGGGTGTGAGAAATGAATCCCAGTAGGCACCCACCAAAGGCTCGTGCCAAACTATCAATGTAAATGTGAAATAATGTGTGCAGTAGTAAAATGAAACATCTAAGCGATACTCAAAAGTAAATAACTTTACCAGTTATATTTACATTTTAATATTCATTTAATTATTCAGTATAAGGAAATAACCAAATTGAATTTTCTAAGTAAACAGTCAGTGTCCTCAGACATGCAAACCCTTACCCTCAGGAAATCAAAAACGAACCCACAGGTAATTGGCCAGAGGCATAACAAATATTGCCCTCAGGCGTACAAATTGTCGCCCTCAGGCATAGAATCTACTGCCCTCAGTCATGAAAGAAGTATCCCATCGGAAAATTAAAACACTTCCCTCATGCTATATAGAACACTTCCCTAAGGATAAATAGAACACTACCCTTAGGCGCAAGTAACCGGGCCGATCCCAACAGATAAGCAAGCAATTATATAAAAGTTTTCTCAAGAAACTTTAAAGCATACTAAATTTTACGGTATACCCTTGGGTAACCTAGCCAAATGGCTAAATAGAGGAACGCACCCCTGGGGTGGTCTTGGATCCAAGCAGTGATCCCAAATAGCAGTTTCACAATTACCATAAACTACCTATGAAATTATAGGTATTTAAAAAACCATGGCCTCATCCATACGACACCGCGAACATGGGTTTGTAGAACAACAGTACAAAAAACACTCAGTAGTTGGAAATTTAAACACCAGACCACCTACCTCGATCGCCCCTGATCAGTATACGTGAATGACGCTCCTCGAATCTCCCAAGAATGGCATAGATCTGAGGTGAACATAACCACGTTCAAACTCAAATAACATACTTTATAAGAATAATTGGGAAGATCTACACAACGAGGAGGAAGAACACACCTGTGCGGTTCCAAGGAGATTGACGGTGCAGAAAATGGGTTCCTAGTGTGCAGTCGGGAGGTCCTCCAATTTCTGGTCGTCTCTCCCAATATCTCCTCCGGTTCTAAGACTTCTCTATGAATAGAGGAGCCTACTGCCCATTTTAAGCGAAAAAACAGATTACACGGCATGTACTTTCTATTTATTAACTGTTCCTATGGAGGCTTCTTTCCACCGCAGCACTGCTCATCAGTCGACATGAGTACACATCTTTTAATACCTTATTACACGGCATGTAATACCTGAGTACACAGCATGTACTATCACTCAGCTGGTGGCCGCCTTCACCGCCTTACTATTTTCCTTCCGACTAACTACATGGTGTGTGCAGACCCACTACATGGCGTGTAGTCATCCCACCTAGCCAAAGTACACAGTGTGTGGAAAAGTACATGGCGTGTACCCACCAAAAAGTGATTTTCCCCCATTTTCCTTATTTTCTCAAAAACACTTATGGAAAAGAGAAAGGAAGAAACCCGTACCTCAAGAATAAGAATCGGGTTCTTACAAACTTCCCCCCTTAAAGCAATTCATCCATGAATTTCCCTTCCAAGGGTGGTGAAGATAAATCTCAGAACAACTCTGGCCACTGAGCACGTACATCAGTATCCCACTCCCAGGTTTCGTCCTGCACTCGGCCATGCTTCCATAGAACCCATACGAGAGGAACTGACTGGCCTCAGATAACCTTCATGCTACTATCCATGATACGAATCAGATGCTCCTCAAAGGTCGCATCTATCTGAAGCTCAACCTCTTCTGGATGAAAGACATGAGATGGGTCTGAATGATAACAGTGCAACTGAGATATATGGATGACGTCGTTCATGGCCCGATACCTCTATGGTAACTGAAACTGATAGGCAACCAGCCCAACTCTCTCCATAATCTCAAATGGCCCCACATACCTCAATGAACGTTTACCCTCTCTCATGATCCGCCTGTGTCCCATCCTCAGTTAAACACATAAGAAAACCTGATCCCCGACCGCGAACTCCAATGGTCATCTATGGCGATCAGCATAAGATTTCTGACAAGACTGTGTGGTAGCCATCCACTTCTGAATCAACTGAACCTGTTTAGAAGTCCCATGTATGAGACGTGGTCCCATTAGAGCTTCCTCACCTGCCTCTATCCAACACAAAGGTCACTAGCTTGGCCTACCATATAAAGCCTCGTAAGGTTCCATATCAATAGTTTCCTAAAAACTGTTATTATAGGAAAACTCAACTAGGGGTATATGCTTTTCCCAAGAGCCCCCAAAGTCTAGGATGCATGCACACAACATTTCCTCTAGCTCCTGTATCGTACGCTCTGACTGACCATCATTCTGAGGGTGGTAAACTGTGCTCAGAAGCACTTGTGTACCCAATGCCCTCTGAAAACTCTTCTAGAAACGAGATGTAAAACGGGCGTCCCTATCTGAAAAGATATAAGGAGGGACCCCATTAAGATGTACGATCTCTCAGATATACAACTTCTCGAGATCAGTAACTCTGAACGTCTCCTTGATCGAAAAAAGCGACCTACCTTTGTGAGTATATCCAAAAAAACCCACACAACATCATTGCCTTGACGTGACCTCGGAAACCCAGTCACAAAGTCCATTGCGACATCATCCTATTTCCACTCTGGAATGGGTAGCTGCTGTAACAGTCCGGCAGGCCTCTAATGCTCCGCTTTCACCTGTTTATAGGTGGAACAAATCGTAACAAAACCAGTTATCTCCCTCTTCATACCTGACCACCAATACTGACATCTCAATTCATGGTAAATTTTCATAACTCTAGGATGAACTTCCCAAGCTGAAGCATGAAACTCCCGCATCAGCTCCTCGTGTATATCCCCTAGAACCCACACTTGTACATGGAAACGCAGTACCTCATCATCGCCTATCATCCAACCAGGTGGAGGGTCCTCACTTTCGACCGACTCCCATAGAACTAGGCCTTCCGAAACAGATAGTTGTCTCATCCTCACTCTATCCAGGAGGGTAGAAGTCAGAGCTAAAGATGAATGATAGGTTTTCTTCTGACTATCATGCACCTCTAAATGCATCTCAAAGAACAAAGTCATAAGCTTACATTCACCACTAGCCTCATGAACTGCATGTATCTGAGTCTTTCTGCTCAGTGCATCAGCAATTTCATTACCCTTACCAGGTGTATAGGCAAGCTCAAAATCCAAGGACTGAAGGTATTCGACCCACCTTCGCTACCTTATATTGAAGTCACACTGAGTAAAGATCTACTTGAGACTTTTGTGGTCGGTGAAAACCACAAAATGCTCTCCCAAGAGATAGTGTTTTAAACATCATAACACATGAACAACTACAGCCAACTCGTGGTCATGCATTGGGTAATTCCTCTCATGTGGCCTCAACTACTAAGACCCATACACAACTACTCGATCGCCCTGCATCGACATAGATCCCAGCCCAATACCTGATGAATCATAGTAAACTGTATAGTTATTTCCCTGCTCTGGAAGTATCAGAATTGGTGCTGATGTGAACCTTCCCTTCAGCTCCTGGTAGGCTGTCTCACAAGATTCTGTCCTAACTAACATCATAACCTTCTTAGTCAAACCCGTCAATAGCGCTGCTATGCGGGAGAAGTCCTGTATAAACTGCCTGTAGTAACCATCCATCCCCAAGAAACTCTGTATCTCAAACACGTTCTTAGGCTTCTCCCAGGAAACTAATGCTCTCACCTTCTCTGGGTCTACTGCAACTCCTTCCTTTGAGATGATATGACCCAGGAAGTGTATCTGGTCCATCCAAAAGTGGCACTTTGAGAGCATAGGATATAGCTGATGCTCTCTCAGTGTACTCATCACGATCTCAAGATGGATGGCATGGTCGTGTCGAGTGTGAGAGTAAACCAATATATCATTCAAAAATACTACCACAAAAGACTTCAAATAAGGATGGAACACTCGATTCATTAGATCCATGAAAACTACTGGTGCGTTCGGGAGTCCAAATGGCATAACCAGTACTCATATAGACCATATCGGCTCCGAAAAGCTGTAAGCGGTATATCCGATTGTCTAATAATTAACTAATGACATCCTGATCTTAATTCAATCTTCAAGAACACTCGTGCACCTTGAAGTTGATCAAAAGGATCATAAATCCTTGGCAAGGGATATCAGTTCTTGACCTTCATCTGGTTTAACTTCCGATAATCCACACAGAGTCTGAGGGTACCGTCTACCTTCTTCACAAAAAGGACTAGAGAACCCCAAGGAGAAGTATTGGGTTGAATAAAACCCTCTGACAGTAACTCCTCTAACTATCTCTTGAGCTCCTATAACTTAGGTGTAGCCATCCTATAAGGAGGAATGGATACCAGTGCAACTCTTGGAACTAGCTTAATAGATAAATCCACCTCTCGCTCCGGAGGTAGACATGAAAAGTCATCCAGGAAGACATCCCTAAAACGATCAACCACTGGAGGGAAATCCTTGTGAAAAGTTACCTGGTCATCCAGATATAAACTCGCAACATGGGATGTGACTCCACCTTTCCGACGATGCTCTGGTCTAGATTGACTTGCCTTAACATCCCACTCGCCATTGTATAAAATCTCTCCACCCTCTGGTGACATGAAACGCTCCCTGCGACGATTGTAGAATACAAAGGATCAAAAGGGGACCAACCAATCCATCCCGAGAATGACATCATAGCTCATCATATTTATGACATAGAGGTCCCATATAAAGTGACACCCACCAATATCTAGGGGGCACTCCCTGCTCTGACGAACACCAGTTGTTCTAGTCCCCAACAAAGTGTCTAGCGTCATGACATCAGAAGAAGAAGAAACACAGATTCCAAGGATCTCTACAATGGGTACAGATATAAATCTATGTGTAGAAACCCTATCAAAAATTAATGAAGATAAAACAGAAGCTACTATAATAGTACCTCTGATAGTAGAAGGTCTGTGATCTTGCACCTGTTAGGTCTGTTATACTGCGTATGCCTGCCTAGTGCTACGACCCTGCGACACAGCCTCGCTACCCTGAGCTATCCCACCCTGATACCTCTGAGATCCTGGTGTCTGGCTACCATTGCCACTACTACCATCTCAGCATGCACACCCTGATGTATTCCACTTTCCTGACTGGTAAGAAGCTACTGGTCCTTCTCCCGCTCGCGGAGTCTGTACAGAACCCCTCTCACTATCCACTAGAAGAAATGCCCTGTAAAAGTGCTGCAGATGTCTCATGTTGCCACAAGCTCGGCACTCCACTGGGTCACATGGACACTACAGTCTCTTGTTCCCCTCTTTACCACACTGGTAGCACATGACTTGACCGCCTGAAACATTCTTCTGGCTGGTACTACCACCGTGTGATAAGTCCATCTGTCTCTTCCTCTTCTCGGTAGAAATAGTACCAGAAACTGGTGTCGAACCGCCCTGAACCACACCAGTAGCCTCCTGAAGGTTCCTCTCTGTAATCAGTGCCTGGTTCACAATCACATGTACTATAGGAAACCTAAAATCATTCACCAGTTCTTGGATTCCATGTCAAAGACCATACTAAAAGTGTATGGCCATCAACGTCTCATCACCCACCAGAACTGGTGAAAAACACTGAAGCTCAGTGAAGCGAGCAGAATAATCCATCACCGACATAGCGCCCTGATGTAGGTTCATGAAATCTCAAGCGTGATCTACCCTCAGCGTCTCAGGAAAGAAGAATTCATAGAAGACTACCTGAAAATCATCCCACACCATGTCTCTGTGCTGCTCAGACTGAGTGGTAACATCCCACCACCTCATGGCGGAATCACGCAGCATGTAAGTAGCGAGCTTGATCCTCCACCCTGGAGGTGTCTCAAGGTGCTCGAAAATAGTCTGCATAGACCCTAGCCAAGATTCCACAGCCTGTGGTCCGCCATCTCTTAAAAATGTAGGCGGATGCTACTACTGGAAGATACGAGTCATCTCTGCCATAGATGTGGCAGCCAGCAGTGCTCCCTGAAAGGTGTGCATAAACCATATAAAGCCTTCACAGAACTGCACATATGTGCCTGTGTCCAGTATTACGGCTGGCACAACATCTGGCTCTGCTGGAGGATCCACTGGTAGCCCATGGCCTACTATCTCTGGAGTATAATCGTTGCCGTAGTCTTGGAAAACAACGCGTGGTCATCTCAGCGGCATGACTCTACAAGGTCAAAAACACACCTTAGATTAAAGTATATCAAGGACTGAAAAATGAGGGGACCAAAAAAGGGATAGGAGGAAGAATGCATTTCAGGATTTGAAAAACAACACTACACAGCATGTATATTAACTACACAGAATGTACTTGACTTTTCTTCCTCTGCCTGGGTCCTTCTACATGGCTTGGCCACACGGCTCCCTTTTAACAAGACTACACGGCATGCATGTTGTCTACAAAGCATGTATGGTTTAATTTCCAACTACCTGTGTCGTTCGTGACACGACTGACTACTCAGCTGACACCACACTGCGTGTTACACACGCACACGGCGTGTACTCCACCCCGTTTCCCCATCCACACGGCTAAGTCCACACGGTCTCATACCGACAAGGACTACCCGACATGTCCCTCAGGTATACGACATGTTTAATAAGAGGTAACACCGACCGGTGTTTTTTATCTACACAACCGAGTCCCCAGGACATACTACACGGCGTGTTCCAAGGTGGACACATCGTGTATGTTTCAAGGTATTCTCTGTTCGTGTTTTTAGTTACACGGGCGGACTCCGGGTCAGTACTACACAGAGTGTACATCCGGTACACGGCACATTTTCCCCAATCCTTTCCCTAACCCGTTTCCCCACCCACACGATCTATGACACGGGAAGAGACTACATGGCGTGTACTGAGGGTACACAGTTTGTACTCAAAAGGTTTTCTTTTCTCCCCGAACATAAGAACACACGGCGTGTGTCTGAGGAACTACGCAGCGTGTATACTGGGTTTTCCAGTTAGTAAGCCTTTGAAACTACTCCATAACCCAGTAAATAGTGAAAAACAACACTTAAGTTCCAAATTCTAATCTGTGAGGGCCCATACTCCCCGCGAATCAATGTTTGGCATCTTATACATGTTATACTCAAGTAACAAGTCAATGATCCACCAAATTCCGGTCATTGAGGGCCCATACTCCCCAAAAACCAAAGTTTGGCGTCCATACTATCAGCAGGCTCACACAAAAATACCCTATCACATAGCAGGTATTTATCGAAACACCTATCACAACAACATGATTCTCTAGCACAATAACTATCACAACAACATGAAATTTCTAATGTGCCTACATGTCATAGAACTATTCATGTCATGTGCATAAATGATGCATGAGATGACATACCCTCATCTCATTAGGTTGAAACTAAATAGAACCCATGGATAATATAAAAATAGCACAATCACAAGCATGTCACCCAAAGGTGAAAATCAAATCAACTCTCAAATTTGAAAAATTAGAATAATTGCAAAAATACGAGGTAGATTGGCTTTTCCCTGTACACGGGTTTACTACTCCCGGTCATAGCTTTTTACAAACTACCATTTTCTTCCTATATCTGACAAAGGCTCCAAATAGTAAGTCAAAGAAAATAAACCCCTCTGATACAACTTTGTATCGTCCTGAATCTGGAAGCTACTCAATGGGTGCCACGGACCCGGTTGGTCACAAGAACTCAAGCGCATTTCCCTAAATGCCAGTGGCTACAGACTAGCAGCGAGGGGCCAGGTCTGATAGTGGAGAAACTATGCCCTCATTTTTTAAAGTGTAGCGCAGCGGAAAAGATAAATAGCATACAACAATAGTGGAAGCAATAAACCATACACATTTAAAATGAAAAACTATAGTAAAAGATAACCAACAGTTATATAGATAATGGTGCAACATGTCCCTAGTCATAAGAAAATAGCTAGAACATGTTACACAATAGTACAATACAATACAATAGAAAGTACAGGTACAGTAGAACAAAAAAAAACAGCCATCAGCATCACGAGCCTAAGCTCAGTCCCATGCTCCCCTACTCCTTAGCAACCATCATGTACCTGTATAGGGACCCTTTCCCTTATCCATACCTACAGAAATGTAATCTGTTTGGGGCTGAAGACATGACCCCAAACAGGGTGTGAGAAATGAATCTCATTAGGCACCCACTAAAGGCCCATGCCCAACTATCAGTGTAAATGTGCAACAGTGTGTGTAGTAGTAAAATGAAACAACTAAGAGGTACTCAAAAGTAACTAACCATACCAGTTATGTATCCATTTTAATATTCATTTAATCATTCAGTATAAGGAAATCCCCATAGTGAATTTTCTAAGTAAACAGTTAGTGTCCTCAGACACGCAAACCCTTACCCTCAGGCAATCATAATTGAACCCATAGGTAATTGCCCACAGGCATAATAGATATTTCCCTCAGGCGTACAAAGTGTCGCCCCAAGGCACATAATCTACTTCCCTCCGGCACGAAAGAAGTTTACCTCGGGCGAATTAAAACACTTCCCTTAGGCTAAATAGAACACTTCCCTCAGGATAAATAGAACACTTCCCTCAGGTGCAAGTAACCTGGACGAGCCCAACAAATTAGCAAGCAATTATATAGAATTCCTCTCAAGGCAATTTAAAGCATGCTAAATTTTACATTATACCCTCGGGTAACCTGGCCAAACGGCTAAATAGAGGAACGCACCCCCAGGGTGGTCCTGGATCCAAATAGAGATCACAAACACCAGTTGCACAATTACCATATTCTGCATATGAAATTATAGGTATTTAAACAACCATGGCCTCATCCATACGACACCTCGAACATGGGTTCATAGCACAATGGTACACAGAACACTGAACAGTTGGAAATTTAAACACCAGACCACCTACCTCGATCGACCCTGATCGGTATACGCGAACGAAGCTCCTCGAATCGACCAAGAATGGCGTAGATCTGAGGTGAACATAACCGCATTAAAACTCAAATAACTTCCTTTAGAGGTATAATTGGAAAGAACTATGCAAGGAGGAGGAAGAACACACCTATGTGGTTCCACAGATATTAATGGTGAAGAAAACGGGTTCTTGGTGTGAGGTCAGGAGTTCCTCTAAGCTCTGGTCTTCTCTCCCAAGCTCTCCTTTGGTTCTAAGCCTTCTCTGTGAATAGAGGATGCTACTGCCCATTTTAAGTGAAAATAACAGACTACACGGCGTGTACTTTCTATTTTTTAATTATTCTTATGGTGGCTTCTTTCCACCGTGGCATTGTTCATTAGTCGACATGAGAACAACGAAATGTAATACCTGAGTACACAGCATGTAATACCTGAGTACACGGAGTGTACTATCACTCAGCTGGCGGATGCCTTCACCACCTTATTATTTTCCTACTGACTGACTACATGGCGTGTACAAACCCACTACACGGTGTGTAGTCAATTTTTACACCTTTCATCACCCACATGGTTACACACCCTGTATACTCATCCCACACGACCAAAGTACATGGAATGTGGAAAAGTACACGACGTGTACCCATCAAAAAGTTATTTTTCCCCATTTTCCTTATTTTCTCAAAAACACTTAAAGAAAAGTGAAAGGAAGAAACCCGTACCTCTAGAATAAGAACCGGGTTTTTACAAACCATATGACAATTATGCACAACCCAGAAAACCACCAAAATTTTCCAAATTTCAATATTAATTACCCAAGACAATCCTCAAACAAATATGTCTTCAAGTCAGACGTAGTCTATTCACATCACATTGAAAATATTGTATAAATATGGTATGTGATCATTTTTTGACCACTATATAACTTTGAGGACTAAATAGAAGACATTTTGGACTAATAAATATTTTAAAAAGAGGATAACGGATATCCGGGGGTAGTATTTGAGAATATTAGACAAACCCAGAGAGAGATGTTATTGGTTATTACAAGAAATGGGATGAAATTAATTTCTTTTATTTTTATTATATCTCCCATCATGGGTATAAAAAATATTAGTTGTTAATATATGGATATGTTACATTTTTGTATCTTAAGTTCTTGTTCTTAATAAATATCTTCTTTATGTTTAATATTTGTTCTATTATTTGGGTCTATGAGTAAGGAATAATGTCATATAGTTATTTTTATATCTATCTCTATACTCTTTACATCTTGAATCATTTCACCAATCAATGTCCCCCATTTTCTATAAATTCCAAAAATTTTGGAATGGGGGAATACAGTGAAGGTGTAATGTGTGTGTTTTCCCTAGTAGTAAAGAAAACTGATTGGTCGGGGGGGGGGGGTGAATTGACCTTTTAATTAAAATAAAATTAGTTATCAATGTTATGTTATTTTTGTAGTTTAAAAATCAAAACAAAATTTTTTTAGAATAGGTTGGATAAAATTTATCTAATGTATACTCTTCAGACTCTCAGTCTGAGAGTATAAACACCACTATAAAAGGTGATCTGGATTTTCAATGGGAGTCAAAGCCTATTACAACTGCCTTTTTCAAACTTGGATCCATAAAACAAATATTTCCTTTAGGACACCTAGAGAGAAAACTAATAACATTCCTTTTAAATTAGAGGAAGAACTGATATTTCCCTTATCCTTACCAAGGTACAATAGAAACCATTGTCTTTTACTATAACAAGACACAACCAGAGACTGTAATTTTTATACCTAGAGGTAAAACCCAAAATATCTTTTGTAGGGGTAGTATAACTAGACATTAATTTCCTTCTTTTAAATGAAAATTCATAAACAAAATCATGAAGAGATAAAATATAAAAAGATAAAATAATATAGAATCTAAAAATTAAAATAATGAAAATTTAAATATCAAAGTAGCTATGATCAATCTTTGAGCACTTGAGTATTAAAATATACTAATAAAAATATTTTTTCCACCTTTAATCATCAAAAAGTGTATAATAATGGTCAAAATGTAAGAACAATCCTATATTTTCTACATTTACAACTTTTGTGATCTTTCCTAGTGTGTATAATTTCAACACTTAATTAGATAGGATTTTTTTTTCTCAAATATTAAATGAATTGTTACTTCATACACGATATATTCAAATTTAATAAGATAAATGTACAAAAACTTGAATATTCTAACTATTATAGTTTTTATTTCTCAAAGGAGTGGGTCCACGTGTAAAACCAATGAACTACTTCATAGTTTTTCATGCTCATGCTTCATTTATTTCCACTATGCTTCACTAGTTTCTCTTATTATTGATAATTATAAAAAGTATGTGGATTATCATTATTTCTCTTCAATACACTGTAAAATTAAAATAGAAAAAGGATTTATAAAAAATATCTTTATAATGATAAGTAATAAATGAATAAAAATTTAAAAAGAATAATAAATATTCCCACAATTCAAGAATCAAA
The DNA here is from genome assembly GCA_963277665.1 of Viscum album. Taxonomy (NCBI): domain Eukaryota; kingdom Viridiplantae; phylum Streptophyta; class Magnoliopsida; order Santalales; family Viscaceae; genus Viscum; species Viscum album. The sequence goes on from OY728157.1 coordinate 1,779,604,103, forward strand.
TATATAAATGTTTTATATAATCCATAAAAAATTAATTCCCATGGAATATTCATCCATATTCAAATTCAAACATATAAATAGATAAAAAAATTAAAAAATAAAAAATGTAAAAATATAAAAATTTAACTATTCCTAAAATATTTATTCATATAGAATTTATGATATTTTAATGGTTAAATATCCTATATAAATATCAAGTAATTTTGAAAGACTCATAATTTTCATTTCATAGGGTTGATACAATCTTCTCATAAGTTCAATAATAATTTATATGGATCATAAAATCAATTCATAAGGTTTAGTTATACAACTCATAATATTCATATAAGTGATTGTATTATTTATATATATGGCCATATGGTTTTGAAATGTAGTTGTATGGTTCATAATTATGATGATAATTTTTCATAAATATAACCAAGTAGTCATAATGTTAAGAGTTTATTTTATATTAATTTGTATTTTTCCCCAAAATTAGATCATAAAACAAATAATTATGGTAAAGAACAATTGAATAAATATTATTAGTAATGATTCAATATGTTTTTTTTCTTTTACAAGAATCAAAATCATGGATTATTTTCTATATTCATGTTAGAGGGAATAAAATTTGGGGTTTTTAATTATAAAAACAATAAAGTGTAAATGATCCAATCAATAATATCCACCTTTTAATAATTAAAAAACGAATATAATTTCAAAAAAAATTTCCCCTTTTTTGAAATAATAAAAACAATTAAATAATAAAATAGGAAAAAATGTCTCCACCTTTTAAAGGATTATCCCTTTATGAAATAATTTATAAATATTTTTTACTCTATAGAATATAAAATATAACCCATTTAAAATAAATATTATTAACCTAATATTTAGGTATAAAATTTTAGTGTACTTAGAAATGAAAGGAATTTTTAAATCTTATTTTAAGAAATTCCACAGAAAATTTTAATTAAAATATATTTAGATATTAAATTTCCCAATAAATTTATAAATTCTAAACCTATAATCAACAGAAAAATTAAATAAAATTATTAAATAATTATATAGATAAATTATGTAGTGAAAATTCGCCTTAATATAATATTTCCCCCTTCATAAAATATTAACAACTTCAAAATAGTATGTGCAGATTCTAACACTGATGTGTGCAGAATTCCAAAACTTCTTATATACAACATATTGAAATAATCATAAAAATTAATTTAAATTCTAGAAGGATCCATGAAATCATATGAATATATTTAAATAATTATTAAAGTATATTCAATAATTTAAAAATATCCAATAGTTAAAAATATTCTTGTAAGACATATAATAAAATAGATTTCTCATTTTCATTAAAAAAATACAAAATAGATTAAATTACATGTAATTAAACTAAAAATTGAAATAATATTAATCATATTTATTAACCAAGTATTGCATCATGTCACAACAATAACAAATTAAAAATCTCATAGATTTGATATGAAGTATGAATTTGATGGTAAAATGATTTTAGCCTTCAAGATAGAACTTGAATATAATATGAACACATGATATGTAAGAATATATTATTTAAGAAAATTTATTTTAAACTTTCATTTCATCTTTCGATCATGTTATTTTCTTATTTAATTCTCTCAAGCTTAGTTGAACATAATGGTTTAGTAATTATACGATCTAGTTGATGATCTATTGGAACATATATTAAAATAATTTCATGTTTTTAAATTTGGCCTCTAAAAAATTATATATAACTTAAATATGTGCAGTTATTAATTTATGTAAATTGTTCTTAAATATAAAAATATAAGATTGTTTTTTACGCAAATTAGGTATCCATTCAAATAAAACATAAAAATAATTTAGGGAATTCATAATTTATAAAGATTGAGCACAAAAAATTTCAGAATCTATGTATTCTGATTCAGTAGTAGATATAAAAAAACATTGTTTTGTTGAGAGATAAAAAGTGAATATCTTTATTAAAATTTTATCCATTCAACTTTTATTTATTCTCTCTATTTTATAACCACCAAAATTAGAAATTTATTAAAATTTAAAATTCAAAATAATTTTTTCCAAGATAGAATAAACCAAGGTTTAAATTACCTTGTGCATATTTTGTGATTATATTCATATATTTTATGTTAATTTCATTATTATCACTCTAAAATAGAGAAAAAATAAAAAATTAATCATTAAATTTGTCTAAGACGCAGTTAAATATAACAAACTACCAATAATACCTCTATGAAGTGTATTGTCCATTTGTTTTATAGGTTTATCAACATCTAGTTTACATGATGTTCTCATGAGTTTATTTATTATTTTATTTTATTAAAATTAAAATATTTTATCCAATTATTTATCATAGTAATATTTATTTAGAAATATTTGATTATCTTTTTGAAAAATTAATGTCTAAATAATAATTTTAGTTCACCCATAAGACTCATATATAATTCACATTTCATTAATTCTAAAAAATAATTACACAAATTATAATTTGAGGATCCTAAATAATATAATCATTAAAAATTTATACAATCAAAATATATTTATTAATTTTACTAATAAATAATATAGTATCGTCTTTTACTTTTATAAAACCATACTAGAAAATAAAATTAGATAATTTTTCATACCATTCACTTGGATCTAGATTAAGCCTATAAATTTATTGACAATGTTTTATAACATAATTATAAAAAATTTCATGTTAAAAAACTAAGGGATATATTACTTATGCATAATCAGAAATACATTTAATTAGAATGAAACTTTTTTCATCCATTTTAAATAATTCTAATCTATAAAAATATGAACGAGAAAACAAGAATATAATAACTTCTAATCTAGAAATAAGTGGAAATTCTTCCTGACCATTTATTCATTCTTCTTTGTAATATGCTTATGCTAATAATATGGCCTTATTTTTTATAAAATTTCTATATTCATTATTATTGTTTCTAAAAATCCATTTAGTACCAATTACTTGAGAATATTTAGATGGTTTAATTGAATAAAAAAATATATTTTTGAAAGTATAGTTTAAGTATTCTTCCATAGAAAATATCTATTTATACTTAGTTAAAGCATCATCATTATCCTATGAAAAAAATAAAAATGAATGAATAATGAGAACAAAAATTTGTCAATGAATTTATAATTTGAATTATGGAATCTAAATTTCTTTTCAATTTATCTAGAGGGTGATTTATATTTATTTTAATGTTCTTAGATGAGGGATACTATCCTCCCCAACATGTTAATTTTTCATTTTGGATTCATTTTCTTCAAAATTAATATCTATAAACTCTTTTTAATGTTGGCTTAAATCATTATTAATTACTTTTAATGTTTTTTCATCAAAATTTCCATGATTAGACTCTTCAACCACTATAGTTACTTTATTATTAACTCAGTTTGATTTACTAGATTTTTAATAACATAAAAATATACATTCAATGGATTTTTAATTAAATTTATATATGGAATATTTTATTATATGAATATACACTTTACAAATGTATACTATAAAATATTAAACATTTATATTTCTTCCCTTAAAAAGTTAATTAGATTTATTTTTTATAAAAACGTATTAAAATAACACTATTAGACACATATAATGATATATTTATATCTTATTCCCAAAAATATATAGTTTTTTTAATCTCATTTAGTGATGTTATGACCATTTATTATAATGTTGTATTTTCCATTTCCACAACTACATTTTTTATGTCAAACGGGTTGGAAAATTATGAGAATAACAATTTTCATAATTAAAATTTACAAATTTCATATTTAAAAATTATCCACCCATATCAATTCAAATGGATAAAAATATGTTTCCATTTTAATTTTTAACTATTTTAAAATAAATAGAAAAGTTTGAAATAGTTTCATATTTAGGAGTTAGAAAATAAAACTATGTAAATATGATAAAATCCTTAATAATTAAAAATATAACACTTCTTCCATTGATACTAATAGTAGGTGTAATTCCAAAAAATACATATGACTGATCTATAGAATCCTTCCCATTTTCATTTTCATAATAGATTTTAAATATTCTTTATAATGTTACATTTCATGTAACGACCACAAATGTAGGTGTTATACAATATTAATCTAGGAATCTATAAAAACATTTGATGAATAAACTACTAATATAGTAGCCAAAAATTATAATTCCCAATCCTCCTATGGCCAAAAATGTTATTAGATTTTGTAACACTTAAAAATTTTATTTTGTTGTTGTTAATTTAGAAAAATATATTGAATATTTGTTATATTTCCTATTTTCATAAAAATATGATGATTCTTATTTAAAAATAATAAACTTGTCATTTTGAAATTTTTCATACATTCCATCATCAAATTATTATGAAATAATAATCAAATTATACTTCAAAACCTCAATATATTATACTTTTGAAATGATAATAGATTTTCAAATATCAACCTCTCCAAATCTATTAACAATATCATTTGAATTATAACCAAAAGTAAAATTTTATTTTATCAAATTTTTTTATAGTTAAAAAAATTATAGAATCACATTCCATGTTTTCAAAATATCCAATATCTTTGTACCATGTTCCCTTTCTCAAACTCCAAGGACAAATATTTTACAAAGTAACATATAAGAAAAAATTAGTACCCAGGAAAACATGGGTCCAATTGGGATAGAATAAGAATTTGTAGGAATCCAAAATAATTTAAAAAATTAATTGAAATGTAATTTCAAGGATGATAATTTAGAAATAAATTATTTAGTGTGTCTAAAAGACTGTGTAAATATCAATTAACACTCACTTTCATAATATCCATTCATGATAAATCCAAATCAAGTGGTTGTATAAATATACCTTTTTGAATTTTTATAAACAATTCCATGTACATTTTAGGTAATTTAATAATATATCAAAGACCAATATTATTTTTATTTATTTTATTCATTCAGACCATTTTTCATATCATTCCTTTTATTGAAAAAATCTAGATATTTATGTAATAAATATTTCAAATTTTTTTGGCTCATTATTTTCTTGAATAATATCTTTAAGATTTATTTCTTAATCCTTGTCATTTTTAGAAATTTCATCCTTGAGTTTATGGTTTTACTTTTAAATAAAGTCTAAATCAAAATAGATTTTATCATTAATAATTTATTTTAATATTTTTATTTTCTTTTAGAGTTATCCTATTTTATTCAACTGGTTTCTTATACATATTCATGTGTTCTTTATCTATATCTAGAATTTTAAAAAAATCTTTTTTTAATAATTCTATTCCATCATATAGATATTTAACAGATTTCATAGGGTTGGATTCAGTAGAATCATAATTTGAATCATTAACCTTATTCAGAGACTTCATTAAACAAAAATTTTCCAAATAATTTATTAAAAAATATTTTTTTCTAGAGTATGAGTCCTTGGTATAATTCTATCTAGATAGGAGTTATATATTCTCCTTAATTTTCTTCTTGTTTTCCTTTTTTCTTTATTTAACTTTGGAGATTCATGATTGATGTGTCCCTTAATCATCACTCATAACAAATTACTTTTGGAAAATTATTAGAAATGAAATTACCTTGTTATAACCCCTATTGATCATCCATATGATAATACATTCTATTTATTTTTTAAATTTATTTCATGTTTTTGTATACTCCCTTAAAAAATGAGGAAACTTCATCACTATCATTTCTTTATAGCTCGGAATTTGATGTGTATGTAGAAAAATTCATAGATTTAAATGAAATGTATTTCATTTTACTAGACATGTATTATTTAGTATTATTAAGTTCTAATAATATTTCAATAAATAACCAAGGAGTCCATAAATAGTATAACATTTAAAATTACTTCTTTCATCTATAGTAACCTTCTTTGTATGTCATTTCGTAGGGAAATCTCTATTAACCCTTTCATTATGAATAATGTTATCCAATGTTTCACACAAATAATTCATGTTATTAATAATACTAGTTAATATACAAAACATTTGATTAACAATATCATATTAAATCATTAAAAAATATTCATAATTATCCATTAACATGCCAATTTTAGTTCTTTTATTGTTTTCATATCCATAATGTGTAACTTTAAGTAAACTTTAAATAATATATCTGATTTTATAAACAGAAATGTGAATAAAAGATTTTCATTAAAATAAAAAGTATAAAATATTTATCACCTTATACTTCCAAACATACTTTACTATTTCATTACCAATTAATATCTTTTGTTTATGTTTAAGTAATTTTTATGTTTTTGTCATAATGGTCCACTCATCAATAGTAAAATGATTGTGTAATGATTTTATCTATACTTACCAATATGCATAGTCAGTTCTATAAAATAATGGAGGCCTTCAAGGTATTTAACCATCAATTGAACATGTTTTTTCCATTTTAAAATGATATCCTTCAACTTTTTACAACATAGAGGGGAAGTTATATTTTTTAAAAAATAAAATATATTTACAACAAAAAATATAAATGATCAAGAAATCCAAAGGGCCAGGTTTCAACACTAATGGTTTATACATGTAGGAAAGATGGTAGGCTGATCAAGAGTGGGATAAATTATATTTTTATTTAATTTTAATTATTTATTAGTGTTAATTTATTTTATAAGCAGAAACTAAAAAAATGAAAATAATTTTTTATAGTAGTTTGGATTAAAGTGAACATACATTCCCTCTTCACACTCTCAATGTGAGATTATGTAACCCATTATAAAAAATGACCCAACATTTAAAGTGGATTCAAAAACAATTTTCAATTACCTATTTCACACATATAGGAATAACCCCCGTCCAACCTTTTACCCACATAGAGGAAAAACCAAGAACCTTCACATTTAAGTGAAGGAAGAACCAACATTTTCTTTATCCAAAACAAGGAACAACCCAAACCCCTGATTTCTTCAGATCATAGTACAATCGAAGACCAAACTTTTTTGATAGTGAGTAAAAACCCAATTTACCTTTTATAGGGGTGGTATAACCTAACCCTAATATCCTTCTTTTGATTATAAAATAATAAAATAAAAATAATACACACAAAATATGTAGAATGGTAAAGCATGACAAAAATAAAAAAATAAGTATTGAAATTATGAACTTAGAGGCAACTTGGATCATGCTTTGAATAGTAGAGTGTTAAATTATGAATATCAACAAAAAACATTCACACTAATAGTAATCACAAATCATACATGAAGGATAAACATGTAGCAATGGTCCTCTTTTTTCTCATGTATAACTTATGTGATCTCACCCAGTTCATATATCCTTGAAATTCTATTGATTTCATGGGTTCCATAAAACTATACATATAGAGTTTCATTTCAAATTATATCATAAATAATTATAATATATATTTATTGAAAATTAGACATTATTGTTTTTTCCAAAATTTCTTTCTTGAAGAAGCATACATTACTATTAAACAAAAATACTACTTCAGAGTTATTCATGTTCATAGTTCACTGATTTCACAGATTATTCATGTGTATTATTTCACAAATATAGGAAAAAAAATTCAAACATATTATCTCTAGTTTTATTTAATACTATATAAAACTAAAATTGAAACAACTTGTGCTGTAAATGTCATTAGAATGATAAATAATGAATGAATCAAAAATTTAAAATAGTAATAAATTTTCCCACAAATCAAGAATTAAATATTTAAATATTCCCTATAATCCATGTCTAATTATTTCCATTTAAATATTCATCCATATTTTAATTAAATAATATAATTAGATAAACATTCATAAATAAAATAAATGAAAAAAAATAATATTGTAAAAATTTAACTATTCCCATAATTTCTATTCTCAAAGGGTCTATGATCTCTTTATTCTTCAATATACTTCATAAGGTTCAACTACGTTACAAATATATCATATGGTTTATGCCTCAAGGTTGAGAAAAACATTTTATACTTTTCAGATAGACTAATAGGGTTTAAAAAATCAGTGCATAAGGTTCATACATACAACTTATAATGTTCATGCATGTGGCCATAAGTTTCAGATATATGACCATAAGGTTTGGACATTGAGCATAAGGTTAATACATATGACCATAAGGCTCAAACAAAATTAAATTAATGATTAAAATATCATTTATATTGATGTATTTTTTTTTTGAAAATCGACTCATTATAAAGATAAAAAATGAAAAGAAGAATTCAATTAAAAACATAAACCATGATTCAAAGTCATTTTTTTATTTACAATAAATTCAAGGATAAAAAATATTTGTTACCCATGTTAGAGGGACTAAAATGAAGAATTTTTAAATATAAAAAAATAATGTGAGAATTAACCACTCAATAGTGTGGTCCCCATTATAATAGAAAACAAAGGTATTTGAATGTGTTTTATTGTTTAGTTCACTACTCTTCACACAATTCAAGTGGTATAATGTCATTGATTCAATGGTTATAGAATCATTTTATTTAATGATAATTAGAGAGATTAATCATATAATATTAGGACTATGATATATTATATTTTGGAAGTTTCCAAGGATCAACCATATATTCTCTATTGATATCTCAATATCTATCTTTCCCTAGTTCTTTTTTAATTTTCTATAAATTTACAACTAAATATTAAATCTAATTCATTAGAAGAAAAAGTATAAAAAATGGTTATAAGATACCAAACAACTATTGATATCTTGATAGAGAGACAATATAAGGTCTTCCCTAACACTTCATTTTTTTATTTTAATTATTATTTTTAATAATCTCACAACTACTTACAATATAAAATTTGGTTCGAAAACATGAGAAGTTTGATCACTAATAATATATTTTTTCATTATCTATTTTTACATTATTTCTCTACATGATCAAAAAATATTGATAATATCTTTTTTTAGATTCTAAAATGAATGATCATTTTTACTAGATAATGATAGTTAAGAGTAATTGAAATATAAAAAAATAGTTTTCTTAAACTTCCTATTTTCAATAATTCGAATTTAATTCTATATTTTGAAGAAATATTAAAAATATTTGTAAATAAGGATTAAACTTTAATAGATATTAGTACCCCAAATTTTATTTTTCAATCTAATAATACTTTATTCCCTATATAGAAAATTGATTTTAAACTGAATCATAGTCTAATAAACGTTTCACTATGATTAATAACCTTACAGGTGAATATTTGAACAAATATTTTGAAGGAGTTCTTGATTTCATATTCCACACTCAAGACTTGGGTTTGAACTGAAGCTCAAGTGAAGGGGTGAGAAATTATATTCTCTCAGGGAGAAGCTACAATAGAATAGTTGAGAAACATAAAACTGAGAGATTTAACAATATGGGATAAACTCTGGGGATAATTTATTTAAAAATTCATTCTATCATCATAAATCTTTAATAGAAGAAAGGAAACGTAAATAATTTGGCAAGAAACATGAAAAAAATTACAAATACTATAAAATTTGTAAAAATATATGTTCAAGATTTCTACCTCAAACAATAAAGGAGAATCACTTATTTGTTTTCTTTTACTATGGCTAACTCAATAGTGATAAGAACCTCTATGATACTTATTATGGATTCACACTCATTTAAAACTATCTTAAAAAAATAAAAAGGTCTAATTGAAAATATTTCTCATAATCGACAATAATTTGATATATAAAATATTGAAACTAGAGGAATATATAAGGTAATGTCTCCTAACTCTCCATTAATTGAATTTTTTTTAACTAACATCACTTATTATATAATTGAAACCTAACAAAAATACTAAATAATTTATCTCTTATATGATTTTTAGACCATGTTCTTTATAGAATCACTCTACCTATGTGTATGCATAATTTCAATAACTGGAGAGATGGCTATAATTTTTCAAATCAAGTCATTTCAATATCTATTTTTTAATCATGAAATAAAAGAATAGTCTAAAATAAATTATAGTTTTAGACAAAAATAAGAAATTCCACCATTTAAATAAGGAAATCAATATGTATATAATTTAATATCATTCTAGAAAATTATGGGAAACACTTAACCATCAAAAAGTTTACAACCTCAGAGGAATAAAAAATTAAAAACCAAACATACTATGAAATAAGAATATAAAGAGTTAGAGTTAAATTGATAAATTACACATTTTTAAATATAAAATTGATTAGAACAAATATTTTCATTATTTAGTTATTCCATTAGTCAATGTTTGGAAAAAATTACTTTCAAATCTATTCCTGACATAAAAAGGCAATGTTAATTAGATATCTTTGAGAAGTGGTAACGAGGTTGAAAAATACACTTTCAAGTTACCAAGGAGGAAAACTAACATAAATAAATTCATGAAAAATAGGAAGGTACTTTAATAAAATATGATATAAATAAGGAATCATCAAAGGAGTAAAACATTAATAAAAAGGAAGGAGATACAGATTATACTTTACAATCATTCCTTTCAATAATATCCAAGCCTAATAAATCCATTTAATAAATTTTTTATAAAAATATTTTTGATGGATTCAAAATTTTAAAAACTAATATTGAACTCTTTTATAAAATTAAAAATATTCCATGGTTTTAAATATTACTAAATTAGATTTTTTTGATTAAGAGGGGATTTCATGGAAATGAGAGAGTAAATTTAGGTAGAAATTTACCAAAATTAACTATAATATAAATTCCTATCAACCACCAAGATCCTAGAAAATATTTATTATTTATATAATCTTAGATCTTATATAAAATTTATACATCACGTTTTCAATTTTCATTCTTAAATTGGACACCATAAGCCTAAAAGTGTGGTGGGGTATTTAGATTCCACAATGTATTCTTAAAAGGGATTTAAAGGACGTTTTGGTTCGTGTGAAAGTATTTATATTTCTATAGTATTTCGTTATTATAAATATGTAATAAAAAAAGAGATATATTATACCCCAATTATACATGGGAGATCATTCTTTAAAAATTGTGAGAACTTTCATTAATATGAATGAAGGTGAACTTTACATAGATTTTGGTGATAAATTTGTTTAATTTAATATTTTGGAGTTAATAAATTTACATAAAATGAATATTCTATTTTACACAATCAAATTTTTAAACATAATTTTCTACATGAGTATATGATACTTTTTTGAAGGACATTATGAATTTGGGAACTCAACTTATGAAAAAAAATTATATTAAAAAAATGTATGAATATAATGATAATATGATTAAATAGTTTGTCAATGGATTTTATTTTTTTATAGTTAATGTTTAAACCATCCATTTTCATTGTTATCATGACATACATGTTTCAAAGGTTAGTGACATGACCAAAATTATCATCTTCTTTATTAGAATCATAAAAATTTGAATTTAAACCACTTCCACCATTCATGAAATATTATTAGTTATGGGGTGGAGATACTATTCAAAAAATAATATAAAACTAGATAATTACTAATCATGAAACACTATTTATAATTATATTGAATTAAAATATCAAAGAAATAGGCTGAATTATAAGATATATCATCAAATTAGTCCTATGATTTTAAAATATAAGATTATTCATGAAAATTATTATTAATAAATGAGAAAATATCAAAGGATAATGAACCACTAATTTCATTAAGTCATTAAAATATAAATAGTGAACCTATTGTATAATGGAATAATTTACCACAATTCTTATTTATTGTGGGTAAAACCGATTCATACTATGTAGAAGAAGTCAGATCTTACTATCATTGAAAATGATAAAAATGAGATTATTCTTGTGAGAATACATGACTGTTATGGGGTCTATAAATATTATAGATATATGAATCATTTTTCCTATAAGGATAATTTTATAATTTCATTTATTAATTATATTTTAGAAAAATTAGAAGGGGAATATATTTATTATTTAATAGATAGATTTTATGGTTATTTTTAATTTTCTATTGCACTATTGGTTATTAAAACTAAATTCACCTGACCATTTAGTATAAATATCTATAAATGAATTAAATTCATATTATGAAATTCTCCATATAAATTTAAATGGTATATATTATGAATCTTTCTAGACATGTTATAAGACTACTTGGGTATATTTATAGTTGATGTCCCTATTTATAGAACAACATTTAATTATTGCCTTGTAAAATTCAAGAATGTTTTATAAAAATTGGAAAGAATAAATAGAATTTTAAATATTTTAAAGTTCCATTTTATGGTTGAAAATTAAATTGTTTAGGGAAATGTGGTTTTAAAATATAGTATTGATGTTGAAAAATCCAAAATTTCTATAATTTCTTTATTACCACACCAAAATTTCATGAAACATATCTAATAATTTTTAATACATGAAAGTATATTTTAGTGATTTATTATGTATTTTGAAAATATCACTCTAACCATATCAATATTATAGTAAAAATAAATATATTTTATATTTGATGATTTATAAAGGTTTTCAATTATTAAGTTGAAGACAATACTAATCACATCCCCATAATTTGATCACCATATCATTTCATCATTATTATATCCCACTTGTGTGAATGATGTCTAATAATATTTTAGCCTTGTATGAACTATAAGTGATTCATTAAGGGTTTTAGTAAGATCATTCTTAATTTATATAGAATATATAAAAAATAAGTAGATTTTATGTTCGATGATTTATGTAGGTTTTTATTTTTTGAGTTAATGAAAATCATAAGAACACCCGCCAATATTTAACCACCATATTATGAGATCATATTTAAATTGATTCTTCATACCACCCATTATTCCATTGGAATAGTTTTAACATATAGGTTAAGGGGAAAATAAAATCTAATCGCCTATAATTTAAGAACATTTTAATTATCTTATATCAATTATACCCTGATAGAAATTATGTTTTTTACTATTCCTATTTCAATTAAAAAAACATACATACTTGTTATGAGATAAAGTAATTTTTTATATTATAATGATACTTCATGGTACTTACTAAATAATGCTATTGAAAAACAAAAAATTTTAAGATAAATTTTGTTGTTATAATTGTTTGATGTGGAAATCAAAGATAAGAAAGAATATGAAAACATTATTTCTGATCACATAAGATGGTTTTTATAAAAATTAATTGTATAAATTCAATAATATATAACATTTAATAAATATAATATAGTTGAAAATAACTATAAATTGTTGGGTAAAATTCCTTGATATATCAACATAGTAAATTTCTAGGTATCATTGAATGTTCATTCTCAATTTACATAATAAAATGTTTTTAAAATAAATAAAAATTAAAAATATTTTGTGTTGGATGGTCCTTACATTCATAAAATTTATAGTGACTAGAATATTAGGAGTTGAATTCCTGAGTTTTATATCTACCATTTAGTTATATTTTATCACAATCTATCCCATTTAATATATATTTTTTATTTTAAACAATTTTTTATTTATATGATTGTAGATATGATTTTATTTTATTGATTTTTATTTTCATAAATTCATATGAGTTTTGAATTATTATGGAATATTATTTCCATCATTGATTGAATAATAATTAATTTCCCATCCTAAGTAGAATTATATTATAAGTAACGACGCTTAAAACACTACAGAATCTTGAATTTTAGCCAAGAACATGCTTTCATAAAAATTCATAACATTTTCAGGTTTTTATTTTTAGAATATTATGAAATTATACATGCATAACATACCATATTCATACAAAGGGGATACTATAAATATAGTATCCATTTTTTCAAAATAATACATTTTAAAATAAAACATAATTTATTTGAAAAATATATATAACAATTAAATTGACTTACTTATTACTCTTACACATCCTTATTACCTATGAAAAACATTTAAAAACATGGCATAATCACAAAAATATTAGTAAGGGACATTAACGTAATAAAAGATTTAGTCCATTAAAAACATGAAAATCCATTAAAATCCATTTTATTAGAAACTCATAAGCATTCATAGATAAATCATGAAGTCACATTGGAAAATCATTACCATGTCACTATTACATGCACACTTAAAAATGGAATAATATTATGGTTTACTTCCATCTATAGAGTACCCAATTCATTGGAGAGTTATAATGGGGCTCACCCGTCATATCTTGAGTAATAAAGGGATCAACCCAACATATCTTGAGAAATAATTGGGCTCAACCCATCATATATTAAGCTATAATGGGCTCATACCAACCTATTTTAAGCTATAATAGGATTAAACAAAATAAATGTCCATGGAACATATTATGAAGGAAACTATTGATCACTCATTTAAACCCAAGATCAAAACACATTCAGATTTAAAAATACATTTTTTCGTAAGAGTCAGTTTAAAAGTATAAAAGATGCACAAAAAATAATGAAATCATATTACTAAATTTGAAAAAATATAGAAAAACATTATAATAATAAATAGTCATGAAATAAGGAGAAACCGATCTTACCGTGTATATAAAAACAATATTTCTAAATTTTTTACAATAGACATTTAACCAGATTTCTAAAGGAAAGTCCCTTACGTAACACATGAAAATGATACCTTTTCAAAATAGATAAGATAAATTAATACATTAATAAACATATATATATATATATACATCTATAAAAACCATTTTAAAATCAAGGACATAAAATAGAATTATTTGAATAATAAATCATTAAAACATTAAAAATAATGTTTTAGTGAGAGAGTCCCTTACCCTACGTTCAAATTAATTAAAAAGTGTTTAAAACTCATGTATAATGGTTCGAAGATTGTTATTAATGTATTATATAACCATATTAATATTTATAATACATTATATGGCCTTTTTATAAAATATTTTCACCCATTTTTCAATAATATTTTTTCAATTTTCAATATTTCAGGTGCGGTCTTGACAAGGCTTCTGTGGTTGGTTTATTATATATTTTTATACCAAATAGAAGAGAAACACCAAGAGTGGAATGAAATTGTTTTTACATGTTTACATAAATTTAAATTATACCATATAACATTTTTATTATATATGAGGAATATTCATTAGATAAAACATTAATGATAATATTTTATATCATTTTGACGGTTCTTTGATCATCACGAACTAATTTCTTATATAATTCAATATTATGAATATATGTTAATTATAGAGTCTTAAAAGAGATTATATAATGCAATTTACAACCTATTTCAACCATTTAGATGTTTTTATGACCATAAACTATAGAAGTAATGGAAATTAAAAATACATCGTCCACGATCATAGTAAATCAATACATCACGAACAATGTTTTTATTATTATTATTAAAGGGAGAGGAGAGAAATTATGATGATGAATTTTTCCATAAACATGTAAAAATTATAGAATATATAATATACTATAGTTCTCATTCCTATTTTAAAATTATAGGTGAAGAGAGTATAATAAAAGAAAAATAATTGAAAAGAAAATAAAAAAATGAAATAGGATTTTTACCTCTAGAATTCTCTTCCTTGAGAACCTCTTTAAGGCCCTTGGTGTCATCCTTTTCATGAGACCAACAGATCTTAGACATGTGGAAGAGGCTTGGAAATAATGTTTTGTATAATTTGTACATGTATCAAAGCTAGAGAGGTGTGATGAGAATAAGGGGTGAGGGGTGTTATTTATAGTGGAGGAGAGGAGGGGTTTTCCATTATTTTAATCATTATTTTAAGCATTATTTTAAGCATTATATTATAATTTTTATCAACACAAGAAATAGTGTTTATTATTATGACTAAATAAAATAATTATTGATTGTGAGTTCGAACCAAGGGTTTTTACCTTAAAAGAACATCATCTAGGACTCAGTAATTCATGTATTTATCTTTTTTCGTCTATTATCATTTTTCACTATTCACAAGAAATTCATGTATTTCAGAAAAATCTCAAAACTTCACCCTACTAAATTTTTAATGTGTGGAATTAAATAAAAACACTATTATATAAAAAAAATTCTAAATATGAGAAATTTAATTTTTAGATAAAATCACAATTTTTTGAAAAAAGTACCAGTTTTAAAACTATAACTTATTTTATAACACTATGAAAAATTAATTATTGTATCATAAAATAATCTTATAATAATAAAATATTAATTCATGAATAAAATTTATGAAAAAATATTTTCTTTTAAATAATTTTATTAATTTAAAAAAAATTAAATGAATATTTACGTTTAAGAAAAACACTTTATCTATAATTTTCAAAACATTTATTTACTCAAAAGTATGTCATATTTTTCACATATAAGTTACATAAATTTTATTTATACATTAAAAGTTGTGGTTAATACTTTATTGGCCTGTTTAATATTAATAATGGTCATATTACTATTTCTAAGGTCCGGTTACTATTCCATGAGAAACATATCCTTAAAATGAAACTTATTTAATTATAAATTTGTAATGGATTTAACTATTTAATTTAAAAAATAAAACAAGTTTTTTATATGTACCTATGTTGTTACATTCTCCCCAACTTTTTGAAATAGCTTCCTCACCATTTTTAATCATTTCTATAAAATAATAGGATACCATTTCCTCGTAGAATTTTCTGATTCTTATGTTACCTCTTCAATGATGTGGTTTATCCACAAAAACTAAACCTAGTGAATTACCTTATTCCAAAATAAATTCTTGATTAGATCAATAATTCATACATGTTTCTCTTCATAAGAAAGGTTCTCTTCCATATAAACTACTTTTGGTCTCAGAATATGAGAAGGATCTGGAGTATACTTTCTCAATATCAAAACAAGAAATACATTGTGCACTAGAGATAAATTTGGAGGAAAAGATACTCGGTATACGAATGGTCTGACCATAACTAGAATTTTATAAGATCCAATGAACTATGTGATTAACTATATTTTTATACCCAAATAAATAACACTTTTCCATGGTGAGATTCTATGAAAAACATGATCACTTACCTCTATGGATATGACTTTTTTCCTATTATCTGCATAATAATTCTTCAGGATTTGAGTTTTCCTCATGTGTTTCAAGATCATATTCACTTTCTGACCCGCATCCTCTATGAATTTTGGTACCATAAACTTCCTTTCTCAAACTTCATCACAAAATACTGCAGTTTGACACTGCTTCCTATATAATGGCTCGAAAGGGTCCATCTATATACTGGAATGAAAAATATTATTATAAGAAAATTGAACTAAAGAAATAGGTTGATCCCAAATTTCTTGTTAATCCATTAAACAAGCTCAAATAATATCCTCCAATGAATAAATTGATTACTCAGTCTGTCAATCATATTGGGGATGAAAAGATGTTCTGTAATTAAATTCTGTTCTGAATGACTTCTGAAGGCCATTCTAAAAGTTAGAAGTGAATTGTGGATCTCAGTTAGATACAATAGAGAGAGGAACTCCAAGAATCGTAAAAATCTATTTGAGGTATATCTAAGAATATTGATCTAGATAAACAGAGTATCTAATAGGAAGGAAATTTTTAGATTTAGTCATTCGAACAATAATAACCTAGATCACATTGTTACCTCCAGAAGTCTTTGGTAGTCCCACCAAGAAGTTCATGGTTATATTATCCTATTTCCACTATAACACTTGAAAAGTATGAATAATCCCCTTTTTTAACTGCAACTATGATTTAAATATTAATAATTCAAACATTTTATTATAAAATCAGCAATATCTCTTTTTATTCCATCCCACTAGTAATACTCTCAAAGAACTCTATACATATTTGTGGTAGCAAGATAAACTGAAAATAGAGATCTATGAGAATAAAATATAGTTCTTTATTTATATGAGAATCATAAAGAACATATATTATATTCAAAAACCTCAAAAACTAGACTTTATAAATGTTAAACTTAGGAAACATAGCCTTTTGAACCAATTCTACCTTTTTCTCCAACTCATAGTCTTCCTTCTGAGCATGCCTTATTCTGTGAGATAGAGATGACTACACTATCTCCTAAAGCAAAATAGATTAATTTCCAACACGAACTACTTCCAAACAAGAATTTATCAAATAATAAACCAAGGGGTCATGATTAAAAGTAACATTGTTAATATATAATTACTTTTATAACTCATATCATCCGCCACTTTTTTTGCTTTTCCAGGATAGTAATGAATCTTGCAATAATAATACTTGATTTGTTCTAGCTTTATTATCTATCTCATGTTCAATTCCTTCAGAGAATATATATACTTAAAACAATTATGTTTAGTATATATTTCACATTTTATTCCATAAAAATCATACGAATGAATTTTTAATGAAAAATAATATAAGATAATTCCAAATCATATGTACGGTAATTTACCTAATGAGATTTCAACTAACATGAAGAAAAATAAATTAGCTAGTCATTATTTATTGGGAAACAACAATTTCATTTCATTGAAGAAACACTATAGATGAAAAATTCTCCATTTTGGGAAGGAATGGTCAGAATTAGAGCATTCTCCATCTTATTTTGAATTTTTAAAAACAATAATCACATTCTTTTGTCAAAATGAACTTAACACCTCTTTTAGTTAACTTAGTTATTGGGATAGCTAATAATGAAAAGTTTTCAACAAACCTCTTGTAATATCCTAAAAACACAAGGAAACTACGGATCTTAGTAATTTTTGTGGGTATTGGCCATTCTCCAACAATGTTTTCTTATCATAATAATCAATTATGTTATCTATAGAAAACTTTACCAAGGGATGAAATTTTTTTCAAGGAAACTTTACACTTTATGAATTTTCCTTATAGTTTAATTTCATTTTATGTTTTCAAAATAGCCCTTAGATATATTTTATTCCCATATTTACTTTTACAATATATAAATTTCATCAATAAACACAAACAAAAACTTATCCAAGAACTCGAGAAATATTCTATTCCTAAGATCCATGAATACAATAGGGGCATTTGTTAACCCAAAGGGCATAACTAAAAATTTGTAATTCCACTATCTAGTATTAAACATGTTCTTCAGAATGTATGCTTCTTTTAATTTCAACTTACTGTACTCTGACCTCAGTCCAACCTTTAAAAAATGTTTTACTCCTTGGATCTTATGAAAAAAAATCAGTGATATGAAGAAAATGATACTTTTTTTAATAGTGATTGTATTTAAGGCTCTATAATCAATTTAACGTCTCATTGAACCATATTTATTTTTAATAAACAAGATTGGAGCACCCTGTGGTGAAGTGATAAGTTAGATTAATCTTTTATCTAATAATTCCTTTACCTTATTTTTCAACTATAATAGTTTTATTTGAGCTATTCTAAAAGGAGATTTAGAAATTGGTTGAGCAAAAGGAATGAGGTAAACAGTAAACTCAACCTTTCAATCAAGAACAAAACTAGAAAAATCATCAGAAAAAACATCAACATACTCATTTACACTAGTACATCATTAATTTTAACAGTTCCTTTATTTTAAAAAATATGTGCACGATAACATTCATTTCCATCTTTCTATGGTTTCTTTGCTTCCTTATATGTAATAAATAGTATGGGTTCATTATTGCACACAAACTGAAAAAATTTCTGAAAAAAAGATTCTTTAACACTATAATCAATATTAGCATGATAAATAGAAATCCATTCCATACCCATAATAAAATCAAACTCTACATGAGCCAATAAAACAACATTTTTAGGTAAAATCTTTCCACATACAAAGATATGAAGATTATTATAATTTCTTTTTGTCTCGATATTTCCTCAAATTATTTTTACCATGAGTTATGGGTTGTTTTCTTGAGGTGGAATATATAATTTAGTAGAAAATTTCTCAGGCATGAAGGAATGTGTAGGCCCTGATTCAAATGACACATTGAAATATTTGGTAAAAATAAGCAATGCGCCTAATAATACATTGTTTGATGGATAAAAATCTGCTGAAGTAGTTGAAATTTTTTTTCCATACCCTTCTTCTTCCAACATTTCTAATATATCACATGAGTGACTACATTTGGAAACAAAATATAGAAATGAACCATTTCCATATAGCCAAACCATCTCACCATTTTCTTATAATTGGTTTTATGATCATTTTCCTTGTATTCATGAGATATGTTCCCAAACATTCCACATTAGTATCCTTTCCTAGAATTTACAAGACATTTTATTGGATTATATTTAGCACAAAATTCAAAATAAATAGAATTTATTTTATTAATTCATGATTTCTTTGATGAATTCTTCCCCAAATCCTGTCAAACTTACCATTTCTTATTCTTGTCATCACAAGGCATATACGTGTCCAAAAACTCCACCTCAACTTTTTCAACACAATGAACAAGTTTGTCATAGATTTTAAACTCTCATTAATCCAAATATATTCATAAAAATGGGTTCAAACGAGAGAAAAATATATTAATCTTACATTCAGTGTCTTGAGCAAAATCTAGTAGATACCTAGCCAGTGTCATAAAATTGGCTTCATACACTACCATAGAATCATCATATTTCTACTATAGATCAAAGAATTATTTATCCATTCTAATTTGAAATTTTTTAGGAAAACATTTTTCAAGAAAGATACTCGTAAAATTATCTCATTCAAAAGTATGAATATCATAATGTTCTCAATTATTCTTAACAGTATACCACCATTTACCAGCTTCACATTCTAAATGATAAATGTTTAGGGTTACCTTTTGGTGTTCCATATAATGACCCAAAGTTTTATCAATGGACTTCCCTTCTTATAATTATGACTTATAGTATAATCACATTGGAAGAACAATCACATATAATTATACTAAATGCTATGTTACCAATAAATATGATTTTTCCACTTCTACTATTTGAATCTCAAAAACCTCACATACACGGTTGTGTTCAAGGTGTTTTTTGGAGTCTAATAGAACAAACTTAATTTTTTGGTGAATAATAGCATACCCCTATGAGTAGAAATGTTACCCTAATGAATATTTATATACCCTTATGAATTGTAACACCACCTATGATAGTATATATATAGGATTTAAGTGAAAGAAAGATATACCTATGATTTGGAATAAGTAAACAAATGTTTAAAAAAAATTATATTTTCAAGTAGATTAATATTTTATTTAAAAATTATATTAATCATTTTTAGATAAATATTTTTGAAAAATTGAGTTCATATTTGGATTATACATGTTGAAAAATGGTTGGGATGATTTTTTGGATTTTTATGAAATACATGATTTTTTGGTAAATAATAAAATACGATTATTCATGAAAAATTATAAATACATAAATTATGATATCATAAGATGATGTGTGGATTATTTAAGGCCATTATCTCGAACTCACTTGCACCCATTACTTTTCTTGGTCATTAAATCATCACTATTACTTATCTTGTGGAGAAATAATAAATTAATGAATCTAATATTGGGAAATCCTCTCTCCCCTCCACTATAAATAAAACCCTTCACACCATCATTTCCTCGCACCTATCAAGCTTTAGGACTTGTCTGAACTCTGACCAATAATATTTCATAGACCCTACCCCAAGAAAAAGGGCTTATGGTCTCATAAAAACACCAATCCTAGTTTCCTTAATGAAGATCTCAAGAGGATTATTTAAGAGGTAATTTCCCTTTCTCTCTTTTTCCTTTAATTTTCATTCAATTTCATGTTATTTTCTTAATCTATCCCCACATGGTATGGTAACTCAATTAGATAGAATATAATGGAATGCTAAGATAATGATGGGGTAATATATCTTACACCCCCATCTCCTCTTCTTTTTATTTTAGATAAGAAAATGTTGTTCGTGAGGTGTTAATTTATCACCTTCAAGAATGACAATTTTTCTTTTTTTTCCATCACTACCTTCATATATGGTCATGAAACAATTTTTTTGGATGAACCAAATTATATTATATGTATTATGGCCAATTTAATGTTCGGGAACTGACTTATGTACATATTACTAAATGATAAAAGAAAATAAGTTCGTTGTGATCCAAAAACTGCCCAAATTAACCTAATACGATCATCATTAAATTCTTAACTAATGATGCATCCAAATGATATATAAAATAATTCCTTATAATATCATTTAAAATCCTTTAATATCATTAATAACATGAAATATCAGTTCTGGATGTTTATCCATGTTCCACATGAACTTCTATTCTTGAAGACAGGTGAATTGTTCACGAAAACCATAAAAACAAACATTCCCGATCAATTGATTTAAACGCTATAACTCATAAAAAGGTCCGTAAAATTAATCATTGAAACCATAATAATCAATATTAATGTAAAAAATGTTTTTTAATTGTCAATTAATGAATCTAATGTGGTTATACGGGACATGAAAGTGAAGAAAGCGTTCAGATGCAAGGTAAGGAGAAATTCTCGAAACCAACTTTTGTTCTTGAGTTCTCCCTATTTCAATCAATTTTCAGTATGGTTACTCCTTAAAGACCATTATTTCATAAATATCTTACAGTTTATTGGATATACAAGCTTTCCATTGGAGTTTATTTCAAATAAAGTTTTTCCAAAAGAACTCTTGTTTAAAAAACATACCTTTTAATTCTCACTCAAGGTTGATGATCCTTGTAGCAAGTATGTTATTCCCAAATTCTGATGGGAAACCAATGTTTATGAATGTATTCTTATGAGATGAAACCAATTCAGATCTATTGGGTTTTTGTGTCCATTTTTTATATATGTTCTATGTGGCATGCATGGTAATGATAATGTTATGATGTGACAGGTGTGCCGAGAATTATATAGTGAAAAATGATTGTTATGATGTGACGAGTGTTCCTAGAATAATAAAGTGATCCAATTAATTGGGTAAAGTGTTTAATATCATGATTAAAATGTAAATTATTCATGAACATGGTTCTATCATTTTTCACAACTATGTGTGGTTGATGGCCACTAAAACATGATGTTTTATTTTTATTCATTTCCACAATTCAAGTATTTTATTGATGTTTCCTCTCATGATTTTGATGAAAATGTTATGATTTTTCTCACCCCATGATATATTGATCTTATATATCCTCATTATTATCTTTTATCTCACCCCTTTTTATGTATATACTCATGTGACTACATGTACTAAGGGGAGATAAAGTGCTAATAGAACTCTAGAGAAGAATGAATTAAATAAATTTTTGTGATTGATACTGTAAAAGCAATGTATGTCCCTCTTTTTTCCAAGAAAATAAACCTGAGGATCCTCATGGTGTAATACTATTATGTTAGTTATGTTTATAATGGTGTAATAGTAATGTAATAAAAGGCCAGGTCATTATAGTTGGTATTAGAGGAAAGTTTTATTTAATTTAGGAATTAGTATTAGTGAACCATAGAGAAAACCTCTAGTATGGAAATAATTAAAAACATGAAAATAAGAAGAATTATATAGGGATACCATATTTATTCTTATAGTAAAAATTTTATAAATGAATATTTTATTCATTACTTGTTAACTTATATTTTTTTCTATCCTTTTCTATTTTAGAAAATGGCAGGAACCAGGAGAAACCGGCCCAACAACTCATGCGAGGGCCAATGCAATGATTGCTCGAATGACATTCCCAATTCTATGGGAGGTGGAGTTCAAGACTTCTTATATATTATTACACAACTATCTTAGGTCATAAACAATAACCATAATAATGGGTAACATCCTTTTTCACCAAAGAGGGAGGAACTGGCTATCATGTGTTTTATGTGGAAACAACCACCAACATTTAGTGGATCTTTTGATCTACTAGTTGTGGAATAGTGGGTCAAATCCTGGGAGAAAATCACTTATATGCTCCACTATTTGGAGATAGAGAATGTGACTCTATCCGTTCATCTTCTAGATGGAGAGTTCGATCAATGGTGGGCTTTGATTAAGAAAAAAACCAAGTTATGAAATTGAATAGATGGAATGGGAAGTCTTTAAGAAAACTTTTCTTAACAAGTATTTCCCACAAACCCTTCATAAAATATATAGAGATAATTCATAGAGATAGAGTAAAAATAAGGTTAATCTCTCACCACCTATGAACCTAATTTTACAAATCATGAAAGGTATGCTTCAGGTCTTTTTATTAACAATGATAGAAAAATTAGTAGATTCTTTAGTGAATTAAAACCAAACATTTTAAAGGATCTCACAATTTGAGACTTTTGGAGTTATGAAGAAGTTGTTCGATGTGTTCTCAAAGTGAATATAAAGTTTGGAGAATTTTCCCATGGCAATGGTGATAAGAAACGAATTATGGAGTTTCAAGTTGGAGGGTCTAATGATAAAAGTGGGATGAAAATACAAAAACACAGATGCAAAAAATATGGGAAGATACATCATGGGAACTGCCGTAAAAGGACGAGGAAGATCTTCACGTGTGGGAAAGAATGAAACCATGATCAATACTATCAAAAATACAAGAAAAAAAGGATACTATAGTGTAAGAAAGGGGCACCACCCATGGTGCAATGCTACAACTCTAGGGAGAAAGGGGACTAAGCAAACCAGTGCACTAAACCTCTAGTTATCAAGGGTAATTAGTGTCAGCAGCCCCCAAATCCAAAGGAAAAATGGAAGGCTTATGTCATCACTACTACAGATGTGGATAAAGATAATGAATTTGTACCAAGTAAACATCATATTCACTCATGAATGGAAAAAGTATTATTTTATTCTGGTTCTACGCATTCCTTTATATCTTGGAAGTTTTTTATATCTATAGAATCAAAACCCTGAATACATGAAGTAGAGATACCTATAAAAACACAAAGTGGTTAAATCATTAGAACCCAAGTGTTTGACTCTTTTCATGTTGGTGTATATGGGAATATTCTTCCAGCAAATCACATAATACTTCCCTTAGAGGAATTCGATTCTATAATGGTAATGAATTGTCTCTCGTTATATAGAAAACATATCAACTGTTAGGAAAAGGAAATATATTTTCATATTCTGAACCATCCCATTATCCTCTACAAATACATGGAATATCATGAATCTCTTTTGAAAAATACTTCAACGGTGTGAGTGTTGATTCTCTATGAAGATGTATACCACTCTCGAATAGTTGAGTCAAAGTAAAGAACCAACCATGCAGAAATGACTTTCATTAGCGAATATTGTGATGTATTTACCAAAGAGATACATGGAATTCCCCCACATCGTGAGGTAGAGTTCTCAATATAACTCATACCCTAAGCTAAACCTATATCAAAGTGTCCCTATAGGATGGATCCTATCGAACTGAAGGAGTTAAAGAAGTAGATGTAAGAGAATTTGGGGAAAGGGTTCATATATCCATGTGCATCACCTCAGGGTACACTAGTTCTCTTTGTAAAGGAGGAAGGAACAATACGGCTGTGTATAGATTATCAGAAACTCAACAAGAACACCATAAAGAACCAGTATCATCTTCCAATGATTAAAGACTTTTTCGATGAGATAAGAGGAGATCAATACTTCTCATAGGTGGATCTTTGTTCTGGATATCATCAGCTAAAGGTGAAGAAGGAATATATTCAGAAGACTTACTTCCATACAAGGTGTGGGAAGTATGTGTTTCTGGTGATGCCCTTTAGACATACTAATTCCCGTGAAATGATCATGGATTTGATGAATAGAGTCATTAGACATAATCTCGACAATTTTTTGTAAGTTTTTATTGATGATATTATCATCTTATCTGTGATAAAGTGGGAACATGAAGAACATATAAGACTTGTGTTGGTGACATTGAGATAGGAGAAGTTGAATGCCAAGTTCAGAATGTGTGACTTTTGGATAAATAAAGTCACCTTCATATGACATCTGATCACAAGTGAGGGAATATATGTGGAAATTTCAAAAACAAAGGCAATTGAAGAATGTATGAGGCCCTCTAGTGTCACCTAAATCCATAGTTTTCTAGAAGTAGCTGTGTACTACTGATGTTTTGTGAGAAATTTATCATGATTTTCAAGACCTATAATTAAGTTAAGAAGGAAAGGGGTAAATTATGTCTGGATGGGAGATTGTGATGGAATCTTCAAGGAGCCAAAGAGAAGGCTGATCACTTCACATGTACTCACACTAACGAAAAGTGGAGAATGTTTTGTGATATACAGTGATGCATCAATGAAGGTCTTGGGTTATGTACTCATGGAAAATGATAATGTGATCGCCTAAGCCTCATGGCAGTTGAAGATCCATGAGAAGAACTACCCGACATATGATCTGGAGTTGGTAGCCATGATTTTTTCCTTGAAAATCATGTGACACTACCTTTATGGTGAGAAGTGTGACATATACACCAACCAAAAAAGACTAAATTATATATTCACACACAAGGATATCAACATGCATCAAATGATATGGTTAGATCTAATCAAGGATTATAATTTCTCTATTAACTATCATCCTGGAAAGGTGAACACGGTAGCTGATGCTCTAAATAGAAAAGAACCTACTACTCTATTCATGTTATAGATTAAGAAAGACCCTATATTAGTGGATATTTAAGGGATGGAATTGAAAATTATAAGGTTAGGGGATACATCCTACCTTTCCCAAACGATTGAAAAACCATAAATCCAATAGATGATTAAGGAGGCACAAAGGGATGACCTGGAGTTACAGAAGAGGGTGAATGCAGGAAATTAAGGGAAGATGCAAGATTTCCACATTAAAAATGATGGTGTGATTCATTTTGGAGTGATGATTTTTGTGCCTTCATCACCCGGGATAAAGAAGGCTATATTGGAAAATGCACATAGCTCAACATTCTCTATCTATCCTGGTAGTAAAAAGATGTATCATGACCTTTGAGAACACTTCAAGTTGGATGACATGAAGAAGAAGATGGAAGAATATATATCAAGGTACCTAGTATGTTATCAAGTTAAATCAGAGTGAAAAAAGTCCAAAGGGATGATGCAACTATTGTCTATACCCATGTGAAAATGGGATAATGTTACTATGGAATTTTTCATGGGTCACCCGAAGAAGTCAAACGGAAATAATTCAATATGGGTTGTGGTTGACGGACTCACCAAGACTTCCCATTTAATCTATATTCAGGAATATCTCTCACTTGAACAACACGCAAAGATATATGTGAAGGAAGTGGTGAGACTACATGGAATTCCAATATTGATTCTCCCTGACTGTGATCCAATGTTCACATCTACATTCTGGAGGATCCTTCAACACGATTTGAGTATTGAATTAAATTTCATCATGGCCTATCACCCCCCAACTGAGGGCCAATATGAAAGGACTATTCAGATGCTTGAATACATGCTAAGAACATGCTCTATAGAATTCAAAGCTAGATGGGATCACTATCTCCCATTGGTTGAGTTATCATACAATAATAGCTTTCAGTCGAGTATTATGATGGCTCTATATGAATCTTTGTATGGAATGCGATGTAGAACTCCAACCTGTTGGGATGAAGGTGGAGAAATAAAACTACTTGGACCCGATCTTGTGCAAGGGATGACAAATAAAGTTCATGTCATCCAAAAACACATCAAATCTACTTAGAGTCAGAAAAAATGCTATGCTAACAATCGTCGAAGGGACTTGGAATTTTCCATTGGAGATAATTTCTTCCTTCGAATATCACCATGGAAGAGAGTCATGCGGTTTGGAAAGAAAGGGAAGTTAAGCCCAAGGTACATCGACCCCTTTGAGATCCTTGAAAATATATGAGTTGTGTTCTATTGGCTTTCACTTACACCAAATATGGATCATGTTCAGTATGTGTTTCATGTATCACTACTGATTCAGTACATACCAGATCCCTTACATGTACTGAACCCAAAGGTGGTGCAGTAGGAAGATGATCTCTCCTATGGGGAACAACTAGTAGAGATTCTTGACAGGAGAGATAAGGTTCGACACTAGAAGACAACCCACCTTGTCAAATTATTGTGGAGGAACCATAAATTTGAAGAAGCTACTTAGGAACCGGAGGAGGCAATGAAGGATATGTACCCTCACCAATTTGTCTAAAATGAAATTTTGAGGGAGATATTTTATAAGGGGGAAGAATATAATGACCCAATGTTTTATCAATGGAATTCCTTTCTTATAATTATTTCTTATAGTATAATAACATTAGGAAGAATAATTAAATATAATAATACCAAATAATATGTTACCATTAAAAATAATATTTCCAATACTATGTTTTGAATTTCAAAAATATGACATACATGATTGTGTTCAGGGAGATTTTTGGAGTCTAATAAAACAAAAATTATTTTTTGGTGAATACTAACATACCCTTATGACTAGTAATGTTACCCTAATGAATAGTGATATAACCTTATGAATATTAACCACATACATGATTGTATATATGTAGTATTTAAGTGAAATCATGATGTACATATGTTTTGGAATAAGTAAACATATGTTTTAAAAACTATATTTTTTCAAGTGAATTATGATTTTAATTAAAAATTAAATTATACGTGTTTTGAAAATTATTTTTAAAAAATGGACTTCATTTTTGGATTTTACATGTGGAGAAATTGTTGGGGTGAATTTTTGTGATTTTTCTGAAATACATGAATTTTTGGTGAAAAGTAAAATATGATAATTCACGATAAATGCTAAATACAGAAATTATCATATCATAAGATGATGGATGGATGATGTAATTCCATTATCTCTAAATAACATTAAAAAATTACTATTCTTGGCCATGGAATCATCACTATTAATTGTCTTTTGGAGAATTAATTAATTAATTAATTCAATATTGAGAAATCCCCTCTCCCCTCCACTATAAATACCACCCTTCGCACCATCATTTACTCACACCTATAAAGCTTCATGAAATTACTAAAATATGCCCAAGAATATTCCCTATCCCCCCCCCACATAAAAGATCTTCTGGTCTCATCAAATGACCAAGCGTAGGTTTCATAAGGGGGGTCTCTAGAAGAGGATTCAAGAGGTAATTTCACTCTCCCTCTTTTTCCATTAATTTCCTTTCAATTTAATGTTATTTTATTAATCTCTCCCTACATGGTATTTTTACACTATTATCTAACATATAATGTAATTTTATGATACTAATGGGGTAATATATCATCAAACCCCCTTCTCCTCTTCTTTTTTATATTAGAAAATAAAACGTTGTCCGTGGGGTGTTAATTTATCACCTTCAAGTATGACATGTTTCCTTATTTACATTACCTCCTTCAGATCTGGTAATGAAAAAAATTTTATGGTTGAACAAGATTATATTATTTTTATTATATCGTACTTAATTTTATTGAACTATCTTATGTACATATTACTAAATGATAAAACAAAACAACTTCATTGTGATCCAAAAACCACCCAAATTAACCTTATACGATCATCATTAAATTATTATATAATGATTCATCCACATGTTATATAAAATAATTCATTATAAGATAATTTAAACTCCTGTAATATCATTAATAACATGTTATATATGTTCTTTATGTTTATCCCCGTTCTACTTGAACTTCCATTCTTGAATACAAGTGAATCGTTCAAGAAAACCATAAAAACGAACATTCTCGAACAATGGATTTAAAATCTATAACTCATCCAAAGGGAAAAAAAATAACTTAATGAACCCATAATAAAACATATTAATGCACAAGAGGTTATTTAATTTTAAATTATGAATATAATGTGGTTATATAGGACATTAATGTGAAGAAAGCATTCAGATACAAGGTAAGGGGAAATTCTTGAACCCAACTTTATTTCATCATGTTCTCCCTCTTTCACTCCATTATTGGTATGGTCACACATTAAAGATAAATTTTTCATCGTTATCTTACATTTTATAGGATATAAATGTTTTCCAATAGATTTTATATCAAATAACATTTTACCAAAATAACTCTTCTTTAAAAACACATCTTTTAATTCTCACTCAAGGTTGATGGTCATTGTAGCAAGTATGTTATTCCCATATTATTTTGGGAACCCAATGATTATGAATGTATTATTATAAGATGATACCCATTCCTTTACATTGGTTATTTATGTTAATTTTTCTATTTATTCTATTTGGAATTCATGATAATGATAGTGTTATGATGTGATAGGTGCACCCAGAATTATATAGCACAAAATGGATGTTATGATGTGATGGGTGCACAATGAATTATACAGTGCTCTAATAGATTAGGTAAAGTGAATAATATCATGAGTAAACATGAAATGATTATTTAACATGATGATACCATTGATCACAACTATGTGTGGTAGATGACCACTAAAACATGATGTTTCATTTTTATCCATTTCCAAATTTCTAGTCTTTTATTAATGTTTCCTCTCATGATTTTGATGATGATGTTATGATTATACTCACCCCATGATATATTGATATTATCTATCCTCTTATTGGACTTTTAAATCACCCCTTTTTTATTAATATCCTCAGGTGACTACATGTACTAAGGAGAGGTCATGTTCCAATAAGAAGCTAGAGAACAAAGAATTAAATAAATGTTTATGTTTGATGTTGTAAAAGGTATGTATGGTATTATTTCTTCCAAAAAACTAAACTTATAGGTTCTCATGGTGTAATAATATTGTTATATTTATCTTCATAATGTTATAATATTAATGTAATAAATTTTTGGGTCGTTATATTCCAAATATCCCAGGACATAAAATATCTTTTCTAAAGATATTATCCACCCTTAGGTAATCACTGGATCTACGGTTCTACTGAAAGCTGGAGGGTGTTGCCTCATAATATTCTCTAAAAAAGACATATTTATTCATATTAGTTCAGTTTACTCTATATCATGGATACCACTACAATTTATCACTAGTTTCAATTGATCAATTTTGGTTAAAAACTGATTGATTCCTATTTCCACTATTATAGGATACAGATTCAGAATGATATCATTCTGTGAGTATCTTTGTACTTCAGCTTCCCTGTTTCATCTATGGAAAACCATTTTGAACAATATATATCTTAGTATAAAGAACATGGAAATAATTAAATGGTATATCTTATCAAATTAACAATAAAGTAAAAAAATCATTTATAGTATTCTATTAACACTATCCTAATCCCTATGGTTTTCTAAACCTCTCTTTGATACCAACTATAACGAATTGTCCTTAAAACATTATATTATCTTTAATTTTAATAAATAAATTACTTAAATTAACATTTAAAATACTTTTAGGTTTATATTTTTATAAGTTTACGACATAATACATACATAATGAACCACATTTATACAAAGAAGATACTACTAAAATAGAATCAATTTTTTTCCAAAATAAAACATTTTAAAATAAAATATGATTTCATTGAAAAATATTCATAACATTTAACACGACTTATTTATTTCTATTACATATAATTATAACCTGTAAAAAAAACTTTTAAAAACTTAGTATGGGAATAAAAATATCAGTAAGAGACATTAAAGATAGAAAATAGGTAGTCCATTTGATACATGAAAATCCATTAAAAACACTTTTATTGAAAACTCATAAGCATACATAGACAAATAATGAAATAAAATTATGATATAATTACCATATCACTAATACATTCACACTTAAAAATGAAATAACCTTTTATTCTACTTCCATCTCTAAATTTCCCAATTCATTTGAGAACTATAATGGGGCTCACATGTCATATGATGATCTATAATGGGCTCAACCAAACATTTCATGAGCTATAATGGGGATCAACCCATCATATCATGAGATCTAATGGAAAAAACACAACATATATTTATCTATAATGGAATGAACACATAATAAAAAAATCCAAGGAATATATCATGAATAAAACTCTTAATAACTCATTTAAACACTTCCGAAAAACACATTCTGATTTCAAAATACCTTTTTTTGTAAGAATCACTTTGGAAGTATAAAATCCAAACACATATTAATGAAATTTTTTTATTCCAAAATAAAATTGAAAAAATATAAAAAAACATTATAATAATAAATACTCATTAAAGAATGAGAAACCACCCATGTTGTATATATAAAAAACACTTTTTTTGAATTTTGTAAACGAGACATTTAAAATGATTTAAAAAGGATATTACCTTACCTTCCACGTGAAAAATATCCCTTTTAAAAAAAGATAAATTAAAACATTAAGGATCATGTAGATAAATTTATAAAAACCATTTTTAAATTATGTAAATAAAATAGAAACATTTATAGGAATAAATCCTTAAAACATTTAAAACATTGTTATAGTTAAAGAGTCCATTACCTCAGGTTCGACTTCCTTAAAAAGTGTTCTAATGTCACATATATTGTTTCTAAGAGAGTTATAAACATATTAAATAAAAATATTAATATTTATAATATATTATATGATCTTTTTGTAACATATTTTCAACCATTTATTAATAATAGTTTTTGAAATTTTCATTGCTTCAGGTGCATTCTTTTCATAGTCTTCGTGGTCAGTTCGTTTTGTATTTTCTTTTCGAATGGAAGAGTAAATCCAAAAGTGAAATGAAATGGTATTTACATGTCTTTATAACATAAAATTAAACAATATATCAGTTGGTTTTCATATTTTTGGATGACTAATTAGACAAAACATTAATGATATTTATTTGTATCATTTTGGAGGTTGATTGATCATCACGAACTAGTTTCTTTATATAATTCAATATTATGTGTATATGTTAATTTCATAATATTAAAATAGGTTATATCATACACTTTAAGACATTTTTCAACAATTAAAATGGTTTTATGAAAAGACATGAATGATTTAATTTAAATTTAAAACACATTTTCCATGATGTCGGTAAATCGACTCATCACAGATGATGATTTTATTTTTCGAATAAAACAGAGTGGAGAAGAAGTATGATGATGAATTTTTCCATAAAACTAACAAAATTACATTATACATATACAGTACTTTTTTTTCATTCCTCTTGTAAAAGGGGAGGTTAAGAGAGTATAAGAAAAAGAAAATAATTGGATAGAAAAAAAAATAAAATGAACGAGGATTCCAAACTCTTTATTCTCTTCCTTGAGGACCTCCTTAAGGCCCTTGGTTTTGTCCTTTCGATGAGACCAAAAGTTCTTGGGTATGGGTAAGAGGCTTAGGAATAATATTTTGTAGACATTGGGAAAGGGTAAAATCTTGATAGGTATGAGGAAAATAGGGGGTGAGGGTTGGAATTTATAGTGGAGGAGAAGAGGGGTGTTCCATTATTTTAATCATTAATTTATAATTTTTCTCAAGACATGAAATATTGTTGGTTCATGAGACCAAATACTGTAATTAGTGTATGTGATTTTTAACAAAGGGTTATTACCTCAGTAGAACATCACACATGACTCAATAATTCATTTATTTGGTGTATTTTGTAAAATATCATATTCACTATTCACAAAATTCAAATATTTCGGAAAAATCTCTAAAATTCTCCCAAACAATTTTTCAACATTAATAATTCAAAAATTAACTATATTTTGGAAAATAATTTTCTAAAAATGAGAAATATAATTATTAATTAAAATCATAATTATTTCCAAAAATAATAGTTTTCAAAATATAAGATATTTTATAGCACTTTGAAAAGTTAATTAAGGTCTCCTAAAACTATCTTATAATCAAAAAATATTAATTCCTGAATCAAATATTTGAAAAATATTTAACATTAAATCATTAATTTATTTATAAAATTGTAAATAAATTTTTATGTTTCAAAAAAACAACGCTTAAACTATAAATTTTAAAACATTTATTTACTCTTAAATATATCATTTTTTCACATATACGATACATAAATTTTATTCATACATTCATAGGTTTTTTTACAATTCTATTGGATAGTTTTCTATTCATAAGGTTCATATTTTTATTCCTAATGTCATTTTACTATTCCATTAGAAAATATTCATTACAATGCCTCTTATTTCATTATACATTTATAATGGATTTAAAGATTTAATTTTAAAAATGAAAATTTTATTTTATAAGTGCGTGTTTTGTTACATGTAATCCATTTGACACCTTCTTCATTATACCCTCCTTAGATAGAGTGAATCATAAATCCTGGTCTATTTTCTATAAATTTCTATAACATTTTTTTTCAAAATAAATTTAAGTCCACGAAATTATGTTGAAATTATTGAGACATTTTGTTTATAATTTTACCCATTATAATCCACGTATAAAACATTTACATTTTATCTTAAATTAATCTCTTAAAATTCATAGATAACCTTATAGGTGAGTGACATTTGAATCAAAAGTTCCCCTTACCTACCCATCTTTTTAGTTCCTTTTCCTAATTTATATTTCATAAAAGTTTCTAGGAGGGTCAATTTCATGAGTTCTTCCTGAATTATTAAATATGGATGAGTATAATGTGATGTGTTATAAGTTTTTTTATAAAAAGTACCATTATCATTTTTTATTATTTTTAATTCTTTTACCTAATTTCTAATAAGATGGGAAAAATAAAAAATGAATTTATTAGAAAATATAAATCAAAAAAAATTGCGAGAGGAAATTTTTCAAAGGAATTTAATTATTTTTATCCATTAGTCTAATTCAATATGTTTATTATGTGAAAAATTATATGGAATTTGGGTGATGGATTTTTTTTGTAATTTGAAATATTAATCATTAAATATGATTAAAAAGAAATTCCCCTCATTGTATCCATTTTAGTTTTCACATAATTTCCTACCAACCAACTACCTCAAAAATAATTTTGAAAGTTCTCATGATTTATACATAATAAATGTATCTATGTTAATAAATATATAAAATTATAGAAAGATTATGGAACAGCATGCATATTTTTTAGAATAAGGAAATCACTACATATATATTTCATCTTGAAGAAAAAGTGATATGAATTCCGTGGAATATATGTTAAGAAATATTGAAAGATTTAAGAAAAGAAGTTAAAATGATTATTATTGGGAGATGAGAGAATTAAAAAGAATTAATTCCATAATGGAAATAGAAATATTTGTAACTGAAATGAACTACAAACATTCCATCAATTTTGAGTCTAGAGATAAATTTAACTATAGTATATGATTTTACCCCTAGTGTGAAAAAGGTTATGTGTGGTGTTGTAACACCCCAAGATTTTATAGTACGTTATTTCTTCAAAGTAATTCAATAACTTTCACTACATGCAACACCGAGTTCAAGCACACCATGACTTACCAAACTAGCCGTTCAAAAGCGGTTATGAATATTATTAACTGAATTTTAAACTTTATATAATCATTTTAATTTTTGAATCCATATTATGAGTTTCATAGACATAATGTAAGAACAAATTCAATTTTTTTAGATAAAGGAAGTATTTTTCAGAAAATGAAATTTTACCGCCTTTTGAGAGAGAACCTTTTTTAAATCCAATATTTGATACTTTTATATATTCAATTTTACAAAATAAACTTCTTCTTTAGAATCGGGAGATAAAAATTTAGTTTTAATAAATTTTTGGTATTTTTCTGATAACTTTCATATTTCGGTGAATAGTGAAAACTACTAAATTTTAAATAAAAACAAATTTTTTATTTGAAATAATTTATAGTGATAAATTATACATTTTAATAGTTTTGAAGTATTAATAGATTATATTTTTACCATTTAATTCAATTATGGTCATTGTAAGTAATTTCACTTTGAAATTGGACATAAACAGGTTTCGATCTTTTGAAAGTTATTATTTCTTAAGAATACGCCTTTTGGTTTGGACAACGGGAATTAATTTTAAATTAATAAATGAAACTACTATGTTTTTAATTTGGTAAAATAGACTTAATTTTTGAATTCATAATATCAAAATTATCTTAGGGTGAATTTTTTGTATTTTTCTGAAAACATTCAATTTTTGATGAATAGTGAAAAACACTGAGTTATTGTTTAAACCCGAAATTTCATTTAAATAATTATTTATTTTATTTAAATTAATTTATGTAAAAATAGATACATAATAATTATATAAGTTCATTTTAATTCATTGGAGTCAGTTTATAATAATTTTAGATATATAAAAAGTTTATTGAACTTTTCACCGTCTTTTACCCACCTCCTAGGAGAATTTGAAAATTCACATAAAACATATTTTTACCGCTTCTGTGAGTTGAATTTAGAAAATATAAGAGACATAGTTAATATCAAGATCTAAAATGTGGTTCAATAAGATACAAATAATTTGTGGTGAATAGTAACATTTTACTTTTATTTACTGCGATTAAAGGTAAATTGGATAATTCAAGGTAAAAAGAATATTGTGATAATTCCAAATTACCTTAACACATGTCCTAACCTTATTGGATGAGTAATTTCTGACCATGGGCATATTTGGGTCGATTTTGGGAACCCATGAAGACACTTATGAATGATAATGACACTTTAGATTAATTAATTTAATGTAAAGGCAAAATTGACATAAACAAAAACCTTTTAGTAATTAATTTTTATATGGTGTTATATAAGTAATATTTTTTACTATAAATATTCATTGGAAAGATAAAAATATTTCCTAAATCATGGTTTTTTTTTAATTTTTAGACATCTAATAAATTAAATTATTTAGGACAATATAATGATGTAGTATTTACCTCATTAATAAATGATTTAAATAAATTAGATTACAAATATTAAAATAATATCCAAAATATGTAAAATTCTTATTTGATGATTTTATTTCGACCATAAGTCATATTATATTCTACTAAATTATTTTTGTACCCTTATAAACCGAATATCATTATAAAATAAAATAATATTTTTACACTTTCCTAAATAGCCCCTCCTCCCCCTTATAAATGGAGACCACTTCTAACCAATTCCTCACACCTCTGAAGCCTTTAGGATCGTCCAAAATCTGCCAAATTAAGCTCCATACATCTCTCTACTCCTTCTAGAAGTGTTACCTTAGGCATAAGTCACTTCAATGAGTCCTTTTGGTTCAAACCAAAGGAAGTTACCCAAATTAAAGGTTACAATTTCTCTTAACTTCGTTTCTTTTTTTTTACTCCTCCAACCCCTAAACTCCTTTTATTACTTTCTTTTATAACAAAAACAGTATCTTCAATATACTAGGATGTAATTATGAGAAGTATTTTAATTACACTTACACACACTTCCATCTATTGGGTGAAGAACAAAATGTTTCTATGGATTGAAAACTAATGCCTCATGAAACGATGATTGTTCAATTACCTCCTACCGCCTCTCATAGTGTCCATTATGATGGAACTCTACTTATATATGATATATATTATGTTTATGTTTTCTTAATGCTTCTATATTTTTCTTTTATATCATACCTTAATGGTTTTCATTTTGGGTAAACATGATAATTTCATTTAAGGAAGTGCGGACTACCACCCCCTCAAAGTGATATGACTCGTTAATACCATATGTGGGACGTATAAAGGATGGAGTTAATGATATTATATATGATATTATAGTGTAATTATAATATAACTATTTATCATTATGTTTTAAGTCCATTAAAATAAGAAATATAAATAAATGTAGCGTTCATGCGTACGTACGGCTTACTTTCTCCATGAACAGTGCATTTCTTTCTTACCCCAAAATGATAAGTACTATTAAAAATACATGTATATATTGGATATATATGATATATATGATATCTAAATAATGAATATCATTTTGGATATAATGATCTTTTGACCATGTGAACAACTTGTAACTATAAGGTGTTCATGTTTGACTCAAGTGCCAAATATTGACAAAACGAAAGTTATTAACTTAAATGATTATATTATATTTATAACATGGTAATAAGTGATATAAAAGGAATAATAAACTTAAAAAAGTTTCTTAAGAAAGTATAAATTAATTTCAGTTTATTAATATAGATATTAAAGAATGAACGGGTCAAGTCAGACACGAGGTAAGGGGTTTTCATCTCAATCCTTATTCCCATGAGATTCATGCCATATTGCCACTATTACCTTTTGTGTGGTGTATGTACTTCCCATTATTGTATTAATTTTGTAATAAAATTTAATTTATGTGTATTTACATATTCATTGTATGATACTGCTTTCATGGGGTCTATTTTTTGTAAGTTACAAAATTGGTAAGGGTTAATTCCACAATCCCATTATTATCTGAGATTGTTTATGTGTAAGTATTTATTGGGAAATTTTTATCATCCATGTCCAGTTTTCCTAAAAATGATTTAAAAATAAATATTTTAAGTATTTTTGAAAGCTACTCTTTATGAAGA
Organism: Viscum album; assembly: GCA_963277665.1. Lineage (NCBI taxonomy): Eukaryota > Viridiplantae > Streptophyta > Magnoliopsida > Santalales > Viscaceae > Viscum > Viscum album. The sequence goes on from OY728157.1 coordinate 1,779,642,346, forward strand.
TCAGAATTTTAAATGTTTTAATGATTTGTCTTTCAAAATATTTTTAATTAATGTCCATATTTTCAAAATTATTTTAAGGATTTATTTATATAGGCATGAATGTTTTTAAATGATAATTCTTTTCAAAATTTTAATAGTGGTATGGAACATCTTGATTCAAAAATAACTTTTAAATTACTTCCTTTATAAATGTGTGACTTTTAAATGATTTTACAATGATTATATTTCTCTCAAAAAGTTTTACTCATCATTTTCAACTATGTCAGCATCATTTACTAGATATTATTTTTTATCAAGGTTGATTTATTATAATACAATATTCCATATTGTATTGAATGAGTTATGATATGTTTGACTATGGATGTTCTATTGTTATACCATTCATGGTTTATGGTTAATGTATAGATATTTCTCATGGTAATTTTAATAGAAATGTTTATGTTATGTTTCAACTATTCAAATGAGGAATGCAGTTGACTTAGTAAGTGATGGGTGGAGCCCTCTATAGCTCCTCGATGCATCTGTAGGTCTCATGAGACAAACTATTGTCTTGGCACAATGCCTTGAAAAAAATTTATTTGTAGTCTTGGCACGAGACCTTGAATATGTGGTAATGATGTCTGGTATTAGGCATTCCCTCATTGTGAAATTAGTTATTACATGTGATTATTTGACTAGTAGAATATCCATGTGCATGTTTATATAGTAATGTTTCATTTATTTTTACCATATTATGTTCAAGTTTATGTTTAAAAGGCTTTTGTTTTTATTACACATCTTTCTTTAATATTTTATAGCTTCCGCTAAATTATTTACCATTACTGAGCATATGAGCTAACCCCTTCATTATGTTTTATTTTCCCAGGATTCCAAGAAGTGTGTTATGATTGATATGTTGGGTTAAGATAAAGGAAAAAATGGAATTTTCAAAGAACTATCTATGTTGTGTTTTATGTTTCAAATTGTAATGTAAAGTTAATGTATGTAATCTATTTTCTAATACAGCTAAACTGATTGGTCCTTTGGGACTTGATTCCTTGTAATTGTGCCAATGAATTAAAATAATGCACCGGATCTGGGTAACTAGGGTCAGGGCGTTACAGTTGGTATCAGAGGAAGTTTAGCAATAAACTTGGAAACTAGATTTAGATGAACTCTGATTAGAGAAAATTACCCGAAGATAGACTTTGAGGATTAGTATAGAAGAACTTCCTATTATTTTGGTAATGTATAGATTTTGTGAGTTTTCCATGAAAATACATCCCTATCTGGATACGAGCAGGTAGAGGCGGCTCTGGCACAGATGTACCTAGGGGTAAAACCCGAAAAAAAAAACCGCTTTGAGCTAGACTCGAATGAGAACTAGTGCACGACAACGGGCCTTGCTGCACTCTTGGTTACGACACTCTCAGGGGATATGCTTAGGATAATTCTCATTTTCTTTACAAATAATTATGAAGGATCTACTAGTATATAACTCCTAAATGAAAATATTTTTATAGATTATATCCATAAACTATTCAATTTACGTTAGGAATTTTACATGTTTGGAATTATGAATTGTGATTCATAAACTGACCTAGTGTATGTCATTGTTTAGAAATGGCTCCCATTAGAAGGAATGAGAACTCCAACAATACATATGATCCAAAGAGTAAGAAGGATTATATCTTTAACAGTATTAAGCCATCATTTAGAAGTGAAATAGTCTCCCATGTATTCTCAACATATGAGGAAATAATATCTTCTGTTAATAAGATAAGTAAATAATTCTTCGAATCCTATGGCTTTAAAGGGAAGACAGAGAAGAAAATGATGGTAGAAAGAAATATGGATAAAGGGAAAGAAGGATTTTCCAATATGTGATAAATGTGGAATGAATCACCTTGGTAAATTCTTGAATGGAATTGGAGTTTGTTATAAGTGTGGAGAAAAAGGACACCAAGTACGTGATTTCAAGGGTAAGAAAAAGTTTTCAAATGTAAAATGCTTCATCTACAAAGCTTTGAGACACGACGTGAATCAACGTACCATTCATAAGAGTATAACACAAATGATTTTATTGGATAATAATCATATTATGATACTACCTCAGATGAAGAAGAATGAATAGTGTTCTTATGTTGTTATTATAGAATTATTTCATTTGAGTGTTATATCAACAGTATACTGGTTACATGAATTATGGAGATAAATAAGGATTGTACTACAGTACCATTTCATTGGGAATTTGAGATTATATGGTCCTGATACTAAGGTAGTAATTTTGGAATAAGAGATGGTTGATTTTGGTAATTCAGGATGTTGCGATGTTGTAAAAGTATACACAATGAAGGCGTTCACATGTTATTACCTTGAAAAAAGGATCCTCATTATATTTAAATTCCTTATAAACTTTTGAATGAGAGTCTGGATATAAGTATTTTGGATAATTATAAAGTTTGGAATGAATTAAGTTTGAAATTGGATACTATTGTTAATGTTATTTTTGGATTGCCATAAAAAGGACAACCTGGAGGTCGGGCGACAACCTGTCACGTCTGGCAAGGCCGCGAGACTTGAACTCGCAACCGAAGGGAGGAGAGGGTGTATCACCTATCATTGACCCACGTGATGTCCAAGATTGAATAATGTGGTTTTTTAAAGGGTATGATATGTGAATTATAAATTCATTATTTTTGGAATCCTATAAGATTAGGATAAAAATAATATTTTTTTTTGAAATCATTTAGAGTGAAAGATGAGTTTGTGGTAGGAATTAGTTGAAGGATAAAACTATACTTGTCAAGTATATATATATATATATATATATATATATATATATATATATATTCCCTCTTATTTTATGGATAAATTAATTATCAAATTTTAGGGAAGGGATCTTAAAATTAAAAAATGTGTTATCCTAATACCTTATGTTTTGTTGAACCAATGGTATTTTAAATCATCATTGATTAGTGGCTTTGAGACCCACAATTCTACAATTGTTTGTGATTGATGACCTTAATAACTCCATATAAATATTTACGTTTTCCCTCCAATTATGCGTCTCTAATTTCCACAAATGTTCTCCTAATTGAAATCATAATTTGATGGTGACTTTTTCATTCCCCTTTTCCTATTATTAAGACTAAATTTTAATAACCCAATTTCAGATGTGGATTTTCCCACAAAGGTATTTGATATTTTCAACCTTTTATTTTGGAAGAACAATTTCAAATTGCGAGGATGAAATTTATTGAAGGAGGGAAGAATGCAACACCCCAATATTTCATTGTACATTATTTCTTCAAAGTAATTCAATAAATTTCACTTCACGCAACACTGAGCTCAAGCACACCATGACTTACCAAACAAGCCGTTCAAAAGTGGTTATGATAGTATTAAATGAATTTTAAACTTTATATAATCCTTATAATTTTAGAATCCATATTATGATTTTCTTAGACATAATGTAAGAACAAATTCTATTTTTTAGATAAAGGAAGTATTTTTCAGAAAATGCCATTTTTCCGCCTTTTGAGGGCGAACCTTTTTTAAATCCAATATTTGAAACTTTTTTATATTAAATTTGACAAAATAAACTTCTTATTTAGAATCGGGAGATAAAAATTTAGTTTTGATAAATTTTGGGTATTTTTCTGATAACTTTCATATTTCGGTGAATAGTGAAAATCACTAAATTTTAAATAAAAATAACTTTTTTAATTGAAATATTTTATGTTGTTAAATTATAAATTTTAATGGTTTGTAAGTATAAATAGATTATATTTTTACCATTTAATCCAATGTTGGATATTGTAAGTAATTTCACTTTGAAATTGGACATAAACAAGTGTCAATATTTTGATAGTTGTTATTTCTTAAGAATACGCCTTTTGGTTTTGACCACGAGAATTGATTTTAAATTAACAAATGAAACTTATATCTTTTGAATTTGAAAAAATAGTCTTAATTTTTGAATTTGTAATATCAAAATTAGGTTAGGGTGAATTTTATGTATTTTTCTAAAAACTTAACAAAAAATTATGAATAGTAAAAAACACTCAGTTATAGTTTAAACCCAAAGTTTCATTTAAATAATTATTTATTTTATTTAAATTAATTTATTTCAAAATATATACATAATATTTATATAATTTCATTTTAATTCATTAGAGTTTGTTTATAATAATTGTAGATATATAAAAATTTTGTTGATCTTTTCATCGTCTTTTACCCACCTCCTAGGAAAATTTTCAAATTCACATAAAACATGATTTTACCGCTTCTGTGAGTTGAATTTCAAAAATCAGAGAGACACGGTTAATATTTAGGAGAAAATTTGGTTCAATATGATAAAAATAATTTTTGGTGAATAGTAATGTTTTACTTTTATTTACCGCGGTTAAAGGTAAATAGGGTAATTCAAGGTAAAATGAATATTGTAATAATTCCAAATTACCTTAACACATGTCCTAACCTTATTTTATGAGTAATGGACGACCATGGGCATATTTGGGTCAATTTTGGGACCCCATGGAGCCACTTATTAATGATAATGACACTTTAGATTAATTAATTTAATGGCAATGCAAAATTGACATAAACAAAAACCTTTTTGTAATTAATTTTTATATGGTGTTATATAAGTAATATTTTTGACTATAAATATTAATTGGAAAGATAAAAATATTTCCTACAACATGGTATTTTCTTTGTAATTTTTATACATCTAATAAATTAAATTATTTAGGACAATATAATGATGCGGTATTTACCTCATTAATAAATGATTTAAATAAATTATATTATAAATATTTAAATAATATCCACAACATGTCCAATTCTTATTGGATGATTTTTTTTCAACCATTAGTAATAGTATCTTTTCTAATAATGCTTTTTGGACCTTTATAAACCGAATATCATTATATAATAAAATAATATTTTCACACTTTCCTAAATATCCCATTCTCCCCTTATAAAAGGAGACCACTTATAACCAATTCCTCAAACCTCTAAATCCTTTAGGCTCGTCCAAACTCTTAAAAATTAAGCTCCCAACATACCTTTACTCCTTTTAGAAGTCTTACCTTAGGTAGAAAGCACTTCAAGGAGTCCTTTTGGTTCAAACCAAAGGAAGTTACCCAAATTAAAGGTAACAATGTCTCTTAACTTCATTTTTTTTATTTTACTCCTCCAAACCCTAAACACTCTTTATTCCTTTATTTTATAACAGAAACAGTATCCTAAATATACCAGGGTTTTCTTATGAGAAGTATTTGAATTACACTTACACACACCTCCATCTAATGGGTGAAGAACATAATGTTTCTGTGGATGGAAAACTAACGCCTCACGAAACGATGATTGTTCAATTACCTCCTACCGCCTCTCATGGTGGCCATTATGATGGAAATATATTTATATATTATATATATTATATTTATGTTTTCTTCATGCTTCTTTATTTTTCTTTTATACCATACCTTAATTCTTTCCATTATGGGTAAACACGATAATTTCATTTGAGGAAGTGTGGACTACCGCCCCCTCAAAGTGATATGACTCGTTAATACCATATGTGGGATGTATAAAGGATGGAGTTAATGATATTATATATGATATTATACTGGAATTATAATATACCTATGTATAATTATGTTTTAAGTCTATTAAAATAAGAAATTCAAATGAATGTAGCGTCCATGCATACGTACAGCTTACCGTCTCCATGAATGGTGCATTTCATTCTTACCCCAAAATGACATCTAATATTATAAATACATGTATATACTACATATATATGATATATATGATATCTAAATCATCCATATCATCTTGTATATAATTATATTTTTACCATGTGAACAACTTGTAACTATAAGGTGTTCATTTTTGACTCAAGTGCCAAATATCGACAAAATGAACGTTATTAACTTAAATGATTACGTAATATTTATAACATGGTAATAAGTGATATAAAAGGAATAATAAACTTGAAAATGTTATTAAGAAAGTATAAATTAACTTCAGTTTATTATTCAGGATATTAAAGAATGAACGGGTCAAGTCGGACACGAGGTAAGGGGTTTTCATCTCACTCCTTATTCCCGTGAGATTTATGCCATATTGCCACTATTACTGTTTGTGTGGTGTATGTAATTCCCATAATTGTATTAATTATGTAATACACTTTAATTTATTTTTATTTAAATATTTATTGTATGATACTTCTTTCCTGTGGTCTATGTTTCATAAGTTACAAAATTGGTATGGTTTATTTCCTCAATCTAATTATTATCTGAGATTGTTTATGTGTAAGTATTTACTGGAAAATTTTTATCATCCATGTACATTTTTCATAAAAATGATTTCAAAATGAATATTTAAAGGATTTGTGAAAGGTAATCTTTATCAAGATCAGAATTTTCGATGTTTTAAAGATTTATCTTTCTAAATATTTTTAATTAATGTCCAAATTTACAAAATGAATTTAAGGATTTATTTATATAGACATGAATGTTTTGAAATGATAGTTATTTTCAAAAGTTTCAAAGTGGTATGGGACACTTTGATTCAAAAATCTCTTTTAAATTACTTCCTTTATAAATTTGTGACTTTTACATGATTTTACAAAAAGTATATTTCTCTTAAAAAGTTTTACTCATCATTTTCAACTATGTCAGCATCCTTTACTGGATATTATTTTTGATCGAGGTTGATCTGTTTGTGGATGTCCTATTTTTATACCATTAATGGTTTATGGTTAATTTATTGACATTTCGTATACTAGTTTTAATACGAATGTTTATGTTATGTTTCAACTATTCATATGAGGAATGTTGTTTTCTTGGTAAGTGATGGGTGGAGCCTGCTATAGCTCCTCAATGCATTAGTAGGTCTCATGAGACAAACTAGTGTCTTGGCACAAGGCCTTGAAAAAAAATTATTTGTAGTCTTGGCACGAGGCCTTGACTATGTGGTAATGATGTCTAGTATTAGGCACTCCCTCATTGTGAAATTAGTTATTACATGTGATTATTCGACTAGTAGAATATCCATGTGCATGTTTATATGGTAATGTTTCATTTATTTTTACCTTATTATGTTTATGTTTATGTTTAAAAGGATTTTGTTTTTATTACACATCTTTCCTTAAAATTTTATAGCTCCCGCTAAATTATTTACCCTTAGTGATCATCTGAGCTCACCCCTTTCATATGCTTTATTTTCCTAGGATTCTAAGAAGTGTATTATGATTGATATGCAGGGTTAAGCTAAAGGGAAAAATGGAATTCTAAAAGAACTCTCTATGTTGTGTTTTATGTTTCAAATTGTAATGTAATGTTAATGTATGTAATATATTTTCCAAGACTTCTGAACTGATCGGTCCTTCAGGACTTGATTCCATGTAATTGTGCCAATGTATTAAGATAATGCACCAGCTCTGGGTAACTGGGATCAGGGCATTACAGCTGGAATTTATAAAGACTATTTTTAAATTAAATTATTTTTATTAAAATATATGAAATCTATACACTGGGATAAATATGATTATTTAGTAAAACATTTAATGTAGAGATTAAATTAAAAATTATCATGAAAATTCTCATTTTAACCATTTAAATTCACTACCATTGTTTTTGTAAAACTTTTTATAATGATTATTCGAATCCTAAATTTCATAATAAAATTAACTATTCATTGGGTAATAATAATCATTTGGATCATCATTTTTATATCTTTATTTTTAGAGGATAAAATGATCCATGAAGTCAAAGATAGATTTCCCAAATCATATTGTATAATATTTCACTATTTTGAAATATAACGTATTCATTTGGCCTCATGATGATCTAAAATTTTAATACTAATAAGAATATAATAATATAAAAAAAAATTCATTTTAACATTAATTCGTCATTTATGGGTTCAAATACATGACACAAAAAAAGGATCCCATCTGAACTAGATTTTCAACATTCAATTATATCATATATACACTAAATCTCATATAAAGCTAAACACTTACCAATGGATTCAAGATTATTTAATTCAAAATACTATATATAATAAATATAGGGCTTATAACTCTTTAAAAGGGACGATAAGGGAGATCTTGAAGAGGTATTTCAAAATTTTAGACATATCCATAGAGTGAATATGCAATTGATTATAGGATAGTGTATAAAATTATTTTATTTTATTTTTATTACAATTACAATGAAATATAACTAAACCCTTAGTGATTGATCAGAGTAGATATTACATCATTACATCTCAAGTCCTTAATCTTAATAGATATATTCTTTTCATTAATATTTTTTCATAGATTGGGATGTTTGGGTGGGGAATCATGGGAAATACTTTTCTTATTTCTTATTTCACCATTTGTTTCGTGAAATATACTCTACTAAATATACTAAAATTAGGTTTTCTCTAATGCCACCTGTCAATCTCCTGTGCCTCCACATCATTTTTTCTCTACATGTCCTCTCTCTAGTTACCCACGTCACCCCACCGTGTGCTACCTCATTTTCTCTGCACCCTCCCTATCCTGCTCCCACTAATGTTTTCATGGGTCATGACCTAGATTTCCCTCGACCCCACCTCTTTCATCCCCCCTCTCCTGATCAACCCGCAGTCTGCAACCCTCCATCTCCGACCTCCGCCTTCTCCTCATTTGAACTACACTCTCTGTGTTTTTCATTCTTCCGGTCACAGTCGGTATTCTGTTGTTTGCGACCTAGGGTTCCCCCAAATTCCTGACACTTGCATCATCCTCCTCCCAATTCCGCTGTAGTCCATCGTGCTCGTAAGTCTCCTTCCTCCTAATATGAGATTAAGCATACATCTACATTGTGTTTTTTCTCTTACTCACATTTATGTTCAAAGTTTATTCGGCTCACAAATCCGTTTATACCTGCCACCGCTACATAAGTTTCTTCCTCTAGAACCTTCCTTCTTTTCCTTTAAATCACAATAAATCCATTCATAGTTACTTCAATCTGCTATTATTCCTTCCCTTCAACCCCCCTAGATCTTGCAATTTCGAACGACATTTCCAAGAATTTTTGGGTTTGCAATTTAAATTGAAGTCACCTTCCCTTCTCTACACGCTTCCTACATCTCCTATTCCCTCCCATACATTTCATATTTTATATTGTTCTTCTATCAACAAATAGACATTCATTCATCGTATAAGCGAAGAGAATAGTAAGCTCAGTTTTATCTTCATTTCCTACAGTTTCATTTCTCTTAATTTAGCTATGTTTCATATATTTTTCTTGTGTTGACAATATTAGATCTTCCAAGCACTAATACTATTAATGATAATGTTAATGTGCCGTTCCTTCAATTATTCAATGCATGCGATTCAACTACATATTATTCCCTAAATTATCTTCTCATAGTGGGAATGAATTTCTTTTCTAATGAATTCATTTTTCATGTTGGATTTTCTACTTTCTATTATCGACTCATTTAGTTAGAAAAATTAATTACTTATCACTTTAGATATTGCATATGCTACTAGTGTTTTGTGGCTTACCTTTATATAATTATTTAATGGTCTATCTTGATGTGGTATTGAAATTTTAGGCAGACTATAAACATCAAAATAAAACCACTTAAGTGGAATCCTGATTCAGGTTTTATTCCAATTTTTTAATTTTATTATGTGGTGGTAGATTTTTGAATGTTCTATATACATTGAAAATATCATCTGGGATTAAATTTTAAAATTGTATTTAAATTTTCTAACTGGACTGATTTTGTGGAATAATATTTTTCTTGGTTCAATTTTGTAATTCCAATTCGGTAGGGGCACAAGGGTGAAAGACCAAAATTTACTAATTGGACTGCTTTCTGGTATTTTCTGTGTACATTCCCTTTGTGTCATGCTCTATTAGCTTTTATATATTATCCTCAGTAACATAATTTCCTGGTTGTCAAAGTACCCCAATTCATGTCTGAGGTGTCTCAGAATATCTATTGTTCGTCACTATGAAAGGTTTGAAAATTTTAGTTTTACATGCTATTTCCAATTTCTATAAACCTTGACCAACAATGTTTTCTGTTGTTCCTTATCATTGCAGCCTCCACACTATTACACATTCTATTTCCGTGTAATTTTAATATGCTCATCTTTCAAAGTACTCACCTTTATCAAAGATTTCATCATTCCCAAGCTTCTTAACAATGACTTTTCTAACCCTCCAATGATGGATTATTTTATTTTTCATTTACCTTTGATGTTCCTAAACATTAATGAAAATATATTGTAGTTTAGAAAAAATATAGTAGAATTAATATTGAAGGTAGATTTTTGTATACTGTAAGCTGTATGCATATAGTGTGTTCCACTAATAGCATGTAATCCATGATTTCTATAACAGAACAGCTCTGACAAATATCTCTTACATTATATTTCATTTACATTATTGGTTTCTTACCATACATTCCTGTATTTCTTTATCTAAATTTTTAATAAACCATTTACCAGTTATCAGTTTCAGTTTTATGCACTTTATATATGGGAATTTTAAATGAATTATTCTGTTTTGTAACAGTGAATAACTCTTTATTGAATAGAAGTATATTTACAAAATATCATCCGATATTAAAAATATTCCATATCGTATTCCAGGAAACATTTTATTTTCTCTTTAGTTTTTTCATTCATATCTCATCCCATTGTCACATCCCTCTTCCATTTGTTGATAGATACAATGAATTTAGAGGTTCTTTGCCTTTCAGGCCTGCTAAAGACTTCACATCCCAGAATAGATCAAATAATCTTCTTAGGGAGCTAAGGGAGATTCTCTAGAGAGCTCACGTAGATACTCAAGGGCTACATATGAGTGCTTTTAGGTGATCCATTCACTGAATAATTGAGTTCTAATGCAACTAAATTTTCAACTAATCTGTTTTAGATGTTTTTATTTATATGCCAAGGAAATTTCTTTTTTTAAACCTATGAATCATATTATTTGATTAGAAAAAATAACATTCTTTTGATTATGTACATAAAAATACATATAATTTTACCCATAGATGAATTTTTGATATCCATAAAAGACTTCCTGACAAACACCATTTCAAACTACCATTAACTGGTTTGCTATTTTTATCACTATATCACACAATACTTCTTTCCCTAATGTTATAAATTATATTCCGTATTGGTTATTTGGTTTAGGTTTTGTGATTTTAGAAAAAGGTATGCTTATGTATTTAAACATAATGTGTTGATATGGTTGCTAAATTATTTATATTATAATTATTATCACTTCAAAATCATCAATTACATGTTATATAAATGGATTATGTTCTGTAGTAAAATTAATGGTGAAAATCATTAAATGTTCTAAGATGTTTTGTAATGTTCTATGGAATTCCAGTTTTACACACCTACTGTTTTTTGACTATATTTAGAGTTTTAGGTGTCTATATTAAGAGTTTTTTATGAGGTTAGAAACCTACCAAGATTCTATAAAATATTTTTAACTATAAAAAATTCTGAATAGGACTTCTGAATATTCAAAAGATGTCACTAAGTGACAGTGGTTCTGCTTCTAAAATGTTCCGAATTCAGATTATGTTACCTACTGTGTTTTGATGAGTATTTTGAGCTGTAGAAGTTAAATTGAGGTGATCTGTAAATATTTTGAATTCTTATAAGATTATCTAAAATAGTCATAGCTGGGTTAATGTCTGGATTGATCATTCTTTTACTCAAATGTTGTCCCAAAGTAGCTGTACTTTTGCTTCTACAGAATTATATCTAATGATTTTGAAAGCTTATAAGATACATACTTTTGCTGCTCTGCCTCAGTCACCCTTATCCTGCTCTGCCTCCTACTCCTCTGCCTCCTTATACTCCGGCTCTACTTGTACAGCCTCTGCACGTTCAACCTCAGTCACCTTCTGATTTCAATCCTCTAGTAGGTTTTCTTGAGTTCAATCATATACCATGTGATAAATTTTCTTTTTCATAATACATAAAATAGATATTTCTCATATTATATTTAGAAATAGTATATTTACTTCATTTTACATATTCAGTATATGCGGAATGCATATTCTGCATGTATACTTAATTTCTTATTATGTGTGGAAATGATGAGTAAATGGTTGATTTGATTTTCTGATGAATATATATTTCTTCATGTAAGGGTGTCAAATATAGATTTTCTAAATTATATTGATAAATAGATGTAAGAAACCATGATGAGGAAGGTGAATGGTTAAGCCCATATCCACTTGGCTGAGGCCAGTATCCAGGTTGTTACTGGTTCAATCTCATGCAGTATCACATTTCCTCTTTCCCTTGATTCAGTTTATTAACCAGTTCATAGGTGTGTTCATGTAAAAGCATGAAATTTCCCACTATGACCAGGAGTTTTTCACGCTTTATGGAATGTTTCCTCACCATCGTAGGATGGATTTTTTATTTGACTTATTTCCTTGAAATTTATAAACCCTAATTTCCTATGTTGTAACTCTTACTTTTCTTAGATGAATCTATCCCCCCATCTCTTCAAGGAATTTGTATACATACAGTAATAAGTAGAATCATTGTTCCCTAAAAAATGGAGTTCTTTGGTTCAGCTACATGCAAGGTGAAGCCCCTGATACCATTGTTATTGTCTTAAGAATTTTCATTTTAATGAGAAATGTGTTTCCAATTGGGATATTTCCCTACATTTTTTCTTTTATGTGACTACAAATTAACACTTGTAATGGATTTTTCTGTAATAACTTTTACTCAAACAATTGTTACACCTCTATGTTTTTTATCCAAAAATGGAAAGTGACACAAATTATTTATCTTGAATCGATCATTCATTCTTATTCTGTTTTTCTGACTATCTAATTGTAGAAAAATGTTGACTTCATGACTATCGTGTGGTGTAATGGAAGCAGAATCCATGTTTGTTTTTTATTTTATGTGACTGTATATAAACACCTCTAATGGATTACACTATGATAACTTTTCTTCAAATAATGGTTACACCCTATGTGTGTAACCCAAACAAAAAAATTGGAATGAATTATGTATCTTCAATTGATCATTCATTATTATTTAGTTTTTCTAACCATCTTACTATAGATAAATGTAAACATCAAGACTGTCGTGTGGTACAATGGTAGGAAAATCCAATATGGAAGAATCCAATTGGATTTTTCCTGACATGTAATGTTTTACTTATATTTCTGTTGGAACAAAGAAATAAATTAATTTTTCTTCTCAAACTATCTATAGTGATATGTTTTCCCAAAACAAAGGTTACGACCATTTTCTATGGACTAAAACCCAGAGTGGCTGGCACATTAATAATATTTCATGTTCATGAGATGAGAAATTTTTCATAAAAGTTTGTTTCATTAATATTTTCCATCATATGTCACCACATTATCCCATCCATCATCATTGTTTTTTTATCATATACTAATTTTGGAGGGGTTAAGAATTGTAGTCCCATTGAAGGCTTGGAATCCCATAATATATCATATGAGAAGAATAGATACCTAAAATATAATATGATGTGACCTCAAGCACAGACTCATGGGATACACAATGTAGCTACAACGGTGCATCAATTGCTGACTTCTTGATTTCTAATGATGCAAAATATTCATGTTATGTGTTTCTGTTGTTTTATGTTATGTGGCAACAATGTGAATTTATTTTTTTTATCCATTTTTTTAATAAGCAATAACAAATGATTTTTGGTTATACATAGAATCATAAATTTTAGTATACCCATATTTTATTCCAAATTTTTTGTTTCAATGTTTTTTAGTTTTTTATATGTATTTCATATCCAACTTTTTTAAGTTTTACTATACAGAACATCATTGTTTGAATATTTATAGTAAACTTTTAGAGTTATTTTATTTACCATTATTTTATGATTTTCTTATATTCAATGTAATAAATATTAATTCAATGTTTAATTATGTGAAGTTCTTAGTGATGTTGATAATTTCCCAGTATTCTTACAGTCAGTTTCATTCAAAACATCCTTATCAACATCACTTACAATACAAACATCATGGCTGAAAGGATCTATATACAAGGTATTTTTACAATTCCCTTAATCTTATAAAAAATCCACCTAGAGAGCATGTATATTTTTTGAGTTATTATCCTCACCAGATGTCATAGAGAGTGAATGAGAGTTCTATCTCTGTTCAAAACAACCCACCACCTCCCTCTTCTTAGGATTGTCCTTATTAGCCTATAATTTACTAGGAGGTAGATCTAATCCAGACAGATTAAGGGTTTGTATAGCCACTAATTACATGTAAGGTTTATTTGGGTTCGATCCCACCATGTGTAGGAGTTGCAGAAACATTGGTACTACATGGAGAAGTCTCTGCCACACCATGTTGGACAAGGCTTCCCCCCTCAGACCTATTCCTGGTCTTCTCTGTCTAAATAATCTTCTTCTTAGATTCTCCCTTCTTTCCATCTACTGGACAGGATGTCGGGGTTGTACCATCTATATCATCCAATGAGAGTTTGAACTAGGCCTAGGAGACCACCATTTTTACATCATCCATCCCATTGTATCCAGCCGATTACCCCTTTGTTTCTAGCTTATACTCAGAAGGGGATTCATTAGAATTATTCCTTTGACTTACAACATTATGTTTGGTGAATTCACTTTCGAAAGCCTTGATATTCTGAGAGGCCTCACTCCCAGTGGTAGTTTTCCTTTCTGGGACAAACCCCCTTTCCTCATATGTAGGCGCACTGATACACCCTTTAAGGCACCCCCATAATTCTTTAGCATACCTTGAATAAGTGAGCAAGGACATATCAAGGTTGATATTATCTTGCAATTATTGTTAAAAAATTGTATGCAATCTTCCTCATGATGATCTATATAGTCATGACCCCCCCCCCCTTCTCCCTTAGAATCACTTATCCCCCTTACCTAATAGCCCCTATGAAGTCCAATCCAAAGGGGCATTTAAAAGTTCATTCCCAGTATCCATTGCATGCATCTCTATATGAACACCTTCAATATCCATAGAGGAAACATCAGTATGTTTTCCCCCTAAAATAGGTGATCCCAATGTTGATACCGGAGGTGTTCCTCCATCCCTCCCCTTTAAAGCATCTAGATTTAGTGCCCTGTCAGGGATGACCATACTAACCAGTGGCCCCATTTTATAACTAATACTGAGTACTAATTAACTGCCCATTTTAATACCAACAGTATGATCGAGACAAATATATTTTGAAAATATTAAGTATATATATTATCTGAGCATGGTTTATATCCTCCATATATTTTTATATAGAGAACTAGAAGTCGAATTTGGAGAAACACACTGTCATGTAAGACTTTTCCAATGCTGAAATTTCATGCAGTGTGTAAAAATATATTGTTTCACTACATACTAACTCTTAATTTTATTTACTGCGATCCATCATTAAAATTTTATGGATTGATTTTAAGGTATCATAATACCCCTTATGGTCTTTTCTTTCTGGTTGTAGTACCATACTGGGATCGGGTCTGCAACAGGAAGGGAATGAAAAAAACATTCCTCTCTACAAGGATCCAAATATTTGCAATAATAAGGATTAAAAAATTGATAGTTATGATGCTAAAACATTTGATGTAGATTCATATTTTGAACCAATGTACACATACTCTAACAGCAATACTCATTATTAATGTTTTCAGACATGTTGTTGCAGAGAAATCATTATCTATAGTCAATTTATTATTTTTCATTGTTTTCAAAACAAATTTGTAATATGTTTATATCACAATTTTATTTTTAATTATTCAATGTTGATTTTCACTATTTCTTATTTCAAATTTCTGATACATCATTTATTCTGATTTCTCCATGGTGAAAATAATGTCTCATTCCCTTGGATATATACTAAATGATACATCATGTTTCTCTGTATCTTTTTACATCATGTTAGTTCCTTTTCATTCCTTTTCAAATATTTTATTTTATACGTGTTCTTATTTTTCATTTATCTTCATTAATATATATCAATAAAGCAATAATTTTATCATATTTTATCTAATTTTAATTATTAACTACTCAAACTATTAATACACTTTTGAAAATTATATTTTAATTACAGCGTTGTGTGTATGCACGAGTGAGGTACAAGTACATAAAATTGAAGATTTCAATTGATCTATAAAATATTCATATGATGTTCTTGGGTGTATATTGTCAAATTGTGGCATGTGACCACCACCACTAAAGGGAACCGAGTTATTTACAAATGTGATATGGCTTAGTGAACTTCTATTCACACAATTGTTTCAATTTATGGTGGTTGAGTTCACAGTTATAGAATAATTCATTGAATGATTTTAAGAGATATAAATCATATCATTTTAATAAATTAGTGATTCAATTTTGGAAATATTTATGTATCATATTTCAATTCTTCTTTGATTTATAAAAAATATTTTTCTCTGGTTATTATTTAAATTTTAAAAAATAATAATCTAATCATTTGACTGATGCATTACATGAAAAATCACTAAAATGTGATATAAAATATGAATTCAATGTTGTTAACTTTCTATAGTGATAATCTACTGTATTACCTAACACTTTATTCATTATGTTTTAATTATTATTTTTTACAGTACCATGTGAGTTAAATATAAAAAATTTCAAGGGTTTCAAAATCAACCAACCACACCCCTTGGAAACCAATGGAAAAATATTTCCTTTTTAGTAAAAGATCTCACTGAAATAGTAAAAACCAAAATTTTTAAAAAATACCTTTCATGAAAAAAAACCATAAATTTACACAAATTATTTCATCACCGATCATTAAAATTAATAATTCATAAATTTTAATATATTCTATTCAATTCAAAATCCCTAATTTGATTTATATAATCATAGTAATTATTGAAATCCATAATTGTTTTTATAAAATTCACTTTCCCCAGAAACAATTCCTTCCATATCCAAAAATACGATTTATCTAAAATAAATTTACATTTAAATAACTATTTAATAATATCTAGTTCATAATTTGGATTTAACCTAACCATAAAAATAGATTGAAGCCACCTTTTGAGATGTGCTTCCTCAAAATTTCCATAAGTTCCCAAAAACATGATCTTAAAATGATGAATCATTGAATCCTACCATAAATTTTTTTAATTAATCATAGTTCATAAGAAAATGAAGAAATATCCAATTTAAATTTGTTTTTCTTGGTTCAAGCACATTTTCCATAGTGGTGTGCATAATTGGAAATTTCTTTTTCACGTTTTGCATGAGTCGTGAAATTTTTATTAGGACCTTGTGTAATTATATATAATGGGGAACAAGAAATCCAATTAGTGATATGAAACCCATTCCATTTTAAATATCCCATATTTAAGACAATACTAATTATTTTCACAATCAATTAGGGTAAAAGTGTACATATCCATATACTGGCATGAACCTCATGCCATTTGGCATGATACCATTCTAAAATTAATAAACTCTAAACTTAATGGATTAATATAGGGAATTATGATTATAAAAGTTTAATTACATGTAAGGTAACCGAGAACTAAATAAAGATTATCTAATGAATTATTATTTTCATTAAAACCAAGAAAATTTATTGAACGTACCACGTTAATCAACCTAATCATATTACCTTTCATCACAGATCATAAAAATATATACCACCATATCAGAGCTTGATAGATATTGAAGGAGAGAAAAATTGATATAAGGCATGAAGGAAAACATAGTGGAATATTATTCTATTCATATTCAATAAATATCCCACTCAATCATTAATTTTCACTGTAAAAGCTCTCTGCTAAATGGGTTAGCCTTCTCACTTTTCTCTCTCCTCTAATATAATCTTTGGAAAAACATTACATCTACAATAATAAACCTTATATTTTTTTTCTAACTCAACATATAGGATTTCATTCATAGATAACCTAATCCACAATCCAAAATTTCAATTGGTGGAATATATTTAATTCCCTAAGATAAATCCTTTAAATAAAAATTCCCAAATAAAATTCCACCAAAAAAATTTAACCAATTTAATTCAACATATATTATATGTTAAAAAATATATGTTAATAAATTAATGTCATTGCATGATTTTAGGAATTTATTACTTAATAAGTATTTCAGTTTCATTATATAAATAAAATGAATAAATAATACCTAGAGTTAAAAAAGTAATATTAATCCATCATTACGTATGAATACAACATTAATAAGTTGGAAAGGTATTAATTAATTTTATTCATTGAACCATAAAGTAAAATTTTTAATTTTAATAATTTTTTAAAACTAATTTTTTATATGGATCTATCCATCCATGAATTTGATAGGTATAAAGTAAACATAACATGATCTTGGAAAGAAGAAATAAAATTCTTGGATACTCAATGGTCCCATGGGGTTTTGAGAAAAAATATAAAAGGGTTTAATAGTATTAATACTTAATTTGAGAAATATCAATAAAGGAATTGTTTTTGACATCTAAATCACCAAATAAATTAAAGTTCACCCTCATTAGATTTTCTAAAAGTAACTAAAAGATTCATAATGTGTGGAAATAAAGTAAATCATGACCAATAATGTCATTGAGGGGTAAATTAATGTCCCATGTACTCCCATATTGAAAAATTGAAAAGTTGAAAAGATGGTTTTTCATGATTATCGGCTATTGATTCATTTCTCCAACTATTATAATGTGAGACATGATGACAATGATTTCCCAACATGGTGATTTATAATGGGAATAATCATCTTTAACAACCAAATTATAATGTTCGAGCTCATTCATTTTTACCTATGACAACTAACTTGGTCCATCCGAATTGTTTTCTCAAACGTATTATATCCATATGCTCAAAATAGTATATTTTTTATTTGATATGGGTTCAAATCCTTCATTTATATCATGTAATTTCATGGTGGAAATAAATTATTTACCTTAAAGGCTAGAGGGATATTTATTATAAATAACATTTAATGTGGTATCAATTATCATTATTTTATTTAATGTTTCCCCTAATATTGTTATTTGGATATTAATACCTACTAATCTATTAGTTATTAACATAGTATAATATGATACAATTGTTGGTATGTGTTATATATCACCTAATAAAATATAAATTTTGAGGATAATGTGATCACATTCAACCTATTAAACTAACCAATATTAGTGTAAAAATGTAGGTACAAAATTTAAAATTCCACATTAACATCATTTTATGACCTGGAAATATTAATAGTAATAGATTGATATATATGACTCAACCAAAAAACTAAATAAAATTTTTTAAAAGAGAATTTATAAATATATTCCTTGAGGGGTATCATTGACATCACTTGAGATTAATGTGTCGTTTATTATTGAACTCATCCTTAGAACTTAACCTATATTGAAAGAAGTTTGTTGAATGGTAATGGTTTAGATAGAGTAAATGGATAATAATTCTTAAGACCATCTAAATAAGAGGTTATTTTTCCTAGTATATCCGAATAGGGTGATAATAGTTTATTTGTAGAAAAATAATGTAGATCAATGATGTTATTTATTGAATATTGTGATCTGAATAATGTCATTATTAAGGATAAATATAAATTTCCATTAATTGGTGATTTATTTGATCATATTCATGGTGATTAATATTATTCAAAGTTTGATATATAGAAAGGATATTATCAGTTCAGAGTAAGAATGGAAGATATCCAAAATACTATATTTCAAACAAGGTTTGTCCCATATAAATTTGTGGTGATTATCTTTAGTTTGATGAATGAAACTATTATATTTATATATTTAAATAAAAGTGTCATTAAATATTGGATCAACGAATTTAAATTTCTATTTATTGATTATATATTTATTTATTCCAATATTCAAGAGAACGAAAGGATTATCTGATGATTTTTCTTGAAATATTGAAAAGAAATAATTTATATACCAAATTTACCATGTAAGAAATTTATTTATTCAAGGGAATATTTTTTGGGACATGTTTTCACTAGTGATTATATTTTTATGGTTTCATTATAGAATAAGGTAGGTGAAAACTTTTATAGGAAATTAAAAATGATAAAAATACATAGATTTATTGGAAAAAATATTTTTTAACGATTATTTTTGATAAAAAATCATGATTTTCAAACCCACTAACCATGTTAATCTATATGAGGTTTAAGTTTATTTGAACTGTATATTTTAAGAAAAAACCGAATGAACACAAAAGGTGGTTGGATACAACATATAAGTTGACTATTCATTTTATAGTAAAATAGTTTTATAACTATAATGATATTTCCAAGAAGATTCTTAGTTATGCAATCATGCATAATGAAATGTTGATAAAAAATGCATCATGAAAATTAAATACATGTCATCATAATTTTTTTTCATCAATTTATATCCAAGATGTCCTCCAAATTTTTATGAATGTAATATTTCATTTAGGTGCTTTACTAATTTTCTTTTAATAAAATTATATTTTATATCATAATATAACAAATAAAATATTCATTAAAATTATCCATTCTTAATAATTATTATAAATAATGTATAGATGTTTAGTTCATGAAATAAAATATATTTCATTTAAAATTATTACAATATCCCTTACATTGATTTATTATTTTTGATGTACTTAAATAATTTATTTATTAAATATTTTTATTATAGTAAAAAGAATTTATAGATTATTATGTCTACATATTTATATTTATAAAATGAATTTTATATTTATAAAAAATACATTAATATTAATTAATGGTAGAAATATTAAAATTGTTTATTAATATTAAAATATATGGATAAATTGTAATATATGGTAAAATAATGTACAACATAGTGTATATATGGAAATTATAATAATTTTTATCAAATAAGTAATATAATTTAAAACTACAATAGAATGTGAATACTATAACGACCCATACATTACATACATTGTTAATACTTCATACTTGATGTATATTTTTTACAACATGTAACAAAATCATGACAAAACCATATAGGTATAATGTCTTTAGATACTGGGAAACATAAACAACTTGTTCATAAAGCATCTATGTTGTCTCCCATTTATTTGATCATATCTAGACTCCGTTTTGGCATATAATATTTAATACTGTTGACCTCACCTATTTTGATAATCTCAATTATGTTTTAATATGCTTTGAAAATCCCAAACAATGTTCATTCATATATTAATTACTTTTTCATCCTACTATTGAGTTGATAAGAATATCAAAATGATCTTTGGAATATGTTAATCAATGTTTATCTATGTTTATATGTACTTTGAAATAATTCTAAGTTAATCTACATATGTGTTGCATGGAACAGATAAGTGTTATGTGTTCCATTGAACAGATAAGTGCTAAGTCCACTGGTATGCACAAGCTACTGTTACAGACAAATGAGCACTTGGTCTTTGGTACAGAACAAAGCTACCGATATGTATAAGTCTACCGTTATGCAAGTCTACCGGTATGTATAAGTCTACTGGTATGCAAGCCTACCGATATGTGTAAGTCTATAGTTATGAAGTAAATCGGTGTAAGAAAGTCGCCGCTACTCAAGTCTACCTATAAAAAGCATCTACCGACAGAAGAAGAGCTACCGATAAAACATGTCTGCCGGTATGCACAAGTCGAATGACACAGACCTACCGATACAACCAGACAGACAAACGGCTACCGATACAGAGCTACTGATACAAAGTTCACCGATAGACAGAGCCACCGATATAAGTAGTCACTAATACGAGCAACATACCAATAGACCAAAGCTACTAAAGAAAGAGTTACCAGTATATAGAGCTAATATTACACGAAGTAACTTCTACCGATATAAGGATCTACCGGTACAAGAACAGAGAGCTAATGATAGGAGATCACCGCTATACAAAGTCCACCGCTACAAATCCATCGACAGAGAGCTACTGAAAAGATGACTGTTAACTAGTCACTACTACTTAAACTCTTTTAATCAATGGTCATATTTGATGTTTTTAATGCACGTACTATTAATTAATGATAGTTGTTGTTATGTCATGGAACCATACCTCGTACCTATAAAAAGGTAATCATTTCCATTGTCAGAGCTGAAAGCTATAAAAGGAAAGACAAAAGTCGGGCATAAAAATAGTGCTGAAAAGAAGTGAAAAAGCTTCTGATACATGAATATACTCATTCAATACAAAAGGAATACATGCACCAGATCTTAAAGTAGTGACGAACTTTTTCTGGAATCTGGGGAACATTTTTGTGCTGAAAAGTCTATTGGAACTTCGATCAAGACATGAATACATTGAAAATCAAGGAAGCAAATGACAATCTATTTTCAAGAAAAAAAACCAGAGAAGGACTCAGAATCATTTCTGGTCAATCAAAAGGAGTCTAGAGTTTCACCTCCAATCACTAGTGCTTTCAAAACTCATATATACTCTCTTAGTGATTCTTTTACTTTTGAGCAGTGTGTGTACTCTGTTTATTTCATACACCCATTGACTCTTGTACTGAACTGGAGGATTTAATCCTCACTCACTATTTCCATACTCTTATTTCCCACTGTGGATAGTGGTAGAGGTCAAGTTGGACCTGGATGTCATGTGTGATATTGTTTTGTTTTCCCACGAAAAACTGTGGTAGAGGTCTTAGTACCTGGATAGTCTTTGCACAATTGTTTACCCCAATCCATGGTGTGGATCAAATTTATATAATTGATTAAGAGGACTATGTCTCGGCTTGAGACTGAACCTCTTGTTTTAAAACTACTTTTCTTACTTATATTGGTTTTAACCTATATTGAATATTCCGCTGCTAATTACTTTGAAATAAAATATTGTTTTAAAGTTACTTTGATAGTTAATCTAGTAAGTTTTTGTAACTATTGTAAATCAGTAGGTTAGTTTCAAAAGCTAATTTAATCTTCTAATTAAATTAACTTAGACCTAATCAATCTTTTGAGAACCTAATCGAACCCTTACAGTTTTACAAATTCACTACAGTTTAACTTAGTTTTTAATTGGATGATTTTAATAGAAATATTTTTAACAGAATTTTTTAATTGGAACTCAATTCACCCCCCTCTTGAGTATCCACTCCGAACAACATTTGGTACCGGAGGTTGTTTGTTATTTATAAAGGATATCCAAATACTATGTTTTTCAACTGTGATTTTAGTTGTATCTTAAGGATCATAAATTTCTGTTAGTTCTAAATTTTATCTCTTTAAATATATTTTCTAAAATCTGATTATGGATAATAGACTAAAAAGTGTTGCTACCAACATTCCACTACTCTTTAATGGTACAAATTTTTTCCAATGGAAACTTAAAATGAAAATTCATCTGGAAAGTATGGGATTTGACATCTGCACTGCTATAGAGACTCAATATAAGATTCCAGAAACTGAAAGGACCTCTTGGGATGAACCTACTAAAACTGCTTACAATAATAATTTTAAATAAATGAATTCTTTATACTGTTCTTTTGGTGATGAAGAATTTAATAGAATATATGCTTGTAAAACTGTTTATGAAATCTGGGACACTTTGGATATTTACCCTGAAGTAACAACCAATGTTAAATAAATGATACTAAACACCTATACTATTAAGTATGATAATTTTAAAATGAAGTATGATGAACCTATTTTGGAAATGTATCTTAGGTTCAATGAGATTTTCAACACTACGAGCTCACTTGGAAAAGTTGTTCTTACAAAGGAGACGATTACGAGAATACTACGATGTTTCTAGAAATATAGAGAGGCACATCTATTTCAATAAGAGAATTGTGTGATATAAGTTCACTACCTGTTAAAGAATTAATTGGTAAGTTGATGATGTATGAAGAAGAGCTGAAAGTAAACAATGAAGAAGATGATAAACCAAAGAGAAAGTTGGTAGCATCTAAATCTACTACCTCAAAGAGCAAGGACAAGGAGAAAGTTCACATACCTGCTGAAAGCTCAACAAGTGAAGGTTCAGATTCTGATAGTGATGAAGAGATGGATCAGATAGATAGACGGTTCAAGTAGTTCTTTATGAAGAATAAATTCTTCAGAAAACCAAATTATAAAGGAAAATATGACAACAAAGGTCATTTGAATAAGGATGGGAGGAAATATGATAAGGATGATGAGATCATATGTTATGAATGTAAATGGAAAGGAACTAGTGCAGAAAACATTTTTTACGTCGGTTATTTTTCATTATTTACGTCGGTTTTTAGGCGACGTTAATACGGACGACGTTATAAATAACGTTTTTTACGTCGGTTATTTAAAACCCGACGTAACATCCCTAACATCACGGTGTTTATCACGTCGGTTCATTAATAACCGACGTGAAAAATGATGGGGGATGGGGATTTATAACAGCGGTTATTATATAACCGCCGTGATAAACCGCGGGTGGGGGGGTTTAGCACGTCGGTTATATAATAACTGACGTGCTAAATATGCGCGGGGGGGGGGGGGGGGGGGGGGGGGGGGTTATCACGTCAGTTATTTCTAAACCGACGTGATAAAACGCCTGGGATATCGTTTATCACGTCGGTTATGACATAACCGACGTGATTAACCCTTCCCCGGGCCTATTATCACGTCGGTTTCTTAAATAACCGATGTGATAAAAAGGCCTGGGAAACGTTTTAGCACGTCAGTTATCCAATAACCGACGTGGTAAATCGATTCCCCGGCCTTTTAGCACGTCGGTTATATTAAGAACCGACGTGATAAAAGGCCCGGGAACGGTTTATCACGTCGGTTCTCGAAAAAACCGACGTGATAAACCCCTACCGATTTATTTACCACGTCGGTTATAAAATAACCGACGTGAAAGCGATATTTTTTTTAAATAATTGCACTGCTCTCACCAAAAAGCAACCAGAAACCAAACAACAAAAATAACCATGCCAGCCCTCCCCCAAGCCCCAACTGAACCCCACCCTCATCTATACCCACCTAACAACCTGGCCAGCCCTCCCCCACCACATTGGAGCCCCACCACAACCCTTGGACACCCCCCACCCCTTGGACAGCCCCCCCACCCTCATTTACACCCCCACGACCCCTAGTATAGCCTCAAACACCCATTGGACACCCCTCCCATATCCCTTCGACACCCCCACCCCTTGGACACCCCCCCCCACCCATTGGACAGCCCCCCCACCCTCATTTACACCCCCAAGACCCCTAGTACAGCCTCAAACACCCATTGGACACCCCCCCCCCCCCACACCTTGACAGCCCTCCCAGACCCCTTGGACACCCCCCCCCCCCCGACCCCTGGACACCCCCCCCCCCCGAGCCCTTGGACAGCCCCAAACACCCCTTGGACACCCCTCCCATATCCCTTGGACACCCCCCACCCCTTGGACACCCCCCCACCCCTTGGACATCCCCCCCACCCTCATTTACACCCAACCGGCCCCTTGGACAGAACTCCCAGACACCTTGGACACCACTCCCATATCCCTTGGACACCCCCCCACCCCTTGGACACCCCCCACCCCTTCGACAGCCCCCCCCCCCCACCCTCATTTACACCCCCCGAACACTAGGACAGCCCCAAAAACCCCTTGGACACCCCTCCCATATCCCTTGGACACCCCCCCACCCCTTGGACACCCCCCCACCCCTTAGACAGCCCCCCCCCCCCACCCCCTGGACACCCCCCCCCCCCGACCCCTTGGAAACCCCCCCGCGACCCCTTGGAAACCCCCCCATCCCCTTGGACAGCCCCAAACACCCCTTGGACACCCCTCCTATATCCCTTGGACACCCCCCCCCCCCACCACTTGGACACCCCCCCACCCCTTGGACAGCCCCCCCCCCACCCTCATTTACACCCAACTGACCCCTTGGACAGCCCCAAACACACCTTGGACACCCCTCCCATATCCCTTGGACACCCCCACCCCTTGGACACCCCCACCCTCATTTACACCCCCCCCCCCCCCCGAACCCTAGGACAGCCCCAAACACACCTTGGACACCCCTCCCATATCCCTTGGACACCCCCCAAACACCCACCCACCCCCTTGGAACCTCTCCCCCCATACCAAAATCCAGACCAGAAAAACCATCAACAGTAGACCAAAACAAAAAGTAGAGAAAAATTAAACATTCACTTATATAACATTCAAAACTTACACTGTCAACTTCAAAAAAAACTAAATCCAACCTAAACGACTACGAAATACACAATTACATTGACAATATTCAAAATTACATTTTACATTACAAATAACTAAAAGTTAATCAAACCTGTAAAATAATTTGACCACTCCACTTGTAAGTGTTTGATATCTTCAGCAGTAAAGGGTTGAGGGTCATCAAAAAGCTACAAAGGAAAAGGATAGTAGTCAACGTGTATAATGAATAAATCAAATTGAAATATTATGAGAAAGAGGAAATCTTACCAGGTCAAAACTCAGAACTGTCCCAGTTGTTATTATTTCATACATAAATCTTAACATGTAATATCCGCATTCGATGATGCCTTATTGCTCATGACATTTCTGTTTGAATGAGTGTAAATTCAATATATTATTTTTATGTAATAAATCAAAATGTACAAATTATAAATGGATATTTACCTTCGCATGTACATATTTGATCTTGAAATTCCTTTTCTTTGCGCTTTTTCGAAAGTGGACCCATGCCCTGTTAGAAAATAATACGAATGGGGTAAATTTAAAATTCATTATAATATATAAAACTATTGTGAAATTGAAACTTACGTTTCCAATATATTCTTCAAACATTCTCGCACATCATCATGGAGAGAGCATATCCAATAAAGTGCTTTCTCCCTAGGGCAAAAAAACCCCTAACATCCAATGATCCCTGATAAAAGGAAATTTAACGTTAGTGCTTTTTTATGTTAAAAGATAATTAACTCTTTGAGAGGGATGTGTTTCATACCTATCACAAAAAGGAATCATCCAACACTGTGTGATTACATTCTTTTCAAATCTATCGGCAATATAAATCATTCTTTGTTCCTCATCCAATGCACATGCTTCAGGGGAAATCAATTGTGGGTCCACGAATCCATATATATCTGTCAGCTCATTCCTCTCACAAATTTTATACAGATACCTAATTCAAAGCAGACATAAGTATACATTTTT
Organism: Viscum album; assembly: GCA_963277665.1. NCBI lineage: Eukaryota > Viridiplantae > Streptophyta > Magnoliopsida > Santalales > Viscaceae > Viscum > Viscum album. Next base: position 1,779,669,502 of record OY728157.1, read on the forward strand.
AATAAATATAACGCAAGGAAAAGGTGTTAAGCCTTACATGATAAAAATTTGCACCACGTTGATGCCCAACTTATCTCCAGTGACAAACTCCGTGATATCAGTTTTCATAATCCCCACACTTATTTCACGTCCACAGACATGAGCTTCCATTGTAAAGTCAGAATGATCCGCCAACAAATTTGAATACCTTGACAATTTGTCAAGACTGTTAGTATCTGCATCTGATGTCATAGCTATTTGTCTTTGTTGTTGTCTATACAGTATTTCTTTACCTTTGAAGTATTCCTGTAAAAATAAATTGAAAAATATATTAGTTTTCAAATGATAAAACATTAATAAAAATATAAAATAAAAGATATAACATCCATACCTCTATGGTAATGAGTCGAAGAAGTCTGGATGGCCAAAGTAAAAAATGGCCGATACTATGTCCAACTGTCGTCACCTCATCTGTAGGTAATGGTATCCGAGCTGATCTATCTATAATATCATGTACAGTGACCCTCTGATTCTCTACCTCTAACTGTTGATGATGAACTGTATCTCCTATACAATATACCATCCCATATGCAACTATATGATGTTGAGGATCATCAACATACAACTCACAATAAGTAGGTAGGTGCGGCGGAGGAGGAGGATCAAAAATGGGGTCCGCAGGCTGAGGTGGGGGAGTGGGAGCTACTGGGAGAGGTGGAGTGGGAGCTGCACCCTGAAATTGTCTTTGCAAGTCTGCAAACATAAACTGCACCGATGCTCTAATCTTGTCCTCCATTGTCGCATTAATATTATGGACTTCAGCCTCCATGGATTCTATTTTTTTTATAAACTCCCTCAACGTTAGAAGTTGAGGAACGTGGAAACACTTTTCTTACCGATACACCTGCCAGATATCCTCTTACACAGTCAGGATGTTCGGGCTTTCCCAATGCCACAAATAAAATATCTTCCCTCCCAGATGGTGTAAATGTCCCCTGTGAACTCTGCTCCTCAAGAGAGTCCTGTAATAATTAATTGAACATTTCTATAATGATTGGAAATATATGACGAAAATTGTAAACATAAATAAATAAAATAAATATCTTACAATCCTCTCAACTACGAGTCTCGATTCTTCCGAAAGATATTGTCCTTTTTTGCCCTTCTGAGCTCTTTTCCATTTCTCATGTCTAGATGGAGGGGATGGAGGGGCCACCTCTCCAGAGCTTGAAGACTCAGCTCTTAGTTGTTGAAATTTTTCTGCCATCATTTGTTCTTCCAATAATGCATACCCTCCCCGAGATAAACTATGAGGGTATACATTTTTAGATTGGATCTCTTGATGAGCTTTCCTTGTTTGCTATAAATTAAGAATAAGTAATCATTAACAAAACAATAATAAGATCATTTATATAAGAAAGCTTATAAAATTTTACATTGCCCTTACCAAAAATGATTCTTTTCTTCTACTTTCAAAAAATTGTCTCCATGTGTCTTCATCTATAAAAGGATATATACGACATGGATTCTCATGACTCCTATGACCATAAATGAAATCAGATGAGAGGGTTGATTTGAAATCCCTCCATCTCCTAGCAGCCAACGATAAGCATTTCTTCCTGACTCCTCCAGTGTCAGGAATATCAAATGTCATATGATAAAAAAGAGGTTAAAAATATTATATATACTAGAAACATTTAAAGAACAGTCAAACAATAGAAAAAGATCTTACCAAAATGGTCTCCCACAGCTGAGAAATTATCGCCTTATCCACACTTCTCCAATCATCATAGAGAATGCTTACTTTTCTCTTAGCCTGAGTTGCTACAAAACCCTTAAAATCTTTAGCATTTGGACCACTAGGAAGATCATCATCATCAAACTCCACGACTATCCTCTCCTCCTTCGTACGGGCAAGTGATAATTTTGGTAAACGTGTGCACCCACGCTTACCAACCTTTGAATTCTTTTTCGTAATAGGAGCATGTGAATGTTCCTCCCCAGATGTATGACCAATATGCTCATCTCCAGAATCATGTGGCTGATCAACTGATTGATCTGTCATTTTCCTTCAAATCAAAAAAACAAACATTAGTTCACAAATATACAAATTCAAAATACTACTTAATCAGAAAATAGAAAAGTGTACTAAATTACATAATAGTAAACATTGGTAATATGGTAAGCATGTTAAACAATGATAAACATGGTAAACACAGTCTGTTGTACCCCTCTCTCTTGGATTTTAATGATCACAATCACTCTTATTATGTTCTAACTTGTTTTCAAGTGTTTTTGTTGATAGGCAAAAGGTTGCCAAGGAGTTGGCCCAAGAAAGCTGAAAAGTGGACTCACTGAGTCCACCGGTCAGCTGGTGTGAGCTCACCGGCCAGCCGGAGGACCCAGGCAGTAGACTTGCCCACTACCTGGTGTCATCGGCCGGCCGGTGGCTCACCACCGGCCGGCCGGTGGACCAGACAGAGAGCCTTCCTCTCTGTCTGGACCACCGGCCGGCCACTGGATCACCACCGGCCGGCCGCTGGCTCATCACCGGCTGGCCGGTGGACCAGACAGAGCTTTGCTGTCTGGACCACCGGCCAACCGGTGATCCACCACCGGCCGGCCGGTGCGCCCAGGACTTCTCCTCTTTACGGTTTTTATTGTTTTATCATTTTGGTTTGATACATGTTTTAATAAGTAAAAAATTTACAATATCTAACATTATATGAAAAAACTAAATGTAAACAAGAAATAAACATGTGTTACCTGTAATTTTAGGAATGTACAGTTGGATTGTTTTCCCAAATTCCTTCGTCGTGATCGTTACTTATGGCACAAACCATTTCTTCAACATACTCATCATTATGTTTTGTTAATCTTTCCATGGAAGTAGGGATCTCACAAAAATCAGCATCTTCATCAAATTCATCCTCACCAACATATTGTTTTTCCCTTGTAAAACAACAGCCCACTGCATATCTGATTGATCTACTACATAGAAAATTTGTTTGGCATGTGTTTCCATTATAAAAGAATCAGCTGTGTCTTCCAATCTATTCAGATTAACAAGTGTCATTCCAAATTCATCGTGTCTGACACTGTTGTTACCGATAAACCATTTATAGTTAAAAACAGGAACTTTAATTTTAAAGTAATCAGCCTCACATATGTCTTCAATCACTCCATAATATGCACTTGATGCCGAAATTGGGTTTCTGTCCTTAGCACTCGAAAAATACATTGCTTCTGCAAACACCAATACACCACTATTCTGAACTGCACTTCTGTTGTCCTGAGCTTTCGTATGAAATGTATAGCCATTAATGTCATAAGCGGACCATGTTATCACATTTAAAGATGGACCACCCACTATCCATTTTAATGTCTCTGATACATCTGATCTACCAAGCAAGGTCTTTTTAAACCATGGAAAAAAAGTTTTGTTGTGCTCATTCAAAATCCACATTTCTTTCTTCTTTGGATGACATTGTTTCAACTCATTAATATGCAATGTGATATACGGTTGAACATCAGCTATGTTATTCAAGATGTATGATTCTAACTTCTTCATCTGTTCAGCTGACAGTGATTTGACTTTCAAGCCACGAATCCCCTTTCCCTCATTATTAACCCGTTCATGGCGAGATGGAGGCAAACCTATGTGTTGCGTCGTAGCCAAGTAGCTCGTACAAAACTCTGCTACCTCCTCAGAAATATACTTTTCAATAATGGAGGCTTCAGGTCGATATGGATTTTTAACATATCCCTTTAATATTTTCATATACCTTTCAAAAGGATACATCCAACGAAGATATACAGGTCCACAAAGCTTTATTTCTCGAACCAGATGAATCATTAAATGCACCATCATATCAAAAAAAGTTGGAAAAAAATACATTTCCAAATGACAAAGTATAAAAATTGCATCCTTTTCCAAAATGTTCAAAGCATTCACATCAATCGCCTTGTTAAAAATTGAATTGAAAAAATAACACAACCTCATTATAGTCTTTCTGACATGGATGGGCAATATTCCACGCAGTGCAACTGGTAGAATTTGTTGCATCATGACGTGACAATCATGTGATTTCATACCTATCAACTTCAAGTCTTTCAATGAGACAAAATTTTTTACATTTGAAGAATAACCTTGAGGCACTTTGATATCATGAAGACACTGACAGAAGCTACTTTTCTCCCTCTTCGATAATGTATGACAAGCCGGGGGAAGAAATGTTCGTCTTCCTTTAGGAGTGGGAGCTAACTCCAAACGTATTCCCATTGATAGTAGGTCTAACCTTGCATTCAACCCATCTTTTGTCTTTCCTTTAATATCTAGAAATGTTCCGATCAAAGAATCACAGATATTCTTCTCCACGTGCATGACATCAATATTATGTTTGACTTCATGATACCTCCAATATGGTAGCTCAAAAAATATTGACCTTTTCTTCCAAATATGTCTATCATTACCAGATTTCTGTGTCTTTCCCAATGTCACATCAAGGTTTTTCACCCTCTCAAAATACAAATCTGGGGATAAAGGTTTTGGAGCAGTATCAAATTCTTGTGAGCCATTGAATGCCTTTTTTAGTCTTCTATAAGGGTGATCCATAGGCAAAAACTTTCGATGACCCATGTACATTGTTTTCCTCCCATGATGCAATTGACAATATGACGTCTGTTGTTCGCAAATTGGACATGCTTTATACCCTTTAACACTGTATCCAGACAAATTTCCATATGCTGGGAATTCATTTATAGTGAATAGAAGCACTGCATGCAGTTGAAAATATTCCATTTTATAAGAATCATACACCCTAATACCATCAACCCATAACAGTTTCAAATCATCAATCAGCGGTGACAAGTATACATCAATATCATTGCCGGGTTGCTTTGGACCAGAGATCATGATACTCAACATGACATATTTGTGCTTCATATAAACTTCAGGAGAGAGGTTGTAAATTACCAATAAAACAGGCCATGAACTATGTGTGCTACTGAGGGTTCGGTATGGATTCATTCCATCTGTGCACAAGCCTAGTCTCAGATTTCTAATTTCATTTCCAAATGTAGGGTACTGGGCATCAATTTTCTTCCATTGTGGACAATCAGCTGGATGACGTATTTTTCCATCACATACCCGCTCATCAGCATGCCATCTTAACCTTTTTGCATCATGTGAATTAGCAAATAAACGTTTGAAACGAGGAATTATAGAAAGATACCAAAATACCTTTGAAGGGAGATTTGTAATCTCTACATCATCTTGTGATTTTTCTTTCACCTTATACTGTGATGTCCCACATTTAGGACACTCTTTCAGAAATTCATATTCCTTCCTATATATAATGCATTCATTCGGACAGGCATGTATTTTCCTGTATCCCAATCCCATCATGCATAATATTTTTTTGGCCTTATAATGTGAATCTGGAAGATCGTTATCTTTTGGAAGAATGTCTTTCATCAATTGTAGCAGCTCTGTAAAACTTCTGTCACTCCATCCATGTTTCGCCTTCATGTTAATCAATCTTAACACCGTCGACAAAACCGTAAAATCTGTACAACCAGGATATAATGGTCTTTCGGCATCACCATATAGACGTGCAACTGTCGGTTCAATCTCAATTTGTTCTGCTACAATATCGCGAATCATTTCTTCAATTCCATCGGAGTTACCATCTTGTGATTCAATATCATCAGTGACATTCTGTCCAGTTTCGCCATGCCAAATCCAAGGGTTGTAACTCGGATTGAAACCATGACAAATCAGATGATCTTTTATCTCTCTACTTTTCAACTTCTTCATATTCAGACATTTCAGGCATGGACAGAAAAAAATGTCACTACTTGGAACATTTCGTTTAGCAAATTCCAAAAAGGCATCAACACCTTCCTCATATTCATTACTCATTCGATGTGCCGTAATCCAACTTCGACTCATTATTACCTATAACAAATAGCAAAAATATATATTTTTTTTAGATAAGACAAATATATGTTTATATGAAAAAAATCATAATTTGAATGTAAACAATTTTGAAATATAAAACAAATCGATGTGTATTTAAAAAAATATGCTTGAATATTATTTTTTAAACAAAATATAGTAAGATATAACACCCCCCCTGGACACCCCCCAACCCCTCTGGACAGCCCCCCGCCCCTCCTGGACACCACCCCCCACCCACTACCCCCTTGGACACCCCCCTGGACATCCCCCAACCCTCTGGACAGCCCCCCCCCCCCCACCCACCCGGACAACCCCAAATACCCTCTGGAGAGGCCGCCACCCACTTGGACAGCCCCCCACACCCATCCACCCCCTTGGACACCCCACCGACCCCTCTGGACAGGCCGCCACCCCCTTGGACAGCCCCCCACACCCACCCATCCCCTTGGACACCACCCTGGACACCCCCCGACCCCTCTGGACAGCCCCTGACCCCTCTAGAAAGCACCCCCACCCCTCCTGGACACAACCCCCACCCCCGACCTGCTTAGACACCCCCTGGACACCCCCCAACCCTCTGGACAGCCCCCCACCCCTCTTAAACACCACCCCCCACCCCCTACCCCCTTGGACACCCCCCTGGACACCCCCCAACACCCACCCACACCCTTGGACAGCCCCCCACACCCACCCACCCCCTTGTAAACCCCCCTGGACACCCCCCGACCCCTCTAGACAGCCCCCACCCCTCCTGGACACCACCCCCCACCCCCTACCCCCTTGGACACCCCCCTGGACATCCCCCAACCCTCTGGACAGCCCCCCCACCAACCCGGACAACCCCAAATACCCTCTGGAGAGGCCACCACCCACTTGGACAACCCCCCACACCCATCCACCCCCTTGGACACCCCCCTGGACACCCCATTGACCCCTCTGGACAGGCCGCCACCCCCTTGGACAGCCCCCCACACCCACCCATCCCCTTGGACACCACCCTGGACACCCCCCGACCCCTCTGGACAGCCCCCGACCCCTCTAGAAAGCACCCCCACCCCTCCTAAACACAACCCCCACCCCCGACCTGCTTGGACACCCCCCTGGACACCCCCAACCCTCTGGACAGCCCCCCACCCCTTCTAAACACCACCCCTCACCCCCTACCCCCATGGACACCCCCCTGGACACCCCCCAACACCCACCCACACCCTTGGACAGCCCCCCACACCCACCCACCCCCTTGTAAACCCCCCTGGACACCCCCGACCCCTCTAGACAGCCCCCCGCCCCTCCTGGACACCACCCCCCACCCCCTACCCCCTTGGACACCCCCCTGGACATCCCCCAACCCTCTGGACAGCCCCCCCACCCACCCAGACAACCCCAAATACCCTCTTGAGAGGCCGCCACCCACTTGGACAGCCCCCCACACCCATCCAACCCCTTGGACACCCCCCTAGACACCCCACCGACCCCTCCGGACAGGCCGCCATCCCCTTGGACAGCCCCCCACACCCACCCATCCCCTTGGACACCACCCTGGACACCCCCCAACCCCTCTGGATAGCCCCCGACCCCTCTAGAAAGCACCCCCACCCCTCCTGGACACAACCCCCCACCCCCGACCTGCTTGGACACCCCCCAGCCCTCTGGACAGCCCCCCCACCCCTCCTAAACACCACCCCCACCCCCTACCCCCTTGGACACCCCCCTAGACACCCCCCAACACCCACCCACCCCCTTGTAAACCCCCCTGGACACCCCCCGACCCCTCTGGACAGCCCCCCCACCCCTCCTGGACACCACCCCCCACACCCTACCCCCTTGGACACCCCCCTGGACACCCCCAACGCTCTTGATAGCCCTCCCACCCCCCTGGAATCACTGAAAATTTACCATAACAAGAAGTTGGGCCATTCAAAGAATGTTTTTAGGTGTGGAGGAAGAACTGAGTTTCAATAGATAGAGAAGGAACTTGACATTAGGTTGTCTATTCCAGGTGTGGATTTGAAGGAGTGAATGTTTGTTCAGTGACCCAAGAGATTGAATCATAAATTCAGATGTTGTGCCATTTTCTCATGATGAGGATGAATAATTGGTGGGGTTTGACTTTTAAATGGAGAGCTTAGCAGACCATCATATTTTCTATAGATCAGTAAAGGATGTTAGCATCGAACATAAGGCTTAAGGGATGCTTTCAGATCCAAATATGTATGTTGATGGATGCAATGGATCTAGTAGAGGTTCTAGAAAGAATTGTGGTTTTATTTGTTTAGGATAAGTAGTGAAGAAAAAACTAGTTAATTTTTTACTTGCTGAAAAGAGGGTATCTAAAATTTTTAACATGCCGAGGGGAAATCTGGCGAGTCCTCCTTGTGAAACTTTGTTTGCAGGGGGTGAAAATGGTGATGTGATCCCAAATCCATGCACCTATTCCATGGTTGTGTGTAAATAAAGTAGTAAAAACTGTAAAAGGGAAACCCATCCAAATGGACACGCCCCAACCCTCTCGGGGATTTATAGAAAACGATGAAAAATTAGTGAAATCATAAAATTAGTCAATATTGCAAGTCGAACTAATAGATCTAGGGATGATAAATAAGATTATGGTGCCAAAACGAGTTAAAAGGGTTCGCAATCGAAGAATCTTAGCTAGTTTCAACAAAAAAATCACAACACATATATATATATATTATCCGCGAAAAAAAACGAACGAGTGGGAGGATTACCTGAGTGCTGTGAGTTTAGATGATTGATCCGAGGAGATTAAATATGAGAAACGATGATCGCAAAACGAATCTAAACCAACGAAATGGACGAGCCGATTCGGGTTTACGCGCGAGAGAGACGAGTCGCGACTGTCGAAGGTAAACTCGCGAATGAAAATCCACGGGTCTGGGTAAATTTTTAAATGAGTTATCACGTCGGTTATTCAATAACCGACGTTATAATTTTTTTAAAAACATTTATAACGTCGGTTATTCAATAACCGACGTAAAAACCTTCCTCCGATTCTTTTTTTACGTCGGTTATTTTATAACCGACGTTATAAAGGGCTCAAAATCCGCGTTTTTTTTACGTCGGTTATTCCATAACCGACGTCAAAAAAATCTGCGGATTCTTTTTTTACATCGGTTATTTTATAACCGACGTAAAAAGGCCTTCAAAAACCGCGTTTTTTACGTCGGTTATTCAATAACCGACGTAATAACTCGTACATATGTCGATTTGTTACGTCGGTTATTGAATAACCGACGTAACAAACACCCCCCGCTTCTGTTTTTTACGGCAGTTAATGTATAACCGACGTAAAAAACGAAGTCGCGCGATTAATAACGTCGGTTATAAAAAAAACTGACGTTAAAGGTGTACTAAACACAGGTTTTTACATCGGTTATTAAATAACCGATGTAAAAAACCTCGTTTTACATATTATGACGTCGGTTTTATATAACCGACGTAAAAAATGGTGACGTAAAAAACGTTTTCTGCACTAGTGAGGACACATTAAGGTAGACTTCCCAAAGTTAAAGATCAAGAAGAAATATGACTACAAGGACAGAAAATATAAGAAATCCATGGAGGAAACCTGGAGTGCTTTAGAAGACAGCACAAGTGAGTCTGAAGTTTCTGATTCTGAAAATAATTGTGCCAACATGTGTTTCATGACTAATACTTATGAGGTACCTATTTCCCCTATGCTGAATGATTATTATTCTAGGAATGAAAGTAGTGATGATAATATGTCTAAATATGAATTGTTTGAATATTATAATATGCTAGAAGATACCTTTAATGAATTGAAGGACAATTATAAGACCTTTAAGAAACATCATGCTCTGACCAGCTCTGTTAAATCGGCACTTGATATAGAAAAGGAAAAGAATGCTCAATTACTTAAGGAAAATACTAAACTGAAATTTTCTAATGATAAATTAAGGAAGGACTTAGAGAAATTCACAAATGGAAAGAATACTCTACCTCAAATTCTAGGAAAACAAGTTGCACAAAAATATACCACTGGAATAGGATATCAGCCTGGATAGAGACAAATTACTAAAAATAGATTTATTCCTAAATCTGGACAGAATGCTTCTAGTCTAGTTCTGGAAATACATATGCTTTAAATAGTTATTCACATGGTTATAGATCAAAAAAAGTTTATCTTTCAAAATATTTTGAATATATTGATTGTATGAGACCCATTAGGCAAATTTGGGTACCAAAAGTTTTTCTTTCTAACCTCTCTGTACCCAAGAAAATCTGGGTACCAAAATCATTTTATGTTTAAACCTGTTTTGTAGGAAACTTGCTTGAAATGTTCGCATAAGACGGTATGGTACTTGTACAGTTGATGTTCAAGGCATATAAATGGAGATTAATCATGCTTCAAGATTTTAATCAAAGTTGATGGAGGCCATGTCACCTTTGGTTATAATTCAAAAGGAAAAATCATCGGCTTAGGCCAGATTGGTAACACTGATTCGGTTTCAATTTCCAAAGTTTTATTTGTTGATGGACTTAAGTATAACCTGTTAAGTATTTATAAATTTTGTGATGATGGTTTCAATGTTAAATTTGAAAATTATTCTTGTAATGTTTTTAATTCTAAAAATATTTGAGTATTTTTTTTCTTTGAAAAATGAAAATGTTTATGCTGTGGATTTGAATTAAATTGCTAAACAAAACAATACTTACTTGAATGATTTCTATAAAGAGTCTTGGATATGGTACAGAAGATTGGGACACTAAAATGTTCTTTCACATAGAAAAATGACCAGGAAAAACTTAGTTACATACCTACCAAAACATGAATTCCGAAATGATAAAGTTTGTAATCCTTGTCAAAAGGGAAAGCAACATAAAGTTTCTTTTAAATCAAAGAAAGAAGTTACAACTTCTCAACCTCTATATTCAGTTTACATGGACTTGTTTGGACCCTCTATAGTTTCTAGTTTAAATGGGAAACACTATGTCTATGTCTTAGTAGATGACTATTCTAGGTACAGTTGGGTATAATTATTATCTCACAAAAGTGACGTTTTTTCTTACTTTATTAAATATTCCAAGTCTGTGGAAAATCTTAGTGGACTTAAGATTAAGACATTGAGAAGTGATCATGTTCGTGAGTTTGAAAATAAATAGTTTGAATCTTACTGCTCACATAATGGATGTAGTCACAACTTTTCTGCCCCTAGGACACCTCAACAGAATGGTGTAGTAGAAAGAAGAAACAGAATTGTTCCAGAGATTGCAAGAACTCTGCTTAATGAGTATGAACCGCCAATTTACTTTTGGGCCAAAGCTATAAATACAACTTGTTACTTAATTAATAGAGTCCCAATTAGACCTATTCTCAAAAATACCCCTTATGATTTGTGGAACCATAGGAAACCTAAGGGTAATTACATTAATGTTATTGGTTGCAAAGTCTTTATTCTCAATAAAAAAGATAATCTTGACAAGTTTGTATCCAAGAGTGATGAAGGAATTTTCCTAGGTTATTCAATTAATAGCAAATATTATAGAGTTTTTAATAAAAGAACCAAATGCGTGGAAGAATCTGTTCACATCATGTTTGATGAAACTGATCCGCATGAACCCAAATCTTCCATTGAAAATTTTGAAGAAAATTTGTCTGTTTGGAACCTTAATGATAAAATAAATGAACCCATTGTAAAGACATCCAGTTTTGGAAAATTTCCATAACCTATTTATGTAGAACCTAAATATAGACAAGAACCTGAAATTTATAGTCCTACCTTTACTAGATTAACTAGGATTCTAAAGAATCATCCTTTAGATGTTGTTGTCAGTAATCTTGATAGAGGGACATAGACTTGAGCTTCTCTAAGAAACCAGGTTGAACATCAAGCTTTTCTTTCATAGTTAGAACCTAAAAATATCAATGATGCAATCAATGATGAATTTTGGGTAATGGCTATGCAGGAAGAATTAAATCTATTTGAAAGAAACAAATTTTGGGAATCAGTTGACAGACCTAAGGACACATTGACCATAGACACTAAATGAGTTTTTAGAAACAAAGTTGATGATTCTGGAAACATAGTTAGAAACAAAGCAAGGCTAGTTGCACAAGGTTATAGTCAATAGGAAGGAATAGACTATGAGGAAACCTTTTCCGTTGTAGCTAGATTTGAAGCTATTAGGATTCTACTTACTAGTGCTGCTCATTTGAATTTCAAGTTATATCAAATGGATGTTAAAAGTGATTTTTTAAATGGTTTAATAATTGAAGATGTTTTTGTTGAACAACCACCTAGATTTATTAATCCTCATTTTCCTAATTGAGTTTTTAAGCTATCTAAAGCTTTATATGGTTTGAAACAAGCTCCATGAGCATCGTATGATAGACTTAGCAATTTTCTTATTTGAAAAGGTTTTACAAAATGGATTGCTGATCCAACTCTCTTTATCAAAATAATTTCTAATGATGTTTTGATTTTACAAATCTATGTTGATGATATCATTTTTGGATCTTCTAAACATACCTTGTGTATTTATTTTTCAAAGAGTATGCAAAATTAATTTGAAATGAGTTTAAATAGAGAACTCAAATATTTTCATGGATTTCAAGTTTTTCAAAATGAAAATGGTATTATTTTAAATCAAAGTATATATACAAAGTATCTTTTAAAACGTTTTGGTTTAGACAGTATTAAGGAAATTGATACACCCATGAGTACCACTTTCAAGTTGGACATTGATGAATCTGGGAAACCAGTTGATCAAACCAATTACAGTGGTATGATTGGAAGTATACTTTACCTTACTGCTAGTTGACCAGATATTATGTTTAGTGTGTGTATGTGTGCAATATTTCAAGCTAATCCAAAATAATCCCATTGTCTTGCTATTAAAAGGATTTTCAAATATCTTAAACATACAAAAAATTTAGGTTTGTGTTATCCAAAATGACAATATTTTGATTTAATAAGTTATTCAGGTGCTGACTTTGCTAGTTGCAAGTTAGATAGAAAGAGAAATTTTGGAACATGTCATATTCTAGGTAAGACCCTAGTATTTTTGTGTAGTAAGAAGCAGAATTCAGTTGCATTTTCTACTACTGAAGCAGAGTATATAGCTGCTGGTAGTTGTTGTGCACAAATTCTGTGGAATAAACATACTTTTTTGGACTATGGATATGATTTTAAACATGTATCAATAAATTGTGATAACACAAGTTCAATTAACATCTCTAAGAATCTCGTGTCTCACTCTAGGACCAAACACATTGATGTAAGGAACCATTTCTTGAGAGATCATTACCAAAAATGTGATATTACTCTTGAATTTTTATGTACTGAACATCAATTAGCTGACACTTTCACCAAGCCTCTAAGTTCATATAGGTTAAGGTACATTAGACATGAGTTAGGAATGATAGACTCTGTGCATTTGAAACCTCACGAATATACCTCAATGTTAGTGAACCTCACTTTTATACCTCACCGGTATGAAACCTCACTGATATACCTCACAGTTAGTGAACCTCACTGTTATACCTCACCGGTATGAAACCTCACTGATATACCTCATTGTTAGTGAACCTCACTGATATACCTCACTATTAGTGAACCTCACAGATATACCTCATTGTTAGTGAACCTCACCAATATACCTCATTGTTAGGAATTCTCACCTGTATACCTTACCGTTAGTATGCACTTTTTTAAACTTCTGTCTTTAGCTTCTGGAATCTGTATCATTCATAATTTAATTATTATATTTTAATTATTTATTTTATGATTCCTAAATTATAAAACTATGACTTAGTTACTTCTCAATACACTGAACTCTCCTCTCTCAAACCCAACACCTTGAATCCCCGAATCTTGCGAGAACCCTAACTTCTTCAATCCTAAGATGGAAAAAACCAAACTTCTAACTTCCAATGATGACTTTGATGAGCCGAATGCGAAGAAGCAAAATACAAGGCCTGAAGCAAGTAGCAGTGTCAGTAGAACAAGGTCAGGGAAGCATCTAGTGAACCCACATTTACAAAATAGATATATTGTAATCAAGAAAGAGTTATGCGCGGAATGGATGATGTCTTGTAAATAGATAGTTCTAGAGGTGCTGGAATATCAGAAATGGGTAGAATGATTCTCAAATAACAATGGCCCATACTATCTGAAGCTAGTAAAATAGTTCTATGAGTTTGTGAGTTTTGAGAAATCTGATGAGAAAAATAGAATGATTTCATGGGTAAATGGCAAGGAAATAGCCTTTTCATCTATTGAGTGGGTTGAGTACCTGAGAGTACCACATGAAGGTGTTTTTTGATATTCATCTAAGATGGTACCACCTACTAGTGACATATTTGATTATGAGACTGCCTTAGAAGAGCTCACTGGTAGTGGAAAGCAGAGAAAGGTGGTGGCTGCTGAAATGGATGGAGAAAACAGATTGTTGTTCAAATTTCTGCAACATGTGTTGTGTCCAAGAAGAGGGGACTTTTCAAATTTGACATATCAAGATATCTATCTGTTATATCTCTTGAGACATGGTGTGAAGGTGAATCTGTTCCGGTTGCTAATGATTAAAATGGAGGATATGACCAGATCCAAATTAAAGACCAATGCTTTATTCTTTGCCAAGTTGATTTCGGTTATGATTAAAGTAAAGGGAGTAGTGAAGTCTTAGGATGAGACAGTGGTGGTAAGAAACAACTTTTGTATCAAAAGCACAGTGTGTAAGTACATGAAGATAAGATAGAACCCATGGAGAAGGAAGTGGGTTATTGATGACAAGAATTTATATGACAAGTTTAATCCTGTGGATCATCCTTCTAGGCCTAAAGATGTGAGGGATCTAGTTCTAGGCCCTGATGAGGAGGAGCCATAGTATAGTGATGATTATGAAGAGTATGACTCCTCTACAGCAGAAGAAGGAGATCCGGACTTGCCTCCTAGTCCAACTCCTAAAATTGTATCACAAGAAAAGGGAAGTGATTCTTTGAACCTACCTAGTACAGAAACTGTTTTGGGTGTAAGTAATGAAGAGGCAGCTGTGGATGAGGAAGACCATCAGAGATCAGATCAGGAAGAGGCTGCCCCAGAGAATGAGGAAGAAGAAAGAGAATATGAAACTGAAGAATCTGATTCTACCACCATGAGTTTGAGTCCTCTGATTGGAAGTTCTGATGTGCCTTTATAGGTTGTTCTTGTTGAAGTTGATAGACCTACTCCTATTCCTAAGGAGCCTCATACTGTTGGAGAAATGGAGATTGTTGTGCAAGATTCTTCTAAGGAAGACCGAGCAGCTGAGGTTGTTATTGCTGTATAAGAGAATGAACCATTTGAGGGGGAGCATCCAACCTTATTTGGCAGTGTTTCAATGGCTATTGAGATTGAAGACTGGGAAGAGGACCCAGGGTTTGTAGTTTGTGGATTGGATTACCCAGATTCTGATAATGAGACATCCCTTAGTCGACCAGAAGTTAATTATGATATTCTACCTGATATATTACCTGAGAATGTGGTAAGAAAAGCTTTTCTGGATTATTTTAAGTCTGATCTTAATACAACTTTTGTGGAAGAGATAAGAAAAATTGTAGCATCCTTTGTGTCATCCATTAAATCGGTTATGAATGACTCAGTAGCCAGTATTATGTCTGAAAGAGCACCTGTTGTTGTGCCTGCTAATATAGTCACCAAGGATGACTTAGAATCATTGAAGGCTGAGATGAAAGAGTTTTTGAGTGCTTCTGTTGCTGAGTTAAAGAGTCGCATTGTTGAAGAGATGAGCAATATGGAAAAGTCTTTTGAACTCTCTCTTGTTTGTACTGTGTCAACCTTTGTGGAAGAGATAGTGAATGAAATAATAGCTTGCCAGAATCAGGTTTCTAGCTTGGAAGAGGATGTTAAATTTATAAAGAGAGCATTTGTCTCTCTGGAATCCTATATGAGTTCTAAATCTCAAGCAAACAAGGATTTGGCTTATGTGAAGAGTGTAGTCATCTAAATGGTCTCAGTTTTTTAGGAGTTTAATAATTCCATAAAAAATCATGTTTGCACCCACGATTCTGTAGTGAGGAATCTTATTAGTGGGAAAACTAAGAGTTTCAAGGAAACTGTGACTTTTTCTATTGGTTCTCTTGGTTCGAGACCTTCAATAGAATTGGATCAGATTAGATCTTTGATGAAGGAGGATCTTGGTTTAGCTTCAACTAGTAGCTCTGTGGACTCATCAGCCAAGACCCTAGTGGTGTCTACCACTAGAGATATAATGAATATTGTCCAAGATTATTTGAGAGAAGCTTCTACTTCTCAGAAAAAAGTTAAAGACAAGGTAGATTACTATTTCGAATGGGTCTACACCAAGCATCAACTCAACAACCATTTCAAACTTCTTTTGGAAAATATGAAGTTTCCACCAGTCAATAAAGCCTTCATAGAACAAGTCAAAAAGCTCAAAGAGTTGACCCCTGCACTAGGCAAATTCATGAAGAACATGGATGATTTAATTTCCGCTATGGAAAGAGGAGGAGTAATTATTATAGATTTCAGAAATATCTTACTTCTCCTTCTCAGATGACACTAGTCCAAGCAATCCGCAACCTTACTCCTATGATCACCCAGAGAGATACACAGTATAGGCTAGGAATAGTTTTAGTAGCTCAACCTCCTCTCATCATTTCTGGTGTTCTTAATCCTCTACCTGCACAGTCTGATTCTACCTCAGATCCCAAAGGAAAATCCCACATGGACATTCAAGAGGTGGATTGAATAGCGGCTAAGATATTTGATAGGAATCACTTGTATTCCTTTTGTTTCCTTTTTTGTATTTCTTTGTATCTTTTTGCACCATGAAATACAAATTATCTTATTCCCTTTTCCGTTCTGTTATTTCTCTCTTTGTTTGTTTCCTTCTTTTTGTTAATCATAAAGGGGGAGAACAGACTTGATATTACAAAATATGGAAGGAAAAAGGGGGAGAAAATGAGAAGCTAGATGTATGAGCATACGAAAGGGGGAGACCTATGAGACTTATGAGAAATATAATTTTACCTTATAATACCTATGATACATTTGTTTTATAATTATAGTACCTTGTTTTTTTATTATCTCTGATACAATTGGATTTAATGCTATATCCTCTGATACATTACTAATTATTTTGGGATTATAATATCATAAGTTGTGATTATCAAAAAGGGGGATACTGTTGACCTCACTTGTTTTGAAAATCTCAATAATGTTTTAATAAGCCTTGAAAATCCCAAATAATGTTCATTCATATATTAATTACTTTTTCATCCTACTATTGAGTTGATAAGAATATCAAAATGATCTTTGAAATATGTTAATCAATGATTATCTATGTTTATATGTACATTGAAATAATTCTAACTCAATGTCCAAATGTGTTGCATAGAACAGATAAGTGTTATGTGTTGCATTGAACAGATTAGTGGTATGCAAGCCTACCGATATGTGTAAGTCTATAGTTATGAAGTAAACCGGTGTAAGAAAGTCGCCGCTACTCAAGTCTACCTATAAAAAGCATCTACTGACAGAAGAAGAGCTACCGATAAAACATGTCTGCCGGTATGCACAAGTCGAATGACACAGACCTACCGATACAACCAGACAGACGAACGGCTACCGATACAGAGCTACTGATACAAAGTTCACCGATAGACAGAGCCACCGATATAAGTAGTCACTAATACGAGAAACATACCAATAGACCAAAGCTACCAAAGAAATAGTTATAGAGATACTATTACATGAAGTAACTTCTACCGATATAAGGAGCTACCGATACAAGAACATAGAGCTACTGATAGGAGATCACTGCTATACAAAGTCCACTGCTAAAAATCCATCGACAGAGAGCTACTGATAAGATGAATTTTAACCAGTCACTGCTACTTAAACTCTTTTAATCAACGGTCATATTTGATGTTTTTAATGCACATACTATTAATTAATGATAGTTGTTGTTATGTCAGGGAACCGTACCTCATACCTATTAAAAGGTAATCATTTCTATTGCTGGAGCTGGAAGCTATAAAAGGAAAGACAAAAGTCGGGCATAATAATAGTGCTGAAAAGAAGTGAAAAAGATGTTGATACATGAAGATACTCATTCCATAAAAAAAGGAACACATGCACTAGAGCTTAAAGTGGTGAAGTTTCGCTGGAATCTGAGGAACATTGCTATGCTGCAAAGTCTATTGGAACCTCGAGCAAGACTTGAATACCCTGAAAATCAAGGAAGCAAACAACACTCTATTTTCAAGAAAAAAACCAGAGAAGGACTCAGAAGCATTTCTGATCAATCCAATGGAGTCCATAGCTTCACCTCCAATCACTATAGCATTCTAAACTCATATATACTCTCTTAGTGATTCTTTTAATTTTGATCAGTGTGTGTACTCTGTTTATTTCATTCACACATTGACTCATGTGCTGAACTGGAGGATTTAATCCTCACTCACTCTTTACCTACTCTTATTTCACACTGTGGATAGTGGTAGTGGTCAAGTTAGACCTGGATAGCCTGTGTTCTATTGTTTTGTTTTCCCGCGAAGAATTGTGGTGGAGGTCTTAGTACCTGGAAATTCTCTGCACTGTTGTTTAACCCGATCTAGGGTGTGGATCAAAGTTATATAAATTGTTTAAGAGGATTAAGTCTCTGCTTGAGACTGAACCTCTTGTTTTAAAACTGTTGTGCATGCTTATTTTGGTTTTAACCTATATTGAATATTCCGCTGCTAATTACTTTGAAATATAAAATTGTTTTAAAGTTACTATGATAGTTAATCTAGAATGTGTTTGTAACTATTGTAAATCGGTAGGTTAGTTTCGATAACTAATTTAATCTTCAGATTAAATTAACTAAGACCTAATCAATCTTTTGTGAACCTAATCGAACCCTTAGAGTTTTACAAATTCACTATAGTTTAACTTAGTTTTTAATTGGGGGATTTTAATAGAAATATTTTTAACAGAAATTTTTAATTGGAACTCAATTCACCCCCCTCTTGAGTATCCACTTCGACCAACAAATACCCTTCTTCCTGACCTGGGGAAAAGAAACATACAAAGGGGTGAGCTCAAATGCTTTTTAAGGGTAAATAGATGAAATTTCAATCGTATCATATTCTTAAGAGCATAACGTTTGAAAAATCTTATCCTCCATAAGAGTTCAAACTATCATGTCATGGGATAAATCATAGAACTGAAATGTAATCCCAAATATCAGAAAATAAGACATGAAACTTTGTGTCATACACACATAATCATAGAATATCATTTCATATTAGTCATGACTCCTTCCCAAGACCATCATTGCTAACAAGGTCCATTACTGAACCGAGTTCACACCTCGTTTCAGTCCTGTATCACTGAACCGGATTAACTTTCCATTCCAGCCACGTCTATCTCATGAGAGATAAATGTTTACCAAATTTATTGGAGAATGATATAGGTCCCACCCATCTCATAATGAATCTAGTCTTATTCATGCCACAAAATCATAAATCAATCATCATAGCATAACCCATGTAATAAAAATGCAATTCCTAAACATCATGTCATCATAACATGATCCCTATAAGATAAAAGGACTTCATAAAAATAATTCCATCATAACATAATCTAAAAAATTTAATAATAGGTATAGAAATAAAACCCTATATTATCTTTGATGATAAATAATTTTAGTAAAACACTTTAACTCCATTCTTGAGGAAAATATCATTTCTACTTCAAAAACATTTTTCCTTTCTCAACATGTCATAAAATTTTAAAATAAAAGAAGTTAATTGAAAATAAACTTGAAAACATGTAAATGAATATTCATGGAAATAATTTTCTATGAAATCATAAAAAAAACAATTCATGCCGTATAAGTTAAAAAAACAACCTTCTCGTACTTTGGCCGGAAAAGTCAAAAATATATCGTACGGAAAATGACAAAAGATTCATTTTATATATTTTACTAAAAATTCACCAAAAGGTAAAATTGGATTTAAAAAATTTGCAGGAGAATATAAATAATGTTACATATTGAAGAAACATGGATATGGATGATAAATAAGCCCTAGTAAATTCTGAAGTATAAACAATCTCAGATAAAAATGAGATTATGTGATTTTCCCTTAACTTAGGTCTGATATGCTTTGTACGTACCTCCTATATAATGATTTAAATAATGTCATTGACTTATTAAAAATAACATATATTGTTATGATATCATATATGTTCATATTCTTATCTTCTTATTAGTAATATTTTTTAATCGCTACTTGTTATTTGGGTGTTCAATGCTTTATGTTCTTATGCGTGTTTTATCAAATAATTTTCTATTACACCTTTTAGGTTATAGATAAACCATTTACATAATGGTATTATTATAATATTTATCAGATTTATTCATTCAATTTGTTTGTATAATCATGATTTAATGAATATCATGTAGAACGAATCACATCGCACCGTGGAGACGGTAAGCCGTACGTATGCACGAGCGACAATATCATTCCCATAATTATTGGATGATCTTGGAGTGGGTGATAGAATATCTCATAATTAGTATCATGTTATAATAATTGTATAGAGTTATTCTTTATACCATTATACCCATCCATGTAAGGTGGTGGCGGAAAACAAATTACAGCATGGCGTGGAGACGGTATTCCGTACATACGCACGCGTGGTGATTTCATTTTCCATAGGATGGATAAGAGGTAAAATAGGGTTGTTTAATATTTATAATAACATATATGTATATGAGTGATACTTATGTTATTACTTTATAATGAAACAACTAAATAATAATAAGTAGAATAAGAAATAAATTTGAGAGAATCGTTAAAGGATATTACCTCTTCCTCGACATGCCTCTTCTAAACCTCCTATTAGGACACTAAATTTGGACTTTCAAGAAGACCAGGACATCAAGTATGTTTCTAGGGAAGTAGAGAAGAGAAATGGAAATGTTTCTTCCGAAATGTAAGCCTCAAAAATGTTTTGAGGAGGAGAAGGAGGAGGTGCCCTTTTATAAGAGAGGAGAGGGGCACTTTTGGAAACCTCTAAAATATTAATTTGTAATAAAATCAAAACCCACTTAAAATCTCATAAAATGACTCATATATAAATATTAGATGAGATAGGGCTATAATCTCATCATCCAATAAAATGTAGACATGTGGAAAATTTATATAAAACTTTATCGACTTGATTTATCCTTATTTAATCTATTTAATTTTATTTGTGGTAATAATATTCTCAATTTTAAATTGTTGTAAATAATTACTTATGTGTTTTGAAATGTCCGTAATTGGATACTTTATGAAATTTTAGACCGTATAAATTTCAATTTATAATTTTTAAATAATCTTGCGATTTTTAAACAATTTTATAATATGTTATTTTTATAAAATAATAATAGTGTTTATTTTGACACTATTTATTTATTTGAATTTAAATAAAATCCAAAAAATGATATGTTCAAAATAAAATAATTAATAGATTCATAACATGTAATATTTATCTAGAAAATTCGTTGAGCACATTAAATAGTTCATATAATATTTATTTTAATATTTTTAAAACCATTTATTTTATATTTCAATCAATAAAATAATTTAAACATCACTATTGCGTCATCATTAATGATAATTATTTATTCCCTAAAAATTATGAATAAATTCACATGACATAGATAATTTTATTATATTTATTTAGGCTATTAATTTTTTATGTTTAATGAAGATTATCACTAAATTAAATTATTACATTTATAAGATATGAGAGAGTGACATGTTTTCACTTTCTGTGGTTTTAATACTAATTATATAATTTTCATGGTCAAAAGTCCATGAAATGAATATATTAAGACCCTTAGGTGGTATGGGTCTACTTTTATTTATCCAATAGAATTTTTTTAGGTGTTAGGGTAATTTTGTAATCTTATTTTTACCCTTAATTACTCAATTTACCTTTAACTGTAGAAAATAAAAATTACCGTAGTTACTATTCATAATATCAAAATAATAAAAGTAATATATTAACATAATTTGGACCCACTGAATCCAAATATGGAATACATTTTTCAAAATTCAAAACACATAAGTTTCAGTAATTAATTTAAAAATAATCTCATTGTTAAGAAAAAAGGGTTTTAAAAGTTAAAATATTGTCTAAGATTGAAATGTTTTTACCTATTAATTCAATGTAAAATTAATGTAAATGACAAAAATTATATTAAATGTTAAAAATATTTTCTATTTATACATTAAAACCATTAAATTGTATCATTTAACCATATAAATTATCCTGATGAAAAAAGTAGTTTTTAAGAAACATTTAGCGTATTTTTACTATTCCTCAAAATATGAAAGTTATCAGAAAAGTATCAAAAATTTATCCAACGTAAATTTTTATGTCATAATTCAAAGGAAGAAGTTTATTTTTTGAAATGGAAGATATAAAATTGTCAAAAATTAGATTTAAAATGGGTGCTCCATCAAAACGCCATAAAACTGCATTTTTTTTTAAAAAATATTTCTTTTATCCAAAAAATTGATTTTGTTTTCATATATCATTCTAGAAAATGGGTAGGATGAATTATACTGTTATAAAATTAAAAATTCGGTTAATACTATTCATAATGGCTAGTTAAATATAATAATATATCATTGTTTATTGAAACTTGGTAGTGCGTACAATGCAAGTGATCGAGGAAGGTTGCTCTTGCGTGTAACGGAAGCCAAGCCAGTGTTGTGTGTAGTGAATGATTCCTTTGGTGTTGCTTATAAAATAAGACATAAAAGTATATATATATATCGCATAAAATCTCAGGGTCTTACATTCTACCCCCCCATTAAAATGAATTTCGCCCTCAAAATTTGTCACTTCATAACAAAGAGTTGAGGATACCTCTCCCTCATCATATCCTCAAGTTCCCATGTAGCTTCTTATAATTGGTGGTTCCTCCATAAAACTTTAACCAAAAGAGTGGTCTTGTTTCGTAGAACTTTTTTTCTACGATCCAAAATCTCTATCGGCTGCTCTTCATAAGAAAGATCTTGCTCCAGTGGTACAACTTCTGAGCTTAGTACATGTGAAGGATCATGAATGAACTTTCTCAGGAGGGATACCTGGAACACATCATGAACTTGAGAGAGATTCGGTGGAAGCACCAATAGGTAATCTACCTTCTCAACGTGATTTGATATTTCAAAAGGACCAATATACCTAGGGATCAGCTTTCCCTTCTTTCAAAATCTCATTACTCTCTTCCAAAGAGATATTCGTAAGAACACTTTATCAACCACTTAAAACTCTAGGTCTTTTCTTCGGTTGTCAGCATAACTTTTTGTCAAATCTGAGCTGCTCTTATATGTTGTTGAATAGATCTAACCCTTTATGCCATCTCATCAACAAGATCAGGTCCAAATATCTTTCTTTCCCCAACTTCATCCCAGCAAGTTGGAGTTCTACATTTCTTTTCATAGAGAGCTTCATAAGGAACCATCTGAATACTAGAGTGAAAGCTATTATTATAAGAAAATTCCACCAAAGGTAGGTGTTGATCACAACCACCTTTGAAATCTATATATAAATCTCTCAACATTTCTTCTAGAGTTTTAATTGTCCTCTCAGACTGACTGTCTGTCTAAGGATGATAAGAAGTGCTGAAACTCAACTATGTATCTAGAGTATGCTGAAGACTTCACCAAAACAACGAGGTAAACCTTAGATCCCGATCATATATAATGGAAAGTGGTACTCCATGCAATCTTACCACTTCTATTACATATATGTTTGAAATCTGATTAATAGAGAAATCCTATCTAATAACAATTAAGTGTGTCGACTTCGTAAGACGATCAACTATAACCCAGATAGCATTATTACCTTTGGATGTTTTGGGATGTCCGATGACAAATTCCATAGTGATGTTTTCCAATTTCCATTATGGTATGGGTAATGGTTCTAAAATCTCCTTATACTTATGTCTCTCTGCTTTAAATTGCTGACAAACCAAGCATCGAGAGACATATTCATCAACATCTCTTTTCATGCCATCTCCCCAGATGTACTCTTTCAGGTCCCTATACATCTTCGTGCTTCCAGGGTGAACAGAGAATGAAGAAATATGAGACTCATCCAATATTTTCCTTCATTAATTCTGGGATGGGAGGAACACAAACCCGATTCCTGAACCTTATTATTTCATCACAATCAATGTGGAATTCAGGAACATTTCTCACCTTCTTTCTGTTTCTCTTTAATCTTCACATGTATAGATGGTTTAACATTCATTTGATAAAGATAAGATTTTTCCCCTTCCATTATAATTCAAAGATACATCCATTGTAAATCCATAAATATTGGATCTTTTGTGATCCTCATCATGGATAAGCTCACATGGTCTTGTCGACTTAATGCGTTTGCCACCTTGTTTGCTTTCCCAGGGTGGTAATGAATTGAGCTGTCGTAATCCTTTATCAGCTCCAACCATCTTCTTTGGTGCATATTTAGCTCCCTTTGTGTGAAAATATGCTTTAAAATTTTATGATCAGTATACATATAACACCTTTCACCATAAAGATAATTTCTTCATATTTTTAATGTAAAGGTTACCACGGCTAACTCCAAATCATGAGTTGGGTGATTTTGCTCATGGATTTTCAGATGTCATGAGGCATAAGCTATCACTATATAATTTTCCATGAGAACACACCCTAACCCCTTCTTGGATGCATCACTGTAGATCACAAACCTTTCTCCACTACAAGGCTGTGTGAGCACAGCTGCACTGGTTAACCTTCTTTTTATCTCTTTGAAATTCTCTTCACATTCCTCCATCCAAACAAACTTAACTCCTTTCCGAGTAAATTTGGATAGTGGGTTACACAATATTGAAAAATATTTTACAAAACTTTGATAATACCTAGCTAAAACAAAAAAACATCAGATTTCAGTTACTATTAATGGTCTCGACCATCTTTCAATAACCTCCATTTTTGCTGCATCCACAGATATCCCCTCTTTTGAGATTATGTGACCCAAAAATGAAACTTTTTTAAGCCAAGATTCACACTTGGTAAATTTGGCATAAAGCTTCTCCTTTATCAGGGTCTTCAATACAATTCTTAAATGATCTTCATGTTCTTCCTTGCTCTTTGAATAGACAAAAATATCATCTACAAATACTACCACAAACTGATCAAGATGGTCTCTAAAGACTTATTCATTATATCCCTGAAGATAGTAGGGGCATTAGTAAGACCAAATCGCATCACTATAAATTCATAGTGTCCATACCTTGTATGGAAAGCCGTCTTTGGTATATCCCCCTTTTTGACCCTTAATTAATGATACCCTGAACGAAGATCAATCTTGGAAAAGTATTGAGCTCCACGTAGTTGGTCAAATAAATCATCAATGCATGGTAGAGGATATTTGTTCTTGAAAGTGATCTTGTTAAGTTATCCATAATCAATGTAAAGTCTCATTGATCCATATTTCTTCTTAACAAATAGAATAGGTGATTCCCAAGGTGACACACTAGGGTTTATGATTCCCTTATCATGATTCTCTTCGAGTTTCTTCTTTAATTCCTGTAACTCAATTGGTTCCATTCTATAAGGTGTCTTCGACATGGGCATAGCACCTGGTATGAGTTCTATTGAAAACTCAACATCACGATTTTGTGGAAGACCTGGAAATTCATCTAAAAAGACATCATCAAACACTAGTACAATGGGAATATTCTTAATCATGAGTTTCTCTCCAACAATTTGAGATAAATAACCTTAATTTATTAGAATCAAAACCCATAAGATGGAAGAAATTTCCACTGGAAGGTCATATTCATCCTTGCATTGATAAATGATAATAAATTGATCAGGAAAATTAAATGTGACTTCCCTTATTTGGAAATTGATATGAGGTCCATATAAAGAAATCCAATCCATGTCAAGAATCACATCCAATTACACTATAGTAAGGATCACAAGATTTGTAGGAATCAATTTCTGACAAACTTTGATCGGAGAAGAATCGTAAACTTTTGATGTGATTATTTTGCCATTAGGAGTTGTCATAGCTAACTCAATATCTAGTTGTTGAGGTAATATGGTGATACCCTTAGAAAATTATTCAGAAATAAATGAGTGGGTGGATCCAGAATAAAAAAGAAACATTTTCTACTTTAGAGTGGATGGTAAGTGTACCTTTCACCACTTCATTACGATACTCTAAATCGCCGATAGTAATTGAATGTGACTTTCCTTTGTCTTTGGAATTTAGAGTTTGTTGACGTCGATCATCATCCATAACCCTTGGATTAGGGAATTGATTAACATAATGCCACATTTCCTTGCACTTGTAACATTGATGTGTAGGAGGTGCATTCTATGTATCCCTTTCTTTGTTCGCATCATTAGAAATCTTATTCTAGTTACATCGACATTCAATTTCCTGATGACCTTGTTTACACACTTAAAACATTAACTTTTCCCTTTAAGACAATTCCCTCCATGTTTTTTTCTACACATTGAGCATAAAGGAAAACAAATCTTCTATTCAGTGTGGTCTTTTGATTTTCCTTGGAATTCCATTTTCCTCTTCTTATCAAACCCATATAACTGATGGGTTACAACAATCTCCATCTCAACCATGAGATCACATTGAACAATTTCCTCATAGCTATTGAAGTCCCATATGGATAATGCCCTTTTGAGACTTGATTTTATGCCACTAAAGAATCGATTGATCTTACTCTCTGGTTGGATAATAATCCCAGAAACGTACCTTGAAAGTCTTATAATTTTTTTTCGTAGGTACCAACAGATTCTTTATCATTTTGCTTCAGTTCAAGAAACTCCTTATCCATCTTTGTTAAGAGAATATGAGGGATATAATTATTGAAAAATACGTTCTTGAACTCGTCCCATTCCATGGACTCAATTTCATCTCTTTGCCTTGTATTCTTGACAAGATTCCACCATTGATAAGCTTCACCTTCCAAATGATATACTGCTAAGATGAAATTATCATGTTCCAAACATTGATGGATTGAAAATATCTTTTCAGTGGTACTAATCCATTTTTCAACAACTAATGGATTAGAAGAACCACTGAATGAAGGTGGACGCTGCCTCATGAAGGATTCAATAGAATGTTGCTCCCTCCTATGCTCGTTTGGAAGTCCTGCATGATTCATAGCTTGAGAAAGTTGTGCGAGCATGGATACAATATTTTTCATTCCAACTCCCATAACATTTGGTTGCTCAGGGGGATAATCATTGCATTTCCCGTTGCATTCTGCATTAACACGGTTCCTTCGGGTTCTATCCATTGACTAAAACCAAGATGCATAGTGTGAGAAACACTAATTACAATTGGAAAACCACATTATTAGGAAAAAAAATTACACTTTAGGTTGTATAATAGGTTATTCATGGCCATTTCTAAAACACTAAGATTGTGTCCTATTCTTAGACATATCCTTACGGTTCTTACTAAGGGTTTCACATCCTAGTTTCCAAAGGTTGACTATACCCTTCCTCTGATACCAACTATAACGAAACATACATTACATACATTTTTAATACTTCAGAATTGAAGTATATTTATTACAACATATAAAAAAACCATGACAGGACCGTATAGGTATAGTGTCATTAGAAACTGGGAAACATAAACAAATTGTTCATAAAGCATATACATTGTCTCCCATTTATTTTATCAT
Organism: Viscum album; assembly: GCA_963277665.1. Lineage (NCBI taxonomy): Eukaryota > Viridiplantae > Streptophyta > Magnoliopsida > Santalales > Viscaceae > Viscum > Viscum album. The sequence goes on from OY728157.1 coordinate 1,779,697,184, forward strand.
ATCTAGACACTTTTTTGGCATATCATATTTAATACCCTTCTTCCAGACCTGGGGAAAAGAAACATACAAAAGGGTGAGCTCAAATGCTCAGTAAGGGTAAACAGATGATATTTCAATCGTATCATATTCATAAGAGCATAATGTTTGAAAATTTTTATCTTGAATAAGAGGTCAAAATATGTAACACCACATGATTTCATTGTATGTTACTTCTTTAAAGTAATTCAATAACTTGCACTACACGCAACAGCGGGTTCGAGCGCACCATAAGATTACAAAACTAGTCGTTCAAAAGCAGTTATGAATCATATTAACTGAATATGTAACTATATATAATCCTTATAATTTTAGAATCCATATTATGAGTTTCTTAGACATAATGTAAGAACAAATTCATTTTTTCAGATAAAATAAGTATTTATTTCAAAAAATGCACTTTTATCGCCTTTTAATGATGAAGCATTCTTAAATCCAATATTTGAAACTCTTATATATTCTATTTGACAAAAATAAACTTCTTCTTTAGAATCAGGACATAATAATTTAGTTTCAATAAATATTTGGTGTTTTTCTGATAACATTCATATTTGGGTGAATAGTGAAAAAACTATATTTTAACTGAAAACAATTTTTTTTAATCAAAATAATATATAGTGTCAAATTATACATTTTTAGGGTTTCAAAGTATAAATATGTTATATTTTTACCATTTAATACAATGCTGGTCATTATAAGTAATTTCACTTTGATATTGGACATAAACAAGTGACAATCTTTTGATAGATATTGTTTCATAAAAATACGTCTTTTGGTTTTGACTACGGAAATTAATTTCAAATTAATAAATTAAACTTATATGTTTTGAATTTGGTAAAATAGACTTAATTTTTTAATTCGGAATATCAAAATTAACTTAGGGTGAATTTTTGATATTTTTCTGAAAACTTTCAATTTTTGATGACTAGTGAAAAACACTGAGTTATTGTTTAAAATTGACTTTTTATTTAAATAAATATTTATTTTATTTAAATTTATTTTAGGTCAGAATAGATACATAATACCTATATATTTTCAATTTAATTTATTGTAGCCATTTTGTAATAATATTAGATATATAAAATTTTATTGAAACTTTTCATCGTCTTTTACCAACCTCCTAGGAGATTTTGAAAATTCACATAAAACATAATTTTACCACTTCTCGGAGTTGATTTTTGAAAATCTGAGAGACACGGTTAATATCAAGCAGTAAAATGTGGTTCAATAAGATAAAAATAATTTTTGACGAATAGTAACTTTTAACTTTTATTTACCACGGCTAAAAGTAAATAGGGGAATTAAGGGTAAAAATAATAATATTATTACCCAGACTCATGTCCTAATTAAATTATCTAAATATAATTCATCCAAAAAAACCTTAGGAATAAAATATGAACCTATTTGGTCCACTTGGAATAGATTATGACAATTATTATTATTTAATTCAAAGAAGAGTTAAAAGAGTTAAAATCAATGTTTAATAACTAAAACATTTTTAATATAGGGTTATACATAAGATAAATTATATTATAGATATTAATTATAAAGATAAAAATATTTCCTACATAATGGTATTTTATTTATAATTTTTAGACATTAAATAATGTAATTTATTTATGACACAATGGTGATGAAATAATTACGTAATTAATGAAATATTAAAATAATTGATATTATAAATATCCAAATAAATGTAATTTCAAACTTTTTATTAATTCCACTAATTTTATAGGTTAATATGACATATTGGGGTTGGTTAGATTAATTTTTTTGATGTAATAATTTTGTTATGAATTTATCAAAAACAAAATACCAAATAGTGTCAAAATTGACGTAAAAGAGTTTTTAAAACAAATATTTTATTATTAATTGATATTCTATTCCAAAATATTTACGTTTAGGTCAAAGGAATTATATAATGATATTTGTATCATTAATTAACCATTGGGGGTTCTCTTAGAAGTATATTGTAAGTTTATTAACCATATAATATAAATATACATATAGACTTGGTTAATGTCAAACTATTTAATTAAGAGTTATATCTAAAAGTTAAGGTTAATATAATGACCCAAACCTATCTAAAACCTATTGGTTTGGTGTTTTTCGACCCATACCAACCTTATCCTTTAAATAATCTATTTTGGATCCATTAGAAACCAAAAATTAGTTTATTGTAAAATAATATTTCTAGCTTTTCCTAAGGTGCCCCTCACCCCTCTTATAAAAGAGAACACCACCTAATCTCTAATTAACACCTTCAAAGCCTTTTGGATCGGCCAAAACTTCCCCAAATATCCTATAAACTTCTCTAACTTTATCCTAGAGGCCTTCCTTTAGTCATAAATCCAACTTAAGGAGCCCTTAAGATCAAATCAAATGGAAGAACCCGAATAAGATTTAATAATTTCACCACGTTCTTTCAAGTTCTTTTCTTCTTCCACTTCTTCTTTATTTGTTATTTCAATTATAAAATAATAACTCCAGTATCTTATATATACTAAGATTTTATTATAATTATGGTACAACTATATTCATTATTCTATCCATCCTTTGAATGACATGTCACCATATGTGCGTACATATGGATTACCGTCTCCACGACGTGGTGTAATTGTTATTCAATACATTATTATTTGGATGGGTATAATAATGATGTGTAATTCATGTAAATAATAAATATAACATGATAATGATTCTGTATTTATGATGTACCATCCAATTATATATTATTTTAATATCAATATAATGATATTATCGCTTGTGCGTACGTACAAATTACTGTATCCCCGAACGCGATGAGATTCATTACCCATCGTATCCATTAAAGACTAATTTTCATTAGATGATTAAAAATAATGTATAAAGACATGATATCATTCTGTATATGAATAATATACATCCCATCCATAAAACATATGACTCATATAACAAATTATATAAAGGAAAACGATTCCGTTAACAACCGAAATGACGATAATACTATGATATTATTAACCAAACAATGTTAAAAGATCATATATGATATCATATTAATGTATATAATTATTGTATAAGTTAATAAAAGTTATTTCACCATTATACAGGAGGTTAACCTACCCTTGACCAAGGAAATGTACAAGGTAAGAGTTAATTTTACAATCTCTTTATTATCTGAGGTTATTTTTACGTAAGTATCTACTGGGACATATTTATTATCCACGTCCATGTTTCATAAAATAGTTTTAAAGGGGGTTGTTTTTAAGGTAATTCTTATTAAAACATCATTTTAAATGTTTTAAAGATTTCTTCTTCAAAACCATTCTCATTAATTTCCATGTTTTCAAAATGGTTTTAAGGATTTATTTAAATGGACATGAATGTTTTAAAATGTAAATTACTTTCAAAAGTTTCAAAGTGGTCTGTGACACTTTGATTAAAAAATGTATTTAAATGTCTTCCTTTATAAATTTTGTGACTTTTAAATGTTTTTATGAAAAAGGTACATTTCTTTCAAAGAGTTTTACAGATCATCATCATCTATATCAACATCCTTTGATGGATTTTAAACTTATTGAAGTTGATTTATTATGATACAAAACTTCTATATTGTATTGAAGGTTCTGTGATATGTTTGACTATGGATGTGTTATTTTTAAACCATTCATAGTTTATGGATAAAGTATTGACATTTTATATGAATGTTTTAATACGAATGTTTATGTTATGTTTAAACCTTTTCATATGAGGAATGCATTGGACTTAGTAATTGATAGGTGGATCCCGCTATAGATCCTTGATGCATCGGTAGGTCTCATGAGACAAACTAGTGTCTTGGCATAAGGCCTTGACAAAATATTATTTGTAGTCATAGCATAAGTCCTTGACTATGTGGTTATGATAGTTTGGAATTATGAATTCCATTATTATAAAAGTGGTTATTGATATTGCATGTGATTATTTGGATAATATAATATCCATGTGAATAAGTAAATGGAATTATTTCATTTTATTTTTTCCATATTATGTTGAAGTTCAAGTTTAAAAGGATTTTGTTTTATTTATAAATTTCCCTAAATGTTTAATCTTATTTATGAATGTTTCTGCTATATTTATATCTTTATTGAGAATCTGAGCTCACCCCTTTCTGTGTTTTATTTTTCTCAGGATGTGAAGAAATATTTTATGATTGACATACAGGGATTGTATAAGGGGTTACGATTGTGGACTATGGAGACTATGTTGTTTTAGTTTTTCACTTTATGATGTAATGTAAGACTTATAATGTATCTAGTGTTTCCAAGGCTACTAAACTAATCGTTCTTTCAAGACTTGATCTTTTGTGATCATAACAATGTTATGTAATAATGCACCGAGTCTGGGTAACTGGGGTCGGGGTGTTACAGTAAGTACCAGAGGACGTTTAGTACAAACCTTGGAAGCAAGATTTAAATAAAGTCAGATTTGAGCACATATACCTAAGATGGACTTTGAGGATTAGTATAGAAGTACTTCCTAGAATTTTGGTATTGTGAAGATTTTGGGAGTTTTCTGAGCAATACATCCCTGTCTAGATACGAGCAGGTAGAGGTGGCTCTGGCACAGATGTACCTAGGGGTAAAACCCAAAAACACCGCTTTGAGCTAGACTCAAACAGGAACTGGTACACGAAAACGGGCCTTGCTGCACTCTTGGTTACGACACTCCTAGGGGATATGCTTAGGATATTTCTCATTTTATTTACAAAACATTATGAAAGGTTTATTATTATATATTTACTCAAAGAAAACATTTTTATAATTATGGATTATATACATAAACTGTTCAATTTACGTTAGGTATTTTACAAGATGGGAATTATTCATTGCAATTCATAAACTGACATAGTGTATTCCATTGTATTGAAATGCTTCCCAATAGAAGGATTATGAATTCCCACAATACATATGATCCAAAGAGTAAGAAGGTTCATATCTTCCATGGTATTAAGCCAACATTTAGAAGGGAAATAGTCTCTCATGTTTTCTCAACATATGAAGTAATAGTATCATGTGTTAATAAGATAAGTAAATATTTCTCCGAGTCCTATTGCTTTGAAGGGAAGTAAGAGATGAAAAGTATGGAAGAGAGAAAGATCGATAATGGGAAGAGGGAAAAAAATAATTTTCCCATATGTGATAATTGTGGGGAGAAACACCCTGGAACTTTCCTGAAGGGAATGGGAGTTTGTTATAAGTGTAGAGAAAAGGAAACCAATTACGTGATTGCAATGGTAAGAAAATGGTTTCAAATGTACAATGCTTCATCTGTAAGGAGTTGGGACACTATGCAAACCAATGTTCAAATCATTAGAGTATGCCCCAAATGATGATATTGGATAATAATAATGTTATGATACTACCACAGATGAGGAGGAATTATTATATTTCTTGTGTAGTTATTAAAAAATTATGTCATTTGAGTGTTGTATCAACATTGTACTGGTTATAATAATTATGGAGTATATAAGAATTGTACCGTAGTACTATTTCATTAAATACTTGAGATTGTGTGGAACCAGGAAAGGTGACTCAATTGCAGGTTAAATTTTTGGAAAATATATTGTTGAGAGAAAGATAAACCATAATATGTTTCTGATACTAAAGTAGTGATTTTGAAATAATACATGTTTGATTTGGATAAATTATATTAAATATTCTTGACTACCTTGAAACTGATTAATGATTTGTATATTCCATCATTATTGGAGTTTACAAAATTTTTTGATAGAAAGAGTATATCCAGTATTATATAAGGAATAAGGGAGCATGAATTTAATCAATAAGGTTTTATGGTAATTTAGGATGTTCTAGTGTTTTAAAAGAATACTTTATGAAGGTGTTCACATGTTATTACGTAGAAAAAAGGACCCTCATTGTGTTTACCTACCTTATAAATTTTGGACTGTGAGTTTGGGAAGAAATTTTTTGGATAAGTCTAGTTAGAGATTATTTTTGGAAATCCATAAAATGGGCAACCCGGAGGTCGGGCGGCAACCCATCACATCCGGCAAGGCCGTGAGACATTAACCCGCAACCAAATGGAGACAAGGGTGTATCACCAACCACTGACACACGTGATGTCCTGGATTGAATAATGTAGTTTTTTTAAAGGGTTTGGTATATGAATTATAAATTTATTTTTTGGAACCCTATACGAATAGGATAAATAGAATAATTTTTAAGTTGTATTATTTTTTAGAGTGAAATATGAGTTTGTGGTAGAAATTAGTTAATGGATAGAACTAAACTTGTCAAGTATATATTTTTTTATTCCCTTATTCTATGAAGAAATTAATTCTTAAACTTTATGTAGCGAATCTTAAAACTAAATTTTTTTTATCCAAATACCTTATGTTTTGTGGAACCAATGATATTTTAAATCATCATAGATTGATGTCTTTGAGGCTTTCAATTCTAAAATTGTTAGTGACTTATGACCTCAATCACTCCCTATAAATATTTTTGTTTTTCCTCCAATTATGTATCTCTAATTTCCACCAATGTTCTCCTACTCAAGATCATAATTTGGTGGTTACATTTTTATTCCCTGTTTCCTCTTATTAAGACTAAATTCTATTAACCCAATTACTGATTTGGGTTTTCCCACAAAGGTATTTTCTATTTTCAAACTTTTATTTTAGAAGAACAATTTCAAATTATGAGGAAGAAATTTGTTGAAGGAGGGAAGAATGTAACACCCCAAGATTTCATAGTACGTTACTTCTTCAAAGTAATTCAATAACATATACTACATGCAACACTGGGTTCGAGCGCACCACAAGATTACCAAACTGGCCGTTCAAAAGTGGTTATGAATAGTATTAACTGAATATTGAACTATATATAATCCTTATAATTTTAAAATCCATATTATGAGTTTCTTAGACATAATGTAAAAACAAATTCATTTTTTCAGATAAAAAAGTATTTATTTCAAAAAATACACTTTTACCACCTTTTAATGATGAACCCTTTTTAAATCCAATATTTGAAACTTTTATATATTATATTTGACAAAATAAACTTCTTATTTATAATTGGGACATAATAATTTATTTTCAATAAATATTTGGTGCATTTCTGATAACTTTCATATTTGGGTGAATAGTGAAAAATACTATATTTTAACTGAAAACAATTTTTTTATCAAAATAATTTATAGTCTTAAATTATACTTTTTAATGGTTTTGATGTACAAATAGATTATATTTTTACCATTTAAACCAATTCTTTTCATTGTTAGTAATTTTACATTGAGATTAGACATAAACAAGTGTGAATATTTTGATAGATATTGTTTCTAAAAAATACGCCTTTTGGTTTTGACAACGGAAATTAATTTTAAATTAATAACTTCAACTTCTATGTTATTAATTTGGTAAAATAGACTTGATTTTTGAATTCAGATTATCAAAATTAGCTAAGGGTGAATTTTTGATATTTTTCTTAAAACATTCAATTTTAGATGAATAGTGAAAAACACTGAGTTATTGTTTAAAGCTGACTATTTATTTAAATAATAATTTATTTTATTTAAATTTATTTTATGTCAGAATTGATACATAATACTTATATATGTTCAATTTAATTCATTGGATTCATTTTTTAATAATATTAGATATATAAAATTTTATTGAAACTTTTCACCGTCTTTTACCCACCTCCTAGGAGAATTTGAAAATTCACATAAAACATAATTTTACCACATCTGTGAGTTTAATTTCAAAAATATGAGAGAAATGATTAATATTAAGTAGTAAAATGTGGTTTAATAATATAAAAATAATTTTTGGTGAATACTAACTTTTTACTTTTATTTACCACGGCTAAAAGTAAATAGGGTAATTAAGGGTAAAAATTATATTATTATTACCCTAACACATGTCCTAATTCTATTGGATAAGTATAATTAGACCAAAAACAACATTAGGAATAAAGTACAAACCTCTTTGGTCCACTTGGATCAGATTAGTACATTTATTATTATTTAATTCAAACAAGAGTTAAAAGAGTTAAAATCAAAGTTCAACAACTGAAACATTTTTAATATTGGGTTATAGATAATATAAATTTGATTATTAATTTTAATTATAAAGATAAAGAAATTTCCTACATAATGTTATTTTATATATAATTTTTAAAAATTAAATAATTTAATTTATTTATGACACAATTGTGATGCAGTAATTACCTAATTAATGTAATATTAAAATAATTTATATTATTAATATCCAAACAAAAATGTAATTTGACACTTTTTAAGAATTAAACTAATTTTTCAGGTTAATATGACATATTAGGGTTGGTTAGATGATTTTTTTTCTAAGTAATAATGCTGTTATGAATTTAGCAAAAACATAATACCAAATAGTGTCAAAATTTACAAAAAAGTGTTTTTAAAACAAATGTTATATTATTAATTGATATTCTATTCCTAAAAATATAAGGTTCAGCAAAAGTACTTATATAATTATAGGTCTATAATTAATGAACCACTTAGGGTTCTTTTGTAATTATATATTAAGTTTATTAACCATATATTATAAAAATACATAGAGACATGGTAAATGTCAAACTATTTAACTAAGAGTTAAATCTAAAATTTAAGGTTAATTTAGTGACCCAAACCAGTAAAAAACCTATTGGTTGGGTGGTTTTCAACCCATCCCAACCTTATCCTTTAAATAATCCATTTTGGAGCAATTATATACTGAAAATTATTTTATTATAATATAATATTTCTAGCTTTTCCTAAGGTGCCCCTCACCCCTCTTATAAAAGGGAACTCCCCTCCTATCTAATTCACACCGTCAAAGCATTTTGGATCAGACAAACCCTGCCCAAATATATTATCAACTTCCCTCACTTCATCCTAGAGTCCTTAATTTAGTCATAAATCCAGCTTAAGGAGCCCTTTTTATCAAATAAAAAGGAAGAACCTAAAGAAGAGGTAATAATTTCATCACCTTGTTCCAAGTTCTTTTCTTCTTCCACTTCTTCTTAATTTTTTATTTCCATTATAAAATAATTACTCCAGTATCTTTTATACATTGTGATGTTATTATAAATATGGTACAGTTATATTCATTATGCTATCCATCCTTTCAATGACATGTCCCCATACGTGCGTACGTACGGATTACCGTCTCCACGTCGTGGTGTAATTGTTATTCAATATATTATTATTTGGATGGGCATAATAATGATGTGTAATTAATATAAATAATAAATATAACGTGATAATTATTCTATATATATGATATACCATCTAGTTTTATATTATTTTATTATCAAAAGAATGATATTATCACTCGTTCATACGTACGGATTAACGTCTCCACGAACATGATGAGATTCATTCTCCATCGTACCCATTCAACACTAATTTTCATTAGATGATTAAAAATAATGTTTAAAGTATCAATATAATTCTGTATATTAATAAGATACATCCCATCCATAACAAATATGACTCAGATAACAACGAATATAAAGTAAAATGTATCCGTTAACACCCAAAACGACGATAATATTAAGATATTATTAACAAAACAATATTAAAAGTTCATATATGATATCATATTAATGTATATGATTATTCTATAATTTAATAACAATTATTTCACCATTATACAGGAGGTTAACCTAACCTCTACCAAGTAAAAGTACAAGGTAAGAGTTAATTTCACAATCTCTTTATTATCTTAGGTTATTTTTATATAAGTATCTTCTGGGACATATTTATTATCCTTTTCCATGTTTCATAAAATAGTTTTACAAGGGATTATTTTTAAGGTACTTCTTACTAAAACATCATTTTAAATGTTTTAAAGATTTCATCTTCAAAATCATTATCAATAATTTCCATGTTTTCAAAATGGTTTTAAGGATTTATTTAAATGGACATGAATGTTTTAAAATGATAATTACTTTCAAAAGTTTCAAAGTGGTGTGGGAAACTTTGATTCAAAAATGTTTTTAAGTATCTTACTTTATAAATTATGTGACTTTTAAATGTTTTTATAAAAAAGGTACATTACTCTCAACGAGTTTTACAAATCATATTAATCTATATCAACATCTTTTGATGGATTTTAAACTTATTTGAAGTTGATTTATTATGATACAAAACTTCCATATTATATTAAAGGATTTGTGATATGTTTGGTTGTGGATGTGTTATTTTTATACCATTCATTTTTCATGGATAAATCATTGACATTTCGTATTCTAGTTTTAATACGAATGTTTATGTTATATTTAAACCTTTTCATATGAGGAATGCATTGGACTTAGTATGTGACGGGTGGGGCCTGCTATAGCTCCTCGATGTATCGGTTGGTCTCATGAGACAAACTAGTGTATTGGTATAATGCCTTGACAAAATATTATTTTTAGTCTTGGCACAAGGCCTTGAATATGTGGTTATGATATTATGGCATTATGCATTCCATCATTATGAAAGTGGTTATTAATATTGTGTGTGATTATTCGACTTGTAGAATGTCCATGTGAATAAGTAAATGGAATTATTTCATTTTAATTTTTTCCATATTATGATGATGTTCATGTTTAAAAGGCTTTTGTTTTGTTTATACATTGCCTTAAATGTTTAAGCTTATTTATGAAAGTTTCCACTATATTGTTATCGTTACTAAGAATATGAGCTCACCCCTTTATATGTTTTATTTTTCCTAGGATGTGAAGAAGTATTTTATGACTGACATGCAGGGATAGTCTGAGGGGATATGAGTGTGGATTATGAAGACTATGTTGTTGTAGTTTTTCACTTTATGATGTAATGTAAGACTTATGAATGTATCTAGTGTTTCCAAGGCTACTAAACTAATCGGTCTTTCAAGACTTTATATTTTGTGATCATGCTAATGTTTTGTAATAATGCACCGACTCTGGGTAACTGGGGTTGGGGTGTTACAAAATATCATGTCATGGGATAAATCATAGAACTAAAATGTAATCCCAAAAATCAGAACATAATATATGAGACTTTGTGTCATACAAAAATAATCATAGAAAATAATTTCATATTCGTGGAGACTCATTTTCAAGACCATCATTGCGGACAAGGTTCATTACTGAACCGAGTTCACTCCTTGTTTTAGTCCTGTATCACTGAACCGGATTAACTTGTCGTTCCATCCATGTCTATCTCATGAGATATAATATTTACCCAATTCATTGTAGGGAGATATAGGTCCCACCCATATCATAATTAATCCATTCTTATGTGTGCCACAAAATCATAAATCATACATCATATCATATCCCATGTAATAAAAATGGGATTCTTAAACATCATGCCATCATAACATGTTCCATATAAGATAAAAGGAATTCATAAAAATAATTCCATCATAACATAATAAAATCAATTAAATAATATGGATATAAATATAACCCTATATTATCTTATATGGAAAATAATTTTGATAAAACACTTGAACTCCATTCTTGAAGAAAATATCCTTTCTACTTCAAAAACATTTTTCCTTTCTCACCATGTCATACAATTTTAAACTAAAATAAGTTAATTGAAAATAAACTTGAAATATTATAAAGGATGACTCATGGAAATAATGCTCTATGAAATCATAAAAAAACAATTCATGTCGTATGAGTTAAAAGACCATTCTTCTCATACTTGGGCCGGAAAAGTCAAAAAGTGTCTCGTACTGAAAACGACAAAAGATCTCTTTCATATATTTTAATAAAAATTCACCAATAGGTAAATTTGTATTTAAAAAATTGTAGTAGGATATAAATAATGATACATATTGAGGAAACATGGATATGGATGATAAATATGCCCCAGTAAATTCTGAAGTATAAACAATCGCGGATAAAAATGAATTTGCATGATTTTCCCTTACCTAAGGTCTGATATGCTTTGTATGTATTCGAACCTCCTGTATAATGATTTAAATAATGTCATTTTCTTATTCCATAATCATATTCATTATTATGATATCATATATGGTCATATTCTTATCTTCTTATTAGTAATATTTCATTGTTACTTGTTATTCGGGTGTTCATTACTTTATGTTCTTATGCGTGTTTTGTCGAATAAATTCTTATTCCTATTTTTAGGTTATAGATACATCAATTAAAGAATGGTATTATTATAAAATATATCATATTTATTCATTCAATTCTTTTATATAATCATGGTTTAATGAAGATCATGTAGAACGAATCACATCGCACCGTGGAGACGGTAAGCCGTACGTACACACGAGCGACGATATCGTTCCGATAATTATTGAATGGTCTTGGAGTTGATGATAGAATATCTCAGAATTTGTATCATGTTAAAATAATCATATATATTTATTCTTTACACCATTATACCCATCCATGTAAGGTGGTGGCGGAAAACAATTACACCATGACGTGGAGACGGTATTCTGTACGTACGCACGCATGAGGATTTCATTTTCTGTAGGATGGATAGAAGGTGAAACAGGGTTGTTTCATATTTATAATAACAAATAATTATATGAGTGATACTGATGTTATTAATTTAGAATGAAACAAATAGATAAGATGACGTAGAAGAAGAAATAAATTTGAATGAATCGGTAAAAGGATATTACCTCTTCCTCAACGTGCCTCTTTTAAACCTCTTCTTAGGGCACTAAAGTTGGTCTTTGAAGAAGACCAAGGCCCCTGGTATGATTATAGTGAAGTGGAGAAGATAAATGGATAGGGTTAGGCTGATCTTGATGGCTCAAAATGTGGTGAGAATGAGAGGGAGGAGGTGGCCTATTATAAGAGAGGAGAGGGGAACTTTTGGAAACCTCTAAAATATTAATTTATAATAAACTCAAACCCCACTTAAAAAACATAAAAAATGACACAAATCCAAATATTAGATTATATAGGTATTTAATCTTATCAACCAATAAAATTTTGAAATGTGGGGAATTTAATTTAAACCTTATCAACTTTATTTATCCTTATTTAATCTATTTAATTTTATTTATGGTAATAATATTCTAAATTTTAAAATGTTATAAATAATTACTTATGTATTGTGAATTTTCCCTAATTGGACACTTTATGACATTTTCGACCATATAAATTTCAATTTATAATTTTTAAATATTTTTGTGATTTTTAAACAATTTTATAATATGTTATTTTTATAAAATAACAATAGTGGTGATTTTGACACTATTCATTTATTTGAATTTAAATAAAATCCACACAGAAGATATGATTGAACTAAAAGATTTAATAGATTTATATCATTTCATAATTATCTAGAAAATTCTTGGATCACATTAAATAGTTGATATAATATTTATTTTAATATTTTTAAAACAATTTATTTGATATTTCAATCAATAAAATAATTTCAACATCACTATTGTGTCATCATTAATGATAATATTTTAATCCATAAAAATTATAAATAATTTCCCATGATGTAGATAGATTTATTAGATTTCAGGATACTATTCAGTTTCGAAGTTTTATGAAGTTTATCACTAAATTAAAATTATTACACTTATAAGATATAAGAGAGTGACATGTTGTCAGTTATTTTGATTTTAATAATAATTATATAATTTCATTGTCAAAAGTCCATGAAATGAATCTATTTCGACCCTTAGGTGATATGGGTCGACTTTTATTCATCCAAAATAATTTTTTCAGGTGTTAGGGTAATTTTATAATCTTATTTTTACCCTTAATTACCCGATTTACCTTTAACTATAGTAAATAAAAATTACCATAGTTACTATTCATAATATCAGAAAAATAAAAGTAACCTATTAACATAATTTGGACCCAATTAATCCAAATATGGAATCCATTTTTCAAAATTCAAAGCACATAAGATGCAGTAATTAATTTAAAATTAATCTCATTGTTAAGAAAACGGGTTTTAAAAGTTAAAAATTTGTCAGTGATTGAAATGTTTTTACCTAAGATTTCAATGTAAAATTAATGAAAATTACATAAATTATATTAAATGGTAAAAATATATTCTATTTATAATTTATAACTATTAAGTTTTATCATTTAACCATATAAATTATCTTGATGAAAAAATTTGTTTTTAAGAAAAATTTAGGGCATTTTTACTTTTCATCAAAATATGAAAGTTATCAGAAAAGTATCACAAATTTATCCAATGAAAATTTCTATATCCTCATTCAAAGTAAGAAGATTATTTTTTAAAATTGAACTTATAAACTAGTCAAAAATTATATTTAAAATGGGTGCACCATCAAAAGGCGGTAAAACTGTATTTTTTTGAAAAATATTTCTTTTATCAGAAAAATTGATTTTGTTTTCATATCTCATTCTATAAAATGTGTAAGATTAATTATAATGTTATATAATTCAAAATTCAGTTAATATTATTCATAACATCTAGTTCATTATAACAATATATCCTTGTTTAGTGAAACTTGGTATTGTGTACAACACAAACTATCGAGGAAGGTTGCTCTTGCGTGAAACAAAAGCCAAGCCAGTGTTGTGTGTAGTGAAAGATTTCTTTGGTGTTGCGTATAATATAAGACATTAATATATATATATATATATATCATAAAATCTGTGGGTGTTACAAATACTGTGGTCAATATTTTAATAATGATTATTCTATTAGTAGTTCTACAATGAAACTAATTTAAATGATCTTAAATTATATACAATTTTTTTATAATCTGTTATATAAGTGATTTAAAATATTTATTAAGTAGAAATAAGAAATATTCAATGGAGTTATTATTATGAATATTAGTGATTCCTATAACACCCACAGTTTCAGATAATTTGATCTTTTGTTATGTATTTTGAAGTTATATAATACTTGGGATGAGTTTTAGGAGTTTATTTATGGTTCTGGAAGGATTTTTTATATTTCATGATTTGAGAATGCTTAGGGGAAACCATGAAACTTATTCAAGAATCTATGTAAGATATTCTATACATGATTTGGTAGGTGCATGGTTTGTCCAAATTGTGCGGTTTTTAGGTAAAATCATGCACTTATAGAATGGGTAAAAATCATGGTTAGTTCAAATTTTGTGAAAACGTTCACACCATCCTTGTTAGGGGGTGGTTTTAAGATAGTTTCTTGTTCATGATTAGTGTACGATTTCCCAAACTGTGCTTCCAAATTGTTCACCATGCATATATTGTTCCAAAAAATTGAGTGTAACTCTGTTTTTTGCCCCAAAAACTATCTTTTTTCTTCTCCCAACTTAGTATCTTGAACTCTTCTCATTATTTAAGAATTTATGGTTGTCCCTTTTGATATGAAATCTTGTTTGGATGGATATAAGTGTGTTGAATCTTTTAAATCAATGGTGAGTCTCATTTTTATCTCTTTCACTTTATATTTCCTATTATTATCTCACCTGTGACATTAGATATAATTCATTACGCATATATATCTGACCCATATTATATTTTATGATATTTTTAATGGTTATATTGAAGAAAATATGATTTTAGATTGGATCTAGAGGTTTCTTTGTGTTGTTAATAATTTTCCTCACCTGTTGAGAGGTAAGTGGATTCTCTCACACTGTATTATTCAAGAACCTGATTTTTGTGATCTTAATAAATCATTCTCATGTTCTTCTCAGAAATTATTTGGAAAATAAATTATGACAACCAATACTATTGAATGATTTCAAAGTGACAGATTTGAAATAAAGAAAATAAAGTTTTTTCCAAAAATCCTTGATAAAAATGTGGTTTAAAGGAATGATTTAATTGGTATCTTGGAATAATTAGGTTGGTGTGTGTTCATTAGGATGTATCATGGTCATGATGTATCACCATAAATGTGGGATGAAGCATGGATGTTAAGTATCATCATTAATGTGGGTCCCTAGACAATATCTTGGTGAGAGCATAACTCATTGCACATGAGTATAGGGAGGTCCATGGAATGTGTGTGTGTTTGTGTCCATGAACATGGTATTCTTATGAAATGGGGTAAGGAATGGTAATATGGTTTGATAATTTTTTTCTTACGTGGAACACAATTATGGATTCATGTAAAACTATTTTTTTATCTTCTCACTTGTTTTATATAAAATGTGATAACTTTTTCTTGTCAAGGTGGCCTATATTGGAATGTCTCTTAAGGAAAAGCCTACTGGGTATGAAAAATCACCCCTACATATAAACATTTGCGCATATATAGATGTTATTCTTTATAATATGAGTAATGTAAAGGTCTCATTATTCTATAGTAGAGAATATTGATTCCAGTTCCTCAGGATAAAAAAGGAGCATGGAGTTTCTCTTTTGAAGTCATTGGTGTGATGCCAAATTGGTATTATTACAACATGATGCCCTGGTCTTCTTGAGTCTTATGTTATACTTTGTCTCTAGTACTCTAATATTAATATTTTATTCATTTCTATTTGAGTTTTATTATTTATATTCATGCATCTCATAGTTTTTTTGGTTGTTTATATTTTATCTTATCATGTTATGTTGGTTATTCAATGTAAACCATCCCCAAATGTTTTACTAGGCCCTTGAAATTTATTACATTCCTTTAGTGTCTTGGGGATGTCAATCAAAGTTAGTGGAACCTTTAAACCATCACAAGTCAATGAGTTGGGTTGGGATGTTAAAACATGTATCAGTCTTTTTCATTCTGTCATCTTGAAATGGTATCAAAGATATAGAAAATTTTAGAACATGAAAATTATAACATAAAATGACATACCTAACAAATGTTTTATGAGATTTATGTTACCCAGGTGGTCTGGGTACAAAATGTTGTTTAGAAAACATCTAGGTGTGTTTTCATCTCATCTTCATGGTTTTATCCAATGACTGTAACATATCATGCATTAGTAAAGATACTGCCCACTAAGAGTACATTACTCATGTTATGTTTCTTTTTTTCTAAAATATGGTGATAATTATTGATTGTTTTGATGACTTGAAATGTTTTAATCCTTTATTTTCAAATGAGTAATGACTATGTGATGTTTTTTCCAATTATAGATAAATTACACTAGTTTTACAATGTAGAAATGAATAATAAGAGGTCATGGAAAACATGGTTGAACCTGATCCACAAGTTAAACAAGTACTTTCTAGGATCATCATTCAATATTTTCATGCTATTGATATGGGAAATAAAAATTATGAACCATGACATGTGTACCATTCTATGGGATTTCAAAACTAGATTCCACTAATATTTTTAGGGGATACAAAACATAAAAAGGAATTGGTGTGCATAAATATAATGAATGTGATATTAGATTTCCTAGAAACTCTATCTGATATAATGGTATAGTTTTCAATCTATATACTAGTGGATCCTTTCTACTAATAATGGGATATAGTTTTCCAAGGTAAATTTGATCAAATAATTACATGGGAAGAATTTGAATAATTTTTCCTCAAATAATTATATCCTCACACCTTAAAGTTTTGTAGAATGATAGATTTATTTAGCCTAACCTAAGATAATATATTAGTGATAGAGTATGAATCTATATTTATGAACATATTTTATTTTTATTTAAAAGTTGTTACTAATGGATCCCAAAAGGGATGTATCTTTCTGTCTACACAATGACTACAGATTCATTCTAGAATGATTATCCTATGTATTACTATCTATATAGATATGGTTAAAAGGATGATGATAAAGGAAAGTGATATCATTGGAATTCTAGATATAGGAATTATAATTTTCTCAATAGGAATGAGCGAGAACTGAAATGTTGAGAAAAATTGGAAGAGGGACACATACTTCAAAGGTGGTAGAGCATCTTAGAATCAAACCAGTGAATTAGTTAATTTTCTTCCAAAATCTAAAATTATGAATGGATGTTTCCAATGTGGTTCACTCAACCATATCAAATGATATTATACAACACCACCAGGATTATGTAACAAATATAATCAGATGGGATATAATCAATATTATTATATCACAATGAAGTGATTTATGGTAATAACATACCATGTCTCTCAAACAGCTTTTTCATCTATAGGATGATCCCATTAGAATAGTTCTCAACTTTAGAAACGTTTGACCTAAGGTGATTCTAGGAACACCTTGAATCCTCAAGAAATTGAACCAAAACATGGAAGATATAAATAAGGCGGAGTGACTGAGAAATTATATGGAGCTGAGAAAGTGATCATGGAATACAAATTAGGTACTTTGACTATATGAGGTACCATTCTTCTTAGATCAACCTTTATACATGTTCTTTTTTATAATGGTGAATCCCAATATTTTTTTGATTCACATACCATTTATCATATGGGATTTCATATCGAGATGATACCACAAATGATGATTATATAAACACCTCTTGAGAAGTAATGGTATAAGGGATTTTTATGTGAATTGTTTTTATAAAAATCCATAGAGTCCAGTTTGATGGGGAATTTTCTATTTTGTACATTAATGAATTTTATTTTATCATGGTAATAGATTGGTTAGTTGATTTCAAGTCCCACATCGAGTGTCATATCTGAAATGTAAATTTTATATCTCTTGATGGTTCAGTGAATATATTTAAAATTAGGTTTTGATATGACATTTGGAAAAGTAGGACTATTGACACCAATAGTGGGGATTATTTATTATAAATTAGTAGTAAGAACTTTTGGGACTAATTCCATAATCGAGACTAGAATTTTTTGTACAATTTTGAATCATTATCTTGACATGTTGTTTGATAATTTAATTGGTTTGATAAATGAAATGGAAGTGATATTTTTTATTGATCTCCTTTAAAGGAAAAATACTATTTCAGTTCCATCATATAGAATAGAACCAAATCAATTGAAAGAGTTGAAGATCTGATTGAAATAATTAAAAATTAAAGGGTTTATAGGACTTATTATGTCATATTGTGTTAGTAATGTTCTTTTATTTAAGGAAGAAGATGGTTATTTAAGACTCTATGTTGATTATTGTAAGATGAATCAGATTATGATGATGAATAGATTAACACTACCTTATATTGATGAACTTTTTTATCAATTGAAGGGAGCCCAATGGTTCTCCAAAATTAATCTACATTTTTTGTATCACCAAGTTCATGTTATGAAAAATTATATTTCGAAAAGATATTTTTTGAGTATTTGAGGTCAATATTACTTTTTTTCATTCCCTTTGGTTATAAAAATATAAGAGTGATTTTCCAGAATTAATGAATCATTTCCTTCATCTATACCTAGAATCTTTAATTGTAGTGTTTTTTGATCTCATAATGGTGTATTCAAGAAATCATAAAGGACAAGAAGAACAATTCTAGGTAATGTTTGGAATTTTACAAAAAAATAAATTATAAATAAAATTCTATAAATTTGATTTATAGATAACAATAAGTTTTCTTCATTTCCCGTGTTATTTTTGAGAAAGGAATGTTATTAGACCCTAAAAAGTAAAATTTGTGGGCTCTTGGAAACCACTGAAAAATTTCATTTAGATACACAAACTTATGGGCTTAGTAGCTTCATATCACCAATTTTTTGGGACTTATGATGACTCACATATACTTTTATGGTGATCATGATAAAATTCACTCTATACCACTGGAGGAAGGATTTTCAAAATTCCTCTCTGGAGATTAAATCAAGGATCACTTACGCACCAATTCTTATTTTCCCAAAACCTAGAACACGATATTTGATTTATTGTAATGCATCTGGATACGGACTTAGTTGCGTTCACATGAGAGGATATCATGTGGTATATTATGGATCATGTTATTTATGAAATCATGAGAATAATTACCCAAATCCTGACTTAGAATTGTTTTTTATTGAGAATTATTTGAAAATATTTCAACATTATCTCATTGGTGATAAATTCATTGTATTCAAGGGAAATAAAATCATGAAATGCCTATTTTTTTCAAATATATTTTAACATCAAAAAATATGATGGATTTAATATATCCATAATTTTTTACATTGAAATGGTTTATACATTGGGAAAAGTAAATTCTATGGAATGTTATTTTAGTCATAATTTGTATAATCAATTATCCAAATAAGCTTTTGATTAGTGGAAATTTATGGATATGATAACATATATGAAGTTTTATTTCCTTTAGAAAAATGTAGTTGTAATTTCTTATTTGGTGACTCTTATTCCTGTATTGGTTAAATAATTTACAGATTCCCAAATAAAAAAACATGGGTGCCTTACCAAAATGTTAAAGCTTAATGGTGGGGAGACCAATGACATCTAGAAACAAGATGATAACTCTAGGTTTCTATTTCATGATTGAATGGACATTCTAATGACTTTAAAAGATAAACTTTATTTCTTCTTACCACCACTTGAAATTAGTTGTTAAACCTTTAATTCATAAGATAAATAAGGTATTGAGAACCCATGTCTAGTGTAATGAATGAAACGGAAAGTGTTCGATTATGTCACAAGATGCCTCACTTTTTAACAAATCAAGGCTGAGCACCAACAACCAGATAGTATGTTGAAATCATTACTTATCCCTATCTAGAAATTGTAGTACATAACTATGTATATTTTTAATATTATACCATGAAATATTTGGAAACATGATGTTATATGGGTGATTATGGATCTAATCAAAATATTGTCTTACATCATCCTTATTTTTGAATCCAATATGGTGGAAGACTTAGAAAAATTCGTCTGGATATGAAAAAGCTACATGGAATCCAAATTATGATAATCACTGACTGAGATACTCATTTTACTTACTATATTTTGTGATATTTGCAGTAATCTCTCAATACCCAGTTAACCAATAATATATATATCATCCTAAAATGGATAGAATATAAGACTAGATGATACAAATTTTAGAGGACATTCTCAATGTTTTTGTTATAGATTTCGAATAATCAAGGAAAGATCATATACTGTTAGTGGAATTATTATACAATAATAGCTATTATGCCTCAATATATATGTATCATTTTGAAACATTTCATGACAACCCTTGTCGGTCTCAACTTTATTGGGTAGAGAATAGAGACTCTTTATTATTGGGATCTATCATTGTTTAGTAGATGATTGGGAAAATTAGTATGGTTAGGAAAAGGATATAAATAGATCAGATTTTTTAGAAATATTATACAGATTATCATATTCTATAATTTTTGTTTCATGTTGGAGATCATGTATTTTTTAAAGTCTTTTTGAGGTGATCACATCAACGTTTTTGGTATGCAAGATAAATTATCTCATTAATACATCATCCCTTTTGAAATACTAGAAATGACAAGTGATGTTTATTTTCAGTTATATTTGCCATAAATATTTACCTCTATACACAATTTATAAAATAATATCAAATAAATAATTACCAAGAAGATTCAGACCATGTGATTCGATGGGATCATGTTGATCTTTCAAAATATGCTACTTATTACATGTGTCGATACGAATTGGGGATAAATAATAGAAATTATTACATGGAAAGAGTATCCATTTTGTGTGATTTTTATGGGATCTTATCCAGATTCCGGAAGAGACATGGTAATAGGAAGAATTGATTCTAGATTAATGTCCTAAATGTTTCAAAAGCACGGGAAATATCCAACATTCCTGGGATGAAAATCCAAATAACGGTGGGGGGAGCGAATGTAACACCAAAATATTTACATAATTTAACCATTTTAATGTGTTTCTTTCTTATAATATACATGGGATAAGTTTTGAGATTTTTGGGATGGCTTTTTTGAGTTTTAGAGGTAGTTTTTAGGGTTCATGGTTTTAGCACGCTTAGGGGAAACCATAAAACTACTCTAGGAAACTGTGAAAGAGATTTTAGGAGTCACTAGGTAGTTGATTGGTTTGTACACATTTTAGAAAAATGATGTAGATTCTAGGTGAAACTTTGTAAGTGTATACATAGAAAAAATGTTTTTTTGGTTCATATTTTATCAAACTATGTGATCTAACCATGTGAGGGGTGGTTTGGAGATAGTATCATTCACATATTTAGTGCATGATTTTCCAAACTGTACAGCCTAACCATGCCCCATACATTTATTTTTAGAAAATTTTCAGTTTAACTTTTTCTTATCCCCAAAACCAAATTTTTTTATCTTATCTCAAGATCTATAACTTCTCTCCTTCCCTGAGTATTCTTGGTGGTTTCTTTTTATATGAGATATGATTTTTACGGATCTATGTGTATTGGATCTCTAGAATCAACTTTGGTTCCCCATTTTCTATATTTCTATTTATATATCATCATGGTCTCTCATATATAATATTATATATAATATATTATGGATGTATCTAAGACACATTTTGTGTATTGATGAGATTATTTTTGGATTTATTGAAGTTAAGAGATTTTTAGCCCAATTGTTCGCATTTATTTGTTTATTTCACTTTTGATTACACCCATTGTGAGGTAGGAAGCTTCTATCCCACTCAAATATTTTTGAAATTGACGGATTGGATATCCAAAAATCATTACTTTTTTTTATAAAAATAATCATGTAAAGTTTATAATAAAAATCCATGGTGTTGAATGATTTCAAAATGATAGATTTTAAATACAGAAAATAAAATTGTTTTCCAAAAAAGCAAGATAAAAATGTTGGTTTAATGAATGATATAATTGGTATATTAGAATAATTTTGTAGGAGTGTGTTAATTGTAATGGATCATGATCATGAAGAACCATCATTATTGTTGGACATAGTATGTTCTTGATGTACCACTGTCACTATGGGTCACTAAGTAACGACTTGGTGAAAGGATGACTCACTACTCAAAAGTATAGGGAATTCCATAGAATGTGTGTGTGTGAAAATGAGATGGTTATTAAAATTGTTATGTAATGGTAATATTCATTAATAAAATATTTATTACATGGAACACATTTATTGATTTGTATAAAATTATTTTTTTACTTCTCACATGTTTTATATAAAATTGTCTAACTTGTTCTTGTCCAAGTGGCATGTGTTGGGATGTCTTTTGGGGGAATACTACTATATATGATTACGCACCACTACATATAAGATTTGCTGTGTATAAAAACGTTATTTATTATGATAGAGTAAAATAAATGTCTCATAATTCCCTAGTGGAGAATCTTGATGTTAGTTCCTTAGGATGAAGTTAGAACTTGGAGTTTCTCTATCAGAGTCATTTGAGTGAAGACACATTGGTGTTTCTTTGTTGATATGTACTTTGGTCTTATTTGGTTTTATGCTATACTTTTTAACAGATTATCTGATATTATTATTTTATTTGATTACAGTTTAGTTGTATTTTTTATATTCATGCATCATAGATGGCTTGGTTTTTTATATTTTATCTTGTAAGGTTATGTTTTTCTTTATGTAATAAAATCCCCAAACATTTTACTAAGCCCATTGAATTTATTTCCATCCTTTTTTGTCTTAGGGATTTCATCTAAGGTTAGTGGAACCTACTATTAGGCACAATACGATGGGTTGGGTGGGAATGTGACAATTCCAATAATAAAAAATAATGTTTATTATGTGATGATTACATAGATTCTTATATAATGGTAAACTACTTCTTATATAATATAAGAAAATTATGAAAAGTGGATTAAGTGTTATTTCAGATGTGAATTGATAAAGATAATATGGGAAATGATTTTGGATGGTTATAGGGGATATGAATGATTAATAATTATTGATTTAAATTTAATGATTTAATTCCAGAATAATATAGATATTCTTAAACAAAAATTAAAATTCTAACCTTAAAGATATCTATAAATAAGATTTTTTTCTCTATTTTATTAACCAGTTCTTTATAGAAAGAGTAACATGTCATTTTATATCTCTTATTACCCTAAATAATTTCTTCATTTCATAATAATTAATTCTCAAAATATATAGACACACCACCAGATATCCTAGAGCCTGTGTTTGTTACTATTACATTAGCATGATTATAAGGAATCAAACCCCTAAGGATCAAAGTGCTTATAAGTATTGGTAACCAAGATATATACATGATACTTTTAATACAAAATAGTACACTAATTAAAATATAATTTTTTACTTCTTTCTAAATAAATAACTTCAAGGATAACACTAATCCATCTAGTAAATCCATTATTATCATTAATAGTACGCCACTTGGATTCATGGGGAAAGAAATATAATAAAGGTGATATCAAATGATCATTATGGGTAAACTATAGTGGAATAAATAATTAATTAATGAGGATAATAAGTATGGCGTGGTAATTAACTGAACAGACAAACCATTTAATCAAATAATAGAAATGATAATTCTTAAACAATATGGAATGGTAATAAATGGACACACATGACATCCAAATTACTATATAAAGAAAAATAATTAGGAAAATGTATGAAATTGAATCTAATTCCACTTAATCAACAAACTGAAATTGGAATGTACCCATAGATATATGGACACAAAATCTCATGGATAAATAATAACTGAAACTAAATGAAGGCAATTCTTTCTTAATGAACATTATCTCTAAGGCACATGAAAACCTATGCCATCAAGACCTTTCACAATATGATTTAAAATATTATGATTTGTGAAAATAATTATTCACATGAGTACCTGTCGATGCATCAAGGGGTTATATAATGTTCAGTCCCCACACCTCATTACATGTCCAAAACATTCCACATATCAACTAATAAAAATTCATAATATAAATTTTCAAATATCTATATTGAAGTAAGAATATTGAATTATAAATATTTCTCCAAATAATCAAATAACTATCAAATTAGGGATCATATATAAAATGGTATATTGTTTAGTAAATAGAGATATCCATGATAATTGATATATATAATTAGGGGAAATACAATTTCCAATGATCATAGGTAATTAAATATTTTGAGGGCACTAAAATATATCAAGGAAATGGATTTTAATACTATACATAAAAAGATCAATCATAAACCATCCAGAGGAAGAATAAGGAAGATACTAATAAAGAATAACCCATGTGGAGTAAAAATAGAGGGTTGTTGTCACTAATGAATACAAATTCTATAAAAAATATCTTTTGAAAATATTATTGATGAAAATATCCTTTTATTTAGAAGAAACATTTTGAAAAGACATTAATTTGAAAATAACATATAAAAACATTTTCATTAAAAATTAACCATTTAAAAATTCCAAGTAATCTTTAAAGGAAAGACATCGGGTAAATTTGTACCTGTCGTACTAGGTAAAAAGAACATTCCTTTTTTTATGGTAAAAATGTTAGAAAAATTCCTTTTTAAGAAAGATAAAAGATGATACTTTTGAAAACATTATTAAAAAATGATAAAAATGACTTTAATAAACCATTTTAATATAATTTTTTAAAACATTTTTAAAAAAAACGTCTTTTAGAAGAAAAAAGGTTTTTCGACTAATGATATAAATAAACTTGGGTTTTCTGAAAAACATTTTCTAAATGAGTTTTAGTACTAAAGAGTGGAAAATGGTTATAATACATGAAAATTTTAATTAATAAATAGAGGATAGAAAATTAATGGTTTCATTGAATAATGATAATTTAATTTCATAAAATTGAAATACTATTGAAATATCATTCGATTTATTGTTGAATAAAATGATCTTTAAACATTTCAAAGTGTCCTATACCACATTAAAAAAATTTAAATCCCAAACCTCATAAAGGTATAATATTAAATGAAAATTTTAAATACAATTATGGTAAATTAATTTATGATATAATATACAAAAATTGGAACTATATACACCTCACAAAATAAGGAAGTGGTGAACATGACATTTGTCTCACAGAAGTAAAAAAGTGAGATTATAATCCCATACCATATCCTTAATTTTATTGTGTGGTCTTTAGCCTTCTATATAGTGGTTTAAAATATGTTAATAAATAATATAATATCCTAAATAATAATTATAATACCATATATTAAATTCTTATAACATTTCATTACCTGTTTGTTAACAAACATTCATTAATTTTACTATCTTGGGTGTTAATTGCCTAACTTTCTCAAGT
The DNA here is from genome assembly GCA_963277665.1 of Viscum album. Taxonomy (NCBI): domain Eukaryota; kingdom Viridiplantae; phylum Streptophyta; class Magnoliopsida; order Santalales; family Viscaceae; genus Viscum; species Viscum album. Next base: position 1,779,723,252 of record OY728157.1, read on the forward strand.
AAGTGTTAACTTGTTACATATTCTTCTCATTAATTAGATCATAGTTTCATAATCTACATAATATTATACATGAATTAATTATAATATATAATCAGTATATATTTATTTATAATCATATATTATAATTGGAGATAGGAAATCAAATGCACTGTCCATGGAGACGGTAGGTCGTACTTATGCATGAATGGTACTTTCATTTCATTGTCATATTTTATAATAATGAAAAGTAAATGATATTTATAAATATTTATATTATAATTAAATTATCATAACTATTTAATATATTTCATATATTTTTATTAATATCATCCTTAATATATTCTATGTATAACATGAATGAATCACACCACATTGAGGGGGCGGTAGTCCACACTTCCACAAGCGATGTTATTGTATTTACAAAAAATGGGATTTATAAGGGTAATTGTTATAAAATAATTAAATTAGTATAAAGACATAATAAATATCATATAAAACAAATATAAACATATTTTTCATCATAATTTATACCACAAGAGGCAGTAAAGGAAAAATAAACAACCATTGTTTCGTGAGGTAGTAGTTTGTTGTACACGTAAACAATATGTCTGTTATCCATTATAGGGAGGTATGTGTGAGTATAGGTCTAAAACTTAATAAAAAACATAAAAGTATATTTTGAAAACTTTTTTCATCATATAAGATTTATTTAAACATAATTGAAAGGGTGGAGGCGTAAATGAAATAAAAGAGATCATTGGAAACTCTTACTTAAAAAATCGGGAAACCCCTTGTGGTTTATAAAAAAGGGTTTCCTTGGATGGTTTTATGAAAAAAGGGAGAAATGGTAGGGATTTTGTTAATCTATTTGGTAATATATATTGTGAACCTTTTTGGTTTTATAGTTGTGAGAAATGGGAGAAGTGGAGACCTTTTATAGTGGAGGAGGAGTGGCACTCTTGTAATATTTTGAAAAATAAATTCTTCCCACATTTTTCATGTTGAGAGTGGATCCAATAATGGTATACTATTGATCTATGATTATATAGCTTCAAAATAGTTCCATACAATATATCTCGGAAAATTTTATAGGTCGTTTTGGGCTTTAAGCTTATGGTTTAGTCCCTTATAAATCTAAATTTAACCTTAATTGTTGCAATTTATTTTAATCACTTTCACTAATTCTTTTGGTCAAATAAATTTGGTCTTATTAGAAATTTTTTAATTATTCTGATTCCAAATATTTAATCCTTTTTTCTAAATTCCAATCGTATAAGTGGTAGAAACTGATTTAAATTTAATCCTTTAGGCTAGACAACAATGATGGGTTTAAAAGTAAAAATGTATGAACGTTTGATATGTTTTTATAATCAATTTGAAACTAAAACTGATTAAAATGTAACAAATTATATTAATTGATAAAAATATTACCTAATTAATTTTAACACAAACAAAAATTATACTTTTACCTTATTATTAAATTAGACTAAATAGTAGTTTTTGAACAAAAAATTAGTATTTTTAAATATTAATTAAGAAACTATTATATTTTGGAAAAATATCAAAAATTCACCCTAACCAAATTTTTATGTTTCCCTTTTAAATTTAATTCTGTTGGAAATATTAAATCAATTAAAGTATCAAAATTTATATTGAAAAAAGGTTCACCATTAGAAGGTTGTAAAATTTCCTTAATAAAAATATCAGTTTTATATGTAATACTGGAGTTGTTCTTATATTAAGCATATACAACCTAATGGGTGAATAAAAAAAATATTTGAATGAATATATAAAATATATATTTCATTAAAATTGTTTAAAATTTTAAATTAATTTTTCTTATTAATACAAAACTCATTTGGAAGCATAAAAAAATTATATTTCTTTTTATATCTAATTTGTTATCATTTTCATTTCTCATTAATTAGTAACAATTCAATTTATTTTATATTTGTATAAACCATTAATTTTCATAAGTTAGTTAATAATATTCATAATCACTATCATAATGACTAGGATATCTCATATTATATTAAATAATAATATTTTAATAATACATTGTTATTTGATGAAACTTGGTCTTCCGTGTAACACAAGCTATCGAGGAAGGTCTTTAATTGTGTGTAACGCAAGATAACTCAATGTTTCATGCATTAAAATCTATATAATATATAAAATTTAGTTAATTTCATAATTTACCAGGTTAAAATATTCCATTTTTACACTTGTTGTTTCATTTTATAAACACTATTGAATACAATGTGGTAGATTAGAATATCGGGGTGTTACATTCTCCCTGTCTTAATTAAATTGAGTCCAAACAATTTAAACTAGATCTTAGTAATATATTATTTGATATTTTCCATTATTGAAATCCCGCATTTTGAGAAGGGTTTATAAAAAATCTTATAGAAAATATATAATAGAAAGTGAAAAGATTACAGGGACTATCATGTAACTAGGTCTCTAAGTAGGAGAGGATTTGTGTAAAGTGAAAATACATTCTTAGAGGAAAAGAATAAATATTTATTGGAGAGAATGAGGTAATAAATAAAAAATAAGTAAATTATCAATATGAATTTGCGGGTCTCAAATCTATAAATCTTTAATGATTTAAGAGACTATTGGCTCAACATCAATTAAGGTATTCAGACAACATTTTATTTCGAAGTCATTTTCCAAATGTTGGGAAATTATTTTACTGAGCATGAATATAAGGAAATATTCTTACATGATAGGTTTAAATTTCATATGAACAATCCTATCTTTTGGTTTTTATTCTATCAAATTCCAATTCTTCCCATTACTCCCAAAAATTATTTACTAGTAATGAATTTTTATCCCTAGATCACTAAAAGAAACTTTTAAGGAATCATAAGGATAATAAAAGAGTAAATATTATAACTATATTCCTCTAACTATCATCCAAAAAATAAGGTTAATATATTAATCTCTAATCATCAAATGTGATATTACTTTTTCATCTTTAAAACTTATTCAACAAATTGGTTAACTAAAAACAGTGAAATATCATCCAAGACATCATGTAGGTTAGTGGTTTTCATGAAACCCATATCAACCTTCTATCATGGGTTCAAGAACAGCATCCTTGCCAGACTTTATAGGTTGTCACTCGGAATATAGTTTGTCGTTTTCTAAGACCATATTAATATAATTTTAAAATTAAATCTAAATTATATCATTGAAAAAGGGTTAATTACTAAATAAAATTTTAATGAATGTTTTCAATAAATTCCTAATATATAAATACTTCATCCTTTTATTTCCACAAAGGTACTTCCTTGGTCTTGAGTTTATCCATGATATCATTTTTTGGATTTCTAAATAAAGTTACCTTGTATTCAATATAAAACACCTTAGGATTAACCTAGGTTATTTATTTTCATTGTATGATTATATACTTTAAAGTGGTTTTTAGAGAAAATGTGAATTATCCTAAGCATATCCCTTGGGAGTGTCAAACCAAGTGTGCAGTAAGGCTCAGTTTTGTGTACCTGGTTATGTTGTGTCAGGCCTAACACACCTTTTCTGAGTTTTTAATCCTAGGAACATCTCACCCAGAACCATGTCTGCTTGCAGTATCTAGAAATGGATATATTTCAATAAAACCCACACAATCTCTACTAAAGCAAAATTATATGTTGTTCTTATACACCTATCTTCAAATTATACCTTAGGTTTATATTATTTAATCTATGTTTTCCTAAATCAAGTTCCCATGGTTTCTACTAAACATCCTCTGATACCAACTGTAGTGACCTGACTCCATATTACCCAGATCTAGTGAATGCCACTGTTACATTGGAATTATTACATGGAATCAAATCCTAAAGGACCAAAGAGTTTATTAGTCTTGGTAAACCATATTCATATATGATGATTTTATTTCAAAATAAGACCCTAATTACAACATATTTTTTTCCTTATTTCTAAATAAACAACTTAGAGGATAAATCTAATCCATATAGTATATATTTCATAGCATTCCTCTTGGATTATTGGGGAAAGAAACCAAATAAGGGTGATCTAGAGTTTATATTAAGGGTAATGTATAGCAGAAGAAATAATGAATCAATGAGAACAGTTTTTATAGAATGGTAAATAACTGAACACACAGACCAAGTAATCAAAAAACTAAAATTAAATTTCTTAAACATTATATCAAGGTAATGAATGGAAACACATTCCATCCAAATAACCAGTTAAAGAAATATAAATATGTCAAGGAATGAAACTGGGTCACATGCCAATTAATAAATGCACTGAAAATGAAATTTATCCATAAATATGTTGACATAAAATATCATGGATGAATAATAACTGAAACTAAATGAAGGTAATTATTTTCTAATAGAATTCATGTCTAAGACACATGAAACCCTATACTGTCAGGACCTTTCACAAGATGGTTTAAAATATTTTTATTTTCGCAACTAATTTGTCTCATGATAACATTTTGATGTATCGAGGGCCTATATAAAGTTTGTTCCCCACTTTTCATCACAAGTTCAAAGAATTACTCATAACAATTAATCGTAATAAAAAATATGACTTCTCAAATATCTATATTGAATAATGAATATGAATTTATCAATAATTCAAAAAAATAAAATAACATTCAAAGTAGGCATTGTATGTAAAATGGTTTACAGTTTAGGAAACAATAATGTACATGATAAAGTATATTGAAAATTTGGGGAAATTAATTGTTCAATTATCATAGGAAATTAAATATTTCAAGGGGAATAAAAGAAATCATTGAAGTTAATTTCAATTATATCCTTATCTAAATCAATCATAAACCATCTAGAGGAAGAATAGGTATGGTACAAATACAACATAACCCAAATTGGTTAAATATTGTGGGTTGTTTTCATTAAGGAATAAAAATACTATAAAAAGATATTTTAAAAACATTCATAAAGAAAATATCTATATATTTTGGAAAAAAATCATTGAAAATAACTTCTTTGAAATGATTTCTTTAAAAATCAACATTTTAATAATGAAAATGAAACTTTTTTAGGAATTAATACAGGTAAATCTATACATGTCATCCAAGGTAAAAAGAGAATTCTTTTTTCATAGTATGATGGTTAAAAATGCATTGTTCGAAAAGTGAAAATAAGATTCCATTGAAAAAACTGGTAAAGGGAAAAAAGGGTAAAAATTTATTTATAAAAAATTTTTAAAATAATTTTTAAAATAATTTTTAATAATACATAGTTTTTAGAATAATATAGGTTCTCCTATTAAATTGATAAATAAAGTCGGGTTTTCTAAAAAACATTTTCTAAAACATTTTTGGATCCAAAGAGTAGAAGATTTGTATTAATACTTGAAAATGTTCATGAATAACAATCGGAGATAAAATGAATGGATTTATTGAAAAATGTTCATATAATTTCCTCGAATAGAAATACCATTGAAATGTCATTAAAGTTATTATTGTGAAAAATAATCTTTAAACATTCCAAAACATCCCATACCACTTTGAATAATTTTAAATCATAATCCTCATGAAGGAATAATATTAAATTAATTTTTTCAATATCATGAAGTAAAATAAATTCATGATTTAAGATAAAAAAATGGGCACTAGTAACCCAAAACAAAATAGGTAAGTTTAGAACATGACATTTATCTCAGAGATGTAAAAAGTGAGATGAAAATACCATACCTTATCCTTCCTTTTTGTTGTGTGGTGTTTATCAGCCTATATAGTGATTTAAAGTTTGTTAATAAATAATATAATAACAATAATAAATTTTATAATAATATATATTAACTTCTAATGAAATCTCATTACCCATTTGATAACAAAAATTCATTAATTTCACTAGCTCAGGTGTTAATTGCCCATTTTTCTTTAGTAAGTTTTAACTTGTTACTTGTTGTTACCATTAATTAGATCTTGGATTCATCATTTATAGAATTTAAAACATGACTTAATTCTCATATATAACAAGTATATATGTATTTAGAATAATCTATAATAATTATATATAGGAAATGGAATGCATCGTTTATGGAGGTGGTGGGTCATATATATGCATGAACGCTACATTGATTTCATTGTCTCATTTTAAAAGAATGAAAATTAAATGTTATTTATAAAAATATAAATTATAATTATATTTTAATATATATTTAATATATGTTATATATTTTTATTAATATCATCTTTAATATATTTCATGTAAAACGTGAATGAATCACATCACATTGATGGGGCGGTAGTCCACACTTCCACAAGAGATGTTATCATATTTATGAAAAATGGGATATATAGGAGTATGTATTATAAAATAATTACAAAATCATAAAGACCTAATAAATATCATATATAATGTACTCAAAGGAAATGTGAATCTTAGGGCCACCATGAGAGTCGGTAAAGGAAAAAATGATCAATCATCGTTTCGTTAGGTGGTAGTTTCCTTTACACATAAATTGTATGTTTGTAATATATTAGATAATGGTGTGTGAGAGTGTAGGTCAAAACACTAATAAAATTAAATAAAATTATATTTATGATAGTAGTGTCATCATATATGCATTATTTAAAAATAATTGAATGGGTGGAGGAGTAAACTAATTAAAATAGATTATTGGAAAACGTTACCATAAAAATAAGGTAACTACTTTTGGTTTTTAGCAAAGGGATTCCTCAGAAATATTTAAGCCAAAATAGATAATTCAAGGTCGAGGGAGAGGAATGTTGGGAAACTATTTGGGCTGAGAGTTTCTAAACCTATGTAGTTTTATATGTGCAAGTAATGAGGAGAAGTGGTGACCTTCCATAGTGGAGGAGGAGTGGAACTCTTGTAATATTTTGAGAAAGAAATTTTTTCCACATTTCTCATGTTTCAATTATTTCCAAAAATGGTAAAATTTGTATCCAATTGATTATAGGGTCGAAATATGTCCATCCAATAGCTATTGGACAAGTCCACAGTTATTTTTGGGCCTTAAGATAAAGGTTTAGTCTCGTATTTTTCTTAATCTAACCATAATCGTTGTAATTAATTTTAATCACTTTCACTAATACTTTTGAAAAAAATATGTATTATTATATATTATAAATTATTATTAGTCCAAAAATAGAATCCATTTTCCAAAATTAAAATCATAGAATTGTAAGTAATTTATTTAAATTTAATCTTACAGGCAGGACGATGATGCAGGTTTTTAAATTAAAAAAATCTGAAAGATCTCTATGTTTTTTAATCTATTTAAAAATGAAATTTATTCCAATGATATATAATTTTTTAATTAATAAAACTATGATATAATTAAACATTAAATTCATTTCAAACTATAATTTAAACTTATAAATATATTAAATGGAAAAATAGTTTTGAAATTAAATTTAGTATTTTTAACTACTCATTGAAAAATGATATATTTTCAAAAAAATATAAAAAAAATCAGAAACTAATTTTTATGTTTATATTTAAAATATTATTTTTATTTTGACCAATTAAATGAATTATTGTTTTGAAATGCATATTTAAAATATTCTCTTCTTAAAAATATAGAAAAATTTCCATAATAAAATTATTGGTTTTTATACGCAATATTGATTTTTTTTCTTATCTTATTCCTATAAAATATAACGAATGAATATCAAAAACGTTTTATTGAACAAATTATATATATTTAATTATATTAATTGAATAATTTTAATTAATTATGTTTATTAATATAAAAATCCTTTAGAAGCATACAAATAATAGTATTTCTTTTTTATATCCAATTTATTCTAATTTTCATTTATCATTAATTAGTAACCAATGAAATTATTATATATTTATATAAACCTTAAATTTTCATAAGTACATTAATAATATTCATAACCACTAACATAATTTCTAGGGTTTATCATATTATATTAAATAATTATATTTTAAAAATACTTTTTTATTTGGTGAAACTCGGTCTTGCATGTAACTGAATTTATCGAGGAGGTTACTCTTGCATCTAACACAAGATAATTTTATGTTTCATAAATTAAAAGCTATATAATATATCATATTTATTTAATATTATAATTTATTGGGTTAATATATTCACTTTTTACACTTGGTGTTTTGTGTCTTAAACACTATTGAATAAAAAGTTTTATATTAAAATTTTGGGGTGTTACACAAAAACTATTTTATCATTATAAAAATTTAATTGAAGTAACTTTTTTGAGGAATGATTAAATAATCAACTAGAATAAGAATCTCGGAATTAAATAAAAATAATCATTCAATTTTTATATAATTTTTTTATTCCTTCATTATTTTTCATGAGAAGTTTTTATATTTTTTATTCCTTGAAGGATTAATATACTTTTCCATTCTTTTTTTATTGAGTAATTACATGAATTTATAAAATTATCTAGTGTTTTTAGTTTCTTAATGCCTTAAAAAGTAATTATATAACTCATACACCATTATTTATTGGTTAATCTTTTTATAATATTTAAGTTATCTATATTCCTTGATGATTATCATGTAATATTAATGTTCTATAATTATTTTAATATATATTTCTATACCTATTAATTATACTCTTTTTTATTGGATTATACTACATTCCTTATGAAATTGGATGTGTATTTTTTAATAATTCACTCTAATGTTTTCAAAAAAAATTATTTAATATCCCTCATTAATTTAATTTTTAATTTATCTTTAATTGTATATATAAATATATTTTTTATATGCTATTATTAATCTATGATATTTTATAGATTTTACTTTTAATGTCTTATTTATTTTCCTCTTAGTGGGGAATTCGTTAACCCATTCAGATTTGATTCATTTTCCTTCGTTGGGATTAAAATTTTCTGCTTTATAAATATTGAATAACCTGAAACAATTTATGTTTTATTCATGTTATGGTTCATATAAATTTTATATGTTGATGGATAGGTCTAAAATTATATATCCCTATAAGTATTTTCATAAATAAATTATTCTCTTGTGAATTTGTGTTATGATTATATGATTAGGATTTCCCATATCAGTACGAAGTTATGGTAGGATCCTTGACTAAATGAATATATTATCTATAAAATTTTCATGAAAAACCTAGTGATTTAAATCTTCTACATTTATTTTTCATATAATCTTATATATATTTATTTAAACTTATATTTTCATTGAAATGAATAAAAATTAGACATCATGAATTAATGAATATTTTTATTACTAAAAATGTTGTCATTTTAAACCGATTAATATTATTTTTTTATGTTATCCTCTTTTACCTACCAAAATAAAAATGTTCATGAATTATTATAATACTTAATAAGGATATATTTCAAGTCAAGGACATTTATCTTAAAAGGGTCAAATGTAACTTTTATAAATAGTTCAAATAGGGTAAATTAGTTTCTTATGGGATTAAATAGAGTTTTTTTGTATTTAATTTTTTATTTTTAGTTACTTTTATATATTTATTATCTAAAACTATAAATTTGGATCATGGAAAAGTTTAACACAATAAATACTTGGTTATGTGTTAATAATTATACCTGGAAGTATTAATATTTTATTTAAATATATGAAATCATTATCTATATAGATTATGTTGTTATATATATTTATATACATATATATATTCAAGGAACATAAAATAAAAAAATATATAGTAATATAGAAAGAGTTAAACATGATGCATAATTTACATAACATAGGGTTTTTAGTACTATAATGAGAAATTATTGGTCCTAATCATTTATGTTAATGTAAAACATTTATCATTATGATATAAGAGATATAAATTGATAATTATTTGATTTAATTTTGTAAAACATATACTATACTAGCTGGGTTATAATCGCTGAATTGTTAAACTACACTAGAAGTAAAGGAATTATTTAGTTGTGTTATTTTATTTTTACAAGTTTAAACCATGTCACATACTCTAAATGAACTAGTCTACAAAGATCAAATTTATCATAAATATTTTTTTAAATAATAAATAAGCATAGGTAAGGAATAATTTATGGGTTCTTTTGTTGAAATAATTAGACATTAAAATCAAAGAAAACAAGGGATTGATGAATGAACTCAATAGTAACTTATCTAGATTAGTAACCCTCTACACATTGATTATGAAAGGAACTAGATATGTATAATTAATCACTTAAGGATAAGCTATTATATAATAATTTTCATACCCATTTGTGGTTCTAAAACATAGAATAATACTTATAAACTGGAAAATTTATCAATAATTTACATTAAACAAATGAAATAGTTTTTATATGAATAAATGATACATTTTAGGATGATATAATAATATATATAAAATGTAGAGATGGTATAATTGACTAATGTTTAATTAAATATATGGTTCATAGAATATTGAATTTTTATCATGGATTACCTTCTAGAGGATTCCATGGATTTAGTCGAACAATATTACACCCATATCACAATACATACTAATATGGGGATGAATTATGGTGTTCAATTCTTCTTTTCTTCACACTGGGCCTTATTCTTATGTTAGAGAGAAGAACAAAAAAACTTTCAAAATTAATTCATGAATATTATTCATATGTAGAAGATAAAGTATAGAAATATAGATATTTCATTGGTTTACCAGAAATATATTGTCTAAAAAGTATATTTGGATCATTTTTCTGTATAATAGGGATTAACATTAAAAATTGTGAGTGTTTAATTATTTCACAAGGGATTGCTTCTGACCTAGGGGAACTCAATGTTCCTATCTATTAACACATGGCTATGAGATAGGGAGAACAAAGATGGAATATATAAATCACTTATAATGCTTCTTAAATAGAAATTAACCACCAAGATAGTTCCGGTGTCTTCAATGATAATTAAGTTTCACTTTATGGACATATGTGATATATAGTTATCTTCTTTAAATTTTAAATATTCAATAGAGTTCCTTTCTTATTTATGTATTCTTCATGTTTTTCAATTGTTTTTCTATTTTATTATTATATTGATTTCCATTTTTAATTAAGGAATACTTCCTTCAAAAACATTTTCCATTAATATCCACTTATAAACAACTAAATAGAACTTAGAACCACTCATAAAATTCCCAATAAGTTAGCGAAATCCCATGAATTATGAAATAAATTTGGGATGATGTAACTTCTTGGGACAACTTCTTTCATGAAATATCATCAATCCCTATGGTGTAGTGTCCTATGAAAATTGAGGATTATATAATGGTTTTTTTCAATGATATATTCTTCTATATTCAGGTAGATCCATAATCTTCAAATAACTCTCTCATTTAACTCTCGTGGAGTCATGGAGTATCCATATCCAGATTTTAATTAACTCTTAACCTATATTGGTGTATTATCTACCATGTTGTAAACATCATAATACATCTAGAACAATTGATAGATACTTTTCAACCATTTTATCATAGGCATCATCTTTTAGTGTGGTCTTATTTGGATTTTTAACCTCTATACATATTGTGGTACACAAAACCATCCATAATATGGGGGTCTTCAAAAATTAGTTTCACCCAAAATACTATGAAAACCTTTGTGGAATGGTTACTTATGTTTTAGAATTTAATATAGAAACCTCACATTGGTAAAATTATGGAAACATATGAATGAATATTTATGACATGGTTCAATCCCTTGTGTTGTGATTATTGTTCCTACTACTCACTGATCTCCTCCTCCTTTCATCAAAACCCAAATTAAAATCTACATATGTTAATATTTTCAACATGACATAAAATCAACACTTAATTCATAAAAAATGAAATATTACAATAAAATTATCATCACATTTTCCACTTTTTTATTTTTTTTCAATCCTCCATGTTATCATTAAAATATGACCACCTTCTTATGACTCCCATTAAAATTTCTCTAATATTTTCTCCCACGTTTAAAATAAAACTCAAAGGGTGATACTTAGAACTTCCACTAATGTATAACCTAAGAATATATCTCTTGACAATTTCTTTAATCATATTCGATTTAAATAATGGTTGGAAAAAATAATATAAATTATTAATTTCCATAATCTTTCCCATAACTTTCAGATAATCATTTACTTTATATTCACTACCACTAAATATCATATCTTTTTATAATATACTCCAAATAAAAGATATATATCTATAAGAACAAATAATTTTTAGATAAAACCTTATATACAATGGGGAGATGGGATATTATAGATCTTCGCAAGATGAGGGAGGTGATTGAACACAATGGTTCAACCATTTCATGACAAATGCCAATGTAGCCATTGGTTTTCAAATGTTTTCCACCACTTGTTGATTTTTACCCACATGATTCAGTTTAGTAAAGATTTGTTAAACCTTCTCTAAAATATAGTGATATTGGATATCAATATTCTTTGTTTACAAATGTTTTTCTAGATTATTTTTTATTTATATTTCACTTTAGTTGTCATAGTGTATTAGTATGTATAATATCACCTCATCTATTAGATCCTATGATTTTTCTTTCATACATTGTATTTATGTGAAAGACTTTGTAGATAAAATATAATCTACTTAAACTATAATAATATAGGTTCTTTATTAATCTTTTATAATCCATCAAATGAAATTACTTATAATGAAAAAATATCCCCCACTTGTTGAATTTATATCCACAATACCTCTAACCAAATCACATATAAAGATACATATAATTCCTTTTCATTCCCTATTAAATATGTTATATCACAATAAATAGTTCCTAAAAAGCAACACATGACATACTTCACTTACAAAAGATGATCATCCATGAGGAAATGTTGGTATTGGAAAACCATGAATATTGTACATAATATATTTTTTTAGTTATTTTGAGATACAACAATCTTCCAATCACCCTCCATTAATAAATATAATTGAAATAATTCACATAAAATGTTATCCTAGCTAGGTTAAATCCGTTATTTGGATTGAAAATATATTTTTATCATGCATATCTAACTTTTTTAGTAAATCATTTTCATATTTAGATTAAGAAACAAAATTATAACTTTCTTTCTAGAAAAATTGAATCTTGAGGAAAAATTTAAGCTCACTAATCATAGATGTTTTAGATTGTATTCTCATAAAATATAAAATTTCCTCTAATAAATTCTTCTAAATTACTCCAAATATTATGTAATTACCATAAAAGACCACTATGAATTGTTCTTCCTTGGATGACATCACATAGAGATTGTGATGGACTACTCTTTTAAATTTCATCTTCATTAATAAGTATCCCTCCAAGCATACCAGGATCAAGGTTCTTATTTCAGGTTATACAACACATTATTTTATCATTATATTTTTGAATAACTTTCCCCAATATGAAAAACCACAGGTTTTTTAATGTAAACTTCTTCTTTGATAATTCTATTTAAGAATGGAGTCCTAACTTCTACTTGGTAGATTGTATATTTCCTCTGAATAGTTATAGTAAGGAAGAGTATTATTGAATCTAATCAAGTTATGAGTGTAATATTTTCTCCCACATTAATATCATTCACTTTGAAATACCCATTTCTCACCAATCATCCCATGTTTCATATCACCTTTCTTTACTCATCATGTTTATTTTTGAGCATCAATTTTATTTCTATGATAGTGTGATTTATCAGCCTATACACAAGATCCCATGAATTTATTTCCTAATTTCAATTTAAAACCTCTATCATGGCCTTTAACCATGACTCATACTTCTATTAATATTAAATTAGGTTGGATTCTCTTGAAATAATATAAAAATATTATCGAAATATATCATCCTATAAGTTTGGGTAGGCATAGTTTTATCAACAATGATATTTTATTCATTGACTTCAGTTCCATTTCATATCTATAGACACACTAGTTGAATCTATTTTATAACTGCCTCATCAATTTATTCATCATTTGATTCTTAAATACATGTAGGATTGTGTTCACTAGTATTATTTTTAACCAGTTATTCTTCTTCATCACTAACAATGGTTAGAAATAGAATTATATGTTTATTTCTCCATTTTACTTTAATAATATTGGTATCTTTTTACCCAAAAATATTTTTAATTCATATTTTGAGACATGTGTAAGACCTAATCATGATTTAGTAGCATAAAAATGTTTCTTAGTCTACAAAATCTTTATATATCCATTGATTTCCTTTCTTTTTATAATGTAACACCGGATTCTGAAGACTCAAAAGCACTTTAATTTCGGATTTATTTCATTCCACTTTGAATGGGTTCATATTTTCTCTTAGCATTATTAAAACCTTATTTTTTTAAATACTTCTTGAACAGGTTATTTTATATAATTTTTATAGATTCCATTTTCTATGAGTACTTTTTTGGCCATGGTTTCCACTATTCATTTAAACATTTTCACTATAGTTTTTTACTGTAGTTTTCAAACTAATGAACCTTCATGATTTTTCCAATGATTCTCTAAGTAATTTTCCACCACATGAGAGGTGTACTATATTATATTGTTATATTTAATAAAATTATGGTTCTTCTAGTTTAATTCTTATCAATCCTCTAAAATCATATAATACATTCAATCACCAATGTATTGGCCTTAATAATCATGATGCAACCCATTAAACAAAAATTATTTATGAAAATGATGAATTAATTCCCAACATGAATTATAGGAGGCATCATGTGACTATACAAATTATTTGAGATTAAATAAATAAGGTTTTATACTCTTCTCTTCTTTAATTTGTAGGGATTTACTATTAGTTTCCCTCTTACACATGAATCATTGGTTTCATCACAATCTAATTTCATATTATTACTATTGGTTTCATCCTTCAGTTTTGATAGTTTCTCTATGATTTATTTATTGATATAACCAATATATTGATTCCAAATTCTATTCTATTTCTCTATCATAATAAATTAAGTGTTGTTATCTTTTAAATCTACTTGAAGAAGATTTCAATTGGTTATCAAACCTTATAATAAATAATTAAAAAAATTCCTTTGATATATTAGAACTTATAATAAAAAAATACTACTGATTTGAATTCATGGAATTGACTCACATTGAGAAGATTATAACCAAGGTCATCTATATAAAGAACATAGGTATTATTTAGTTCTTCTCTATCTTACCTCATATTTAAATTTTCCTTGTTTTAAATACTCCATCATTTCTAAATATAACTATTCCATCACCAAGGATTTTAAAATTCATTAATTGATTTACATTTTCAGTCTTATTAGATGAGCACCCACAATTAAGGATCCACATGATAATATTTTTTTTGTATCATTGAGAGAAATATCTGCTAAGATAACGATCTGATTTTTCTTCTTATCCATTCAAAAGATGCTCAGTTGAGTTGATGAATAAAGTCAACTCTTCTTTTTTCTATTCATTATATTCTACAAGATCATAATTTTATTCCTCTAAGGGATGAAATCTATTTTTGTAATGTAATATCATGTGATTTTTTCTCAAATTTTATTATTTAGATTCCATTATAATGAGTTTTACTCTTCCTTTTACTTTAATTTATCAACTTATAACCATAATTAAAGTAGATGTAATGATAACCATAAAATAATTTTGCCTTTGAGTTGTATCATATGGTATCATCCTTCATTTTAATCACTTTGGAGCTTCACCTTTCAATTAGTTCTCTACTTCTATGCATTAGGTGATGGTATGTCCAGGAAATCTACAAAAATGGAATTTCAACAATGGAAAGATATTTCAATCACTTACTCACTATATTTATTTCAGTTTTAGAGTAGTTTCATGACTATTATTATGGCCTTGATGTTTTATTGTTTTCACAAACATAATATTTTCTCTTATTCTATATAGAAACATCATGATTGTAATGAGACAACCCTAGTTACCCAGAGATGGTGCATTATTACATAACATTGGCATGATCACAGGGGATCAAATCCTGAAAGATTGACCAGTTTAGTAGCCTTTAAAGTAATAGATACATTCATAAATTTGACATTACAGCATAAAATAAAAAACAACAACAACATTGTCTTCATTAACCATAGTCATATCCCAGATAATATCCCAGGAATTCATTTATACTATACCTCTTTGCATCCTGGGAAAAATAAAACATAGAAAGGGGTGAGCTCAGATGCTCAGTAAGGATAATAATATAGAAGAAACATTCATAAATAGGCATAAACATTTATGTAAATGTATAAGACTAATACAAAAGCCATTTAAACTTGAAATTCATCACAATATGGAAAATATAAAATCAAATAATGCCATTTACTTATTCACATGGATATTTTACTGGTCAAATAATAACATGCAATATCAATAGCCACTTTCATAATGATGGAATGCATAATTCCAGACATTATAACTACATATTCAAGGCCTTGTGCTGAGACTAAATATAAGGTTTTTTCCAGGCCTTATTCCAAGACACTAGTTTATCTCATTAGACCTACCGATGAATCGAGGAGCTATAGCAGGCTCCACCCATCACTTACTAAGTCCAATGCATTACTCATATGAAAAGGTTTAAACATAACATAAACATTCGTATTAAAACTAGCATACGAACTGTCAATAATTTATCAATAAACCATGAATGGTATGAAATAACACATCCACATAAAACATATCACAAAACCATCAATACAATATGGAATATTTGTATCATACTAAATCTACTTTAAACAAGTTTAAAATTCATCAAAGGATGTTGACATAGTTGAAATGAAAACTATTTGAAAGAAATACCAATTTCTATTATGAAACTATTTAAAATAAAACATTTAACTTAGAAATATTCTTATAATCATGTAAGGGAAGCTTTGACGATGTTATAATGGCGGAAAATAGCCGCACCCACAGTATAAGTTAAAAAAAGACATTCTTACATTAATTTTGTCGAAAAAAGTTATAAAGTACCTTGTTTGGAAAACGATAGAAATATTATTTTAATAAAATCATATAAAAATTCTAATAAGGGTATAAATTAATTTAACCCATAGCCTAGGAAATAGTAAAAAAATTTGAAATAGATTTTTAGAAACACGGATGTGGATGACAAAGAAGTCCCAGTAGATACTTACGTAAAAACAACCTCGGATAATAAAAAGATTGTGAAATTAACCCTTACCTTGTAATTTTCCTTGGATGAGAGTAGGTTAACCATATATATAATGGTTAAATAAATGTTATTAAATAATAAAAATAACCATATACATTAATATGATATCATATATGATCTTCTAATATTGCTTTGTTAATGATATTTCAGTAGTATCATCGTTTCGGGTGTTAACTGATTCATTTTCATTTATATGCTTTGTTACGTAAGTAATGTTTTTTATTGATAGTATGTATATTATTCATATTAATAATGATATTAAGTATTTAAACATTATTTTTAAGCATAAAAAGAAAATTATTCTTTAATTGATATGATGGGGAAATGAATCTTATCGCATTCGTGAAGATGATAATCCGTACGTACCCACGAGCGACAATATCATTTTTTTTATAATAAAATTATATATAATGTGATGGAATATCATTTATACATAATATTTATCATGTTATATTTATTATTTACATCCTTTATACTCATTATTATACCCATCCAAATGATGAAGTGTTTGAATAACAAACTACACCACGACGTCGAAACGGTAATCCGTACGAACGCATGTATGGTGACTTTGTCATTTATATGATGGATAGAATAATGAATATATTTGTACCATTTTTATAATGACATAATAGTATATAGAAGATACTGGATTTATTATTTTAGAATGGAAACAACAAAGAAATAGAAAGTGGAAGAAGAAAATAACATGAAAGAGGTGATGAAATATTTACCTCTTCTTTGGGTTCTTCTTTTTGATTTGATCAAAAGGGATCCATAAAATGACTTTATGACTAAAAAAAGTACTCTATGATGAACGGAGGATAGTTTAGAGGATATTTGGTCTGGTGTTGGCTGAGAAAAATGGCTTTGGAGGTGTGAATTTGAGAGAAGGGGAAGTGCCCTTTTATAAGAGGGGGTGAGGGTCACTTTAGGAAAAGCTTGAAATATTATTTTATAATAAAATCATTTTCGGTTATTAATGTCTCAAAAATGATTTATATCAGGGATACGGTGTGTATGGGTCTAAAACCTCTCAACCAAATGGTTTTAGATAGGATTGGGTCACTATATTAACCTTATCTTTTAGATTTAACTCTTAGTTAATTAGTTTTACATTTCCCATGTCTCTTTGTATTTTTATATTATATGGTTAATAAACATTCTATAAACTTACAATAAAACATCAAGTGGTTCATTAATGAAATATATAATATTATTTAAGCCCTGTTGTCAAACATTAAATTTCTAGGAATGGAATATCAATTAATAATATAATATTTTAAAAAAAAACTCCTTTATGTAAATTTCTACACAATTGGGTATTTTGTTTTTTTTAATTCATAACAGAATTATCACTTCAAAAAAATTTCATTTAATCAAACCTATAATGTCATATTAACCTATAAAATTATTGGAATTTATCAAAATTATCAAATTATATTTACTTGGATATTTATAATATCAATTATTTTAATCTTTCATTAATAAGGTAATTACAACATCATCATTGTGTCATAAATGAATTTAATTATTTAATGTCTAAAAATTATAAATAAAATAGAATTATGTAGGAAATATTTTTCTCTTCCTAATTAATATTTATAGATGAATTTATCTTATGTATAACCCTATATTAAAAATGTTTTAGTTATGAAATTTTGAATTTGTCACTTTTAACTCTTCTGTAAATAAAATAATAATATATGTCCTACTCTAATCCAAGTGAACCTAATGGATCAAATTTTATTCCTAAGGTTGTTTTTGGTCGAAATAAACTTATCCAATAGAATTAAGACATGTGTTAGGGTAATAATAATATCATTTTAACCATTAATTACACTATTTACTTTTAACCGTGGTAAATAAAAGGAAAATATTATGATTCACCAAAAATTATTTTCATCTTATTGAACCAAATTTTACTTATATATATCAACAGTGTCTCTTAGATTTTCTAAATTCGACTCACAGAAGCTGTAAAATTATGTTTTATGCAAATTTGCAAAAGCTCCTAGGAGGTGGGTAAAAGACGGTAAAAAGTTCTATAAAATTTTATATATATGAAATTATTGTTAAATGACTACATTAAATTACAATGAACATATATAGGTATTATGTATCTATTTTTACCTAATATAAATTTAAATTAAATAACTAATTATTTAAATAAAAAGTTGGATTTAACCAATAACGCAGTGTTTTTTCACTATTCATCAAAAATTGAATGTTTTCGGAAAAATACAAAAAATTCACCCTAAGATAATTTTGATATTATGAATCCAAAAAATAAGTCCATTTTGAAAGATAAAATTTTAAAAATTTTAAAAATTTGGTATTACTATTCATAATGGCTAGTTTGATTGGTCGTGGTGTGTTAGAATCTCGAAGTTGTGTACAATGCAAACTATTGCATTCCGCAAAGGGAAACGTAAAGTGGAATATTGGGCTGTTATATTCTCCCCTCCAAATAATTTCATCCTGGATATTTCTAGAATATTACTGCATAAAATGATTCGGTTGGTTCTTCATCATAAGTTCCTCGGGTTCCCACATTGCCTCTTCTGTCTTATGGTTTCTCCATAGAACTTTCACTAGACGAGTTGTATGGTTTCTCAAAACTTTTTCTCTTGTATCAAGAATCTTGACGAACTCTTCGCAATAAGAAAAATCAGGTTCCAGTTCAATTTCCTCATAGGCGAGTACATGTGTTGGGTTAGGAATGTATTTTCTCAATAGTGATTCATGGAACTCATCGTGAACTTTGGAGAGACTTGGTGGCATTTCCAAATGGTAAGATACATCCCCAATTCATTCTAGAATTTCAAAAGGTCCTATGTACCTAGGACACAATTTACCCTTCTTACTGAATCATATAGTTCCCTTCCATGTAGACACCTTCAAGAGAATATGATATCCTACATGAAATTCCAAATCCTTACTTCAGTTATCGACATAGCTCTTCAGCCTACTTTGAGCTACTTTGATTTGGGTTTGGGTTACCTTCACCTTTTCCATTATTTCCTTAACAGATACTAGGCCTACAATTTTTCTTTCACAGACATCATCTCAATAGATTGGTGTGCGACATCTCTTTCCGTATAACGCTTCATATGGTGTCATATGAATACTTGAATGGAAGCTATTTTTATAGGAAAATTATACCCGAGGTAAATATTGATCCCACATACCTTGAAATTCATGTGAGCAAGATCTCAACATGTATTTTAAGTTTTGAATAGTTTGTTCTGATTTTCAATCAGTTTGAGGGTGTTAGGATGTGCTCAAACAAAGATCAGTATCCATGGATTTCTGAAGAATTTTCCAGAGTATTGATATAAAATGGGGATCACGATTAGAAGAAATTGATAAGGGTACTCCATGAAGTCTTACAACTTTATTAATATATAGTCTTTGTAAACGTTCATGTGGTAAATCTTCTCTTATTGCAAGAAAATGTGCTGACTTGGTAAGACAATCAATAATGACCCATATTTCATCATTCCTTCTAAGAGTCATTGGTAGTCCAATGACAAAGTTCATCATACTATTATCCCACTTCCACTCAGGTATGAGAAGAGGTTTCATGACTCTTCTAGGCTATTTTTTTCTATCTTTCACTTGTTGAAAAACCATATATCTTTACACAAAATCCGCAATCTCCCTCTTCATGTTGTCCCACCAAAAATTTCCCTTCAAATATCTATACATCATAGTGCTACCAGGGTGTATAGAGAAATTGGAGCTATGTGAATCATCTAACAATTACCTTTTCAGTTCAGGTATATCAGGAAAACAACATCTCTTCCCAAATTTCAAAATCCCATATTCATATATGAAGTCGATCAATCTCCTATCGTTCACAGCCTTAATTTTCTTTTGAAATTACTCATCATCATCCTGAGAACATTTTATCCTTTCTAGTAAAGATGGTTTGGCAACCATTTGAAAAAGTATTGATGTTTCACCATCCATGATTATTCCAATATCCATATTCACTAGATCCCTGAAAATATGATCACTTTAAACTCTCATCTTGTTCAAAACTCCATGATCCTTTATGCTCAAAGAATCTTCCACCTTATTTTATTTCCTCAGGTGGTAGTGTATTGTTCAGTCATAATCCTTGAGTAATTTAAGCTATCTCATTTGCCTCATGTTTAGTTCTTTCTGTGAGAAAATATACTTCAAACTCTTGTGATCGGTATATATCTCACATTTTTCACCATAGAGATAATGTTTGCATTTGTTCAAAGAAACAATTACAGCTGTTAACTCAAGATCATGAGTTGGATATTTTTTCTCATGAATTTTTAGCTATCGTGATGCATAGGCAATAACACTATCATTATGCATAAGGACAAAACCAAGTAATTTCTTTGATGCATCTCTATAAATAACAAACACATCATTCCCTAATGGTAGAGTCAAGATAGGAGCATTGACTAATCTTCTCTTCAGTTCTTTGAAACATTCTTCACACTCTTCTGTTCAAACAAATTTAACCCCTTTAAGTGTGAGATTGGTTAATGGGTTAGCCAATCGGGAAAAATTCTAGAGGAAACGCCGATAATAACCTACTAAACCAATAAAACTGTGTACCTTGGTTATACTTATTGGTGTTGGCCATTCTTGGATCTCCTTTGTCGTAGAAGGATCACCCGAGATTTCATCCTTAGAGACAATGTGGCCATGAAAAGAAATATCTTAATGCCAGACTTCACACTTTCTAAACATACCATATAATTCATTTCTATTAAGGGTTTTTAGGATAATGAGTAAGTGATTTTCAGGATCATAGTGTCTTTTAGATTATACCAAGATATCATCAATAAATACCACTACAAATTCATCAAGATATTCCTTGAAAATTCTGTTTATTAGATCCATGAAAACAGAGGGTGAATTAGTAAACCCAAAAGGAATTATCGTAAACACGTAATGCTCGTACCTAGTTTGGAATGTTGTCTTTGGAATGTCTTCCTTCTTCACACACAACTGAAGATATCTAGATCGTAGATCAATCATTGAAAAATATTGAGCTCCATGAAGTTGATCAAATAAATCATCAATGCAAGCTAGGGGATACGTGTTCTTTATTGTTATAGCATTGATCTCCCTGTATTCAATCCACAACCTCACAGATCCATCTTTCTTCTTAACAAAAAGAATAAGGGCTCCCTATGGAGAAACATTGGGGAGAATAAATACCTTATTACTCAATTCCTCTAGTTGTTTCTTTAGTTCCACTAATTCCATAGTGGTCATTCTATAAGGGGTCCTCGATATGGTCCTTGAACCCAGAATTAAGTCAAAGGAAAATTCAATTTCTCGTTCTGGAGTATGTCTTGGTAAATCCTCTACAAACACATCAACCTATTATTTCACAATAGGTAAATCCTCTATTTTAACATTCATTTCCTCACGCACAATTATTTCATTCACTTCATCCCTAATAATTTAATTTAGTTGAGCTATTGGGGGTGGATCTAGATAAGAATCAGATGGTGACGTTTCTGCATTAAAGATAAGGTGTTCTTTATCATCATCATCAAAACTTGTATCCTTGTTTTTCTTACAATAAATTTTCGCATTATGTTCCAAACGCTAATCCATACTGAGGATTATATCAAATTCAATCATGGGTATGATGAAAAGATCAGCAAAGAGAGAACATTTATATTCCCAAATGGGAACTGATTCACAAAACAATATTGCAATGATACATCCCTTAGGATTATTAACTGAAAACTCCCTTATTAAATAAAATTGGAAATATCTAATTTTCATTGAAAATAGGAATATATAAAACAATGTGATGATATAGAATCATATAAATCATTTTTAAACAAGAAGAAACCATTTAATTACCTCCCACCACGTCTTTAGGAGCTTCAACCTAAGCAGTAGTGATCGAATAAGATTGGCCTTGATCCCTTGGACTTGTTCTGAGGTACGTTTCCTTGGCACTTAGAACATTCATTTTCATGATTACCCTTTTCTCTACAATTTTAGAATTTAACATTGACAGCCACTTTCTTCCCTTTGAATTCACGAGCTTAGTGGCCTTTTTCACCACACTTGTAAGAGAATCTCATTCCCCTCAGGAAAGTAACAGGGTGTTTCTTCTCACATTTACTACAGGATGGATATTCAAAATTTCCCATATTCTCATTATTTCCATTTATAGAGTGTTCATCAGATTTCTTCTTCTCTTTCTTTTCTTGAAAGTCATAAGACTTAGAGAATTCCTTTTCTGTTGTGATAGCACATGAGACAATATCTTCATACGATGAGAAGGATTGTGAAACTAATGCTAGATGGAGAAATGGTATTATCTCCTCAAATAATCGATCAATCTTACTCCTTGGGTTACGTATATAATCTGTTGCATACTTTTCTATCCTTGTAAAGTTAGCCTCATACTTTGCGAAATTCTCATCCTCCTTTTTCCTCAGACTCAAAAAATGTCTTTCCATATTTGCTCGATGGTCATGATGAAAGTATTTTTCTAAGAAAAGTTCTTTAAACTCCCTCCATTCCATGTTTGATATGTCTTCATCTTCCTTTGTGTTTTGTATTAATGGCCACCATTGATTTACATCTCTCGTGAGGCGATAAACTACCATGAACACTTTTTACCTTTCACTACTCCCCAAAACATGAAATATTTTCTCTAAGGAACTTATCCATTTCTCAGCTACTAATGGATTTTTACTCCCATTGAATTTTGGTGGTTTTTTCCTCATTAAGCGGTCTAACACTGATCCTCTGCTTTTTGGATCAGGGTGCTCCATACGAGTAAGGTTATTACTCATAACCTGAGTGAGTTGTCCCAGTATAGTGATAAGTTGATCACCACCAGCTGCTTCACTAGCTCCACTATAATTATCTTGAGTAGGAGGTCAATCCCTACATAGATTACATGTGTTGATATGGTTTCCATTCCTTCCACTAGGCTCCACTTCTAATCAATGGCATTCACTAGATTAATTTTTGAATCGCAATACATAATTCCAAACTTGTAAAAAACTTAACATAAATTGAGAAGTTTATGGATATAATCCATAATCATAAAAATGTTTTTCTTGAGGAATTATATACTCATAAAACCGTCATAATGGTTTTTAAAGAAAATGATAATTATCCTACGCATATCCCCCGAGAGTGTTGTAACCAAGAGTGCAGCAAGGCCCGCTATTGTGCACCAGTTCCAGTTCGATTCTAGCTCAAAGTTGTGTGTTCGGGTCTTACCCCTAGGTACATCTGTGTCAAAGCCACCTCTACCTGCTCATATCCAGATAGGGATGTATTGCTTAGAAAACTCACAAAATCCCCACATTACCAAAATTCATGGAAGTTCTTCTATACTAATCTTCAATGTCTACCTTAGGGTAATGTGCTCTAATCAGAGTTTATCGAAATCTATTTTCCAAGATTTGTACTAAAATTTCTCTGATACCAACTGTAATGCCCTGACCCCAGTTACCGGGACTCACTGCATTATTACATAACATTGACATGATTACAAGGGATCAAATCCCGAAATACCAATCAATTTAGTAGCCTTGGAAGTACTAGATACATTCATAAATTTTACATTACATTATACAGTGAAAAACAACAACAACATTGTCTTCATTAACCACAGTAATATCACATAGACTATCCTTTCAAGTCAGTCATAATATACCTCTTTGCATCCTGGGAAAAATAAAACATAGAAAGGGGTGAGCTCAGATGCTCAGTAAGGATAACAATATAGAAGAAACTTTCCAAAATAAGTATAAACATTTAAGTCAATGTATAATTCTAAAAAATATGTTTAAACTTGAACTTCATCATAATATGGAAAATATAAAATCAAATAATTCCATTAAATTATTCACAAGGATATTCTACTAGTTGAATAATCACATGCAACATCAATATCCACTTTCATAATGATGGAATGCATAATGCTAGACTTCATGACCACATAGTCAAGGCCTCATGTCAGACTACAAATAAGATTTTTTCAAGGCCTTATTCCAAGACACTATTTTGTCTCATGAGACCTACCAATGCATCGAGGAGCTATACAAGGCTCCACCCATCACTTACTAAGTCCAAATCATACCTCATATGAAAATGTTTAAACATAACATAAACATTCATATTAAAAAAATAATATGAAATGTCAATACTTTATCCATATACCATGAATGGTATAAAATAACACATCCATAGTCAAACATATCACAAAACCTTCAATACAATATGGAATATTTGTATCAAAATAAATCGAATTCAAATATGTTTAAAATCCATCAAAGGATGTTGACATTGTTTAAATGAAAACTATTTGAAAGAAATACAACATTCTATTTTGAAACCATTTAAAAGAAAAAATTTATCTTATAAATATTCTTATAATATTATAAGGTAAGATTTGACGATGTTATAATGTTGGAAAATATCCACACCCACCGTATAAGTTAAAAAATACATTCTTACCTTAATGTTATCGAAAAAGGTCATAAAGTACCTTGTTCAGAAAATGATATAAATATTACATTATAAACATCTTATAAAAATTAAAATAAGGGTATAAATGAATTTAACCAATATCCTAGGAAATAGGTAAAATCTTTTGAAATGGATTTTTAGAAACATGGATGTGGATGATAAAGAGGTCCCAGTAGATACTTACGTAAAAACAACCTCGGATAATAAAGATATTGTGAAATTAACCCTTACATTGTACTTTTACTTGGTCAAGAGTAGGTTAAACTCCTGTATAATGGTGAAATAATTGATATTAAATTATAAAATAACCATATACATTAATATTATATCATATTTTATCTTCTAATATTGCTTTGTTAATGATATTTCAATAGTATCATTGTTTCGGGTGTTAACTGATTCATTTTCCTTTATATTCATTATTATGTAAGTAATGTTATTATGGATGGGATGTATCTTATTAATATTCAGAATGAAATTATGTCTTTAAAAATTATTGTTAATCATCAAATTAAAATTCATCTTGAATGGATATGATGGGGGAAATGAATCTCATCGCGTTCGTGGAGACGGTAATCTAAACGTACACACGAGTGACAATATCATTCTTTTGATATTAATATCATATATAATGGGATGTTATATCATAAATACATAATAATTATCATGTTATATTTATTATTTACATCATTTATACTCATTATTATACCCATCAAAATGATTAAGTGTGTGAACAACAAACTGCACCACGACTTGGAGATGGTAATCTGTACGTACGCATGTATGGTGACTTTGTAATTTATAGGATAGATAGAATAATTAATAGAGTTGTACCATTTTTATAATAACATAATAGTATATATAAGATACTGGTGTTATTATTTTATAATGGAAACCACAAAGAAAGAGGATGTGGAAGAAGAAATGAACTTGAAAGAGGTGATGAAATATTTACCTCTTCTTTAGATTCTTCCTTTTTATTTGATCAAAAGGGCTCCTTAGAATGGCTTTATGACTAAAGTAAGGCCTCTATGATGAAGGTATGATAGTTTAGAGGATATTTGGGCAGGGTTTGGACGATCCAAATGGCTTTGGGGTGTGAATTTGAGAGAAGGGGAAGTGCCCTTTTATTAGAGGGGTGAGGGTCACTTTAGGAAAAGTTTGAAATATTATTTTATAATAAAATCATTTTCGTAATCTAATGGCTCAAAAATGATTTATTTCTAGGATAAGGTGGTTATGGGTCACAATACATTCAACAAATAAGTTTTAGATAGGTTTGGCTCACTACAATAACCTTATCTTTTAGATTTAACCCTTTGTTAATTAGTTTGACCTTTACCATGACTCTTTGTATTTTTATATTATATGGTCAATAAACATACTATAAAATTCTAAGTAAACCTCAAGTGGTTCATAAATGACATGTATAATATTATTTAAGCGCTTTTTAAGAACCCTATATTTTTAGTAATGGAATATTAATTAATAATAAAATAGTTGTTTTAAAAACAGTTTTATGTCAATTTTGACACTATTTGGTATTTTGTTTTTGTTAAGTTCATAAAAACATTATTACTTAGAAAAAAACATTAATTTAATTAACCTTAACATGTCATATTAACATAAAAAATTATTTTAATTCATTAAAAGTATAAAATTAAATTTATTTGGATATTTATTATATCAATTATTTTATTCTTTCACTAATAAGGTAATTAATTCATCATCATTGTGTCATAAATAAATTTAAGTATTTAATGTCTAAAAATTTAAATAAAATATAATTATTTAATAAATCATTTTATCTTTATAATAAATATTTATAGTTGAATTTATCTTATGTATAACCCTATATTAAAACTTATTTAGTTATGAAATTTTCAATTTAAAACTTTTAAATCTTCTTTAAATAAAATAATAATAAATGTCCTAATCTAAACTAAGTGGACCTAAAAGGTAATATTTTATTCCTAAGGTTGTTTTTGGTAGAAATAAACTTATTCAATAGAATTAAGACATGTGTTAGGGTAATAATAATGTCATTTTTACCTTTAATTACCCTATTTAATTTAAACCATGGTAAATAAAAGGAAAAAGTTACTATTCATCAAAAATTATTTTCATCTTATTGAACCACATTTTACATACTGATATCAACATTGTCTCTCTGAGTTTTAAAATTCAACTCACAGAACAGGTAAAATTATGTTTTATTCCAATTTTCAAAAGCTCCTAAGAGGTGTGTAAAAGACTGTAAAAAGTTCAATAAAATTTTATATATGTAAACTTACTATAAAATGACTCCAATGAATTACATTGAACTTATATAGGTATTATGTATCTATTTTTACCTAATTTAAATTTAAATAAAATAACAAATTATTTAAATAAAAAGTCATTTTTAACCAATAACACAGTGTTTTTCACTATTCATCAAAAATGGAAAGTTTTCAAAAAAATACCAAAAAATTCACCCTAAGCTAATTTTGATATTCTGAATCCAAAAATGAAGTACATTTTGAATGATATAATTTATAAAATTTCAAAAGGTGGGTATTACTATTCATAACGGCAAGTTTGATTGGTCGTGGTGTGTTAGAATCTCGAAGTTGCGTACAATGGAAGCTATTGCCTTATTCAAAGGAAAATGTATTGTGGATGCTTGGGGTGTTACAATGATCTTGGTATATCTCTTTTTCAAATTTGAGCATGTCCTTATCCAAAGTCCTATACCTATATTCATTTATCATCCATTTAATAATCCTTGTTCCTATTTCTTCTTTTTATGTCAACCCTATATTAGAAATTTTCTAAATTAGTAAATTATTTTTATCAGCATTTGTAACACCATAATATTTTGGAATATATTTTTTTCTTTGTAAATACTAGATTTAATATCTTATTCCAAAAATCAACACCAAACTAAAATGAGAAGTAACATAAAGATGAATATTATTTAAAAATACATGAGTAATAATTTATCTAGTAAATAAAAATATATTACTCAACTAAACTTTCTTACAATAAAACGATAAATAATAAATATGAATTATCATTAAAAATGAATTTTATTTCTTAAATAACCATTTTTAAGTGTTTTCAATTTTATACAAAGAAATTTAAATTAACATTTATTAATAATATTATATATTGACTAATATATTAACATTATAAAAATTGGTAATTGATATAAATAATATTAAGGACACTTAAAAAATATTTTTCAATAAAATTATTTTTTATTTATATTTGTTGTTTCTAATTAAAATGTAAATTTATATATTTAAAAATTATATTTTAATAAAATGAACATATTTTTTGAATTCATAATGTAAAAAAATATCCAAATATAAATATATAGGATTTTTCTTACAATATTTATTTTTAAATAAATAGTGAAAATGCATTTTTTATTAATACTATAGCATTTTGGACTTTGTAATGATACAAGAATGGATTAAAAATTTTATAAAACCTTTTTCTAAAAACATTAATATTTTTTATGAGTAAATTTATTCATTTAAAAATACTATGTTGAATTTTGAAAACCAATGTTTAACATTTTGAAACTTAAGTAATCTATTATTTTAATAATATATTTGTTTTTATTATTTACTTTTAATTATATTTTAATAAGGTGGAATTATATTTTCGATTAATTTTATAGACACATAAAATGTATTTTGTTAATAATAAACCAATTAATGTCATATTATTCAATGATATTGATAATTTTATCTTAATCATAATTTTTATGCAAAAAATACAATGTTTATTTAAATGGTTTTCAAGAAATATGTGAGAAAATATTAAAATTAATATTTATCACCATTAGAAATTTTATTTTAATGAATGGATTTAATATTTGGAATCAATAGGTGAAATTTATTTATTTATTCTTATATTATTTTTTTCAATGAAATTAAATTACTTAGGTAAAAATTAGTTTCCATAAAAAATGGTAAAAGTGAAATATCTATAAGAAAACTACTTAAAACATGTTAAATACATGTGTGAAACTATATGGTTAAGTATTTCTCATCCATAACCCTTCCACTACTCCATTATTATCCATTATTATTTTCATTTATCCTTTTAATAATGACATTACCTTTTATATTATTACAGAAATGTATGTCTCCTCATTTATAGAAGGATTCAATACCACACCTACTATTCACAAACCAAGCTTCCTATATTTGAAAAAATATTTCCCAAATAGGAAAAAATCTCTTATAAACTCCATATAGTTTTAGTTTTCTCAAAATACCAATACTCAATTACTTAATTAAAATTTTAAATATCTCTTCTAGAGAGTAAGGTAAACATCTCAAGTACTCCCTTTCATTTTCTTTTTATTTCATTACTATTATACTTCTTATGAATATAATCCATATATATATTAATAATTATGTCAATATCATAAGTAAACATAAATTATAATATGTTTATGATATAACCATTTTCTAAATTCCTCTCAACCATTTAGAAAACCAAAATGTCGTTTGTGTTACGTCTGGACTACCACCTCCATTAGCGATGTGATATGTTTTTCATAATATCCTTGCATGGATGGTTAAAATAGGCATTTCTGGAATAAATATGATATTCATAACATTATAAATATTTTTAAATTATAATCCACTCTTTATCTTCGTCTCTTTTAATAGAGATGAATGTGTCGCCCATGTATGTGTGCAGACAACCGCCTTCACAAAAGTGACGTAATTCATTTTTTAATATTGTCTTTTATCATGTATAATAATTAAATAAGAAATGATTCTACACCATATAAAAAATTAAATAATATCATTATGTTTTTATAATAATGATATTATTCAAAAAATATATTTCCCTGACCATACACACCCATAGATTATAACTTGTTCTTGTTTGGGTTAGTTTAACCACATACTTGAATAATGTTATATTTTTTTATCATAAACTAATAATAAAACATAAATACTAGTTTTATTAATCATGAATGATCATGTAATGTTATTATATTTCTACAAAGGTTATATTAATATTTAACTTATTATTATTGTACCACCTATTTGTTTATTAAAATTTATCGAAACAAGCTTGTCACTAACTTTATCATAAAGAATCATAACTAAAATACTTGTGAACTAAAATTATAATATTATATATAACTATAAAAATTAAATAAATTACCTATAATGGTATCATAATGGTTAAATTTGAATACGTAAACAATAATTGACATTGTTATTATGAAACTAGTATTAAACAAACTATTGAAGTTAATAACATCTGATCATGAAAATAACTTATAACTAAGTAATATAATTTTAATAAATAATAATAAATGATTTTAATAAAAATTTATATGTATGGATATGGTTATGAAATAGGTTATTAAGGTATTCATTTTTTTATATAGTATGTTAGAGCATGTTCAACTATGCCGGAATAAAATGTAAGGGTTTTTTCTTACTAAATTTTTGTTCATTGAGTTGTGAATATTCTTCTTGATATTTATTATTATAATTTTGGCATGTTATTCCATATGATTTTATTATTTTTATAATTCTATTTATTTTATTTTTATTTATATATCTATAATTTTAACCCTCTTTTCAAATGTTTTCTACTTCATTGATTATGATGTTCGTAAAGGGTTTCTCGTCTAAATTTTTGTTCTTTGAGACTTATTCCATATTGAACACTTATTTAATTTTTTTATTTTGTATATACTTCCCATATATGTTTTATTTTAACACCATTAATGAAATTAAGTATATTTAGTAATCTATCATGAGATCTCAATTCATGGGTATTTTATTCAAATGTTAGTAAAGTCGTAAAGGTTTTTTGTTAACTCAAACCCTCATTCATAAAGTTATAATGTTTCATCTTGGAAACCTTACTTATATGATTATTTTGTTCCACACTAAAATTTCATATTATTATATATTATTATCTCTATGAAAATGACACTTTTGATTCAAAATTTTCTCTGTTATGAATTTGTTCCCCATAAAAGTTTTTCATTGTTTAGAATAATCCACATTCCCATTGATAGTTATTTTTATTTAAGGACCATATTTTCCCTTCAATTCAATGTTATCATTCATATTTTTAAACCTAATTATGTGATATCTTATGTTGGATTAATAATTCCCTTCTCATATTTTTAAAAATATGTTTTATTATCACTTTTAAAAGGTAAATTTCAATAAAATTTATGTTAAAATTTTAACATAGTTTTACTTATATGATAATTTATTTTATCTTCTACTCAAAATTTCCTTAAGATAAAATTTATTTATTTTTTAAAGATCCATTATTTAAGGTTTTTTTTTTGAAAATTCAAACTTTTCACTTAACCTTTTCTAAAATAACTATGGAAAATTACTTGTAACTTCATCTTTTTCCAATAATATTAAAAATTATTTCTAATTTTTAAAGGATTTATATGTTAGAAAATTTTTCACAATTACGATAATTATTTTGAAATGAAAATCCTTTCATTGTTTTAAAATTTTTATTAAAAAAAACCTAATTATAATAATTTTAATATTAAATTGGATACTTCCATTATTTGTTCAGATGATTTACTCAATGAATGTAAAAAGGTATTTTCTATATATTTCAACATATTTACTACTTATTATGTTACAATTGTCATATTTTATCATACCACCATCTAAATTATTTCTCTATATGGATTAAGAAATACTCTATTCATGTTTTCATGTAACTGTTCTCTTTTCCATAGGTAAATTAAGTGCTATTTTAAATTTTAATGTTTTCATGTTCATGTATGAATAATTATTTTTGATGGTTCTGGTCCTATATCACCCTAAAATGTATTTATTTATGTTCTATATATCATGATATTAAAAAACTTACAAAGGTAATATCAGATTCCCAAGTGGGTGGATGGGTAGTAGCTCAATCCCAAGAGGGTACAGAGGTAGTATCATTATCCAAAGAGGATACAAAAGTAGTAACATAATTCTAATACGGTAAAGGGGTAGTTTCCAAATCCCAAGAGGGAAAATGAGTAATAGAAGAAGTCCAACTTGGTATATGGGTAGTATCACAATCATAATAGGGCGCATGAGTGGTTTCAAAATCCCAATATCCTAAAAGGGTTCACGTGTAATACCCAATCCCAAGAGGGTACATGTGTAATATCCCAAGATCATGAAGTCACATGGGTAGTGGCCCAATTCCAAGTGGGTACATGGGTTATCATCCCATGCTTAATAAAGTACATAGGTTATCATCAAATCCCAAAATTTCTATTATATGAGAATCAAGTAGTAATTCTTTCTCTACTAGGTTAAGATTTCATATAATCTCGCTTATGTTGCGTTTATAGGTCATATGATTATGTTATTTTACCATAAATCATGTTTATTTCTCATTTTTCTAAAATCCTATGAAATATTAGTTGATTTGTTATTTGAGACTACATGTCATTCTATTATGAATTATAGGAAAACCTTATTATTTTATGTACATCTTGATGAGATATTTGTCCCAAGTTCATGATTTTCATATAACTATTATCTAAACCTTGATGAACTTTTTTTTTGTTTTTTGAGAGAGTGTTTGATCTCACCCCTTTCAAATGTTTTTGATCCCCAGGTTATGAAGATGAATATAGTGTATGATAAGTATAGAAGGGGGTCTAGTTCAGTTTGATTATAAATAAATTTTCATGGGAATCATAAAATAAATTTTATATATAGCTTATACTCAAGGACACTAAACATTCCATTCTTGGGGTTTTGTAATTATTTATAAGATATAATGGTTAACTAATGTAAATGGTGTAAAATAAGGATAGGTTAATCTCACTTTATATCGAATATAGTGTTTAAATAAAATTATTTTAGCACCAGATCTGTGATTGTGGGTATGGGATAACTTAGTTTGTATCAAAAAAGGTTTTATTTACTATTGGGGATTTGTTCAGTTATTTTTAGTTCTTGGGATTAGAGAAATATAGTGATAACCCGAGGTATAAGCCTAAGTATAGGGTAACATCTTGGAATTTTGGTAAAGTTTTTAGGGTATTTTTTTCCTATAAATTGCATCCCTTTATAGATACTAAAATGATGATGTGTTTTCAGAATATATGCACTTAGGGTTAATCACCCTGAAAAATTATAGTGGAGTATCGACACGATCTTTACTCACTTCACATGAGTGGGCCTAAGACTGCACACCAGGATAGAAACATAGGGTGGTAAGATTTGGTAATTTACATAGGCATTATTAAATTTTTTGAATGATTTAAATAGAAGTTAATGATGTAATATATATTGTTAGAATATAAAACTTTATAATAAAATTTCCATGGAATACCAAGGTTAAACTAAAGGAGTCATATAATATTTGAATCAAAAGTATCATATATTGAAATGATGGTGTCCTTAGAGAATACAACATAGGATTTAGTTTTCTTATTAATATGATCATTTAATCTGATTTTATTAGACATTATCATAATAATTTTTTATTTATTATCTTCTTGGGTAACATGATCATTAAATTGATGTTGTGAAAGATATATCTCTAAAACATCTAAAAAGAATATTTGTTATAAAAAAGATTCCTAGTATGAATGAAGATGGTAAAGAGTATATCTAATTAGAAATAAAATCATGAGTCATATGTATCTTTTGGACTCCCTTAACTATTTATTGGTGAAAAATAATTAAATATGAGATGAAATAATTTTTTAAAGTTGTATAATGAAAAACATTGAGATTTTGGAATATATTTTTCCTTAAATAAATACTATTTTAAATAGACTATTGCACCTGAAAAACCAAAATAAAATGGACCACAATATATTAGATTAATTTAACTAATAAAATTATGAGAATAAAAAAATCACTAGTGAATAAAAGGATATTTTTTCAATTGAATTTTCTTATAATTAGAGGATAAAAAATGTATATGATTTAATAGTAAAAGGAATGTTCTTTATCAAATAAATGTTATTAAATTGTTTTATATTTTATCCTAATAAGTTAAAATGAAATTTTAAAATATTATTATATATTAAAAAATATATTAAGACTTTTTAAATTATAAATTGATATGAAATAATATTAATAACACTTAACAACATCATTTTGAATAAAAATTATTTTTATTTAAATTTTTTACATTCATTTAGAAGATAAATTTATAAATATTTAAATTTTAATTTTACAAAAATAACTTCATTTTTAAATTTATCAGGTCAATATTATCCTATGATTAATTTTTGTGGTTTTTATGAAAAAAGAAAATTTTACGGGAATAATGGAAAATAATTTTTTTAATAATACTGTAGTAATTTGGATTTTATCAGAATATCAGCCTTAATTAAAACTTTTATAATAAAGTTATGATGAAAATTAAAATTTTTAATCTGTAAAATAATTTATTTAAAAATAATCTTTTGAATTTATGAAATCCATGTTTAACCTTTTGAAACATTTGTAATTTTTTATAACAATGAAAAAATATTTTTCAAAATATTCTTTAATTTTTTTTCCCTAGGTATAATTATAGATTGGATAAATTTTAATGCCACATAACTTTTATTTGGTTATTAATAAAATAATTAATATCATTTAAATAAAAAATTATAATTTTATCTTAATCATTATTTATAAAAATAAAAACACACTCTCTAAACATGAGTTTTATGCTTTATGTTCTCTAATATTAAAATTAATTTGTATCAATATTAGATATTTTATTTTAATAAATTTATTTAATATCTAAAATCATCAGGTAAAATCATTTTATTTTTACCCATTAAAAGTAAATTGATAAGGTAAAAATTATTTATCCTAGTAAAAACCGAAAATGGTAAAGTGAAAAATTTATGAGTGAGAGATTTAAGAACATGTTAGAAATATGTGTCAAAATGTATGGTTGAGGATTTATAGACCTCACCTCTTATTAAAATCCATTGTTGTACATTATTGGATCCACATGTTCTTTGAATCACGACTTAAACATTATATTATTATCAAAATTCCACTTCTCTCTTTTATAAAAGTATCCATCAACAACCCACATCTCTTAAATCCCAAATCATAATATATTATACTGAAATATGAAAAAATAACTCCTAAAAATTATTAGAAATTTACTAAATGTTTTAATATTCTAAAAATATGCCTATAAAATCCTTATTATAATTTATAAAGGAGCTCTTCCAAGGAGTAAGTTAAAACTATCAATCATTCATTTATCTTATCTTTTAATTTACTTATTATTTTACCTCCTATGTATCTAATGTATCCATGTATACATAATTTAATTTTTATCATAATTGGAATGAAATTTAATTATGTTTACAGGATGAAAATTTTCTATCTTCCTCCCATTCGTTCATAAAATAAAAACGTCTCTTGTGTTACGTGCAGACTATTTCCTCCAAAACCGATGTGATTCTATTTTTCATAATTTAATTGAATTACTAGATAAAAGGGTTATTTAAGGAATACTTATGATATTTATAATATCATTAAAACAATAAAATTACAAACCATTCACTATCTTCCACATATTCTATGGAAAATAATGTGCCGCCCATGCATACATGTCAGCTACTACGCCTACCAAAGTGACATATTTCAGTTGTCACTTAATTTTGTTATAATGTCTCCAAATATATTAAAATATTATTAACCAACTTAAAAAATTATATCATTATTCATCTGTAATAATTATTTTATACCAAAATAATGACTTCTTTAATTTTACTCACTCATATATTATAGTTTGTTCTTGTTTGAGTCGGTTTAACAACCTACTACAACAATGCTATAAAATTATCTCATGGATTATTGTGGAAACATAAATAATGTTGTTATTAGAAACTAATGAAAAAATATTTTTTTGTATGGTTCTGGAATTGTTATATTAATATTTAGGTTATTATTGTTATATCAAACATTTATTAGTTAAAAGATACAGAAACAAGCCCATCCCCAACTTCATCATCATGAATCATAACAAAAATACTTATGAAATACAATTATAACATCATATATCATCATACCACATCTATTAGAATAATTATAATGACATTGAAATGATGAAATTTGAATATATAAATAAAAATTAACTCTTTCATTGTAAAACTAGTACTAAATAAACAATAGAATATAATAGCATCCAATGATGAAAAAACATAAATAACTAACATATTTGTAATAAATTATCAAGACCCTACCCAACATGGCTTAATTTATTATGGATAACCTAAGTGATACTACCCCGAGTCAGCCTCTAATATTCTAGGGGCTAGTTACTAGCATCATGTAGGAATAACACAAATATGAGAGGCATTATCCTAAGGTACCGGTACACACTAGCACATCCCCAAACCCAAATAATAATGAAATGGAAAGAAAAAATGATAAAAATAATGAATTCATAACATATATCTCGTATCATAGTATGAAAAATTATAGAAAAAAATAAATGGCACCAAATACAAGAACACCCAAAACTAGAAAAATTAATTTCTAACCAACTAATAAAGAGTGGACTACTATCAAATTCAACACTGATATACACCTCATTCATTCTTTCCCAAGAAATACTCCACCTCATCCTATTCTTCTAATGACTCTATAAAACAATCATCAACTGCATAATACATGACATGTATGGAAATATCCCACGCATGGTTAAGTATAACAACACCCTGTAGGACCCCCCCCCCCCCCCCCCCCGAAAAAAATAAAGCA
Source organism: Viscum album (assembly GCA_963277665.1). NCBI lineage: Eukaryota > Viridiplantae > Streptophyta > Magnoliopsida > Santalales > Viscaceae > Viscum > Viscum album. The sequence continues at coordinate 1,779,760,605 of OY728157.1, forward strand.
TCGTGAGTACTCATCTCATCACTAAATATGTTTGAGAAATAAGATATTAGACATAACGATGAACAAGAATAAATACAAACATACTTAGAAAGACACCATATCCCACATGGTCTCAAACATAAATCCAATAATAGGATTCTTCTAGAGGTATAAAGGTAACACTCATATTGGAGAAAACCACTCAATGAGCTATTCTACCACTAAGGACACTCTACTGAGATGTCTATCTCGACAGGCCACACTCCACTAATGTCACTCATCAAATCAGTCATGATCATTGAGTTTATCCTATAATAATCAAAAAGTAAATTGAGAGGGTTTATCTAATATAAAAAATAAATTAGACTAATACCCTATCATAAAGATCAAATAATGATAAAAAGTCAGGGGTTTAATTTCTAGGGATTAATGGGGGACACATTCTTCTACTAGATTTATCCGACTAGATAAGGGATCAATGATCGTGTAAATGTACGTAATGTTTATTCCATAAAACCTACCTAGGGAGTATGAAGGAAATGGGGATGGGTCTAGGAAACTCTAGGTGATTATTTCTCTAATCCACTAAGGGGTTTTATATCTATTTCTCAGGTCCAGATGCCATACTAAAACATCACAGAAGGGGACTGAGACTAAATCACTCCATAAAAAGGTGACTCACTTGAATTGTACAATTCCAATAATGTTATAGAGGGATCATGATCCTATGATGAGGATCTAATGCTATATGAAATCCTCATAGGAATGGACAAATGGAACACACTAAATCGATATTGGTCAAATAGAGCTCACATAATCTCATAAAAATATGACATGAGGAGAACGAGGGCTCCAACCCATCCTTGAAAGAGTACATGGCATGTCCTGTGGGGTACATGAAGTAACTTGTTAATCCTAGTAAATCCCATGTCTATACCTCTCAAAACATGTACTTTTACACAATAAAATTTGTTTCCCTATGGTTATATTACATGTAGATGATTATATGCAACTGGGTATGTCACCCACAAACACTTTTTCCCATGACCGTGTACATCTAGCGATGCCCGTGCATGAGGGTTTGCCCATTTACCTGGTCGTTTACAATCACTTGACTCAACCCGTGTGATCTGGAAGTTTCATGTAACTAGTTATGTCCATGCCTATGTATCCTCTATGATAAATGATAATCCACTAAGTAAGGGTCACGCGGTGTGTGAAACATGTCACACAATGTGTGATTCTTTTCTTCTTCACAGAAACCCTAGTGCTTCATCCAAGTCCCCACATGGTGTGTGTCTCGTGATTAAACACCTTTTATTTCAAAAGTTTCCAAAATCCCATAGATATTAACATGATATTCATATTCCATTTCCATCATGATAAAAAATTCCCACAAACCTCTAATCTAGTGTTTGACTATCTGTGCAATATACGGTGGAAGGATTCTAGCTTTTAATTCACAAGAAATCACTTCTTAAAGCCATGTCGTCATCATACACCAAAATATCATTCATGTATATCTTTAATTTGGTCTTTATTCATTGTCACCACCATTGAAACTCAATCACATCACCAAATGAAACATTGATCTTTAGTATTAATCTGTTGTTCCAAGAAATGGATGTGCACTGATTGATAACCTGGGTATTTTTCAGACCACCAGTCAAAATAAAAAATGGTTATAAACATATAAATAATGATGGGAGAAAACCAAGAAAAACAAGATATAAATGAACCTTAACTATGTTTGGTTTGGCCTCAATATTGTTACATTAGTATGAATAAAAAATATCCAAACAAACAAAATATAAATACTCCCAAATACAGTAAAAAACACATCCCCAAAAAATGATTGAACCATGAATTAATATGTAAAAGTATTTGATTAAAACTCTTAATGAGATAAATAAATGGGATAAAATTCACCTAAAAAATAACCTAAATAAATTTTGATCGATCACTAGTAAATAACAGTCTTTTGTTGTCATCGTTGGAAGGATCGACAAATTTTTTGTCGTTAGCTATCCTTTTGTTAATTTGATCGTCAATACATGATCCCAATGTCCACCAACAGTCCTCCACTGCCACATCATAATTATTTGGATTATGATTCTAACCCTTAAAAGTGTCTATATAAGTGTACTTATAGAATATAAATTGTTTACTGTGCCAACACATATTAAAATTTATTTATTTATTAGTTTCTCATGTAATAAGTTTTTTCACAAAAAACTAACACCAATAAAGATTATATCACACCCATGTTAAACCCTAAAATATGAAAGAAATGGTGGTCTCATATTTCTTATTTGAGACTCTGTTATAGATTTATTTCAATATTTTATAAAAATTATATGTCCTTTATGTTAATATATTATATATATTTTTTAAAATAAATTTTGGGCTCATCGGGCCTCAGATTCTCACACTTTCTCACCTCCTATCTCCAGAAATATTCCATTAAATATTGAAAATTATTACATTATAAACACCAAGACATTAAATTCTACACGCATTCAAGTAATTGCATCCAAAAAAGTGAAAAACCTACTCACAATAAAGATTACTGAGTTCTCAACTAGGTCCCCCACTCCCAAAAACTCTACCAATGGTTTCAAGTGCTAACAACAAAAACACACCTAAGAAAACCCTTTCCAACAAGGGGTCTGATCCTACCAATTATTGGTACCAATGACACCTTGATAGGGTATCTTGATCACCAATTTTCATCCCAACCTTTACAACATCATATAATGTGTCTTTATCATAACTCCTCAACTACGACAAGTGGAGAACTCCGAGAAACCACTACTATTTTGGCCACGGGGTTAAGTGGTACACCACCTCACTAAAACAACACAGTAATATGGAAAAGGGAAGGCCTACGGAAATTGAAGATAACCTGACACCCTGGATGAAACATTGCAAATATTAAACATCAAAGACCTCCATCATTGTTCTTAAAATAAATCCTCATATTAATGGGTAGTTATCATCCACCTTTAGATGTACTAAACCCCTTACAACCATCATTATCACAAATATTGTTCCCACAAGTACTATCTCTCTCAATCATTGACCATTATTGTGTTTAACTTTATGGACTCCCACTCATTGACCCAAATGATGCTACATCGATAGTGGATTGGTAGCTATTATGATACACAAACTCTACCAAAGGTGGAAGGTTGTCCTTGATATGGACCTAAGTAAACATGAAACCCCATATCATATTCTCCAAAGCCTAAATGGTGTGCATTACCTAGAAAACTATCTAGGGTAAAAAAGTCAGGCTCAACCACAACTGGGTCCCAAGGCCTCTTGCATCCTACACTTAATCATGTCATGAAGCAAGAATCATGGTCTGAAATCATCATTATGGTTAGTCCATGAAGCCATAATACATCGTACATGAAGAAGCATCCCAAAATATCCACAAAGATTAGTTGGTCATCACTTATATATAAGTATGGAAAGAGAAGTTAACTTGAAATCCAATTATAAATCCCTTGTATGCCCAATTAATTCCAAGATATCTTGGTATATATTCACCTCCACTGTATATACTATGACGGGGAAAACCCTCATCATCAACTCCTTTAATAGTATGAATGTGTCTTCATCCTTCAAAAAATGGAAGTCTTCCCACTTTTTTAAAATCCATTAGGGACATATTCAGTGGATATATTTTCACACAAAAAATCAAAATCAATATCATCGATTTTTGTCTCCTTGGCTTGCTAAAGTAGAAGAGGGGTGAAAAATATCAGCTACAGTTAAACAAAAACATCCTCAAGATTATTTCTTTATCCTCCTCAGACACTGATCACACATGGATGTTATCTAATAAGAATACTATAAACTTGTCAACTAGTGGTTAAAAATATGACCCATAAGTATTTAAATTCTAATAGGTTATAAAAGATACCGAAGGATATCACTATGAACTCAAAAATACCAACATGTATTTGCAAATCAACTTATGTTATATCTTAATATGAAACCAGAGACAGTCATAACCTGTCCTGAGGTCAACATTGAGACCCACTTCACCAGTAACCACTAGTCAAAGAAGAAATTGATTCTCAATAGTGGATACTCTTCCTTAACACTCACCTAGTATAGGTGATGTCCATCCACACCTAACCTCAAGCACTCATCAACCCCCCCCCCCCCCCCCCGAGCGAAAACACTAGGTTGTCCCGGAGAACAAACCATGTCTTAAAAAACCCATTATTTTTAAAAATCCTTACCACATCATTATATTATAAATCTCTATGAGTTCCATATGATATAAAATTAAAAATATCAAGGAGATATCTAGTTCTAGTCCTTAAAATCTTAACTCTCAATGAGGAGATAAAATTGACCCATACTAGGGAAAGACATCTTCATAATACAGCACCACTAAATGAAAACAATGTTCATAATATCTACTAATCTAAATGAATTAAAACACCACTAATAGGGAGTCTGTCTTAAGCACCTACAAAAGAGCTCATATTATATGCCTAAAATAACGCCTTATAAATGGAGGAAAAATCTATGACACAAGTTAAAAACTTCACTACACCCACTAGTAGAAACCATCTAAGTATGGATTGTAGGAAACTAGTCCATACTGAATGAAATGTTATAGGGTATCACTTTCCCTATGGAAAGTGTCCATAAAAGGCTCTCTCTCTCTCTCTCCTCCTAGAATCAGGTCACTTCATTAGTATAATTTTGTGATGAATGATCCTATCTACAAAATCCTCAAACACAAGTGTTGATCTAAAAGGTACCATTGGTATCGCTAGGTATCAAATAGGGGTTACTCTCAAGGACTGGTGGATCAAGATTCTATATGATAACTATTATAGTGGAATTGAAATCACGTGTCATACATCAAACCATTCTCAATGTCTCTATGAGTTCCTACTAACTAGAACTCATGATTTTACCTTACCACATATTAACAAAAAAAAGGATTTCTTCAAAACATTGATACACTAAACTATGAGAAATACAAATGTCTAAAGAACCCATTTGAAAAACCTCAACACTAATCAAATCTGTTGTAACTAAGTCACCCACATAGTTTTGAATCACACCATAAGAATGTATTTCAGTGGGGGAAGCATCTCAATTTCATGGGAATCTGAAGCTACCCCAAATGATACCAATACCAGGAACTAATGATGACCTATTTCATCGTGAAAATTATAAAAAAAATAGTGAAAAGAGTGGATCTCACATGTGTCTAATAATACTAAAAAAGTAGAAAGTTCACTGAACATACATCGAAGCAATACTGGATCCTCTAGGTCTAGAGGAAAAAGTTCTTACAGTCTTTCATATTTGTGACCAAAAGCTTCCTTAGCCTCGGGTGGTCCCCCAAGAGGTGGTAGTGGTAGAATCAATCCAAAACACCAGCCACCTACTACTTCTCCCATAGATCCTCCAAAACATCTACCACTATAGGAACCTCCCTATTCTTTACATTTCCTATAATTAAGTTGTTAATCAACCACTTACTTGTATTAGAAACATTGGGTATGATATTCTAACATGACAAGCCCTCTTCCATTAGAAGCATAGTGGCGTATCATCCTTAGATAATTTATCATCCCCAATGTCTCTGATGACACCTTATGTTTGATGACTTCCATCACGATCCTACTATAGGTAGGTCCTAAAGACGCTAGATACTATGAGATCCCTAAATCGGAAGGTGATGAAATATTCTTGAAACCTATAAATTGTTCTCTAGCACTAATAGATCCATGTTTGACATGATATGTCCACATGAGTCGTTGGAGGTGGGTTTAAAAACCGATCAACAAGAAAAAGTGCCACCTACTAACCATCCTAAAATAAGATCACATTGTGACAAAGACCCTTTATAGAGGCCTCATAAATCATCAGGTCATACTCTCCACTACTAAAAAACCACATTGATTATCATCGTGAATATATCTTGAATGAATAAGAAATGTACCATAATCAATGAGTATATCTAGAAAGAAAAATCAATATGGACATTGAAACACCAATCCATTCATATTGGATTTAGGTAGCAATGTTTTTTCATTATAATAAGTTCTTAAATGTACCAAAATAAACAAGTAGGTAATAAAAGTCTTAGTGAATAGATACATCTATCACCGCACCAATACAAGTGTAGCTTTCATAAAAGTAAAACATGAAAAACTTATCATTATTGTCATAAATCTTAACCAATCTCAATTCTATAAAAAAAATCCTCACTATAATCATAGTATGAAACCTTGATATGATACCACTCTGTCATGATTTAAACCACCACGACCCACATAGATGTAAATAAGTTGAGTGTTATTGCCTTAAGATTGTATCCAATGGGCCATTGGATGGTGACTAGCACTAAGTAGAAATATCAAACATATGTGTGAAATTATCCTAAAGTACTTGTAAAAACAAATACCTCTCTAAGACAAAATAATGATGAAATTCAAAGAACAAATGATACCTATAATACATTCATAACATCTATCACACATCGTAGTATGAAAAAAATGCTACAAATCAATAAAATAGTCCAAATAAAATACCACCCAAAATTAGGAACAAATAAAGTTCATCCTTATTAGGAGGGGACTATTATCCAATGTAACACTGGTATACACCTTGGATTGTATTTTCCATACTATTCTAAAGCTAGTCCTAGTCCCCTATAGACTTTGTAAAACATCCATAGAATTCATAAGACATTATATATATGGGAAAATCTTATGTATGGGTGAGTATAACAATACCCATTAGGACATCCCAATCTAACCAAACATAAGGAATAAAGAGTAGGAATCTAATCAATATACATGTATGTAAAATAAGATATGATACATAATGATAAACAAAAATAAACCCATATATAATCATAAATACACCACATCCCACATGGTCACAACCGTAATGCCATCAATAGGATTCTACTCGAGGTCAAATAGTAATGGTCATCCAGTAGAAAAACACTCCACGAGATATGTTTCCACTGATGAAACTATAATAAGAGATAATTCTTGATAGGCCTCACTCTATTGGTGTTACACATATAGTAGTTCATGATCATTGGGGTTAGACAAGAAGAATAATGAAGGAAATTGAGAGGGATCATCTAATATACACACTCTGTTACACTAATACCCCATCAGAATGATTAGAATTTGATATATATGTAGGGGTCAATACCCAAGGTTCACTTATGGGAGACCTGGCCAAATTGGATATACCATACTTTACAGGGGATCAAATAATATGCAAGTGTTTTTCACGCTGATTCCTCTGACTCTACATGAGGAGCATCAAGGAAATGATGATCGATCCGGGCCTCTGAAGATGATTCATGCACTAATCTTAGGAGGGGATTGAAGTTTGATGATCAGAAATAGATTCCACACAAAACCCTCCAAGAAACAGACTGAGACTAACTCACTACATAAAAAGGACATCATTTTCAATATACATGTCCAAGAAAGATATAGTGGGAACAATCCTATGATGAGGAGGTGATGCTATACTAAACCCTCATAGGAATAGAAAAATGGAACACACTAAATTAATAATGGTATAAGAGGGATCACAAAATATAACAATGAATAAGTAAAAAGGATAAATAGGTCTTCAACCCTTTCTTGAAATAGTACACAGTGTGTCCCTTGGTGCACACGACATGTATTTCTATGCTTGGTACAACTTGTGTCTCATGCACACATGGAATGTAATTTTAAAAAATACACTTCATGTCCCTATGGGTAAAAAGAGTATAGATAATGAGTTGACACTGGGTATGTTTCATTCAATTTCCTATTTATTTTCATGTCGACACCTAGCTATGCCTTTGTACTAGGGAAAATCTATATACTAGACCATTTCTGAGTACACAGATCAACCTGTGTACTCTATCCGTACCATGTACTTAGCCATGTCAATTCTCTTTTTTTCTTTTGAGATACACTCTGAGCCTCCATATATGGGTCACACTACATGTGATAGTTTTCTTCCCCATGGAAACCCTAGCACCATAGCTGGGGCCCCATACGGGTTGTATCTATGGATTACAAGCCTTGTAAATTTGAAATTTCCAAAATCTCATGGTTATTAATGTGGTCTTATAATTTCAGGACCATAAAATCCAAATAAACACATAACTATTGGATTTGGGGGTGGACCAAACTTATCTTCATCGATGGATGGCTTCTAGATTCAAATTAATCTATATCACTTCAGAAATCCATCCTTCATCGTACCCCAATATCCCGTGAAAATATGTCTATGATCTGATCATGATTCTCCATCACAACCTTCTATACTTGTTATAATTTCATGCTTGAACCTAGATATTATGTTCCAATCCATTATGCCAAGAAATGGGTGCACACAGTTTGATTAACTAAGTATCTATCGAACCATTATACAAATGAGACATTAGTGATGAATGCAAGAATAATAGTGGAATAAAACAAAGAAACGCAAGATATGAACAAAACTAAATCATGTTCAGGTTTTCCTCAATCAATTTCAATTAGCACAACGAATTAACATCCTAAAACAATCCTATCCAAAATCACATAAATAAACACATAATTGAAAAACGATCGACCCATGAATTAATCTATCAGAGGATTTTATTTTCATTCATCATGGGATAAATAAAGAGGGTAAAATACACATAAAAAATATATTACCATGATTTGGGTCGATCATTGCTGAATAATGGTCTGGTGTGGTTGTTAGTGGTGACATCCAAAAACTGTGTTATTGGTGATCCTTGCGGTACTCCAATCATCATTCCATGATCCCGATATTCACCAATATTCCACCACACTCTCCTATCCATTATTATGGTTATAAGTTTGTCCCTGGGGATTGGATATATCATTTTATTTATGCAATCTATAGAGGTCATTGTTCCAATAGACAATAAAATAAATTAATAAATTTATTTATTTATTATTTTCACTTGTGATAGTTTTTTCACAAACTCCTGACGTCAACAAATATTATGTTGTTAATAGGGTAAAAACCATGTTTTGAACTCAATGATAGTCATAGATTTATTATATCAGAATTTTTTTGGGATTTATTACACTATTTCATAAAAAATGTTCATGCATGATATTAATATACTTAATATTTTTTAAACATCAATTATGGGATCACTGATCCTCGAATTCTCATGTCGTCATAGCGCCTAGCTCCAGAAATATTCGTAGAAATATTCCAATGTCTTAAAGTGTAAAAATTGAGACATAACATAAATGATTATAAATGATGTTTATAACAGTTTATCAATATAAATGTGTTTATAAAATAGGTGATTATTATTATTTTTATACACCAAGTTAGAGAATGATCAACTATGTAGGAATGAAAGATATGGGTTTTTGATAACTCAATTTTTATTCATTGAGTTGTAATTTTTATTCAAGAGATTTAATATTATAATTTGGTTTTGTGTTTCCCAATTATTTTATTATTTTGAGATTCCTTTTTTTGGGGGGATTTATATTTCAATAACATAAACCACATTTAAAATGTTACCTACTTCAGGAATTATTTTGTTTGTAAGGGATTTCATGCCTCAATTTTCAATCTTTTTTGACTTATTTCAATTTTCAATCTTTTTTTGACTTATTCCAAATACACCACTTGTTTTGTTTTTTTCTATAATATATAATATATGTGGATGTTTTATTTTTATAAAATTCTTGAAATTAAATTTATTTATAGATACTTCATGTGATATCTATTCAACAGTTATTTATTCTAGTATAACTAAGGTTGTATGGGTTTTTTATTAACTCAAAATGTTTTCTTTGATTAATAATGTTTCATATTTAACATATTGCTTAAATTATTTTTTTAATCAATATAATGATTTTATATTTTAATTTCTATTTATATATATGGGAAATTAACCTATCGATTAAAATCTTACTCTTTATCGAATTTATCCCCCCCCCCCCAATGTATGAAATTGAAAACAATAGTTCCATACATGAGCTTCAACCCAGTTGGTGAGGACTCCATAAGTGCATCCAAGAGACCCAGGATCAAAAAAAAAGTAGAGGAATATTTTGGGGGGTACTGTAGTGGTACTGTAGCAGTGTTGTTTGGTACTGTAGCAGGTATTGTAGTAGGTATTGTTCGATACTGTAGCAGCCAGAACTTTTCACCTTGGGAAACCAGTTTGGGCTCAGTATCCTTAAGGCCATTGGGACACCCATGGATTTTGGTCAGTAAGGCTTTCGGGCCACCTTTGAGGCTTTTAGGACACCTCAAGGCCCTCGGGCCTCATGATCAGAGTAGTTTCCCCGGGAAGACTCTACAAAAAAGGAGTCTCCCGAGTAGAGGATTCATAGAAAGTGCACTCACCATAGCATAACCAAATACGTTTTGAAGAATGATAGGGTATGGCTACACCTTCAAGACCATAATGTGCTTGAATGGGAAGCCTATCCAGATGGATATGCAAAGGTGGAGAGCCACCATCATGATGCAGAAGCTAGGGAGGGGCAGTTCCTTGTAGTTGTAGTCTGGTTGAATTCTTTATGACCTTCGGCTCGTGTAATATCTTAAGCCTATAGGCCATGTAATCTCTGAGCCTATAGTCCTTGTAATGGTTCCCCCTCATCCCTTAAAATGGGGGTTATCAAAAATCAATAAAAAATTAAGGCCTTCTAGCTATTCTGGTAAAGAATAATTCTCATTCTCTTTAATGAGGATTTTACTTATATGTTCATATTTTACCTTCCCACAAATGTTCTCCATTATATTTTGAAACTTAACTATGTGTTATCTTATGTGAACTTCATATTTATATTTTTATATTTTCAATATAAAATTTTATAATCCCTTTTTTATGTGGATTTTCAAAAAGGTATTTCATAATATAAAAATGGGTTTCCTTCTATGATTATTTTTTATCATACATTCCACATTTACTTGAGAAAAAATTTATGTATATTTTCATAGTCCATTATTATAGGTTATTTTTTTAAAAGTAAATGTTTTTAGAAGTTTTCACATAAACTATTTTAAAATAACTCTTGAAAGTGAATAGTAAATTCACTACTCTATGATCCTATTTAAAATGTTTTCAAATTTCTTAAAGGTTTCAATGTGAACACACTCTATTAATATTATAACCATTATTTTAAAAAAATATCTATTTCCATATTTTTAAATGGTTTTATAAATAAACATTATTTATAATTATTTTAAAATGAAAAGGTAATTTTCTCATTTTTTTCAAAGTGATTTATCCAATGATCTTGAAAAGAATTTTCTAATCTATGAAAAAATCCTTAATTTTATTAATTTTACATTGGGGATATGTTCTTATACCAACATCCACATTATTTATCTAGATGTTTTATGGAAGTTTCTATGGAAGTTTTTTTGAAAGCCATTAATTTTCTATTGGTTAATCATGTGATGTTTAAAATTTAAATGGTTTCAATTCTATTTGCATATAAATACATGGAAAATTTTTATTAATGGGTAGGGTATAATATTACCCTAAAATTAATTGGCTTTAGTGTTATATCTATGATATAAAAAATCATACACAGGTAGTATCACAAGCCTAAGATGGTATAAATGTACTAATCAAATCCCAAAAGGGTACTCAGGTAGTATCCTAAATAGGTAGTATGACAAGCCTAAGAGGATACATGGGTAATTTCCCAAACCCAATAGGGTAAATTTGTAGTATCCCATTCCTAATAATGTATATATATAGTGAAATAAGAATAAGGTTGTAATGAGAATCAGGTTGTAATGACTTCTCCAACAAGTTATAATTTATTGTGATTTCACTTATTCCCCATTTATATATTATATTACTATCTTATAATACTATGTATAATGTTTATTTTATCAATTTTTTTACTCCCATGACATGGAATATTTTAAAACTTTTGACATTACATGTTATTGTTATATATCATGTGGGAAACTCTTATTGTTTCATTTTTTTAATAAGATAATTGTCCCATTATTGTTATTTCTCATATTCAAATAATATAACCCTTGTTGAAATATTATTGAGTTTTTCCCTTTCCAAGAATTTGATCTAATGATTTTATTATGATTCTATTCCCTAGATTATAAAAATGATTTTAACCTTTTAGAAGTTAAGATGAAGGTTCTAACATGGTTCAATTATAGAGAAATATTCTTATGTATTATAAAATAAGTTTCATATGTAGTTGATGTTTAATAAAATTATACATTTCATTACTAGTATTGTGTGATTATTTGTTTTGTTTAATGTTTTTATTTTGAAAATTTAGTAAAATAATAATCAGATTAACTCACTCTGTATTAAAGATTGTGTTCAAAGAAAGTTTTTCCATCACCAGATATAGGAGTTTGAGTATGGTTATCCTAAATATCTTTATTGTATTCAACCTCAATCTTCTTACACAATGATAAAACTCACTCTTTGATAGATTCAATCCTATTACTTATTTTTTCAATCTTCTTATTGAGTAAATCAGTCATTCCGGCATGTTCTACAACTTCTCTCTGACAAAAATTTGATTTTTTATTAAAAAAGAAGGTGATCCAACACCCACCAAGAGAAAAAAAGAGAGAAACAAAAAATTAATAATGTGATAAAGACCAAGGGAATCCCCTTGGATGAAAATAATGCATTAAATTGGAATATATCCCAAGTTATTATATACAAAAAGAGTCATGTCTTGCCTCCAAATATGAGCAAGATCATACGCTAAGAAATTTGCTTCTCTCCAATGATGTTGAGCTATTTGATCATGGTTGGTGTCTATGGAGAAATTTCTGATATGGATTCTCAGATCCCATGGTGGGTTAAATTTCCCCTGTAGTGTTCTCACCAGAACCTCAAAGTCTCTCTCAACCTTAGTCACCTGAAGTCAGTACCTCTTGTATAACATGATTCCAATTTGAAGGGCCCTCACCTCCCCACTCATGGAGTTGCCCAAACTCTAAAAATAACTGAACCCAATTAAGACCGAACCCCTTGATTCATTGAGAATCACTCAACCTCTCATCTTTCCATTCATATAGTTCTCTTACACATTGAGTTTCATACCATTTCTAGTGTTAATCCACTTGATACCCTATCCTTTGGATTAGTTAATTGTAGAGGGCCTATTATGAAAACTGTAGAAAGTAAATGAGTTCTATCCAAATTTTAGTAAAGATCCCAGCTCTATGATCAAATACCTCATTCTCATGGTAAGGAAAATATATGAGTAGCGTGGACCCATTTATCATGGTATTTATCCTCCCAAAGGGTCTTACTGATATAAGTGAAGATCACAATGCACACCTTGACTTTCATTCCCTTATGCTCTTCACCCTGGAACCAATTTGAGATGATATATTTCATGGAGTACAAATCCTAATTGAAACATGGATTAATAATGATGAAGGACCAAAGAAAGATACCCATTACCCTTTAAAAGATATGATAAGTTGATTAATTTTGCGGGATATCATAGAAAAAGCATTGTGAAACCATGGAAATTGTTTTTTAATATTTTCATGTGTTGGAACCGCCTGATTTATCAGTCGCCAGATGAGGAAATTCATTTTTTTAAACTCATTTCACCAAATGATGTAATCACACTCATCATGATCAAGTACTACATGAAGCAACCTTCTAAAATTACGAGATGATAATTTTCCCGAACTCGAACCTGTGAAGTTGTACATTTCATCCTCATTATTCATATTAATAATTTAGAACACCTATAGTTATTCCTGGTTGAGAAAAAAATGAAACAATTTACAATGACCACTCAACTCCTTGAAGTAGATAGATAGGTAAGGACAGACTAGTATGAACATCCTCTCACCATCCCAGTTCATATTTCAAAATATGACATCTCCATTTCCAACAATCCATCAAGATGAATAATGGGTGTTATCAAGAAGTGGTAGGAGGAACTTCTCCACATGTAACCTGAAATACCTCAAACTCTTACACTATTTTGTCTAACTTAATAATTTTAACTTTTATTTTATCAATATATACTATTTATTCTTTCAGTAATCCACATATCTTCTATTTTTCATAAATTTATAGTTAACCACTTTAAGAGACCTTTAGTTCCGACTTTCAAGTTAACAACACCTTTGGTTAAGTATTATTTTTCATCTTCAAACATGTTTCCTTTAACTATTTCTATCATAATATATTCCACATTTGGGATGAATTAAACTTCATCATAATAAATTCACCTCTCAATTTCTTCTTCTTATTTTTTGAATAGGTTTTCTATTGAAATTTCATCCTAACTGAGCTTCTATATTTGATGTTTTTTCCTTATAGGAATCCTGCATTTCATTGTTAATGTGAACTCATCTTCAACCCCAATTTTTACCTTCTATAGACATATTTATATCATATACATAAAAATTACATAATTAAAATAGGTTTATGGAAGTTTAACTTCAAACCTTTCTTTTCTGCATTTAAATCTTCTTGTTACAAGTGAGAGAAATTCATTTCTTACAACTTCATTTTTTCTTCTAGAATCTTGAATCATATGTTTATACATGGACTTGAACGTAATTTTTGTTATGATTTTACAGATATTTTTTCATTTTTTACTCACACTTCATAATCCACCAACATGTTGTGAAATTTTTCAAGGGTTATATTTTTAATATCTTATTCATCAAATCTGCCATCATAGCCTTGTAAAAGGGTGGAAGTCTTATGAAAATCTTTTTCATAACATCAATATCATTCATATAATCTCAATGAATACAAATTACTATTAAAAATTTAATTTAATTATTGAATAAGTTGTCAATGTTTTCATTTTAGCACATCTTTAAATCATAATCTTGTTATGAATAACTTGAAATTTTGCTTCCTTCACCCTATTACGTGATTTATAAATATTGGATATATTTACCCATATAGATTTTTATGTATAGTACATAAATTTCATATAATGTCTAATATTAGAAAGCATTAGATAATGAATTTTGAGCCTTCACATTATTATAAAATATTTTCTTGTCACCATCGATAAATTAAATTCCCATAGTACTGTAGAATTGTATTCCATGTAATGTAGCGGTGTAAAGTTCAAGTAGATTAGATAATATTTGAGATCCCATATGATTCTTCAATATTTTAAAATTATATCCATCAATGAAAGGTCCCCTTTATATAAACTATGTTATCCATTTCATCAGAATTCATAGTTATGGATTCATCGATAATAACCTAGTGGATCTGATACAACTTGTTACACCCATAGGATCAATACACCCTAAAATGGGGCTAAATTAGGGTGTTCAATTATTATTTTCATCCCACTAGATCTTGTTGTCATGTTATTGAGAACATGGTGAACTTTTAAAATGTAAATAAAACACAATATCCATATATAGAAAATAATGTTATGATGTAAAGGTTTTACTTGGTTCACAATAATGATCTAGTCCAATGAGTATAAACTGAGGTTATTTCAATATAATACGGATAAACACTATACACTGTTATTGTTACAATTTTTTGGAAGAGTGAAATATTAATCAGGGGGTATCCCCTATTTTTATCTCATAACACGCTTCTTTAAGATATGTAATATAAATATGAGAAATATCAATTTATTACAAGGATTCTAGAATAGAAACTAAACTACAAACCAGTGTGAGTATTGATGATGTGATTCAAGTTTATCTTTGTGTTTGGATTTTTAATGGAGTTCTCTTTTACAAAATTATGATCTTTACTGGAGTGAATTTTATAATTAGTGTATTCTCTAGATTTTTAAATTTTTATTATACTTTTTATTCCATTTATTTTCCTTTTTAATTATAAAATCCTTCCTCTAAAAAATTTGTTCCATCAAAATCCACTTGTAACCCAATTAATGGATATTTAAACTAACCATTAAGTTATCCAACATCCCTGAATTTAGATATAAATTCATATAAATATTAAATTCCATGTTAACTTCACTCATAAGATATCATCCTTCATTGTAGTGCGGTATCCTATAAAAATATTAGATTATTTTATGGTTTTAATTACTAAAACATGCTCTCCTACATTTGACAAGATTTTCAGTCATCTGTTGACCACCTAATTTGAATCCTAAGGAGTCACGGTATAATCATCTTTATATTTTCACAAACTCCAAATATGTGTTGGTTTGGTGAACTTAACATGGTATGGACATCACATAACATCAAAAAACTATTGAAAAATACTTCATTATCTTTTTAATATATAGGTATTCTTATGTATTGAAGTTATATAAGTTTTTAACCTCCATACATATTGTGTTGAACATAACTATCCACACTTTGAGGGTATTGAAAATACTAATTCCACCAAATTCATCATTAACACATATGTATTGTGCTTAATTTCACTATTACATGTAACCCATAAACTCTAAAGAATGGAAATTATATAACCTTATGCATGATTCCTCATGGTGCGGTTTTATCCATTAGGTTTGGATCATTGTTTCTAGTACTTCACAAGCTCCACCTCTGTTTATCTTAACTCCTAATCAAGTACACAAATTTCACAACATTACACATGAATTAAAACCAAATCTTTATTGTAATAAAATATTTCATTACAACCCAATGATTTCAAAATATAGTCACAAAGATATTAAATAGTAGATTATTTTATCCTAACCTTTATAAAAAAATCAATAAATTATATCAGATATGTGATCATTAGCGAAGAAAAAAATATTATAAAGTGGAATGATATTTCCCAACACCCAATCTATAAATTCAAATTATTTTATGTATTGGGATTTGATTTCATTGGACCCTTATAAACTATTTTTCCAACATATACGTTTTTGGTAAGTGTGTTTTTTTTATTCTAAATGGTCCAAAGTGGAGGTGATAGTAAAAATCACAATGATAGTGGTAATGATAATTCTAAATAAGAACATAATTATTCATTTTTTCAATACCATTATTTATCCTTGGTTATCAGGGAATCCTCTTTGGGAAAAATTATTTGGGAATTATTGAATATTTAAGAGTTTATCAGAATAAATATACCTTATGCCATCCAAAAATGAATGAGAATGTTGATAACTTATATTGAAAGATATTTTTTAGGGAATTTGTTATGTTCAAATATGAAATAATGGTATAATAATCATGATGGTTCTTTATGGTTATACTATATATCATTTAATACTCAATTTTGGACATCATGTTTTTGATTGGTATATCAAAAACTGTGTCACTTACTAGTCATGAATGAACTTAAATCTTACCAGTCCATTGATGTTGTCAATATAGATACAAATGAATCTAGGAAGATAATATTGTTACCATTGGATGAACATGAATAGATATAAATATATAAATATGATATTCAATGATAAATAAAGATAATACAATATGATGGTATTCCCAATACATTAAAAGAAAAAAAATCACATTAGAGACAATGTGTTTCCTTTTCATCCACATTATTTTTATTTATGATAGTATTCAAGTCATGATGTCTGGTACCATTTTCTATATTCTGAGTATTCACTCATAGATTTTTGGATATATAGGGAGATTAAGTAAAGGGTTTGATGTTTAAGAAACAATGATTAAATCTCTATATAAAAACCTATCATGTGGGAATGAAAATATAACATTATTTTATTTGAGGTTCATCAGTATGACAACCAATAGAGTATGTAGAAATTCTTGAATTATTTGAAACCTATGTATATTTTATAAAAACCTAAAATATTTTTCATATTTTGTTTTTTATATGAGGATTTATTCTATTTCTAGTTTATGAATTTTTATCTTCAATATATTTATTACTTATGAAACCCATAATCAGTAATCCCAAACAATTTTCATATTAAAAGTTTCATAGGAAATTATTTGAGGAAGAGTATAATTAAATAGTGAATAATTTTTTATTTTCAAAGATATAGTAAAAAAACATGTGTCAAGGATACTAAAACACAATGACTTGTCATGAACAAGCCCAAGAAATCCCATCCATGATTATAACCAACAAAATAATATTGGTATTACTTATAAAAAATTACTCTATCCAATTCCAAATAAAAATTTCAATAGTTTTCAATATGAAATGACTTGGTTGATCCCATTTGAAAATCAAGTTCAACCCAGTCCTATTTAAGACCCAAACTACCACTAGACTACCAATTTTATCCAAAACTATTTTACCTAAACACTAAATAATTCCAATTTATGCATTTTTTCTTATAGAATAATTTTTTTATATATGTCTAGGAAATAATAAATTGTTTTTTCCATTCTTACTATTTCTCTATGATCCCATAACCATTTACTATTACTTATAAAAAACATGACTTCACAACTAGTTTCATACACATTTAACTTATTTTTCTATCACAATACAGATAATATAAACCATAACTATATTGAAAATTTATTTATTTATACTCTAATCATGGTATAGATGTTTAATATCTAATAGAATATCCAAAATTCAAAGAGAAATTATGTTTTCTAAAAACTGCAGTTTTTATTTAAGAAATCCTTAAAAGACACAAGATTCCAATATCACAACATATTTAACAAACTATTTTATTGTAATCAATCCCACAACTATGAAGAAAATGTTATTTTTATGTCTAATTATATTTTCCCAATGATTATAGATGAGGAGAAATGTATAATACATTATAACCATGACATCTAAAATGGCATTTAATGATTGTTTTTTATAAAATGCATATAATATTACCATTATAACTAATGAGGAAAATATATAGTCCATGTAAATTGTTAAAAACCATGATATTTCAACACTTAAAATGGTGAAAACATATATCCCCTCAAAACCACCACACCCCACTACCCTAAATTTTAAATTAAACGTTGTTTTCTATAGCATAGTCAAACAAAAAATACAATTCCAAAAAAAATTACATCAACCATATTATTTACGATACTCATTTATATTCCAAACACATTTAATGATATAAAAACACTCTTGTTTCACCATAAAACACCTTTTTTAAAATATATGAAAATTATAATGGAACCCTAGTTTTTAGGGGTTCAAATTAGAGTTTTACATAAGAACATTTTTCGTAATCCACCACATTCATCAACCACATCCCCAATTTAACATGGATAATATTTATTCTTCCATTAATCTACTTATTTATATTAAGTTCCTTATCTTTCTCTCTTATGTAATCCCTCTAATCTAAAAAACCCTCTATATTAATTGACGACTACACTAAAATTCTTAAAACCCATAAAAATAAATTTTTTCACTCCCTAATCCTATGTTTAATAATACCCATATTATCTAAACGCAAAATAGTTTACAATTTTACACCCTTCAAAATTATCTTGTTAACATAAAGAAAATCCTCGTGACAGAAATTTTAAAATCCAATGACTAAAATACTATATAAAACCCAACACACTAATCCTTACCTAACCCAAAAAAAATAACCCCTAATAAAACAAAAAAATTACCCAATTACACTCCACAAAATTAATTCATCCCTAGAAAAATATTTATGTACATAAAAACTATGTATGAATCCAATCAAGACTAAATGAACAAGTTGGAAGGGAAAAGTATGATATATAGTTAGATCATTAATCCCACTAAGATCAAGAGAATTGTATTAGATAAATTTAAAAAATAATAATTTTAAAATATTTATTTGTAAATAATTATATATATAATATGTAAGATTCAATTAATGTTATGATGTTGGAGTTTATTACTTAAATCTTCACTGATTATAGATTTGTTAATTTTATATTGGGAGGAATATCATGAGACCATATAATATTTTTTTTCGAACAATAACATATATATTGGGTATTTTATAAATTATATTTAATATCACACACTGATCCTTGATCTAGAAAATAACATTGTCTATAAATAGTGAGAGTTCACTAAGTACTCAATATAATGAAGAATTCCAACCATAAAAATTTGTATTATATTAAAATTTTCAACAATTTTGATAAATCATATGTGATGTGGCTCTATTTTTACATAGTTTTTCCACATCATTTATTTTATTTTCATCAATTTAATTATGTATTATGACACTTTTTAATAAATAATGGAACTTTTGTTTTTCTTATACTACATTAATTAATTAATCATTTTTTATAATTAAAAATGTGGTTTTAGTCTTTTTATTTATTCATTCTAACTATTATAATTATATTAAATTACTTTTTAGTTTAATAATCATAATCTGGATAATGCTTTAGTAATTTAAAATGTAATTATTTAATTAATTGTTCATTGTTATTTGAATTAATCTAATTTAGTTTTTAATTTAGAACTTTACCCTTTTAAATAGTTTTGTTAAAATAAGTTAACTTTTTCTATTTTATCTAGTTTAATATACTGTTGAGTAATTAAGGTTAAGTTAAAGTTTAATATAATAATGTGTTTCTAATTTTAAGATTTATTTTTCCATTTAGTTATTTAAATTTCTTATTTAATTTCTTTTGTTAATTTTAATTATTTTATTTTCATGTCTGTAGATAATTATTTCTAGTTGTTCTACGTTTTTTAGACATATATTTAATTAATCTTAACACTTATTTTCTAAGTTCATAATCTAGTCACCTTTATTTTTAATTATTTATATAATTTAGTTATTTTATTGTTACATTTAATTATTTAATGTTAAACAACAAAGTTAAATTATCTGTTGGGTTAATTAATTAATGAATTACCATTTTATTTTCTACTTTAAATAATTTTTTAATGGTTAATATTTTTATTTGTCTACTGGTGAGTCGTCACACCGAATTTTTTTATATAACTATCGGTGAGTTGTGACTCACTGATTACTTTGAAACTTCATCAGTCTCTCACCTTGCACTAATGTTGCAACACACTGATTCTTTGCATCAATTTTAGTGTCATGTTATTCTTAACTAAGGGTGACTCGTTTTTAGAATATCAGTGAGTCACTGACTCACCGATATTCTAAATCATCATTAGTTTCACATCGCGCTGATTTATTATTTTTATTTTAATTATCTATGAGTCGTTATCTTTTTCAATCGGTGTGTTGCTCACTGATATTTATTTATTTTTATCTTTCAGTGTCTCATTATTTTTATTGAAGACACGGATTTATTTCTTCTATAGGTGTCTTGTGACTCACTGATATACCTCGGATCACCCTGATTCTGAATTTTTTTTAGCATCAGTTTCTTATTTCATGAACACTCACCGATCCATTTCTTTTATCCGCATCACCCAATCAATGATAGTTCACTTATTTTCTCATTTCCTCACCACTCTCCGATACCCAACCTTCTAGCACCGGTCTCTCACTCACATATCAACACAGCTTCAGCCAATATTTTCAAATTTACTCAAACCTGAAGTTTCTCTTTCACAAAAAATAAACAACGAAATCAACACAAATTCAAACTAGTTTTTCACACAAATTGAAATCAAAACCTAGAAACTTGGCCTGATGTTGTAATAATGGAATCGAAGGTTGACCAACAGGATGAGGCGCAATGTGAAGAAGAGAATGTAATGGCCACGACTTTTGAACTGGAGGAGGCTGAACAATACCACAACAGAGGAAGAATCCAAGACGATGTTGATGTCGATGCCACATTGCTGCTATATATAGAAACCCACGGATCTATTTCCACCGTGATCTGCTGCCGTTGAGGTTTGTTGTCTGTAGAGATAGAGTCGTCTAAGCCATGGAACCTCACCTTTTGGAGTCTTCTGTCAGAAGGAGAAGAGTAGGTCACGTCTGCTAGAGCCCACCACCATGGTTTTTCACAGAAGTAACCCTTGTTGCGTTGCTATGGAGGGGAGTCTAGGACGCGAACATTGATTGAGCCTCACCGCACCAGTCACTAGAGCTGAGTTCGACGCCACTGATGTTGAGTCACTAGGTGGATCATGCGATGTCGGTGAGAGAAAGACAGAGCAGGGAGCTACATCACTTTTCTTTCCTGGAGAATGAACTGAGACCCCCCTCCTGTAGCACTGATTGGGGGGGAGAGATAAGTTTAATTAAAACAAAAAAACAACCAAAAAACAAACAAATAATATAATAAGAAAGATGTTTTTAATTAATTAATTATTAATAATAAATTAACTAAAATATAAACCTAATTAAATTAACTAATTATATTAATTTTTAATTTGATTTAACTATTTATAAAATAAATTAATTGATATAAGTCTAATTTAAGAGTAAAATTAACTTATGTTAACTAATTATTAACAATACTTATATTAATAAAATAAATTAATAAATGATAATAAATTTAAACCTTAATAATTTCATTTAATTTAAGATTAAATAATAAATCAATAACTATAATACTATTAATTAATTAATATGTAATAATTATTATCATTTAACTATTTATTAATTAACTTTAGTTTATTTCTAATAAGTTTTATAGCATTAGTCTTTAAAAAATAACTATTATTTAAACTTATTCATGTTTTAACTTTTTATATTATTTTAGCTATGCGGGTTCACTCAAGAGACGGGTATATATCCATATTCATCTAACTAAATCATTGGGAGTTAGTTAAGTGGGTTTTACTAGCATGACGTGCCACTTGTGAAAAAACGCATGTGTGCGGTGTGCATTAAAGAAACAGACTATGACAGTGGAAGATGGTGGGTGACATGCAGTAGATGACGGAGGGTATTAAAATAGAGATGCATCATAATTTGTGGAGACTCATTCATTCCATGATCACATCCATCTGAGAGTAGACTTCCATGAGCAGCATTTGAGCAGGGTAGGAGACGAAGGAGCCTGGAAGCAGAGCTGATCTAGGGGAGTTCTTCTTCCCTCTATCCATAACTCTTGTACTCTAATTCTTGTTTGTATTCACTTCTTAAAAAATATGATCATAGGTTGAACTTTTTCAGCTCGGGAATTTTAAAACCTTCTGGTTATGATCTATAAATATTCATTTTCTTATCTTTCAAAGAAATTAGAATCAGTTGGTGAGATTGATTATGTTTCTAATCTTTTGATCTTTCACGCTTCAATATTTTCAATTTCAAACTTCAATATCGACTGGCGAGGTTGATCTTGAATGCACATTTCAAATCATAAACAACTTAAAATTTGGAAATTTATCACAAGTTCTTTTCCAAATGTTATATTTTTAAACTTCTTTGTAGTTTGATTAAGTTTTGCTGTGGAAAACTCCAAAATTTAATCCTCTTCCCGTTGAGTCTCCTGGAAAGGAAAATTCTTCAATCTTTATTGAGTTGTGATTCAATTTTAATATGTGGAGAGAACATCCATTCACACTAGTAGTTTATAATACCCATGTACTTTATTGATCTCTCTTCTTATCTTGCTGCTTTTCGTTATTTCACTATTTTCTTATAGTTCATCATTACATAGTTCAAGATTTTAGTTTCATAGTTGAAATCTTGTTTTGATCATCATAGTCTTTAGGAAAATAAATAAATAAAAAAGTTAAAAAGATAATAAAAAAATAAATATGTTCACCTCATTGCTGACAATAGTGATGTTTTTAGTTTTAAAACCTTATAATTCACTAACCTGCCTTCTCTGTGGATCGACCCTACACCACTCTGATAGTGTAGGTTATTAAATGTAATTTTGAGGGTCATGACAACCTCTGACCTGTTCAAATTTGGCGTTGTTGCTGGGGAAGGCACGCATTGGTTTTTCTTAAGGTAAAATAAAAAGAAAAAAAACAAAACAATAACAAAAATATGATTAAAAAAATGTGAACTGAAACCTACTCCTTTTGTTGAACATTAAAATATGCATCAATTGTGAAACTTTGTGTGTTTAAACTAAACTGTTTTTTGTTAAAAAAAAGAACATTTTGAGGACTGGAATCATCGATAAGAATTATACTGTGTATGTTGCAGCTGTTATGGGCACACTACTTGGCAGTGTGTCGATAACCTGCCACAACAGGCTGCTTCCATTGATGAAAATGAAAAATATGAGTCTAGTCCTGGTACTCTAGCTAAAATTGACCTAATTGCTTCTAAATTGGACACTACGTTGGAATAAATTAAAAATTGGTTAACTAAAACCCATGAAATTCAACTTATAGATTCTCAAGAGTAAGATCAAAGAATGAAATGATTAGAAACCATGCTTTTGGATTTACAAAAAAGGGTTAAAGAACAAGAATAATTTGAAGAAAATGAAAAGGAAAATATTTATAAAAGATTTTGAAAATCATTTGGAAGAGGAAAGTGATAGTGAAACATGACAAGAAACCTTTCTCTTTGAAAAATATGATTCTCTTGAACTAAATCTTGAAATAACTAGCTCACTGAATCGAGATAATAACATTGAATATTCAAAATAGAATTTTAATGATGATGAGTTAGAAAATTTGGAAGATGAATTAAAATAGATTGAAAAAGATAGCCAAGTTCTTTTCATAATTCCTATATTGGAGAAAAATCACTACTTTAAATGTTTTGAGAATGAAGTCACTCAGGTTGAAGTCAAACTTGAAACTAAAAACATGAATGTTAAAAACTATTCACCCAATTTTTCTATCTTTGTGAAAAATGAGTCTAAAATAGATATTGTGTATAATATGGATGAGAACATTAAACTGGATAACATATAATCTGAAATCTTTGAACTTTAACTGAACACTTCTCTTCCATGTTTTGAAACTCCAAACCCATCGATTTCTGAGATGATTTTGGATGACTTATAGGATTAGGGGATGATGTTTGAAGAAATATTAAATGATGATATTTTGTCTCCCTATTCTCAAATATATTGTTTGATTGAAACTGAGTGTACTGAAATTGAAAACAGAGATGTTATTCATGGGTGTAAATTTTTAAATTTGAGCAATCTGGAAATTGAATTTATTGAAGTTGAATTAAACATTACTCCCCCTAATTTGAATTTTTTGGAAGACAATACAGACCTTGTTTTAGGAATTGAGTCTTTTGAACTTGAACTTGAAAAAGAGGTTGAACACACACGAGATGATGGTTGCGGATTTGATTTGATAGAAGCTCTAGATGTTCACTATGAGTTAACAGATGAGGATATTTTGGAAGAGATTTACAACGTTGTTAGACCTGAATATATTTGTGAGAAAATAAATTATATTCCCTGTCTGTCGCTTACTTCCTCAACTGTGAAGAGTGATGATCCCTCTCATGATTCTAATAGTATTCTAGAGAGGTAATCACACTTTAGTTCCATTTTACATGAATTATTTCAACAATTTAAGGCATCCATTTTTTAACCTACTAAATTGGATTTACCCATTTTCACCCTTGAATGTGAATCGGGTAGTGTTGATGTTGAATAAGATATACGTGAGGACATTTTCATACCCATTAGATAACCTAGTACTTTTCGTCCACTTCCTAGAAATGATGATATTATCAAATATGAAATAATTATAGAAGTTGAGAGAACCATGTCTATAACTGCTAATGGGTGATGTTTGGGTATTTTCACAGAAAATGAGAAATTGGTTTTATTCTACTTAAGTTTTTGTTCCCACATAATTTTAGTTTATGTTAAAAACAATTAGGCCAAACATATGTGGTGGTTCATATTATGGAAACCACATCCACCTAGTGATTACAGTTAGTTTCTAGGTGAGTCTAGGTGGGGACTATAAATCTAACACTGCATGGGTGGAAACACGTGGTTTTTGTTGTGTTAATAAATAAAAACTATTGTGATTAAATAAAGTATAACTGAAGATTTTAAATTTAGTGCATCATGGGATTCAACTGATTCTCTTTCTTTGTATTCATTTTTGTACTATTTTGTGTTGAATAAAGTGTTTCTTGGTTGTCTCCCATATGCTCTATATCTTCTGGATTTTTATTCCGGGTTCAGATGCTCTATATTTCTAGGATGATGTTGTTGTGTCATTTAAGAAGTGGAATTACCATGATCATTTTTAGACAAGAACATAGTTAGGGAAGTACTTAAACTTTCTACATTTATTTCTACTCTTATTTTATCTAATAAAAATTCGGTTTCTATTAGAAAATTCTAATACATGTGTATTGAATATTCTGTTGCATGACTTTAATTGTATTAAAATTATATTTTATGTCACCGCTTAAATAAAAAATTATGTATGTGCATCTTGCTTAAATTTGAATTCATTGATAAATATTTAAATAATCATTCACTATATGAAATTAAGTGTGGGGGGTACATGTTTTCTGTTTGTTGTGTTTTTTGTTGATGGGGATTTGCTAAGGGGTGTTAGGAATACTTGCCTTATGTTTTATTGAACATCCAATTGAATCATATTTTCTGAATTTCTTTAAACCCAATTCTCTCTGCTCCCACAAGTTATATGCTACTTTTTGAGCTACATTGGAAATTATCCACTATAATTAAATGATAATTTGTGTACTTTCTTTTGAACCTGCTGTAAATTAACCTTTGTGGAAAAAAATATCTTTGAATTTAAATGTGACTATTAAACTATGTCATAAATCTATTTAATTGAAAATTGGTTTTGAACCTTAATTGATTAATTGTTCTTCTCTATATTTAGAAGTCAACTTTGTGGACAAAGTTGGGTTTTAATTGTGGGGGAGGGGTCCAATTCTTGACTATGCTAGACTTTGTTTAATTTAGATCTCATCAATTCCCACTAAAACTTAAATATTTTTGTTAAAAAATGTGTAAATTTTTTATAAATTCTTGCACAATTTTAGGCAGCTAACTATTTTCTAAATGGTTATTGCGTATGGATAGTATATCTTTGGTAGTTAAGTTGTGTATTGAGTCTGAAATTAATGATAATGGATGATTGCTGAGTGATATTGTTTAGTGATTTAATTGAGATCTTGGTTTAGTGACTACTTCTGAGAGTGGTTTTGGTTACATGTTTGTGGAGTTATGATCATAACCCTTGGAACTAGAAGTTGAATTGATCCTAGGGGCCTCATTCATATTTTAATTAATAAAAGTAACCTTCTTAATGAGCCAATATAAATGATTTTTTATATAAAACTTTTGAAACTGGAGTAGTCTGGGCATCTGGGATCCTATAGTGAGTCTCTGAGACCTTAGATTCTAGGTGTGTTCATGTTTATTATAAGCCTTATTTTCACCTTGAATAAGTGTTTATGCATAGTGCTTAGCACAATGAAAAATGGCTTGGGAAAAATAAAATAAATTGTTTTGGGTCAAAAATGATTTCATTAAGGTGAGGGGAATGATAAACTCCAAATGAAAAAGTGTACAATTGGATTATATGGAAATCAATTTAGGTTATATCATTAAGGTGATTCAAAAAAGATATTTATTTTTGGAATTCATGTGAAAAATCAAAGTACAAAGTACCTCAGTTAAGGTCTTAATACCATTTCTATTTACCTCTTATCATTCTTGGATTTAGAACTTCAGTCTAAGTTGAAATGAATCATTAAGTAGTATCAAATATGAAGCATGAAATTTTAATTACTTGATGATTCATAGCTTTCTTGAATACTCTTTGATTATTTGTTCTAGGAAAAACACCAACAAAAGCATTTTTTTTTCAAAAAAAACATTTTGAGTGTTTATGTCCTCTGTTTTAAAATGGATGAACATGTTACAGTGTGATCACAATCATAAATACACTTTATAATTTTTCAAAAAAAAATAAGACATGGGATTGGTTGAGGACAACCAATGCTTAAGTGTGGGGGAATTTGATGTGGCTCTATTTTTACATAGTTTTGCCACATATTTTATTTAGTTTTCATCAATTTAATTATGTATTATTACACTTTTTAATAAATAATGGAACTTTTGTTTTTCTTACACTAAATTTATTAATTATTAATTTTTTATAATTAAATATATTTTTTAGTCTTTTCATTTAGTCATTATAACTATTATAATTATATTAAATTACTTTTCAGTTTAATAATATTAATCTACATAATGATTTAATAATTTAAAATGTTATTATTTAATTAATTGTTCATTTTTATTTGCATTATTCTAATTAGGTTTTTAATTTAGAACTTTACCCTTTTAAATAGTTTTGTTAAAATAATTTAACTCTTTGTGTATTATCTAGTCTAAATATTCTGTTAAGAAATTAAGTTTAAGTTAAAGTTTAATATATTAATGTGTTTTTAATTTTTAGATTAATTTTTTCATTAATTATTTAAATTTCTTGTTTAATTTATTTAGTTAATTTTACTAATTTTATTTTAATGTTTTCAGATGATTATTTCTAGGTGTTCTGCATTTTTTAGACATATATTTAATTAATCTTAACACTTAATTTCTTAGTTGATAATCTAGTCACCTTTATTTTTAATTTTTTTTATAATTTTGTTAGTTTATAGTTACATTTTATTATTTAATCTTAAATAACAGAGTTAAATTCTCTTTTGTGTTAGTTAATTAATGTATTACCATTTTATTTTCTTCTTTAAATAAATTTTTAATGGTTAAAGTTTTTATTTTTCTATCGGTGGGTCGTTACACTGATCTTTCATCACACAGATCTTTCGTCACACTGATCTTTCATCACACCAATCTTTTTTCACACCTAAGTTTTTTATATAACTATATGTGAGTCGTGACTCACTGATTACTTTGAAACTTCATCAATCTCTCACCATGCACTGATGTTGCAACGCACCGATTCTTTGCATCAGTTTGGTGTCTCATTTTCCTTAACAAATAGGGACTTATTTTTAGAATATCGGTGAGTCACTGACTCATTGTTATTCTAAATCAACACTGGTTTCATGTCACACCGATTAATTATTTTTATTTTAATAATCAGTGAGTGATTATTTTCTTCAATCGGTGTATCACTCACTGATACTTATTTATTTTTATCTTTCGGTGTCTCATTATTTTTATTGAAGACATGGATTTATTTCTTCTATCAGTGTCCTATGACTCACTGATATACCCCAGCTCTCCCTGCTTCTGAATTTTTTTAGCATCGATTTCCTATTTCCTAGCCACTCACTGATCCATTTCCTTTATCAGCATCACCCACCCACCGATAGTTCACTTATTTTCTCATTTCCTCACCACTCACTGATACCCAACCTTCCAGCACCCAGCACCGGTCTCTCACTCACAACTCAACACAACTTCAGCCAATATTTTCGAATTTACTCAAACCAGAAGTTTCTCTTTCACCAAAACTAAATAATGAAACCAACCCAAATTCTAACCAGTTTTTTCACACATATTTAAATCAAGCCCTAGAAACTTGGCCTGATGTTGTAATTCTACAATCGAAGGTTGACCATCGGGATGAGGCACAGTGTGAAGAAGAGCATTCTGTGGCCACGACTTTTGAACTACAGGAGGCCGAACCAAACCACATCAGAGGAAGAATCCAAGCTTATGTTGATGCTGACGCCACATTGTTGTCGTACATAGAAACTCGTGGATCCATCTCTATCATGATCTGTTGCCGTTAAGGGTTGTTTTCTGCTGAGATAGAGCCATCGATACCATGGAACCTCACCTATTGGAGCCTGCCATCGGAAGCAAAAGAGGAGGTCTCATCCACTAGAGCCCATCGCTTTCATGGTTTTTCACGAAAGGAACCCTTGTTGCATTACTATGGAGGGGATTCGAGGACATAAACTTTGTTTGAGCCTCAACGCACCACCCACTAGAGTTGAGGTTGACACCACTGAAGTTGAGTCACCGGGTGGATCATGCGATGCCAGTGAGATGAAGACAGAGTAGGGAGCTGCAGAACTTTTCCTTCCTAGAGAAGTAACTGAGACCCCCTCCTGCAGCGCTAATTTGGGGGGGGGGATATAACTTTAATTAAAATAAAATAACCAAAAAACAAATAAATTATATAATAATAAACATGTGTTGATGAATTAATGATTAATAATAAATTAACTAAAATATTAAACTATTTAAAATAACTAATTAAATAAATTTGTAATTTAATTTAACTTTTTATAAAATAAAGTAATTGATATTAGTCTAATTTAAGAATTAAATTTTGTTATGTAAACTAATTATTAATAATACATATATTAATAAATATAAATTAATGAATGATAATAAATTTAAAACTTAATAATTTCATTTAATTAAATATTAAATAATAAATATATAACTATAATACTAATAATTAATTAATATGTAATAATTATTATAATTTAACTAATTATTAATTAACTTTAGTTAATTTTTAATAAGTTTTATAGAATTAGTCTTTAAAAAATAACTATTATTTAAACTTATTCGTGTTTTAACTTTTTTATTATATTTTAGCTATGCAGGTTCATTCTAGGGAAGGGTATACATCCATATTCATCTAACCAACCCATCGGGTGTTAGATAAGGTGGTTTTACTAGCACGACATGCTAGTCGTGAAAAAAATGCATGTTTGCGGTGCGCATTAAAGATACATACTATGACGTTGGAAGATGGTAGGTGGCATGTAGTATATGTCTGAGGGTATTAAAACAGAGATTCAGAAGAATTTGTTTAGACTCATTCATTCCACGATCACATCCATTTGAGAGTAGACTTTCGGGAACAGCATTTGTGTAGTGCAGGAGTCAAAGGAGCCTGGAAGTAGAGCTGAGCTAGGGGAGTTCTTCTTCCCTCTATCTATAACTCTTGTACTTTGTTTCTCGTTTGTATTCACTCCTTAAAAAAATATGATCATAGGTTGAACTTTTTCAGCTCGGGAATTTTAGAACCTTCTAGTTATGATCTATAAATCTTCATTTTCATATCTTTCAAGAAAATTAGAATCAGTTGGCGAGACTAATTATGTTTCTAATCTTTTGACCATTCATGATTCAATGTTTTCAATTTCAAACATCAATATCAACTGGCGAGGTTGATATTGAATTCAATTTTCAAATAATAAACAATCTAAACTTTGGAAATTTATGGCTAGTTATTTTCCAAATGTTATCTTTTTAAAAAAAATTGCAGCTCGATTATGTTTTGGTGTGGCGAACTCTATGATTTAATCCTCTACATATTGAGTTTTTGGGTGAGGTAAATTCTTCAGTCTTTCTTGAGGTGTGATTTGATTGTAATATGTGGAGAGAACATCCATTCACACCAGTAGTTCATAATTCCCATGTACTTTTTTGATCTCGCTTCTTATCTTACTGCTATAAATTATTTTATTATTTTCCTTTAGGTCAGTATTACATAGTTTAAGATTTTAGTTTCTTAGTTGAAATATTTTTTTGATCATCACTGTCTTTAGGAAAAAAAATTGTTAAAAATCTAAATGAAATTAATATGTTCACCTCATTGCTGACAACAGAGAGGTTTTTAGTTTTAAAACCTTAGAATTCACTCACCTAACTTCTCTATGGATCGACCCCACACCACTGTGCTAGTGTAGGTTATTAAATGTAATTTTGAGGGTCATAACGACCTTCGGCCTGTTCAATATAGTAATCATAATTAACTTGTTTTCTAAATCTAATATTTTAGGGTTATTGAATCAAAATAATGTGGTAATACTATTTTAAATTCTCAAGGATACCCCTACAAAATTTTATAACTTTATTTTCCCTTATTTTTGTGAATTCACTATAGAAAATAAATTTATATTGATGGGGGTTAATTTATATCTTTTTTAAAGATAAATTTAATAGTTTTGGAATTATATCAACAAGAAAATAATTAGACTAAAAAATATTTTCCTTTTATACTGATCAAGAGGATGATAAAAGTTCTTCATAAGAAAGGTGACTAATATTTTTTTAAGGAAGAAAATGAAAATTTTATAGTTGAATTTGAATAATAATCCAATCTAAGGGTTGAAAAGTATTCCTCTATAATTCATGATACTAAATCTACATAACCTCCTCCACTAAAAATACTATTTATTATGTCTACAAAATAACTGTCCATACTAGTGTATTCTTTGAAAATGTTATCTTATTTCAAGAAAATGGTGCATTTTATATGAAATGAATTGATGCTTTCTATAGTCTAATTATTGGTTCTAAAACAAACCACTCCTCTCAAAACTCATGTTGAGTTAAAGATTCATTATGATGATATAATGAATCTCTCAAGCCTATTTTCACCAAATTATACTCATATCCTTGAATGTACTTATATTAATCCATATAATACAAATAATATGGATTGTCCAAATAGGTTAAGCATGTGTCCCTCCTTATGTTTAAAAATTTAGACCTACATCACTGGGAAATATGAGAGGGATGATAAGAAATTTGAAGAGAGAGAAATTAAGAAAAATTAGATGAAGATTAATATGATAAATTAATTTTTATTAAACTATCTATAGTGAAAAGAATATAGTTTAATTTATAGATCCTTGTTTCTTTATCTCAACGCCATGGTTACCCACTTAATTCTTTATTTTTCAAAAACTCATGAATTTAGAGATTCACCATGAACCCTTGAATCTTACGAAAAAATAATCTTATCATCCTAATGTATCTAAAATTTGTAATTAAGATATGAGATTACATGATAGAATAAAGAATTATTATCAAGGTTAATATGAAAATATTTTAAATGAAATTTTTTCATCACAAGTATATAAAAAATTGTGAATGTTAAATAAATAATTGGATGATGGGGAGAAACCATAGAAGTTATAAATATTTTTTCTATTCAATTTTTTTTAAAATTCATTATATCTCACATTTAATATAATATTTTAATTTAAAATAAGTGGAAAAAAAGGATGTAATTTAATTACATGATTGATGGTATATATATATTATTTAATCTTAAATTATGATTTTTCTTCAATCATAAGACTTGATCAAGTTAATAAATAAATCTAATGTGAGATTTGGTTAATTTATTATTTTGGTAAATAAATTCGTAAATTAGTGGATATATTTAAAAATTAAAAGAATTTAAGGGAACAATAAACCTAATAAATTAAAATTACCAAAGAATAAGGGGAATATTTAATTAATTCTATAAGTTATTTTCATTGGGAATGCATAATTTTAATTAATGAACCACAAATTGAGTAATTTAGAGTACTTGGGTAATATAAGGTTACCAAATTCATTTTTAAATACCATCAGTGATATATGAGTTAATTTAAATAAAATTAAATATATTTAAAAGAAATTATGTTTTAAAATTATGTGGAGAATAATATATTTCATATGTCTATAAAACATCCCCCCTCCATGTATTATCTATAAAAAATGTTTCATGAGGTTAATGATGGTGAATATAGTATTTATACTTTGTTTGAATTCAAAGGGTGTGTGTTAAATGTTTCCATCTCAAACACTTATGTAAGACAGATAGAGAGAGGTTGATAAAAATAAGAAATAAAAAACTAGTGTTTTTATTATGACTAAATATAAAATGAAATATAAACTATTCTATATTTAGATTTAAATGAAGATTAAAAATTTACTTTATGAAACAACATTGTTTAAAGTGGAATTTTAATATTGGTATATTTCATTACTAATTTAAATTTTTTGAGGAATACGGATTTAAAAGAAATTATATATGCTGGATTTTTCACTTTTTAATTTTTTATTACGTTCATAATTAATAATGTTTTATTTTTTAATAAAGTTTGTATAGATATTATATTGATTTTGTGATATAAAAATATTTGTTTTTATATTTATATGATGTAATTGTCTTCAACTAGAAATTAAGATAAAAATATCAACCAGTTGATAATTCATGAAATTTTTTAGGAAGAAACTCTATAAAGATTTAGTTTTAGTTGGATATTTAAATATATATGATATAAATAAAATGAAATAAAATGAATATATATGATGATCATATAACAAATATACCTGATAATGATAAAATAAGAATATGTGATGATTTCAACATCCCTCCCCTCACCCATTGGCTTGGGAAGAGGACGATTTGATACTACCCTTACTTGACATTCCAAAGACACCAAATACTAGTAATAAATGAAAAGGGCATGGTAGAATGTTGGGAAATGATTTTACCTAAAGAAAAAAATAAAAAAAATGTGAAAAATTATAGACAACCAAACCAACTACATTATTCATGAGTAATAATAATAATATAAGCCAAATAGAAATCAATGAAAAATACTAATAGAGTAGTAATGAAAATATAATAAAATATGGTATATGAAACTAATGGACTTATAGAAATGGTGATGCTCAAGTTGAATAACTCTAATGATTCTAAGAGAGATCTCTATCATTAGAACAATAAATGTGGAGTAAACATCATGAGGTACCACTAGAGAAATGTGACACCATTCCTTTACCTGTATCTCACAATATGACAACAACAAATGTACCAAATTTTTCAAGAAGGGGGTGAGTATATCACTCAATATGAAAACACAAGAGACTTCCAAAAATATACTATAATAAAAAAAACATGTTATGACATTTCATAAAATATAATTTTATAAAAGAGAAGAATTATTACATAGAGGGTAAGAGTTCCAAAACTATTTATCACAAGTAACATAATTTAAGTAGTATAATTAAAAGTAAATCAATTTATCAATTATTTCATTTCTCTTAGCATACAAACCCATGTTTTAGGATCACACACACAAGTATTCTGAATGAAAATTTCAATACTCATGAGTGGTGATCCATCCATTACTAGGTCATGACATGAAAATAATCCCACGTTCCATTTTACCTTCCCCATAAAGCACTAAGTCTATTTGAATAAGGACCCATATAATGCAATATGAACACCCACCAACATGTATACCAAAGCGGTCATCAATATAAAATCATTCCAAAGAAAATAATTTTTTCTTTTAGAAAATTTCAACAAATATTTTTCATGCATTAAGTCAGCTAAATAATTTTAAAACAATTTTTTTAAAAATATAAATAAAAGGGCATTCTAAAATCCATCAAAAATCCAAGTCTACCA
This sequence comes from Viscum album, assembly GCA_963277665.1. NCBI lineage: Eukaryota > Viridiplantae > Streptophyta > Magnoliopsida > Santalales > Viscaceae > Viscum > Viscum album. The sequence goes on from OY728157.1 coordinate 1,779,795,475, forward strand.
ATCAAACTGAAAAAAATTATTTTCCTTTAAGAATAATACATTCGTTTATTTTTAAACTAAGGAAAACATCTCAATAATGATATGTCTTCATGTTCTAGAATCGGTGGAGATGAGTGATTGGACACCTACCTTTCAGTAGATGAAAAAATAAAGAACAACACTAAGAAAGTTTAGATATGATATCATAACAAATTATATTCAAAAGACCAATCAAGATCTCATCAATATTCACATAATAGAACATAGATCAATCTATAACATAATATATCTATGGATTTTAAATATATTATAATAATATATCTATGAAGAGTGAGGAAGAAAAAGGATTTGTGATTGATTCTAGATCTCGAACACACTTTCATTTGTCTAAAAGTAGTTTTCAAATCAAAGGGAATCAATAAGGGATCCTATGAGAGAAAAAGGGTTTTAGAATTAGAAATAATGGGAGAATAATGAGTATTTTGGGCCCTAATATGAATTAAAGAAAAAAAATTAGAGCATTAAATGTATACTTCGTGGTTAAGTTGCACGGTTTAAAGAACCATGTGCCAACCATGCATGTGATACTAGAAATTACTCAGGTAGAAACATAGTTTGCACTACTTGGTTTAAAAAACCATGTGCCCATCATATTCTAATACTATCTCTAGGACACCCCCTAACACAGTTGACTTGCACAGTTTAACAAATCATGTGTGAACCATGCTTCCCCCATTGTCTCTCCCCACACTGTTTTTCCTAGCATTCAAATGGTTTGAAAAAACAATGCCCCAACTAAGTTCCTGCCCAGTGACTCCCAATATCACTTTTCACAGTATCCTAGAGATAGTTCATGATTTCTACTAACCATGTTCATGCCATGAACCTCTATGAACACTTCCAAAACACTCCAAAATCTTACTAACACTCCAAAAACACAATCCAAGTATGATATAAGTTCAAATTACAAAATAAAAGGGTTGTACTTAAAACTGGAGTTGTTAAATTATCCCCACCACTGGTATTTTATTACTTAGAAAGTGAGAGTCTTGAATTTTTTAGAAGTGTTAGGTCCATTTCTCCAGCATTTTATTTTTATATTCCAACACATCTTCCTAAATCTAACCATGCTACCATAAAACTCATACCAAATCAATGTTTTTTCCATGAAAAAGCTTATCTTGCCTATCCAAAATATGTATTATCACATGAATCAATGTAGTATCTGAATCATTATGAACATGCTCCCATCATATAACATAGTTAATATCAGGATGGTACTTCATTTATTGAGATAAAGGAAAAACATTGTTTATAGAACAGAACCTTACTGTAAAGGAAACAAATAAGACACATCAACAGCTCATTCAGGTGACTCAAAAGGGCCAATTTACCATGTATACAACTCTTATTTATTAACAAAATTATGATTCCCTTTCTCTAGATATATTTTAATGAAAACATTATTAGACATATAAAATGATAATGGCCATAAATAATGATCTACATATTATTTCAGGTGACTCTGATTCATTTCTACCCTCTTTTTTATCATCTAAATATTCTTAATTTTCTCTTGCACAAGTCTGGGTCCAAAAAGTGAAGTCTCTCATGTTTACCTCAAAAACGTTAATAAATAAAAATATGGACATAAAGGATTAAAAATTATACATTGTATTGATAATAGTTATTGTATGATTTCTCCAGTTACATTATATTTTCCCCCAATGAGCCTCAAAATTCCATAACACAATCTCTAAGCATATTTTCCAATGTGTGAATCATCAACTTAGAATAAAAATATATTTGAGGAAGATATGATATGCTAATAGTTGACTATGTTTCTAGGGATTTCTGTAAGGGAATCAGAAAACAAGATTTAAACCTAGGTTCCTAGTTGCACATAATTGAAAATAGAATTCTACACATCTTTAAAAATTAAAAATGTAGATTTTGGAAGTATTTAACTATATTAGATTAATTAATTGGGGTGAAATGAGATGATTTCATTAGACGATCTATAATCAACCTTATAGGATCATGTTTTCTAATAATTCTTTGAATACCTATGAAAAAATCCATTGTTATTTTCTCACATTAATACATTTTAATAAGTAAATAATGTAATAAAATAGTTGTTCATTTGGGTTCTTCCTTAACCCACTGATAAGTGAGGAATCTCGAAACATATTATGTGACCTTTATTTTAATTTCAACCCACGAAAACTATGTTTTCATCACCTTATACATATTTTAATTATTGTATGAATAACACAACATGAGTTGTGGTGAGAATAAAGCTGTTGTTCATGATAAATTGGAGGAACCATAATTCGATCGATAAAATAATATAAAAATATCCCATCTAGAATCAATCCCTAAATGGTCACCCCACTATTGATTTTTGACCTCACAGTTAGAAATTTTGGATTATATGTTTTAGCATCTTTAACATATTCAAAAAAATAGGAATAAAAGAAACTCGAATGCAAATCATAGCATGGGATTTCTCAAAAAAAATCTAGGTGCATATTATCTAGGAACAACATTAGCTTCCATTAATATAAAGCTTCTTTAGACAATCTGTATTATGATTTCCTACTTAATGAATCATTCCAGAAATTCTTTTTACCTAGTGTATACATAATGTCAAAATCAAACATCTTCCAACATTCCATCGATCATCATTTCTTTAAATTCAAATATCTTTATGAAAAAATGTGTTTCAACCTCTTATGGTATATAAATATTATAAATTTCTCACCAAAAAAGTAATGAATCTATGTTTTTATAGCATTAACTAAATTAGTTAAATCTAAATCTTGTTTTAGGTAATTCTTTTCATTCACCAATACATATCATGAGCCATAAGCTACAACATGATTATCATGCATGATAACAAATATCAACCCAGATCTAGATTCTTCAAAATATACCACATATCCTTGTCATGAATCTAGAAATGTAAGGATTTGTGATTCTGTAAGTTGAACCTTAAGCTCTTGAAAATATTTTTGGTACACATTTATCTATTGAAAAGGAACACCTTTCTTATCCAAAGCTGTCTTTGATGAGGCAAGTTGTAAAAAATCAGAAATTAAGAATCAATAATATCCTTCCAAATTAAGGAAACTTCGTATCTAAAAGACAGTATTTGGTGGCTTCCAATAAATATTATCACTTATCCTTTTAATATCTATTGAAACATCACTTTTAAATATAATCTGGCCAATAAAATATACCTCTTGTATCTAGAAATCATGCATTGAAATCCTAAAAAAAGTAAACGTTCTCACAAGATACCCAACATTATATCAAAGTGTTGTTCATGATCATCCTTAGTCCTAGAGTAAACCCACATATCATCAATGAACACCACTATAAAAGAGTCAATATACCTTTGAAATATCTAGTTCATCAGTTCCATAAACACTTATAGTGCATTCATAAGACCAAGGGAATGACAACATATTAATAGTTACCATAATGGCTCTTAAAGGATTCATTTGGAATGTCCTCCTTATAAACTCCATGTTGTTGATATCCTGATATCAAATCAATTTTAGAGAACCACATTTATCCCCTAAATTGATCAGATATATCATCTATTTGAGGAAGATCATAATTATTCTTTATCATAACATGGTTGAGTTAATGGAAATCAACACCATGACTAAGAGTTTTATCTAAATTATTTACAAAAAAGAAAAGGTTCTTCCTATGGAGACATACTAGGTTGAATAAACATGTTTCTTTCCAAATATTCCATATAAATAGTCAATTACCTTAATTCAATTAGTTATAAATTATAGGATGAATGTTAAATAAGACCATTCTCTATTAATATATAAATCATAAATTCTAAATCTAAATATAGTGACAACCTAGAGAATTGTTTTTTTAAATCATCGGGAAATTGATCCATGATTGTGGGAAAATATTTTTGTTTTGTTTTATCAATGTATTCCAAGGTAACTACTTCCAATTGATATGGAATATTCCCAAAAAACAATATCAATAGTCCTTCCCTTCTTAGAGGTAATTAATGTTTCAGGACATGAGTTATCATTTTAAACTGAAAACCCATATGATTTACAACACGAGTAGAAATTAAAGAGTGTGATTCACTTCTTTCAAACAAGTTTTTCATATGTGTATAATTCAAGAGAATAGTACCTTGTATTGTTGAAGGACCATACTGATCCTTTGTTATCATCTTCTCAGTTCCATACAATTTCTTACCAATGATTCCTTGATCTTTATTACCTTGTTGTTCTTGAATTTCCTAAGGATTCTTGGTGTTCCAAGAATTACCTTGGCACACTCAGTTCGGAGGGAAAGAATTGTTTCAGTAAGATTTTCCAGTTGAAGCATTTGTTGTATGATATATATGAGATGTATCTCTATAAACTGAATTTGGAGGGCAATTACAATAACATTAAATATGTCCCATATAATTAAAATTGTGAAATGCTTGAGGTGGTTTTTTATAAAATGAATTATTACGATAAGGATAACCACATTGGAAAAAATGACGATTGAAAACAGGTCATGGAGGAAATATAGATAATAATATTTTATGATTTGGGGATTCTTCACCACCATGGAAATATGTGTCCCTCTTCTACTTGTTCTAAGTATTAGGGGTATCACCTGTTCCCATAGAGAAAAATTTACTCCATCCATTAAAATGTCTAGTGACATTACATTATTCCATTGTTACTCTATTAAATATCTCTTTATAATCTATAATACAAAAGAGATCTATATTAAAATGAGTATCCAATCACAGTCCAGACTCCAAAACATTAAAAATATTGAATAGATCTTGGAAAAAGTTGTTATTTCACCTATGGTTTAGGTGAAACCATGTTTTCCATCATGTATTATTATAGGGTTTTTTGACATTTCATCAATTACATTCTCTATAACCATAACAAAACACCACATAATCTTCACTCACTATAAACTAATGTCTTAGAAAAGTAAATATCAATATAAGAATAATTCAAGATAAACAAAATTTAAAAGATAATATATTTTAACCATTTTCTTAAATAATCAAACATTATATGAATAATGAATTCCTAGTGGTAAGTATCACTATCAATTAATGATATACAATAATTAACAACTAAACCAACAACAATGAGATGAAAACATTCCTAGATGTTTCTTACACCACTTATGTACTCAAAAAACCTTAGTATGTCAAGGTTCTCCATAACAGGTTAGGTGTGAATTTTTAAGCTATATATCTGATGTTCTAACATTCCAATGTCCTTTCTACCTTCCCAATATTTAGATGGATCGACCAATACTAATGCCATTTGTAACATCTTTCCCCTCACTAATTTTCATGGGAATAGGTGGATGTGATGATAAGCTTAAGTTACATCCCCAAGACACCAAAGCATGAAAATAAAATCTAAGGATTTGATAGAAATTTGGATGAGATTTTATCTAAAGAACTAAAATAACCGAAGGATAGAAAAAACAAACAACCAAACTAACTATATGATGAATGTGTAATTATAATAATACAACCCAAATAGAAAAAAATGAACAATATAATTATACCAGTAGTGACAATGTAATAATATATGGTAAAAGAAACCAAAGGATATCTATATGCAGTAACACCCAAGATAAATCACTCTAATGACACCATGAGAGATCTCTAAGACTTGAAAAAAAAATTAAGAAGGTAACATCCTTATGTTCCACTATATAAATGTGACTATTTTCCTATACCTTTATCCTAAAATATGACATTTTTAAATGCAACAATGTTCCCAAACATGGGTGAGTATATAACATAGTTGGAAATATATAGAGACTTTAAACACACACAACTATGAAAATACAATGTTAGATCATTTTATAAAATATAATTTAATAAAATAGAGTAATCAATAAAATGGTAAGAGTTACAAAATATATTTTCATAAGGAAAATAGTTCATGTTATAAAATTGTAAAAAAATATTTTTATCAATTATTTTTGTTCCTCTTGGAAAACTCACCCACACTCGACACTCACACTCACATTCATGCCGAATAAAAATCCCAAAACTCATTAGTGCTGATCCATACTTCATTAGGATGTTATAAGGTGTTAATACATTTTCCATTAAACCTTTTTCACTAAACACCATGTATATTTCAACAAGGCCCCATATAATTCAATATGAACACATGACAAAATGTATTCTAAGACCATCAACCATATCAAATCATTCTGAAAAAATAATTATTTATTTTAAAAAATTAAATGGAATGTTTTTCTTAGATCAAAACAACACATAATTTTAAAACAATTGTTTTTTGAATTGTTAAAAAGGGGATTTCCAAAGGACATCTAAAAATATAAGTTTACCAATTCATCAAAAAAACGATTTCTTTTCATTATTTACACAAGGTTTTCATTTTTTACTTTTATTGATAGATAGAACATTCACTTTTTATTATTTTTATCCCCAAAATCCCCTAAATCATGGTGTCTAGAAATAGTGACTCCCTAAAGAGTCTCCCATAACAAAAAACATAAAACCATATTGAAATGACCCTACCTCATCATAAATGATATAGTTCTCGTAAATAATCCCTTGAGAAGTTAAAAAATCTTCCACGAAATTAACTTATCTCCAGATTTGTTTGACTAGAATACTCTAACTAATAAACCTTCTATAGATTCTAACAATATAAGTTAACCACCATGGACATTTATTTGTACCCTATATAAACATCCATATAAAGGTTGAAGTAGACTCAACTTTAGAGATTAGATTATTGTGATGCCTACATATTGTCATGCTGAGAATAAGGGACCACACCTTCACTTAAATTGAATAATATGCACTAAAAACACATTGAACCCCAGAATAACTGATCAAAGTCTATTTCTTAACAATACACACTATGCATCTGATTGGATATGCAGGATCCATCCATGTTCAACTTCAACCCTGTAATGGGGGAATTACATTGAATCCATGTCCCCTATATTCCATTCATGGAATTCTGTATAAATAAAAGTCATCAAGATTACATTTTTAAGGCCATAACCAAGTCTCCCCATACATAGGAAACCAAATATCTGCCACCAATTTTTTCACCTTCCCCAAAAAAATATGTGAGAGACTATAATTCCATCCCTAGAATTACTCTTCCCTTCCCATAGGTTCCAAAAAACAGTGTAAAACTATTTCCATACCCTTTCATTCAATCTCTAAAAATTAGATGTATTAATCTAGTTAAAGATCCCCTCAAACAAAAATTCACTATTCATATCAATATTAAGATGTGAACACACAAAAATGCCATATCACATTTTCCCAATCACTAGATAATAAAATATAGTTAGTTGTATAATATTGAGGTGTAGAGAATAAATGAAATCTAGAAAACTAGGATGTGACCATTCTCTAAACATTATCATCCATAGGTAAGGCTTTGTTTCTTAGTCTCTAGAAAAATAAGTTCATATTACATTGGATTTCCTTGCACCATAGTTATTGAGCACAGCATTCCACTCCATATATCTAATGAATCAACTTTTTAAAATCCATGGAATTAAAATTCACTATCAATGATTCGGTGAAATCATAGAAATCCAGTTCATTAGATTATCAAATTCCATCCAACAAAATTTTGTGATCCTTATCCAAAATCTCATCGATAAAATCTTGATGCATAACAACCTATTTAAATGAGATTTTTAGAGAAGGAAATCCCAAAATAAATAAGTTTTTACCAATCTAAATTTTTTTATAGAATTTAATCTCCCTATTTATAATAACCCATTGAGTATTTTTATTCAATATATCTATGTGATTAATCATACAATGAGCAAGACTAGAAAACTTCCTATGATTGTCAATACAATTGTCATAACATTACCCATATCCATCCCTCATAAATTTTTGCACAATGATTCACCCGAGATAATGTCATGTGAAATTTTGGATTGCATTCCATTCATAGATTCCTCAATGTTTTGAAGGCCAATCCCTCCATCATAAAACAGTCGGGATAATCATTTCCCGGATTACCAGTGACACATAGAATAATGATGAGCTCCCCAAAGAATTTTTTTCATTGTTTTTTCCATTATTATGATGTTCCCCTTAGACAGGTTAATAAATTATGGTATATACATTGTAGTCGAGGAAAGGGTGCTATTGATAAGGCCTATTCTACCTCCAAACAATATAATTTTTTTTCAAACTGCATATCTTCCCGAAAATTAGATTTATGATACCCTCAAAATGAACATTTTTTATCCTTCCATTGGATATCGAGGCTCTGAGATATCCCATTGGAAGGTTTATTCTTTTCATTCTAAGCTTATTTTGAATTTCCATGTTATACCTCCGAGAACAATTTTTATACATAAAAACATTACTCATCCTTTGACTAATACACTACAAACCTAAACTTCTACAAGTTTCCATGATTTTATTGAATCCATTCACTGAACATATCCTCCCATTGATGAAAAATTTCATGTCATCAGTGTAAATAAGATGAGATTTCATACTAATCCTTGGCTTGTTAATGAAATGTTTAACCTTACCCTCTTCAAGACACTTTTTAATGTTTCTCGAGAGAGATTCTTGGTACAAAGTAAAAAGGTTTTGGTAAATTGGGTCACCATAACTCACACCTCTGAATGATTTTAAAAAAACAAATCCTTTCCTGATAACGGATATTGTTATCCGTGGAGATTCAGAAAATTAAAATCATGAACCAAAAAACCAATCATTTAAACCAATCCTCTTCATAAACCTTAAAATAAAAGACCATCACAACCAATCATATGATTTATCTATATCCACTTTAATCATAAAATTTGAACTGATAGCTATATTATTTAGATCCTTAACCATCCCATTTTCAATAGAAATTTCCCCCTATATTTTTCTCCCTATCAAAAAACCATATTGTAATTGATAAATAATACTTGGAATCAAATTATATAACCTCTTCATGATGAGGTTGGCATGAATTTTATAGCTAAAGTTACATAGGCAGACCAGTCTATATGAATTCAAGGATGTGGGATCCTTCACATTCGGTATTAAGATCACCAATGAAGAAAAATCCATTCTTGTGAGAGTACCTCCCTGAAAAAGTTCATGATAGCCTCCTTTACCTAGTTTTTGACAAAATCCCATGTAACAACATAACAATCCCCTAAAACCCCATCTTTAGCTGGTTCACTGTCTTGTTTCATGATAAAAACCAAATTTTTAATCTCTTATTCCTCCTGAATAGATTCTACAACCCCATTATCTTGGTCAGCCAACAAACTGGGAATATAATTCATAAAATATCTTTACTCTTTAGGACCAGCATCACCCTCTCAAAAATCAATTTCTCTAGCTAGTAACATCACAAAGTGATCTACATATAATTTTCCACCAACATCCATATCAGAAAAGAAGGATCCATATTTTAACTGAATGTTAAATTTATTAAATAACCATATTTCCTTCATGAAATCCTGAAAAAATAAAGTGTTTTTATTAGACTATTTGATCCAAAAAGCACAAGATTTTTCCCTGCATATTATTTATGTATCCAAAAATTTATCAGCAAATAAATTTTGTTCATCTAATAAATCAATAAAAAGAACCTCATCATAACTAACCTGAAGCATCTCCTAATGTCTTCCTATAACATCTCTAACACACTCTAGATTACAACTCCATTCACTTCTATTATTATACCAATTATGAATGTCAACATTCAATCATTTCAGCAGATTGGCCAAACAGATCCAAGACTAACCTCTTTCAGGTTGTTCATATTGTTCCTGACCATCGGTATAAATACAACTAAGAGATTCCAATTTTAAGATTACTGAAAACTTTTATAACTTTTATTAACTTTTTTCAAATTGACCAAAAGCATAGCATGATCTAAAATGGATGTGGATAATGCGTCACAGATACCATATTGTAAGAGTCCAACTGATAAATATCTACAAGACATGTATCTATATAGATCCACACCCTATAGATCCATTTTCAATTTTTACAACATATATATCTAATCTCTAAAAACCCCATGTTAACAAGGAAATTTTTTGACATGAATTCCATAAACTCTTTCCTTTATCGAAGTGAATAAAGACAAAAGACACCCTTTTTCGAAACATTTGTGACAATATTGAAGTCCCCCTATAATCCATGGGGAGTAATCTATTTGAAATAAGAAAATATATTCCAAAATCCTTGATCTATTAGAAACATTGCATATTGCACACACATAAGAAAATAAAACCGAATCATTACCTCTGTTCGAGATTTTCATGGTGATTTATTGAGATTAAAACATAATTCACTCCATAGATATATCCTTCTTCCAGAAATCCAGATCATCTTATTGATAGAAACTAAATTTAGGAATTCTTTAAATATCATTTTTTTGTCACATGATTTAACAAATGGTGATCTAGTCATGCATATTCTATTGGATATCACCAATTTAGCATCGATGTTTTCACATGTTTGACAAACTGTGCACCACCTATGTGATGCTATTATCTCAAGGCCATCCCCTAACATAGTTGGCTCACACAGTTTAAAAAACCAGGTGCCAACTTTGATTCTCCTACTATATCTACCTACAACCTTTCTCTGGGCATGAATTGGGTTTGGAAAAACGTTTCTCTAATCATACACCTTCCCAGTGACTCACAACATTAGCTTGCATAGTTTCAAATAGATACTGTACAGTTTCTAAAATCCATGATCAAACCGTGAACCAAATAAACACATATAAGAACTCTAAAAGCTTATATAAGGTCTCAAAACTCAGCCTAGGTATTATATAAACTCAAATTACATAATAAAAGTGTAAATTACATGAATCTTGGGGTGTTAAAGTGATTGTAATGTGAATATTTTTTGGAGTATGTATGAAGATAAATATGTTGAAGATTTATTATAATGATAATAACTCTAGAACATATGTACATAATTTATAAAGGATATAGGCGGTTATAAGAGTGTATATTGATGGTTGTGAATAATCATAGATATTGTTATGATGTTATTCACTAAAATCAGATATTATATATGTGAATGTAGTTTAGTAATTATTTCATGTATGATATCTACATAATATTTCTATGAAAAATTATTAGTACACACATTTTTTAGGGTCATAGATGAATGGATACACAAAATAATATCCATAAATATGATAGGATTTCATTTAAATTATGATTTTGAAGACTTAGTATGATTTAATTAATAATAGTAATATATATACTTATTTTTAATGCGAGTTTAATAAATATCAAGCATGTATGTTTAAATTTGGATGTACGACCAGGATACTTCAAGATTATTCTTAAAGCATGTTGGAGGTTCTTTATAATGACCCATGACTTTTAAACAGATTATTATGTGTTTTTTGAATAAAATATAATATAATTACAACCCCAAAGATTATAAAGCCCGGTGTTTTTTGAAGGTAAGGTTCATGATACATCAAATTAAAACTAAAACATTGAAGCCTTATTTTATTATCAATAATGAGATCCTATATCCATTTTAGATACTAAAAATATATAGAATAACCTAGGTAATATATAAAATAAATGAGTTAGCTAAAAATATTGGTAAGGAAATAAAAATGACAATGAATTATAACTTGTGAGTAAAAATTATAACATGATATCATAAAAGACAAGGATAATGAGTAATCACATGGAAACATAACATAATGAACATGGTATTATATGATCATGGGTACCATAGGAAGTGTAGAAGCAATATAAAATAGGACATAAACATGAGTCAATGTTATCTTCCTAGACAATATCACAAGGTTATCAAAGTCCCATAATAGATTATGTTTATTCCCTAATCTCATACATGACGTCTCAAGAGACTAAAGCTTTACCCAATGTATTGGAGTGGTATCTACCAAAACCCATCATAACACTTTCATGGTTTATATGTGACACAAAAAAGAAAATTAATCACAATTAATAACATAATAATTAACCATGGAAAGAAAATGGGACACACAATCCTGAATTATATGATAATCAAAGGAAATTTCTTAATGAAGGCATTTGAGAAATAAATATAAGGAATATATTAACTCATAAATGGAAGGTTCAATAATCTATATATATTTTCTAGGAATATATATATATATTTTTGAATCATAAAATAACCTTATATAGAGAAAAATGTGATTTATAGAGAGACTGGTTATAAACTAAAGAAAATTGTGGTTTAGAGAGATCCCTTACCACGAGACCGATTCATCATGTGAATTATTTATATTTAATAATAATAAACATATAATAAATTCTGAATTCCATAATAAAATTTTTCAATTTTTATTCCTTTAATTTTATTCATTATCATGTAATATTTAATTACCTAATCATTTTGGTTCCAGTCAGACGTTTTGACGATGTTCGACTCAAATGTCAAAAATCACCTTAGAAGGTTAACTAACATCAATGATATAAAAAGATAGTCATATATAGAAAAATAATAATGAAATAATTATCATATTTATTAATGAATTTTACTTTTAAAAATAACCATGAGTCATTTTTGTGAAAAATGAACTATTTTATAATCATGCAGACAGTAGGTCGTACGCACGTATATGTAACACTTCCCTTATTCAATGATCATAATAAAAATAAGATGAGTATTATTTTATCCTTCCATAATTATAATTATTTCATAAATATCACATTAAATATTTAAATTAAATTTTATATTCCATCCAGGTGTTGTGGTAATATAAAATGGATCACATCGCTTTATGAGGTGGTAATTCATCATGCACACGAATGACATTATCTTTTTTCAATGGATGGTAAGGTATGAATTTATATGATATATTAATTTTACAGAATGATTAATATTTCCATAATATCATATATAAACATTAAATAAATCATAATGGACATCCATGAGAGGCGATTATGGGAAAAATTACATTGGTTTATGAGGCAGTAGTCTGCAATATACAAGAAGAATGGTTCGATTTCCCATTTGATAGAAGGGGAGATTGATTTAATTTATGGAATTAACAGAATAACATATTATTAAATTTTATATAATTATTTTATTATATTAAAATTATATATTAATATTTTAAGGTGGTTTAATAATAAATAAATCAAAGATTCACAATTAAGAACAATACATCTTCTTCAGACCATCACATTAGGATTATACTTAAATCCACCCTATATTAAATTTTCTATCAAAAATAACTCTAGTATTTGGGGAGGGAAGTAAGGAATTTATTTGGTTTGGTATTACTTGAAAAAGGGTCTTTATAATAGTAAATAGGACAGGATAGGGGTTCCCATTTATAAATGAGGGAGATGACACACTTGGAATTTTTGAAAAGAGAAAGTTATATATATGTTTTACTTATTACAAAAGTATCCAAAATAATTCATTCAAAAATATTATATAATATAAGTTATAAATATGGACATAAAATATGGGTTTAAAAAGTTTTTATATCTTTTTTCCATTATCTATTTAATTTAACCCATGATAAACCTGTTTTAACCTTAACTGCAATAATTAATTTATACTTTTTTTAATTTTCATTATGAAAAAAAATTATGTTGAACATATTATATAATGTTTATTATGACTATTAGAAATATTTAATCCATTTTTTCAAATTCAATTCACTTAAGTGATAGAATATAATTTTAAATTATACCTGTAGATGCGATGAAAAAATGGTTTTCCAACGATTTTTTTTCATAACTATAAAAAATCTTGATATCAAAATGCAACATGAAAATTTTTAAAATGACATAAATTGAATTAATAATAACATTATTAAAATAATTTTTCATTAAAATAATTTGAGTAAAAATTATATATTTTTAAATTATTTAACTGAAAAGGTTGGTTTCAATAAAAACTAGTATTTTTCACTATTCATTTAAAAATTGATCATGTTAGAAAAATACCAAAAAATTATCCTCAGATAATTTCGACGTGTTTATTCTAAAAATAAAGTTATGTTTTTAAAATAAATTTTTCATAAGTATAAATAATTAATTTTATTATTTTTTCCACAAAATTCAATAAAAATCAATTTTTTTGAGAAAAATGTATTTTTGATGCCTATAAAGACATTACAAGAAATTAAGCACTTATTTATCAATATATATATATATATATATATATATATATTACAATTCATAATTACTTTTCAAATGTTGGTTATTCAGATTCATATTTCTTAATATAATATCTAGGTTATAGTAAAAATGTTTAAATAATAATATTAATATTATATTGAGGTTCGTTAAAATTTGGTGTTGCATGTCACATACACTATCGAACATAGAATTATTTAAAAAAACTAAAGGTGTTACATTATTCTCGAAATAAAGAATTTCAAACTTGAAATTTAATATTACATATTATGTTGAAAATATGTGAGGCCACTTATGCTTCATTACATCCTTTGGTTATCTATTTTACTCTTCGTATTTATGTTTCCTTCATAACACATTGACCAGGTGATTCATCTTGTTGCATAGAAATTTATCTCTATAGTACATGATCCTATCCATATTCTCCTTATAAAATATATCATTTTCTAGTTTTACCATATATTAATTTAGTATATGTGAGGGGTCTGGTATGAACTTTCTCAAGAGTGATACATAAAATGCATAATGTACTTGAGAAAGGGTTGGTGGGAGTGATAGTTGATATTCCATGGCTCTGATTCAATTGGAAATATCAAAGGGGACAATTTAACTGGGGCTTATCTTTCCCTTCCTCCCAAATCTCATGAGTCTCTTCCATATAGATACGTTGGGAAACATGTTTTCCCCAACCTTAAACTCTAGGTCTCATCAATGATTTTCAGTATTTCTCTTTTATTGACTATGAGATGTCCAAACATGATGCTAAATGGTCTTGAACTTTTCTTCCATTTTCTCAAACCATTTTATGTTTCAATAGCTTGAGTTCACCAACTTCATCCATGTAAAAAAAGTATTTTAATTCTCTTCTTATAATGGTATTCATATAGAGCCACTTGGATGCTTGATTTAAAGTTATTATTATTTAATAACTTGACTGGAGGATGATATTGATCTCATCCTCCTTTAAAGTCCATAGAACATGCTCTGAAAATTTCATCCAATGTTTGAATAATATTATCATATTGGACATCATTTTGGGGGTGATATATTGTACTAAAGTTCAACATAGTATTTATAGTATAATGGAGGATCTTCCAAAATAGAGAGGTAAATATCCAATATTGGTCACATATTTTTGATAGTGGTGTTCCATGAAACCTCTCCACCTCTTTGATATATATCCTTATAATATAATCTACTGACAGGTCCTCTCAAATTATGATGAAGTATGAAGTCTTTGCAAGATGATCCTCCATAACCCATAAGGTATTTTTTCCTTATGATTTCTTGTAAGGACAATGAAAAATTCCATGCTGATGATTTCCCAATTCTATACTAGTATGGGAAATTATTTCATCACACCCTTATACTTTTTTTCTTCAACCTTTATATTCATACATATCAAACACTTTAATGTATATTCCATGATCTTATTATTCATATTGTCAGGCTAATAGTTCCCTCAGTGATCTCGATAGATCAATATTCTTTATGAGTGGATGGATATGGTTGATCTAAGTTCATCATTAAAAATAAAAGTTTTTATATCAGTATTTTATGGTACACATAGTCATGACCCAAATATTACAACTCATTCATTCTCGATTTTTAACAATGAGGATTCCCCTTTTCTCATAGCATCCACATTATTCTGAATTTCCATACTATCTCATTAATAATACTTTAACTTCTTTAGAAGGAATGGTTGAGAAATCATTTGATAAATGAATAATGATTTTCCTTCCATTAGTATTTTCTTGTTCATAATTTTCATTTCTAAGAATATTGGATCCTTATCAAATATCACCACTGATAAGGGTAGTAGATCCTTTGTATGTAGAGCATCTTCCACTTAGGTTTCTTTACTAAGATGGTAATTGATTGATCAGTCATAGTCCTTAATTAGTTATAACCATATTTTATATCACATATTAAGATCATTCTATGTTAATATATATTTGATACATGTATATTCCATATATATTTCAGACTTCTCCCCATAGAGATAATGTCTCAATATTTTCAATTAAAATATCACTACATCCAACTCTAGATCATGTGTGAGATAGTTTTAATAATGAAATTTCAACTACCTTTTGGAAAAGTATGTCACTTTATAATTTTTCATTTGTAAATATCCAAAACCCTTCTTTTAATAATTGATTTATATCACAAAAATATCTCCACATGAGGGAATCATGAGGAATAATATAGTGATAAGCCTCTTTTTCAACTCCTTAATGATCTCTTCGAATTCACTAGTCCAGATAAGATTTACCCCCTTTTTTGTTTTCTTGGTTAGTGAATTTTAAAATCCTGAGATGTTTCTCAAAAATTGTTGATAATTCCTAGAAATCCAAGTAAACTATGGATATCCATTAAATATGTTAGTCTAATATATTATTTAGTTTCCATTGTCTTATAGTGGTCCATATATATCCCTTTAATAGTGATAATATTCCCCAAGAATTATATTTATTTAATCCATGACTCACATTTACATTACTTTTCATATATCTTATCCTTTCTAAAAACCAAAAACATAGTATTAAAATACTCCAAATAATCCTCCTTGATTTTTTTATATATCAGTATATTATATATAAATACTACCAAAAATTGGTTGAGGTAATCCCTAAAGACACTATTAATTAATTCAACAACAATTTTTGTAATATTAGTGAGTCTGAATGGAATCACTAGGAACTGATATTACCCATACATTGTAGAAAATGATGTTTTGGGAATATCATCCTTTTTCACCTTTAATTGGTGATATCCTGGCCAAAGGTACACTATAGAGAAGTACTGGGATCCACATAGTTTATATAATAATTCATATATGCATTTTAGGGGATACCAGTTCATTATCATTATTGTTTGGAGTTCATAATAATCAATGAAGAGGTGTACTGATCTATCCTTCTTCATGATGAAGAGGACTGGTGAACCCCATGTTAACCACTTCGGTGTAGAAAACCATTTTCTAGATTATTTTTATAACATATTCTTCAAATCTTCCAACTCAGCAGTGGAAAATTTGTAAGGATACATTTATATGGGTAAGGATCCAAAGATATGTTAAATTTAGAACTCAACCTCTCAATAAAGAGTAATATTGGCGAAATATTCTAGGAATACATTAGTATAATCCCTGACAATGGACTTTTCTTCAAGTATGATTCTATGTAACATCCCAAGAAAATAGAGAATATGACATTTTTATATTTATTAATATTTTTGAATTAATTATTAATTTTACTTTAAAGGGGATTTTATGTTTTATGGTGTACCTGATACACAACAACGAGTTTCATTGAAATCTTACATCACACAACATTGAGTTATACTGAAAAATTATAATATAATATTATTATTTTAAATGGTAATTAAAGCCAAGCCATTGTAATGGAAGGAATGAACAAAACTGACTACAAAATTATTATACATGTTTTTTAAATGTTTTTACATTTATCCAATAAATTTTAGAGGCTTAAATTAAGAAAAAAAAATTGGATTTTAAGCGTAAATACTCTAATATTCATTAAAAGGCCGATTTACCGGCTTTTGATGGAGAACACTCATTAAATCTACTTTTGGTCACTTTTATATATTCTATTTTTGTAACACCTCGAGCTTCCATGATACGCTTCTCATTTAATAATGCAATAGCTTGCATGGTAGGCAACTTCGAGTTCTAAAACACCGCGACTAATCAAAGTAGCCGTTATGAATAGTAATAACCACTTTTTAAAATTATAGAAATTTTATATTTCAAAATGGACTTCATTTTTGTATTCGTAATATCAAAATTATCCTAAGTTGAATTTTTTGTAATTTTCTGAGAACTTCCAATTTTTTATGAATAGTGATAAATACTTAAAACAACTTTTTTAATAAAAATAATTTATTGTGATAAATTATACTATTTAGTGGTTTTAAAGTATAATTAGAATATATTTTTAACATTTTATCCAATGGTGGTCATTAGAATTAATTTAACATTGAAATTGGACATAAACAATTGCCAATCTTTTGATATAAATTGTTTCTTAAAAACACGCTATTTGTTGTAACAGCGGGAATTAATTATAAAATTAATTAATGCAACTTATATGTTTGGAGTTTTTTAAAATAGACATCATTTTTGAATTCGGAATATCAAATATAGCTTAGGGTGAAATTTTGGCATCGTTCTGAAAAACTTCAATTTTTGATGAATAGTGAAACCACTAAGTGGTAGTTAAATAACTGATTTTTCGTTTAAATGAAATATTACCACTTCTGTGATTTGATTTTCAAAAATCCGACATACATGGTTGTCATTAAGAAGTAAAATGTGGTTCAATGAGATTAAAATAATTTTTTGGTGAATAGTAACTTTTAAGTTCTTAATCGCGATTAGAGATAATTAGTGTAGTTTAAGTTAAAAATAATGTTTTAATAATATGATATGAGCTTGACACTTGTCCTACTCCTATTGGATGAGTCACGGCCGACCAAGACAACCCATGGGTCAACTTGGGGACCCCATGGAGCCACTTTGGTTGGAAAATGACATTAATATATATTTATTTAATGTTAAAATTAAATTGACACAAACATGAGTTGTTTTACTAAAACAGTTTTTAAGTGGGGTTACACAAGTCCACATTTTGACTATAAATATTCATTAGAAATCTAAAAAGATTTCCTATATCATAGTATTTTTTTTATAATTTTTAGACATTAATTAAATTAAATTATTTATGACATCATTATGATGCAGCGATGACCTCATTATTTAACGATTTAAATAAAATGAGAAGATAATGAAAAATCCAAGGCTTACACTTGTCCAAAGCCTATTGGATGAGGAGATTTCGAACCCTTATCACCTTATCCACGAATTATATAATTGTGGGACCTTTAGAATCCGAAAATCATTGTATAATAATGTAACATTTCAAACTTTCCAAAAGAGCCCCTCCTCTCCACTTATAAAAGGCCCCCACCTCTCCCACCTTATTCACACCTTCAAGCCATTTGACTCGGCCAAACTCTACCCAAATACTCTCCCAACATCCCTCCCTTACTCCTAGAAGACTCACTTTGGGCATAATTCTTCCCAAGGAAGCCTTTGGCTCAAATCAAAAAGAGTTACCTGATTTTGAGGTAATGTCTTCTCTAATGTTGTTTTGTTTTATTTTTCTTCTCCAACCCCCTAAACTCTTTTTATTCATTTCTTTTGTAACAACACCAGTATCCTCAATATACTAGGATGTTGTTATAATAAGGACTCTAGCTAAACTTACACACACCTACATCTAATGGTTAAAGAACATACAGTTTCTGTTGATGGAGAATTTCTGCCTCACGAAACGATGATTGTTCAACACTCATATAACACCTTCAAAGGTGGCCATTAAGATGTCACTATTTTTATATATGATATATAATATGTTTATGTTTTACTTATGCTTCTGTATTTCTCATTTATGGCATACTTTATGATTTCCATTATGGGTAAAACGCGATAATTTCATTTTAGGAAGTGCGGACTACCGCCCCCTCAAAGTGATTTGAATCGTTAATGCCATATGTGGGATGTATAAAGGATGGAGTAAATGGTATTATACACTATATTATACTGTAACTACATTATACCATTATATAATTATGATTTCATTCCATTAAATATGAAATAGAAATGAAAGTAGCGTTCATGCGTACGTACGGCTTACCGTCTCCATGAACGGTGCATTTCATTTCTTACCCCTAAATTTTACGTGACATTATGAATGAATGTATATACTGTATATATATGATATATATGATATATAAATCATGAATATAATTCTGTATATAATGGATATTTCACCACATGAACAACTTGTAATTATAAGAAGTTTATTGTTGACTCAAGTACCAAACATCGACAAAACGACCGTTATTAACTTAAATAATTACATAATGTTCATATCATTGTAATAAGTGATATAATAAGGATAATGAAATTGAAAATGGTTCTTAATAAGGTATATATTAACTCTAGTTTATTATTCAGGAGGTTAAAGAACGGTCGAGTCAAGTCAGACACGAGGTAAGGGAACTTCTTAACCCAACTTCCATTCTTTGGGTTAATCTCCTACTTTCAAATTATGTCATGATGTTATTATATCCTATTTTGTATTTTTACTCTCTTTATGTGTACCTATGGTGATTACACATAATAGATCTATTTTATTTTAAAAATGATCTTTTTAAGGACTTCGTCTCAATCTCCTTTCATTGAGGCATATTTGGTTTTATACATAACTTTCTTTTATACGGTGTATAAACCCCTTTGACTTTTACGTTTATTCAAAAGGAATTTTTTTTTATACGAAGCGTTTTACTAAACGAAAAAAAGGGAATGTTTTTCTTTCCGTACTTATGCGGCGACAATGACTTCTCCACCGCCGTGACCATTATTTGAGTTTCAGCTTCCTCTACAAGCCATCATTTTTTTAATGAAAAATAAATACAATGTTTTAACTTTCTTTTATTTTGGTATTGAAAATGGTTTTGAAAGCGTTTTTATTATATCAATGTGTCGTATTGATATCTTGTGATTGAAATGTGTAAATGTTATGTTTCCTTTATGCATGTTTTATGTGATACGATTATGTTATGGTTTATGATATGTTTAAACCTATTCATATGAGGAATGTATTGGACTTAATAAGTGACGGGTGGAGCCCGCTATAGCTCCTCGATGCATCGGTAGGTCTCATGAGACAACTAGACGTGGAATTGGCTGAGGCCCTTTCCCAATTTGATTTATGGTTTTGGCCGAGGCCTTAATCATTTTAGACGTCTTGGCCGAGGCCTTGACAAAATGTTTCAGAATGTCCGGCATTATACATTCCATCATTATGAAAATGGTTATTGATGTTGCATGGGATTATTCGATTAGTAGAATATCCATGTGAGTAAGTAAATGGAATTATCTCATTTTATTTTTGCCATATTATGCTAAAGTTCAAGTTTAAAAAGGCTTTTGTTTTAGTTATACATTGCCTTAAATGTTAATGATTATTTATGAAAGCTTCCGCAATATTGTTATCCTTACTGAGCATTTGAGCTCACCCCTTTCAATGTTTTAATATTTTCCAGGATGTGAGGAAGTATTTTATGAATGACCTGCAGGGATAGTCCGAAGAGGATAGAAGTGTGGACTATGGAGACTATGTTATTATAGTTTTTCACTTTGTGATGTAATGTAACATTTATGAATGTATCTAGTGTTTCCAAGGCTACTAAACTAATCGGTCTTTCGAGACTTGATCTTTTGTGATCATGCCAATGTTACGAAGTAATGCACCGACTCTGGGTAGCTAGGGTCAGGGCGTTACAGTTGGTATCAGAGGTAGTTTAGTACTAACCTTGG
Organism: Viscum album; assembly: GCA_963277665.1. Lineage (NCBI taxonomy): Eukaryota > Viridiplantae > Streptophyta > Magnoliopsida > Santalales > Viscaceae > Viscum > Viscum album. Next base: position 1,779,817,043 of record OY728157.1, read on the forward strand.
AAGCTAGATTTAGATAAACTCTGATTAGAGCACATAGCCCAAAGATAGACTTTGAGGATTAGTATAGAAGAACTTCCTAGAATTTTGGTATTATAGAGATGTTATGAGTTTTCCGAGCAATACATCCCAGTCTGGATACGAGCAGGTAGAGGCTGCTCTGGCACAGATGTACCTAGGGGTAAAACTCGAAAACACCGCATTGAGCTAGACTCGAACGGGAACTGGTGCACGACAACGGGCCTTGCTGCACTCTTGGTTACGACACTCCCGGGGGATATGCTTAGGATAATTCTCATTTTATTTACAAACCACTGTGAAGGGTTATGAGTATATACTTCCTCAAAGAAAACATTTCTTTTTATGATTATGGATTATATCCATAAATAGTTCAATTTATGTAAAGTGTTTTACAAGTATGGAATTATGTATTTTGATTCATAAACTAATCTAGTTTATGCCATTGTTTAGAAATGGCGCCTAGTGGAAGGAATGGAAACTGTATCAATGCACGAACTCTGTGTAGGGATTGCCCTCCTGCTCAAGATAATTATTGTGGATCTGGAGATGCAACTGGTGTTGATCAACTTATTACCATACTGGGACAACTCACTCAGGTTATGAATAATAACCTTACTCGTATGGAGCACCCTGATCCACAACGTGGAGGATCAATGCTAGACCGGTTCATGAGGCAACAACCACCAACCTTCAATGGGAGTACAAATCCTATAGTAGCTGAGCAATGGATAAATTCCTTAGAGAAAATATTCCATGCCTTGGGGAGTAGTGAAAGGGAGAGGGTTGTCATGGCAGTTTACCGCCTCACTGGAGATGCCGATCAGTGGTGGTCGCTGATTCAAAACACAAAGGAAGATGATGACATATCGAATATGGAATGGAGGGAGTTCAAAGAGCTTTTCTTAGAAAAATACATTCCTCGTGACCATCGAGCAGATATGGAAAGACAATTTCTGAGTCTGAGGCAGAAGGAGGATGAGAATGTCGCAAAGTATGAGGCTAACTTTACAAGGTTAGCGAGGCATGCTGCCGAATATATACGTAACCCAAGGAGTAAGATTGATCGTTTCTTTGATGGGTTAAAACCATTTCTCCTTCGAGCTTTAGTATCACAATCCTTCTCATCATACGAAGATATTGTCTCGTGTGCTATCAAGACAGAAAAGGAATTCTCTAAGTCTTATGACAACAAAGTAAAGAAAGAGAAGAAGAGAACGATGGAAAAAGAGACAGATAAAGGGAAAAAGGGAAAGAAGGATTTTCCATTATGTGATAACTGTGGGAAGAATCACCCTGGTACTTGCCTAAAAGGAATGGGAGTTTGTTATAAATGTGGAGAAAAGGGTCACCAGGCTCGTGATTGCAAGGGAAAGAAAGAGGCTATCAATGTTGAATGCTACAATTGTAGGGAAATGGGGAATTATGCAAATGAATGTCCTAAGCGTCAGGGAAACTTACCTCATAAAAGGCCAAGGGATCAAGGACAATCTTATGCTGTTACTACAGTTGAAGCAGAATAACTAATGTAATGGTGCTTTTGGACTCATGGATTATATTCTGGTTATTAGAATAATGTGATATATATATAAGGATTGTACTGCAGTACTTGTTGATTTCAGTAAGGTTTTAATATGATGGAGGTAATTATATTTTTATTATGTGACAATAAGAGAAACTTTACTTTGTTTGGGGAAACTGATAAATTGATTTTGGAATTAAGAGACCTTTTAGAGAAAGTCTGGACAGAGGTATTTTGGATAACTATAAATGTTGGAGTGGATTAAGTTGATCTTTGGATAGTATTGTTTAAGGTTAAAAAATTTATGAAGATTATTTTTGGAATATTATTATACCATAGTTTTAGGAAAAGGACAACCTGCAGGGTGGGGCATAACCCGTCGCGTCGGACAAAGCTGCAGGAATCGAACCCACAATCAAAGTGTGACAGGCCTTTATTTCCTACCACTAGCCTACAGGAAGTCCCTGGTTATTACAAAATAATTTTACTAATCTAAATGGTATGTGTTAACATTTGGAACCTTATAAAATTAGGATAAGTATAATATTTTTGGGTTCTATTATCTTTTTGAGTGAAAGGTGAGTTGAAGGTTGAAACTCTAATTGTCAAGAATAAATATATATATACCTATCTGTTATTCAATGAATAAATTAATTCTTAAACTTTAGTAAAGGGATATTAAAACAAAAAAATGTGTTACCCTAATACCTTATGTCTTGTTGAACTGATGATATTTTAAATCAGCATAGATTGAAGGCTCTGAGGCCCTCAATTTGACAGTTGATTGTGATTGATGACCTCAATCACTCCCTACAAATATTTACGTTTTTCCTCCAATTATATGTCTCTAATTGCCACCAATGTTCTCCTTATCGAGATCATAATTTGGTGGTGACTTTCTTATTTCCATTTCCCTCTTATTAAGGCTAAATTTTATTAACCTTATTTCCGATGTGGGTTTTCCACAAAGATATTTTCTATTTTCAACCTTTTATTTTCAAAGAAAAATTTCAAATTGCGAGGACGCAATTTATTGAAGGAGGGGAGAATGTAACACCCCGAGCTTCCATGATACGCTTCTCATTTAATAATGCAATAGCTTGCATGGTACGCAACTTCGAGTTCTAAAACACCGAGACTAATCAAAGTAGCCGTTATGAATAGTAATAACCACTTTTTAAAATTATAGAAATTTTATATTTTAAAATGGACTTCATTTTTGTATTCGTAATATCAAAATTATCCTAAGTTGAATTTTTTGTAATTTTCTAAGAACTTCCAATTTTTTATGAATAGTGATAAATACTTAAAACAAATTTTTTTTAATAAAAATAATTTATTATGATAAATTATACTATTTAGTGGTTTTAAAGTATAATTAGAATATATTTTTACCATTTTATCCAATGGTGGTCATTAGAATTAATTTAACATTGAAATTGGACATAAACAATTGCAAATCTTTTGATATAAATTGTTTCTTAAAAACAAGCTATTTGTTGTAACAGCGGGAATTAATTATAAAATTAATTAATGCAACTTATATGTTTGGAATTTTGTAAAATAGACATCATTTTTGAATTCGTAATATCAAATATAGCTTAGGGTGAAATTTTGGCATCGTTCTGAAAAACTTCAATTTTTGATGAATAGTGAAACCACTAAGTGGTAGTTAAATAACTGATTTTTCGTTTAAATGAAATATTACCACTTCTGTGATTTGATTTTCAAAAATCCGACATACATGGTTGTCATTAAGAAGTAAAATGTGGTTCAATGAGATTAAAATAATTTTTTGGTGAATAGTAACTTTTAAGTTTTTAATCGCGATTAGAGGTAATTAGTGTAGTTTAAGGTAAAAAAATGTTTTAATAATATGATATGAGTTTGACACTTGTCCTACTCCTATTGGATGAGTCATGGCCGACCAAGACAACCCATGGGTCAACTTGGGGACCCCATGGAGCCACTTTGGTTGGAAAATGACATTAATATATATTTATTTAATGTTAAAATTAAATTGACACAAACATGAGTTGTTTTACTAAAACAGTTTTTAAGTGGGGTTACACAAGTCCAAATTTTGACTATAAATATTCATTATAAAGCTAAAAAAATTTCCTACATCATAGTATTTTTTTTATCATTTTTAGACATTAAATAAATTAAATTATTTATGAAATCATTATGATGCAGCGATGACCTCATTATTTAACGATTTAAATAAAATGAGAAGATAATGAAAAATCCAAGGCTTACACTTGTCTAAAGACTATTGGATGAGGATATTTAGAACCCTTATCACCTTATCCACGAATTATATAATTGTGGGACCTTTAGAATCCGAAAATCATTGTATAATAATGTAACATTTCAAACTTTCCAAAAGAGCCCCTCCTCTCCACTTATAAAAGGCCCCCACCTCTCCCACCTTATTCACACCTTCAAGCCATTTGACTCGGCCAACCTCTGCCCAAATACTCTCCCAACATCCCTCCCTTACTCCTAGAAGACTCACTTTGGGCAGAATTCTTCCCAAGGAAGCCTTTGGCTCAAATCAAAAAGAGTTACCCGATTTTGAGGTGATGTCTTCTCTAATGTTGTTTTGTTTTATTTTTCTTCTCCAACCCACTAAACTCTTTTTATTCATTTCTTTTGTAACAACACCAGTATCCTCAATATACTAGGATTTTGTTATAAGAAGGATTCGAGCTACACTTACACACACCTACATCTAATGGTTAAAGAACATACGGTTTCTGTGGATGGTGAATTTCTGCCTCACGAAACGATGATTGTTCAACACTCATATAACACCTTCAAAGGTGGCCATTAAGATGTCACTATTTTTATATATGATATATAATATGTTTATGTTTTACTTATGCTTCTGTATTTCTCATTTATGGCATACTTTATGATTTCCATTATGGGTAAAACGCGATAATTTCATTTTAGGAAGTGCGGACTACCGCCCCCTCAAAGTGATTTGAATCGTTAATGCCATATGTGGGATGTATAAAGGATGGAGTAAATGGTATTATACACTATATTATACTGTAACTACATTATACCTTTATATAATTATGACTTCATTCCATTAAATATGAAATAGAAATGAAAGTAGCGTTCATGCGTACGTACGGCTTACCGTCTCCATGAACGGTGCATTTCATTTCTTACCCCTAAATGTTACGTGACATTATGAATGAATGTATATACTATATATATATGATATATATGATATATACATCATGAATATAATTCTGTATATAATGGATATTTCACCACATGAACAACTTGTAATTATAAGAAGTTTATTGTTGACTCAAGTACCAAACATCGACAAAACGACCGTTATTAACTTAAATAATTACATAATGTTCATATCATTGTAATAAGTGATATAATAAGGATAATGAAATTGAAAATGGTTCTTAATAAGGTATATATTAACTCTAGTTTATTATTCAGGAGGTTAAAGAATGGTCGAGTCAAGTCAGAAACGAGGTAAGGGAACTTCTTAACCCAACTTCCATTCTTTGGGTTAATCTCCTACTTTCAAATTATGTCATGATGTTATTATGTCCTATTTTGTATTTTTACTCTCTTTATGTGTACCTATGGTGATTACACATAATATATCTATTTTATTTTAAAAATGATCTTTTTAAGGACTTCGTCTCAATCTCCTTTCATTGAGGCATATTTGGTTTTATACACAACTTTCTTTTATACGGTGTATAAACCCCTTTGACTTTTACGTTTATTCAAAAGGAATTTTTTTTATACGAAGCGTTTTACTAAAAGACAAAAAGGGAATGTTTTTCTTTCCGTACTTATGCGGCGACAATGACTTCTCCACCGCCGTGACCATTATTTGAGTTTCGGCTTCCTCTACAAGCCATCATTTTTTTAATGAAAAATAAATACAATGTTTTAACTTTCTTTTATTTTTGTATTGAAAATGGTTTTGAAAGCATTTTTATTATATCAATGTGTCGTATTGATATCTTGTGATTGAAATGTGTAAATGTTATGTTTCCTTTATGCATGTTTTATGTGATACGATTATGTTATGGTTTATGATATGTTTAAACCTATTCATATGAGGAATGTATTGGACTTAATAAGTGATGGGTGGAGCCCGCTATAGCTCCTCGATGCATCGGTAGGTCTCATGAGACAACTAGACGTGGAATTGGCCGAGGCCCTTTCCCAATTTTATTTATGGTTTTGGCCGAGGCCTTAATCATTTTAGACGTCTTGGCCGAGGCCTTGACTAAATGTTTCAGAATATCCGGCATTATACATTCCATCATTATGAAAATGGTTATTGATGTTGCATGGGATTATTCGATTAGTAGAATATCCATGTGAGTAAGTAAATGGCATTATCTCATTTTATTTTTGCCATATTATGCTAAAGTTCAAGTTTAAAAAGGCTTTTGTTTTAGTTATACATTGCCTTAAATGTTAATGATTATTTATGAAAGCTTCCGCAATATTGTTATCCTTACTGAGCATCTGAGCTCACCCCTTTCAATGTTTTAATATTTTCCAGGATGTGAGGAAGTATTTTATGAATGACCTGCAGGGATAGTCCGAAGAGGATAGAAGTGTGGACTATGGAGACTATGTTATTATAGTTTTTCACTTTGTGATGTAAAGTAACATTTATGAATGTATCTAGTGTTTCCAAGGCTACTAAACTAATCGGTCTTTCGAGACTTGATCTTTTGTGATCATGCCAATGTTACGAAGTAATGCACCGACTCTGGGTAGCTAGGGTCGGGGCGTTACAGTTGGTATCAGTGGCAGTTTAGTACTAACCTTGGAAGCTAGATTTAGATAAACTCTGATTAGAGCACATAGCCCAAAGATAGACTTTGAGGATTAGTATAGAAGAACTTCCTAGAATTTTAGTATTATAGAGATGTTATGAGTTTTCCGAGCAATACATCCCTGTCTGGATACGAGCAGGTAGAGGCGGCTCTGGCACAGATGTACCTAGGGGTAAAACCTGAAAACACCGCTTTGAGCTAGACTCGAACGGTAACTGGTGCACGACAACGGGCCTTGCTGCACTCTTGGTTACGACACTCCCGGGGGATATGCTTAGGATAATTCTCATTTTATTTACAAACCACTATGAAGGGTTATGAGTATATACTTCCTCAAACAAAACATTTCTTTTTATGATTATGGATTATATCCATAAATAGTTCAATTTATGTAAAGTGTTTTACAAGTATGGAATTATGTATTTTGATTCATAAACTAATCTAGTTTGTTCCATTGTTTAGAAATGGCACCTAGTGGAAGGAATGGAAACCGTATCAATGCACGAACTCCGTGTAGGGATTGCGCTCCTGCTCAAGATAATTATTGTGGATCTGGAGATGCAACTGGTGCTGATCAACTTATTACCATACTGGGACAACTCACTCAGGTTATGAATAATAACCTTACTCGTATGGAGCACCCTGATCCGCAACGTGGAGGATCAATGCTAGACCGTTTCATGAGGCAACAACCACCAACCTTCAATGGGAGTACAAATCCTATAGTAGCTGAGCAATGGATAAATTCCTTAGATAAAATATTCCATGCCTTGGGGAGTAGTGAAAGGGAGAGGGTTGTCATGGCAGTAAACCGCCTCACTGGAGATGCCGATCAGTGGTGGTCGCTGATTCAAAACACAAAGGAAGATGATGACGTATCGAATATGTAATGGAGGGAGTTCAAAGAGATTTTCTTAGAAAAATACATTCCTCGTGACCATCGAGCAGATATGGAAAGACAATTTCTGAGTTTGAGGCAGAAGGAGGATGAGAATGTCGCAAAGTATGAGGCTAACTTTACAAGGTTAGCGAGGCATGCTGCCGATTATATACGTAACCCAAGGAGTAAGATTGATCGTTTATTTGATGGGTTAAAACCATTTCTCCGTCGAGCTTTAGTATCACAATCCTTCTCATCATACGAAGATATTGTCTCGTGTGCTATCAAGACAGAAAAGGAATTCTCTAAGTCTTATGACAACAAAGTAAAGCAAGAGAAGAAGAGAACGGTGGAACAAGAGACAGATAAAGGAAAAAAGGGAAAGAAGGATTTTCCATTATGTGATAATTGTGGGAAGAATCACCCTGGTACTTGCCTAAAAGGAATGAGAGTTTGTTATAAATGTGGAGAAAAGGGTCAGCAGGCTCGTGATTGCAAGGGAAAGAAAGAGGCTATCAATGTTGAATGCTACAATTGTAGGGAAATGGGGCATTATGCAAATGAATGTCCTAAGCGTTAGGGAAACTTACCTCAGAAAAGGCCAAGGGATCAAGGACAATCTTATGCTGTTACTACAGTTGAAGCAGAATAACTAATGTAATGGTGCTTTTGGACTCATGGATTATATTCTGGTTATTAGAATAATGTGATATATATATAAGGATTGTACTGCAGTACTTGTTGATTTCAGTAAGTTTTTAATATGATGGAGGTAATTATATTTTTATTATGTGACAATAAGAGAAACTTTACTTTGTTTGGGGAAACTGATAAATTGATTTTGGAATTAAGAGACCTTTTAGAGAAAGTCTGGACAGAGGAATTTTGGATAACTATAAAGGTTGGAGTGGATTAAGTTGATCTTTGGATAGTATTGTTTAAGGTTAAAAAATTTATGAAGATTATTTTTGGAATATTATGATACCATAGTTTTAGGAAAAGGACAACCTGCAGGGTGGGGCATAACCCGTCGCGTCGGACAAAGTTGCAGGAATCGAACCCACAATCAAAGTGCGACAGGCCTTTATTTCCTACCACTAGCCTATAGGAAGTCCCTGGTTATTACAAAATAATTTTACTAATCTAAATGGTATGTGTTAACATTTGGAACCTTATACAATTAGGATAAGTATAATATTTTTGGGTTCTATTATCTTTTTGAGTGAAAGGTGAGTTGAAGGTTGAAACTCTAATTGTCAAGCATAAATATATATATACCTATCTGTTATTCAATGAATAAATTAATTCTTAAACTTTAGTAAAGGGATATTAAAACAAAAAAATGTGTTACCCTAATACCTTATGTCTTGTTGAACTGATGATATTTTAAATCAACATAGATTGAAGGCTTTGAGGCCCTCAATTTGACAGTTGATTGTGATTGATGACCTCAATCACTCCCTACAAATATTTACGTTTTTCCTCCAATTATATGTCTCTAATTTCCACCAATGTTCTCCTTATCGAGATCATAATTTGGTGGTGACTTTCTTATTTCCATTTCCCTCTTATTAAGGCTAAATTTTATTAACCTTATTTCCGATGTGGGTTTTCCACAAAGGTATTTTCTATTTTCAACCTTTTATTTTCAAAGAAAAATTTCAAATTGCGAGGACGCATATGTAACACCCCGAGCTTCCATGATACGCTTCTCATTTAATAATGCAATAGCTTGCATGGTACGCAACTTCGAGTTCTAAAACACCGCGACTAATCAAAGTAGCCGTTATGAATAGTAATAACCACTTTTTAAAATTATAGAAATTTTATATTTCAAAATGGACTTCATTTTTGTATTCGTAATACCAAAATTATCCTAAGTTGAATTTTTTGTAATTTTATGAGAACTTCCAATTTTTTATGAATAGTGAAAAATACTTAAAACGAATTTTTTAATCAAAATAATTTATTGTGATAAATTATACTATTTAGTGGTTTTAAAGTATATTTAGAATATATTTTTACCATTTTATCCAATGGTGGTCATTAGAATTAATTTAACATTGAAATTGGACATAAACAATTGCCAATCTTTTGATATAAATTGTTTCTTAAAAACACGCTATTTGTTGTAACAGCGGGAATTAATTATAAAATTAATTAATGAAACTTATATGTTTGGAATTTTGTAAAATAGACATCATTTTTGAATTCGGAATATCAAATATAGCTTAGGGTGAAATTTTGGCATCGTTCTGAAAAACTTCAATTTTTGATGAATAGTGAAACCACTAAGTGGTAGTTAAATAACTGATTTTTCGTTTAAATGAAATATTACCACTTCTGTGATTTGATTTTCAAAAATCCGACATACATGGTTGTCATTAAGAAGTAAAATGTGGTTCAATGAGATTAAAATAATTTTTTTGTGAATAGTAACTTTTAAGTTCTTAATCGCGATTAGAGGTAATTAGTGTAGTTTAAGGTAAAAATAATGTTTTAATAATATGATATGAGCTTGAAACTTGTCCTACTCCTATTGTATGAGTCATGGACGACCAATAAAACCCATGGGTTAACTTGGGGACCCCATGGAGCCACTTTGGTTGGAAAATGACATTAATATATATTTATTTAATGTTAAAATTAAATTGACACAAACATGAGTTGTTTTACTAAAACAGTTTTTAAGTGGGGTTACACAAGTCCAAATTTTGACTATAAATATTCATTATAAAGCTAAAAAGATTTCCTACATCATAGTATTTTTTTTATAATTTTTAGACATTAAATAAATTAAATTATTTATGACATCATTATGATGCAGCGATGACCTCATTATTTAACGATTTAAATAAAATGAGAAGATAATGCAAACTCCAAGGCTTACACTTGTCCAAAGCCTATTGGATGAGGAGATTTCGAACCCTTATCACCTTATCCACGAATTATATAAGTGTGGGACCTTTAGAATCCGAAAATCATTGTATAATAATGTAAAATTTCAAAATTTCCAAAAGAGCCCCTCCTCTCCACTTATAAAAGGCCCCCACCTCTCCCACCTTATTCACACCTTCAAGCCATTTGGCTCGGCCAAAATCTGCCCAAATACTCTCCCAACATCCCTCCCTTACTCATAGAAGACTCACTTTGGGCAGAATTCTTCCCAAGGAAGCCTTTGGCTCAAATCAAAAAGAGTTACCCGATTTTGAGGTAATGTCTTCTCTAATGTTGTTTTGTTTTATTTTTCTTCTCCAACCCCCTAAACTCTTTTTATTCATTTATTTTGTAACAACACCAGTATCCTCAATATACTAGGATGTTGTTATAAGAAGGATTCTAGCTACACTTACACACACCTACATCTAATGGTTAAAGAACATACGGTTTCTGTGGATGGCGAATTCCTGCCTCACGAAACGATGATTGTTCAACACTCATATAACACCTTCAAAGGTGGCCATTAAGATGTCACTATTTTTATATATGATATATAATATGTTTATGTTTTACTTATGCTTCTGTATTTCTCATTTATGGCATACTTTATGATTTCCATTATGGGTAAAACGCGATAATTTCATTTTAGGAAGTGCGGACTACCGCCCCCTCAAAGTGATTTGAATCGTTAATGCCATATGTGGGATGTATAAAGGATGGAGTAAATGGTATTATACACTATATTATACTGTAACTACATTATACCTTTATATAATTATGATTTCATTCCATTAAATATGAAATAGAAATGAAAGTAGCGTTCATGCGTACGTACGGCTTACCGTCTCCATGAACGGTGCATTTCATTTCTTACCCCTAAATGTTACGTGACATTATGAATGAATGTATATACTGTATATATATGATATATATGATATATACATCATGAATATAATTCTGTATATAATGGATATTTCACCACATGAACAACTTGTAATTATAAGAAGTTTATTGTTGACTCAAGTACCAAACATCGACAAAACGACCGTTATTAACTTAAATAATTACATAATGTTCATATCATTGTAATAAGTGATATAATAAGGATAATGAAATTGAAAATGTTTCTTAATAAGGTATATATTAACTCTAGTTTATTATTTAGGAGGTTAAAGAATGGTCGAGTCAAGTCAGACACGATGTAAGGGAACTTCTTAACCCAACTCCCATTCTTTGGGTTAATCTCCTACTTTCAAATTATGTCATGATGTTATTATGTACTATTTTGTATTTTTACTCTCTTTATGTGTACCTATGGTGATTACACATAATAGATCTATTTTATTTTAAAAGTGATTTTTTAAGGACTTCTTCTCAATCTCCTTTCATTGAGGCATATTTGGTTTTATACACAACTTTCTTTTATACGGTGTATAAACCCCTTTGACTTTTACGTTTATTCAAAAGGAATTTTTTTTTTATACAAAGCGTTTTACTAAACGAAAAAAAGGGAATGTTTTTCTTTCCGTACTTATGCGGCGACAATGACTTCTCCACCGCCGTGACCATTATTTGAGTTTCGGCATCCTCTACAAGCCATCATTTTTTTAATGAAAAATAAATACAATGTTTTAACTTTCTTTTATTTTGGTATTGAAAATGGTTTTGAAAGCGTTTTTATTATATCAATGTGTCGTATTGATATCTTGTGATTGAAATGTGTAAATGTTATGTTTCCTTTATGCATGTTTTATGTGATACGATTATGTTATGGTTTATGATATGTTTAAACCTATTCATATGAGGAATGTATTGGACTTAATATGTGACGGGTGGAGCCCGCTATAGCTCCTCGATGCATCGGTAGGTCTCATGAGACAACTAGACGTGGAATTGGCCGAGGCCCTTTCCCAATTTGATTTATAGTTTTGGCCGAGGCCTTAATCATTTTAGACGTCTTGGCCGAGGCCTTGACAAAATGTTTCAGAATGTCCGGCATTATACATTCCATCATTATGAAAATGGTTATTGATGTTGCATGGGATTATTCGATTAGTAGAATATCCATGTGAGTAAGTAAATGGAATTATCTCATTTTATTTTTGCCATATTATGCTAAAGTTAAAGTTTAAAAAGGCTTTTGTTTTAGTTATACATTGCCTTAAATGTTAATGATTATTTATGAAAGCTTCCGCAATATTGTTATCCTTACTGAGCATCTGAGCACACCCCTTTCAATGTTTTAATATTTTCCAGGATGTGAGGAAGTATTTTATGAATGACCTGCAGGGATAGTCCGAAGAGGATAGAAGTGTGGACTATGGAGACTATGTTATTATAGTTTTTCACTTTGTGATGTAATGTAACATTTATGAATGTATCTAGTGTTTCCAAGGCTACTAAACTAATCGGTCTTTCGAGACTTGATCTTTTGTGATCATGCCAATGTTACGATGTAATGCACCGACTCTGGGTAGATAGGGTCGGGGCATTACAATTTTACAAAATAAAATTCTTATTTAGAATCGGGACATCAAAATTTACTTTGGGTAAATTTTTGTTATTTTTCAAAAAAACCCATTTTTTAATGAATATTGAAAAATACTGTTTTTTAATTCAAATCTGCCTTTTAATATAATTTATTTATATTGTTAGATTATTTTTTTTAATTTGTTTTAGAGTTTAATTAGATTATATTTTTATCTTTTAATCCAATTTTTTTCATTGGAATGAATTTCACTTTCAAATTGGATATAAAAAAGTGTCAATCTTTTGAAAGTTAATATTTAATAAAAAAACACTTTTTATTTTGACAACGAGAATTAATTTTAAATTAATTAATACAACTTATATAATTTTAATTTGGTAAAATAGACATCATTTTGGAATTTGTAATATCAAATATAACATAGGTTGAATTTTTGGTATTTTTATGAAAAACATCATTTTTTGAAGAATAGTAAAACCACTAAGTAGTAGTTAAAAATCTAACTTTTTCATTTAAATAAAAATTTTACCACTTCTAGTAATTGTATTTAAAAAATCCGACATACATGGTTGTTATTAGTAAGTAAAATATCCTTCAATAAATTGAAAAATAAATTTTTGTGAATAGTATCTTTTGAATTTTATTTACCGCGGTTAAAGTAATATAGGGTAATTCAAGGTAAAAGGAATATTATAATAATAAAAAATTACCTTAACACTTGTCCAAAACTTATTATATAATTCATGGCCAACCATGGGCATCTTTGGGTCGATTTTGGGACCCCATGGAGCCACTTAAGAGTGATAATGACAATTTATTTTAATAAACATAAAGTAAAGACAAAAATGACATAAACAAATATCCTTTAGTAAATTAAATTATACATGGGGTAATATAAGTTATCTCTTTTAATATAAATATTATTTTCAATGCTAAAATTGTTTCTTACATCATGGTATTTTTTTATAATTTTTTATACATCAAATAAATTAAATTATCTATGACACAATAATGATCAGTGCTCACATCTTAAATAAATGATTTAAAAAAAATATATTATAAAGATTAAAATAAAATCCAAAAACCTGTTAAATTCTTATTTTATGATTTTATTACGACCATGATTTATCTTATCGTATACTTTAATTAGTTTGGGACCTTTAGAAACTGAATATAATTATATAATCAAATAATATTTTCACACTTTTCTAAAGAGCTCCTCCTCCCCCTAATAAAAAGACAACACTTATAACCCATTCCACACACCTTGAAAGCCCCTTGGATCGTCCAACCCCTGCCCAAATAAGCTATCAAGATACCAATCTTCCACCTATAAGCCTTACCTTAGGCATAAGGCACTTCAAGAAGTCCTTTTGATTCAAACCAAAGGGAGTTACCTGAATTAAAGGTAACAGTTTCTCTTAAATTTTTTTCTTTTATTTTACATCTCCAAACCCTGAACTCTTATTATTTCATTCCATTATAACAAAAACAGTATCCTCAACATACTAGTATGTTTTTATCGGGATTATTAGAAATAAACTTACACAAACCTCTATCTAATGAGTAAAAAAACATACTATTTCTGTGGACGACAAACTACTGCCTCACAAAACGAGGATTGTTCAAATATCTCATACCACCTGTCATGGTGGCCATTATGATGGAAATATATTTATATATTATATATATTATGTTTATGTTTTCTTTGTTCTTATGTATTTTTCATTTATATCATACCTTTATGGTTTCCATTATTGGTAAACGTGATAATTTCATTTGAGGAAGTGTGGACTACAGTCCCCTCAAAGTAATATGACTCATTCATACCATACGTGGGACATATAAAGGATAGATTTAATGATATTATATATGATATTATACTATAATTATAATATAACTATGTATCATTAAGTTTTCATTCCATTAAAATATGAAATAGAAATTAAAGTAGCATTCATGCGTACGTACGACTTACCATCTACATGAACGGTGCATTTCATTACTTATATCCAAATGTTATGTACTATTATGAATAAAAATATATACTATATATATATGATATATATGATATCTAAATAATTAATATCATTCTGTAGATAATGGACTACTGACCACAGGGACAAATTGTAATTATAACAAGTTCATTTATGGCTCATGTTCCGAAGATTTATAAAATGTCCTATGTGAACTCAAATAATTAAATAATTGTTATACCAAGGTGATAAGTGATAAAAATGAATAATAAACATGAAAAAGGTTCTTAATCAAGTATAAATTAACATAATTCTATTATTTAGGAAGAATAAAGAACAAACAAGTCAAGTTGGACATGAGGTAAGTGGTTTTTATCTCACTTTCAATTCTATGATATTTCCTTTATTCGCCACTTATTTATTACATGGGGTGTATTTTTAACTTCCATTTGATATGTATTATGAATAATATATTTATATTCATGGTATTCTGTGATTCATTTGGTGGTTATTAAGTTTTGGTCATACGACTCGATTGATTACAACATGGTAAGGGGTTTTCATCTCAGTTTTTATTCATATGAGATTCATGCTATATTTTCAACAATTTCCTTCTGTATGGTGTATATATTTTCCACGATTGTATTCATTTTGTAATATACTTTAGTTTATTGGTATTTAAATCTTCATTTTATGATCCTACTTTCATGGGGTGTATTTTTCTTTAGTAAACCAAATCGGTAAAGGAATCTTTCACCCACCGCTTTTTAAAAGACTTCTTTTTGTTATGTATTTTAGTTTAAATATTCTTATATAGGGATATGTTCTTCAATATCCTTATTTCTGTAAATTTTATTTCATGTGTTGAAATACAATTTTCTCTCTCATCAACTCATTTTTTACATTTTAAAGTGACACTGTTAGACTGTATAATTTCTGTAAGGGAACTTCCTTAGCGCAATTCCAATTCTTTGGGTTAAACGTATACTTATTGATTATGTCATGCTATGAATATGTGTGAATGACATCTGATTGTATTACACTTAATATCCAATTATATTGGATGTATTCTTATTTTTCATAGATAATTATTTTATTGATTTGTCCTTAATATGAGGATATGTTCTTTGGAAGGGACTTTTTTTTTAATTTACATTCCATTCAGACTTATTTGTCCTTATACACCAATTAACTTTTATATGGTGTATGTAATGTCCTTTGACATATTATATCATGAATCCCTTTATTCTCATGATATTATAAATTTTTGATTAATTTTATTCCTCATTTATTTGTATTCAAGCGTCTCTCATTTTGGTAGGAACTCTTTGACTAAAATATCATTTTAAATGTTTTATAGATTTATTATTCTAAATCATTCTCATTAATGTCAATGTTTTAAAAATGGTTTTAAGGATTTATTTATATGGACATTAATGTTTTCAAATGATAATTTATTTAAATGTTTCAAATTGGTATTGGACACTTTGATTCAGAAATCTATTTGGTAAATGTTTTAAATGATTTTAAAAATGGTTTGATAAAGTATTGATTATGTCAAAATATTTAAATGATATGTTGTGATTTCAATATGTAAATGTAATCTTTCCTTTATGCTTGTTTTAAGTGTTATGAATATTTTATGGTTTTTGGGCATTGTTTACATATATGGTTGGTTTTGTGATAAACCTAGGGCATGTGAGCCCGAGATAACTCTCTAATGCATTGGGTAATGTGACAGTGGTAAACGTTAATGTTTCTCCTAAAAGATTTAGGGAATATACTGTGATGGGTATTCCAACATAACTCCCTACGTAGCTGTGATAGCTACAATGTAAGTGTGTTATGTATGCCATAAGTTACCTTTATAATTTATGATTTATGTGTGTTAGTCATAAATCATATGATTTCATAAGGTATGTTATGATTGAAAAGTATGGTTTCATTATTTTGTTTTTATTGATGGGATAATGCTTTCATACCTTATTTTATATCCCTTAATGAGATTTTTATGATCATCCCATACTTTTGAAATGTTTTCCACAAAACTTAAAGATGAATTAGGGTCAAGGATGTGATCAAGGAAAAGACATGATGTCTAAAACATGGAACTAGACATGTTTCTTTTTTTTATTTTATGAAAAAATGTATACTGAGTAGTAGTGTCTGCCTGTAATATTCAAGTTGATATATAACAATTATGGCCTAATTCTATAAATCCCTAAACCTGAAAAGATCCTAAATGATAATTCTTGATTTAAATAAAGATTAATTAATGTTAAAGGCTTGTTTCCTTATAGATGCTATCAGAGGTCGATTTAGACAACTTTAGTGATTATGAGTTTTCGTTAAACACATGGTTAGTCCCTATGTCAATTATTTCGGTTAAATACTTATTTCAAAACATTTTTAGATCATGTAATTTTGGTTACAATGGAAGTATGAGTATCTCAGACACCATTCATATCTCTTCTTGATGACATGCTTGCAATAATTATTGCAAATCCATTTTTTGATGATTGTGAAACTTTTTCTAGCATACAAATCACTTAAATGTAGTTGTTTGAGATATCAAACACCTCCACTGTACCTCATTATCATCATTAATCATGGTTTGTATTTAAAAAAATCCTATTTTAATAATGTTCTCATATTGTCAAGAAAGGTAAATATTATCAAGGCATTTTCAAATATTTTACCCTATCACAAGATTTTGAAGCATATTATGATTTTGAAAAAGGTTCTAAATAAGGAGACCCTTGCGCAACCTATTTTATTTTATTTTTCAATATAGTCTCTCAACACATACCTATGGTATTATAAAAAGAACCTTTAATTGAATGTTTCAACTCAAATTCGGTCCGACTATCTTATAAAAATCATGTTCTGTCAGTTGTTTTGAAATTATATGTCATACGTGATTATTTTCCGAAATAATTTTTCTGCAAACACCCATATGACCCAAGTTATACAAGTTATATTTGGATGAAGGAATAAAATTATTTTTAAGGATCTCTAAATCATTATTTCAATGCATGGACCTTATACCTACGAGAACAAGATGACAATGAAACCATGTGGACACCATGATCAAGGTATGATGTTCTTTCTTTAGGGAATAGTTTTATTTTATCATATGAGGTGAAATAAAAAAATTAAGATATTTAAGATGTTGATTTATTAGTGAGTTGGGATGAAAATTATAGGTATAAGACAACTTTTGAGGTCAATAAATTTTTTGGATATTTCTGGGTTTTATAAAAAGGACAACCTGTAGGATGGGTGACAAATCATCGTGCCCCGCAAGACCGCAAGAATCAAACCCACAACTGAAGGGGGACAAGGGGGAATCACCTACCACAGGCCTACATGAATTCCCTAGTTAGTATGACTTACTATTTTAGTTAAATGATTTTATAGATTAAGAATAAGTTGATTTTAGGAACTTATGTTTTATCAAATGGATATCATTAGTATAGGAAAATGATTTGGTGATTAAGTGATAAAGGTTATTTTGGATGAGGTTCTCTCTTTTGATGAATGACTATATACCTATAGAAAATATAATACTATGGGATTTAATTTTTGGATTATTGGTTGAATTTTATTTTGGAAGAATTTATGTTTTTTGGCTATTTGGGTTATTTATGGAAATGATTATCCTCTCATAGAAAATATGTGATTAAGTTAATTATACTTCAGTACGATACATTAAGAGTAGTTGATCTTATTTGGAGATAAATGTTAAGATTTACTGTGGAAGACAATGTGATTAAATTCTTCTGAGTTTTGGGTTTAAATCTTCGTTCAGATTATATGGAATAATATTATGGATAGTTGTGTATTGAATGGTCTTTGTTTAACTTTGGGTATTGTTTGTGGAATTTTGGAGATTAAGAGTAGTATTTATTTTTCTAAAGTATTGTCCTTTTTGGGGATTATCTGATCTCATACTAACCATTTTGGTTTTTGTTGATGTCTAAAGAGAGGGGAAATGTACAGTTCATCGTTTGCGGATTATGAGATACTCTAGATGTTGATTCTAGCGCTTTTAATGTGACCAGGTCAATTTGAATACTCATCATTTGGAGAAAAGATGATATTGTGGTGTAAATTTAGTAAAGTATGAAAGTCTACATGGCAACTATGTATATTTCCTTATGTTTTTAGTTAATCTCATAAATAAATTCCTCAAGGAAAAGTAATATAAAACAAAAACATTGTTTGTTATTTTTTCTTACTGGGGAATCAAAGACTATTTAACCAATCACAAATTTGTGATTTTCTAGTGGTTAACTTTATCATAATCATGTTTTCTATCACTCTCCATCAGAACTTGATGGTTTTTTTCTCCTCCATATACATGTTATCATGGAATCCTAGTATCTGTTGTCTTGGGTAACCTTTGTACTTCCCTTACATTATTTTAATGTTATAGTTTTATTGAGACTTTTCCCAATGTGGTACTTTCAATGAAGTTTCTAATCCCAAATTTAAAATTGAGGGGATGCAATTCCCAAAATGGGGGGAAGGATCTAACATCCCATGTAAATAAAGAATATGAAATTTTCATATTTATAAATATTCATGAATTAATTATTAATTTTACTCTAAAGGGGATGTTATGTTCGATGGCGCACCTAATAAAAAACAATGGGTTTCTTTGAAATCTTACGTTGCACAACGTTGTGTTATACTGAAAAATAATAATATAATATTATTATTTTAAATGGTACTTAACACCTATTCGTTTTAATGGTGGTAATGAATAGAAATAACTACAAAATGATTATACATTTTTGTTAAGTGTTTTTAAATTTATCCAATAAATTTAATATGCTTAAAATAAGAATGAATCTGATTTTAAGCCTAAATACTCTAATATTCATTAAAATGTCGATTTTCCACCTTTTGATGGAGAACCCTCTTTAAATATAGTTTTGGTCACTTTTATATATTCTATTTGACAAAATAAAATTCTTCTTTAGAATTGGGGCATCAAAATTTACATTGGGTAATTTCTGGTTTTTTTCTCATAAAATTCATTTTTTAATGAATAGTGAACTTTTAACATAATTTATTTATATGGATATATTACCTTTTTAATTTGTTTTTATGTTTAATTAGATTATATTTTTACCATTTAATCCAATTTTTGTCATTGGAATTAATTTCACTTTGAAGTTGGACATAAACAAATGTCAATCTTTTGATAGTTAATATTTCTTAAAAAACACGCTTTTTGTTTTGCCAACGAGAACAAATTTTAAATTAATTAATCCAAATTCTATGTTTTTAATTTGTAAAAATAGACATCATTTTTTAATTCATAATATCAAAAATATCTTAGGATAATTTTTTGATATTTTTCTGGAAAACATCAATTTTTTAATGAATAGTGAAACCACTAAGTAGTAGTTAAAAATCTGACATCATTATTTAAATGAAAATTTACTGCTTCTGTGAATTGAATTTAGAAAATATGAAATAGATGGTTGTTATTAGTAAGTAAAATGTAGTTCAATAAAATTAAAATAATTTTGGGGTAATTTTAACTTTTGACTTTTATTTACCGCTATGAATTGTAAATATGGTAATTCAATGTAAAAAGAATATTATAATAATAAACAATTACTTTAACACTTATCCTAACCTTATTGGATGAGTCATGGCTGACCATGGGAATCATTGGGTCGATTTTGGGACCTCATGGAGCCACTTAAGAGTGATAATGACACATTATTTTAATTAACTTAAAGGAAAAAATGGCATAAACAAATAACTTTTAGTAAATTAATTTTTACCTGGGGTTATATAAGTTATATCTTCAACTATAAATACTATTTGGAAATATAAAACAATTTCCTACATCATTTTATTGTTTTTTTAATATTTAGAAATCAAATAAATTAAATTATTTGTGAAACAATAATGATGTAGTGTTTACCTCATTAATAAATGATTTAAATAAATAAGATTATAAAGATTAAAATAACACCCAAAACCTATCTGATTCTTATTGGATTATTTTATTTCAGTGACTAGTCATTGTATCTTCGATTGTAATTAGTTATGGACCTTTAGCAACTGAAAATAATTATATAATAAAATAATATTTTCACACTTTCTTAAAGAGCCCCTCCTCCCCCTAATAAAAGGACATAACTTCTAAACCATTACATAAACCTCTCAAGCCCCTTGAATCATCCAAACCCTACCTAAATAAGCTCTCAAGATCCCCCTATTCCACTTAGAATCCTTACCTTCGGAAGAAAGAACTTCAGGAAGTCCTTTTTGTTCAAACCAAATGGATCTACCCGAATTAAAGGTAACAGTTTCTCTTAAATTCTTTACTTTTATTTTACTTCTCCAACCCCTAAAATCTTTTTATAACTTTATTTTATAAAAACCCTAGTATCATAAATATACAAAGATGTTGTTATGAGAATGATTAGAACTACACATACACACACCTCCATCCAATGGGTAAAGAACAAACAGTTTCTGTGGACGGCGAACTACTACCTCACGAAATGATGATTGTTCAAATATATCATAACGCCTCTCATGGTGTCCATTATAATGGAACTATATTTATATATGATATATATTATGTTTATGTGTTCTTTATGCTTCTGTATTTTTCATTTATATCACACCTTTATGGTTTCCATTAAGGGTAAACACGATAATTTCATTTGAGGAAGTGCAGACTACCACCCCCTCAAAGTTATATGACTCGTTCATACTATCTGTGGGATGTATAAAGGATGGAGTTAATGAAATTATATATGATATTATGATAGAATTATAATATAACTATGTATCATTATGTTTTAATTCCATTAAAATACGAAATAGAAATGAAAGTAGTGCTCATCCGTACGTACGACTTATCTTCTCCAGGAACAGTTCATTTCATTTCTAAGCTCCAAATGTTATGTACTATTATAAATACATATATATATATATATATGATATATATGATATCTAAATCATGAATATCATTCTTTTGATAATGTACTTTTGACCACATGGATATATATTATGATGAATATATTTATATTCATGTTATTCTATGATTTATTTGGTGGTTATTAACTTTTGGTCATTCGAATCGATTGATTAAAATGTAGTAATGGGTTTTCATCTCACTTTTTATTCCCATAAGATTCATGATATATTTTCAACTGTTTCATTTTGTGTGGTGTATGTACTAACCATGATTGTATTCATTATGTAATATAATTTAGTTTATTTTTATTTACATCTTCATTGAATGATCCTTCTTTCATGGGGTGTATGTTTTGTAAGATACCAAATCGGTAAAGTAACCTTTAACCCTCCTCTTTTTAAAAGAAATCTTTTTGTTATGTCTTTTATTTTACATTTTATTATGTTTGGATATGTTCTATATCCTTATATTTGTAAATTTTATGTAAAAGTGATGAGATAACCTTTTCTCTCTCATCAACTAATTTTATAAATTTTAAAGTGACGCAGTTAGGCTATTGAATTTCTGTAAGGGAACTTCCTTAACCAAATTTCAATTATTTGGGTTAAACTTATAATTATTGATTATGTCATTCTATGAATATGTGTTATTGAACTATGATTTTATTACACTTAATAACCACTTATATTGGGTGTATTATTATTTTTCACACATAATTATGTCATTGATTTTTCCTTAATCTATGGATATGATCTTTGCAAGGGACTTTGTCTCAATTAACATTCCATTGAGACTTATTTGTTGTTATACACCAATTCAATTTTATATGGTTTATATACTATCCTTTGACAAATTATATCATGAATCCCTTTATTATCATTATATTATAAGGTTTTGATTAAAATTAATCCTAAATTATTTGTATTCAAGCGTCTCTCATTTGGTTGGGAACTCTTTAACTAAAATACCATTTTAAATGTTTTAAATATTTATTCTTATAAATTTTTCTCATTAATGTCAATGTTTTAAAAATGGTTTTAAGGATTTATTTATATGGACATTAATGTTTTCAAATGATAATTTATTTAAATGTTTCAAAGTGGTATGGGACACTTTGATTCAAAAATATCTTTATTAAATGTTTTAAATGATTTTGAAAATGGATTGATAAATCATTGGTTATATCTAAATCATTAAAAGATATGTTGTGATTTAAATGTGTAAATGTTATCGTTACTTTATGCTAGTTTTAAGTGTTACAAATATGTTATGTTTTTTGGTAACTGATTACATATACGGGTGGTTCAGTGATAAACCTAGGACGGGTGAGACCGAGATAAATCCCTAATGCAATGGGTAATGTGAAAGTGGTAAATGTTAATGTTTCTCCTAATAGATTTAGAGAGTATACTATGATGGTTATTTCAACATAACATTCTATGTATCTGGGATAGCTACAATGTATGTTTGTTACGTATGCCATAAATTACCTATATGATTTACGATTTTGTGTGTTATTCATAAATCTTATGATTTCATAAGGTATGTTATGATTAAAAAGTATGGTTTCATTGTTTTGTATTTGTTGATGGGATAATGTTTTCATTCCTTATTTTATATCCCTTACTGAGATTTTTATGCTCATCCCAAGTTTTTTAATTGTTTTACACAAGAATTAAAGATGAATATGGGTCAAGGATGAGATCAACGAAAAGTCATGCTACATAAAACATGGAACTAGACATGTTTCTTTTTTTATTTTATGAAAAAAATTAACATTGAGTAGTAGTGTCTAAATGTAATATTCATGTTGATATGTAATAGTTATGGCCTAATTCTCTAAAACTCTAAACCTGAAAAGATCCTCAATGTGAATTGTTGATTTAACTCAAGATTAATTAATGGTTAAGGCTTGGGTCCTTATGTTCTATCTTTCGTCTCAATCATTTGGGAAATATATTCTTGATCATAAGGTTATAATATCCCGACCTAAATATAGAATTTCTAGGGTAGATTCATCCTCCTCTTAATAGTTTTATAGGACTATAGGATGACTTGGGATGTAGAGATCGATCTCCCTCTCTTGACAGTTGATGTTGGATTTATACAAAGATAGTCAATCCACATCGAAAATAGAATCAAAATTCACTAATGAATGTAAGATGAAATATTCTAGAAGATTCAATTTATTAAAATTTACCTGGGTGTAGTTGTACAATTTGGATAAATATATTTTTTTTGTCCTTACAGATAACTCAACCACCGTGTTTTGAGGTGGTACTTGAATAGTTATTCTAAACATGAATGATATGAATGAATGTGTAGAACATAAATCAAATAGTATATTCACTATTAATGAATAACTAGCATACCTTTCACCAAATTATTTTTAGGATGCATGATAGTAGTAGTGATGGAATACTATATTACTTTCTATATAGGCCTCTAAGGTTGTTTTCATTTATTGTATTTGAAATCCTTTAGCTTAGGTAATTTTCTTTAATAATTAATTTGTTCATTGTAATTGAAACACTTAACCTTAGAATAAGTGTTGACCTGAACTATCATTTATTTTTCTACATTAGAGGGTATCTTCATTTCGATACAATACTAGTTAGCCTAATTCACCTCTTCCACATTTGAATAATCTCCTAGTTCCCATCATTCATTTTCTAGGATGCTTATTCCCATATTTTTGACATGTCAGATGTTCTGTTTTCTTTCCTCTATGGTATTTATCTGTTGATACTCATGAAGAAAAATGCATTATATATATATATATATATTCTCTAGGACAATAAGACCATTTAGATTCACATATCTTTATCTCAACTTTGATGGAACAATAGAAAATGTATTTTTAGCTATAAAAGCTTCAAATATTAATTTTTTATAGAATTGGATTTAATCCACTAATGAAGAGGTCCACCATACTTTGGGTGTTGATGAAAAAGATATAGGTGTATCATGAAATCCTTTTGAGTTTTTTCCTCATATACCACATTAAACTAAACATAATTTTATATTAGACCATGGAACTCCCTGTCCATTTTAAAACAGGGTCGTTGGGGAAAATATTTATTGAAAATATTTTATTGAAATCTTTCCATTCCATTAAATAAATATATTTTAGCCTTTGTGTTATTTATTAGTGTCCACCACTGATTACCTTCTCCCTTAATGAAATAATTCCAAGAAAAACATTATCTTTATCTGAGAATTTGAGGATACAAAATATCTTCTCAGTGGATTTAATGCATTTTTTCATGTTGAGGGGATCAGAAGACCCGCCAATGTTTGGTGCCCTTTTGTGCATAAAATACTCGACTTTAACTTGATATGTTTTATGAGGAGGGTGTTCTACATGATTCATGTAATTATTGAAAACTAGATCTAATTGGGAAAAAAATGTGATGATGTTCCCATCTACCTATCTCATAATATTAGTCAAATCATTATGAAAATCATCACATTACATATCATGTTTGTTGTTGGATTGTATTTTTTTTATTTTTAACCATTAAGGAGAATGAATTTTTTTTTGAGAATACATGAACTAAGAAACAGAAAAAAGTTAGACCTAAAAAACTATGATTAATAACATAAAAATGACATTTATATCATAAATTATGACTCTTTAGTTTTTAATCTAGGGTATCCATAGTGATTCCACTATTTGTTTCTAACTTAATAATTCATTGAAGTCCTTCATAATGGTTTATAAAATTTTTTCCGAACTTTTAAAGAATATCACATGTGAGTGTCAAACTAGGTGTGTAGAAAGGATAGTTTTTATGTACTATGTTATTAAAGAGTCCCTATCAATACCTCCTTTTTGAGGTTATTACCCCTAGGTACAACAATGCCTGAGCCACATCCATTTGTAGTGTCCAGGCAGGGATTTAATCGCTAGTAAAAAATGATCTTTAATGTCCGTGATTTAATATTATTTATTCAAGAATGATGATAAAAGTCATAATAAAAGACTTTTAAAATTTAATATTCATTAATTTTTGTTAAAAGTAAACTTTTATCATTGATTTGTAAAAAATCGATGTTAAAAGTCCTCATTGAATCCTTTTAGCATCTGTGTTTCAAAAAAAATTGTTTACCTAGTTCAATTTTGTTTTCCAAGAGTCTCTTTGACTGGTCATGCAGCTAAATATAATTATGGATCAAAATTTAAGGGTTTCAAAATTAGGACAAGTCTTAGAGAAGTCTAAAATAAGCCCAAATTTCAATGTCAATAACTTTTGATCGGTAAGTCTATTTGATATCCACGACTAGTAAAATTGAATAATAGAAAAAAAAATATTCACTAGTATTCTGAGCATTGATATTTTAATGTTCATTTACGAAAAATTTATTTTAAAAGTATTTTCCTACTTTTTTATGTCGGATTTTGGTAAAAACATACATCAAAATGAATTTTTTACATTTGATATTTTTTTATTTTTAAAATTGATGTGAAAAGTGAAGTGGAAATATTATAACATTGGTTTTTATAAAAAAAAGATGATAAACCCCCCAAAATGTGGAATATTTTAACATGAGTTATATATTTAACCAATGTTAAAAGTAAAAGTTCAATTACATGGTTTTGGTATTTTATTTTTTTCACAACATATGTTTTAATTTTTAATATCACGCCTAAATTTCAATACATCACAACCACATGTATTTTTATTTAAACTAAATAATCCCTCATTGTCATTATTTTAAGAAAATTGACCTATTCAGTCCAATCAAATTATCAAGACTTCTTCAGTCGATGATTTGAACATGATATTTATTCCCATAATTTAATTTATTTATTATTGTTTTCCTTTATCTCTAAATATATTTATAATTATTCTTATGATGATGAAGGCTTCTTCTGATGAAGATATGATGATAAAACATTTTCATGAGATTCAAAAACAAAATTGAAAAATTCCATATTGATCACCATTTTCATTTTCATGTGACTTCTTCCATAAAATTAAGATAAATAATGAAAAAAACATATTATTTTGAAGTAAACTCAAAAATTAATTACAATTAGGTTAATTGTTTAATTTTATTATTATTTTTATTTGGTTCATATAATTTTGAATTCATGTTTCTCATGTTTTCTCGGAAGAAAGTAGTATATATCCAAACATTGATAAGTACAACTTCTGACATCCATAATTTTTTATTCATAAGTACATTTTAGGTCCACAACCAGTCAAATCAAGGACCGAGAAACCAATTATACTCTAGTGTTCAAATTTTTAATGTTTTAAAGTAGGTTTTTACTAAAACTAATTTAAATTTTATTATTGTTACATTTTAAATAATCTTTCTTATAAAATCAATGAGAAAACATACATTTAACATTTATATTTATCAAAAAAATGCTAAAAACCTTGTGGAATAATAATTTTAACATCATTTTAAAAAAAACTAATGTCAAAGTGTTAATATTTTTTATTTTGATTATTTTTATAAAAACTAACATCAAAAGTCTAACTTTTAATGTAAGTGCCAACAATATCAGTTACAAACTGTTGTTAAATTAAAAAAAACTGATATGAAAACACATTTTTCTACAATTGAATTTCTTATAACCCACTCCCTTTATACTTAACCCAAATTCAAGGATATTTTCCTATAATTTTTCTAATATTCATACATATCCCTAGGGTTCTCACAAAATTGTTATAGTCAAAATCCCCCAAAATATATAAACCATTCTCTACTACAAAAAATAATTACCCATGCCTTTTACACATGTTATTACATGATTTTTAAAAATAAATATCCAATATGTACAAACCCAAATATCATGGGGACATCTATCTTTGGAAGAATAGGTTCATGATACAGGAAAAGAAAACTAAAACATGACATAAATATTTTAGTCTACATAATGAGATCCTAAATCCATTTCAGCTCCTAAAAATGAACATAATTACCTAAGAAATATATAAAACAAATGGGTGAGATAAAAATATTATTAAGGGAATAAAAATGATAAAGAATCATAAATTATGAGTCAAAAGTAAAACACAATATCATAAAAGATAAGGGTTTCGAGTAATCACATGGAAGAATAACATAAATAACAAGGTATCATAAGATCATGGAAACATATTAAAATTGGAAGCAATATATCTCATGAAATAAATATGATTCATGGTTTTCTACCAAGAAAACATCACATGGTTAGCAAATTCCCATAATAGAATAAGATTACTCCCTAATATCATACATGACATCTCATGAGTCAAAAGCTCTACCCAATGCATTAGAGCGACATCTGGGAACACCCATCATAACATATTCAATATTTTTGTATTCCAAAAAAAGTTGAAATAAATCATAAGTAAAAACATAATAATTACCCATGGTAAAAATGGGTTGCATAATCTTTCCTCATATCATAATCAATGGAAATTTCAAAATCAATGAAATTGAGAAATGAACGTACGGAATGTATTTACCTATACAAGGAAGGTAGAATAATATAGATTTATATATTTGAGAGATAAATACATATATTAAAATAATTTTGTAAATTTAGATATAAATAAAAAGTAAGTTATATAGATTGGTCATAACTAGAATGAAAAGGGTAGTTTAGTGTGATCCCTTAAATCGAGCCTGAATTTTCATATGTCTTTTGTCGTCCTAAATAATAAAATTATGTTAACTATTTACTTATATATAATTTTTTTCCCATTTATCATTCTATTTATTTTCTTAAATAACATGTTATATTTAATTATATAATCATTTAGGTTCAAGTCAGTCGTTTTGATGATACTCATCTCATATGTCCAAAATCGCATTGGAAAGTTGGGTAAGGTAAAAATATTACTCTTTAATCATCAAAAGAATAATAATAATGAAATATTTATAATTTTTATACATAAATTATACTTTTAAAAATAACCATGATTTACAGTTATAAATAATTAATGATGTTACAATTATGGAGATGGTAGGTCATATGTACGCATGCATAATGTTTCCATTTTATAATGATCACACTGGAAAGAATATATGTTTTATTTTAAGTTTGAATAATGATTATTGTTTCTTAAATATCATACTACTTCTTCATATACACTTAAATATACCATCTATGTGATGTGGTGATAAAAAATAAATCACATTTCTTTGTGAGGTTGTAGTATGTCGTACATATGAATGAAATTATATTTTTTAGATGGATAGTAAGGTAAGATGGTATATTATATTTCAATTTTTACATTATTATTAATATTTAATGAAAATAATATATAATTATTAAATTCATCATCTTGAACATTCATGAGAGGCGATGGTGGAGAAAAATTACATTGGTTCGCGAGGCTGTAGTTTGATGTAAACACATACGATAATTTTTTTTCCATGTGATAGAAGTTGAGATGAATTGAAGATGTAAAATTAACATAATAACATATTAGTATATGAGATGTATTTATATTATTATACCATATTTATTTATTAATATTTTACAAAGGTTGAATAAGAAATAAAAAAAAGATTCTCAGTTATGAATGATACCTCTTCTTTGGACCACCTCTTTTGGATTATACATGAAGCCTCCGTATACTATATTTATGATAAAATAAGGAAAATTGGATAATGGGATGGAATTATTGAAGTTATTTTTCACGGTTTTTTCTAAACCACATGTATTTATAGGTGTAAATAGGAGATGATTGTGGGTTTCCTTTTAAAAGTGAGGGAGAGGACACAATTCGAATTTTTGAAAAGAAATAGTTGTAACCACATTTAAAAAATGAAAAAAGGATAAAAAATATACCATTATAAAACCTTAGATAATATAAGTCATATGTTTTAACATCCAATAAGATTTGAATAATTATTTAGATAATTTTACCCCTTTTTATTTTTATTTAAACCCCTGATAATCATGTTTCAACCTTATCCATAATAATTAATTTTTACAATTTTTACAATTCATTATTAAAAAAAATAAATTAAAATTATTATATAATATTATTTCTCATAATTTTAAAAATGGAACTCATTTTTAAAAATCCAATTCATATAATTATCATAACATAATTTAAAATTGGATTCACAGATGTGATGAAAAATGGTTATGTAAAGAATTTCTTTCATAAGTATAAAAAGTTTTTATATAAACATTCAACATGAAGTTTTTTAAAATTACATTAATTAAATTAATAATAAAATAATTTTACTAATTTTACTTTTAAACTATTTTATAATAATATATGAATTGGCATTTATTTAAATAAAAAAGTAGTTTTTGAGAAAAAAACTTGTATTTTTCACAATTCATTAAAAAATTAAACTTATTAGAATAATCTCAATTTTTCATCCCAATAAAAAATTTCACGTTTCTTTATGAAATTAATTTAATTTTTTTTATTACATTTTCTAAAAGTGGAAAATATTGATTTAAATATGTGTCCACAAATAGAAATAAAAGTCATTTTTTGAGAAAAGGACTTTTCAATGCCTATAAAGACTTCATAAACTTAAGAACTTTTTTATCAATATATTTTCATTATCCATTGTAATTAATTTTAATTTTTTTTATTCCTATTAATAACCCAATATTTATTTTTATGTTATAAAAATTATATTTAAATAATAATATTAATAGTATATTTTGGTTTGTTAAAACATGGTGTTGCTTGTCATGTACACTATCAAACACAGATTTATGTAAAAAATCTCATGTTTTTACATTATTGTATAAAAAATAGTGAAAATGTATAAATATAGAGCATGGTTACTGTGATGGTTCTAGGAGTAGTAGAAGCATGTGATTAGCCTAATGGAAAACCTAGATTTTATTGGATTCAATGATTCATTCTTAATATAC
This sequence comes from Viscum album, assembly GCA_963277665.1. NCBI lineage: Eukaryota > Viridiplantae > Streptophyta > Magnoliopsida > Santalales > Viscaceae > Viscum > Viscum album. The sequence continues at coordinate 1,779,847,517 of OY728157.1, forward strand.
ATGATGTAAATTTCCTAAAAAATATAAATTATTTGAAAAAATATTTACAAATTAAAGTCCAGAACCTAGAGAAGGTATTTTCACATAAATTTTAATATTAATTTTAGCACAAAATGAACTGTTACCCCAATCTTGAGATCATTATATTCTGATCATATTTATCATTCTAAATTGATCGGTATAGTGCCATTACATTGCCAGGACCCAAAGTAAAGACACTCTACTGGTGATTCACATGTGTGCCTTCAATATTTGAATAACTTCAATGCATCATTAGGTGATAGAAAAAATATGTGTTGTCTTAAATTATTAATATCTTATCAATACATGTTCTTGTGTGTTTGAAGGGAAGTCTCTTATTCTTCTCATTCTTGAGAGGATGGGAAATATAGGATAATTATATAGAGAAGAATTGCACACAATGATTAATATTTTCTAGAATGAGATAAGTTTCTATTTATCAACTCAAGGTTAGGGTTTAGTATTTTATTAATTACATAAGGTCCCTTATTAATTTATTAAAACTATATGAGACCTCGTTTGATGAAATAAAATAATATTATTATTATTTTTTCATGGTGTTTTCTAAATTGCACAATGATAAATATTATTTTTCCTTTTAGAAAATTAAATTTTATTTCCAGATCAAATCTTGATATGTTCATACTCCTCGATATTTATTGAATACCTAAATAAATAATATAATCAAATTTTTATTCATTCAATAAATAATTAAATAAATATTCTAGTTTCTTCACATGATTATGGCGTCATCTCCTCCACTATGAACTAGATTTGGTGATTGGGAGCCTAATTCAGGTTCGGTCTCTTAGGATATTGAACAAATCTGTTGGAAGGGTTGTTTGGTGATTGGAAAAATGTATTTTTTTCATCTGATCTAATGGCACTGGGTTCATGTGGTTGCTAGAGTGGGAAATCATTATTATATGAAGAGATGATACAAGGATGGTCGCAGGGATGATAGACATCAGTTATCAAGGGAGACTATACATATTAAGGTAATGATGGGTTCTTTGGTACATTGATAGAACATTCAAGACATTTTCATAAGAGAGTGTCTGGGCATGTAGAAACATTTGTGGCTTCCTGGAAAAGAAATTGTAATATTCTATTACCTTATTTCAAGTATTTCTTGACCAATTTTCATCATTCATTGATTGGGTATTTCTTTTGGGTTTATTTATTCTGTTTTTTAAAAAATCCAAAGTTAATGGGGCTATGAACGGTTGGTTCACATTTATGAAAACTGTTTTGTTTTTTCCTGAAAACCATGTTCTAGGTGATGGTGTTCTGGATGGGGTCACATGGTTTTAACAAAATATAATACCAACCCTAAAACCATTCACCCATGGAATTAGTAGGTTTACACGGTAGTCACACAATTAGTTTAACTATGATACAAAACCATTAACCCTATCCAAACATCCATTAGGGGTGCTTGGTTATTTCACATAGTTACTTCTACCTATGTTGCCTCTCCAAAAAACTGTACATATGGTTTTTAATTCCTTAAAAAATTTAATTAAAAACTCAAATACCCCTTTTTATGATTCCTATAAAAAAAATTTACCTAAATTGGGTTTCATTACTTTTGGAGGCTCTCTAAATAATTCCTTGGATCTCTGATCTCTTCTACTTATGAATTCAAGTGTTAATGGTCTCATGGGATCTCCTTCGTGTTATTGAATCTCCACTCATGTGGCTTATTTTTACCTCCCATTCAATACTACTTAAAGAGTGATATATCATCATGTTATTAATAGATCTAATATGTATTTTGATGTATCTTGATTCTATGTTTTATTTCGTGAACTCCATCACCATTGTACTTCAGCTGCATTCCCATCAGGGGTGTTGTTTTTATCATGTGATTAAAGGATGGTAGTTCCATAAATACTTGCCCTTTAATTGAAACCCTAATTATCATGATTGATTTGAAATGATTTTTTAAATGATTTAAAAACATGTATTTGATATAATTGATGTTTTATTTCGAAAAGGGAATGAAAATTGTGAAAAAAACCCCAATTTTGATGAAATTGATGATTTATAAAAAATTTCATGGAATGATTTGGAACCTGATTTGATTAAATGATTTTATATTGATCCATGAGATAAATTGATGAAATTAAAAGACGATTTAAAAAAATTAATTTATGAAAACCTATGATTTGGTTTTGAAATAAGAATGGAATGTTGAAAACTAAAATTGTGATATTATATTTTGAATTGATTTGAAATGATTGATTTTACCACAGTGGATTAAAGCACATATGAGGCTAGGTATTTAATGGTAAATTTAGAGTTGAACACTTGTAACTGACCCCTAGAAATATATTGATAATGAAAACAAAAACTAAACCAGGTTTAGCATTATTTACTATAATAGGCTCTCTTAATGGTGTATAGATTGATTTTTCATAATGGGATCCCCTAAGTTGATGTTCACTTGAGTGTGCACACCTATATTGATCTATGTTGATAATGAGAAGTGTTAGGATCCAATAATAAAAAATCAACATACCTCGCGGCTTATGAACATAGTGATTTTTTGTTTTTATTTGAGGATTACATGTCATTGATTGTAGAACTATTTTATTCACAAAAATTCATTTATATAAATGTTTTATATAAATTTTGTATTTCTGCTTATTTTGATTCAACTACCATCTTTTTGAATAGAAATAATTTTTTGTGTAAAATATGTAAAAAAACATTCCATGCCATGTTTTATTTAAATATAATGAAAAAAATGCTTTATTATTATGATATTATTTATGGAACACTTGGTGAGACCCTACTGTGTTTTCTAGCTCTCACCCAACCTTTTCCTTTCAGTTTATTTATATTATCTTATTCTTGGTCCAAGAAAAGGGAATTATGAACTTTGAGGTTGTGTATGTTCTTGATCCTTGGGACCCCGAGTGATTGAGGTGACCTGTGGAGATGTGATCCACCTATAACATAGGATATTTCTGATTTTTTTATCTTGGTGATGTACTTTTTTTGCGTTTGTTTTTCCTTTTCGACTATGAAAATTTTACCTTGAGAAGTGTTGACCATACAAATATATTTTTTGTTTTATCCATTTTTTTGTGGTAAAATTTTTCCCTTTTTATTCATGTATGATGTAAGGTTCTAGTATCCAACCCATGGGGGTTAGTAACTCCTTATGATTCATGTCAGGAACGGTACATGTATAATTCTACTAGTATATTTGGGATGGTTCTTGATAAAATGTTATCAAAGGGTCGGTTTTACATATTTCCATGATTCCAGTATGTAGTTTGGACTGTCCTGGTAGATAATATGTAGGATTTCAGGGACTTAAGAGGTAGTTATGGGAGAGTTCCCAAATAAATTTCATTGTAACAAGACTTAATTCCATTGGTGTTTGGAAAAAGTGTCCATGAGGAACTTTATTAATGTGATTATATTATTTTCCTAGTTAATATGATTTATTTGAACTAATTGTATCTCTTGATTGAGTTGTTTATCTAATTATCATTATTTATGTTCTAGTATTATCTGTTGATATTTGTTGGAATCATGCATATGAGGATATGCTTTAATAGATCATAGTAGGAAGCTTCTGGTGAACCAGATTGAGTGAACCCTATATTGGATTATAATATTGTTGAGATAATAGTGAGTGTTGTGCAATCTATGTGGTAGGTACTTCCACTCATTACCATTCAGGATCTAGTAGAGAATAATCAAAGAGATGAATCAAGAGATCATAACCAAGAGTTTCTTTATTAGAAACCACTAGATTATAAAGAATTAATGATCCTTAAGAGATTGAGGGTTGGTTGAAAAATATAGATCTTGTTTTTGAGTTATGGAAATTTATGGATTTGATTAATGTGAAATATGATACCATCAGACTTGAGAGACCACGGAGGAGATGGTGGGATTCATTGGTGAGGGAAACAAAAAATGAGGGACTTGAGTGGTAAAAATTTATTATTCTTTTTACAGATCAATTATGTCTAAAATATATGGTATTTGATAAATACATGTATTTTCTCAACCTCTAACATGGTGATAGAAATATGACATAATATGTGAACCATTTTACTGTGCTTCTTTCATTCTCTCACGAGGTAGTGACGAATGAAAAACCGAAAACTCAAATATTTGAGATGGGTATTTCATCTAACATTAGATCTCAATTCTTCCTGTTAATGATAAAATCTTATGATGATGTCTTGGATAGGGTGATGGTGGCTGAGATTAACCTAATTGATATGTTAAGGATGGTGTGAGTTTCATTTTATCCTTGTGGTGATTTTTTGAGTACCTTTGAAGGAAATAGAATGTCTGATGATTATCATGGTTGACCTCAATAGAAGACAGCATCTAGTCCTAATTTAGTGCTTGTTAAAGGGCCTTTTACATGCTTTTGGCATGGAAAGGTTGGAAATTAGAAACCAGTTTGCAATGAGGCACCCATGATTTGTAGATCATGTGGTCACTTGGGCCACCTATAGAAGTTATGACATATATTTTTTGATTCACATAATATAACATACTCATTATCACTAAAACATACTATAATTCAATCATATGCTTCAAGAAATAAGGTGTTCCAGCCACGGGCATTAAGAATAAAGCTTATTTGTGTAGTTGAAGAGTCTCCAAAGGAAGACTATACAGGTCTAACAATTCTGAGAGGCACCATAAATATAGATTCATGTTTAATGATAGCTTTATTTGATATAGTTACATATTACATGTTCATATAAATACTTATTTTTTACCTTCTAAACCTTCATATGAGGATTTTGTAATATGTGGTGGATATTAATATGCCCCTTGGAATGAAGGGAGAGTAGGGTATTGGGTGTCATGCTTGTGTTACATCTCTATATAATATTGATCTTACCTGTACTTTTATAGTTCCTTATATGAAACCTCTTTATTTCATTTCTAGGATTGATTGATTGATTTCTCAACCATCCTGAATTGAAATTTATATATAGAATGTCTCCTTTATTGTTCCCGATGGGGAATGTCATGTTTTTATAGGATAATGGGACCCATGATGAAGCATAGAAATTCCTTTTGTCTAGAGGTTATAAGGGTAATATTAGTGCTTAAATTTTACATGGAGTGGGAATCCTTGAGTGATGATCCCCTCTATTTTTGATTGATTTTCTCGATGTGTTTCATTTTGATTTACCCATTTTTTCACCTGTAAGAGAGGTATAGATCTTCATTGATTTTTCACCTAGTTATCAATTAGTATCTAATACATTGTACCATATGGAACCAACTAAGATGAAATAATTTATGTCTTAGTTTAATGATATTATAGATAGGGTTTTTATTATTCCAAGTTTGTCAACTTGGGTAGTGCCTATCCTCATTGTGAAGAAATCTGATAGAAAACTTTTCCATTATGTTGATTACTAAAAATTATTCAAGTTACAGTAAATAGAATGTCTATGCTTCCATAAATTGATGATATGTTTAACAAGTGGAAAGTTTCAAGATGGTTCTCAAAGATTTATCTTCATTCGGGTTATCAGAAATTGATAATTAAAGAATATGACATTCAAAAGACCACATTTAGGAGTAGACATGACCATTATGAGTATCGTGTTATGTCACTTGGTCTAAAAAATGCCCCTACTATTATTATGGTACTAATGAACTAAATATCCCATGAGAATCTTGACTCATTTGTGGTATTATATGTGGTTGAAATATTGGTTTACACTAAAACCGAGGAGGATCATGTGCATCATTTGAGATAACTTATCTATATTTTGAGAAATAAATTACATTGATTGAAACTTACAAAGTGTAATTTCAGTATTAGAGAGGTGAAGTTATTAAGACAAATGGTATTATAATGTGCTAGTTCAGTTTATCAAGAGAAGGTGAAGGTTGTTATGACATGGTAAGAACCATGTAATGGTTTTTAAATATGGAGCTTCTAGGTCATTGTGGGGTATTACTATAGGTTTTATAAGTATTTCATGAATATAGACTCTCTAATGACTTAAATAACTCAGAAATGAGTTATGTTCATGTGGGATGTGAAATTATTGAGTTTATTTGTTGAGTTGAAATGTATTTTGAATTATGTGCCAGTGATGACTCTTCCTGAGGTTTGGCAGGGCTATGTGGTCATTTGTGACCCTTCAGGTTTTATTGGGGGTCACATCGTTATGCACATTGATCATGTGGTAGCCTATGGTTCTAGGCTATTTAGTCCACAGAAGAGTAATTGTAAGACCCATGATCTCAAACATGCTACTGTGATGAATGATCTTATGATTTGAATACATTTATATTTTTTGATAAAGGTTTAACATTTATTCAGACCCGAAGATCTTAAGATATATTTTATCAAAAAAATATTTGAATCTTCAAAAGAGGAATTGGGTCGGAGTACCATTAGTATCTTTATTTTGACATTGCCTACACCCCTAGTAAGTGGAATGTCATGATTATTGATTTGATTAAGAAAATTACAACCCATGATATGAATGAATTGTCATAAGAGTGGAATCTGATGGATCTATTTGCTCAGATGATTTTCAAAGCCTGGGAGGATGTGACTGAGGTTGTTTTTTAAAAATGTATAGTTTACATAATCTCTTCCCAAGATAGTTATTTAGGATTAGCGGCTTGATAATAAATTTCATGTAATGATGGAATTTATTTATGCTGGGGATACCACTGGTGATTGGTTGTTCTCTTTTGATGATATCCTATGATTTCAAAACTAGTATAGAATGCATTTTTCTTATGAGAAATTACATGATAAGGGGTTTTAATAATTCCTAGTAAGCAGCACACCTCAGAACCAAAATTACTTTCTATGATATATGGTGATGATTCTGGAGGATAGGTATAATACAAGAAATCACTGACTAGGTTCCTCAATGTTATACCTTCCAAAAAGTCAAATGGGATCACTAGAGACCTCTTGGATTACTTGATCCACTTTTAGTGATGACTTGTAATGGAGAGGAGATCATTATGGAATTTTGGGTTAGGTTGTCACATACCCCTCCAAGGAATAATACAATTTGAGTTGTGATCAAAAGGATGACCAAATCATCTCAATTTATACTGATTTTAGATACAACCATAGTTGAGGATATGGGAAGTCTCTATGTGAAAGAGATTATTATTTTCATGGAGTTTCTTCTATTATAATATCTGATAGAGATGTTTGTTTTACTTATCACTTTTGGAGAGGCATCTAGGAGGCACTATGATCTCAGGTAAATTTGTGAATGACATATTATTTGTAGATGTATGATCATATAGAACAATCATTACATATTATTGAGGACATGCTACATGCCTATGTTCTTAAATTTGGTGGAGTTTGGGATGTACATCTTGGACTACATGATTATTCGGCCCACAAACAGATTAGATATAGTACAAGGGGGGTTGATCATTGTATATATTGTTTTATAAATTACAACTTATCTACTAGATATTAACCAATTTATTTAAGGGTCAATTTGTTTTTCCTTTAGTTTTTGTGTTGATATAATTCATTCCAAATTTATCTGAAGATGATGCATATAATGTAAATATTGAAACAATTCACATGGATACATAGATTCATACTTGGTTCACCCTCGTTGGGCTATGTCCAAAGAGTATACAAAGGCAATGTTATGATGTTTCCAATCCAATAAATCTCCCTACTAATATAAGGTTTATATCAAACTCATGTTCCCTTATGGTTCTCTATAATTCATAATATTAAATCTCACTTCTCCCTCAACTAAAGTGTGTGAACTGTACCTTAATATGATTCTCCTGTTGATCTGAATCACCTCATAATATTTTCACACATGATTGTTCTATGAAGCTATGTTTTCACCTGATTGATGAAATAAAATTCACCACATAGCATTTTATTTTTAGATATTACCTTTTTGAACTGTTTTTGATCCTTCGCGAACTCCCTTACCCCATTCATGGAAACCTATACACCACGTAGCACATGTGATTTACAGAACACCTTTCTTTATAGACTACCTTTTCTCTGTAGATAAAAGATAATTCATGAGAAACAATTCCCTACAAACAACTTCCATCATGAACTACCTTTTCAAATAGAATTAATGCATCACAGAATTATTATTCCTTCATGAACCACTTTCATACTTTGCTTATTTCTTTTTGCGAATATATTCTCTAACAAAATTCACACTCTACCCAATGATGATATTATGGATTCTTTATTTATTAAAATAGATCTGAAAAACCTACTAACAATAATTAACTAATAATAAGTTATGGGTCGTTCATCATTACATATTGCTCTCGCTATGAGGTTGGCATTGGAAAATAGTCCTTTTCAGAAGCCTCTTAAACATTACATTCATCAAAAAAATTCACCCTTTTGGGTTTCCTTTAAATCACCGCCATAAACTGAAAATGAAAATACCATTTGAGATGCTTTTTAAATAACCTAATTTTACTTGTGGTAGCCTCAAACAAACGACCTTCGACCGCAAATGATGAGCCTCCTTTGTAATTCACATAGGACAATGGATTTTATGAAAAAAATATTTCTTTTTTAGATTGTGATTTTCTATTCCGAAAACATCCTATGTGGTTCTCATAAAGAGTTATTTTACAATGAACCCATTTAAATTCTATGTGTTCTAACCATTCCCAATGTGGGACTCCTTACTTTTTCCACAACATCATTATCAATTTTGAGGTCCAAAAATATGGTAAACATTGGGATACTAAAACACCTAGTATACGCAATTTTCTATACCACTTCAAGAGCATCAATTCCTTTGTATTGGATCCTTGTCAATATACATTGTCATCAATCATATTGGAACTCCAAAAATGACTCTGTCAAAGAACTATGTCAACAACCAAAGTAAACCCAAAATAACATCAAAGATACCTTGAGGTATTGATGCCCAAAAGTGTCCACCATTTGAGGTTTCTAATAGCTCTACAACTTTTGATACCATTGTAGATATATTGTTTCCAATGTGTGGAAAAATTATTGTGATCGTCCATCTTCCATCAAAATTTTCTTCTTCAAATTCTAGACAGCGATAAAAAATTTACACAAATTTCACTTTAATCCCACATGATCCATGCTCATCATGATAAAAAAGATTATCGTGAAAAGTTTATCAATGAATCACTTCACTCGCAAAATAATAAATTTCTCCAGAAAAAAATAAACCACTTTTATGATGAACCCTATCTTTCATGATATATAACCTTTAATCGATTATCATTAGCATCATCATATTTAAAAACCCCATAACTTCACTACTCCCCCTGTAATCTTATACCCTTATTTGGATAAAGATATTTTCTCTAAATTTTTCAATGAACCCAAAGGTCTCTCTTTTTGGATAAAACATTGTAAATAAAACATATCAACACAGAAAGGAAAATCATAATATACCTCAGGGAGAAGGGGTCCCACTCTAAGACATTTTCAAGTTTGGGGAGTGGACTGAACTCTAAGACCCATTTTATTCCTCTCAAACACATCTTTGGGTATGACCTTTGTCATAATTTTTGCAACCTGTAGTTCTATAGGCACATACTCCCGCTTCATAATCTCGTGATCCCCCTTCTCCTTGATAAAATGATACTTTATTTCAATGTGATCCATCTATGATTTATGTACTGATTTATTTTGACATTTATTGAACTTGAATAATCACAATGTATTCTGATCTAAGACTTAACCTCAACCCCCATATCCTCAATTAGATACTTCATCCACAATAATTACATATAGGCTTGAGCAACCTCAATATATATAGCTTTTGTAGTGTTAAATGAAATGCAATCATTCTTCCCTCTTATCCAATAATTACACAATCTCGAAATTAGGAATGTACCACATGATGTTGATTTTATATCATCTATTGAACCATCCCAACAAGCATATGTATAGACTAACAATCCTTGCTGATATTTTTCATTGTATAAAAAACTAAAATCCACTATTAAATTGATATATAAAACTAATCATTTTAATGTAATTAAAGGGATTTATTTTATATTACTTCAATACGGTGACACATGGAATATAGTAAAAATAATATATGGTTATGTATCTATTATATATGATTTACTTTCAATGATTTTCCTATATGCTATGACATTAGATTCCTTTCTTTAATTATCTCATGATAGTTTCATTTATGTATCCACATGAGTTTTCAAATCCTTGGAATTATCCATTCCAAATATTATCAAAACCTCCTTGACATATTTTAATTGAGAAATAAATATTTCATTTTTACCTTGTTTCACCTGTAAACCAAGGAATGGGGTCACATCCAAAATCATCGATATTTTGAACTCATTTTTTATAAATTATGTGAACTATTTCCACTGAACTTTATCTAAACCTTTAAATATTATGACATCAACATACACCCACACCATCATCCTTTTATTATTTTCATTTTGACATAGATATTGTAATTAAATCGACCATGTTGAAAACTAGGATTTTCCAAAAAATGATCAATTCTTGAATACCACATTCTAGGTTCTTTATTTAACCCATATAGAGCCTTCCTCTGCAGACAAACATTTTTTCATCTTAATGAATTAGAAAACCATCTAGTTTCTTGATATATATGTCTTCTTCCAAAACCCCATTTATAAATGCTAAATTTATATTCATCTAAAAAAATCTGAACTTTCACTACACTACATTATATAAGATTAGGAAAATAGTCTCGATCCTTGTAACAAGTACAAATGTCTCAGGAATATTGATTCCATATATCTAAGAGTATCCCTTACACAACAGTTGTGATTTTTTTCAAATCAATTATCCTTATTCAATTATTTTTATTTGGGAAGACCAATTTCATCCTGATGAAATTATTTTCGACCTATCACAAAATAATCTATCATGTCTAATTCTTCTCAATTTTTTTATGATATTAGTTCATATCCTAAACCCAGTTCTCATCTCTAGATAATTCCTAAACAAATTTAGTCCCTACATAAGATAGTAAATATTCCTAAAATAAAGACTTCATTCTCTATATTTGAACTAGTGCAACCTGATCACCAGTGATATTCTCTGTTCAATTTCACCCCGAATCTTTGGATTCTATGTAGATATATATTATAATTCCTCCTGATCAGTATCATTATTTTCTTTTGAATCAATATTTTCCACTTCTACTCCCCCTGAGTTTTTACCTCCACATCACATTAATTAGGACATTGTTCACTATGTTGTTGAAAATTCATTTCATTCTCTACTATAATGGAATCATTTATTTCAAATAATTTTTCTAGCCTCTTATTAAATTATTTAAAAAAATTCTTTCAATGTTTTGAAAGTATTTCAATGTTTTATTATTTCAATACCATAGATCTTATATAGTCATATATTCCTTTGAGCACAACAGATCACTGTTGGATACGTAGACCGAAGTCAAGACTTATTCCTATCAGAAATTTTTCTGGTAGGTCTTTTTAAAAATAATTTTTCATGCCATATAATTATTGATCCAATTTCTCCTCCAAAACCCTCTTGTAATATGATATTATATGTGGATTTGAAGATTTCTATTTCTTTTTTCATATGTATATCCACTAAAATTGTTAACCAATTCCTTTTCAGTACACAGACAAAAACTATGGATGTATCTAACCTTCTTCATATGTCACATAAAAACCATATTAGAAGAAGATAATTCACATGGAGATGAGTACCCTTGAAATCCATAAAATAAATATTGTGGTTAAGCCTAATGGATGAACCCTTTGATATTTTCATGAAAAGCATTGTACTCTTTCTTTTCTTGTTCTAAATGAAAAACTAACTTTATATGTTATGGTCATATAACTAGACATTATTTACCCACATGTTGAGTATTCTCATAAGATGTTGGTTCTGTAGGTTTTTAGTTTTTCACAATTAGTGGTTTAAGACCCCTGGTATAAATTTCATTCTTTTCCACTCCACTTATTTTCCATTTTTTTATGGTTTCTCCGAGCAAGAATATTTCCAAATATTGTATTATCTTTATTTTTCCTCAATTGGAGGGATATTTATCTTTCCTTCACTTATCATCTTGTGGTATGACACATGAATTGTTTAGGAATTCTTTGTTCTGTTTTCTTTTCTCTGTTATCCAAGTCAAATCACCCTAATGTTCTATGAGTAAGTATTTCAGTGAATGTACATTATTTTCACTTACAACTGGAGAAATTCATTAGGTTTAATCTAATGTGCTACACCCATTTTTCAGCTTAGATGGTTTTCCTCTATTATAGGCTTTCTCATTATACACCACTGGAGTTGGGGATCTCCTTTTTGTTCTTTTTTCTTCCATTCTTTCTTCTAACTACTATATCTTACCAAATTAACCTAATCAGAAAATATAAAATATATCTCATTAAAAACATATCATATGTCATCATCTCTCAGTTGAGATGTTGATGCATCCATAGTTCTTATTCTTCTGACATTTATCCCTCAGGATTATTAACACTTAATCATGGTGTTTATTTTTTCTTCTATAATAATTTAATTTTATAGATACATTCTTCTGAGAGATGTTCCATTCATAATTTTCAGGGATATTCTCCTTATTCTCAGATTTATCAATACTTTTGTCTTTTTAATATATAATTTATTCCAATGATTCAAAAAAATTGAAATATGAACATGCATCCCATAGAAATAGAACATATTTTCATAAATTTTTTTATAAGTATTTTTTGGATTTTTCCTATTTCTCAAATTATTCCTGGTTCTTTTCCTCTCATACATAAAAGAGATTTCATCATATCCAATACTCGATTTTCCAAAATGTCATCACCTTTGGGATGAGATAGTTATTTAATTATTTTCCTCTGAAATAACATATGTCATTATTTCATACTACCTTCTAATGGATAGTGAAATAATAAATTCAAATAATTCTTAAATTTTGGGTTGACTTTGGAATTAGATTTCTCAAATTATCTCTCCACTAATTCGAGATCCTCTCCAAAATTTTGAATCTTCTTGTTCCTTGATTCAAGTTGAGATTTATGTTATATCTTCCTAGTCTTCTCATTATCTAATTCCTAAGATATCTTATCCATCATGTCATCTTGCACCATAATATTAGAGTTTCTCTGGGCAATAGAATCATCGGATCATACATTATTCTATTATATCCTTTCGGTATCCTAAACCAATTTAGATAGGGTTGAATCAAGATCATCATTTATGGATTCTAAATTATGAATTTATTTAAATTATAGATTATTTCCATTTTCATAAGATTTTAGTTCTCTTGTATTTTTGGATATATTTTTTAGTTCTTCGGTATTAGAATTATTCTTCACCCTTAGATCAATATCCATATTAAGAAGTCTTTTATTTTAAACCTTTTACCTAGTTGATGATTTTTTTTGTACTTGGATCTGAATTTCTTAAGACTTATTTTACTAATTTAATTTATAATCCAATTCCTTTGTATTTTGGATAATATCTACTACTAAACATCATGTAGTTTCTTCGTCATCTATATTTCCAACATCACATGGCATGTCAGGTTCTTCATTTATTCATACAGACTCATTGAATAAGAAAATATTCTCAAAATATGATATTTTATTGATTTCATTCAACAAAATATCACTCTTTCCATAAACACATAAAGAAAAAGAAGCTCTACCAGACATATGATTCTTCTTTGAGTTCATTCCCTTTTACATAGAACATTGTTATAAGATAAGACTAAAACTTTAATTTCATCAGTCGAATGAGCCATGTCATAATAATAAAATATAATAAAATAAACCAATCCTATAATACCAATTATTATAAATAAATGGGGGTAAGATACCCCTAGTGGGGGGTGAATCGGGTTATGGATATTATTTTTTAAATTCTTTCTATCCAATTGGATCCTAACCTATTTATTATAATGTTAACCTCATTTTCTCATTAGTGTTTGTGTTGATTTTATTTTTTCCAATAATATATAATGATGATGTATATAAAGTAAAGAATGAAAGAAAGTACATGGATGGTCATATTTTTACTTAGTTATCCCTTATCGAGATTCATACAAGGAGCATACAATGGATATGTGCTGATGTACCCAATCCACTAAAGCTCACTACCAATACGAGGTTTGGGGAGGACTCACTATCCCTCTTGGTTCACTACCATTAACAATTTTAAATCTAAAATATCCCTCAACTAATGTGTCTACACTACTCCTTAATATGATTATCTTGTTGATCCGCATCACATTATAATTTCTTCACACATGGGTGTTGCATGATGTTCTCTTTCAACCCGATAGATGAAGTACAGTTCACCACATAGATTTTTCTTTGATGAGATTCCTTTTGTGAACTATTTTTGATCCTTCATGAACTGACTTATTCCATTCATAGAAACCTCTTCACTGCATAGCATGAGTTCTCCATGGAACACATTTTCCTCATAGACTGACTTTTCATCATAAAAAGACAATGGTTTGGGAGCTACAGTACCCCACAATCACCTTCTATCACAAAATTCATTTTCAAATATCATGAATGATTTGCAGAATTTTTTTCCTTCATGAACCACATTCATCATTTTATGAATTCTTATAGTGATTATATTCTAAAATTATATTCTATATTTTCCAAATGATGTGATAAGGGTACTTTATATAGGAAAATAGATTTGTAAAACCTATTAATCATAATTAAAAAAGTATCTTTTATAGATCATTCATCATCACAAACTTCTCTTTTTATATGGTTCACATAGTGATTTATTCATTTGCAGCAGCCTCTTGAATATCACCTTGGTATTAAAAAAACACACATTTTTGGCTCCCTTTAAATCACTTCCATTGACCTCAAATGAAAATAACCATTTTATGACCCCTTAAACCACCTCCTTTTCCCTCAACTAAAAATTTTCCTTGTGTTATCCTCAAACAAACTGCCTTAGACCTCAATCAATGAGCCACCTTTGTGGGATGCATAGTGTAGTAGCTACTATGAAGAAATCTTGCCTTTGACGATTTTTCATTACAATTATACAAACCTCCTCTACAGTTTACATTGTGATCCAATATACCATGAACCCATTTAGGCAATATGTGGTTTATCCATTCACTATGTGGGAATCCTTCCTTTTTTCACAACATTATTCCTAATTTTGAGGCTGAAAAATATTTCAAACATTGGGAAACTATTCCACCTTTTATAAAAAAAATCGGCACCACATCTAGAGTATCCATTCCTTTTTCTTGGATATTTTTCATCATACATTATCATTAATAAGGTTGTAACTCCACAACTAAATCTATAAAACTATATTATCAACAAACACAACAAACCCAAAAACACAGCAAAGTTACCTTGATTGAATTTCCCCAAAATTGAGTTTTCTTATAATAACATTTACCAATATCCTATCAAGATATCTTCTTTTGTGGCCCTGTACTATTGAACATGTCAATATCAATTGTACTAGTCGATGTTTGGAGAAGTTTTCATGGTTGGACAGAGTTTATTCGAAGATATGACAGAAAAGATTTAGTTCATTCATGTGAAAATTTTAATGGAACAAAGCCATTATAGATCATATGTTTATATTACCAAATGATCATTGGAGTTTTTGTTTGGTGAATATGATTTCTTGATGGTTTCACCACTTTTGGGTCACTAGTGGCTTAGAAAACAAGAAAAAAATTTACCTAGGTTTTTGGTTCATTTTTAGATTTTTGTGTATGAGGGAAAGTGGCTTACCATTTTGAAATTCTAACATAAGTGGATTTTATCCAAAATGTGTTTCAAATATCAAAACTCATGAAGTATCTTTCTGGCCCCTAACATGTCTTTAGATGAGAGGATCTGGATATTGAGATGGATTTTTCTACGACAGAGCATCCAGTCAATATTATTGACTCTAAGAAAATGGTTCATTGTGGAAAGTTGATACCTTTGGTTTGTGTGTTGTTGAATCATGGTTATGATTATCATGAGACATTGGAGAATGAGACAATGATGAGAGAGTAGTGGTCTCATATCTTTGATATTTAATCTTATTGATAGACTTTCTAGGGACAAAAATTATTTATCATAGAGTGGCTATAACATTCTTTTACCACATTTCAGGTATTTTATTACCTCTATTTTGATCATTATTTTATGGGGTCTTTCTTTGGGGTCATTTTATGAGTTTTTCAAAAAATATATATTCCCATTTGGTTGTGCAATAATTTCACACATTTGGCGAAAACCATATGGTTTGGCCTTGAAAATAGTGTACCAGGTGATGATGTAATGGAAGGGGGTACATGACTTGGGAAAACCCTATCGCCACCCCTTCAAACAATACACCAATAGACAGAGGGGGTATGCATAGTTGGGGCATGGATAGTTTAACCATTTAGCCAAACCTTACTCCCAATATAGAAGTCTATTAGGTGATCCCGGTTAAGGGGTACATTTACTTCTAACTATGTAGCATTTACATTAAACTATGCATGAAGTTTTCAATTTCGATGAAAATTAATTTAAAAATACCAGGACTGCCATTTTATACATCTAACCACCCCCAATCAACCTAAACTAGTTTTCAATGATTTTAAAGGTTCTATGGAGAATTCATTGACTCTCCAACCTATTCTATTTTCAAATATATGGTCCACTGATCTCATTGGATATCCTTCCAGTAAGTGAATATCCTTTCATGTAGTTTCTTATGATACCCACTTATCTCTCCTTTAAATAGTGATAAATCATCACATTATTGATATATCTAATCTTTTTTTATGGACATTGATTTTATGTTTGATTTTTTTTATCTCCTTCTCCCACATTCTTTGTTGGTGGTCCCAATGTGGGTGTTGTTTTGATCACATGACTGAAGGATGGTAGTTTCATTATGCTTTTCCCATCAATTAAACCATGATTTTATTGATTGATTTATAATGAGTTATTAAATGACTTGAAACCCCAAATTTTGGATGATTGGAGTGTTATTTATAAAAGGGCATGAGAATTGTGAAAAATCCCTAACAAAAATGAAATTAAAATTGTTTGGTGGATTTTCAAAAAAAAAGTCGCTTGATTTGGGAATTGATTTTATGAAATGATTTTATGTTAAAACATGATATAAACATATTAAATTTATTAATTATTTGAAAATTCCAGAATTGATGAAATCTTTGATTTAGTTTTTGAAAATAGAAAGGCATAGTGAAAATAAAAAGTTGGTAATTTTATTTTGAGTTTATTTGAATGGATTAATTTTCCCATGATTGACTGATTGATTGATGAACATGTATTTTTGGGTTTTTAGTGGAGAATAAGGACAAGCACGCCAGGATCTGACCCCTATTAATGGATTGATGATGAAAACAATAACTAAACCATGTTATCCATGATTTCCCATAATAGGCTCCCATAATGGTGTGTAGATTGATTTACCACATTGGTATCCACTAATTGGGTGTTGATTAAAGGTTAGCACACCTATCATGAGCTTTGTTAATAATGAGATGTGTTAGGATCCTATATCTAGAAACTAATGTACTATAGGAGTTATGAACATGGTTCTTTGTATTTATAATTTAATGATTAAATGCTATTTATTATATAAATTTTTTATTCATGTAAATTTATTTATATAAATGTTTTGTATAAAATGTTCATTTAACCCCATTTTGATGCACCCTCATCTTTCTAAATTGAAAAAATGATTTCTTGACGTATGTAAATGTCATTTCATTCCATGATTTTTTTAAATAGAAATAACAAATGAATTATTACTATGGTATTTTTTATGGAACACTTGGTGAGACCCTAATGTTTTGTCTACCTCACACCCTACACTTTCCTTCAGGTGTTAAAAGATTATATTATGCTAGGTCTAAGAAAAGGGAAAGTGCCACTAAGATGTGGTGGATATTCATGATCCTTAGAATCAGGAGTAAAGTTGGTGACCAGTGGGGATGTGATCAACCTATTAATTGGGAAATCTCTTAGTTTTTATCTCGATATAAATTTTTTTCATTTGATGATGAAATGCCTTTGGTCTTGTTTTACCTTTTTGATTATGTTATTTTCTCATTGAGTAGTGTTGATCATACTCGAACCTAAAAGTCAATATAATATTGGTACTATCATATAATTTTATCTGACCATATAACAAGGTTTAATAACATCATCATGGAAATTCATGGTTCTCATCATATCGAGGAGAAACTATGGTGTTTTTTAATGCAACAAATACTCTAGAACATTATTACATTAATGTCATGCATAACTATGAACAATACTCAATAAGAAATTTCAATAAATATTCATTTTCAATATACAATAAATCTAATGTAAAAATATTTTTTTAGGACATCAAATCAAACATGTTGGTTTTATAATTCATCACACATGAAAAAGATAGTCAATACAAATAATAAAGTGTTTATAAGATGTTCCACCCATGATCAGAATTTTTACCAGTGTAAAAAACACTTGAGAAAGCACACACCACATATAAGATCACTAAATAAGGTACAGAAAAATGTATCACACAACTATAATGAATAATTTCTCAAAAAAATCAACATGGATGGTAATATAGAAAAACCACTTGGGGAAATATGTTCTAATAATACTTTTGTTTTCAAAATACCTAAAAATTGTATATATATTATGTATTTGTTTCATTTTTAACAAATATTTAAATTAGATTAGTTTAGAGGTAGAAGAAAAATTATATATGTGCTCCACCCCAAATCAATTATAGAATAAATGTAGCCTACTTCAATACTCAATGTAGTGTCATACCTCTCCGGTTTCCACAATTCTATAGTTCAATATTTCAGGTTTCAACTTTTAATGTATGTTTTTATCTCTATTTTGACATATTTAGAATTACTAGGTAGAATGATATATGTAAACTCACTACAATTTTGAATTCTCCCACTGTCAGTGGAACCTCTTGGTTGGTTCCTCTGGTAGAATGGGTGAAAATACCTCTATTATAGTTAAATACAATTCATCACCGCTCTATTTCATATAGATGTTAGTTCAAAAAGACATGATGGTTCCTGTGGTTGGGAATTGATTTTAATCAATTATTCATAAATTTTTATCAACTTTATCCATTTATTATCAAGTAAAATCTCATAATTTTTGTGAAATAACCATGTTTTAATACTAAATATAATTTTTAAGCATTATTTGAATTAATCCATATTCGATTCAGTTTACTATTTTAATTAGAAAACTCACCATAATTATCTAAATTTTCTAATTCATATTTTTTAAGGTTATAAACTCAATTTTATATAAATCATTCAACTGGATATTTGGATAATTCGACCATATAAAGAGACAAATGGAGCACATAAGAGGACCCCCTGAATCTATGATGAAAAATAGACTAGCCATGATGATAGAAATTTGGGGCTCAATACAAAAGCCTAAATTTCATGAAACTCCATAAATTGTAATTGAATATCCATTAAAATATTCGATAAAAATTTTAATTCCCAAATCCAAAAAAGGGAAATAATTGATTATTTGAAGTCTTTCCCACAATTATATCTCAGAATTAAAAAACCCACTATTCTTGACTTTTCTCACAATCAAATCAACAAATTGAGCTAAAATTTTGTAGTGTGAAAGATAATTTGTAGATGATAAAAATTATAGAATAAGTTAGAAATTTTTATTATAAAAATTTGGCATCATAAATTATCATTTCACACAACAAATTTTCAGCTCAATTGGTCAATTTTATTGGGAGAAAAGTCAAGAAAGGTAGGTTCTTTTTAATTCCCAGGTACAATTGTTGGTTGGACTTAAAATAATAACTTGGGACACATTTTTGTGGATTTGGGAATTAAAATTTTCATAATTTTGTTTGATATTCTTGAACATATTATGTATTTTTATCAAGTTTGGGTTCTGTATTAAGCACATAAATTCCATCTTCATGGCTCGTCCAGCTTTAATCACAAATTCAGTGGGATTTCTTGTGTTGTACATATGTACCTTTATATGGCCTAATTATCCATACATCCAGTTAAAGGTTTTATATAAAATTTAATTTCGAAAATTAAAATACAAGAGTAATAGAATTTTGATAATTAGAGTGATATTTCTAATTAAAAAAATAAACTGACTTAAATTTGGATTAATTCAAATAATGATAAAAAAAATATATTTATTATTAAAACATGGGTATCTCAAAAATAATTATGCACATTTAATTGAAAATAAATAAAGGGAGTATATAAAATGTTATAAATAAATGAGGTCTGATTCTCTGCTAATGTGTATAGAAGCACTCAGGTTGAATCCTCGATGATGGTACTTTTTTAGAGTCGATTGTTTTTGTTTTGTCATTTTAATGGTGGAGTTTTTATATATAGCTTAGGTGAAATGATTTATTGATGAATAATTATTTATATGTTTAATAATTATTAGGGTGATTAAATAATTATGGACTTAATATTCTGATATCATTGATCTTAAACAACATTTCATTATATTAACATCTACTTCAAGAGGTGATTTCGATGGGAACAACCAAATGTTTTGGCTTCAATAAAATCCTTAACTAGGTTTCAAATATTTATAAAATATAATTGATAAAAGATTAAATATTTCATGAGAACATTCTGACTTTTGGTTCTCATAATCCATGGAATTTACATGTCAAATAAAAAATTCCATTAATCGATAATATATTTTTTTCAGATACCCAATATTAATTTAAATATTATTAAATGAGTGAAAGCTATAAATTTCATAACATCCCTAAAATATGACTCACACCTATGATATATTTACTCATCCAATTGGGTATTTAATAATCAGAATAAATAATTTTTTGGTAATCAATTAAAAATATAATAAAAATAATTGGGTAAGAAAAGAGTTGTGCACTAAAGACACACACGAATGGTGAAGAAAATTCAATACAAAATTTTTATTGAATGAGAAAGATAAAAAATGGAATTTGTTTCAAATTGATTTAAAAAATTTAGAAAAATTAATATTAAAAAAATTGGGTGGATTATATTTATATATTATTATGTCAAATCATAGATCAAAATTTAATTGAAATGAAAAATAACTTACTAGATTACAATTGAAAATAATAAAAACAAACATGAAATGAAAAGTTAATGAGAGGTCTATATTATTGAAAAAATATTATGGAATGTCTTGAAAATTCGTTGTAAAGTATCTAGTCATTCCAAATCTCCTTCTTAAGTGTTGAAGTTCCAACCCATTAAAAGGAGAAGAGGGGAATATATTTATAGTAGAAGTTACTGGATTTTTTTCCATCTAAAATTAACCCTCATGTTGGATAGGTCATTTGAAACTTTAGAAAGATGAATAAGGAAATATATTATTCTTAAAAGTTTTAGATATGGATATTTAAAATTTTCCCTACAAATTTGTTGTCCTTTGGTCTTTTATGGTCATGTTATGTCCATTTTCCCAAACCATGTGCTGCTCTCTAGTTTTGAGTCAATTTTTTACATGGTCTAATTGTGAATGAATTTATGTCTTTTAATATTCCCACAACTCCAAACCCTTTATTATACAATGTTCTGCACCTACATCCTGGGTTTCACACCACAAAATTTTAACTCCATTGATCAACTGGATTGAGAGAAAAGTTATGAAATGTTGGATGTTTTTAATTCCTAAATAGATTTGTAGGATGGACTTTAAAGCATAATTCAGAACCCTTATGTGGATTTGGATGTTATTTTTTTATCAAATATGTTAATGGATATTTAGGAACATATTCTGATGTTTAATAAAATTTGGGCTTCTGGATTGAGCGCATAAAATCTATCTTCATGGATGGTCTAGTTTTAATCATTGATTCAGTGTGACTTCTTGTTTTGTCCAGCAATTATGATATTTTACTTGAAAATTAATAATGTGAGTATAAAAATAGTTATTAATAAATGAATAACACCAACTCCCCAGCACATAGGTTTGTTCATCTCCTCATGTGCAATAAATACATTTCAAAATATTTTTCCATCGCCAATAAATATTAATTTTTTTCACCAACCATGCGGTCTAGAATTTTTAACTCATCCATAAATAATTTCATCACAATTTTTTATTGAAATAATGTGTCAAAAACAATTCTTTTCTCATATTCAATTTTTTAATTAGAAGATGTCGGCACTCATAACTTACTCCTCCAAAGATGATAAATTCTTTTTTATGGAGGTTCACTCATTGACAAACAAAGAATGAAAGTATTAAAGTTTGTAAGATATCTTAACTTCCATTCCTTATCCTAATGTAAAGAAAGATCAAGATTTCAATTTTTAGGGATTTTTCAGTATCTGTAATAAGGTGGGATTACAATTTCCCAAAGATTGGGATGTGAGGTAAAATACCAACATGGAAAAAGAAATGATTCTTCTAAATGACTCATGGAAGGTTATGGAAACCCATATTTACAAGTAAATGATTGAGTAAAGGAAGACAATAAATAGAAAGAAAATTGGAAGAGGATGAAAGAAACAAATGATCCTTTTTTTATTTTTTTCATTTTTTGGAAGTTTAAATTTTTTTTAAAAAATCACAGTAATCTCTCAAACTATGTCTGATCTCCTCAAAATTAAAATTTTAATAGTTATAATAAGATGAAAGGTTGAGGAAGAATGATTTTAAACCATCCCAAGAAACAACCAATTCTATATTTCTCATTTTTTGAACACTTATCAATAACATGTAAAAAATTACATAAATGTTAATCCATTCCAAAAATTCAACGAATGAAAACCAATCCACAAAAATTATATAGATTCATTCCCTCATGTATATGATTGAATATTTAACATCAAGGAAATGATACCAAAAATGAAATCTATTCCCCCCACATTAAATTTCAATAAATAATTCAATTAAACTTCTTGTATATATTGGGTGGGACATGGTTTTAGGATTGTAAGGTGGCTCTAAAAAAGGGGTTTCCTAGGATAGAAGGGGCTTTCAAAAGTATGATTAATATAAGGGTAATGTTAGGCTATTTTTCAATTTTCATTCTCATGTGGTTAAGAAAACACCTCTATAATACTAATTTATTTTAAAGTAGGAAATTCATCATGATGTTCCATAAACATAAGACTCACGATTAGGGGTAGATGACACACAATATAATATGACGGCCATAGGTGGCATTGGAATCAAAGCTAATGTTGTTCCCCACGTTTGGAGAAGAATAATTTTTTAAATAAAAAAATTGACAATTAAAAATATACTATATTTGAAAAATATTTCTTCATCCAATTTTATATTGAAAATATAAAATATTTGATATGAAAAAAAGTCATTTGACTTCCCAAATTTGTTGTTTTTTTATTAAATTTAATTCTGAGTAATTGTGACTCTTTTTGTTTTATTATTTTATTTAAATCATATTAAATAAATACACACCCACTAAAAATGAAATATCAAAAAAATGATTTGATGAAGAAATGGGTAAAAATTGAGAATTAGAGAGGAATAAGAAGAAATAGATAGAGATAGATAGAGAATGAAAAATAGGGTGAGGAATAAAGGATATAGAGGGAGTTAAACAGAAAGAGGTTCCCCTAGTTTGGATTTTATCGGTCATCGTCTCCATCCAGAGGTGGGTCTACTACAGTAATTGGGGATCTAGTGGAAATCTATGTGGTTCCCAAGATGTGTGTCCTCTCATGGAGCTTCTTTGGTCAGTGTTCATTATCCTTGGATTTTCATTTAGAAGAGGGGTATGGGACTTTCACTACACCAAATGGGTAAACATTTTTAATAATAAATGGACCTTCCCCATGAGAATTAAGATTACATAGGTGAATCTAAAATCAAGAGTTTAATATAATTACTTTTTCAACTTTGTGGAATAATATTCACGAGATTTGTTTTCCATGGAGTGCCTTAGGTTTTTATTCATAGGGATTATAATTCTCATAAGAATATATTCCACACTCCTCTAGTTCATTTAACTGAAACAATATTTCATCCCTATATTTTTTTATAATCAAAATAACATGTTTTCATAGATTAAATTGAAGATTGTTGTATTTATAATAGTAAATTACATTCTTTTCCAAATAATATACTCAAATGAGACATCCTAATGGGTGTTTTATAAGCAATTCGATAAGGCCAAAGTCCTTCACTATGTTTTTTAGACCAGTCCTTTATGGTGTGCATAATAATTATCTAAAGCACTATTTTAACTTATCTATTAGAATTTTCATTAATGCCATTTTTTGGTGTGATATTAAATTTATGTTTTAGGTATAACCACATTATTTTTCACTAGAGATTCCATTTTTTTATTAGAGAAATAGGTTCCCAAGTCACTTACCAAGGCATTCGGAGTTCCAAATCGATGGAAAAATGTTTTTAAGGAACTCACTAATAGTATGTGAATCATCTTTCTATATGGGTTTGGAATCAACCCACCTAGAAACATAGTTAATGGTGAGAATAATATATGGGAATCCATTGGAAGGGGGAAAGGGTCACATGAAATCTGTTCCCCAAACCGCAAATGTCTTATAGAAGATTAAGTGATTTTGGGGAATTTTATTTATATTAATAATTGGGCCAAACTTTTGGAAAGTGGGACATTATGGAAAAAATGAATGTGAGTCCTTGAAGAGTGAAGGCTAGAAGAATAAAGAGTTAAGGACCTTTTGAGAGGTTCTTTGTGGTCCAAAGTGTCCACCTCTGGACATTGAGTGCCATAATTATAAGATGGATGAATGTTCTTCTTCATGAACACATATTCTTATTACCATGATATCCTTGGTTTTCCAATGTTTGTTATCTTCCCCAAAATAGTATTTTTAAATCACTTTTCATATTCACTTTTTATTCCATTGAAAAAAAATCATGAAAAAACACCAGCAAAGAAGTTATTTACAATTGGGGAATACAATGGTAACTTTGGATTGAGAGATGATAGGTGTTCAATTAGAAATTCAGGATAAATTATTTCCTAATGAGAATATTTATTAATTATAATTAGGTGATAATCTATAGGTTTTTCATTTCCTGTCCTATCTTTAATCACAATGTCAAACTATTGGAGCATTAGGATCTGTCTTATTATCTTAGGTTTGTAGTAACTTTTCTTAAGTAAGAACATTAAAGTAGAATGCTCTATAAAAATGATAATTTTGGAACTTACGATATATGTCTATAATTAATCCAAATTAATAACCACAGCTAAAAGTTCCTTTTTAGTCATAGTGTAGTTATATTTACTTTCATACAATGTTTTTGTGTCCTTATAAATGACATGATAAACATTTTCTCTTTTTTGACCAAGAACAGCCCCAATGAATCTATCAGAAGCATCACACATTAATTCGTTTGGTAAGGACCAATATGGGGTGTCTGATTATCAGTTCATATGTAATAACATCATTGAGTTCAACGAACGCTCTACTGTAAGCATCGTAGAAATAAAATGTATCATCATTTTGGAATAGCTGAGTGGGAGGGGGTCATGTTAAAGTTAAGGATGAATCACCGATTGAAACTGGAATGACCTAGGAATGAGAATTTGTGTCTAACTAATATGTGTTTAGGATCTAATTGGATCAACTAAATATTGTAAGGATCTAATTTAGTACCCTCTTGTGATATTATGTTCCCTAGAACAATCCCATTAGTAACCATTAAATGCCATTTTTTAAAATTCATCAAAAGGTTGCATTTCACACACATATATAGTAATAGATAGAGTGAATTCAAGAAGGATTCAAACAAATCACCATAAAGGGTAAAGTAATCCATGAACACCACCATTCAATGCGCAATTAATTCCAAAAAGATACTCATCATACACTTCTGGAATGTTGTAGGAGAATTGAAATGGCCAAAAGGCATTCTCTTATATGAATATATTCCAAAAGGGGCAGTGAATGTATTACTTTATAGTTCCTAAGGAGATATTGGGTGTTAGAGGTATCCGATATATCCATAAATAATGTAATAGTGTGAATTTTTAGATAATAATTCTATCATTTGATTAGGGAATGGAATAATTAATTGATCATTATTTGTTTAAGTAATAAATTTATGATAATTGATGCACACCAACCATTTTTTTCACTCGATTTGTGACCACATCTCTATATTTATTTGTGAAAACATTTATTCCACCCTTCTAAACTACCAATTTAATCAAACTAACTCATTCACTATTGTAAATTGGGTATATTGTAAATCTATAAACTCACACTTTGGGATTTAGTACGAAAAACTTGCTGTTTTTTTTATAAATTATATTTAAAAAATACGCATAATATTTTACATTCTATGAACTTTTATGGTATAGGTTTTGGAGAATTAGACAAATACATTACAAATTATCAATGTTCTATAATAATTTATAAATTTTTATTTGTTTGTGTTGCCTCATTATGAAACAAACACCCATTGAAATATTACACTAAAACTATGAAAAGTAATTTAAAATATAGAGTGATCACTAAATTATTACTAAGGGGTTTTAAAAATATTATTATAATACTTTAATATTGAAATATATAAATTTATTTTTAAACCTTATATCAAATATATAAATTGATAAAATAAATAAATAAAAAGGGTAATTCAAGAATTGAAACATTTTCCGAATATTCGTAATAAGTGTATATTACTTTTCAAACCATTTATTTTCTAAGATAATAATCCATTTAAATACTTATTTTAATTTATCCTTATTAATAATATTAACTTTTATGGATTATTTAGGATACTTTATAGGACATAAGAAAAACCATGAGGACATTTATCCATATCACATATTGAACAACATCCCCTTAGGGTTGTGGGATTAATCCACATACCAAATAATTTCATTTGATACTCTAGTGAAATAATTTAGTAAAAAAAATTAATGGTCTAGCATTTATCAATCTTAACATTAAAAAAATTCTAAAGAATAATTAAAATTTTTTAATATAAGAAAAAAATCATACCATTCATTTACATAATATAATATTATTTTTAACAATTTCTAAAATATTTTGGTGAAATCCTTACCTTCACAAAATTAAGTTAAACTAAATATTTATAAACATGATTGAATATAAATTTAAAATAGATGTTTATCCTAAAAATAATGAAATGTGAATGATATATATAGATGAAAACCATATCTAAAATATGAATGACATTCATCGACATGCATAATCATTTCACACATAGAATGATGACTTTTACCATTTAAAAAATGATCTAAATAGAAATAACACAAAAAATTATAACTTATATTGATTAA
The DNA here is from genome assembly GCA_963277665.1 of Viscum album. NCBI lineage: Eukaryota > Viridiplantae > Streptophyta > Magnoliopsida > Santalales > Viscaceae > Viscum > Viscum album. The sequence goes on from OY728157.1 coordinate 1,779,874,830, forward strand.
ATTAAATTATTGGTTTCCTCAATTTAGTGTGGAACTATTTTTGTAAAAAAAATTAAAAAAAATAACAAAAAAAATTTATTGTATTAAAATAGATTATTTAATATGTAAGAATAATTATTCATAACATTAAACCACTTTTATATAGTGTATATTATATATAGAGAGAAAGTTATTTGAAAAAATAAACAATGGAATTTCAAATTCTTCCCTTACAAGGCTATAATTGAAATTAATGTTCGAAAAAAAATTGAAATATTTTTTCTAAAAACATAATCTTTATGAAAATTTTGAAATACTAACATTCTTTTATTATTGAATTTTATAATACATATATCAACATATATAATTTTTTATATCAAATACACCCCTTACCTTAAATTTTATAAAGGATGAAACAATGTTTTTAATTTTTATATACACATAAGGGAAGAAGTTGAGGGTGTGTTGGGTCTTTTGGTTGAAAAAAAATGAGGGTTTTATATGAAAATTTCATTTCATATATTTTATTCACATTTAATTTTTTTGGGGAATAATTTCCAGGTTGATTTTCTTTTAAAAATATAAATGCATTTGAGGGTTTGTCCTTGTATTATCTTTACCCTCATTTTATGATAAATAATATATATATATATATATATATTCAATTGTTTCTGTAAGTTGGTTTATCTAGGGGATATCAAAATCATGACAAACATTGAATGGAAAATAGTGCATGTTACAGTAAATTATAAAATAAATCTATGTGATGGATTTATTTATATATATATATATTATCTTTAAATCACTTCTAAAGCTATTATAGATAAATAACAATTTCTATACATTCTATTGTCAAGAGTTTGGTTTACAATTTATAAACAATTTTTTCTATTTTTAAGAGTCTTACATATGATCTAGGCCATAGGTTGAAGAATATTTCAATGGTGAAAAAGTTGAACACGTCTATGTTGATTTTTCACTAGTTCGCAGATGTGGGGAAGAAAATAAGTGAAGAATACGATCATAAAAAAGAGTAAATGGATCAGATGAGATCTATCTCAAATGGATGGCTCAGATTCAATCCCACGATTTAAAAAAATATTCCCATGTAAAAATGATAGATGTCTGGGAAACACAGTTTTATACTAATAATGCCAAATATATCATTAAATATAAAGCACAAATATATTTCTCCTTACACATAGGATTAGCGGGAAATATCGCAACCTCTCCATAAACTACACATGGCCCTAAAGGTGGGTCCACACATAACCCTGGTGGGAACTATGCTTATGCCAGCTGGCTTACACATCTTATTGCACCTGACCCCACGATCATCAAAGGAATTACCACTTCCCACCTAATTAGTGGATACAACAGCCTACCTTTGGTTGTGGGAGGGTTCATTTTTTTAATGTAATATTTTAAATAAAAAATTAATGTAATGAAAATAATTATCAAAGTAACATTGTTTTTCTTATTATTATTTCTTTTTAAAAATCTTCATTAGGTTACATATACCATTTTAAACATTGCATTATTTTTCTATTATTATTATTATTATTTGAAACTATCATTTTAATTTATTATTATTGTTTTAAAATACTAGATATTCAATTTTATATTTCAAAGATATATTAAAAATAATTTAAAGTCTTACTTTTCATTATGTTATATCATTGTAAATATTATATTATAATATTAAATTCATTTTAAATTTTTATTAGTTACCTAAAAGATACTAAAACACTATAATCTATATTTATAATAGTAAAAAGGTCTTATAAATAGATATGGCTGAAGGTTTTCAAAAAACATCAAAAAATATAAATGTCCTTTTCTTGAATCAAAAAATTGTGTTATGCTTCCCTCTTGTTCTTTGTATTTTAATTATTCTTTTTGGTACCAATTTTATAATTATAGAATATATAATAGAATATGGATAAAACTTTGGCATTATAATATTGATTATAGGTTCAATGCTACTGTTTCTAGCAGTTATAGTGAGCTTACTGAATTAGTCATTATTTCCAATTTTGTAAAAACTTATGTATTCAGGGTATTATTTATAAAATATTCCAAATTTTGTTCCTAAATTTTGAATTCTTCTTTATTTTCACCATTTATTAAAAATAAATAATACATCATAGATCTGGGATGTCACATTCTTGCACCCTTAATTGAATTGATTCCATGAAATTTGTTCATACACTCACCCTAATTCTTCTTTCAAACTTCAACCTTGGTGTTCCGAAACATATAGCATTATAGTTACTAATTATTAAATTTTTATTATAATAATTAATTAATAACTTAACTAGAGTATCTAATATTAGTGATTCTAATGAAAATATAGGTTTCTTCCAATCAAAATGATCCTTACAACTGTTTGAAGTTCTTTGACTTCTTGTTTCCATACGCAACATGAGCAATTTGGTTAGAAATTATGTAAACTTCGGTATGATATTGAGATAGATGCATGAGGGGTGTAATGTTTACAGATATTATATAGTACATGATTCCAATATAATAATTGAACTAACTCATCTTATAATATATCAATGACTTTGATTCATCCATATAATATAAACAAGAAAAATTGACACTTATAGGTTGTGCAGAGGCCACCCTCTTATGAAGCTTCCAGAAAGTCCACTAATGACTCAAAATAATTACATAGGGTAACCATTTTAAAAGACCCAATTAATATTTTACTTATCATGCATAAGATATATGTTGTATAATCACAATTAACTGTAGACAAAAACTGATCCCCAAATGAATTGAAGTATTTTAGGTCTGTTTGATCTCTTGTAAAGATGCTTACAAGTGAGTCAGAAGTTTTCAATGGGCTCGTAATTTTTCGAGCATTATTTTAGAATTATTTTTTAAATAAATTATTCTATAAGGGAAAAAATACATGTTCATGTTCTTATACTTTGGGTCTGAAAATGTTAAGAAATTTTTTTTATTTAAGAGGCATACATAAATTATTAATTTGTTAAAATTATCCAAAATTTTCTAGACTGTCAATCTGGTACCAACTATAATGCCATGAACCTGTGCTTCCAGTTTCATCATGGAAAACATACTATGTATTTTTCTATAAAGTATAGATAAATATATATATATATATAATTTTATATTCTAGGACCTTTTTTGTCTAGGTTTCAGAAAATTAGATACATAAATAACAAATTGTCAAAGACATACCAAATTTATACATTTATATTTACATGAGATAACTTCTTATGAAATAAAAAGAATTTAAATTTTATAATAAACCTATGAAAAATAATTTAAATCATAGGGTAATTATTAAATTTCCCTGTAAGGGGTTTTAATATTATTTGTAGAATTTTTTTTAAATCTATAGATTTATTTGGAGACCTTTTATCAATTAAATCATTTAATGAAATAATGTTTTAGAAAAGGGTTTTCAAGAATTTAATTTTTTTATAAATATTCTTAATAAGTTTATATTACTATGAAAACCATTTATTTTATAATATAAACTTCCTTAGAAATACTTCTTTGGATTTCTTCTTCTTGAAAATAATAAATTTTATGGATTATTTATGATACTTAGTAGGCTATAAGAAAATAAATGAGGCCACTTTTCCATATCACAAGTTAGATATTGTCCCAATGGGGTAATGGGTTTAATCCCATACCAAATCATTTCATTTGATACTCTAGTGACATAATTCAAGATAACAATTTAATGGTTCTACCTTTCATGCTCTTAACTCGAAAACCAATCAAAATCATACTAAAATTATTTTCATAGAAGAAAATAATAATACCTTTCATTTATGTAGAATTATATTATTATAATGAAATTCCAAAAGACTTTGTATAAATACATACCATCATATTATTTATTTAAATTAAAGAGGCATAAACATAATTCCATTCAAATTTAAAACAAATGCTTATGAGAAAATTTATGATATGTAAATGATATCTATAGATAAAGGTCATAACTAAAATAAAAATGGGATTCATGGGCATACATTAACATTTCACACATAAAATTGTAACATTTATCATTTAAAATATTTTTTCATTATAAATCACACATAAAATGATTACTTTTATTGATTACATAAAATAATAAATTTCTCAATTTAATATGATTTTTTTTGAAAAAAATAAATATATATAATTAAAAAACATTTTTTTGTTGTTATTCTATAAAAATATATTGAATATTATAGAATTATTCATCATAACATTAATTCCATTTTAATGAAATTATAATATATATATATATATATAGTTCATTAAAAAAATAAACGACTGAAATTTAAAATTCTGCCCTTATAACGGTTATAATTCAAGTCAATGTTTGAAACAAAATAGAAACATTGTTTTATAAAAACATAATTTGGTGAAATTTTTGAAATAATAAAATCTATTTATTATATAGTTTGATAATACACACACACACAAACACACACACACACAAATATTTATATATATAATTTTTTAGAACAAATACAACTAGTAACTTAAATTTTAAAAAGAATGATGTAAATACACCAGTTTTCATACACATAGAAGAGAATAAGTTGAGTGTGTGTCAGGTCTTTTGGTTAAGAAAAAATGAGGGTTATTATAGAAATTTCATTATATATATATTATCTACATTAAATATTTTGGGTGATGAATTTGTAGAGTGATTTACTTTTTAAAAAATAAATCAATTCAAGGGTTTTTCCTAGTGTTCAGTTTACCCTCATTTAATGATAAATAATATATATATATATATATATATATATTGTTCTTTATATCATTGATATGAGTTCTGTAATCTAATGGATTTAAAAATATTGAAATACATATAATGGAAAAGGGTGTTTGTTATTGAAATTATAATAAAATAAACGTGATAGAGTTTATATATATATATATATATATATATATATATCATCGTGAGCTTGTTTCATAAGATGAGAGAGATAAATAAAAATTTATATATTTTCTTTTTTTAAGAGTCCATTTTATACTTTATAATTTTTTTATGCTATTTTTCTTAGACTTTAAGTCAATCTAGACCACAGGTTGAAGAATATTGCGATGATGAAGATTTGGAACACATCGCCATTAAGGTTTTATTGTTTCATGGAGGAGAGTAATAATATTAGAGAAGTATATGATCATAAAAAATAGTGAATGAATCAGATGAGCTCAATCTCAAATGCACGTCTTAGATTAAATCATACAGTTTAAAAAATCATCCACATTGAAACGAGAGGATTTCAAGCTTCTCTTTATAATACATATTGTGGAAGTTCCATCATAAAATAACTAGAAAACATAGAATTGGCCTTACACATAGACCTAGATGGCAATGTCCCGACCTCTATATGAACTACATGGGGCCGTAAACATGGGTCCATACTAGATCCCGGTGGAAACTATGCCCGTGACTATTGGCTTAAATGGAGTGTTGCATCTGATCCCACCCTCATCGATGGCTTAGTCTATATCTACCTAAGTTGTGGTTGCACTAGACTTCCTTTGGTGGTGGTTGGGTTCATTTTTGTTAAAGTAAAATTTTCTATACAAATTCTAATTAATTAAAATAATTATCAAAATATATTTATTATTATTTATTTCTAAACTTTCATTTGTTTTCTTATAAAATTTTAAACATTACTTTATATTTATATAATAATGATTATTATTTTAAGATATCTTTTAAATTTATTAGTCTTATTATTATATACTATATATTACTTTTCTTTTTCGCAGATATATTAAAAATAATTTAAGGTCTTACTTTTCAATAAGTTATATCATTTTAAATATTATTGGACCATATTAAATTCATTTTAAATTTCTTTTTAAGAAAACTAATGGTTACTAAAACCCAAATACAATATTTTCAATGTTAAATATTAAAAAAATTCTTATAACTACTTATGTCTAAAGGTATTCAATAAACATCAAAATTCTTCGATGTTTTTTTCTGGATTCCAAAAACGGTGGTCTACTTCCCTCTTTTTCTTTATATTTTCATTATTATTATTTGTACCACTTTTCTAATTATGTCTATTAAAAGGGAATTAGGATACACCATCGGCATTTTTATACTAGTAGGAGGTGATCTAGATGTGTTGATAGGCCTTATAGAGAGATTATTGAATTAGCTGAGGTTTCTAGTTTTTAAAAATATATATGAAATCGGCGCTTTATAACTAAAATATTCCTTATTTGTTTCTTAATATAGGAATGTTTATATATATAAATAATTTAATAAAAAAATACATCATAGATATCAGATATTATATAGATAATACACATTTGAGGAATCTTGGTATTATCTACACTAACTTCTCCATGTATGAGTGGATTAAGTTTTCTTTGTGGTTGTCATATTGGTTTTGATGATTCTTTTAGATGGATGTAATGTATATAAAGGGTAGGACTGATACCAGGTAAGTCATATAGGGTCCAACGTATGGAATTTATACCTCTACCACCTGAAAAAGTTGTGACTCCATATTTTCAGCAAGTAAAACATCGAAAATGATAGGATAAGAGGGATCATAGAAAATAAATTCATATTTCATGTGCGCCAGAAGATGATTCAGATCAGTTTTATCCTTTATTTATGGGATTAAAATTTATGAAAAGAATAAGGTATTTGATTTTGTTTTTATTAATTTTCATCAATACTATCTGAGTTGTAATGGTATAGATCATAGTTGAGATGTGATTCAAGGGATTTTCAATATCCTCTAGATTGATGGAGTCTATGAATAAAAGGTGAATATAAACATCTCCATTTATGACTTGGTTAATCGCGGTGAAAAATCCAAAAACTCTTGTCTCATGATAACATGATGAAAATGATGTAATGGGGGTGCATCCACTCTAATAAGTGACATTGGATTAATGGATAGAGAATACGGAGTGATACTGTGATGGGTATTGCATGGCTTGAAAAATGTTGAACCTAAAAAGTTAGTCCCAAAATTCCAAAGTTAAGACACCTTCATATAACTAAATATTAGTAATAGAATCATAATGAATAGTCTTCCTATAACTAGGGTATATTTAGAAGAAGTAATCTCACCTTATATGTCGAGGATATAGATATTAGCTGGAAGGATAAGATCATTACCTTAGATAAGGGTATAATAAATTATTCCCTCAAGACTAGAAGTACATAGATTGGATAACTGAATAAAAACACTTATTGGGTGAAAGGGACCTAGACCATGGTTAGAAAGATGTATTTGGTCATGAAATTTATCAAGGCTCCATGGTATATAAGTGCATCATAAATTTTGTATCTCTTAATTTTGTAATTGAACCGTAAGGGTCACTAGAGCATTACCCTTCATGTGTATGGACTGATGGGTAGAAACATTTCCAATGGCCCTATGTTTTCTCATATGGTTTCACAATTCCATAAGAATATTTGAATAATTTGGTTTTTTATGGAATATAAGAGGGGAATGTTGAACTCAACAAATCTAAACATGTCATAAATTTCCTAATCAAGATCAAATAGATTCATAGGATAAGATATGGATTGAGGAAAATGAATAAGGAAACATAGTGAAATGAAGGGAGGGGAAGGAGTTGATTCAGGTTCATTTTCTAGCAATTTGATATTTCCTTTTTCCAACTCATCATTTAAAGGGGATTTAGAGGATTCATTATGTGGTATAGAAATTTTAATTCTCAATCTAAATGAAATTGTAATTATAGTACCCTATGGGTTGGGAATTGTTTGAGTTGGGAGTTGGGATGAATTGGATTTTTTTCTAACTTAGGTGGGATTAAATGTTGAACAATTTTATTTTCAATGTTTTTGATGCTAGAACATGTGAAAGAGGAAATATCTTCCATGAAACTTTTCCATGGTTTCTTGGAAGAAAAGGCATGTCCCAAATTGTGATTTACTTGATTTTTGTTCTTGATAAAGTTATTTTATTGGGTTGGGAATTGATAAGGATCTATAGGAATGTGGAATCCAAGAAGAGCAGTATAAGGATTTATCCTTTGATGTTAAGGAACTAGAAGATAAGGTTGTCAGAATTTACCACCACCTCAAATATATTATAATTGGGTTGGATATTTCGGATGGAACTAAGGGTAATGAGATATGGGATTACCATACCTCAAGATATGGTTATAGGTATAATAGATGGGCTCGAAGTGGAGTTGGTTGGAGTTTTTAATGAACTGACCTGATTTTTGTGGGATGGTGTTCCACTAAGCATATATTTCATTGATATCCATTGGAATAGAAAATAATATGGATCGTGTTGATGTTCTAGACAAGTGTTACATGGATGAGATGGTGAGCTATAGATTCCAAATTTTGTTATAGGCCTAGGGAATATATATTTTGGAGAAGATGAGGATAGGGATTTTCCAGCAACCGCTAAGTTCATTCATCCACTCAGTCATCTTGTTAGGATCTATGGATTGATTCTATCGATATTGTTTAATTTGATCATGTGCTTGAGTATATGATTTTTTTGTTTTTTCAACCATGATGATTATCAGATCCCATGTAGCTATATGAGTTTTTTCAACCAGAGCACCACCACATGCAGTATCAATGATAGTTCACCCTACAGCCAAAAACCCATCATAGAAGTATTGGAATAAGAGTTTTTTAAGGATTTGGTGGTGTGGTAATGTTACCACATTCTCTTTGAACCTCTCCTAGTATTCATGGAGTGATTCGTTAGAGAATTGATGGATTCTAGTCATTTCCTTTCGGATAGATGCAGTTCGAGTAGCAGGGAATAATTTCTCTAAGAAGCGTTTCCTTGTGTCATTCCATGTGGTTATAAAACCATGAAGTAGGTAATATATACATGAATTGGTTTAGTCATCTAGAGATGAATTTAATTTTAAAAGTTTGATTTTTTTTCAGAAAACCCTTGGGGATTCATAGTATATCATCCCACTTAGAACTCTTTGAGATGAAGATGAGGATCCTCACCGAATAGCCCATGTAAATGAAGAAACAGATTAATCAAAATCTATTTGAGTTCAAAATAAACCTAGATATTTTGATATTAAATACCAATGGTTTGTTAATTCATATTTATTGTAGTATGTTTTTTATGTGTTATTTCACTAGGATTGGACATATCTAATTCAATTGAAGGGGAGATAAATGGATTTGGTGTGAATTGAATCTCCCTAATGTTCCTCCTAAGTTAGAGAAGTGTTCACTATATTTATGGATCAAACCAATATGATATATTGTTTTAGAGGATATGGGGAATTCAGAGAAATTTTGAAGGAAAATGAAGGTAGGGGTATTTAATATTTTATTGGTTTATTATTTTTATTGGAATGTATGTCTTTCTAGGTTTTTTTCATATTAATTTATATTTTTTATTTTATATTATTTATTTTTATTAAAAAAATAAAATAAAATTGCTGATTACTAGTTTCACCATACCAAGAAGCAAATCCATTTTATGAAGAAAATGATTTTATCATATCTACCATTAAAATTTTTGGAGTAGTACTAATGTTTATAGTGGAACTTTGGTCGAATCCTCGATGATGGTCCTTTTTTTATAGTTGATTACTTTTATTTTTCATTTTTAAATCAGGATGTGTTTGTAGAGAATATTGAAATCAATAATTGATGAATATTTATTTAATGATTTATTAATTTTTTTGTTGAGTTCATTATTAGGGATTTGAGCTTGTGATATCCTTGAGCTTTGAAAAAAATTAAATTGAATTAACATCTACATATTTAAGTGATTTCGATCAGAACTCCCAATTGTTTTGGAATTAATCCAAGACTTAACTAGGGTTCTAATCATTATCAAATCTCATTAATGGAAGTTTAAGTTTTTCATGAACCCATGTGTATTTTTTTGTTTCAATAATCAATGGAATCCATATTTCAAACAAAATAATTCATTAATCTATAACATATTTTGTTTGTATAAACAATATTAATTCTAAGAATGTGGAATGAGTAAAAGATCTCAATCACTTAACATTCCTAAATTATGACACACCCCAATGAGATATTTAATCATCTATTTGGGAAGTTACTAATTAGGTTAAGAATTTTTATAGTGATGAGTTAATAAAAATAAAAATAAGGTGATAAGAAAAGAGTTGTGCGCTGAACAAACACACGAACAGTGAAGAAACTTAAACACATACATTTGATTGATTGAGAATGAAAACAAGGACAATGATTTTGAAACTAATTTAAATATTTTTAATAATTTTAATATTAAACTACAAATGGTGGATGAGAATTAGATATTATGATTAATAAACATGCATTAAAATTTAATTTAAATGAAAACAAACTTACATGGTTCTAATTGAAACAAGAGAAAAAAACAAGAACATGAGCCTTAGCCCGGTTGGTAAGGACTCTGTAAGTTCATCCAAGAAACCAGGGATCAAATCCAGGTGGGGACAGAATTTTCGGGGCACTGTAGCAGGTACTGTAGCAGGCACTGTAGCAGGTACTATAGCAGGTACTGTAGCGAGAAGTGTGCAGTACTGTAGCAGGTACTGTAGCGGGAACTGTAGCAGGCAATGTTTGGCACTGTAGCAGCTAGGAATATGCCCCCGTTTGGGCCTTCGGGCCACCTATTTGGTCCCTGAGTCCTGTAAGGCCTTCGGGCCACCCAGGCCTTCGGGTCAGTAAGGCCTTTGTGCCACCTTAAGGCCTTCGGGCCACCTTAAGTGCATATGCAAACCAGACAACCTACAAGGATCAAGCTCTACAAGGAGGATGAGCAAGGATCTTTCACCACCGCAGAAGCTAAACGGATTGAAAGAATTAGAGGGTAAGGCACCTGCCATCGGGACAAGCTTGTGCATGCATGGGAAATCCTAGCCGAACAGCCATGCGAAGGTGGAGAGCTGATTTCATGATGAAGATGCTGGGGAGGAGCAGTTCCAAGTAGTTAGTCTGGGTTGTATGTAATGTTTGAAATCCTACGGGCAATGAATTCCTCTAAGGCCTACGGGACATGTAATACTTATGCCTAAGGTCCTTGTAAGGGTTCCACCTCACCCCTTGAAAGGTGGATTATCAAAAATCAATAAAAAATGAAGGCCTTCGGGCCATTGGAAGAGAAAGAAAACAAGAAAAAAAAGTTGGAGGAGAGGTCTCTCTTTTCAAAACATGATTATGGAAAGTCATCATAAGACTTTATAAAGGCTCTATTAATTAAAATTATCCTTATTAAGTTCTAAAGATCCAAACCCTTTCAAAGATAATAGGGTGATGTGTTTATAACCCAAGGTGGTGGACTATTTTCCTTCCAAAACTACCCCTCAATATGAATATACCATTATACCCTTTACACATCAGAATATGGAGATATATTCTTCTTATAAGTTGTGTTTATGGATGTGGAAATTTCCCACTTCAAATATTTCATCCATTTGACTTTTTTTACCATTTTTATTACTATTTTCCCAAACCATGTGCTAGTGTCCAGTTTTGAGTAGAGTTTGTCCATGTTTTAAATTTGAATGAATTTATGTCTATCAATATGCCTTAAAATATGAACCATTTTTTATAAAAATTTGGGAAACTATATATTTTATTTAAATCCAAAAAATATCATCTCAATTAGTCAATTAGATTGAGAGAAAGTTCATAAAATGTGGGATTAATTTAACTCAACGACAGAATTGTTGGCTTGATTTCAATGAAAAAGTTGGGGCCCTTTTTGGTGGATTTGGGCCTTAATTTTTTTTTCTAGGATATGATTATATATTCCAGAACATATTATGGTGTTTCGTAAAATTTTGGATCATAGATTTATCCAATAAATTCTATCTTTATGTATGGTATAGTTTTCATCAAAGATTTGGTGGGCCTTCTTGTGTGGTCCTTATGACCCTTTAGATAGCCGAATTATCCACATATCCAGTCTAATGATTTGTATAACATTAAATTTGAAACCCCAAAATAAAATAATCACACAATTTGGATAATTAGGGTGAGATTTATGAATCAAATATTAAAATAAATTGAATATGTATTAAATCAAACAATGCTCAAAAAGTATATTTAGTGTTAAGAAATTATTACATCACACCAATTATTCACTTTTACATAAAAATTACTAAAGGAAGTAGAGAAAATGTTATGAATACATGAATAGAATCAAATTATTTTAGCTATGTCTGATTGTTGCTAATCTACTGTTCAAAGCTATGGTGCTCTTCTAATGTGTATAGTGGCACTTGGGTCGAATCCTGGGAGATAATAATTTTCTTAGAGTTGATTGTTTTTGTTATGTATTTTTAATGGGGGGTTTTTTGAAGATATTATGTGAAATGATTGATTTATTAATATTTATTTAAAACAGAAACTGTGAATCACCTCCAAACAAATGGAATGGATGAACATTCTAATATATAAGTGAAAATATTTCATGAGAGGATTGTTAAACCCAACAGAAAAGATTGGTATGAAAGACATGGTGAAGCACTTTGGGCTTATTTAACAACCTATAATACCCCTACTGAATGTATAATTTTAGGATAGTTTTTGGTAAACCATGTCATTTACTTGTCGAAATCCTAAAAATGTAATTTTTGGCATTTAAAACTTGTAATTTTGATAGTGAAAATTCTGGTGAAGAAATATTTTTGTAGTTCGATGAACTGGGGGACCTTCGACTAGATTTTTATGAGAATTCCAATATATAAAAAGAAATGTCCAAAGAACTCCATGAAAGAAAAAAATTTGTGAATGGTAATCCATAAAGGTGAAAATGTAATGATCTTTATCTCAAAATTTAGCTTCACACAAGTATTATTAATTCTTGTGGGGAATTTCCTTTTATTATTACTAATGTTTACCAATTTTGTGCACTGCATGTCCAAGACCCCTTTTCCAAAATTTAATTCATGGTTAATAGAAATTGGTTAAAGAATCACCATTATAAGAAACACATTCCCATAAATGGAACAATTTTAATCACAACAGATTGTCGCATATCGACTATTCAAAGGTATGGTGCTCTGCTAATGTATATAGCCGCACTCTAGTGGAATCCTTAATGATGGTAATTTTTTTGGAGTTGATTTTTTTGACTTTTTAATGGGAGTATATTTGAAGAGCTTAGGTGAAATGATTAATTTCTGAATATTTATTTAAAGATTTTATATATATTGGGGTGAGTTCATCATTAAGAAGTTAATCTTGTGAAATACTTGATATTTGAAAACATCTCATTAAATTAACATCCACTTCATGAGGTGATTTCAATCGGAACTCCCAATTATTTTGGATTTAATCTAATCCTTAACTAGGGTTTTAATAATTATCAAATATCATTGATTGAAGTTTCAATATTCCATGGAACCATGTGTATTTGTGATTCAAATAATTCAGGTAATCCACATGTTAAACAAAACATGTCATTAATCTATAAAATATTTGTTCGATATACACAATATTAATTCAAATATTGTTAATTGTATGAAAGATACAATTCAATTAGATCCCTAAATAATTACTCACTCCAATGAGATATTTAATCAGCCATTTGAGTGGTTAAAATTTGTTTAAAGACGTTTTTGGTGATGAGTTAAAAATATAAAAAAAATAATGGGATAAGAAAAGAGTTGTTCATCGAACACACAGGTGAACAATGATAAAAACTAAACATGTACTTTTGATTTAGTGAGAAAGAGAAAAAATGGAATGGTTTTGAAATTTATTAAAAATGTTTTAAGAAAATTATTATTACACAATAGATGGTGGATGAGAATTAGATATTATGATTAAGATACATGAATTAAAATTTAATTGAATTGAAAATAAACTTACAATATTACAAATGAAATCAAGAGAAAATAAACATGAAAATAAAAGTGGAGGATAGGTCTCTCTTCATGAAACAAGATTAAGGAAAGTCCTCCAATGCCCTTGGAAAGGTTGTAGTCCTAAAAAATATCCTACTTAAGTATTAAAGTGACAAATCCATTAATGATGAAGAGGGTGATGTATTTATAGCCCATGGTGGTGGATTGTTTTTCTTACAAAACTACCCTTCAATTTGGAATGAAAATTTGACACTTTAGATATCTGAATCTGGAGATATCTTTTTATTCTTAAATGTTTTATTTATTGATGGGGAAATTACACCCTCAAAATTTGGAGTCCATTAGACTTTTTTTTATCAATTTTAAGTCTATTTTCCCAAACTATGTGTTGTCATTCAGTTTTGAGTTGAATTTATTGATGATATAAATGTGAATGAATTTATGTTTTTGAATATGGCCTCAAATAAAAACTGTTTCTTATAAAAAGTTAGAACCTGATTGGTTTGATGGTGATATCTATTTTAAATTGGGGATTGTTTAGACTTCACCTATTCTTATATGAGGATTTCATTAATTTATGGTCACGAGGGGGAGCAGGTGGGTTTTAAGAGACATTTTCTACTTTATAGATGGTCTATGGAGGTTCATGAAGGGAGATATCCTAGTTCACTATTGATTTGGGTTCTCCTCCTAGGGTTTCCATTACCTTATCACAATTCCTTCATAATTAATGGTATTAGAAACTTGATTGGAGGACTTATCTATGCCGATGAAGCTACGATCACTATAGAACACATGAAGGATGCTAAGATCTAAATGGATATGTATTTATTGAGTCCCTCCCATCATGGTATCTTACTGTAGGGGAGATCATTATTTTATTTAATAGGGTTGGATTTTGTTATATATTTCACAATAAAGGACACCCCTCAGGGATGTGTAGAAATTTGTGCACAGTTATCAGTTCTTCAGGTCTTACTCCTCCAATCATTTCAGATGACCTAGGGATGTAATTTTTGATGAAGAGATATAAGGGGTCTCCTTGTCTCATGAATTGGATAGAGTCTTGTGTGGTTAATGGATTCAATGTAGGCTTTTCTCTTGTTATCCAAAACTCAAAGTATTTTCATGATGTAAGGGATTACATGGTCTATGTTAGGGGAATGGCTAGTCCATACCATGTTCATCTTCGGATGGTTCTTATAGGCTCTTTTTTGTTGAGGAGGGTGTGGTAGTTCCAGTTGTTTTAGAGGGATCCAGGGCCTCCCTACTTTCATTAAAAATACAAATATTCAAAGATGTTCTTCTTCCCATTACTACATATGGATATACTCCTATGAATTTATATTTTTTTCATTGGGAGTGGATCCATGTAGTGGATCGAGGAAGGAAACTTCTTGTTAATGACCAAGAATTCATGGGATGGCCCTGTTCAAGTTCATTTATATGAGATATTCTACCAAATAAGTAGAGTTGTCTCAAGGTGGTGCTTCATGAGTGGGAAAAAGGGATGGAGATGAATTATATTTATAGTGAGATGTTAAATACGGAAGTTCATAAGTTGTAGAATGGGATATAAAATAATTGAGATGAGATGTTTGTTTAGGTGATAATTAATCAGTGCACACTACTGCAGATATGGCCTTTAAAAGAACTAGAAAAGGCCATTTATAGTGCTAAAAAGTGTTGTTAATCTCAGTGAAGATAAAAAGGGGTACCTTTTACCATTACTATAAAATTTGCTGACAAATAACCCTTTTAACAGTGCTAAAATGTACAAATAAATGGGTCATTTATCAGCACTTTTTTAAAAGTTCCAATAAAAGTGTCCTTTATCATAAATTTTTTAAAAGTGTCGATAAAAATATATTTCTTTAAATAAAATACGCAAGTCAGAGGGGGGGTTAAAACAACACTTGACCCCCCCCCCCCCCCCCTTAAACAGTGCTGCCCACCGCCACATGCCCCAACCAAACCAGTACTCCCTAGACCCACCCCCAACCCTTTAACAGTTCTAGCACCCCCCTTTAAGAGTTCTAGCACAACATTTCACCACTACACGTGCCCATGCCTCCCCTAGGATTTAAACTCAAGACTTCCCACTATGCAGCAAAGACCTTTATGACTCCTCTATATTGCTTTGCTATCCATTTAATGATATATATATAGTTATATTTATATTAAAATATATATATTTAGTCATATATATGTGTGTGTATAGTTATATTTATATATCTTTATATTTATTCGTATATTAATATATATTTATATCTATCTATTTATATATATTTAGTTATATTTTTTATCCATATATTTATTCGGATATTAATATATATTTATATATATATACATATTTATATTAAAATATATATTTAGTTATATTAATATATATATATATATATTCATATATCAATATATATATATGTATATTAATTTATATATATACATGTATAGTTATATTTATATATTTATATATTTATATATCTATATATATGTATGTATTTATTCATATATTAATATATATTCATATCTATCTATTTATATATATGTAGTTATATTTTTATCTGTATATTTATTTGTATAATAATATATATGAGTTTGTTAATACAGACACACACACACACACACATTATATCGGTATATAAATATTCATATAGTTTTATATTAAATAAAATATATATTAGTTTTTTATTTAGATTAATATTATATATTGAAATATATTTTTTTTATGTAAATAAGTTTAATTATTTAATTTTAAAATTAAATTTTTTATTTGTGAATATATAAAAAATTTGTATATATTGATAAATATTTGATTATAAATAACTTCAAATTATGAAAAATGATAAAATTACACATCCATAATATCAATATGAATGTAATCTCTTAGAATAAAAACATTGCTCACAGAAAAAGAGAAAAAAATACCCCCTGAAATGAGGTTAAAATTCCCTTGAATATTAAACAATTTGGATATCCTGACTAAAAACTCAGTTTTGGAGGACTTTAGGCCCTTTTTAACCATGAAAATCTGACAAAAGGTTCTCTTATTTAATCAGTGCATAGAGCTCATCGCAAGCTTTGATTTGATATGCTATAGAGCTCAAACGGACACCCAGATCAAACGATGTGGCCGTTTGATGTTTGAGTTGTTTTTACCTTATTTTAGATATTTTATAATATTTTTGATTTTTTTGTGTCTTCAAATTGTTATTAAATGACTATTTATCAAATTTAAATAGCAAATTATCAATTAATAATTTTATTAAATATTTTATAATCCATTTTCACTACATATCTAATAAATTAAGTGTAAATTTCTATTTACACTTATCTAAAACATATATAAAAGATAAATATTATATTTATATCAATATAAATATATTTATATATTACTTTTAATGATATTTTTTAAATATAACCTTTATCAGTGGTAGTAAAAAAACCGATGATAAAGACCACCCTTTTTAGCATGTTATATTCAGTGTTGATAAAATGAGGCACTTCCCTTGCCCAGTTTTTTGGTACCTTATATGATTTTCTCCTTTAAAAGGAGATAGCAACATTAAAATGATCATTGGTTCATTGGCTCTAAAAGGTAGACCAAAATAATACATATTTTCATATTGTCATTAAATAATGGTTAGATTTATGTATTTGGAACCTAAAACATAAATACTATAATATTTCTAGTGCGGTTAATGTTACATGCTCATAATCCTTGGATAATTTCTCTAACCACCTCATAGTGGAACTAATGAGTAAAGATAGAGGTTTCTTCAAATAAAATAGTTAAAATAATTTCTTTCAACTCTTTACCCATGGATATTGAACACCAGATGAATGATATACTAGCTAAAATCCTGAGGGGATGAAATGCCAACAACTATCTATAGCATGAATTTGGAAAGTTCCCTAGGCCCAAATGGTTTCCTAGGTTTTTTCCATGTACCTTCAAGGGATTCGATCAAGTATAGCTATATATCATTTCATTAGGGGATGATTCCTTCATAGGGATTCCTATTACACATCCAAATTCTTATTATCAATTTCACCAAATTAGTATTGATAATTTTTATTGTAAAAGTTTAGTTAAAATCATAGATGACATGATTTATAGTCTCCTCCCAAATATCATCTCAGAGGAAAAACATGGTTTCCTTAATGGGTGAAATATTCAAACAACCATCGTGTAAGCACATTTTATGGTGGAAGATATGGATAGAAAGGTTATCAACTCCAATATCATACCGATTCTTTATATGGAAAATCCATATGACAAAATTGAGTGGAATCATATTTTGAGGATTATGGGAATGAATAGATTCTTAGAGGGGTAATGAAACTATTTCTTCTATTTAAAATCCTAATCATGGTTTTTAGTTTCCCTCGTGGGAAATAAGTTTATCATTTTAAAATCAACATTAGGATTGACACCGGGAGACCCCATGTATTCTAGCCTCTTTATCTTGAAATAAGATACACATATAAAAAACCATAATCATGTAGTACAATTCGTTGCGTTTTATCATTTAATGATAACTTATATTAGTATGTGAATCACATATATATTATTTTGGGATGACATGATTTTATTCATGAGTGGTAAATAGAGATTAATCAAAACATTCAAAGACATCATGGTGATTTATAAAAAACTAGAGTAGTTAAAATATGAACAAGAGGGGGATAAATGTGTATATTTCTAGAAGATTCTTCACCAAGTGATCACTTCTGATTGAGAGATTTCTTGGGATGTCCAAGATGATTCTACTGTGAGAATATCTCCAAGATCCATTATCTAATGGAATGATTTAGATTCAAATTTCTGATGGTTTTGTGGATAGGATCACTGGTTTCATTACAAACTATAAGAGTAGGATAATATCATTGGGGTGGGGTGGGGAGGGGGTTGGATAAATTTAAAAAATCATTATGAAATACATTCCTATGAATGTTCTTTCAGTTATGAATGTCACTAAAAATGTCCATAGAATAATAGAGATTATTTTAAACTCTTTTCTTTGGGATGAAAAATCTGATGAGAATTGTCACTGAGTGAGTCAGAAGCATCTTCCAAGACCAACAAAGGAAGGTAAAAATATATTTGAGAGTTTTGGAAAATAAAATGGTTTATTTTGAGGCCAAATTGTCCTTAAAATTGATTGCCTATCAGTTTATGTGGGATCAGTTTACCTGAAATAAATACATAATGATGCCAGAGGGGCTTATCAACACAAAACCTAATGCATTTTCTTGTGAAGCCCAAAAAATACTCTATGTATTATTGAGGACCAATATAAGTGTATCATTGAAAGGGGGGATATCTATTTCTGGAAAGGTAACTGGTTAAGGAAGTCTTTATTCTTCCATGGGTTCCCCATTCTAAACATCACCTTCATAATTATGAAAAAACATGTATGCCTTCCTAGATCTTCCTTGGATGAAAATAAATGAAAAGTGCATGAAATTGGTATGTGTAATAAAGATTATAATTAATGAATTTTCATGGATATGACTTATGTTAAGTTCAGAACAAAATATTTCTACCACTCCAACTGTATGTGTGAGAGTGTTGATTTATCATAAAAAGTACTCTGGGGTGAACACATTCCACTAAAGATGAGTGTTCTTATTTGGCATGCTGATTATGGGGACTTTAGGATGGAAAATGTTCTCCAAATAAGACGTTTTGGTTGAGTTTTTTATATGTTTCCTATTCCTTTTTAATGTATAGGTAATATTTTAAAAAAAATATGCAGGAAAGGAGGCATCGGCGATTCCGTCTTCCCCCCCTCACCCCCTGCATTTGTCCCAGATTGATGACTTGGAAAAGACATTCGGGGGGTGTTATCATTTCCTCAAAGCCCTATAAAAGGGAACCCCCTTCTCTTCACTTCCATTTTACCCCATATCTCTTTATTCCACTACTTCTATATCTAAAAAATTCATTTTTGCATGTGGTGGAGTCGGTGGTCCAAAAGAAGGCCTAGTTTTTTGAGAATCATCATTTAGAGTTATTTATTTATTTAATTTAATGTTTTTTATTTAATTTAATTATATTTATTTATAAATATTTCATTTTTATGTAGTTTATTTAGTGCTTAATATTTTTTTATTTAGTTGTTTAATTAGTTATATATATTTTGGAATAATAATTATTATTACTAATGAATAAGTATAGATTATTTATAAAAAAACATAGGATTAAATATTTTAGAATTTTGGTAGCATAAAGATTATGTGGTTATATGATAAATGAAATCCATTTCTGGATACAAACAAGTGGATGTGGCTTGGGCACTGATGTACTTTGGGGTAAAAGTTGAAAACAATGCTTTGATATAGACTCGAACGAGAACTGGTACATGAAAATGGGCCTTGTTATACACCTGGTTTGACACTCCCGGGGGATAGGCATTAGAAGATTCATATTTTATTTATAAACTACTAAAATACCTAAGATAAAAAATCAAATAATTGTATTTATCAATGATAAAATGATAATTATGATGATATATAATGAAATGGACATGGAGAAAGGCATTAATGAATAAAAGTGGTTATTACTAACTGAATTATTTTTAGTTACTTTTAAAGAAGTTATTAATTAAGTAGTTTAATTAATTATATATAGTGTAAAAATTATACTTATTATTTGTAATGATTAATTATAGATTAATTAATGAATTAAATAGGATTAAAAAAATAAATACATACAATGATAAGATAATAATAATTAACTACTAAATAACACATGTTTAATGAATAAATAAGGAATGATTATAGAGTTATTAAAGACTGATTAACTAATTATTAACATAGAAATAATTAACTGGTGATTAGAGGATAATTAACATAATAAATTTTTTACTATGAAACATTAAAATCATAGTTTAAGATATAAGAAAATGTTTCAAAATTTTAGTATCAAAAAGATTGTATAGTTTAGAAACAATAGTTAATATTATTAATAATTATTTATTGATTAATTAATGAATAACATAGGAATAGAAAATGAATTCATATAATTTTAATCTAATGATACTTATGATCATATAAAGTTAAATAAAGAAGAACAAATAGATTACATTACACATGAATGCTTTAAAACATAAAAGAAATACCTTTACCTTTTTTCCAAAGAATGTGGTTTGGATAAGATGAGTTTCACTTTAGACATCAAGTAAAATCCAGATTATTTTTCATTGGTATATAAATAACATCATTGAAGGATATGTACTTCACTTTTCAACATTCAATAGTTTTTTTCCTTCTAATGAAATCTATAATATTTCATTAGAAAGTCAACAGCTTTTAAAAGTTCAAAAGTGAAGTACATATCCTTTAAAGATGTTATTAAGCTTTCAATTAAAAAAAATTGGGATTTTATCTCATATATGAAGTGATACTCTTCTCATCAAAACCACATTCTATTGAAAAATGTCAAGGAATTTTTTGTATGTTATATATAATTCATGTGTTAATTAATGTGATTGTTCTTATTCATTCCACTTTATAAGATCATAACTGTCATTTTATCAATGGTAAATACATTAGTTTGATGTTTCCTCTTATTTTACCATGTTTGAAATACATAATGTGACTTATATTCTAATATACTATTATATAATTAAACATTACTATCATATTTTAGGGTATATAAACGAGTCCTAAATTTACATTCTAATAAATATTATATGGTTACCCCTCATTGTTAATATTTTTTACAATATCATAATCTTGATCAAAAAATAATTTTTGACATAAAGAGTAATGTTTGCCTCTGTGTACTACTATGGGGAGGTTATTCAACCTGATCAGGTTCTTCTTACAGTACACAACAAAAAAATTGGTTAGTATAGCTAATTGTGTAACCCTAAGTGACCATCAAGATAGAATATGTGGTTTCTTAAATCTGGGACCTGATCAAGAGATCAAGTCTATGAGCTATATACATTTTCAATTCTTGGCAACACAGTGCCATCTAGCTTGTCAATTGGTTGATGATGCGTAGTGGGTCCAAGCAATAAATTTATATTCTCACTGGTCAGATGGTACCATGATGGAGTTATATGTGATGTTCCTACTATACAACAACAACGTCCATTTGTACGAAGACATAGAATTACAAGAGTGGTTGAAGATGGTATGCCTCATGTAATTGAGAGTATTCTGAATAATGTAGAAGAAGACAACCAAAATGATCTCCTAGATATACATGTTAATCTGACTTCTCATGAGTATTTTCATAATTATGGAACAGATGGTTACAACTGTGCTGATGAGAAGGGACCAACAGATGTTGGGGATGATGTTTCTTGAAATGAATTAGTCGTATAACATCCTCGACCCATAATAAATCATCCAAAAATCACTACTGGAAATGAACCCTTTACCAATGGTACCAAACCATTAGTAAAGGTTGGATAACTATTGGTATAATATATACCAACGGTTATCCAAAACATAGGTAAGTAAGCCATAGGGAAAAACATATGAAAATGGTTTCTGGAAAACCGTTGGAATATGTTAGGAAATCTACATTATAAAAATAGTTATGTTAAACCATTGGTAAACATACTATTCCAACGGTCTGGAACCGTTGGAGTACAGTTTTGTAAAGCTTTTTACCAATGGTTTACACAAACTGTTAGTATATATAAACATTTTACCTATATCCCAATGGATTGAAAACTGTTGATAATGTGTCTTTACTAATAGTTATCTTAGAAACATTGGTATAAAACACATTCACAACCCTATTCCAACGGTTGCAAACTGTTGGCATATGCTTTGCTGTGCAATTCAGGCAGCAGCCTAGTGCTCTGTGCTGCTCTGTGATTTCCATTAGCAGGCTGCCCTTTCTGCATTTCGATCTTCCACAACTCCAATTACCTACAATAACCAACTACAACACTTACATATACACAACTAATTCATATAGATTTAACACATAATGCACACTACAACTATACACATACATGATTAAAACATAATTCATAAGTTAATTATAAACATACATAATTGATTTAAAATTCAATTCATAATTGAGATGACAATTACATGTTCAATCCAGAACTCAATTCATAATTGAATACATACATAATTTAATTATCAATTATGAATACATTACATAAAAAGATGAATAAGTAATTATATGTGTTATACAGAATTAAGAATACATAAAAATTTGCATTTTGTATAACACATACACGATTGAATTAAAAAATTAGAAGCTAATAACCCCAAAATAAGGAAATGGATAAATGAATTCAACCAGAAAAAAATATAATGTCCCGTGGTTTGGGGTGGGTGTCATTGAACATAGTGATGATTATAATGGATGTGTATCAATGATCTTGTGAGACTTAGGGAATATAGTTGTCCTTGGCATATTCAATTTCATCTGTTTTAGAATATGGGTAGGAGTTCCTCACATGAGAAGTGGATTGAGTGAGGCTAGATCATGGATCCTTGTGCTAAAGTATCAACACAATCCAAATATGTTTGGTCGGTTTTCCATATCCCAGTTGTTTTTACTTAAAATGATGTCCATTTTAAGAAAAATACAGACACTTCAAGTGATACCGGCCACACCATGCCTCAGATTGAGGCAGGGTTTACTCGTACACGTCACATATGACCCATGGATCATTGTCCTAAAGTATCAACACAATCAGAATGTGTTTCGTCGGTTTTCCATATGATAGTTGTTGTTTTCACTTAAAATGATGTCCATTTTAAACAAAAGAGATACACATAGAGTGATATTGGCCACACCGTGCCTCGGATTGAGGCAGAGTTTACTCTTACACATCAAAAATGTCCCATGGATCGTTGTCTTAAAGTATCAATACAATCTGAAAGCGTTTGGTCGGATTTCCATATAGAAGTTGTTGTTTTCAATAAAAATTATGTCCATTTCAAATAAAAGTGAGACAGTTTGAGTGGTACCCGGCCACACCTCACCTTGTATTGAGACGGGGTAGAATCTTACATGTCAAAAATGACCCATGGATCCTTGTGATAAAGTATCAACACAATATGAATACGTTTGGTTGTTTTTCCGTATGCTAGTTGTCTTTACTTAAAAGAGTGTCCATTTTAAACAAAAGAAAAAACACATCGAGTGATACCAGCCACACCGTGCCTCAGATTGAGGTGGGGTTGACTCGTACACATCACAAATTACCCATGGATAATTTTCCTAAATTATCAACAGAATTTGAATTCATTTGGTCGGTTTTCTGTATTCCAGGTGTTGTTTTCACTTAAAATGTTGTCCATTTCAAATAAAAGTGATACACTTTGAGTTGTAATGGCCACACTGTGCCTCAGATTGAGGTGAGGTTGACTCGTACACATCAAAAATGAACCATGTATCCTTGTGCTAATTTGTCAACACAATCCGAATATGTTTGGTAGGTTTTCCATAGGCCAGTTGTTTTTACTTAAAATGTTGTCCATTTTAAACAAAAGACAGACACTTCGGGTGATACCGGCCACACCGTGTCTCGGATTGAGGTGAGGTTGACTCGTAAAAGTAACATATGACCCATGGATGGTTTTCCTAAAGTATAAACACAATATGAATGTGTTTGGTTAGTTTTCTGTATGCCAATTATTGTTTTCACTTAAAATTATGTTCATTTCAAATAAAAGTGAGACACTTTCAGTGGTACCGGCCTCACTGTGCCCCATATTGAGGCAGGGTTGACTCATACACATCCTGAATGACCCATGGATCATTTTTATAAAATATAAAAATAATCCTAATACGTTTGGTCAGTTTTCCATATGAAAGTTCTTTTTTACTTAAAATGATGTCCATTTTAAACAAAAGAGAGACACTTAGAGTGATAACGGCCACATTGTGCTTCGAATTGATCTGGGGTTGACTCATACATGTCACAAATGACTCATGGATCGTTTTCCTAAAGTATCAATACAATTGGAAAGTGTTTGGTTGGTTTTTCCTATGAAATTTGTTGTTTTCACTAAAAAACATGTTCATTTTAAATAAAAGTGAGACAATTTGAGTTGTACCTACCACACCGTGCCTCGGATTGAGGCAGAGTTGACTCATACACGTCATAAATGACCCAAGGATCGTTTTCTTAAAGAATAAATAGAATATAAATGCATTTGGTTGGTTTTTAATATACTAGTTGTTTTCAATTAAAATGTTGTCCAGGGGGTGGGCGGGCTTTCCACAGGGGATGGTCGGCCTGTCCACAGGGGTGGTGAGGCTATCCAGTTGGGTCGGGGGGGTGTCAATGGGGGTGGGGGGGCTTTATAGGTGGTGGGGAATCCAAGGGGATAGGGGTGGTCAAGGGGTGGTGGGCAGGTGTCTGGGGGTGTCCATGGGGTACAAGTTGTCCAGGGGGTGGGCGGGTTGTCCACGGGGGTGGCGGGGCTGTCCAGGGGGGTCGGGGGTTGTGCAGGGGGGGGGGGGTTCTAGGGGTGGGGGTTTGTCCTGGGGGTACGAGGTGTCCAGGGGGTGGGCGGGCTATCTAGGGGGGGTGGTGGGGCTGTCCTGTGGGGTCGGGGTTGTCTAGGTGGTAGGGGGGCTTTCCAGGGGGTGGGGTTGTTTGGGGGGATGGGGGTGTCCAAGGGTGGTGGGCGAGTGTCCAAGGGGGTGGGAGGGTTGTCCATGGTTTTGGGGGGCTATCCATGGGGGGAGGGGTGTCTAGGGGGTGGGTGGGGCTGTCTAGGGGGTACGGGGTGTCCAGGGGGGTGGGCGGGCTATCCACGGGGGTGGGGGCTGTTTAGTGGGGTACGGGGTGTCCAGGGGGTGGGAGGGATTTCCATGGGGGTGGTCGGGCTATCCAAGGGGGTCCTGAGGGTGGGGGTGGGGTTCGAGGGGTGGGGGCTATCCAGGGGGTACGAGTTGTCCAGGGGGTGGGCAGGCTATCTAGGGGGAGGCAAGGCTATCTAGGGAGGTACGGAGTGGGTGGGCAGGCTATCCACGAGGGTGGTTAGGCTATCCAGGGGGGTAAATGGTGTCTAGGGGGGTGGGTGAGTTGTCCTCGAGGGTGGCAGGGCTGTCCATGGGGGTGAAAGGGTTGTCCAGGGGGTGGGGGTGTCCAGGGGGTTGTCTAAGGGGTGGGGGTGTCATCCAAGGGGTGGGGGTGTCCACCCCCAAACTAGGGTCATAAAATCCAATATTTATCCAATTGTAGCATGATTTCAATCCTATAATAGTTGACCAAGAAGAGTTTTGGTGTAAACCATGAATATCATACATATATTTCACAACACACCCAATTGTAAACAATCCACCAAATATCATACGTGGATAAGATTTTATGAGCCATGTTTTGATGGGATACTACTCATAAGAGTATGAGCCTTGTTATATCATTAGGTGATATAGAGTTTTATGAATGTTAAATTTGCACGAGATCAATATGGATAGTGGATAAGAACCTGAGTGACATTTCTTTGTAGAGATCACTTCTTCTTTTAAGGGTAAGAGTGAGTGTTGGTATGTAACTTCAAGAAAAGTCTTAACGTGTGAAATCAACACTACATTGGTTATATTTGATTCCTTTTTTTTAGTATCAGAGTGGACAAACAACCCCCTCCCTGTACAGCCCCCCCCCCCCCCCCCCCCCCCCCCCCCGTCTACATCCCCCCTACTCCCACCTGCATCCCCACCACCCAGATAGCCCCCCACCCCACCTGGACACCCCCACCACACCTGAACAATCCACCCCTCCCCCCCCAGACAATCAACACCCCCTCCCCCACCTGGACAGCCCACCCCCACCCCCTTAGACATCCCCCCCCCCCTGACATCCCAAACCCCCTCCCCAACATAGATAGCCTACCCACCACCACCCCTGGAAAACCCACCCCTCCCTGGACAACCCACACCCCCTCCCCTGCAACCCCACTCCCACCCCCACCCCACGAAAGCCCTCTGGACAGCCCCCCCCCCCCACCCCCCACCTGGACAGCACACGCCCCCCCCCCCACCCCCACTGGACCCCCCCCCCCCACCTTGGACAGCCCTACCCCCCCCCCCCCCTTGATAGTCCCCCCCCCCCCCTACCTGGACAACCTACCCCCACCCCCCTCATGGACAGCCCACCCCTACCCCCACCTGAACACCCCCCCCCCCACTTGGACAGCCACCACCCAACCTGTACAACCACCCCCACCAACCTGGACATCCCCCCACTTGGACACCCCCCCCCCCCAAACCTGGACAACCCACCCCCTCCACGGACACCCCACACCCCCTCCCCCACCTGGACACCCCACCCTAACCCACCTGGATAGCCCACACCCCTCCTTACGGCAGCCCATACCCCCCTCCCCCACACCCCTATTGCCCCCCTACCCCCCTGCATCCCCTACCCCCTAGACAACCCACCCTCACCTGGACAACCCCCCACACCTAGATAGCCCCTACCCCTCCTACAGCCCCCTTAGGGTATTTTTATTTAAAATCATTTTATTCATTTAGAAAGCCAAAATATCATGAATTTTACACTTCATTCCAAACAACCCATTCAATTTAAAAAAACATGAAAAATTCAATTTATAACGATCTATGGGTCACTTAGAAAATGTCACTGGGAAAAGGAAAAATCAACTATATTGTTAACTAAAATTTCAAAATTGGGTCAGTCATTTAGGAGGTGTGGTGGTGTATATGAGGTGTGGTGGTGTTTGGGGGGGGGGATATCCAAGGGGGTTGAGGGTGTCCAGGAGGTTGGGGTGTCTAGTGGTGGTGGGGGTGTCTATGGGTGGTGGAGGTGGGGGGCTGTCCAAAGGGGGGCTTCCCATGGGGGTGAGGGGTGTCTAGGGAGGGTGGGGGTGGGGTGTCCAGGGGGTGGGGGTGTCCATGGGGGTGGGGGGATTTCAAAATGGTGGGGTTTCCAAGGGGGTGGGGGCGTCCAGGGGGTTGGCTATCCATGGGATGTGAGGGGTGTCCATAGAGGGCGGGGGTGGGGGTGTCCAGGGGTGGGTGGAGGGAGCTGTCCAATGGGTGGGGGTGTCCAGGGGATGGGGGTGTAGGGGAGTGAGGGATGTCAAATGGGGGGTGTCCAGGGGGTGCGGGGCTATCTAGGGGGTGGGAGGCATTCAGGGGGTGGGGGTGGGTTGTTCACAATTCCAATCCCTAAAAAACAAACCCTTTACCCCTACACTAAACATAAAACATAAAACCCCACTAAACAAAAAACATAAAACAAACATAAAACAAACCATGTACCCCACTAAACAAAAAACATAAAACAAACCCTTTACCCACTGTACTAAAAAAACACCACTAAAAATACCCTTTAACATGTATGAAGTGTATAACAAAAAAACATAAAACAAACCAAAGGGTTCGGTACTTCAATAGCAATAACTCTAATTTAGCAGAAATCAAAACATCAAACAGAAGAAAAAAAAGAGGAATAACATGAAAACTAATGTAACACTTACTAATTTCAAGTGTAGAAATAAAAATTTGTTTTATTGAAGAAGGATCTTCATCTTAAAGGAGTTTCATGGCTGAGAAGACTTCTGGAGGAGGTCTGGATTAAGTCTGCAATCGGGATGACTGAGAACTGGGGCGCTGGGTATTTGGGGGAAATTTTTCCCAATGATTTTTAAAAAGCATTGGGAAATCTACTCTTTACCAATTTTTTATCAAAACCATTGGTATACCTTATAGAAAATAGTTATTTCCCAACGATTTTGGAAAACTGTTGGGAAATCATAGGAATATATACACATTGCCAACGGTTTGAACAAATCTTTGGTAAATGTTGCCTTCTTTTAAACTATAACAACGATTCCTTCAATACGTTACTATATTAAATTTTTTAAAATAATAAATTCAAGTAGTTAATCTTTATATATTGTTCATAAGTAATGAAATGTGTGCATGAATTTGACAGAAATGATCTCACACCTGCAACCGAGTTTGTTGGAGTTGTACAAGATAGGTTTAGTGAGCTGGAAAAAACCTTATATGATGGATGGAATTTTCCATGTAAAAATGTATTAAAAACACTAAATAGATTTCACATTGAGAGGAACTACAAATATATTGTTCAGGAATTAGTCCATGGTAAACATATCATAATTTATGAGAAGTATGGAGATTATTGTAGATTCATCTTGAGTGTGATTCTAAACATTTCATTTGGAGGTTAGAGAATCTTTAGGATTGAGGCAGCTCATACTTTCTTTCATCCAAGCTTGACACAAGATCATACCTCATTGGATATAGAATTTTTTTCATCCATTATCATTGATATGATTAGTAAATTCCAAGATGTTCTGATATCCCTTTTGAAAGATAGGATGAAACAAACATTTGGTAATAAAATTTCCTATAATAAGGCATGGATGGAGAATCATAAGGTAATTACAAAGGTATATGGTGATTGGGATGACTCGTATTGGGTGTTTCCACAAATTCTAGCCATATTGAGGCACCATAACAAATTTTTCTTCAATCATGATACAAATGAACATGTGTCTCAAGATAACCAACTTGATTTATCTTGTGTTCAATTTCATCAGTTGTTCTGGTCATTCCTCCCATGTATCTCTACATTTCGTTTTTTCAAATAGTTCATTTATATTTATTGAATGTTTCTATATAAAAAATACAAGAGAATATTATTTATTGTGGCAACCCAAGGTGGAAACTTTTCACCTCTTCTGCTTGACATTTCCATTGTGGAGAAATAAAACTATCAAAAATGGAGTTGGTTTTTGGCATGTATCAGCAACCACTTTACTAACAATTGGGGTGTCTGTTTGATATCTGATCAGTATCGGGAAATTAATGAGGAAATCAATGTGGACCCGGATACATTGAGATCCCCCGATTCACATCATCAGTTCTATATTAGACACATTTCTAACTATGTGTGGAAAACATTCCATAACGAACAAATGAAGAAGGCAATCACGAGGCTTGGTACGTATTGTCGATGTAATTTTTTACTATTCCAACATAAATATAAAATCAATTTGTGTGAAATTCCATCTCTTCTATGTAGCAAATAAACTGGATCAAGGATTTTTTAAATTACATTTCGAACAAATCTGCAAGTCTAATCAAAAAATTTATGATTATATGATGTGGATTCCAAAATAAAAATGGACATTGACATATGAAAAGAGGAAGATGAATGAACACATGACCACAAATGTTGTGGAGTAAATCAACAGTGTCTTTAAAGGGTCTCTCAATACCCATATAAATGCCAAATTTCAAGAGACATTGTATCATTACATGATGTACTTTTTTATAGATAAAAACTAGCCTCAATCAAGAATTCAGCAGGGGATAAGGTACAGAAGACACATTCAAAAAGAGATTGAAATGAATATTGAAGAAGTTTATGGTTATCATGACTACCTTTTTCAATGATAAGACACTCAATTTGATATTTAAGAGAGTTCAGACCCCATAAAAATAGAAATGGTGAAAAATGGTGGTATTACATAAAGCAAGGCATCATTAAAGTGGAAACATTGAGGCCTTATGGTTTCCATAAGCACACGCCACCACATCATGTGCCTCTATGAAAATATTGTGGGAATCATATTTTGATCCTCTGTACTAGATGAACACCATTTATAACTATTATGCTTCACCATGGAAACCTATTGGAGAGTTTCATTATTTCCCAATGGCCAAATTCTAGCCGATATTGATACATGATATTAACTAGCTACGTACCCATGGAATACCGAAATCCAGTAGGATGCGGAATGAGATGGACTAGCCACAAGAATAAGGGTATAGTTTGAGATGAACCATTTGTCACACTGGTCATAACTGGAAATGATGTCCTAACATTGTTAGGTTGAGTTTACACTCTCATCCACAATGATGTATTATCTCCATTGAGATATTCTCATATTGTAAATTATATGGTGTTATGTCCTATTTTTTTACCTTGGGTTCCAAAACACTTTTACTTATATTCTAATAAACTTTTATATAAAAAATAGTAATATCATATATTAGGGTATAAAAATACATTATAAAATTTTAGTATAATAAATATTATAGTACAAAACAAACAATTGTGGTTAGTAAAACTAACTCTGTAACACGAAGTTAACTTCAAGAAATAATTTGTAGGAAATGAACCACAATAAAGAAGGAATAGTGACAGTGATGATGGTGATGACATAAACCAATTACATAACCATCATTAGAGTCTCTGTTCCTCTTTATCCTAGGTTCATTTCCCATGAATGTTTTATTGAAGTTCACTCAGTGTTATTGAATCAGTTGTACTAACCACTGTTGTTGGTTGTGTTATATAAGAAACTTCATGCTCAATTTGACAACATGCCCTTTTATTTTGGTCATAAATAACTTTATAAAACAACGTGAATAAAAATGGTATATCTTGAATTCTAAAATCCATAAAATCCTGCTGATGATAATTTTATATTTACATTTTACACTGACGACTAGTTTCATTTGTTTATATAGAGATGAATGATACCTTACTACTCACTCACTAGGGTAGCCATGTTTCTCAGGTTGTGTTACACAGTGGTGAGGATCGATCTATCCGGGTGCATCTAACAAACAATATTTATCATAAGTAGCTTCTACATTATGTTATACCTTACTTATGTTCTTCTAGATTCTATGGAATTACCATATCATATTTCACATTTGTCGACCATCACCTACTTGCTGCCCTCGTGGATAGGGGAACACCATAGAGACACACATTCCACCTGCATGAGGGAGAGATGTCCATAAAAATCTAGGATGTGGAAGTGATTTTCAATCTTCTTATCCAGGGGAAGCCATTATTGGACCCACTCATGTATCTTGTCCCAACTTTTCTGAGAAATTTTTAGGCATCAAAATTTTTTTTGACCATAGGGCTACAGATGGAGTGTTGATATCAATGCCTTGGTTGGAGGAGCATACTACACATTTACCAGATGAATCTGTCGAGAAGACTGTCATGAGTTATTCTTGTGAATATATATTACATCTCATCAGAGAGACCATGTGTGCTTATCACTCAGGTATGCACATGCACATGATGTATCTACCCGTACCGGAGGACTTTGATCAAGATGGGAAATACAGTTGGGGATCGTCCTTCTTAGAATACACGTATAGAGAATTATGCAGGCTATCCCATAGTGACCACATAGATCACAGGGGATGCATCATCCTTCTTCATATGTGGGAATGGGAGCATATCCCCTCATTCCACCCTCATCTTACTGGTCTGTCGATCAATATGGAGGTTCTTTATGATACTTCACGTGGATGTTGATATTATCACATGTCTTTATTGGTTTCTAATTCAACTTGGAGTTATTGAATTTAATTTCTCATTATTTTTCACTGTTGATGTTTTATTTTAAATGTGGTGTCAGGGAAACAGTTTACGCATGGTTCTGAGACACTATTTGGGCGCATATCGACTCATGTTGGAATTTCTCTTACACTATGAGGTATTTTATACAATCTATCATGGTCTAAAATTTTTAATAATAGTATCAATTTTGGATTACAGTAAGGATATTTTTTGACAAAGGTTGCATTTAATTTCATATTTCAAGGCTTCTATACTAGACTATAATGGACCAGTTTCCACCATTCTGCATTGTTGGGATTAAGGATTCTATGGATAATGTGCCCCTCATTCACTTAAATATTATTGAGTAGGAGCATCCTAATAGAGTCATGCACCAATTTTTCTGTTCTCAACCGATTCCATTGCCTCTGTGAAAGATAAATAATATTCATGACATAAAGCTGATAGGGAGGCAGGATGAGGATTGGCACAGAGCATATGCCAAATTACTCAACTGCTGGTGCAGAAGTGATGATTTTCATATTGAGGGTATACCTATGAATTTATTTTTTCTTTTAGAGCAGGATGATTATGATCCATGTTATAGAATGAAGTCTATATTGTCTCTTACCTAACAGTGTAGATAGATTCATAAGATTGTAAGTCAATAAATTTAAAATAGTTTGTTTATTGAACTTTTTTCAAATTCATTTTGAATCTCTTTACATGGTACTCACTTAGAGAATCTTTTTCACATGATTGATGAAGAGGGGGAGGGGGTCTTTAGTCAAGAAGTCATCTATGCTAAATATATGGAGATGGTGTCATCTTATTATGCACTTTCTAAGAGAATAATTGACATTCTAGCCTATATAGATGAAGTTCTTTCCCCTGAGGAACATACTACAATAGATAATGGTGATGAGGAGCCACAAAAATGATGATGTAGACCACATCATGCTGCACGTGAGGCCTCATCTATTCGACAGGTAGAGGTTGACCCTCTAGAATTCCATCCTCAGCTGATTGAGGATGTGCCTCAAGTGGCATGGAATTCATCTTCCTTGATAGTATATATGTAGTTCTCTCCATCTTGGGGTCTAGATCCATCACAGCATTGGGATCCAGATCCATTTCACCCTTGAGGTCTAGATCCATCATAGGCTTGGTTCCCCACTGTAATGATGGCTTGTCCATCTACTACCTTAGTAGGAGAAGGATCAGGAGCACAGTATGGCATGCAGTTGACAACTCCTCCCACTGAAACACGGGTGGAGGATGAGGCAGTTGATGTTCTAGTGCTTGAGGATCAGTCCTTTCTAGGTCATCAAACTCCCCAGCAAACATGAAGAGGGAATCATATTCACAGACCACTATGTGGGATGAAATCTACTCACTATAGACTTAGAAATTGATGGTACTTGTTCATTTATATGTTTTATATATATTTAAATTAAGATATTGTAATTAATATCCAACATTATTATATGTTTATCTGGTGTTTCATTTTTCATTAATATTTTAGGCATAGTTTATATTTTAAGACTTTCAAAGTCAATTACTTGAAACATAGAAATTATTATTAAATTTCTATTATCATACATTAAAATCTTATAAAATCATCTGTATAAATACAATTTAAATAAAATTTAAACATATATTTAATATTTTATAGTCAAAAATAAATTATTCACCTTATAGTTTATATTTTTTAGTATTTGAAAGTCACATACTTGAAACATTTTTATGATTCAAGTTGGTGGTTTTAAAATATTATCAAATATTTTTCATCAACATTTTTTATGAAATTGTTTTTGTTTTTGAATTTTTTTATATATTTAATCCAAGTTTTAATTTTCATTTATATTGGTCTTATATTTTATATTTTATAGGTTTTTAATGCCATATACTTGAAACATTTTAAAGTTTCATGTTGGTGGTTTTGAGATCTTATCAAATATTTTTCATCAACATTTTTTATGAAATTATTTTTATTTTTGAATATTTTTTATATGTTTAATCCATGTTTTAATTTTAATTTATATTGGTCTTATAATTTATATTTTATATGCTTTCAAATTCACATACTTGAAAAAAATTTAAGTTTCAAGTTTTTTTTCATGAAAGCTTATCAAATAATTTTTTAATCAACATTTTTTACAAAAAAAAATTTATTTTATGTATTTATTATATGTTTATTACATATTTTAATTTTCATTTTTAGTCATCTTGTATTTAATATTTTATAGGCTTTTAGAGACAAATAATTAAAAAAATTATGTTTCAAGTTGGTGGTTTTGAAGGTTTATCAAATATTTTTCACCAAATTTTTTTACAAAATTAAAATTATTTTTGACTACTTATATGTTTAATTCATGTTTTAATTTTTATTTATATTGATATTATAGTTTATATTCTTTAGGATTTAAAGTTCACGTACTTGAAAAATTTTTAAGTTTCAAATTGGTGGTTTTGAAAGCATATCATATATTATTCATCAGCATTTTTTTACAAAATTCATTTTTTTACTATTTCTTATATGTTTAATCCATGTTTTAAGTTTGATCTATTTTGTTAAAATAATTTATATTTAATAGTCTTTCAAAACCACATAATTGAAAATTTTCTAAATCTAAAATCAGAAATGTAGAATGTTATTCATAGGAAAGGGAGAACTTCAATCCCACATCAGAAATGCATAATGATTTCTAGGGAAACCCCTCTTATAAAATGGAGCCATAAGGGAGTGTTTCTGTCAGAATCCAGAATGTTGTAATTGAAGTAATACGAGATATTAAGTTGGAAAAAAAATTGGATGATTTTTTTATTTGTATATATATATAAACAATAAAAAATAAAATTAACATTAAAATTTTTTAATATATTAAAAAGAATATTTAAAATATATTTTTTAGGGGAAATGTGGCATCACTCATGCCACCTTTGCACCATATTTTTTCTAAAAAAACTTTAACCTATTCATTTTTAAATTTTATTTTCACAAAAGATATAAAAAAACCCGGCATTGGTCTCACCTCGAAATTTCAATGTTTTGAGAAGACATACATGCAGTTGAAGATGGACCCCTTTCTTTAGGGAACCTTGGGCAATTTAACTTAGAAATAATTTAGTAATTAATTAGGTATCATTATCAATTATAGGTTGTTCAATCTATTTTTTATGGAATTTTTTCCCAATTTTAGGATCTCATCTCTCAATGGATGGGTTCAAATAATATTTTTGGTAGAAGGTTGTTAGAGTATTTTGAAAAAGAGGAATGCTGGTAGGAAACCGACCATCTGTCAACCACCCATCATTGTGAAAATTAGACCATTCGTCTTGATTAATGTGATTTTTTAGATCTTTATGGGATCGAATCTCCATGATTGTGTCTCTTATGAATTCATGATCAACTGGAATTAGATTTATAAAATGATATCCATGGATTTTGGGTGCGTTGGAAAATTCCCTCCACTATCCATAAGATGAATATTGACGAAGATTGCACCTAGAGAATCATGTTCAGTGGAGAATTAGTTTAGGATTTTAGTAGATTGGTTTTAATTCCCATATACATAATTTAGGGAAGTGGAAACCCACACATTGTGGGGACCAAAAATCTCCGAATGGGGATCAATAATTATAAGAAAAATAGCATCAAACACGATATGGTGGAAACCGATTTGACTCTTATAGTTTTTTTTATGGATAAAATTTCACATGCCTTGGTTGTTTATACTCTTAGATGTTGTTGAATGATATAGACCAATGTAAAAAATTATAACAAAAGTAGCATAAAGGCAATATGGTGGCGAATATAATTGTATCAAAGGGAAACCAATATGATCACCATAATGTGTTCCTTAACTTTTTCTTTCCCATGGAGTGTAAAATAGTTTAATGTAATAATACTCTAGGACATAAATACTTCAGTTCACTCTAATGTTTTCATTGGAGGGTTTTCCTTTTTAATAATAATTTATGATTTGATGGAATATTAATAGATCATTATTCATTTTGGCTTACTATAATATTAAAATAATAATGTTTATTTGGAAACATACATGATTAAATCTAATGTAAATTTGATTGGGGTGATGAATATTCATGAGGTAAAGATAGAGATGAGCTAATATACTATTGAGGATTACCCCAACACACTACTGAGGCCTACCATAGGAATGAATTTCCATGAAAATTGTATACTAACTTCATTAACATGGATAACATTGAATAATTTATGCATTATGTATTATTGAATGTGGGCAATGATGAAAATAGAATGGTGTACCACAAATAATTATAGACGGTGTTAAACAGAGAATATTGTATCAGTTTTAACCATATATATTCTTTAATCAAATGCACTATTATGATTTGTATCTAGATATATCTAGGTATATGAAATTATATTTACTTCAGACATGGGAAGCGAATTCACCCTAATATAATGACAGGAAAATTACAATAGAGAAACCATGACCTGGGATAACATTTAAGATCACATGAAACCTTAATGTTTTAAAAATTAAAGGAATAAATAATTAAAATAGTACATTATTTATGGAAGATAAAGAGAATTACATAAACTACAATTACAGTGATTTATAATATGGATTGATCCAAACACACTTTTTTTGTGACCATGATAAAAGTGGATCGAGTTGAAATGTTTCAATTATATTTATTCATTCTGTTATTGTAATTTTATATATTCTCACATGCTTTGTTTTTTATGTTTTATTTATTATTTTTTATATAAAAATAGTGTTACTATAATTTTTCATACCTTTATAAAAGTTACATGAAAATCTTTCTGATATTTTTTCTTAACAATGTTTTTTGTATTTGTTGAAAACATATCTTTTTTAAAATAATTTTTTTGAGCAATAAGTTAATTTTTTTATGTGGGGTCCAAATTGAATATTTTCCATCATAATGTGAAATAAATCGTAATGGAAAATTCCATCTCAATGAATTTTAATCAGACTGACTTTGATAAGGAAGATCAGACTGACTTTCAGAAAGTGCATAAGACTAGATCTGATGAGGAAAGTCAATCAAATTGAATCTAATGAAGAAGTTCATGGAAATGGACTGAGGAAATTAATTATAATAAAGCATATAAATATAATTATAATAAATCTAATAAATATAATCACATTGAATATGAGAAAGATAAACATTCTAAAGGTTATATTAATAATTAGACTAAAGATGAGCAAGATAATTGTACTGAAGCTGAGAAAAATAATTGTACTAAAGCTTGGAAATATAATCAATGTGATGCTGAGAAATATAATCATACTGAATCTATGAAATATAATCAGACTGAATCTGAACAATAAAATCATACTGAAGTTGATAAAGATAATCAAACTAAATTCGAGAAAGATAATTGTATTCAAGATGTGAAATATAATTAAACTGAAGTTGAGTAAGACAATCATATTGAAGATGAGAAATATAATCATACTAAAGATGATAAAGACATTCATACCAAATATGAGAAGGATAATTATTGATTCTGATCCATCAAAGGGTGATCTGTTATAAAAAAAGTTAATGTTTTAAAAGAGTTATGTTTTCTTGAGAAGAAACAAAGGGATAGTTCATGTATGTAGCCGAATAAGATTGTGACACCAGTAAGTCATATTCTTAGGATGGTCATTATAATTATCTAAAAAAGATATTTGGATTGTAATGGTAATAGAAAGAAAGATAGATCATAATGAACAAATATAGAAATTTTGATCTAAATGAACTGAGTAATTTATATCATAATGATATGAGGAGGTTCTATCGTACTAAAGAAAAGTTAGGAAGGATGATTAATAAGAAGTATCAAGAATATTATATAAATTTTTCAAATAGTTGAAGGGGTAATTCATGAAATTAAAATATGTGTATATCTTAGAGTTTATAAATTTTTTGGAAGGGATAATTTTTTTCCAATTTCCCACTTTTTTTATTCCAAGTCACCTATAAATAGAAGAATATTACATTCATACTTTGCATCTTTTTTAACGTGTAGAAAAGGTGGATCACTGAAATGTTTATGTCATAAGGTGAGGTAATGTTATTTTCAGACAAAGATCACATTCTAAGATTAGACATATATAAGTTGTATTAATAGACTAAGGAAGACCAGATTAAGGAACATCAAACTCATCCATTAATAAAAGTTTTATAAGTGTAGTTTGAGAAAAGGGGTCATCATAATGAGTCCATCATAATGAGATAATTAGACTAAGGAACAGACCCAGGCTCATCATACTGAGGTTCCCGACATTGTTTTGTAGGAAAAAAAATTATGATCTTTCTTTTTGTTTCTCAATTATTTGTAAAAAAAATTAAACTAATGGGAGTTAGTATAATCATTATCATTGGGAGGTATTGTGTTTCTAATGAGATATGGAACAAGTTGTATTCTCTTCATAAAATTTTTATATCAAGGTGATGGCTCTCCAAACATCAAAGAGTATGTAGGACAAGATGGAATGTATTTTTAAAGGGAATACTAAAGTGAACAAATGAAATAAGTAAATTTGGAATAGTGAGTATAAAGACATAAGGATGAGATATGAATAAACTAATGAGGAATAATTCACTATATCAAATGATATTTTTTTTTCAATATTAGAGGATTCATAGATGTTTTGTAATATTATACAATTGTGAAAAAAATTATGAGAAACCTTTCGAACCAGATTGATTCAAAAATTTCATCCTGAGAAGATTAAGATGATTATCTCTTGATGAATTCCATAACCTTCATTTTTCTTATGAAATGAGAAAAAACTAAAATTTTCAAAAATAAGATGAAATATGAAATGACTTTTGAATATATGATTAAAATGGAAATGAAATATTCTAAAGGTGTTAATGATTGTGACTCTAAAGATAAATAGGATGATGAGTTGAATGAAAAAATCATGTCTATTATATTCATTAACTATTGAAGATGAATAGAAATGTATAAAGGTAATCTTATACTCAAATGTTTGTATTGTTGTGGAAGAGGAAACATTTATATGAATTTTCCCATGATGAAATTTGGAGAATATCGGGAAGATTCTAATGAAAAACCTCAATGGAAGAAGTGGAAAAAAATTAATAAATTATAAGAGTCATCCAACAATTATAAAAAGAACATTACATGGAACAAAATATTTTTTTTTGAGTAATAAACTATAATTGGACTCAACTAAAAACAAAAATTTAGAAGATGAATGTTTTGAAAAATTCATAACCTTCATTGAAAAGGTTGAGAAAACAAAAGATTCCTCAAATATTGAAGAAGGTGGTGAAAATAAAATAGAGAGTATCAAATCATAAAAAACATGTTACATGACTTGAGAAAAACAAAACTCTCAAGAAATAAATTAGAGTAATGAAGAACGATTGTGGAGAAGTTACTAAAGGAAGAAAAAATGTCATCAAGTGTGAGGAAGAAAAAATTTACGAGATATTAAGTTACAAACATAGAATTGATGAACAATGTAATATGGTTAAATATCTCACAAAGAAGTTATAAATAAATGAATAAAAAGTTAAAATGTTTCAATCAAAACATATTGATTCTGAAATTACATTATTGAAGGTGAATGAAATCATAAAAAACATCAAAAGTAAAATATGAACATCTAAAGTTTCTAA
The DNA here is from genome assembly GCA_963277665.1 of Viscum album. Classification (NCBI taxonomy): domain Eukaryota; kingdom Viridiplantae; phylum Streptophyta; class Magnoliopsida; order Santalales; family Viscaceae; genus Viscum; species Viscum album. The sequence goes on from OY728157.1 coordinate 1,779,914,594, forward strand.
ATGGCCCAAAACAAAAATATGGTTAAATACATAATCTCCAAAAATAATGTTTCATCAGATTTATAAAACATTACATGTTCTGGAAAAGCATCTGGAAAGGATTGGGTGGGTAAGGTATGTGATAAACCTATCACATCTAAAAAAATTTTAAAAACACTCTAAGTAATGATTGTCCACACCCAAATTATGTTAGTGTAGAAATAAGTTATCAACCATAATATATTTTTTATATAGAAAGATCTTACTTTAATAAGAAATCATAATTTTATGGCTATTACTGGTGTTTTTTAAACTATGAGCATCTATCTTTTAATTACTATAATTACTTATCTCTTATCGGAAGAATGTTTGAACATAATGGAATAAATAATGAATGTAAAATGAGTAACTTTTCTAAATTGTACAATGTTGAAAAATAAATTACTCAAGATGTTAGAAACCTTAAAATAAGAAATAAATTTTAATGTCTGAATGAATTTTTTGGAATATGTGATCAGGCTGGTCATCATGCCGAAAGATGTATGACACTCCTTCCGGAACAAGTTTTTTATGATAGAAAAGAAAATTAATCTATAAATAATAATGTTGAGGAAAGAAAGTTTGTTGTTGATACAACCTTGAAAGAAAGTAAAAGGAAAAGACCATGTATATTTGATAGTGGTTGCTCCTCACATATTTAAAGTCACATAATAATCATGATACACGTTGAATTTCAGGATGGAGGAATAGTTACCATTGGTAATGATAGTTCCTTAAAAAGAAGAGGAATCAGAATGGATGAGATTGAAGCAGAAAAGTTGAAATATAAGGAATTATTATTTGTTGATGGGATAAAACATAACATACATAGTGTAAGTCAATTTTATGATGATTTAAAAAATATATATTTAGGAAATAATATTATGTAATTAAAAGTGTGGTATATGAAAATGTTATTAAAAAAAGATAAAGAAAAAATGGGAATATCTTTCAAATAATAGAATTTAACAACTCATGTTACTTAAGTGCTAAATATGAGAATATATTGTAGAACTGAAGGCTTGGCCTCCATGGGTAGAAAAAATGAACACAATTTCTAAAGATTATGCTTTTCTAAATTTTACAGAATTGAAAAAAATAAAATAAGATGATTTTTTAACTTTTATGAAAGGGAAGATGACTAAAAAAGTCATAAGAAAGTTGAGATTTAATATAATAGACCTGTTGATCTTATCACATTCGATTTATATGGATCCATAAGACATAAATTAATAAATGGTTATTTTTACTTTATCACATTCATTAAAGATTTCAATCAAATAACTAACATCTTGTTTACAATGCAAAAGTTAGATATTATTGAAATGTTCATATTCTTCAAAAAAGATGTTTAGAATGAAATGATAGTTCACATAAAAAAGTTGAGGAAAATTAATGGTACATTTTTCATAAGTAATATTTTTGAAACTTATCTGAGAAATAATGGTATTAGACATCAGTATAGTTCTCTCTATACTCCAAAACAAAATAGAGTAGCAGAAAAAAAAAGAATAGAAGTTTGGGGGGAATGGGAAGAAATATGTTATCATAACAAAACGTTTCAAAGTTCTATTGGAGATAATCTTTAAGTACTATTTTTCATGTTCAAAAAAGTCTCTTGATTGGAACGAAAACCAATATGACTTTTTATAAAATGTTTTATAACAAAAAAACTTCATTGAAGTACTTCAATGTTTTTGGAAATCCTTGTTTACTTAAGATAAAAAAACTATATATGGGAATATTTGATGAGAAATATTAGGAAGGAATTTTTATGTTTATTCAAAAAACTGATGAAGTTAGAAATTTGGGAACAAATTTAACAAAATTTGGTGGACTCATATGTTGCGAAAGTAATTGAAAATAAAAACTCATTAACAAAAGTTATTTAGAATATTGAGGAGGATAAACTAGAGATTTCCAATGAAAATAAAAGTGACTCCATATATCCTTATCAATATTTAGGATAATCTTGTGATGGGAAATGTTCAAATGGAAGAGAAAATTTTATCTTTACTAACTTAAAAAAACATATTGAGTTTGAAAACATTATTAGGAATCAAAATGCTCTAGTTTATACTACAAGAAAGATGATATTATAAAATCAGACTTCACATAACTCAAAAGGTGAACAAAAATCAGTTTCAAAGTCTATTAAACACAAATAATGGGTGGATTTTATAAATGAAGAAATGAATTATATTGAAAAAAATGAAACAAGGTAACTTTTTCCACGTTTGAAATCTAAAAATTTTATCAAAACATAGTGCTTTAAAAGAAAAAAAATTAAATGAATATGGAGAAGTTTCATGAAAAAAATCTAGTGTTGTTTATAAAGTATATGGATAGGTAGAAATTATATATTTTGGTGAAACCATTTCCCCTATTTAAATTTTGGAATGTATAAAAATGATTCTATTAGTGGGTACTCACCACAATAAAATAATTTATAAAATGGATGTAAATTCACCATTTATAAAAATATAATTTAAATAAGAGATTTACGCTTAACACCATTGTGGGTTTCTACATCATGAGAATGAAAACAATTTTTATAGATTGATGAAAGACTTTTATGGGCTGAAAAATCTCAACATACATGGTATTCTAATCTTAAAAATTGTTTGAAAATATTGAATTTTTCTAAAGTAAAAGTTTATAGAAACTTATATGTGAAATATGTTGACTCCAAAACTCTAAGTGTAATTTTTTATGTGGATGAAATAATTTTTTGGGGGGGATATGGATTTTTTTTAAAACATTTACGAGAGATATGGAACGAAACCTCGATATGTCAATGTTAGGAGAAATAACATTCTTCCTTGGTTTACAAGTTCAACAAAAAATAAAATTAATTTTCTAATAAAAAGAAAAGTATATTGGGGGAATTGTAAAAAAAATAGAATGAAAGAAAACAATTAAGATTATACTCAAATCATAGTGTGTATGAATATGAGTAAATATGATTTTGAAAGAATTCTCAATCAAAAAGACTTATAGAAGTTGATAGGAACTCTACTTTACCTAGTTGCCTCAAGTCCTGATAATTTTTATGTTATGAATTTGTCTTCCAAGTATCAAAGTAATCCAAAATAATCATATATGTTGGAATAAAAGATAATTATGAGATATTTTAAAGGAACAACTTCACATGGGTTGTTATACAAATGAAATTGTGAGATAAATTTTTATGGTTATATTGATGTCGATTGGGCTAGATATTTTAATGATAGAAAATCAACCTTAGGATGATCAATTTTATTGGGTGAGTGTTTTGTAAGTTGGAAAAAAAAAGAATGAAAGTTCAGTAACTTTGAGTATAGTGGAATCAGAATATGATGTAGTTACTCAGTATTGTACTAAAATGTTGTGGACGAATGTTTATCTACAAGATTTGAAAGTAAAAGTTTCTAAACTATTGAATATTATTTGTGATATTCAATGTAAAATTTATTTTTATAAAAAATAATATCCAAAATTCAAGATCAAAACACATTGAGGTAAATTTTCACTTAACAAAAGAGAATATTGATGCAAGAGGTTTTTTTAGGGAATATATCCCAAAAAAATAACAAATTAATGAAATATTAAAAAAAAGTAATCCCAAAATAATGGTTTGTTGAGTTGAGGTTGTATCTTCATGTCTGGCCTCCTCCAATTATTTACTAATACTCATAAATAAAGACACCTACCATGAATTGGATTATGTTGAAAAGGGGGGAGATAAAGTAAAAACTTTTTAATTTTTAATAAGTTTTTAGTTATCTTTATTTTATGAATCTGAATTTGTGGTTATCATGAAATGGTTGAGAGAAAAAATAAAGGTGAAGAAATTTTATCTTATCATGGATGAAAAATGTACTATTATTTGAGGGATGGAATTCTTTTAAAAATATCACTTTATCTAGTAGTATGTAATTATGACACTTTCTTTTGAGAAAAGGATGTTTTTTAGTAAAAATTCAAAAAATGAGTTATGAAAAAATTATGATAGAATAAAAATTTATTGAAGAGGGTTGTCAAAAAATACAAATGGGTAGATTGGAGAACCATTATGATGTTTTATCTTATGAATTTTTTTTTATTTTTTTAAAAACAATATTTTGTCCAAGAATGTTTTTGAAAACTATGTGAAAGTATCCAAGGGGAGTCACCGTTGAATACATTCCATCATAATGGGAAATACATAGTAATGGAAAATTACATCATAATAATGTTCAATATAAATGAATCTAAGAAGGAATGTTAGACTGACTCTGAGAAGGAAGATCTAACTGACTCAAAGAAGGAAGATCAGAATGACTATGAGGAAGAAAGTCAATTGGACTGATTATAATGAAGAAGTTCATTGTAATAAAATGAGGAATTTAATTGTACTGAAACTTAGAAAAATAATCAGATTGAATAGGAGAAATATAATCATATTGAAGTAGAGAAATATAATCTGACTGAAGCTGAGAAAGATAATAATTCTAAAGATAAGCAATATAATGACAATGAAGAAGACTTAGATAATCATAATGAATCTACAAATTATAATTATGTTGATGTTGGTTAATATAATTATAACGAATATCACCAAGATAATTAGATATAAGATGGGAATGATAATCATAATGAAGCTGAGCAAGATAATTATTTTAAAGTATTGAAAGATAATAATATTTAATTTGAGCACGATAATCATATTAAATCTGAAAAAAATAATCATACTGATGCATAGAAAGAAAACTGTTGATGCTGATCCACCAAAGAATGATCAGTTAGGAAAAGAAATGAATATTCTAAAATAGTTTCATTTTCTTGAGAATAAACAAAGTGAGAGTTCAAGTGTGAAATCAAATAATATTGCGACAAAAATAAGTCATATTATGATTATGTTCATCATAATGAGTTGAGGAAGGTAGTAATATCATAATGAGATGATAAATAAAGATAGATCATAATTAGAAAATTAAGAATGTTGATCGAATTGAGATTATTAAGTTCATCTTAATGAGCTGTGGAGGTTCTACCGTACTGATGAAAAGTTAAGAAGGTTCTCTATGGAGAATTATCAAGAAGATTCCAGAAGGATTTTGAAGAGTTAAAGTGGAAAATGCGAAATTGAAATATGTGTAGATCTCGTTGTTTTTGAAATTTGAGGAACCCGAACAAGTTTTTCAATTTCCCTTATTTTCTATTCTGAGTCCCATACAAATATAAGAAAAGTAAATTTGTACTTTTTATCCTTTTTTATATGTGGAAAAGATGGATCCCTACAATGTTTAAGTCAAAAAGTGAGCTATAATTATTTCTTGGTAGAGATACCATTATAAGATTATATAGTTTAATGTTTTATTACTGGATTGAGGAATATCAGACTGAGTAAGATCAGAATGACTAGTTAAAGAAGAGTTTGAGAAGTGTAGTTTCAGAAAAGGGGCCATCATAATGATTCCATCATAATGAAACAATCAAACTAGGGATCAGACCCAGGGTCATCAGACTAAGTTTATTTATAGAGTTTTGTAGTGGAAATGCATTTTTGTGATCTTTTATTTTTTGGAACAACTTTTTATATGAAAATATTGTATACTAATGGGAGTCATTATACTCATTAATATCAGGATGATGAAGGTGTCTAATGAGAGTTGGCATAATATTTATTTACTTTGAATCGGTGAATTTACCTAGACCCATGGGAGGGGCTATGGAAAATATATATTTTCTCACACTAAGGCCGAAAATTGTAACTCTTGTGTTATTTACATGCTTTCGTACTTTTTCATGCATGAGTATTTAATAAAATATGATAAGGATATAAACAATAATAGGTTTCAGGGGTTATGTTTTAATATTATTGAAACTTATAAAAACTATAAAACTGATTCAACCCCCATTTCTCAGTTTTTTATTCGATCTTTTGGAACTTTATTACAAATTATACCTAGTTTATTTACCTTAATAAAATGATGGAAGACCATGTTGTTCCTCCTATGGGAAATGTAGTTTGTAAAAGGGTTTTGAATCCCATAAAAATTTATCATCACATAGAATGATACTCACTACTCAATGACTTATATGTTCTACGAAGTGTAGATTGTGATTTTTTATTTATACCACAATAAAAATTAAACAAGACCTATCTTTTTTCTTAATTAGATTTTATTATTATAAATTTTAATTCATGCCCTCTTAATGTTTAACTATAAATATATCTACAAAAATAATTTTTATCATAATGTTTGGATATATTGGATATTATATTTTTTCTAATTCTACAATAGTCACTAACTTAGTTATGGTAATGATATTTGTTTCATGGTTCCTAAATGCATTAATGATAAATGAGTTCCATAAAGGCCTCAATATTTTGATGGTAATGACTATGGCTATTGGATAACTTGAATGGAAACTTATTTTAAGAACCTCGACATTTATACCTAGACATTTATTGTAAAATCCTATCTACACTCTAAAGATGATTTTGATACACTAATTTGTAATTATACTAACAAGTATGTTTTAAATTACATGAAATTAATATTTTGTATTTTTCTATCAATAAAAAATTTTATTCATGTTTGAAAATGTAGGATAACATAAAACATTTTAAGTATTCTGCAAGCTACACACTATGTAACAGAAAAACTCTAAAGAATAAAGCCTTGAATATTAACATAATAATACCATGCTTTCAGTATGTATTAAAAAGAGACATTTCATTTTGTTTTTTCACAAATTCGCCATGTTTATTAATGGAATAAGTGGTTTTATAGATGTTTTGTCGAAAGTTTTATTTCAGCACTTTAAAACCTTATTTTGTAAAATCACAACTCATTTCATAATACGTTTATAATTTTGAAAATTTTGTACATCTAGTTCTTTGAAATGTTTTGTAGGAAATTTTATTTTAACATATATAATATATTTTACCATTAGACAGAAATTTTTTAATGTTTATTAGATAAAGTAAAATCAGACAGAACTTCGTTAATTTGATGTACATATATTTGGTATATCTGATCGATGACTAAAAAATAGCTATATATAGATTTATAATATTCAAGTAGTCAAAATGTAATTAAGTCCATCAAATGAGTTTTTACTAAGGCCATAATTAAATATTTATTGGGAGGATCAGATATTCTTTTTGTAATAACATCCATAAAATATACTGAATGAAGTAAATTCATTTCACTAGAAGAACATTCACTATTCTATTGGATAAAATACATTTACACTTTAGTCGTGTAGATTATTAAGAGCATTATATGAAGACATTATGCATAAATTTCCAATAGAAAATGGAGTTCATCTGATGTTATTGAAACCACCTCTGATATATGAGTAAGATGACTATTGGGAATTTTCCCATAAATAAAAGATAAATTAAAGGGCAAGTAAACTTTTATTGAATTGAAAATATAAATTTTATGTGATTATTTCTCAATAGCTTTTTTCTTGAGAGATCTTTATTGTAAAATTTAGAGAGTATTTTTCCAAAGGAATCTTTGTGAAGAATTTTGTAAATTCCTTTAAAATATTTAATTGTGTAACTACCATTTTTCGAATATAATGTGATCAATGGATTGTAATGTTTATAAAGATAGAGGTTACTGATGTTGATAATCAAGGGATCCCATGGAGAGGGAAACATAAGATTTTCTAATCTTAGTGATCAAGGACTTTCGGGGAGATGCTGAAGGACGTTTATAGTTTGGTTAAAACTGTGGATATCTTGAGTCTGATAAATAATCCCTTTTCATTTAAGGTTAATGTGTGGTAACATTATTAGGAATGTTTTTGTATGTTTTTATTACATCCTTTATAAAAATTTTATTACTTTATTATTCCTATTATCTAAAAGTTTTACATATTTACCACTATGCATTTATTATAAAATTTTTTGTACTATTTAATTTTTTCATAACTATGATAATAAAAATTACATTAGTACACATGTTTTTATTATTACATTATTATAAATTGAACAAAATATTTATTCAAAACAACATCTTAAAGTGTTTAATAATATTCTATGTTTCATTCTATAAACTAAAATTCACCCCTCTTATAGTGTAACATTACTTTTTTGATCATATATTTGGTATTAGAGTTGGTTCTACTTGTGTTAAATTGTTAAAATAACATGTATTCATATAATATAATATAATTATTTCTTATGATTATAGGTTCATTCATTGGGACACTTAAAAATATGAATCCATTCAGAATACCTATCTTTGATGGTGGTGACTTTAAATATTTAGGATCACGTGAATGTATTTGTTATAAACATTGGAGAAGACAACATTGTTATACTGACAGGTAACTATAAAGTTCATGTGAAAGAACTTAAGAATTTTACTAAATATGAAAAGATGGAGTGTCAACTTATCTAAAGATTTATAAATAATATATTATATTCAATGAAAAGAAATATATATAGTCAAATATCTTTTTATGAAATTATAGATAATATTTGGATGAAATTGGATATTACTCGCATTATAAATACCAAAGTCATTTAAAAATGAAGAACTATTTTGAAAGATGAATATAGAGTTTTTGATTTTCTACTGTTATAATCAGTTGCAGAAATACATCAAAATTTTATGATGATTCTTATTATTTTAGAATATTTTGGGGATAAAGATTTAACTTATAGACATTTGGTAGATAAAATCATTAACATTATTCCCATTGAGTGGGGATTTAAAATAAAAACTCTAGATGGTAATAATATTATTGAAAATAATAGTTTGGATAATTTGATTTTAACTATCATGATGTATTAATATAAATTGAAAATATTTACTGTGAAAGAAAATGATGAAAAATGGTTTATCATTTTCATAAAATTCTAAAACAGTTTTGAAATTCAAATTTTTTGAGATTGTTACTAAATCATTGAATAAAAATAAAGTAAAATTCAGATAGAAAGTACTTCATATGAACAGAGTATAAATGAACTTGATGATCTTTTTAAAAGGATGAAAAATATATTTAGAAAATTTGATTTTATTTATAAGTATATGAAAAATCCTAAAGAGAGAAGTGGTAATAAGTATACCTCATAGATGATTTTATACAAATGTAAAAATCCTGGATAGATAATACCCTATTGTATAAGATTGGAAAATAAGAATAATAATTGTAAAAGTTAAATAATGATCTATAAGAACCAAAGAAATAAAATTTTGAATGATTTAAACACTTGGAGTGTAAGTGGAGGTGATTGTTCTTCAAATTTTTTTTTCTAAAAATAGTAATGATGATAAAAAATATTTGTTTTTATACTGAAATTCCAAAGTCCAAAAATTTCATCATTGATAATGTATCTTCTGAATCCATGACCAATTTAACATTAAATGTATATTATCCTAATTATGATGATGAATATAGTAAATATTTTGTAGAAGAAAAAAAATACAACCAATGATGAAGATGATACTTAACCATGTTTTGAAAAGCTGTCTAGATATGCAACTTTGTGAGGAAAAAATTGCAATGTTTATAAAAAATATAAAAATACAAAGAAATATGTTTCAAAATAAAAATCAAATATTTCATAACATTCAATATAAGTTTCTGATCTTTCTAAATAATTATAATTGAAATCTAATTCTATTTCAACTGATGATGATAAGAATTTGGTTATGAATGTAAATTATGAAATAGTTTTTTCTGAAAATTTTATAGTCAAATTTTATATTTGGTAAGGAATATTTTGATAAAATTTACAAATAGTTGAAACCTATTAGAAATAATTCTGGTATTGGTTTTAAAAACTCAAAACCTAGTTTTCAAAATAAATGTCTTGTTGTAGAAAGTCACATTTTCTATAATAAATGTGATAGTGGTGGACACTGGAAGAAAAAATTCTCTTTGAATAAAGTTAAATATTTTGGTTTTCATAAGGATTATATTTATAAGGAATTAGTATTTTTAAAACATATAAAATTTGGATAGATGTGGATACCTAACATTTTATTTTATTACAATATCGGACCCAGGAAATTTTGGGTAAAAAAATACTATCTTTTTATTTTTAGGAAAATAAGAATTGTACCAATATCAAAAATATTTGGTACAAAGATGGTGTATTTTTTAGACAAAGGGAAAAAAATAATTTGATATGATTATAAAGTTGAAGGGTGACAAAGCCAATTTTGTAGATAATTCTAATGGATATATATATATGGTATTGGTATTATTATATTTATTAGAAAATATTTAATTTCAAATGATTTCTTTGTAGGTATGAAGAACAACATAATTAGAATAATTAAATTATGTGATGAAGGATGTTGTGTGAACTTCAAGAATGATAAATATACTATTCAAATATTATATGGTATGTTTATTATTTCTATTGATATGTATGAGAATTTATATACACCCGACATAGAAGATCTTAGAATCCATTATCTACATTGCCTTAGTGAAATGGAAGATCAGTATTGGTTATGATGTACAAGGATAGGCCACTATAAACTTATAACATTGTCCAAAAAATTTAATAAAGGAGCAGTAAGAGGTTTACTAGAGTTAAGGTTTAATTATTCTAAAGTTTTTGATTCATGTCTATTTGGAAACCAACATAAGTCTTATTTTAAATCAATAAGTGAAGTATCAAATTATAATTGTTTATTTATAATGAACATGGATTTATTATGACCAACCCAAACATGAATTATTGGTGAAAAACAATATGTATATGTCTTAGTTTATGATTATACTACATATACATGGGTCTATTTTCTAGTAAAAAAATTAAAATCCTTTTTCTTTTTTAAATTTGTTTGTCATGTCTTAAAAATGTGAAGAGTCTATATTAGGTAGCTATTAATTTTGATCAGGGTGTAGAATTTATAAATCCTGATTTTGAATCTATTTATAATTAAAATGTGTAATATATAACTTCTCAGCTCCTAGATCACCCCAAGAAAATGAAGTTTTTGATAGATGAATTATAGTTCTTTATGACATTACCAGAATAATGTTGAGTGAATACTCAATTTCCAAACCTTTTTAGGTTGAGGAATTTAGTATTACCTACTATACTATAAATTGAGTTTTTTATAGACCTTTTATTAAAAAAACCTATTATGATTGTGGACTAGAAGAAATTAAAAAAATTACTTTAGAGTTTTTGATTGAAAAGTATTCATTTGGAATACTAATGATAATTTAAATAAATTTGATCCAAAATCCAATGAATGAATATGTCTTAATTATTCCTTCAACTACTAATACTTAAATATTTTTTAATAAAAATACAAGTACTATTGAAGAAATAGTGCATGTAAAATTTGATAAAACTGATCCTTTTTTTATATAACCTAAAACAACATATTCAGATGATATTACTAAAATTTATTTTTAAATAACTTTCAAATTTCTACACATGAGAGATCAACTCAATTTTTTTTCAAAGTTATGACCCCTAAATATTTTTAACTTTTTGTTGAGGAAAAAATTTTTATTAGTCCACGAAACAAGAATATATTAAAGAATCACCCCACTGGAAATATCATTGATCCAATAGATCAACCAGTAAAAAATACGACTTCCTTAGGAAACAAATGTGAAAATTGTACATTTTTATCACAATTTTAACTAGATACTCATGGAGAGTCTTTATGTGATAAATATTTCATAAAATTAATATAGTATGTACTCGATGAGTTTGAGAGGAATCAATTATGGAATTTTTTGGAATTTACTAAATATATTCCTATTATTGTATTAACATGGGTATTTCATAATAAACATGAAGAAAATGGAATAGTAGTTAGAAATAATGATAGACTTATTACGAAGGGTTATTCTCAACAATAATAAATATATTATGAAGAATTTTTTTCTATCCATATTCTTCTAATCTATAAAACGTTATTAAATTTTACTCTTTATCAAGTGGATTTAAATTTTTATTTTCTTAATGTACATGAACATGTGTAATTTTATGAAGAAAAACCACATAGTTTGGAAAACAAAACCTCCAGAGAGTGTATGTTGACTTACCAAGGCCCTATATGGACTTAAAAAATCCCTAAGGGCTTGATATGACATATTAACTTGATTTTTTCTACAAAATAATAGTTTAAAGGGAGTTTCTGGTCAGTATATTTTTATTAGAAATTTTTTATGTAAAACTAAATTTTCCAAATTTATATTCATGCCATTATATTTAGAAAAACTCAATAATCATTTTCAAATTACTGTAAGGATCTTATAAAATTTTATTTTGAAATGAACATGATGGGTGAAATAACTATATTTCATGGAATTAAAATTTCTAAGAAACTAGAAGAAACTTTAATATCACAAAAATATTATATAAAATAGTTACCTAAATATTTATTATATGATAATACTAATAGTATCCTTACTTCAATCAGAACCTCCAAAACTTTAGATCATGATGAATCTAGAAAACTAGTTGATTAAAAGAGTTTTGGAGGAATGATTAGTAGTTTAATATACCATAATGTTTTCCAACCTGATTTATGGTTTTCTTTATTCTTGTGTGTATGATTTAATTCAAATACAAAAGAGATCCTTTTAAAGATATAAAAAAAATTTATCATTATCTTAATGGATCTATCGATCATGGACTTTTCTATTCTTCTGGAAATGATTCTGAATTAATTTTTTTAGATGTTGACATTGTTGAAAGTAAAATGGATATAAGTAGTACGTATAAAGCATTTCATTTATTAAAAGCATCTTTGGTTTCTAGGTCTTGTATGAAACAACATTCTGTGGGACATTCCACCACTGAAGCTGAATATGTAGTAGTTGCAAGTTATTATTCCTAGGTGTTTTGGATGCAACACACACTCACTCACTTTGAAATGAGTTTTAATAATACTATAGTTGTTATTGATAAAAAATGTTTCATATATCTTATAGAAAATCCATAAAATCACTCATGATTAAGGAGTATATATATTAAACACTATTTTCATTAGTATAACAAAAAAATGAGATATTATTTTACAATTCATCGAAATAGAAGTATAACATGTAATATTTTAAAAACACTAAATTTAGATATATTTAAATATATTAAACATAATATTGGAATTACCAACCTAAAATTATCATTTATCAACATCATGTTTACCCTTATCTATACAGTAATAACTCCTTGAAATAGGGATTTTTTAATATGTTTTGAAAATCATTTTTTTTCATGAAATTTTTAATCAATTTCCTTAAAAAAAATTCAGGAAATGTTTAGTTAAAATTTGACTAGACAAATTTTCCTTAAAATCTTTTGGAAAAAAAATTTCCTAAATTTTATTTTAATCTAATTTTTTTTATTTTTTTTTTCAAAAGCCCTAAAAATGAATATATATATATATATATATATTATTACATCAGTTAAGGGAGGGGGATAAAAAAATGAATACCAATATAATTTTTCATAGGTAGGCTTGAAATCGAGACATCCCTAAAAACCCCCCCATAGGACGCAACCACTAGGGGGCACCCATGGGGCCTAGAAATTGCATATATTACCGAACAAACCTTCATTATGAAGTTTTTATTTTTCTTTGAGAGGTAAATTCTAAATCCATTTCTTTTCCCTATTCATTATTATAATATGTTTTATTCTATTATAAAAAAAATCATTATAAATATGTTTAAGTTTCATCGGGATAGTTTTTTATCCGATAAAACCTAGACAAATGTTTTGAAAACATTAAGAGTTCATGTTTTTCATCTTTAGAGAAATTTCTTCAAAAAATTATCTAAATAGGGGTTTCAAATCAAGATGTTGGATCTATAGATGTTGAAACTTCTCTCTTTATTTAATCATATATAAGGATATGTGGATCACCACATCCGTTATCACTGAATTGTCTTATAAGGAAATATATCACCACTTTTATATTCGTTTTTCTTTTTTTCTTAAATTTCATCTGTTTCTGATGGTTCACCTAATTTGTAAAATGGAATCCTCAAGTGATTTCTTAAATAGAATTACTATAAAATAAATATTGATAGAAATATATTGGTTTGAAAATTATGATTTCTTACTTAAGTATATTATTGTATTTCAAGTATGGGAATATTTATGTGTTTCAAAAGATGATTTCAATTTACATTTACCTAAGATATTCAGAGAATTATATTCTTCCACCAGGTTTACTGAAGAGGATAGTTTAAAATATTTAACTTTCAATTTGTTTGTAAAATTATATAACATTAATTTTCATAAAGTGATAGATTTGGTACAAATATCACTGGAAGGAGAATCATGTTTAGTAACTCACATGTCATGACCCCCCCCCCCCCCGATGGAGTACCCCTTCTAGGTCGATAGTGAGAGACAAGAGGTGGTGATCATTTGATTCCCACCACCAATAAGCCTCGGGATGGTAAATCATGATAAGGGTTTATCATACATATAAATGAGAAGAATTATATTCTAAGAGAAACATATGTGAGAGATTGATAAGGAATACACACTAATAAACTCTTTCTCATATAGATAAAATAATCCCAAGCGCATAAAATTAGTGTAATAAAAGACAAAAAACTACTATAAAGGAAAATAAAAGTACTAAAAAGGTAAACATGGAAGTGAACATGGAGCCAAAACAACTCATGCAAATCCATGAACTAGTGATATCCAACCTGATCATCAACCTGCTTCTACAGACATGAAAAATAGTTTATATATACATGGGGTGAGCATCCTAGTATACATAGTAGGATCCGCCATAAACCATATCTTGAAAAAGATAACGAAATGATACTAAGATCTAGTGAACAACAAGTGAGGCCAACTCATCACCAAAACAAGTATACTATATTACCATCCTCATAATGTTTATCTATCACTACATCACACGTAGAATATAGATCAGTTATTATAATAATAAATGAATAAGGGGACCCTGTCATAGCTTCCCCAATAGTTTTCTTCTCTACCCAACATTGTACATCGTGATCCATCTCTCTCAAAAAGTAATTAAGACTGAAGAAACATAGACCACATATCACAACATTCATCTTATGAATAAAAGTATCTCATCTTCCCATATCAAATCACTATATAGCACCAAAGTCATTTCTTAGAGAAACCACAACCCATATGACATTTTTCATACATCATGTATTACACCTCAATCTATCACAATCCATACATCGAGTATGGTACCTAAATCCATCACTACTTATACACTCATAACTATAATAATCATTTGGATACTATATCTAGAAATAATTTCTTATTAAATAAACATAATACATTAAAAATCTTGAAAAATATATATCATAAACTAACCACTATTCATACCATCACATAATACTACAATGAGAAGAGAGAGAGGCAAGAGGGGGTACTCATCCATCCATCCTCACCACCAGGATGTTGGGGAAAACACCCTCTCAGGGTCCACTAGGTGTCAGTCTCTATAAAAAAAGGTTTAGGTAGCATGTGAAATCATAAAACATACATGATATAATATATCTCACAAAAAAACTATGGGAATAACCTAGTTCTAGGATCAACTACTACTATCATCACTCAGACACCCAAATTCCACTATAATGGACTAGAAATCCAATATTCAAACAAGAATGTAAGGATATAAATTGAGTTCATTATTTTTTTAATATTAAAATTCATTTTAATTAATTAAATAAATATTAATCAACATTATTCCAATTATATTTCATTAAACATCCAAATGAAGTATCTTCCCTCCAATCATAATTCAACAGAGTCCATGGTTTCTCAGTATGAAAATTGAAATTTTCATTACAAAAAGAACAAACCCCATGGGTTAAACATTTATTAATCATTATTAATATTCCATAATTCTAGGTAATCTAGGAAAACAACATATTCTACCATTAAGATATGTAACCAGACATATCCAACTACCTCATGTAGCAGAGAAAGGAATGTAGATAAAAAAAGATACCTCACCATCTGAACATTAAATAGATTCATTAACATGAAATCATACAAATTTCAACACATGAATGGGTAATCCTAGCTTAACCCATTCAATTATCTCTTTTTCCATCCCCAACACTTTTATGCATATCACTATGCATCTTGTTGTCACAGGAATCAACTACTACCCCAAATTTTGAACTCCCCATCCATATCTCATCAGACACCCCATGATCAAATTAAATTTCATCAAAAGGGTCATAAAATATCACACAATAGGTAGAGATCAATAAACATATTCAACAAGAAATCTTGGCCATAAAAACAAGGTATTCATCATTCACATTCAAATAGGCTCTCAAGACCCTAACATAATGAATCAAACATTCATAAGAAAACATACAACCATCACCCCAAACATTCATCTTAATCATACAACTAGTTTTTATTCATTCATCAATTAACCAGTTCTTCTATTATATGTTACATCTATGGGTAACCTAAGGCATAAACTATATGAAGCTATTAAATTATTTAAACATGCTCTCTAGAAAAAGTTTTGAGTTTCAAAAAACATAATGAAGAACAATACTCATTAATCATTTTTTTATTGACAAGAATTTCAATTTCACATTATTTAACTAATTATACTAACACATTTAATAGAACATTCAATTAAACATTCATATTTTCATCAATTTTATAACCATAAAATAATGAGGAACACCTAATTTGCTAAGAATACCTATTATTTAATTATTTATAAAACCATAAAAACATTACCATATTTATATTTTTTATCAAAATTCATTAAATTAAAAATGCTAAATCAAGTATACCAACATTATATTCAAATTATATTATAGATAACATACTATTTATAAAAAAAATAGGATACTATTATCATTGTGGACAGAAACAACATGTGATCTCTATGCATAAACCAATTAATTAATTAATCAAATTTAATATTTATTTTTTCAATTACACTAATATTTATAGGGATAAACCATGTAAAATTTATGATTACATGTAAATAAATCATAGAATAAACTAATAACCTATCATGAAATACTAGTGTTTTTGAAATGGAAATTTAACACCAATGTGGATTTTCAATCACCTCTACCATGAGAAAACTAAAATATCCCATGGTCTTTGTACCATTAACACACTAAAAAATTGAAAATAAACTCCATTAGAATGATAAAGATTTTCCTCCATAACATGGAAATAAGGAATGGGTGGAAACAAGGTAAAGAAGAGAGAAACCACTAGAAAAGAGGAATAACCAACATCCAATCACCATAGATTGAACCTAGGAACTTAATAATTGATCACTATCAAAAGGGGGATTCAAATAAATTGGACACAATCATTGGGTGCCAAGGGATAAAAAGGAAGGATTGGAATAGAATCTGGTTGGAGGGCCTTGGGTGTATTTATAGGAACACATGATTTTAGAGTACTGCAACAAAACACCTAGGACCATGCCACAGACCACATAGACCATAATGTAGTGAAAAGATACCACACTGTAACCCCTGGTCAAATCTACTTTCGATATCCATGACTGGATCCATACCGTAAATCCTATTTAGCTAGGGTGAGGTACTATGATTAATCCTACAACCCTTGATTCATCCACCCACGATTTGGAAGTACCCTAAAAACTCTAATGATACAACCACCTCTCTCCATGCTATGTCACTCGATACTAGGGATGGGCCTATGATGTAGCCACCCACAATTATGTTCAAAGGACTATAAAGGTAGTATGCCCAATTTTCCTCCTTTGAGACTCTGTATGTTGTAGTCGGGATACAACACCATAGAAACCTGGGTTCACTACCCTTTTCTCCATGATACATCCTAGTTCCAAATGGAAATGACACCCCCTTTTCCCCATTTACCATCTAAACTCCTTAGAACCTCCTACATGTGACTCGAACACCCAAAACACACAAAGAGAAGATCTAATAAGATCCTAGACTTTACATAAAATACCACTCATACTATTCTTTTCCTTTATAATTCAAAATAATCCAAGAGATAAAATAAGGAAAAAGGGATATATAAACAACCATCTCATGAGATACCTCTTAAGGATCCCACCATCAAAAGAGATCAATAACATCACTTAGAGGAAAAAATCACCAACACATGCAACAACATTAACCGTCTCAAAAAATATATTCCCAGGGAGATACCTCTCAAATTAGAGTAAGTCTAAAATAATTCACCATTAGAAAACCATATCATAAAATAAAAGAGGTTCAACATCCATAAAATCCATTACAACAAGATAAGGGTTAAACAACAAACTACTTAGGGTATTGAGCACATATCTACGATGAACGTTCCAAGGTACTCTCTTCCATGACACCGTGTAACCACAAGACATGGACCAGGGGAATAACATGATCAAGAAACACCTTATCTCATCCGTTTTTGATCTCCACATGCTTCTCCTCTATGATTTCAACATTATCAACATTAATATAACCATAATCAATGATGTGAGAGTCATCATGAAGGTAACGGTGAATTCATGACTCTTGGAAAATGTTATGTATTCTGATCATCTATGGGAGACATGCTACCCGATATGAAATAACTCCAACGTGATCCAACACCTCAATAGACACAAAAAATTAGGAATAAAGATTACACCCACAACCAAACCTTCACTACCCATGATGAGGAGTCACCTTTAGGAACACATGATATCAAATGTCAAACTCCAGATGTCTCCTCTTATGATCGACATATAACATATAATGATCTCATGGTTCTTTCATACTTTCATGAATTACCTAAACCATCTCTCTATCATATACTATATCAAGCCTAAGTGTTTCTGACTCTCCATCCACAGTCTAGTAAAAGGGATAATGATAAGGTCGGTCCAATAAAGCTTCAAAACCGTGTCATACCAAGGGAGGAAAGAAAACTATTATTGTATGAAAAATTGATTAAATCAGGACTCTCAACCACAGTCCTCAAAAATATGTGACAAAATAATGCAACATGTATTCAAGAGTTTTGATAGTACACTCTATCTGGACATCCATCTATAGATTAATTCTATGATAGGGAGTAAATGAGATCCAAAATCATGTTGGATACCTTTCCATGACTTTTAGGTAAAATAGGTATCATGATCGTAGATGAATGACCTCATGATTCCATGGAGTCTCAGTTCCTCCTCTAGATACCACCTCCACAAAACTTCCACGCATCTCGACTCCTTAATTACTATAATGAGAGATGAGTTCATCAAATGATCCACTATGAGAAATATATAATCAAATCCTATCTAAGATCATGGTAAACTAGTAACAAAGTCCATCGAGATATCCTACCACTTCTATTGAGGAATATATAATCACTTGAGAAAACTGTTGGGAACAGTTTACTTGTCAATCACATTTTGGAAGAAAAAGCATCAAGACACAAACTCTGCAAATACATATTTTACCTTGGGTCACCAAAAATTGCCTCTCAGATCCTGGTACATATCTATCACACAAGGATATACAACTATGTGTGAGCTATTGAACTCGTAATGAATTATTTCACACATTTAAAAAGGGATGAAAATCATACCTTGAAATGACATCTAGGGTTATTCATCCTCAGAGCAACCATTATGGGTATCTCTAAAGACAACCTAATCACTATAGACCTCCTCCTAAAAATCCCCTAGCTGGGACTAATCCACCCATTTTCCCAAATATTAATTCACTATCATTTAGAAAAGACAACCAATACCACCAACCTCTACCATATTTAGATGAATTACTGATACATATCCCATCACTCCTAATATCTAGATTCACACATGGAATCACTATGCAACATCCAGCTCATAAAATCTACCACAATGTTTCCCTTTCATGGTGCATATTAAATCTAAAATTCATATTCCTATAATAAATCCATCCTCAATCTATATAGTATGTTCAAATCATGATTGGTGAATAAATTCCTTATGCTCTTATGATCAATAATAACAAAAAAAACACTTTTTGATGAGGTAATTTCACCATAACTTCAAGGAAAAAAAATTATAATAACTTGAAATCATGGTTGAAATATTTATACTCATGGATAAATAACTACTAAGACCCATAAGATAAAAAAATTATCTATTACATTACAATAAAACCCAAACTAAGACACTAATCATAACAGAAAACCCAAAAAACTGAACACCCTCTGGTGTAAAATGAAGGACTAGAGAACTGTACGACTTCTATATCAGGTACTCAAAAGATTCTTGACACTAGTCAGTCCCAAATAATGCATGATACCTTATACTAAAACCTATTGGAGGAGTAATAATTCAAGATAAATCGTCTATAAACCTCCAATAATACTCTAAAATCCATGGAATCTCCATACAACTCTGAAAATCTTGGGGTTTACCTACTAAAAAATTATATCCTTAAAAGATCCAAAACTAATCCATTATGGAAATTACATGCCTCAGGAAATAAACTTCACAATACTTGAACTCACACTTTAATAATTTCTCAAACAACTGTTGATGACAAAGAACACTCAAAATGTCATGCAGATGCACTGCATGATCCTCCTTAGATGTATATTATATAAGGATGTCTTCAATGAAAACCACCATGAATTGATCTAATAACTCTCTAAAAACCATGATTATTAAACCCATGAAACTGAATAGATATTTTTTCATGCCAAAAAAATATAAATGAAATCACAATTCCAATGGGGACATCAAAAAATTGTTTTTAGAATATCCTCATTTTCCACCTCGATCTGATGATATCATTGCCAAAAAAAATTCTTTAAGAACCAATTATACCCCATTAGCCAATCAAATAAATAATCAATATTCATATTTCTATTGTGGTTCTTCACTGTCTCCTATATTAAGTGAATATAATCAATAGATAGAAGAAAGTTTCCATCAAACTTATACTCCAATAAAACGGGGCACCTTAAGGTGAAACACTTGGCTGAACAAAACCTTGCTACAACATATCATCAAATAGTACTTGCATCTCTTACCACTCAAAAGGCCCCATCCTATATAGAGACATAGACATCCGAGAAGGGCCCAGTTATAGCCCTATCCAAACATTTTATATCCCAATGAGGGGGAAACACTAAAACCTTCTTATTAAAAATGTCAGGGAACACATCCACATTCCTAAGAAAAACCATCGAATAGACCTCGGATGAACTCATCATTAATTTGTCCTTCAAGAAAGAAAATGATGAAATACAACTATGTCCCATCCAATGGTATTTCTCACTAATGAACATTTTTGGATCTCCATCGGCATCACAAAACACAACCAACCTCCTGAATAAAATCTTAATAGCCTGCACTGATTATAAACAGTATATACTGAGGCTGATATCATTGGTATGTTTCAATAAATATATAAAGTATCCCAAAGTATGGTTCTACCCCAACACTAGATCTTATTATCTTCAAACTTTTTTTAGATAATCTCAATGTCTAAATGATTTAGTCAATATAAATGGTACTAGAAGTATATCCACATCAAGTCTGATATCATGGACTGTGATAGTTTATATGAAGGTGTGTATAGTTTTCTAATCAATTAAGGCTTGCACCTAAGTATAAAACAAGAAAATGGAACCACAAATGACGTATCGATATCCTAGCATTGGAAAAGTTAAATCATTAAGTTGACCAACACTTACTCCATGGACTCTATAACCCTTATAAATACCACCTCCATGATCTCTATCTTCTCTCTAAGGATGAGAAACATCAAGAAGTTATCTTATTCCTTCCCCATCCCTCTCTTCTTATGCCAAGATAGAGAATCCTGCTACAGCTGCCTTGGCTAAAACTGCCTCAATGGAGGAACCTAAAGAATAATAGCTGGTGCATGTTTTCTTTTTAGAAATGTTGATCACTATCAACATTATTGATCTAGAAATCTACCATAAAAACATTTGTATGATCCTTTTTCAAGGGCTTCGGAGCCTCCACCCCTAGAGAAACAAGATTATGAGAGCTGGGACCTACCCCAGCTGACTGAAACCTCTTATGTATAGGAAATAGAGAACCCCAGACCACCACTCTTCTCCATGAGAAATCATAGAGACTCCCCCTTATAATGATAATATTCTTGCTAGTATAATATTAATAATATCTTCCCTTGAAAGCACATTGAGTTATGTAAACCACATAAGGGGTGAACTAGCACTGAATCTCTTGAAACAATGCCTCTTGGGAAGAAAATCTACTCAGAACTAGTCCCTAAACTTCTCCCATGATACCATCGACTCCTCATGATCCTCGAAGAAAAATATCCACAATTTCTTCACTAATCCTCGCAGGATAATCCTAGAAAATGAAACCAAGTGCTCATTTCAAGAACAAATTATAATGAATGAGGTCTAAACTTCCACTAATCTGTCATTAGTCCCTAAGTTTTAAATGGAGGCCTCATATTTCTAGAGACTCCAGTGAAAAAACTCTTGAAGTGTCCTCCTCCAATTTTCAACATCATCATCCTCTAATCCACATAGATCTTCTATCATACCCTGCTAAATTTCCTCAGCACAAACCTGATGTGAAGGTCAACTTAGAGCCATGTTTTTAAGAAGAAAAAATGGTTAGATCCTTCTAACTAAAAATATATAATACTAATAATTAATTAATTAATTAATTAATTTACATTTTATATTATCCCAAGGTATAACCATTTAAAACATAAGCATAATGAAGAATGATGCATGATCCTTTACTAAGTCTCTAACCCGCAACCATGATCACTTTTTTAGTAGGTTCGGTAAATAGAATGGTCTATCCATCAGATCATAGGGGTCCTAAATACCCATGTTTTAGGTTATCTCCCTAGTTTACATTACTTAGTAAACATAATTGACACTATTTCCATACCAGACCATCCAATAATTGCCTATGACTAACTCTAAATGCCATCATATCCCGGAACCAAAACCATTGATAACACTCTATCGCAAACCCCTACCCCTCAAAGAGTACCCCCACTAAACCAACAATTAGATAAGGGAGATTTTGAACACCTGATTCCTACCTCCAGTAGGCCCCAGGTTGGAATCTATCACTAAGGATATATCATACATATAAATGGGGGCACTAACCTCTAAATTAAACATGAAGAACATATAAAAAATACTAATAAATCAATAAACTAAAACTCATATAGACAATATAATCCCATGTACATACATGTTATGTTAGAAAAAAACAAAAAAAAACTAGAAAGGAAACTAAATGAACCAAAAAGGTAAACTCAACATCAACCATGAATCCCAAACAATTCTTAATAACCAATAAGTATTAATATCCTACTCGATCTCCAACATTCTTCTCTTGACATAATGAACAATTTTTATATATGGGGGTGGAATATAACAGTTACTATGTGATATACTCCTCAGAGCCTCTACTTTTAAAGATAAATAAAGCATATAGGATCCTAGTGAACAATAAGCGAAACTAAATCAACACCTAAATAGGTATATTGTGTTACCAACCTTACTATGGTTATGTCTCACATGTCAAACATATAATAGAGATAATATTTTATAATAATAAATAAACAAGTGTACTCTTCTACCACTTCCCCCACTGGTTTGCATCTATGCCCCAATATCGTATGTCATGATCCATCTATATCCAAAAGTAATCCGTCCTAATAACATCAAGGATAAGTATCACAATATTCATCTCATGTATCAAATCATCTCATAATCCCATAACAAATCACTATATTGTAATAATGTAGTTTCTAGGATCCTCCACAACCCAAATTATGTGATTTTCTTACGTCAGGCATTATACCTCATGCCATCACAACTCATACATCGAGTAATGCATCTCAGTCCATCATAGACAAAACACATCATATAGATAATAATAATTTGGGTACTATATCTAGAGATACATGTGTTTGAAATAACAAAAATCCATTACAATCCACTACAAAAATATGTTTTAAACTAACCACTCAATATACTAGAATGTAATACTACCAAGAAAAGAGAATGGAGCTAGAGGGGGTTTTCATCCATCCATCATCATCACTGCGATATTAGGAAAAACACCATCCCAAATTCCACTAAGTTTTAGTCACCCTACCGATATGGGTGAGGTATCATATGAACTAAAAAATGTACAAGATATAATATAACTCACAACCACAATATGAACATAAACTAGTCCTAGGGTCAACTGAAGTTATCGTCACTCGGAAACCCGACTTCCACTGTTAGGGAGAGGACATACTATAAGAACACAATCATTTAAATAGCTACATTAAGTTCATTATTTCCATTTTAATAGTTCACTTTATTATAATTAATTCATTAAATATTAATTAACATTATTCTAATTATATTTCATTAAACATCCTTGTGGATTCCATGTCATCCCAGGATAATCCAACTGAGTCTAGGGTTTCTCAGGATTAACATTAACATTTGAATTACACCAAGAACCAACCCCATGGTTTAAAAGTTTATTAAACATTATTATCACTCCATAATTCAAATTACTCTTGGAAAACATCCTAAGATACCAAAAGAGATTAAACAAAACACATCATGTTGCCTTGTGTAGTGGGGAAAGGATTGAAGATAAAAAAACAAACCATCAAACAATTAAATAGATTCATTAATAAGAAAACATCCAATATTTCCACACAACAATGTGTAATACTAGCTTATCCAAATCAATCAACTCTAATTATATCCCCAATTCCCTCATAAATCCCATCATCACATGCGTCAACTATTGTAATAGACTCATGCCTACCCACCTGTATCTCATCATCCATCCTAAACTCATAACACATTACATAGAAAGGATCATATCTAGATCACATAGAAGGTAGAAAGAAACAAATATAGTAAATGGGGGACTCTTGGACCTAAAAACAAGGCATCTGAGATTCACATGCAAATGGGATCTCACAGAATTAACACATGGAATTTAGCCTTCATAAGAAAAAGAGAAACCTTGGAACCAAATATTTATGATTATAAAACAACACTTTCTTATTCCATATTTAATTAACTGATTCATTTATTATAGGATACCACTAGCAGCAGCCTATGGCATTAGCTATAACAAGATATTAAATTATTTAAATATTCTCTCTAGCATAATCTTATAGTTTCAAAAAAAATAAAGAAGAAAATGATCATAAATAATGGATTTTATTATTATAAACATGCATTATTTCATCATGTTCTTTGTCAAATACCATTAACACATGGAATTACACATTCAATTAAACATTCATACTTTCATTAATTTGATTACCCTCAAATTATGAGAAACATAAATTTTTTTAAACAAGCATATTCTTTAATTCTTTATCCAACCAAAAAAAACTGTAACATTCTATACCATCCTGATCCATTTCATTACTTATTTTTATTTTCAGAGGAGTTTTGGGGATTTTTTATGAGTATTTATTGGATTCTATATGATCAAAAGAACTACTACAATAAATAAACATTGTGTAATTTTATTACATAATCTGAAAGTTGGTTTCACAACTTGTCTACAGAAGGTTCGCAATGTGTAGATTTTTAGGGATAAATAATGAAAAAGAAACATGATTATCAGTGAAAATGATCCCCAATGATTACATAATGTGAAAGTGTATTACACTTCATGTAAATAATCTATATAGTTCTGTTTTAAAAGTTCTTTTCTAGCTGAATTTTCATTCATTCAACTGTAGTTTCTTCTTCCTATCATTTAGGGTGAACCCTAGGTTCCCTAAGGAGTTGTTAATCCCTGATTCCTCCCTATTGGATCTTCTTTTACTAGTGGTTGTTTATTTGATATCAATGGTAGGCCATTCCTTCTTCTTAGTTGGTTTCATTCCATTCTTCTTCAATATTTCACCATGGTGGTGCGGTTTTGTTTTGTTTGGGTGTTTGGGATGCATTTTTATGGATCTTTGGTTGATGATTAGTTTTATTTATGATATTGTGGTGTGGTTTTGTTTTTTTCTTGCATTATTTTTTACCCTTCGGTGCACATCGAGTTGGAATACTCCCTAGAGGTATAAAATCACTTATTTCTCTTTATTGTGTATCAAGATGGAGGGGTTTTGGTTTGCTTAAATTCAGTTGTGGTTTTTTCAAATTAATAAAATATAAATAATTAAATAAATTGATATTTTAAGGGGTAAATATGGTTTTATTCACATGATTTTATTGATTTGATATTATTATTATTATTATTAGATTTTACAAGCTTGTACCCCACAAAAATTTGTGCTTGTTTGGGGCTTTGTTTGTGCTTGATGATATGTGATGTGACTATTGTTCATGTTGTGATTGTAATGATATGAATATAAAATGGAAATTTATTAACTACATATATATGGATAATGAAATGGTTTCCCTAGGATTATGGATTGTGGGATAACACCAATATAATATAGTGAAATATTCTAAAATCCTGTTTATAAATCTGTAAAAAATGATATTGATGTGTTGTGATGTTTTGTCGTTCCATGTATAGGATGATGTTTGGTAGGGGAATATGGGGAATATAGTTTATGAATAGTGATTTTGGGGTGATGGGGTGGTTTATAGGTCGTGATTTTGGGGATGTGAGGTGGTTTTTTTTCCATGATTTTAGGGCAGTGAGGTGGTGGTTGATTTGGGCTAGATGCTTGAGTAGTGATGGGATAAATTATTTATAATGATTGAAATAACATGAGTTGGTTTGGGTAATGGGATGAAAATGGATAATTAATGATTAAATTATGGTTTTTGTGATTAATTGTGGTAGATTCTAAATAATTAAAAGAATGAGATGATTAAATGAAATTGATTAGAAATGTGAAAATGGGTCTTCGGATTATTGTGGAGTTTTTTGAATTTAGAGGTGGAAAAAAGTGATAGTATACTGAGTTGGTTGGTTTTTTTATAAAACCATAAGTTAGTATTAATTTTTTGATATTATATATATATATATATACTTGTATGTTCTTTCTATTTCTATATGCACCCCACCAACTTCACGCACTATGTGCCAACACCTAGTTAGTTACACAGGGGGTGTTTTTTTCGACATCTAGTGAAGAGTATAGATGGATGGTTACCCTCTATTTCCAATTCTCTATTCTATGTGAAGTAGGTATTTCATGGTATGTAATTCCTAGTAGTTTGTTAGTGCATTATATGGTGGTTGTGATAGCCTAGGTGTTTTCAGTTGAGATGTGATCGTGCTTGGCAGTGGTGGCCTAGGTATTTTCAAGATAAGATGTGATATGATTTTTCTTATGGGGAGGCTTTTGGTGGGGATCATGCATGGTTGTAGGATGGTACAAGGCTGATGTTGTACTTGTTTATGATACCATACTACTCTGGTTTTTGTAGTGGTTGGGTTGTGGCCTTGGTGTTTTCGGGTAAAATGAGATGTGGATGTTATTATGGGGCAGTGAGCCCAAGTGTATTAAGGTAGGGTGGATTTTGACCCTACCAGTGGGGTAAGGATACCATGTGTATTTGGGTGATGTGTGTTGGGACTGTTCTTGTGGGGAGGTGTGGTATACATAAGGGATATGAGCGCCAAGATGTACGATGATGGGTTTGAGAGCAGCATACCAATGGGAAAGTGGTGTGGGGTACACTTATCAATGTGATAATGTTATATTATATTAATTGAATTGCATTTTTTTAGTGTTTCTTGGTGAGGTTGGTTTTGGTTAGTATACCTATATAGGTGTTGATTGGTTCAGCTATTTTTTCACAAGTTCATTAGTATTCTTCCTTCACTTGTGCATGAGAGACTTTGGTTTTTCCTACAAAGTATACATGTATTTTCACCCTACATATATAAACCTATTTTCATGTTTCTAGGAGAATTAAAACGACATTGATTGAAATTTATTGGATACCTCTTGTATTGCTTCTTTGGATTTACTTTTTGGTATTTACACTGGATAATTTTATTATATCTGTTTCATTTTTTCATGAATTGTTAGATGGTTTGGGTTTCTTTTATATTAATCTACGGTGTCTATTGTGGGTGATTCATCTTTTTTGCCAATCCTATTTATATTATAGAGGAAAATTCCTCCAATAACTGAGATTTTTATACCCTTGGTGCTAGTGTCCAACATAAGGCCTACTAAAGGTGGGACCCGAGGGTCATTATCTGTCTCCCCTCATTGTTGTATCATTAGAGGGAGTGGGTCATGTCAGAGGTGTATCAGAGTTTCTGGTTGAGAGATAGGGTGGATTTAGGAGTTAAGAATAGTGAGGAATGCATGGTTTCTTATGATAAAATTTCTAATTGACCTTGGTGAGTGGCGTATACCAGGGATACCGACTAGAACATGGGATTTTAGGGCCCACTGTGATCTAGTGCACAAACTCTGAGCTTATCGACTAACCAAGTGATAAGAACCTGCATACAGGGTAGAGACTTATGAATGTTGCATGAATCATGGTGACATGTGTTATTGTTTTAATTAGGTTGTTTTGGGATGTTTGAAATGGATATAAAGTAACTAAATTAGTTAAAATTAATATTAATAAATTCCCACACTATCTGGATTATGAAGATCCTTGTTTGTGTTACAGTTATGAATCATGTTCAACAGTCTCTTATTTCTAGGGTTGTTGTGGATCAACATGAAGATACAGTTGATTGATTTAGGTTTTATCTAGTTGAGGAGGATGATCAAGGGTAGAGGATGTTCTATGATTTCTAGCAGCAGGATTTGGGAAAGTGTGAGGGATATGATTCAGACGTGGAGGTAGAGATCCAGATAAAGGAGCATGAGACCGATTTCAATTTTATCCAAGGACATATAGAGTATTTTGTCTCTTTGGAATTCAATCAGATGAAAGGAGTTTCACTTCAGTGATGGATGTTTTACTTGGGAGAGCAGAGGATCTGGATTTTTTTGGGTAGAATTCCAGATGGAGTTCTAGGAAGAGTTACATTAATTGACCAAAAATGATGAATGAGGCAGGAGATTCTTTCTCTTTAGTAGTGGATCATGTTAGTGTGGTATTTGGGAATGAGTCTTAATAAGATTATTCATTTTTCCTGATAATTCTTCTATATGAGGATTCTAATGTGAGATATCTTAAGTAGGAACACCTTTCTTCTATCCAGTATATAGTTACTCATTTTACGTTTCTTAAATATTTAGTGGTTTAGAAAAAGTTAGAGGTGATAGAGAAGATTCACTCATGAGTAATTTTTCCATGGAAGGGGAACTGGTAGGGTTCATTGTGAAGAAGAGTTGTTAGTGGTAGGTCTCAGGCACCATGACCTTTGAGGTTCTGACCGGCAGGGAGTCGACCTAAGCAGTTTCCTTTATGGAATTCTATGGAAAGTTGTTTTCATTATTTTTATGGGATCATTCTTCTATTTTGTTTTGGATGTGGGATTCATGGATATCTTAATAACTAGTTACCAGTGGTTCTCTGAGATTAGTTTGGTGGAGGAGGATGTGTTCAATTCCATCCTCAACAACAATTTCTAGTGAGACCATTTTGGCAGTAGGGGAAGCAATTCTTTCCTCTACCAAGGGGACATGGGGAAGTTAGAAGCCAACCTTAGGTTGTTCCTCATGTTACGGGACCATAACCCGAGAATGTTCCTCGAGGTGGTCTTCAGCATAGAGGTAGAGGAACTGGGCGTGGTTAGCTGCATGTAGTGGAGACAGTAGTTCCTGAGGGTCTAGAGATCTCCATAGGTACGATCAATTTGTTTAGTACCCTTGTCTATGCCTTGTTCGATTCCGGAGCTTTAAACTCCTTTTTTCACCATCTATGGCCCATGATTTAGAACTAGATTTAAAGAGGCTTCTTGTTCCCCTAATGTTGACTACTATACTTGGAGGCTAGACCAACTTGTTCGTTGTGTGTAATAGGTATAGACTGATGACGGGGCCACACCAGTATGGTGTGCATCTATTATTACTATAGATTCTCCCATATGATGCCATCCTCAACATTTACTAGTTTTATTCAGTATGTTCTATTATCAACTACATTGGGAAGATAATCATCTTTTTAGATATGGTTGGGAAAAATGTAGTTTTCATTGGTGAGTGTGGTTGTCAGGTGGGTGTTGGAGTGTGCAACCCCATCATTCCTTATTTTTTGAGTTGTAAGTGAAATAAGTGGGAACTGAGATGATAGAGATTCCCAGAGTCATTGAGGAATTCTTGGATGTCTTTCTTGAGGAGGATGTGATGTTACCCACTCAATGTGATGTTGAGTTTGGGATAGACTTGTAGCCTAGGGATTTACCTATTCTAATGGATATTTATTGGATGAAACATTTTGAGTTGAGGGAGTTAAGGATTCAGATATATTATCTGATGGAGAAGGGTTTTATCTATCCCAGTGTGTCACCATGGTGTTCTTTAATGTTGTTCACAAAGAATGTGGATGGTAGTATGAGGTTTTTAATAGACTACCAAAGGTTGAATCAGGTGATGGTCAAAACTATTACCCTCTTCCGAGGATAGATGATATTTTTGACTAGTTGAGTGGAATGAGTCGGTGTTCTATGATCGATATGCAGTCTGGATATCACCAGTTGAGGGTGAAGAAGGGCGATGTCCCGAAGATTTCCTTTAGATGCATATATGGGAACTTTGAGTTTTTATTCATGTAGTTTAGTGTTTTGAACGTGGTTTTTGTGTTCTTGGGGATTATGAAATCTTTTTTATTTGAGTTACTGGATCAATTCTTCATCATATTTGTCGATTATATCTTGATCTACTCGAAGTTATAGGAGGATCTTGTTGAGCATCTCAGAACTATCTTTCGGGTTCTTCAATGCCACCATCTCTAAGTAATGTTGTCCATGTGAAAGATCTTGACATGAGAGGTGAATTTAGTCAGGAATGTGGTGTATCAGTAGGGTATAGACACATAAATGGTTGAAGCAGTTTATTTTTGTGAATGACCCAAGAATGTGGTAGAGGTTTATAATTTTTGTAATCTCGCTCCACTTTCTCTTGAGATGTAGCCCCATTGAAATATTTGTCTTGGAAGGAGTAGGATTTTGTGTGGAATGATCAATTCTTGGTAGTTTTTGGCTACCTGAAGGATAATTTGGTTAGATCTCCAGTGAGTCAGATTTCTGAGGAGGGTGTGTTGTTTGAGGTGTTTTGTGGAACTTCCCATCTGGGATTGGGGTGAAACTTGATACAGCATAAGACAATGATCTCTAAGGGGTATAGGATGTTATTCCCTCACAAACGTAACTATCACACCCATGATCTAGAGCTAGCAGTAGTTGTGTTTCCACTGAATTTGGGGTGACTTTACCTCATTGGGAAGCTCTTTATGGTCTTCATGGGTCACAAGAGTTTTAGGCATGTCTTTTCCCAACACGATCTGCATATGCGATAGTGAAGGTGGATAGAGTTTCTTCCAAACTACAATTTATAGATCTCATACATCCTAGAAAATGTGAATTTTGTAGTCGATGTTTTGAGAAGGTAGTTGTAAAATGGTTGTTTTTGGTAATCTGGGGATTCTTGGCAAGAAATGGATGAGGTGGGAACCTTATGCCTAGATGTAACAGTCACTAGTGGTAGAGTTTGTTTCTTTCAGATAATGGTGTATTATTCTCTAATTCTATGGGTTTAGGAGTCTCAATGGGGATATGTAGAGGAAAAGGTGATGCATGATCATTTTTACCATGGTGATACTGTAGAGGAATGTTCAAAGGATGTTTAGAACAAGATTCTATTTCCTTGGAGGTTTTTGTTCTGGTATTAATGTGTGATGGAGTCTTTCATGAGTTTCATAAGTCACCATTAGCAGTACACTCAAGTGTTTTGAAGATGTATCACGGCTTGAAGATTTAGTTTTGGTGGCCCGGGATGAAGTAGGAAGTAGTAGATATTTTGGTAAAGTGCTTGGTTTTCTATCATGTAAAGGCTAAACATCATGTTCTTGGAGGTTTTTTGAAACACATGGATGATCCTGACTGGAAATGGGTTGAAATATAAATTTTTATCTTCAAATATTTACACAAATCTAAGGGAGGTTTTTATGCTACATAGGTGGTCCTGGATCATTTGGAAAAATCCACCCACATCTTAATGATCAAGGAGTCAAGTGTAGTGGGTTCTTTGGGAAACAGGATTGTGGATGAGGTAGTGAGGTTTCATTCAATTCCTAGGTAAATTTCCTTATACCAAGATTAATGTTTTACCTCAATAGTCTAAAGGGGAATGCATCAGGTTTCTTGAACTTAGTTACACCACATCACTGCTTTCCACCCTCATACACATGGGATGACAAATCACACAATCCAAAAATTAGAGTATATGTCATAGGAATGTGTCATGGAATTTGGTGGATCTTGTGTATGAAACCTACCTTTGTTTGAGTTTTCTTATAATAATAAAAATAACTCTTCTATTTGAATGGTCTAGTTTTAGGATTTTTATGGGAGGATACGCCATTATCTAATGTTCTAGAAGGAGGTTAGGGAGACATCCATTCTTGGTCCTGATGTGGCAGATAGCACAACATAGAATGTTCAACTTGTTCATGAGAGGGTGAATGAAGCTCAGGACTGATAGAAGTCTTATCCATATTTTATAAGGAGGGCCTTCATGTTCATGGATGGGGAGAATGATTTCCTGAAGGTTTTACATGGATGCAGGTAGAATAGGTTTGGTAGAAAGTGTAAGCTTTCTACTTAGTTTTTTGGGCCATTTTAGGTGTTGGGGTGAGTTGGATAGGTGACATATAATTTGGAATTTCACCCATAGTTGGATAAGATTTAGGTCATCTTCCACATCTCTCGGCTTTTTTTGTAACCTCTTGATGACTCTTATGTTCTTGATTGGGGAGAGTTGGATATCAAGGATGTCGTGAAATTTGTTAAATGACCAGAAGAGATCCAAGATCAATAAGAGAAGGCACTGAATAGAAGGACGATTTCATTTTTTTTGTGTTTTGGAGGCATGGTGTCCTGAAGGAGAGTACTTGGGAGAAAGAGATGAAAATGTGTTCTGAGTACCTAAAGTTGTTTTGAGTTTTTCAGTGCTCTATTTTTCATTATAATGTGATATTTGGATGATTTTATTTTATGAGATTCTATGTTTTCCTTGGGTTGTGATGTGTGTGGTGTGATGTGTGATTAAGTAATAACATATGAAAAGGGGGTGCTTGATTCCCAATTAATACACATAAAATATATTGACATGGAAGATGGAATTCCCGATTCATGTTTTTAGGATAGTGTGGTTTGTTGGTTACAACAGTTGTTGGTCTGGGCTATGTGGAGGTTGAGATGATCATGCAATGGTTGTGTGGTAGTCTTGTTTTGTGAGAGTAGGAGGGATATGGTTTTGTAGGGTGTTTTGTGGTCATTTGGTTTGGCGTGTTTGGATGGTGGTAGCATTTGAGGTATGATAAGACCCTTGACAGGTAACTCGGGGGGGGGGGGGTGTTTTGAAACCTTTTCATCAAGGCTTGGTTTTGGATTCTCAAGGGAGAGAATAATTTTATAGATATTATATTTAATGGTTTGTTCACTCCTGGTCATTTACATTTCTTGTTTCGATTGTTGGAGGTGTTCAAGGCGGTTTTGGGAGTTTTTGGTGAAGATGGAGGTGGAGAAGAACTACAACAGAAAAAACACCCCATGTAAGTGTATTATATGATATGAATGTTAGTTTCATGGGGATTCAAGATCCGGTTCACAACACTTATATTTTTCGGGTTAATTAATGAAAATGTGATGGGTTTATCAAGGAAACCAAACACTTAGGATTATAGAATGTTAATGGGGATTACACATCGTGTAAATCCTCGATGCAGTGCAGTTTTAAAAGTTCTTTTCTAGCCTAATTTTCATTCATTCAGTTATGGTTTCTTATTCGTATTATTTTTGTTGAAGCATAGGAACCCCGATTATTTATTTGATATTTCTTCCTCCCTCTTTGATATGTTGTTCCCAGTGGTTCTTCGTTAGAAATACATAGTAGGACCTTCCTTATTCTTAGTTGGTTTCCTTACATTATTCTTCAAATATTCACTATAATGGTGTGATTTGGTTTGGGTTGTTTGTTTGGTATGTGTTTTGATGGATCATTGGGTGCGATGTAGGTTCATCTATGATCCTGTGTTATAATTGTGGTTTTTGGGAACTCGTCTTCCCACTACGGTGCACAAAAAGTATGGAAGGATGGGAACCTACTATTTCCTGCTCTATATTTCAGGAAAGGTAGGAATTGAACATTTTTTGATGGACAGAGGTCTATTAGTGAATTAGATAGTGGTTTTGATAACCCAGGTCTTTTTGAGTGAGATGTGACCAGGATTTTGGGGGTTATGGCCCATGTTTTTTAGGTGGGATGTGAAATGATCGTTCCTATGGGGCGGCTCCAACAGGGGGTCATGCATTGTATGAATAGGGAATAAGTTTGATGTCCTACATGTTCATGATATCTTACTACTCTAGTTTTGGTAGTGGTTGTGTTATGGAATAAGTGTTTTTAGGCAATATGTGATGTGGTTGTGCTTGTGGGGCAGTGAGCCCAGGTGTATTCAGGTGAGGGGTTTTATTACCATTCATGTGGGGAAATGTAGTTTAAAAAATGGGTGGGATACATAGGACATATGGCGTTGGATATGAGAGCATCATACCAATGACCATTGGTGTTGGTTACCCTTATCGATGTGATCATGTTATATCATTTTACCTAATTTGTGTTATTTTTTAAGCATGCCTTGGTGAGGTTGGTTTTGGTTAATATACTTTAATAGGTGATACTTGGTTTTGATATTTTTTCATAGGAGAATTATTATTATTCTTTCACATGTGCATTAGAGACTTTAGTTTTTTCATCTGAGTATACTTCTATGTTAATCTCATGTATGTAAAACTATTTTTTGGTTTCCAAGTGTATTACGTGGACCATGATAGACATTTATAGCTCAAACCATTGGATATTTTTTGTGTCCCTACTTTAGATTTACTTTTTGGTATTTACATTCCAGACTTTTATTATATCTATTTCATTTTTACATGCATTGTAGGATGGTTTGGGTTCCTATTATATTATTAAATGGAGTTTATTTTGGCTAATTCATCATAACTATGGATCTTATTTATATTATATATGGTAATTCTTCCCTTAAAGGAGATTTTTATACCACTTGTCTTAGTCACCAACTTGGGTCCTACTGGAGGAGAGACTCAAGAGTCATTATATCACTCTCCTCATTACCGTATCTATAGAGGGAGGGGGTCGTGATAAAAGCATTGCCAAATTTATTTTATTTATCCAAAATCATCAATTTCAATATGATAAACCAAGTATAAAACATGTTATACTAAACATAGTATAGATAACACACTATATAGAAAAAAAATTAGAAATCTATTATCATGTTAGAAAGCAACTAAATGTGATCTCTAAACAAAAACCAATTAAATTGCTTAATATATTTTAATCTTTATTAGTTTTATTTAATATCCATAAAAATGAAAAAATGATGGTTAATTTATCCTTGCACATAAATAAACAGGATATGTAATGAATCCCCTACCTTAAACATCTGATGTTCTTGAAATAGAAACCAAACACCAATGTGGTGCTTCGAACACCTATGTCATAAGGAAATTTTGATATAATAAGTAAATAATACCCAAAACACACCAATAAATGATAAATAAACTCTATTATAATGGTGGATATCATCTTCCATAACATGGAAAGATAGAACATGAGGGAATGAGATCAAACATAGAGAAACTTCTAGAAAAGAGGAAGAACCTATCTCAGATAATTATAGATTTAACTCAAGAACATGGGAATTGATCCCTATCAAAAGGGTGATTCATAGCCATTGAAAATTACCATTTTATTCCTAGGGATTGAGAGAATGGAGTGATAGAAAACTGGGTTTAGGGGCCTCAGGAGTATTAATAGGGTGACATGTTTTTAGAGTACCACGGTGTAGCCCATAGGACCACATCAGAGACCACCTAGACCATAACATAGTTGGAGGAGACCATGTAATATCACCTCTATCATGAAACAACCAAAATACCCAAGTACATTGATACTTAATCTAGTTTCTCCCTAGTTTCAAGGACATTCCTGGTCCCTATGGGTTAGCGACTTGCGGTTGAAATCATACAAGAATCAAATGGAAAAAAATTTCCACAAATAAATAGAGATAAATGATACATGTTGGCATGTCAACACTCCCAAATGATATAGTACCCAAATAAAATATGTAAATCAATACCCAAACAATCCATCATCAAAATACACAATATCTTAAAAGATAAACCTCAAAGAAAATCCTCGTAATAGGGGAATATTTTCTCATATAGTAAAAAAAGAGTAGCAATATTATAAGTATCTACTTCATCTTTAATGCTTTGATATTCATTGCATGATCAACATAATTTGATGTAGATTAGTTAAAATTCTTAATTAACTCAAGATTTTGTTTTAGTAAGGTATCTCCTTCACCTAAAAAACATTATAAATTTTCTTTAAAGATTTGTTTTTTAATAAGGAGTGATATTTCTATTCTAACATAGAACAGTAGGAAGATAATTTATTATTTCAGAAATTGGTATAATCGGAATCAGAACTGGATGATTAATAGGTTTGTACCTTTTTCTTTTCAGTCATGAAGCATATTTTTTCTTTTAAATTTGATTTTTCTTTTTATAAATCAGATTTAGATGAACTGTATGAGTCTTCAGAAACACTCCATGTTGCTTTCATTTCTCTTATTTCTTTATGTTCATAATCATAATTTTTCATATATCCCTTATATATATTTATATTTTCATCTTTTAGATGAGGGTAATCAGTTCTAATATAACCTATTTTCTTACATTCATAGAATTTTACTTATTTTGAGTCTTTCTCATCCTTCATGAAGGATTTTTTGAATCCTTTATTCTTCTCATAAAAAATGCTAAAATTTTTGGCTAACTGAGCCAGTTTTATTTCAGAATCAGATGAATCATAATTCTTCTCATTCCTATATTCTTGTCTTGTTTTTCTTGTTTTCTTCTGAGATGTTACCTTTAGATTAGGGTTCTCTTTTTTCATAATTCTTTTATGATCTTCATCTTTGGCATGCATTTCGGCTTAATACATCATCAATGTCCCAACTAGTTCTTTCATTGGATTATATTTTTCAGTAGAAGATTGTTGAATAATATTAGATATTACATTACACTTAAAAGTTAGTTCTCTCAGTACTTTCAACGCTTAATCAGATTTTTTTTATTGGTTCTCCTAATGTTGTAATATTATTTATAATTTCTGTAAGCCTTCCATTCATATTTGTAATTATTTCTCCATCAAACATTTTGAATGTGTCAAAATGTAACTTGGTTGTAGCATACCTCATATCTCTCGCATTATTTGTCCCTTAATAGGAAACTGTAATAGTTTTCCACATTTTATAAGTAGGAGGAAATTGAAAAACATTATTGAACTCATTTGGTCCTAGACTAATGAAAATTGCATTAACAAATTTTGAATTCAAATCATATTCAACATCAATTTTAGTATCCCATGTTTCTAGTTTCGTAGGAATACTATATAATGTAGTGATTTTTTAGTAAATTCTGAATCCAATATTTTTAAGGTAGATAATCATCATTGACTTCCAACAAACATAACTTTCCCCATTGAAGAATAGAGAATGAACCATGGACATCCCTTATCTATGATAATCCATTTCCATCTTTGTATAGGGCTTTTAACTTTTAGCTTTCTATATCTTTTATCCAAAATATATCCTTTGATTCTAATTGTTAGGTTGAAATATACAAAGTAACAAATTAGAGGGGGGTGAATTGTGTATTTTCAAACACATCCACAATTATGGATTTCAAAACCCTATCTATTTTTAAATGAATATGCAGTGTTGTTCTTCTGTATGAAACATAGAAACAGATAAATAGAATGAAATAACACATTTATTTATAGTTGTTTGGGGCACAGAGATCCCCTATTACACTCCACCAGAAACTCTCTCTGCATGGTCGGTGAATTTCACTAGAATGGTCCTCTTATCACAAGACCAAAATTGACAACTGAGTGCATGTAGTTGACTCCTTAAAAAAGAAAAATAACAAAGAATTATAGTTCTATAATAGAGAACCTGTTTTCCACATCTTAGATCGAGAATCTAACACTCCACCACAACTGAGTACGATCATTCGATACTCAAATAAATCAAATTCCATTTATTTGTTGAAACTGTTTGAACCTTAAATTTTCAATAGCTACAATTCATAGTAGATAGATATTCTGCTTCAGAAAAGATAGTCTTCATGAAATAATGAGTATAAAGTGATCCCAGTTTCATATAAGTTGTTAAGATTTAATAATTACAACAAAATACAGCATTTGGAAACTTATATTAGAACAAGATAGAACATTTCTATCTCCAAGTTTTAGTCTCTTTTGAGATGATCAATTGTTGTAGCACTATAGAGATTTTTTTACCAAATTATGATTTATAATATGAAAGAAAATATAGCATCCTCCCAAAATATCCTTTTTCAAAAATGATACACTGTTGGAATATAAAGAACCAAATTATACTTCATAATTTTATATCCAAAAAAAGATGCCCGATGAACCTATATTTTAAAATTCAAATAAAGAAGGGATGTCATAACATCACTCAAGAATAGGAGTGAAAATCTATATTGAATATGGTTCTTTGAATAAAATATAATGATATTTAAATTAGTTGAATATGAGATTCAAAACATCTTATAACTCTATCAATAGAATTTTATAAATAACATAAAATATCACAATAATATCTGACATGATGAAAAGTCAAAGGTATGGTTCCTTCGCAAAGAATAAAAATACCAAATGTAGGATTAAAATATATAGAATTAATATTCCAAATGTAAGGTTGAAAATGTAATGTTTATCATAAAATTAATGTTGAAAATCCATACATTTATCTTTCAAACATAAGTTTAATTACTTATGTATTGCTCTTTAACAACACTTTTCTAACTTGAAGAACATAAGTTTTATTCCAAACATAATTTTGATCTAACCATACATTTTTGATAACGTAGGGTTGAGATACCATACATTCTTCTTCCATTGTACGGCACAACTCAAACATAGGGATTATAATCCATACACTCTGTACAAACTTAGGATTTTATTCCATAGGTTACACTTATCCATGTACGGTATGAACAGTGTTTCCAAAATGCATTAAAATGCATCCTGAACACTTTAATAAATATTCCTTGTGAATTAAAATAATGAAACATTTTTCAAAATATATACAAAGAAATATTAATTCTCTTATACATACTTAATGAAAAATCATTAGTAATGTAGGCAAGGGTATTTTTTAGCATCAAAATCAAAATAAATTATAGATTATTGCTGAGAAAATACTTTCCCAACAACAAACCTAAAGTTTCCAGGTTCTTGGCCTTGATCTGTTGGTAAGTGTAACAACTTTAAAAAACTAAATTATGTATCATCACATACTTAACAACTATAATCATCACCATATATCATAGAAAATATTCATGTTACTAGGGTGGAACTCCCACAATGAATTTTGAAAATATACTATCAAAACATCTCTCACCGGAAAAGGTACAACATACCAAATCTGGAAACATATGGAACCCTCTATAGAGAATGTCCACTCACTAAAGGTCCCCCCTCCACAAAGAAAGTACACAATGTTGTAAAAATCATCATTAATATACTGATCCAAATGAATCATCTCAAAAAGATAACAATTCAATTGAACGCTAGTGAAGAAAA
This sequence comes from Viscum album, assembly GCA_963277665.1. Lineage (NCBI taxonomy): Eukaryota > Viridiplantae > Streptophyta > Magnoliopsida > Santalales > Viscaceae > Viscum > Viscum album. The sequence goes on from OY728157.1 coordinate 1,779,954,359, forward strand.
CACCAGTCACAACCTTCCAGACTCCAAAATTTAAATGAGAAAAGAGATCCATCAAATTCCACTCTTCAGATGATTTGTTCATGGTATAGTTTGGAGGTATCCAGATCAAAGAATCAAAAAAACAATTCTCATTACCAGGGGTGCAGGAAATATCAAAAAAAATACTGCAGGAACTCCACCCTCTGCCTCTAAAAGAGGATCAGATATTCTTTAGAGAATATATCTCTCATTATTTTATGGTCAGAATAAAAGGTAAAACATTCAGTAAAAATGTAATTAAACAGACTCTTAAGAGCATGAATAATAGTTGTGAGTTTGATATCATGGGAAGGATAATTCTTCTCATGTGTCCTAAGATTCTTGGAACCATAGGCTACCACATGATCACCATGTATAAGGATGAATCCAAACCAGAACCTAGTGTGTCAGAAAAGACCACATAGTCTTTTCTTGCATTTGGAAGAGTATAAAATGGAGTATAAGTCAAAATAAATGTCATATCATCAAAATAACTCTAAAATTTTACATCCCATAATAATCCCACTCCCTTATGAGTGATAGAGGTCATCAAAGAATATAATTTCGAGAAATATTTAATGGGCATCCGGTAATACCCCAAATAGCCCAATATGGTTTCAATCTCGAAAACATAATGTGGTTTCTCCCATGTCATAAAAACATCCACCTTATCAGGTTCTACTGGAATACCTTGTTCTGAGACCACATTTCCTAACAAAATCACTTCATAAATCCATAAATCACATTTCAAAAGATTCATGTAATGTTTCTGATCTATTAATATGTCTAGAACTTCTCTCATATGAGGAACATATCCCTCATCAATTCTGTACTAAACCAATATGTCATCCACAAAACCACTAAAAATATATAATGTTACTCAAAAAATATTATGTTTATCAATTACATAAAAACCATAGGATGATTTATTAGACCAAATGGCATAACAGGATACCCATATTAGCCATACCTACCCTTGAATAGAATCTCCTAAATATTATATTCTATAATGATAAATTGGTGATGACCAGATCAATGATCAATCTTTGAGAACAAATTCACCCCTTCCAACTGGTCAAACAGATCATCAATATGTGTCTATGAATATTTTTTATTTTCCACAACTTAAATTATTTTATGGTAATCAACACATTGGAAACGTGTTCCCTATGATCGTGGATTTGAAGGTGGGAAGTGGAGATAGTAAGGCTTTTATATATTATGTGAACTGGCATAGTAAGGTGGGGTTCTTTCAATTATTAGAAGATTATGGGAAGTAGGAAATTGAGGGTAGAGCCTGGGTGGATCTGTCTAGTCATTTGAGAAGACTCAAAAATGATATTATTAAGTGGATTAGAGATGCTTCTACTTCAGATTGTCCAGTAGAGTCTCTTCAGGAGGAGATCGACTGTTTAGAAGGGTTGTTGCTTCAAAATTGGGATGATGCAATTTTTCTCAGACTTTGTGATAAAAGTGCCTTTCTGGTTCAAATACTTCTGGAGGTGGAGAGTGGCCTTCGGCAGAGGGCCAGGGTGAAATGGCTCAAGGAAGGAGATAGGAATAACTTCTTCTTCCATGATTGTTTGAAGGAACGTACTAATTCGAAGGTTAATATAAGATTGGAGGATGGGTCATTCTCCTATGATTTGGGAGTTGCTGGGAATATCGCTCTATAACACTTCAAACTTCTTTTAGCAGGTGGCCAGGAAGGGAAGTTTGGAGTGGGGGATTCCAATATTGTGCAGGAGGAGTTCTTTTGGAATATCTCCAAGAGGGTTTTCAAATGGAATAATGAGTTTCTAAAGTCTATTCCGTCTGGGGAGGATGTTTGGGAGGTGGTTCGTAGCTTGCCCCCGGAGAGTGCTCCCGGTCCGGATGGGTTCCCTGGGGATTTTTATGTGGTGGCTTGGGGCTTTGTGGTGCAGGATGTCACTGAGGTGATTCCAGATTTTTTTAGGGGGGGTGCCCTCAATAGGGGTACGTGTGCATTGAGAATTGTGCTTATTCCTAAAGTGAAAGCCCCTTCTTCTATTTCCCAGTATAGAATAATATGTCTTTGTAACATCTCATACAATATCCCGGCAAGTCTATTGGCAAGGAGGATTAATAAGTTAATTCACATTATCATCTCTCCTGAACAACATGGATTTGTTAAAGGTAGGGGCATCCAGGGAGCGGTGGGTATTTCCCAAGAGATGCTTGAGGACTTGAACAATAAAGTGGTTGTTTCCAATTTTATTCTATAGGTTGATATGGAGAAGGCGTATGACAAGATTGAATGGTGTTTTATAATTCGAGTAATGAGGGTGCTCAGTTTCCATGAATGGGTTTTGGATTTATGCTTTCGTTGTTTTTCCTCTCCATGGATTTCCATTTCGCTCCTTGGGAAAGTATTTGGTTTTTTCAAGAATGTGAAAGGATTGAGGCAAGGGTACCCCCTCTCTCCTATAATGTTCCTTATTTCCCAGTAAGCGTTATCTCAAAACCTCCATTGAGGGATTCTAGATCGGAGGATTCTTCCTTATAGATCACAGGCCCCAGACGGATCCTTTTCTCACTTGATGTTTGCTGATGATATTCTGATTTTTCTTAATGGAAGGCGATCGTCCTTGAATAATCTTATGCGGATCATGGGAGCCTATGGTTCTATGAGTGGAAAATAGATAAATATCAAAAAAAAGTAATGTTTTTATCTCCACAAAATTCCCAAGGAGGAGGATCTGGAGTGTTCAGGAAATCCCGGGGGTAAAACATAAGAATCTACCTATATTATATCTTGGGGACTCTATCTCTAGTGTTAGGGTGAATAAGGCCTTCTTTGAGGATCTGATCAATAGGATTATTGGGAGGATCTTCAACTGGAAAAATAGTTTTCTCTCCTTTGGGGGCCGGGTGACTTTGATAAATAGTGTGATCTAGTCGATGTCGATGCATGTCTTATCTATCATTACCCCTCCCAAGGGGACCATTTCTACCATGGAAAATATTGTGAACAGAATCCTGTGGGACACCAATGACTCTAGGAAAGCTCGTTGGTCCTCATGGGCTCGGTTGGCGAAACCTATTGGGGAAGGAGGTGTAGGGATGAGGGATTTAGATAATTCCATGTAGTCGATGCAGGCATGGTTGGCATGGGATTTTCTGTTGGGGAAGTCGATGTGGGCCAAAAATCTGAGAATCAAATATGGGAATCATTGGTAGGATTGGAACAAGAGTAAATTATCTAGGTTGGGTAGAACAGTTGTGTTTCATTTGGATATCTTTCAGGATTCATCCCACTGGATGGTTGGTCGTGGAGAGGTGAACCTTTGGAGGGATAATTGGCTCGGTGAGAAGCTATTTTTTCTGGGTTTTCCTAGTCTAGATTTGTCCATGAGAGAGATGTGGTAGCATCCCAGGTTATTAGAGTCTATTACAAACCCTACCCAGAAGAAGTTAGTTCAAGATATCGTTCTCTCGGGTGACGAAGACAGGTTATGCTTCACTGAGGTGAACTCCGGGGTTTTTAACAGTCATGACTATAGAAGTCTGATTCGCCAATAGGGTAGCCAAGATGCATGGGGTGAGCGACTGTGGTGAAAAGAGCTTCCCTTGAAGCTGAATTTTCTGGTTTGGCGTGCTAGATACCAGGACTTTCCCACGGATGACAACATCCATAAAAAGGCATTTCTTTGGCCTCCAGGTGTGTATGTTGCAGCATCTCCAAGAGGGAATCAGTTTTGCATATTTTTTTTAGAAGTGAATGGGTTGGCCTTCTATGGAGCAGTTCAGATAGAAGGACATATTTCAAGGCTTACTGTAATTCTCTACAAGAATTTCTGGAAAGGTGTTCTGTGGGAGCCGAGCCTAATGGAACTGAATCCAAGTTCTGGTGTTTCATTTTTACCTCAATTTGTTGGACAATTTGGGAGGCGCGGAACAAAACCAGATTAGAGGCCAGCCCCTCGTCTTCTCTTTTGCTAATGCGATCGAAGGGGCTGCTACATGAGTTAATGTCTTTATTGAAGAGGGGCATGAACTACTCTGGGGGATCTGTTCCTATGTAGGTTTCAGTGTGCCGCCTGAAGTTTCAGGGGGGGTGGGTGAGATGGCAGACCCCTATCTTCGGCCTTAAATTGAATGTTGACGGGTCGTTCATGAATGGATCTATGCGCGGAGGGGGTCTGGTTCAGGACTATCGTGGATCGGTTTTAATGGCATATAGAAGCTTCCACAATCCAGGGAATTCTATGGGGGCGTAGGTATGGGCGTTACATACTAGTGTTATGTTATGTAAAATATTCTCGCTGATGATCATGGAAGTGGAGTCGAACTCAGAGGTGCTGATTCGGGCTCTCCAAGGCAGAGGTGATATCCCTCGGTGTTGGACTTACTTGATCCATGCATGTGGAATAGAGCTTTCTAATGATTTTTGTATCCGTCATATCCCTAGAGAGGCCAACTTTGCCACAGATGCTCTTTCTTGTGGAGGTATTCTTGACAACCCTTTGGTGATTTTCTCTACTCTGGGCTCTCTACCTCAGGAATGTTTAAGCATTGTGATAGGGGACGCTTTGGGTCTCTATCATTTTAGACCTCCGTGATTTTGTAATTTATTGTTCCTCTCTTTGAAATAAAAAACCAAAGTTCAGTCATAAATAATTACTTATATAAGAAATGTTATTTATCTATGGAACGAGAGATCATTATTCTTTTGAATATTCAGTAATTCATATGTAATCCTTCACTAACAAAAAATCATTTATTTATGAATATTTATCTAGAAATTACCTTAATAATAATATTATTAAATCTTTATGGGTACCTAAGGTCTTAGTTACTAAAAAAATAAACCCCATGTTTTATGGGTACCAGAACTTTTTATTGTTTGATTTTTTAAATAAAAATTATATATATGTTAGAATAATTTAATTTGGTATATGAATAATGGGTGATCAAGACACACAAAAAAATACCTATCGAACATAAAACAATTTAAAAAATTGATAAAGGTAATGATTTATTTTGATACTATTACAAATGGATAAACCAATGGATTTTATGTGATATGATTTTGTGGTTCTTCTATTACTTGTAATGTTCATTATTTTAAATATTTATAACATAATCTTAATATAATTTAAAAAATATATAATTATTTTTTATATATTAAATTCATGAAATAAAATACTTATTTTTTATGAATGACTCGACATTTTTTATTTCTAATTGGAAGGATAATGTTTAAATTGGTCATCTTTGTTGAAATCATTGTCTCAAATACACCCTAAGATGGGTGGTGAATTAGTGTGTGTAATTTTCTTATTCTAAAACTATATTATTTTATGAAATTTTTAAAAACACTAGGAACTTATAAATATCTAGAAAAATATATCCAAATGTTAAAACAAAATGCAACATCGTATGGATTTTACTTGATTCTCCATCAAGGGATCCTCCAAAGAGGCTACGTTGACTATTTTCAATAAAATAGGGGTTAAAAAACTCACTATAGATTATTATAATGATTTATAAATATTAACAATTGATCCAAGATTTACCCACCCAATTTATCTCTCCTAAAACTACATGAATATAAGGATACAAGATAACAAATCAATGTTCAGTTACAATAAAACTATGAAAGTTGATCAAAACTAAATAGAAAGGGTGTTGTCATTCATTATAATATTCTCTAAATAATATTGATATTAAACAACTTCATCATTTTTCCTATGAAATAAATTGATAGTATAGTCACTATAATTTTTATATATTCACTAGATTTTTTTCATTCATGTTCCCCTATAAAAAATATCCCCCTTCTCATATAGAAGTATCTTATTTAGTCCTTAAAAATACTCCAAATTTTAGTAAAAAATGTCAATAACTCATTTATCTTTCAATTATATACATTTTTATTGAATTAAGGGCCAAATATAGATCCATTTTAAGTTTATAGTCAAATAAGGAAAAATATATATTTTTTTTCAAAATACCTATCCACCATGATATATATGGGAAAAATGTCAATGGTGAAAAAAACCTTACCTACGCCCTTTGAAGACCAATGAATGATCAATTTCACATCCCTAGAATCTTTTTCATTTTTAATTTCTAGTTTAATTGACCAAATTTTTACCAATGATTAATGAAAACCTAAGAATTAGTTAGTGTAATTAAAAATAAAACTTCTTGGAAAATATATTTTTATGCTCGACTCCCCATTTTAGTTTATATCTAGAGCTCTCGCTATTCAAAACAGCTTCCCCTATAGAATGATAAATTTTTACCATCTCATTCCACATAATTTTACATAAAACCCATAATATCTTTAACAATGACTATTATTGGCCTCCTCATTTCTTACATGAAATTTTAATCCCACCGCATCTTGAAATATAGAGGGGTTATAAGAATCTTTCAATTTCAATTTAGCTTTTACCTCAAAAGTCTTATCTATGGATTTCACAATGGATAATGAGTTATTTCACTTTATCTAGGTGTTATATACTTCCCCATGGATTTAAAAACACCTTCACCTATAATAAATGGCTTCAATTATGGTCATTTCTGTTAACCAACAACCAAATCCACTATGGACCATTCCTTCATAAAAATGGATCCCAATGTTAAAATTATTTCTATACCCAAGGAAGCTAATGGAGAAATTACTTTTTACATGATATATAGGTAATATAATTTCATATAGGTATTCTTCCTACAAAAAATAATCTAAAAAATTCATATAAAATGACTACACATCCAATTTTCTAACTACACCAAAACATAGAGGCTCTAAAAATGCTAGTGGTGATAACTTCCTTCACCCAAATACTTTTATCTTCATTAATATTCCTCTAAAAACCATTAATTCTTACACTAATAAAATAAAAAAAATTACTTAAGACTTTATTGGAAAAAACAAAATAAAAAAACCCAATAATATTCCACAAATCCAATAATACTGAACACCAATATCCTTGGTTCCAACATTCTTCTTCTTTAGTTTTGATGTCAATACAAAATATGTCTAGTGAAATTAAAATACTATAAGATACAAAAAATTCAAATAGAAATGGAATTAACCTTTCATCACATGATGTATACTTGAAAAATACTCATTGTAAAAAATAATAAATCAAGATAGAAACCTTGTAAAAGTAAGAATACGTTATCACTTTAACTCAAACCAATTGTTGAAACATATTGATGAACTCAAATTCTCTGTAAAACACCCCATGAATTCATTTATCCATTTCATTCATGATTTTATCATTCATATTCTTATACCCTCATTCATTTCATGCCTCCCTAAACTCTAAAATGATATAAAAATCCTCATTAATTCAATAATCCTATAACCTCATTATTTTTTCACTAATCTTTATATATACTTGAGGATGGTATCTCCCCCTGTTATATGCCATAAATCATATTCATTCCATAATTTTTGGGAACTATTCCTAATGTGAAACTTTTAAAATAAACCAAAAGGATTTTGACCTCTCATATATTTTATAACCATGTCAAAGAGTTAATTTATATGGAGAGGGGATTTATTTCCAAACTTCCTCAAGATGAGGAAGATGGTTGAACACCAATGTTCAATCGATTCTTCTCCAACTCCATTGTGGCCAAAAGTATGGTAAAGATGTAAAAAAATTATTAATTTTTTCCAACATGTTCTTTATTGATCACTTCATGATCTACCTACTAATTAATAATGTGATAATGAATATTGATATACTTTGTGTGTTAATGTTGTATCAGATTATTGGTTAACTATATTATACATTTTCTCTCATAATGGATCTCTATCATCACTTTCATATCTTCACTATGATATTTTAATTTTTGTTTTTACTGCAATAAATTATAGTAAACCTTTGTAACTTACATATTCTATACCTAAATTGTATTTATATAAGTAAACTATAGGTTCTTGTAGATATATCCAATATATTTTCTAAAAATAATGAAAACATCCTTAATTTTGAATTTTCTATAAACTATATATCATGTCCAATCCACATCTAAACATGTGATCAATTAGAAATAGTTTCCTACATTTAACAATAAACAATTATTGAGAGTAGCTTGAATGTACCTTAGTATTCATTTCACACTAATTATATTCTACCCCATTGGATCAATCTAAATTTGATCCAAATAAAAAATAACATAGACAATTATAATTAAATAGTACAAGCTTTCAATCATATTCTTCTAAAGTTAAGGATAAACATAAAATCCCTAATCTTAGTTCAAATGAAAATAAATGTCAAAACCAGATTTCGCTGGTGACTCTCGAAGATATTCAACACATCTAATGCATATAATATATGATAAATGAAGGTAAACTACTTTTTTTGACTCACTAGTAGCCTAATAAAATATATAATCCTTTTATCATTGAAATATAAAACATAGAGTGCATCATTTTTACAAAATCTTCTTTGGAATTATACAAGATTATGTTGGATATGATATCATCAGAAAGATGTGTACCATGAACTAGTCTTTTTTGGATTATTTCATATACATTTTATGAACAAACCCACCACTAAAGAACTTCATATTATTCAAATAAATGTCCAACCAATTATATAAAACTTGAGGTTTGTATTTTAGGCCATACAATGTCATAATATTTTAGTGAAACTTTGATTCATTTTATCCAATTAAGAATTCCACTAGATGTTCAATATGAACTTTTTCTGTGATCACTCTATTAAAAATATTTTTTTTTCACCCATTTGATAAATTTTGAAACATTTAAGAATTTTTATGGCTAGGAAAAGTCTTATCTACTTATTTCTTTAAAAATGTGTTAATGTATATTCGATATCACCACCTATGACTTGTGTATAAAATTTTCACACAAACTTTCCTTATTATAGATCACCTTTCCAGACTCACAATAATTTTTCATGAATAACCATTTAGTTAAATTGATATTTTGATTCGTCAGGAACAATATTAGCTCCCATGTTTAATTCTTGCATATTTTGTATATCTCCTCTTTTATTAAATTGTATAATTCTTCATAATTCACAAATTATTTATGTTTTAATGGATTAAATTATGTTATATATTGTTATACTATACATTTCTAATTTTATATATTTTTATTGCATCAGTTTTCTCATCAATAATAGTAGAATAATTGTTATAACCCATTCTCCTCTATATTTGAGTCTTAGTTGAACTTTATTTATAAGATTATTTATCCATGGATTCAATTCTCAAATCCATATCAAATAATAAGTCATTTCAACCACAAAAATTTGTAATAAAATCATCATATCCATCATAATCTTCAATATAATCTAAAACATCACATTTCATTCCTGATTTCTCTTCAACCACTTTTTTGATGACCCTTATTTTTACAAGTTTTGAAAATTAGTGGATATTTAAAACTTTTTTATCGTAAAAGTGTTTTAGTGGAAAAGTTATAAACTATCATATAATTTTATATTGGATAATTTTTTCAGCCACTTAGTTTCTCCCAAAATAGGGTGTTTCCCCTAGGATATAATTTTGGTGGAAATCTATGTCTTTCAAATTATTATGGAATATTTATTATTTAACTAATAAAATATTCATTTGTTTATATATATTCCTTATATGATATATTTTAAATGGAGAATCATATTTAGATTTTATCTAAATAGTTGAGTTTGTATGTGTTTTTTCTTAGTTGAGGTATAACATTGCATCAGGTATAGGGACAAGGGCCCTTTTATTCTTTTTCCTTTTTTTCATTCCCTTTCTCTAATATACCCTTTTGATTCCCATGAACTACCCATGGGGTATACCATCAAGTGGATGAGTAAGGGATTGGGAGATAGTGAGAGAGAATATGGAGATAGAGGATGTGTAATCAAGGGTTTTTTCGAGACCTGAATTGGAGTGTACTAGCTGTAGGTAGTGAATTCTGTGTTTCCTCTAATATGTATGACCATTTTTTGTTTTACATCAAAAATCCACATACATTAGTTTCTTAATATTTAAATCCTTTTTTGGGTTCCCCCCACCTAGGGGGTCATTCTTGGATTAACTGGGGAGAACCTATGGTTTTATGTCATTTTGAGGTGTTTCTGTACAATAATACATGTGTACCCAACACATGGTTTAGAGAAAACATGTAATTAGTTATTTTTGTTTGGAGAAGATTTGGTTTTTGTAACTATATTCTATTTACATGGGAGTACACACTTTTTATTGGAAAATCATTGTGTTCTGAGGGCACATGGTCGTGTATGGTATACAGACACAACCTGTGTGAGGTACAAATCTAGTGGCCAAGTATTATGCTTGGTTAGACCCCATTTAGAGGTACATGGTTGCGAACCCAATCTGTAGTACATGACATGTATGAATTCTACACACTATCTAGTTTGGTGGTGTACAAACTAAGTTTTGGTTTGTAACACCCCAAGCTTACAAGGAATGCTTCTATTTGAATAATACAATAGTTTGCACTGTATGTAACTTCGAGTTCTAACACACCACAATCAATCAAACTAGCTGTTATGAATAGTAATAACAGCTTTTTGAAATTTTGTAAATTTTATTTTTTTAAATGGACTTCATTTTTGGAATTTAAATATCAAAATTTTCTTAGGGTGATTTTTTTCATATTTTTCTGAAAACATTCAATTTTTTTATGAATAGTGAAAAATAATGTGTTATTGTTTAAAACCCACTTTTATTTAAATAATTGTTATTTTTATTTAATTTTATTATAAAGTAAGATTATATACATAATTCCTATATTAGTTCAATTTAATTCATTGGGTTCATTTCATAATAATATTATATGTATCAAAATTTATTGAATTTTCTAACATCTTTTACCCACAATATAGGCACATTTGAAAAATTTCATAAAACTTAATTTTACCACTTCTATTATTTGAATTTCAAAAATCTGGTAGACAACGTTGATATCATTATGTAAATGTGGTTCAATAAGATAAAAATATTTTTTGTGAATAGTAACTTTTGACTTTTATTTACCATGGTTAAAAGTAAATAGGGTAATTAATTGTAAAAATGAAATTATTGTTAACCTAAAACATGTCCTAACTCTATTTGATAAGTCTATTTAGACCAAAATAAACCTTAGGAATAAAATATTATCCTCATTGATACACTTGGATTATATTGGGACATTTATAATTATTTTATTTAAAGAAGAGTTAAAGTGCTAAATTCAAACTTTCATAACTAAAACATTTTTAATATAGGGTTATAAATAAGATAAAATAGAATATAAATATTCATTAGAAATATAATAATATTTCATACAAAATGGTATTTTATTTATAATTTTTATACATTATATAATTAATCTTATTTATGACACAATAATGATGCAGTATTTACCTTATTAATGAAAGATTAAAATTATTGATATTATAAATATCCGAATAAATGTAAATTGAGACTTAAGATGAATTAAAATATTTTTCTAGGTGAATATGAAATGTTAGGGTTATTAAATAATTTTTTTTTCAAAGTGATAATGTTTTTATGACTTCAAAAAAACAAAATACAAAATAGTGTCAAAATTGACATAATTGAGTTTTTAAAAAAAATACTATATTATTAATTGATATAATATTCCTAAAAATATAAGGTTCTTTCAAAGGACATATATAAGGTTATATATATCAATACTTAACCACTTGGTGTTCTCTTGTCTTTTGATAGTACGTTTATTAACCATTTATTATAATAATACAAGAATACATGATTAAAATTAAACTATTTAACTAAGAGTTAAATATAAAAGATCAGGTTAATTTGGTGAAAAAACCCTATAAAAAACATATTGGATGAGATAATTTTGACCCAAAACCACCTAATCCTAGAAATAAATTATTTTGGAGCCATTATAAACCAAATATGATTGTATAATAAAGTAATATTTCAAGCTTTTCCTAAAGTGACCCTCACCTCTCTTATAAAAGGGTACTTCACCTTCTCCCAAAATCACACCTCCAAATCCATTTGGATCAGAAAAAAACCTACTCAAATATCTTCCCAACTACTCTCAATTCATCCTAGAGACCTTAATTTGATTATAAATCCAACCTAATGATCCCTTTTGATCAAATCAATAGAAATCGCCCGAAGAAGAGGTAATTATTTCATCACCTCTTTCAGAGTTCTTTTATTCTTCCATTTCCTCTTTATTTATTGTATAAAAAATACATTACCTTATACATACTTTGATGTTATTATAAATATGGTACAACTATGGTCATTATTCTATCCATCCTATGAATGACAAAGTCACCATACGTGCGTATGTACGGCTTACCATCTCCACGTCGTGGTGTAGTTTTTTATTCAACACATAATTATTTGGATGGGTATAATAATGAGTGTAAATGATGTTAATAATAAATATAAGATGTTAATGATTCTTTTTATATGTTACACCATCCAGTTACATATGATTTCACCATCAATGGAATGACATTGTCGCTCGTGCGTACGTATGGATTACCGTCTCCACAAACGTGATAAGATTCATTTCCCCATCGTAACCATTCAAGAATAGTTTTAATTTTAGGATTAAAAATAATGTTTATGAACATAATATCATTCTGGATATTAATAAAATACACCTTATCCATAACAAATATGACTTAATTAACAAAACATATAATGGAAAACGAATCAGTTAACACCCGAAACAATGATACTACTAAAATATTGTTAACCAAGAAATATTGGAAGATCATATATGATATCATATTTATGTATGTAGTTATTTTATAATTTAATAAAAAATTTATAACTATTATACATAAGGTTAAAGTACCCTCAGCCATGGAAAATTACAAGTCAAAGGTTAATTTAACAATCTATTCACTATCAGAGGTTGTTTATACGTGAGTATCTATTGGGACGTCTTTATCATCCAAATCCATGTTTATTAAAAATGTATTTCAAAACATATTTACTATTTCCTAAACTATGGGTTAAATTTAATTATACCATTGTTTGAATTTTTATAAAATGTTTATAAAGGAATATTTCTGTCATTTTCCAAACAAGGTCATTTACGACCATTTCGACAAAATTAAAGAAAAATACTTTTTAACTTATACAGTGAGTGCAGCTATTTTCCGCCATTATAACACCTTCGAAGCTTCCCTTAAAATATTATAAAAATATTTTCAAAATAAAATTTTTCTTTTATAATTATGTGAATTTTATATGATTTTTAAATAGAAAGATATATTTCTCTCAAACAGTTTGGATTTCATCTATGTCAACATCCTTTGATGGATTTTACACTTGTTTGAAGTTGATTTTTTATGATACAATCGTCCATATTGTATTAAAGGTTTTGTGATATGTTTGAATGTGGGTGTGTTATTTTTATACCATTCATAGTTTTTGGTTAAAGTATAACTTTTTTTTTTGCTATTTTTAATACAAATGTTTATGTTATGTTTCAACCTTTTCATATGAGGAATTCATTGGACTTAGTAAGTGATGGGTGAAGCCCACTATAGCTCCCCGATTCATCGGTAGGTCACATGATACAAACTAGTGTCTTAGAACATGTCATTGACAAAATATTATTTTTAGGCTTGGCACGAGGCCTTGACTATTTGGTTATGATGTCTGGCATTATACATTCCATCATTATGAAATTAGCAATTGATATTACATGTGATTATTCATCTAGAAGAATATCTATGTGAATAGTTAAATGGAATTATTTGATTTATCATTGCCATATTATGATAAATCTTAAGTTTAAAAGGCTTATTTTTTAGTCTTATACATTTCTTTAAATGATTATGCTCATTTATGATAGTTTCTGCTATATTGTTATCCTTACTGAGCATTTGATCTCACCCCTTTCTATGTTTTATTTTTCCCAAGATAAACAAAAGAATATTATGACTGACCTGTAGGGATAGTATAATGGCGATGAATGTCTTAAAAGGATACACAATGTTGTTGTTTTTCATTTAATAATGTAATGTAAAACTTATGTTTGTTTTTAGTACTTCCAAGGATACTAAACTGATCGGTCATTCGGGATTTCATCCCTTGTGATCATACCAATGTTATGTAGTAATGCACCGACTCTGGGTAACTGGGGTCGAGGCCTAACAATTGGTATCAGATGAAGTTTAGTACAAACCTTGGAAACTATATCTAGAGAAACTCTGATTAGAGAACACTACCGTAAGATATACATTGAGTATTAGTATATAATAACTCCCTATAATTTCTTAAATGTAGATATTTTGTGAATTTTCATGAAATACATCCCTGTCTAGATACGAGCAAGTAGAGGTGGCTCGAGAACAGATGTACCTAGGAGTGAAAACTCTGACAGGGAGTTTTTGGTTTGACCTGGGGTATCCTGGTACACAACAACGGGCATTGCTTCACTCTTGGTTACAACACTCCCAGGGGATATTCTTAGGATTACTCACATTTTAATTACTAACCATTATGAAGGATTTATGAGTAAATACCCTCTCAAAGAAAACATATTTTATGATTATGGATTATATGAATAAACTGTTCAATTTATGTTAGGTATTTTACTAGTTTGGTATTATGTATTACAATTCGTTAACTAATCTGGTGTATGCCATTTTTTAGAAATGGATCCTAGTGGAAGGAATGGAAACTGTATCAACGCACGTAATCCATGTAGGGATTTCCCTCGTACTCAAGATAATTATTGTGGAGTTGTTGATGCAATCGGTGTTGAACAACTTATAACCATACTTGTACAACTCACTCAGTTTATCAATAATAACCATACCCGTATGGAGCACCCTGATCCACAACGCGGAAGATCAATGTTAGACTGCTTCATGAGGCTAAAACCACAAAAATTCAATGGGACTACAAATACATTTGTATCTGAGCAATAGATAAGTTCCTTAGAGAAACTATTTCATGATTTGGGGAGTAGCGAAAGAGAAAATGTTGTCATGACTATTTATCGCCTCCCGGGAGATGCAGATCAATGGTGTTTATTCATTCAAAACAAAAAGGAGGATGAAGAATTGTAAAATATGGAATGGATGGATTTTAAATAACTTTTCTTTGAAAAATAATTTCCTCGTGACCATTGAGTAGACATGGATAGACAATTTCTGAGTCTGAGGCAAAAGGAGGATGAGAATGTCACAAAGTATGAGGCTAACATTACAAGGTTAGAAAAACATGTAGTAGATTATATACGTAACCCAAGGAGTAAGATTGATCAGTTATTTGATTTGTTAAAAACATTTATCCATTGAACATTACTCTCAAAATCCTTCTCATCATATGAAGATATTGCCTCATGTGCTACCAAGACAGAAAATAAATTATCTAAGTCTTATGAATTTAAAACAAATAAACATAAGAAGAGTTCTATTGAACAATTTGGAAATGGAAATAAGGGAAATAAGGGAAAAGATGAATTTCCATCCTATAGTAAATGTAGGAAGAAACACTTGGTACATTCCTGCAGGGAATGTGAGTCTATTACAAGTGTGGTGAAAAAGGCCACCAAGCTCGTGAATGCAAGGGAAAGAAAGAGACTACCAATGTTGAATGCTAAAATTGTAGGTAAATGTGGTATTATGAAAATGAATGTCCAGTGTGTCATGGAAAATCACCTCAGAAAAGGCCAAGGGAGCAAGGCTAAGCTTATGCAATCACTACTGCTAAGGTTGAAGCTCTAAATGATGTTGTGGCAGGTAATTTAATGGTTTCCAAAAATTTAGCCAATGCTTTATTTGATTCTAGATCATCTCATTGTTTCATATCTTCTCAGTTTTCTAAGAAAATTAGATATTTCCAATTTTATTTAACAAGGGAGTTGTCAGTAAAAAATCTTAAGGGAAGTATCATTGCAACAAATTTTTGTGAATCAGTTCTCATTAGGGAATATAAACGTGCTTTATCTGCTTATCTCATCATCATACCCATGATTGAATTTGATAAAATCCTTGGTATGGATTGGATTTCGTACCATGATGCGATAATTTATTGTATGAAGAACGAGGTTACAATTTTCGATGATGATAAAGAGTACCTTATCTTTAGAGAATAAATGCCACCATCTGATTCTTTTCTAGATCCACCCCTAGTAGCTCTATAAAATTCAATTATTAGGGAGGAAGATAGTGAACTAAGTATGGGTGAGGAAAGGAATGTTCAAATAGAGGATGTACCTATTGAGAAATAATATTTTTATGTGTTTCCATAGGATTTACCTGGACATCCTCTACAACGTGAAATTGAGTTTTCCATTGATTTAATTCCTGTTTTAAGTCTTATATCATATACCCCTTATAGAATGGCCACTTTAGAATTAGTGGAGCTAAAGAAACAACTATAGCAATTGATTAATAAAGGATTTATTCTCCCTAGTGTTTTTCAATGAGGATACCTTATTCTTTTTGTTAAGAATAAAGATGGATCTGTGAGGTTGTGAATTGATTATAGGGAGATCAATGTTATAATAATAAAAAACAAGTATCCCCTACCCCTCATTGATGATTTATTCGATAAAATTCATGAAGAAAAATATTTTTCAAAGATTGACCTTTGATCTGGATATCATCAGTTGTGTGTGAATAAGGAAGACACTCTGAAGATAGCATTTCGTAACAGGTATGACCATTACGAGTTTACAGTAATGCCTTTTGGACTAACTACTACACCCTCTATCTTCATGGATCTAATGAATAGAGTTTACAAGGAATATATTTATCACTTTTTAGTGGTATATATTGATGATATCTTGGTTTACTCCAAAATCTATAAAGATCATGAAAATCACTTACGCACTATTCTAAATACTCTTAGATGAAATGAATTATATGGGAAGTTTAGCAAGTGTGACTTTTGGCTTCAGGAGATTTCGTTTTGTGGCCATATTATCTCTAAGGATGTAATATATATTTCTCCTTCTAAGACAATATAAATACAAGAATGGCCCGCACCGATGAGTATAACTGATTTACGCATTTTTATTGGTTTAGCAGGTTATTATCAGCATTTTGTCCAAGATTTTTCTTGATTGGCTAACCCATTAACCAAGATCATGTGTAAAGGTGGTAAATTTATTTGGAAAAAATAGTGTGAATAATTTTTTGACGAATTGAAGAGAAGATTAGTCAATACTTCTATATTGACTCTACCATCAAGGAATGATGGGTTTGTTATTTATAGTGACTCTTCAATGAAAGGACTTGGTTGAATCATTATACAGGATGACAGAGTTATTGCCTATGCATCACGACCAGTAAAAATTCATGAAGAAAACTATCCCACTCATGATCTTGAGTTAGCAGCTGTAATATTTTCTTTGAAGATATGGATACACTATATCTATGGTGAAAATTGTGACATATATATCGATCATAAGAATTTGAAGTATATTTTATCACAGAAAGAACTCAACATGAGGAAAAGACGATGGCTTGAACTACTCAAGTATTATGATTGTACTATACACTACCACCTGGGGATGGAAAATAAGGTGGAAGATGATTTGCGTAGAAAGGATCATGGAGTTTTGAACAAGATGAGAGTTGAAAGGGATCATATGTTCATGGATCTAGTAAAAATGGATATGCGAATAATCATAGAAGGAGAAACATCAATAATATTTTAAATTGTTGCCAAAACATTTTTACTAGAAATTATTGAAAGTTATCAGACATATTATGAAAAGTTTAAAAAGAAAATTAAAGCTATGAATGATGGGATATTGATTGACATCATATATGAAGATGGAATTTTGTAATTTGGGAAGAGAATTTTTGTTTCTGCTGTACCTAATCTAAAAAAGGAATTTTTGGGATGATGTTCATAGCTCCAATTTCTCTACACACCCTGGTAGCACTAAGATGTATTGAGATTTGAAGGAACGATTTTGTTTGGACAACGTGAAGAGGGATATTTCTGATTATGTGTCATGATGTATGGTTTCTCAACAGGTAAAGGAAGGAAGACAACATCCTAGTGGAGTCATGAAACCTCTTCCCATACATAAGTGTATATGGGATGATATTATGATGGAATTTTTCATGGGGCTAAAAAATACTCTTAGAATGAATAATTAAATATGGGTCATTGATGTTGGTCTTAACAAGTAATAACATTTTCTTACTGTAAGAAAAGATTTTCCACTTAAATGTTTAGCAAGAATATTTATTAATGAAGTTGTAAGACTTCAAGGATTGTGCCTATCAATTATTTGTAATCATGATCCCCATTTTACATCATTATTCTAGAAAAGTATTTAGAAGGCCTTGGATACTGATTTTCGTTTGAGAACTTCCTACCACACTCAAACTGATGGAAAATTAGAACGGATTATTCAAATCTTAGAAGACATGTTGAGATCTTTCTCACTTGAATTTCAAGGTATGCAGGATCAATATTTACCTTTGGTAGAATTTTACTATAACAATATCTTCCATTCAAGTATTCATATGGCACCATGTGAATTTTTATATGGGAAGAGATGTCACATACTAACTTTTTTGGATGATGGTGGTGAAAGAGAACTCGTAGTCCTAGAACATGTTGAGGAAACAATAAAAAAGGCTAATATTGTCCAAACCCACATTAAAGAAGCTCAAAGTAGGTAAAAGATCTATATTGATAACTAAAGGAAGGATTTTTAATTTCAAGTAGGAGATCATTTTTTCATAAAGGTATCTCAAGGGAAGGGTGTTATATGATTCGGTAAGAATGGAAAATTATGTATCAGGTACATCGGACCTTTCTAAATTCTAGAATGAATTGGAGTTGTTTCTTATCGTTTTGCAATTCCACCAAGTATCTCCAAATCTCACGATGTGTTCCACATAATACTATTGAGAAAATACATGTCTAACCCAACACATGTACTCACCTATGAAGAAATAGAAATGGAACCTGATCTATCTTATTGTAAAGAGTCTTTAATGATTCTTGATACTAGAGAACAGGTGTTGAGAAACTAGACAACTCATCTAGTAAAAGTTCTATGGAGAAACCATAAGATGGAAGAGGCAACCTGGGAACCCAAAAAACTTATGATGAAGAACCACCAAAATATTTTTATGCAGTAATATTCTAGAAATTTTGAGGATGAAATTATTTTAAGGAGGAAATAATGTAACACCCCAAGCTTCAATAGTACACTTCTCTTTGAATAATATAATAGCTTGTGTTGTATGCTACTTTGAGTTCTAACATAGCACGACCATTCAATCTAGCCGTTATGAATAGTAATACCCAATTTTTGAAATTTTATAAATTTTATATTTCAAAATGGACTTCATTTTTGGATTATTAATATCAAAATTATCTTAGGATGAATTTTTGGTATTTTTCTGAAAACATTCATTTTTTGATGAAAAGTGAAAAACACTATGGTATTGTTTAAAAACAACTATTATTTAAATAGTTATTATTTTTATTTAAATGTATTTTAATGTCAAAATAGATACATA
This sequence comes from Viscum album, assembly GCA_963277665.1. Classification (NCBI taxonomy): domain Eukaryota; kingdom Viridiplantae; phylum Streptophyta; class Magnoliopsida; order Santalales; family Viscaceae; genus Viscum; species Viscum album. The sequence continues at coordinate 1,779,973,861 of OY728157.1, forward strand.
ATACATATATTAGTTAAATTTAATTCATTGGAGTCATTTTATAATCATATTAGATGTATAAAATTTTATTGAATTTTTTAACATCTTCTACCCACCTTATAGGCACATTTGAACATTTGCATAAAACTTAATTTTACCACTTCTATGAATTTAATTTAAAAGCACTAGGATACATGTTTGATATCAGTAAGTAAAATGTGGTTCAAGAATACAAAAATAATTTTGGATGAATACTAACTTTTCACTTTTATTTACCACGGTTAAAAGTAAATAGGGTAATTAAGGTAAAATGATATTATCATTACCCTAACACATGTCCTAATTTTATTGGATAAGTTTATTTAGACCACAATAAACCTTATGAATAAAATATTATCCTCTTTTATCCACTCAAATTCTATTAGGACATTTATTATTATTTTATTTAAAGAAGACTTAAAAGTGTTAAATTCAAATATTCATAACTAAAAAAGTTTTAATATAGGGTTATACATAAAATAAATTAGACTATAAATATTCATTATAAATATAAAAATATTTCATACATAATTGTATTTTATTTATAATTTTTATAAATTAAATAATTAAATTTATTTATGACACAATAATGATGCAGTAATTACCTTATTAATGAAAGATTAAAATAATTGATATTATAAATAAAAAAATAAATTTAAATTCAGAAATCTAATGAATTAAACTGATTTTATAGGTTAATATGACATTTTAGGGTTGATTAAATAAATTTTTTTTGAGGTGTAAAGTTGTTTTGACTTTCACAAAAATAAAATACCAAATAGTGTCAAAATTGGCATAAATGAGTTTTTAAAACAAATACTATATTATTAATGGATATAATATTCCTAAAATTATAAGGATCATCCAAATGACTTAGATAAGGAATTATATATCAATAATTAACCACTTGGGGTTCTCTTGGATTTTTATAGTAATTTTATTATCCATTTATTATATTAATACATGAATGCATGGTAAAAATTAAATTATTTAACTAAGAGTTAAATCTAAATGATAAGGTTAATATGGTGACCTAAACCTACCTAAAACCCATTGGGTGAGATTTTTTATACCCAAAACCACCTTATCATCGAAAGAAATACTTTTTTGAGCCATTATAAAACAAATATGATTGTATAATAAAATAATATTTCATGCTTTTCCTAAAGTGACCCTCACCTCTCTTATAAAAGGGCACTTCCCTTTCTCTCAAAATCACACTTCCAAAGCCATTTTTCTCATCCAAAACCTACTAAAATATCATCTCAAATACTCTAAATTAAACCTAGAGACCTTAATTTTATCATAAATCCAACATAAGGATCCCTTTTGATCAAATCAAATGAAATCACCCGAAGAAGAGGTAATTATTTCATCACCTCTTTCAAAGTTCTTTTCTTTTTCCACTTCCCCTTTCTTTTTTGTTTCCATAAAAAAATAATAACTCCCATAAATGATACATACTTTTATGTTACTATAAATATGTTATAACCATATTCATTATTATATCCATCCTATGAATGGCATAGTCAAAATAGGTGCGTACGTACGGCTTACCGTCTCCACGTCGTGATGTGGTTTGTTACTCAACACTTTATTATTCGGATGGATATAATAATGAGTATAATTGATGTTAAAAATAAATATAAATTTTCAATTATTCTGTATATATTATATAACATCCAATTACATACTATTTCACAATCAATTGAATGATATTGTCGCTCGTGCATACGTACGGATTACCGTCTCCATGAACACGATAAGATTAATTTCCCCATCGTAACCATTAAAGAATAATATTCATTTAGTGATTAAAAAAATGTTTAATAACATAATATCATTCTGGATATGAATAAAATACACCCTATCCATAATAAACATGACTTACGTAACAAAACATATTAAGGAAAATGAATCAATTAACACCTGAAACAGTGATACTACTGAAATATTATTAACAAAGAAATATTAGAATATCATATATGATATAATATTTATGTATATAGTAATTTTATAACTTAATAAAAATTATTTAACTATTATACAGTAGGTTAACATACCCTTGACCAAGGAAAGGTACAAGGTAAGGGTTAATTCTACAATCTCTTCGTTATCTGAGGTTGTTTATACATGAGTATCTACTGGGACTTCTTTATCATCTACATCTGTGTTTCTTAAAAATTTATTTCAAAACATATTTACTATTTCCTAAAATAAGGTTTAAATTCATTTATACACTTGTTTTAATTTTTATAAAAAAAATATAGTGGAATCTTTCTGTTGTTCTCTAAACAAGTTCCCATTACGACCTTTTTGAGAAAAGTAAGAGAAAAATGTTTTTTAACTTATACGGAGAGTGAATCTACTTTCCACTGTTATAACACCTTTTAAGAATCCCTTACAATATTATAAGAATATTTTCAAAATAAATTGTTTCTTTTATAATTATGTGACTTTTAAATGATTTCAAAATAGAAAGAGATATTTCTCTCAAATAGTTTGGATTTCATCAATGTCAACATCCTTTGATGGATTTTACACTTGTTTGAAGTTGATTAATTATAATACAATCATCTATATTGTATTGAACATTTTGGTAAATGTTTGACTTTGGATGTGTTATTTTTATACCATTCATGGTTTATGGTTAAAGTATTAACATTTCACATTCTATTTTTAATACGAATGTTTATGTTATGTTTCAAAATTTTCATATGAGGAATGCATTGGACTTAGTAAGTGACGGGTGGAGCCTGTTGTATCTCCTCGATGCATCGGTATGTCTCACGAGACAAACTAGTGTTTTGGCACAAGGTCCTGACAAAATCTTATTTGTATTCTTCACATGAGGCCTTGACTATGTGGTTACGATGTTCGGCATTTTTCATTACATCTTTATGAAATTGGATATTGATATTACATGTGTTTATTTTACTAGTAGAATATCCATGTAAATAAGTAAATGGAATTATTTGATTTATCTTTGCCATATTATTCTGAAGTTTAAGTTTAAAAGGATTGTTTTTTAGTCTTATACATTTCCTTGAACGATTATTCTTATTTATGATAGTTTCCACTATACTGTTATCCTTAATGAGCATCTAATATCACCCCTTTATATGTTTTATTTTTTCCAAGAAAGGAAGAATTATATTATGATAGACCTGTATGGATAGTATATGGTATATGAATGTGTTCAAAGGAGACCCAATGTTGTTGTTTTTCACTTCATAATGTAATGTAAAACTTATGTATGTATGTAGTACTTTCAAGGATACTAAACTAATAAGTCATTAGGGATTTGATAACTTGTGATCATGCTAATGTTAGGTAATAATGAACCGACTCTAGGAAACTAGGGTCGGGGCATTATAGGGTTGGGGTACACGGGCGGGCACCCATGTGAGGGTACATGACATATACCGAAAAAACCCATCAGGCACTTTGTAAAAGTACATGCCATGTGGCCTATGGAAAATGATCAGTGAGGACTTTTATGGGTACACACCGACTACTATAAATACACACCTAGTACTTCCAACCTTAGCTTATATTTCTCATTTTTCTTCTTAGTGTCAGAATTGAAATTGTAAGTAGCCTATTTTGAGTGATTTTCCACATATATCATGATGGTGGAATAATTTATATGTTTATAGGATATCTATATATTTTTTATGAAAAAGTATTTTCAAGAGGATTTATTTGATGTTTGGTTTTATAATCCTCTAGTGTTTTGGGTCGTATGTTGTGTATCTAGAGTGCATTTTTTGATCTTGTTATTGGGATCAGATTTTGGATTTTGGTTAGTGTGGTTTGAGGTTATTTTGGAAGGTTACAAAAAGGGGGGAATGAGTAGTATCTCTGAGGTGATCTTGGTTTATACCTGCATATTGGGACATATTTTTTGATGTTGAAGTAGTTGAGGTATTGCTCAAATCTGTTGGATCCTTTAGACTGGGTTGATGTTGTGTGATGATGGTGATGGTTGGGTTCTATTGTGTTTTTTAGATGATTATAAGTGAATATTTAGGATTCCATTGTGGGTTGTTACTGATCGAGTGATTAGTGGTTGATGAAGTTGGTATATGTTGATGATTTTATGGAAAGGTGATACTATTTATACCATTATGTGTGATTTGGTACCAAGGGATGGGTTGTTTTCTGGGAAGGAAGACAAAGAATTTCCTAAATGATAATTTCATTGAGGTTTTTATTGTCTTGATGAGTCCTCGTGGAGGTTCCTTCTTTTGAGGTGGTCATGAGGTGGGTTGATGAGATCCATGGTGGCTGTTTTGTGGATAATGAGATCCATGGTGTAGAGGGAGGACCAATTATTTATTGGAAGCAAGTGGATTGGAACTTCTAGTTCAGTTATTTGGATTGTGGGCTTGAGGTTGGATCATAACATGTGTGGTTGGCCTTTTTCCATGAGGTTTGAGGAATTTTCTACTCTAGAATTTGGTTTAAGGAGGATATTATTAGGATATCTTGGATTAGGTGTTGTATCTAACTTTTAATATGGTTCTCTCCCCTATTGGATGGATATTTTAATACATTATTAAGAAGATAATGGACAATATAGACGATTTTACCCTTCTAGTTAAGAGTAATTCCTTAACTAGTGGTTATATGAAATGGATGCAGTGGGTTCTTGGTTTCTTTTTTGGGTTCCATGGGATAGTGTATCTATTGAGCTCGTTGCTAGACCAGATCTCACGGGATATTTCATATCATAGGTTTATATTTTGAGGATTTCCCTTTAGAAAATGTATAATTTCAAGCACTTGTTTAGAGACTGACTTGTCCTATAGGACTTTCGAGATACGACAGTTTCTCAAACATGTGGATATGAGATATTTCATTAGTTTGATAATGACATTGCTGTCCTAGAGCATGATAGATGTGCTTTGTCATGTAGAAACTTTTGGTTAATCCCTAGGGTCCTACATTCACTCATATTCATTTCGATGTTTTGGAGCACCCATATGGATCTGGAGAACATTCTAGTTGTTTTGTGGCTACATGAGCTATGTGTTATAAATACTATAGTGTGGAATAGAGTGGGTGTATATTTACATTAGGTTTCAAGGTAGAACAAATTGTGGGATAATCTCCTTATTTTTATTTATCCACCTTTAATTTCATTTAAATGTCTCTTTTATGACATATGTTGATAGTTTTCGGTTAGGATGGAAATATCATTTGTGCATGTAATAGTTATGGCAACAGAGTATAGGTTCACCATTGGGGTGGCCTAAAAATATTAATTTATAACCCCTATATGTGAACCTTAGTGTGTGCGAAGACCTGATGATTGATTTCGGGTTAGACCATAGGTTGTGTGACGGGTTGTTTTAAGTACCATTGTTTCTTAATTGGGAAAAACCCATCATATGTAATCTCAAGATCAGGGTGGTAAGTCATGAACATTGTGGAGACATGGTATGTAGATTAAATTGGTGTTAATAGTTGGGCTATATATATATATATATATATATTTTTGTATATGTGTTCAGCTCAGTGGGTGACCATCTATTGTATGATTTTCATACTTGAGAGTTTCTTTAATTGTATGCCCCATTACATTTATTAAATCATGTTGTTTCATTATTTAATTTATTATGAGTAATCTGATGTTTATTCTTGTGTATGAGTTTTGTTATTTTCTACTATTAATTCACTCTTTCGACAGGGTATTGTCTCTCAAATATATATTTTAGACCATTGATGCTAGTCGAAAGCCTATAATATTTAGGGAGGTATTCATGAGGCCTTGTAGTGAGCTATATTGAGAGATGTGTTAGTTCAAATGAGATGGTTTGTTACAAAATGGTATCAAATCAAATTTTTCTTTATGATTGAAGAAGTTGGTAGACATGTGGTTGAGTGCTGTTTTAGAAATTGTGATGTATATAGGACTGGTGTGTTGTGAACACCTTTCCCGATAAGAATTATGATTTTCCAAGGCATGGGATTGTTGTTCTTGGTTTTCATTTTTATGGTCGTGGGATTTCAACGAGTGTGATTCAATTAGGCTTGTGGAATAATTTTATATGAATATTTTTTAATCAAAAAAATTAAGAAAAAGGCTGGTGTTCATGTATCATTCGTAGAAAGTTGGACTCACATGACACATGATTGTTTCTGTAGTTTTACTAATGATCGAGGTTCAAAAACTTAATGTGTCATCAATTTATCATATGGTGTTTTCTCATATAAGTACTTGATGAAATTATACTAAACTAAAACACATTTATATATTTTCTTCAGATGAAACGTCAAGTATATCTTGTGGTGTGATGTTTGCTGGTGTTAGAGACGGAGTCCCTTCATCAAGGGATGCCTGGAAACCCTTGTGGGTAGGTAAAATGATTTTAGTTCCCTATTGGTGGCTCAATAAGGGGATGTATGAATAATATATCCTTATATCATGATTTATTTTCCCGAAGGTGGCAGTTTCCTTGAGTTTCTATGTTCATGTTTCTTGTGAGGAATTTATTATTTCCATGTGTTGTCTATCAGGTCTTGTGGTGGGTCCATGTTTATGTAATCACCAATGGCTTGGGTGGGCATGGGTGTTCTTCCTTGATAGTTTCATTGAGTTTTTCTGTCACGAGGGTGTGTTTAAGCATGAGTATGTCTTTTTCTTAAGAGGTAGAGTGTTGTCAGTGATCCTTATCTCATGGATGGCTAGAGAGGGTAGGTTTGATTGGTTTCTGGTCCCTACTAATTCTGGTTTCACTTTGGGTAGTAAAGTGGGACCATGATTATATTCTTGTGGATTTAGACCAATTATTGAGTTGAGAGTGGTTGTGTGGTTGATCTTGGCATGAGGGAGATGCCTCAATATTGAAGAGGAGCTTAGAGGGTGCTCTGCTTTTCTGGAATAGATATTCTTGATGAGCATGGTTAGCGATTTTAGGTGTGTTATCCAAATTTCATATGGACTTTTCCTACACTAAAATGTGTCTTGTTGTGATTTTGAGAGAATTTTAAGGAAATAATTCTGGTGGGGAGTTCACTATATCCTATTAGATTTCATGAGACAAGTTTATGTGGTTTCTTTAGTGCATAGGTTGTGGGCTTCATGTTTTCACATTGGATTGATTTTTTTGATAACTTTTATCCATTCTGTTCAGTTATGGAAGTTGCATGGTCCATGTAGTTTGTAATTTGGGTAGTGAGCTGATGATAAGGATACTCCAATTGTGGGGAGCATCAGTTTTAATGTGTTTAATTTTCTCTCATGTTGGTAGGTAGTTGGGGATTCTATAAGACTAGTCATTAGAAAATTGAGATAACATCAATTTCACTAATTCTTTGGGTATAGCATGTATTCTTATTTTCCACTTTGTCTTATCGGGGGTGATAAGAATTTGTGGTGGATAGTTTGTGATGAATCCCATAATTATGGGTTATGAAAATTAAGGGAAATTTGAAACTTTTTTCAGGAAGTGTTTCAGGGTAAAAATGGTAAATTCTCCTATAATATGATCACAAATAATTTTTGTGACCACTCAATTATTCATGGAATAAGGTGTTTACCCAATGATTGAATTTTTTTTAAAACCATGGTGTTACAATATTCGTAGAATAATTAATATTTATTTAAAGAAATATTACTTTATTTTTATGTGTTTCTTAATAGTTATATTTTAAATAGAGCATCAGATTGTGATTCAATCTGTAGCTTTTTTTTGAAATGAGGGGTTTTCCAAATTGAGACATAACCATACATCTCGAACTGGGGTCAATCCCGGCCCCCTTTCCTTTCTCTTTTTTCTTCTTTCATTTTTCTTTTTATTCTTTTTATTCTATCTCCATTCTCCTTTGGATTATCAATAATTCCCCCTAGGGGTTACCATCCCATGACCAAGAGTGGAAGTGGGAGAGGGAGAGAAGAGAGAGAGGGAGGAGGCATTAGTGGGGGGTTGTTTGAGGCCCATATCGGTGTGAAAAAGATGAAAGTGACAAATTTGGAACCTACAAGTGGTATATTCAGCATGAATTGTTGGAACATTCGACCAGGATGTAGGAAAATTTTATTCTTTAAATGCACATCCATATATCTTAGTTTTTTTTAATTTTAATTCCTTGTTTTGGTTGTTGGGGACCCCTAGAGGATTAATACTATCTTAATAAAGGGGAAACCATGATTTTTGACCACTTTGAGTGGTTTTTGTAAGGGAATACCCATTTACATGACATGTGGTTTAGAGAACACATACCATGTGTTCTTCAAATTCAGTTAAGATGGTATTTTTTGTTCAACATACTGTGTATATGGGAGTATATTCCATTTAGTGGAGACTCCCTGTGTTTCAGGGGAACATGGTCATGTAGGGAAGAACCCATGTGAAGCAGGTGGGAAAAGACCATGTACTATGATTGGATAGAACTTATGTGGTGGAACATGTCTAGATAAATGGATAGTGACCCCATTTAGGGTACACACTATGTACAAGTAGAACACATTACATAGCCTAGAGGTGTACACACTGAGTACGACTTAAGGTACATGTGAAGGTACTCATGTGGGGGTACATTTCTTGTAGCAGGTATTCATTCCATGTACTTTTTAAAAGTACATGATGAGTGTCCTGAACCACAAGACTAGAGAGGATAACTCTGAGTACATTATTTGTACCTGAAGTACACACCAAGTACATTTTCTTGCATTTTATTTTTTTCTTGTTTTCATCATTGTATTATTATTAGACATTTTAGTAACCAAATATGAGGATTGTTTCCATGTAAAGCATGATGGTGTAATCCTTTTGATGTTTGGAGGTTTTTTGGATAGTGTTTTAGATGGGTGAGTGTCTGCAGGAGGATTTCACAGAGTCCTGGTTTCAGAATCCTCTAGTGGGTTGGGTTATGAGCTGTGAGGCTCGAGTGAGGGTTGTGAGAATGTTAGTGGGAATAACTTATAAAATTCATCCAGTGTAGTTTGAGATTCATTCATTTGGATCCAATATGTTAGGATTTAGAATTTTCTCTAAGTATATATTGGGTTGTGTCTATGTGTTGGGATCATTTTCTCAAGGTTAGAGTAGTTGAGGATTATCTTATTGGTTTGAGGATGAGAGTTGTTGGAGCCATTGGGATGGTTTGATGTTTTTGGATTGGTGATTATGGCTAGGTTCTGTAAAAATTCTGAGATCAGTTTGAGGGACTTTGGTGGATTCCATTATGGTATGGTTAATTATTGAGTGATTTGTGGTTCCCGAAGATGGCTTTTGTAGATTCTTGTGTGGCATAGTTATGCTCTGGCTTCCATTGTGGGTGAGTTGGTTCCTGTTAATGGGTTGTTTGCTGATAATTCCAATAAATATTCTCTTAATTAGGATTTTCCATGAGGTTTTTCTTATATTGAGTATCCCTTTATGAAGCTTCCTACTTTTAATGTGGCTACAAAGACCGTTGAAAATTCATCTGTTGGTGGGATTGTGCTTTAGATACAACTTTTTGGGCATTCTGATGACTGAGTATCAATTTGAGTCCACTGGGGTATTCTACATATGTTTATATGGGAGTAGACTGAGAGATTTTGTGTATAATTGGAGTCCCTAGTAGGATGTTTCCATTGTGTTGTGACCCTAAGGACTATATGAGCCCCAATTTTTTTTTGGCCCTAAGGTGGGTCACTAAGATCCCATTGTGTCAATTTTGTGGATGCTGAGATCCAATTTGTTGAGAGAGGCCCCATTATTTATTTTTTGATGTTGGTTCAGTGCTACAAGTTGTACTATTAGGATAGTGGGTTTGAGGTTGGATATCCTACATTTGTTTTTTCCTTTTCCTTGAGTTATAAGGATTCTTTTATTATCACTTTTTTTTAAGGAGGATACCCTTGGGATATCTTGGTTTGGGTGTTGTACCTTAGTTTTGATCTAGTTTACTCATCCATTAGGTGGATTTTATTAAAAGGTATTAGGGATATAATGGATGACATTTATGATCAAAATCCTCTATTTGAGTGTTATACATTAGATAAATGTAATATTTCATGGATGAAGTGGTATCCTGATTTTCTGAGTGGGTTCCTTGGGATAGTGTATATGTTAGGCCCGTGGGTAGATCGGATCCCCTGTGATAGTGTATCTATCCGGACTATATTTGGAAGGTTTCCCATGGGATAGTTTATACCATCAACCCATAGTTTAGATCCATATTTGTTAAGGAATACTTTAGGAACATGACAGTTTCTCAGATGCGTGGAGGGGAGATTTGTGGCTGGTTTAATTATTCCTTTAGAGTCTTAGATCATAGTAGATGTGATTTGTCATATATATACATATGGTTACTCCCCAGGGTTATGAATTCATGAATTTTTATTTAGATAACTTGGAGCTCCTATATAGATCTAGAATGCACGTCAGTTATCCTGTGGCTATGTGAGCTGCGTGTTATAAATCCTCTAGCATGGGCCATAGCATAGGTAGATTTATGCCGGTGTTATGATATAACCTATGGATGTTAGTTTTACTTGATTTTGTGTATAAAGATTTATTTTTATACATTCATTTATTTTAATCCATCTACTCTTATTTTTTACTTAGATTGGGCATGTGATGTGGGCATGCACTTATTATGCCAATAGATTACATGTTCACCATTGGGGGTGTCCTACTGAAAGTTATTTCTCACCAACTGTATGTGCACCTTGGTGTGTGTGAGGACCTAATGTATGATTTTCAGTTATATCACATGTTTAATTATGGATATGGTTGATGTTTTGTGTTTCTTGAACCAGTGGTCCAACTCGTTTGGAGTCTCAAGATCGGGCTAGTGCAGCTCAAGTGTTATAGAGATCGGGTATACAGTTTGGATCAGTTTTAGTAGTAGAAACTGTGTGTTTATTTTTATTTTTTTATTTGGTATTCTTTCTTAGATAAATGGTAGACCATCTATTGTATGGTTTTCATGCATGAAAATTTGTATGATTGGATGATACATTTAATTTTATTACAGTTTTTTGTCTCTTTTGTTTTTATATTTTTCATACTCTGATGTTTATCCTTGTGTATATGTTTGGTTATTTTCTATTGTTATTTCACTCTATCAATAGGGTATAGATTCCCCACAATATATTTTAGACCCTCACCAATAGTCGACAACATATGGAATTTCGGAAGGCATGCCTAAGGCCTTGTGGCTAGATAGATCATATGAGGCATCTGGTTGACACATGATAGTTCATTATGAAATGGCATTAGAGCCAGTTTTTTTATGATTTGGGGAGTTGTTAGAATATTTTTCTATTAATATTTTATAAAATATGATTTATATTAGAGTATTTTGTTTTTAAGTACTTTTTTGATAGGAATTCCGTGTTTCCAAGGCATGGGATTACTGCTCTTGGTTTTCGTTTTTATGGTTGTGTCATTTCACCTAGTGTGCTACATATGGGTTTTTTGATTAATGGTTTATGTATATTTTTTTCTCATTTTCCTTGGGAAAGAGTCTAGGGTTCATCCATCATTCTCGGCACGTAGTATTTGCATGGTATATTCATCTATATGGTGTTTTACTAATGATGATGATTCAATTATTTAAAGTGTCAACAACTGCTCATACAGTGTTTTCTCATATAAGTACTTGGTGGAATTATACTCATATGAAAAACATATATATATATATATATATAATTATGATGATAATTCATATGGATCTTGGGGAAATATGCATAGTAGTTTTGGAGATGCAGTCACTTCATCAAGAGATGCATGGATACCCTTGTGAGTTGGTAACGAGATCCTAGTGCCCTGTTGGTGGCTCGATGAGGAAAAAGAAACCTGATAGATGTTTTCATCGAACTTAAGATTACCAGATGTATTAGTTACCCTAAATTCCTATTTTTTGGTTTCATGGTGTGGATATTTTTTTCCATGAGTTGTCTACATGGTCTTGTAGTGGGGCCCATGTGCCTGTAATCAGTGTTGGCTAGGGTGGGTGTGGTTCTTCTTTCTTGTTAGGTCCATTAAGGCATTCTATCACTAGGGATTTTTTTGGAATGAGGATTTTTTGTGGTTGGAAGGTGGAGAATTTAGAGTGCTCCCTATCTCATGGATATCTGGATAGGGAATGTGTTTTTGGATTCCAATACCTTATTATTTTAGTTGGGATTTGGGTAGAAAAATGAGAGTTTTCTTAAATGCTTGTAGCTTTAGATCAGTGCTCAAGTAGAGGGTGATTTTTTTTGATCTTGGAATTAGGGAGATGTCTTGATGTTGAAGAGGGGTGCCGATGGTGATTTGGGTTTTTAGAACTAACCTTTGTGAGGATCTTGGTAAGATGTTTTAGGACTGTTAACCTAGTTTCGATAGGCCTTGTAATGTGTGAGTGTGAGTCCTACTTTTCTTTTGACAGTGTTTTAAGTAAATCCTTGTGGTGGGGAGTTCACCATAAGATTTTAGATTTCATGATCCCCATTTAATTGTTTTGAAGAGTTTGGTGGTTATGAGTTTCATTCTGGAATTCATGTAAGAGTCATTTTACAATATCTATCCATTGAGTTCGGTGATAGATTTAGTGTGGCCCATGAGGTTTTCCATATGGGAAGTAAGGATAAGATAAGGATACTCTTATGGTGGGGATAATCATATCAATAATTGTTAAATATTTCTCTTATTAGGGAGTTTTAGGGATGTTGAAATACTAGTCATTGGAGAGTTGAGATAACATCAATTATGACTATGATTTAGGGAGATCATGGATGCTAGTCTTACACAAATTATTCTCAGCAAAATTAAACCTTTTTGTTAAAGAATTTTTTACAACCCACACAATCACATGTTTTGAAAATCAGGAGAAATTTTAACATTTTATTCTTAGAAGTGTTTCAGGAGAAAATGGTAAATTATCCTATAAGATGATATCAGATAATTTTTACAACCAATCTATTGGTCCCAAGACATCGTGTTTACCCTAGCATAGAAGTTTGGTGGGAATTCATGTCATCCAAATTCACATGGATTATTAAATATTTAATTAACTAAATATTAAATTATTCTAAAATGTTTTTTCAGTGATATTTTTTAAATGGAGCATCATATTGAGATTACATCTCCATAGTTGAGTCTAAAATGGGTTGTATATATGGGATATAACATTACATCAGGTGTCGTTCCCAGGCCTAGTTCTATTTTATTTTCTTTTTTTTCATTTTTATTTTTTCATTTTTGTTTATCTCTTTCCCCCTTTGGATTACTATGCATTCCCCTTGGTGATTCCATTCACACAACTAAGAGAGGGATAGGGACAAAAGAGGGATATGGAGGAGTCACTCTGGGGGGTTCATCCTAGTCCCAGATTGGACTACAAAATCTATGAGTGGATGATTTGGAATAAAGTGTCGTCAGTTACTTCTAGGAGGTAGTTTCATTTTATTTTTTCCCTATAAATCATCATATTCTAATTTTTTATGTTTAAATTCTTTTTTTGGGTTTCTAGGGACCCATAGGGGGTCGCTCAATTCTTAATTAGGGAGAAACGTGGATTTCAGTCCATGTTGAGGGGTTTTTATTTGGGAATACACATGGACACAATGTGTAGTTTGGTGAACATGTACTTTGTATTATTTTTGTTGATAAAATATGATGTTTTTGGTACTACACTCCGTATACTTTGGATTACATTCCATGTAGTGGAAATTAGGGTGTGCTAAGGGAACATGTCCATGTAGGGTACACGGCCTGAACCCATGCGAGGAATACGGCCAGTGGTCATGTACTATTCATGGAAAACCCCTATTTTGGAGTACATGGATATGTGAATAGGTGAGTATCCCATGTGGGGTACATGTCTTGTATGATCAGTACATGTTGGGTAGTCTTGCGGCATACATTCTGAGTGGGGTCTGGGGAACACTAGAATTTACCCATGTGGGGGTACACACCATGTAACAGGAATATGGTCCAAGTAATTTTGAAATTTAAACACTAATTGTCCTATGGAACATAGACAAAGATAACCTTTGTCAGTACACACCATGAACTTTTTCATTCCTTTTCATTTTTATTATTTTTCAACCTAGTGTCAAAATTGAAATTGTGAGTAGTCTATTTTGATAATTTTCCATGTAAATTGTGATGATATAATTATTTTGTGTTTATGAGTCCATATGGATGGTATTTTTAATGAATCAATACTTATAGGAGAATTTCTTAGAGGTTTTATTTTAGAATCCTCCGGTGTGTTGGGTTATGTGATGCGAGGCTTGAGTGAGAGTTTTTATATCATTAGTGGTCTTGGATTTTGGATTATTTCTAGTGTTTTGAGGTTCTTTTGGATAGATCTTAGATTTCATGATCAATTAGTGTCTCTAAGGGGATATTGGTTCATCTATGCATGTTGGGATCAGTTGATCGAGGTTATAGAAGTAGATTTTAAATCATGGGTTTGAGGATTAGAGTTGGTAAATTCTTTAGGATAGGTTGATATCATGGGATAGTAGTTATTACCATGTTCCATAAAGTCTCTGAGATTAGTTTGACTGAATCTTGTGGATTACCCTATGGGATGGTTGTTTATTTAATGATTAGTGTTTATTAAAGTTATCAATTAAGGATTTACATATAGCGTGGTGATACAAGGGCTTTCCTTTTTATTGAGTTGCCACATGTGAATAGGTTTTTTTAGGAAGGCCAGCGTTTAATTTACTATATAGGAATTTCCCTAAGAATTTTATTGTTCTGAGTAGACCATGTAGAGGGTCTTACTTTTTAGGTGGTCTTATGGACCATTGGTAATGCACATATTGGTAGTATTTTTCAGTGGAATCTCCCTTTTGGGATCCCTATTGATCAAATATAAGTTGTAGGACACTGAGGGATTTTTAGTATTTTTCTGGCGGCATGGTCCGAGATCTTTGGTATAGTATGGGTGTCCCTATTTGGACTTTTCCATTACTCTATAAACATGTGGATCGTAGGAGGCCTAAGTTTTGTTTGGCTCTAATGTGGGTCTCTAAGAGCATGTGGTGTCTATTTCATGGATAATGAGATCAAAGGTTCTAAGAGAATCACAATACTTTGTTGGCCGATAGTTGATCAGTTATGCTAGTTTAGCTATTTGGATAGTAGGTTTGAGGTTGGATCATCCCATATTCATTTTTACTTTGGCCCTAAAGGATATGGTAGTTTGTACATAGTACATTTGTTTATATAAGATTTCCTTGGAATATCATGGATTGGGAGATGGACCAATGTTTTGATATGGTTATCTCCTTTGTTGACTGGATATTGTTAGATGAGATTAGGGAGAAATGGGATGATATAAATGAGTGTACCCCTTTAGATGAGTGTTATGCCCTTGATAGAAGATATATGTCGTGGATGTAGTGGGAACCCAGTTTCTTGAGTGGGTTCCCTAGGATAGTGTGTCAATCAGAAAAATGGGTAGATGAGATTTTATGGGACATTTCATTTGTCATGACCATATTTGTAGGATTTCACCTGGGATAGTGTATACTGTCAGGACCTCATTTAGATACTTATTTTTTTAACCGAACATTTTGGGCATGAATATTTTTAAAACACATGGAGTTTGGATCTATCTCTAGTTATATTTTTCCATCGAATTACTAGCCCCTGGTAGACACACTTTGTCATGTGAATTCCAATATTTATACCATAGGGTTCAGTATTTATCCTTTATCATTTAGACATATTAGAGATCCTATGTATATTTGGAGGACAGACTAATTATTTTGGTGATGGGTGAGCTTCATGTTATAAATACTTAGGCATGAGCTAGAGCATTGGTATATTTAGATCATGGGTTGTGATATATCCCACGGATGGTTATTTTCCTTTTTTTTTCTAGAACCTTTCTTTTTTTGTGTAGTTCTTCTTTTTATACCAGATTTTTTTTATTTTTTAGCTAGGTTGGGCATATGAAGTGTGCATAAAAATTTTATGACAAAATATTATAGGTTCACCATTGGGGGTGTCCTAATATAATTTATTTCTTACCCCATGAATGTGCTCTTACATGTGTGTGAATACATGATGTAGAAATTGATTTTAGAGTACATGATTCATGATGGATGGTGTCGAGACCTAGTGTTTCTCGATTGAGTGGTGTAGATCGTAAGGAGTCTCAAGATCATGTTAGTACAACTGAATCATCATGGATACCGGACATGTGGTTTGGATTACATTTATAAGTAGATCCTAATGTATTTATTTTTAATTTATTTATATTTTATATGTGACAAACTGAGTGGGTCACTATATGTTGCATGTTTTTCATGCTTGAGAGTCAGTATGACTATTTTTTGCATTAAATTTATTATTGAATTTTGTTTCTTTAGTTTATTTATTATTCACACTCTGATTTTTATCATTGTGTGTGATTTTGGTTATTTTTATAGTTATTTCACCCTGAATAGAGGGTATATTCTCCCAACTATATCTTTTAAACCCTTGACACTAGTCAGCAGCCTCTGGTATTTGGGGAGACAGACCTGAGGCCTTATGGTGATACGCATTAGGTGACTTTCCAGGCTGACCCAGGATGGTTCATTAAACAATCACGTCATCTATCTCAACAATTTTGATAAAAAACTTTGATGAAATATTTACAATATATAATGTTGATTTAGAAACATAAAAAACATTCCAATATTTGTTGCAATAACCCTAACCCAATTACCTGAATGCTACCCAATTCATCATGCCATTGACCCTAAAAAATTACACATGTCCAATATGACTAACAATTAACTAGAATGAGGGGAATCAACATAGTAGTTATATATATAAAAATATTAGGCTACACTATTGAAAAATAAATAATCAAAAAAACAGACATACCACCCAGTCTCAGTTAAATTTTTGACATGATATGTTTTAGTAGTCCTCACAAACAAAATATGTAAACTTAGAATGCGGTCTAGTGGAATTAAAACAGATCATTCTCAAAGAGTCATGGGTTGGTTCCTCAAAATGTCAATAAATTATGTATTTTTTTTGTTTTCTGTATATTTTTATGGAATCCAAAAAGGATATTGATGATTTTTTTACTATACGTGAATTTAAAATAATAGAAATTTAAAAAAGACCACTTTTTTAAAAATAAAGGGAATGAATATAATAATTGGACACTAATAACCATAATTATCCATTTATGTTGCAATTATCCAATTTATAATTAAATAATTATCATTTAGGAATCAACATAATGTACATAAATTTCAAGATCCTAATTAATTATGAATATTTTATAGGAACAAATAATTTTACTTCCTTCATGCTTTCGTATGATAAACATTCCACAACCACAAAAATGTCACCAAAGTCCACCCAACTCCATCATATTCTATTCATTCATAGATTCATTCCATTCCATCAAAAATAAAGTGAATAGGAATAAGGGTTGAAGAATCAGAAGAGGTTACATTGAATCATAATGAATTTTAGGGAAAGTGGTTGATATCTATATGAATCCCAAAAATCTGCCACCATAAATTCATAATTTAATTAAAACCTTATAAATTAGAATGAGGATTAGGGAAACAATGGACCTTACATGGAAACAAACCCTCTGGTTAGCACTCCAATTTCCAAGAGTTTTGAGATATTATGTCACATCACATAGGTTGATGAAATAAAAAAGAAAAAGGGAGATAAAAGTAAATTTGACAAAACATAATATAATTAGATTATAGAAGTGGAATAAAATGTCAGAACATTTATCACAAGAAGGGAGAAATGTAATTCCCTATACCTATATTCTAAATCCATGTACCATAAATTCATAATTTTTATAATGGATTCAATACAGTATAAATATTTATAGATATAACTATCCCCTAATTACATGATACAAAAAAATATTTCATTACATACATTCCCACGACCTTTTCAGTTTAGATATTTATAGATTGAAGGAAAAAATAAACTAACGAAACACATATCCTTCTCAACTGATGGATATTTTTCCAATATATAATCAACTAATTAATACATAATAATTCATCAACATCTCCCACAAATTTTACACACAGAAATTCTTTTAGACATATCATTTGTAATAATTTTACTCATGTCCTAGGGAAATGGAAACACAAGAATGGGTGAGCTCAAATACTCAATAAGGGGAAATAGTCAACTCGGGAAATAATTTAATAAACATGACATTAATATTATATAAATGATATGTAATAATCTCAATTCAACAATCAACTGAAATTAAGAGCATAATAAATCTATAGATAGAAATGAAAGTAAATAGATCACGTGAAAAAAATAACTGGTCCCTTAGTGTTGAATTCTATAATGTTAGATATTTAATTCTATAACATAATCAAAGAAATCATGATCAGAGGCATCATGATCTTACTGTCAATGAAATATCATGTTATGTGTAAGAATACAACACAATACAAAATCATGTTTGTCTCATGAGACATCCCAATGCATTAAGGGGTTTTATAATGTAGAACCCCACTTTTCACATCCCTATCCATCCAAATGTACCCCTATTAGGATGATAATGAACAAATATGGATAATTAACCCCCGAGTCCTAGCTCCAGTAGGCCCTGAGTTGGAAAATTGCAACAAGGGTATAAAAATATCACATATGAGAGGCATTACCCTTTGTATTAATTTAATATCAAGAGATAGGATATCAATGATCAATATGGTCAATGAAATATTATAAAAGTAAAAAAAACAATCACAAAATTCAATTATAAAGGAAATTGATATAAGATTCTATAAATAAATACCCAAAAGGAAAACTAAAGTGACAACACCACACAATACAAAGTTCTGAGTTACTAATGTCTAGTACAGTGATCAAAGTCCTCCTGTAATCTTGAAAAATAGTCTGCATATATGTGGGGTGAGCATACAAGTATTATCAGTATGATCATACCCAAAGTCTCTCGTGTACATGTGAATGAATTATAATAATTCACTACTAAGAATACAACAGAACAAGCATAACCTAAAGAGGTCAACTAGCCAAAATATTGTCCCTACCATGGAATGATCACTAAATAACCCGCCCAATTATAATAACATAATAAAAATCATACTTATATAATGTACCCCACAATACTCCCCATGTAATTTCCGTTCTCATAACCCATTGGAGTACATCCTGTCCCTCCCATATCTTCCATAGAACATATTTCTAATATAAACACGGGATATCAAAACACATCAAATGTTGACTTCAAACACCTGATCCATCCCAACACATCTCACCCAAAAACAACAAATTCATCACAACACATGTCACCCAAATAAACTTGGTCCATCGCAACACATCTCATTAAATATCACCCAAAAACATATAGGTAATCACATCGCATCACAACCACATTTATATCAAGAGAAAAAGGTTATCAGGAACATGAAGGGAATAAACCTTATTCCCTCTTCATACCATACATGACCCCCAACATATACAACCTCATCAAATTTTACTAAAATTCACTTTTTACTTATCTATCATAGCCTATTCATGTCAACATCTCATGGAAGAGAGGGAAAATAATAGTGGGTAGCCATCTATCCATCATCGCCACCAATATATTGTGGAAAACAACATCAAAATATTTTCTCCCATCACATTGTTCTCTAAATGGGTTAGATTCATATAGAAATCCCAAATAATATTAAATGTATACATATAAATCTATATACTAGTTCCACCAATGGGTTCAAAATAAGGACACTTTCCCATATCACAATATCAACACCAAGCCTCACAACATCCACCACATTCACTTCAACCTATAATAAATAACACAATAAGACACATAACACAAGATACATTTCAACCTTTCCATTCAAATTAATACATTTTAATTATTTCCCAACTACCATAATTAACATTTATTCTATCCCATTCATCTCATTGTTTCATTCCATTTATTTAATATTATGCATCAATCAAAATTAATCACACTTCACATATTATTTAAAGTTTTCATTAACCATCTCAATCAATTCCATTTCAATTAATCATATTCAATTGATTCCATTACTACCTAGGAAACTATCATAACACACCATTCAACAAAAATAACCCATCATTAACTTGCCAAAAAACCACACATCAAAACTATTTCATAACCACAACCACTTTTCACATCACAAACTCTTTCCATCACATCCGCCACATATTAAACCACAAGTAATAACGTCTGTCTCCACTACAAAATCACACACCACCACCACACATCATAACTATATCACAAAAAAAACTTATTTATGATTTAAACTAGGGGATTTATATCACATTAACTTCTTTATTTCAAGGGACTTCTCACAGAAATCATAGTTTCTACTTGAAACCAATTTAATAGTCATATATAACTGATTAGACACATTTATTAAAGGTGATAAAATACCAAAAAATGGGTTCCAAAACACAAATAAATATCCATAAAAAATATAGTCACATAATAACCCTGATTTTCTAGAAGTAATCAAGCTTATATAATCACAATATCACCAATATCAATAGTGGTAACACATGAGAACAATTCCCATTCCCCATGAGGTTTAATTAAAACCAATTTTTTAACTTTTTTAGGTTGGTGAATACTATCATACCAAAAGATAAAAAGATAATAACTCCTCCCACATGATACAACTAGATGAGAAATAAAGTATCCCCTACTTGAAACATTAATTTTTAATTCACTACATAAGGTTGAATCAAGAATAAGGCCACCATTGAGAACCACAATAAAATAGAGCACCCTTACCAACATCAAACACAATAAACAAATAAATTATATTACTAAAAGACAATAAAAGGAAATGTTTATATGATATTAAACCTTTACAAAAAAATTGGGAGAAAAAAGTGGGTAGAGAAAGAAGAAACTCACCTAAAACATCCATGGATCGATCTCCCAATACTAGGTTAAAATCCACTAATTAAGAGTTAATAGAACTCTTTGGGATGCACTTGGGTCACCTAAGAAATGATATAAAAGTTGAAAAAAAATATGGTTTGAGGTAATTTTATAATTTATAGGTGGTTTTCAAAATATAAGAGCCTGACAAAATCCCAACCACCAAGCCATAATATTACTAAAAATAGAGAAGGATATAGTGAAAATGGGAGGGGGCATATCACATCCTAGACGATAAAGGGTACTCAGATAATTATGGATATCTCTATGCCACAAATCTGATAAAATTTGAGGAAGGCCATAGTGTATCCAAGACTACTACATTGAAGATCCTTAGTAACTGGGAAGGGGTTAAGCCACAGCCTCAACCTCCACACCACAACTATAAAAAGAACAAAAGAATCACCAAAAACTCACACCAATACCCTATGTTGTATCCATCTACTCCACATTTAATCCACTCCATTCAATATGCCGCATTCCCAAAACATGGTGTATCCAATCCAAATATATAACTGGCACAAAAGCACCTCCTCTAGGACTTCTACACCGCAATTTCCCACTCCAAGAAATAGTGCCCCCCTTACAGCCCAACCCCATGATCAATTCCATATATCTCTCCTCATCTAGACTTTCCAGCTCCAAACCCTTTCTTATATACAACTACCTTGAAACCTCCACCATACATATCTACCACCAGAATCCCCACAAATATGGTATGATCTATTACATAATATACCTCTCAAACTATTATTTCCCTTGAGAATCAAAACCTTATAGGAATGGAAAAATTGAACATGGTCCAAATTGCCATCCTACAAGATACCTATGAAGGATCGTGTTTCAATTGAATATAACCACTATCCAAACACACCAACCAAATGAAAACATTCACCAATCACCCCTCACAACCATATTACCTCACCTGCTGCAAGATAACACATCTTCACATAACCATACATACCAACATCTCAACCTCCATACATCCTAAAATGACAATCATATCTATCATGAAACATGACGCCATGAACAAAAATCATGGAATTACACCTTCCATGTCATGGTAAATTTTCATTTTTGGTGGCACTTTCATGGTTTTAATTTTGTAATAGTATAATCCATCATGATTTGGAAATAAATCTTCCCTTCTTTATAGGGTGTAAGATTTAATCACAAACCATATATCATGGTAAAAGTAAATTTCGTACCCAACATGTTCCAAACATCACATTTCAATGGAAAGGAAAAACAAAAAAAACTCTAAATAAATCTAGATACTAATAACATGTCTATGTCTAATGATTAGAAGTAATCTACTCCCGGACACCATGCCTCCATAAAAAATGATGTAATGGGATGGTACATCCATATAGCACCTTCTCCTAATGATGTTGGATATCTGTAGGCCACTCCATGAATGTCAAAGTATCCTCAATATCGAACTCTCCCCAGTAAATGAAATTTGAGTCATCGTAAAGATACTGATAGAACTGAGTGATGTGGAAGACGTCATGAATCATGTGAAGTCATGGAGGGAGTTCCAACTACTAATAAACCTTTATAATACACCCAACAACTCAAAGGATCCAAAAAACATGGGAGGGATCTTACTACCCCTACTAAACCTACAATACCCACATCTATAGAAGACTCTAATGAGATTATAGTCTCCAAGAATAAACTCTAAGGGACTCCTTCTATAATGAGCATTATAATTCAATAATTCCTACACTACTTCCATTCTATCAAATATAAATTTAATTTTATCTATCATGCTCCACACCACATTGGGACTAATAGTAGATGAATCCCCAACCTTATCCCAACACAATTGAGAATGACATGAAATCCTATACAATGACTCCAATGGGCCTTGATAATGGATTAATGATAGTTGTTGTTACACGAAAAAATAACCAATGATAAACACATTTCCAAAAATATGATAAAGTCTGTGATAGACACTTGAAACATATTCTCCAGTATTTAGATAGTCCACTTCATCGTGTTTTCCGTATGAGGGTGGAACGAAGTACTAAGACAAAATTGACTTCAAAAATAATACTGTAGTCCTCTTCAAATCCATGATATTAAATGGAAATTTTGATCTGAGACAATTGACCTTGGAACCCCATAGATCTACACAACTGCATTCAAATACATCCTCACCAAAACATCCACAACTCTTGAATCCTTTATTAGTATTATGTGATCTAATTTCATCAACCAATACATGATTACCAAGATAACATCACAACCTCCCAGAGCCTAGGGTAACATCATAAGGATGGACATAGATATTTCATCCCAATTCCACTTAGTAACATCAAAGGGATGAATCAAACCACCAAGAACATTTTGATCCTCCTTTAACTCCTAGAAAATCACATATCAATTCAAAATCTCTACGACTATCCATTTCATCCCAAGCCACCAAAACTATATCCTCAATCCATGATACATCTTATGATCTCCTGGGTGTACTAGAAAATTTGATCTAGGAAACTAATATAGAACTCACTCACATATCACTACCAAAATAAATATTCTCACCAAAAATTACATCCATTTTTGGTTGTCCTTTGACTATCCCTCTAGATATTCATTATAGCCAACATGATCGTGCATCACCTATTCCTCTGAGTCCCCCCATTGAGAATCCTTGTCCCTCCCCATTAGAGAATACTGGACTATAATGTTAAATAAGAAACATCCTCCATGAACTATCCTCACATCTATGCATAGGGATTCCAACTACTCTATACCCCTCTAATAATATTCAAACTCCTCAACAACATCCTTCCATGAATTTTTCATCAAAGTGTTAGCCACCAGATTCCCGTTTCTTGAGGTTTAGGAGATAAAAAAGTCATATTCTAGAAGAAAATCCATCCATGTCAATTGTTGTATATTTGTATCATGATGAGAAAAAATATACCTCAATATATTATGATCCATGAAGTCTAAAAAACGATCCCCAATGAGGTAATGTTGTCACAACTTCTGTGAAAACACAACCTTTTCTAATACCAATTTATGGGTGGAATAGATATGATTATGGGAACAAAAATTCCTATACCCATAAGATTTCAATGCCTATTACTACATCAAGACACGCCCTATTTTTTTATGGTAATCATTAAAAAATACATCAAACATCACTCATTGCTTTTTCAACTAAAAAAATAAGACACTTATAAATCAACACTTTAGGTTGTCAAATTTAACCCGACATAGATTATTCAAGATAAAATAATGGTCCCTCCTGGTCATAGCTATCAATGGGGTCACGAAACATGAGAAATCATATTTGAAACTATGGTAATATCTTGCAAGACTAAGAAGCTACGAACCTCTACAACATTCTTGGGTGCAACCCAAGAAAAAACTACCTTGATATTAGATAGGTCCAAAAATACACCTTGTTGGGACACCACATGCCTAAGGAAATGGACATATCATGTACATAAATTACACTTCCACAACATTCCAAAGAGCTAGTGGCATCAAAGAACTTGGAATACATAACTGAGTTGTGTGACATATAACTGCTATAATATATCAATATGTCAATGATGATAAAAACTAAAAATTGGTCTAGGAATTCATATAACATGGTGTTCATGATCCCTGTGAACATCAATATGTGTTTGTGACATCGAACGACATGAAAAAAAAACATGTAGTTCCCATACCTACATTTGAAGGAAGACTTTAGAAAAAATCCTCCTTCACCTTCAACTAAGGATATTTGAACCAAATATTGATATCCAAAAACCAAATATATACCCTAAATTGTTAAAATAGGTCATGTTTCATTAGAATAGTATAATGATTCTTTATCATTGGACTGTACGTTTGATAGTCAATACATAGCCTCAAAATACCATCTGCCTTCTTGAAGAATAACATTGGAGTACCCCACGGTGACGCGTTGGGCTGGATAAAAAATTTCTACATCAGGTCATCTATTTGAATTATCATCTCCCAAAACTTTTAAGGTGCCATAAACATTATAGAATCACAAGTTTGTAATCATATCCCTTACTCAACATCTAATCTAGTGGGTAGAATTACAAACTCGTTAGTAAAAAAATCCTAAGACTCCCTGATAGCCATAGTATCCTCCTCCATCTCATTACCTACTGATTTCATAGAAATATCATCCATCAAATAAATAAATGCCTTCAAACATCTACCACCCACTTTAAAACCTCTATTCCCAATGAAAACCATACACTAACTATTGACACCCAATAAGATGAATCTCATTCAGAATCAATCAATAAAAGAACACATGGATTAAAACCATTTGATGCCAATAATGAAATTTTATGATTCCATCTATAGTAAAAAAATACCCACATGTGACTGATGTGGTCACATCACCATTTTACAGCCCCGATAAACCTCAAACAAAAATGGTTTAGACTTGTACTGGTGTAGTTAATGCCGAAGGTCAATAATCCTCTCTACCTCTATACCCAAATCACTGAATATAGTGGGTGAAAGAAAGGAGTTTTCATATACCAAATAAAATAAAGAAAAAAACTTGTATATGAAAAAAATGGTCATATCTTTAATGTTCTCTAGCCCTTATAGCACTGCTGCCTCCATCACATGAAACTAACCACACATAGATCATATTCCTCTATACTAACATCCCCTATGTGGTCATGCTCAGGACATAGTCCTTGAAGATGAGGAACATCATAAAGTTGACCAATGACTTCCCCATCTCCTCTCATTGGAGCATATATCTACTTACCATACTACTGAAACAGCCTCACTAGATGTTGTTGTTGTGGTTGATGGTGAACTAGATAGTGCCCACCATACTAAACTCTAAGAACTAATGGGTACTTGTTATAATGGTGGCTATATATCCATAATATAATCACACCGGCACAAGGAACCAAGGAAAATAATGAAAACCTATTACCCCAGATGTTTTTAAAAGAATATGTTGAGGTTGGATCAAAACTAGTCAAAAACTCAAAGACTTTGGTTCTTAAGAACTACTACTGAAAACTATGCTCCTCAAGGAACCCTACTAGTTCACCTCTTCCAGTAAACCACCTCTTGGGTGAATATTCCCAATCATCGATTCCTTATTTTTTAACCTCTAGATATGTTGGAGAAAAATATTATTTTCTATATATAAGATAGAATGATGTAGTGGCTCCTCAAGTTAAAAATTATGAGACTACTCATCATGAAAAATATCTGGGGTGAAACATAAAAGATCCTTGATCTTGATTCATAGCTGCTACAAATACATACTCCCCTAATGTAGAGAGATTATGTCCTACCTATTCACTACATTAATAGTCAAATAATATAATTATACTTAGTAATCCTTTTTAAATTCGACCAATGAAGCATATTCCTCCGTCCACTCACCAAGCCACAACATCCAACATTGAGGTGCAGCCCCTCACATCTGATTAATCCCAAATGTTAGCAAATACATTAACTGGGCCTATATCAAACTGAAGGGAATATCAATCACCTCCAAATATATCACTTTCTACAAATCGGATATTATACCCTCATTCATCTTCAAATCCTTCAATTGAAAGGCAAAAAATGTTTTTGACCACTGATTCTCCTTCTCAATTGGATCAGCCCTCCAATAATCAAGTACATCATCTTGAAAACCTGCCACCACCTAAACCACACAATGATATGACTAGGTTCCATATATGAAAATGGAAACAAATATTTTCTAATCCTGGTAGTATGGATTTTTTTAAGACTAATATAATTCAATTTAACTTTCTAAAAACACAAAATTCAAACAATATCACTAGTCAATAATGATTTAAGTACCTCTCTTAGGTCTCTACCCTGCAAGTGGTGGGTAATTCAGTAGGCTCAAAGTCCTCGCATCAGATCACATGGGGTTTCAAAATCTTATATACTAGCCAGTTTTACCTGGCCAATGTCATTCACTAAGATAAACTGATGTCATTTCTATACCAATCCATGTAATCCTTATTGTTCCTAACTCTAAAATCCATCCCATCTCTAAACCATAAGCTATAATACCACTCTATCATTACCACATCCCTCTAATGGTACCCCTCTAAAGATAAAAATTAAGGAAGAGAGATGATGACCTTTAATTCTAGCTTTCATTATGCCCTTGGTTGGAGACTAACACAATGGGTATATAAATCACACATAAGGTAAGAATTACCCTCTATAATAATATATGATTGAGATATAGGATATAAATGATCAATAAAAACCCTGAAATAATATAAAATTAATCCAAAAACCATCCCAAAATACATTTATATTGTAAATATATACAATAGTATACAAATAAAGACTCCAAAAGGAAAAGATAACGAAGTGACACAATAATTGTATAAATGCTCGAGCTAGTAATAACCAACACAACCAACAAATTCATATTGGAAACCTAAACTATCATTTTTATATACGTGAGGTGAGAATTCAAGTATACATATTAGGATCATACAAAAAGTCTATCATGTACATGTGAAAGGATCATATTAATGTTTTAGTGATGAAATAGTTGAAACAATAGCACCTAAACATGTTAGCTAGACAATCCCATCCTCATTATGGAATTCTCACCAAATAATGCACCTAATAATAAAAACATAATAAGAATCATATATATATAAGGTACCTCACCTCCCTTTCACAATGATTTTCTTCTCTCACACCACAGCTTCATACATCTTATCATTCCCTTCTCCTCTATAACACATCTTTCCCAAAAAGACCTAGGCCATTATAACACATCACATCTCACCCGCCAACACCTGGTCCATCATGACACATCTTACCTGAAGACACCAAGGCCAATAAAACACATCTCCTCACATATAACCAGTAAACACCTAGTCCATTACATCAAATCAAAACCATATCCATATCTAGTGTAGTAGAGTATCCTAAACATAATGGTCATAAATCTCATTCCCCCCTCATACCATGAATGGACCATAACATATACCACATCATTAAACATCACTGTAATGTTATTTTGAATTTTGGATATCACATCATGTTCATGTCAACATCCCTTGGAAGAGATTTTAGAAAAGATCAGGTAGCCATCCGCCCATACTCACCACTACGATGCTGGAAAATATAACTCAAAAGCATTTGATTAATGACACAGAGTGCTCTGCATGGGTGGGGTGTGTATAGAAATCAAAAATAACATGAAAGGTATATATATACATCCCCACATAAGCCTAACCTATGGTTTCAAAATAAGGATATTAACCCAACTCACAACATCACCACCAAGACACACAATATCTATTGTTTTCTCTACCACCACTAAATGCAAACACTACACAAAATGAAAAACTCCACAAGCTACATTCCACTATTTCCATTAAAAGTAATAAATTTTATATATTTCATAATTACCAACTAGTTAATTTACAAACCCCCATTCATCCCATTATTTTTCCCAAATAGACATAAGGACTTATTTTTATTCATTTTTGATAATCCCTCTCTTAAGTGTTTAAGGGGAACCATTACAAGGCCCATAGTCTAAATGACATTACATGACCTGAAGGTCTTAGAGGAATTCATAAAAACTATTACTACTTGAAACTGCCCCTCCCTGGCATCTTTATCCTAATGTCATCTCTCCACCTTTTCATGGTTGTTCGGATAGGCTTCACATGCATGCACATTATGGTACTGATGGAAATTGACATACCTGATCATTCATTGAAATCAATTATATCTACTCTAGTGAATGTACATGTGATGAATCCTCATATAGAGCTTGATCCTTATAGAGTCTTTTTAGTTCATTAAAGCACAATTTTCATGTGGCACGAAGTCCTTGAAGTGGCCCAATGGCTTTGAGCTGGAACAAAGGCCTTGAGGTGGCCCATAAGTCTTAATAGCCCAAAGGTCTTGGGAGGCATGAAGGCCTTGAAGGACCTGAGGAAAAAAACTGGTAGCCCGAAATCCCAAACGGATGAATAGTTCTTGCTACTATAGTACCAAACATTCCCTGCTATAGTACATGATACAGTAACCCAGAAATACCTGCACCAAAATAATAAAACATATTTCTCATGCCAACAAACCCCACCTTTCCAATATTTCACAACCATGGCCACTTTCTGAATCACAGCTCATTTCCACATCACAATTTCATTTTATCACATTCAACACATATCAAACCACAACTCATCACATATTCCCCCACAACACAACCACAAATCCAAACCACCTCACAGAAAATAAATATCTGATTTTCAGATTTAAGTGAGAGGATTTACATCACATTTAATTATTTATTTCAAAGTAATTCTCACACAAACCGGAGTTTCCCTATGGAACTATTTTTTTATTTATATATTAGTTATTAACCACTTTTCCTCAGGGTGGAAACAATAAACCACACTACAAGGTCTAAAAAACACATAAATCTATAGAAAAAACAATGGAACCCAATATACATGATTTTTAGTAAGACATCATGCCTATATAATCACAATATCTATAATATAAAATGTTTCAAAACATGAAAAACATTCCCCTCCACCTTCAATTTCAAATAAAAAAATAATTATATTAATTAGGCCAATACATACTATCTTTCCAAAAGATAAAATGATAATAAACCCTCCCTCATGATACAAATAGATGATAAACAATGTATCTCATACCTCAAATGCCGAATTAAAATTTACTGTATAATATTGAATCAATATGAATCCCACCACTAATCACCACAATGAAGGATAACACAATTAACAACCTAGGAAATAGTAAGGACGTGAATTTTCTTACCAAAATACCTTCAAAGCCATTTATTTCCTTCCATAAACCCTTCCTAGACAAGAAATAGGGAGAAAATGAATGAAGAAAATGAGGAAACTCACATAAAATCTCCCAAGATTGATCTCCCAAGACTAGGGTTGAAAGACACTGATTAGGGGTTGAATGTCCCCCATGGGATGCACTTGGGTCACCCAAGAAATGAGAGAAAAGTTGTAAAAAGGTAGGTTTTAAGTGATTTTGAGAATTTATAGGTGGTATGAAAAACATAAGACCATGATGCAGATGTCGAGTGGATCCTTTCCATTATCATCTTGGTTTTTTTATAATTACGTTAATATATCATTCTTTTTTTACTAAAGAAATTTTTATGTTGTTTAGGATTTAAAATGTATCATTATTTAATATTTAAATAAATATTGATCATATTAAAATTCTATATATTCTATCAAAAAGATAATAATATTATCTTCACATTAGCTACTTATGTTTGAAATTAATTTAGTTGTTTTGATGAGGAAAAAATAACTGAATCTCTTATAATTTATTCAATAACAATACAGTTTTTAGATTAAATTAAAGTTTGTTTTTTTGATTATATATGAATATAAATTGAGAAAATTCACATATTTATTGTTCAATTGGATAGATAATAGGAATTTCTAAACATAATTAGTTTATAATGATGTCTAAAAAGGTTTTTTTTGGTGCTAACAAATTACCTAATTTTCTGTAATAGTTTAGAAACACTAAAGTGAAAAGATTTAGAAATCATCAAATTTTAATTCAAATAATTTTCTAAAAATATAAAAAAATGAGAAACCTAGTGTAATTTAAAACTAATAAGTTTAACATGATTTTTTTTGTTTCCAATAGAGGATGAAAATGTTGTTTTGATGGTCAATAAAATATCTTACATTTTTCAGTGATGATTCTCACCTGTAGTTTTTTCAGAAATTTATTTTTCTATATTTAATGAAGATATAAAAATATATGGATTTCAAATTGATGAAATTCATGATCCATTTGAAATATATTGAGATTTAATAAAACTAAGACATCTGTGATAAAGGATAAATCTGATGTTAAGAGCCTCTAAAAATTAAGTAAAATATTTGATGGTAAATTGTATAGATTTTTATCCATATACTACTTTTGGTGAAAGCTTCTTTCAAAGAAAAAATTATAGTACAAGAACCATAAAATGGATCAAAATTATGGTACCTGAACCATAAGTTTGAAATGATATCTACACTATGTTTGAAGAAGAACACAATGTTTTTTTTTTCGTTGTCATCGAAGCTAAACCAAACAATGCTACTACTATGAAAGTAGAGTGTAAACCCACTTTATATTTTTTGTTTTATTAACCTATTTTTCACTATTAATAGGAGATGAAAAATCAAGGAAGTGTAATGATATGATTTAGGATTAATGTGGAAATGGTTTTTATATAATATATAGAGTGGTTTCTTTTATCCACTGGAGTATGTAGTAATTCATGAAAAAAATTTGAAAAGGGTTTAGTTCTTCATATATCATGAGAAATATTTATTTAAGACTTATTTTCTATATAATTAGAAATGATTTTGGATTATCGAGAAAATAAATATATCTAATATTATGGATATTTATGAATTAAGTCTAGCAAATTTGGAGGAAACAAGGACATTGAAATTCAAATATTTGAATTTACATATGAATGGTTCTACTAGTTTAACGAAACTATCTTAAAATATTTAAATGAATTTTAATGTATTTAAATTAAATTTGTAAATTTTTTAGTTGTACTGCTATTCTAGAGAGTTTATTAGATTAAATATTCAAATGTTTTTAATACTATTCTTTAAAGTTTATTTTCTAAATTAAAGAGTGAAACGATACTGATATATTCATAGAGATATTTATGAAGTCTATTGATACAATCTATTTTGAATATTCGAAATAGGTGGAGCTACTTCAATTTCATTAATATTTTATTATTTATATATATATATATCTTTCTATGGAAGGTTAAATAATATACATGGAATAGCGAAGATGTGAAACCCTTGAGAAAATAATGTGCTAAAAAATTACAGCTCATCAATTTGAAAGAGGAAATTGAAATAATTTTTATATTTACTATTATATCACTGTGAAATGAATAAGAAGAATAAGAAACCTTGTGCGAATGAATAAAAATATTATCTTTTACTATTTAAATAAGAAGAAGAAAATGAATAATATATGATTTTTCTGATACTATTTAAAGAATAAGAAGAAGCCTATGTGACATTGATGATTATGTTAAATGTTGTTGTTCATTTTTTAAGATCATATATATCTGTCAGTTGTTGCTGGAACTATTAGATGAACCTCTATTCAACTTCTACATCTCATCAGTTTTCTTTGAAGTTTCATCTACTCATACTCAGTCATTGGTGGAGTGTATACTTATCATATTATGCTATAGATGTTTTATTTACTTATAAAATAACTAAAAGGCCTTAAAAATAATTATAAGGTGTAACCTTACTATACTCAGTTATAGATTTCCCCAGTAAATGGACCTTCTA
Source organism: Viscum album (assembly GCA_963277665.1). Taxonomy (NCBI): domain Eukaryota; kingdom Viridiplantae; phylum Streptophyta; class Magnoliopsida; order Santalales; family Viscaceae; genus Viscum; species Viscum album. The sequence continues at coordinate 1,780,006,122 of OY728157.1, forward strand.
GTGAAACTCACCAGATTCACAGAGTGTCGGTGGAGTGGACTAGGAGATTTATGTTCTCTGAATGACTATACATCATATTGTGTCTTTCTTTAATTTATTTTATTCCATTTATTACTCATAGTAGAGATATAAATAAAGTATATCTCTATTTCAAGAGAGGCATTATAATTTTTTTAAGATTTTTAAAAGGAACCAACTCACCCGCCTCTTGTGTATTATTCATAATCATTCTAACACAATAATTGGTATCAGAGGTTGGGATACATTGGATATATTTATCATTTTTAGAAATCCAAGATTATTCAAATGTTTCTATCCATTTACAATAATTGGAATAAAAGTATTGGATCTAGTGAATGTATTTATTTTTTATCTAACATGTCTGATTTAAAAAACCAAAAAATGAAAAACATTTAATGGTAATCGTAATGAAGGTATTTTGATGATCTATACTCCTTATTAACAAGGGTATAATTATGGATTCTGAAAAATCCATGCTAACTATTTATATGAATAATATTGGTTTAAATGTTTATATTAATATTTTCAAATTTTATGAAATCCCTAGTGAAAAAAGGAAGGATGCTACCAAAGAAGTAGAGTATGATGTTAATTTAACAAACCATGAATGCAATTACACGTGGTCATGGTCCTATGGAATTTTATCATGCTTTAAAATGTTATAATGACTATGATATGTAATAGAAGATCAACATTTATTATGAAAGAACTTATAAATGGATAGAATTTTTTAATGATGTTTCTACCTTGGGAATACCAATTTAAAAACTAGATCATGTGTAAGGAGTTGATTTAGATGTATCAAGTTGATAAGAAATGTGAAACATAAATTCATAATTCTATCAAAACCAAAAATATTTCACTTTCTGATTATAGTCATTTGGATTCATGATATTAATATACTCAAATATATGAAGTTGATCACGAAAATAAAATGGTAATTGTTTATCTTATGACTCATTTTGAAGAGTACAATATTCTTACTCTCCATATTTTCATTCAGAAAAATTTTATTATATTGAACTTAATAAATATTGATTTATGATAGAATATAAATTTCAATCTTTAAATAAAGATAATATAAGACTTATAAAATGTTATGAGTCTATTTTTATTGAAAAGGAATGTTTTGAAAACCATATTATAGATTTAAGATCTAACCCTTCCAAAAATTCCTGATCTTTAGATGAAAATAAAATTAAGGAATTATTAGATAAACTTGATACTTCAAAAATAACCCTAGTATTCTTATTAAGGGAGTTAATTCTTTAAATAATATTCTCTATAAAAAAAAATTCATAATGAAAAACATGGTATTCATAGTAATGGAGAAAATCCAAAATTATATAAGAATTATTTTTTCCCCAGTTCTAAAATTAAATGCAATAATACTATTAAATGTCTATATTGTGTTATTAATGGACATTAAACTAATGAATATTCTTTTTTGATTTCAAAATTTTTTTAATAAATCATGTTAACAACTCAGATGAATTATTTATCATTAATTTTGAAATGAATTATCAAAATTAACAGAGGTGGTTACTGATGTCTGTAGTTTCTAACACTACTAGAACCAAAATAATATGGGTACCAAAAGAAACTTGTATTTTATATTTTTCAGGTATGCCCTGCTGGAATTAATTATCATATCATTAAGTGGTTTCTTAAAGATTATTAAAATATCTTATATTTCTATTTATTATACTTTTAAATAGAAACTTCATTATAGTCGAAACTATTAATCTAGGAAGTAATTCATTTCCATTTAAATATTCGATTTAAATGCACTAATTGTTTCATACAATAGGGATAAAAACTATTAAATGTCTTATTTTTTCATCCTTATTTAATTATACTTATATTTAAACTATTAATATTTTCCCAATATATTATTTTATGTGATGAATTATGTCTTTTAATTTTGTGGTTAACATAATGGATTCTCATTAAAATCTTATATTGGCATGTGTTAATCAATTAAATGTTGTTTTTATTATAAGTATGTGTTTCTATTTATGGCTATTTAAAATAATTTCCTATTTTAAATTATTCTATTGTTTTATATAAAAAAATGTTCTTATATTAGATTAAAATATATTTTTCATATCTAACATAGACAAATATTTTTAATATTATTTGAAAATCTATTTTTTAAAATATTTTGAAAACAATTTATTTGAAATTATTTAAAAATAAATATTTAAAAATTCATTGAAAATATTTTATTTTAATTCATTTATAACTATGATGAGTCTTTGGGAGAGTTATTTTAAATCTTTATCACGTGTTAAAATATTTTATTGTTATGGAATTAATTAAATTGACTGATAGAATTTTAATGTCCTTGATAATCTCTTATGATTCATTTAATAATAGTTTACATATTTTCATGGCTCCTTGAATATGTTAATTTATATTTTTGAAGAAATAATGAATTTTGCTAGATTTATATTACTGTATGTATTCAGAATATATTTTTTCACACCCTTCGCAATAACTCAAATTTTTGATATTCCATAAAGGGGTAGAAAATATTGTTTTTAAAATTTTAAATATTTTTTATACTACTGTTTAATTTTCAAATTCCTATTCTTTATATAAAGAGTAAATATAGTGGATTTTTTAATATTTGGAAGAACTCAACTCTGTGATCATTAAAAAAGTGGGATAGAAGTTGGTAGATGATTAGGGTTTTGTAGTTATAAAAAAGGGGGCTAATGTTGAGTGGCTTCTTGATATTATCATATTTGTTAGGTTTTGATAGTTAATTCAACCCATCATTCTTTGTTTTCTAATAAATTCTTTGAACTGGTTTCAGATATAATATATCTCCACATCTATTTTATATTGGAAAAAATATTGATCATATTCTTACACCATCTATTCCATTTGAATGATGAAAATATTATATTAATTTTATCTGTTTATTTTGAAATCCAATTCAATTGTTTCTATGAAGGAAAATAAATGATGTTGTTATAAGTCATTCAGTAATAATGTATCTTTTCAGCTTAAATTCACCTTTGTTTTTATTATATATCAAGATAAAGTTCTTAGATTCATATAATTCCTATTCATATAGATGAATAATTGGATTATCTAAAAATAATTAGTTTATTAGGATGTTTGAACATGTGTTTTTGATGCAAAAGAAAATAACCAAAGTTGCTACAACATTTTAGAAACTCTAAAGTGTACAGATTTTCAATGCTACTATTTTTTAATTGAATGCATGTGCCAAAAATATTAGAATCATGCAAAACCTAGTGTGATGGAAATAAAATAATTTTATCTTGATTTTCTTATTTTTCATCAAAGGTTGAAAATGTATTTTTGATGTTTAATAACATATCCAATTTTTTTCAATGATGTTTCCCAGCTACCGTTTTTCTAGAACATTATTTCTTCTATTTTTAGAAGATATAATGAGATATAGAGTTTTGATTGATGTGATTCTTGATCTATTAGAAAGATATTGATTTTTCTAAAAATATTTCTTCTAGAAAAAATGATAAATAAGATGTTATGATCCTCTTAAAATTAAATGAAATATGTAATGGTAAGATACCTATATTTTCATAAATACGGTTGATTTTGTGAAATATACTTTTAAATACAAAAGTATGGTATGTGAAGAAAATGTTGGATAAAAAGTATGGTACATGAACTCTGCATTGCAAGCGATCCCTATGGTACTTTCTAAAAAGAATTCAATATATTTTGTTTCCACCATAAATGTTAAGTTAAACACCGCAACTAAAATGAAAGTGGAGTTCAACCCACTATATATTTTTGTCTCATCAACCTGTATTTTAATACAAATAAGATATAAAAAACTATGGAAGTATCATGATTTGTTTTATGAAGAATCTATAAATAGTTTCCGAAAAATATAAAAAATGGGTTCTAATATCTACAAGAACATATAGTAGTTGTTGAAAAAAATGGATGACGATTTAGTTCGTCATCTCTCATGAATAAGTGTTATTTTAGATCAGTTTTCTGGAGAAGTAGATGCGATTTTGGTTTGTTGGAAAAATGAAAATTTATAATATTCAAGATATTTCTGAAGTAGGTTATGTGAAATTAGAGGGAACATGGTTATTCAAATTCAAATATTATAATTTATAAACAAATTGTCTTTCATATTTTCTGGAATAGTTTTAGCTAATTTAAAGAATGTTTGAATGGATTTAAAATAATGTTTTAAAAAATTCAATAGTTTTATTATTCTAATGATTTTATCTGATAAAATATTCAAATGTTTTTGAATATTATTTAATGAATATTGTTTTCTGAAATAAAGAGTGAAATGGTAATGCACTATTCTTTTGGATATTTATTAAGGATATTGACTTAGTTTATTTTGAATATCCAAGGAGGTGGTGCTATATCAACTTCTCAAATATATTATTACCTTTATTCACCAATCACTAGAAGGTTATGAAATATAAATGGAAGAGATGATATATGAAACAATTATGAAAATAAAGTGTTAAGAAATAACATCCCATTATTTTTGAATATGGAACTGAAATACCTTTTTATCCATTATTTTCTCAATGTGTGATGAAAAAGAAGAAGAATGCAGCATGCACCAATGAATAAAACATTTTTTTGTTGATGTTTAAGGAAGAAGAAGAAGTATGTGTGATTTTTTTGTTACTTTTTAATTTATAATATGATTCTTAAGTGATATTAATGATTATTTTTATTGATCTATTTGTTTTTTAAAGATCATATATTTTTATTAGTTTTTGCTAAAACTATGAGCTGAACCAGTATTAAACGTATACATATCATCTATTTGTTTGATGTTTTTTATTCTCATATTCATTCATTGGTGGATTGTTAAATTCTCATACTAATGTTAGGATATTTAAGTTCCCTTTAAAATAACCATAAGTTCATGTAAAATCTTTTTGTGGTGTCAAATTTTCACACTCAATTGTAATGTTCCCTGATAAATGGACCTGCTAGTGAAAATCACCAAGATCATGAAGAGAGAATTGGGGGGAGTGGACTTGGGGATATTTATTCCTAAAATCACTATAAATCTCTACGTGTTATTCATTACATTATTTCTATTCTATTACTTACTCATCTATGAGGGATAATTAAATGATCACTTTATTTCAAGAGGGTTGTTTAAACTTTTTCATGAATTTTAAAAGTAATCAACTCGCCCACTATTGTTTCTTCGTCAGAGTCATTACACCACAAAATAAAGCCACACCACCATTCCACAATATATTAAAAAATGGAGAATAATACAACAAAAATAAGATATATCATTCTAAATCCTCCACATCAATGTTCTAGCTACCCTGAAAATGATATAATCACAAAAAATTCACCCCGAGCCCCTATCCTGTAGCCATATACTCCACATCGTTTCCACTCCATGCGGTAAAATGTAGGACCACTCCATATAGTATCCATGAAAAATGTGGAAGTGACACCAAAACACATATTTTGGGACTCCTACACTACAACCAGCATCTCTAAATCATAGCATCCCACTGTATAGCACAAAACCATGCTCTACACTTTAGAGCTATCCTTTGATAGATTTTCCAACTCCAACCTTCTTCTTCCCCCTGAATACCTCAAAACCTCCTAGGGACACCTCCACCACCCAAATCTCCACTAATTATTGGTTCAAAAGGTCCTATATATTAACCACCAATCACATATTTAACTCCAATGCATTCATCATAATAGAAAATGAATACACAATTTATAATAAAAAATACCAATAGTCATTCGTATTTTAATAAGAAAAAACAAAATGCCATTAATTTTTCCCAATTAAATAAAAGGTATAACATGAACATAACATATTCATAGATATAATTTTAATTATTAAACAATATATAGTAAATTTTCTAATAATCATCCATATTTGAATAACAATATATGAAATGTAAATAATTTTCCCTATGTTGATAAAAGGGATAACATGATCATCACCAATATAGAGAAATAAGGTGTTTAGTTAAACAATACATTGTTATAATTCCTGAGTTATCAATAAACATCCATATTTAAATAATAAATATACATATTTTCAAGTTTTCCGTAATAAATATATGGAATGACTTTCTCTATACCCATCCATCAAGCTAAAATTATATAGAGTAATAGTATATGGTTAATTCGATAATTTCCCACAATAAATTAATATATGGTATTTAGTTGAACACCCATCAAATAATGGAAGTAAAATATGGCATTCAGAATGAAAAGGAATTGCATGGACAATGTTTAAGATAAAACAATATAACTCAAAGAAAGGATAATGAGCTATAGATATCCCTTATGAGAAACATACTCTGTAAGGTAATAAATATACAACAAATATTTATATAGTAGGAATAAAATGGATACAAAATAGTGATATAATACCAAACAATACAATGAAGTGTATAATGTACCCAACTTATATGAAATAATTTAAAGAGAATGATCATAACTTAATGATTGAAAGTTTAGTTAAAAAAATCATTACCACCAGGGTAATAATTGAATCAATAACCATTTGAATAATAGAATAAAATTTGTATTGGTATATCCCATAAAATATGAAAATAATAATGATAAAAATACATTGATTCATAGTAATTACAACATTAATGGAAAACATGGGGGCATAAAATGTATTACATCTCAAAGAATCAGAATTGACACCAAGAAAAACCTTTCGAAATTTGTAATTTTTTTAGAAAAAACTCCATGATAGAATGAATATGGAATATAATATTTAAAATAATTTATTTTAATTGAATAGTGATAGAAAATTATTGTTTTAATTATTTTTACAATGAAAAATAAAACACAGGGTATAAAATAAACATGTCTCAAGGAGTTTACATTTGGGACAAAGAATCCTTGCCAATTATCCTAACTTCATAAAATGTACATTAACCCCATATATCACAAATATATAAATCCTAAAACTTGAATTACTAATTTTAATTATATCCTTTTTAATATATACTCTTTATATATATATCCATTATTTATACTAATTCATGTTAGTTGTTACTTATTATAAATACCAGGTGAAAATAATCTTGATTATTTTGAACTGTAATCATAAAAACGGTATTGTTGTTAATTATTGATACAATTTTAATAATTAAAATAAAATTTAAGGTACTGGAATAGGTGTTCCATGATATTTATACGTTTATAATTTCATTCTACTTTAGTTTTGGTTACTAACCATGAATATGGAATTGACTACAATCTTGTTTCGATAAATCTTAATGAATGAAAGGAGTTTTTTAAATTAATGTGTTTAATAATAAAGATAACATTATAGAAAAAATTCATTATTACTTATTTATATTATATTATAGAATAAATTATTTTCCCATATTCATCCATTATATAATTTAATTTTATTGGTAAAGTTGGCAGTTAACCCGACCCAAACATGATTATACCATGTTTAATGAATTATTATGTGGTGGTTTAGTTGTAATATAATTATATCATAAGAATAATGATAATATTTAGTTTTTATTTTTATTTAAATATCAAAATTATAAATAAATATAAGAATAATTAATTTATTTGAAAACATTACATGATATGTATAAAAATATTTTCCACTTAGTATTCTTATTTGAAATGATTGATTTGATGATGATTTGTTTTTGATAATACCATTAATAGGTTATCCAAATTACCCTAAATAACTAATTATAGCATAAAAACGTATTTATCTATTAAAACCATTCATAGTACCATCCATGAATGGCAGTAATGAAAAAAAATGAAATCAATCATTATATGGAGGCAGTAGTCTATATGTACAGATGTATTATGATTTGATTTTACATATAACATGAGAAATTTATAATAATTTTTATAATTTAATAATCTAAAATATGATTTCAAAATCAGACTTATATATTAAATTCCCTATTATGACCATCCTTGTAAGGAGATGATGAAAAAAGCCACATGTTTCATTATAGAGACAGTAGTCCGCAAAAAGCACGAGTGGCAATTTCATATTTCTTAATAGAAAGGTGAAAGTTGGTTAATGAATGTATCATAATTATAATAATATAACAGTATACTAATAATAATTATTTTTTCATTTTAATGTGATTAAATTTAATTTTTGGAATAATAAGTGAACCTAAATTGATATAAATAGATATAAGAGGTTAAAAATTTATATGTCAATTCATGGAATTTCTCCTTTGAAAAAGGGGTTATGCATTTGGGGGATGGTATTCTGAGAAAACAACAACCTATTTAAGGTGGATAGGAATGTGGAGTAGAGTATTGGTCATATTTTGGGGTGAAATAATGTGGTTGTGGTGATATAGGAAATTAGGATAGTAGATTACCTTTTATAAGTTAAAAGGGATAACATTTTTGTAAATACGCCAAACTCTTCAACAATGGGAAGTCACTATCCAAGAATATGGCTCTAAAATGGATAAATAATGGATTTTTGAAGGTTTAAGGTTGATAAAATCCTCAAATAATAATTCCTAAACATGTTTTAAACATTTTAGATGTATTTTACTCAAATATTATTTAATTTAACCATTTTTTATTTTACCGTGGTAACTAGTTTTTACCAAATATAAATTATCCTTAATGAAAAAAGATAAAAAAACCCTTATTAGATAATTTTTATTTAATGATTCCAAATTAAGATTTCATTTTATTATATTAATTCACTAAAAGTGAAAAAAAATTAAAATACTAAATGTATAATGTATTTTTTTTTTGAAAATTATAATTTAAGTTGTAAAGTATCAAATATGGGTTTGTAAATTAAAAAAAATTAAAATTTAAAATCCATTCATAAAATAAATTTTTTTAATTATAAAAATATTTAATTAATTTATAGTTTATTATTATATACTAATAGTGTCATAAATGTCAAGTTATTTATAAAAACTCTATTTTGAACAATTCAACTTAAAATAAACTTTTTCTATAAAAATAATAAAAAATCATATTAAGTTAATATTGATATGTAAAATTTATAAAATAGTGTTCATTTTTTCAAATTGAAATTATAAAATTTATAAAATTAAACTTTTAAATAAAAAATAAGAAATAATGAAAAGCTATTTTTATCAAAAAAAATAGCATTTTAGGAATATTAACCATTCTCATTCATATTTACTATAATTTAATAATTAAATTAATATAAGATAATTTTTATTATAAAATATATGTTTTCACAATAATCAATAGTTTCTTGAAATAGATATACATATCAAATAAAAAGTAAAAAATTTGAAAAATACATTTCTAACCATAAAATTATTGAATTTATCCTTATAACTATACCAATTGAATTTAATTCAGATTAAAATTAGACTTTATTTTATTTCAACTCATACATCATAAAATGGTTATTCATATCCTTATTTCTAATGAAACATGTATGTTTTAGTAGTCATACTAAAATATTACTTTTTTATCTAAATATATCATAATTATTATTTATTTTGTGTTGCGTATGAAGCCATCTATCCACCACAAAAACCATAAATTTTATTAAATAAAGGAGAACAATAAGGCTCAAAGGGGACTGACTTAGGGGGGATTAAAATAAAGAAGTCCTATAGCATCACCTAAAACAATACTCGCACACTCCGAGGGAAATGATCCCAGGTTGGAGAAGGAGACAAAATCATCATCATGAGTAAAATGGGATGCAAGGAAGACTGCCACTTTGTTGCCCTCACGCCAAGTATGAAGTAACCTGGTGCTGTTATCCATGAGAAGATTGCAGTAACGGATATGGTATAAAATTCTCCGAGGAGTGGAGATGTGGTCCATCAGCATGTCGTAGAGAATTTTGGAGTCTGTTTCGATCTCTGAGAGAAGTAGATTGTTAGACATACTGAACTGAATTCCTTTCAGAAGAGACCAAGCCTCAGCCTGCAGGGAGTCTCTACTACCGAAGCAGGGAGTGTATGCTACTACCACACTACCCCTTGAGTTACAGATCACACCTCCATCCCTCATAATTCCCATAGCACAGGACCCATCGGAGTTGAGCTACATCCCTTCAGATGGTGGTCTCCATCATATCCATCGACCCACCGAGACCCTATTGTAGGTAACCCGCACCTTATACCGAAGCAACTGCTACAGTGAAGGAGCATCCTCCCAATTTTTTAGGAGGACCCCCAGGACTAGTATCATCCATTTAGATATAGCGATCATGCCCGCCTTCGAGTACTCAATTCCTTCAAAATGCGATTTTTTCTTCACCTCCCAGATACACCATCAACTGGCTGAAAAGAAAATTTCCCTCCCCTGCTTCTCTGTGTTATTAAAGCCAACTCCATGGAACCACTTCTGCAAGAAGGATTCCCCCAAACCGATTGAAGATGACATGATGGTGAACTCCCCGACTACTTCCCAGACAACGCTGGTGCATTCTCTCTCGAAGAATAAATTTGATGTGGTCTCAACACAGGGGGTCCGACAGCAAGAACATTTGGAAACAATTGAAACCCATTTCCGACAGATCTCCTTATCTATAGAGATTGTGTGGTGTTGAAGCCTCCAAGTGAGGAAATTAAATTTTGGAGGAACACTTTTGCACCAGAGGAGGTGGAACCATGGATCCTCAGCTTGGGCATCCTGGAGGATTGACCTAATTATTTGAATGGAATGGGGCTTGTTTATATGGACATCACTGCTTTTGGTGTCAGAGTTCCCTAGGATGTTTCGAGTATTAAATCATACCTCAAGATGATGGATAAATTATAATCTTTAAAGGACACTAATGAGGATTTATAGTGGTTCTTAAATGAAAATTAGACCTAGATATCCTACATTTCAATTTTACTGGATGAATAGATACAGATGTTGGGGAGTTTGGATGGTACTTGGACTGAGTGGCATGGGAATTGATGATACATTCTTGTGCTGATTTTGGAAGTGGGATTCCAAATAATTGGTTTTGGTTCATGAGTTTTTTAGCAAGATACATTTAATTAATTATATTCTATGTTTTAGATCATTACTGAATTTTTTTACTAATTCAATGTTTCATATTAGTTTTATAATGAATCGATCTTGGCTTCTTGATGAATGGATTTGCTTTTCTAGAGGGAGAATGCAATAGTGAAACTAGAGTGTCCTCATTGATATGTTCTTTAGATCATTTTCTAAGATTTATTTTGGGAAATTAAACAATTTCCTTGTGTTTCATAACCATTGTATCTACTATTAATGAGTTGGGGAGAAACGTAATCCTCATCATCACCAATCTACTTGAGAAATAAATAAAGGTGGTAGAGAACTTAAGTCCCCAACTAGATCTTAGGATTATGTTCATTAGTAATCATAAATCTCAGATGAACCATCATTGACATATTCATCAATGAAAACCTTATTCATTTTCCTCTATTAATCTCAATTTCTTTAGAAACACCCTTCTAAATCTTTTTCGTTTATCTTAATCATTGGGAATCAATTTTTTATCTCATTTTTTAAAGACCTTGACCCCATTAGCGCAGATCTATTTCCTTACCTTATTACATTGGTACTATAAACAATAGATCACATACTAAAGGAGAGAATAGTTTAATGGATTTGGAAAACCACATACAAACATAATAGATAAATAACAATATTGAAAGGAAAAAAATATAGTAACTCCATTTGAAACACCCATAAACTCGTAGATTATCCATGAAAGCCATTGACAATATACATATTTTCATCTTTAGGAAACATAAAACATAAAAAAGGGGTGATACCAAATGAACAGTAAGGGTAAGAAACACAATGAATCCTATAATAAACTTAAACAATAAGGCATGGTCAAATAAAAATAAATTACATTAAATCATAATCTTGAGCATAATATGGTAGGGATAAAAACCATTTAAATAATTACATAAGTAATCACAAGAGGAAGATATAAAACCATGGATATTTTAATAGTCTAATAAAGACATGTATTATCAATTACCTATATTATAATGAGGGAATGCATAATGTCAGACATCATAACACACCGTCAAGGCTTTGACGAAGACACCAAAAATGGGTAAGGATTCACCTAATAACCAAACTAGTTTGCCTCATGAGATCTTACAATGAATCAAGGGGATATATAGGGAAACTATCTTAACTTAATAAGTCCAGTTAATTCCACATATAAAATGGTGAAACATAACATAAAAATAACTATTGAAAAACTCACATAAAAAATTTGAACACTTTAACCATAAACCATGAATAACACATCCATATTCAAACTGATAATAAAACCTTTAATAAAATATCTTATATGATATCATATGATATCAAACTCTATAAAGAATATTATAAAGGGTGTTGAATTAGAATAAAATTATCTAATAAAATCATTAAGAAATTATTGATAGAAATACCATTTTTTGGAAAGAAGATTTCTTTTGAAAAAATTGTTTGTATATAATCAGATTGTAATCATGATTATCCCATAAAATTAAAGTTAAGGAAAATTAAATTATATTTAAGGAATAAATTATTTACAACTAATGTTAAAACACGTAAAAATATTATTTAGAAACAAGACACTTTAGTGTGGTTTAAGATAAAATATATAATAATCTTTAAAGCGGACAAGGCGTAATTGTTTTCATAAAACTTGAAATGAACTAAAATTGGTTTTCATGATAAAAAAATTATTTTATAGAACTATTTTTTCCTTATAATATATTATGGAGTGTACTTGAAAATGAGAAATACATTGGGAAGTACCCTTTAATCAGGCTTGTATATAGAGAGGAATTGGAATGGGAAACCTATTAAACATGTACTTCCCCATAAAAGAAGACAAATAGATATAGATACATGATTTTGGAAAAAATAAATTAAATATATAAGATTTATATAAAAATAATTAATAATTTCATTGTTGCAAATATAGAGAAATCTTATCTTGAAGTGAGAATAGAGGTTCGGGATGAAACCCTTACGTTATGTTTGAAAGCGTTCTTCACTTCTACTTGACATCATGGATAATGATATTACATTAATTATTAAAATAATGAAGAACATATAATACATTATATGATTTTTAATAATATTATTAAGTTCATTTACGGTCTTTTGATGAGTTATAAGATTCAATTTTGTCATTTAGAAGTGATTGGTCTATTGGGTTTCAAGATTGGTTCACATGTATACATTTATGAAAGATCATGTGAAATGGGAATAGTTATATAGAATAAAACATCTATATTATTAATGAAATAAAATAATATTTTTATGATCTTATATATAATTTTTCCAAATATGAGGATGATTCATTAGGTAAAACGCTTATGATAGCAGTTTGGATTATTTTGGTGGGTTTTTTGATCATCATGCACTAGTTTTTTTATTTCTAATTAATATTATATATATATATATATACTGGTTCCATGACACTAAATAAGTTTTAATATACATATTATAATATTTTTTAACCATAAAAATTATATTATGAATATAATTTAATGCGGTATTAGAATATTAAATAACCATCTTCCAGGAAAGTGGTGAATTGACACCTCGCGGATGGCATTTTAATTTTTTGAACAATAAGGGGAGAGAAGATAATTTATGTTGGATAACCCATAATCATAATAAAATATTGTATATATATGAAAATGGAGTTATAATTCAGGTTTTTATATAGGAGGTAAATAAAATATTATAATGGAAACGAAATTTAATGAAAATTAAATGAACAAAAGAGGATTTTAGCTCTTGTATTCCTCTCCATGAGAACCTCCTTAAGGAACATTGAAATGGTATTTTGGGTGAGAACAAAAAGACCATAATTCAAGGGATAGGTTTGGGAGATTGTTTTGGAAGGAATTGGAAAATATTCAATGCTCTGGAGGTGTGAGGAGAATGGGGGTGAGGGGTGGTTTTGTCGTGGAGGCGAGGAGTGTTTTTGGAATATCTTAGTCATTTCTATATTATTTTGGCTGAAGACTATAAATAGAATGATAATTGTCACTAAAAATAATAAAATAATGAAATTTAGTTCTAGATTATGGTGATTAAATTTGAAATGACTCAAGGAATAGTGTATTTAACTTATAATATATTTATACTGTAAATTACTGAATTTCTCTATTCATTAAAAATAAATTATATTAGAAAAATCCAAAAAATGAACTCTAACCATTTTTTTATGTTTATAATTCAAAAATGGACTCTATTTTTTGATTTTTTTTTCTAATTATGAAAATTTTAAATTTTAAATAAATTCGTCATCTGCTAGAAAAATATGGATTTTTATATTATAACCAATTATATGAAACATTCAAAAATTAATTAATGTCTCATAATATTATTTTATAATAATAATATAATAAAATATTAATTCTTGAATCTATTTCATGAAAAACAATATTCTTTTAAATATTTATTTTAATTATAGAATTTTGACTTAACATTTATGCTTCACAAAAATACTAATACATAAGTTATCATTTTTAAAACATTTATTTCCTTATTTCATGATATAAATATATCATATCACTACAACATAAATTGAATTTAGTGGCGGTTTTGTAGCGGTGGTTCACAAACCGCCTCTAAACCTTCTTGTAAAATGGTTTTGCGGCAGTTTATAATAAACCACTGCGAAACCATCTCTTTTTTTACACTCTCGACCCTTCCCATTGACCCTGACCCTAATTCTCCCCCTGACCCCATGTGACCCCATGACCACCTTCTCCCGGCGACCCCCCATGACCCCCTTCTCCCGGCGACACCCCCCCCCCCCCCCCGACGACCCCCCCCCCCCCTGCGACCCCCACGACCCCCCTTCTCCCAGTGACCCCCCTTCTCCCAATGACCCCCTGCGACCTCGTGACCCCACGACCCCCACGACCCCATGACCCCGTGCCCCCTTCTCCCAGTGACCCTGCAACCCCCTTCTACTGGTGATTTTACTATGAGCCGGTATTGTTTAGGATAATTTTTCATGTTTACATTGAATTCATATTTTTTTGTTCTATTTATGAATAAATCATATCAGTACAATTTTTCTTGGGTAAATATAGTTTAGTTTAGTTCGATCTAGTTTTGTTCAGATCAATTTGGATTGGTCTATTTTGTTTTTTTTTTCAATTTATAGTTATTTATTATTTTTTAGTTAAAGTAGTGTTTGGAAATATTGAATATATATGATTTGGTTCATTTCAATTCAATTTAATACATTTTTTTCATATTATTCAGTTGAATTTAGTGTAGTTAAATAAAATAAAATAAGATTTATATTATTTTTATAACTATTGTTACACTTTAATTAATTTAAGGTTTGATTGTATTCAGTTTGATTCAATTTAATTTTACTCTCGATAGGTTGGTTCAAAAATTTTAATGTTTGTTTGATCACTTTTTCTTTAATTTGAAAATTTATGATACATTTTAATGTAGTGATTGTCAATATGAATATTTATAAGATATAAAATTAGACAATTTAAATTTTTTATAATTGTTTTGTTAATTTTATACGAGGGTTTATTTTTTAAAATTGAATGATTCAAGTGTAATGATTTAGGTTAAAATCGTCCAATGAAATAGTTTTTAATATAAAATGATTTTATAAATTTTAAATCATTGGAATAAATTTATGCAATCAGTGTATAAGATTGGAGCTTTAATGGTCTTAAAATTAGTAGTTTTAGTAAACAACCTTGTAATTGATTGGTTAGACCATGAAATGATCTTACAATCAATGGGTTTCTGAATTTTTGATTTCAAACAGTTTGAAATAAATGTGTACATTATATAAATAGTTTTTTTGAAATTGTGTAAAGGTTAGGGTTGGATGGTTTTAATATTTTTTAGGTCAATTTTTTACAAATATTTCATATTTATTTCCTATTTTCGGACATGTCATTGTATTTTAGTTTGGTAAAATAAGTCTGAGAGGACACTGAATATTGAATAATTAGATTTAGATATATTGTTTTGGATCAATACATGTCATTCTTGGTTTTTGTGTTTCATTTTGACTAAATTAATTTTGATTTGGTTTTGTTAGGTTATGTTTTGTATGGGTTAATTGTGTTCACTTCCGTTAAATTCAATTAAATTTTATTTGTTTTTTTTTCAATTATAATTATGTTGGATTTGGATTGTTAAATATGGTTCGAGTCATTTCTTTTGCATCTATTTTTATCCAGTCTTGTATTATTTAGATATATTCAATGATTCTTACATGTCTTCAGTTCTATATTATTTTGTTCATTTAGATTTGGTTCCTTTCAATATGGTTTAATTAAATTAATTTTCAATAATTTTAAATCTAATCTATGTAGAAAACATTGTATTCCCATCTTTCTTATTCATTGTAAAATGATTTGATTTATTGTTATCAAATGGATGATTGTTTTGGTTCCCATATACTTGTGGTAGTATCTATATGCCCTATTGACTGTATCACATTGTGGTAGCTTATGATTGATCATTGAATATCATGATTATGAAATTTATAATGTAATTGACATTGAACTCATGGGAAGAGTATTGATGTTGGTTTATGGGATAATAGAAACTATGGGATTATTAGATTAATGCTCAGAGGTGCATTTGATGGAAATATAAGAATTGTAATGGAAAATATTAAATCCACCTGGATCTAGTGAACTAAATTTATTAAACAAGAATTTTTATTGAATTTAAAAAATGATTGGATAGTAATATCCCTTTACTATTTCAAAATGTTTAATGGTGATGAATCATGATACTTATGTTGATGCATTGAATCTAGTCTCTACTGGTGTAGTAAAAAATTAAATGGATACCAAGAAACCTCAATCAAAAGTTCATAGGCGATACAAACGGACATACATGCAAACCCGAGATCATGTCAGGCCTACTATACTGAAAAAAAAATACACACCAAGCCTAGTTTGGAAGTGCATGTCAAACATTATAGGCCAAATAATGACCTTACTATACTTAATTCCAAGAATCTAAGATCTAATATAGCTCCAACATGTGCAGTCCCTCATGTGAGCACATAAAAAATAGTATGGATTTCACTATACCATAGCACATAAACTTGAGAATATTCTCCAAAAATAAGTACAATTATATTATGCCTACTTTAAGATCAATGGATCATCTTTATTATATTACGTTTCGTTAATATTACACTATCATATATATGAATCTCTTTATCTATTTAGTATTAACAATGTGTTTTAATTTTTTTTTTGTATTGACACATTGTGATATACATGGATAAAAGCTGGATCACATTACTGAGGAACGCACCTTAGTATGTTAAGGGTTTGAAAGAGTTTTTAGATTTGGAATTTCTAATCAATCTGTTGAAGGGAGAATAATATTTCCATGTCCTAAATGTAAATTTATAATATGGTTGAAGTGAGATGAATTTTATGAACATTTAATATTAAAGAAATTTTCTGATCAATATTTGTGTTGGATTTGGCATGCAGAATAGAACGTTATAGAAAGATTGAGCATTGATGTTAATACACAGAATGTGGTCCCAACTTTGTCGACAATGGAAAATGAAATGAAAAACCTCATAAATGATGCATTCGGCACTGCAAGACACCACTATCAACATCCAAACATAACAGAACAACCAGATAAGGGTGCTACAAATTGCAATGAGACAAGTCATGTTTTTTAGACTGTAACACAACCAGATCAAGATTGTAACATATCATTTGATACTCTTTTTGTTTTTTTGGAGCCGAATGTAAGAGAAGACTTCACTGAGGAAAATGTGTTTCATGATTTAGTAGATGATGGAAATCAACAGTTGTATAGTTGGTGTTTGAAATATTCAAAGCATTATTTTCTGCTGAAGTTGTACCATATCAAATGTCTATGTGGAATTACAAATAAGGTAATGTCCATGATATTGGAATTGATTCGTGTTGCATTTTCTTGAAGAAAAAATCCCCGAGTATTTTTATGATATGATAAAAGTTGTTAACAGGTTTGGTCTGAATTATACAAAAATACATGTGTGTCCTAATGATTGTATGCTTTATTGTGGGGAGGATTCAAGTAGACAGAATTACAAAAAATGTTCTTCTTCTAGATGGCAGTTAAAGGGTGATGTTGGAAGTCTGAATCAATATAATTTCATGGAGAAGATTGAATGGAACACACCTACAAAGGTTTTGTGTTACTTTCCTTTGAAGCCTCGATTGTAAAGATTATTCATGTCATCGAAAACCACCGAACACATGAAGTGGAATTCTGTAGAGAATAACAATGATGGTTTAATGAGACATCCACGAGATTCATAATCATGGAAGAAATTTGATTCATTACATTCATATTTCTCAGCTGATCCTAGGAATGTTCGATTGGGATTGGCTGCCAATGGATTCAACCCATTTGGGACTCTGAGTACCAGTTATAGCATTTGGCCAGTTGTTTTGATCCTTTACAATCTGCCTCCATTGATGTTTATGCAACAAAAATCTTTTATCATTTCAATGATTATTCCTAGAAAACAAATGCCTGGAAATGATATTGATGTATACTTGCTGCCATTGATTGACGAATTGCATGATTTATGGAGCAACGATGTTGAGACATTTGATACTTCTTCTAAAACAATGTTCAAAATGCATGTTGCTTTAATGTGGACCATTAGTGACTTCCCTGGTCTTGGGAATTTTTTTGGTTAGAACAATTACATGGGTTTGGCTTGTCTAGTTTTTAACTTTTATTTTGATCCCAAACAGCTACCTCATAGTACAAAATGGTCCTTCTTTTTCCATCGAAGATTTCTTGATGCATCTCATAGATTTCAACTAAACAGATCCAAATTTAATTGTTTCATTGATCGTAGACCACCTCCAAAGTTGTTAATTGGATCTAAAATATTGACACAACTTGAAAATGTCGAAACAGAATTTGGGAAGGTTCATCATTTGAATGATATCGGAAAACGGGTCTGAAATGCATCATGAAGTGAAATCAGAATGCAACAATGGAAGAAAAAAATATATTCTTCAAACTTCCATATTGGCAATTTAATTTTTTGCGGCATAATCTTGGTGTGATGCATATTGAGAATAATTTTTGTGATATTTTTATTTTCACGTTACTTAATGAGCATGAAAAGGCATCAAATGGAGATTTTGGTGCGATGTCAATGATACTTCGTTGACCGTGAAAAAAATGTATGAGAAGCTACCCAGTGGGGTACCAAAAGAACAGAGGAAAGTTCTTGTTGATAGAAATCGTGATGAGAAGTGGATGGTATTGAAATATATATTATTATATAATCCTCATTTTACATTTATACATGTATATGAAGAGGAGATGACATTAAATGCAATACTGTTAAATTGAATTTGATTTATTTCTAGATCTCTCAAGATATAATTCATCAAACTGGGCTAAGCAAATCATCTCTCACACTGCGGGGTCAAAAAGCTTTTCTAGAAGTCGAACGACTCTGATAATATTTTAATTAGTTTAAATATTTATAAGACAATATTATCTGTTTAATATATTAAATTGTGGATTTATCTTTTCTTAATGCAGTCATAAAGTTTAGGGCACGAAGCATCACGAACTGAAGTGTGGTTTGATGTTCACAAAAAATCAGATGGAAGTTTTGTTAATGATCCTTCAAAATAAGTTGGCTTATGAAGTCGATTTTTTATTATAATAACTTATTATCAGTTTTTATGGTGTTAATATATATTGATATCTGATTTATAGGTAAAAATTAATGAACTATGGGATACCAATCCTGGGCAGTCCTACTCAGTCTCCCAGGATGACCCGGTAGCTAAAGTCCTTGGGAAGGAGCATCCTGGTAGAGTGCGTGAGATGGGTTTCATACCCATACCATCTGAGGTCTTTGTCATGCCACCATGGATTCTAGCTGCATCTACTTCTGGTTATAGTCGGTCCATACCCGAAGATGCTCAGAGGGAGATTGCTTCTCTACTAACCACAGTTCAAGACCCGGGGGCTCAGATATCCGCTTTGTAGAAAGTGATGATTGATATACATCAGCAGATGAGCAGATATTCCCCCAGTGGTAGTTCATCGATTGGTGGTAGGAAGGTAAATCACAAAAAATCAAAATCCTTTAGTTTTCAAACTTTTATTGGTTTTAAGTTTAAATATATATATGCAACAGTATTTAATTTTCAATATAATGTTCTTACAGGTGACAACAGAAAGTGGAGATGGAGGTAGAGAGGGTGACGATACGTGTTCATCATCAGACCGTGAGTAGATGTATTGTTGATGTATTGGACAAATATGGGAACAGTTGGTTTGTATATGTATCATGTGTGGCACATAGTTTCCACCAAACATTTTCACGACCTAACATTTTCTTGATTTCTCATGTTTCCTTTTATGCATTTTATTGAATTCTAATGTTTCCTTTCATGTCTTGATTTCATTAGTGTGGTATGCACCATATATGTTGATTCTTTATTGTGATGATTCATTTTTTATGATTCATTTTTTATGAGTATTATTTCCATATAATTTTAGGACTGAAAGGGAAAAAGATTTTATGCATTTAGAGTATGGTTCTATGTTTTTCATGGAGTGTTTAACTCATTTTACGAGATTTTAGGTTTTGTGTATATTTGTCTTATGGATGATCCATCTAGGGTGATATGATTTTTGTTCGGGCACAATCATGTTGTTTAATCATAGGTGAATGTATTTTTGTTGTCCACCATATCAAAAATAAATTTGGTTCTTTTACATAACATAACTCGAGGAATGGTTTGGGCACAAAGTAGGGTAGTTTAGTTTGTTGACCCAATGGAAAAGTGTTTGGTGGAAGGAAGTGACACTTTTTGACCTATCATTAATGGAATAATTTCTAGATCATTGGTGTTGGTAATTATATTTTCTATCATTGGTGGGGGAGTTAGGGATACATGGGGAGACTGTGTGATGGTAATCAATTTGAGTGTCGAGATTGCAGTAGGATGAGCCATCTACAATATTTTTGTAGATCATTTCCTGTAGTATACAGTTAATGAGTGTCTGCAATTATTCCACGTTTAGGAGTGGGGAAATCAGATTCATGTTAGTAAGGGAGATATTTTTTGGCCAATCGATCAGTCTGAAGTGGTGTTCATGGTCAAAGTATCCTGACACAATACTTACATCACTAGCATAGAGGACCTTCTCAAGGTATATAGGCTATATATTAGGGCCACAGATCAGTATAATTGTATAATGTGAGGCCAATATTTTAGGAAAAAATTGTTGGACCTTCTATAGTGAGAGGTACTATTTTGGTAGCTTCCACTTTTGTATCTAATTTTTTTGATATAGGTGCTTCTCATTCCATCATATTTTTGCATGTTGTGGAGATCCTTGGGATCGACATTCAGTTTTCCTATGAAGTGATGACACTCAAAACAGTGTTGGGGATTTGATTAGAGAATTTATGTTAGTGTAGGGAGTGGACCTTGATATAAGTGGGTGTCACCTTGTATGGGACCTCGTTTTCCTTGAGATGATGGTTTTGACATCATTTTTGGGATGTGTGATGTCCCGGACCTGGCTACCCCTCAACCTGAGCCCCAAGCCCGGTTGGCCACATGACCCCTGGCTTGTATCCCCATAGGCCAGGGGATGTCGACTAGCAGCGGGGGTGTAATGGTAAGTCAGTTGGGGAGACTGTACCCCACATGTCAGAGTACACAACGGTATAGCAGCAAAGTAATAAAAATAGAGGAAGCATAACTAATGGATAAACAAGAGAAAAATGGAAACATACAAACCAAACAACAGAAGTAAGAAGAACCCTGATAGATATACAAAATCCACATAGGTAGTGTCTAATACAAAATGGATGCATGGCATGCTGATACAGTAGAAATAGCTGGAAAGCATGCTATACAGTAATACAAAAAGAGAACAAAGAACAGAAGTAGTCCACGAGCATCTCTAGACAAGCTCTATCCTCTGATTTGGATCTACAGCTAGAACATAAATGTATCAACAACTTGAAGTTAGGCCTTTGCCCCTACTAGTACCTGCAGCAGTAAAGTCTAAACGGGTGCCAAGGAGGCCGCTCGGGTAGGGTGTGAGACAAGTCTTAGTAGGCCACCACCAATGGTGTCTACGTGTAATCCAAATAGGTGTTCGAAAAATAAAACAGTGTGTGGTAAACTGCAAGTAAGTAAAGCAAAGTAATAAACAACCCTCCTGCTCAGGTTCCAGAAGGACACCTGGCGATTCTACCTACTTCCGCTCGTAGCTGGTATTCTGAACAATCACTAGGGGTATAAGTACATAGATATAGGTTATCACTGGCACGAGGTAAGCATGCCTCTCATCCATAATCATTGTAGATGGCGTGGGGAAGAATGCCTCCCACCCATAAAGGATATATATATAGGCATGGGGTAAAAATGCCTCCCGCCATCACACGGAGATTCATCTGGAATGGGGTAAGAATGCCTCCCGCCCATACACAAAGATTCATCTGGAACGGGGTAAGAATGCCTCCCGCCCACATATGGAGATTCATCTGGAATAGGGTAAGAATGCCTCCCGCCAACACACGAGTTATCACAAGCAAGTAAATATAGTAAATCATATTCATTCACATCTCAATATATAATGAAATACATCTTATATCATATCACATTAACAAAGCATGGAAAATTCCATCTTATAATATCACATAATCACATCTCAAGGCAACATACATTTCAATTCGTTCAAGGGGTTCAGGCTATCTCATCCTAGCCAACCTCTAACCAAGACATCTCATTTTCTTAAATTGTAAAATCCCATTCAAGACATAGCACTAAGGTCCAAAGGTGAGAAAGGGTCAAATATCAAGGCATACCACCTATGTTTGACCACTCTCGGTCCACACCTCATATAAACACCCTATCACGGTAAGATTCATCAGTATCTTACCACACTAGTCATTTAGATATGAATCCGTCATTACAAATAAGTGTTTTGGAAAAAGAAAAAACACAACACGATGATAATAACTCAAGAATGCGAAAACCCAAAATGGAAACCACGTGACCACCTACCTTAGGGTTGTAGGCGTAAGCTCGCTTGATATCGACCTCAGATTCGTAGTAGGTTGGAAGAGATCTGAGTTTCAGTCCAACACCCTGGAAATAGGGCATATGAGCCTGTGGAAAAATAACAAGACGGGAGGCAAGATTCATCGAGGAAAGAAGGGTGCATGAGGTAAGCCTTACCGAGGGTGATCCAATGCCTTCGATGGATCGAGATTTGGACACCGGATAAATAATCCACAATAGAAAGAGTGAGAGGAGGGTTTTGGAGCTCAAAAGAGGGCTCCACTCTATTTTTTTGTGCGAAGGAAGAATAAGAAGAGGATTAGGCATAAAATAATTTAAGGGAAAATTTGTAATTTTTTCTCAGGACAGGGTCGCACAGTATAAGTGCATGGTTTACCAAACCATGTGCAAACCATGCACACCTCACTGCCTCCCAAACAAAAGATGCATGGCCGTACAACCTATTCTGCATGGCCGTGCAGCCTGGTTCGCATGGTCATGTGCCCCTGCAGGTGCCCCATGTCTGCAGCCACACGGTTTATCCCAAACCATGCGCAGACCATGTGCAGGTCGTGCGCCACTGCCTATAAGCCCACTTCTCAAACTCCCAGGCTCCGAACCAACCCTGTACACTTCCCAGACCTTCCTTAGGATGTTACACACATTACACAAGATTAAAGGAAATATTTGAAAGAAAAATAACAATCTGTACCTTTTCCAAAGAGTCGGGTCATTACAACCTCCCCTCCTTAAAGAAACTCATCCCCAAGTTGGCCTTCCGAGGGTACTCAGGTGTCATCAATGAAAATCTCTGGCCATTGAGAATGTATATCAGCCTCTCACTCCCAGTTCTCATCCTGTACGTGGCCATGCTACCATAGCACCCATACAAGAGGAACAGACCTGCCATGGAGTGTCTTCACACTCCAGTCAACAATTCGCATTGGATACTCTTCTAAGGAAGAATCCATATCCAGTTCAACCTCATCAGGCTGAAAAACATGAGTCGGATCTGAAAAGTACTGGCATAGCTGAGATACATGAAAAACATCATGCATGTCCTGATATCTCTTCGGAAGTGCAAGCTGGTAAGCTGCTGGTCCGATCTGCTTCATCACCTCAAAGGGTCCTACGAACCTCGGTGAAAGCTTACCCTACTTCTGTATACGTATTTGCCCCAACCTGGGTGAGACCTTCAAGAAAACTCGATTCCCAACCTCGAACTCAAGAGGTCACTGGTGCTTGTTATCATAGGACTGTTGTCTAGACAGAGCTGTCTGCATATGCTTCCTAATAAGTTGTATCTACTCTGTAGTCTCCTGAACATGACTTGGTCCTAGAACAGCTTCCTCCCCTGCTTCAAGCCAACAAAAAGGTGAGTGAAAAGGCCTACCATATAAGGATTCATAGGGATCCATCATAATGGTATCCTAGACTCAATTGTTATAACTGAACATGACAAGAGGAATGTGTTTCTCCCATGAACCTCCAAAATCAAGAACACATGCACGTAACATATCCTCTTGAACTTGTATAGTCCGCTCGGTCTGTCCTTCAGTCTGCGGGTGATAGGCCGTGCTCAAAAGTACCTGCATACCCAAGGCCTTCTATAAACCCTGCTAGAACCGAGATGTAAAACGAGGATCTCTGTCCAAGACAACAGAACAAGGTGCTCCATGAAGAAGCACTATTTCCTTGATATACTGTCTTCCCATGTCATCAACTATGAAGGTCTCCCACATAGGTAAGAAATGAGTGACCTTCGTCAGACGGCCGATGATAACCCATACTACAACATTTCCACAAGGTGACCTGGGTAAACTGGTTACAAAGTCCATAGAAACGTCATCCCATTTCCACTCTAGAATGGACAACGGCTGCAAAAGCCCTTCCGGATGCTGATGTTCCGCCTTCACCTGATGACAGTTTGAACAACGTGTGATATAACCAGCTATCTCCCGCTTCATGTTAGGCCACCAGTATTGTCATCGCAAATCATGAAACATTTTGGTGATTCTTGGGTGAACGGCCCATGTTGAGGAGCAAAAATCCCTCATCAGCTCCTTTCTGATGTCTTCTGGGACCCATACACTCCCACGGAACAATAAAGTATCACCTTCACCCATGATCCAATCTGTAGAGGCATCATCAGCGACACTTTCTCGTAAAACAAGGCCTCCTGGATCTGATAACTGTCTTGCCCTGACCCATTCCAAAAGGGTAGATGTTACCGCTAAGGCTGAGAGAACAGTTTGACCCAGACCCTCCTGAACCTCAACGTGCATCTCCAAAAATAGGGCCATTAGCTTCCACTTCTCATTAGATTCCTAAACCACTTGTGACTGAGTTTTCCGACTCAGCGCATCAGCTACTGAATTTCCTTTCCCAGGAGTGTAGGCCAGTTCGAAATCAAAGGATTGCCAGTACTCGACCCACCTGTGTTGACTGATATTTAGATCCCGCTGAGTGAAGATATATTTGAGACTTTTGTAGTCAATTAATACCACAAAATTCTCTCCCAACAAATAGTGTCTCCAACAGCGTAAGTCGTGTACAACTACTGCGAGCTCGAGGTTATGCGTCGGATAATTCCATTCATGAGCCTTTAATTGATGAGAACCATACGCAACGACTCGCTTGTCATGCATCAAGACAGCTCCACGCCCGACACCTGACACGTCACAATAGACCATATAAGCTCTTCCGGGCTCCGGCAAGATCAGTATCGGTGCTGAAGTTAGTCTTCCATTCAGTTCCTGAAAAGCTACTTCACAAAGTTCTGACCAATCGAATCTCACCCCCTTTTTGGTCAAAGCTGTAAGCGGTGCTTCTAGGCATAAAAAGTCCTGAATTAACCGCATATAATACCCAACAATCCCCAAGAAAATCTTTATATCAAAGATGTTCTTGGGCTGCTCCCAAGAAATTACAGCACTCACCTTCTCAGGGTCAATTGAAACTCCAGACTCAGAAATAATGTGACCTAGGAAGTGAACCTTATCTATCCAAAAGTGGTATTTACTGAGCTTAGCATAAAGCTGATGCTCTCTTAGTGTATTTAGCACGATATCAAGATGGGTTGCATGGTCGTGTCTCGAGCGTGAATAGAATAAGATATCATCCACAAATAAAACCACAAAAGAATCTAGGTAAGGGTGAAAAATCCAATTCATGGGAGCCATAAACACTGCAGGTGCATTCGTAAGCCCAAAAGGCATGACTAGGTACTCATAGAGACCATACCTGCTCATGAATGCCATGAAAGGTATGTCTAAAGTCCTAACACGCACTTGTTGATAGCCCGACCTCAAATATATCATTGAAAACACCTTCACTCTTCAGAGCAGATCGAAGAGGTCATCAATCCGAGGTAAAGGATATCGATTCTTAATAGTCAGCTAATTTAACTTATGATAATCCACGCAAAGACGAAGGGTAACATCTGCCTTCTTGGAAAAGAGAACCGGTGATCCCCAAGGAGAATTACTGGGATGTATAAATCCTTTTGCTTCCAGGTCCTCCAGCTGACTCTTGAGCTCCATAAGTTCCTTAGGAGCCATCCTATAAGGAGGAATGGTCACTGGTGCTGCTCCTGGTATAAGCTCAATAGTAAACTCCACCTCTTGCACTGGAGGTAGACTAGAGAAATCATCAGGAAGGGAATCACTGAAATGATCCACCACCGGAGGATAAACATAGGGTTATAACCCTTGGTCATCGAGATAAATACTGGGAACCTGTGTCGTGACATCACCTATGATCTAGTGTTCTGGTCCTGCTCATGTCGCACTAAGATCCCATTCTCCCTTATGCATGTACGTGTCTCCCTATGGTGACGTAAAGGCCACCCTCTGATGATAGAAGTCAATACAAGTTCTATAGGGAACTAACCAGTCCATACTGATTATTACATCAAAACATGTCATATCCAGAACATACAGGTTCCACATGAAAAGGTAATCGCCCACCTCGAGGGGAAAATTCTGACAACGATGAACGCCCTCTGAACGGACACCTAATGGGGTATCTAACGTGATTATTCCACGATATGAATCAACGTCAAGGCCCAAACATCCAATAAACACCTCTGATATAAAAGAGTGAGAAGCACCTATGTAAAACAAAGAAGATACTAACATAGAGGAAACCAGAATCGTACCTCATACTGTAGATGGTCCAGCGTACTGCACCTGTGGCGTTGGATCGACTATATACAACTGGTCGATACCACGGCCTTGAGTCACAGCCTGGCTACCCTGAGCAGACCCGCCCTGCTGGTGCTGAGAGTCATACACTTTATTACCTCTGCCTTAACTACCGCCACAGCCTGATCAACCGGCGGTATTCCATCCACTTGACCAACGTGATCCTGTCGATCCAGCACCAGATAGTGGAGTTGGTACAGATCCCTGCTCACCAGGCCATGGGAGAAAAGTCCTGAAGAAACGGTGGAGATAACCCAACTTACCACAGACTCTACACTCCACTGGATTTTGCGTACACTGCCTCCTCATATGTCCTGTCACCCCACATTGGTGACAGATAATAGTACCACCTGAAAAAAAAATCTTGACCCCCACTAACACCACGAGTGTCCTCAAAACGTAGCTTCTTACCAGAAGCAGATCCACTAGAACCCTTAGGTGTCGAACCACCCTGGTTCACACTATCCGATTCTCTCAAATTTCTCTCTGTGATCAAAGTCTGATTGATGATCTCTGAAATGGTTGTCAACCTGAACACATTAACCTATGACTGAAAGGCGTAACACAACCCATACTCAAAATTCCTAGAGGACGTGAGATCATTAGCAGCTAGTGTAGGAGAAAAATGTTGTAACTCAGTGAAATGGGATGAATACTCCATGACTGCCATGGTCCCTTGCTGCAGATTCATAAACTCCCTAGCTCTATCAGCCCTCAAAGTCTGGGGAAAAAATAATCGTAGAAGACGGTCTGGAAATCAGTCCAGATCATATCTCTATGTTGTCCCGACTGGGTGATGACATCCCACCACCTCCTGGATGAACCACCTAGCATATATCTTCGAGCTTGACCCTCCGGTCTGGAGGCGTCTCAAGGTGCTCGAAGATGGTCAGAACAGCTTCCAACTAGGACTCCGCAGCAAGTGGTCCACCATCTCCCGTAAATGTGGGAGGATGATGCGACTGAAACTCATGGGTCAACTCTGCCATACTCAGGGCAGGTTGCACTCCACCTTGCATACACTGCATCATATGCAAGAATCTCTCAAAGAACTGGGCATCAGTGCCCATATCAGGAATAGAAAGAGGAGCCACAGGTGGCTCGATAGGAAGATCAACTGGCAACTCAGGGCCCGCCACCTCAGGAACGTGATTGTTGCCGCCTTCAGCACGTGTGACTCGAGGACATCTCAGAGGCATAGTGCAACAATTCCAAACGAACGTCTCAAAAGAAGAAACCAATAGATTTAAAGGTTGAACTCTAGAAGCTATGACATGTACTAAGCCTTTCTACCTCTAAATCACTTATCCACACCCACAGGAATTCTTATTAAAACCTGTAACTGTTCAAATTTAACTTAATCCAGTGATATGGAATTTCCCAACCCATAAGGGTCCATACTCCTAATGAACTGAAAGATGAAACACACTTGGATGTCATTCCTCATTTACTTGTGCTAATTAATTATTTTAATTTCCTTTTAAGCAAATGATTGGTTTTGTTGGAATGTCATTTTCCAATCCCTAAGGGCATATACACCTTATGAACCAAAGAGTGACACCCACTAAAACCACATCATTCTTCAATTCATAACCTGCAAGATGGGTTAGCATAGCTGCACACATATTAACAAGGCATGGAATTAAACAACAAGCAATGCTCACTGAAAATTTAAACGTGGCATGGAAAGATGCGTGATCTAATCCCATTGTGCCTATCATGACACATGTTCTAATTAATAACCCTCATTTCATCTGGTCGAACCCTAAAATCCAAATTCCAACATTAAAAATCTCAATAACATCACAAAACATGTGAAGCACCCAACGGTGATACATGTATCAAGAGTAAATAGTAGAATCAATAACGACATAAAATAAGAAACTTGGCCCATACCCCATACATGGGTTCGCGACGCCCAAGCACAACTCATGGCTAAGTCCCTACGCATTCCCAGTCTCCAAATCTATCGTCGGAAAATAATAAATCAAGAAAGAAAGAAAACCTTTGATACCACTTTGTGGCGTCCTAGACCCGGCTACCCCTCAACCTAATCCCCGAGCCCGATTGGCCACATGACCCCTGGCCCGTCTCCCAATAGGCCAGGTACTGCCGACTAACAGCGGGGTTGTAATGCTAAGTTAGTTGCGGAGACTGTACCCCCATGTCATAGTACACAGCGGTATAGCAGCAAAGTAATAAAAATAGCAGAATCACAACTAATGGATAAACAGGAGAAAAAGGGAAACATACAAACCAAACAACAGAAGTAATAAGAACCCTGATAGATATACAAAATCCACATAGGCATTATCTAATACAAAATGGATGCATGGCATGATGATACAGTAGAAATAGCTGGAAAGCATGCTATACAGTAATACAAAAAGAGAACAAAGAACAAAAGTAGTCATCGAGCTTCTCTAGCCAAGCTCAATCCTCTGCTCCAGATCTCCAGCTAGAGAATACATCTATCAACAACATGAAGCTGGGCCTTTTCCCCTACTAGTACCTGCAGTAGTAAAGTCTATACGGGTGCCAAGGAGGCCGCCCGGGTAGGGTGTTATACAAGTCTCAGTATGCCACCACAAACGGGGTCTACGTGTAATCCAAAAAGGTGTTTGCAAAATAAAACATTGTTTTTTAAACTACAAGTAAGTAAAGTAAAGTAATAAACAACCCTCCCACTCAGGCTCGGGAAGGACACCTGGCGGGTCTACCTGATTCAGCTCCTGGCTGGTATTCTGAACAATCACTAGGGGTATAAGTACATAGATATAGGTTATCACTGGCACGAGGTAAGCATGCCTCTCGCCCATAAGCACTGTAGCTGGCGTGGGGAAGAATGCCTCCCACCCATAAAGGATATACATATATATATATAGTCATGGGGTAAGAATGCCTCCCACCCTCACACGCAGATTTATCTGTCAAGGGGTAAGAATGCCTCCCGCCCATACACAGAGATTCATCTGGCACGAGGTAAGAATGCCTCCCGCCCACACACGGAGATTCATCTGGCATGGGGTAAGAATGCCTCCCGCCCATGCACGGGTTATCACAAGCATGTCAACATAGTAAAGAATAACCATTCACATATCAATATATAAGGCAATACATCTTATATCATATCACATTAACAAATCATGGAAATTCCATCTTATAATATCACATAATCACATCTCAAGGCAACATACATTTCAATTCATTCAAGGGGTTCAGCCTATCTCATCCTAGCCAACCTCTAACCAAGCGATCTCATTTTCCTAACATGGAAAATCCCATTCAAGACATAGCACTATGGTCCAAAGGTGATAAAGGGACAAATCTCAAGGCATACCACCTATGGTTGACCACTTCTGGTCCACACCTCATCTAAACACCCTATCAAGGTTAGATTCATCAATCTCATACCACACGGGTCATTTAGATATGAAGCTGTCATTACAAATAAGGGGTTTGGCGAAAGACAAACCACGACATGATGATAATAACTAAAGAAGGAGAAAACCCAAAATGGAAGCCACGTGACCACCTACCTTAGGGCTGTAGGCATAGGCTCGCTTGATATCGACCTCAGATTCGTAGTAGGTTGGAAGAGATTTGAGTTTCAGTCCAACACCCTGGAAATAGGGCATATGAGCCTGGGGAAAAATAACAAGATGGGAGGCAAGATTCACCGAGGAAAGAAGGGTGTGTGAGGTAAGCCTTACTGAGGGCGATCCAACCTCTTTGACTGTAACACCCCAAGCTTCCACGGTATTTTTACCTTTGAATAATGCAATAGCTTGCAGTGTACGCAACTTTGAGATTCTAACACACCACGACCAATCAAAGTAGCCGTTATGAATAGTAATACCCAATTTTTAATATTTAATAAATTTTATCTCTCAAAATGGACTTTATTTTTGGATTCAGAATATCAAAATTAGCCTAGGGTAAAATTTTGGTACTTTTCGGATAACTTTTATATTATGATGAATAGTGAAAATTACTAAATTTTAATTAAAAACAACTTTTTTAATCAAAATAATTAATAGTGATAAATTATAAATCTGAGTGGTTTTAAATTATATTTTGAATATATTTTTACAATTTAATAAAATGTTGGTCATTGGACATAATTTCACATTTAAACTGGACATAAACAACTGTCAATCTTTTGATAGTTATTATCTCTTAAAAACACGCTTTTTGTTTTAACAACGGAAATTAATTTTAAATTAATTTCTGCCACTTCTGTGTTTTGAATTTAGAAAAATGGATTCCATATTCATAATCAGGAGATCCAAATTGTGTAAATAGGTAACTTTTTTTTAGACATTTTGAATAATTACTTCGGTAAATATTTTATTTACCGTGGTTAAAGGGTAAATCTGGTAAATAAGGTTAAAAAATTAATATTATAATAATAATAAATTACCCTAAAATGTTTTATAACCCTAATGGTTGATACATGTCCGACCATGGTCATATTTGGGTCGATTTTGGAACCCCATGGATCCAATTGTAAGTGATAATGACACTTTATATAAATTAAGTTAAAGTAAAAACAAAAATGATATAAGCATATATCTTTTAGAAAAACAATTTTTACATAGGGTTATATATGTTATATTTTAGACTATAAATATTCATTATAAAGATAAAAAGATTTCTTACATAATTGGATTTTATTTATAATTTTTAGAAATTTAATAATAAAATTTATTTATGATACAATAATGATGCAATATTTTCCTTATTAATGAAAGAATCAAATAATTGGTATTATAAATGATAAAATAAATATAATTTGAAAGTTTTGATGACATAAAAAAAATTTATTGGTTAATATGATATTTTTTTATTGCTTAAATGAATTTGGTTTGAATTAATAAAGTTGTTAAGACTTTATCAAAAATCAATTATTAAATAGCGTAAAAATTGACATAAAAGAGTTTTTAAAACAAATATTATATTATTAATTCATATTCTATTCCTAAAAATATAAGGTTTGGAAAAAATACATATATAATCATAGGTATATAATTAATGGACCACTTGGGGGTCTCTTGGAAGTATATAGTAAGTTTATTAACTATATAATATAAAAATATAAAGAGACATGGTAAATATCAAACTAATTAACTAAGAGTTAAAACAAAAGATAAAGTTAATATAGTGACCCAAACCTATCTAAATCCAATTTTTTGAGTGGTTTTAGACCTATCCACACCTTAAACTTTAAATAATATACTTTGGAGCCATTAGAAACCGAATATTCATTTATTATAAAATAATATTTCTAGCTCTTCCAAAGGTGCCCCTCACCCCTCTTATAAAAGGGTACTCCCCCTTCTCTCAAATTCATACCTTCAAAGCCTTTTGGTTCGCCCAAAATATGACCAAATACCCTCTAAACAGTCCTAAATTCATCCTAGAGGCATTAATTTAGTCATAAATCCAACTTAAAGATCTCTTTTGATCAAATCAAAATGAAGAACCCGAAGAAGAGGTAATGTTTTCACCACCCTCTTTCAAGTTCCTTCCTTCTTCCACTTCTTATTTCTTTGTTATTTCAATTATAAAATAATAAATCTAGTATCTTATATATATTGTTATGTAATTATAAATATATTACAACCATATTCAGTATTCTATCCATCCTTTTAATTACATGTCACCAGACGTGCGTACGTACGGCTTACCGTCTCCACGTCGTGGTGTAATTGTTATTCAATATCTTATTATTTGGATGGGTATAATAATGATGTCTAATTCACATAATTA
This sequence comes from Viscum album, assembly GCA_963277665.1. Lineage (NCBI taxonomy): Eukaryota > Viridiplantae > Streptophyta > Magnoliopsida > Santalales > Viscaceae > Viscum > Viscum album. Next base: position 1,780,039,165 of record OY728157.1, read on the forward strand.
ATTTATATAACATGATAATTATTCTTTATATATGATATACCATCCAATTATATATTATTTTAATATCAAAAGAGTGATATTGTCGCTCGTGCGTACGTTCGGATTACTGTATCCACGAACGCGATGAGAATCATTCCCCGTCATATCCATTCAAGAATAAATTTAATTTGATGATTAAAAATAATATGTAGAGACATGATATAATTTTGGATATGAATAATATACACCCCATTAATAACAAATATGGCTCAAATAACAAATAATATAACGGAAAATGAATCTGTTAACACCCGAAATGATGATAATACTAAGATATTATTAACAAATCAATGTTAAAATATCATCTATGATATAATATTAATGTATATAATTATTGTATAATTCAATGAAAATTATTTCACCATTATACAGGAGGTTAACCTACCCTCAACCAAGGAAAAAGTACAATGTAAGGGGTTTCTTATCTCACCTTTAATTCCGTGAGATTTCCATTGTTCACCACTTATTTATTGCATGTGGTGTGTTTACTGGCCATGTTTGTATTAATTTTGTAATATAATTTAATTAATTTATATTTAAATCATCATTGTATGATCTTTCTTTAATGGTTGTATGTTTCGTATGTTACCAAATCAATAATGGAATTTGAAATTTCAATTTCCACTCATTCGCCTTTACGCATACTACATTGATTATTTTACTCAAAGATTATGTGTGGAATCACTATTCATTTGATTATGTCATAATTTCCAATCCCCTTTCTTTGGATATACTTTTGATACACATAATCACTCCATTTATAAATTCTCAAGTCATCGGTATGAACTTGATAAGAGTAATTTTTACTCAATCTCGATTTGTTGAGTTAAACATCCAATTCATTGGTGTTGTTTTTACAAGAATATGTGTGAATTTACTTTGATTGTTTTACACTTAATATCCAATAATATTGATTGTATTTATATTTGTCACGCATTATTATGTCGTTGATTTATCCTTAACCTAAGGATACGGTCTTTATGAGAGATTTCATCTCAATTTACATTCCATTGAGACTCGTTGGTTGTTATACACCAAATCACTTTTATATGGTGTATATAATATACTTTGACATATTATATCATGAATACCTTTATTATCATGATATAACAAAGTTTTTATTACCTCAATTATTTTTAATCAAGTATCTCTCTTTTGGTTAGGAACTCTAACTAAAATATCTTTTTAAAATGTTTTAAAGATTTATTATTCTAAATCTTTCTCATTAATGTCCATATTTTAAAAATGGTTTTAAGGATTTATTTATATGGACATTAAAGTTTTCAAATCAAAATTCATTTTAAAACATTCAAAGTGGTATGGGACAATTTGATTCAAAAATCTATTTTAAATGGCATTTTGACAGATAGTGTGACTTTTAAATGTTTTCAAGAAAAATGGGGATATTTCTCTCAATAGTTTGATGATTATTTTAATCTATGTCAATATCCTTCATTATTATAGATTGAGGTTAATCTGATACAATACAATCTTCTATATTGTATCAAATGAGTTATGTTTGACTGTGGATGTGCTATTTTTATACCATTGATGGTTTATGGAGAAAGTATTGACATTTCGTACGCTAGTTTTAATATAAATGTTTATGTTATGTTTAAACCTATTCATATGGGTAATGCATTGAACTTAGTAAGTGACGGGTGGAGCCCGTTATAGCTCCTCAATGCATCAGTAGGTCTCATGAGACAAACTAGTGTCTTGGCATAAGGCCTTGACAAAATCTTATTTGTAGTCTTGGCACGAGGCCTTGACTATGTGGTTATAATAGTCTGGCAGTATGCATTCCATCATTATGAAAGTGGTCATTGATATTGCATGTGATTATTCGACTAGTAGAATATCCATGTGAATAAGTAAATGGCATTATTTCAATTTATTTCTTCCATATTATGCTGAAGTTCAAGTTTAAAAAGGCTTTTGTTTTAGTTATACATTACCTTAAATGTTTATGCTTATTTATGAAAGTTTTTTCTATATTGTTATCCTTACTGGGAATTTGAGCTCATCCCTTTCTATGTTTTATTTTTTCCAGGATGTGAAGAAGTATTTTATGAATGACCTACAGGGATAGTATAAGGGGATATGAGTGTAGAGACGAGATGTTATTATAGTTTTCATTTTATGATGTAATGTAAACCTTATGAATGCATCTAGTGCTTCCAAGGCTACTAAACTAATCGGTATTTCAAGACTTGATCCTTTGTGATTATTCCAATGTTATGTAATAATGCACCGAATCTAGGTAACTGGGGTCAGGGCATTACAGTTGGTATCAGAGGAAGTTTAGTACAAACCTTACAAACTAGATTTAGATAAACTCTGATTAGATCACATAGCCCTAAGATATACTTTGAGGATTAATATAGAAGAACTTCCTAGAATTTCAGTATTGTATAAATTTTGTGAGTTTTCCAAGCAATACATCCCTGTTTGGATACGAGCAGGTAGATGTGTCTCTCGCACAGATGTACCTAGGGGTAAAACCCAAAAACACCGCTTTGAGCTAGACTCGAACGGGAACTGTTGCACGACAACGGGCCTTGCTGCACTCTTGGTTACGACACTCCCGAGGTATATGCTTAGGATAATTTACATTTTATTTACAAACCGATTTGAATTATTTTAATATAAGATGATAATAAATGAACTTAGTTAATCCTAAGGTGTTTCAATTTAATAATATGGTGTCATGATATTCTCTAAATGATTTTATGACTACTGTTACTCACACAATTCTTTCTGGTTTTATTCAATGGATGGATTCCAAGGAAGTCATAGTAACTTTGAGAATGATGTACAAGGTGGGAATAGTGGTGGAAATGAGCAACAAAATGGGATGTTGATAGGTGTAAAAGATATCGTGTTCATACCAAATCACTTTTCCAAAAATATGATCAACAACATATATATTAACCAACTCCAGGACTCAACAAAGAAGATAAAGGTGATGAATGATAAGAGATCCAGCAGTGGAGAATGTGGAGAAAAGAATCCAAAATTTCCATCATGCAGGAAATGTGGAAGGAGACACCCAGGAAAGTGTCTCAACGGAACAAATAAATGATTTATGTGCGGGAAATAAGGACATAAAGTGAATAATTGCCGAGGAAAAATGAAGAGTACTATGTAATAAAATAAAAATGGTCCCAAGAATCCATTTACAGTCATTTTCCGTAAATATAGGGGACCTGGCCATTACCTGAGAGAATGACCTATTCTATAGGATATTTTCTTGGTCAAAGAATAAGCTATATGGAAATAAATAGTTGGAGAAATGTTTAAAAGTATTAGCGCTCTTTCTTGTTGTGATTACTTTGGGTGAATTTTATCTTATAAGTGTAACCCTACAATTTATCATGTGAAAATTATATTTGAGGAAGAATTATCTTTTCTCTTGTGAATATATTTATAAATAACCATTTGGTTTTATATGATCCTTGAATTTGAAGTAATTAAAAGTTATTTTATTTTAAGATGAAAATGAAAGGTATGAGTTAACATTTTTTGTTGAATTGTGTTATGGTTATTTTGAGAAATTTATCTTATTTTGGTAATGTTATAAAATATACTTTTTGAAAAAAGACAACATGAAGACCGTGTGACAACCCGTCACGTCGGACAAAGCTATGGGAATTGAACCCACAACCAAAGTGCGATTGGGATTTATCTCCTACCACTGGACTACGTAAAGTCCCTGGTTAGTGTGACTAATTATTTTTAGTTAAATGATTTTATTTATCAATAAGAAGTTGATTTGGGTTCTTGTGTCTTATCAAATTAATACCCTTATTATAGGAAAATGATTTGGTGATTAAGTGATAAATTTTATTTTGGAAGATGTTCCCTTTGTTGGGAACACTATATGCCCAAGGAAAATAGAATACTATAGGATTTCATCTGAAGAGTAATGGTGGGTTTTTATTTATGTTTTTATTGTGGATTTATAGTGATTTGGGTTATTTATAGAAATGATTAACCTATAATAGAGAATATGTGATTAGGTTAATTACTTTTAAGTATAAGACTTTAAGAGTAAATGATGTCATTTGGAGATACAATTTAACGTGGAACACTACATAACAAAATTCTTCTAAGTTTTGGGTTTCAATATTAGTTTGGATTATTTTGAAGGATTTTAAGGACAATTGTTTATTGAATGGTATTTATTTAACTTTGGGGTATTGTTGGTTTAATTTTTGAAATTATGATTAGTGTTTCTTTCCCTAATGGAATATCCTTCTGGGGGATCATCAAATCTTATACTACCCATTTTGGTTTTGATTATTCTCTAAAGAAAAGGTAAATATATAGTGGATCATGTTCTTCTCTAGAAGTTTATTATAGCTCTTCTAGTGTGACCAAGTATTCTGGAATACTCATCATTTAAAAATGAGTTAGTAGTAGAAATTTATTAATGAATGAAACTTTACTTAAAAAGTAAGTATATCTCTTTACGTTCATAGTCAATCTCAGAAATGAATTCCTTATCTTTATGTAATGTAACTTAAAAAAAATGTTGTCCATTTACTTTTCCTACTGGTAAACTAATGACTGTTTGTCCCATCACAAGTTTGTGGTTTTCTTGTTGTTAACTTTCTCCTGATCGTGTTTTCTATCCCTCTCCATCAGATCGTAAAACTTAGTTTATCATCCATATCCATGTTTTTCTACATGGAATCCTAGTATAGGTTATCTCGAGTGACCTTTGTACTTCTCTTTCTTTCTTTTATAGTGATAGTTTTAATGACTCTTTTTCCGATGTGGGACTTTCCATTATATTCCAAAGTCCAATTTTAAAAATTTTGAGGATGAAATTTATTGAATTAGGGGATAATGTAACACCCCAAGCTTCCACAGTACGTTTCCCTTTGAATAATGCAATATCTTGCATTGTACGCAACTTTGAGATTCTAACACACCACGACCAATCAAAGTAGCTGTTATGAATAGTAATACCCACTTTTTGAAATTTTATAAATTTTATCTCTCAAAATGGAATTCATTTTTGGATTTGGAATATCAAAATTAGCCTAGGGTAAAATTTTGGTACTTTTCGGAAAACTTTTATATTATGATGAAGAGTGAAAATTACTAAATTTTAATTAAAAAAAACTTTTTTAATCAAAATAATTAATAGTGATAAATTATGAATTTGAGTGGTTTTAAAGTATATTTATAATATATTTTTACCATTTAATACAATGTTGGTCATTGGACATAATTTCACATTTAAACCGGACATAAACAACTGTCAATCTTTTGATAGTTATTATCTCTTAAAAACACGCTTTTTGTTTTAACAATGGGAATTAATTTTAAATTAATTTCTCCCACTTATGTATTTTGAATTTAGAAAAATGGATTCCATATTCAGAATCAGGAGATCCAAATTGTGTAAATATTAATCTTTTATTTTTAAACATTTTGAATAATTACTTCGGTAAATATTTTATTTACCGTGGTTAAAGGGTAAATCCGGTAGATAAGGGTAAAAAATTAATATTATAATAATACAAAATTACCCTAAAACGTGTCATAAACCTATTTTTTGATACATGTTTGACCATGATCATCTTTGGGTCAATTTTGGGACCTCATGGATCCACTTGTAAGTGATAATGACACTTTATATTAATTAAGTTGAAGTAAAAACAAAAATAACATAAGCATATATCTTTTAGAAAATAAAAATTTACATAGGGTTATATATGTTATATTTTCTACTATATATATTAATTATAAATATAAAAAAATTTCTTACATAATGGAATTTTATTTATAATTTTTAGACATTTAATAATTAAATTTATTTAGGACACAATAATGATAAAGTATTTTCCTTATTAATGAATGAATCAAATAATTGGTATTATAAATGATAAAATAAATATAATTTGAAAGTTTTGATGAAATAAAAAAAATTATTGGTTAATATGATATGTTCGGATTTCTTAAATGAATTTGTTTTGAATTAACAAAGTTGTTAACACTTTAATAAAAATCAATTATTAAATAGTTTCAAAATTGACATAAAAGAGTTTTTAAAACAAATATTATATTATTAATTCATATTCTATTCCTAAAAATCTAAGGTTTGGCCAAATGACTTATATAATGATATGTGTATCATTAATGGACCACTTGGGGGTCTCTTGGAAGTATATAGTAAGTTTATTAACTATATAATATAAAAATATAAAGAGACATGGTAAATGTCAAACTAATTAACTAAGAGTTAAAACAAACATATAAGGTTAATATAGTGGCCCAAACCTATCTAAAACCTATTGGTTGAGTGGTTTTAGACCTATCCCCATCTTAAAAGTTAAATAATCTACTTTGGATCCATTAGAAACTGAATATTAATTTATTATAAAATAATATTTCTAGCTTTTCCAAAGGTGCCCCTCACCCCTCTTATAAAAGGGCACTCACCCTTATCTCAAATTCATACCTTCAAAGCCATTTGGTTCGGCCAAACTCTGCCCAAATACCCTATAAACAGTCCTCCTTTCTTCCAAGAGGCATTCCTATAGTCATAAAGCCATATTAAAGTGCCCTTTTGATCAAATCAAAAGGAAGAACCCGAAAAAGAGGTAATGTTTTCACCACCCTCTTTCAAGTTCATTTCTTCTTCCACTTCTTCTTTCTTTGTTATTTCCATTCTAAAATAATAACTCAAGTATCTTCTATATACTGTGATGTTATTATAAATATAGTACAACCATATTCAGTATTCTATCCATCCTTTGAATGACATGTCACCATACGTGCGTACGTACGTCTTACCGTCTCCACGCCGTGGTGTAATTGTTATTCAATAACTTATTATTTGGATGCGTATAATAATGATGTGTAATTCATGTAAATAATAAATATAACATGATAATGATTCTGTATAAATGATATAACATCCAATTATATATTATTTTAATATCAAAAGAGTGATATTGTCGCTCGTGCGTACGTACGGATTACTGTCTCCACGAACGCGATAAGAATCATTCCCAGTCGTATCCATTAAAGAATAAATTTAATTTGATGATTAAAAATTATGTTTAGAGACATGATATAATTATGTATATGAATAATATACACCCCATCCATAACAAATATGTCCCACATAACAAAGAATATAAAGGAAAATTAATCTTTTAACACCCAAAACAATGATAATACTAAGATATTATTAACAAATCAATGTTAAAAGATCATCTATGATATAATATTAATGTATATAATTCTTGTATAATTCAATGACAATTATTTCACCATTATACATGAGGTTAACCTACTCTCTACCAAGGAAAAATTACAATGTAAGGGGTTTCTTATCCCACTTTTAATTCCGTGAGATTTCCATTGTTCACCACTTATTTATTGCATGTGGTGTGTGTACTGTCCCTATTTGTATTTATTGTGTAATATACTTTAATTAATTTATATTTAAATCATCATTTAATGATCCTTCTTTCATGGGTGTATGTTTCGTATGTTACCAAATCAATAAGGGAATTTTAAATTTCAATTTCCACTCATTCGCCTTTACGCATACTTCATTGATTATTTTACTCAAAGATTATGTGTGGAATCACTATTCATTTGATTATGTCATAATTTCCAATCCCCTTTATTTGGATATAATTTTGATACACATAATCACTCCATTTATAAATTCTCAAGTCATCGGTATGAACTTGATAAGAGTAATTTTTACTCAATCTCTATTTGTTGTGTTAAACATCCAATTTATTGGTGTATGTTTTTAAAAGATTATGTGTGAATTTCATTTGATTGTTTTACACTGAATATCCAATAATATTGAGTGTATTTATATTTTTCACACATTATTATGTCGTTGATTTATAATTAACCTAAAGATATGGTCTTTATGAGAGATTTCATCTCAATTTACATTCCATTGAGACTCGTTTGTTGTTATACACCAAATCACTTTTATATGGTGTATATAATGTAATTTGACATAGTATATCATGAATACCTTTATTCTCGTGATATTAAAAAGTTTTTATTACCTCAATTATTTTTATTCAAGTGTCTCCCTTTTGGTTAGGAACTCTAACTAAAATATCATTTTAAAATGTTTTAAAGATTTATTATTCTAAATCGTTCTCATTAATGTCCATGTTTTAAAAATGGTTTTAAGGATTTATTTATATTGAAATTAATTTTTTAAAATCAAAATTCCTTTTAAAACTTTCAAAGTGGTATGGGACACTTTGATTCAAAAATCTATTTTAAATATCTTCTTGACAGATAGTGTGACTTTTTAACTGTTTTCAAAAAAAGGGGGGATATTTCTCTCAATAGTTTGATGATTATTTTAATCTATGTCAATATCCTTCATTATTCTTGATTGAGGTTAATCTGATACAATACAATCTTCTATATTGTATCAAATGAGTTATGTTTGACTGTGGATGTGCTATTTTTATACCATTCATGGTTTATGGAGAAAGTATTGACATTTTGTATGCTAGTTTTAATACGAATGTTTATGTTATGTTTAAATCTATTCATATGGGTAATGCATTGGACATAGTAAGTTATGGGTGGAGCCCATTATAGCTCCTCGATGCATCGGTAGGTCTCATGAGACAAACTATTGTCTTGGCACAAGGCCTTGACCAAATCTTATTTGTAGTCTTGGCATGAGGCCTTGACTATGTGGTTATGATAGTCTGGAATTATGTATTCCATCATTATGAAAGTGGTTATTGATATTTCATGTGTTTATTAAACTAGTAGAATATCCATGTGAATAAGTAAAAAACATTATTTCAATTTATTTCTGTCACATTATGCTGAAGTTCAATTTTAAAAAAGTTTTTATTTTAGTTATACATTGCCTTCGATGTTTATGCTTATTTATGAAAGTTTCCGCTATATTGTTATCCTTACTGGGCATTTGAGCTCACCCCTTTCTTTGTTTTATTTTTCCCAGGATATGAAGAAGTATTTTATGAATGACCTGCAGGGATAGTATAAGGGGATATGAGTGTGGAGACGAGATGTTGTTGTAGTTTTCATTTTATGATGTAATGTAAACCTTATGAATGTATCTAGTACTTCCAAGGCTACTAAACTAATCGGTCTTTCGAGACTTGATCATCTATGATTATGCTGATGTTATTTAATAATGCACTGAATCTGGGTAACTGGGGTCGGGGCGTTACATTTGGTATCAGAGTAAGTTTAGTACAAACCTTGGAAACTAGATTTAGATAATCTCTGATTAGAGCACATAGCCCTAAGATAGACTTTGAGGATTAGTATATAAGAACTTCCTAGAATTTTAGTATTGTATAGATTTTGTGAGTTTTCCAAGAAATACATCCATGTCTGGATATGAGCAAGTAGAGGTGGTGCTGGCACAGATGTACCTAGAGGTAAAACCCGAAAACACCTCTTTGAGCTAGACTCAAACGGGAACTGGTGTACGACAACGGGCCTTGCTGCACTCTTGGTTACGACACTCCCGGGGGATATGCTTAGGATAATTTACATTTTCTTTACAAACCAATTTGAATTATTTTAATATAAGATGATAATAAATGAACTTAGTTAATCCTAAGGTGTTTCAAATTAAGAATATGATGTCATGATATTCTCTAAATGATTTTATGACTATTGTTACTCATACAATGCTTTCTAGTTTTAGTCAATGGATGGATTCCAAGGAAGTTATAGTAACTTTGAGAATGATGTACAAGGTGGTAACGGTGGTGGAAATGAGCAACAAAATGGGATGTTGATAGGCGTAAAAGATACTGTGTTCATGCCAAATCATTTTTCCAAAAATATGATCAACAACATATATATTAACCAACTCTAGGACTCAACAAAGAATAGAAAGGTGATGAATGATAAGAGCTCCAGTAGTGGATAATGTGGAGAAAAGAATCCGAAATTTCCATCATGCATGAAATTTGGAAGGAGATACCCAGGAAAGTGTCTCAACGGAACAAAGAAATGATTTACGTGTAGGAAAGAAGGACATAAAGTGAGTAATTGCCGAGGAAAAATGAAGAGTACTGTGTAAGAAAATAAAAATGGTCCCAAGAATCCATTTACAGTCATTTGCCGTAAATCTAGGGGACCTGTCCATTACCCGAGTGAATGCCCTATTCTATAGGATATTTTCTTGGTCAAAGAAGAAGCTATGTGGAAATAAATAGTAGGATAAATGTTTAAAAGTATTAGCTCTATTTGTTGTTGAGATTATTTTGGGTGAATTTTATCTTATATGTGTAACCCTACAATTTATCATGTGAAAATTATATTTGAGGAAGAATTATCTTTTCTCTTATGGATATAGTAATAAATAACCATTTGGTTTTATATGATCCTTGAATTTGATGCAATTAAAAGTTATTTTATTTTGGGATGAAAATGAAAGGTATGAGATAACATTTGTGGTTAAATTATGTTATGGTTATTTTGAGGAATTTATCTCATTTTGGTAATATTATAAAATATAGTTTTTGAAAAAGGACAACACGCAGACCGTGTGACAACCCGTCACATCGGACAAAGTTGTGCGAATCGAACCCACAACCAAAGTGAGATTGGGATTTATCACCTACCAATGGACTACGTAAAGTCCCTAGTTAGTGTGACTAATTATTTTTAGTTAAATGATTTTATTGATCAATAATAAGTTGATTTGGGTTCTTATGTCTTATCAAATTAATACCCTTAGTATTGGAAAATGATTTGGTGATTAAGTGATAAATGTTATTTTGGAAGATGTTGGCTTTGTTGGGAACACTATATTACCAAGAAAATAGAATACTATGGGATTTCATTTGAGGAGTAATGGTAGATTTTTATTTATGTTTTTATTGTGGATTTATAGTGATTTGGGTTATTTATGGAAAAGATTAACCTATAATAGAGAATATGTGATTAGGTTAATTAATTTTAAGTATGTGACTTTAAGAGTAGTTGATGTCATTTAGAGATACAATTAAACGTAGAAGACTACATAACCAAATTCTTCTATGTTTTGGGTTTCAATATTAGTTTGGATTATATTGAAGGATTTTAAGGACAATTGTTTATTGAATGGTATTTATTTAACTTTGGGGTATTTTTGGTTTAATTTTAGAAATTATGATCAGTGTTTCTTTCTATAATGGAATATCCTTTTGGGGGATCATCAAATCATGTACTAACCGTTTTGTTTTTGATTATTCTCTAAAGAAAAGGTAAATATATAGTTTATCCTCTGTGGATCAAGTTATTCTCTATAAGTTTATTCTAGCTCTTCTAGTGTGGCCAAGTATTCTGGAATACTCATCGTTTAAAAATGAGTTTGTAGTAGAAATTTATTAAAGAATGAAACTTTACATAAAAAGTAAGCATATCTCTTTACATTCATATTCAATCATAGAAATGAATTCCTCATCTTTTTGTAATGTAACTTAAAAAAATGTTTTCCGTTTACTTTTCCTACTGGGAAACTAATTACTTTTTGTCCCATCACAAGTTTGTGGTTTTCTTATGTTAAATTTCTCCTGATCATGTTTTATATCCCTCTCCATCAGATCTTGACACTTAGTTTATCATCCATATCCATCTTTTTCTACATGGAATCCAATTATAGGTTATCTCGAGTGACCTTTGTACTTCTCTTTCTTTCTTTTAAAGTGATAGTTTTATTGACTCTTTTTCTGATGTGGGACTTTCCATTATATTCACAAGCTCAATTTTAAAAATTTCAAGGATGAAATTTATTGAAGGAGGGGAGAATGTAACACCCCAAGCTTCCACGGTATGTTTTCCTTTGAATAATGCAATAGCTTGCATTGTACGCAACTTCGAGATTCTAACACACCATGACCAATCAAAGTAGCCGTTATGAATAGTAATACCCACTTTTTGAAATTTTAGAAATTTTATCTCTCAAAATGGACTTCATTTTTGGATTCGTAATATCGAAATTATCCTAGGGTAAAATTTTGGTACTTTTCAGATGACTTTTATATTATCATGAATAGTAAAAATTACTAAATTTTAATTAAAAACAACTTTTTTAATAAAAATAATAAATTGTGATAAATTATGAATTTGAGTGGTTTTAAAGTATATTTAGAATATATTTTTACCATTTAATACAATTTTGGTCATTGGACATAATTTCACATTGAAACCGGACATAAACAACTGTCAATCTTTTGATAGCTATTATCTCTTAAAAACACGCTTTTTGTTTTAACAACGGGAATTAATTTTAAATTAATTTCTGCCACTTCTATGTTTTGAATTTATAAAAATGGATTCCATATTCATAATCAGGAGATAAAAATTTTTTAAATAGGTAAATTTTATTTTTAGACACTTTCAATAATTACTTCGGTAAATATTTTATTTACCGTGGTTAAAGGGTAAATCCGGTAAATAAGGGTAAAAATTAATATTATAATAACACTAAATTACCCTAAAACGTTTCATAACCCTATTGGTTGATAGATGTTCGACCATGGGCATCTTTGGGTCGATTTGGGGACCCCATGGATCCACTTGTAAGTGATAATGACACTTTATATTAATTAAGTTAAAGAAAAAACAAAAATGACATAAGCATATATCTTTTAGAAAAAAACATTTACATAGGGTTATATATGTTATATTTTTGATTATAAATATTCATTATAAATATAAAAAGATTTCTTAAATAATGGAATTTTATTTATAATTTTTATAAATTTAATAATTAAATTTATCTATGACACAATAATGATGCAGTATTTTCCTTATTAATTAACGAAACAAATAATTGGTATTATAAATGATAAAATAAATATAATTTGAAAGTTTAGATGACATAAAAAAAAATGTATTGGTCAATATGATATTTTAGTATTTCTTAAATGAATTTGGTTCGAATTAATAAAGTTTTTAATACTTAAACAAAAATCAATTATTAAATAGTGTCAAAATTGACATAAATGAGTTTTTAAAACAAATATTATATTATTAATTCATATTCTATTCCTAAAAATATAAGGTTTGGAAAAAGAACTTATATAATTACAGGTGTATTATTAATGGACCACTTGGGGGTATCTTGGAAGTATATAGTAAGTTTATTAACTGTATAATATAAAAATATAAAGAGACATGGTAAATGTCAAACTAATTAACTAAGAGTTAAAACAAAAGGATAAGGTTAATATAGTGACCCAAACCTGTCTAAAGCCTATTTTTTGGGTGGTTCTAGACCTATACCTACCTTAACCTTTAAATAATCTACTTTGGAGAAATTAGAAACTGAATATTAATTTATTCTAAAATAATATTTCTATCTTTTCCAAAGGTGCCCCTCACCCCTCTTATAAAAGGGCACTCCCCCTTCTCTCAAATTCATACCTTCATAGCATTTTGGTTCGGCCATCCTCTACCCAAATACCCTCTAAATAGTCCTCCCTTAATCCAAGAGGAATTACTTTAGTCAGAAAGCCAACTTAAAGATCCCTTTTGATCAAATCAAAAGGAAGAACCCGAAGAAGAAGTAATGTTTTCACCACCCTCTTTCAAGTTCCTTTCTTCTTCCACTTATTCTTTCTTTGTTATTTCCATTCTAAAATAATAAATCAAGTATCTTCTATATACTGTGATTTTATTATAAATATAGTACAACCATATTCAGTATTTTATCTATCCTTTGAATGACATGTCACCATACGTGCGTACGTACGGCTTACCGTCTCCACACCGTGGTGTAATTGTTATTCAATAACTTATTATTTTGATGCGTATAATAATGATGTGTAATTCATGTAAATAATAAATATAACATGATAATGATTCTTTATATATGATATACCATCCAATTATATATTTTTTTAATATCAAAAGGGTGATATTGTCGTTCGTGCGTACGTACGGATTACAGTCTCCACGAACGCCATGAGAATCATTCCCCATCGTATCCATTCAAGAATAAATTTAATTTGATGATTAAAAATAATGTTTATAGACATTATATAATTCTGGATATGAATAATATACACCCCATACATAACAAATATGGCTCACATAACAAAGAATATAAAGGAAAATGAATCCGTTAACACCGGAAACGATGATAATACTAAGATATTATTAACAAATCAATGTTAAAAGATCATATATGATATAATATTAATGTATATAATTTTTTTGTAATTAAATAAAAATTATTTAACCATTATACAGGAGGTTAACCTACCCTTGACCAAGGAAAAAGTACAATGTAAGGGGTTTCTTATCTCACTTTTAATTCCGTGAGATTTCCATTGTTCACCACTTATTTATTGCATGTGGTGTTTATACTGCCCATGTTTGTATTCATTATGTAATATACTATAATTCTTTTATATTTAAATAATCATTGTATTATCCTTCTTTCATGGGTGTATGTTTCGTATGTTACCAAATCAATAAGGGAATTTGAAATTTCAATTTCCACTCATTCGGCTTTATGCATACTTCATTGATTATTTTACTCCAAGATTATGTGTGGAATAAATATTCATTTGATTATGTCATAATTTCCACTCCCCTTTCTGTGGATATACTTTTGATACAAATAATCACTCCATTGATAAATTCTCAATTCATCGGTATGAACTTGATAAGAGTAATTTTTACTCAATCTCGATTTGTTGAGTTAAACATCCAATTCATTGGTGTTGTTTTTACAAGAATTTGTGTGAATGTCCTTTGATTGTTTTACACTGAATATCCAATAATATTGAGTGTATTTATATTTGTCACACATTATTATGTCGTTGATTTATCCTTAACCTAATGATATGCTCTTTATGAGAGATTTCATCTCAATTTACATTCCATTGAGACTCGTTTGTTGTTATACACCAAATCACTTTTATATGGTGTATATAATGTACTTTGACATAGTATATCATGAATCCCTTTCTTCTCATGATATAAAAAAGTTTTTATTACCTCAATTATTTGTATTCAAGTGTCTCCCTTTTGGTTAGGAACTCTAACAAAAATATCATTTTAAAATGTTTTAAAGATTTATTATTCTAACTCGTTCTCATTAATGTCCATGTTTTAAAAATGGTTTTAAGGATTTATTTATATTGAAATTAATTTTTTCAAATCAAAATTTCTTTTAAAACTTTCAAAGTGGTATGGGACACTTTGATTCAAAAATCTATTTTAAATGGCTTCTTGACAGATTGTGTGACTTTTTAACTGTTTTCAAGAAAAAGGGGGATATTTCTCTCAATAGTTTGATGATTATTTTAATCTATGTCAATATCCTTCATTATTCTTGATTGAGGTTAATCTGATACAATAAAATCTTCTATATTGTATCAAATGAGTTATGTTTAACTATGGATGTGCTATTTTTATACCATTCATGGTTTATGGAGAAAGTATTGACATTTCATATGCTAGTTTTAATATGAATGTTTATGTTATGTTTAAACCTATTCATATGGGTAATGCATTGGACATAGTAAGTGACGGGTGGAGCCCACTATAGATCCTCGATGCATCGGTAGGTCTCATGAGACAAACTAGTGTCTTGGCACAAGGCCTTGACCAAATCTTATTTGTAGTCTTGGCATGAGGCCTTGACTATGTGGTTATGATAGTCTGGAATTATGTATTCCATCATTATGAAAGTGGTTATTGATATTTCATGTGATTATTCGACTAGTAGAATATCCATGTGAATAATAAAATAGCATTATTTCAATTTATTTCTGCCATATTATGCTGAAGTTAAAGTTTAAAAAGGCTTTTGTTTTAGTTATAAATTACTTTAAATGTTTATGCTTATTTATGAAAGTTTCAGCTATATTGTTATCCTTACTGGGAATTTGAGCTCACCACTTTCTTTGTTATTATGCCAATGTTATTTAATAATGCACCGAATCTAGGTAACTAGGGTCGAGTAGTTACATCGACGGATCAAGATTCGGACACCAGATGAAGAATCCACAAGAGAAAGAGTGAGAGGAGGGTTTCAAAGCTCAAAAGAGGGCTCCCCTTTGTTCTGTCCACGAGAAGGAAGAAGAAGATGATGATTAGGATTAAAAGAATTTAAGGGAAAAATGGTAATTTTTCCCAGGACAGGGTCACATGGTTTAGGTGCACGATTTACCAAACTGCACACAAACCGTGCGCACCTCACTGCCTCCCAGACAAAGGCTTCATGGTTGTGTGGCCTGGTCCGCATGGCCGTGTGCCCCTACTGGTGCCCCCTGTCTCCAGCCACACAGTTTATCCCAAACTGTGCGCAGACCGTGCGCAGGTCGTGCGCCACTACCTGTAAGCCCACTTCACAAACTGTCAGGCTCCGAATCAACCCCGGACACTTCCCGGACCATCCTTAGGATGTTACACACATTACACAAGCTTAAAGAAAATATTTGAAATAAAACTAACGATCCGTACCTTTTCCAAAGACTCGGGTCATTACAGGATGGAATGGTTGTTCCCCTACTATTCTTACATTGATTGTTATTTCCAAAGGGTGTCATTCACATCGCTATAGGGTGGGTTTATTACTTAAAAGGGTGAATAGGATGTACGAGAAAGATGAGATGGACTCAAGCATCATGGATTGGGTGTGATGATATACTGAATTACTTGATTATATCTGAAGCATAATGGAGGCATTGGAAAAATTTACATGCCAACAAGGCTCATAGAATCTAAACTCGGTCATGGGAATACCTATTGTAGAGTTACCGAACAATTAATTTCCTAAGTTATCGTAATAAAGTTATAGGCAAGATGATGTTGAATAATTAATGATGATACAATCACACAAAATTAACTTCGTAACATAAGTGCATACATAAGTTTATGTTTGTAGTTTCTCTTTGTGAATTTTTGATTTATATTACTAAAGGATGTTCTTTCTTCTTATACATGGAATCTCTTTTTATTCTCAATATATATTACTAATTTTATTTTTTTCAATATACATATTCATATATGTGCTTATTTTTTAGTATACATTACTAGTTTTCACTAATATAGAAAGTAATTGTGACATGACTACTTTTTTGTACTGTTTTTCCACTATGCATTATTAGTACTCACTTTTATAGAATATAAGTCCATTCTTGTATGCACTTATTTTCAAAGAATTAATTTTGGAAAAAATTCAAATTATTTTTTTGTGAATGCGTAATTTATTGATCGTGTCATGTTAATTCACATGTTGGGTAGTAGTTCTTTATAACCTAGTGGTTAGGGAAACAAAAGAATATGTCAAATCAGATGTTCATTAAGGGTAAATGTGAGAGATATCAATTGGTAATAATATGAAAGCATAAGATAAGAATAATGATATGAGAGAATGACCATAAATTATTAATATTATACACAATTCATCATATATTACAAGTTGGATGTATGTTGATATGAATTGTTATGTCAGGGTTGGAACTGGTATGGATGGAATTGGTTGAACCTAGGCTTGGCATTGTTTTCATGAAATATGATAGACATGCTTGTTTATAATTTTGTTTAAAGGTTTAATGGCCATGTGATATGTTTATCTACATTCATTGACTAATAGATGCATTTGATTGTTCTTAGTTAAGAATTGCTTTTCATATTGACTAGTATGTATTCTATAAGACTATTCATATTCCTGGAATGGTTTTTTTTCAGGGCATTCGTGCAGGGGATGCAGAGTTGCTATTTTTTTCCCAGATCAGCTTTTAAAGGTAGTTTTAACCGCTGCTAAATGAAACTGGTAAAATTCTAGCAGAGGTTTTAACAGCCGCTAAATATAGATATTTTTCTCGTAGCGGTGGTTAGACTCGCCGCTATAGTGTCCCACCATCCGCGTGTATTCTATGGCGGTTTTGATTATTTCAGCAGCACTTTTCCAGCAAGGGGGTGTTTTTAATCACGGTGGTTATAACCACCGCAAATAGAAGAGATCCACAGGCTATAAAACTGTCGCTAAAGAAACCAGAACCGCCGTGAAATGAGGCAACTACGACGATTCATTTAAACCGCCGCAAAATGGATATAACCGCCGCTAATAGTTTCCCAACATGCAATTTAGTGGTGGTTTCCTAAAACCACCGCCAAAGCATATAGTGGTGGTTTAAACCCCTGCTATATGAAAAAAAAAACCGTCGCTAATAGGTTATTTTCCTATACTGTATTTTAATTTATAAGATACCCAAATTTTATTTATGCTTTCATAGATGTTGTTACTATTCTAATGTTCATATTACTATTCATAACAGTCGCATTACTATTCCAACATTCATACCTAACGGTATATTATTGTTTTAAACTTAGTTTTGCATGAAGTAAAAATTATCGAACATATTAAATTTAAAAAGTATCATACTATAAAATCTTGGGGTGTTACATTATCCCCTACTTCAAAAAAATATCATCCTCTAAATTTCCTAAATTTCACCTTGTTATTGTGTTTGTGTAGTTCTTCATCATAAGTTCCTCCAGTTCCCACATCACCACATCAATTCTATTATTTTTGCAACATACCTTTACCATTCGATTCTTTATATTCCTCAATA
Source organism: Viscum album (assembly GCA_963277665.1). Taxonomy (NCBI): domain Eukaryota; kingdom Viridiplantae; phylum Streptophyta; class Magnoliopsida; order Santalales; family Viscaceae; genus Viscum; species Viscum album. The sequence continues at coordinate 1,780,057,788 of OY728157.1, forward strand.
GCATCTCTCTAATGCCTAAAATCTAGATACGCTCTTCAGAGTAAGATAAATTAGGTTCCAATTATATTCCTTCATATGTGAGGACATGTGTTGTGTGTTTCATGTATTTCCTTAACAAATACATGTGGAAAGCATTTTGTACTTTAGAAAGGCTATGTGGTATTGCCAAATGATAATCCCCAACTTAAAAATATCTCTAGGATTTTAAAAAGGACCAATGTACCTGGGATTAGTTTCCATTTCATTCCTAATATTTTAACTCCCTTTTATGGAGGTACATTCAAGAAAACATGATCTCCCACATGAAATTAAAAATCCTTCATTTGATTATCAACATAGGACTTTTACCTACTTTGAGATTCTTTGATATGGGTTTGAATATTCATTACCTTGTCTATTATTTCATTCACATGATATAGCCCTAAAATATTCCTTTTAGTAATGTTATCCCAACAAGTTGGTGTACGAAAATTATTTCCATACAATCCTTCATATAGAGTAATTTGAATACTTGAATGGAACTCCTATTGTAGGAAAGATCTACCAAAGTTAAATACTAATCCCACATAGATAGAAAATCACATGATAAGGATATCAAAATGTCTTCTTGTAAAGACCCGAAAATTATATATATATTTTTTTAAATACATGGTAATTTTAAGAGTCCGTGAAAATTGACGGCGCGTGATTCTAAGGCCCGGTGTGCCAGGAACGAATTTCTAAACTTTTCTTTGGGTACATTCAGTAAACATGCAAGCGGGTTTTTGTAACTTTTTACCCGATACTTGGAATTGAAATCCAAGTACACTTTTGAACACGCAGCGCCGGTATTCGCTTAAGAAGACCTTTACCTCGACCGCAGAGGGTCTAGGGTGAAAGATAATTTTTTGTACTTTTCATGAAGGAATAAAATAAAATAAAAATGTCTAAGATTTTTATTTTTGAAACCCCTCAACATGGGTTATAGTGGTGGGGACCACCCGAGCCTAAACCTACCATGTAGATGTTAAGAGGTGGGGACCACCGAAACTAACCCCCATTTTGAATTTAGAGGCGGGGACCACGCGAACCCTCTTAATTGGGGAGAAACCTCTCTAATCTCCATTAATCTTTTCCTCCGATTAATTTTATCCAATTAAATATGCCAACATGGTAAAATTAATTATACCAACAATTAATTGTGCCAACAATTTTAATTTGATAAACATAAATTAACAAGGGGCTATTTCACATTTTGGTGGAATTGGAAGAGGAGAACCATTGGTGGATTATTCTCTCCAACGACGAATGTGTTCTATAATGAAGAATGTGCTCCCCAACGAAGAACGCTCACACTTGCGTGGAACATCTTCAACGAGAACAGACCGACGATCGAGAAAATGCTGATTTCACCGACGTCAGTCTATCCCCAACGACTTCGTCTCTTTCCTCATGACCTCCATTGATAAATCTCTGAGGTAGGGATTTTATTATGTGTGATTATGGATTCCTATGTTCTTACCTTATAAACAAATATCACGGGACAACTCTCTAACTAGTTGATCCGCGGATGATTTCTTTTTGTGGGTTTGGGAATAATCATTGCCGGGGGTTGTAGAGTTTGACGTTTTTCATTGAAGATTTTGTTGAGCCACTTGCTACCGCTCTAATGAGGAGGGTATGGGCCAAACAAAAATGGCCCGACCACTCCACCATTTTTCATTATTGGTGTGTTATTCATGATGGAAGAAGATGAATTTGTGCCATGGCGGCGAACAGACAGCGGTCGGCCGAACCGACCGCTGGTGAAGGCGCAACACAAAACTGTGCCGCACGGAGAGGATGGCTGGCCATCCGGCCAGCCGCGGTAGACCACCGCACCACGGCCGCTCTGCCCCACCATCGCCTCCACAGCATCCGTAGCCCCCTCGGCCTCGCGGCCTCTGTATCCCCTCTTCATCTTGCGGCCTCGCGGCTCCCACCACCTCCGCGGCCCCCGCGACCTTATGAACCCCGTGGCCTCCGCGACACTCGCCGCCTCGCGGCCCCCCCATGTCTTCTGGGCCCCCCGCCGTCTTGCGCCCCCATAACCACTACGGCCTCCATATCCCACACAGACTCCACGTCCCCCACGGCCTCTGTGGCTTCCATGGGCCTCGCGGCCTCTGCGGCCCCGCACTGCCCTCGCACACCCTCGCAGCCTCTGCGCCGCCTCGCGGCCTCGCACCGCCTCGCGGCCCCGTGGACTCTGTGCCACCCCCATGGACCCCGAAAATTCACTCCACCCTGATGCCCCCACGGCCCCCATAACGCACCATGGGCCGCCGCCCAACACGGGCCGATCCTAGTCGGTTCAACCGGGTTGGACCAGGCCCGGACCATCTTTGACCCATTCTTGCTCCTTTGGCCATAACTTTGGCACCGTGTGTCCATTTGATGAACCGTCAGCAGCGCTGGAGACCATGGAGTGATATGGTCCATTTCAGTATACCACACTATAGATTTGGATAAAGTGGAGTATGGTCAGGTTGGATCGAGCATGAATCCAACCGGGCCCTCGGGACAAAAATGCTAATATCTCACAAATTGGACGTCCAATTGATGCGCCACCTATTACATTGAGACAATTATGACGTGGTGGTCCTATGAGACACCACTTCATTGGACTTCATGGTAGTTGGAGTATTGACCATTGGCTTGTGGAGAAGACCCTCCCGGAGACAAGCGAACATAGTGCCGAAACCCTGTGGCTGGCAATGACGATGCACTAGGATCCTGTGTGGGCCTGACAATGTAGTGACGATGTACTAGGATCCTGTGTGGGTCTAACGACGTACTGATGATGTAATAGGATCCTATGTGGGTCTGACGACATACTGATGAGGTACTGGGATCCTATGTGGGTCTGACGACGTCCTGACGATGTACTAGGATCCCGTGTGGGTCTGACGACGTACTGATGATGTACTTGGATCCTGTGTGGGTCTGACGATGTACTAGGATCCTATGTTGGTCTAATGAGGTACTAGAATCCTGTTTGGTTTTGATGACATACATTGATCTTCTGTGGTTCTGATGAGGATTTAAGATCTTTTGTGGGTCTACCTCTTAACGGAGTAAGATAATTCACTAGTTACATCTAATCATCTTTACTACCATACGTAAGTTATACCTGGAGTGAGATGAGTCTGTACCTATGTGGTACTTTCCTTCATGGTGATACCTTGGTGGTATTCTTCTCTGTGGCATAACTATGTGGTACTTTCCTTCATGGTGATACCTTGGTGGCATTCTTCGGCGTGGCGTACCTGTGTGGTACTTTCCTTCGTGGTAATACCTTAGTGGTATTCTTCTATGTGGTGTACATGTGTGGTACTTACCTTTGTGGTATTTATTTCATTGTGGGACAATTGAGCTTTGGGCTTTTGAGTTGGACCTTGTGTTTCATCATGATTGAGATGAGATTACTTGGTAAATTAGGTATATGTAAGGGCATATACCTAAGAAGGGTTGTCACTGGTTTACATGCTATGTGGTTTATCCTTTGTGGATTTTGTGAGACATTGAGGGTCTTGGGGTCCCTGCTGAGTATTGTTATACTCACCCCTACACGGGCTTCTCCCACACATTATTGTGTTTGGTGAAGACGGTAGACAACACTAACTGAGGCTGATGGTACCAGGACTGGATGCTGCCCAGAGGTGGACCATACGGCGTGTTGGTACGCAGAGGAGATGGGCGGATTTGGAGTGCTGAGGAGGAGATATGTACCTACCCTTTAGGTAGGAACCTCAGAGGATGACTCAGTAGCTATCTTTCCCGTTCTTCAGTTGTATTGTATTTCAGTTGTACTTGTACCTTTACTGTTGGGCTTGTATTCCGACCCCTCTGACTTTCACCACTCTTTTTACTTTTCAGATTACTTGTGTTCGTATCTTGTTGTGTGCTTGGTTACGTGGTTTTACAGGTTATAAAGGCAATTCCATCCCAGTTTTATGGAATACGCCTTTCAGTTCTAGTCACCAGCCCCTGGCATATAGAAGTCAGGCTTGGGGTAGTCACGGAACGGGCCTCGGGGGATGGGTCATGACAAATTGGTATCAAAGGAGTCGAATCTACAATAGATATTGGACTCTGATATTTTTAATAGAAATAGTTTTAAGTGTAGTTAGTATGGTTATCATTTTAGGGAATCCAGTGTTAGTGCGGCGGCTGACGTATCCATACACTAGGACCATGACTTCTGATTTCTGACTCGGTGCATGAAAACACTGATTGTGTGTGTGTTTTGAAAAGTTTTCTTCTAATTTCTAGAGTAAGCTCACCAGGTATAACATAATGACCATCTCACACCTGTTCTTTATCAGGATTTTGATGCATATACAACCAACTAGGATTCCCGAGAGAGTACACGATGACGGCCCACCGAGCGATGAGGCTCTGGTGTAGGGCCCTATTACTATGTAGGCACCTTTGGGTGGTGTCCCAGCAGTAACACCACCCATTGGGAAGCATATAACACCAGCCGCACTGGCGGATGGTGCACGCCGACTGAGCGCATTTCATGAGTTCCAGCAGAAGAATCCTTTGAGGTTTCGAGGTGAGATAGATTCTCGTGCAGTTGAGGGCTGGCTGGAGGCGTGGACCGTTGCTCGAGATAGTACCTTTGGGTAGTGTGTCAGCTATATCACTGCCTGTTGGTCAGCAGTTAAAACCGATGATACTGGTATATGACACATTTAGGCTTAGTTCCTTACGTGTGATTCAGCATCAGATACACCTCAGGTTCCGAGGAAAGCCCGAATCATAGGCGGCTGAGGACTATCTTGAGATGGTGGTTGAGAGTACTCTAGAGCTTATACAGCTTCGACAGGACGACATGTCAGTAGCTCAGTATTCGTCGAGGCATACCAACAATTCCTAGTACTCGATGAATACGATACGATCAGTGATTCAGTGCTCAGACTTCTGAGGGAGGTGTGTTTAAGGACATCTAAGCTAGAACTATTCCTCTATGCATTCATATTTATGTTATGGTTCTAGAGAGAACCTTTATGGTTGAAAGTTATTTGGTTGAGAAGATACAACCAATGAATGTTAGCAGTGGGAAAGTAGGAAACTGGCACCAGTCTCAAAGACTTGGGCATGTAAAATGTTTCAGAAAGAAGAAGTGTTAAGGATAGATGAATCTATAGGGCAGATGATGTGGAAGCGGATCTAGGAGAGCAGCATGAGGTGGTGTACTTTTCGATATGTTATAGTCACCCCCTTTTTTGTTGACCCCAAAAATCTCAGAGAGATGGAGGACAGGGGAAGGGAGTAGCTGCATGTGGTCAAGGAGTGTGACCCAAGGGCTCTAGGAATGAATCGAGGTACAGTCTGTGTCTACTTCTAGTTTTCGTATCAATAGAAATAGGTACCAATCATTCCTTTCTTCCAGGAATTTTGTCCAAGACCTAGAGTTTTCAGTTAAACTGTTGACTTGACCTTCACGTCTGGAGATACCTTTTGGAGGAGGCTTGATAATCACACTTATGCTGACAGTGTGATCTGACCCTTGAGGTAAGAGTTTGGGTTGGAACCTCTTGGTGGCAGCGTCGAGGCCTTAAGACTTTAGTTTGGGTATAAACTGGACATCCACAATTCATACTCAAATTGACTGTATTAGGAAAAAAAATTGGTTTATCTACAACGTTGGGATGTGGTTTTCTTTAGTCGGTGAAAAAGAAAACCCAAACATCACAAGATAAACTCCTACATAGAAGGGTGGGGCTGATCACAAGTGAGTCGGCCAGCCTCCCCCTCGTGGAAGCAGAATTTTTCAGTTATCAGTTCCCAATATGAGTGGCTAGAGTTCCTACATGACTATGACTTTTAGATAGTCTATACTCTTGGGAAGGGGAACATGGTAGCAGATTCACTCAGCAAGAGGTCTGGTATACAGCTACTAGGCGAGGCGATGGAGCAGCTGGCCTCTTTGCATATATTCTTTGTGGATCGAGATGGAGAAGATTTTATACTGTCTCTTATAGTCAATCCCCCATTTCTTTAGCAAGTCAGGGAGGCACAGTGTGGGGACACTGACTGCGAGACATGACATGCTCAAATATCCACAGGACATGCACCTGATGGATTTTTTGAAGGTTGGGAGCATGTCATCTTCTTCAGAGAACGTACCATGGTACCGATGTCACTTCAGGAAGAAGTGTTGAGGGAGTTACACACTTCCCCTCTAGCGGTACATCCAGGATTGGAGAAGATGTACCAAGATCTCTGACGACAGCATAGGTGGATGGGAATGAAGAAAGCAGTAGTAGAGTTTGTCTCTTGGTGCCTCACTTTTCAGCAAGTGAAGGTGGAGCATTAGGTACTAGGAGGCTTAGTTCAGCCTCTAGAGGTCCTAGAGTGGAAGTGGTATGGGATATCCATGGACTTTGTGACAGGACTTCCACGTACATCCAGGGGTCATGACTCTATCTGGGTGATTTTTGACCGAATCACCATGTTGGCCCACATCCTACCGATTAGAGAGCAGGGTTTAGTAGAGAGCTTGGGAGGCCTCTATGTGCAAGATATTGTGTGGCTACATGGAGTAACCTTGATGATTGTCTCCGATCGTTATACATGTTTCACTTCCCAGTTATGGAAGGAGTTGCAGGAGGCATTCAGGATGTAGCTTCATTTGAGCACCGCCTTCCATCCTCAGAAGGATGGCCAGACTGAGCAGTCCATTCAGACCCTCGAGGACATGCAGCGTGCTTATGTCCTCAACTTTGGTCGTAGCTGGTAGGATCACTTACCCTTGGTGCAGTTTGCATACAACAACATCTATCACTCCACCATTTGGATGGAACCTTTTGAGGTGTTGTACGGGCGACCTTACAGATCACCATTGTACTGGACTGACCCAGGGGAGTCACCACTCGTGGGACCAGAGATGGTACGAGAAACCACAAATAAAGTACAGACCATCTAGGAGTATATGAAGACTGCACAAAGTAGGAATAAGTTTTATGGCGACAGGAGATGGAGACCTTTGGAGTTCAAGGATTGCAACCATGTCTTTCTATGGGTCACACCTCGATGAGGTTTGCAGAGATTTGGCTGAGGTGGAAAGTTATCTCCAAGGTTGATCGGACCCTTTTAGGACCTCAGTAGAGTTTGCGAGGTGGATTACCCCCTAACACTTCCCCCTCAGTTGCACCAGGTGCATGACATCTTATACGTATCCCAACTGAAGAGATACGTGCACGACCCTTCTCACATCAACGACCACAGTGAGCTGGACATCAATGATGGGGTGACATTAACGAAGGTTCCAGTAGAGATTAAGGATCGATAGGAGCAGGTCCTTCATGGGTGGTCAATACCTCTGGTGCGCGTTCACTGGCAGCACAGGAACCTCTAGAAGAGCACATGGGAGTTGGAGGCTTAGATTCATACTCAGTACCCCCACATGTTTTCTTAGTTTTGTGATGTGGATTTTAGGGATGAAAAACCCTAAGGTGGGGAGAATGTAATGACCTGGAAATTCCATGTAATTTTTTTTAAATAAATGGTAATTTTACGAGTCCACAAAAATTGACGGTGCATGATTATGAGGCCCGGTGTGCCCGGAATGAATTTCTGAACTTTTTTTCAGGTATATTGAGTAAATGTGCGAGTGGTTTTTAGTAACTTTTGAATCGGTTCTCGGAATTGAAATATGAGGACACCGTTGAACTCACAACACAAGTATTCAATAAAAGAGAACTTTACCTCGACCGTAGTGGGTTGAGGTTGAGAGATAATTTTTTGTACTTTTTCTGAAGGAATAAAATAAAATAATAATGTCTAACATTTTTATTTCTTAAACCCCTCAACATGGGTTATGGTGGTGGGGAACACTCGATCCTAAACCTCCCATGTGGATGTTAAGAGGTGGGGACCACCAAAACTAACCCCCATTTTTAATTTAGAGGTGGGGACCACACAAACCATCTTAACAGGGGAGAAACATTTCAACTCCCCATTAATATTTTCCTCCCATTAATTTGATCCCATTAAATATGCCAATGTGGTAAAATTAATTGTGCCAACCCTTTTAATTTGATAAACTTAAATTAACAAGGGGATATTTCACATTTTGGTGGAATTGGGAGAGGATAACATTTGGTGGATTATTCTCTCCACCGAAGAATGTGTTCTCCAACAAAGAATGTGCTCCCCAATGAAGAACGCTCATAACAACGAGGAACGCCTTCAACAACAACGAACCAACAATCGAGGAAACACCGACGTCCGTCTATCCCCAATGAATTCATCTCTTTCCTCACTTCCTCCGTCATCAAATCTCTAAGGTAGGGGTTTTATTATGTGTGATTATAGATTCCCATGTTCTTCCATTCTAAACAAAGAAAGCGGGTCAACTCTCTAACTAGTGATCTACGGATGATTTCTTTTTGCGGATTTGGGAATAATCATTGTTGGGGGTTGTAGATTTTGACGTTCTTCATTGAAGATTTTTTTGAGCTGCTTGTTACCGATCTAACACGGAGGGTGCGGGCCAAACAAACATGGCTCGACCCCTCCGTCGTTCTTCTTTATTAGCGTGTTCTTTGTGATGTAAGAAGACGACTTTGTGCCACGTCAGTGAACGGACAGTGGCCGGCCAAACCGGCCGCCGACGAAGGCGCGACGGACGACCGCACCGCACCAGGAGGATGGCTGGCCATCCAGATAGCCACGGCGGACTACCGCACTGCGGCTGCCCCACCTCACGGCCACCTCCTTGGCCGCCGCGGCCCCTCGCCTCCCTCAGGACTCACGGCCCCGCCACCTCAGCAGCCCCACAGCCTCGCGTCCCGCGCCGCCTCCCCCCCCCCCCCCCGCCTTGCGGCCCTCGCGGCCTCTGCGACCCCGCGGCCTCCCCGGCCTCAACGGCTCCCACGGACCCTACGGCCCCCGCGGCCCCTGTGGCCCCATGCCACCCTCGTGGCCCCATGTGGCCTCTGTGCCGCCTCGCAGCCCCCAAGGCCTCGCGCCACCCTCACGGCCCTGTGGCCTCCGCGCAGCCTTCGCGGCCACGCGGCCCCCGCGCCGCCCTCGCAGCCCTCCGCCCCCCGCACGGCATCGCGGGCCGCCGCCCAGGCCGGGCCGCCCAGCGTGGTCCGGCCCGGACCCAGCAGGCTAGACCAGACCCAACGGGCCGGGTCGACCCGAACCAGGTCGGGTCGGACCAGACCCGGACCGTCTTCGACCCATTCTCACTCCTTTGGCCAAAACTTTGGCAACAGGAATCTATTTGACGAACCATCTGTGGTGCTGGAATCCAAGGAGTGAGATGATCCCTTTGAGTATTGTAACACCCCAAGCTTCTACGGTACGCTTCCCTTCGAATAATGCGATAGCGTGTGTTGTACGCAACCTCGAGTTCTAACACACACCACAAACTAGCCGTTGTGAATAGTAATACCTACTTTTTGAAATTATATATATTTTATATTTCAAAATGGACTTCATTTTTGGATTCGGAATATCAAAATTAGCCTAGGGTGAAATTTTGGTACATTTCGGATAACTTTCATATTTTGATGAATAGTGAAAATTACTAAATTTTAATTAAAAACAACTTTTTTAATCAAAATAATTAATAGTGATAAATTGTGAATTTGAGTGGTTTTAAAGTATATTTAGAATATATTTTTACCATTTAATATAAATTTGGTCATTGGACATAATTTTACAATTAAACCGAACATAAACAAGTGTCAATCTTTTTATAGTTATTATCTCTTAAAAACACGCTTTTTGTTTTGACAACGGGAATTAATTTTAAATTAATTTCTGCCACTTCTGTGTTTTGAATTTAGGAAAATGGATTCCATATTTGGAATCAGGATGTTCAAATTGTATAAATAGGTAACTTTTATTTTTAGACATTTTGAATAGTTACTGTGGTAAATATTTTATTTACCATGGTTAAAAGGTAAATCCGGTAAATAAGGGTTAAAAAATAATATTATAATAATACAAAATTACCCTAAAACGTGTCCTAACCTTATTGGTGGACACATACCCGACCATGGGCATCCTTGGGTCAATTTGGGGACCCCTTGGAGCCACTTGTATGTGGTAGGGACACATTATATTAATAAAGTTAAAATAAAAATAAAAATGGCATAAGCTTACATCTTTTAGAAGAACAATTTTTACATAGGGTTATACATATTATATTTTCGATAATAAATATTCATTAGAAAGCTAAAAAGATTTCCTACATAATGATATTTTATTTATAATTTTTAGATATTAAATAATTTATTTTATTTATGACACAATGATGATACAGTAATTACTATAATAGTGAAAAATTAAAATAATTGATATTATAAATATCCAAATAAATATAATATGAAACTTTTAATGAATTAAACTAATTTGATAGGATAATATGATATATTAGGATTGATTTAAATGACTTTGTTCAAAGTAATCAATCAGTTATGAGTTTCACAAAAATCAACTATTGAATAGTGTCAAAATTGACATAAAAGAGTTCTTAAAACAAATATTATATTATTAATTGATATTAAATTCCTAAAAATCTAAGGTTCGGCCAAGAGACTTATATCATGATAGGTTCATCATTAATGGACCACTTGGGGGTCGCTTGGATGTATATAGTAAGTTTATTAACCATATTATATAAAAATACAAAGAGACATTGTAAAAGTGAAACTAATTAACTTAGAGTTAATACTTAAAGATAAGGTTAATATAAGTACCCAAACCTGTCTAAATTCTATTGGTTGAGTGGTTTTAGACCTATCCCCACCTTAACCTTTGAATAATCAACTTTGGAGCCATTAGAAACCGAATATGAATTTATTATAAATTAATATTTCTAGCTTTTCCAAAGGTGCCCCTCACCCCTCTTATAAAAGGGCACTCCTCCTTCTCATTTCTTCACACCTCTAAAGCCTTTTGGTTCGGCCAAACTCTGCCCAAATACTCTCCCAACATCCCTCACTACAACCTATAGGCCTTAGTTTGATCAGAAAGCCAACCTAAGGAGCTCTTTTGATCAAATCAAAAGGAAGAACCCGAAGAAGAGGAGGTTAACCTACCCCAACCAAGGAAAAGTACAAGGTAAGGGTTATTTCACAATCTCTTCATTATCCGAGGTTGTATTATACGTATTAATCTACTGGGATCTCTTTATCATCCACATCCATGTTTCTTCGAAACGTATTTCAAAACATTTTTACTATTTACAAGAATATGGGTTAAAGTCATTTATACCCTTGTTTGACTTTTTATAAGAGGTTTATAAAGGAATCTTTCCGTCGTTTTCAAAACAAGGTCCTTTTTAACCTTTTCGACAGAATTGAGGTAAGAATGTTTTTTTTACTTATACGGCGGGTGCGGTTATTTTCCGCCGTTATAAAATCGTTGAAGTTTCCCATACAAGCTTATAAGAATATTTTCAAAGAAAATGTTTTATTTTATATGGATCTTAAATGATTTCAAAATAAAAGGAGAAACTTCTTTAAAAAGAATTCTGATTTCATCTATGTCAACATCCTTTGATGGATTTTAAGATTATTTGAAGTTGATTTATTATAATACAAAACTTCTATATTGTATTGAAGGTTTTGTGATATGTTTGACTGTGGATGTGCTATTTTATACCATTCATAGTTTATGGTGAAACTATTGACATTTCATATGCTAGTTTTAATCCGAATGTTTATGTTATATTTCAAACTTTTCTTCATATGAATGTGCTAAACAAGTATGTTCCGGGTTGGGGACCGGTAAAAGTAAGCCCTCCAGGTTGGGGACTGGTAAAAGTAAGCCCTCCAGGTTGGGGACTGGTTAAAGTAAGCCCTCCAGATTAGGGACTGGTAAAATTATGCCCTCCGGGTTGGTGTCCGGTTATTAGAGGCACTCCGGGTTGGTGTCCGGTTATTAGAGGCACTCCGGGTTGGTGTCCGGTTATTAGAGGCACTCCGGGTTGGGTTCCGGTTAGAAGTAACCCCTAGGTCTTGGGATGAGGCCTAGAAAATGAAATTAACGTTTGACATTATGCATTCCATAATTATGAAAGTGGTTATTGATATTGCATGTGATTATTCGATTAGTAGAATATCCATGTGAACAAGTAAATGGCATTGTTTCATTTTATTTATGCCATACCATGTTGAAAGTTCATGTTTAAAAGGCTTTTGTTTTAGTTATACATTGCCCTAAATGTTTATTCTTATTTATGAAAGTTTCCGCTATATTGTTATCCTTACTGGGCATTTGAGCTCACCCCTTTTCTATGTTTTATTTTTCCCAGGTAGTGAAGAAGTAAATTATGAGTGACTTGCAGGGATTTTATGAGGGGTTAATAGTGTGGATATGAAGACTTTGTTGTTGTAGTAGTTTTTCACTTTGAAATGTAATGTAAAACTTTATGATTATATCTAGTGTTTCCAAGGCTACTAAACCAATCGGTCTTTCGAGATTTGATCTTCTTGTGATCATGCCAATGTTACGAAGTAATGCACCGACTCTGGGTAGCTGGGGTCGGGGCGTTAAGTTGGTATCAGAGGAAGTTTAGTACAAACCTTGGAAACTAGATTTAGATAAACTCTGATTAGAGCACGTAGACCTAAGATGAACTTTGAGGATTAGTATAGAAGAACTTCCTAGAATTTTGGTATTGTAGAGATTTTGTGGGTTTTCCGAGCAATACATCCCTGTCTGGATACGAGCAGGTAGAGGTGGCTCTGGCACAGATGTACCTAGGGGTAAAACCCGAAAACACCGCTTTGAGCTAGACTCGAACGGGAACTGGTGCACGACAACGGGCCTTGCTGCACTCTTGGTTACGACACTCCCGGGGGATATGCTTAGGATAACTCTCATTTTCTTTACAAATCATTTTGAAGGGATTATGAGTATATACATCCTCAAAGAAAACATTCTTATGATTATGGATTATATCCATAAATAGTTCAATTTATGTTAAGTGTTTTATAAGTATGGGATTATGTATTTTGATTCATAAACTGATCTAGTTTATGCCATTGTTTAGAAATGGCGCCTAGTGGAAGAAATGGAAACCGTATCAATGCACGCACTCCATGTAGGGATTGCCCTCTTGCTCAAGATAATTATAGTGGGGCTGGTGATGCAACTGGTGCCGATCAGCTAATCACCATACTGGGACAACTTACTCAGGTTATGAATAATAACCTTACCCGTATGGAGCACCCTGATCCGCAGCGTGGAGGATCAATGTTAGATCGATTCATGAGGCAACAACCACCAACGTTCAATGGGAGTACAAATCCCTTAGTAGCTGAGCAATGGATAAATTCCCTAGAGAAAATATTTCAGGCTTTGGGGAGCAGTGAAAGGGAAAAAGTTATCATGGCAGTTTACCGCCTCACTGGAGATGCTGATCAATGGTGGTCATTGATTCAAAACATGAAGGAAGATGATGAAGTATCAAACATGGAATGGAGGGAGTTTAAAGATCTGTTTTTAGAAAAATACTTTCCTCACGACCATCGAGCGGATATGGAAAGGCAATTTTTGAGTCTGAGACAAAAGGAGGATGAGAATGTCACAAAGTATGAGGCTAACTTTACAAGGTTAGCGAGGTATGCTGGAGATTATATTCGCAACCCAAGAAGTAAGATTGATCGTTTCTTTGATGGGTTAAAACCATTTCTTCGTCGAGCATTAGTCTCACAATCCTTTTCATCGTACGAAGACATTGTCTCATGTGCTATCAAGACCGAGAAGGAATTCTCTAAGTCTTATGACTTTAAAGCAAAGAAAGAGAAGAAGAGACCTGCTGATCAATCTGGGAATGGAAATAAGGGGAAGAAGGTAAAGGTTGAATATCCATCTTGTGGTAAATGCGGGAAGAAACATCCTGGTACTTGCTTGAAGGGAATGGGAGTCTGTTACAAGTGTGGTGAAAAAGGCCACCAAGCTCATGATTGCAAGGGGAAGAAGGAAGCTACCAACGTTCAGTGCTACAATTGCAGGGAGATGGGGCATTATGCAAATGCATGTCCTAAGCGTCAGGAGGACTTACCTCAGAAAAGGCCAAGAGATCAAGGCAAGGCTTATGCTATCACTACTGCTGAGGTAGAAGCTCCGAAAGACGTGGTGGCAGGTAATTTAATGGTTTCCTCAAGTTTAGCAAATGCATTATTTGATTCTGGATCATCGCATTGTTTCATATCTTCCCAGTTTGCTAATAAAATTAGATATTTCCAATTTGATTTAATAAGGGAGTTGTCAGTTAAAACTCCTAAGGGAAGTATCGTTGCAACAAAGTTTTGTGAATCAGTCCCCATTAGAGCACATAAATTTTCTTTATCTGCTGATCTCATCGTCATACCTATGATTGAGTTTGATATAATCCTCGGTATGGACTGGCTTTCGGACTATGATGCGAAGATTTATTGTAAGAATAAAGAGGTTACGATTCTTGATGATAATGATAAGGAACACCTTATTTTTAGAGCAGAATCGTCACCACCTAATTCTTATTTAGATCCACCCCCAGTAGCTCAACTTAATTCAATTATTGGGGAGGAAGAGAATGAAATAATTGTCGGTGAGGAAAGGAATGTTCAAATAGAGGATGTACCTGTAGTGAAAGAATTTGTAGACGTATTTCCAGAAGATTTACCTGGACATCCTCCAGAACGAGAAGTTGAGTTTTCCATTGATTTGATTCCTGGATCAAGGCCTATATCGAAGACCCCTTATAGAATGGCCACTGTAGAGTTAGTCGAACTAAAGAAACAACTAGAGGAATTGAGTAATAAGGGATTTATTCGCCCTAGTGTTTCTCCATGGGGAGCCCCTGTTCTTTTTGTTAAAAAGAAAGATGGATCTATGAGGTTATGTATTGACTACAGGGAGATCAATGCTATAACGATAAAGAACAAGTATCCCCTACCTCGTATTGATGATTTATTTGACCAACTGCATGGAGCTCAATACTTTTCAAAGATTGACCTTCGATCTGGATACCATCAGTTGTGTGTGAAGAAGGAAGACATTCCGAAAACAGCATTTCGAACCAGGTACGGGCATTACGAGTTTACTGTAATGCCGTTTGGATTGACTAATGCACCCTCTGTATTCATGGATCTAATGAATAGAGTTTTCAAGGAGTATCTCGATGAATTTGTGGTGGTATTTATTGATGATATCTTGGTATACTCCAAAACCTACGAAGTTCATGAAAATCACTTGCGCATTATCTTGAAGACTCTGAGGAGGCATGAATTATATGGGAAGTTTAGCAAGTGTGAATTCTGGCTTCAGGAGATTTCTTTTCTTGGCCATATTGTCTCTAAAGATGGAATCTCTGTTGATCCTTCTAAGACCAAGGCAATCCAAGAATGGCCAGCACCTACGAGTATAACTGAGGTACGTAGTTTTATTGGTTTGGTAGGTTATTATCGACGTTTCGTCCAGAATTTTGCCCGATTGGCTAACCCATTAACGAAGCTCACACGTAAAGGGGTTAAATTTGTTTGGACAAAAGAGTGTGAAGAATGTTTCGAAGAACTGAAAAGAAGATTAGTCAATGCTCCTATATTGACTCTACCATCGGGGAATGATGGGTTCATTATTTATAGTGATGCATCGAAGAAAGGACTTGGCTGTGTCCTTATGCAGAATGATAGAGTTATTGCCTATGCATCACGACAGTTGAAAATTCATGAACAAAACTATCCTACTCATGATCTCGAGTTAGCAGCTGTGATATTTGCTTTGAAGATATGGAGGCACTACCTCTATGGTGAAAAATGTGAGATTTATACTGATCACAAGAGTTTGAAGTATATTTTCTCACAAAAAGAACTCAACATGAGGCAAAGGAGATGGCTTGAATTACTCAAGGATTATGATTGTACGATACACTACCACCCAGGGAAAGCAAACAAGGTGGCAGATGCTTTGAGCAGAAAAGACCATGGTGTTTTGAACATGATGAGAATTGAAAGGGATCCAATTTTCATGGATCTAGTGAAGATGGACATGGGAATAACCAGGGAAGGTGAAACATCAATGCTTTTTCAAATAGTTGCCAAACCATCTTTACTAGAAAGGATTAAGAGTTCTCAGACCGATGATGAAGAATTCCAAAAGAAGATTAAAGCTGTGAATGATGGGAGATTGAGAGACTTTGTGTATGAAGATGGAATTTTGAAATTCGGGAAGAGACTTTGTGTTCCCAATATACCTGATCTAAAAAGGGAATTGCTGGATGATGCTCATAGTTCCAATTTCTCTATACACCCTGGGAGCACCAAAATGTATAGAGATTTGAAGGAACATTTTTGGTGGGACAACATGAAGAGGGAGATTGCTGATTTTGTGTCAAGATGTATGGTTTGTCAACAAGTGAAAGCTGGAAGGCAACATCCTGGAGGAGTCATGCAACCTCTTCCCATACCGGAGTGGAAATGGGACAATATTACGATGGACTTTGTCATGGGGCTACCAAAGACTCCTAGAAGGAACGATGCAATATGGGTTATTGTTGATCGTCTTACCAAGTCAGCACATTTTCTTGCTATAAGAGAAGATCTACCCCTGGAACGTCTTGCAAGACTATACATTAATGAAGTTGTGAGACTTCATGGAATACCCCTATCGATTGTTTCTGATCGTGATCCCCGTTTTACTTCAAGATTCTGGAAAAGTCTTCAGAAATCCCTGGATACTGAACTTCATTTGAGCACTGCTTACCACCCTCAGACAGATGGACAATCAGAACGGACTATTCAGACCTTAGAAGACATGTTGAGATCTTGCTCCCTTGACTTTCAGGGTATGTGGGATCAATACTTACCACTGGTAGAATTTTCCTATAACAATAGCTTCCATTCGAGTATTCAGATGGCACCATATGAAGCGTTATACGGAAAGAGATGTCGTACACCAACCTGTTGGGATGACGTTGGTGAAAGAAAACTTGTAGGCCCAGAACTGGTGGAGGAAACGGTGGAAAAGGTGAAAGTAATCCAAAATCACATCCAAGCAGCTCAAAGTAGGCAGAAGAGCTATGCCAATAATCGAAGGAAGGATTTGGAATTTCAAGTCGGTGATCATGTTTTTCTGAAGGTATCTCCGTGGAAGGGAGTCATACGTTTTGGTAAGAAAGGTAAATTGAGTCCCAGGTACATCGGACCTTTCGAAATTCTAGAACGAATTGGGGTTGTAGCTTACCGATTGGCAATGCCGCCAAGTCTCTCCAAAGTTCACGATGTGTTCCACGTATCTCTATTGAGGAAATACATGCCTGATCCGATGCATGTACTCACCTATGAGGAATTAGAATTGGAACCCGATCTGTCTTATTGCGAAGAGCCCGTCAAGATTCTTGATACGAGAGAACAAGTACTGAGAAACCGGACGACGCGTCTGGTAAAAGTTTTGTGGAGAAACCATAAGATGGAAGAGGCAACGTGGGAACCCGAGGAACTTATGATGAAGAACCACCCGAGTCTTTTTATGCAGTAATACCCTAGAAATTGCGAGGATGCAATTATTTGAAGGAGGGGAGAATGTAACACCCCAAGCTTCTACGGTACGCTTCCCCTCGAATAATGCGATAGCGTGTATTGTACGCAACCTCGAGTTCTAACACACACCACAAACTAGCCGTTGTGAATAGTAATACCTACTTTTTGAAATTATATATATTTTATATTTCAAAATGGACTTCATTTTTGGATTCGGAATATCAAAATTAGCCTAGGGTGAAATTTTGGTACATTTCGGATAACTTTCATATTTTGATGAATAGTGAAAATTACTAAATTTTAATTAAAAACAACTTTTTTAATCAAAATAATTAATAGTGATAAATTGTGAATTTGAGTGGTTTTAAAGTATATTTAGAATATATTTTTACCATTTAATATAATTTTGGTCATTGGACATAATTTTACAATTAAACCGAACATAAACAAGTGTCAATCTTTTTATAGTTATTATCTCTTAAAAACACGCTTTTTGTTTTGACAACGGGAATTAATTTTAAATTAATTTCTGCCACTTCTGTGTTTTGAATTTAGGAAAATGGATTCCATATTTGGAATCAGGATGTTCAAATTGTGTAAATAGGTAACTTTTATTTTTAGACATTTTGAATAGTTACTGTGGTAAATATTTTATTTACCATGGTTAAAAGGTAAATCTGGTAAATAAGGGTTAAAAAATAATATTATAATAATACAAAATTACCCTAAAACGTGTCCTAACCTTATTGGTGGACACATACCCGACCATGGGCATCCTTGGGTCAATTTGGGGACCCCTTGGAGCCACTTGTATGTGGTAGGGACACATTATATTAATAAAGTTAAAATAAAAATAAAAATGGCATAAGCTTACATCTTTTAGAAGAACAATTTTTACATAGGGTTATACATATTAGATTTTCGATGATAAATATTCATTAGAAAGCTAAAAAGATTTCCTACATAATGATATTTTATTTATAATTTTTAGATATTAAATAATTTATTTTATTTATGACACAATGATGATGCAGTAATTACTATAATAGTGAAAAATTAAAATAATTGATATTATAAATATCCAAATAAATATAATATGAAACTTTTAATGAATTAAACTAATTTGATAGGATAATATGATATATTAGGATTGATTTAAATGACTTTGTTCGAAGTAATCAATCTGTTATGAGTTTCACAAAAATCAACTATTGAATAGTGTCAAAATTGACATAAAAGAGTTCTTAAAACAAATATTATATTATTAATTGATATTAAATTCCTAAAAATCTAAGGTTCGGCCAAGAGACTTATATCATGATAGGTTCATCATTAATGGACCACTTTGGGGTCGCTTGGATGTATATAGTAAGTTTATTAACCATATTATATAAAAATACAAAGAGACATTGTAAAAGTGAAACTAATTAACTTAGAGTTAATACTTAAAGATAAGGTTAATATAAGTACCCAAACCTGTCTAAATTCTATTGGTTGAGTGGTTTTAGACCTATCCCCACCTTAACCTTTGAATAATCAACTTTGGAGCCATTAGAAACCGAATATGAATTTATTATAAATTAATATTTCTAGCTTTTCCAAAGGTGCCCCTCACCCCTCTTATAAAAGGGCACTCCTCCTTCTCATTTCTTCACACCTCTAAAGCCTTTTGGTTCGGCCAAACTCTGCCCAAATACTCTCCCAACATCCCTCACTACAACCTAGAGGCCTTAGTCTGATCAGAAAGCCAACCTAAGGAGCCCTTTTGATCAAATCAAAAGGAAGAACCCGAAGAAGAGGAGGTTAACCTACCCCAACCAAGGAAAAGTACAAGGTAAGGGTTATTTCACAATCTCTTCATTATCCGAGGTTGTATTATACGTATTAATCTACTGGGATCTCTTTATCATCCACATCCATGTTTCTTCGAAACGTATTTCAAAACATTTTTACTATTTACAAGAATATGGGTTAAAGTCATTTATACCCTTGTTTGACTTTTTATAAGAGGTTTATAAAGGAATCTTTCCGTCGTTTTCAAAACAAGGTCTTTTTTAACCTTTTCGACAGAATTGAGGTAAGAATGTTTTTTTTAACTTATACGGCGGGTGCGGTTATTTTCCGCCGTTATAAAATTGTCGAAGTTTCCCATACAAGCTTATAAGAATATTTTCAAAGAAAATGTTTTATTTTATATGGATCTTAAATGATTTCAAAATAAAAGGAGAAACTTCTTTAAAAAGAATTCTGATTTCATCTATGTCAACATCCTTTGATGGATTTTAAGATTATTTGAAGTTGATTTATTATAATACAAAACTTCTATATTGTATTGAAGGTTTTGTGATATGTTTGACTGTGGATGTGCTATTTTATACCATTCATAGTTTATGGTGAAACTATTGACATTTCATATGCTAGTTTTAATCCGAATGTTTATGTTATATTTCAAACTTTTCTTCAGATGAATGTGCTAAACAAGTATGTTCCGGGTTGGGGACCGGTAAAAGTAAGCCCTCCAGGTTGGGGACTGGTAAAAGTAAGCCCTCCAGGTTGGGGACTGGTTAAAGTAAGCCCTCCAGATTAGGGACTGGTAAAATTATGCCCTCCGGGTTGGTGTCCGGTTATTAGAGGCACTCCGGGTTGGTGTCCGGTTATTAGAGGCACTCCGGGTTGGTGTCCGGTTATTAGAGGCACTCCGGGTTGGGTTCCGGTTAGAAGTAACCCATAGGTCTTGGGATGAGGCCTAGAAAATGAAATTAACGTTTGACATTATGCATTCCATAATTATGAAAGTGGTTATTGATATTGCATGTGATTATTCGATTAGTAGAATATCCATGTGAACAAGTAAATGGCATTGTTTCATTTTATTTATGCCATACCATGTTGAAAGTTCATGTTTAAAAGGCTTTTGTTTTAGTTATACATTGACCTAAATGTTTATTCTTATTTATGAAAGTTTCCGCTATATTGTTATCCTTACTGGGCATTTGAGCTCACCCCTTTTCTATGTTTTATTTTTCCCAGGTAGTGAAGAAGTAAATTATGAGTGACTTGCAGGGATTTTATGAGGGGTTAATAGTGTGGATATGAAGACTTTGTTGTTGTAGTAGTTTTTCACTTTGAAATGTAATGTAAAACTTTATGATTATATCTAGTGTTTCCAAGGCTACTAAACCAATCGGTCTTTCGAGATTTGATCTTCTTGTGATCATGCCAATGTTACGAAGTAATGCACCGACTCTGGGTAGCTGGGGTCGGGGCGTTACAAGTATACCCCACTGGATATTTGGATAATGTTGGGGTAAGGTCGGGTTGTATCGAGCATGAATCCAACTGAGCCCTCGAGACAAAAAGGCTAATAACTCACAGACCGGGGGTCCGATTGACGCACTGTGTGTTACGTTGAGACCCCTATGATGTGGTAGTTCTTTGAGATACTTCTTCATGGAAGTTGGAGTATCAACCAGTGGCTTATGGAGAAGACCCTTCAAGATAAAAGAGAGCTTAGTGAAGGAACCTTGTGGCTGGCTATGACGATGTACTAAGATCTTGTGTGAGTCTAATGATGTACTGACGATGTACTAGGATCCTCTGTGGTTCTGAAGACGTACTGACGATGTACTAGGATCCTATGTGGGTATGACGATGTACTAAGGATGTACTGGGATCTTGTGTGGGTCTGATGATATACTGATGATTTACTAGGATCATGTGGGGGTATGACGAAATAATAGCGATGTACTAGGATTTTGTGTGGGTCTGACGATGTACTGATGAGGTACTAAGATCATGTGTGGGTCTGACGATGTACTAGGATCCTGTGTGGGTCTAACGAGGTACTAGGATCATGTTTGGGTCTGACAACATACATTGATCCTCCGTGGGTCTGATGAGGATTTAGGATCCTTCGTGGGTCTGGCTCATAACAGAGTACGATCATTCAGTACTTACATGTAATCATCTTTACTACTGTACCTAATTTATACCTGGTGTGATCTGAGTTTGTAACTATGTGGTACTTTCCTTCATGGTGATACCTTGGTGGTATTCTTCTGTGTGGCATACCTTTGTGGTACTTTCCTTCATGGTGATACCTTGGTGGTATTCTTCTGTGTGGCATACCTGTGTGGTACTTTCCTTCTTGGTCATACCTTAGTGGTATTCTTCTATGTGGCGTACATGTGTGGTACTTACCTTTGTGGTATTCCTTCCTTTGTGGGACAGTTGAGCTTTGGGAATTTGAGTTAGACATTGTGTTTTTTCATGATTGAGATGGGATTACTTGGTAACTTAGGTATAGGTATAGGGATCTACCTAAGTAGGGTGGTCACTGGTTTACATGCTATGTGGTTTATCTTTTGTGGATTTTGTGAGACTTTGAGGGTCTCAGGGTCCCTAATGAGTATCGTTATACTCACCCATGCACGGGCTTTGCCCGCAACTTGTTATGTTCGGTGCAGATGACGAACAGTGCTGACCGAGGCTGAGGGTACTAGGACTGGACAGTGCCCAGAGGTGGACCATATGGTGTGTCAGTACGCAGAGGATACAGGCAGACGTGGAGTGCTAAGGATGAGATATGTACCTAACCTTCTGGTAGAAATCTCAAATGATGACCTAGTAGATGTCTTTCCCTTTCTTCAGTTGTATTGTATTTAAGTTGTACTTGTACCTTTACTATTGGGCTTGTATTTTGGCCCCTCTTACTTTCAACACTCTTTTTAATATTCAGTTTACTTGTGTTTGTATCTTACTGTGTGCTTGGTTACATGAGTTTACAGGTTTTAAAGGCAATCCCTTCCTAGTTTTAGAGAATACGCCTTTTGGTGCTAGTCGTCAAACCCTGGCCTATGGAAGGCGGGCTTGGGGTAGTCACGACATGGGACCCGGGGGACGGGTCGTGACACTTCAAATGTTTTAATTTTCCATTCAGGCTTCCCTTTAGCTTGAGGGTTTTAAGTTTTACTCAAATGAATCTCAATATCTAGAAATTTCTATTAAATTTTCTAAAATTTCAATGTAAATCATGGATAATGATTAAAAAAATTTAAATAGTTCTCCAAAATGTCTTACAACTTCATTTATATATAGTCTTGTAAGGTTCTCCAATGGAATATTCTCCCTTATAGAAATGAAATGTGTAGATTTGGTAAGTTGATTAGAAATTACCCATATTGCATCATTCATTTTTCTGTAATCCAATGACACTGTCCATTGTAATTTCATCCCATTTACATGTAATAATAGGTAAGGGTAACATGACTCCACCAGGAAATTGTCTTTCAACATCCACATTTTGACAGACTAAACATCTTGATACATAATCAGAAATTTCCCACTACATATAACCCCACCATAAATGTTTCTTCAAATCTCTATACATATTAGTGATACCAGGGTGTATAGAGAAATTCAAGTTGTGGGAATCCTTCAATAAATAAATTATTATCTTGGGTATATAGGGAATACAAATCAACTTCCCAAATTTCAGAAATCCATCCTCATTCATGAAGGCTTCCAATATCTCATCATTCACAACCGCAATTTTCCTTTGGAAATTATCATCATCAGAGAGATAAATTTTAATCATTTACAATAAATATGGTTGTGAAACCAATTGAAAAAGTAATAATGCTTCACTTTCCTTGATAATTTCCATATCCATATTTTCTAGATCCATGAACAAAATATCCTTATCAGTCATCATTTTTTCATAACTCTATGATCCTTTCTACTCAATGAATCTTCTACCTTATTCTCCTTCCCTAGTTGGTAGTGTATTGAAAAATCATAATACATGAGTAGCTTGAGCTATCACCTTTACCTCATGCAACATTATTTCTATGAAAATACATATTTAAAGTATTTTTGATATATATATATCTTACAACTTCCTCCATAAATATTGTTTTTCCATATCTTAAGAGAAAATGTTACAGCTGCTAACTCAAGATCAAGAGTTGAACAGTTCTATTTAGAAGTTTTTTTCTTCCTTGATGTATAATCAATAACTATATCATTCATCATAAGGACACATAAATGTAAAATATTTGATGCATGACTATAAATCATAAATTCACTATTTCCCAATGGTAGAGTCAATATCATAGAATTCACTAATCTCCTATTAAATTTTTTAAAACACTCTTTACATTAGTTATTCATTCTAACTTAACCATTTACGATTATTCTTGGTTAATGGGTTAGATAATAAGGAAAAATTTTGAACATATCCCTAATAGTAACCTATTAAACTAATGAAAATAAATTCCTCGATTATGTCAACAGGTGTAGAATATTTCTAAACTACATTTTTCTTCATAGGACCAACTAAGATTAGATCCTTAAAGATAATATGTCCATGAAAAGAAAATGTTTCAAGCCAGAATTCTGACTTTCTAAACATCCCATAAAATTATTTTCTTCTAAGAGACTCTATAATAATACTCATGTGGTTCTCATGGTCCTTATTGATTTTGGAATATATCATGATATCATAAATAAGTACCAAAAAATTTTCAAGATATTCCTTGAGCACTATATTCATTAGATCCATAAAAACTTAGGGTTAATTAGTCAATCCAAGTGGCATTATTGTAAACACATAATTTTCATACATGGTTCAAAATTATGTCTTTAGAATATGTTCATTATTCACATTCAATTAATTATTTCCAAATAGAAGATAAATATTTGAAAAATACTGAGCTATTTAAAGTTGATCAAATAAGTCATCAGTGTGAGGCATCATATACTTGTTCTTTAATATAATATCATTTATCTCCCTATAGTAAATTCATAACCTCATAAATCCATCTTTCTTCTTAACAAAAAGAATAGGTTCTCCCCATGGTGAAACACTATGGAATATAAATACCTTATCAGTCAACTCATCTTGTTGTTTCTTTAACTCTATTAACTCCACTATGGCCATTTTATATGGCGTCTTTGATATATGTCATGCATTAGGGATTAAATCAATAGAAAACTCAACTTCCCTCTTTGGAGTGTGTACAAGTAAATCCTATGGAAATATATCAATGTATTACTATAAAATATGTATGTCCCCAAATTTATGATTTCATTTCTCATCCATATATTCTATTTTGACTTTGTCCCTAAGAATTTCATTTTGAAGAGCTTCTGGAGGATGATAAAGATATGAATCAGAGGATAAAGACTCCCCTATAAAGATGATAAATTACATAACTTCATCATGAATCATAATTTCATTCTCTTTGAAATAAAATTTTTCATTATACTTTGACAACCAATCCATACAAAAGATTTTATCAAAATCAACCACAAGTATGATAATAAAAATCTACAATTAGGGAATGTTTATGTGTCATAATAGGAACTGCCCGACACATATTTTTTGGAATAAGGATTCCACTAGGTGTCTTTGCATGAAACACCCTTTTTAGAGTGAATTGAAAAAAATATCTAATTTTTTAAGAAAACTGGGAAGATATAAAAAAATTGTTAGTGATGAATCTAATATTATTGCAGCTAAATTTTAGGATATGATTAAAGTAACTACCACCACATCATTATGAACATAAAACTCATATTTTGTGACTTCATAATCATGTCCTTGATCCCATGTCCTTTTCTGGGACATGTTTCCTTGAAAGTTAGGATAATAATTTTCATAATTTCCCATCTCTTACAATTGTAGCATTGAAAATCGGTAGCATCTTTATTTCCCTTGATGTCATGGGAGTTGTGGCCATTTTCTCCATAGTTGTAACAAACACCCATACCCAATAGGAATGATCCATGATTTTTATTTCAACATTTATTCTATGATTTAAACTCTTCCCCTTCTTATCCTTTTCTTTACTAGATTTTCAATAGTGTTCTTCATCTGTCTTCTTCTCTTTATTTTATTTAAAGTCATAATAACTAGAGAATTATATATTTTTCTTGATAGAACATGAGACCATATATTCACATGATGAGAAATTTTGGGTGACCAGTACCCTTTAGAAGAATGGTTTTGACCAATCATATAATTTATCAATCTTTCTATTTGTATTACATATGTAATACATACCATTCCTTTTTAAACATGTAATGTTTTATTCATACATGGCAATGTTCTCATCCTCCCTTTTCCTCAGATCTAATAATTTAAAATCCATATCAGCTCTCTATTCACGAGGGAAATATTTTCCTAAGAAATTTTCCTTAAAAAATGTTCATTCCATAATTTAAATTTCTTCATCTTTCTTTGTGTTTTGAATTAATTACCATTTATGATCTAAATCTTCCTATAGATGATAATCATCCATGATAACCTTATCCCTTTAGATACTACCCAAAGTGAGAAATAAATTCTCTAATAAGTGTATCCATTGCTCAGCTACCAATAGGTTTTTTGTCACATTGAATGATGATGGTTTATGTTTAATAATGAGATCTAACATTGTTACACCATGTTTTGGATTGGGATTCTCTATGAGGGTAAGTTTATTATTCATAACCCGAGTCAGATGTCCTAGTATAGTTATAAGCTTCTCAGCTCTAGTTTCATCTCCTGCTCTAACATCATTATCTTACATAGGATTAAAATACCTATTTGAAATGTGTGAATTGATATGATTTCCATTCCTTCCATTAGCCACCATATATATACAATGTAATACAATAAATTATATTTTTAATCATAATTCATAAATTTGAACTAGTAACACTTAACATAAATGAAGAAATTTATGCATAGAAGATCTCACAATCATAAACATTATTTCTTTAGTGACATATTCACTTTTAAATTCATCATAATGGTTTCTAAAAAATTTGAATTATCCTAAGTATATCCCCGAGGAGTGTCCTACATGGGGAATGGTAAAGAATTTTTCTTGTACCAGTTTGTGCCAAGTCTGGCCTGACACACCTTATTGGAGTTGTTAACCCTAGGTAAATATTTACAAGAACCATTACCAATTACAGTATCAAGACAGGGATGTCTTTCCTATAATACCTTCATAATATATACATTTGAAAAATTATAGGATTTCTTTATATTATTATCCTCATGTATACCTTATTGTTATGTTCACAAATCAATGTTTTCTAAATCTAGTTTCAAAGGTTTCTACTAAACAAGATTTGATACCAACTATAATGACCCTATTACCAGTAGCTTGAATATGGTGCATTAATTTATTACATTGTTACTTTGAAAAAGAGATCATATCACAAAAGACTGAATATTTTTTAGTATATTTTTAAAGTCATATGAAAACATAATATTTACATTAGAAATTTGAAAGGAAAAAAAATATAGAAACCCCATTGGAAACACCCATAAATCCTTGATTATCTATGCAGGTCATTCTTAATATACATATTTGAATCCTGGGGGAAAATAAAACATAATAAATGGGTGATCTTATATTCTTAGTATAGGTTAGTAACACAACCGAATCTATCATAAACATAAACAATAAGGCATGGTGAAATAAAAACACATGCAATTAAAACATAATCTTTAGCATAATATAGCTAGGATAAAAATAATTAATTAATCCATAAATAATCACATGATAGAGAATATTACCCATGAATATTATACTAGTCTAATAATCACATGGATTATCAATTACCAATATCAAAATGGGGGAATACATAATGATGGACATCAAAACATACCATCAAGGCTTCGGCCAAGACATCATAAACGGGTAAGATGTCAGCCAATAGCCAAACTTGTTTGTCTCAAGATACCAACTGATGCATCTATGTGATATATAAAGACCCACCAATAACTTAATATGTTCAATTAATTCCTCATATCAAATGGTGAAACATAAAAAAACATTTTTTGAAAATCAATCATATGAAATGTGAATACTTCTACAATAAACCATTAATAGAACATCTATAGTCAAAATGATCATAATACATTTAATAAAATATGGTATATGATATCACAATAGATCAAACTATATAAATAATAAAATTCCAAAATGTTTGTTTAATTTGATTAAAATACTCTTATAAAACAATTAAGATATTCTTTATAGAAATGCACTTTTTTCTTTGGAAACAAGAGTTATTTTGGAAAAATTATTTGTAAAAATTTTAATTGTAATCATAGTTATCCCATAAAATAAAATGTAATGAAATTAAAATTATATTGAAGGCAAAATTATTTCAAACTTAATTAAAAACATGTAAAAGGATTCTTTAGAATTGAGAAACTTTAGTACGGTTTAAGAAAAAATATAAAGGTGGATTTAAAGAAGACGTGGATTAATTGTTTTCATAAAACCAGAAAAGAACTAAAACTGTTTTTCATGTTGAAAATTATTATTTTTGAAAAATATTGGTTCCTTATAAAATATTATGGAGTGTACATGAAAATGGGTAAGCAATTGGGAAGTACCCTTTAATCGGTCTTGCATATTAGGAGGAATTGAAAACAGAAACTTATTAAAATTGTATTTTCCCATAAAAGAAAGATGAACTAATCAAGATACATGATTTTAGATCATAGAATCATAATATAAATAAATTATATGGAAAATAAATTATAATTACATTGGTGTAAAGATAGAAAGTGTATCCTGAAGGGAAAATGGTGGTTCGAGAGGAAACCCTTACCTTATGTCCGAAAGCATTCTGCAGTTGTACTTAAAGTCACAGATAATGAAATTAGATTCTTTAAAAATTTAATTAAGAATGTATTAAAAATTAATTTGAATTAATATATTTTTATTAATTTCATTTATGGTCTTTTTGATGTGTTAGAGGTTTCAATTTCGTCGTTTAGAAGTGTTCGTTTCATTGGTTTTCTTGTTGGGTTCACTTATATACATGTACAAAAGATCATGTGAAATGGGAATAGTTATCCATGTTTAAAATTATATGTTATTAATGAGAATAAATAATATTTAATGATATTATATATCTTTTTTTTCATGATTTGAGGATGATTCATTAGATTTATCATTAATGATAGCTGTTTGGATTATTTTGTCATTTTTCAGTCATCACACACTAGTTTGGTTTTATTAATTAATATTATGTATATACACTAGTTACATAACACTAAATAAGTTGTAATATACATATTATAATCCTTTTTAACCATAAAAATATTTTTTACCAGCCTTAAAGGGATTATTAGAATAATAAATCATCATCATCCACGAAGGTCATGAATTGAAACCTCACAGATGACGTTTTTATTTTTAGAAAAAAAAAGGGAGAGAAAAGAATTGATGGTGGATATTACATAATCATAATAAAATTTTATTATATATAAGATACCATATTTATCAATAATATTTAGACAGATGAGGTAAATAAAGGATAATAAAATAAATCAAATTTATTGAAAATTAAAATGAACAAAAAGGGATTTTACCTCTTTAATTCCTCTCCCTGCGAACCTCCTAAAGGAATTTCTCAATGTTCTTTTGGGTGTGAACAGAAAGACCATAACACTGGGGAGAGGTTTGGGATAGGGATTGGGTAGTAATAGGAAATTATTGAAGTATTTGTAAGTGTGAGGAGAAGGCGTGGTATTTATAGTGGAGGAGAGGAGTGTTTTTTGAATATCATACTCATTTGATTATTAATATGGTTAAAGACTATGAATAGATCAAGATTTAACACTAAATATATTAAAATAATTATGTTAAGTTTGATATTATCATGTTTACATCAACAATTACTGAACTAATTGTGTATTTAACTCATAATGTATTTATACAGTTAATTACCACATTTCATTATTCATAATGAATTCGACAATTTTAGAAAAATAAAAAGAAAATTACCATAAATATTTTTCAATGTGTAGAAAAAAAATGGTATCCATTTTTTGAAAATAATTTTCTGGTTATGAGAAATTTAATTTTGTTTTAAAAATCATCATTTACTGAAAAAATATCAATTTTAAATTTATAACTGATTTTAAAACACTTCCGAAAATTAATTAAGGTCTCATAATTTTTTTATATTCATAATAAAACAAATTATTAATTTACGAATCTATTCTGTGAAAATAAATTTTGTTTTAATTAATTATTTAAATTTAAAAATTGTGAATTATGATTAACGTTTCACAAAAATACCAATACTTAATTTATCATTTTAAAAAAAATTATTTACTTATTACATGATATAAATATATCATATTATCATTTATAAGATACCAAAAATTTATTAATACTTTCATATGTGAAGATACTATTCTACTACTTATATTAATATTCCCAATTGACACATTGCTATCCCAATGGTCATTCTTAATAGTATTTTATTATTTTAAACTAAGTTTTGTGGGAAGCATAAACGATTGAATATATGAATGTTTAAGAGAAGAGGCATACCATAAAATCATGGGGTTTTTCAATCATTGTATGTCATCACTCCCTTGTTGCGAATTTGGAATCTTATTCCTCAGTCATATTCAACTCAAATCATTACCAATTTATCTACTATTAGACATCAAAAAATCATAATATACTGTATTCCTTACATCAAGTTCAACATGTTAGATCCTACTATCTAAATCAATTACCAGTTGATAAATTTGAGATCAGTTTCTTGGTCTTCATTAAATTCCAATGACTACATTTTTCTTTGAATTATTCTGTAGTAATTCTTCCATTTGGAATGCCTTAGTTGGATTAGTGTCTATTTAGGTGGATTTGATAACACAAAATGATATGTAATGTTTTTCAAAATAATTAATTGTTTATGTGGTCACTACATTACCAGAATGATGGACTGTATTCACAGAACAAATTTTAATTAATGTAGGGTGGCTCTTAGTAGTTTTTTCATCCATGGAAGAATGGTGTGATGCATGGATTATTTTTCATAGAAGGGTGAAACATGGAAGGATGGGTGTTCTAATGCATGTATTTTGGAGGAAGTTAAAGGAACATTATATATAATTACCCTTGAGGAATTTGACATGGTTGGTTGGATGAGGGAAAAAATTAGAGAGTGCACAGTTTCTCCACCAAGGAAATAATCCATAAAATAATTACTAGTAAATTATTGACATAGAATAGGGTTCACAGAAGCATGGACATGGACGTAAGATTAATTATAATAGAATCAAACTATATTCTTGAAAATTATTGACTCTATTTCCAAATTTCCATCTTTTACCAACATGTTCCATGTAATACCCATTTATCAAGATCAAAATTCCAAATAAAAGTTATATTGATCAATAAATTTTCATTTTATATTTAATTTATGATTTTGGAAAATGTAATTTAAAATTAAATTGATTTCAGAATTGATATTTAACTATTTAAAAATCACATTTGACTCTAATATCAATTCGATTAAAAAATATATGTATTCATATAGATTTTAAAAATAGATAAACAGTTGAATTTTATAATTGAAACCCCATAACAATATTATTCCAAAAATTTGAATCAATATATGATTTTGATAATTAAATAAAAAATTTGAGTAATTCATTAAAAAATATTATTTTTTATTAATGTAAAAAAATTTGTTTCATTTTTATCTAATTAATTATTAGTTTTAACAAAGTAAAAAATGTAATTAGTTACCTGGTTTAAGAGTGGTTTGGGGGGATTTTAACAGTGAATTAAAAATAATTTTTTTAATGAAATCTCATTTTATCACTCCCCAACAAATAGTTTGTCACACTACTAGGTAATATAGAAAATTCAATTATGTGAAGTCATAGTCCTTCCAAGATATAAGTACAAAAACTAGAGATAGAGAGAGGAAATTAAAAATTCATCTATAATTTGAATTATCATTTCTCCTCAATCAATTTTAGCCTCTATATCATTTATATTCAAGAATATGTTCAAGTTTCAGGCTATAGAAAAAATATATCCCAATGGAATAAAAATGTTAACAACTGGAATTTAAATTTATCATTTTCTCCTATGTTCCTTAAATAAGAGTTGTATTTTTCGATTCACTATTAAAACTCAAATGAATATTTTAAAAGTAAATTTTTCATTATTCATATGGATTCAATATTTTCATCACTTAAATGAAATTATTTTTAACAATTAAGAATGCTATTAAATTTTTCCAAGCCAAGTATTCATGAAATGTACTTATTGAATTTATGAAGGGATTTTATTTACTTACACACAATACCTAATGTCCCATAAATTCACCGCAAGATCCCAATTTCTAATTTTACTCCAGTTTAAAATGACATATATCTATTTATTTTGAGTTGGATCCTTAAGGTTTTTACTTTATAAATGGATAAGATAACTAAAATTAATTTTAAACTATCAGTGTTCTCATGATAGAATTTTGATTCAACTAAGTCATTTTCTATTGACAACCTTTTTCATAGGTCTAGAAAAAATGTATCTTTCAAAATAGTGGTTAAATTCAGTAAAAATCACCTATAACTAGAAATTTTAGAACAAGTTAAAAATATCTTATTTAAATTTTGTTTTCATCCAGAAATAAGACTTGTAACATCAAATAATATTAAAAATAATAATAATTACACATACAACTATGTACATGTTCGAAACAAAACATTATTTTTTAATTTTTTGTTTTTTCTATTTATTAATAGATTCTCTAAAACAAACCAACAAAAAAAATATGGAATAAAATAATTACCCCCACTCACACACATAGTCTTTAATAAATATTCAATGAATTTCAGCACTTATCATGCAATTTTCAAGCAAAAAATAAACAATACAACAAAATATGTTTTAATATATAGAGTTAACATGGGTAAAAATTTTCTCTTCATGTAGATAGTGTTAGGGTTAGTGATTTTAACTATATTTAGATTTTAATGACATTAAATAACCTATAATAGATGTTTTCCATTGTATATCCATTATAAAAAACATAACGTAACAATATATTCAAAATTTAAACTCGTGACTAAAAATAAAATAAAAGTTAAAAAGAGAGGGAAGAATATTTAGTAACCCACCAAGAGGTGTTGAAATGTAAACTTTCCACAGTCATACAAAATTATTAATATCCCCAATCTAATGGAGGTTGATATTATGTAACAACCCAATATTTTAGTGATAAATTCCACCTTAAATAATTATTGTTCTTGATAGCTTTCTCCACATGTGACACAAAAACATAACACACCATAACTCTTTTTACTATAATAAACATTGAACAGTGTATGGTAGCCATTGAATAGGATGGTACAAATAACTATAAAAACTTATGAAAGAAATGTCCCTTTTAATATTATTTCAATAAGTGTTGCTAAGTATCTAAGAAAATATTTTTTTATACATAAAATGAATTATATAAAATTTATATTTTTCAAGTTTTATATATTTATTATTAGTGATAATTTTAGAAGAATAGTTAATATAGAAAATGATTTCCTATAAAAAAGGTTTTTTATAATATTTTACGGTTTTATTTAAATAAAAATTTATAAATTTTAGAATTTGAATTTAAATTTGAGAAAATTAAACTCATTTTTGATCTTATCATAACAATATTAACATAAGATTATTTTTTTTATTTTTGTAAATAGATTTATTTTTAGGTGAATACCACAAAATACCATTTTTTCAAAAGAAAACTTTTAGGTGAATAATGAAAAATATAATTTTAATGTATAAACCCATATTTAATATAATAGGAATGCATTTATATTTTTAAAAAATATATTGTTAATACATTATACTTTTAGTATTTTAAAATTATTTTTTATCACTTTTAGAAAATTAATATAATAAAATAGATTTCAAATTTAGAATAATTTGATACAAATTATATAATTTGGAGAATTTTATTTTCAATCATAAAGTACAAATTACTTTGGTAAAAACTATCCACCTCAGTAAAAATTAAAATGGGTAAAAATGGTTCAACTAAGAGGGAAATACCAAAAATATGTTTAAAATATGTGTAGGAGTGGGGGTCGAGGATCTGTTAATCCTTATCCCATCCCATATCAATAATTTCCCAATTATGGAGGTAGTTTCCTTTGGAGTGACCTTCCATTATTAAAAAGTGTTGGGAATTTACAAAAACGCCATACGTTTTAACTTATGAAATGGTAACTCTTATCCTCAACTTCATTTACACCAAATCCCACTTAGTTTTTCCCAAACTCTACCAAAAACTCTCCTAAAAATTATTATCCATCAATAATAGATTATGTTCTTATAAAAAAGAACATACATTAAATGATTAATTCCATTTCAATAGAGCTAATCCAAGAAGTGAGGTATAAATTTCTTGCCAAATTTTTATCATATCTGCTTCTTTATGTGACCTTTTTAGTCCTCAAATTACATGACACAATCTTGAAAGATTAACATCGGTATCATTAGTATACTTGTATGTCAATATAATGATGTAATTTTATGACACCTCTAATAAAAGGTACCCATCCTGGGTTGGGAGTGAAGGGAGAGAGATAATAACCCCAAATTAGTACCTTTTATAGACTATAGGATGACGACTAGCACCAAGGGTATATAAAAATCTCCCATATTAAAGGTAATAATCTCATAATAAAATTAGGATAAAGTGATAGAATGAAAACCACCAAGAAACTCTATATCATAATGAAATAATGAAGAAAAAAACCATCCCACAATTTGTGTATAATGTACAGAAATAGAATAGACTCTGAGATTAAATAGTAAGAAAAAAAAAAAGCAATCCTATGGAAGTAACCCAATTGCTACAAGTCGAGCTAGTAATGTCCATACCAATCACCAACATCCTCCCAACGACTTATAAAATATTTTATATAAATATGTAGGGTGACATTATACATATAATCATCAAGATCCTCCTCAAGGCTTATTTTAAAAGGTGAAAAGAGCATATGAATTCAACAATGAATAAACCA
Source organism: Viscum album (assembly GCA_963277665.1). NCBI lineage: Eukaryota > Viridiplantae > Streptophyta > Magnoliopsida > Santalales > Viscaceae > Viscum > Viscum album. Next base: position 1,780,092,156 of record OY728157.1, read on the forward strand.
AAAAAACAAAAAAGAACCTAAGAAGTAAACTATCCCCCCAGACTCACCATGGTTCACTCACCAAATCACACAACCATGTAATGTAGAGAAATGTTGTCAATGTAGATAGGTTCCCCATAACCACTTTCACAATAGATTTCTACTCTCTCCCAAATGATATACCCTCCCTTTTATATACACTAATAATGGCCCCAACCATATGTCACATTTCACTTACTGAACAACATATCACATAACAAAAACCACATACATATACACATAACTATGATTATAGGGTAGTATGAATGAAAATAACATAATACTCATCCCATACTCCTACTACTCATAACCCCCACTAAATATCACATTTTCCACAAACAAAACCACCAAGAACAATCGTTGAAGTAATATAAGGGAAGAGGGGATAATCAGGCATCTGAATCCTCCCCATCCAGGATATTGGGAAAAGACCCAAATATAATTGGGGGGACCGACAGGTCACTAGAATTAGGTGGGGTGAATAAGGAACATAAATAATGTAAGTGTAATAAGGTCTCACATGGGACCACACCTTTGAGTTCACATAGGGTATGACACCAGACATATATCCTCAAGACATAAGTGCTATCATTCCACCAAATGCTTCCTCTATTACAACAAGTGTCCACAAACACATCAGACAGTGGCCCCCCAACCTAGTCTCCCAATCCCAAATTCAATTATCATCATTAATCCCAACATCATTTAGGGATTTATTTATTTAAAATTATCCTCAAATAATCCCTTTGTAATTATACATATGAAAATATTGATTAGATCAATTTCAAAATATTTCAAAACGATCCCATACTAATCCTAATTTTCACACGAATTATCTTTTCATTCATAAAAACTTTATCAACCCATTACTACCAAAACAGTACCATGTATCAACCACATGAAACCACCACATAATGAAAGGACTCCAGGCCACCATAAACATCAAGTCCAGCAATCCAACATAACATTAAACATGCGTAATCACAATAGTATTAGTCTTTTTTTTACGATCATTATGTGATTACCCTATTTAAATGTATTTATAATCACTCCATAACATCAGGGGATAACACATAATTTCAATATTATAAATAAAAATATCAAACTATGTTAGTAACAATATTTGATCACATAATTTCCAATTATAATTTTTGTTTAGTTATTATCTTTATATCAAGTTAATCTATACCATAGACTCATTGGGAAGAAAAACTAGGATAAACACATAATGAACAAAAAGGAGATATATATACTCTCGTACCTCCAACAAATACCAAAGTAAGAACCACATAAGAACCTAGGACCAACAACCACTAGTCTAATAGGAATCATCACTAGATCCTATGAATAATAAGTCGCCATTATAATCCTCCCAAAAAAAGAGGTGTTTCCACACCGCAAAAAACTCCTAGAAAAAATAGAATGAGAAGAAAGAGAGAATAGGGAAAAGGGAGGATACCTATATGTAAAATAATTCAATATGAATTATCTAAGATGAAAAGAGTGATTTAATAACCTAATGTAGGTGACTGGTGAAGGGGATAATGATTTTAGGTCAACCAAGAGTTGAGGGGATGTTTGAAAATTAAAACAAGGGTAGTTGGCCCTCTTTTTATAGTTTAATCATGTAGGACTCCACTATGATGTGGGGGAATCTAAAATTCCTATTTTCGGTCAGATCAAAATGATATGTAAAACCCCCAAGATAGATCATTTTTTCACCTTTCCTAAAAATATTGTTTAACTGCCTCCATGGCCTAGACCATGAAGTGGTCCTGGCCATAGTGGTTTTACAATATTCTTCAATGGCCAAACACAACTCCCTAGAACTCATCACCTTCCCATTTTATCCACGTGATTCACATGGCAATGATGTGGTGAGATTAGGATTTCCTTTTCATATAGGTGATCCCACGAGGTTCCATGTCCAACACTATGCCCTCACTGTGAATTTTAGAGCTTCCCATAATGCCCAAGAAGAAAAATAGTCCCACACTCCCAATTCGAAATCTTTGATAGGACATGGTCATATATACCTTTTCACACAAGAGCACATCCAAGATAAAACACCACCAAAAACCACTCGAATATAAATTTTAAAAGTTGTGGGTCCCTCAAGAAGGAAAAAACACTAACTCAAACCTCTACATCACTACCAAACTCTATCATAAGATCTCCAAGAATTAAAAATACACAATGGAAATGATAGAAGGATTTGATCAATTACATAAAATACATATCAAGAAATTCTAATACTTTAGAATCAAAACCAAACTTATAAAAATTATAGAGGGGTCTGAACAACCATCCAGTGAGATAACTCTACATGATCACATTACATCTGAAACAGTACCACAAAATCTTATCAGAAATAGTCCAAATATTCTACATAACCATCCATACCACAATATCAAAATACAATTATCCCAAACCATAGACTACCATAACCATAACACAACACTTACCCAATCACACAATTTAAGGAAATCCTCCCTCTATATCAATATATTGTCCACTTTGGGCGGCACATACTTTCCCGCATGGTTTTAAAATATGATGTAAACCTAACATGCCTTGGTTAAGAAGGGGAATTACTTTATTTATAAGGTGGAATACATAAAAGAATCATCATCAATACAAATTGAAAATTTAACAACCATTAGGATTCATTCATCACATCATCAATGAAAAACAAAACAAGGAAAACTCAAAAAAAACACAAGGTACTAGGAATGCATTTGCATATCACACACCCAAGTACTCTCCTCCAAGACACTTTGACTCTAATACACATGAAACAAAGGGATGGTATATCCATGAATAAAATTCTCTCTATGATCTTGAACATCCATTTCTCAATTCAGGAATGTCACATCATCCTCGATATCCAACTCTACTTAGTAAATGACATGTGAGTCATCGTAAAGATATCAATAGAGCTAGGACATTTGGAATATGTATTGGATCCTATAATAATATAGTTGGAGAACCAACCAATACACCACCTCACCAACATCCTACAAAACCTCTAAGGGTATGAAAATATAGGGTGAGAAATGAATTTGTAGAATACAAATAATATCATCATTTCTAGGTGCTAAATGTTTTGTTTTTAATGATAATTTCAGTCAGGTAGTTTTGGTCATTTAATTTCAATAATAGTTCTATAATGTAATTAATTTTAACCATGATATAAATATAATATATATTTAGTTTATGTATATGTAGAGTATTACATAAAATCTAGATATAAAAGTAGAAAATTGAACGGTTCGTGAAGATGGTAGGCAATACGTATGCATTAACATTGATTTCACTTTGCAACAGATTAAATAAATGAATGGTAAATAATAACTAACATTTCTAGAATAATTATTATATATATTTATATCATCTATATTTATTAAATCTATCCTCATTACCATCCATGAAAAGTGATAATTAAAAACAAATTGCATCGCTTTGTGAAGGTGGTTGTCCACAAGTACACATTAGTGACATTATTGTTTTCCAACTAATTTGAAGGTAAGAAGGTTGATATGATATTATAAATATAGAAGAAAAATTATTTCATAGATATCATATTTAAAAATTAAAAACCATTATAACACCCATCCTTGAAAGATGGTTATGAAAAATTAATTGTATAGCAACGTGTATATGATAGTCCACACGTACGCACAAGTGATACTTTCACTTTCCGTTTAATATAATAAAGGGTGGATATTGGTGGTTAAATAATAATAATAAAATTTTATAATATTAATGATATTGAATTTATTATTTTATGATTAATCCAACATATTTATAAGAGTTATAAGAAAAATGAAACTAAATGAGGCCAGGTAAGATGATTACCTCTTCTTTAGCTGGACTCATTTAGATCCTTTACCAAGGATAATTAGAACAATATTTTAATAATAAGAAACCCTCGAATTCATGTATAGGGAAGTTTATAATATTTTTATTTAGGGTTTTTTCAGTATATAAGGCTCAAAGTTGTGTAAAGTAGATAATGGATGGGTGACCTTTTGTAAGTGAGGGGCGAGGAACTCTTCGAATTTCTTGAAAAATTAAAATATAATAAAATCATTATCAAGATTGAATATTCCAAATGGCTAGAGATTTGAAAATAAATTAGTATGTGGTTTAAATTCCCTCAACTAATAAAACCTGGAAAGGCTTATTTGATTTTTTTAAACATATCTTTTGGTACCCCTTAGTTAACCAATTTTAACCTTAAATGTGATGATGACTTTTTCACTCTTAAAGGGAATTAATGATACCTATAATATAAAAATGGGATTATAAATGACCATGTGATGAAACTTTAGACCATTTATAAACCTATTTTTCCAATTTAAATGTTTTTATGATTTTTTAATATTTTAATAAAATACTATTTATCATAAAATATCATTAATGTCATTTTTGTCACTATTCTTTTAATATAACATTAAAGACCCCAACACAAAGATTGAATTATAATATTATCCTTTCAAAACCCTGATTATGTAAAATTTATCTAAAATATCCATATAAATCAACAATACATTAATATTTTATTACTTTTAATATATTTATAAACATTTATTTTATTTTTCAATTAGTGCAATACATATGGTGTCAGTGTTGTTTTAGTATTTAAGGTGATTGTTTTATCAATAAAGATAAAAAATTAATTATAGCGATAAAAATTCAATTTCAATTTAAAATAAATATTTATAACTAAACTTATCCAATTTTTATTCGTATGTAAAAATTTTAGAGATATTAAAGTCAAGAAAGTGAAATTTTGGAATTTTCTTTACATAAAATAATATAAATGTATTTATCAAAGGAAAATGACACAAAAATAAAATATGTTAATATTTTGGATGAATATGGTAGAATGTATCTCATAAAATTAAATAAATTCAAGTTTTGGGTTGATTTTGAGACATTATTTCATGATTTTAACTGTAATTTACTCATTTTACCATTACCATTCTAACAAAAACTTACTATGGTTACAATTCATATTGACTAAAACTAAATGAGATATATTTAAAAAAAATCATACATATTTATTCTAAATATGGAATACATTTTTTTATGATTGAAAATTTATAAGTACTTGAAATTAATTTACGATAAAAATGCCAAAAGTAAAGAAAAACAGTTTTTTTCTAAAAACTGTTATTTTATGTATAAAAACGTTTTTATACCAAATTCAAAAATAAAACTAAATCCAACAATATTAATTGGATTATTCATAATATAAGATAAATAATTTTACTTTTAAATAATTTTTAAAAAAAAGTTACTTTTTAATTTATTGAATCAATAAAATAATATTTCCAATAAAAAAATTTATTTTTCATTATTCATTAAAAAACGATTTCATTCATTTCACAAAATGTATCTCTAATATAATTTTCATAATTTTATTTCAACAATGGAGGTCATATTATCAATTAAATTTTATAAATGAGATTTTTTTATTATTTTCTTACAAACATAAATTATACAAGTTTTTAATGAAAATTTATTTTTGAAGAATAAATTAATTTACTAAAAATTGTCTGCTAATTTTCTGAGAAATTATCCGTAAATTTTTAATTATAAGTTCCATTATATATAATTAATAATGTTTTAAATCCTATTCATAACATCAGATTCAACCGATTATGTTATAATCTTCATAAAACAATATTATTATGTTATTTGATTAAGCTCGGTGTTTCATGTTGTACACTATATCAAACATAATGTTCTTTTTAAAATATCAAGGTGCTACATGACCCACTTTAATAAAAATTTTCATTCAAATTTTATCTTATTATCGGTAATCAATGGTTTGATATTTGAAAATTCTTTTATTGAAAATCCACAATATAAAATTTGTTAATAAAGCATTCTATTGAAAAGAGGAAAAGCTAAATACTAAGGTCTTCTGAAAAAACACATTTCCCATATTAAAAATAGGATAAAATTAGTTGTAAGTTAAAATAAGGTCACATAGGGAAAATTTATTATTTGAATAATGTTGGTGAGTGATAGAGAACATTGATCACCATAATTTGGATGATCATGAGAAAGTTAACAACCATAAAACCATAAATCAAAGAGGTGAAATATTCAATAGATTCATCGAAAATGATCATTATAGGATAAAATTGTTGTTTCAAGATCCTTTAACTAGATTTGATGGATTTCTTTACCATATATACTAATAAAATACGGAAATATACTTACTCGATCAAAATAATTTTATCCTTAGATCAATTTCCACCACAAGATAATTTTTATCCAAATTTTGAGTATTCAAGATGATATTTTCATGTTTGAAGCACTAAAATCAACTTATATTGGATCACATGATCCAAAAAAAATAAAAAAAACGATTCCTATTGTCTATAAACATTAAAAAATACAAAAATGGTTAGCATGAAGAAAAATAATATCTAAAATTTATTAACATTCATGTGAAGAAGTAATAAATTTACTCCAAAATTTCCATAATAACACCAAAGGATAAAGTCAAAAAATTCAACAAATAAATAACCCTACATATAAAATTACCTCTATAAACTCATCATTAAATGTTTTAAGTTCAAATGTGAACTCATAAAATTCAAATCACATCCCCAAATATTTTATTTCATTCCTCCAAAACAATAATCCTTGTTAAACCACGTGTTAAAATAAGGGTTAAGTATAATTCAACCTAATGAAACATCTCCAAAAATATCGTTAACCACTATTATAATTCATTATATAATTTTATAAGATCAAGATATTCATCAAAATAGTTTCTAACATGAAAGGTAATAATTAGATTGAAAATATCACATTATCAATGAATCAATTTTCAACTGTCAAGAGGATCTATATACTTTGTCCAATAGAAGATAATTAACCTAACATCAAACCACTAACTTGGATAAAGGGATATTTAAAACTAAATGGGGTATTAATATTAAAACCCTGTAAAAGTTTCAAATAAATTTAAATTACTATAAATTATAACATAAAAAAGGGTATCAATGACTGAACTTATAATCTCCCATATACATATAAAATAATGTTGTAATCCATAACTCTTAAGTTAAACTCATTTGAAAACATATATTCTTCAAAAAATTAACACAGTCCTTATTCCCCAAATAAAAATAAAGACTATTTCCATAAATCCAAAAATGAAATAAACATCATCAAATATGACCTAAATCACTTTTTATGAAATTATTAAAAAATTTAATGGTCACCAATACTATCCCATTTACCTCATCAACATTAATCATCTCTTAATCCCAGCTAAAAATTATTACCTTACCATTAAATTAATTTTTGTTAGCTATCGGTACCATTCAATATATGTTTTAAAATACCTAAATAAAATTTATTGTGGAATAATCCTTAGATGTTTCATGATTATTATATCTATAATATTATTGGTATAAGGCTTCTACAACATAATTATACAATCCCAATGTATAATAACATAAATCCTTACACTTTATCTATTGGTCTATCATAGTTCCTTCTTTGCTTTATGAGCTAACCCCTGGATTGGGGCATTATCTTGGATAATGTGGATATTCCACAAACATATGAAATTGAACTATAAAGGGTACCTTGGGAGGACATTAATATCACTCAATCAATATCTTCATTTTATTGGACAATTTATTAGTCTATTGCCTTATCTTTCACACAAAAAACATTTTTATATTCCTTTGATACATTCTCAGGGGTATCTATTTCCACATTTCGAATTGGATGGAAATTGAGACTTATTTCCTCAATGGTCTCCCCAAAAAATGTTCTCCAAAAAATTCATTGTTCTCTTCTTTGATGAGTCAGAGAGATGGTTAAGATATAGGGTTTTAATAATATATTAATATAAATGATTATATTTACTCCCAATTATATTAAATCTAGTCAACTTCCAATTTTATTTCTCATAATGGTTGCATTTTCTATTACATTCATTGTTAATCTTGGTCACCACGGGTTTATCTTTGATCATTCAGGGTCATCATATATTCAAATCCTTCAAAATATATCCTAAATCATATGTAAATTAAACCAAGAATACCCTCATCACCATAAAAATAGGATAATAGTAAGGAAACACTCATTATTTCACAATAATAAATGGCCTATATTTTCTCAACCAACTCTTTTCGTGGTTATTAACCCTAGATGAAATAGTTATAAAACCATGAAAACTTATAGTATTCAGATAGGGATGCTTTTTATGAAAATTACACTCCATTATTTACCATAACATAGGATGTTATCCTATATGTAATATTATCTTATGGGTTATTACAAATGTTTTCTCATTATAGTTTCCAATGGTAACTAAACCTTTAACTAATACCAACTATAGAAACTCATACATTTTATACATTAATATTACATCTTATTTGATGAATATTCAATAAATAATAATATGACCCATGCTAGAATCCTATTTGTTTAGAGTATTTGGAAACATGGATTCTTAAAAAACTTTTCATAAGAGATATACATCACATAACACTATGTTATTCATAACTAGAACCCTTCTTAGACAAATCATACTTAAAACCTTTCTTCACAACCCATGGAAAGGAAAAATAAGAAAGGGTATGTTCAGATGCTCAGTTAGGGTAAAAAAAGGGATATATAAATCAACACTTAAGAATTACATGAGAATAAGGGTATGACTGCATGATATTAACGTTTTAAAACTACACACATCATATCATAGATCATATACTTGAACCATAACATAAAGGTTGGTAGTTTAGAAGACACGAATCATGATGGAATCAATGAACAAAATCTATGAGAGTATAACATTAGCATTAGAAATGATTTTTGGAATACACATAATCATATAAAATCATTTACAAAGTAAAAGATCAATTAAAATTATATAATATTGGATTAGGTTCACTCCTCATTCCATTATATCATTACTCCATGTTTACTTCCAATACTATCATATTGGATAGAGTCATTTGCTGAACTGAGTTCACTCCCCATTCCAGTCCTTATTATCTCAGGAGATATATATCATTACCCAATTAATTGGGGGGAAATATAATTTCATGACCGCCCGTAAAATAATAAGAACTCATTCATATTTGTTCCACAAGACCATAAATCATCTAACATATATCAGAACTCGTGGGTAGGAAACATATTTCATAAACATTTCAACATTTCATCTTAACATAACCTATGTAAAATAAATAGGTTTCATAAAAATATCATCATCAGAATCATAAACCATACAAATAAAGAATATGCATGGTATTATTTGATAGTATCTACATTGAATAATTAGTATCCTGAAAGGAATTCATCTTAGAAGAACATTTCTTTAAAATATCAGTTTAAATATTTCTTAGTGAAAATACCTTTTTCACTAGGAAATAACTTCTTTAAAGTCATAAAAATTTCCAAAAATAATATGGAAATTTTTTTATTTTAAAATAACCATGGAGACATGTAAATGAATCTCAAAACCATTTAGAAGTCAGGATTGTAGAAAATTCAGTGCAAGCATATATGTTAAAACACTAATTCCATTCACATTCTTTTAAAAAGACAAAAGTAAATCATTCATAAAATGAAAAGAACATTAATATTAAACCATTTTTAATGAATTAAAACGTGGTTTAAAATAACACTAAACAATAATAATTATATAGTAAAAACATCCTAGAAAACATTTTTTGAAAACATGAATATTGAAGAAAAATAATTTTCAAAGTGAGAAATGAACTCAATTTTCCTTAAAAATAGTATTTTTGTCTCTTGAGTTATTAAAGAGGTAAAATAAATGGAAAAAATATATTCATAATAAATAACCATATATGAATAAAATTCATGATATTATTTATTTTAAAAGGTGAGTGGTAAAACCCCTTAAAATTAATGGTAAGAAAAAACTTTTTTTGAAGACTCAGAAAAGGAGGAACCCATTACAATAACCAAATGATAACATGAAAAACCAAAAGGGAACAAAGGCCAAACATGAACCCAAATTCCAAAAAAGAGATGAACATCAAAATAAGAACCAAGAGTCTATTTTTTCCCCTTTCAGAACCTACAGCTGCGAAATCAGTCAAGGATGATGCGCTTCCCCCCTTGGAAAGAAATATGTCATGCTGGTAACACACTCAAGGTGAGGCACTCCTCATTCCAACACTGAAATGTAAGAGAGGACTGGAAGATCGATTCCAGCACACCAATCTCTCATGTGAGCCACGCACCCGAGGATGAATGACATGAAATCACTGCATATTAAACTAGATGCAGCACAAACCCGACAGAAAACACGTGCATGAACAAACAGAGTACCCATCAGTCCAACAAGGACCGATAGCTGAATGATGGATGTCACCACATCCATCCCTCTTTCGAGTCCGCCCACCCAACACCATCTATAAGAAACAGACACACATTACAAATTTAAAGAGACATTGGCCAATCCTCACGACATTAACAACTACTCTAGCATTCCGAATCAAAGACACAATCGATACCAATAACCCCATTGCAGTGAGAAACGCACAACCCACCGCCTCCTCCCAAACACTCAAAACCAAAATCCCCCACCCAAAGATCATCATCAGAAAAAACCATTGGAAACAGCTAAAAAAATTTAGGCGAGTGCATCCAAGATCTTTGCAGATTGGCCCTCCAAATCCAATCGAAACTCCCTACATTAATTGATATTAAAGAAGAATCATATGGAAGAGTAAATTGGAAGAGCTCCACATGAATGAAGGAAACAACATTGTGGGGGAGTAGATCAGATGTCAAACCAGAGGGATAGTGCCAACTGCAGGAAATTCAAGCACCAACCGAAAAAATCCCACACTTAACCAAAAATGCAAAAAATACTTAAAAACCACACCGAAGTACCTAGGGCTACAACCAGAAGTAGAGATCGAAGCATAACTCGAGACTGTAACAAAAAAATCATCAACATGGGCTTGAGGAAAATGAAAACCGCATACCACCATCGATCAAAATGGACCACCACTCGAAAGATCCCGTGCCAATCAGGGTCCTTCGCCTTCGCAGAGAGGGGCGTTGAGGACAACCTCCGAGGGCATGTAACTGACAAACCAACTCGGTTTCTCATATCTGAAGTAGATCTGAAGACCTAGAAGCACCGGAACCTCTGAAACAATGATCTGCCGCTCGCAAGTCCTCAGAGGAGGAAGACGCACATCAGAACTCGCCAGACCCAGAGTCGACTAGGAGACACAAGTCACGACTGCATAGTTTGAAGTTTGATCAACATTTGAGTTAAGTGGGGGAAAGAAGAGGAAATATGAAGACTAAAATAGCCCGAGAGATGAGCTGACGAAGAGAACCGCTGGAGTTTGAAGCCGAGGCTGGATTTACGCTGACGCCCAGATGGGGGACCGCGAAAACGCGGAGCCCTAAAAACATCGTTCTCCTAGGGAGTGTGGTAGAATATTTTCTCGGTATACTATAAATAGATAGAGATTAATGAATTTCATCTTCATAAACATAATCATAAAAAATACCAAGAAATAATGAGATGATATCATGAAACCATTATTGTTTTAGAAACTTTGGAATCATATGCCCCATGAAATAATAACTTTATGTGAAATTTACAATATCATTAAAATAATAATTTTCATTATATTAAATTTCTATGGTGATGTTTATACACCACATAAAATAATATAGTTGCATAACATAACATATGTCACAATGAAGACAATTTGAGATGATAAACCCTTATCTTGATTTCAAATAGCTTCCAAAGCACATTAACATCCAATATAATAAATATAAATTTGTTATAATTATATAAAATATCCATTTAGATACGTTTAATATCACATGTTATGCACTTATAATATTTAAACACCCATTTATTCCTAATTCCTTAATAAAATCTTCGTTTCCCGATGTTAACGGTTTCATTTTTCATGGGAATTTCAGTTTTGTAGTTCCAATACTTCTACTTTTTTTCATGGTTCCATCAAAATCAATTTTTTAAAAATGATATAAACATCATATATATTCATAATATATATTTATAGTCACCCCTATAAGGTATAGGTATAAAAATGTATTACACTATTCATGGTGACAATAGGTTATTTGTATGCATGAATGTTGTTTTCACTTTTCTACAGGTGGAAAAAAAGAAAGGTAAATAATAATTAATCATTAAAAAATAATTATTATGTCATATATATCAATATATTTATTAAATACATCTTTATTACCATCAATGTAAAGAGTAAATGTAAAAACAAATCACATCGCTTAGTGGAGGTAGTAGTCCACACATGTGTATGATCGATGTTATCATTTTCTAATAGAATGGAAGGAAAGAGGGTAGATATGATTTAATAATTATTAAAGAATAATTATGTCATAAATATCATTTATAAAATTAAGACTCATAATCATACTCATCCATGAAATATGGTGATGAAAAATTATTTGTATCACTACGTGGAGGTGGTGTCCCACACATACGCACAAGTGACACTTTCACTACCCATTTGTTCGAAAAGAGGTTGGATATTGTTGGTTACATAATAATAATAATAATAATAATAATAATAATGTATTATATTTAGGATAAAAAATTTATTATTTTATGATGAATACCATAAATTTATAGGAGGTAGAAAATGAAAGAAACTAAAAGAGGCTAGGTAAGATGTTTACCTATCATTTGGTTAAACTTCCTTGGATAATATATTAAGGACCATCAGTATGGTATTTTAGGAAGAGAAAACTATAATTCATATATAGGTAAATTTAAAATGGATTTGTGTAGGTGTTTTCTTATCTATAAGGAACAATGTGGTGTAAAGGAGACAAATGAGGGGTGCTCTTATATAAGTGATGAGAGGGGCACTCTAGGAATTTCATAAATGATTAAAAAAAGTAATTCTCCAGAAAAATGATTCCAAACATACATATATTTTATGATATGGTAACATTTTGTTGAAATTCAATTAAAAAAATATTATATGATTTTGTGTTGTTTTTTATCGTATCATTTGGTTTAATCGCTTAATTAAAAAAAATTTAACCTTAACCACGGTAATAATTTTCTCACATTTAATGGTTTATAGTTTTAATTAAAAGAGAAAATTTGATAATGAATTTTAAATAGATGAACTTTTAGACAATTATTCATCATTAATGTTTACTTTCAACTTTTTTATGTTGTTAAATTATTTAATAAAATATTATTTTCCATAAAATATCGTTAATATTATTTTTGAAACTATTAATTTAATTTGACATTAAAGTCATTTAGATAGAGATTGAATTAAAATATAATCCATTTAAACATCCCTTATATGTTATATTTATATAAAAAATTATTGAAACTCAATAATTCATCCAAATTTTATTATTTTTAAATTTTATAAAATCATTTATTTTGTTTATCTATTAATTGAAAAAATATTGTGTTGTCATTGCATAAACGTAGAAGGAAATTTTTTTGTCACTAAAAATAAATAATAAATTACCAGGATATATTTTAAATAAACATTTAGAACAAAACTTGTCCTCCTTGTATCTATTTGTAAAATTTTTAGAGATATTAAAGTCAATTGAGTGATATTTGATGTTTTCCTTACTTAAAATAATATAAACTCCATTATCTTGGGATATTGTAACCAAATAGACATATATATAAACTTCTGATGAATATGGTTTTATTTCTCTCATATAATGAAATAAATGAATGTTTTGGGTTGATTTTGAGACAATACCTCATGGTTTTAACCCTAATTAACTCATTTTGGCTTTATCATAGTAACAAAAATTTACTATTGTTAATATTCATATTGACCAAAAACGGTTGTGGAATATTTTAAATATTTGGTTACCTTCATTCCAAATATGAAATCAAAATTTTAAATATTCAATTTATATTAGTGGAAGAAATTAATTTATGTTAAAAACATAAAATACAATGAAAAATAGTTTTTAAGAAAAACATATTTTTTATTATAAAAATGTTATTATACAAAATTCAACCATAAAATTAATTCCAATAAATATAATTGGATTGTTAATAATATAATAAACCAAATTTTAATTTCAATATTTTATTAAAAAAACCATCTTGTAAAAGGTTAAACAAAAAATAAAGCTTTTAATAAAATCAATATTTATCATTATTCATTGAAAAATAAAACATCTGAAATTTTATAAAAAAATACTCTAATATAATTTTGAAATTTTAAATTCACAAAAATTTAATTCATTCATATTAATTTTATACAAGTTTTAAAAAATAAATTTTATTATTTTCTCAGAAAAATCAAATAAAAACCCATTTTTGAAGAAAATGTATTTTTGGAGAATAAAATGACTACCAAAAAGTGGGAATTTATTTCCCAATAATTAAGAAATAAATTTATATAGTGTAGATTATTTTTATATATCCCGTAATGCATTTAATCCTATTTATACCCACCAATTAAATAAGATATGTTATAATGGTCATAAAATAATAATATTTCAGGGTTCGTTTAAGATAATTGTTGCATGTTGTATATGCTATCAAACATTGTTTTATTTTAAAATATTACTTTTTTACTCCTAGATAACACCCTAAAATATAAAAAATAGAATAAATATTGTCCCCTATTACATAACCTGATGTTGTTCATCTTTCAACCATCATTTAGGAGCATTACCACACATGATCTTATCATGCATCACCTTTACCTCCAAGTCTCCCCATTGAGAATCCTCCACCTGATGCAATAAGATCAAATATATAAAAATCTAGAAAAATAACCCTTTACTTAAAGCCTCTTAAAATACAATATGAAGGGCATCCAACTCCTCCATTTCTCTGTAAGAATCCATAGACTCCCAAATTGATCCCCCCGACTTCCTACTGAGTGTATCCACCACAACATTTCCCTTTCTTGGGTTATAGAAGAATTTGAAGTCATAGTCATGGGGAAACTCCACCCAGTATTATTGTTGTATATTCAGGTCACACTAATATAAATCATACATCAATATCTTCTTATATGTGGAGAACCCATAACATTCACCAATGAGGTAATGTCTCCAAAACATTAGAGATAACACCACCACCACCATATCCTCTCAGGGGTGGAATAGTTAATCTCATGGGCATGTAACTATATAAAATATTAGGAGAATACTTCTCACTATAAAATTATGATGCATCATAACCCCAAAATGAGAAGTTTCACAAAACTCCTCAAACACCAAACCCTCCCTAGAAAGATGGTGGGATGGATAACTTACTAGGTACCCCTTCAATTTTTCAAATAAGTCCTGACACTAGACTATCCAAATGAAGGTTTAGTTCATCTGTTTTAGGATGTTAGCGAGGCCAAAATCTGAGAGAATACAGAAACTATCTTCGGGTAATAAACCACAAGGCCATGTAATCTACAAACCTTTTCCATGTTCTTGTGCACTTCAAAATAAAAAAATGCCTTGATGTTTTCCAGATCCACCACTACTCCATACTGATACACCTCATGTAAAAGTAAGTTCACTATTTTTCATCCATAACATGAACTTGTAAAACATTCCATATAAATAGTGGTGTTGAAGGGAATGTATGAAAATCCTCAAAAACTTAAGATTCCCATACTCATACTTCATTTACATCAGAATTACATCGATGAATATGACTAAAAAATAGTCTAGGTATTCATGAAACATAATTTTCATGAGTCCCATGAACATTTATGGTGTGTTCATAACTCTGAAGGGAATGACCAAAAACTCAATGTTCCCATATCTTTATCATATGGTAGTCTTGGAGATGTCCTCCTTCTTCATGCATATTTTATGATATCCTAACCACATATCGATATTATAAAACCAACTATACCCCACCCCAATTGGATAAAAAGATCATCTATACTTGGAAGGGGGGAATGATTCTCGATCATTACCTAATTTAACCTATAGTTGTCTATAAACAACATCATATTACTACCTACCTTCCTTTAAAACAACCCAATAATTAACCATGGTGATACACTGGGCCTAATTAATCCTTTCATAAAAAAGTTATTAATTAGAAACCTCATATCCCACATCTTTGATGTTGATATCCAATAAAAATCCATCAAAATAGAATAAGAACTCGAATGTAAATATATCAAAAAACCTAACATCAAGCCAAGGGGGAGCATAAAAACCTGATTTATGAAAACACATATATACTCTACCAGGACTGTAGGAAACATCATCCCACAACCTCTAAATAAATAGACTATGAAATACACTATTAGGTAAAGAAGGGTCTTTATATGATTGTTACCCATATGAATACTTTTCTTTCCAACAAACAACACATGTCATCCATCATAATATGAGTACTCAACTCAACTTTTGAAATAATAAATGATTTTTAATACATTATGCAACCAATCTATAATGAGAATGAAATCCTATGGATGCATCTATAGTTTGAATAA
Source organism: Viscum album (assembly GCA_963277665.1). Classification (NCBI taxonomy): domain Eukaryota; kingdom Viridiplantae; phylum Streptophyta; class Magnoliopsida; order Santalales; family Viscaceae; genus Viscum; species Viscum album. The sequence goes on from OY728157.1 coordinate 1,780,108,664, forward strand.
ATTTCACAACTACTGATGTTGCACCATCACCAGTCTATATCTATGGAAAAAATCTAAAAATTAGAATTTACCTCTAATCAGAGTTGAAAACCTCAAGGGAATGGGAAGCCTATCCATGCTTATTATTAATGCTCAGAACATTGTGGGTTTACTAAATGAGTTTGATACTACAGAATCAATCATATAAGAAACCAACATGGATGATAAATAGATTATACCACGAATAACCTCCACCTCCTAAGACATTAGAACCTTTATCACATGTATCTTCCTTGACTACCTCATCTACCTCACCACTAGAGACCTCTATGACCATTCATCATTCTGGGTCCATTCTACCCTTGGCTAGATCTACTAAATCTTGAATGTACATGGGACCATTGAATATGATATTTAACATAATCTAGATGCCTCTTTGATTGTTACTTTTATGGGGGAAATCACAGATGAAGATGTTAAAAAACCTACCCAATTTCACCATACTGACATATTGAAGGAAAATGACACTGCATTTAATGATTACCATTACTAATAAATCTAGATCACTAATTTCGAGATCTCATAGAGTATTTATATGAACTTACAGATATTTAAATATGTGATGTAGAATATCGAGGTCACATCCCTCATGTCTAGAACCTAGACTATCTCGGCATCTGTGACCATCCATCTGATGTCATAATCTTCAGAGGTCCTTGTTTTCCTCTCAGTAAGAGTGATCTATACAACTCATGAACCTACACAATCACCCTAACTTTATTATAAACCCCAAGTATGTAGGTAATTTAAATTGAGAATGGTTGGATAAATGGAAGGAAGAATGGATCCTATAAATTTTGTGCTCATGATTCCTCGTCCAGGAATTCATCAAGGGAAAAATGTCAAAGATACATGAACCTAATTTCCATCATTATAACAATCATGCTTCCATGTTAAAGGGATACCAACTATTATATGTTAAATACATTCAATGTTGATTATAAGAACTTGGACCTAAACTCTTTCTAGAAATCATACCACAACACATATTCCCCCTTCGATTCCCCTATAAAGAGCATCCACCATAGACATGATGTTCCCCTCAGCTGACTATAATGAGGGGAACCCAATGCTCTATTTAGGTTCGGATGAAACCAAAAGATATATCTAACTCCTCCATCTAATACTATGACTTGAGATTGGCGACACTTACCTCATATTTCTTCATGATCTAGTGCTGAAAAGTGTCCTACATCTTCTATCACTACTCACCCATATGATTGGGACAAACCCTCTAATGATCAGTTGGGTCAGCCTACTGAGCATCCCCAACATAAACTTCGCATTAATGATACTCAACTGAAATCTATATAATAAAAGGAAAAAAATCAATAAATATATATTTACTCATATTTATTTATCCAGTTTATTTATTTATTCTGAGAAATAACTCATCAAATACTAATGAAAAGATGAACTCGATGAAAAAAAATACTTTTATCTCTCCTAGGTTTCTACCCCTCAATTAAACACACCTATCATGGTATACTTGGAGAATGTAATGTTCTTGCATCTAATCATAGGGGATCCTGAAATCCTATTTCAAAGCTAGTTTTTTTCTTACTTCGAGTGCCAAGATCAGGTAAAATTGATGCTCTACCATCCCTTGATAACCCCACCAGTACCTAACTCCATGTACCATCATATATATTAACCAACATTTTTTATAAAACTATGTTATGACACTATCCCACAAAATGTACCCCTCATAGAATCATAATAAAATTAAAGTGGAAATAACCCATGATTCCCACCTTTAGTAGGACCTATGTTGGAAACTAGACTGGAGGGTATATAAAATCTAACATGTGGAAGGAATTACCATTATAGTAAAAGTATGATCTTGAGATAGAAGAAAATCCACCAAGAAACTTTGTCTCATAATGAAAAAAAGGAAATCCAAATCCATTCCACAATGCATTTATAATATAAAAAAATACAAAAAAACTATTGAATTAAACTATACAAATATAGACTATCTTGTGGAACCAAGAAAATAGCTCTATGATGAGCTAGTAATGTCCATCCTAATCACCGGAAACCTTCTATAAATTGGAAAATATTTCATATATACATAGGGTTAGCATAAACATATACCCAGTAGGATCCTCATCAACGTCACACATTTAAGGTGAAAAGAGAATATTAATTCCCTATTGACTAAATAGAAGAACCCATAAGATCCCATTATTCCATATATTCCCCTTTATCCTCACAAAGGAACACTCACTAAATCATGAATCCAAGTATTGTAGAGTAATATCACTAACATAGATATGTTCTCCACAACCACTATCCCACTAGTTTAATACTCTACCCTAATAAACAATCATCCATTCTATATCATCAAATAGTGTCCCCAACCATATGTCACATCTCATGGACTAAACCACATATCAAATAACCACAACCTCATCTATAACCACATAATCATAATGGTAGGGTATCATGAATGCAAAGTACATCAAACTTGTTCCCTCCTTCTGATAAACATGACCTCCACCAAGTATATCATTGTACACTGCCAAAAAAATAGAAAAGCTACTAAAGGGAGAGTGAGGATGAGGGGATATTCATATATATGAATCCCCCCATCCTAGATGTTTGAAAAATAACCCCAATACAATTAGGTGTTTGTCAAGTTACCCTACATTGGTGGTTAGAGTAAATAAAAATTAAGAATATATGTGTAATAGGGTTTCACGCAAGCCCAAGGATATGGGTTCACACAATATAAAAAACCATACAACCATCGTCAATACATCACTTAAATCACACCACTAACCACTGACTCCATTTCAACATCCAACCACAATCATATAAAACAACGAGCTCGAACTTGGTTTCCCAATTCCACACTCAATTATCATAAATCCATCAAGATTAATTTAAATATTTATTTATTCTATATTTTATCTAATTAATTATTTAATAATTATATATATATAAATATTAATTACTTCAATTTGAACACATTTCAAAACCAGCTCACAGTAGTCCTTATTTTCTTGATAATTATAATTTCATTCATAATAATGCTATCAACCCATTTTTACTAAACCACTACCTTGTATCATCCGCATGAAACCATGACACAATGAAAGGCCACCAAGTCACCCCAACCATTAAGTCCAACAAGACAACTTAATATCAAACATATAAAAGAATACCAATCATAGTCCTTTATTTACAATCTTTTAAGGATTATCCTATATAAGAGTATTTTGAATCAAGGAATAACAATGAGGGTTAACGTGGAATTTCAATATCATTAACAATAATATCATGGTAAGTTAGTAACAACATGTGATCACATAGTTCACCATTCATTCTTTTTTTGAATTATTATCTTCTGATTATGTTAATCCATACCATCCACTCATTATAAATAAAACTGTGATTAAATAAAAAATGCACATAAAAGGTAGAAATATTGAATCCCCTACATCAAATGAATCCCAAAAGAAGATCATACAACAACCAAGTATCACCCGCCACTAGTATCAAAGTAATAACTATCAAATCCAATGAAAAATAAGTCGCCATAAATATACTCAAAATACAAGGATATTACTCACACTTGAGAACTCCTGGATAAAAAAGAATGAGATGAAAGGAAGGGAAGGTAATTATTGGGTTACCTCAATCCAAATATCTATAATCCAAATGATCCAAGTAAAACAAAGGGGTTTAAAACATTAAGAGAGGTGAATAGAGAAGGGGATAATGAATAGATGTCATCCAATATTCATGGGGATTTCTGAAAATTAAGACAATGGGTTATCCATCATACTATTTTAAAATGAATCCCACTAGACTCCACTATGGTGTGGGGGACATCCAAAATTCCTATTGTGGTTCTAGTCAAAGAGATAGCTAAAATCCTTGTACAAAATATTTTTTTTACATTTTAGAAAAGGGATATAACCCCCACCATGGCCTAGAACACAATGTGGTGAAGCCCATGGTCGTTCTCCAGTATCCTGCTATGGACATATATCAATCCCCAAATCTCATCACCAGACCATCTGGAACACACCACTATCATGTCGATGAAGTAGTGAGTTCATGTTTCATATTTTGGACATGTGGCTCGATAAGGTACCATTCTACACCACACCCTTGTCGATAATTTTAGAGTATCCCATGGCATATAGTTAGACCAACAATCAAATACACTAAACACCATGCCTTCCCTAGAGCATAGTGCCATAACCCGTTTCACATAGGAGCACACCCAAGGTAAAATCCTCCAAAAAACATAAAATGAAATTTACAAGTTGATGTCATCCCATAGATGAAAATATGTAACACCCCAAGATTCTTAAAAATAATTATGTTTAATAGTGTATAAAACATGCAACATCGATCCTAAATGAACCATGAAATATTATTATCTAAATGTAACCATTATAGCCTATCCACTAAAATTGTGGGTATGAATACGAGAAAATAAATTATGAAATATATATAATGGTCTTACTCAATATAATTATATTGATAAAAAATATTAAATAATAACTCAATTTTTAATAAAATTATTTAATTCTTGAAAAACAAGTTCTCTTCAAAAATGGATTTTATTGCATCTCGTGAGAAAATATTTTAAATAATTTCTGGAACCTTAAAAAAATTATTTGATAAAAAAGGTATCATTTTTTAAATTATCATTCAAACATTTTCTTATGGTGAAATTCTATGATTTTAATGAAAGTTTTTTTTTCAATGAATAGTGATAAAAATAGTTAATTATTAAAAACTATATTTTCATTAAAAGTGATTAAAAAGTCATATATTTTTTTGGTTTAGTATTAAATTTTATACTTTCATTTTTATTAAATATAATTTAATTATTTTTCTTTAAATTCATTTTATACTTCAATTTTTTTTAAAAACATTTCAACACTTAAAAAGACATTTTTTGACAACCGGATTTTCATCATGTTTTGAGGGTTTCATTTTAAATTAAATTAAGCCAATTCCAGGAATTAAATATTAAAAAATGAATTAAATATTTTGAATTATGATGTCATAATTTTGTAAATATAATTTTTTTAAGTTGTTATGAATAGTAACTATAAAAAATATTCATCACCATAGTAAGGGTAAATCGGGTAATTACGGTTAAAAGTAATTTTCTAAGGTCTATAAAGTAAATCTAAATCTTTCTTTTATCCTATTGTATGAGTGGATTTTTGATATTTCCATCAATTTCAATAATATATGGCATCTTTGCAACATATTTAATTTCTTTTTTACCATTATAATATTTGAGTAAAATATATAAACAAAAATATTACTTTCTTTATTTTAATAACTATAATATTTTTTGAAAGAGATAAACATGAATATATTTGATGATAAATTGATATTTTGAAGGAAAATGATTCTTTTATCATGGTAATGTATTTATAATTTCTATTAATGAAATAATTACATAAAATTCTTATGAAACGCTGACACAATATTTATTCAAATAATAGAAAAAAAATAAATGATTTTAAAAATATTAAAATTAATATAAATTGAATGAATTATCGTGTTACGTGATTTTTTAGATAAATATAAAATCTTATTGACGTGTTATAAGTTTATATTCTAATTTTATTTATGTCATATTATTTTCAAAATAATATTAAATGAATAACTCTGAAAATGAAATTAATGATATTTTATAATAAATTATATTTTATTAAATGATTTAAAATTATTAAAAAACCTATATTAGGATATTTCATTGATATATGGTTAAAAATATAAACCATTTTCCATTTATTGGTAAATTTTATGATTATAATAACTATCATTAACCCTAAATAGTAAAAACATTGTCATCACGATAATTTTCAAAAAGGGTTATCACTTGTTAAAATAAAGAGATACGGGAAAAAACTTCTCTAAAAATGTCCAAATTTTATTGGATGATATGATTTAAAATATTCCGACTCATATATTCATATTATATCATTTTGGATCCTTTTTTTATGAAAATTAATTTATATTAACTTAACACTTTAAGAAATTCTAAAAGTGCCCCTCACTTATAAAAGGAAACATACCCTCAACTTTTTATCACACTTCAAAAGCCTTTTTGTTCAGAAAATAAATTACCAAATACATTATTTACATCCATTAAAAATTAATAAAGTACTTTTTTATTATAAAACCCTCCTAGGAATATTTTGATTTAAACCTAATTAGGTTATTCGAAGAAGAGACATCATTCATAAGAAGTCATTTTTCTTTTATTTCTAATTCCATACCAATAGAATATTATTAAAAAATTAAGATATAAAACCCCACGTATCTATAATAAATCAATTTTTTATTATGCTAGTGGAATAACCTACATCCACCTCCTCTTCTATTAAATGTGAAAAAAACTATTTCTCGTCTATAAAGCAGACTACTGCCTCTCGAACTGATGTAATTATTTTTCACCATCGCCTCTAATGGATGTGTTTTTATAATGGATTTATGGTATATATATAATATTGATGAAATATTTATAAATATATAAAATTTATATATCAAATATTTTCCTACATTTGCATTCATTGAAATATGATAACATCGTTCATGAGTACACGTGGATTACCACCTCTACGAAGTGATGTGATTTTTTTCATTAACACATCACATGGATGGTATATATATGTGTATTTATTAAATAATAATATACTTATGATATAATTAAAAATATATAAATAAATAATGACATTTACATTCTTTTCATCATTATTTTTGAAATATAGAAACATTACTCATGCATGTGTTTGACCTACTATCTCTATGATTATGTCACAGTTCATTTCTCATAACCATATTTCATGGTGGGTTTTAAAATGATATTTTATTTATTATTCTAGAGATGATGAAATAATGAAATATTTGACCATACTAGACCTTCCTAATTTATATTTAACTCGTGATCTGAATATCTTCAAAATATCTGATGTGAACTTAAATGACTGAGTAATTGAATATAACATGATAATAAGTAAAATAAAATAGGACAATAAAATTTAAAAAGGTTCTTACTAAATGAAATAATTATCATAAATTTATTATTAAGAAAGATAAATAATGGTCATAATGAGTCATAATCAAGTTAAAAGACTTCATTTTAAAAAAATCAACATTTAAAGTTTCTATTCACAAAATGTTTTCTTCCATATATAAGTTCTCATAAAATTTTGAATAATAAAATTACTTATGAATAAATGGATGATAGAAGTCATATTTGACAATATTTGACTTAATTTATTTTTTTTGAAAAAATATTTATTTTATGGTTTAATATAAGGCATACTTTATTTTTAAAAACTCATTTTTAATGTTTTAAAGATTAATTTTATAAATATTTTTATTCCATATCCATAATCTTAAAATTATTTTATGAATTTATTTAAATGTAAATATATTAATTATAAATATAATTTTATTTCTATTTTTAAATTCTTTTAAAGGTTTTGAAAATTAGTTTTTTATAAATTATATACAGATGGTTTTTGAATTTCATTATAAAATACAAAAGGAATGTTCTATTTTAACATATATTAAATCAATGAATTTCCCTACCAAAAAAGTTTTATTTTATTATTGTATTACATTAAAATATTTCATGTTTTATTCAAATAAACCCCCTTATTTTCTTTTAGAAATTTTAGTTTTGAAAACATTGTTTTGAAGCTAAGGGATCTCTATGAACCACTCTATTTATTTGGGTTATAACCCCTCAAACTCTTAGTCACTTTCTCTCTATATTAAATGTTATGTAATGATTCTAAATTATACATATATATCTGTATGTATGTATGTATGTATCTCACATATATTACTAGCTTATTCCTGATTATGTTAATGCGGTAATAAATTCCTTATGCTTATTTTGAAAATGAATTCTTTAAGAAATCTCTTTTGAATATGATATGAGGCAAGATTATGCATCCCATTTCATTCCATGGGAAATTATTATGTTTATTCCTTGTGTTTGATTTTATTTTTTTGGTACATATAAACATGAAAATGTTATGATGGGTACACCTGGGTAGCACTCTAATTCATTGGGTAATGATTTTATCTAATGAGAAGTTATGTATGGGAATAAAGAGTAAAACTAATCCACTATAGGACTCTATCCACTATGTGATGTTGTATTTGAAGTTATCATTCACATATTATTATGTAATGCTTTATGTTATTGCCACATTTTCAATGCTTCCAGGACCTTATAATACAATGTTTAATGCTACGAACCCATGTGATTACTCATGAGATTTTGTTTAAAAGAAAGTATATGCTCCTTCATAAGGGATAAATGTTTAACTTTTTTTAAAAAAAAATAATAAAATCTTCATGATTGAAAATGAACCTTTATAATTTATGTTTTCCCTTTTAAGATTTATTAAAAAAAATTATAAAAATATTAGGGTAGAAAATTTTATTTCTTGGGTAATAAAATATTTAATTTGATCTTAAGGATTAATTTTGGAAATTAAAAATATTGTGTAAGTATTCATGAAAAACATGTTTCTTTCTTTCTTTTTATATGACCCTTATTGATATTTTTGTGATCATACCACATTTTAAAATATTTCTCAAAGGTTTTTAAGATGTGTACTTAAAATGTTGATGTCAATATGAAATTTTTTAAGATAATTCAAGAAAATAAAACATTTTATATCAATAATGTTTTCTTGTGTGGTAAGAATGGATACTATGTTGAAGTCTCCAATTTGTTATGTAATATTTATTTGTATTGGGGTGATGAATTATGTAAGATTATGGATCTATAAAGTATTGTACTTATTGAAAATTTTGTTTGAATCCATTAATTTTCATTAATTAAATGTTCACCGGTGGTATGAGGGGCCTTGGGGGTGTTTCATGGGTTTGGGACATTAAAACAAGTAGAAATGGGATGATCTATGCAAGGCACATGGTTTGCGCAAGGTTAAGAAAACTGTGTGACATTCCCTAAAAAACCATGCAACATTGGACATTGGAATTACCCATTACTGGTGCATGGTTAGTCAAACCATGTGGATCTCCTTAGGTAACTGATGACCCAACTTCCCATAGACAATTTCTTGCACGTGGATTGCAGACAATTTACAAAACCATGTGGGTAAACCATGCAGCCCATTAAAAGTTGAAAAAATTAAATTTTTTTTCATCACATGATTTTTATGTCTCCACCTGATTTTCCTCCCTATTTTCCTACCTTCATAGCTATTGAAAACCCAAGAACCTCAAGAACTCCCAAGGATCAATCCCCCTAATTTCTAGGTTGATTGGAGCACTGTTGGTTGTGGATTGAAGATCCGGGTAAGTCTAATCCCTCTCTTGTCTCTCTTTTCTAGATTAAGGATTGTGTCTTGGGTTATATTCTTCCAAATACATAAAAACCACTTTTTATGGTTTATGTTATGATGAAGATTTAAGGGTTTCTTGAATCTGGATCTACAACCACATTTAAGATTTTGTTCATCAACAGATTTGAGGTAGGTTGCCTATAAGTTATATCCTATAACCGTTGAGTTGATTTCTACATATTTGGTAATGTTCTTGGTCCTTATATTGTTGTTTTATTGAATCCTTTAGTGAGATATTTTATAATGGGTATCTAAATGATAAGGTAAACCCATCAGGGTCCTTGTAGGATGCATGGAAATTTATTTGACCAATTTAGGGTCACCCATGCAGTGTGCCAACATTCTTGAACTTAGAAATACATAAGGTTAAGAGTAGAGTGATGTGTGATAACATAGATCCCATGAATAACATGTTTTTATGTTAATTTGAGTAGAAATATAGATTTTTATAGATGTTTCTAGACTTGGATAATGAAATAAGGGGTCGTTTGATTAATTGATAATGGGTTATTACACTAATAAATGTAAAACAGTAATTTGTGGATGGTCTAAGGCTTATGAATGATAAATGGGTTAATTGGGTTATTCGAGATTGTGTTAAATGGCCTATGAATAATGTTTGAAATTCCTAATAGGGTTATTTCAAATGAAATGGTGAACTTGTTAAATGGGTAATGTATTGGGAATTGAAGAATGTGGTAAATGGGTTAATGAATGGGAATTATTTAATATGCATTGTGCGTTAGGCATAAGAAATTGAAATGGGCTAAATGGGTTATGTAATTTTACTAGTAGTTGTGTTAATGGGTTATGGAATAAATTTGATTCCCATGTTTATTTCTATTAATTTTGATTGTTATGTTATTTTTTAAGTATGGTTTGTGATATGGTATGTATATGGTGATTGGATAAATAAGCATGTGCACCTGACTTGGTAGTGTGGGGTATTAACTTGGGGATTTATGCCCATGATTTGAGTTATAATAAGGCTATAAACTCCATCACAAAATTCACATGTTATATAAGGGTAGAGATGATCTATCCCCCTAATAGTTTCATTATAAGAGACCACCTGGACAGAGGCTTCGAGGTAAGTGAAATGTATTTGTTTTCATATGTTTAGCCCAAGTGAGATAGGGACATGACATCAACCCTTATTCATAGTGATTTAATTCCATAGAATTTTTTTTAAAATTATGTTAATCATTAACCCATGAATCACATGATGAAAAGTGATTAAATAATGAATATGGTATTAGTGATGAAAATGGTAATAATGTTTTAAATGGGTTAAGTACACATTGGTAACTAATGACACCTAAATTTTCTTTTGGCCTTCCTTAGATTTAATTTTATACTTGCACACACTATCTAGTTAGACCGGTTATTTTGTAGATACCATTTGTGGTGGCCTACTAAGTTGTACTCTTATTATACTCGGGATACTATTGGTTACTCGAGCAGACTTAATTATTATTGGTTAAATAAGGGAAAATTCCAAGTTCTTGGGAGTTGAGTCAGGCATGGGATATACATGGATGATGATCCATACACGGAGTTAGAACCATTTTTTTATTACATGGTTTTTATTTATTTCAATTTTACTTTACTTTTAGCATTGTTAGAATTACATGACATGGTTATTGTGGGTTTGTGGTTTGTACTAAATTATGGTATATGTTTTTATATGACTGTTTATTGGTTATTACATATTGTTTCTACTATTTACATTGTTAACTGTTGTGGTCTACTCTAGTAAAAGTGGGTATAGTCTCCCCACTAGACTTATTTGACCATCACTTCTAGTCTGAATCCTCTGGCATATGGGGAGGAGTGCTTGAGGTCATGTGGAGAACCATCTCACAGAACCGATTTAGTGGCTTATGGGTTAGGGATGTTAAAACATGGTATCATAATAGTTATTTTCTATGGACTTATTATTTTAGATGGCATATGGGAGAATATGATGTGTCAGGTCTTGGAAAGGATCTCATAAATGGAAGTTACTAACACATGTATGAGGGAAAACTTTGTTTATTAGGTGGGTATTGTCTTTCTCATTGAGTTTTGTTATAGTTGAATGATATTTCCCCATTGGTTGATGCACTTGTTGTGTGATATGATCATTTGGTGATATTTTACTCATGGAAAAATGGCATGGGAATGTGTATTCATGAATCATTTTCAGTACCTAGGGACATAGGTAGAATTCATCATGGTAGGAAAACACGAGATGAGTGTCTGGGATATGAATAGTGGAATGAATTTTACTTTTTTGATAAATTTAATGAAAATTATTTCTAATAATAGTGATGAAAATGGATAGAATGGAAGAAATATTAGAGAATGGTTTATGAATTTTTCTAAATGAAATGTATAATTGAGTTAAATGTGAGTTTTATTAAGTGTGAAATGGAAAAATATGATTTAGAGGAAGGATTTACATTTCAATTGTGAAAATGGTTTTAAAAGGGCTCCTTGTGAAAGACTATGTCTATGTAAATTCATTTACCCCATGTTGACCATGAACCACAGTAGTTATGGTAGAGGGTAGTGATCTAAGTGTGATTATATCTATTAGGATAGAGTATTATAATGGTTTGTTAATGGTTAGTGAAGGGACATATTGTGTGTAAATTTTGGATGATTTATGTTTTGTGTTCTAAATATCATGTTTAGAATTGTAGAGAAATTACACAATAAAGACGTGTTCTAGTATGGTGATAAGTGGATGTTACCAAAAATTCTCCCTGGGTAGTGGAGCAAGAAGACATGGTGATTCAAGGTAAAAGAGAATATACACTTCATTGGAAATCTATATGGTTTATGTAGATTATGAAAGAATACCCAGGGAATGTTGTACTGAGTATGTTCGATCTTACTTGAGAGTTTCAGCTGCAGCACCCTCCGATAATCACAGGAGAGGGAGGGACAAAGGAAGTCGTGTTTTGGATAGAATCAATCCATACAATTCATGACCATTTGGAGAATACTTAAGAGATGAGAGTCAAGTTGGTGGCCTATATGTTGCAAGGTTGGGCAATGCATTGGTTGGAAATCATGGTTTAGACTGAGCAGGCCGAAGGAAAGATATATACAAATTTCTAGAAAAAGTTTCTAGAACACTTCTATCCAGAAACATTGAGGTTGAACAACACTGTAGCATTTATGATTTTCAACTATGCAGTTGTGTCAATAATGGATTATTATATCAATTTCACTGACTTTTTATGCTTCATTCCATTATTTATAGGGGAAAAAGTAGTGATAGAAAAAATATTTCCAGGATGGTCTTAGACATGAGATTAGATCCCATGCGAATACCTTTCATTTAAAGAGGTTTGTAAAGGTGGTGGATCAGGACCATATCCTTGAAGGGAACTGGAATGAGGCTTCAGTTAGTAGACTCATGGTTCCAGTTTGATAGATGAGTAGTGCGACTTTCTAGGGAAGGAATCATGTTTTCAGAGTTTCTATCAGGGTGGTAGTACACATAGTAGTAATATGAGGGGGTTGAATTCTCAGGGATATAGATGTGTGTTTTTATTGGTGATGAAGGATATGGAATATGTAGGGCCTATTTCCTTGGGCACTATTTGAGTTCTGGTCATGTGGCGTGATAGGTCTTGTGTAGAAGTTCTATAGGAATCCTCAATAGCTTGGGGAAGATGGGGTATTATGATTGATGATAAGTGTTATAAGGGGGTCATTTACCTCATATTAGTATAGTAGATAGATCTTGAATGGTCGTACCTATCGGGGTGGTGGATGTGGTAATTTGGGGAGAGTGCTTCCATATCAAAAAAGTAGTATATCACATGGGATCTGGTTGTGGCATCAGGTAGAGGGGTAAGTCAGATTCATAGAGTTTAGTCTACACTTGGAGGCAGTGAGGCTGGATCATCGATAGTTTGAGGTATGATCCTTGTAGATTTTACACTTTCTAGTGATTAGTTTGACACAGGTGCCACACATTCTTTTATATCTCCAAATTTTGTAGTTATGTTCAGTCTACATGTGGAGAGTTCGTGTGGGGTTATGTCTATTAATACTCCATTGGGGGTGTGAGATGAATATTTCAGGCAATGTAAGGGTTGATCTCTATGGGATAGTGGGTACTGTTTTCTGTTGGAATTAACCATCCTCCACATGTTAGGTTTTGACCTGATTTTGGGAATTGATTACCTGGTGTTATACCAAGCCCATATTGACTATTATCATTATTGGGTAACATTCAAGTTACTTAAGGGAGTCACTTATGTCCATTATGGTGATTGGAATGTTCATGAAAGATGTTCAGGGCCAGTTTTATAGCATTTTGGTGATCTCAAAACCCAGATGTCTTATATTATTCTTGATGATGGAGTAGAGTGGCATGTCTTTCATCCCATTTTGGATCGATTCTAGGATTTGATTCTTGAGGACATTTCAGAGATGCCACTATAGAAAGATGTGGATTTTATGATCGATTTTATGCTAAGAGATGAACCAGATTTTATACCACCATATAGAATAGAACTAGCAGAACTGTGGAGCTTAAGGCTCAATTGGAGGAGTTAGAATGGAAAGGGTTCGTCCATCCAAGTATGTTTCTGTGGGGATATCTATTATTGTATTCTAATAAGGATGATGGATTGTCGAGTCTTTGTGTCAATTTTAGGAAGTTGAATGAGACTATAGTTAAGAACCTATACCTTATTTTGAGAATTGATGATCTCTTCGATTAACATAGAGGTGCTTCAGTGGTTTCAAAATTTCATCTAAGATTGAGGTATCACCAGATGAGGGTGCGACCATATGGCATGCCATGAACTACCATCTTACGTAGTTATGGGATGTATTAGTTTGTGGTGGTTCCGTTTAGGTTTACCAATGTACCAAAAGTATTCCTAAATCTAATGAATCGAATCTTTCACCCTTATTTGGATTAGTTCATGGTGTTCTTAGTAAATGATATCTTATTGTACTTAAGGACTCCTGAAGTTCTTGAAAATCATATTGAAATCATCTAGGGTAAACAAAAGAGAACGTTCTCTACACCATACTAACCAGGTGTCACATATGGATTTAAAGGGTGCATTTATTGGGTCACATCATTTCTAAGGATGGAATATCAGTGGACCTAGAGAAATTAAAAATAGTTTTGTCCTGGGAGAATCCCAAAAATGTACCTAATGTATACAGTTTTATGGGTTATTTAAGATACTATTGAAGGTTTATTAAAGACTTTTCTTATTTTAAAGCACCACTTTTAGGTTTGTACAATAAAGGATTAGGTTTGAGTGGTCTAAATCATGTTATAATTCATTCCAAGACATAAAAAAGCTGTTGACTTTCACACTGATCATGATCTTACCCGAGTTGTGTAATAAGTATAAATTGTTTTGAGATGTGTCTAGTTTTGGATTGGGGGATGTTTTGATGAAAGATGATTAGGCTGTTGTTTATAGTTCTTTGAAGTCTAGGCCTCATAAAAATAATTATCCTACACATGATATTGAATTGGCTAGAGTTGTTCATGCCTTAAAATTTTTATGGCATTACTTATTGGGTGGTGGTTTATGGTGTATACTGACCATAAATTTCTCATATAGATTTTCTCTTAGTGTGGATTGAATATTTGGTAGCAAATATGGATTGAGTACATGAAATCATTTTATTTTGGGATGAGTTACATAATGAGAAATTCAAATAGCGTTATAGATGTCTTGAGTTGGAAATCTAAATGACAGGAACTTCCGTAGTCTAACTCTGAGTGAAAGATAATGGATTTGTTTTCTAAAATTCATCTTGGGGTGAATGGGGGACAAGGAAAGATGACCCTTACATCCATAGAAGTTGATTCCATGCCAAAAATCATGATTAATGAGGGACAACAAGAGGACCCATAATTTGTGACAATGAGGGAAAGGCTTAAAGGTTAAGATTCACCTTCTGGTTGGGATGTTGGAGATGATAGGATAATGTTTTTGTCGATGTGATCTTATGACAATGTGTGTGCAGTAATATATGTTTCACGAGTTTCAAGTATCAAAGTGGGATGTGAAACCTTTTTCAACTAATATGTATCATGATCTCCATAGGCATTATTGGTGTCCTTGAATGAAGAATAAGGATATGAGTTTTTTGGTGTGATTCCTTTCTTGTCAGTAGGAGAATGTTAATAACTAATCCCCAGGTGGTTTGTTGCAGCCATTTCCCATTACTTGTGGAAATGGTATGATGTAACAATGGACTTCATGGTTGTTCATCCAAGTATTCCTATAAAGAATTATCTAAACTGGGTAGTTGTTGATCAGTTGAATAAGGTAGATCATTTATTTCTAATTCTAAGGGGATATTCATCGTGGATCAGTTGGGTGAGTTGTATATTCAAGTGGTAGTGTGGTTTCATAGGGTATCTCATAAAATAGTTTTCGATCAAGATGCAGGTTTCACATAATATTTCCAAAACGGCTTGCAGAAGATTCTTGGTACCTGGGTATTCTTCAGTATAGTTTTCCACCCGCAGATGGAAGAGAAGTCAGAGCGTACCATTCAGGCACTAGAGGTCATGTTCAGGGCTTGTGTCCTATATTTTGGTAGATCATGGGAAAATAATTTATCTCTTTTCATGATTGCATACAATAATAGTTACCAGGCTAAAATTCATATGGAACTGTTTGGGGATATTTATGGTAGACCATACATTTCTTCATTGTGTAGGATGAAAACTGTAGAATCTACGTTTTTGGGACTAAGTCTTATATAGGATACATTGGAAAATGTTCATTTGAATTAGAAATTCATGGAAATGGATAAATTTTACTGTAAGTCAAATGAGGATAGGGTTCATAGACCTATTGAGTTTTTGATGGGTGATCGTGTGTTTCTTCAGGTGTTTCCAAGGTTGGGTCACCTCCAAATTTAGAAATGGGGTAAGTTAGTGCCCATGTATATAGAGTCATTTTAGATTATGGGGAGTATCAGATTAGTAGCTTACAGATTGTCTATTTCATCTTCGTATAGTAGTTTGTATGATTTTTTTCACGTGTCACATCTTAAGAAGTATCACCCTGACCACTCTCAGGTATTTGATGTTGAGGATGTAGAGATTGAGGCAGATACGTCCCTTGAGGAGCGTATGGTTTGTATTGTGGAACTTAGTGAGAAAGTCTTCTATAGAAAGATCATTCCCTTGGTTTGGGATTTATGGCAGTAAGGTAATGATCAAGAGGAAACTTGGGAAATGGAGTCAGATGAGTGGGCTCATTGGACCAACATATTTACCATGGATGCTTAGTGAAGGCCAGGAATAATAGCTTAAGGATGATCAATTATACAGTGGGGAGATTGTAAGATCCCAACTCCATAAAGGTATATCCTTGTTTAAATTTTGGTTTAAATAAACTATTTTTTGTTAATTAAATGTTCACAAGGTGTATGAGGGGACTTTGGGGTGTTCCGGTGGTTCTGGATGTGAAAACAAGGATAACTGGGCCAATCTATATAAGGCGCACAGTTTGTGCACGTTTAAGAAAACCATGTGACATTCCCAGGAAAATCGTGAAAACTTGGATAGTGGAATTATACATAGATGGAGCATGGTTATTCAAATTGTGTGGATCTCTCTAGGTATCCATGAGACATAACATCCCTTATACAATGGAATGAACATGTTTTGTGCTTGGTTTGGAAAATTGTGTTGGCAAACCGTACGACCAATTAAAAGATGAAATTTTTTCTAATTTTACATCATGATATTTTTACGAAGCCACTAGATTTTTATCCAATTCTCATAACACCTTCCCTAGTGATGAACCAAGAACCTCAATATATCCCACAGATCTATATCCCTCGTTTCTAGGATGTTTGTAGCACTATTGGTTTTGGATCAAATCTCAAAGTAAGTCTAATCCTTCTCTTGTCTCTCTTTTCTGAACTTGGGATTGTATCTTGGGTTATCTTCTTCCAATACCTTAAACCCTAATTTTTTGGTGGATAATAGGTTGAATCTATATGGGTTTTTTGAATCTAGATATAATTATATGCTTAAGAGTGTGTTCATAAATAAATTTGAGATAGGTGGTATACAAGTCATATCATATAGTAGTTGAGTTGATTTGTTCAAGTTTTGTTGCATTCATGACCATTCTCTTGTTATGTTCATGAAACCTTTAGTGAGATTTGGTATAATGGGATCTAAATTATAATTTCAAACCCTTATAGTCCCTGTGGGATGCATAGAGGATGATATGACCAATTTAGGTCTACTATGGGGTGAACAGACATTCTCAAACCTAGAAATTGGTAAGGTTAAGATTAGAGTGTTGTGTGATAACATAAAGACCATGAAGAACATGTTTTCATGTTAATTTGAGTTGAAAGAGTGATGTTGATAGATGTTTCATGACTTTTATAATGGGAAAAGGGTTCATTTGGTAAATTTTTAACGGGTTATTAGCTTAGATTTGTAAAAGGTTAATTGGTGGATGGTCTAATGCTTATGAATGATAAATGGGTAAATTAGGTTAATTGATATTGTTAGAAATGGAATGTGAATCATGTTATAAATTCATAAGAGTGTTTGTGCATAATAAATTGTGAAATTGTTAAATGGGTAATGTCTTGGTAATTTATGAATGTGGTAAATGGGTTAATGTATGGTAACTATTTAATTTGATTAGTGAGTAATGCATAAGAAAAGGAACTATGCTAAATGGGTTATATAATGTAATCAGAAATTATGTTCATAGGTTATGTCATTAAAATTATTCCCATGTTGATGATTATGATTTATGAATTTTAGGATATTTTTTTGATTATGGATTATTATATGGTATATGTGTGGTGGTTGGATAAATAATTAGGTTCACATGGCTTGGTAGTGTCAGGTATTGACTTGAGGCTCTTAGACCACAAGTCGAGTTAGAACGAGGCTCCAAAATCCACCCCAAAATTCATGGGTTGGTAAAGGAGACAGGGGATCTATTCCCCTAATGGTTTCATTTGATGAAACCACTCAAATCAAGGATTCTAGGTGAATGAAATGTATTTACAGTGATATGTATACCCATAGTAAGATAGGGACATGACTTATTCCCTTATTCCTACCAATTTAATGACTTATACCACTTTTTTGTTAAATTATGTTAACTTCTAACCCGTTAAATAGATGATGAAAATGGATTAAATAATAAACATGGGATGAGTGATGAAAATGTTAATAAATTTAGAAATGGTTTAAGTATACAATGTTAACTAATTGAACCTGGGTTGTCTTTTGGTCTACCTTGTCATTCATTTCATACTTACAAGCACTATCTATCCAGAATGGATATATTTTAGACACTGTTGGTGGTGGACTACTGAGTTGTACTCATACCCTTCTCAAACCTCTGTTGGATTCCCTAGAAGTCTTTAATGTTGCAAGCTCAGATAAGGGAAAAAGATCAGTGCTAGGGAGTAGATTAGGGATTGGGATATGCATGGATGGGAATCCAGAACTACATTTAGGACTATTTTTGGGATTCCTCTCTTTGTATTTATTTTTTTCCTTTACTTTTATCACTGTTAGCATGAAATTAAATTTTTATTGTTGGTTTTTAGTTTCTACCCACTTTTCAAGGATTTTTGGCTATGCATGTTTATTGGTTATTACATATTGTTTCTGCTATTTTAATTGTTAAATTTTGGTTGCCTACTCTGATAAAAGTGGGTATAGTCTCCCTATGTGACTTATTATACCTTAAAAACTAACATCCAACCTCTATTATACATGGAGGTGCACTTCAAGTCATGTGGAGACCCGGCTCGAAACACCGGTTTAGTGGATTATGGGTTGGGGACATTCCAAACTAATTTTTTAAAACTCTAAACCTTAATGATATTTGGTATATAATAAAATGAATTCTTAATGTGAAACTAAATATATTGTAATGTTTAAGGATGTTTACTTATAGTTTTTATCAAAAAAACTGTTTAGATAACATTGGATATTAAGATGTTTTTATGTGAGGTTAACTGAAGTGTTGTGGGTACCATCACAATTTTATGAGTTTATGGTTGATAATAAGTAAGAGGTCTTAAAAACCCTTTTTAGTTTTTATGTGATGGGTTTTTAATGTGATTAATGAAATTTTAGGGGATATTTTATTGATTTGAGGTATATGTGACCCTTAGGTTTGACATGAAGTATTATTTGAGGAATAATGCACTTTTAAAAATTTTAAAGGTATTAATCTCTTCTAGGGTTTATTTTATATTTTACGATTAAGGTTATTTTTCTAGGTATGTTATAAGGATTCTATTAATATATATAATTAAAATGGAAACCTTTCACATCTTGCTGGGCTATAGGTTTTGTACATACAATTGAAGGGATACAAGAGTGCAACACCTACCATTTACCTATGTGATGTCTTGGTTAGTTTGACATTTCCCTCAAAAAATTAATTTGATAGATAATGATTTAGTTTATTCTAGAAACTTATCTTAAATCATAGAGATAAACATGGGATTGAGAATTGATTTAGTGATTTGGTGATTAATGTTATTTCCGAAGAAGTTTACCACTTTTGAAACCTTATATGATTAAGGTAAACCAAACTACCTGATATTTTATTTGAGGAATAACAGTTGAATTATATTTAGAGTGAATATATTATTTTATTGGAGATTTATGGTAATTTGAGTTATTTATGAAAATAATTAGCATATCGTTGAGATTATATGATTAGTTAATATAGATGTTTTGTGTGATACATTAAATGTGATTAATTATTTTTAGATATAAATGTAAAATATATCTTCAAATAATATGTTATCAAATCATTATAATATTTGTGTTTTAATATTAGTCTAGAATATTTCAGAGAATTTTAATGTTAGTTATTTATAAAATTATGTATTTTGAAATTTGGGTTTTAATTTTTATGATTTTATGTTTAATGTTGTATTTATTCATATGATGCTTTATTCATTCCGAGAATTATATTATGTGAGCCACTTTAGTTGTGGTTATATTCTAAATATAGGATGAAGAGCTTATTATCCTTTTTTTGGATTATTTGTTTAGTTATAAAATTATTTTAGTGCCTCAAGTATAAAAAATTCATCTTGAATACTCATTTTTTATAGAAATAGATGAGATTATGGTGGATATTGATTAAATGATGAGATTATACTTTTCAAGTAAGAATATTTCCTTATGTTCTTTATATATATAGAAAATTTATTCCTTAAACACTAGGAAAATTATCTTGAGAGAATAATTTTATCCTATTAATTTCATTTTTAATGAATCAATGGTCCATTTCACAACTTATCATTTTATGGTATTGTGGTTATTAACTTTCTCTTGACCATTGACTTTCTCATGATCAATGATCTTTATCACCATCCATAATTATTTGGACGTTTTTTTTTCATTTCCATATTTTCACTTCCATATAATTTTATCATTATTGGAAACCTCATTATGTGAATAATTTTTTTTCCCACTTTTCAAGAGGTAGTTTTATTAACCCATTCTAAGAGGTGAAATTTCAACAAATAAATTTTTATATGTCAAATGATTATTTATTGAGACTGAGTTCAAATTTTTAGGAAAAAAATTATTAAATGGTGGGAGAATATAACACCCATATATTCTTAAAAAAGAGAAAAATATGTTCGATAGCATATACAACACACAATACCGAGCCTAAATAAACAATGAAATATTATTATATTAATATGACTCTTATAACCGAGTTGTTAAATTGGCTGGTATGAATTGTAAGAAAAGATTTGTAATATATATATATATATATATATATATATATATATATATTTCCTACTCAATATAAATATGTTTTTAAATACTTAGTATATAATCACACAGTTGTTAGTGAATTTATTTTATCCATCAAAAATATGTTTTCTTTAAAAATCAAATTTATTGATTTTCATGGTAAAATATTATAAATAATATATGGAAAGTCAATACAGTTTTTTGGTAAAAAGGATATCTATTTTTAAATAATAATATCAAATTTATCTTATGGTTACATTTTGATATTTTTCTAAATAGTTATATTTTTAATGAATAGTGAAAATATATTGATTTTTATTGATATATGCATTTTATTTTATATTGTTTACAAAGTCATATTAAATTTTATGTTTGTTTTAAAATTTAATTTTGTTATTTTTATTGAATATAAGACAATAATATTCCTTGTAATGAATTTTTTACTTTAATTTAGAATAAAAACATATTTATACTTAAAATGGATTTTTCTAAAAAACTGCTTTTCATTAGGTTTTTTGGGCTTAATTAAAAATAAAATTTCTCCAATTCTATGAATATAATATTAAAATGTAATTTTAAAATTTTTAATTATGGGTTCCATTTTTTTTAAATAGACACCTTTTATTTTTAGCCATTATGAATAGTCGCTCTCGTAAATATTTTTCACCACAATAAGGGTAAATTAGGTAATTATGATTAAACAATTATATGGTAAAGAATAAAAATTGACTGTCACGAACCAGATTTGGTCGCCATCAAACTGGCACCAAACCCGGCCCGTTCTAAGGCCCGAAGGGTGTTCCCGATCCCCACGGGCTGGCACAGGTGCCTGGGTATTAAAAACTGAAAATTGGGAACGATTTACCCGAGTTTTTATACTTAAAACAACAAATGAATCCAAGAAGTCAGATCTAGATTTTTCAAACCAAAACATATTTTACTAAAATTCGGAACTGAATTACACATTTTTAAACAATTTTTGAACACCATTACAAAGGTACAAACCCAAGAAAAGACAGCCTAAGAACCTCCACATGGAAAGAGGCACCGCCCTCAAGCCATCTCCACGACACTACATCACGATGGACTGCTAAAAACCCAAACCAAAGGCATAAAACCTGTACCCAAACCTGTGACATAAAATAAGCAAGTCTACTTACACCCAAAGGTGTAAGTAGGGTGTGAGCGAAAGCCTAGTAAGATACCACCTCTAATAGATTCCATGTGATAAACATTTCATGACAAAAAGCATTGCAAGTTTTGTAAATAAGAAATGCTAGTTACAATTTTCTAAAGGATGCAATAATAAATGAGAACAGTTTTCATGTGGGATAATTTTAAAGGACCAAAAATTTTAAAATAAATAACAAAGCTACTGAATTTTCCAGCCAACAATACCGTATGCCGAAGGTAAGTACATAGGATCTAATGAGCACAAGTAATAGGAAATAACCCCTAGGCACTAGCTAGCTGTGGGTCCCAGGTACCTCGTATCTCGGTGAGAGTAACCACAAAAAAATATCCGTTCTCGTGCACGAGCCACTAGTAGGGATCATACCCATAACCTAGTGGTCCCCAATCATCATCATCATAGTTTAGATAGAGTTGTAAGCGTCAATATTGCTAAGTGAAACTGAGGCCAAACCCCACGGATTCACTAGCATACTAGTACACGTCCACCCACCTAGATACCCGGGGTTTCCCTTTGTGCTCAAAAAAGTTCAAAAATCCAAGAAGTATAGTTTTCACATGCAAATATCAATTCCACATCACACATTAACCAAACAGCCCCATGTACATCACACAAGTCAAAAATTCCACTTTTCATTCAAATGCGTTTTGAAATCAAACTCACACCAAAATTGCCTACAACACTTTTCACATTTCTTTAACACTTCCACAAATCCTTTAAATGATTTTATAAAACTATTACAAGATATTCAACTCACATAACAGCCCACACATATGTCATATAATACCCTTATCACCTTCACAATTCATTTTATCAATAAACTCACACGAAACATCCCACACCCGTGTTTCGCACACAAAACACAATTTAGTAAAACATTTCGGCAATTTATAAAACATTCTAAAAATGTTTGACATCTCAAATTGCCACTTTACCATTAAAAAACCCACATTAGGTGAACACACTCACCCAAACAGTACATATACACCCTTTCCCAACTTTGTTTAACCAAATAAAACATTTGTAATTTTTATAAAACAAACCCAAGTGGTATAACCATTGTTTGCACACTAAACCCATTTCAAACCCCTCATTCAAAACCAAAATCATACCAATAACAATCCAAAACAGAATTTTCAGCCCTAAAACAATTATTAAACCACCCCCAAGTGTTATAAAAATACATCAAATAATACCACAAAGATACACATGAAAAACACATGTTTTCATAAATCACCTTCAAGAAGTAAAACACAATTTTACACCTTAAACTCAATCAAAAACCACTTTTCAAGGGCCACATAATAATAAGGAATTACCAAACCAGAATTTCCAGCCCCTTTCAAGACTAATAAATCACTTTCATATGTTATAAACTAAACCCAAACATTACCCCAAGAGTCACACATGAAAAGTACCCAATTTCAAGATAAAATACAACTAAAAATTAAATGTTTAACCAAATTCATCAAAAACAGTTTTCACACCACACAAAACAGATTATAAACATACTAAATTAATAAACCAAGCAAGCTAACTCATCATAAAATGGTTACACAAGGAATCACCTACCTTTTGAGTCGAAACCCTCAAAACATGGTGCGAAACATTAAGCACACCACCGCCGTAGCACAAGGAATATAAATCCAGACCTAGACCACCAAAAATTGACCCAAACGATTCCAAAACAGACCTTAGGATCGAACCCTAACTTCTGGACATGAGGAACTTCAAGAAATAGGAAATAAAACTAAAAGAGGATGGAAGGAACCAAGAAGGAATTCCCTTACTTGAAATATCTTGAAGAAATCGGTCCCAATCCACCTAACTATGAATCTCCAAGTACCCAAAACTGGTATGGAGGTTTGAAGGAGTCATATTAGATCATTTGGGGACTGAAATGGGGGGAAAATGATGAAAATTGAAGGATTTATGAAAGATTCATTTTACCTCGTCAAATCTGGTCGATTTGAGAAAGAGTATGAAAGATTTCCCTAATTCGCGGCTCACCTGAGCTCCAAAATTTCGAAACCGATAATGGGGGTGATCCTCGGGCTACTAGCTTTGAGAGGGAGGTGGAATCATGAAAAAACAGTAAAAAATGAATGAGATATGAAAAATTTTAAAAAAAACATTTAAAGCAGGAAATGGGCCTACGGGCAGGCCCATTAACTAACTCAAAAACCCAAATCCACCATGATTTTCGATTTATATGTGGTCCAAAGGGATATGGTGATTTTTATATATCAGGGTATGCCAATTGGGAATTTTAATGGGTTTAAAATAGTAAAAATTGAAGGAGTTATAGAAGAAACAAAATTAGTTTTTAAATCTGGAATTGGGCTCGCGGTTTGGCCCAAATTTTCAAAACCCACCATTCTCACCAAAATGAGTGGTAAACCCCCCAAAAAAAATCAGTAATGGAAATTAAATGAAATATGAATATATAAATAAGTCACGTGTGTGACAATTCTCCCCACCATAAAACTTTCCGCCCTCGGAAAGCCACATCAAGGACAAAGAAAAAAAACCAAACCCAACCGAAAGGCAAAAATGGACTCCTTTGCTAAGCTTTGCCCCCAAAGGCCAAAACACCTCCAATGATCCATTAAGGAAGGAATAATTCACAACCAAAACATACACCTCTTTAATGAAATGATCAAGCACATTTGGATTTATCCTAAAAGAAAACCCTTCAAACACTATCTGAACAAGGCTCAAGAAATTTACCCAAACAAACAAGAACATCAAACAATGTTACACTTACTGTGATATAACTAAACCATTGAGAACTCTCCAATCCCAATGTTTACACAAGGAATATGTAGGGGGTTATATAGCTCCAAACGGGACTACCCACTTCTAATCCAAGACCAAGGACAAAAGTTAGTTACTGGTTCAAGGATACACAAATGGGCTCCCCACTATAAGAACCAACCATCTTAACTGACCAATATGGGCTGACACAGATAGACCCAAAAACTTAAAGAGTTGGGACAACCGCACGGTTAGCCCACACAGTTTGGGAAACTGTGCTCTAACCATGTGGATCCTTATACCTACATGGTTTTCTGGTGAATTGTTACTACTAAATGTTCACTCAACATGTCTAGACAAATCCAAAACCTTTCCCCAAACCCAAAGGAAACCAAAGGGGAAAAGAAAGTCATTGGGAGATAACATGGGGATGAGGCCCTCCACATCTTTCCACCAAAAGGGAACAAAAGAAGAAAGATGAAAACACCAAATGTTTAAACTATTACCATCTCTCATACTGAGAATAGTTCTTTGTACAAGGTTAAAAACTACACTGGGATTTCCTTTGACTACGTGCCAACTTCTCTCCGGAACCTATGGCTGGAGCTGGAATGATTGAAGCATCTTCGGCCTCGCAGTTAGGATTTGGAAACCCCCTAATATAATTTCTTCTTTCGATGATACAAACAACTACATGCAATCCCAGATGGGTTCACCAGGACATAACACACTCCATAACTCACTTTACCCTAACTCGATATTTCACTGAAACAAGGGCTTATAAGATGCACAAACATCACACCTTGTTTTTTTTGGTGAGAAACAATAGAAGTAAAGGACACATATAAACACCTTCCTCTAAAATTGAGTATGTCGAGATCTCCCAAAAGGAGAAACACTTCTGAAAAAAAATAGACTCACAAAATATTGTACAACTTCACCTTTAAAATCAAACGAGCACGCGACATCACATCGTGTCACCGAACATGACCAAAGCGGCTGATAGAAATAATACAAGGAGGGGGCCTTACACAACACCCCCAAACATCACAACATTCCAGAAAGTGGCCATAAGAGCCTCTCATGGCCAGATTTACCACACCGGTGGTTTAACATAAACCCCTTCTTCGAAGAGAGTACGAAGGACTTAGAGGCCCTCTTAAACACTATCCATACTGACAACCCCAGACAACTTTCACCTTCGATGAAGTAGGTAGCTTAAGAAACTAAGGTCTCTTTCAACCATCCACGAGCACTCTTCTGCAACAAGAGGATCCAAAAAAACCAAGAAAGTAAATGGTGTATACTCATTATACAAATCTCAAGAAAATATTCCTTACATGGATAAACTGGAGGATTTTCCAATGGAAAAAAAAATCTGGGTTGCACGTCAGTTGTGCACTAAACCTTAATGGGGGCGTACCTTATCCAAAGAGATAACCCAAGGACCCAACCAAGCTGGTCCATTGGTAAAAACATGCCACAAAATAGATCCAAAATCATTAATGTAACCACCTTAAAGGTGTCCTAAAACATATATCATAGGGGACTACTAACCGGACCTTCTACCCAGATTACCGACCAAACACAAACCCAAAACACTGTTCGAACAGGAGGGGTTCTTGGACTCAAAACATCCCAAAACATCAACATTTTCCAAAAACACATAATATACACTATCCAAAACAATTCATCAAGACATCATGTTTTTTCTTTAAAAACATTTCTTTGAAAACCAATGGTTCAGCGGTTAGTGCATCCACCAATAGTACCCCATGGGCCTTACACATGCATGTTTCTGTGCCACACTGGGAACCCTCCTCATATCCATCTCGACACTCATCGAGTCATGTCATCAAACATCCATCTTCCCATATAACCCCATGCATGTGATTGCTCACGAAAATACCAAAGGTTAAAACAAAAATTTGTTCCACTTTTCAAAACCAAAACGGTCAACCAACACATCCTTTTTTCTCAAAACCACTAACCACAAGATCAAAATCCCAAATCACATCTTACAAAAAATTTCAGAAAGTCACAACCATTTAGAAAATAACTCACTTTCAATATATTTACATAAATTTCAAAACATCTCATCCCATTAAAACACACTCTGATTGTTTAGAAAACTCTATTAGAAACACTTTTCAAAACCAACATCAATATAGTTCCTGCTTTCAAAGAGGTGTAAGCACACCATTTTACATTTCAAAACAATTCTGAAAATTAAGTTCTGCCATTTCATAAACCAAACCATTCCCTCTTTATTTGAAAATCATTTCATAAAAACTTTACGCTTCTTAAAACCAAGTCACCTTAAAACCAAAGTGACAAGATTTCAAAACTAAAGCACAAAACAATGCGAGAGGAAACTAGTTTCAGTGGGTGACTTGGAAATATGGTTGGCGGCCATATTACAATCACTTCACTATCACAGAGAGTGTTCTAGAGATTATCCCTGGCTTCACATGGCTTTCCAGGCCCTGCGAGCTCACTGAGACCATTAACCCAACTCTATTTTCATTTCCCCTAATCATCATAAAACCAAGAAAACCAAAGGAATTAGATAAATCCCGACTTCCCCTGGTGACTCGAATCCTGTCATGAGGTGTGGCGATCAGGCACACTATCCATAACCGAACTACAAAGTCCCAACAATCCTAACTTTATACTATCCCGACTATTCCCGAAATAACGTGACCCAAAGAGTTAACCGGAACCTCCTCTGATACCATTTTGTCACGAACCAGATCTGGTCGCCATCAAACCGGCACCAAACCCGGCCCATTCC
The DNA here is from genome assembly GCA_963277665.1 of Viscum album. NCBI lineage: Eukaryota > Viridiplantae > Streptophyta > Magnoliopsida > Santalales > Viscaceae > Viscum > Viscum album. Next base: position 1,780,136,596 of record OY728157.1, read on the forward strand.
AAGGCCCGAAGGGTGTTCCCGATCTCCACGGGCTGGAACAGGTGCCTGAGTATTAAAAACTGAAAATTGGGAATGATTTACTCGAGTTTTTATACTTAAAACAACAAATGAATCCAAGAAGTCAGATCTGGATTTTTCAAACCAAAACATCTTTTACTAAAATTCAGAACTGGATTACACATTTTTAAACAATGTTTGAACACCATTACAAAGGTACAAACCCAAGAAAAGATAGCCCAAGAACCTCCACATGGAAAGAGGCACCGCCTCAAGCCATCTCCATGACACTGCATCACGATGGACTGCTAAAAACCCGAACCAAAGGCATAAAACCTGTACCCAAACCTGTGACATAAAATAAGCAAGTATACTTACACCCAAATGTGTAAGTAGGGTGTGGGAGAAATCCCAGTAGGATGCCACCTCTAATAGATTCCATGTGATAAACATTTCATGACAAAAATCATTGCAAGTTTTGTAAATAAGAAATGCTAGTTACAATTTTCTAAAGGATGCAATAATAAATGAGAACAATTTTCATGTGGGATAATTTTAAAGGACCAAAATTTTTAAAATAAATAACAAAGCTACTGAATTTTCCAGCCAACAATACCATATGCCGATGGTAAGTACAAAAGATCTAATGAGCACAAGTAATAGGAAATAACCCCTAGGCACTAGCTAGCTGTGGGTCCCAGGTACCTCGTATCTCGGTGAGAGTAACCACAAAAAAATATCCATTCTCGTGAACGAGCCACTAGTAGGGATCATACCCATAACCTAGTGGTCCCCAATCATCATCATCATAGTTTAGTTAGAGTTGTAAGCGTCAATCTTGCTAAGTGAAACTGAGGCCAAACCCCACGGATTCACTAGCATACTAGTACACGTCCACCCACCTAGATACCCGGGTTTTCCCTTTGTGCTCAAACAAGTTCAACAATCCATGAAGTATAGTTTTCACATGAAAATATCAATTCCACATCACACATTAACCAAACAGCCCCATGTACATCACACAAGTCAAAAATTCCACTTTTCATTCAAATGCGTTTTGAAATCAAACTCACACCAAAATTGCCTACAACACTTTTCACATTTCTTTAACACTTCCAAAAATCCTTTAAACAATTTTATAAAACTATTACAAGATATTCAACTCACATAACAACCCACACATATGTCACATAATACCCTTCTCACCTTCACAATTCATTTTATCAATAAACTCACACGAAACATCCCACACCCGTGTTTCGCACACAAAACACAATTTAGTAAAACATTTCGGCAATTTATAAAACATTCTAAAAATGTTTGACATCTCAAATCACCACTTTACCATTCAAAAACCCACATTAGGTGAACACACTCACCCAAACAGTACATATACACCCTTTCCCAACTTTGTTTAACCAAATAAAACTTTTGCAATTTTTATAAAACAAACCCAAGTGGTATAACCATTGTTTGCACACTAAACCCATTTCAAACCCCTCATTCAAAACCAAAATCATACCAATAACAATCCAAAACAGAATTTTCAGCCCTAAAATAATTATTAAACCACCCCCAAGTGTTATAAAAATACATCAAATAATACCACAAAGATACACATGAAAAACACATGTTTTCATAAATCACCTTCAAGAAGTAAAACACAGTTTTACACCTTAAACTCAATCAAAAAACACTTTTCAAGGGCCACATAATAATAAGTAATTAACAAAACAGAATTTCCAGCCCCTTTCAAGACTAATAAATCACTTTCATATGTTATAAACTAAACCCAAACATTACCCCAAGAGTCACACATGAAAAGTACCCAATTTCAAGATAAAATACAACTAAAAATTAAATGTTTAACCAAATTCATCAAAAACAGTTTTCACACCACACAAAACAGATTATAAACATACTAAATTAATAAACCAATCAAGCTAACTCATCATAAAATGGTTACACATGGAATCACCTACCTTTTGAGTCGAAACCCTCAAAACATGGTGCGAAACCTTAAGCGCACCACCGCCGCACCACAAGGAATATAAATCCAGACCTAGACCCCCAAAAATTGACCCAAAAGATACCAAATCAGACCTTAGGATAGAACCCTAACTTCTGGACATGAGGAACTTCAAGAAATAGGAAATAAAACTAAAAGAGGATGGAAGGAACCAAGAAGGAATTCCCTTACTTGAAATATCTTGAAGAAATCGGTCCCAATCCACCTAACTATGAATCTCCAAGTACCCAAAACTGGTATGGAGGTTCGAAGGAGTCATATTAGATCATTTGGGGACTGAAATGGGGGGAAAATGATGAAAATTGAAGGATTTATGAAAGATTCATTTTACCTCGTCAAATCTGGTCGATTTGAGAAAGAGTATGAAAGATTTCCCTAATTCGAGGCTCACCTGAGCTCCAAAATTGCGAAACTGATAATTGGGGTGATCCTTGGGCTACTGGATTTGAGAGGGAGGTAGAATCACGAAAAAACAGTAAAAAATTAATGAGATATGGAAAATTTTAAAAAAAACATTTAAAGCAGGAAATGGGCCTACGGGCAGGCCCATTAACTAAATCAAAAACCCAAATCCATCATGATTTTCGATTTATATGTGGTCCAAAGGGATATGGTGATTTTAATATATCAGGTTATTCCAATTGGAAAGTGTAATGGGTTTAAAATAGTAAAAATTAAAGGAGTTATAGAAGAAACAAAATTAGTTTTTAAATCTGGAATTGGGCTCGCGGTTTGGCCCAAATTTTCAAAACCCACCATTTTCACCAAAATGAGTGGTAAACCCCCCAAAAAAATCAGTAATGGTAATTAAATGAAATATGAATATATAAAGAAGTCACGTGTGTGACAATTCTCCCCACCATAAAACTTTCCGCCCTCGGAAAGCCACATCAAGGACAAAGAAAAAAAACCATACCCAACCGAAAGGCAAAAATGGACTCCTTTGCTAAGCTTTGCCCCCAAAGGCCAAAACACCTCCAATGATCCATTAAGGAAGGAATAATTCACAACCAAAACATACACCTCTTTACTGAAATGATCAAGCACATTTGGATTTATCCTAAAAGAAAACCCTTCAAACACTATCTGAACAATGCTCAAGAAATTTACCCAAACAAACAAGAACATCAAACAAGGTTACACTTACTGTGATATAACTAAACCATTGAGAACTCTCCAATCCAAATGTTTACAAAAGGAATATGTAGGGGGTTATATAGCTCCTAATGAGAGTACCCACTTCTAATCCAAGACCAAGGATAAAAGTGAGTTACTGGTTCAAGGATACACAAATGGGCTCCCCACTATAAGAACCAACCATCTTAACTGACCAATATGGGCTGACACAGATAGACCCCAAAACTTAAAGAGTTGGGACAACCGCACGGTTAGCTCACACAGTTTGGGAAACTGTGCTCTAACCATGTGGATCCTTATACCTACATGGTTTTCTGGTGAATGGTTACTACTAAATGTTCACTCAACATGTCTAGACAAATCCAAAACCTTTCCCCAAACCCAAAGGAAACCAATGGGGAAAAGAAAGTCATTGGGAGATAACATGGGGATGAGGCCCTCTACCTCTTTCCACCAAACGGGAACAAAAGAAGAAAGATGAAAACACCAAATGTTTAAACTATTCCCATCTCTCATACTGAGAATAGTTCTTTGTACAAGGTTAAAAACTACACTGGGATTTCCTTTGACTACGTGCCAACTTCTCTCCAGAACCTATGGCTGGAGCTGGAATGATTGAAGCATCTTCGGCCTTGCAGTTAGGATTTGGAAACCCCCTAATATAATTTCTTCTTTCGATGCCACAAAAAACTACACGCAATCCCAGATGGGTTCACCAGGACATAACACACTCCATAACTCACTTTACCCTAACTCGATATTTCACTGAAACAAGGGCTTATAAGATGCACAAACATCACACCTTGTTTTTTTTGGTGAGAAACATTAGAAGTAAAGGACACATATAAACACCTTCCTCTAAAATTGAGGATGTCGAGATCTCCCAAAAGGAGAAACACTTCTGAAAAAAAATAGACTCACAAAATATTGTACAACTTCACCTTTACAATCAAACGAGCACGCGACATCACATCGTGTCACTGAACATGACCAAAGCAGATGATAGAAATAATACAAGGAGGGGGCCTTACACAACACCCCCAAACATCACAACATTCCAGAAAGTGGCCATAAGAGCCTCTCATGGCCAGATTTACCACATTGGTGGTTTAACATAAACCCCTTCTTCGAAGAGAGTACGAAGGACTTAGAGGCCCTCTTAAACACTATCCATACTGACAACCCCAGACAACTTTCACCTTCGATGAAGTAGGTAGCTTAAGAAACTAAGGTCTCTTTCAACCATCCACGAGCACTCTTCTGCAACAAGAGGATCCAAAAAAACCAAGAAATTAAATGGTGTAGACTCATTATACAAATCTCAAGAAAATATTCCTTACATGGATAAACTGGAGGATTTTCCAATGGAAAAAAAATCTGGGTTGCACATCAGTTGTGCACTAAACCTTAATGGCGGCGTACCTTATCCAAAGAGATAACCCAAGGACCCAACCAAGCTGGTCCATTGGTAAAAACATGCCACAAAATAGATCCAAACTCATTAATGGAACCACCTTAAAGGTGTCCTAAAACATATATCATAGGGGACTACTAACCGGACCTTCTACCCAGATTACCGACCAAACACAAACCCAAAACACAGTTCGAACAAGAGGGGTTCTTGGACTCAAAACATCCCAAAACATCAACATTTTCCAAAAAGACATAACATACACTATCCAAAACAATTCATCAAGACATCATGTTTTTTCTTTAAAAACATTTCTTTGAAAACCAATGGTTCAGCGGTTAGTGCATCCACTAATGGTACCCCATGGGCCTTACACATGCATGTTTCTGTGCCACACTGGGCACCTTCCTCATATCCATCTCGACACTCATCGAGTCATGTCATCAACCATCTATCTTCCCATATAACCCCATGCATGTGGTTGCTCACGAAAATACCAAAGGTTGAAAGAATTTTTTTTTCCACTTTTCAAAACCAAAACGGTCAACCAACACATCCTTTTTTCTCAAAACCGCTAACCACGAGATCAAAATCCCAAATCACATCTTACAAAAATTTTCAGAAAGTCACAACCATTTAGAAAATAACTCACTTTCAATATATTCACATCAATTTCAAAACATCTCATCCCATTAAAACACACTCTGATTGTTTAGAAAACTCTATTGGAAACACTTTTCAAAACCAACATCAATATAATTCCTGCTTTCAAAGAGGTGTAAGCACACCATTTTACATTTCAAAACAATTCTTGAAAATTAAGTTCTGCCATTTCATAAACCAAACCATTCCCTCTTTATTTGAAAATAATTTCATAAAAACTTTACGCTTCTTAAAACCAAGTCACCTTAAAACCAAAGTGACAAGATTTCAAAACTAAAGCACAAAACAATGCAAGAGGAAACTAGTTTCAGTGGGTGACTTGGAAATATGGTTGGCGGCCATATTCCAATCAATTCACTATCACAGAGAGTGTTCTAGGGATTATCCCTGGCTTCACATGGCTTTCCAGGCCCTGCGAGCTCACTGAGACCATTAACCCAACTCTCTTTTCATTTCCCCTAATCATCATCAAACCAAGAAAACCAAAGGAATTAGATAAATCCCGACTTCCCCTGGCGACTCGAATCCTGTCATGAGGTGTGGTGATCAGGCACACTACCCATAACCGAACTAAAAAGTCCCAACAATCCTAACTTTATACTATCCCGACTATTCCCGAAATAACGTGACCCAAAGAGTTAACCGGAACCTCCTCTGATACCATTTTGTCACGAACCAGATCTGGTCGCCATCAAACCGGCACCAAACCTGGCCCGTGCCAAGGACTAAAGGGTGTTCCCGATCCCCATGGGCTGGCATAGGTGCCTGAGTATTAAAAACTGAAAATTGGGAATGAGTTACCCGAGTTTTTATACTTAAAACAACAAATGAATCCAAGAAGTCAGATCTGGATTTTTCAAACCAAAACATCTTTTACTAAAATTCAGAACAGAATTACACATTTTTAAACAATTTTTGAACACCATTAAAAAGGTACAAACCCAAGAAAAGACATCCCAAGAACCTCCACATGGAAAGAGGCATCGCCTCAAGCCATCTCCATGACACTGCATCACGATGGACTGCTAAAAACCCGAACCAAAGGCATAAAACCTGTACCCAAACCTGTGATATAAAGTAAGCAAGTCTACTTACACCCAAAGGTGTAAGTAGGGTGTGGGAGAAAGCCCAGTAGGATACCACCTCTAATAGATTCCATGTGATAAACATTTCATGACAAAAATCATTGCAAGTTTTGTAAATAAGAAATGCTAGTTACAATTTTCTAAAGGATGCAATAATAAATGAGAACAGTTTTCATGTGGGATAATTTTAAAGGACCAAAATTTTTAAAATAAATAACAAAGCTACTGAATTTTCCAGCCAACAATACCGTATGCCGACGGTAAGTACAAAGGATCTAATGAGCACAAGTAATAGGAAATAACCCCTAGGCACTAGCTAGCTGTGGGTCCCAGGTACCTCGTATCTCGGTGAGAGTAACCACAAAAAAATATCTGTTCTCGTGCACGAGCCACTAGTAGGGATCATACCCATAACCTAGTGGTCCCCAATCATCATCATCCTAGTTTAGTTAGAGTTTTAAGCGTCAATCTTGCTAAGTGAAACTGAGGCCAAACCCCACGGATTCACTAGCATACTAGTACACTTCCACCCGCCTAGATACCCGGGTTTTCCCTTTGTGCTCAAACAAGTTCAACAATCCAAGAAGTATATTTTTCACATGAAAATATCAATTCCACATCACACATTAACCAAACAGCCCCATGTATATCACACAAGTCAAAAATTCCACTTTTCATTCAAATGCGTTTTGAAATCAAACTCACACCAAAATTGCCTACAACACTTTTCACATTTCTTTAACACTTCCACAAATCCTTTAAACGATTTTATAAAACTATTACAAGATATTCAACTCACATAACAGCCCACACATATGTCACATAATACCCTTCTCACCTTCACAATTCATTTTATCAATAAACTCACACGAAACATCCCACACCCGTGTTTCGCACACAAAACACAATTTAGTAAAACATTTCGGCAATTTATAAAACATTCTAAAAATGTTTGACATCTCAAATTGCCACTTTACCATTAAAAAACCCACATTAGGTGAAAACACTCACCCAAACAGTACATATACACCCTTTCCCAACTTTGTTTAACCAAATAAAACAATTGAAATTTTTATAAAACAAACCCAAGTGGTATAACCACTGTTTGCACACTAAACCCATTTCAAACCCCTCATTCAAAACCAAAATCATACCAATAACAATCCAAAACAGAATTTTCAGCCCTAAAATAATTATTAAACCAACCCCAAGTGTTATAAAAATACATCAAATAATACCACAAAGATACACATGAAAAACACATGTTTTCATAAATCACCTTCAAGAAGTAAAACACAGTTTTACACCTTAAACTCAATCAAAAACCACTTTTCAAGGACCACATAATAATAAGGAATTACCAAACCAGAATTTACAGCCCCTTTCAAGACTAATAAATCACTTTCATATGTTATAAACTAAACCCAAACATTACCCCAAGAGTCACACATGAAAAGTACCCAATTTCAAGATAAAATACAACTAAAAATTAAATGTTTAACCAAATTCATCAAAAACAGTTTTCACACCACACAAAACAGATTATAAACATACTAAATTAATAAACCAAGCAAGCTAACTCATCATAAAATGGTTACACATGGAATCACCTACCTTTTGAGTCGAAACCCTCAAAACATGGTGCGAAACCTTAAGCGCACCACCGCCGCACCACAAGGAATATAAATCCAGACCTAGACCACCAAAAATTGACCCAAAAGATACCAAATAAGACCTTAGGATAGAACCCTAACTTTTGGACATGAGGACATTCAAGAAATAGGAAATAAAACTAAAAGAGGATGGAAGGAACCAAGAAGGAATTCCCTTACTTGAAATATCTTGAAGAAATCGGTCCCAATCCACCTAACTATGAATCTCCAAGTACCCAAAACTGGTATGGAGGTTCGAAGGAGTCATATTAAATTATGTGGGGATTGAAATGGGGGGAAAATGATGAAAATTGAAGGATTTATGAAAGATTCATTTTACCTCGTCAAATCTGGTCGATTTGAGAAAGATTATGAAAGATTTCCCTACTTCGCGGCTCACATGAGCTCTAAAATTGCGAAACCGATAATGGGGGTGATCCTCGGGCTACTGGCTTTGAGAGGGAGGTGTAATCACGGGAAAAAAGTAAAAAATGAATGAGATTTGGAAAATTTAAAAAAAATATTTAAAGTAGGAAATGGGCCTATGGGCAGGCCCATTAACTAAATCAAAAACCCAAATCCGTCCTGATTTTCGATTTATATGTGGTCCAAAGGGATATGGTGATTTTAATATATCAGGGTATGCCAATTGGGAAGTAGAATAGGTTTAAAATAGTAAAAATTGAAGGAGTTATAGAAGAAACAAAATTAGTTTTTAAATCTGGAATTGGGCTTGGGGTTTGGCCCAAATTTTCAAAACCCACCATTTTCACCAAAATGAGTGGTAAACCCCCCAAAAAAATCAGTAATGGAAATTAAATGAAATATGAATATATAAAGAAGTCACGTGTGTGACATTGACCCTAACACTTACCTTTATCTAACTATAAGAGTTTAGTTTTGATATAACCATAATAGTCTCAAATATATTCCAATTCGTATCGTATTTTATTGATTTTGACCTTTATGATATTTTTGTAAAAGGGAAAAACAAAAAAGCTAATTTCATGCTTTTAGTAATGAAAATATATTGTAATTGAGATAAAAAAAATTATATACGGTTGTAAATTTTAATCTAAAATTTAAATTATTTTTTAACATGTTAGTTTATTTCTAATTTTTAGTATGGAAATAATTACCTTAAAATCATATACAAGGATGAAACAACATTTATTCAATTAATAGAAAAATAAAAAAATGATTTAAAAAATATAAAAAATAACATAAAATGAATGAATTATTGTGTACCAATAATTTTTTAGATAAATATAACTTTTTAGTGATGTGTGAAAGGATTATATTCGAATTCCATTGATGTTATGTTTTTTTCAAAGTCAGTTTAATTGAATATTGAAAAAATGATATTAATGATATTTTATAACAAATAATATTTTATTAAATGATTTAAAATTCCTAAAAAAATATATTCTGCCAAGTGATTGATATATGGTTAAAAATATTTACCATTGTACATTTTTTTCCACTTTACCTTTTATATTAACTATATTGACCTCTAAAGTGTCAAATCATTTTGATCATGGTAATTGTCAAAAAGGCACAACACAAGTTAAAACAGAACGATAGGGGTAAAAACCTAATCTAAGCATTTAAATATTTTTTATATGATATTATTTAGAACCATAATCATAATATATTCAAATTATATCTGTTTGATCCTTTTTTCCATGAAAAATAATTTATATTCATTATATATTTTATGAAATTTCAAAAGTGCAGCTCCCATCACTTATAAAAGGGAACCTCCAATCATCTTTTATTAAAACTTATAAATCCTTTTGTTTAGAAAATAAGAAAAATAATACCTTAATTAATTACATTACCAAAAATTATAGGCCTTTTTACTATAACACCCTCCTTGGAATTATTTTGGTGTAAACCAATAGAAGTTGTCTGTAGTAGAGGCAATGTTCCTAATAGGGTGTTTTTGTTTTATTTATTCTCTCACCTCATTAAAATATTATTAAAAAATGATGATATAATAAAATAATAATCTAAAATATAATAATATTATATTAATTTAATTTTATAATCAATATCCATCTCTATTTCCATCAAATGGGAAACGAAACCTTCCCTCATGAGTAAGACAGACTACCACATCGCAAACCGACATAATTTTTTTTCCATCATCACTTATCATGACTATTTATGATGATGTATTTAATATAAATATATACATATTATATTTTTGAAATATTTATAATTATGTAAAATTAATATTTCAATTATTTTATTACCGTTCCATTCATTAAAAATTATCACATCGTCCATGAATACGTGTGGATTACCACCTCTATGAAGCGATGTGATGAGGTTTTCATTAACTCATCACATGGGTGGAATATATATGTTTTTTAAATAAATAATATTATATTTATGATATAATAATTATTATTTATATATAAAATATCTTTTAACTTCTTTCCACCATGATCGTTGAAAAATGGAAATGTTACTCATGTGTTTGTATGGCCTACCGTAACAACGATGGTAACATAGTTCATTTTTCATAACCCCATTTACTGGTTGGTTTTTAATGTATAATTTATTTATAAAAAATATAATTATTTCTTGATTATTATTTTGTAAATGATTAAATAATGACCATGTTGACCATAGTCAACATGTCGAAGTCATTTTGGACTTATGATCTGAATATCTTCATAACGACTCATTTGAACTTAAATGACTAAGTAATTGAATATTAAAAGACAATAAATAAAATAAAATAGGATAATAAAATTTATAAATTTTATTAATAAATTAAATAATTAACAAAATTTTACTATTCTGGAATATAATAAATGCACGTGGTGAGTCAGACTCATAGTAAGGGAATTTATTTTTTAAAAAAATCCTCTCCTCATGTTTCCCTTATAAATATTTTTCATCCAAGTCCATGTTCTTCTAAATATTTAATGAAAATTATTATTTATGCTTCAATTTATTATAATGTTAATTTTTTAATATATTTTACTATATTTTGAATGCTTTTTTAAAAAGGAATATTTTTACGCTTTTACGTAATGGACACATTACTTTAAAAACCTCTTCTTTAAATATTTTAAATAATTATTTTCTAAATTTATTTTTTTCCATGTCTATATTCTTAAAATTATTTTATAAATTTATTTATATAGAAATATATGAATTATTAAATATATTTAATTTTTATTTTAACTTTCTTTATAAGGTTTTCAAAATAATATTTTTATGTATTTCATACAGAATGTTTTAAAATTCTTTATTAAATCCAAAAGGATGGTTCTATTTTAACATATACATATATAATGGATTTCCCGTCTAATGTAACCATTATTTTATTATTATATACCTTTAAATTCATTAATGTTTTATTAAAAATCAAACCCTTCTTTCCTTTGGTCTGAAAATTTTAGTTTTAAAAATTGGGTTTTAAAGTTACGGTTCTCTCCAAACAACCCTTTTTCTCTATGTTATACCCTCTCTCTATCTAACTCATTTTATCTCTATCATTAATGTTATGTAATGATTCTAAATTATATATATATCTATGATATATTTTCTAAGATGATTATACCTTCCTATTATGGGTAATAAATTCCTTATGTTTGTATCTTAAATTTAACCTTTAAGAAGACTCGTTTTATTATGGTACGAGGCAATATTATTCATCCCATTTATTTCTGTGAGTAATTATTATGTTTCTAATTTATAATTTTCTAATTTTTTTAGCATAAATAATCAGGAACATATTATAATGTGTGTGAATAGATATTTATCAAATGCTTTGGTTAAAGATATTATCTCATGAGACATAATGTATGGGATTATGGAGTAAACCTAATCCACTTTAGGACCCTGGAGAACATGTGATGTTGTCTTGAAAGTTTGACTTGATATTTGCTTAGGTAATGTTTTTAATTCCAAAAAAAATTCTTATATTTCCATGATATTATGATAATAATTTTTAATGTTATGAACCCACATGATTACTAATGAGAATATATTTAAAAGAAAGTATATTATACTTTGTAAATGTGAATTGTATAGATTTTGATGTAAAAAATTTCATAAGCTTTTCATTATTGTAAAGGATCCATTATAAGTTTTATATTTTCCTTTGACATTCATTATAGAATTTTCTTATGAAAATATTTTGGTAGAAACGTTGATTTCTTGGTTAATAAAATGTTTATTTTGTGCTCAATGTTAAATTTTGAATAAGGTAAATCTTGTGTAAGTATTCGTAAACTAACATGTTTATTTCATTATTTTTATATGTACCTTATTGATATTTTTGTTCTTATCCATCATTTTAAAATATTTTTCACATAGATTTAAGGATGATTAGGTACATGGAAGAGGTGAAGATTAAAATTGTGAATATATATTAAGAAAAGAAAACTTATTATATCATAAAAGTTTTGTCTTGTGAGAAAAATGGATAATAAGTGAAAGATTCAAATTTTTGATATAATATTGAATTATGTAGTGGTGATAGAATACTTATCTAAATATATAACCCTAAAATATCTTTGTGATGTAAGAAAATAAATTCGTGACTTGAAACTCATGATTATGTGATTCTTACGGATGAGTCCTTATAGTTGGTATTAGAGAAAATATTTAGATAACATTAGAGATTATTATGTTTTCATATGAGGTTAAATTAAGTGTTATGAATACCATAATGGAATTATTATTTTAACATTGATCATAAATTTAAATTCATAGAAACCCCATTTTATGTTTTAAGTGATGGTATTTTAATTTGTTTAATGACATTTTGGGGGATATTTAGGTGGGATGAGGTATATACAACGCATAGGTTCAAAATGAAGTATTATTTAAGGAATTATTATATTTTAATTAGTTTAATGATATTGATAACCTTTAGGTTTTATATGACATTTGATTATTAAGGTTATTTTCTAAGAATTTTATAAGAATTATAATAATATATATTTAGTAAAAAAGAAAACATGTCGAATCAAGGAAGGCCGCTAGGCTGAACCCACAACCGAATCACAACAAGGGTGAAACACATACGACTTACCAACATGATTTATTGGTCAGTATGAAATTAATTTTAAAAAAATGAAATGAAATATTGTTAGGTCCAAAAGGGTCCGATATACCCTAAGAGGGAGGGGTGAATTAGGGTATGGATATTCATTTAAAACTTCTTTCTACCCTACAGATCATGACCTCTTTATTACAAGGGTCACTACTTATACTATTTAATGTTAATGTTGATTGTTTCCTTCAAAATTTTATCTTATGATAATGCATTGAAGATAAAAAAATAAATCAAGCACATGGGCACAAATATTTTTACATGGTTCACCCTCATTAGGCTATATCAAAGGTGCATACAATGTAAATGTGCTGATTTCACACAATTCACTAAGGATCACTACTAATAATGATGTTTATTCTAGATCACTTCTATTCCCAGGATCACTGCAATAATAGTTTTTAGGGTCTACTCACTGCATCTCCAAGGGCCACTCCATATGTCTCTTTCTATGGCTCACTATTGGTGGAAAGAATCACTATCTTCCTCTTCCTTAACTCACTGCTCTTTTAAGGGATCCACTAAGAGTTTAAAGACTTGTAGATCTCTTCATTTAAAGGGATTTCAAATCCTCAACTATAGATGGATGCTCTGCTGATGTTCCTCTTTCATCCACTAATGAATACCTCTTTACAATAGATGTACTGGACTACTTCAAACATTCTCACAACCTAGGGTTGACTTGCATGAAACATTACTATATGGCACACAAGTGTCACCTATGACATTGAAAAACCAACTAGATCACTACTCAATATATTCATGATATACCCTTTTTACACCTAACTCACTATTGGGGTGGAACTACTATTTGGCATGCAACTTTTGCACAACTCTCTACTTGCCACACAACATCTTTCTTCACTCCCAACATGGGTGACCCTCTCTAATTGTGTAACCAGATCTACAATTTTATCTAAGTGTTAAAAGTCTCACAGAATGAGGTGGTATCTTCATATTTATAGGCATTTTGGTGATCCTATGGAAAAATGCATGCAACTTCTCACTGAATGCATAAGTCTCACATTCTTGCAAACTCACCTTGCATAAAAAATCCATAACTTGTGCTCCATTATTTCCATTTCCATATTTTGATGTACTGATCTTGAAAAATGGATGGCACAAAACCTTCATAACTTTATAAACACTTTCTTACCACATTCTTTTACAAATACACTTTTCTCCATTCTCCAATTTTTGGACCCAAATTTTTTTCAAACACTGGGAAACAGAGCCACCTTGTATATATTCTTTTTTGTACCATATCCATAGCGTCCCTTAATTTTTCATGGTTCTTTTACAACATAGTTTTCTAAAAATATCCCTAGATCTCCCCAACTGACCATGGAAACTATATTTTTCAATAAAGACAATTATCTAACAAATGCATCAATGTTACCTTTAGGTATTTTTTTCAAACATAGATAGATGTAATGTTTATTTGGGAACATATGGTTTATCACAAAGATAACCATGGGATTGAAAATTAATTTGGTGATTAGTTCCTCCTACAAATATAATTTTTTCAATTATAAACTACATTCAGGATTGGTGGGAATCACTTACAACTATACCAAAATAGGGATCCCATACCAAAAGGCCAACCACAAACCATTCAGTAGAAAACAAAAACGCTAATAAAAAAAATGAAATTACAAATTATAACATACATCTGTAAACCATGATTGTACCCTAAGCCACAAAAAAATCCTATCAATATTTGATATTAAAAACAATTATGAGAATGATGTCCTATGAAATCCCATGTCACACATTGAGCTACGAGATCCATCGTAAACCAAGAAACCAAACCCTCACAGATTAGAAACCCCCTCTAGAATCTGTCATCAATATCAGAATTAATCCCTGATAGAACACGAAGATAACCAAGAATTTAAAGCAGATCTGAAATACAACAAAGATCAAGCCCATTAGGGACCCAACATAAGAGAAGAATCCATCATGAACAACCAATCACTCAAACTACACATCCCAAAATACCATAAAATACATCACTCAAATCGAAATGGGAGAATATATTGGGGATCCTGGTGCAAGATCGTAGTTATGCATCGATAGTAAGCAAGAATCATCACCATTCCCAAAAACCAATGCCATAAGAACCATCATCATGAGAAGAAATTTGTGAAACCATCATCATCTTTTGGAAGAATTTCCAAAAAAATAAATGAACATATAAAATAATAAAAACAAAAAAAACTAGAAAGGAACATAAATATAAAAAACCAACTAAAGGGAACTAAAAATAAATGAAGAGAGGGAGGTGAGGAAGAAAAACATAGAGGAAACAACAAATTACATGCCACCAAAACCATCCCAAACAACCCTAAAACCCATCATTTTTGAACAACGATGGGGTATTCCATGATGGGTAATGAATTAATGGATAATAAAGAGTGCAGAAAAGAAAAGGAAAGTAGAAATGGATGGGCTCTCCGGATGCCACCACGAAAACCAAATCGCTGAAGTTCCATGATTTTAAACTAAGTGGTATTTTTTTAAAATGGATCTATTAAAAATATTGGTGGTTGTAGTGGATGGATACCTTGAATTATAAATGAACCCCATAATCACTAGAAAAAAAATTAAAAAGAAGATGTCGATGAAGGAGATGAAAAAACACTGGGCCGATGACAAGGGGAAGGAAGGGGGAGAAGGAGTATCACTTTGGAGAAAAAACCACTCATCACGATGGGGGAGTAGTATCATTATTAAGGAACCCTAGCATTGATTTTGTGATTCAGTAATTAATGTTATTTTAAAAGAATTTCACTATTTTTGGAACTATATATGACTAAGGTAAACAGAATATTATGAGAGTTTTATTTAAGGAGTATAGTTATAGTTATATTTTATAAGAATATATGATTTTAATGTGTTTTTATGGTAATTCAGGATATTTATGAAAAAATTAGCATGTATTGGATATTATATTATTAGGAAAAATAAATTTTTTGTATGATACATTAAGAGTGACAAATGTTATTTATAGATAAATGTTAAATTTATCTTGGATGAATATGTGATCAAATCATTCTAATCTTTGGGTTTATGTTTTTTTATATAATATTTTTAATGGTTTTAATATTAGTAATTTATTGAATGTTCTACGTTGAACATTGTGTGTTATTGTTGAACCTTGGGTGGTTAATGTTGTATTTATTAATATGATTGTTTATTCACATTTAAAATTATCTTATGCTTACCACTTTGGTTTTGGTTAATATACAATGAAATGAGGATAATATTTTTATCCTTTTATAGATTATGTGATATGATGGAAGATTATTTTAGTGCTTTATTCATAAAAAATACATCTTGAATAGTAATCATTTGAAGAAAAAATGAGATTATGGTAGAAATATATAAAGGGTGAAATTATATATATAAATTAAGTATATTTCTTTATGTTATAAATCTATATGGTATATTAATTCCTATAAATATAGAAAAAGGACCTTTGAATGAAAATTTTATCCTATTATATTCATTTATAATGAATCGACGACCTTTTTCACACCTCATAATTTTATAGTTTTGGGGGTTTCAACATTCTCCTAACCACTAATTTTATTATGATCAATGGTCTATATCACTCTAAAAAATTATTTGGATAGTAATTTTTTTATCCATATCCATATTTTTCTTCCTACTAAATTTTTCATATTTAAAAACCTGGTTATGTGTGGACATCAGATTTCCTTTTCATTATTTTCAAGAAAAGGTTTTATTAATCCATTCTATGATGTGAGATTTCAAAAAAGTTATTTAGATATCAAATTATTATTTAGTATTCCAGAGATAAAATTTAGAGGATACAATTTTTCTAAATTGGATAATAATTTAACTCCCAGAGATTTTTTTAAAAAAAAAACTATGTTGATAGCGTATATGACACACAATATTGAGCCTAAGTTAACCACGCAATGTAATTTTTTTAAATGTGATCATTATAACCTAGCTATTAAATCTATGTATTTAAAAAGGATAAAATAATTTATTAAATACATATAAATTTTCTAATCAATATATATATATTGAAAAATTATTAAAAAATAATCATCCAATTTTTATAAAGTCATATTATACTTCAAAAAACATTTTTCTACAAAAATTGATTTTATTTATTTTTATCAAAAAATATTATAATTAATATCTAGAACTTTTAGAAATATTATTTGATACAAGAATATAATTTTAAAAATTATTATACCAAAATATGATTATTGTTAAATTTTAAGATTTTTCTGAATAGTTTGATTCTTCAATAAATACTGAAAACATTCTGATTTTTTAAAACTATATATTCTTTTAGATAGTTTAAAAAGTCATATTATATTTTTGATTCGTTATAAAATTTTATTAGTTACTTTTTATTAAATAAAATCCTATTATATTCCTTGTAATTAATTTAAAATTTTAATTTCGTATAAAATCATTTTTATACACAACAAGTCATTTTTCTGGAAAACTTATTTTCTTTATGTTTTATATATTTAATTTTAAATTAAATTAAATCAATTATATGAAATTGAAATTCGAAATTGAATTACATATTTTGATTCTGGATGTCCAAATTTGGTAAATATACACCTTTTATTTTTATTCATTATGAATACTAACAATAGTAAATATTTTTCACCACAGTAAGGGAAAAGCAGGTACATAATGTTAATAATAATATTTTAATGGATTAAAATTTACCTTAAAACATTACTTTATCTTATTTTACGGGTGGAGTTCAACAATTTAAGGAAAATATATTTATGTAAAAGAAAAAACCAAAATATCACTTTCTTGCATTTAATAATGATAATATTTTTTTGATAGGGATCAAAACAACTTATGTTCAGTTATAAGTAGAAATTTGTAAGGTAAATTATTTTTTTAATGGTAATTTATTCCTAGTTTTTATAATGAAATAATTACCTTAAATGAATATGAAACTCTCTCACATTATAAATTCAATTAATTGAAAAATAGAATAAATGATTTTAAAATTATTAAAACTAATATAACATGAATTAATTATGTTATAAGAATTCTATCAATAGATATTTTATTCTAGTTATGTTTTAAATAATTATATTCTAATTGCATTTCTTTCATGTTTTCTTCAAGGTCAAATCAAGTGAATATTTCAAAAAATGACATTAATGATATTTTATAACAAATTATATTTTATTAAATGATATAAAATTACCAAAAATTATATATTCAGCCACAAAATTGGAAATTGTCAATATGGGTTTACATGGGTTAAAACAAATAGATAAGGGTAAAAACCTAATGTAAACATTTTAAAATTTATTGGATGATATTATTTTGAAACATAGTCAAAATATATTCTAATTCTGTTAATTTTTATCCATTTTTCCATGAGAGTTAATTTTATTAGTTTAATATTTTAGGAATTTCTAAAAGTACCACTCTCATCATTTATAAAAGAGAACCTCCCATCCTCTATGAATAAAACATAAAAGGTCATTTGGTTAAGAAAATAACAACCCAAATCCCATATTTTTTTTTTACAATATCATTGAGGTATTGGTTTGATTATAATTTCCTCCTAGGAATTCTTTAGTGTAATCCCAATAAGTTTGTCTAAAGAATATGTATATTTGTTAACCAAGTGATTTAGTTTTATTTATTTTATAAAATCTGTAAAAATTATTATTAAATGATTATATAAAAATAATTACCCATATACTAAGATGGTATTATGTCATTGTAATAACCTATATCTATCTTTTTATCCATCAAATGGGAAACAAAACCATCGTTCATGTGTACAACAGACTACCACCTCACGAACCGATGAAATTATTTTTTCTATCATCAACTCTCATGACTGTTTGTGATTTTGGATGTAATATATATATGATATTAATGAAATTTCTATAATTATGGATAATTAAAATATCAATTATTTTATTACCTTTCTATTCTTTGTAAGATTATCACATAAATCATGCGTACCTATGGATTACTACATCCAAAAAGCGATGTGATTCTTTTTTCATTACCCTCTCACATGGAAGTTAATCATATGTCTATTTTGGAAAATAGTACTATATTTTTGATATATGGATAATTATTTTAATATTTAATAACATTTACCTTCTTTCCATTATGATCATTGAAAAATGGAAATGTTACTCAAGCGTATATACGACCAAGCACCTCCAAGATATTAACGTAATTAATTTTTCATTAGCTTATTTTTTGGTTTCTTTTGAAAATATAATTTATGTATAAAAAATAGAAATATATTAGGATTTTTATTTATGATATTATCATATAATGATTTCTTATACCATTTTCGACCTGCAAAAATCATTTTGGTCTTATGATTTGAATATAATCAAAACATCTTATGTGAAAATAAATTATTAAGTAACCAAATTAAAATTGATAATATATAAAATAAAATTGAATAATAAATCCTAAAAAGCTTATTAATCAAGTTAATAATTAACATAAATTTAATTTTTAGGAACATAAAGGACATATGTGATAGTTCAGACTCAAGGAAATGGTATTTCCTTTAAAAATCCTATTTTAAAGTTTCTCATCCATCCCCTTTTTTACATTCCCATGCTCTTCTAAATTTTTAAAGGATATTCTTATTTATTAGTAAATATATGAAAAAGTTCATTTTTGATCCTAATTTAGTTTCTTTACAATGTTTTTATAAAATTAATATTTTATGATTTTACATAAGGGACACTTTACATTAAAAACTTTATATTTAAAAGTTATAAAAATTTATTTTATATATATTTTTAATCCACGTACATATTATTAGAATTATTTTATGAATGTATTTATATGAAAATATATAAATTTAAAGGATATTTTATGTCTCTTTTTATATTCATTTTAAGGTTTTTAAAAGTAATATTTTTTACATATTTTATACGGAATGCTTTGAATTTATTTGTAATATAAAAAATGAAAGTTCAATTTTAACATATAAAATTGAAATATATTCTCCATTTTCCAAAAATTTTTTTGATTTTTTTACGTGAAAAGATTTCATGTTTTTTGCAAATAAAAACCCACATTTCTTTTGTTTTAAAAATTTTAGTTTTGAAAATTAGGTTTCAAAGGTAAAGGGTCTCTCTAAAACACCCATTTTATTGGGGCCGTGACCTCTATATCTCTATATAACTCAATTTAAATCCGTATCCAGTGTTATTTAATGCTTTTAAATTATTTAATTACTTATCTTAGTTATATTAATATCCTTTTCTCCCTTCATTTGATTGGGTAATTGTAAAACCCTGAAAGTCTGTGAAATATGTTTTAAAAATAAATATAATATTTTTGATATTTTTCCTTACACAAAACCCTGTGTTTATACTACATTACATGAACTGCCGAATTTATCTTTCATTACATGCAATACTTTGTTCATATTGTGTTACACGCAACATTGAGTTGAAATAAAACATGAAATACTATTAAAATATTATTATTTAATATAATAGTTATAAACAAGTTGTTAGAATGGATGGTATGAATAGGATTAACTAAATTATGAAAGTATATTGTTTACACATGTATATATAATGGATTATTTTTTGACCAGTTAATTAGATTTAGAAATTAAAACTATTTTAAAATAAAGGAAATCTTTTTATGAGAAACTGTTTTTATGTACAGAAACGTGTTTTACCTCAACAAATTAAGAAAACATATTTGGTGATTTATTTTAATGAAATGTATATATTATATATTCAATAAAAAATTTAACATCCATATTATGTTTTTCAAGATAATAGATATGAATAAATCTAATTTTATACTTAAAACACATATTTATTTTTCTTAAAAAAATTTATATCATATTTTTCAAACTTATTTTAAAATTAATTGATTACGAATTTAGAAAAATAATTTGAAAAATAAATATATTTTTTTAATCAAAATTTTGAAATTATATTTGTGTTATTGTTTGGGTTTTTTCTGAAAAGATTAATTTTTTGATTAATAGTGAAAATTACAGGTTTTTATTAAGAATCGTTATTTCTTTTAAAGAATTTAAAAACATAGAAATTTTTTTAATATGGTATTAAAAGTAAAATTATTTCAATTATATATACATATTCAGATATTAAAACAATTTAGTTCATTTGAAGTAGTTTTATTTTTAATTTTGATCTAAATGTTTTTTAAACCTTTGAACATTTTCTCTTTGAAACTCGCTTTCTCGTCGTGTCTGCGGGATTAATTAAAAAATAATTTTTTCCTATTTTTTGAATGGAATTTTGAAAAATGGATTCCATATTTAGAATAAAAATAATTTATATTATATGATAATACTAAAATAATTTTTTACCAAAATTAATAGTAAATATAGAAAAATTTATTTACCATGGTTAAGGTGAAAATGAATTTACCAGGGGTTAAACTAAAATGATAACGTAGAAAATGACCCAAAATGTGTACAACGTTAGTTTTCTGAACATATTTAGATTTAAAATATTCTATTATTGATACTTTCTATTTTTTATCCTTGTATCTTGTGAAAAATGTTGGTACATCTTTTTCTTTTTAAAAAATTACAAGTGTGCCACTAACCTCACTTATAAAAGGCCACCCCTATCCTATGCTTTTAACACTTAAAAACAATTTTGTTTTTCCAAAACATATAAAAATAAATTCATTAATTCCCTCAAATCATCCTATAAGAATTATTTTTGGTGGAATTATAACCTATGAAGGGTTTTGGTGAAAACCTATGGAAGTTACCCGAATAAGAGGTAACGTTCTTCAACACACATTTTTATTTTATTTATTAATTAAAATCCTAAAGTTATTATTAAGAAATGATTATATAATAACCTCAGTGTCTTATATATACATGTAATTTATTATGTTAAGGTAATTACCAACAACCATCTCCAATTTAATCAAATTGGTTTCAAAATCATCGTTCATGTGTACAAAAGACTACCGTCATGCGAACTGATGTCATTCAGTTTTGTATTACCAACTCTAATGCCTGTAGATAATGATGAATTATTATATGTTATATTTATGATATTATTATACTTATTAAACTATTAATCACATATACCTTCTTACTTTCCATTCTGTGTGAGTACGATTATAACTCTAATGTGTACGACGTACTACGGACTCGTGAAGCGATGTGATTAATTCATGCTTTACATGGAAGGTAATATGGATGTGATCAATAAAATTATGTGATATACATGAAATAAAAATAATTCTAAAATGGTAAAATAATATTTAACTTCCTTTCATTCAATCTTTCTAGAAATTGGAAACAACGTTTATGTGCACGTATGTCTTACCGTCTCCATGAATGGTGCATTTCATTTTTAATCACTAAATTATATGTATCACTATACATACATGTATAATGACTATATATGATATTTATATCGTGTTTACCATTATATAGGTTATGGAACCATGATTAATTTAAGATCACTGAAAATAAAAAATCAAATCACACACAAAAAATAAATAAGTTATTACCCGAAACGTGATTCCAACAAGGAGTTGCTGATAATTGTGTTATGAAAGGGCTTAATTAAATAATATATGGTATGATATATGAGTATGGTTATGTAATATATGTTCACTAAAAGTTATAAGTTTCATGGATTATGATATGATGAATGTTTTATCATCTTATATAACACATACATGTGATTTTCAATATGTGATAATTGAGAACTATATCTCCCTCCAATGCATTGGGTAATGATGTCTATCTCATGATATATACAACACTAGAAAATGGAGTGAACACAATTCAGCAAGGGACTTTTTAAACTATGATGGTCAAGGGAGGGAATCATAATTACTTTGATGGTTTTGGGAGTGATCCCATTCCACTCTTACAACCTTGGAAGTGATCCTTGACTACTATGGATATGATTTTCAATGATTATGTATATTCCACAAATCTATGTCTTATTCTAATTTATAATCTCATGACTCATGATATTTTATTCTCTTATGATTAATGAATTATGAAATTAAAATACTTATTCCATGACTGAAGATTATTATATTTGATATTAAGAGTGTGGGTTTTAAATGTCATTCTCATGTTCTCATACCCTTATAATCATGTTAGGATTATGTATTACCCTTTTTTCCCATACCGTGCATTTGATATCACCCTTATTACGTTTAATTTCCCCAGGAAATGAAAAAATGTTTTAATTAGGGAATTTATAATAAGAGTACTATGTGAGAAAATATTTATTGGATATGTTTAATATATTTCATGAAATAAAAAGATTTTTTTAGAGTCCGTGAAGGCACTACTCCATTATGATCATCAGACATATGTTTATGTAATGTAAAGAATATTCATCTAAAAGATGTAATATCTATGAATGATAATCTTCGGTAACTATTGTCAGTATCATATTATAGGTTTAGTTAACCTTTTAAAAATATTATGAGAAAAATTTAGAGATATCTCTAAGGACATGTGTAAGGAAAAGTCTAAGGATGAGATAGTGTATAAGAAGATATCTTAGAATTTTGGTAAAAGATGGATAAAGTGGTTATGATGTAATTACATCATTTTATGATAATTAAAAGTGAATGTGGCTCTCATAGAAAGGTACCTAGGGGTAATAACTCCAATAAGGTCACATTAGTATAGACTCAATCATCACCTTTTGCATGATAACATGCCTTCCCACATACCTGATTTTACATTACTAAGGGAAATGATATATAAATTCATAAAAACATTATAAAACATCATTAAAAATTTAATTAGATTATTAAAATTAATGATCTAGGGTAAACCTAAAGTGTCATTGATTAAAGATACGGTTTCTTGATCAAGATAGCCTATAAGTTATTTTTTATGATTATGTGGTTTCTCACTATGTATATTGATGCTCACACTATGTGTTTTTGTTTTTTGAATGGATAGAACCTAAAGGAGATGGATCAACATTGAATGTGTTAGAAATTTTTTTGATGAACAACCAAATTGGATGAAAATATGAGTAATGGATATTTTGATTAGGTCTAATTAGTTATCACAACATGTGATAAACATCTTACACCTTAACCAAATATCAGACTCACCAAATAAGATAAGGATAGAGTTCATTGAGATTTTAGGAGGTGGAGACCATAGAGGAAAAAATATTCAATTTACTATCTGTAGATAATTTTGGAAGAAAAATTCAAGAGACTGTATTAGAGGAATAAGAATATTTTTTGAGTTTGGAAAATAAGAACACAAAAAAGTAATTTTGAAGGAAAAATAAATATTTGGTTAACACAATTGAGGAGAATAATTATCTCCCTAAGATATCATCAAAGTATGAATGTTTTAAATGTTGTATGTATGATCATTATGAAAATATATGTCATAGGGGTAAATCTCATGAAGGGGATCTGAAATGTTGTATGATTAGCGGTTATATTTCTGATGATTAAGAGACAAGAAATGACAAATGAAATGAAAAAAGTTTTAAAGAATAAGATAATTAAGCCTAGTTAGTGGTCTATAAATAAAGTGGAATGATTGATGTTTTTAAGTATTTTGTTTAAAATAATTATATTTATATCAATTGAATTGTGGTTATTATAATTGTGAAACATCAATTTATTTTTTCACAGTAGATTTTTATTAAGGATTTTCCAACATATGTTAAATGGTACTGATGAATTATAAAAGTGATTTAATAGCAAGGCGATATTTTGATTAAAGGAAAATAACCATTAATATATTCTTGGTATTGAGAAAATATTGGTTAGTTTTGAAAAATAGATAATTGATACAGATAAAGTAAAATGGAAAATATTGATGACCTTGGAACTAATTAATGATTTGTAGACCAAGTTATTTATGTTATCATTCACAGAGTTTAAAACATTATTGGACTTATAGAATATATTCAATAATATATGGTTTGATTAAAGGAATAAGGAAGTATGTATGTTTTCATTAAGGAATTATGGTAAAACTACGTTTTATCATGAGTTAATAAAATATATGACTAAGGTATTCACATATTTGGTATGTGAAAATCAAGAGATAATTTATGATAATTGGAGGGTTAATATTGAGATGATTTTAAGAAATTTTTTGACATTATTTTTAAATATTGAATTTTGGAAAGTTTATAAGGTCGACCATTTATATAATGGATTATGTTGATTTTTAAGAGGTTTTAGAGATATTTATGCATAAGTTGTGTTAATAATTTTGTTTCTGATAATAACTGGATATAGAAAGGATGAGTTATAATTATTTTATAGATTAATCTCATAGAGTAAGAGATGAAGTGTAAATTGATCAAGGAACTACCAAAGTATGAGATTTTGATTATGAAATTGAATGAAATCATGTAAGTAAATCTTTTCCTAAAAATTCCCCAAAATTAGGAAAATAATCTTCAAATAATTTTTTTTCTTATTATCATCTTTTTTGATGATATCAATGTTCTTTTTCACACCTTGTGTATGGATTTGCGCTCGTTAACATTCTCATGACCATGTTCTGTATCACTCTCCATTAGTATTTGGGTGTTATTTTTCCCTTCAATGGCCATGTTCTCACTTTCCACTAATGTTATCCAATATGGAATCCAATATATGTGTTATTTTAGATGAACCTATCAAATTAATTTCATTACTTTGAAGAGAAATTTTAAATAATTTTTTTAGAATGTTGGTTTCCCACAAAGTTATTTTCAAATGTTAAATACTTTTTACCGATCACAATTTCAAATGCATGGACATAATTTATTTAAGGGTGAAGAAAGTAACACCTTGAGATTTTGTGATTTTTTTTAAAATAAATTAAAATTTTCACTATTTTTAACTACATAAAACAAAACTTTTATCTTTTTTTACACGAAATATTGAGTTATCTTTTGTCACATGCAATACTACGTTTAGATTTTGTTATATGTAACACCAAGTTTAAATAAAACATGACATAATATTAAAAACATTATTTAATATTATTGTTATCAAACAGTCATTAGAATGGAATTTATTAATAGGATTAAATAAATTATGAAAACAAATGGATTACACATATATATATATAATTATTTTTTTGTGACCAATTAATTATAAAAAAGTATTTGATAATAAAGGAGATCTTCTTTTGGAAAAAATATTTAATGTGCACAAATGTGTTTTATCTCAATAATTTATGAAAATAACATTTAGTGAATTATTTTAATTAAATTTTTATATTATATATTAAATAAAAATTTTAACACACATACTATGGGTTTTATATACAAGAGATAAGAAAAAATCTAAATTTATGCTTAAAAACAATATTTTTCAAAAAAGAAGTTTTATCGCTTTTAGCACAATTATTTTAAAATTAATTTTATACAATTTTATAAGATTAATTTAATAAAATAAAATTCTTTTTTAAATCATAATTTTAAAATTATAATAGAGTGAATTTTCTTATTTTTTTAAAAACATTAGTTTTTTGGTGAATTGTAAAAAAACTTGTTTTTATTTTGAATTTTCCTATCTTTTAAATAATTGAAAAACATAAAAAATTAATATGGTTTGAAAAGTAAAATTAGTTAAATAATATATATAACCATACAATTTAGGTCATTTTAATCAATTTTATATTTAATTTTTATATAAAAACCTTTTCAATATTGTAACATTTTTTCTTTGAAAAATCACTTTCTCATCTCGTCAAAAGGATTAATTTTAATGTTAAATTTTCCAAATATGGGAATGTAATTTTAAAAAATGGAATATATAATTTAAATCAAAATAATTTATATTATATAATAATTATAATATAAATTTTGACCAAAACTAAATGTAAAAAAGAATAAAAATTATTTATCATAGCTAAACAAAAATGGGTTTATTAGGGGGATAAACCAAAAGGATAAGGGTTAAAAATGATCCAAAAAACATCCAACACCAAATATATGTACATATGTAAAAATAATATATTATGGGATCAATAATGGTACATTTTTTAGCTTTTTGGCACAAGAAAAATGAAGGTACATATTTTTATTTTCAAAATAATGCAAGTGTGCCACTCACCTCACTTGAAAAAGGATACACCTAGAATCTAATATTCACACTTACGAAACCATTATTTAATAAATTAAATGGCCAAATAACTTATTTAGTTTACTCATATAATCATATAGTACTTATTTTTCCTGTAAATCCCTCATAGGAAGGATTTTTTTGCAAACTTAACTAGGTTACCCGAAGAAGAGGTAACATTTTTCAACGAGAATTTTAATTTTATTTATTCCTCCAACTAATTTAATTATTATTAAAAAATAATTATTTAATTAAAAAATTATCTTAAATTTAATATGATTTTTTTAAAAAAAAAGTAATTACAAAAAAAGATTTAAAATTCCTTCAAATGGGTTACAAAATCATCATTTATATGTAGGACGGAAAACCACCTCACGAACTGATGCCATTAATTTTTCAATTACCACCTATCATGGATGGATATAATGATGGATTAAATATTTATATATTATATTTATGATATTATTATACTTCTATAATTATTATATTATATATAAATTTTTTATTTTTTTATTTGGTCGGAATATGATAACGATGTACGTGTGTACGGAGGGCTACCACCTCACGAAGCGATTTGATTCGTTCAAATTTTTGATGGAAGGTAATATAAATGGGTTGAAAGATAATATATGATAAATATTAAATAAAATTTATTTTATAATATATATAAATTATTTACCTTTATTTTTTTCAATTAACCGAGAAAATGGAAACAACATTTATGTGTAGGTACGACATACCATTTCATGAATGGTGCATTTAATTTTCTATATCTAACTTTAATGGATAACTCTAAATAAAATTATAACGAATATATATGATATTTAACTCATTTTTATAATTATTTATATTATGAAACAATTATTAACAAGTAATTATGAAACAATTATGAAGTTATTACCCAAAACATGATTTTAACAAGGAATTGTTGATAAAAAGATAAGAAAATGCCATAAGAAAATCGTTTATGGTATAAAAAATGAATATGGTCATATAATATGTTTCGAATAAACTTATATTTTTTGTAAAAGGGGTTATAAAATGTATAAATGAATTCAATACTTAAGGTAAGGGATTTCTAGTCTCTATTTTATTTGTGGGAGACATATAAAAATTCACCACTCATTTATTTGTGTGGTGTATATACCATATAATTGACATTTTATATCCATAATATCCTTATTTTTATAATATTTATAGATTCATTTTATGTTATTATTTATTGGGTCTTACAATTCATAAATATTACTAAAAAATTAAGGGATTTTCGTATCACTTTTTTACTTCTATGAGACACATACAATATTCACTACCCATTTCTTTTATGTGGTGTATATAATTCCTATAAATGTATATTATAATTATTATGAATAAAAGTATTTGTATTTTAATATCCATTTAAGGATATATCTTTTTTTGGTATTACAATTAAAATTTACTAAAGTGATAATGTTTTTATGTTACAATCTAATCGTTTATCGAGATTTCTCAGGATTATACTTCCAATAATGAAATTTTATGATATATCTCTCAATAAACTCATTTATTTTCTTATAATATGGTTATTAATATAGAATAATTTTTTTACATTAATTTTTATTACATTATGTACCTAATATTTTAAAATAATTTTTGTATGAAAAAATAATCAATATTTCTCTCAGTCAAAAACTCATTTTTCATCCAAAACCATGTTTTATAAAAATGTTTTCAAAAAAACATTTTTTACGCTATCCAAATAATTTATTTATGAATTTTTTACCCATGTAAGAATTTTTTAATTTTTTTAATGTAATCTTCATGTCTTTTTCCAGACAATTCCCCTTTTTCTTTTACACAAAATGTTATTGGATTTTTTTATTTTAGAATGTATGTTATGAATGGAATTTCCCACCATCATGACTATTATTTTCAATGAAGCTCACTTTATACACTTTCATGGTTATTTTAAATGAAAATTATATTCAAAAAGTTTTAGGACTTATAAAGTGATTTTCAAAGAATAAATGATATTTTGTTCAAGAAACATTTAAAATGATTTATAATGTTTTATTAATAATTTATCAATGTTATTTTCATAGAAAATGATTTTATATATTTGTTAGGTTTTAAATATTATTTAAGTGGAAAGGATATTTTCTACATGAATTGTTTTAAATGTTTTCTAAAGATTGCATTATAAGTTTTCATGGTTTTTTTCAAAGAAATGGATTTCCAAAATGTTTTAAGTTATAAAATGTTGTTTTCAAAGAGAAATGTATATTTTCCTTAAAATGTTTAAAATGATTTTAAATACTATTTCATAAGTTCATAATGTTAATTTCAAATAAAATGGTTTCCAAATTATTTTATGATTTGTTTTGTTTTAAAAATTTATTTCAAAATAGAAGATATATTCCCATTGAAATGTTACAAGAGATCTTTCAAAATCAATTTACATCAAAGGTGACATACTTTAATGTTACTTGTGATTTACTAGAGATATGTTCCAAGGATATAATTCCTATTATTTATTTGAATAGTTTATATTTATTATTACAAGAATAAAATCATTGGTAAGGAAGTTTTCTATCTTGGGTAATAAAATTTTTATTTGGATCCGAAAGTTTAATTTTAAAAATAACAAAATCTAGTGCAAGTTTTCATGAACAAAAATGTTTAATTATTTATTTTTATATGTCCATTATTGAATTTTTTTTTTATATTTCATGTTCTTAAATATTTTTTATATGGTTTAAAGGATGATTAGGGATAGGGATGATGTCCATATTAAAATTGTGAAGATATATTAAGAAAATAAAAAATTTTATATCCTAAATGTCTTGTTTCATGGGAAGAATGGGTAATAAATGGAAGTTTCCAAATTGTGATGTATAATTTATTTAATTATTTGTTATGGTATAATTTTCTAAAACTATAAACCTAACATATATCTAGGATGTAAGAAAAATAATTTTTTACTTGAAACTAATGATTATGTAATTTTTACATTTGGGACCTTAAATTTGCTACCAGGGAAAAGGTTTTGATAAATTTTGAGTTTAAGATGTTTTTACGTGAGTTTGAATTAAGATTTAGGTATACCATCATGATTTTATGTGTTTAAGGTTGATCATAAGTTCAAATTCTTAGACACCACTATTTAGGTTTTTATTGATCGGATTTTAATGAAATTAATGACATTTTATGAGAATGTTTATTGGGTTGATGTATATGTAACCCTTAGGTTCAACTTGATTTTTTATTTTAGGAATAAAAATAATTTAATTATTTTAATGGTATTTATAACCATCATGATTTATAGGATCTTTTATTATTATGTTTATTTTTCTAGGTTTGTTATAAGAATTATATTAATATATTTTACTAAATTGATAACCTGACGCATTCAGTAGGGATGAGAGGATTGGACCCACTATTAAAGGGAAACAAGAGTGAAACACCAACCATTAACCTATTTGATAAATTGGTTAGTATGATTTTAAAAAAAAATGAAGCGACTTATAAATAATAATTTCACTTTTGAAACATATGTATTATCATAAAAATTACCATGGGATTGAAAAGTGATTTGGTGATTAGTTGGATAATGTTATTTTGGAAGAAGTTCACTATTTTTATACATTATATTATAAATGTAAATAAAAAATTATTGGATTATTCTTTTGGAATAAAGGTTTAATTATCCTTTTCAATCATATAGGGTTTTAATGTGGATTTATGGTAATTATGCTTATTTATGGAAATGATTAGAATATTTTGGAGACTATATTATTTGTGAATATACATTTTTGATATGTGATATTAAGAGTGATTAATGTTATTTAGAGATACATGATAAATTTATCTTTGAAGAACATGTGATCAAATCATTCTAATCTTTGGGTTTAAAGATTAGTAGATAATATTTTGATGAATGTTATGGATATTTATTTATCAAATAGTCTAAGTTTAAATTTAGGTGTTATTTTTTTTAATCTTTGGTGTGTAATGTTTTATTTATTTATGTGATGATTTATTTATTTTGAGAATTATCTTGTTCTAACCAATTTGTTTTTAGTTAATGTATAAAGATATACTGAATAAGTTGTTATGATTTTATGGATTATGTGATCCATTAGAAGATGATTTTAGTTTTTTAATGTAACAAACCAACCTTAAACAACCAGACCAGTCAACCAAGATAGACCAATATGGGTGTGTAAAATAGAGAAAAAAAAATAAGTCTTGAATATAAGAAAAAAAATACATACAACCTGATAACTATGCGATAACAAATTAAATATATAACTAAGCCAAACCAGTTAAATAAGAAAAACATGATAATTATAGAAAATGGGTCTCCATATAATTAAGTGTCACCTCAAAACTATCCCAAAATGAAAATGCAACAAGAAGAATGCATGCTATATAATTCTCTTAAATTTAACTCAATCCTAAAAAAAGAGCTATATCCAGCCATTGGAACAAGTTGGGTGTCAGTAATAAATCCAATTAGGATACAAAAAAATAATCTATGAAAGTTCTAATGACAATAATGCACAATTACATGCTTTACAACAAAATAGTTTAATAAGAAGTTTTATATGTAAATCAATTTGAAATCATTTTTCAAATGATCCTTCAATTTTAAAAAATTTCTTTCCATGCTTTAAATCCAGAAAAAATATGTAAGAAACTGAAAAGAAAATACAAATGTGATCTAACATACATGAAATAAACTATTAAGTACTAAAAACGAGAAAGAAATACAATGCACTTATAATAAAGGTTCTATCCTATGAGAAAATATAAACTAGACACTCACAATCCCGAACAAGGTCTAAAGTTGGTTTTGAACTGACATCAAGGCATTCCATGGACCATATAAATATAAAAGGTTAATACATAGTGGTGTCATACACACAAGGCTACCCATGTCTCTATCTTGACATACCCAAGGTTATTGTTGTGAAATGTTTGTCAATTTCTATTTTCAAAACTATGCTCATATTTTTAAATTACAATTTTAAATACAATAAAATATTATTTATGGTTTAAAAATATATTTTTTCATTTCAAATCAAGGAAATTATGTTTTCAGAGGAAAATCCTTTTTCAAAAATGAACCTGTTACCTTTTAAATTTCAATACATGAAAATTTAATTTCATGTATCAATGAATTATTATCAACAATAAGAAATTTAATAAATTATAACACTTAATAGATACACCTACCTCAAGATTATAGAAAAAATAACCACCTTTGATATTACGGATTGGAAACCACAAGATCTACCTTCAGAAGACAAGGAACAAAAAAATACTAAAAAAGATTTTTATAGAACACAATCCTATTACCAATCACTATAATAAATGGTTCTGCGACCACAAATGAGAGATAAACTAATAGGAAATATTACACATATTTATAAAGTGCCTAACTCATCTGATCAATCACTAAACAAATCGATCCATATGGAAGGAAGACACCCAAAATCTCCAAGGGTGACAGATCTGTCTGATAAAAGAAGGCTGAAAGAAGGAATGGATCCTCAAATCCTAAAACACACCCTAAAAATTGGAACTCTTGGTATTATAGAAAATTTAATACCTTTACATGTTGTGAAACCCTTTTAATTCATATTATGTTGAGAAATGTGTCACGTTTTTAATTAATAACTAGATTTTACATTACACGATGTGTAACCATTACACGGGATGTAAAAACTCACACTATGAAAACAACTTAAAAGGTGAGTCCCACAGACATTACACATCCTGAAACCCTACTACACATAATGTAACTTCCCAATGAATAGAATAAAATCCTAGGGAAAATCTAAAAATCCCAAAAAATTGCCATCACCTTTATAGTTATCCTCCCAATTTAGGGACAAAAATATACATCAATTAAAAAGGGAAACCCAAGACAAGGAACATAAGATATAGGTCTGAAAGGTAATGTTGTATTAAAATTTCTCCACCATAAAATATTTCTATCCCTAGAAAGATATCAAGATCTTGGACCCACACAAAGTTTAAGCCACTACTACCTTATCAATGACTCACACCCCCATGCCTTGTGAAAATATTGTCTACACATCTATAGTACCTGAACTAGGGGATTAATTTTACCACATAGTACCTTATCTTGGTGATTTGTAAGATATATTTTTTGCTCAACAAAAGTTGAATCAGGATCAGGAACAATATCCTCAAAACTAATCACCTGGTAAGGATATAGTATATACCTCCTCAACTAGGAAACAAAAAACCCATCATGATTGGACATCAAGACAAACATTAATAGTAACTGATAGGACCCCTCCCTAGTCTCTAAGTGGTCTCAATGGTGCCCACAAAACACAGTGCTAATGTACCCATCTTTCCCAACTGAAGATGTACCATCATTGTGAAACTCTAAGAAAGACTCAATCACCAGCCTCAAACTCTAGTGGATAAAGAAGATTGTCTGTATATGTTTTATGATTATATTTTACCTTGATAAAATTCCTCTAGATAAACTTCAAAACCTTTTTCATCTCCATAAAAATACTTGTCCCAACCAAATACCATTCTCCCAACTCTGCCTAGCATAAGGGAGATATACATGGCCACCCATACAATGGGGTCCATCATGATCAAAACATGATAACTATTTATATTGTAAAACATAAAAAGAAAGTAAAATTTCTATACCAAGATCTTCAAATATAAATCACACAAGCCTGGATCATATCCTTAAGAACATGGATTTCCCTCTCTTTCTATTCATAAATTTGTGGATGATAAGTTAAGATTAATTTCAGCTGGGAACCCATTTCCACCTTCTAATATTTCAAGAAACTAGATGTGAACCTCATGTTTCTATCAGAAACAAATGTAGAGGGAACCCTATGAAGGTTCAAAATATCTCAAAAATTTAAGTCCCCAAGGTGTTCCACTTTCTTCATATCCTTTATTGGAATGAAATGTGTTGATTTAATGATTCTTTCAACAATATCCCTAATCACATTCATTCAACTAGGAATCCATGGTAAAATAATGAAGAAATCCATAGAAATATCATCCCACTTCCAAATTAGCATTGGAAAAGTCATAAAAACGTGAAAGTCTCCTATATTCCACCTTAAATCCTTGACAAGTGAGGCACCACGATACAAAACATTCAACCGACTGCCTCATCCCTAACCACTGATACTGATGTATCATATCATGTTACATGTTTGTATCCCTTGGGTGTACGGACCAACAAGACTAATGTACACTATCTAGAAGATGGATAAAGGAAAAAAACCAACATGTTATGGAAGAATAAATCTCTTCTAGGATAATGGGATAGCACACATGAGGTCTCAACTCCATTTAGTATTTATATTAAGCATCTGATCTCAATGTCTACTTTTTGTTCAATTTAAACTCCCTCATTAAAAGATGAGTCAAATTTTATTGAAGCCAAGAATACCCGTGCAACAAACTCCATTACTCCCAAGTTCATCTCAATAGACAAACTCATCAAATACCACCACTCATCTAATTCCTTCACAACTTATCTTGATAATTTTCTTCTCAATTCATCGGCCACCACATTCCCTTTACCAAGGGTATATACAATATCAAAATCAAAGGTTTGAATATACTCAACCAAGTGTATCTATTGTATGTTCATATCTATCTAAGTAAAGATATACTTCAAGAATTGCATCATCAGAATATATCATAAACCTCTCTCCAAATAGATAGTGGCATCACATTTTGAGTGAAATCATAAAAACCACCAAATCAAGATCATGGTAGGGTGGTTATTCTTCTGAGGGCATGGCTTGTTAGAGAAAAAGATGATAACATGTTTCCACAACATCAAGACACAATCCAAACACATACCAAAACCATTAAAAAAACATCATAACCTAATAATGGTTCTATAAGAATCAAAATTGGTGTTGAAGTCAACCTCATCTTCATCCACTCAATGGATTTCTAACATTTATCATTCCGCTATAATTTTACACCCTTATGGGTTAATGTTTTCATTAAAAATATGATCCTGGAGAATAACCAAAAACTGTCTATAGTGATATTACAAACCCAAGAACCTCTAGATATAAGACATGTTTATGGGATTCACTAAAGACAAAACTAGGTGTACCCTTTTTGGATCAAATCATATGCCCCTCTCAGATATCACATTCCCAAAAAATGTCACTTCCTATATCCAAAACTAACACATTCAAATCTTACCCTACAGATGATGTTCTCTCAAAGTTCTAAGAATGATATTAAAATGACCACTTTTATCCTCCTATGTCTTGGAGTACAACAAGATAATATACATTAACACTATCATAAAGGATTCTAAGAAACAATGATAAAATTTGTTCATCAAATCCATGAATACTTTAGGCTTGTTATTAGGTCCGAATGGCATAATCAGATGCTCAAAATTCCTGTATTAGCTCCAAAAAATTTCATTGGGTATATCCTCTTCTCAGACACTCAAGTGGAGATACCATGAACTCATTTCAATCTAAGTAAATCATCAAGACCACTTAGCTTGTTAAAGATATCATCAATTCTCAGAAAATGAAACTTTTTCTTGATGGTCACGTATTCACATTTGGATAATCAATTCATTATTTAATACTATTATATTCCTTTGTAG
The DNA here is from genome assembly GCA_963277665.1 of Viscum album. Lineage (NCBI taxonomy): Eukaryota > Viridiplantae > Streptophyta > Magnoliopsida > Santalales > Viscaceae > Viscum > Viscum album. The sequence continues at coordinate 1,780,172,388 of OY728157.1, forward strand.
AAAAGTGTTCAAGAAAATCCCACAACGACATGCTAGGATGAATAAATCCTTTAACATCTAGGTCCTCAATCTAGAATTTAAATTCCACCCACTTAGCATGTTTCATTCGATATGATGGCATAGAAAAGGACATCGTTCCTAGTATTATGTCGATAGTAAAATCAACCTATCTCGATGGAATAAATACAGATAAATATTCCATATAGATATCATATTACACACACACTACAACAGGTAACTGACCACTGAAGAATAGGTCAACTACATTGAGAAACATTTCTAAAAACTAACATGACATTAAACTTGAAAAAAGAAAAATCTGCCCTTCCCTTTCGGACCAAGAGTCCCACTAACCTTGGAAAACATGAGTGATATCATTGGTAGATAAAAACTGCACTAGATAAAAATAATATTATATATGGTCCTTTACACTAACCATCCAATACGTGTCGATAATCAAGTCAAATATGTCAAAATAAAGCATTAAGAAGGCCCAAACCACCTCAAAGTTGCCTATCACTACATGACATACAGGATAGTTGAAACAATGTTCACACCTCATTTTCAAAGGTATGGAAAGATCCAATGTGAGTTACATAATATATAAATGAAACCCTAACATTTCAACCAATTTTGATGATATAATAAAATTAGTAGAACATGTATCCAACAAAGCTAATGCTATAGGAGAAGAAATAAGTATCATACCTTTGATAGAATTTGACCCTGCATCAGATTTCTCTGGTGTGCAATCTGATGCATAATGTCATCTAGATTTAACCATTTGGACATCCACCTTATCCTGATAATGAGACTGACCAACCATGAAACCATCAACATGAGTCTGTGACCCCTTGGTGAAAGTGGACCCCACCTTGCTTCCTTGGGTAATTATATCATTGAAATTCTTAAGATGGTAAGATCACCCACAAATATGACACGTTCTAGGAGCATACGTACATTAAGGTATGGTATGATCATTCCTACCACAACGGTATAAAATAGATTGTTTCTTCCTTATAGAAGTCCCATGAATAGGTCTCGTAGAACACTGGCCACTTTTTTACTTCCTTTTATAACTGGAAGAGGCACCGTGAATAACTATTACACCCAATGAAGCTCCTCCCATGCCTATCCTTCCAAATATTCCTCCTTCAGCAAAATAAGCTTTATCAAATACCTCCACAATGGTCAGAAGGCAAAAAATAACTATCATCAACCAAACATTGGCCCTTAGTCCTATAAAAAACCTATGAGATTTTATATAATCATTTCTGACAATATCTAGTGACATATTCACCCTCTCAGCAAGGTGGTTGGAGTACTCTAGAAGAGTATTCTTCCCATTCTCCAACGTTCTAAACTCTTGAGTATTTTCCACGTGGAAAGTTTCAGTATAAAAATGCTGGTTAAATATCTTATTGAAGGAAACCCATGTAAGACCTTCGTGAAACATATCCTACACTATAGAATCCAACCATCTTCATTTTGGTCCATTGATCATATACATGGAAATACCCACATGATAATCCTTAGGAATCATTAAAATTTTAAAGTTCCTCTTAATCCAATGAAGCCACTCCAAAGAAACGTGTTTTCCTTTATAACCAAAAAATACAAGTGGATACTTCTTGGTAAATTCCAATCCATGATCCACTTCCCATCCTGGGTCCATTAGGATAAATTACTATAGAGTGTAACACCCCAAGATTTCATAGTACGTTATTTAATCAAAGTAATTCAATAACTTGCGCTACACGCAACACCCAGTTCACCACAACATATCAAACTAGCTGTTCAAAAGCGATTATTAATAGTAGTATTTGAATTTTGAATTTTATATACTCAATATAAATCATTACATCCATATTATGTGTTTTTTAGACATAATATAAGAACAAATTAATTTTTTTCCAGATAAAGGTAGTATTTTTCAAAAAATGCAATTTTACTGCATTTTAAAAGAGAACTCTTTTTAAATCAAATATTTTACACTTCTATATATTCAATTTGAAAAGATAAACTTCTTATTTAGAATCGGGACTTAAAATTTTATTTTCGATAAATTTTTGGTGTTTTTCTGATAACTTTCATATTTGGCTGAATAGTTAAAAATACTAAATTTTAACTAAAAACAAAATTTTTAATCAAAATAATTTATAGTGTTAAATTATAAATTTTAATGGTTTGTAAGTATAATTAGATTATATTTTTATCATTTAATTCAATTTTGTTCATTATAAGTAATTTTACATTTAAATTTGATATAAACACATGTAAATCTTTTGATAGTTTTTACTTTTTAAAAACCCGCCTTTAGGTTTTGACAACGAGAATTAATTTTAAATTAATAAATGAAAATTTTATGTTTTTAATTTGGTAAAATTGACTTCATTTTTTAATTCATCATTTCAAAATTATCTTAGGGTGAAGTTTTGGTATTTTTCTGAAAACATTCAATTTTTGATGAATAGTGAAAAACACTGCGTTATTGTTTAAAAATGAGTTTTTATTTAAGTAATTAGTTTTATTATTTTAATTTATTTTAGGTCAAAATAGATACATCATACCTATATATTTTCAATTTAATTCATTGGATTCATTTTGTAATAAGATTAGATATATAAATTTTTATGGAGCTTTTTACCGTCTTTTACCCACCTTGTAGGAGCATTTGAAAATTTTCATAAAATATAATATTACCGCTTTTGTGAGTTGAATTTCAAAAATTCAAGAGACACGGTTAACATCAGTAAGTAAAATTTGGTTCAATAAGATTAAAATAATTTTTTGGTGAATAGTAACTTTTTACTTTTATTTAGCACGGTTAAAAGTAAATAGGGTAATTAAGGGTAAAAATGATATTATAATTATCCTAAAACATGTCCTAATTCTATTGGATAAGTTGAATTAGAATCAAAACAACCTTAGAAATAAAATATTATCCTTTAGGTACACTTGGATTTGATTTGGACATTTATTATTATTTTATTTAAAGAAGAGTTAAAAGCGTTAAATTCAATGTTTATTAACTAAACCATTTTTAAAATAGGGTTATACATAAGATAAATTCAACTGTAAATATTCATTATAAATATAAATATATTTCCTAAATAATGGTATTTTATTTATTATTTTTAGAGATTAAATAATTAAATTTATTTATGACGCAATGAGGATGCAGTAATTACCTTCTTAATTAAATATTTAAATAGTTAATATTATTAATATTAAAATAAATAGACATTAATAGTTTTGATGAAATCCAATATTTTTCTAGGTTAATATTACATGTTAGGGTTGATTAGATAAATTTTTTCTAAGTGATAAGGTTTTTATTACTTCCACAAAAACAAAATACCAAATAGTGTCAAAATTGACATAAATTAATCTTTAAAACAAATACTATATTATTGGATGATATAATATTACTAAAAATCTATGGTTCAGTAAAAGGGATTAAATAATATTATATATGTCATTAATTACCCACTTGAGGTTATCTTGGAAGTTTAGAGTAAGTTTATTAACCTTATTGTGTAAGAATACAAGAAGACATGGTAAAAGTTAAACTATTTAACTAAGAGTTAAATCTAAAAGATAATGTTAAAATGGTAACCTAAATTTGTCTAAAACTTATTTTAAAAGATTATTTAGACCAATAACCCCCTAAGTATCTATATAAATTCATTTGGATCCATTATAAACCGAATATTATTGTATAATAAATTAATATTTTAATCTTTTCCTAAAGTGACCCTCACCCCACTTATAAAAGGGAACTTCCCCTTCTCTCAAAATCACACCTCCAAAGACATTTGGGTCGGCCAACACCTGCCAAAATATCCTCCCAATTTCCCTCACATAAACCTACAGTCCATACTTTGATCATAAAGACAACGTAAGGATCCCTTTTGATCAACTCAAAAGGAAACACCCGAAGAAGAGGTAATAATTTCACCACCATCTTTAAAATTCTTTTCTTCTTCCACATCCTCTTTCTTTGTTTTTTTCATACCAAAATAATAACTATAGTACCTCCTACATACTGTTATGTTATTATAAATATGGTACAACCATATTCTCTATTCAATCCATCCTATTAATGATAAATTCACCATATGTGCGTAAGTACAGCTTACCGTCTCCACGTCGTGGTGTAGTTTGTTATTCAAACACATCATTATTTGGATGGGTATAATAATGAGTATAACTGATTTAAATAATAAATATAACATGTTAAGTATTTTTTATATATGATATAACATTAAATAACATACGATTTTACCATCAATATAATGATATTTTCACTCGTGTGTAGGTACGGATTACCGTCTCCATGAACGTGATGAGATTCATTCCTCATCGTAGTCATTCAAGACTAATTTTAATTTTGTGATTAAAAAAAATGTTTATGAACTTAATATAATTTTGGATATGAGTCAATTACATTATATCCATAAAAATCATGGCTTACTTAACCAAGCATATAAAGGAAAACAGATCAGTTAACACCCGAAACGATGATACTACTAAAATATTATTAACAAAGAAATATTAGAAGATCATATATGATATCATATTTATGTATGTGGTTATTGTATAATTTAATAACAATGATTTAACTATTATATAGGATGTTAACATACCCTTGACCAAGGAAAGTACAAGGTAAGGGTCAATTTCACAATCTCTTTATTATCAAAGGTTGTTTTTAGATGAGTATCTATTGGGACCTATTTATCATCCACATCCATGTTTCTTAAAATGTATTTCAAAACATTTTTAATATTTACTAAAATATGGGATAAATTAATTTATACCCTTGTTTGAATTTTTATAAAATGGTTTGAAAGGAATCATTCCATCATTTTCCAAATAAGGTACTTTTTGAACTTTTCGACAAATTAAGGTAAAAATGTTTTTTTAACTTATACGATGGGTGCGGTTATTCTCAGTCATTATAACACCTTTGAAGCTTCTATTACATGATTATGAAAATATTTTCATAATAAATGTTTTAATTTATAATTACATGACTTTTAAATTATTTCAAATTAGAAAGAGATATTTCTCTCAAATAGTTCTGATTTCATCTATGTCAACATCATTTAATGGCTTTTATACTTGTTTGAAGTTGATTTATTACGATAAAAATATTACATATTATATTGAATGTTTTTGGGTATATTTGACTGTGGATGTGTTATTTTTATACCATTCATGGTTTATAGTGAATGTATTAACTTTTCATATGCAATTTTTAATACGAATGTCTATTTTATTTTTCAACCTTTTCATATTAGGAATGCATTGGACATAGTAAGTGACGGGTACAGCCCGTTATAACTCCTCAATGCATCAGTTGGTATCATGAGACAAACTAGTGTCTTGGCACAAGTCCTTGAAAAAATCATATTTGTAGTCTTGGCACAAGGGCTTGACTATGTGGTTATGAAGTCTGGAATTATGCATTCCATCATTATGATATTGGCTATTGATATTAGATACAATTATTTGCCTAGAAAAATATCCATGTGAATAAATAAATGGAATTATTTTGATTTATATTTTCCATATTACGGTGATGTTTAAGTTTAAATGGATTTTGTTTTCGTCTTATACATTTTTTTAAATGTTTATTCTTATTTATGAATGTTTCTGCTATATTGTTATTCTTAATGAGCATCTGATCTCACCCCTGTCTTATGTTTTATTTTCCCATGATTCCAAGAAGTGTTTTATTATTGATAATTAGGGTTAAGATAGGGGATTAATGGAGTTCTCAAAGGATCATTTATGTTGTGTTTTATTTTCTAATGTTCAATGTAACATTCATGTATGTAATCGATTTTCCAAGACTGCGAAACTGATCAGTCTTTCGGGACATGATTCCTTGTAATCATGCCAATGTATTAAAATAATGCACTGAATCTAGGATTCTGGGGTCGAGGCATTACATAGAGTCTGAATAGTATGGATCATTACCTCAACCAAAGAAGGGTCTGCTGAATGATATTCCTACAGAACCTACCTTGTGGTTAACCATCTTGTATTTCAAAGATCTCTTATAGTAGGTATTTTATATTAAACACAAGACAAAAACCAATAAGCTATGAGTAAATTCCAAAAATCATCAAACTCAAAAGAATTATACACAATTCTTAAAAAAATACAAATTTAAATCAGTCAAGAATTCTACAATTATTGGGAAATACCCATTAAATAGAAGTGGCCTATCTAAATAAACTCCTCACTAAGTTTATCCAAATTATATTACACATACCAATTCTTAAGACTTTGTATATTGGTTTATTTCAATAAACATCCCATATGATTTACTTAAAAGAACTTAAATACTTGATCTTGGAATCTGTAATGATTTTCTAGTAAACAATAACAACTTGGATTCAACAATGTGAGTGAGCTGTTCAAGTCCCTCTTCTACACCTAGTATCCAAATTCCAATGATATTAATATTATCTAACCAAGACATAAAAACTACTCAGGTAGTGTTGACATACTTCTGGCCAAGTAAAACCTCTGATACCAAATTGCAACAGACCAGCTAGGGCTAACCAGACTAGTCACCTGACATAGCCCATTATAGGAGGGGTAAAATAGAGAAAATAGAATAAGTCTTGAATATAAGCAAAGTAAGGCATAAAACCAGAATACCATGAGAAAAAAATGAAATATACAACTGATCCAAACTAGCTAAACAGTAAAATATGATAGGTATAAAAAATAAGTCTCCATGTGACCAAATGTCCATTAAAAAATATCCCAAAAGGAAAAATCAATGTAAATAGAAGCCTCCATGGTATAGAATGCTCTTCCATTTACCTGAATCCAAAAAAAATATGGCATGAAGCTTTCCATAGTTATAAATATGGTGTTTGAAACAACTCCTTGTAGGATACCCTCAAAGAATCTATAAAAGTTATAATGACAACAATTCCCATGTCCAAGAAAAAAATTATTTTAAAAGCAGTTTGATAGATAAATCAATATAAAATCCTTTTTCAAATAATCCTTTATTTTTCACAAATTGAATGCCATGTTTCTAAATCCATGACTAAGGCGGTAAAGACACTAAAAAAGAAAATATATATGTGATATAAGATCCATGAAATAATCTATCATGTAATAATAAACCAGAATGAAAGATAATGCTCTTATCATTCAAGATACGTCCTATAAGATAATACATACTAGACACTCAAAATCCTAAAAGGCATAATGTTGGATCTGAACTAACATCAAGGTCTATGGTAGAACATCTCCATATAAAAGGGTACCTCCTAGTGTTGGTACAAACAATATGGATACCCATGTCCCAATCTTAATGTACCCAAGGTTCCCGCTGTGAAATGTTTTTAAATTTATATTTTTAAAACCACACTCAAAATTTTATGAAACAATTTCAAATCCAACCAATCTGAATTAGTGTTTGAAAAATCCATTTTTCCATTTCAAATCATGGAAATTATTTTTTTAAAGAGAAACCCATTTTCAAATGAAAATCCTTGACCTTTTCAATTCCAATACATGAAAATTCCATTTCAAATCACAATAAATTCATATATATAATAACATATTTAAGAAATTAGAACACATGAATAGATCCCCCAACCTCAAGAGAGTAGATAACCTAACTGCCTTTGACAATGAAGATTGGAAACCATAAAATCTGCCTTCAAAAGACAACGCACAACCAAATAATGAAAATGATTTAAGGAAAACACTATCCTATAACCAATCCCAAAAATAAAAGGTTCTGAAACCAATAATGAGAGAGAAACTGAGAATATATACTATCTATAAATAAGAACCAACTAACCCTACTAATCAATTTATAAAATATTTGATATGGATGAAATAAAGACTCCCAAAATCACATAGGGTAAGAGCTTTGGTTGAGAGGATAAGGTAGTAAAATATAAGGAGACCTTGTAATATCATAAAACACCCTAAAAACAAGAACTATGGGTACTACATGGTGTGTAATACCATTATAGATCATGAAACCATTTTAATTCAAGTTATTCTGAAAAATGCATCACCTTTTTAATTAATAACTAGATTTTACATTTTAAAACATATAAATATTACATGAAGTGTAAAAGATCACACTGTGAAGTCATCTCAAAAGATAATTCTAGTTAGCATTAGACATCATGAAACCCAACTACACCTTGTGTAACTACCCACCAAACATTAGAAAATCCTAGGCAAAATCCGAAAATCTGAAGAAAAAAACTGGGACTTAACCATTACAGGTATCCTCCAAATTTAGTGAAAAAAGTACAAGACCAATGAGAAATGAAAAAATTATAAGGAACAAAACATAACTATTTTAAAGGTAACAGGTTATTAAATTCATGCATAAAAAATTCATCTTGAACACTCATCATTTGGAGAAAAAATGAGATTATGGTCAAAATTGGCTAAAGGATGAAATTAAACATATTAGATAAATATATTTCCTCATGTTAATCATCTATATGCTAAATTAATTCCTAAAACTCTATTAAGGGGATATTGAAACCAAAATTATATCCAATTACCTTTATTTTTTTGAATTGATGGTCTTTTTCACACCAAATTGATTTATGGTTTTCTGGTCGTTAACTTTTTGTAGACCATTCACTTTACTATGATCAATGATATCTAAAACTTGCAATAATTATTTATAAATTAGGTTCTTTATTCATGTCTATATTTTCAATTCCCGTTAATTTTTTCATATTTGGAAACCCTATTATGTGATGACATCCATATTTGAGTTTGCCTCCTTTCAAGAGGATGTAATATTAAACCTTTCTACGTTGTGGGATTTTAAAAAATCATTTTCATATTAAAAACACTTTTTCATTAATCTTGAGTTTGAATTTTTATGATAGAATTTATTAAAATGGGTAAGAATATAACACCCTTAGATTCTTAAAAAAACAAAACTATATTCAATATCATATACGACACACAACACCAAGCCTAAATGAACCATGAAATATTTTTATTTAAATATTATTGTTATAACCTAGCCATTAAATTTGTGGGTATGAATAGGATTAACTATATTTTGAAATATATATAATGTTAATAATCAATATAAATTTATTGATAAATTCTCAGTAAAATTCACTCAATTTTTAGTAAGGTCATTTTATTCTTCAAAAATATGTTTTATTCAGAAATTGAATTTTATGATTTTCATGACAACATATTTGTGTATTTTTTGGAAATTTTATAATTTTTTTTTTGAAAAAAATGATTGGATTTTTCGAAATCATAATTTCCAAATTATCTTATGGTAAAATTCTCATATTTTTCTGAATAGTTTCATTTTTCAATGAATATTAAAAAATGCTGTTTTTGATTAAAAATGTATTTCATTTTTAAGTGTTTACTAAGTCATATTAAATTTTGGATTAGTTTTTAAATTTTATTTGTTTATTTTGATTAAATATAATTCAGTTATAGTTCTTGGAATGAATATTATACCATAATTTTGTATAAAAACATTTTTATACTCAAAAGGCATTTTTTTGAAAACTGCGTTTCTTCATGTTTTGCAGGTTTAATTTCAAATGAAAATATTAAACTTATGTGAATTTTATATTGATAAATAAATTATATATTTATAAATAGGAGGTCTAATTTTTTTTAATAGACCCCTTTTATTTTTATCCATTATGAATTATAGCCAGAGAAAATATGTTTCACTATATTAATGGTAAATCAGGTAATTAAAGTTGAAAATAATATGATAAGGGAAAAATCAAGACTCTAATAGTAACCTTTATCTTATTAAATGAGTGTATTTCATCCATTTCCAACCCATTATTTAATATATCACTATATGGTGCAATATTACTTTGATTTATTACTCTATGATATTTAATCAAAAGATAAAAAATGTCAATTTATTTCCTTTAATAATGATAATATTTTGTGATAGGGATAAATAAACATATGTGATGGGGATGAATAGTGCTTGACCCCATTGATAGGCATAATTAAGGAACATAATGTCATAATTTGTCTTAACGAGCAATCCCAAAAACCCCAAGGGAGCCACCCGTAAATTTAGAGAGTTACATGCAAGACTAAAATCCATGTGTAGAGCTATTACACACTCAATGCGATGTAAAATGCGATATTTCACTCCAGACTCCCAAAGGAGTTCAAGGAAAGTGCACGAAAGTTTGGAGTTTAGTGTGAAAATCATCAACTGTTATACAAGGATTTTACTCTCCCAATTCAATGTCAACCAACCACCATCACCCTAATATAGTTACGTGCTCCCACATAATTTTTTTCTTAAAAATAGAATGGTACCCTACCATTTTCAGTGTAACACTTCGGATATTGAATATACACTCCTATGTATGCAATACAACCCCTTCCATGAATACAGAAAATTCATGACTTTGATGTACAAGATCATGTGCGATAGGTCCCCCATGGGTTCACCTTCAGTTGGGCCCAAAAGGGTGTAAAATTTGCCTATTTCCCATTTTCCAAAGGTTTGTGCTTGTAAAATATTCTTCTTGTGTGCAAGAGTTACCCCTTGGCTAGTACCTATTCTTCTCTAACACAACCATTTTGTGTTCAAGCCTCCAATATTGTGTATACCCATTTCTGTAGGCTCTATGGGTTATATCTACCCCAACGCACCATATTTGAGACATTATTACATTAAACACCCACATATTCTGTGCACCTCCTTCATGCGGCCCTACAAGCTTGCACGTAGTGATTTCATAGTTCCCCGTGTGATGTCTAATGTTGTGTTTCTATACCTAATTATTCTCTATATAGGTATTCTAATAGATATTTATTCGTCACATAGGTATGAGAATGTGGATCCATTGAATGAACAATCCTCCACGACATTGTTCCCTAGCATTGCTTGTGCAATCCCTTTACCAAGGGATAAAGGGAGCCAGTCAAATAAGTCCAAGGAGTGAGGAGCAAGTCCACATCATCAAAGATGTAGGGCGTTAAACTACCAAGGACCATCGTCCTCAACACCTGATGTTAATATTTATCCTTTACCCATGAAATGAACTTGTGGTTCCCCACCTTCGGTATATTCTACTCCCACTCATTTTCACTAGAATGAGATCTCCCTCACATGGGATGAGATCCTCTTCATATAGAACAAAATCTTCCCACTGTGAAGGGAAACTATTATTGAGTAATACCATAGACTTTCTTAAAAGAGTTAAGACCCTTCCTCCTCCTTTTCTCAATCTCCATATCTATATGCCTTTAACCAAGTGTAAGCCTTATTCCATGCCTCATTGTTCCATATTTCACAAAGTGACTATATATTCCACTACTTCCTCTTTTTTCTCACACCAAACATGACTCATGTGGGATTAAAGTTTATTATGACCGTGAAACACTTTTCTTCATGATTCCATCCTAGAGTAAACCTCAATTTCCACCCCCATGGTACACCTTAGTGTGTAGGCCCTGAAAAACTAAACTATATAAGTTTTGATCACTGTTTTAAATAGGTTACGTAGGAAGCCTCCACGAGGTTCAATCCAAACCACTAGTAAACTCTGGTTCCCTCCTCCTGGGGGTGAGTCTCCTATATCTTAGTGTCCACCCCCATCTATAATACATCCCAATCTTTCTCTCAAGCCACTATGTCTCAAAAGGATCATTCCCCACCCATAGGTCACATATCATTCAAGTCCAATTGGGTGGCTAGCCATGTGTAGTCCCCAACCACAGGTCCCATTCTGAATTTGGGGATAACCATATGTAATCCCAAATTCCCCTATTAGAACTACATGGACGATGATTCGCAACCAGCTGGGATATGTAGGAATCCTCCCCGAGGTTCAAGAAATATACCATCATATTCATGTCAATTCCATATCATTCATTTCACTAACCTCACTCAACCCTCCTTCTCTATCCTAATCCTTACATAGGTTTCCATATCCTGGTGGGACCATGCCACTCATTCGGGTAGCTAGACATGCATAATCCCCATCCATCTTCTCCATCAAATCTCCCTTATCATGGTGGGGTCACACTATCCCCATAGGCCATCTCAGTGCGTATTCCCCATTCATCCATTCACTACTCTTAGTATCATATTGTTCATCTCCATGCATAATCCACATTCACCCTATTGCTTCCCCTTGCAAAACCCAAGAAACTAACCAAGCATAATCCTTGCAAAATATATATCCATCCAACTAAGAGTAATACTCTTACGATGGGCCACTAGACATGTGTAATCCCAAAACAATACCACTTATAACTACCTGAGTTTTGATCCCTATCTCCTAAATAGGGTATGTAGGAAGACTTCCTGAGGTTTAATCCCAACCAATGTTAATCATCGGTGTCCCCCCATCTTTTAGGTCCACTTCTCTGATTCACCCTCATTGGATTCCAGGTCAGCCTTCAATATGTAAAATCATTCCTCTATGGGACATTCCACTCTCAGGTCGGTCCTCATTGGATGTTCTGATCCACTCATCTGAAAAAACTTCTTGGTGATTTCTCCAAGGGATGATCCTACCTGATCAACCATCCTATGTGTTCCGATCAGTTTTATATGTCTCTGCAAGACATTAAATTTGCGATATAACCTGTTTTTAACATGGGATGCCAAGTTAAACCTTGGAGACATGCCTATAGAATAGGATATTCCATGACCAACGTGGGAATCCTTGGCTTTCGGTGCCCATGGGAAGCCCTCTAATGAGGAAGGATACATGAGTTCTAGTGTTTTAACATCCAAATATCCTCGATGCCCAGTGTGACTACTCTCATGACTGAAGATTTCTACCCTAACATAACCATTTTGGATTCTCTTGACATAAGAAGAATAATTTACCAGTATCCTTAAAGAGATAGAACTGGGACTGAGTTTCATAAAAAAATGTAATATATTAGGGGTACCCAGGCCTGTAAATGAATTATAAGGAATAATCCATTGAAGGATGAACCAACATCCCATCATCCTAGTTCGATCAAAGAGAAAAAATATCTAAATAAGTGATAAATGCCACTCAACTTTGGAAAGAAAGAATACATAGTGCAATTCATTGTCAGTGACCATTGGCATGACGACTCAGGTAGTGTACCCTAGCAGAATGAATCAGAAATAGAAATGTTGAACCCAATGTTAACTAGTTATCCTTTAACTATGGATATTAGTAGTTATCAATACATTAATAGATGATCATGCACATGATCTTTCTTTCTGGAACCAGGTCTCGCTAGGAAAATAGTGGGCTTGGCATGAAGCTCACCAGAATTCGTCGTAGTTAATCATTGGGCATTTCGTTCAATAGAATTGTCATCATGGGTCTCTCTATCTCTCTCTCCAACCATGGATGACTGAAGTACTTTGGGACATTGAGAATTAATTTCCAAATATCTATACAGATGGATGAATCTTCTTGATTTTTTGGGCCCATACTATAAGAATCCAATCACCCCTTACTACCGATGCATGTGCAGGAGGAACAATAATGTGGAAATCTCTCATGGATCCACCTCTACCACAGTATTATCCACAACCATGGATATTGGGAACCCACTCCCTCTATCACCATCACAAATTATTCTTGTTCGACGATATGAGTATGAGGGGGTCATTCCCATGTGGAAAATGGACCGTTATGACCATGAGGCTCCAGCATATCGCTAACATCTCCACCCCAAGGGCCGAATAGAGAGGCAATATTCTCCACCCCAACATTCAACCGTTTCAGGATTCTCTCCCCAGAATGTTCCTAGGACTCACTTCCCTATTCCAAAAAGGTAAAGGATATTTGATTCATCCCAATGATGACTACCACCCCGGAGCTACCAAGGAGTTCTTCCCACCATTCCATGTCAAGGCCACCAATTTTCATTCCCTCATGCTGAAGAAAAGGTGGCGTACACCCCTACTCAGCCATCCCCTATTTGGGTGACCCAATGCCAATGTTAGGCGCAAGCGCAGTAAGACGCTCATCAAGGGGAATGATATTATTTAGGTATAGTGGATTATTCCACCATAAATGCATGATAACAGTTAATTACTATTATAGAGTAGTTTCCCTTTAATGCTTCATCGGTATTGAGACTTTAGCCACTCGATTGGTAGAATGGGTTGAATATTTTGGTCATCGACATGATCTGAATCCATCATAGGCTGACTGATGATGATTATATCCGGTACATAGGTCCTCCACATACCATCATCAGCTAGAGTGGAGGCCCCCCTACTCTCACTCTCAACATGGTGGTCCTCTCCATGTTACCAGCATCAGTACAAGTGATGTCCCTCCTCTTTTGGTCGACACTTATCATGGAGGTCCTGCCTATGCCATTGAATCTAGATATGAAGGTCATCCCTGTGTATCAGATATTCAACATGAAGTTCCTCCTTACATACTTCCAGACACAAGTGGAGGTCCTCCCCACAGTTTTACCGACCAAAGAAAAAGTCCTCCTCACTCTATCACCCGTCAGTATTGAGGTCCTCCCCATGTTCTCAATAGCTCCAGTGAAGGTCCTCCCCACTGTGGAAAACATCTAGGTGGAGGCCCTCCCTGCTTCATCGATGACTAACATGGAGGTCCTCCCCATGTCCATTTCAATCATTATGGAGATCCTCCCTAGGTTCTGTTTGACATATGCCCATGTTCTCTTCACACCTTAGCTCACCAAGAGGAGGTCATCCCCGCTCCAACAATAACTAACATGGAGGTATTCCTCGTATCATAACTAGCTCAAGCGGAGGTCCTACCCAATCCATCACCAACTCACATGGAGGTCCTACCAATGTTAGACATTTACCCTACCCTGAATAACAATCCCGGTTTACAAGTTTGAACTGTATCTATTTAAAGGGGAACACTGATATATGCCAGATTATCATCAATCAAGTCTTCTTTTTATATTCTGAAGCGAAGTGTGTCTCGGTGATGGAGCCTTCCCCCCAATCCACTATATTAGAGTCTGGTGTAGGAACCTGGTGTGTGAGTTTCATCATATTTGAAAGTGAGATATACCAGATCCCCAAAACCCTCTATAGGTACATGAAAGAGGGGGTAGATTTGGCTCTCTTCCAGTGTCTTATCGTGCAGTCTTGTCTATCATCTCTAGGTTCATTATCTACCTCAACCTAATATCACAGAGAGTTTTTCTAGGGCTTGGTAGAATATTATCACTATCCTGATCCAACAATTATTACCCCAACTTTTCAGATGAAGCAGTGGTCAAAACCCCATCCTACAGGGACATGATTATGTGTTCGGTACCATCCCCAAGAGACGAACCAGTCTACAATGACCTGTAATCTTGTCTAATATTCTCTCCACTGGTTATTACACCACCAAAATGGTCTACATCATCATAATTTCTATTTCCTTAGTCACCTCATGATAAATAATAGGGAAACACTAATCTGGAACCTAATTCTAAGCAAATAAGTCTTTGGAACATTCTCACAGTGAACCCAGCATCTAAGATGTTTTGGCCGATCGCAACCCCAGACTTCGATATCCCAGAGTCGCTCACTCCATAAAAGGTATTATTCTTCCTCTAAACCATATGGGTGATGAATTTACACCTCCAAAACCATTATTTGGTTATCTAAAGATTCAATATAACTTCTATGACATCATACAACATTCTCTCATGGTTGACCTATCCGCGCTTCCTATGGCTCAACACCCTACATCACCCACTTGTCACCAAAATCTTAAGAATAAATGCATCCATTTCTTCCCTCTACTCTATATAATTATCAAGTAGGAATATTTGCATGTGAAAATCCTAGGATGGGGAAAATAATCTACTATCTACTTTATCCCGATCCTACGACAGCCGGACCTACCCATCAATTTTTGAGGACTTGCCTTTGGGAATCGTTAGGGTAAACATGGTCTTCCTAGAGATATACCAGGTAGGGGCATTAGCACTGGGTCTGAAGAGGATGACCCACATCCCACGAAAGAAAAAAATCAAAGACGACCCTATGGGAATCCACACATCATCAATGAAATTTTCTTAGCCTTCAGGACCCTTATTCATCATCGCCCACTAGTCGGAACACCAACAAGGGAAAGAACCATATCGGTACCCTTAAGCCCTCTGAGCCATCAAGTTCAATTCCAATGATAAGGGATGATCCCAATAAGGATTAATTTCTCCAACATCCTACAGAATAGAATAATCTCATTTATGAGATCCTCATTGAGCACCATGCAGAATGACGTTCATAAAATAGTGATCCTTAGTACAATATCATTCATCCTCCACTAGGGAAGAAAGGGAAGCCACATGTTCTTCCCAATAAGTTTCCACCTATTTATACCAAAAACCCTGCACATCCCAACAAGTTATAGGCCAAAGATTATGCCAAATTACCTTGGTATGAATCACTGAATACAATTGAATAGTTAGAGAATAATCATAGGGACCCATCTTTGTGTGTTCCCATAGAGGTTCCTTCTATTATTACTCCAGTGGATCTGCCATCCACTCTAGTTATCAATGAGGCAGTGAGACTTACTATCATGATGAAACTTTTTAACACACTAGTAGTTAGGAATCCCTGCCAGGGTGATCAAATGGCCACTCTCATTTTCGGCCTTAAGGCCCTTGAAACGCGACAGGTGATGATCCTGCCTGATGGTAATATATAGCTGACATGGGAGGATGGTTTGCCACACCCTGGGTTTTTTGGAACCCTACCCATTCCCATTTCAATGGGATGGATGACCCACTGTAGCATTTGGACATCTTTATTTCAAGCTGTGGACCTATTCTAGGGACTCCAGTATAGTAGGAAACATCAAAGCTCCTTTTTTTCATACAAACTCTAGAAGGAATAGAGTTTGTCTAGTACAAAAAATTACCCACCAGGTCCATATCTAGTTAGAAAGATCATCAAAGAAGCTTTTAAATCAATTCAACTCCACAAATTGAAAAAAAAGTATCTCTGACCACTTTAAGTAAAAAAATATCCCGATGATTGGGTCATAGACTTTGTCGCTAGGTGGAAGGGACTATGGTACCAACTTGATATGTTGCTAACTCAAAAATATATGATAAAAATGTGTGGGGGGAATTTAAAGACTCAATTTATTCCCTCCATCATCACTCAAAACATACCATGTGTATTTTGGTATTTTTCTGATAACGCTCAACTCCTATAATAGGCCTTGTAGCCAGCTAAGAAAGAACACCCATCCCCTCTCAAATCACATTCCAGAAGAGCCACCAAGGCTGAGATTGTTGTCGTCAGATAGGTAGAGACCCTACACTGCTATTATTTTTTCTAGTCGATCCTCATTCATATCCTTGTCTAGGACAACAACCTTAGGCTCATCCTTAGTTCCAACATCACCATCATCCAAATAAGCTATCACCATCACTTCAAGTACCACCATGTAGGTGAGAAAATCAAGCTCAATCCCCTTATAAGGCCCAACCCCTCTTCAATTCTAGGCTCTTAAAGTTCCTTTTCTGAACAGGTGAAACCATACCTACTTAGTCGATGAAGCTCAGGTCCCTGGTTATTTCCAAAGTGCCTTAGATTATGGAATCCAGAAGTTTCCAAAATGCAGGACCCCCAGGAGTCTAATCTCGATGATATCCCTGAATACTGAATTCATCACAGGAACCTTGGAAAATCCATCAAGAGATTATATGTGTTTATAGACTAGCTCTAGGACTAGATTAAAAATATTGTAGTCAGATTGGGTCCTTCCCAAACATAGGTGGAATATGTTTCGACAAATCCTGACAGTAACAGTAAAGGTGAATAATAGTTAGTCTCTAGCAATAGGTCTCAAAAGTATAGTGATTGGTTAGTCTACAGAGCTATTGCTCATTCCCATGATGTCATTTTTTCCATTTGAATATTCAAAAGCCTCATGAAGTTGTTTCTTTTACTTTTTCTTCCACATCTGCATCCACATCATAGACTTGTAATTATAAGAGTAGTATGCACCGATAGTGAAAGGTAAATAAAGTCCCCTCATCGATGCTGAAGCCATCTCACACTTTTGGTGACTTCATTCCCCCAGAGATGGGAGTCACCCCCATAATTCTCCCATTATTGGATAATTTATCAAGAGACAGTCATGAGTTTTTCTCTGTGAATTCTATTGAATTTATGTACCCTTACATCATTCCTAGTGATGAGTAATTTCAATCACATCATCCTAATAATCCCGATCGATGCAATCATATTTGAGCTCATGGACATGTGAACTGTCAAAATTCCCATGCCAGTGATTCGATCCAAACCATGAATGCTACAAAGACCATACAACAGGCTAATCTTATCATGTGTAGTCTACTAATCCCATCTCGGTAGGTTATCTACCACTATCGTTCATACTACTCGACTAGGTAGGGCTACTGAGACTACATTGTGATCAACCACATCCCATTGTGGCTAGACCTCATTCATCTGATAGTTATTCAGTAGTAGTTTTTCATGTTTCATCGATTTTTCCAACCACATTTTCCATCACACCTCCTGCCAAATAGTGAACTTCTACCAATAGAAATGTGCATTTATCATGGATGTATGATGTGATTAAGCATCATGCCAACATTTACCCAAACTATCAATCCACTAGGACCTCCCCCTATCATAAGAGATACGTGAGGACCACAAAAAAGATTTAAAAATCACCTCCTAGTTTGAAACCATGGTAACAGCTACAGATCCCTTCCATGCTGAGGAAGTTGAATGAGAAGAATTCCAGGTCATTCTCCCTTTCTCAGTAGAGGATGAATGCTCCACTGTACAAGGGAGTATCCATATATTGTACATCACATGCCAGATTAATTCCATAGATGTCCTCTTTTGTCTTTTAAACATAAGTTCTAGGACAAATCTCATCCTAATGTGAATGCTCCGCTAGCTCATTCTATTTGAAGCAGATCTGATTCCCTATGACTTGAAAATTCAGGTCATATATAGGAACAAGCAGAGACCTTGTGCAATTATTCACTTGAAGACCCAGTTTGGTGGCCTTATTTCTAATATTGACTTTATAGAGGTCTTGCAGGTTACCACCTAAAATGCGTTGATGGGTAGGCCTCAGCTCTTTCTTCATGCAGCAGTTCCCTCCTCATATCATCAGTACATGAGGTATTCCATCAATGGTCGAGTGCGTGTTCTCTAAGGTGATTAATATCCCTTTGCATATTATTAATCCCTCTATATAGGCACTGACTATTATAATAGAGAGTACAATCTGGTTCAAAACAATGAGGTTGTTCACACTACTATTATGGATATCCCATGGATGGATTTGGACAATGTCTTAAATCTCCAAATTCATCAGTTGGAGGCCACAACCCCAAAAATGGGACAGAACTTCATCTTTTACAAGATTATGGAAAGATACATTACTAGGTATAAGGAACACTATAAGATTACCTTCTACACCTATAAAGACCAGTGTCGGTTAATACCACAACCCCTTACCCCTGTTAGGTGTTTATATGCTCTCCCCATGGCTACAACTATACTCCTTACATACTTGTTTCATCAGTTAGGGTTAGGTAAACATAGATCGACCTACCACCACTTTTCTAATATCATCAAGTGTCATCCACTCTTTCAAAGTCTTGACAGAACTTGTTCAATAGACATTGTTTCCATGGTTTCAACAGTGAAGGATCCTCATTGTGAAGATTCTACCACTACTAAAGCTGACTCCAACATTCCAATAGAGTCAATTAACTTGAATGATTTTCCTCTCGACCCCCTATCCAAGATGATGAGGAAGATATGGAGGATGCTCTGACTACATTTGAAGAGGGAACCTCCTCCACTATCGATGTGTTGGTACATATAAATCTTGGTACATAGGTAGACTTGAGGCCAACCCTGCTAAATGTATCCATGCTTGATGAGGAACAATATTAGTATATGGATTTTTGGAAGAATCATCGGGTTTTTTTTCCAAAGAGTTAGGATGAGATTCCATGACTAAATCCTCAGGTCACCTTCCACCACCTTGGTCACATGGTAAGTCATCACAGGTTCAGATAACCTCCTATGAAGATGCACCCCTGTCATTGTGCTATGGTCAAGGCCAAGGTTGATAAGATCATAAAATACAACTTTTTTCAAAGAATTCTAGTACCCTTGGTGGTTGGACAACATCATTCCATTAAGGAATAAGAATGGAAAGATCAGATTCTGTAGTAACTTCAAAAATCTCAACTGTCACTATCTGAAGGATGATTTTTACCATACCATGAAAGAGCTATTGATCGATTCCATAACTATTTTCCAAGACATCTCCTTCATGGATGGATACTCCAAGTATAATCAGATCCTGATGGTCCTTGAAAATGAATATTCCACTAGATTTAGGGTACCACAGGGGACCTTTTCTTATCAAGTAATGCCCTTCAGTTTGAATAATTCAGGGGCCACCTATAGGAATTCCATGCAACACATATTTAAATCGATCCTCATGACGCTAGTGGAATGCTACATGGATGGTATGTTGGTCAAATCTCATTAGTGACAATACAATATTAGATATCTTTCAAATGTTTTGGTCTTCCTCTTATCCCTCCATCTGATGATGAACCCTTTTATGTGTTCCTTTAGGGTTACCTCTTGTAATATCTTGGCTTCGTTGTCAAATACAATGGAATCATGATCAACCTAGAGAGGATCAAGGCCATTAGTAAAATGCCTCCACTGAGAGAACTTCAGGTGATATGAGGCATATAAGGCCACTTCTCCTATATACAGTGGTTCATTGAGAATATGACTGAAGATTGTAATACCTTTTCTAGAATCATGAAGATGGGTGTCACATACCAAGGTAATAAATAGTTCTATACCTCTTTTGAGGAGATCAGGCAGTATCTATTGTAGTATTTGGTTCTGATACCACCCATTTCTAGAAATCTTCTGTTCCATTATGTGACCACCCTAGAATGATCCATTAGTGCCCTTCTCACCCATAAGAATAATAAAAGAACATAGAATAGTTTGAACCGTATCAGTTGCATGCTCTTCGACATAGAGACCAGATATTTTTCCATTGAGGAGTACTACCTCATGCTAATTTTTTTAGATTATAAGTTGCAACATTATATATAGTATCATGAGATACATATGGTGTCCCCAATAGATCTTATAATGTATATTCTGAATCTACCTATGTTGGAAGGCCATATAGCTCGATGGGAAGTGATCCTTTAGCATTTTAACATTAGGTTCATCCCGTAAAAGGATATCAAGGTTAAAGTGATTGTAGACTTTTTGGACACCCATCTAAACCCAGAAAAGAATTCCCTAGATCATGATTTTCAAATAAGTCCATTCTATCATTGGATCAAGCTACTTCATGTTGGAAGATTCATTTTCATGGTTCCTCCTAAAGCTTAACTTGAAGGATGATCAATGAAGTATAACTCAACAAAGTAGGCTTGGGGGTTGTCTTTATCACATATACACTCATTGTATTTCCCTATTAATTCTTGTTTTCATAAGGCTACACCAAAAATGAGGTGGATTATCAAGATATAGATCTCATCTCTTGTCTTGACTACACTCCTGATATAGATATACCCCACCTACATGTGAAGTGCGACTGTGAGCTTATCATTAGTAAGATCAATGGTGATTATATCATCATGAAACAAAAGATTGTACCATTTTTCAAGAAATTTATCTAGCTGATGGCATGGATACCTTCTCAACTAGAGGTGAATCATGTTTCCGAACCATAGAATGTTCAAGTTGATGACATATCTGGTTTTTCCGGTTATCTCATAGAACCTAACTAGGAAGATTTTTTTTCATGTGTTTCATCAAAGAGTTATCACCCATGTCTCCCTAGGTGACGATGGAAACTAGAAATTAAGTCACCTTACCACTGATGATCCCACATCATAACCTTAAGATCCCCCTTCCGTAGTAGAGGAATCTTGTGTTCGGAAAATTCCTTTCATCAAGTACCACCATCATGGAAATATCCAGACATAAAAAAGATATGAGTGAGTGAATCCTTCATCGTGTAGTGTAGTTCACCCTCCAAATAGGTCCTTGCCTTGAACAAATCCTCTATAAATGCATATTTTATGGGATTATCCTCTGTTGAATTCTGAGAGATGAGATTCCTCAGGTTATGCAGGAAGTGCATGTCAGTTTATGCAGAGCCCATCTGAAAGGGTAAAAACTCTCTAACCAGATTTGAATGTTGGGATACATTTGGACCACCATGATCCAATAATTTATTGAGTTCACCAAGAGGTTTCACATGTGTCATATTCATCCCTACTTTATGCATTAGCTACCGGATCCCCTCTATACCACCATGTGTTCTTAGCCTTTCACAGTCTTTGGACTCGATGTTGTGGGACCATATCTGCCATAAACAACACACAGTTGGATGTTTATTCTAACCCAAAAATATTTATTTTCCAATCACAAATAGAAGATTCTACTTAAGGAGGTGATGGCCTATTCTATTTTTGAGTTCGCTAGCTCTAATATTATTAATCGATTCAGATTCCACCACATTTTTCTCACCGACAACCGTACTAACTTTCAAGTAGTTGAGATGATGAAATTGTACTCTATGTATTATATTTGGTCCAACTATACCTCCATCTACCATGCAAATGAAAATGGATAAATTGAGGTTCTCAACAAGATCATCTCTAACATTATATGGATGATGGTGAGCCAGAACATGAAGAGTTGGCTATACAATCTTCCCAATTCTTTATGGGATTGTCATACAACTACTCAAAACTCCACCCAACTAACCCCAAATTCTTTGGTGTATGGTATATAGGAATTCCTACCCATCAAGATTCAGTTGAAATCACTCCGTATAACTTTCTACAATTAAAATCTATCAGATAGAGTAGAATAAGTCAATCTTGTTGAGTTGGAAGCCCTCAATGAGAACAAGTTATAAGCCTCACACAATCTGGAGAGGCCCCAAAAAAATATAGCCTGATAATTCACTAAAAAAGTTCATATCTACTCCATCCTTCAAGGTGATATGGTATTGGCTCTAAGGAAGCTGATGATACTGAGAAGGAAGCCACCAAAATTAGATCCCGAAAGGGAAGGACCTTGTATCATTCACCAGTTGTACCCTAATGGTTCATACTCTTTGGTCACCATGGATGGAAATCGACTTACTCCTCCCACCAATGCTATTTTCCTCAAATAGTACTTCACCTGAGCGGGGTTCTTACATCATTAATGACGTTACAATGCTATTACATCCCACATGAAGATAAACTAAAGATGTTTTGAGCTCTACAACCATAAACTAATACCTCCATCATCCTTACCGCATAATGTTAAACTGCACATATTTTTAATAAATATGTATAGAATGATTCAAATCATTATGGGATATATAGGAATGAAAATTCATTTAGTATTTATGACCAGCCATATTTTCATCCTTTCACCCTGTTTCCCTGAGATATATCTTGGGAACACCTGGTGTGGTGTCGATTTTGATGATGCTCATTCATGTCGGGTTTATTTTGTTGTTCAATGAACATATCCTTTGGGATTCCATTTCCCATGAATCCATGTCACATGATGATAAATTGTATAATAGCCCTTATCCTTACCATATGATGTTAAACTATAGAGAGTTCATGAACTATATATGACTTCATTCCCACCTTATTGGATACGTAGGAAATTGTAGACATTTTTTCTATGGTCCATCCACAAGACTCTTTCAAAGTTTTTATTGGGAGTGTGTCATGTAGTTCTAAGAAATTCTTGGTTATCATTCACATTGGGATATAAAAACATCACCATGTACATCCTTCTGGAATTCCCCTCCATGCATCATCCTTACCACATAATGCTAAACTATATAGGACTCAATAACTACATAAGGCTTGATTCCCATCCTTATGGGATACATAGGAATGCATGGAAATTTTTTCTTCATGTCCAACATCAGTTTAACAACCCTTCTCTTGGGAATATGTGATATTGTGATAGGCTAAATTTTCCCTCATTCATGTTTGGTTAATCACTTTTTTATTTCATTTACATCCATTAAAAATGCCTTATTAGTTGGTCTGATCTCTATGATAATCAACTAAGATCCCAGTGTCATAGTCACCTAACGATAAATGGTGTGATAGAATCATCCTTCTAGAATGATGTTAAATTAGATTGGATTCAATAACTATGTGTGTCTTGATTATCATCTTTATCAGATATGTAGGAATACCCTAACAATTTGTCTTCAGGTCCATCCCCCGGTTCATTAAACCCTCTTTTTTCTCCATTTCCTCTTCATTTGGCATTGTTTCATTACCATTCCATGACTATGAGTCATCTCAAGGATTATACACTAAAGAAAGGGGTTTATATCCCTCTATATAATATTCCTCATTAACGTGCTCAAATGTGCCATGGTGTAGGGATTAAAGCATTGGGTTCTGTATGGACATTGCCTCATTCTGTTACCACGCTTCACATGCCCCATTGTTTGGATCTCCATCATATTTCACATTTAATGGGACCCCCTATGTGCATGGTGATGGGCCTCATAGATCACATAACATCATGGGACAACACCCAAGATGATTTTGAATGTCATTTTGAGACAGTTCTTTCATTTTGAGCACAGCCAGCGTCCACCCCTCATTTATTTGTTCCCATTTCATGTTACACGATATGAATGCTATGTTTCAAACAAGGTCAGTAGTTGTACTCCATCATTACGCCACAACAAATATGTCCCAAATATCAAACATCGTGATTCACATCCCTTTTTACATTCTTATGTCTTGATAGAACCTGAACACCCTCAGTCTTACACCGCCATGAACCTTTTTCACGTTGACAAGGATGATTGTAATCATTGGGATATTCTTAACCCAACATCCCCATACCCTTTTTGTGTGTCTCCATGTGTATTAATAATCCTATCTGCCCCTTGTTTCCCACACCGATCATGGATCATGTGGGATTAGGGGTAATGGTAGGGTTTTTACCCTCATGGAAAAATAACACCATCTTATAGTCAAAACATTATGAACTTAAACTAGGAGTTCAAGACATAATCTCATGATGTCAAAATGAGTGTTGAAATCCAAGAATTATGACTTCAAATTTTGTGTGGGTTTTCCTTAGGGAATGTGTGGTGTGGTGTGGATATCTTTGTTCCCCATTCACATTGGGATACTTCATGGAAATTTACAACATATTTCCCCTTTGGAAGCCTCATTTTATGGTCTGGTCTTTACAACGAAAAACTAAGAACCTTAACATCCTTATTTCTTGATGGTAAATTTCACAATATAACTCGTCCATATTGTTTCATGTTAATATACACACATTTCATCTGGGATTTATGACATTAAAATACACAGCAATACAACACCTTCATCATGGATGAAATTTACCTTTTAGGATCAATACCTTACTATGACACCAGTCAAGAACTATGTGTGACCTGATCCCTATCCTTATGGGATACATAGTGACGCCCGAACATCCAATCTCCAGGCCTAGCCACAGAGTCACAAAATCACCCCTATAGCCTCTTGGCCTGGATATCATTTAGGAACATGTGTGGTGATGTGGATCTCTTTGATCCTTATTCATTTTGGGTTTCCTCATGGAACAACACCTCACATGACTCTTATAAGTGGTCCTAACTCTATGAATTTAAACTAATATTTTCAGTGTCTTAGTTCGCATGATATTAAATTGAAAAATATCTAGAATTTTTTTATTTGAGATGATATCACCACTGTTATAACTAGAAAATCATCGTTCCATTTCTAGAACTATGTGTGGCTTGATTACCATCCTTATGGGATATGTAGTCATGCATGAAAACATTGTCCCTAGGCCCAACCACCGAATCAGAAACCTTTTCCCCCAATAATTTCTAGGGTTCCCTTCTTGGGGATGGGTGGTGTGGTGTTGGTCTCTATTATCCTCATTCATGTATGCTTATTTAACACACCACAGACTTCTCCTTTGGAAATTATGTGTCATAGTCACATGACCTTAAACTGGGAAATCGTCATCCTCACCTCATGATGCTAAAATACATAGGTACATCCCACACACAAGACATCAAACTAGGCACCTTTGGACCACAATATATGACTTTAAACTAAGAGATTTTGGTCTAAGTATCATGAAATTGATACTTCTTGCAACACCTCCCAGGATTGAAGATAGATCTGATGCCATCAGTTGATCTTCCGCACTGACATGTTTGAATGTGCGGCCATACGAGACTTGGAACATTGGATTTCATAGGGATGTTACCCCATTCAAATTATACACTTCACACAATCCTTTATTTGGGTCACTATCATATTTTACGTCTAAAGGGAACCCCAAATGCATGGTGTCTGAATCAGGGCTCACCTACCATTTTGGGTTAATTCCCTGAAATATTTTGAAATGAATTTTGAGAGAGGTCCCACATTTCGAAATTGGTCAGCGACATACCCTCATTTTTTTGTTCCCATTATAGGTTGCATGATATGGTTTCTGTGTTTTGAACAAGGTTATTAGTTATCTTCTATCATTTCACCACCCACATTATGTCCCATGTATCAGAAACTTTGATTCACATTTTATAAATTCCCCCATGTTCTTGTGGATATCCAACACCCCTACTGTTTTCCCTCCATACAACCATGCATGTTAAGTATGAATGTTGGGATGTTTGAAACTTTCTAGAAAAATATTTTTTTTTATTATGTGATCTCATATTATGAGTAATAACATCCTTAAATCATTGTTTCTCACACCGATCATGGATCACATGGGCTTAGGGGTTTTGGTAAGGTTATACCCACATAGAAAATATGCAAAAACTCATGGTTTGAGTTCTACAAACAAAAACTAAGAACCCGTCCATCCCACATGATGCTAAAATTTTGTGACTTACTATATTATGTTAAAGTTCACAGGAATCATATGACCTTAAACATCAAAACCTTAATCCTTTAAAAATGAAAAAATTGGCACATCATTGTGGTTTCTAATTTGATAGGGCATCACCCTTAGAATTGTTCATCCACCATTGCACTTTTCAAGGACTACACATGGATTAATTCCTATGGAAACACTCATAATTTTCATTCCGTCCCATATTCTAAAAAAATAAAATAATATAAAAAAAGGATATATAAAAAATATGCAATGTCACTTCTCTCTATGCATGAGTCAAACATGCAGAACAAAATTTCCCTTCTAAAACAATGTGCAACTTGACTCCCTTCTTTATGGGATATGTTGTGATAGAAATTTTTTTATTTGGGCCCAACCACAAAATCTATGGTCCAAACTCTATGACCTTAAACTAAGAACTCATCATACTCTATGCATGTTGTTAAATTGCAGCCATACCCTGGGCAAGTTCAGGATGCCCGATGATATTTACGAGACGTTTCAGCCTCCTCAACAGGGAGGAATTCCCCCATAATTATTATTCCCCTATTAAATAGTGTTCAAAAACTATGTGTGGCATGAATCCTATCCTTATAGGATACATTAATATTCCTGAACATCTTTCCTCGGACCCTCCACAAGTTCGTTAAACTTTTGGGCCCTTTGGCTCTGAGTACGGTCCAAACTCTATGACCATAAACTAGGATCCCCACAAGGATATGTGTTGTGATGGTAGGTCTCCTTAGCCTTCATTAAAGGAATGGTTTATCCATCATAATATCACATATTCATCTTTTCTGTCATTTCCTTGGAATTTGTATCGTGCACATGCCTTTTTTTGGTTCATTCTCAATGGGTCCCTATCCACCATTCCATGAAAACACTATAGGAATACAAATCATGGTCCTATCACTATGAAATTAAACTGGAACCCCAAGTCTAGTAAATAGGACCATAAACTATGTGGAAACGTCCTAATGACATGAAATTAAACTGTGGGATGTCCTGATCACATGATAATAAACTGTACTATGCATAGTCATCACTTACATGATGTAAAACATCAAATCATCTCAGGACCTCATCTGAGAGGTCCTCTCACACAATTCTAGTAATCTACCACATTTTCAAACCTTTAATTGTCACTTGACATCCGAGATAACGCCCCCTGGAATATAGGTTTGTTCTTTTTTTAGACCAATGCGCTTACACCAATGTACTCTAAGCCATGGTGGAAAATTTTCAAGAGTATTGGAATCATTTTGAACATTCCATCACTCTGATTCTTTGATTTTCATGCCCATTGTTCAGATTTTCATCCTATTTCATGTCTAAAGGGATCTCCCTAATAGTCTGGTCCCATGTCGTTTCGAATAACCTATTGTTCTAGGATAACGTGCTAGACGACTTTGGGTGACATTTCATGTTTGGTCCAATGTTTCAAATACGATCAATGTTTGTCCCTCATTTCATTGTCCACATATTAGGTTATTGGTATATATATTGAGCTTCAAATTTGATTACCAATTATCTCATACCATCATTATATCATCATTATATTCTGATTTTTTTTCATTGTGATCCAAACTTTCCATTTATCCATTGTTTGGATTGATTCTGATTCCCTTGGTGATATCCCATTTATGCTCTAAAGTGCATTGAGAATGGAAAATTAATTATTCAGATTGCTCTATTCTCTAGTCATAGACTCTCTTAGCCTTAATTCTATGATTAGAAGTCAATAGTAGCAGGCCATGAGTATTCAATGATTACATGGTGCTCTCATCCAACATGAATGATTATGTGGTCATCCATTGTTTCTCACACCATGAATGACCCACGTGATCTTAGGGATTGATCGTTATTTTCTTTACATTTATGATAGAGATGTAGTAGTTAAAGAAATAAATGTTCCATTGTACTTAGTTCAAAAGAAATAAGAATGAAAAAACAATGTCTCTTATGTTTGACCAAACACAACCCTTAGTGGTATGCCCCATCAATGGAATGCTTCAGTACCTCCACTTTCTAGCATGTGGATTCTAAAATCTCTTAACTCTTTCTTGAGATACCTCTCCTCATCTAGAGTCATAGAATAAATCTCATTGACCCTAATTTTCATACGATCCCATTAGGCTTGGAGCTTAGACACATTATGGATCGCCTGTTCCTATTGCTACTTGGCTTCTATAAGCAATTCCATAAATCATTTGATGAGTTCCGATTGGGTTTTTATGAATATGAAAAACTCATTTATATGCTCTTAAAGATATTGTATCTTCCTAAAAACCTCATGGAAATTAATTATGTTTATTAAAATTATTTTGGCACCTGGAATCATCTAGGAGTTGATTGCTCTCTTACATATTCTGAGCAAGATAGTCATGAATCATCCCATGAAGATGGAGAGCATCCACCCCTCCAGAACAAATACAATGAATCTAGGTATGGAGTTACCCTATAAGACTCATCCATTCAACCTCCAGGATGTCAAGTAAATTATTGATACACTCCCACACCTTTATTTATTTCATAAGACTCTCCTCACCTACATTTGGATCATAGTTATCAAATTCCTTAGGGTTTTTAGTTCTGTATTAAGGGAAGATAGCCAGATGTTCAGTTGAAAGAACTTACTTCAGAATCATTTTTGAGGGGATGGGATCTATGACATGTTTTCATCCCTCTTCACTCATTTCTTCTTCGAGAACTCCACCTCCACCAAATTTATGCTCCTCTCTAGCAGTGGCATCACCTGTAGCCATGAATTCCTACTCACCAAGTTCCAAGGCCATATCCACTTGAGTGATTGGTTCCTCTTGGACAGGTAAAACCACCAAAAGATTCCCCATAGATGTCCCTCACTCTCTGATTTATCAGGATTGCAGTCATATGATAAATGAATAGAATGGACACCTTAGTCAACCATGTGTTGAGATAACATGTTTGGGTCTGTAGAAAATATATAATTACAAGAGATAAATGTAGCTAGGTCAAGTTCCAGGGTCACCATGGGGGTTTATTTCACTAGATATCCCCCAACGCTTATTATCTCGATGATAGACACTATATCCTTTTGAGCCACAAGGATAACCGAGGATTTTAAGGTCATCACATTGGCCCATTCTACTAGCTCACCTTTGGATGCTTCAACTACAATTGGTTTTCTACCTTGCTGATCCCTAGATATGGGATCCGAGAGACTTCTTACCATATTTATCATTACAATCTCATAACCTTCAGAAGGAGCCCCTTGTTAATCACCAATTTATACCCAAATTGGGAAACGTTTTGTTAGTGGATATGAATTATAGAAAGATAGGGGACCAAGGGAGATATGGTTATAGACATACTTCAAGATGTTTGAAAAGCTCTTCATAAGAGCCTATGATTTCTCTATTATCATGTGGGGTTTCTTGATGAGATATTAACTCAAGGGTATCCTCACCTCTAGGTTCATAATCCTTAGCATCTAATTCTTCTTCTTCTTCTTCTTATTCTTCCCCATCATCCTTGAGAAGTAGTACATCTAGGTCATGATCTTGGATGAGCATCAATTTCACTAAAAAATGTGAATCTGCAAATCTCCCCCATTGGAATGAATACACTTCAATGGTCATCAGATATGTGTGTCACCGATAAAAATCCACCATGTCTTCCTCCCACATAAGCCTGATTTCTCGCAACTGCATCCCATCTCACATAAATTTTTTCCACAGTTTATTTGTACTTACCAATTTACAGAATGTTTTCTAGGACAACCATAGTGTGGGGACGATTTCATATATTGTATGTTGAATCATGTATCTCAATTTCTTCCCAAGAGCTTCTC
This sequence comes from Viscum album, assembly GCA_963277665.1. Taxonomy (NCBI): domain Eukaryota; kingdom Viridiplantae; phylum Streptophyta; class Magnoliopsida; order Santalales; family Viscaceae; genus Viscum; species Viscum album. The sequence continues at coordinate 1,780,203,164 of OY728157.1, forward strand.
TGGCCGGCCCATGTGGCCACCTTTGGGTACAACCCTCCTCGAATAGTGGTGGTGCAACCACACCATGTGACAATCATCCCATTGAGGTTCCAGCTCATGTTTCCCTAGCTGCCTGGCATTACTCAAGTCTCACTTCTCTAATTCCAGCATTCCTGGTTTCTCACCTCACATACTCCACACTTATCACCTTGATTTTATAAATGGTCTTTCACATAATTTCTTCTAGATATGTCACCACCCATTGATCAGCATACTCTGCATCCAGTCCAGCATCGATATCAACAGGGTTAATTTTATTGTCTCACCAATGCTGATAGTTGTAAACATGAGCTCCAACTAGAGAATGATACAAGGGAACCACACCTCCTAGACCTCTTTATACACTCTCTTCAGAAGTCATTGTAGGAACCCAAACTGGATTGAAATTCATGATGGCATGTAGTGTTTGTAAAATATCATTCTATCAATCCAAGATACTAACACACTGCCCCTGATACACTACAGATATTCCATCTACTCTAGTGGACCTCACAATTTATCCAACATCAAGACGACTAGGGTGTGGAATGGTTGGATGTTTATGTTTTAATTATTACCAATAAAGAGATTGATCCCTTACTTATTGAAAATTAGGGGATGGACACTGGTAATATTCAATAAAGATGGTTGTAGACCATTTCATTGAGTAAGAATTGAATTCAGGAAGTCATATCCACCAAGGGGAGCTACAACCCATCCATGGAGGATCTGTAATGGTCTATAGATTCTTCTGGGTACCTCCTATCGAAATGAACCCCATGACAATGTAAAACCTATCTAGTATAGGCACTAAAAGATTAACCATGTTGTAGGATTCCATGATACTAGTGATTACCAGCATCCCTTGATGAACCCCGATCCTTTTGTCCATCATTGGAAGCATCCACACACGTAGGAAGGATGCATATAATACCTGTAGATCATATCTCTCATTCACACTGAAGCCCCAAGAGTGGTATTTGACTGCTTCTAGGATCACCTAGTATGATCCTACCTTTCCCCTCTGCAATGCATTTTGGAACTAATTTCCTCATCCTAGAATCCTCACCGCCTTATCCCTCTCGAGGGATAGACTAAACCATTCTGCATATGAGATGTCCTTCAAGATGTAATCATTCTTCATCCTCTTCATTTCCAAGTCCATAAAATTTCATGTGAAAATGGGTGTTCTTGTCCTGTCTCCCATGATATTCTATGTTTATAGAAGCTCATAATAGTGAAGTACCATTAGAGGAATAACAATGATGTAATAGACAACCGAAATATTCATACCGACATTCCCATGTTGGAGGAGGATATTATTTTTGTCAGGGGACCACCAAATGAACAAATCTGACACAAATCCATGTTGAATATAAAATTGGAATTGCAATATCCACAATGTTTCAAACAACCTAATGTTTCTCACCTCTTACCAAAAAACATCACATGTCTAGTGCACCCAAAACTCCCATTCCCATTCACTTATAAAATCCACCTCATAAGTCATGTACCAATCCTGTTGTCATCCCTTTATCTCATCGGTGATGTTGTTCTAAAAAGTGGTCATGTAGTGGGCCTAAATTTTTTTAGCCACCGGTTCTCTCCCCATGACTGTCCAGGTTTTTTGATTTATGATTTAAATAGAAATCTATCGAGTTTCTTGGGTAGTATGGACATTTTTTTAATATTTCAACACAAAAGGCTATCTTAACACATTAGCCATGACCACATTGAGTTAGTCTCAAAATATGGAATGTCCACTTCCTCCAGAATGTCAAAGTTCCATAGTGGGAGTCTAATTCTCAGGATATAATCCTTCTAAGCCTGCATCAACATTCCTATGAGCATATGAATATCATACAATACCCTTATAGCATGGAGTATATGAGGGTTTTAAATCCTCTTTACCCTCTATGTAGAAAAGGAAAACTCCCACTCAGCATCAGTCTATTTACCAGACATGTTGGTTAAGTTGCGAAAGTGAGAAGGTATTCACATGAGAGATTAAGTTCTGGATCATAAAATAGTGGGTTGAATGAATTATTAGATTATGGAAGTAAAAAAATTGCCTTTGTCCAATGCGTGAATGATTCATAAGTTGCATGAAAAAATACCAAACATAGGGTCTTTCTAATAGTAAATGACAACTTACCCTCACAAGAGTGATCACATGTCGTAAATATATTAAAGGTATGATGAATTTCCCCCCACATATGTATTGCAATGGACCAGGTGTTTTGCAAGCAAGAAAGCTTTCCTACATGCCAAAATTTACATTTTTTCACACCTCCTCTTACACATTGTTCTCTTCAATGTTTCCCTTACAACCCAACATTATGGTCCCCTATCAGCTCAGATTTCGAGAGGGGGCATTTTTTGGGTCCAAATACCACTTAAGGTCATAGATACAAATATTTGATCAATATAAATCTATAATATGGCTCGATGGACAATCCTGAAAACCCCAAGGGAGCCACGTGTTATTTTGGAGAGTTTCACTAAAGACCAAAATCTACGTGAAAGCCCCTTAAATTCCCAATGTGACTTTAATTGTGATCTTTCACTCTAAAATCCCAAAGAAAGCCAAGTAAAGTGCAAAAATATTAGGTGTTTAGTGTGAAAAAGGTCAATTGGCATGGAAGGATCTTACGAATCCAATGAGACATCAACCAGACTCTTCCATGCTAACCATTTACATGCTACCATAGACATTTTTACCTATAAATAGAAGGGAACCCCACCCACTATGGGGTAATTCTATAGAAGTCAAAACATCACTCTCGTTCATGCAATATGACCCCTTCTAGAGCCACACACAAGTCATGACATAAAGCTAGATGATCATTCGAAACAAGTCCCCATGGGTTTACATTCGTGTTGGCCCATAGGGGATTGGCCCTCACCCATTTTCTTTTTTCCTAAGGCAAGTTTGTGAAAAGGATTCTTCTTATACACAAGACATGCCCCTTGTGCAGTACCTCTTCTACTAGGATGCCTCCATTTTTTCATGCTAGCCTCCAATCTTGTGGACAACCATTTTTATTGTCTACATGGGTTTTCTCTATCCAAAATCACAATGTTTGAGTTCTTCTTGCACATAACACCCACATATTACATGCACCTACTTCATGTGGACCTACAGGCTTGAACATACTGATTTCCTACATCCTCATGTGGTGTCTCATGTTGTGTTGATATACCTAATACTTCTCCAGATATGTGCGCTATGAACTATTTCTTCTTTACATAGTTATGAAAATATGGACCCCTCAGCTGACCACTCCTCCACAACATTGTCTCCAATCATTTCTAGTCCCATACCTTCACCAAGGGTAAAAGGCCACTAGTCTTGTAAGTCCAATGGGTGAGGAGTGAGTCCTCATCATCCAAACTACATGATGTTAAACTACCAAGTACCATTTTCTCCATCACATGAAGTTATGCTATAACCTTTCCACATTCAATGCACATGGGGTTCCCTGGTTTAAGAATTTTCCATGCCCACTCATTTCAATGGGAGTGAGACCTCCCTCATATAGGATGATATCCTCCTCACATCGAACAGAATATTCTTGTGGAGAAGGGAAATCATTGTAGTGTAATCCATTATAATCTATTGTATGAGGTAGCAACCTTTCTCCTCCTTTTCCCAATTTACATCTCAATGGGCCACTAACCATGCCTTAACCCATTCCATTACTCACTGACACATCTTTCATAATGATACTGTCTGGCCCTCTACTTATTCATGTTTCTCACACCGAGCATGAATCACGTGAGCATATAGGTTATTATGACCATGACACAATTTTTTTTGCATGCATCCTGGAGTAAGCCCCAGTTTCCACCCCCATGGTCTGTCTTAGTGCGTAAGATCTGAAAAACCAAACTATGTAGGTTTTGATCCTTATCTCTAATAGATTACATAGGAATCCTCCCTATGTTTCAATCCCAACCCCTAATATACATTGGTTCCCTCTTCCTAGGGGTTCGTCTCAAAGATCTCAGTGTCCTCTCTTATCCATCATCTACTTGGGTCATTCACTCGATACACTATGTCTTGGGGGGATCATGCCCACCTAGTGGTAACATAGACATTGAGTCCACTTGGGTGGCTAACCATGAATAATCCCAAACCACAAGTACAATTCTGAATTAGAGGCTAACCATGTGAATTACCCAATTACCCCACCATAAATACATGGAAATTTATTCCCAACCAGCTAGGATATGTAGGAAACCTCTCATTGTTCAAGCACAAAACTGCCATCTTCATGTCAGTTCTATATCATTCATTTCTCCCACCTCTTCCAGCCCTCCTTCTCTATCCCTATCCATACTCAGGCTGCCATATCCTAGGGAGAAAATGCCACTAATTTGGTTAGATAACCATTCATAATCCCAAACCATCTGTTCCATCACCTATCCCTTATCATGGTGAGGTCACATTATCCCCATACTCCATATCAGTGCATAAGAAACATTCATCTCTTCACCATTATCTGAATCACATTGTTATTATCAGTGCATAAGCTTTATTCACCCCATTTCTTCTACTTGAGGCACCCGAGGGTCTAACCATATGTAAGCCCCACACAATCTATATCCATCAAACCAAGAGTGACCCTCTTACGATGAGCTATAATCCATATGTAATCCACAAAACCATACCACCTAAAAGTACCAGGGTTTTGATCCCTGTCTTCTAAATAGGGTACGTAGGAAGCCTCTCCAAGGTTCAATCCCAGTTAATGGTAAACATTGATGTCGCCCATATTTGGGGTCCACTTTTATGATTCAGCATCATTGGAGTCCAGGTCATCCTTCACGGTGTGAAATCTTCCCTTTATGGGACATGAAACTCTTAGGTCTGTCCTCATTGGGAAATCTGATCCACTTATCTGGTAAACCTTCCAGGTGCTCCCTCCTTGGGATGATCCCGCCTAATCAACCTTCATATGTGTTTCGATCAGTCCGATCTGTCTCTACTAGACATTAAAATTGTGGCATACCTTGTGTTTAACATAGGAAGCAGAGGAAAACCTCAGAGTCATGCCTCTGACAAAAGATTTCCCATGACCAATGTGGGAAGCGTCAAGTTTTTTTTCCATTTAGAAGCCCTCTGATTATGAATGATAAATTGTTTCTATTGTTTCAGCGTCCATACATGACACCGATGCCCAGTGTGACTGCTCTCCCTATCGAAGTTTTCTACCCTAACGTGAACCTTTTATAATTTCATGATTTAATCATTATAATAAACATGCATCCACAAAGATATGACATGGCTAACAAGTTTCACAAACAACATCTTAATCTATAAGTGAGACCTAGACTCTACAAATAATTCTAAGAGGAACCTATAGTAGGAGGAACAAAAATCCCATCACACTATTTTTATTAAGGAGAAAACATCTCTAAATAATTGATTAATGCCACCAACTTTTGGAAAGATATAATGTGAGGTACAATGCACCATCAGCAGGAATCGTCACGATGACCCTGGTGGGGCACACTGGCAGAATGTGATAGATAAAATATGTTCATTTAAAAATAGTTATTTGAAAGGAAAATTATTTTATCTATAATTTTATTTTATTTATAATTTTCCTTAATGATCTAATTACCATAAATTATTATGAAATAGTGACATAATACTTATTCAATAAATTGAAAAAAATGATTATAAAAATGATAAAAGTTATGTAAGTTGAATTAATTATTGGGTTCCAAGAATTTTTTCATAAATATAACATTTTACTGATTTGTTAAAAGTATATATTTTAATTTCACTATTTTCATGTTACTTTCAATGTCGAATTAAATGTATATTTCATGAAATGTCAATAATGATATTTTATAATAAATAATATTTTATTAAATGATTTAAAATTCCAATAAATAAAAAATTCACCAAAGTGATTAGTATATTCTTTAAAATATCAACTATTTTCAATTTTTATCCAATATTCCTTTTTTATTAACTATCTTTACCCATAAATAAGTAAACACTTTGTTATCATGGTAGTTGTTAAAAAGTGTTAATGTGGGTTAAAACAGTAAGAATATGTAAAAACATAATCAAATGTTGTCTAGATTTTAATAGATGATATTATTTTTACCCATATTCATCCTCTATTCAAATTATATTTTTTTGGAGCCTTTTTTCAATGGAAATAAATTTATATTAATTTAATTTTTCAAGAAATTTTAAAAATGCCCCCCCTCTTATAAAAGGGAACCTCCCCTCCTCTTTTATTCACTCTTAAAAAAAATTTATTTACAAAATACATACCCAAATACATTTATTAATTCCCTTAACATGTACTAGAGTCCTTAGTTTGATAATATAACCCTTCTGATAAGGATTGTGGTATAAACCTAAAGATTTTTATGAAGAAGAGGTATCGTTCTTAAACATGTGTTTTTTGTTTTATTCATTATCAAACCATATCATAATATTATTAAACCATATTAATATAATAAAGTAAGTATATAACTTAAACTAAGGTGTTTTCGTGTTAATGGAAATAAAAATATCCATATCCTCTTCCATCTAATTTAAAACTGGACCATCATTCATTTGTACTGCGGATTATCGCCTCATAAACCGTTGTAATTTATTTAACATCATTGCCTATCAAAACTATTTATGATGATGAATTAATGTAATTATATGATATTAATTAAATATTTATCATTACATAAAATTAATATATATAATATTTTATTACTATTTAATTCATTTAAAGATGATAACATCATTCATGCGTATGTGTGGATTACTACCTCCACAAAACGACATGATTACTTTTCAGTACCACATCACATTGATGATATATCTAAGTATATATAAATATATAATATGAAATATTTTATATAATTATAATTATATATATATATAATAACATTTACCTTCTTACCATCATGATCTTTGAAAAATGGACATGTTGCTCATGTGTACGTACGACCAACCATTTCCATGATTTTAACATAGTTCATTTTTCATAACCTTATTTTATTGTTTGATTTAAAAGAATAATTAAGATATAAAAATGATATTTATTTCATTAATACTATTATTTATATGTGAAATAATGACCAAATTTATCATAGTTAACCTACCAAATTCATTTTTAGAATTATGAGCTGAATATCACCAAAACATCCAATATGATTGTAAATGATCAAGTAATTGAATATAAAGTGATAATTAATAAAATAATGGGGGATAATAAAATTTTACATGGTTATTAATAAACTAAATAATTAATATATGTTTATTATTCATGAATTTAAATTATGTATGTGATGAGTCAGACTTAGGGTAAGAGGCTTTAGTTCAAAAAAATATTCATTTAAATTTTTAGTTCTAACTCATTTTCTTCCATGGAAATTGTCTTCTAAATATTTCATGAAAATTATTACTTATTATTAAATTAATTAGGAATATAATTTTTGAACATATTTTTATTTATCAATTAAAAAAGTCCTTGTATGGTTTTACATTAGGGAAATATTACTTTAAAACCTCATTTTTAATTTTTTTAATGATTTTTTTTTATAAATATTTTTCTTCAATTTAAATATTCTAAAAATTATTCTATTAATATATTTACATGTACATATATGAATTATATATAACAATTTATTTATATTTTTTACTTCCTTTTGAATGTTTTTAAAAGTAATCTTTTACATATTTTATATGAAAATTTTTTAATTTCTTTATAAAAGACAAAAAGAATATTATATTTTAACATATTTGGTGATAATATATTTTAAATCCACCACAAACATTATTTTATTATTGAATTAATTTAAAATATTTCATGTTTTAATCAATTAAGAACCTAATTTTTGTTGTTTTAGAAATTTTAATTTTTAAAATTGGGCTTTAAAGGTAAGGGATCTCTCTGAACCACCTTTTTCAAATGGGTTATTACCCCTCTCCCCCAACACAAACTCTATCTATATTTAATGTTTTTTAATGATTATAAATTTTTTATACATGTCTCTAAAATATATTAATAGATTATTCTCCCCTTTTATGGGTTAATACATGACTTGTGTTCATTTATCAAATGCATTCTTTAAGAAATAGGTTTTGTTTATGATAAGGGGAAAGATTTTGCAACCCATTTCTTTCCATTTGTAATTCTTATGTCTATTCCATATGATTGATTTACATTTTTTAGTACATATATTCATGAAAATTTTATGATGGGTGTGCCCATTTTTCACTTCAATTAATTGGATAAATCTTTTTTCTCATGAGTTGTTATGTTTGGTAATAGGGAGTAAACCTAATCCTTTGTGGTACTCTTCCCACGATGTGATTTTTTCTTATACGTTAGAATTGAATTATATTTATGTAATTTTTTGTGTTGATTTCAAATTTATTATGATTATATGATCTTATCATACCATGTTTTATGTTATTTACCCATGTGATTACTAATGAGGTTATGTTTAAAGAAAAGTATATGCTACTTCATAAGGGTGAAAGGTATAATTTTTTTAAAAAGTTTTCATAAGTTTTATATTATTGCAAAGGAACCTTTTAGAGTTTTATTTTTTCCGTTAATATTTCTTATGAAATATTTTATGAAAATATTAGAGAAGAAAATATGAATTCTTGGGTAATTAAGTATTTATTTTGATCCCAAATTTTGATTCAGAAAAAAGATAATATTGTGGAATTATTCATGAACTGATATGTTTCTTTCATTATTTTTATACATCCCTTACAAAGATTTATTTTCTAATCCCATGTTTTAAATATTTTCCATATTTTTTAAGAATTCGTAGAGATAAGGATGAGGTTAAGATGAAAATTGTGAAGATATTTCATAAAAATAAAACTTATTTTATCACAAATGTTTTGTTTTTATTGAAGAAAAGACACTACTTAGAAGTGTCCACATTGTGATGAAATATTTATTTATATAGGGTTTATGGAATAATTATCTAAAAATATAAAACTAAAGAATCTTTGGGATTTAATAAAATTAATTCTTGAGTTGAAACTCATGATTAAGTAATGTTTGAGGATTGGTCCTTATAGTTGGAATCCGATAAAATGTTTAGATAAGTTTGGAAATTTTGATGTTTTCAAGTGAGGTTAAATTAAGTGTTATATAAACCATCATGGGGTAATAAGTTTATGGTTTATCATAAGTTAAATGTCTTAGTAAACCCTTTTTAGGATTTAGGTGATGGAATGTTTATGTGATTAATGAAATTTTGGGCGATATTTTATTAGGTTGAGGAATATCTAACCCTCAAGTTCAACATAAAGTGTTATTTGAGGAAGAATAATATATTCAAAAGATTAAATTTACTGAAAACCTTCAATGTTTATATGATATTTTATGATTAAGAATATTTTTATGAGTATTTTTTGAGAAATATATTTATATAGTTTTAGTAAAAAAGACAACCTGTCACATTCAGTGAGTCGGTGGGGTTTAAACTATCAACAGAAGGATGACAAGGGTGAAACACCTACCACTGACCTATATGATGTCATTGTTAATATGTAGTTTTTTTTAAATTATGTGACATATAAATATTAATTTAATTTTTGGAACACATTTTTTATCTTAGAGATAACCATGTGGTTGAAAAGTGATCTAGTGACAGAATTATTAGTGTTATTTTAAATGAAGTTCACTAATTTTGGAACAATATATGATTAAGGTAAATTAAACATAATGGGATTTTATTTTATGAATAATTTTTGAATTATATTTTAGAATCATGCATGATTTTAATGTGGATTTAAGGTAATTTAGGTTATTAATTAAATAATTATCTTATCATTGAGACTATAAGAATAGGGTATATACATTTTTAGAATGATAAATTATAAATGATTCATTTTATTTAGAGATAAATTTTAAATTTATCTTTGATTAATATGTGATAAAATAATTCTAATCTTTGGTTTTTAATATTATTTTATAATACTTTAAAAAATTATATGGTTGGGTATATACCAAATAATCTAAGTTGAACTTTGGGTGTTATTGCTGAATATTATTTGGTTAATGTTGTATTTCTTGAGATAATTTTTTATTAATTTTGACAATTACCTTGTGCTAACCACTTTAGTTTTGGAAAATGTATAAATAAATTTGGAACATATTGTTATACTTTTTTGGGTTATGTGATCTATTAGAAATTGATTTTAGTGCTTCAAGTATTAAAAAATCTACTTGAATACTCATTATTTGGAGAAAAAGATGTTTTTTTGTTAGAAATTGATTAAAGGATGAAATTATACTTATAAAGTATGTATATTTTCTAACGTTATTAATCTATATGGTAATGTAATTCCAAAAAATCTAGGATATGGGCCCTAAAAAAATCATCCTAATTAATCACTTTCTTGTGATTAGTAATCTATAAAAATCTCTATAATTATTTGGGTATCATGTTTCTTTCCCATTCTATGTATTTTTACTTCCCCATAATTTACTCATATTTGTAATCACATTTTTGTGATGGCTTTTGTTTTTTTTCATTTCTCCCAATTTTAAGAGGATGTTTTATTAACCCTTTCTATGATGTGGTATTTCAAAAAAGGTATTTTATAATGTCGAACCCTTGTCTACTATGTCTAATATCGTTTTAAATTAATGAAAACTATTAAATGGGGGAATAATGTAACACTCATAGATTCTAAAAAGAGAAAACTATATTTTATATTGTATATGATAAGCAACACTGATCATAAAATAGAAAATGAAATATTATTATTTAAACAAGATCATTATAACCTAGATGGTAAATTAGAGGGTATAAAAAGGATTAAATAATTTATTAAATACATTTAAAGTTACTTAATTTTATAAATGTCTTGTTTAATTATTTTTAAATAATTACTCAATTTTTAGTAAATTCATTTTATTCGTTAAAAATATGTTTTCTTTAGAAATAGATTTTATTGGTTTCAAAGAGAAAATATTATAATTGAATTTATTAACATTTACAAAATTTATTTGATAAAAATGACATAAATTTAAATCATAATATAAAAATTATCTTAGGGTGAAATGTTTATATTTTTATGAAATGTTTAATTTTTCAAAGAATAGTGAAAAATATTGATTTTAATTGAAAACATTATTTTATTCTAAATTGATTGAAAGGTAATATTCTATTTTAGATTTGTTTTAAAATTTTATTCAATAATTTTTATTATATATAATACTATTATAGTTGATATAATTAATATTAAACTTGAATTTTTGATTAACACATTTATATACTTAAAAGGCATTTTTTTGAATACCGACTTTTTATCAGGTTTTGAAAGTCTCTTTTTTAATTAAATTATATAACATCAATGAATTTAATATTGAAAATTTAATTAAATATTTTTAATAATTAGTTAATAATTTCATAAATATTCCCCTTTTATTTTTAGTAATTCTTAATAGTTACTATAATAAATATTTATCCCTACAGTAATGGTAAATAATGTAATTATTGTTAAAAATAATATGTCAAGGACTAACAATTGATCTGAAAACTTACCATTATCCTTTTGGATGATTTTTGTTTCAAAATTTTCATAAATGTATTGAATATGTGGGTAACTGATTCCATATTTCTTCTATTTTTACCTTCATAATATTTAACTAAAAGATAAACACAAAAATGTCAATGTCATTCTTTTAAAACCTATAATATTTTGTGATAGTAATAAAATCATCTTATGTTTAGTTATAAATAGTAATTTTAAATTTCAATTAAAAATTTTATCATGTTAATATATTTATAATTTTTATTAATGAAATAATTATCTTAAAAGCTTACACGACACTAAAATATTATTTATTCAATTAATTTAACAATAAAATATATGGTTTTGAGAATATTAAAAATAGTATAAATTGAATGAATTATTAGTTACAAGAAAATTTTTATATAAAAATAACATTTTACTGATGTGTGAATGGATTACATTATAATTACATTACTTTCATGTAGTTTTAAATTTCAAATAAATTGAATAGTTCTAAAAATTAAATTAATGATATTTATAATAAAAAATATTTTATTAATTTTATTAAAATTACTAAAAAATATATTAAGACAAATTATTGTTATATGGTTGATAATATAATCCATGGTCTATTTTTTTCTATTTATAGTTACAATCTTGACCCCTAAATATTAAAAACATTTTTATCACGATAATTGTATAAAATGGTAAATATAGGTTAAAAAAGAGATAAGGGTAAAAACCTAATATAAAATTGTATAATTTTTTTAATTATATAATTTAGACTCATAATAAACATATAATTTAATTATATCTATTTTTATTAGTTTTATTTGAAAACTAATTTATATTAATTTAATATTTTATGAAATTATAAATATGTCCCTACCCTCATTTATAAAAGCAAAACTCCCCTCCTATTTTATTAAAAATTAAAAATTATTTTTTCATAAAATACCTTAAAAATTATCTTAATAAGTTCCCTTCATATGTCCTAGATGCCTTGGAATTTTTTAAAACCCTTCTAAGAATGCTTTCAAAGTAAACCTAAAGAGGTCTCCTGAAAAAGATGTATTGTTCTTCATTGAGTGTTTTTGTCTTATTTATTATCCCACATCCATAAAATAATATTAAAAAATTATGATATAATAAAATAATTATTTACCATATATTTATAATTTATTATGTTTATTTAATTACTTACATGGATGTCCTCTTCCATCAAATTGGAAACGAAGCCATTCGTGTATACGGCGAACTACCACCATGCGAACTGATGTAATTCATTTTCCATCAACTCTCACAACGTGTTATTATAAGGGATTTAATTTATATATATATTTTTAATGAGATATTAAACATTCTATGAATTTAATATATCAAATAATTTCTTAACATTTCATTCATTGAATGATGAAAATATAGTTCATACATGGGTATGGATTACCACCTCCATGAAGAGATGTGATTCTTTTTTCATTACTACATCACATGGATGGAAAATATAAGAGTATATAAATAAATAATATTATTTTTATTATATAAATATAATTATATATAAAAAATATCATTTACCTTCTTTCCACCATGATCATTGAAAATTGAAATGTTACTCATGTGTACGTATGACTTACTATCTCCATGATTGTAACGTAGATCATTTTTCATAACCATAATTCTGGGTTGGTTTTATAATTATAATTGATATATAAAATTTATTATTAATTAATTTTTATTCTTATTATGGATATGATTGAGTAATGATCGCACTGACCATAGTCAATCTGCTGAATTCATTTTGGACTTATAAGGAGAGCATCGTCAAAACATCCTATGTGAATTTTAATGATTAAATAATTCATTATAACAAGATAATAAATAAAACAATAGGATATAATCAAATTTAATTTTTTTATGAAAGTAAGTAATTAACATAAAATTATTATTAATTATTATAAATAACTTATACGATGATTCATACTCAATTAAATGTAATTTCATTTAGAAAAACATCTTTTAATGTTTCCCTTCCAACTCTTTTTCTCCCATGTCCATTTTCTTAAAAACGATACAATAAAATTATTATTTATTATTTATTGGATGATAACATGTAAATTTTACCATATATTGATATTATTTTCAATGTTTTTTAAAATGGAATATTTTAATGGTTTTACATAAGGGGAAATTTACTATAAAAACACCATTTTAATAGTTTTAAAGATTAATTTTCTAAATTTTTTTATTCTAGGTTCATATTCATAAAATAATTTTATTAATGTATTTATATATACATATATTAATTATAAATGAAATTTTATTTCTCTTTTATATTTCATTAAAATTATTTCAAATAGAATCTTTTTTTCATATTTGATAAGGATTTTTTTGAGTTTCTTTATAAATTTCAAAAGAAATGTTCTATTTTAATGTATACTATGAAATTGGATTTTCCTTCCACAATTTTTTTAATAAATGCATGGATTATTTTACATTATATCATATCTTAATAAAAGAATAATATTCAATTTTTCTAGAAATTATATTTTTCAAAATTGGGTTATAAAGGTAAAGGATCTCTTTAAACCACCATTTTTCATTTGGTTTTAACTTCTCTCTCTCTCTAAATAACTTTCTATCGATATTTAATGTTATGGAATGATTCTAAAGTGTATATATATATATACATTTTTTTGTATCTCACATATGTTACTAGCTTATTATACAATCATTTGATGAGGTACTACATGCCTTATGTTCATTTACCAGATGCATTCTTTTAGAAATCTCTTTTGATTATGACGTGATAAAAGATTATGCAACCCTTTTTTTCACATGTGTAATTAATATGTTTATTAATTATGATTTACCTTGTTTTTTGGAACACATGATAAATAACTACTAATTATGGGTGAACCTAGAAAGTTCTCCAATGCATTGGGTAAAACTTTTGTCTCATGAGAGGTTATGTAAGATATTATAGAGTAAACCTAGTCCTCTTTAGGACTCCATTCACCATGTGAATTTTCCTTTGAAATCAGCCTTTACATATAATTATGTAATATTTTGTTTTTATACAACATTTACTTTGTTTCTATGATCTTATGATACAATGTTCAATATGTGATTACCCATGAGCTTATATTTAAAGGAAAGTATTTGTTGCTTTATAAGGGTGAAATTCATAAAAAAATAAAAAAAATCACCAGCTTTTTATGACTAAAATGTAAACATTATGACTTTTATTTTTCCATTAATATTTATTATATATATATTTTTTTAATTATTTGGATGAAAATTTTATTTCTTTGGTAATAAAATGTTTATTCTGAGCCTAATGTTTAATTTTGAAAAAAAAAATCTAATGTAATTATTTATGAACAAAAATGTTTATTTATTTACTTATATATGCCCCTCACTGATAATTTTTTTCTCATACAAATTATTAAAAATATTTTTTATAGGGTTTTAGGGATGAGTAGGTGGAAGGATTAGGTTTAAATGAAAATTGTGAACTTATGTAAAGAAAATAAAACATGTTATATCATATTTTTTTAGAAATAAGAATGGGTACTAAGTGGAAGTGTCCAATTTTTGATGTAATATTTTTTTATATAGGGTTGATATAATAATTCCCTAAAACATTAAACCTAAAATATCATTGGTGTGTAATAAAATTAATTATCAACTAGAAACTCATTATTATATAATGTTTCAAGCTGGGTCCAAATACCAAAACACTACCTAAAACCTCTATACCACTACCAAATTCACCCAAAAAATATATAAGACTTAATAAAAACAAAATTAAATGAATGTAATGATCCAATCAACTACATGTAATAATAATTAATACATTTCCATTTTCTTTTAAGAAAAAATAAAATGTGAGTTGTGTGTATATGAGGACTACCTCCACCATGAAGAAACATGTTTATTTTTCCCTTTTCCCCTAACATATATGTTATAAATAGAGAATTAAATAAATATTTATATTATATATATATTTATAATATTTATGTTATTTAAATGATAAAATTTGATACCTATTCCTTCCTCCCTTTGAAAAAATTAAATCATCATCAATGCGTACATGCATTCTACCTTCACCTTGAAATGATGTATTCTATTTTTCACTATTTCCTTGATCGAAGGTTTTATTTTATATTTAATTAGTATATATGAGATATATAAGTGATATATGTCATGAATATATTTTTTATTCATAACATGAAAAGTGATGATCGTTATAATGTAATCCATCGATAATGGTGAATAACATGAAACTAGTTTATAAAAATTTTCATTTTCATGTAATGTAACTAAAAATATCATGTAATGGAATTATAATATTATATATATTCATTAAAAATCAATTAAAGTGCCTTAAATGGGTTTTAAATAGAAAATTTTGGGAGAAAAAGGAAGTTTGACACTACTTTTTGAACATTTTTCAAAATGATCAAGATTATTAACACGAGATGTTGAAAAGAGATTATATAAATCTAATAACTAATGGGATTTGTTCTTAATAATGATTTTAAATATAAATGTATGTGATTAAATCTATAAAATTGGTACTTAATATATTTATATTTATGATTCATGATGTTAATTAAATTTCATGGAAATCAAGGGTAATTGTAAGATACTTATTAACTGAAACTTCTTTCTTTGAGTTATACAATTTCTTATTGAACATCATTATTCTAAGACCTTAAACTCTGAATGTTTTTCTATCTTTTATATCTATATAAAAATAGTTTTTTATCTAAATACATTTTCATGAAATGTTTTATTTTAATATATTTAGAAAATGGAAAAAAAATTACAGGAGACATATAACTCTGAATATTTCACCAATGAATAAAAAAAAATTTAAAAAAATTTTATGATTTATTTTTCATTATATGAAATTAATATATACCAAATGGAGTTTTGTGTCATGTTTCATCCTAAATTTTCCTTTTATTGTGGGTTACTTTGGTTTATCATGTTCTTATAATAAATCAATTTAATTCATGTTTTTATTTTATACCAGTTGGATGTTTTATAAAACCCATTTGTATTATCATGGATACTTAATTAAAATTGAATGCTTTTCATTCTGATGTTTTATGAAAACAAACTTATTTGCATGTATTATTTATGATTTAAAAAGTGAAGGAATTTTAAGTGACACAAATAGTTAGGATGGATGATGGGTTTTGTTCTATATTAAACAGAAATTCATTGGTTTAATGTTTACATCTCATGATACATATATTCATGTGTACTTTTAAGTTATCATAAGGATGGTAACTCATGGTGTGACTCATGAATGTAATATTTTACTATGATAATTTTTATATCAGAGTTAAAGGAATTTATTCATTATAATAGTACACTCTCATGATTAAATATTTATATTAAATTCTTCTAAGCCATGTTATAGCTATTATGATTTATTGTTGATGTTTTGTGGATTTAAGTTCTTATGTCATGTACATTTAATATTAATTATGTCTTATTATTATCACTCTTTATTTTATGATATTTCTGTTATCCTCATGTTTTTCACTTATGCTTGTCAACTCATCCTTAGTGAAATGTTTATTCACCCCACACTAAGCATTTGAGCTCACCCATTTTTTATGTTTTCATTTTCCATGTTTTTAGGATGACTCTTACTAATAATATTTATAGATGATGGTCTATTATTGTGTATGTAACACCCAAAGATTTCACAATACACTTTTCTTAGAATAGTGCAATAGCATGCATTGTACGCAACTTTGAGTTATAGCACACCACAACCAATCAAACTAGACGTTATGAATAGTAATACCCACTTTTTGAAATTTTAAGAATATTATTTTTCAAAATGGACTTCATTTTTGGATTCGGAATATCAAAATTAGATTAGGGTGATTTTTTTGTATTTTTATGAAAACTTTCAATTTTTGTTGAATAGTGAAAAACACTATGTTTTTGATTAAAAAAAACTATTATTTAAATAATTATTATTTTTATTTAAATTTATTTTATAGTAAAAATAGATACATAATACATATATTAGTTCAATGTAATTCATTGGAGTCATTTTATAATAAGATTAGATATATAAAATTTTATTGAAAATTTTAACGTCTTTTACCAACTTTCTAGGGACATTTGCAAGTTTGTATAAAACACATTTTTACCGATTCTGTGAATTGAGTTTCAAAAATTTGAGAGACACGATTGAAATTAGTATGTAAATTTTGGTTCAATAGGATGAATATAATTTTTGATGAATAGTAACTTTTGAATTTTATTTACCACGGTTAAAAGTAAAGAGGTTAATTAAGGGTAAAAATGATATTATAATTACCCTAACACATGCCTTAATTCTATAGGATTTGTGTTTTTATACCAAAATAAACCTTAATAATAAACTATAATCCTCTTTTATCCACTTGTATTAGATTAAGAGATTTATTATTATTTTATTTAGAGAAGAGTTACAATTGTAAAATTCAATGTTTGATAACTAAAACATTTTTAATATGGGGTTATACATAAGATAAATTTGAATATAAATATTAATTATAAATATAAATAGATTTCCTACATCATGATATTTTATTTATAATTTTTAGACATTAAATATATAAATTTATTTATGACACAATGATGATGCAGTAATTACCTTATTAATGAATGATTAAAATAATTGATATTTTAAATATACAAATAAATGTAAATTGAGACTTTTGATGAATTACACTATTTTTATAGGATTATATAACTTTTTAAGATTTATTTAATGTATTTGTTCTATGTTATCAAGTTTTTTTTACTTTAACAAAAACCAAATACTAAATAGTGTCAAAATTGACATAAATGAACCTTAAAACAAATACTATATTATTAAATGTTATCATATTCCTAAAAATATAATGTTTAGAAAAAAGATTTATATAATGATATATATGTCATTAATGAACCACATGACATTCTATTGGCATTTTATAGTATGTTTATTAACCATTTAATATAAAAATACAAGAAGACATTATAAAAGTTGAACAATTTAACTAAGAGTTAAATCTTAAAGATAAGGTTAATATGGTAACCTAAACATGTATAAAACCTATCGATTGAGATTATTTAGACCCATATACACCTTATCCTCTAAATAAATTCATTTGGATCTATTATAAACTGAAAAGTATTTTATAATAAAATAATATTTCTAGTTTTTTCTAAAGTGACCCTCACCACTCTTATAAAAGGGTACTTCCCCTTCTCTCAAAATTACACCTCCAAAGACATTTGGATCGGCCTAACACTACTAAAATATCTCCCCCACTACCCTCACTTTAACATAGAGGCCTTAAATTGATCATAAATCCAACCTATGGACTATTCTGATCAAATCAAAAAGGAAGCACCCGAAAGAAGAGGTAATGATTTCATCACCTATTTCAAAGTTCTTTTCTTCTTCCACTTCCACTTTCATTGTTGTTTCCATAACAAAATAATAAATAAAATACCTTATACATACTTTTAAGTTTTTATAAATATGGTACAACCATATTCATTATTCTATATGTCCTATGAATGACAAAGTCACCATACATGCGTATGTACGACTTACCATCTCCACATCGCGGTGTAGTTTGTTATTCAACACTTCATTATTTGGATGGGTATAATAATGAGTATAATTTATGTAAATAATAAATATAACATTTTAATGATCCTTTATATGTAATATATCATCTAATTATATACAATCTCCCCATCTATAGAATGATATTGTTGCTCAGGCGTACGTATGGATTACCGTCTCCACAAACGCGATGAGATTCATTCCCCATCATAACTATTAAAGAATAATTTTCATATTATGATTTTAAAGAACATAATATCATTCTGGATATGAATCAAATACATCCTATCCATAACAAACAATATGTACATAAAAAAACATAAAAAGGAAAACAAATCAGTTATCACCCGAAACAATGATACTACTAAAATATTATTAACAAAGCAATATAAGAAGATCATATATGATATCATATTTATGTATGTGCTTCTTGTATAATTTTATAACAATTATTTAAATATTATATAGCAGGTTAACTTACCCTTGACTAAAAAATGTACAATTTAAGGATTAATTTTACAATCTCTTTATTATCTGAGGTCATTTATACGTAAGCATCTACTGGGAATTCTTTATCATCTACATCCGTCTTTCTTAAAAATGTATTTCAAAACATTTTTATTATTTCATATAATATGGGTTAAAGTCGTTTATAATAATGTTTGACTTTTTATAAAAAAACTTGAAATGAATATTTCCGTCGTTCTTTATGACCTTTTCATCAAATTAAGGTAAGAATGTTTTTTTAACTTATACGTCGAGTGTGGCTATTTTCCACCGTTATAACACCTTCAAAGCATTCCTTACAAACTTATAATAATATTTTAAATATAAATGTTTTATTTTATAATATGTTACTTTTAAATGATTTCAAAATAAAAAGTGACATTTCTCTCAAATAGTTTTTATTTCATCTATGTCAAAATCTTTTGATGGATTTTACACATATTTGAAGTTGATTTATTATGATACAATCTTCCATATTGTATTGAATGTTTTGTGATATGTTTGACTATGGATGTATTATTTTTATGAAATTCTTGGTTTATTTTTAAATTATTATCATTTTGTTTGCTAGTTTTAGTACAAATGTTTATGTTCTGTTTCAACCTTTTCATTTGAGGAATGCATTAGACTTAGTAAGTGATGGGTGAAGCCCACTATATCTCCTTGATGCATCGGTAGGTCTCATGAGACAAACTAATATCTTGGAATAAGGAATTGACAAAATATTATTTTTAGTCTTTCCACAAGGCCTTGACTATGTGGTTATGATGTCTGATATTATCCATTCCATCAGTATTAAAATTGGCTATTGATATTACATGTGATTATTCGACTAGTATAATATCCATGTGAATAAGTAAATGGCATTATTTGATTTATCTTTTATATATTATACTGAATTTTAATTTTAAAATGATTTTGTTTCAATATTATACATTTCCTTAAATGTTTACACTTATTTATGATAGTTTCTGCTATTTTTTTATCCTTACTAAGAATCTAAGCTCACCCAGTTCTTATTTTTTCTTTTTCCCAGGATTTGAAAAAGTATATTGTGATGGACCTGCATGGATTGGATAAGAGATATTAGTGTGTTAAAAGGGGATACAATGTTGTTTTTTATTTCATTATGGAATGTAAAAATTATGTATGTTTCTAATACTTATAATGCTAAAAAAATAATCAGTCTTTCGAGACCTGATATCTTGTGATCATGCCAATGTTATGTTACAATGCACCAACTCTGGGTAACTAGGGCTGGGGTGTTATAGTTTGTAGTAGAGGGAGGTTTAGTAAAGACCTTGGAAAATAGATTTAGAAAAACTCTGATTAGAGATCATTACCCTAAGATAGACATTGAGAATTTTTATAGAAGAACTTCCTAGAATTTTGGAAATGTAGGGATTTTTTGAATTTTCTGAGCAATGTATCCCTATATGGATATGAGAAGGTAGAGACAGATCTGGAACAGATGTATCTAGAGGTAAAACATGAAAACACCACTTTAAGCTAGACTCAAATGGGAACTGGTGCACAACAATAGGCCTTGTTACACTTATAGTTACGACACTACAGGGGGATATGCTTAGGATAATTCACAATTTCGTTAAAATACATTATGAAGGATTT
Source organism: Viscum album (assembly GCA_963277665.1). Lineage (NCBI taxonomy): Eukaryota > Viridiplantae > Streptophyta > Magnoliopsida > Santalales > Viscaceae > Viscum > Viscum album. The sequence goes on from OY728157.1 coordinate 1,780,224,472, forward strand.
ATGAGTAAATATATCCTCAAAGAAAACTTTTTTTTTATGATTTTGGATTATATGCGAAAACTGTGCAATTTATGTTCAGTATTTTACCAGTTTGAAATTATTTATTGCGATTCATAACACTATTTAGTGTATTCCATTATTTAGAGATGTATCCTAGTGAAATGAATGGAAACGGTATCAACACACATAATCCATGTAGGGATTTTCCTCCTACTCAAGATAAATATAGTGGAGTTGGTGATGAAACTGGTGTTGAACAACTTATAACCATACTAGGACAACTCACTCAGGTTATGAATAATAACCTTACCCATATAGATCACCCTAATCCACAACATGGATGATCAATGTTAGACCATTTCATGAGTAAACAACCACCAACATTAAATGGGACTACAAATCCATTTGTAGCTGAAAAATGGATAAGTTCCCTAGAGAAATATTTTATGCTTTATAGAGTAGCGAAATGGAAAAAGTTTTCATGGTAGTTTATCACCTCACAGGAGATGCGAATCAATGGTGGTTATTAATTCATAACACAAAGGAGGATGAAGAAGTATAAAATATTTAATGGAGGGTTTTTAAAGATATTTTCTTAGAAAAATACTTTCTTCATGACCATTGAGCGGATATGTAATGACAATTTCTGAGTCTAAGGAAAAAGGAAGATGAGAATGTCACCAAGTATGAGGCTAACATTATAAGGTTAGCAAGGCATGCTGAAGATTATATATGTAACCTAATGAGTAAGATTGATCGATTATTTGATGGGTTAAAAACATTTCTCCATCCACTATTAGTCTCACAATCCTTATCATCATACAAAGATATAGTCTCACGTGCTATCAAGACAGAAAAATAATTATCTATATCTTACGAATTTAAAGAAAAGAAAGAGAAGAAGAGATCTATTGAACACTCTGGAAATGGAAATAAGGGGAATAAGGGAAAATCTTAATTTCCACCATGTAGTAAATGTGGGAAGAAACACCCTAGTACTTTCCTGAAGGGAATGACAGTTCATTACAAGTGGGGTGAAAAAGGCCACCAATCACATGATTTCAAGATAAATAAAGAGGTTTTCAATGTTGAATGCTTCAATTGTAGAGAAATATGGCATTATTCAAATGAATTTCCTAATCGCTAAGGAAACTTACCTCAGAAAAGGCCAAGGGATCTAGGCCAAGATTTTGCGATCACTACAGCTGAGGTTGAAGCTCTTAATGACATGGTGGCATGTACTTTAATAGTTTCCTAAAATTTATCCAATGCATTATTTAATTCTAGATCATCACATTCTTTCATATCTTCAAATTTTTCCAAGAAAATTAGATATTTCCAATTTGATTTAACATGGGAGTTGTCAATAAAAACTCTTAAGGGATGTATCTATAAGGACCTGACCTTATTATATACATAATCTTGAATTTAGTCAAGAAAAAACTTCCTTTTACATTAAATAACTTTTCAAGTTTATATATTTATAGAATTAGGACAATACATTCATGACATTACACATTATTACAGAGTGGATACCATAAAAAAAGTTTCCATTTTTTCAAAATATAAAACATTAAAACATAAAACAAGACTCCTTGACAATTCTTCAACATTTAACATGTCTTACTTCCTTGTATTACACATCCATTAACCTGTAAAAAATCATTTATAAACTTGGGATGAGCACAAAATCTTAGTAAGGGTTGGAAAAGAATGAAATATCACATTAGTCCATGAATACTCATAACGTATGAAAGCATTTTCAAAAGACATTCTTGTCACCCATATATACTTACTTTGTGTAACATGAGATTTACACAGGATCCACAAAAAACATGAGAACATAAATATAATCATAAACATATCTTGGGGAATTAATTACATAATCTTGTAACCATTCTTGTCTACCTTATAATTTGTAACCCACACCGCTACCTTACTTTGTGTAACCATCGCAGTCACACTTAGAATAACCATACGGGCGACCTCCAACTTACTCATACCCAATGCATTAAAGGGAAATATATGTACCACCCTTCATCATAAATAATTCCAAATAACCAAAACATAATCAAATAATATGAATGATTCCATAAAAACATTTCATTGGAATTTGGTAAAACCGAATTTTAAGAGGATTTTTAAAGAAAAGCCTCTTATAAATATCATAAAATTGAAGACAGACTAAATAGAGTGGATGAAGTATGTATAGATACTTTAAATACACATAATTAAACATAATATAAATAGAACCAATCACACACAAAATTTAAAAATCACATAAATAATGAAGTAGAAGGTTAACCCAAAGAATGGAAATCGGGTTAAAAATTCCCTTACCTCGAGTTTGTATTACTTTAAAACTTGTTTAAACCTAATGTATAATGATTAAAAGAGTGTTATTAATATTTTACATAAAAATTTCTATGTTTATAACATCTTATATGGTCATTTCATAACATCATTTTACCCTTAATTGTTAGTAATTTTTCCTTTAAACTGTTTTTGGGTGAGTTCTTAACATGATTTCCATGATTGGTTCATGATGGACATTCTTATCGATTGGAAGTGAAACTACTGAATTGTAATGGAGTAGTATTTACATATATCCAGTAACATAAATTATTCCATTCATCATTTTTAATTCTTACATGAGGATGATTCATAAGTTAGAACATTAATGATGTTTGTTTAGATCATTTTAGTGGTTATTTGATAATGACAACCCCGTTTGTCTTATAAATTAGAATGATGAGTAAAAAAGAATTACAGAACCATGGGTGAGTAATGAAACATATATTTTAACCTGGTTCAACCATATAAATGGTTTCATGACCAGACTTCAAAGAATTAATGGAAATTGAAATCACATCGTCTACGATGTCGATAATTCAACACAAACAGACAATATTTTTATTCTTTAAATAAGTGAGAGAGGAGAAGAAAAATGATGTGTAATTTTCAATAAAAATGATAAAATATAGAATATAAATGATTTATGGAGATTTAATTCCTCTTGGGTAAGGATATATTAAGAAATAATAAGTAAATAACTCAAAATAAAAGAATAATTGTGAAATTGCTTACAAAAATTCGGCTGCCTAACGGCTACACAATATGGTTTTAGAATATATTAAAAAGAGAGGGGACAAGGTTCACCCATCCAAAAATTAATAATAATATATATAAGATCAATAATAAGAAATAAATAAGAACATGGTATGGAAACATGAAAATTATCCCACATAAAAGAGAACTTGAAAGGAAAAAGAAAGAAATTGAGAATTTTCTTACCTTGTAGAGTAACCCTTAGAACTTGAAGGTTGGGACCATGGGGGCTTGAGGAAACATTATGAGGACTACTATAAAGGTAATGAGGCCATATCATCATTTATGGATAATTTTTAATGAATTCAATGAAGGTAAGAGTTGGTATTTATAGGAAAAGTGAGGGATTATTTTAATAATTTTCAAGGGACACCTCATGAGTGGTATTTACAAAACCATGGGCTTTCCCATGGTATTTTCCCATGGTATAAGCCACTTGGGACACCTCACATATTACTTAACTTTAAAAAAGTAGACCAGAATTATGAAATCATTATTATATCATTAATGATGTCATTAACACACTGAAACTAAAAACTGTATTTTTTACTATTCACTGAAAAATCAACTGTTTCAGAAAAATTCCCAATATTCACCCTAACCATTTATCAATGTGTAGATTTAAAAAATGAATTCCATTTTTTGAAAATAATTTTCTAAATATTATTAATTTAATTTTTAAATAAAATCATACTTAATTAAAAAATTAAAAAATCTAATTCTGTAACTACTTCCTTCGGGCCATTGGAGGAATTCTGTAACTACTTCTATATCACAATGAAAAATTAACCTAGATGCTATTATCTTAAAGCCTTAATAAAATAAAATAATAAAAAAATTTAGTATTCATTAGGGTCATATTACTATTCATAAGGGTATGTTACTATTCACCAAAAAAACAAGTTGGTTCTAATATACTCCAAATAATATACTGAACACAATTGTAGATGACAATTTCTTGAAATTCAAAAAATAGAAGTGGAAAAAAATATGTTAAAAGGCTAGTTATAAATATCTACTTAAAACAAAGTTCCATGCATTTATATTTATTTTTATAAAACCATGGCATGTTACATTATCTCCACCTTCTTGAAATTGCATCCTTGTAATTTTATTTACTTATTAAAAAATAGAGGGTATTTTTCTCTCATAGCATTTTCAGAATCCCATGTTGCTTCTTCAACCACGTGGTTTCTCCACAAAACATTTACCTGGTGTATTACTTTACTCCGCAATACCTTTTCTCTTCGATCAAGAATTTGAACCGGTTTATCTTCATAAGAAAGGTTCTCTTCCAGATGAACTGCTTCTGGGCTCAAGACATGTGATGAATCTGGCACATAATTCTCAACATCGAAACATGAAAACCATTGTGTACCTGAAACAAAATCGGAGGCAAAGCTATGCGGTATGCAAGTGTTCCAACTTTCTCCAAGATTTAAAACGTACTGATGAACCGTGGACTTAACTTCCCTTTCATACCAAAACACATCACACTTTTCCAAGGAGAGATTTTAAGGAAAACATGGTCACCTACCTCAAAAGATAAGTATTTCCTTCGGTTATCGGCATAACTTTTATGCCTACTCTGAGCCGTCCTTGCATGTTGCTGGATCATCCCCACTTTCTCAGCCACTTCTTCTACTAATTCTAGCCTCATCAACTTTCTTTCACCAACTTCATCCCAAAACACTAGATTCCAACACCGCTTCCCATATAAGGCCTTAAAAGGTGTCATCTGAATACTTGAATGAAAACTGTTATTATAAGAAAACTCAACTAAAGAAAGATGTTGATCCCAACTTCCCTGATAGTCCATTGAACAAGATCGAATCATATCCTACAAAGTTTGAATCGTTCGTTCTGACTACCCATCTGATTGAGGATGAAAAGTTGTACTGAAATTTAACTCTATTCCCAAAAACTTCTGAAGTCCCTTCAAAAAGTTAGAAGTGAACCTGGGATCTCAGTCAGACACTATGGAAAGAGGGACTCCATGTAACCTGACAATATCCTTGAGGTAAAATTGAGAAATCTGATCCAAATACATTGTATCTTGAATAGAAAGAAAATGTGCAGATTTTGTCATCTGATCAACAATAACCCAAATCACATTGTTACCTCAAGAAGTCTTTAGTAGTCCCACCACTAAGTTCATGGATACATTCTTTCATTTCTACCCTGGCACTGGATAAGTTTGAAGTATCACCTTCGGTAATTGTCGCTCTTCTTTAACCAGTTGACATGTCAAACATATCATCGTAAAATCAACAATATCTCTTTTCATTCCATCCCACCAATAATACTCCTGAAGGTCTCTGTACATCTTAGTACCACCAGGATGAATAGAAAATGGAGAACTATGTGCTTCACACAACAATTCTTTCTTCAACTGGGAATCACAAGGCATAAACAACCTTTTTTCAAATCTTAAAACACAATATTTATCAAGATTAAATTCTGGAAACTTACCCATTTTAACCAATTCTACCTTTTTCTGTAGCTCACGGTCTTCCTTCTGTGCTTGCTTAATTATGTCTAACAACAAAGACTGCACTGAAACCTGAAACAAAACAGATGTATTCCCTACACCAACAACTTCTAAGCCAAAATTCATCAAATCATTAATCAAGGGATCATGTTCCAAACGTAGCATGGTTAATGATGCATGATGTTTTTGACTTAAGGCATCTGCCACATTGTTTGCTTTCCCAGGATGGTAATTGATCATGCATTCATAATCCTTTATCAGTTCTAGCCATATTATCTACCTCATGTTTAATTAATTTTGAGTGAATATATACTTTAGACTATTATGGTCAGTATATATTTGGAATTTGGTTCTGTATAGATGATGCCTCCAAATTTTCAAAGCAAAAACCACAGCTTCCAATTCCAAATCATGTGTGGGATAATTTAGCTCATTAGGTTTAAGTTTTCTTAAAGCACAGGCAATTACATGATCATTATGCATAAAAAAACCAAGTCTTTTCAAATAAAAATCCCTGTAGATGAAAAAATCACCATTTTGGGAAGGTAAGGCCAAAACTGGAGCATTCACCAATCTCTTCTTCAGTTCCTGAAAAAAAAATATCACATTCCTTGGTCCAAACAAATTTAACTCCTTTCCGTGTTAACTTAGTTATCAGGCTAGATAACCATGCAAAGTTCTTAACAAACTGTCGGTAATAACTTGCTAAGCCCAGATTACTACAAATCTTTGTAACATTTGTGGGTCTTGGCCATTCATCAACTACTTTTGTTTTGGCAGGATCAACTGTTATTCCATCTTTATTTACAATGTGCCCAAGAAAAGAAATCTGTTGCAACAAAAAATCACACTTGCTAAATTTTTCATATAGTTTCTTTTCTTTTAATGTTTGTAAAACTACCCTTAGATGTTTTTCATGCTCCTCTTTATTTTTAGAAAATACCAGAATGTCATCAATAAATACAACCACAAACTTATCCAAGAACTCATGAAATACTCTATTCAAAATATTCATGAATACAGTAGGTGCATTAGTTTATCCAAATGGCATAACAATAAATTCATAATGCCTATATCTAGTACTAAAGGATGTTTTCGGGATTTCATATTCCTTTACCTTCAGTTGATGGTATCCGGATCTCAAGTCAATATTGGAAAACTACTGATCTCCCTGGAGCTGATCAAATAAGTTATAAATATGAGGCAAAGGATACTTGTTTTTAACAGTGATGTTATTAAAATCTCTATAATCAATGCAAAGTCTCATGGAACCATCTTTCTCTTTTAAAAAACAAAACAGGGGCTCCCCATGGTGAAGTGCTATGACGAATGAAGCCTTTGTCAAGCAAATCCTGCAACTGATTTTTCAATTCAAGAAGTTATATTGAAGCCATACTATATGGGGGTTTTGAAATTGGCTTAGCATCCGGAACTAAGTCAATTGTGAATTCGACTTCTTGATCAGGTATGACACCAGGTAACTCATCAGGAAAAACATCAAGGTATTCATTTACCACTGGCACATCATTAATTTGAATAGTTCCTTTTTTTCAACAATATGAACAAGATAACTTTGATTTCTATATTTCAATAGTTTCTCAGCTTCCTGATATGTTATCAATTTTATGGGTTCATTCTTGTATACAAACTAAAAATCTTCCTAAAAAATAACTTATTTAGCTCTACAGTCAATCTTAGAATGATAATCAGAAAGCCAGTCCATCCCCAGAATAACATCAAACTTGACTAAGGGTAAAACAACAAGGTTTTCAGGTAAAGTCTTTCCACAGACCATAATAGAAAGATTCTTATAATTCCTCTTTGCTATAACATTTACCCCTGGTGTTTTAACCACAAGTTCAGGTCTCATTTGTTGAGGTGATATTTCCAATTTACCGGAAAATTTATCAGAGATGAAGGAATGTGTATACCCCTTATTAAACAAAACTTTAGAAAAATATGAGTGAACAAACAAAGTACCTGATACAACTTTATTGGATGTCCCAACATCTACTGACGTAGTCGTAAAGGATCTCACTACACCTTTCTGCTTTTAGTCTGGCTTCTTTTCATAATTCAGATCTCTCTTTGGGCAGACATTTTCATAATGACCCATTTCACCACATTTAAAACACTTTACAGTTTGCTTATTAAAATTATTCTTAAGATCATTTTCATTTCAATCTCGGGCCATATGTCCAAACTTACCACATTTAAAACACTTCCCAGTTTTGCTACGACATTCCCCAGGGTGTTTCCTTCCACAATTTTCAAAAACTGGAAATTGGATTTTCTTACCATCAAGTTTATTTGGTTGATTCTTACCCATTGCTTTCCAACTAGACATCTTCTTCTCTTTGTTTCCAAAATGAACATGATCATCAACAAACTCCATCTCTACCATCTCAGCACATCAAACAAGTTTCTCATAACTTTTTAATTCACGGGAGTCCAACGCCCTTCGATACCTTGGTTTCAGTCCTAAGTAAAAGCGGTTGATTTTGCTATCAAGATCCAGAATAAGATTTGGTACATACCTCGCCAGTCGGGTAAAGTCCGCTTCATACAAAGCCACTGAATCTTCCTCCTTCTATTTCAATTCAAGGAATTGTTTGTCCATTCTAAGTCATACGACCCTAGTAAAATATTTTTCAAGGAAAAGACTTTTAAATTAATCCCACTCTAAGGCATCACAATCCTCCCTACCCTTGATATTCCTTACCATTTACCACCAATGAACAACTTCCCCTTCAAAATGATAAATCGCAAGACTTGCCTTTTGATTGTCTGAACATCCCATAACATCGAATATCTTTTCAAGGGATTTGATCCATCCTTCAGCTGCTACTGGGTCAGAAGATCCATTGAATGCAGGAGGATGTTGTCTCATAAAATGTTCCACTATTGTCATGTTCCATTTTGGTACATATATTGGTTCTTTTTCATGTATGCGACCACCATTTATTGCCTGCGTTAGCTGATCCATTACTGTCACAAACTGCTCAGTTCCAATCCCTACCATTCCGGGCTGTAGTTCTGGAAGGATTTCATTTTGTTAGTGCATCTCCTCTTCATCATCCATGTTCCTTATTAGGGAAACCATTCTGAACAAACATGTCTTAGATAAAGCAACATGGTAATATTTAAATGATATAACATTTCAAATTAAACATAGAGTAAAAATCATTTATGTTATTCTATTAACATCACCCTAACCCCTAAAGTTATCTAAACCATCCTCTGATACCAACTATAAGGACTCGGCCTTATTACATAAATAATCTTGAATTTAGTCAAGAAAAAACTTCCTTTTACATTGAATATCTTTTCAAGTTTAGATCTTTAGAGAATTAGGACAATACATTCATGACATTACACATTATTAAAGAGTGGATACCATAAAAATAGTTTCCATTTTTTCAAAATATAAAACATTAAAACATAATACCAGACTCCTTGACAATTCTTAAAAATTTAACATGTCTTCATTCCTTGTATTACACATCCATTAACCTGTAAAAAATCATTTAAAAACTTGGGATGAGCACAAAATCTTAGTAAGGTATGGAAAAGAAAAAAATATCGCATTAGTCCATGAATACTCATAATGTATGAAAGCATTTTCAAAAGACATTCTTGTCACCCAAATATACTTACTTTGTGTAACATGAGATTTACACAGGATCCACACAAAAAATGAGAAAATAAATATAATCATAAAGGTATATTGTGGCCTTACTTACATAATATTGTAACCATTCTTGGCTACCTTATAATTTTCAACCCTCACGGTTACCTTACTTTGTGTAACCATCCCAGTCACACTTGGAGTAACCATACGACCGACCTCCAAGTTGATCATACCCAATGCATTGGAAAGAAATACAGGTCCTGTCCTTCGTCATAAATAATTCCAAAGAACCAAAACATAATCAAACAATATGAATGATTCCATAAAAACATTTCATTTGAATTTCGTAAAACCGAATTTTAAAAGAGGATTTTTAAAGAAAATCCTCTTATAAATATCATACAATTGAAGAGAGACTTAATAGAGTGGATGGAGTATGTATATATACTTTAAATACACATAATTAAACATAATATAAATTTAACCCATCATACAAACAATTTAAAAATCACATAAATAATGAAGTAGAAGGTTAACCCAAAGAATGAAAATCGGGTTAAGAATTCACTTACCTCGGGTTTGTCTTACTTAAAACATGTTTAGACCTCCTGTATAATGGTTAAAATAGTGTTATTAATATTTTACAGAAACATTTCCATGTTTATAACATATTATATGATCATTTCATAACATCATTTCACCCTTAATTGTTAGTATTTTTCCCTTTCCACTGTTTTTGGGTGAGTTCTTAACAAGATTTCCATGATTCGTTCATTATGGACATTCTTTTCGATTGGAAGTGAAACTCCAGAATTAAAATGGAGTAGTATTTACATATATCCAGTAACATAAAATATTCCATTCATCATTTTTAATTCTTACATGAGGATGATACATAAGTTAGAACATTAATGATGTTTTTTAGATCATTTTAGTGGTTATTTGATAATAACAACCCCATTTTGTCTTATAAATTAGAACGATGAGTAAAAAAGAATTCCAGAACCATGGGTGAGTCATAAAACATATATTATAACCTGTTTCAACCATATAAATGGTTTCATGACCATATTTGAAAGAATTAATTGAAATTGAAATCACGTCGTCCACAATGTCGAGAATTCGACACAAACAGACAATGTTTTTATTCTTTAAATAAGTGGGAGAGGAGAAGAATAATGATGAGTAATTTTCCATAAACATGATAAAATATAGAATATACATGATTTATGTTGATTTAATGCCTCTTGGGTAAGGATATATGAAGAAATAATAAATAAAGAACTCAAAATAAATTAATAATTGTGTAATCGCTTACAAAAATTCGGCAGCCTAACGGCTACGCAACATGGTTTTAGAAAATATTAAAAAGATAGGGTAAAAGGGTCACCCATCCATAATTGAATCATAATATTCAGAAGATCAAGAATAAGAAAGAAATAAGAACATGGTATGGAAACTTGAAAATTATACCACATAAAAGATAACTTGAAAGGAAAAAAGAAAGAAATTGAGAATTTTTTTACCCTGTAGAGTAACCCTTAGAACATGAAGGTTGGGATCTTGGAGGCTTGAGGAAACCTTGGGAGGACTAATATGAAGGTAAGGAGGCCAGATCTTAGTTGAGGGAGAATTGGGAATGAATTAAATGAAGGGAAGAGTTGGTATTTATAGGAAAAGTGAGGGATTATTTTAATAATTTTCAAGGGACACCTCATGAGTGGTATTTACAATACCATGGGCTTTACTATGGTATTTGCCCATGTTATAAGACACTTGGGACACCTCAAATATTTTTTTACTATACAAAAGTAGTGCAGATTTATGAAATCATTATTATATCATTAATGATGTCATTAACACACCGAAACTAAAAACAGTATTTTTTACTATTCACTAAAAAATCAACTATTTCAGAAAAATTCCCAAAATTCACCCTAACCATTTATCGACGTGTAGATTTCAAAAATGAAGTCCATTTTTTGAAAATAATTTTCTAAATATTATTAATTTAATTTTTAAATAAAATCATACTTAATTCAAAAATTAACAATTCTAATTCTGTAACTACTTCTATATCACAATGAAAAATTAACCTAGATGCTATTATCTTAAAGCCTTAATAAAATAGACTCTATATAATATACTGAACACAATTGTAGATGAAAATTTCTTGAAATTCAAAACATATAAGTGGAAAAAAATATGTTAAAAGGCTAGTTATAAATATCTACTTAAAACAATGTTCCATGCATTTCTATTTATTTTTATAAAAACATGGGGTGTTACATTATACCCACCTTCTTGAAATTGCATCCTTGAATTTTTATTTACTTATTAAACAACTGAGGGTATTTTTCTCTCATAGCATTTTCAGACTCCCATGTTTCTTCTTCAACCATGTGGTTTCTCCATAAAACCTTTACCTGGTTTATTACCTTATTCCGTAATACTTGTTCTCTTCGATCAAGAATTTGAAATGGTTTCTCTTCATAAGAAAGGTTCACTTCCAGCTGAACTGCTTTTGGGCTCAAGGCATGTGATGAATCTAGCACATACTTTCTCAACATCGAAACATGAAAAACATTGTGTACCTGAAACAAACTCGGAGGCAAAGCTACGCGGTATGCAACTGTTCCAACTTTCTCTAAGATTTCAATCAGACTAATGAATCGTGGACTTAGCTTCCCTTTCCTACCGAAACACATAACACTTTTCCAAGGAGATATTTTAAGGAAAACATGGTCACCTACCTCGAAAGAGAAGTCTTTCCTTCTGTTATCAGCATAACTTTTCTGCCTACTCTGAGTTTTCCTCATGTGCTGCTGGATCATCCTCACTTTCTCCACCACTTATTCTACTAATTCTGGCCCCATCAAATTTCTTTCACCAACTTCATCCCAAAACACTGGAGTCCGACACTGCTTCCCATACAAGGCCTCAAAAGGCGACATCTGAATACTGGAATAAAAACTGTTATTATAAGAAAACTCAACTAAATAAAGATTCTAATCCTAACTTCTCTAATAGTCCATTGAACAAGCTCAAAGCATATCCTCCAAAGTTTGAATCATTCATTCTGACTTCCCATCTGATTAAGGATGAAAAGTTGTACTGAAATTTGACTATGTGCCCAACAACTTTTGAAGTCCCTTCCAAAAGTTAGAAGTGAACTTGGGATCTCGGTCAGACACTATGGAAAGAGGGATTCCATGTAACCTGACAATCTCCTTGAGGTACAATTGAGAAAGCTAATCTAAATACATTGTATCACGAATAGAAAGAAAATGTGAAGATTTTTTCAGCCGATCAACAATAACACAAATCACATTGTTACCTCGAGAAGTCTTTGGTAGTCCCATCACGAAGTCCATGTATACATTCTCCCATTTCCACCCTAGCACTGGAAAAGGCTGAAGCATCCCCTTCGGTAATTGTCACTCTACTTTAACCTATTGACATTTCAAACATCTCATGTTAAAATCAACAATATCTCTTTTCATTCCATCCCACCAATAATACTCTCGAAGGTCTCTGTACATCTTAGTACCTCCAGGATGAACAGAAAATGGAGAACTATGAGCTTCACACAACAATTATTTCTTAAATTGAGAATCACAAGTCACACAAAACCTTATTCCATATCTTAAAACACAATCTTTATCAAGATTAAATTCTTGAAACTTACCCATTTTTACAAATTCTACCTTTTTCTATAGCTCACAGTCTTCCTCCTCTGCTTGCTTAATTCTATCTGACAACAAAGACTACACTAAAACCTGAAACAAAACAGATGTATTCCCTACACCAACAACTTCTAAGCCAAAATTCATCAAATCATTAATCAAGGGATCATGTTCCAAACATAGCATGGTTAATGATGCATGATGTTTCCAACTTATGGCATCTGCCACATTTTTTGGTTTCCCAGGATGGTAATTGATCGTGAAGTCATAATCCTTTATTAGTTCTAGCCATATTCTCTTCCTCATGTTTAATTCCTTCTAAGTGAATATATACTTTAGACTTTTATGGTCAGTATATATTTGAAATTTGGTTCCGTATAGATGATGCCTCCAAATTTTCAAAGCAAAAACCATAGCTTCCAATTCCAAATCATGTGTGGGATAATTTATCTCATGAGGTTTAAGTTGTCTCAAAGCATAGGTAATTACCTGATCATTTTTCATCAAAACACAACCATGTCCTTTCAAAGAAGCATCATTGTAGATGACAAACTCACCATTTTGGGAAGGTAAGTCCAAAACTGGAGCATTCAACAATCTCTTCTTCAGCTCTTGAAAACAAACATCACATTCCTCTGTCCAAAAAAATTTAACTCCTTTCCATGTTATCTTAGTTATCAGGCTAGATAACCGTGCAAAGTTCTTAACAAACCGTTAGTAATAACTTGCTAAGCCCAGAAAACTACGAATCTCTGTAACATTTGTGGGTCTTGGCCATTCATCAATTACTTTTGTTTTGGCAGGATCAACTGTTATTCTATCCTTATTTAAAATGTGCCCAAGAAAATAAATCTGTTGCAACCAAAAATCACACTTTCTGAATTTTCCATATAGTTTCTTTTATTTTAATGTTTGTAAAACAACCCTTAGATGTTTTTCATGCTCCTCTCTATTTTTAGAAAATACCATAATGTCATCAATAAATACAAACACAAACTTATCCAAGAACTCATGAAATAATCTATTAATATGATTCATGAATACAGCAGGTGAATTAGTTAATTAAAATGGCATAACAACAAATTCATAATGCCCATATCTAGTATGAAATACTATTTTCAGGAAGTCATCTTCCTTCACCTTCAGCTGATGGTATCCGAATCTCAATTCAATCTTTGAAAAGTATTGAGCTCCCTAGAGCTGATCGAACAAGTCATCAATATGAGGCAAAGGATACTTTTTTTAATAGTGAAGTTATTCAAAGCTCTATAATAAATGCAATGTCTCATTGAACCATCATTATTTTTAACAAAAAAAGCAGGGGCTCCCCATGGTGAAGTGCTAGGACGAATGAAGCATTTGTCAAGAAAATCCAGCAACTAATTTTTCAATTCAAGAAGTTCTATTGGAGCCATACGATATGAGGGTTTTGAAATTGGCTTATCATCAAGAACTAAGTCAATTGTGAATTTGACTTCTCGATCAGGTGTGACACCGAGTAACTCATCAGAAAAAACATCAAGGTATTCATTTACCACTAGCACATCATTAATTTGAATAGTTTCCTTTTTTTCAACAATATGAGCAAGATAACTTTCATTTATATATTTCAATAGTTTCTCAGATTTCTGATATGTTATCAGTTTTATGGGTTCATTATTGTATAAAAACTTAAACTCTTTCTGAAAAACAACTTCTTTAGCTCTATAGTCAATCTTAGCATGATAATCAAAAAGCCATTCCATCCACAGAATAACATCAAACTCGAATAAGGGGAAAACAACGAGGTTTGCAGGTAAAGTCTTTCCACAAACCACAATAGAAAGATTCTTATAATTCCTCTTTGCTATAACATTTCCCCCTAGTGTTTTACCAACAAGTTTGGGTCTCATTTGTTGATGTGATATTTACAATTTACCAAAAAATTTCTCAGAGATGAAGGGATGTTTAGACCCTGTATCAAACAAAAATTTTGAAAAATCTGAGTGAACAAAAAAAGTACCTGATACAACATCATTGGATGGCCCAACATCTGCTGACGTAGTAATAAAGGATCTCACTACACCTTTCTGCTTATAGTTTGTCTTCTTTGCATCATTCGAGTCTCTCTTTGGGCAGACATTTACATAATGACCCATTTCACCATATTTAAAACACTTTACAATTTTCTTATCAGGATTATTCTTAAGATCATTTTCATTTCAATCTAATGCCATATGTCCAAACTTACCACATTTAAAAAACTTCCCAGTTTTTCTAAGACATTCCCCAGGGTGTTTCTTTCCACACTTTTCACAAACTAGAAATTGGATTTTCTTACCATCAGATTTATTTGGTGGATTCTTACCCATTTCTTTCTAACTGGACCTCTTCTTCTCTTTGTTTCCAAAATTCACATGATCATCAGTAAACTCCATCTCTACCCTCTCAGCACATCGGAAAAGCTTCTCATAACTTTTGAATTCACAGGAGGCCAATGCCCTTTGATACCTTGGCTTCAGTCCTGAGTAAAAGTAGTTGATTTTTCTATCAAGATCCAGAATAAGATTTGGTGCATACCTCACCAGTCGGGTGAAGTTCGCTTCATGCACAACCTCTAAATATTCCTCCTTCTGTTTCAATTCAAGGAATTGTTTCTCCATTCTAAGTCGTATGACCTTAGTAAAATATTTTTCAAGGAAAAGACTTTTAAATTCATCCCACTCTAAGGCATAAAAATCCTCTATACCCCAGATATTCCTTACCATTGACCACCAATGATCAGTTTCCCCTTCAAAATGATAAATCTCAAGACTTACCTTTTGATTTTCTGAACATCCCATAACATTGAATATCTTTTCAATGGATTTGATCCATCCTCCAGCTTCTACTGGGTTAGAAGATCCATTGAATGTAGGAGGATGTTGTCTCATAAAATGTTCCACTAATGTCATGTTCCATTTTGGTACCTATATTTGTTCTCTTGCATGGATTCCACCACAATTTATTTCCTGGGTTAGCTGAGCCATTACTGTCACAAACTACTCTGTTCCAATCCCTACCATTCCGGGCAGCAGTTCTGAAAGGATGTCATTCTGTCGGTGCCTCTCCTCTTCAGCATCCATGTTCCTTCTAAGGACAACCATTCTAAACAAACATGTCTTAGATAAAGCAACATGGTAATCTTTAATTGATATAACATTTCAAATTAAACATAGAGTGAAAAACATTTATGTTATTCTATTAACATCACCCTAACCCCTAAAGTTATCTTAACCATCCTCTGATACCAACTATAAGGACTCGGCCATATTACATACATAATATTGAATTTAGTCAAGAAAACACTTCCTTTTACATTGAATATATTTTCAATTTTAGATCTTTAGAGAATTAGGAAAATACATTCATGACATTACACATTATTACAGAGTGGATACAATAAAAATGGTTTCCATTTTTTCAAAATATAAAACATTAAAACATAAAAAAACTCCTTGACAATTATTAAACATTTAACAAGTCTTACTTCCTTGTATTACACATACATTAACTTGTGAAAAATCATTTAAAAACATGGTATTAGCATAAAATCTCAGTAAGGTATGTAAAATAAGGAAAGATCACATTAGTCCATGAATACTCATAACGTGTGAAAGCATTTTCAAAAGACATTATTGTCACCCATATATACTTACTTTTAGTAACATGAGATTTAAAAAAGATCCACAGAAAACATGAGAACATAAATATAATCATAAAGGTATCTTGGGGAATTACTTATATAATCCTGTAACCATTCTTGGCTACCTTATAATTTGTTACCCACACAACTACCTTACATTGTGTAACCATCACAGTCACACTTGGATTAACTATACGACCGACCTCCAACTTACTCATACCCAATGAATTGGAAAGAAATATAGATCCCACCCTTCATTATAAATAATTCCCAAGAACCAAAACATAATTAAACAATATGAATGAATATATAAAAACATTTCTTTGGAATTTCGTAAAACCAAATTTTAAAAGAGGATTTTTAAAGAAAAGCCTCTTATAAATATCATACAATTTAAGAGAGACTTAATAGAGTGGATGGAGTATGTATATATAATTTAAATACACATAATGAAACATAATATAAATAGAACCCATCACACAAAAAATTTGAAAATCACATAAATAATGAAGTAGAAGGTTAACCCAAAGAATAGAAATCAGGTTAAGAATTCTCTTACCTCGGGTTTGTGTTACTTAAAACTTGTTTAAACCTCCATTATAATGGTTAAAAGAGTGTTATTAATATTTTACGGAAACATTTACATGTTTATAAAATCTTATATGATCATTTCATAACATCATTTAACCCTTAATTGTTAGTATTTTTCCCTTTGCACTGTTTTTGGGTGAATTCTTAACTAGATTTCCATGATTGGTTCATGATGGACATTCTTGTCGATTGGAAGTGAAAATCCATAATTGGAATGGAGTATTATTTTAATATATCCAGTAACATAAATTATTCCATTCATAATTTTTAATTCTTACATGAGGATGATTCATAAGTTAGAACATTAATGATGTTTGTTTAGATCATTTTAGTGGTTATTTGATAATAACAACCCCGTTTTCTCTTATAAATTAGAAGGATGAGTAAAAAAGAATTCCAGAACCATGGGTGAGTCATAAAACATATATTATAACCTGTTTAAACCATATAAATGGTTTCATGACCATACTTGAAATAATTAATGGAAATTGAAATCACGTCGTCCACAATGTTGATATTTGGACACAAACAGACAATGTTTTTATTCTTTAAATAAGTGGGAGAGGAGAAGAATAATGATGATTAATTTTCCATAAACATGATAATATATAGAATATACATGATTTCTGGAGATTTCATGCCTCTTGGGTAAGGATATATGAAGAAAGAATAAGGAAAGAACTCAAAATAAAAGAATAATTGTGAAATCGCTTACAAAAATTCGGCAGCCTAACGGCTACGCAACATGGTTTTAGAAAATATTTAAAAGATAGGGGACAAGGGTAACCCATCCATAAATGAATCATAATATAGATAAGATAAATAATAAAAAATAAATAAGAACATGGTATGGAAACTTGAAAATTATACCATATAAAAGAGAACTTGAAAGGAAAAAAGAAAGAAATTGAGAATTTTCTTACCGTGTAGAGTAACCATTAGAACTTGAAGGTTGGGACCTTGGGGGCTTGAGGAAACCTTGGGAGGAATACTATTAAGGTAATGAGGCCAGAGATTTATTTAGGGATAATTGGGAATGAATTCAATGAAGGGAAGAGTTGGTATTTATAGGAAAAGTGAGGGATTATTTTAATAATTTTCAAGGGACACCTCATGAGTGGTATTTACAAAACCATGGGTTTGACACTGGTATTTGCCCATGGTATAAGCCAATTGGGACACCTCACATATTATTTAACTATAAAAAAGTCTACCAGATTTATTACATCATTATTATATCATTAATGATGTCATTAACACACCGAAACTAAAAACTGTATTTTTTACTATTCACCAAAAAATCGATTATTTCAGAAAAATTCCCAACATTCACCCTAACCATTTATCGACGTGTAGATTTCAAAAATTAATTCCATTTTATGAAAATAATTTTCTAAATATTATTAATTTATTTTTTAAATAAAATCATACTTAATTCAAAAATTAACAATTCTAATTCTCTAACTACTTCTATATCACAATGAAAAATTAACCTTGATGCTATTATCTTAAAACCTTAATAAAATAAAATAATAATGAAATTTACTATTCATTAGTGTCATATTATGATTCATATTACTATTCATAAGGTTATGTTACTATTCACCAAAAAAACAAGTTGGTTCTAATAGACTCCAAATAATATACTAAACACAATTGTAGATGATAGTTTCTTGAAATTTAAAACATAGAAGTGGAAAAAATATGTTAAAAGGCTAGTTATAAATATATATTTAAAAAAAAGTTCCTTACATTTCTATTTATTTTTATAAAAACATGGGGTGTTACAGTATCATTGCAACAAAGTTTTTGAAATTAGTTACCATTATAGCATATAAACATGCTTTATCTACTGATCTTATTGTCATACCCATGATTGAATTTGATATAATCCTCGGCGTGGATTGTCTTTCAGACCATGATGTAAAAATATATTGTAAGAAGATGGAGGTTACAATTTTTTATGATGACAAGGAATCCCTTATCTTTAAAGAAATAAACATCATCATTTGCTTCTCATCTAGATCCACCCCCAGTAGCTCTATTAAATTCAACAATTAGGGCGGCAAAGAGTGAAATAACTATGGGTGAGGAAAGGAATGTTAAAATATAAGACATACCTATTATGTAAGAATATGTTGATGTGTTTCAAGAGGATTTACCTGGACATCCTCTAGAAGGAGAAATTAAATTTTCCATTGACTTAATTCATGGCTCAAGGCCCATATCAAAGACCCCTTATAGAATGGCCACTGTGGAATTAGTGGAACTAAATAAACAATTAGAGTAATTGAGTAATATAGTATGTATTCACCCTAGTGTTTCTCCATGGTGAACCCCTGTTCTTTTTGTTAAAAATAAATATGGATCTATGAGGTTGTGCATTGACTATAGGGAGATCAATGATATAACAATAAAGTTCAAGAATCTCCAACCTATCATTGATGATTTATTCGATCAACTTCATTGAGATCAATATTTATCAAAGATTAACCTTTGATCTGGATATCATCAGTTCTGTATGAAGAAGGAAGACAATACGAAGACAAAATTTTGTACCAGGTATGGGCATTATGAGTTTGCAGTAACACCTTTAGGATTGACTAATTCACCTTCTATCTTCATGGATCTAATGAATAATGTTTTCAGGGAATATCTTGATAACTTTGTAGTGGTATTTATTAATTATATCTTGGTATACTCCAAAATCTATGAAGATCATAAAAATCACTTGCTCACTATTCTAAAGACTCTTAAAAGAAATGAATTATATAGTAAGTTTAGTAAGTGTGAATTCTAGCTTCATAAGATTTATTTTCTTGTCCATATTTTCTCAAAGGATGAAATCTCTGTTGATCCATCTAAGATAAGAGCAATAAAATAATGGTCAGCGCCAAAGAGTATAACTAAGGTACATAGTTTTATTGGTTTAGTAGGTTATTATCAGCATTTCGTCCAGAATTTTTCCCGATTGGCTAACCCATTAACCAAGCTCACGCGTAAAGGGGTTAAATTTGTTTGGAAAAAAGAGTGTGAAGAATGTTTTGAAGAACTGAAGATAATATTATTCAATGATCCTATCTTGACTCTAACATTAGGGAATGATGGGTTTATTTTTTATAGTTATGCTTTAAATAAAGGAGTTAGTTGTGTCCTTATGTAGAATTGTAGAGTTGTTGCCTATGAATCCAAATAGCTAATGATTCATGAACAAAACTATCATAATCATGATATTGAGTTATTAGTTGTAATCTTTACTCTGGAGATATGGAAAAACTATCAATATGGTGAAAAAGGTAAGATATATACCGATCGAAAGATTTTGAACTATATTTTATCACCAAAAGAACTCAACACGAGGCAAACACGATGGCTTGAACTATACAAGGATTATGATTTCACTGTACAATACCACCCGAGAAAGGAAATTAAGGTGGAAGATGATTTGAGGAGAAAGGATCACAGAGTTCTAAACAAGATAAGAGTTGAAAGGGATCCTATGTTCATAGATCTAGTAATAATGGATATGGGAATAATCATGGAAGGTGAAACATCAATACTTTTTAAAATGATTTCCAAACCATTTTTACTAGAAAGGATAAAAAGTTCTCAGACTAATGATGAGGAGTTTCAAACAAAATTAAAGTTGTGAATGATGGGAGAATGATTGAATTCATATATAATGATAGAATTTTGAAATTTAGGAGGAGGCTTTGTGTTCCCAATATACCTGGTCTAAAAAGGGAATTGTTGGATGATGCTCATAGATCCAATTCCTCTATACTCCCTGGAAGCACTATGATGTATAGAGATTTGAAGGAAAATTTTTTGTGGGGAAACATGAAGATAGAGATTTCTGATTATGTGTCAAGATGTATGGTTTTTCAATAGGTGATGGATGGAAGACAACATCCTAGAGTTGTCATGAAACCTCTTCCCATACCTGAGTGTAATTGGGATGATATTATGATGGAATTTTTCATTGGGCTACCAAAGACTCCTAGAAGGAATGATGCAATATGGGTAATTTTTGATCGTCTTACAAAGTCAGTACATTTTATTGCTATAAGAGAAGATTTACCACTTGAACGTTTAAAAAGATTATATATTAATGAACTTTTAAGACTTCATGGAGTACATCTATTGATTTTTTTTATGATCGTGATCCTCGTTTCTCATCATGATTCTGGAAAAGTCTTCAGAAATACATAGACACTAAAATTCATTTGAGCACTACCAACCACCCTCAAACTGATTGACAATCAAAATGAACTATTCAAACCTTATAATACATATTGAGATCTTTCTCACATGACTTTCAAGGTATGTGGGATCAGTATTTACCTTTGGAATAATTTTTCTATAAAAATATCTTCCATTAAAATATTCAGATGGCACCATATGAAGCATTATATGGAAAGAGATGTTGCACACTAACTTGTTGGGATAATGTTGGTAAAAGAAAACTCGTAGGCATAGAACTTGTCGAGAAAACAATATAAAAGTTGAAGATTATCCAAACCCACATCAAAGCAACTCAAAGTAGGAAAAAGAGATATGATGATGACTAAAGGAAGGATTTGGAATTTCAAGTAAGAGATCATATTTTCTTGAAGGTAACTCCATGGAAGGGTGTATAACGTTTCTGTAAAAATAGTAAATTGAGTCTGAGGTACATCGTACCTTCCGAAATTCAAGTATGAATTGGAGTTGTAACTTATCGTTTCAAAATGCTGCCAAGTCTATTCAAATTTTATGATGTGTTATATATATCAATGTTGAGAAAATACATGCTTGACCCAATGCATGTACTCACCTATGAAGAAATAGAATTGCAACCTGATCGGTCTTATTGTGAAGATCCTGTCAAGATTCCTGGTACCCGAGAACATGTATTGAGAAACTGGACGACTCGTCTAGTAAAAGTTCTATGGAGAAATCATAAGATGGGAGATGCAACGTGTGAACCTGAGGAACTTATGATGAAGAACCACCAGACTCTTTTTATATAGTAATATTATAGAAATTTAGAGGATGAAATTATTTGAAAGTGGGAAGAATGTAACGCCCCAAGCTTCTATGGTATACTTCTCTTTGAATAATTCAATAGCTTGCGTTGTACGCATCTTCGAATTCTATCACCCCACAACCAATCAAACTAGCCGTAATGAATAGTAAAACCCACTTCATGAAATTTTAAATAATTTTAATTTTCAAAATGGACTTAATTTTTGGATTGGTAATATCAAAATTATCTTAGGGTGAATTTTTGTTATTTTTTTGAAAACAATCAATTTTATATGAATAGTGAAAAACACTACGTTATTGTTTAAAACTGACATTTATTTAAATAATTTTTATTTTTATTTAAATTTATTTTAAACTAAAAATAGATACATAATACCTATATTAGTTCAATTAAATTCATTAGAGTAATTTTATAATATGATTAGATATATAAAATTTTATTGATCTTTTTAACGTCTTTTACCGAACTTCTAGAAACATTTTCAAATTTGCATAAAACATAATTTTACCACTTCAGTGAATTGGTTTTCAAAAATCCTAGAGACCTGGTTGACATCAGTAATTAAAATTTTCTTCAATAGGATGAAAATAATTTTTTTTGAATAGTAGCGTTTGAATTTTATTTACCACGGTTAAAAGTAAATTGGGTAATTAAAGGAAAAAATGATATTATAATTACCCTAACACATGTCCTAATTATATTGGATAAGTTTTTTTTACCAAAATAAACATTAGTAAAAAAAAATATGATCCTCTTTGATCCAGTTGGTCTAGATTAGGACATTTATTATTATTTTAGTTTAAGAAGAGTTAAAAGTGTAAAATTCAATGTTTAATAACTAAACCATTTTCCTTATAGAGTTCTACATAAGATAAATTTGAATATAAATATTCATTATAAATAAAAAAATATTTCCTACATAATGGTATTTTATTTATAATTTTTATACATTAAATAATTAAATTTATTTATGACACAATGATGATGTAGTAATTACCTTATTAATGAATGATTAAAATAATTGATATTATAAATATCAAAATAATTGTAAATTGAAACTTTTTATGCATTCCACTAATTTTATAGGTTAATATAACATGTTAGTATTTATTTAATATATTTTTATCGATGCAATCAAGTATTTTTTACTTAAAAGAACCAAATACTAAATAGTGTCAAAATTAACATAAATGAGTTTTAAAAAAATACTATATTATTAAATGATAAAATATTCCTAAAAATATAAGGTTCGGCCAAAGGACTTATATAAGGATATATATATGTCACTAATGAACCATTTTAGGATCACTTAGAATTTTATAGTATGTTTATTAACCATGTAATATAATAATACAAGAAGACATTGTAAAAGTTAAACTATTTAACTAAGAGTCAAATCTAAAAGATAAGGTTAATATGTTGACCTATAATTGTATAAAACCTATTGGTTGAGAGTATTTTGACCCATACCCACCTTATCAAAGAAATAAATCCATTTGGATCTAATATAAACAAAAAATAATTTTAAAATAAAATAATATTTCAAGCTTTTCCAAAAGTGACCCTCACCTCACATATAAAAGGGTACTTATCCTTCTCTCAAAATCACACCTCCAAAGACATTTTACTCTGCCAACCCCTGCTCAAATATCTTCCCAAATACCCTAAATATGAGCTAGAGGCATTATTTGATCATAAATCCAAATGAAGGATCCTTTTTGATCAAATCAAAAAGGATGCACCAGAAGAAGAGGTAATAATTTTATTACCTCTTTCAAAGTTCTTTTCTTCTTCCAATTACTCTTTCTTTGTTGTATCCATACCAAAATAAAAACTAAAATACCGTATACATACTGTTATGTTATTATAAATATGGTACAAACTTATTCATTATTCAATCAATCTTATGAATGATAAAGTCACCCTACGTGCGTACGCACGACTTACCGTCTCCACGTCATGGTGTAGTTTTTTATTTCACACTCTATTATTTGGATGGGAATAATAGTGAGTTTTATTAATTTAAATAATAAATATAAAATTTTAATGATTATTTATATGTAATATACCATCCTATTACATACGATTTAACCATTAATATAATGATATTCTCTCTCGTGCATATGTAAGGATTATCATCCCCATGAATGCGATGAGATTCATTACGCATTGTAACCATTAAAGAATAATTTTAATTTTATGATTAAAAAAACTTAATATCATTCTTGATATGAATGAAATACGTCATATCCATAACAAACATGACGTACATAACAAAAAATATAAAGGAAAATGAATCAGTTAACACCTGAAACAATGATATTACTAAAATATTATTAACAAAGAAGTTTTTGAAGATCATATATGATATCATATTTATGTATGTGGTTATTTTAAAATTTAATAACAATTATTTAACTATTATACTGTTGATTAACGTACCCTCGACTAAAAAAAGTACAAGGTAAGGGTTAGTTTAACAATATCATAATTATCCAAGGATGTTTATACGTAAGCATATACTGGGAATTCTTTATCATCCTCATCGGTGTTTCTTAAAAATGTATTTGAAAACATTTTTATTATTTCATAGTATATGGGTAAAAGTAATTTATATATTTTTTAACTTTTTATAAAATGTTTGTAAATGAATCTTTCCATCTTACTTTATGACCTCTTTGACAAATTAAGGTAAGAATGTTTTTTTAACGTATACGGTGGGTGAATCTATTTTCCGCCGTTATAACACCTTCTAAAATTAACTTACAATATTATAAGAATATTTTCCAAATAAATGATTTCTTTTATAATTATGCGAATTTTAAATGATTTCAAAATAGAAAGTGATATTTCTCTCAAATAGTTTTCATTTCATCCATGTCATCATCCTTTTGATAGATTTTACACATGTTTGAAGTTGATTTATTATGAAATAATATTCCATATTGTATGGAAGGTTTTGTGATATGTTGGAATGTGGATGTGTTATTTTTATACAATTCATGGTTTATGGTTAAAGTTTTAAAATTTTGTATTCTAGTTTTAGTACGAATGTTTATGTTTTGTTTCAACCTTTTCATATGAGAAATGCATTGAACTTAGTAAGTGAGGGGTGGAGCCTGATATAGCTCCTCGATGCATCGGTAAGTCTCATGGAAAAAACTAGTGTCTTGGCAAAAGGCCTTGAAAAAATTTTATTTTTAGTCTTTCCACAAGTCCTTGACTATGTGTTTATGATGTCCAACATTATGCATTCCGTTATTATGAAATATGTATTTATATTAAATGTGATTATTTGACTATTTAAATATCAATGTGAATAATTTAATGGTATTATTTGATTTATCTTTTCCATATTATGCTAAAGTTTAAGTTTAAAAGGTTTGTGTTTTAGTCATATACATTGCCTTACATGTTTATGCTTATTTATGATAATTTCCTCTATATTGTTATCCTTACTGAGAATCTGAGCTCACCCATTTTTATGTTTTCCTTTTCCCTAAATTTTAAGAAGTATATTGTGATTGACCTACAAGGACAGGATAAGGTATGTGAGTGTGTTCAAAGGGGATACAATGATGTTGTTTTTTTATTTCATGATGTAATGTAAAACTTATGTATGTATCTAGTACTTCCAAGGATACTAAACTAATCAGTATTTTGAGACTTGATCTATTGTGATCATGCCAATTTTATGTAATAATGAACCGACTCTAGGTAACTAGGTTTGGGGCACTACAATGCCTTTAAAGAGAAATGATTTTTAATTTTATAAAATAATTTTTTTATGTATATAGTTTATAAATAAACTCAACCTAGTATTCCTTTGGATTTTATTCTTTAAAAAATACAATGTTTTAAATCATATAAAAGACATAAAATAAAGACATGTCTACATTGGACCACTATAGTTGGTATCAAAGTGATTTTTTATTTATTTATGGATATTAGTTTTTTATCATAATAATTATGGTTATAGAAACTAAGTTATAGCCATAGATATTATTCTAAGTATAGTATTATATCCTCCAATATATATAAAGTCATCATTAGTTAGTTTTCTTAGAAATGCATCTTTATCTGGATACTAGAAAGCAGATGTGGTTGTGGTACAGATGCTTGTAGTTGTAATTACATTGAAAAGGGTTGGTTGAGAATTGAATTGATCTTCACTCTAATTCACTATGGGTAGACCTAATAATGCACACCTGGATAGACACTCCTATGGGATATACATTTTGATGATATAATCTTTACAAACCTAAATGAATAATTTATTTCCTGTTTTGTTTAAGAGGTTTAGTTAAGAACTTTGAGAAAATCCAACTGATATTTTTACAAATAATTATATATGTTAAAATATAATAATTATAGACTAATATGATTGCATCAATGGGTATGATGTTTTTAAGTGAAATTCTTTTAATTTTATTATTCCCACATAATATATTTTTTTATCACTAATGTTATCTCTTTTTTGGTTTTAGAAATAGATGTAACTAGAAGAAACCATGTTAATAATGGGTGAGAGGTTCAATGTGATTGTTCCCCAAAAAAAACCCAATGTAATGGAAGCATGAGTAAAACATACCATAAAAAATTCCCAATAAATTATCATAAGATATGAATAAAAATGTAAATCATTTTGATATTTTAAATGCCCAAAGGAATGGGAATCATGGTATTGAGTATTTCAAGTGGAAACATCCACCCACTTTTAGTAGATCTTTATATTCACTTATCTTCATGAAATGGATCAATGTGATGGAAAATTTATTTTATATTACCTAGTGCTCAAAACAAAAGAAGTTTATTTTGTTTGTCAACTATCTATATGGTGAAGCTAACCCAAAATGGAATATTATTAGTAATACAATGAATAAAGAGTAAGTATACACAATTTAATGGTAATATTTTAAGAAAGTATTAATGAGAAATTATTTTCCTTAAACTATTCACATGACGATAGAGAAGGAATTATTAGGTTAAAAAATTATTATGAATCCATCAAAACTTATGAATAAAACCTCATCATTCTCACAAGATATGCCTCTAGTTTGATATTTTATTTAGAATTTGACATCAATAACTTATTTAGTGGATCAATAAAAGAACTGAAAATTATTTTTCGATAAGAGTTTTTAGAAACTGTGGAGAAATTTTTTATGTTTTATAAATTTAGATACGGATCTATGGTCTTTTAGTGCTTCAAAGAGGGGTAAGATTTTAATAATGTGTTATTGAAAAATTATTTTCCTCTAACTATTAACATTAACATAGAGAAAGAATTATTGGATTAAAAAAACAAGGATTAATCCATAATAATATATGAATAAAACTTCATGATGTTCACCAGATATGACTCTATTTTTATCTTTGATCTATAAAGTGAAGTAAATGATTTATTTTGTGGATTAAAAAATAGCATTGAAAAGGATTTTTTCCATAAGAGTTTTTATAAACTGTGGAGAAAGAAAGATGTTTTATAAATGTGGATATGGAATCTTGGGCCTCTTAGTGCTCCAGAGAGGGAAAAGGGAAGGTGGAATACCAAGGGAACCTGGACAATAATTCACATGGGGGATGAAATTTTAACCCCATACTTGCCAAAAGTGGGGGAAGAAGAACTTGGGTAATTACCATAAAGGACCAGGGAAGTGATTTATGTGTGTAAAATTAGTCCATCAATCTTATAACTATAAAAATAAGGCTAAGAGTCTGATTAACATAATAATTTTGAAGAAGTTCCATTCTTATGATCTACCCGCACCACAATGCATCATGTGCAAAGACTGACCTACCAAACTAAGGGAACAAATATTTTTATCTGTAATCACTATAATTGTGGTAGATCATGAAAAATAAGTGATGTGAGGAACACTAAATAACTATTCTATGTCTTCAAGAACATTAATTGATTTTTCTTCCTCACCTTCATTCACACGACAAAAACTATTTAAGAATGTAGAATCACCACATCAAGCAATAGAATTTGACATAGTTCTTCTTTCATGGATTAACTTTACATTTATATATAACATATCAGTTTTTAGGGAATTGAGTCTCATTTCATTTCCTAAATTATCATGTTATTATGTATAAATATTGGAATAATCATTAATTTAACTTGGAAGCATATTATATAATATTCATCATGATACCCAACAACGAGGTATTTGTAGCTCAAATTATCAGAGAGGAAATCATCATTGATGACATGACTGTTGTAAATTAATATGATGATTCATTTATTGAGGATCTTCTTAGTTTTTCCCCCGAGTGTGCGATTGAGTTTTCAATAAAACTCATACTGGTTTCTATTCTTATATCTTATGGAATGGATCCTGGTGAGTTATATTAATTAAGGAAGTAGTCATAATAAAATATGAATAAGGGTTTTATATACCCTATTTATTCACCATGGGGTGTTCCAATCCATTTTTTTAATAATAAGAATGGATAAATGTTCCTTTTGACTAACCATCATGCCCCTAAAAAGAAACAAATTACCCTATATCAATGACTCTGATCCACCCATAGGTTCTCTATACTTTTCAATGAATAAAATTCGATTTGGATATCATTAGTTAAGGGTCAAAAGGAAGGATATTTTAATGACATGATTCTGAAATATGTATGTACATTATGAGATTATACTGATTAAATTTGGATTAAATAATTATTGCACTATTTTTATAGATCTAATGAATATAGTCTTTAGATACAACAAAGATCAATTTGTTTTTATCTTTACAGATCATATTTTGATTTATTGTAAGATGAAGGTAGATCATGTAGATTATTTATATATTGCTTTAATTATATTAATAAATGATAAATTTTATTCAAAATTTAAAAAATGTTAGTTTACCTAAAAAAGTGACATTATTGGGTCAATAGATAACTAGGGATGTAATATCCAGAGATCCTTCAAAGATATAAGTTATTGATCAATGTACCAACCCATATATTGTAACTGAGATCCATAATTTTATTAGGTTAGTTGTACACTATCGATGATTTTGGTTAAATTACTCATAGTTAAAGAATCCACTAATAATGTTAACATGGAAGGGTGTGAAGTTCCATTGGATAGAGTAATGTGAATAATATTTTATTTAATTGAAGAATAGATTGTTCCCAACACCCATACATACATTAAAATTTAGTGGGGAAGGGTTTTTAATATATAATTATGCCTTGAATAAGGTATTTTGATGAATAATCATACAAAATGAAAAGGTAATTGTGTATTACTCGTGATAATTTAAAACTCATGAGAAAAAATACATAATATATGATTTAGAACTAGCAGTGTTGATCTTTGAATTAAAAAATTGGTGCAATTATCTCTATGTTGAGAAGTGATATATTTATACCCACCACAAGAGTTTGAAATATTTATACTTATAGGAGCTAAATATGATAAAAAATAGATGGTTGGAATTGATCAAATACTAGGTCTTCTCAATACATTGTGACCCTATGAGGGAAAATAAGGTTGATGGTGCTTTGGGAAGAAATATAATGCTACCTTATCTATGATTAGGGTTAAAAAAGACCCAATATTTATGTATTTTCAAATGATAAATCATAAATTCAAAATGGAATGTTAGAATTCCTATCCTTCTCTAGAGATTGGTTGAACGTCTATTCATGTGAAGATAAAATAATAACCTAAATATGATGTAGAGTGATAGAAATTGGTAAGGAAATTTTCAAAGTTTAACATTGATAAAGATGTAATAATAAGGATTGTAACCAAGATAAATATTCTATAAAAACCAAAACTGAATAGGTAAATAGTTTATAATTCTCATAGATCTTTTTTATCTATTAATCCAAGAAGAATAAACAAATATATAGATCTAATAAAAAAATGGTAGGATAACATGAAGAGGGAGTTCACAAAGTACATATCTTGATGTATTGAATTCCTACATGTTAATTATGAATGAAAAATATTCTAAGGGGATGATG
This sequence comes from Viscum album, assembly GCA_963277665.1. NCBI lineage: Eukaryota > Viridiplantae > Streptophyta > Magnoliopsida > Santalales > Viscaceae > Viscum > Viscum album. The sequence goes on from OY728157.1 coordinate 1,780,254,652, forward strand.
AAACCATTACCTATACTAGTATGAAAATTGGAAAACATCAACATAGATTTTTTTCATACCACCCCACAAAATATCTAAAGGCTATAACTCTTTCTTGGTTGTGGTCAAATTATTTATTATGTTAGCATGTTTTAGTACCATAAAAGAATATTTCACTCTTGTCAGACTTTATAAGATAAACATATGTAAATTGGTAAGGCTGTATGGAGTACCCCTATATATAGCATTTTATTGAGAATTTATGTTTACATTAGGGTTATAGAAAATTATAAAGAATGAATTAGAGGTGGAGATGGATTTTAGTATCACTTATCACACTCGGATGGTTGGTTATTCTGAAAGTAACATTAAAACTCTATAAGATAATATGATATAATGTTCAATGGAGTCTTAAGGATTTGGGGATATGTACTTCAAAATAATGGAGTTATCATATAACAACACTTTCCATTCTATTATTCATATGGAACCATATGAGGATCTATATAAAAATAGATGCTAGAATCTAAGATGTTTGAATGAAGTTGGATAAAGTAAGATGATATGACCTGAACATGTAAAACAAATAATTGAGAATGTTCAAACCTTTTATAATAACATGAGATAGATACAAATTTGGTACAATATTTATGCAGATAATTATCAATGTGATCTAGAGTTTGAAGTTGGTGATAAAGTGTTCCTCTAGTTGTCTCTTTGGAATTAAATTGTGATATTTGAGAAGAAAGGGATGTTGATAAGTAGGTATATTGGTACGCTAAAGATTCAAGATCATGTAAGTGCTTTATTTAATCACACAAAACTCCTTCCAAACCACTACCCAGTACATAATGTGTCCTAGGAATCACTTTTTGAGAAAGTATATAATAGACCCTTCTAATTTATTAAGCATAGAAGCTATGTCATTGAACCCTGGTCTATTATAAGATGAATAACCTGTGGATATCCTAGATCATAGATAAAAGGTTCCAAAAAATATGAACACTCATATGGATATTTTCTTTTGGAGGAATAGAAATCTCAATGAACTGAGGTGGGAACCTGAGGATGTAATGAGGAAAATTTTCCATCACTTGGTTTCATCCTAGAAATAAAATCTGAGAGGTTAAATTATTTTTAATGGTGGTAGAATGTAACAACCCAAAATTTTAGTGATATATTCATACTTATATAAGTATTATGTTTGATATTTTGGTTCACCTTAAAAACCAAACCCTAATAGACCACAACTCTTTTTATTAAAATAGATATTTACTAATTTATCAAATCCATTGAATAATTAGGTACAAATATTTAAAAAATATATATAAAAATGATTATTTTATTAGTATTTTAATAAGTTCATCTAATCATCCAATAATTTTTTTTGAATGATTAATATTTTTTTATAAAAGGGATATTTTTTAAGTATAATATATTGGTGTGTAGGTTTGATTACATCCACCACTAAAGAACTCAATGTAAGGGAAAAAATGAAATACACATACAGGATCAAGGACTTGACCCCATGACCTAACCTCACCCCTAAACCCTTACCACCACAACACCAAGGGTGGGGCATAGATTTTTATGATTGACACTAATTTTAGAATAATTGTTAATATAGAAAAAAATTCCACTATATTTTCTTTCTTAAAATTTCCTAGTTCTATTTTAAAGTTAAATTTAAAAATTTCATAATTTTAATAGTAAATAATAAAATTACAATTTTAAATTATCGTTAAAATGTTAAATGATGAATATTTTTTATGTAAAAAAATGATTTTTAGATGGTTAATAAAAAATACGGGTTTTATAAGTAACATGACTTTTTTTAACATTACAGTATATACCTAGGAATTGAATGTTAATGAATCCTTTTTATAAGACCAAATAATTTTTTATAAGTAAATTTATTACTTAAAAATTGGTTTTAGTTTATAAACCCATATTTAAAAATTTAGAACTTAAGTCGTATTTTTAAAAAAAATAATTAATACATTATGCATTGAGTATTTTAAAATTAAATTTTACCACTTTTAGAAAATTAATATAAAAAATTTGACTTAAAATTTGTAATAATTATGTCCAAATAATTTAATCAAAAAAATTTATTTTCAATCATAAAATACAAATTACTTTGGTAGAACTAGTTACCTTGGTAAAAATTAAAAATTCCAAAAAAGGTTTAACCATGATGGAAATACCAAAATAATGTTTAAAACTTGTGTTTTAATGGGAGTATGAGAAATTTATTAACCTTATCCCATAACCACTCAATTATTTCCAAAATTTGGAGCTAATTTCCTTGAGGGAGACATACATTATTAAAAATTATTGGGTATTTACAAAAATGGGATCCCTTTTCACTTATAAAAGGGTCACTCCAATCCTTACTTCCCCTCACACTCAAAACCACTTCATTACACACAAAATACCTTAAAAATTATAATCCACCATAAAAAGTTTTTGGTCTTCTCAAAATACCATACGTAAAAAGTCTTAACCCCCTTTGCAAAAATATAATCCAGGAAGTGAGGTATAAATTTCCAAAATCTCCTTTCTCATTTCTATTTTTTAGGTGCAAGTATTCTCCATAAAAAAAATTAAAACATATTAAAATTTTTACAACAATATCATTATATTATTTTTATTTAATTAATACTATGTTACTATCATTAACCACCTTTCCCTTTTCCTTTTAGAAAAAAATCAAGAACAGGAATCTTGTGTATGTATGGACTACCAGCTCCACAATGAATCACGTTTCATTTTCCTTCACCGCATAAATTGGATTGTACAAAAGGGGAATTAAATAAATATTTATTATATATATAATATTTAAGTTCATAATATTATAAAATAGGTTACTTATTTCATAATTCCTTTGAAAAATCAAACCATCACCCAAACATACATGCTGACTTCCTCCTCCATGGAATGAGGCATTTTGTTTTTCACTACCGTCTAAATGGATTGTTTTAGTCCAAATTTATTGAGTATATATGCTATATATAAGTGATATATATCATGAATACATGTATAAATAAATAAGACAAAAACAAACAATCATTATAATGATATTTAACAATATTGGGGAATAACCCAAAAGTAGTTCATCTTCATTTTTGTCTTCATAAAAAAACACCCATGTAATGGAATTATAACATTGTAGGTTATTATGAAAAATTAATTCCAGTACCTATAATGGATTTTAATGATGAAATTTTAGATAATAAGAAACATTGACACCTCTTTTATGAACCTAACTCAAAACTGTTAGGATTATTAACACCTGATGTTGAAAAGACATTATAAAAATCTAATAAATGAATGGAATTGTTATTACATATCAGTATTGAGAAAAAGGTCATCATGGGCTTGGTTGTATGGCATTGGAGAGAAGTATTTGGTCGCGTTCTATCTCTCTTTTTGTCTTCGGGCTTGGTTGTCACGCGATGAGGTGATGGTGAAGTTTGAGATATAGTCCTCACGGCAGGGCGATCAGGGTTTTGGTCTTCCTCATTGTGCTCCAGCTTGATGGTCAGGATTCTAGTCTTCCATGATAGGTTCCTAGACTTATGACTATTTGGGTTTGTCAAAGGGAACCCAAGTCGAGTTCTAGTTCTACGACATGTTCTTGGTTATTCATGACCTTGGGGTCTATTTCAGACTTTTTCTGTGCTCTGGCAGGGTGGTTGGGTTCCATGTCTTCTACGGCAGGTTTCAAGCCTTTCACAGTACATGATGACCAAATTCTAGTCTTCGGCAACGTTTTGGAGATCCACGTCTTCTGCATTTTTCTCAAGAAGGGTGAGTTACTTTTGTGGTTTGTTACGGTCCATGTGTGGAGTTTTGAATATGAATATGGGAAATGAGGTGATTTCCATTGTTTTCATTGTCAAGATGGCCCTGTCCATGGTCGTTGTGGGTTCCCCTCTCACTTTCTACATGTTTTCTCATTTTTACCTCTAGTGAAAGTTCTTTCAAGGCTCTTATTTTCTCTGATTAAAACCCATAATGGCGCCTTTGGCCCATATTTGTGTGGTTCCCCCCTTTGGTGACGTTCCATTGGTGTGTTTGCTGGGTCATCCAGCCGTGGGAGGCGTTGAAATGGCCTCTTGCATCTTGGAGTGTCTGGATTCTTCGGGTGGCTCGTCTACAGATAGGGTTTTTTTAGGATCCTCAAGGGAGGTTGCAGTAGGGATGTCATTTGATGCATATTCTGGCATCTAGGTTGTTGTCTTTGTGTTATTGATTTCATGAATGTTTTTGGATTTGTGAATTTTTTCCATGGTGGTTCATCTTGTCATGTATCCTGCGTTCAATGGCCTTGCATCCAGACCTTCTTCAAGGGGTAGCTTTAGATGAGGCACATAGCTAGGTGTTTTCACCAGCCCATTTCTATGTGGATTTGGACATTCGATTGGGTACGAGTTTCTTCATTGGTACCATACTCATGCATCTCTTCATGGGACAACCAGCTAGGAAATTATGAGAAGGTGGAACCTAAACACATAGATTTTGATACAGAAGAGGAACTATTCCTATTGGCATGTTCTGGGTATCGATGGGTTTTGGGCTGTTAGGTCACAGTTTTATGTCATTAGTTCCATGAATTCATATTGGTTTTCCCATTACCTATTAAAAGTAGATTAGGCTAATAAAAAAATAATTTTTAGCCAGAAGATAATTTTAATTAATAAAGTGTATATATGGAAATGTATATGAATAAGTTTCTAATTTAGGTAATTAGTATGTTTATATTTATGATATAGGTGGTAAAATCACTTTTGTGTAAATCAAGCATAAAGGTAAGGGACTCGATAACTCAAACTTATTTCTTTGAGTTATACAACTTCTTATTAAACTTAATTCATCCATTAATTTCCATTTTTAATTATGTTCTCTCTTTTTATTTATAAGGAAAAGAGTATTTGATCCAAATAAATTTCCATGAAATGTTTTATTTTCATGTTTTAAAAAATAAGTATTCTTTTTTAAAAAAGGCTTGTAACCTTGACTTTTTCAATGATGAATACAAATGTTTTTCTAAAAATTTATTTTCATGATTGAGTTTTCATTGTTTTCACATAATCTATATCCAATTGGGTTATATTTCACATCTCAACCTAAATTTTACTTTTACAATGTGATTTTTTAGTATTATCAAGTTTTTTACATCAATTTTTTTAATTCGTGAGTTTAATTTATACCATTTTGAAGTTTTATGAAATCCATTTTTAATTTCATGGGTTATTTATAAAAATTGAATGATTTTATTTTTGGATTCTTTATGGATCCTAATTTATTTCTAGGGTTATTTATTATTTGTAAAGTAAAGGATTTTTAATTGGAATGAGTAAGTATGGATGAACGATGAATGAGGTCCTCTATCACTCTCCAATGCATTAAGTAAGGTTTTATATCTCATGATATGAGGAGTTTTTAGAAAATTATTGTTTCTCATAAGCATAGGAACTAATGGTGTGGCTCATGAAAGTAATGTTTCACTATGATTATGTTTTCTCTATAGTTAAAGGATTTTATTATTTATGATCATATTCTATCATGAATAAAGGTTTATGTTAAATGATTCTTAGTCATGATATAGAAAAAATTATTCCATTTTGATATTTTTTAGCTTTATGTTCTTAGTATGAGTACTTGTAAGCTCACTTATGTCTAATTATTTTCACTCATGATGTTATTATATTTTCCTAACACTACTGTTTTTCTATTATACATATAAATTAATCCTTGATGAAATTTTTATTCATCCTTTACTGAGTTATTGAACTCACCCCTTCCTTATGTCTTCTTTCCCTTTGTTTTTGACGATGATTCCTACTAATGAGATTTCTAGAATATGGCATAGTGTAGTTTCTTTAAGAATAACTTATCACAAGTTTTATAAAATAAAATTATTATGTAATTATTCTCCAAATACATGGAACCAATCGGTTCTTGGAATATTATTATTTATGAAATGTAATTTTTAATTCATGTAATGTTTGTAAAATAAAGGAATTTTTACTTTGGGTCTCTATCCATTGTGTTGTAAGAACCATCACAAGTTATTTTCCCCTAAATAATTATACACTTATTTTTTGGTTATATTTTGTAAAATTAATTCATTATATTACCAATTTAATGAATATTTCATATATCAATAGAGGTGGTATCAAGATGTAGGGCTTTTCATATTCGGTTTCATCTTAGGATGGATGCATAATGGTGTCCCTTGAATCCTTTTAAGTATTAGTTGGTAGAAGAATCTACTATAATTCAGGTTGATCTTCCAATGATAATGTCAATTCATCTTCACTAAAATTTTCAACTAGTGTATTTACATTAGAATAATTTGTAATATATATTAGAATATTGTCAAAGTACACTTCATTTAGTTCTTTTTTGAATTGATCGTTACAAAAATATGATTCCATATTTAGAATTTAGTCCTCCTCCACTTTCAGCACCATATTCCCATTGAGTCTAGATACCTCCATTCCCATAAAGTTTTCATCCATATTATTCATGGCCAATGATAAGTTAACTAATTATACATAGTGAAAATGAAAAACATTATCTTTCATTCATTACTATGTAAAATTGATATATGAAATAAAAATACATTCATCTTCTTTTAATGCGTCAACATTAATCTCCTCCTCCTTTCATAAGGCTCGTGTGAAGACATTCAAAAGAACTTTTATTCTAGGGATATTCAAGTATGTATTTAAAATAATTTTCCTTTATCATGCCCTCATCATAATCTAATGTATTGGTAAATTAGTATGAATCTTTTAATAGAACACAAGGAATGTAATATTTTAAAGTAGTATTGATGAAATGTGAAAACTATGAATCTAGTTTCTTTTAAACTCCCTATTTGGATTAAATATTTAGTTTATCCTCAACATTCAGTTCTTATTTGAGGTCTTATAGTGTTGATGGTAGTATCGGTTGTCTTCCCAGTTGTCCTTAAAGAATATATACATCATTCTAAAATGCTAGAGGGATGAGTTCATCTTTTTTAATATCACACTTTACACTACTCCTCCATGTCTCATATATAAAACATAGTGAAAAAATTTGAATACTATTTAATTTATTTTACTATGTATTCACAAAATTATTGTTTTATGATTTCATTAATTTCCTCTATATTTTTCTTAAATTCTAACACACTAAAATTTTTGAACAACATCCTAGTTTTTTTTAAATACATAAAAATGTATTTTAAGTTTGAGACAAGATCCATTTTTAAAATTTCAATTTTAAAGAAGAAAATTATTTACAAAGTGATAAATAAAGAATGAGTTTCCAACCTAACTCCCTAGAAACAGAATTGGCGATGGGATAGGATATCGCAAACCTCTTTTTCAAAATTAATAAACCCATTGTGTATTCTAGTGTGACTTAATAGGATTATTATAAAGGTGTATTGGGTTGGTTTCTCACAATCTCAATAACTTATATATTTTTATTTTATTACACACACATATATATATTTATATTATGTCATCTGAAAATGGAATTGATGTTTTGTTTTTTACTATGTGTGAATGAAAAATAAGTTAAATAAGAAAAACTATAAAGGAAAATAATTCATGATTTGGCCACTAATAAAGTTCATTATCAATTAATGTTGGCATTATCAGATTTGAAATAAATTAGTATCATTCATGAATCACTACCCTCTATAGAAAATCCAATATCCTATACACTTTTTAAAATCTCATAGGCCCAAAAATTTTCACTTCCTTAATGGTTTTTACAATAAACATATCATATCCATATTCATGTCACTAAATTCCACCCAACTCAATTTTTTTATTCAGGCCATGATTCCCTCCATTCTATCATAGATGATGATAACTAGAGCATTGGATGAATAATCGGTAGAGGATTGATTGAAATAAAAATAATTTTAGGGAAAGTGTATAACCACTGTACCAATCCCAAAACACACCCACTACATTATCCGAATTGAATTAAAACTTAAGAAATGGGAATGGGGATTTAGGATACAATGGTACTCACCTAGAAATTCACCAATGGGTTAGTACTACAATTTCATGGAGTTTGGAGAGATCACATCACAACACATAAGTTTAAGAAACTATAAAAACAAATTAATAAGGGAGATAAAAGATAATTTCACAAATCATTAAAATTTTTGATTATAAAATCTAAAGAAAATGATAGAAAATTCATCCCGAAAAGGTGGAATAATTATCTTGATAAAACTCATTACCTTCTATACAATATCCCTCCCATCCTTCAATATATTTTTAAAATGAATTTCACCAGTTAAGCTCCAAGGATAGATCTCTATATTCATTTAAGAAGAGTTAGAGTTTGAATGTTTAGTGAATTATGATTATATTTTTAATCAAATTCTCTTGAGATTCTATCATGTAAAATATGATACAACTTCCTTTGGAGTATTCTTGTTTGAACCTAGGTGGGGTTTTTTTGATAGATTTCTAGATAATCTTATATGTGGGCCTATACATAATTGCTTTTGATCTCAGAGTGGCTTGGATTTTGGTGCTTGAGTTTTTTATCTATCTACATATAATGGGGTTTGGTTTGGTATTTGAGTGCATACATGATGATAGTTATATAGATTCATGTTTTTAGATTTGTGTTGTAAGGAATCAATCTCAGCATCTCGAGGCTTAGATCTTCCCTGTTGGATGGATCATATTGTGGTGAATGTAGATTTGACATGTTTATTGGTTTGGTGGATAAAATATTGATAATTCATTGATGTAATTAATTAATCACCTTAATTTTCTCAACCTATATATCTAAAACTTGTTAATTGGGAAGGAAATTGAGTGCAATCCTATTGGATGTACACATGGAATGAATATAAGTAGCAAAAAACACAAGTCCTCAACTAAATTTCTAGCTTGCATTCATCAGTAATCATCAATATATGATAAAATATTGTCGATTGATCCATAAATTATATCTATATTCATTTTCCTTGTTTGATCTCATTTTAATCAGAAACAACCAAGTCGTGATCTTAGAAACACCCTTTTAACTAATTTTACATTTGAATTCATCCTTTTGAATTAATTTTCATTCACATCATGGTACATCGTCAACCTTTAGTCACATATTAAGAATCTTATTATTCAGTTAAATTTAACTCAATTCATTACCCCTTTATATAGAGTTTAACAAAATCAACTCTCTATATCAAAGATTCCTCACATCGAGGTTAGTAGGATATATCATCATCCAAAAAACAATTTATAATTTATTGATTAAGTCTCATTTTATTGTTTTATTGATTAAATTATGGGAGATTCATCTTTCATTTATCTATTCAGTATTAATTATATCACTTGAAATTCAATAGTTGGATTGTTTTTGGTTTTGGGTTGAATGTTTAACATAGAGGGATGGGTAAGATACAATAAAAGAATGAATTATTCATGTGTCCACTACATTATTAGTATGGTGTCTTGGATTCATAGAATAAATTGGCACAAAATCATGGATTTCCATCAAATCTATCCATGGACGAAATAATAGTGTTATGAATGTTTGATCATTCATGGAATGCTGTGATATAGTAGTTAGGTAGTGTACTAGATGAATTTTGGAGGTAGTGGAAGGTGTGGTTGTTGCTGGTATCCTTTTGTAATGCCATACGATAGGTTGGATGAGGTGAGCTAAATCTTGTAGAGTATATAATAGCTCCACATAAGAAGCAATACACAAAACTATTACCACATAACCAGGGGCATGAAACATAGCCATTGAAGCATGCTTCATTCTTATGGAAATACACTGTATTCTTACGAAATGCTGAGTCTTTTTTCTAAATTTCCATTATCGGCCTACATGTTCCATGTAATACGCACATAGGAAGATCAAATGTTCTACAAAAAAAATAAATAAAATAAATAATTTTTTTTAAAAATTGATTCCATATTTTTTAAAATAAAAAAAAAATTAATTTCCAAATTGATATTTCACTATTTTGAATTTATAGTTTAGAAAAATTTCAATTTATTCATAATTTTTTTTCCAATATATGTTATTTTTAAAATTAAATAAATAATATAATTTTATAATTGAAATCCAATAAAATTATTATTTAATGAATTTGAATAAATATATGGATTTGATTTTTAAATAAAAAAATGAATAATTTACTAACAACTATAATTTTTAATTATTTAATAAATTAAGTCCTTGTTTTAACAAGGTATCAAAAAGTGATTTAATTAACCTATTTAATATTTTTTTGAGGGGAATTTAGTAGTGAATTAGAATGATTTTTTAAATTAGATATCCTTTTATAATTTTTTTATATGGCCTGAAACAACAATTTTAACATAATTAATTAAAAAAATAGTAGCCTGGAATAGGCAAGAACTGACAAAGTCAAGACAATCCAATTCACACACTAAACACTAATCACACCATATGGATACACATAGGTAGTATAAAGAATTCATAAATGGTTAACCAAATAAGATATATCTTCATGTTCATTTATTTATGCATTTAAATTTTTGGTTCAACAAACCCTTACAAAATTCACTTTACATGAATAGGATTCACTTTTCAGTCAACTTCATAAGGAATTTTCAACAACTATTTATTCGTTTCACATGCTATGTAACTTTGGAGGTAATAGTAGTTATAGCTATAGGTGGGTTTAATATCATTTCACTATTACCATTTAGTTATATCAAGTGTAGTTGTCAGTTATATAATAATGGATTTAAAATAAAACATGAGAGTCACATATTTAATAATCCATTATTAATGAGGAATAATTTTTATAGTTTACATTGTTGAAACCATTTTATAATGATTTCAAAACCATATTTCCTTAAAAATTTGAAAACATTTCATTACCTAATGAATGGATGGAAACCCACTTTCCTTTTTGCTGCCTAATTAAAACATTTATAACACTTATTTATGAAAAAATGTATAAAAAGATACAGTGAATATTTTTGAAAACATGATTTAACCAAACCATTTATAGGAAAATAAAGGGGTATAACTTAATCAAGCAAACATATCCAAATGTATCCATTACCAATGATAATATTTTTCATAAATTTCTACCCAAATTTCACTCTCATGAAAACTATTACATTAATAATACTTAATATATTTAAATTACCATAAACTCATCAGTAATTTTATATCGATTCAAAACTTCTCTATTAAACAACCCAATCATCAAATAAATACTGACTAATCCTATTAACCGATGTTTTTCTATGGTTTATAGACAGATAAATCCTTTTGGTTTTGGTATAAAGGGTTGATCTCCTTTCTTTAAAATCATTTCAAACAAAATAAGTTACCTTATAATAAGAAAATTTTCTATTTTTAATTTAAATCAGTCACAAAATGCAATTTTTGAAAATGTTCCACCATAAATAATCCATGGTATAAAATGGAATTGTAATAAGTTTTTTAGTGATGGTTTGTTGTAAAAAACATTTTTTATTATGGATATTTATTTCCATCATAAATACCCTTTAGAAATAAAATATAGGACCTACATAAAATTAAATAATGGTATTTTCAAGTTATTTTTCTATCTATTAAAAAATGTATTTAGGATAATAAGATATATCCTTTGTAAACTAGTATTTTCAATATATTCATTTATTTATTGAATAAAGTAAAAAATTTAAAAATAAATTAAATAAAAAATATATTTTACTTATATGGAAGTAAGAATAAAAATTTAGTACACAATATATTCTTAGAAAAACTATCACAAATTCATTATAGGGGAAGAGGATCGGCTGATGGGATGGGTGAGGGGAAAACCAATCACAAAATAATACACTAGTCAACACATGTACTATAGAATATGCTCATTATGCTGATGTTTCTTCTCAAGTTGGTGTTCCTAATATTCCTCTCACTATTGACGATAATAATCTTACACTCTATGTTTACACTCTATAATATCACATTGAGCTTGAAATCTATCCACATAATCTGTATATGAGGATAACTTTACATGATCTCCCTTTGGGCTTACTGATGACCATGATGTAGCACCATAATAACTGGTAGGTGTCACTCATGAACCCATATAGATCACCCGACCTTTCTTGATACCATGAATTTCCCCCCCAAAATAGCCTTAGGATAAACTTAAAATTCATGAGAAGCCACAAACAAAAACTTATCTTTTATATAAAATTGTGAATTAAAATAGTAAAATTACATTTTATGTAAATTTAAAAAAACACTAATCACAATCTGATGCTACATGTCACCACTAATATCTCCATTAATATGATCAGTTTATATCATCTTTTAAACATCAAAATTTATAACAAGGGGATTAATAATGATCAATATAAATTTAACATAATCATTTTACATTAAAAATATATATAAACTAATAAAAAATTACTTTATATATATTATTTATGAATGATAAATGTATGACTCACATCCCTATGTGTGATTTCCCTCTAGTTTTTTCATCCTGATGATGAACTTCTATGACAAGTCACTCATATCTAGAAGGATAAAAATCCATCCTGAACATAAGCTAATATGTAATCAGGTGGATGAAAGATGCAATAATGATCCAGAACTATAACAAAAACCTTATACTTTGAACTATTTCTATGATTGTGTTAAAACTGATGAAAAAATCACACATAAAAATCTCTCTTATCTCCCAGGTGAAGGTTCACATTCTATTATTGACTGAAGATCATACACCCTACAAACAATTAAAAATATCTAGTTAATAATTAAATAATTTTTTTTAAAAAATATTTATTTATATACCTTCTAGTGATCAAACATGTGATGATGAACATTAATGGAAACATGATTCCATGACACCCACGGCTTAGAAAAATTATTCATAGAATTTCACTTCCTTGTCTCATAGTTTTATATGAAAAAATATAAAAAAAGAAAATAAAATCAAACAATTAATAAAAAATAATTTAACAAAAATTAATTAAAATATGCAATTTAACATACCTAAGAAAGAATGGATCAAAACCAAGAGATAGACATCACTTAATAATGGGGTTTGGAATCATTAATCTATCAATCCCTTGGCCAATCTAGTTGATAATATAGTTGAAGCATCTTGTGGGTAAGATGATGAGTTATCAAACAAGTCATTGGGAATCTCAACATCCTCGAGGTTCTGAAATATGTTAATTATATCTTTTACATCCATATGAAACAAAAATAATAATGCTATATGGAAATAGTTATTAATACATTCAACAAATATAGAAAATATATTTCTTATGAGAATGTAATACTTAACCTACAATAAGATGATAAAAATTCATTATAATATTTTTAATGATTATTCTGATAGAAGATAAGAATTGAGAAATAAAAAATGAGAAATTCATCAGAAATATTGGTTATGATTGATCAAATTGGATGGAAAAATTATGAATGGATAATCTGAAGGATATCAAAAAAATAGAGTCGAAAAATGCTTATAATACTTAATATAGAATAAAATATGATAAATTCATAAGAAATTTTGGTTATGATTAATCTGAAAGAAGCTGACAATTAAGGAATAAAATATGAGCATTTCATAAGAAATATTTGTTATGATTAATGTAATAGAATAAGAGAATTAAATAATAAAATCTAAAAAATTCATCAGAAATATTTGGGATGATTGATCCAAAAAAGTGAATAATTAATGAAGAAAATATGCGTAATTTATTTAAAAATATTAGTTAGAGTTAATATGATAAATGGTAATAATTGATGAATAAAATATAAGAAATTCATTAGAAAAATTCGTTATGATTAATCCAAAAGAAGGAAATAATTGAAGAATAAAATGTGATAAATTCATCAGAAATATGGGTTATTATTAATATGATATCATGGAAGAATTGAAGCGGTATGTCTTGATGGATATCAATAAATTAGAGATCAGAAAAAATGCATAGAATATTTAATAAGGAATAATATAAGAGAAATTTATAAGAAATATTGGTCACGATTAATATGATAGAAGGAAGGAATTCAAGAATAAAATATGAGAAACTCATTAGAAATATTGGTCATAATTAATATTATTGAATTGAATTGTTGAGTAATAAGATATTAGAAATTTATTAGAAACTTTTTTTTTCAATTAATTTAGTAGAAGGGATAATTATTCTTAGTTATTACTAAGTATTCCAAATTATTAATAATTATTCCTAAATATTACTAGAAATTTCAAATTATAACTAAATATTATTATTTAATAGAAATTAATTACAAGTAATTTTTGTTAATAGTAAAAAACAGTAATTAATATTAATAATTTCTAATAATATAAAATTGTTTCTAATTCTAATAATTATTTGTAATTATTGTTAATTAATCATATTTATTGAATTTATTACTAATTACTACTAAATATTACATTAATTGAAATTATTATTATTTTATATTAATTAATAATAGTCAATAGTAATTAGTAATATCTAATAGTAATAAATAGACATAATTTCTAATTATATCTAATTATTTCTAATTATTACTATTTTTAAATTATTTTTAATTGTTAATAATTATTCCTAATTATTACTAGTTACTCATAATTATTACTAATAATTCATAATTATTAGTAATTATTCCTAATTAATCCTAATTATTAATAATTATTTCTAATTATTTCTAATCATTATTAATTATTACTAATTATTACTTATTATTCATAATTATTACAAATTAATCCTAATTATTAATAATTGTCAATCATTTTTACTAATAATGAATAATTGTACATAATTATTCATAATGAATCATAATTATTCATTATTATCCATTATTATATATAATTATTCCATGTTATTACCAATTATTTTTAACTATTACTATTTATTACTAATTATTCCTAATTATTCCTAATTGTTACTAACTATTCCTAACTATTCTTAATTATTCATAACAACTCCTAATTATTAATAATTATATAAAATGATTACCTATTATTATGAATTATTAACTATTATTACAAATTATTCATAATTATTTCTAAGTATTAATAATTATTACTAATTATTCATAATTATTACTGATTATTCATAATTATTATAAATTATTCATAATTGGTACTATTTATAACTAGTTCTTACTAATTCAGACAAGATATTAGTAATTATTTAAAATTATTCATAATTATTATTAATTATTACAAATTATTATTTTTTATTACTAATTAATACTAATTAATCCAAATATTTATAATTGTTTATATTTTTTTTTCTTAATTATTACTAATGATTAAAATTTTCCTCAATTATTCCTAATTAATACAAATTATTACCTATTATTCCTAATTATTCATAATTATAACTAATTATTACCAATTATTACATATTATTACGTATTGTTGCTAATTTTTTTTAATTACTCTCAGTTTTCCAAATTATTCCTAATTTTTACTAATATTTACTAATTATTACTAATTATACAAATTTGTTTCATAATTTTCTTTAATTATACAGAATTATTATAAATTTTTCTATTTTTTTCCAAATTATTTCTAATTAGTAATAATTATTCCTAGTTTTTCATAAATATTTATATTTATTAACAAATATTCATAAATATTCCAAATTATTATTAATTAAACTAAGAAGGTATATTCATATGGACCACTATAATTATTCAAGATATCCTTTGGAAATTTTAGTATAAGGGACCACTTGTTTTCTTTCCAACCAACCACTAAGAATATGAAAGAGGGAGTGAATGAAACATACTTTCAATAGGTCCACATTGAATGACACATTATGGTCCACTCATTTTCCACTCTAATATAAACACTAAAAATAAAAGTAAGTATGGAAAGTAATTAACTATAACTAATAAGGATAAAAACATTCCTTAAGAAAAAGAGAAAATGACATGCCAAAAATAGTACTACATGAATCAATATTGAAAACATCCATTTTTTATAACAATATACCATTTCAAAGTCATTTATTTTTATTTACAAAATATATCATAAGCATTATAAATAAATTAAAGGAAAAAAGGCGTCTTTTCCATTGGCATAGCTTGAGAATAACTTGGATGTTTCAGAAAACATACCAATACCATTTGAGAGATTCTTATACCTAAGCAATTACCAAGTAAACACATAACAACACATAAAACAATACATGATAACCAAAAACTCTAATTAATCAGAATCTATAACCAAAACAAACTAAACTCCATGACAAAACTCGGCATATAACATCAAAAATCTAAAAAAATATATTTCACCACTAAATTCCAAAATAAACTCAAATCATATCCCTCATTTATTTCACCCTGACATCATGAAAACCAAAATATAAATCACACCTTGATCCCCTACCAC
The DNA here is from genome assembly GCA_963277665.1 of Viscum album. NCBI lineage: Eukaryota > Viridiplantae > Streptophyta > Magnoliopsida > Santalales > Viscaceae > Viscum > Viscum album. The sequence goes on from OY728157.1 coordinate 1,780,271,012, forward strand.
CCAAAATGAAATAAAAAAATGCAGGAGAACCATCTCAATTCCCTTTTCCAAGAAATGAAAGGCCCCTTTCATTTTGATTAAATTATACCATTCCTTGATGGAATTCCATATCAATATCTAACCTAAGAGATATGAAATAAAAAATTTTGGATGAAATATGAAAGTTGAAGGCATTATAAGAATATTACCTTTGATTTAGTAACAAAAAAACCTTCTTATAAGACATGGATTGATGATTTTTGAAGGAGGGGTTAATGAAACCAATCTTGAGCCAAAGTGATCCTCTTAATAGATGGAGGAAGAATGTAATCAAAGGAAATAAATTATGGGAAAAAATGTGGAATAAAATGAAAAAAAATCCATCCTTAATTGAAAATGGTACAAAGTTTTATAAGTTTCATATTATGGTTCCATCACATACCTTATGGAAACCCTAGGCTCCCTCATGCACAACTGTCTAGCTCACCAGGTACCCGGTGAGCTCCCATGGGGTAACTGATGCGACCTACAGTCTTAGGATTTCATGTATAACCACCTTGAGTATATCCTCAAGTGATAACAAAACCATAAAAAATACATATAAACACTAAATATATCTTCCTCTAACCTTATATTCATAGAAAAAATTCCAAAAAATTACCCCTCTCTATGGATCTAAAAATTCAAACATGTTTATTTTTTAAAAACATAAAGATCCAAAAATAAAATTTCTAGGTCAGAGTTTTTTACATCTCACTCTCTTAAATTATTTTAATGATCACAAACCCCAAATTTTGTTTCTAACATTTTATTTTTATTTATTTTAATGTTTAAATTTTATCCATTTTTCTGTGAAGGCACCAGACCAAATAGAGGTCTCAAAAGGAGTGTGTAGGAATTTTTTAGAGTCTTCCACTAGTAGGTGCTAGCAGTTACATGGAATCTATGGAACCATCCTTAAAACATTACATAATCTTATATTAAATGAATAATTCATAATAAGGATCTTTTCAGGTTTTGAGATTTAGAGAATTAGGCAATAAATATTACATTACATCTCAAAAATTACAAAGTAGACACTTCTACTCAGTTTACATTTGTATCATAAAATAATAACTCTGAAAAAAAGAGTCATTTCTAGTTCCATGTTTTAGACATCATGACTTTTCCTTGAACCCATTATTGACCATATTCATATTTAAGTCATGTGAAAAACATTTCAAAACATGAGATGAGCATAAAAAGCTTACTAAGGGTTATAAAATAATGAAATAAAACAATATTTCATCAATACATACATAACATAAGCTCTTTAACATACCTCATGAAATCATAAGATATATTAATAACACATAGTAATCACAAATCATGAAGGTAACTTGTGGCATCCATAACACAATTACGATGTAACTTTCACAGCTATGTAGGGAGTTACATTTAGAATACCCATCAGAATATATTCCTTAAATATCTTAGGAGAAACAATCATGTTTACCTCTGTCACATTACCCAATGCATTAGAGAGATATCTTGGGCTCACATGCCCTAGGTTTATCACGAAACCACCCGTATAGATAAACAATTCCCATGAACCATAAATTATTCATAACACATAAAACAAATATAAAGGAAAGATAACATTTCCACATTTTAATCATGATATTTCGTTCAAATATATTTACATAACAAATCCATTATCAAAACCATTTCCAATACCAAAATACGTAAAACAATATATGGTATATATTTTCCTTTTAAAAACATTACGGCTTGTTAAGGAAGCCAAAGATCAAATAATACTCGCAGCGGTGGAAATGGTCATTGTCACCACTTACGTTAAAAAGAAAAATCTTTTTTATTGTTTAGTAAAATGCATCGTAGAAAAAAATTCCCTTTGAATGAAAAGAAATTAAAATGGTGTTTATACACCGTATAAAATAGTGTCGTGTATAAAACAAAATATGCCCAAATGATAGGAGATTGAGATGAAGTCCCATACCTCGTGTCCGACATGACTTGTTCGTTCTTTAATATACTGAATAATAAACTAAAGTTAATTTATACTTTCTGAAGAACCTTTATCAAGTTTATTATTCATTTTATATCACTTATTAACATGTTATAAACATTATGTAATCATTTAAGTTAATAACCGTCATTTTGTCGATATTTGGTACTTGAGTCAAAAATGAACTTCTTATATTTACAAGTTGTCTGTCTGGTCAAAATTGCATTATCTCCAGAATTATGTTCATTATTATGATATCATATATATCATATATATCCCATATATATATGTATTTATAATATTACATAACATTTGGAGATAAGAAATGAAATGCACCCTTCATGGAGACGGTAAGTCGTATGTACGCATGGATGCTACTTTTATTTCAATTTCGTATTTAATTAAATTAAAACATGATGATAAATAGGTATATTATAATTCCAATATAATATCGTATATAGTTTCATTAACTCTATCATTTATATGTTTCACATTTGGCATGAACGAGTAATATCACTTTGAGTGGGCGGTAGTCCGCACTTCCTCAAATATAATTATCACATTTACCCATTATGGAAACCATAAAGGTATGGTATAAATGAAAAATAAAGAAGTATAGAGAAAATATAAATATAATATATCTCCCATATAAATATATTTCTATCATAATGGCCACCATAAGAGGTGGTAGGGGATTATTGAACAATCATCGTTTCGTGAGGCAGTAGGTCGGTGTCCATGGAAACAATATGTTCTTTACCCATTATACGGAGGTGTCTATAAGTTTAGTTTGAATAATTATGATAAAAAAAACCTAGTATATTTAGTATAATGGTTTTTTTAAAATAAATGAATAAATAGAGTTTAGGGGGTTGGATAAGTAAAATAAAAGAAATGAACTTAAGAGAAGATGTTACCTTTAAATCGGGTAACTCCCTTTGGTTTAAACCAAAAGTATTTCATGAAGTGCCTTCTACCCTGTAAGGCTTCTAGGTAAAAGAGAGGAATATTGAGAGATTATTTTGGTAGAGGTTTGACGATCCATGAGGCTTTATAGGCATGAGTAATGGGTTAGGGTGAGGGATTTTTATAAGGGGGCGGAGGGGCTCTTTAGGAATGTTTGAAAATATTATTTTATTATATAATGATTTTCTGTTTATAAAGGTCCAAAACTTATTAAAGTATAAGATAAGATGATTACTGTTCAAAATAAAATCATTCAATAAGAATTAGATAGGTTTTGGATATTGTTTTAATTTTTATAATCTTATTTATTTGAATCGTTCATTAATGAGGTAAACACTGCATCATTATTGTGTCATAAATAATTTTATTTATCTAATGTCTGAAAATTATAAATAAAATGCCATGATGTAGGAAATATTTTTATATTTATAATGAATATTTATATTCAAATATATCAATTAAATAACTCCACATTAAAATTGTTTTATCAAAACAATACATGTTTATGATATTTTTATTTTTACTTTAAATAAAAAGTTACTATTGTCATTATCTTACCCAAATGGATTTCAAAGGCCAACAATGTTACCCAAGGTTTTTATTGGTCTTCCATGAATAATACAATAAGGTTAGGATAAGTGTAAAGGTAATTTTATATAATTATAATATTTTTTACCTTCAATTACCCTATTTACCTTTGACCGTGGTAAATGCAAGTCAACAGTTACTGTTGACCAAAAATTATATTAATCTTATTGAACCACATTTTACGCACTGATAACAACCATGTCTGTCATATTTTCTAAATTCAATTCACATAAGCGATAAAATTTCATTTAAAGGAAAAAGTCTGTTTTTTACTACTACTCAATATTTTCACTATTCATCAAAAATTAAAGGTTTTAAGAAAAATACCAAAAATTCAGAATGCTATATTTTATATTTCTAATTAAAAAATGATGTCTATTTTAAAAAATTCAAAACATTGAAGTTTTATTAATTAATTTAATATTAATTTATGTTGTCAAAATAAAATGAGTGTTTTTAAGAAATAATAATCATCAAAATATTGCCACTTGTTTATGTCCAATTTCAAAGTGAAATTACTTCCAATGACAAAAATTATATTAAATAGTAAAAATATAATCTAATTACACTTTAAAACCAATTAAAAGACAATATAACCTTATAAATAAATTATATTAAAAGGCAGTTTTGAATTAAAATACAGTGTTTTCACTATTCATTAAAAATGAATTTTATCATAAAAATACCAAAAATTTACCCAAAGTAAATCTTAATTCTCCTATTCTAAAGAAGAATTTTATTTATTCAAATATAACATATAAAAGTGATTGAAAATATATTTAAAAATGGTTCTCCATCAAAAGGAGGTAAATCGATTTTTTAAAGAATATTAGAATATTTGTGCTTAAAATTTGATTCATTCACATTTTAAGCCTCGAACATTTATTGTATAAATGTAAAAAAAATTCAGAAACATGTATAATAATATTGTAGTTAGTTATATTCATAACTGCTAATACAATAGCTAGGCATTAACTACCATTTATAAATAATATTATATTATTATTTTCCAGTATGACTCAGCATTGTGTACAACATAAGATTTCAAAGAAACTCGTTGTTGTGTATCAGGTATGCCATCGAACATAGAATCACCTTTAATGTAAAATTAATATTTAATTCAAAAATATTAATAAATATGAAATTTTTTATTCTTTATTTACTAGGGATGTTACACCTTCCCACATTTTTGAAATTGTGTCTTCACAATTTTTATTCACTTATCAAATAAGCCGGGGTATTTTTCCCTCATAACATTTTCAGATTCCCACATTGCCTATTTAACTATATAGTTTTTCCAAAAAATCTTTACCCGATGAATTACCTAATTCCACAATACTTGCTCTCTTCGGTCAAGAATATGAACTGGTTGTTCCTCATAAGAGAGATTCTCTTCCAACTGAACTACCTCTGGGCTCAAAACATGAGATGGACCCGGCATATACTTTATCTACATTGAAACATGAAATACAATGTGTACCTGGGATAAACTTGGAGGTAAAGCCACTCTAAACTCAACTGATCCAAATTTTTCTATAATTTCATAAGGTCAAATGATCCTCAGACTCAACTTTCCCTTCTCAAAAAAATGCATTACTCTTTTCCATGGAGAAACCATGAAAAATACATGATCACCTACCTTGATAGAAGGATCATTCATCCGGTTATCCACATAAATTTTCTTCATTCTCTGAGCTTTTCTCATGTGCTTCTGAATCAACTGAACCTTTTCTTCCATATCCTCTAACAATTCTGGTCCAATCAACTTTCTTTCAACTACTTCATCCCAAAAATATGAAGTTTGACACTACTTCCCATATAATGCCTAAAATGGAGCCATCTATATCCTGGAATGAAAACTATTATTATAATAAAATTTATCCAAAGAAATATGTTTGTCCCAACTTCTCTAGCAATCCATTGAGCAAGCACGTAACATATCCTCCAAGGTCTGAATTGTTTGTTCTGAATGCCCTTCTAATTGAGGATAAAAAGATGTACTAAAATTTAATTCAGTACCCAATGAATTCTGAAGGCCTTTCCGAAATTTATAAGTAAACCTAGGATCACAATCACATATAATGGAGAGGGGAAATCCATGAAACTTGATTATATCTTTATCATACAACCGATAAAGTTTATCTAGAGGCAATGTATCTCGAATTGGATGGAAATGACAAGATTTAGTCAATCGATCAACAATAACCTAGATTGTATTATTACCTCAGGATGTCTTCTATAATCCCACAACGAAGTCCATAGATATATTTTCCCATTTCCACTCTAGCACAGGTAATGGCTAAAGCATCCATTTCGGTAACTGTCACTCTACTTTAACCTGTTGACAAGTCAAGCACTTCAGTGTAAAGTCAAAAATAACTCTATTCATTCCATCCCACCAGTAATACTCCCGAAGATCTCTTTACATCTTATTACTTCCAGGACAAACTAAAAATGGATAACTATGAGCTTCATATAATAACTCTTTATTCAAATGTGAATCACAAGGCACATATAATCTCTTCCCAAACATAAAAACACAATCATTATCAATATTAAAATCATGAGACTTACCCTTATGAATCAATACTACTTTTTTCTACAACTCACTGTCTTCCTTATGTGCTTGCTTAATTCTATCTGATAGAGATGATTTCTCTGACACCTGAAACAAAATATAGTAATTTCTTACACCAAAAACTTCTAAGTCAAATATCATCAAGTATTTAATCAAAGGATATGGTTCCAAACTTAACAAGGTTAAAGTAGCATTACTTTTTCAACTCAAATCATCATCCACTTTATTTTCCTTTCCTGGATGGTAATGAATTGTGAAATAATAATCCTTGATTAATTTCAACCATCTCCCCTGTCTCATATTCAATTCCTTCTGAGTGAATGTATACTTAAAAATTTTATGGTCAATATATATTTCACATTTTACTCTATACAGATGATGCCTCAAAATTTTTAAAGCAAAAACAACAGTATATAATTCCAAATCATGTGTAGGGTAATTTAACTCATGAGGTTTCAACTGAACTGAAGCATAAAAAATTGCCTTATCATTCTGAATAAGGAAACAACCAAGTCCTTTCAACGAATTTTCACTTTAGATAACACAATCACCATTTCTGGAATGCAGTTCCAAAACTGGATCATTCACCAATCTTCTTTTCAATTCTTGAAAACAATCATCACATTCTTTTTTAAAGATGAACATAACACATTTTTGAGTTAACTTAGTCATTGGACTAGATAACCATGAAAAATGATCAACAGACCTCTGGTAATAACCTTCTAAACTAAGAAAACTACGGATCTCAGTTATATTTTTGGGTCTTGGACAATCTTTAACTTTTTTTAGCAGGATCAACAATTATTCCATTTTTTGAAACAGCGTGACCAAGGAATGCTATTTTTTGTAACCAAAATTCACACTTTCTGAATTTACCAAATAGTTTTTTAAAGATTTTCAATAAAACCCTTAAATGAATTTTATATATTTATTTAATTTTGGAAGAAACCAAAATATCATTAATAAAAACAACCATAAACTTATCCAAAGAGTCATGGAAAATTATATTCATAAGATCCATGAATAAAATAGGTGCATTGGTTAACTCAAAAGGAATAACTACAAATTCATAATGCTCATATCTAGTACGAAACACGGTCTTTGGAATGTCTACTTCCTTTTCATTCAACTGATGGCACCCTGACCACAAATCAATCTTCGAAAAATACTGATCTCCCTAGAGTTGATCAAACAAATCATAAATATGAGGCAAAGGATACTTGTTCTTAATAGTGATGTTATTCAATGCTCTATAATCAATGAAATGTCTCATTTAACCTTCTTTCTATTTAAAAGTCATGATAATAGCATCCCATGGTGATGTGATAGGTTGAATGAAACTTTTATCTTATAACTCATGAAATTTCTTCTTTAACTCTAAAATTTCAATTTGATCCATTAGATAAGGTGGTTTTGAAATTAGCTTAGCATGAGGAACTAAGTCAATAGTAAATTAAATTCCTGATCAGGTATTATACCAGCCAACTCATCATGTAAAACATCATGATACTCATTTACCACTGGCACATCATTAATCTGAACAGTTCCTTTGTTTTCAACAATATGTGAAAGGTAACATTTATTTCCATCTTTTACTAGTTTCTCAGCTTCCTGATATGTTATCAAATTTAAGGGTTCATTCTTGTACACAAACTAAAAATATTTCTAAAAAGAAACCTCTTTATCTCTGTATTCAATATTATAATGATAAATGGAAATCCAATCCATTCCAAAAATAACATCAAACTCTACAAGTGGATAAACAATAAGGTTTTCAGGTAGATTATTTTCGCACAAAAGGACATGAAGGTTCTTATAATTTCTGTTTGGCTCAAAATTTCCTCCAGGCATTTTTACTATAAGTTCAAGTTTTATATCTTGAGATGGAATTCCTAATTTACAAGAAAACTTCTCAGAAATGAAAGAATGTGTAGACCCTAAATCGAACAACACAATGTCATAATCTGAACAAACTAATAGTGTACCTGATACTACTTCATTTGATGTCCCAACATCTGTTGAAGTAGTTACAAATGATTTCACCACCCATTTCTTCTTGTAGTCCAGATGTTTTCCCTCAGTTAAGTTCTTCATTGGACAATCATTTTTATAATGACCCATTTCATTGAACTTAAAACATTTTACTGATTATAAATCAGATTTTGTCTTACCATTACCCTGATTATTTTTTTGGGAAATTACAAGCCTTATGTCCCATTTTACCACATCGGTAGAACATACTAGAATTCACAATACTTTCCCTAGCATGCTTTTTACCACAATTTTCACAAACTGTAAACTTAAATTTCTTACCATAAGTCTTTTTTGAAGAGTTCTTCCCTTTTGTCTCCAACTCGACCTATTATTCTGTTGTTTTACAAAGAACACCTGATCATTTGAAAACTCCATTTCCACCTTCTACACACATCGAACAAGTTTTTCATAACTATTTAACTCACAAGAAGATAAATCCATTCGATAATTTGGATTTAATCCTGAGTAAAAATGATTAATTTTACTAATAAGATCTCATATAATGTTTGAAGCACACCTTTCCAGTCGAGTGAATTTTTCTCCATAAGCATCCATTGAGTCATTCTACTTCCTCAATTCCAAGAATTGTTTTCTCCATCCTAAGATGAACTGCCTTAGTAAAATATTTCTCAAAAAACATAACTTTGAATTCATCCCAATAAAGAGAATCAATCTCCTCATAATCCTTGATATTTTTCACCATCGACCACCACTAATCAGCTTCACCTTTGAAACGGTAAACATTGAGACTAACAATTTGATGTTTTGATCACCCCATGACATCAAAAATCATTTCCAGTGCTTTAATCCACCATTCTTCTAGAATAGGGTCAGATGATCCTCTGAATGATTGGGGATGTAACCTCATGAAATGCTCCACTACTAAAATTTTCCTCTGTGGTTGATCTGAATGATCTCATGTATGGATACCACAATTATTTATAGCCTAATTCAGTTGTGTCATCACTGCAACAAAATGTTCACTTTTGATTCCGACCATCTCAAGTTGCTGATTTGGAAGGTTGTCTTCCTCTTAATTTTGTTCCATCATAGATACCCTGTTTCCTCTATGGAAGACCATTTTGAACACAAAAATATCTTAGGTAAAGCAACATGGTCATCTGTAAATGCTATATAATTTTAATATTAACATAAATTAATTTATGGATATTAATTTACAAATTTCTTACCTCCTAAAGTTATCTAAACTGTCCTCTGATACCAACTATAAAGACCCAAACTTAAAAAATTACATAATTTTGAATTAAACGAATAATTCACATTGATGATATTTTTAGGTTTATAGTTTTAGAGAATTAGTCCATAACTATTACATTACATCTCAAAAATTACAATGTAGACACTTCCACTTAGTTTCAATTTTTTTTCATAAAATAAAAACTCTTAAAAAAAGATTCATGTCTAGTTCCATGATTTAGACAACATGACATTTCCTTGATCCTATCCTTGACCCAATTCATCTTTATGTCATGTGAAAAACATTTCAAAACATGGGATGAACATAAAAATCTCATTAGGTTTTATAAAATAAATAAAGAAAACATTAGATCGTCAACACATACATAACATAAACCCTTTAACATACCTCTTGAAATCATAAGATTTATTAATAACACATGGTAATCACAAATCATAAAGGTATCTTGTGGATTCAATGACATACTTACGTTGTAGCTTTCACAGCTACGTAGGGAGTTAAATTTGGAATACTCATCAAAGTATATTCTCTAAATCTATTAGGAGAAACATTCACGTGTACCTCAATCACGTTACCCAATTCATTGGAGAGCTATATCATGATCACCCACACTAGGTTTATCAAGGAACCACCCATATATATAAACAATTCCCAAGAACCGTAACATATTCATAACACATAAAAAAATATAAAAGAAAGATAAAATTTCCAAATTTCAATAACAATATATCATTTAAATATATTGACATAAAAAATCCATTATCAAAACCATTTTCAATACCATAATATGTAAAAGAGTATATGGAATTTATTTTTCTTTCAAAAACATTACGGATTGTTAAGGAAGCCAAAGATCAAATAATACTCGCGGTGGAGGAAAAGTTCATCGTCACATCTTACATTAAAAAGAAACATTATTTTTTGTCATTTAGTAAAACTCCTTGTAGAAAAAGATTCTCTTTGAATGAAAAGAAAAGTCAATTCTGTTTATACACCATTTAAAATAAATTCATATATAAAACAAAATATTCCCCAATGAATGGTGATTGAGATGAAGGCCCTTACCTCATGTCTGACTTGACTCGTTCGTTCTTTAATATCCTAAATAATAAAATAAAGTTAATTTATACTTGAATTAGAACCTTTTTAAAGTTTATTATTCATTTTATATAACTTATTACCGTGTTATACACATTATGTAACCATTTATGTTAATAACGGTCATTTTGTTGATATTTGGTACTTGAGTCAAAAATGAACTTCTTATATTTACAATTTTTCCATGTGGTAAAAATTACATTATCTCTAGAATGATATTCATGATTTAGATATCATATATATCATATATATCCAGTATATATATGTATTTATAATATTACATAACATTTAGAGATAAGAAATAAAATGCACCGTTCATGGAGACTATAAGTCGTACGTACGAATGAACGCTACATTCATTTATATTTAGTATTTAATGGAATAAAAACTTAATGATAAATAGGTATATTATAATTATATTATAATTTCATATATAATTTCATTAATGCAATACTTTATATGTTTCATGTCTTGCATAAATGAGTCATATCAATTTGAGGGGGCGGTAGTCCGTACTTCCTCAAATGAAATTATAGCGTTTACCTATTATAGAAACCATAAAAGTATGATATCAATGAAAAATACAGAATTATAGAGACAATATAAATATAATATATCTCATATAAATATAGTTACATCATAATGGCCACCATAAGTGGTGGTAGGAGAAGATTGAACAATCATCGTTTCGTGAGGCAGTAGTTCTCCGTCCACAGAAACAGTTTGTTCTCTACCCATTAGACGGAGGTGTGTGTAAGTATAGTTCAAATACTTATGATAAATAAACCTAGTATATTTAGTATACAAGTTTTGTTATAAAATAAAGGAATAAGTAGACTTTAGGGGGTTGGAGAAGTAAAATAAAAGAAAAGAAATTAAGAGAATACGTTTCCTTTAAATCGGGTAACTCCCTTTGGTTTGAACCAAAACGATTTATTGAAGTGCCTTATGCCTAAGGTAAGTCTTCTAGGTGGAAGAGAGGGATCTTGAGAGCTTATTTGGGTAGATTTTTTATGATCCAAGGGTCTTGATAGGTGTGAGTAATGGGTTAGAGGTGATGTCTTTTATAAGGGGGAGGAGGGCTCTTTAGGAATGTTTGAAAATATTATTTTATTATATAATGGTTTTGGATTTCTAAAGGTCCAAAATGTATTAAAGTTTAAGATAAGATGAATATTTTTCGAAATAAAACCATCCAATAAAAATTGGATAGTTTTGGGTATTGTTTTAATTTTTATAATCTTATTTATTTAAATCATTCATTAATGAGGTAAACACTGCATCATTATTGTGTCATAAATAATTTTATTTATTTGATGTCTAAAAATTATAAATAAAATACAATGATGTAGGAAATATTTATAGAATTATAATGAATACTTATAGTCAAATATATCAATTATATAACCCCACACTAAAATTGTTTTAAAAATAAAATACATGTTTGTGATATTTTTATTTCTACATTAAATAAAAAGTTATTAATGTCATGATCTTACCCAAGTGGCATTAAAAGGCCAAAAATATCACCTAAGGATTGTATTGGTCTTTCATGACTCATATGATAAGGTTAGGACAAATGTTATGGTAATTTTATAATATTATAATATTGTTTTGACCTTGAATTACACTATTTAACTTTAACCACGGTATATAAAAGTCAAAAGTTACTATTCCGAAAAAATTATTTTAATATTATTGAACCACATTTTACCTACTCTTAACATCCATGTATATTAGATTTTTGAAATTCAATTCACAGAAGTGTTAAAATTTCATTTAAAGAAAAAAGTCGGTTTTTTAACTACTACTCAGTGTTTTAACTATTCATCAAAATTAGAAGGTTTTTAGAAAAATACAAAAAATTCAGCCTAAGCTATATTTGATATTCCAAATTAAAAAATTATGTCTATTTTACCAAATTCAAAACATATTAAATTAAAATTAATTCTCGTTGTCAAAACAAAAATCATGGGTTTAAGAAATAATAACTATCAATAGATTGGCACATGTTTATGTCCAATTTCAATGTGAAATTACTTCCAATGACCAAAATTGTATTAAATTTTAAAAATATAATCCAATTAAACTTTAAAAAAATTAAATTTTAATATAACCATATAAATAAATTAGATTAAAAGGCGGTTTTGAATTAAAATACAGTATTTTTCACTATTAATTACAAAAATGAATTTTATCAGAAAAACACAAAGAATTTACCCAAAGTAAATTTTGATGTTCAAATTCTAAAGAAGAATTTTATTTTTTTCAAATAGAACATATTAATGTGAAAAAACTAGATTTAAAAACAGTTCTCCATCAAAAGGTTGTAAATTGGCCTTTTAAAGAATATTAGACTATTTGTGCATAAAATTAGATTAATTCACATTTTAAGCCTCTAAATTTTATTGGATAAATGTAAAAACATTTAACAAACATGTATAATAATATTATAGTTAGTTCTATTCATTCATGCCAATACAACGGCTAGACATTAATTGCCATTTAAAATAATATTATATTATTATTTTTCAGTATGACTCAGCATTGTGTGCATCATAAGATTTCAAAGAAACTCATTGTTGTGTATCAGGTACGCCATCGAACATAGAATCCCCTTTAAATTAAAATTAATATTTAATTCAAAAATATTAATAATTATAAAAATTTATTATTCTTTACTTATATGGGATGTTACATGGCAAGACACCACTAGATGGCAGATGGTATGTGGACAAAACATCAGTTCTTTTTAGGTGACATTAGAAGGCTGGTGATTCCCCGATATATACAGTGGTATCCCAATATAAAACAAATAACCATTGTATGAGGGCTAAAAATTGTGTAATTCAACCCCTAATAACTCTATTTGATCCCAAGGCCTGATGAACAATACTATGACCTCTTAAGGCTATAATTACACCAAGTGTTCTTGGATTCATGCAGATACCTTGAATATTATTTTAGAGTTTTTTTGTGAAAATTTATATATTTCTATATCTCTCTTCAATATTATATCACTCTCTCCAACTATTATCTTGATGTATCTTATTGGGAGTATTGTAAGTGTGTATCAATGGGATTGCATAAAGCAATGATTTTATTTTTTATTTTCATGGGCCTCTCACTACCATTGAATGTGAGAGTGATAAAAGATCACTATCTTTAAATTGAGGGGTTGGGTTCTCACTACCATATAGTGTGAGGGGAATTTTTTATCACATGGAAGTGAGGGAGATGGGGTTTTCTTATTACAACTATTAAAAACAAGGACCCAACATTTTTTATCATTTTTTTTCTAAAATATTAAAAGAGATGAGGTTTGGGTTTCTCTCTAAAACCATTATAAATAAAGGATTAAACCTAAACCACTAATGGATCATGATGGTAGGACACATAGGGATCTATTTATAAATTATTTTAGGACTCATTTATCAATTTATTTTCCTTTTTCTCATAAATTTACATTTTCACTATGCTTAAATCTCAAAAATTTTTATTTATCAATTTAATTTTTTAATTTCAACAAGTTTCATTTTAATTTCTAAAATGTTTTTAAAAGGAAATTTACCCCTTATTTCCATATTTACTCAGGTCAAAAATTTATATCCGATCAAACCCTGATTCCAAAACTTTTACTAGTTTCAAGGAATGGTCAATTAAATATAACCTCTACCTAAAATTCCCAAGGTGGTCCATGTTAGTTCCAAAAACATTTCTCGCACACCGAAAGGCCATTTTTTTATGACGAGTATGTGACCCACCGCAAAGGAACATTCTTGGGTTCAGGAGCAGATTATGTAAAAATTTTCAGTGTTGTTCACCAACAAAGAGTTCTACATATAATAGAATTTCTTGACAAAGATGATTCTGAAGATAAAAGTTCCACAAATAAACCAGAAGGATCACATCATAGATTAGGAATATGCGTGAAAAAGTATAATATTTTGAGAAAACCATTTATATATTGATTATTTTGTTTTTTAGGATAGGAGATATTGAACCCCACAAGTTGCATGTTCAAGCCCCATTGACCGAGTGCTGGGAAGCATGAAACCCTATTACATGATCGTATGATGTTCTATGACAATAACACCCTTTTAGGATATATCTAGATCATCACCCCATATTTTTGGATGGATCTCTAAAAGAAGAAGCAATTACCTCACTTTTGATAACCTATCTTCAGTGAAATCACATTACATAAGAATACCATTGAACATAAAAGGTAGAGAACTTGTTCAACCGAACTCTTATGTGACCCAACATGTCTTGGTCTAATGTTGAGAGTTCCCCCTAAAACACCTATTAAGGATTATGAGGTTCATTCAATAGAATTATCCTTCACGCATCCTGGATCCTCATTAAACACTAAATATATTATGCACCCATGCCTCCATAATACATGTGTTGGACTTGTACTAGAGTTGATGGCTCATGAAACCCTATTTCTATGTAATATAATAATATTTCATGAATCAATTTTCTTGTCCCGGACCCGATTCTCCCTATGGTTTAAACATATGTCAGCCCATTACCCAACATTTTTCTTTTAATCATAGGTATCATAATGCCTCTTTATCTTAAGAATAAGAAACCTAATGGAAGGCCTCAAGATTTCCACTCCTCCATGGAATTGTCTACCCCATTCCCCTCCTAGATGCACAGGTACTGTAGAAATATGTTCCCCAAAGGTGTAATACCTAAAGGAAATGAATTTACAATATTAGTATAGAGTCTCTTTTCCAGATATTCCCCATGCCTTGACACGGTTACCCTCATGTTTTAATACCCATACATTTCTGAGATCCATGATGTAAAACTACTTATCTCCACAACCTAGTCGTATGATGTTAAACATCAAGAAAATGTTTTCATCGCATGATGTTAAACTATAGCCTTACTCTATGTGATGAACACAAGATTCCCCACCATGGGATGAAACATCTATGATAGGATTATTCCATGCATAATAGCCATAGCATACTCCCTCCAAGTGGGATGAAAAGCCTAACTTGGTAAAATTATACTTGTAAGACCCAAACCATACCTAATCTATGATCCTTCCATGAAATGAGCCTCTATATCGTGTGATGTTAAACTGTATGGACCGATCTTGTCAAAAGACCTTAAAGCTACAACATCAAACTGCATGCATTTTGATGCATGTTTACTAACAGGGTACATAGGATTCCTCCTTGAGGTTCATTCCTATAAAAATCAATGTGTTAAATATTTCTCCTGGGTGACACACTCTATCAAATTCATGTTTAAAATGTCCACCATTGGGGGGACACACTCCACAAAATCCAAGTGTGAAATATTTTTCTCTAGGGGAAACACTCTACCAAATCTATGTGTGAAATCTTCCCCCTTGGGGGTCACACTCCGCCAAATCCATTTGATAAATACCATCCCTAGGATACACACCCCATTAAATTAAATTGTGAAATATTCGCCCTGGGGGGGGACACACTCCATCAAATCCATTTTTAAAATATTCTTACATGGGGGTACACACTCCAATACCCCTTAAGTGTGAAATCTCCCCCCTAGGGGGAACACTTCCCCAAATACCAGGTGTGGATTCTTTCCCTTATGGGACACATGTAAGCACCCATGTTTCCCCACAAGATATGAAACCAATGTCCCATCCATCTCCACAAGAAGTTAAAATTATGACCTGATCCAGATTTTTTACCCCATGCAATAAATTTTTGATTACTGAGGTGAAAATACTCAAAAGAGTTATTCACCCAATGTCAAATAACTTATGGACAATGCGAGATATCTTAGGATCCAGACCTAAAATTACTCACACATGAGATACCCTTTAAAAGAGGAATAATTTATAGGTTCTCAACCTACCAAACATCAAAAAATTACCATTTTGGCAAACATTACAACCTACTCTAACTGATGGTTTCTTCCATGTCGAGACATAAGTAGCTTAATTAAATAGCACCCACCTTGAGATGGCATCATAATGAAGATTCTTGAACATGAATTATATCTTGGAGGGATACCCAAACAAGGAAACAATATACAAGGAGGAATCCATGGAATGTGAAAACAAAATCCCATCATCCCATTTTGATCAAGGAGATGGAATTTCAGATTAAATTGATAAGAACTTCCTGCCACTGGAATGTTTTAATAAAGGGAACAAGTAGAACATCATTTTCATACAGAAGGAGGTTGAAAAACCCCAATGGAAAGTGTCTGAAACAAAAATGTTGATCCCAATGTGAAACTATTTCTCTTTAATATGCAGAGTAGTAGGATTTGGGGAACAATTGAATTTTCATGACACCATATTGAGATATTTCTGTTCAAGGTCCCACCAAACAGGAATGGGCCTAGCATTAAAGTAACATGTTACTTGGGCAAGATAATGATGGAAATCCTCGGTTTGTGACATCATCAACACAGATCCCTCCTCTATTTCTGGAATAATGGAAAATGTAGGGGAATTGGTTACCAAATTCATCATATTTGTACTGATGGATGAATCCAAATGTGTTATAGGTATCCAGCTATATGAAAATGGAAATATAACAAAAATGGGTGTAGGGGAATGGGAAGAATTGGTGTGTAAATCTTGTATGACTATACAATAACAATGAAATCCTCCATGCATTCAGCTAGTAGGAACACATGCATTATTTCACTCTATAAGATCATTTAGAGGTGGGTGATCGACACATTTTTTCGTCGATATGAGTAGTATGGGGTCATTCCCACTAGGGATGTGACATGCCAAGATAATGAGGGATTTATGCCTCTCGAATACCAATTCTCCTGAGGGTCTGGTAGGGAGAAACCCCCCTGAATTCCAATAACAAACCTCTTTGGGAGCCTCTCCCTAGATATCACAGATGACTGACTCCCATATGATGAGGAGGTAGGGGATGTTCAATTCATTTTGATAGCAATGACAACTTAGTAATTGCACAGGTGGGCTCTCATAAGGTTGTACCAATGAAAACATTTAATGGTTCCATAGGCTGATGAGTTGGGGGACTTCATCCCCTATCCATGGATTGCAGTCCAGAACACCAAACACTAACATTGGGGGAATATCAAGAAAAATTCATAAAAAGAGTCATCTTATATAGATCTAGTGGCCTTATTTGACCCCGGTGTAACCAATCACATCCCTAAAAAATGTGAAAAAGGATTTTTCTTCACCCACTTGGGATTGAGACCCAAACTACCTCATAGACAGTCTGTATTAACTCTCTTAGTTGATAGTTCCACCAAAATACATCATGGTCCATCTCATGATGAGGAATACTAAGGTGGAGGTCCACCCTACACTACTACCAACAAATTAAGTAGTCCTGACCACACCACTACCAACTAATGAGGAAGTCCACTGTACACCACTATCAAATAATGCAGAGGTCCTCCCCACACAAATACCTACAAGTATAGAGGTCCTATCGACACTACCATAAACCAATTTAGAGGTAATACTCACCCTAAAACTAACCCGTGTGAAGGTCCTCCTCATGCCGAAGACATTTCTTGATATAAAGAACTATCCTAGTGTTTGATGGTGAACACCCATCATGGGGTCTCTACCCACAGGATTGGCTGAAACCCACATTGGAGGAACCCAAGTGACTCCCAAAAAATTACACCTAAAGAAGTTTAATCACATCTTAGGTTGGATCCCAGGAACTGTTATATCATCATTGACCTCTCAGACTCTGAAGAGATGGATGAATCAATGAGGGAACCTTCACCCCCACAACCAGAACCTGGGGTAGAGGCCCATCAATTGAGGATTATGGTCCCAGAATATGATGTCCATAAGATACCTAATTACCTCCATATATACATGTAGATGGAGTATGTTATGCCTAATTACAGGGACTTATAGTGAATCCATCAACATCACCATCTTTTTCCATCCTCTATACCTCCATTGGAGAGGTTGGAGAGATTTTAGGGTATGGATTGATGCCCTTACATGATGGTGGGAACTCTACTGATCACTAAAGGGATTATTTCACCATCACACATGAAGAATTGGTAAAAATCCCATCCGACTCAAAAATGATCTGGAAGATGGATCCTACTTCCAGATACATCCCAACATATAGTGTATATTTGACCTGTTTGGCATCACCTCGCCCAGTAGATTAAAAAAAATAGTTCTGCATAGGTGTTTCCTCCCTTATCTCAGTCCATTATAATTGGGGTTTGAGATGACCAATGGAAAGAACACCCCTCTGGTAGTGAACAAGATGAATTTTGAGAGCTTATTTCCACCTACCAACTATCAGTCATTTTTTCCACCCACAACTCTAGTTTTTATCATCTCAGTGTCCCTCACTGAGGAAAAGAAAATTTATTTTTTCCAAATTATTTGTGAAACACTTCACCCACTCTATTACCATCATCTTTCTTACCAAGGAATCCATGATCACATCTATTTCATTCACAAATTGTGAAAGAGGGTTGAGATCACAACACTCCTGGTAGCTTATCGTCTTGAGTTATATGGCTACATCCAGAATCTATAGGAAACCTATATTAAGAGCCTAGTTGTTCCCCAAAAAATAATGGAAGATGCATCCCCATACATTAAGATCATAGGTTGAAGGTAGTATGATGACCCCCATTTCAACCCTATACTATGACAGTGAGGGGACAATCAATACATCCAATCTATCAACAATGATGGTTCCCCTATGACTATAACCCTGGTAAATATGGTCAACACCGAACAACCAAAATATCAGAGGAACTAGGCCATCAATAAATGTAATGATAGGGAAACCCACTTCAATGGGAAACAAAGTTCCAAATAGAACCCTAAGTAGATGTCCACACTCATGAGTAGAGATAGGAACATGGCCTCAAAATTTC
The DNA here is from genome assembly GCA_963277665.1 of Viscum album. Lineage (NCBI taxonomy): Eukaryota > Viridiplantae > Streptophyta > Magnoliopsida > Santalales > Viscaceae > Viscum > Viscum album. Next base: position 1,780,290,362 of record OY728157.1, read on the forward strand.
CCCCAATGAGTTGTTTCTGTATTCCTATTTGTACATTGATAAAGAAAATGGACATGTTGAGCCCATCAATCCCTATGAGGTTACACCAGAAGGAGAGTATGAACCCAGGATTGATGTATTGCTCCAAGATTATGTGTATTATAATAGGATCACCATTGATATCATTTATAACTAATTCTTAGACCCTTAAAACATAATTAGGGACCCAATATCTCATCTAGTGGGGAAACTGGTCCTCTTAGGTCAAACACCCTGATTAAAACTTGGTGTCTGTTTACACCTAGTCAAGGTGGAAGATGGGAGCTACAGAATACTACCATGTTTTGAGTCACCTACCCCACATGTTCATCATGATTATCCCCATCAGGATGAAGCCCATGTTTTTCTCTAAGTCTATAATCCTTTCAATGCATTAGTGGACACAAATACTCACTATTATGATGTGATACCATCTCTAATATTCTGTATTGAATCTTTGAAATCATGATAGGTGGAGAGTTCTCCTAAAGTAAAGACATACATAGAATGGTTTGACCCTATTTGAGTGCCCCAAAAATTTATTAATCCTAGCTTCACCCTGTTTAAAAGGATGGGTGACCTGCTACAACATTTATCCCACTTTTCATAAATATGTGGCCCAATGTTGGGGTCTTTAGATTTTTAGGAACTTGTAAATATTAGATGCATTATCCACACTCCACAAGGGCATGTGTTTATTAGGTACATTTAGCTACCAACATGGTTAGTTTCAAAATGGGAGGAATGTTTTAGATAGTTCCTCTAAAAGTTCATCTTCACACCATGCGTGATGAAAATATATGACCTATTCAGATGTAAGAAGAGTCCCGATGAGTGAGTTGTAGACTTTTTCTCTTGATGGAAGTTTCTCACATGCTCACTTGACATGCCAGTGTCTTAGGAATAGTTACTTTTGAGGTGCATGGAGAACTTTAGGAATGAACTGGTTCCTACCCTCATCTCTCTCAACTACCTAAGTGGATATCAAGATTTATCAAAAAATAACGAACATCTGGAAGAATCCTTGTGGTGGACTAAACAACAGTCACACTCATTTCCCCTTTTAGATCCCATGAGAAGGCCTTTAAACAAATAGATTTCCATCACTATTCATGATGAGGTCCCTGATTGGAATCATAATAATTTATTTTTTTATTAAGTTATACTTATTTGTTTACCTAAATTAATTGTAAAGATTGTAAAACTTTTTTACTACAGTTATGTTGAAAATGGATTTACCAGGGGTTAAACTAAAACAAAAAAGATAAAATGACATATAAACTTATATAAAAACTAAATTATGGACATATTTGGACCATTAAACCTCTATGGTTTGATAATTACCTATTTTGGTCCCCTATGACATTTAAACAATGTGGGAGCACTAAATTATTATTAAAAATACCATGTGTATCCCCTCCCCCACATTTAAAAGGCCATAACCTCTCCTGTATTCTTCACACCATCAAAAAATATTTTTTAGAAAATAACTACCCAAATAACTTACCAACCTCCATTATATCATCCCATATGACTTAGTCTAAATATAAATCGAACATAGGAAGGATTTTGGTGCCATCCTAGGGAGGATACTGGAAGAAGTGGAAACATTTATCAATAAGAGTTTTTGTTTTATTTCATCCATCAACTATTGATATTATTATTATAAAATTATGGTATAAAACCCCCATATATTACATGTAATAGTATGTTTTTTTTAAGTTAGTTATCAATAATCGTCTCCACTTCTATCAAATGGGTCACAAAATTATTGTTCTTGTATAAGGCAGACTGCAGCCTCACAAATAGATGTAATTTGTTTTCACATTACTACCTCTCATTGTTGGGTTTGATATAATATTTTAATTATATAACTACTATTGATTCCATAATTATACATTTTTAATCATTATATCATATATAACTTTTTTACATTCTATTTTATTGGGTATATTATAAATTCATTTGTGTGTATGGAGGACTACCGCCTTGCGCAACAATGTGATTCATTTTTCACTAACACATTTCATAGAAGATAATAAGGTTAAATATAAATGATATACATGACATAAATATTATATTAATGACATATTTGTAATTATTAAAAGTTATATATCATTTTAATTATTACATTTTCACCCACTAAAAATGATAACAATGTTCATATATGTGTGGACTACCTCCTTCATGAAGCGATGATACACTCTTTTTTCATCACCACAAAAAATGGATAATATGTATAAGTATATTTAAATAAATAGTATGTTATCTATGGTGATATGATAATTATGTAAATATAAGATATTTCTTACCTCCTTTCCATAAATATCATTGAAAAATGAAAATGTTTCTCATGCATATATACTGCCTACCATCTCCACGATCGTAACATACTTCATTCTCAAAACCCATAATTATTGATCATTATAAAAAGTGTAATATTGATGTATAAATATCTTTATTATTTTATTATTATTATTTACTTTATGTAAAAATTACCAAGGTATGTTCTCTGAAAATAAGAAATCAAAATATATATGAAAATTATGGTGTTATTACCCATAACAAGATTTTAACATGGAATAGCTAACAAACAGGTATTAAAAGGAAAAAATTAAATAATATATGGTATGATATATATATATATATGAAATATATTTATAATTAAATAATATTTATTATCAAGGATGTTCAAATGAGTGTGTACGATGTCAAGACTTACGGTATGGGAATTTCATCTAACTTTTTACTTTTGTGAGATACATGCCATATTAACCACCTATTACTTTTATATGGTGTATATACATCCCATAAATTTATTTTATGATTATTATACTGAAATTTAATGGTATTTACATATCTATTTTATGATATCTCATTCATGTGGTTTACGGTTCAAAAGTTTTCAAATCAGTAAGGGATTTGAAGTCTCTCTTTTATTTTTTGGAGACATATGAAAATTTGCCACTTGTTTCTTTTATGTGGTTCATATACCTCCCCTTTGAAATGATATAAAATTAAAACAATTAATTTCATAGTATTTAATGTTTTATTTTATTTTATTCTTTATATGGGATTATGATTCAAACAATTACTAATTTGGTAGGGATGTTTATATAAATATTCTATCTTTGAGTTGTACGTTATGTTATGCACCTATATTCATTCATGAGGAGTATATAGAGTCAATTTTAGATTTAATATCTTCAATTAATTTATCATCATGATATTTTAAGATCCATTTTATTTTATTCCTTCATGTGGATTACAATTTAAAGTTACCAATGATGTGATGAATTTATGTTACAAACTCATTGTTCATTGTGATTGTTTGTGACTATGTTTCAAATGATAAAATATTATGATAAAACTCTCCATAAACACATGAATTACTTTATCCTATGCTTATTCATAATTTTTTTCAAGTGATATTACTATTTTAATCTCTTTATTACTTAAAATAATTGATAAAATGTTTTTATGAAAATCTGACATTGACTCTCTCTTCAGTCAGAAATCTAATTTCTTCAAAAACCATGTTTTCTAAAAATATTTTCAAAAATATTTTATTATTATCCTATAATTTTTAAAAGTAATTTAAACCCATGATGTAATTTTATAATTTTTTTGAATGAAATCTTCATTTCACATTATAAATTATCCCCGTTTGGATTTAACTAAAAATATTAAAGGAATATTTGTTTTAACATGTATGGAATGAATGAAAATTACCATCTTTATGACCATAATTTTATTTAATGATTAATTTATAAATTTTCAATGTTATTTCTCAAAAAAATATATTTTAATAATGATTTATTTTTTTAAAATGTGGTTTTCAAAGTGAAAAGAATATTTTCATATAGAAATGTCTTAAATGATCAATCAAAATTATTTTCCATCTAAGATACCATCCATTCATATTAAATATGACATATTGGGGATATGATACATGGATACCATTTCTTTATTTCTCTAAATGGATTTTGTTTATGATGTCATGGTGTTTATGAAATCCATTTCTATTCCACAAGTTATACTATTATAAAATTCTTATAAAACATGATTTTTTTACATGGGTTCGGCTATTATGAAATAATAAAATTATTATTAATCCTATCTATTTTCTACAGGTTATGGTATGATGAAATTTTTATGAAAACCATCTCATTTGATGGGTTATAATATGATTACTGTTTTATGATCTTTTGGAACACATAAATTTGGTTTACCTTATAAGATGGTTGGGATCTATGTCCCCCTCCAATGCATTGCCTAAATAAGGATAACATGGGAGTAAATATTTTATGTGTGAAATTGATGACATATTAAAAATGTTATGGATGAACATTATTACATGTTCCAAATTTTATGCATGAACATAATTACATGTTCACAATATTATGCATGAACCTAATTCCATGTTAAAAATGTTATATGTGAACCTAATTACATGTTTATAATGTTATTGGCGTTCCTGATTACCTATTTATATTTTTATGCTTGAACCTGAATAAATGTTCAAAATGTTACAAGTGAAACTGATTACATTTCTATAATGTTATTCATAAACCAAATTACACCATCGCAATGTTATGCGTAAACATTATTATATGTTCACAATGTTTTGAATTATCCTGATTACATGTTCAAAATTTTATGTGTGAACCTGATTACATGTTCATAATGTTATGTGTGGTCCTATATTTCATGTCCATATTATTATTCATGGACCTATGTTTCATGTACATTAGGTTATGTGTAGACCTATGTTTCATGTCCTCAATGTTAATGGAGGATATTCTTCTATGTCCATAAGTTTACGTGATGGTATAATTTTAAGTTTGTGACTCAATGAGTGAAACTGTAAATATTTATACATGTAAATAATGTTATAAGTTGATTTTTATGAAAAAATATATGTTTTATGATAATTCTATACTCTCATGGATCATTTAATTTTATATCCATATGATTCATGTCTTATGAACAATAAAAATTTACTACATGACTCAAGATTATGATCTTCGATATATAAGGTATGGTTTTAAAATGTTATCATCCTATTATCATACCCCTATTCTCATGATATTATTATGTATATCGATTTATTACATTTAGTGATCATCTTAGATCATCCACTCCTATGGTTCCTTTTCCCAACTTATAAAGAAATGGTTTTACATAGGATGACTAAAGGGGATATTTCAATGGGATAAATTAAGGATTTTTCATTAATTAAGAAGATTGTGTTCCATGTTTCCAAAGGCACTAAACTATTATGGTTATTAGGTATGTGTTTGTGTAATTTATTTAATATTAATCTAAAAATATGTAATATCTTATAGCACCCCAAACATTTTATGGTATGTTTCTCTTAAATAAAATAGTGTCAAAGCCTATATTTCATAAAGCGCTGAGTTTCTTTGAAACAAAACTTGGTTATTTAGGAGGTAGTCATAGACTAGCCATTGAACTTAAATTTTCCACTTAAGTGTTTTGAATTTTGAAATGCTAACATACACGATTGTGTTCAGGATGATATTTAGGGTCTGATAGAATTAACTTAATTTTTGGTGAATGGTAACATATCCTTATGATTAGTAACCTACCCTTATGAATAGTATCTTAACCCTATGAGTAGTAATATGAGACTTATAAATTCAATCCACACCCATGAAAGTATAAATAAATTTTGGCGCCATAAAAATGAAGATGAATAATTTAAGTGTTTATATTTTTCGATTAAATAATGATTTTAATTAAATATTTAATTAATCATATATAGGAAATTATTTTTGAAAAATGGAATATCTTTTTGGATTATACACATCTAAAAATGGTGAGGGTGAATTTTTGGGTTTTTTTTCTAATATACTTGAATTTTTTATGAACAGTAAAATACAATAAATTACGATAAATGCTAAATACTTGATTTACTACATCATAGGTGATACAAGGATGATGAAAGCCCACTTGGTTTGAACTCTATTGCCATTATAACTATTTATGATCACATGAATCAAGACTATTCATAGTCTTGAGAAAAATATAAAAATAATAATTAAAATAATGTAAAATCCCTTCCCCCTCCTCTATATAAACCACCCCTCACCCCTCTTACTCCCACACCACTCAAGCTTCAAGACTTGCCTAAATTCATCCAAATAATCTTCCAAAGCCCTCTACCCACGTCCAAGACCTTTTGGTCTCACCAAAAGGCCAAAAAAAGGTCTTAATGAATTTCTCATGGAGGAGTACTCACGAGGTGAACCTCTATTCTATTCTCTTTTCCTTCAAATTATTTTACAAGTTTTATTATTTTGTTTCTCTCTTATCACCAAACCTCATCCAAATGACATGATAATTCCATTACCAAACATGTATTGGATATTCATTATTCTAATGTAATATTTCATCATAATATCTATTTTTTCCTTCCTTTTATACAATAAATGCAAACACCATCCAAGATGTGTTAATTTATCACACTTAAGGAAGACATGCTTTCAATTTTAATTAATATCTTAAATACTGGTCATGAAACCATTTAAATGGTTGAACTAGATCATAATCTATTTTTTTTATCTTTTTTAATGATCTGGAATCCTTACACACTCATATTATTTAAAAATAATATAAAACAAATTTATTGTACCCTAAACCGCCAAGCCAAATCCAAGCATTTATTATTAACTCATTGAATGAGTCATCCTCATGATATATAACCAGAATCATTATAAGATAATTTATATCTATTTAATGTAACTAATAATATATATTAAAAATTAGGTATGTTTAACCAAATTTCAAACAAACAACCATTCATGAATACAAGTTAACAGATTATGAAAACAAAAGAAGAAAATGCTACCAAAACAATAAAACTAAATCTCTTAAACCCATCAAAAATAAAATTAATAAACTTAATAAGGTTATAAACTATCAATTAAATGTTGATGAGGTTCTGGAATTATTAATTAATGAAGATAAATATAATTATTCAGGTTGTTAAGAACAATCAAGAACACCATTAAGTATAAGGTAAGGGATCATCTCTCTCACTTTTGTTAAAGAATCTCCCCTATGTTGTCCTCTTTTATTTTTAAATAACTAATATTGGGGTATGTTTTATCCCATCCCCCCAAATGCCCATATGATATATAAATAATAAGATACCATTTACCTCTCATTAATCCCTTACAAGAACACTCGTTACCATGCCGAAATATTTGTAAGGGGTTTTCTCATCTCCCTATCAATTCTGTGGGATTTCCATTGTTCACATTTTATTTCATATATGTGGTATAGTTGTACTAAAATTTGATATATATTATCACGGTAATATTTATATTAATGGTATTATGTGATCCATTTGTTGGTTATTAACTTTTTTTCATATGACTCAATTGATTACAACGTGGTTACGAGCTTTCTCTAAATTTTCATTTCGTTGTGACTTTCATAGTAGTGTGCACCTAATCTTTCTTATATGGTGTACATACTTCCCATTTGTGATCAATTTTCAATTGAAATTATATTTATATTAAATATCCATATTCTAATATCATGGATATGTTTATTTTCTAAACTGTATAACATTTTACACACGGTGTTTGTTTTGGAATGTTTTTTTAGCTATGGAAATATTGATGAATCTGTATCCTCTACTCTATATGGATATTGAAAAGGCATATTTATCACATATTAAATCAATGTATAAAGAATTTTTTGGAATTTCAGTGGTGGGTGCGGTCTTCTATAGCCCCTCTATGCATCGACAGGTCTCTTGAGACCATCAGTTTGGGGACAAACCCTTCGAGTTTGTTTCCAAAAATCATACTGTTTTCTACCTACAGAACTAAAATGTATTAACGGTATTATGGTATCATGTTCCAGATACATGAAGTCCAATTAATAATCATTCTCTTTATTCATCATCAGTTTGTACTATCCATGAGGTTTTCACTATGACAAAATCTATAGATGCGGTTTCTTTCTCAGTTTATTAATGGCGTGAGTTTTCCATTTATTCACCATGACATATTTACTATGACAAGTAGTTTATGACTTAGTTATTATTGATTTTTGCTTCTTATATTTTAACCCTTACTGGGCATTTGTGCTAACCCCTTTCATTTGTTTACCTCTAACATGTTATGAAGGGGAGATCACATATTGAGCTTCTATGGAAGCAGTTTTTAGTTTTTGTTATGTGTTGTATTTTGTTACCATTAGAATGTAATTTGAGTTACATCCATGTGTCCAGTTTCTTCAAGAATACTAAACTAATCGTTCCTTTGGGCTTTCATTCTTTCTAACCATGACAATTTACTTAGTAATGCACCAGCTCCGTTCTATAGGGGTCGGGGTGTTACAGTTGGTATCAGAGGAATTTTAGTAGGAACCTTGGAAACTAGATTAAAAAATATAGATTAATGAATAAATCCCAAAGGTATTATTTGAGTAAAATCATGCAAGAAAGTCCTGGTATTTTTATATGGAATAGATTATGTGGATCTATCTAGAAAATAAGTCCCTATCTGGATACAAACAGGTAAAGGTGGCTCTAGCACATATGTACCCATGAGTGAAAACTCCGACAAGGAGTTTCGGGCTTGACTCAGGGTATCCTGGTACACAAAAATGGGCCTTTATGCACTCTTAGTATTGGAACTCTTAGAGGATATGATTAGGGTAATTAACATTTTCTTTAAAAGCCATTATGAATGAGTTTAATGTAAATTTTTCCTTAGAGAAACCATGTTTATTAGATTACCTATGCATAGAATTTCAATATTTGTTAAGTTCTTTTATATTTAATATTTATAAACTAATCTAGTGTATTCTATTATTTAGAAATGCCACCTAATGGAAGAAGGGTAATCAATACTCAAGGACAATGTAGGGATTCCCCCACTGAGCAAGTCAACACAGTCAATTCTGGAGCAGATCATATTATGAACATATTGGGACAACTTTCTCAGTTCGTGATGAAATACCATGCTATACCTGTGTTGGATTGTTTCATACAGCAGAAGCCCCCATATTTTAGTGGGACTACTAATCTGATGGTAACTGAGTAGTGGATCAAGTCCCTTGAAAAGATATTCATGGCATTAAGATGCAATGAAATTGTAAAGGTCATACTGGAATTATGTTGTCTCAAGGGTGATGCGGATCAATGGTGGTCTTTGATCCAGAATACCACAGAGGAAGAAGAAATAGAAGACATGTAATTGAGGACTTTTAAGGAAATATTATTTAAAAAATATTTACCTCATGAGAAATGAACTGAAATGAAGGGGAAATTCATTGGCTTAATACAAAGGTAAGAAGATAGTGTTGTAGAGTACGAGGCTACCACCACAAGGCTATCCATGTATGCCATAGATTATGTATGTGGCTTGAAAGAAAATATCTGTCATTTCATTGAATTTCTTAAGCCATGTCTTTGAAGGGCATTGGATTCTCAGTCATTTTCATCATATGATAAAATTGTTTCAAGTGCCATAAAAAAGAGAGTTAATTTTCTAGATAAAATTTGTTCAAGGGAAAACAAGATAAAAATAAGTACTATAATAACCAATGGAAATGTGATTCACCAAAGAAGAACAAGAGAATGAAGAAATTACCATTATGCATGAACTGTGGAAAGAAACATCTCTGGAAATTATTGAAAGGCATGGGAGTCTGCTATAAGTGTGGAGAAAAGGGTCATCTATCTAATTAATGCAAGGGGAAGATAAAATTTGATGATGTTTAATGCTACAATTGTAGAGATATGGGACACTATGAAAATGAGTGTCCTAAGGGACAAGGAAACATGCCTCAGAAAAGGCCAAGAGAGCAAGGGAGGGCATATGCAAATACAATTGTAGAAGTTAAAGTTTCTAATGATGTGGGGGTAGGTACTTTAATTGTTTCCTCAAACATAGACAACATTATATTTGATTATAGATCATTACATTCATTTATATCTTCCTAGTTATCCAAGATAATTAGACATGTCCAATTTGATTTAATAAAAGAGTTATCAATCAAAAATACTAGGGGATGCATCATTGCAACAAAGGCATATCAACTAGTCCCCCTCATGACACTTAAATGTGCTTTAGTTTTTAACCTTATCGTCATACCAATGACTAAATTTCATATAATTCTCAGTATTAATTGGATATAAAACTATGATGCGAAGATTTATTGCAAGAAAAAAGAAGTTACAATTTTTAAAAGTGCTGTATAATCCCTTATATTTAGAGTAGAAACCTCTCCACCTGACTCTTATCTAGATCCATCCCCAGTAGCTCTACTGAATGAAATACTTGGAGAAGAAGATAAAAAAATATCTATGGCAGAGGAATGAAATATTCATATTGAAGATGTGTATATAGTGAAAGAATACAATGATGTATTTTCAGAGGATTTACCTGGACATCCTTCAGAGTGAGAAATTTAGTTTTCCATTGAATTAATTCCCAGTGCAATACCTATATCAAATACCCCCTATAGAATGGCCACTCTAGAGTTATTGGAGAAAAATAAACAATTAGAGGAGTTGAGTGACAAAGGATTTATTCAACCTAGTGTTTCTACATGGGGATCCCCCCGTCATGTTTGTCAAGAAGAAAGATGGATCCATGGGGCTATGCATTGATTATAAGGAAACCAATGATTTTATAATAAAGAATAAGTATCTTATGCCTCAGATTGATGATTTATTTGATCAAATTCATAGAGCTAAATACTTTTCAAATATTGAACTTCGGTCTTGATATCACCAACTTCATGTGAGGAAGGAAGTTATTCCTAATGCAGCATTTCGAACCAGGTATAGAAATTATGAGTTTACAGTGATGCCTTTTGAACTGATTAATGCAACCTCTTTTTTCATGGAGTTAATGAATAGATTTATCAAGGAATATCATGATGAATTTTTTGTGGTATTCATCGATGATATCCTAGTATACTCAAAAATATATGAAGACCATGAGGATCACATGCAGATTATTATAAAAATTCTTAGAAGAAATGAATTATATGGGAAGTTTATAAAGTGAAAATTCTGGCATCAATCAATTTATTTTCTAGTCCATATTGTCTCTGAGGATAGAATCATAGTTGATCCTACAAGGACAAAGGAAATCCATGATTGTTCCATGCTAAAAAACATAACTGAGGTATGCATTTTTATTGGCTTAGCAGGTTACTATCAAAATTTCATTCATAATTTTTCCCAACTGGCTAACCTGCTAACCAAGATCACACGTAAAGGTGTTATGTTTGTGTGGACAAAAGAATGTACATAATTCATCAAATAATTTAAAAGAAGACTGTTCAATGTTCCAATTTTGACTCCATCTAGAAATGAGGGATTTGTGATATACAGTGATGCATCAAAGAATGGATTGGTTTGCATCCTTATGAAAAACGATAAAGTTATTGCTTATTCAGCAATAAAGTTGACAACTCATGAGAAAAAATATCAAACTCATGATCTTGAGTTATCAGCTGTAATCTTCGCTCTGAAAATCTAGAGACATTATATCTACAGAAAAAGATGTGAGATTTATATGGACCACAAGAGTTTGAAATACATTTTCACACAAAAAGAACTCAACATGGGGAAAATGAGATGGCTCGAGTTACTCAAAGATTATGATTGTTCAATACACTACCAACTAGGAAAGGAAAATAAGGTGGCAGATGCATTAAGTAGGAATGATCATGGACTCCTAACCCAAATGAGGATTGAAATAGATCATATATTCATGGATCTACTGAAGATGGATATGGGAATTGTTAAGAAAGGGGAAACATCTTTCCTCTTTCAAATGATTTCTAAACCATCTTTATTAGAGAAGATAAAAAGCTCTCAATCTGATGATGAGATTTTTCACAAGAAAATTAATGCTGTCAAAGATAAGAGATTGGAAGACTTCGGGTATGAAGAAGGAGTTATGAAATTTGGGAATAGGTTATGAATTCTATAAGCACCTAAGCTAAAAAGGGAGGTATTAGACGATGCTCATAGCTCAAATTTCTCTATACACCCGGGTATCACAAAGATGTATAAAGATATACTAGAATATTTTTGGTGGGATAATATGAAGCGGGAAGTTGCTGACTATGTGTCAAGGTGTCTAATTTTTCAACAATTGAAGGAAGAGAAACAACATCCCAGAGGAGTGATGCAACCTTTACCTAATCCTGTGTGGAAGTAGGATAATATTATAATGGATTTTGTCATCAGACTACCAAGGACACCTAGAAGGAATGATGCAATATGGGTAATTGTTTAACGTCTCACAAAATTAGCACATTTCCTTCCTGTAAGAGAGGATGTACCACTTGAGTGCTTGAAAAAACTTTATATTAATGATGTTTTAAGACTTCATGGTGCACCTCTATCGATTTTGTCCTATCGAGATCCCTGGTTTACATCAAAATTATGGAAAAGTCTCCAGAAGGCTATTAATACTAAGCTTTGTATGAGTACTTCTTATCACCCCTGAACCGACGAACAGTTTGAAAGGACCATTAAAAGTCTAGAACACATGCTGATATCATGATCTCTTGACTTCCAAGGTATGTGGGATAAATAAATTCCATTGGTGGAATTTTTCTACAACAATAATTTATATTCTAGTAATCAAATGGCTCCATATGAAGCATTATATGGTTAGATATGTCGAACTCCAACTTGTTGGGACGAAGTTGGTGAGAGAAAATTTATAGGCCCATAACATATTGAAGAGACCACAAAAAATTTAAAGACAATCCAAGACCATATTAAATCATCCCAAAGTAGGCATAAGAGTTATAATGAAAACCAGAGAAAGGATTTGGAATTCCAAGTGGGAGATCATGTCTTTCTAAAAGTATCTCCATGGAAGGATGTCTTAAGGTTTGGTAAGAAATTGAAATTGAGCCCCATGTACATCAGACAATTTGATGTTGTGGAAGTGATTGGAGATGTGGCTTACCATTTATCAATGCCTCCATGTCTCTCCAAAGTTCATGATGTGTTCTATGTGTCATTATTGAGGAAATACATGCCAGACTCAATGCATGTACTCACCTATAAAGAAATAGAACTGCAACTTGATGTGTCATACTGTGAAGAGCCTATCAGGATCCATGACACAAGGGAACATGTATTGAGAAATTGAATGACTCATCTAGTGAAGGTTCTTTGGAAAAACCAGAATATGGAGGAAGAAACATGGGAACCTGCAGATGTTATGAAGAAGAACATCCCCCATCTTTTTGGTGGTCTTTATAAATGACAAATATTGAGGATGAAATTTCTGAAGGAGGGAATAATGTAGCTCCCCAAACATTTTATACTATGTTTCTATTAAATACATTCAATTCATAGACTATATTTCATAAAGAACTAAGTTTCTTTGAAACAAAACTTGGTTATTTAGGAGATAGTCATAGCCTAGACATTAAACTTAAATTTTCCACTTATGTGTTTTGAATATTGAAAATCTGACGAACACTATTGTGTTCATGATGATATTTAGAGTCTGATAAAATTAACATAATTTTCGGTGACTAGGAACATACCCATATGAATAGTAACATTACCATATGAATAGTATCCTAACCTTAAGAATAGTAATATGACTCTTATGAATGGTATCCACACTAATGAATGTATAAATAAATTTAGGCACCTTAAAAATGATAATTAATAATTTAAGTGTTTATATTTTTTGATTAAATAATGATTTTAATTAAATATTTAATCAATCATATTAAGAAAATTATTTTTGAAAAATGGAATTCATTTTTGGATTCCTCAAATCTAAAAATCGTTAGGGTGAATTTTTGGGATTTTTCTGAAATACTTTAATTTTTGAAAAATAGTAAAATACAATAAATTACGATAAATAATAAATACTTGATTTACTGCCTCATAGGTGATGAAAGGCTTATGTAAGCCCACATGGTTCGAACTCAAATTCCATAATTACTATTTAGGATCACATTAATCCAAACTATTCATTGTCTTGAGAAAAATATTAAAATAATGTAAAATATCTTCCCCCCTCCACTATATAAACCACCCCTCACCCCCTATTCCTCCTACACCACTAAATATTCAAACCTTGCCTAAATTATGCCAACTAATCTTCCCAAATCCTCTCCCCATGTACAAGTCCTGCTGGTCTCACTAAAAGTCCAAAAACAAAGGTCTTAAGGAATTTCTCAAGGAGGAGTATTCAAGAGGTGAACCTCTCTTCTCTTTTGTTTCAAATTCTTTTACAAGTTTTATTAATTTGTTGATCTCTTCTCACATTACCTCATCAAAATTCCATGATAATTCTATTACCTTAAATTATCGGGATTTTCATTATTCTAATGTAATATTTCTTCATAATATCTCTTTTCCCCTCCTTTTATACAGTAGATGCAAACACCATCTAAGATGTGTTAATTTATCACACTCAAGGAAGATGGGTTTTCAATTTGCATTACTATATTCAATACTAGTCATGAAACCTTTTCAATGGTTGAACTAGATATTAATATATGTATTTTATATTGTTTAATGTTTTGTGATCCTTACACAGTTATAATAAGGAATAATAATACAAAACAAGTTTATTGTGCACAAAACCGCCAATCCAAATCCAAGTGTTTATTATTAACTCATAGAATTAGTCATCCTCATGGTATATAACTAGAATCATTATAATATCAGTTATATCTATTTAATATCCCTAATAATGCATATTAGTAATTTTTTACATTTAACCACATTTCAAACAAACATCCATTCATGAATACAAGTAAACAGATTAAGAAAACCAAAGAAGAAAATGCTACCAAAACAATAAATCTAAATATCTTAAACCAATAAAAAAGGACATTAATGGACCTAATAAGGTTATAAAATATCAATTACATGTTGAAGGTTTTTTTAATTATTAATTAATTAAGATAAATTTTATTATTCAGGTCATTAAGAACAATCAAGAACACCTTCAAGTATAAGGTAGGGGATCCTCTCTCTCACTTTTGTTAAATAATATACCCTATATTGTGCTCTTTTATTTTTAAATACCTAATGTTGGGGTATGTTTTTTCACCTCCCCATACTGACCATATGATATATAAATAATGGTATACCCCTTTACCTGTCATTAATCCCTCTCAAAAACACTCATTACCATGCCGAAATGTTTGTAAGGGGTTTTCTCATCTCACTTTCAATTATATGGGATTTCCATTGTTCACCTCTTATTTATTATATGTGGTATATTAGTACTACCATTTTATATATATTATCATGATTATTTTTATATTCATGGTATTCTGTGATCCATTTGGTGGTTATTAACTTTTTTTTCTTACGACTCAATTGATTACAACGTGGTAACGAGCTTTGTCTCAATTTTCACTTCGTTGTGACTTTATTAGAATTGTAAACCTACTCTTTCATATATGGTGTACCTAATACCCATTTGAGATCATTTTTCAATTGAAATTATATTTCTATTAAATATCCCTATTCTAATATCATGGATATGTTCATTTTCTAAACCGTATAACATTTTACATACAGAGTTTATTTTGGAATGTTTTTTTAATTATGGGAATATTGATGAATTCATATCCTATACTATATAAAAATATTGAAAAGGAATATTTCTATTGTATTAAATAAATTTATATTGAATTATTTGGACTTGAAGAGGTGGTTGTCTCCCTTTATAGCCCCTCGATGCATTGACGGGTCTCAGGAGACAATCAGTTTGGCGACAAACCCTTCGAGTTTGTTTCAAATAATCAGATGGGTTTCTACCTACAGAACTAAACCGTTTTAACGGTATTATGGTATCATGTGCAAGATACATGACATCCAGTTAATAAGCATTATATTTATTCATTATTATTTGTTACTATCCAGGAGGTTTTCACTATGAAAAAATATATGGATGCAGTTTCTTTCTCAGTTTATTAATGGCATGATATTTTCATTTAATCACCATGCCATATTAACTATGCCAAGTTGTTTATGATTCAGTTATTGTTGATTCATTCTTATTCAATTTTTAACCCTTACTGAGCATTTTTACTCACCCCTTTTATTTTTTTACCTCCAATAGGTTATGAAGAGGAGATCACTTATTGAGCTTCTATGGAAGCAGTTTTTAGTTTTTGTTATGTATTGTATTTTGTAACCTTTAAAATGTAATTTGAGTAACATCTATATTTCTAGTTTCTTAAATACTACTAAAATATTCATTACTTCATGATTTAATTTCATCTAACCATTCCAATGTACCTAGTAATGCACCGGCTCCGGTCTAGAGGGGTCGGATCGTTACAATATCCTTGTAAGAGAAGCCTAGGTTGCTATATATTTTATCTGAGGAAAGTTTTAGTTAAAAATTGGAAAATAGGATGAGAAAACGGTAGTGAGATCCCTAGAAATATTTAAAAGTATATTTTTATGGATTTATCTAAGGAAAAGTCTATTTTCGAGTTAAAGTATAAGAAAAGGACCTGTAATTTTACTAAAGGATAGAGCGAGTGGTTTCTATGCAATTATATCCCTTTATGGATACTATAAGAGGACGTCGATCCAGAACATAGGTACCTAGGGGTAATAAATCTAAAAATTGAATATTTTGAATGAATCGATCATGAATTTGTGTACAAAAATTTGCCTTGATTCACACCTATTTTTACACTATAGGGGATATGCTTCATAAATTTAAACTCTTTACAAACTATCATGAAGGATTTAAATATATGATAACTATGAACGACTTGGGATAAACCAAAGTTTTAATAGAAAAAAAAGGATATTTCAGGATTTAGACTCCCCATGAGTGATTTTTTTTAATTATGTGGTTTTATGCTATGATTAGTTTTCCTCACAAAATGCTTTGTTGTTTTATTAAATAGATCGAACAAAAATCTACCATGTTAATACTAAATGAAATGGAAAATAAAATGATTATACTTATGAGAAACTGAATGTTATTGGATATGAAATGAAAAGCCTCATTGTTATGGTAAAAAAATATCTTATGTTATGAATCATGATGGACCTAAAAATGATAAAATAAGGGAAAAAAATTCTATTGTGTCCTTAATGAGGCATCTTCCACCTTCCATAAGTGGTTTTAATAATACATTGGGTACTCGATAATGGATTATTACCACTGAAATGATTTTTTCTGTACTCTAGTGTTTAGAGTATGAAAAATTAATTTGGGGTATCTATCATTTGTAAGGTGAATTAGATCAATGGTGAAAACTTACACAAAATTTGAGGCAACAAGAAAAAATTGACTCCATAATGTGGGATGTAATTAAAAGCCTATTTTTCAATAAGTATGTGCCCCATATTTTTCATACCAAAAATGGAGAAGGAAATCCTTGAGCTTAAGTAGATGGATGACAAATCATTCAGTACTTATGAAGTAAATTTTATGGGACTTTAAAGGTACACTTATAGTATTATAATTCATCCTAAAAGCAAGTTTACCAATTCTACTATGGATTGAAACCAATTATACAAATATTTCTGGCTGTAGGGGAATTTGGGTGCTATAAATAAACCATTCAATGTGCATTAAAAGTGAAAATGGAAGCTATAAAACCTCTTGTTTATGTTGATAAGAAAAAGATAGAGGGGTTTCATAGAAAATATAATGATATTTCTTATGGAGGAAAGAGAAAGTTCCAAACTCTTACTTGAATTGTTTTGGAAGGATTACATAGGTGAATGCCTAAAAGGAACACGAATGTGTATCAAGTGTGGGAAGAATTACCATCAAGAAAAATAATGTATAAGTGATGTGAATATGTCAGTCAATGAAGTGAATGGAGAGAGATATCAATATAATACACCACCCTCACTTCAGTGTTTATTGTTTAAAGAGTTTGGTCAGTGTGCAAATCAATGCACCAATCTAAGGGATAATATAGATGATAATCCATAATAACATCTAAACACAATGAAAAAAGGGGAACATTATATAATCACAATGGATAAAGTAAATCATGATAATTAGGGTAGACTTATCCTCCACTCCTTAGATTTTAAATTCATGTGTTATTTTTCATGAATGAGCCCTATGTAAATATTAGTTCCCATACTTTTTTTTAAATTTCATGTTATTATCTCATGCCATGTGGATTATGGAATAATGATATCAAATTCGATATTATATTATATTATTCTGAACCAAAGCTTCAAATGGAAATGTTTCTGTATAAGATATGATCATATTTATGGAATAATTGGTAAATTTTCTTTTGGATGCATATATTTCTATAGGTAATATTAACTTAAGAGTTATGTATAACATAATGGGTTTATGATTTTATGGTTGATCATGATATTAATTCCACTAAAACCCATTTTGAGGTTTTATGTGATAATATTTTATCATTGTGAAGGATTTTTAAAGAGAAATTAATGTAAATGAATCCATTTGGCTTTAAATATTTTAGAAAATTTATTTAATGAGTAATGCCTATACAACTTGTGAACATATGATTAAAATATACTCTATGTTATTATCATATGGATTCCTAATGTGGTTGAGAACAAAAACATCCCAAGGTGAGTTTTCTTACAATGATAGATTTTACGTGAGAATTTATATGGCTCTTTATGAGGCCCTTTATGTAAGATAGTGTAGAACTCCAACATACTAGAATGAATATGTAGAACTAATGCTATTGGGACTTGAGCATGCTAATGATATGGAAGAGTATGTTAAATTCATTTAGTAACAAATAATGACTGAAAAAAGTTTAAATAGATGTTACTTTTATCATCATCAATGAAATATATAATTTTATGTTCATGATAAGGTCCTTTTATGAATTTCCCTTTTGAAGAAAGAAGGGAAAACTAAGCCCTAGGTATATTGGTCCCAATAAAATAATTGATCTTATTAGGATAATTGCTTATCGTTTGGAGCTTCCAGTAAACCCGTCTCAAGTCTAGGATGTGTTCCATGTATCCAACCTAAGTAATAACACACCTAACCCTTAACATTTAGTAATTATATATTTTTTACCAATAGAGCATGATATTTCTTATAAGTAACAATCAGTTGAGACTCTAGATCATAATGAGAGAATGTTATGAAACAAGACCACTAACCTAGTCAATGTTTTAGAGTGAAGCCACTATATTTAATAAGCTATGTGGGAAATTAATGGAATAATGATGTAGAAAAATCCTTACTTTTTGGTAAAAAATTGATGAATTTTGAGGGAAAATTTTATATCAAGGGGTTAGAATATAACACCCATAGATTTTTTAATCTTTTCAAATTAATTAAATCATTTATTTATTTTCCATTAATTGAAATATCAATTTTAATCTGAATAAAATGAAAAAATTGTTTTCTTTCATTTCATGAAATGATGAATTGAGATTTCATTCCAATATACAACAATTTATGTTTGTCATACACTCAACAATGGGTTAGCTTACATTACACACAACACATAGTTTTATAAGAATCATGATATATTATTAATATATTTATTAAAATGTGACTATTATAACCTATTTAGTAAACATATATATGTATATGAATAGTAATAACTACTTTAAAACTTTAAATATAATGTTTTTATATAATATAAACATATTGGTAAAAAATTACTTAATTTTCAGTAAAGTCTATATATGTTTCAAAAATAATATTTTATAAAAACAATTCTTTTTTATTTAATTTTTCAACATTAATAAAACTAAATTTTTACTATATTAGGAAATAAATTTAATAAATTAAAATTAATTTTTTTATATCATCAAATAAAAATTTATTTAGGGTTAATATTTGGGAATTTTCTAAATTTTTTTATTTTTTATGAACAATTAAAAATAATGAATTTTAATTGAAAACTTCCTTTTCATTTAAATTATTTATAATGTTATATAAAATTTTAAATTTAGATTAAAGAAAACTAGTTAAATTATATATAAATTAATATAATTTATTTCATTGGAATCAATTTCATATTGTCTTTTGATATAATAACATTGTAATCTCATAAACATTTTTTCATCATAACCTGCATTCTCATCGTGTTAGTGAGAATAATTTTTTTAAAAAAAATTACACTTCTGTAAATGGAATTTGTGAAAATGTATTACATATTTTTTTATCATCATAAATTATATTATTAAATTATGTAAACCAAATTTTTTAATGAAATGAATAGTAAAAACATTAAAAATTATTTACTGTCATTAAAAAATAATGAGTTTACCAGGTGTTAAACTAAAAATATTAGTGTTAAAATGATATATAAACTTCCATAAAACTAATTTATGATACTATTACAAACATTAATCCATATTTTTTTTGAAGGAATCATTTTTAACCCTTGTGACTCATAAAAAATGTGGTAGCACTTAATTCTTTTAAAAAATACCAAGTGTGTCTTCTCCCCCACATATAAATATCCACCACTATCATCTATTATTAACTCCTTAAAATCCATTTCTTTTGATCAATACCTACCAAAATAACTTTCATATATCCCTCTTATCATCCTAAAAGCCTTATTTTTTATAGAATGTTAACCTAGGGAGGATTTTGGGGAAAACCAAAGGAGGAAACCTGAAGAAGATATAACGTTCATCAATGAGTGTTTTTATTATATTTATTATTACACCTAATTAAATTATTATTATAAAATTATTATATAATAGCCTCATTATATTCCATACATTTATATTTTTTATGTTAATTTCATTACAAACAACCATCTCCATTTCCATCAAATGGGTTATAAAATTATTTTTCATGTGTATAGTAGATTACCGCCTCACGAACTGATGTCATTCATTTTTCCATTACCAACTATAATGGTTAGATTAGATTATGTATATAAATTATATACATGATACTTATACAATAATTATACCTATTTATTAATTATATAACATATACCTATTTTTCTTCAATTCCATAGGGGATGCGATAACGTCGTTCGTGTGTACGTTGGACTACCGCCTCACTAAGCGATGTGATTTGTTTTTCACCAACACTTTTCATGGAATATAAAAAGTATAAACATATATTTTTATTAATGATATAATTATAATTTTTATGTAGTATTTCTCATTCTTAAAATTTATTATATCATTTTATTTATTACTTTTTCATTCATAAAATAATGACAATATCATTTTTGTATGTGTGGACTACCGCATTCACGAAGCGATGTAACTATCTCTTTTCATGACCCAACCACATGGATAATATATATAATTTTATTTAAATAAATATTATATTATATTTGATATTTTTATCATTATATAAATAAAAGATATTACTTACCTCATTTTCATAATGATCATTGAAAAATGGAAACGTCACTCATGCGTACGTATGACCTACCATCCCCATGATCGTAACATACTTCATTTTTCAAAACCATATTTCATGAATAGTATTAAAATTATAATTTATGTATAAATTTTATAATTATATTATTATTATTATTATTTATTTATTTGGTGGAACCATGATTAATGTATGTGGACCGAAAATAACAAATAAAAACATATATGAAAAACAAAATGGTTATTACCTAAAAGGCGACTTTAATATTGAACTATTAATAAAAAGGTAGTGAAAGGACATAAGAAAATAATATATATTAGGATATATATATATATATTTATGGTTCTATAATATATTTATTATAAATTTATATTTATTATATAGGAGGTTCAAACGAGTGTGAAGGAAGTTGAGAATTACAGTAAGGGATTCTTGCCCCACTTTCTTTCATCTATTAGACACATTCCATATTCCCCATATATTTATTTTATATGGTGTATATACTACCAATTAATTCATTTTTGGATTATTATACTGAAAATTATTGGGATTTAAATATCCATTTTATGACTTCTCTTTTTTGGTGTTTATGGTTAAAAAGATCCCAAATCGCAAGGGATTTGTAGTCTCACTTTTATTTCTAGTAGACATATAAAAATTTCATATTCATTTTTTTGTGGTGTATATAATAACTAATTTACATGTTATATCATTAATAGATTTTTTTTCATTATATTTAATGTTTTATTTTATGTTATTCTTTCTTTGGGAATACCATCCAAAAGATTACAAAAGCGGTAAGGGACATTTCTCTCAATTTTACTTCCTTTATATGTATGTTATGTTATGCACCTGTATTATTTCACGAGGTTCATATATATCCCCTTTGAGATATAATACGATAAATTCATTTATCATCATGTTGTTTTTTATTCCATTTTATTTTATTCTTTCATGGAACTTATGATTCAATATCACCGAATTGGTAATGGTTTAATGTTACAATCTTATATTTCATCGATATTATTAATGATGACTTTTTAATGATAAAATATTATAATAAATATCTAAATAAACTCATGAAATGTATTCTACTATGTTTATTCATGGTATTTTCGAGTGATTTTAACATTTCCCCACTATTTGGTACTTAAAATAATTGATAATTGTTTTTTAAGAAAATATGACTTTAACTCTCTCTCTTCAGTCGGAAATATGTTTTCATACATAACCATATTTTATAAAAATGTTCTCAATTTTTTTAACCTATGACTTTTAAAAGGAATTTTTAAATATTCATTACTTTTATTTTTTTTGTTGAATAAAATCTTTAGGTTTATTTCCAAACAATCTCCTTTAGCTTTTAACATAAATATCAATGGAATCATTGTTTTAATGTGTACTGCTTGAAAAAAAATTCCCATCACCCTGAATAATATTTTATTTGAATCTTCCTTTATAAGTTTTCAATGTTATTTTCAAATAAAAATTCTCTAAAAAATATTTATGTTTCAAAATTTATTTTTCAAGAAAGGAATGATATTTTCTTCATGAGGTTTCTTGAATGATAGACCAAAATATTTTTCCATATAAGATGACATCAATTGAAATTAAATATTCCTTATTAGGGATATGATCTAAGGATACCATTATTGTTTATTTTATGAATGGTTTATTTTTATGGTGGCATGATATTTATGAAACCCATCTCTCTTCCATGAGTTATACCATGATTAAATTATTATTACACCCACATCATTTTCCATGGGTTATGTAATGATGAAATGATTATGAAACCTATATCATTTTTATAGGTTATGAAATGATGAAATCCTTATGAAACCAATTTCATTTCATGGGTTTTGATATAATTAATGCTTTATGATCTTATGGAACTGATAAATATGGTTTTCATTATAAGATGGTGGGGACATATACCTCCCCCAATTCATGGGGTAATGATGGATATCTTGTGAGAAAATATGTTATGCATGAATCTAATTACATGTTCAAAATGTTATATATGGACCTAGTTACATGTTCACAATGATATGTGTTAACCTAATTACACGTTCACAATATTATGCATGCAGCTGATTACATGTTCAAAATGATATGTGTAGACCTGATTATATGTTCACAATGTTATCCATGGACCTAATTTCATGTTAACAATGTTATAAATGAACCTAATTTCATGTTCAAAATATTATGAATGAACCTGATTACATATTAATAATTCTATGTGTGGACTTGTCTTTCTTGTCCATAATATTATGCATGGACTTGTCTTTCATGTCCATAATATTTTTCCTAGACCTATCTTTCATGTCCTTAATGATAGGTGTGGACCTGGTTTTATGTCCATAATTTTATGTTAGGGACACATGTCATGTCCTCAATGAGTGAACCTGTATCTATTTATACATGTTCACAATGTTATAATCTGATGTGTATTCCTCAAATATATGTCCCAGGAAAATTTTATACTCTCATGAATCATGTTCTTTGATTTTTTTTATGGATGATGTGTGATGAGCTACCAATATTTATTTAGTGAATTGAGATTATGAAATTTGATATACATGGTATGGTTTTCAAATGTTATTCTCATGTTATCATACCCCTATTATCATAATTTGATTATGTATCTTCCCTGTTTATCCATACTAAGTATTTGAGATCACCCATTCTTAAGTTTCTTTTTCCTAGGTTATGAAGAAATTTTTTTAAGTATGAGTACTACTTTATAAGATCTATATAGGAGAAAATGAATATTTTTCATTAATTAATTTGATCATTTTCCATGTTTCAAAAGGACATAGCTATTATGGTCATTAGGTGTGTGTTTGTTTAATGTATTCAATATTCAACTAAAAATATTTAATATCCATATATGAGAATCATTGGTCCCTATAGATGCACCCGAGGTATGCCTAGACCTGGACCATTCTACTGATGGTGAGAAAGAATACACATATTTTAATGATGATAAACTAGTTTATCTGCTACTCATCACCCAAAAATTAATAATGACATGAATACCCCTAAGGTGCCTCTTGAAAATGTTGTCGAAGGAGTATTGGAGGACATGCCAGCAGAAA
This sequence comes from Viscum album, assembly GCA_963277665.1. NCBI lineage: Eukaryota > Viridiplantae > Streptophyta > Magnoliopsida > Santalales > Viscaceae > Viscum > Viscum album. The sequence continues at coordinate 1,780,314,834 of OY728157.1, forward strand.
TAATGATCATGTTAGTCCCCCAAACTAGGATATTCATGATACTGAAACTATGCATTAATTCTTGTGTATTTCTTAGGAAGAACTGCCCTCTCGGTCTGTATTTTAAGGTAAGCCTCTAAATCTATCTATATTAGTTGAACCTCCATCGAGGGTCTGACCTCAATTGACTGACACCCAGATATTCATTGTTCAAAGTAATCCTGATTTCCAGAATTAGAATAATAGTATTAAAATCATTTTCCATAGGTTCATCTAATGACATACTTTGTTATCCTGTCTAAGGAAAAACCCTCCATAATTAAAATTATACCCCAAACATGGAATTATGATATGTTACAAGATATCTCTATTATACTTGTAAGAATTTTGATCCTCAAGGATATCTGATTTTTAAAATAAATTCTTGAGGCCCTTACCAAATCCATTACAATCCCACTTCGGTTCAAGGATGTGGTAGATACCACTAAGGCTTGCTATATATAGGAGACTAAGAAAGAGGAATGATGATATACTATATCCTTTTATGGGGAAGACCTAGGTGTCTCTATTTAGTGTCACATATTTTCACTATATATAACATGTTAGTTTAATGGTGTAGAAATCCATTATATCCCAGTGGATACTAGATCCAAGATCAGCCTTATCCCAATATAGAAACTCCATAAGCTGGGACTTACAAAAGAAGCTATCACTCTCCAAAAAATAAAAATTCCTGGGTATGATATGACTGAGAATATGTCATGTGGAAAAAATTCAGTTACAAACTCAATTTTTTTGTATGATATCAAGAACTAAGTTTCTGGTTGTCTCATATGGTACATCATATACGAAAAATTTGGGAAGAATCTCACTTTATTTATAGGTATAATTTCATTATTTATACCATGAGTACAAAAAATACTCCATATATGGTCGAGTATGGTTACTTTAGGGTGACATGTCCTCATTTGAATCCTCTTAGGCCCGATATTTGGATTCTCGATAATATAAAAGAGATGGAAGGAATGTCTAGATCGATGGGTTATGGGCATCAATGACCATATCAATCTAATGTCCAATACAATTGATCAATGGGTAGACTTGAATGCTATTTTTTCCTCAAAATTAATTGGTTAGATCCCACTATACCAGACATGGGGATATATTTTTCATCTCCAATAAAGATGAGTGCTCATAGATTACCTTGTAATCCTAAAATGGGTAGACCTAGATAACACTATAAGACCATTATCCTTTGAAGTATCAAGAAGTTAACCCAATTAAAAATGACCCATGACATTCCAACATGTTTCACAAAGCATGGATGACTTGATAAAGTTTTAATCATCACCATTAATTTTTTTATAAATATTGGACCTTGTAGTAGGAAACTAAATATAATTGGTTCATACACTTATTTCTCTATATAATTAGTAGATAAATAACCCCTTGATAAGGATTATTTATCTTCTAAAGTATATACTGGTGCTCTCCCTTAGTTAAATGGGATGGAATATCCTCATCCTCCAACTAATCCCCCTATCCTAGATGATGAAGTGTATTTGATAAATTCCCCTCTTGTATATGAAGAGGATGTCTGCACCACAATTGATGAGTTAACCTAGGTGAACCATAGTACCAAGGATGATTTGAGGCTGAAACTAAGTAGTGAAACCATTTATTCAGAATAGAAACAAAAATATGTTACATTTACAAAACAACATTAAGATTTATACACCTGGATTTATAAAGAGATTCCAAGTATGGAACCTAAAATCTTCGTTTATCGCCTTGGATTCCTAGTGAGTTGTTGAAGTCTCAAAAAACCTCACTAGAAGATACACCCCTCTCAGGATGCTATATTCAAGGGTGAATTTGAAAAAATATTAAGTCCAATGCTATTTGGGATGTGCAGTATCCAAGGTGGTTTCCAACATTTTCCGGGTCAGGAATAATATGGGTAGATCAGCGTCTTCATTGACTTTGAGACCTTATAAACTATTGTCTGAAGGATGATTTTCCACATTTGATGAAAGATCTATTTATTGAAAATATGGATGGGTTCCATGACCTCTTCTTCATGGATGGATATTCTGGATACAATCATATCTAGATAGTCCCTTAGGATGTGGTGTCCACTTACTTTAGTGAACACTAAAGAATATTATTCTATCAGGTAATTCTATTCACCTTAAATAATGATGGAGATACTTATCAATGGTCCATGAACGACATATTTAATAAATTTCTCTTGATATTGGTGGAAGTTAATGTGGATTATTTGGCATTAAAGTACTTAAAACGTCAATAACATATCAAATATCTTGAGAAAGACTTTGGATTCCTCTACTCCCGAAACATGAACATAATACACATAAATTTCACCTTCAGGGTTACCTTTGGAATATTTCTAGGATTTTTTATAATATACTAAGGCATCGAGGTTGACCTAGTGAAAATCAAGGATACCAGTCTAATTCGACCCCTAAGAAATCTCCAGGAGCTGTAAGGCCTCTAGAGATTTTCCCACATACAATGATATTTTTCAAATCTAGCAGTCAAGTATAATACATTTTATAGGTTCATGAAAAAAAATGTGTTGTTTACTAGTGGGATGATGTGTACCATACTTCCATTAAGGATATTAAGTAGTAGCTTATACAAATTCTCGATATAATTCCACCAATCTCAGAAAAGAATTTGATACATTACATGAACTACATGGAATAGTCCCTTGACACCCTTTTAGACCATAAAAATAATGAATCTAGGCTTCTATCTCAGTCATATGCTTCTTAACATGGAGACAAAATCCTCCCCCATAAAGAGGAGTTACATCATGCTAGTTTTTACAGTGTATAAGTCACAAAATTATTTGAATAACCATGTGATATATATGGTATGTGGAGTAGACCCAACAATGTATATCCTCAATTCTTATGCTGATGGGGTGATTAGCACAATAGGTTGTGATCCTCTAAAATCTTGACATATATTTTGTATTGAAAATTATATTAATGGTCTGGTGTTGTATGACTTCCTAGACACATAGCTAGCCCCTGAAGAAATGCCCCAAGATGAAGAATTACTAGATGAAGCTAATCTCCAAATATATCACTATATACCCTTTTTAAAGATGTTCTTTGATGGTGCCTCCTGTATCCTGACCGGTAAAAGGCTTAACAACACCAAGAATAATATTGAAGACCTGGGGATTGTCTTCATCACCCCTATATAATCCATCTTGTTGTACTCTTTGTTATTGTCAGAAAGATTCACCAATAACAATGCAGAGTATTAGGATCTCATTATGGGTATCGATTTGGCCCCTATGATTGATGTCCCTTGTTTACACAAGAAGGGACACTCCATGTTAGTCACCAATCATATCAAGGGTGAATAATTGATAAAATAAATAGTTATTGTCCCTTCTAGAATGTACCCTTTAGATGATGGCCTAGTTTTCTTTCCAACCAATGGTGACTCATATTCCTTGGTCACAAAATAGGAGATCCAATGCTTTGGAAATCCTTCTTGTGTCTCTTATAGTACCCTTCTAGGGTGACCCAGTCATTCATTTTGCACAGCGGAAGGTCATCACCCCTATTACTAAGACAATGGAAACTGAACTGTGATTCAGCTAATAGGAAATACCTTTGTGATAGGTTCCTCAAATTCCCCCACTTCTAAGGAAATGGCCAATTAGATGTCTCCCATCATCTAGTTTCTCTAGTGTGGTGTTCTCACAACATATCGAGCAAAAAGTGTAGTAATGTTCACCATATAGAGTGGACCCAACCTTGTGAAAACCCTAGAAAAGTGTGGGTTTGATGGAAGTATCATATATTTCATCCAAGAAGATGAGATACCTCCTGTCAAGCTGTAGGTCTATGCTCGAAACTATGGTTCCCATCAAGTATGATTGAATCTCTCCAACCAAATTCAGAGGTTGGGCTACTTCTAGACCATCATGGTTGAATACTGCATTGATTTATCCAAAAGGTTCCATGTGTGTTATATTCATGCTAACTTTGTGCATCAACTACCAAATATTTTCACCACTCCCAAGTACTCCTGGACCTTTTCATTACATGGGTTCGATGTTATGGGACCTTACCCACTAGTGACAACTAAAAAGTGCAGGTTCACTTTGACCGCAATAAACATATTTTCCAAATATGAAGAAGAGATTCTACTCAATGAAGTCAAACCCTCGACTTTCATCAAGTTCATGAACTCCCAAATCATATATTGGTTCAAGGTTCATCACTCTATTCTCACAGATAATAGAACCATATTCCAAGGTTTTTATCTGAATAAATTGTATAAAAAGTTCAAAATATAGTCCAACAATAATTTTTTCTACCATGTGAAGGAAAATGGGTATATTAATGAGTTAAAAAAGACCCTCTATAACGTCTTGCAGAAAATATTGGGCCCTAACAGAAATATTTTGCTAAAAAATGCCCCTAACGCCATTTGGGCCTTTTAGAAAACAACACCAAATTCCACCTAGACGACCCCATATACCCTATTGTATGGAATAATGGTAGTATTATTCATTGAGATTTAGTTTTCATTGCATAGAATGGATTTTTATAATAAGAAAATTCTAATTATAATAGAAGAAGTCTTTCAAGATAAGTTGAATGACCTTAAGGAAAACATGCTTCAAGACTTGAAAAACTTATAGGGACATAAGGACAAGATAGTGATAGAATTCAAAAAAAAAAGGTTTCCCTCCTCTTCTTTTTCCAAGGTGACATAGTACCAGATCATAGAATGATGATGATACCTAGAAAAAAGTTCCAATGTTTGATCCCATGCAGGAAGGACCTTGAATTATCAATAAGTTATATTAAAAAAGAGCATAATCTTTAATCACTATAGACATAGAGAACATTAAACCTCCAAAAAATCAATTTTTCTCAATTATTACTACATGTGAAACCTATGGTCCATGCAGTGTGACCGTAAAATAGTTCCATTTCATCCAAAATCTATGACCTTAAACTAGGATCCATGGTCAATGTTATGTGAACTTATGCATTAAACACCAATTTGTTCTAAACATTATAACCATAAACTATTTTTGTCATCTTTAGTCTGAGATCCATGAACATAAAGTAGTACCATCCATATTCCAAATTTTATAACTTTAAACTAAAAAACCCAACATCCTCAGTGCATGATGTTTAACTGCAGTCTCACCCTGTGTGATAAAAATAAGATTCCTCACATACCAAGAGTGGGATTAAAAAACCATCATCCTTAGAAAATAATGTTAATCTATAGATTTTCCTCATATAAATCTAGGATGCCACATATAATAAGTAGGGATGACCAAAATCAACTTCCTTTTCTCACAATGATAAACTATAGCTTTAGCCCAGGTCAAAAACATAGGATACCCCTTGATATATATGGGATGCTTTATTATCCTCATCAAAGAGGATATCCCCCTGTTTTGACATTGAACTCCCACCATTCTATGTACCAGAACATCATGTGTCTTGATTCACATTCCATGGGATACATAGTAACAGATAGACCACCTGTCTTCAGGCCCATCCATTAATTCATCAAAAACCCTTCCCTAGTGGGGGTGGGGGAGATACACTCACCAGAATTTTCCCATTATCCTCACTTATGTTTAAATAATTATGACCTTAAAATATGTGAATTTTATTTCATTGTATTTATATGGAATTTGGGATTGAATTTTCCTCCTTTCACATCATGTTTTACCACTTTCACTCCATCCAAATACCTTTAAAACGATCATTACCTTGTTACAAGAATCATGAAATCAAACTATTTTAAAAATACCCTTGGTCCAAACCTTATTACTATAAACTACATATAACTAATTTTACGAATGTTTTGTGTATCTTAGAGTCTCCTTGACTCTTTAAAGTTGGTTTTTAACTCTTTGGAGTCACCCTAACATCCTCAAAGTACCTACTCTAGGTTCATGAATTATAACCATAAAATATGCACATCTAGAATTGTTTCCCCATATTCACATGGTTTTATTCATCCATAGTGTTGTTGGAAGGTAATTCCACACCTCATTCTAAAACTATGTATGTCTTTATTCCTATTGCAATGGTATACATAGTTGTTACTAGACTTCTTATCTTCAGGACCATCAAAAAATTCATCAAAAAACTACTTAATGACTATCGTTCTAACACCTCAAAATTCCCTTATGGGCCTCCTATTTAGGTATAATCCCCAATCATTTCCTTTGACCCATTATTGGGATGATATTTCCTCATGAACTGGCATGAGAAATAATGAAATGGGAATATCAATACACAATCCCCACCAACATCATCAGCACAAGACGTTAAATTGTATCCTTACCCCATATAAATTTAGGATGACATATATCAAAAATAGGATATGATTCAATTTTTTCACTTAATAGTGTAGAACCTTTCCATCAGTGGTCTCCTACCAAGCCATGTTATAGAACTATGTATGGCTTGATTCCCTTTCCATTGGGATACATAACTACAACTTGATAAGGTATCCTCGATTTAACCTCTATAATAAACTCATCACATGGTATTTTCCCTTCAGTAAAATGAAATCAACATGGGTAATGATTGTCATATTATATGTAGAAAATTGTCTCCTTGGAATTATTTTCTTATTGGGTCATCACTATTTCATTCCACACCATCTATAGGACACCCATGCCCATTGGGTCTATGATCTATAACCTTAAACTAGTAGCTACCTCTCTATTCTAAGCTCTATGACCCTAAACTAGTAGCAACCATAACCTGAGTTGTAAGACTCTAAAATGAAAAGTCTGACCTCCTCAACACATGATGTTAAACTATATCCTTACCCCATATAAATATAGGATTCCTTGTATGAAAATTATACTATGGTCAAAAAAAAATCCTCAACACACAATGATAAACTATAGCCTTACCCATTATAAAAATTGGATTCCACATATAAAAATATGGGATGAAAAAAACAATTCCCTTAGGACAGGGTGTTAAACTATAGATTTCCCCTATATAAAATTGATATGCCTCGTATGACAGGTATGAGATGACCAAAAACACCATCCTTAGCAGATGATGTAAAACTGTAGTCTTACCCTATTTAACAAACATTGGATGAATCATATGAAAACAATGGGATTACAAAAACCATCATCCTCATTACATGATGTTAATATTTATCCTTACACCATAAAATTTTTTGATGCTACACATGAAAAGTATGGGTTGAACAGAACCAATTTCATAAGTGAATTACATTATAAAACAGTGTTACCTTATATAATGGACATATGATGATTCATGTGACCAATATGAGATGATTTGTTATCCTCGATAGAGAGTATGACACCCCTTAAATGTTGGAATCCTACCATGATTCATTCCAGAAATATGTACAACTTTATTTCTTTTCGAATGTGATACATAAAGATTCTTATATATCATATATTGCATCTAGACCGACCATCAACTCATTTCATGGCGTTTTCTCTTAGGATCTGGCCTGATCCTCACCTATCATCATAGACATCCATCACATTCAAGAATATGGTAGAATAACTCCTAGGACACTCAAAATTTCAACTGATACATTCACCACTTCATCCTTTTAGCATTATAATTGCTTCAAACCGGATAACCATCATCATCCTAATCTAAATGGGTTCAACAACCATCCTTAGCTCATATCTCGAAGGATCCTCAGTAACCAATAAAGACTCTTTTTTTTAAGATGGTCAACAGTTGATCATATATTTGTTGTCCCCTTCCTAAACTAATGTTGGTGTAGAACCAAGGTTTCAAACATGGTCAACATTTTTTCCCTACTCATCGGTCATTCATCTTTTACTATCAAGGTCTTGAAAGTCACGATCTACCCTTATAGGATTTGTCCGTCGCCTTTTTTCCACTTGTTTTTTTCTCCCCTAAAAACAATGTAAATTCCCTACCACTCCTTATTTCTTATATCAATCATGGATCACATGGTATTAGGAGTTAGTAAGGGATTTTCCTCAAGAAAATTTGAGACACATGGGTGCTTTCTAGTCTGAAATCTACGACCATACAGTAGGAGACCATGTCTAAGAGTGATGACATTAAATCATGTAAAAGTCATCCTGGGAATGTGTCAGGTGGCACTGAGACCCCTTATCCCTCAATTCACATTCGTTCACCTACCATCCATGTTATGAAACCATTTTTTATACACGCTCCCATATGTTCTAGGAATTAGGAAATTAATCTATTTTAAATCGGTCTGAACATTATGAATTTAAACTAGGAGCCTAGGTCCATGCATCATGACATTAAATATATAAAAAATACGTCTCTAAGATTTTATATGTGGAATAGACTCTTAGGATCTTCATTGTTGTTGGGTTAACTCTCCACTATTCCACACACATCCCTTTAAGATACAAAGACTTATGGTATAAGAATCATAAACTTAAACTGTGTACGACTCTCCCCAGATTCATGTGCATGGTGTAGAGCCTCCTAGGAAAATCATTTCCATTGGTTTTGAACACTTTTAATCATTATAAAATTTATAGAGTGGATATTAGGACTTTGAATTATGAATATACACTATTTTAAGCCCCATGACCAAGGCTCTGTGATCCTAAACTGGTATTCATGGTCTGAGAATTATAACCTTAAACTATTTGCAACCATGTGGTCCATAAATTATGACCCTAATATATTTTAAAATTCATGTTCTGGCTAGTATATTCTTAAAATACCAAATTTAATAGGCATAAATGTCTATTTGGTTGAAACCCCATCAGGAAACTTGAGAATGTGTTAGACTTTCCACCTAACCAGGCCATTCTTGCGACTTGAGAAAAAAATAAGGGAATAAAAAAAGAGGTAGAAAGGTAGTGGGGACCCACTATAAACATGGGATAAACCTAGATATTATATCTGAACCCATAATATTAGGAAAAATATATATCCAAATATTAAGATCCCTCTACCTCACTAGATACTCGAGGGGGAACCCCCATTGTGTTACCCTCTTACGCCCCCACCACCTTAGATGGCTGAGTTTTATTTACATTGGTCCAGACATCATGGTTGTAAAACTATTCTATAAACATCATTATCACATGATGTTAAAGTGTATGATGCATTGACCTCACTGTATGATGATAAATGTCATGTAAATTTTCATAATTTCATGTTGTAAAACTATGAAGCATAATAGACCCTCTATTAAGAAGCCCCTTTCCCATTCTGTGTAGGTCACCTACCCCACTATTCATGTTCCTCTACCACCACTCAACACCCGAGAAGACTAACCTTAGAATATGATTCTAACATTTTTTTAGACTGTTACAACCACCCAATGTTCTCAAATCCATAGTGGGGTAATTATGAGAGTGTTGGAATCCATTTGAAAATTTCATCAGTTCAACCCCACACTTCACATCTCACTTGCTTTGGATCCCCATTCTCTTCCACACCCAAACACGACCCTTAAATATATATTATTTGGTCTAAATGGATCACGTAACATCCTAGTATTATTAATTGAAATAATTATAATGAAATTTGGAGATTTGTCCTATAATTCATTCATGGTCAGTGGTTGACCCTCATTTTTTTCTGCATACCCGAAAAATGATAATGGATTTTCTATTTTGAATATGGTCAGAATTTATCCTTTATCCTCAAACCAAACCCTTTGTGTTATTGATCTTGGGTTTCATAATTAAAAATCATTATCCCCCTTTATTTGGGTATAATTCAACACCCCCATCATTACAAAAAAAATTCACCTATGTGCATTGAGAAAAAAATTTAGTTGTGCAGAGAGTCCCACTATCCTACGAAAACTTTCTTATGAAGGACACTCCTAGGGGTCTATAAAAAAGTTCAGAACCCAATTGGTTGGACATTTTTTTACACTCTCATATAAATGAGCATGGTCTTGATTTTTCTTTATTTCTCACACTAAGCACGACTCACATTAGCTTAGGTTATGATTATTGTTTTTCATATTAATGAAATTTATGGGTGGTAGTGTAGTGTAGAAAAAGAAACATATTCATTTATACATGGATTATAAAAGAATAAACCTCAAATATATTATAGGTTCATCCACACACCAGTGTCTCTCTTTTGTTCTCTCAAATATAATTGTCTATAGGGATCTATATCCTAAATTGAGTTATCTATCCCATCAAGCCTCTACTATGTGGCCTCTACCCTAACGAGCTCTGCCTTTACCTCCATGTATATGGAAAAAGATCATTAGAACTAATTCACACTTGAACCTACCTAGTTTGGTTCTTAGTTATCCAAGATACTGCATATTTTTCTCGATCTTCATTTTTATCAATTAAGCCCTCATTTGAGTGACGATCTTCACTTAGGCATTAATAATGGTCACATTATAATAAACCTGATCTTCTTATCATTAAATTTCCAAATTATAGATTCCTGGTGACATTAAATTTCTCATATTGTTAGGAGAAATAAAATTCATAACTTTTCACATTCACCTTATCAACATGATAATCATGGACCATTTCATGGAGAGCGCGATTTTCACCCCTCTAGCGCTCAAGATTCATATCTAGTGTTGGGGGGACCCCATATGGCTCACTATTTTGGGCTTCATAGTGTGGTTAATAATTTTTTTCATGCTCTTTCACACCCGGGGATTGGCGATGTGATTCTCTTCTATAACGTCACACCCAGAATCTTCCAATTCATTGGGTGGTACTGGTTCATACTATAGGAAGTCCATGAGGATTTTGGTGGAAGGTTCTTCCTCCATAATCCTCTTATATGGTTAAGGAACTAGGTTTAGAGTGAGGACGTCTTTATTTGACTATTCATTGGAAATACCATTTTCACCAACCATGATATCTACCTCTTTAGAGGTATCACCTTACATCTAAAATGGGAATCCCTGCTGGTATTAAGGCCAGATCTTCTTAAATGATCAGCTCCATGAGAGTTGGAAAAACCATTGGGCATTCCTTAAGTTCCATAGAAACATTTTTTTCTAATAATTCATCTTATCAATCACTAATTTAAAAAACATTCCAATTAGTTAGACCAGTAACAAAAGATTGGAAAATTATGGATCATGTAAGGGAGAAATATATACAAAGGGAAAGAGTTTGGGGAAAATGCAGTCCCAGAGTTTTGAAATGGAATTCCACCACCGAAGACCCCTCCAAAACAATTGTTACATAAAAAGTAGGAAATAAACCCCTAAATTCTGGTTGGGTATTAGAGGCATTAAAAATACATGCTAATGTAATTGACTCAAATGGATCTGTGAATGTCTGAATATTACTCTGTTGATTGAGGTCTAGTCTTACAATAAGGCATGGGGATCTCAATGATTAGTCTCCCCCAATGGTATTCCTTAGTGATGATATATTACATCATTTAAATTCCATTTTGTGCTTCCCCATAGACTATTGGGAGGACTATTAGCTCAGAAACCACCTTCCCAACCTCCTCGTCAAACCCTCCCATTGAGGTGACCATTGGTATAAACTCTGAGGTGTTCCCACTAGTATCTAGTAGGGTAACCCTCTTCCCCTATGAATTCAACCACTTACCCCCATCAGCTGGTTCCTATATAAGAGAAAACCCTAGTTTAGAACCATATAAAAAAGAGGAAGGGACAAAAGAGGTGATAGGTCAACAAACTAAGCTTACCTTACAAAATAGAATCTCAGTAAAGTCATCACCCTATGTGGAGACCATTATACTCTAATGGGAAATTCAAGATTAGTAGATGATCCTAAGGATTCCTCATCATTGGTGCTCTGTGTGTTGACATTTAGGGGAGATAATTACTAGGTTAATTCATTGAAAAATGTTATCCCTTCAAGAATACCACTAAAAAACAGACATACCTAGCCTATGGGGAGATCTCCTTCCCCATGTTGGCATGAAAAAGAAATCAATATCCACCAGTTATACTAATCTATCATGAATGTTCACCCGAGTAGTGATTTTTTAAAGCCCAACTTTTGGAAGTTCGATTACCTCCCTAGTCACCCACTGGAAAAAAATTTCATCCATTAGAGTTAGAAAAATCATTACCCAGACCACCAGGGGGTAGGGAAGGAAGAATAAATATCTAGCTACCACAGATACTATAACATATTTCCTAGACCACCCTATTTCTACTTGTCCCAGCATGAGAGCTATCCTCCTTCTCCCACACTCACTTTTAGGGATGCTCACCCCTTCAACTGGAAGGGGTGCAATAGAACCTTGAGCGTCTATTGTCGTAGACTGACTTGGAACCCTAAAATCATATATATTTCCTAGAAAAGTATCCCTGAAAATTCTCTACTACTATTATCCCTCTCTAGAGAGTACAACCCTCCACACAAGATAACATAAGACTGTGCCTAGGTATGCTGCTATACAATTTCCACTATATGTTTGAGAGAGAATGACATTGACGTTGGTGGTTAAAAACATGATGAACTCCCCCATTCCTTTACATTTGGATATCCAACAGAACCAATGAAGTATATAGGGATTCCATTCTTCATGGATCCCCATTTATAATTTATTCATCACATGTTTCAAGAATCTAAACTAATGAGTGAATTGAGATAGAGTATATGGTTCACAATAAGTTTTACCACCTATTGTATTGGAAAATAGTCTACCTCATATGGGTTTAAGATTCTCCTTATTCTCCAACGTCCCATCAAGATTATCCACTGTATCACCAGATGAAGTTGAGAATAGGTGAAAGTTGAATTTCATTGTGTTGTTGATACTGATAGTTACATCAAATTCATTAAGATTTACTAGTGAAACCGTAGTTTTTTAGGATCAAGGGAAATATACCATAATTTGGCGGATTAATGACATTTATAAATTTATATCCACCAAATTCATTGAAATTCACCCATGAAGGAACTAGGAAAGACCATAAATCTTCCTAGGCATAGTTACTCTTACTATATGGCCCAAATAGCTATAGATTTAGGTGAGCACCAGTACTCTGTGGTTCAATCGGTTGTTGTATTCCATAATCACCATCGTTAAATGTGTCCCAACATGCAATCCCACACATACATCCCTCACACAACGTAGCCAACCATTGAAAAAGTTGGCAAGAAACATAGTATAAAATACCACTGACAGCCAACCATCCTTTAAGCTATTCCTATTATCCGGTTAGTTCTGTTTTTCCAAGTTCAATAACTAGGATCTTGATTTCCTCTAACATTTTTCTACTAGATATTTTTTCATCCTCCTTGGAATCTTTATAGTTGGAGTCTTTAGGGACATCCCTTTACAGGTCTTAAATGAGATATCCTAGTGGAAGGGAGGATGACGATTTAGTACCTAGTTCAATAAATATAAAATAATCTACACTACTATGGGGGTATTCTCCCAATCTCCATTGAAATTTGGTATTGGAAGGAATCCATCATATTGGAATACCAAAAGGAGCACACCACCTATGTAGTTAATTTCCCACAGGCTAGCCCCCACCTCCCCATGATAGAGGTGGAATGTGTTTGTTTTTGGGTACCAATAGATAAGATGCTCTGGTAGAATCTCATGTTTCTAATAAATGTGGATTTGTGATGTCCACACTTGCTTATATAGCTAGATGGGACATAGCTCATCCCCATACAATTGAGAAGCAAAGCGTACCTAGTACACCCATGAACACTCATCAGTAAATTTTCCACCTGGAAAAAAATTCATTGGTATCCATCCTTCTCCATCAACTCAGAGTGAAGGAAAATGTGCTTTCATGTTCCCTAGAAAGATGACCAAAATTGGTGATGTTATAGTGGGTAAGATTATTCTGCCAAGTGAACCAAAATCGTACTATATTCACTTCAATGGATGGGATAGCCATGTCATCCGTCATCCTAATGTTAAAAAGGAAAAGTATGTTTCTTAGTAGATATACCCTATAGGATTCAGTCAGTAGGACCAAGATCCCCGTACTATTAGAAATAAATCTTCCATTAAAGGGATTTTCTAGATTCCCAGCCATTTCATCCATTCAAGCCATGATGGTATCTTCAAACACATCTTGATTAATAGGGATGTTCATTTCTAAAAGATATATGGATTCAAACATTGGGTCATGAAATTATAGCATTTGTTTTCACAAATTCTCAACATCACGCAACCTATGAGGTGGCCATACAGAATTACAAATGAAGTGTGGAAATTGTATAATGAGAAGAAGAGTTTGTGAAAATGTCACAACTTAAATATTAATATTTCGTGAAATGGTGATGATTTCCACACATGATATATGAATTTTCATGCATGGAAATTAGGTGACTATATGAAGGGCCCGTCTCAATATTTATAAGAATTTAGATTCTAGCTTGCACAAGCATGTAACATAGTTGTGAAACCCATGGAGATAGTTACATGATCATTTGGAAATTTTCCACCCACATTATATTTTCTCAAGGAACATGAACTTCCACTCCCTCTCAATATCATATTTTTAGGGAAGGGGGAATGATGGCTTCAATAACATATCTCACACCCAAAATGGATAGTTTTTCATTAAACGAGTATGAAACCTACCACAGAAGAGAATTCTAGGTCTGAGGATAAGGTTACAAACAAATTTGGAGTGTTGTGTGAAAACCTCTGATTCTACACACAAAAGAATTGTGTTCCAAGTATTACATTGGAGATAACATTTCTGAATATACTCTCAAAGGATGAAATAATAGACAATGAATATAAATAGAAAAGTTTAGTGGTGCTCACAAAAAATCATTTGTGTGACCATACAGTTTTACAAGAAAGGTGAAATAGAACCGGAAATTTTGCAAGATGAAGCCACATTAGTATAGGTTTGGGAAGAACCTAACCCTGCTACACACCCTTGTGATGTTATAATACATCAACCTCCTTTTTCGGCTATATATATTTCCTCACCCCACACTTTTTGGACATTTATCTTGAATAAAAATTGATGCTCTTACTCCTGCAAACCTCTATTCCAAGAAATTGCGCAACATCAAAGTACCTTGGAACCTAAAAGGTAGAGAAATTTACCATTCAACTTCCAATGGGCACCAACATGTCTTGGCATGTTGTTGATATTTATTCAAAAAAAAACTCTTAAGGATGATTGGTTTTACTCAACAGAATCATCCTTCATAAAACCCTGATATTCACACAACATAATGTATTGTGTACACCCACACCTCCATAATCCATGTGTTGGAATTGTTCTATATAAAATAGCTTTTGAAACCCTATTTGGTCACAATATAATAAAGTTGCATGAAAAAAATTTTTGGTCCTGGACCTAATGCCCCATATGATTTATACGCAGCCCAGATCATTACTCTAGGTACCATGATTCCTCTTTCTCTTAAGTATAGACACCCAAAATTAGGCCTCCTAATTTACACTCCTCCACGGTAGTGTTTATCCCATTCCCCACCTAGAGGCTCATGATAAGTAGACACATAATTCCTAAAAGTGGAATCCATAAGGGAAATGCCTTACCTATCTAGATATAGAGTCTCTTTTATGAATCTTCTTCTAGCCTTGTCACAGTCCCTTGTATAGTGTACTCCCCATCCATTCCTAAGATACATGACGTAAAAAATCCTAGCTTCCCATCATAGTCATACTAAATTAAACTATATAACAACATCCTCAATGCATGATCTTAAACTACAACCTTACCCTATGTGATGAACACATGATTCTCCATATACAATAATCTTGGGATTCTACCTCCTCCTCCACCATGGGAAAAAAATCCTACACCAGGAAGCCTTCATACATAAACCCCACACCATCATTACTATCCATGGGATAAAACTCCAACATAGGGAATCATCCATGTTTAATATCCAAACCTTCCTCCATCACCATGGGATGAAACTCCAACCCCAGATAGCTTCTTTTTGTAATACCTACATGATCCCTTTTTTATTATCCTTCCATGACATGAACATCATTACTATAAGACTATAAACAGAATGGATCATACATATCACGTGACCTTCAATTGTGGAATCATACAACATTGGTTTGGAACTTTTTTTACAGATAGGGTATTTAAGATTCCTCAAGGACGTTCAATCTTGAATATATATATATATATATATATATATATATATATAATCTCCACCTATGGGACACACTCCATCAAATACAAGTGTGAAATATTCCCCCTTGGGGTGGAACGCTTCCCAAAATCCATGTTCAACATTTTGTCCTTTAGGGGACACACTCCACAAAATAAAATTGTGAAATATTCCCCTTTGGTAGTTACATTACACCAAATACATGTGTTAAATCATCCCCTTTGGGGACACACTCCATCAAATTCAAGTGTGAAATATTCCCCCATGGGGGACACACTACACCAAATCAATGTGTGGAATCTTCCCCTGTGGGGTGGGGGCACTCCATCAAATACATGCATGGAATATTCCCCCTTTGGGATACATGCTCCACCATCCTCAAATTGTGAAATATTCCCCTTAGACACACTCCAACAAATCCAAAGTGTTAATTATCCCCCCATGGGGACACACTTAACCACCCACCTGTCCCTAAAATATGTTAGACCTGTGACCCATCCATATCCAAAAGATGTTAAACATGTGACCAAATCTAGAATCCCTACCCCCTACAATAAAAATTTGTTTCTTGAAATGAAAAACCTCAAAATAATTATTTCCCTATTGTCAAATACCTCATAAATAATACGAGATGTCTTAGGCTCTGTCCTTATGATGCCTCACACATGATATTCCCTCCAATAGTGGAAAACATTAGAGGCTCCAAACCTACACCCGATTTAGAAATTCCCAACGTGCCCAATTTTACTCCCTCCTTTAAAAAACGTTCCATCCATGTTGATAAATAAGAAACATAATTAACTGCATTCGCCTTAATATGGAATTAGGAATGAGTTCCATAAACCGGTTGTAAATCATAGAGGTAGATGAGGACAATGAAACAAATTCTATGGAGGAATAAATGGAAGGAGTAACAAGTATCCAATTATCCCATTTTAATCAAGTATTTGACATCACCAAAAAACTATTGAAATCTTCCAACCTTTGGATAGTGGGAATATAGAGAAACAAAGCAGCATACTACTGCTAATATTTTGGATGGTGTCTATCCTCAGTGGAATGCATTGGACAAACTCTTGAAGGAAATTACATGGGTAGAGCTCCACACATTGATAGACCCAACAATTATTATTAGAAAACAAGAATATATAATTTTATTAGAGTTATATGATATCCATTTTGGAAAATTATAATGCATGTTTATACCCCCTCTTAAGAAAAATAAAAACATGGTCCCTCGATGATATAGTGACATTTGAGATTTATGGAAAAAGATATAAATGCTCTATATTTTGGGATATATATTAATTAATTTACTATAGTTTCCATGTTAAAAACCCCTCATGATATTTAAAAATTATTATAAGTTACGCATGAGGGTACCAATCAATTAAAGGATAATAGTTTTGATATGTACCTCCATGATTTGGAATGCTTTTGTATGAATCCTTACAAGTTAATAATAGAAATATTTACCCATTTCACTAATATTTATAATATAAGGAAGTATTTAGGTGATGATATTAACATAGAGATAATAGTGAAAAATATCCTTTGTTTCGTTACAAGTTATTTGGAACCTAATGTGATGGTGATTGAATAAGTGATTTAAATCAAGAATATGTGAGTATAATAGATCATCAGATCACTCATGACATATGAAATTACAATGAAAAGGCAAGACATGGAGGTATTTAAAGTTTAAATGAAGAAAAACAAGATCATTTCCTTTAATTAAATTGATGACGATTCATCCATAAGTGATTTCTATCTTTAACACTTGTCCAAGAAGCTATGTAAATTCATGAAAAATAGTTAAATTCTCCTGTTATGAAAGAAAAAGAGAATAAAAATGCGAATTTCAGGTATGAAGCTATGGTTAAAAGAAAAAGGTGCACATAATATTGAAGTGAACTTTATCAAAAAACAAAGTGATTGAGAAGAATAAAATTAAGAAGGCATTCAAATTTTCATGTTGGTAAGAAAGCATTGACCCCCTCTCCTCGTATGACTCAAGTGATGAATGGTCAAAGATCCTTATGAACCATGATGAGGTAAAATTTATTATTTACACTTTTTTTATTTTAATTATTCTTATTCAATTATCCATCTTGATAATAAAGGTCTCAAATTTGCTAAAGAACAATTAATAGAATAAATTCTTGAACTCGCCAAAAAAATTCAAGGAACATAAAACGAAATATAATTTTGTTGTAAGTGAGAAGGATAAACTCTCCAATGAAAATGAGTATTTAACCTTGAAATTAAAAGGGTTATATAATGTTTTAAAATTATAGTCCAAAATTAAAGAGTTTAAAAATTCACTTTTCATGTTTTCCCAACGTGTGACAAATTTGAATTTATTTTTTGTCTCATAAAGGAATGAAAAAAGTAATTATTACCTTTGTTATATTGTAATACCCTATAAAAATACCAAAAATACCATTTTTATTAAAGGTGTCTATTAATATATGTTTTCTAATTATTTTAGAAAAACCAATAAGTTGATTTATAAGAAGCATTTCAAAATATAAATTCCCAAAGAGTAATGTGAAATATAAATAGTGGGTGATGAAGACACTTATACAATGAATTATTAATTGTCTTTAATTCTCTAAATACTTTTTATAGTAAATTAAATAAATATTTTCTTTTCAATTAAGTTAAATCCATTTCCATAAAAATTATTTTTTTAGGGGGGGGGGGTTAAAATGGATTGAATATGATTCAAAATTTGGAAATCTTGAGGATTTCCCCCTCTTTTTAAACTTTCAACCGTGAGCATTATTGAATAATTTTATTTATTTTTTTTGGATTGATATAACTTATTTTATTTTAAAAAAATTATTTGTTGATTAATTTATTTCTCTCTAATTGGTGTTTTTTTCTATTATATATTTACTCATTTTTTGGTGGACCATTATATATTTAAAAGTACACATCATTTGAGGGGGAGAGAACTCTTTTTTTAATATAAAATGTTAAGAAAGGGAAAAAATAATTTTTAAATAAACTTTAGAATAATGAAATCATTTTTATACTCTTTTATATTTCATGGTTTAATTTCATAGAACATTAGTGTGAATTTATTTAAAATATATTTTAAAAAATGTAATCTTTTAATATTTTAATGTTTATTTTTGAAATTGGATTTGGTGTGAATTTTGGATCCATATTTTTAAAAAATAATGTTTACTCTCTTGAAATTCAAAGTTTATGGCATCTTGTGGTTTTAATTATACAATTTATGGGGATCAAGATTTATTTTTATATCAAAACAAATACCTAGATATATACTCTTCTTAGAACAACTCATAAGTATGATAAAATTTTGATGTAATACTTTTTTATAAATATAATCAGGTGTTTCTTTTCTCTAAATTATAAAAGGAATGTTATTTAATTTTTTTAACACATATAATGTGTGGTTTCTAGTTGTGGGGTGTTAAATGTTTTAAAGGCTTCAAATTAATTTTTATTAATGAATTATATTGATGGAACAATTTAGGGTATGAAAATATTGTCTCTTATGGTTGGACCACATCTTATTCTATAACCCCCATATGGGAATTATGATAATTATAATGTGGGATAATGTAATAAAATTAATTTTAAAATTTCCTTAAAACATTTAAAAAAAAATAAGAATAAATTTATGAAATCTAAGGTATGGTCATATATTTTCAAAAATAATCAACATTATTTCAAATTTTTTATAAGTTTAAGCCTTTTAAAAGTTATTGTTTTATATCTATAAAGGAGGAGATTGTATTTACATAAATTGAAATTTTTGTTTTATTAGGGAAAATATAATAATTTTAATGGTACATTGAGTTGTTTAAAATATTTTTATAAATTCAGGGTATTGAAATTGAGTTATTCTTGAATTGTTATTTTTTTAATTTTTTTATTTTTGTTAATAAAAATGGGGGAGAATATTTAAAATTGATTTATTGATGATATTTTTCTAAAAAATTCTTCAATTAAATTTCAAAATTTATTTTTGATGTATTGAAAATGATTATTTTAATTTCATTAAGAAATATTGAAATTATTATTGATACTATCATGGGAATAAAATCATGACCATATTTTCAATGAATTTCTTAAGTATTTATGATCATTAAAAAGGGGAAGAATGTTGAAATATCACTCTATTAGGAGGTTTAATGATCTAAAATACTGAATTGTGTTTATAACTTTTCTTTTGATGGATTTTAATGTTTACTTTTTAAGAAATTATTCTATGAAGGGATTGGAAGAACTGAAGGGATCAAACGGAAAATAGAGAAATTTTTTAGAGTCTTCCACCAATAGGTGCTAATGACAGCCCGGTGGGCACCACTAGATGAAATGTGACACCCATACACTATCTAGTGGTATCAATATAGACAAAAAATAACAATTTTCTACGGTTCCCCACATGGTTTGATTTGATCCCAATATAATATATTTGACCCCAAGGTATTAAAAATCATCTAAGGACCATTAGAGGCTATAAATTCACCACCAATGTATTGTTGGACTCATTTTGAAACCTTAAAGATAAGTTTAGATAAATTTTGTGAAACTTTGTTTCATTCTCAATCTCTGTTTACTATTATATCAATATCTGCCACTCTTATCATATTTTATATTTTTGGGTGGATCATGATTATTCTATGAAGGGATTACATAAATCAAGAATCTTTTTTTATTTTCTCAGGTGATCATTACCATTGAGTTTAAGGGGGATAGGTGGTTATGGCATTTAAAGTGAGGTATTCAGTACTTATTTTCATTAATTATTAATTTTATAGGTTTTCACTACCGTAAAAGTGAAATAGATTGAATTGTTTTAGTAGAACTACTGAAAACCTAGAGTCATAAAATTTTAATCTTTTTTCTTACTACAACTGATAAAAAGTTGTATTTATTTCTCTAACCACTAATAAGAGTTTTATAAACTAAATCCTCTTAAATATTTTGAGGGGAAGAGATATAGGTATTCCATTGTGGATTTCATATGAACTCCATTATCACTCTACGATGATTTTTTATTTAAATTTACATTTTTTATGAATTTAAACCTTATAATATTATTACCACTTTAATTATTTAATTACCTCAAGCAGAGTTTTAATTTATAAATAGTTTTTAATAGAAAATTCACCCCATTTTTTCATCATTACCCTAACCAACACATGGGAACTAAAAAATCTCCACTATATGAATTCTCATCCTCAAGATATCCCATGTGAAATTTTCAATACTCTCTACCTTATTAAATCATCAAACCATTTCCAAACTTCTCTTTCATTCATCAATGAATTTTCCACACACTATAAACACAAATCTAAAATCCAAAAAATACCATACAATACCCTAAGTATCTCATATCAATATTGCTCACTAAAAACTATATCACTAATACATGTCCCAATTATACTAGTCTTGCGATACAAAGTTAATAAAACCAATATAAATAACAAAGAACAAAACAATTTCAATACCCATAGACACATAAACATATTTATGATTCCATTTATACCATAATATAACTACTAAAATCATGATATTTGGTACTCCCTATCATATTATTATTGGTTGGTGTAATATAGAAAGAGTGGTGAATTATCCTTAAGAAATTAAAACTAAAATATGCAATAAAAAATTGAATTAAATAGAAAGATTAATTATTTCATATATATATATAAATTAAATTCAGAATAAATATTAAATTAAAGGATTCAGAAATGAAATATATATATATATCTTATAAATGATATATCAATTAAATGAGTAAACAATTAATATGAATTAAGTGATTAAAATTATTAATTGATTGATAAATATTAAAAAATAAAATATTTGGAAAGTTAAAATAAGGAAATGCACACAAGTTTTTTAATGGAGTTCGTAACTAGCTCAATTATGAGCCCCTAGGTCTCTCACAACTAAATTGTTTTTAGAGAATTTAAATTAATAGATCTTCAACTTATTGATATCCATGAAATCTAAAAAATACAAACCCTTGAATTTACTGTCAACCAAGAATCCTGTAAAATGTCCTTGTTTTCTTCCCAAAACCAAAAAATAAAGACCTTAGTATTTCTTGTATCCAGGAACCTAAAAAGATATGACCTAGTTTTAGTGGCCGAAAATAACCTGATGAAAAATATAAAGGAGTTTTTATTAAGCACAAACTCTTTTAATAAATTCTATGAGTTCTATAAAAATATTGGGCAGATAAAATTTCAATAATTTGAGGGATAAAATGGAAATAATTTTTTTAAAAAAAGAAATTACTCAAATATCTCAAGAGGAGGAACAGTTAAAGAAATTGTTTCACTAATGGTTGTTCGATTGATTACAATTCAATATAGACTAATTAATTTTCTTTATGTTCATTGAACTAGATTTCCAATCCTACCTTGGGATGAATTTATAGACTCTGTGGGTCTTTAGGCTAAGTTGGATTCATTAAAGGGTAAAATAATCCTTTGATGACCACCATAAATGCATTCTTTGACTTGTTGACTCAACAAAACTGGCTATATGTATGATTCCACTAGTTAGCTATTGGTATTTCTTTAGATATCTCAGCAACTACAGACCCCACTAGGTAGATATTGGCTTCCACTAGCGAGTTGTGGGGTTACCTAAAAAATCTAGTTCAATCCAGTTCTCACAAGCTAGACAATGTTCTCACCCGAGTATACCATAGACTTCTAGTAGGTCTTTATGTTTTGTTTTGAAATATATTATTACCATTGGACTTCTATCAGTTTGATGGTGATATTTCCAAATAATGGTGTTCAAATTTCCCTATAGACTCATTTTCATTACTTTTTTTCTCCATTAATTCCCTAGGATGATTTATGAACATAAATGATGGTATTTCACATAAATTAAAATTTTATAACCCCAAAAGGTGTTTGTTGTCATAAAAATAATATATGAGAGTGAGGCATAACAATACTCCCATTTTTATGATCACAAACACTTGAAATATACCAAATATAATTTAAAATGGAATTTGAATATTTCTTAATGAAATTAAAATGAGATTATAAAATAATTTTCAATACATAATAGATATAAAAATATATTTAAAAAATTCATTTTTAAACATAATGGTTTCATAAACTTATCCAATAATGAAAACCTATCACCCTCTTTGAAACCATTAAATGTACGGAGAAGAAAATTAAAACTTTAAAAATATAAATTTATCCTAAATCTAAAATACCTTTAACAAGGAATTCCCCCCATTGTGATTATCAAAATAGAACTCATAAATAAGGTTAAAAATATAAAAATAGTAAATAAAAATATCCAAGTACAAGATAGAAAAAAAATCATGTTACTCATCATTAATGATCCTTTGAGAGAGGAAAAAATTGATTTCTAGATTTCAAAACTAATAATCATTTTAATTTTCCAAAAATAAAATATATTAGAAATTAAAAAAATCATTAAATTATAAAACAAATTTCAACATTTTCATCTATATGTAGATAACAAGTATTCTCAACATTGAAATAAAACATTGATGCATGATAATATTTTTGAAATAAGATTAATATTTAAATAATATGTCTCCTCTTGGAACATTTCAGAATAAACAAGATATTTCCCCCCTTAATTGATGAAGAAAAAATATAAATAGACCATAAATAATGAAATTCCATAAATAGATAAAAATACATAAAATATTTTAAATCATAAATGATTTTGTAAATAACTATAAAGATGTGAATTTTTTTATAAAATTAAAAATTACAAAAAGATATAAATTAAAATTTAAATATAAATTTCAAAACATTATTATGGATAAGAAATATTATATAAATAATTGAGAGCATATTATCTAGGATTTACAGACCAGGTGTGCAGTAAAGGACCACTTCTCTATCCCAAAGTGAATGCCATTTTAAAAATCCAGCCAAACCTTTCTTAGGATAAAACGTCAACGTGAACCAATTTCAGAGCTACACCCAATAATTTGTATCTGGATAGTCATTTATTTTCAATTAATATTAAATTCACTTTAACAAAATAAATGGAATGTTTGAAAAATATTTTTTATTTTTGAAAAAAAACATTAAAAACACTAAGGACTTTAAAAAATAAAAATTATAAAATACATTAAGATTTTATGAGTTAATGAACACGTTTCATAAGAGAACAATCCCCAACTCTATCTTAAATATATATATATATATATATAAGAGGATTGGTAATGATATTAACTGATTAAATATTTACTTTAATGGACTAAAGTAGGATATTATCTTATTAGAATCCATGTCTTACAAAAGTGGTGTTTATGATCATTGTGCTCAGTGAGAGAGTGTTGACTGGGATTTCTAGGAAATACAAAGGAAATAGTGTTTCCATAGTAAATAAGAATTTGATCATATATAGACCCATAATCTATGAGAGAGTTTTTAATCTATATAATTTGGATACAAAAACTCCCAAAAACTACATATTCTTCTTTTGATATTGAAAGAGAAAAAAAAATTATTTATAATACTCCATGATACTAAGGATAATCTAAGTAGGTGACAAGTCCAAATTTTTCTTTTCCAATCTATTTGGTATCCTCTAAATTCATGAAAAAAAACTAGTAAGTTCAAAAAATGTATCCTTTAGATTCAATAATACATGTTTTTTTGTTCCTTTAAATATGTAAAAATTCTTTTAAGGGATTTTAAATGGTATTCTTTAGTATTTTATTAAGAATGAGCACAATAGAATTTTGTTATGTATTTTATTGAAACTCAATCAAAATTATTTTAACTATAAATAAAAAAATTCCTTAAAAATCTCTTCTATTTTATTGAAACGAATAACATTATCTATAAAAATTTCAAAAATTAATAATTCATTTGAAAAATATTTAAAAACAGTTGAATAATATTTTCCTATCATAAAGTCATTTTTATGATAAAACTATTAAAACATTCTTACCAAGCCTAATGGGATTTTTTAATCCATAATGGTATTTTTTTTAAGCTAAAAACATGGATTTTAAATTTTTAATCATCATAACTATGTCACTATTCAAAATAATTGAAAATAAAATCATTCAATAATCTCATTTTAACATGCATTTGAAAAAGTTTAAAATTAAAATGGGTGGATAAATCAAATAAGATGATAATGGATTATATCCATTTAACTAGTGTAAAGGTATCCCAATAATCTATGCCACCTCCTTTATTATATCATTTGGCTGTTAGTCTAGAGTTTTTATGAGTGATGCTACCTTTCTCATTTAATTTATTTCTAAAACCCCTTTTAGTTCAAAAAGTTGAATTACTATCAAGCCATTCAACAAGATTCAAAAGATTATTATTTGTGAATTTTTTTAATACATAATTAATTTCAAGTAACTGTTTTAATAATTAATGGAATAATACCTATTTGGGGGCTCTTGGTGTGAAACAATCATGAAGTTCAACCTCATTTAAGATAGAATTTCTCATATGAGTACTTCCTTGGAAATCACCGATAAAATTTTCTATGGTATGGCCATTAGAATTCACCCATGCCTTGGGTAAAAGGTAATATGGTGGTTCTTACCCAACATATTTTTTATTAGAATAAGGTGGTTTATTCATGGTCTATATTTATAGGTCATCCTCAATTTCATCAATTTTAGGATTAGCATTTGGTAAATTCTAATAAAATTTGTTGTGATTTAAATATTCTAAGGTATTTTGTATTTTCATTAATGACTCAGTATTCATTACATAAAATAGAGTACCTAATAAAAATACCATCATCTTATTTGGGATCAAAATTTACCCAATTATATTTATTATTAAGAATATAGAATTTGCATCTAAAAACTTTAAAAACCAATATTTAGGGGTTTTTCCTTTACAATGATTATAAAAGGTTTTCTTATTGAAAGATGTTATGAGAACCAGATTCAAGGTAAAAAAAATTATTGACCTTCTAAACCAATCAATATTGATGGAATTTAAATTCATTTAATTTAAATCATTAAATCACATGAATATTTTGATTTTTTCTTTCAAAAGATATATTTTTTTGGAGTCCTTAGTGTATAAAAAGGATGATTATAACAATGTGATGTAGAAATTTAATCAAAATCACTATTATATAAATCTCTCCCAATTTAACTATATATTTTTATGATCTTATAACCATTTTAATTTCTAACCTTGTAGGAATATTTAATAATCAAATTACAATACTCATTTTTATGAGGTAATAAATAAACCCATGAAATTATTGTATAATCATTGATAATTACAAAAAATGTATGATAATTTAAAACTATTATCACATAATTGAATAATACATTGAAAATTATTTTTAAAACTTTAACATATGAAACATCGTTAATTATAGGAAAATTTAAATACCAATTGTGCCTATATTGATGTTCAAAATCCTATAGTTATCAACTAAAGTGGAAATTCCTCCACCGATCATTTTATGATGATTGAACTCAGAGTGGTAACCACATAGGAATCTCTAGGACCCACTATACAAGTAATATATAGAGCCTTGGGATTTTATCTTGGGACATTATCCCGAAAAAATTATCATTAAACTAAATTTTTTGGAACTCCAAATAGTAGTCCACACTTGTTAACTAAAATATATTTCAGAATCCATACTTTTTAGAATATTATTTTCCACAAGAATACATAACAAAGTATTAGAAGGACTAGTCTGAATGGTCTTAAGGCCTTCATTTTTTATTCATTTTTGATAATCCCCTTTAAATATTTAAGGGGAATCCATACATTACATTTCTCATAGGATACATGACATTACATGACCTAATGGTCTTAATGGAATACATCGAAGACTATGAATACTTTAAAATTCTCATCCCTAGTGTCTACTTCATGATCAGATCTCCACAATTTCATTGTTGTTTGGATAGCTTCCCAGTGCAAGGATTCACATTGCTACTACTGATAGAAAATGACTTACCATATCATTCTACCAAATCTGATAGCTCTTTTCTAGTGAAAGAACTTTTATCTAAATCATCTTCAAGAGAATGTTCCTTGTAGAATTTATTTGGTTTTCATCTCTACATAATGTGGCCCAAAGTCGATAAGGTGGTCTGAAGGCTTGATGGTGGCCCAAAATCCTTAATGACATGGAGGCCTAGGTGGCCCTAAGGCCTTAAAGACTCCAGGCCCAAAAAGGCCATAATGGAACTTAATAAAATTATAATGATTCACATACATATATAAGAGGTTATAAATTTTTTAATTAATAAATTTAATTTCATTATCTAGGATAGTAAAGAAAAAAAATCATTCAAACATAAGGTGTGGGGATTTTCTAAGCAAAATATATTCCTTTGGGTTTCTCTCTTTCACTCAATTTTTAGTACGAATATTCCCTTTCTGTTCTTTGAATATAATTTTGTTATCATTCCCTTTATTTTTAAATATACATTTTTCCAATCTATTTTTCTGAAAAATTCAAATATTTTTCAACAATAACAGTTATTTCTAAAAAAACATAACTTTTACTTCCCATGAGATTGTTTCTTCCACAATCATGATTGATGATTCTTATACCAATTATGTTATTCCATATTTTTTTAGGAACCAAAAGTTTATTCATGAATGTATTCCTATTAAATGAAACCCATTTATTTCGATGTTGTATTTTAGTTCCAATATTTATGTACTTTATATAGGGAAAGAATGATAATGTAAATGTTATGATGTGATGGGTGCATCAAGAATTATATATCACATGAAAATATTATGATGTGAAAGGAGAATCTGGAATTATATTTTACTCTAATTCATTGGGTAAGGTGATGAATCTCTGGATATAATGTGAAAAATGAATGAACATGATGATGTATTTGTTCAAAACAATGTGTGGTAGTTGTCCACTAGGACCTGGTGTTTCATTTTTTTTTCATTTCCACATTCCATGATTTTATCTAATGATTCCTCAAAATATTATGATGATGATCCCATGAAAATGTTTTGATTATGATGATTATAATCTCACAATATTATGTTGTCTCATGTTCTTATATATCCCCTTGATGGGTTTTTTCTCACCCATTTCTTTAATGTATATCCTCAGGAAATTACATGTACTAAGGAGAACACATGGACCACTGAGAAGATAGATAAGAAAGAATTAAAGAATTTTTTATTTTTTATTTTACATGTTTTATGTATTTTAATTATTTCCCCAATACATTAAACCTTTGTATCCAAGTCGTGTAACAATTTTGTGTTGTTTATCATTAAAATGATGTAATAAACATATATGAAAAGTAGGGTAAAAATAGTGTAAATTTGAGCATGGTTTTGTTAATTTGGGAATTAGGATTATATAACCTTAGTGAAAACCATTAGTATGAGACTAATTATTTTTAAGTTCCTGAGATGATTTTGTAAAAATATGTATCCTCCAAGATACTACTTTATAGTTAATCTCACAGAGGAAAGAATTATCCAGTACGTGTTCTCTTTTGTTTTTTATAACCTTTTCTACATTAGAAAATGGTGCGAACCTAGAGAAATAAGGCCAAAAACATGTTCGAGGCACAATACAATTATTTCCCAAATGACTTCCACAATTCCTTGGGAGGTGGAGTTCCAAATTTCATAGATATTCTAACTTAGCTATCTTAGGATGTGAACAATAACCTGAACAATGTGGAATGTCCTTCTTTACCTAAGAGGGAGAAAATAGTTATCAAGTCCTTTATACTAAAAAATCCACCAATATTTACTGGATATTATGATCCACTAGTCATGTAATAGTGGGTCAACTAAATTGAGAAGATATTTTCTATGATTCTATGTTCTAAGAAAGAGAAGGTTACTCTTTCCATTTATCATGTAGATGTTGAGGCCGACCAATTTTTTTTATTTATTAAGAACACAAATCCAAAGGATGAAATCAATGAGATGGAGTTGGAAGACATTAAAAATTGTTTCTTTTCAAGTATTTACCTTATACACTTCATAAAAATATGGATATAGAATTCATAGAGCTGAAGAAAAAGTAAGGTAAATTTTGTACGGTATACAAATAAAATTTCACATAACTTTCAAGGAATTCTTTGGGCTTTGTTATCAAGAGTTATAGAAAAATTGATATATTCATTAGTGGTTTAAAACCACACAATCAAAATTCCATATAAATTTGATACTTTTGTGTTACTATGATGTTGTTTGATTTTCTACCAAAGTGGAGAAGGAGTTTTGAGAATTTTTACATGCCTATGGTGATATGAAATTAAATATGGAGTTTCAAGATGGTGATCTAATAAAAAAGGTAAAAATAATACTCAACCAATCACATGTCACAAATGTTGGAAGAAACATCCTAGGAACTACCTCCAAGGGATGGGAAAATTCTATAAGTTTTGTAGAGAAGGACCCCGTGATCATGATTGCCAATGATATATAAATAATCAAGACAATACTCTAGAAGAAATGATACCAATAC
This sequence comes from Viscum album, assembly GCA_963277665.1. NCBI lineage: Eukaryota > Viridiplantae > Streptophyta > Magnoliopsida > Santalales > Viscaceae > Viscum > Viscum album. The sequence goes on from OY728157.1 coordinate 1,780,344,400, forward strand.
CCATAGTCCAGTAATACAACTGTAGGGAGGAAGGTCGCTTTAAAATCCATTGCACTAAACCTCTAGTACTCTAAGGTAATCATCATTATCATCTTCCAAAGATAATGGAGAAACGGAAGGCTTATTCCATCAATACTACTGAATTGAAGTAGGAAAATGAAGTCATACAAGGTACACTCCCTATTAACTCATGAATGGAAAAAGTATTATTTTATTCTAGTTTTACACATTCCTTTATATCTTACAAGTTTGATAAAACCATTAAATCAATCCCTTAAACATTGATGTATAGATTTCTATAAAATCCCATTATGGTGTTGTCATTGAAATACAATTTTTGGACTACTCACCTATTGGTGTATGTTAGAATATTCTCCCAAAAAATCTCATGATACATTCTAAGGTGGAATTTGATGTTATACTAGGGATGTATTGTCTCCCGTTATATAGATCACACATCAACTGTCAAAAAATATAAATATATTTTCATATCCTGAACAATCCCATGCTCCTATTGAAATTAAAGGAAGATCGTGAATCTCCATTAGGAAATCCATCAATGGTGTGGGGTTTTATTCTCCATAAAGAAGCATACATATCTAAAATGGTTGAGTCAAAGGAAGGTATCAACATTGGGTAAATTCCTATTGTGAAGAAATTTGGTGATTAATTTCTTTTAAAGTTACCCAGAAATCCCTAAAAGTATGAGGATGAGTTCTCAATAGAACTTATTCTCAGTGCTACTCAAATCTCAAAATTCCCATACAGGACTACCCTGATCGAACTGGAGGATTTAAATAAGAAGCTACAAGCACAATTGGACAAATGTTCCATATTCCCTAGTGCATTACATTGGGATGTACCACTTATCTTTGAAAAGAATAAGGATGGATCAATGATGTTGTGTATCAATTATCTTAAACTCAACAAGATGAATATAATGAAAAGGTATCATTTTCCAAGGATTTATCACTTGTTTGATGAACTATAAAGAGATTAGTACATATCAATGGTGGATCTTGATTCTGGATATCATTAGATAATATTGAAGTTGGAATATATTTAAAATATTTACTTCCATACAGGGTATGGGAACTATGATTATCTAGTAATTCCCTTCAAACATAACAATACCGTTATGATATTCATGTATTTGATAAATAAATTCTTTATAAATAACCTTGAATTTTTTTGGTATAGTATATTGATGATATTCTCATTTACTCCAAGATAAAGGAGGAATATAAAGAATGTGTAAGGATTTTACAAGTGACATTAATGAAGGAGAAATTAAATTCCATGTTTAGAAAGTGTGATTTATGGATGTAGTAAGTCGAATTATTGTGACACTAAATCACAAGTGAGGGAATTTTTGTTGACCCAAATAAAACAAAGGCAATTGAAGAATGGCCTACACCCAATACTATCATAGAAATCCATAGTGTTCTTGGATCAGGTGAGTACTATTGATGTATGGTGAGAAAATTCTCATTATTTAATATACCACAAACTAAGTTAACAATGAAAGGGGAAAAGTATGTCTGGATGGAAGATTGTGAGGAAATATTCATGGATAAAAAGAATAGGCTGATCACTACACTTGTACTCACATTATCAGCAAGTGGAGAATGTTTTGGGATATAAAGTGATTATTGAATGAAGGTAATGGGTTTTTTACTCAAAAACAATTATAATGTGATAGGATATGCCTCACGATATTTTAATATCCATGAGCAAAACTACTCGATTCATAATCTAGAGCTAATAACTATGATTTTTTCCATGAAAATATAGATGAGCAGTCTCTATTATGAGAAGTGTGAAATATATACCGATCAAAATATCCTAAAGTATATATTCACTAAAAATTAGTTCAACATGCATCAAAGGAGACAGTAAGAGTTAATCATGGACTATGATTTCTCTATACACTATCATCATTGGAAAGAAAACAAGGTAGCTGATGCTATTAGCAAAAAATAGCATGATGTTCTATCCATGTTGTAGATTGAGAAGGACCCTATCTTTATGGATATGTTACTATATCCATATTCCATAGGTTATTTTATGTCTAATATTGATATATGTTCTATGTGAAATGAATGATAATGTAAATGTTATAATGTGACAGGTGATCCCAAGAATTATATAGTTCATAAAAATGTTATGATGTGATGGGTGCTCCTAGAATTATATAGTGTTCCAATTATTTGGGTAATATGATGAATCTCGTGAGATAAATGCGAATATTGGTGAAATTTATGATAGAATTGTTCACAACTATGTTAGTAGTTGACCACTAAGACATGATGTTTCATTTTTTTTCTTTTCCACATTCCATCCCTTTATCTAATGATTCATCTCATGATTATTGTGATGATACCATGATTATGTTATGTTGATGTTTATTATGATCATCCCATGTTATGTTTATTCCTATTCTTACCTATCATATTACTAGGATTTTAGATCACTTCATATTTTATGTATATCCTTTGGTGATTACTTGTAAAATGGATAACACAAGGTCTACTTAGAAGTTAAAGAAGAAGAAATTAAATAATTTTTTTTGTTTTATTTTTTTAATTTTATTTATGGTCTTAATTTTTTCAAGACAATGATCCTTTTGATCCAGGTTGTGTAACACTTTTATTCTTTTTACCATTAAAATAATTTAATAATCATGTAAGTAATGTAGTGTCTCTATATAAAAAGTCCTCCAAAATGTAAGTGATCCATGCTTTTCTTTTGATGTTATAATGTTTTGATGGAAAATATTGTTTCAAAATTATTGACATCATAGACATATATGTAAATTTATAGATTTTAATGTAGGATATATGAGTGTGGGATCTAGGCTATTATAGTTGGTATCTAAGGTCATTTTAGATATCTTTTTAGATTGGGATGTTTATATATGAGGTTATCTTAAGACTTTTTCAATCCTTTATAGGATTAAAATCTTATGGTTGATAAATTGTTCAAATTTTTAAGACACACCATTTGATGAATTAAATTAGTAAAAATTTTGAGGTGATCAATTAAATTTTTTGAGATGTTTTATTGGGGTGATGTATATGTAAAACATTGGTTAAATGTGTAGTTTTCCATTGATTTTTTGAAATAAGATATAAGGTACTTATAACCTTTAGGGTTTATATGATCTTGGATATTGAGGTAATTATGGAAACAAAAGTATTATCATATAGATAACCACATGATTGGAAAGTTCTTTGGTTACTAAGTGACTAATATTACATCAAAATAAGATATCCATATTTTTTGATTGAAATATGGAATCTATGAGAAACCCCTTAAGGTTAATACACTCTTTAATATTGATGTTCTTGAGTATATTTTGGATACAAGGTTTTGTAATAATTTAGTTTCAAATTTTGTTAATGTTGTTTAATTTTATGATTATTTTATCAAATAGAGATTTATTTATTTTGGGAATTATCTTATGAGGTACTGAACATTTTACATTTGGTTAATGTCTAAATATAGGTGGAATATATTTAATATCCATTTTATGGTCATGTGGTATTTTAATATTTATTATACTGATTAGGGAGTTAATAATTCATCTTGAATAATCATCATTGGGAAAAAAGATATATTTTGATGAAAATTATATAAAGGATGAAATTGAATGCACCAAGTATGTATATATCTTTTTTATATTGGTCTATAAGGTAGCACAATTTTTTATCACTAGGAAAAGGATCTCAAAACACTAATTATTATCCTAGTACCTTCAATTATAATGAACTTATGGTGTTTTTAGTCATCATAGATTTCTATTTTAAGGACCTTAACTTTATATTGATCTTTTACTTATTTGTGATCAGTAACCCCAAATCAATTTCTATAATTATTTACCCTTTTCCTCTATTCCCACCCATGTTATCCCTAGGTGGAATCCTAGTATTGCATAATTTTTTTTTGTCCTTTATGTTTTTTTACTTTCCATTTTTCAGAGGATGTTTTATTGAATATTTTCATGATATGAGTTTTAACAAATTAATTCTAAAAATGTTAATCCTATGATAACCAAGATGAATTTCTAGGTTAGAATTCATTTTAAGGGTTAGGTTGTAACATCCTAAAATTTTATGAAATATATTCTTTAAAATTAATTTAAATTAGTTATTATATTTTTTTAAAGGAAATATGTAGTTTTTCTTGCATCACACACATAACCATGTTTATCTTTCATTTCAAAAAACAATGAGTCCCTTTGGTGACTTATGTTATACATAATGTCAAGTCTTGATAGATAACAATATACAATTAATATTATTTATTTAATGTAATAGTTATCACCATTATATTGGAATTGATGGAATGAATCTGATTAAATAACTTATGAAATTATAGCTTAATATTGTTTATAAAATTAATTATTTGTTTACCAATTAATTAGAAATTAAAATAAAGACCAGTTGAAAACAAAGGATGTGGTTTTATGAAAAATTATTTTTATGAGTAAATGTAATTTTTATCTTAAAAAATTAATTTAATCTCTATTAGCGACATATATTAAATAAATTTATATGTCATATATTTAAAAAAATGGTTTTAAATTCATCCAAAAAATTATATAGGCTTCAGATAATTATAAATCTAATTTTAAGTGTAAAAAGATTAATATTTTTTAAAAGGTAGTTTTACTGCCTTTTAATGGATGAATTGTTTTAAAAATAAATATTGAAACCTTTATAAATTTATTTGAAAAAATAAATAATTTTTTTTAATTTTTAATATAAAAATTACTTTTGGTGTGCTTTTTCTATTTTTCTGAGAAGTTTTATATTATGATGAATAGTGAAAAACAATGATTTTTAATTGAAAACTGCATTTTCATTTAATTTATTTAAATTTTTTATTTATTATTTGAATTTATTATCAACTATAATTACTTAAACTTTACCTATATGAATCCAATTCATGTAATTGGGAACATATTCACATTTAAATTGGATATAAAAATATTAAAAAAACCTTGAACATTTTCACTTCAAAACCCCGATTTGTCATCCCATGAGAGCGATTAATTTTAAATTAATTTATGATAATTTTGCGATTATAATTTGAAAAAATAGATTCCATACTAAGAATAATAATAATTTATAATAAATTAAAAATATATTTTTACAAAAAATATTTGTGAAAGTGATTGAAATTCATTATAGCTATTAAGGTATAAACAAGATCACTTAGTGGTTAAAATTTAAACATAAGATATATAAATGGTCCTACACTTTTCAAACACCAATTGGATATAAATACATAGAACTAAAACATTCATGTCTCTATTTTTTTTTATTTAAGCCTCTTTTTAGGTAAAAAGACGGGGAGCACTCAATTATTTTCAAAAATGTAAACGGTGTCCTCTCCCTCTACTTATGAAAGGCCTCCTCTCCTTATCCTCTCATCAAACCTCTAAATACTTTTAGATAATACAAACCCTAACAAAATAATCTCAAAAAATACCTCCAATAATTCTACGGGAATTAATTTTCGAATAAATAAACCCAAATAAGTCATTTGGTGTAAACTAGAAAGAGTTACCCGAAAAATAGGTAAAATTTTTGAAGGATCAACTTCATTTTATTTCATTATACTCCCATTATGATTATTATTATTACACGATTATATAATATTTTTTTATCCTAAATATTATAATATGTTTTTATGTTAATTTTTCTACCTACACCTACATACTCTTCCATTAAATGGGTATGGAAATCACCATTTGTGTGTTCGGAGAACTACCACCTCACGAAACGATGTCATTCGTTTTTCCTTTACCAATTTTTTTTGTGGGAATTTTGATGGAGATATTTTTTTATATGACATATATTATATTTATATTTCCTCAATACTTATTTAATTTTTATATAACATAAAACTTCATGCTTTCTATTTTTTGGGCATACGATTACATCGTTTGCCGACGTGTGGACTACCACCTCCTAAAAGTGATGTGATACGTTCACCCTTTGTGTGGGATGTATTAAGGATGTTTAAAAAAGTATCTGATATAATTAACATATTTACGATATCCATGGAATAATTATCTATCTGGACATATAAAATATCATTTTTTTTTCTTTCCATTTCACACGCTGAAAAAGTGAACATTTAATTTTTGGATTTATAGACTACTACCTCCTCAATGCGACACGATTCTTCCTTTATCATCACCAAATCACAAAAATTGTATATATATTTATAATTATATATAATTAAATAATATGTTATTTATGATATAATAATTATTCTATAAATATAAATGTTACATGCGTTCATTCCATATTGATCATTGGAAAATGGGAACGTTACTCATACGTACGCATGACATAGCATCTCCAAGAGTGTCACATTGATTAATTATTCATAACCATATTTAATGAATCATTTTAAAAGTATAATTTTTAGAAAAATATGATAATTATTTCGTGGTTATTATTTTTTATATATTTAAATAATTACATCATTGGTCATAGTTGACTTATCAAAGTCAGTTTTGACACATAAGACAAATCTTGTTAGAAAAAATGAATTAAACATTATTGATTAGGTAATTATATAATAATTGTTTATAAGATAAATAAATGTAATAATAATCTTTGAAAAGTTTCTAAACCAATAAAATAATTAATGTATTTTAATTGTTCAGTAAGATAGAGAACAAGCATGATAAATCAAATTCAAGGTACAATATTTGTTAATTCAATTTCCATTCATTGGGATAAACATATATATCATTGGTTATGTTATTCCAATAATATATTTTAAATTAAATATGATTAAATTATTATTTATTCCCAATTTTATTTTTTGGATTTAAAATTTTCACACGTAATTATTTCATTTATTTATTCCCACTTCAATTATTTAGTCATTGTTAGGATTTTGTCATCTCATTTTTATTTATGTGATATATATTTCATATTCACAACTTATTTTTGTTTTGTGGTGTACATAAATAATGTGAATTTATTTTATAAATCTTATCCTTAAATTTATAGGGGTTTTAATATCCTTTATATGATCTCTCTTTTTAGGGGTTTACAGTTTTAGAGTTACCAAAGCGGTATTGGTTTATTTGTCACAATTTTCCTTCTTTGAGATGTTTGTTTTTTCATACACCTATCTTCTTTTATACAGTGTATATACTACTACTTTGAAATTTTATATCATGATATCCATATTTTCATGATATTATAGGTTTCATTTAATGATATTCAATTCATTAGGTTAATAATTCAAATGTTTTAAAGTGGTATGGGACGCCTTGGAATGTTTGAAGATTATTTTTATAAAGAATGTATTAATTACCTTTTAATGGTATATCCATTCATCAATGTCGGCAACCATTTTTGTTACTTATCCTCTAATAGGTAAATCATGATTTCATACTATCCTGATTATTTGGTTTGTATGGATTAATATTGTTTCAAATAGATTTTTTGGGAACCCATTTCTTTTTACAAGTTATCCATGCTTCAACGAGATTATTATGGAACCAATTTATTTTACATGGGTTAATCTTGATCCTTTTATATTTTTGGGAAATAAATTTCTTTTCCATGTGTTTAATATTTAATAAAGATATTTTTATGGAAAAAATTTCATTTCAATAGGTTAATCACATTTCAAATAGAATTTTATGGAACCTATTTCCTTTCAATTGGTTAATCATGTTTCAAAGAGATTTTTATTTAACCCATTTATTTTCCATGGGTGAATCATGTTTCAATGATATTTTTATTAAACCCATTTATTTTAAATATTTTTATAATTTCAAAATGATATTTTTATTTAACCCATTTCTTTTCCAAGGTTTAATCATATTTCAAAAGCAATTATTTTGAAACCCTTTTCTCTTCCATGGGTTGATTATATCCCAAAGAGATTTTTATTTAACCCATTGCTTTTACATGGTTTAATAAGGTTTCAAAGAGATTGCTATGAAAACTATTTCTATTCCATTAGTTGATTATGTACAAAATATATTGTTATTTAACCCATTTCTTTTTTATGGGTTAAACATGTCTCAATGAGATTTTTATGGAACTTGTTTATTTTCGATGGGTTAATCATGTTTCAAAAATATTTTTATAGAAACCATTTATCTTCCAGGGGTTGATCATGATAGGAAAGGGATAATGTATTTTTCTATGAGTTTTGATAAAATGAATGATTTTATAAGTTATATTACATATACATGTAACATGCAGTTCTATGATAAACCAATGACGAGTGGATACATGATAAACTAATGGAAAATGGTTCCATGATAAACCAATATAGGGTGGTTCTATGACAGATAAATGAATTGGTTATAGAAGTAGACTGTATGGTTATTCCATTTTTAAGAGTGAATAAATGAGTTAAGTAAAAATGATTTCCCAAGTACGTATATATTTTCTTTCTTCTTGTTGTGGATTTATAAAGTTTCTAATGATGGATATTGATATGAAATGGATCATGGTTATTGATTTAGATGACTATTTACTTTTCAATGTTTTGATATTTAAGGATCTAGGTTTTTATGTGTATAAGGTCTTTTATGATTTTCTCATCCATATTGATCATGTCAGTATACCCTTATCCACTATTATTATCATTGATGAATTTTAATGGTTAATTATTATGTTTATCTTTATAGATAATTGGAGATCAACTTTCTTATGTTTCCATTTCCCATGGTTTTAATTCATTATAATTAATTATTTATGTCTATAAAATATTTTACAAGGATGATGCTGATAACGTGATGTGAAATAAGAAAATATGGGTATAATAGGAGATGTTGTTCAACTTTATAAACTATTTTTTTATGTGTCCATGTTGATGTGAATTATTTATGTAGGATTTTTTCCAAATTCTTTTAAAATATAAACCTAAAAGGTCCTACAGAATGTAAGTGATCCCTATTTTTCTTTTCTATGTTGTATGGTTTTGATGGAAAAAACTTGGTCAAATTTATTAGTATAAGAGATGCAAATGTAATGTTATATATTTCATCATATGATCATGGAGTGTGGGTTCTGGGACATTGTAGGTTTATCCCTATATTGATGAAAATATATCAATGGAATATGGAAGTGAAATTATGAAAGAGAAATTGATGAAGTGAAAAATAGTAAAACAATGATCTCTCGACCATTTTCTGAGAAATTTTATAGTTTTTCGTGTAATTAAACACATATATATATATATTCAATGGTATCAATTTAATATTAAAAATGACATATTTAGAGAATTAAAATAAATTTTAATAATATTTTTTTGTGACCTAAACAACTTACTTATGAAAAGTGATCTGTTAATTACAAAATGACAACGCAACACTACAATTTAAAGAAAAAACATGAAATACAAATTCATACACAAAAACCACTTCAATTATGAATTTTAAGAGGATTTTTTTGATCCCCCATAATTAAATTTCATCTAAATTAATTGTGATAGTAAAATGTGGGTTGGAAAAATGGAAAGTATAATTTTCAACATTGAACACAAAAATAAGACCAGATTTTCCCCCAATTGATGTGTAAAATATTCTTTGAAGGAAACAACATTTTTAAAGGGAATTACATTAAAAAAATATCATCTCAATTTCCAATAATATATTTTGAATTTAAAAACCATTTTTAATGCCCATTTAGATGTTGTGATGAAAATGGTAAAATTATGTTTTGGGCATTGAAATCTAGCCCAGAATTTAAACATCATCTTTAGTGGCTTGGATCTCTTTGACAATGTCCGAATTATCTTTGTCTGTAGTATAAAGAATATTTTACCATAATATCCTGTACCTATTGTTAAATTTTTTCCTCATTGGGATGATATTATGGCATTCCCATATATTTATGTGCCTAAATCCCAATCTTCATTGTCTAGAAAAATTTCTATCTATGGGAAAAATGATCATCTCCCATTCTGAGTATTACATTAATACTAAAAGAAAAACTTTTACTAAAAAATATAACAATAATATTCTAAAATATAAAAGTCAAATAATAAAAAAAATATTCCAATATATGATGACTAATTAAACCCAAATTGATACTCCTTAAACATTAATTGCACATATGATGAGAGATGATGTTCAAATTATAAAATGCACTAAAATATATGTTTTTGAAAATTGATTCACATGAATATTAAAATATAAACTATGAATATTATCCACTTTCACTGCCTAATCACACCCCAACATGAGTTTTTCTAGTCTATAGAACAATTTATCTCAAAATTATGAAAATTTAATCCACTTTTTCAAAAACATTTTAACTTACAACAATCACCAAAAGATATCATGCCAAACAATAATGAAATATATAAAAATCATTTAATACAATATAGGATCACTAGAATATCCTAATACTAATCTTATTCCTATGTTTAAATTCATACAAACATTTCATTCAATTTTAATTAATATTGATAATGTGTTGTGCATCATAATGTACATGGGCATTGTTTTTTATCATGGGGGAAAAGATGGAAGAACTAGGTGGAATCAAATTTTAATCTTAATATGAGTAATAATTTTTTTAATTTTTAATTTTTTAAATTATTCATAATAATTGAAATTACACTCAATCATGTCAATCCAAATAGTGAGACTCTAATAATGAATCCCAGGATCAATGTCCATACGATACCAAATGATGTTCACATATCAAGGAATCATCTTTAGTTAACTCAATCAGAAAAATTATATTTTCACAAATAGATATTACATTTATTTCTATGGGATAGAAAATTATGTATTCATGATCCTCAAGTGCCGAAAGCCACACAATTGGTCAATCTATTTCTCTATGAAATTTTTTTTTATTTTTTTAATTTAGATTTTTTTGAATACTCATTTCAAAATAAATATTATCACCAAAAAAATGCTATTTATTAGGGGACCCCAATAACTCTTACTAATACCAAAAAATACAAAGGATGTGAATTGTGAAATTTTTGATTAAATAATGAAAATATAAATTGGGAAAAATCAAATTAAACAGCTACACTTTTCGAATTTTATTCTAATTCACTTAGACACGAATTAAAATCCATATCAGGGTATGAATAATAATTTGATATTAATTTTCTAATTATTAAATGAGAATTATTCCATAAAAGGATAAATAAATTTTTTCCCATCTATACACACATGTATTAACCCAAAACACATTTTCTTTCACACACACAAAATAATTTTTTTCACCCCCAACATAGACTAACATTATCATAGTGTTCAATTAATAGAAAAATTGAAGGGGGGAATTAGAGGAGAGGATCCCCAAAATTTAAATTTGAAATAATATCATAGAACAATATAACATAGTATCTAGAAGATTATGTCCATGTTGAAACCAATTGATCCCTTCGTATCCATTTCTCTAAAAAACTCATCATAAATGATTACATATTATGTTTTAACTTTCAGAATAAATGTGATTTTATTTGAAAATACTAAACTAATTCAACTACTAAATATCACACATAAGAAACATTATATTACATTTGAAACCCCAAGGGGGTTTCTTAATAAAATAAAATAAAATAAATTTATAATTCAGGTTTCCATATGGTATGTTCTTAGTTTAAGGTTGATAGCTCTACATGGACCCTAAATCTATCAATGGTTTTCTAGTTTATAGGGTGGGTCTATTAAATCATCATTTGTTTTATATTTATTGAATTATTCAACTACTTTTTTCATACTATAACTATTGGCTTTGAAGATACAACAATTAGTGGGATCCAAAATCTCTAATTCCCCATGGGGGATAAATGATGAATTGTATAAGGCATTTACCAGCTCGACCTTAAATTTCTCCAGTGTAATTAATATTTGGAAAAATAAGGGAGAATATATTTTCTGGGTTTAAAGTGTTTGAAATTAAAATAAATTGATTTTTAAGCTTGAACTATATTTTTATTGATCCATTAATTTTAATAATCTTCCATACTAATTTCCATAAGTTCATTAAGGTCTAATTTACTCATTATTTCAGCCAAATAAATTTCAAAATTCATTTTTTTTATTTTAAAAAATTCTTTATGTCCAATTTCAATAGGTAAATGGAATGATTATACATAAACCAACCTATATGGGGGAATTCATTGGATGGTTTTGAAAATAGTATGATACAACCAAATGGACTCTAAGAGTTTCTCGAACAAATCATTCCTATAGGGGTTGATGTTTTTTCCATTAATTTGATTAATTTACCAATTCACCACATCTGATTGATCATTGGTTTGATGATGTTAGGAAATTGAATATTTATGATAAATACCATACTTAGAAATGAATGTTGAGAAGGGGTGGTTCAAGAAATCTATTCCATGATAACTGATGATAAACTAACGAATTAAAAATCAAGAAAAGGTGTGTTATTTAAGAATCATATCACAACATTGTGGTCATTTGACTTAGTGTAAATTAACTCAACCCATTTTGACATGTAATAAAAAAAATAGAATATTGATATATACCCTAGTGTTTTGAAAGGGCCATATGAAATCAATTCCTCAATAATCAATGATTTTGGAAACTAGAATATTTGTAAGGGGAATTTGATTTCTTTTGGTTATGGATCCTAATTAATGATATTGAGGAAAACTATAACATAATTCGAATGAATATTTAGTGAGGGTATACCAAAGTAAACCACTTTTAATGACCTTTTTAGAAGTTATATTTGTTTAAATGTTTCATTCAATTGCGTCTCCATGATAAACTTAAGAATAAACACTTGATCAAACTTAGGAACTCACCTCTTAATGACTTGAATAGTAAAAAACATGAAGAGGTATGGGTTATAAAACACATAGTGGTTGGAATCATAAAATGAATTTCATAGTATATTGAGACAATAATAATTTTAGAATAATTACCATAACCATGTAGTTTTTGACTTCATCATACAATGGAAAATCAACCACATAATATAGGTCCCCATCCGGAAGTGAATCAGAAACCAAAAGGTTATGTGATTTATCCTTGAATTCCATCCTATAGAGAAAATTAGCTTTAAAATTTTCAACGCCCACTTTATCTTAAATGGTTATACCAAAATCTGGTAGAATAAGGACCCACCTAATTAATCGATCCATAAGAACTTGTTTTTGGAAAATTAATTTCATAGATGAATGATCTGTGATGATAATGATGGGGGGATACAAAGAGATACGACCTGAATTTCTCTATGTAAAATATTGTAAAAGGAAATAATTTCTATGTGGTTCTTTTTTTATTGTGAATAATTCAATTATTTTCTTCCATAAAATTATATTAATGGAGTTTTATCAGATCATTATCCTAAGATAACACCTACAACAAAGGCACTCACATCACTCATGGTTTAAAAATGAATATTCCTACTAGTAGTTTTCATGATTGGTGGATATATAATATATTAATTGAGTGCATAGAATGATTCCTCAAATCCTTTTTTCCAAAAAATAGAGCATCGTTCACAAGAAAGGGACAAATGGGTAGGGAAATGGAACTAAAGTTCATAATAAAACTTTTAAAAAAATCATTTCCTAATAAGACCTCACTTCATTGATAGTTTCTAGATAAGGAAGGTGACAAATTATATCAACTTTAACATAATCAATATCAATCCCTCTACCAAAGACCAGATGGCCCAGAACAAGTCTTTCCATTACCATAAAATGTAGATTTTTCAAGTTTGGAATTAGATTATTAACATGATTTAAAGATATAACCCTTTCAAGATTTCAAATCCATCCTTAAAATGTAAACCTGAATATAGAGACACTACTTGAATTTCATCTTTTTACAATGGTCTATTTGTGATGGGATCGCGTCGCATAAACTCTTTTGCGACGGGGTCCCGTCACAAATAACCCCTTACAAAAATCAGCATTGTAACTAGTATTTTTAGCGATGGGCCCGTCGCAAAAAAAAAATACTAGCTGGGATGGGACTGATTCCCGTCTCAAATAAATCTCTGATTAATTACATTAAATATACAAGAACATATTGTGACAGGCCCATCACAACAGGTACTTGCAATGGGCCCGTAGTCCCGTCCCAAATAGTTCTCTATTTATATATGTTATATATTCCAAAACCTTTTGCAATCATCCCATCAAAAAATAAATTATTTGCGACGGTAATGTAACCCATCCCAAATAAGTTTTAAAAAATATATATAATCTATTTTCGATGGGGTCCCGTCGCAAAAGTCCCCGTCGTAAATACTTAATAAAATTAAAAAAAATTATTAAAATTATTATTAATGAAAATTTAATATTAATAATATTAAATTTTTTTAAATAAATAAAAAATATTAAAATTCTCAATATTCACAAAAAAATATAAAATATCATAAAATATTATTATCATTATTATTAGTAAAATAAACAAGCATTAAAAAAATATAATACTAATAATAAATAATAAAATAATAAAATATTAAAAAAAATTGTGCAATATTTGAACCAATATAAAAGACAAAAACATTAAATAGTTCATATTACAACAAATGTTGAATTAAAATGTTTTTAACAGAACAAAAAACCACTGGGGGATAGTATTTTGGAGGAGCTAGTGGAGGTGGAGGAGATGGTGGAGGAAACTGCATCCTTAAACTATGAGTCAAATAACGTGTGTACTCTATCTTCTCATGTTGCAGCTGCTGCCATTGACGCATGTCCTCCTCGTGCTATCGTTGCTCCTGATTATGCATCCCTTCACGTTGCTTATGCAAACTATCTATAATCTCAGTTTGAGATCGCAACTTCTCTTGATACTATGAGCCAGAAGATGATGCCTCTCTATGATCTCCTCTCGATATAGATGCCAACATCACAACAATACCATAATAAATCACAGGGGTCAAATGAGAGACGATACCAACTACTCAGCCCTTCTCGAAGGCATACTGGGTCGCCTGCATCCATGTCACATCATCGACGTGGTGGGTACTAGTCTCATCAGCTGTCTCGACCTGACTGTCATCCCGTGTCTGAGAGGTTGCAGCCTCATATGACTCCTTCAGTTCCAATTTGAAATTAAAATTGTGAAAATATTATATGCATTTAATTTTCAAACTGAAAAAGAAATAATACTAACTGCAATCTGACAATGGCGATCACCTATATTCTATCCAATGGATAGATCACTATACATTCTCTGATAAATGTCATACTCTGTAATATCGGGATGCTCAGTAGCCTATATGAATATAAAATAAACAAATTATATTTAATTTTATATAAAATATTTTAAAAAGATACTTACCAGATGCTCTCTATGCGTACTAAATGTACAACTACCAGCTCGATGTGTCACCTTCTGTCTCCACCAGTTCTGCTGGCCCAATGAAGATCTCCTCTGAAATCCACTACTCAACTAGTATGAACATAATCCATCCCAAACGTGAGATGAAATGTACTCTGGTCGGTGGGCTCTACATGACTCATCAAATACTGTCATTCCTACTTTCGTAATTGTTTCCCTTCTCAAATTGTGAAAAAACTAACAGAAACGCTCATGCATAGACACCTCCCATGCTTCTTGGATAGCGTCATGCATGCTATCATCGATTGGATACCGTAAAACTTACAAATAATTTATAATAACAAGTTATTAATGAAATAAATTTCTAAATAAATATTATTTATTTATGTACCAACCAATTATTGAACATTCCAAGATGAACATCAATAGTAATATGTTCCCATATGATCCATGGCTGAGAAAAATAATTGCGCAAGATAGCTCTCCCCTGTCCAATATCTACATGCACAAAACTGTAAAAAAAGATCAAATTATCAAACAATTAGTATAAAAATAAATTAATCAAAGGTAACTAAAATAAACAGGTTACAATACCTCTGTGTATGTGAATCGAAGCTAAGACATGGACATTGGTCGAGGATAGGGCCAGGAATCATCAGTCGTGCAAGACTGTGCCCCCTTCGCATACCCCCTGAACTGCCAGTAGGCTGAGGGTTCGGTGATCCCAAGTCCTCCTAATATAAAGGTAGCTCAGCCTCCTCCAAATCACGAAATAGATTAGGGTCCATCTAAAATAAAAAATGAGTGTTGTTAGCAGATTGTTGAAAATAACTATTACAGTAGTTATATATTTGTTATGATTATAAATATCATTTAATTGTGTCAATGTTCACCATCATTATCATCTTCATATATGATGATGTCAATGTCTTCATATTCATCATTGGCTTCATCAATATCCATATGAGTTTTAGTTTTATCATCTCTTTCCATTTCAAATTTATTTTTAACATAATTAACATTATCATCACCATCAATCCTTAATTGTGTGGTTTCATCATCGATATTCATGTCTCTTTGTGAAAAATATGGATTTTGAGTAGTCTCCTGATAAATATCAATTCCTTGTACATCATCGGAACCACATCTAGTTGGAGTAAACTGATTTTTCCATGATTTAATTTTTTTTATGCTCCACCAATCACTCAGGTCTCTTAAAGTAGCACAGTACTTTGTGTAATATATTTGATATTCCTATTGAGATAGTAAAAATGGTTCATTTACTATAATAAGACTTTTATATTTAATATTGACAATTCCATGAATTATATGAACATGCAAACTCTTTCAGTATCCAACCACCGACATTTAAACATTGTTATGTATTTTTTCCTCAGATAACACTGTTCAATAATTTCATCCATCATTCCGTAAAAGTCAACTTTAGTTTTTCTATGATGAAAAACTCTCAAGAAAACAACACTGTTCTTTTTTTTGATTCCCCATATGCATGTGTATGAAATCAAAAACCATTCACCACATATACATTATAATATTTAACCATTTTTGATAGTGGGTTACTCAATATAAACAGTTTCTTATAAATTTTATCAGCATGTTGAGACATAAGAAAATTTGTAAAAAAAGTATCAATATAATAAATAATAAACTGAATTGATATGTTAAACCATCAATAATTTATGTTATTAGTTTTTGAAACCATTGAGAAATTTTTTTCGGCATTCTTCAAGAGTATCTACTATAATTTGTGGAAACTGTTTCTTAATATGAATATCATATAACCTAAAAATAAAATAAGTTTACTTACTGTAACATAAATTATAGAATAAGTTATAGAATCAATCATAGTATAAAGGATTTCATTTCATCACAGTTGAGCAAAACATATGTATAAGCTCTATGGTGTTCATCATCTGAAATCCATCGTTTTTGAACTCCACCGAATCCAAGCTCTGGCTGATTAAAAACCGATAATTGATTATCCATTTCTTCATAAACATTACCCTCGTTCTGTCCCATGAATTTATGTTTTGAGAGATATTCAGATTCCAAATATTGTGATAAGAAAAAAAGAAATTTCCTCTTGAAAATAATCTTGAGCAATTAAGTCTTCAACAAATGCTTTGTTATATAATTTTTTCTTCAATTTTTGTATGCATCTATCAAATGGGTACATCCATCAAAACTGAACTGGACCTCCACATTTAGCTTCATGTGGAAAATTTAATATCAGATGTTCCATGGAGTCAAAGAAAGTTAGTGGGAATATTTTTTCCAGTTTATATATAATTACAACACCATTTTATTCTAGTTCTCTTAGTGCATCATAGTTTATTGTTGTAGCACAAATGTCTTGAAAAAAATATGATATGTCTGTTATCGAATCCCAAATCAAAGAATTCAACAAAAATCTGAATCCAATCATTATAATTCTTTCCATTATTACATGACAATCATGACTTTTTAATCCTGTAAAATGATCATTCTTAACACATCTTCCCAAATTGGAAGCATAGTCATCTGAAAGTCTCAAATCTATAATCCACTAACAAAATAATAAGAGACTCTCTTTGGATAGTGTAGAATCTGCTTTTGGCTTCATTAACCTCTATGATCTGACATTTTGAAACACTTCATGTTCTGTTCATCTAATAATTTGGGCAAGATCTAATCATGCATTTAAATTATATTTGGTCTAACCTGGTGTATCCAAAACTATATGAAATAAATTATCAAAAAATTTATTCTCAATATCCATGACATCCAACATGTAGTGGACCAAAAAATCACACCAATATGGAAGATCCCAAAAAATCTCTATTTTATCCAGTTATGTTCGTTCCCAAATCAATGAAATTTCTATTGGTTTACTGTTGGCCCTAATATGATGGGAGGTATTGAAAATAAAACTAATTTCAACTCTATATTTGAGATGATTTTTGGAGGTTCATCCCATTCAATTGTGCCTTTTATGAAATGAGATTTTTTCCTCTAAAAAGGATGATCGGTTGGAATAAATTTGTGATGACAGTCAAAATAGAAATGTTTTTTTGATTGAAGAGGATAAAGGCTTTGTTGTATTTCATACAGTAAGGACATGACTTGAGACCACGTGTACTCTAGCCAGATAACATTTCATATGTCGGGAAGTCACTAATCGTCCACATCAATGTAGCTTTTAATATGAAATTTTTGTTCACAGCAACATCATATGTACTAATACCATTACACCACAATGAATTTAACTCATCAATTAATGGTTTCAAATAAATATGAATATTCTTTTTCACATGTCCTGGGATTAATAACATTAAAAATATATAGGTCTCCTTCATCAACATCCATGGAGGTAAATTGTATGGAGTTATAAAGGTAGACAAACATGAATACTAACTACCATAAGAACCAAACGGATAGAAACCGTTAATAAAAATACCCAATCGCACGTTTCAGGTATCTAAAGAAAAAAACAGATGCAGTCTGTCAAAATAGTTCCATGAATCGACATCAGATAGATGCTTCAAGATTTTGTTAGTTGAAATCTTGGTTTCATGCCATGAAATCATTGACGCTATGTTCTAAGACATAAATAAATGTTGCAACCTGGGTGTAAGGGGGAAATATCTCAACTATTTTATAGGAATCAATCCAGAATTCCCCAGTTGAGCTTCTTTATATCCCGATTTTCCAAATGTGGGACAAATATCTATAGACTCATTTTCACCAGAATATAATATGCAATCATTTTCACATGCAAGAATCTTCCGATAACTAAGTACCATATTACAAACCATCCTCTTTCTCTCATTTTAATTTACAGGAAACACATTTATTTTAGGTAATAGTGTTTTAACGAAAGAAAATATATGATCAAAACATTTTTTTGCCAATTCATTTTCTGATTTAATTGCTATAAATTTTTCAACTGCTTCTAATTTGCTTATCTTGCAACTAGGATATAATGAATCCTTAGTAGACATTAACAAATCCTAAAATTCAGATAGTTCCAACTCAGGAGTTAAATCAATATCATCCTGAGTTTCAGTTTGTTGAACAAATGGACCTGCAACATCATGTACTAAATTTTGAAACTATGATGGATCCAGAATCAATTTATTAGTATCTTCTCTGGAACTACATTCACCGTGTTAATACCAAAAAAATATAATCTGTTTAGAATCCAAACCACGAGAGATGTCCCCCAACCTTGTTAAATGTGTCAAACGTTCTCAGAGCACATTTTTTACAAGGAAACTTAATTGTAGATTCTGAAACAAATTCTGGTTTTTATGATGCAAATGATAAGAAAGCTTCAACACCCTTAATATATACATGATTTAAACAAGAACCATTTGGATTTATGTGCTGATTTATCCAAGCAGAGTCATCTAATAATGATTTTTGTCGACTTCGTTGTTCCATATTTTTCTACAAAATAAAAAATCATAACGTTTTTGGAATAAATTGAAATTAGAAAAACAATATCCAAAAAGAAGATAAATAATTACAAATACTTCTTAATAATTACCATTAATTATGGGCGACAAAATTTCTTGTTGATTGACGACCACTCTTTTGTCTGACGGCTTATTTAATTTCAACTTTCTCACACTGAAATCACACTGAAGAATATGCTCGGAGGTATGCATATTAATTCTTGTGAATACAAGAATGTATAAGCATATCTCTGAGTAGATTCTTCTTTGTGATTTTAGAGTGATAAATTTTCAAGTAAATGAGCTGTCATACAAAAGAACCCCCTTTTTGTCGATGAATCATCTTCTTGCAACTACCACTACTTGAAAACATTATAAAAAATGTGGTCCTATGAATGCATATTCAAACTCGTGCATACGAGATTGGATATCTATACGTAAAATCATACTTTTCATAATGTTTTGAGTCAGTGAGAGTTGAATGGAGAAGAGTCATCGAGCAAAAGGAGTCTCGTCAATCCACTAGAAATTGTGCAAAGTTATTACAATTTATTACAATTGATTTTATTTTTAATTATTGATAATTATTACTAGTTATTCTTAATTATTGCTAATTATTACTAATTATTCCTAATTATTCCTTATTATTGATAATTATTCCTAATTATTTCTAATTATGTCCAATTATTAGTAATTATCGCTAATTAATCCTAATTATTTTTTATTATTGCAAATTAATTCTAATTATTGCTAATTATTCTTAATTAATCCTATTTATTGCTAATTATTGGTAATCATTGCCAATTATTACTAATTGTTGTTAATTATTGGTAATTATTGCTAATTATTCATATTTATTGGAAATTATTGGTAGTTATTGTTGTTTATTGGTAATTAATGCTAATTATTGCTCTTTATTGGTAATTAATGCTATTTATTGGTAATTAATGCTAATTAATGCTAATTATTGCTAATTATTGCTAATTATTTCTAATTATTCCTAATTATTCATAATTATTACTAATTATTACTAATTATTTCTATTTATTTCTATTTATTCCTATTTATTCCAATTTATTAATGTTTGTTACTCTTTATTTCTATTTATTACTCTTTATTGCTATTTACTAATGTTTATTGCTAATTATTACTATTTATTACTATTTATTATTGTTTATTACTATTTATTAATAATTATTACTAATTATTACTAATTATTACTAATTATTACTAATTATTACTAATTATTTCTAATTATTACTATTTATTACTAATTATTACTATTTATTACTAATTATTACTATTTATTACTAATTATTACTAATTATTACTATTTATTACTATTTATTAATATTTATTACTATTTATTACTATTTATTACTATTTATCAATATTTATAACCATTTATTACTAATTTTTTCTAATTTTTACTAATTAATAATAATTATTACTAATTATTACTAATTATTAGTATTTATTACTAATTATTAGTATTTATTACTAATTATTTGTATTTATTACTAATAATTGGTTTTTATTAGTAATTATTTGTATTTATTGCAAATTATTAGTTTCTATTACTAGTTTTTAGTGTTTATTTCTAATTATTACTAATTATTACTAATTATTAGTATTTATTACTAATTATTACTAATTATTACTAATTATTACATATTATTACTAATTATTACTAGTAATTAATAAATTTTTCTAGTTATTACTAATTATTACTAATTATTACTAATTATTACTAATTATTACTAATTATCACTAATAATTACTAATTATTACTAATTATTACTAATTATTACTAATTATTATTAATTATTACTAATTATTACCAATTATTACTAATTATTACTAATTATTACTAATTATTACTAATTAATATTAATTATTACTAATTATTACTAATTATTACTAATTATTACTAATTATTACTAATTATTACTAATTATTACTAATTATTACTAATTATTACTAATTAATATTAATTATTACTAATTATCACTATTTATTAATATTTATTAATATTTATTACTATTTATTACTATTTGTTACTATTTGTTACTATTTATTACTATTTATTACTATTTATTACTATTTATTACTGTTTATTAGTATTTGGTACTATTTATTAGTAATAAATACTAATAATTACTATTTATTAGTATTTATTAGTATTTATTACTAGTTGTTAGTATTTATTACTAATTATTAGTATTTATTACTAATTATTAGTATTTATTATTAATTTTTAGTATTTATTACTAATGATTAGTATTTATTAACAATTCTTAGTATTTATTATTAATTGTAAATATTCATTACTATTTTTCCAATTTATTACTATTTTTTGATTATTACTAATTAGTGTTAATTACAATTAATTACTATAAAATACAACTATTAATTACTAATTACCGTTATTTGTTTATATACATTACTAATTATCATTAATAATTATTAATTATTTCTAATTATTAAGAATGAGTACAAATAATTTAATTTTATTTTTACAAATAAATACAGATGACAAAACAATTTAAATCGAACTTAATTACAACTAATCAACAATAATTAAAAATAATATAATGAAATGAAATAAATACTAAATTAAATAAAACATAAATATCTTTAAACTTGATCTCTTATAACTATAAATGGCTTCACAACTACTTCGTAAAAAAAATTAACTCTGAAAAATTGTAACTCTAAAAATAGAGTTTTGAGAAGGAGAGAAAGAAGGAATTGAGGAGGAGGAAAGAAAGAAATGGATGGGGGTATATATAGGTTAGATTAGTTGTGACGGGAAACCCGTCACAAATAGTAATTTTTTATGACGGGTCTTGCCGCAAATACCTTCAGCCACATTAATTATTGTCGGTGGTTAAAAGGTTATTTGCAATAGGACCCGTCGCAAAAGGTAACCTGCCGACAAATTATTTCCGATTGGACAACATCTCATCGCAAATAGGTTTTTACCACCGTCGGTTATTTGCGACATGACCCATTGCAAATAACTTCTGGGGTTCGAACTAGTTGTGACGGGGGATCCCCTGTC
Source organism: Viscum album (assembly GCA_963277665.1). Lineage (NCBI taxonomy): Eukaryota > Viridiplantae > Streptophyta > Magnoliopsida > Santalales > Viscaceae > Viscum > Viscum album. Next base: position 1,780,367,219 of record OY728157.1, read on the forward strand.
GCAACTACTGTTTACCACCTCCCTATATTTGCGACGGGCGGTGCCTACTAGTCACAAATAATTAGTTATTTGTGACGGGTTGATTTTCCCATCGCAAATAACCTCTTCGGCAGACTATTTGAGACAAGATTTATTCCCGTCGCAAAAACCACTTTTCCCCGTAGTGAGATGTAGTTTATAAAGACCTCTAAATAATCCCCCACCATATCAGGTAATATTTTCATCATTCACCACTAGAAGGTACTGGGAAAATTATATAACCAAAAGGCAATGGGATTGATTGGAAAAGTCCAAAATGGTAGATGGATGTTTTTTCCATAATCATATAAGGAGACATCGATTTGATTATACCCTGAGAATCCATCTATGAAGCAGTAGAACTCATGACCTTCCACTCACTTTAGAACTTGATCAATAAAGGGTAATGGAAAATGGTCTTTCTTAGTGTATGTGTTTAACTTCTAATAGTTAATGCACACTCCCCATTCATTACTAACCCTTTTGGTGAGAATATCACCATCATAAATGGTAATCATTGTAATTATAGCCATCTTAAAAAACAACTTGGATAGGGATTAACCACTGACTCTCAGTAATAGGGTAGATGATACCATATTTCAACAACTTGTAAGTTATTTTCATAACACATTCATGATATTGGGATTGAGTCTTCACTGAGGATATTGAAATGATTTATACTTAGATTCTAGAGTAATCCTATGGGTTCCAATTAGTGGGATAATATTAGGAATATCAAAAAGGGTCCATCTAGTTTCATTATTATAACTGCTCATTACTTCTACAAGCATTCTCCCTTGGTTGGATTTGAGAGATGAATATATAAAAATATGAAGGGATTGATTATCCCTTAGGAATTTATACATAAGTGAGGTAGGAAAGAACTTGAATTCGAGCTGAGGTGGGTAGAATATTTTACAAGAAAACTGGGACATTAAATTGAACATAGTTTCTTCTTCTAAATTAATTAATTGATTTTGTTCCTTTTAAATAGAAGTTTTAGCCACAAAATAAGTTATATCACTATAAATAATGGGTATGGATGCTATGATTGATATCTATTAAATGGTTTAATTAATTGAATATCTTGAAAAATCATCAAAGGATTTTATTGAAATAGATACAAGACATAGAGTCAAATTTCTATCATGTGAAAAAGTAAATCAATCTCATCTCAGCTTAAACATCCTTTGACAAATCAAAGATGTTAATCTTGTTCACTATCAAGACAACCTATCAAATTGACCTTATGAGTATCGCCATCATCCTCAATTTGACTTTTTTCATTGTAAATTTTAAAATCAAGCCTCGTGTTCCCAAAGGTTATGGTCATGTTGTCTATAACAACCCAGAACCTACACTCGAGATCCGATGCTGAAATCATAAACATTACATTTCCAAATATGATGTCGATAATTTTGACCCAATTTTTTCCATCCAACCTTATAACATCAAAAGGAAAAATTGGACAACTTACATTCTTGAGGGCCTTTTGGGTTTCGAGTTTTATAGGTTCAAGAAAAACACCAACATAAGTAGTACTCAATTCATCAATTATTATTTATCCCACTTAACCCATATTTTCTTATGTAACATTTAGGCATCATCAACATCAACATTATATCTATTGTAGAAATAATTTTTTCAACCACATTCTTTATAACCTGAAGAAAATGAAACATAAGAAGGGTGAAATCAAATGACCAGTAAGGTAAAACATATGCATAAACAGATTAATGTTATCAGTGAGAATATGAAAAACATTAGTGTATGATTACATAATCAACATGAATGAGTGTAGTATAATAATATTCATACCTATAAATACCTAGATCCAAAAATTGAAAACATGGAATAAGGGTTTACTGAATAAACAATTAATAATAATAAATAATTATGAGACGTGTGATCCTAATCTTGATCAAATGCAACATTATAAAACCATAGCAATCATAGACAAAATTTGTTGGTGTCTTGGGAGATCATATTCACAGAAAACCTAAAAAATCTTTATATAACCCTTATAGTTTGAATAACCAAATAGCCAACTTCCAATATAATTCTCCAGAGAACATAATAATTACCCAATTTATTATATCTTTATCTAGGAACACCCATTTTCAACGTATAATGATCCCACCCAACACAGTATATGTGCACCCATTATATATAACGTCCATGAACAAATACATGAATAAAGTATATAGAGATTTCATTTTATCATAAAATTCATAGAAAAAATAATTATTCCCTTTGTAACATGATTAAACCATAGAAAATTAGAGGGTTTCCTACCAATATCTTCTAAACATGATTGACCCATGTAAATGAAAAGGGTTCCATAACAATCTCTTTCAAGCACGATTAACCAGTGTATGACAAACATATTTCATAACAAACTCATTCAAACAATCGTATTCCATCCATAGAAATAATTAACATGATATCAATACAAAATATCTCCATTGGATGTTAAGTAAAAACAAGGGTTTTTGACATTTATGAATGGAAATACCATAAAAATATAATTAAAAAAATTCTCAAGGAAAATATTCTTTCCATTTAGAAAATCAATTTTTAAAAAGATAAAACATTTTGAAAATAATTTTTTTGCAACAAATTTTTAAAAACTATGATTTTAAATAATATGAAGAAAAAAAATTCCTTTACATTAACATTTTAATCCTTCAATTGAATCTTAAAATAAATTATGGTCATGTCGGGGGTAATTCTGTATGTTCTGTAAAGACCATTCATATTTCATTGTAAAAATGTTAGAAAATATCCTTGTTAGGAAAGTGAAATGATGATTAATTTTATTTTTTTAAAATGTAACGAATAGCTAAAAAATTCATTAATAAATATTTTTTTAAATGATAAAAAAATTGAAAAAATTTTAGAATAATGTTTTTTGAAGAAAATGAATTTATGATGGAACAGAAAAATAAATTCATATTTTATTAAAAATAAATTTTTGAGTTATTTTAAGTACTAAAGAGTGAAAACATTGTAATAACATTTTTAAATATCAAATTTTCCCAAAAATCAATTAAAACATTGGTAACATTGAAAATGTAAACACCATAAAAGATAGATAATCAATTAGATATGTTAATCCCAATAAAAATGAGGATAATAATCTTATAATATTTTCATGTGCAGTATATACACTACACATCAATAATATTTGTGGAATATGGTATATATCTCACAAAAATAAAAATGAGAAGGAAAAAACCCTTATATTGAGTGTGATTCATCATTCATGTTTTTATCTTCCTGAATAGTAAACTTATGTTAATTATTTAATTTTTGTAGAAACTTTTTTAATTTAATTATTACTTTTATTTCACTTATTAATATTTCATATACAATTACTTAATTAATTAAGTTTACATCAGATGTTTTGACCTTATTCGGCTTATGTGTTAAAAATGACTTTCAAAGGTTGACTATAGTCATAGTGGATGTTTTTTAAACATATATATAATAATCATAATTAAATAATTATTATATTTATTCATCAATTATACTTTTTAAAACCATAATGAAATATGTATTTGAAAAATTTACTACCATTCCGATCATGTAGACATTATGTTGTACGTACGCATTAGTAACATTTAAATTTTTCGATGATCATTAAAGAAACTGTAAGTAATATTTTCTATTTATAGAAATATAATAATATCATAAATACCATATTTTTTATTATTCATATTTATATATTTCATTATTGTGATTTTTTTATTAAAAAAGGAATCACATCTCTTCGAGGACGTGGTAGTCCACACATCTATAAAGGACGTTATCATTTTTTTTCAATTAGTGAAAATGTATAAATAAAAATGAAATATTAAATTTATATAATGATAAATATTTAATTATTAAAATAAATATTTCATTTATAACAAATATATTTATTATATTTACCCTCAGTACATTCCATGTAATGTGTTATTGAAAAACAAAATGCATCGCTTTGCGAGTCGGTAGTCCATCGTACAAACAAGTGACATTGCCGTATCTATTGTGAAATGGAAGGAAAAATGGTATATATGATATAACAAATATATAGGTATAATTATGTTATAAATATCATATATAAAATTTATATCCATCAACACACCCAATCTTGAGAGGTGGTAATGGAAAAATTAATGACATTATTTCGTAAGGTGGTAGTCTACCGTAGGTAAGATTAATGTTTTCATAATCCATTATGATGAATTTTGTGTGGTTATAGATAGTAAATTTTACATAAAAACATATAATTATTTGTGATATATTTATTTTATTATATCATCATAGTATATGAATTATTTAAGGATGTGGAGACTGAATTAAAATATAAATGCTCTTCGAAGAACTTTACCTCTTTTTTGGCTATCCTCCTTATGTTTGCACTAAAGCATTGAATGGTTGGATTTATTCCAAAAATAAGGATTCTAAGAATGTGTATGGAATTTTTGAAGTTATTTGGGTATTATTTGGATGATAAAAATGGCTTGAAAGATGTTAATAAGTGAGGGGAGTGAGTTCCCTTTTATAGTTGAGTAAGAGTGGCATTCTGGTAAATACTCGATGGTATTCACTATTAAGTTGTCAATATTACCTAAAGTGGATCAAAAATTGATAATTAAAGTTATATAGGTAATATATGGTTTATAAAAACCTATAATAAATAATTAAACACATGTTTTAAAAATTTCGTTCCTTAACTTATATATTTTCTTATTTTTATCATTTTGTTTTTTCACTAGGGTAACTATTTTTTTAACCTATATAATTTATCCTCTAAGAATAAATTAAAGTGATACTTATTAGAAAATTTATAAAAAATTATTATAAATATGAAATAAAATTTATCAAATGAAAATTGAATGTGTGTTGAGAATTAGTTTTAACGTAAGTGCTTGTGACGTCTAAAAGGACTGCTTTATCCTTAACCACACAAAAGAAGTGTTTTTAGTAATTAGGGATCAATATATTAATTATAAAATAAATATTTATCCATTAATGGTAAATATAATAAAATTATTAGCATTTAAAAATAACTTCGAATAATATATTCTTTTTTTGTAATTTTAAATCATGTGATAATAAATAATTTATTATAAAATAACCTTAATGTCAATTTTAACACTATTCATTTTATTTGAATTTAAAAATATCAACATAGTGATGGAATATGAATATATTATACTCAATCAAATTTTACATGATATATTAATCTAAAAATTTAATTTAACATAATAATTTACAAAATTTAATTCACTTTTAATATTTCTAGTATCATTTAATTCATTTAATTGTAAACTAAATAATTATTGTGTTAACATTTATTAATATAATATAATTAATTAATTCATCTAAAAAATTAAAGATATATTATTATTTTGAAAAAAAATATATATTTAAAAATAATATTTATAATTGATACTATGTTGTTTTGGTCCTTATCCCAAATCATTATATAAGTTAAATGGAATAAAAGTATATCTTTTGTCCTTTTCATTACATACATTATTATAAGGTTCATATTCAAAAGAAAGTTGAAAAGAATTTCTTCTTTCCAAATATTATATGGAAATGTTCAAAATAAACTCATTAAATAAAATTAATATAATATTTTAGGTTATCTTCACTTTTATCATTCTAGTTTAACCCCCTAAAAACAGATTTTTACCTTAAACATGGTAATTAATTTTTACTGCATTCACTATTCAATTTGGTCAAAAATTAAGTTCAAATTCACAAAAATTATAATTTATGATGATTCTAAATATGGAATCCATTTTTTTAATTCACTTCATATAAGTAGAAATTTTTAATTCAACATTATTCTTATAGATGCGATAAGACAATGGGTTTTAAGAAGAGTATTGTTTTAGAAAAAGAAAATTATGTATTTACATTAGGACTAATAATAATAATTGCATTAAAAAATTATATTTAATGATATATAATCTATATATTTTATTTAAAAAATTATCCATTATTTTTAACTAATTAAAATGGAGAAACGTTTTCATTTTAAAAATGTTTTAAAAAACCATTTTTAAACCCAAGGAAAAACATATTCTAAACTTTTAATATAGGGTTTAATCAATGTAAATAAATGTATTAAATATAAATAAATAATACCTAGGTTAGTATAATAATATTAAAAAAATTAGGACATTTAAATTACTTAATTTATCGAAAAGAAAATAATTTTTACAAAAAATGGTATTTTTCACTCTTCATACAAAAATCAATATTTTATAAAAAATCACAAAATTTTACCCATTGTATTGATTCTTATTAAGATTCCAAAAATGAATTTTTTCCTCAGATAAATTTTCCAAAAGTTCCAAAAAATGATTATAATATTTTTTCATGAAATGTAATAAGAAACATTTTTGAAGAAAAACATATGTGTGAAGAATAAAATCACTTTAGTAAAAAATTGATTAATTATTTCATAAGAATTTATCAATAATTTATGTTGAGTAATATATATATATATATATATATATATTTCTAAATTAGTTAATACAGTTCATACCCATCAATTTAAGGGTTGGGTTATTAGGGTAATATATGTCATGGGTTATTTCAATTTGGTGTTCCATGTTGAATACACAATCAAACATAAAAATATAAAGGTTTCATGTAATAAAAGATAAAATGAGTGTTGTGTGTAATGAAAGATATATTCATTGTTTTATGCCCTTTATGCTATTGAATTTTCTTCTTTTTAAAATCATGCGGTGTTACATCCTCCCCCTTTTAATAAATTACATCCTCACAATTTGAACATTATCTAGGTAATTAATGGTTAGATATTTGAAAATATTTTTTTTATAATCCAACATCATTAAAATACTTAATAAAACATCCACTTGATAATTGATAATGGGAAGAAAAAAGGTCACATGGAATAATACATTACTAGGTTTCCAAATAGGATAATATAGCTGTGAATGGAGGAAAATCATAAATAATTATATAGTGATTTTATTCATTGATCACAAGAAAATTAACGATCAATGGAATGTTAAGGGAATCAAAACAATAAATATGTAATAGTCAAAAAAACATCAGTTCATCACAATATAAGGTACTAGGAAAATACTTTTGTTTCAAGACCCTTTTCCAAGAGTTTCGGAATTATTCCACCATCTTGAACGAATCATAGTAAAATATATATACATGATTAATTTTATTTGGTAAATTAATTACAGTACACGACAATATCATATTTTTCTCCAAATTATGTGTATTTAGGATGAATTTTTAATGCCTTAAGAAAAAAATAAACTTGTAAAGGACCATATAATCCCTAAAAACATAATAAGATATTTCTATTTTATTTAGACAATAACCAAAATGAGAATGGTTAAAATAAGGTAATAGAGTTCCAAAATTTGATAAACCATAACATGACACATTAATTTTCAAAATTAAATGTCAATACCAAAACTTGAAACTAAATCATTACATAAATAACTATCCTTAAAATTATTTAAACATTTCTGGACCAAGTTTGAAACCCAATGATTAGAAGGATTTGATCATATATTCTTCTAAGATAAATCAGCCATTATTACTCAAATAAAATCACATATGACTCTGAATTAAAATTAACATTTTCTTGTAAAAATTTAATACTAATTTGGACATCATGTTGGCCAATACGAGGTAAAAAATCAATATCATTCTTCTTTCATGGGTTTAGTCCCTACGTCCTTTACAAATGTAAGGGCATGTTACCCAGCATATGACTTTTCCTTTTTCTCATCAAACATGGAAAATAATTTCTCTATAAATAACAATTTTTTTATATAAGGGGTTAAAAAAACACCAAACTAATTAAAAATCTCAAAAAAATATTTTATAACCTCAAACGTTTTACTACTTAAAACCCTCAAATGAGGTGTCTATGAATTTTAACATATTATTATCCTTAATGTTGTAGACATAAAACTATATCCATAACTCTTAATATCACCTCACATGGAGAAAACATAATATCAAAAGTTATGTAAACTATTCATTGATACCAACTATAACTACCCAGAACCCACACTCCCATATTCGATGATGAAATCAAAAAATTTACATTTCTAACTTTCTTGCTGGTAATTATGATCAGATTTTTTCCATCCAAATAATACAACATCAAAAAAAAATGGATCACATACACTCTCAAGGGCCTTTTAGGTTTATAGATTTAGTGGATTGAAAAAAAACTTAAATAAATAATACTCATGTTATCAATCATAATTTCACCCACTTAACCTAGATGATCATTTTTCATGTTTACTCATCATCATCATCCATATAAAATCCATTCTATAAATATTTTTTTCAACATAATTCTTTATAACATTAGGAAAAAGAAATATAATAAGGGTGATCTCAATTTATCAATAAGAGAAAATGTAAGATTTAATAAATGAATGTCATCTATGAGAATAAGAACAACATTATAGTATGATAACATAATAAAAGGGAATGAGTAAAACATAAGAATATTTTTCCACATCAATACCTGGATAATAAAAATTAAAACCTCACATAACTATTTAAAAAGAAAAGATTCATAAGAATAAAAAATCCAAATCCATGTGATAACAATATTGGGAAATCAAAAGATCATAAACTGATAAAAATCATAGAAAAATTGTGTTTCAATCTTGGTACATCTTTTTCACAGAACAACTGAAGAATCATTACTACATGACGTGGCCTTATTTTTATACAGTTTTCCACATCATTTTTATTAATTTTTAATGATTTATTTAATTATTTTTATACTTTTTATCTAATTAATGCACTTTTGTATTTTTATAATTAAATTTGTCAAATATTCATTTTTTATAACAATTTATGTAATTATGCACCCTTAAATAGTTGATTTATTCCTTCTTTGTTTTTAATATAATTAATTTCCAATTTGTTCATTAAATATATATTTGTTTATTTTATTTATTTTTACATTATTAATAATTATAGAGTTCGCTAATTAATTTAATTTTAATTTTTACGTTTATACAACTTAGTTCGGCTTTCCAGACTACCGATAGCTTAGCTACCGATAGCTGGTTACTGGTACTTTGTATTGGTAACCTTGTTGTATCGGTAACCTTGCTATACCGGTAACCTCGTTGTATCGGTGACCTTGCCTGTATCGGTGACCCTTTTCACCGGTACTCTTTCCCTACCGGTAGCTCTCTCCTAAGTCTGTCAGTAACCTTTAATTTAAAATATCGATGAGCCCTTTAATTTTATCAGTAGCGGTGAGTATTTAGTTTGTTTAAATTAATTCTGCTTGAATTTCTAATAAGTTAATTTTTATTTTAAACAATTATTTAATTATTGTAATTCTATTTAATTAATTGAGACTTTATTTTAATATTTAATCTTTTAATTAAGTTACAATAGAATTGGTTAGCAATATTAATTAATGTGTTTAGACATCCTGCTAATCACTTAAGTGAATAATTTGTGTTTTTAAATTAAATAAAATGGTTCACCATTAATTATTTGTGTGCAAATAATTAATTAATTAATTAATAGTTTTTAAACATTAATTATATTATTTTATGTATGTAGATTAATTGTTAATTCATTTTTATTGTTTTTAGTTTACCGGCCGGTAGACGAGCTCTTGCGGTAAATTATTAGGTCACCGTTGCTTTTTATTTTTTATTTACTGCTACTCTTTAATAATTTTATTTAGTTATTTTAATTTTAAGTCTTATATAAATTTATTTTAACAATTATTTAGTTTATAATTTAAGTTCTGTTAATTCATAATCATTGTTGTGGTCTTAATATTTCAAGGTTTAATAAAAATCCTGTTTTAAATTTATGATACTAATATTTAATTAATTAGGTTCAATCTTTATATTTATTTTGATTATGTTTTAATTTTTGGTTCAAAATAATTTTTGGAGGTCACGTTAGATATTTATTTTTGTTCTAACGGTGACTCTTTTTGTAGAGTACAGGTGAGCTTTTATTTTTGTTGCGCAACGGTGACTATTTTTTTTCTATCGGTGACCTTATGCTTTTGAGTATCGGTGACTTATATTGTATTTATATCTGTAGACCTTTATTTTATTCCTCACTATTATCTCTTTTTCACCCTACCGTTACTCCCTTTGTTTTTTTTTTGTTTTTTGTTTTTTTTACCTCACTGATATCCTGTGCGCACCCCTTAAGCAACCTCACCTTCAGCTTTTTGCTTACCTCACCATTACCTCAAACCTCACTGTTGGACTTATTTGCTTTCTCTCATCCTCACCATTAGGATATTTATTTTTATTATTCTCACTGTTATTGTTCCATACCCAAACCTCACCGATACATTACCCCCTGCTTCCACAGCAAATCCAATACCACGTCGCTGTTTCTTTTATTCCTCACTGTTACACTTCATTTCCTCACCGTTATTCTTGTTTTTTTATTCTCACTAATAGACAGCATTACCTCCTTCTCACCGTTATCCTGCGCATGTCCCAAACCTCACTGTTACTTTTTTTTCTCTTTGTACCTCACCGTTCAGACCTCTCTCTGCTTCACATTTTCTTCAACCTCACCCATCTTCAACAAACACATCTTCTCTGTTCAGTTACCATTATACCATCAAAACTACACACACTGTATTACCAATGCCATTGTGTTGCGCCGGATCAGAGAATCTGAAAAAGGTGGGGTTGTTCACTAATGATCGAGACTGCGCCTTAAGGGAGATGGTGCGCCATCTTGCAATTCCATTGAGCTGATGCCGCCGCCATGGTGTATTTGACTCCATAAAAGGCCATTTTTTTTAACTGCTATCCAATGAGAAGGGCTGGTTAGCACTTCATCTGCCACCGATGCTGAAAGGATGAGGAGCCGATCGACTGGTGTCCAAGCCGAGGTGGAGGTGAAGTCGAGAAGCTACTGTCTTAGGAGTACTACACACGCCGAAGAGGTCCTCTATTGTAGCCGAGGCCTATGGGAGACCTCCATTGGTTCGAAGTCCCCTGTTGCGCCATAGCATTGGAAGGTCAGGCCATTATGGTTGTCCGCTGATCAAGGTCGACGCCACTTAGAGGGAAGCGGTTCATTGGTGCTGATGGAAGCTGCAGAGCAGCGCCGACACTGCTGTAGCTGGAGGGTAATGCACTGGACCGGAGGAGACCGCTGCTCTGAAGTTGAGCCGAAGAGGAGACATGTGCAGGCCGCCGGTTGCAGAGGAAGAAGAAATACTCCCCTTGGTTGCACCGTGAAGATTGAGGGAGGAAGAAGATAGAAGAAAAAAAATAAAAAAATATAATAATAAAAGTATAAATAAAGTAAAGTAAAAAGAAGAAGACAAAAATAAAGTGAGGTTAAAGTTTAAGTTAACATTAAAAAGTCAAAAAAAGTTTAAAATAATTTATTAAAGTTATAAGTAAAAAAAATATAATTTTAATAAATAGATAATACATAAAATAAAATACAAAACTAAGTTAATAATAAGTGATATTAATTAATATACTATTATAGTATAAGTTTGTATCTAATAATATTTATGAATAAGCTATAAAATTATATTTATTAATTTAAATATAGTCAGAACCTAAGTTTTAATTCTAATTACTTAATTAAAATTCACTAAATAATAAATTAATCTAGCATCTTAATTTCTTTAATAGTAATAATTAAATTAATAATATAATCTTAAATATTAACTTATTTATTTATTTATTTTTTTTTTATTTTTTTTAACTTAGTTAAAAATGTTAAAATTAATAACTTAGTAATGATATCTATAAACCTAATTAAATTAATAACTTTTTAACAAATTTATGTATCACCTTAGTATTATTAAGTGAGTAATTTTATAAAATATAATAATAATTATCAATCAATTTCTGTTGACTTTGTAAAAATAGCACTTAACATAAAAATTTACTAATTTTCTTCCTTTGCGCTCTCATTTATTTATTCTATTTTACATGTCAGGTTCATTCAAGGGACTTAAACACGTCCAAGTTCATCCAACTAACTCATCTGGAGTTAGTTACGAGGGAAAAACTCGCGTGATGTGCCTGTCGCGGGTTAAATGCACATGTGTGGTGCGTGGGTGAAGAACTCTTGAAGTCAGTGGAAGATGTGGTAGTGACATGCAATGGATGAAAGAAGTTACTTAAGAAGGAGCAAGCAACATTCTTAAAAGGATAGGAATTCTTTCACGAAGGGATTTATTCACGGAGGCATTGATACACTTACCCGGAGAGACGATCGAGAGCAGCAGAGACGATGCTGAGTAGTGCAGTCCAGGAACTCAGGAGCAGATCATTTTTAGGGAGTTCCTTCTCCCTCACATTTTAAACTTTTGTACTCTGTTTCTGTAATGTTTCCTTTGTATTCAAGATAGTGATAATGAGAAATATGTTAGTTGGCTAAATTCTTCTAGTTCGGGGAGAGTTCTAGTTCTATTGGTATCTTTTTTATGCTTTTCACTTATCATTTTAATGTGTTTAGAATTGATTGGAGAGATCAGTTCTAAATACATACATCGGTTCTACACTACGATATATAATTTCATGCACCTACAATCTTTCAGCGAGTTTGATTGTACAACCTTTTTCTTAAAACATTAAACTCAAATTGAAAACTTCAATACTTATGGCGAGTTTGTATTGTTGTTCATCTTAAGACATCTATCTGGAATTGTACTTCTCGGAGCGGCGAACTCTAATTGTACAATATCCACGACTTAACTCCTTGCGAGGGAAGTAAGTCGTCTCTTTTCAGTGGTACGAAGCATTAATTTTACTTTAAAAGGAAAAACAATTTAAACCAGTAGACTAGAATGAACCCTGAGTGCCCTATACTGTTGTCCTTTATCACCATCTTATTTTTTTTGTACCTTATTTTCCAACTGTACTCTGTTTTAGTATAGGTAGAACAAGTTTACAATAGATGTGTAGTTTCACTTTATAATACATAAAATCATAAAAAAATTAAAAGATATAAAAATATAAAAAGTGAAAACTAGAAAAAATAATCCACTGCTGACAACAGTGGAGTTTTCTACGTTTTTAGTTTAGTAGTGGCCAAATTACCTTCCCTGTGGGTTCGACCCTGCTTGCCACATATACAGTAGTTAGTAGGAAAATAAATTTTAAACTTTGACCAACTTCAAGCATATTTCCTGACTGAGATAGTGAGTAGCTTCTCATCAGGGAAATAAGATTTAATCTCCCTAGGATTTTTAGATTCAGATTGGGTAACAGGAATCCAAGAAAGGTGATCAGAAACTAAGTTTTCAGCTCCCTGCTTATCCCTAATCTCTAAGTCAAACTTTTGTAACAATAATATCTATATAATCAGCCTGGGTTTTGTTTAATTCTTAGACATTAAGTATTTTAAGGCAGAATGATCAGTGAAAATGATGACTTTTGAACCTAAACGATACTACCTAAACTTCTCAAGAGCAAACACAACAGCTAACAATTCTTTTTCAGTGGTGGTATAATTCTTTTGGGCATCATCTAGTATTATACTAGCATAATACACCACATGCAATTTCATACCCTTCCTCTGTCCAAGGACAGTACCTACAACCATGTCACTAGCATCACACATAAGCTCAAAAGGTAATTTCCAATCAGGTGCAGTGATGATAGGTGATGTAGTGAGTTTCTCTTTAAGCAGATTAAATGATTTCAAACAGTTTTCATCAAAAATGAAAGGTGCATCCTTGAACAGCAAATAAAACAAGGCTTAGTTATTTTAGAAAAATCTTTTATGAACCTCCGGTAAAAACCGGTATGCCCTGGAAAACTTCTAACACCTTTTACATTAACATGAGGTGGCAGTTTTTGAATAACTTCTATCTTAGCAGTATCAACTTCTAAAACTCTCTTGAAAACCTTATGACCAAGTACAATACCATCAGTAACCATGAACTGACATTTCTCCTAATTTAGCACAAGGTTGGTTTCAATGCATCTCTCCAAAACTAGCTCAAGATTTCCTAAACAAGTATCAAAAGTACTCCCCACTATAGAAAAGTCATCCATGAAAACTTCAATGATTCTCTCAATCATATCAGAAAAGATAGCCATCATACACCTTTGAAAGGTGGCTGGAGCTCCGCACAACCCAAAGGGCATCCGCTGATAAGCAAATGTTCCAAAGGGGCATGTGAAAGTGGTCTTCTCCTGATCCTCTGGATCAACATGAATCTGGTTGTAACTAGAATAACCATCCAGAAAACAGAAAAATTCATTTCCAGCTAACCTCTCAAGCATTTGATCAAGGAAGGGAATGGGAAAATCGTCCTTCCTAGTGGCTGCATTAAGCTTCCTATAATCAATACAAACTCTCAATTTTGTGGCTTTCCTAACTTGTACTTCTTCATTTTTTTCATTTTTAACTACAGTGAAACCTCCCTTCTTGGGGACAACCTGGACAGGGCTGACCCAAGCACTCTCAGAAATGGGATATATCATACCAATGTCCAACAGTTTAATTACTTCCTCTCTCACAACTTCTTTCATATTAGGATTTAATCTTCTTTGACACTCTACCCTAGGCTTGTGATCAAGCTCCATAGGAATCTTGTGCATACATAATGAAGGACTAATTCCTTTTATGTTAGCTATGGTCCAACCTATGTCAGATTTAAACTTCTTCAAAACTCCCAACAATTTTTCTTCTTGGTTTTCATTTAGTTCAGCAGAGATTATTACAGGAAAAGTAGAGTTCTCACCTAAAAATGAATATTTAAGATGGGAAGGGATGGGATTCAGCTCAAGATCAGGTGGTTCTACACTTGAAGGAAGACTCTTGGGCCTGGGAGGCCCAAGGTCTTCAACATATTTGTTTTAAAAAGTATTAAAAGATGAAAGATTTTCAATTTCATGCTCAGATTCAGAGATAGCAGTCCTACTGTCCAAGATGGGCAGTATGCTGTCCAGACTTTCTAGATCAGAATTCAGCTGGTTTATCAAAGAAGAATCATGAAGTTGTCTAATAAGTTCTCCCTCAGTATCATCAAAGTGCTTATCAAGGTCAGTGTTAACAGAAAAACCCTCAATTTCTCTCAGAAAGCTCCTAAGTTCAGAAACAGGGGACTCTCTTACAGCAGAAACTGGACAGTTGTCCAGTTCTAGAAGATTTTATAGATTGGTTGTCACAATAGAATTTTCAGCTTCTAGAACAGATTCACAAAGATTTTCAGCTTCACTAATGTTTTCTTCAGCAAATGATTGTTTTTCAGATTTTTCAATGACTTCAAGTTGATTTTTATAAGAACATTCAGCTTCAAGAGACTCAATTTTTGAACAGTTTTCAGAATAAGTTGGTTCCTTAATATTTTTAAAAACATTTAACTCTTCTTCTTTTTCACCAATTTTGAATATCAGTTGACCCTTAGACACATCTATAATAGCTCTGCCTGTGGCCAAGAAGGGCCTACCCAATATGATAGGTACCTCTTGATCACACTCCATATCTAGAACAAGAAAGTCAGCAGGCAAGAATAACTTCCCAACTCCACCTAATAAGTCATCTAATCGATCCATATGATGAGTGAAAGATCTTTCAGCCAACTGTAGTATGACCGTGGTGGGTTGAAGATCACCCAACCTCAACTGTCGAAATAGTGATTATGGATGAAAATTGATGCTGGCACCTAGATCACATAAACAGTTGAGATGACTCGAATTTCCTAGGGTACAAGGGATGACAAAGCTACATGAGTCTTTCAGTTTTTGTGGGATTTTCTTTTGATGTACAGCACTGCACTCCTCAGTGAGGTTGTAGGTAGAAAATTCTTCAAGGGTCTTTTTATTTGATACAATTTTCTATAAATATTTCAGGTAATATGGGATTTGAATTAAATCTTGGATAAATGGTGTGTTCACTTGAAGCTTAGAAAGAAGACCAAGGAACTAAAGAAGTTCAGCCCTGGTATTACTTTGAGGTTTCATTTTTTCAGGGAAAGGGATGGGTGGGGCAAAATTTTTCAAAACAGTAGGCATGTCCCTCACCTCTTCCACAACTTTTTCTTTTTCTTTATTCTTTTGATTTTTAGAACAAGTTTCAGTTTGAGATCCAGGTGACAGATTCAGTTTCTCATCATTTTCAACATTAATCTATGAATTTTCAGCTTGTGAACAAAGTAGGTTTTCATTTCCAGATTCAAAAAGTTTCTCATTTTGGGCATTTTTTAAAGTTTTTTCAGCAACAGTTTGAGTATTTAGCCCACTCCTAGTAACAACAGCTGTGATATTCTCCCTAGTATTAAGTTCAGTTGTACTAGGCAACCTACCTTTATCCCTAGAAGACAAATCTCTATCTAATTGTCCTAGCTGTGTTTCCATGTTCTGCATTCTCACATCATTTTGCATCTTGTCTAACTCATATTGACTTTTCTGTTTATTAAGTTGAGTCATGTACCTTTCCTCTTGTGAATTTATTTTATCCAAGATCTGATCCAATTTAGAAGACATTTGATTATCATTACTTCCTTGAACATTTGAATTCTCACCCCTTTGTTGATTTTGAAAGTTTGGTCTTGGATGGTTTTGATAATTAGGGGCAGATTGTTTCTTAATAATACCTTGATCCTTCCACGACAAATTTGGATGGTTCCTATATCCTTGATTGTAGTTATTTGAAAATGGATCTTCTTTTAGAGGCATCCTAGGACCATAGTTGACAATGTTTAAGGTTTCAGATTGTTGGGCAGTTAGATCAACATTAGGAAAAAAAATTTCAGAGTGCCCAAACATACCACATTGAGTGCACTGTTTCCTAAGAGATTGATACTGATTCTGGTTTTCAACTTGGTTAACAGTTTGTTTTGAATTCTGGTTCATTAATGTTTGAAGTTGGTTGGTGATTTCAGCAAGTTGGGCTTGAGTATCAGCTCCTGAACCGGTATTAATATTCCTATTGACTCTCTTCCTTCTTGAATTCTTTTGTTGAGAATTAAGGGATAGATTATTGAAAATTTGTCTCAACTCCTCATCAGTATTATCATTGTAATTACCCCCAACAGCTTGATCCACTAAGTTCTTACCAGAGGAGGAAAGCCCTTCATAGAAGGTATCCATGAGAAGATGAGATGGGAGTTGATTATGAGGACACTACCTAAGCAGGTCCCTAAATCTATCCCAGGCTTCTTGGAAAGCTTCTCCATCCTCTTGATAAAAACTAGTGATTTTAGTTCTCAGTTCTCATTTTAATCTTTTGGGATAAAATTTCATAATGAATGAGTTATAAACTTGATCCCAATTCTCAAATATGTTTTCATCTAGACTTAAAAACCATGTAATAGAATTAACTTTAAGGGAAAAGGGAAAAAATCTCATCCTTAGTTCATTTTTAGTGAGTCCTAAGAGTGGTAATTGTTGCACTATGTTGTAGAAGTCTCTAATGAAGGCCAAAGAGTCCTCATTAGAGAGCCAATTGAATGCAGGCAGCAGAGAAATGTGTGATTATTTAAGCTCATAATTTCTGGCTCTAGGACTTAATCTAATGGATGATGGGTTGCTTGATACTTGAGGTAGTTGAAACTCCCTCATCCTAGGCCTTTCATGATCGTATAAGAGTTCTGGATGGTTGTTTTGAAAGTTATTATTCTCAGGGATTCTATTTTCTTGATTTTCGATTTCAGTTTTGTTTTTCATTCTTAGAGCAGCTAAATGTTTATCGAGTTCAGGGTTTAGAGGCTCTAATCTAATAGAATATGTTCTTGTGCTCATACAACCAGTGGTAGACAGTTTCTAACAGTAACAACTCAGAAAGAAAATTAACAGTTTTTTTACAGTTTTCAAAATTTTGAAATTGTTTTTTAAAATTTTTATATATGTGTTTTTTTAGTTGTTTTTTTAGAAATGGCTCGTGCCTTCCCCGTCAACAGTGCCAAAAACTTGACCTGAACTGTCATTGAAGTCAGTCAAAGTTTAAAATTTATTTTCCTACTAACTATTGTATATGTGGCAAGCAAGGTCAAACCCACAGGGAAGGTAATTTGGCCACTACTAAACTAAAAACTTGGAAAACTCCACTGTTGTCAGTAGCAGAGTGGTTTTTCTAGTTTTCGCTTTTTATATTTTTATATCTTTTAATTTTTTTATGATTTTATGTATTATAAAGTGAAACTACACATCTATTGTAAACTTGTTCTACCTATACTAAAACAGAGTACAGCTGGAAAATAAGGTGCAACAAAGAAAATAAGATGGTGATAAAGGACAACAGTAGAGAATGATCAGGGTTCATTCTAGTCTACTGGTTTAAATTGTTTTTCCTTTTCAAGTAAAAGTACTGCTTCGTACCACTAACAAGATATGACTTACTTCCCTCACCAAGAGTTAAGTCATGGATATTGTACAACTAGAGTTCGCCACTCTGAGAAGTACAATTATAGAAAGATGTCTTAAGATGAACAATAGTACAAACTCGTCGTAAGTACTGAAGTTTTCAATTTGAGTTTTATGTTTTTAAAAATATTAAGGAACCAACTTATTCTAAAAACTGTTCAAAAATTGAGTCTCTTGAAGCTGAATGTTCTTATAAAAATCAACTCGAACTCATTGAAAAATCAGAAAAAACAATCATTTTCTAAAGAAAACATTAGTGAAGTTGAAAATCTTTGTGAATCTATTCTAGAAGCTGAAAATTCTATTGTGAAAACCAATCTAGAAAATCTTCCAGAACGGGACAACTGTCCAGTTTCTGCTGTAAGAGAGTCCCCTATTTCTGAACTTAGGAGATTTCTGAGTGAAATTGAGGGTGTTTCTGTTAACACCGACCTTGCTGAACACTTTGATGATACTGAGGGAGAACTTATTAGACAACTTGATGATTCTTCTTTGATAAACCAGCTGAATTCTGATCTAGAAATTCTAAACAGCATACTGCCCATCTTGGACAGTAGGACTGTTATCTCTGAATCTGAGCATCAAATTGAAAATATTTCATCTTTTAATACTCCTTACAAGAAAAATGTTGAAGACCTTGGGCCTCCCAGGCCCAAGAGTCTTCCTTCAAGTATAGAACCACCTGATCTTGAGCTGAAGCCCATCCCTGCCCATCTTAAATATTCATTTTTAGGTGAGAACTCTACTTTGCCTGTAATAATCTCTGACGAACTAAATGAAAACCAAGAAGAATTTTTTTAGGAGTTTTGAATAAGTTTAAATCTGCCATAGGATAGACCAAAGCTGACATAAAAGGAATTAGTCCTTCATTCTGTACGCACAAGATTCCTATGGAGCCTGATCAGAAGCCTAGGGTAGAGTGTCAAAGAAGATTAAATCCTAATAAGAAAGAAGTTGTGAGAGAGGAAGTAATTAAACTGTTGGACATTGGTATGACATATCCCATTTCTGATAGTGCTTGGGTCAGCCCTGTCCAGGTTATCCCCAAGAAGGGAGGTTTCACTGTAGTTAAAAATGAAAAAAATGAAGAAGTACAAGTTAGGAAAGCCACAAAATGGAGAGTTTGTATTGATTATAGGATGCTTAATGCAGCCACTAGGAAGGACCATTTTCCTATTCCCTTCCTTGATCAAATGCTTGAGAGGTTAGCTGGAAATGAATTTTTCTGTTTTCTAGATGGGTATTCTGGTTACAACTAGATTCCTGTTGATCCATAGGATCATAAGAAGACCACTTTCACATGACCCTTTGGAACATTTGCTTACCGGTGGATGACCTTTGGGTTGTGTGGAGCTCCATCCTCCTTTCAAAGGTGTATGATGGCTATATTTTTTGATATCATTGAGAGAATCCTTGAAGTTTTCATGGATGACTTTTCTATAGTGGGGAGTACTTTTGATACTTGTTTAGGAAATCTTGAGCTTGTTTTGGAGAGATGAATTGAAACCAACCTTGTGCTAAATTGGGAGAAATGCCAGTTCATGGTTAATAAAGGTATTGTTCTTGGTCATAAGGTGTCCAAGAGAGGTTTAGAAGTTGATACTGCTAAGATATAAGTTATTCAAAAACGAACACCTCCTGTTAATGTAAAAGGTGTTAGAAGTTTTCTAGGGCATGCCGGTTTTTACCGGAGGTTCATAAAAGATTTTTCTAAAATAACTATGCCCTAGTGTTCTTTGCTGGTCAAGGATGAACCTTTAATTTTTGATGAAAACTATTTGAAATCATTTAATCTGCTTAAAGAGAAACTGACAACTTCACCTATCATCATTGCACCTGATTGGAAATTACCTTTTGAGCTTATGTGTGATGCTAGTGACGTGGCTATAGGTGCTGTCCTTGGACAGAGGAAGGATAGGAAATTGCATGTGGTGTATTATGCTAGTATACTGCTAGATGATGCCTAAAAGAATTATACCACCACTGAAAAAGAATTGTTAGCTGTTGTGTTTTCTCTTGAGAAGTTTAGGCAGTATCTGTTAGGTTCAAAAGTTATCATTTTCACTGATCATTCTACCTTAAAATACTTAATGTCTAAGAAGGAAACAAAACCCAGGCTGATTAGATGGATCTTATTGTTACAAGAGTTTGACTTATAGATTAGGGATAAGCAGGGAGCTGAAAACTTAGTTGTTGATCACCTTTCTAGGATTCCTGTTACCCAATCTGAATATGAAAATCCTAGGGAGATTAACTCTTATTTCCCTGATGAGAAGCTATTCACTGTCTCAGTCAGGCAATTTGCTTGGTTTGCAGATTTTGCCAACTTCCTGGCAGTAGGTGTTATTCCCATGAATCTATCTAATAATCAAAGAAAGAAATTCATTTCTGAACTTAAATATTATCTTTGGGATGACCCTCTACTATTTAGGAGGTGTGTTGATGGTATTCTTAGGAGATGTGTACCTGAGGAAGAGATGTTGTTTATTCTTGAAAGTTGGCATTCTTCACCTTGGGGAGGTCACTATGGGGGTGAGAGGACTGCTCAAAAAGTCCTACAGTCTGGTTTCTATTGGCCTACCCTCTTTAAGGACTCTAGGAGTTTTGTGGTTGAGTGTGATAGGTGTCAGAGACTAGGTAATGTGGGTAGGAAACATGAGTTACCCCAAAAGGGAATTTTGGAAATTGAAATTTTTGATGTTTGGGGGTTAGATTTCATGGGTCCATTTCCATCATCTCATGGGAATGAGTATATCTTAGTTGCTGTGGATTATATATCAAAGTGGGTTGAGGCAGTAGCTCTGCCCAACAATCAAGCAAATAGTGTGATAAAATTTATGAAAAAGAACATCTTTACAATATTTGGAGTCCCAAGAGCTTTTATTACTGATAATGGAACACATTTTAAGAATTACAAATTTAAATATTTGATGGAAAAGTATGGTTGTGTTCACAAAGATGGAACTCCATATCATCCACAGTCCAGTGGATAGGTGGAAATTTCAAATAGGGAACTAAAACAAATTCTTGAGAAAACTATGTCAAATTCTAGGAAAGACTGGGCTCTTAAACTGGATGAAGCTTTATGGGCATATAGAACTACTTTCAAGACCCCAATAGGTATGTCTCCTTACATGCTATTTTTTGGGAAATGTTGTCATTTACCTGTGGAGTTGCAACAGAAGTCTTATTGGGAAGTTAAGGCTCTAAATTTTGATTTTAAGAGTGCTGGTGAGAGGAGATTACTTGAGCTGAGTGAACTAGATGAGATTAGAAGAGAGAGTTATGATAACTCAAGAATTTATAAAGAGAGGACTAAAATTTTTCATGATTCTATCATTCAAAACAAGAAGTACAAACCTGGACAGAAGGTCCTCCTCTTTAATTCTAGACTTAAACTTTTTCCTGGGAAGCTGAAGTCCAAGTGGTATGGACTGTATACTGTTGTGAGAGTGCTGAAGAATGGCGATGTGGAAATTGTTAGTGAAGAGAATAAACCTATGTTGGTCAATGGGCAAAGATTGAAACTTTCTTTTGAGGGGCAGCCAAAGGGCTTGGCTTCTTTCACTGTTCTTGAATGAAGTCTGGATGGGGACTGTAAACCTAGCGCTGCATGAGAGGCAACCCATGGTTTTTTCTTTTGTTAATAAATAAAAATTGTGATTAAATAAATTCTAACTGAAGACTTAAAACTCAGTGCTTCTTGGGAGTCAACCCGTGCTCTTTCTTTAGTGTTTAATTTTATTTCTGTTCTTGTTTTACTTAGAATAAAGTGTTGTGTTTCATTATTTATATTTACTCTGTCTCTGCTGGATCTTTGTTCCTGTCTTACATACTCTGTGTCTTTAGGATACTGCTGCTATCATTTAAGGAGTGTAATTCCCATGCTAAAAGAGAAATGGAAAACTTAGTGAGGGAAGTATCTCACTATTATTACTACATTTCATTTTTCTACTACTTAATGCACCAATAAAATTCTGCTACTTGTCACTATCATGTGCATTAATTCTGCATGCGCCTCTTTGCTAAAAAACTGAATTGCATTGTGATAAAACCTCTTCACTGCATGAAACTAAGTGTGTGGCGGGGGGGGGGGGGGAGTACATGCTACTGGTTATGTGAATTTTCTTGTTTCGTTGAGGTGTTTAGAATGTACTTTGTCTACTGTGTTGAACATATTATTGAACTTACTGTTTAAAATGATTACACCCAGTTAATTGTGCACCCACACCTTATATGATATATCTTGAGCTAAATTGAAAATCTTTGTCACAGGACATAAATATTAATGGGTGTACTTTTCTATAAACCTTCTATTTATTTATTTATTGTGGCAAACTAGATTTTTGAACTTCATTGGGATCCTTCATACATATCACATATCTACTTAATTGAAATATGTTTTGAACTATAATTGAGTAATTGTTCTTCTCCATTTTTAGAAGTCAACTTTGGGGACAAAGTTCGCTTTTAAGTGTGGGGGAGGGGGTCAATTATTGACTTTTCTTAACTGTGTTTTAATATAAGCCCATCAATTCCTACAGAAAATTCAATTTTTTTGTAAAAAAATGGATATTTTTTTTCAAAATTCTTGCTTAATTTTAGGCTTTACACTTTACTTAATTGGGTCTTTCCTTAGGACAAGTTACTTGCTGGTAGTAAGAACTGCTTTGAACCTGAAATTGATGCGGATGGATGAATGCTGAGTGATCTTACTTAGTGATTTGATGGAAATTTGGTTTAGGAACTAATTCTGGAAGTGATTTAGGTCACATGTTAAGTGGATTATGATCATAACTCTTGGAACTGGAAGTTTTATTCTGATTCTAGGTTCCTCAATCATTTTTATTTAAATTATAAAAATTAATTACCTTAATGAACCAATTTAAATGGTTTTCATAGAAATATTTTGAAACTGGAGTAATTTGGGCATCTTGGATCCCACGGTGAGTCTCTGAGACCCTATATGATGGGTGTGTTTCTGTTAATTAAAATCCCTCTGTACACTTTGAATAAGTGCATTGCACAGTACTTAGCACAATGATACATGGCTTGGATTAAATAAATAAAGTTTCTAGGGTCAAAAATGGGCTCATTAAGATGAGGGGAATGATGAACTCCAGATGAAGAAGGGATCAATTGGTTTATATAGGAATCATTTAGGTTGTATCATTGAGGTGATTCACAAAGAAACTAATTATTATTATTATTTTTTGAACCTAGGTGAAAAAGTCAAAGTACAAAGTTCCTTGTTTGAGGTCATAATTTCATTGATATTTTACCTAATGTCGCTTTTGATATTAGAACCTGAGTTTGGATTGAAGTGAGTCACTATGTTGTATCACATATGAGGCATGACATATTCCTTGATGGATGATCTTTGCTTTCTTATCTACCAGTGAGTATTTGTTCTAGGAAAGATTCATATGAGTAATTCATTTTCTAAGATCCTACTATTATGTGTTGTCCTCTGTTTTGAATGCTGTACATGTTACATTTTGAACAAATTCATTAATTATATACTTCTGTTTTTCAAAGAGAATAAAACATGAGATTGTTTGAGGACAAACAATGCTTAAGTGTGTGGGAGTTTGATGTGGCCTTATTTTTATACAGTTTTCCACATCATTTTTATTAATTTTTAATGATTTATTTAATTAATTTTATACTTTTTATCTAATTAATGCACTTTTGTATTTTTATAATTAAATTTGTCAAATATTCATTTTTTATAACAATTTATGTAATTATGCACCCTTAAATAGTTGATTTATTCCTTCTTTGTTTTTAATATAATTAATTTCCAATTTGTTCATTAAATATATATTTGTTTATTTTATTTATTTTTACATTATTAATAATTATAAAGTTCTCTAATTAATTTAATTTTAAATTTTAAGTTTATACAACTTATTTCAGCTTGCCAGACTACCGGTAGCTTAACTACCGATAGCAGGTTACTGGTACTTTGTATCGGTAACCTTGTTGTATAGGTAACCTTGCGGTATCGGTAACCTTGCTGTATCGGTGACCTTGCCTATATCGGTGACCCTTATCACCGATACTCTTTGCCTACCAGTATCTCTCTCCTAAGTCTGTTGGTAACCTTTAATTTAAAATATTGGGGAGCCCTTTAATTTTATCAGTAGC
Organism: Viscum album; assembly: GCA_963277665.1. Classification (NCBI taxonomy): domain Eukaryota; kingdom Viridiplantae; phylum Streptophyta; class Magnoliopsida; order Santalales; family Viscaceae; genus Viscum; species Viscum album. Next base: position 1,780,391,752 of record OY728157.1, read on the forward strand.
GGTGAGTATTCAGTTTGTTTAAATTAATTCTGCTTGAATTTCTAATAAGTTAATTTTTATTTTAAACAATTATTTAATTATTGTAATTCTATTTAATTAATTGAGAATTTATTTTAATATTTAATCTTTTAATTAAGTTACAGTAGAATAGGTTATCAATATTAATTAATGTGTTTAGACATCTTGCTAATCACTTAAGTGAATAATTTGTGTTTTTAAATTAAATAAAATGGTTCACCCTTAATTATTTGTGTGCAAATAATTAATTAATTAATTAATTAATAGTTTTTAAACATTAATTATATTATTTTATGTATGTAGATTAATTGTTAATTCGTTTTTATTGTTTTTAGTTTACCGGCAGGTAGACGAGCTCTTGCGGTGAATTATTAGGTCACCGTTGCTTTTTATTTTTTATTTGCTGCTACTCTTTAATAATTTTATTTAGTTATTTTAATTTTAAGTCTTTTATTAATTTATTTTAACAATTATTTAGTTTATAATTTAAGTGTTGTTAATTCATAATCGTTATTTTGGTCTTAATATTTCAAGGTTTAATAAAAATCCTGTTTTAAATTTATGATACCAATCTTTAATTAATTAGGTTCAATCTTTATATTTATTTTTCTTATGTTTTAATTTTTAGTTCAAAATAATTTTTAGAGGTCACGTTAGAAATTTATTTGAGTTCTAACGGTGACTCTTTTTGCAGAGTACCGGTGAGATTTTATTTTTGTTGCGCAATGGTGACTATTTTTTTTTCTATCGGTGACCTTCTGCTTTTGAGTATCGGTGACTTATATTTTATTTATATCAGTAGACCTTTATTTTATTCCTCACTATTATCTCTTTTTCACCCTACCGTTACTGCCTTTGTTTTTTTTTTGTTTTTTGTTTTTTTTACCTCACTGATATCCTGCGCGCACCCCTTAAGAAACCTCACCGCCAGCTTTTGGCTTACCTCACCATTACCTCAAACCTCACTATTGGCCCTCTTTTCTTTCTCTCATCCTCACCGTTAGGATATTTATTTTTATTATTCTCACTGTTACTGTTCCATACCCAAACCTCACCGATACATTACCCTCTGCTTTAGCAGCAAATCAAATACCACGCCGCTGTTTATTTTATTCCTCATTGTTACACTTCATTTCCTCATTGTTATTCTTGTTTTTCTAATCTCACTGATAGACAGCATTACCTCCTTCTCACCGTTATCCTGCGCATGCCCCAAACCGCACCGTTACTTTTTTTCTCTCTATACCTCACCGTTCAGACCTCTCTCTGCTTCACATTTTCTTCAACCTCACCCATCTTCAACAAATGCATCTTCTCTGTTCAGCTACCATTATACCATCAAAACCACACAAACTAAATTACCAATTCCATTGTGTTGCACCAGATTAGAGAAGCTGAAAAAGGTGGGGCTGTTCACCAATGATCGAGTCTGCGCCTTGAGGGAGATGGTGCACCGTCTTGCAATTCCATCGAGCTGATGCCGCCGCCATGGTGGAGTTGACTCCAGAAAAGGCCATTTTTTTAACTGCAATCGAATGCGAAGGGCTGTTTACCACTTGATCTGCCACCGATGCTGAAAGGATGAGGAGCCGACCGAATGGTGTCCGAGACGAGGTGGAGGGAAAGCCGAGAAGCTACTGTCTTAGGAGTACTCCACACGCTGAAGAGGTCTGCCACTGTAGCCGAGGCCTATGGGAGACCTCTACTGGTTCGAAGCCCCCTGTTGCACCATAGCCGTGGAAGGTCAGGCCACTATGGTTGTCCACTGATCAAGGCTGACGCCACTTAGAGGGAAGTGGTTCATTGGTGATGATGGAAGCTGTAGAGTAGCGCCGGTACTGTTGTAGCTGGATGGTAATGCGCTGGACCGGAGGAGACCGCTTCTTTGAAGTTGAGCCGAAGAGGAGACCTGTGCAGGCCACCGGCTGCAGAGGAAGAAGAAATTCTCCCCTTTGTTGCTCCGTGAATATTGAGGGAGGAAGAAGATAGAATAAAATAATAATAATAATAGTATAAATAAAGTAAATTAAAAAGAAGAAGGAAAAAATAAAGTGAGGTTAAAGTTTAAGTTAACTTTAAAAAGTCAAAAAAAATTTAAAATAATTTATTAAAGTTATAAGTTAAAACAAATATAATTTTAATAAATAGATAATACATAAAATAAAATAAAATACTAAGTTAATAATAATTGCTATTAATTAATATACTATTATAGTATAAGTTTGTATCTAATAATATTTATGAATAAGCTATAAAATTATATTTATTAATTTAAATATAGTTAGAACTTAAGTTTTAATTCTAATTACTTAATTAAAATTAACTAAATAATAAATTAATATAGCATCTTAATTTCTTTAATAGTAATAATTAAATTATTAATATAATCTTAAATATTAACTTATTTATTTATTTATTTATTTATATTGTATTTTTTTATCTTAGTTAAAAATGTTAAAATTAATAACTTAGTAATGATATCTATAAACCTAATTAAATTAATAACTTTTTAATAAATTTATGTATCACCTTAGTATTATTAAGTGAGTAATTTTATAAAATATAATAATTATTATCAATCAACTTCTGTTGACTTTGTAAAAATAGAACTTAACATAAAAAGTTACTAATTTTCTTCCTTTGCGCTCTCATTTATTTATTCTATTTTACAGCGAAGGTTCATTCAAGGTACCTAAACACATCCAAGTTCATCCAACTAACTCATCCGGAGTTAGTTACGAGGGAAAAACTCGCGCGACGTGCCTGTCGCGGTTTAAACGCACGTGTGCGGTGTGTGGGTGAAGAAGTCTTGAAGTCGGTGGAAGATGTGGCAGTGACATGCAATGGATGACAGAAGTTACTTAAGCAGGAGCAACCAACATTCTTAAAAGGAGAGGCATTCGTTCACGAAGGGATTTATTCACGGAGGCATTGATAGACTTACCCAAAGAGACGATCGAGAGCAGCAGAGATGATGCTGAGCAGTGCAGTCCCGGAACTCAGGAGCAGAGCATTCTTAGGGAGTTCCTTCTCCCTCATGTTTTAAACTTTTGTACTCTGTTTCTGTAATGTTTCCTTTGTATTCAAGATAGTGATAATGATCAATATGTTAGTTGGATAAATTCTTCTATTTCGGGGAGAGTTCTAGTTCTACTGGTATCTTTTTTATACTTTTCACTTATCATTTTAATGTGTTTTGAATTGATTGGTGAGATAGGTTCTAAATACATACATCTCTTCTGCACCACGATATTGAATTTCATGCACCTACAATATTTCGGTGAGTTTGATTGTAGAACCTTTTTCTTAAAACATTAAACTCAAATTGAAAACTTCAGTACTTACGGTGAGTTTATACTGTTGTTCATCTTAAGGCATATTTCTAGAATTGTACTTCTCAGAGTGGCGAACTATAGTTGTACAATATTCACGACTTAACTCCCGGCGAGGGAAGTAAGTCGTCTCTTTTCAGTGGTACGAAGCAGTACTTTTACTTGAAAAGGAAAAACAATTTAAACCAGTAGACTAGAATGAACCCTGAGCGTTCTATACTGTTGTCCTTTATCACCATCTTATTTTCTTTGTTGCACCTTATTTTCCAGCTGTACTCTGTTTTAGTATAGGTATAACAAGTTTACAATAGATGTGTAGTATCACTTTATAATACATAAAATCATAAAAAAATTAAAAAATATAAAAATATAAAAAGTGAAAACTAGAAAAACCACTCCGCTGCTGACAACAATGGAGTTTTCTAAGTTTTTAGTTTAGTAGTGGCCAAATTACCTTCCCTGTGGGTTTGACCCTGCTTGCCACATATACAGTAGTTAGTAGGAATATAAATTTTAAACTTTGACCGACTTCAACGACAGTTCAGGTCACTAAACCCTTAAAGTGGGAATAACTATTTAACTGACTTTCAATATAATGATCCATAGAATATAGTAATTACACAATTCAATGGATCACTATCTAGGTGTACCCATCATTTAATCTATAATTATCCCACCTAGTGCTATCTTGGAACACCCATCATATATAATGTCTATAAACCACTATATTAATGAAGTACTTAGAGCATTAATTTCATCATAAAACTCATAAAAAAATAATTATTCCCTTTATAACATGATTAAACTATTATAATGAAATAGTTTTCCTATCAATATATTTTAAACATGATTGAAACTTGTAAAATAAAAGAGTTCCGTAAAAATATATTTAACCATGATTAAACATGGAAGAGAAATGAGTTTCAAAATAATCTCTTTGAAAAAATAATATTCCATCCATAAAAAGATTGAGGATGGAATGAAAAGAAAATATCCCAAATGTAGGATAACTAAAAATATGTATTTTTATAGTTTATGAATTAAAATACAATTAAAATATCATTAAATAAATTATTAAGGAAAATATACTTTCATTTTTAATAACACTTTTTAAAACATAAAAAGTTTTGTATATCATTTTCATTGAATATAATTTTTAATTCCAAGAATTTGAAAATTATTAAGAAAAAAATTCATTAAAAATAGCATTGTAAACATTTAATGTAGGCTTTAGAAAAATGAAACTCAAGTCAACATGTAATTCTGTATATTCCATAATGAATATTTCTTTTACATGGTAAAAACATTAAAAACAGATTATTCATAAAGTTCTAAGATGAATCCTTTGAAATATTTATCTAAAAAGAAAAAAAATAAAAAAATTATTTAATAAATCATTTTGAAATGTGTAAAAAAATTCAAATCATTTTTAGAAAATATAATTCTAGAAAAAAATATATTTCCAACCGAATAGAGAAATAAAGTCGTCTTTTCTTAAAAACATTTTTCACTACAATTTTTTTTTAAAAAAAGATTAAAAAATGGTTATATAAAATTTTAATATAATTAAAGACCATTTTATAATATAATTCATGAGTTTATTGAGATATGTATCATAATATCGTATCATTGGAACCATAATCATAAACAATCATGATAAACAACAAGATTGTAACATAAAACTCTTTCCACTTTGGTATCTTTGAATCATAAGACCCGTGAAAGGATTACACCAAAATAAACATAAAATACTATTATAATAACTAAATTCATGATATTACATGTCAATGGGGATGTATATATATCTCATTAAAGAAGATAGGTGCATAACATTATATAATTCTCAGAAAAGGAAAATTGTGACCAAAATACATTATCGCTTTGGTAAATTTGACACCTTAAAAACCATGAAAGGTAGATCCTAAAATGGATATTTAATTCCACATAAAATTAAGTATAATAATCATAAAAAATATTCATGGGAATTATATACACTTTAAAAGAAAAATATGTGATGAACATGGAATATATCTTACTGAAATAAATACGAGATGAGAAAAACACATACCCTGAGTTCGATTCATCATACTTTTTCTTTATCATCTAGAATAATAAACTTATATTAATCATTTAATTTTATGAGAACATTTTTCAAGTTTATAATTAATTTTATTTTACTTCTTAACATGTTATATAAAATTACTTAATCGATTATTTTTATGTTAGATGTTTTCACCATATTCGGGTTATTTATCAAAAATGACTTTGGTTGGTTGACTATAGTCAATGATGACATTATCTAAAAATATACATAATAATAATCATGAAATTATTATAATATTTATAGTTCAATTATAATTTTGAAACCCATCATGAAATATGGTTATGAAAAATGAACTAATGTTACGATCATGGAGACAGTAGGTTGTACATACGCATGGGTAATGTATCCATTTTTAAATTATCATTAAAAAAGGTAAGTAATATTTTACCATTAAATAATGATAATAATATAATTAATACCATATTATATAATTATATATGCTTATATATACCATTATTTTTATTTGATTATGAGAAAATGAATCACATCGCTTCGAGAAGCCTATAGCCCACACTTCTAGGAACGACATTGTCATTTTTTCCCTAAGTAAAAAGGTAAAAAGAAAAATGATAAATTATATATACAGAATCATAAATGTTTCATTAATATCATAAATATTTCATTAATATCATAAATAAGTGATTTATATTACATATATTTATTATTTTTACCCTTATTACCTTCCATGTCAGATGTTAGTGAAAATTTAATCACATCACTTCATGAGGAGTCATCCTGCCGTACACATGAGCGATGTTATCATATACCAATGAAATGGAATGTAAAAGGTTATACATAATATAATGACACCAATGATATATTTAAGTAAAAAATAGAAAATATAATTTTTTTGAATTGTCATACATATTTTGTAAGAAAAGATATGTTGATAACCCATATTGCAGGAATAAAATAGTTCGATGGTTTTATTGTGGGGGTTTGATGTCTATAAACCAATTCATATTGATTTCAACATTCATGTTTATCCTCCATAAAAACTCACAATGGTTCCCACATCATTAACTGGATACATACCTACTTTACAAAGGAAGAATAATGGTTTGTGTTTCATGTCCAATTGTACTTATGAACTCACATTGGTCGATAGAATGAGAGGTCGGGCACATTAATCAATTTTGGGGGAAATTTTTTCATACTATAAGAACATATTATAAGTTTAATATATGTTTATGAATCTATTCCTAATCTCAATAAGGGACCAATGAAAATAAAAAATTATCATTTTCTGAGTCTCTCAATATAGAAAGTATGTCTATAAATGATTACATCTATATACATTTGAGGTTATTCATCAATATCCCATTAATGGGTAGATTATTATATTTTTAATCCATGTAACTAATAAGTATGGAATTAAATATCATCTAGGGAGGTGATTAATATTTTTAGGATGGGAATAAGTTGTTTTAAGTGTCTAGTATATACTGTTTATAATAGTAGTCAAAACACATGTAGTTCGTTAAAATATTAAAGTTTAACATCATGTGGAAACAAAATATATGGGTTAACATAAGCACTTGGTATTTGATATAGATCCTTGAGTAGGAATTCTATATATCTTGGTTATAATTGGTATCATAGTCATCATACTTCTATCACACCCTTGGGACTTTCCTTGAGGTGGATTCCCTTATATGGGGGAAATCATATAATTCCACTGATTGGGGCTTACACAATGAGGTCTAACTAACTAGTTGATATCCATGATTTGAATGATTTGATCATTACAACTGCCTAAGCCTACATGATCCATGCTCAGGTTGAGAAAAAATTGATAACAAGTATTCAATCTCACTACATATGGATATAAGACTTTTGTGATGGGACAACACTTTGGATGTCTGTTGACGCTCTTTTCCTTCACGAAGTCCAATGAATGAAAAGGGAAATACGTGGAACACAAAGTGATTCATCCTTTTAAGAAACATCAAAAATAGACAAAGGCATGAACAAAGATTTCTTTGAGCATTGGCCACACATGTTCCATGATAGTCACGTAGGTATACCTACGCGCCACATTTTGGGCATGCAGGTGACCTCCGTGCCCTATTTGATTTTTTCCCAGGGTCTTTAGTAGATTATAAATACCCCTTATGGGCCCCCATTTAAAGGACAAAAAATACAGAAACTCAAATTTCAGCTCTCGGTGCCCTAGTCTCTTCTTGAAGTCTTTCGAACACTTATAAAGTAATTTCTTACCTAGAATGGAAGATCTAAAGAGGGGGAACAAGGCCGAAGTGTTTAAATTCATCAACACCTATGCAACTAAGTGTCTAACCCTTAAGGTAAATGGTCACACTTGCGCACCGCCTTATCCCTTCTACAGAACCTATGAGCCACCCTTTTGGAAGCCCTTTGGGATAATACTAAAGGCTTGAGCCAAGCCTCATTCAAGTATTACCCTATGGGTTGACCGGCATGCAAGTACCCAAGTGTCACACAGGTATACATGCGTGACCAGGACCTGCACAACCCCCACAGGACCTGCACGCCTACCTTTTTTTGGGTGCCCCTTCTACCTATTCAACTCATTTCTTCAAATCCACCTCTCATCATCAAGATTTAGCCTTCAAAACCCTCTTCAAATTCATTTATGGCATGGTTCATTTGTTGGTTTCCTTATCTAAAAGGGATTATGTGGAATATCTCTCAAAACCTTGTGATTTACATATATTTATGTCATTAGGGTTAGATATTTTATTCATTCAACCTCATTCTTTAAAATGAGAAGATCTTATTTTGGGCATCCTCCTTAGGAGTAAGTCCCAATAGTCCCCTAACCTGGGCCTCCTTTTCAGGAGTAAGCCCCAATCCAAGTTCCCTAATTTGGGCATCCTCCTTAGGATTAATCCTCAAGTTCCCAAATATGGGCATCCTCCTTAGGAGTAAGCCCCAAATTCCAAATTTCAATAGTCCCCTAACCTGGGCCTCCTTTTCAGGAGTAAGCCTCAGTCCAAGTTCCCTAATTTGGGAATCCTCTTTAGGAGTAAGCCCCAAGTTCCCAAATATGGGCATCCTCCTTAGGAGTAAGCCCCAATTCTCAAGTCCCTTTAACCTGGGCCTCCTTCTCTGGAGTAAGCCCTAGTTCTAATTTCTCTTAACCAGTCTTAATTTCTTTTGATTTGGGCATCCTCCTTAGAATTAAACCCCAAGTCCCCTCTTAATTTTGAGCATATTACTCAGGTTTAATCCCCAAGTTAGAGTATCCAAATCTTCATAAAAGCACATATACCTTTATGGACCCTGTTCCTGGACTTCTTCTCTGAAATAAGTCTCGATCTTTATCTATTTGGGTAGTCATGTATACATAAGCCCCAAATCATTCCTTATGATTTCATCTTTCATGGCATAATCGTCAGCTTTTACTGATACCTCTTGTTTCTCACACCGAGAATGAATCACGCAAGCTTATAGTGTAAAAGTAATTATGACATCTCTCTTTGAGCCATTACTCATGCATAAACCTCACACTTCTATCTCAAACTACATGGGTTCTGATTCCTTTTTCTAAACAAGGATACGTAGGTAGCTCATCCATGAGTATGATCCCAACTTTGAAATAATCCATGTCCTTCTGAACGACAATAAACTTCAAGTGCCCCGCTGAGTGGCTTTAAAACCAGTATGGTTATCATAATGACCAAGATATATCTAAACAATGTATTGAAGGATACCATTGACTAAGAATCTCTAAAAAATATAGATTATTCTCTATTGATTAAGAACCTAAAATAAATATAAATGATTCTCTAAATATTATACATATTAACCATTTATTGTTAGATCTAAAGGAAAGCCCATTTTCATACATGGTAATATAATAAGGATTCACAAACATAACTTAAATCTATAAAGAGAGTCCCGGAGTAGACAATAATTCCCCCCAAAAAGATGTGATGATTCTGACCTCCCATACTCTTTACCAATGAAAATTCTTAAGCCTCATCAGTCCACAACTAGTGAGCACATACCTTTGTAAATTGGGTCCAAATAGATATAGAATCATTGGGTGTTTCCGGTTCTACGAATAAACCCGTTATAAACCGATTGGAATGTTTGAACCTTAAATAGACAAGGTCATCCCCATTTCCAGAGGAAACAATGTCTAATATGGAGATCAAACATTAGCAAGTCATCCTATGTACACTATTCATAGATGTAATCAACATTCTCATAGTTCGGTTGACTTCTCAATCTTCTGGTGGATGATAAAGGAAGATTAGGTAATGGGAGTGATTGGGTCCTGATGTTTGGAATGTTAGAGACATGGGGGGACTTACACCAAGGTGGATTCCTATTTTATCATTGTCATTAGGAAGGATTACTATATATCCTAGTTATAGAAGGTACTAGAGTTATCATAGTTCAGTTGATATAATATTATACAATGAGGTTTCCCTTATAAATCACCTAGACAATGTTATCAAGTCCTGGGATGCCTTCTTGACATGTCCTGATTTCCTACTTAACATGTCTGATTGTCTATATAAAATTCCTAAGGATGTATGGACATGTCCTGGTTTCTTAGTGGACATTACTAAATACAATCACATGATCCAATTAACTTGTTAGAGGAATATTTCATAATATGATTGACATGTTTGGAGACCATCACATGATTAATCATGCCATGTCTAGGGGGTGTCGCATGATTGGGATGACTTATTCATAGGGAATCACATGATCTGGGCTAGAATATTTCGAGTGTATCACTTGATCCAGGATGACATGTTTGTAGGACACCGTATGATCTGGCTAACTCAAACAGACAACATCACATTATCAATAATACCATTTCCTAGAGAAATTGTGAGAACTGGTCAACATTTCCTAGTGGGATCATGAGAATTAGTTGACATTTCATGGTGTCATCGTGAGACCTAGTATATATGTTTTGGTGTCACCACATGATTTGGGGTGACATGTTTGGAGGCCCTCACAAGTTATGGTCTTAAAATCCCAAAGGACTTCACAATACATGGGTGTCTTGCCTAAGGAGAATTATGGGAATGGATTGACAAGAAAAAGGGACATCACATGATCCATATATCTTGTCGATTGAGATTCACATGATATGGGTGACATGTCCCAATGTTATCACATAATCTGGTTTGGTTATGTGAAGTACATTATTATCATTTAATCTGTCTTTATATAACTCTCCCATGTTTTTATATTCTTTTATTTCAGCCTTTATTGTGTACGTGCCTTTGGGTTTTCCAATGTTGCTTATTTTATGTTTCATGCGACACATCTGACATGTTGTATCTCCTTTTCATAATCTATCTCATACATCAAAAGTTATTTTCATGATCTATAAGTGATCACATAAAGTGCCTATGAATTCCATGTGACCCTTCAGGTAATTCCCAGTATGTTACCTAGTTAAATAACTTTTCGATTGAATGTTTTACTTCTCCATGAATCCCACTCTTTTTCTACGCTATGTGATTTAACATGTATTTTTCATGATGAGGTGTGGGGTGGGGGATTTATACTCTTTCCAACCCTGGTTATATGATTCCTTGCACAACACATATCATGTAGAATTGGGTTTGTGTTAGTGTAGGGTTTTGGTGTTACACACTTTGTGAAACCTTGTTGTGGGTCATCCATGGTGTCTATTAATTACAACGACCATGAAAATATTCCACCTCTTCCATTTTCATTATACCTTGGAAAATATTATGGATTTCTATTGATCATGTGTACTTTTCCTGGAGCTTCCACCTGGTTAGGAAGACATGTTTAGTGGTCTTCCTAAAGTCATGATGCCAATAGAAAGACCTTCACAAGATCAAATATGGCTTGTCTGGGGCCTTTCATGAGACAAAAACATCATGTTAAGATGGATTCCATGGGATCATGCTTAGTTGGAAAAGGGTGTCATGAGATCATGTTTTTTTTTCATGGGAGACTTTGTGATATCAGGCCATCATGTCCAACAACCTTTGTGAGGTCATACTGGCCTGCCAATCGGTACATGTGTGATCTATAGTGATCAAATAGTGAATATGAACACATTCATATAAAGTCCATAATATCCTTTCTCAATAAGAACCCTTCATATTTTATTTCATTATTTCCTTTCTTATTTTACAGGGTCTGGGATCTCATGAATTTGGGAGATTTTTGTTGAAGAAAATAACCCTCCTTGTCCATGATGTGTCAAATAACCAATAATGGGTCATGTGATAATGAAGGAGAATTGTCTTTGAAAACCACTCTTCTTGTTTATTAGACCGAAGGGAAAGCACAAAATTGAATAGAACTGTCTGAGACCCTACTCATGATGATGGTGACATGCTAGAAGGATCTTGCGCAATATGGTAGACCAGTTTCCATCGACTTCATGAGGTCTTACGGACTATATGAGCACTGTTTTTGATGCTTTCTCTGGGGCGCGCGTGTCCATCCGCTGGGGCGCGACAGGTACAACTTTTGTGTTGCCCCGCATTCCTGCTTTCCAAAGGTGGGTGGCATCCGTTCCTTATTCAGGGACGTCTGCTCCTTGATCGAAACCGAGATGATGGGATGTCGTGTCTTCCTTCCGTGGATTCCTCCTCGGAACTTTTCACCTAATCCGGGTCTCCCTCATAGATTTAATACGTTGTTCAAGAAACTATTCACAGTTCCATGTTTCCATGGATGCCGGTTAATTACACTGCTTCTATCCGGACATTCTAAAGGGTTCGGTCAGGGAAGCAACCTTCAGTCGGGGGAGTAGTCATGTCGAGGCATCAGTAACGTGCTTGAACGCTGTGAAATTGGTGTGTCTGTCTTTTGTCCCTTATTACAGGGCTTCTCGACGGCACGGAAGCCTGAGGCATCTCACATCGAGTGCGGGGAATCATATTCCATAGGCATGAATCTGAGGTTTTCCTCATCTTCCCATGTTTAACACAGGGTATGCTGCAAGTTTAACGTCCAGTGGAGATAGATCGGCCTGATCAGAACACTAGATGGAGTGGATCAGATAGAGGAATCCCCCTTGAGGGAATTCCAATATCGAGGCCAGCCCATGGGCGGCTTCTGGAATGCTGTGGAGGGGAATGGGGTGGCATGATCTCACCGGGATGTGGCGGCCTGGGTAAGAATCAGGGCGGATGATGGAGAATTGCATGGAGTGGAGGGGGAATGAAATGGGGGCATCATGGAGATGATGGTGATGATGGGCTTGAGTCTCGAAGAGACTTCCTACGTATCCCCATGGTAGGGAATCAAAGTCTACGTAGTTTAGAATGGTGTGTCGGTGAACCGACGCGAACGAGGACCTTGGTCCAGATGGTGTGGGTCTTACACTCTAGGTTGCTCGTGTGTTGGTGAACCGACATGAAGGGGGTCGGAATGACCAGGTGGTGGGATTGAACCTCGCGAGGCTTCCTACATACCATTCCTTGACAGGGATCAAAAACCACGTAGTTCAAAATGGTGTGTCGGTGAACCGACGCGAACGAGGACCTTGGTCCAGATGGTGTGGGGCTTACACTCTAGGCTACCCGGGTGTTGGTGAACCGACATGAAGGGGGTTGGAATGACCAGGTGGTGGGATTGTACCTCGTGAGGCTTCCTACATACCATGCCTTGACACGGATCGAAGACCACATATTTCAAAATGGTTTATCGGTGAACCGACACGAATGCGTACCTTGGTCCAAATAGTGTGGGGCTTACACTCTAGGCTGCCCGGGTGTTGGTGAACCGACGTGAAGGGGGTTGGAATGACCAAGTGGTGGGCTTGAACCTCGCGAGTCTTCCTACGTACCATGCCTTGACACGGATCAAAGACCACGTAGTTCAGGTGAAAATGGGGGCTTGGCACACCGACAAAGAGATGGTATATGCCAATGATTGTTGGGCTTGAACCTCAGGGAGGCTTCCTACGTGCCATGCCTTGGCATGGATCAAAGTCCTCATAGTTCGAGTGGCGATGGTGGGTGTCAGCGAACCGATGTGAAGAAAAGACCTTGGTCTGATGTGTGATGGGCTTGAACCTCAGGGAGGCTTCATACATACCATGCCTTGACATGGATCAAAGTCCTCATAGTTCGGGAAGGGGTTTCTTCAGAAAAATGACGTGAAGGTGAACCCGTGGGTCCACTTATGATGGGATTGAACCTCGTTTGGCTTCCTACGTACCATGCTTTAACATAGATCAAAGTCCTCGTAGATCAAGATGGTTACAACGGCTTACTGCTGGACTGGAATACAGTTTAATGTCATGTGGGACGAGGGTGAACCCTGACATGAATAAAAAAAGGGCGGTGGGCTTGAACCTCATAGAGGATTCCTACGTACCATGCCTTGACATGGATCAAAGACCTTGTAGTTCAAATAGATGTACAGTTTAACATCATGTTGGACGGGGGAATACAGTTTAACGTCATGATGGACGGGGGCATGCAGTTTAACATCATGTTGGATGGGGGCATGGATTTTAACATCATGCTGGACGGGGGCATGGAGTTTAACTTCATGATAGATGGGGGTATGTAGTTTAACGTCATGATGGATGAGGGAATTTCCATGGTCGATGCTTACTCTGAGCCCACGTGAGTCATGCTCGGTGTGAGAAATAAGAGGCGGCAGAGACCTGATGATCACGTCACGAAGGGTGCGTCCGTGAGAAGCGAAGAGGGGCTTATGCGTTAGTCGGCCCATGGTGCTGGGAATTACTCTAGAATTGAGGCCCAAAGTGAGGAAAAGCGTGACGGGAGAGGGATTTGGGACCGAATATAGGAGCTGCCTCATTCCCTATCGCGCCCTCCACTGGCCTTGGCAGTGGGGAAGTACGGAGGTGCATGGGTGCTACCTTCCGTAAGAGTGGCTCGGGGCTTACGCTCTGAGGAATCACTTCCCCCGTGGACAGTCGCTACTCCGAGAGGGAGGATATCATCCCATGTGAGGGTGATTCCATTCCCGTGGAGACGAGTGACGTAAAGAATGTCCGAGCTGGGGGGACCCTGTGTGCGAGGCACGGGGGCGGGTCATAGTTTAACATCATGTGTTGAGGACAAGGTGCTTGGAAATTTAACGTCCTGGAGCTCGGATGAGGTGGGTTTACTGCTAACCCCTAGGACTTACATGACTGGTACCCTCTGCCCCTTGGGGGAGGGGAGGAATCGGTAAAGCCGTGGTAATGGGGGGTCGCAGAGCGAACCATCGAGGGGTCCACGTTAGCGTGGCTATGCGAAGAAGTAATAGCCGTTAGCGTGCCTATGAAAAAAATCATTAGGCGAAGCAACGCTACAGGCGGTGTTGTCCATGGGACTTTGAAAATACATCATGCAAACCTGGAGGGTCACACAAGAAGAGGAATTTCCAAGCAAAGGGGTCCACAGGCAGGGACCTTGCGGAGCTTGGTTGATTTGCATAGTGAAGAGCACTTGCAAAGGGATGTGCCTCACGAAGTGGAGTGCCTTGGCCTTAGCATGGGTTAGAGGTGTGAGTGGGAGGTGCTTCGAAAAGTGGAGGGGTGTTCGCAGAGCACTGCCTCACGAAGCGGAGGTGCCTCGCGAAGTAAGGTGCTATGAAGTAGTGTGCTTTGCGAAGTACAGTGACCCTACCTTGGCATGTGGATCACTTGTACAGGATGGGTTTTTTGCGAAGCATAAACGCTCTGTGGCTGCCCGAGTTCCCTTGGGAATCCCCTTCCTTTGCGTAGGATCTTAGGCTTCTCGAAGGGCATCCCTCTCATAAGAGGGGCTCAAAAAGAGACAAGGCGAAGGCCTCTCGAGAAGCAAAAATACCTCACAGAGCTCATGATTCCCAGAGTGAAGGGTGCTTCATGATTTGGGAGATGAGAAGCCGAATGGTCAGATTGTCCATCTGGAGAGCTCAAGGGGAGCTCGGTATTTATAGGCAGGGGTACCGTGAAGCAGAGCTCACGCGGCGCGAAGGGGGATTCGGTTGCTTCGCGGTGAGTCACGAACATCAACCAGATTCGCGGAGGGGTACCACCTCCTCTTCTTTGTGGCGGGTCACGAACGTCAGGGAGTTCGCGAAGGGTTACCGCCTCTGGTGCTTCACGGCGGCCGCGGAGGTAGGGGGCTTCACATCGGGGCTTCGTGAGGAAGGGCGTGAGGCCTCTTCTTTCTTCATTCTTTTCGTCCAATATTTTGGTTCCAACAAATGCCCCCCATCAGACTTGGAGCCACGGAGGGATCAAGGGTCGGAGTTTGAGGGAAATCGCCAAAATTATCGGCAGGTCACAATGCTGACTCGCGGGTAAGTCGCACGAGGCAGGTGGGGGTCGCGCGCTCTGGACGCGCCGCGAAGCTCCGTGCGGGATGGATGCGTCGTGAAGCTCCGGGGTCGCCGCCTATAAATAGGGGGTTGAGCCCTTGTATTTTTCCTTCTTTTTGACTTTGTCCTTTTGCGATCTCGATTCGCGAAGCTCCGTGTCCTCCGTGTCTGCTCACCGTGAATCGAGCTTTGCGGCGAACCGCGAGTCTCCGACTCCGCGACTGCGCCAAGCGAACGTCTGCTTGCAACCGAGGTCAGGCCTCACAGCTTGTCTTTGAAAATGAGCTTCGAGAGCGATATTCGCAAACAATATTCATGACCCGACCCAAAAAATTTTCCGAGTTCTAAAACCGTAATGGCCCATCAAGAAGCTGTGTAGGGGGTGCTTGCAAACGCCACCCGGAGGGATGAGATGGCCAACTGTCTGGGCCTTGGAGAGATGGTCTGAAGTCACTCAGACCATAATTCTTTGACAGACCTCCTATTAGAAAGCCAAAAGAACTATCCGATGTTCAAGAAGTTTCCATTGTATGGCTTCAGGCTGAGGGATGATGTCTTCATTCCTGAGGTGAGTAGGGACGAACCAGCTTGCTAGTTTAAGAGCATTCCATGCCAACGCCAATGGTTCAGGGTGGCCGATGGTCATGCGTGGGAGGAATTCACACCCGTCACCGCCGACTGTCTTTACAACCATCTAAACAACATCGACGGGGAGCCACTTCAACCAGAGACGTCCCCTCCCATGTACCGCACCATACTGAAGGCAACTCTGTAGGATTCGAAAAAGGGTTGTCTGATGAGTGGGACCTGCGCCAGGGCGGTAACTTCACTAACGACTAGGAATGGGCATACTGGGTAGGTGCCTCATACAAGGAGTTTGGGGCCAAGCTGAGGAGAGTGGGATTGTATGCAGCGGGATGGTCCTCGCAATTCCACATTAATCAATCAAAACAGATGATGTCGGAGCTGCTGAGAAGATGGTCGTCCAGGACCAACACCTTTCACCTGCACCATGGGGAGGTTGACATCAGTCTATGGGATGTCCATCAGATCTCGGGGGGTCCCGATCTCCGGGGCCATATATGATGAGTTCCTCACCATCATGAGTGCGTGGGAGGATCTAGAGCAGATTTCGCGGCTTGTGCTGGTAATGATGGCACTGGTCCCTGTAGAGGACAAGGAGGCGATGAGAGATTTCCACTTTAAGAAGTGTTTCAAGCGGTTCTTGAACATCTCATAGGATCTAGAGTTCCATACGAGGCCTCGAACTTGTCTGAAGGGGGATCAGCGGGGCAAGGAGCACTCGTATTGGTGGCTCTTGGAGGACAGCCAATGGAAGATGTGGGGTTTTAGTGTCAGCACTGAACAGCAGCCGATAGTCAGGATGGTGGCATTTATCGAGGCCCTTATCTGCAGTTGGATCAAACCGATGAGGGATACCAACATGGGGGTGCGGCCTAGCTCGTTCATCATGACATCCATGCTGGCCATGGGAAGACGGGTCAATCTAGGAATTCCGATGCTCATCAGATTGTACAGGATGTTGTGGCATGTTAGCGAGGGCAAGAAGCCGCCGAGGATATATGGGCCCTTCCACCTTCTGTATTGGTGGATTGCAGCGCACATCAGGGGAGTTTACGAGTACCCAAACCCTATTTCGCCACTGCGATCAAACTTTTTCCCTTCCATTCTGAACATGGTCGGGAGCTTCCCATTCAAGTTAACCGTTCTGATGGTGCTGAATCGGGTGTGGAAGGCGGAAGAATTTAACCTCCACCTGTTTCCATTGCTGACAGGAGTCCTCACCGATGACGGTCAGGGAATGGAAAATCACCGTTCCTATCTCCTGGCCTTTCAAGGTTGAGTTTTGGTGGCACGAGTGGAATGTGAGCCGTTCTGTGAGCCGTACACCCTACATCATTTTGCGAGGCAGTTCTGGTGCTTGCAGTGGCTGACCTAGCAGGTCTACTGGGAGGTGCGTCATGAGGATCACCTGTGTGTAATGAGGCAGTTGTGGCTCATGTTCACACGGGAAGACTGGAAAATGAGAATGGAATTGCCTCCACCAACTGCCGCCTTTGGACTGGTGAAGAAGTATGCCATCACCTGGGAGGCAGCTTATCCTGGGGAAATGTTGAAGCAGCCAACCGTTCGGACTGGTGATGGCGGGCCTCCTCTATCCCGAGGTCGGGGTCGGAGGGTGGCAAGAGCCTCTCATGGTGGAGGAGATGGCGCGGCGGCGAGACCGGCACAAACGGAGAACGCGACAGCAGTGGTGGATCCAACAGTGGTAGTGGATACAGTGGTTCCGGGAGAGCAGAGACATCCGGAGGGGCGGCCGTCGAGGGGATTCTATAGGATATCCGCTCAGGCTTCAGGGAAGCGGTTGCGTCATATCAACATGCCATAGGATGCCGTCTTCCCGGAGGATTGGGACATTTGGGATGTCAACCGGAAAAAACACGGTCTTCCCGAGATGTGGGAACTCATGAACCATTGTGGGATGGTTTTACCAGGTATAGGCCCTGTCTGGGATGGTTTCACAGTGTCTTCGGCGGAGGTGGAGCAATATCTGGGTGAGCTGGAGGACTACGTACATTCCAGTGGTGTCCCGCGACCAATGACAGATCAGGTAAGGGTGCTGCTGGATCGGACGGTTCCCCCACAACTGTCGGCCTCCGAACTGAGAGAGCGATTCCCCCTGCCGGAAGAATCAGACAAATCTTTTGGGGAGGACGAGGCCGGTGGAGGGAGCTCGTTGGAGGAAGGAGAAGTCAGAGATCAAGACTCAGATTTCAACGATTTGGCAGAGGTTCTTGAGGTATCATTCCAAATCTCTTTCCTCAGGGTCTACTCTCAGGCCATTACGGACCTCTTATGAACATCTGAACTGTGTAGGAGGAACTTGTACGCAGACCTCGCTCTCGCCCCTTGGAGGGTGATGATGTAGGACCTTCAGAACCCGTGCCTGCGATTGCATCCAGTTCTGTGTCTGGTGGGGCTAGAGCACCCGAGGTGGCTCCTCCAGAATCTCCAGACCTTCCAATAGTATATGGAGGGTCACGATCTGGGGTCGCATCAACATCAACTCAAGAGCAGCACCAGGTATTCGATCTCTGTAAGTTTTCTCCACTGGATTCATTTCTGTCATATGTAGATCGTGCCAACTAACATTCATTCCCTTCTCTGTCGTACAGTTCTCCGACTGGCATGGGATTCCATGGCAAGGATGGTCGGGATGTCTGGTGGAATCCCTCCTAGGGGCATGCTGGTGATTGTGGAGATAGTTCCCTCACCTACCCGAGCTGCAGCACTCCCTATCATTGGAGGGACTCCCATTAGGGTCGTGCCTGAGGTTATTGAGGTGGAATCTGATGAGGAGGATCAACCGGCTGACCCATGTCCTGCCACGCCTACCCCAGTGCCAGATGTCGCGCTGGATTCAATGCCAGACGTAGATCCTACCAAAGATTTCCTACTGGCGTATCCTGCATATGAGCCTTCAAATTGCGCGGACTGGGACGAGACAACCTCTGATAAAGAGGACAACAAAATAGTCTGTCGCCGATCATGGAAGCTAATCACGCGCTTCATCAATGACACCCCCAAGCGCTATGTATGAATGAAATGGACAGACTTCGCTCGCAGCTACATGAACTATGCACTGGGGGAGTGGATGCCCACTATCCTCAAATTCTCATCCGAGATCTCATGGCAGAGATGATCGGGGAATACGATCGTGGGCTCAGCGTGGGTTGGTAGCGGAGGAAGGCGACGAATGTCAAGAAGCGCCAGGAGGCTGAAAACGTGGTCCAATACCTGCAGGCCTAGGCAGATGAGCACTCAGCCTCCCTTAATGCACAATCTGAGCTGATCTCGTGGTTGAAGGCCTTGCTGGAAGAGGCAGAAGAGCGTATAAGGTAGGGTTCTGGAGAGATGGTTTCCATTCAGGCTTACATAGAGAGGGCCCGAGCCGAGGCTGACGAACTGTGCCCCGTTGCTGCTGAGGAGGAGTGGGAGCTGAGTCGACGACAGTAATTCCTGGACGCCACCAGTCATAGGGTGGCGGAGATGCAACACTCTTTTGACGGGGTCAATCCATCCATGGGGGGAGTTGACCCTCGGGTACTGTAATAATTACAAAACCTTAAACATACTTTCGTGCTTTAAATTTTTTTGAATGTCGTAGCATGCACGAGTTCCGTTATTTTCACTGGTTCATTTTTCATCCTTACAATGTTTGCGAGACGTTCGGCGACAATTCCCTAATCTCATGTGAGTCAGGCCCAATGTGAGAAACAAGAGATAGTCACCTCATCGTCCAATCCAAACACAGGAGTGGAAACCAAGCTTCAGACATATGGGGTTTGGATAACTAGTCCGGATTTCTGGAAAATAAGAGAGACCTTGCCAGAGAAGGAAGTTCTCAGAACAGTCGAATTACCATTTTTCCAGCGTGCTTGGTGCAACGCCAGGGGCGCTGAAATCGGTCTGAATGGATGTGAATGGGAAGTGTGAATCATGATACCCAAAATTCAGAACACTGTGAGGGTGGCGTGACAATAAAGGACAACCATTAACCGTGGTGGAAAAAAGGCATCCTTTCTGTGTTATCCTGAAATGGGGACAACAAATGAGGGCCGACCGTTAACCATGTTCGCAACATGGGACCTAACTCAAATATCGTCGATCAGTCTTCCGGTACGTTGGCCCAGGATAGTAGGCGGACCATAGGTCGAGCAACCATACTGGTAGGGGGTCCTTTGAAACATGACCGGTCTTCCAGAACGTTGGCCCAAGACAGCAGGTGGACCATAGGTCAGGCATCCATACTGTTAGGGGGTTCTTCCAGACATGAAAGGGGACGAGGGTCCGAATAAGGGGCATGCAAAGCATGGAATGTGGAGTGATGGTTTGTCTGAACAGAATCCAACGCTCATGTAATCACACCACCGTGGTTGGAGTATGCCAGATGGGTTCATTGGTTTGATCATGGACCATTCCTTCTTTGAGACAGGGCCTCTATGGCGAGGGGGCATGTTGCTACCCAATGTAATCTTGGGTAATCCTGAACTTGTTCAGGGTAGGGTCGCAGTTACACGGTTCCCTACGAGGGGTCCAACTAGGGGGCTGGAAAGGGGGAAAAAATGATTTATGATTCCTCTGGGCTGGACCCTAAGCAAAATACCAGGGTGTCCCTATGTATCCCATGAGGATGAGAATTAAGCCACACATAGTTCTAGAAAGAATAGTTTAAGGTCATGTAGGACGAAGAGAAGCCTGGTTGTGCCAGTACATATCCCACCAAAACTACTAAGCCCACGTGAGTCGTGCTCGATGTGGGAAACAAGAAGTAATGGGGAACTTTCCCGACATAGGAAGGGGCAGGTTAGGGCGAAGGGACGTTTGGTGGATACCAGCCCAATGACACTAACACATCCATGTGGCGCACCTAGATGCACGAAGAGGTAGAGCCGAGTATGTTGGAATTCCACTTGAACATGAGGAAGTGGAAATGTGTGAATCATAATGCTCAAGATTTGGATCACAATGATGGCAGCGCGACGATGGATAATAACTATTAACCATGGCAGAAATGCAACATCCATATCGGATTAGCCTAGAATAGGGACAGACAAATGAGGGTCGACCATTGACCATGTTCGAAAGACGGGACCATGTCACAGATTTTGTCCAAGATCCTTAAGGGATTTGGCCCCAAATGATTGGAGAGCCCTTAGGCCCAACATCCATGAAAGGCTCTTAAGCCAATTATCCATGTCGTTCGAGGGTCCTTTTGGATGCGGAAGAGGATGATGATCCTGATAGAGAGCTCACGAAGCTTGGTCATGGAACGAGAGAATGTCTCCATGAAAATTCCTCACTCCGGAAACTTTGTCAAAACACATCTAAATACAACCACGAGGCATATTAGATAGTGGGAGTCGAGTCCCTTACCACAGGGAGATCTTAGTTTAGGGTTGTAGAATTCAGACCATGGATGGGAGGAAACACAGGAGGCACGTGGTGGGTAATTTTGAAAAACCTGACGTGGATGGGGACCGGGGGTGTGTACAGTGCGGTGAACAACCCGACGTGAATGGGACATAATCCCATACCACAACGCACAACCCCCTTGAGAGAGGTTTTAGGTCAAGGGACTGAAAACAAGAGTTGAGTTGCGCCTGAAGCAAAGTGCAAAGGCGTTCCTACGTACCCCATGAGGATGGGGATCAAGCTGCACGTAGTTCTGAAGGGTGGCACGGTAAGGTACCAGTGCCAGGGAAGAAGGGGAGTGCAGGCGTGGCCCTTGCACCAAATGAAGCGGAATTTGATAAATCTTGTTTTTCCTTTAAGGTGAGTGGGGAGTTTTTTGTGAAGCAACGGGCCTAGGGTAACAAGCCCTAGTGTCGCCAAAAGAATCAAACCATGATAGGAGTTGACAAATGGCATGTCACATGACCAATACCCAATGTGATGTCCTCTACAACTAGGTCATCACAATATAGTTCCATTTTTCGTCATGTGGCCAGGACAATAATGTTACAGTTTAGGGTCATGTGATAGGACCAAGCATGCATTTTAACATCATGCAGCGCAAACGTAGCAGAGACGATTCTATACGGGGGGTGTGTACGATATCGTGTGACGTAACTGACGTGAATGGGGAAATAATCCTACATTATACCGTACGCAATCCCGAGATAGGAACCACGGGCCAAGGGTCCCACATAGAGGTGAGGGGTGAAGGGGGAGAGATCAGCTCCCAAATGATTTGGACCTGAAAACGAGACGTTCGGGTGGTCCTACGTATCCCATGAGGATGGGAATCAAGATGAATGTAGTTCTGGAGAGATATTAGTTTATGGTCTTAGATCTTGGACCGTGGGAGCCCCGAAGGACGTTGTATTGCAGCTTTTTCCCCCTGATATGAAAAGGTACACTGAGGGGTAGCGCCAAGAGTGTTGAGATTCCACTTGGACATGATGGGGTGGAGCATAATGTGAATCATGTAACCAACATTGAAGGTCGGGAGCGGCTGGCGTGACAACAGGGGATTACTACTGACCATGTTCGCAATACATCATCCTGTCTCATTAGCCTGAAATGGGTAAAAAAAATGAGTATCGACCTCTGACCATGTTCGCAACACGAGATTTGTATCAATTTGTTTTCTAAAACCCTCAGGGGCGTTAGCCCGTAACAGTAGGAGAGCCCTTGGGCGTTGTATCCAGGCCGTTCTTGAGGGTCCCTTTGGGTGTGAAAGATGATGAAACCCCGAATGAAGGGGAACAAGAAGCTTGAAAAGTGGAAGGAACTTGACCAAGTCAAATATGATACTCTTGGTCCTAGACCAGAGTACTCTTAACACGTGGGTGAATCACTACAAGGAGTCGAGGGACTCAACTTGAGGGAGATCGAGAGATGTCAGATTCCTAGGAAAAGGGGGCATAGTGCCAGAAACCCTGTACCATACCTATATACCCCCCTAGAGAGGGACATGCTAAGGGGCCTAGGTGATCAGGAGATCAGGGGATCTCTAGGAGGTGGGGCTGGACCCGAATTATAGACATTCATGTGGTCCTATGTATCCCATAAGGATGGGAATCAAGCAGCACGTAGTTCTGGACGGTGCCTTTTAATGTCGTGAAGGACAGGAAATAGGAGGGCTAATTCATAGAATGGGGTGTTCATGGTGCGGCTATTGCAAACCCAAAGTGAATGAGGACATGATCCCACATCACACCACGCAGTCCCGTAGTCAGGGTCCCAAAGGCAGGACAGAAGAGACAAATTAGCTGAACTCTAGCTGGACCCAAATACAGGAGGTCTGGGCATTCCTACGTATCCCATGAGGATGGGAATCAAGACAAACGTAGTTCTTAGGAGATATTAGTTTATGGTTTTAGAGCTCGGACCGTGGGTGGATGATAACTTTTCAGGTAAGTGCATACCTCGACCCGATCCCTAAGCCCACCTGAGTTAAACTCGATGTGCGAAACAAGGGGGGAGATCCTTATCGCAATACCTGAAACTTACATCGAGGGGAAGTCAGTGAAGAGCCCAGAAGGATACCTTTAACGTGGATTTGTTCCCCTAATGCGCAGATGTGCACTAAAGAAGAGTATCAAGAGTTTCGAAACTCTACTTGGACATGATGAGGATGGAGAAGGATGTGAATCGTGTAACCGACATTTTGGGATTAATGGGGTTGGAATGGAGATGGAGGATAACTGTTAACTGTGGCAGAAAAACAGTCTCAATATCATGTTAGCCTGAGGTGGGAACAACAAACGAGCATCGATCACTGGCCATATTCGCAACACAAGATTTTTATTGATTTGTTTTCTGAAACCCTCAGGGGCGTTGGCCCGTAACGGTAGGATATCCCTTGGGAATTGTATCCAGGTCATTCTTAGGGGTCCCTCTAAGTGTGAAAGATGGTGAAAGCCCTGATGAAGGGAAACACGAAGCCTGAAAAGTGGGTGCGGACGTGTCCGAGTAGAATCCGACATTCCAGGAAACTTAAACCAGAGTACCCTTAGGCATATTAGTGAACCGCTGAAAAGGGTCGGCAAAGTGGCTCAGGAAAGGTAGGCCAAGGGGCCAAGGTGGGATGGAGATTTTTCAGAAGATGGGGCTGGACCCGAAGCTTGGACATTCGGGTGGTCCTACGTATCCCGTAAGGATGGGAATCAAGGCACACGTAGTTCTAGAAGATACCCAGGGGCAGGATACCCTAACGAGGATGTGTACGTCGTGACGAGTAACCCGGCTTGAATGGGTACGTAATCCCACACCACACCGCACAGTCCCGTAGGAATGAACCTGGGCCAGGGGGTCCAAAAAGTCCAAGGGGACTGATAGTTGGGTTTTAGTCAGGAAGGCCTGGCCTACTCGTAGTTTAACGTCTTGCAGTGAGGACGAAGGTTGGGGAATAGGGTTCCCTGGACAGAGGAGGTGTATGGTACGGTGAACAAACTGACGCGAGTATGGACATAATCCCTCACCACACCGTACACTCCGAGTAAGAACTTGGGATAGGGCCCGAAAAGGCCAAGAGGCCTGAGGCAGGGACTCGGTAAGGGAATGTTTACGACATGGCATGTAGCCCGACGTGAATGAGGACGTCATCCCACACTACGCCGTACACTCCCTACAAAAGGATCGGGGCCAGAGGCCCGACTGCTGGCACCACCCAGAGGGAAGTTCGTTACTTTGGGATGGGGCAGAACAAATCACTACACTCGATGTTTGGGACATCTTGGGGTGGACCCGAAGATCCGAGACACTGTAGACCATGTTCGAAACACAACATCCCTATGGTGACCTGATATGGGAGCAACAAATGAGCGTCGACTGCTGACCATGTTCGAAAAGTGGGACTTGTATCGGCTTGTTTCTCGACATCCTCAAGTGCGTTGGCCCGAAGTGCTAAGAGGGCCCTTAGGCCGAGCATCCATACCATTCAGGGGCCCTTTAGGATGAGAAAAGTGATGGAATCTCAGTCAAGGAGTGGTTGAAGCATAGTTGTACCCATCTGCGAAAGAGGCGAACATATCCAATGGAGGGGACGTATAGTAGGGTCGAGGCTTGATCGGCGTGAGTTGGGGAAAAAGTTTGCACCCTTCCATATATCTTAACCCGAGGGTAAGATTTTGGCTTTTGGGCTAGGCCAACAGAAAAAATGTTCGGGCGTTCCTACGTATCCCATAAGGATGGGAATCAAGCCGGACGTAGTTTTTGAAAGCCATGCAGTTTAACGTCGTGCGGTAAGGACGTGGGGGGATAGATGAACGGGATTGGGCACATGGTGTGACCATTATAATACTCATATGAGTGGGGCTAAATAATACTACCCATCATGCGAGGACCCTCCGAGAAAACTATACCCAGGGGGGACAGTCAAAGAGAAGAGTTCGGGGCTGTGCTCAAGACAAGGCATATGAGCGTTCCTACGTATCCCATTAGGATGGGAATCAAGCCATACGTAGTTCTAGAAGTGCAGTTTAACATCGTGATGGATGAGAGATGTGTCTCATATGGGGACATGTACGGTACGGCAGGTAACCCGATGTGAATGAGGATGTAATCTCACACCACACCGTGCAATCCCAAAAGAGAGCCTGAGTCGACAAAGGCCAAGGGGCCTGAGGCTGAGCCTCGGTCTGGAAGGCCTGACTGGCTTGTAGTTTAACATCTTGCAATAAAGACGAGGGCCAGGGGCCCGAAGAGGCCAAAGGGCATGAGGCTGAGCCTCGGTCAGGAAGGCCTGACTGGCTTGTAGTTTAACGTCTTGCAGTAAGAACGGGGGCCAGGGGCCCGAAGAGGCCAAAGGGCATGAGGCTGAGCCTCGGTCAGGAAGGCCTGACTGGCTTGCAATTTAATGTCTTGCAGTAAGGATGGGGGAGATCTTAGTTTAAGGTCATAGAGCTCGGACTATTTTACATTTTATCATCATGCAGGACAATGTTGCAGTTTAGGGTCATGCGGGACCATAATGTACAGTTTAACGTCATGACGGACGAAGATGAGCAGTTTAATTTCATACAGGACTGTAGTGCAGTTTAAGGTCATGCGGGACCGTAAGGTGTAGTTTAAGGTCATGCGGGACCGTACAATTTAAGGTCGTGTAAGACCAATGATGAGTGCTTTTACGTCCTTCAATTGGGACGGATCACGCAGTTTAACGTCGTGTGATATGGATGATTGTGATCATAGTTTAAGGTCATAGAGCTTAGACTATTTGGTAGTTTATTTTCATATGGGACCAGTGGGCTCAGGCAAAGTACTACTTGACGAACTTGGCGTTGGTGGGAGGAGTTATGCGCTCACCATCCGTGGTCACCAAGGAGTATGCTCCGTTGGGGTAAACCTTATGGATGACGTAAGGTCCTTCCCATTTGGGCTCAAACTTGGGCGGTTTCCTGCCAGGAATCATTGGCACTCGGAGGGCCAACACCAGGTCACCTTTCAGAAAGGAGCGAAGGAGAACCTTCTTGTTGAAGGCTCTGGCTATCTTATGCTGATGCCTTTCCAGATTGTGTAGGGCATGAAGCCTGTTCTCGTCCAGTGCTTCCAATTCAGCTAGACGAATTTCAGCCACCTTATCTGGAGACTGCTGGTCATATAATGCATTGCGTAATGATGGCAGCTGGATCTCAATGGGCAGGATTTCCTCAACCCCATACACTAGGGAATATGGGGTCACTAGGGTGGAATTGCGAGTCTTCATCTGATAAGCCCATAGGGCGTTGGGGAGCTTGTCCGGCCAACTTTTCTTGTTCTAACCAATAATCTTCTACATAATGTTAGAGAGGGTCTTGTTGAATGCCTCGATCTATCCATTTTCTTGTGCATGATAGCGAGAGGTATGGTTCAAACGGATATTGTACTTGGCGTACAATCTCTTCAGCTCTGCTGCTCGGAAGTTGGTTCCGTTATCAGTGAGGACAGCGTGAGGGACTCCAAACCGGTGGATGATATTGGAGCTCACGAAGTCAACGATGGAACAAGCCTTGACCTATTTGAGTGGAACTGCCTATTCCCACTTGGAGAAGAAATCTGTAACAGTTAGGATGAACCTACACTGGTGAGCTGTCGCCGGTGGATATGGTCCCACGACATCGAGTCCCCACACCGCAAATGGCCAAGAGTACTTGGTGGAGTGGAGAGGCTCTGGCGGCCCATGCAGGAAGTTAGCATGAACTTGGTATGTGAGGAATCTCTTGGAAAACTCAATACAATCATGGATCACAGAGGGCCAGAAGTACCCCAACCTCCGGATCTGATGGGACAACTTGGGCCCAGCCTGGTGGGCACCACAGGAACCAGCATAAACCTCCTGCATGAACTGAGAAATCTTGACTCCTTGAATGCAACGGAGGAGAACACCATCGAATCTCCCCTTATAGAGGATCCTCTCATGACTGGGACCACTCTAGAGGTTAAATTGTAGTGCGCGGCGTCGGATTCGCTCGCGCTCGGACCGATCATCTGGGAGGCAACCATTTTGGAGATACTCGAAAAAAGGTTCCCTCCAGTCGGGAGTGTCCTCAACCACACTGTCTGAAGAACCTGGGGCTCCTGATGTGTAGGGTCTGGCAGTAAGATGGCTCACTCACAGGCCGTCGTCATCCCCTGGGGTGACGGGGGTAATGAATCTTCGGTGTGCCACATGTATGATCAAATCATCTTGCTCGAGTTCTGCGAGTGACGCAGCTAAGCCGAACAAAGCGTCTTCTTGACCGTTCGGTGACTGAGGGACATGGGTAACCTCTGCTCAAGAAGAGAACTGGGCCATTAGACGGAGGGTGCACTCCAGCAATGGCACAAGCTCCAGCTTCCTGACAACATAGTCACCATTGACCTACTTGATGACCAGTTTGAAATCCCATTTCACGTGTAGATGGGGCACATCGATCTCAAGGGCCAGCTCTAGGCCAGTGATGAGAGCCTGATACTCTGCCTCATTGTTGGTGCAGCCTTCTGACAACAAGAATGAGTATGACAGAATGGCTTGCACCGGGGTGATAAAGATGATACCCAGAACCACTCTTTGAGCTTAGGATCGTTGATCCTCCTACCGGTGGGGCTCCAGGAGGCACCGTCAAAGTGCATTTTCCAACATGAGATGGCCTGATCGACTGAGAGGATCGCCTCATCAGGAAAATCCAGGTCCAAGGATTGATCCGCGGAGGTTTGATGAGAAGCTAGGAAGTCTTCCAATGCCTTTCCCTTGATGTCCTTCTGAGGCATGAAATTGATGTCGAACTGCTGGAGGATCACCGCCCACCGCGCTATTCGGCCAGTTAACATAGGGTGGTTCAGTATGTACTTCAGTGGGTCTACCCGAGAGACCAAATGTACCTCATGGTGCTGTAGGTAATACCACAATTTCTGTACGGCTAACATGAGCACAAGGCAGCTCTTTTCGATAGGGGAGTATCTGGTCTCCGTATCGAGGAGCATGCATCTGAGGTAGTAGATGTTGTTCTCTGTTCCCTCATTGTTCTTCTGGGTGAGAAGTGTGCTGAGGGACTACTTTAGGGCGGTCACGTATAGGATCAGTGGCTTTCTGGGGACGGGTGGCATCAAGATCAGAGGTTGGATCAGATATTGCTTTATTTCCATGAAAGCGGTCTGACACTCTTTATCCCATTCATAGGCGGAGCCTTTCTTCATGAGTCGGGAAAAAGGCTTACACTTACTAGCCATATTTCCAATGAATCAGTGTATATAGGCTATGTGGCCTTGGAGACCTCAAAGCTCCTGAATATTGCTCGAGGGAGGCATTTGGCTGATGGCCTTCATCTTCTCTGGGTTGATCTCGATGCCTCGGTATCTAATAAAAAACCCAAAAACTTCCCGGAGGTGACCCCAAAGGTACACTTCAACGGGTTCATCTTCAGGTGGAGGGAACGAAGGAAGCCCAACACTTTCTCAAGGTCCTTGAGATGGTCCTGGAGATGGCAAGATTTTACCACCAGATCATCCACGTATCATTCCACTAGTGTCCCTAGAATCGGCTTGAATATGCGATGCATGGCCCGCTGATAGGTGGCACCTAAATTCTTCAGGTCGAAGGGCATAACCTGGTAACAAAAAGTACCTTGGGGAGCCCTAAAGGTAGTAGACTCCTCGTCCTCGGGGGCCATCCGGATCTGGTTGTACCCGAAATACCCATCCATGAAGGAGAGGGCTTGGAACCCGACCGTGGCATCAATCAACAACTCTGTCACTGGGAGGGGAAAATCATCCTTCGGGTAGTGGCGATTGAGATCGCGGAAGTCGAGGCAGACTCTGAGATGCCCGTTCTTCTTCCGGACTGGAACAATGTTGGCGAGCCACCTGGGGTACTGGACTTCCTTGATGAATTTGGCTTTGATAATCTTATCAACTTCGGCCTCAACCATGGAACCGTGAGAAGGGTGCATCTTTCTGGGAGGCTGCTTGAACCCGCGATGGCTTGTCGGGAGGCCAAGGCAGTGGACGACTACCTGGGGATCTATTCCTGGAATCTTGTCTTAACTCAAGGCAAACATTTCACAGTGCTATTTGAGAAAGTCCACGTACTGTTGCAACTCCTCGACAGGCATGGGTGCACTGATCAATTTGGTTCTCGGATCTGCCTCGCTACTAAGTTTTGCCTGTACCGGTTCATCAACTATGGCAGAGACGCCTTCTTCAAAGGTGGGGGGAGCATTCTCCAGATCCTCCTCTCCACCCATGGAGGGATTTCCCATAGGGGGATCTTCTTCTGAGTTATTGTTTCCCTCGGAATCTGGGGATGACCGCCTTGATGGGAGTTTCAAACATTCCGATCAGTTTCTAACGGGTTTGTTCATAGAACCGGAAACATCCAATGATTCCACATCCATTCAGACCTACTTTCCAAAGGTAGGTGCTCATTAGTTTGTGGACTGATGAGGCTTAGGAATTTTCATTGGTCGAGAGGATGGGAGGTCGGACTCATCACACCTTTTTGAGGGGAATTATTATCTACTCCGGGACTCTCTTTATTGATATAAGTTGTGTTCGTGAATCCTTATTACATTACCAAGTATAAAATGAGCTTTCCTTCAGATCTGACAATCAATGATTAAATATTTAGGATATTTAGAGAATCTTTTATATGTATTCTAGGTTCTTCATCGATAGAGAATCATCTATATTTATTAGAGATTCTTGGTCAATGGTACCCTTCGACACATTTATACAGAAGTCTCTTGGTCATTATGATGACCATGCTAGTTTTAAATCCACTTAGTGGGGCACTTGAAGTTTATTGTCATTCAGAAGGACATGGATTATTTTAAATTTGGGATCGAACCTGTAGACGGGCTACCTACATATCCTTTGTTTAGAAAAGGAATCAGAACCCACATAGTTCGAGTAAGGGAGTATGATGTTTATGATTGATGGCTCAAAGAAGGATGTCACAATTATTTTTACACTCTAAGCTCATGCGAGTCATGCTCGGTGTGAGAAACAAGAGGTATTGGTAAAAATTAGACAATTGTTCCATGAAAGATGAAATCATAAGAAATAATGTGGGGCTTATGAATGTATGACTACCCAGATAAATGAAGGATAGGATTTACTTTAGGGAAGAAATCCAGGAATAGGGTCCATAAAGGTATATGTGCTTCATGGAGATTTTGAATACTCTAACTTGGGGATTACTCCTGAAAAGGAGGCCCAAATTAGGAGAAGACTTATGATTGGGTTTTACTCCTGAAAAGGAATCCTATATCAAAGGTAAATTAGGATCGGTTAAGAGAAATTAAGACTAGGGCTTACTCTTGAAAAGGAGGCCCAGGTCAAGGATTAAGGTTTGGGGCTTACTCCTGAAGAGGATGCCCAAATTAGGGGACTGGGGCTTACTCCTAAGGAGGATGCCCAAATTTGTGAATTTTAAGAATTGGGGCTTAATCCTAAGGAAGATGCCCAAGTTAATAATTATGACTGGGGATTACTCCTAATGAGGATGCCCATATTTGAGACTGGGGCTTACTCCTGAAAAGGAATCCCATGTCAGGGGATCTGGGGATTACTCCTAAGAGGATGCCCAAATTAGAGGACTTATGACTGGGGATTATTCCAGAAAAGGAGACCCAGGTTAAGGATTCTCTCATCTTTAAAGGATGAGGTTGAATGAATGAAATATCAATCTTTAGTGACATAAATATGTGTAAATCACTAGGTTTTTAGAGATATTCCACAGAATTCCTTTCAGATAAAGACAACAAATCAAGAAATCATGCCATAAATGGATTTTAAGAGTTTCTTGAATACTGAATCCTGAATAGGAAAGGTGTAATGGCTTAAGAGAGGTGAAATGGGCAAGAAAGACACCCAAAAAGGTAGGGGTGTGCAAGTCCTGGCAGGCGCGCAGGTACTGCGTGGGCGCGCAAGTCCTGGTCGCGCAGGTATATGCCTGCGTGACACATGGTCTACTTGCGCGACGGTTAACCGGTAGGGTAATACTTGAGTGAATCTTCATTAAAGCCTTAAGAATCCTCTTGACGTTCTTCTAAAAGAAGGGCGCGCAAGATCTATTGATGGAGTAAGGTGGCGTGCAAGTGTGGCCCTTTTCCCTTAAGGGCTGGCCACTCAGGTGCGCAAGTGTTGATGAGTTTCAACACTTAGGCCTTCCTCCCCCTCTTTAGATCTTCCGTTCTAGGTAATAAATTACCTTAGAAGTGTTTCAGAAGCTTTGAGAAGAGACTAGGGCGCCGGGAGCTCAAATCTGAGTTTCTGGAAAAAATCCTTCTCGAATAGGGGGCCCACAGGGTCTATTTATAGGCAGGAGAAGACCCTGGGCGGTTATCACTTAGGTCACGCAAGTCACTTGCGCGGCCATAATGCATCGCGCAAGTGGACTTTCGCGACTATGGGGAAACTTGCGTGACTTATGGGCAATCTTCTCCTTGTTCACCCCTTTGTCGATTTTTGATATTTTCTTCAAAGGATGAATCAATTTGTGCTAAGTCATTTTCCTTTACATTCCTTTGGACTCTATGACGAAAAAGGAGTGTCAACAGTTATCAAACCCTAATGGGCAGCTGGTGCCGGCCTGGGCAGCAATGGTCATCATATCAGGAGACTCATGCACCACTAAGAACATAGCGATGAAGGCAGTCGATCCCATCCCATCTGGCCTTCAGCCCAAGGGGCCACGCTTGATGAAATCAAAGCAGTAGTGACGCGTTGGCCTGAGCCGGTTGATTCCAGCCTGGAGGAAGAGACACGTATAACGTACCGTCGTTTCCATAAGCCTAACATTCTGATACTGCACAGGGGTAGGAGGTTCCGGGATCAACTGATCCTGGTTGGTGTAGGAGTATGAGGTGATTTTCTGCCGTCGCTTGGACATGGGAACATGCCTTCCTCTTGTACCTGAAACAATAAAACACTACCCCATGTCGGGGGTTGTGGCCTCCAACCGATGGATCAGGAAGATGTAGGCGTTGTCTAGGCCTGCCCAAGAATCACTTGTGACCGGGGCGGGTTCATCCTCACTTGCTAGGATTTTCTTATCCTTGCTCTTGTAATAGTCGGTGTCCAAATAGTAGGCTTCACAAGAGGAAAAATGAGACGCATCTCCTTGGAGAACGCCGAATTGACCATTGAGGGAGTACTTGAGGCATTGGTGATACGCTGAAGGGGCTTCTTCATGCAGATGGATCCATAGCCTTCCCATCAATGCGTTGTATGCGGTGTCCTGGGAGACAACCATAAACTCGGTGTTGGCAATTAGGCCACCAAACTGGGTCTTCAAACAGATCTTACCGACTAGGGATTGCTCGGTCCTGTCGTATCCATGGATCCTGAGGTCGGATGGAGTTAAATCATCCTCATACAAACCTAGCTTTTGCAGTGTCCGAATCGAGATTAGGTTAATCCCAAAACCCGTGCCATGAAGACAGCGGCAGACTTCCATACCATTGAACTGGATAGTGACGTATAGTGGGCACATATTCCCATGTATGAGAGGGTCTTCATCCTCACCGGAGAATGAGATATCTTCCTGGAATTTTGCGTTCTCAATTGCCTCAGCATGGCAGGCTTCTGCAGCTGCTACCTCCGTCTCAAACTGGAGGGGTCTCCTTAGGGTCTCGGAAAGTGCTTCACTCATTTCAGATGATAGGAGAAGAGCCTCAAGGATAGAAAGACTTGCTGGAATACCAGTAAGGTGCTTTAGGACATCATACTTCCATGACAAACGTGAACCTCTGCTTATAGAAGGTCGTTCTGCAGTTGGAGGCATGGCGGGCCCAACCGGTTGGACTGGCGGCTGGCTGGTACTGGGTACATCCCGCTGCCTGCTAGTTGATGCCTACAGAGTAGCTTCCGTATGGGGACTGAACAACTGAGATTGGCTTATAGCAGAGCAAGACTGGACACGGTATGGATGAGGCAACTCTGCCTGATCTAGTAGCACAAACGGCGGTGGAGGTAGATCTGAGGGCACCAGATGAGGTTGCGTGTGCTGAGCTCTGCGCTAAGCCTACTGTCTGGTTTCAGTAGCATGCACGGCTTGACTGAAATCACCCACTAACATGCCTTGACGACCCATGTGGTTGCGGTTCCACTGACGTTGACGTCGGCTTGGGACGTTGGGGAGGTTCACCTGGCGTTCCCCCTCATCGGGAGTCATATAGGGATTTACCACCTCCACGGTATTAACTGAAGCATACCCATGACTGTCACTTGAAGAGTCATCCACCACTGGTCGGATTCTGGGAGGAATCCCCATATCAGGGGGCATGAAATCACCAAGAGTGTGGGATTACGATGACAGTGGTGGAGCGCGTTGCTTCTTCTTGCGTCGTCGCTGCTTGCCCTTTTGGGAAGAGGTCGGCTATGATGACGATGTAGTGGTACTGGTCGCATCTTCTGAAGGCTCTGGCTGATTCAGGCATGCCTGAATGATGTCATGGGTACAGGTGACAGTTTTACGAGCCATCCAGTCATCGTACTTCTGGGACCCACGGCTGGGAACCTGCTGCCACTCGCCTTCGTCGTCGCTACCGATTTATGACCCTACGAAGACACCTGCCACTTATGTCGAGGTCGGGCCCAACCTGACTATGTTGTTGTCGACTTGGTCTTAGAGTCCGTCTTTAAACACATAGCACTGCTTGAGGGTGTTCCCCAGAATCCGATGATAGGGGCAGTAGTTGGGGAAATCGATGAGATTCGCCTCTGTCGGCCTTCTGCACTCGGGCAAGTGCACAATCCCTTGCTCTAGGGAACTTTGAAAGTAGCTAGGGACCTGATTCTTGTTGAACGAGTATGTCTGGTGCCTTCTTTCCGGATAGGGGGCCCTGGGAGCCTGGCCCTGACAAGGGGGCGGAGGGGCCTGCCAAGGAGGCAGAGCCTGATTGTCCCACCTAGGCAGTGGTGGCGCATTGTGCAGGGGAACCTGTCTGTTATGAGGCGGTCGCTGCTGGGCAGGAGCCTGTGCTTGAGGTGGAGGGCCTCTGAGGGGTTGTGGGGCCGGTGCCATTGGCAGTAATTCTAGCTTCCTGGGGGCTTTTATTTGGTCTACCATGGCAGGTTCGGCTCTGGCAAACCTCCTGGTCGGGATCACAGGGGGCAGCAGACGTGCCTGACTAGCCTGTTGAAGAGCTTCCTCGAGGCACTGAGCCTTATCTGAGAAGTCCCGGAACCTTCTAGGCTAGTTCTGTGTGATCAGGGAAGGAACCAGTTCTGTTTTAACATTCCCTACGAACATCGTCAGTAATTTGTCTTGAGTTAGTGGAATGTCGAGGGAGTATGTAATCCCCTTCAACCGGTCAATGAAGTTCGCGACTCGCTCGTCAGGCCTTTGGTTTCACCTGAAGAGGCTTTAAATTCTAGTCTTTCATGTGGTGAAGCTGAACTGGTATAAGAACTACCGGCGGAGATCCTCCTAGCCGGTCACCGATCCGATAGGGAGATGGTTGTACCAGACGAATGCAGGGCCCTCCAATGTCTACACAAAACATCAGAGCTTGGCGGATTCCTACTGTGCCGGGGTCCCCAACATGGGGCCACACCTGGAGGAAAAATGAGCCAAGTGCTGCGGTGGGTCCCCAGTCCCGTTAAAGGGCGAGAAAGTGGGATATTCAAAACCCAGGGGTGCGGGCATATCATCCACCCACGTGGGATATGGCTTTCCATCTGGTGGGACTACCACCTTCCGCATTTCCAATGCCTCAAGGTGGGCGATGAGTGCCGCTATAGGATCATCCAGGTGGGGGTCCCTGTCTTGACAAGGATACCTAACTACGATCGCGTTTCCAGGCTCTTCGATATGGTAAATAGCTTCAATGGATTGTGGAGAAACTGACGGAATGACCCTTGGGGCGGCTGGGGGAACCCGGGCTGGATTCCTCGGATTACCTCGCCGTTCAGGAGGGTTTGGTGAGACGTATCGTGCCCTCTTGTCGTGAGTTCCGGATTCTTCCCTGTCTATGGGAGTAGCATGATCAGGGTTGCCTGGAGGCATCTCTCTAGGGGGGAGTTGTTCCTTCCCCTGCCACCCCAGCTTAGGATCACCATAGTCAGGTCGCCTCTCTATAGCGCGCTCGGCTAAGAGTTCATCGACCAGCCTCTTCTGCTCAGCAATCTGTTGGCGCAACGCAACCTTCTATGGGTCTTCGTCTGTTTTCTGTACTGAGGCGGACGGGTCAGAGTGCTTGACGGTTCTGACCTGCTCTTTGCCCTTATTGGCATTTCGACTGAGCACCAGTGACTCGGTGGGCGTAGGGAGGCCTAGAAGGTTCCTCTGATGGCAAGTGATCCTCCCTGATGGGTCCAACAGTGGTGGTACACCCTCATGAGGTAAGTCTCCATCGAGAAACTCCAGCTCATCCTATTTTTCCACTATGTCAGCCATGTGGACCGCAACCCTTCTTGGGGGCATGTCCTCAATGTCGCATAACGAATTGGGCTGCCGTCGGATAGGACTAAAGAGGAGGGCAGCATACTATCCCCAGCCACAGACTTTCACATGGGGGGTAGCTTCCCTGATGATTTTGTAGAGTACCTTGAAACTCTGAACGCATTTTTGTTGGAGGGCGCTCTGGAGAACTGATGACTCAGGGCGCTGGCCACAAGGAGTGCAGCCAAATCGACCAGACGACATTGATCACCGATTTCCTCGAAGTGCACTTGGCTCCTAGGGTACAACACTAGTTGATAGCGAAGACGAAATTGTGTCGCCTATTAGTTTTTATGGAAGCACTCGACTTCCTCTGGGGTGAGGGATTCCGGCACACAAAAGTTCGACACTACCACCGGACAGAACTTCTCCGGGAAGTGATCCGCCATGAGAATGTTCCAGAAGCTCCTGGGATCGGATTCAGGGTCTGGCCCTGTATTTCCCCACTCCTCAACCGGAGGTGGCTGAGGAACTGGTAGAGTACTGAGGCGGACCGCTGGGACAGTAAATAGAGTGGCAGAGAATACGGTGAACGAGCTGACTGGCCATTGAAATCTGGGCTATCCTCCGAAGAGTGAGGTGACCTGACCACAATGTCATGATACAATGAGCTGATAGGCACAGCCTCTGGCACAGGAATTGCGGTTACTGGTGATGGGTCACCTTGTCGTTCAACCGCCATCGTTCCCCAAAATAGCTCTCTGTGATCTCTGGTTGAGGTAGAGGGTGCTTCTGGTGACGACGGTGGTGACTTTAGGGTAAAAACCTGCGGGATTCCCACAATTTCCTCCCCTGGATGTATCTGTGAAGATAAGCGGGAATCCGGTGGACCTTGCATTCTGGAAGGATGAGGCTGACATGCCTTGTTCCTTCCCCGGTCCTTAATGTGGAGGAACGAGGGGAGGGTTCTGATGCCAAGTCGCATTCTGCTTCAGAATCTGAGAAGCGGGCCGGTTTGATCTCCATCTGGGATTTCCTAGGATTCTTCTTGTGGCGGCGACGACCCGCCCTTCTTCCCCTAGATGGCTCTTCGGGACAAGGCTGATTCTAGACATGTAGTCTCAAGGTCATGCTGGCACCATGGCAGAGAGGACTTCCACTTGAGACAACTAGGGTGCGAGGGGCACCAGGGAAAATGTCAAAGGGAACATGTGGAGGACCTCTATGGACAACACCTGAGTGGGAGAAACCTCCGTTGGAATCGGCGGGAGCATGGGGAGGACCTCTATGCTTGGTGCGAGTGGAGTGAGGCTGACCTTCACCCCTTTGGTTGCCAGAGCGAGGAGGACCTTCGCCAGTTTTGGAAAGAACGTAGGGAGGATCCACACGTTGGAGAGGGACTAGATGGGTAATTCCTTCATATCGACGGTCAGGGGTAGGATGAGGAATTACATACCCAGTGTGATGGGCACGAGAAAGACTTCCGCGCCGAGTGTCACTGTTGCGGTGCAGGTCTTCATTCAGGTTGGGGGTAGCACGGGGCATACCTCCATGATGAACATAGGAGCGGGGAAGGCCCACAATTTTTGTAGTGGTGGTACGGGGAGGACCTCCGTACGGAGTGACACCACCGCAGGTTGGTCCGCGGCGATCACCACTTGGGATTGCAACCTGGAGAGTCGACCCAACTTTCCTGTGGGGCGGTTGGGGCCTCAACCCCGGTCGGGCATAGGGGTGTTCCTGCTCAGTGCGTGCAGGGGTATCTTGATATATGTCAGCGGTGGCTCAGTCCACAGTAGCTGTGGATGTCTATGCCCCTTGACAGGCGCCCTCTGCTCGGGCCCGACGCTGGCATCGGGTCAGGTGAGCCGGTGCAGGTGGTGCAGGGGAATTGCCTACCTACTCCTCTAGCAAGGTCGGACGGTGGTTCTGACGCGGCCGGGTAGGGGCCCTTGCTTGGAGTCCTTGGATTGGGACTCTGACCGGGATAATTCGAACATCACCCACCTCATTAGCGTAAGGAGAGGAGTCGTCGAGGCATTTTGGGGACAGGCTCCCGAAAAAGGTTGAATATTGGGGTAGGGAGCAAGGGATCCCTGTGCAGCCCTCGAGGGCGGCATTGACGGCGGGGCCTGGACGCCTCCAGGTCCAGGCAGTCCATATCCTGAGTCGGGATTATGCCCTCCTCCTCGTAACGACGTACGAGGTCGTTAATCACCCTTCGTTGGATGACTTCTGATGGGGAGAGGGGGCATGGACGCTCCACACTCGTAGATGCAGACGTCGTTGTAGGAACAGTGGAGCCACACGGAGTGGTTGTGCTGGTATTTCCCCTGCCCCTGCATAGGCGGGTGGGAAGCGATCGTGTCCCTGTAGTAGCAACCTGATTCCTGAGAAGTAGGGAGATTAACTCATCAGCACTGCGAGGAAAAGAGATCGACAACCAGTGCCCCATCGTCATTCCGTCTTCCGTGGTCGGCAAGAGGGATCCACGTAGACAACATTGCAGAACGGAATTCCCCACGTTCTATTGCCCCAACTTCTGGTGAGTTTCACACCAGGTCCTCTATTTTCTTGGTGGGACCCGGCGCCGATATCTGGATCTGGTGACACATCAATATACTGATGTTTCGAACGCTACTAATCTCTACATTGAGGAGAAGAGATTCACGATGGGTTCACCATTTCTGTTTCTGACGCTTTCGCCGGGATGTGCACGTCCGTCCGCTGGGGCGCGACAGGCGCAACTTTTGTGTTGCCCTGTATTCCCACTTTCCAAAGGCGGGCAGCATCCATTCCTTATTCAAGGTCATCTGCTCCTTCATCGAAACTGGGATGATGGGATGTCGGTTCTTCCTTCTGTGGATTCCTCCTCAGAACGTTTCACCTAATCCAGGTCTCCCTCATAGATTTAATACGTTGTTCGTGAAAATCTTCCCAGCTCCATGTTTCCATGGATGCCGGTTAATTACACTGCTTCTATCAGGACATTCCAAAGGGTCCGGTCAGGGCAGAAACCTTCAGTCGGGGGAGTAGTCACGTCGAGGCATCAGTAACGTGTCTGAACACTGGGAAATTGGTGTGTATGTCTTTTGTCCCTTATTATAGGGCTTCTTGAGGGCGCAGAAGCCCGAGGCATCCCACATCGAGCGTGGGGAATCATATGCCATAGGCATGTATCTGAGGTTTTCCTCAGCTTCACATGTTTAACATAGGGTATGTCGTAAGTTTAACATCCAGCGGAGACGGATCAGCCTGATCAGAACACTAACTGGAGTGGATCAAATTGAGGAATCCCCCTTGAGGGAATGCCGATATCAGGGCCAGCCCGTGGGAGGCTTCCAGAATGCTGTGGAGGGGAATGGGGTGGCATGATCTCACCGGGATGTGGCAGACTGGGTAAGAATCAGGGTGGATGATGGAGAATTGCATGGAGTGGAGTGGGAATGAAATGGGGGTGTCATGGAGATGACAGTGATGATGGGATTGAGTCTCGAAGAGACTTCCAACATATCCCCGTGGTAGGGAATCAAAGTATACGTAGTTCAGAATGGTGTGTCGGCGAACCGACGTGAAGGAGGACCTTGGTCTAGATGGTGTCGGGCTTACACTGTAGGCTCCCCAGGTGTTGGTGAACCAACGTGAAGGGGGTCAGAATGACCAGGTGGTGGGCTTGAACCTCGTGAGGCTTCCTACGTACCATGCCTTGACATGGATCAAAGACCACGTAGTTCAAAATGGTGTGTCGGTGAACCGACGCGAATGAGGACCTTGGTCCAGATGGTGTGGGGCTTACACTCTAGGTTGCCCGAGTGTTGGTGAACCGACGTAAAGGGGGTCGGAATGGCCAAGTGGTGGGCTTGAACCTCGTGAGGCTTTCTACATACCACTCTTTAACATGGATCAAAGACCATGTAGTTCAAAATGGTGTGTCGGTGAACCGATGCGAATGAGGACCTTGGTCTAGATGGTGTGGGGCTTACACTCTAGGCTACCCGGGTGTTGGTGAGCCAACGTGAAGGGGGTCGGAATGACCAGGTGGTGGGCTTGAACCTCGTGAGGCTTCTTACATACCATGCCTT
The DNA here is from genome assembly GCA_963277665.1 of Viscum album. Lineage (NCBI taxonomy): Eukaryota > Viridiplantae > Streptophyta > Magnoliopsida > Santalales > Viscaceae > Viscum > Viscum album. The sequence continues at coordinate 1,780,431,928 of OY728157.1, forward strand.
GACATGGATCAAAGACCAAGTAGTTCAGGTGAAAATGGGGGCTAGGCACACCAACAAGGAGATGGTCTGGGCCAATGATTGTTGGTCTTAAACCTCAGGGAGGCTTCCTACGTGCCATGACTTGACATGGATCAAAGTACTCATAGTTTGAGTGGCGATGGTGGGTTTCAGTGAACCGACGTGAAGAAAGGGCCTTGGTCCGATGGGTGATGGCATTGAACCTCAGGGAGGCTTCCTACGTACCATGCATTGACATGGATAAAAGTCCTCATAGTTCGGGAAGGGGTTTCGTCAGCGAACTGATGTGAAGGTGAACCCATGGGCCACTGGTGGCGGGATTTAACCTCATGAGGCTTCCTACGTACCATGCCTTAACATGGATCAAAGTCCTCATAGTTCGGGATGGTCACAATGGCTTACCGCTGGACCGGAATGCAGTTTAACATCATGCGGGACGAGGTTGAACCCCGAAGTGAATAAACGACGGGTGGTGGGCTTGAACCTTGTGGAGGCTTCCTACGTACCATGCCTTGACATGGATCAAATACCTCGTAGTTCAAATGGATGTACAATTTAACGTCATGATGGACGGGGGAATACAGTTCAACGTTATGCTAGACGGGGGCATACAGTTTAACGTAATGCTGGACGGGGGCATGCAGTTTAATGTCATGCTGGATGGGGGCATGAAGTTTAACATCATGATGGAAGGGGGCATGTAGTTTAACATCATTCTGGACGAGGGAATTTCCATGGTCAATGCTTACTCTAAGCCCACGTGAGTCATGATCGATGTGAGAAACAAGAGGCAGCAGAGACCTGACGATCACATCGCAAATGGTGCGTCCGTGAGAAGTGAAGAGGGGATTAAGCGTTAGGCGGCCCATAGGGATGGAACTTACTTTAGGATTGAGGCCCAAAGTGATGAAAAGTGCGGCGGGAGAGGGATTTGGGACCAAAGATGGGAGCTGCCTCATTCCCTATCGCGCCCTCAACCGGCCTTGGCAGTGGGGAAGTATGGAGGTGCATGGGTGCTACCTTCCATAAGAGAGGCTTGGGGCTTACGCTCTGAGGCAGCCCTTCCCCCGTGGACAAACACTACTCCAAGAGGGAGGATATCATCCCATGTGAGGGTGATTCCATTCCCGTGGAGACGAGTGGCGTAAAGAATGTCTGAGCTGGGGGGACCCTGCGTGTGAGGCACGGGGTCGGGTCACAGTTTAACTTCATGTGTTGAGGATGAGGTGCTTGGCAGTTTAACATCCTGCATCTCAGACGACGTGGGTTTACTCCACACCCCTAGGACTTACATGACTGGTACCCTCTGCCCCTTGGGAGAGGGTATGTATCAGTAAGGATGTGGTAAAGGTGGGTCGCAGAGCGAACCATCAAGGGGTCCACGTTAGCGTGGCTATGTGAAGAAGAAATAGTCATTAGTGTGCCTATGTGAAGAAGCATTAGGCGAAGCAACTCTACGGGTGGTGTTGTCCATGGGACTTTGAAATTACATCGTGCAAACCTGGAGGGTCTCACGAGAAGAGGAATTTCCAAGCAAAGGGGTCCACAGGCAGGGACCTTGCGGAGCTTGGTTGATTGGCATAGTGAAGAGCACTTGCAAAGGGATGTGCCTCGCGAATTGGAGTGCATTGGCCTTAGCATGGGGCAGAGGTGCAAGTGGGAGGTGCTTCGCGAAGTGGAGGGGTGTTCGCGGAGCACTGCCTCGTGAAGCAGAGGTGCCTCGCGAAGCAAGGTGCTGTGAAGCAGTGTGCTTCGCGAAGTATAGTGACCCTACCTTGGCATGTGGATCACTTGTATTGGATGGGTGTTTCTTGAATCATAAACGCTCTGCGGCTGCCCAGGTTCCCTTAGGAATCCCCTTCCTTCGCGTAGGCCCTTACGCTTCGCGAAGGGCATCCCTCTCAGAAGAGGGGCTCAAAACGAGACAAGGCGAATGCCTCTCATGAAGAAAAAATACCTCGCAGAGCTCATGATTCCCAGAGCGAAGGGTGCTTCGTAATTTGGGAGCTGATAAGACGAAAGGTCAAATTGTCCGTCTGGGGAACTCAGGGAGAGCTCGGTATTTATAGGCAGGGGTGCCGCGAAGCAGAACTCACCCAGCGCGAAGGGGGATTCGGTTGCTTCGCGACGAGTCGCGAACATCAACCGGATTCGTGGAGGGGTGCCACCTCCTCTACTTCGCGGTGGGTCATGAACGTCAGGGCATTAACAGAGGGTTACCACCTCTGGTGCTTCGCGGCGACCGCAGAGGCAGGGGGCTTCGCGTCGGGGCATCGCGAGGAAGGCCACGTGGACTCTTTTTTCTTCGTTATTTTTGTCCAATGTTTTGGCACCAACAAGCACATCAAAAGACGATCAATGAATGCATAAGATCTCCTCATTATGCATATTTTCCCCATTTATTTTACAAAGGTTTCAAATGATTGTTAGCTACCCGCTGGTTTGACAAGTTTCATGGAATGATTGAAATCATCTGGCAGTCTCTGTATGAGCAGCTAATATCATGGATTCCTTTGAAATAACTGGAAATTTTTTAAAGGATCTATGTGTGACCACAATCTAATCAGTAATTGCAAATGAACTATTTATATGTCTGTCTAATGTTCATATGATCACATGTCATTTTGAAGGATACACAATCCATGAGTTTTTTCCACCTTCTCTTCATTTTAATTACAAAAAAATAATACAAATGCTATTGGTATTTATTCCCTTATATATTTTATGATGATAATTTGATGGTATTTAACAAATTCCCCCTTATAATAAACTTTCTCAAGGACAAGGGATCGGTTATGAGGAAAATAAATGTCAACCTAAGTCTTTAGGTCCATCGCCACTCCGTGTCATTAGAAATACAAGGTCTCATGGATATCCTTTGGAATTTCATGGAATGACTTATAAATAGGGGAAAAAGATAATATCATTCATCAGCTACTCCAACTCCTTATATCTCTTGAGATATTCTCCAATTAAGTGATCTCTTCATAAGACCTTCTGGGACAACTTATCATGACACCTATCCGTAAGATAATTATATGACATCTATTTCATAAGATATATTCCCAATACCTTCATTCCCTTATAACTTGTTTGAACAAACCAAAGATATATCTTTGGTAATTACATGAACCTTGTTCATATGGTTTTCTTTCTAGTTTTTCTTGATATGCCAGTTTGGTTACATGATCACTCAACTATTATGCAGATCATTTTTCAATGTCAGGGGCACACAATCACATGTACCATGATTGGTCAAGGAGTCATGAAATGTGCTATGGGTTATGAAGTCTGTTATATCTCTATTATTTAGGCGATTTTTTAGTCCAATATGTGTTTGGGAATCCCCTTATTGTTCATTTTATGCGCATGAAGCTTCCAGAATAATGCATCTCTTTTGATGGGATTTTTTTATTTTTCTAACATATGACACAAAGTTTTTTTCATATGGGTTCCATCTCTCATCATAGTTACCAAATGCCTTCAAAAAAAGAGGATAAAAAAGAAATGTCTATCCAAGCTTCTTAATAGAATGTGTGGATGATATCTACCACCTTGTCATTAAGTCATTGAAGATAAGTCAGATGAACCTGACCAGAGTGAGCCATACAGAATATCCCCTTTCAGACTTCCTGCCACTCTATGGGTTTGACAATACCAATGATGCTCACATACCTTCACTAAATTCAGTAATTTTACATCTCTCTTGGAATCTAAAAATACTTAATATCTTTCATGTGAACATTTCTCAGATAGTACATTTCATTGTTAAGGGGAACAAATATATAGAAACATACTACTGTTTTTTCCCATATACATAAATGCGAATAATCTATACTACTAAAAAATAATCCTTTAATTGTGCTATAATTGGACATGAACAACTCTATAAAATCACTGACTAACATGGCACAATTAAAAGCCTTAGGCTTTTATCTGTGCTAGAAAAGTTCTAATAAAGTGATAAATTAATATAAATAAAAAAAGAGATGTTAAAGGACCCCATTTGTGATTAATTTTATTTAGAAATGATAAATACTTCATTTATCATCAGATTTATTAGCAGTGATAAAGGGGATTAATGAAGTGTTCTCTATAACCACACCACAGAACTATAAATAGAAACTGGAAGCACCAAAATTAGAAACAAATGAAAATTATAAATGAAATAAAATTTATAAAAAATATAGTGAAAAAAATACATTATAGAAATTTCAAATAATGGTTTATAAAATTACATGAGTATGTAAAAATTATCACATACATTCAAAAACATCAATGTTCCTTTTTCTTTCTTCCCCGATCCTAACTCATGTTATTACTAAACAAGCCACCCTTACATGAGAAAAGGAACAAACCTATATAAAGAAAAAAATCTGGTAACACCCCAAGAATTTACAAATTAATTTAATATAGAATGAATGAAACATTGAGTTTCTAAAAAACACCACTTTGTTATAACCTAGCGAGTAAAAATAATTTTTCCACCTCTGTGATTTGAATTTCAAAAAACCGACGTACACAATTTCATTCATAATGATTTTTTAGAGTTTGATAAGACAAATGCAATTTTTGGTGAATAGTAACATACCCTTATAAATATTAACATACCTTTATGAATAATATTGAATACTAAATCAGCCAAAAAATAGAAACTTCACCCATTAATGTATAATTATATTTTAGACATCTTAAAAGTGAAAAAATTATCATAGTATAAGTATTTGTATTTTTGTATGTCAAAAATATTTTAATTACAATTTTATGATTAATTTAATAATTTAAAATAGAAAATTATTTTCATAAAATTTTATAATAAATTGTTACTTTATTTTCTTGTGGTTATAAAATAATTTTATAGGACCTTTATTAATTTTTGAAGGTGTTATAAAATGAGTTATAGTTTTAAATTTTTTTTAGAATAAATTATGATTGTATTTAAAAATTAAATTAAAAATATTTAGAAATTTCTTTTCAAAAAATAGATTTAATTTTTTAATTCTTCACATAGAAAAATGGTTGGGGTTAATTTTTGGGATTTTCTAAAATACATTAATTTAACGTGAATAGTAAAAATATAGTTTTGAGTGTTCGGTATGTTTAATGACATCATAATGATGTAAAAATTAATAAAAAATTATGGTCAAATTGTGTACATTAATATATTATATGAGGTTTTATAGGTGGCCGATACCATGGAATAATACCATGGGATATCCCATGGTTTTTCAAAAACTACTAATGATGTGTCCATTGATATTAATAAAAAACTCCCTCTCATTTAATCTAAATATCCACTCATTCCTTAATTTTCATTCATTCCAAAATCTTTATCTTCAATACTTTGTTATTTTTACTTCCTTAAGAGTCCTCCCAAGGTTTCCTCAAGCCCCCAAGGAACCAACCTTCAATTTTTAGGAGTTACTATACAAGGTAAGGGAATCTACGATCTTTCTCCTTTTCACGCATTCATTATATGTTATTCTTTTTAATTTCAATTGGATTATGTTGGGATATTTCATTAAGTATTCCCAGTACCATCCATATTATGTAAGAATTTCAAGACACCCTGTTTCCTTTCATCTAAATATTTTATGAATTTTTAAGCGATGTCATTAGGCTGCTGAATTTTCATAAGGGATTTCTATACTTTTCTTCTATTTCGAGTTCCTTTATTGTTTTATTTACTCACCTCATTTCATACAAATGTTATGATAAATCCATTCCCTTTTATGTACTATAATTTTATTAGGATAATGGAATAATTCATCACCATATCTCCTTTCCCATTCTTCTATACTAAAAATGGAAACCCCATCTGAGATGGGTTAATTTGTCACATTCAAGGATGAGGGGTTTTCAATTTCTATTACCATCTTCAATTCTTGTCATGAAACCATTTAAGTTGTCGAACCAATCTATAATATATATTTTATAACTTATTTAAGGTTCTAGAATATTTTTTAAATGTGATATTAATTTATAAATCTATATTAGTTTGTTGTGATAAAAAACCACCAATTAACCTAAATAATTATCATTAATGTTTTATATAATGAATCATATTCAACCCCAATAAAAAAATTAATTTTATAATTATTTAATCTTATATATGTTCACAAATAACAAATAACTACAATTCTAGAAAATCATCCTCATTTTACATGATTCCACATTCATGTATATTAGTATACCAGTCACGAAACAAACAGACCCGAAAAATGAAATTGAACCTATTAACCTAATAAAAAAAGCCATGAATGAACTTAATAAGGTTATAATAAATCAATTACTTTTATAAGAGGTTATTGAAATATTAATTAATGAATTTAATTTGGTTAACCAGGAAACTAAGAAAAAGTGAAGAACACCATCAGACTTATGGTAAGGGTTTCTTCATCACACTTCCATTTTTGTGAGATATTTCGTATTCACTACTACTACTTGTGCATGGTGTATGTATACTGTCCATTGAAGTTTCATATAATTAATCTCTTTATTTTCATGATATTCAATGTATCATGTTATGATTGTTAATTTTGTTCATACAATTCAATTGATTACAAATTTGTAAGGGTTTTCCACCCGAACCTCCATTTTCATTCAGGTAACTTTTATTATCTACAAAACTCAATTAAATTTGTATTCATTCATAGTTACCTAAAACTATTTATATTTTAATGTTCTATATATTTGTTCCAACCAGATTCATTCCTTTTATGGGGATTTATATGTTTTAAAATAATATTCCAAAAAATCTTCGGAAATGCAATCCTAATTCAAGGAACTTCTCAAATTCCCACCTATTTTGAAGTTCACTATATAATATGTTTTAAGCCAGATTTATCTTTATAAAATCACAAATTTTAATGTGAAAAGGTATTTTGGATCATTTCTGGTTTTATGAATGCAAACATGTCTTTTCACTTTAAAATATCTTTAATGAATTCCTTAAACCGCACTAAAATGTTTTAATTCAAAAGCTTCTTTAAAAAAAATTTACATGATTTTTCTTCAGTGACACATCATTTATGCCTCAAATGGAATATAAATGTACTTTAATTTTATTTTATGGGATATAAATGTTTAAAACCATACTTTTGACAAATATAAATGATCCTTCAAAAGAACTCTTCTTTCCAAATTAAAATAGATTTTTCTCACCTCACTTTAAATTTTATGATATATATGCCTTGTTCACAACTTATTCCATTCATGTGGTGTATGTAATGCCCCTTGTAATTTCATATAAAGAGTCTCTATATTCTCATTATTCCAAGGTATTATGATTTTAATGTTTCAAGGTGGTATGAGACACTTTCGAATGTTTAAGGATTATTTCCTCAAGGATTTTTCAATGGTAACATTTACAATTATCTTCATCTATGTCAATGTTTATTGTTGAATCTTATACTTCATTGAGGTTTATCTCCTAAGATATCATCGACTATTTTTATTGAATTTTTTATGATTAGTATGAGTGTGGATGTGTTATCTTGAAACCATTCAACATATTACTCCAAATGTTTAGTGTTTATGATTAATGATTGTGGAAAGTTATTTACATTTCATATGTTATATTCAATATGAATGTGTATGTTGTTTATGTTTATCACTGTTAATAATAGGAATGAATTGGACTTATTAAGTGTCGAGTTGGTCCTGCTATAACCCCTCAGTGCATCGATAGGTCTCATGAGACAAACTATGGTCTAGGAAAAAAGCATTGACAAAATGGAGGTTTATGGTATTGGAATGAGGCCTTTACGATCTGGTTATGATGTCCTGCAATATAAATTCCCTCATTAAAAAACTAGTAAATGAAAGTTCATGTGGTTTTTCGACTAATAGAATATCCATGATTATGCTTTATTATGAAATTATTTATTCAACTCTTATTCCTACCATAATGTGTTCAAGTTCTCTTTTTATAGGAATGTGTTTTTAGTTATTCACCATGCCTAATATTTATGTTTATGATATCTTCTACTCTATTACATACCCTTACTAATCATTTGATATCACCCCTTTCTTATGTTTCATTTTCTCAAGACATGAAAAGTTTATTATGATTTAACTGTATAGATCAAATTAGAGTTTGGGATGTACCCAATAAAACTTATATGTTGTATTTATTTTCATCTTTTAATGACAAAACTATGTGTGTATCTGGTTTTACAACACTTATAAACTACTCGATCCTTTAGGATTTGATTCATTGTCATCATGAAAATGCATTAAAATAATTCACTGACTTCGAGATTCTAGGTTCAGGGTGTTACAGTTGGAATCAGAGTATGTTTAGTATAAAAATTAGAAACTGGATCTAGAAAATGTAGATTTGAGAACAAAATAGTATTATAGTATTTCAAGATAGAACATAAAAGAACACCCTGGAATTTAGGGAAAAGAATAGATTGTGTGGATGTTTCTAGAAAATAAATCCTTGTATGGATACTACAAGTGGATATGGTTCTAGTACTGATGTACCTAAGAGTAAAAACTCTGACAAGGAATTTTGGGCTTGACTCGGGGTATCCTGGTACACAACAATGGGTCACACTGCGCACTTGGTTTGACACTCATGGGGGATATTCTTAGGATAAATAACATTTTCAATTAAATATGTTATGAAGGATTTATTCCCCCAATGTAACCAAAGTATATGGTTTTAGGATTTATGATTCATTAATTTATGCTACATGTTATGCCATGTTTTGATTCATAGATAGTTTATAATTTTATGAGCTAATATAAAATATATAATTGATTATAAATGGTGAATAGCAGAAGGAATGAGAACAAAACTAGTGCACGTGATGAAAACAATAAGAAGGACCATATCTCTAATTCTCTTAAGTCATCATTTAAAAGGAAGATATTCTCCCACATATCCTCATCATATGAAAAGTAGTATTATGTGTTAACAAGGTATGTAAAGAATTCTCTAAGTCCTATGGATTTTAAGTGAAAAAAAAGAAGGGTATGGTATAGAAAAATATGGATAAAGGGAAGAAGGGAAAGAAGGGTTTCCCCACATGTGATGACTATGAAAAAATCATCCTGGGAAATTATTTAAGGGAATGAGAGTTTTTTATAAGTGTGGATAAAAAGGACACTGATTTTTTGATTGCAAGGGTAAGAAAAAGGCTTCTGATGTAAAATGCTTCAACTGCAAGGATATGGGACACTATGCAAATCAATCTCCTAAGAATCAAAGGAATATACGCCAAATTATGATTTTGGATAATGATCAAGCTATGATAATGCCGAAAATTAAGCAGATGGATTGATATTCCTAATCAAGAATCATGTATTTTGAATATTTTGTCAACAATGTATTGGTTATAATAATTATTGAATATATGAGGATTGCACTATAATACTTTTCATTTAGGATTTGAAACCATAAGTTGAATGGTACCAAGAAAATATATTCAACAAGAAGTTAATATTTTTAGAAAACACATGATTGAGGGAAATATAACCCTTAATATATATCAGATTTTGAGATAATAATGAAGAAGTTATTGTTTTATATAAGTACTGCCTAACTTGGAAATGATTATTAACTTGTCGAGAAGTGGTTTATGCTATCATCTATGGATTTTAAAACACTTTTGGATTTATTTAATATATCCAATAACATGTCTCTTACTTAAGGAATACAGAAGAATGAATATTTCCAATATGATTTTTATGGTAATTCATGTTATTACCATATTTCAAAAAGATACAAGATGAATTTATTCACATGTTTGTAATGTGAAAATATAGAGCGGGTTCATGTCGATTAAGGGTTAATGATAAGTTCATCTTGGAAATTCATAGACCTTCATTATAATGTGTTGAATCACTATATTTTGGAATGATTAACCATTTATGAAATGGTTTAAGTTGATCATTATATGATCTTTTAGAGGTAAATGTATTACTTCACCATATGGCATAACCTGTGCTATGTGATAAAGTATAGATGGTTCAATGTACAATAAAAGGATGAAATTGTAAATAGAAATGTGTATTTATACACTTATAGAGTGGAATAATACCTCAACTTTAGGAAAATAGTCTTAAATAAAAAAAATTCTATTACCATAATCTTTGATAACATTGATGATTTTTTATAGTAGTTTATAGTTTTGTAGTAGTTAACTTTCATTTAAAAAAGTTCTATCAGAACGTCATAGTTATATTTTTCTTCTATGCCTAGGATTTTACTTCCAATTAATGGCACCCCATTTAAAAGAATAATTTTTGGGGTGACCACCTCATTTCCCTTAACCCACTTTGAGGGGATATTTTATTAACCATATTTCCAATGTAGGTTTCCCATAAGAGAAATTTCAAGCCTCAACCTTTTACTTTTGAAGTGCAGTTTCGAATTGTGAGGATGCAATTATGTTACGGGGGGAATAATGTAAAACCCCATGAATTTTCAAATAGATTTAATATAGAATGTATGATACAATGAGTCTCTACTAAACACCACTTTGTTATATACATTCTAGTAAACATAATTTTTCCACCACTATTATTTGAATTTTAAAAAACTGATATACACATTTACGTTCAGTAAGATATTTAGAGTTTGAAAAGATGAAAATAATTTTTGGTGAATAGTAACATACCCTTATGAATAGTAACATAACTTTATGAATAGAAATTAATAGTAAATCTGACAAAAAAATAGAAACTTCACCTTGGAATGTATAAATAGAATTCAAACATCTTATAAGTGAAAAATGATCATAGTATAAGTATTGATATTTTTGTATGTCATAAATATTTAAATTATAGTTTTATGATAAATTTAATAATTTAAAATAGAATTTTATTTTCACAAAATGTAATCATAAATTGTTACATTATTGTCTTATGGTTTTAAGATAATATTATGGGACCTTGATTAATTTCTCAAGGTGTTATAAAATGAGTAATAGTTCTATAGTTTTTGTTTTCTGGAATAAATTATAATTTTATTTAAAAATTAAATTAAAAATATTTAGAAAATTATTTTAAAAATAGATTTAATTTTTGAATTCTACACATCAAAAAAATGGTCGGTGTGATTTTTTGGGATATTTCTAAATTACTCGAATTTATCATGAATAGTAAAAATGCAGATTTGAGTTTTTAGATAAGTTTAATGACATCCTAATGATGTAATAATTAATGTTAAATTCTTGTAGACTTGTGTACATAAATATATTATATGAGGTGTCCCAAGTTTCCAATCCCATGGGAAAATTCCAAGGTAAAGCCCATGGTTTTTCAAAAACCACTAATGAGGGGTCCATTGAAATTAATAAAAAACTTCCTCTCATTTACTATAAATACCTACTCATTCCATCATTTTCATTCATTAAAAACTCATCATCCTTTATGATCTTGTATTTTTTACATCCATATGAGTCCTCCCAACATTTCCTCAATCCCCTAAGGTCCCAACCTTCATGTTTTAGGAGTTACTCTAAAAGATAAGGGAAACTACCACCCTTCTTCTTTTCAAGCAATCTTTTTATGTTATTCTTTTAAATTTAAATTGGATTACGTTGGGATATTTCATTACATATATCCATTATATTACATATTATTTATGAATGATGGGAGATCCATTTTTCTCTCATCATAATATTTTATTAATATTTAAGTGACGTAGTTAGGCTGTTGAATTTTCATAAGGTATTTCTGAACATTTCTTTTATTTCATGTTTCATTATTTTTATTTTTTATTTACACTTATCCTTTAATCCAAATTTTATGATAACTCTAGAACATTATATGTACTATAATTTTTTTTATATATTGGAATAATTCATCACCATCTCTCCTTTCCCATTCTTGTATACTAAAAATGAAAACATAATCTGAGATGTGTTAATTTATTACATTCAACGACGACAGGTTTTCAATTTCTATTCCCATCTTCAATTCTGGTCATGAAAATGTTTTTATGTTTGAACAAGACTATAATATATATTATAAATTATTTAAGGTTCTATAATCTTTTGTACATGTGATATTAATTTATAAATCAAAATGAGTTTGTTGTGGTTAAAAGTCACCAATTTACCAAAACAATTGTCATTAATGTTTTATGTAATGATTCATATTCAATCCCAATAACCAAATGAATTTTCTAACTATGTAATATTTTTGATGTTAACTAATAACATATAACTTCAATTATGGACAAATATACTCATTTTACATGATTCTCTATTCTAGTATATATGTATACCGATCATGAAACAAACAGACCCAAACAATGAAATTGAACCTATTAACCCAAAGAAAAATCCCATGAATGAAATTATTAAGGCTATAGTAAATAAATTACATGTATAATTGGTTCTGTAAATATTAATTAAATAATTTCATTTGGTTATCCAGGAATCTAAGAACATGTTAATAACACCATCAGACTTAATGTAAGGGTTTCTTCATCTCACATCCATTTTTGAGAGATATTCTGTATTCACTACTACTACTTGTTCATGGTGTATGTATACTGGAAATTAATGTTTAATTTCATGAACCTATTTATTTTCATAATATTAAATGTATCATTTTATGATTATTAATTTTGGGTCATATTATTCAATTGATTACAAAGTTGTAAGCGTTTTCCACCCGAACATCCATTTTCATCCGGGTTACATTTATTATCTACATACATTAATTAAATTATTATTAATTCATATTTATTCATCATAATTTCTTTTATAATGTTCTATATATGTTCTCCAACCATAATTATACCTTTATTTATGGGTATTTATATGTTTTAAAATAATCTTTAAAAACTTCTTCTGAAATGCATGCCCGATTCAAGGATCTTCTCAAATTCTTACCTATTTTGAAGTTCACTATATAATCTTTTTAAGCCATATTAATCTTTCAAAAATCACACATTTTTACATGATAATATATTTTTATAATTTTGGGTTTTATGATATAAAACACACCTTTTTGATTTAAAAATCTCTTTAACAAATTCCTTAAACCGCACTAAAATGTTCTAATTCTAAAACTTCTTTAAAAACATTTTCACATGATTTCATTTCATTGGGACATCATTCATGCCTCAATTTTAATCTCAATGTACTTCCCTTTTTTCATGGATATACATGTTTAAACCAGATTTATGAAAAATACAAATTATTTTCCAAAAAAACTCTTATTTCCAATGTAAAACAAAACCGTTTCACTTCACTTTAACTTTTATCATATATATAAATTTTTCAATACTTTTTCTTTTAATGTAGTGTATTTACTACCTAATATTATGTCATATAAAGAGTATCCTTATTTTAGTTATATTCTATGTTATTATGGTTTGAATGTTTTATGGTGGTATGTGACACTTTATAATGTTTAAGGATTCTTTCCTCAAGTATTTTTCAATATTATCATTTAAAAGTGTCATCATCTATTTCAACGTCCATTGTTGAATATTTTACATCATTGAGGTTTATCTCCTAAGAAATAATCCACCATTTTTATTTAATTTTCTATGATTAGTTTGAATGTGGATGTGCTATCTTGAAACCATTCACTATATTACTCTGAATGGTTAGTGTTTAAGATTAATGATTGGGGAAAGTTATTTACATTTAATATGTTAGTTTCAATATGAATGTGTATGTTGTTATTTTTATCCCCATTCATAAGGGTAATGCATCTGGCTTAGTAAGTGTCAGGGGGGGACTTCTATAACCCCTTGGTGAATCGGTTGGTCTCATGAGAAAAACTATGTTCTTGGCATGGGGCCTTGACAAAATGGATGTTTATAGTATTTGAACGAGCACTTGATGAAATGGATATGATGTCTGAATTTTGAAGTCCCTTACTAAAAAACTAGTAAGTGAAAGTTAATGTGGTTTTTTGACTAGGATAATACCGATGATTGTGCTTTATTATAGAATTATTTATTCAACTCTTATTCCTACCATAATGTGTTCATGTTATCTTTTTAAAGGTACATGTTTTTAGTTATTCACCATGCCTAATGTTTATGTTTATGATATCATCTACTCTATTGCTTACCATTAATGAGAATCTAATCTCAACCCTTTCTTATGTTTCATTTTCATATAACATGAAGAAAATTATTATAAATGAACTGAAGGGATAAACTTAGAGTTGTGGATGTTACCAATAAAACATATATGTTGTATTTATTTCCATGTTTTAATATTGAAACTATGTATGTATCTAGTCTTCCAAAACTATTAAACTATTCGTTCCTTCATGATTTGATTCCTTGTAATCATTCCAATGTATTAAAATAATGCACTGGATTTAGGATTTTGGGGTCGGAGAATTACCATTTTTATGTTATTAATAATATTAAGAAATAAACTTAATAGAATGTGTTAATTTTAAGCTAAACATTGTTTCATGATAGGAACACTATGTATCAGATTGAGTTGTGGTGGTTCTTATACATCACACAATTTTTTGTTCATATTGAAGCCTTATCTCTATGAAAATTAACTAAATAATTATAATATAAAAATGATATGTAAATTAATTAAGTAATAGTAGATAGAATTATTATAAAAAAAATCTTGGATCGTTTACTCAGTTTTGGAGATGTGATGTGCGTTTTAAACTAAAATTCCACTTGTATATTAAAAAATTGAACTTGGATTCATACCCTTCACACAAAGTTTCAGATTGAGTTTCCTAATATTCCTACATTTCCCTAATGAAATATGTTTCATTTTTATAATGTATCAAAACAATCCGAATTCATTTTATCGGTTTTGACTACATCACTTAATTTTTTTTACAAAAATGTCACTTTAAACTAGAAACATACACTTTTAGTCAAATTGGTTACATCATATGTCAGTTTGATGTGAGATTGATCCTACACATCACAAATTACTGATGATTTATTTTGATAAATTATTAAGACAATCTGAGGTTGTTTTATTAGTTTTCAGTGAGTGATACTTTTTAAACAAAAATATAATTTTTAAACTGATAAAGAACACATGGAGTTATAGAGGTCACACTGTGAAATAGATTTAAGTTTAACTAACTCATACCTATAAACAATTATGTATGGATCATTTTACTAATGTTTCAAAACAATCTTAATGTGTTTTCTCAGTTTTGATTATGTCAATTGTCATTTTTACTGAAATTAATGTCAACTTTAAATAAAAAGTCATGCATGGAGTGATACTAATCACACCATGCATAAAATTGATTGTAAGTTGATTCATGCACATCCAAAATGACATATTAATCATTTTCAAAATGTTCCAAATAATCTGAATGTGTTTTATTGTTCTGGAGTACATCACCTATGTTTTTTACTAAAATATCATTTTAAACTGGAAACATGCACATTGAGTAATACTGGTCACATCATGTGTTAGTTTTATATGAGATAGATTAATTAAAGAAAAAAATTAATTCTAAATCATTTTTATAAATAATAAAGATAGTCCAAGTGAATTTTCCAATTTTTCAATGAGTGACACTTTTTGTACTAAAATATCAATTTTAAACTGATAACAGACACTTGGAGTCATATCGGCCACACCATGAATTTATTTGAGGTGTGGATAATTCTTAAGAATCCCAAATTATAGATGGATCATTTTTTTAATTCATCAAAAAAATTATTAATGTGTTTTCTTGGTATTTGAGTATGTTACCTGTATTTTTTACTAAAATTTATGTCAATTTTAAATTAAATGACACACTGAAAGTCATACAGTTCAAACTATGCATCAGATTTAGGTGTGGATGATACTTATAAATCCCAAATGACATATGGATCATTTTTATAAAGTATCAAAATATACCAAATGTGTTTTATCTGTTTTGATAATGTTAGTTGCAAATTTTACTATAATTAATTTCAATTTTAAGTTAAAATAAACACTTGGAGTCGTACTAGTCACACCATGAAAGAAATTGAGGATATAATTATTAATAAACATACCAAATTACATGTGTATTTTTATAAATTATCAAAAAAATATGGATTAATTTTTTCAGTTTTGAATATGTCACTTTTGTTTTTTTACTAAAATTGCATTTTAAAATGGAAACACACACTTTGAGTCGTACCAATTATGTCATGTTTCGGTTTGATATGAGACAAATTACTACACATCACAAATTAATTATTAATCATTTAAATAAATTATAAACCAAATTCCAATGAGTTTTCTTGGTTTTGGATGAGTGAAATGTTTTGAGCTAAAATGTGAATTTTAAACTTTAACGAACACTTGGAGTTATACCGGTAACACAGTGCATCTTATTAAGGTATGATTGATTCCTAAAAGTCCAAAATGACTTAATGATCATTTTAAAAATGTTTAAAAATAATAAAAATATATTTTATTGATTTTCAGACTGATACTAGTCTTTTTTACTTAAATTAATGTCAATTTTAAATAAAAAGACACACTTAGAGTCATACCTATCACACTGTGCCTATGATTGAGGTGTCGAAGATTACTAAATGTCCTAAATGTAATATATTTAATTTTAGTAAATTATTAAAATAATATAAATGCAATTATTTTGTTTTGAGTATGTTAGTTTCTTTTAAAAAAAATAATGTCAATTTTTAATAAAAAGACACACTTGGATTTATACCAGTCACACCATGTGTCTAATTGAGGTGTGGATGATTACTATATTTACCAAATAATATATAGATCATTTTATAAAATTATTAAAACAATATGAATGTGTTTACTCAATTTTGAGAATATCAATCCCAGTGTATTTTCTCTGTTTTCTATGAGTGAACCTTTTTGAACTAAAATATCAATTTTAAACTGATAATGGACACTTGGAGTCATATTGGTCACAATGTGTGTCAGAATTGAAGAGAAAATATTTCTTAAACATATCAAATGACTTATAAGACATTTTAATAATGTATAAATACAATCCGAATGAATGTTCTTAGAATTGAGTATGTTAATTTTATTTTTAATAAAATTAATGTCAATTTTACATAAAAATAAAGACATGGAGTCATACTAATCGCACCATGCATAAAATTTAGGTTTAGATGATTCTCATACTTCCCAAATGATATATTGATAATTTTACTAAAATATAAATCCAATCCAAATGTTTTTTTTGGTTTTGAGTATGTCAATTTTCGTTTTTACAAAAATTATTGTCAATTTTAAACAACAGGAAACACTTTGAGTCATACTGGTCACACCATGCATCATATTGAGGTGCAACTGATTCCTAAATGACCCAAATGAAATATGGATAATTTTTTGAATGTATCAAAACAATATGAATGAATTTACTTGGTTTTAAGAATGTAACTTTTTTTTACTAAAATGTCATTTTAAACATGCACATTTAGTCATACCAATCACATTATGTGTCAGTTTATTATGAAAATCGTTCCTAAAAAAGGACATATGAATTGTTTTCAAAAATTATCAAGATAATCCATTTTATTTTTCTAGTTTTTTATTATTTCACTTTTCATTTTTACTAAAATCAATGTCAATTTTAATTAAAAAGACAGATCTGGAGTCATACTAAAAATAATGTGCATTTGATTGAGGTGTAGCTGATTAATACACATCAAAAATGACTTCTGAATTTTTCCCCTAATGTATAAAAAGATATTAATTCATTTTATCAGTTTTTAGTATATGATTTTTGTTTTTTACTAAAATATAAATTATAAAATAAGAACATATATCCTAAGTCATACCAATCATATTATGTATCAGATTGAGGTTTGGATGATTTGGTATATCATATGTTTTTTAATTTCAATTATTTTAAAAAATCCATAAAAGAGAGAACATGTACCCCAATAATTGAAGAGAAAACTCATGGTCCATAAAACAATTCAAATTTTGGTAGTATGGGGTTTCATATTCCATAAAAATGGAACATGTTCTTTGTTTTATGGAATGTTTTTGATTGTTGAAATAAAAGTATGATATACCAAAAGATATGTGAAAAAACAAAATAAGTATTTTGAAAAAATGATAAGGAAATTAACATAAAAATAGTAGATAAAGGATGAAAAAATTAATTAAATAAGTATTATGAATTCACCTTTTCATTATGGTTTTATACATTCTTGACCAATTTTCTTATTTTCATTATCTCAGTTGTGACCTTGAATTGCATTATCTCATGATCATGAGTTTTTTTTTGAATAAACCACCCCAAAACGAACATAATATTCCCCATGTATATGGAATAAATTCATAAGATATTTATTATTAAAATAAATAAATAAAACATAAATATAAAACAATACATTAATTTTATGGAAAATGATTTCACCTATTAATTATCAATATTAGAAATCTTGTACAAGAGAAGAATTTTTTAAATTACATAGAAAGCACCAACCAACCATTTTTTATTTTAATACACCAAATTTATTTGATAAAATATATATAAGTTAATGTAGTTCTGATCATGGGTAATTTATTTTCATAGTTTTGAGTATGGTATGTGTGTTTTTAACTAAAATGTAAATTATAATCTAAAAAAATACAGTTCGAGTCATACTGAGCACACTGTGTATCAAATTGAGTTGCAGAAGATTGATTATAGTATGTGTGTTTTTATTTAAATCATCTTCACTAAGCCAAAGAAGAAATAATTGTTCCATTTGGATGGAAGAGGAAACCCCAAGCTGCCTGAAATCCCTTATCCAAAAGCACCATTTTCTCACCTTTATATCTTGTTGTAGGAAATTAATGGAAAAATATGAATTCCCAAAAATTGGTTTTAAAAAATAATTATTTGGTAAAAATGAAATATTAATTAACTTAAAAATGGTATATGAAATGGTGAAAAAATTAACTAAATATGTTTTTTCAATTCACTTTTTGATGATCATATTAAAGGAATGAAGCATCCTTGTTGAAAAAGTCATTTCTTCATGATCTATGGGAAAATTAACAAAATAAGTTCTAGATAAAAATGATGAAGAAAAAACTAAAAAAATGTAGATACATGATTAGAAAATCTACTAAAAGTATATTAGTTTTAGTTTTATATCATTAAACAATAATATAATTATTCTTGAATATATAAAACTAAAATAAAATGAATGTTTCCAATCTTACATGACCCTAAAAGATAATATTTTAGCATCCTAATGACACTAAAATATAGTGCATCGATTACTATCCCTATATTATGTAGTAGATTAGTATATACTTTTTAATATTATGGGTAATGATAAACTCTAAAATTAAATAATTATTTTATAATGTGGATGTAGTTCATTTACCCCCCTTTTAGGCCCTTACTTTCATTGTATTTACTATTATATATTGACACAGTACAATTCATGAAACTTATTCCTGTTAATAATCCACACACATGACCTAAACCCAATATAAAAAATATATATATATGTGTGTGTGTGTGTGTGTCTGTGGATTCTTTTTATTATGTGTAAAATTGTTTTAGAATTTTTAAATATTATATATTTCTTATGTTATTTTTAATATAAATTTATAAACTTATTCTTTTTTTATTACGATGAAATTGGTTTCTCAGATTAATTTTTTATGATGAGATGAATGAATTAATTCTCATCTCACATATAGGAAATCCATCATCCATTCTATATAATTCTACTTCAAGGGAATGTGTCTCCTTCTTATATATCCATAACCTATTTTCTTATGTATAATGTTTAATTTTGATGAAAAGTATTTATATCAATCAATTTAGTTGTTATATTATAATTGGCATGGTTGTGGTGTCTGTTTTTTAATGTAGTGAAATGTGAGTGAACATTGTAAAAGAATTATCAAGGCTTCGTTCCTTCTTTTGAGATCAAAGGTTTTATAGTTTTCTCATTAATGGTAAATATATGGAATTATTTTGACCATCTTAAATATTTTCTTTCAGCTATAGTAACCTGAGGCATATAGTATACTTCTCCAACAAGGTACTAGTGAAAATCAAGTATACAAGTATAATTAATTCACTCATTATTATTTTTAGAAATGATTTTTTACTACCATTTATTTATTAAAACTATAAATAATAGTTTTTTAAATTTTCATATGATCTTAATATTTTATATTTAATTCTTACATATATAATAATTACTCTATAAATTAGATAAATTTTAAATTTTCCTATCATTAAATGATTTATAACTCTATAATGTTTCCTTTTAAATTAAATATTTCCTTTTTTTCTTCACCTCCACCACCTTCATCTCCTCTTCTACCCTAGTCTATGCCTCTACGTCCTCTTTCACCCTAATATCCAAATATGCCTCCACCTTGGCCTCTGTCTCATCCTCCTATTATTACATGATAATAGATCACTGGTAGGGAAGTGGTGCCCTTATAACATGCCATCACATATAAAACCCCTTGATATGCAGATGAAAATTAATATATAAGCATTATGTTAATAATGATTCAGACCTCAAGAATATTTATATGGTTATATCCCATACTAGATCACAAAATAGTAGGTAATCACTTTAATTTGTTTTCGAAACCAATTCTGACACAATGTACACTTCCCACTCATCTCAAAATAGATTTACTTCTTCTTTTAAGTATGAAGGTTCTAGAAAATCTTGATTGTACTGAGAAAATATAGAAAATATAATAATTAATAAATATTTTTTAATGAAATTAAAATTACCTTTGTAAATTATGACTTCAGGGATATTGGTCTCTTCATTGTTTATGATCTCTCTCATAAATTTTAAAACATAATATCGGCAATTTTTTCATTATATTTCTTTATACACTAAAAAATCACTAGCTAGAATAAGTAAGATTATTTTAAATAAATTTTTATTATTAAATCATTCAATATATACCTTAATTTATTTCCATTTTAAGTAATCCACATGCTTTTTATGTTTAGTATCTGACTTCATTCCATGTAGAAGCCTATATTTAGTGACCACCCCATCCTAAAAATTTATTTTAAAACACATACTGAAATATATAATTCAATGTTTATCAGTAAAATATTGATTACAGTGTATTAAAAATTCACAATACACATCATGGGTGGTCAGTTTTTTAGATATCGTTGCATAAGATCCCAAAAAAAAAATATTTCAGTATCTATATTGACTAAGACTAGAATCCACTATTTCCTATGAAAGCACAAAAAGTTAGTAATAAAAAAAATAAAAATATATTTTATGTGATAAGATTTTTGAGATTTACCCATGCTTTGTAGGCATCAAAAAGGTTCCTTCGTCAGTTATTTTTTTCTCAAACGCATCATATAGCTCATATTTATTCTTCTCAATTTTTTCCTCCTCCAATGATGTTTCTTGGGTAGAAATGATATAGGGATTAATGAATCCAAATAGTTCTTCACATGGTGTTCCATTTATAAAGTAGTGATTTAAAAAAAATGTAGAAAATATTAATAGTTATTAACTTTAGTGAACATATTAGATCACTATATAGAAATATGTATTATAAATATGTACCTTATGTATGTATTCACAACTAATATTCCCAACCATTCAAACAAGAGAATCTCATTTATACTCTCGAGATAAACTACGTATGTAATGAAGGATTCAAATATTTATTCTTAAAATGAAATGTAAGAAATATTTTTATCTTTAAATGTGGTCTCTATATGAATTTTTAATGATAATAAATGTTGATGTGGAATTGGAAGTGAGAAGGTAATCCCAGAATTTCCTTTTGATTTCTTAGTCCATTCACTAGATTATCTTAAGTCAACCTTCAATTTCCCCATCTTTGTATCCATCTTTAATACAATACCTCACTTTAGACCATTTTTTATCAACTATTATAGGTTTTTTATAAAAAAATATTTGTTACCTCATATATCATTATAATATTAGATAGTCATGCTATGAGAGTTCCAATAGTATCATAAACCATTGTAATATCCATATCATCATTTGGAATAGGAAAACTTTGGGGTTAAATCCTGATCTATATCAATCCCTGCTACCATGTGATCTTTTTTGAGTTATTCATTGTGTAGCATGTATCTTAGGATATTATACACCATACCCATCACTAGAATGTAGTGTGTGGGTATTTCTAGATATAATTCACATAAAAATTTTCCCAAGAAAATTTTAGTAATATAAATTTACTATTATATGTTTGATTCACATTTAAAAGAAAAAAATGAAAATAATAATACCTTATGTATGGTATGCGGTTGATGGGAATGACTAGAATCAAATCTAGAAGTGTAATTTGGTTCTCTATGTGGGAATATTTATTCCACCATCGGTTTTATTTGATTCTTTCTCATATATTGGTCTGCCAAAACATAACGAAAAATAATATATTTCAAAACATCTAATTTTTCTTGAAATTTTTTCATCATATTATATTCATATTCTTGTAGTTTTTTTGTAAACAAAATGTGTTCTAGGAGACACTTAAAAAGATAATCCATTAACGCAACCATATTGTTTAGGCCAGTTCAAAGCTATTGATGTGTCTTTACATCTACTATGGTCACTATAAATTCTTATATCTAAATCATATAAAAATATATGAACATAAATATATATTTTTATGTAATACTGCTATAAATAATAACTAATTACTTTCATTTCATAATTACACATGTTTCCCATACTTCTTTTTTGTTTTCATAAATTTTTTTACCCTCTTTATTTATACGAGCCTCCTTCCACAACACATTATGTGGGATGGAAGTGGCTTCATATATTGATTCAAAAACATTCATAGAAACAATATATCATATTTTGTTTCATATCACATAAAACTTTTATTACTTATTTATACTATATACCAATTTTGTCTCTAGGGAAACATACTCTATCCTTTCATTGCAATATGGGTACATTATTTTTTATACGCATTCTATATTTTCAGTACACTTTTTCTATTTTATAACATAACAATTTTGAATCGAATGGGATACAATAAATAATTTCAAATAATATATTATCAACTATAATACAATTTAAATTATTTCTAATCACAATGATTGATGAAATAATTCTTTCATTCGTGTTTTATGATGTGTGCATAACTAACTGGTGGTGGAGATTTATTTTCCCCACAACATACCTAAGATTTATCTTCGTTGGAAGAGTATGGAAGCCTCTATGATCTTTTCAATGTTCATTAAGACATTTTTTATAGAAACCATTTAAAATAAAAAAAAACATTACAAATAATAATGAAAATAAAATCCTCGTTTCCGTATATAGTTTTTTGATAAAATATAAAGTATATCATACCATTACAATTATATATTTCCAAAGGTTTTTCATCATTATAGGTTGTATGTGGCCCCAAAACTCTATATCAATCGGTACAATCACCCTTACTGTGATCCCAACATAAATAATGAACATTTAATTATTGGGTTCAATAGGTTGGTCGTGTTAATTCCATTCAACATAAAATTTTATACCCTTAATTATTTTCATGGTATTTTTTCAATATTATGATGCTACATCATTCATGATTTTTTTTATTATAATGTTATTGATCCCCTAATAATTCTAAGGATTCTACATCAACAGTCTTTGATTCCCTTGAATTGGTAATATCATCATGTGTATAAGAAATTATCTTCATGAGTAATAAAACATATATATTAGATTATGTTGATGTGGTAGATAAAATATAACATTATGAGGAAAACAGTAGTATATTTAAAAAAAAATTAACCTTCTCATTGAAATATATTTATTTTTTTCTTAAAGGATGAAGGGATTCATATCCCTTACCAAGAATCCAAATATTCTATTTTTGGTCACTACTAATGTAGAAGATGATTTATATGTTGGAAAAAACATGAAATATTTTGGATGTCATAATTAGAGGGTCATCCTCAATTGAATTTTCATCTAACCTTATAGTTGTTTTAGTCACTAGTTGGATAAACAACCAAAATATATTTTCTGGATCTGAGAAATAAAATATTTTCACTACTTGTGATTCTATTATGATAGAATCATAATTTTACCCTTACACACTAAAATTCACCATCATGAAGCCCATTTAATTGACTTTCACTGAACTCTAATTTTCAACCCATTTAAAAAAATCATCACCTTAAATTTTGTATAATCAAAATCATGTATATGTTTGAAAATGATAAAATATGAAATATTCATATAAATTTAATTTCTGTACTTGGTACCAGATATGTGCATTTCTTCCACCACATGTGTAAATACACTATTTTTCATCATACTAAAGTCATAAAATTCTTCTTTATAGATTGTATAACTATTTATTACAAAACTAGTGTGTGATGCTATATTTTTATTTGGTCCCCTAGCTATCCATTGAAGTCATTTAGAAATTAAATTCAAATTTTTAGATAACTTGTTATAAATTTGATCTCTAAACCACCCTATAAACTATTGATTATGTGTATTTGGTATCCATCCCTCATCCCTCAATGGTTTTAGATATTTGATTTTTTTTTTTTGGAATTCAACGTATAGATCAAAATCTTTACTATTATGTAAAATGGAAAGGTGTTCTTGTTCCAACTCTGTGATGGTAATTCTAAATAAATATCTTCTAGAAATTCATTTTACCATAAGGTGTATTTTGTGATGATAATTTGGAAGACTAATGTTGTCAAAATCTAATTGGTAATTGGTACAGGATTCAATATATTCTTAAAAAATATTTCATTCTGCAATAAAACCTTTTGGATGACTTTGATTCTTGGAATACTCTTTCAAAATCATCATATTACATTCAATGGGTTACATCTATCTATAATGTATATGACCAAGTAAACCATATAGTGGACCATTATATCAAATAATTATTGTGGGAAGAACATATATAATTCATATAATATGATTGAAACCTCGATATTCATTATGGGAATAGTTACCAGGTCTATAAATTTATTACATTTGGCTTTGAAAAAGTAACAAAGTCTAGTAAATTTATGTCATTAATCATTTAGAAGAATGAAATGAAAAGAAACTAGAATCAAATATTGAATTAAAACATGATATTTTTGTGATTTTGTCCTTGAAACTTCAAATTATTTATTAACATGAAATTCTTGTTATTTGTTGAATACCCCTCTCAAACATTAACACCATTAAGGGATGTCATATCTAGATAGAGTTAAAATGTTTTAGGATTCAAATTATTCCCTTTACACTTCATCGGTTCCTACTCTACCCTAATCCCCATGTAAATAATTTCTAAACTAGCCTTGGCGACATTTTTTTTTCAAGCAACATTTAGAAATGTTTTAATAACACAATCAAATACATTTTTTCTACATGCTTGAAAACAAGAAAATGTATATTGTAAAAACAATTCAAATACGGTAATTCAAAGAAATTTTTTCTCTTATTCCTTGATGATTTCATAAGGAATTTAAAAAATGAATTAAAAAATAGTCTCAATATATTTTACTTCATTGAATAGTTGATCACCCATTTGTAGAGTCAGTGTTGTACCATAAGCAGCAAAGTCATTTGTTGCCCCATACTACATGGCCCAAAATTTGAAATATTAAATACTATGAGAATAATCTATTATAAAACCTATATCTCACGTCAATTTTATATCTTTGATCAATTGAACCAAAAATAAATCAATATCATTTCCATGTTTCTTTGGTCTAGATATATACAGTGACAATATAATTTATTTACACTTCTTTCATAACCATAGTGATAAGTTATAATTTACAAAAATAAGGGGTAACGCACTTTGAGTTCAACTCCATACACAAAAAGGATGTATTCAATCTATAGATATTGAAAGAAAAAAGTTTCTCAGATCAGTTCTAAATTTAGGATAATCATAAATCAATTTTCTTCCACTAATAAGAATATAAAAGATGACATGGGTTTCCATATTTACTTCTTGCATCTGCATACCATGTAAATTGTCTCATTGTTTCCATATCTATATAGTCTTCTAAACAATAGAATGATATCAATGTAATATAAAACATTCAAATGATCTGATTCATTTTTCATATATTGATTTTTCCACACATAGGGAATTTCTTAGGGGTTTATAGTCCTTGTAAAGCAATATAAAATATTTTGTACATGCATGTTTTTATTTAGAGATATTCCCCATTGAACATATCACTTGTTTAGTCTCATATATTCTACCTAAAAGTAAATTTTCTTCTGGTATCATGTCATTTAGGAGACCAATTAGTTCATTAAATATGGTTTCACTCCATCTACTACCATCTATAAATTTATATAACTTCTAAAACAACTTTGGACAATCCTGAAGTTAATATACAATTTTCATTTTCATTTCTTCCATGTGATCTCCATTATGATTTACAGTGGTGTTCAAATCAAATGATCCATAAACCATAGTATCATACCAATCAGCATGCATGTTAAATTTTCACCATGTTTAGTCAAAAATTTATTGATATAATCTATTCCATAACAAATAAAATGTTATTAAAACTCTTCCAGACTAATTTTTCTTGAATAATAACAACATGGACTGGATATAAGGTTTGAGAAGGGTCACATGAATTATCTATAAAAAACATGATCAACTATCTAACTCCATCTTCATAATATTTTTTCAAAAGATTAGTGTTTATCATTTTTGATTCATATCCTTCATATTATGTTCATGAAATATTCATTTTTTATAATAAATAAATAAATACAAATAATATATTCATTATCCAAGGAGAAATTTGTAAATATTCTAATAAGGTGACCCCAACATTTGATGGTTTTAAATAATTTGAATATACTTTGATGGAAATTGATAATTGGATTTATGAAAAGAAATATTCCACTATGGAAGGTGTTATCCTATGGATTTATCCAAAGGTGAAAGTTATATATAACTATCATCCTCATCAGCTTCATCTCCCAAATAGTTATCAATACATTTTGTTTTTTGAGACTCATCCCCCATCTCTTCTGGACATGTACCTATGTTGTTTGAACTACTTTGAGCAGTAGTCATCCCATATTGGGTACCAAGGATTATTTTGGATGACTACTACTCATAGTATTTAAATAAAAATAGAATAGATGGTGGATGAGTCTCAATAAAAAAATGAAATAATAACTATTTGGGTGATAAAGTTTATGAGGATAATAGGTGTCTCCTTAAAACATTTTAAATTTCCACATATTAATTTAAAAGTTCAAATATCAACTCAAAAAATACTTTCAAAATTCAAAAATATGCTTTATCAGTTTTTAAAACTGTGCTTGAAATATGTTTTTTGAATTCCACATGAAAATCAAGATATTTTTTCAAAATAATAAATGGGATACGAACCCCCTTTTCTATAAAGACAATTATCATCAAGTGAAAAATTTTAAAATTGTTTTAAAAAATCATTAATAATAAATTAAATGTTTAAAACTATTTACATAGAAAGATGTAAACTTTGAAATGTTTGAAAATTTAAAGTTTAACTTTGAAATCACTTAATCAACTTCAAAATAATGATTTCATTTTAGTTAATTTTTAAATAAAACAACAATTTTTCATTTCAAACCCCACATTAATATTTAATACAATGATTCCTTCTTCAAAAATGAAATTATAAATATGATTAAGCATAAAAATTCTAGTTAGGAGACCACCCTATCTAAAGAAAATAATGATTATTAAACATTTTATAAAGTTAAAATGAAATAAAAATAGAGAATATGTTTTTATTATTTTATCAAAATGAAACCATGATATTTTACTAACACCAATCATTATAAATGAATAATTTTTTAAATAACAATTCATAATACTTTATTAAACTATTTCTTCGTTTTCTATATAAATGATAAAATAACATGAAGATCGTTTTCCATGGATCAGTCCTTATTTATTAAAAACACACATTTAAAAATCACTATAGTTTTTTTCAAGATATGAAACTAAGGAGGAAAATAGGGTATAATAAAATGTAGCTAAAATTAAATAAATAAATAACCATAATTCATTAAATAAATTAATCATCATAATTAAATAATTAAAGGATTGCTGGTTGTGCTCAGTTTTGACACTCGATTGATGTGTCACATGAAATAGTGGGAGGATGGTTATATATTTCCTTTTAAAAAAAGGATTTTAATAAAGAATTTTTATTAGGTTTGGTTTGGATGGTTAAAATAGGTGAAGAAAAAAAAAATAAGAATGTGAAATGGCGTTTTGAATGTCATACTGTGCTAGGAACAACATAGTGTATGTCACAGTGTGCCATAGAAATATGGATTTTGATCTTGTTCTGTATGACCCAATTGTCACTAGTGCTAGCCAAAGTGCGATCTTATAGTAGTGAAAAAAAAATTCACTTATTAATCTGCAAGGGGCTTAACTAAAAGGGTGTATATAATTGAAAACATTAATCTAATTTGGAAAAAATATCAAAAATAGCTTACTTCCATTTCAAATATGATAATGACATCAAACATTCCATTTGAACCAATTCAAAAATTTAAAACAATTAAAGGAAACAATACATCCATGTTCTTTGATAATGTGAAAATCATCTTGAAAAATAGTCAAACATGATCTAATATATAGAAAACCATGATAAAAACATTATTATAATTCATTAAAATTCATAAGAAAGCATAACATAAAAATTCATTTTGATTCATTCAATGAACACCAAGTGTGGAATTTCAACAAACACTTTCTGTGTGTTATATCCATAGAGGGAAGTTCAAAATATTTAAAGTTAAGAAAAAATCCTTTGATATTAATTTAAACTAAATAAAAAAACTTTTAAATACATAATCCCATCATGAATAATTATAATATAATTTACTTTAGATAAAACAGGTATTTAAAAGATGTAAGCATTCATGCTTCCACGATTAAAGGAAAGTCAATGAAGCCACCACCTAGAATTGATGAAATCGCTATGTGGAAGTCTTAATATGCTACAAGGATGAAATAAAATCCCTTAAAGGGTCAATAAAAAATCATAGAAACCCCAAATAAGAAATTCATTCAAGATGGGAAAGCAGCGATGGATAATGAATAAAAAGAGATAATGAACAAAAAATGTAAAAAGGTATCTCCAAATAAGAAATCAATGAGTGAGGAAGAGGAAAAAATAAAATAACTTGAACTAAAGCTTTGATTCATTTGAGATAAAGTATAGATATCACCAAATCTTGGATGTGTTTCAGCCTTGTAATTTTTCGATCCTTGATTCGTTCGAGCCTTCGATTCAATCCTTGGATTTGTTCAAGCGTTGATTCGATCTTTTATTCAATGAGGAGGAGCATTATCTGCATGTGGATTCCATGATAAGATTTTGATATCAGGACTGGTTAGTGTTCTTTAAATGGATTGGGGATACTTTTATCTGTGTTTCCAAAAAAGCGCTAATAAAGATACCTTTTATCAGTGTTAAATTAATATGTGATGATAAAAAAGAAATGTTATCAGTTCTTTTTAGCACTGATAATTATAGAGGTTTATCAGTACTAAAAAAGAACTAATAAAAGACACCTTTACCGTTACTAAAGTTTTAGTGCTGATAAAGATATATTTTTATGAGTGCTAACAAATGTTAATAAAAGTCATCTTTATCAGCACTAAAACCTCAACGCAAATAAATGATTTATAAATATAATTATATATAATTTTATTTGAAAATATAATTACATATTTATATATCAATTAATTAAAATTTCATAGTTATTTAACTATAAAATTATTTATTTATAATTATATATGCAAATGTTTTAAAGAAAATACTTTTTCTTTGTATTAATAAATATATAATTTTATAAATATTGTAAATATACATTTATATATATATATATATGTGTAAATATATTTATAATTATAAATTAATAATTATAATATATATATATATATCATTATATATATATATATATATATTGTAAATATATTCACAAATTAAATAAATTTATTATAATTTTGTAATAATAAATATTTTTATATCATTATCTGTATATAAATAATTATATATATATATAATAAATAAAAATAAAAATAAAAATAAATGTTTTGAATATATTAATTATTTATATATATTTATTATAAGTTTATAATTATTTAAATATATATTATTTATTTATAATTATAAAAATAATTTTTTTAAAAATAACATTTATATATTTATATATTCATATACATTTATATTTATATTATTATATATATATTTAATAAATATATATAAATATAAATATAAATATAGTAAATATGTTCATTATTTAAATAAATTTATTATAATTTTCTAATTATTTAAATATAAATATTTATTTATTAATAATTATATAAATACTTTTCTTAAAAATAAAAATTTATTTATTTATAGTTATGAATATATAAATTTATAAAAATAATAAATATATATTTACAAATATATTTATTTATAATGTTTAACAAAATATTTTTAACATTATTAATCAATATATAGTCCTAAATTAATGAATGTTAAAAAAGAGTGAAATTGAATAATTAAAAATCAGTACACCTTAAAATTATTGAAAAAATAGATATGTTTTCTTAATTAAATATAAATTATTAAAAAATGGGTATATATTCAAATAAAGATGAATACAATTTGAAAATATTAAAATGAAATAAATAAATAAATATAATAAATAATATAAGATGATTAAATTCATTTAAAAATAAAAAATAAAAAATAAAAAAAAATGAAAAATCAATCAATACCTTACTCTAATAATATTTAAAATAAATAAATAAAATCTATTGATTCAAGAAATAATATATTAAATATCTTAAGTTATAACTAAATTAAAAAATGAATACTAATATTTGAATAGATTAGATAAATATTTTGATTATGTGTTTCTACATAAGTTCTCATAAATTACGTAAATATTTGTGTGTGTGTGTTGTATATAAAAATGAATTAATTATGTATATGTATGTGAAATCAATGAAACACATGTTTCATATATGTTGAATTAAAAAATCAAATTTCATTCGATCAATTCCATTACTCCATCCAATTGTTATGTATTTTTAATTAATATTAATTTTTAATTATAAACCTTTCTTCACTAAATATATGACTTATTTAATGTAAAGAATAAATATTTTTTAATATATAAATCATATTTTAGGAAATATTACATACATTCACACACATATATATATATATATATGAAAATATTTTTATATTGAATTTCTTAAGCAATAA
This sequence comes from Viscum album, assembly GCA_963277665.1. Taxonomy (NCBI): domain Eukaryota; kingdom Viridiplantae; phylum Streptophyta; class Magnoliopsida; order Santalales; family Viscaceae; genus Viscum; species Viscum album. Next base: position 1,780,463,107 of record OY728157.1, read on the forward strand.
ATATGTATGAGAGGCATTAAAAATAAATGATACATTAATATGTTTTAATTATTACATTTTAATCATTTTATATATTTATATTTCTTATATATTATAATTTTTAATTTATAATTATCATCTATATATATACTAAACTTATTAATTTTTTTAATAATTACTCCATTAATAATTTTTTAAAATAATTTTTTAATTTTTTAATTTTTTAATTTTTTAATTATTACAATTTATTTTTTTTTTGTTTAATTATTATAATTTATTCATTATACTTATATACTACTTAATATATATATATATATATTAAATATTTATAATCTTTATATGTATATTAAATTTATTTATTTTTATTAGTAATTATTTAATTAATAAAATATTAATATTTTTCTTAATTAATCAATATTTATTTTTTATTCTTTTAATTATTTCAAATTATTCATTATATATATATATATATAATATTAATTATTAGTATTTATAATTTATATATATGTATATTAACTTTATTCATTCTTATTAATAATTATTCAATTAATAAAAAATATAATAACTTTTTTAATTTATTAATTTTGTATTTTTATTTGATTAATTGTTTTATTTTATTTGGAACCATTATGTGTGCTAAAAAATCTATGAAAAGTGATACCCTTTATCAAGGATAAAAATTAACCGCTTATAAATAGCATATTTTATTAGTATTAAAAAAAGAAATAATAAAGGTTATCCTTTATAGTGCTAAAAAATCACTGATAAAGGGTACTTTTTATTAGAACTCCTTTTAGAAATTATAAAAGGGACCTTTATTAGTTCTTTTGGCTAGCACTGATAGATGCAAGTGCTGTTAAAGTCATGTTTAATAGTAGTGCATGAACATGATTCAGATATCCATATATACAATTCCATTATGTAGAAGTGTTTCACTAGTTAGATCTTTAGGTGGTTGACCAATTGGGCCTTTTGATTAGGGGGTAGTTGTAGAATGGATTGGGGATTTACCTTCTCGGTGCAGTATATTGCTTCTGAGTTTTCCATGGAGCTGAAGATGATTGGGATATATGAGGCCATATAGATCTCTCAAAATTTTCCTACTGTAAAAAACTCTTGATGTAAGAGCTACTCTGTTGCTAAATTCTAGACACAAACACTTTACACCTTATTCATGGTGAGTTATGTATTAATCTATAGGATATTGAAAAGATATACAACCCTCCAACATTGTTATGGATGTATAATGAGCTCCCCCCACCATCCATATGGGATAATGTTTACCTCCATGTTTTATTGACCACCAAATCATGTTTATGTATGATATTAATGAGATTTGTGTTTTATTATAACATTTAATTTTATAATATAGATTGGTGATATTTTGGTTAAGTCTAGAAAATAATCACTATTAAGGATGAGTCACCACCAATCAAGTCTTTCCACAAAAAAGACTCACAGTTAAGGATGAGCCACTTCCAAAGAAGTCACACCACTTGGATGAGTTTTTCGCAAAGTGTTAAGAATATTTACTATCAGCAATGAGTCACTAATTAGATGGATAAATATAAAAGTATGCTACAAAATTTTATAATATCTTACCATAGACACAAAAATTTGGCTAAGTTTTGGAGTCACCTACTTCTTAGAAGAGTCACCGGTAGAGACTCAGTGAACACTAGAAGTACTCCCCATTCCAAAGACTCACTGCCAGATCCAAACACCACCAGAAACCTGTCACCATTCTAAAGACTCTACAATAAAATTTTTGTTCATTTTGAATAAAGTATTTCTAAGGACTATTTTATCAAATTTAATTCCCAAACATATTTTAATTATTGTTCCTTAATTTCTCGATTGAGATACATTAAATATTGTGTCATCCCAGAGTATGAGGTCTCAGGATATGTAGATTTCTTCTCACGAGGATGATGATGTTGATGATATGAAAGGAAGCGTACTTCCTCATACCAACAGATTCTTAGAGATGGAACATAAATACACAAATAAAAGTGCACATAATAATTGAGATTAAACTCATTACAAGAACTAGAAGGTGTTGCATGTTGCATCTTACTTATAAAAAATAGTGAGAGTGGATCTTAACGAACATTTAGATACAAAAGTATTACCACAGTGAGTCTACAAAAAACGATTTTCAGATAAATATTAAAACTTTGACTCGATCCTCATCTTAAGCCACATTCAATACATAGGAGGTATAGTGATTTTCATACAGAGAAACATGATTATTTCTACATTCTTAATTTATCTGTTTATTCATTTGTATTTAGGTTTTTACAAGTGTGTATACACTCTTTTTATTAAAAACATCATATCTCATACTTTAAACAATAATATACTTATATATATTATCAAACATATTTTACACTTTTTTCCTATGTGTTGTGGAACATAGTCAGTTGTGACATATTTTTTTTATTCCCACAAATACAATGAAAGAAGTCCATGTGTATCCCGGACCGTTGTCATGTACCTGATCCAGGTTATGGATCAATGTTTTTCATAAAATATTGGCACTAATTGATTTCCATGTGGATAGTACCAAGTCTCATATTTAGTCCAAACCTCTTGTTTTCATTTTCCACTGTTTGTTTTGTTTGTTTTATCATATATCTTTATAAATATTTTTTAAAACTAAAAATAAATACCACTACTTTGATAGTTGACCTTAATTAGTGTTTATATAAGTTATTGATTGAGTAAATTTATTTCAACTGTTAAAATTAATATTATATTTTGGTTTAACTGTGAACTAATCAACCATTAAAAAGTCTTCTAAAAGATAAATATTTATACCAATCTACGATTTTTGTGAAATAGGATATATTTAAATTATTTGGGTGATTTTATTTTAATCTATTTTTGAAAGAATTTTTTTATTGGGTACTCAGTTCACCCCCCCCCCCCCAATTGAGATAATCACTCTGACCAACATTTTTTTATCAAAGGTGTAATATTTAGTATCAATGTTGTCAAAAAGTTCTAAACTATGATTTTAGTTGTTCTTTAAAGATCTTAAAAAAATTAGTTCTAAATTGAAAATTTTTAAATGGATAATAAACCTTAATTTTATACTAATAAAAGACCTTCTTTTTTAATGTAAAAAATTATACTCAGTATAAGATCAAAATAAAAACTCTTAAAGAGAGTATGTCATTTGAAATCTGGTCCACTATTGAGGATAAATATGAGTTACCTAAGACCTTCAGAAAGGATTGGAGTGATGCTACCATGTTATCTTATAATAATAATTATAAATCCATGAATTACCTGTATTGTGGTCTCAGATATGAGGATTTCGATAGAATTTTGGCTTGTAAAAAATATTATGAAACATGGGATACTTTACCTATTTAAAATACCGGAACAACCATTGTTAAAGAGATGATATTATATATTTATACTATTAAGTATGATAATTTTAAGATGAAACATGATGAATTAATTTCTAACACATATCTCAGGTTTAATGAAATTTTGAACAACATGAACTCCCTAGTAAATCAGGTATCGAACAAGGATTAGATTATGAGGCTTCTTAGATGTCTTCCTAAATTATAAAAGGGGAATTCTGTGTCAAATAGATAATACTGTGATATTATTAAAATTTCTGTTATGGAATTAACTTTTAAATTAAGGACATAAAAATAAGAACTGAAATTTCATAGAGAAGAGGATGATGAGGTGAAAATAAATTAATAGCTTTCAATACTTCTACATCCAATAAAAAGGAAAATTAAAAGGAAATGATACAATTTAAATGTTCTAGTGACTCACAGCGATGAGGAAATGTCCCATCTGTTTATATGATTCAAAAAGTTCATATAATAAGAAGATGTTTTCCAGAAAGGCTAGTTATAAAGTAATGTATGATTCTAGAAGAACCTGGAAGAGAGGTTAAAAAGGGATAAAAACACTAATGAAATTACATTTTATGAATGAAATTACAAGTAGAATGTAAAGGTAGACTATCCAAAATTTATGTACAAAAGTAAATATGATAAAAAGGATAGAAAATTCAAGAAATACAAGAAATAGAATTCATGTTCCTCTAATAATATCTCTAGTGACTCAAACTTTACCCCTGAACAAACTTCTGACCGATCCAACACGTGACTCTGAAAGTGAATGTAAGGATGATTACATGTCTAATGAATATATGTTTGAACATTTTAATATTCAAGAAGACACTTTAAATGAAATTAAGGATAAATATAATTATCTAAAAAAATATCATTATTTATTTTTCAATACTAAGTGTCACCGTTCTTTAGAGAAAGAAAAGAATACTTAGTTTTTAAAATAAAATACTAAAATTAAATTAACTAATGAAAAACTATGGAAGGACTTATAAAAGTTAACCAATGGTAGAGAAACTCTAACTAAAAAACTAATAAAACTAGTTAATCCAAAATATGTAACTGGTATAAGATAAAAACCTGGATAGAAAAGAATAGTTAATAGAAATTTTGTACCAAAATTAAAATTTGAAGGTTATACTACCATTTATTACTATATAATACCAATCAATGTGGTTATTTAAAAAAAATTCTATATTCTATCTATAAAATTTCTATTAATCAAATTTTTTTACTAAATCATTGATTACAAACACATCTATATCTAATAAAATCTAGTAAAACATTATTCCTTGTGTAAATTTTGATCAATAGGGAATCTTCTTGATGAACTCCTATAAAGGTATATGGTACATTCATAATCAATTATCAAGGAATATTATAGGAGACTAATCATGTTTCAAGAGCCTAAAATAGGTTAATTGTGGTCATTTCACCTTTAGTGATAATGTTAAAGGGAAAATCATAGGCCTTGGAAAATTTGGTAACATCAATTTTGTTTTAATTTCCAAAGTATTGTTGATAGTTTGATGTATAATTTTCTTATCATCTCACAATTATGTAATGATGGTTTCATGTTATATTTTAGAAAAATCAATGTAATATTATTTATTCTAAATATTATTTAGTTTTTATTTCTTTATGTAATGAACATGTTTATACCATTGATCTTAATCCACTAATTTCTCAAAATTATTCATGATTGATTGAATTTCAAAAAAATCTTGGATATGGAATAGGAGACTAGGACACTATAATATTAACTCTCTTATGAAGCATACTAATAATGGTTTAGTCATGGATCTATCCAAACTCGAGTTCCCAAATGATAAAGTATGTAACCCCAGTCAGAAAGGGAAAAACACATGATTTATTTTATATTAAAGAAAGAAGTTTTAACATCTCAATATCCTGAGTTGGTTGACATGGATTTATTTGGACAATCTATAGTTTCTATTCTAAAGGAATATCACTATTTTTATGTACTATTAGATGAATTTTCTAGGTATATTAGGGTTTTCTTTCAAGCTCACAAAAGTGAATCCCATTCTTATTTTACAAAGTATTATAGATCTATAGAAAACTTATGTGTACATAGAATTAATAACTTAATAAGTGACCATGGTCGTGAGTTTGAAAATATTTATTTTTAATAATTTTTTTAACAAAATGGATATAAGTAAAACTTATCTAATCGTAGGACTCCTTAAAAGAATAGATATGTCAAATGAAGGAATAAAAAACATCAAAAGATATACTGGGCTATGTTTAATGAATATGACTTACTTTTCTATGTTTGGGTAGTGGCTGTGAACACAACCTGTTATATAATCCATCATGTTTTAATTATAACTATCTCGAAGAACAACCCTTCTGAATTTTGGAATAATAGAAATCCTAAGGTTAATTACATTATAGATTTTGGTAGAAAATGGTTTATTCTATACACTATGGATAATATTGAAAAATTTTCCTCCAAAAGTGATGAAGAAATGTTCATAGGTTATTCAAATCTCTAGTAAATCTTATAGAGTTTCTAATAAAATGACAAATAATGTGGTAGAATATATTCATGTAAAACATGATGAGATATATCCACATGATCCCAATGTCTCTTTAAAAATATTTGAGGTTGATTTATCTTCTTTGAACATAAAATCTAAATCTTATTCTTCTTCTATGAAGCAAGTAGAAAAATCATATAATTCTAATGAAATTCTAGAACATGAACCTGAACCAATATAGTACCTTGAGGTGACAATCACCTCTTTCTCTAGATCAATTAGGACCCTTAAGTACCATCATTTATATTTTGTAGTTGGAGACCTAGACTGAGGTACACATTCTAGAGCTTCTCTATGAAATTAGGTTGAACATCATGCCTTCTTGTCATAACTATAACCATATAACATCAATGAAAAAATTAATGATGAATTCTGGGGAATGGATATGAAACAATAATTAAATTTTTTTAAAAGAAATAAGTTTGAGAACTTGTTGATAGACCCAAGGATACCTTTAATATAGTAACTAAATGGGTGTTTATAAATAGGGTAGATGAATCAGTCACAATATTAATAAATAAGGCTTGAATAGTTGTATCAGGTAAAAGTCAAGAAGATGGAATAGGCAATGAAGATACCTTTGCAAAATTAGCTAGAAATGAATACATTGGAATATTATTAGCCTATGTATCACATCTAGATTTAAAACAATATAAAATGGATTTTAAAACGTCATTTTTAAATGAGTATATAATTGTGGTTGTTTTTTGTTGAACAACCTCTAGGTGTTAAAAATCACAGTTTTTTAAATCGTTTTTTTTAATAAAAAAAATATTTATATTGCTTAAAACAAGCCCTAAGATATTGGTATGATAGGCACATCTATGTTCTTATTTCAAAAGTTTTTCAAAAAGGTATATTTGATCCCACCCTTTTTAGAAAATGAATTTCTAAAGATGTTTTAGTCGTATAAATTTATGTAGATCATATTATTTTTGGATCTTCATGAATTTAATGATTTAATGAATTTTCAAAAATAATAAAAATGGATTTGAAATGAGTTTAATGGGTGAACTAAATCTCTTTCTTGGTTTCTAGATTTTTCAAAATAATTAAGGAATTATTTTAAATCTAATTAAATATACTAATGATATTTTAAAGCATTTTAACTTTCATAGAACAAAAATTAGTGATACTCTAATGAGTATCACATATAAGTTGGACCTTGATGAATATGGGAAACTAATGAATCAAACTAGTTATAGAGGTATGGTTGGAATTATTCTCTACTTGACTATTAGCTAACTATATATTATTCTTAGTGTTTGTATGTGTGAACTTTTTCAAGAAAACTCAAAAGAGTCACACTTGATAAGTATAAAATGAATTTTTAAACACCTCAAATATAATACCAATTTAGTCCAGATGCTAATTTTGGAGGATATACATTAGATTTAAAAATAACATTAGAACATGTCACCTTTTAGGCATGTCGCTAGTATATTAGTTTAGTAAGAAACACAATTATGTTTCTCTATTAACTACTGAAGCTGAATACATAGTTGAAGGTAGCTGTTGTGAAAAAAAATTTGGATCAAACATATATAACAAGACTATAGTTATAAATTCTGAAATTCCCCTATAAACTGTGAAAAATAAAATTTCTATAAATATATGTAGGAATCATGTATCACATCCAAGAACAAATAATATTGATGTAATACATCACTTTTTGAGAGATCAATTTCAAAAAACAGATTTCACTCTTCAATATATTGGTACAGAACATAATCTTGCAAATATCTTTACCAATATTTTGAATTATAAGAGAATGAATTTCATAAAACATGAATTAGGTATGATAAATTTGGGTCAAGTTTAATTTTACAGGACTCTCCATCGAATATTTCTCAACATGGTGGATGTCTCACTGTTGTGAAAGTCTCAAAATTTTTAATTAATCACCATTATGAAAGTATCACCACCAATACTTCTCACCGTTGATACTTCTCACTATTGATAATTCTCATCATTGATATTTCTCACCGTTAATACCTTCTCACCATCGAATATTTTGCACTGTTACAACTTTTCACCATTGGATTCCTCATTCCTTGTATAATTTTTTTGTTTCATGCTATTAGTTATTAGAATACCTGTTTTATTTTTAATTTCATTAAGGTTTTTTAATTTTATTATTCAATTCAATTGTTTTTCATGTTTGGATTTTTAAATATTATTTGGATTTATATTTTTTCAAATCCCTAAATATGAGATGATATAAATTAGAAAACTATCTAATTCCAAGGTTAAATCTTTCCTCAAAACTTTTTCCCTAGATACATATTGCAACCCTTTCTTCTCCATACCTTTTGACCATCCTTTCCCCTTAAACTGATCCAATCGAGCCGACCACCATGGATAGAGTGAAGCATCCTTCAGAATCTTCTACCTACAAATAATATTCCATGAAGAAGAAGGAAGGTGAAATGATTCATCTTTCAGTATTTTTACTGGTGAACCTTGATCCTTCCAATCATGCAGTTATACTGGAGAAGGATATTCAAACTAAATGGTTTCTTTCATGTAAGTCATTGGTGCTGATCATTATACAAAACCAAGGATATATGGAATGGTTCTAGTCAAATGAGATGTTTTTTCCTAGGTTGGTATATTAGTTTCATTAATATGTGGAGTTTAGTTTTGTAGAAGAAGTACAATATTGGGTGCGAGGTATGATTAATTTTCATTGAATTTACCATTATTTCATGCAGTGGTATGATTATTTAAAAGTTCCATATGAATTAGTATTTAATGATTATCAAGGGACTATTCTAGAGTATAGTGAAGATTTTGTTTATGAATATTCCCTTTTCGAGTTAACATGATATGGATTTTTACGAAGGATATTTATTTCAGAGCATGATGGAGAATAAAAGTTATTGTTTATGTTCATATAACACATGTTTTTCTCATTGAAGGAAGTGAAAAATAATATAATAAAGTATCTTTTTATGAGAACTTCAAGAGTAGTTTTAAATATGATGATAAAAATAGTGATGATGCAGGTGAAGAAGATGAATAAGATGTATATGATGGAAGTGATTATGGAAAAGGAGATGATAATGAAAATGATGATGATGGTGGTGGTGAAAAAAGACTAAAATATGATGTTCCTAATGGTAGAATTAAAAATTATGATGTGGAAATTCCTTCATCCCTTGTTTCTTCATCATATTCCTCAGGTTCTAATTCTATGAAAACTTCAAGTCATATGGAATAATTTGTTATAGAAGAAAAGGAATCAACTTATTAGGGGGAGAAATATTAATGTTTAGAGAGTCACCATATAGTTGGTGCTACTATTGATGGAGGTAGTGTGACTATTACTGATGATAAGATAGTATTAGATCAAGTTGTTATTGATAAAATGAGAGTTTTTACTGCTATTGAGAATTATGTGGATGAGAAGATAGAATCTGAGAATATTGATCAAGTTTTTTATGAACAAAAGAATATCTATACCTCGGTTTATATTACTTTTGTAGTGTAATTTACTATTATAGTTTCTCTAATTGTTGAGATTATTGGTATGTCTAGTGTCTATTGGTTGAACCTATGTATAATGAGTACGAAAAAATTTGTAGTAAATTTGGGTGTCCACCAAAGAATGGTGGACCTTGTCATTGAGTTGTAATGGATCTAAAGGATCATTAGTTCATCAAATTGATGCTTATGAAGAGTTTCAATATTTTGAATCTGATTTACCTTTTAGGTTTAAGCCTGTTAATATTTTTCCTATGCATTATATCCCACTAGTTCCTATTGACATGGTCAACATGGTTGACTTAGCTTCTTTCAGTGAAAACCTATTTCTGATTTTGATGTGAAGTTGAGAAATCAACCTATCTTGGTTACTAAATTAATATAAAGGGATTCTTGATATTTATTTGAACTAGTGATTCCACATATTCAGCTGAAGATGATGTAGCATATTCAAGAAGTGGAAATAGAAAAAAAATTGACCAGTGTTTTGGAATCCTAAAAATATACCATTAAAGAGATTCAATATTATTTGTCTAATTATTTTGAATCCTTATATGAAAGGTTTGAAAATATTACCTCCACATCCTCTAGTGATACTACCCCTCCTCATCCTATTTTTCATGATGATATTCTCAGATCTACTGTACGGGAAGAGCTTAGAGCTGCTTCACATGGTGGACCCTCCATACCTCAAGAAAGTATGAGGACATTTGATAATCATAGTTATCATGTACTCATTTAAGTTATAAATTATGTAAATCAAATTATGTTTGAAAAAGATACTATAAAATAATATATATAGCACCATTTCTTATTTTAATAATTGTTCCATAATTGCTCGAAAGAGATTCATTAAAGATTATACCAGCCCTATGTATGAGGTAAAAGGATATCTAGATTGTTTATCACAAGGATATTTCTATTGCTGATAAAAGAGGAAGCATAATTTTCATTCCAATAAAAGTTTATAGATGGACCATTTAGACACACATAGAAATGTACACGTGAAGTTCACTAAACCTCGTTACAAGAACTAGAAGGTACTACATACTCAATGTTTCTTACACAAGAAAATGACAGTGGATTTTAATGATCATTCAGATCCTAAAGTCTGAAAAAGTAGTATATGGTACTCTATTTCACTGCAATTCTCAAAACCATGACCCAAGAATCATCTCGAACTACATTTAAGAGTCAGGACCTATAAATATTATCATACAAAGAAGTGATATTATATAAAAATTAATACATTTTCTATTTTTTCTTTTATATTTAAAATATAATTAGTGTGTGTTCACTCTATTTATTACACACATAATGTCTCCTACTTTAAACTTGTTTCCAACATGTTGTAGTACATGTCCGGTTTTGGATTGTTTTATTATTATTCAATTGAATACTGTAGAACATGTCCTTGTACAACTTGGATAGTTTTATTACTATTTTACTACCTGGCCCAGGTTGTGGGTCAAAGATTATTTTTATAAACTACATTTATTTCCAAGTGGATAAGAATAAGTCTAGGATTGAGACTAAACCCATTATATTTATTTTCCACTATGTGTTTTGTTTGTTTTGTTTTTTATCATTAATATTTAAAACTATTTTTTTAAAACATCAATAAAATACCACTACTTTGATAGTTAACCTTAATTCTTGTTTATATAATATCATGGTTTAGTAAATTTATTTTAAAGGTTAAAATTAATATTATAACATTTTTTAAATGAGAGCTAATCAATCTTTGAGAAATAGTTTAATAGATAGTGATTTAAATCAATCTACTACTTTGGTTAAATGATATATATTGAAATTAATTAGTGGATTTTATTTTAATATTTTTTAAGGGAAATTTTAATTGTGTATCCAATTCACCACACTCTTGAGATACTCACTCTAACCAATAGAAAATTTAGACAGGACTCATCCTGTTGCCTGAGATTTAATAAATTTTTTCTAGAAGGCCCTAAAAATGACCCAATTCCAAGGGAAGATATCCCATTAAATAAATTGGTGAAATATTTCATTAGGAAATTCCATTCCGATATGAAAGAAAATGATCCAAATGCCTACCCTAATAAGGACCCCTGAAATGTTGATGGTGCATATTGGACCACAATTCAATAAAAAAAATTACCTTATATGGGTGGGAGGTTTTCCCTAATGATGATTGGACCATCGAGGTGGGCGGTTTCCTTTCTATATACATGAGCTGGTACTTAATTTTAAAGATGGAAAATGATGGATTTCAGTTCTCAACTTTCATGACGGAGCCTTCCATGGTATGAGAGAAATGTATTGGCTTATCTGTCTCTATATTGGCCATATTCTATCACCTCTTATGACATATATATAGTGGAATATTTCTACATAGAATATCCATCTTCTTTCAGGTGTTATGAAATTGGATGGGGGATGATACTGGGAGTGTACTATAGTTCCAAAAGGTAATCAGTTCATCCATGGTGATATAATGCTCACAAGGATCATAAATCCCTTAATATAAGACCATGTTGTCTCTAGTTATTAGATCTAATCCCTTATTAATAGATAGTGTGTCCAAATATAGAGATATAATTTTATTTATAGGGGTCATGAAAGGTTTGTGACAACTCATATTGATCAATATATAAAGTGTGATTTATGTGCAGATCAGATTAAGGAATATCAGAAGAACCCCATACTCTGGTTGAACAAGGTCAATAAATTTTTCCCTTTGATAAAAAATGATAATAGGTGAAGGAATTAACATTTTAACATCATGTGGTAGATATTTGTCCATCATGTAGTTGAAATTTCATGAAACCTAGACATTTTACTTATAGTTTAACATAATGTGGTTAGGAAGTGGTAACCAATGTTAAATTTTTTGTGAGATATCCTTGGGGAAACTTTTCACTAGTCGAATGGGTTTAGATTCATAGAGTATCTTTTATATATGCATAATATTATTTTTTATTAGACATATTTTGGATACCTTCTTGTGTAGATTTATCATGAGTTCTTGCAATCAACATTTAGATCTGAATCATGCATAAACAAGATGATTTTTTATGACTCTATCCTCTTTGTAAATTGTTACGTGGTAGTTTTTTCATGTAGTTTAATGTCATGCATCTAGGAGATAAAATTCACAAGTCTGACCCATATGAATATATTGGTTTATTTTCATCATTTATATACTGTGGATGAACATAGGATTAGATATATAAGCATCACTACGTATCCAATTATGACATGAATAAATCCAAAAATAGTTCTTGAGAAACAATTCAGTTTAATGTCATGTGGAAGGGATATACACTCCCCATTGTGAAAAAGGGATATTGTGATTGGGCCCTAGAATGGGGGTCTCAGAATCACTAAATATCATTTAATGGTAGGAATCATTCCCAACATAGTTCTTGAATGGGAAACGCCCTACCAAGGTCTGACTCATACTTAGAGTGTGTCATGTTCCCATTTATTCTTATAGCTAGTCTTGGAATTGGATATCAATTCATCACTACATATTTTGTGATGATAGTAATTAACTAACACATAATTATTAAATGGATATTTGGTGTGATATCAACATCAATGATAGTGGTCCCTTTAGGTGAGGTCAACAGTGATGCCCAATTTTGTGTCATGCAAGATACATCAACCATGCAGTTTAACATCATGTGGAGAAGAATCATGGTGAACCATTGAAGTTCTTTCATATAGGACCATGATAACCCCATCATGAGCTGATATGTCTCAATCATATGGGTAATAACATACTGAAATTTATAAGACCATGTGAGCAATGCTCAATGTGGGAAATAAAGAATGATAATGGTTCCTTTATTGAACATGAGGAAAATGATAAAGGATAGTGGAATATTGAATCATGCATTGGCTAGGACAAGATATAAGATCTAACTATCCATTTTCATATCATTGGACTTAAAACCAAGTCATACATAGTTATGGAAAACCCATATAGTTTAGTGTTATGTGGAAAGGACACCAGTTGTGTAGTTTAATGTCAGGTAGTAATGATGATGGTGACTTGATGTGACAGAAGAGGAATTTTGGTTATTAGTGAAGTTTTATGTCATGTGGTGAGGATGAAGGATACCCAACATGAAAAAGAAATACTGAATATATATCCAAATATGGAGGATTTGGTATCACTATGTATCTTATAGGGGAAGGAGTCAAACTGCATGTAGTTCTTAAATTTGGCAATTCTCTATATAGATCTGACTCACACATAGGGAATGGGGAACTTCATTTCTATTTTTTAAATATCTAGATAGTGTGTGTTGAATAATTAATGAGATGATTATTCCAATGCAGTTTAACATCATGCAGTGATGACTACACCCATGTAGTTTAAATACATGTGTTTTTTTAAAGGTTGGGGCCGAAGCCTCATTTTATTATTAAATCAAAGCAAATACCTATTTTAACTGGGTAGAGGTAGATCCATTACATATCCCAAAGGCCCAGTGGGCTTGTAGCCCATTACATAGCCCGTAGGCCCAAATTATTTTCCTAAGGCCCATTCTATGAATAGTAACCCGACAACTACAGTGCTCGCTGCTGCTACAGTACCATGTCGCCGCTACAGTATCCTGCCACCGCTACAGTACATGCCGATCAATAGTACCACTGCTGCTAAAGTACCACTACAGTACTGCTACAATACCTGCACCCCATAGGTTTTGAACCCCTATTTTTCATGTAGGATTACAGGGTGCTTACCATTAAATACATGTGTTCATGACATGTCCTGGGAACTTTAACGTCATGAGGTCAGGAACAATTTGTGTATTTTAATGAAATTTGACTAGGAAAATATATGTTTTGATTATTAACTTCATTCTTCTAGTACTTGTTCCACATAGTTTTGATGCATGTGGTTGGTGCATGATGAATTTTTTGGTTTAACATCTTTCTCCTAGGACATGTTCTATATATTTTAACACAATTTGACCAGGATGTATTTTTTATAGTTTAATGTCATGTGCTTAAGATATGTTTGTGTAGTTTAATGTCATGCAATAGGGTTTTGAGGTTCTTGATGGATGCTATAAAAATTATTTCTTAAGAAACCTTGGATTGGGGGTGGATGTGACATGCTCACGGTCCATTGTGGACAATGAATAATCTCGATTGAGATAGAGATTATGTATGATATAAGACCCTTACCATGTGGGTTCATGATTTGGATATTTATTATCTAGTACCATTGGACTTCTATGAACCAATGATAGTTCTCCTTGATGGAATGAATGGGCACACACATTTTTATTAAAGGCTCATGAAATCCGATTTTGTTAGATTTCAGGGTTGTGCAACATATGAGACCTGATCTTATCGTGCCATTACAATTCATCCAACCACTTTAATGATTTATCATAATATGATATTTTTCATAAATAGCTATTAAATGTGATGTAAAATTGAATTATATGGGTAACACTACCTCAGTTATATATATCAGTGAATGCAATGTTTCTTGTGTAGTAGTACACGTGGTGGTATGTTAGGCCCATAAAGCATGGAGGAGCTTACCTGGCTAGGAATTACTTTCTTTATTCACCATATTCTTTATTATATTTAAAATATTTTTATTGAAGGCATCTATCTTCCCATTTTATATTTCATTATGGAGAGATGAATGATTGTACTTAATTTCCATGTTTTCATTAACTCTATAGAATATAAGTCGTTTTTGTTATCAGTCAATATCATGTGATGGACTATGAACCTGGTGATGATATAATATTCATGAATATGATGATATTTATCATCCTAAAATACTCAATTGGTATTTCCTCAACCGAAAAGGTAAATAATTCTGTAGAAATAAGGATGTACTTAAACTGCTTAGTGTTGGATGGGGGATATGGCCCCATAAATTTCATAGCCCACATGGAAAAATCCTAGGAATATTTAGATTTATGTTACAATTATAGGGGTTGATGTATAAAGTTTTCATTAAATTGGCATGCCTGTCATTTCCTAGTGAATTCCACATTGTCCTCTATCATGATTTCCCGACATTAAACTAGCCTTCTGATTTTGTGGGAGAACCTGGTCCTAGAATGTTGATTGCCACAAGATCACGCATGGAAGTATTCGATGATAGCATTAATATATCTGTGTACTTCACATATGAGTATGATTCCATTGAATCATCATTTTTAGATGTATTTCTTCTCATTTGGACCATCCCATAGGGTAAAGTTTGTTTCTTGCCACCAAATGTTTTCCCTTCCAGCTTGGTGTGTTGGTAGATTCCCATTTTAGAGATAATTAATTATTGTTTCCACCCATCTAGGGGTGGATAATGGTTCATGATGCAATGGTGATGTGTTTACCTATTTTATTATATCCATATCATAGATTCTTATTTATTATACCATCCTTCAGCGTGTGATGTGTAAGATTACTTTCTCAAGATGAGGGATAGACAGGACTATGGTTGCATTAGCCAATGCATAGGCATGAGCATTCTGTGATCATAGGAAATGATGTAATGTGGGTTCAAATAGAAACTCTTCCATTATTAATGTAATATAACTAGTGAGAGGGGAAATTATTTATTTTTGATTAAATATTAACCATTGATCTTCTTTATCACTAGCTTTGAATCCCCTTTGATGTTCAGCTGGGTATCTGCAATTGTAGGGAAACTTCCATGCTGACAATGGGGGTTCTGTTTTCTACCTCGTTATTGTTAAATACATCAGACACCAATAAAGGGTAGGGGATTTTTTCTATAAAAACAAATATGATCCCTAATATAACCCTATTGTGTTTCTTCTTTCCTAATCTCCCACTTATAGGAATTTGGGATGCACCATCAAAATACATCTCCCATGTCTAGGTAGTTTCATGGGAATAAAAAACATAATCATATAGTAGCTCAGTGTCCATTGGTGTAATTTATGAGGTGGTATGTGCCATGAAGAAATTAGATAGGGATTTCCATTTCATTTACTTTTTTGACATCAACTATATTTCATACTATTTTAGAATGACCGCCCATCATGCCAAATGTTCAGTCAATAAGGAATGAACAAGGTTTCACATGAGCATATTAATATGAGAGGCCCAGAGGGATAAATTCTACTTTAAGTAATAACATATAATTTTCACTACAATATGAGTGTGTAGAGGTTATTATAATCATTAGAATATTGTTTCTTAGTTGATATCATCATTCAGCTATGGTAGCAGAGACTATTTTCATTCTCTGCATCGTTTTTCTATGCAATGAGAGTCCCATGTGATCATTCCATGGGGGCCACATATAATATTAGAGAATTTCCTTCCAATGGTAGCATTTGGACCAATGGGTGCAGTAGGTACTACTTTAGACTCTTGAAGTATTCTTGGAAGTCCCCATCCCATCGATAGGTGATTCCCTTCTTCATTATCTAGGTTAAGGATAGATATTTTCCAGTTAGGTTGGATATGAAATGCCTAATGTAGGCAAGTTTACCTTGAATATCCCTTGGTTCTTTGAGATTATGAGGGGTGGCATTTCTAGGATTACACTGGTGATTACAAGGTCGAACTCAATGCCATGGTAGTGTGCCAAAAATCCAAATAACATCCATGATGTTACCCTAAAAGTGAATTTCACCAAAATCTACTTCAGAATGTGTTGCCTCAACTTTCAAAAATTATTTGAAGATCCATGATGTGATTTCATCATTTTCATGATTTGACCACCAGTTGGTCCATGCAATATTTAGCCATTCATCTCAAAATGTTCATAGATATAAAATTCATGGAATTATGATACGTTGAGTAATTTTTCTTAAATCTAAAGGGAATAACCTGATATCCAAATATCCTATGGGGTTCTCTAAAGGCATGGGATTCCTCATCTTCTCAGGCCATTTTTATCGGATTTTACCTAGAGTACCCATCCATAAATGAGAGGTATGGTTTTGTCAATTAAGATTTTTGTGATCAGTAATGGGAATTCATCCTTTTGAAAGTATCGATTATGGTATCTGAAATCGATGAAGACCATAATCATCCCATTCTTTTTCTTGATAGGGACGATGGTGGTGATCCATCAAGGGTATTTCACTTCTCATACAAAATTGGATATAATTAATTTTCCAAATACATCCTCTACATTAAAATCATGATATGAGTTTATCCTCCTGGGTTAGAACTTGAAGCCTTGATAGTCATCAGGTAAGACAATATAGTGCATATACACAAATGGATTTAATCTGGGAATTTCTGTAAATTTTGATGAAAACATATGTCAATATTTATTTAGAAATCCAATATATATAGATTTTCCTCGAGTGGAATGGATACAATTATTAGTGTAGGCCATGGGTATTATTATATTCTATCATTTTGCTACATGAGTTCATATATAGTAGTGGATATGCCATCATGAAATGAAAGTGGTTTGTTCTTGAGGTTATCCTATTTTTCTTCCACCTCTGAGTTTGTGGATGAATTTTTAGATGGTGTTGGAAATATGTGTGAATAACTATCATTTATTGGGTCAGAGAGAACATTGGAAGAGACATTGTCATCCCCTAATGCTAGATTCATTTTAAATAGATTCGGATATGATTTTGTTTTATACATTCACTAGGGATAGAATGGGATTTGAAATTTGGGATTAGGTGTATTTCCTTAATCAGATTTATGGGTATCATATAACCAATGTCTAGCATACTACATGAATTCATAGGGGTGTTCCCCAAGCTATTGTGGGATACAAACTATATATTGTAATCCACCATTGGTTGTTTGAATTCCCATTAATGGAAACCTTCCTCAACATATGCTGCTTCACAAGTATTGAAGGGGGGAACTATTACATTGTCTTATGCCAAACATTCATAAATGGTATATTTCAAACACATATGAAACATTGAATGTACAACCACATGGATGTATAATCAAGTCCTTCTAAGAAGGACATTTTATATAGTGTATTACTAGATAACAATGAACTCGGTATTATATGTGAGATCCAAAATCTATTCTTTGAGTTTGATCTTCTTGAGTTGTTTTTTTACTACTTATCATACTCCTGAATGGTTAAATTTGTGGGAGATATATCCCATAAGAAATATCCCAAATGTCAGAGGGTCCAAATTGGGATGATATTGATCCCAGAACTACTGTTAATTAAATCCCTTTGGATGTTTACATTATTTAGTCTGCCAAATATATACATGGGGTTTTATGTGTCCATTTATGACCTCTTCCTAATCCCTCATTATGAATGATATGGTGACATGAAATTTTAATGGCATGGTCTCCACCTAATAAACCTTTACTACAAAGACTTCTATCTCAAACACCTATGGGATTTGGAGGGATTCAATTAGTGCCTCACTCAGTTCTTTTGAAAGATAGAGCACATCCAGGATTAAGAAATTTTCTCAGATAACCACTAGCTATTTCATAATTTTTTACTCTTGTTCTAGAGGAATTTGATTATCCAGGTAGGGCCTATCCTTATTATGATGTTCCGAATCTAGAGAATTCGAGGTAAATGGGCATGATGATTTTGAATAGGTTTAGGGTGCATATGATACGAGTTATTTAGGTTGATAAAAACTTTCCCATTGTCTAGGATGATCAAATAATCTCACCCCTCAAGTCATTCATGATTGATTATTGGGCATAGATAACCATTGGAGGGTTATAGGGGACCTCCATGTATCTATTGTGCTTGAGGGATCATTTTGACATGGGTATCAGCTGAATGTATTTCCTCCATTACGATAGGAGAAAAATATGGGGTCAAGCCACACCTGTTCTATCCTATGTATCCTATGCTCCTATGCCTTCATCCTATTGCTCCCCATTTAGGTATGGGAACTAATACATAGAAGAACATTAATTATTGAAGAAGGGGACTTCTAGGTGTATCATGTCCACAAAAACAAAGATAATATTTTCATTCGATAAGGGTTCCATTTGGTGGGGTGGTGATTGTTCCTAATATATTGTAGGGAGAAGATATGTAAGAGTTAGAGATTACGTTATAGATGAATATGACTCATACTATTCTATCTATTATTGGGTTTGATGGTTGCATACAGCTCCTGGAGGTGTATTAGATGTCAGCTCCATTGGTGATGCATCCATTATGGGTCTATGAAGATGTTATCTCACGGTGGAGTGAGATCGGTAAAGTGTATATTGAGTCATCCAGTTGCTAAACATCTATCCATTCATGGCGGGAAATTTTTTTTCCCATCACCTTCTTCTTCTAACTAGGAAATGGTTATACAAGTCATCTATTACAGAGTGTTTTCTAATATCACCTATCAAGATTCAACCATGATTTAATGGAAATATTTCAAGATGATGTAATCCTAGATGTTGTGACCCAGAATTATATTGAATGGGAAGTAGTTGGAATGATTGGTAGTGTTGAACTCATTGGGATTCCTGGGTTATGGTAGCTGAAGTAGATTATTGTCCATGGATATAAGGAAATAACTAGGTAGTTGTTCATTCTAGAAGTATTATACTTTATTCCTTTATTCCTCAAATCTCGGGTGACCCTAATCTCTTTTTAATTTTTGTTGAGGTTGATTTTGTTATTGTTTCTACATGATAGATGGTGAAGGGTGGTACAGGTTCTTGAATGGTTAATATTCTTGGTTTGAGGGTAATAGAGGCAATTTCTTCCTTATGAAGTATTTTCCTCTACAAAGAGTGCATGATTCGAGACATAGCATGGGTCTACTGAATAGAGTCTTCCAAGCATTATTCCATTTCTAAGAAATCATAGAATCTTCCTAGATATTTCATCAGGATCAGAGGTGTATGAAACACATACTAGAGATTTTTCATGAATAGCTCTAACAATTAATCATATAAGAAAGGGATGTTGAAAGAGTAGGTTAAACCTTTCCATCTGGCTATTATGTCAGACACCCTCACATTTTAACTTTGCTTGCAATTCATCAGGTTGGAAACTGTCATTTTCCTCAATGTAGAGATAAACATTTAATGGGACTAAAAATGAAGTTCTTTACATCTTTTAATAGATCCTTTGGGAATACTTATGTACCAAATAGAGGCTATCATTATTAGAGAATATAAAAAATAGTTAATCTCTGCAACTCCATCTAATCTAGAGGACCCATCATCAGACCATATCTGGACACAAAGTGTGTGAGATTTTGTTCTGGGTCTCCCATACCACCGAATGTGGAGAATGTAGGATTTATGATGTTGGATGGTGGAAATGTTTCATCTACACATTCAACATATAGATTTTTGTAAGGCTTCACAAGTTCACATCTCATTTCCATGGATTCTATTAGAGTATCTGAGACTCAATGATGTTGAGAAATTTTATAGGTACTAAGTCTTGATCTTCCACCCATCCATAGGGAATAGGTGGGGCTTGATCATGTGGCACCATTTTCATATCCTATCAATTATTGATCTGTTCTAATATTAATTGATATCTTTGGAATGGTAGGGGATGTCGCCATAATGGAAAGATGTCACAATAGTTTTTGACTTCCTTATTTATGTAGATTAGCTTCCATGATCTAGAGCCAGTCTGATGCTTAGATGAAAATATAATAGGAAAATCAGGTATTTACACATGTATAAAAGGGGGGAATATTCATATATTCCTAAATAAGTTACCCAGTTAGACTATTTTCCCTAATTATATCCTCATTGAGTTGTATGAGTGTTTATATTATTCTAATATTTTTTCAACTGCTCCTCCATGGAAGGAATTTCAACTCTTCAGGGTGGTGAGTGGAATACGACTACTAATTTTCCATTATCATTGATAGTGTTCCACCATAGATATGGAAAATCGATATTCAGAGGTTCCATGATTTGGATTCTACTTTGGTTTTGGGTATGTGTATCCTCTGTGGGTGAATCCCAATCCTCCTATCGAGGTACATTTTCTATATTGTGCCCCTATACACCTGAATATTGATCCACATTATCTGTTGTGTTGAAAGTTATGACATTAAAAAGGTGTATCAGACAATGGTATTTATCCCATTACTCTCAACATAACCTGTTGATTATATACTAATTTCATGAGGGTTATTTGTTGAACCCTTTTCAATATTTAACATTTTTGGCTTACAAACATGATGGTATTTTATTTAATTCCCTATAAAATCCTCTCATACCATCCTATGAGAATTGACATTGAGGGAGCATCCAGTTGTGATTTCCGAATGGGCCCTGAATAATATAGGCTTGTCCTATGTCTAGAGGAACAGGTGGGATGTTGACCATCGATATTTACCTCCCATCCTGGAAAAGACTAGTTCCCATGAGATAAGAACTATTCGAGGCCACAATTTTCATTGATTGATCCTATTATTAAGGATCTGGTGATTACAGTAGAGGATTTGATGATTCTTTAAGAATAAATTGGGATATAAATTCCCCCATCCCAGCAGGATAGGGTTGATCTAGAACCACTATTGATTTCCCTAGGACCCTCTCGGAGGGTGATGAACCTAGTGATGGAAATTGAGATAAAAATTCCCCATCACATTGGGTTGGGGTTGATTTTTAGGTAATACCGATATGTATTGAATCCAATCAATGATTTCTAATTCAAGGGGTGAAGACGATGGTAGATATTCACCCAGCCTAGGGGGAAGGGTTTTCCCTTTAACAAATACTATATCAATTTCTATTTCAACATATATGATATAGTGAATAAGAGTTCATGTGTGAGAAGGGTTCAATAGAATCCCATAAAGAGAGTCAAATGCTATTATATTTTTTTTGTTTTGATCAAAACCTCTGATTTTGTGTATAAATTATGTTCCCATTGTTTTGGGGGGCCTAGTTCAAAGACCTAATAGATTTCCACTCCCTTCATTTGTTATTTATTTTCACTGTTGAAGAAGGGGACTTTCCTTATAGTGACCAAATGGATCTCGTGTTATCTAATCCCATGATTTCACTAGAGTTTATGACAATATAGGAGTATACATATAGATGATTTTATAGTTCTTGGGATATAGTTAAGTGAAATAGTCCATATTGTACCCATACTTGGATACGTTTGTCTAACGATGCTCTAGAAATAAGTTTATTGATAGTTGTCATGATACAAATAAAAAATCTCTTTAGGTTTTTGTAATTATCCAACATTATTAGGTTTCAAGATACAAAAATGGTGTCCATGTCCAACTAACAACATAGGGTATTGACGATCAGAAGGTGATGTTAATGTCCCATATAAGGGAGATTTATAGCCTTCAATCATTGATGATTTGGACACATATTTTGGTGTAGATAAGGCATTCACTCTTCTAGCTGAAATGGGATCTCATAGTCACATGTAGAGAGGATCCAAAACATGGTGGGGAGGTTGTTTCTAGCTAACTCTCTCTATATTTCAATGTCATCTAACTCCTCATCAGACTTACATTACTCCTTTTGGTCAAACCACAAAATATGATTCTCAGGGTTGCATGTTGTCCGCAGTGGAGTGATGACATAAGTTTATGGGGATATATTTATGGTTTACCCCAATGTTTTAGTAACATATCTATATGAAGTAATATGAGTTTTTGTGTGCCTCTCTATAAAAAAATTTCAAGTAAAGGGTATGATTTCCTTATTCATTGGAGATATAACTATGTGGATTTTGATTAAAGCAAATGTTATGAGTAGAGTCCATATGATCCATCTCCACACTACCATGAGGAGGAATATTGTGTTAATGATCACCTTTTTTCTATTGAAGATTTTTTGGACCGTTGGGGTGTTAGGAATGTGTCTCCTACAACCTCAAGGAAACTAGAATTGAGTATATTAGGGATATAATACTCATTCTTCGATTTTTCTGGAATAATCTAACCTAACTTTTGGGATTTTGTAAGGATATGAGCCTTTCTATTTGATGGTTGGAAGAATATGTTGATAACTGACTTGTGCTATGGAAGTATAATCCTACTTTTGAGAATCTACTGGGGTATAACAATGAGATTCTTCATTATTTGAATTAATATGAGCCTATCCAAGGGTGGTAGATAAAATATGCTAGAAAACCCTATTAAAAGTGGGGATATGACCCCATTTCAAATATTCATTCCCCACCAAATAATTCCAACAAATCCCCAAAATCGGATAATGGGTATGAGCCTCCTCAATTAATGTTTTGAAAGGATGTTGGTGTAGTCATTTGTCATCAAAATTAGGGATATGATCATAGCTTCAATGAGATATAGGATTATTACATGTATCTTCATTGAAATAAATATTATCTTGCCCCGAGATGTGTTCCACTGTCACCTGATGGGACTAAGTGAGAAATGGGGCATGAGCATGATCAGGAGCCTTTTGAGTATGTTTTAGGTCTTTTTGGGTAGGAAAATGAACCCATCCTGAGGAATATATGACTATAAATTTGTGAGCCTCGGTCAGAATGGGGGTATGAGCCCAATCCTAACCCATTGGAGTATACCACCATTCATTTTTTTGTAGAAATGTTCCCTTTTCCCAAGGCATGTTATGTTATCAACTCGTGAGCCCTAGTTGGAATGATAATATGATCCTCATCTGAAGCCTCACCATTTATCGTAATATACTGATAATCCTCCAGGATGAGATAAATAATGTTATATTTCTCAGAGACAACAAATTTTTTATTTGGATCAGGGTGTTTCATTACACTATCTATAGGGATAAGAGTATACTCTTATCCCTATATCTGTACTAGTTTGATATTTTTCTAGTGGAGTTCGTCAGCTATTTCTATAATATAACATAACTTTATAAAATGTAGGGTAGGAATGTATGGAAGAACCTTTTCTATCTCCATTTTATAAAGGAATATATCGTCAATTGATGAGAGGATATGATCCCACTTCCTTTATATTTTCTCCTTTAAAATATGATATAGACATCATTCATGGAGTAGGGATATTCGCCTCTCCCATGATTACTACATGAAAATTATCATAGACTTGTAATGGAGTGAGTATGGATAATATCTCTCTCACTTGGTACCACTAGAATATAAAGGAGGGATTCATCAGTGGATACATGAATATGATCCCACTCCTAATTGTCCAGATCTTCCTATTACCTATGTTTCTTCCTTGTTTCTCAGACATGGGATTCATAGGTGGAAATGTTTTAAGTGGTTACCTCAGAAAGTGATTGTTGGGAACTGGTGGGATAGAGATAGTGAAAGCATTTGATAGGAGACCTCCTCAATGGCTCTGAAGTTGTATGTGATATATAGTTGACCCCTTTACCCACCCACTTTAGATACTAAATGTGGTTATTTTTATACTAATGGGTTAATAATATGAAGTGTATGGAAATTTCGATAGGCTGAACTGGAATCACTACATATTTATTTTGACGATGTGCACTCATCAGTTACAGTATTTGGAGACCCTCACCTGTAGCCTTAATTGTTGGCATTGTACCATGTCAATTGCATTCCCATACCATTGTATTCAACACTTAATGTTGAAGGTGTGTGGAGATTGGGGTCATTCTAAGACCCACAATAGTTGCAGTCATTACTTATTTTCTAGAACCATCACTGGATGAAGATATTATCTATGAAAGGGTGTTATTTGTGAGAGCAATATCTATATTCATGAAACAAATTAACAATATGGCCATTGATTAATTCATCATTAAACGTATGATAAATTTTCAATTAGATATGCATGTGTGGCACAATTTTCCTTGTTTTCCCGGTTCGACCATTCTTCTCATGTAGACTTTTCATAATTAGGATGAACATATTTCAATAGAATCATGGATATAGGGGATCATAAAATCATTTTTATTATTTGAAAGACTCATTTTAGTTCTATAATTTTTGATTTTTTATGATATGGAAAAAAAATTCTTGATGCATCATAACCCAATCACATTTCTATTTGAGAGATTCATATTGGGTTTACCATTTTGGTTTTGTAGGGAAAGATATGATGATAAGTTATATTGATGGAAAAAATAGTACGATGGTTTTATTTTGGGTGGGTTGGGATTCTATTCAGTCATTCATATTGGGTTCACCATTCATGTTTATATTCCATAGAAACTTTGAATGGTAACCACATCCATAACTAATAACAGACCCTCTTTCCAAAGGGTGGTAGATGATTAGGGTTTCATACCCAATGACACATAAGAAATCACATTAGTCACAATTATGGGAGGATGGGCTCATCACACCCTTTTGGGGTGAATTTTTTCATATTCTTTAAATCTCTTATATATGAAATATATGTTCAAGAATCTATTTCTAATCCTAATAAAAGAATGGTTACCCAAAAAATGATAAGGTTTTGAATAACTCCTTGTTTATATGGTGGGTTGTTAATAATTCCATATGTATGTATCTAAGTTTCTTCATACATTTCCCATTAATGGGTAGTTGCATACATTTTGAAGCCATATAACCAAGAAATTTGGAATTTAATGTCGCCTATGGAGGTTGTTAATATTACAAGGATGGGATTGAGCTGTTATCATACATCCTATGTGTCATGTTTATAATGGGAATCAAAACCCATGCATTTTATTCAACCCATGCAGTTTAACATAATTGGAAATGGAAATATATGTGGAAACTTAGGAACTGAGTATTTGAGCTTGATCCTTGAGAAGGTGTCATATATATCCTATCTATAACATAAATTAGAGTCATCCATGTTTTGGGTGACATGTCCTAGTGTTATTTCATGATCTAGGTTGGATATGCGAAGAACACGAGGATCAACAAATCTATCTTCACACAAGTATCCCATATTTTTATAGTCTTTTATTCTAGACATTATTTGATATGTGCCTCTGTTTTTTCAAATTCTATCTTTTTTTATGATTCGCGTGGACTTTCCATCATGCGGTATATCCTACATATAATCTAGATGATACTTTATAAGTCCTTCATATGGTCTATGAATGATTACGTGAAGCACCTATGCATGTCATGTGATTCATTAGTTCACTCCATGAATGTTACATGGAAGAATACCTTTTAGATTGTGTGATTGGAGCACCAAGAAATCCACAAATTCGCTACATTGTACAATCGATAGTAGATTTTTTTATCTTTAGGGGTGGTGGATTTATAGCCCTCACCACCATGGCTATATTCCTCCATGCGCGGTTCATATCTCACAGACTTGGGTAGGATTTTTTGGAGGGTTTTGGTGTTATGTTCTTTTTGATAACTTTATATGGGTAATCCATGGCTCCACCTAATGATAAAAACCATGATAATATTCGACCTTTTCCATTTTTATTAGACCAAGGCCAATCAAAGGGATTTTGGATATCTATGTGGACATGTCAAGGAGCTTCCAAAAGGGTAGGATGACCTGCATAGGGGTCTTCAAAAATTCAGGATGCCTATGGAAAGGCCTTCACATAATCAAAAATGTCTTGCCTAGGGCCATCTGTGAGAAAAATGTAGTTATTCAAGAGTGATTACATGGGATCATGATGACATGTCGAGGGGTATCATGAGGTCATTCTATCTTTCCAAGGGAGCCTTCACGAGATCAGGTCATCATGACCAAGGGCCTTTGTGGGACTATGTTGGCTTGTCGAGAGGTCCTAAAATGATCACTGGTGATCGACCAAGGAATATGAACTCTTTCATGTGAAGGAAAACATATCCTCACTCTATAAAAAGCATACTTATTTTCCTTTTTTATTTCCTTATTTTATAAGGGATATGGATCTTGAAAAGTGGTACGAGTGTTATTGAATACAATCACGCTCCTTTTCTAAGATACATCGCATTACCAATATTGGCTCATGTGGTAATGTGTGATCATTGTCATGGAAATCCCATCCTTTTTCTAGGGTTCCAATGGGACAATGTAGAATTAAATGGACATATCTAAAACCCTTCACATAATGAAGGAGACATGCCAGCAGGATCTTAATCGAAAAATAGATATGTCTCTATAGAATTTGTGAAGTCTTGTGGAATATATGTCCACATCATAAAAACATCAATTACTACATAAGGGATATTATCTATGAATATTCCACCCTTTGTTTTATAATGTTTATGGATTATTATTAGGAACTTGTTAGTTTTACAAGACACATACCCTAGAGGAACTCTTTGGGAAGTATTCATATTATCTACCAATGTCTTGGATTCCTTCACAAGAACAAGGAGGTTTTTTAAAGGATCATTGTGTGATATGTAGTAGAACACGCACTATGCTTTACCTATTTTCATGACCTTTTGAAGGTCAAGTGATAGCCTGTCCTTCTAAAGGATCTATGATCCATGTGTTCTGTACACCTTGTCTTCCATTTTTTTATGGAGGAAATAAAATGCATGTGTTGTGTATTTTTTTTTACCTTGTATATTTTTCGATGCTTATTTGTTGATTTTCAAAAATACAAATCATGATTAAGGGTAATGAAAAAATTAATGACATTGTTTCATGATTTGGTAGTACTTCGTACAAATGAATGATTTTTTCATAACCCATTTGATAGATATGTTTGTTCTTATGGGTCATACTCTTAACAAAAAAATTTATTAGTATATGTCAGATACTAAGGCTATTATATCATCATGTAATAATAATAATTCAAGGGTATGGAAAGTGAATTAAAATAAAGATGCTTGATGAAGAACATTACATCTTCAATAGTTATCCTTTCGACTTTTTCACCAAATACTTTTAAGGTTGTCTTTCTGCCCAAAATATGGCTTCTAAGATAAGGGGAGGGAATTCTAGAATTGATTTCAGAAGGGTTTTGATAATCTAAAGGCCTTGATATGATTAAAGAAGTGAGGGGAGTGAGTTTCTTTCAATTGTTGTGGTGCAGTAATATTCTTGTGAATACTAAAAATTATTCACTATTGGGAGGTCAATAATACCTAAAGTGGCTCCAAAATATATATTTAATGGTTTTTAGGGATGATGTGTTTGCTAAACATCTTTGACACAAAATAAAACACATTTTTTAAACATTTTTTTCCTAATCATATATAAAGACCCAGATTTTCCATTTAATTTTATTAATTATATGGGAATATTATGAGTCCACGAAAATTGATGGCATGCGATTCTGAGGCCTGGTTTGCTCAGAATAAATTTCTAAACTTTTTATCGGGTATGTTCAATAAACGTGTGAGAGAGTTTTTTTAACTTTTGGACTAGTGCTCAGAATTGAAATCTTAGGACACCGTTGAACTCACAGCGTCGGTATTCACTTAAAAAAGACCCTCACCTCGACCGTAGTAGGTCGAGGATGGAAGATAATTTTTCACTTTTTCGAGGGAGAAGAAAAATAAAATTATTTAACATTTTATTATTATTTTTAAACCCCTCTTTATGGGTTATGGTTTTAGGGACAAACCAAACTAGAAAACCCCCAAATTGAAATCTATTGGTGAAGACCACTTGAACCCCTCTTTAATGTGGGGAATTCTCTTGGAATCCTCCCATTTAATTATTCCAACTCTATAGTTAATTAATTGTGCCATTTAATTGAGCCATTTAATAATTGTGCCAATGTAAATTAATTGTATAAAGCTATTTTAATTTATGTTTTCTACTCACTTTATTGTGGGGGAAAATCATTGTAAAGGGAGTGATTTTGAAGGATCATTCTCTCCAATGAAGAACACCTCCTAACGAATATCATTCTCCAATGAAGAACAACCTCCGGAATCCAAAAATAAGGATGTCACTTGAGCTCTGATTGGAAGCACCTTATGAAGGCAACAAACGTCGACATATTCAACGACAATGAACTGATGTCCGTACTTCTCTTCTCACTGACGTCAATGAACCTTCAAGGTAGGGGTGTGATTTTGATTTTATTTCGTTTACTTTATTTTGTGTTGAACCTCTCCCCATGGGCCGCTTTCTACCGCTCTAACGCAGAGGGTAGGGGCCAAACGAATATGGCCCGAACTCTTTGCAACCTTATGGTTTTGATGAAATCTTCGCGATGGAGGAGGATGGCGACCGGTGCCGGCAATTGGCACCGGTGGGACTCGGGGGGCGGCGGTCGACACCATGACTGGCCGTGAAGATGAAGGCAGTGGCGCGACCTGCTACCGGAGAAGGGTTGCCTTTCATCTACTGCGGCGGAGCAAGGGCAGCATCCGGAAGTGAGAAGGGGCAGTAGTGCATGTATGCGCCGCCCAACAATGAAGATCCGCAACACAAGGCTGCGGTGGCGAGGCAAGGGCCGTCGGCCTGTGGCTGGCCGTCGATGATGGCGCGGCGCATGATCGCACTGCGCGGAGAAGGAGGGCTGGTTGACCGGCCAGCCGTATGCCAGACATCCACCGATGGCTGCGTGCTAGACATCCACCATGGGCCGCCACTGTGGGCAGCCACCACGAGGCAGCCACCATAGGCCTCCACCACGGGCTGCCACCGCGGGATTCCCAATAGACTGCCTAATGGGCCAGACCCAGTGGGAGGGGTCGGATCCAGGGCCGGACTCAGGTCATCCCAGGCCAGGTCGGTCCGACTGGGTCGGACCGGACCCAGACCAACTTCAACCCCTTTCTATTGTTTTAGACATATCTTGAGCTATGAGCGTCCGTTTGACAAACCATATGTGGCGCTAGAAACCTTGGATCAAGATGGTCCTTTTGGTATACTCCACTTGAGTTTTGGATAATTTTGGGGTATGGTCGGGTTGGATCGAGCACAAATCCAATCTGGCTCTCAGGACTAAAAGGCCAACAACTTACAGACAGGGCGTCCGATTGATGCACTTTCGGTTGCGTTGAGACCAATTTTATGTGGCAACCATTTAGGATACTTATTCGTAGGACTTCATGGCAGTTGGAGTATTCGACTAGTGGCTTGAGGAGTGGACCCTCCTCGAATCGAGCAAGCTATGTGCGGGAACCCTGTACCTGGCTGTAACATAAGAATTGAATCCTATGTGGGTCTGTGATTTGGGATCCTATGTGGGTCTATACTTTGGGATCCTATGTGGGTCTGTGCTTTGGGATCCTACCTAGGTCTGTGTTCGAGAGTCACACTTGGATCTTCTCTAGGAATCCACATGGGACTACTCTAGGATCCTACATGGGTCTGTTGTACTAGGATCCTACATGGGTCTAATGATTTATGATCCTTCCTAGGTCCACCTCTTAACAGAGTAAGATGATTCAGTAGTTACATCTAATCATCTTTACTACTGTACCTAAGTTATACCTAGTGTGATCTGAGTCCTTACCTTTGTGGCAATCTTCTGTGTGACGTACATTTGTGGTACTTACCTTTGTGGTGATACCTTTGGGGTATTCTTCTGTGTGGAGTTACCTTTATGGTACATACCTTTGTGGTGTTACCTTCGTGGTATTTCTTCCTTCGTGGAACACTTGAGATTTGGGGCTAATGTGATGGGCCTTTTGTTTCCTCATGAATGATATGGTTATACTAAAAAACATAGGTATATGTATGGGTATATACCTAAGTAGGGCGATCATATGATTTCATACTTTGTGGTTTATCCTTTTTTTTATTTTGAGAGACCTTTGAGGGTCTCGGGGTCCCTACTGAGTATCCTTATACTCACCCCTGAATGGGCTACGCCCGTACCTTGTTGTGTTTGGTGCAGATGATGGGCATCACTGACTGAAGACGAGGGTTCCAAAACTGGAGGTAGCTTGGAGGTGGACTTTAGACGAGGTGTACTATAGAGATGACCATTCGAGAGTTGTACATAGCCTTCAGGTAGGATCCTTGGTAGGAGTTCAAATGAGTTGTTCCAGTTTACTTGTACCTCCCAGTTTTCTTGTACTTTCCAGTTGGGCTTGTATATTGGCACCTTTTACTTACTCTACACTCTCTTTTTACTATTTGGTTTACTTTTATTCGTATCTTGTTGTGTGCTTGGTTGCGTGAGTTTACAGGTTATAAATTCAATGCCTTCTTAGTTTTAGGGAATACGTCTTTCGGTGCTAGTCGCCAGCCCTTGGCTTATAGAAGGCAGGCTTTGGGTAGTCACAGCATGGGCCCCAGGGGACGGGTCATGAAAAATTGGTATCAGAGTAGTTGGTTCTACCATAGAACATTGTACTATGATCTTTTTAACATCAATAGTGTTAATTGTTATGAGTGTTGTTATTAGTTTAGGGAATCCATTGTTGGTGCAGCGGCCAAGGTATCCTTAAACCCGGACCCTAACTACTGATTTCTGACTCAGTGGATGAAAACACTGATTGAGTGTGTGTTCTAAAAAGTTTTCTTTGTGAACTCTTTGATTCATCCCACCAGGTATTAATTATTAATTGTGGCACACCTGTTTCTTTTTAGGATGCCTCCACGTAGATAACCAGGTAGGGTTCTGGGTATAGTACGTGATAATAGCCCACCGAGCAATGAGGCCTCGATGCAAGGCCCTCTTTTAGTAGGGTCACCAGTGGATGTACCAGCGGTACCATTACCTGTTGGGCCACTGATTTCACCAGCCCCAATAGCAGAGGGTGCACGCTGCATGAGCACATTTCATGAGTTCCAGCGCTAAAGGCCACCTAGGTTCAGGGTTGAGATGGACCCACAGGTGGTTGAGGATTAGCTGAAGGCTGTGGTGAGAGTCTTCCAATTGGTAGGGAAACTAGATAATATCATGGTGATCTTTGGCACCATTCTTCTACATGAAGAAATAGGAAGATGGTAGAGCTTGATATTCTAGGTTCACGACGAGGTGACACTTCCCTGGGCAGACATTGAGAGCTTGTTTCAGGTAGAGTTTGTCCCAACAACCCTTTGCGTAGTGCGCATTCAGAAGATTCTTCATCTGCAGCTGGGCAGCATGACTATGGCTCAGTACTCAGTGAGGTTCACCGACCTCTCATGCTACTCCACTAATATGGTGCGGGACCCTTTCATTAGGGCCTGAACCTTCGAGTAGAGACTCAACCGGGAGATCAAGGCTTCTATGATTTCTCTCAGCATCCCTACATAGGCGGGGGTGTTAGAGCGATCCCTATTAGTGGATATTTTCTTACTGAGTAGTCACTAGCAGCAAGACCTACCACCGGGCATCACGTAGCAGAGTCTTCTTTAGCTGGAAATAGACAAATGTCACAGAGGTCCAAAAGGACCAGACCTATAGGTGGACAACCGTAGAATTCAGGGTCGGTTGTGTGGGGTACTGGAGACAGAGGCAGTCATGCAAGGAGTAGGGAGTGATACACATGCGACGGGCAGGGTCACATGGCTCATGACTGTCCTATCCATAGTATGGAGGATCAGTAGATGGTCGAAGGACCACCTAGGGAGAGACAGATATTCAACCGAGGAGGTTCACAGGGAGCAGGCAGACATGGCAGAGGAGCTGGTCGTGCAGCTGGCAGTGGGTGATGATTTGAGATGTTACTGCCACCACCATCTAGTGGTCCACCCCGACCACAGGGATCAGGTGGACAAGGGCGAGCTCAGCTCCAGACAACTGAGGCCTATGACCACGGTGCTCCAGAGATGATACGTGGTACGATCTATGTCTACTCTGCCTTAGCTGTAGTACTTATAGACACTAGTTTCAGTCATTCTTTTATTTACACATCCCTCGTTTGGAGCTCGGAGATTCCGAAGAAGCCGTTGGCTTGATCCCTACGGAAAGAGACTCATACGGGAGAGGACTCGATGATTACACACTAGTTCTAGTAGTGTGAGCTTACCTTAGGAGGCAAGAGCTTCAAATGGGATCTCCTAGTAGTGGCGTTGAGGCCTTACGATGTCATCTTGGGTATGGATGGGTTATCTATAGTCCATGATCAGATTGACTATATTTGGCGCAAAGTGCGGTGTGTCTACACTGATGGGACTATAGTTACCTTAACCGGTGAGAAGGGAGCCTTTGCAACATAGGATGGACTTACCAGGAGGAGAGTGCAGCCGATCACTCATTAGTTTTCTAGCCTTACCCTCAAGATAGTTGATGTGGAGAGTATGATTTATCCTGTAGTGGTTGACCAGTACGGGGATGACTTCCCTGATGATGTTCAGGGTCTACCTCCATGAAGAGAGGTAGACTTTTACATTGAATTGTACCCTGGGATGGAACTGATATCTACACCAGCGTATCTAATGTCTCCCGTAGAGCTTCACTAGCTTAGGGTAAAGCTGGAGGACTTGCAAGAGAAGGGGTTTATCCGGCCTAATGTTTCTCCTTGGGAAGCCTTGATTTTTTTCACCAAGAAGGCGGATGGGAGCTTGAGACTTTGTGTTGATTTTCAGCCCCTGAACCAGGTGACCGTGAAGAACAAGTACCCACTTTCGAGGATTGATGACCTCTTTGATTAGCTGAAGGGAGCACAATGGTTCTCGAAGATAGACATCAGGTCAGGCTATCACCAACTCAGAGTACGAGATGAGGATGTGCAGAAGACAGATTTCAGATGTCAAAATGTCCATTATGAGTTTTTGGTCATACCTTTTGGCATGACCAATGCACCAGCAGTGTTCATGGGCCTCATGAAAATGATCATTCATCCATATCTTGATCTATCTGTGCTGGTCTTCATTGATGACATTCTGATCTACTCAGCTACATAGGAGGATCATGCCTATCATTTGCAGGTAGTTCTTGACACACTCTGAGAGCCCTGGCTTTATGGTAAGCTCTCAAAGTGATAGTTCAGGATCTGAGAGGTTCACCTTCTAGGAAATGTCATCTCGAAGGCAGGATTTGCGGTGGATCCAGCAAAGATTGAGGCATTACATTCTTGGGAGCCACCCAGGAGTGTGATAGAGGTATGGAGTTTCATGGGTTTGGCCGGATACTACCGGAGATTTGTGCCAGATTTCTCCAGAGTTGTAGCACCTTTATCAGCATTGACAAAGAAGGGGAAACCCTTCATATGGTCGTAGAAATACTAGTGGAGTTTTCAGGAGATGAGACAGAGGCTGACTAGTGCCCCCATCTTGAGGCTTCTGGAAGAGGGAGTTGGGTACGTAGTCTACTGCGACGCATCAGGGACCGAGCTCAGATGTGTCCTGATGCAGGAGAAAGCAGTGATCACATATGGTTCTCAATATCTGAGACAACATGATCAGAACTACGATACCCATGACTTGGAGTTAGCAGTAGTGGTCTTCACCTTGAAGATGTGGCGACATTACTTTATGGGTGAATGTTTTATAGTCTACTCTGATCACAAGAGTCTCTGGAATATCTTTTCTCAGAAGGACTTGAACCTGAGACAGTGACGTTGTCTTGATTTCCTCCAAGAATATGACTTCAAGATATTCTATACTCCTGGGAAGGGGAACTTTGTAGTAGATGCAATCAGTATGAGATCTAGTATACTGTTGCAAGGCGAGGCGACGGAGTAGCTGTCCGCTTTACAAATATCCTTTGTGGAATGAGATGGAGTAGTTTTTCTTCAGTCTCTTACAGTCACTCCCCCACTTCTTCAGCGAGTCTGGGAGGCACAGCGTGGGGACACTGACTACGAGGCTCGACGTTCTCAGATATCCATAGGATAAGCACCTGATGGATTTTATGAACGTGGGGAGCACGTCATCCTTTTCAGAGGATGTACTATGGTACCTGAGGCTTTATAAGAGGAAGTGTTGAGGGAGTTCTACACATCCCCTCTAGCGGTACATCCAGGAGTAGATAAGTAGTACTAGGACCTCCGACGATAGCACTAGTGGCTGGGAAGGAAGAAAGTAGTAGTAGAGTTTGTCTCTTGGTGCCTCACTTGTCAGCAAGTGAAAGCAGGGCATCAGGTACCAGTAGGCTTAGTTCAGCATTTAGAAGTCCCAAAGTGGAATTGGGATGGGATCTCCATGAACTTCGTGATAGGACATCCATGTAAATCCATGGGTCATGATTCTATCCAGGTGATCGTCGACCAACTCACCATGTCAGCCCACTTCTTACCGATCAGAGAGTAGGGTTTAGTAGAGATCTTGGGGCTCCTCTGTGTGTAGGATATTGTGTGGCTACATGGAGTACCCTCGATGATTGTCTCCGATCGTGATGCATGTTTCACTTCCTGGCTATGGAAGGGGTAGCAGGAGGCTTTTGGGATGCAGCTTCATTTGATCATCGTCTTCCTTCCTCAGACGGATGGCTAGGCTGAGCGGACCATTCAGACCCTCAAGGACATGTTGCGTGCTTCCATCCTCGACATCGATCGTAGCTTGGAAGATCACTAGCCCTTGGTGGAGTTGGCATACAACAACAGCTATCACTACACTATTGGGATGGCTCTTTTGGGGCTCTGTATGGCTGACCATGCAGATCGCCTTTATGTTGGACGGACCCAGGGGAGTCAGCACTCATGGAACCAAAGATGGTATGGGCCACCACGGAGAAGGTTCAGATCATCCAGAAGTGGATGAAGAATACACAGAGTAGGAAAAAGTCTTCTAAAGATAGGAGATGGGGACCTCTGGAGTTCGAAGATGGCAACCACATCTTTCTACAGGTCTCACCTCGACGAGGTTAGCGAAGATTTGGTTGGGGCAGTAAATTACCTTCGAGGTTCATCGGACCATTTCTGGTCCTCAGCAGAGTTGGTGAGGTGGCTTATCGCTAAGCTCTTCCACCTCAATTTCACAGGGCACACGACGTTTTCCACGTATCCCAGCTGATGATATACATGCATGGCCCATCTCACGGCATCGACCATGATGAGCTGGACATTGATGATGGGGTGATGTTTACGGAGGTTCCAGTAGAGATTGAGGATCGATAAGAGCGAGTCCTTCATGGGTGTTCGATACCTCTGGTGTGCATTCACTGGCAGCACGAGAACCTTCCGGAGAGAACATGGGATCGAGAGGCTCAAATACGTGCTCACTACCCCAACTAGTTCTCTTAGTTTGAGTTGTGTCTTATGGGGATGCAAAGCCCTGAGGTGGGGAGAATGTAAAGACCTAGATTTTTCTATGTAATTTTTTTTAATTATATGGGAATATTATGAGTCTGAAAAAATTGACGGCGCATGATTCTGTGGCCCGGTGTGGCAGGAATGAATTTCTAAACTTTTTTTCAGGTACGTTCAGTAAACGTGTGAGTGGATTTTTGTAACTTTTGAACTTGTGCACGGAATTGAAATCTGAGGACACTGTTGATCATACAGCGTCGGTATTCGGTTAAGGAAACCCTCCCCATGACAATAGTAGGTTGAGGGAGGAAGTTAATTTTTCACTTTTTTGAGGGAGAAGAAAAATAAAATTATTTAACATTTTATTTTTCTTTTAAAACCCCTCTTTATGGGTTATGGTGGTGGGGACCACCCAAACTAGAAAACCCCCAAATTGAATGCTAGTGGTGGGGACCACATGAACCTATCTTTAATGTTGGGAAGTCTCTTGGAATCCTCCCATTTAATTGTGCCAACTCTCCAATTAATTAATTATGCCATTTAATTGAGCCATTTAATTATTGTGCCAATGTAAATTAATTTAATAAACCTATTTTAATTTATGTTAGATCCTCCCTTTTTTGTGGGGGGAAATCATTGGAAAGGGAGAGATTTTGGAGGATCATTCTCTCAAATAAAGAACACCTCCCAAAGAAGATCATTCTTCAATGAAGAATGACCTTCGGAATCAAAAAACGAGGACGACGCTTGAGCCCGAATCGGAAGCACCTTGTGGAGGCAACGAACGCCGACGTCTTCAATGACAATGAACCGATGTTCGTCCTTCCCTTCTCACCGAAGTCAATGAACCATCAAGGCAGGGGTGTGATTTTGATTTGCCTTCATTGATTTTCTTTTGTGTTGAACCTCTCCCCATGAGCTGCTTGCTACCGATCTAATGTGGAGGGTGTGGGACAAACTAACATGGCTCGACCTCTCTGCAACCATGTGGTTCTGATTCAATCGTTGCGATGGAGGAGGAAGGAGAATGGTGTCGGTGATGGGCACCAATGGGACTTGGGAGTAGTGGCTGACACCACGGCTGGCCGCAAAGGTGAAGGCGGCGGCGCGACTGCGCTGTTGGAGAAGGGTCGCGATGGAGCAAGGGTGGCGGCCGACCGTGCGAAGGGGTGGCAGTGCGCATCCATGCTGCACGGTGGAGAAGAGCCACGACACAAGGCTGTGGCGGGGAGGCGAGGGTGGTCATCTTGCTGATGGCCACCGGTGAAGGCGTGGCGCATGACCGCACCGTGTGGAGGAGGAGGGCTTACAGACTGGAGTGTCGGGCAGCCACCATGGGCCGCGTGTCGGGCATCCACCTAGGGCCACCACCGCGGGCATCCACCATGGGCTGACACCATGGGCTGGACCCAGCGGGCCAGGCCAGACCCAGGGCCGAACTCGGGTCGGACCTGGCTGGGTCGGTCTGGGTCAGTCTGATTGGGTCAGACCGGACCCAGACCAACTTTGACCCCTTTTCGTTCTTTCAGTCATATCTTGAGATACGAGCGTCCGTTTGATGAACCTTCTTCGATACTAGAATCATTAGACCGAGACAGAACTTTTGGTATACCCCACTTGAGTTTTGGATAATGTTGGGGTATGACTGGGTTGGATCGAGCACGAATCCAACCGAGCCCTCGGGACTAAAAGGCCAATAACTTACAGACCTGGAATTCTATTGATGTACTGTCTGTTTCATTGTGACCCCTTTTACGTGGCAGTCCTTTGGGATACTTCTTTGTGGGAATTCGTGGAATTTGGATTGTTCGACCTGTGGCTTAAGATGCAGGCCCTTATGGAATCGAGTGAGCTTTGTGCGGGAATCCTGTAGATGGATGTAACATAAGAAAGGGATCCTATGTGGGTCTGTGAATAGGGATCCTATCTGGGTCTGTCCTTTGGGATCCTATGTGGGTTTGTGCTTTGGGATCATACGTGGGTCTGTGTTTGAGAATCACACTTGGATCCACTCTATAAATCCACATGGGACTACTCTGGGATCCTATGTGGGTCTGCTATACTGGGATCCTACATGGGTCTGATGATTTAGATTCCTTCATGGGTCTAACTCTTAACAGACTAAGATGATTCAGTAGTTACATATAATCATCTTTACTACTGTATCTAATTTATACCTGGTGTGATCTGAGTCTTTATATTTGTGGTAATCTTCTGTGTGGCGCACCTTTGTGGTACTTACCTTCATGGTAATACCTTTGTGGTATTATTCTGTGTGGTGTTAGATTTGTGGTACTGACCTTTGTGGTTTTACCTTCGTGATATTTCTTCCTTTGTGGAATAGTTGAGATTTCGGGATAATGTGTTGGTTCTTGTGTTTCCTCAAGAATGAGATGGGTATACTTGATAACTTAGGTATATGTGTGGGTATATAACTAAGTAGGGTTGTCAGATGATTTAATTATTTTTGGTATATCCTTTGTGGATTTTGAGAGACCTTTTAGGGTCTTGGGTTCCCTTCTGAGTATCGTTATACTCACCCCTTCACGGGACATTCCCATTCTTTATTGTGTTTGGTGAAGATGACGGACAACGCTGACTGAGGATGAGGGTACCAGGACTGGGGGTAGCTCGAAGGTGAACATTAGATGAGGCATACCAGAGAGACGACCGTTCGAGATCTATACCTACCCTTCAGGTAGGATACTTGGTGGGATTTCACAGGATCTGTTCCAGTTTACTTGTAATTTCTAGTTTTCTTGTACTTTCATGTTGGGCTTTTATACTGGCCCCTTTTACTTATTGTACACACTCTTTTTACTATTCGGTTTACTCATGTTTGTATCTTACTGTGTGCTTGGTTGCATGAGTTTACAGGTTATAAAGGCAATGCCTTCCCGGTTTTAGGGAATACGTCTTTTAGTGCTAGTCACCAGCCCCTAGCCTATTGAAGGTGGGCTTGGGGTAGTCACGACACAGGCCCTGGGGTACGGGTCG
This sequence comes from Viscum album, assembly GCA_963277665.1. Classification (NCBI taxonomy): domain Eukaryota; kingdom Viridiplantae; phylum Streptophyta; class Magnoliopsida; order Santalales; family Viscaceae; genus Viscum; species Viscum album. Next base: position 1,780,502,328 of record OY728157.1, read on the forward strand.
TGACATCTACTAAGTTTCCTTATTTTCACCGGTTTGGATTTTCACTCTAGTAACTAGTTTTTTCACCAAAGTAATTTATCATTTAAGACTAAATTAAAGTGAGATTTATTAAAAAAAAATAGAAAATATATTTATAAATATAAAATACAACTTAAGAAATTAAAATATTATGCATAATGAATAATGATTTTAACATAAGCACAAGTAATGTATAGAAACGCTATTTTGACCGTAACCTCACTAACATAGTTTTTTACAAAATAGGGTTCAATATATTCATTATAAAATAAAAATTGGTCCATTAATGGGATATAGTTGATAATTACTAAAAATTAAAAATTACTTGTCTTAATATAATTTTTTACTAATTTTAAATCATTTAATAAATTATAATTTATTAAACAATAACATTAATCTAAAATTTGACATTATTCATTGAATTTTAATTTAAAAATATCAATATAATGATGTAATATGAATATATTATAATAAAACTTTTTTAAAATAATATATTCATCTACAAAATTAATGTAACATAATAATTCCACCAATTTACTTCACTTTTAATATTTTAAGTATCATTTATTATATTTAATTTGTAATTAAATAATTAATATGTTTCTATTTCATAATCATTATTTTTAATTATTTTATCTCAAAAAATTGAAGATAAATTATTCTGATAAAAAAACAATTTATCTTTGAAATAATATCTACAATCAAACCTATGTTTTTTCCCTTTCCTAGATAATTATTGAAATTAAAAAGTAGAAAAATATGTTTTTTTTTATTTTTATTTACTTAATTAATTAGATCGGTCATATTCAAAGGAATGTGGAAATGAGTTTTTAAAATTCATATAAATCGATGAAAAAGGATTAAATAAACCAATTATATAAAATTATGATAATATTTTTTGTTATTTCCACTCTTATAATTCTAGTTTAACCCCCAATAAACCCATTTTTACCCTAACCCTGATAATTAATTTTTAATATGTTCACTATTCATTTTGTTCAAAAATTATGTTGACCATATAAGAAGTTATAAATTATTTGGATTCAAAATATGAAATCCATTTTTCCACATTGAATTCATAGAAGTGGAAAATTTTAATTTAACATCAATCCTAAAAACACGGTGATACAACATGTTTTAAGAAGAGTATTATTCTAAAAAAGTGATTCTATATTAAAATTATGAATAATAATAACAATTTTAGGAAAATAAATTAATATTTAATGATATGTAATATATAAATTGGTATTTTTAACAATTCATAGAAAAATCCAAAAGTTACACTAAATGTAAAATTTGATAATCAAATTCAAAAAATGAATCTAACTTTATAAAATACAATTTATAAAAGTTCTAAAAAAAATTTATAATATTTACTAATGAAATTATATAAATGACATTTTTGAAGAAAACATATTTTTGAAGAATTAAATCACTTTACTAAAAAAATTATTGATTATTTACTGAAAATTTATTAATAATTTACACTAAAGTAATGAAATATATATATATATATATTTCATAAATTATTTAAAAATATTTATACTGGAAAATTTAATGGCTAGGTTATAATGGTAATATATATCATGGGTCATTTAATTTGGGTGTTTCATGTTGAATGTGCAATCAAACAAAAAAATATATAGGTTATATGTAATGAATTATATGTTGAGTGTTTCATGTAACAAAATATTAACTAAGTGGTTTTCCTTTAATTTATCTATTTTTTTATGGTATTCAAGTGTTATATTCCCATCCCTTACTCAGATGACTGATTTTATTGTTGAAAGGAAGGGATCACCAATGATGGTTGGAGTTTGTTCCCTATTTCCTATGATTGGATGATTTTCATGGATAATTATGTCAATGTGGTTGATGAAGTTCTCATATTTTTCTATAATATCCATTAATATCACCTTATAAACCCAAATACAGTGATTGAAAAGTTAAAGAGAGAAAGATGTTGGTTGGAGTCCCTTAATCCTTAATGGAAAATACAAAACATATGAAATTATGTTCACACTAGCTCCTATATCAAAACACGATTTGTTTTCTACCTCTCTCCAAATTCAATATTGATATAAGGAAAACTTGAGTCCTTCAGCTTACAAGGAATGTTTCCCAGAATGGTGTCACTCACATTAGCAGCCAAAAATAATTGGTTTCTATGTGATTTTTTTTAAAAGTACACAAGTCCTTAATGTACTTGGGGTAGGAAATTATGGATTGAATTTCATCAAGAAGGTTTATTTTCAAATTAACTTGAAAAATGTTTCCCTCAATGTATCATTCAGTTTAGGTTTAGATATTCTTATCATGTATTTAGGTAATTGATCAAGTTGCTATATTTTTTGGTTTAGTGTGGGTTCCTTGACATGGTCATTAGATTTTTCATTTGAAAATGGTGTTTCTTCATCATTATTATGAGTTTTTTAGTCTTCTAATTGGTTTTTTATGGTTGGTTTCGGTTTATCAATGGATTTATCACTTATTAATATAGGAACTACTTTGAGTTGTTCAAGAGATGATTGTGTGTAGCTATATTTTTACCTCAGGGTTGGGGGAGAAAAAAATTAGTAGGAATGGGTGCCTGTACAATTTTTATTATTTTCAGGTCAAGTTTATGTAACCATAATTTTGGGTTCTTTTTTCCATTTTCTTGAATAATTGTTCATGGATTTGGAGAGGGAATGATGTGGTAGGGAGTTGTATTGGTTGGTTTATCCCCAGTGGATACTTTGGTTATTGGATGAGATATTGGATATGTTATTGGAATTGACTTTTTGATATTGGTATTGGAAAAGTTGGGATTGAAACGTGTTATGTGTATGAATATATTTTTGAGGGTAGTGATTTTTACATTAATGTTTTTTTAGTAATTGATTTTATTTCTTATAGAATCCAATATGGTAATTATACCTTGGATTGAAATTGTTTTGGTACTATAACTTCTGAAAGATAAAATAATTGAAGTCCACTTATGGACCTCCTAAAACAACATCTTTTATTTATGGGATGAATGTGTAGTTTTCAGACTTGTGGTCAAGTTTGTCACAAATTAGGAAAATAGTTTTAGTAGTTTGAATTTCATGTATCTTCTTTAGATCAATCTTCTCAACCATCCTACTGAGTGTAGTCCATTTTCCCCTAATACTTTAATCCCCTATAATATTGTGAATAAAACTAGATTTGGGAAACTTCTCATTTTAATGTGATGTTCCCTAGGTTTAAAACTATTAAATATGGTTTTTTAGGTACTCATAAGAATCATTTAATTATATGTTTCTGAATGTCCTATTACCCATTATGACAATGAATTATTTTCATCCTAGACCCAACCCTTCATAAAATATTCAAACTTTTTATAGGATTGAAAATCAATCCTAGGGTATTGTGTCTCGTGTGTCTTCAATCCTTTCCCATGTTTCAAAAAAGTACTCGCCTTATTTTCCAAAAAAAATTGATACTCTTTTGTGTGAATGTTTTTCTAAAAGGGGAACCATTTTTTGTAGAATTCATATTTCCTGTTGTTCAATGAGTGTATGTATGAAGGTTAAAGGCAATTTAAAAAATTTATTGTACTTTACTTTATGTAAAAAAATATTAACTTTATCTATTTCATGTTGATTTTATGGGAACATGTTTTTAGGAATATCATTTTACTCCTTGACATGCAGTTATGGAATTTCAGGATCCATCCCATGAAATGTTGGAAGGTGGTTAATAACATCAGGTTTCAACACATAATAGGTATCTCCTTGACTAATATTCTTGATTAATGATGGTGAATTGGTCTAGAAAGGTGTAAGTTAGTTTTTTATGGTTTGATCTTTGACATTTCCCAATATAAAGGCTTCCTTAATTTGGTTTCCATTTTTTTACTTCGTGGGTTTATGATTTGGTTTCATGGAAGATTCTCCATTTTTCTGAATTCAAGTTTAGAATCCAAATTATTTGGAGTATTTGGATATAAATGAATTATACGTCTATGATCACTTGAATATTAACCATGTACATTATTAAACCATTGTAGATAGTTTGACTTTTCATGAGTGTTGGTAGACAATCACCATAACGGATGAAAAAATAATAGAGAAAATATAAGAGAAATTTAAGTGATAATAGAGAAATGAGATGATAATAGAATGATAGAATTCCATATTACTTACATGGGTCCCCAAAAATTGTGATAAAATTTCTCCTCTCCCAAATATAACCATATTTAGGGTTTAAGCCGTCACCTATAGTACAACATGGGATGTTGAATCCTCAGAGACCTAAGAAGAAACTTTAAGACAAATACATCATATGGGAAGAAATGTGGATATGAATTTTATAATTTTTATTTGATTTGATATGTCTTAATAGAACCATACGAGACATAAGTGAATTAAATTAGAGAGAGTGGGTTGATCAATAGTCATTAATAGGGGTTGATTGGATTAGTATATTAAAATTTTATGAATATATAAAATCCTAGAGTGTTTATTTAAAAGAAATGATAAATTACCAAATCACTAAATAATTTTATGTTTTTTTAACAACAAGGATAATAAAATTTACAATTGAAGGATTATATTAATGATCACTCTAAGTTAGAGGATTTTTCTAGCACTTAGAATATCTAACCTTTAAATTGGTGAGATCAAAGGAGAAGGTCCATCACTTATGAGAATATTAACTCAAAGAATTGATTAAGAATTATTAGAATGATAAATAAATACAATACACAACCAATAAAACTCTATGAATCAATATATAAGATGGTTATCCCTCTATTTATTCATATTTTTAAATGGAATATGAAAGTATAATAATCAAAGAGGATTTGGAAAATATAAAAACAATGAAATAACGTTCACTCCACTATTGTGTGAGGAATTTCAGATTTTTCAGTGTAAATAAATTCACACATGGATTCAACAGTATCCATTTTATATTTAAAATAACATAATTATAGAATAAAAATATCTTTTATTATGCATATATTGTGATTCAAAAAAATTACTTGAGAAAAACCCATCTAATTACAAAATGACAATATAACATTACAAAAGATAGAATAAGACATGAGATAATAATTCCATTACCAACATCACCTTAATTTTTAATTTTAGTATACTTTAGTTAATAATAATTCATTTAATGTCATCTCAATTAATTAGTGTTTTAAAATTTTGGTTGGAAAAAATGGAATGTTTTTTTTAACATTAACCAAAAAAATCGAACCAGATTCACCCCCTAATTTACACTCAAAATAGATATTAAAAATGGATGATTTTGGGAAGTTCAAAGAAGATAAAAATGTTTATAAAATTTTACTACAATTTATAAAACAATGTCAACCGAAATCGGATCATCCATTTTGATGTTATGATCAAAAAGTGGGATGAATTTTTGGGCCTTAAAATATTGACCACAATTTAAACTTCAAATTTTTCCCTAGATCCTATTGAAAACATACGAATAAGATTCTTAAACTATTTAATGAAATATTCCCCATATAATATTCTTTATAAATTTCTAATTTAAGATTCATTGAGTTTGAATTGAGGGATCCACATCTATTTTATGGGCCTAAGGCCCAATCATCTTTTTCCAAATATTTATGTATCTGTAGCCATAAATTTCCCTATCCCAATAAGATTATTCCATGAATTCTAAAAGAAAAAAATATCCACAAAAATTAATCAATAATATCTTGAAATATTAATTTCAAACAAGTAAAATAATTTATTCTACAATTTGATGGTTTATTGGATCCAAATCGATGCACTTTAGAAATGAATTTCACATCTCATAAGAAATGATGTTCAAATTTTAAAGCGCATGAAAAATAGTTCTTATAAACATTGAATGAACATAATATTAAAATATGAGCAATTAATATTAGTCTCTGTCAAATCTTAATAAATTTAACAGTGTCCCTAAATTAATTTTTTTCAATGAGACATTTTGTGTTATCATCACTTGATTGAAAAGATGAGTGGGAATCATCACTAACAGTCTATGTAGAAAATTTGACAAGTTTATTGATTTTCATATTTATTTATTTTTCAATGGGGAAATATGGATTTTTTTCCTTTTTGTCACAATGGTAATATGTTACCTCAAATTCTATTAATTGATTCTCCTTTTATCTTAGTGAAAAAAAATCTATTATTATTCATGAATTTGATTAATTTCATTTCATGATGTGAAATCCCAACATCATTTTTAGAATAATTATACTTGATGTATTTAGAAGTAATTTTATTATATCCATTCATTTTATTTTATTATTTTTTTATCTCATCACATTATGGAAATCTCATTAGTCATGAGAGGTCTAGTGAGTTTTTAATCCTTAATTTTCTTGATGTCCTTTTCTTCTTCAATATTCATTACCTTGGGATCCCAAGTACATTGTAAAACCAAAACTATTTTAATAAAACGTGACTCTATATCCACATCATCACTAATATACTTTATTGCATTGAATTTATTTGAAAAATGTGTAAATATTATGAATTTTTTCATTATTATCCATGAAAAAACATTAAAAATAATTTCTATACATGTCAAAACGCATGTATCTAACTTTTTTAGTGTCTTTATGAGTTGAATAAAGTAATTCTCAAATTTAATTGGAAATTTTACAAGTCAAAACATTTTTAAATTCATTTCAGTCTAAACCATAATGAAGGGAATCCATGAATTTCCTGTCATGTTCAAAAGTGGAAATGTTATCCTGATTCCATTTTTTCATCAATTCATTAGTGGGTATATAACCATGTTTGATAAATTTATAAAATATAATAACTTATGCTTACAAATAATTTAGACTTTAGAGTTTTTCATTAACTGTAGTTCATTCTATCAAAGAAAGGGGCATGACCCATTAAGTTCCCTTTAAGAGAATCTTTGGTGTTAGAGGTAGAAGTCAATTTCTAAATATCATTCTTGGAAATTGATTAAAATTCTTAATATCTATTTTAAAAATTAACTCCGCCTATGATTCCAATTGTTGGTCTATCTAATAAATATGAGGGGTAGGGGTACATTTATATTGAAAAATAAAAACTAAAATATTCAATAAAGAATATAATGAAACAAAATAAAATATTCATTTCATATATATATATATATATATATAAATTAAAAGTTTAAAAAATTTGAAGTTAAATGATTGGGAAGAATAATATATATATATATATCATGGATGTGATTTAAAATTTAAACAAGTAAAAAATTAATTTGAATTAAGTGATTAAAATAATTAATTGATTGATAGAGATTAAAATGTAAATGATGTAGAAAGTAAATATAATACAAGGCGCACAATTTGATAAGGGAGTTTCAAAATAGATAAATTATAATCCCATGTGTCTCCCCCTAATAGTTTGAATGAATTTTGATTAATGAACCATAACATTAGTGATATTTAGGATACATAAAAGGAAGGAAAACCCTAGAACATAATAGTAGATAAGAAACCAAAAAAAGGTCCTTTGTTTTAGTGGTATATAAGAACCTAGAAGGAAAATTTTAGTTTTACTAGTAGACACAAAACCAAAAAATAAAGACATTGGTTTTAGTAGTAGATAATAACCTAAAGAGAATTAAAATTAATTCTTGGTTAGGCGCACACCATTTACTATTATGATCTAAATTATCTATAATGATAGAGAAGATGGAATCGAGAGAATATGAGAGAGAATTATGGAAGATCAAACATTTTAAAAAATAAGTACAAAGGTATTTCAAGATGATGAACAATGGAAGTTTTTTTTTCAGTGATGCTCATTTGATTAATTTTTGTTCAATATATATAAATAAAGTGTGTTAAGGTTCACCAATGTGGATTTTAAATCCACCCATGAGATGAATTTATAGGATTCATGGGTCTCTAGGTTGGGTTAGAGGTATTAAATTATCTAAGAATTCATTGATGACCACTATAAATACTTTTTTTGACTCCCAAACTCGATTCCATTCACTAGACACCTCATGCCACCAACTAGACGATGGGTTTATTGTAGCTATCTATGAAATTTTAGACCCCAGTTGGTAGCCAATGGATTTATCCTAGTATCTGATGGGATACCTAAAAAATAATATTGTTACAGATCTCATCGGTTAGCTGATGAGATCCACTAGGTAGCCAGTCGACTTCCAGTTGGTCTTAAGGTTCTATTTTGATCTAACAGCTAGCTAGTGGTCTTTTACCATATTTATGGTGTTTTTTAATAGTTAGGGACATCAAAGTTTCCCTCCACACTCATTTCAATTCATTCATTTAGTTCTTGATTCCCTAGGATAATGTTTAAAAATAAATAATGAAACACTTCAATGAAATTTTTAGATAAAAAACGTTTTGTGATCCTTAAGAAAATATAATAGAGTTAGGTATGATAATGATATATTTAGGGTGGTAATTAATTCTCAAAAAAATTCTTAATGTTAAATTGATTGAAGATTGAAGGAATAAGTTATAAATCATGGATACAGATATCTCACTGAGATGATTAGATTCCTTCAAAATCACCCGATGCCTTCATGATTGTGTATTTCATATATGATCATTTACTCCCTTAATAGAAAAAAATCATTGATGGATGATTGATATGATTTATTCATGAGTGCATACTAACTTTTTAAATAGAAATTGTTTATATTGAGTCCATAAAATTCGCTCTGTGATCCAATAGTACCATCCTATTTAGATATTTTTTGATTGATTCATGTTAATACCTCATGGATGACTACCTTTTGCTGGCTATGGTAGATATATGTGATAAGTTTTTTTTAAAATATGTTTCTTATATAATCTAGAAAAAACATGGACAAAAGGGGAGTACTTTTCCATGTTTGAGGCATTTATACTCCCTAAATCACGTTATTCTCAAGGAATAATTTTTTTGAATATTTTCAATGTAATTCCACAAGGTAATTATTAGGTCAAATCAAAAAAGAATAAAAAGAAAAGTACCATGGTGTACCATTAATGGTAATTATTTTGTTTCAAAAGAACATCATGCAGTTCCCTACTATTTCCTATTAAAACCTCAATGTATATCTTTTGTGAGGTGTTTATTAATTAAATATCAGATTTATAGAGGAATTTGATCCCTAAGAATTTACCAATATCACCATAGAATATGAGTGGGTCTAAAGGATAGGATTTCGGGCTCAAAATACCATGTTTGTGGAAATTATTTATCACGACCCATCCCTCGGGGCCCATGTCATGACTACCCCAAGCCAGCCTTCCATAGGCCAGGGGTTGGTGACTAGCACTAAAAGGCATATCCCTGAAAATTAGAAAGTCATTGCCTTTAAACCTGCAAACACATAGTCCAAGAATACAATGAGAACAGCCCACGTAGTAAAACTGCAATAGTAAAAATATGTGTACTAAAAGTAAAAAGGGTGAGTACTATAAGTAAAGGGGGTAGAAATACAAGACCAACTGAAAAGTATAACAGCAACAGAAAAATAGCTCTCGGAATCATCCGCCAAGGTCCCTACCTGAAGGGTAGGTACAGTTTCGGATCGCTCATCACTGCGGCATGTCATGTCTTGTCACAACCCGTCCCCCGGGGCCCATTCCGTGACTAGGCTAAGCCCACCATCCATAGGCCATGGGTTGGTGACTAGCACTGAAAGTAATATCTCTAAAAAAGGGAAGACATTGCCTTTAAATCTGCAGGCACACAGTCTAAGAATACAACGAGCACAACCCACATAGTAAAATTGCAGTAGTAAAAAATATGTGTACTGAATGTAAAATGCATGAGTACTATAAGTAAAGGGGGCTAGAATACAATCCCAACTGAAAAGTACAACAGAAAAAGAAAAATAGCTCCCTGAATCGTCCACCAAGGTCCCTACCTGAAGGGTAGGTACAACTCACAATCGGTCGTCACTGCAGCACGTCATGTCTAAAGGTCCTCCTCCGAGCACCGTCGAGTACTGGCTCCAAAAAATCGGTCAAATATATATGTCTTCTGCACAAGAAACAACAAGGTTCAGGTGAATCCCATGTAGGGGTGAGTATAAAAATACTTAGTAGGGACCCTGAGACCCCCGAAGGTCTCCCACAGTTCCACAAAGGAAAACCCACAATGTTTGACCTCAATCACAAAGCACAAAGAAACAGTCACCTCACACTAGGTATACTACTAAAAGATTCGAAGTATATATGATTAGTCTTAAACTATATCATCTAATTCCATTTAGAAGTTCCACAACTAATCAACAAAGAAGTTTTTCTATTATCGATCCACTCTTGGACGTAATTCACTATTCCACGACAGGCCACATTAAGGTTGGTCCTCATTGGGTCATGCTGCTGATGCCTCTCACAAGGGCGCTAGAATTTTTATCCACACATGGTCATTGAAATTTTGATCCACACAGGGTCATTGGAATGCTGACCACATAAGGTCGCTAGAATGCTGATCCACACAGGGTTGCTAGATGTTAATCATCAATGAGCCACTATAATACTTGTACTCATAGGTTATCTATGATGATGATCCAAATAGGGTCACTCGATGTTGATCCACATAGGGTCACTACTTCCAAGATAGCCATCCACTAGGTTCCCACACCTGGTGCGCTCGAGTTCTGTAGAATCCGCTCCTCGAGATATCATTTGTACCTCGACCACCACTTTTATCCACAAAGGAGTTACCAAAAGGACTGCCATGTCGTAAGAGTTCCAATGCAAAAAACGTTGTGTCAATCGGATGCCCGGTCTGTTAGTTATAAGCATTTTAGTACTAAAGGCCCGGTTGGATTCGGGTTTGATCTAACCCATTCATACTCCATCTTTCTCAAAAATTCGAGTGGATTATACCAAAAGGAATGTCTTACTCCAAGGATCTCATCTCCATATATGGTTATTTAAATGGGTGTCTAGATTCCAAGTTATTCAATTTAAGAGAAACTGGGCCTAGATGGGTTCGGGACTAGTCAGACCCGGGCGGCCCAACCTGGCCCTGCCCAAACCCGCCTGGGCTGGCCCGGTTGGACTGGGCCGCGGCAGGCTCGGTCTGCTGGGCCATGGTCCAGCCCGACACATTGTGAGGACAGGCTCGTCCCACAGGGGGGTGTGGCCTAGGCCGCAGGGGGGTGCGGCCCGGCTGGCACGACGTCACACCCCAAACCGCATGAGGGCGTAGCCCAGCCCGCACGAGGGTGCAGTCAGCCCGAAGGGGTGCGCGGGGCCTGCCCTAGCTTGCATTGGGGGAAAAATCTCCCCCTTTCTCCCGAACAGCTAGGTTTTTTGGGATATGAAGCGGCGACACCACATGGAACCGCTTAGCCTCTGCAGGACCCGTAGGGAGCGAGTCCCTCCACCATTATGGCTTCGATCCATGACCCCCTTTAACGGCGCGCGACGGCGCGCCGCTTCACCTCTCTGGCCGACCAATGCCTGCTACCCAGCTGAACCGCCATGGCTAAACGTTTGTGGCCTCCTCCTCCTGTGGCGTTCAATGGTGCCCCACCACCTTTGCAGTTGGCCAGTGTCAGCCACCTACTAAATGTCTCTGCCTAGTGTCGCGGCCTCCTCCTGCTACGCGTGACGACGCACCTTTGCTGGCCGCCAACTTTTCTTACCGGTGTGGGTTTTCGATGTCGTCATGACGGCGCCACGCCAGTGGTCTTCTATGGGCCACCAGGGGATCTCTGGTGGTCTGTTTTTCTATTCGATCGCACCTACAGGATTCCCGGGTCATCTCCTTCACTTCTTGACCTTCAGATTTGGGTTCCATCCAACCCGAAATTTCCCTAGTGTAGAATGCAACGATTGAACAAGAGGCAGAGGGATCATGCCTTGTTCATTTGGCTCACACCCTATGTGTTAGCATCATATCAAGGGAGAATATAAATTTATTCAACAACTCTTGAAATTTAAAAATGAAAAAACCCTCCCTCTTGAGATGTTGGAGAGCATCCCACGTTTGATGATGGGTTAGTGTTCGTCGATCCCAAAGCAAGCCTCCAATGATGCTACTCAAACGATGATCTTCGGTTCTTGCTTGATGGATCTGTCCTTCATCAAGAGGCTCCTCCAAAATCCTCCTCTCCCAAAAACGCCTATCGTTTTTCGAATGAATTAAAAAATAGACAATGGGAGTTATCTTTACAACACTCAATTAAGGGAGGTTCATTAATTGGTGCAATTAATGAACCTCATTAATTTCATGTAGGGTGGTTACACATTTTTGTATAACCATTAATTTAATGTCCTGCATTAAATTCTTGACCATCCCTTGTGGTCCCCACCACCAAAACCTAAATAAAGGTGGAGGATATTATAAATAAATTATATTTATTTTATTAATCCTCCACAAAAACCGCAAAAACCATCATCCTCTATCAACCCACTACAGTCAAGATTAAGGCTCCCTTAAGAGAATCCTGGATCTAGGAGTTCAACAACGCCCTCAGATATCAATTCTGAGCAGTGGTTCAAAATTTAGGATTTCCCGCTCACACTTTTACTAAACGTACCATAAGAGTGTTTAGAATTCCTTTCCGGGAACACTGGGCATCAGAAACAAATTCTGTCAGATTTCGTAGCCTTGTAATAGTTCTATATAATTAAAAAAAATACATGGAAAAAATAGGTCTTTACATTATCCCCGCATTAGGTATTTTCATCCCTGAAATCCACAACATAGACTAAAGAAACAGTTGGGGGTACTAAACATGAATCTGAGCCTCCCGCTCCCATGGTCTCTCCTGGAGGTTCCCATGCTGTCAGCGAGCATGCACCAGGGGTATCAATCATCCATGAAGGACCCACTCCTGTTGATCCTCAATATCCATGGGAACCTTTGTAAACATCACCCCATCATCAATGTACATCTTGCCCCAATCTATAACATGCGATGGATCATGCACATACTTTCTCAGCAGCGACTTGTGGAAAACGTCATGCACCCGATGCATATTTGTGGGAAGATCTAGGAAATATGCCACCTCACCAACTCTACTGATAACTTGAAAGGGTCCGATGAACCTTGGAAATAGCTTGTCACCCCAGCCAAATCTCTGCAAACCTCATCGATGTGAGACTTGTAAGAAGGCATGGCCTCCATCCATGAACTCCAAAGGTCTCTGACTCCTGTCAGCATAAGACTTATGCTTGATCTATGTAGTCTTTATCCACTCCTGAATGATCTGCACCTTCTCAGTGGTAGCCCGTACCAACTCTATACCCATAAGTACTGACTCCCATGGCTCTGTCCAGCATAGGGTGATCTGCATGGTTGACCGTACAAGGCCTCAAATGGTTCCATACTGATGGTGGAGTGATATCTATTGTTTAATGTGAACTCCACCAAGGGAAATTTATCTTCCCAACAGCGGCCAAAATCTAGGAATCAAGCAATAAGCATTTCCTCGAGTGTCTATATGGTATGCTTCGTCTGACCATCCCGTTTGAGGATGAAAGGCTGTGCTCAAATGTTGTTGTGTTCCAAATGCCTCCTTTAATCCCTTCCACAACCAGGATGTAAAATGTGTGTCATAGTCAGAGAAAATCATCTATGGTACCCCATGAATCCATACAATATCATGTACATAGAGGCGTCCCAAGCCTTCTACTGATCCTTGTTCTCAGATGGGTAGAAAGTGGGCCGACATGGTGAGACAGACCAAGATCACCCAGATGGAATCATGGCCCCTGGATGTATGTGCTAGCCCTATCACAAAATCCATGGAAATACCATTCTACTTCCACTTAGGTACCTCTAATGGTTGCACTGAGCCTGCTGGAACATGACACTCAGCCTTCACTTGTTGACAAGTGGGGCATCGTGAAACAAACTCTTCCACAGCTTTCTTCATCCCTGGCCACTAGTGTTGACGTCAGAGGTCTTGGTACATCTTCTCCACACCAAGATATACCACCATAGGGGATGTATGGAACTACCTCAACAAATACTCTAATAGCACCACCAGTACCATGGTGCATCCTCTGAAGAGGATGACGTGCTCCCTACCTTTATAAAATTAATCAGGTGTCAGTCCTAAGGATATCTTAGCACATCGAGCCACACAGTAAATGTCCCCAAGTTATGCCTCCCTGACTCACTGATGGAGTGGGGGAGTGACTTTCATAGACTGGAGGTAAGCTGCTTTATCTCTATCCATAAAGGATATTTGCGATGCGGATATCTTCTCTGTCGCCTCACTCAATAACTGTAGACCAGACCTCCTAGTCAGTGCTTCTGCTACTACGTTGTCCTTCTTAAGAGTGTATACTATCTCAAAGTCATAGTCCTGGTGGAACTCTAGCCAACGTTGTTGTATTTGGTTCAGGCCCTTATGTGAGAAGATATACCTGAGACTCTTGTGATCAGAGTAAACAGTAAACTATTCACCCATCAAGTAGTGTCGCCATATCTTCAAGGTGAAGACCACTACTGCTAACTCCAGGTCATTGGTAGCGTAGTTATACTCATGATGTCTCAATTGTCGTGATCTATAAGTGATCACTGCTCATTCCTACATCAGGAAACATCCAAGTTTGGTCCCTGATGTGTCATAGTAGACTACATACCCACACCCTCTTCTAGTTGCCTCAATATGGGAGATCTTGTCAGTCTCCGCCTCAATGCCAAAAAACCTTGATGGCATCTCTCTTTCCACATTAAGGGTTGTCCATTCTTCGTCAACACTAACAGGGGTGCAGAAACTCTGGAAAAGTTAGGTATGAATCTTTGGTAGTACCCAGCCAACCCCAAGAAACTTTGCACCTCGGTCACACTCCTGGGTGGCTCCTAAGAAATCACAGCCTCTATCTTCACCAGATCCATTGCATGTCTACCCTCTGAGATAACATGTCTGAGAAAGTGGACATCTCATATCAAAAAATATAACTTCAAGAGATTACCATAAATCTGGTTCTCTCAGAGTGTATCTAGAACTATCTGCATATGATAGGCATGCTCCTCCTCTGATGTAATGCCCCGACCCTAGTTACCCAGAGTCAGTTAATTATAACATAACATTGGCAGGATCACAAGGGATCAAATCCTGAAAGACCCATTAGTTTAGTATCTTTAGAAGTAATAGATATAAACATAAGTTTTAAATTACATTATGAATTGAAAAAAAAACATTGCGTCTCCTTTTAACACATTCATCTCCCTTATACTATCCCTGCAGGTTATTCACAATATACTTTTTCACATCCTGGGAAAACTAAAACATAGAAAGGGGTGATATCATATGCTTTGTAAGGATAAAAATATAACAGAAACTATCATAAATTAGAATAAACATTTATGGAAATGTATAAGACTAAAACACAAGCTTTTTAAACATAAAATTCAGCATAATATGGAAAAAATAAATCAAATAATTCCATTTACCTATTCACATGGATATTCTACTAATAAAATAATAACATGTAATATTTATAGCCAATTTCATAATGATGGAATGCATAATGCCGGACATCATAACCACATATTCAAGGCCTCGTGCGAGGACTATAAATAAGATTTTTTCCAGGCCTGTTTCCAAGACACTAGTTTGTCTCATGAGACCTACCGATGCTTCGAGGAGATATAGCAGGCTCCACCTATCACTTACTAAGTCCAATGCATTCCTCATATGAAAAGTTTGAAACATAACATAAATATTCATATTAAAACTAGCATACAAAATGATAATAATTTAACCATAAACCTTGAATGTTATAAAAATAACACATCCACAGTCGAACATATCACAAAACCTTCAATACAATATGGAAGATTTGATCATAATAAATCAACTTCAAATAATTGTAAAATTCATCAAAGGATGTTGACATAGATGAAATAAAAACTATTTGAGAGAAATATTTCTTTCTATTTTGAAATAATTTAAAAGTCACATAATTATAAAAGAAAACATTTATTTTGAAATTACTCTTATAAGCTTATAAGGGAAGCTTCAAAGGTGTTATAATGGTGAAAAATAGCCGCAATCACCATATAAGTTAAATAAACATTTTTTCCTTAATTTTATCGAAAAGGTCGTAAAGGACCTTGTTTGGAAAATTATGGAAAGATTATTTTATAAAAAAATTATAAAAAGTAAAACAAGGGTATAAATGACTTTAACCCTTAGTCAAGGAAATAGTAGAAATTTGTTGAAACACATTTTTAAGAAACACAGATGTGCATGATAAAGAGGTCCTAGTAGATACTCACGTATAAACAACATCAGATAATGAAGAAATTGTAGAATTAACCCTTACCCTATACTTTTCCTTGATCGAGGGTACGTTAGCCTCCTCAATAATAGTTAAATAATTGTTATTAAATTATACAGGAAACACACACGTAAATATGATATCATATATGATCTTCTAATATTTATTTTTTAATAATACTTCAGTAGCAACATTGTTTCAGGTGTTTAACTGATTTGTTTTCCTTTATATGTTTTGTTACATAAGTCATGTTTTTTATGGATAGGATATATTTGATTCATATACATAATTATATTAAGTTCTTAAACATTATTTTTAATCATAAAATAAAAATTGATCTAGAATTATTACGATGGGGAATGAATCTCATCACGTTCGTGGAGAAGGTAATCCGTACGTACGCACGAGCGAAAATATCATTCTATTAATGGTGAAATAGTATGTAATTGGATGGTATATAATATATAAATAATCATTAAAATGTTATATTTATTATCTACATCAATTATACTCATTTTTATATCCATCCAAATAATGAAGTGTTGAATAAAAAACTACACCATGATGTGGAGACGGTAAGCCGTACGTACGCACCTATGGTAACTTTGTCATTCATAAGATGGATAGAATAATGAATATGGTAGTAACATATTCATAATAACATCACAGTATGTATAAGGTGCTGGAGTTATTATTTTGGTATGGAAACAACAATGAAATAGGAAGTGGAAGAAGAAAAGAACTTTGAAAGAGGTGATGAAATTATTACCTCTTCTTCAAGTGATTCCTTTTAATTTGATCAAAAAGGATCCATAGGTTGGCTTTATGATCAAAGTAAGGCCTTTATTTTGAATTGAGGGTAGTTTTGAGGATATTTGAGCAGGTTTTGGCTTATAAAAATGGCTTTGGAGGTGTGAAATAAATAGAAGGGTAAGTATCCTTTTATAAGAGAGGTGAGGGTCACTTTAGGAAAAGCTTGAAATATTATTTTATTATACAATAATATTCGGTTTATAATGGCCCCAAAAAGATTTATTTCTATGATAAGGTAGGTATGGGTCGTAAAACTCTCAACCAATTGTTTTTAGACAGGTTTAGGTCACCATATTAACCTTATCTTTTAGATTTAACTCCTAGTTAAATAGTTTAACTTTTACCATGTATTCTTTTATTATTATAATAAATGGTTAATAAATATACTATAAAAAGCCAAGATAACCCCAAGTGGTTCATTATTGATATATATAACCTTATATAAGTCCTTTGGAAGAACCTCAGATTTTTATGAATATTATATCCATTAATAATATACTATTTTTTTAAGAACTCATTTATGTCAATTTTGATACTATTTAGTATTTGGTTTTTTTGAAAGACATAAAAACATTATCATTTCAAAAAAAATATTTAATCAACCATAACATGTAATATTATCCTATAAAATTCGTGGAATACATAAAAAGTTTCAATTTAAAATTATTTTAAAATTTTAAATATCATTTATTTTAATATTTCAATTATAATGTAATTACTACATCATCATCATGTCATAAATAAATTAAATTATATAATTTTTAAAAATTATAAATAAAATAACATTATGTAGTAATTATATTTAGATTTCAAATTAATATTTATGGTCAAATGTATATTATGTCTAGCCCAATATTAAAAAAACTAGTTATTTAAAATTGAATTTAACACTTTTAACTCTTCTTTAAATAAAATAATAATAAATGTCATATTCTAATCCAAGTGGACCAAAATGATCATATTTTTTTTCTAAGGTTTATTTTGATCGAAATGAACTTATCCAATAGAATTATGAAATATGTTAGGGTAATTATAATATCATTTTTACATTTAATTACCCTATTTACTTTTAACAGTGGTAACTAAAATTCTAAAGTTACTATTCACCATAAATTATTTTCATCCAATTGAAACACATTTTACTTATTGATGTCAACTAAGTCTCTTGGATTTTTGAAATTCAATTTATAGAAGCGATACAATTATGTTTTATGCAAATTTGTAAATGTGCCTAGAAGGTGGGTAAAAGACGTTAAAAGTTCAAGAAAATATTATATATCTAATGTTATTATAAAATGAATCCAATGAATTACATTGAACACATATAGATATTATGTATCTATTTTGACCTAAAATAAATTTAAATAAAACAAATAATTTTTTAAATAAAAGGTCGGTTTTAAATAATAACACAGTGTTTCTTACTATTTATCAAAAAAATGAACGTTTTTAGAAAAATTTCAAAAATTCACCCTAAGATAATTTTGATATTCTAAATCAAAAAATGATTTCCATTTTGAAAAATAAAATTTATAAAATTTCATAAAGTGGGTATTACTATTCATAACAGCTAGTTTGATTGGCCATGGTGTGATAAAACTCCATGTTGCGTACAAAGCAAGCTATTACATTATTCAAAGAGAAACATACCATGGAAGCTTGGATTGTTACATAAGACACCAAGTATATCAAGATGTCATCGATGAAGGCACCCACAAAGCGATTGAGGTATGGCTAAAAGATCCTATTCATGAGTCCCATGAACAATGCAGGGGAGTTGGTCACACCGAATGGCATAACCAAGAACTCATAGTGGCCATACCAAAATCTAAAGGCTGTCTTATGCACATCCTCATCTCGTAACCTGAGCTGATGATAACCTATTCTGAGGTCTATCTTTGAAACCCAACAAGCTCCCTTCATCTGATCAAAGAGATCATCAATCCTCAGAAGTGGATACTTGTTCTTCACGTTCACCTAGTTCAGGCACCGATAATCCACACAGAGCCTCAAACACTCATCTAACATCTTGGTGAACAAAATCGGAGCTTCCCCTGGAGAAATAATGGGTCTTATGCACCCCTTCTTTTTCAAGTCCTCCAGCTATACCCGTAACTCATGAAGCTCCGAGGGATCCATCTGATATGATGGTGTAGATATCAGTGTCGTTCCAGGGTATACATCGATGTAGAAGTCCACCTCTCTGTGAAGAGGTAGTCCTAAAATATCATCAGGGTAGACATCAACATACTGGTCCCCCACTAAAATATAGCTCATACTCTCAACATAAACTGCTCCAAGTATAAGGCTAACCAACTGAAGTGTGATTGGTTGCAACCTCCTCTGAGAAAGTCCATCCTGTGAATCAAAGGTTACCTTCTTGTTAGTGAAGGAAAACTTGGTCCCATCCTCATGTACACACTGCACTATGCGCCTCATGAAGTCAATCTAAGCATAGACTGTAGATAACCAGTCTATACCCAAGATGACTTTGTAAGGCCTCGACACCGCCACTATAAGATCACAGCCGAATATCTCACCTCCTAGAGTAATCTAACACTACCGAAACTAGTGTGTAATCATCTAATCCCCTACTATAGGATTCTCTCGCCGTAAGGATTGAGGCAACGAGTCCACTGGAATCTCCGAGCTCTGAATGAGGGTCGTGACAATGAAAGTGTGACTGGAACCTAGGTCTATAAGTACTACAGCTATGGTGGAGTAGACATAGATCTTACCTCAAATCATCTCTACAGCATTATGGTCATAGGCCTCAGCTACCTGGAGCTGAGATCGTCCTCGTCCACCTTCTCCCTATGGTCGAGGTGGACCACCTGGAGGTGGTGCTGGTAGAACCTCGAACCGTCGTCCACCACCTGCTGCACGACCTACTTCTCTGCCACGTCCACCACCCTACGGACCTCCTCGCTCGAATCTCTGCCTTTATGTTGGTGATCCCTTGACCGTCTACTGTTCATCAGGGCGACTGTTCAGGTAGTCATGAGCCATGTGGCCATGACCGCTGCACGTAAAGCACAATTTATTCCTATGTTGGCCCATTCTACCTCGTGAGCCTCACACTTCCGAACCTACATACCGGGATCATGCACCAGAAGGTCTGGTCCGCTTGGACCTCTATGTCATCTGCCAACTACCAACCGTAGATGAATCTACTACGTTTCTCTCATTGGTGGGTCTCGCTATCGGTGTTTGTTCATCAAGGAAACTCTCCCCTAATTGTTCTCTCCCTAGAACTCTAGCATGTATCGTGATGCGGAGAGATACCATCAATGCTCTGACCTCCTCTTGGAGTCCCTGCTCGAAGGTTTGGTCCCTAAAGAAAGGGTCCCACACCATGTCGGTAGAGTAGTGAGTGAGTTCGGTGAACCTCGCTGAGTACTGAGCCAAGGTAAGGCTTCCCTACTATAACTGTAGCAGCAATTGTATACGCACTGAGCATAGAGTTTCTCGAACAAACTTTTCCCTGAAGAGGCCCTCAAAATCTTCCCAGGTGAGGGTCACCTCATCATGTATCTTGAGCATCATGCTCCACCATATCCCTACTACTCCTTGGAAAATATTGGCAGCTAGGATCACCATCTGGTTGGCTGGTGTCCCAACCTGGTAAAAAACTCTAGCCACAACCTCCATCCAGTCCTTAGCCTCCAGCGGATCCATCTCACCTCATAACCTTGGAGGCCTCTACTGCTGAAACTAGTGCAGCACGCTCAGTCGGCATGCACCATCTACTGGTGGGCCTGGTGGCAAAGGCTGCCCAATAGGTATTGGTGCTACTAGTACACCACCCAATGGTACTATCATTGTAATAGGGCCCTATACTGAAGCCTTATCGCTTGGTGGGCCGTCATTATGTACTCTCTCGGGAATTATGGATGGCTATCTACGTGGCGGAATCCTGGAAGAAACAGGTGTTCCATGGTCAAAAGTTATACCTAGTGAGCTGACTTGAAAGAGATCAAAGTAAAAAACATTTCCAAAACACATGCAATCAGTGTTTTCGTGCACCAAGTCAGAAATCAGAATTCGGGGTCCTGATGTATGGATACGTCGGCCGCCACACTAACACTAGACTCCCTGAACTAAAAACCACACTCAAAACACTTAACATTATTCCTCTATTAAAATATCAGAGTCTTAGTTCTTCGGTAGAATGTCCCTTTGATACCACTTTGTCACGACCCATCCCCCGGGGTCCATTTTGTGACTACCCCACACCTGCCTTCCATAGGATAGGGGATGAAAACTAGCACTGAAAGTCATATCCCTGAAAAATCAGAAGCCATTAACTTTAAACCTGTAAACACATAGTCCAAGAATACAAAGATTAAAACCCATGTAGTAAAATTGAAGTAGTAAAAATATGTGTACTGAAAGTAAAAGGGTGAGTATTGTAAGTAAAGGGTGCCGGAATACATTCCCAATTGAAAAGTACAACAACAATAGAAACATAGCTCTACAAATCATCTACATATGTCCCTACCAGAAGGGTAGTTACAACTCATGGTTGGTTTTCATAGAAGCATGTCATGTCTAAAGGTCCTCCTCTGAGCATCGTCTAGTCCTGGCTCCCAAACCTCGGTCAAATCTGTCAGTCGTCTGCACAAGACACAACAAGGTGCGGGCGAATCCCATGTAGGGTTGAATATAACAATACTCAGTAGGGACCCCAAGACCCCCAAAAGTCTCCTAGAGATCCACAAAGGACAAAAAAACAAAGAAAGACCTTAATCACAAAGCACTAAGCAATATTTAGCTCACATCGGCTATAAAAATAAGAGATTAGGAATATAGATGATTAGCCTTAAGCTATATCATCTTATTCCATTTATAAATTCCACAACTAATCCACAATTATGTTGTTCTATTATCGATCCACTCTTGGTCATAAGTTGTTATTGCATGATGGGCCACTGTAAGGTTGGTCCTCATCGAGTCATGTAGCTTCTAATCCCCACAGGGTAACTGGAATGTTGATCTACACAGGGTCGCTGAAATGTTAATCCACATAGGGTCGCAGGAATGATGATCCACACAGTGTTGCTGGAATGCTGATCCATATAGGGTCACTTGATGATGATCCAAACTGGGTTACTATATTCTGATCGTTTATGGGACACTCTAAAAATATCCCTCGTCAGGTAGGTATGATGTTGACCCACACAGGGTCACTCGATGATGATCCACACATGGCTGCTACTTCCAAGACAGCCATCCACAAGGTTACCTGCACCAAGTGCACTCGAGTTCCATATAATCCTCTCCTGGAGATATCTGTTGTACCTCAACTACCACTAATCTCCAAAAATTAGTAACATAAGGGACCACCATGTTGTAAAGGTTCCAATGTAACAGACGGTGCATCAATTGAATGCCCAGTCTGTGAGTTAGAAGTGTTTTGGTACCGAGGGTCCAGTTGGATTCGGGTTCAATCCAACCTGGTCGTACTCCAACATTCTCCAAAATTTGAGTGGAGTATAAAAAATGGACTATCTCACTCCAAGGATCCCAACGTCATAGACGGTTCATCAAATGGACGTCTGGATTTCATGTTATGGCATTTTAAGCAAAACTGGGCCTGGATGGGTCCAGGCCCGGTCCGACCCGGTCGGACCGACCCGGCCTAGCCCGAACTAGCTCTGGCCAGCCCAGTTTGACCAGACCGTAGAAGGATCGACACATTGGGTTGTGGTCTGGCCTAGCCTGTAGGGGGTGCGGCCCGGCCCGCGGGGCGGCGTAGCCCAGCCCACAAGAAGGCGCAACCTCCCACAGGAGGGCGCAGCGAAGCCCGTAGGGGGTTGCGAATCAGCCCGCGGGGGGGGGGGGGGGGGGCATAGACCATCCCATAGGTGGGTATAGCCCGACCCATAAGAGGGCGCAACCCAGCCCATAGGGGGTGTGGCTCAGCCCGCAGGGAGGCATGGGGCCCGACCTAGCTGGCATGGACGGGATGTTCCCCCCTTTCTCTCGAACGTCCTAGACGTTTGAGATCTAAAGCGACGATGCCACCTAGAACCGCAGGACATGTAGAGAGAGGGTCCATCCTCAACCGCATCTTCGAGCCGCAGTCACATCCAGCGGCACGTGACGATTCGCCGCTCCGCCTCTGGTGGCGGCCGGTGTCAGCCACCCTTCTCAACCGTCACGATTGAAAATCCGTGGCCTCCTCCTCCTGCGGTGCACGATGGTGTGCCCCCACCTTTGAGGCTATCTGGTGTCTGCCTCCTACTGACTGCCGCAGCCTAGTACCATGGCCTCCTCCAGCGGTGCATGACGACGGGCCACTTCCACCGTGTTTGGTCAGTTTCGGCCGCCACCATCGCTTGTCGGTGCCACCATGCCGACACTGCCTCGGCTGTCTTCTGAGGGCCACCAACTAAGATCTGTTGGTCCATTTTTTCAACAGATCGCACCTACGGTCTTCCTGGTTCATCCTCTTTATTTCCTTTCCCTCATATTTGGGTTACGTCAAACATGAAAATTCACCCGCGTAGAATGCAACTATTGAACAAGAGGCGGAGGGACCGGGCCTTGTTCGTTTGGCCCACGCCCTCCACAATATCATCTTATCAAGGGAGAAGATAAATAATTCAACAAATATTGGAAATTAAATAATAAAAAACCCTACCTCATGAGTCATTGGATAGCAGACCATGTTTGAAGATGGTTCGGTGTTTGTCGATCCCAAATGAATCCTCTAATGATGCCACTCAAACGATGATCTTCAGTTCTTGCATTATGGATCTGTTCTTCGTCACACTACTACAAATTGGCCCTTTATCAGTGCTAAAAACTGACATTAACAGCACTAGAAAAGTTCTGTAAATGTCGGTGAAGATAAAGGGGGGTCCCCTTTATCAGCGCTCCAAAAAGCGCTGATAAAGGGGACCCCCTCCCCCCCCCCTTTATCATCCCCAGAATTTACAGCGCTTTTCAAGCGCTGTTAAAGGGGATCCTTTATCAGCGCTCAAGATAGTGCTGATAAAGGGCCCTATTATCAGCGCTCAAGATAGCACTGATAAAGGTGACCTTTATCAGCACTTAATATAGCACTGATAAATGCTCCTTTAGCTGCACCTGCAGAACCTGCACCTGTACAAAACAGCACCTACACCTGTACAAAAAAACACCTACACCTGTACAAAATAGCACCTGCACAAAATATTTTGAAAAACAATCCTATATAAATTTACTTAACATCATGAATACAAAAAAAACTGCTATATACATTTCAAACAATGTTTTACATGGTTACAATTACAATTATCCAACAACAGTTATAAACATTAATGTTTCATCCTTTGATATCTGTGATCCTCTCTCAAAAATTATCGTCCATGGTATTTGTTGCCAAACAAAGCATACAAACTCAATGAAAAGACACTAAAAATAAAATGGCTTATACCAATAGAAATTTATTGACAGATAATATATCTGTTGGTAAAAATAATCATTTCCAACAGATATTATGTTTTATTGGTATTATTTTTTAATACCAACACTTACTTTTACCAATAGATATATCTATTGGTGTTGGTTTTTTAATACCAACATATCATTTATCAACAGTTGAATCTATTGGTTTAACATACTAATACCAACATTTTTTTACCAACACATGAATCTATTATTAATAATGATTGTTACCAACAAATATTATAGCGTCAATACAAAATGTTACAGTAAACTATAAAATAACAAAAAAATATTTTTTCAATAATTAAGAAAAACATAATGTGTGTATATATATATATATTATTTTTATGACCAAGGTAGTTTTTTTCTTGGGGTTTTATTAAAAAAATATTATAATTGATTCCAATTTTCTACTATTTTGAAATATTATATGATTTTATGTTTTCCAATATTGTTTATTCAATTTCTCTAACTATTAATTGTTTTAATATTTTTAACTATTATTTATTTAATAAATATTAAAATATTTTTTATTAAAAAACACAACCCTAATCCCCTGATCCTCATGTCTTCCTCGTACCACTACCCTGCCGCCCTGCCTCATCTTCGGCTGCTGCCCCGCCTCTCCTTCTGCCGCCCCGCCTCCCATCGCCCCTCTCGGCCTCGCCTCCTGCCTCTCTGCATCGCCGCCTCGCTTCCTCACCTCTCATCACCATCATATCCCCCAATCCTCATCTCTTCCTTGAGCCTCCATTATCCCCACTTATTTTTCGCCCACCACCTCTGTACCGGTGATCTCTTTATGCACTCAAAAACCTGGTTCATCACTTTTCTCCCTAGTAAAGGGTCTCCCTCCCAGGGATTTCCACTTCTTGCTTGGTTTTCTCTTTGCTCACATTCGGTTATGCATTCTTATTCTTGACTATGATTATTTGTAAGGTCGTTCTTGTATTGTGATTTCAGTGTTGTTTAGGTTTCTGTTGGTAATTTATTTTTAGGGTTTATTCCCCATCATTTCGGATCGACCCTCGGCTGGATTTGATCTTCCCTTTCTATATTTCCCTTCAGGGTATGTCGATTTATGCTTCAAACAACTTCAACTGCCTATCATTGAGGGTGGATTTAGGTGTCATCTCTGGTGGTCCAGTTAGGTATTGAAGATGGATCTCTGAGCTCAGGGTAGTGTCGGTTTGTCCATCTTGATTCAACGGGCATATGATGATTCTTTATGCTAATTCTCCCTGGCAGTGAAGTGTGGCAAGGTCTTTGCTATTCTTTTGTTTCGTGCTATGTATTTGGAGGGTGGGTGTGATGAAGCTATTGTTTATTGTAGGTTCTTTTTTTGTCTCAAATGGCTATAGAATGAGATAATTCAGACAGGTCAGTTTCCTCTTTTTGGGTTCGTTTTTTTATGGTTCACATGTTTTTTGAATAAAAAAGAATACACTGAAAAATGAAGATGGATGTGATTCTAGGTTGGATTTGGCTTCTCTCGCAGGTTAGTTCATGGAGAGGAACATGTGTTTAAAATTCTATTGATGTAAAAGAAGGTGGATCTCCTCTAGTTATCATAGAAAATGGGATTCTTAATAGTTATTCAGATTTTTATGTTTCATACTTTTTTATTTCATTCAAATTTCTTTTTTGGTTACCATGGTTTTATTCATGTTCATTCCTTTATTTTTTGTTCTATTATGATTTCTCATGCTTGTTAATTATGGCACTTTGTGGTGGGGCATTGGGTCTGATGACATCTTGTTCTCAGGAGATATTTGATGAGAAGATCAGGATGGGCATACCATTGTTATCTAGTTATATTTTATTTTTTAGTTATTTTTTGTGGGATATTTTTATCTCATTTGTGAGTGTGATTTTAGGAATTAGGGTTTGTATGCACAGTTCATCGCTGGTGGTCATTGAAGTGGTGTAGATGTCGAAGGAGAGTTAGTTTGATTTCCTTCTGATGACAGGTTTGTAAGGATGATATAGGATGTCCTATATGATTTTCTTCATGGTGTTTTTTGATGATTATGTCATAGCGTTATGGTTTCCCATAATTGGAAACATTAAGGCTCTTATTCATTGCACTCACCTGGTAAGCACTGCATTATTCAAGCCTGGCATTTAATTGTTATTTTCTATATATTTTTTAACAAATTTTTCTTTGCAAGCATCCCATGTATTTTTCACCTTCTAGTAATAAGAATCCCATATCTTGTGTTTATTCATGTCATAAATGACACCTGTACGCCCGTCTTTTCCAATCCATGCATTTTCACTTTTTTTCATTATTTACTAGTAGGGCATTCATAGTCCTAATCACATTATCACCACATTTTTTGTACTAGGGATCAGGGTAATGCCTCAAAAGAAATAGCAGCAGCCTTGTAGGGCCACTTCTCAATGCCTTCAATAGACGATCTCTTCTACTTCAAAAAGGAATACATGGTAATTGTATTAACACTACCACCAGGTATCAAATTTGGATTCTTGAGAATGTTTATTATAAGGGTATAAAACCATGAAAATTCATGTTCAATTTAATTATAAAATCCTTGATAACACCCATTAGAACGGTGCAAGATTTTGGCTCTGAACGCTATACGATGAAAGAAAAAACTAGTCACTGATCCAATTGACCTAAAAAATAAAAGCTTTTGTTCCCACATAGGATTCATGTTGTTCATTGGGTCTATTTAGAAAATCATTTCCAAAAGCCTTCAGTACCTTGTTGTCTTATTTTCTCAATCATACGATGATACTCACTCGAGATTTGCTTAAGTAGTGGCCTGCCAAATCACTCAACCCTCTCTCTTTTATAGCAAAATCAGGTTTGAACATTTCGATCTGTATGTCAATGTTATCAATGTACTTTTAATTTTTCATACACCCCAAGTATCTTCTCTCACAAACTCCACATTTATTTGGTTCTCCAAATTCTTGTACTCTAGATGAAAATCAAGAAGAAAGATGCAGGGGTTCAAAACCCTATTCTCATTTTCTCATTAGTATCAAAGTCTTTTCTCATTTTTTATGAGGGTAACAAAGTCTTTGTTGAACATTAAAACTTTAAGAACCTTTAAATCCTCTAATTGGAATCTAGAATTTTTCAACCATTATATACATAATGTCAAGATCTTGGAAACCTTGACGAAGGTCCATTCCAACTATTGTCATAACCTTGAGTGCTAAATCTGATATGAGATCGCTGAATTGGCTAGTAAATTTTGTACCAATGAAACTCTTCACCAGTCCAAGCATTACAGCATGATCATTCACATTGACATGCATCGTAAAAATAGAATATTTTGTTAAACAACTTTTCAATGTGCCCAGTAATGATAATAATACAGGAATGTTTTCGATTATTACTTTTGTTGTTACTTTCAGATTCTTCTACCTCTTGTGGAAAAAGATTAAATTTTTCAGAGTTGTTGACATGAACATGTAGTATTCTATTTATTCCTTGATAATGTGTATCATGAAGATCTGGATGGTGTTACTTCATTCGTAGTTGGTCATAAAATGTGTGGAGTAGTCAGGACCAAGTTTTTTAGGTAATATATTGATGCCTCATTACTGTTTGAGTGTTCTCACTAACATATTGAGTCCCCTAACCTATCTATAATGCCTTGGTTTGAAATATGGAATCTGTTTTAGTGTTCTCATAACAATATATTGATTCCTTGTTCATTCATGCAATATATGCCTCATCCGGGTGTGCAATCTAAGTAGAATCTAGGTGTGTTTCATAGTTTGTGTGAAATCTAGAATCTGTGAACTATTTGTGAAATCTGGAATTTTCATTGTAGGGAGAGAATGAGCATCGAAGGCCAGGCCCACATGGTCTGGCCTGTGGTGTAACATTACCAGCTTTAGAAGGGGAGGTATGAGGCCACGAAGAAGAGGCTGGATGTCTTTCCCACAGGATGATAGTTGCTGAACATGTAACTGTATAGTTTATTAGATGGATGAATCAATATTGACAAAAATTATTCATCTAGCAGGTAATTGGAAAAGCTTCCCACGAAAAATAAGGTACATTTACCTCCCATTCTTCAAATTAATCAACTACCTTGCTATAGAGAACCATTAAGAAGCTGAGATGTGCACTCGTTAAATCTGATGATAGTAATTAGAAATTATACGGCAATTATTGGGCAGAGGGAATATTTTTATACCTATGCATATTTTTATTTGGTATAAATACAATGCGAATTGATGTCTATGCAATCTACCCCCTCACATATTTTTCATCTGTGTTTCTTAGTGTTTCACTTTACAACACAGTCTGGCTTCCACCTATATTTCACCCATGGCATATGTGTGAAATCTTGAATCTGGAATCTATTTTGGAGTTCTCATTTCATTATCTTTGGAATATGGTATCTATTTTAGTTTTCTCATCATCATTGCTGATATGGAATGTGAATAATATGGTTATGTGTAGTAGAGTGGGCATTCATATTCATGTTCCAGTTGAAGAGATAATCTAGGTTCGTGTACTAATGAGTGTTGTGACCAATTATTGTAAGTCTTGTTATCTTTTCCTTGATTCTCAGGTTCTTTTTTGGCATTCCAGTGGAAATGTGTACATGTACTTATCATTTTATTTGAGGTCGGGTAGCCCATGTTGTTTGTAGAATCTAACCAGTAATCTACTTCCTCAACCCAAGATTTTTTTTAATGTCCATTATTTTATGGATGTGGATTTGGATCATGGTTTGATATTCTGATGTGTTTTTTCTACCATTAATTTATTCACAGTTTTGAAGTAGTCACATTTATGTGCACATTATATTAAAAATCATTAACTAGTTTCTTTTTATCTTTGATCAATATGGATGATGAATTAGAAAGGAAATTAGATGATAAATCAGTAGGATAGAATAACATTGAGTAAGTAAAACAGCCTTGATAATAATAGGATTCAAGAGAACAAAGTAGAAGGTGAAGAAGAAGGTCCCCCTGAGGGTAAAAGAGGTTGTTCATTATATTAAGAATAGAGGGGAATCAAATTTAGTTACCTATAATCTAGGTATAATCCTCAAGTATCTTCCCATAAACATCTTCTACAATTTTATTGATGGGGACCTATGTATGTTGTGCTCTTGAGGTTTTTATTTAGAGTCAAATGACCTGTTCCTTGAGTTTTTTAGTATTTGTTTTTTGTTTACAATTGAGAAGATCTATACTGAAACTTTACTAATGCAGGAGTCACTACTCATTCCCCTCTTTTTCCTCCACCCTCAAAACGAAACCTAATCACAAATCCAATATGGCCTTCCATTGCTTTTTTTTCTTCAAATGATTTTAAATTGTTTATTATTTTTCTTATGTTATCCTGCATGTTCTATATTTTTTCTTGAACCATATTTTTTCAGGACATTTAATACATTTTACCACCTCTAGATTCTTGTCCCATTATTTCCCTATTCTAATTTTTTTCGAGTTGTTCACTGTTTCATACCTTTCTTGGACCAGGATTTGTATTGGGCTACCTCGTGAAGACTTGAAGGCATCCAATCAACACTTGGAGGCCCAACCAGAAACCAAGGTTGATCAAGTGGGATGTGTGGAAGGCTGACATGAGGAGAGAGACACCAAGAGATAATTTGTTACAGCTACCATCAAAGAGGAGGATTCCACCTATACCAAAGAGGTACCCAGATTACTATCCACTCTATATTATTTCTGAATCAAATCAGTAATAAATTCCCCTCATTGGGAGGATACTCTACTTCTACTGTTAATTATTCATCATTGTGAATAAGTTTCCTATTTCTTCCTCTATTCCACTGGATTTATCCACCAACTCATTCTGTTTTCATTTTATTTGTGTTAATATTGTGTTACTGTTATCCCCTTGTTCTTATAGTTCTAGTTTTGATGTGTTTCTTCTTATTATATCATATAACCTTATATTTAGTTTTTTTAATTCTGTTTCATATTTTTTGTGTTGATGTACTGCTTTCTTCCCCGATTTAGTGTTGTTCTCTTTTGTTTAGTGGTGTTTTCTTTCCTCTAGTGCTATTTATTTTTCTCCTCAGTGTTGTGATCTCCCTCCATAAACATAGTGTTGTGATCTCCCTCCATTTATGGATAGCTAATTGGATTTTATAGTCCAAAGGATTGAAGTTGAATTTTTTGTTTTGAGTTTTAAAAAAAATTGTGTTGATTTTATTTCATACCTTCTCTGTGACTTCAGTGGATGTATTAAGGAGCTTGGTGATAGCACATGAATTCCCATTCATTTTATTCTTCTTTTTCAATCTAACCAATTGCTTCTTTCCGCTAGAATCATTTCTTGATAAAGTGGGATGTTAAATGATAATTGAAGTGGTCGATTCACAGAAAAATACGGGAGTTCATCATTGTACTTGTAGGAAGATATAACTTTACACTAGGAAGACATTCCAGTGAGGATCCGTCAAGCCCAGCTCAGAAATAGGACTCAGGCTGTTTTGGGTTTGCATTTGCCTCAACCAGAAGGAAACCACACAGGTGTCTAAGATTTTTCAGAGGCCAACAAGGAGGCAGTGCAACCAGGTAATGGCTTGGTTAGTAGAAAGGGGCCACCATTGGGTGAGGATGTGCTCCACGGTCACGAACCTAAGCTTGTAGGTGTGTCTCATGCAGCTAGTGACTGTACAACTCACCTGGTGTGGTGAATCAAATCACATCTATTAGGGTGGAGGTTGAGGTCACTATTGCTGATCCTTCTTGAATTTCTGCGGCCTTTGAAACTCCAAAGGATGGGAGAGATGAATTCTATCATTTTAGTTTGGAGAAACCCTTTTTTTGTGTTTAAATTCTGTCTTTGTTAACGTTTTATCTTCAAAAACATTTTTTAGGGGTTTCAGTTGGTTTTGGAAACATTATATATGGATTAGAGTTTACATATCTTTGATGAAATATCAGCAGGGATTATGAAAAATTATTTCTATGCAAATCATGTTTTAATACCTCTATTCATATTTTATTTTCAATTCTTACCGATATTTTTCACTGATTTGAGTTGGAGTGGGCTCGTTGGTCCTTGGGTATGGATGAGTTGTTGATGCTCGTTGGTTCGTGGTGTGGCATGGATGAGTTGGAGCTGACTCACCGGTTCTGGGGATGGATGGGTTTTTGGTGATCACTGGTCCCTGATGTGGCATGAATGGGTGATGTTGGCATGGGTGGGGGTAGATTTTGTATTAATGGGTGTGATGGATCCTGTTGGGGGATGAAATTTCTATTGATTCTTTTTGTAATGAATTTCATTATTAATATAATTATTTTTCTTATAAGTTTGAACATGTGTTAAATTCATTTTAAATTTAATAATTAAAACAAATATATTATATATGATAAATTAATAAATATAATATGAACTTTTACTACCAATAAAAATTTATAATTTTTATTTAAATGTAATTTATAAATAAATATTATATGTTGCTAATATTATTACCAACAGAAAAATTTGTCACCAGAATCTGTTGCTAAACACTTTAACAAACATATATATTATCTGTTGGTATTATTATAATTGCATCAGAACTATTTTATCTATCGCAAAAGCATTTAGAGAGAGATTTTTTACCAACAGTTTAGTGACAGGGACATATATGTTGGTAAAACGTTTTACCAACAGAAAATTCACTTTTACCGATAGATATGATCCTGTTGGAAAAAGTGAAATATTTTGTAGTGAGAATTCACCTATATAAGAAAACAAATATTATGTTAGTAATAAAATAATGAAATAAATAAAAACATTAATAAGAAATAATACATTAATATGGAAATGTGAAACTAAAATATGAAAATGATAAACTCAAATGTTTTCATTCTAATAACAATGAAAGAGAATAATATAAAATCAATATGTTTTTGAATGATTTATCTCATTTAATAAATACTGATTCTTTATCTAATGAAAAGATTTACTGGTCACACCGTGTGTTAGATTGATGTGCGGTCGATTCATACACCTCACAAATGACTCATGGATCGTTGTCCTAAAGTATTAAAACAATTCGAATGTGTTTACACTTTTAGCCATACCGGTCACACCATGTGTCGGATTAAGGTGCAGTCGATTCTTACACCTCACAAATGACTCATGGATATTTTTCCTAATGTATCAAAACAATCCGAATGAGTTTTATTGATATTTCGTATCTCATTAGTGTTGTTATCTAAAGTTAATGTCAATTTGATACTGGTATCAAACACTTTTAGCCATACCGGTCACACCGTGCGTTGGATTGAGGTGCGGCATATTCTTACACGTCAAAAATGTATCATGGATCGTTTTCCTAAAGTATCAAACAAATATGAACATGTTTGCTTGGTTTTTCGTATGTCATTTGTGTTGTTTTCTAAAGTTAATGTCAATTTGAAACTGTCATCAGACACTTTTAGCAATATCGGTCACACCATGTGTCGGATTGAGGTGCGATCGATTTTTACACCTAAAAAAAGACTCATGGATCATTGTCCTAAAGTATCAAAACATTCCTAATGTGTTTTCCCGGTATTCCTTATGTCAGTAGTGTTGTTTTCTAAAATTAATGTCAATTTGAAACTGTTATCAGACACTTTTAGCCATACCGGTCACACCGTGTGTCGGATTGAGGTGTGGTCGATTCATACACCTCAAAAATGACTCATGGATCATCTTCCTAATGTATCAAAACAATCCAAATGCGTTTTCTTGGTTTTCCGTATGTCGGTAGTGTTGTTTTCTAAATTTAATGTCAATTTGAAACTGGTATCAGACACTTTTAGCCATACTGGTCACACCATGTGTCAGATTGAGGTGCGGTCCATTCGTACACGTCAAAAATGAATCATGGATCGTTTTTCTAAAGTATAAAAACAATCTGAACGTGTTTTCTTGGTTTTCCATATGTCATTTGTGTTGTTTTCTAAAGTTAATGTCAATTAAGAACTGTTATCAGACACTTTTAGCCATACCGGTCACACCATGCATCAGATTGAGGTGTGGTCAATTCATACACCTCAAAAATGACTCATGAATTGTTTTCCTAAAGTATCAAAACAATAAGAATGCATTTTCTCAGTATTTTGTATGTCAGTAGTGTTGTTTTATAAAATTAATGTCAATTTGAAACTGTTATCAGACACTTTTAGCCATACCGGTCACACCGTGCATTGGATTGAGGTGTGGTCGATTTTTAAACCTCAAAATGACTCATGGATCATTGTACTAAAGTATAAAAACAATTAGAATGCGTTTTCTCAGTTTTCTGTATGTCAGTAGTGTTGTTTTCTAAAGTTAATGTCAATTTGAAACTGGTATAAGACACTTTTAGCCATACCGGTCACACTGTGAGTTGGATTGAAGTACGGTCAATTCTTAAACCTCAAAAATGACTAATAGATCATTTTACTAAAGTTTAAAATCAATTAGAACACGTTTACTCAGTATTCTGTATGTCATTTGTGTTGCTTTCTAAAATTAATGTCAATTTGAAACTATTATCAAACACTTTTAGCCATACCGGTCACACCGTGTGTCAGATTGAGTTGTGGTCGATTCTTACACCTCAAAAATGACTCATGGATCGATTTCCTAAAGTATCAAAACAATCCAAACATGTTTTCTCAGTATTCTGTATGTTAGTAGTGTTGTTTTCTAAAGTTAATGTCAATTTGAAACTCATATCAGACACTTTTAGCCATATCGGTCACACCGTGCGTTGGATTGAGGTACGGTTGATTCATACACATCACAAATAAATCATAGATCATTTTCCTAAAGTATAAAAACAATCTGAATGTGTTTTCTTGGTTTTCCATATGTCATTTATGTTTTTTTTTCTAAAGTTAATGTCAATTTGAAACTGTTATCAGACACTTTTAGCCATATCGGTCACACCGTGCGTCGGATTGAGGTGCGGTCAATTCGTACACCTCAAAAATGACTCATTGGTCATTTTCATAAAGTATAAAAACAATCTGAACGTGTTTTCTTGGCATTCCTTATCTCAGTATTGTTGTTTTGTAAAGTGAATGTCAATTTGAAACTGGTATCAGACACTTTTAGCCATACCAGTCACACCGTGCATCTAATTGAGGTGAGGTCAATTCGTACACGTCGCAAATGAATCATGGATCGTTTTCCTAAAGTATCAAAACAATCTGAATGTGTTTTATCCATTTTCCGTATGTCATTTATGTTGTTTTCTAAAGTTAATGTCAATTTGAAACTGTTATCAGACACTTTTAGCTATACCGGTCCCAACTTGCGTAGGATTGAGGTACGGTCGATTTGTACACCTCACAAATGACTCATGGATCATTTTCCTAATGTATCAAAACAATACAAATGAATTTTATTAGTATTCCATATGTCAGTAGTGTTGTTTTCTAAAGTTAATGTCAATTTGAAACTGTTATCAGACACTTTTAGCTATATCGGTCACACTGTGGGTCAGATTGAGGTACGGTCAATTCATACACATATCAAATGAATCATGGATCATTTTACTAAAGTATCAAAACAATCTGAATGTGTTTTCTCATTTTTACATATGTCATTTGTGTTGTTTTCTAAATTTAATGTCAATTTGAAACTGGTATCAGACACTTTTAGGCATACCAGTCACACCATACTTAGGATTGAGGTGTGGTTGATTCTCACACCTCAAAAATGACTCATGGATCATTTTCCTAAAGTATCAAAACAATTTGAACATGTTTTCTCGGTTTTCCATATGTCAATAGTGTTGTTTTCTAAAATTAATGTCAATTTCAAACTGTTATTAGACACTTTTAGCCATACCGGTCACACCGTGTGTCGGATTGAGGTACGGTCGATTCGTACACCTCAAAAATGACTCATGGATCATTTTCCTAAAGTATAAAAACAATCCAAATGCGTTTGATCGGTTTTCCATATTTTAGTAGTGTTGTTTTCTAAAGTTAATGTCAATTTCAAACTGGTATCAGACACTTTTAGCCATACCGGTCACATCGTACGTCAGATTTAGGTGTGGTCGATTTTTACACCTCAAAAATGACTCATGGATCGTTTTCATAAAGTTTCAAAACAATCCAAACGTGTTTTCTCAGTATTCCGTATGTCATTTCTGTTGTTTTCTAAAATTAATGTCAATTTGAAACTATTATCAGACACTTTTAGCCATACCGGTCACACTGTTCGTTGGATTGAGGTGAGGTCAATTTGTACACCTCATAAATGACACATGGATCGTTTTCCTAAAGTATCAAAACAATCCGAATGTGTTTTCTTGGTATTCGGTATGTCATTAGTGTTGTATTCAAAAGTTAATGTCAATTTGAAACTGGTATCAAACACTTTTAGCCATATTGGTCACACCGTGCGTCGGATTGAGGTGTGGTCCATTCTTACATGTCAAAAATGAATCATGGATCATTTTCTTAAAGTATCAAAACAATCGGAACTTGTTTTCTTGGTTTTTCATATGTCATTTGTGTTGTTTGCTAAAGTTAATGTCAATTTGAAACTGTTACCAGACACTTTTATCCATACCGGTCACAATGTGCGTTGAATTGAGGTGAGGTCGATTATTACACCACAAAAATGACTCATGGATCATATTACTAAAGTTTAAAAACAATCCAAATGTGTTTTATTGGTATTTCATACGTCAGTAGTGTAGTTTTCTAAAGTTAATGTCAATTTGAAACTGGTATCAGACACTTTTAGCCATACCGGTCACACCGTGTGTCAGATTGAGGAGTGGTCGATTCGTACACATCACAAATGAATCATGGATAGTTTTCCTAAAGTATTAAAACAATATGAATTCATTTTCTCTGTTTTCCATATGTCATTTGTGTTTTTTTCTAAAGTTAATGTCAATTTGATACTGTTATCAGACACTTTTAGCTATACATGTCACACCGTGCATCGGATTGAGGTGCGGTTGATTCGTACACCTCAAAAATGACTCATGGATCGTTGTAATAATGTATCAAAACAATCCAAACACTTTTTCTCGGTATTCCGTATGTCAGTAGTGTTGTTTTCTAAAGTTAATGTCAATTTAAAACTGGTATCATACACTTTTAGCCATATCGGTCACACTGTACGTCGGATTGAGGTGCGGTCAATTCGTACACGTAAAAAATTAATCATGGATCATTTTACTAAAGTATCAAAACAATAAGAATGTGTTTTCTCAGTATTTCGTATGTCATTTGTGTTTTTTTCTAATGTTAATGTCAATTTGAAACTGGTATCATACACTTTTAGCCATACCGGTCACACCGTGCATCAGATTGAGGTGTGGTCAATTCGTACACCTCACAAATGACTCATGGATTGTTTTCATAAAGTATGAAAACAATCCGAACGTGTTTTCTTGGTTTTCTGTATGTTAATAGTGTTTTTTTCTAAAATTAATGTCAATTTGAAACTGTTATCAGACACTTTTAGCCATACCGGTCACACAGTGCATTGGATTAAGGTGTGGTCGATTCGTACACCTCAAAAATTACTCATGGATTGTTTTCCTAAAGTATCAAAAACAATCCGAACGCATTTTCTCGGTTTTCTGTATGTCAGTAGTGTAGTTTTCTAAAGTTAATATCAATTTCAAACTGGTATCAGACACTTTTAGCCATACCGGTCACACCGTGCATCGTATTGAGGTGCGGTAGTTTCTTAAACCTCAAAAATGACGCATAGATTGTTTTCATAAAGTATCAAAACAATCCGAACGCATTTGCTTGGTTTTCCTTATGTCAGTAGTGTTGTTTTCTAAAGTTAATGTCAATTTGAAACTGGTATCAGACACTTTTATCCATACCGGTCACACCGTGCGTTGGATTGAGGTGCGGTCGATTTGCACACCTCAAAAATGACTCATGGATCATTTTCCTAAAGTACAAAAACTATCCGAACACGTTTTCTCATTTTTCCGTATGTCAGTAGTGTTGTTTTCTAAAGTTAATGTCAATTTCAAACTGGTATCAGACACTTTTTGCCATACTGGTCACACCATGTGTCGGATTGAGGTGCGGTCGATTCGTACACCTCACAAATGACTCATGGATTTTTTCCTAAAGTATCATAACAATCCGAATGCCTTTGATCGGTTTTCCATATGTCAGTAGTGTTGTTTTCTAAAGTTAATGTCAATTTGAAAATGGTATCATACACTTTTATCCATACCGGTCACACCATGCGTCAGATTGAGGTGTGGTCGATTCGTACACCTCAAAAATGAATCATGGATCTTTTCCTAAAGTATCAAAATAATATGAATGCGTTTTCTCTGTATTCCGTATGTCATTTGTGTTGTTTTCTAAACTTAATGTCACTTTGAAACAAGTATCAGACACTTTTAGCCATACCAGTCACACCATGCATTGGATTGAGGTGCGGCTGATTCTTACCCGTCAAAAATGAATCATGGATCATTTTCCTAAAGTATCAAAACAATATGAACGTATTTTCTCGGTATTCTGTATGTCATTTGTGTTGTTTTCTAAACTTAATGTCAATTTGAAACTTGTATCAGACACTCTTAGCCAATGAGTTATGCTTTACTAGAAAGACAAATCATATCTAAAACCATTCTTCATAACCTAAGGATATAAAACATAATAAAGGGTGATCATATATGCTCAGTAAGTGTAAACAAGGGAGATATCAATGATCATATATGGATAAAATTAGTAGGAATTCACCTTCATCCTATTTGTGTACAATCATCCATCAGGTATGTTGCCCATTCGTTTCTAAACACATCTATATCATCTTATGAGTATGATTTTTTGAGACAGTCATGGTAGTACTGAAAAAATATAAATACACAAAGGATTAATAAATATTTTAAATGAACTCATAATTATTTTTGAAAATACCTTGTCAGGGATGCTATTTTGTTGATGAAATACGATCTCTTTCATAAATTCACAAACATAATAACCACAGTCCTTTCTGTTTTTTTGTTTTGGACAATGCAGAAACATCGAAAACAATAAGTAATTTGTTTTTATATGTGTTTGTATAGTGAAATTTTATCAAATATAACCGGATACTTTTCTAGTTGTAGATCTTGTAGGATTGCTCATCCTTATGCCCTGGATTCAGTCCATGCATTAGATGATATTGATGCACCACCCTATCATAACAGAATCCTCATTAAAAGATAACATAAATTATATAACAAGATGTTTAGTTTTAAAATTCTGGATATAGTGTATTAAAAATTAACAAATTCCATCATGCGTGGTCGGTTTTTTGGATATCCATGCTTTGAATCCAGAAAATAAATATTTGGAGTATCCAAATTGACTGCAATCAGCATCCAATGCTCCCTAAAAATACAAAGAGAAATAAGTAAAGAAAGAAATGAAAATATAGTTGATATGATTAAATTTTAGAGTTTTACCCCTACATCATTGGTATTAAAAAGAGTTTGTCATCCATAATTTTGTTTTCAAACAATTTGAGCAGGGATGAAATTATTACAACCTATTTATCAGAATCTATTTCTTCTTTTGAAGAGGTAGTGTGAGGACTAACGAGTCCAAATTTTTGTTCATGGGGAAATCCCTTCAATTGTTTTTCATATATACCCCTGTGATAAATATAAAATGTATTTAGTCATTATTATCAGAGTATATCAGCTTTTGTAAAATCAAATCATGAAAACATACCTCAAGTTTACATTTACAACTGAGGTGCCTAGCCATTCATACTTGAGGATTTCATTTACATTTTTAGCACTAATGAAATCTGATGTTTCCTCTCCGTACATATTTTTTTCAAAAATAAATGTGTGAGAATTTTTGTCTATCAACTTTGTATCCACATAAGCGTGCAATGATATTATCTTTGGATATAGAATGGGTGGGGTGAAGGTGCTCTCAGTAAACCGTTTCAATCGGTTGGTTGATCCTTGAGATAGTTTTTAGCTGATATTTCATTTCACCCCCTTCTCTTTGTCGTTATGTAATAACATTCATCAATTCAGAACTTTTTTAATTAAATGTTAAAGGTACATCTTGAAAAATAACTTGGAAATGGATACCACCTTGTCGACATGTTTTTTTACAAGAACTGACGGCCATGCGATGAATGTTCCAAAAGCGTGTTCAACCATATGAATGTCATCATCATCATTTGGAATAGGTAGCTCGACACTCGGCTCATTATCTATGTTAATTGACACTCTGAAATGATCTATTGGAAGTTGTCTATTTTGTAGCATGTCGTTATGCGTATTGAACACCGTATCCCTCACTACAAAGTGATATGTGGGAGTTGCTAGATATAAATCACAGTCATTTTCACCCTGTAGAATATTAGTACAGGAAAGGTATCAGTGTCTATGTGAATCACATTTCCCAGAAACAATTATTAAAACGTTGATTACCTCAGCTAAGTCAGGTTTTTTAGGGAAATGGCTTGCCTCAAAGGTGGTAGGGGTGGGGCGGGATCGTCACACATGGGTTTTTGTTGAGTTGTTTCTTCTCTTTGCCTCTCCACCATCAATGTTTCTATCATCTCTCTATGTTATTGTAATTATTCTTGAAAAATATCTAATTTTTCTTGCATCTTTTACATTTTTTCATTTTCATCGTCCGCTTGTTTTTGTTTTTGAAAATATGTTCGAGGTGTCACCCCAAAACCCGCACCTCTGACACGGCCATACTGGTCTAGCCACTTCAAGGCTGCTGAAAGTATGTCTTCATCTGGTGCTAGTGTTTTTGATTCCTGTGACTATGTCAGATAGAAAATATAGAAAAATAATTAGTCATTGTAATGTAATAGTGATTTAAAACAAATCAAATTTATATTATGTAATACTTACACATGTTTCCCACACTTTTTGTGTGTTTTCATCTATCAGTATCCCCTCTTTATTTACACGTGCCTCATTCCATAGCACATGGCATGGGATGGATTTGGCTTTCGATTTCGATTCATCAATCTTCCTATAAATATAGAAACATGTTTATGGTGTTGTTTTATGTCACATATAAGTAGTACGGTAGATTTAAAAGACTTATCAATTTTTTCTCAAGTGAAGCGTACCCCAACCTTGCTTTACGGTAAGGGTACGCTGGTTCTATTATGCGTTTTTTATTTTTAAGGCTCAGTTTCTGTTTCATAAATAAAAAATTGTCAATCAGAGTGATGAATACAAGCAACGTCAAACAATGTATTACCCCACACAATGTACCTGAAAAGTTTTCTCCCCATGACGGTTGATAAATGCGTCCCATGCTCCTTGGGATATTAAGTGTGCATAAAGAGGAGGTGGGTGCAGCTTGATTTTCCCTTAAGCATATTTAAGATGATATTTCATTAAAATTGTGTGGAAACCTCTATGAATCCTTCCTGAAACTCTTAATACACATTCCTTGTGTGAGGCATCTACTATAAATGAAATCTACAATGGATGATGAAGAGTAATTCAATGTTTTGGTATTTTATTTTAATAAATTAAAAAAACAATATCATAATGTTACCGTAATCTCTTCCCACATTAGTGTCTTAAGACCAATGACAAAATGGTTCCATGACTGTACATCAATCGTCACGCGTTGCTGAGTGATGATTCCAATGTATCTACTAAAGATGGATTTTTTGGGGTTAACATGTTGGCCTCGCTTATTCCATCCCACCTCAAATTTGATGTCATTTTCTTTTGCCTTGAGGATTTTGGATAACATTGTCAAACTATGGTGCTCTTATTTTTTTGCACTTTCAGGGTCTCATTTCCTACCATTTCCTCAGAAGTATCATCAATATCTTTCTCTAGAAAAATAGCATCAGCACTGGGACCAGAAGAAACAGGTTGAGAAACCTGTTGTTGCTCTACACTGGGACCAGGAACAACATGTTGAGAAACTTGTTGCTGCTCTGCACTGGGACCAACAGCATCTGGTTGAGAAACCTGTTGTTTCTCTGCACTGGGACCACCAGCAGGTGGTTAATAAACCTTTTGTGCCGCAGGATTAGGCGTATTAGCAGGTGCAGAAGTCATTATCTGCAGAAGTGGTTTAACATTTAATTTAGATTACATAAAAGCAGCAGTGGCCAGATAATAACATAACGTAACACAATGTATATTACAATAAACAAATAACCTGATTATTGTACTCTTTTTTTATTTAATGTCTAAAGAGATTTGACTCCTCTATCGACTATGTAAATCCCTTCATTGTGGTATCCTATGACATACAAAATGTCATCTACATTTGGACCACTGCGAAATGATTGTGAAGTACCTATAAAAGGTTCATCCTCCTTTGAACATTCATATGACCCTTCAGTTGTTTTGGTCGATAACAGAACAATTTACCAATTTCGATTTGCGGGGTCTGGAACATAAAATACTTGTACTGCCTGTGATTCCATTATAAATATTTCATCTTTCTCCCCTTCCTTACTGAAATCAACTTTCATGAATCCTAATTCATCTATTTTAACAACACTCCTGTTATCAACCCACTTGCATTGAAAAATAGGCACTTTGAATTTCGTATAATCCAACTCACATATTCATTTGATGATGCCAAAGTATGACATATTCGCATAAATTGGATTTTTGTCCTTTGCACTGGAAACATGCATCACCTCAGCCACAAGTGTAACCCCATTATTCTACATGCTACTGTCTTCATCATGTTTATTAGTATATAATTTATAACCATTAACTGCATAAGAATTGTAATATAATACATACACACTTCCTCCTCCGGCTAGCCATTGAAGTAATTCTGAAATTGAGTCTAGATTTTCATCTAACTGCTTCAAAATATGGTCATGAAACCATCCTATAAACAGTCGAAAATGAGTATCTGATATCCATTTTTCATCCCTAGATAGATTAAAACGCCTAAGAATTTCTTTGTGGGTTTGAACATATCGTTCAATGTCGAAACTGTTATGAAAAACATAAAGTTGAGCCTGCTCCCGATCTGTAATATTGATTGTGACAACCTCTCTTCCAAAAATTCATTCACCCTTAAGTTGCTCAGTGTGACGAGATTTTGGTAGGCCAACATTTTCCACACCAGATAGGTATTCAGTACAAAATTCAACGGATTCCTCAACAATATATTTCTCCACAATACAACCCTCTGGAAGAATTCAATTTTTGACATACCCCTTCAAAATCTTCATATACCATTCAATGGGGTGCATCCATTTATAATGTACAGGACCACATAGTCAAATCTCTCTCACCAAATGAACCATCAGATGAACCATCATATCAAAAAAATTCAGCAGGAAGAATATTTCCAATTCACATAATATAACGGCAATTTATCTTTCCATAGTTGGAAATTTTGTAGGGTCTATAAATTTTCTTCATATAGCCTTGAAGAAGAAACAAAGCTTCATTAATGTATGGCAGACATTCTTGGGAAAAATGAAACGTAAAGCTATAGGAATTATACCTTGCATCAAAACATGGCAGTCATGTGATTTCAGACCCTTTAATTTTAAATCGTTCATTGACACGATTTTCTTTATATTTGATGAATACCCCTCTGTAACCTTTATGTCATTCAAGAAGTTTCAAAACTGATAACTCTCCTACCTGGAAAGAGTGTAAGCAGCAGAAGGAAGAAATGTTCGTTTTTACCCTTCACTGGTGCCAACTCTTCTCGTATTCCCATCTCAACCATGTCCAATCTAGCCTTAATTTCATCCTTCGTTTTTTTAGGTGCATTTAGCAACGTGCTGGTGACACTATCACATACATTTTTTTCAATATGCATAACATCATGAAAATGTCTGACATACAGACAATTCCAGTATGGTAATTCAAAACAAACCGATCTCTTTTGCCAACCAGTTTTCGTAAGGTTTTTTGAAAACGGTTTACCAAAAGTAGTGTTCAAATATTTTACCTTCTCAAACAATTGATCACCTGTTAGTGGAGATGGTGTTGTACGTTCTTCTAAACTTTCATCGAATTATGTCATCCAAGATTAGTACTTATGCCGTTGGGGTAGAAATCTGTGATGTCCTAAAAACACGATTTTCGATGAATGTTTCAACCTACTTGATTATGTACCTTGTTTGCAAATGGGACACCCTTGAGTTCCTTTAATGCTATATCCTGAAAAATTTCCATAACTAGGAAAGTCATTTATTGTCCCATACAACATGGATTTTAAATTGAAATCATCTTTTTTGTAAGCATCATACAACGTAACACCTAAATCCCACAATATTTTCAAATCTTCGATAAATGGATCCAAATAAACATCAATATCATTACCCGGTTGTTTTGGTCCTGATATAAGCATAGATAACATGATGTATTTTTGTTTCATGCATAACCATGGTGGTAAGTTATAATTTACCAACATAACCAGCCATGTACTGTGACTGCTTCTTTGAAAACCAAAAGGATTCACCCCATCTGTAGATAACACCAGACGAAGGTTTCTCGGCTCATTTCCAAATTCAGGATACTCGTGATCAATTCTCTTTCACTGAGGAGAGTCTTCCAGGTGACGTAGTTTTCCATTTTTAATACTTGTATCTGCATGCCATGTCAATTGTCATGCAGTCTCCTCACTTCCATATAGGCGCCTAAACCTTGGAATGATTGGAAAGTACCATACAACTTTCATAGGACTAGAATCATTTTTCTTGTATCAAGAAGCACCACACTTTGGGCATTCTTTAAGTGATTTGTGGTCCTTGCGAAACAATATACAATCATTCGAGCAAGCGAGTATTCTTTTAGAGATCATACCCATCGATCGTAGCATTCATTTGGCATCGTATGTTCATCTTGGGAGTTCATTATCTTATGGGAGCATGTCATTTAAAAGAGCAAGTAGTTCCGTAAAACTGGCGTCACTCCACCCATTTCCTACTTTCAAATTATACAGCTTCAGTATGGCTAACAATGCTGTATATATATTTCAACTAGCATACAATGGTGTTTTTGCACAACTCTTTAACTTCTCAAACAATTTTGGGCAATCCTGAAGTTCATCTTCAACTGTCCTTTTCATTTCCTCGATACTATCTTCATCATTATTCACATCTGTAATCACACCTTCCATATGATCGTCTTCACTATTCACGCTTGTAATCATATCAGATCTTCCATAAAATGTCGTGTTATCCGACCCACTACCTACATTCGTTT
Source organism: Viscum album (assembly GCA_963277665.1). Taxonomy (NCBI): domain Eukaryota; kingdom Viridiplantae; phylum Streptophyta; class Magnoliopsida; order Santalales; family Viscaceae; genus Viscum; species Viscum album. Next base: position 1,780,546,938 of record OY728157.1, read on the forward strand.
TTTCCCCATGCTTATCCCAACATGTATAACTTCGATCTATTTCCTGAAAAATCAGGTGTTCTTCCAACTCCTCTGGACTAATTTTTCTTTAATAACAATATCATAAACACGAACAGAGGATTTGAGAAGGGCCACATGCATGATCTACTGCAAACTTGATAAACTCTTTCACGCCATCTTCATACTCTTCTATCAACCGATTGGCATTCATACATTCTTTATTCATATTCATCGTCTTTATGGGTTCAATCTTTAACTTTAATAATATTATGTTTTAATTAATCAAGTATCATTATTTGGGTTTTATAAAAAAAAATCATGGTACAAATGCCTCTACAATGAAATAGAGAAACCTACCCCAAAACATGTGAAAGTACTTGAACTCTATCTATATACGGGGGATTGTGCCATGTCTTTTGTATATCTCCATGGATTACCATAAACCTATACATGGAGGACTCTTCACCGAAACATGGGGGAGTACCATACTCCATATTTTCTCCAAACATCTCACTTTTCACTTTTCAACTCTCAAACAGAGTGAAGATAATTAAAATATCCAAACCACATCGTGTGCAATTTCCAATGAATGAGGGAATCATAATATTCTGATCTACATGAGAAGATATTTATAATGGGCTACTCATACATGAAATATTATCATCTAAGTGAAAAATAAATAATAATAATGAAATTAGCATATCACACAATTTGTTCAATGGATACACAATGTGTAGGGTTCTCAGTCAAGGTTGGTTGTATACTACCATTTCTAAACTCATGTTAAATACATATACATGGTGTGTCCAGTAGGGTGAACATCATCTATAGATAAGATACCTGATTTAATCTAACATATATCAAATTAATTCCAAGTTAGTCTTACAATTACTGCATGATGCCTTTGAAAATACATGACATATAGAAAAACTTGAGCTAAAGGCATGTACTTTAGATACAAACCAAACAATCACAATTTTAGATTTTACAAAGCATCCCTTATTCAATTTTTTTTTGTTAATTCAGGGGTTATCACATAAGTTTTATCATCCTGGGGCATTCATTCATAAGTCAATTATACGTAAATTAACAATTTTTATATACAAATGTTCGACAAGAACCAACCAACATGCAATTCATTTAGTACGCAAACAAGGACCACCAATGGCCACGATTTTCAGTGGGGCGTTTAGCCCATAAATTTCACATTATAAAAATCAATATCAAACAGTAATAACATGCGAAAAAGAGTAAATCAATGAGTAAGAGTAGAAAACTCACCGCGAAGGTGTCGTTAAGAACACGGTAGAGATGCGTTCGTGGTAGAGGAGAGGAGCACAACAGAGGAGATTTCCAACTGAAAAGAAAACATAAAATAGAGGGAACTCATGAAAATAAAACAATCTAAAACCGAGTACACCATTTACCACATCCCACAAACCCCAAGAACCCACTAAAACCGAAATAAACCCACACCATGGTTATACACACCTTAAGATAATAAGAAATTATAGAACCCACCTTCAATAGAATGAGTTCAACAGACTTTTTAAAATATAAAAGATGAACATACAATGGGTAATCCCTGGCCAATAGGTCCTCCTTACTAGGTATAATCCCCAAGTTTATTCTAGATAGAATATCCCAAATGAGTAATCCCTGATTAATCCTCTGTTATCACACATTTTACGACGCATACATCCTAATCTCATGACTTTAAACTTCATGGTACAATCTTTTCAACACAACACATGGTATCTAGTGAGTAGGATCATATCCCTATTCAAACTCAATGAGCCTACCTGTACATCTTGACAAAAATTAGGGGGAACTCACATATTTCCAATGGGGCACCCCTGATACTCTTTTCCAATATTAACATCACACCATGCCAAAACTCACCACACAATCACCAGTTACCCAACATTATTCCAAAACCAAAGGAATATACCCATGCTTCATTACCCTAAACTCATCCATCTAGGTTCAATAGTGATGGTCACATTAATAACATGCTATAAATCAATAAGGTTAGAAAATTAAATGATCATGTCCCTTAACCCAGTCATAACACCAAAACTCAAGAATAGAGAGTGCTTCCCTTATACAAATCCAAGGCATGACCATTCCTTCGCTATCAAACTATATCCATTTTATACTATGAAAGATTTTTTAACCTCAGAGAAATCTCTATGAAGGTCATGATGTTCTTCCGAAGGTGTATAATCTCTTAGATACAGACTGAGCACTACATGTCTAGATAAGACTTTACCCAAAAAAATAACTTAATATTCATCTAAGTGAGTATCATATAATTATAGTTATTCATCACTAGAATTAACCATCGACTAGCTAATACCAGAAAAAGAATTATTGTTAAGACCACCATTTTATTGAGAGGTTTCATCACAAGGTGTGGAACATATGTGAATCTATCAAGCCAACCATCAACTTCCTGGGATCTAGCTCACACCAATACATGGGAGAAATATTCCTCTAAAACACATGTAGAACAATAATCTTTTTCACATCCTCATCTTGTAATGTTGTCATAACCTTCTACTCAATGGGTAGCAGATGGATTGGAAAACCACCCAGAGGTACCCCCTAAAGACCAATTCCCAAAATCGAATCCTCATCCCTAATAGGTTCACCATCAAAATCTAACTATAGAAAACAATATTATGTTTGTAATAGTATAATCCTCAAATTAAATAAATATTATCTATAGTTAATGATTATATATACTCCTACACTGACCAGTGGCGGTGGAGGTGGTGGCGGTGGAGGGAACGACAGTCGCGGTGGTGGAGGGAACGGTGATCGCGGCGGCGGAGGCAGTGGCGGTCGTAGCGGTCGTAGCGGCGGTAGCGGCGGTGGAGATAGCGGCGGTCGCATCGAAGCAGCAAAACCAACAGCGCGGAGGCAACGGAGGAGGAGAAAAACCCAACGGCGGCGGCGATGGAGGAGGAGGACGAGGAGGACGAGGACGAGGAGGAGGAGGAAGACGAGGACGTAGCGCAGACGAGGGGGAGAAGTTGCAGTGGAGGAGGGTCCCAGTTCAGCTTTCGCAAAAGCTTTACCGTGTACGAGAGAGGAGGGCATGTTAGGGGTTTTAAATAGAAACTGCTGGAACCTTTATCAGCACTTGTTAAAACCGCTGATAAAGTTATGTTTTATCAATGATTTTATTTTACCGTGGATAAATATTATAATTTTATATAAATTAAGAATAAAAACTTTTATCAGCGCTAAAATAAGTGCTGATGAATGTGTCATTTTATCAGCGCTAAAAAATGTGATGATAAAGGGTATACCTTTATCAGTGCTTTTAACTAGCGCTGATAAAGGCATAGCCCTTTATCAGTGCTTTCTATTTAGTGCTGATAAAGGGAAGCACTTCCCTTGCCCTGTTTTGTGGTAGTGTTAAGAAGCTCCTCCAAAATCTTCCTCTCCCAAAAACACCTATCCTTTTTCCAACAAATTCAAAAAGAGACGATTGGAGTTAGATTTACAACACCCAATTATGAGAGGTTCATTAATTTGTGTAATTAATAAACCTCCTTAATTTCTTGTTGGGTGGATACACATTTTTGTGTAACTAGGCATTTAATGTCCTGCATTAAATTCCCTACCACCCCTAGTAGTCCCTAACACTAACACTAAAATAGAGGTGGTAGATATTTTAAACAAATTTTATTTATTTTATTAATCTTACATGAAAATCGCAAAAACCAATATCATCTCTCTACCCACTGCGATCGAGATTCAGGCTCCCTTAAGAGAATCATGGAATTGTGATTTCAACAGTGCCCTAATATTTCAATTCCGAGCACTGGTTCAAAAGATAGGATTTCCTGCTCACATGTTTACTTAATGTACCTTAAGAATGTTTAAAATTCTATTCTAAGCACACTGGGGATTAGAATCAAATGCTGTCAGATTTTGCAGCATCATAATAGTTCCATATAATGAAAAAAATTACATGGGAAATCTAGGACTTTACATTATTATCTACTTTGATGTGAACATATATATATATATATAGTTTAGGTTCTCCATATTTATCTTATTAATTGGATTATGTTATGATTTAAATTCACATATCGAGGCACTCTATAATTTACTGCAATCCATAGAGGTGGTAGATTCCCAAGTTGTTGGTATTTGTCCCTTGAGAATGGATTCCCACATATACGTATAATGATAATCCAAATCCATGTATTTTGGAGACACTTAATAGGAAAAATTTACCTTTTATGGTTGCGTGAAAAGGACCATGTGGTTCCTTTTATGGTTATCCTTCCATGTATATTTACAAGATGTTTAAATTCATACAGTTTGATCCTTTAGGTGATAAGTTACTAGTAAGAGTATTTGCGGGTCTTACATATTAGATTATCTATTTGGTTTACCCAAAAATAAATATATCCTAATGTGGATGGGTTTTTTTCATGGGTAATATATCCCTATGAGATAGGTGGTTGGTTTTCACCATGAAAACATGGACCACTGAGCATGATATGACCTCATCAAGAATATAGAATTATAAGAATGTTTTTGAGGAAATATGGCCTTATTGAATATATGTTTGGGAAAATAAGAAATATTTCCTAAAAAGGAAGGATTTAGGTGATTTCATGGGTAATGATTCTCCATGAATATTTTTTCATGGTGAATATGACCCTAGTAAAAGGAAACATGGCCTCAAGAAGAATATGGCCTGGTAAGGAAGGAAATAAATTATTTTATGAGGAATAGAGCCCTATGAATATAGGTTCTACAGGAATATTATCCAAGGGAAGGTGTGGTTATGGATTTTGGTTTTGAACCTCAATGTGATATCTTAATTATATGACTAAAATATGAATCAGAGTCCATTTAGTTCATGTTTCACACTTTAGGGTCATGTTATAGAACTACGTCCTTATAGTTTAACATCGTGTGGTATAGAAACTGTGGTGTAGTTTTTCATTTCGTGACTATGATTTTTTTATTTTTTATTACATCATTATACTATAAAATCAATTCCATGAAAGTGGTGGAAAACTAGTAACGAATGTTTCTTACACAAAGGGACTTCCCATATGTGCATCATCTGACAGAGAATGTGACCCTTCTGAGAAATGAGTTGGGGATTACACCTAGAAAGAAATCATGATAAGGGTTATTTTTTTATCAACTAATGATTATAAAATGGAGGAATACTGGACTTATGGGGGATATTTTTAATACTCTATGTTCAAATGGGTTTGCAAATTCAAAAGAAATATGATTTTTTTTTTATTTTGAGGGGTGTTTTTTATTAGAAGCAAGACATGGACATAGGTTTCAAGGGCTATTACATCCTAAAAGGATGATTTTGGATAAATATAATTTATTTTGGGGATGAATATGACCATGAATATATTTAATAGTATTTGGGTGTTTAGAGCTATTATATTTCGACAGTAGAGGTCTCTGACATGTTGGTAAGCTACCATAAACTAGCTGGTGAGTTAGGCTGTAGACCAGAACACTATCAAGGTCCAATAGCTAATTCGTAAGCCACAAATATCAATCTGGTAAGACAAACTTCTATTTAGTGGAGTTAGATGGATTTTTTTTACAATGGTTCATTTTTTTCTTTTTGATGATTGGTCCCCTCAAGATTTCTCATAAATGGTGACCTTGGGAGGGAAATTTAGTTGGATCATCCCCATATCCTTCTTACATTTTTCCCCATTATCTAGGGGTGATTATAGGTTTTCTTCCATGTTATATTAATGGTAAAATCTATATTCCTCTTCCATGACCACTGGTGTTTTGGAAATTTAATTTTGGAATTTTTTGGCGATTTCACTGGAGCATGGTGAAATTGTCTAATATTGATGGGACATTCACTCAGCTTATGTAAATTATGCCCCAAGGAAATTTTTTATATATCTTACTATAATTTTTTTGAAGGTATGTTATGTCACTAAGTTTATTAAAGTATTGAATAAAAATTAAATTAAATTGGTTATTTAATCTTTGTCTCACTATTGGAATTTTTCTTGGGATAAGGATGAAGGTGTGTCAGGAACCCTTGAGATGAAATTGGTCTTGGATTCAATATGAATAGAGTACCTAATAAGTCTTCTGACATTATTATTAAATATTAAAAATAATAAATTATTTATTATTGATATAATTAATTAGTGGGATGTTACATCCTAGGTTTGGGCGTGCACTAGTAGTGGACCTCACTATGTGGCTCGAGGTTTCAATGAGTGGTTATATATTAGTGAGTATTTAGATATTTATGCCTAGTGGATGGAAAAATAAATTAAATTGTAAATTTTTAACTAATTATCAACTGATATTAAGTAAATAAATTTAATTATTTACCATGTACATGTGTCTTTTTATGATGGTAAATGGCCAAGTGGCCCTGGTTGGGTCCCTGATTGGATGGTTGAGTGTAGATTAATGAATGAAAATACAATAAATAAGGTAGGTGGTCACAATTCATTTCACTATGGTATGATGATTTTTATTTATTCCTTCAATATGGAATCTGATATGTAGCCTCACCACCGATGGTGAATGAATAAATTTAATTAAATGAACTATTTAAAAAAAATGAATTGTCCATATTTAAAATGAAATAATCTTGAATGATATGAGTAATATGCCAGGGACCTGGATGGTCCCATTAACACTGATAGGACATCCCAGTCATCAATTTCTATGAATATAATTATAATAGTGTTATCTGTTATATATGAATCCAATAAGAGATAATTAATAAATAATTATGTGATCAATGTGGTCACACCATGCATGGGATACTATGAATATAAATTGGGATAGGTCACCACATGGCCTCAAGTGTGCCTCCCTATATGTCAGAGGTCACCAACTAGTAGTGAAGGACTAGGGTGTAACTGTAGGAAGACTCTGACCTCATTTAATATTAAATAAAATAATAGGAAATATTAAAACATAATACATATTCATAAAAAATTGAAAATAGAAGCAGATAAATATAAATAGTACATAACCTATGAAATATAGTAAAGGCAAGAACAAAAATTCTATACATACACCGACTACCCCCTGGGATGATTACATATAAAGACTAGAATAAAAAAAGTATATCGAAAATATATCAATATGCAAAAAAACCACAAGATACATGTACAAATACAAGATATCATGCTCGAGTAGTCATTAACTCAACCCAATGTCTACCTACAACTAGGTGAATGTCTACTTAGGTACCCATGTGAAATGTTGGGCAGATTAGGGTGTAAGTGAAAAACTTAGTAGGTAAAAAGCAACACGGTCCCATACATATCTTATAAAATAAGTGTATGAGTATGTGAACTAGTCAATAAGATAATAATAACATTATAATTATGAAAATAAATTAAATAACCAAGATCATACATTGGCCCCATTGGCTACCATGGTCCAACCACACCTACTTCATCTAGTTTTGGAGTTGTCTCTAAGAAATCTATGTCACCATGGAGGATATAGGTATTAGACCTAGGACCATGCATACTCACCTCCACTAAATATAATATATAATTCCATGTAATATTTTAATATTCTAAAAGTAAGATATAAAATAGGATCCTAGGAGTCTTAGAAATATCACTCAATCCATTAGTAATCTGGGGAACCCATACAATGACTTGGAATTTTTTATTCAATTCTGATGTTGGATTCATATGTATCATTTTCTAGGAAATATAGTCTTGAGAAAGTGGAGTTAATTCCAAATCAAATGAAAACTAGGAAATATTAATGGAATATTATTCTCATATGAGATGACAGCTCAACATACATCAATCATTGGATCTACAACCTATTCCTAGAGAGACCTGGGTAATGAAATCAAGGTATATCTACCCGATCCCAAGGAATATACTAGGATTGAGTTTATTTTATCATAATTATCCTTGAGTATGTCACAAACATCCAATTATTGGGGGAAATTTGGCCACCCATCAACCTATAATATCATTAGGATCCTAACATGCTAGTCATTCTGGGTGTTATGCTAAATATGAGGGGTTTCCAAGATATACTTAGTAATCTCCTCTTTATTTCTTGGTTCAAGGAGGAATTCCAAATACAAATGAATTATACTAATGGTAACATCAATTATTGTATCCTAATATCACCAGTCATAAAAGGATTTACAAGAATCAATTGTGTTTAATTAAAATAGTAAATTATAGTAAAATTAACTTCTTCATTAATTAAGAGGTGGATCCAAATTTTTCAAGTATCCAACATGTTAACTACTCTATAAAATAAATAAAAATTTGCAATTGATAATATGAATATGATTATAAACATATAAATCACATTGATTTGTCACATCATGGATTCATGTAGAAGTAGTATCCTATGTAATAGATGCAGGTACATTTCTTATGTGACATTGTCTCCCATCCATAGAATTATTTGAGGGAAACACATCCCTCAAGAACTAGAAGTTCTGTTATAATTATCTATGTTTAGTCAATTACAATTTAACTGTTAAAAGAATTTATATATAATAGTAAGATGGAGGGTTGTATAAATTCCAGAAAAAATATTATTATGTAATTGGACTTAGTGACCACACTTGTTAACTATTTCTTTAGAGATAATACCTTTGGTCATCATTACCCATTTCTAATGCTCCCTTTTCGGGGGTCTCTACATGATATATGAGCCCTAATCAGGGTCCCCTCCATGTCCCTAATCAACTTTAAAAACATCTATAAGAGGTATAATGACCCTAAGACATTCCTTCTAATATATCAAGTCATTTAAAGAATTAATATAATTAGGTGGTCGGTCTTCATCTCATGAATGGACCACAAGGATAACCATAATAGTTGAAAGACACTACCTTTTTAAAGATGGTTATGGTGTCACCTAGGTATAGGTCCAATAGTTATCTCTATCACATTCCCAATTTAAGGGACCTGATTAGGGTATTTTTTATATATGAGTAAATGGTTTAAGGTAAGACCATAACCTATGATGATCATATAATTTAGAAAATTCCCTATGAACCCAATTGGACCTTGGAAGTTAAATTATTTAAAATGATTTAATTTAGTTACATAAATAGATTAATTAGTTTAATAGAACAATACCTTTAATTATGGTTCCATTTTCATTAGTGGAGGGAATCGATAACAACACATAAAACATATTTATTATCAAAACACTTAAATGGATAGTATGATAGGCGACCTACCTTTAAGGACATTTTGAAATTACATTAAAGGCTAAAAACACCTCCCAAGGTACATCTAATCCTTACCACTGTCATCCTCAACTAATTATCTTGCATCAATATCTTGATCCTATAACTAAAAAAAATATAAATAATAAAAATTTTATAACAACTAAAATTAATTTATTAATTACATTACAATTTGTTATAAATATTTATAACCCATCAAGTGTCCTGTGATAATTGGCTCTTCAAGCAATAGGGTTCTGACTACCACTGACACACCCCCAAACATAATATGATAAAAATACACAACATATGCAACTAGTTTATTTTTCAGTAATTTTATTTTTAATGAATAAAAAAGGGAAAATAAATCATTCAACACACCTTATCTGAAATGATGATCCACCACATGTAGAAAATGTTTGGATTCAACCTCTCCCTTTGATAATTTAAATCCCCAACATGCTCGATTGATCCAACCATGGTCTGGTTGTATCAGAATATAATCCATAAACTGTGAAACAAAAAAAAAGAAATATATGAAAATAATAAAGAAGGCTTTAAGAGAGGATATCACACCAAAAAATAAATAGAAAATAGAAAAAACACCTCCTTGATGGGGCTTAGAGAGGATAATAAGGGGAAAGGGATTTGTCTCGCATGAGGTTAGAAAATGGGAGGAATTTTCAGATTACCTTTTAAAATATTGATATGGAATAATGATAATTTTCCCTCTAGTAATGAGTTTCATGGTTTGGATGCATGATTTTCTAAACCCGGAGTAAACATACATCCCCACTGTATAAGGATTCACACCTCATATGGTTTCATAGCATGGTATAATAAATCATGTTCCAACAATGAAACATAGCTAAAATTGAATTTAAACTCTCACATGGTCTCTTAGGACCATCTGAATGGTTTCTCAACCCATGTTCTAATACATTCATTGAAACATGGTTTAGGTGCATGGTTATCACTAATTGTGCACCCATTATGCCTTTCCAAAACATAAAACATTGAGCTCAAAACTTTTGTGATTCTCCAAAAACAATCAAAACCTTTAAGGAACTTAATTCTATTTACCAATTGTTTATGGGATCTCAACAATCAAAATTACATTATAAGGACTTTTAGTATTTGTAAATTCAAATTCCTTCTAAAATTTTCAACTCATACAAATACATGATCTTACAACCTCTCCACCTAAAAACATATTATCCCTAATAATCATCTAGGTTCATTTACATGAACATTTTGACATACCTTAATCATGAATTCCCACTCAAATTGCCACATTCCATCTCAGAATACCCAAAACAATTCCTAAGTTCCACTTTTAACCTTTAGTACATAAACCACCAACACCCGATAAAATGGTAGTATCCCCTACCGTAAAATCAAGATGAATCTTACTTAAGCTTGTCTGTCTAAAGGTGTGACCTAATTTTCATCTCATTCATCAACTTGCCAATAGGTCTCCCCACCATAGGACCTAGTATAAGGATGATAGTTTTAATCCATGACACTGACCACCACCTAAATTACAGACTAAAATAGTTGTATCAAAATCCGTTGATGTGAAAAACATGGATTCCAAATACATATCCAATCAAAACAAGAAAAATTACATCTAAACATCAACACCCATATATGTCTCTATATTCCATGTTTGAATAGAAATAACCCCATCATCCATTGACAACATGAGTATGCCAACCTTTTCTTCAAAAGGGCCTGACCAATGTCTAATGAACTTCCATCATATCCAAAATTATATTCCCAATGTGGTTCCTTGCTAACCACATATAGTTACATGTGATAACACAAGTCAACCCACACGTGACTGACATTCCTAAAAATGATCACCTCCATCCACTGATGTGTTACCGAACCCAATCATGATTCTTATACCCTTAAAGGAATCATGGAATCATTTTGATACCCACATAGAATAATCATATATAAATTCTAGTGACATTACCTACATAACCCCTATATTTTCCAATTTCATTATCATTATACAACAAAAACATAAACACACTTTGATCCAATACCTATGGATCATCACAAGCCATCCCATTCCCAACACCCATGGTTGGACTCGACCCATGTTCATAACTAAACCTATACATGGCCTTCATCAAAGAATCCAAAAGCACTTCAGTATATTTTTCCTCCAAAAATAAAATGATTAAAATACTATACAAGGACTAGTTTTATATTTATTTGAATATTTTTACACTAGAGTTACATGATCGCAACTAACATCCCGCTCCCACCTTAGGAACAACCTCATCATCGCACCACAAAAACAAGTTCCCAATCACCGTACCCTATTCTCCATCCTTTTATAGACATTAGAAATGGAATAACCACAACCCCTGATAGGGTGTCACCACCCTGAATAATTTCGATGAAATATTCTATAGATATATGTGTGTGTCTCCTTTCAAGACACAACAACCTCAAACTCTAGATAAATTCCATCTAACAAACCCAAGAAACCACATATCCCAAAAATGTGTGACAAGGACCACACTTAGGATAACTATCACATGACACTCGATTAAAATAATAAACCACTTTAATAATGGGGGAAAACCTTTATTTAACTTGAATTTTTAGTTTCAGAGACCTAAAAACATCTCATTCAAAACCATAAATCCTCATCCTACACCATACACTCACTTACATTCAATTTAAATAGTTAATGCAAGAAAGTGACATATAAAACACACCCTCTATAGTGGGAGAAAAATATCATACCACCAAATCCACCTCGAGAATCATTTCCCCATTAGTCGCACATAAACAAGTAAAATATGAGAAGGATCCATGAAATATCAATTTTGACCAAACAAGATATCCATGGGAAATCTATTCAAAATAAATCACCTCACATGCGACATGATCTGAAACACATCACCCACATCATGATTGTATTTTAGCATTATAGGTTCTCATCTATGGTATAAGTAATGTTAACATCATCCACATATTCAGTCACCACCATACATCATTCTAGTCATGAGTGTCCACCTATTCTTTAACCACACATCTAACATCACACCCACTGGTAAATAGTTTTTAGAACCAAAATAAGCATTCCCATTAAATTTAGTATTTATATATAAGAACTCTAGGTTGTTCATCATAAATAAAATGAATTATCATATATATACCACAAAACCTGAACACCTCCCATGCATCAATCTCATAGGTCAAAACACGTTTGTTGGATTCACCTCAAAGAAAACCGTCATCCTGGGATAACCCCACTGACATGTTTCACATGATCATGTTAATCATTCACTTAATAGGGTTTCATTGAAAACTAAGGACCTTTAGGTATCCCAAATATCCCTACCAGTTAAATCTGACATCAAGGTTATCATGTCCAACCACCTAGCCCATAGGGATAACCTTAGTAAAGGTCATAGCTCATAGGGAATTATCCATGCAATTGAATCATCCTATGACATCAATATTATGCACAAAATCCCACTCATATTTTTTCACATATGATTACATCACATGTTGACACCACCCAAAAATAGGGAACCCACATATAGTTCATATTCCATTTTAGTTATAATGCATGGTCAATATTCTCATTCCCACCTTCTCTATTAAGAAACATCAAATGCACTTGACAACCCACACTAAAAGAAGATATTTTAAATGTATTTAATGATAATATTGATCTATGAGAGTCAAATACATTCTTACATGGGTTCATTTATATGATTATACAATTTCATGTTATAGAGGGAAATACCCTATAAGTTGTAATTGGCATACCATATAAGTAAAACCTATTAATAATTTATAAATTTATGGAAGGATTATTATTCATTAAAATTTTAAATCATCTCCTTCCAAAAATCGGTCGACCAAGAACAGATCCTCTGGAAGAACCCTCATTCGTGGCCATTACCTAGAGGGTCATGATGTCAATATAGAGAATATGATGAACTAACCCGCACAAAACATCGATATATTGTAATTCACCCTTGATTATCAAGTTAAATAAGGATCATTTAGGTACTTATTGATATCGCATTTGAAAATTTTACTACATAACCAAAAATGAAGGTTGGTTATGTAAGATTCCATAACATGTTATATGGGAAAAAACATATAGGTTTTTATGAATTTTCAGACAACCAAAATAAAAAATAAATACATCAATAAGGTGTATACTAAAAAGGTATTAACTACCCACATCAACCTAAAATGGTTGACATATAGGAATTTTGTGTCATGTCTAGAATACTAGGGTCAAGCTAGGAACACTAAGTGTCTATATGCCCTTAGAGACTAACTATAGTTACTAACGAGGTAATGGGGGCCTATTATGACCTACTAAGGTTCCCTAAACCTTCTATATAAAAGATAATGTATCGAAATTTCTATCACCGAGTCACATCATGGCATATTCCACATGGAATATCATAGAAGAATGTAAATATTATTGTCCAAATGAGTGTAACTACACAAATAAAATATATGGGAAACCCATTTATATTATTGCTAACAATTTATAAAACCGACCTCATCATAAATAATATAAATCACACACAATATAGTTAAGAAAATATGGATCCTATGTACCTTATATGATGCATGTGTAAACACCACTTTCCTCAATAACCCAATAGTCAAAATAAAATTGTATATGTCTTATAAACATGACAAGATCCACAAATCCATAATAAATAATAAAATTAAAACCATACACACATCAATCAAGAACAAAATAATAAACAATCATAACATTGAAAACCGAGAACATTAATCCCATGTCCATAGTAATATGGAAATATTATCAGAACATGTGTTATACATTTAGTAATATGATGTCCATCACAAGCTCTGACACATTCCTAATACTCCTATAAATTAAGTCCAAAATAGTAAGATAATAAAAAAGGAACTGCTATGATGCAATATGTGAACACCCCACCTAGGTTAAAATGAAGCGTAATCGGTTCAAGTCACCACAATGACTCATGTGAGACTATGCATACACCGGAGGATGTCGTCTAGTAGGGAGGGCCTAGGGTGTAACTGTATGGATAATCTGACCATGTTTCTATGTAAGAAAAACAATGTTAAAATATCTAACCCTTATACATAAAAAATAACTAAAAATATAAGGTGATAAATATAAATAGGTCATAACAAATGTAATGAAGTAAAGGCTCCATCAACAATTCCATACATACACTGACTTCCCCTTAGGCCAGTGAAATATAAATAATAAAATAAAATAAAACAAAAATGATATCTCAACAACATACAAAGAAGTACCACATACCAATATCCGTTCACACATCTGATTCATCCTAATCGATCATTAATAACCTAAGCCTAACCTATGCATATAACTAGGTCAATTTCTATTCAGGTTCTCAAATGCAATGGTGGACCAAGAAGTGTCTGAGTAAAAAACTATTTATGAAACCACCAACATAGTCCCGTACATATCTTGTAAAAGTAGTGTATGTGTTTTTGACCAATTCAATAGTGTAATAATAATATTTAACTATTAAAAATAAATTAAATAACAAATGTCATAACTATGGCCTAATGACTACCCCGAACCAACCATTAAAAATTTATCCAAGGGCGAATATGCCTCTGATAAAGCTATGTCACTATATGAAGATATGATATGCCTTTTTAACAAATAATTTTGACAATGTTTTGGTATTTGTTGAGAACTAACCATTTTGTATCAGAATGTTTTGTTTTCTAGGAATTTGATTCATCTACTTTGTATTCAGTTCATCAGATACAAAATAATCAAGGGTAGGATGTATTGTTTTTTTTATGTTTATTTTTGATGTATTCAATGAAATGATGAAGTTGTGGAAGAGTATTGAAAGAATAAAGTGTGATTTTAGGAGATAGAAAGTTTTCATACATTTAAAAACAAAACCAAATGATGTTTTTCTGATCAAGAAGATCTCATATGTCATGAAAGAATTCATGATCAATTATTTTGAGGAAATGGTGAAGAGGTTTGAATAATTTTAGAGTTGAAAAAATGATTTTCGTAATCATATTTTTATAATCATATTTTAGTAATCAAAATTTTGCAATCATATTTTCATAATTAGTGAATCATAATTATTATTCTGAGGAGAATCGTAACTTGTATTCCACAGAGAATCATAATCAGTATTCTGAAATAATTATAACCAGCATTCTGAGAGAATCATAACTGGAATTTTGTAGAGAATTTTAACCAGCATTCTATGAAAATTGTAACCATAATTATGAGAGAATCATAACTGATATTCTATATAAAATCATAACCAACCTTCTGTGAAAATCGTACCCAGAATTATCTAGAAAATCGGGACCTGAATCCTACAAAAATAGGATCCAACATAATTTTTTTTAGGAATAATTCGTAATAAGTTGATTACAATGAATAATTAAAGTGTTCAAACATGAAATTCACCTTTTCATAAATCATGGTGAAATCTTAGGATGTTTGAAGAAGTCAAATATGATGCTTAAATGTGATATATTTTTAGAGTTTTGAGATTTGAGGAAGCGGGGAAATTTTTTATGTATCCCACTATGGGTTTCTATCTTTCCTATAAATACATTCTCATATGAATTTTTCATAAATATCATTCTATATACATGTGAAAGGCGGATCATTGGAGAAATTGAACTGGAATTTCTCATCTAATTGAAGGATAATTGATTTGATAATTCTAGAAGATCTTGAGTTTTTTAAATATTGATTTTGAGTTAATTATATTGAAATGAAGTAGATCCAAAATAAAACATCATTGTATTGAATGAAATAATATCCATAAAACAACATCTTTTTATTGAATGAAATTGGATCTAGAATACATCATCGTTCTATTGAAAGAAATTGGATTCATAATACAGAATCATTGTATTGAAATAAATCGGACTCATAATTTAGCATCGTTTTATTGAAAGAAATAGGATATAGAATGTAGAATCATTATATTAATAAGATCAGGATCCAACATCATCAGATCAAGAGAATTGGATCCGGCCAAATCAGATTTAGGATTTTCCCTGAAAATTTGGGGTGTAGTTCCAACAAAGACTTCATTCTTTTTATTGGATCAATTATTTTTAAAGTAAAACATTGAAAAATGGAAGGATCTAGTAGAATCATTCCTTTTGGGAGATAGATGGTGTCTAATGATATTTGGCACACATTGTATTCACTTCTCAATAATAGTGAATTTCCATATACCCACGGGAGTTTCTATGGTAAAGATGTGGGTTCTCACATTGAGGTAAAACCTTGTAAATATTTTTTACTTCCCTTTCAGCCTTATTTTTCATGCATAAGCATTCAATAAAATTTTATAAGGTAAAAAATATTAATAGGTTTTAGTGGTCACATTTCTAAATGTTTTTAAACCTATAAAAATCTCACAACTGATTCAATCCCTCCTTCTCAATTGTTATTCGATCCTTGGAACTTTAATTGGTATCATAAGGGGGTTCCCTTATTGAATACATATCATGGTTAATATCAATTTTCTCAATAGTAGTGGAATTCCAACATTCGATGGCATACATTATTATGGATGAAAAAATACGATGATTTTGTATCTTTTATCTCTTGGATAGGAAGTTGTTAATCCTGCTACTATTGGATTTCCACCCATTGATAATGATTATCCCATGAAATTTTCTGATAATAGAAACATAGATGTTGATTGAAAGTCTAGAAATTAAATCCTTAAGACCTTATTATAGAATTTTTATCATTAGTTGATGGGTCTCAAGAAATCAAAAAGTATGTGGGACAAGATAGACAGTGTTTTTAAAGGGAATACAAAATTCAAGGAAGCTAAGTTAGAAATATGGCATTGTAAGTATGAAGATATAATAATGAGAGATGATGAAATAGTTGATGAATATTTCACTAGAGTAAATTAAATTGTCTACAATATCAAAGGATTCAGAGATATCTTGGGAGATTCTACAATTGTGAAGAAACTCACGAGAAAATTTCCAGACATGTTCGATTCTAAAATTTCTTCTTTAGAAGGTAAGGATGATTTATCTCATTATAAGTTTCATAAAATTCATGTTTCTTATGAAATTAGGAATTCGTAAATATTTAAAAATAATACGAAAGATGAAATGGCTTTTGAAGTTATGAGAAAGATGAAAATAAAAGATATTGATGGACCTGATCCTTGTGAGTTTGATGTTTAGCAATAAGATGAGTTGAATGAAAAAATTATGTATCTCATATCCATAAAATATCTAATAGGATGAGGAAAATATGGATGAATTTTTCCTCTCAAATTTTTTATTTATCTTTATAATGAATTTTCTCAAGAAGAAAGTTGGAGAATATTGAGATGATTTCGATGAAAACCCTCAATGGAAGAAGTGGAACAAAAAGGATAAATAAGAGAAGTCCTCCAACAAATTCATGAAGAAGTTTTACAGAATGAAAAAAATTATGTTGAGTAATAAGGTTGAATAAAATTCAACTAACAATGATTATTCTGAAATGATTGTTAAGAAATAGTCAAAACCTTCATAGAAAAGGATTAGAAAACAAAATATTCCTCTAAGAGTGAAGAAGGTGGTGAAGAATCATATAAAGAGTATCATCTGAGAACCAAACTTTTTTGTATATCTTAAGAAAAATAAAACTCTTCTGAATTAAATTATATTAATGAGTAATGATTATGGAAATGTTTATGATGTAAGAAAAGATATCATTAAGAATATGGATGGATATATTTTTGTGATTTTAAGTTACAAACATAAAATTTCTGAAATGGGAAAGATGGTTGAAGATATTGGAAAGAATCTTGAAGCTATGCAAGAAGTGGTTAATAAGTTGCAATCAAAACATATTGAGTCTGAATGTACCTTGATAAATATTAATGAAAACATCATCTAAGCTATGAAAGTAAAATATGATACTTCTAAAGTGGATAAGATGGCTCATTAGGAGAATAAAGTGAAATATTATCTTTAAAATAACAATGTTTCATCTGATTCATTTATGATTTCTATTTTCGGTAAAGTTATTGGAAAAGATTAGGTAGAGAAAGGAAGTGATAAATCTACCAATTCAACAACATTAGAAAACTCACTGAAAAGAAAATATGGTCCAAATCCTGAGTATGTTATAGGTGAAAGATGTAACGAACCTTAAAAAAATTTCTATAGAAGAACACCTTTCTTGAATAGAAAATATTTATTTGAAGATGATTTCTAGTGTTGTGGAATATATGGGAATATGAATTAGAATTTTTATCACAACTTATCTTTATAAGAAATATGTTTTTAGGAATGTGGAAGAAATAGTGAATGAATAATGAGAAACTCTCCTAACTCACAAGAAGTTGGAAATTTGAATTCTTATGATGTTAGAAACATTCGAACAAAGAATAAATTTGAATTTTTGGAAGATGTGTGTGGAAGATGTGATCATTCTAGTCATCATGAAGAAATATGAATGAAACTACTTCTAGAACAAGTTTCTTATGATAGAAAATAAAAGAAAGTTTAAAAGAAGAAGGTTGAGGAAATATATTTTGTTGTTGAGCCATATTTAAAGGAAAGTAAGGGGAAAAACCATGGATTTTTTTAGTATTTATTATTCACATATGAATGGGGATATAAAAATCATGAAACATGTGGAAATTCATGATGGAGGATCAGTTAAATTTGGAAATCACTGTTCCTTAAAAATTAGAGTAATCTGTATGGCAGAGATTAAAGAGGAGAAATTGACATCTAAATATGTTTTACTTGTGGATGCACTAAAACATTACCCACATAGTGTAAGTCAAAATTTTGATGATGGGAATGAAGTAATATTTATAAAGGATTATTATATCATCAAAATTTAGAATGATGGAAATGTAATTACAAAAGAATAAAGAACCAGTGGGAATATCATTCAAATAGGGGAATTCAATAACTACTATTACTTGAGTGCTGAAGATTAAAACAAATTGTGGCCTCAAAAACTTGGGAAACTTTGGAGGAAAAATAGGAATAATCTTCATAAAGTTTATCCTGTCTAGAATTTGACTAAATTGAAAAGAAGAGATGAAGATGTTTTTATTACTTTCCAGAAAAGAAAGAGGACTAAAAAATTCATTAGAGAATTGAGATTCAATATACCAAACCACTTGAGCTTATTCATTCTGATCTATGTGGGCTTATGTTATGTAAATCAACAAAAGGGGATTTATAATTTATTAATTTTATTGATCATTTCACTCAAATGACAAACATCATGTTCATGAAAAATGTGTTAGAGATTATTCAATATAAAGAAAGGGTGGATGCTATGAATGAAGAGTTAGATCAGATTGAGAATAATGAAACATGGGAACTTGTTCCAAGACCTGAAAATAAAAATATTATCATAAAAAAGTGGTTTATAGAAAAAAGTTGAATGATATTGGAGAAGTTTCATGAAACAAATCAAGAATTTTTTGTAATAGATATGAATAAGTGGAAGGTGTGGATTTTGATGAAACTTTTTACCTAATTTCATGATTAGAAACCATTAGAATGTTTATTTAAGTGTCCATAAACTAGAATTACAAAGAATATCATATGGATGTAAAGTTATATTTCTTAAATTATTAGATTGGGTAGTGTTTTTACATTGAGAAAGCTTGTGGGTTTCTACTTGATGAGGATGAAAATAATGTTTATAAATTGATGAAATCATTTTATGGGATGAAACAATATCCATGTGATTGTTATTCAAAGCATAAAAATTGGTTGAGAATGATGAAATTTTCTAAAGGAAAAAATCATAGAAACTTGTATAGGAAATATGTTGAATATGGAACATTAATTTTAGTTATTTATGTACATGATATAGTTTTTTTTGGGGATAAAGAAATGGGTTGTGAATATTTTACTAAAGAAATGATTAAGAATTTTAAAATGTAAATGTTGGGAGAATTAACTTTCATTATTGGATGAAAAGTTAAACAAAAATTAAAAAAACATATTATTATATCAAGAAATGTATTAGAGGAAATTGTTAATGATGTTTGGGAGGGATGAATCCAAAGAAGTTTCAACTTATATTTCAATGAGAAATTAGTTGAGTAAAGAAGAATCTTGAATAAGTGTAAATTAGAAAGAAATTTGAAAGATGTTAGGAAGAATTCTTTACCTTACTGATTCAAGTCCTTATAGTATTTAGGATGTGGATTTGTGTTCTAGGTATCAAAGAAATCGAAATGAATCACATATGATGTCAACAAAAAAAATATGAGATATGTCAAAGGAACAACTTCACATGTGTTGTTATATAAAAGAAATTGCGAGATGATGTTTCATGGTTATACTGATGCTGATTGGGCTGGAGTTTGTAATGATTGAAAATCAACCTCAGGAGGAAACTTGTTCTTTGGTGAATGATTTTTGAGATGGTATAGTAAGAAAAAATGTTCAGAAACAATGAGAATATATGAATCTGAATATATTTCATCTAATTAGGCTTGTACTCAAATGTTGCGGATGAAACTTTAGCTAGAATATTTGAAATTGAATGTTTATAAACCATTGAATATAATTTTTGATAATCAATGTGAAATATATCATTCCAAAAAACCAGTCCAATATTTAAGATCAAAACACATTGATAAAAATTTGAACTTTATAAAGGAGAAAGTTGTTAATAGATATGTTTTACTGGAATACATTTAAACAAAGTATCAGATTGCTGATATCTTTAGAAAAGAAATGATGAAATAATGTTTTTTGTAATTGAGGCTGTAACTACATCTTCCTCCTATTATGTCTTCCTAAATCTTAAAAGTAAGATTCCTTCATCGTTCTTTGTATTATGCTGACAATGGGGGAGAGTAATTAAACAACTCTGTAAATTGTAATAATTTTTTACTTATATTTCTTTTATGAAGCTGAAGCTATGGTTATCATATAATATAGGATAGAAAAATAATAGTGGGAGAAAAAGAAAGTTAGAAAAGAAAGAATAGGGGATAGAAAGTATGAAAAGAAAAGTGAGTAAAGGTTATATTTACATAGAAATAAAATTTTCTTTCCACCGAGGGATGGAATTCCTTCCAAAACAACACTTTATTTAGTAGTTTGTTTTGAGGGAACTCTATTTTGAGAAAATCTATGTTTTGATAAAATTCTAAAAACATGACTTGTGAAAAAAATATGAGAGTTGAAAAATTGTTAACAAGGGTTGTCAAAAAATAAAAATGTGGAGATTCAAGTACCTTTATGATGAATTGTTTTAATAATGTTTTTTTTATTTCTTGATAACTAACATTTTTGTACCAGAATGTTTTTTCTAGGAATCATATTCATCTACATTGTATTAATTTCATTAGATCCAAAAGAATCAGAGGTAGGGTGTATTGTTTTATGAAAGTCTGTATTTTCTGAAATCAAAGAACGAATGATGTTGCTGAAGAGTTTTGAGGAAAGAAAGTGTGAATTCAGGGGAAAGAAAGTTTTCTTACTTTCTAAACCAAAATCATAACATGGTTTTCTAATCAAGAAGTTATCATAAGTCATGAAAACATTCATGATAAAATATTTTGATGAAATGGTAAAGAGTATTGAATAATTTTAGAGTGGAAAATATATTTTTGTAATCATTTTTTCAAAATCATATTATCATAATCATATTTTCATAATCATATTTTCTTAATCAGAAAATCATAATTAGAATTATGAGGAGAATTGTAACTAGAATTCTGAGATAATCATAACCTACATTTTGAGAGAATCGTAACCAGCATTATGAGAGAATTGTAACCTGTATTCTACAGAGAATCATAACCAGCATTCTGAGATAATCATAACCGGCCTTCTAATAGAATCATAACTAATATTTTGCAAATAATCATAGCTATCATTCTGTGAAAATAATAACAACCATTATGGGATAATCGTAACAGGTATTCAGCATAGAATCATAACAAGCATTTAGTGAAAATCGTAACAAACATTCTATAGAAAATTGGCACAACAATTCTATAACAATAGGATCTAGCATTATTGTTTTGAAACAGAATTATCAATGAGAGGATTAAAAAAATTACTATAGTGGTCAAATATGACATTCACTTTTTCATTAATGTTAGAGAGATGTAATTTGGTTTTACGATGTAAAATATGAAATTTAAATGAGATTGATTTTCAGAGATTTGAGATTTGAGCAAGCGGGGACAGTTTCCAGGTTTCCCACTCTTGGTTTCTGAGATTCCTATAAATACTTTCTATTATCACCTGTTCATAAGAAACTTTCTACATACATGTGAATGGAGGAGAACTTCAAAATTGAAGTCGATGTTCTCATCTGATTGAAGGAGAATAGTATTGATTATTACCGAAGAGATTGATTTTTTACAAATTGAGTTTGAGTTCATTTTATTGAATGAAATCGGATCCAGAATAAAAAATCTTTGTATTTAATGAAATTAGATCCAGAATACAGCATATTTGTATTGAAAGAAATCAGATCTAGAATTCACCATCATTGTATTGAAATAAATCAGATTCAAAATACAACATCATTGTATTGAATGAAATTGGCTCCAGAATACAACATCTTTGTATTTAATGAAATTAGATCCAGAATTCAGTATCATTGTATTGAAAGTAATAGGATCCAGAATCCAGTATCATTTTATTGAAAAAATTAGGATCCATCATCATCAGATTGAGAGAATTGGATCCATCCAAATCGGATTGAGGATTTTCACTAATCATTGGTTGACCAGTTTCAACAAAGAATGTATTATTTTTATTGGATCAATTGTTTTTTTAAAAGAAAACATTGTAAACTGACAGGAGCTAGTATAATCATTCTTATCAGGAGATAGAAGGAGTCTAACGGGATATGGTACAAGTTGTATTCACTTCTTCATAATAGTGTATTTCCATAGACCCATGGTTGTGGCTATTGAAAGGATGTAGGTTCTCACACTGAGGCTGAACCTTGTAAATGTTGTTTACTTTTCTTTCAGACCTTATTTTTCATGCATTAGTATTCACTAAAATTTTATAAGGATATAAAATTTAACAGGGTTTAGTGGTTATGTTTCTAAATTTTTTTAAACACATAAAAAGATAACAACTGATTCAACCCCCCTTCCAAATTTTTATTCATTCCTTGATACATCAAGATATAAATCAAAGCCTTGAGATCACCCATATCTACCCCCACTAAATATAGGATTGAATTATATGTAATATTTGTAAATTATATCGGTAGTAAATTGAGTAGGTTCCTATGAATCCTTAGAATAACACTCAAGCAATGAGTAATCAATGGAACCCTGACAATGACTTGGAATTACTTATTCTAACCCAATAACAAATTCATAACTCTTGGTCTATAGGAAATAAATACCTTGAGAACAAGAATAAATACCTAAGGTGATAAACCATATGAAATATAAAAGTAATACTCTCTTGATCTGAGATGATAGCTCAACATCCATCAATCATTATCTCTAGATCTTCTTCCCAAATACCTCTTAGAAATGAAATAACTTTGTTCCCACCTAATACTTGGGAATATCATTGGCATCATTCTAGGTGATACTCATATGCCTCAGGTTTGTCATGAAAATCCATTTATCAGTGGAAATACATCCATTGGGAATGCTTTTTCATTATCAAGATCATATCATGGTCAATATCTGGGGCGATACTCTAATGAAGAGGGATTTCTGAGATTCACTCGACAAAACTACTCTATTTTCCTATTATTGGGAGGAATCCCAGTGACACTAGGTATTCAAGTAATGGTAACATCAAATGTTTTATCTTGGTCTCACTAGTAATCCATGTCCTTATAAGCATCATGTAATTTTAATTCAATCATTAAATTATAGTAAATCAACACATTCTCTTAATATAGAGGTTTATCCCAATATTTTAGGCACTAAACATGTTATTTATATGTCACACATCCAAATACACAATTAATAAAATATATATGTTTATAATCATATGAATTATATTAAATTTTCACATCTAGAATTTGGGTGGAACCGACATCAGATGTAATAGAGGTAGGACCAAGTCCTAGGTGACCTTAGCAGTTTTTCATAAGTGTATTTAAGTGTGGAGAATCCCTACACCACTACGAGTTATTTTAAAATTATCTAAGTCAATTCAATTACAATTTAACTGATAAAATAATTGATAGTTAACATTATGTCGGAGGGTTATCTAAACACCATAAACCACCTTATTATGTCTATATAATTAGTGGTTTCATTAGTTAACTCATGCTTTTGGGATAATAACAGTGGTCACCACTACCCATTTCTAATTCTCCCTTAATATGGTATCAACATGATCGAGGAAACCAACCTATCCCACCTTCAGATCCTGGCTAAGTTACAAACCAATATCTAAGAGGAATAACGCTCCTAGGACGTACCCTCTAATACTTCAAGACCATTATGACCTTAATGAAATTAGGTGGTTGGTATATGGGTTATGAAAAATCCCAAAGCCTAACCATAATAGTTCAAAGGAATAACCTTCTTAAAGAAGGTCTTGAAGTCACCTAGGTATATTTATAGTAGGTATTTCACAACCATGCCCAATTTAGGGAACCCCATCAGGATCTATTTCAACATGAGACAATAGTTTAAGGTAAGTCCATGAACTATAGTGGGGATAGAATTTTTTCAATGACCAAGGGACCCAAGTTCCCCTTACCTATTTAGTTTAATTAATTTAATAAACCAATACCATTAATTATGGGTCCCTCTCTCTTAGTGGTAGGTCCCAAGGAACTCAAACAACTCATACACATTAGAAAAATAATTAAAGGTAAATTATTATATAACACCTACCTTTAAAAAGATTTCAAAATTACTCCAAGGGAAATCAGCTACTGTTAAGGCCTGTCTAATCTCTACCACCCTTTTCCTCAATCAACCAGCTCATCATAATGTCTCAGCCTCAAAATTCAATCAAACTTAAATAATTAAATAATTATAACACTTAAAATTAATTTAATATTTACTTTATTATAAAAAAATATGATTATAAAAGAATAATTTTGTGTTTGATATCACACGTTGCATGAAACAGTCGACTAAACAACATGTAAAATATATTTCATTAATTTAATCTTTTTGATAGAATGTAGTTCATAAAATCATGAGTCTAAATGAACTGTAATATAATATACCATTATCTTTTCAAAACATCAATGTCTTTCCTCTCTCACACTTATAAAATGAAACCCGCTATCCTATCCTATTAATAAAACCA
This sequence comes from Viscum album, assembly GCA_963277665.1. Classification (NCBI taxonomy): domain Eukaryota; kingdom Viridiplantae; phylum Streptophyta; class Magnoliopsida; order Santalales; family Viscaceae; genus Viscum; species Viscum album. Next base: position 1,780,572,451 of record OY728157.1, read on the forward strand.
AAGATTTTTGTTTCATTAAATCCCTAAAAAATAATCTTACTCACATCCATAACTATATACTTTGGTACATGGTTTGATAATAAATCAATTATATGAAGTCATTAAGAACAAACCTAAAGAGGTTGTCTAAAGAAGAGGTAAAGTTAATAACCATATATTTTCATTATAATTAATCTTATAACTCTGTAAAATATTGCACAGATATTATAAAATTATAAAAAAAGTATCTAAAATATTTATATATTTTTTATTTAATTTGATAATATATATGTGTCTCCTCTTCCATAAAATGGGAAAATAAACCGTTGAGCTTGTGTACAACGATCTACCACCTGACGAACCGATGTAATTTTTTTCTCATCACCACCTATCAAGGATGAATTTAATGATATATATAACATTTATATATTTTATTTATGAAATAAATATACTTATGTAATTATAATAACACATATAACTTCTTACCATCTAATCTATTAGAAAACAATAACGTCGCTTGTGCTTATATGTGGGCCACTGCCTCCACAAAGTGATGTGAAATATTTTTCATTTTATTTTGTCATTGATGGTAATAAAGATATATTTAATGAATTTAAATCAAATATTTTATGTGGTAATTTTTTTTAAAGGTGAAATATTATTTACCTTTCTTACATCACATCCTTTGATAAAATTTAAACAACATTCATGTGTACATACGACCTACCATCTACATGAATAGTATAAATCATTTAACTATATTAAAATTTTATGAAATATTATAAATACTTATATAATGATTATATATGATATTTATATCATTATTATTATTATTTATATTATGTAACCATTCTCAACATAAAATCTCCAAAATTACAAAACAAAAAACATTAATGAAAAACGAAGTTGTCACCTGAAATAGTGATTTTGAGAAACAACTGTGAATAAACAGGTCATAAAATTTAATAAGTAAATAATATATGATGTTAAATATATTATTATGGTTATTTAATATATTTATAATAAATATATATATTTAATATATGTTATTTGTGATCATATATGAAGGAAATCATATTAGATGTGAGAGTTTCTCATATCACTTTCACTTCCATGAGACATATGTCATATTCACCATTTATTTCATTTGTGTTGTGTATATAATTCACCTATGACGTGTTATATAATGAATATATTTATCTTCATGGATTTTGAAGTTTCTTTTGATGTCATTCCATTCATGTGGATTTTTGTTCAAATTTACTAAAGTGATCAGGGTTTATTAGTAATTTCGTCATTGATAGAGATTGTTTATGTTTAAGCTTCCCTTGGTGTAATTATTAATCATTTATATCTTAAAAAAAAGTATATTTTTTATAATTTTTTTCATGAAATTTCAAGTTAATAATACCATTTTCCTCTATTTGTTACTAAAAATGATCAAGAATATGTTTCTATAAAAAGTTGATTTTATTTCAGTTTTCGGTCGAAAAAACTTTTTCACTAATATCCTTGTTTTTTAAAAATTATGTAAATATTTTTATTAACATTCTACAAATGATTTCATGAATAAATTTTTTACCATGTTTTATGTTTTAAAAACATTAAAAAAATTATCAACTTGTTATTTTGTAACAGGGTAGTTTTTAACAACTTTACAAGAGTGTGATCATAATGCTTTTTAACTTATAAGACATATAAAGAATTACCCACCATCATTGTTTTGAAAAATTATTTATAATTTTTCAAGGTTTTCATCAAATTAAATGTTTTTGTTGATGTTTGTGAAATTTTAATATTTTAATGATCATATTGAAAAATGGAAATGATATTTTTCTAAATAATGTTTTAATGATCTTTTTGGGGAATTTCTGTCCATAAATGAAAAAAACTAATTTAACTTATTATTAATTGGGAGTATATAGTAATTATAACATCCTTATTATTTATAAATTTTTTTTGATTATTTTATTGGGGATGTTCTATTTTGATACTATTCTCTATATTACCCAGATGATTTGTGATTATGTTTATTGAGTGAGGAGAGTAATAAAAAATATATTATAGTTTTTCAATATGAATTTTTATGAAGATTATGTTTCTCTACATTCATTTGAGTAATTCATTTGATTTAGTATATGATTGGAAGGGACCATTATATCCCCTCGATGCATCAGTAGGTCTCATTAGAAAAACATGCTTAGGTATTTGTGTAAGGCCTTACCCAATTATATAAAATTCCATCGCATTAGGGCCTAAAGGTATGGTAATGATGTCATACATTATGAATTCCAAATTTATGAGATTAATTATTGATGTTAATGTTATTTTTAGAATATTTTTAAAATTTATTTATAAGTTTCAATCAGATGTAATTATTTATATAAAATTATTTTATGATAATTTATTCCTCCCATATTATTATTCAGGTTTAACGTTTTTATAAATGGTCCTATTTTTAGGTCAGTTACCATTCCAAATTGGTTATGTATTATTTATTCATTATTTATTATATTGTATACATACCCTTACTAAGAATATGAACTTACCCCTTTTTATGTTTCCATTCCACAAGATACCCAGAAGTGTTTAATGAATGATATATAGGGATATGTTTATAATAATAATGGTTTATTCAAAGAAAATATTTTATTTCATTTTATGTTCTCAATTGTAATGTGAGACTTATGTATGTGTATATTTTACCAATAATACAAAATTATTATGACCCTAAGGTTGGAATTACATGTATCTAGTGCAAATGTAATAATATAACCAACGACCTTGGGCTACTAGGGTTAAGGTCTTTACAGTTTTTATTACAGAACTTTTAGCATAAACCATAGAAAATAGACTTAGGAAAACCTAGATTAGTTAAAATAACCCTATGATAGACTTTGGGGATAAGTATATAATAACATCATAATGCTTTTTTTTAGAAATGTTTTCTGTATTTTTCCTCGAAATAAATCCCCCTCTGGATACTACATGTGGAAGTGGTTCTGACACAGTTTTACCTAGGGGTCATAACACCAAAAGTGCCAAATTTATATTTGAAATGATCATTACCTGGTGCATGAAAATGGACCATACTACACACCTGGTTTAAAACTCATGGGTGGTATTCGTTTGATAATTCTCATTTTCATTAAAAACCATTATGATGGATTGGAAAATATTAATATGATTTTGAAATAATCTCAAAGAAACTATTGGTCGGAGTGAGTATCTCAAGATGGGGAGACTTGAGTACCCAATAAAAATTTCTATTAAAAATGGATTATTTTGAAATCCCTCAAATGTTTAAATACTGGAAATTTATTAAAATAAGTAGTATGATGTATATCTTAATATTTCTAACGATTTCTCAAAATATGGATTAGTTCCCAGATGAATAATATATATAACATTATTGAATCCTTTGAAATTAATTTACTTGATCAAAATAATATATGAACATTAATTAAGATAAACTATCAAAGTATGACTTTTTTATAGTTAAAAATAGTTTTTAGTTTTAAATTGGAAATAAAGTAAAGAAAAACTAAATCACGTAGTAGGAAAATAAAGACAAGAGGTTCATCCTCTCAAGTAAATACTTAGTACTCTACACTCATTGATCAACCAAAAACTACATGTTTATATAAAACAAACATTATGATCCAAAACCTGGATTGAGTTTATAAAACAGTTTACAATTTTCCAAGTCACGCAAGACCTTTTCCATAGTAATGTGTGGGAGTAAAAAAGAAACGGGCCACATAGGGACCTCTACCACTCTTATCTGTGGTATAAAAAAATAAGAAAAGTGTTTGAGAATTTTTCAAGTATCTTCTAGTTTATTTAAGGAGACATTGTGCGTGTGGTAAACTAGAGTACGCACAGACACTACTCATAAATATAATAAAACTAATTAGAAGATAGAAGTATATGATTATATAGTTAGAAGTTCTCATTCTATTGAAATTTATCTTGTGACTCTTGATTTGAATCATCAATGAATAATGAGTCTAGTTCATTTAAAATCCTCATGAAAAGTAGAGTGTCACAAACTCTTGTTTTTTGACTGGAGTAAAGAAATGGATGTGATGATATTTTGGTTTCCAAATTCTATTGTTCACAACATGTGGTCTCTTTAGTTTTGTAAAAAGGTTTACTTATTAACTTCATAAATATTTAGTGAATCACAATCTATTTCTATCTACATCTCTTTTATTCTCTATAGATTTTTTTATCTTGTATACACATTATTCCTCATATCTACACGAGGGAGTGTGCTCTACTTTTATCAGTAGTAGTAAGAAAATCTGAATCATTTTCTTCCTCATACTACACGTTCTGACATTCTTTCTGCAGAACAGTTAAGATACAATCATTAAAATAGTAAATGGAATTAAATTCTTTGGATATAGACATTAGAGTAATTTAATTCAAATTAAGTCATGTAATAAAAATATTGACAGTGTCTTAGGATCTAGAGGTGTCAAACTCTATCGGTATGTGTCTCGGGCGTTTTCTTAGACATAGACAATTTTTTAGTATGGTGGCAGTGTCTACAGTCTGATGGTGTCTCCTTTGACGGTGTCCTAGAATTAGTTAATTTTTCAGAATCGACGGGATGAGTATGGTGGTGTGACATCTGGCGGTATCTTATACTTATCCAAATTTATGTTTTGGCAGCATGACATCCTAGCGGTGTTTCGACTGACAGTGTCTCATGGAAAATAGTGTTTTTCACAATGATGTCTCATACATAGGTGAATTTATCACATGTTCTCCGAATACTAATTAATTATAGGAAAACATGACATTCATGAGTATTATAAAAAACATGATTTTGTTATCATTACAACTAGGAGGTCAAAAATCTCCCCCTTTTTAATTTTCACAAATCATGGCATAAAAGGAATATTATAAATGTAAAAACAAGTCAACAAAGATGTTAAAAATTTGTAAAAATGTTATCTAATATAAGACCCAAATATAAATCTAGAACTATCATTCACAGTATTCATAGATTGTTTAAAGAAAAAATAGGAAAAATATTAAGTATCAAATTTAAGTATCAAATGTAATAACATATTTAAATGATTAAAAGGTTTAAAATATATAATATCAATGATAAAAAATTTATATAACAAATAATCATAATTCCATAATATACTTCAAAACACAATTATATGTATTCTATAAAAATTCTCCATAAAATCATGTATTCCATAAGAATTCTCAAAAACATATATGGCATAAAAATTATCCCATTTTTGCGTTTATCATAAAAGTAAATAATATTAAATGAAATTTAGTAAATTCTGGAAGAATATTTGAATGTAAGATAAAATTAAAATAGAAAGAATAATTGGTATGAAATAAAATAAAAATTATTGTAAAAAATTTATTAAAATAAAGATCCCATCAGATAAAATATAGTCTAATCCAAAAAATGGTTTTAGTTTTGAAGAGGGGTCCATCAGCTCTTTACCTTTAGACTTGGAATTCTCTTGCTCCTTATCCAAGGCAGCAAGATTAGAAAGAGGAAGATTATAGGGAGGACAAAAAGAATGACCCTTGAGATCCCAAAGGGTACGATCTTCCAAAACAAAAGATTATACTAAGCAGGAGCACAAGTTGCACATGATCCATAGAAAAAGGATAAAAACTAGAGGTCAAAGGTATATGGTAAGAACCAGTAACTCTAGGTCTATAATATAATTGAGGATTAATTATAATGGCTGACTAAGAAATCATTTATTGGCCTTGATCCTGAGGAAACATCTTCATGATAGTTATGAAATCCATTATAATCTGGCCTCACATTTCCATTATACTAATGGAATTGGCCTTATCTTCCATGAAATGGTTCAGGATTAGGTCCATATTATTGATCTATCTAACACACTCTTTGAAATCTTAAGTCAAAAGAGGAATTCTTAAATTAGTTTCCAAGAATTTTAAATTGGTATCCATTATATGTTTGGTATAAATCTGAGAGAGATAAAACATGATTGACATGGTTATACTTTCTCTGTAATCTTTCATATCATGACCAAAGCTAGAAACTATCTTGAAAGCATGGTCAGAAGTTTCCCAAATTATACTTAAGGTTTCTTAGGGATAATATGTTACATTGCTTGAATCATTTCCAAAAGTTCATCTATGATCATCTCTGACAACTGATCTCACCAGATCATCATCAATCAGTGGAGGAGTAGGTTTAGCTGAAATAGAAGTATTAGATGAAGTATCCTCAAGAATTCTAATGATACTATCCAAATAATATTTAAAATCACATTTTATTTCCTAAACCAAAGATTTGAGAGTTTCCAGTACACAACTTATCCTCTTCATTTCAATCTCTATTTCATAAACATGATGCATCACCTTAGATTGGATATGCTAAATAACTGACTAAAAAATATACCTTGAATTCTTTTCACTAAGCATTTTCAATATCAGGGATTGATTCCTTAAAAACTTGTGAAACACAAAAATAAGCTTTTCATAAAAAATATCGAAGTCAGCTTGAGTGACTATATCAATTGGAACAACTGGAAGAGATGAAGATGGTTCAGTTATAGGAGGTCTTTAATGGTCTAAAATAGATACTGTGGTAGGATGTACCACACTAGTAGGAACAATAGAAACTTCAAAATTCCTATGACATTCTGAACATTGAACAAACAATGTGTGTTCAACACTGGTAGGCTCTATTTCCAAATATATACCAATAGTTGGTGAAATATGAATCTCAACATCATTTTGGGCATCAATATAAGTCGAATCACCTTCCATATTTTCATCAAAATGAGACATATGGATATTTAAAACATATTACCATTCATTTTCAAATTATTCCTTAATAAGATCCTTCTTCTCATGTTCTAAAACATTCTATTTCACAATAAGTATAACTCTCATCTATTCAGGCATTACAGAATTTGAAACATCTTGACCTATGGGAATTGAACTGGACTCCACATCATTAAAATCTATATTTTCATGAAAAATATCTACTGATGGGGAATTATCCCCATAAAAAAACGCATCCTTAAGCTTCGAAGGTATTTTCACAACCTTCTTTTTCGATTCGACCACTATCATCATCAGGTTCATAATCTTCTCCAAAACCTATTTTCTCATATTATTCTTTATTTTCTTCAACCTCATCATCATCATAAAATTTAGGTTATTTAGAACATTTATATCAATCCTCTCTAGATTCCTCATTCTCTTCTTCATCACTCCTAACCCACTTGTTTCTTTTTGGAAACCTCCTAGGTGCACTAGGAGCTCCAATGGTACATGGAGAGGGTTTTTTAGAAATTTAAGGGTCACTCTCTACATCAAAAGATTTTTCCTTTTCAACTTCTTCACCAACAACGTATTCCATATATGAGTATTTTAGAACATCATCAGGATCCATGCCTAGATCAACTGTATCCTTAGGACTTGATGTATGATTAATCAGATTATATTTAGAATACAACTTCTCACTATCATCAACCCATTGTCTCTTCCATGGTTTCCATATTATCTTCAATCTTGAACATGTGGAACATGTTATAAAAAAACCACCACAGTCTATAATAGATTCTTCATCATCATGAATTATATGCTTGGCCTCTAACATAAGAAAAAAAATATTTGGGTAGATCAATGAATTTGATATGGATGATGGTTCGATCATACCACATATATGTAACACTAGATATCTACAGAGGATAACCCTGTGATCAAATTTCATAATAAATAGGAGATAAACGTCTTGATACATTAGGGTTGAAAAATATTTTTTTCATATCCATAACATATGCTGCAAGAACATAAACAGAAACCTTCATTATCCATCCAACTCTGAGGTATCATACATCTTTGTTGTGCCATATCCTTTTAGAATAGCAAGGGAATCCTCATATATAAACAAATCAAAAGATTCTAGGATTCTCCCTTGGTATTCATCAATGAATCCATTATGAAGGTACACTCAAACACTTAGCCCAATTTCTTGTAGAAAAACCAAACACATGTCCTTTGACACAACATTTAATCCAATCAGCGCCATATTTATTAAACATAGACACTATGTTCCAATAGAACTTATATATTAGATTCAAGTATAAAGGACTCTTATTTGATGAAAACCACTCTAACCACCCTTGGTCTTGGAGAACATTATCTAACCACATCTTTCTAGACAACAACCACATCGAGTCTACTTCATTTTCTGCAACAAAAACTTGGTTGACAAGATACACATTTACTAAATAAATTGGAGTAGGTGAACTCTACTCGGTCTCCTGTATCTTAATATATATTGACATAGAAATGGAAAAAACAAAATGACACTTCATTCTCTGCATTCAAATCAGTATGGAAAGCTCAGTTGATGGTAAGGATAATATTTTATCAGCGAGAGATGATAGGGTTTCACTAGGCTTGAGAAATAGATACACAAGTATCGTGTGGGGATCAAGAAATGTTTGGAATATGAATTTTTCTAATTTAATATCATTTGTGATATTATTTTTTAGAAAATAGAAATTATACTTGAATCCTGATTTTTGATTGAGACAAAAACACGCATTGGGTTTTATAAAAAATAATAAACCATAAAATTAACTGACGGTTCAAAATATCGAATAATTGAGAAAAAATGTAAAGGCCTGAAAATAGACGACATGATAGCTCAACAACACGACATAGAAAATAAAATGACATAACCAATGACATGAAAACTCAATGACCTAACAAAACAATGGTATATTATCATAATGGTATTTCATATACAATGTTATATTAATGAGAATTAATCTTAACAGAAATTTATTATTCCAAATTCAATCATTGATATAATTCATTCACTCAGAATTCAAAGGCTTAGTAAAAATATCAGCTAACTGATGTTTTATACCAATTAACTCAAGAGTAATATATGTCTTCTGAAAATGATATCTCAAAATGTGATGTCTTATACAAATGTGTTTTTTCTAGAATGAGAAACAAGATTATTATACATGTTTATTTCACTTGAATTGTCAAATTTTTTGGGGACATGTCATATTTGATATCCATAGTCCAACAAAGTGTTATTCATCAAAAAAATTTGTGCATAGAGACCACCTAAAACTATGTATTTAGATTTATCAATATACAAAAAAACATAATATTTCTTTTTTACTACACCATGAAATAAGAGGCTTGTCTAAAAAGTGACATGATCTAGAGGCCTTTTTTCTGTCCAATATACATCCACCAAAATCAAAATCATAATAAGATAATAAATCAAATTATATTCCTATAGGATAAAGTACTCTTAAATTAATTTTATATTTTAAGTACATGAGAATTATTTTAATAGCAACAAGATATGACACTTTTGGTTTTTCTTGAAAATGATCACACATACACACACTAAACATAATATCTAGTTGAATAGCAGTCAACTATAGAAGACTTCCAATCATACTTCTGTAACTAGTTTGATCAGCTAGTTTCCCAGCTTTATCAAGATCCAATTTATAGGGGGTACTTATAAGAGCATCAATACTCTTAGTACTATAAAAATCAAAACGTTTTAGAAGATCTTTTTTATATTTAGTTAGGTTTAAAATAATTTTTTCTTTGTTTTGAAAAATTTGAAATCCATGAAGGAATTTTAGTTCACTAATTAAACTCAATTCAAATTAATTTGTCAAATTTTTTTAAAATTAGTACATAAATAAATTTTTGAAGATCTAAGAATAATATAATCAATATATATTTTTATTAATAATACATCTTTTGGAATAAATTTTATGAAAACGGTATGATGCGATATTCTTTTTGAAAATATTTTTTAAATCATTAAATTTATGAGCCTATCATACAAGGATCTTGGAGATTTTTGAAAACCATATAATGTTTTATTTAATTTAAAAACTTGATTTGGAATTTGGTGATTTTGAAAATAATGGGTTTCTTCCACAAAAACATCCTCAATTATAAAAACCATTTAATAATTCACTCTTTAAAAAATTTTGATAAAGATTTAAATATATATGATCTACATAAAAAAGAATGATTATTATGGACTCAGGAATAGCTATAGGTCAAAGGTTTCCTCATAGTCAGTCCCTTCTACTGAATATAACCTTCTATAACAAGTCTAGCCTTGTTTTTTACTATATTTCATGACTCACAAACTTTATTCTTAAACACCCATTTCATTCCAATAGTCATGGTGCTATTAGGTGTACCTAAAATTTCCCACACATTGTTCCTTTGAAACTAATTTCTCTCTTCTAGCATAACTGTTACCCAGAATGTTTCATTAATATCTTCATTGATGTTCTTAGGTATATGTTATGATAAGAATGCCTGATGTTCAACCTGATTTATAACAAAAGATCTTGTTTGAGATCCTATATTTAAATCACCCTTAATAGAAACAAAAGTATGGTACTTAATATTTATAATAACTATAGATAAAGAGGGAATGGTTACTTCTGGATTTTCTAGTTTAGGGTCTAGATGTTTTAGAAATTATGTAGAACTGAATGATTTTTTAAATTTTTTTATAGTAGAGTATAATGGTTTGGAATTTTTGTTCAGAGAAGAAAAATTATCCTCAAGGTTTTCTATGGAGGTATTAGGATTATTTGGATTAGTTTCATTAAATTTAAAATGAACCAATTCTTCCACAATTGTGGACATCATATTGAACACTACATAGGCTTTTCTTGAAACCAAGTAACCAAGGAAAATACCTCCATCATATTTGGATGAAAAATTTTCCAAATTACCCTTAGTGTTATGAATAAAGACTTTAAAACCAAAAAATATTAGGAAAATAACCTTAGGATTCCTATTATTCCACAACTCATAAGGGGTATTCTTAATAATGGGTATGGTCAAATCTCCATTCATAATATAGAAGGTTATATTAAAATATTCTACCCAAAAATAGATAGGTAGGTCATACAGATTTAACATGGTTCGAGCTATCTATTGTAAGGTTTGATTTCTTCCTTCTAGAACTCTATTATGCTAAGGTGTCCTATGAAAAATGAAGTTATGAGTGTATCCATTTTTTGAGGTAAATTATTTTAAATCTTGATTCTCAAACTCATGGTGTTGTTCACTCCTTAAGGTATTAATCATAATTCCGCTATGATTTTTTATAGACTTATAATACTTGTTAAAGTAACATAAGACTTCACTCTTTTTAGCTATAAAATATACCCATGTATACCTAGAGTAGTCATATACGTGAACATAAACATAGTGTTTCCATTTATTATTTGAAACACTAGAAGTTCCAAACAAATCCATATTATCCAAATTGAGTGGTTGAGAAGTTTACACTCCTTTATTTAGTTTAAAATAATCATGATATTTTTTTCTTTTTTAACAGGGGTTATAAACTTAATCAGTTGGGAACTCAAGTTTAATTATATCCCTAACAAACCCTTTTATATATATTTTCCAATGTGAGTAAATTTTAAAATGGTCTAGTCTTATATAACAAATCCAAGAATCCTTTTGAAAGGAACCGAGTCATGAAACATTCAGAGAAACTAAAGAATTTAATTCTACATCATAAATATTATTCTTTGTCAAAGAAGTAAAAGTTAACAAATTTTTAAAATGAAAAAAATGTAAAAGAGTCATTTTCAAACTTAACATAAAAACCATAATCACACAACTGAGAAATGATAAGAATATTATATTTTAAAACATTAACATATAAAACGTTAGAAATAAAAACTGAGTTTTTGTTACCAATCTGGCATGGGTCAATGATTTTTGATTTTTCGTTATCACCAAAGGTGACATGAACACCAAAAACATTGATAAGGCTATTAAATTAAGAATATCCTCTGGAAAATTGTCTTAAATAGATATTATACATGTACTATAGACTTCTATTGAAGTTCTTCAAGCATTTTTCCAACAAAATAGGTTTTAAAAAAGAAATGATTTTGGTACCCAAATTTGTTTAGGTACAGAAATGTCAATAATCAATGCACTAGGAACCCAAATTTTCCTTATGGTTTTATAATAAAAATATTGGAAACTTTTATAAATAAAACCATTTTTGAGTCCTTTTGAAAAATGATTATCAGTAGATCTTTAAGGTTTGGATTTAAGGAAAATTTATTCATAGTTATTGTCCTTTATCTAAGTTTTTATCCTATCCCAGTAACATATTTTGGGGAAACATGTTTTCCGATAATTAGAGTGAGTGTCTCTATACCATTTGTAAAATTTTCAAGGTCATTATTCAATTTCTCATTTGAAAGTTTAATTTCACTTTTTCCTTTGAGCAGTTGAACATCTTTTTCCTCTTCTATGGACTATTGAGATTTTACATTTATAGTTAGAGAATTATTCCTTTTATGAATTTTATACTTATCCATTAATTAAATAATGGTATCCTATAGCATGTTATATTATTCAAATAATTTTTCACTTGATATATTATCATCATTATTTTCATTTTCATAATTATCAATATTATGCATAGTAAAAATAATGGACAAGGTATGTAAGTAAAGTACCTCACTAACTTCAATCATGAAGCACATGTTTGCTCTATCTAGTTTATTTTCAGGTGATGCATCAGAACCACTTGAACTATCTTCTAAAGCACTCCATGTTTCTTTCATGTACATTTTTTATCTCATTTCCTTAGATACATATTTCTTTTTTTATTTTATCTTAGGATAGTTAGATTTTATGTGACCTTTTCTTTTACATTCATAAAACAAATCATCCTTTGTATCATCATCCTTTTTCTTCTAATTTCCATTGTTGTGGTAATTTCCTTTATAGTTTGGTTTTATGAAAAACAATTTCTTTTAATAGAAATTCTTACACCATATGGATATTTGTTACATTTCCTCATCACTATTAGAGAAAATTCACTATCTCTAGAACTAGAATCATGTACCTTCTGTTTTTATTTTTCCTTCAGTTTTCTAGGGGTAGTATAGTCTGTAATGTTACAAACTTCCTCATAGGATCCACATCCACTTCTCCGTTTAATTTCAACTTCTCCTAATACACCATATGTTTACCTATTAACTCATTGACTCCTAATTTATTGATATCACAGGATCCTATGATTAACACTAATGTGCCTCTCCATCTTTTAGGTACACATCTCATAAGTGTCATTATCTGATCCTTGTCAGATACATGATTTCCTAGCGAGCTCATTAAATTTACAATATCATTAGACCTATGGTATATATCAAAAATGGGTTTATTATGTTTCATTTTAAAATAATAATATTTAATATTATTTTTATAAAGTTTGATTTCATTAACATTTTATGTTACATTATGGGAAATAGAAAAAGTGTCCCAAATTTCAAAAATATTTTTACAAGAAGAAATCCTATTAAATTTCACATCTACAAGGGAATGGTATATGGAATTCATAGATTTCTAATTACAATTGTATGCTAATTCAGTTTTATTATCCTATGTTCTTCTAGCAGTATCAGGTATTATATATTCATCTTCTATTACAGAACAAATATCAAAATCCATGTTCTCTATGTGAATTTTCATCTCTATTTTCAATTGGGAAAAATTTATACCATTTAAGAAAGGAGGTCTGTTGGTAGATAAACATTCTTAATGAGTATCCATGTTAATAAAATAAATAAATAACTAAAAAAAATTAAATATCATTATTGTATAACTAAAATAATAGTTATTTTTTAAAAAAAACATTAATACAAAATAAATAAATTCAATTCTAATACCAAATTTTTTTAGAGAGAGTATCTCAATAATGGGTGAATTAACTACCTAATAAAAATTTCAGTTAAAAATGTATTATTTTTAAATTCCAACAAAAAATTAAATGCAATAAATTTTATCAAAATAAGTAGTATGTTATATATCATAATATTTATAAAGACTTATCTAAATATATATTAATTATCCGATGAATAATATATATAATATTATCAAATTCTTTGAAATCAATTTACTTGATCAAAATAAAATATGAAGACGAATTAAGATAAACTATCAATGTATGAATTTTTTTACTGTTAAAAAATAATTTCAGTTTTAAAGTGGAAATAAAGTAAAAAAATTACATCAGATAGTGGAAAAATGAATATAAGAGGTTTAGTATCATGTTGAGACTTTTTCCTATCTACATGGTGATCACCTAACACCAATAAGTTTATATAAAATAAACTAGATGATCCAAAACATCAACTGGGTTTATATAAGAGTATAAAACTGCCAAGTTCATACACGACCTCTTCCATAGTTATGAGTGGGAGTAAAAATAAACTGGCCACAAATGGACCTCTAACACTCTTATCCATTTGAGAAACAAATAATAAAAGTGTTTGAGAAGACATAAAGAACCTTACAGTTTAATGAAGGATGCAATGTGCATGTGGTAAACTAGAGTAAGCACACATACTTATAAAAAATGTAGTAAAACTAAACAGAATAGAAAAATCAAGAATTGTAGAGTTTAGAAGGGCTCAGCCTATTTCAATGTATCCTATAACTCTTAAGTTAAATCAGAAATGAAGCTTGAGTCATATCATTCAAAATATTTTGATAAAATGTAATGTCCAAAACTCTTGTTTTCTACCAGGAGGAAAGAAGTAGATGTTATGATGCTTTGGATTCCTCAGTCGAGTGTTCACATCAGGTGAGATCTTCGTGTTTTTGAAATTTTACATCTCATTATCTCTTTGATATTCAATGAATCACAAGCATTTTTTATCTACATCTATTTTCTTCTCTATGGAGTTAGTTTTACTTTGCTGTATGTTGTTCTCTATATCTAAACAAAGGAGTGTGATCCACCTTTATCAGCAACAATATGAAAATTTGTATCTGAGTTTTCTTCATATTATGTGTTATGATATGCTTTCTTTTGAATATTTAATAAAAAAACAATAAAATAGTAAATGGAATTAGATTCTTTGAATATAGTGTCTAGATTAATATAATTAAAAATAAGTAATGTAATAAAAATTGTGATTGTGTCATTGGATCTGGTGGTGTGTTGTTCTGGCCATATGTTGTTCTGGAGGTGTCTTTGACTTAGACTAATGTTTAGTATATTCGTAGTGTTTATGTTCTGATGGTGAATGATCTGATGTTTTCTCAAACAGAAGTTAATTTTTCTGTTTTTATGGTATGAGTCTAGCGATGTGACATCTAGCAGGATCTCATACAGAGCCAAATTTATGTTATGGCAGCATGACGTCCCGGTGGTGTGTCGAGTGACGGTGTCTCATGGAAAATGGTGTTTGTCTTATTGGTGACTCATACATAAATGGATTTATTACCTATTCTCATAATATATATTACTTATTGGAAAACATGAAATTCATCAATATTATTAAAAACATGATTTTGTGACCATTAAAATTGGTAGGTCAATAGAAACCATGTCAATGATTTTGAGATTAGCTATCCAAATTTTTTCCAATTTAGGTTAATTATTTCACTATTTTTGGGATTTTATAATATGTTTCATAATGTTATTATCTTATATAAAGTATTCCATTATTTTAAAATGATTCCTCATGAATGTAATGGTAATATTATCAATACAAATACTCCTTATAAGTATTTCCTTCCCCAGAATGATAATGACGTCGGAGCTGAAGATGGAATAATCAAATTATAACCATATTGGGGAAGCTAACATATGTTTTGAGAAATAATCATTCACGTATGGAGTATCATTTTGATTCCCCATGTGGTGTAACAATGTTAGTCTGTATCTTACACTGGAAACCTTTATCATTTAATGTGGAAAAAAATAAATTTGTATTTGTGTAATTTATATGTTTTTTAGGGAATTTATTTCTCTCTCTAGGATGTAATGAAAGGGAGAAGTTTTTTATAGAATTTTATCGTCTCTTACGGGATACAAATCAATGGTAGTCATTGATTCAATACACTACGGATGAGGAGGATATATAGAGCATGGCATGGAAATATTTTAAGGTACACTTCTTGGAAAAATATTTTCTTCATGATCAACAAGAATATATAGAGATGCAATTTCCAAGTCTATGAGAAAAGGAAGATGAAAATGTTTCTATGTATGAATAAAAAAGTACAAGGTTGTAAAGGAATTCTTTGGTGTATGTACCTAATACAAATATAATGATTAAAAATTTATTTGATGGGATTAATCCAATCAGTCTAAGGGAACCAGTATCCCAAACTATGTAATCATATAATCACATAATATCACATTCTATCAAGGTAGAGAAATAATTCTCCAAGACTTATCACTTCAAAGGGAAGTAATATAAGAAGAGGTTGGTAGAGGAAAAAAAGATAAGGGAAAGCAGGGAAAGAAGGATTTTCCCACATATGATAATTATTTATGTAAACACCATGGTACTTTCTTTAAGGGAATTTGATTTTTCTTCATGTGTGGAAAGAATTTCCATCAGGCTTGTGATTGAACGAGAATGGTAAGGATATGGGACACTATGGAAATTAATTCCACATGCGTCTGGGGAATATAAATTAGAAGGTGATATGTTATCAAGGTCAATATTGATATATTAATACAGCTAGAGTGGAATTATTAATGTGTTGGTGTATTTTTATTCAATAACATTGTTGTAGAAGTGTTTTTTTAAACAATATTTTGATTATAATAATTATGAAACATATATGTATTTTGTTAATTTTTGTAACCATATATGTCTTCATATAATATTAACTCTATAATTATTGATACCATTATGGGTTTATAAATTTGAGGTTGATCATAAGATTTTTTTCTAAAAAACCTTATTTCTGGTCTTTATGTTACGGGTGTTTATCATGATTAAGGATATTTTTGGAGACATTTATGTTAATAAAACACATCGATTCAGTATATGTTTTTGTGAAAAATTTATTTAGCAGATAATGCCTTTAAAATTTGTGGAAATTATATTAATGTTATTGTTATACATTAGGGTTAATATCATCATTGATGTTAGAGTAATAATAATCCGTTAAGATTATTTCAAAAAGAATAAGTCATATATAAAACCAATGTGGTTAAATTTTTTTAAGAATAATGTTATTTTTAGGATATTCATCATATTTTCGAGAGTATTATATAAATGACATAAATATGTTTTTAGAAAAACTAAAACCCTCATGTTGTGTGACAACCCATCAAATCTGTAAATGCTATAGTGCATGAACCCAGAGCCGAAGGATGACAAGGCTGAAATTCCTACCAATAGGATAAATGGTGTTCCTATTGATATTATTTTTTTCTTCATAAATGATTTGTGGGATATAAAAATATGAAATAAATTAAGTTGTGATTTGTGTATTAATTTTGAGGATAAAAAATTAATGTAAGATATTGGATAACTCATGCTAACCAATTTTTATTTTAATTAATATTTAGAGATATGCTGAAGGACTTATCATTCTTTTATGGGTTTTTTTATCTATTAAATTTTAATTTTAATTATTTTTGAATTAAAAAATCATCTTGTAAATTCATTTATTTGAGTGTGAAATGAAGTGAAAACTTATCTAATCACAAGCAAAGAGTGAAATAGTAACTATATTTGCTGGTGTTCTCTATCATGATAGAAAAATAATCCCCCAACTATATGAAAAGGATCTTACAAAAATTATCTAATTACATTCTTATATAAATAATCAAGGGTATTTTAACACGTCAATGATTTATGGTTTTGTATTTTTTAAATTTATATTTATTATTAAATTTATTGTGATAAATTATCTCTATCACACAATATAATTTTTTATTCTTTTCTTATATATACATATTTTTACATTCCAATAATTTTCTCTTACATGAAAACATAGTTATGTATTAATCTATAAAAACATCAAATTTCCCTTTCCTTATTTTAAGATGAATTTTTAACCTTTTTTATGAGGTGGGTTTTCAAAAAATATATTTTTAGTTGAAAATTCCTTGATTTTCAATAACAACTTCAAACTATGAGGATGTAATTCATTTACGGTGAGGATAGAATATAATACCCCAAGTATAAATGAACCATAATATAGTATACCATTTTAAACTATCCATTAAATTAGAGGGTATGAATAATTATCAATAAATAATTAAAATTTTATGGTTTAAACATGTGTAAAATAAATTCAATGGTTCCCTATTGATTAGAAATTATATAATAATCATTTGAAAGAAAAATAAATGTTTTATAAAAAACTATATTTTTCTAAAAGGTTGTTTTGTTGTTATTTTTACACATAATTTACGATTAATTGTTTCTAATTTTATAAATATTAATTTAAGAAGTTAAATTATTTTTTTAATCCAACATGTCAAAATTATCTTAGGGTGAATATGTTATAATTTTCTAAAAAGATTATTTTTTTGATGAATAGTTAAAATACAAGTTTTTATTGAAAACTGCCTTTTCATATAATGTATTTAAAATATTAATTTTTATTTTAAATTTGTTTTGAATGAAAAATTAGTTAAATTATATTATTATAAATACAATTTAGACCATTTGTATCAATTTCATATTAAATTTTGATATTAAATAATTATATACTTATGAAAACCTTTTATTTTGAAAACTACTTTTTCATCATGTATGTGGGATTAATTTTTAACTAAATTCCTCCACTTATATGAATTGTATTTGAAAAAATGGATTAATTTTTATTAATCGAAATAGTTAATATTATATAATAATGTCAACTTAATTTTTATTCACAGTGAATTGTAAAAACAAAAAAAAAATATTGTGCTTAAGGTTAAAAGTTGTTCACATGGTGTTAAAATAAAAAGATATGGGTTAAAATGATCTCTAAAATTGTATAATTCTAATTTAATGGGAATATATAGACCTTATATCACCCATGGTTCAATAACTATCAATGTTTGAGCATTGTTTCATAATAAAAATGTGGGCATCACTTTTTCTTTTCAAAACAACCAAATGTGTCCTCTCCCCCACTTATAAAAGCCCGCTCTGTATCCTCTCCTATTCATCTTTCCAAAATATTTTGGTTTATATGATAAAAAAACTCCTTGATTTCATGCACACATCCTAGAGGCCATATATTGATCACAAATATAATCTATGAATTATTTAGGTAGAAAACTAAAGAGATTGTCTGAAGAAGTGGTCATGTTCCTTAAAATGCATTTTCATTTTACTTATTATTATAACTCCATAATATATTCCTAAACTGTGATAAAAAAAATAACAACCATATATCTTATTATCTATGAGGTTACTATTTTAATTTAATAACCTATATCTATTACCTCTTCTATCAAATAGTAAATGAAACTTTCAATAACGTCCCCAACCCAAGAGCAACTAAACTGTTACCCCGAGACGGGTAGTTACATGACCTCAAGTGTGCCTCCCTGTATGCCAGAGTTTGTAGACATATATAGAGGGTCTAATAGGTCACAGGGGAGACTACACCATTATTACCAGAGTAATCCACAGTAGATAATAACTTAAATAATGTAAGAAAAAGAGAACAATCAGTAACATGAATAATTAACCAATTCCCAAAACTAGGAACAACCATATACAATAGTAAATAGGTTATGCCATGCTATAGTGTTAAGTGAACAAAACCCCAAAAGAAGATAATAGCAGGATCCCTAAAATGGAATAGACTCTATGTCTAGAATATCACCCAACATGTCCCATGTCCAACTCAACTCCCTAGAATATGGCCCATTACCTTGTCCTAAGTTTCCAGCTTGAAATCTGCTCAGGTACCCAACGACAGCCTGAGCAGTGTGTGAGTATAAATTAGTAGACCACCACCAACAGTGTCTATAGAATATCCAACAAAGGTAGATAGTGCATAAATGTGATAAATGATGACGAGTAATTTTAAACTGTTCATTAGGTCATTCTAGACTATTTTCATTTAATTTATTCTACCGTGGAATCATAGTTCACTACTTAGGCATCTCATGATTTATTATATCCTTTTCATGTGTTCAATGGATTAGGCACATTCAATATTCTCAATCATATAAGAAAAAACATTTCCTATATCTCTAGGCATCAGATTGTAACAAACCCATAATCCTCACCTCGAAGCCTCAGTTTGGGTGTAATGCAACCATTAGAGGAATAAAACTCTACCCCCTTCCCTAACCCATGCATTTTGGGGCAGATCTAGAACCTATGTCCAACTCAACCCATGGGTGTAGAACCTCAAGTCGATACCCCACTCTATCATGCCATGTGAACATGCTTATTTTTCATTCACCACAATTTACTTTATCAAAAAAACATAGCCTATATCATTTACAACATCACAAAAATATAATTAAATGGAAAATTAACACTATTTCCTCAATCCATTAACACATTAATCAATTATATTACATAAACATTTATCCCCATTTCCCATTTCCCATGCCTATCTAACTAATATTATTCAATTATAAAGCTAATCCACTAGAATTTTTCCATTAATCCATTTCACCCTTTTCCATGCCAACCAAACAATCTCCTTGTCCATTACACAACCTAAGTGTATTACAAAAAAAACAATTACATGTACATGAATAATATTAACATATTCATCATAGGCCCTGTGTTCTCTCAGAATTACCTTACACTTAGCTAAATCTAAGTCTGGGAAATAATGGCACACCCCATGGGTGGTCCTAATTTGGATGATTCATCCTCCTTGCAGCCCATGGGGAACAAGAAGGGCCCAATTAACCATTTAGACACCCACAGCACTACCTCATGTCAAAAGCACCAAGAATTCGTCAAAATAGGGCAAGTGTAAAAACCCTACATGCTCAAATCTACACAAAAACCTAGGGATATAGCTTGTATACCACTTATCTTGAATTTGTTGGCAAACACCCTCGCAATCGAAGCCTTAGATATAGATTCAATCAACCCTTGATGCTTTACCCTAAACCTCATCAAAAAATAAGGGTTTGAGAGCTTCATATTGAGATGGGGAATAAATAGGAACCCTAAACCAAAATGAAAAGAAAGAGGGAGATTAGCCTTACCCAGATCTTCAATCCCCAACAAAGGGAACTCAAATCATCCCTAATATGAGAGAGATTGATCATTAGAAGCTCTTGGGGATTTTCAGACGTCACTAGCGCTAGAAGAGGAAGAAAGGAGGAAAATCCTAAGTGGTATAAGAAATCCCATAATAGAATTTTTGTAATTTTGTAGATGTTTCCAGGCCACACAGTTTACCCACACGGTTTTGAAAACTGTGTGGAGGCTTGTGCCCGCACACCCTCTCTCTCACATGGTTTTCTAGACCGTGTGAAAACCATGTAGATTTTAACTGCCCGTATGGTGTCCCCTCACACGGTTTTCCAAAATGTGCCCAAACCGTGTGGATTGCCCAAAAATCCCTTTTTCCACCTTTTTCATGTCCTGAACCCCTCAAACATCCCCGTTCACAAGGACTTGGGAAAACACATTATTAACCACAAAAGGGGACTGAAACATAAATATAAAGAAGAACATGCCTTATAGTAAAATCTAGGATCTTACATCCTCCCCACCTTATAACGGATCATCATCGAGCCACTCTTCCAAGCATTATTGAGCTCCCAAAATAATGAGATCAGGCGACTGAGCTCGCATTTCTGATTCTCTCTCCCAAGTTTCTTCATGAACATTTCCATTCTTCCACAGAACATGAACCAAGGTCACCACCTTTCCCTATAAAACATTCTCACTATGATCCACAATACGAACCGAGTGCTCCTCAAAGGACCCATCATCCACAAGCTCAACATCCTCGGCATTTATCACATGAAATGGATCATGATGATACTGTCAGAGCTTTGAAACATGGAAAAATCATGCATCCCACTATACCGTTGTGGAAGATCAAATCAGTAAGCCACAAGTATTACCCTCTCCACAATCTCAAATGGCCCAACATACCAAGGAACCAACTTGTCCTTCTTCTGAATTCGACAGTGACCCAACCTTAGAGACACCCAAAAAAACACACTATCACCCACGATGAACTCAAGAGTTCTAATAAGCCAATCATCATATGAATTCTTCCTAATCTAAACCATTTCCATACTATTTTGAATCAAATAAACCTTCTCTTATATCTCCAGCACAAGACTCGGTCCAAACATATCAAACTCTCTACCCTCTAACCAACATAATGGAGATCTACATGATATTACATAAAGTGCCTAAAAAGGTGCCATTTGGACTACATCCTAAAAGATGTTTTTGTAAGAAAACTCAACAAACACCAAGTGCTTTTCCTACAAACCACCGAAATCCATAACAAATTATCTCAAAAAGTCCTATAATATCTGAATTGTACGCTCTGACTACCCATCATTTTGTGGGTGGTGAGCCGTACTAAAAAACACCAGGGTATTAGGCACCTTCTGTACTACCTTCTAGAATCACCATGCGAAACGTGGATCATGATCTGAAACTATAGTCCTCAGCACACCATGCAACTAAAATATTTCTCAAATATACAATTATCTTAGTCAGTCAAGTGTATAGGTCTCTGGAATCGAAAATAAATGGGAAACTTTGGTCACTCGATCTACCACCACCCATATTTCATCATTATTCAAAGGCGTCCTTGGAAGACCCACCATGAAGTCCATCATGACATCATTCCACTTCCACTATGAAATAGTCAATGACTACAACAACCCACCAGGATGATGATTTTCATCCTTCACCTGCTGACAGTTAACGCATCATGACACAAATATCTCAACTTCATTCTTCATTCATGGCCACCAAAACTGCCTACGAAGATCATGGTACATATTAGTCAATCCCAAATCCACTTCCAACATTGATGCATAGAACTCGCACATCAACTCCTCCTGTACATCTAAGGACACCACAACATAACCATGAACATAAGAAAATCAATCGGCACTGAAAGTCCAACTAGAAGGTGACTCCCAACATTTAAGACATTCCTTCATAGACAAACACTCAGGATCCACCAACTGACTCTCTTTATCTTGGTTTAGAAGTGCAGATTCAATGGCTATAGATGCAAGGGACATCTTCTCATTCCCATCCTATACATCAAAATTCAACTTTACAAACAAGGCCATCATCACCCACTCTGAACTGGATTCCTGAACTACCTTATTCTAAGTCTTCCGGATTAGAGCATCGGTGACACTATTCCCTTTCCATAGTGTGTACACCAATTCAAAATCACATGTCTGCAGGTAATCAACCCATCATCACTGACGAAGATTCAAATTCCACTAAGAGAAGATATGTATGAGTCTTTTTATGTCTTTGAACACCCTGAAAGGTTCTCTCAACAAGTAGTTCCTCCAACACTTCAAGGAATGAACCAAAACTACTAGCTCAAGGTCATGAGTAGGAAAATTTCTTTCATGTGGTCTTATCTATCTCATAACATAAGAGACAACCCAATCATTCTGCATCAATACTGTAAGTACCCAGATCTACGTTCAGGTATGTTTTTCTGTTTCTGGTTGTTTTTTAGAAAAATAAGAAAATCTGAAAATTTTCTAAGTACACGCCATATACTTTATGAGTACATGCTGTGTACTTTTCTCCCACACGAGGTTGTGTGCTGGCCATGTCCAGGCCACACACATGGTGTGTAGCGGTGATGTGGAGGCCGCTTAATGTGGTGTATGGAAAGGGTGAGTACATGCCGTGTACTCATGAATTACACGCCATGTATTTTCTTTTTTTATTAAATAGACCGGGGTCATGCCCCATCTACAGAACCATCTTCTTCTCCAGGTTCTACGACCGAGATCATTCTGTATGGCCATGGATCTTCTCCAAGCCTCTGATCCTTCATCCGTTCTCTGAATCGACCATCGTCGATTGCGTTGGAACCGTAGAGGTAAGCTCTCTCTTATCCTAGAGCTTTGTTTACCAATTCCTATTCTTTCTCAAGTTATCAGGGGTTGATTGTTTTGTACATTTTCATAGATCTACGCCATTATAAGGATAATCAAGCCTCGTGTTTCAAGTATATCGATATTCTAATATCTAGGTAGGTGTTTTGTTGCCCTACATTGAATGTATTTGAGTTTTTGATGCAAAAGTGTCGGATACCCATGTATCGGGTATCTCTGTTTAGGTTTTTGATCCTATTTTGTTATATGACTTAGATTTCATGTATGATTGAGGTTATTAGATTATTGATAATTTCTTGTTAGAATGTTTGAGGATCACCCCATGGGTGTTCTCCCCTATTTTGGTTGTTTATCGTCGTTTGGCTTAGGTTGCATGTGAGGCATACCTTGTTGCATTGTTTTCCTACCTTGATATAATTGATTGCATGTATTGCCTGCTGTTTATATGCTTTTGATGCATTTTAGATATTAGCCAAGTATTTTTTTGAGCTCACATAGGCTGCTAATAGTCGATTATGCACGAATAAACTGCTCAGGGTTGTGTGAACCTGGTGCGGTAGACTAAAGGGGGAATTGATGATTAAGGCTTCCTTAGAGAGTCTGTTATAAATTAGTATCATTTGAAGGACCTTTGGTAATGGGACTTTGTGCTTCCTTAGAGTGTCCTTAGTTACATATCGAGACTATGGGGGGAATTAAACGTAAGATCTTCCTTAGAGAGTCTATAGCTATTGTTGCAAGACCGTAGGGGAATTGACGGTGAGAGCTTCCCAGAGTGTTTGTGCCTTTGTAAGTTTACTTGAATAGAGGGGTATGCCAGTGTGAACCACCCAGAGAGTCACCTTGAATATTTTTTTGTTGGTTGTGATGAGTCCACCAAGCCAAAGAACAAGCTTTAGTTTTGTACTATTTGCTGTTTAGGTAGTCTGCTAAGGTACCTGTTGTGTTACTTGCTATGCCTTGAGAATATAGAGTTGTTTGCTAGATTCATTGGTTGATAATTTAATGAGTGAATTAAATTAATAAATAAATGTGAATGGCGATTTGTAGGATTTTTTACTCTGGTGTACTTCTGTTTCTCTGTTTCATTTATTTCCTTTACTTTTTCTATATTGTTCACTGACAGTAGGGCATAGATCTTGTGGTGATTGCCTACTGGGATTAGTCTCACACTCTGTTTGGGTCCTGCTTTTTGGCCCAAACAGGTTATATGGTTGCAGGTGTGGATAGGGATTGTATCCCTTCTACTTCAGGTACATGATTGCTGGTTGGAGCTGGAGAGAATAGGACCGAGACTAGGCTTGCGATGCTGCTGGAGTTGTTGTTTACTTTTAATACTTTGTCCTCAGTTGTATTTCAGCATGTTTTTTTGTTTGCTACTTTCCTTAGATACTTGTACTTGATGCATCATATTAATCATTATTATATTATACAATGCTTCTACTGTTTAGTTTAGTTATTTTATGTTGTTTACCGCTTCCGCTATTGACTGTTATTTCCTTTCTTTGTATACCATACCAAATGAGGGTATAGTTTCCCCAATAACTCACCATGGCCCTCACTGCTAGTTGACAGCCTCTGGCATTTGGTGAAATGTGCTTGAGATCATGTGGCGAACCAGGTACGGGGCACCAGTTGTGTGGCTCCAGATTCAGGTCGTTACAAAGTGGTATCAAAGGAGTTTCTTTCCTTTTTTATTGACTAACTGTTTAGCGACATTAGACCAGGATAGGACGGAATAGGTAAATGGTAAATAGCTATGCCTGGGAGTTCTAGAACCCATGTATAGGGAAAAGTCCATATTACCTCGAATATTGCAATTTAGGAGTTTTTTCAAAGGTTACAGTTTAATTGATTTCACCATTGGGTGGTGCACTTGTTTTGTGCTGTTACTATTTGTATGATTGTGGTTTTATTTTGTTGCAACCCGATGATATGAGGCTATGCCATCTCATGCATCATATAGGCACTTGTTAGAAAAATCACATGTTATTCATTTTTCCATGCCATCTAGATTGCATTATAATTTTCATGTTGTTGTGATAGAATTTGTGACAGAAGATCCATGTTGTTGTGATAGTTGTTGTGATAGAATATATGCTATGTTGATAGGGTATCGGTTGTTTAGAGATTCTTTATCATGGACGCCAAAATTTTGTCTTAGAGGTGTTATGGCCCTCAAGGATCGGAATTTTGTGGATCATGAGTTTGTTATACCGTTTACTTGTTATATATATGGTTATGATGCCAAGGTTTGATTCGCGGGGAGTATGGGCCCCCACAGATCGGAATTTGGCACCTTAACACTGGGTTTTCTATGTTTTCTGGGATCTGGTGTAGTTCTGAGGTTTCTTTCCGGAAAAATCCATAATACACAAAGTGTACTTTATGAATACACGTCATGTAGCTTTTAGTCGTTTCACTGATCATGTGGGTAAGGACACGAGGTCCTGGAAAATCTTGTAGGAACACGCCATGTACCAGCTTAGAATGCCGTGTAGTCTGGAATAGGTATACAGTCGTGTCATGAACAACACGGGCCAGGGTTTTCCTTCAAGTACACGTCATGTCCCTTGGGAACACATCGTGTATAGTTGACCATGTAGCCGGCCGTGTAGCCAACGGCATGGGTTGTTATCCCTCTGTGTACACATCATGTCCGTATGGAACATGTCGTCTAGTGTCGACCATGTATCAGGCCGTGTATCTAACAACACGGTCCAGGTAAGGCATGTCAAGTACACGCCATGTCTCCTTTGACACGCCGTGTAGTAGTGGTCTGTGTACCAGTTCGTGTGACTAACAACACGGATAGGGGAGAGATCTTAAGAAACATGTCGTGTAGTGGACAAGCACGCCGTGTAGTTTCCTGCTGGGATAATCTGTGTTCCTAGCCGTGTAGAAGTGAACGGGTAGGGAGAAAAGGGTTAGTACACACCGTGTAATTTATGAACACATCGTGTAGCCAGGTGGTTTACATAGCCATGCATGGCCAAGGTACACACCCAAGGTAAACTTTTAAGAAACACGCCGTGTAGTAGTACTACATGCCGTGTAGTCATGTTTTCCCATTTTTATAATGTTTTTCCCTCCTGTTCCATTTTACTATCTTATGTTGAAACTATGTTCATCATTAATAAAGGTTTGTTTTTTATCTTTCAAACCTATGGCACCAAGACATCCACCCGTTGCACGTCAGGAACCAGGTAGTGACTGTACACCTGATACGGCATATCAGGGACTACCAGTAGTTACGCCTATCATTCCAGACATTGAACCTGCAGTGATCCCAAACACTGGTGTCGATGCTCAGTTCAGATAGGGTTTAATGAGATTCATACAGACCTTTTAGGGTGCTCAGCATCCTGCCCTGACTATGGCAGAGCTGACACGGGTTTTTCAGCAGCAACATCCTCCCACGTTCTCAGGGGATGGAGGACTGCAGGCTGCAGAGTCATGGCTAGAAGCCATGCTATCCATCTTCGATCATATGGAGACACCTCCAAAGAGCAGAGTGAAGCTCGTGACTTATATGCTGTGATATTCTGCCAAGAGATGGTGGGATGTGGTTTCACAGACAGGGCGCCAACAGGCTATGGCTTGGGACGAGTTTCAGCGTACGTTCTACGACTACTTCTACTCGGTGACGCTAAGGGCTGACAGAGACCAGGAGTTCATGAGCTTGTAGTAGGGTACTCTCTCAGTTATGTATTATTCCTCCCTCTTTAGTGAGTTATAGTGTTTCACTCCCTTTCTGGGGAATGACGAGCTGTTTTTAGCAAGGAAGTTTGAGGAAGGCCTCAGACCGGACATCAGATCGCAGGTGAATGTCTTTTAGTTGACTTATATTACTCTGATAGTCAACCAGGAACTCATCATGGAAAGGAACCTAAGGGATAATAGAGTTGTGGACCAGGGCGGTTCAACATCTAGGGCTGATTCTTTTCAGGCAGACAGCAAGAAGCACCACCGAGAGTCTACACGAGGTTATCCGAGGAAGTGAGGTGTTCCTTCTGGTAGATGAGATCTTCTTTATGGCACCCAAGTGTTGATTTATCAGTGTGGAAGGAGCGGGAATAAGAAGCCTCAGTGCCTGGGGGACCCATTGGAGTGCCGATCTTGCGGAAAGATGGGTCAAATGCGGCGTTTTGGCAAGGTTCCTCTTCCAGCGGCTAGTGAAGGAGGATCAGTTTCGACTCCGCATATAGGAGTAGGATTACCAGTTCCGCAACAGACTGGGGGCTGGAGTTCTTCAGGTCGTTTAGGCCAGGGTAGAGGCCATGGACACAGTGGTTAGGCTCAGGGAGGAGTAGTGCAAGGATCTCAGGCTGTTAGGCAGGGCCGCGGTACAGGCCAGACTTTTGCTATAGAGCATATTCATCAGGAGCATAATCTTGGACCTTCTACAGTTCGAGGTATGATCTTAGTAGCCTCGGTTATATCTTCAGCTCTTTTTGATACTGGAACTTCATATAGCTTTATCTCTGTTTCTGTCGTGCAGAGCCTTGGGCTCTGTATCTTTTCATCTGCTGACATGTTGACTCTTGACATTCCCTTGGGAACGAGGACATCTAGCGTACACCAGTGCAGAGAATTCCCTCTTGAGGTTGTAGGGTGTCACTTCATATGGGACCTCTATGTCCTAGAGATTACAGGCTATGATGTCATTCTCAGGATGGACTGGTTGGTTCCCTTTCAGGCAGTTTTTGATTGCTATCACCACAGGGTGAGTTTCGTATCACCAGACGGCGGGTCTTTTCTTCATAGAGGCGAGTGGGATGTCCAGGCGGTTAGAGCTAGACCCGATCATCATGGGCTAGGTGGAGTTACAAACCAGATTGCTAGTCTATATCTGGATGACCAAGGGACTTCACATTTAGACTTTCCTCCAGTGGTGGATTGTTTCAGGGATGTCTTTCTAGAGGACTTTTCAAGTTTTCCTCCGGAGCGTGAGGAAGACTTCTCGATCGAGCTCATGCCCAGAGCGACACTGGTGCCCATTCCTCCTTATAGGATGGCTACACCTTAGTTGTAGGAGCTCAAGAAGTAGTTAGAGGAGTTGCTGGAAAAGGGTTTCATCCGAACCAGTACTTCTCCATGGGGTTTTCCTGTCCTGTTTGCGAAGAAAAAAGACGGCACCCTTCGACTTTGTGTAGATTAACGGAAGCTGAACCAGTTAATGGTCAAGAACTGATATCCCTTGTTGAGGATCGATGACCTCTTTGATCAGCTTTGAGGATCCAAGGTGTTCTTGAAGATTGACTTAAGGTCCAGTTATCATCAGTTACACGTTATACCATCAGATATACCTCTTACAGCCTTCAGGAGAAGGTATGGCCTATACGAGTATACAGTCATGTCGTTCAGTCTCACGAACATGCCATCTATCTTCATGGCGCTGATGAATAGATTTTTCTATCCTTACTTGGATTCCTTCATGGTGGTTTTCGTGGAAGACATCTTGGTGTACTCTCACACTCGACACAACCATGCTACCCATCTTGAGATCATTTTGAGTACACTGAGGGAGCATCAGTTATATGTTAAGCTCTCAAAGTGCCACTTTTGGATGGACGAGATTCATTTCCTGGGTTATGTCATCTCAGATATAGAAGTATCAGTAGACCCCTAGAAGGTGAGAGTAGTAGTTACCTAGGAGCAGCCGAAGAATGTCTTCGAGGTACGAAGTTTCTTAGGGCTGGTTGGTTACTACAGACGGTTTATACATGACTTCTCACGCTTAGCAGTGACATTTATGGGCTTGAATAAGAAGGGGGTGAATTTTTTTTGGTCAGAATCATGTGATTCATCCTTTCAGTAGATGAAGAGGAGATTGACTACAGCACTGATTCTAGTTTTTCCAGAGCTGGGCAAGAGTTACACAGTTTTCTGTTATGCATCTGGCATCGGGCTTAGAGCAGTGCTTATGCAGGAGGATCGTGTTGTTGCATATAGATCTCAGTAATTGAGGAAACATGAGAGAAATTATCCTACGTACGACCTGGAGTTAGATGCAATTGTTCATGCTTTGCGTAATTGGAGGTATTATCTTTTGGGAGAGCATTTTGTGGTATATACTGACCACAAGAGCCTCAAGTACATCTTCACGCAGCGTGACCTGAATCTGAGACAGCGAAGGTGGGTTGAGTATCTCCATTCCTCCGATTTCGAGCTTGCCTATATGCCTGGGAAAGGAAATGCAGTGGCTAATGCACTGAGAAGGAGGACTCAGATACATGCAGTTCAGGAGGCCAGCAGTGAGTGGCAACTTATGGATCTGTTCTCTGAGATGCATTTGGAGGTGCATGACAGACAGGGGAAGACATTCCTATCTTCTATAGATGTTACCTCGATGCTTCTTGATAGATTTTGAATGAGGCAACTATCAGATTTTGAAGGCCTAGTCCTACGGGAAATCATGTCAGGAGAGGACCCTCTTCCCGGATGTACCGTTGGCGAGGATGAGATCTTGCGTTTCAAGGGACGCATATGGGTGCCAGTAGATATATGCGAGGAGCTGATGCAAGGCTTTCATTCCTCAGTTTTGGCAGTTTATCCTGGCGTCACAAAGATGTATCGTGATCTACACCGCCAGTACTGGTGGCCAGGTATGAAGAGATATGTGGCTGGTTTTATCATGAGGTGTTCCACCTGTCGGCAGGTGAAGGCAGAACACAAGCGGCCAGAAGGGATTTTGTAGTAGTTACCCATTCCTGAGTGGAAGTGGAAGGATGTCGCGATGGACTTCATGAAAGGGTTACCAAGATCGACTTGAGGGAATGACGTGATATGGGTTATCGTTGATAGGCTCACGAAGGTTGCTCACTTCTTGACGATAAAGGAGATCTTCAGTGTCGATGAGCTTGGACGGTTGTACATCCATGAGATTGTGCGCTTGAATGGAGTTATGAGTACTATCATTTATGATATGAACACTCATTTTATGTCCTATTTCTAGTAGGTACTACAGAGGGCCTTGGGTACACAGGTACTTCTGAGTACAACTTACCATCCCCAGACAGATGGCCAGTCAGAGCGCACGATTCAGGTGCTTGAGGATATGCTTCGGGTTTGTATTCTCGACTTTGGAATTTCTTGGGAGAATCATATTCCTCTTGTGGATTTTTCCTATAAAAACAGTTTTCAGGCGACTATTTAGATGGCACCGTATGAGGCTTTGTACGGTAGGTCATGCCGATCACCTTTGTGCTGGCTGGAGGCAGGAGAGGTAACTTTGATGGGACCTCATCTTGTTCAGGAGACCTCGGAGTAGATAGAGTTGATTCGGAAGAGGATGGCTACAGCATAGTCACGAAAGAAGTCTTATGCCGATCAGTGGAGATAACCTTTGAAGTTCAAGGTCAGAGATTAGGTTTTCTTACGTGTTACCCCGAGGTTGGGACACAAGAGGATCAGGAGATAGGGTAAACTTTCACTGAGATATGTCAGGCCATTTGAGGTTCTGGAGAGATTCGGGCCGGTTACTTATAGGTTTCAGTTACCTCAGATATATCAGGCTATGCACGACGTCTTCTATGTTTCTCAGCTTCGACGCTATTTCTTAGACCCGTCTCATGTTTTTCGACCCGAGGAGGTTGAGTTGGAGCAGGATGCATCGTTCGAGGAGCATCCTATCAGGATTGTTGATCGTAGTGAAAAGATACTTTGTGGTCAGTCTATTCCTCTGGTATGGGTGATATGGCAGCACGGCCGTGTAAAGGATGAGACTTAGGAGAGGGAGACCGATATGCGATCACAGTGGCCAGAGTTGTTCGAGGTTTCTTCTTCGCCACTAAGTTAGGGAAATTTGGGGACAAATTTCTTTAAGGGGGGAAGTTTTTAAGAACCCAGATCTTCGTTTAGGTATGTTTTTCCTTTTCTGGTCATTTTTTTAGAAAAAGAAGAAAATATGGAAATTTTCTAAGTACACGTCGTGTGCTTTATGAGTACACGCCGTGTACTTTTCTCCCACGTGAGGACGTGTGTTGGCCGTGTCTGGGCTACACACACAGTGTGTAGCAGTGATGTGGAGGCCACATAATGTGGTGTATGGAAAGGGCGAGTACACGTCATGTACTCATGAAGTACACGTCGTGTGTTTTCTTTTTTTTTCATTAAACGGACCGGGGTCACGCCCCATCGACAGAACCATCTTCTTCTCTAGGTTCTTCGACTGAGAGCATTCAGTACAGCCATGGATCTTCTCTGAGGCTCCGACCCTCCGTCTGTTCTCTGAATCGATCGTCGTTAATTGCGTTGGAACTGCAGTGGTAATCTATCTCTTCTGCTAGAGCTTTGTTTCCCAATTCCTCTTCTTTCTCAAGTTATCTGGGGTTGAGCATTTTGTGTGTTTTTGTAGAAATACGCCATTCAAAGTAGAATCAAGCCTCGCAGTTCAAGTATATCAATATCCTAGGATCGAGGTAGGTTTTTTGTTTCCCTATGTTGAATGTCTTTGAGTTTTTGATGCAAAAGTGTCAGATACCAATGTATCAGGTACCTCAGATTAGGGTTTTGATCCTATTTTTTTTATCTGCCTTATATTTCATGTATGCTTGTGGTTATTAGATGATTGATAATTTCTTGTTAGAATGTTTGAGGATCACCCCATGGGTGTTCTCCCCTATTTTGGTTGTTTATCTCTGTTTGGCTTAGGTTGCCTGTGAGGCATACCTTTTTGCAATGTTTCCCTGCCATGATATAATTGATTGCATGTATTGCCTGCTCTTTATGTTATTTTGATGCATTATAGCTATTAGCCAAGTAGTTTTTTGAGCTCACCTAGGATTCTAACAGTCGATTACGCATGACTAAACTACTCAGGGCTGTGTGAACCTGGTGCGGTAGACTAAAGGGGGAATTGACGATTAGGGCTTCCCTAAAGAGTCTGTTATAAATTAGTATCGTTCGCAGGACCTATGGGAATTGGACTTTGTACTTCCTTATAGTGTCCTTAGTTATGTATCAATGCTATAGGGGGAATTATATGTAAGTTCTTCCTCAGAGATTCTATAGCTATTGTTTCAAGACCGCAAGGGAATTGACGGTGAGAGCTTCCCAGAGTGTTTGTGCCTTTTTACGTTTACTTGAATAGAGGGGCCTACCAGTGTGATCCACCCATAGAGTTACCTTGAATATTGTTTGGTTGGTTGTGATGAGTCCACCAAGCCAAAGAACAAACTTGAGTTTTGTACTATTTGCTGTTTAGGTAGTCTGCTAAAATACATGTTGTGTTACTTGCTATGCCTTGAGAATATAGAGTAGTTTGCTAGATTCCTTGGTTTATAATTTAATGAGTGAATTAAATTAATAAATAAATGTGAATGGAGATTTGTAGGATTTCTTACTATAGTGTACTTCTGTTTCTCTATTGCATTTATTTCCTTTACTTTTTCTATATTGCTCACTGATAGTAGGGCACAGATCTTGTGGTTATTGCCTACTGGGATTAGTCTCACACCCTGTTTGGGTCCTACTTTTCGGCCCAAATTGGTTATATGGTTGCAGGTGTGGATAGGGATTGTGGACCTTCTAATTCAGGTACATGATTGTTGGTTGGAGCTAGAGAGCATAGGACCGATCCTAGGCTTGCGATGCTGCTGGAGTTACTGTTTACTTTTAGTACTTTGTCCTCAGTTGTATTTCAGCACGTTGTTTTATTTGCTGCTTTCCTTAGATACTTGTACTTTCTGCATCATATTCATCATTATTATATTATAGATGATTCCACTGTTTATTTTAGTTGTTGTATGATGTTTACCGCTTCCACTATTGACTGTTATTTCCTTTCTTTGTATAACTTACCAAATGAGGGCATAGTTTTACCAATGACTCACCAAGGCCCTCCCTGCTTGTTGGTAGCCTCTGGCATTTGGGGAAACACGCTTGAGGTCATGTGGCGAACCAGGTATGGGGCACCAGTGGTGTGGCTCCGGATTTGGGTCGTTACATGGATCCGGATTCGGGTCATTACAAATACTACCCCATGTCCAACAACAGATGCATCACAAAATAAGGTGTACCACTTACCTGGCTTGGGTAAGATCAAAATCAGTGTGGTCGTCAACTGCTATTTTAGCTCTTGAAAACCACTCTCATAAGCCTCTGATCAATCAAACTTAACCCCCTTCTTGGTTAGGCCTGTGAACAGTGCTTCCAAACAAGAGAAGTATCTAATAAACATTCAGTAATAACTGGGCAAACCAAGAAAACTCTGAATATTAGAGATGTTATAGGGCTGCTCCTAAGACACCACAGACTGCACCTTTTCCAGATCCTTCGACACACCTGACTCAAAAATGATGTGTCCTAGAAAGTGAACCTCATAAATACAATACTAACATTTTTATATCTTGGTGAAAAGCCTATGCTCTCTTAGTGTAATCAAGAATATTTCATGATTTTTGGATTGATAGTTTTGAGTTCTGTAGTACACCAAGATGTTATCAATGAAGAGAACTACAAACTGATCCAAATACGGGTGAAATATCCAGTTCATTAAGACCATGAACACCGCTGGTTCATTGGTCAAATTAAATGACATTACTATAAATTCATACAACCTGTAACTACTTTGGAAAGCTATCCAGGGTATGTCATAAAGTCTAACCCTCAACTAATGGTACCAGGATCTCAAATTTATCTTCAAAAACAGCAAGGAACCCATGAGCTGATCAAATGGGTCATCAATTATAGGAAGAGGGTATTGATTCTTAACTATAATATGGTTCAACTTCCTATATTCTAAACATAGCCTTAGTGATCCATCAACCTTTTTATCAAACAACACCATAGATCCCCAAGGTGTTATACTAGGACATATAAACCCCTTACACTCTATTTCCTCTAACTGAACCATCAGTTATGGGATCTCTAATGGCAGTATTCAATAAGGTGTAATAGAAACTGGCTCCTCTCCTATGAATAATTTGATCATAAACTCAAAATCTATCTTGGGTGGTGACCCCGAGAAGTCCTTAGGAAACACATCCTGAAACTGTTCCACAAAAAAAGGGAAGACTGGATCTCCTTTCTCCTCATCATCTTCCATAAGGCATGCCACTTGGGCTGTGAGTTCTCCCAACTGATGGTGTAGTAGCCCTGCACTGCCCGCTCGAGTATTCCACTCACCACGAAGGACATAAGTACTCCCATCGAGAGATGTGAACATTACACAACATCGGTAACAGTCGATACGGTCTTGATATAACACAACCAATACATCCCCAAGAATATGTAAAAACCTGAAATCTCTAGGACAAATAGATCCCATATAAAATGATACCCACCAACCTCTAGAGTACAACCCTTACACTAATTGATGTCTTAAACTCGTACCCATAGCAGTGTATCAAGAAACATTACCCCACTTGCAGTTTCTACGGTTAAGCCTAGCATAACTACGAACTGAGTAGAAATAGAAGAATTTATAGCACCTGTATCAAATAAAGAACTCACAAGCATGAAACCTACAAGAATCGTACCTTAAACAGTAGACATTCCTGCCTCACCACCCTAAGATGTAGCCTGAACTACCTGGGGATGGCCTGCCCCTTTACCCTGGCTTTATCCTGAGTGCCTTGGGTTATACCTCTCTGTTGGTAAGGATTATCTCTCCCCAGAGTTCCACCTCCACTACCTCTACCAGAATAGCTTATAAAGATCCAACTACCTGCATGATATGGGTTAACGGACCCCCGGAATACACTCGGCATCTGCCTCTCAACTCCATCATACCCTGACTGTTGCAACTTCTTGTAGAACCTCCGCACATGGTCTAACCTGCCACATTCTCGGCACTCAATAGATGGTTGGGGACATAGTACACGCTTGTTCCCTGACCCCCTACACTGTTAACAGAAGACTCAGTCACCACCTTGAAAATTTGGCCCCATATTCTAACTACTCTATGCGCTTCCACCCTACTGAATAGTCCCAAAGTGGAACTTCCTACTATCAGAAGACACACCACTTGCTCACCCTACTGGCACCAAAATTTCACTACCTAAATCTCCCTCCAGGTTCTCCTCTAAGATAAGTACTTGATCCACCACTTCAGCAAACATTCTCAGTTAAATGATATTCACCTGAGATCTGATCTCATGTCTCAGCCTGTCCTCGAAGTATTTCTCCACAACTGCCTCATCTCCTGTCAATGTCAGAATGAATCACCTAAAATTAGTGAAACAACTAGCATAGTCTATCACTGACATTGTCCCCGGATTCAACATCATGAAATACCCATCCTTCTTCTACCTCATGGTTTCTGTATAGAAGTGCTCAATAATCTTCTCCTAAAAATTCTTCCACATCATTCCCTCAGCTTTCTCTGTCTAAACCATAATGTCCCCACAATGTTTTGCATGACCCCTCAGCATATAGGTCTCTAAGTTGACTCGATTATCTAAAAGAGTCTCTCTATGGTCAAGAATAGTTTTTATGTACTCTATCCAATAGTATACTTCTTTAGGCCCACCATCTTTGGTAATGGTGGGAGTGTTTTATGGCTGAAACTCCCTAGTTAGCTCAACACATTAAGGACGCAACCTGGCATGGGTCACATTCCATCATCTGCATTAAATGAGAAAATTTCTCCCAGAATATCTCTTCCCAATCTCCTATGATCACCATTTTCTCTTGATCCACTACTGGAGGATTGTTCTTAGAAAAGCCCTCATGTCACCCAACCAGCACACACCTTTGAGGTGTAATTTCTCTAAAATTCCAAACATTTTCTTTAGAACGCGCATATAAAATTTTTACAAAGGGGAAACGACATATAGGTAGACTCATCACTTGACACAACTAAACTAGTTTTCATACACTACCCAAAAAATCCCACTCAAAACTAGATCGCCACCCTTGGTCGTCACTCCTAAGGCTATGGCTAACATGGGTATCTAATCCACATGGTCACAAGACATAACTTTTACTCGATTAAAAATAGTTTCCCTATTACAATATACCATATCCACATGTTAATCCACCTTTTATTCATTTTTAAGAACCATTCTCTCATTAATACCTTCTATTTTTACCATTCATATCATCCAATTAGTCGCAATTTTTTTCATCACTTTCAAGAAAACTTATGAATCCTAACCTTAATATCCCACACACCCATCAAGTGTGTGTTCCTGTCATGATGCATGTCACTTACCTACAGAGGTTCCTAGAATGATTCATGAATGTACAACCTCGTACCCTTTTGGGCATGAGAGAAATATCACAAAACCATCAAATCAAACAACAAGTGCATCACCCAATGGTGAAATATCATCATATATAACAATACACAATAAGAAAAACAATACCATCCAAAGGTGACGTGGGTCTCCCCAATACATGGGTTAGATACTCCTAAGAAAGAGCTCATTACCAAGTACCGACACTTCCCTAACCTCCTGTCTACTATCCCCAAATAGTAATAAAGAGAAAATAATTCCTCTGATACCACTTTGTAACGTCCTTAACCCTGGATCCACTAAACCAGTGCCCATAGTCGGGTAGTTACATGACCTCAAACATGCCTCCCCATACACCAAAGGTTTACGACTAGCAGTGAGGGTCTAATAGGTCATGTGGGGAGACTATAGCATCATTACTATAGTAATCCACAAAATATAATAACATAAATAACTGAAAGAAGAGAAAACTTTATAACATGAATAATTAATGAATTCCTAAAATTGGGTACAACCATATACATCAGTAAATAGGTCATTCCATGATAAAATGTTAAGTAAAAAACCCAAAAATAAGAAAACAGAAGGATCCCCAAAATGGTCTGAACTCCAAGTCTAGAACCTTACCCAACATGTCCCATGTCCAACGCAACTCCATAGCATAGGGTCATTTTCCTTTTCATGGCCTGCAAGCATGAAATCTAATCAGGTACCCAACGTCGGCCCGAACAGGGTCTGATTATAACTATGTAGGCCACCACCAACGGTGTCTACAAAATATCTTGCAAAGGAAGATATTTCATGCAAGTGATAAATGATGACAACTAAGGACAGATAGTTCATTGGTCCATTCTAGACTATGTTCATTTAATTTATATTACCATTGAATCTGAGATCACTACTTAGGAATTTCATGATTTATTCTACCATTTTCATGTGTTCAATGGATTTGGAAAATTAAATATTCTCATGAATATGGGAATAAAACCAAGTCATATCTCACTATGCATCACATTATAACAAACCCATATTCCTCACCTCAAAGCCTCAGTCCAAGTGGAATGCAATCATTAGGGGAATAGAACTCTGTCCACTTCCCTAACCTGTGCATTTAGGGGAAGAGGTAGAACCTCATTCCAAATAAACCCGTGGGTATATAACCTCATTTCGATACCTCACTCAACAAATCCATGTGCACATGCTTATTTATCATTCACCACAATTAACCATATCACAACAACATAGCCAATATCATTTACAAGAATCAAAACAATATCATTATATGGGAAATTAGCATTATTTCCTCATTCCATTAACACAGTCATCATTTATATTACTAAAACTATTATCCCCCTTTCCCATTTCTCATTCCTATCTCACTAATCATATTTGAGTATAAATCTAATCCCCTAACATTTTCCCATTAATCTATTTCACCCTTTTTCATGCAAAAAAAACAACCTATTAGGCCATTACTCAACCTAAGTGCATTACTAAACACCAATTACGTGTCCTTCAAGCATACTAACATACTCATCATAGGACCTATGTTCTTGCACAATGACCTAACACTTACTTAGCTAAGTCTATGTCTGGGAAATATCGGCACACCCCACGGGTGACCATAATTTTTTCGAGTCTTCCTCATTGAATCCCATGGGGATCAAGAGGGGTTCAATTAATCATTTAGACACCCAATGCACCATTTCATGTCAAAATCACCAAGAATTCATCAAAAGTGGTAAATAATAAAATCCCTACATGAAAAAATATACACAAAAACCAAGAGATATAACTAGTAGACAACCTACCTTGAATCATTTGGTGAATTCCCCCTCAATAAAAGTAATATATCTTTATTCAACCAACCCTTGAAGTCTTACCCTAAACCTCACAAAAAAATAAAGGTTTGAGGGCTTCAGATAGAGATAGGGAAGAAATAAAAACCCTAAACTAAAAATAAAACCAAGAGGGAGATTAGCCTTATACGGATCTTCAATACGCAACCAACGGTACTCCAAACCTCCCTAAGATGAGGGAGATTGATCCTTGAAAGATCTTGGGGATTTTGTGTAGTCACTACGGCCAGAGGAGGAATAAAGGGGGAAAATATTGAGGGGTATAAGAAATCCCATAATGACATTTTATTAATTTTTTAGAAATTTCCAGGATGCATGGTTTTCCCCGCACAGTTTTCCAAACTGTGGAAAAAAAGTGTGGAGGCTACTGATCGTATGAAATTTCCCTCGCACGGTTTTCTAGATCGTATGAAAACCATGTGGATATCCACTACCCACATGGTCTCCCCTCACACAGTTTTCCAAACCATGTGTAAACTGTGCAGACTGCCTAGAAAGCCTCTTTGCACCCTTTTTCATGTCCTCAACACCTGGAACTCCCCCGAGCCTTCACAAGGACATAATATAACACTTTATTAACCACAAAAGGGGACTAAAACTAAAACATAAACAAGAAATTTATTACAGAGAAATACAGGATCTGACATCATCGATCGTGTGAATGGTGAACTACCGCCTAACGAACATATGTAATTTTTTCCCAAAACACCTATAACAGATGGATGTAATGATAGATTTAATGTTTATATAGGACATTTATGAAATAAACATACCTATATAATTTTAATAACACATCTTAATTCATACCTAATAGTCAATTGGAAAACAATAATGTTGCTTGTTCATACCTGTGGACTACCGCCTCCACATAACGATGTGAAATATTTTTCATTTTATTTTTAAATGGATGGTAATAAATATATATTTAATGAATATAAAGGAAATATTTGATATAATAATGGTGTTTTAAAATTGAAATATTATTTACCTCTCTTATGTTTCATCTTTTGGAAAAATATAAACAATGTTCATGTGTACGTACGGTCTACCATCTCCATGAAGGATGTAACTCTTTTTCGCATATATAAATTTTATAGAATAGAATAAATACATATATAATGATTATATATGATATTTATATCATTTTTTAAAATATTTATATGGTGGAATAATGATCAAATTAAAATTTCCAGAATTATTGAACCAAAACATACATGAAAAACGAAGCATTTATTACCCAAAATAGTGATTTTAATAAAGATTTGTTATTAAATGGGTAATAAAATACTCTAAATAAATAATATATGGTAATAAATATATGATTTTAGTTATTTAATAGATTTATAATAAACATATGTTTATTATAAAGAATTTATAGACATGTATAAATGAAATAAGAACTGTGGTTTGAGTTTCTCATCTAACTTTTACTTCAATGAGTCATATGTCATATTCCCCACTTACTTTTTTTTGTGGTGAATATAATGAAACATTAATATGTTATATAATTATACACTTTATGTTCATGGTATTTCATTTTAAATTTGATGTTTTTTCCTCCATGAGTCTTACTATTAAATGTTATCGAAGTGCTAAGGGATAATTTCAAAATCTCATCATTTTTTGGGATAATTTATAGTTAAGTATCCCTAGGGGGAATTATTTAATAATTATATCATAAAACCATTATATTTTATTATAATATTGTTATTAATTAAATTTTAATATTATATTACCATTTTCTTTTGTTTTTTACTTATTATTATTGAGAAAATAATTTTAAGAAAAGCTGACATTATTTGTCTCTTTGGTCGAAAATCATTTTTCTTCAATATCTCTATTTTTTAAATATATATTAAAAATGATTTTAATATTATACTAATGATATGTTAAATACATTTTTCCCATTTTCTTTATTTTTTACAATTTTTTTTTAAAGAAATCTTCTTTTCATTTTTTGTATATGCTACTTTTTAACCTTTTTCCAACAACCTGAGAAGAATGTTTTTAAACAAATAAAACATAGATGGAATTTACTAACATAATTGTTTTGAAGATAAAATTAAATGTTTAGAAATATAATTTAAAATAAAATATTTTCTTTAATATTTGGGAAATTCTGGTATTTTAATAATGTGATTTAACCATGGAAATTTTATTTTCCCCAATAATATTTTAATGATATTTTTATAGAGTTTATATTAATCAACAAAATAAAAATAATTTAATAGATGATATGTTTTTAATATTTTGTAATGATACCATCCATATTTTTTATCTAGATGGTTTATTATCAGTTTGATTCAGTATGTACTATTTTGATAACATTCACCAAATTACTCTAGATGGTTTATGATTAGGTTTATTAAATACTAAATGTATTAATATTTCATATGTTACTTTTCCAATATTATTTTTTCATTGATTATGTTTATAAAATTTAATATGAGTAATTCATTGGACATAGTAAGTGATGGAAAAAGACTTCTATATCCCCAAGATGCATCAGTAGGTCTTGTGTGACAAACTAACTTTGGTATTTAGATGAGGCCTTACCTGTGTATTTAAGATACCATAGCATGTGGCCTTAATGGAATGGTTATGATTCTAAACATTATTAATTCCATAATTATGATATTAGTTACTGATATTTATGATATTATTTGATTATTTATTATATACATGGATATGTTTCATGCTCATGTTATTATTTGTATAAAATTATTTGATCATCATTTATTCCTTCAATATTATTTATTGTGTTCAAGTTATTGATTAAATTAAATGTGTTTCAGTTATTCACCTTTTTATATTGATTATTTATTATGTATTCATGATAGATTCCACTATATACATACCATTACATAGCATCTAATCTCACATCTTTCATTGTTTCTATTCCCCAGGATTCCATGATGTTTTCTATAATTTATATAGGGATATGCTAAATAGAATAATGTTAAACTCTATGAATATAATTTATTTTATTTTATGTTATCAATTTTAATGGGATATTCAATTATGTATCTTTTTAACCAAGACTAATAATCTATTTAGTCTTTCAGGATTTCATTATTTGTATCTAGTGGCTAAGTAATAATTTAACTACTTACTCTTGGATTCTAGGGATAGGGTATTTATAGTTACACTTTGCAATAATGACAGATAAATCATTGGGAATCTTTTTATTATTTTAAAATTCATGAAATGGGGTACTAGATAACCCTAACACACCCCCAACCGCATGATGAGAAAAATACTTATCATGTTCCACCAACTTTATCATTTAAAATTTCAATTTTAATTAAAAACCAACAAAAATATATGGGGAAACATAACTGGGTTTAATTGCTAATCCATTATGTACAGATGGTGTATCAGGTCCCCCTATCCCTAGGAAGAGTAAAAGACCCATCATGCTCAAACAATTACATTCTGATGCTTTGGAATTGGAACTAAATCCATAAACTGTTAAACTAAAAACCAAAATAATGAGAGGATAAGAATAAGGGAGACTGGTGGAGGGTAGATTGTACCTTAACAGGCCTTGAAAACACCCAATAAAAGACCCCCTTAATACGACTTGGAGAGGATGAGGGTGGATGGGATTTGGTACATGGAAGGAAGGAAAAAAGGGTGGAAGGGTGGGATTCCCTCTAAAAATCCTATAAGGGAAAAATTATAATTTTCCCTCCTTTAATAAGTCACGTGGTTAGTTAAATAGTGAACCATTTTTTCACCCATATGTCTATGGATTCACACCTCACATGTTTATATCTCACAATTTAACATACCATGAAACAACCATGTGACATGTCTTCAATTCAATTTAGGTACATTCATGGTCTCTCAGAGAAAACGTTTTGGTTTCTTAACCCATACACCTATCTATTCTGGGCTACACGATTGGGTCCACAGTTATCACTAACTATGACTCAACTGTGTGCACATTATATCTTCCCAAAATCTAAAAAAATACGATACATGAACTCATGGGATGATCCTAGAACATCCAAACCCTATAAAGAACTTAATTCTATATCCATAGTAGGACTTATGAGGGATTTCAAACTTCTAAATTATGTTTTTAAGCTTCAATCAATATAAAACCTATATTGTATAAGAACATTCAAATTCCTTTTTAAATTTATAACTTGTAAAAAAATGGGATATTATATAAGTGTACCTCAAAGGTTCCCACATAACCCTTGAGTAGGGATGGATTATGAATTTCGATAATTGGACAAAGTTAGATAAATGAAACTGTGACATGCCTTTGAGCCTTTGGGATAGATGAGAAAATATTGGGATGAATGAACAAATTAGACCTATATAGGTACCTTAATATTATACCTAGGTTTGGAGTGATGAAATATTATTTAGTAATAAAACTAGGTTTAAATTTATACATTAGGAAAAAAATTCATGAGACTTGGGAGGCCAAAGTGGCCACATTGTGTTTGGGTTGAGACTGAGGAATGTGTTACCCTTGAGTAACTAAATTTTCCCCAAGGAAAGATGTTAATTAGTGATTAATTGGTTTTTAGAGGATTGTTTGGATATAACTTATTATCCATGATCCGATTTAAATTTTTAACTCTTAATTAATAAAATTGGTATAATGTGTGACTATTTTTATATGGTTAGGGGACTATGGACATAGTTTCATGGATATGGTGTGCCACTTATATATGGTTGGGAGACCATAAACAATGTTCTTTTGATTCAGAATGACCATTATTTATATACAGTTTTGGGACCTTGGATGTAGTTCCTTGGATATAGTGTGCCAATTATTGTTTATCAGTGGTTGTGGGATGCCTTGGACATGGTTTTAGGATTTAGGGTGTGCATATTCTTATATATTTATAGACTAATTTAATTACCATGGATTTAATCCATAGTCTTACAGGTAGGGATGATATTCCCATAGAGTTTGGGAAATAATGAGCACATTTCTTAGAGTTATGTGGATAGTTTTTTGGCATTCAATGGATTTAAAGTATAAATGATGTTGTTTAGGATGTTTTCTGTTTTAACCTTGAAGTTTTGGGGATATTGATTTTTAGGGATTCCATATATTTGTATACTAGATGAATTAGGGTTGGCATAGTCATGTGGCATGCTTAGATACATTTCACATTTTTCTAAGTTGGTAGAGTCAATCTCAAGTTTCACATTAGACTCTATGGATTGAATATCATATTTACTTTTCTTTCTATAGTTATTTACA
The DNA here is from genome assembly GCA_963277665.1 of Viscum album. NCBI lineage: Eukaryota > Viridiplantae > Streptophyta > Magnoliopsida > Santalales > Viscaceae > Viscum > Viscum album. Next base: position 1,780,616,590 of record OY728157.1, read on the forward strand.
TATTATTCTAATTATGTCACATGAACATATTAAAATATTTACTTATTATTTAAGGGACCGTATTGGTGGTTCCACATTGAGGTATATAATCACACCCTTCTCATGTGGCCATGGAACATGGGTACGTGAAAAACCATTAATGTTAAAAATATTAGGTTGGGTAGAGGGTTTGGATTGGATCATTATATTAACTAGATTGACCGAGACTAGGAATTGGATGAGATGAATCTCATGGATGTAGTAGATCCTCAATATATTTTATTCATTTCTTTTATAATTTATATATATGATCATCCCATTGGATGACCATTTGATCTATTTAACTATATAAATACTTTGAATTATTATTAATGAATTCTATTTATCAATTATTCATACTCTATTGATGTTTAAAATTTTGTATAATATTTCATTTTTTTCCATTATTATTTATAATTTTATATGAAGTTATATTCTCCCCACTATCACATATTAGACCCTCATTTAAAATTGGAATCCTATGGAACATTGGGAGGCATGTCTAGGGTTATAGGGTGACATGATGATATTTTTATAGAGTGAACTAGGGAGGGAACTGTAAAAAGTGGTATCAAATCTCATTTCCTATTTTACTATTTTAGGATATGGTAGATATGTGATTTATTAATGCTCAGATCTTATGATGGAACCTAGAATGGTATATCATGAACACATTTTTTGGGTGGAGTTCCTGACTACCAGGGATATTTGATTGACGTTCTTAGTTTTCAATTTTATAGTTGTATTATTTCTCCCCATTTGATAATGATTTTTCTTAAAGATTATGATTTATTATGGATTTTGGATCTTATAAGACATTGGAAAGAGGTATCGAATTTATAATTCATGACATATAGTATTTATAAGTCCCACGATTAATTGTGTGTGGTGATTTATCTAAAAATAGAGTCCAACTATTTAAAGCTTAAACAGTGAATTACATATAAGTTTTTTGTACAACTTCATGGATCTATCCTTATAAGTAGGACCAAGATTTATTTACTTATGATGACAGGTCATGTGGATTCAATTGAGGTAGGAGACTCAATAGCAATTATGTGGATCCTCAGTATAGAGGATGTGTCAGGAACCCTAGTTTCCATATAGCTTTTGGAGGAATTCTACCTAAAAAAACCTAGAATTTATAGTTACTATTGATTTCGATAATGGATGGTTAATTCTATCTCACACACACACAAACACATTTTCACATAGATGAAATCATCCAACTTGAGGGGCATAGTGGGGGGGGGGGGTTGAGTTCATTACGAATGACAATGAGAATTACTGTCATGAGTAAGATGAAAACACGAAAAGTGATTCTTTATTCAATTATAATACCAGAGTTCATAGAGTGGTTGGTTTTGAAATTAGATTTTATGTTTGACATGATAAAAGATAAATGTGACTAGAAAGTTAAAACATATGTGAGAGGTGACCTATGGATTAATAATGTTACACTAGTGCCTTTATACTGGGATAAATACATGGATGGGATAAACATTATAATTAGGAGGAGTGATGTTTTTACCCACTGTTTTTGAGACACCACATGAGAAGGTGACTTGAGAGAGGATTTAGATCAAGAATGTGAGTACCTTATAGGTGGAAAGGACATGTAGGTGCTTTAGGTTAAGGGAATGGTACATGCACAGTTCTTTTGATTATATCATATAAGAATGGTAATTTCGAGAAAATTTTGTGATGAATATCCTTTTGAGTATTGATGAATTTGGTATTAAATAAATAAATATATGGTAGGATTAGTAGGATACATGACCCTTTTGATTCTTGATGTGCATATAAATCACATTTAGATGCTGTAAATTTTTGAACTCATGCCAAGATTGATGGTTGGTCTTGTGATATGCGTGGCATGGGTGAAAGACCAATTTTGAATATGATCATAGACACTACTTATTGCTTAATGATATTGACATGATGAGATAATAGTATATGAGAATGGATTGGGTGGAATGAAACACCAATAGGGTGTGACACTTGTTATGAATGTGATTTCATAGGATGTCAATGATAGAGATCTTTTGACCTTTGAATGGCTAGTAATTGACATTTCATATTGTTGATCGGGTATGAGATGTGTAACTATGTTTGATCATCCAGTTTGGTGATAGAAGGGTCATGGTTAATAGAAATTAGTGTTTGATTTGATAGAGAAATGATAAGGACACTCCTATTGTTGAGATTATTGATCAATTATGGAGTTATAACCCTCATGTAGGTAGGGTTGTGGGTGAAATTAGACAGTTCAGTGGATGGTTATGATGAAATTTTGTTTCTAGTGTACCGATGGATATACATTTGCGTAGGTGATTCCAATGGTGTGGAGTACCATGGCTCATAATCCACCATTTTAAGATGATGTTTATGATGGGCAGAACAATGATCCTAATGATGAATTATATTAAGCACACCATGGTGTTTTAGGATAAATGGATTCAAGTTAGAATTGAAACATTGATTTAGTGGTTGTAATGAATTTTTTCTTTGGATTTGGGTGATTGGCCACATGATATTAGATGTTGCACTATGGAAGTGTGTTTGACATTTGGAGGTGGAACATGGAATATTGGTGTTAAATTGATGACCCGGATAGGTTGGGACTTATGTTTAGATTCACAAAAATATTTCCTAAGGATGAGAAGTGTTATAGTAGGGTGATTATAATACCTTGTGTTTAGATGGTTTACTAAATTTAGAAGGTTTTTTATTTTTTTGATCAAGTAAATAATTCATCTTGAGAAACATGAATCAGAATGAGGTTCTATGTATTTAAACATCCTTTAATGGTGTTTTGGATGAGGATTATGGATCATTTAGTGATGTGGGTGCTTACAAGGAAGCAGTAATATAGTGGAAATTTATGTCTACTGAATTTATATATTATAGGCTACCAGGTAACTGGTGAGATTCCATTGGATAGCTAGTGAGCTGAGCAGTGGCCCAACACACTACTTAAGTCCACTGTTTGGAATATGATCTGCAAACTAGCTAGTGAGAACCCCAGGTTAACTGGTGGGAACATATGGTTTTTAGTGGGGGTTGATTGGTCTTTTTAATGTGAGGGACACTCATGATTTAACATGAAAGGGAAACCTAGGGTCGTCCCTTTGGTCAGATCCTCTTCATCTCCTTCACAATTTCTTCCCCTTGATCCAAAGGTGATATCAGGTGTATTTCTATAGTGGATTCAATGTATGATCTTGGTTTATATTCCATTATCAATTCCTCCTTCATAACCCTATAATTTTATACAGTTTTATTGATCAATTTTAAGATTATTTCACTAGTCCATGGTGAAATCATCCAAAGTTGAGGCGTATTTCACTCGATTTGTGTAAAGAATATACAAATATTAGTTCTACATGTTTCTTAAAGATGTTTTATTATAGATATATTTCATTTTGTAATTTTTTAAGGATTTTATTTAAATCAGAATAAATAGGTTATTAAATAATTTTCCCATGTTGGGGATTTTTTCAAAAAAATGGTTTCAGGTGTGTTGGTAACCTTACTAGTGTATTTAGTCTTAGTTCAAATGTTCTGAGAGTACCCAGTGAGTTTTTTTATGTCATCCCTAGTTTTGATAATTATTAAATTAATAAATTTTGATATAATTAAGTATTTGGATGTCATGTTGTAGGTTTGGGGGTGTGTAGGGAGTGGATCTCACCCAGTGGATGGAGGTTTCAATAAGTTTTTTTGTGGAAAGGTTATTATTTAATCCCTTATTTCTAATTGAAGAAAACATAAATTTAATTATAATTTGTTTTTTAATTGTAAATTGATGTTAATTAAATAAATTTAATCCTTTTACCTGGGTTTGGGCCTTGTGATGATGATAAATGGCTAAGTGGTCTCCACAGAGTCTTGGAATGAATGGTTTAGAGGTAAATTAAAGAAGGAATATGTTTCAAAGGAGTTAGTTGGTCCTTATACACTATTTAATGGTATGTGTAGTTTTATTTATGAATTTAATAAGGAATGTGATTCATGGTATCTTCACCAAAATTGATTTGAGTTCTATAATTGAATGAACATATTTATAAATATTAAAGGAATCAGTTAGATTTAAAATGAAATATACTAGACTGATATAAGTATGATGTTATAGACGCATATGGTTCATTGAGTACTGATTTGAAATCCTATCTATTTATGGTCAAAAAATATTTATAATCCCATATAGTGTTATTGGTGAACCCCATGATAGATTATTTATAAATAATTATGTTATTATAGTGGACCTGATAGGTTCTTATGGACCCCTTGAGTATGTATTAGTCTTGAATTGGGATAATTGGCCTCAGTGGCCTTATAGAAATGTTATATTCCTTAGAGCCTTTAGGATAGATGAGATGATCATGATACAGATGATAATTGAGGACCTATATTAGTGAATTAGGATTATCCTTTGTTTGGGAGTGATGATTGACTAGTTAGGGAAAACCTTGGGTGTCACCTTACACCCAATAATAATATTGGGTGAGACTTGAGAGGCTAGTGTAGACACATGGTTTTTGGGTTGAGAATAATGAATTTTTTACCCCTAAGTGATGAGAGGATTACCTAGTAAATGTGTAGATTAGTGATTTACAAATTTTCTATGGATTATATAGATATAGCTTTAAATCTGATAGTTGGTTTAAATTTTAAACTCCTAATTAATGAAATTGGTTAAAGATGTGATTATTTAAATATGGTTGTGGAAACATGGAGGCACCATGGATTTAGTTCAATATATATGGTGTTCCCATTATTTATATATTATTGGGGGAACATGAATGTATTTCCATGAATTCAGTGTTCTTGTTATTTATATGTGGTTGGGGGCCCATGGTTGTAGTTTTATGGACGTGGTGTTCCCATTATATATATTTGGGGGACCTTGGACACAATTCCTCAGATCTTGTAGGCACATTATTAAAATTTGGTTGGGGGACCTTGGATATAGTTACTTAGATCTCGTATGTCTTGGTGGTTGGGATTTTAGGTAGGGGGTACGACCCACAAAGTATTTTGGATGTTGTGGGTGTAATCCTTAGAGTTTTGAGGATATTGTTCAAGGATTTCATGGATTTAGAGCTCAGATGATAGAGTTTGACTAATTTTTTATTTTAGACCTGAATTTTTGATCATAATACTCTTGGAAGTTCAATGAATTTGGATCTTAGTTAAATTTTTGTTGGGGCATCCATGTGATGTGATCAAGGATATCTGACACTAGATGAATTAGTTAACATTGTTCTGAGATGTCATGTTAGCCTATGAGGATTAACCGTGATATTTATTTTTGTTTCTATAGTTATTTATGTCAATTTATCTATTATTTAAGTGTGGGACCACATTTTTGGTTCTTTATTAAGTTATTTAACCACATCATACTTAAGAAACCATTATAATTTGTTAAATAAGAAAACATTACTACTCATAGGATTGGGTTGGGTTGAGGCCCAACATTGGATCACTCTTCCAGTTGTATTGGTTAGTGTTGGATTCTGGGATGATGTAAGGCTCAGGGATGCAGTATAAATTTATTATTTTTTATTTCATTATTTTACATTGTATATATATTATTATCCTAATGGGGGAATGATCTATTTGTTTTCATAACTACATCCATTTGTTATTAATGTTTTGTTTTTATTTATTTAATGTACTCGGTTTATGTTTATAATTATTGATGGTAGTTGGTTTATTTTAACTATTATTGATTCTTTAATGTGATGGTATAGTATCCAAAATATCACATATTTGACCCTTTCTTATATTTGGTATCCTCTTTCATATAAGGAGGCATAGCTAAGGTCATGTCAAAACTTGATCCTATTATTATAGAGTGAAATAGGGTAAGGATGCTACAATATAAACCCATGAGAAAGTGGTTACAACTTACAAATGGTATTTCTATATATGGATGTCCCTATCCCATTTTGAATCTTTATAATGAAATCATCAATGGGAACATGGATTGGTCTTGCAATTTGTGAGGAGTCCCATTACCTCATTAATCATTGATTTGAATTTGGTCAGCCGGTAAGGAACTTTGATAGTGAATATGAGGAGCATGACCCAAAGATACTAATCTAATTTTTTCATGATAAATATCATTATTATCAAGGAGATACATTATTTTTAATCCATTGAAGATTCTATTTATAAGTGAGGATAATCTTGGAGCATCCATTTATTAAGGTAATACATGATTAAAGGTGTTCATGTAACAAACTGGGAATTTGAAATCCTTTAAATACATATTATGTTCTATAAATTTTTTCACACACTACAATGTAAACAACCCATAATATATTAAAAATAAATTATTAATAAATCTATAATAAACACTAAGATAGTACACCATTAATAGCTATTACCTTTATCAGATGAATAATTAATATGAGTTAATATTGAAAAAGGTTATAAAAATTCATTTTACTTATGCTTTTCTTCTTTTAAACACTTTAATTTAAAATTCTAAAATTTAAATTTCAAAAAATAAAATTTATTTTTGAACTCCTCTCATGGTAATTTACATAGAATTCCTTTTTAAATTATTTTATGAAAAAAATAGTCAAAAATATAGTTTTTTGATTTTAGAATAATGTAGGAAAGTCTTATAAGTTTTAAAACATTTTTAGTAATTAAATATACATTAAATTAATAACATTATGAATTTTAATATATTCTTTTATCTTATAAATACCATATATAAAAATTTTATATTCAAATAAAAAGGAAAGTTTAATAAAAAATTTATTTCACTCATCTCTTTTAATAATGTATTTTCAAGGTGATATTCATTTTTTAAAATTAAAAGACACATACCATTCATTTTATTTATAATAATTCAATTTATTTCATTAAAATGAGTAATAATTATAATTTTATCAAATATGTAAATTAAAATTTGAAAAACATCATTTTTACAAAAAAAAGTGTTTTATGTGATTAAGTATATTTATTTTAAAATTAATTATTCACAAATTTAGAAATTAGATATAATAAAATGATTTTAAATATTAAAATAACAAGGTTTAAATTAGTTAATAAAGTAAATTTTCTTTTCAGTTATCAAAATTAATTACTAATGTTGAAAAATAGTTATCTAAGTAAAAAGTAAAAATATAAATAATGTTTTGCATAGGGGAATACAAATAAAATATATGTTTACTTGTTTTCAAATATGTTTTTTAGATGATTTTAGAGTTTAAATTTTTATAAAATCGATTTTTTCCACTTTTATCCATTTTACCTTGAATAATGTCTTATTATTAATTAAAAATGAGGAGTGTTTCCAAAAGTTAACTTTTATTCTCTTATAAAAGGATATCACATCCACCCTTTCAAAGATACACTACACCTTAGAATTACTCCTTTAAACACTACCATTTTACTCTTACTATAACCCTTTACTGAAATAATAATCCCCTAGTCACTCATAATTTTCCTAATACCTTCAATATCAAGGGAAATTCAAAGGAAAAAAATCAAGTCTCTAAGATAAGTATTATCTATAACGACCAATAATTTACATACATTGTTATTACTTCAAAATTGAAGCATACTTATTACAACATATAACAAAACCATGGTAAGACCGTATATGTATAGTGTATTTAGAATCTGGGAAACATAAACAACTGGTTCATAAAGAATCTACATTGTCTCCCATTTATTTCATCATATCTAGAGTCCCTTTTGGCATATCCTACTTAATAACCTTCTTCCTGACCTGGGGAAAGAAAACATACAAAAGGGTGAGCTCAAATGCTCAGTAAAGGTAAACAAAGGAAATATCATATTCATAAGAACATAGCATTTAGAAAATCTTAACCAGCAAAAGAGATCATAATATCATAACATGGGATAAATCATAGTAGTGAAATGTAATCCCAATAATCCTAACATAAAACATGAAACTTTGTGGCATACACACATAATCATAGAGATTCATTTCTTAGTAGTCAAGACTCATTTCCAAGACTATCTTAGCGGACAAAGTCCATTTCTGAACCGAGTTCACTCCTCGTTTCTGTCATGTTTCACTAAACTGGATTAACCTGTCATTCCATCCATGTCTATATCATGAGATATAAATCATTACCCAATTCATTGGAGGGAGATATAGGTCCCACCCATCTCATAATGAATCCATTCTTATGTGTGCCACAAAATCATAAATCATATATCATAGCATAACCCATGTAATAAAAATGGGACTCTTAAACATCATGCCATCATAACATAATCTATATAAGATAAAAGGAAATCATAAAAATAATTCCATCATAACATAATCAAATCAATGTAAAAAAATAGGGATAGAAATAGAACCCTATATTATCTTAGATGGAATATAATTTTGATAAAACACTTGAACTCCATTCTTGAAGAAAATATCCTTTCTACTTCAAAAACATTTTCCTTTATTAAAATGTCATATAATTTCAAACTAAAAGATTTTGATTAAAAATAAACATGAAAACTTGTAAAGGAATATTTATGTAAATAATGTTCTAAAAATCCATTCATGTCATATAAGTTAAATAAACACATTCTTCTCGTACTTTTGCCGGAAAATTCAAAAAAGTACCTCGTACAAAAAAAACGACAAAAGATTCCTTTCATATATTTTACTAAAAACTAACCAAAGGGTAAAATTGGATTTAAACAATTGTATGAGTATATAAATAATATTACATATTGATGAAACATGGATTTTGATGTTAAATATTCCCCAGTAAATTCTGAATTATAAACAATCTCGGATAAAAATGAGATTGCGATATTTTCCCTTACCTTAGGTCCAATTTGCTTCGTACATGTCTGAACCTCCTGTATAATGATTTAAATAATTTTATTGACTTATTCCAGAATCTTAATCATTGTTATGATATCATATATGGTCATATTCTTAGCTTCTTATTAGTAATATTTCATTTCTACTTGTTATTCGGGTGTTTATTGATTTTTGTTCTTATGCGTGTTTTGTCGAATAAATTATTATTATTCTTTTTAGGTTATAGATACCTCATTTCCAGAATTTTATTAGTGTAATATATATCATATTTATTCATTAAAATCATTTATATAATCATTAATCATTGAAGATCATGTAGAATGAGTCACATCACATCGTGGAGACGGTAGGTCGTACGTACGCACGAGCGATGATATCGTTCCCATGATCATGGAATTGTATTGAAGTGTATTTATACTATTTCAGAATCAATATCACATTACAATAATCATATATAGTTATTCTTTACACCATTATACCCATCCTAGTAAGGTGGTGGTGGAAAACAGATTACACCACGGCGTGGTGACGGTATTCCGTAAGTACGCACACGTGGTGATTTCATTTTCCGTAGGATGGATAGAAGGTGAAATAGGGTTGTTTCATATTTGTAATAACATATAAGTATATGAGTGATAATGGTGTTGTTACTTCATAATGAAACAACTAAATAAGAAGAATTTGAAGAAGAAATAAAGTTGAAAGAATCGGTAACGGACATTACCTCTTCTTTGAAGCGCCTCTTCTTAACCTCCTCTTAGGGCACTAAAGATGGTATTTGAAGAAGACCAGGACCTCGAGTATGTTTCTAGGGAAGTGGAAAAGAGAAATTGTCAGGGTTTGGCCGATCTTGAAGGCTCAAAGTGGTGTGAGGAAGAGAGGGAGGAGGTGCCCTTTTATAAGGGAGGAGAGGGGCACCTTAGGAAAAACTTAAAATATTATTTTATTATAAAGTCATATTCTGTTTTTAATAGCTGAAAATTGATTTATTTCGAAGCTAAGGTGGGGATGGGTCGAAACCCTCTCAACCAATAGATTTTATACAAGTTTAGGTTACTATTTTAACCTTATCATTTGGATTTAACTTTAAGTTAAATAATTTTACTTTTACTGTGTCTTCTTGTTTTATTACACTATATGGTTAATAAACTTACTATAACAAGCCAAAAAACCCCAAGTGGTTCATTATTAATATATATAACCTTATCTAAGTCATTTGTCCGTACCTTAGATTTTTAGGAATAAAATATCAATTAATAATATAATATTTGTTTTAAAAACTATTTTATGTCAATTTTGACACTATTTGGTAATTGATTTTTGTGAAAATCATAACAGCATGATTAGTTCGAAAAAAGTTAATTAAATCAATACTAATATGTCATATTAACCTGTAAAATTATTTTAATTCATAAAAAGTCACAAATTACATTTATTTAAGTATTTATAATATCAATTATGTTAATATTTCCTTAGTAAGGTAATTACTTCATCATCATTGTGTCATAAATAAATTAAATTATTTAAAGTCTAAAAATTATAAATAAAATACCATTATGTAGGAAATATTTTTATATTTCTAATGAATATTTATAGTCGAATTTATCTTATGTATAACCCTATATTAAAAATGTTTTAGTTATTAAACTTTGATTTTAACTATTTTAACTATTCTTTAAATAAAATAATAATAAATGTCCTAATCTAATACAAGTGGACCTAAATGGTCATATTTTATTCCTAAGGTTGTTTTTGGTCGAATTATACTTATCCAATAGAATTAGAACATGTGTTAGGGTAATAATAATATCATTTTTACCCTTAATTACCCTATTTACTTTTAACTGTGGTAAAAAAAAGTAAAAAGTTACTATTCACCAAAAATTATTTTTATCTTATTGAACCACATTTTACTCCTTGATATTAACTGTGTCTCTCGGATTTTCTAAATTCCACTCACAGAAGTGGTAAAATTAAGTTTTATGTAAATTTTCAAACTCTCCTAGGAGGTGGGTAAAAGACGGTGAAAAGTTTAATAAAATTTTTATATTTCTAAAATTATTATTAGATTACTCCAATGAATTACATTGAACTTATATAGGTATTATGTATCAATTCTGACCTAAATTAAATTTAAATAAAATAAATAATTATTTATATAAAAAGTCGATTTTTAAATAGTAACCCAGTGTTTTCACTATTCATCAAAAATTGAATGTTTTCAGAAAAATACCAAAAATTCACCCTAGGATAATTTTGATATTCTGAATCCAAAAATGAAGTTCATTTTGAAAAATAAAATTTCAAAAAGTGGGTATTACTATTCATAACGGCTAGTTTATATAATATTTTAATAACATATCGTTGTTTAGTGAAACTCGGTATTATGTACAACACACGCTGTCGTGGAAGGTCGCGATTCCATGTAAAGCAATCCAAGCTAGTGCTGTGTGTAGTGAAATATTCCTTTGATGATGTATATAACATAAAAACAAAATATTTCTCATAAAAATCTTGGTTGTTGCATTCTACCCCCCTTAAAAGGAATTTTGCCCTCGAAATTCGTCACTTCGTAACAAACAGATGAGGATACCTATCCCTCATCATATCCTCAAGCTCCCATGTAGCTTCTTCTAATTAGTGGTTCCTCCATAAAACTTTCACCAAGCGAGTGGTCTTGTACCGTAGAACTTTTTCACTACGATCCAGAATCTCTATCGGCTGTTCTTCATAAGAAAGATCTTGCTCCAGCGGTACATCTTCTGAGCTTAGTACATGTGAAGGATCGGGTATGTACTTTCTTAGGAGAGATACATGGAACACATCATGAACTTGAGAGAGATTCGGTGGAAGCGCCAATCGGTAAGCTACCTTCCCAACACGATCCAGTATTTCGAAAGGACCGATATACCTAGGGCTCAACTTTCCCTTCTTTCCAAATCTCATTACTCTCTTCCAAGGAGATATTCGTAAGAACACTTTATCACCCTCTTCAAACTCTAGGTATTTTCTTCGGTTATCGGCATAACTTTTTTGTCGACTCTGAACTGCTCTTATGTGTTTTTGAATAGATCAGACCTTTTCTGTCATCTCATCAACAAGATCTGGTCTTAATAGCTTTCTTTCCCCAACTTCATCCCAGCAAGTTGGAGTTTGGCGTTTCTTTCCATAGAGAGCTTCATAAGGATCCATCTGAATACTGGAGTGAAAGTTATTATTATAAGAAAATTCCATTAAAGGTAGGTGTTGATCCCAACCACCTTTGAAATCCATAGAGCAATATCTCAACATATCTTCTAGAGTTTGAATTTTCCTCTCAGACTGACCGTCTGTTTGAGGATGATAAGTAGTGTTGAAACTCAACTCTGTATCTAAAGTATGCTGAAGACTTCGCCAGAACTTCGAGGTAAACCTCATATCCCGATCAGATATAATGGAAAGTGGTACTCCATGAAATCTTACCACTTCCTTTACATATATCCTGCCAAGCTGACCCAGAGATAAATCTTCTCTAATAGCAATGAAGTGTGCCGACTTCATAAGACGATCAACTATGACCCAGATAGCATTATTGCCTTTGGATGTTTTAGGAAGTCCAGTGACAAAGTCCATAGTGATGTTTTCCCATTTCCATTCTGGTATGGGTAATGGTTGTAACATCCCTTTAGACTTCTGTCTCTTAACTTTAACTTGCTAACAAACCAAGCATCCAGAGACATATTCAGCAACATATCTTTTCATGCCATCCCACCAAAAGTACTCTTTCAGGTCCCTATACATCTTCGTGCTTCCAGGATGAATAGATAATGAAGAACTATGAGCCTCATCCAGCAGCTCCTTCTTTAATTCTGGGATGGGAGGAACACAAACCCGATTCCTGAACCTTATTATCCCATCACAATCAAGGTTGAATTCATGAACATTTCTCACCTTCTTTTGTAACTCTACATCTTCTTTTTGTGCCTCTTTAATCTTCACATGTATAGATGGTTGAACATTCATTTGAGAAAGATATGATTTTTTCCCTTCCATTATAATTACAAGATCCATACTTTGTAAATCCATAAATATTGGATCTTTTGTAATCCTCTTCATGGATAAGTTAGCATGGTCTTGTCAACTTAATGCATCTGCCAACTTGTTTGCTTTCCCAGGGTGATAATGAATTGAGCAGTTGTAATCCTTAATCAGCTCCAACCATCTTCTTTGGTGCATATTCAGCTCCTTTTGTGTGAAAATATACTTTAAAATTTTATGATCAGTATAAATATCACACATTTCACCATAAAGATAATGCCTCCAAATCTTTAATGCAAAGATTACCGTAGCTAACTCCAAATCATGAGTTGGGTAATTTTTCTCATGGATTTTCAACTGTTGTGAGGCATAAGCTATCACCATATCAATATGCATGAGAACACACCCAAATCCCTTCTTGGATGCATCACTGTAGATCATAAACCTTTCTCCACTACAAGGCAGAGTTAGTACAGGTGCACTGGATAACCTTCTTTTTAACTCCTTGAAATTCTCTTCACACTTTTCCGTCTAAATGAACTTAACTCCTTTTCGAGTCAACCTGGTGAGTGGATTAGATAATCGTGAAAAATCTTTCACAAAACGTCAATAATATCCAGCCAAACCAAGAAAACTTCGGATCTCAGTTACTATTGTTGGTATCGACCATCTTTCGAAAACCTCTGTCTTTGCTGGATCCATGGATATCCCCTCTTTTGAGATTATGTGACCCAAAAATGATACTTTTTGAAGCAAAAATTCACACTTGGTAATTTTGGCAAAAGCTTCTCCTTTCTCAGGGTCTTCAATACAATTCTCAAGTGATCTACATGTTCTTCCTTTCTCTTTAAATAGACAAGAATATCTTCTATAAATACTACCACAAACTGATCAAGATAGTCTCTAAATACTCTATTCATTAGATCTATGAAGATAGCAGGGGAATTAGTAATACCAAATGGCATCACTATAAATTCCTAGTGTCTATACCTTGTACGGAAAGTCGTATTTGGTATATCCTCCCTTTTGACCCTTAATTGATGATACCCTGAACGAAGATCATTCTTGGAAAAGTATTGAGCTCCGCGTAGTTGGTAAAATAAGTCATCAATGTGCGGGAGAGGATATTTGTTCTTGATAGTGATCTTGTTAAGTTCTCGATAATCAATGCAGAGTCTCATTGATCCATCTTTCTTTTTAATAAATAGAACAGGTGCTCCCCAAGGTGACGCACTAGGGCATATGAATCCTTTATCAAGATTCTCTTAGAGTTTCTTCTTCAATTCCTGCAACTCAATTGGGGATATTCTATAAGGTGTCTTTGAAATGGGCATAGCACCCAGTATGAGTTCTATTGAAAACTCAACTTCACGATTTCGTGGAAGACCTGGCAATTCCTCCGGAAAGACATCATCAAACTCCCATACAATGGGTTTATTCTTAATCATGATTTTCTCTCCAACCATTTGAGATAAATAACCATCATTTAGTGGAATCAAGACCCATAAGATGGAATAAATTTCCACTGGAAGGTTATGTTCATCCTTGCATCGATAGACGATCATAGATTGATCTAGAATATGAAATGTGACTTCCCTTCTTTGGAAATTGATATGAGCTCCATATAAAGAAAGCCAATCCATGCCAATAATCACAAAAATTCCACTATGGTAAGGATCACAAGATTTGCAGGAAGCACTTTCCCACAAACTTCAATCGGAGAAGAATTCTAAACTTTTGATGCGACTGTTGTACCATTAGGGGTTGTCACGTCTAACTCGAAATCTAATTATTGAGGTAATATGGCAATACCCTTAGACAATTCTTCAGAAATAAAAGAGTGGGTGGATCCAAAATCAAATAAAACATTTTCTACTTTAGAGTGGATGGTAAGTGTACCTTTCACCACTTCGTTCTCATACTCCACATCGCTGATAGAAATTGAATGTGACTTTCCTTTTTCTTTAGCCTTAAGGGTTTTTTGATGTCGATCATCATCAACAACCCTTGGATTAGGGCATTGATTATCATAATTCCCCATTTCCTTGCACTTGTAACATTGAAGTGTAGGAGGTGCACTCTGTGCAGCCTTTTCTTTGTTCGCATCACTAGACATCTTCTTCCCATCATTGAGGCATTCAAATGCCTGATGACCTTCTTTTCCACATTTTAAAAATTTACTTATCCCTTTAATACAACTACCTCTATGTTTCTTTCCACACTTTGAGCATAAGGGAAAACTCAACTTCTTTTCAATGAGCTCTTTAGATTTTCCTTTGAATTCCATTTTCCTCTTCTTATCAAATGCATATGACTGATGGGTTACTCCAATATCCATCTCAAACTTAAGATCCCATCGAAAGATTTCCTCATAGATATTGAAGTCCCTTATGGATAACGCCCTTCGAAGACTTGGTTTTAAGCCACTAAAGAATCGATCGATCTTACTTTCAGGTTGGATAATAATACCAAAAGCGTACCTAGAAAGTCTTGTAAAATCTGCTTCATAGGTACCAACAGATTCATCTTCCTTTTGATTTAGTTCAAGAAACTCTTTCTCTATATTTGTTTGAATAATATGAGGGAAGTACTTATTGAAAAATATGTTCTTGAACTCGTCCCATTCCATGGACTCAATTTCATCTCTTGGCCTCATATTCTTGATAAGATTCCACCATTGATCAGCTTCACCTTCCAAACAATAAACTGCTAAGATGACTTTATCATGTTCAAAAAATTGAAGAACTAAAAA
This sequence comes from Viscum album, assembly GCA_963277665.1. Classification (NCBI taxonomy): domain Eukaryota; kingdom Viridiplantae; phylum Streptophyta; class Magnoliopsida; order Santalales; family Viscaceae; genus Viscum; species Viscum album. The sequence goes on from OY728157.1 coordinate 1,780,632,198, forward strand.
TATCTTCTCAATGGTACTGATCCATTATTCAGCCACTAATGGATCAATAGACCCACTGAATGAAGGTGGACGCTACCTCATGAAGGATTCAATAGAATTTTGCTCCTTCCTTTGCTCATTTGCAAGTCCTGCATGATTCATAGCTTGAGAAAGTTGTGTGAGCATGGCTACAAGATTTTGCATTCCAACTCCCATAATGTTTGGTTGCTCAGGGGGAAAATCATTGCATTTCTCGTCACATTCAGCATTAACATGGTTCCTTTGGGTTCCAGCAATTGACTAAAACCAATAAGCATAGTGTGAGAAACACTAATAATAATAGGAAAACCACATAATCAAGAATAAAATTTCACACTTAAGGTCTTATCATAGGTTATCCATTTCCATTTCTAAAACACTAAGATTGTGTTCTATGCTTAGACTTATCCTTAGGGTTCTTACTAAGGCTTTCACATCCTAGTTTCCAAAGGTTGACTATACCTTTCCTCTGATGCCAACTATAACGACCCATATTTTACATACATTGTTATTACTTCAGAATTGAAGCATAATTATTACAACATATAACAAAACCATGGTAGGACCGTATAGGTATAGTGTCTTTAGAAACTGGGAAACATAAACAACTGGTTCATAAAGCATCTACATTGCATCCCGTTTATTTCATCATATCTAGAGTTCCTTTTGGAATATCTTACTTAATAACCTTCTTCCTAACCTGGGGAAATAAAATATACAAAAGGGTGAGCTCAAATGCTCAGTAAGGGTAAACAAAGGAAATATCATATTCATAAGAACATAGCATTTTGAAAATCTTAACCTGCCAAAGAGATCATAATATCATAACATGGGATAAATCGTAGTAGTGAAATGTAATCCCAATAATCCTAACATAAAACATGAAACTTTGTGGAATACACAAATAATCATAGAGAATCATTTCTTAGTAGTCAAGACTCATTTCTAATACTATCTTAGTGGACAAAGTCCATTTCTGAACCAAGTTCACTCCTTGTTTCAGTCCTATTTCACTGAACCGGATTAACCTGTCGTTCCAGCCATGTCTATCTCATGAGATATAAATCATTACCAAATGCATTGGAGGGAGATATAGGTCCCACCCATATCATAATGAAACCATTATTATGTGTGCCACAAAATCATAAATCATACATCATAGCATAACCCATGTAATAAAAATGGGTCTCTTAAACATCATGCCATCATAACATAATCCATATAAGATAAAAGGACATCATAAAAATAATTCCATCATAACATAATCAAATCAATGTAAAAAAATAGGGATAGAAAAATAACCCTATATTATCTTAGATAGAAAATAATTTTGATAAAACACTTGAACTCCATTCTTGAGGAAAATATCCTTTCTACTTCAAGAACATTTTCCTTTATTAAAATTTCATATAATTTTAAACTAAAAGATGTTGATTAAAAATAAACTTGAAAACTTGTAAAGGAATCTTCATGTAAATAATGTTCTAAAAATCCATTCATTCTGTATAAGTTAAAGAAAAACATTCTTCTCGTACTTTGGACGGAAAAGTCAAAAAAGTACATCGTACAAAAAAACGACAGAAGATTCCTTTCATATCTTTTACTAAAAACTAACCAACGGGTAAAATTGGATTTAAACAATTTTAGGAGGATATAAATAATATTACATATTTAGTAAACATGTATGTCGATGATAAATATTCCCCAGTAAATTCTGAAGTATAAACAATCTTGGATAAAAATGAGATTGCGAGATTTTCCCTTACCTTAGGTCAGATTTGCTTTGAATGTGTCCTAACCTCCTGTATAATGATTTAAATAATGTTATTGACTTATTCTAGAATCGTACTCATTGTTATGATATCATATATGGTCATATTATTAGCTTCTTATTAGTAATATTTCATTGTTACTTGTTATTCAGGTGTTTATTGCTTTTTGTTCTTATGCGTGTTTTGTCGAATAAATTCTTATTCTTCTTTTTAGGTTATATATACCTCATTTTCAGAATTGTGTAATTGTAATATATATCATATTTATTCATTAAATTCATTTATATAATCATTAATAATTGAAGATCATGTAGAATGAGTCGCATCACATCGTGGAGACGGTAGGCCGCACATACGCACGAGCGATGATATCGTTCCCATGATCGTGGAATTGTATTGAAGTGTATGTATACTATTTCAGAATCAATATCACTTTACAATAATCATATATATTTATTCTTTACATCATTATACCCATCCAATTAAGGTGGTGGTGGAAAACAGTTTACACCACGGCATGGAGACGGTATTTCGTACGTACGCACGGGCGGTGATTTCGTTTTCCGTATGATGAATAGAAAGTAAAATAGGGTTGTTTCATATTTATAATAACATATCAGTACATGAGTGATTATGATGTTATTACTTCATAATTAAACAACTAAATAATAAGAATTCGAAGAAGAAATAAAGTTGAAAGAATTGGTAACGGACATTACCTCTTCTTTGAAGCGCCTCTTCTTAACCTCCTCTTAGGGCACTAAAGATGGTCTTTGAAGAAGACCAGGACCTCTAGGATGTTTCTAGGGAAGTGTAAAAGAGAAAATGTTAGGTTTTTTTCAAGCTTGAAGGCTCAAAGTGGTGTGAGGAAGAGAGGGAGGAGGTTCCATTTTATAATGGAGGAGAGGGGCACCTTAGGAAAAACTTAAAATATTATTTTATTATAAATTCATATTCGGTTTTTAATAGCTCCAAATTGATTTATTTCGAAGATAATGTGGGTATGGGTCGAAATAATCTCAACCAATAGATTTTAGACAAGTTTAGGTTACTATTTTAACCTTATCATTTAGATTTAACTTTAAGTTAAATAATTTTACTTTTATCGTGTCTTCTTGTTTTCTTACACTATATGGTTAATAAACTAACTATAACAAGCCAAACGAACCCCAAGTGGTTCATTATTAATATATATAACTTTATCTAAGTCATATGGCCGAACCTTAGATTTTTAGAAATAAAATAACAATTAATAATATAAAATTTGTTTTAAAAACTATTTTATTTCAATTTTGACACTATTTGGTAATTGATTTTTGTGAAAATTATAACAGCATGATTAGTTCGAAAAAAGCTAATTAAATCAATACTAATATTTTATTTTAACCTATAAAATTAGTGTAAATCATAAAAAGTCTCAAATTACATTTATTTGGGTATTTATAATATCAATTATGTTAATATTTCCTTAATAAGGTAATTACTGCATCATCATTGCGTCATAAATAAATTAAATTATTTAAAGTCTAAAAATTATAAATAAAATACCATTATGTAGGAAATCTTTTTGGATTTCTAATGAATATTTATAGTAGAATTTATCTTATTTATAAAGCTATATTAAAAATTTTTTATTTATTAAACTTTTATTTTAACTATTTTAACTATTCTTTAAATAAAATAATAATAAATGTCCTAATCTAATCCAAGTGGGCCTAAATGGTCATATTTTATTCCTAAGGTTGTTTTTGGTCGAATTATACTTATCCAATAGAATTAGGACATGTTTTAGGGTAATAATAATATCATTTTTACACTTAATTACCCTATTTACTTTTAACCGTGGTAAAAAAAAGTAAAAAGTTACTATTCACAAAAAATTATTTTTATCTTATTGAACCACATTTTACTCCTTGATATTAACTGTGTCTCTCAGATTTTCTAAATTCCATTCATAGAAGCGGTAAAATTAAGTTTTATGTAAATTTTCAAACTCTCCTAGGAGGTGGGTAAAAGACGGTGAAAAGTTCAATAAAATTTTTATATGTCTAAAATTATTATAAAATGACTCCAATGAATTAAATTTAACTTATATAGGTATTATGTATCAATTTTGACCTAAATTAAATTTAAATAAAATAAATAATTATTTATATAAAAAGTCGGTTTTTAAATAGTAACCTAGTGTTTTCACTATTCATAAAAAATTGAATGTTTTAAGAAAAATACCAAAAATTCACCCTAGGCTAATTTTGATATTCTGAATCCAAAAATAAAGTCCATTTTGAAAAATAAAATTTCAAAAAGTGGGTATTACTATTCATAACGGCTAGTTTACATAATATTTTAATAACATATTGTTGTTTAGTGAAACTCGGTATTGCGTACAACACACGCTATCGTGGAAGGTCGCGATTGCATGTAAAGCAATCCAATCTAGTGCTGTGTGTAGTGAAAGATTCCTTTGATGATGTATATAACATAAAAACAAAATATTTCTCATAAAAATCTCGGGTGTTACATTATCTCTTTCTTAGTCTATTAATCTAAATAGTACTCTTCCAAAAATCATATCAAAAAAAATAATGAATTATATATAATTATGATACTTATACATTTTAATATAAATATTATAAAAATTAGATATTCATTTCCATCAATATAAAAAAATAAAAGAATGTCGTTAGTGTGTTGGGAAAACAACAACCTCCAGGAAGTGACATCATGTTTTTAATTGACGACTTTAATGGATGGAATTAATTGTATTAATTCTGAATAAATATTATATATCTCATGTAATTAGTATTATTAAATTTAAATTTAATATACACTTTAACGAACTCTCATACTTTGATAAATGTGAACACAAATCGAGCATATGTATGGATTAACACCTTCATGACTTAACATTTTTTTCTTTTTGTTTAGATTTTCATAAATTATAAAAAATATTCAGATATGTTTCACCAACATAAAAAATAAAAAATAATATAAATATAATTTTATTATAATGATATTATTGCAAGATAAATACATCCTTAACCATATTAACCATCCGAGTTAAAGCATGTTCATGTTTCAGTCAATTTGACCACCTTTGTGAAAAATGATTTAAATTATGATTATGGTTGATTGTGAGAACATGAAAAATAATAATGTTATTATCTATAAATTAAATAATTATCAATATATTTTTCTTTAAATGTTATTATTTTTATTAAATTATTATTAATGTAACATATGTGTTCTCTAAAATTACTGAAACAAGCCATTATCAATTCAGTTTTCACATAACATAACCAAACCACATATGTAATGAAATAAGAAAATTTTAAATTAATATAAGTTATATATTATAGAATCATAGAAGATAATCAATAATTTACATTCTATTAAATGATGGGTAATGATACCAAAATTATTAAACCAGTGAAAAATAGTTAATGTTATTTACAACTGAGGTTCATAATACACTATAACGAATTAATGAAATCATGATAAAGAACTATAATGATAATTATAAAAGGATAGTAATTACTATTAATGATATTAAATATGTTATTAAATTATCTATGTTTTTTATAGGAGGTTATAGTGTGATCAACTATGCAAGGAAACAATGTATGGGTTTCACCTTAAAACATCCTTCTTTGAGAAACATATTCTTTTATGAAGAAAATTTCTTTTAAATGGTGTATATAATAAAAATTGGATATTTAGTATCATTTATTTTTAATATTCATCGTATTTGAATCTAAAATTAAATCTCTCTCTATTTTAGTCAGTTTTTATTACAATATTTCTTATGCTATATGGATTTGTTATCTCTTATTCAAATTGTTGAGGCATGATTTCATGTTTTTCACAAATTTATCATTAAGGTAATAAATATAATGGAATATTTATTTCATGTATCATTACATACATTATATTTTCTGTTACCTTTAACATTATACATTTATTTTTCATTTTATTGATAGGATAACATTACTACAAGGGTTTATTTGACTCAAATTTCAATCCCTTTGGACTGGTTTAAGCTATAAACTATGATTTTATTAAAATAGTGTAGATAATAATCTATTTTCAGTTTTTATAATGATATTTCATGATATTAAATGTTCATTTTATGGTGATTCCTCTCATAGTGTTTTTTTTCAAATATTATAAAGGTTGTAACAACTTTTCAGGACTCAAACAGTTTCCTTGGGTTATATTCAAAATTATTTTACTATAATCTATCAAGAATAATAAATTATAATATATAATGATGTAATGTATTATTTAAAAATTATTTTTTTGGGAAATCGTGATTAACACAAAATTATTCTTCCCTAATTGTTCTATTATTTAGTTAAAATTCATTTTTATTAAGAATAATTCTCATTTATTCTAAGGGATTTTTCTTCCATGACCATATTTTTAATTTTGAAAAATGTTACCTTTACCTAATTGAAAATAAAATTGATTTTATATCTAATGATATTTTTTATTCATTTTAATACAAATGTTTCCTTTTTAATGATGTAGGTATTTAATGAGGTTATTTGAAGACATTCAAAAGGTTTTTCCATTATTTAAATATAAAATAGGTTTTATCATACACACCACATTCTATTTTGATAGAATTTATTTCTTTTTAATTTTTAAATAATTAATTATTATTTTCAAATGTGAACATTTTCCAAGAATATTCTCATCCCATTTAGAAAAATTTATGTCTCTTTCAATGTTACATTATTAATTATTCTTTTATAAGAGTATATGTTTTCTGTGATTTTTATCATATCCTTCTTTATAAAATTTATATATTTTTAATGAATTTTTATTTTGAAGTCTTTATTTTATGTTCTTTATAGGTATTATCTTTACCATAAAAATTTTATTTTTTAATGTAATTTTTACTTCAATGTTTTAAAAGGATTAGTGAAAACATTGTATTTTCAAATCTATTTACCCTCTCAGGTTTATATTTCATGAAGATATGTTTTTATTTCAACCATTATGTGTTATTAGGAGGTGATTCAATTTTTAATGTCATGGTTTTTATGTTTTATGATTTCTTATCTTCATATTGTATGATATTTTGGAATGTTTTAAGAAAATTATTTTTTTTCATGGGTTCCTTATGAGATGATGAATGTTTGATTATAAAGTGGAACAAAAATTTATGGTTTATGAGATATGGAGGCATATATTTCATCAAAATTCAGGGGGTAAATAATTATATGTCATGAGAAATAATTTTTATTTTAACAGGTTATTGATTAGAGAGGTTCACAAAGGGTGATTATGATGGAATTAAGCTCTACTCACTATTTTACAAGTGAAAAATATAAAAAGCCTCTAGGTTCACACATGGTGAGTGTGACGGAATTATTCTCTACTCAAAATATTAATTTCGAATAGGCTTGTGAGTAGGAAGTTTCAAAACGTGTGAGTCTAATTCTATTTAGCTCTACTCATTATTTTATTAGTGAATGAGTTTGTGGGAAACTAGGTTCAATAATATAAAAAATATTATGTTTATGATTTTTCCAATTTAATTAATATGTTACATGGATTAGGTTTTATTCTTTAGTTTTTATTTTATCATGATATGGTAAGAGTGTTATCATTTTAGATGTTATTTTTATGGTTAAAACATGAAGATTTATATTTTTTAATGTTAGATATTTTTCATCATTCCAGATTTTCTTTAGGATTATGATCAAACCATTATAGTTTCAATTATGTTATCCCCTGATGATCATTTAAGATAATCCATTAGTTAAATTTCACATCCCTAGGTTATTAAGAATATTGTATCATGTAAAATATCTATAAATGTTCTAGTGGATCATGATTATAGAGAAACGTTTGCAAGTGTAGTAAAACAAGATTTTTAGGTAACTAATCTCTAATATTCTGAAACATTCAATATTTGGGTTGTTCTACTATTTATGAGATGAATATTTAAACTATGGGATTAATAAATTATTTAATTTATGACTATAAAGGGTCACTATAGTTTCAATCAGATCTAGGTTTTGTTTTTTTGGATTTTAGTTTAGTTATTTTTTGTAGATAAGTTTAACCACATATAGTGTTAAGGTCAGATAACCATTATAAGAAACTAAGAGAAGAGAACAAGTATATAATGATATTCTGAAATATTGATAGATCCCTAATTAGATGGTTTTCCCAATAAATATAACCCTTTTTCGACACTAAAAGTTGATGTAGTAGTTAATAAAATTCACCTATGGGTAATCACTATTAAAAGGGTTGGTCAAGAATTATATTGATCATCACACATATGCATGAAGAGTGGGACTAAGATGGAACACAATTTTGTTATATTACCATGATATATTATTTGGGTGATCATATTTACTTTAGGAACCACTATGTAGTAGTTATTTCACAGTTACATCGAGGGATTATGATTATAAGTATTAGAGAACACAACATGAAGTAACAAAGGATAAACCAAGAGAGTTATCAGATGAACCAAGTGCGACATAATTTAAAATAAATTATTATAGTATAAAAAATGTTTCATTAGAGAAGAAATTATAGAATTGAACATTCATATTCATATGATCATTTACTCAGACTTTTATATATGTTATCATATCCCTTTTTGGTTATCATACATAGTTGGAAAGAAGATCATGAACAAGAATAAGTGAAATCTAAGGCCCTTTGAACTTCTAAGAATTGTATTTTGGATAAATAATTTCATATTCATATAAAGTATAATGAGGTGGAGATATCATTAAAAAACATATCTTGAGTTTCTCATGGTTCCTTTAGCTTCTTCCTTTATTAAATGATAATAAATTTCAATGAAGTATTTTATTTAAAGGGGTAGAATGTAACAACCATAGATTTTTAAAAAATATTAAAATTAATAACTTTTTCAATTAATTTTTTCTCATTATATAACATAAAGATCCATAAAATATTCATAATAAATTATTAATAAATCTATAATGAACACCTAGATGGTGGACTATTCATATCTATTACCTTTAGCAGATAAATAATTATAATTAGTTAATTTTGAAAAAGGATATCATAAAATCATTATTATTTATATTATAAAATATTTTTAAAACTAAATAAATAAATTTTAATTTTATAAAATAGAATAAATATTTGAAATCTTCTCAAGAAAATTTACTCTGTATAATTTCTTGATTTTTTTTTTGAAAAGATTGTTTTTAGTGAAAAATTATGGTTTTCTTGATTTTACCACCATGAAAGAATATCGTAGAAGTTTAAAAACCATTAAATTAATAAATTATATTTTTGAGTAATAAATTTCTGAATTTTAATTTTTTTTGAACTTATCAAAACCATTTCCATCATTTTTTGGCAATAAATAAAAAATATACAATAAAGAAATTTATTTCAGACGTCTCTTTGCAAGAAATATTATGACAGTAAGATTCAGTTATGGATTTACTTTAAAGACACATAAATATTATTTTACTTATTTTAAATAAATTTATTTCATTAAAATTAGTAATAATGATAATTTTATCATATATATATATATAACGATGGAAAACTTCATTTTTCAAAAAAACTATTTTTTCTCAATTAAGTGTGTTTATATTAAAAATATATTTTCACACATTAAGAAATTGGATATGATAATATGATTTTAATATTTAAAACCATAAATTTCAAATGAGTTAATATGGTCAATTTTAGTTTGTTTTATCACACATAATTATTAATGCTAAAAAATTGCTACCTCAATAAAAATTAAAAATGGAAAAAAGATTTTAATATAGGGGAAACATATAGAAAAGGTTAAAATAAGTTTTTGCAATTATAATTGACTTGATAATTCTCAAAATTACCTTTTTTAAGACTTTTATCCATTTAGCCTCAAATAGAATCATGGAATTATTGAAAAATTGTTAATGTTTCCAAAAGTTTCATTTTCTCCTCCTATAAAGTCATATCACTTTACACCTTTCAAATATAAAAATAAAATTATAATTAATCCTTTTAACTAATAAATTTTACTATACCCAGATCATTATATCATAAACATAATCTTATAGTTTCACACACTTACCCTAAGACCTTAAATGTTAAGGGAACTTCAGGTAAAAATCTAGTATGCAACGTAACTATTATCACCTTCTTAATCTTATCTTGCACTCAAAAAAATATTGTATCACCATTTTAATATGATTAATTTATTTTCATTATTATACTTATATGTTTTTATATTAATTTTATAACCCTTAGTTATGAAATTCCATCCACTTAGAAGAAAACAATGGAACATCGTTAATGTGTTGCACTGACTACCGCCTCCACGAAACAATATTGTTTTGTGTTACCAAATTTTATGGATGGTATTAATTGTGGTAATAATTAATCAATAAGATATAATTCATGTAATTATTTTTTAAAAAAATCAATTTCATATCCATCTTCACCCCTATCATGCATTGATAAACATGAACGATAATCACATGTACGTCCAGATTACCACCTCAATGATGAAATGTCTTCCATTCTTCATTTATATTTCCATACATTTTCTAAAAATATTAAAATATGGTTCCAAATCATAAAAATTATTATTAATAATATATTATAATGATATTAGATCAAAATAAACACCTTATTTACCATACCCGCCAACTGAGTTAAAGCATGTTCGTGTTTGGTAAGTTTAACCACCCATGTGAACATTGATTTAAAATAATATTATGGATGATTACAGGAACATGAAAAATAGTAATATTATTATATAATAATAAAATGATTATTATTATATTTTTCAAGAAATATTATTTAAATTATTTAACTAATTTTCAAAGCAACATTTTTAGGTGAAAAAGTTTCCCAAATAAGCTATTATCAATTCAATTTTCACATAACACAACCAAAACACATATGTAATGAGATACTTTTTATTGAATATATATAATTATATATTAATAAAATCATAAATTATATATCAATAATGATCATGGTATCAGCCTATGGGTAATGATATCAAAATTATTAGACATACACAAAGTAGTGAAAGTTATTAACACTTGATGGTCATAATACGTTATAACTAATTAATGTACTAATGAATAAGAATTAGAATAAGTACTATAAAATTTTAATATATATGAATAAGGTTATAAAATAGGTTATTAATTTATCTTTTTTTTATATGAGGATATAATGTGATCAACTAACAAAGGAAACATGTTAAGGGTTTCATCTCAGAACTTCCTTCTATGAGACACATGTTCTTTTATACACCTAATTTCATTAAAATTATGTTTATAATTAAAATTGTATATTTTATATCATTTATTATTCTTATGAATGGAATTTAAACTAAAACATCAAAATCTCCCTCTTTTATGCGGATTTATTAGAATATTTCTTAATTGATGAGGGGTTGTTGTATCAAGTTAACTTTTGTTAAGGAAATATTACATGTTTTATACCTATTACTATTTAATGTTTCTATTTATTTCATGTATGAAAATATCATTCCTTAAAATATAATTTAATTTCATTTTTGTGGTATAACACTTTTTTTGTTTGATTCCTATGATACCATTACTATAAGGGTTTATTTGTCACAAATTTCAATCCCTTGAGACATGATTAATATATACACCATGTTTACATTAAAATGGTTTAAATAAAACCCTATTTTCATTTAGTATCATTCTATTTCCTGATATTAAATATTAATTATAATTTTATTCCTCTCATTGAGTTTTTATTTAAATGTTATAACGGATATAAGGGGTTTTCATGACTCAAATATTCTACTTGCATTACAATAAATCTTATTTTACGGTAATATTTTAATATTAATCTATTATAATATACTATTATTTTATTCTTTATATCATATTTATATTCTAGGGAAATAATTATCCACATAAAATTCTTCTTCCTTGAGGACTCTATTGTTTCATTAAAATTTAATTCTTATAAGAATAATTAGAATTTATTCTAAGGGGTTTTTCTTTAATGTCTAAGTTATAGAATCTAGAAAATGTTTTTCTTTACCTAGTGAAAGGTTAAATTGTTTTTATCTCCAATTATACTTTTTATTAATCTTAAAATAATGATTTGACCATTAATTTCAATGATGTCTATTTTCATAAATGTTATTTCTTAATATTCAAACGTTTTTAAAACCATTTCAAAATTAAAAAAGTTTTATCATCCACTCCACTAATTATTTTTGATACCCTTTTTTTATTCTTTAATTTTTAATATATAAAATATTCATTTCAAAATTAATAATGAAATTTTTAATATTATCCCTTACTGATCATTTGATCTCAACCCTTACTTATGTTTCCAATCCAAAGGTCATGAATATGATAATTTCATGTAAGTTGTATAGAAAGGGTTTAGAGGAGTATGTTTATAGGGAAATGTTAACAGGTTTTGTAAAAAAAGATTTTTATGTATCTAAAATTCAAGACATTACACTTGTTGGTCATTAGGTTATGAAATATTAGTTAGATATATATTTTTAATTGTATGATTTATGTATTTTTTATTCCCTGATTAGATTGAATCTTTTTAGTGAATGAAGGTTTGTGTTCCCTTATCATTTGAATAAAGTGGGTTTTGAGAAATTCTTGAATGTTGGATGCCTTGGTAGGAGACATATATTAATGAGTGGTATACTATGGAAAGTAAGGTTTACATGATCCCTACTGTGACATTAGAAAATGGTTCTTCAACTAGATGGTAGGAAAAGAGGTTCTCCCAAGTGTAGGGACTATACAAGTATTATCCATGGCTGGGATCATGGTGAGAGAAGTTTCTCTAGTGAGGTAAAAGTGAAGGGACTCACTCTATTAAGGGTAAGGAGAGGTGGACTGCCCTAGTAATGACTAAATGATGGGTTCACCCTTGTGAAGGTTTAGGAAAATGTGCTAACCCTAGTTGAGGCATTATAAATATGTTTCCCATACTAGTGGTTTCATAAAGATGTTTTCTTATATTGAATATGGGTGAGGAGGTTCACACTAGTTGAGATTGGGATAATATGTCCAATCTATTAGTGGTTTAGTATTGTTGTTTCATTTATTATAGTTTGTTTAAGAAGTTATCCATAGTTGAATATAGGAAAAGAGGTTCGTTCTAGTGAAGTTTGAGAGAAGTTTTTTTCTCTGATTGATGTTGGGTGAAGATGTTCTCACTAGTGAATGTTGGGTGAGGTGAGGCACCTTAATTTATGTGGGTAAAATTGATAACCCTTATTAAAGAAGGATGAAGTTGTTACTATTGTTTGGGAGTAGAGGTAAGGGATTCAACATAATATTAAGTTCCCCTATGGGACATGGAAATTATACACCCTATTAAAGTAATCCCTAGAGGGTATTTTTGCATCGATATCTAGTATTAGTGTCCTTAGTTATTTTCACCAATGTCTTATAAAATCAATGAAAAAGTGGTATTTTGTGAAGGGTTTATCTTTTTATGACTCAGTTAACTTTCCTTTTAGTCAATTATCCTAGATTTTAGGGTTATAAATTCTACCTGAAGGGGAAAAAGAGACATAGTAAAAGGGATATTCATCTATCCTTTCATCATCCAATGTTGTCTAAGTCATTGAATTGAGAGATCATGGGGTCTATTTATTGAAAAAATTAATAACTAGAAACACCATAACTAATTTTATGGTTCAATTAAATCAATTTATCTAGGCAATGGGAGGTATGGCCACCATCATTTATTTAGGGTCAATAAGGTCATGGGAACTTAAGAGCACACATTTGGACATTGGTGAAATGAGACAGACATGCACATTCTGAAATGATAAAAATGACAGATTCAATTTCAATGACTCATTACTTTTAATTCATATTTTTTTTATAAAATAATATAACAAAAAATTCCCCTATTCACAATGGGATCTAATCATATTGAATATGGTCAAATTTTATGTTAATGGTTGTTTTGGTGTGAAAATGAACCAGAGTGAAAAAAGAAATTAGTAGTTATAGTAGTCTATGAGAAGAAAAATAGATGTAGGCATAGGTGAAGCCTATGAAAAATAGGGGATATTACCTTAGTGAGAGGAACAATTCATATTTAAATATTGAGTACCCCTCCCCCCACTTTGTCATAATCATTATGACTTGAGTGAAATGTGAATCTATATTCTTTTATTTATATCCAGTTCTTCACACTTAATTAAGGTAAATGAATGAAATTTAATTATACATAGCATATTCCTCCATGGATCTAAGATGTGGTACTTAGTATAAGTAACATAGTGATTCACCCTAAGAAAAGGTATAATATTGAAGGACCCTGAGTGAGTGAGCTTGTGCAAGTGTACGCCAGTGAAGGTACCTGAGTTAGAGACCTTGAGTGAGTGAACCATAGAGAATAGACCTCAGTGAAATTACACTTAGAGAGGGACCTTTAGTAACTAAACATGGGTCAAGGTACATTAGTCAGGGAATCTTGGGCAAAGAACCTTGAGAGAACACACCTGGGTGACTAAATTTTCATTGAAAAATTTCTACCTAGTTTTTCTTATTCTTTTAATTCATTATCTTCATGAATTCTGTTTACACTTTTTATATATCGCATTGATAAACCATAAAAAATATTTTAATGTTCAATATTTTTATCAAATATTTTTTTTCAGATTCTTAATCTAATTTCTAGAAAAAATTCAAGGTTGTATATGGTGATTAAGGGAATAAATACAAAAAAACTATTTCTATAGGATCTAGTCAAGGTATTGTAGAAGCACACCGAGGAAAACATTGCATCAGAATTACTAATACTATATAGACATGAGATTCTGATTGTTTTTAACATTCTCCTTCTAGATAAAAACCTTTTAAACTCATGGTTTCTAGAATACATGAATCTGGTCTCCATGAAAATTCCTAAAAGATATCATATATACCAGAAGGGGTCAGCCATCAGACATGCTTGATTTTTCACTCAATGTATTCTCTAAATAACCATAAGCTTGTGAAATAAAACTAGAAGAATGGTTTTTAAAAATATTTCTCCATTATATTATTGATCAAGCAATAGTTTCAAATGAATACTGGTATGTACTCCCTGGAGGAGATGTTATAATAAAACAATGTTGTCATATTGGGTTCAAAACTTTCATGTGGAATTTAAGAATTAGGTAAATGATGTGTTAATTTATGTATCCATCATGATTTCCAATATATATTTCTATAAAAATAGTAATATGACCCTATTTTTTGAGTTTCTGGAGTCTCTATACAAAAAATCACAAGAAGAAAAAATGGTGAAGTTGGCCCATACTTTTAGGATGTCTATAAAATCATTGGGGAACCAATATTTGATGATATGTATGATAGGTTTCCCATTCCAAAGGTTTTTTTGGTAATCCTATAGAGTACACTATTAATAGACCAAGAATTGTTAATATAGGCCCAGAATTTCATATGAATGAAACCAAGACTCAAGAACAATATCAAATTTTAGGTTTAGATGAATATTTTCCTAATACCTCATAGAAGTATACCAACATGGAAGTGACTAATAGGTCACCCATATACATAGAAGATATTATTTTCTTTTATATACTAGACATAGGTAAAAAATATTAATATGAGGAGTGAGGGCATGAAATCAATCCGGTGATACTCACATGAAATTCAACTGGTCGAGTTCATAGGAATGTGGTTATATGTGTACCTACTTTTAGTTCATACTATCATAATGGTGTTAGACCAAACAGATTCATGATTCATAGAATGATGTCATAGGGGGAGCCTATTGGTTTAGTTATGATTGTAATAGTGAAGATTTATCAGTTCCTACTACATGTTTAAATGGGATGAACCCTTTTCATATCTTAGGAACATTCCAGGTACTATGGGGATTGATGTTTTCTCATTCAAATAAATATGACCTTCTTGACACTGTCAAAATTTCAAATTATTGTTTATGTAAATTTATCCAATTTATTTTAGGAATTAGTCCATTATAATTGATGGATGATTCCACACTTAATCTATTAAGTCTATATTTGGTGTTATAATTTTTTCTATGTAGGTCACCTTCTATAGAAAAAATAACTGATGATAGAATTAAACCTTATGTGTTGTGGTTTTAATTGATGGATATGAGAGAAAATTTTTCTAGTGGATTAGACTGACAAAAACATTAATTGTTGGGTGTATTGGCTCTACTTATTCATGAGTTAATTTTGATTCCTTCAATACAAGATGGTTGAACCTATTGTAGATATGAGAAAAGTAATGAAATCCATTATAAAATAACAACTCTGGGTGATGATGAATCATGAAACAACACATGCCTTGATCAAGTTTTCTATTATAGATGAATTTTTCAGGCTATTAACCAATTATGATCATTAATTTACATCATCTTACCTTTGAGGTATACTATCCAAAAGCATTCCTAAGACAACTATTGGTTCAACTCTAGATAGATGGAGGTAGGAAACGAAGAACCCATACAAAAGAATGCAACAGGCAAGATTCTTGAATCCTCAAACTATCATGACCCCTAGGTTGATCAATATCCACAATCCAAGATACTATATAAAGATATTTTACCAAGATTCTTGAGTTGGGGTAAATAATTTGAGGTCCCAATCAAAGGTGAGAAACCCAGAAAGTGGATATATTAGAGGATACCATGTCTTATTCAAGGAAAGGGTGAAGCAATATAATGACTTTTTAGATTATTTTTCTCTCGAAGAAATCATGTTTTTATGAAGTACTCCCTCAATTGTTTGTATTCAACAATTATTGGAAGTCCTACAAGGTGGAATTCACATCCCTAAAACTTGAAATGTGAAGGATCCTCAAAACTTTATCTTTGTAACAAACCTCAAGTATGCGGGGAAGCATGTTCAGGAGTTAGATATATTGATCCAAACTATCTAGGAGATGTTTTCCATCACTTGTAGGTTGGAAGACAAGAGATACCAAAGATCCCTTGAAGGGGCGATCAACCTGTCTTAAGATAATAGATGATAGAAATTCATTTATCTTGAATATATATGTTATATATCTTTGGTCATGTAATTATATAGACACATAACTCCTTATAATACACATTTTTATTTATTAAATGATGATAAATAGAGATTATGTGGTAACTGATGTGTATCTTGAGAAATTTTTTTGGTGTACTCTAGAGGATGACCTCGCAGAAGTGTCCCATGAAAGGAGGAATTGGATCTATCCCTTGATAATTAGATAATACAAATGTTGGAATATTTATTCTTTCCTTCCATTATCCCTTATCTAATTTTGATCTATCCATATGCAAGGATGGACCCTTCCACATCCACGTCCAAACACCAAAAGAGGGAAAATATATTTTATAAAAATATATTTCATAGTGAAAGGGTTTGTTTTCCCAGATTACCCAAGGATTGCTCTCATTTTCTATATGTGATAAAATTGTGATTCTATGATCACCAAACTTTACTACCCTGAATAGTTTGGGATAAGTCTCATGGAAACTGAAAGGGGGGTATCATGTGGATATCAAAATTTTACTATAATGAACACTGTAATATTTAGTAGAGGGAGAACCAACCTCAATTATTCCATCCACCCATAATATTATAGGATAAGATGGTTTAGGTAAAATGATCAAACACAAATGTGGTATTATGTGAAACTTATTGACTCCCTCCCTTGAAATATGGCTTATCATCCTCTATGAGATTGCACTAATAATAGAAGATAATTTATCAATCATCATTTACCCTACCTCTAAGTATGAGTCTAGAAATTTTAACATGGAATAAAAAGGGAATATGTTTTTTTAAAATGTTCTTGATATGAAAATTACGTATATATTAAAATTATTTAACCTCCCAGCCAACACAAATTCTTCCTTAGAGAACATATCTGGATCGCTCTGTCCCATTGATGCAGGTGTATTTATCTTAATATAGGGATTAAAAAAATTAGACCTTCATGTACCTCTTGGGAAGAATCCCATTGATTCTTTATATTTTTTCCCAATCAAGATGTATCTTCCTCTCATTCTATCCAATATTTCAACGTGAGGGAGGTTTGAGATCCCTAAACTGATCAATGCATGGAAGGATGTAGAAACGCTCTTGTGAGGATAAATAATGAATCAAAATTTATATAAAGACTAATACAATTATTATTGATTATGTAACTATCAAGGAAGACACTAATGGTGTACCTATATTAGAGATGGTAACTGTTGGGGAATTTTGAGGACCATGAGTGGGTGAGTTTCCAAAGCACCATTAATTTTTCCTTTAGAATTACCTTATTGAGATATTAATTTTCATTCATAATTAATAGTAACAATGAACCATGTAGTGGTTCTCTTAATGAATATTTATTACCTATACTTTAACTAATATAATGTTTGGAGAGTTATATTTCCATGGTACCCTTGAGTTTTAAGGGTGTCACACAAGTGACCACTTTAAGATAACTGGATTGAGAGTACATATCATTTACTACTAGTATATCTAAATTAAACCAAGAAGAACTTAGTGTATGAAATAATTATCATCAATATGTATGGAGAGACATATGGAGTCTAATATCATAGACTCCCTTCGATGTTTTGACCTTGATGCTTTACATTCTTCATTATATGTTTACAAAATGGGGATATGACATGTTTTATTACAACATGATCCATTATACCATAAAAAATATCCTTTGGATGTAGAAGTTATGGTAGGTAGAGATGTGTGACTTCTTAAAGAAATAATTATAATCAAAATTGATTGATGTTCATGTTTCTATTCTCCAAGAATAGTTTCATTTTTGAAGGAGGTTGTGGAATAAAAGTACCTAGATGATGAAGAATCCATTTAGGTGAACCACCTTCAGAGATATGTGAAAACTACTTATGAGAGTCTTTAAAGAATAAAATGGATATTAAATTAATCCAAGACTAAAGAGAAGAGATATAATCTAAAGGTTGAGAATATATGACCTACTGAGGAGTCTTTGGCTAAGAATTTGGAAAAAAATAAAAATGATGTTGATAAAGCCCAAAAATAAATTGATAAAATTAAAGAAATCATAGAGGGTTTCTAATAGTCCCATGTAGTTATAGATTATAAAACAAATGGATTTTACTCTCACTCTCTTGAATAATGACTAAAAAATATTTTTTACCATCATCATTGATTTTTTTATTCTTGTTCTGTCAAGATCATTAAATTTTTATAATATGTGAAACTCTCAAAGGGATAAAATTAAGGTAATAAAACTCAATAATTAAATTAAGTAAAATGGGTTAAATTTATCATGATCTCAAACTATTTTAGTCATGAACATTTTTTCTTCATAATGTGCTTATATATGGGTATAGGAATATATAGTTTCACCCTATACTAGGGATGGTCCATTCAGACATGAAAGATGATTTCTTCCTTGGTGTATTCTCACATATGGGTATTATAATATATACTATCAAAATTCACTATATTGTATTATTAATATAAAGAATATGATTTCCCCATTTTCATGTGATGATAGATGAGTATAGGCACATATATTATCATCATAAAATAGAGTTGGTATAAGTTGATTTGGATGGTTATTTCATCAAAACTTTGTACTCATGGGTGGGTATAATTATTTGTACTATCACAATACGCTTGATTTGGTCTATTAATATATGGATAGAGGTAACTCAATATTACATGGATCATGAAGGGGGGAATTATAATAAGGATTCTAATGATCAAGAGGGCTTTCTTAGCCCAATATTATTTCTCTATGCATTTCCCATAGATTAAATAATCTGATTCTTAAAAGGAGATGAAGGATATCCAACATTTTCCTTATTCGAGGGACCTAGAGATAATAGATTTACATTTACAAGGGTTATATAGTGTACCCCACAATAATTTTCTCTTTTCAAAATTTACCCCATCTTTTGCTTAAGCCTCAAATCAGGGTGAATTACCTACTAGTAAATAATCTTTTTTCTCTTTCTACTAATTATGGGATTTTAACATAACATGTTTTATTCCATTTTCCTTTTAAATAACTCAATTTTTTCTAGATCACATGAGGATAATGTCTGGTTAATGGAGACACACCTATTTCCCCTGACACCCTTCTTTGGTTTTCATCTTGGAAAGTGTATGTCACTTTACTTCATCAGTTTAATGTCTTGAAATATTAGAACAATGTGGATGGGTTTTAGGCCTAAACCAATTACCAAAATGTGTGAGGTATCCTATATAGAAACATGGTTGAAAAATTGATGTTTTAGTGAAATGATGATGTAATTTAATGTTTATAAGGGATGGAATAACTATGGACAGAGATTAAGGTCATACAATATTGACCAAATGGTGGGGTGAGATATCTAGAAACATGGGAAAGATAAACCAAATGTAAATATAGAAATAATAGTGCTACTAATGTAGCTATCCTTAAAATTGGTTTCATGTATTTTACTAACATGATGATTAGACCAAATGGTGAGATAATATATCTAGTAATACATTAGAAAAACTCAACATGAATGGAGATATGATTGCTAAAAAAATATCATCCCATCGGTATGTGAACTTGGTTTAAATTCAGAGTGAATAAAGCATTATGTCACTTGGTTTAAGGACTTACGGTGAGGACCAATGACATTTCAAGAGTATTTTTTCAAACTCCTGCTTCGAAAATGGGAATGATGAATGAATATGCAACATCAAGGGTATTAAAACCCACTTGAATAATAGGATTGTTGGACTTGTAAATTATAACTTAAGATTTTCAATTCCGGAGATAATGATATGGAATATGAATTCAGGGGATGATTGTGGAATAAATTTGAATAATGGGTTCCTTTATAAGGCATTTGAGGCATAAAAATATTTAAAGACCATCTCCTTGGAATTCGGATACCTCTTGTTGGTAGGGACAAATATGGTGGCATCGATGATCAATACCAAAAATTAGTGTATGTTAGATACATATATACTTATTACCAATATCCATGGAAGGTTTTCAATTATCCAAACAATATGTAAATTAATTTGGCTCATTGAGTAAAGGGTATTAAATAAGGGTTTGAGAACACCTAAGGTTACACAACAATGTATCAAACAAACATTTGTGGAGAATGGTGAAAACATAGAACTAATCTGACTTTTACACATACATGTGTTCCCTGTAAGCTTAGTTTGACTTTTTATAGGTCTATATGGTGGGCCCTAAAGTATTTACATCATTTTATATTGTGAATGTATAATTTTTCTAAGTCATTCTATGGGATGACATAAAAATTGGTGACATAACCTCTACTCAGGTCACCATTTATCAGATTCTGACCTGAGAAGTTTCATGTCTCTTTCATCTAGTAGTTTAAGGGTCATCTAATTTAGACCAAAGAGGACTCGAGTTTATGGTTGTAAACTTTTGACCAAATTTCATTAGGGTTTAAGGTCATATATATTTGAATAAAAAAATTATAAAATATAGCTAAAAAGTTCATGAAAATTCCTCACATCAATGAAACCCTCATGCTATAATATATCATCTCTAGGAGGTGTGAAAATAGTTTGTATTCAATGTAATTACACAATATAAAGGTAGATAACCTTTATAGAAAGGGTGAGATAAACCTAATGGGAATTAGTTTACTATTATAGCAATAAATTTTCTTAGAGGGGTGACCATATTTTATTATTACATAACTTGGTCCAAATTGAAAAATCTATATAGTTATACAATAAGGGAAATGTTAAACCCGATGTGAATAGAAATCGTACAACTACAAAAAACTATCTCAAAGGGGTGTTCATGAATTTTAATGTCATAATGCTAGGCATAATAATGGATAAAGTTTATGTTTTGTAAATTTTGACCCAAAAGTAATTGAGTTTGTCTACATAGTAAAAATGGAATGTTTGACCCAAAATGAAGGTAATCCCATCACTATTAGTATATATAATCTTGAGGAAGTTGTAAACAATTTATGTTCATAATTATTGGATCATTGTGTAGGTTGTGTGATATGAAAACCTATAGGGGCATAAGAGATAAGAGTCCCCCAAACCCCTTGAAGGGGGAATGGTGACAATGTGAATAATGTTCAAAAGTATTTGAATTAGAAAAATATGATGGAATGAAAATTCCATGGATGACTACTAATAATATTCGATTAAAGGGTTCCACCATAATTTTTTCCTGGAATGCAGAGATTATAATACCTTATACTTAGGAAATAGATGCCTCTAGGTGGATGGTTATATTGGGGGCATGTATACAAAGACATATATAGTGAATATTTGTATACATAAACTGTGGTTTCCCTTAGAGAAAAATATAATCATTAATGACATCCATGGAAGATTTTTTATTATCCAAACATTTTAGGAATGAATACAGATATATCAAAGGAAACATCCACAATGTAGTTTGAAATATTCAATACCTGAATTAACCATCACCAGGATAATTAGGGGTGATTGAAAAGGATGATGACTTGTTTATAGGATAATAATACACGGTCTATATTCCACTAAATATCCTGAAATAGTAGGATTCTAGCCACATATAGTTAGTATGGGTATACCCTACATCGATCTTTCTTGAATACATGGGAGGTTAAACTATGAATCATAATATAGGATTAAAAATATAAAATTCCCCAAGATTATTCCTATTAAATTTTCAGCCATGTAGCCAAATATATATATAAGGACCCCAAACTCTAGGGATCATAAGTAAAAATTGGAATTTCATGTAAGGAATCGACCATAAACATTATATATTATAGTGTCTCTAAAATAAAAATCAGTTTCTTCCATTATCAATGATCATTTATGTTTAGATATTTAGTGATATATGTTATAAATGTTACATAAAAGACCTATATATATATACAAAGTGGATACTTATTATCAGTATAAATTTTTCCCACAATATAAACCTTTAAAAGTAAAACTGGATTTATTTTCATTGAAAATATTCAATACATTAAACATCAATTCTCTCATTCCCCTAACCATACTTTAACCCTACTAAAAGAATTTAAAATGTTGGATGAGCACAAAAAACATAGAAAGAGACATAGAAAGAAGAAATATAATAGTCCAATGAAAAAAATTAAAAACCATGTAACATTTACCTTTATTTTCAAATTTATTTGAGACAATGAAATAAAAAATTTACACATGAAGAACAAAAAAACATTTCTCAAAGAAAACATTTAAAAATCATCACAATTAAATAAAAACCCATTTGGTAACATAGAACACCACATTCATAACATGTTTAAAACAATTTTTAGAAATAACTGGATCCTAACTAAATCAATAGGAGAAACCCTCTAGTTACTCAGTTTTTCTTTCCTATTAAAACAAAAAAAATATTACCTAATTCCTTGAAGTGAAATTTGGGAACACCAAACTTATAATCTATATTAGACTCACCTGATTCTATCTATGTGAACCAATCATATAAGTAATATTGGGCTCACTAAGTGTTATCTGGGTGCACCGATCATATAAGCTATATTTGACTCACCAATTTCTTGTATAATATTCAACTAAGATATCATGAAAATGTAATTTTATTCCTTCACTATTTCATCAGAAAACATTTTATAAACTCATAAACATGTATGAAAATCACTTTAGAATATAAAAATACCGTTTTCTTTTGAATCCGCATTTGCAATATTAAAATAAAATATTATTATAAAACCACATTTTTAAAAAAGAAAATACTGATAAAAATGGAATATCTATTTTCTTTTAATAAAACACTAAATCTTGTAAATAAAGCTAATATTCAAATAATGGTTCTGGCTGTAAGAGAAGTTATTGTCACCAAATTCATTAAAATATAACATTCCTTTTATAATTTTATAGAAAGTCAAACATGTCATACAAAGATTCATATTTTTGAAAAAAATTAAAAGAAAGAAAGAAATTTTCATTATAAAACTATAATCTATATAATAGAATCACTTAAAAAACATAGACATGTAATAAAATGATAGTTTTAAATACAACATTAATATAGGGTTTTTAAAAAAATAAACCCCATAACACTTTGGAAACATTTGAATCGTAATACAGTTGTCATAATAACATTAAAAAACATTATATCATTATAATATATAAATCCATGATATAACATGTAAATGGGTCTATATATACACCTTATAAAAGAATATTGGTGCATGAAATCAAAATTTTCCTTGACAAAAGGAAATTGAGAGGAAGTCTCGTACCTCAAGTTCAATTGATCATGTATGTTCTTTATCTTACTGAATAATAAACTTATGTTAATTATTTACATCCTCAAGATCCTTTTTATGTTTATTATTTATTATATTTTACATATTACCATTTTATATATAATTACTTAAGAAAATATGTTTGCGTCAGATGCTTTGGTTATATTTGGATAAAATGTAAAAAATCAACTCGGTAGGTTGATTATGGTAAAAGAGGTCATTTTTTAATATATAATGAATAATTATCATGATTTAATAATAATTTTTATAATTAAATTATACTTTTTAAATAAATTATAAAATAATTTAATGAAAAATTATGTACATTACGATCCTGGAGATGGTAGGTTGTACGTATGTATAAGTAAGGTTTCCATTTTTAAAAGATCACTATGGAAAGAAGGTAAGTAGTTTTTATATTTACATAATTATAATAATATCATAAATACCATATTATTTAATTATGTATAATTATATATAAAATCCCTATTTTGTGATGACAAAAAATAACCATATCACTTTGTGGAGGTGGTAGTTCACACATACGCACAGACGCCATTTCCATTTTATGTGTAAAAAATGATATATTATCTTTTAATAATGATAATTATTTCATGGGTATAACAATTATTTCATATATATCATATATAATATATAAATTTATCATCATTTTCTTCCATGAAAATCATTAGTTAAAAATGAATCACATCACTATGTGAGGTAGTAGTCCGCCATACACACGACTGACATTATCGTATCCCCCGAAAAAAGAATGTAACAAAGGTATATATGATACAATAACTCAAAAATTATAAATATTTTACAAGAATAATATATTTAAATTAAATAAATCATTATAATAATCTTTTAAAGGGGATTATGAAAAATGAATGACATTGGTTGGCAGGTTGGTATGTCGGTGTACACACGAATGATTATTCCATATCCCATTTTTTGGAAGATAAGACAGACTTAGGTTATTAAATTATCATAATAAAATATTAGTATATGGTATATATTTTTTGTTATATAAATATAAGTGAATAATATTTGGAGGTGGTAGAATAAAAAAATTAAAATTCTTGGTTAACCAAAATACCTCTTCTTTGAAAAAAACTCCTTAAGTCTCCACCAAAAGCCTTTGTATGATAGTTTTATGATCAAAATAAAAGATCTGGGCCATGAGGAGAAAATTATGGAATATATTTTGGTAGGTATTTTCCAATAAAAATTTATTTTAATGTGTGAGTATGATGGGAGAGGGGGGATTTTTATAAGTGAGGTGAGTGGCGCACTTGTAGTTTCTAAAAATAAAAATGTGTACCCACATTCTTCACATTCCACCAGGCTCTAAATAGATTAAAATATCAATTCCTAAACATGATAATGTCTCAATATTTCTATAAAATATATTTTATACTAGTTCTTATGTCATTTAAAGCTTTATCCTTTTAGTTTATCCCCCCAATAAATCCAATTTTACTATAACCATGGTATTTAATTTTTACTATTTTCACTATTAATTGTGGTAAAAAACAAAGTTTAAATTATTATATAATATAAATTATTCCAATTAAATATATTTAATACATTTTACCAAATTAATTTCAAATAAGATTAAACCAGTTAATTAAAAAATTAAACCCACAGAAGTGATGAAAAGGCACATCTTGAAGAAGTGTATTTTTCAAAGAAAAATGATTTTATATTAACTCTATGACCTGTAATAATCATTATATTAATTTAAATTAAAATTTATAGATATATAATATATAAATTTAATTTAAATAATTCATAATTTGTTCTTTTTTAATTACTTAAAATGGAGAACCGTTATGTACTTTAAAAGTGTTTTCAGAAAAATCCTGTTTTAAACCCAAAAATAAACTTATACTAAAATCCAATTTAAAGATGATTTAAAAATAAATATGTAGATTAAATATTAATAAATAATAATTTTTTACTTCTAATCATATTCAAAACATAATGGGTCTTTTAAATTAATTAATTTATAGAAAAATACTTGACATTAAGAAAATCATTATTTATCACTGTTCGCCAAAAAATTATATAATTTATAAAAAATACATAATTTTCACCCTAAGTTATTATTTTTCTCATTATTTTGAAAATTAATTTCATTTTTTAAAATTTAAAATTTTATAATCATGAAATTTAAATTTTAAATAAAACTGTATAAAGAACATGTTCATTTAAAACTATTTTCTTTTTGATTTAAAAAATAACTTAATATTTATATATTGAATATATTTGTCTAATTCATATCAATAAAAAAAGAATTATAATATAATTACATGTATTGTTACATTATTCACACATTTTATAAATTGTTTCCTTACAATTCTATTCAATTACAAACAAGTTGGGATATCATTCCCTCATAGAATTTTCAAATTCCTATAAAACCTTAAACTACTGAATTGCCTTATTAAACAATACATTTTCTCTATATTAAAGAATATGAGTTGGCTATTACTAACAGTAAATTTTCTCTTCCAATTTATATACATTAAGGATAAAAAATATGAGATGAATTAAGCACATAATTCCTTGAAATTAAAATTTGAAACATGTTTCGGTACTTGGGATAAAGTCATATGTAAGTCTAGTATTTTGGAAATTGATTCAAATTTCATTAAGATTTCATAGGTTTTAATGAACCATGAGATTATCCTAACCTTTTTACCAAAACACATAACACTTTTTCATGTAGATTCTTTGTGAAATTCATGATCACCTAACATAAAAGAAATATCTTTCCTCTGATCACCTGCTTAAATTTTCTACCTTCTTTAAGCCATCCTCATATGTTACTGAATCAGTTTCACCATTGTATACATTTCCTCTACCAATTATGGTAACTTAAACTTAATTTCTCATACTTTATCCCAAAAAGAAGTAGTCCAACACATATTTTTATATAATTCCTTAAATGGTTATATCTGTATACAAGAATGAAAACTGTTGTTTTTAGAAAACTCAACCAAATAAATATAATGATCCTAACATCCATTGTAATTAATTTAATAAAAAGAAGAATATATTCTATGGAATGAATCTTTCTGTCATAATATCTATCATCTTTAGGATGACAATATGTATTAATTTTTAATTTATAATCCAATTACTTATAAAGTCCTTTCAAAAAAATATATGTGAACCTAGGATCATGATATAATACAATAGAGAGCGGAACACTATGTAACTTGACTATATCATTGATATATATTCATTGAATATTATCTAATGATATAGTATCATTAATTGGAATGAAATGTTCAGACATAGTAAATTAATCAACAATAACCCAAATTTCATTACTACATTGAGATGTGTTTAGAAATCTAACCATTAAATCCATTGATATATTTTCCCATTTCAACTCAGGAACTAAAAAAGGTAGAATAATTCCCGTCAAAAAATTTCACAATGATTTAACACATTAAAAAGTAAGAAATTTCATTTTAAATTTGTTTATATATCTTTCTATTCCATCACACTGTTAATACTACAAAAGGTATCAATACATCTCTTTACTGTCAAGATGAATAAAAATGTGTAAAGACCCGAATTTTTTGAATAATATTTTGTTTACAAAAAATATATTTTTTACTATGTCATAATAAATAAAAATTCATTAGTATAAATGAATTGTGACCATCAATTTTTTGACTGTTGATTAATATGATTTTTGGAAACAATAATAATATTCAACATTTTAATTATTGTTTATAGATAGAAATGATAATGGATAATTAATGCAAAAAAGAAGAGTTATTGGCCTCATCCAGTAGACTCGGGCCATATAAACCCATTTTTATGAGCTTGGGAAGGAGGTAGAATCACAAGTATTTTCTTTGAACCAAGCCCAAGATGAGCTTCAATATGTAAAGATTGAAGAAAATCACCTATAGGATAAGTTCAAGTTTATGGAGATTTCCACTCAGGCGATGTTATCTCTTCTACCCAAAGAGTCTATCACCATTTCACACCTTAAACTTAGGCCTTATGAAAGTGTTATAAGGGGTTATGTAACTAGGCCTTAGTTATTTTTTTTAAACCCTTTGTTTAAATGAAATTGGTGTTTCATCATTTCCATTTTAATAATTGGTTTGCTTACTAAAATATATATTGAATTGAGAGAAATTTGATAAATTGATTTTAGAAGTAAAAAATTGTACATTTATGATATTTCTCATACTAATAGAATTATTATCGGTAAATAAAAATAATTTTTGAATTCTAAATGTCAAAATTAATCTTGGGTGAATTTTTATTGGTTTTTTATAAGTTTAAATTTTACGATAAATAGTTTTTTGGTGAATAGTAATGGATGAATAGTGTTTTCTTGATGAATAGTTTTTTATGAATAGTGTTTTTTTAATAGTAAAAAAATATATTTTTTAAGAATTGTTAAATAATTAATTATGTGACATGAATTTCGAAAAATGGACAAACATGGTTGCGTTCAATAATATAATTAGAGTATGATAAGAGTGACATAATTTTTGGTGAATAGTAACTTTGGAATAGTAATGTTATCCTTATGAAAAGTAAGGTGACCAATGGAATAGTAACCTCACTTATTAAAGTACAAATATATTTAATCATCTTAAATGGTAATGTGATATATTTATATCAAAGTATAATTAATTATATTTTTTAGAAATTATTATTTAAGTATTAATATATTATTTATTTAATTTAAATTAAATTAAAATAAATTTTTATAACATAGAGTTTATTTTTGAATCCTAAAGATCAAAAAATTGTTCAGGTGATGTTTTGGTATTTTTCTGAAATAGTTGAATTTTTGATGAATTGTAAAAATACCATTTTGAGTTTTCAGTATGTTTAATAACATTATAACTATGTCATAATGATGTAATGAGAAAGATACGATTATGGTGTAATCTTGTGGATTAAAATATTATATGAGGTTTCCCATGTGGCCAATACCAGGGTAAAATACCATGGGAATGCTCATGGTTTTGCAAATACCACTAATGAGGTGTCCTTTGAAATTAATAGACAACTCCCTCTGTTTTACTATAAATACCAACCAATTTATTAATTTAACATCAATTGAAATTCATCCTTCACAAATTTCTGCTAGTTATACCTCTCATGGTGTCCTAAAAATGTGTCCTCAATCCCTCAAGGTCGCAATCATAGAGTTTTAGAAGTTAACCTTCAAGGTAAGGGAATTCTCAACATCTCTTTTCCTTTCATGTTCACTTTTATGTTGTATGTCTTTCAAATATCCATACCATGTTATTATTTTAATTTTATTATATACCTATACTTTATTATGAGTGGTTTATGAATGGGTGACCCATATACCCTATTTTTTAATGTTTTATGAAACAATGTTTCGAACCCGTTGTGCTACAGAATTTTCATCTCAAACACTCTCTTTTTATCAATAAATTCTTTTATTTTATTTATGTGAATACCCTAACCTCTTTTATTTATGGAGTATTAATAAAAACATAATAATTATTTATTTGATTCTTGAATTTACATTCATAAAAGCCTCAATCCCTTTTCTTGGGTGATAAATGACATAATGATCATGTTTTTAAGCGCTTTTTAAAATTCCATTATTTTGATATGAAACCCATTTCTATTATTCTATTTGGGTTATTTATGAAATGTTTGTTTATGATATTTTTTGGATCAGATGAAAATAAATACATATTAATGGTGCACCCTGATATTACTCCAATGCATTGGTTAAATAAATTAATATCTATAGATGACAAGTTTTATGATACCTTGGTGAATAACATGGTAATTTTTATGACACATTGGGGAAGAACCATGGTGACATTCTTATGAATGACTAAATAAAATGTTTTAGCCACATTTTCATGTTTTTATTAAAGATATTATTTTTATTATCTTCCTCTTTATCATTCCTTTATAATATACCTTAAGTTCATATTAATATTTCTTATGTTCACATGTAAATTATTTCACATGTTTTCCCTTACTAGGCCTTCTACTAACCTTTTCCCTTGATGTATGTCCTTGAGCTATGAGATGAAATAAATGTACTTAGTATGAACCATGAATAATCCATTCATGTGTAATAGAATAATTTTTTATGTTTTCATGTATTATATACCTTTTTTCTTAGAAACTAAACATTAAAAGATACTCTTTTTGAAAAATGTCATGTAAAGTAATGTAATAAAAAGGTGGGATTCCATAGATGGTTTCAAAGTATAGTTTAGTTATTTTTAGAAATTAGGATATCAAAACATTATTAATAACCCTATATAAAAGTTTTAATATATGAAAAATTAATGATATTTTGGTGAAATATTAAATAAGTGGTTTCTAACAAATAAGTCAATGTCTGCATACGAACAAGTGGATGTGGTTCTGGAACAGATGTAACTAGGGGTAAAACCTGAAAACAAAACTTTGATCTAGGCTCGAATGAGAACTGGTGCATAACAATGGTCCCTATTAAACTCCTTTTTTGAAACCCATGGGGGATTTTTTTGGTTAATCACATGATTTTTATGAACAATTATGAAGGATTTATTGAAAATGTAACTGTTTATTATGAATAACGTGTTTAAGAATGATGTTTTGAGGCATAAAAAAATAAATTAGAGTTATAATATTCTTAAATGAAAAATGATTCTCACTAAGGTTTTATTATTATAGAAAATTATAGGAAATAGGAGGAAACATGCAAATGGTGACCGAAATACACCATGCTCTGACGGCTACTCGAAGGAAGATGAAATGAAAGAATTCTATAGAATGAGGAATTAAATGACTCAAGTTATGGGAAATAACATGAATCAAGCTGAGAGACTAATTTCACCAAGAAGGGAAAAACATTTTGTTGAGTCCTTTATGCGTCAAAAACCACCAATTTTCAGTGGATCTACTAACCCATTAATTATGGAATAGTGGATAATCTCTATAGAAAATATCTTTTTCGTAATTCATAGTTCTAAATAAGATAATGTCACCTTTGTTGTTTACCTCTTAGAGGTAGAATCTAATTAGTGGCAGGAACTGATTAAAAACATGAGGTTAAGAGGGGAGATTAAAGTTATGGAGTGGGAAGAGTTTATAGGGATCTTATTCAATAAGTATTTCCCTTGTTTTATGAGAACAAAAATGGGGAAGGTGTTTCTCCAGGTAAAGTAGAGGGAAAATGAATCTGTGGGATGCTACGAGGTGAACTTCACAGGGCTTTCAAATTAAACCTCTAGATTTATCATGGATCCTAATATTAAGGTTGATATATTATTTAGTGGACTAAGACCCCATCTATGGATGAATCTAGCCAAACAAGACTATAAAATCTATGGGGATATCATATGATGTTCTTTGAAAGATGAACTAGAGTTAGGTGAGATGAAATGGTTCGATTAATCCAATGAAATTAAGAGATCAATAGAGCTAAACTTGGGGAGGATCTTTGATCATGTAAAAGGTGGAAATCCAGTGCAACATCCCACATGTAATAAATATAGGAAGAAGATTAAATGGAACTACCTTCTCCAGAGCAGTAAGTGTTACAAGTGTGGAATAAATGGCCATATCACCCATAATTTTAGTATATTGGTGAAGCCTCAACATAGTAATTGTAATGATAATGGAAAATGGTGTAGGACCTAATTAATGTCCAATGCTTTATGTGTGGATAAATTGGTCAGTTTTCCAATCACTATCCAAATATAAGTGCAGTGGATGGGAATTACCAATAATCTCAATATAGGTCAAGGGAGAAAGTTCATGATTTTTCTATCACAATGGCTAATGTTGAAGCTCCAAATGATGTGGTGGATGTTACCCTTATTATTATCTTAAAGATATTAAGTAATTTTTTATTCTGGTTCTACACATTCCTTTATTTCCTCCATGTTTGCAAAGAATATAGAATAACTTCTTGAATCCCTAAAAGTAGAGTTATTAGTTAAGACTCTTGGTGGGATTATCCGAGGATCAATAGTGTTTAGAAACTCTAGTATTTACATTAGCGATCACAATATTATCAAAAATATAGTATCCATTCCCATGATGGAATAAAACATTATACTAATGATGGATTGGCTCTCAATCAATAATTCTAATAACAAATGAATAAGAAAGTAAACCTTAGTAGTATTGAATATAAGAACAACATTTATCTTCTAAGGAGAGATACCTCAACCTGATCTTTGACTAGAGGCCCCTCATATAGCCTTATTTGTAAAGATGATTGGTGAAGAAGAAGAAGTAAATGATTATCTAGGGATAGATAATGTTCCATTCATTGATGAATACATTGACATATTTCCTAAGGAGTTACGTGGACCTCCCCAAGAAAGAGAGGAAGAGTTATCCATTGAACTCATGCTTGGTTCCAAGCTGATTTTAGAAACCCCATATAGAATGATGAATTTGGAGCTGGAAGAATTAAAGAAGCAACTCCATGATCTTTTGGAGAGGGGGTTTATTCCTACAAGTGTGTCTCCTTGGGGAGAAAATATACTCTTTGTGAAGAGGAAGGATGGATCGATGTGGTTTTGCATTGATTATAGAGAAAAAAATGATATCATTATAATGAACCTATACCATCTTCCATGAATTGATGACCTATATGACCAGCTTCATGGGGCTCAGTTCTTCTCCAATATTGATCTTCAATTTGGTTTTCGTCAATTGAGAGTAAAGAAAGAAGATATTGTAAAAACTACCTTATGATCAAGATATGGGCATTATGAGTTTTTTTTATGCCCTTCGGATTGACTAATACACCAACTATTTTTATATATTTGATTAATAGAGTCTTTAAGAAAACCTTGATAATTTTTTTGTATTTTTTATTTATGATATTATGATATATTCTAAAACATGTGAGGAGCATAGGGATCATCTAAGGGTTATATAGAAAACTATAAGGAAGGATAGGTTATTTAGAAAGCTTAGGAAGTGTGGGTTTTGGTTACAGAAAGTTGCGTTCTTGTGGAACATTGTAACCAATAAAGTAATCTCAGTTTACACTACCAAGAAAAAGGTTATAGAGGAGTGGACTCATCCTATAAGAGTTACTGATATTCTTAGTTTCCTTTGATTAGTAGGATATTATAGGAGTTTTGTGGAAAAAAAATTCATGACATTATAATACATTAACCATGTTAACATGAAAAGGGTTCAAGTTCATTTAGAAAAAAGAGTGTGAATAAATTTTCAAAGAGCTGATGAAGAGATTTGTTACTACACCCATTTTAACTCTACCCTCAATCAAAGAAGGATTGGTTATTTTTAATGATGAATCACTAAAAGTTATTGGGTGTTTCCTTGTGAAAAATGAAAAGGTAATTGCTTATGAATACCAGAAGATGAATCCTCATGAGAATAATTATACTACGCATGATCTTGATATAGCTATGGTTTTTTTTCTTTGAAGATATGGGGGCACTATATTTATGAGGAGAAGTGTGATATATATACAAACCATCAAAGTTTGAAGTATATTTTCATGTAAAATGAATTGAACATGAGACAGAGGATATGGTTGGGACTTATTAAAGACTATGATTTTTCAATTCATTATCATCCAGAAGAGAAAAAAATGTTGCTGATGCATTAGGGAGGAAATACCATGTTGTTCTAGTAATGATGAGGATCCAAGGAGATCCCATGATCAAAGAACTAGTGAAACTGAAAATAGGAATTGTAAGGGAAGGGACATCATCAAACCTATCCCAAATGATTTCTCACCCATAATTACTAGAAATGATCATGAAATCTCATAAATAAGGTCATTTTTTATAGAAGAAGTTTCAGGTTTTAAAGGATGAGAAGTTTCTTGAGTTCTATATTGAAGAAGATGGTGTACAGAAATATCATACAAGACTATGTGTTCAATCTATTCTAGAAATAAAGAAGGGCCTAATGGATGAAGCACATAGTTCTACAATCTCTATACATCCTGGAAGCACTAAAATGTATAGGGAAATTTGTGATCATTATTGGTGGGATAACATGAAAAGGGAGATTTCCAAATACACTACAAGTTTCCTAGTGTGTCAGCATGTGAAGGTAGAGCGAAAACTTCCTAAATGGGTATTACAACCATTACCCATACCAGTATGGAATTGGGAAAATATCACTATGGACTTTTTCACTGGTCTCCGAAGAACATCCAAAGGAAACAATGTGATATGGGTTATAGTGGATCGTCTCACCAACACTACCAATTTCATCTCTAATTTGGAAGATTTTTCTCTTGATTAACATTATAGGTTTATATGAAGGATGTTGTAGGGATGCATGTAGTTCCACATTCTATAGTATCTGATCTTGATCCAAAGTTTACATCAAAATATGGGAGAAGTTTTCAACATACTCTGTGTACCAAATTGAATTTCAGTATGGCCTA
This sequence comes from Viscum album, assembly GCA_963277665.1. Taxonomy (NCBI): domain Eukaryota; kingdom Viridiplantae; phylum Streptophyta; class Magnoliopsida; order Santalales; family Viscaceae; genus Viscum; species Viscum album. The sequence goes on from OY728157.1 coordinate 1,780,666,647, forward strand.
TCACCCTGAAAACTGATGTCAAATATGAAAATACTATTCACACACTCGAGGACATGTTGGGAATATGATGAATTGAATTTAAAGGTGGATGGGATCAACATATCCCTTATGTTGAGTTCTCTAATAAAAAAAACTTCCACTCGAGCATTCAAATAGAACCTTTTGAAGCTCTAAATGGGATGAGATGTATAACTCCAAATTGTTGGGATGAAGCTGGTGATATAAAGCTTCTTGGGCATGATCTTGTGTAAGAGATGATAGAAAATGATCATGAAATCCAAAAACACATTATGGTTGCTCAGAGTCATTAAAATATCTATGACAACTACCATCGTAGAGACTTTGAGTTTGATATTGGTGAAAAGGTATTCCTTTGAATTTCTACATTGAATAGAGTCATGATGTTTGGGAAGAAAAGGAAGCTCATCCGTAGGTACAATGGACCCTATGAAATCCATGATCCCGTAGGCACACTATCCTATAAACTTGAACTTTCTACATATATAGATCAAGTTCATGATGTATTCCACATATCTATCTTGAGGAAGTACATACTTGACCCTTCACATGTACTGAATCTAGAGGTTGGACAATTGGAACACAACCAGTCTTATGTGAAGTAGCCAGTGGAGATCATGGATCGTAGAGACAAGGTTCTACCCAAAAATACTACCCACCTTATTAAAGTGTTGTGGAGGAACCAAAAGTATGACTAATCCATGTGGGAACTAGAGGAGAATATGAGATAGATGTACCAACACCTTTTCTCTTATGAGGGCATGAGTTGAAATTTCAGCGATGAAATTTCTCATTTGGGGAAGAATGTAACGACAAGAATTTTTTGAATTATATTTTTTTCCTGAAAATGTATGTGTTACTATGACATAATCAACAGAAATGTATAAGTATAAATGAATTGTGACCATCTATTATTTTACCATTGGTTAATATGACCATTGGAAACAATAATAATTTTAAACGTTATAAGTATTGTTTATAGATAGAAATGATAATGGGTAATTAATGTAGAAAGAAGAGTCAATGGCCTCATCTAGTAGACTCAGGCCATAGGAATCCCATTTTTCGGTGCTTGGGAATGAGGTACCATCACTGGGCATTGCTTTGTACCAATCCCCAGCCAAGCATCAACAAGTTAAGATTCAACAAAATCACATATGGTAGAATTCCATGTTAGTGGAGATTACCACTCGAGTAATGTTATCAGAGCCACCCCAAGATTGTATCACAATTTCACACCTTACTCTTAGGTCATATGCTGGTGTTATAAGGGGTTATGTAAATTGGCCTTAGTTACTTTTTGTAATCCCTTTTTATAAATAAAATGTTTATTTCTTCATTTCCATTTTAATAATATATTTCCTTACTAAAATATATGTTGAATTGAGAAAAATTTGATAAATTTATTTTAGAAGAAATAAATTGTACTTTCATAATATTTCTCATACATGGAGAATTATTATGGTTAAATAAACATCATTTTTGAATTCTAAATTTTAAAGTTAATCTTTTGTGAATTTCCAGTAGTTTTCTTAGAAGTATCATTTTTTTATGAATAGTTTTTTATGAATAGTAGTGGATGAATAGTATCTTCTTGATGAATAGTTTTTTTATGAATAGTTTTTTTAATGAATAGTAAAAAATATTTTTTAAAAATAATTATTAAATAATTAATTCTTTGAAATGATTTTCGAAAAACAAACAAACACGGTTGTGTTCAGTAAGATAATTAGAGTCTCATAAGATCAACATAATTTTCGGTGAATAGTAACTTTTAAATAGTAATGTCACCCTTATGAATAGTAATATGACCAATGGAATAGTAACCTAACCTAAGAATGTACAAATACATTTTAGTCATTCTAAATGGTAATGTAATATAATTATATCATAGGTTAAGTAAATATATGTTTTAGGATTTATTAGTTAAGTATTAATATTCTATTAATTTAATTTAATTTAAAATTAAATAAATTTTTATAAAATAAAGTTCATTTTTAAATTATAAATGTTGAAAAATGGTTAGGGTTATTTTTTGGTATTTTTCTAAAATATTTGAATTTTTGATTAATCGTAAAAATATAGTTTTGAGTTTTCGGTACATTTAATGACATCGTAACTGTGTCATAATGATGCAATGAGTAAAATAAGATGCTGGTATGCTCTTATGGATTAAAATATTATATTTGGTGTCCCATTTGGCCAATAACTTCTTAAAATATCATGGTCAAGCCCATGGTATTCCAAATACCACTTATGAGGTGTCCTTTGAAATTAATAAAAAACTCCCTCTCTTTTATAATAAATACCACCCATTCTGTCATTTCTCTTCATTCAAAACTCATCCTTCACAAATTTCAACTAGTAATACCTCCAAATGATTCCTCAAAATGTTTTCTAAATCCCTCAAGGTCATGATCATAGAGTTTTAGAAGTCACTCTTCAAGGTAAGGAAATTCTCAACTTCTATTTTCCTGTCATGTTCTCTTTTATGTGGTATGTATTTAAAATTTACATACCATGTTATTTTTTATTTTATTTTATCTCTATACTTTAATATGAGCCTTTTATTAATGGGTTACCCCTTTCCCCTATTTTTTTAATGTTTTATAAAACCATGTTTCATACACGTTATGCTGCAGAATTTTATTTTCAAAATATCTCTCATTTTCTCAATAAATTCTTTTATTTTATTCATGTGAATACCCAAACCTCTTTAATTTACAAGGGTATTTATTAAGGAATAAAAATTATTTATTGTATTCTAGAATTGACATACATAAACCCCTCATTCCATTTTCATGGGTTATAAAGGACATAATGATAATGCTTTTAAGTGCCTTTTAAGATGCCATGATATTGATATGAAATCAATTTCTTTTATTCTATTTGGGTTATTTATGATATTATTGAATATGATATATGTTGATAACATTTAAATAAATAAATATTATTGGTTCTCCATAATATCTCTCCAATGAAATGGGTGAAGAAATTAATCTCTAGAGATGACAAGTTTTACGATACCTTAGTGAATAACCTTGGTAATTTTTAGGACACCTTGGGGATTGACCATGGTGAATGCCTAAATTAAATGTAGTGGCCACATTTTCAGGTTATTATTCAAGATATTATTATTATTATTATATGAATCTTTTCCAATACTTTATGATATTCTTTGTGTTATTATATAAATTTCTCAAGTTCACATGTAAATTGTTTCACATGTTTTCCCTTACCAGGCCTTCTACTCACCCTTTCCTTTGATGTATGTCCACATGTTATGAGATCAAATTAACTTACATAGGATGAACCTGGAATAATAATTTCATTTGTAATAGACTAATTCTTTATTTTTTCATGTATTATATACCTTATTTCCCAGACACTAATCTTTAAAAGACAATCTCTTTATAAAATTTCTGTAAAGTTATGTAATAAAAAGGTAGGATTCCATAAAATGGGGAACTATGAGTTTCAATCAAAAAATAAATATTGAACTTGGAATAACATGACACACATATTTTTTACAAATCATATAAAACCTTATCCATCAACATTAATGTTGAGAAAATTACACTTCTAAATAATTTATACCTTTTCCTACAAAGCAGGATCTTACTTCTGAGTATGTGTAATTATTTCTGATAGGATTATTTACAAAAAAAAACTGAAAAAATAGATTATTTCCTTGAATACACGATTTCTAGGCCAAAAATCATCAAATTTTTAACTAAAGGGTAATGTTATAAATGTATCACAATTAATATAGCATTATTTTTCAACTCAAAGCATCAACAAGTTTTTTTATTTATTTTCCAAGATGGTATTGAATAATTAAATCATAATCATTGATCATTTTATCCATATTATATTTCTTATGATTAATTATTTATGATTTAATATATTCTTAAATCTTTTTTGGTCAGTATATATTTAAAACATTATTATATATAAATCAAGCCTCTATGGTTTTAATGTAAATCACATAGAAGCTAATTCCAAAAAATGTGTAGGGTAATTCATCTCATGAGGTTTCAAGTCTTGTGAATATTAAGAGATTAATTGATCACTATAAAATAGTAAACAACTAATTCATTTTAATGAATCATAACCACAGATAACAAGTTAACCATTTCAGGATGGTAGGTGAAATTTTGATCATTCACCAATCTAGTTTTTAGTTCTTGAAACATTTCTTCACATTCTTTTCTCTAGAAAAATTTAACCCCTTTTTGATTTAACATAGTCAAAGGGCTATAAAACCAAGAAATTTTTTCAATATCCCACTATTAGTAATATTCTAAACCAAGAAAACAATGACTCTATATGAAATTTTATCATCATGGACAATCATTAAAAACTTGTTTTTAGATGGGAAAATAGTTATCTCATATTTCTAAACAATATGCCTAACGAATGAAATTATTTTCAACTAAAATTCACACTTTTTAATTTCTCCATATAGTTTATTTTATTCTAAGGTTTAAAAAAATCTTTATGTGACTTTCTATTTCTACATAATTTTAGAATATAAAAAATATCATCTATAAAAGTACAAAAAACTTATCCTTGAACACTAGGAATACTAAATTCATAAGGTCCATAAATAAGACTAATTCACTTGAAAACCCAAAGGGAATAACCAAAATATCATAATTACCATATTTATTCTAAAATTATATCTTCAAAAATTAATCCTCCTTTATCTTCAGATGATGGTACACAGACCTTAGACTACCCTTTGAGAAATATTGAGCTCCTTGAAGCAGATCAAAAAAATCATCGATATTATTTTATTTTTAATATTGATGTTATTAATGGATAAATAATAAATGAAAATTCTATTTGAAAAATATTTATTTTATCAAAAAAACTAAAGCACCCCTTGGTGAAGTGATAGGAATAATTAAAGCATTATATAATAACTCCTGCAATTGATTTTTCAATTCTAAATGTTTTATGAGATCCATTTAATAAAGGGGTTTATAAATAGGATTAACACCAGAAAATAAGTAAATAATAAACTCAACCAATTGATCAGTATTAAAACTAAAATAAATAGGAAATACACCTATGTATTTATTCACTACCGACGCATCACTAATTTAAAAATTTATCACTTTTTAACAATATGAGTTAGATAACCATCACTACCATATATAATCAATTACTAATATTATTATTAAGTTATCAACGTCATGAAATCATTGAAAATAAATTTATTAGCTCTAACATAATTATTCTAATGATAAACTGAAAGTAAATCCACACTAGGAATGATATCATACTCTACCGTTGGGAAGTTTAACAATATTTTAAAAAAATACCATTCCACTAATAAAAATAAGATGATTCCTATAAATCATGGTTTCATTAAAATTTCCACCTATAGTTTTCAGAAAAATTTATATATTATCTTGTAGTATTCATCCCATTTTACATGAAAATTTCTTATGAATGAAATAATTTGATGATATAGAATCAAATAGGTCATTGGAATAATTCAAATAACATGTACCATACTTGTCACCACTTCATTCAATAGTCCAACATCAACTGTATTAGTATAAAATGACTTTGATAAACCTTTTTATTTCCAATCATGATTTTAATCCTATATATCTAACTTTGGGCACATGTTAGCATAATGAACCAACTCATTGAAACTAAAACATGTCCCATTTGATGGTTATCGGTTACCCCATTCTTTGCTTGTTTAGGACAATATTATTTATAGTCATGATCCATGTGACCAAACTGACCACACTGGAAACAAATTCCTTATCCTATCAAACATTCCTTGAAATGATATTTACCAAACATGTAACATTTTAAGGGCTTACCACTATACTTATAAGATGATTTCTTCTCTATTTCCTTTCACATTGACATTGTCTTACCACTATCATCTCAAGGAGATTATATTTCAGAAAAATCCATCTCAACATTCTCTTTATAATGAGACACTTTATCATAAATTCTAAATTCTTATATGAGAAAAGATTATTTTAAATAAGGTTTAAACCCTAAGTAAAATATATGAATATTACAATCAGGGTCCTTAATAAAATCTGGCACATAGCTAGACAATCTTGTGATGTTTTATAAATACACATCCATATAATCTTAATCTATTTTCCTCAATTAGATAAATTCATTCTCCATCCTTATATCAAAAACCTAAGTGAAATATTTCTCCCAAAAAACATTCTTAAATATTTCTTATTATATGGAATCAATATCATATTTATCTCTAGTACTCTTAACATAAACCACCATTAAACAACTTCACCTTCAAAATGATAAATGTGAAGGGATACCTTTTATGTTCTAAACATCCTATGATTTAAAATGACTTCTATGTGGAATTAATTCATCATTCAGATACCATATGGTCAAATGATCCACCAAATGATGGGGGATGTTGTATCATGAAATGTTCAACTATTGACATGTTACTTTGTGGTAGAAATATATCCTCCCTAGTATGGATACCACATACATTTATATCTTATGTCAACTGATCCATAATTGAAACAATCAATTATATTCCAATTAAAACCATCTTAAGATTATGATTAAGTAGGATATATTCTTCTTAGTTCCTTCCCACTATATATTTCTTATTTCCTCTATAGAAAATCATTCTGAACAAATATATTTTAGATGGATAAACATGGTAATATTAAAATTCTATATCATTTCTACTTAACCATATGGTAAAATCTCTCAAGGGCATGTTATTATCATTCACCGAGCCTCTAAAATTTTCTAAACCTTACTTTGATAAAAAATTTAAGGACTTATCCTTAATCTTTTTTTATTCTAGTGACTTTAGACAAGAAATACCTTTCTTATATTCCCAAATATGTTTTAGGTTTATGGGTTTAGAGAACTAGTTCGTAAATGTTACATTACAAACCAATAAATATATAAAGTTGAAAATTATAATGAGTATCCATTTTTTCCATAATATAAAACTTTTAAAATAAAACATGATTTCTTTTATTACAAAATCTTCACTACTTTCAACTTTATTACTCACATCCCTTTAATAATACATAAACCCTTTGAAAAACATTTAAAAAATTGGATGAGAATAGAAATAAATCAGTGAGGGACATAAAAATAAAAAAAATCATTAGTTCATTGAGAAACATGAAAGAACATGTAATGTATACATTTTTTTCTATTTTTGAGCGTATGAAATAAAAAATTTCCACATGAAAAGAAAAAAATCCTTTTTTCTCAAAGAAAATCATTAAAATCCATTACTAGGAAATAAATCCCCTTTTGGAAACAAAAATCATCATATTCATATCCCATTTTAAAACTATGTCAGAAATTACTAGATCTTGGTTAAATCCATAGGAGGAACCCTATGGTAACTCCATCCTTATTTCAAATTAATACAAGGATCATTAACTAATGTATTTTTGCACTATATGGGAATACCCACTATATAAGATATATCAGGATCATTCAGTGTTAATTGGGTGCACACATCATATAATCGATATTGGGATCACTTGACGCTATCTTGGTACACTAATCATATAATAAGTATTAGGATCAACCCTTTCTCAGATAATCCTAAAGTAACATATCATTAATAAAACAATTTATTCTTCCACATTTTCATCATAGAACATTTGAAGAACTCTTTTAAACTCATATGAATATCATTTTCATATATCAAAATACCATTTCTTTTAAAAACCAATTTTCAATACCTGAATATCCTTCTATTTTAAATAATCATTCTGAATACAAAAATAATCATAAAACTTAAGTATCTATTTCCTTTATGAAAAAATATAATCTTTTAAAGGAATGAAAACATCCAATAATGGTTAGGGAAACAAGAAAATTCATTATCACCATATATGTTATAATAGAACATTATGTTTGTTATTTGTAAAGAAAATAAAAAAATACAGTACAAAGATTCCATTTTTTTCAAATATTTTAGTGAAATAAAAAATTTCCTTTATAAAACTATAATATCCTTAATAAAGTAAATTTTAAAACTTGTACATGGAATAAAAAGAGTGTTTGAAGGAAAACATTAAAAAATAATTTTTCTTAAAGAAAAGTATCCTACCACTTTGGAAACATTTGAATCATAGTAATAATGAAATAATAAAATTAATAAAGTATTAAAGTATCATTTTACTACAGAAAATCATGATATGACATGTCAAAGTGGCTATATATACAGCTGATAAAATAATATTGGTTCTTAACATCAAAATATTCATCATCAAAGGGAAATTCAAATGCGGTCCCTTACCTTGAGTTTGTTTTTTTAGGTACCTTCTTTATATTCCTAGATAATTAACATTATTTTATTTCTTAATAAAAAATTTCAGGTTTACTATTCATTTTATAGAAATTATAATCGTGTTATATACTATTACTTAATCAATTAATTTTATATTTCTTATTTTTTTGATATTTGGATTATATGTCTAAAATGACTTTGGATGGTAGACTATCATCAAATAGATTATTTTTCAACATCTACAAAATAATAATCATGAAATAATTATAATTTTTATACAAAAATTATACTATTAAAACCAATAAATATCCCGACCCATCCCCCGGGTCCCGTGTCGTGACTACCCCAATCCCACCTTCCATAGGCCAGGGGCTGGTGACTAGCACCGAAAGAAGTATTCCCTAAAACCATGAAGGAATTGTCTTTATAACCCATAAACACATGCAACCAAGTACATAGCAGGATACAAACATGAGTAAACTTAATAGTAAACAGAGTGAGTACAGTAAGTAAAAGGGGCCAGAATACAAGCCCAACTGGAAAGTACAAGAAACTGAAAGGTACAAGTAAACTAAAACAACTCCTATGAACAGCCACCAAGGATCCCACCTAAAGGGTACGTACAGATCTCGAATGGTCATCTCTGCAGTACATCTCTCCTAAGGTCCCCCTTTGAGCTACCTCCAGTCCTGGTACCCTCGTCCTTAGTCAGCGATGTCCATCGTCTGCACCAAACACAATAAGGTGTGGGTGTAGCCTGTGCAGGGGTGAGTATGACGATACTTAGTAGGGACCCCGAGACCCTCAAGGTCTCACAAAATCCACAAAGGATAAACCACAAAGCATGAAAACATCTGTCAACCCTACTTAGGTATATTCCCATACATATACCTAAGTTATCAAGTACACCCATCCCAATTATGAGGAAAAAGAAGCCCCAACTCATTAGCCCAAAGCTCAAATGTTCCACAAAGGAAGGAATACCCCGAAGGTAACACCACAAAGGTAAGTACCACAAAGGTATTCCACACAGAAGATTACCACAAAGGTATCACCCCAAAGGTAAAGTCTCAACTCACATCAGGTATAACTTAGGTACAGTAGTAGAGATGATTAGATGTAACTACTAATTCATCTTACTCTGTTAAGAGGCATACCCACAAAGGATCCAAAATCATCATCAGACCCACATAGGATCTGAGTACATCAGCAGACCCACATAAGATCCCAGTACATCATCAGACCCACGCAGGATCCTAGAGTACTACTGCATGGATTCCTTGAGAGGATCAATGTGGGACCCTCAATCACAGACCCACGAAGGATCCCAAAGCACAGACCCACATAGGATCTCTTTCTCATGTTCATCCAGCTATAGGATTCCCGCACTAAGCTCACTTGTCTTCGGGAGGGTCTGCTCCTCAAGCAACTAGTTGATACTCCAACTTCCATGAAGTCCCAAAAAGAAGTGTCCCAAAGGACCGCCACATAATAGGGTTCTCAACGCAACATACATTGCGTCAATCAGACACTTGGTCTGTAAGTTATTAGCCTTTTAGTCCCGAGGGCCCGGTTAGATTCGTGCTCAATCCAACCCGACCATACCCCAACTTTATCCAAACCTCAAGTGGGGTATACCAAAAGGACCATCCCGCTCCAAGTTTTTTGGCGCTACAGATGGTTCATCAAATGGACGCCTGGTGCCAAAGTTATGGCGAATAAGGTGATTCCGGGTCCAGTGGTGCCCGGGTCCGGTCCGACCCAGCCTGGGTCGACCAGACTCAGCCCGACCTGGGTCTGACTCGGTTGGTCTGGGCCACGGCTGGCCCGGCCCGCTGGGCCACCATCCTGCCCGCGTTGGGCTACCCGGCCTGGCCACATGCGGGGTGAGTCGCGCGCCCCCGCCTTTATTTACTGAACGGTTGGAGCCGTTCGATCACCAGCCAGCATGCGGTACCCACCGCGGGACTCGACGTGGGTCTCGCTTGGTTTAGCTCGGCCGGCCGATATGGCCATCCCCTTCTCCTCTCGGCGGCTCATTGTGCGACACCCCTCTTCGGCCGACAGAAATACGGCCACCTTCCAACATCCGTTGCGGCCAGGCTGGCCGTGACCACTTACTCCGATGGCGGCATGTGGTCATGTCGCTCGTGCTTCTGTGGCTGGCTGAAGCAACGACCGCCCTCTTTCCTCTATTGCGGCCTCTTCCTCTACCAGCGGCGTGGATGTGCGCCGCCCTGATTTCATATGGCTAGCCCGAGAGGCAGCCAAAACCTTTCTCCGCCGCGAAGAATACGACAACCATGTAGAACTACCGAGGGATTGAGCCGTGTTCGTTTGGCCCTCACCCTCTACATTAGTTTGGTAGCAGGCAGATCAAGAGGATTAATTCAACGCAAAACACAAAAAACAAAAAAACCCATACCTTGTCGTTTGTTAGAGGATTTCACGAGGAAGAAGTCAAAGTCGTTGGAGAAATCCGGCGTTTGTTTCCTCTGCATGGTGCTTCTGATATGGGTTTGAGGTCAGTTCCGCGTTCGTCCTTGGAGAATGATCATCATTGGGAGGTGTTCTTCTTTAGAGAGAATAATCCTCCAAAATCTCTCCTCTTGCCAACCCTTTCCCCCAATTCCACCAAAATGAGAAATAGCCAACTTATTAATTTATGTTTATCAATTTAAATTATGTTGGCATAATTAAATGCATCTCTTTGTCGCAATTAATTAGGAGAGAACCAAGATACTTCCCCACTTTATAGAGGGTTCGGGTGGTCCCCACCACCAAGATTCAAAATGGGGGTTTCCCTACCCGGGTGGTCCCCACCTTCATAAAACAAAAGTAGGTTTCAAGAAAAATAAAAATATTAAAAAATTTTATTTTATTTTATTCTTTCACAAAAAGAACAAAAATTAACTTTCACCCTCAACCTAATACGGTCGAGGTGAAGGTCTCTTTAAGCGAATATTGGCACTACGAGTTCAACAGTGTCCTCGAATTTCAATTCTGAGCATAGGTTAAAAGGTTACAAAAACCCACTCGCACGTTTACTGAACGTACCAGAAAAAAAAATTCAGAAATTTATTCCGGGCACACCAGGCCTCGGAATCATGTGTCGTCAATTTTCACGGTCTCGTAAAATTCTCATATATTAAAACAAAATTCATGGAATTTCTGGGTCTTTACATTCTCCCCACCTCAGGGCTCTGCATCCCTAAAATACACATCACAAAACTAGGAAAACAAGTGGGGGTACTGAGCACGAATCTGAGCCTCCCGCTCCCATGTTCTCTCCTGGAGGTTCCCGTGCTACTAGTGAATTCACACCAGAGGTATCGATAGCCCACGAAAAACCTACTCCTATTGACCCTCAATCTCCACTAGAACCTCGGTAAACATCTCCCCATTGTCGATGTTCAACTCGCCGTGGTCAATGAAATGAGATGGATTGTGCACTTATTTCCTTAGATGGGATACGTGGAAGACGTCATGCACCCGGTACAACTAAAGGGGAAGAGATAAGCGGTAAGCCACCTCGCCAACTCTACTAAGGACCTGAAAGAGTCTGATTAACCTTAGAGATAACTTCCTACCCCGGAAAAATCTCCAAAAACCTCATCGGGGTGAGACATGTAGGAAGGCGTGGTCACCATCCTCGAACTCCATAGGTATCCATCTCTTGGCAGCATAATACTTATGCCTGCTCTACGTAGTCTTCATCCACTCCTGGATGTTCTACACCTTCTCTGTAGTAGCCATCACCAACTCTGGTCCCATGAGGGCTGACTCCCCTGGGTCAGTCCAGCACAAAGGCGATCTCCAACTTCGGTCGTACAAAGCCTTGAAAAGCATCATCCCAATGGTGGAGTGATAGCTATTGTTGTATGAAAACTCCACCAAGGTAAGGTGATCCTCCCAGCTCCAACCCAAGTCGAGGACACAAGCACGTAGCATGTCCTTGAGGGTCTGAATGGTTTGCTCAGTCTGGCCATCCGTCTGAAAATGGAAGGTGGTGCTCAAATGAAGCTGCATCCCGAAAGACTCCTATAACCCCTTACATAGATGATAAGTGAAACATGTATCACGATTGGAGACAATCGTTGAGGGTAATCCATGTAGCTGCACAATATCCTACAAATAGTGGCGTCCCAAGCTCTCTATTGAACTCTACTCTCTGATTGGTAGGAAGTGGGCCGACTTGGTGAGTCGGTCGACGATCACCCGGATAGAATCATGACCCATATATGAATGTGGTAGTCTTTTCATGAAGTTCATGAATATCCCATACCACTTCCACTCTGGGACCTCTAAAGGCTGAACTAAGTCTGCTGGTACCTGATGCTCCGCCTTCACTTACTGACAAGTGAGGCACCGAGAGACAAACTCTGCTACTGCTTTCTTCATTCCCGGTCATCAGTGTTGTCGTCGGAGGTCCTGGTACATCTTTGTCACTCCTGGACGTACTGCTAGAGGGGACATTTGGAACTCCCTCAACACTTCCTCTCGAAGCGACACTGGTACCATGGTACGTCCTCTGCAAAGGATGACATGCTCCCCACCTTCAGAAAATACATCAGGTGCCTATCCTGTGGATATCTAAGCACATCGAGCCTCACAGTCAATTTCCCAGTGTTGCACCTCCCTAACTCGCTGAAGAAGTGGGGGAGTGACTGAAAGAGACTGAAGAAAAACAGCTCCATCTCGTTCCACAAAGGATATCTGCAAAGCGGCCAGCTGCTTCGTTGCCTCACCTAGAAGTTGTATACCATATCTTCTGTTGAGTGCATCTGCTACAATGTTCCCCTTCCCATGAGTATAGACTATCTCAAAGTCATATTCCTGGAGGAACTCAAGCCAATTTCACTGCCTCGGGTTCAGGTCCTTCTAAGAGAAGATATACCTGAGACTCTTGTGATCATAGTAAACTGTAAAACATTCTCCCTTCAAGTAATATTGCCACATCTTCAAGGTGAAGACCACTGCTGCTAACTTCAGGTCATGGGTAGCATAATTCTGGTAATGTTGTCTCAGCTATCGAGGACCATACACAATCATTTCTCGCCCTTGCATCAAGACACATCCAAGCCCATTCCTTGATGTGTTGTAGTAGACTACGTACCCAACACCCTCCTCCGGAAGCCTGAAGATGGGGGGAACTAGTCAGGATTTGCCTCAGCTCTTGAAAACTCTGAGGGAATCTCTCCGAACACACTAAGGGTTGTCCCTTCTTCGTCAATGCTGATAAAGGTACTGCAACTCTGGAGAAATCTGGAACAAATCTCCAGTACTATACGTTCAAACCCAGGAAACTATGTACCTCCATCACACTCCTGGGTGGCTCCCAAGAAATTAACGCCTCAATCTTCACTGGATCCACCGCAAATCTAGACTCCAAGATGACATGTCCCAGAAAGCATACCTCTTGGATCCAGAACTGGAACTTCGAGAGCTTACTATAAAGCTGGTGCTCTCATAGTGTGTCCAGAACTATCTGAAAATGATAGACATGATCCTCCTCAGTAGCTGAGTATATCATAATGTCGTCGATGAAGACTACTACAAAATGATCAAAGTATTATTGGAAGATACTATTCATTAGTCCCATTAAAACTTCTGGGGAATTGGTCACACCGAATGGCATGACCAAAAACTCATAATGGTCATGCTGACATCTGAAAGATATCTTCGGCACATCCTCGTCTCGTACTCTGAGCTGGTGATAGCCTGACCTGAGGTCTATCTTCGAGAACCACCATTCTCCCTTAATCTAATCAAAGAGTTCATCAATCCTCGAGAGTGGGTAGTTATTCTTAACGGTCACTTGGTTAAGGCACCGATAGTCAGCACAAAGTCTCAAGCTCCCATCAGCCTTCTTGGAGAACAGAATCGGGGCTTTCCAAGGAGAAACAATGGGTCGGATGAACCCCTTACCCTGTAAGTCCCCTAGCTATACCAGCAACTCACGAATATCCATGGGAGCCATCTGATATGATGGTGTAGATATCGGTGTCGTCCCTGTGTACAATTCAATGTAGAAGTCCACCTCTCTGTGAGGAGGTAGACCCAGAACATCATCAGGGAAGACATCCATGTACTGGTCCACTACTATAGGATAGCTCGGACTCTCCACATCAACTGCTTTGAGGGTAATGCTAGCCAATTGATGAGTGATTGGCTGCACTCTCCTCTAGGAAAATCCATCATGTGCTACAAAGGTTCCCTTCTCATTGGTGAAGAAAAACCTAGTCCCATCCATGCGTACACACCGCACTTTGCACCTAATACAATCAATCTGAGCATGGACTATAAATAACCAGTCCATACCCAAGATGATGTTATAAGGCCTCGACGCCGCTACTATGAGATCCCAGCTGAGGATCTCGCCTCCTAGAGTAATCTCACACTGTCGACACTAGTGTTTAATCGTCTAATCCGCTCCCGTAGGAGTCTCAATCCATAAGGATCAAGCTAATGGATCTGTCGGAATCTTTAAGATCCGAACGAGGGCAGTGGCAATAAAATAATAACTAACACCTGTGTTTATAAGTACTACAGCTAATGTGTAATAGACACATACCATACTTCGTATCATCTCTAGAGCACCATGGTCGTAGGCCTCAGCTGCCTGGAGCTGATCTCGCCCCTTTCCTCTTTCTCCCTATAGTCCAGGTGGACCACCTGGTGGTGGTGGTAGTAACACCTCGAATCGTCGCTCACCACGTGTTGCATGACCAGATCCTCTGCCATGTCAGCATGCTCCCTCCAGACCTCCTCGGTTGAACCTCTATCTCTACCTGGGTGGTCCCTTGACCATCTGCTGATCCTTCGTACGACGGGTCAGATAGTCATGAGCCATGTGGCCCAGCACGCCACATGTGAAACACTACCTGCTCCTCGCATGACTGGCTCTGTCTCCGGTGCCCCACACAACCGACCCTAAATCCTACAGTCATCCACCTATAGATCTGGTCCTATTGGACCTCTGTGACATCTGTCTGTAGCCAGCTACAGAAGTCTCCGCTACGTGACGCCTAGTGGTGGGCCTCGCTGCTGGTGACTGCTCAATAAGAAAACTCTCCACTGAGAGGGCCCGCTCTAATACCCCCGCCTGCGTCGGGATGCTGAGAGAAATCATCGAAGGCCTGATCTCCCTCCTGAGTCCCTGATCGAAGGTTCGGGCCCTGATGAATGGTTCCTGCACCATATCAGTGGAGTAGCATGAGAGGTCGATGAACCTCGCTAAGTACTGAGCCATAGTCATGCTTCTATTCTACAGATGAAGAAGCTCTTGTATGTGCACTGCGTGAAGAGTCACTGGGACAAACTCTACCCGAAACACGCTCTCAAAGTCTGACCAGAGAAGTGTCACCTCATTGTGAACCTGGATCATCAAGATCCACCATCTTCCTACAACTGCCTGTAGAAGACTAGAGACAAGGATCACCATGAGATCAGCTGGTGTCCCTACCAGTCGAAATACATTCACCACGGCCTCCAGCCAATCCTCAGCTGTCTATTGGTCTGTCTCTCCCCTATACCTAGGTGTCCTCTGGCACTGGAACTCATGCAATGCGCTCAAGCGGCGTGCACCCTCTGCTGCTGGGGCTGGTGGAATTGGTGGTCCAATGGGTAACATTACTGCTGGTGCCATTACTGGTATTGGGCCCTCCACCGAGGCCTAGTCTCTCGGTGGGATATCATCACGTACTATACCGGGAACCCTAGCTAGCTGTCTACATAGAGGCATCCTGAAAAGAAACTAGTGTGCCACAGTCAATAAGTTATACCTGGTGAGATGACTCAAAGAGATCACAAATAAAACTCTTCTAAACACACACAAAATTAGTGTTTTCGTGCACTAAGTCGGAAATCAAAATTCAGGGTTTTGGTGTATGGATATGTGGGCCGCCACACCAACATTGGACTCCCCAAACTGAAGACCACACATATAACACATAACACTATTGCTGTTAAAAGATCAGAGTCCAATGTTTTATGGTAGAACTGACTCTTCTGATACCAATTTGTCATGACCTGTCCCTCAAGACCCGTGTCGTGACTACCCCAAGCCCACCTTCCATAGGCCAGGGGATGGAGACTAGCATCAAAAGGCGTATTCCCTAAAACCTAGAAGTTATTGCCTTTATAACCTGTAAACACACGCAACCAAGCACATAGCAGGATACAAACACGAGTAAACTGAATAGTAAATAGAGTGAGTACAGTAAGTAAAAGGGGCTAGAATAAAAGCCCAACTGGAAAGTATAAGAAACTAAAGAATACAAGTAAACTGAAACAGATCCTGTGAACACCCTCCAAGGATCCCACCTAAACGGTAGGTACAGCTCTCGAACGGTCGTCTCTGCGGTACACCTCGTCTAAGGTCCCCCTCCGAGCTACCTCCAATCCTGGTACCCTCATCCTTAGTCATTATTATCCATCATCTACACCAAACACAACAAGGTGTAGGCGTAGCCCGTGCAGGGGTGAGTATAACGATACTTAGTAGTGACCCCAAGACCCTCAAGGTCTTACAAAATCCACAAAGGATAAACCAAAAATCATGAAAACAACTTTCAACCCTACTTAGGTATATGACCATACTTATACCTAAGTTATCAAGTAAACGCATCTCAATTATGAGGAAACACAAGCCCCAACTCATTAGCCTGAAGCTCAACTATTCCACAAAGGAAGCAATACCGTGAAGGTAACACCACAAAGGTAAGTACCCCAAAGGAATGCCAAACAGAATATTACCACAAAGATATCACCCCGAAGGTAAAGACTCAGCTCACATCAGGTATAACTTAGGTACAGTAGTAGAGATGATTAGATATAACTACTAATTCATCTTACTCTGTTAAGATGCAGACCCACGAAAGGTCCAAAATCATCATCAGACCCACATAGGATCCTAGTACATCATCAAACCCACACAAGATCCTAGTACATCATCAGACCCACACAGGATCCTAGTACATCATCAGACCCACACAGGATCCTAGTACATCATCAGACCCACACAGGATCCGAGAGTAGTCCTGCATGGATTTCTAGAGCGGATCCATGTGGGACTCTCAATCACAGAACCACAAAGCATCCCAAAGCACAGACCGACATAGGATCTCTATCATGTTCATCTAGCTATAGGGTTTCCGTAATAAGCTCGCTTGTCTCAAGGGGGGTATGATCCTCAAGCCATTGGACGATACACAAACTTCCACAAAGTCCCACGAAGAAGTATCCCAAAGCACTGCCACGTAATAGGGGTCTCAAGGAAACAGACGGTGCATCAATCGGACGCCTGGTCTGAAAGTTATTAGACTTTTAGTCCCAAGGGCCCGGTTGGATTCGTGCTCGATACAACCCGACCATACCCCAACATTATCCAAATCTCAAATGGGTTATACCAAAATGACTGTCTCGCTCCAAGGTTTCTAGTTCCACATACGGTTTGTCAAACGGACTCATCGTGCCAAAGTTATGGCCAATAAGGTAATTCTAGGTCCAGTTGGGCCCGGGTCCGGTCCGACCCAGCCAGGGTCGACCCGACCTAGTTCAGGTCGACTTGGCCCGACCCGGGGCCAACCTGGTTGGGTTGGGCCATGGTCCGGCTGGCGTTGGGCGGCCCGACCTACGTTGGGTGGCTTGGCTCACGCTGGGCGGCCCGACGCGCGCTGGGCGGCCCGGCCCGCACTTGGTGGCCTCGCCTGGCCGCATGCGGGGGTAGTCGCGCACCCCCCACCTTCAATCAACGAACGGTCGAAGCCGTTCGGTCTCAAGCCAGCACACGGGACCTGTCGTGGGTCCATCTTGGTTCAGCACGGCTGACCAATATGGTCGGCCCCTTCTCCTCCCGGCGATGCGTCATGCGCCACCCCTCTGTGGCCGGCTAAAGGCTGGCCGACTTCCACCGTCAATCATGGCCAGGCGGGCTGCGGCCACCTGCTCCAACGGCGGCACGCGGTCATGCCGCCCATGCTTCCATGGCCATCCGAATCCCTGACTGCCCTCTGTCCACCACTGCAGCCTCTTCCTCTACCGGCGGCGCGGACGTGTGCCACCCCGGTTCTGTGCGGCTAGCCCGGGAGGCAGTCGCCACCTTTCTCCGTTGTGGAGAATATGACAACCATGAAGAACAGCGGAGGGATATGGCCGTGTTCATTTGGACCACGCCCTCCGCATTAGTTCGGTAGTAGGAAAATCAAGAGGATTAATTCAATGAAAAACATTAAGAACAAAAAAACCCTACCTTGTCGTTTGTTGGAGGCTGTCACGAGGAAGAAATCTAAGTCGTTGGAGAACGTCGACGTTCGTTGCCTCCGCAAGGTGCTTCCGATACGGGCTCAGGGTCGGTTCCTCATTCTTCGTTGGAGAATGATCTTCATTGGGAGGTGTTCTTCGTTGGAGAGAATAATCCTCCAAAATCTCTCCTCTTGCCAACCTTTTCCCCCAATTCCACCAAAATGAGAAATAACCAACTTATTAATTTAATTTTATCAAATTAAATTACGTTGGCACAAATAAAGTTGGCATAATTAAATATATTGCGTTGGCATAATTATTTAGGAGAGAACCAAGAGACTTCCCCACATTAAAGAAGGTTCGGGTGGTCCCCACCACCAAAATTCAAAATTGGGGTTTCTTAGCCTCGGTGGTCCCCACCTCCATTACTGAAAAGGAGGTTTCAAGAAAAATAAAAATGTTAAACCTTTTTATTCTATTTTATTCTTTCAAGAAAAGCAAAAAAATTAAGTTTCACCCTCGACCTACTACGGTCGAGGTGAAGGTCTCCTTAAGCGAATATCGGCACTACAAGTTCAATGGTTTTCTTGGATTTCAATTCTGAGCACCAGTTCAAAAGTTACAAAAACCCGCTCGCACATTTACTGAATGTACCCAAAAAAAAGTTCAGAAATTTATTCCGGGCACACATGGCCTCGGAATCACACACCATCAATTTTAGGGGTCTCATAAAATTCCCATATATTAAAAAAATTTAAATGTAATTTCTAGGTATTCACAATAAATAATGATTCTAATGAAAAATTAATTATGTTATGAACATGGAGATGGTTGGTTGTACGTACACAATAGTAACATTTCCATTTTTCAGTGATCATTATTGAAGTAAGTTAAGTAATATTTTACTTTTATATAATTATTATAATATCATAAATAATTTATTATTTCATTAAATATACTTATATATATTGTCTATGTTTTATGGTGATGAAAAAAGAATCATATTACCTCATGGAGGCAATTTTCCACACGTATTCACAAATGACTTTATCATTTTTTAGTATAAGAATTAACATGATATATTATCATCTAAGAATGGTAAAAATTTTATCAATATCAATAATTATTTTATTTATATCAAACATATTCATTTACATTATCCTCATTAACTTCCATGTAAACCATTAATGAAAAATGAATCACATCGCTTCGCGAGGTGGTAGTCCTCCATACACATGTGTGATGTTATCATATCCCCCATGGAACGAAGAATAAGATGTTATTTGTGATATAATAACTCTATAAGTATAAATATTTTAAAAATATCATATATATAATTTAAATCCATCATTATAACAATTTTTGGATGGATATTATAAAAAATGACATTAGTTCGCAAGTCGGTAGTCTTCCACACACAAGAATATTGATTCCATATCCCATTTGATGTTAGAGGAGATGGATTTGGATAATTAAATTAATATAAAAACATATTATTATATTTTATACACAATTATTATTATATAAAAATAATATAAAAATATTTTAATGTGGTGGAAGAATAAATAAAATAAAAATTATTGGTTAAGCATGATACCTCTTATTTGGACAAACTCCATGGGATAACACCCAATGCATTATTAGGGTGGATTTATGATAAAAATAATTGATCCATGTAATTTTAATAGGAATTTAGGAATATATTTGGTTATTTATTGGATAATGCATAAGTGTTTTGAAGCTATAAATAAGAACTGAGAGTGGGTGACCTTTTATAAGTGAGGTGAGTGACACACTTGTAGTGTTTTTAAATAAAAAGTTGTAACCACGTTTTTTACATGAAAAAAGATTCCAAAATGGACCATTATCTAAAAATAGAAATTATATTGTCATTATAGAGACATAAAACATTTTTATATAATTTTTTTGGTAATTTTAACCATTATCATTTTATTTTAACCCCTGATAGATCTGTTTCCCCTTAACCTCGATAATTGATTTTTTTATTTTCACAAACCATTATGGTAAAATATTAATTTGACCATATTTGATAATATAAATTTTTATGATTCCAAATATTTAATCCATTTTACATATTTCAATTAACATTATTGTAAAATTATAAATTTAAATTAAACCTGGAAACACGATGAAAAGAAGGTTTTCAAGAAGTGTATTTTTCAACGAAAAGATTATTTTATATTAACTCTATGACTAGTAATAACCATTATATTAATTTTAATTCATATTTATAAATATAAAATATATAAATTTAATTTAAATCAATCTTTATTAGGGGTTTTATAATTAATTAGAAATGAAAAAAATTATTTAATTTAAAACGGCTTTCAATAAATTCCATTTGAAACCCAAAAATAAACATATGCTAAAATCCAATATAAATATTATTTTAAAGTAATTAATTGGATAAAATATTACAAAATAATACTTATTTAAATTTAATTTATATTAATAAAATAATTATAACTTCAAATTACTTAATTTATTGTAAATAATTGACGTTTTTACAAAAAATATGTATTTTTCACTAATGTCACGGCCCGTCCTCGGGGCCCGTGCCGTGACTACCCCAAGCCCGCCTTCTATAGGCCAGGGGCTGGCGACTAGCACCAAGGCGTAAATCTCGAAAAAAGAGAAGGCATTGCCTTTGTAAATTAAACCAAAAACACCACAGAGCAAGCTGGCAGAAGTAAACACTAAGTAAAAATTGGTACAACAGTAAGTGCGGAAAGTAAGTGGGCCAGAATACAAATCCAAATTGAAAGTAAAGTACAACTCGAAAGGGAAAACAGCAACTGAAAAGTAAAGTCGCAATGTCGAGGCATCCACTGGAAGTCCCACCTAAAGGGTGGGTACAGATAGCCTCCACTGCTCCTCGGGTCCAACCGACCGCTCCGAGTACGTCCCACCCAGTGGTCCACCTCTAGGTACTGTCCTGCTCCGCAAGCCTCCACCACGATTAGCGTTGTCCGCCGTCTGCAACCAACACAACGTAGTGTGGGCATAGCCCGTGCAGGGGTGAGTATAAGCTACTCAGTAGGGACCCTGAGACCCCCAAAGGTCTCCCAGAATCCACAAAGGATAATCCACAAAGGAAAGATACAATCACGAAGTAACATTCAACACTGCTTAGGTATATGCCCATACATATACCTAAGTCATCAATTCTCGTTCGGCTCCAACATCCGAGCCCAAGTACAACCCAGTCCACACAGGAAAGAAAAACGTAAATCCACATAGGATAGCACAACACAATCCACAAAGGAAAGCAAACAGGGTTTCATCTCACACAGGTATACTTCTTCATATGACAATAAAGATGACCAGATATTGCCACTAATTCATCTAAGTCGTCGGACCCACAAAGGATCGATAGGTACTAACCCCCGCAATGAACCACAAAGGATCTGACCCACAAAGAATCGATAGGTAACTAACCCCCGCAATGACCCACAAAGGATCTGACCCACAAAGGATCGATAGGTAACTAACCCCCGCAAAGACCCACACAGGATCGGACCCACACAGGATTTGTAGGCGCTGGCCCACACAGGACCGTTGAGCGCTGACCCACACAGGATCAGACCCACACAGGATCGGTAGCACTGACCCACAAATGATCGCTGAGTGCTCTAGTCGTCGTCAAATCCACTGAGGATCTCTGCACAGTCACCGTCGAATCCACTGAGAATCTCTGCACAGTCGTCGTCGTCACAGTAGCAGTCGCAGCCAGCTCTAGGGTTCACGCGCACAGTAAGCTCGTTCAGGAGGGTCCGCTCCACGAGCCGAGAGGCTGATACATCAACTGACACATAGTCCAGAGTTGATTTATCCAAAAGTTCCGTATCGTCAATAGGAACTCAACGTCACAGACGGCGCGTCGATCGGACGCCCGGTCTGAGAGTTATTGGCTTTTTCGTCCCAGGGGCCCGGTTGGTTTTAAGTCAAAACCAACCCGACCGTACTCCACCTGCGTCCAAACCTTGGTCGGAGTAATCTAAAAGATCCGTCTTACTTAGAGGAATTCAACAAAGTCGACGACACGTCAATCGGACGTCCGAAGCTCAAGATATGAGCGTTTCCGCTCCGAGGGCCAGGTTGGTTTCGTGTACGAACCAACCCGGCCGAACCCAAAGTATTCCAAAACCTTGAGTGTGATATACCGAAATGACCATCTCGATCCAAGGATCGCATCGCCGCTGACGACGCATCGATCGGAGGCTCGTAGCTCAAGATACAGGCAAAAGACCGGAAAGGGTCCGAAAATGGGGGGTCTGGGCCCGGACCGACCCGACCCAACCCCCCCCCCCCCCCTGGGTCGGCCCGAACTGGGTCGAACCGACCCTGGTCCGGGTCCGACCAGGCCGACGCGGCCCAGCCGGGCGGCTTGGCCGGCGCGCTGGCGCTGGCCAGCCGCTGCGCAAGGCAGCCGCGACCCCCGCGCGGGGGCTGCTCCGTGACACCCGGACGCGGCTTAAGCCACGTCCCTCCTCTTCGGTCCCGCGGGACCGGCCAAGACCCGCCGCGGCTCCGCGGACCACCGGACGCGCTCCGGTGGTCCGATTTTCACGTGGTCTTCGCCAGTGCTCGTCCCGGGACTCGTTCTTCACTGCAAAGCCTTCAAAATTATCTTGCGGCCCCGTTTTTCATCGCCCACCAATCCGCGCATAACAAACAAAAAGGTCGGTGGGTTCGGACTTGTTCGTTGGTCCGCACCCACCGCGTTAGCGGTTTTTAAAGTCTCACAACAAACATATTTAACAACCGGGGATATAAATCACAAAGATTTAAAATGAACAACCCCGACCTCGACGTTGTCGTTGGACGTGAGTTCTTCACGGGATTGACGGTCGTGGAAGAAGAGGATCGTCGCATCGTGGAAGGGCGCCGCGTCGTCGCGGTATACGGCGTCGCGTCGACGATCTTCGAGAGGTAAAGAAAACACACGGATTTAATTTCACGGATTAAATCCATGTCAAGGATAAAATCCCTAAAGGAATTTAAAGATTTGAAATCTCCTACCTCAAGCAGTTGATCGAAGATTTGTTGTAATACCCCAAGCTTCCACTGTACGTTTCCCTTCGAATAATGCAATAGCGTGTGTTGTACGCAACCTCGAGCTCTAACACACACCACAACTAATTAAACTAGCCGTTGTGAATAGTAATACCTACTTTTTGAAATTTTATAAATTTTATTTATCAAAATGGACTTCATTTTTGGATTCAGAATATTGAAATTAGCCTATTTTGAATTTTTGGTATTTTTCTGAGAACTTCTAAATTTTTATGAATAGTGAAAAATACTTAAAAACAACTTTTTTAATCAAAATAATTTATAGTGATAAATTATAATATTTAGTGGTTTTAAAGTATAATTAGAATATATTTTTACCATTTTATCCAATGGTGGTCATTAGAATTAATTTAACATTGAAATTGGACATAAACAATTGCCAATCTTTTGATATAAATTGTTTCTTAAAAACACGCTATTTGTTGTAACAGCGGGAATTAATTATAAAATTAATTAATACATCTTATATTTTTGTAATTTTGTAAAATAGACATCATTTTTGAATTCGGAATATCAATTATAGCTTAGGGTGAAATTTTGGCCTTATTCTGAAAAACTTCAATTTTTGATGAATAGTGAAACCACTAAGTGGTTGTTAAAAACTGATTTTTCGTTAAAATGAAATATTACCACTTCTGTGACTTGATTTTCAAAAATCCGACATACATGGTTGTCATTAAGAAGTAAAATGTGGTTCAATGAGATTAAAATAATTTTTTGGTGAATAGTAACTTTTAAGTTCTTAATCGTGATTAGAGGTAATTAGTGTAGTTTAAGGTAAAAATAATATTTTAATAATATGAGATGAGCTTGACACTTGTCCTACTCCTATTGGATGAGTCATGGCCGACCAAGACAACCCATGGGTCAACTTTGGGACCCCATGGAGCCACTTTAGTTGGAAAATGACATTAATATATATTTATTTAATGTTAAAATTAAATTGACACAAACATGAGTTGTTTTACTAAAACAGTTTTTAAGTGGGGTTACACAGATCTAAATTTTGACTATAAATATTCATTAGAAAGATAAAAAGATTTCCTACATCATAGTATTTTTTTTATAATTTTTAGACATTAAATAAATTAAATTATTTATGACATCATTATGATGCAGCGATGACCTCATTATTTAACGATTTAAATAAAATGAGAAGATAATGCAAAATCCAAGGATTACACTTGTCCAAAGCCTATTGGATGAGGAGATTTCGAACCCTTATCACCTTAGCCACGAATTATATAAGTGTGGGACCTTTAGAATCCGAAAAGCAGTTTATAATAATGTAACATTTCAATCTTTCCAAAAGAGCCCCTCCTCTCCTCTTATAAAAGGCCCCCACCTCTACCACCTTATTCACACTTCCAAGCCTTTTGGTTCGGCCAACCTCTGCCCAAATACTCTCCCAACTTCTCTACCTTCATCCTAGAAGCTTTACTTTAGTCAGAAAGCCATCCTAAGGAGTCCTTTTGATCAAATCAAAAGGAAGAACCCGAAGAAGAGGTAACATTTTCATCACCCTCTTTCAAGTTTCTTTCTTCTTCCACTCCCTCTTTGTTTATTATTTCAATTCTAAAATTATAACTCCAGTATCTTCTATATACTGTGATGTTATTATAAATATGGAACAACCATATTCAGTATTCTACCCATCATTTGAATGACATGTCACCATACGTGCGTACGTACGGCTTACCGTCTCCACGTCGTGGTGTAATTGTTATTCAATATATTATTATTTAGATGGGTATAATAATGATATGTAATTCATGTAAATAATAAATATAACATGATAATGATTCTGTATATATGATACACTATCCAATTATATATTATTTTAATATCAAAATAACGATATTGTCGCTCGTGCGTACGTACGGACTACCGTCTCCACGAACGCGATGAGATTCATTCTCCGTCGTATCCATTCAAGTATAATTATCATTTGATAATTTAAAAATAATTTTTAAGGACATGATATCATTCTGGATATGAATAAGATACAACCTATCCATGAAAAACATGACTTACGTAACAAAACATATAAAAGAAAACGCGTAAGTTAACACCCGAAACAACGATAAATCTAAGATATTGTTAACAAAGCAATGTTAAAAGATCATATATGATATCATATGAATGTATATGATTCTTGTATAATTTAATAACAATTATTTCACCATTATACGGGAGGTTAACCTACCCCAACCAAGGAAAAGTACAAGGTAAGGGTTTACTTCACAACCTCTTCATTATCCAAGGTTGTTTATACATAATTATCTACTGGGACCTCGTTATCATCCACATCCATGTTTCTTAAAAATGTATTTCGAAACATTTTTACTATTAAATGGAAAATGGGTTAAAGTCATTTATACCCTTATACGTTTTTGAAAGGAATCTTACCGTCGTTTTCCAAACAATGTACTTTTTGACCTTTTTGACAAATTTAAGGTAAAAATGTTTTTTTACTTATACGGCGGGTGCGGCTATTTTCCGCCATTATAACTTCGTCGAAGCTTCCCTAACAAGCTTATAAGAATATTTTCAAGGTAAATGTATTATTTTATAATTATGGGACTTTTAAATGATTTCAAAAAGGAGAGATATTTCTCTCAAATAGCTTTGATTTCATCCATGTCAACATCCTTTGATGGGTTTTAAGTTTAATTGAAATTGATTTATGATACAAAACTTCCATTGAACATTTTGTGAAATATTTGACTGTGGATGTATTATTTTATACCATCCATAGTTTATGCATAAATTGTTGACATTTCGTATGCTAGTTTTAATACGAATATTTATGTTATGTTTAAACCTATTCATATGAGGAATGTATTGGACTTAATATGTGACGGGTGGAGCCCGCTATAGCTCCTCGATGCATCGGTAGGTCTCATGAGACAACTAGACGTGGAATTGGCCGAGGCCCTTTCCCAATTTGATTTATGGTTTTGGCCGAGGCCTTAATCATTTTAGACGTCTTGGCCGAGGCCTTGACAAAATGTTTCAGAATGTCTGGCATTATACATTCCCTCATTATGAAAGTGGTTATTGATATTTCATGTGATTATTCGTCTAGTAGAATATCCATGTGAGCAAGTAATGGCATTATCTCATTTTACTTTTTCCATATTATGCTGAAGTTCAAGTTCAATAAGGCTTTTGTTTTAGTTATACATTGCCTTAAATGCTTATGTTTTCTTATAAAAGCTTCCGCAATATTGTTATCCTTACTGAGCATCTGAGCTCACCCCTTTCAATGTTTTAATATTTTCCAGGATGTGAAGAAGTGTATTATGACTGACTTGCAAGAATAGTCAGTGAGGATATGAGTGTGGACTATGAAGACCATGTTATTGTATTTTGTTTACTTTTTGATGTAATGAAAGACTTATGAATTTATCTAGTGTTTCCAAGGCTACTAAACTAATCGGTCTTTCGAGACTTGATCTTTTGTGATCATGCCAATGTTACGAAGTTATGCACCGACTCTGGGTAGCTGGGGTCGGGGCGTTACAGTTGGTATCAGAGGCAGTTTAATACTAACCTTGGAAGCTAGATTTAGATAAACTCTGATTAGAGCACATATCCCGAAGATAGACTTTGAGGATTAGTATAGAAGAACTTCCTAGAATTTTGGTATTGTAGAGATGTTGTGAGTTTTCCGAGAAATACATCCCTGTCTAGATACGAGCAGGTAGAGGCGGCTCTGGCACAGATGTACCTAGGGGTAAATCTCGAAAACACCGCTTTGAGCTAGACTCGAACGGGAACTGGTGCACGACAACGGGCCTTGCTGCACTCTTGGTTACGACACTCCCGGGGGATATGCTTTGGATAATTCCCATTTTCTTTACAAACCACTATGAAGGGTTATGAGTATATACTTCCTCAAAGAAAACATTTTTATAATTATGGATTATATCCATAATTAGTTCAATTTATGTTAAGTGTTTTACAAGTATGGAATTATGTATTTGGATTCATGAACTAATCTAGTTTATGCCATTATTTAGAAATTGCGCCTAGTGGAAGGAATGGAAACCGTATCAATGCACGCACTCCGTGTAGGGATTGCCCTCCTGCTCAGGATAATTATGGTGGAGCTAGTGATACAACTGGTGTTGATCAGCTTCTCACCGTACTGGGACAACTCACGCAGGTTATGAATAACAACCTTACTCGTATGGAGCACCCTGATCCGCAACGTGGAGGATCAATGCTAGACCATTTCATGAGGCAACAACCGCCAACCTTCAATGGGAGTACAAATCCTATAGTAGCTGAGCAATGGATAAATTCCTTAGAGAAAATATTCCATGCCTTGGGGAGTAGTGAAAGGGAGAATGTTGTCATGGCAGTTTACCGCCTCACTGGAGATGCCGATCAATGGTGGTCACTAATTCAAAACACAAAGGAAGATGATGAATTAACAAACATGGAATGGCAGGAGTTCAAAGAGCTGTTCTTAGAAAAATACTTTCCTCGAGACCATCGAGCGGATATGGAAAGGCAATTTCTGAGTCTGAGGCAGAAGGAGGATGAGAATGTCGCCAAGTATGAGGCTAACTTTACAAGGTTAGCAAGGTATGCTACAGATTACATACGTAACCCAAGAAGTAAGACTGATCGTTTCTTTGATGGGTTGAAACCATTTCTCCGTCGAGCTTTAGTATCACAAACCTTATCTTCATACGAAGGTATTGTCTCGTGTGCTATCAAGATGGAAAAGGAATTCTCTAAGTCTTATGACTTTAAATCAAAGCAAGATAAGAAGAGATCCGCTGAAAACTCTGGGAAGGGAAATAAGGAAACAGGGAAGAAGGGTAGAAATGAATTTCCACCCTGTGATAATTGTGGTAGGAAGCACCCTGGTGCCTGTCTAAAAGGAAAAGGAGTATGTTACAAGTGTGGTGAAAAAGGCCTCCAATCTCATGAATGCAAGGGAAAGAAAGCGGCTGTCAATGTGGAATTTTATAATTGTAGAGAGAAGGGACATTATTCAAATGAATGTCCTAAGCGTCAGGGGAACTTACCTCAGAAGAGGCCAAGGGATCAAGGCCAGGCTTATGCTATCACTACTGCTGAGGTGGAAGCTCCGAAAGACATGGTGGCAGGTAATTTAATGGTTTCCTCAAGTTTAGCAAATGCATTATTTGATTCTGGATCATCACATTGTTTCATATCTTCCCAGTTTGCTAAGAAAATTAGATATTTACAATTTGATTTAACAAGGGAGTTGTCGGTCAAAACCCCTAAGGGAAGTATTGTTGCAACAAAGTTTTGTCAATTAGTTCCCATTAGAGCACCTAAATGTTCTTTACCTGCTGATCTCATCGTCATACCCATGATTGAATTTGATATAATCCTCGGTATGGATTGTCTTTCGGACCATGATGCAAAAATTTATTGTAAGAGGAAAGAGGTTACGATTCTTGATGATGATGATAAGGAACACCTTATCTTTAGAGCAGAATCGTCGCCACATAATTCTTATCTAGATCCACCCCCAGTAGCTCAACTAAATTCAATTATTGGGGAGGAAGAGATGGAAATTACTGAGGATGAGGAAAGGAATATTCAAATAGAGGATGTACCTATTGTGATAGAATATGTTGATGTGTTTCCGGAAGATTTACCTGGACATCCTCCAGAACGAGAAGTTGAGTTTTCCATTGATTTAATTCCTGGATCAAGGCCCATATCGAAGACCCCTTATAGAATGGCCACTGTGGAATTAGTTGAACTAAAGAAACAACTAGAGGAATTGAGTAATAAGGGATTTATTCGCCCTAGTGTTTCTCCTTTGGGAGCCCCTATTCTTTTTGTTAAGAAGAAAGATGGATCTATGAGGTTGTGCATTGATTATAGGGAGATCAATGCTATAACAATAAAGAATAAGTATCCCCTACCTCGCATTGATGATTTGTTTGACCAACTACATAGGGCTCAATACTTTTCAAATATTGACCTTCGGTCTGGATACCATCAGTTATGTGTGAAGAAGGAAGACGTTCCAAAGACAGCATTTCGAACAAGGTATGGGCATTATGAGTTTATAGTAATGCCTTTTGGATTGACTAATGCACCCTCTGTTTTCATGGATCTAATGAATAGAGTTTTCAAGGAATATCTTGATGACTTTGTAGTGGTATTTATTGATGATATCTTGGTATACTCCAAAAGCCACGAAGATCATGAAAATCACTTACGCATTATCCTGAAGACTCTTAGAAGACATGAATTATATGGGAAATTTAGTAAGTGTGAATTCTGGCTTCATGAGATTTCTTTTGTTAGCCATATTGTCTCAAAGGATGGAATTTCCGTTGATCCTTCTAAAACCAAGGCAATCCAAGAATGGCCAGCACCGACAAGTATAACTTAGGTACGCAGTTTTATTGGTTTAGCAGGTTATTATCGACGTTTCGTCCAGAATTTTGCCAGATTGGCTAACCCATTGACAAAGCTCACACGTAAAGGGATTAAATTTGTCTGGACAAAAGAGTGTGAAGAATGTTTTGAAGAACTAAAGAGAAGATTAGTCAATGCCCCTGTATTGACTCTACCATCGGGGAATGATGGGTTTGTTATTTATAGTGATGCATCAAAGAAAGGACTCGGTTGTGTCCTTATGCAGAATGATAAGGTCATTGCCTATGCATCACGACAGATAAAAATTCATGAGCAAAACTATCCTACTCATGATCTTGAGTTAGCAGCTGTGATCTTTTCTTTAAAGATATGGAGACATTACCTCTATGGTGAAAAATGTGAGATTTATACTGATCACAAGAGTTTGAAGTATATTTTCACACAAAAAGAACTCAACATGAGGCAAAGGAGATGGCTTGAACTACTCAAGGATTATGATTGCACGATACATTACCACCCGGGGAAGGCAAACAAGGTGGCAGATGCTTTGAGTAGAAAAGACCATGGAGTTTTGAATGTGATGAGAATTGAAAGGGATCCAATTTTCTTGGATCTAGTGAAGATGGACATGGGAATAACTAGGGAAGGTGAAACATCAATGCTTTTTCAAATGGTTGCCAAACCATCATTACTAGAAAGGATTAAGAGTTCTCAGACCAATAATGAAGAATTTCAGAAGAAAATTAAAGGTGTGAATGATGGAAGATTGAGGGACTTTGTGTATAAGGATGGAATTTTGAAATTCGGGAAGAGACTTTGTGTTCCCGATATACCTGATATAAAAAGGGAATTGCTGGATGATGCTCATAGTTCCAACTTCTCTATACACCCGGGGAGCACCAAAATGTATAGATATTTGAAGGAACATTTTTGGTGGGACAATATGAAGAGGGAGATTGCTGATTTTGTGTCGAGGTGTATGGTTTGTCAACAAGTGAAAGCTGGAAGGCAACATCCTGGTGGAGTATTTCAACCTCTTCCCATACCTGAGTGGAAATGGGATAATATTACGATGGACTTTGTCATGGGACTACCAAAGACTCCTAGAAGGAATGATGCAATATGGGTCATTGTTGATCGACCTACTAAGTCAGCACATTTTCTGGCTATACGGGAGGATCTACCACTTGAACGTCTAGCAAGACTATATATTAATGAAGTTGTAAGACTTCATGGAGTACCCCTATCGATTGTTTCTGATCGTGATCCTCGTTTTACTTCAAGATTCTGGAAAAGTCTTCAAAAGGCCTTGGATACTGAACTTCGTTTGAGCACTGCCTATCACCCTCAAACAGATGGACAATCAGAACGGACTATTCAAACCTTAGAAGACATGTTGAGATCATGCTCTCTTGACTTTCAGGGTATGTGGGATCAATATTTACCACTGGTAGAATTTTCCTATAACAATAGCTTCCATTCGAGTATTCAGATGGCACCATATGAAGCGTTATATGGAAAGAGATGTCGTACACCAACCTGTTGGGATGATGTTGGTGAAAGAAAACTTGTAGGCCCAGAACTGGTGGAGGAAACGGTGGAAAAGGTGAAAGTAATCCAAAATCACATCAAAGCAGCTCAAAGTAGGCAGAAGAGATATGCCGATAATCGAAGGAAGGATTTGGAATTTCAAGTCGGTGATCATGTTTTCCTGAAGGTATCTCCATGGAAGGGAGTCATACGTTTTGGTAAGAAAGGTAAATTGAGTCCCAGGTACATCGGACCTTTCGAAATTCTAGAACGAATTGGGGCTGTAGCTTACCGATTGGAAATGCCGCCAAGTCTCTCCAAAGTTCACGACGTGTTCCACGTATCTATGTTGAGGAAATACATGCCTGGCCCAACACATGTACTCACCTATGAGGAATTAGAACTGGAACCCGATCTTTCCTATTGTGAAGAGCCCGTCAGGATTCTTGATGTGAGGGAGCAGGTGCTGAGAAACCGGACGACTCGTCTGGTGAAGGTTTTGTGGAGAAATCATAAAATGGAAGAGGCAACGTGGGAACCTGAGGAATTTATGATGAAAACCCACCCGAGTCTTTTTATG
The DNA here is from genome assembly GCA_963277665.1 of Viscum album. NCBI lineage: Eukaryota > Viridiplantae > Streptophyta > Magnoliopsida > Santalales > Viscaceae > Viscum > Viscum album. The sequence goes on from OY728157.1 coordinate 1,780,698,788, forward strand.
TAGTAATACCCTAGAAATTGCGAGGACGCAATTATTTGAAGGAGAAGAGAATGTAACACCCCAAGCTTCCACTGTACGTTTCCCTTCGAATAATGCAATAGCGTGTGTTGTACGCAACCTCGAGCTCTAACACACACCACAACTAATTAAACTAGCCGTTGTGAATAGTAATACCTACTTTTTAAAATTTTATATATTTTATTTATCAAAATGGACTTCATTTTTGGATTCGGAATATTGAAATTATCCTATGTTGAATTTTTGGTATTTTTCTGAGAACTTCTAAATTTTTATGAATAGTGAAAAATACTTAAAAACAAATTTTTTAATCAAAATAATTTATAGTAATAAATTATAATATTTAGTGGTTTTAAAGTATAATTAGAATATATTTTTACCATTTTATCCAATGTTGGTCATTAGAATTAATTTAACATTGAAATTGGACATAAACAATTGCCAATCTTTTGATATAAATTGTTTCTTAAAAACACGCTATTTGTTGTAACAGCGGGAATTAATTATAAAATTAATTAATAAAAATTATATGTTTGGAATTTTGTAAAATAGACATCATTTTTGAATTCGGAATATCAATTATAGCTTAGGGTGAAATTTTGGCCTTATTCTGAAAAACTTCAATTTTTGATAAATAGTGAAACAACTAAGTGGTTGTTAAAAACTGATTTTTCGTTAAAATGAAATATTACCACTTATGTGACTTGATTTTCAAAAATCCGACATACATGGTTGTCATTAAGAAGTAAAATATGGTTCAATGAGATTAAAATAATTTTTTGGTGAATAGTAACTTTTAAGTTCTTAATCGCGATTAGAGGTAATTAGTGTAGTTTAAGGTAAAAATAATGTTTTAATAATATGAGATGAGCTTGACACTTGTCCTACTCCTATTGGATGAGTCATGGCCGACCAAGACAACCCATGGGTCAACTTGGGGACCCCATGGAGCCACTTTAGTTGGAAAATGACATTAATATATATTTATTTAATGTTAAAATTAAATTGACACAAACATGAGTTGTTTTACTAAAACAGTTTTTAAGTGGGGTTACACAGATCCAAATTTTGACTATAAATAATCATTAGAAAGCTAAAAAGATTTCCTACATCATAGTATTTTTTTTATAATTTTTATACATTAAATAAATTAAATTATTTATGACATCATTATGATGCAGCGATGACCTCATTATTTAACGATTTAAATAAAATGAGAAGATAATGCAAAATCCAAGGCTTACACTTGTCCAAAGCCTATTGGATGAGGAGATTTCGAACCCTTATCACCTTAGCCACGAATTATATAATTTTGGGACCTTTATAATCCGAAAATCATTTTATAATAATGTAACATTTCAATCTTTCCAAAAGAGCCCCTCCTCTCCTCTTATAAAAGGCCCCCACCTCTACCACCTTATTCACACTTCCAAGCCTTTTGGTTCGGCCAAACTCTGCCCAAATACTCTCCCAACTTCTCTCCCTTCATCCTAGAAGCTTTACTTTAGTCAGAAAGCCATCCTAAGGAGTCCTTTTGATCAAATCAAAAGGAAGAACCCGAAGAAGAGGTAACATTTTCATCACCCTCTTTCAAGTTTTTTTCTTCTTCCACTCCCTCTTTGTTTATTATTTCAATTATAAAATTATAACTCTAGTATATTCTATATACTGTGATGTTATTATAAATATGGAACAACCATATTCAGTATTCTACCCATCATTTGAATGACATGTCACCATACGTGCGTACGTACGGCTTACCGTCTCCATGTCGTGGTGTAATTGTTATTCAATATATTATTATTTAGATGGGTATAATAATGATATGTAATTCATGTAAATAATAAATATAACATGATAATTATTCTGTATATATGATACACTATCCAATTATATATTATTTTAATATCAAAATAATGATATTGTCGCTCGTGCGTACGTACGGACTACCGTCTCCACGAACGCGATGAGATTCATTCTCCGTCGTATCCATTCAAGTATAATTATCATTTGATAATTTAAAAATAATGTTTAAGGACATGATATCATTCTGGATATGAATAAGATACAACCTATCCATGAAAAACATGACTTACGTAACAAAACATATAAAAGAAAACGAGTAAGTTAACACCCGAAACAACGATAAATCTAAGATATTGTTAACAAAGCAATGTTAAAAGATCATATATGATATCATATGAATGTATATGATTCTTGTATAATTTAATAAAAATTATTTCACCATTATACAGGAGGTTAACCTACCCCAACCAAGGAAAAGTACAAGGTAAGGGTTTACTTCACAACCTCTTCATTATCCAAGGTTGTTTATACATAATTATCTACTGGGACCTCGTTATCATCCACATCCATGTTTCTTAAAAATGTCTTTCAAAAAAATTTTACTATTAAATGGAAAATGGGTTAAAGTCATTTATACCCTTATACGTTTTTGAAAGGAATCTTACCGTCGTTTTCCAAACAATGTACTTTTTGACCTTTTTGACAAATTTAAGGTAAGAATGTTTTTTTACTTATACGGCGGGTGCGGCTATTTTCCGCCATTATAACTTCGTCGAAGCTTCCCTAACAAGCTTATAAGAATATTTTCAAGGTAAATGTATTATTTTATAATTATGGGACTTTTAAATGATTTCAAAAAGGAGAGATATTTCTCTCAAATAGATTTGATTTCATCCATGTCAACATCCTTTGATGGGTTTTAAGTTTAATTGAAATTGATTTATGATACAAAACTTCCATTGAACATTTTGTGAAATATTTGACTGTGGATGTGTTATTTTATACCATCCATAGTTTATGGAGAAATTGTTGACATTTCGTATGCTAGTTTTAATACGAATATTTATGTTATGTTTAAACCTATTCATATGAGGAATGTATTGGACTTAATATGTGACGGGTGGAGCCCGCTATAGCTCCTCGATGCATCGGTAGGTCTCATGAGACAACTAGACGTGGAATTGGCCGAGGCCCTTTCCCAATTTGATTTATGGTTTTGGCCGAGGCCTTAATCATTTTAGACGTCTTGGCCGAGGCCTTGACAAAATGTTTCAGAATGTCTGGCATTATACATTCCCTCATTATGAAAGTGGTTATTGATATTTCATGTGATTATTCGTCTAGTAGAATATCCATGTGAGCAAGTAATGGCATTATCTCATTTTAATTTTTCCATATTATGCTGAAGTTCAAGTTCAATAAGTCTTTTGTTTTAGTTATACATTGCCTTAAATGCTTATGTTTTCTTATAAAAGCTTCCGCAATATTATTATCCTTACTGAGCATCTGAGCTCACCCCTTTCAATGTTTTAATATTTTCCAGGATGTGAAGAAGTGTATTATGACTGACTTGCAAGAATAGTCAGTGAGGATATGAGTTTGGACTATGAAGACCATGTTATTGTAGTTTGTTTACTTTTTGATGTAATGAAAGACTTATGAATGTATCTAGTGTTTCCAAGGCTACTAAACTAATCGGTCTTTCGAGACTTGATCTTTTGTGATCATGCCAATGTTACGAAGTTATGCACCGACTCTGGGTAGCTGGGGTCGGGGCGTTACATTTGTCGCGGGGAAAGAACGTCGCGGAAGAAGCATCGTGGAAGGAGAATCGTCGGCGTCGCGGAACACGGCGTCGCGTCGTCGATCTCCGAGAGTTCGACGTTCTTCGCGTTCTTTGCATTCTTCGCGTTCTTCGCGTTCTTCGCGAGGTGGATGAAGGTACAGATTCTCCAAATCCTCTCAACAATCAACCCGTCAACAAAAAGAAAAGGTGTTGGTCTTATTTTATTATTATGCCAACAGTTTGAAAACATGTTAAGAAACGAACCATTAATTCGGTGAATTAATGGTAACGACTTAATCGTCCATTTAATAGGAGCGTTTAAGAGTTTTAGAAAACGCCCCAGTTGACTTTTATTAATGAGGAGTTTTCGCGGGTGTGTTACTTAGAGGAAAAGAAACGGTGGGGCTCGTGCGGGCCCCACCTCACAAATATCCTACCAAGAGGGTAGGATATTTTGGATTGCACCCTATCCGCTTCAACTTAGCTCAAGTGGCTTTAAGTGGCTTTTAAGTGGCTTTAAGTGGCTTTAAGTGGCTTTTAAGTGAAATAAAAATAAAGTTGACGCACCACTTTATTTTATTTTTTTAACTTAATCCCAAAAATTTAAAAACCACACCCGAGCAAACGCAACTCCGGAAGAGGCATTTCTAAGCAAATACCGACGCTGCGATTCCATCGGTGCCCTCGGAATTTGATTCCGAGCACCGGTTCAAAAGTTAGAATAACCCGCTCGTTCGTTCGCTGAACGTACCCGAGCCAAACTTTGGAAAATGATTCCGGGCACGCCGGGCCTCGGAATCACGTACCGTCAGAAACTTCATTCTTGTAAAATTCCAAAGAAAATTAAGAAAAAAATTTCCTTGAAATTTACAGGTCTTTACATCACTCCCACCTCAGGGCTTTACGTCCCCATAAAGATACATCATAAACTAGGGAAACAAATGTGGGTACTGAGCACGTATCTGAGCCTCCTGGTCCCAAGTGCTCTCCTAGAGGTTCCCATGCTGCCATCTGATGCGTACTAGAGGAATCGATCGTCCACGTAGGACCCGCTCCGGTCGATCCTCGATCTCTACCGAAACCTCAACAAAAGTCGCCCCATCATCAACGTCTAGCTCCCCATGGTCAATGATGTGCGTTGGGTCGTGCACGTATCTCCTTAGCTGGGATACATGGAAGACGTCGTGCACCCGGTGCAACTGAGGTGGTAGAGCCAGGCGATAATCCACCTCGCCAATCCTGCTAAGGACCTGGAATGGTCCGATGAAGCATGGAGACAACTTGCCGCCTTGGCCAAATCTATGTAATCCACATCGAGGTGAGACACGCAAGAAGACGTGGTCGCCATCCTCGAACTCTAGTGGCCTCCGCCTCCTGTCAGCATAATACTTCTGCCGGCTCTGAGCTGTCTTCATCCGCTCTTGGATGACCTGGACCTTCTCTGTCATGGCCCGGACCATCTCTGGTCCCACAAGTGCTGACTCCCCAGGGTCTGTCCAGCACAAAGGAGATCTGCAAGGTAGGTCATACAATGCCTCGTACGGTGCCATCCCGATGGTGGAGTGGTAACTGTTGTTGTACGCAAACTCCACCAAGGGTAGGTGGTCCTCCCAGCTGCGACCAAAGTCGAGGACACATTCGCGGAGTATGTCCTCGAGATTCTGAATGGTCCTCTCCGTCTGACCATCCGTATGAGGGTGAAAGGCGGTGCTCATACGTAGCTGCGTTCCGAACGCCTCCTACAGCCCCTTCCAAAGCCAGGAAGTAAAGCGAGCATCTCAATCGAAGACGATAGAGGATGGCACACCGTGAAGTCGTACAATCTCCTGAACGTAGAGACGCCCCAAGCTCTCCACTGAGCCCTGCTCTCTGATGGGTAAGAAGTGAGCCGACTTGGTGAGTCGGTCGACAATCACCCAGATGGAGTCATGACCTCTGGAAGTGTGTGGAATTCCAGTCACGAAGTCCATAGATATCCCATCCCACTTCCACTCTGGGACCTCCAAGGGCTATACCAAGCCTGCTGGTACCTGATTCTCTCCCTTCACCTGCTGGCATGTGAGGCATCGTGAAACAAACTCTGCCACAGCCTTCTTCATGCCTGGCCACCAGTGATGTCGTCTGAGGTCCTGGTACATCTTCTCCACTCTAGGATGTACCGCCAAAGGAGAAGTGTGAAACTCTCTCAGCACCTCCTCTCATAAAGTGACTGGTACTCTGAAAATGACATTGTGCTCTGCTCCAAAGGAGAAACCATCAGGTGCCTGACCTGAGGATATCTGTGCATGTCGCGTCTCACAGTCAGCGTCCCCACGCTGTGCCTCTCTGACCCGCTGTAGTAGTGGAGGAGAGACTGTGAGAGACTGAAGGAAGGTTGCACCATCTTTATCCACGAAGTATATCCGCAAGGCGACTAGCTGCTCTGTTGCCTCCTCAAGTATCTGAATGTCCGTCCTCCTGCTGAGAGCATCAGATACCACGTTCCCCTTCCCAGGAGTATAGACTATCTCAAAGTCATAGTTCTGGAGAAACTCGATCCATCGCCGCTATCTCAGGTTCAGGTCCTTCTGAGAAAAGATGTACCTGAGACTCTGATGGTCAGAAAAGACTGTAAAGCACTCGCCCATCAGATAGTGTCGCCATGTCTTCATATTGAAGACCACTGCTGCTAACTCCAGGTCATGGGTAGCGTAGTTCTGCTCATGCGGCCTCAACTGACGTGATCCATAGGCGATCACCGCCCGCTCTTGCATCAGGACACATCCGAGTCCGGTCCCTGATGCATCGCAGTAAACTACGTACCCTACTCCCTCCTCAGGAAACCTCAAGATAGGGGCGTTGGTCAATCTCTGTCTCAGCTCCAGGAAGCTCTACTGACCTCTGTCTGACCACACAAAGGGTTTCCCCTTCTTCGTCAAAGCTGAGAGTGGTGCCGCAACTCTGGATAAGTCTGGCAGAAATCTCCGATAGTACCCGGCTAGTCCCAAGAAACTCCGCACCTCTGTCACGCTCCTGGGTGGCTCCCAAGCTAGCACTGCCTCGATTTTCGTAGGATCCACCGCAACTCCCGCCTCAGAGATGACGTGCCCCAAGAAGTGGACCTCACGTATCCAGAACTGACACTTCGAGAGCTTTTCATAAAGCCGGTGCTCTCAGAGTGTGTCTAGTACAACACGCAAGTGGTAGGCGTGCTCCTCCTTAGTCGTCGAGTATATCAAAATTTCATCGATGAAGACTACGACAAATCGATCGAGGTATGGCTGAAATATTCTGTTCATGAGGCCCATGAACACTACTGGAGCATTGGTTATGCCGAATGGCATAACCAAGAACTCATAGTGGCCATACCGACATCTGAAGGCCGTCTTCTGCACGTCCTCATCCTGAACTCTGAGCTGATGATAGCCTGACCTGAGGTCTATCTTCGAGAACCACCGTGCTCCCTTGAGCTGATCGAAGAGGTCATCAATACTCGGTAGCGGATACTTGTTCCTCACCGTCACCTGGTTCAGGCAAAGATAGTCGACACAAAGTCGCAAGCTCCCGTCCGCATTCTTGGCGAACAAAATCGGGGAAGCCCAGGGTGAAACACTGGGTCGGATGAACCCCTTGCCCTGCAAGTCCTCCAACTATACTCGTAGCTCTCGAAGCTCAGTGGGGGCCATCCGATACGCTGGAGTCGAAATCAGGGCTGTCCCGGGGTACATGTCAATATAAAAGTCTACCTCTCTGCAAGAAGGTAGCCCTGGAACGTCGTCGGGAAAGACGTCCGCATACGGATCCACCACTGCAGGAAAACTAGGACTCTGCACGTCAACTGATCCTAGGATGAGGCTAGCCAACTGATGAGTGATGGGTTGTCCTCTCCTCTGCGTAAGTCCATCCTGTGCTGTGAAGGCTCCCTTCTCACTGGTGAAGGTGAACCTGCTCCCGTCGGTGCATATACATCGCACCTTGCGCCTAATACAGTCAATATGTGCATGGACTGTAGATAACCAATCTATGCCCAGGATGACGTCGTAAGGCCTTGACGCCGCTACAAGAAGATCCCAGCCGAAGCTCTCGCCTCCTAGAGTAAGCTCACACTGCCGGCACCAATGCGTAATCGTCGAGTCTGCTCTTGTAGGAGTCTCTATCCGTAAGGATCGAGCCAACAGCTCTGTCGGAATCTCCGAGCTCCGAACAAGGGCAGCGGCTATGAAAGAGTGACTCGCTCCTGTGTCTATAAGAACTGCAGCAAGGGTGGAATAGACACAGATAGTACCTCGAATCATCTCGGGCACGCCGTGGTTGTAGGCCTCCGCTGCTTGGAGTTGTGCCTGTAACAGCCCAAGATTTTATGAAAAATATTCTTTTTAATTTTATTAATGTCTTGTGTTGTACGCTACACCAAAAGGAGCTTGCACAACACACATCCTTGACTTGTCTTTCATTACACACAATCGCGACCTTCCTCGATAGCGTGTGTAGTACGCAATACCGAGTTTCACTAAACAACGATATGCTATTAAAATACTATTATAACTAGCCGTTATGAATAGTAATAACCACCTTTTAAAATTTTAGAAATTTTAGCACTCAAAATGGACTTCATTTTTGGATTTAGCCTAAGGTGAAATTTTGGTACTTTTTGGATAACTTTCATATTCTGATGAATAGTGAAAATTACTAAATTATAATTAAAAACAACTTTTTTAATCAAAATAATTAATAGTGATAAATTATTAATTTGAGTGGTTTTAAAGTATATTTAGAATATATTTTTACAATTTAATACAATGTTGGTCATTGGATGTAATTTCACATTTAAACCAGACATAAACAAGTGACAATCTTTTGATAGATATTGTTTCTTAAAAACACGCTATTTGTTTTAACAACGGGGTTTAATTATAAAATTAATTAATGCAACTTCTATGTTATGAATTTGGTAAAATAGACTTCATTTTTGAATTCAGAATATGAAATATAGCTTAGGATGAAATTTTGGCATTGTTCTGAAAAACATCAATTTTTGATGAATAGTGAAACTACTAAGTGGTAGTTAAAAAACTGAATTTTTCATAAAACTTAATTTTACCGCTTCTGTGAATGGAATTTCAAAAATCCGAGAGACACAGTTGATGTCAGTAAGTAAAATTTGGTTCAATGAGATGAAAATAATTTTTGGTGAATAGTAACTTTTTACTTTTATTTACCACGGTTAAAAGTAAATAGGGTAATTAAGGGTAAAAATGATATTAATATTACCCTAACACATGTCCTAATCCTATTGGACAAGTGTATCTCGACCAAAAACAACCTTAAGTGTAAAATATTATCATTTAGGCCCACTTGGATTAGATTAGGACATTTATTATTATTTAATTCAAAGAAGAGTTAAAAGAGTTAAAATCAACATTTATTTACTAAAACATTTTTAATATAGGGTTATACATAAGATAAATTCGATTGTAAATATTCATTAGAAATCTAAAAAGATTTCCTACATAATGGTATTTTATTTATAATTTTTAGACATTAAATAATGTAATTTATTTATGACACAACGATGATGCAGTAATTATCTTATTAATGAAATATTGACACAATTGATGTTATAAATACCAAAATAAATGTAATTTGAGACTTTTTATGAATCCCACTAATTTTATAGGTTACTATGATATATTAGTGTTGATTTAATAAACTTTGTTTGAACATATAATTCTGTTATGACTTTTACAAAAATCATATATCAAATAGTGTCAAAATTGACACAAAATAGTTTTTAAATCAAATATTATATTATTAATTGTTATTTTATTCCTAAAAATCTAAGGTTCGGCCAAATGACTTAGATAAGGATATATATATTAATAATAAACAATTTGGGGTTCGTTTGGCATGTTATAGTAAGTGTATTAACCATATAGTGTAAGAAAACAAAAAGACACGGTAAAAGTTAAATTATTTAACTTAGAGTTAAATCTAATTGATAAGGTTAAAATAATACCCTAAACTTGTCTAAATCCTATTGGTTGATAGGATTTCGACCCATCCCCACTTTAGCTTCGAAATAAGACCCTTTGGAACCATTATAAACCGATTTTGACTTTAATATAAAATAATATTTTGAGATATTCCTAAGGTGCCCCTCTCCTCCCTTATAAAAGGGCACCTCCTCCCCCTCTTCCTCACACCAATTTGAGCACTCAAGCTCGGCCAACCCCTGCCAAAATCCCTTCTCCACTTCCCTAGAATAATCCTAGAGGTCCTGGTCTTCTTCAAAGACCAATATTAGTTTCCTAAGTGGAGGATTCAAAGAGGCGTTCCATAGAAGAGGTAATATCCATTACCGATCTTTTCAACTTCTTTCTTCTTCAACTTCTTCTTCTTTAGTTGTTTCATGATAAAGTAATAACATCATTATTTCTTATATACTGATATTTTATTATAAATATGAAACAACTCTAATTAACCTTCTATCCATCCTACGAAAAAAGGAAATCACCGCGCGTGCGTACGTACGGAATACCGTCTCCACGCCGTGGTGTAATCTATTTTCCGCCACCACCTTAATTGGATGGGTATAATGGTGTAATGAGTAACTATATATGATTATTATAAAGTTATATTGATACTGAAATAGTATACAAACACTTCAACACAATTCCACGACCATGGGAACGATATCATCGCTCGTGCGTACGTACGTACTACCGTCTCCACGACGCGATGAGATTCATTCTCAATGATTAACCATTCATGAATGATTATAAAGTATATATAATAAGTACAAATGAAATATATGAAATAATAATGATACTGGATTTATTTATATTTATATGTATGTCATCAACTTAATTCCATTCAATTCAATAAGGAAACGAAAACAGCGTTCATGCGTACGTACGGACTACCGTCTCCATGAACGGTGTATTTCTTTCCATTTAATGATTTTTTATATATATGTATATTATGAATATATATATATATAAATCATGTTTTATATTCTGGAATTAAGTAATCATGATCTAAGTAATCATATGAATAATTACAAGTCAAAACACGGACGACAAATGAAACAATTTTACCCAAAACGCTCTTTAACATGGATTTTACAAAAGAACGGGTAATATAATGTCATAAGTGAACCATATATGATATCATAACAATGAATATGATTCTGTAATAATTCAATGACATTATTTAAATCATTATACAGGAGGTTCGGACACTTACGAAGCAAATCGGACCTAAGGTAAGAGAAATATCACAATCTCATTTTTATCCGAGATTGTTTATTCGTAAGTATTTAATGGGGTGTATTTTATCATCCACATCCATGTTTCATCAATATGTAATATTATTTCCGTCCACCTACAATTGTTTAAATCCATTTTTACCCTTCGGTGAGTTTTTAGTAATATGTATGAAAGGAATCTTTTGTCGTTTTTCGTACGAGGTACTTTTTGACTTTTCCGACAAAAGTACGAAGAATGTTTTTTTTAACTTATACAGCATGAATGGATTTTTAAAACTTTATTTCCAAGAAGCTTCCTTTACAAGTTTTCAAGTTTATTTTTAATCAACTTCTTTTAGTTTATAATTGTATGACATGTTAAGAAAAGAAAAGTGTTTTTTTGAAGTAGAAAGGATATTTTCCTCAAGAATGGAGTTCAAATGTTTTATCAAAATTATTTTCCATCTAAGATAATATAGGGTTCTGTTTTTATCCCTATTATTACATTTATTTGATTATGTTTTGAGGGAATTATTTTTATGAAGTCATTTACCTTATATGATTTGTTTTATGATGTCATGATGTTTCAAGAATCCCATTTTTGTTATATGTGTTATGCGATGATGTATGATTTATGATTATGTGGCACACATAAGAAAGGATTCATTATAAGATGGGTGGGACCTATATCTCCCTCCAATGCATTGGGTAAAGATTTTATATCTCATGAGATAGACATGGCTGGAACGGTAGGTTATACCGGTTCAGTGAAACAGGACTGGAACGAGGGTGACTCGGTTCAGAAAGGGACTTTGTCCACTAAGATAGTCTTGGCAATGAGTCTTGACTAACAAAAAATGATTCTCTATGATTATGTGTGTATGCCACAAAGTTTCATGTTTTAAGTTATTCTTATTGGGATTTCATTTCACTACTATGATTTATCCCATGTTATGAAATTATGCTCTCTTTTGCAGGTTAAGATTTCCAAAATTTATGTTCTTATGAATATGATGTGATTGATTTTTCTTTTGTTTACCCTTACTGAGCATTTGAGCTCACCCTTTTATGTTTTCTTTTCCCCAGGATATAAATAAAGGTTTTAGGTATTAAAAAAAAGGGAAGATCTTTATGGGAGATATTGAAGATCTTTCACCACGATTAGAAGATTACGTTCCGAGTTTCCAAAGACACTAAACTATTACGATCCTTGTGTGTGTGTTTTTGTTATGTACTAAGTATTCCGCAAAAGTAATGTAATGTCCATGTACGATAATCTTCGGGTCTCTACAGTGCCTGTCTCTGCCCGCCAGCTCCCTGTGGCGGGGGTGGACCTCCTGGTGGTGGTAGTGGTAGAGCCTCAAAGCGTCACCCACCACCTGCTGCTCGGCCAGCTCCTATGCCTCATCCGCCTCCTCCTTGCGGACCTCCACGGTCGACCCTCTGCCTCTGCCTGGGTGGCCCTTCAACCGTCTGCTGCTCCTCGGCACGGTGGGTCGGGTAGTCACGAGCCATGTGGCCCTGCCCACCGCATGTGTAGCACTGCCTGCCTCTCGAAAGACTGGATCCACGCTGTGTTCCCTGCACTGCTGAGCCAGTGTCCTGAGGTCGTCTGTATAAGGGTCTGGTCTGCCTAGACCCCTGAGTCATCCGTCGACTTCCTACCGCAGAAGAATCTGCTACGTGCCGCCCCGCGGTAGGTCTCACTGCTGATGAAGGCTCAGCAAGAAAGCTCTCGATCAAAAGGGCTCGCTCCAGTACTCTTGCCTGAGTCGGAATGCTGAGGGAGATCAGCGATGCCCTGATCTCATGTCTCAATCCCTGCTCAAAGGTCCGGGCCCAGAAGAATGGGTCTCGTACCATGTCGGTCGAGTAGCGAGAGAGATCGGTAAATCTCACCGAGTAATGGGTGACCGTCAAGCTGCCCTGCCGCAGCTGAAGAAGCTACTGGATGCGTACTGCATGGAGGGTGGCCGAGACGAACTCTGAGTGGAAGAGGCCCTCAAAGTCTGTCCAGAGAAGAGATGCCTCATCGTGCACCTGGAGCATCAAGCTCCACCATCGGGCTGCTGCTGCGTGCAGTAGGCTCGCTGCGAGGATCACCATGAGGTCTGCTGGTGTCCTTACTAACTAGAAAACTCGCACCACTGCCTCCAGCCAGTCCTCGGCTGCCTGGGGGTCCGTCTCCCCATAGAACCTGGGTGGTCGCTGGCGCTGGAACTCATGCAGTGCACTAAGGCGACGTGCATCATCAACAGCGGGTGCTGGAAGTATTGGTGGCTTGGCGGGTAAAGGTATCGTCGGTGCCTCAGCTGTCAAAGGGCCCTGTACCGAGGCCTCGTCGCTCGGCGGGCTGTCGTCACGCTCAACTCTCGGAACCCTAGCTGGCTGCCGTCGTGGGGCCATCCTGAAAAGGAAACAGATGCGCCACAGTCAGAACAGTATACCTGGTGAGCTGACACAAAGTAATCACAAAGAAAACTTGAAACACACACGCAATCAATGTTTTCGTGCATTGAGTCAGAAATCAAAAGTCAGGGTCCTGGTGTTCGGATACGTCGGCTGCCGCACCAACACTGGACTCCCTGGACTGATAAACATACCCAATACGCTAAACACTATTTCTTCACATAGAAAAAGATCAGAGTCTGTGGTAGAACCGAACTCCTCTGATACCAATTTGTCACGACCCGTCCTCGGGGCTCGTGCTGTGACTACCCCAAGCCCGCCTTCCATAGGTCAGGGGCTGTCGACTAGCACCAAGACGTAAATCATGAAAAAAGGGAAGGCATTGCCTTTGTAAAGTAAACTACAAACACCACAGAGCAAGCAGGCAGAAGTGAGCACTAAGTAAAAATTGGTACAACAGTAAGTGCGGAAAGTAAGTGGGCCAGAATACAAACCCAAACTGAAAGTAAAGTACAGCTCGAAAGGGAAAATAACAACTGAAAAGTAAATCCGCAACGTCGAGCCGTCCATTGGAAGTCCCACCTGAAGGGTGGTTACAGATAGCCTCCACTGCTCCTCGGGTCCAACCGACCGCTCCGAGTACGTCCCACCCGGTGGTCCACCTCCAGGTACCATCCTGCTCCGCAAGCCTTTACCACGATCAGCGTTTTCCATCGTCTGCAACCAACACAACGTAGTGCGGGCATAGCCCGTGTAGGGGTGAGTATAAGCTACTCAGTAAGGACCCCAAGACCCCCGAAGGTCTCCCAGAATCCACAAAGGATAATCCACAAAGGAAATATACAATCACGAAGTAACATCCGAAACTGCTTAGGTATATGCCCATACATATACCTAAGTCATCAATTCTCGTTCGGCTCCAACATCCGAGCCCAAGTACAACCCAGTCCACGCAGGAAAGCAAAACGTAAATCCACATAGGATAGCACAACACAATCCACAAAGGAAATAAAACAAGGTTTCAGCTCACACAGGTATACTTCTTCATATGACGATAAAGATGACCATATATTGCCACTGATTCATCTAAGCCATCGGACCCACAAAGGATCGATAGGTACTAACCCCCGCAATGACCCACAAAGGATCTGACCCACAAAGTATCGATAGGTAACTAACCCCCGCAATGACCCACAAAGGATCGATAAGTAACTAACCCCTGCAAAGACCCACACAGGATCGGACCCACACAGGATCTGTAGGCGCTATCCCACACAGGACCGCTGAGCGCTGACCCACACAAGATCGGACCAACACAGGATCGGTAGCACTGACCCACAAAGGATCGTTGAGTGCTGTATTCGTCGTCTAATCCACTGAGGATCTCTGCACAGTCATCGTCGAATCCACTGAGGATCTATGCACAGTCGTCGTCGTCGTCGCAATAGCAGTCGCAGCCAGCTCTAGGGTTCCCGCACACAGCAAGCTCATTCAGGAGGGTCTGCTCCATGAGCCGAGAGGCTGATACATCAACTGAAACATAGTCCAGAGTTGATGTATCCAAAAGTTCCGTATCGTCAACAGGAACTCAACGTCGCAGATGGCGCGTCGATCGGACGCCCGGTCTGAGAGTTATTGGCTTTTTCGTCCCAGGGGCCCGGTTGGTTTTTAAGTCAAAACCAACCCGACCGTACTCCACCTGCATCCAAACCTCGGGCGGAGTAAGCCAAAATATCCTTCTTACTTAGAGGAATTCAACAAAGTCGACGGCACGTCAATCGGACGTCCGAAGCTCAAGATATGAGCGTTTCCGTTCCGAGGGCCAGGTTGGTTTCATGTACGAACCAACCCTGCCGAACCCAAAGTATTCCAAAACCTTGAGTTTGATATACCGAAACGACCGTCTCGATCCAAGGATCGCATCGCCACTGACGGCGTGTCGATCGGAGGCTCGTAGCTCAAGATACGGGCAAAAGACCGGAAAGGGTCCGAAAACGGGGGGTCTGAGCCCGGGCCCCCCCCCCCCCCCCCCCCCGGGTCGGCCCGAACCGGGTCGACCCGACCCTGGTCCAGGTCCGACCCGACCGGCGCGCTGGCGCTGGCCAGCCGCCGCGGCCCCCGCGCGGGGGCCGCTTCGTAACACCCGGACACGGCTTAAGCCGC
Source organism: Viscum album (assembly GCA_963277665.1). Lineage (NCBI taxonomy): Eukaryota > Viridiplantae > Streptophyta > Magnoliopsida > Santalales > Viscaceae > Viscum > Viscum album. The sequence continues at coordinate 1,780,714,195 of OY728157.1, forward strand.
GTCCCTCCTCCGCGGTCCCGCGCGGCCGCGGGACCGCCGAAGACCCGCCGCGGCTCCGCGGACCACCGGACGCGCTCCGGTGGTCCTATTTGCACGCGTTCTTCGCCAGTGCTCGTCCCGGGACTCGTTCTTCACTGCAAAGCCTTCAAAATTATCTTGAGGCCCCGTTTGTCGTCGTCCGCCAATCCACGCATAACAAACAAAAAGGGCGGTGGGTTCGGACTTGTTCGTTGGTCCGCACCCACCGCGTTAGCGGTTTTTAAAGTCTCAAAACAAACATATTTAACAAATGGGGATATAAATCACAAATATTTAAAAGGAACAACCCCTACCTCGATGTTGTCATTGGACATGAGTTCTTCGCGGGATTGACCGTCGCAGAAGAAGAGGATTGTCGCGTTGCGGAAGGGCGTCGCGTCGTCGCGGTATACGATGTCGTGTCAACGATCTCCGAGAGGTAAAGAAAATAAACGGATTTAATTTCATGAATTAAATCCATGTCAAGGATAAAATCCATAAAGGAATTTAAAGATTTGAAATCTCCTACCTCAAGCAGTTGATCGAAGATTTTTCGCGGGGAAAGAACGTCGCGGAAGAAGCATCGTGGAAGGAGAATCGTCGGCATCGCGGAACACGGCGTCGTGTCGTCGATCTCCAAGAGTTCGGCGTTCTTCACGTTCTTCATGAGGAGGATGAAGGTACAGATTCTCCAAATCCTCTCAACAATCAACCCGTCAACAAAAAGAAAAGGTGTTGGTCGTATTTTATTATTATGCCAACAGTTTGAAAACATGTTAAGAAACGAACCATTAATTCGGTGAATTAATGGTAACGACTTAACTGTCCATTTAATAGGAGCGTTTAAGAGTTTTAGAAAACGCCCCAGTTGACTTTTATTAATGAGGAGTTTTCGCGGGTGCGTTACTTAGAGGAAAAGAAACGGTGGGGCTCGTGCGGGCCCCACCTCACAAATATCCTACCAAGAGGGTAGGATATTTTGGATTGCACCCTATCCGCTTCAACTTAGCTCAAGTGGCTTTAAGTGGCTTTTAAATGGATTTAAGTGGCTTTTAAGTGAAATAAAAATAAAGTTGTCGCACCACTTTATTTTATTTCTTAACATAATCCCAAAAATTTAAAAACCACACCCGAGCAAACTCAACTCCAGAAGAGGTGTTTCTAAGAAAATATCAGCGTTGCGATTCCATCGGTGCCCTTAGAATTTGATTCCGAGCACCGGTTCAAAAGTTAGAAAAACTCGCTCGTTCGTTCACTGAACGTACCCAAGCCAAACTTCAGAAAATGATTCTGGGCACACCGGGCCTCGGAATCACGTGCCGTCAGAAACTACATTCTTGTAAAATTCCAAAGAAAATTAAGAAAAAAATTTCCTTGAAATTTACGGATCTTTACAACTAAGACCAAAAATAAATAAATATTTTTTTTTTAAAAAACCAAAAATTTCCCTAGAAGTTAATTTTTATATGATTAATTAAAATTTGAAAATAATTTTTTCATTTTCATATTCTATAATTTATAAAATAAAATTTTAAATAAATATTTATAATAAAATATATTAATAAATTCTTTTCCATTTTGATTTAAAATTTAATTAATATTTTTATAATGAATATGACTATCTAATTTATATTATTAAACATTAAAATGATTTATAATATCATTTCCGATATTGTTACATTTTATCCTACTGAAGGGTCCCATATTATGTTGGTCCTTCCACGGATCTTATTTTTATAAAGGGAAATCATGTTTTAAGGGAGGGACCATACTTACAAGTTTTGAATATTTTAGGATGGACCATATGCGAGACAGCATAACATCATGAGATAAGGATGATGATGTTATAGAATTTGGTTTCATATTATTAGAAATTTTACCATTCCATTTAACATCACGTGGTAAGTATTTCCATGAATCCCACGTGGGTTTATGAGACCATATGAAGGATTCGTGGATTGCATCAGAACATGGTACCATGAGTGTCACCACACATCCCATAATAAGGAAATAAATTCACACATAGTTATTATAAAGAATGGTCCCAGTATAGATCTAGCATATACATAAGAAGAGGTAACTATTATTACCACAAGTTATCCTAAAACATGCTAATGAAATAAGTAAATATGACTCTAGTCATCAAATCTTCGAAGAAAAAGAGATCCCAATTATTCAATATGAATATTTTCCTATTATAATATCTGATTCACATATAAATAGACCTAAAATTTAAGTCTATAATGGGGAATTTGTACCTTTGAATAGGTACAAGTAATAATAAATATATACTGAGGGATCTATTGTGTAGAACTAAATTTTAAGTAATAAAGTGAGGCCTCGTGGAATGGATCACTTTAAGAAAATTAATGTCAAACATGGGGGATTCCCTTCCATGTTGTTTAATTTCATATTACATAACCTCTAATCATTATGTTTTTAAAATTATTACTTTGAGGACTCATATGTATAATTTTCACACATGTCCAATACATTCCCTATAATGAACCAAACTAATTACAATTAATATTACATGTATTTAATATAAATATTTGATAAACACAACCCAATATTCCATACCAAGTATATTTATAAGATTTGGTTTATAAAACATTGATTTGAAAATTATATAGAAAAAATTATTTTTATCTCCCTAATTATCTCATAGATCTCCTTGAGCTTCTAAAACTCCACAAGATAACATTACGAGTACATAAAAAAAGGGGAAATATATAAATCATAGTAATGGAATGAACATTATAATGAATCGTAACATATGATTCAAATGGAATTACATAATATTATAAAATTTAAGGTTTATGAATAATCATATTGAATTTATGACACAAAGAATATTGGATCATAATATTATGAAATTATAGAAATATGGAAGCATCATAATATACAACATCTTAAGCATATGCTAAGGCTTGATATGGAAACATCATAACATAGTGGACAGAGTCCCATAATGGATTTAGTTTAATCCTTAATCTCATCCCTATATTCTCACAAGATATAAACATATCCTATTGAATTATAATACTACCTGGGTTAATCCATCATAACATGTAAATTCTTATGTGTTCCATATAAGGAAATCAAACATAAGGAATAATCATAAGAAATACTCTAGAAATGAAATGGGTTGCAAAATATTTCCTAAAAAATAATCAAAGGATATTTCATAAGGATTCAATAGAGAATAATCAATTTTATATTTGGAGTAATTATATTTTTATTAATAAGTAAATTTAAAAAATATTAAATTTATCTAAATAAAATTTCATGAGTAATGGTGAAGAATTAATTTCAGAAATAAATATCACTGTCAAGGTTTTTATAGAATGTATGAAGGTTTAATAATGGTAAGCACATCATATTTTTCATAACACAAAAAATTGATCAGGACCGTTCCAAAAAAATATTTTTATTTTAAAATAAATTATTACTAAAACAAATTTAATGAGGTAGTCTATGACATGAAATAAGTATTCATAAGTTACTTTAAATTTGGTTTAAATAAAATAATTATTTGGGAAAAGAACTTCAAAGGCCTGTATATAACCTCAAAAATAAATTATGATAAAATATGAATATATGATAGGTATATATATACAAAATATATAAGGTTTTAAGAACAAAATTAATTATATAATGTGTGGTAGAGAGTGATAAGGAATAACCCAATGAAAAAAATGTGGTTAAGAGAGTTCTCTTACCTCCAGCTTAGATTCATTATGTAATTTCAATTACTGCTAACAAAAATAAAATTTTATTTATTAAATACATGATTTAGAATATTATTAAGTCATAATTAATATATTTTTCATATTTTTTGTTAGTTTAGATTTATTTAATTGATATAATATGTCTATATTCACTGTTCTATGACCATTCTTTTCATGGTTCCATGTCAGATTCATTTGTGTCTAATTATGAAAATTATTATAGAATGGTTTCATACCCATATAAATGTGATGTAATGATTTAAAATTATTTATATGGCTTAAAAATGGTTCTAAATTTCATATATTATTAAAATACACATGATTCATAAAGAAAAAATAATATAATTCTATAGTTTATACACTAAAGTTGTATTTCTGACCATAGTGAACTTAGTTTTAATTTACATGAAAATTTATCCATTCAATAACATGAAAAAATATTATATAATTATTCATAAAATTTTTCACTATAGTAAATTAATTAAAACTATCCTTGAAGGATGTGGTTAAAAATGAAGTACCATGTTCATTGAGGTTATGGACCGACTATAATGTGAACAATGTTTTCATTTTTGACTGAAATGAGAAGAGGTTGGATAACGGATGTTACATTAACAAAAAAACCACTATATTTGTTATATTAGATTAATTATTTCATTTTTTATTTAGGAGGTAAGGAGGTATATTAAGAAGAAAATAATTTAAAATAGATAGGTTGAGAATATTACATATTTTAACAGCATCTATTAAAATACACCTTACGGTATATTGGTTTATAATTTGGTTGAGAAAAGTACAATGTGGATGTGGGGGATATGGTTTGTAAGGTAAATGAGAAGAGATTTATCATGATCAAAGTCTTAGAAGGTGTGAGGAGAATGAGTGGTATTTATAAGGGGGTGAGAGACATGTTTTTAATATAATATTCATTAGTTTATTATTTTTTCTCAATTCCATCAATAGTGATAGATATTATGACTAAATATAGTAATTATTTCATTTCAGGATAATATAATGGTTTCATACATCATCCATTACTCACTAATTCATGTATTTGTCTTATAATGTTAAATAATCTATTTTTTAGTATTTAATCATTGATAAAAATTCAACCATTTTATAAAAATACCAAAAAACCCATGTTAACATTTTTTTAATTAGTATATTAAAAAATGAAATCCATTTTATTGAAATATTTTTCTAACTGTGGAAAATTTAATTTATAAATAAAATATTCATTTACTCAAAAAAGCCAAATTTTTATATTGTGATCAATTTTTTTACCCTTTGAAAAATCACTTATAGTCTCATAGAATAAGTTATTCATTATAATAAAACTAAATATTATATTATAAAAAATTTATTAATATTAATTTTACATAAAATATTTTTATTTTTGAAAAAAAATAAATAAAACATGAATTTTTTACAAAAATAAATACACTTATTTTATTATTTTTCAAAAAAGTATTTATCTACAAGATGCTGTAAATTTGTTATATTTTCATTTAATAAGTCACATAAATATTATTTTACTATCCCATAAATAATGTTACTATTTTAGAGGTTATATTTATATTCCATACCATGATATTACCATTCTAATAGATAACTTTCTAACTTTCATATGCATTTCGAACCATCAATAAATACTCCATTTTTCATTCACTTATATTTTTTCTCAAGGTTGTATATTTATATATTTAAAATATATGTTCCATTTATAATATGATTATTTATTTATATGATGTTTATTTGAGTAAAATAAATCTAGGGAATCAATCATATCTAATTTCTGAAAAAATAGTTATATTTTTTCTATTTTCTATCTCATTGTAACACTTAGTTTTTATGTCTATATTTATTCTCTAAATGTAGTTTTTTAATTTATAGTATAACTTTTTTTATTTTTATATTGTAGTTAATTTGTTTTATATTATTCTATATTAACATGTGTGACTCACATACAAATTTATAAGGAAAAAAATTATTCATAATAGTCTAGGTTTTTATATTCTTCCCCCCTTAAGATATTTCTCTCTCAGAATTTTATTTCACCCACTGAGATGACAATAGATGAGGTAACTTATTTCTTCCTAAAATTCCCATGTTTTCTCCTAATATATACAGTTATTCTATATTACATTGACTATGTGAGTATTTATTGTGTGGAAATTTGTCTATATGGTCTAATATTTTCATTAGTTTCTCCTCATAAGCGAGATCATTCTCTAAATGTACCACCTCAAAATTCAATAAACATGATAGATTTTGAATTATATTCATCAATATAGATATGAGGAACATGTTTTGTAATTGATACAATGTTGGTGGGAGTTCTAGTCGATAGACCATGTCTCTAATGAAGTCAAGAATCTCAAAGGGGACAATATACCAAGGAAATAGATTTTCTTTCTTCCCAAACATCATGAATCTCTTTCATATATATTTTCAAAGGAAAACTTTATCTCCAACCTCAAAAAATTGGTCTCTCTAAATGTTATTTGCATATATCTTTTCCAAACACTAACATAAGCTGATGTGATACTAAATGGTCTTGAAATTTCTTATATTTCTTTAACCATTTCAAGTCACAACAGCTTGAATTCACTAACTTTATCCTAACATATAGTTATCCTGAATCTATTCCCATATAGAGATTTATATAGATACATTCGGATGCTTGGGTAAAATATATTATTTTATGAGAAATCAAATATAAGAAGATGTTGATCCCATCCACTTTTAATGTATACTAAACATCTTCTCAACATGTTCTCAAGTGTGTTGACAGTTTTCTCATACTATGAATCAGTTTAGGGGTGAAAAGATACAAGGAATTTAAACTCAGTGTATAGATCATGTTGGAGACTTTTCCATAACTTGGAGTTAAACCCTATATCTTGATTGGATACAATAGATATTTGTGTTCTATCCAACCTCACCACTTCCTCAATGTATATACTTATAAGTTGATCGAGTGATAAGTCCTATTGAATTATAATGAAGTCACAATTATTTTTAAGAAGATACACTATAAACCATATATAATTATATCCTCTTAATGTATTTTTAATACTAGTGAAAATTTCCATGGTGATGTTTTTTCATTTCCTTTTTGGTTTAAGTAATAGTTGCCTCATTCTATTAAACGTTTCCCCTCTAACTTCCCTTGTTGACACACAAAGAAAATTCATGTATATTCCATGATTTGGTTCCTCATATTATATAACTAATAGTTATCTTAGAGATATAAATATATATCCAAGATACATTATTGGTTTTATAATGTTGAGTTATGTGTATCATTCAATAGCTTCTTTTTAATCACAAATATAAATGGTACACATAGTCATGACCCATAAGATCCTGAACTTGTATGGAGATATGTCCATATTTAAATTTAAGTTGAACTACCATTGTTATGATAAATGAAGTTTTTCTTGGGTGAATGGGGAATTTTATGGGTGTTCTAGAGGCATGGGACCTGAGAGGAGGAGAAAAAAGGCCAAATAGTGTTCAACACATGGTTGGTGCATAGTTAATACAAACCTTGTTCCTGATTAAGGAAATTTTGTGGCCAAATATCATCTTGAATAAAATATGTTTCATGGGATTTTCATGTTTTTCTAAACCATTTGGGTGATCCAAGAAACCATGCATATTATCCCTTATTGTATAGAAGAATCTGCATAGTTGGTGCATAGTTTGGAAAACCATGATGCCCTTAAATAGTGGGAGATTCCCATTTTCCCTATCAAGAATTATGGGTTTTAACCCAAATTCCTTCCTTATTCCTCCTCTAGTAGAATGGTTAATTATCCAAACCCTATAATAATTCCATGATATGATTCTATATCAGTTCTTAGGTGTTTGGAGTGTGTTTGGTAATGAATCAAAGATCGATTTGAGTATAATGAACCTCTCCATTTATTTTTCTAGATCAGGTCTTGAATAACCATTATACTTATTTGGAAGGCCTAAAACCCTCACATTCCTCGAAGATTCAATGTTAGGACTTTATTGGGTGTTTTATTTTTAATCAGGGGTGTGGGTTGATCAAGTGTTCATCAATGTGCAGGAGTATGATGCTCTTAATGTTTTTTCACAAATTCTTGATGTTTTATAAGTGAATTTGGTTGTGCTAAGGTAATTATACATTAATTTTAAATATAATTGATAATTTAAAGTTTTTTATCCTTATATTGAGGTGACATACCCTTTATAGACCCTATTTAGATCATTGAAGAAATTAGAACAAACCTTAGGCTACCCTGGGGGTGTTCCAAACACTTTAGAATGGTGAATGGAGTCTCTAAACATTGAGATGGTTTAATTATGAAAATGTATGGATTGAAAATAGTGAATTGGTACATGATCATGGATAAAAAGGGATAAATGAATTAATTATATGTTGTATTTTGTGAAATTCCTATTATACAAGAATGGATTAAATGTTGTGTTTTGGTTCTTGACCTAATTATGATTTTTAAATGATGAAAATGATGTTTAAAAGTGGGAAATTTTTTCCAAAGAGGGATTGAAATCAATGTGATTTCAAAATGTGTTGTGCTATGATATTTAATATTATAATTTGAAATTATGTGTTTGGAACTTTACTTGTGAAAATAATTAATGGTTTTTTGAATGGTTTAAATGGAGATGGAATCCTTTGGTCATGTTTTAACATTCAAATAGGGACACCCACATTTGAAGGGGAATCGTCATGATTATTTCAAATGAGTATTTTGAATTGTTTTTATTCCATGATTTGTGTTTAAAGGTTTATTGGGACTATAGTCGTTGAATTGGTATATGGGTTAGTGAGATTGGACCCCTGAAGATTATGTTGTTATATTAACATGGTTATGAAATGAAATAAATGATGAATGTTCATTATTTATGACATAACACTTGGGTGTATTTTAATTATAGATATATGTTTCAATGGGTTATGTCATGTAAGTGGGTAATTTATAATGAGTTATGAAATAAATTTTGAATGATTTTAAAATACATGATTTTTTGGGTAGTTTATGGTGCAGTTAAAGGAGAATTTGCACATGGATTCATGGATGTTTGAGAATTAGATTGGGGATCCTTCCACTGGTGGGAAAAAATGATGCTCTAGGCACACCGATATAATTAAAGGGTTAAGGAGTTGGAATCAGGCACTAGGCCCCTAATAGTTACATTTGGTGGGACTACCTAGACGGAGGATCCAATGTATGTGTTGTGTGATGTATGGTTGGGATGTCAGACTAAGGCTCTATTATTTCCAATTTATGTACTTTTTCAGGTTTGGGATGTAATAATTATTCTCTAGGATTCCCAAACACATGGGAATGGTTTTATTTCTGGACTGAGGATCAAAGGTTTGTTGATAAATTCTTATTAATGTCTTCTCCCTTGTGATTGAAAGTGGGTCCCCTTATGATATGTTTGGGGATCCAATGTGACTAAATATGGTACATTTGATTGGTTGGACCTATAAAACATAGTTGATAAAATAGTTCCCTTTTTATATTTCTAAAGAGTTAAATATGTTCCTTTTTGTTTCCATGTTTATTTATTACACCTCTTTACCTACATACACTATTGTAATGACTATTTATTGCTTTAGGAACAATTATTTGTGGCCTAATGAGTTATAATCACACCCTTGTTATACCTCCATGGAACTTTGACACCTGAGCATATACTATTTGTTTTCAAGTACAAGTTGAGGGCATGTAGCTAATGTATTTTCTTCCATGGGTTTTTTGTTTGTATCTTGGGATGTTGGGACCGGGGTGGGACATAGGTTCATGTTCGGGGTCTTGGGTAGTTTGGTTTGGACCGTATTTTTACGACTACCTAACATGTAGTGTATTCATAATATTTTTATGGCATGTGTTACTTGGTTACTTGATGACATCGGTTGTATGTTTTACTTTTTATTTATGCCTGATGGTTATTATATCTATTGATATTATTTCTACAATTTCATTACTCTGATAAGAGAGTATATCCTCCCTAAAGTTTCTCTTTAGACTTGTGCTACTAGTTGGAGGCCATTGGAATATGGGGAGGTGTGCATGAAGTCATAAAAACACCTGTCTCAAGGAAATATGTATAGTGGCCTCCTGAATGGTATGTTACAAGGTCAAATCAAAGTATGTAGTTTTTCTTACTATTTGGACATGGTATACATGAGAATATGATCTTTTTGGCTCCTATTAATGAGCTTGTGCATGGGTTCCTACATCACCATGCATAAGGGAAAATCCATGTTTCCATGGGTGGGAATTGATATTTGGTTTTATGTTTTTGTATTAGATTGTTATTTCCACCATGAGTGTAATACTTGGATGTGATATTATCAGTTTATGAGGTTTTATCTCTTGGACTAGTATATAAATAAGGGGTGTGAGTTAATGCATCATGATAGTCACATATAATTTATTGGTCACGTATATATTTCTTATAATTCTTAGTTCCTTTGGATTCATATGATGGTAATTTACATTTATTTTATGGATTATGTCTATTTATCTTCCCTAAAAAGTGACTAATAAATACTAATTTTTGAAATATGAATTTTAATGAATCTTTGATTTTGAGGGGTTTGATTAAATAAAAGTTTTTTTGAAAGTGTAAGACCCTAGAGTTTTTTAAATGTAAAATTTTGGAATCTGAGACCTTGATGGGTTGTAAGTTATGGTTAATGAAGTTTTTCTTATTGTGTCCATGTTTAGGATTTGACCTTGATGTTTCTAAATGAATTTTGTTAATGTAGTTGTGGTGACTATGTTGGGTTGATTCCTTGATAATTTTCTTTTAGACCCTATAATGGTTGTTTGGATCATAGTACCTACGTATTTGCATGGGTGTTCTTAGTGAGAGTTATAGAGTAAGACGTTTCTTGGTTCATTATACACAATGTGTTTTGGATAGTGGGTAAGATTTTTTACCATGAGTAGCATGTTATTTGAGGCTTAACATGCTGGCATCAAAGGGATAGCCAATGTCATTTTCTTAAGTAACTCCAGTTTGGTAGTTGATGTCATTGGATTTCAAGGTGACTTGTGAGAGAGGTTTTATGGGGTTGTAAGTGATTTCAGGAATGAATGATATGGGAAGACTCTTAGGACACTGATAGTGTCATTCATAGAGTGTTTCCAAGTGCGGGTTTATCTTAGATGGTTATGTGGGAAGGTTCATGGTTCTGAAAAAATGAAGTGAATGGTGGTAATGAGTTGAAATTTTTAGAGAATATAGAGTATCCTTGAAGTAGATTGGCCTAATGTTGAAGGTTCCTTATAACTGAATCACGATTGGTTGATTTATAGGTGGAATTGATGAATGGTTGGTTCTGTCATTTGTGGTGAATGAGCATAGTTATGACTTAGTTCCTTGATCAGGGTGGCATATATGTGGTTGATATTGAGTGTGAGATAGATTTGGGATGAGTAAAGTTCATTTGGAACCTTTCCATATGGCCTTGATTCTATCGATGCAGGAGTTGATGATGTTTTTGGGTGAACAATACACAACTGACCAAAGCTTGGATAAATGATTTGGCATGGATGTGACACCCAAGATATTGGTGGTCATGTGGTTAGGATTTATTGCATGAGTTGTTGGTTTCATGGATAATAATATTGAGAATGCTTCGATTCCAATGAGAATGATGGGCTAGGAGGCATGGTCATATGGGTGAGCAGTTGTTGGACCTAGCTCTCATGATGTACAACTTGTGTGGTCTAGATTCAGGTTCAATGTGTGGTCACATGAAAGTGTGATACCTTGAGGGATTGAGTAGGTCTAGATGTGGGAATGTACTAGAAATGCATGATGCCAATTTGTGTGGATGGGCAGGTGGCTCTAGATAAGCACCCATTTTACATTTATGTGATCATAGTGGGAAGCACAAGTTATGCATGAGATAGTTCATTGTGGATCAAAGAGGTGTTTTTTGTGTTTTCATCTAAATATATAGGGTCATTCAGGATGAAATCAGGTGGTGTAACAATAGTGGTTCAAAAGGAGATGTTGGGGTCGGACCGTTTGTCAGAAGTTCATGTAGTGGTAGTGATTTTTGTTAGAGACCCCATTTGATTTGTGGTGTTTGAGTGTATAAGAGACGTTGGAGAGTAGGGAATCAAAATACTTTTGGTATTTTAAAGTTTTTTAATGTTTTATTTTATATAAGTGATTTTTATTTGGTGGTGGTGTTAGTCAAATTATTCTTAGCGTACTTTTAGCTAGTGGTGATCATGTCAAATATATTGACATCATCCTGGGTACTCTAGGAGAGATATGGATTTACACCTATCTACCAAAATTATTTTTTATTAGAAATGGATTCTCTTGGAGGATACACCCACAAAGTGGTAAATGTAGAATCATACGGTGGAGAGTACATTGATGACCATCTATGAGAGAGTTCCTCAAGATGGACTAGATGATGATGAATTCCATGGGTTCCATTCTATGAAGCCGATAATGGGTAGTGGTTAATGTGGTTTATGTTGTTAGGGGAAATATTTGGACAACCAAAAAAAAATTTGGATCATCTTGTGATAGAAGCATGAGCTATGTTGGTTGAAACTGATTCAAGAATGTAGTGAGGATAATAGACTTAATGTGGGGACTGGTATGTCAGTTTTGGTTGAATAGGGAAGACTGTGGAGTGGATGTGGTGTCATCATGATTGTAACGTCCCGGTTCCGGAAGACACCCAGAGGCACCCCGTACCTGGTTGGTCACATGGCCTCAAGCGCATTTCCCCAAACCCCAGAGGCTGCCGACAAGTAGCGAGGGCCTTGGGTGTGATAGTGGAGAAACTATTCCCTCATTGGCAGAGTACACAGTGGAAGAAAAATAAACATGCAATAGTGGAAGCAGTAATAACCAACAATATAACAGCGGAAGACTAAATCAACAACTGGAGCACATATGTATATATGAAATGATGCATGATACATAACTAGGAAAGTATCCAAACAAGTCACAATGCTTGAAAACACTACAGTACCAAAAAAAGTACAAAATAAAAGTAAACAACTCCTCAGCATCGCAAGCCAAAGCTTGGTCCCATGCTCTCATGGTCCAAGTAATCAAGTTCCAGAAGTCGAAGGGTGCTTGCCCTTGTCTATACCTACAACAATATAGTCTTCTTGGGCCCAAAAGCATGGCCCAAACAGGTTGTGAGATAAAATCCAAGTGGGCATTCACCCAAAGATCTGTGCCTAACAGTCAGTGAGTATATGGCAGGTAAAAGTACAATAAGCAGTAAACAGCAACAGCAGGCAGTAGGCAGTAAACAGTAAGCAGTAAAACAGGATGATACATAGAAGCAATCAATCCACATCAAATCAACAGAAGTGAAACAAATAGCTAATAATTTGTAAACCCTCTGGGAAGTACTCGCAGCCATCCCATCTGGTCCTATCTAAGAAGTACCACAACCCTCTGGGCAGTGCACTCAGCCTAACCCCTCTGTCTTGGTCATACGAATTTATGAGACTCTCTGGAGAAGCTCACTCGGTCAATTCCCCTTATAGTCTAGGGTAGTCAGGGACTCTCTTGAGGAAGATCACGTGGTCTAACCCTCTTAGACCCATGGTCTAGAGACTCTCTGAGGAATCTATCTCGGTCAATTCCTCCTATAGCCTCAGGTATACCACAGACTCTCTGAGGAATCTTACTCAGTCATTCCTCCTCTAGCCTGGGAAGGTTCTTAAAGAGATTCAAACAAGGTAAGAATCTCTAAGGAAGCTCACTCGATCTACCCTCCTATAGTCTATAAAATCCAAGACTCTCTAGGAGCTCACTCGGTCCATCACCTCTGTAGTCTGTAATATCTAAGACTCTTTGGGAAGCTCACTCGGTCTATCCCTTATAGTCTATAGCACCAGGTTCTCTCAGCCTCATGCCAGTCAGTTCATAATAATTCTATAAGGACAAAGTAAACCTATAGAGCTACTTGACTAACCAAATTACACCTATAGAGCTACTTATATAAATAGTCTACAAGGCAACAAGCATGTCATGAGTTTCACTTCAACTTATAACCACGAGGCATGAAAACAGGTGTAGCAGCCAAAGGCAAACGAGACCCAAAGGCCGTAAACAGAAAAAATCAAGGGAAAAAACATCCAAGCACAACAAATTATCCTCTAACATGGTAAAATTACCTCTACACAAGCATACAAGAAAGGTAGGAAAACAACTAAGGCAAAAAGGGGTAACACACAATACCCCATTCACGGGTATCGGTGGAAATTCACACATAAACTCAGAGACTTTCAATGGTAAGGCACAAACCACCTACCTTGATCCTAGGATATCGATATACTTGAACCACGATCGCTGATTCTTTCTAGAATGTCGTAGATATGAGAAAACGCACAAAACGTTCAACCTTATATAACTTGAGAAGGAGGAAGAATTGAAAAATAAGGCTCAAGCATAAGGAAGAACTCACTGTTGTGCTTCCAACACAATCGACAGAGCTCGAATCGGAGAACGAATGGAGGCTCGAGAATATAGAGAAGTTCGTGGTTGTACGGCGTCTCTTGGTCGAACCAGACCTAGAAGAAGACGATTATGATGATGAGGCGCGACCCCGATCCGTTTAGTGAAAAAAAAAGAAAATTACACGGCGTGTATTTTTAAAGTACACGGCGTGTAGTGGGTTTTTCCGTACTCCACCAAAATAGGCCTCCACTTCACCCCTACACACCGTGTGTGTGGTTCGGACATGGCCATCACACAGTTTCGAGCGGGAAAAGAGTACATGGCGTGTACTCAGAAAGTACATGGCGTGTACTTCAAAAATTTCCAGAAACTCCAAAAATTCTCAAAAACTCCAGAAAAGGAATGAAATACCTAAAATGAATATCCGGGTTCTTACAAACTTCCCCCCTTAAAGAAATTCATCCTTGAATTTCCCTAGATGGGCGTAGAAGAAGAAACCTCGAACAGCTCCGGCCACTGCGATCGAATCTCAGCCTCCCTCTCCCAAGTCTCGTCCTGTACTCGCTCGTGCTTCCATAGCACTCGTACCAGCGGAACAGACCGGCCTCGAAGAACCTTTGTTCTGCGATCGACAATCCGTATAGGATTCTCTTCAAACGATGCATCCAATTTGAGCTCAACCTCCTTTGGCTAAAATACATGAGACGGGTCTGAAAAGTAACGTCAGAGCTGAGAGACGTGGAAGACGTCGCGCATAGGTCGGTACCTCTGAGTTAGTTGCAACTGATAGGAAACCGGCCCAACTCTCTCCAATACCTCAAATGGCCCGACGTACTGTGGTGAAAGCTTACCCTATCTCTGAATCCTCTTGTGTCCCAACCTTGGTGCGACACGCAGAAAAACCTGATCTCCGACCTCGAACTCCAGAGGTCGTATCTGCTGATCAGCATAAGACTTTTGTTGAGACTATGCTATATACATCCTCTTCTGAATCAACTCTATCTACTCTGAGGTCTCCTGAACAAGACGAGGTCCTAGCAAAGCTACCTATCCTGCCTCCAGCCAACATAAGGGTGATCGGTATGGCCTACCGTACAGAGCCTCGTATGGTGCCATTTGAATGGTCGCCTGAAAAATGTTATTGTAGGCGAACTCCACAAGAGGTATATGCTTCTCCCAAGAACCACCAAAGTCTAGAATACAAGCTCGGAGCATATCCTCAAGCACCTATATCGTGCACTCGGACTGGACATCAGTCTGGGGATGGTATGTTGTACTCAAAAGTACCTGTGTACCCAAGGCCTTATGAAGTCCCTGCCAGAACCAAGAGGTAAAGCGCGCATCCATTTCTGAAACAATGGTGTGTGGAAATCCATGTAGACGTACAATATCTCGAATGTACAGTCGTCCTAGATCATCAACACTGAAGTTTTCCTTGATCGGAAAGAAGTGTGCTACCTTCATAAGCCTATCAACGATGACCCAAATAGCATCACTTACCCGAGGTGACCTCGGTAACCCGGTCACGAAGTTCATCACGACATCGTTCCACTTCCACTCCGGAATGGGTAACTACTGTAAAATCCCTACTGGTCGCTGATGCTATGCTTTCCTCTGCTGACAAGTAGAACATTTCATGACAAAACTAGCAACATATCTCTTCATACCTGGCCACCAGTACTAGCGATGAAGATCCCGATACATCTTGGTGATGCTAGGATGAACTGCCCAAACTGAGGAATGAAAATCCCACATCATCTCCTCGCGTATGTCTACTGGCACCCATACGCATCCTTGGAAATGCAAGATCTCATCCTCTCCCACTATCCATCCAGGAAGAGGGTCCCCTCCTGACACACTCTCCCGCAGGACTAAGGCCTACGAATCTGATAGCTGCCTTATTCGTACCCGATCAAGAAGTGTAGAGGTAACAGCCACAGATGAAAGAAAAGTTTGTCCCTGCCTATCGTGCACCTTCAGATGCATCTTAGAGAACAGATCCATAAGCTTCCACTCACTACTGGCCTCCTGAAATTCTTGAATCTGAGTTCCCCTACTCAAAACATCAGCCATTGCGTTGCCATTTCCCGATGTATAGGCGATCTCGAAGTCAAAGGACTGAAGATACTCAACCCACATATGCTGTCTCAGATTCAGATTGCGCTGAGTGAAGATATACTTGAGGCTCTTGTGGTTGGTAAAAACTGAAAAGTGATCTCCCAGAAGATAGTGTCACCAACAGCGTAAGGAATGAACAACTGCTGCCAACTCTAGATCATGTGTCGGGTAGTTTCTCTCATGTGGACTCAACTGCCTAGATCCGTAAGCAATGACCCCATCTTCCTGCATAAGCACAGCTCCTAGACCGATACTCGAAGAATCGCAGTAAACAGCATAGCCCTTTCTCGGCTCCGGCAAGACTAGTATCGGTGCTAACGTCAACCTCCCTTTCAGCTCCTGAAAGGATGACTCACAATAATCTGACCATAAAAACTTCGCCCCCTTCTTGGTCAGACCTGTCAACGGTGTTTCTAGGTGTGAGAAGTCCTAAATGAAGCATCTGTAGTACCCATCCATCCCTAGAAAACTCTGCACCTCAAAAACATTCTTCGGATGCTCCCAGGAAACTAAAACTCTCACTTTCTCTGGGTCCACAGATACCCTAGCCTCTGAGATGACGTGACCCAAGATGTGAATATGATCCATCCAAAAGTGGCACTTCGAGAGTTTAGCATACATATTATGCTCTCTTAGTGTACTCATAACAATCTCAATATGTGTGGCATGGTCGTGTCGAGTGTGAGAGTACACCAAGATATAGTCCACGAAGACCACGAAAAAAGAGTCCAAGTACGGATGGAACACTCAGTTCATCAGTGCCATGAAAACTGCAGGTGCGTTCGTGAGACTGAATAGCATGACTGTATACTCGAAAAGACCATACCTTCTCCTGAAAGCTGTCAGAGGTATATCTGATGGTCTAACGCGCAACTGATGATAACCGGACCTCAAGTCGATCTTCGAGAACACCCGAGATCCTCGAAGCTGATCAAAGAGTTCATCAATCCTCGGAAAGGGATATCGGTTCTTGACCCTCAACTGGTTCAGCTTCCGATAATCCACACAAAGCTGAAGGGTACTGTCTTCCTTCTTTGAAAACAGGATAGGCGAACCCCAAGGAGAAGTACTGGGTCAGATGAAACCCTTTGCCTGCAAATCCTCCAACTGCTTCTTGAGCTCCTGCAAATCAGGTGTAGCCATCCTATAAGGAGGAATTGACACCGGTGCCACTCCTGGCACGAGCTCAATTGAGAAGTCTACCTCACGCTCCGGAAGTAAACCTGAAAAGTCTTCTGGAAAGACATCCCTGAAATGATCCACCACTAGAGGAAAGTATAACTGTGAAGTCCCCTGGTCATTCATATAAATACTAGAAATCTGGGCTGTAACTTTCCCTATCCCATGATGATCTGGTCCAGATCTACCCGCCTGGACATCCCACTCGCCTCTATGAAGGAAGGATCCGCCCTCTGGTGATATGAAACTCACCCTACGGTGATAGCAATCGACGATTTCCTAGAAAGGAACTAACCTGTCCATCCCGAGAATGATGTCATAACCCATCATCTCTAGGACATAAAGGTCCCATAAGAAATGACACCCCGCAACCTCAAGAGGGAACTCTCTGCACTGACATACGCTAGATGTACTCGTTCTCAAAGGTGTGTCAAGAGTCAACAAGTCGGTAGACAAAAAGATACAGAGCCTAAGGATCTCCACAACAGCAACAGAGATAAAGCTATGGGAAACACCAGTATCGAAAAGGGATGAAGATAAAACTGAGGCTACTAAGATCGTACCTCGAACTGTAGAAGGGTTAGGATCCTACTCTTGATAGGTCTGTTCCGCGGTGAAAGACTGGCCTGCACCGCGGCCCTGTGCCCCTGGCTGACGGCTCTGAGTTGATCCAATCTGCTGTCGCTGATGACCTGGTGACTAACCACCACGGCCGCGACCTCCACCTCGGCCTGAACGGCCGGAAGAACTCCAGTTCCCTGACTGGTGGGAAACTAGTGAAACATCTCTAGAACGCGGGGTCATAGAGGAACCCCTACCACCAGCTGAAGGTGAGAAGATGTGACAGAAACGCTGAAGATGGCCCATCTTGCTGCAAGACCGGCACTCCATTGGATCTCTCTGGCACTGAGGCCTAGTATTCCCACTCCTACCGCACTGGTAGCACACAATCAGGATACCAGAAGACGCATCCCACGAACCTCGATCTCCTCGATAAGACTCTCTACGACGCTTCCTACTGTCCGTAGGAGGAACACCAGCTCTGGATGACAAACCGCCTTGGCTCACTACTCCAGAATCCCTCAGATTGTGCTCAGTGATCAGTGCCTAGTTGACGATGGAGGATATAGAAGTCAACTGGAAGATATTAACCTAGGAACGGATCTCCTGCCTGAGACCATCCTCAAACTTCCTAGCAAGGAACAACTCATCACCTGCTGGGATCGGTGTGAAATGCTGCAGCTTAGTGAAATGAGATGAGTACTCCATAACAGAAAGAGTACCCTACTGCAGACTCATAAACTTCCGAGCTCGATCGGCCCTCAGGGTCTATGGATAAAATTAATCATAGAAGGTGCATCGAAACACGTCCCAAGACATATCCTGCTGACGCCCTGACCGTGAGATCACCTCCCACCACCTCTTGGCGGTGTCTCGGAGCATGTAAGTATCCAGCTTTACCCTTTTCTCCAGAGGGATCTCTAGGTGCTCAAATATGGTCAATGTGGCCTTTATCCACGACTCTGCAGCCTGGGGTCCTCCATCCCCTAAAAAAGTAGGAGGATGCTGCTACTGGAAAACCCAAGTCAACTCAGCCATCGACGGGGCAGGAGGCGGCGCTCCCTGGAAGGTCTGTATCATCCTCAGGAAATCCTCGCTGAACTGCGCCTCGTGCCTGCAATGGGTATAACTGCTGGTGCCAAGGCTGGCATAGCAGGAGGATCTGCAGGAGGTCCCTGGTCGACCATATCCGGTGTCTAGTCACCATCTGGAAACTGACGCACGACCGGAGGACGTCTCGGAGGCATAGCTCTGAAAGATCAAAAGAACACCTTAGATCAGGATTAACAAAGATTGAAAACACAGGAGTACAAAATGTGAATAGGGGAAGAAACTATAAATTTTTACAAAACACGACTACATGGTGTGTATAAAAACTACACGTCATGTTTACTTAAGCCATTAACATGGGTGTGTACCCCTGCCCGACAGGTTGTGTAACACCCCAAACTACACGGCGTGTTGTTCCCAGACACGGCGTGTACTTAAACTCTAAACCCCTGCCCGATTCTCCTTACATGGCTAACCCACACGGTTCAAACTAACCTCAGACTACACGGCGTGTTCCCTAGGGACACAGCGTGTACTAGACACTGCCTTGGCAGCCCGTGTTGTTAATTACATGGCCTTCTACATGGCTGGACCTTACACAGCATGATCCGAACAAACACGGCGTGTATAGGAGAAGGTGACACCATCCCGTGTTGTTTGTAACATGGTCGGGTACCTACGCAAGACTACACGGTGTGTTCCGAAAGCAACACGGCATGTCTTAGAGAAGGTCACACCGACCTGTGTTGTTCGTGACACAGCCGAATACCTGGACAGAACTACACGGAATGTTCCTTTACAACATGGCGTTTTCTACTCGAGCTTCTCCGACCCATGTTGTTAGTGACACGATCGGGTACAAGGCTTTACACTACACGGCGTGTACATACCATACACAGTGTGTTCCTGAAGTTATTTTCACAACATCGTGTTCCTGCACACATAGTCAGTAACACGGCCTAAAAACTACACGGCGTGTAACCAGAAAGTACACGCCATGTATTCTGGGTTTTTCTGGGCAATAGCTCAGAAACTGCACAGAAGCCCAGAAACATGGAAAACAAAGCAAAGAGGTTCCAAATTCCGATCTGTGAGGGTCCATACTCCCCACTAATCAAAGCTTGGCATCCCCTACAGTCATGTACAAGAGAAAACAGGATCATGATCCACCAATTATCGATTCAAGAGGGCCCATAACACCTCAAGAATCAAAACTTGGCGTTCATTTAAACAAAGTACAATACAACAATCCTCTAATAAGGCAGCAGAGATTCTATCAAGAATCTATCACAATAGCATGCATAATCTACTCAAAGTCTATCACAACAGCATGCAATCGCTAATGCACCCTAAATGGCATGGCAAGAATGCATGGCATGTGATTTCTATAAGTGCTTATATGATGCATGAGATGGCATACCCTCATCTCATCGGGTTGCGACAGAAATAGAACTGTAATATCAAAACAATAACAGTACAAAGCATGTGAATAACTCTAGATGAAATCATATCAACCGTAACATCTCAAGACCAGAAAACTGCAATAAACAAGGTAGTATGGATTTTCCCTGTACACGGGTTAGCTACTCCCAGGCACATCTTATTACCAAGTACTGAATCTGTCCTATCTTCGGCTATGTCTCCAAACAATAATTCAAGAGAAAAGAAATTCCTCTGATACCACTTTGTAACATCCCGGTTCTGGAAGAAACCCAGAGGTGCCTCGTACCCAGTTTGTCACATGGCCTCAAGCGCATTTCCCCAAACGCCAGAGGCTGCCAACTAGCAGTGAGGGCCTTGGGTGTGATAGTGGGGAAACTATGCCCTCATTGGCAGAATACACAACAGAAGAAAAATAAACATGCAATAGCAAAAGTATTAATAACCAACAATATAACAGTGGAAGACTAAATCAACCACTGGAGAACATATGTATATATGAAATGATGCATGATACACAACTAGGAAAGCATCCAAACAAGTCACAATGCTGGAAAACACTACAGTACCAAAACAAGTACAAAATAAAAGTAAAAATCTCCTCAGCATCGCAAGCCAAAGCTTGGTCCCATGCTCTCCTGGTCCAAGCAATCAAGTTCCAGAAGTCGAAGGGTGATTGCCCTTGTCTATACCTGAAATAACATAGTCTGATTGGGCCCAAAATCATGGCCTAAACAAGGTGTGAGATAAAATCCTAGTAGGAATTCACCCGAAGATCTGTTCCTAACAGTCAGTGAGTATATGGCAGGTAAAAGTACAATAAGCATTAAATAGAAACATAAAACAGTAGGCAGTAAATAGTAAGCAGTAAAACAGGATGATACATAGCAGCAATTAATCTAAAACAAATAAACAGCAGTGAAACAAACAACTAATAAGCTGGAAACCCTCTGGGAAGTACTCACAGCCATCCCCTCTGGTCCTATATAAGAAGTACCACAACCCTCTAGGCATTGCACTCAGCCTAACCCCTCTGGCCTGGTCATACGAATTTATGAGACTCTCTGGGGAAGCTCACTCGGTCAATTCCCCTTATAGTCTAGGGTAGTCAGGGACTCTCTTGAGGAAGATCACGCGGTCGAACCCTATTAGCCCCAAGGTCTAGAGACTCTCTAAGGAAGTTATCTCGGTCAATTCCTCCTATAGCCTCAGGTATACCACAGACTCTCTAAGGAAGCTCACTCGATCAATTCCTCCTCTAGCCTGGGAAGGTTCTTAAAGAGATTCAAACAAGGTAAGACTCTTTGAGGAAGCTCACTCAGCCTACCCTCCTATAGTCTATAAAATCCAAGACTCTCTGGGAGCTCACTCAGTCCATCCCCTCTGTAGTCTGTAATATCTAAGACTCTCTGGGAAGCTCACTCGGTCTATCCCTTATAGTCTATAGCACCAGGTTCTCTCAGCCCCATGCCAGTCAGTGCATAATAATGCTATAAGGCCAAAGTACACCTATAGAGCTACTTGGATAACCAAAGTACACATATAGAGATACTTAGCTAAATAGTCTATAAGTCAACAAGCATGTCATGAGTTTCACTTCAACCTATAACCGCGAGGCATGAAAACAGGTGTAGTAGCCAAAGGAAAACGAGACCCAAAGGTTGTAAACAGAACAAAGCAAGGGAAAAAACATCCAAGCACAACAAATTATCTTCTAACATGGTCAAATTACCTCTACACAAGCATACAAACAAGGCAGGAAAAAAACGAAGGAAAAAGGGGTAACATGCAATACCCCATTCACAGGTATCAGTAAAAAATTTCACAAAAACTCAAAGACTTTGAACGGTAATGCACAAACCACCTACCTCGATCCTAAGAGATCGATATACTTGAACCACGGTGGCTGATTCTCCCTAGAACGTCATAGATCTGAGAAAATGCACAAAACGTTCAACCTTAGATAACTTGAGAAGGAGGAATAATTGAAAAACAAGGCTCAAGAAGAAGGAAGAACTCACCGCTACGCTTCTAATGTAATCGACAGTGATCGAATCGGAAAAAGGATGGAGACTCGGGAATCCTGAGAAGTTTTTCGGCCATACGACGTCTCTCGGTTGAACCAGACCTAGAAGAAGACGATTATGATGATGAGGCGCAACCCCGGTCCGTTTAGTGAAAAAAAAAAGTACACGACATGTAGTGGGTTTTTCCGTACTCCACCAAAATCAGCCTCCACGTCACCCCTACACACCGTGTGTGTGGTCTAGACACGGCCAACACACAGTTTTGAGCGGGAAAAGAGTACACATTGTGTACTTAGAAAGTACACGGCGTGTACTTTAAAAATTTCCAGAAACTCCAAAAATTCTCAAAAACTCCAGAAAAGGAAAGACATACCTGAAACGAAGATCCGAGTTCTTACAATGATTCCAATGAGGAACTTGTAGGGTGTATGTTTGGATTATTTGGAGTATACCAGGTGGGCCTCAGATGTAGTGGTAGATCGATCTTAGTGATGGCTCAGACTCAGGCTAGTTGTAGAGGCGATCTGAGTGTTTTCATCAGAGATGCATTGGTGAGTTTTTCATAACTCGATAATTGTTTGTGGTGCAATAATTTCTATGGTGGTGATGTTTCATCGAATGTCAGGATTTAAATTTTTTAGGAGTGCGCATATGATGGGATATTCATTATTTGAGAAGGAATATTGTTCAGGTAGAGGGGTGGCATGCCAATAGCAGATGTTGGACACCAACAGAGTGAGTCATATTGGATGGACCGACTCCATTGAGCTAAAAGGAATGGATGTGGTGGGGTATTATCCACCTTCAATTAATGTTTATATGTTAATAATGGTCTAGAAATAGGAATGTGTAATGGGGAAGAACCAAGTTGTCCTTGGATGAGATATGGATGGTGGATATGTGACCAATTCGGTTAGTTATGATGGCATGGTTAAATATCAGTGTTGGTATTGATTTTAGTGGATGTTTGAGAAAAATGACTTAGAAAATGTATCAGGTAAATTGAGATGGTCTAGTTGAGGTTCTGTTAGTATACTTTTCAATGGTGGAAGTTCTTAACACTGAAAAAATGGTGGTAGAGGGATAAAGTGTATGGTGGGGGCACCATAGTGGGAAATTTGTTATTTGATGAAGTGAATAATAGTATGAGATAGATGGTCTAGGATGAGAAATGTCATGGAGTTTCAGTTTTGGTGATAACTATTATCTCAGATTTTGGCCGTTTGAGTACCATGAAGTGAAAGTAATGCTTAGATTATTCCCTTCAGATGATGGAAATTATTCTAAGGCCATTGGTCCTTGTGTTATGAACTGGGATATGTAATGATATGTGGTTGGAATTTATACATCCCCTCTAGTTCTATAAGACTTGAACCACAATTGGAGCTCTTAATTAACTGGTCGAGATGGTTCCAAGTGATTTATTCCATGAGCTGTGGAGAGGATCAGACTGAGAGTGTTCCTGAATAATCTTTTGGGTAAATTAGTTCCTTTTTTCAATCATTTTGAGTGGTGGTTTAGTGGTGTTACCTAAACTTGTCTATCATGTTTGATGTTGGTGATGATGAGTTATGGTGGATGCATCCTCGAGGAGCATCAGGTTTTTGGTTGTGAAGTACAATGGGAAAAGTATATTTGGGGTAGGACTGTTTCCTTGGTCCGAGTGTGGAGATGAAATGGACATGTCTATGTGAAATATTGATAAATAGAATTTGATACATAGGCCCCCTAGATCGAGATTTTCATATTGGTGGCTTAGTAAGTCTTGGGAGTACAGTTTGAGGATGATCTTTTATAAGGTGGGGAGTCTGTAAGATCTCAACCTTGTGTGGAGGTACGTCCCTATTTAAATTTTTTTGAACTCTTATTATTATGACTAATGAAGTGGTTATTGGTGATATTATATGTTTCAGGGGTGTTCTAGGGGTACGAGATATGAGAGGAAGATAAAAGAGGCCAATCGGTGTGTAGCACATGGTTGGCGCATAGTAAGTACAAATTGTGCACCTGGCCAAGGAAACCATGCAACCAAACCTCCACTTAGACAGTGGCGAGAACATATTCTCCAAAAAGTTTTCAAAATCATGTAATTTCTCTAGGAAACCATGTGTATTGTCTCCTCTTAGATAGAGGGATCTGCACCATCGCCGCATAGTTTTAAAAATTGTACATCTAAACCGTGTAGCTCTTAAAAATAGAAGATTCTAGTTTTTTCCCTCAAAATCATTTAGGATTATAACCTAAATTTCTTCCCTATTTCTCCCCAGTAGCATTGGTGATGAACCAAAACCTCCAAGACTTCCCAGATAATATTCTCCTTTTATGGATAGGCATTTAGATTATGCTTGCATGCAAATCAAAGATCTGGGTGAGTCTAACAGTCCTCTCCTTTTCTTTTTCAAGATTACAGATTGTATAATCCTTCTACTTATTCCTAATCCCCAAAACCCTCAATTTTCTTGGATATCCAAATTTCGGGAATTAATTTGTGTTTGAGTACAATTAATGGGATGAGGTTGAGAAAGAGTTCACCAACAGACATAAGGTAGGTGGTCTTAAAGATTTTTCTAATATTCATGATGTTTTATAACTTTATGTGGTTATTCCAATGTTGAGTTTCAATTTCCTTAAACATGGATAGTGATATGAGACTTAGATTGAGATGTTAGACACTTTATATACCCTTTTGGTCTCATCAATTATATGATAGAAAACCTAGGTCTACCCTTGGGGAATTCCAAACCCTTTAGAATAGAAAAAGGTGTCAGTAAACATTGAGATAGGACACTTATGAAAATGAATGGGATGTGAATAGTTAATTTGTATGTGGGCATGGATAAAAGGGATTATTGAATTAATTATATATTGGATTTTGTGAAATGACTAAGAGATATGAATGGATTAAATGTTTTTTTTATATTGTCCTAGATATGGTTTTTAAATGATGAAAATGATTTTTGATAGTGGGTAATGTTTTAAAAATAGGTGTTGAACTCAATTTTATTTGAAAAGGGGGTTTTCTATGAGATATAAAATTATTATTTGAAATGAGGGGTATGGACCATTCCTTGCCAAAATGCCTAATGTTTTTATTGAATGTTTGAAATAAAGATGATATCCCTGGGGAATGTTTTAACATTGAAAGAAGAATACCGATGTTTATAGGGGTGTGTTCAAGATGATTTCAAATTTGTATTTTGAATTTTTTTATTCCATGTTTTTAAGGTCTGTTGGGACTATAGTAATTGAATTGGTATATGGGTTAATGATATAGGACCCATGATGATTATGTTTGCACATTAACATGTTTAGGAAATTAACTAAATGATAAATGTGACTTTTTGATGACATAACACTTGGGGGTGTTTGGAATATAGATATATGTGTTAATTTGTTATGTCTTGTTAGTGGGTTATGTGTAATGAGTTATGATCATAAATTGTGAATTAAATTAATAGACATGGTTTGTGATGATAGTTTTTGGTATGGTTAAAGGATCTTGTGCACATGGCTTAATAGTAGTGTGGGGTATTATACTGAGGATACTCCTACTGGTTGGCTAGACTGGTGATCTAGGACCATAGATTTAATGCATGGGTTAGGGAGAAAAAAGGAGTATCTAGGACCCTAACGGTAACATTTCATGTGACTAACTGAACTGAGGCTCCATGGTACATGTTATGTGATGGATTTTTGCAATTTCAGACTAAGACTCTATGATTCCTAACTGATGGACATCGAATGGGTTCGGGATGTCAGACTAATGATCCCAGCTTCCCAAACACAAGTTCATGGTTTTATTTATAGTATTAGGCTCTGGGGTGTATTAAAAAATTTCGATTAATGTATGCCCCCTTGTGATTGAAAGTGTGTCCCCTTATGGTTTGGATCACACTCAAGTTTGACCAGAGTTGGTTTAGTTGATTGTTTGACATTAGAAAACTTAATGGAAAAAATAATTACCTTGTTCTTTTTTGTAAATTGTTAAATGTGTTTGTTTTTGTCTCCATGTTTACTTAGTGAACCTATTTACATACATACACTCTTTTAGAGAATGGTTATTACTTTAGGACTAAATTCTATGTTTGGGTTCTTGGGTAGTTTATTTTGGAACTTATTTGTATGGTTGTATGACATATAGTGTATTAATCATATTTTTATGGCATGTGTTACTCAATTACTTGTTAACATTGGTTGTATGCTTATAAATTTTTTTTATTCATGTAGTTTATTATATCAGTAGATATTATTTCTATTATGGAATTACTATGATAGTCATGTATATTCTCCTCAAAGTTTCTCCTTAGACCCACACTTCTTGTTGGAATCCTCTTGTATATAGTGAGGTGTTTTAAGGTCTGGTGATGATTTTTCTTAGGGAACCTGGTATAATGGCCTCTCGACTAGGATCTTACTTGACCCAAATCTAACAAATACTTCTTGTCATAAACTCGATATAGCCTCCATCAAAACCAGTACCTGACTCAGCCTGTGGAAAGGCCCAAAGGGCATTCCCAAACCCCACGGGCTAGCACAAGTTCCTGGGTATCAAAAAAGAAATTTGGGAATTATTTACTTGGGTTTATAAATATAAAACAACAAACAAATACAATAAACCAAATCTGAATTTTTCAAACCAAAATATCTTTTACAAAAACTCATAATTGAAATAAATAATCTAGAACAAAACTTAATGACTTTAAAAGAGGAAAAAATTCAAAAATGATAGACCAAGAACCTCATCATGGAAAGGGGCACCACCCTCAAGCCATCTCCATGACACTACGCCAAGAAGGACTTCTAGAAACCTGAACCATTGGCACTAAAATCATTACCCAAGCCTGTGACAAAATAACCAAGTCTAATTACATCCAAGGGTGTAATTAGGGTCTGATCCAAAACCTAATAGGATTCCACCACAAAAATATTCCATGTGATAATCATTTTAAGAAAAAAATCTTGCAAGTTTTGTAAATATTAAATGCAAGTAACAATTTCTAAAAGATGCAACTTTAAATAAAAACAGATTTCAAGAGGGATACATTAAAAGAAATCAACACTTTTAAATAGAATAAAAAAAAAGATACTGAATTTATCCAGCCAAACATACCATATGCCTATTGTAAGTATAAAATATCTAATGATCACTAGAAATGGGAAAACCATTATAGGCACTAGCTCGATGTGCATCCCAGGAACCTCTTACTTGGTGAAAGTAACAATACAAATATTTGTTCTCATGTACATGAGCCACTAGTATGGATCATACCCAAAACCTATTGGTCCCCAAACATCATCATAATCATCATATATTAGTTTGTTTTGTCATCTTCAAACTTTTTACATGATAAAGGTCACAAACCCCATGAGATCACTAGCATACTAGTACACGTCCACCCACCTAGATACCCGGGTTTTCCCTCTTGTGCTCAAACAAATTCCAAAATCCATGAAATACAATTTTCACATGAAAATACCACTTCCAAATCACAAACACACCCAACAGCCCACACACATGTCACATGATACCTATTTTCACTCAAATTCATTTTAGAAATCATACTCACTCTAAAACAGCCCACAACACGTTTCACCTCTCTTTTACACTTCAACAAAACCTTTAAACAGTTTTACAAAAACATTCCAAGATGGTAAAAATCACATAACAGACTATTCACATTAAAATAGACCATTTTGAAAGTATAGTTCTACAGAAACAGTTTGGCAACATAGTTTCACTTCTTACATAAAACAAGAAACTATTTAAAACCTTCACAAAACAATTCAAAGTAGTGTAAACATGTATTGCACACAAAATACTTCAAAAAATGCTATTTGAAGACCAAAAGAATACCAATATCACATCAAACCATAATTTTTAGCCATTATATCATTTAATAAAACTATTCCATGAATTATAAAACAACCCCAATGAACACAACATAGAATACGCACCAAAAATATTCATTTTTCCAAAATAAATGCCACTTAAAAACCAACCGCTTAAAAAATGCTACCAAATATAATTTTCTCATAAATAAAAATGGAATAGAATCATTATAAAAATATAAATCAAGAAAAAATAACTCAACCAATAATTCTTACACATGGAATCACCTACCATTTGTTCCAAAATCTCCAAACTGTTGTGCGAAACTTAAATCGCACTACTGCTGCACCACAGGGAAGTGAAATCAAGCCCTAATACCCAATATTTAACCAAAATGACACAAAATCAAACCCTAGGTATGAACCTGAGATATTAGACAATTTATAACCCAAGAAAAGTGGAAGAAACCCTAAGAAAATGGGAGGAACATGAGAGGAAACTCACTTAATTGGGAGATCTTGATGAAATTTCCCCAAATCCACAAAAAGAGGAATCTCCAAGTAACTAAAACTGGTAGGAAGTATTGAATGATGGAGAGTAGTTCAAGTGGGGACTAAAATGGGGGAAATAGTGAAAATTGAATGGTTTATGAAAGAATCAAATTACCTTCTCAAATATGAACAATTTAAGAAACCTTAAGAAGTTTCTCCCTAATTCTAAATGAAAATGTGAACCCAAGCAGCTAAATAGATGATGGGGGTGAGACTTAGGTTTTTGGATTCAAGTGAGAGATGGAATCAATGAAATATAGTAAAAATGAATGAGATATTGAAAAGTTAAAAATAATAATTTACCACAGGAAATGGGCTTACGGGATGGCCCAATACCTTAATAAAAAACCCAAAAACCATCATGATTATAGAATCCTATGAGGTCCAAAAGGATATGGTGGTTTTAATATACCAAGGGATGCCAATTGGGAAGTTTAATGGGTGTAAAATGATTAAAATGAAGGATTCATAAAAAAAATTTGTTTTTAAAACATGAAATGGGCTCATGGTTTGGCCCAAATCACAAAAACACACCCTTTCCTCTAAAACTACATGGGAAACCCCCAAAAAATCAAGAATATTAATTAAATGAAAAATACCTTTAAAAGATGTCATTTATTTGAAAATTCTCCCCACCAAAAATCTTTCCTCCCTCAGAAAGACACAATAAGGCCAAAAGCAAAACCCAAACCCAACTAAAAGGCCAAAATAGACTCCTTTTACAAGTTTACCCTACCCCCAAAAGGCCAAAACACCTCCAATTGATCAATAAAGGAAAGAATAATCTCACCAACCAGAACATAAACCACTTACTGAAACAATAAAGCATATTCAAACTACATCCCAAAACAAATTACCTCAAACATTATTCGAACAATACTCGGGGAATTTACCTGGAACGAACTATGAAAACAAACGAGGTCACCACAGTATTACTTCAACAAAACTGTTGGGCACAGTCCAATCCCAAAGTTTACTCAAGGAGAAATTTTGCGGTTAAATAACTATGGATGAGACTACCTATTTTCAGACCATCACTAAGGACAAAACCAAGTTACTGATATGGGGAGAAATAAATAGACTCGCCACCATAAGGGGCAACTCAATTTTTTTTCCGAGATAGAATTAAGACACTAATAGGGGGAGGCCTGAATGGAATCCTGGAATAAAGGTTATACTTTCATTAGAATTTTCCAATAGAACATACATGATAATCATAGTGGGTCTCCCCACCATAAGAACAAACCATCTTACCTGACCATCATGGGACGACATGAAAAGATCCCAAAATTTAAAGAGTGGGAAAAACCACACGGTTAGTCTGAATGGTTTGGGAAACCATATGCTAACCATGTAGAGAATTATGTTCAAAGTGTAAATATTTCATGGTTACAAGGGCCAAGGCGCATGGCCATGCAGAGACCATGCAGTATCTACTATCTTTTATCACACTGTTTACTAGGTTGGCACACGGTTACTACTAATTGTGCGCAAACCATGCACTACCATCTACCTAGAACAAATTTCATACTTTTCTGAAATAACTCAAAGGAAACCAAATAGGGAAAATCATGAACTTACGAGATTACACTTGAATGAGATTCCCCACCTCTTTCTACATAATGTGAAAAACTAGAGAAATATGATAATACCAAAGGTTTAAACTATTCCCATCTTTCATACTAAGGATAGGACGTTGACAAGAGTTTGTAAAAACCCCAAGATTTCCCCTAACTATGCGCCAGCTTCACTCTGGGACCTATGGATGGAGCTCATATGATCGATGCATCTATGAACTCATAATTAGGCTTTGGAAACCCCCCGAACGGAACATTTCCTTTTGGTTCCATGAAAACTAAACCCTGATCCTTGATGGGTTTACAAAGACATAACACATTCCAAACTCACTGTACCCTAACCTGACATTTCACTATAACAAGTGCATATAATACTCACACACATCACCCCTAGTTTCTTCAGATGAAAAAATGGAAAGAGGAAACAAAATATGCAAACACCTTCCTCTAAACAGAGGATGTTAAGATTTTCTAAAGGTATGCACACTTCCAAAAAAACAGAGACTCTCAGAATATTTCACAACCTTTAATTTTGTAGTCAAACAACAAAATGACATCACAAGGTGTCACCGAACAAGACCCTTGTGACTGATAGGTACAATATATGGATAGGGACCTTATAATGAGTCCCAAACAAGACACGATTTATTAAAAATGTTCATATAATCCTCTCTTGACCATATTCCCCACACCAGTGGATTAACAAGAACCCTCATTTTAGATAGACTGATGAAATACCCAGAGGCCCTCTTAGTCAACATTTTACACTGAAAACCCAAGACCGCTTCCACATTTGGAGACTCAGGTAATATAAGGAACTAAGTTCTCTTTCAACCTTCCATAACCACTCTCCCACTACAAGAGGATTCACAAAACAAAGAAAGGAAATGGTGTGGAATCAACCTCCAAATCTTGAGAAAAAGACTCCTTGCATTGATCAACTAGAGCACTTTCCAATGGGGAAGCAATCGAGGCTACACTTCAGTCATGCATTAAATCTTTATCAGGGAGTACCATATCCAATGAGAGAACCCAAGGACCCAAAAAAGTTGGACCATTGGTCAAAAAAATATAACTACCCTGAACCAAACACATTAGGGGATCCACCACAAGGGCCTCCCGAACTTTTCTCAAAAGAGACCACTAACCATCCCTTAAACCCAACATACAGAACAAACACAAACCCAAAACATCATTCAAACAAGAGGGGTTCTTGAACTCAAAACACCCCACAACAAAATTTCCAAAAAACGCATAAGACACACCACCCAAACCAGTAATAAATACATCATGTTTTACTTTAAAATAAGTAACTTCATTGAAAATAAATGTGTCTGTGGTTAGCATACCCACCAATGGTATCCTATGGGCCTCACACATGCATATTTCGGTGCCACACTGGGTACCCTCCTCATATATATCCCAAAACTCATCCATTAATTCCATTAACCATCCAGTATCCCATATAACCCCATGCATGTGTTCACTCATGGAAATACCAATGGTTAAAAAATTGTATTTTCACTTTTCAGAACCCAAAAATTCAACCAACACTTCCTTTTTCTCAAACCTGCTAACCAAAAAATCAAACCCAATTTAAAGCTTACAAAATATTTCATAAAGGCACAATAATTCAAATGAAAACTCACTTTCAAGCTATTTACATCAATTTCAAAACATCCCAACCCCTTTCCAAACACTTCCGGTTTTATGATAAACATTATTTGATCAATACCCATTCATTGAAAAACTAATCTATTGTTATTTAAAACATGGTTCCAAACTTTTAAAATTATCACTAGTTACAAAATCAAAAATCATATTCTAAACACTACACACAAATTCAAAAACACTTTATTCAATTCAAAACACCTTTTAATAACTCAGAAAGTTCCATTTCAAACAGATTTTCAAACTCCACATTGATGAAATTTATACTTTCAAAATAGTTTAAATACACCATTTACCATTTCAAAAAAATTCTCAAAATTTAGGTCCACTATTTCAAAAATAAAACCATTCCCTCTTTATTATAAAATCATTTCATAAAAACAATACTCTTCTTTAAACTAAGTCATTTTTTGCTATAAAATCGAACACCCAAGATTCCAAAACTATAGGACACAAGACAATGTGAGAGGAAACTAGTTTTAGTGGGTGACTTGGACATATGCTCAGTTTTTATACACCAATCACTTAACCATCACAAAGAGTGTTCTAGGAAAATATCCTTGGCTCCACATGGATTTCCAAGCCCCGTGATCTCACTGAGACCATTAACCTAACTCTCTTTTCATTTTCCCTGATCATCATCAAACCAAGAAAACCAAAGGACTCAGATAAAACCTAACTTTCCCTGGATACTTGAATCACATCACGAGGTGTGATGTCCAGGCACCCTACTCATAATCAGAATTTCAATCCCCAAAAATACTAACTCCATATTATCCCGACTCTTTCCCAAATAACTTGACAGAAAGAGTGAACCAGACCCCTCTAATACCATTTTCTCAGGAACTAGATCAGGTCTCCATAAAAATAAGCACCCAAACTAGCCCATGGAAAGGCCCGAAGGGCATTCCCGAACCCCATGGGCTGGCACAAGTTCCCAGGTATCAAAAAATGAAATTTGGGAATGATTTACCTGAGTTTAAAAACATAAAAAAACAAATGAATCCAATAAACCAAATCTATATTTTTCAAACCAAAACATATTTTACAAAAATTAATAATTGAATTACATAATATATAAAAAAACTAAAAGACTATAACAAAAGAAAAAAGTAAAAAAGGATAGCCCAAGAACCATGTCATGGAAAGGGGCACCGCCCTTAAAGAATTTCCACGACACTATGCAAAGAGGGATCGCTAGAAACATGAACCACTGGCACTAAATGATTTACCCAAGACTCCGAAAAAATAACCAAGTCTACTTACACCCAATGGAGTAAGTAGGGTGTGATCCAAGCCCAGTATGATGCCACCACAAAAATATTCCATGTGATAATCATTATAAGGAAAAAAATTCATGTTTTGTAAACAATAAATGCTAGTAACAATTTATATAAGATGGAACTTTATATAAAAATAGCTTTCAAGTGGGATACTTTAAAAGAAATCAAAACATTTAAATAGAATGAAAAAGCTATTGAAATTATCCATATAAACATGTTGTATGCTGACATTAAGTATAAAATATCTAATGAGCACTAGAAATGGTAAAACAATCATAGGCACTAGCTTGTTGTGGGTCCTAGGTACCTCATTCTTGGTGAAAGTAACCATACAAATATCAAATTTCATGCACACAAGCCACTAGCAGGGATCATAACCATAACCTAGTGGTCCCCCAAAATCATCATCATCATAGTTTATTTGGTGTTCTCATCCTCAAACTTTCTATGTTAAACAGGGGAAAACCCCACGGGAACACTAGCATACTAGTACATGTCCACCCACCTAGATACCTGAGTTTTTCCTATTGTGATGAAACAAGCTCCACGTGCCATGAAATTCAAATTTCGCATGAAAATACAAATTCCAAGTCACACACATACTAAGAAGACCACACAAATTTCACATGATCCTTTTTTTCACTCAAATTCATTTTGGAAATCATACTCACACAAAAACATCCCACAACAGGTTTCACCTATCTTTCACACTTCAACAAATCCTTTAAACAATTTTACAAAACCTTTCCAAGATAGTACACATCACATAACAACCATTTCACATTAAAATAGACCATTTAAAAAGTACACTCTTACCAAAACAGTTTTTCAATATAGCTTTACCTCTTACATAAATCAAGAAACCATTTAAAACCTTTAAAAAACAATTCCAAGGAGTGTAACCATGTTTTTCACATAAAATCCTTCTAAAAATCCTCTTTGAAGACCAAAACCATGCCAATATCACATAAAAATATAATTTTTATCCATAACATCATTTAATAAAACTATTCCATGAATCATAAAACAACCCCAATTTACACAACATGGAATACACACAAAAAATATTCATTTTTGAAAAAAAAATGCCACTTAAAAACGAACTGCTTAACAAATTATACCAATTATAATTTTATAACCAAACAAAATGGAATAGAATCATGATAAAAATATAAATTGAGAAAAATTAACACATCCAATAATGCTTACACATGGAATCACCTACCATTTGCACTAAAAAATCCAAACCGTTGTGTGAAACATTAATCGCACTACCGCCACACCACAAGGAAGTGACATCAAGCCCTAATCCACACGATTTCACCAAAATGAAACAAAATAAAACCATAAGTATGAACCCTAGCTTCATGAAATTTTATAACCTCAATTAAAGTGGATGAAAGCCTAAGAAAATTGGAGGAACAAGAGAGGAAACTCACATAATTGAGAAATCATGAAGAAATCACCCCAAATTCACAAAATGATGAATCTCCAAGTAACCAAAACTGATTTGAAGGCTCGAATGATGCTGAGTAGGTCATATGGGGACTAAAATTGGGGGAAATAGTGAAAATTCAAAGGTTTATGAAATAATTAAATTACCTTCTCAAATCTGGACGATTTGTGAAACCCAAAGAAGTTTTTCCCTAGTCTGCAATGAAAATGAGATCCAAAGTGGAAAAATAGATAATGGGGGTATTCCTCAGGATTTTGGATTTGAGTGTGAGTTTTAATTATCTAATTAGAGTAAAAAATGAATCAGATATTAAAAAATTAATAAAATAATTTAATGTAGGAAATGAGTTTATGGCTGGCCCAATAACTTAATAAAAAACCAAATCCATCTTGATTATGGATTTCTATGAGGACCAGAATTATATGGTGGTTTTAATATACCAGGGGATTCCAATTGGTAAGTGGAATGGCTGTAAAATGTTGAAAAAATTATGGAGTTATAAATGATGAAATTTGTTTTTAAAACATCAAATGGGCTCACAATTTGGAAAAAATCATGAAAACACACCCTTTTTCTCCAAAACTACATGGTAAAATCCCAAAAACAAATCAATAATAGTAATTAAATTAAAAATTCATTTAAAATAAGTCATGGATGTGACACTTATTTATCAATTTAAAGCTGTGAGGATCTCCCTTTTATTATAGATTCCACATTGTTCTATATTTCCATGTTATCCATTTGATAATCCCTTGTTGTCTCTGTAATGTATGGTTGATTAATCATTTAATCTTGGTTTAATAATGTTCCTTTCATTATGAATTCCATGACTATCCTTTTCACATCTTCGAGGTCTAAGTCTTTCCCAATTATCATCACTGATATTGTTATAGGATCCTTTATAGTTAGGGAATATTCCAATTTCTTCACCTTCCTAGGATGGTAATGGATAGAGTATCCATTGTCCTTAATCAACTCTAACCATTATTATTGGTGTATATAAAGCTTGTTTTTTGGGAATATTGAAACACCCCACTATTTTTTTTGATTTTTTTTCTTTTTTTAAAATTGAATTTAATCATTAATATATTTTTTGATACATGTAGAAATGGTTTGGGATTTCTTTAAAAGTAACATGATGTTTAGATTTCAATACATATAATACTATGTTTATATTATGTTTCATACAATACCATGTTTATCTTGTGTTACATGCAACATTGAGTTTAAATGAAACATGAAATATTATTAAAATTTTATTATTTAATTTGTTATTTCTCTTCTAACTGTTAGAATTATAGATATCAATATGACTAACTAAATTATGAAAATTTAGTTTACACATGTATATAAAATGAATTATTTGGTTACTAATTAATTTTAAATGAATATTATTCCATTTTAAAAATAATAGAAATTTTATCTAAAAAACTATTTTTATTCACACAAGTGTGTTTTACATCAATAGATTAAAAAAATCATGTTAATTAATTATATTAATTATATTTATATATTTAATATTCAATATAATTTTTAACATTCCTCTTATGTGTTTTATATACAAGATATATTAAATAATCCAATTTTATACATAAAAAATATACTTTTCTAAAAAGAAATTTTATCTCCTTTTATGAAGAAATTAATTTAAAAATACTTTTTTTCAAATATTATAATTTTTGTTTGAATGAATAAACATAATTTTATAAATAGTTATATCAATGTTATCATAGGGTAAATTTTTTGTTTTTTTTTATGAAATTTTTTATTTTTTGGCAAAGAGAGAAAATAATGAATTATAATTGAAAACTTTATTTTCAAATGAGTTATTTACAAAGATGAATTATATTACAAAATGGTATTACAGTATAATTAGTTCAAATATACATATATAAATTCTATTTTGGTTGTTTTAATCAATTTAATATTGAAATTGGAAGTAAAAAATCTTGTAAACGTTTGATCTATTGCTCTTAAAAACCCACTTCCTCATTGCGTCTGCTGGACAGATTTTAAATTAAATTCCTCAACTTATGTGAATTTAATTATTTTAAAATGGATTAAATATTTAGAATCATAATAATTAGTATTTTATAATATTTTTATCTTGATTTTTACCATAATAATTATTGAAAATAGTTAAAACCAATTAATGTGATTAAGGTTAAAACGAGCTTTTGTGCCTTACGTGTGTTTGTATTAAAATGAATTTTACACACCCATATGCTTTTATTTAATAAATGGGATTTAATATATACAAAAATTAGGTATAAATTATATAATAAATCTATCTTATTCTTAGTCTTAAAGGATAAATTACCAAGGTAAATAGAAAGATATAACTTACCTTGGTAAAAGCTTTAAGGATAAAATTGAGTTAACTTAAGTACTAGAATGTAAATTGATAAAAAAATGTGTTTATTTTATGTTTTTTATGATTTTAAATAATAATTAATCCCTAAATTCCATTATTACCCAATTTTGGATCCAAATTATTTAAGGGAGATCTCCCAATAGTGATTATTTTTTACTATTTACAAGAATTCCACTCCTCATAAACTATAAAGGGAACTTACTCTCCCCACTTATTCAAACCTCTCAAGCCATATGAATAGAACAAGATCTACCAAAATCACCTACCAAATTCCATGAGATAATCCTAGATTCCTTATTTTATACATAAATCTAACAATCATGGATTTAGTGAAAACCTATGTAGGATACCCGAAGAAGAGGTAACACTCATCATCATGCATTTTCATATTATTTCATCTAAAACCACTTAAATTAAAATAATAACATGATTACATAATATCCTCAATATTTTTCACAAAATAATATTTTTAAATTTTATGGCTATGACCTAAACCCATAATAAATTCCATCAAAATTGTTACGAAATCATCATTCATGTGTTTGGCAGACTACCGCCTCAGAAACCGATGTTGTTTGTTTTCTCATTAACACCTTTCATGGTTTGTAATTATGATGTAAATACTATTTATATATTATTTATATTCTATTTATGATTTTATTATGCTTCTGGAATAATTATATAACATATAGCTTCATTTTTTTCATTTTTTGAGTTAACGATAATGTCGTTCGTGTGTACAGAAGACTACCCCCTCACTAAGTGAGGTGATTCATTAATTCATTACATGAAATGTGTTAAGGATGTATTTAATAGAAACATGTGATATATATATTAAATAAAAAATGATAACATAATGATAATATATATATATCAATTACATTTATTTCTTTCAATACGATTAGAAAATGGAAACAATGTTCAAGCGTACATACGACTTATTATCTCCATGAACATTGTATTTCATTTCTGGTTACTAAATTTTATTAAATAATATAAATAAATATATATAGAGTATAAACAATATTTATATAATTATTTTCATTATGGGGATGATGGAACCATGATCAAAGTAATAGGGCCAAAAAATGGAACAAAGGAAAACATATACAAAAAACAAAGCGATTATTACCCCAAATATAACATTAACATGGAATTTTTTATAAATGGGTAATAAAAGGAAATAATAAAATCATATATAGTATTATATATTTGAATATTATTATATAATAGAATATAATAAACTTATATTTATTATACATGAGTTTTGACCGATTATGATGGAAGTCAAGACTTAAGGTAAGGAGATTTCTAGTCTCACATTTATTTCCGAGAGACTTATGAAATGTTCGCCAATCATTTCATTTTTTAGTGTATATATTGTCATATGAAATTATATATCATTAATATACCTAATTTAATTATATTTAATGTATCTATTGATGTTATTCTTTAAGGGGTATTATTATTTAAAAGTTACTCAAGCAGTATGGTATTTTCGTCTCACTTTTGTTTTTTGTGAGACGAATCTCATATTCTCCAACTATTTATTTTATGTGGTGTATGTAATTCCAATTAATTTATTTTTTATTATTATAATTATAATTAGTTGAATTTATAAATTAATATGAGTATCTCTCCTTCACTGGGTTTAATGTTCAAAATTTACCATCTTAGTAAGGGATTTTTATCTCAATTTGTCTTCCTTGATAAAGATGTTATGTTATGAACCTATATCATTTAATGAGGTGTATATAAGCCCATTTTGACATGTAATATCATTAATTCATTTACCATAATTATATTTTAACTTCAATTTTATGTTAATTCATTTATGGGGCTTATGATTCAAAGTTACCATATAGTAAAGATTATATGTTACAATATCATTGTTTAACAAGATTTTGTATGATTATGCTTCTGATGATAAAATATTGTGGTAAATATATCAATAAAATAATTAATGTAAAAATCTTATAGATAAACACGATTTTTAAAGTTATATTAAAATTTTTACAATCTTTAGTACTTATGTTAAATAAGAAAATATTTTTGTGAAAATATGACTTTATTTTTCTCTTGGGTCGAAAAAACCTTTTCTTCCAAAACCAAATTTTCAAAAAAAAATTTCAAAAATGTTTAATATTATCCTATGATTTTTAAAAGTAAATTTACCCATGTTTTACCTTTTTCTGAAAGGGTTTTTAATGGAATCTTCTTGTAATTTTCTGATCAAGGCTCTTTTGACTTTTATCAAAAATGTAAAAGGAATCTTCATCTTTATGTGCACTAAATGAATGAAATTTATTGTCATCATGACCAATAATTTCATTCAAGATTACTTAAAAAATCAAAAAAAAATTAGAAAAAAAAAATTCAAAAAATTTTTATGTTTTAAAAATATTTTTTCAAATTGGAAAGGATATTTTCATCAAGAAATGTTTCAAATGTTTTTAAAAAACATCCTCAATATATTTTCAAAATTATTTTCAAAGAAAAGGGTTTTCAAAAAAAATTATGGGATAAAAACTATTTTTTAAATAGGAAATGATATTTTCCTCCAGAAAAGTTTTAAATTATTTTTAAAATCATCATTTATATGTTTTAAATGTTATTTTCAAAGAAAAAGTTTTTCAAAAAAAATTTATGTTTTAAAAAGTATTTTAAACATGGAAAATATATTTTACTCAAGGAATATTTAGAATAATTTTTATAGTTTACTTATAGGTTTTCATGGTTGGTTTACAATAAAAATATTTTGAGAATGTTCTAAATTTTAAAAAGTTATTTTCAAAGAAAGTAATTATTCCTAAAAAATGTTCTAAATGATCTTTCAAAATTATTCTGCATCTAATATGAAATCCTTTTATATAATTTATGATTTAATAGGGATATAATCTAAGTAAACCATTCTTATTCATTATTTGTATGGTTTATTTTTATGATGGATTTTTTTTATGAAACATGTTTCTTCACCACAGGTTATACCATGATAAAATTATTATGAAACATAAATCTTTTTATAAGTCATGTTATGATGAAATTAGTAACATTGGTCTCTTTATAATAGGTTTTGATATGATGAATTTTTATTATCTCATGGAACACATAAATATGGTTTACATTATTTGATATGTTGGACCTATATCTCCCTCTAATTCATTGGGTGAAGATTTATACATCATGATATAAAAATTGTTGGAACGAAGAGTGAACCTGATACATTAAGGAACTTTTTCTATTATGATGGTTTGGGGAGTAAACCCATTTAGATATACGGATGGGTCTGCCCTTGGTGGTGGTGGTGCATCCAACCCAATAGGTTTATCCCCCCATATAGTTCCATGATGGGTTTTTAAAATGATCCATGACTTATAAGGAAAGATTTTATATGATTATATACCTTCCACAATTCCATGTCTTATTTCTATGTTATGCTCTCTGGATTATTCTCTTTATTCTCTTATGATTCATGATTTATATTATACCAATAATTATTCCATGGATAAAGATTATGATATTTTATATTTTGGGTATGATCTTAATATTTTATACATATGTTATCATACCTTTATGTTCATGTTACTCTTACGTATCTCTGTTATTTACCCTTACTGAGCATCTAAGATCACCCTTTCTTGTGTTTCTATTCCCCTGGTTATAATGAACGATTTTAAGTAAAATTAGTAAAGGGTATGATCTTTATGGGAGAAATTGACGATATTTTACAAATTTAGAATAATATGTTTCTATGTTTCCAAATTCACTAAGATATTAAGTCCTGAGGTGTGTTTTTGTGTATTATAATGAATATTCCAAAATAATGATGTAATATCCATGTATGAAAATCATGTGATGAAATATTTTGTGTCAAATTAAAGGTTTATACAATATTGTAATCAAGGATGACAAAACTATATTGATATCCCTAGGTATATTTCTAATGATATTTCAAGGGATGTATATTAGGATAAGTCTATGGATGAGTTAATGTATAGGGAAATGTCCTGGAATTTTGGTAAAGTATAGATGTTGTGGTTTCTAATAAATTACATACCATTATGAATAATACACAAGGATGTGTCTCTAGAATAAAGGTAACTAGGGGAAAAACCCCAAAACATTGTATTGAGCTACACTCAATCAGGAAATGGTGTATAACAATGAGACATTATGCACACAAGGTCTAACACTCCCAAGGGATTTTCATTGAAAATTGAAAAAACCTTTATAACCCATCATGAAAGATTAATATAGTCTATTAATATTAATAATCTATTGTTTCAAACATTAAAAATAATTTTTCATGATTTATATATCATATAAGTGATTTTCATGATTATGTAGTTCCCCACTGTGATTAGTTTTTTTCAAACTGTGCCTTTTGGTTTTATTCAATGGAACAAACCATAAGTAATTGGTTTAACATTTAATGTGAAAGAATAATTTGAAGATGATAATTCACATGGGATTATGAATAAAGTAAAGGATTTTGTGATTATTTTTAATCAATTTTCACATAACACGATTAACCACATGCACCATAAACAACTCCAAGACTCTCCAAATAAGAAAAATATAGAGTGAGATGAGATTATGGGTAATGGAAACCATGGAAAAAATATCACCCGGTTTCCCATATATCAAGAATGTGGAAAGAATTACTCAAGGGATTGTGTCAAAGAAAAGATAATATTTTTTATGTGTGGAGAATAAAGGAATGTAGTAACTAATTTTCAAGTGAAAATGAAAAGTTTCGTTAATATAATAGATGAGAATAATGTACTCCATAATGTATCATTTACTGTTGAATATTATAAATGTAGAATGAATGGACATTATCAGAATAAATTTCCTTAGGTGAAATCTTATAAAGAGAATCATACAGGTGTCACTAGTAATGTTTATACTACTTATGTTGAATATATCACAAATGAATTATCAAAGGTACAAGAAATTATTATTTTTAAACATATGTATCGTGATAAAATTGAGGTCGATGAATTTAAATACGTGATTCACATTTCATGCTTTTAGAATTAGGTATTAAGGAATAAGATGGAAAGGCCATGTTAATAGCATTAGTATGAAGTTGAATAATTATAGTGTTTATGCATTGGAATTTATGATTTATGAAATATATAAGGATTGTTTAGTACAAATTTTTTTTTAAGTATTTTGAAGAATATGTTTAATGGTACTGATCACCTAGAAAAATGATATAATGTAAAGGTTGAAATTTATGGAAAACACGTGATTATGGGAAGGTAACCCTTAATATGTTCCTGATGTTGACATAATGATAAAGATATTATTGATTTGGATAATTTAAATTGGATAGTATTGACGAGCTTTGAACTAATTAATGATTTGTGGAAAAATTGGTTTATTTTATCATTGATGGATTTTAAAAAATTATTGTATCTATTGAATATATTAAATAATATATGGTTTTATTCATGGAATGTGATAGGATGACTGTTTTCATTTAGGTTTTATGGTAATTCATTTTATTACCTTGTTTGATGAGAATTTAAGATTATGGAATTAACATGATTGGAATGTGATAACAAAGAGATTCTTTATAATATATAGTGGACCAATTTTATGATAACTTTATGAAATGTAGTCTCCTTATTTCTATTGTCTTATATTTTAATCTTTCTGATGGTCTAGAAGGTTAAACATTTTTTAAATGTTATATATTGAAATTTGAGTGATGTTTTTTGGATTAATTTATTATATAATCATATGAAGATTTAATAATATTGGATAAGTTGTTGTAGCCATTTTTTATTGATGATTAATAAATATAGATGGGGTGAATTTTCATTCTATTTATGGATATTTGGATCTATTGGTGTTTCAAACACAAGAAATTCGCCATTATTTATTAGAGTAACATATAAAGATTAAATTAAGCAAGACACAATCTATGGATGAGATTGTGATCATGAAACAGAATTAAATCAAGTAAGTATATATTCTTGGTAAAATTATTCAACTTTATGAAAATTTTCTGGGAACAAAAATGTTATCTCAGTACCTTCAATCCAATGAATCAAATGGTACCTTAAATCATCACAAATTTATGGATTTGGGGTTATTAACTGTCTCTCGGTCACCCATTTTATTATGGTTAGTGATATTTATCAGTCTCTATAATTATTTAACCTTTTATTCCATGTCCAAATCCTTAATTCCCACCCATGTTATCCTATTTGGAAACCTAGTTATGAGTTACTTTGGGTAACCCTTATGTTTCCAAAATTGAATTTTTAAAAGATGTTTTATTATTCATTCATATGATGTGGTTTTCTATGGAGGAATTTTTTTTCAAACATTAAAACATTGAATATTGAGATGAGTTTTGAGGGTGAAATTAATATTAAGGGGGGTAGTTTGTAACACACAGAGATTTTCTGAAAAAAATATATCTTTTTCTTTTTTCAAATAAATTTAATATTTTTGATATTTAATGTTACAAAAAAACTAATTTTGAATTTCCTTAAAAGATACACTATTTTTATCTTTTGTTACATGGATCACTAAGCTTGGATTGAGTTATACACAATATCATGTTTATCATGTGATACACAAAACATAAAGTTTAAATTAAACATGGCATGTTATTAAAATATTACTATTTAATATGGTAATCATCATCTAGATGT
Source organism: Viscum album (assembly GCA_963277665.1). Taxonomy (NCBI): domain Eukaryota; kingdom Viridiplantae; phylum Streptophyta; class Magnoliopsida; order Santalales; family Viscaceae; genus Viscum; species Viscum album. The sequence continues at coordinate 1,780,758,199 of OY728157.1, forward strand.
TGGAATGAAAGTTATGAAAAATATTAAATAAATTATGAAAATATGTTTTACACATGTATATAAAATGAATTTTTTTGTTACGAGTTAATTATATATGAATATAAAACCATTTTGAAAATAATAGGAAATATTTTTCTGAAAAACAATTTTCATGCACACAAGTGTGTTTTACAAAAATAAAATTTTAAAATCACTTCAATTAATTATTTTAACAATATTTTTATATTATATATTAAATATAATTATAAACATTCATCTTATGTTTTTTCTAGAAAATATATAAGAATAAATCCAATTTTACACTTGAAAATGTATTTTTCTAGAAAGCAATTTTTCACCTTTTATGTTGTACCTGTTTTAAAAATAATTTTTTAAATTGTAATAATTTTAATTTTAAAAAAATATTAATAATTTTTTAAATTGAAATATAAAAATAATATTAGGGTGAGTTTTTTTATTTTTTTCTGAATTTTTTTAATTTTTGATGAATTTTGAAAGATACTTAATTTTTATTTAAAACTGCCTTTCTAATAAGTTATTTAAAAAGGGAAATTATATTTTATATTTGATTTAATGTATAATAATTTAAAAAATAAATCCATTAATCCATTTTTTTATTTTAATGAATTCCATAATGAAATTGGATGTAAAATCTTCTAAACTTTTCATCTTCTCTCTTAAAAACCTGCTTTCTCATTATGTTGGCAGGACAAATTTTAAATTAAATTCTATCAATTATTTGAATATTATTTTTAAAAATAGATGAAATATTTTTAATAATCATAAATTATATTTGATAATAAGTTTAACATTATTTTTTAGAATAATAATTTGTAAAAATAGTTAAAATTTATCAACACTATTAAAGTTAAAATGATGTTTTGAGCATTATAAGTGTTTGCATTAAAAATAATTTTACAAAAAATAAAATTTTTATTTAATAAATTATATTTAATATATATAATAATTATATATATATATATTATAACAAATATCTTTTAATATTAGTATTAAAGGTTAAATTACCTAGTTAAATAAAAGATACATGTTACCTTAGTAAAAACTATAAGGGTAAAATTGAGTAATCATAAAGACTAAGCAATAACATGATAAAAATGTTTTTTGTTTATTTTTTGAGTTGATTATCAACCAATTCATCCATGGACTCCACTATTAACCAATTTACGATCCACATTAGTTAAGGGAGACCTCCCAATAGTGAATACTATTGACAATTTAAAAGAATGAAACTCTTCCTCTACTATAAAAGAGGACTCACTCTCCCCCCTTCTTCACACCACCACACCAAAAATTTCTTATTTATTTCAAAAGAACCATTTACAAAAAATTGGGAAACCCAAAAATTTACAAAGAAAATGTTTTTACCACATAATGAACCTACAAATTTGTTAAAAACTAGGCAGAGAATGTTAGACCTATCCACCTTATACAGCTCCCAATATAGAGTGGATACCTGTGTATTTGGGTCAATACTTAGTAGATCTTAAAAATGATCCTCCAAATTGTCCTAGGACCTAATATATTCTTTATATTTGATCTTTCCTTAATTAAATCCTCATGCTGAAATTTTTTCATGCTTGTTTATCCACTCCAACTGCTCAGCATTTGTGCTCACTATGCTCGACCTCTGGCATATTCTGTTGGCAACATCCTATGAAGCATTAATCTGAATTTCTTCTTACAGTAGTTCCTCCTTAGAGTGTAGAACAAGATGCCAATGCTCCCAAGTCTCTTCTTCCATATTAACCACAATTCTGATAAAATCTAACCAATCAAGGATTTATTTCAAACATAATGATGATACCTGAAGAAGTGGTAACACTCATCAACATGCATTTTCATTTTATTTATTCCTCCTCCCATTAAATTAAATCATAAAATTATTATATTATAAATCCAATATATTAAATATATTGAAATTATGTTATGTTATTGGTATGAATTACATCCACAGACACTTCCATCAAATTAGTTACGAAATCATTGTTCATGTGTGCAGAAGACTACCGCTTTGTAAATCGATGTTGGTCATTTTTCAATTACCACCTTTCAAAGATTTAAATAATGATGGACATACTCTGTATATATGATATATATGATATTAATGATTTTATTATGATTTTTTATTTATTATCTAACATATAACTTCATGCAGTACATTTTTGGGGAATTCAATAACTTTGTTCACATGTATAGTGAACTTCAACCTCGTGAAGCTATGTGATTTGTTCATGCTTTACATGGAATATACCAAGGTTAAGTTTAATAAAACACATGATATATATGAAATAAAAATGATAATATATTTTTAACATATATATATATATATATATCATTTACTATTCTTTCTTTCAATATGATAAGAAAATGGAAACAATGTTCCTGCATATGTAAGGTTTACCATCTCCATGAACGATGTATTCCATTTCCCATAATTAAATTTTATAGATTTCTATAAATAACCATTTAATAAATATATGTGATACTATAATCATTGTTATCATTATATATATATGATTTAACCATGATCAAATTAAAAGGTTTGAAAAATATAACAAATAAAAACAAATACGAAGGAAACAATTATTACCCGAAACATATATTCAACATGAAATCGTTCATAAAAGGGTGATAAAAAGTCATAAGAAAATCATATATGGTATTATATATATGAATAATTTTATTTAATATATGTATAAAAAATTCATATTTATTATATAGGAGTTTTGAATGAGTATGTTGGAAGTCAAGACTTAAGGTTTCTAGATTTCTAGTCTCACTTTTATTTCTGGGAGACTTATTCTATATTCCCACTTGTTTATTTTATGTGGGGTATATAAATCCCTTTAAAATGATATATCATGAATATAACTCATTTAATTATTAATAATTATTCCATTTTTGTTATTATTTCATGTGTAATATGATTCAAATGTTACTCAAGCAGTAAGGGATTTCCGTCTCATCTTTATTTTATGTGATACAAATTCCATATTCACAAAATGTTTTATTTATGTGATGAATATAAAACCTATGAATTTTTTTATGATTATTATACATAATATTATATGTATTCACTTATCAATTTGAGGATATATATTTCAAATTGTTTACTGTTCAAATGTTACCAAATCTGTAAAGGATTTTTATCTCAATTTTACTTCTTTGAGACATATGTTATGTAATGACCCTATATCATTTCACAAGGTTTATATATAGATCCTTTGAAATGAAATATCATGAATTTATTTATGCCCATGATTTTTATTTTCTATTTTATTTTAATTCATTCATTGGGATTACAATTCAATATTACCAAGTGGTAAAGATTGTATGTTACAATCTCATCCTTTATCAAGATTCTATAGGATTATTATATTAATGATAAAATCATATGATCCATGTATAAAAAGACTCATGAATTTTATTATAATCCTATTTAGAATGTTTTTTCAGGTAATAATACTATTTTTACATGCTTTTTTACATCTTATAGTTAATAAAATGTTTTTAATAAAATCCAAATTTATTTCTTTCTTCAACCGGAAATTTATTTTATTCTAAAACAATGTTTTCTTAAAATGATTTCAAAATTTTAATTTTATTATAATAATAATTTTTTTTTAAAACAAACATTTTTTTCTTTTTAATGAGTCATGTTAAATGGAGTCTTATTTTCATTTTCCGATCAAGGATCTTTTGACTTTTATTGTAAATGTGAATGGAATCTTTGTTTTTTTGTGTATGATGTGAATTGAATTTTATAATTTCAAGACCAATCATTTCTTCAAAGATTCCATTATATGTTTTCAAACATATTTTCAAAGAAAATTTTATTAAATTTTTTTTTTGAAGATATTTTTTCAATTTGGAAAGGATATTTTACTCAATTATAGTTTTATATGATTTTTAAAAGATTCCATTATATGTTTTCAATGTTATTTTCAAATAAAAATGATTTCAAAAATGTTTTAGATTTTAAAAAAAAAATTTCAAATAAAAAAGGATATTTTCTTCATGAAATGTTTTAAATGATATTTAAAAGCTTCCTTTATAAATGTTCAATTTTATTTTTGAAGAAAATGGTTTTAAAAAATGTTTTATGTTTGAAAAATTTTTTTTGAAAGCAGAACTGATATTTTCATGAAGAAATATTTTAAAGGATTTTGAAGGATTCCTTTATATTTTTTTCAAGTTTATTTCCCAAGAAAATTATTAACAAGACTTTTTTAGTTTTAAAATTTTATTTTAAAATAATGGTTATTTTCCTTAAGAAATTCTTCAAGTGATATTTTAAAATCCATCCCCATCTAAGATGACATACTTTGATATAATTTATGCTTTATCGAGGATATAATCTAGGGACCCAATTTTTATTCATTATTCGAATGGTTTATGCTTCTAATGATAAGTTGTTTATAAAACTCATTTCTCTTCCATGAATTATACCATGACAAAATACTTATGAAACCAGTATATTTTCACAGGTTATTCTTTGATTAAATGACTTGAAAACTATTACATTTTTAAAGGTTAAGATATGATTCAATCTTTATGATACCCATTTCATTTAATGGGTTGGGATATGATGAATTTTTATGGTCTTCTGTCACACATAAGTATCATTTTCATTATGTAACAGGTTTTACCTATATCTTCTTCTAATTAATTGGGTTTATATTTATATGTCATGAGTTTAATATGGCCAGAATGAGGATTGAATCTAGTATATTAAGGTATTTTTTCAATTATTATTTTTTTGGGAGGAAAACTATTGAACTATAAGGAAAGGGATACAATTGGGTATGGTGGTGTGTCCAACCCTATAGGTTTATCCCCCATGAAATTCCCTGATATGTTTTGGAAATGATCTTTGATTTCTAGGGAATTATTTTATAAAATTATGTGTTTACAAAAATTCTATGTCATGTTCTTATGTTATGATCTCATCGCTTATACTATTAAGCCCATTATGATTCATGTTTTATGATATTCCAATCTTTTTTACATGACTCTCAATTATGATCTTTGATATGCAGGATTTGATCCTAAAAATTTATTCACATGTCTCATAACATTATGTTCATGTTATGCTTACACATCTTCTTTATTTACCAATTATAAGCATACAATCTCACCATTTATTATGTTTCCTTTACCTTGTTTATGATGAATGGTTTTATGCAGGATCAATAAAGGGTAAGATTTTTATGGAAGACATTGAAGATCTTTGACCATGATTTAATTGTATGTTTCCAAATTTTGAAGGCACTAAACTGTTACGATCCTTATGATCGTGTTTGTGAAATGTAATTAATATTAACTAAAAAATGATTTAGTATCCCTGTAAGAAAATCCTTGGTTATTATAAATATATACCTGAGGTTCTTATGATCCATATATATTTCACACTTTCCCCATGTATACAATACCAACAAATCAGAAAGGAGAAGTTCGCTACAAGAAACACCAAATAATTTGTTGGATAATATTTCTCATGAACACACATCTTCCTTGAGGCGTATGAAATATCTTTTACATTTTTCATTAGTACAAATCCCAATATAATCATTGAATCAACACTATATACCATGAAAAGTTCCCCACATGGGGGTAGTGTGAGTATTAGTGAAGTGATAAGCCTCTTTATCAGTTACTTAAACCACAATTTTAATTATTTTTCTAAAAAAACATCACTCCCTATTATGTTATCTTTGTTAGAGTGTTTGATAATCATGAGGTTATTCTCATAAATCATTGATAGTAACCCTCTATTCCAAAGAAACTATAGATCTCTATCCTATATATTTGTTTGGTCAACTCCTCAATCACCATTTTCTTTAAAGGACTAACAAATATCCCTTTGAAAGTGATAACATACCCAAAGAATGATACTAACTCCATCCAAAACTAGCATTTACTATATTTTTCATATATATAATACTTTCACAGAGTCTATAGAGATGTATCCAAATGTTCCACATGTTACTCCTTTATTTTTGAGTATATCATAATATTCACTACTGTAAAAGAGGTATTTAACAGTGCTAACATTTATCAGCGCTAGAAAAAAAAGAACTGATGAAGGTTACCTTTATCAATGCTTTATTTTAGCACTGATAAAGGTTACCTCTTATCAGTGATTTATTTATAGTGTTGATAATGTATACCCTTTATCAACACATTATTTTTAGCACTGATAATGGGTATCCTTTATCAGTGCACTTTTATTGTTGATAATGGTCAAAAATAAATTGAAATAATTAAACAAAAAAATAGTAACAATTTTATAAATTAAATAACCGTTGTTAAAAATGAAAAAATTTATTATAAATATATATTAATTATAAAAATTAATAAACAATATATATTAAATATATAGATATGTAAAATGAATGAAATGAAATAATTAAACTAATAAAAAATAAAAATTAGTATATTAAGGAAAATATAAAATATTTTATTAATTAAATAATTATTGATAAAAATTAATAAATTTATTATACATATATATAGATTATAAATATTAATAAATATTATATATTAAATATAGATATATAAAATGAATAAATTGTAATAATAAAACATAAAATAAATAAAAAATTATATAAAAAGTTATTAATGAAAAAATTATTAATGAAAATGAATAAGTATAATACATGTATATATTAATTATAAATAGTAATAAATAATATATATTAAATATAAATATATATATAATGAATAAAATGAAATAATTAAAAACATATTAATCTCATATTCATTTTTAGTTATATCACCTCCAATTTGAGGTAATTAACCCCTCTTTAATGGTTTTTAAGTATAGAAAATGTTGGGGATAGGTTTGGGAGATTTTGGGGAACTTTTGGAGTGTTTTGATTATTTTATTTAGGTGAACGGTATGGGAAAACCGTGAAAAACCTTCAGGAATTGTGCGCAATAAAACATGGTATAAAGGGAAGATTCATGGGCTTCAAATGATTTCCCAAACCATGTGAAAGACTTAGAGAAACTGTGATGTGTTTAGAACATGTTGGACAATGATATTTTAAATGTTTGGCGAATGGTTTGGTAACCATGTGAGAGAATCATGCAAGATCTCCCTTAAGGAATAGTCTGGATCACAATTAGCACATGGTTTTCCTAATAGTGCAACTAAACTATGTGCGGTGAAAAAAGTTAGATCCTTAAATTGGAGATCTAAATAATTTTACCCTATAAAGGCTACATTGTTTCCCCTAAAATCCCAAACTCAGGATTTTTCTCTCTCAATGGTTGGAGAACCTCTCCCCATCGAAATAGATGTGATTCGAAGCAATTCCTTATTATGTTGAAGCCCCATTCTTAGGGTAAGCCTTTCTTCTTATTAGTTCTTGATGAGTTTTCTTAGGTCACCTTCTTGATATCTCTCAATTTATTAGATCTACATCCTTTGTGGTTAGATCTAAGATAGTTGATTCCAATTATGATTATATTTGGTTTGGTTTATGAAAGGGGAAGCAATATAAGGCTATTCCGTAGATATTTAACCCGGTTTCATGGATGTTCTTCATTCCATTCTCGTTTTCTCTATAAAACTTTAGGTAGGTGGATTCACTCTTGAGTCCTCTATTTCCAACATGAAGGATTAGTTTAATTTTTTTTTATTTTATTGATTTTTATTGAGAAATTGTGGTGAAAATCATCTTATCAATCCAATTTTGTGACGTTTTATGTTTTTTGATGAAATTGTGGAATTGTGGTAATATTTTCAGCAAAGTTATTTGGTTTCTTGATTTTAAAATGTTTATTTTAAAATTTTTCTTTTCAGGATTTTTGAAATGTGTTTTTGGAATGGTTTTCAAAAAAAGAAGTTTTATTTAATGGTTGGAAATAGTTTGGTTGAAATGGTTCTTCCATACATGGATTTTCTTATGAGTTCATGTTCATCATGCCCCTAAAAAAAGGGACATAAACTAGTGGGAAAATAAATACATGACCCTAGTTCAGGGGTTTCTATGAGTGAGACACAAGGTGATTGGGTGATAGATTTATTATGAGCATGGACCTATAAAAAATCATGCATATGTTTGTGTGTTGTGACGAATGGAATGGGTATGAAAAAATATAATGTTAAATGATTTAATGAATTGTTTCTGTGATTTTCATGGAGAACTGTTTACTGTGGATTTTTTTTAAATATTTTTATATGGATTATTTTCAAAAATGTTATATATAAATGGGCCAAAATATTATATCCAAGTGGTGTGAGTAGGGAATTCTCTGGGTAAAATCTACTGAGTTTTAGTATTAACCCTTGCTTTGGAACTTTTGTGCTTTTGTAGATATCATCTATCAAGATATGAGAAAAGGTAAAGAATAACACCTCTTCAGTTTACATCACGATACTTGGCCTTTTTTGTGGAGTTGTATCTTGGACAATGTGGATCTTTGGTGTCATTTGGTTGTCTTTTACTTTTATTAGTTTGTTTACTTTGATGTTAGTTTTTCTTCTGTTGTGGTACTCTTTGGTTGTTTTTTATAGTTATCTTCCATTTTTATCACACATAATGTAGTGTTCAATCTAGTTATGGTTGTTTATCTTAAAATATAAAATCTTCCCCCACATTTTAAATGAAGCCCTCAATATTTATTGCCATACTTTGGCATGTTGGGGATGTTTCTTAATTACAAATAATGTCTCACTACCCTCTCAAGCCATTGATAAGAGGCACGATGTTACAACTCGTATTGGATTTGTCCTTCTGAATATCATTCTGGAACTAGTGGTCTTTAACTTGAAATTGGTTTTCCATCTTGGAGTTGAATTAATTCTTGTATATTCCTTTAGTTGGGATCCTAGAATGGTGTATTATTTTCGGGACATGGAATGTAGAGCATAAGAAGATTTGGCTAGCATTTTTATGTTGATCTTTAAGTTACCATGGAGTTGGTTGCATAAATATTTTGGAGACACTTATAGGATTTGGGATCACATTTTCATGGGTTTATCCAATAAGAGGAGAATGTCCTGAATTAGGTGGATGGATTCCCAATAGGATCACATATTTCATTTTGAGTAATGATATATTATTTGGTGTGATGTGTTTATTTTTGAAAAATGTAGAAATTTTTTTTTATGAATTATTTTGAAAATGATCATGGTTGTGGTAGTTTGAAAATTGTTCAACTTTATAAATAAATTTTTTTTTTTGAAAAAAATGGTTGAACATGGTAATGGTTGATTTTTGAAAGTAGGGTTATGATAGTTGATGTGGTAAAATTTGAAATTTTGAAGCCTTCAGTTAATAGAGAGTCAGAGTTATGAAATTTTTCTCTATATAGAAATGGAACCTGAGAGGCATCGTAGAAACTAACTGGAAGAATATGTAGAGAATGTGGTTTAACCTAATACATAGGTGAATATAACCCTGGTCTAGAGTATCATCCAAAAAATTTAGGCTATGGACATAGGGAATCTGAGGGATAAGCCAAGACAAAGGGATTATTCTATCCAGTTTCCAAACAAGAATTCACTCATCTTTTGGGGTGATTTAGAATAAAAAAAGTGGTCGTATAGTTGAATATGATGAATTTTATCTTTTATTTCTTCAACATGCCAAAATATTTTAATGTCAAGATAGAAATGTATATGTTTGAGGACCTTTTTTTTCAGTGGCGAGACCAAACTGTTCAGGGTAAAGAGGATCAAGGACTTGGTTGGGAGGATTTTGAAGAATTGTTCAACAAACTATTTCATCCTCACACGTTAAATATTCAAATAATGAATGAATTATTAAACCTAAAGTAGGAAAATCTATTTTTAACCAAGTATGCAGCTAAATTCATGAATTTAGTGAGCTTTTCAACTACATTTTTAGTAGTTCTTCCTTGAAGGCACACATCTATGAATCATGGCTGGGGAAACATATTCTCTTGAATACATATCTGATCTATATTAAAGACTATACAGAGATAGTTAATAGAGTAATGATGTCTAAACATGACATCTCAGAATATACGGGAGGTGGAAGTATGTTGATACATAGGGGAAATGGTGGGAACTCCAATTTTGGGAGAAATCGGAAGAGGGAACCCTATTTCAAATGTGGGAGCATAAACTAAAATCAGATGAATGGATCAATGAAACTTCCTCTATGACCCAAGATAAAAGTAGGATGTTTCCAATGTGGTTCGATTAAGCTCCGAAAACTGAGTGTACGACACATCGTATAGCATACCACAACTTCAACCTGATGGAAAATGTCTAGCACTTTCATTGTAGTAATCCAAAGTTAGGTTCTCAAGAAACTTCTCAGGTTTCGTAGGAATCATATACTTCAATTAGGTGAGGGTATAAAAATCAATCTCATCAGTAGATCATAGATATCCATGGAGATTCTAGGAATACCATGAATCCTCAGGAAGGGAAATTTCAATAGGTAAACAAGGAGAAAAATGTTGCAAGAAAGAATTTAGACAGAGCTGAACAGATTGTGGTGGATGATTATTCTAGACCATCTACAGTGAGAGGTACGATTATTTTCAATTCTACCCTTATGAAAGTGTTGTTTGATACTGGTTCATCACATTCCTTTATTGTTTCTATAAATGATGATTTTCTGTGTTTAAAACATTAGATGATTCCTTTTGGGATAAAAGTTAAAACTCCTCTTGGTCAATGAGAATTTAGAGACTTTCTTGGTAGAGAATGTTTTATAACTATTTATGGAGCTGAGTAGAAATGGGATTTCTATTTTCTGTATATGAATGTTTATGATTTAATCCTAGGTATTGATTGGTTGATAATGTTCAAGGCTCATAGTGACATTTATTTTAGAACAATTAGTTTCGCAACTGAGGATTACATCAAGTATCTCATTAAAGGAAAAAGGAAGACAAAGGCAGGTGAAATAGGCTTGTTGGAACCATTAGTTGGAATTATATCTTACCAGTGTTTTGGTGTTGAATTTATCATCAATGGAAGAGATCGAGAATCGCAGTTTCCTAGTAGTGGTGGATTAGTTTCATAAGTATTTCACAAAAATTTATTTGGGTTACCACAGGTAAGGGAATTAAATTTTATGATTTCTCTCTTTATGGGGACCAGTTTTATCTCAATTACATTATATTGAAGGGAACCAATAGAATTGAGGGATGTGTAAGTGTATTTGGAAGAGCTATAAAGAAAGGGTTTCATTCGGTTGAGCATGTATTTGTGTGAAGCATATGTCTTATTTGTCAAGAGGGAAGATAAAACTCTAAGAATCTATGTATATTATCATAATATTAATAAAGATATGATAAAGAATCAGTATACACTTCCATACATTTATGATATTTTCGATCAATTAAGGTATCTCAGTGGTTCTCTAAGATTCAATTGCAATTAGGATATCACCAATTGTGAGTTTGGAAGGAGGATATTCCAAAGACTGCTTTCAAAAAAATATATAACCATTATTAATATGTTTTAATTCCTTTAGGTGTTATGAATTCACCAATAGACATTATGGAATTTAAAAAAATTGATATTTTAGTGTTATTTGGATTATTTTGTGGTGGTGTTTGTGGATGATATCTTGGTGTATTCAAGGGAAAGGTTTGAGCATGATAAACAATTGAAGATATTGTTGGGAATCTTGAGGGATCAACGATAGTATGAAAAACTATAAAATTGTGATTTTGGGATAAAATATGTATATTTTATTTTCCATGTAATTTATAAAAGATGTATTTTAGTGGATCCAGAAAAGACAAATGTTGTTATCTTGTGGAAATCACAGAAGAATTTCTTTGAGATACAGAATTTTCTCTGTCTAGTTAGTGATTATATACACTTTGTTCATGAATTATCATGACTAGCTTCACCTATGAAAACATTGAAAAAGAATAATGTCTCGTTCTAATGGGATGATGAATGAAATGATTGTTTTCAATATCTAACAGTTCTCTTTATAACTACACTAATCTTAATTTTTCCAGAATCAGGACAAGAGTATGTTGTTTATTTTGATACTTCGAGATCAGGGTTGTGGTGTGTTATCATGAATGGAGATCATTTTATTTCTATTGGTTTATGGAAGTTGATAGTGCATGAGAAGAACTACCAAACATGTGATTTGGAGTTAGTTGTAATCGTCCATGCTTTGAGGACTTGGCGACATTACCTCTTTAGTGAGAAATTTACCATGTGTATAGATCATAAGAAATTGAAAGTAATTTCCTCAAAAATGGATTTAAATCTAATAAAAATAATATGGATGGATTATCTCCAAATTTTTAACATTGACATGATTTATACATCAGTGAAATGAAATACGATGGCAGATGAAATAAGCATGAAGTCATATACTCAGTTGGAAAAAGGAGAATCATATGAGTGGTAGTTGATGTCGGCCCTAGACAACATGAGTTTGGAATGTAAAGACTGAGGTAATGTTGCAGTTTTATTTCCCATTTCATTGATTTATGATCTAGTGAAGATGGTTAAAGAGGCACATATGTATGATTTAGAATGTATTGTGAGGAGTTCAAAACTCAATGGTGTGGAGACCATTGAGGGATGGATGATGGATGAGAGTTCAGTGTTATGGTTCAAAAATTGGATGGTTGTACCTATGTCTTTTCAGTAACCAACTATTCATTCTTACCACCATTCAACATGGGATATTCATCATGGAATACAAAAGATTTATAAAGCGTTGATAGGGTAGTTTTTTTATATTGTCATGAAACAGATGGTGGCTGAGTTTATTTCAAGGTGATTAACTTGACATCAATTTAACGAACAGTATTTGTGACTAGTAGGTATGTTACATTCATTACCCATCCCTATTTTGAAATGGTAAAAAATACCTATTAATTTCATAACAGGTCTCCCAACAATAGTTTATAAACATTATTCCATATAGAGATAGTTGATCGGCCAAAAAATGCAACTCATTTCATTCCTATTCATGAATATCATACGATGGAGGAATTTTAGAAAATATATATCCAGGAAGTCATAAAGAGGAATGGAATACCAGTTTCAATCAAATCAAAATGAGATCTGATGTTCATGTCTCATTTTTAGAAATCCTTACAGAAATACCTTGGGACTCACCCGACCACGAGTAAGGCGTATTATCCTTGGATGGATGGGCAATCCAAAAGAATGATAAAAACATTAGAATACTTATTTTATTCTTTTGTAATGGATTTTGGTGGCTCATGGTAAGAGAATGTTCTTCTAGTTAAGTTATAATAAAACAAAATTTAACAGGCCTCGATACATACAAATCCTTTTGAAGCATTATATGGGCATCGTTTTTGTTCCCCACTTTTCTGGGTGAAAATAGGTGATACATAATTAGTTTGATGAAGCCTTGTCCATGAAACAACATAAAATATTATGTTGATCATGAAATGGGTGGAAACAGTACCTAGTCCTTAGAAATAGTATGTGGATCATCATTGATGTTTGTGGTTGTTCGTAGTGAGTGATCCTGTGTTCTTGAAGATCTATCCAAGCATGGACATTGCTATTTTGGGAAGAAGGGAATGTTATATCCTTAACAATTAGTCCCTTTTGAGATAATGGAATGGGTTGGTGAGATGGAATAACATTTTTCGATTCCACCATGGTTCAGTGTAGTGAATAATGTGTTCCATGAATCTCGGTTGAAAAAGTATCAGCTTGGTCCTAACCATGTGATCATATTGGATCACATTGACCAAGAGATGGATGCTTCATTGATTCTCATTCTAGGTCATATTTTGGGTAATTAAGATAATGACTTGTGCGGGAAAATAATATATCCAGTGCAGGTTCTATGACAACAAGGTCAGATTCAGAAAGAATCATGGGAACGTGAGAAAGAAATGAAAGAGCAATGACTAGAACATTTCCATAGCAATGATAGTTTTCCACTTTCTATGGATAGAAAGAAAAATGGTGGGGGAATTTATCACCCCATATTTGAGTTAATTAAACCTTAATTTATGTATTTTAATTATATAAAGGGTTTGGATAATGTTTGGGATATTTTGGAGAACATTTGGAGTGTTTTGTTCATTTTCTTTAGGTGTACGTTTGGTGTACTTTTGGGAAAATCATGCAACACCTATATGACAAAATGCAGAATAAAACTGGAGATAATGGGAAGGTGCACGGGCAACAAACTATTTTCCAAAACCATGTGAAATCATAGAAGAAACGATTTTTTGTTGAGAACATGTTAGATATTGATATTTAGAATGGTAGGCACACAATTTGGTAACCATGAGATCCAACCGTACGAGGTATCCCTTATAGTAGAGGCAGGAGCATGGTTAGTCCATGATTTGCTTAACTTTTCCCCAAAACCATGCGTGGGTCAAATGATAGATCCTTAAATTTTGGATTTAACACGTTTTCACCTCTAAGAGCTTCGTTTTACCCCCAAAAGGACCAAACTCGGGATTTTGGTCTCTTAAAGGTTGGAGAACCTCTCCCCGTTGAATTGGAAGCAATCCAGATCTATTCCATGGTGAGTTGAAGCTCGATTCTTGTGGTAATACTTCATTCTTGGTAAGCCTTCAATATTGTTAGTTATTAATGAGTTTTCATATATCCTCTTCTTGTTGTCTCTCAGTTTCTTAGATCTACATTTGATGTCGTTATATATAAGATAGTTGATTCCAAATATGATTATATTTTCTGTGGTTTCTGATAGGGGAAGATACTTAAGGCTGGTTTGTGGAGATTTAACTGAGTTTTTTGGAAATCCTTCATGTCGTTCATCATTTTATCCATAAAACTCGAGTTAGGTGACCTAACTCTCGACTCTTCTAATTGGAATGTGAAGTATTAGTTTCAAATTGGTATAATTTCTTGATTTTCATTGGTAAATTGTGGGAAAAATCATGTTATAAATAATCTTTAGTAACAATGGTTTTTTGATTAAATTGTTGAATCATGGTAATTACTTATGAAAATAGCTTCAGTTTCCCTCTTTTAAAATGTTTATTTTAAAATATGGCTTTGGTTGATTTTTAAAATGTCTTGTTGGGATGGTTTTCAATAAAAGATGATTTTATTAAATGGTTGGAAATGGTTTTGATGAAATGGTTTTTACATACATGGTTTTTGTTTGAGTTCATGTTCGACATGCCCTTGAATAAGGGATGTGTACCGGTGGGGTACTAGGGAGGTGACCCTCGATTAGGGAATGTGTCGGTTGGATATAAGATGATTGGAAGAGAGACCGATCGTGAGTATGGAACTGTCAAACAAGCATGAATGTTCAAGTGTTTTTTGAACTATAGAATTGGTATGCCAAAATAGAATGTTAAATGATTAAATAATTTTTCATGTTCTTTCCTTGGAAAAATGTTTACTATGAATTTTGATTATATTTTTATCTAAACCATTTTAGGAATTGTTTTATATAAATGGGATAACATGTTCTATCCTAGTGGCATGAGTAGGGATGTCATTGGGGAAAGCCTATTGAGTTTTAGTACTCACCCCTACTTTGACACTTTGGTGCTTCTATAGATTTCATCTATCAAGATTCTGGAAAAGGTAAAGTATCACACCACTTTAGTACTACTTCATGATACATGGGTTGTTTGGTTTAGTTGGAGCTTGGAACCTATAGAATAATGGATTCATGTGGTTGTATTTGAGTTTTATTAGTTTTTCTTTCATTGTTTACATTGATGTTATTTTCTCTTCCAATGTGGTATTATTTGGTTGGTTTTTTATATAAATGGAATGTATGAGTTGTCTATTTTTTTTTATCATGCATCATATAGTGTTTTATATAGTTATGGTTGTTGGATGGTTGTTTATCTTAAAAAGGAAAATCATATCCCCAATTGTAAATGAAGGCCTCAGAATTTATTTTCATCCTTTTCTAAATTGGGGATGTTGCTTATGGGAAAGTGACATCTCATTGCCCTCTCAAGAGAATGAGAAGGGGCGGGATGTTACATTAATGGTGTTTGATTTTTCAATATAACATATATCAAACATCGCGTCTTACATTGATTTCACAAACACATCTATAATTAATGCATTTTTATATATAGAGCACACACATAAATATTTACATAATTAATGAAATCTTATAAAGAAACACATACACCTAATATTTATGTAATTTATTCAAATTTTAGTATATTTTATAATTTCATTATAACATGATATATTTGATATATTTGATATATTATTTTTAAAATTGGTAAATTTTATATATTTATTTTTAATTTGTTATAGTATTTTATTTTTTATTCAATTTTAATTTATTTTTATTTATTTTTATTTTTGAATTTTATCATTTTCTATTATATATATATATATATATTCAGTATATTTTTGTATTTTATGTTTCTATTCATCTTTACTTCAATATATATATATGTGTGTGTGTGTGTGTGTGTGCATATTTTTTTAATAATTTATATTTAATTAATAAATCTTATCCATTTATTCAATATGTTTAAATTGTACTCATTTTGAATTATACAATTTTACCCTTTTTTAAAATGCATGTATTTATGATTATTTATTTATTAATAATTTTTTAAAAATATTTTTAAATAGATATTTATAAACAAATATTTTTATAATTTTATATTTACTACATTTATAAATTTATATATTTATAACTATTATAAATAAATAAATATTATTTTTAAAAAACTATTTATATAATTATAAATAAATAATTTTTTATATTAAAGTAATTATAAAATTATAATAAATTTATTTAAATAATGTATTTGATGAGACTTGAGCTCGAGACTTCACTAAATCCCATAGGGGAAGCTACCACTGAGCAGCACCCGGAGCGGGGGGGGGGGGGGGTTTATATAATTATATAAATATATAAATATATAAATGTTTTTTAAAATTATTATTCGCATAATAATAAATAAATAGTTATATATTTATATAATAATAAATTCAAAATTAATATATTTAACTAATGAATATTTTTATATTTATATATATTTAATATATGTATAACTAAATAAATATATATAATTTATTTATTTATTTATTATTATAAAATAATAATGAATATATTTAAAAACTGAATATATTTAATATATTTATATTTATATATATTTATTAAATATATAGATAAATATATAAACACATATAATGATATATATATATATATATATATATATAATTATAAAGAAATTTATAAATGTATATTTAGTATATTTATAATTTTAAATAAAATTATATTTTTTTAAAAAAATTATTAATGTAATTAAAAATATTAATTATATATTTAAATAATTATAAAATTATAATAAAAATATATATAATTAGATATTTTTTTGACATTTTTTTTATTTATAATTATAACTATAAATCCTTTATCAGTGCTAATATTCTAGCACAGATAAAAGTTCATTTAGTATGCACTTTTTTTTCACTGATAAAGATTGAGATTTATCTATGCTAAAAAATCAGTGATAAAGATAACTTTTATCAGTAATTTTTTAGTGCTGATAAAGCTCGATCATTATCAATGTTAAAAATGTGAAGATAAAGAGGAATTTTATCTGCGATTTTCAACTTAGAGCTAATAAAATGGCTCTTTATGAGCACCTTCAAAAAATCACTAATAAATGCTTCCCTGGTTTATTTAAAAGAAAAATAACCACGACTCATTCAGTCTCAATTATAATTCTATCATGAAACATGTTTTTATGAAATTCTTAACCATGATTAACCCTATATCACATCTCTCACTCTCTATCACTTACCTATACCAAGACAATGCCACCCATACTCCATAAAATCAATCTAGCTTCATATAGGGCCACTACGAACTGCATCTCCATCGATTATTGCAACTGATTGTAATTTTTTTAATGTTTCCAATATATTTTTTCTTGTTAACTTTTAGATATTTTGGTTTTACATTGTTTTAATCTTGTTTCTACAATATGACATGAACATGAAGTTGAATTTTTTTTATCATTATCGTTGACTAGTCTTAAAGGGATTGTTATTTTATATGAATAATATAAAGTTGTTTATTATAGATATTGTTTTAATGTGAATGGTTTAATCTAATTCCGGGAACTAAAGTTTAAATTTTACAATTTCTGTCAGTTAACATTATCAAAGTGTTATATAGATATAATTTAATAAAGAAAATCTATTTAAATTGTCATTGAAATCAAAATTTACATACTTTTCCTATTTTTTATTTGTTCCAAACTCAAAAGTTGTGATGTACTATCAATAAGAGGTTTGTTTATAATTGATTGATATGTTCCTAATATTATTACATTTACTAAAAAATATATTCACTAAAACATTATAGTTATGATATATTGTGATAGTCAATGGGTTATGGAGATCATTAATGGTGATTCCATTTATTTCCATTATCAATGAATGGTTTCCAATAATTTCGCATGACCTTTTCATTTATAATTTTTTTAAATGAATTTTAATTTTTATAAACATAATGTATATAGATTTTATGAATTTAATTTATTTTACATTTATAGATGAAAATATATAGCATGACACACGATATCAGATTTTAGTAGAAGTGTTTCCATATGCAGCATCATCTATAGAAGATTTTATATTTGAGTTTACTTTTATATCAAATTATTTTATAAATAAATTCATCTCCCAGAATGAAGTTATTTTTAATTATGTGGTGTGACTTAAGAAATTATTTTTTGTATGTGTTGTATAATATCAATAAATTTATCTTTTATAAAACCATAACATCATAATATAGTCCAACTATTCATAACCAGGCCTAAACTAAATCAAAATGTTACTCAACCCTTGGACCCATTGTGGAAATAGTGGGTTCCCTAGAACTAACTATGAAATTATTTTGATTACCATATCTTGTATAGAGTTAGGTATACAAGATGATAAATAAACATTATAGTGTAGATATTTCTGCATCCACTATTTAATGGTAATGTCCATAGATTAATTATTTAGTCGAAGTGTTATAACATATCTGAGGCTATAATGAGAACCTAGAGACACCATTACATTAATCGTAAATTTTTCCTATGGTTTAGATACATCTTACTTACTGAAAAAAGTATATGTTAGACTATCGGGTGTTAGGGGATCATAAGCATTGAGACTTCTTCTCATGAAGTTTTCACTTGGTGATCTCCAGTAGTGAGATCATGAGGACAGAATAGTCAATAGGAACACCACGTGTTTTTTTGTTTCATTGGATGTTCCTATATACGATCATGTGTAATGGTCTTATGACATGAAATCATTACCAACGTATTTCATTTGATCTCTTACTTTGATACAATACAAAAACAATGAAATTGAAATCGTGACAAGGTAGTTTGTGTTGGGTGCATCACTAGTGTCATGACATTGGTTGAATGGTCAAGAAAGGATTTGTCGCTTCCGGTGAAGGAAGTTATATATCTCAGGACATGTTGATTAGGATGGTAGTACATTCATAAGACCATGTCCATGGAAGTCAATGGTAAATCAATCCAGTTTGATCAAAAAATAATAAATCAGGAAAAGGACTGTTATAAAGGTGTCTGTCATGGATTATGAGATATTTAAAGAGAAAGAGATTATATTATATAGTACAGGTTCATAGGTTTGTTATCGCTGCTGTGAAAATGCTTATCTCTTTTAGGGGATATGATGGGTTACAAGATACCACTCTTGGTATGTGAATACTATTAACTATTATCGAGATAAAGTCCTAGAGGGTCACACATAATAGAGTATCCAAGAATCTTCCCAATTCAGTTGAATAAGAGTTTTGAAAATGGTGGGCCCCACCACTGGGGTCCGAGATTCGACCAAAGAGAAACGATTACCAATGCAATAAATAAATTCATATCATTCATGTTAAGAATAATTATCATAAAATATAATTGTTTAAATTTATTTACAAGAATTAATGAAAATAAATGAAAAATATTATTTGAATGAATATTAAAATATTCAGGGTTCAATTAATATTTGTGGGAACAAAGAGTTGATTAAATGAGTCATTTATTATCACATATTATACCTAGTATATTAAAGGAATGTGATAATTATATTAATGACTCATATTAGTAGTCAGAACATGATTAGAGTGAGTTGAGTATTCGGGGGTCAGAGAGGCAATACTGGGTATTTTAATTACACATTATATATAGAAGAGGAGAGCCTCCCACTAGTGAATATTCATGAGATTTATATATCCTATTATCTATCTCATGATCTAGAGAGAGAATATCTAGATCTAGGAGCATGGAACGTGCTCTCTCATAGGCATCACAAGCAAGATGAGGCAGTGGTCATTGGAGTGTCGAAGGTGTTGTCAGAATTCCGTGCTAGCTCCCAGATTACGACGATCGCTGCTCCCATAGTTTCTCGAAGCGTTTGTGGATGTTCTTGAGGAATTCCAATTCGGATTCATAGAGCACTGATCGCCAACAACAAGAAGACATCATGCTTGGATTATGATCTAAACGAGGTATTTAACTATTTTTATTTTGTGCTTAAAACTCTTCACGATATATCCTCAGAGTAAACCGGGCAACGATTCACATATGTTGACAAGTTCATGTCGAATGTAAGTGAAAAATTTAAAAAACCCATTTTTGGGGCCTCCGCTCTATTCCCTCTACCTTAAAATGGTATCACAGAGACACGGGTTTATTTTAAGACAAATTCAATTGAATTTTCTTTAAACCTTATAGATGGTGTCGCCATGATCCCAACGCCATAGATGAAATTTCATTCCGCCCTCGGATGCACGGTATACGACCATCCGATGTTTTCAATTCGTGTCAATTTTTTTTGGCTTTTAAATAGTAGAATATATATATATATATATATATCACCCAATTTCAAAGGCGTCCATTTTTTCCAATGAACCCGATCATCAGTGGGATTCTGGTCATCATGAGAGTATTTACCAGTACCATATGTTTTATCATAATAATATTATTTTATTATGAGAATAATATTATTATGATAATAATATATTTTACCAAATCCTCTTAATTAGTCTTTAGAAAAATAATAAAAACGTGCAATGATTTTGTTTTAATGACCTGCTTTTCGGGTCTTATAAAAAAAAGAGGGCAGTGGGATGGACCTATAAAAGCATATGAAAAAAAAGGGGGTCGTTCCCCTTCTTCCCTATAGAGTCGCACCGCACGGGGCTGGTCTAGACTTCTACCTACGAGCCGCGACCCTCCCTTCCTAGCCGTCTCCCCTAACCGTGCGCAGCTTCCTCCTTTAGGCGACCCCCAACAGGGCGGCACCTCTCTCTCCCAATGCCGGTCGGCCACCCACCAGCCAGCCCTCCCTGCGCCGTCGCCCTGCGGGTGCCTCCCCACGCTGCCCCATCACCCATCCGACTGTCCGCACTACTGCGCCGCTGGCGCCCCTTCGTTCAAGCGGCAAGCACATCGCCGCAGCAGAATCCCGAAAACCCTACCGTCGCGCGATTCGGCCAGTGTGGCTCCTACCCACTGGTCGCCCGCCCCACCACCCTAATCTGGAGGTGGAGACTCCTTCCACCAACTACCCTAGATTCGGCCAGCCGCCTCTAGCCAGCGCCTCACACCGCTCGCCGAAAATACCTCATCTGGCAGGAACCCCATGCCACTCCTCCTCGCTGGCCTCCCAGTTCAGCACACCTTCAGCGGCGAGTTCTGCTGCACACTAACCAGTTGAGGTAACCTGTTGCGAGTCTTGCTTACCGAGATTGCCCCCATATAGGCTCGAGCAGGTGAACCAAGCCCAAAACGGTTTTGGGAGGACCTTCCTAGCCGATATGACCTGTGCACCGGTCCGAAAAACTCTGAATGGGTCGGTGCGGGTTCGGCCCGACCAAGACGGGACTTCCCTTGGGTTTTTGGGGCCCGAGAAATTTAATTTAATAAATAAATAATTAAAATAAATAATTAAATTTCTTTTGAAAAATTAAATTAATTAATTATGAGTTTTTGTTTATTATATTTATTGTGGAATAAATTAATTTAATTTGGTGTTTAATTAAATTAATTCATTTATTTAATTTTTAGTTTTAAATTAAGTTAATTAATTGTGACCCAATGACATAATCATTGAATTAAAAATAAGAGTGAAATTTTAAATTCAATTTAATACCGTCAAGTATTATTTAATACATGTTTACTTTAATTCTATATTTATTTTTAATAAATACGCGAGGTAATGCATATTGGACTGATCACGAGCCCTTGGACCGACCAATGCATGTTTGATGCATGTTTATTTATTTTATTACATTGTTTTTATAATTAGTAGTTAAATAAGGCTATTTGTGTGTCGTCTCGGTGTCATTATATGTATAATGGCACGCGTGCCCATTTTGAGAGTTGTATTTTTTACCATGAGACCCCCTCACCTGCGTGCGAGTAATGTTGTATAATGAAAAAAATGAAAAGAGATGCATTTTGAGCCACGTTATGGCGACACACCAAACATGAGCTCATGCATTGGAGGAGCAGGTGTTTCAATATGATTTGTAAGTGATGCGACTCAAGGTATATCTCCTATGGTCTAGGTTGATCCATTATTCACTCAATGGATCATCCAATAGTATCTTCTCATGACCAGGTCGTCATTTTTTTGCATGGTTTATTATTATTTTTGTATGTTTAGTTAATGCATGAACACATAGAGTGATAATTATTGGGACCACGTTGGATGGAGAAGAAAATAAGAATAGTTTGATGTTACAGAGTTGTCTTTTGTTGTCAAAGAAGATAAATCAAATCACTTTGTAAAGAACATGGTAAACCAGACAATGCTTTGCTGATATGTATTTCACAAATATCATAAGTTTAAAAAACTTTTGATACAAGTCTTATAAAGGAAAGGAGGAGAAATGATGATGCCAGTCATATATAGTTTTGAGTAGAAGGAATGATGCTACTGGAAGATAGGGAAGTTTCAGTACTTCTCATTGCAACTCTGACAAAGCTAAAGCTAGTCTCTCAAAGGATATATATCATGATAGTGGATTTCATGATGAAAGCTGAAGAATGGTTATGGGATGCAGTGAAGAGAGCAGTGACAAGGTAACAAACAATCTGGAGGTGGCACAAAAGAACAGTTTAAGGTGGCGTCGTTTTCCAGTGTTTGCCAAATTTTAGGGTCTGAAAATCAGGAGATGAAGAAAAGTATTTTTGGCGTAGGATGTTGCGTGCAAGTTTGAAGATGACTTGGTATGTTGTGCGCAAGTGGAGTTCCATGATCCGAACTTCAAAATCTGGCGAAGGAGAGGCTTGCGCGAAAGATTGAGGTTTTGCGCGCAAGATTGGTTTTTGCACGCAAGATTGAAGGGAGTTTGGAATCTTGTGCGCAAGGTATGATTCGAGGTCCAAACTTCGAAAAATAGAAAAGGCATGAAGTGCGCGAAAGACTCAAAGAAGTGCGTGAAAGATGAGGTTTGTGCGAAAGAGACTCACGCGCCAAAGGCGACGTCAAACGGGGTTTTGCGCGACGCATTGGGATCTTGCGCGACACATTGGGGTTTTTGCGCACAGGGGTCAAAGAGGTCTATAAATAAGAGGTGAACCCTTCACATCATTGTAGCTCGACACTTAGAGAAATCCCGAGCTCTGAGGTGCGGAAAAATATTAAGAAAAGGAGAGTGCGCGAAAGAAATTGAGTTGCGTGAAAGAAGGAGAAGTTGCGTGCAAGAAGAGAGATGTGCGCAAGATTGAAGTTGAATGCAAGAGGTGTTTCACGACAAAAGTCAATTCTTGCGCACGTGGCATAAAAGTGGCACGCAAGACACCTAAAAGGGTCCATGAAAGATTTTGGGTCTTCGCACGTATTCGGTTGTGCGTAAGATAGTTTTTACCGGCTTCTGGGTAAGAAAGTAAAGATTTGTACTTCAATGAATACATCTGTTCAATTGTAAAGAAGCAATGAAATACTGTAATTCCCTATTTGTGCTAAGAGGGTGTACACACACTTGCATATTGTTTTCTAAGTGCTACACGAGGGTAAGGGTATATCCTACTCGTTGTATTCCACATCAAAGGATTGTTTCTAGTGGATTGTGTGGTACTGGATTGTTTCCGTACCATACCAAGGACGTAGCTACTCTTGTTGAGTAGTGAACCTTGTAAATCTTGTGTTCCTGTGGTTGTCTGTGTTCAGCAGGGAAGAAACTCTTTAACAGGAGGTGAATGTTGTTTCAAATTGAAGGAAACATAAAAATAAAAAGATATCACTGATTCACCCCCTCCCCCTCTCAGTGATACTTGGATCCTGACTGAGAACTTCAATAATAAATAAACTTGAATGATAAAATGAGCATGTGACACGATGATTTTTCTATTTCATTCATTTTCAGTTATGAGTGCGATCAAAAAATACATTCTTAGAAAATAAAAAAGTATTTATTTTATCACATTAAAAATAATAAAAACCTCAAAGATATATTAAGTCATTACTGCCTTCCATCATTCAAATTTGGACAAAATCGGCTGTTCGGGGTGCTCATCACGCCAAAGGTAAGGGTGACTCTTACTAACTGAGTGTTCTTATGAGAATGGTGGCTTGACTCAACTAAAATTGCAACAATGAAATAGCCAAATCTATCTTGTTGTAATTTTAGAGGGAAGTGTTGAGTAAATAATGTAACGCTTTAAGAAGTTAGGAAATCAGTCAATAGATCAAGGAACCACGAGTTCAAGCAGTTGGCCAGCCAAAAGACTACCTTAAACCCTCCAAGTAGTGGCCTATCCAATGATTGTAGACTATGAGGGGTGGTTCATAGATCCTTTTTACTAGAATAATCAAGCGATAGAGTATTCCAATTCTAAAATAGAGGGTTCTTAGAATTCAATAAAAATAACAAGAGACATTTTAATGATTTAATTAATTAATCAAAATTTCTAAAATGGTAATTTTGATGAATGTGCTCCTCTGCTAAAATTTATTTTTGTAGAAAAATTGAAATTTACACCACAATTGTAAAAAATGCAATAAATAATGTACATGGAAAATTTCTACACTGTCATGAGTATCCAAGAATAGAACAGACTCTTGCACAAAATACTATTGAAAACTCAGTGTGCTAGTTTCTCAATACCTGTTAAACTACCTCAGGAAGTGAGGGTAAAATTGCATACATGAGACTAATGTATATAGCATATGATGGTTACGTCGTTATGCTTTCATCAACATCTGATGTTAGTTGCAATCACTATATTAGGACGTGAATGATGTATTATGTAGTATCATATTCGAGAAGAATGTAAGGAGAAAGTGAAGCAATAATATGAATAGGTAATGGTTACACTGGATTTGTGTAAATTGAATGGCATGTTATGATCCTTCAATACATCCAATTCAAATATTATTTTCACCCCTTTACTCAAGTTCATTTAGGATACAATACAAAAAAGTATCGAGTAAATGCTTCTTCACCTTTTAGGTAAGGATCTCCATGTAAATAAGAATATAAAAGATAGTTAAACCTGTAATTCTTATGGAGATCAAATTAGAAGAAAATACCAAAATGCCCATGGAATGTTTCTCCATAATCACATTCGTAACATCTTTCAATTAATGAGGTATTAACTAGATGTTATTGGCATTGCATGTTATTAAATAATACTATGGATGTTTGAATGAAATAAACTGAATTAATGAAGAAAGTACCTGCTTCTTCTTCAGGATTTTTCATCAATGTAAATTGTAATGTTCCAGGTTTACTAATTGGTTATTAAATACAACATTCCTTTTACATATGTGTATTGAAATATAGTAACCAAGTGAGTACATAATCATTACTAAAAGTTTGGTTTATTCTTTAAGTGGCAGAGAAAGGGTGATACCGAGGACAATGGTGTGGAGTACATGACTACTTTATTATCAAGTGAAAGATTCATGTAGAAATATTATTGAGTATAACCACCAAAATTCATCTCACGCATCCTGTTAGACATTAGGAGACATTATTCAAGGTTTCATAATGAATGTTGTTTGTGGTGTATCATTCTCAACAAATAGTTTAATGATACCTGAATCATATGCAATAAGTGATTAACAAAAAAAATGTAAGACTTATACCTAGTTGTGTAATGATAATTCTTTGTCAAACTACACTAAAATTGGACATCAAGATTATAAAAAATATGATATTTAGGCTCAAAACAACTAAACACCTTTGGTATTATCAACATATTTTGTTAGGATAGAGAGACCATTAGAAATAAAGGTATTACGCAAATCATTAGGAATTTGTTCTAGAATAGAGCATGAACTATTCCAAGAATAATCTAGAGGTATATATTTACTTCATATGATTCTATTAAGTAATCAAGGAACTTCAAAGAGAAGTAATTGAATGCTCAGAAGATATGAGTTTCTTTAAGATGTCATGTTGAAGAATATCATGACTATGCAATCATCGATCATGATAATGTAGTGTGGAGAAATTCCTAATCACAAATTACCTTATCTACATCATTACATTGATGTTAATTATGAGGATCTATGATGAAGTCTTACATTTCAACATTGATAAAAAATGCAGCATGGAGCATTTCCTAAATGCACATATCATACATTAGAGTAATGATGTAAGGAGTATCAATGTTGAAACTTGCAGAAACTTCCATTATATTTCAAGACGTTATTCACAAATAACGAAGATATCTCATAACTATATGTCAACTTCAATGACAAATGGATATCATACGATTCATAGTATTATGGAAATCCATTATGTCAGGAGGACATGGGTTTGGATGCAAAGTGTTTGTAAGGGCATAAACAAACTTGCTTCAGGAACACACACATTGTACATATATTGTATTAACATGAGTATTTTTTAATATATTAGATAAATATTAATTATAGAAATGTTTTAGTCATGTGATAGACTATGATTATACAAAAAGGTGCACTTCTCTATTTGAGATAGTTGGATCAAGGTTTACTTGAGCTTATTCAATGAAAAATATTCACAGATAGTTGGAATAAGAACAAGTTTCACAAGTACATGTGGAAGAGGAATGTTCCAATGACACATATTTCATAGGAAGGTTCAAAACCATGGTCATGGTATTGAGTTCACTACAGGTGGTGATAGATTATTCATTGAGAATAATAATTCCTACATGTAAACAATATATGACCATTAACAAATATTTACATGATCAATTAAAATTAAATAAGCGATTCCATGTATCAAATTACAAAGGGGCTTATAAATTGAATAATGTGGTGGGTATTCATGTGAGTTGATGCATGGATGTTACAAGCATGACACTAATAGGTATTTATTGTTAATACCAAGTCTATATGCCTAAATATATTATAATTATACTTTTCATAGCTAATTAATATGATAATATTGTTATAAATTGGATGACATAACTATCAGTCATAAAAGGTGTCTATACAACTCAACCAGAAGGGGATGGTAATGTCACATAATGCTAATAATGGTTCCAAGTTAATGAAATCCAGTTTAGGATTGAAGTAAGAAACATGGTCATAAAACATTCATTAGGAATGGAATTTTGGAATGTTTCTAATAGAGGTAAGTGGGACCACCAAGGTTTTACAAGAGAAATATGTTCAACAACATATCAAATATGAATATTGGTCTTACAGTTAGTTAAGTCTGGGATGAAATTGATTCTCCAGAGATTGACTTAAAGTAGCAACCTATTTTCTAGGAAACAAGATATACTTAGGTTGATATAAAGGATTCTTGGACCTAGCCAATTGTACATATAGTGACATAGTATTGAAAAATAAAAGTTGAAAAAATTAAAGAGATGAATAATATCTAGTGTCACAAGACATTATCTCCCTAGGTTCACATGTATGAGGTATGGGAGGTGATTAACATGATCTGTTAAAAATCCATATGGTTAAATGATTGATTAATCACGTATACCATCATATGTACAAGAACTGATATTTCCAAGATATAAATTATAGTAGGAAAATATCAGTTATATCCAAGAGCATTATAAGTGAAGTAGTCAGAACTATATGATTGTACATTAGCATGTACAAAATATATGTACCTTGTGAATGGAGAAGAAAGGATACTAGTTTTCAGGGGATACAAACTAGTCTTCCAAAGATCATTGTGATCTAATATCTCAGCTAGGATAAGGTGATGAGTGAGAGAAGCTCATATAAGCCATTGGTAGTCATACCTACAAATACTGAGTATGTTGCAGCTTCTGAGGCAACTAAGAAGTAGTTAAAAGAAAATATTTTTTCCAGCTCTTAGAATCACACCTAGAAATCAAAATATTATCATAATGTAAATTATGATAATATTACTAGACAAGATGTGAAGTTGTGATAGTGGATAAAAGGTATATACTTGGGGATACTATCTCTAGTATATGTGGTCACGAATAGAAGATATGGCATTCAGAAGAATCATGGAAGGCCCAAAAACTAAAGCGGTGACTCTGTATAAACATGATCATTTATCATGTGAGAGAAAACAAGTATGGTTAACATGTTTTATCTAGTGCAAGTTAGTGTATTGAAATAGTGGCTTCCCTAGACCCAACTATGCAGTGATTTTGATTTCCATATCATTTATACAGTCATATATACATGATGATAACTTACCATTATAGTGTAGATATTTATGCATCCACTATTTAATGGTAATTTCCATAGATTATTTTTCGCGTCGAAAGGTTATAGAAGATCATTGGCTATAATGAGAACCTAAAGATACCATGACATTAATCTTAAATATGTCCTATGGTCTAAATACATCTTAATTACTAGAAACAGTAGGTGTTATACTATCTATTGTTGGGGGATCATAAGCATTGAGACTTCTTCTCATGAAGCTCGCACTTGGTGATCTATAATAGTGAGATCATGAGGATATACCCCTCAACAGGAACACCAAATGTTTTGGGTTTTATTGGTCATTCTAATATATGATCATGTGTAATGATATCCATACTTGAGATCATTACCAATGTATGTCATTTGATCTCATGAATTGATCCAAGATTAAAACCATGATATTGAAATCGTGGTGAGGTATTTTGTGTTGGGTGCATAATTGGTGGAATGAAATTGGTTGAATGACCAGGAAAATATTTGTAGCTTCTTGGTGAAGGAAGATATATATATTGGACCATGTTTATAAGGATGGTAGTACCTTTATAAGACCATGAACATGGTAGTCGAGGGTAAATCTATTAAGTTAGATCAACAAACAATAAATAAAGAAAAGTATGATGACATAGGTGTGCATCATGATTTATGAGATATTTCAAGATAAAGTGATTATATTGCATAGTACATGTTTTTAGGTTGGTTGTCACTGTTGTGATAATACTTATCTCTTTAGGGTTCATGATGGGTTTCTAGATCCCACTCTTGGTCTGTGAATAATATTCACTGCTATCGAGATAATGGTCTAGATGGTCACATAAAATATAGTATTCGAGAATCTTCCTTATTAAGTTGAATTTGAGTTTTGGACATGGTGGGTCGGACCACTAGGGTCTTGTATTTGTCCAAGGAGATACGATCACCAATTAAATAAATAAATTCATATTATTAGAGTTATGAATAACGAGCATCAAATTTATTTATTAAATGAATTTAAAAGTTTTTAAGTAAATACAAGAAAAATATTATTTGAATGAATATTAAAAAATTCAAGGATTAATTAATATTTTTTGTAATGAAGAGTCAAGTTAATGATTCATTTATTTTCACTTAATATATTTAATATATTACAGGAAGGTTATAATAATATTTATAACTATGATTATTATTCATAACTTATTGTTTATAGTATGTTAAGTATTCAGGATATGGAGAAGAAATATTGGGTATTTTAATTACACACTATATAAAGAAGTGGAGAGCCTCCCACTAGTGATTATTCATGGGATTTTTCTCTCCTCTTATTTTTCCCATGATCTTGAGAGATAATATCTAGATCTAGGAGGTCAGATCTCTCTATATCTCAGGCATCACAAGTGAGGTGATGTGGTGATCGTCAGAGCATCAAATGTGTTGTCAGAATTCCATTCTAGTACCCGAATTATGACGATCATCATACCCGTATTTTCTCAAAGTGTGTGTGGATGATCTATAAGAATTAAGATTTGGAATCTTTGAGTAGTGAACAATAACGACGAGATGATATCATGCATGACATTGGATCTAAACGGGGTATTTTACCATTTTTTATTTGTGATTAAAACTATTCACATGATATCCTCAGAATAAACCAGGCAATGATTCACAGATGTCAACAGGTTCATGTCAAACATTGGTGAAAAATTTTAAAAACCCATTCCTAGGGATTTTGCTACGTTCCCAGTACCTTCACCATCATCCAAATTTGGAAGGATTGATAATAAATATATAATATTCAACATGATCTATGAAAAATGGATTAAAAAACCAAATCACATGACAGGTGAATCTATATAAAATAGTATACAATATAATCCCATTAATATAAATCCCAACAATCACAAAACCAATAAAAAATTTGACAAATCCAAGGAAAAAATAAAACCCTATACGAATAAAAAACGTACCACTGATGACACAAACTCCACAAGTTTCTATTAGGTATCATTTTATACTCTACCCCTTCCAATAAATAATCAATGCTTGAAACTTTCAACCTAAGAAAACATTAGCTACATGTTCACCAAGATGCACATTAATTGATTCAGTAAAGTTACTAGGGAGGTTTTCCCTTATGATTTTTTATGCCCCTGATCCACAAGAAAATCATGTATCTCATTTTTATTTTATAAAAATATTTCTAATGTATAATAATTGAAAGAATCATACGATACATAATAGTCATAATAAATATACATTACTTTTCATAAAAAAAGATTTTGGGTTTCAAAAATAAGGTTGTGTAAAAAAGGATTAATTTTTCTATAATAGATATACAATACAATACACTTCATGCATTAAAGTACACATTTTCATTCATCTTGCATTAAAATTGTTACTGTCTTGAACATAGATATAATAAATAAATACTCCAATACAACTAACCTTAAATACCTTTATTTAATCCATCACCAGACCCATGATTTCCTTTCATATCTTGATGATGGACTAGACTCCCTCTTTCAAACTAGTGTTCCTACAACCATTGTGGTTCCAATGTTCCTTGATGACATACCTCCAACATAGGTTGTATTAATTAATCTCCATTTGGCCCACTTTCAAAACATTGAATAACGCATCTCCCAACTCATTCTTCAACTCTTTAATCCTTTCAACCTCCTCATTGACTACTTTTTGTGAACATAAAAAATGACACCTAACAATTAATCAAAAAACAATGATATGTTTTTTTGGTTTCTATATATGAATTTTCTTATAAAACTAACTCCATTACATTTGACAAAAATTCTTCAAAATTTACTTTGAATTTGGGTGCACTCACATTTGATCCTATTAGAACTCCTTAGTTAAGAATACTTGGATGAGAATACTACCATGATGTGGGGCCTATATAAAATAACCATGTTCCACATTTTTGTGAAAAAAATTCCAAACACAACTTTTGATTCTCCCCCCCTTCAAACTTGATAAATTTTAAATGGTTTTATTCTAACTCTTCAAGGTGTTCCCCCCACAATGTCAGAGCTCTCTGGCCTTACTATAGGATTCATCTTCAGGCTACATTCTCTTCAAAGCTTGGAGAAATTTCCAGATTTTAAGATCTCTCATCCCCCTAACACCAATGCCACCATAAATTTTTTATCTCCTCCAAGACCAACCAAAAAAAGAATCATTTAAAATGATGTGGAAAACATTAAATGTTTTTGATTTGATGTAAATTAATGTGAGTGGATGTTATGTGCATTTTAAGTTTCATTCCCTCATTTTTAAAATATAATATGTTAGAATCAATAATAAAATTACATTTAGGTTATTTTTAAACCTCAGTGGATATAGAGCTCTTATATTTGAGATACTAGTGAGGGAATAGGACTAGTAATATTGATTAGAGTTGGTGAAACTTATTGGTGATGATTTGATGTTCTCATGGTAGTGTTAGTGGAATTTAATATCCCAAACATTTATTATTACATTTTGTTCCTTCAGACTCATCCCCCTTATATTCTATGTTTATTAAACAACTCTACGAACTAGTTATCCAAAATGAACACCAATACCTGGTGTGGAAATACTTATTGTTAGATTAGTTCAAGGAACAAAGGTGGGTGTCCAAAAAAAATTTGGGATGGGTATCAAGCAACAAAATGAAATAATAACTTTTCGGGAGGTATGTATTTATGAAATATTGGAACTAAAATAATGAGAGGAAGGATTCTTTTAAATAGGTATTCAAATACATAATCATGAAATGGAAGGAAATTAAGCATTATGAGGATAGATAAAATAAAGGTAGAGGAGGTTAGTTTTACTGGAATATTGAAGTATTATATCTCTATTCAATATATTAACAATTTTCATACAAGATGCATGAAAATGTGAACCTTTATTCATGGAGTGTATTTTATTTTTTTTATTCCAGACAAATTAAATGTTTGAATACTCATGCAGAAAATGACTTTTGCACATGATGATGTTACAAATACTTAGGAAAAACATGTTGTTGATGATGAAACTGAAGAATTATTAGGGGATCAATTGTTTGTTGATGATAAAAACAACAATGATATAGTATCATAGTGTTGACTAAAATTATCAAGTGAATAAGGCATGGTATAAAATTTTAGGCTTTTTGGAATCAATGTGGCTACCCTATTGACCCCAAACATTTAATGTTCATTAGTTATCTTAAGGTGACAATGAGGATGAATGTGATGATTGACATTGACTCATGTCTCCACATCCAACCTATAACAAAGTAAATCATTTGGAAGGATATAACGATAATGTTATGATATAAATTCTCTATTTTTCTGAAAAATTATATAATTTGGCGTAAATTTAATTATCATTTTTCTTTATAGAGTTTATTTATTTTAGAATTTTTTATGAAATTTTTCTTCATGGCCATTGGAAAATCCAACATTGGCTTTTGAACTATTATAATGAAGTTACATCTTTAGGATGTTAAGGGGAAAGTAAATCCCCACCCACTAGTTAGTTTCGCACAAATTATAAAGTAGGAAAATATAATTCTTTCATTAATTATCTCAATGATAAATAATTTTAGTGTATTTCAGTCAATATTATATTATTTTATATTATTTATTTTATCCAAGTTGATTCAATGTTTCAAATTTATAAAATAGAAAAATAAATATGAAAATAAATAATGTACATCAAAACCAATGGACCCTTATCAAAAAACAAGGATGGGGTATGCTTCATTAGAAAAGAAAATGGTATGTATTCTAAATCTATAAAAAATGTTTAATTATGTGATATGAAAAAATATATATTCCTTTGTTTATATGCAGATTAATGAGTCAAAATATGAATCTAGTTCCACCCAACGCCAGGTGTTATAGAAAAAGGCCAGTGTAAATAAAGAGGTAAATTTAGTTGATAAAAACACAAAAATAGTATGGGAAACATGTGTATGTATGAAATAATTGAAATTCTTTATGATTTATAACAATATTAAATAAAAATTTATATTTATGTTTGAAATTTTTTTATATTTTTTAGGCACAATAATTTACAATTACTGTACCAGATGGAAAGATACATTTAGTAGTATTTAGGCGACCTAAATAATATGGTCACTTTAGAGGATTCAGTTTTGGATTATCTCCTCAAAAATATTTTGAGAAGATAAACCCATATGAAGATATATATAATATGGTGAGATTATTGAAAACAGAAATATAATCACTACAAGATATTATTGATCAATTTGGTTTGGCAGACCAATGTATGAGAAAGTATCAAATAAAACTGGTGGGGGAGAAAAAATCTGCACACGGATAGAATGATCCCACTAGCATTAAGGCTAGTTATATTCCCCCAAACACATACCTTACTGATGGTAATCAATTTTTTCATTACTCTTTCTCCTAAATGTTAATCAAACAACTTCTGATAACTTTATATTACTAAAATTCTTCAAGGTATAGTTGTATGTGATTTGTATCTTCCAACATCCATGCACTGCCATGTTTTGATGGGTACAATGTATAATATCCTAGGAGACAAGCTACAACATCAAGAACTCCCAAAATATCACACGTGAGTGGGGATTGAGGTATCTTATGAGTGGACTGTTGAGTTTCCTATTCCACTTGATGGGCCAGATATTGTGATTGTCAATGATGCTATTGGAGTTATCATAGAATGGCCATATAATACTTTAAATATACATGAGGTATGTATTTAACAAATATTTTCATATGAAAAACCTATAATGGTTGATTAAAAAAGGCCGGAAGCGAGGTATGATATTATATATGGATAATTTGGTAGGGAAATAGAAGTTTGAATCAAGAAAATCCATTGAATCAACCAAGAAAAAAAATGACCATCCGAGAATACCTTATCCCCACTAGTTCTAGTGTAACATTTATTATCATTAAAAGTTAATGAAAAAACCACATTTAAAGATAAAAATATGCCTTACAATGGATATGAATAACATTTATATTGAAATTTCTTAATAAGAAAAAATTGGTCTCCAGAATCTAAATGAGATTCTCAAGCATGAATGGTTGGGAATCTCAGTTGGGAGTATACACATAATGTACATTTCAATAATATGTATACCAAAATAGTGATCCAATATGTTTATTAATGTTAACAATTACTCATATTTTCTACAGGTTCGTATATTATAACCTTATAAATGTAATATCCTGTGAAGCACAATTTGGATTCATCAATCCCAGTATCATTAATACGGAAAAATATACTTTGGATAATGAAGAAATTAATAATAAAAAAGATGATTTACTCAAATTATTTAATAAAAAAGTATCAGATGATAGATACTATTTTATGTCTACAATATGAAATTAAAAATCTACAATCTAATCACATAAAATATATTTTTAATTTTTTAATTTTTTAATTCTTTTTCTTTTTCTTTTTTAGGTAGTAGTGGATGCTGATCGTAGTCAATCTGAACACCCTAAATATTTATTTTCTGGATCTATGCATGGATATTCAGCCAACCACCCATACGTGTTGTTTATTATAATGATTTAATACATTGAAATCAAAAATTGGGAGATAAACATTTAATTATATGGTTTAGACTATTTTAAAAAGAATTTTATATTAATAGTGTGATCAGTAAATATAGGCTAAACAATGGCATGAAGTCGGTGTATGAAGAGATAACACATATGGATTACTAAAAATGGGAAAATAGTAAGGTATATATAACAATATTTAACCATAAAAACATTTCAAAATAATTTACTTTTTTTGGTTAATGTTTTTGTAGTGTCTGAAACAATACAATGGAATCAATTGTTGATATTATGTTTGAAAATTTGTGAGAGAGACCCTAAATCAAGAAAACACTAGAATCCACCAATATGTAATTTATGAAGGTAAAAACAATTTCATTAGTTATATTTCATAATAATTTATTTTCTATATTTTATCTTTACTATCAATATTTCTAACAACCTATATACGCAAATGAAGAAATAAATTTTATTAGAGATGAGTGAGAAGTGTACTTTTTTTCAAAATGTATGACAACAACAAATTTAAGTGATTCAATTATATTTTTGTGATCCAGTATGAGTTATGACCTTAAAAATATAATTTCAATGTGAATAATTAGTGTTAAAATGATTATATATTATTTTTTTATTTCTTTATCAAGTATAAGTATAATGGATGAAATAAATTTATTTAGGAGTGATGGATTGGAGAAAATAAAATTATTGGGAAATGGAATAAGTGGAGGTAGAGTATAGATAGTGACTGAGGTGGTGGAGGAGGAAGAGACAAATATCGAGGTTGAGATTGAGGTTGTAGAGGAGATGAAGCGATGGAATACTAACAATAAAATTGTTAGTTAATGATGTAAAATTAGGATCATACCAAGATTTTTTTTGAGAAAAATTGTTGAAAAGTTCACACAACACTTATCACATAAGATATGATCCATTGTTCATGTGTTTCAGGTGAAATATTGAAATAATTTTTTCCCCACTTCTTTATGTGATTTTATACAAGGCAGTCATCCACATGTAAGATCATTCTATGTTTGAAGCATTAATTTATCCACTAATGTTTTGAGGAAACATATGTGAAACTCCAAATAATAAAAAAGGTATAGAGTCCCACACAAATTTTGAATAAATATTCATGTAATCAACCATTTAATTCAATAGGTGTGTGAGAGAACTATTTAAGGAAAACCAGCCTTGGCATATTTTTGTAATCGAGGATGGATATTGTCAAAGTTTTTGTTATCAGTTTAATATTTATATTTGAAAAAAAGTGTCACTCACTAAAAACTAAGAAAACATGCTCAAATTATCTTGATAATTAAAGAAAATTATTCATAATTCATTTATGACATGTATGAATTAATATCATTTCAATCCAACACATGATGCGACCTTTATAACTCAAAGTGTGTGCTTCCAGTTTAAAATGACATTTTAGTAGAAAACACAAGTAGAATACACAAAACTAATAAGACACAATATGATTATTTATATGTTAGGAAAATGATCAGTAATTAATTTTTGACATTTAGTAATAAACCACATTTCAATCCGATGCATGATGTGACATGTATGAATCCGTGTTTGTCTTTTTATTAAAAATTTACATTAATTTTAGTGAAGAAAACAAATGACATAATAAAAACCAAGAAAATGAATCGATATTATTTTGGTACATTAATAAAATGATCCATAAGTCATTTTTGACATTTAGGAATAATCCCCACCTCAATCTGATACATGATGACCTTTTTAGGACTCAAAGTGTTTGTTATCTGTTTAAAATTTACATTTTAATATAAAAAGTGTCACTCACCAAAAACTGAGAAAAAAGTCTTGATTTTTATTGATAATTTTTGACAATGATTCATAATTAATTTGTGAAGTTTAGGAATTATTCTTGTTTCAAACCCACACATCATGAATCTTGTATGATAAATGTGCATGTTTCCCATTTAAAATGAAATTTTAGTAAAAAAACACAAGTGGTATTCTTAAAATTGAGGAAAAACATTTTTATTGTTTTAATAGTTAAGTAAAATGATCCATAACTAATTTTATACATGTATTAATCATATAAACATCAATACGATGCACAGTGTGGCCAGTATGACACAAAGTGTGTCTTTTTATTCAAAATTGACATTAATTTTCCTGAAAAAACAACTGAGATACTAAAAACCAATAAAAACATTCATATTGTTTTAGTACCTTAGGAAAATGAAAAATAAGTCATTTTTGATTTTTTGGAATCATCCTAACCTCAATCTGATACATGATGTGTTTGTTATGAATCAAATTGTTTATTATTAGTTTAAAATTGATATTTTAATACAAATTTTTTTTACTCATTTAAAAATGAAAAAAACATGCTCAGATTATATTGATAATTTTGGAAAATAGTTCATATTTAATTTTTGATTTGTAGGAATCATTCTCATGTGAAATCCACACATGATGCAACCTGTATTACTAAAATTTCACGTTTACATTTTAAAATTACATTTTAGTAAAAAAAGTGGCATACTAAAAACTGAGGAAGAAAATTCAGATTGTTTTGATTATTTATAAAAATGATACATAAGTCATTTGAGATGTTTAGTAATTATAAGAATGTTAATACGATGCATGGTGTGACCTATATGAATCTATGTGCATCTTTTTAATCAAAATTTACATTAATTTTAGTGAAAAAATATCTAATATACTCAAAAATAGAAAAAATCATTCAGATTATTTTGTAACATTAGGAAAAAGATCTATTGGCCATTTCTGATGTGTTTGAATCATCCATTCCTCAATCTGATATAATATGCTTCCGATATAACTCAAAGTGTCCCTTATTAGTTTAAAATTTACAATTTAATACAAAAATGTGTCACACACTGATAACTGATAAAACACACTCATATTCTCTTGATAATTTTTTAAAATGATTTTTAATTCATTTGTGAGGTGTAGGAACCAGTATCATGTCAATCCAACACACGATGTAGTCTCTATGACTCAGAGTGACTATTTATAGTTTAAAATAAAATTTTAGTCAAAAAAACAAGTGGCATACTCAAAAATGAGTAAACACATTCATATTTTTTAGATAATTTAGGAAAAATGATCCATACATCAGTTTGGATGTGTAGAAATCATCCTCACCTCAATCTAATGCACAGTGTGACTGGGATGAAACCAAGTGCATCTTTTTATTCAAAATTGTAATTAATTTTAGTAAAAACACAACTAACATACTAAAAGCTGAGAAAAAAATTCTTATTATTTTGGTACTTTAGTAAAATTATCCATAATTCATTTTTGATATGTATGAATCATACTCACAAAACTCCGACTCATGGTATGAATTATATGACTCAAGGTTTCTGTTATCAATTTAGAATTGTCATTTTAATACAAAGAAACATCACTAACTGAAAACCCAGAAAAAGTGATATGATTGACTTGATAATCTATGTAGACAATTCATAATTCACATGTGATGTGTATGAACCGGTCTCATGTCTTAAACACACTTGATGCAACCTGCATGACTCAAAGTGCTTGTTTCCAGTTAAAAATGACATTTCACTAAAAAACACAAGTGGCGTACTCAAAACCAAGGAAACACATTTTAATTGTATTGATACATTATTATAACTATCCACAAGTCATTATGGATGTGTGGGAATCAGCTACACCTCAATTCGATGCATGTTATGACCGATATGACTTTTAGTGCATCTTTTTATTCAAAATTGACATTTATTTTTATAAAAAACAACTGAAATACTCAAAAATGAGCAAACACATTCATATTGTTTTGTTAATTTATTAAAATAATCCATAAGTCATTCATGACATGTAGGTATCAGCCTCACCTTAATCTGAATCACAGTGTGACCAGTATGACTCCATGTGTGCCTTTTTATTCACAATTGACATTAATTTTAGTAAAAAAAACTAACATACAATACAATATATTTTTCTTTTATTTGTGTTGAAAATTTTATTTTATTTTTCTAATTTATTCTTCTATTTCTGATACTATTCTTGGTGATGCATTGTGTCATTACATCACATTGCATGCCCTATTTCTGGTGATGTAGTGTGATATATCATCACACTGCAATATTCCCCTTTATTATCACTACTAAATGTGTTGATAAAGGATTCATTTATTTGTACTTCCAAAAGTGTTGACAAAGTTCTTCTAAAATCACCGATAAAGAGTCCCTTTATCAGTTCTAAATAAATGTGCCGATAAATGTGTCTTTCATTAGCGATTTTTTACACTACGAATGCACCCCTTTATCCGTTCTTTTATGGCATTGATAAAATACTTGGCCTATTAACCACATTGTGGTAGTAAGTTCTTTTTTAGCACTGATTAAGGCCTATTCTAGAACTGTTAAATGCCTCTTTTTTATTACTTATTATCTGTAAAGACTTCCACAAATTAGTGAAGGTAATATCTAAAGACTCTATTGATCAATTTCATGAAGATTATTTTATCATGAGTGATTCAAAACAGACAACTATAAACTCATATTTTTCATACCTTTCTCAAAAGGTATTCCTGGGAATATCTTCTTTCTCCACCTTTAATTTATTATATTCTGACCAGATGTACACCTTACATTCAGTTTTGATGACAAAGCCAGAGGTGTATCATGAAAACCTTGTGATGTTTTCCTCATAATCCTCAATATACTCAACTTCCTTTTTATTCAATCCAAGGAACCCCATCTTCATTTTAATATTATTATTTTGGGGAAAATATGTATTGAATAATATTTCCTTGAATCCTTCCCTTCTATGGATAGAATTTCTTCCTTAGCATTTGTGTTCCTGATTAGTTTTTACCACATATCTACTCCTCCATTTACGTGACAAGGGGATTGTATGAATTTCTCTTATTTAGTGAATTATAGGGTAAAAGTATCTTCTCAATAGAGTTAGTCAATTTTTCCATGATTATTAAATTATAATATCCACTAAATTTTATAGGCCTTAATTGCATAAATGACTTAATCACAACAAGATCCTTAATAGGAGGAGGGATTTTTACATGATTCATGTTATTATTCATAACTTTTTTTATTTTATATATTACTTCCATAAAGTTCTCATCCAATAGTACTATCAAATTAGTAATCTCATTATAAATATAATTAAACTTACCATTACATTTTTTTAATACGATTCTTCCTATTTAACACCAATTACTAAAATAATGTTAAATTAGGGATGAGAATACACAAATAAATAAAAAAATAAAATAAACTATGATATTAGATGAAATAACTCATAAATGACACGTATATCCTACCATATGAATCTCCATTTTTAATCTAGGCTATCCATTGAAATTTTACTATTATATTTTTTAACATAAAAATATATTCAAATCATTCATAATGGTCAATAAAGATTTTTTGAAATTTCTAAACAATAGCCACTAGAAGTGTTAAAGCAGGTGTGAAACAATGAATCTTTATCAGGCGCTAGGTAAAAGTTGAGTTAATATATAATGAGACCTTTTAGGGTTATTACCCCAAGTCATATCTATTACAGATCCACATCAACTTGTAGTATTTAAACAATTATTTCATTACTTTGAAACCTCTAAATCTACACTTTATCAAAATTTTAAGATGTTTCCAAAAATGTAGACTTATCTTGAGGTTTTTAATAATATATTTTTATTTTAATTCCCAAAAATATCTATAAAATTATTTAATACCAAATATAATAACCCAAGTCTCTTACACATAATAATATAATATCTTCAACATAAATATATGATATACACAACTCAATGATCCAGAGGCTTAGTTTCTCTAAAAGTGTAGTTTTATAAAACATTGACATGAAACTAAAATAAAAAATATTTATTTAGATATCAATAATGTGATCCTATATCACATTGAGATTATAAAATTTCATATGATAACCTATGTAATACATAAACTGAAGGGGTGATCTATAAAGCCTAGAAAGTTAATGAGCATGATAATTAAGCATAACGTATTATTCAAATGGAATGACATGATATCATAAAAGGTAAGTCTCATGAATAATCATATGGAAGGATTATATAAATAATATGGAATCATAACATCATGAAATAATAGGAATGTTACAACATCGTAATATACGACATCATAAGCATAAGTCAAGGCTTACAATTGTGAAATCATAACATGGTGGTTAGGGTCACACAATGAATTAGTTTTATTCCTTAGTCTCATTCATATCATATCAAGGGATATAAAAATTACCCAATGCATTAGAGGCCTATCTGGGTACACCCATCATAAGTACATGTTTTTTTTATCCATGTAAGTAAATCAAAGATAAGGAATAATAATAAGAAATTCCCATGGAAATAAATGGGTTACACAATCCTTCCTCAAATATTAATGAAATGATATTTCAAAAGGATTCAAAAAAGAAAAATAATTACATATTTAGATTTTTTATATATGTATAAATAAGAAATGTTATTAAATATATAGTTTTTTTGATGAAAATTATATTAGGAAGGGTGGATAAGTAATTGTGGAATTGAATATATTTAATGAGGTTTTTAGAAAATGTTACTAAAATTTTAATGAAGGAAATCACATCATATTTTTCCAAAAAACATAAGTGTACCAGGTGTTTTTTGATAAAATAATTAGTATTTCTAAAAAATCATTGATAAGTAAAAAAATTTCATGGTGAATTTTCTAGTATAAATTAAGAACCAATAAGTTCTATTAAATTAGGTTTAAATAAATGAAAAACTTGGTATGAGAACTTCAAAAGCATAAATGAACCTAGAAAATAAAAAATGATAAGTTAGGTATATAATAAAGTTTAATTTATATTAAATATAAAATTATTTCATCCTAAAATTAATGAGAGAAAGTAAGGTAGAGACATATAATGCATAAAAAAAATAAAAGATAGTGGTTTGGAGAGTTCTTTTACCCTATGTGATGTTTTTTTGGTCACTTTCACATAAAATTTTAAATTATCCAATTATATTAATTAAATACATTATTTTAAACCTTACTATACTATATTTTATTTTCTATTATGATTTTATGTTAATTAAATTCATTTAATTGAGATATTGTTTTTTTATTCAATATCCCAAGCTCATTAGTTTTCTGTTTCCAAGGGAAGATTAATTTTTTAGTAATTATGAGGGATCATATATAATTTTTCCATAACTCCAAAACTATAAATAAATGATATTAATTTTATTATAGATGTTCAAAATTCTTTTCAATGTCAAATAGTATTAAAATAAACATGGTTAATAGAGTATAAATATTATTTTTTTACGGTTAATTCACTTAGGCAGTTTTCCACCCATGGTGAACTTACATGGTTTTATTTTACCATATGGACATTAATCCATTCCAAAATATGAAATAATATATGATATAACAATTTAAATAATTTTTTACCATAATAAATTTATTAAAACCTTCCTTGATAGTGGTGGTGTAAAACAAAGTATTATGTTTATTGTGGTGTTGAGAAGACCATAGTATGAACAATGTTTTTATTTTAGAATGAAATGTAAAGAGGTTGGATAATGGATATTCCATTAAGAAATTAAAGTTATAATATTTTTAATATAATTTATTAATTATGTCATGTTTGATGGAGTATTTATGGTGGAGGTATAATAATGAAGGAATTTAAAATGGGTAGATGGAGAATATTACCTATTTTAATGTCATCTCTTGAAATACATCTTAAGGAACCCTAGTTATTATTTTTGGTGAAACTCGATCTATCATGACATAGAGGAGAGGTTTGTAAAGATAATTTTGTAGAACTTTGGAGATCTCCATGTCTTAAAAGGTTTATGGACAAGGAGTGGTATTTATAAGGTAATGATAGGTGTGTTTCTGAATATAATATTCATTAGTGTATTAGTTTTTATCAAGACTATAAATAGTGATAAAAATTATGAATAAATACTTTAATTAGTTCTTTTTTAGGATGTGAAAATGGTTTCCTACATTATTCATGACTCACTGATTCCTATATTTACTTAATAATGTAAATATTGTATATTTTCGTATTTCATTTTTCCCAAAAATTCAAAAAATTTAGACAAATACAAAAAATTATACATTAATATTTATGGATATTTGGATCCTAAAAATTAAATAAACTTTATGAAAATAATTTTATAACTATTTGAAAATTAAATTTTAAATAAAATCATTATTTAATTTAAAAATACCAACTTTTATATTATGATCACTTTTATGACCCTTTGAAATATTACTTATAGGCTCATAAGAATATATTATAATTACATTAAAAATTAATATTTTTATATAAAATTTTTTATAAGACAATTTTTTTATATATACATTTATCATAAAATTCAAAAAAAACATATATGTTTTTTATAAAAATTCAAACACATATTTTATCATTATTTAAAATGTTTATTTATCTACAAGTTGATTTCAATTTTTTATATTTTCATTTTTTAAGATAACCTAATATCATTTTACTATTTAATATTCTAGGTTACTACTCTAACAATCAATTTAATCTTCTTAATAGTCATATTTGGATTCCATTTGGTATATTTTTAATCATCATATAGGTTTCCATCATTCTATAAATACAATATATTTTGTAAATTATTTATTAACTTACATTTTATCCCATGGTTATATATTTTTGTTTCCAAAATTAGTGTTTCATTTCTAATATTTTCCTTAATTTCTACGGTATTTTTCATGGGTGTGAAAATTCTTTGGGATCGAGCATATGAATATTTTATATTATATTTATCTTATTTACTATTTTTCCCATTACAAACCTTCATTTATTATGGATATATTTATTATCTAAATATAATGATTGAATTAATATAAAAAATGATTTTGGGTTTCATTACATGACACATGCATTTTATATTTTGATGTATTAATAAGTGCGACACATTTAGAAATTCAGAGTGAAAATTCATTCATAATAGTTTTGGTCGTTACGTGCATAAGAATGAAATGTCTTCCCCTCAGTGTTGTACCCATAGAGAGATACCTAACATGAATCAGGGGAAACAAACATGAAGATTAACTATGGGTTTTATTAGGATTCCTTTTTGAGACCAAGATATGTAATATTAGAATCACTAAATATCCCAAGGTATGTGAATCAATACACACATTGTTCTGAAAGGGGTAATCTCATTCTCTATAAAGATCAAGATCATGTGTACTGATTTGGGAATGAAATGGATATGTGTTATGAAATGAGAAGTAATAAAAATTGATGTGAATGTGGTACAATCTA
The DNA here is from genome assembly GCA_963277665.1 of Viscum album. Classification (NCBI taxonomy): domain Eukaryota; kingdom Viridiplantae; phylum Streptophyta; class Magnoliopsida; order Santalales; family Viscaceae; genus Viscum; species Viscum album. The sequence continues at coordinate 1,780,802,647 of OY728157.1, forward strand.
TAAGACTATGCGAGAAAACTTTTTACAAGTTTAGGGTTGTTAAATAAAACTAAGTTTGTATTAGTAAACTCGTACAATAAGAACCTATTATGTAGATTCATATCAAAGTGGAAAGAAAATAGTAAACAATAACAGAAGTAGTAATACAATCCAACAAAAGTAAATAGTAGAAGATTGATAATAATATAAAAATTTGAGCATATAAAAAATGATTAATGTCACATGTGTCTAGGAAAGCAGACAAACAAGTCAAAATGCTGGAAGTAAAATACTAAAACCAAAGTACAGAAAAACACTAAACTCCAACAGCATCGCAAGCCACAGCTTGGTCCCATACTCTCAAGCTCCCACAATAGTCAAGTACCTGATGAAGAAGGACGCTTGCCCTTTTCTATACTCGCAACCATATAATCTATTTGGGTCGAAAAGTATGACCCAAACAGGGTGTGAGACAAATCCTAGTAGGCAACCACCAAAAGATTTGTGCCTAACTATCAGTGAATGTATATAGCAGGTAATATGAAGAAATGAAGCAATAAACTAGAAAGTATTGAAAAGTAAACAATTGTACAGTTTTCAATTAAATTCATTTACATATAGTATTTATGATCGAATAATGTAATCATGGGATCTAGCCTAAGATCTATATCCCCCTATGTATGTAGAAAAATAGATGTCTCATGAGACCATCTAAACAATCGATAAAAACTAACTCCAAGCTTGTGATTTGGCCTGGAAGACTCGTCACAATCATTCAATCATTTGGAAGCAAACCTCTAGGAATTTTCTCATAGTCTATTCCCTCTGGACTAACATATAATCAATTCAATAAATAATGACCCTCTCAGAAATCTCTCATAGTCTAACCCCTTTGGTCCCACATAGCACTAATCATTTACAAATGACCACCAGGGATGCTACCATGGTCAATACCCCCATGGTCTACATAACATCAATAAACTATTATGAACACCTGGAAGCTCTCACAGTCAATTCCCTAGGTTCCAACATTCATTTAATCAAATAATAATGATTACATGGGAAACTCTGATGGTCTAACCCAATTAATTATAAATGACCACCTATGAAGCTCTCATGATCTAACCCAAGTGGGAAGCTCTCACAATCAAATCCCCTTTGTTGAACAGTCACAATGCATAACACATGAATTTACAATAATCATAAACTCCATCCTAACAATAGAAGGCATGGAAATGAGACAAGCCAACATGAATCCTAGACCAAATGGCCATAAACAATAAGTCAAGGCAATGCAACCATTGGGTGTCCCATAACAAGGTATCTAACCTTATGCATGAGAAATAACCCTTTCTCAGGAAAAAAAACTGTAGAAGGTATTAAATAGGGTTAAATTACTAATTTAAAAATACCCTAAACATGGGTATTCATTACTTTAAGCATATATAATCCAAGGATGAACAACAGAAGGCACAAAAACCCTAACTTGATGTCATATGATCAACACTCTTGAACTTTTTCCCTTGAATCGTCCTAGAACATTGTAGATCTACAAAAAGGTGAAAAAATATCAACCTTGAATAACTTTTGAGAGAGGAGGAATCCAGAAATAAGGATCTATAATAATTTAGAACTCACTGGTGGGATTCCAACGCACCGACGACATCGTAATCGGAGGTCAGATGAAGAATCGGGAGGGTTTGAAGTCAGTGACTGTTCTGTCGCTCTCCTATATGAACCACAGGAAGAAGAAGATAGTTCTGGACATGAGACGCGACCCCTCTCTGATATATCAATTAAAAAGAAAACTAGATAGTTTTTTATTAATTGTACACACCATGTAGTTCCCTTAACGGGCCCCCGCCTTAAGCAGTCTTCCAGGTCACCTACACGTGCATGTACACAATCGTTACACGACCAATACACATCTTGTATGTGGTACCCAAGTACATGCATATACTCATAAGTACACAACATGTACATAAAAAATTCCTATTTCTTCCTTTTTCCTAAAAAACAACCCGAAATCAAGATCCTTATTGTAAATGAAGATCTGGGTTCTTAAAAACATACCCCCTTAAGGAAATTCATCCCCAAAATTCCTTTCGAAGTGTTATGGAGAAGAAAATTCAAACAAATCCAGCCACTATGATCATAAATCGAACTCCCTCTCCCACGTATCATCCTATACTCACCCTTTATTCCATAGCACCCATACCAGAGGAATGACCAGCAATGTAGAACCATCGTGTTGTGATCCACAATCCGAATAGGGTGATCCTCAAAGGATGCATACACCTCCAAATCAACATATTCAGGTTGAAAAACATGAGATGGGTCTAAAATGTACTGTCATAGCTGATAAAAATGAAATACGTTGTGCATTCCCCAGTACCTATGAGGTAACAACAACCAATAGTCAACTGGTCTGACTCTCTCCAAAACCCCAACCAGTCCTGACGTATCTTAGTGAAAGATTCCCCTATCTCCTAATCCTCCTATGTCCCATCCTCAATGTGACATGTAATAAAACCTGATATCTGACCTCAAAATCCAGAGGTCATCTCCGTAGATAAGAATAAGATTTCTTGGGAGACTTTGTAGTATCCATACTCTTTTGAATCAACTCCACCTGCTCAATAGTCTCCGGGACAAGAGGAGGTCCCATCATAGCTGCCTCTCCTACTTCTAGCCAACATAGGGTTGATCGACATGACCTACCATACAATTACACATAAGGTACCATCTTAATGGATTCTTGAAAACTATTATTGTAAAAAACTCTATAAGGGGTATGTGTCTCTCCCAAGAGCCCCCTAAATCTAGGATGCGTGCTCGAAGAATGTCCTTCAAAACCTGAATCTTGTGCTCAGATTGTCCATCTGTATGGGGATGGTAAGTTGTACACAAAAGTAACTGTGTACCCAAATCCCTATATAATGCCTTTTAGGAATCAGAAGTAAACCGAGCATCCCCATATGAAACGATAGAGTGTGGAACCCCATGAAAACGTACAATCTTTCAATTGTAGAACTTATGAATCTCATCAAAACTGAAGGTTTCCTTGATCATAAAGAAACGATAAACCTTCAAGAGTATGTAAAAAACAACCCATACATCATCATTTACTCTGTGCGACCCTGGTAATCCCATCACGAAATCCATCGCAACATCATTCCACTTCCACTCAGAAATAGGAAACTGCTGAAAAATCCCTGTCAGTCGCTGATGCTCCATATTCACCAGTTGACAGGTGGAACATTTCATAAAAAAATCAGCTACATCCCTTTTCATGTCTGGCCACCAATATTGATGATGTAGATCTTGATACATCTTAGTGACACCGGGATGAACTACCCATACCGAGGCATGTAAATCTCACAACAGCTCATCGTGTATGTCTGTTGACACCAATATGCACCCATGAAAATGAAAAACATCATCGTCATCTATGGTCCACCCAGGAGTAGGGAACTCGCCTGACACATTACCCCATATGACTAGGCCTTCAAAATCTGATAGCTTCCTCATTCTCACCTGATCTAGAATCATAGAGGTAATAGCTATAGATGAAAGAATCGTCTTCCCATGTCTTTCATGCACCTCCAAATGCATCTTAGATAACAGATACATAAGCTTTCACTAATTACTGGCCTCATAAACTGCCTATATCTGAGTCCTCCTGCGCAACACATCATCGCCTATATTTCCTTTCACAGGCGTGTAGGCAAGATCAATGTCAAAATACCAAAGGTACTTAACCCACCTTCGCTGTCTCAAATTCAGATCACGCTACGTAAAGATATACTTGAGGCTTTTGTGGTCAGTTTATACAAAAAAATTATCCCCCCAAAGGATAATGTCTCCAAAAACATAAAGGATGAACAACTGCAGCTAACTCAAGATTGTGTGTCAAGCAATTCCTCTCATGTGACCTCATTTATCGAGACCTGTATGCAATGAATCCTACCCCCTGCATAAGCACTGCTCCCAGCAAAATACCTAAAGCATCATAATAAATGGTGTCACTCTTTCCCAACTCTAGAAAAATCAGTATTAGTTCTGAATTCAACCTCCCCTTCATCTCCTCAAAGGATGAATCATAGGAATATGTCCACAAGTATGTCTCACTCTTCTTAGTCAGGTCTATCAGGGGCGCTGCTAAGCATAAAAAGTCATGTATAATGCGTCTGTAGTAACCATACATCCCTAGAAATCTCCATACCACAAAAGTGTTCTTCACCTACTAATAAGAAACTACTTCTATCACTTTCTCTGGGTCTACTGATACTACTCTCTCTAAGATAACATGACCAAATAAGTGAATCTGGTACATCCAAAAGTGTCACTTTGAGAGCTTAGCATATAAATGATGCTCTCTTAGTGTACTCAATATGATCTCAAGATGGGTTACATGGGCACGTCAAGTGTGAGAGTACACCAAGATATCATCCACGAATACTACCACAAAATAATCCAAGTAAGGATGGAACACTTAGTTCATCAGTTCCATGGAAACTGCCGGCACATTTGTGTGATCAAATGAAATAACTAAATAGTCGTATAGAACATACCTTCTCTAAAAGGATGTAATATGTATATATGATGTTCTAAAATTCAATTGATGATAATTGGATCTCAATTAAATATTTGAGAACACCTGGGCTCCTCGAATATGATAGAAGAGATCATCAATCCTTGGTAAGGGATATCGGTTCATGACTTTCAACTTGTTCAGCTTCTGATAATCCACACAAATTATGAGGGTATCATCTACCTTCTTTATAAAAAGGATAGGAGAACCCCTAGAAGAAGTACTGGTTTGGATGAAACTGTTTCCCTAAAACTCCTCTAACTTCTTCTTGAGCTCCTGTAAATCTAGTGTAGCCATCCTATAAGGAGGAATGGACACTAGTGTCATTACTCGAACAAGCTCAATAGAGAAATATACCTCTCACTTTGGAGGTAAACCTAACAATTTCTATGAAAAGAAATATCTTAAATGATCCACCACTAGAGGAAATCCCTTCTATGAAGTCCCCTGGTCATCCTTATATAAACTAGAAATCTGGGCTATAATTCATCCCAACCCATGATTCTTGGGTCCTACTATGATCTCTTGTACATCCCATTCTCCTTTGTGTAGAAAATACCCTCCCTCTAGTGATGTGAAACTCACGCTACAATGATAGCAGTCAATAATGTCCTGTAAAGAGACCAACCAGTCCATTCCTAGAATTACATCGAATCCTGTCATCTTTAATACATAGTGGTACCATAAAAAGTAACACCCACCAACCTCAAGAGGGCACTCATTGAACCAAAGTAAACTAGCCGTCATAATCCCTAACAATGTGGCTTGTGTCATAACATCCTCAGATGTAAAGATAAAGATCCCATGACTCTATACAATCTCAAAAGATATAAAACTATGGGAAGCCCCTATATCAAAAAGAGTAGAAGCTAAAACTAAGAGAACTAGAATTGTACCTCTCACTATAGAGGGTTCCAGATCATACTCAAACTGAGTCTAATCCATCGAAAAAGTCTGACCTGTATTGTGGCCCTGCGATCCTACCTCACTACCCTGAGCTGATCCACCCTGCTATCACTGTAAACCTGTCGTCTGGCCACCACGACCATGACATCCTCCTCAGCCTGAACAACTTTATGAACTCTAGTTCCCTAACTGATGAGAAACTGGTGGTCCTACTTTGGAATGTGGAGACATAACAGATCCATTCTCCCTCACTAAAGGTGATAACATCCTACAAAAACGTTGAAGATGACCCATCTTGCCGCAAGATCGACACTTGACTGGGTCCTTTGAGCAATGTGGTCTTGTATGCCCACTCTTCCCGCACTGGTATCATACCACCTGGATACCTGAAGAAACATCACATTAAAGCTCCCTTCAATGCTTCATTCTATTTGTTGAAGGAGTACCAGCCCTGGATACTAAACCACAATGGATCACAGTTCCCAACCCCCTCAGATTGCGCTCGGTAATAACCGCCTGATTTACTATTGGATTTATCGAAGTCAGTGGGAAGACATTCACATGCGATCAGATGTCGTACCTAAGACCATCCTAAAATAGCCTAAAAAAATATGAATCACCACCTCCCAAAATAGGTGCAAAGCACCAAAGATCTGTAAAATGATAAGAATAATACATCACAGAAAGAGCACCATGCTCCAAGTGCACGAACTCCCGAGCTCAGTCGGCCCTCAACATCTCGGGGTAGAAGTAATCATATAAAGTCATATAAAACTCTTCCTAAAACATATCCCAATGACATACTTCTTGTGATATTACATCCCACCATATCTTGGAGGAATCCCATAGAATTTAAGTTACGAGATTCACCCTCCTCTCTGGAGGTGTCTGTAGATACTCAAAGATATAAAGAATGGCCTCCAACCAAGACTCTACAGCTTGTGGTCATACATCCCTTAAAAAAGTGGGAGGATGCTACTGATGGAACACCATCATCAAATTTTCCATAGTTGGGGAAGGATGTGGTACTCCCTGAAAAGTTTGCAACATCCTCATAAATACTTCAAAGAACTGTGCATCAGCACCTATGTCCGGTATAACAGGTGGTTCCAAGAAAAGAACAACGGGAGGATCTTCTAGTAGTCCCTAATCTACCATTTCTAGTGTCTGACCATCAACTTGTACCTAGAATTAAACCGGAGAATGTCTTAGTGACATGAATCTGCAAGGTCAAGCACACACCTCAGTATACGATTATCATAGACAAAAACCTAGACATGCACGAACGAAACATGAGAAAAAAAATCAAGCTTTCTAAAAGATGGATACACAGAGTGTAGAAACACTACACAATGTGTTCCTTTACGCTTTAATAAGGGAGTGTACCCTAATCAACCTGGTCATGTAGCACCTCATATACACAATGTTTTCCTCCTGAGACATGGCGTTTAATTGAATTTTCTCTCCTACCTAGGTTTTTCTACCCAGTTAGAACTACACCGTTCTCTCCCGGTGTAATACTACATGGCGCTTACACTCTAGACACGATGTGTAATACTTAATTTCCATCAACCCACGTCGTTATTCACACGTTTGGATACACAGTCGATTACCACATGGCCTGTATAAGCTAGACATGACGTGTACAACCCAAATTTCATCCACCCGTGTCGTTAGTCACATGGCCGGATACATGTTCTTTTACAACACAACATGTAATCCCAGTACACGACATGTTCTACAAGTCTTTTATCAACCCGATGTCACTTATCACATAGTTAGTCACACGTTCAACACTATATGGCGTATACATTTCATACATGGTGTGTCTTTAAGAAAATTTGTTTCTTCCATAATAGAAGAACACATGATGTGTGATCATAACATCACACACTGTGATGTCTAGATTTCGGGATAACATGCCTTTGAAACTTCTCTAAAACCCTAAAAAACATAAAATTTGACCAAGAAATTCCATGTTCTGATGTGTGAGAGCCCATAATCCCCACAAATCAATGTTTTTCATCCTTATTCATATAATATCATAACATAATCTAATTAAAATTCAATCATGATCCACCAAATTGTAATCAAAGAGGGCCCATAACACCTAAGGGATAAAATCTTGGCGTCCATCCAAATGAAACATTACAATTACCAATACCCTATCAAAATAGCATGTATTATATCATTACATCTATCACAAAAACATACATATCTATCACAACATCTATCAGAACAACTTGCAATTAGTAATGTATCCTAAATGGCATGATAAGAATTCCTAACATGTAATATCTAGAAAGTTCATATATGATGCATGAGATAGAATACCCTCATATCATCAGATTGAAATAGAAATAAAACCACAATGATATAAATCATAACATAACAAAACAAGTGAATCATCCAATGGTGAAATTAGATCAACTGTAACAATTGAAAAACCATAAAAATTAAGATATTAGCGGTAACTTGGATTTTACCTATACATGAGTTAGCTACTCCTAAGAAAATATTGTTACTAACTACCTATTACTTCTATCCCAGTCTATAGAATCCAAATAATAAAGAAAATAAGAAAATAATTCCTCTGATACAACTTTTTAACATCCCGGTTCTGGGTGCTGCCCAAAGGTGCTCTAAACCAGATTGGTAGCATGACCTCAAGAGAATTTCCAAAAACTCCAGAGGCTGCTGACTAGCAGTGAGTGAGACAGTGTAAAAATGGGGAAACTATGCCCTAATTAGAAGAGTATACATAGCATAATGAAAATAATAAACAATAGTAGAATAAATAATAACATCCAAAAAAAGTAAACGGTGGAATACTTTTAATAATATAACAACTAGAGCATATAAAAAATGATTCATGCTGCATGTGTCCAGGAAAGTAACAAAACAAGTAACAATGATGGAAATACAATACTAAAAACAATGTATAAAAAAAAGTAAACTCCAACAGCATTGCAATCCTTATCTTGGTCCCATGATCTCCAACTCAAAAAACAGTCAAGTACCTGATGAAGAAGGGAGATTTCTATTATCTGTACCTCCAACCATATAATTTATTGGGGTCTAAAAGCATGACCCAAACAGGGTGTGACAAGAATCCCAATAGGCAGTCAAAAAAAGATCTGTGCCTAACTGTCAGTGAATGTATATAGTTGGTAATATACAGAAATGAAGACATAAAATAGGAAGTACTCAAAAGTAAACAATACTACAGTTTTAAATTACATTCATTTATATAAATTATTCATTATTGAATCATGTAATCTTATGATCTAGCCTAATCTCTATATCCCCCTGTGTAAGTAAAAAAATAGATGTCCCAGGAGATCATCTAAAAAATATATTAAAACCAAGTCCAAGCTTGTGCTTTTTTCGGAAAGACTCATCCCAATCATTCAATCATTCATAAGAAACCCTCTGGTAATGTTCTCACAGTCTAACACCTCTATTCTAACATATCATAAATTCAATAAATAATGACCCTCTGGGAAAGCTCTCATAGTCTAACCCCTTTGGTCCGACATAGCACTAATAATTTACAAACAGCCACCTAGGAAGCTCTCATGTTCAATACCCCCTTGGTCAATATAGCATCAATAAAATATAATGAACACTGAGAAGCTCTCACAGTCAATGAACTAGGGTCCAACATTCATTTAGTCAAATAATAATTATTACATAGGAAGCTCTCATGGTCTGACCCAATTAATTATAAATGACCACATGGGCATCTCTCACTGTATAACCCCTTTGGGAAGATCTCACAGTCCAATCCACTTTGTTCAACAATCTCAATTCATAACACATGCATTTCCTATAATCAGCAACTCCATCCTAACATAGAAGGAATGGAAACGATACAATCCTATAGGCATCCTAGACCAAATGACCATAAACAATCAATCAAGGGAACACACCCATGGGGTGTCCCATAACAAGGTATCTAACCTTACGCATTAGAAATAACCCTTTCTTAGTCAAAAAAACCATAGAAGGTAATAACAGTGTTAAATTCCCAATCGAACAATACCCCAAACAAGGGTATTCATCACATTAAGCATATATAATCCAATGACGAACAACAAATGGCACAAACCACCTACCTTGATGTCGTATGATCAATACTCTTGAACACCGAACCTTGAATCAGCCTAGAACAATGTTGATATAGTAAAAAGTGAAACACGTTCAACCTCAAATAACTCATGGGATAGGTTGAATCATGAATAAAGGCTCTAGAATAATATATAACCCACTAGTGGGATTCCAACACACCTGACAGTGTCTCAATCAGAGGTTGAATGGAGAATTAGGAGGGGTTCGAAGTCTTCAGTTGTTATGTAGCTCTCCTGTACAAAACACGAGGAGAAGAAGACAGTTCTAGACAAGTGACATGGCCCCACTATGATATATCAATTAAAAAGAAAACTATATGATGTGTTCATTAAATGTACATGTTGTGTAGTAGCCTTAACCAGCCCCCGCCATAAGCAGTATTCCAGGTCACCTACATGGCCAGTATGTGGCTGTATGCAGTACCCAGGTAGACATAGTATACTCATAAGTACATGACGTGTACTTAGAGAATTCCAATTTCTTCCTGTTTCCTCAAAAACAACCTGAAATCAAGATCCATACCTAAAATGAAGATTTGGGTTCTTAAAAGAAGTTATGATTAAGTAGTGGATTTGGATTGAATTTGAAGCTGGGCTAAAGATAAGAGATCTAGAATTAACTATTTATCCTAAATAATAGGAACCCATCCACCCATGGTTCTAATATATATAGGTATATCTTATCTCAGTGAAAACTGAATAATGAAGAAAGGGAACATGCACCAACAATACTAACATAGATATGGAACTAATGTGAGGAGAATTACTTCCACCAACAGACCATCCTAATCACTTTTAGTGGTCATGTATAGTGTAATTTCATATCATGCATTTTAAGGTCATGCGATACGGACTAATGTATTTTTCAATTTAGGTTGTGTAATGAATATATTGAATATACAGTTTTAATGTCCTACAGTGAGGATAAAATTTATTCCTGAATTTATCCCTTTGTTAAAACTAAAAGATATAGGAGAATCATGCATTGGGAACTCCTATACGGATCTAGTTGTCATGTATGTGAGCGTGAGAGTAATGGTAATTTATATATAGTCCCATGATAAGATATCCATGAATCACTATGTATCCTAAGGGATGGTAATTAAACAACGTGGAGTTCTAATGTGTCATTCTTTTAAATTCCATCTCATATATAGATGAAAAAAAGATATGTATGGATACTTTATTGTGGTAAGGAAATATGAAACTTGAAATATTTATCTCCATCCATTCACAACCAATATGAGAATTTTTTTGGCTAGGACCATGATATAAAAATATAGGATTCACTACATATCCTATCAAATATGAATCAAGACACCTATAATTCTTGGATATAACCCCTATGTAGTTTATGTTCATTCATAGAATGGATTATTTTTCTTTGTTTTAGGTTATATATAAGAGGAAAATATATTCCAATATATACTACATAGATCAGAATCCCATATAGGGAGATGATGCTATAATAATTGGAAAACTATGAGTAGATGAACATCATGTAGTATAGACATAATGTTGTGAAACATAATGTCATGTAACGAATATATAATAAATGATAGTTTAGAACCATTCAATACAGATATGAACCCACGCCTATAAAAGGATGCACCTCAATCACACTGACATGATTAATCAACCCTGATCTCTAAGAACATGTGAGTCATTCTATATGTGTGAAACACGATTCGATTTTAATATTAATTGAATCACAAGAGATCATAAGTATGGTGTGGATGTTTTCATGTATCATGAAATTTTAAATCATGATATATGGATAATTTCATATATTTTTTTTGTTATGTCACTATGATTCCACACCATGCTTCTAAGACAGCGTCACACAGCTTTACATCCAGATATTTGGACATGGGTGCCATGTTTTTTAACTTCTTACTGTATGGAAATTTTCATAAAGGATTTTTGTAGATATATCCTATATCCAAAATAGGTTCTTCTTAGTTTTAATCCTAAATAGTGAAATCTGATGTACATAACATGGCACAAACACCGGGAAGAAATTGCTGGTTTTATTAGAATTTTCAAATGGGTATGGGATAAGAAATCCAGGTATCAATACATATCCTGATGTTGTTCTGATAGTTTGACCCCAATGTAGAACATAATATTACATAATGATGGACATTTCTTCAATGATGGCCCCATGGAATAATTGTCGCCAAGAAATATTGTGTTTTTATAGATGTAGATGGAAACCAAAAAATAAGCGTTTTTTTGAAGTATAGGGTGTGTTTTTATTTTAAAATAGATTCATGGATAAATAATTATAAGATAAATACTATTTCATAGATCTAACTCAAACAAAAGAAACTAAGGTTCCCTAAAGTCAACCACTATGGTCCATTTTAAAGTCATACATGATAGACCACATGTCATGTAGTTTAGAATCATTTGATAAATACTCATATGCTATATAGTTCAACATCGTTAGACCAGAACATCATCCAAGTAGTTTATTGTCTTGTGGGATAGATTTCATGCCATTTAGTTTAATATATTGCATTAAAGACATTGACTGTATAGTTTGACATCATATAGCGGGGATTCTGTGAATTCATCATGAACTTATTAAGATTATTTATTAATGAAAATTTCATTGGTGGTGATCATGATATACTGCTAATACACTCTGATAAGGGGTATTCTCTATTGGAGTAGACCTTATGTATAATGTTAACCTCCTCCCACTTCAGTTCCAAATTTGGTAGCTTCATTCTATGTATCATTGGATTTCTAAAATCTACCTCCAATTCTTCTTATATGAATTAGAATATATTTACCTTCTTGATAAAATCTTATGTGACTTAGTTCAGATGGATGTCATGATTATATAACATGTTTTACCTTTTCTCATCAAGTCCCTCTTAGTCATCCAACCGACTCTATATGTGATCATCTTTAGAAAAATAGATGTAAATAGCAGTGGGGAGTCATGGAAGGTGAAATTCAATGGGAAAATATCCATTTATCATATAAAATAAAATATGGGGTTTTTAATAGTGGTCTAGTTTGTGATATGGTGAGACCACATAGTGTACATGAGTTTATCTTACCAAGATTTCTTATCCTTGTATACCATCTTCTAATTTTTTTTAAATATGACCATGTTAAAGTATTATATCTATCCATTCACTATGTTATGATATCTAGATGAATGGATAAATCATATTCTATAATTACAATAAAACCTTTTCAACTCATAATAGTATAAATTGATGTCATTTTCTACTAATAATTTATGATGAACATTAAATTTAGTAATTATATTAGTCTTCAAAAATTTGATGACTGCCTTCATTATGACTTTATTGAGGGATATAACCTCACCCCATTTTATGAATAAGTTCTTGGTAGAGAATATTTACTTTAGATTTATTACTATTTCTGGGGGACATTGACAAATGATGTAAATTCACCATATGGTAAACAACAAATTTTATTTTGTGTCATGCATCATATATAGGGGTTGATAAATTAAGGATGCATTTATTTTATAGGAATGAAATATTTTTGTGAACTTAATGCCGTCATGAATCATTTAATTACCTCTGAAACCATGTCACTTAAATTTGATGGAAGTTCATGGATTCTAAATGATAAACACTGCATGTGCTCACATGTACTTCTTACATTATGGTGGGGGTATCTCCTTATTTATTACATATAAGGAGGATCCCTTCAAATACATATTTACAGAGGATTTTCTAGGAATTAAATCCATCATAGTGGTACATGTTCACTTCCCTCCATCATCTCTATTACTTCTTCTCTTACTTTGATGGAGGAATACAACTTTAGATTTATTCTACTATGGGGTACATCCATGCATTTGTGGCATCAATTGGAGATAATATTGTAACACCTTGATAAGGGGTGGTATAAAATTCATTGATATTTTAAATATAATTATCGATAATTTTTGATACTACCCTATGGTGTGAAATTAAAATGAATATGTTTTCCAAGACTATATTCACTAGGGATATTATTTTATTATCCAATGCTTCATCTTGGGAATTCATTGAATATAGGATATGAGACAGTGTTGTATCGAAGAGAAATTTATCCATAAACCTCAATACATAATCAACAAAGGTGACTTTTATTCCCTCTTAAAGGAATATTCACCAATGATATGATTTATTACAAACTCTATGTAATCCTTGATACTTATTCAATACACTAGAATCTATAGATCTAGATCCATACATTTAAGTAAGGTTTGGTATTCTTCCTCATTGTTTTTGCATCCTTCTAATATAAAGAAGAAGAATGGAATAACTTATTTGGATAGGTATATGATAAAAATCACTAAAATAGTCATATTTTTCGTAGTCATTTCTATACTTCTTCCCAATAGTCTTATGTTAGAACCATTGAAGTATATATTACATATCTAGTGACTAATATAGATGGAAAATACCTATTTATCTGGGAGCTGTATGTTCATCAGTGACTTCTCTAGGAAAGGGTGTGTCGCAAATAAATTTGATAACACCTGCCCTTAGGTCACCCCTTTATACATAAAATATATATAAAACTAATGTTGGATGAACTCTCATTGCACTATGTTCCCATAAAATGTCATTACATAAAGGATCTATTTGAGAAAGTCCATATAAAAGATGATATTGACCTCTTGATGCTGTAGGTAATGCCTTAGGTTCGCCAATATGGACATTAGTACTAGATGGTTATTCTCAATGTCAGAGTATCAAGTCCCAAACTACAACATGGTTTTAATATGATAATAAATGGTTTTCCATTTAGGCATGGAATGTATCATGTGATCACTTTAGGGATTCCACAAAAAGGATTAGAGGCCTCATTCCACTGGAGGAATCACCATTTGTAGACATATGAGATACTCCATGAGATAATTGAAGACTTTTTGGAAGTTTTCATCCCACTTATATGTGACTCCTTTCTTTATCAACCTCATGAAGGGTAGTGATTTACTAACAAGATTTGTAATAAAGCATGTGATATATGAAGTACTAACTTAGAGTCCCCTCATATCTTTAGTAATATGAGGTGGAGGATTATCAAGGATTACCCTAGTCTTATTGGATCCAGATTTGATACCAAGATAGTATACCATGAAGTTAAGAAATTTCCTAGAGTTTACTATAAAATTTAATTTCAAAGGTATCATTTTTAGGTCGTGTTGTCATAGTTTTTTTTCAAATTTTCTCAATATTGGAAAGTTTTTTTACAACAATTTTGGTAATTGACTACTAAATCATCCACACAACATTCTTCTATTTTCCCTATAATAGGATTGAAGGTATAGTGCATGTCATGATAATATGTAGCATTTGAATTATTATAGACAAAGGGGATTAAATGAGAGAACTTTTCCTCTTTGGGTTCCCTAAGGGTGATGGATTATTTATCCCCAAGAGACATATAAATATGGTTATAGATATAAAAATCATCCATGAATTAAAGGAATTTAAGTCCTATAGTCACATCGATTAATAATTCTATGATCTAGATGATGAATTCATACTTTAGGTAATTCTTGTTGATATCCTTAAAATCAATGAAGAATATGATTTTCCCATTAATCATCTTTATAGGGATGATATTAGTGATCCATTTAAGGTATTGAACTTACCAAATTAATTTATCTTTAATTTTATTTTCAAATTCAACTTCTACGTAAGCAGTATTATTTGGATGAACTCTTCTAGAATCCTACTTAAAATTATGATGGTAATTTAAAAAAAATGGTGGGTAGACACATTAGGATCATGTATCTATATTTACAAATAGTTACTGGAAAATACATCTTGGTGATGTTTAGTGATTGAGATATACATATCATGTTCTTTAAGGGAAATTTTGTAACTAATCAACATAGGTCGCATATCCTCTTTTGTTCCCAAATTGACCTGTCTGAGTTCATTGTTGCTGGTAGAGACACATTACTAAAATACTAAAAGGGAATCCCTGAGGTCCTATTCTTATCTTTCCATACCATTAGGGGATGATTATGGGTAAAGATTATGAGTCCCTGATGATGATATATGTGAATTTTTGGATCCATAATATGACATGGGGACATTTTTATCTTCAATGGAAGATAAAAAGGTTTTGTTAGATCCAACGAGTGATAATGCGAGGAATCATTATTAGGGAAATCTTTGATATTTTCAACTTCTTCCTCACTATCATTGGTGGTAGGATCTTCTCTAGTTTTTTGATATTCATGTCATGATGTGAGGATATTCTTAGGCCCCATAGATATTTAGAAAGCATATTTGGGTCCAAAAAATGATGATGTGATGGAATATTTAGGCAAGGATGATGTTTTGAAGGAATCATTAGATCTTAAGGATAATGGGGGTTAGTTTTTTTAGTGAACCAATCATCTCCATCATGATATCACCCATCCAACATATAGAATGTTTTTACTCACAAAAATGTTATCTTAAGTATGGGGTAAAATGTTCCCAAACCTTATTCTTTACTTCTTCTCCTAATGAAATTATGACATCCCCGATCAAGATTTTCCAGCTCAATTCAATTGATGGGAATCACATATCTTTTGTAGAGTTTCCCCCATGGGATGGATGGGAAAATTTTCAATCCATTAGGTTCATTTATCAAGTTTGTGTTCTCATTCAATAGACCTTTACCCTTCCTTTTAAAGAGTACCATGTCTGTGTACTATGAGTCTTATGACATGATGGGAGAACTATCACTATAAAAAACTTTTACTTATACATTGATAGAGTATTTGAGGAACTAGGGGTATAATTATGATACCTACACATGGTAATGTATCCATGGAAATCCCAGTAAGACATTGATGGTTTCTTCCTAGGGATACAAAATAAATTCATATTTTGGTATGAGATCACTGAATTTGAATATGATTTCGATATTCCCAAGTGTCTCTTGTTCACTCTTTCCATATAATTTAATTGTCTGGTTAGAGGGATTTTTTTACCTCACTATAACCCAAGCATTAGAGGGTCTGGATCAGTGTAATGTTAACCCTATAACTACTATAATTTGGGGATTTAAAAACATCAATATTATCTAGTTATAAAGATTTGTATAAGCATATGATATTAAAATGTATGATTGAGTCATGATCTTACTTCTTAATGGAAATGTACACATGATATTCACTAGTTCTAGTATCAGAATATTATGTTTCAACTATAAAAAAATTGTTCTCAAAATCTATATATCTCAAGAGGTCCATAATGGGGGATTCTCTATGTTCATTGGATATGTGAAGAGAATCCAAAAATGTGTATCTTGGACGGAACATTGGAAAAATAAATTATGTTTTCCTATTGATAGAAATAGTTGTCATACCTCATATCGTGGGTGGTTACTTTGACTGGGGATTGGAATTATCTACTAGTGATGTCGATAACTCCTTCCTTTGATCATAAGAATAAAAAAATTTATAGTTCACATATTGAGATAAATGGGCCTTCATACTGTCTTTCTCTAACTCAAATACAATACATTTGAAGGTCAATACTCTTATATGATGGAATTCAAGTGGTTGTTGGATGTCTCCAGATCAAATCAATACTCATGCTGTTATTATTTAAGGGATTATCATTAGGTTTCTAGAGTGTATATAGCCTTAACAAAAGAAAAGATTGAATGTTGAGGATTATTTCATCCTTATATACCATGTACTCATTATACTCTCATAAATATCCTTATTCCATTATGAATATGGATGGGGAACTATTCTTCATATGAATTTTATTCATTAGAGAAGTTTCCCCTAAGATAAATCAAATTAATAGAACCATATTTTGATTTTTCATTAGGTAAAGTCTTAGATTTGTATGGTGGTGAATATTTCCATATTTAGAGAGATGGTTTTTACCCTCACAATGATGATGATGGGATGTTCAAAAGAGTTAGGACTACCTTGAGAACTAGTGACAATTCCTCCACCCATGTCTTATTTTTTTGGTTGCAATTACACTGAATTTTAGAGGTCTTAGGTGATAATGATGTTATCTCTAATATCACATAAGGATATGAGATCAAAAATATATGTTTCATTAGTTCCATAAACATGGACTACACCTAATTTATTGATTTCCTAATCATACAATAATTAAAAATTCATTTTCATGATCGATATTTCCATACATTCCCCCTCTTCTCCTTGGGAAGAGATATAAATATGAGTCGCCTATTCAGGGGATTTACTAATTTCACATTCTATGATTCAACAAACTTATAGTGTCAATCCATAAAGTTTAATAATTATTAGATTTGATATAATCATCCAATGGATGGAGAGGTAATCAAGGTGGTCCTTTTAACTGATTTCATCGACCTTCCTAGCCTTTGGTAGTTTGAGGAGGTTATTTTCCATAGCCATAATGAAGTACCCTGGAACCTACTCCTTTCAAATGTAATAAATTATGTTCTTCAGATACATGTATGTTTGGATCCTCTACACCATATTAGTGTCCTAATGAGGGAATGTTTCTCTTAATATCATTTAGGAGGATCCAACACGTGATATATCACGAGATTGAATGTCAAGCCTCCATTGGTGATATCTTAACTATGATAGTTGTGGATTTTTATTTTCCAATATAATTCTATTTTCTATGGTTTCAGCTAAGACATAGCCTTGGACCATCAAATAACATTCTAAATGAGATATTCTATAACTATAAACTCAAGATATTCATCAAGGTATTTTAGTGGAATCAATTCCATTTTTAGTTCATCATGTAGATTATACCTGAATGTATTTAAAATAATCTCTTTAAAGAGGTTCATGTTAATGTGTAACTCCCCAAGCTTCCATAGTATGTTTCTTTTTGAATAATGCAATATTTTGCATGGTATGCAACATGGAGTTTTAGCACACCACGACCAACCAAACTAGACGTTAAGAATTGTAATACCAACTTTTTGAAATTTTATAAATTTTATTTTTCAAAATGGACTTCATTTTTGGATTCAGAATATCAAAATTATCTTAGGGTGATTTTTTGGTATTTTTCTGAAAACTTTCTTTTTTTTGATGAATAGTGAAAAAACTACGTTATTGTTTAAAACCAACTTTTTATTTAAATAATAATTTAATTTAATTAAATTTATTTTAGGTCAAAATAGATACATTATACCTATATAAGTTCAATGTAATTCATTGGTTTCATTTTATAATTAAATTATATGTATAAAATTTTATTGAACTTTTTAACATATTTTACCCACCTTCTAAGAACGTTAGCAAATTTGTATAAAATGTAATTTTACCACTTATGTGAATTGAATTTCCAAAATCCTAGAGAACTGGTTGACATTAGTAAGAAAAATGTGGTTCAATAGGATAAAAATAAATTTTTGTGAATAGTAAATTTTGAATTTTATTTACCACGGTTAAAAGTAAATAGGGTAATTAAAGGTAAAAATGATATTATAATTACACTAACACATGTCCTAATTATATTGGATAAGTTTATTTTGACCAAAATCAGCCTTAGTTGTCAAATATGATCCTTTTTGTCCACTTGGATTAGATTAGGACATTTATTATTATTTTATTTAAATAAGTGATAAAAGTGTTAAATTCAGATTTTAATAACTAAAATTTTTTTAATATAGGGTTATACATAAAATAAATTCAACTATAAATATTCATTAGAAAGCTAAAAATATTTCCTATATATTCTTATTTTATTTATAATTTTTAGACATTAAATAATTAAATTTATTTATGACACAATGATGATGTAGTAATTACCTTATTATTGAAAGATTAAAATAATTGATATTATAAATATTAAAATAATTGTAAATTGAAACTTTTTATGTATTCCATGAATTTTATAGATTAATATGAGACGTTAGGGTTATTTAAATATATATTTTTTCAAAATGATAAAGTTTTTATGACTTTTACAAAAAACCAAATACTAAATAGTTTCAAAATTGACATAAATAAGTTTTTGAATAAAATACTATATTATTAATTGATATAATATTTCTAAAAATCTAAGGATTAGACAAAGGAATTACATAAGGTTATATATATCAATAATGAACCAGTTTGGGTTCTCTTGGATTTTTATAGTAAGTTTATTAACCATTAATTATAACAATATAAGAATACATGGTAAAAGATAAACTATTTAACTAAGAGTTAAATCTAAAAGATAAGGTTAATATGGTGAACTAAACCTATCTAGAACCTATTTGTTGAGAGGTGTGAGACCCATAAACACCTTATATTCTAAATAAATTCTTTTTTATCCATTATAAATCGAATATGATTGTATAATAAAATAATATTTCAATCTTTTCCTAAAGTGACCCTCACCTCTCTTATAAAATGGCACTTCCCCTTCTCTTAATTTCACACCTCCAAAGCCATTTGGATCAGCCAAACCCTGATCAAATATCCTCCCAACTACCCTCAAATAATCCTAGAGGCCTTAATTTTATCATAAAGCCAACTTAAGGATCCCTTTTGATCAAATCAAAAGGAAGCATCCGGAGAAGAGGTAATAATTTCATCACCTCTTTCAATGTTCTTTTCTTCTTCCACTTCCTCTTTATTTTTTTGTTTCCATACCAAAATAATAACTCCAGTACCTTCTAAATACTGTGATTTTATTATAAATATGTTACAACCATATTCATTATTATATTTATCCTATGAATGAAAATGTCACCATACATGTGTACGTACGACTTACCGTCTCCACGTCATGGTGTAGTTAGTTATTCAACACTTAATTATTTTTATGGGTATAATAATGAGTATAATTGATATAAATAATAAATATAACATTTTAATGATTCTGTATATATGATATACCATCCAATTACATACGATTTCGCCATCAATTGAATGACATTATCGCTCGTGCGGACGTACGGATTACTGTCTCCATGAACGCAATAAGATTCATTCCCCATCATAATAATTCAAGAATAATTTTCATTTTATGATTAAAAATAATTTTTAAGAACATAATATCATTATTTATATGAATCAAATACATCCTATCCATAATTAACATGACTTACTTAATAAAATATATAAATGAAAATGAATTAGTTAAACACCTGAAACAAAGATACTACTAAAATATTATTAAAAAATAAATATTGTAAGATAATATATGATATAATATTTATGTATGTAGTTACTTTATAATTTAATAACAATGTTTTAACTATTATACAGAAGGATAACATACCCTCAATCAAGGAAAATTACAAGTTAAGGGTTAATTATACAATCTCTTCATTATCCAAGGTAATTTATTTGTGAGTATCTACTGGGACCTCTTTATCATCCACATCCATGTTTCTTAAAAATGTATTTCAATTTTATTTACTATTTTCTAGAATATGGTTTAATTTCATTTATACCCTTTTTTGACTTTTTATAAATTTTTTATAAATGAATCTTTTCGTCGTTTTCCAAACAAGGTCTTTTACGACCTTTTCGACAAAATTAAGAAAAGAATGTTTTTTTAACTTATACGGAATGTGTGGCTATTTTCCACTATTATAAAACTTTAGAAGCTTCCCTTACAATCTTGTAAGAAAATTTTCAAAATAAATTATTTCTTTTATAATTACATGACTTTTAAATGATTTCAAAATATAATGATATATTTCTCTTAAATAGTTTTGAATTCATCTATGTCAATATCCTTTGATGGATTTTCCACTTGTTTGAAGTTGATTTATTATGATACAATATTCCATATTTTATTGAAGGTTTTTTTATATGTTTGACTATGGATGTGTTATTTTTATACTATTCATGGTTTATGGTTAAAGTGTTAACCTTTCGTATGCTAGTTTTAATACGAATGTTTATGTTATGTTTCAACCTTTTCATATGAAGAATGCATTGGACTTAGTAAGTGACAGGTGGAGCCCTCTATAGCTCCTTGATGCATAGGTAGGTCTCATGAGACAAACTAGTTTCTTGACACAAGGACTTGACAAAATCTTATTTGTAGTATTGGCATGAGGCCTTGACTATGTGGTTATAATATCCGGCATTATGAATTCCATCATTGTGAAATTGGCTATTGATATTACATGTTATTATTAGACTGGTAGAATATCCATGTTAATAAGTTAATAGAATTATTTGATTTATCTTTTCCATATTATGCTAATTTTTAAGTTTAAAAGGCTTTTGTTTTAGTCTTATACATTGCCTTAAATGTTTATGCTTATTTATGAAAGTTTCTGCTATATTGTTATCCTTACTGAGCACCTGAGCTCAACCGTTTCTATGTTTTATTTTTCCCAGGATGTGAAGAAGTATATTATGACTGACCTGTAAAGATATTCTAAGGGATATGAATGTGTTAAAATGAGACACAATGTTTTTTTTTCATTTCATAATGTAATGTAAAACTTATGTTTGTATCTAGTACTTCCAAGGCTACTAAACTGATTGGTCTTTCGGGATTTGATCCCTTATGATCATGCCAATGTTATGTAATAATGCACTGAATCTGGGTAACTAGGGTCAAGTCATTACAGTTGGTATCAGAGGAAGATTAGTACAAACCTTGGAAGATATATTTAGAAAAAAAACTCTGATTAGAGAACATTTCCCTAAGATATACTTTGAGGATTAGTATAGAAAAAAATTTATATAATTTTGGTAATGTAGTGATTTTGTGTTTTTTCCAAGCAATACATCCCTGTCTAGATACGAGTAGGTAGAGGCAGATCTGGCACAGATGTACCTAGGATTGAAAACTCTGACAAGGAGTTTCGTGCTTGACTTGAGGTATCTTGGTATAGACAATGGGACTTGCTGCACTCTTGGTTACGACACTCCTGAGAGATATGCTTAGGATAATTCACATTTTTTTACAGACCATTATGAAGGATTTATGAGTAAATAATTCCTCAAAGAAAACATTTTTAATGATTATAGATTATATCCATAATCTGTTCAATTTATGTTAAGTGGTTTACAAGTTTGGAATTATGTATTGCGATACATAAACTAATCTAGTGCATGCCATTATTAAAAAATGGTGCCTAGTGGAAGGAATGAAAACCATATCAACACACATAATATATGTAGGGATTTAACTCATACTCTAGATAATTAGATCAGAGATGGTGATGCAACCGGTGCTGAACAACTTATAACCATACTATGATAACTCACTCAGGTTATGAATAATAACCTTACCCGTATGGAGTACCCTGATCCACAATATAGAGGATCAATGTTAGACCGCATCATGAGGAAACAACCACCAAAATTCAATGGGAATAAAAATCCATTTGTAGTTTAGAAATAGATAAGTTCCTTAGAGAAAATATTTCATGCTTTTGGGAGTAGTGAAAGGGAAAAAGATGTCATGATAGTTTATCACCTCATGAGAGATACTGATCAATGATGGTCATTAATTAAAAACACAAAGGAGGAAGAAGAAGTATCAAATATGTAATTGAGGGAGTTTAAAGATATTTTATTAGAAAAATAATTTCCTCGTGACCATTGAGCGGATATGGAAAGACAATTTCTGAGTCTGAGACAAAAGAAGGATGAGAATGTCTTAAAGTATGAGGCTAACTTTACAAGGTTAGAAAGGCATGCAGCTGATTATATAAAAATCCATGGATTAATATTGATCAATTCTTCGATGGGTTAAAACCATTTATCCATCAAGCATTAGTCTCACAATCCTTATCATCGTACAAAGATATTGTCTCATGTGCTATCAAGACAGAAAATTAATTCTCTAATTCTTATGACTTTAAAGAAAATAAAGGGAAGAAGAGATCTAATGAACACTCTGGAAATGGAAATAAGTGGCAGGAGTGAAAATTTGAATTTCCATCCTACAGTAAATGTGGGATGAAACACCCTGGTACTTGCCTGAAGGGAATGAGAGTCTGTTACAAGTGTGGTGAAAAGGCCACCAAGCTAATGATTGAAAGGGAAATAAATAGGTTGTGAATGTCGAAAGCTACTATTGTAGAGACATGGGGAATTATACAAAGTAATTTCCTAAGGTCCAAGGAAAGTTACCTAAGAAAAGGACAAGGGAGAAATGCCAAGCTTATAGGATCACCACTGTTATGGTTGAAGCTTTTAATGACGTGGTGGGAGGTAATTTAATGGTTTCCTCACATTTAGCCAATACTTTATTTGATTCTGGATTATCACATTGTCTCATATCTTCCCAGTTTTCTAAGAAAATTAGACATTTCCAATTTATTTAATGAGTAATTTTTCAGTCAAAACTCCTAAGGGAAGAATTATTGCAACAAAGGATTGTGAATCAGTCCCCATTAGGCCATATAAATGCTCTTTATCTACTGATATCATCGTCATACCCATGATTGAATTTTATATAATCCTTGGAATGGATTGGTTTTAGGACCATGATGCGAAAATTTATTGTAAGAATAAGGATGTTACAATTTTCGATGATGATAAAGATTACCTTATATTTAGAGTAGAAACATCACCACTTGATTCTTATCTAGATCCACCCCTAATAGCTCTACTAAATTCAATTATTGGGGAGGAAGAGAATTAAATAACTATGGGTGAGGGAAATAATGTTCAAATAGAGGACATACCTACTGTGTAATAATATGTTGATGTGTTTCCAGATTATTTACTTAGACATCCTCCAGAATGATAAATTGAGTTTTCCATTGATTTAATTCCTGGTTTAAGGCCCATATCGAAGACCCCCTATAGAATGGACACTATGGAATTAGTGGAACTAATGAAACAACTTGAGAAATTGAGTAATAAAGGATTTATTCACCCTAGTTTTTCTCCATGTGGATCCCATGTTCTTTTTGTTAAGAAGAAATATTGATCTATGAGGTCCTGTATTGACTACATGGAGATCAATGCTACAAAAATAAGGAAAAAGTATCCACTACCTCACATTGATGATTTATTTGACCAACATCACGGAGCTCAATATTTTTCAAAGATTGATCTTCGATCTGGATATCATTAGTTGTGTGTTAAGATGGAAGAAATTCCAAAAACAACATTTCCTACTAGGTACAGGAATTATGAGTTTACAGTAATGCCTTTTTGACTGAATAATGCACCCTCTATTCTCATGGATCCAATGAATAGAGTTTTCAAGGAATATCTTGATGACTTTTTAGTGGTATTTATTGATGAAATATTGGTATACTCCAAAAGCTACAAAGATCATGAAAATCACTTGTGCACTATTCTGAAAACCCTTAGAAGAAATGAATTATATGGGAAGTTTAGAAAATGTGAATTCTAGCTTTAGGAAATTTCTTTTCTTGGATATATTTTCTCAGAGGATAAAATATCTATCGATCCTTCAAAGACCAAGGCAATCCAAGAATGGCCAGGACTAACAAGTATAATTGAGGTATGAAGTTTTATTGGTTTAGTAGGTTATTATTGTAATTTCGTCCAGAATTTTTCCCAATTGGAAAACCCATTAACCAAGCTCACACGTAAAGGGATTAAATTTGTTTGGACAAAACAGTGTGAAGAATGTTTTGAATAACTGAATAGAAAATTATACAATGCTCCTATCTTGACTCTACCTTCAGAGAATGGTGGGTTTGTTATTTATAGTGATGCTTCAAAAAAAGGACTTGGTTGTGTCCTTATGTAGAATGATATAGTTATTTCCTATGCATCACGATAACTAAAAATTAATGAAAAAAATTATCCCACTCATGATCTTGAGTTAGCAGCTATAATATTTGCATTGAATATATGGAGACACTATATCTATGTTGAAAAATGTGATATATATACTGATCAAAAGAGTTTAAAGTATATTTTTTCACAAAAAGAACTCAACATGTGGCAAAGATGATGGCTTGAACTACTCAAAGATTATGATTTCACTATACACTACCACCTGGGGAAGGAAAATAAGGTGGAAAATTCTTTGATCAGAAAGGATCATGGAGTTTTGAACAAGATAAGAGTTGAAAGGGATCATATGTTCATGGATCTAGTAAATATAGATATGGGAATAATCATGGAAGGTGAAACATCAATAATTTATCAAATGGTTTCCAAAATATCTTTACTATAAAGGATAAAAAGGTCTCAAACTGATGACGAGGAGTTCAAAAAGGAAATTAAATATGTGAATGATGGGAGATTGATTGAATTCGTATATGAAGATGGAATTTTTAAATTTGGGAAGAGACTTTGTGTTCCTAATATACCTAATCTAAAAAGGGAATTGTTGGATGATTCTCATTGCTCCGATTTATCTATACACCTTGGTATCACTAAGATGTATAGAGATTTGAAGGAACATTTCTGTGGGAAAACATAAAGAGATAGATTGATGATTATCTGTCAAGATGTATGGTTTGTCAACTGGTTAAGGCTGGAATAAAACATACTGTAAGAGTTATGAAACCTCTTACCATACTTGAGTGGAAATGGGATGATATTATGATGGACTTTGTCACGGGGCTACAAAAGAATCCTAAAAGGAATGATGAAATATGGGTCATTGTTGATAGTCTTACCAAGTCAGCACATTTTCTTGCTATAAGAGAAGATTTACCACTTGAACGTTTAGAAAGAATATATATTAATGAAGTTGTAAGAATTCATGGAGTACCCCAATCGATTTTTTCTGATCATGATCCCCGTTTCACATCAAGATTCTGGAAAAGTCTTCAGAAAGCCCCAGATACTGAACTTCGTTTGAGCACTGCCTACCACCCTCAAACTGATGGACAATTAAAACAGACTATTCAAACCATAGAAGACATGTTTATATCTTTCTAACTTTACTTTCAAGGTATGTGGGAACAATATTTACCTATGGTATAATTTTTCTATAACAATAGATTCCATTCAAGTATTCAGATGACACCATATGAAGTGTTATATGGGAAGAGATTTCTCACACCAACTTGTTGGGATGATGTTAGTGAAAGAAAACTCAAAGGCCCAGAACTTGTTGAGGAAACAATGGAAAAGGTTAAGATTATCCAAACCCACATCAAAGGAGCTCAAAGTAGGTAGAAGAACTATGCCAATAATCAAAGGAAGGATTTGGAATTTCAAGTAGGAGGTCATGTTTTCTTGAAGGTATATCCATGGAAGGGTGTTGTATGATTTAGTAAAAAGGGTAAACTAAGTCTCAGGTACATCGGAACTTTCAAAATTCTAGAACAAATTAGAGTTGTAGCTTACCATTTGGAAATGGATCCAAGTCTCTCCAAAGTTCATGATGTGTTCCACGTATCACTATTGAGAAAATACACACCTCAACCAATGCATGTAGTCACCTATGAAGAAATACAACTGGAACCCAATCTGTCGTATTGTAAGGACCCTATTAGGATTATTTATATCAGATAACAAGTGTTGAGAAATCGGACGACTCGTCTGGTAAATGTTCTATGGAGAAATTATAAGATGGAAAAGGCAACGTGGGAACTTGAGGAACTTATGATGAAGAACCACCTGAATTTTTTTATGCAGTAGTATTCTAGAAATTTCTAGGATGAAATTATTTGAAGGAGGGAAGAATGTAACACCCCAAGCTTCTATAGTACGTTTCTCTTTGAACAATGCAATAGCTTGCGTTGTATTCAACTTGGAGTTTTATCACACCACGACCAATTAAACTAGCCATTATGAATAGTAATACCCACTTTTTGAAATTTTATAAATTTTATTTTTTAAAATGGACTTCATTTTTGGATTTGGAATATCAAAATTATCTTAGGGTGAATTTTTGGTATTTTTCTAAAAACTTTCATTTTTTGATGAACAGTGAAAAACACTGTGTTATTGTTTAGAACTGAATTTTTATTTAAATAATTATTTATTTTAATTAAATTTATTTTAGGTCAAAATATATACATTATAACTATATAAGTTATATTTAATTCATTGGAGTCATTTTATAATTAAATAATATGTATAAAATTTTATTGAACTTTTTAACGTCTTTTACCCACCTTCTAGGCACGTTAGAAAATTTGCATAAAACGTAATTTTACCGCTTCTGTTAATTGAATTTCAAAAATACAAGAGACATGGTTGAAATCAGTAAGTAAAATGTGGTTCAATAGTATTAAAATAATTTTTTCTGTGAATAGTAACTTTTGAATTTTATTTACCACGATTAAAAGTAAATAGGGTAATTAAAGGTAAAAATGATATTATAATTAACTTAACACATGTCATAATTCTATTGGATAAGTGTATTTAGACAAAAATCAACCATAGGAATAAAATATGACCCTTTTGGTCTACTTGGATTAGATTAGGACATTTATTATTATTTTATTTAAAGAAGAGTTAAAAGTGTTAAATTCAAATTTTAATAAAGAAATCAATTTTAATAAAGGGTTATACATAAGATAAATTATACTGTAAATATTAATTAGTAAGATAAAAATATTTCCTACATATTGGTATTTTATTTATAATTTTTAGACATTAAATAATTAAATTTATTTATAATATAATGATGATGTAGCAATTACCTTATTATTGAAAGATTAAAATAATTGATATTATAAATATTAAAATAATTGAAAATTGGGACTTTTTATGTATTCCATGAATTTTCTGGGTTAATATGACATGTTATAGTTTATTAAATAATTTTTTTCAAAATGATAAAGTTATTATGACTTTCACAAAAACCAAATACTAAATAGTGTCAAAATTGACATAAATGAGTTTTTAAAATAAATACTATATTATCAATTGATATAATATTTCTAAAAATATAATGTTAGGAAAAAGAACTCAGATAAGGTCATATATATAAATAATGAACCAGTTAGGGTTCACTTGGATTTTTATAGTATGTTTATTAACCATTTATTATAATAATACAAGAATACATGGTAAAGTTAAACTATTTAACTAAGAGTTAAATCTAAATAATAAGGTTAATATGGGGATCTAAACCTGTCTAAAACCTATTGGTTGAGAGGTTTTTCGACCCATTCCCACCTTATCCTCTAAAAAAATCTTTTTGGAGCCATTATAAACCGAATATGATTGTATAATAAAATAATATTGCAAGATTTTCCTAAAATGACCCTCAACTCTTTTATAAAAGGGTACTTCACATTCTCTTAATTTTACACCTCCAAATCCACTTGGATTGGCCAAACCCTGATCAAATATCCTCAAAACTAACCTCAATTCAACCTATATGCCTTAATTTGATCATAAATTCAACCTAATAAGTCCTTTTGATTAAATCAAAAGGAATCACCTGAAGAAGAGGTAATAATTTCATCACCTCTTTCAAAGTTCTTTTCTTCTTCCACTTCCTCTTTCTTTGTTGTTTAAATAACAAAATAATAAATCCAGTACCTTATCCATACTATGATGTTATTATAAATATGGTACAACCATATTCATTATTTTATCTATCCTACGAATGACAAAGTCACCATACACGCGTATGTACGACTTACCGTCTCCACATCGTGGTGTAGTTTGTTATTCAACACTTCATTATTTGGATGGGTATAATAATTATTATAATTGATGTAAATAATAAATATAAAATTTTAATTATTCTATATATATATTATATACTATCCAATTACATACGATTTCACCATCAATAGAATGATATTGTCACTCGTGCATACATATAGATTACCGTCTCCACGAATGCGATAAGATTCATTACCAATCGTAATCATTCAAGAATAATTTTCATTTTATGATTAGAAATAATATTTAAGAACTTAATATAATTCTTGATATGAATCAAATACATCCTATCCATAACAAACATAACTTATGTAACAAAACATATAAAGAAAACGAAACAGTTAAACACACGAAACAATGATACTACTGGAATATTATTAACAAAAAAATATTATAAGATCATATATTATATCATATTTATGTATATGGTTACTGTATAATTTAATAATAATTATTTAACTATTATACATGAGTTTAACATACCATCTATTAAGAAAAAGTACAAGTTAAGGGTTAATTCTATAATCTCTTCATTATCCGAGGTTGTTTATACGTGAGTATCTACTGAGACCTCTTTATCATCCACATCCATGTTTCTTAAAAATATATTTCAAAACATTTTTACTATTTCCTAGACTATGGGTTAAATTCATTTATACCCTTTTTTGACTTCTTATAAATTTTTTATAAAGGAATATTTCCTTCGTTTTCCAAACAAGGTCCTTTATGACCTTTTTGACAAAATTAAGAAAAGAATGTTTTTTTAAATTATACGGCAGGTGCAGATATTTTCCGCTGTTATAACATCTTCAAATATTCCCTTACAAGATTATAAGAATATTTTCAATATAAATGTTTTATTTTATAATTACATGACTTTTAAATGATTTCAAAATATAAAGAAATATTTCTCTCAAACATTTTTGATTTCATCTATGTCAACATCCTTCGATAGATTTTACAATTGTTTGAAGTTGATTTATTATGATACAATATTCCATACTATATTGAAGTTTTTGTGATATGTTTGACTATTGATGTGTTATTTTTATACCATTCATGGTTTATGGTTAAAGTATTAACATTTTTTATTCTAGTTTTAATATGAATGTTTATGTTATGTTTCAACATTTTCATATGAGGAGTGCATTGGACATAGTAAGTGATGGGTGGATCCCGCTATAGCTCCTCGATACATCAGTAGGTCACATGATACAAACTAGTTTCTTGGCCCAAGGCCTTGAAAAAATATTATTTTTAGTCTTGGAACGATGTCTTGAATATGTGGTTATGATGTCCAACATTATGCATTATATGATTATGAGATTGGATATTGATATTACATGTGATTATTCGACTAGTAGAATATCCATGTGAATATGTAAATGGAATTATTTGATTTATCTTTTCCATATTATGCTGAGGTTTAAGTTTAAAAGGCTTGTGTTTTAGTCTTATATATTACCTTAAATGTTTATGCTTATTAATGAAAGTTTCGGCTATATTGTTATCCTTACAAAGCACCTGAGCTCACTCTTTTCTATGTTTTATTGTTCCTAGCATGTGAAGAAGTATATTATAACTGACCTGCAGGGATAGTATAAGGGAGATGAATGTGTTAAAAGGAGATACAATGTTGTTGTTTTTCATTTCAAAATTTAATGTAAAACTTATGTTTGTATCTAGTACTTCCAAGGCTACTAAACTAATCGGTCTTTTGGGATTTGATCCCTTATGATCATGCCAATGTTATGTAATAATTCACCAACTCTAGGTAACTAGGTTCAGGGCGTTACATAAGAGAATATGTTATAGTTTTACATATATTAGTTAAGTCTATGACCATTTCATTTTTCACTATTTTTAGTTCGAGAGTTAGTGAATAGTTTTCTTATTCAGTGTTGAGCTAAATTGATAAAAGAATGAGAATAAAAAATCTCCCCAATTGGAGATGGATCCATTTGGTAGATTTTTATTCTAGGAAATTTATGGTCCCTCCAAGGTATTTAAAAATAATATATGATTTTCATCTACTTATTACATCAAATTTCCCATCATTGGACCACCTTGGGACATGAAGTGTGTTAAGTGATTATCTGGATCCACTTCTCTACTAAAAATTGGGAAAGTAAGATTCCCAAAATTAGGTTCTGGAGGATTCATGCCTGCCCAATTAGGGGAAGGATTCAATTTTTGTTTTACTATTTTTTGACATCCTTCTATAGATTCTATTCAAGTATTGAGGGACTCAAGGGAGCTAAGTATTTGTAGTGATAATTCTTATTAGATATAAACCCTAGTATGATCCACAAGGGGATTCATATATGAAAAAATTACCAATGAATTATATTAATATATATTTGGTGTCCACAAAGGATATATTAACTAAAATAATTCTAGTTATCCAAATAGAGGATTGTATTGTTTTTCTTAATCCACCATGTTTACATAAACTGATGGCCTAGAGCTAGGCCCTACTAGAATATTAGTCTCTTCTCTTAGTATTTGTGTTGTTCATTCTTATTGACGTGAAATTAAAGATACGAATTGGTATATTCATAATAATTATACTCTGTATAAATATTTCTTCCATGTAGTTTAGAATTTATGAAATTAATTTCCTCTTGTTCAAAATTTTTTTGGGGGAATATTTCTTCAATAAAAAGGGATTACACATACTTAGGTGTTGGGTTTGCATAAGATATATCCAAACCATTCCCTTTCTATATATATGAAGTACATCATGTATTTATTCAATGAGTATTTTTTAGGGATCATAGGTTTTATGTCTGCCTCTATTTTTACATCGTTATTTCTTCTTCATCAGTGTGGACTATATATTGTGTGTTTGTCTCTTCATCACATCCATGAATGTTAGGGTATTTTCCATATTTATTCAACATACTAACTCCATTGATGTTAAAAGAATCATAATATATCTCATGAATCATTTCCTCATCCTCCATATAGTATTAAATAGATTTAATTACCATAAAATAACTAACATAGGGTTGATTATAATCCTTTTAAACATGTGTCTTTTTAGCATGTTTTTTTAATTTAGATCCCATGTGAGGATTTATCTACCCTCCTTAATGGATAGTGACCCAAATGGAATATCCCTTTAAATTCATCAAGAAAAACCATAATGAAGTGGATGGATCATGAAAGGGGAGGAAATATAGAGTTTCTTCTTCTCAAGGAGCTTTCCCCAAACTAGAGAAGACTAACTTCAAAGGTGGTGGAGGAGGAGGTAATATAATTTCCATCATCCTTTTGGAATAAGGTTGAATTGGTTTCTCTACCATATTGTATTCGATTTTTTTCCTTTGAGAATCTGATGGGTGGTGGTGGTCTTCGTAAAAATTCCCCTTGCCATGTCAGATGGGGTTTCTCCAATTATGACATGGTGTAGAGACTATCATGAATTTTTTTTTTAGGCCTTTACCTATAAATAGGCCATGTGTATTTCTTTTTCTAGGTCTAAAATACATTACAGTAAGGATTTATCTATTCTTAAGGACTTTTTTTTTCAAATCTGATGCTTTCTTAACGTTACTCATTGCATGATTCCATAATCTATAAATGTAATACTCTCATTGATAATTCCATTTTGGGGCCCTAATAAATGTATAGTGTCATTGGATATACCAACATACATATATAGACATAGAGCATGAGAACTGGGTAGATGATGTTACATTACTCTTTATTCTTCCTGATGATCATGGATGGTTATAAAGTAGGGTGGAGTGTGAGGATCTATATTTCCTTAGTCCCTGATAAAGACATCATGTGAATAATCCACAATTATCAAGTAGAGTCACTTTTTTATAGTACGAAATTCCTATGGTAGGTCTCTATTGGGGTTGTATTGACTTTTTAAGTCATGAATTTGAGAGGGAATACAAGTTAAGTTTGTATTATATCTCACTTACTACCTTAATGAGGTTGGTGTTATCCTTGTAAGAAAAATTCATATTCTTATGATTGTAGAAATTCATCCAGAGGTTTAGTTGAAGCCAATTTATTCATTCCTCTTTAAATGTGACTAAAATAACATAAAATTAGGTTTCTATAGGCTATAATATCACCAATATAACTCCTTTTTCTTTCCCTTTTTATATAAACATGCTATTCTCCTCATCCTCTAAGAGATATTCCTTGACCTAATCTAAAAACATAGTTTTTTTCCATGTTTACTCATCAATAGGGAATGTTTTTATCCAAAATTTCTTTTATTTCATTAAAATAGTGGTGTCTTGAAGGAAATTTGGATGGTGATCACTTCCTCATACCACACCTCAGTCAATATGAAATATCACCAATCAAAGAAAATGAACTTTTAATTTTTGGCCTCAAACTCTCAAGTACCTCTTAATATTAGGGAAGTGTTGGGGTTATCTCTACAAGGGTGGATATTCTTATTAAGGTGAGAAAAAACTATAGGGGCATACTTCATTGTGAATTACAAAGAGAGGACCTCTATGCTAGGTTTTATATTCACCATCAAGGGGAGTATCGACATCCTGTATTAAAATCCAACTATATGAAGGAACTCTACAATATATTCCTAATTAAGGACCTTTAGGGTTGATAGTCTAAAATACACATGGAGGAATATCATGGATAGTACTCTGGGGAAGACCTCTAGAGTTTCTAATATATCTGTTATTGGGAGGAACTCCACATATATAACCATGTTTTTATATTGATGGATATACTGAGGTTTCTTAGGATTTTACTTGAGGAATTTTAGGGACTCAAGGATATCAGTAGTGATTATGGTTGGAATATGAGCCTGATACTATGTAACATGTTACCATTTGTGAAATGTCATCTTAGATACACTCCTCCGAGTGGTTTGGGTTGTCCGTTGTGCATAATGAACTTCTCATATTGGATCCCTCATAGGGAACGTCCATGATTCGGTTGGAAAATGTCAATGGATTTCTTGAGTCTCGAAAATAATACGATCCTTCCTCCTGATAAAAACTATAATAAATCAATGTTTTTTATTAGATTGGGTAGGAATATGGTCCTTAATCTCGGTTTTTGATAGGATTTTTCAACAAACTTCATATAATTGAGAAGGAACTAGAATATATGTATTCATTTGAGTGACAAATGAAATATTTTTATGATTTTTTTGTGAGGTATGTAGGGATATGAACCAAACATGAAGGGGTTTTAGTGATATAATCTCATCATGAAGTGGATATCAGGATATTCTAGTTATCTTCAATATGAATGGTGATATGAGGCCAATGATATTCTTAATTATTCAATTATATAGGACAATAATCCTATTGAATTAGTGTATGGATATGAGCCCACTCCTAAGTAGATGTTAAAGTATATTGATGAGATTCTATACTTATTGGGGTATAAATATAATCCTGAAACCTATTGACTATCATTTAATGATGATGATGACCTTATATCATCGCTCATGGAATATTATAACCAATCCGAAGGGCATGATAAGGAAAAAATTTTTGTCTTTCAATCATTGTCAAAATATAAAGATGTGATTATTCAATGGGAATGGTAATATAGGCCCATTCCTTAGAGGTATTTGTGATATGATCCCACTTTATTCCTCCAGTTTTCATCAAAATATTCCAATGAATTTTATATACATAGTCAATAATATTGGATTACACCTAGTGGATGCTTTAATATATTGAAATTCTCATGTTAACATAGTAAGAGTGTACTGGTAGGCTTTATGAGTGGGAGAAGGGATATAGGCTTACTCATTGAATTTAATTAGTGTATTATGATGGGATTATTCAACATGATCAAGAATATAGTCCTTTTCAAAATCTTATATGGTTTATTTTATATGGAAATATCACCTCCTTGGTGACTTGGTGTGAATAACTAGGGCCAAGATCTCCTAGTTAGACTCTTTATTAGACGCATCAGGGTTCGGGAATGTATAGAGTTCATGAAAATGAATGTTAATAGGAGCCCTCATAGACAGTAAAGAGAGTGATATCATCCTCATAATATATCTCCCTATGGTTCGAAAGATGTTTGTTTTCATTCTATATGGATAATATTATGTAGTTGTGGGAGGTAATAAATAGTGATATGTGTTCATTTATGGCACATTAGTGATGGAAATATTGGTGAGGTTTCATCAACTGAAAGATTTCATTTGAAATATCCAAAATAAGAATAGTCCCATTGATTTGGTATTCTCTCACAAGGTAATTTACCACTTACTATTGGATTTTTTGATTTTGTTATGACAAAATTATAGTCATTTGAGTCATATAGATTATGGAATATGAGTTACAAATACATCATTTAGGTTATTTTGTTTGAATAGATTGAAGGGAGTTCTCACAAGGGGTTTTAATATTAATTATTGTATCAAAAAATTGAAATAAGAAAACACATTAATAAAACATTAAAAGTAAGATAAACCTCAATCATTCACATTCACCATTAAAGGATTTACATCAGGTTAACTATTTGGTTTCTAATAGAAACCATGATGAATCTAATCCATGACATGTTGACTTATTACAGACATTATTTTTAATGTAATAAAGTCTATGTGACTTTACTAGCAATACCACTAAATGTGTGTTCGTCAAGAGTATGGGAAACATGGCTAATCAAACCTAGTGTTAAGGAGTTATTTTTTACTCTAGGAATCTGTTATATATTTAAAATTTACCTTTTAACACTTACCAAATTCTCGCACAATACTAGTTACCACCATTCTAGAGATTCAATCAAAATAATGTGTTTATGTTAACATATTTATATAGAATAACTTCTCCATATTTCTCTTTTTAATTTGACTAGGATTTTTTTTAAATTTAAATAGCTGGGTGATTTGAAATTTACTACCACCCAATGAGTCAGTAGGTGTTAATGGTTTTGGGATTGGGCCCCTGATAATGGATTTCCATGTATTATTATGAAGTTAATTGGAACCCATATAGTTTGATTCCACTTAACGGGACATGTCATACCTTTTAAGGTCATGAGAAAATGAACATGTGGTTAAATTTAAAGTCATGCCACCATGATTATTTCTATATAGTTTAAATTCATGTGGTGTGAACCATTAATCAATAGGCTCCTAGAAACAATCAGTATAAGAATTACTCATGAGAGGCCCTTTCTGATGGATATGAAAGAGAATGTTCCCAATGATGATGGTTTTTTTTTCATTGGGAATATATACCTATGAGATACGTGGTTGGATTTTCTAATTGGGATATTTACCACCAACAAAGATATGAACTCATGAAGAATTTGGTATAATGAGATGGGTTTGTAGTGAATATAAACTTAGTTAAAGGGTTCCCAAGCTTACAAGGAATATGTATTGTTAATTAAGGATGAAATATATTTTATGATGAATATAAAACCATGAATATTGGTTCACAGGTAAGATACCCCTAGTGAAAGGACATCTAAGATCACAATGAATATTAACCTAAAATGAAGGAAACATGTGATTTCATGTGGAATATATTCTCATAAAGATGGGTTTACTTGGAAGATTTTCCTAGTGAAGGTGTAGTTTTTGATGTTGGGTTTAAACCCAAGTAGGAATCCTATGTGTACTACTAAATCAAATCCTATATAGTTTATGTTATATAGTTTACGGTCATGTTATAAGATTATGACTATATATTTTAACATCAAGAAACAAGAACAATGTCGTGTAGTTATACGTCATTAAATTAGTACATTGTAGTGTAGTTTTATGTCATGTGACTAAGACCTCCATATAGTGAAA
This sequence comes from Viscum album, assembly GCA_963277665.1. Classification (NCBI taxonomy): domain Eukaryota; kingdom Viridiplantae; phylum Streptophyta; class Magnoliopsida; order Santalales; family Viscaceae; genus Viscum; species Viscum album. Next base: position 1,780,839,525 of record OY728157.1, read on the forward strand.
GGGTTGATGAAAAAATAATTAATGTGTATTAAACATATTGGATTCTCAAACATGCTTTATTTCTTAGAGAATATGGTCATTTTTATGAAATAGGTGTATATTACACTTAGTATGAGTCCTTAATACGAATTCCTTCTTATCAACTAATAAATATACAATTAATAATGACTAGAGTCATAGGGATGTGGCCCCATGAATAATAGATTCATGTATACACATGGGACTCCCATATATGGATGTCCCAAGACTGTTGATGAATAATGATAATGAAATCATCAATGGAAAAATGGTTGGGGATTCCAACATGTGAGGGGAACTATTATATCAAGAATCATTGATTATAATCAAGTAATTCAGGAGGAAACTTTGACATAATAGATTGGAACCATGTGTGAGGAGAGACCACCCTAGTTTCCTCACGATATAGTGTTTTTTAATCAAGTGGATTCATGATTGTGAATCCACTGCAGAGTATATTTTTGTAAGTGAAAAACCCAAAAAAATACTTTTATCAATGTAAAACATGATCAAAGGGGTATACATTGTTTTATATTCCCTGATAAAGTGAATCTGGTGGTTTTGGAGTAGTAATTGATAGTTTAATTCCACTATAAGTGACTTGAGTGAATGAGTGAACTTATAACAAAATTATGGTATACATGGTGCCCTGGTGCGGGATTATAAAAAATTGGTTCACTATGATGGGCCTAGGAAAATATGTGTTTTATTATTTTAGCTTATAAGAGGCTTTACCCAAGTAGGGAGTTGGGTGCAATGAATTTACCTAGTGAAGGATAATTGTAAGGCCTCACCCTATTGATATACGAGAGAGGTGTTTCACCCCAGTAAGGGATAGGTGATGGGTTTCACCTTTGTGGAGGTTGCATGAAGGATTTCATCCTACTAGAACTTGGGTGAAGGGGATCAACCTGGTTAGGGTTGGGTGAATAGTTTCTCCCTAGTGGAGTTTGGGTAATGAGGTTCCCGCAGATTATAGTTAAGTGATTATGTTTTCCCTTGTTTAGGAAGGCCAAAGTGGTTCATTCCAATAGAGGTTGGGAGAATAGGATCACCCATATTAAATTTTGAAAAATTGGTTTCCCATAGTTGAGGTAAGATGAATAATTTAATCATAGTTGAGTAGGGATAAGGATTTCTCCATAGCATGAATCTCTCTTAAGGGATTTAGGAAAACTTTACACTAGTGTGGTAAACCCTTCTGGCTCTAGGCACATAATGCTCTATGTTTTGGTGACCATGGGGATCCTTCATCCATGTATAGGTGAACTATGGGATAAGTTGTATTTTGTAATGATTTTATGTTGAGTTGAATTAATACCAATTTCTATTAGGTAATTCCATTTGGTTATTGGCATAAAATGATACCTAAAGGGGAAATTAAGACTTGGTTTAGAGGAGCTACATGAGCCTCTTTATTGTAAAATTCTGTCCAAATCATGTGAAAGGGGGACCCCTTATGATCTATTCACTGAAAATTAAATTTTTATTATCAAAAAATTTTAAGGAAAAAAGTGAGAAGCCATGTTCAATCATAAAAGGATATTATTGAGACATTGAAGTGAAATTGTAGCCTACCAGATTTAATCTCTCTAAATAGTTTCCATGAGATGTTGTTTACCTGAGTGTCTTGATCCTCCATCAAGAGATATTTGAACCTTAATTCCATCTTATCCCAGGATTATATTTACTCATCTAAGTTGATCTTTCCATTTTTTAATCCCCTTACTAGGTTCATGTCCTACTTATCGATCCAAGTTCCCTGCTCTTCATTGGTGTCCACCCTTAGAGCCCTTCCCATCATTCTTTTCGCTTCTTCTTCAAGAGATTAAATTGTTAGAATAGTTTCAAAAATTATCTCTTCTAAGATCATAAGAAAATCTAAAGGATTTTTGGGAATATCCCACTACTGATAGACCACCTTGGAGAGGTGGAGGTCATAGTAATTCTGTTTGACCTTTTTGGTAAATATGAGTAATGATTTTTCTCTTTTTGATTTTCCCTCTTGATCTTTCTCCTCCTCGAACATGGATACATACTGCCTTAAACCTCTTCCTCTATATCACCTAAAAATTGGCTAGAACATTAACCACAAGACCCATTCTCAGGAACATGATCCTCCAGAGAGGTTCTAACTAATAATTTTTTAGAATTCTGGAGTGGATCATCATATAAAAAAAGATCAAAATAGTTACCCATCACGATACCCTCCACCTCCCTAGAACTCTTCCTAATTGCAGAATTACTCCATTTAACCTATTCTGAAGCATTTCCACCTGTTGAAAATGAGACACCCAAGAGAGTATTGGGACCACCATCATCTGTCTTATTTGGTCCCACATCAGATTAATGCTCACTGATGCCATGGGGACCCTCAAGATGGGGATCCAAAGCACGAGAAGATACCAGCTTATTGGAGATCCTATTCACCCACAAAGGATTCAAAGGAGGTATGTTTACAAAATTAAACTAGTGCATGGGAGCCATACATGATAACTATTTACATAGGTCATCTAGGGCATGGGAACATAGTCTTATGCAAAGGGATCTCAGTGAAATGAACGAGGTGTGAACCTAGGGACCTAGGTTGACTGATGGCTTCCTTCCCAATGAAACTTTTCCTTCTTAAAAGTTTTCATTTGTCCCATAAAATGAGCACCAAAATCTATATATACTCCTTTTTGAATATCACCCACAAGGCTTCATCATGAATCCCACCCACACGTCTCCTTAAAGAAGCCCATCCACAAAGCTCCATCATAGAGCATCCCAATGAACATTCTTCATTGGGGGGGGGGGGGTTCTCACAAATATTTCTTCATGAACAACACCCTGTACACCCCCAAATGTAGTGATCTATATACATTTTCATTGAAAAGTAGTGATATGTGAAAATTGTGTTTTCCAAGGTTTATTTTTTTCATCTTAATGCTATAGGACCAACAAGGATTAGACCCATGCTGGGTAACTTCATGAAATAATCTTATTATGAGTATTCAGGACATTGTCCCATATTTTCTCCCATATAGGCCATAATCCTATCTTTAATTTTTCTGAATGAACATATTTTGATCCTTTTTACAAGGTTAAGGCCTCAAAAATTCCATTCTAACAACACATCCTCTATAGACTTCTGAGATTCAAGACTTGGATATGCACATCAACACACACCCCACTAATCATGTATTCTATTGATAATGAACCCTTCAAGGTTTTTTCTCTGATGCAGATATTCCCCAAAGTGTGATTAAAAAAAACATTTCTTCCTAAGATAATTAGGATCCCTATTATGTTGATGCTAGTGAAACCTCCACTGAATCATGCAACCAAGTTTGGTTGACCCCTATCCACCATTTAATCATCCCGAGTAACTAATAGACCCATTTGTTCCCCTCAATGAGAAAGGGATATGTTATTAGCCTCCTAGTAAGGGCAATCCATAAATAAAATCCTTCACCTGAGTCACTGAACATTTTAAGAATCTCTAGGTAACTTATATATAAGCCCCCACATATCATTCATATTCCCATATAAATCATAGGCCTCCTACTCATTATAAAACCAAATTACGCTTTCCTTTACCCTATACACTGACTAAGTCCTCTTTAAGAAACCCATATGTAAGATCTAAATCATCCACATGAGTCCATATCCCCTTTTATACCTTCATCAATGATCTATATTTATGATGAGTAACATATTTTTTAAACATGATTTTTCCCAATGAGTGAAACCATTTCTCAAATAGAAATATTCTCAACAAGTCATCAAAATATGAAAATTCCATATTCCTTATGAGTATAATTTTATAATCTATTGTTTATTTACTAATAATTAGGATTAATTGAAAAGGGTCTCTTATATTTATGTCACAAACTAAAAATTTCTAGTAATACTTTACATATTTTTCCTAGATTCATGAACTTAAAATGTATAATATATATCCTTACAACATGCTGGTTTGGGTTGGACCAAACTAACCAGGTTAGCCAAAATGGGTCGGGTCAGGTATGCCGGTCCATTTTAGACCCAGATCGGACCATACCCTTTTTAATAAATTGTTCATATCTTTCAAATTGTGTGTTCATTTTATGTGAAGTTTGTGTAATTGAGACCTTTATGATTAGAAGGTCCTTTTTAGATACTATAAGTTAGTTTTTTTGGATGTTGGTTTATAACCTAATGGAATGAGGAGTAGGTTCTCCCGGAACAAGTGCGCTACAAGAGAAATCATATGGCTAGCTGTGAATATGTGATCTTGGTGACTATTTGACTAGGGGAATGCATGAACCATTGATTCTCCATGAACCATCGATGCTCGGTGCGACATCAAGGCTCCATGCACCATCAATACTCCATGCTCCAACGATGCTCCATGCACCAGCGACTCTCCATGATCAATTGATGCTCCATGCGCAATCGACATTCTGTGGGACATCAACGCTCTATGGTCCATCAACACTACATGTGCCATAGATGTCCTAGGTGTCATTTCCACTCAAGGAACCACTAATGCTCCTTTCACCTTTGACATTTTGTGCACCACCTACACTCCTTTCACCATCAACGCTTCGTGCGCCATCAATGCTCTCTGCACCGTTGACAATTCTAGTGTCATTAGAGACTTGGAGATCTATGGACTACAACTGGAAATCCTTATTTTCATGATTTAGACTTATATATGTTTTAGATGGCTTAATTGATCATATTTTGTGTGTTTCCTTTATGGTATACTTGAAGTTTTTTACTTTGTGGTATACTTCTTGGAATTCTTAGTAGTGTACCAATTTTGTTTCTGGGTCCCTATAGAGTATTTTTTTACTCACCCCTACATGGGATATGCCCAAACATGTCATTTATTGTGAAGATGATCGATAATTTGATGGATTCCCTGGTGGAACAAGGCCAGTTGGTGCTTAGAGAGATGCCCATTAGACAAGGTGTTATTCAGTGAATTCAAATAGTTGTTTCCTTACCTACCCTCTAGGTAGGGTTTTCTACAGATGAGATTTAAGAGCTTGTACATTTCCTTTTGGTTGGGCATGTATTCTGGCCCCATTTACTTTTCAGTTTTTGTACTGTCGTACTCTGTTATTGGTATCCTAGAGGTATCCATGCTTGTTTACTTAGTTTTTTAGTTCAGTACTTTTGGTGTTGGATATGGGTGTGTGTGTATATGTACTTAGGAAAATGTCTCTCATTTTTGTGATATGCCTACTTGGTGCTAGTTTCCAACCCACGACCTATTAGAGGCGGGCTTTTGGTAGTCTCGGCATGGGCCTCGGGGGGTGAGTCAAGACAAAGTGGTATCAGAGAATGTCAGTTCTACCTAACTAACCAAGATTCTATGAGATTGGTTTAGGGAAAAAATGTTATGTGTTTTGAGTTTAGATTTTATGCCAGGGAATCCAGTGTTGGTGCTGTAGCTAATGTATCTATACACCATGACTTTGAATTATTCATTCTGACCCAGTATATGAAAACACCAGTTGTATGGAAAATAATGGTACATGCATCATATAGGATTGAGTGTGTTATAATGTACTTCTTGAGTTAGTGTCATCTCAACATGAATACTCTATTGATTGTGGTATATATTGATCTATTTTAGGATCCCTCCATTCAGCCATCCATCCATCATTTCGATGCACAATCATGAAGGTGAGACACCTAGAAATGAGGCATCCGTATAGGGACCAATATCAGAGATAGAACCCCCAGGTGGTGTACTAGGGATACCACCACCCGAAGAGAAATAGTTACTATCAACATTAAAGGAATACAATTCACTTAATCTTATTGCATCTCATGAGTTCCAACAGTAGAAACCTCATTGGTTTAGGGGTTATCCAGACCCCAAGGTAGATGAGGATTGGATGGAGGCATTTATGTGTGTCTTCCTCCTAGTGAGGATGCCTCTCGACCAGATGATAGTTCTAAACATGAGTCTTCTATAGATATAAATGGGGAGATAGTGGAGCTTAGTGATCCAGACACATGAGGAGATGAACCTCACTTGGAAAGACATTGAGTGTATCATTAGGGAGGATTTATTTCCCATGACATTATGCTCCGTGCATGTACCTGATCTAATAAATATGTAGTTGGGCAGTCTGACAGTAGAGGAGTACTCAACAATATTTACGAATCATTATTGATACTACACAAATATGGCGTGAGACATGTTCTTTAGGGAATTGACCTTCGAGTAGGGACTCTGTTGGGATATCAGAGAATCCATTATATCCTTTAGAATTTTAACATATTTTGGGGTATTAGAGAGAGATCTTCTAGTACAAATCATTCTGGCAGAGGATACACCATCAATAGAAGCTACCACCGGACATTAGATAGATGAGTCATCAACAAGAGGTATCTGATAGATGACACAAGGATCCAAGTAGATCAAAATGTTCATGGGATTACCCCAGGACATGGGGTCAGTGGTGTGAGGATCCTAGGGAAGAGTGATTCAACCGAAGGACCGACTGTGTCACTCATGCGGTGGTTGCAGACATATGGATAAATATTGTCCGAACCGTCATATGACTGATCATGAGACATTTGAGGGACCTCCAAGGTAAAGGAGAAGGTAGTAATAGGGTGGTATACTAAGAATGATATTTGTAAGAGGATTTGGATGGGTAGCATGAAGTTGTAAGAGGTTCGATGTACTACTAACACCACCCCGAGATGGTCCACCATGGGCTTAAAGAGATGTTGGATAGGCACAAGGATAACTTCAGGCGATGGAGGCTTATGACTAAAGTTCTAAAAATATGATTAGAGGTATGATATGTGTCTTTTCTACCTACCTATATTTTTTATAGACACAGGTTCCAATCAATCTTTTCCCGCCGCAACATTGCTCATGGGACTTATGAACAGGATCCTCCAGTCTTACTTAGACCATTTCATCATGGTTTTTATTGATGACATCCTGGTGTACTCAGCGTCTGAGGAGGATCATGCGATACCCATGATGATGGTCCTAGACACACTCTTAGAGAGCCATCATTATTAGAATATCTAAAAGTGTCATTTTTATATTTCAGAGGTCCACTTTCTGGGACATATCATTTAAAAGGATGGAGTTGCAGTAGATCCAAAGAATATTGAGGCGGGAATTTCATTAGAGCCATCCAAGAGTGTTATTAAGGTATATAGTTTCTTGGGTATGGATGTGTACTATCAGAGTTTTGTAACCATATTTCTATAATATCATCACCCTTGATGGCCTTGACATGTAAATGGAATCCTTTCTTATGAACAAAGAAGTACCAGCAGTGCTTTCAAGAGTTGAGGTCGAGGTTGAAAAGTGCCCCATATCTTGAGATTACTGGAGGAGGTTGTTGACAACGAGGTGTTTTGTGATGCATTAGGGAACATTCTTGGTTGTGTCCTGATACCGAGTCAATTGGTGATTACCTATTATTCATTCCGGTTGAGGTAGAATGAGTAGAACTACATGATCCATGATCTTGAGCTAGCAGCAGTAGTCTTCACATTGAAGATGTGGAAAAACTACCTAATGATTGAGTGGTTTACCATCTAATATGACCACAAGAGTCTCAAGTATATATTCTATCAGAAGAATATAAACTTGATACATAGAAGATGGATAGAGTTCATCTAGGAATATGAATTTGATATTTTATATACTCTTGTTAAGGAGAATGTATTAGCAGACACCCTCAGCAGGACATCCAACTTGCAATTGCTGAGTGAGGCATCAGATCAGTTGGATGCATTACAGATATCCATTGTGGATAAAGATGAGGCAATATACCTATAGTCGATGGTTGTCACCGATCAACTCTTACAACGATTCAGGGAGTAACATCTCAGAGACACTGACCATAAGACTTTACATGATCATATGTCCACAGGGCATGCCCCTCATGGATATTTGAATGGTGGGGAGCACGTCATACATTTCAGAGGGTGCACAGTAGTACCTGTGTCGTTTTGGGAAGAGGTCTTAGGGGAGTTCCATAATTCCACTTTGTAGGTATATATATGAGTGTAAAAGATGTATCAGGTCCTATGACGTTAGTTTTGGTGGCCGAGGATGAATTAGGAAGTTGTAGAGTTCTTTTCTCAAAGGCTCACTTACTGGCAAGTGAGGGATCAACACTAGGTTCTAGTGGGCATGAACCAATCACATGAGGTTCCAAAGTGGAAGTGGGATGGGCTATCAGTGGTCTTCATGATGGGTTTACCATGCATGTCTAGGAGAAACAATACCATTTGAGTGATCTTCGACCAACTAACTAAGTCATCCCACATCCTACCGATTCATGCACATAGTTCAATAGAGAGCTTGGGACACCTCTATATGGTGGAGATAGTTTGTATTAACATATTTCCATCAATTATTGTCTCATATCCGGATGCTCTCTTTACATCCTAGCTGTGGAAGATATTGAAGGAGGGTTTTGGGGCTTAGTTATGCCTGAGCACAACATTTCATCCCCAAAAGGATGGCCAAACAGAGAGGACCATACGAGTTTTAGAGGACATGATATGTACTTTCATCCTAGACATTGTCTATATTTGGGAGGACCACCTACCTCGGGTGGAGTTTTCATATAACAATATCTATTAGTCCAACATTGGTATAGAAATTTTCTAGGCCTTGTATGGATGACTATGCCAGTCACCACTATGCTAGATAGACCCAGGAGAGTCAACACTCATGGGTCTAGAGTTGGTATGGGATACTACCGGGAAGGTTCAGATCATCCAGGAGTAGATGAATACTACACCAAGAAATCATAATTTATATGTTGATAAGTGGTGGAGGCCTTTGTAGTTCGATGAGGGAGACTATGTGTTCTTTCGGGTCTCACCTCAATAGGCATTTTTGATATTTGGATGTAGTGGAAAGTTATCTCCAAGATACATCGACCCTTTTTAGATTATAAGTAGAGTTTGTGAGGTGGAGTACTGCCTAGATCTATGCCAACTTTTTCACCAGGTGGATTATGTCTTCCACATGTCATAGTTGAGGTGGTACGTATATGATCCATCACACATCATCGACTAGGGCGAGCTAGAAATTGATGATGGGGATACTTTTGCAGAGTACATTATAGATATCAGGGATTGATTGGATTAGATCCTTTGTGTGTGGTCTATTCCTCTAGTGCACATTTGATAGTAGCACAAAAATCTCAAGGAGAGCACTTCAGAGTGAGGGGATCATATTAATTATTAGTACCATCAACTTTTTGTTTAGTAGTCATTGTTTTGGCTTTCGAGGATGTAAAGCCCAAATGTGGGGAGAATGTAATGACTTAGATTTTCCTGATTTTATTTTTATAAATTATTTGTGAAAATTCAGTGACCAAGTGCTAAGACGGAATGTGATTTTGAGGCCTGGGGTCCCCAAAATGATTGATTAAAAAATGATAAATTTTTAATTTCACACACACATGAATTTTCTGAAAAAGTGATGTAACACATTGATGTGTTCCCAGATGAGAAATCCAAGGGAACCATTGATCTTGAAGCAATTTTTTTCCCTAGGTGCAACCTAACATTAGTCAACACATATCAACTATAGAAAAAGTCACCAGGGGTGTAACCATAAATGAAATGATTAAATAAAAATTATTTTATTTTGAAATCCTAATAACTCATAAATGGTAACTTGGATTACAAATATGAGACTAATATTGAATTCGTAAGGGAGTGTTTTCCTTTGGTGGGTCCTAACATCAACTAGTGCGGATTGTCTGCGAAATATAATTTTAAGGAATTTTAGAAGAATAAAATGAACATTATGTTTATTTTATTTTGATGTTTCACTATGATTTAGTGATGATAGAACATGTTTTATTTTTTAAATTTAATAGGAACCAAGGGTTAGGCTCATAACCAAGGAATTTCTTAGAGGCTCTCGAGGGAACTAGATGAATCTCTTTTGATGGCAGATGATGACAGAGAAATGGATCATAAAGGTGCCTGACAGATCACCAATGGTAATAAATCCTTGATGTAGAATGAACCAAACACTAGGTATGGGTTGTTACATTGTGTTTAATTTCCTCATAATTAGTTTCAATGACAAACGATGACCAACCCATGAACAGGTTGATCCATGGTTCGATCATTCTTGGGAGAGGGATTATGTTGTAGGGATTGTTAGTAGGATAAAATTTAATCCTTTATAGCCCAAACATACCTGAATTTCAATTTTTGGATAAGAAAACTTGGCCAATGATGATAGAACTTTTATTTAGGCATCTCTCCCTCCATTCATCATGTTCCTCGCCATTGGAACCTTGGGGTTACATGATCAACATTGCCGGGAAGTTTAGAGTATGATCAGACCCTTGAATTCGAGGAAAACTGATATAATATACTATATTAGTGTAGATAAGGTTATGAGGAAACCATATCTATGTTTTTGCTTAATTTAGGGTATCTGGAGAGGCTACGTGGTGGTCTAGAGAAGCTTTTTAGTGGTCCAATGAGAAAGCATGGTGGTCTGATGAGGCAGTAGTAGGATGAAGTCCAATTGGGGCCAAATGGGAGAGCTTGAGGAAGTGGAGGCCATGGGAAGAGACTGGGCTATAGTCTAGGTGAAACTGTGGCAGTGGATGAGGGGTAGGAGATGCATCGGCTGACCGTTTTTGACCGGGGGAGCTGGCTGGCCAAGTAGTCAGGCGACTGCATGGACTTGGGGGATGTGGACGGGGTGGGCCGTATCTGGTGGAGTAGAACCGGCATGTGCCACGTAGGATGGGCTAGAGAACCAGATATCTCCAGTGGCTTAGTAGGCCATGGTCTAGCAGCCCATTGTGCTAGGCTGGGTTGGGCTTACCTAGAATGACTGAGTTGGGTCAGGTTGTCCGAATCGTGTCAAGTCCTGTAGGCCAGACCGAACCAGCCCCCTTTTATAAAATTTGCCATATCATTAAAAATATGTGTATGTTTGATGAAGCATTTGTGGAATTTGGAAACTTTTGATGATAAGGTCCTTTTGAAATACTCTAAGTTATTTTTTTGTGGAATTTGGTTTATGACCTAATGGATTGAGGAGTAGGTTCTCCCAGAACAAGCGTGCTACGATCGGAATCCTACTGCCAGTTGTGACTATGTGATCTTGGTTACTATGTGGCTGGGGGACTTCTTAACTTATCAATTCTCTATGTGAAATTGATTCTCCATACTCCATCAATGCTCTGTGCGACATCGACGCTCCATGTTCCATCAATGCTCTATGCACTATCAACATCTTGGGTGCCATCGCCAATCCGGGCACCACTGACGCTCCATGTGCCATTGACACTCCATGCACCTCCAATGATTCGTTCTCCATTAACTCTCCATGCACCATCAATGTCCCATCCTCAATTGACACTTATAGTGCCATTTGAGACTGGGAGATATGTAGACTACTACTGAAAATCATTCTCTTTGTGAATTAGACTTAAACCTGTGTGAGCTAATCATATTTATTATACTTTTTGTGTTTCCTTTGTTTTGTACTTCATGTGTTTCCTTTTTAGTATAATTTGTGTAATTCTTAGTGGTGTATCTTTGTGGTGTCAGGGTCCCTACTAAGTATTGTTTTACTCACCCCTACACGAACTATGCCCACACATGTCATGTCTTTTGTAGATGATCGACACTTTTATGGAGTTCTTGGTGGACTAGGTATAGGTGGTTCATAGAGAGAGGCACGAAATATGATGTGTGCTTTAGTGACTTCAGACAACTTTTTCTATACATACCCTTCAGGTAGGGTTTTCTATGGATGAGATTAAGGATCTTATACTTTCCCTTTTGGTTGGGCTATTATTCTATCATTATTTAATTTTCACTTTTTGTACTGTCATACTCTTTTTTTTGTATCTTAGAGGTATAAATTATTGTTTACTTAGTGTTTTCAGTTTAGAACTTTCGGGCTTGGATATGGGTTCATGTGTACAGGTACTTAGGAAAATTCCTCCCATTTGTGGAATATTCCTAATCGGTGCTAGTCACTAGCCCTTGGCCCATTGAAGACGGGCTTAGGGTAGTCAAGACATGAGCCTTGAGGGTCTGGTGCTGAAAATTTCAGTTTTGGATAACTATTCCCATTTTATATGATCTTTTGTACAGGTATAATAGTGAACCAATCATGAAAATAAAGTAAACAAACACTCTCAAATGACGAAATTGAATCTTATAACTCATAAAAAGACATAAATAAACATATTAGAATTATAATAAATATAATACACTTTGAATAAGTTATGAATTAAATTGTAAAATAATCTAATTTCATAATCTAGGACATTAAGTGAATGTGAAAAACACTTTAGGACATAAAGTAATGTTTTAACATCACACATTCATTTCTGTGAGATATTCCTTATTCACTACAATTTCATGTGTGTGGTGTATGTATACTGAATATTGATGTATAATATAATAAATCTATTTATCTTAATGGCATTCAATGTTTCTTTTGTTGATCATTATTTTTTGGGGCATACTTTTTTGACTTTTTTCATAGTGGAAATGAATTCTCTCTAAACACCCATTTTTTCCTTCGGGATTTTTTTCCTCTCTCTATAACCCAATATAATTCTTAGTTATTGTTATTTAAAGCTCATAAAATATTATTTTTTATGTTCCAAAAATGTATACCTAGGTCAATTATGATTTATTTTTTGGGGAATACATGTTTTATGTGGTTCCCTTTTCAATTTCTCTTGATAAGTAAGCCCAATTAAATGGTACTTTTTAATTTCACAACCATTTTCATGTATACTCCATAATCTATTATAAGAAACCATTATATTTTTAAAATCACTAGTTTTATCAATAAAATCTATCTTAGTTCATTTCAAGTTTTATGTAAACAATTATTAATTTTTCTCTTTAAAGGATCTTTAATGTTTTCCATTAAACATCACATAAGTGGAAAATTCCAAAAAGTTTCTTATACCCTATTTTTATATATTTTCACATCAGTTTTAAAATTTCAGTATGAATATTATTTTAATATTCCTAAAATATTATTTTTCTTAATTCCCTTTTCTTTTTTTTGGGATATACATTTTTACAATCTAATTTAATAAAAAATACAAATGATTTTCCAAAAGAACTATTCTTTACAAAATAAAATGATATCTCTCTAAATAATTTCTCAATGTGAGATAACTTTTTGATAATCAATGTGATTATTCGACTAGTAGAATATCCATGGTTATGATTCATTCTCATGTGATTATTTATATGTAATTATTTTATTATCTTTTTTCTTGTCATATTATTCCCAAGATTATATTTTAATGTTCTGCATTTTTAGTTATTCTCCTTGCCTTATTGTTCATGTTTATTTATGATAGCTTATGATGTATTATTTACCTTACTGGGCATCTGAGCTCACCAATTTCTTATGTTTTCTATTTTACCTAGGATTTTAAGATGTATATTATGATTGACATGTATAAATACCCTTTGAGGATAATTATGTTTTAAATGGAGTTTTTTTGTTGTATTTAATTTTTAGTAGTAATGTAAAATTTATGTTTGAATATGGTTTTCCGAAGATACTATAATATAAGGAACATTGATATGTGATATAGTTTTCAATTTTATGATTTAATAATATAAGGAACTAGGTCTAGGCTACTAGGGTCAGATTATTTATAGTTGGTATAAGAGAAATTTTATGAGGAACTTTGAAAACTAGATTTAAAAAAAACATAGATTAGGGAAATATGACTATAAAAAATAATTTTAGAATAATCCCAAAGTAACCAAGATTATGATTTTGATATTAGTTATAAATAAATTTTAACTTTATGTTAAGTGTTTCACTAGATTTAGATTATACAATATGTTTCATAATGATAAGATTTAATCTAGTGTATGCAATTATTTAGAAAGGGTGCCTAGTGGAAGGAATGGAATTCGTATCGACACACGTAATCCATGTAATTATTCCACTCCTATAAAAGATGACGAGGTTCGAGATGGAGCTACAACTTGAAATAAAAAATTATAACTATACTGAGAAAACTAAATCAGGTTATGAGAAATAACCTTACTCACATCCAGAAGCCTGATCCACAACATGGTGTACCAATGTTAGAACAATTCATGTGAAAACAACTTCCATTATTCAATTGTTATAAATATTTATTTGTTGATGAAAAATAGATATGATCCTTAGAGAACATATTTATCACATTGGGTTATAATTAAAGGGATAAGGTTGTCCTGAAATTTTATCATCTCTCAGGGTATACAGATCAATGGGGGTTATTGATTCAAAACACCAATGAGGAAGAGTAAATTAAAAATATGGAATGAAAGGATTTTAAAGAACTTTTCTTGGGAAAAAATTTTCCTAGATAACAATGATAATATATCAAGACATAATTATTGAGATTGAGATATATTTTGGATAAAAATTTTTTTATGTATGAATCAAAAATCACAAGGTTATAATGGAATAATTCGAACTACATATATAACCCAAGGAGTAATATAGACCATTTTGTTGATATGAATGATAAAATTCCATAAAGGGCACTATTATGCCAAGATTTATCATCGTATGAGGACATAATGTCATGTTATATAAAGATATAGATATAATTATACCTTTTTAATGATTTCTAAACTATGAAAAAGAATAATAGGATAGTAAAGAAAATTATAGATAAAGGGAAGAAGGGAATGAAGTATTTTACCATATGTGATAACTATGGAAGGGAACACGTTGATAATTGCTTGATGGTAATGGATGATTGATACATGTGTGGATATAAAGGCCACTAGTATCATGATTTAAAGGAAATGAAAGAAGCTTACAATATCAAATGATTCAAATATAAATATATGGGGAACTATTCAAATAAATGTTCCAAGCTTCAATGGAATATAGCTTAGTATAAGCAAAGGGACCAAGGTCAATCTTATTCTAATATATAGTCGAAGTGGAATAATTGGATTAAAGAATTGTTTTTTAAAAGTATTTTACAAATGACATATTTTTATAATATTCATGAGATATAAACATATTTTTCTATAGTACTTATTATTTAAAGACTTGTAAGTATGTGATGAATAACCCCATTAATCAAGACAAGTGATTTTGTTTTATGTTGATCCTTTTGGAAATAAATTTCATGGGAAAGATAAACCCAAAAATGTATCTGATTTTGAGATAATAACAAATAGGTTCTTATGAGAGAGTATTGTTAACCACGAAGGTGGTTAGTGATTTGATGGTTTATAACATAATTGTTAATTTCTTGAATTTAAGTAATATATTTATCAATCTGTGATTTTACTCATGGAAGTGTGCATGGTTAATAAAATATTAAAGGAGATTAAGTTATTCATATATTTGGTTTGTGACAAAAGGAGATACTTTATTTGGGTAAATATTATGTTAAGTTGATTTTGGAAATTTAGTGACCTTCAATATAAATGTTAGTTATTTTAATTTGGATAGACATATTTTGGTTGATTTTTAAGATTAGTTACATATGGAATGAATTATGTTGAACATTGGATATTATTGTTTGAGTTAAGCATGATTTATTATATTGGATCTCATGTGTTAACTATGTTTCTTTAAATAATCATTTAATTGTTGAAGGAGTGGATTATGGATCATTTCATAGAAATGATTTAGGCATAAAAAATCATCTTGAATATCCATATTTTGGTTTAATAAACTAAGAGGATATAGATCGAAGCACAAACAAAGGATAAGATTCTGACATGAAATGGAATCAAGTAAGTTAATTTACTAAACTTCTTATACAGATAGTAAATAAAACCCTCAACTCTTGGAAATGGATTTTGAAAAAATTATCATCCATTTACTTTATGAGAAATCAATGATATTTTAACCAATATAAAATTTATGGTTTTTGTGATGGCAGAATTTCTAATGACCATGTTATCTATCACTCTCTATAATAACATGATAGTAAGATTTATACTACATTTCCATATTTTCATGACTGTTCTCTTATTTTTGAACCCTAGTTTTGTGGTTACTTTCACGTTTATGTTAACCTCTTCTCAAGAGGGAGTTTTATAAACACTTTTTAAGATGTGGGACTTCTACAATGGAATTTTCAAGTATAAAACATTAATTCTTGAAGTGAAATTTTAAAGAATAAATTTATTTTAGGAGGTTAGAATTTAACTCTCAATGATTTTTTTGGTATGCCTATTTTAGTTATAACATATTTTATTTCATATGTTTCATTAAACATTGAGCTTAAACAAACCGTGATATAATATCTAATATTAACATTACCATTGGAATGGTAATGTGAAAATTAGAAATAATAATATGTCTGTTAGAATAATAAAATCACCAATTAAACTATAAATAAATTTTAGGTATCATATAAATGAAAATATGATATAATTATATCATGGAATATTTAAATAAATGTTTAAAAAATAATAAAATAAGTTTTGGTATTTTTTAAAACACAAATATTTATTTACAATTTTATAATTAATATAATAATTCAAAATAAGTATTTTTCATCAAATTGGTTCATAAATTAATATTTTATTGTCTCATGATTATAATATAATGTTTTGTTACATTAATTAGTTTTTCAAAGTGTCGCAAGATTAGTTATAATATTTAAATCGACATTTTTTAAATAAATGATGGTTTAATTAAAAATTTAATATCTCTTATTTAGAAAAATATTTTAAAAAATGGCATTCATTTTGGAAATATACATGTCAAAAAATGGTTAGGAGGAATGTTTTGGGTTTTCCTAAAACAATTGAATTTTTAGGGAATAGTGAAATATGATAATTTACAGTATTAAACATTATATGTAAATAAATGAATTTTTGAGTCATTCATGAGTCAGGGATGATGTAAGTTACTATTATATCGAACTCACATTTCCAAATATTATATTTATTCAAAATAATCATCAATAGTGATATTCTTGAGCCAAAATAATAAAATAATGAATAAAATAATAAAAATACCCCTCTCCTCCACTATAAATACCACACCTTCTCCTAATAACTTATTTTACATGGAAAATTCTTATATTATATTAAATTCCTCTCAAAAAACTCTTTCCCACGTACTGTTCTTGCTGGTATCACCAAATTTCCATTTCCAAGTCCCGTTAGGTGGTTCTCAAGGAGAGAACACTCAATAGGTAAAACATTCCCCCTATCTCTTTAAATTTCTTTTATTTTCTTATCCTTTTATCACATCCCCTATAAAAAGTAACATGATAAATATAGTATCATATATAAAATATAAAGTTATTATGTTAATGGCATATCCACCATCATTTATCTTCTCAACCCCTTTTGTTCTAAAAATGAAAACATCATCTACGAGGAGTCAATTCTCCTCCTTCATGGACAATGATTTCTCAATTTCTAATACTGATTTCAAGGCTATTCATAAAGAAATTATAATAGTTAAAAAAAGTTAAAATGTATATTAGAACTTTTTTAGTGTTTTAAAACCAGTAAATATACATAAAATTAGTTAACAAAACAAATCTAGTTTTGATGATCGAAAAAACACCAAAATAATGTAAATGGCTATTGTTAACGTTTTATATAATAAATCATCCTCATACATAGAAAAAAAATGATATATAATATCATTTAATCTTATGTAATTTCGTTAATAACATATAATTTTAATTTTGGATAACTATTCCCATGTAACATGATATTTTTTACATGTATACAATGAACCAATATTGAAAATCAAGGAAACAAAAACTCCCGAACAACGAAATTGAATTTTATAACTCCCAAAAGGCTTTAATTTTTCTTAATAAAATTATAATAAATAAAATAAATGATTAATAGGTTTTGAATTAAAATATTAATTAATCTAATTTCATTATACTGGACATTAATTGCATGTTCAGAACACTTTTAGACATGAGGTATGTGGTTTCACATCTCACTTTCATTTCTATAAGATATGCCTTATTCACCACTATTTATTGTTTTTAGTGTATGTATACTTAACTTTAATGTATCATATCATAAGTCACTTTATATTCATGGTATTAAATATTTCATTTTATGATAATTAATTTTTGGTGCATACAGATCGACTGTTGGCAAAGTGGTAAGGGATTCTCTTTGAACCCTCATTTTTTCTTTTGAGTTTCACTTTTTATACGTTTACCCCAATGTAATTATTAATTATTCTTATGTACTCCTTATATATTATGTTTTTATGTTAAAAAAATATATACCTTGATTAATTATTCTTTTTTGAAGGGGAAATACATATTTTATAATGTTCTCTTTTCAATTCCTCCTAATAAGAATACTCGATTAAAGGTAACTTTGTAATTTTATACCAATTTTTAAGTATACTAAATAATATGTTTTAAGAAACCATTATTTTTTTAAATCACTCTTTTTACAAATTTTCACTTTAGTTTCAAGATTTTTTTAGGAATATTCTTATAATGTTACTCAAATATATTTTAATTGTCCTTACCTTTTATTTTATGGGATATAAATGATTAAAATTTGATTTTATAATAAAAACAAATGATTTTACAAAAGAAGTATTCTTTCCAAAGTAAATGTTTATTTCCCTCAAGAATTTCTTAATGATTTTATTAGAGTATTTTCGTTTATTTCATCACCCTCTTTTTAATCTTAGGATTAATTGAAATTGATCTCTTATTTTACTATCTACCTTATTTTGTTGAATGGTTTATGATTATTTTGAGTAGGGATATACTATAATGATACCATTATCCATATTAATATATATAGTTTATGATTATATTTATAGGTTGGGGAAATTATTCTAATTTTATATAATAGTTTTAATATGATTGTATATGTTTATTATTTTTCACCCATTTAATATGAGGATTTTATTTGACTTAGTAAGTGTCGAGCGGGGCCTGCTATATCCCCTCAATGTATCACTACGTCTCATTATACAATATAAGCATATTTTTGGCTAAGGCTTTACCCATTTTTGAAGACTTATTAGCCAAGGCCTTGATGGTATCCTTATGATGTCCTTCGTTATTCATTCCCTCATTATGAGATTATTTATTGATAATCCATGTGACTATTGGACTATTAGAATATCCATGGATAAGTTTCATGATCATGTGATTATTTATATAGAATTATTTTATTATATTTTATTCCTACCATATTATGATCAGGACTATGTTTCAATGGGATTCATTTTCAATTATTCACCTTGAATTATTGTTTATGTTTATCTAATATAGCTTCTGCTATATTGATTACCCTTAATAAGCATATTATCTCACCCATTTTTTATGTTTTATCTTTTCCCTAGGATTCCAAGATGTATATTATTATTGACATGTTGGGGATAACCTAGGATAATAGATATTTTAAAAAGGATTTTCTATGTTTTATTTCGTTTCTAGTTGTAATGTGAAACTTTTATTTGTATATGGTTTTCCAAAGTTACTGAACTATTCAATCATTTGGGATGTTATGTCTTATTAATAGTACCAATTTAATAAAGTAAGTAACTAGATCTGATTCACTGTGGCCAATGTCTTTATAGTAACCCACAAAATCATCAAATTAGATTAAAATGCAATTTAGATTTTCACCTCTTAAAGATATATCTAGTCTATAATAATCCAAGGAAGATCAAGAATATAAGTCCACAATATATATTAGTCAATTATATGGATCAAAAATCAAACAACTGAGCATTAAGTGGTTGCATAGATTTACCTTAAAGCATCAGATCATGCTGCTATATGGGTCCATGATAGTGGATTCACATCCCATATGATAGAAAATAAGAATCTTTTTAAATGCCTTAAATATGATAAGTAAGATATTATAAAATTTGGAAATGGTGAAGGCTTAATGATTATTGTCTTAGGAAAAGACAAATTTAGGTGAAAATATATGAGATGTGTTAATGTCTATGTTATCAAAGGTCTTAGTTATAATTTCATAAGTGTTAGTCAATTGTGTGAGTTAGGTCATGCTATATGCATACCAAGAATTTGAGTATTAAAAATGAAAAAATAAGATATTTTTTATAGGGAAAGCGTACGATGGGGAATATATGCCTTGTGATTGTAGAAGAATATATGTTTTTTATCCATATAGGAAGACAACAGGTTTGGAATAAATAGATTATTCATGTTTTCTAACCATATCTATAATATATAGTCAAATGTTATGAAACTAGAGATCTTCCCAAGATATCATATGATCATACTCACATGTGTGATGCTTGTCAATAAGGGAAGATTATTATAAATACTGACATGGAAAATGAACAAAATTAAACTAGATTACTTGAATTGGTGCATGAAGATGTGTGTGGACCTATCTAAAAAAGTTCCATTCACAGGAATAGGTGTTATGTAATATTAAATGATGATTTTAGTAGGATGGAATTGATATTTTTCATTTCCCACAAGTCTAACATATTAAGGTGAATAAAATAATATCGAAGGGAATATGAAAGGATTATTGGATATATGACTCTATAGTTTTTAACTAATAATTGTTTAGAATCCACAAACATCAAAGTGTAATATCATATAGATAATTAAGGGATACAAAATATTATTTATTCAGTGAAAATACTCAACAAAGTACAGTGGTTTAGAGGATAAATCAGATCATAAAAAACTTTCTTAGGAAAATTCTTATTGAAAATGACCAACTAGAAAAAATATAGAAGGAAGCAGTCTAAATTTTTTTCCACAAATACAATTGGGGTTTTTTGTGTTTGATAAAATAAAATACTCCATATGAGCTATGGTATGAAAAGAATCCAACATTAAAATACTTTTTAATCTTTGTAAGTATGTATTTTATTATCAATAATGAGAAAAATATAAATTTTGAGACTCATGTAGATGAGGTGAAAGTTCTTAGCAGCCCAGGGAAGATAAAATAATATAAATTCTCAAGAAGAGGTTGGGAGAAGTGGGTGAAATAAATTATGTCACTTTAATATAGAATAAAAAGAATCTTCAACAATATAATAAATAGTTCCTTGATAAAATAATTGAGTAGGTAAGAAAATATAGGGACTAAAACTAGAAAATGATGATTCAGAAGAAGATAAAGATGATTAACACGCATAAATCTATTCTATATCTACATTGAATCCAAATAATGAAGAAAAACTTATATGAAAAAAATCATTGGTGTTTAGGAATATCTAGTTCAAACATGTTGAATGAATTTTTTATAGGAATCCATCCCATCTCTGGTAGATCATAAATGTTTTAAATAAATTTATGGAGATGGGAAAAAAAATTTCATCTATGGAAGGAAATGTATGGGTTGAAGCAAGCACCGAGAGAATGATATTAAAGACATGATAAATTTTTCAAGAAGCTTGGGATTCTCCATGGTGGAGATGATTAAAATATCTATGTCAATAATGATAATAATCAAAGGATGATGGTGCTAGTGATTATCGATGTCATAATAGTTAGGGTATCAGATGAAGTGATGTGAAAACAGTTTAAATAAATTCATGAAATGTGATTTTAAAATGTAAATGATTGGTAAAATGGACTTTTCCTTGGTTTACATGTAAAAAGGAAGAAATGACACATTCATTTATTAATCCTAATATTACGAAGAGGTTATGAGATTATTTGAAATAGATAATTACAAGGATATGAAGACCCCTATAGCTACCCAGATGAAACTATCATGAGATGATGAAGAAAAACCAGTTAATGTCACAAGATACAAGAAGATCAATGGAATTATGTTATACTTGACATAGAAATGAACTAATATTGTTCTTTCCACATTCTAAGTAGCATGATATCAGTGTAATATCAAAGAAATCTAGATAATGGAAGTAAAAAAAGAATATTTTGGTATATTAAGGGAATGGTAGATTTTGGTTTTCTATATAATGAAAAATAGTATAAATATTTATTCAGAAATGAATTTCCATATTGGGTAAATTCATTAAAAGATAGAAAATCTACCTTAGGTGGTGCAATCTTTCTTGCTTGATTTTTTATTTCTTGGCTAAGTGGGATATAAGAATATAATTCATTGATCACCATAGAAGTTGAATATATTATAGCTACTCAGGATTTCATGAAGTTATTATGGATGGAGTAGTAGATTCACTACAAAAAAATTGGGTTTATTCTACACTAGCCTCTTTTTGCACTATCTAAAAGAGATTATAATGTCCCCCATTATCAGTTCTAGAAAAATCGATGATAAAGGGGTCCCTTTATGAGCTCTAAATAATCACCAATATTGGGGGTCTTTATTAGTGAAAAAATACCTGATAAATGAGGCCCTTTATCATCACTAATGAAAACCAGGGGCCCTTTATTAGTGCTAATAAAAAAGCATTGTTAAAGGGGGCCCCTTTATCAGTGCGAATAAAAAATGATTGAAAATTTACCCCCTTTATGTGCGGTTTTTTTAATGGCACTGATAAAAGGTATATTTCATAAAAAAATTATATTTCATTGAATATAATATATTAATATATAAATATATTTATATTGACAGAAATATAATATGTTTTTAAATATATCTTTTAGATAATGATAAACATGCATTTACACTTAATATATAAGATATTTAGTGAATAATGGAATATAAGATAATTATAATATAATATTAATTCATAATTTTCTAATTCTAATAAATTAATATTCATTTAATAACAATTGGATGACATAAAAATTAAATAAATTAATAAATAGTCTATGATATGTTGAAAACATGCCTTGAACTTCAAACAACCATAACTTTTGATCCCGTTGTCTATTTTGGCTCTATCACATATCAAATCAAATCCTGTAAATCATTGTATTTCATGTTGATAAAGTGGTGACAATGGTCACTATTTTTTCAACAACAAAAAAGAGATGAAAGTCCTCTAAAATAGAGTTTTTAGTTGGGATACCCTAATTTTTTAATATTCAATATAATTTCATCTTCTTTTAGGAGGGTCTTATTTCCCTTTTTAGTGGATACTGAATTTATTCCCATTAATTACATTCATATTGATATTTTTGTTTATAAATTTTATCTTTCTTCATATTTTATTTTTATTTATAACTAAAAATATGAATGTTTTATTATATTTACAAATAATAAATAAATTTTAGAAATAAATATTTAAATATATTTACATAAAAATTTATTTTAAAATATTTAAAAAATAAAAAAATATTTAGTATTCATTTTATTTAATGTAAAAAATTATCCATTTAATTTAACTTATAAAAATGCCTTGATATGTATATATATATATATATATCTAAAAAATAATGTTTATATATAAAAATATCTGTTTCAATAACCAATATAAATTTATATGTATATTATAATATATGCATATATATATATGTAAATCCATTTTTTAGCACTGTTAAAGGTCATATATGCAATCTTTTTGGATGATATGGGATTTGTAGTGAAGTATGATCGGAAAGAATTTTGATAATTGAACTGCTACAAATATTTTAATAAATCTAGTCCATCACTCATGAACTAAGAACATTGAAATCGAAAATCATTTTATCAAGGAGAAGGTGGAGAATGCATTTGTGAAGTTGGAGTATATTAGTAGAAAAGTATAGGTTGCAGACATTTTGGTGAAGGATTTACCCAAATAGTTGTTTGAGCGGCATCAACTGGCTCTTGGAGTTCGATCGACTCACCACACTAGAAAAAGTGTAGATATGGGACCCGATCTTCATGGGTTATGGTGGTATTTTCCCTTATTTGATGATATGTATTATTTACAAGGTTTCATCCACAAAGGAGGGACCGTGTGTTTGTTGAAAAAGATGGAGAAAATATATTAATCCAAACAAGGGGATAAACTGATAGGGGGAGCAATAAAGTAAGTATTTTTTCAAACTTTTGATATAAAAGATAATAAATAAGAGGTTTATGTCACAAAATAATGGGTTCCTGATGAAATCAGTTGAATGTTTTGGGACTTTAGTGATTCATTAATGAATTTTTCATGCTACTCTTATTTCTCACATTGAGCATTGATCACATGGGGTTAGAATATGTGTTGAGTAAATCATTGATCACTATCTGGAATCATATGAAGAATTTTTTTGTATAATATGGAAGAAGCTTTAACGTGGAATCAAAATTTGGAGAGTTGTCAACAAACCCAGAGGGGGATATTGTTGGGAAAAAATCCCTCAAGGTAACTTTTCAATTTTTTTGGGTTGATTGTGTGTATTGAAAAAGATGGTTGATAAGGTCGGTTATGGATTTCCAAAGATATTTTTGAAAGGGTATATTGAATAATATAGAAGACAAAGGTATGGAATCTCTAGAGTTGGTATAGAAAATTATGTAGAGAAGGTGGTGCCATTTCCCATTATTTTCCAAATATTTGGGGTCCAAAATTTAGAGGATGGATCATGTTTTGTGAAAGAAGGATTTCTAACACTGCCTCATAAAAATATAGTAACAGAATAGAATTATCAAAATGTTTGTGTTTCACAGAATTATGGTGTTTTAAGATAGAATTTTTATTCATGAATGTTTGGAGTTTCATGGAATATGGATGAGGTGTGAAGGAAGAATGGTAACTTACATGATTATGAGAATTTTCATGAATGAAAAATTTCTATGATGTTTCACAAAGGTAGGGAGTCTCCTAGAAAATATTAAAGTGTTTAATAGATAGGTAGTGATGAAATTGTAAATTTCATGAATGTGAGGAAACATATACAAATAGGAATCTTCCCCCTTAACTAGAAAGAGATAGGAAGTCTTAATTAAAATCCAAAGGCTCTGAATTCATGAATGTTTTTTGAATGATATTTCTTATAGGTAGGTTTTCATAAGATAATTAGTTTTGTGAAGAAATTATGTTTCATTAAAGCTATGTTATCTTTAATAAAGTAGTGAGTTTCATAAATTTTTTCGATTTTTCAAAAGATTTATGTTTTTTAAAGAAATGGATAGTTTCAAGAAAACTGGAAAAAGTGTTTCATGACATTGAATATAACACGAAATAGAATTGATTACTCACTAATTATATGGTAATTTTGTATTCATCAAGTGTATGAAGTTAAACAAAAATGATTCACCAAATTAGGAGTAATCAATATTTATTCACATGATCAAAAGAATAATCTTATGAAGGAACTATGGGAAAACATCAATTGAAAGAGAACTGAGCTTTCAAATTGTGATTATTTATAAACTAGGAGGGATAATGAGATAAATATAAATTTGTAACCAGATTTCAAATTAGTGGAGTTGGTATATAGAAAAAGTTATTTTTAATAATCCTTTTACATATCCCAGTGTGGGTGAATAAAGTAAAAATATTGTATCTCGTTCATGATTTCATTTATGGTCATACATTGCAATGGGAAAAGTAAATAAATTTGTTTTATTAATGATTAAATAAGATATCCAGGGGAATTTTTTTTTAATATGTCATTACTTAATTCAACCCACCACTCATGTTATTTATCCTAGTTATGATAAGAATTGGTATCATAGGTAAAGTATAAAATTAGTGGTTCTTTCTTGGAAGAAGTGATAAAGGTTTTTAGTCATAAAGGGATTCTGATCTTTGATGGAAATAATTTTCAATTATGGAAGAATCATATGTAGAAATAATTCACATAATTAGGAATATATTTCTTTAAAAATTTGATGCATGGTATTTCTACTAGATTGGATAGTGTGGATTTATTAAAAGATGACCAAATGTAATTCGATGCTAATTTTAGAGGAATCAATGAATTTGGGGGAGAGTTTTCCAATGTAATATACAAAAATGTTATGTTAGTTAAGTCACCACATTCTATATTGGAAATGCATATAAATAACTATGAGGGTTAATCAAAAGTTATATAATATATGTTATGGTATATATGGAAAAAATATGAGGATTTGAGAATACAACCCACTGAGTCTGTAGATGATTTTTTTGATCAAGTTAATTTTGTTGTGGAATACATGTGTGGTCCCAAAGAAACTCTTGTAGATGTAAATATTTTTATGTTCATATTGATAATAATTAAACCTATATTTAGTAAAAATGTAACTGTATTGGATGATAAATATAAAAATAAGCTGACATTGTATAACATTTATAGGGCTCTTGTCGCATATGAGATGAGAAATGAAGATATTGAGTTTTTGGGAAAAGGATGTCCAAAGAAGTGCAATTTAAATCCATAAAAAAACTCAATATTGAAGTCTAATAGGAAGACTAAGAGACAAATGAGGTCAAGTAATTCCTTTCCATAAATCTACAAATTGGAAAAGGAAATTTTAATGGGTAGCATCCACTATCATTCTTTTGATGTGAAAATTTTACACATATTTCAACAATATTTCCCATGATGATTAGAGATAATGATGAGGATGAAGTAAAAATTACCATGAATAAGTTATCAGCCTATGGGAAAGGTAATAAATTTTTTAATTGAAATTTATTCAGAAATAATAATCTTCTTTCATAAGAAAATTAAATTTCAGAATAAAATGAGATAGAAGAGATGGAGAACTACAAGGATCATGGAGAAAATGATATGGTGGTAGTTATAGGTATATATCATACAAGGGAATAAAGTGAAAATAATGAAGAATAATTCGAATTAAGAGTTGATATCTAGGATAAATTAGAAGCCTCTCTTAAGGATATAGATGTTTAGATAGACAAAACAAATAAATAAAAAAATGTTGTTCACGATTCCAAACATTATATGAAATATTAGGTATAAGAGACGTTATATATGATGGAAGAAACTAAAATTATTAAGCATTCAATGCTAGAGACCTCAAAAAAGGATATTGAGTGTGAGATCAATGATAAAAAAGATTAAAGATAGATAAATGGTTTGTGTTAAATAAGAAAGTTCAAATCAAACGTATCAAAGAACATGAAGAGGAATTTTTTAACCATAGATGAAAATTAATATATTATGAGAATCCTGAATCCTCATATTACATCGAGAATGTAGAATACCTAGGTGATAGAAAATATGGATGTGTATCACAGAGGTCCGATAAAATAGAATCAATAGTCATATATAAATGAAAAGGCTAGTATAGGGATTGATCAAAAATAGAATATTGTGATGATTGATGTATGATATAATACACCCACTTCAATGTTCAAAATTGATTCATGTTCAAATAAAAATTAGAAGGTTCAGAGAAACCATAAAACAAGTGGTCTTATAATAATGGATCATTATAATTCACTTCCTATTAGGTGTTACTGCTATGGAAATATGGGACATTCCCATAATGTATTTTCCACAGCCAAAATGTATCAGAGGGAAAAAGATAAGAAAAGGTGGATAAAAAATGTTCAATATTCCATGAATGATTTAGATGGTCACTATTTATGGTGTATAGGATTGGGACACATGGTCAAATATTGATCATCAAAAATGAAGATTAAAGTTTCAATGTATACCTAAAGTGTTTGTTTGTTGAAACCAGAAAATTAATCAAATAATATGAACATGAAAAAATTATTTTCATCTCTTAAAGATGAATTTAGTACATCATAATATGAGGAATATCATGAATATAAATCCATAATAGGTATAATACTAATGACATGGATCAAAAAGTAAATAGTTGTCCATGAATTGGTTGTAGATATTGGCCTTAAAGCATTAGATCATGCTGGTGTATCGATCCATGATAGTGAATGAACATACCATATGAAAAAAATAATGATCATTTTATAAGAATTATATAAAACATGGATGGTGTTGTCATATTTGAAAATGATGAATGCCTAATGATTATTGGCTCATGAAAATATTTGAGATGTGTTAATGTATTGGTTGTCAAAGGTCTCAGTCAAAAGTTTTTAAGTGTTAGTACATTCTACGACTCAGGTCATGCTATAAGATTTACCAAGATGCTGTGTATTGTAAATGGAAACTATAGTATAATTATTTTATAAGGATTGTGCGTTAAGTGGAATATCTACCTTTAGAGTAGAGAATAAGATATGTTCTTTCTATTTAGAGAGGAATAAAAAAGATAGTGGCATAAATGGTTTGTCCATATATTCCCACAATCTTAGGAAGATCTAATAAAATGTGATGAAGCTTGAGATATCCCCAAGATATCACATGATTTTACTCACACGTATGATGCTTTCTAATAAGGGAATATTATAAAAAATATATACAAGTAAATAGAACAGAAGTCAATCAGAGTACTTGAACTAGTTCATGAAGATGTGTGTGGTCCTATATCAGCAAGATCCATCGACCAGAATAGGTATTATGTTATTTTCATTAATGATTTTAGCAGGATGGTATGTATATATTTCATTTCCTATAAGTCCAACATGTTTAGTTTTATAAAACAACATCGAAGGGAAATTTAAAGGATACTATGAAATAAGATTATAAATTATTGAATTGATAATGGTATAAAATTGACAATCATCCAAAGTGGAATATTATATTTAGGAACACTGGTTAAGGAATCAAGTTTTAGTAGTGAGGATTGGTCAAAAAAATAGAGTGGTTGAGATAAGAAATCATATCTTAAACAACATGTCCAGAATAATGATTACTGAAAAAAATACTGTATAAATTTAGTAAGGAAGAAATCTTGACATTATTCTACATATTCAATAAAGAATTATTGTGTACCAATGAATAAAACTCTCCATAAGAGTTGTTTTATAGAAAGAATTAAACATTTAAATACTTTGGAATCTTTGGAATTATGTGTTTAATTCTCAATTAGGAGTAATATAGAAATTTCAAGTCTCATGTAGATGAGGGGATATTCTTTGTCTACTCAGGAAACAGAAAACAGTATAAATGATTCAACACGAGGATGATAAAACTGTTTGAATGAAATGATGAAACTATAGAATAGAATAATTATAATCTTTAATAACATAGTGAATAGTTCCATGATAATAGTTAAGAGGAGGTAATAAACATAGGGGTACTAGAAGTTGGAAATGCTGATTTAGAAGAAGATAATGATGATGAGAAGAAGGAAGTCAAATTTTTATCTACATGGATGCTGATTAATGGAGCTAAATTAGATTGGAAAAACATAAATAGTGTTCAGGAAGCTACATTTAAAACATGAGGAGTGATATTTTTTTCATCAGGTAACATTCCTATCTTAGGTAGAGCCTAAATTTTTTGAGGAAATAGATGGAGATGAGAAAAAAAATTCAACTTAGGAAGGAACTATATGGGTTGAAATAAGCAATGAGAGTGTGATATTCACGACTTAATCAATTTTTGGAATATTCTCATGTTTTAGTGTGGTGGGTTTGATTAAAATATCCATGAAAAAAATGATATTAATCAAAGAATGATGGTGCTGGTGTATGTCAATGACATAATATTTGGTGGATCACATGAAGAAATGTAAAAAAATTTCTCAGAATTCATGAAAAGTGAGTTCTAAATGTCTATTATTGGTGAAATAAATATTTTCCATCGCTTATAGGTGACACAAGGAAAGAATAACGCGTTCATTTATCAATTAAAAAATTCCAATCATGTTATGAATATATATGGAATGGATTATTCCAATGATATGATGACTCTAGTGGCTACCTAGATGAAACTATCACTAGATGATAAAGACAAAGAAGTTAATGTTAAAAAATACAGGTAGATCATTGAAAATCTATTGTTCTTAATAGTGATATGACCCAAAATTGTTTTTTCCACATGTAAAGCAGCATGATATCAAAGTAATATTAAATAAATTCACTTAATTGATGTTAAAATATTATTTTTCTATATCAATGGTATTCTGGATTTTGAGTTTCCATACAATGATAATTCTCCACAAGATTTATAAAAGAGTATATATGTATATTGGACTGGTTCAGTAGATTATAAAAAACCAATTTTTTGTTGTTCGTTCTATCTTTGAATATTTTCCATTTATTATCTATAAAAAAAAGATTGTATTTCATTGAGCACTACAAAAGTTGAGCATATCATAGATACTCAAGCACGCACTAAGTAATTATGGATGAAATGGTATCTTCACTACTAAAAATTTGTATATATCTAGTTCTGGTTAAAAGAATAGATATGACCCCCATTTATCTGTGTTAATAAAAGAAGTGACAATGGAGACACTTTATTAGTGTTAAAAAATCATTGTTAAAAGGGGGTTATTATCAGTGCTAAAGAATCTCTTATAAGGGGGGCCCTTTATCAATGTTAATAAAAAAGTTCTAATAAAGGGTGTACTTTATCAACACTAGTAATAAATTATTGATAAATGGCGGAATTTATTTGTGTTATTAAAAAAGAATTGATAGGGGGGGACCTTTATCAGTTCTTTTTTACGAGCACTGATAAAGGCCCCCCATTATCAGCGCTTCGTTACTGGTGCTGATAAATGGTATATTTCATAAGAAATTATTTCATTTAAAATAATATATTAATGTATAAATATATTTATATTTTTATAAATTCAATATTTTTTTAAAAAATATGAATTAGATAATTCTAGATACTCTTTTACGCTTAATATATAAGATAATTGGTGAAAAAATGTATTATAAAATAATTAAAAAATAATATTAATTAATAAATTGATAATTATTATCAACTTATAGTCATTTATTTTGAATTGGACGAAATTAAAATTAAATGAATTAATGAATTGACTATGGTAAGATGAAAACATTACTTGAACTTCAAACAACCTAACTTTTGATACAGGTGTCCATTTGGGCACTATCAAATATAAAATTGAAAACTATGAATAAATAAATGACGTGTTGATCAAGGGGGGCTGTTCACTCTATTTTGAAAGGATATAAACACCCAAAAGGCCACTATAATTGTGTTTTTAGTTGGGATACCCTAATAGTTTTTAATATCCACTAGGATTTCACATTCATTTAAGAGGGTCTTCTTGTTTTTTTCACTAGATACTGAATGTATTCCTAGGTATTATATTCATATAGATATTATGGTTTTAAGATTTTATCATTATTCATATTTTAGTTTTAATTATAATTAAATATATCAATGATTTATTACATTTACATATACTAAAAAAATTATAAAAATTAATATTTATATATATTTACATAAAAATGTATTTCTAAAATATAAAAAACAAATGTAAATATATATAAATTATTTATTTTATTAAGAGTAAAAAATTATATATTTTATTTAATTTATAAAAATAAATTAATTTATATATATATATAGCTATAAAAGTAATATATATATATAACCATTTGTGTGTCAATAAAAAAACACACACACATATATATATTCATATTCTAATATATGCTAAAAAAATACATATATATTTAAAAACATTTTATCACTGTTAAATGTCGGATCTATAGATGTTATTGATGATATGAGATTTGAAGTGAATTCTCTGATTGAAATCCATTTTGACAAGTCAAGTCGAACATATTGACAAATTACATGATAAATCTTATAAAAAATCTAGTCCAATACCCATGTATGAAGCACATTGAAATCAAGTATCATTTTTTCAAGGAGAATGTGGAGGATGGGTTTTTGAAGTTGTAGTATGTTCCAAGTAAACTATAGGTTCTATAAAATATAATGAAGGCTTTATTTAATGATGAATTTGAGAGGGACTGACTCGTTCTTGGAGTTTTTTGACTCCCCACACATGAAAAACATTGATATGGGACCCCCTATTCAGGAGGTATGGTGTGTTTTTCCCTTATGTGTTGATATGCGTTCTTTACAATGTTGTATCCACAAATATGTGACCATTGGGTTCATTGTAAAAGGGGGATAAAATATTTTAATCAAGACATGGGGATAAGTTGATAAGGGGAGCAGTTAATTTGGGGGAGTATTAAAGATGAAAATGATAACGATGATCGATCCAAGGTTTTATATCACAATATATGGGGTTTGTGATGAAATTAGATGATTTTTTAGGGAATGAAGTGATTCATTGATGAACTTTGGATGCTACCATTGTTTCTCATGTTGATCATGGATCATGTTGGAATAGAGTGTGTCTTGAGTAAATCCTTGATCACTATCTGGAATCACAATATGTGAATTTTGGTTGAAGATAGAAGAAGCATTAAAGTGGAATCAAAAGGTGTAGAGTTTCCAATAACCCCAAAGTGGGAGATTTTTGGTAAACAAATACCTCAACGCAACATTCAAATTTTATTAGGTTGGTTGTTTTTTTTACAATGAAGGTTTAAATGATTAGTTGTGGAGTTTTAGAGTGATTGCTGATAGGGTATATTGACAAGTATCCAATAGAAAGGTATGGAAGCTATATAAGTTTTATATATATTTAGGTATATACGGTGGAACCATTTCACAGTGTTTTCCAAAATTTTAGGGTCAAAAATATGGAGGATGGATCAAGCTTCAGGAAAGTTGGATTTACAACACTTCCTCATGAAAATACGATAAAGAAATGGAAGTAGAAAAAGTTTGTTGTTTCTGGAATGTATAGTGTCTCTCAAAAGTTTTTTTATTTGAGAAGGTTTTTAGTTTCAAAAAATATAGTTAATTTCTGAAGTAATTATGGTTTGTTATGCAATTATGATATGTTTTAGGAATGAAAAATTTACCTGATATTTCAAGAAGGAAGGAAGTTTTATTAAAAGGAATGAATAATTTAATTAAAATGTACTGAACATCTTGGATTTTTTGCAAAGGGAAGGAAAAATATATAAATATGAATTTTTTCCCATTACGAGAGAGGGATAAAAATCCATAAATAACATCCAATGTATTTGAATTCACAAAAGTGTTTCATGAAGGACGTTTCTCACCTATAGGTTTCCATAAGATCATCAGTTTCATGATAAAAGGAGGTTCTACGAAATCCATGTCAGTATTAAGAAAGTAGTGATTTTCCTAAATTCTGTGGGTTTTGTGAAAGAGGAAAATTTTATGAATAATTGGTTAGTTTTTTGAAATATAGAAAAAGGGATTCATGATATTGAATATTACATGATCTGAAATAGATTTCACCATAATTATTTGTTAAGGAGGTATTAATGAAGTGTATGAAGGTATAAAATAATGATGAACTAAATTAGGTATAAAAATAATGATTCAAGTGATCAAAATAAGAATATTATAATTTAATAATGATCATGTAACACCCCAAGATTTCATAGTATGTTTTCTCTTTAAAGTAATTCAATAGCTTGCGCTACACGCAACACTGAGTTCAAGCGCATCACGACCTATCAAACTAACCATTTAAAATAGAAGTTATTAATAGTATTAACCACATTTTTAATTTTATATATACCCTATATAATTTTAACATTCATATTTTTTGTTTCTTAGACATAATATAAGGACAAATTTAATTTTTTCAGATAAAAGAAGTATTTAAAAAAAAATACTATTTTTCCACCTTTTAATGGAGAACCCATTATAAATCAAATATTTTAAAATTTTATATATTTAATTTAATGAAATTAAATTCTTATTTAGAATAGGTAAATAAAAATTTAGTTTGGATAAATTTTTGGTACCTTTCTGACAACTTTCATAGTTTGATGAATAGTGAAAAATACTAAATTGTAATTAAAAACAAAATTTTTAATCGAAATAATTTATAGTTTTAAATTATGAATTTGATTAGTTTTAAAGTATAATTAGATTATATTTTTATCATTTAATATAATTTAGGTCATTTTATGTAATTCGACATTTAAATTGTACATAAACACATGTCAAATATTTGATAGTTTTTACTTCTTAAAAACCCACTCTCTGGTTTTGACAACAGGAATTAATTTTAAATTAATTAATGAAACTTATATGTTTTGAATTTGGTAAAATTGACATAATTTTTGAATTAGGAATATCAAAATTATCTTCGGGTGAATTTTTGGTATTTTTCTAAAAACATTCAATTTTTTATGAATAGTGAAAAAACACTACGTTGTAGATAAAAAATGACTTTCTAATTTAAATAATTATTTTAATTAAAAATTTATCTTAAAGTAAAAATAGATACATAATACATATATTATTCCAATTTAATTCAGTGGAGTCATTTTATAATTAGATTAGACGTATAAAATTTTATTGAACTTTTTAACGTCTTTTACCCACCTTCTAGGAATAATTGCAAATTTGCATAAAACACAATTTTACTAATTCTGTGAATTGAATTTCAAAAATTAAATACGAACGGTTGGAATTAGTAAGTAAAATTTGGTTTAATAAAATGAAAATATTTTTTTTGAATAGTAACTTTTTGAATTTTATTTACCACGGTTAAAAGTAAATAGGGTAATTAAAAGTAAAAATGATATTATAATTACCGTAACACATGTCACAATTCTATTTGATATGTGTATTTCGACCAAAATAAACCTTAGGTATAAAATATGATACTCTTTGATTTACTTGAATTATATTAGGACATTTATTATATTTTTTTTAAAGAAGAGTTAAAAGTTTTAAATTCAAATTTTAATAAATAAAACATTTTTAATATAGGGTTATACCTAAGATAAATTCCACTATAAAAAATCATTAGAAATATAAAAATATTTCTTAAATAATTGAATTTTATTTATAATTTTTATACATTAAATAATTATATTTATTTATGACACAATGATGATGTAGTAATTACCTTATTAATGAAAGATTAAAATAATTGATATTATAAATATCCAAATAAAATTTAATTGAGACTTTTGATAAATCACACAAATTTTATAGGTTAATATGACATGTTAGTATTGATATAATTTATTTTTTCGAAGTAATCAAGTTTTGTTCACTTTCACAAAAACTGAATACTAAATAGTGTCAAAATTGACATAAATGAGTTTTTAAAAAAAATACTATATTGTTAAATGATATAATATTCCTAAAAATCTAAAGGTTCTACCAAAGAACTTATATAATGATATATATGTCATTAATGTACAACTTTGGGTTCTCTTGGAATTTTATAGTAAGTTTATTAACCATGTAATATAAAAATACAAGAAGGAATTGTAAAAGTTAAACTATTTGACTAAGAGTTAAATATAAAAGACAAGGTTAATATGTTGATATAAACATGTCTAAAACCTATTGGTTGAAAGGTTTTCTACCAATCCTTTACTTATCCTAGAAATAAATCTTTTTGGAGACATTATAAAATGAATATGATTGTATAATAAATTAATATTTCAAGTTTTTCTTAAAGTGACCCTCACCTCTATTATAAAAGGGAACTTACCCTTCTCTCAAAATAACACCTCCAAATCCATTTGGCTCAGCCAAAACGTACTCAAATATCTTCCCAACTACCCTAAATTCAACCTACAGGCCTTAATTTGATTAGAAATCTGACCTAAGAAGCCCTTTTGATCAAATAAAAAGGAAGCACCTGAAGAAGAGGTAATAATTTCATCACCTCTTTCAAAGTTCTTTTCTTCTTCCACTTCCTCTTTCTTGCCTAAATGGCCCGAAGGCCTTAATTTTTATTTATTTTTGATAACCCCTATTTCAAGGGATGAGGGGTAACCCTTACAAGGCCCGTAGGCTCAGAAATTACATGGTCCGTAGGCTTAGGAGATTACATGACCCGAATGTCTTTAGGGAATTCAAGCAGACTATCTATAAGGAACTGCCCCTCCCCAGAATCTGCATCTTGATAGTAGATCTCCACCTTTTCATGACCGTCTATCTAGGCTTCCCGTGCAAGCACAGGCTGGTACCGATGGCATATCCATAACTTCTCATTCTGACAATGTTCATGCATACGTACGGACTACCATCTCCATGAACGGTGTTTCCATTTCATGAATATATATATTATAAATATTTATATTCTTGATATATATGATATATAAGTAATTTTTTATATTATGGATGTATTTAAATCATGATCTAAGTTATACGATCAAGAATAACAAGTTAAAACATGTATGATAAAGAAATCAATTATTACTCAAAATGTTACTTTAACATGGAAATTATTATAAAATGGGTAGTATAAAGTCATAAATGAATCATATATGATATCATAAATATTAAAATTGTTATGTTATAATTTAGTAACATACTATGGTCATTATACATGAGGATAAACATACCCACGACTAAAGGAAAGTACAAGGTAAGGGTTATTTCTTCAATATCATTATTATCCGAGATTGTTTATATGTAAGTATCTAATGGAACATATTTATCATCTATTTCCATGTATCATTAAAATGTTTTATGAAGTAATATTTTAAGTTTTTATGGAAGGTAATATTCAATTAGTTCATCATTTTAAATGTTTTTAAATATATATTTTTCTAAATCTTTTAATTAATGTTCATTTTTTCAAAATGATTTTAATGATTTATTTATATAGACATGATTTTTTATAGTGATAATTTTTTTCAAAAGTTTCAAAGTGTTATGGGAAACATTTATTCAAAAATCTATTTTATATGAATTCCTTTATAAATTTTGAAACTTTTAAATTATTTCTTGAAAAGGGGTATTTCTATCAAAGAGTTTTATTGATTATTTTCAACTATGTAAAAATCCTTTATATGATAATATTATTGATTGAGGTTTATTTACTATAATACAATATTCTATATTGTATTGAATGTTTTATGATATGTTTGACTATAGATGTTCTATTTTTATACCATTCACGATTTATGGTTAAAGTATTAACATCTCATATACTATTTTTAATACGAATGTTTATGTTATTTTAAAACCTTTTCATATGAGGAATGCATTGAACTTAGTAAGTGATGAGTGGATCCCGCTATAGATCCTTGATTCATTAGTAGGTCTCATGACACATAATAATGTCTTGGTACATGTCCTTAACAAAATATTATTTGTAGTCTTGGCACAAGGAATTGATTATGTGGGTTTTATGTCAGGAATTATGCATTCCATCATTATGAATTTAGATATTAATATTACATGTGATTATTCAACTAATAGAATATCCATGTGAATAAGAAAATGGAATTATTTGACTTATCTTTGCAATATTATTCTGAAGTTTATGTTTAAAAGGATTTTTTTAGTCTTATACATTGCCTTAAATGTTTATGCTTATTTATGAGAGTTTCCACTATATTGTCACCCTTATTGAGCATCTGATCTCACCCCTTTCTTATGATTTATTTTTCCTAAGATGCGAAGAAGTGTATTATGATTGATATACAGGGTTAAGGTAGATGAATAATGGCATTCTCAAAGGATTATTTATGTTTTGTTTTATTTTATAAATTATAATGTAAAGTTCATATATGTAATCTATTTTCCAAGACTACTAGACTAATCGGTCCTTAGGGACTTGATTCCTCATAATCATGCGAATGTATTAAAATAAGGCACCGATTCTGGGTAACTCGGGTTGGGGTGTTACAGTTGGTGTCAGAGGAATTTTATTACAAAACTTGGAAACTAGATTTATAAAAACTCTGATTAGAGAACATTACCCTAAGATATACATTGAGAATTAGTATTGAAGAACTTCCTAGAATTTTGGTAATGTATATATTTTTTGAATTTTCCAAGTAATACATCCCTGTCTAGATACGAGCAGGTAGAGGTGGCTCTGGCACATATGTACCTATGAGTGAAAACTCTGACAAGGAGTTTCAGGGTTGACCCTGGGTATCTCGGTATATGAAAACGGGCCTTGAGGAACTCTTGGTTATGACACTACAGGGGGATATGATTAAGATAATTCACATATTTATTACAAACCATTATGAAGGATTTATGAGTAAATATGTCAGCAATGAAACCATTTTTATGATTATGAGACTAGATGTGTGAAAATATTCAATTAATATTGATAATTTTTCATGTTTCTTGATTATATATTATGATATGATCTAACATAGTGTATGTCATCATTTAGAAATGGCACCCAATAGAAGGAATGCAAACTCCAGCAATACACATGATCCAAAGAGTAAGAAGGCTCCTATCTTTCATGGTCTTAAGCCAAAAATTTCATCGGGAAATAGCCTCCCATGTATTCTCATCATTTGAGGAAATATTATCATGTGTTAATAAGATATGTAAAGGATTCTCTGAGTCTTATGGATTTGAAGGGAAGCCATGAAAGAAGAGGATGGCAGAGAAAAATATGGATAAAGGGAAGAACGAAAAGAAGGATTTTTTCACAAGAGATCACTATGGAAATAATCATCTTGGTAAATGTTTGAAGGGAATGAGAGTTTGTTTTAAGTGTACAGAAAAGGCTCATCATAAAAAATAATGCAAAGGGAGCAATGAAAATACTAATATTTAGTGTTTCAACTATAGTGAAATGGGGAAATACGCAAATAAATGTCATAAGCATCAAGGAAATATAGATCTAAAGAATCAAAGGGATCAAGGTCAAGCATAATATGTTACTATGATCGATGTGGAATAATTAATGTAATCATGATTCTGAATTGAATAATTATTTCATTTTAGTGTTGTATCAATGATGTACCATTTATGTGAATTATAGAAATAAATAAAGATTGTACTGCAGTACGATTTCATTGAGGATTTGAGATTTATGGTACTAAGAAAAGTGACTCAATATCAAGTTATTTTTTTTGGAAAATACATGTTTGAGGGAAATATAAACCTTAATATGGTCCTGATATCGAGATAAGTGATTTCGGATAAATTAAATTGGGTATTATTGACATCATTGGAACTGATTAATGGTTTGTTTAAAAAAGTGGTTCATACCATCATTATTGGGAGTTTTCAACATTTTTGGATTTAAGGAATATCCATTATTCTATGTTTTACATAAGGAATTAGGAATAATGAACTTATTCAATATGTTTTTTTGGAAATTCATTTTATTACCATATTTTAAGAAAATACAAGATGAAGGTATTCACATGTATGTTATGTGACATTCCTTATAAATTTTGGACTGTGAGTTTGGATAGAAGTATTGTGGATAAGTCTAAAGGTTGGAATGGATTATGTTTAACATTTAATACTATTTTTTAAGGTTAAATAATTTCTTAAGATTATTTTTTGATTGTTATAAAAAAACAACCTAGAGGTCGGGTGACAACCCGTTGCGCCCAACAAGGCCATGAGACTTGGACCCACAACCGAAGGGCGACAAGGGTGCATCACCTACCACTGGACTACATGATTTCCTGGGTTGTATAATATAGTTTTTTATATTGGTATGGAAGATTAATTATAAATTTATTTTTTTGAAACACTATATTATTAGGTTAAATAGAATATTTATGAGGTATATTATCTTTTTGGAGTGAAAGCTGAGTTTGGGGTAGAAATTATTTAAAGGATGGAACTCTAATTTTCAAGTAGTTTTTTTCTTATTTGATGAAGAAATTATTTCCTAAAAATTAAAGAAATGATCTCAAAACAAAAAATGTGTTATCCTAATACCTTATGTTTTGTTGAACTAATGATATTTTAAACCATCATAGATTTATGGCTTTGAGGCCCTCAATTTTCTATTTATTGTTCACTTGTTTGTGATTGATGACCTCAATAACTCCCTATAAATATTTACATTTTTCCTCCAATTATGGGTCTCAAATTTCCACCAATGTTCTCATATTATAAATCCTAATTTGGTGGTGAATTTTTCATTTCCCTTTCCCTCTTATTATAACTAAATTTTAGTAACCCTATTTCCGATGTGCGTTTTCCACAAAGGTATTTTCTATTTTAAACCTTTTATTGTAAAAGAAAAATTTCAAATTGTGAGGACACAATTTATTGAATTATGGTAGAATGTAACACCCCAAGATATCATAGTATGTTATCTCTTTAAAGTAATTCAATAACTTGCGCTAGACGAAACACCGAGTTCAAGCGCATCACGACATATCAAACTAGCCATTTAAAAAGTGGTTATTAATAGTATTAACCACATTTTGAATTTTATATATACCCTATATAATTTTAACATTCATATTTTGTGTTTATTATACATAATATAAGGATAAATTCAATTTTTCAGATAAAATAAGTATTTTTTAAAAAATGGAGTTTTTCCGCCTTTTAATAGAGAACCATTTTAAATCCATTATTTGACACTTTTATATATTAAATTTAATGAAATTAAATTCTTATTTATAATAGGGACATAAAAATTTAGTTTGGATAAATTTTTGGTACCTTTCTAATAACTTTCATATTTTTATGACTAGTGAAAAATACTAAATTTCAATTAAAAGCAACTTTTTAATCGAAATAATTTATAGTATTAAATTATGTATTTGAGTGGTTTTAAAGTATAATTAGATTATATTTTTATTATTTAATATAATATAGGTCATTGGACGTAATTTGACATTTAAATTGTATATAAACACATGTCAATCTTTTGATAGTTTTTATTTCTTAAAAATCCGCTCTCTGGTTTTGACAACGAGAATTAATTTTAAATTAATTAATGAAAATTATATGTTTTTAATTTGTTAAAATTGAAATTATTTTTGAATTTGTGACATCAAAATTATCTTTGGGTGAATTTTTGTAATTTTTCTGAAAACATTCGATTTTTGATGAATAGTGAAAAAACATTCCGTTGTTGATAAAAACCGAATTTTTAATTTAAATAATTATTTTAATTAATAATTTATCATAAAGTAAAAATAGATACATAATATATATATTATTCTAATGTAATTCATTGGAGTCATTTTATAATAAGATTAGACATATAATATTTTATTGAACTTTTTAACGTCTTTTACCCACCTTCTAGGAAGATTTGCAAATTTTCCTAAAACAAAATTTTAGCGCTTCTATGAATTGAATTTAGAAAATAAAAGAGACATGGTTTATATCAGTAAGTAAAATTTGGTTCAATAGGATGAAAATAATTATCGGTGAATAGTAATTTTTAAATTTTATTTACCACGGTTAAAAGTAAATAGGGTAATTAAAGGTAAAAAATGATATTATAAATACCCTAACACATGTATTAATTCTATTGGATAAGTGTATTTCGAACAAAATAAACCTTATGAATAAAATACAATCTGATTTGATCCACTTGGATTAGACTAGGACATTTATTATATTTGATTTAAAAAATAGTTAAAAGTGTTAACTTCAAATTTTAATAACTAAAACAAATTTAATATAGGGTTATACATAAGATAAATTTTACTATAAATATTCATTAGAAATATAAAAATATTTCCTACATAATGGTATTTTATTTATAATTTTTAAACATTAAATAATTAAATTTTGTTTTGACACAATGATGATGCAGTAATTACCTTATTAATGAATGATTAAAATAATTGATATTATAAATATCCAAATAAATGTAAATTGAGACTTTTGATGCATTAAACTATTTTTATAGGTTAATATGACATGTTAGTATTTATTTAATGTATTTTTAATAAGTAATCAAGTTTTTTTGACTTTCACAAAAACCAAATACTAAATAGTGTCAAAATTGACATAAATGAGTTTTTAAAACAAATACTATATTATTAAATAATATAATATTCCTAAAAATATAAGGATCAACCAAATGACTTATATAATGATATATATGTCATTAAGGAACCACTTTAGGTTCTATTGGAATTTTATAGTAAGTTTATTAACCATGTAATATAAAAATACTAGAATACATTGTAAAAGATAAACTATTTGACTACAAGTTAAATCTAAAAGATAAGGTTAATATGGTAACCTAAAATATTCTAAAACCTATTGGTTGAGAGGTTTTAGACTCATACACACCTTATACTCTAAATAAATCCTTTTGGATCCATTATAAACCAAATATGATTGTATAATAATTTAATATTTCAAGCTTTTCTTAATGTGACCCTCACCTCTCTTATAAAGGGGTACATACCCTTCTCTCAAAATCACACCTCCAAAGCCCTTTGGATCGGCCAAAACCTGTTCAAATATCTTCCCAACTACCATAAATTTATCATAGATGCCTTAATTTGATCATAAAGCCTACCTAATAATCCCTTCTGATGAAATCAAAAGGAATTACACGAAGAAGAGGTAATAATTTCATCACCTATTTCAAAGTTTTTTTCTTCTTCTTCTTCCACTTCCTCTTTCTTTGTTGTTTCCATACCAAAATAATAACTCCAGTACCTTCTACATACTATGATGTTATTAAAAATATGGTACAACCATATTAATTATTCTATCCATCCTATGAATGAAAAAGTAACCATACGTGTGTACGTACGGCTTACCGTCTCCACATCGTGGTGTAGTTTGTTATTCAACACTTCATTATTTGAATGGGTATAATAATGATTATAATTGATTTAAATAATAAATATAACATTTTAATGATTCTTTATATGTAATATACCATCAAATTGTATACAATTTCACTATCAATAGAATTATATCATCGCTCATGCGTACGCACGACTTACCGTCTCCACGACGTGATGAGATTAATTTCCACGTTCACCATTCAATGATGATTATATACAAACAAACAAACATATATATATATATATATATATTATTAATAAGTATGTAATATATTACATAATAATGATATTTGATATATATATAAATATATATTTGTATTTACATATATCTCATTCACTTACTTCTATCCAATACGATAAGAAAACAGAAACAACGTTCATGCGTACGTACGGATTACCGTCTACATGAACGGTGTTTACATTTCATGAATATATCTATTATAAATATTTATGTTATTTATATATATGATATAAAAATCATTTTTATATTCTTTAAGTATTTTTAACATGATCTACGTGATACGATCTAGAATAACATGTTAAAACATGTATGATAAAGAAAGCAATTATTACCCGAAATGTTACTTTAACATGGAAATTATCATTAAATAGGTAGTATAATGTCATAAATGAATCATATATGATATCATAAATATTAATATGTTTTTGGTATACTTTAATAACACACTTTAGTCATTATACTGGAGGCTAAACATACCCTTGACTAAAGGAAAGTACAAGGTAAGGATTATTTCCTCAATCTCATTATTATCCGAGATTTATTATCTATAAGTATCTATTGGGACATATCTATAATCTATGTCCATGTATCATTAAAACATTTTAAAAAGGAAAACTTTATGTTTTTATGGAAGGGACTATTTAACTATATCATCATTATAAATGTTTTTAAAGATTTATTTTTCTAAATCTTTTAATTAATGTCCATGTTTTCAAAATGATTTTAAGGATTTATTTACGTAGAAATGATTTTTTAAAGTGTAAATTTATTTCAAACGTTTCAAAGTTATGTGAGACACTTTTATTGAAAAATATATTTTAAATAAATTCCTTTATAAATTGTACGATTTTTAAATGATTTCTTGAAAAAGGTATTTCTCTCAAAGAGTTTTATTGATTATTTTCAACAATGTAAAAATCCTTAATTGGATAATATTATTTATTGAGGCTGATTTACTATAATAAAATCTTTTATATTGTATTGAATGAGTTATGATATTTATGAATGTGGATGTGCTATTTTTATACCATTCATGGTTTATTTTTAAAGTATTAACATCTTGTATTATAGTTTTAATACGAATGTTTATGTTATGTTTCAACATTTTCATATGAGGAATGAATTGGACTTATTTAGTGATGGGTGGAGCCTACTACAGCTCCTCAATGCATCGGTAGGTATCATGAGACAAACTAGTGTCTTGGAACAAGGCCTTGAAAAAATATTATTTGTAGTCTTTGCACAAAGCCTTGACTATGTGGTTATGATGTCTGATATTATAGATTATATCATTATGAAATTAGATATTGATATTACATGTGATTATTAGACTAGTAGAATATCCATGTGAATAAGTAAATGGAATTATTTGATTTATATTTTCCATATTATTCTGAAGTTTAAGTTTAAAAGGATTTTGTTTTATTCTTATACATTGCCTTAAATGTTTATGCTGATTTATGATAGTTTCCACTATATTTTTATCCTTACTGAGCTTCTGAGATCACCCCTTTATTATGTTTTATTTTTCCCAAGATTATAAAAAGTGTATCATGATTGATATGTAGGGTTAAGCTAGGGGAATAATGGCATTATCAAAGGATTATTTATATTGTGTTTTATTTTATAAATTGTAATGTAACCTTCATATATGTAATCTATTTTCAAAGACTGCTAAACTAATTAGTCCTTCAGGACTTCATTCCTTGTAATCATGTTAATGTATTAGAATAAGGCATTGAATCTTGGTAACATGGGTCAGGGAATTGCATATCATAATTAAAATGATAGAGTAGTGAGATTTAAAATTGTGATGGGTTGTAAACTAGGTGGGACAATTAGTCCACTCTAAACATTGTAATAGTATTGTCCTTTAGTAAATTTTTTACATAAGAACATTACCTTTATATTCTCCTTAGTCAAATCCTAGTGTGGGTTAGCCATGTAAAATTCTTGTGTCTTATGCATTCTTTAATTTTCCTCTCTTGAATCACTATGGGAAACGTTGAGAAGTGTGTTTTTTAACATTGAAAAAAGATCTGAATGTAATTTTTTTAATATGTCATACACTAATTAAACCCTTATGTTATTTAACCTAGTTAGTATAATTTTAGATTTTATAGTAGGAAGATCAAAAATAAATTGTGACCTCTCCTCACCATGCCAACAATATTTGGTAAAAATAGAATTCTTCCTAATGGATGGAAATTTGTCAACCATAGAGGTCCTCTCTATGGTTCTCTTTATAGTGATACTCCCCATAACTTCATTATTACTCATCATAGAAGTACTCCCTATATAAAACCCACTCCAATGATTCTCTCATATAAAGAGTAACTTGGGAAGTTAAGGATGACTATACCAAGTGAATTTCCACTAATATGAGAAATCTCAACCCAACCATATGATATTTCTGAGAAATAGTCACTATCTGCACCACCCTCAGATCACTAGCCCT
The DNA here is from genome assembly GCA_963277665.1 of Viscum album. Lineage (NCBI taxonomy): Eukaryota > Viridiplantae > Streptophyta > Magnoliopsida > Santalales > Viscaceae > Viscum > Viscum album. The sequence continues at coordinate 1,780,884,471 of OY728157.1, forward strand.
ATGATATGACTTATGAGATCCCAAATTACTTCCCTCCCCTTTAAAATTTGGGTGGGGGAAACCACTATGGTTAGACTTGGTAGTTCATTACCTCTTAGAAGATGAATAAAATTACATTTTCATATGGAAGGAATTAACAATGGACAATATACAGATAATGCTTTCATCCATATACACTCTGTGGTATAAAATTCAAAAATTATTAAAAGTGGAATACATACCTTATCTATATCAAACCCCATGGGTAACTCTTTACTATCATAAGGAAAAATATACCTTTTATAGACTATAAAAACCACAAGATGGTTATAGGAGATATTTATTTCCACTTTGATCTCAATTCATTATTGGTGGCCCAAAACACTATGTAAAAAATAAAAAATATTTTCTCTAAAAGGACTACCTTAGTAGGTTAAATGTGATATACTAGATGAATTTTGAATCCTCGCCTGAAATGAAAATAAGAGTGTGGGGTTATCATGGAATTATTCATCCTCCTCTTAATGGATATAACATTACATTGAGAAAGAAATCATGTAATGTTATTACCTCAAGCCATGTTTTAGAATTGGGTACCACATATTCAATCCTATCTATTGAGTGAAATATTGCTGCTCTTAATTCCAAGAGGCATTATACATGTTGTGAGTTATCCATTAACAAAATATTATATCATTATTATTTTAAGTTAAAAAAGGACTCCCTTATGATTATGAAAAAGAAATAAATAAATATTTAGACCTCAATAGAAAAAATTAATTAGTTGCATCATGTTATAAGTCCTTCTCAAGCCTAAATAGATGCCTAAAAATCTAACGTGAACATGATGAAAGATACCTCAATAATGTTATAAGAGAAACACAAAAATAGTATGGTTGAAGTAATTTTTACCTCTAACACCACAACTTACATAATAAAATCCAAAAAATATCTAATATGTGATGGTGGGAGAAAAAAATCAAAACCCATATCATAGGAATTATGTAATTATTTTCCCCTCCCCGTCAATGGAAATCGGTGTTCTCCAGATTGGGACCATGATTTCAGGCAGGGTCCTCATATTTTCTCACAATTCAAAATTTAAATCCTTTATTAGGGGAAGGTTTGTTATGAGTTATTATATAATATATCATGATCATAATCCATCAATGGAATCATGTGAATCCTGAGAAGGTTCTTATTCTAAAAATGTTTACTAAGAAGGGATATATTGAGGAGGATAATGATTTTTCCCTTAGTGGGTATTCAAAGGCTAATATATCTTCTCAATAATCACATTTATATAAGGATATGATTCTTGATTCACACTAAGAATCAATAAATGATTTTAGCTTCAACCCTATAGATAGTATGAATCATGATACTGATGTAGAATAATTGGGTGAGGAAACATTGACTACAAATGTGTATTTTATATAATTCCATAATGAAGGTGTGTGTACTCATCCTCAAAGGTAGGCTCATGATTTTATTGTTTCTATAAATATTTTACTACCATCCCCTTAGGGATATTTTTATAAAGACAAAGGAAATTGTGTGTCTATATATATATAGAACTCCCAACACCTGAGGAATCTAGAGCTCATTCTATGGCGGAATGGTTTTACCAATATGAATTTTTATAGAGAAATAATGGTTATTTAAAATTGAATTTTTTAGGGTAAACAATCCTATTGAGTGAAACTCCCACAACAAGGCCAATATTTCCCTTTTAGAAATTAACTTTTAATAAGAAGCGGATACTTGACTAATAAGATCAGAGTAGAGATATCTAACTTGATTTGGTAATAGAAAAATAGTTTTTAAAAACCCAATTGTTTATGATTATTTGGAGTTTACTCCACTTGGGTTATATCCCCATACATTTCTAGAAACATACCTCAGGTCATCACAAACTAGATATCAACAGTGATCACATACAAGTTGACTATATCAGGCTCCACCCACCACCTTTTCTTGAGGATTATAATGAACCTATCTTGAAATACATAAACATTACATAACTTTTGAATAATACATAAATCATTATAAAAATGGATCCCCAAATAATGTATTATATTAGTGCCTTTAGAAATTGGAAAATATAAATGTTGGTATGTGGCTGAGATACATTATCTCCTAGTAGGTTCTCCAAGACTAGAACCCATATTAGACATATATAACATAAAGTATATCTTAATAAACATGGTAAGAAAACATAAATAGGGGTGAAATCAGATGATTAGTAAGGGAAAAAAAGAGATATATGTTATCATAAACATGTGCATGAGGGCATGATATTATGATCATAACATTAGAAGATCATACCTATCATTTCAAAGATCATAAACATAAGTCCTGGAATAATGATTGACAGTTCATAAGACATGAATCATAAGGGAATAAAGTGCATAGGACATGACATCCTAACATAGGAGTAATACATGTAATTGTGGCATACATATTAACATAGAAAATATTATCTCAAGGCTATATACCAGGACCTTACTAACATGTTAGTCTTGAGATATGATCCATGTACCTTCTTCAAGACTGGTCTAACAACCCATGTACACACTTATTTTCAGAATTGGGCTATAACCCATGAACCATTTATTTTTAGGCTTGGGATACAACTCGTGTACCTTCTTGTTTTCAGTCTTGGGATAAAACCCATGTACATTCCTATTTTTGGGCGTGGGCTAAAACCTGTGTTCCTTCAACTTATTAGTATTAGGCTATGACCCATGTATTCTTTGATATCATGTACCATTTATCATTACCTAATTCCTTGGAAGGAGATATATGTCCCACCCATCACATAAAAAAATCAAACATACACGTGCCTTGGGAAAATAAGATATCATTTCCCATAAAAAGAGATTTTTTTCATAAATAGTAATCATAAGCCATGAAATGAAATGGGTATAATTAACATTTTAACACATCATAACCTATAAAAAATAGATAGGTTTCCTAATCATTTCATTAAATCATAACCCGTGAAACGAAGCTAGATTCAAAATCATATTTCCCATGGAAGAGAAATGGAAATCATAAGAATCATTCCTACAAAACATAAGTGATTCAATAAATAATATGAATAGAACATTGGGATCACGAGTATCATCAATGCATGTCATATTAGATGGAAAATAATTTTTAAATAATTTTTAAAAACATTTCATTAGAAAAATATCTTTTATTCTTTGAAAACTATTTTTAAAAAATTAAGACCATCAGAAAACTGTTTTCTTTAAAAGTGAATTGAAAACATAGAATAACTGATTGGAATAATTTTAAAAAACTTTTCCCTTGTAACATTACAATGTAATTATGAAAATATTTTAAAAACATTTTTCATTTAAAATTTATAAAAAAATCTTGAAGACATTTTTAAAACCATTTCTTTTAAAAAAGTAATTCTTGAAAATGTTTTCAAAATAATTTTCATTGAAAACTATTGAAAGAAGCATGAAAATGTTTTGAAAACCATTTCATTGAAAACATTTTGAAGGAATATAAAGAAATATTAAAAAAAAATTAAATCATTTTTTTTATTGAGAATAAATTGAAAACATATGAATAATACTTGGAAAACCTTTTTGGAAATCATGGTTTTGAAAGAACACAGATTTCCGAATGAAAGTATAAATAAAGTCAGATTTTCAGAAAAACAATTTCATTATTATATTAAGAAAAAAATAGTGGAAAATGGTTCCAATACTTGGATAATTAATTAATATACAAACGATATGAAACTTCATGATATTTCTTGAGATATGGGTCATAAGATTTTATCAATGGAAGAGTAATTATAAACAATCTCGATAAATGATGAGATTGTAGTAATAAATCGTTACCACTAGGGAATCATTGAATCACAATAAAATAGAAATTATAAAATTAAATGAAGCTAAAAATATCATTAAATTATTTATATTCATAATATAAAATTTCAAAGGAATTATATTCACCTCATAGAAAAATATGGGTGCATAAAATGGCATGTGTCTCAAAGAAGGAATATTGAGACAAGTAATCTTTACCAAATAGGTTACTTTTGAAAAATAAACCCCATGAAAAAAATTACACCAAATGTATTTGTATATATAAATAAATATAAGTATAAATATCATATAATAAAATCATGGGAAGTATATACAACACTAAAAAGAAAAGATTGGTGAATAAGGCATGTATCTCACAAATATAAAATGTAAGATGAAATTCCCATACCATGTGTCGTGAATATCATCGTAATCATTTAGACCAAATATATTAAAAATTTAAGTTTATTATTTATAATTTAAAAAAACCAAATTATTATATAAAAAACAACATATATTTTTATTATGACTTTATATTAACCGCTTGTTAACAATTTCATGTTAATGTTACACTTTGTGTAATATTCTCTTTGTTTATCACCTGTGTCTTCATTTGTTATAAAATTGGTCCTTATAATTATATCATGATTTAAAGAATTTAAACCATGATATAAATATAATTTATATTAATTATATTTGTTTTTAGTAATATATAGAAAATATTGGTATGAATTGAACTACACCAATCATGGAGACGGTAGGTTGTACTTATGCATGAATGCTGCTTCTATTTTATTGACGTATTGAAAGAAATAATGCAACTGACATATATATATATATATGTGTATATATTTATATAATATCCTCACATTATAATTATTATTTCCTATATATCATATAGGTTCACTAAACATATCCTTAATACATTCTGGGTAGTGTGGGAATGAATCACATCGCTTTGAGGGGGTGATAGTCCACACTTCCTAAAATGAAATAATCATATTTACATAAGATGGAAAGAATAAGGTTATGTTATAAATAAAAACTAAAGAATAATAAATAAATTAAAAATATCATAAATGTTATATATAAATTTATTTTCCAATATAATTTCCACTATCATAGGCGGTAAAGGAATAATAAACAATATTAATTTATGAGGTGGTAGTTCACCGTACATGTAAATAATATGTTCATTACCCATTAGATGACAGTGTTTGTATGTTTAGGTATAAAACATAGAAAAAAAAATCCTAGTATATTTAGAATAATTTCCTTTATAAAATCATGGAATATTAAGAGTTTAGGGAGTGCAAAATGAAAAAAAAAACAAATGATCTTGAGGGAGGGTGTTACCTATTAATCAGGTAACTCATTGTGGTTTGCACCAATGGGATTATTTGGAAGTATTTATTCCCAAATGGATGATTCATGTAGTATGGAGGGTTGTCGGTAAGTGGATTTGTAAGGTATTTGAAAAAACTAAGTAGTTTGAGAGGTTGGAGGAATTAAGAGAGTGCATTTCTTTTTACAGTGGAAAAGAAGTGGTACTCTTTTAAATACTAAAGGGTATTTATTAATGGTTGGAATAAAATACCTAATATTCCTCCAGAATTAAAATATAATGTAATAAAGGGGAATAATGGTTGATAAAAACATCCAAAACACACAAATTTGGTCATTTTAATAGTTTTGTTCTTTGACATACAAGGTTCCCCAATTTTATCAATTTTGTTTTTATTAAAGACACATATTTTCCAACCTATGTTGTTTAACCATAAGAAAATATTGAAGTGAGATTTTTCATGAAAAAATAGATCAAAATAATTTTAAATATTTTACCAAATTTCCAAAAAAATATCATGGGTTTTGGAAATTAATTTTAAAACAAGCGCATGTTATGCGCCAAAACACAGCTTAAACCCAGACAATGCTTAAAATGTTTTTACAATCTATGGGTCATTTTGTTAATAATAAAATATAAAATAGTTCATTAATAGACAATATTTAATATTTTTTTACACTTTCATGTCACTTTTCAGAATATGGTATTTTTACTAACATTAAATAATTTAATAAAATATCACTTATTTTAAAATAACATTTATGTCAATTTAGACTTTATTTATTTAATTTATTTTTTAAATATCAAAACAATATTATAATTCATATATATTGAGTTCAAATATTTGTAACTTGATATATTCATCTAAAAAAATAATTAGGGAAAATTATTTAATCAATTTAATTTACTTTTAATATTTATAGTATTATTTATTTTAGTTAATTCTCAACTAAATAATCTCTACATTTGTGTTTCTTAATCATTTTAAGTAACTAAATCATATCTTAAAATTAATGATAAATTATTAAGCTAAAAAACACATTTATATTTTAAAATTATTTTTATAAATGAATATATGATGTTTTCTACATATCTCAATGTTTTATAAAATTTAAAGGTAAGTAAAGTTCCCTTTTTCTCTTTTTCCTAACTTAACCATTTATATTGGGAATCTCCATTTAATAATATCATAATAATCCATAAAATTATACAAAATTGGTAATAAGGTTTAAATATTTATTTCCAATGTCCTTTGGAAAATATTAGAAGTCTTTTTGGCCCATAATATTAAGTTTTAGACCCTTATTAAGGTTAATTTTACCTTAATCACAATAATTAATTGTAATCACTTTCAATAATTTTTTTATTAAAAAACTAATTTGATCATATTAAAAAAAATATTATACTTGTTAAAACCTTATAAGTATATTTTTCTAAATTAAAATCACTTAAGTGGAAAAATTATGTTTAACGATAATATCACAGATTTGGTGAGAAAGTGGGTTTTCAAAGTAAAGATGTTCAAAAGTTCAATATGTGTTTATATATAATTTCAATATAAAAATGAATCCAATTAAATAAATTGGATTAATATATGTAAAATATATCTATTGTGACTTTAAATTAAAATTAAAAATATAATTTAATACTAATTATTAATTAAAGCAAAAGGATCTTTTTAACAAAATTAGAGTAATTTTTATTATTCACCAAAAAAAGATTATTGGAAAAATCCCCAAAATTTACCCTAAGATAATTTCAACATTATAAATTAAAAAATTAATATTATTTTATCAAATTAAATTTCTTTGAGTATCTAAAATTAATTTTATTATTATTCACAAAAGGACAGAAAAAGCAGTTTCTTTAAGAAAATATTATTTTTAAACATATAAAGACTTTACCAAAAATATATATATTTCATTATCAATATATATTTATTTATATGAAACCATTATAAATAATATTTTAAAATTAGTTGTTACAATTCATATTACAATGTTTAAAGTCTAGGTTATAATTATCTCATTTAAATAATTATTTCAATAAAATGAGGTTTCATGGAAACTCAGTGTGGCCTGTAATACACACTAAGTTGATGTTGTGTGAAGAAAAATCCATATCAGTTCCATGTGAAATTAATATTTGACTCAGTGGAAATTATTTCATTCATAAAATGTCTATAAAAACTTGAGGTGAAATATTCTACCCCCCTTAAAATTAATTTCGGCCTTGAAATTTATTTGTGTTATCAATGGTTAAATACCTAAAAGTTACATTCATAGAAACCCACATCTTAGAAATGAATACTAAAACTTCCATTAATAAATGAAAATTATAATAATAAAAGTTACCGAAATTAACACATAACTATGTTACCACATAGTAGAACATTAGTGATTAGGGGAATGCGGACATGGATGATAAATCAAACTATCATGTTCTGATAGATAGTGATAGATAAATTGGTCATGAGAAAGTTAACAATCACAAATCCATAAATATGAAATTATCCAAGGGAACAGTTGATTCATTAGAATAGAAGGTAATAGGATAACCTTTTCAGTTTCATCATTTTCCCCTAGATTTGATGAATTTTCACGATAAGTTATCCTTACATTATTTTATTCCCTTTCATATGCACAATCCCACCCTTTGGTTGCACCTTTATATATTTTCACTTCATTTATAATCCCAAGAAATGAATGAGAATATTTTTCATTCCTGAAGTACTAACCTATCACGAGATCTATAATAACCCATTCCACCTTTCTTCAGTTACCATTAATATAAATAGGTTATCCAATATTCTTAAGTCCTCATGTGGTGAGATAATACAATAATATCACAAAAATAATCTAAAGAATAAGTTTATCTTTCCATAAATGGATAACCTTATAACCATTATGAAAGGTGAAAATATAAAATTTTAGAAAAAAGTTCATGAAATCAACTTAAAAATGATCCCCAATATATCAGAATGTATCTCTAGGTGGTCACATTAAAAAATGTGAATACCCTTATCATAAATCCTCTTGAAACATTGTAATAAAAAGAATTACCTTAAATCCTTTTGTAATATATTCATGCTTCATTATTTTATAGGTTATTGAAGATATTCCTTGAATACAAGAAGTTGAAAACATTATCCATGATGACATAGACCACCTTTTTAGAAAATCCTTATTTGGCTCTATGGTCATTGATACTATCCAATTTATATTATCCAGATCAATAATCACATTATGCAAGATAAACCCAATTTCTTCAACATCTATAACACATTAAGTATTACCTTAAAATAATCTAAATATCACTTTTATAAGTCTTTATAACCATTGAACATATCCTATTCAATACATGATGAAAAAATTATACTAAAAATACTTATATATTTCATGATTCCTATAACATAATCCATGAATTCCCATATATAAATACTTCTTTCATCCAACCATTTTCATGAAAAATTACTCAGGATTCATCAGTTTATTACTTAATACCCCTTTCTTATAACATTAAATATGAATCATGTCTTAAGGTTTCTCTACCTATATCTAAACAATACTAGAAGAACTTCACATACCATTCACATGTTGTTTGAGGTCTCTTTATCTTTAGAAGTATTACCAATATTCATATCACCTTCCATATTCTATTTATTAGATTTTCACTTGGGAAATGTATTTTCATAATTATAATAAATTCAACAATTAAAACATTAAATGTTAAAAATATTCCTTCCAGTTCTCTCCATTGACCAAAAATAAAAAGCACAGGGTGAGAAACACATATCATAGAAGAAAACCACATAATCATGAAAAATTACTTATAGGTTGTCTAAATCACAACACCTACTTTTTAATCATTTAAAATTTATTTTTATCCTAGGTTATTCATATAAAAATTAATTTTAAACTCTTCATGTTGGGTTGGGAAGAGTTTTTGAATTCCAAAAGCATATCCATGATAGTTTCAAACCAAGTATGTAGCAAAGCCCGTTGTCAGATACTAGATTACCCCATGTGAGGTCAGGGTTATCTTGTTAGAGTTTTAAACCTTAGGTAAATCTATTATAGAGCCGTATCCACTTTTAGTATCTAAAAATTTATGTATTTTTAGGAAACCACTCACTTTATCCTTTTCCAAAATTCCAGGACATTTTTATATACTTTTTCTTTATCTTTATACTTATCTTTAGACACGTCCTTATAGTTATCACTATTGTTATCTCATCCTAGTATCCAATGGCTAACTAAATATTTTCTCTGATACTAACTATACATAAAATATATCTTTATAACATGGGGGTAGGAAACATAAAAATGGGTGACCTTAGATGCCCAGTAAGGGTAAACAAGAGAGATATGTAAGCATAAACACTAGCATAAGGGTATGAAAACATATTCAAAGCATTAAAATATCATACCTTACATTTCAAATATCATAAACATAATTCATGGAATAAATATTGGGAGTTCATAAAATATGAATCATAAGTGAATCAAGAGCGTAGTCCATGAAATAATAACATAGGATTGAGGCATCTAATTGTGGAATACACCTAAAGATAGAAACTCCTATGTCCATTCTACCTACCAAGACCTTCATAACTTGGTAGTATTGGGATATCCCCTGTACCTACATAGGTATTGGGATAAAAAAACCTATATCCTATTGTTTTTTAGTTTGGGATGCAACCCATAAACCCTCTTATTATCAATATTGGGCTACAACCTATGCACCTGCCTATTTTTAGCCTTGCGAAACAAACCACATACTATCCTATTTTCGGGCATAGGCTACAACCCATGTACGATCCTATTTTCAGGATTTTTCTATAAACTATATACATTTTGAGCTAATATACCATTTATCATTAACCAATGCATTGGAGGGTGATATAGGTCCCACCCATCACATAAAAAAATTATAAATATATATGCCACAGGATAACAAAACCTACACCAAATCATGAAATATAAAAAGACATGGGTATCATAAACAACAACCATACTTCTTGAAATGAAATAGGTATTATTAAAATTTCATCAAATCATATCCTATGGAAAATATATAGGCTTCCTAAATATTTCATTAAAGCATAACTCTTGAAAAGAAGTGGGATTCAAAAGCATGTTACCCATAGAAGGGAAACAAGTGTCATAAGAATCATTTCCTGAAAACATAAACCATTTAAGAGATAATAAGAATGGAACCATTGGAACATAACTATCATCAATGGATGTTGTAACACCCCAATGTTTAATAAATAAATTTAATATTGAATGAATGATACATTAAGTCTCTACGAAACACGACTTTGTTATAACCTAGCTAGTAAACATAATTTCCCACCTATGTGATTTGAATTTCAAAAAACTAACATATAAAATTGCGTTCAGTAATAAATTTAGAGTCTGATAAGATCATCATATATTTTCTGTGAATAGTAACACACCCATATGAATAGTAACATACCCTTGGGAATAGTAATTTACCCTTATAAATAGCAACCTTTCCCATGGAAGTAAATAAAATTTAAATGCTTTATAAATTAAAGAAAGTATTTTAGAAATTAATAATTTGGTGTTGGTATTTTTTTGAGTAATAAATATTCAATTAAAATTTTAAATTAATAAATTAATAAATTAATAAAATTAATTTTCATAAAAATTATTCCCAAATAAATATTTTTTTCCCTATTATTTTAGGATAATTTTATGATACCTCAGTCAATTTTTGAACGTATTACGAAATCAGTTTTAAATTTCAAATATATATTTTTCATGTAAATAATGATTTTATTTAAAAATTAAATTTATCTTATTTCAAAAAATTATTTTCATAATATGGAATTTTATTTTGAAATTTACATATTGAAAAATGGTTAGGGTAATTTTTTTGGATTTTTCTGAACTACTTGATTTTTTAGTAAATAGTGAAATTCGATAATTTCAAAAAAATGCTAAATAAGTGAATTTTTAAATCATTCTTGAGTCATTGATGATATAAATGGCCTTTGGTTCGAACTCATATTCAATTATTACTTTTTTTTGTTATAAATAATCAAGACTATTCATAGTCTTGAGAAAAAATTAAACTAATGATTAAAATAATGAGAAATCCCTCCTCTCCTCCAATATAAATACCACCCCTCTTTACCACTTATCTTCACTCCTCTCAAGCCTTGTACCCTATCTAAATTTTACCCAAATTTCCTCAAAATATCCTCCCCCACTTCCATCATCCCATGGTATCATAAAAATACCAAATCATATCCCCCAAAGAGGCTCTCAAAGAAGATTAATTTAATAGGTAATTTCATCCTTTCAATTATTTTACTTTCATTTCAAGTTCGGTTGTTTTCTTTGATGTATTCCCAACTCCTAATCCAAATTATATGAAAAATACAATACATTAAATATAATTTAATTTTTTATGATGTTTTAATATGTTATTATCATCTCTCCTTTACCCTTCATTTATGCTTGTAGTAAAAAAACACCATCCGAGATGTGCTAATTTACCACATTCAAGGAAGATGAGTTTTCAATTTCTATTACCATATTCAATTCTGGTTATTAAAACATTATTATGGTTGAAACAGACTATAATATATTTATTATGTCTCATATATGGGTTTTGAATCTTTTTTACAGATGGTTTTTATTTATAAAGAAAAATGAGTTTGTTGTGTTCAAAATTCGCCAATTTACTCAAACAATTATCATTAAATAATTTATACAGTGATTTATCTTCACTCCAACTAACCAAATGAAATTTAAAACCATGTAAAATTATGTACGTTTATTAATAACATATGACTTCAATTCTGGAAAACCATACTCATTTTACATGATTCTTTATTCATGTATATAAGTATACCGATCATGAAACCAACAGACCCGAACAATGAAATTTCACCTCTTAACCCATCAAAAAGGACATGAATGAACTTAATAAGGCTATAATAAATAAATTACATGAATATTAGGTTATGTAATTATTAATTAATGAACCTAAATTTTATTATTCAGGTCATTAAGAACAAATGTATAACACCTTCAAACATAAGGTAAGGGTTTCTTCATCTCACTTCCATTATTGTGAGATATTCTGTATTCACTACTACTTCTTGTGTATGGTTTATATATACATCCAATTTATGTTTCATATCATTAATCTATTTAATTTCATGATACTAAATGTATCATTTTATTATTATTAATTTTGGGGCCTACAATTCAATTGATTACAAAGTTTTATTTATTTTCTACCCGAGCCCCCATTTTCATTCGAGTTGCTCTTATTCTCTACTAGCCTCTATGAAATTATTATTTATTCCAATTTACTCCACATAAATTATATTTTAATTATCTATATATGTTTACCAATAATAATACTTCATTATTTTATGATTATTTAAATGTTTTAAAATAATATTTCAAAAGAATTTTTCTGAAATGTAAGCCCGATTCAAGGAACTTCTCGAATTCATACATATTTTTAAGTTCAATATATAATCTATTTTAAGCCACATTTAACTTCATAAAATCCCAAATTTTAACACCAAAAATCTATTTTGGTTTATTTTTTGTTTTATTAAAGAAATCATCCCTTTGCGCATTAAAATCCTACATTATTTTCCTCAAACCATACTAAAATATTTTATTTCTAAAGCCTCTTTAAAAACACTTTTTAAATGATTTCACCTTAATAAGACTTTATTTAAGCCAAAAATAACATTTCAATAAACTTAAATTTTATTTTATGGGATATATATGTTTATGATCTAATTTCAGGAAAAATAAAAATTATATTCCAAAATAACACTTCTTTCCAAAGTAAAATGGATTTTTCTCACATCACTTTTTCTTTTATGAGATATATACCTTTTTCACCACTTATTTCTTGAATGTAGTGTATGTACTACCATTTGGAATATTATATCAATAGTATCTTTATTCTCATGATATTATAAAGGATTATGATTTTAATATTTCAAGGTGGTATGGGACACTTTGAAACGTTTAAGGATTATTTACTCAATGATTCTTCATGGTCTCATTTAAATTTATATTCATCTATGTATACATCATTTGTTGAATCTTGTACTTCATTGAGGTTTATATTTTATGTTATCATCCACCATGTTTTATTGAATGATTTATGAATATTTTGACTGTGGATATTCTATCTTGAAACCATTCACCATATTACTCTGAATAGTTAGTGTTTATGTTTAATGATTGGGGAAAGTTATTTACATTTCATATGTTAGTTTCAATATGAATGTGTATGTTGTTTATGTTTATCCCCATTAATATGAGGAATACATTGGACTTTGTAAGTATTATGTGGGGCCCGCTATATCCCCTCAGTGCATCGGTAGGTCTAATGAGACAAACTATGGTCTTGGCATGAGGCCTTGAATGTATGATTATTTATGGTCTTCGCATGATGCCTTGACGGTATAGGTATGATATCCTGCATTATTCATTCCCTCATTATGAAGCTAGTAATTGAAATTTTATGTGGTTTTTAGACTAGTAGAATACCAATGATTATGTTTTATTATGGCATTATTTATTCTGCTCTTATTCATTCCATAGTATGTACAAATTAATTTTTAATGACACGTGTTTTTAGTTATTCACCATGTTTAATGTTTATGTTTATGATATCTTCATCTCTATTGTTTACCCTTAATTATAATCTGACCTCACCCCTTTTTTATTTTTTATTTTTTTCCCATGATGTGAAGTGGTGTATTATGAATGAATTGCATGGATAAACTTAGAGTTTTGGATGTTCCCAAAAAAACATATATATATATATATTGTTTTTCATTTAAATTTGTAATGTTGAACCTATGTATGTATCTAGTTTTCCCAAAATACTAAACTATTTAGTCCTTCAGGATACAGCTTCCTTGTAATCATTCAAATGTAATGAAATAATGCACCAACATTAGGCTTCTGGGGTCAGGGAATTATAGTTGGTATCAGATGGAGTTTAGTAGAAAACATGGAAACTAGATTTATAAAATTTAGACTAGGGAATAAAAATAGAAGATATTATTTGAGGATAAACATACAAGATCATCATGGAATTTTGGAGAGGAGTAGATTATGTGAATGTTTCTAGAAAATAAATCTCTATCCAGATACAACAAGTGGATGTGGTTCTGGAACAGATGTACTAAGGAGTAACAACTCTGAAAAGGAGTTTTTGGATTGACCTGGGGTATCCCGATACACAAAAACAAGCCTTATTATGCACCTAGTTTGATACTCTAGGGGCATATTCTTAGGATAATTCACATTTTCGTTATGATCTATATTGAAGGATTTTCCCCTAAAGTATTTGAAGTATATGGTTTCAGGACTTGTGATTCATAAATTTATTTTATGTATTATACCATGTTTAGGGTAATAGAGAGGTAAATATTTTATGGTCTAATTTAACATATAGAATTGATTAGAAATGGATTCTAGCAGAGGCAATGAGAACTTAACCACTTCAAGTGATGCAAAGTGTAAGAAGGATTATATCTCCTATCGCCTTAAGACATCATTTAAAAGGAATATAGTCTTCAAATTATCCTCATCATATGAGGAGATAATATAATATTTTAACAAGGTATATATATAATTCTCTAATTCCTATGGATTTTAAAGGAAGCAAGAGAAGAAGAGGGTGGAAGAGGAAAGAATGGATAAAGGAGAAGAATAAAAAGGGTAGTTTTCAGACATTTGGTACTTGTGGAATGAAACACCTCAGAGCCTACTTAAAAGGAAATGGAGTTTTTTACAAGTGTAGAGAAAAGGGACACAATGTTCATGATTGTATGGGTGTGAAAATGGTTTTAAATATACAATGATTCAACTACAAGGAAATGGGACACTGTGTGAATTAATGTCTGAAGAGTTAAAGGAATATTCCCCAAATGATGTTAATGGATAATGATCATGTCATGATACTACTGTAGATGATTTGGATTGATTAATATGACTCATTGAGAATCATTTCATTGGAATATTTTATCAGTAATGTACTAGTTATAAGAATTATGGAATATATGAGGAATGTAGTGAAGTACTATTTCATTAAGAATTTAAGGTTGTATGATGAATGGTACCAAGGATAAGTGACTCATTAGAATGTTAATATCTTGGGAAAGTATATGTATGAGGGAAAGAAAAACTTAAAAATATATTCCTGACTATTAAGATAATGATGAAGAAATGATTGATTTGGATAAGTACTCACTACCTTAAAACTAATTATTGACTTGTCTACAAGTGTTCTATGTTATCATTGATGGAGTTTACAACATTTATGGATATAAATAATATATAAAATAACATGTATAAGAATGATTGGATGTTTCCAATAATGTTTTAGGGTAATTTGAGTTATTACCATATTTCAAGAGGATACATGATAAAGATATTCACATGTTTGGAATGTGAAACTTTGGGGCTGCTTTTTGTTGATTAAAGGAAAATAGGGCAGCAGATGCATTAAGTTGGATGGATCATGGAGTTCTAAAAAAAATGAGGATTTCCAAGGACCCTGTGTATATTGTCACGACCCGTCCCCCGGGGCCCATTCTGTGACTACCCCAAGCCCTCCTCCCATAAGCCAGGGGCTGACGACTAGCACCAAAGGCGTAATTACCTAAAACTAGGAAGACATTGCCTTTATAACCTATATATGTACAAAATAGATCACACAACTAGATACTAAATACTAAGTAAACTATATAACAAAAGAGTGATGAAAAGTAAAAGGGGCCGAAAATACAAGCCCAACTGTAAATTACAAGGAACTAGAAGTACAAATACAACTGAAGAAAAGAAAAATAGCTGCTGGGTCATCCTCTGGGATTCCTACCTGAAGGGTAGGTACAAATAGCCTTCTCAGAACTCCATGTCCATCAGTCCCCTCCGTGTACCAACTCGTTGTAAGGTCCACCTCCAGGTATTGTCCAGTCCTAGTACTCTCAACCTTACTCAGAGCTGTTTGTCATCTATAACCAACACAACAAGGTGCGGGCATATCCCGTGTAGGGGTGAGTATAACGATACTCAGTAGGGACCCCGAGACCCTCAAGGTCTCACAAAATCCAACAAGGATAAACCACAAATCAAGAAATCAACAGATTACCTTACTTAGGTATATTCCCATACATATACCTAAGTTATCAAGTGATCCATCTCAATCATGAGGAAAACATAAATGTACTGACTCTGCTCAACCAGGATTTTATTCCCATTTAATGAAACCTCAAATGCTAGAGAACTCCTCATCTATCAAGTACAATGGGCCTGCTACGGCACCAAGTGCGCTTCCCACTAACCTTGGACTGCTGAGGTACTCTTCCTGTCGAGTACCCTATGTCTGTTACGTCACACATAGGTGCTCCCCACCACGGGTCTACCCCCACACCCAAACACTGCCCCTCATAGCCTGCTGAGGTACTCCTCCTATCAAGTACCGTGGGTATGTCACATCACACAGATCGTGATCCTCCACTGCGGGTCTTCCGCCACAGCCAGATGCTCCCCACTGGGCTAGTAGAGTCTCTCCGAGTCAAACGGTCAGCAGTCGTCAGGTCTCAGCCAGCTACTAGGTCTCCGCACTCTGCCCGCTCGTCACTGGAAGGATCCACTCCACGAGCTACTGGTTGATACTCCAACTGTCACAAATTCCCATGAAGACGTATCTCAAAGGTTTTCCATGTCACCAGGGTCTCAACGCAACTGATGACGTGTCAATCAGACGCCCGATATGTGAGTTATTAGCCTTTTAGTCCCAGGGGTCCAGTTGGATTCGTGCACCATCCAACCTGACTATATCTCAAATATATCACAAACTCCAGTGGGGTATACTCAATGGGACCGTCATGCTCCAATATTACCAGGGCCGCTGACGGTTCTTCAAACGGACGTTCGGTTCCAGTGATATGGCCAAAAGAAAGTAAAGGGTCGTAGTGGGCCAGGGTCCGGTCTGACCCGGTCGGTCTGACCCGGCCCGATCTAGTCTGGGCCGACCCGGTTCAGGTTGAACCGAATTGACCATTGTGTCTGGCCCGTTGGGCGGGCCAGCCCGTTAGGTTCAACAAGGCCCATTGGGCCCAGCCTAGCCGACCACGAGGGGTCGCAGAGGGTCGTGAGGGTGCAGACCGGTCATGAGGGCGCAGACCAGCCGTGGTCGATGTGAGGGCGGTTCGGCCTAGAGGGTGCCGCGTGGGCGACTCGTCCCAGAAGGCATGAGAGGCGGGCTTGGCTGGGGCACCGCGAGGGCACGGGAGGCCGGCTCGGCCGGGGCGCCACGAGGGGCACGGGAGGCCGGCTTGGCCGGGGCGCCACAGGGGCATGGGTTCGGCCGAGGGCTCGGGAGGTCGGCGGATGGTGTGGCCGGGGAAGCTGGGAAGGGCACGATAGGGCTTGGGTGGTTTGGCTGGGCCACCATGAGAGGGCGTGACCAGTTCGGCCGGCGACGGCCCAAAATGCCACGGGGGCGGCGCGAGTTGCAGAGGTCGCTGGTGGCGCGACTGTTGCCTTCGTCGCCGTTTTTTCCTTCCTCCATTTTGAAAAACACCGCAAAAGAGTACGACGGAGGGGTTGGGCCATGTTGGTTTGGTCTGCACCCTCCACATTTAGGGTGGTAGCATTTGGCTCACAAGAAGGAAGCACAACAAACCCTTCCATAATGATTAATCCCAAAACCTGCAAAAGGTAAACATATACGGATCAACTAGTTAGAAGTTGATCCACATTTTTTGTTTTAGAAGGAAAAAATCAAGGGAATAATATCATATTCAAATAAAATCCCTACCTTGTTCAAAGTTTGTTGACGTTGGCGCAAGAGGGCGGATGGCGATTCGTTGTAGATGAACATGTCCTACATCGAAGGATGTTCCGAGGAAGGAAGTCGAAGTCGAGGTCGTTCTTTGTAGTCGAAGGCGTTCCTCATCGGCATTCTTCATTGGTGGAGTGTTATTCCTTGGGA
This sequence comes from Viscum album, assembly GCA_963277665.1. Taxonomy (NCBI): domain Eukaryota; kingdom Viridiplantae; phylum Streptophyta; class Magnoliopsida; order Santalales; family Viscaceae; genus Viscum; species Viscum album. Next base: position 1,780,902,648 of record OY728157.1, read on the forward strand.
GACTTCTCCCAATATTTCTCCCAATATATCTCCTCTCCCAATTTCCACCAAAATGAAATAATAGCCTCCAAATAATAGATTAAGTTGTTGGCATAATATTCAAAATGGTTGAATTGATTAAGGGAGAGTTGGCACAATCAATAGGTGCATTGGTAGAATTAATGTGGAAGAAGCTCAAGAGGCTCCTCCACATTAATGATGGAGTTGAGAGGTTTTCCTCTACCCCACATTAATAGGGGGTTGGGTGGTCCCTGCTCCCAAATTCAAATTGGGAAGTTTTGAGAACTCGTGTGGTCCCCATAATAATTAATCATGAAGAGGAGGTTTAGCCCTCGGGTGCTCTTCACCACCATAACCTCTCATGGGAGGTTAAGGCATGGTGGTCACCACCTACAACTTCCACATTGGTGGTTATAATAGATAAAATAAAATAAAACAAGTGTTGATTTTATTTTATTATTTACATGAAAAACCCAAAAACTAACTTTCACCCTCGACCAACTACCGTAGAGGTGAAAGTATCCATAAGAGAATACTGGCGCTGTGAGTTAAACAGTGTTCTCAGATTTTAATTCTGATCACCGGTTCAAAAGTTATAAAAACCCGCTTGTATGTTTACTAAATGTACCCAATCAAAACTTCATAAATTGATTCCGAGCACACTGGGCCTTGGAATCACGCACCGTCAATTTTTTCGGACTCATAAAATTTCCATATATTTAAAAAAAAAATTAATTGGAAATTCCAGGACTTTAAATTCTCCCCACCTTAGGCTTTAAATCCCCGTAATCCACAACTCAACTAAGAGAAAAAGTGGGGGAACTGAGCACGCATTTGAGCTTCCCACTCCCATGTGATCTCCTGGAGGTTCCTGTGCTGCCAGCGAACAAACACCATAGGTATCGACCATACACAAAGGACCTGCTCCTGTCGATCCTCAAACTCTACTAGAACCTCTGTAAAAGTCGCCCCATCGTCGACGTCCATCTCGCCATGGTCGATGATGTGAGAAGGTTCATGCACGTATCTCCTAAGCTGGGATACGTGGAAGACGTCATTCACCCAGTGCAACTGAGGTTGAAGAGCTAAGTGGAATACCACCTCGCCAACTCTGCTGAGGACCTAAAAAGGTCCAATGAATATTGGAGATAACTTGCCGCCTCGGTCAAATCTCCATAGACCTCATCGGGGTGAGACCCGTAGAAAGACGTGGTCACCATACATGAACTCCAGAGGTCTCCATATCCTGTCAGCATACGACTAATTCCTACTCTATGTAGTCTTCATCCGCTCTTGGATGATCTGCACCTTCTCTGTGGTAGCCCGTACCATCTCTAGTCCCACGAGTGCTGACTCCCCTAGGTTAGTCCAGCACAAAGGTGATCTAAATGGTCACCCGTACAATGCCTCAAACGGTGCCATCCCTATGGAGTAGTGATAGATGTTGTTGTATGCAAACTCCACCAAAGGCAAGTGATCCTCCTAGCTACGACTGAAGTCAAGGACACAAGAATGCAACATGTCCTTCATAGTCTAAATGGTTCACTCAGTCTGGCCATCCATTTGAGGATGGAAGGCGGTTCTCAAACGAAGTTGTGTCTCGAGATCCTCCTAAAAAACCTTCCATAGTCAAGAAGTAAATCGTGCGTCACAATAGGAGATAATCATCAAAGGTACTCCATGTAGCCAAACAATCTCCTGCACATAGAGGCGTCCCAAGCTATCTACTGAACCCTGCTCTCTGATCGGTAGGAAGTGAGCCGACTTGGTGAGTCGATCAACTATCACCCAAATAGAGTCATGTCCCCTAGATGTAGGTGGGATTTCTGTCACTAAGTCCATGGATATCCCATCCCAATTCCAATCTGGGACCTCTAAAGGTTAAACCAAGCCTGCTGGTACCTGGTGCTCCCCCTTCACTTGCTTACAAGTGAGGCACTGAGAGACGAACTCTACAACTGCCTTCTTCATTCCCGGCCACCAGTGTTGTCATCGGAGATCCTGGTACATCTTATCCACTCCTGGATGTAACACTAGAGGGGATGCGTGGAACTCCCTAAAAACTTCTTCCTAAAGTGACACTGGTACCATAGTACATCCTCTAAAGAGGATGACGTGCTCCCCACCTTTAGAAAATCCATCAGGTTCCTGCCCTGTGGATATCTGAGCACGTCATATCTTGCAGTCAGCATCCCCATGTTGTGCCTCTCTGACTCTCTAATGAAGCGGGGGAGTGACTGTAAGAGACTGAAGGAAGGCTTCTCAATCTCTATCCACAAAGTATATCTGTAAAGCATCTAGATGCTCCGTCGCCTCGCCTAGAAGCTGTATACCATAACTCCTGCTGAGTGCATCTGCAACAATGTTCCCCTTCCCAGGAGTATAGACTATCTTGAATTCATAGTCCCAGAGGAACTCAATCCAACATTGTTTTCTTAGGTTCAGGTTATTCTGAGAGAAGATATACCTGAGACTCTTGTGATCAGAGTACATGGTAAAATGCTCACCCATCAGATAGTGTCGCGACATCTTCAAGGTGAAGACCACTGTTGCTAACTCCAGGTCATGGGCAGCGTATTTATTCTCATGCTGTCTCAGTTTTCATGAACCATATGCGATCACTGATCGCTCTTACATGAGGACACATCTGAGTCTGGTCCCTGATGTGTCATAGTAGACTACGTACCATATTAATTTCTCTAGAATCCTAAAGAAGGGGGAACTAGTCAGCCTTTTCCTCAGCTCCTATAAACTCTGCTGGCATCTCTTCGACCACAGGAAGGGTTTCCCCTTCTTCGTCAAGGCTGATAGTGGTGTTGCAACTCTGGAGAAGTCTAGTACAAACCTCTGGTAATAACCATCCAAACCCAGGAAACTTCGTACCTCCGTCACACTTTTGGGTTGCTCCTAAGCAAGTACCACCTCAATCTTCACTGGATCTACTACAACTCCAGCCTTCGAAATGACATGTCCAAGAAAGTGAATCTCTTGGATCCTGAACTGAAACTTTGAGAGCTTACCATAAAGATGGTGATCTCGTAGTGTGTCTAGTACTACTCACAAAAGATAGACATGATCATCCTCATTAGTCGAGTAGATCAGAATTTCGTTGATGAAGACTACGACAAAGTGATCAAGGTATAGCAGAAAGATCCTGTTCATGAGTCCCATGAACACTGCTGGAGCATGAGTTACGCTGAATGGAATAACCCAGAACTCGTAGTGGCCGTACCAACATCTGAAGGCCATCTTCTGCACATCCTCATCTCTAACTCTGAGCTGGGGATAGCTTGATCTAAGGTCTATCTTCGAGAACCACTGCGATCTCTTTAATTGATCAAAGCGGTCTTCAATCCTTGGGAGTGGGTACTTGTTCTTCACAATCACTTTGTTCAAGTGCTGATAGTCAACAAAAACCCTCAATCTCCCATCCTCCTTCTTGGAAAACAGAATTGGGGCTGTTCGGGGAGAAACCCTTGGCTGAATGAATCCCTTCACCTGCAAGTCCTCTAGTTGTACCCGCAACCCACAAAGCTCCATAGGAGCCATCCAATACGTTTGTGTAGATATCGGTTCCGTCCTGGGATACAAGTCAATGTAAAAGTCTACCTCTCTGTGAGGAGGTAGACCTGATACATCATCAGGGAAGACATCCATGTACTGGTCCACCACTACAAGATAGCTCAGACTCTCCACACCAACTGCTCCGAGGGTAAGGCTAGCCAACTGATGAGTGATCGGCTGCACTCTGCTCTGAGTAAGTCCATCCTATGCTGAAAAGGCTCTATTCTTGCCAGTGAAGGTAAAACTAGTACCATCCATGCAGACATACTGCACTTTGCGCCTAATACACTCTATATGATCATGAACTATAGATAACTAGTCTATACCCAATATGATGTCGTAAGGCCTCGACGCCACTACTTGGAGATCCCAGCTGAATCTCTCGCCACCTAGAGTAAGCTCACACTGCCGACACCAGTGCGTAGTCATCGAATCTACTTCTGTAGGAGTCTCTAGCCATAAGGATTGAGCCAACAACTCCATTGGAATCTCCGAGCTCCAAATGAGGGAAGTGGAAATAAAAGAATGACTAGCACCTATGTCTATAAGTACTGCAGATATGGTGGAGTAGACACAGATCATACCTCGAATCATCTCTGGTGCACCATGATCGTAAGCCTCAGCTGCCTAGAGCCGAGCTCTCTCCTATCCACCTACTCCCTGAGGTCGGGGTGGACCTCTTGGTGGTGGTGTTGGTAACACCTCAGATCGTCATCCACCACCAGCTGCACGACCATCTCATCTTCCACGTCATCCTACTCCCAAGGGAACGCCTCGATCAAATCTTTATCTCTTCCTAGGTGGTCCTTCAACCATCTGCCGATCATCCGAACGGTGGGTCGGGCAGTCATGAAATATGTGACCCTGCCCGCCACATGCGTAACACTGCCTGCTCTCGGCATGTCTATCTCCACTTCGGGTGCCCCGCACAACCGATCCTAAGTCATGTGGTCTTCCACTTGTAGGTCTGGTCCTCTTGGACCTCTGTGACATCTATCTGCTGCCAACTGTAGAAGACTCCGCTACGTGTTTACTGGTGGTGGATCTCGCTGCTGGAGACTGCTCAGCAAGGAAACTATCCACTAGGAGGACTCTCTCTAACACCCCGCCTACATCAGGATGCTTAGTGAGATCACCGAAGCTCTGATCTCCCTCTTGAGTCCCTGCTCGAAGGTATGGACCCTAAAGAATGGGTCCCGCACCATATAGGTGGAGTAACACAAGAGGTCTGTGAACCTCACTGAGTACTGAGCTACAATCATACTGCCCTACTGTAGATGAAGTAGCTTCTGTATGCGCACTACACATAGAGTCGCTGGGACAAACTCTGCCGAAATAGGCTCTCAAAGTCTGCCCAGAGAAGTGTCGCCTCGTCTTGAACTTAGAGCATCAAGATCCACCATTTACCCACTACTGCATGTAGAAGGTTGGTAGCAAGAATCACCATGAGGTATGCTGGTGTCCCTATCGGTCAGAAGACTCTCACCACAACCTCCAACCAATCCTCAGCCGCCTGTGGGTCTGTCTCTCCCTTGAACCTGAGTGGCCTCTGACACTAGAACTCGTGAAACCCACTCAAGTGGAGTGCATCGTCTGCTGCTGGGGCCGGAGGAATCGGGGGCCCAACGGGGAGTGGTACCACTAGTGCCTCCTCTAGTGCCTTTACAGAAAGAGGGACCTACACTGAGGCCTCATCACTCGATGGGCTGTCAGCACCTACAACTCTCAGAACTCTAACTGGCTATCTGTGTGGAGGCATCCTGAAAGGAACAGATGTGACACGATCAAAAGATTATACCTGGTGAGCTGACCTGGTTAAGATGACTTAAAGACAACTTTTGAAAACACACACGCAATCAGTGTTTCCGTGAAATGAGTTGGAAATTAGAAGTCAGGGTCCTGGTGTATGGATATGTCGGCCGCCGCACTAACACTGGACTCCCTGAACTAAAAACCACACTTACTAAACTAAACACTATTGCTTCAAAGAAAATATTAGAGTCCTAATTTTTTTGGTAGAATCGACTCCTCTGATAGAAATTTGTCACAACCTGTCCCCCAGGGCCCGTGCCGTGACTACCCCAAGCCACCCTTCCATAAGACATGGGCTAGATACTAGCACCAAAGGTGTAATTCCCTAAAACTGGGAAGGAATTACCTTTATAACCTATAGACGCACACAACAGAGCACATAGCTGGATACAAAAAACTAAGTAAATTGTATAAAAAAAGAGTGCTGAAAAGTAAAAGGGGCCGGAAATACAAGACCAAGTGTAAAGTACAAGGAATTGGAAGTATAAATACAACTAAAGAAAGGAAAAACATCTATTGGGTCATCCTCTGGGATTCCTACCTGAAGTGTAGGTACAGATAGACTCCTCAGCACTCTACGTCCGTCAGTCCCCTTCGTGTACCAACTCGTCGTAAGGTCCAACTCTGAGTACTGTCCAGTCCTGGTACTCTCAGCCTTAGTCAGTGCTGTCCGTCGTCTACAACCAACACAACAAGGTGAGGGAATATCCTGTGTAGGGGTGAGTATAATGATACTCAGTAGGGACCCCGAGACCCTCAAGGTCTCAAAAACTCCTACAAGGATAAACCAAAAAGCATGAAATCAACAAATAACCTTACTTAGGTATATGCCCATACATATACCTAAGTTATCATGTGATCCATCTCAATCATGAGGAAAAAAATGTATTAATTAATCTTAACCATGATTTTATTCATATTTAATGAAACCTCAGCTGCTGGAGAACTCCTCCTCTATCGAGTACAGTGGGCCTGCAGTGATACCAAGCACGCTCCTCACTAACCTTGGACTACTGAGGTACTCCTCTTGTCGAGTACCATGGGTATGCAGCATCACACAAAGGCGCTCCCCACCGCGGGTCTACCGCCACACCCAGGTGCTCCCCCTCATAGCCTACTGAGGTACTCCTCCTGTCAAGTATCGTGGGTCTGCCACATCACACAGATCACGCTCCTATACCATGGGTCAGCCGCCACAACCAAGCACTCCCCACTAGGCTAGTAGAGTCTCTCCAAGTCAAACGGTCAGCATTCATTAGGTCTTAGCCAGCTATTATGCCTCGGCACTCTGCTTGCTCGTCACTAGAATGATTCGCTCCACATGATACGGGTCGATACTCCAACTTTCACGAAGTCCCATGAAGAAGTATCTCAATGGTTATCCACGTCACAGGGGTCTCAATGCAATAAACGACGCATCAATTGGATGCCCGGTCTGTGAGTTATTAGCCTTTTAGTTCCAGGGCCTCGGTTGGATTTGTGCACGATCCAACCTGACCGTATCTTAACTATACCCCAAACTCTAGTGGGGTAGAGTCAAAGGGACCGTCATGCTCCAAGATTACCAGGGCCACTGACGGTTCATCAAACGGATGTACGGTGCCAGGGATATGGCCAAAAGAAAGTAAAGGGTCGTACTGGGCCCGAGTCCGGGCCGACCCGATCGGACCGACCCGACCCGACCTCGTCTGGGCTGACCCGGTTCGGGTCAACCCGACCTGAACGTTAGTTCTGGCCCAACATGTTGGGCGGGCCAGCCCATTTGGTTCGGCCCGGAACACTGGGCCCAGCCCAGTAGGCCACAAGGGGTCGTAAAGGGCCGCGAGGGCGCGGACTGGCCGCGGTCGGCGTGAGGGCGGTTCAGACCTGAGGGCGCCATGAGGGCGTGGACCGGTTCGGCCAAGGCGCCGCGAGGGGCGTAGGAGGCCGGCTCGGCTAGGGCACCGCGAGGGCGTAGGAGGCCGGCTCGGCCGGGGCGTGGGAGACCGGCTCAGCCAGGGTGCCAAGAGGGGCGCAGGAGGCCGGCTCGACCAGGGAACCATGAGAGTATGGGAGGTTGGCTCGGCCGGGGCATCGTGAGGGGGTGGAAGGCCAGCTCGGCGAGGGCGCAGTTAGGGGCGTGGGAGGTCGGCTCGGCCGGGGCACCGCGAGGGGCGCGGGAGGCCGGATCGGCCTTGGCACCACGATGGGTGCGGGAGGTCGGCTTGGCCGGGGCTCCGCAAGGGATGCATGAGTCCGGCTCGGCCGGGGCACCGCGAGGGCATGGGTTCAGACGGGGGCTCAGGAGGCCGGCAGCTAGCACAACCGTGGAGGCTCAGAAGGGCACCATGGGGTCGGGGTGGTTTAGCCGGGGCACCGCGAGGGGGTGCATCCTGTTCGGCAAACAGCGGCACGGAACACCGCGGGGGCGGCGCGGGTCGCGGAATTCGCGGGTGGTGCGGTCGTTGCCTTCATCGCCGTTGTCCCCTTCCTCAGTTTCGAAGAACACAACAAAAGATAACGACGGAGGGGTTGGGACATATTGGTTTGGTCCACACCCTCCGTGTTTAGGGTGGTAGCATTTGGCTCACAGGAACGAATCACAACAAACCCTTTCACAATGATTAGTCCCAAAACCCGCAAAAGGTAAACATATGCGGATCAACTAGTTAGAAGTTGATCTGCCTTCTTTGTTTTAGAAGGAAAGAATCAAGGGAATAATATCATATTAAAATAAAATCCCTACCTTTTTCGAAGTTGGTTGATGTTGGCGCAAGAAGACAGACATCGATTTGTTGTAGATGAACACGTCCTACTTTGAAGGAAGTTTCGAGAAAGGAAGTCGAAGTTGAGGTCGTTCTTCATAGTCGAAGGCATTCCTCATCGGCGTTCTTCGTCGGTGGAGCGTTCTTCATTGGGATACTTCTCCAAATATTTCTCCCAATATTTCTCCTCTCCCAAGTTCCACCAAAATGAAATAATAGCCTCCAAATAATAGATTAAGTTGTTGTCATAATATTCAAAATGGTTGAATTGATTAAGGGAGAGTTGGCACAATCAATACGTGCATTGGCAGAATTAATGTGGAGGAAACTAAAGAGGATCCTCCACATTAATAATGGAGTTGAGAGGTTTTCCTCTCCCCCCCATTAATAGGGGGTTGGGTGGTCCCCACTCCCAAATTCAAATTGGGAGGTTTTGGGAACTTGGGTGGTCCCCACCACAATTAATCATGAAGAGGAGGTTTAGGCCTCAAGTGGTCCCCATCACCATAACCTCTCATGGGAGGTTAAGGTGTGGTGGTCCCCACCTAAAACTTCTAAATGGGTGGTTATAATAGATAAAATAAAATAAAACAAGTGTTTATTTTATTTTATTATTTCCCTGAAAAACCCAAAAACTAAATTTCACCCTCGACCAACTACCATCGAGGTGAAAGTCTCCTTAAGCGAATACCAGCGCTGCGAATTCAACTGTGTCCTCAGATTTCAATTTTGAGCACCGGTTCAAAATTTATAAAAACCCACTCGTACGTTTACTGAACGTACCTGAACAAAACTTCAGAAATTGATTCCGGGCACACCGAGCCTCAGAATCACGCGCCATCAATTTTCGCGGACTCGTAAAATTCCTATATATTTAAAAAAAATTACATGGAAATTCTAGGTCTTTACATATGTAGACCTAGAAAGGATGGATATGGGAATGATTATAATGTGTTGTATCAAGATCTTTTAGAATTTTAAACCATTTATGAAATGGTTTAATTTGATCATTGTATGATGATTTAGAGTTTAATGTCACCACATGATGTAACCCATGCTAAGAGATAAAGAATAGATAGTTCAACTAAAAAAGGATAAGATTGTGTTTATGAAATAGAAACATGTATTTATACTCTTATAGAGTGGAATAATTCCTCAAATCGAGGAAAAAAGTATTAATAATAAATTTTTTCCTATTATCATTTTTTTCATAACTGTAGTTTATGGTTTTGTGGTAATGATCTTTCATCTGAGTTTGATATCTATCAATTTTCATTAATACATGACGATTTGATTATTCTTAAATGACCATGTTTTCTAATTTTAATGTGTAGTTTTTTAGTAATTGATGCATTTCCCTTTCCCTCTTATTAAAAGGATATTTTAACCATATCTCTGATGTTGGATTCCCACAATGAAATTTTCATGTATCAACCATTAACTTTCAAAATTCATTTTCAAAATATCGAGGGTGATTTTTTTCTAAGGAGAGGAGAATGTAACACCCCAGGGTTTTTTAAATAAATTTAATATTGAATGCATGAAACACGAAGTCCTTGCAAAATACCAATTTGTTATTACCTAGTTAGTAAGCACAATTTTTCCACCTCTTTGATATGAATTTTGAAAAGCTGATGTACACAGATGCGTTCAGTAAGATATTTTGAGTCTGACAAGATCAACATACATTTTCGGTGAATAGTAACTTACCTATATGAATAGTAACATACCATTATGAATAGTAAAGTACCCTTATGAATAGTTACCATGCCCATGGATGTAAATAATATTTAGATGTCTTATAAATGTAATCGAGTATTTTTGAAATTAATAATTAGGTATTGATAATTTTTTGAGAAATAAATATTTAATTACAATTTTAAATTAATAAATTAAATAAATTAATTTTCATAAAAATTATTCCTAAATAAATATTTTTTTCCTATGATATTAGGATAATTTTATGATACCTTATTTAATTTTTGAACGTATTATAAAATCTTTTTTAAATTTAAAATCAGTATTTTTCAAGTAAATAAAGATTTTATACTTAAATTAAATTTATCTTATTTAGAAAATTATTTTTATAAAATGGAATTCATTTTTTAATTATACACATCATAAATATCTTGGGTAAATTTTTGATATTTTTTTGAAATAGTTGATTTTTTGGTGAATAGTGAAATTTGATAATTTACAAAATATGCTAAATAATTGAATTTCAGCATCATGCTCGAGTCATGGATGATGTAAATGGAAATTGTTTTGAACAAAAATTAACTTATTAATATTTTTAGTCACAATGATCCTGAGTATTCATAGTCTTGATAAAAGATTTTAATCTAATGCTTAAAATAATGAGAAACCCCTCCTCTCCTCCACTATAAATACCACCCCTCCTTACCTCATATCTTCACTCCTCTCAAGTATTCTTTCTTTTCTAAATTCTACCCAAATATCCTACCAAGATACTCCCCCAAATATATAATCTCAAGGTCTCATAAAAAGTCTAAATTCTCTCCCCTATAGAGGCTCTCATGGAAGATTTATTCAAGAATCAAATTTCACTTTTCAATTCTTTTACTTTCATTTCAAGTTCCTCTATTTTTTTCTATCCTCGCATATACTAATCCAAATGTTATGAAACCTACATTAACTTAAATGTATTTTAATTTTTTTATGATGATGGAATAAATTATTACCAACCCTCATTTACCCTTCATTTATGCTAGTAGTAAAAAAACACCATTCGAGATGTGCTAATTTACCATATTCAAGGACTATGAGTTTTCAATTTCTATTACTGTCATAAATTCTGGGCATGAAACCATTATTATGGTTGAAAAACGATATAATATATTCATTATGTCTCATATATGGATCTGTAATCTTTTTTTACTAATGTTTAGGATTTACAAAGCAAAATGACTTCGTTGTGTTCAAAAACCGCTAATTAACCCAAATTGTTATCATTAAAAAATTTATATAGAGAATCATCTTCAATCCAAGTAACCAAATGAAATTTACAATCATGTAACCTTTTCGATGTTAAATAATAAAATATAAATTAAATTCTAGTAATCCATCCTCATTTTTTACGATTCGCTAATAATTTATATAATTACACTGATCATGAAGCAAATGGACCCGAATAATGAAATTGAACCTCCTAACCAAAAAAAGAAGACCATGAATGAACTTAATAATGTTATAAAAAATAAATAAAATTTAGATTATGGTGTTTAATTATTAATTAATAAACTTAAATTTGATTAATCAGGTCATTAAGATCAAGTTGAGAACACCCTCAGACTTAAGGTAAGGGTTTCTTCATCTCACTTCCATTTTTGTGAGATATTATGTATTCATTACTACTACATGTGTATGGTATATGTATATTTCCCATTGATATTTCATATCATCAATATATTTATTTTCATTATTTTTAATGTATTATTTTTTTGTTATTATTTTTGGGGCATATGATTCAATTGATTACAATGTTTTAAGTATTTTATACCTGATTCTCCATTTTCATTCCTGTTTCTCTTATTTTATACTCACATATATTAAATTATAATTTATTCCTATTTAATCCTAAAAAATTAGGTTTTAATGTTCTATATATGTGTACCAATAAAAATCCTTCTTTACTTTTTGGGGAGTTACATGTTTTAAAGGAATCTTTCAAAACATTATTCTGAAATGCAAGCCTAGTTCAAGGAACTTCTCGAATTCTTACCTATTTTTAAGTTCATTCTATAATCTATTTTAAACCATACTTATTTTTCTAAAATAAAAAATTTTAACATGAAAAATATATTTTTGTTCATTTTTGGTTTTCTTTAAATCAAACATGCCTTTTTTCCTTTAATATCCTTTAATATTTTCCTTAAACCGAAAAAAATGTTTTATTTCTTAAAATTCATTAACAAATACTTTTAAATTATTTCACCATAGAAGACTTTATTTAATCCTCAAATAAAATTTCAATGACCTTGAATTTTATTTTATAGTATATAAATGTTTACAATATGATTTTAGGACAATAAAAATGATTTTCTAAAAGAACTTTTCTTTCCAAAGTAAAAAAAGGATTTTTCTCATTTCACTTTACCTTTTATGAGATATATGACTTATTCACCACTTATTTAATGCTTGTTGTGTACTTACATAACTTTTTAATATCATATAAATAATATCCTTATTCTGATGATATTATAATGGATTATGATTTGAATGTTTCAAGGTGGTATGAGACACTTTGGAATGTTTAAGGATTATTTACTCAAGGATTTTCAATGGTATCATTTAAAAGTATGTTCATCCATGACAAAATACTTTGTTGAATCTTGTACATCATTGAGTTTTATCTCCTATGATATCATCCACCATGTTTTATTGAATTATTTATGAGTTGTTTGACTGTGGATGTGATATCTTAAAACCATTCACTATATTACTCTGAATGGTAAGTGTTTATGTTTAATGATTGGGGTAAGTTATTAAAATTTTATATGTTAGATTAAATATGAATAAGTTTGTTTTTTATATTGATATCCATTCATATGAAGAATTCATTGGACTTAGTAAGTACCAGGTAGGGCCTACAATATCCACTCATTGCATCAATAGGTCTCATTATACAAACTATGATCTTGGAATGAGGCCTTGATAGTACAATAATTTATGGTCTTGGAATGACGCCTTAATGGTATGGTTATTATGTAGCTCATTTTTCATTCCATAATTATGAATATATTAATTGAAATTTAATTAGGTTATTTGACTAGTAGAATACCCATGAATCTGATTTATTATGGCATTATCTATTCATTTATTATTCATGCCATAGAATGTACAAGTTTATATTTAGTGTCATGTGTTTTTATTTATTTACCTTGCCTAATGTTTATGTTTACGTTATCTTCCACTATATTGGTTACCCTTACTGAGCATTTGATCTCACCCATTTCTTATGTTTTATTTTTCTACGGGATATGAAGAGGTGTATTATGAATTAATTGCATGAATAAAATTTGAGTTGTGGATGTTCCCAATAAAAATTGCATGTTTTTTTTTCATTTCCTCTTGAAATTTTGGACTTATATATATATATTTATTTTTCCAAAACTACTAAACTATTTTGACCTTTGGGATAAGACTTCCTTGTAATCATTCCAATGTAATGAAATAATGCACCGACTCCAGGCTTCTGGGGTTGGGGCACTACAGATGTAATCTTATATGGAAAATAATTTTAAAATATCTCTTAAAATATTTCATTAAGAAAATGTGATTTCTTATTTTAAAAGACTTTTTAAAAAAACCATTAGATAACCATTTTCTATAAAAATTCATTAAAAACATAGAATGAATTCTTGAAATCATTTTAAAAACGTTTCCATTGAAAACATATAAAACAAAAATGAAAATATTTAATAAAAATTTTTCCTTGAAAACATATAAAATAATCATGAAATTTTTTGGGAAACTTATTTCATTGAAATAAATAAATTTTGAAAACATTTTGAAAATTATTTTACTTGAAAACATGTAAAAGAAACCTAAAATCATTTTGAATACAATATCATTGAAAATACTTTGAAACCATATAAATAATTATTAAAAACCAATTTAAAACTATTATCATTGAAAATTAATTGAAAAAATATGAATAATACTTGAAAACCATTATATAAAGCATGGGTTTGAAAGAACATGGATTACTGGACGAAAGGGGAAATACAATCAAAATTTTATAATATTTATATTAATTATATTAATTACCATAGTGTTGAAAAATGAAACCAATACTTGGATAAAACATGAATATATAGAATAAAATAAAATTTATGAGAGTTATTGATAGATAGATCTTAATATTTTATCAATGGAATCATATTAATAAACAATCTTGACAAACAATGTGATTCTAGTAATAGATTGTTACCACTATTATAACATTGATACATAATAAAATGGAAATAAAAAAGGAATTAAGAATAAAATATCATGAAACTAAGGTTATTCCTAATATAAGATGTCAAAGGTAGTATATACACCTCACAAAAAAATTTGGCTGCATAACATGACATTTGTCTCAAAGAAGGAAAATTGAGACAAAAATACTTTATCAAAATAATAAATTTTGAAACATAATACCCATGAAAGAAATTATATAAAATGGATATTTATATATCCATAAATTTAAGTATATGGTTTATAGAATACATTAATTGTTAGTATATACAAAAGAAAAAATAATAGAGCAGTGAACATGGCATGTATCTCACAGATAAAAACAGTGAGATGAAATTCCCTTACCTCATGTCATGACTCTCATCATACTAATTAAAAACTAATGTATAATAAATTTATATTTATTATAAATATTTTATAGAAATATGTTCTTATATATAATAACATATATTGTTTTATTGTGACTTTATATTACCCTCTTGTTAGCAATTTCATGTTAAAATTACGATTTAGGTAATATTCACTCTGTTTTTCAATTCTGTCTTAATTTGACATATCATTGGTTATTATACTTATATAATGATTTAAATAATTTAATAAATGATATAGATACAATTTATATTAATTATATGTTTATTATAATAACCCATATAATATATAAGCACGAAATGGAATACACCGTTCATGGAGATGGTAGGTCATATGTACGCATGGACAATACTTCTATTTTATTGTAGTATTAAACAAAAGAATGTAAATGACATATGTGTATATGTATATTTTTTTTATATAAAATAATTAAATTATTATTATTATTTAATATATATCATATTTTTTCAGTAAACATATCCTTAATACAATCCATGTAGCGTGTGAACGAATCACATAACTTTGAGGGGGTGGTAGTTCACACTTTCTCAAACAAAATTATCATATATAAACAAGATGGAAAAAATAAGAAATGTTATAAATAAAAATTTTAGTAGCATAAAGAAATTATAAATATCATATGTAACATATATAAATAGAGTTTCCATCATAATGTCCACCATGAGAGGTTGTAAAGGGAAAATGAACAATCATCATTTCGTGAGCCGATAGTTCACCATACATGTAAACAGTATGTATATTACCCATTAGATAGAAGTGTGTGAAATTTCAGGTCAAAACCTTATCATAAAAACATCCTAGAATATTTAGGATAATGGTGTTGTTATAAAATCATGAAAAAAAACAAGAGATTCAGGAGTAGAAAATGGAAATAAAAGAAAGGATCCTGAGAGAGGGTGTTTCCTATTAATAGGGTAAATAAACTTGGTTTGCCCCAAATGGATTCCATGGAAGTATTATTTTCCAAAAGGGAGTATTAAATTAGGAAGGTATGGTTTTTGGTACATGTATTGGGAATATATTTTCTGAACATAAGTGGTTCGATATGTGTGAGAAAGTGGGAGAGTGATTTCATTTTTATTGTTGAAGGGGGGTGACACTCTTGTAAATACCAAAAGGTATACATTAATGGGAGGATTAACTTACCTAAAATGCCTAAAAAATGGAAAAATAATGGATTAAAGGGGAACCATGGTCGATAAAAGCTTCCAATACACAAAAATATGTTCATTTTAATAATTTGGTTCCTTAACTTATATGTTTCCCCAATTTTATCATTTCGGTTTTTATTAAGGACACTAGTTTTCTAACCTATATAGTTTAACCATAAGTCTTTATTAAAGTGAAATTTCTCTTGAAAATATAGATCCATATAATTATAAATAGGATACCTAATTTATAAAATAAAAATATCATGTGTTTTGGAAATTAATTTTAAAACAAATGCATGTGATGTGAAAAAACACTACTTAAACCCAAATCGTACTAAAAATGTTCTTATAATATATCGGTCAATATGTTAATTATTAAAGATAAATTGGTCGATTAGTAGACCATATTTAATTTTTACAAACAATTAAAATCCATTTTAAGAATATATGATTTTATTAATTTTATATAATTTAATAACATATCATTTATTTTAAAATAACATTAATATCAATTTTTGACATTATTTATTTAATTTTAATTTTAAAATATTAAAGAAATATTTAAATTCAAATATATTGAGTTTAAATCTATGTAACATGATATATTAATCTACAAATAAAATTAGATACTATAATTTAATCAATTTACTTCACTTTTAATTTCTATAGTATTATTTATTTTAGTTAATTATTAACCAAATAATCACTAAATAGGTGATTTTTAAGCATTTTATGTAACTAAATAATCAATAAAAATTAATGATAATTCTTTTATGATATAAATAACCCATTTATATTTCAAAATTATCTATATAAATAAAAATATGATGTTTTTTACATATCTCAAAGTTTTATACAAGTTAAAGTAAAGGAAAGATCCCTTTTTTCTTTTTCGTTACTTAACCTTTAATATAGAGGTCACCCATTTAATTATATCACAATAGTCAAAACAATTGAAGCAAATATGGAATATGGTTGAATTATTAGCAACCAATGTCCTTTGCATGAGTGTTTGAGTCATTTTGGCCCTAAATATTAAGTTTTAGCCCCACAATAAGTTTTATTTTACCTTAATCACCATTTGATGAATATTATATAGAATGTGGAGATAGTATAAGTCAATATATTCTGGTTATATCCATTAGTATAAGGATTATCTTAGTTGTATCAAGAGAAATATGTCTTTTTGTTGGAGAAAAAAGTCAAATAGAGTCTCTCGGTTGGAGCTGCATACATTGTAATCACATGTGGAGATAGTGAAATAATAATTCAGAAACCATATTGGGGGGAAAACCACATGGAAAGGAGAAGGTATCTTTTATAAACCCTGTAAATATCATGTTATTATATTTCTTTTATTATTATTACACATGAGGTAATAATTATTACTTTTGGTAGAATATGAGGCTACCATATCTACTATAACTCAACCTAGAAATCAGATATGCTACAACAATGGGGTTTCCACACATTACTAACACAGATTCCATGACATAAGATATTAATAGAAATATGTATATAGATGGAAATACTCAAAATTCCATCTTAATTTATCTAAAAAAAGTTCTATATAAAGGTCATGAGTCTCCATACTGACAAGGTGGTTTGGGATAAACTCAGAAAAATCTATAAAGGAAATGTTAAAGTCAAGTAACCCAAACTAAAGGTTTGGAGGATTATGTTTGAAGACATTAAAGTAAATGATAAATATATTATTGATGACTATTCCACCATATTTAATGATATAGTCAACAACATTTTAGGTTTTGGTGTGATGTTGGGTAACTAAAACATTTTCAAAAAAGAGATGATAAATTTTATAGATCATTTTAATTTAAATGATTCATCCATGGAATAAGAAGATTAACTATGTATTGATAAAATTCTTAAAATTATAATATATTATGAGATGAGTAAAATTAAATGTTTCAAAAATTAAGATAATATTGAATTTCCCTTTGAATCCCTAAGAATGGGAAAGGTTAGAGAAGAAGAGGTAGATTAATCTGAAGATTCAGATATTGATGAGGATGATGATGAATTCAATCACATAATTTCTATCAATTCACTTATGTGGTATCAATAGTTATTTTCCCAAGAAATGTTCAAAGAATAAGGTTGAATAATTAAAATCATAATTTGAAATAGATGATTTAAGATCCAATAAACATAAATGGGATGAGAAGAATAAGGAACACCACAATAGCAAGAAGATAAATCTTATTTGAAAGAATAAGAATGATTCATCATCAATTTTTTATTTTGATAATGAAATTGGTTTCTTTTAACAATAAAATATAATAAATAATTCATCAAGTAGTAGTTACGATGAATAGGAAATAGTATAAATGGAGTGGATGTTGAAAGAAGAATTATAATTATGCATGGAACATATCAAATATCTCATGAAGAAAATGAAGAATATTGAGAAATAAAACAATAAATTTACTTCTCAAAAGAATAAGGAAGAAACACTTAATGTTGTTAAATAAAATAAGGATCTAATCAATAAATAAGTATACCTTTTCATAGAGGTCAGGATTAAAAAATTAAAAATTATTGAACACGATAAAATGATATGTGATCATTAAGGAATGTTGACTACTAAGAATGATATTATATGAGACACAATATATTTGTGTGTCAAATTTCAACATGAGTTTAATATGGGTAGATAATATTTCAATAAATTTATTGTGGTCAATGGAAAAACATCTCAATATTGTGATAATAAAGGTAAAATTTCACTTAATCATTTTGATGGATGTGTTACTTCTAAGAGTTCATGTGTGAAATCCAATGAAAAAAATATCAGGTCCATGGATAATTAGAGGAAATCTCCCACATATGGGGATGAGAATTTTTTTCTAAGAAGTTCACAACCAGTAATTAAAAGAAACAAAACATAGATATGGATTCATCTAGAACCAATCTAGGAAAATAATGTTTTAATGATTTTGTTGGTGTTGTGGTAAGCACGGTAAAAAATCATACTCTTTCTCATTCAACATGTATTTACAAATAACGAGGAAGGAATCCAATGCTAGTTTCAATGATCATCAGAGGATAATATCTCAAAGTAAAAAACATTAGACAAGTATTTCACAAAACTATCTAAACAAAAAAATTCATATTTTTGGAAGGCGTTTGTAAAGGATACATTTTTTAAGGTCATAAGGAATATATATGCATTCAAAGGATTGATGTAGAAGTACCCAATGTTTTAAAAGGGGATACTTTCCAAAATAAAACCATTTTCAACTCATGTAAGTATTTTGAGAGGACTAATGACGTCAATAAAGAATTACTAGTAGTTTGGCCACCTTAGTTGAAATTGGATAAACAATTAGGAGATGTTGAGAAACTTTCTAAAAATAAATGAAAGTAGGTGAATGTTTATAATAATTTATTCAGAATTGGAAACATGAAGATACAAAAAATTGAGGTTGAAATAGTTATTAAACAAAAAGATGATGTTCATGGTAAGAAATAATGTCTTCAAATTGATGAGACATAAAACAAAATAAAGACTAAAAATAAATATTTCCATGTTGATATTGGGAGAAAAGAATGACCACATTGAGAGGAATCTCTCAATATAAATGTTAATTTTTAGAAAACAAGAGGTCACTCCTAATTCCCTATTATTTAATGTGTTTTAAATAAAAAATCATGTAATTTAAGGATATGATTAAGGATTTCACTTTTGGATAACATTATGATATTATAATTCATGGAGTATACTGAATTAAATGAAATGGAAGAAAAACATGCACCCCTCATGGGGAAGAAACCATGAGAATGAGATGAAAACATTTTGAAAAATGCAACATTAAAGGTCCAGGTAGGCTAATAACACTTTCATAACTTGTTCTAAAGTTTATTATCTTATCAATTACGGGTGAGTTATTGGTTGGTGAAAAATTAAGATAAAGGGGAAGCTTTACCATTACACATGAACTTACCAATGTTTTTACTGATGTATGTGAATGATTTAGCATTTCATTGGAAAATGTGATTACTTTAAACTCATTAAATGAAAATTAAAATATTCTTAGCATGATTTCACATACATGGTTATCTATGGATAAAATTTTAATCCTTTTTTCATATCTCTATTGTTTTCTACACTATGTTCACTGAAGTATACATATAGTTTATTTACTAAAGGATACCTTTTAAGAGTACCTTGTGATATCATTCAACCCTCAAATGTAATCAAGAAATAATCTTCAAAGGGAGGAAACCATGTTTTTCTATAATGACCAATTTTCCTTTGAATTTAATTTCCAATAATGGGGGGGGGGGAGAGTTTGAGAACACACATTTACTCTTATAAAGTGTTATAAAGTATAATTGACAACAAAATAATATAGGGGTATTGTTGGGATGAATTTGGCATTTTTTTAAAATAATGTGTTAATATGTGATATTTAAGATGCGGATGAAGTGTTGATTACTAGAGAATTTTTTTGGATTCAATTCATATCATTGGATATCACTCTTGTAAAATTATCCTTGGTTAAATATGATGATTGTTGAAGTGATCTTAAATGTGAAGAAAAAATATGAAAAGAAGTGTGCACATTGTTTTCCACAAGTGATTACCATGCGATATGTAATTACATGAATAAGAATGGACATAAATTGTGTTTTTAATGCATGAGTATGTGAAAAAATGACCATAAAAAATATAAATATATATTGAAAGATGAATTAGAGAAGAGTATGAGAATATAGTGGCTTGGGATTTTATTTAAGATGTTTTTTATTGTCTTTATTGGACATTTTGGACAAGTCATTATTTGGCCATTAAAAACGGTATCCAACACCTGGTAGCCAAGTAAACCTCAACCAAGGTCACTTTTGGGACCGAAGGGGTCAATAGCACCCAAGGTAGAGAAGACCCTAGCCATCCTGAGGGTGGCATGGGTAGATGTAGGAGTGTGCCCGCATAGAAGCCCATGTATAAGGCATAGAGATGTAGCGCCACCATGAGGGGCAGAAGGAGAACTAGTATGGGTATATATTTGGATATAGGTATGGGAATATTTATTGGATATTGACATCATAGGATTAATATAATGAGGCATGACCTACAACCATTTATACGTGGGATTGTAATGTCACAGGTACTATTCATGTATTTTAAAAGGTTAGGCAGAGCGTGCGACGTTCAATCAGATGATATGAATTGTCCAATTTAAATGGTCCCAATGTCTCCTACCCATGTCTATCCTCTGTGATCACTTTTTTTCTATAGATGTATGCAAACCACTATTATTGAGAAATGAACCATATTTATTATTTTTTATAATCGAATAAGGATCACTATATTAAATTGATATTATTCAATCAATTAAATTATGTATGCATGCGATAAATTGAAGAAGATGAGAAACATATGAGAATAAAAAAGGAAGTTTTGGCCATTCCAATAAAAAATGGATTTGAGGTTGGATTTATAAGAATATTGCGATAATCGATTACAATAGAGGATGACACCATAAAGGATAAACATGAACTCATGATGTAAAGGTCCCAAAATATTCAGTGTATGTTTGAATATATACCGAATGAGTCCTGATATGTGTTGGAGTCATGATGTGCCATTATTTTCAGAGATTTTATAAAGTCCAAGACACAGATTAAAACTCAAATATGAGGTAAGAGAATACAACTATAAATAGTGTTCTCCTGGGATCATGAACTTATGATAATATATATCTAGAATTGATATTCTATTTCAATAGAAAATAGAGCACCCATTACCTTATTGGTTGTAAAGGAATGAATAACTCCTCACAATAATATTTCCTAGAGGATAAAGAGTATTCTTAAAGTGTTCAATCTATGAATATCACCCTTCATACTCATTACGAAGAACATAGTTCTGTGAAGTACTCAAGACAGTGATATAATGAATCTCTCATGCTTTATTGAAGGAATAAAATTCATGTATCATTTTTCATTTGTGAGATATGCTTGAGAAATTATGTAAGAAAGTGTCCCTTACATTTTTATTTTTGAAATAAGAAAAAGAATAATATCACACTTTAATGAGAATCATTTCACATTTAGGTATTTTATTTGATGAAGGACTTGTGTACATACAATAGTGTGTGTATAAAAAGTGTGTACAGTGAAATAAAAGGTGTATAGGGTGTTCATACCCACCTTTAATTAAGTACATACATGAAAAAAAATCATTACACACATTCCTTCATCCCAAACTAAATGAAAGGGGATTGTGTGTTCATAAACGAAAGTGGGTGTTGTGCAAAGGAACAAGGATTCCAGTTTCATGTTGAATAATTCACATGCATGTCATAACATGCATGAATGAGATTTAACTAAATCAAGTGTGTGAAAATAAAGTAATATATCCTTGGATAAAACATGCATTAAATAATTCATGATAATTCACACATAAAGAACTATTGAGATGCTCAAAACAAGATGTTTCGATGCCATGCAATACATGCATGATGATTTCTTGAATCTTTTTTGTATTTTAAGAAGCAGTAGTTTAGATTGTGTTAGGTATTCCTTCATAATATTAGAGAAGAACTTTTATACACATCTTTCACAAATTTATTGAAGCCATTTCTTCATTCAAAATGAATAAAATCCCATGCATAGTTGCACTATGAAAAGTGATAAAAAATAGTTGATCATTATTGATTGAACTATACTGAAAGATTGAAATGGTACATGGATAGGTAAATGGAAATTCATATCCTACATTCTTATTGAGGAATATAAGAGAAAAATCTTGAATTGGAACAATCCTTTGAATAAAGGTGAAGCCTTCTGATTAAAGTCGATAAAAGTTAAAGTCTTTTAGTTGATGCCAAGATTAGAATGGGTATCTCAATTAGAGTTAGTGCAAGAAGTATTTTGGTTGGAGCCAAAATCAAACATAGTCACTCAGTTGGATCCGATATGTTTTTAATAAATTGTGGATATAGATAATTTATAATATAGAATCTATGTTGTGGGGAATCTAAGATGGAAAGGATTAAGTCTTTATATCAAACAATGTAAATTTGGTGTGTTTATCTTTTGGTAATTATTATTCCACATGAGGTAAGTTTGAGAGATAATTTTGAATGGATCAAGAAACTTTACATGTTCAAGAGGTTTAATTTTGGGGAAAAGTTATTCATAAAAAGAAACCACCGATTCACCCATCCCCTCTATGTGGTTAATTCGGACTATGGATCTATATTTATGTTCTTGTCTAAACAAAACTGTTATCAAATTTCATAACATTAATTATTTCTCAACAAACTGTGATAACATAACTTGATAATGAATCCCTTGAAATGTGTTTTTAGAGTAAAATTGGGAAAATTTATTAGTTTTTTGGTAAACCGTCATGATATCAAATTCAACCCAAAACATTTCAAGGAAATTCATGATATGATACATCCCCATAACCTCAATGAGTTGAGGGGAATCTAAGGATGTTTTTTCTACATTAGAAATTCAATTACCTTTCTTTATATTAAATTCGTATCTTTCATAACGATGATGAATAAGGGATTCACCTACCACGAGGATGAATATTTTTAAAAATTATTTGATGATATCAAGCAGTATCTATTTTATCCACTGGTCTTGATGCCACCATTAGAGGGAAATCCACTTTCCCTCTATGTGGAAACCCTAGAGTTATCTATTGGAGAACTCATTTCTCAAAAGTATAATGAGGGATATAATAAAAATATTTACTATATTTGAAGGAAAATGAGGTATACTTAGACTAGACACTATAATATTGATAATAACTATACTTCACTGATATTTTTATTATAGAAGATGATACATTATCTATAGGATCATGAAAATCATTTATATTCTTATGTTAACCCACACTAATTTATCCTTACCCATCTAATATTTTCTAAATTTCTATCATGGTGGGATATCATCCTATAATTGTTTGAAATCTAATTCAGGGATCAATATGAAATCAAGAAATTCAATAGTGGACTCTCTCAAATTACATCTTACTGAAGAAAATGCATTGGTTAATACATAGCTCATTGATAATGAAAGGAAATGTTAAAGCCTAATAGGGTTGTATTTGAGATTATACTCAGCTCCCTAGTGAAGTAAATCATTATTTAATCTTTAATACTATCAAATGGGTTCAACAACAATGAAGAATAATATTAATCTCCCATTATAATCTTGTATCTAGCTCTACAAATACTACCACGATGATTAAACATTAATAGTGACTGAAATATTGTAATAAATTATATTAATTGTGAATATTCCATTAAAGAATAGTTGATTCCCTTACATTATTATGTATGAGATTTAATGGATGAATTCATCTATAAGACAATGTTTTCTCTCATCATGCATTCATAGCATGCTCATGATGAAGCATTTGATACTTTATCCATAACCTTGTAAAATCTATAACAAGATGAAAAAATCATTCTTATCATAAACTGTAGAATTTCCTCAACACTCGATAATAATGATATGGATTAAATAAATGGGTTCAACACCACCCATGGTCAAAGTGATCTTTTACATTCATCAAGTGATTATACAATTGGATTAATGTATCCCATTATAGATTACCTATGAAATAGAATTATTACACTTGATCAATCTATTAAAGAGTAGATCTGACAGTTTCACTTGAAGAAATAGGGGATTAAACATCAAATTTAAAACATTCCTTTTATAAAAACCGACTTTGAAGGAGATGTTCAAACTCTTTAACACCACTTTTTATAAATCCAACATTAAATGTAATCCAGATCAACTTTTACCATTGATTTTATAAAACCCCAATGTTAAATGTTTTTAAAATTAATTTTAACATAGGTTTTGTAAAACTTCAATGTTAAAATATTTTAAAAAAACTCGGTACCCTAAAACCCTCATTACTTCTTTTTTTGAAACCAATCCTATCAAACGAATATGAAACTTGATGACCTTTTATTACCATCTATCCAATATTTTAGATGATCATTATCATATTTTCAAATTATTTCTTTAATATCCTATATTTCATCCTTATTTTATGAACCTAAAGGTAACTTTTTCAATCTAAAACCTCAAATTAAGGTTTTGATTGTTTTTCTTACATTATTTTTTCACATGTTGATCTAATATACTATAGCCTTTTCCCTCTTACCACCAAATTCGAGTGAGTTGATCATAAATCATGATCTATTTTCCATTATCAACCTCCAAATTTTTAATATTGTTTATATTTATATATCAATTAATTATCTATTAGTTTCAAATTTGATAGATCTATTTTTTTATTATTTTATTATCAATTATAATTTTTTTTGTTAATTTTTTTCAATATTATATATTTTTTTATTTCCATAAATTTTTTCTCACTATATTTTGTTTTTTTCTATAATTTTTTCTATTTAAGTTGTTTTTATTTATAATTTTTTTTGTTATAATTTTTGGTGGTTGAAATTATTATTTTTATTCATTTATAAATTGCTTTTTAACATGTTTCTCAATTTTAAATTGTTTTTGGAAATATTATTTGTTCAAAAATTTATTCATTTAAATTATATGTTTTTATACATGTTTAATCAAATGTATTTTAATTATTAATTTATATGTTTGATCATTATGTATAATTGTTTCTTATGATCAAATAGTTATACAAAATTTATTGTTTTTATTATTTGTTTTTATGTTTAAAATTTATCTACATATATATATTAATGTTTATGTATTTTAATATATTCACATTTTATATTTTTAACTTTAATAGGATAAATTTATGAAGAACCATTGATGAATATAAATAAGAAGTTGGTGATTACAGGTAATTTTATAAAAAAAATATTTAAAACAAGTATTTTATTTTCTATCCATGCATGAAGTATTTGAATATGAGGAAGTTAAATTCTGTAAAAATCAAGGATCATCTAATTTTTGGGGGTTTTACCCATAATTATACACTTTGGATCTGGCATGGTGAAATAATAGAAAATTAAATATCTAATGTTGATAAACATATTCAGTATGAGATAAAGGATCATATTAAATAATTAATTCATGATGCAGGCCTTGAAACCATAAAAAAATACCACTACTAAACTATTGAATGTAGATTATGAGAAACTACTATTCTCTAGTTACACTAAATTTATAGTCATATAATCAGTGCTGAGATTAGTTAACTTGAAAGGATGAAATGGGTGGAATAATAAAAGTTTCTATGAATTTCTTTATATTTTAAAATATCAACTTTTATAAGGAAACATGATTCTGTATTCCTATTATGACAAAAAATATTATCCTATTGGGTTGGGGTATAAAAATACTTTTCTTTGCCATAATGATTATTCATTTTATAGGATGGTATATTAATGTTTATAGAAATGTACTAAATGGGGGACATCATGATATAATATGGAGAAAAATAAGAAATTTAATTCCTTCAAAGGTAATTACAACAAAACTACTGCTAAATAAATTTGGTACCTTCTTATGATTCTCTATTTGGAAAATTTATTTTAAATTAAAATGATGCAAAAAATTTAAAATGGAATACTAGTGAGCACATACCTGAGGGAAACATAGTTCAACCTAATAATTCACTATTTTTAATGGGATTCAATAAATAAATATGATTTTGGATGTGAAGCTACAAATATTAGAGTGGGATTTTGCACAGATGGAATGAATCTATATGAGAGCCGCAATATCTATCATAGTTCATGGTCTATTTTTTGGTAGTTTAAAATATCTGCCAAAATAAATGTTTAAAGAAAGTTATTTTATGATGAGAATGATTATTTCTAGAAAACAACATCTGAGAAATAGTATTGATGTGTATCTTTCAATATTGGTTGATGATTTGGACTTCGATGTGGGATATGTGTTATAATTATTGATTACTAAAAGAAAGAGTTTGTATTCTATGATAATGTTCACTATAAAATATTTTTTAATATATATATGTATATCTGGATAAAATGTTTAGGTATATAAGACATGTTTTATTTGTAAAGAAGATAGTTCACATTATCAATTTTAGAATGCAAGAAAGGAAGTTTACATGGGACATCACATATTTTTTTTGAATATATCATCATTACCAAAGATTCAAAATAGAATTTAACAATTTATAACAATATAATATTCCTCTAAAACCATTGGCATCTGAATAATATTATAGCAGGGTGAAAAATATTGATTTTATATTTTGAAATAAAGGATGTTTTGGTTATAAAACAAATATCTAGAAGAAAAATAAAATGTTATTTTAACAAACATATTAGAGATTTTTAGAGATAAAAAATATAATTTATGTTATTAATGTTAAAGAAAACATATATGAAGGTTTTATTAGATCTTTTTAGAAAAAAGGAAATAAAAAGATAGATTTTATGATAGATTGGACATGATATCCATGGGAATACATTTGGAGACAGTTCCCACTACAAAAGGAAAAAGAAAATATTTATCTCCGGCTTATCCCACATTAAAAAGAGTAAGAGGACTAATTTTATTTAGAGTTTTCATTGTATTAAAGTACCTATAGGATATTATGAAAATTAAAAGAATTTGGTTTCATTAAATTATCTAAAATTAATAGATATGAAATATCAAAACATTCATATATCGATGAAAAAACTAACACCAGACACATATTGTGGTATATTTCTTACATCTATAAAAAATACAATCATCATGTTATTTTTTTCAAATCCATTTTTAGAAAAAAATTGACCCATTTTTTTGTGTTCGAGAATGAAACTGAGTTCATACTTTTTCAACTAGAAAGGAATCTCCCAGTAATGCTTTTAATATAATAGTTCATATATTGATTCATTTGGTGTATGAGATTAGAATATGTGGTCCTATTTATTTACATTTAATGTAACTTTTGAAGGATATATGAAAATTTTGAGTAGATATATTGAAAATCCACATCAACCATATGCCTTTATTTTTCAGAAATATATATCATAAGGGGAGATAAATTTCTATACTGAATCTTTGTATGAATTAGAGCATATTGGTATCCCAATATCTCAATATTTGATAGTTGATCGTGCAGGTAAATGGATTCTTGGCTTAAAGGAAATATTCCTTCAATGTGATGAAGTGATGCAGACAAATTTATACATTTTCAATAACAATGATAAGGTTCATCCGTATATATCATTACACATTTATGAATTAAAGTAATGATATATGAGAATAAATGAAAATTTGTTGAGGATCAGGTATAAAAGATAATTGTTTCCTGGTATGAAAATAATATCATCACATATTTATCTGTATGAGAAAATTTGAAATGGTTGGAAGGGGGACTATCTATTAATGTGGAAACATTTTCCAGTTTTTATATTAATGGTTATACATTTTACACAAAAAATGGGGATGAAAATAATGTTGTTCAAAATAGTGGGGTAATGTTCATTGCTAAAGAACTTCATTTTTTTAGTTCCAAAGATAAAAAAACAATTACTTCATCAACGATATATATTTTTTTGTTTTTGAGGATATATGGGAAAATTTATTATACTAATTTTTTAGTAACAAGTTTTAATTATAACTGGTTTTATAGTAAAAGTGGTATGAAATATGACAATTATAGATTTACACTCATTGATTTGTAAATCTGTAGTTAGAAAGTGGAACCATTTATCATGTAAGCACATGAAAAGAAAATATTTTATGTTATTAATCCATTGAATGGTCAGTGGTATGGAAATTTTCAAGGGAAAATAATTCATTTGGTTTATGAGGATTATGGTGATGCTATAGATTTATGTATGTTTTCTTCATCTATTACTCAATTTCTAGATGATAAAAATGACTATAATATAAGCAAAATCCGTATTGTATGAAATGATCATGTTGAAGGGATTTAGAAAAACACCTTGTTATTATCCTAATTATTCAATTATATATTTATAATCAAATTTTCATTATGGATCACCATTTTTTTCATCCATTTTTTATTTATATTTTTTTTGTTATAATTCCTTTTGAATATTTTTCTTGTTCCAATTTTTTTTAATTTTAAATTTTTTTTAGGATATAAATTATTTTTAAAAATTTATATAGTTTTAAATTATCTATTTTTATATATTGCTATATATTTCTCACCAATCTTGCATCTTTCTCCCTATTTATACTACCTTTGAGTGAGTTCAAATACATTTAAGATCTATTTACATAAAAAATTATTAATTTTTTATTTTTGATTGTAAATTAATTTTTATGTTAGTTACGAACATTATTGATCCAATCATTTGTTTTCATATATTTTATTATCAATTATATTTTTTTGTTAAAATATTATTGATGCTATATTTTTTAAGGAATATAAATGGTTTGTTATTGTAATTTATTTTTGGCTATATCTGTTTTTATTTATAATTGTTTTTATTTTTATATTTTTCAGCGTTATAGTATTTTTGTGATGGAAATAATCTTACAAAGAAAATTATTTTATAAATTATTTTATCTATTTTGAAAAATCATTATCACACCCGGATTTTCAATTCCATGATTGGATTCAAATCCTCTTTCGGTTCTTAGATTTCTCTTAGTTTCCGGGGGTTCTGAGTATGAAATTTTGGTGTCTCTTGTGTTGTTGATCTATGTAATTGGTCTTGGGAGGTATTGTATGATAATTGGACTCCTATTTTATCAATATTTTGGTATTAGGTTGTGGTGTTTTGGAGTTGTTTTTGTGAAACTCCTAGTGGAACCACTTGCAGGGTAAGTTGTGTTGAGTCAATAAGGTTTCCTTATGTCTTTTCCATTCCTTCATGTTTTGAAAATCACAAACACCCTATCTTAAGGAAAATTTCATCTACCCTAAGATTTTCCTTGATAAGGATAACTTTCCTTCCCCAAGGAAAATTTATCCTTACCTGTTTTTCATTGCTCGTATTTTTAGTCTAAGTCATTTTATTTCTATGTATGAAATTCAGTTTTGTATTTAAAACCTCAGAATCTTATAAATACTTATATATAGAGTATTTTTTTTTCAGGATCCGGATTTAGGTTCTGAATTCTATGAATTCATATTCCGAACTTTTTGAGTTCAGGTTCTAAATTCTCTAAATTCAAATTCTGAAATTTTTGAGTTCAGGTTCCAAATTTTCTAAATTCAGACTTCGAACTTTCTAAGTTTAGTCTCTGAATTATAATGAATTTTGACTGCAAATTCTTCTGAATTCCGATTTCAAACTTTCTATGTTCAGACTCTGAATTCTAATGAATTCAGACTCTGAATTCTTATGAATTCAGAATCCAAATTTCCATGAAATTCAGACTCTAGAATTCTATAGAATTCAGGTTTTAAATTCCTTCGAAAACAGAATCCGAATATTTATGTATTATAGACACCGAATGGTTTTTGGTTAGAATTCTAACTTTTATTCCTTACATTCCGAAAATTGGTTTTGGTTAAACAACCATATTTTTTATTACTCTTTTTTAGGTATAAAATGATGTCGTGCATTCAGTTACTAACTTACCGTTGTTTGAGTGACACATGTAAAAGTCCCTCTGAAATTGAAGGAAAAATATGACCGTTGGAGGAAGGAGACGACCGTTGAGGTTGTGCCTATAAATATGGGCTCATTTGAACAAGCTCAATACTATTCTATGACTCTAGAGATTACATGCTGTTGAAGTGATTTCTAGAGAGAGACTCTCATGCTTAGTGCATACTGAACTTCTTATTCAGAATTGCTTCGTGCGACTCCGAATGTTGCTGAGTATATTCAAGTTCTTCCGGGGATAGGAAGACATAGGTGCTGACTACCTTAAAGTTCAAGGGCTTTTGGGGATAGGAAGACAGAGGTGCCGACTACCTTGAAGTTAAGGGCTTGTGGGGATAACAAGACAGACTCCGATCTTCATATTGAGGGCTTACCCTGGTGTGGGTAAGATAGAATTTCTTGAAAGTATAAATCAAGGGACCTTTATCCAAGGTTGTTGGATACCCTTCTTTTTGGGTTAAAAGATTTACTACTTGTTACTTGTTTTGTTTCAAGTTTTCTGCTGCATTTTGGTTGTTGAGGAAAGTATAACTATCTTATACTTTCTTATACTTGTATAATCTGATTTAGTAAGATTCTATATGCTTTAAGGTAGAATCTTTATCTCTGTAAAATTTTCTTAAGTTTCGTTTCCGGAACCACATTTCCAGAATTACATTCTTGGAATCACATTTCCAGAATCAAGAAAGTTTGTAGAACTAGAGGTTTTGAGAATCTACCTTGTTAACTTTTTTAAACATTACCATCTTTAAAAGTTCCAAATAATTTTTTTAAAGTATAAAATTCACCCCCCCTCTTGTATATTGATCATATACATCATTTCGATCCTATAGTTGGTATCAAAGGAGAATATCATACTCCATACCAACTTAATAATTGGTATCAGAGAAGGTATCTGAAATACTTATATTCACATATAAGTTTTCTTGCTCAAGTTTTTCATTGTTCTATATTTTTACTTGCTTAGGGTATTTTTATCCTTGTTTACAAACTTTTATTACTGAATAGTTTGTGAGGAAATGTTTTCTTTAAGATGGAAAGAATGAACGTGGGTTTGATTGAAAATCTTAATCCTACTAGACCACCTATTTTTGATGGGAATTATTATGAATATTGGAGAGATCGTATGAAGGCTTTTGTTATTAATACCGGAGTAGATAGCTTTGTTATGCTTACTAGAGATTACAAGATTCCTAATACGGAAGTCAGAACTTTTACTAATCAAGAGAAGTTAGAATATCAACTAAACTACAAGGTATTCAATACTTTGTTGTGTTACATGACCTGGAATATATATATCCAGATTTCTTCTTTTGAATCCACAAATTGTATTTGGAAGAATCTTGAAGTAATTCATTTTGGAACTTCCAAAGTTATTGAAACTAGAAGAGTTATGCTTAGAGCTGAGTATCATGGTTTTTTCTTTCCTTAGGAAGAACCTATATGTAAGGTACAACAGATATTTATGACTATTGTCAATAGTTTTCAATCCATGGGTGAAAAAGGTTTGGATGATGAGGAACTTGTAGACAAGATTATAGACATCATGCCTAAGGAGTGGGAATCCAAGAGAACAACTATAGATGTGAATAGGAAAGTCTCACAGATTACGCTTGATGAGCTTTTTGGAACTCTTCTTCAACATGAGACTAGAATGAAAAGAGATTCTAAAAATGTTAAGAAAAAGAATGGGAATGGAAGTGTTGCTTTTACAACTACTTCAAATCATATGAAAGCCAAGACTCCTGAGAGAGTTATAATATCTAAATCTAAGAAGGTTACTATTTTATCCAAATCAAGTGAAAGTGAAAATTCTTAAAATGAACTAGCTAATCTTTCTCGAAGGATGAAAAAGATAATTGGGAAGAAAGACATTCAGTATAGATACCATAAGAAAGAGAGAAAGGATAAGAAAGTCTCCAAAGTCACTTGTTATGAATGCAAAAGAGCTGGATATATAAGGCTTGATTGTCCTATGCTTAAGAAAAAATTAAAAGGAAAATCATGCTGAGAGGAATAGAAAGAAGTGCTAAAAATATAAAGCTAATAATGTTTTGAAAGCTAATGACACTTATAGTACCATTGGTGGAGACTCTTCTGATGAATCCTCAGATTACAAATCTTCCAGATAGAAGAATTTTTGTTTACTTTCCAGATTACCTATTGAAAATCATTTTTTAATGAAAAAGGTACACAATGATGAATCCATAACCAATGTATCCTTGAATGATAATTATAGTGATAGTAAATATTATGAATCCTCAGATGAAGAATCTTCTTCTGATGAAGATAATACTTTACCTAACTATGAAGAAGTTTCTAGGTTTTTTAAGCTCCTTGAAAATGAAATTCTAAAGTAAAAAAAAAACATGATAAAGAAAATTCTAGAATTTATTTTCTTACTAAGGAAATATCATATATTTATAAATATCTTGATTATAAAACCTTTTATTTTGAAATTATTTCAAAAACCATAGAGGAAGTAAATTCTGAGAAGTATAAACTTTCTAAGGATCTAGAAAAAGTAATTTCTAAGAAAAATATTTTCAAGCCTAACTCTAGTGATAAAGCTAATGTTTTGGAAGATAAGAACTTAGTTATTAGACTAAAGTCAGAGATATTTTCCTTAAGGAAGTGTTTTTAAAATTTTACCTTAGGTAATGAAAATTTTGATAAGATGTATTCTCAAATATTAACTTTAAGGAATAATTCTGGATTTGGTTATACTAGTTCAAAACCGATTTTTAGTAACAATTATTTTGTTCCTCAAAGTGCCCCTTTTTTACTAAGTGTCAGTGTGGTGGGAATTAGGAAAAAAATTGTTCCTTAAACAAAACTCAGTCTTTAGGATTTCATAAAGCTTATTTTTCTAAGAAAATGTGGATTCCTAACATTTTGCTTTGTAAAGTTTCTGGATCCAAGAAAGTTTGGGTTCTGAAAGTCTAACACTATTATTTTCATAAATGTATATAAAGTACCAACAGCAATACATGGTATATGGATAGAGGATGTTCCCGAAATATGACTGGTAAAAAAAACTTCTTTGAAAATATTATCAAGACGAAAGAGGAAAATTAACTTTATGAGATAATGCTACGGGAGAAATTATTGGTATAGGTAACATCGTTCTTCTAGAAAAAATTATGATTTCAAACGTTTTATTTGTTAAGGTTCTTAAGCACAACCTCATTAGCATAAGTCAATTATGTGATGAAGGTTACCTTGTGAATTTTAGTAATGACAAGTGCCTAGTACACATTTCCAAGGAAGATTTTATTATTTCTTCAAATAGGCAAGAGAATGTTTACACACTAAACTTATAAGACCTTAGGAGCCATGACCTACCTTAACTTAGTGCAATGGAAGATCATTCTTGGTTGTGGCATAGAAGGTTAAGACACTGTAACCTTAGGAACCTATGAAAACTCTCTAAGAAAAGACTAGTTAAGGATCTACCAGAGCTTAGATTTGATTATTCAAAAGTTTGTGATCCTTTTCAATATGGGAAGCAACATAAATCAAGTTTTAAATCAGTCGGTGAAGTCTCAACCACTGATTCATTATAGTTAGTGCATATGGATCTTTTTGGACCAACACAAACTGGAAGTGTTAGAGGGAAGTATTATGTATTTTTCTTAGTTGATGATTACACTAGATTAACGTGGGTCTATTTTCTAGTAAAGAAATATGAATATTTTGCTTATTTAAAAAGTTTTAGAGCCCAAATTAAAATTGAGAAAAACCTTCTTTGATAACTATTCACAGTGATCATGGAGGAGAATTTCAAAATTTTGTTTTTGAAACTTTTTGTAGTAGAAAAGTCATTACTCATAAATTCTTAGAACCGAGAATACCTCAACAAAATGGTGTTGCTGAAAGAAGAAATAGAATTCTTAAATAGATAAAAAGAACCTTTTTGAGTGAATATTTAGTAGCCAAACATTTTTGGGCTGAAGCTGTAAGTACTTCTTGTTATACTATAAATCATGTTTTGATTAGACCTTTTCTTAATAAAACTCCTTATGAGTTATGAAATGGTAGAAAACATAGACTTTCTTACTTCAAGGTTTTTGGTTACAAGGTCTTCATTCTGAATACTAAAGAAAATCTATAAAAAGTATCACCAAAATATGATGAAGGAATTTTCTTAGGCTGCTCCACAAATTCTAATTCTTAAAGAGTTTTCAATAAAAATACTTGTACTATTGAAGAAACAGTACATATCAAATTTGATGAAACTGATCCTTTTGTTTTTAAACAACCTCAACCTACATCTTGGAATGTGTTTTCAAAAACTGATTATCAATCTTTGTTAGAAGACCCTTCTGATAAGGAAAATTTTCAATGAAATAGTTCTAATACATTTACCCTAGAAGACTTCCTACCCCATGTTAATGAACATGTTTTACAAAACCCAAATAAGTTGTTTCTTAAGAATTGTCTCAGTGATAGTATCATTGGTGATGTAAATCAACCTGTAAGGACTAGAAGTTCCTTAAGGAATGAAATAGAAAATCTAGAATTTCTTTCTCAATTAGAACCAAAAAGCACTAATGAAGCTTTAGGTGATGATGATTTGATAAAACAATGCAAGATGAGCTAAATTAATTTGAAAGGAATAAATTCCGGACCTTGGTTGAAAGACCTAAGGAAACTTCTGTTATTGGAGTAAAATGGGTCTTCAAAAATAAATGTGATGAAAATGGAATCATAGTAAGAAAAAAGCTAGATTGGTTGCTAAAGGATATAATCAAAAAAAAAAAAGGAATAGACTATGAAAAAACCCATGCTCCAGTAGCTAGACTCGAATCTATTCATATTCTACTTTCCTTTGCAACATTCTTCAATTTTAAACATTTTCAAATGCATGTGAAATGTGCTTTCCTTTATGGTTTTGTACAAGAGGAAGTTTTTTTTGAACAACCTCCTGGTTTTGAAGGCTCAAAACATCCTGATCATGTTTTCAAACATACCAAAGCTTTGTATGGACTTATGAAAGCCCCTTGAGCTTGGTATGATAGACTTATATGATTTTTTCGTCAAAATAATTACGTTAAGGGAAATGATGATCCAAACATTTTTATAAAGAAAGATAAGAAATTTTTTTTGATTGTTCAGATTTATGTTGATGACATTATATTTGGTTCAAATCAGCGATCTTTAACTGATTCATTTGTAGATCTAATGAAATCTGAGTTTGAAATGAGTATGATGGGTGATTTAACATTTCTCCTTGGTTTTAAAATTTCTCAAAAACCAAAAGGAAACTATATATCCCAACATAAGTGTATTAAAGATATTCTTAAAAATTATGGATATGAAAACACTAAGAGTATAAGTACTCCCATTGGTACCTTAAATTCACTTGATCTTGATAACACTGAGAAACTAGTAGATCAACCATCTTTTAGAGGTATGATAGGAATTCTATTTTACATGACATCTAGTCGTCCAGACTTAATGTTTTCAGTATTCTTATGTGCAAGATATCAATCCAATCCTAAGGAATCTCATTTAAAGGCAGTGAAAAGGATTTTTCTCTTCTTAAAGGGAACCAAGGATCTTGGACTATTTTATACTTCTGGAAATGATTTTGTTTTAAAAAGTTTTTCAAATGCTGATTTTGGTGGATGTAGAATGGATAGAAAAAGTACATATGTAACATGTCATTTATAAGGAGATTCATTAGTTTCTTGGTCATGCAAAAAGCAACACTCAGTAGCACTTTGCACTGCTGAAGTTGAATATATAGCAGCTGGAAGTTGTTGTGCTCAAGTGTTGTGGATGCAACACACACTCACAGACTATGGTATGAGTTTTACCAAAACACAAATTTTGTGTGATAATATAGGTGTCATTTCCCTAAGTAAAAACCCTACACATCAATCTCATGCAAAACACATAGATATTAGGCATCACTTTATTAGGGATCATACACAAAAATGATATATCATTCTTTAATTTATCGGAACATAAGATAAACTTGCTGATATTTTCACAAAATCTTTAACCTCTGATAGATTTGAATACATTAAATAGAAGTTAGGAATGATAACTATAAGGTAATCTTTTTTATTAACTTTTTGTTGAAACCTATCTCCTTACATTAAGAAATTCCTTTTCATAGGGTGAGTACATTTTCTTAGTAGTTAGTTTAAAAGTTTTTTTTCGTAATGAAATTTTTTGTAGTCAGTTTTTTTTAATAATCTATTTTCGTAGTCTAAATTGTTTTTGTAGTCTAAATTTTTTTTGTTGTCTAAATTTTTTTCATAGTCAGATTTCTAAAATTTTTCGTACCTAAAATTTTCATATTGAAGATTTTTGTACTTAAAATTTTCATAATGAAGATTTTTGTACTTAAAATTTTCATAATAGAGATTTTCGTATTGAAAATTTTCATAATAAAAATTCTTGTAATCTAAAGTTCTTCAAGAAGAATTTTCCTCAATACAAATAATCTTCCTAGCAATCCAAAAGATATGTTTCCTTTCTTAAATTTCCATAATCATCTTTTACTTGTTGGTTTTTTCATCTGTTTTTAAATTTTCGTATTCAATTTTTTCTTAAATCCGAATGTTTTTATTAAAAAACCTCAAAAGATCAGATTCTATCAAAATTTCCTTCCAGCTATCATCTCAACCATCAGATTTGATCAAAAGGATTTTCAACCATTCAATTGAGTATGGAAGCTGAACCATTGCATCAATTGCCTATATAAAGGTCCCCCAATGGTTGTCCCATATCGAAACTCAAGCCTTCGTGTGCTGAAGCTCTTCCCTCCTACATAATCTTGTTCCGAACTTCTTAGATCATTCTTTCTTCCAAATTTCTACCAAAGTCTCCTCTCAGAAAGATATGTAAACTATCAAACCAATCTTAGAATTGCAGATATACAGATAAAGGTTAGTTGATCCGATGTTTTTTGCAAAGTATGATTCTATTATATCCAAGAATATAAAGATGAATGGGTGGGAAAGTGTTTGCCTTTCAAAACCAAAAGCTCAGGATTTGGTTTATCCGGAATTGTTAATAGAATTTTATGAGTCATTAACTTTTTCAAGGAAGAGGACATGAGCATATTTTCTTTCAAGTGTTATGAAAAGACATATTCCATTTCATACACTATGGCTATAAGCTTGGTTGGTATTTCTTATTAAGGGGAAGCTGAGTTCTGCTCACATAAGCTGCCTGATGTTCAAGGATGTTTTGTTAAGGTGAAAGCCATGGATTGTATTGGTCTTTACGAGGTAAAGACTCCAAAAATTCTTCATCTATCTACAAATAATTGGATTCTTGAATTTTTCGTTCAAGGATTCATCATACCGAGAAAAGGAGACAAGGATACTTTGAAAAAAAGTGATATGTACATTTTGGATTTCTTGGTAAACCTAAGGAATATAAATTTGGTTAAGAACAACTTGGTTACGATTGAGAACATAAAGAATGGAAAACTGAAGGCTCAGATTATCATGTATCTAGCCATTCTTTCAAAGATGATTGTTCGGTGTCTATAATCCTTCAAAATCCCTTGCAGATCTAAGTCAAAGAATTTTAAAGTTATGTTATTGAGTGATGACACTCTGAGAAGGATGAAAGTTGGATTTTCTAAAGAATTCGAAGAATTTTATGATTTGCCTGAGGAGGAGGTAGAAGCCTTATTGAAGAAATAGGAAGTGGATGAGACTTCCAAAAAGAGTGTAAGGAAGAGGAAGATGAAGGAATTGGAAGAGAAGAAAAAAACTCCAATGGATAAGGAAACCCAATCCGCACCACCGAAGCCAAAGAAGCAAAAAGCCTATCCGGATGAAGTTGTAGAAAAGTGGAGAGAAGGCAAGAAAAATTAGAAAGAATGGGAGCCTATGTTTGGTATGAACCTTATTGAGACAATGACTTTAAAAGAGAAGGAAGCTGAAGAATATGACAAGCAAGATAAAGAAAAAATGTAGAAGAAGAAGTTGTCTGAGGCTGAAATAGTTCAATCCCTTCTGAAAGCTGCTGAGAAAGCTTCCGAGAATATTCTTGTACCAGAATATTTCTTGATAGAACCATTACTTGAAACCCTTAAAAATAAGTTTGTAATTCAGGAAAAATATCAACAAGAAGTTTTCCAACAAAAAGAAGTTGTTGAAGAAGAACTAGTGGAAGAAGAAGAAGAAGAAGAAGGCAGTGGTGATACCGAAGATCTGATAAATCAAGTTGAGGATTTTCATGAGAAGGAAATCCCTTCTGGGAAATTATCATTATAAACCTCTCAAGCCAAATCATGAAAACTTTCTACCCTTGGGAAGGATGAAGGGAAGGCTGAATATGAAGTAGACAAAACATATGAAGAAGAAAACATCAATAAATATTTTATTCACCCAGATGATGCTGAGGTAGGAGCTGAAAAGGATGAATTTGATGAACAATTTTTTTTTCAGCTATCTGATAGTGAACATGAATCTCCTGATCAAGAGGAAGTCATTCTGAAGGTTGATAAGGGAAAAAAGGTAGTATTTGATACACCTACCAAGGTTGTGGTAAAAAAGAAAGATGTTGGTGGATCTTCAAAGAGGACATCTGCTGAGTTAGAAAAAGAAACCTCACCAAGAAAAATCTCTGATTCGGTATCGTCCCTTCTTGGACATGATTTTGTAGTCCAGTCTTTAAAGAAGATTGTTGGAACTATCCCTATATTTCCAAGAATAGACTCGAGGTTCCAAATTCTTCAACACACCTTAAATAAGAAATCAGATTCAGTATCCATGGTGATGGATAAGTGTGTCAAACTCGAGGAAGATTTCAAGACTTTTCTTATTAGCTATGAAGCTCAAAAAAGATCATGTAAAAAGATGAAAAGTTGGTCAAGGAAGGAAGTTGAATACATGATAATTCTTGATGATTTCCAAGAAAGTGTCAAGAATGCATTTGACATAGAAGATGTGAAGATCAATGATCTCACAAATAGTATTGAGGAGAAGCTAACTCTGGAATAGAATTCCCGGATGCAAGAAGTGAAAGATCTAAATGGGAAGTTGTACTCAGTAGCTCAAAGTTGGAAGAGGGAAAGAGATCTTAGAATCGATCTGGAAGAAAAATTTGCTAAGCAAGAAGAAGTTCTGAAGGGTCATACAGAATCACTTAAGGCTCAGGAAGAAAAAATCAAAGCCTTAGAGAATAAATCAAAAGATCAGGATCATCTTCTCAAATGAGCATAGGAGGATCACAAGGAAATGAAGAACTCAAAACCATAGTGAAGAGGTTGATGCCGAAGGAAAAGGAAGGATAATCTTGTTCAATTCTGATCTTTTGTTGTATTCCTTTCCTTGTATAATTTTTTCCGATCCTAATGAAATTTTGGGTTGCTCTTCATATATTTTATTGTCTAGTACTAATATTTCAGGTACCATATTTTATTTTCCATTCCCTTTAATCGTTTTTGAAAATCACAAAGGGGGAGAAAGAAAAAAGAATACTAAGTAAAGAATAAATTTACCCAAGTATGGGGGAGTTAATCTAAGGGGGAGTTCTTATCCAAGAAGATTTCTGTATGCAATAAAATGCTAAGTATCAATCTACAAATCCAGAATATGATTCTTAGTGTGTCCAAAGCCTAAGGGGGAGTTATTCGTATTCATCTTTGTCCATGTGTTAAGAGAGATAAGTTTTATTTTCAAAGTCCAGAATTTTTTTTATAAGTCCTTATATTATTTTTTGTAAGGATGTTTTTGCTTTCCAAAAAGGGGGAGATTGTTGAGTCAATAAGGTTTTATTATGACTTTTCCATTCCTTCATGTTTTGAAAATTACAAACACCCTATCTTAAGGAAAATTTCATTTACCCTAAGATTTTACTTGATAAGGATAATTTTCCTTCCCCAAGGAAAATTTACCCTTATCTATTTTTTATTGTTCATATTTTTTGTCTAACTCATTTTATTTCTATGTATGACATTCAGTTTCATATCTAAAACCTCAGAATCTTATAAATACTTAGATATAGAGTATTCTGTTTTCAGGATCCGAATTCAGGTTCCTAATTCTCTGAATTCAGATTCCGAACTTTCTGAGTTTAGGTTCCAAATTCTCTGAATTTAGATTCCAAAACTTTTGAGTTTAGGTTCTTAATTCTCTGAATTTAGACTCCGAACTTTCTAAGTTCAGTCTCCGAATTCTAATGAATTCAGACTCTGAATTCTTCTGAATTTATATTCCAAACTTTCTAATTTCAGACTTCGAATTTTAATGAATTCAGACCCGAATTCTTATGAATTCAGACTCCAAATTTTCTTTGAAATTCGAACTTCAGAATTCTATAAAATTCAGGTTCCAAATTCCTTGGAAAACAGAATCTGAATATTTATGTATTATAGACACAAAATGGTTTTTGGTTAGACTCCAAACTTTTATTCCTTACATTATGAAAAATGGTTTGGTTAAACAACCATATTTTTTCTTACTCTTGTTTTAGGTATAAAATGATTTCGTTCATTTAGTTACTAACTAATCGTTGTTTGAGTGACACGTGTACAGGTCCCTCCAAAATAAAGGAAAAATATGATCATTGGAGGAGGGAGCTGACTGTTGAATCTGTTCCTATATATAGGGGCTCATTTTAACGAGCTCAATACTGTTCTACGACTCTAGAGATTACATACTGTTGAAGTGATTTCTAGAGAGAGACTCTCATGATTAGTACGTACTAAAAATCTTGTTCAAAATTGCTTCGTGTGACCCCGAATGTTGCTGAGTACATTCAAGGGCTTCCAGGGATAGGAAGATAGAGGTCCCGACTACCTTAAAGTTTGAGGGATTCCGAGGATAGGAAGGCAGAGGTGCCGAATACCTTGAAGTTGAGGGCTTGAAGGGATAGCAAGACAGACTCAGATCTTCGTATCTATGGATTACCCTGGTGTGGGTAAGACATAATTTCTTGAAAGTATAAATCAATGGACCATTATCCAAGGTTGTTGGATACCCTTCTCTTTGGGTTAAAAGATTTACTACTTGTTACTTGTTTTGTTTCAAGTTTTCCGCTGAATTTTGGTTGTTGAGGAAAGTATAACTATCTTATACTTTCTTATACTTGTATAGTTTGATTTAGTAGGATTATATAAACTTTAAGGTAGAATATTTATCTTAGTATAATTTTCTTAAGTTTCATTTCCAGAACAACATTTCCGGAATTACATTCTCGGAATCACATTTCAAGAATCAAGCAAGTTTGTAGAACTAGAGGTTTTGAGATTTTTCCTTATTTAACTTTGTTAAACATTAACATCTTTAAAAGTTACCAATGAATTTTTTAAAGTATGCAATTCACCCCCTCTTTTATATTGAGAATCTACATAATTTCGATCCTATAGTTAGTAAGAAAGGAGAATATCATACTCCATACCAACTTAACAAGTTGTTGAGGTTGTTTGTACCAATGAGTTGGATTAGTTTTGGGGTGAAAATGATGATTTCCTTTGGGAATTTCTCCTATATCATTGGCCTACATTTCCCTTTTGGTTTACCCTTTGGACCCCCTTGAATTTAGAAGATTATTGAATGTTTTTGGGTGCCCAAAACAGGCCGAACGGTTTGGCCGTACGGTTTACTAAACTGTGTAGCCAAACCGCCCAAGGATGTCCAGGTCATTGAAAACATTTTGAATTTACAACTTTTCTCTCCCAGAAATAAATCTATTTTTCTCCATTAATTACCCATTTGACCGTAGTAGCCATGGGAGGCCTCCAAACTCCCTCAAGATCCCATGGAACCCATATTTGTTTGGTTTTTTGGTGGGTAAACTCCAAGTTTCCTTCTAGTAAGTGTTTCTCTCTTCATTTAATTTCCTCTCCTTAGGGTTTCCTCCATATTTTTTGAAGTTATAGAATATCCAGAAGTTATTCTTTGAACATAGGGTTTGATTTGGTGTCTTTTTGGTCAAATATTGTGGTCTAGGGTTGTATTTATCTTCCTTGAGTTGCAGTAGTGGTGTGGTTGATGTTTCACACAATGTTT
Source organism: Viscum album (assembly GCA_963277665.1). Taxonomy (NCBI): domain Eukaryota; kingdom Viridiplantae; phylum Streptophyta; class Magnoliopsida; order Santalales; family Viscaceae; genus Viscum; species Viscum album. Next base: position 1,780,944,815 of record OY728157.1, read on the forward strand.
TGAGGGTATTGACACAAAAGGGAGGTGATTATGTATTTAGACATTACTTGATCATTTATCATGAATGATTTAATAATTTTTCATGTTACTCATATGTGGTGTGTGGTGCGAAAACTGTTTTTGATGGATTTGGTTAAGCACTTAATTTTATAGTTGCATTTTATCTTGAAATTGGGTGCTTTTCATGTGTGACACTTGGGGTAATATTTGGGTGTATTTTATAACATTTTATAGTGATTTATTTGTGTTTAAAGGGGATTCCAATTCTTGTTTTTTAATGATTTGGTTCCATGTGGGCCTCAAAAGGGGGTTTTTGAATGGGAGTTATGTGTAAAACCTTGTTTTACTCTCTAAAAGTGTTTATGAAAATGTGTGTTTTTCATGTGCATCTTTTGTGGCATTATTTTAGGTAATTTTATGACACTTGAGAGTGGTTTAATAAAAGTTGAAAGGGCTTCTAATTCTGCTTTGGTAGGGTCTTGGTGTGATTTTGGCCTTGAAATGGGGTTTTGAAATTGGTTTTGTTGGAAAACATTGTTATACCCCTTGGGGTTGTTTTGTGAAAATTGTAAAGGTTTTATTTGGTTAAACAAAGTGTTAAAAGGGTGTATATATTCTATTTGTGTTAGTGTGTTCACCTAATATGGTTTTTTGAAAGGTAAAGTGGTGATTTGAGATGTAAAACATTTTTAGAATGTTTTATAAATTACAGAAATATTTTACTAAATTGTGATGTGGGTGTGAAACATGTTTGTGGACTATTTCACGTGAGTTTGATGATACAATGAGTTTTGAAGGTGAGAAGGGTATTATGTGATATGTGTGTGGGATGTTATATGAGTTGGAATATCTTGTAAATGGTTTGATTTGTAAAATCGTGGAACTATATTTTCAAAATTTTTTTGAAATGGAAAATGGTGTGTTTACACCTCTTTTGAAAGAAGGAACTATACTAAAATTGGTTATTGAAAAAGTGTTCCCAATAGGGTTTTCTAAACTATTGAAAGGTGTTTTAATGGAATGAGATATTTTTAAATTTATGTGAATGACTTGAAAGTGAGTTCTTATTTGAATGTTTGTGTCTTTATGGAATGATTTGTAACATATAAATTGGGATTTTGATCTTGTGGTTAGCAGTCTTGAGAAAGTGGAAGTATTGGTTGACTATTTTGGTTTTGAAAAGTGGAATGAATTTTTGTTTTATCCTTTTCTATTTTAGTGATAGACCACATGAATTGGGTTATATGGGACGATGGATGGTTGATGGCATGTCTGGATGAGTGTTAGAATGGATTTGAGGAGGGTTCCTGGTGTAGCATAGAAACATGCATGTCTGAGGCCCATGGGGTACTATTGGTGGATAAGCTAACCGCTGAATCGTTTGTTTCAAAGAGATGATTTTAACGAAAAAAATGATGTCATATTAACTCATTTGGGATGGTGTGTATTTTGTGTTTTTGAAAATGTTGATGTTGTGGGTTGTTTTGAGTCTAAGAACCCCTCCTGTTTGAATGGTGTTTTGGGTTTATGTTTGGTTGGTAAGCTGGTTTGAAGGGATGGTTAGTGGTCTCTTCTAAGAAAATTTTGGGAAGCTTTTACGGTGGTTCGCCTCATTTGTTCGGTTATTATTTGTGTCATGTTTTGACTAATGTACCAACTTGGTTGGGTCCTTGGGTTCTCTCATTGGGTAAGTTACGCCCCCATTAAAGGTTAGTGCACGACTGAAGTGTATAATGAATTGTTTCGCCATTAGAAAATCCTCCAGTTGATCAATATATGTGATATTTTTCTCGAGCTTTGGAGACTGTGTTTTCACCTTTTCTTTTAATGGTTTCTTGGATCCTTTTGTAGTGGGAGAGTGATCGTGGAATATTAAAAGAGACCTTAGTTTCTTTAGTTACCTGATTCGTCAAAGGTGGAAGTGATCTAGGGTTGTTAATGTGGACGAGTGTCTAGATGGTGTTTAAGAGGGCCTTTGGGTCCTTCATGGTCTCTTCAAATAAAGTGCTTACGCAAAACCACTAGTGTGGGATATCTGGTCATGAGAGGCTATTAAGGCCACTTTATGGAATTTTGTGTAGTTTGGGGACTTTTCATAAGGTCCCTTTCTGTGTATTGTTTCTATCATTCACGATGGTAATGTTCGGTGACTCCTTGTGATGTTGTGTGCTCATTTGACAATAAAGGTGAAGGTCATGCAATCCTATGAGAGTCCCTATTATGTTGGGAGTATGTCTCTCTTGCTACTGTAATCCATTTTTTTCATTTTCTCAAATCCGGTTTATGGATTACCGGTAACCATACAGAAATTGATCCAACATAAACACTGATCCAACATTAAATGACGGTCGTGGAACCCGCCAACCAAAAAGAAAATCAGAACAACAGATTCAAATTTGAAAATTAAAAACCAAACTCATCATCATAGACACGATGACCGAGGTGTCTCGATCAATGAACTGCCTCGAGCCACACCCCCGAAATCACCGTAAAGACATCTGAATCACCGAAGATCAACCCCCGGCCCTTGCCACCAAGGCCAAAATCACTAAACCCAGATGCATCACCCAACGCCACTAAACCAGATTATCGGTGAGACCCGTCACTAGAAAATAGTCCGTCATCCCTTTTCCATCATGCCAACACCCACTTCATCGAATGAGGCAGAAACCCTCAGCACATCACAGAAGCATTGCTGGCACACCATGAGAAACAATAGGACAAACACTTGTCGAGATAAACAGAGAGTGAGAAACCACAAAAACACCATATTCATCACCACACAACAATCAAATGCAACCAATACTTGTCGGAAAACACTCGACGAGATCTTGACCAAATCACCAAGCTCGCCGCCTCCAGAAGAAACAAAAAAACATTCCACATACCTGAACGGATTCATCATCACAACTAACACAAAACAACAAATACTTGGAGCAAAACCCGTCGCCACCTTCAGAACCGCACCCGAAGACCAGATCTACCCAAAAATCTGAACAACCGACTCGTAATGCAAAGAAAACCCCAAATCGTAGCACCAATAACCTGCACCCTGAACCATCATCACGCCTCCTCAAAAAACTAGCTAGATCCGAAGATAGAGTGAGGAGAAATCAACAATGGAAGATGACGAGGATGTTGACGAGCCTGCACGATGAGAGGAGACGTCAAAAACACGCCGAGCTGAGTGCCAAGGGAAGGTTAGCCAATGGGGAAAAAGAAGACGGTGGCAGGTGGGAAACCTAGCACCACAGATCCCCTTGGAAAAACACCAAAATCCTTTATTTTAGAGAATGTTTATTACATGTTTCCTTTCCTTCTGTTGTTTCTCACTCGAAGAAACAAGGTGTGATGTGTGTGCATCTTCTAAGACCTTGTTTCAATGAAATGTCGGGTTAGGGTAAGGTGAGTTTGGAATGTGTTTTGTCTTGGTAAACTTATTAGTGATTGCGTTGTAGTTGTTTTTATCATCAAAAGAATTATTTCTATTTAGGGAGTTTCCAAATCCTAACTACAAGGCCGAAGATGCTTCAATCATTTGAGCTTCATCCATGGGTCCTAGAGAGAATTTGGAACGTAGTTAGGGGAAATCCCAGGGTTATTAAAACCCTTGTACAAAGTATTATCCTCAGTGTGAAAGATGAGAATAGTTTAAATCTTTGATGTTGTAATGGTTGAGCACACAGTTTTTGCACGATTAGTGGTTACCGTGTGCCAGGATGCCATATAGAAAGAATGATCCACACGGTTAGCACACGACATCCCAAACCGTGTGAACTAACCGTGAGACCATCCCATCTCTTTAAGTTTGGGAATCTTTCTATGTTGGCCTGTTCTGGTTAGTCAATATGGTTTTTTATTATTGTGGGGAGACCCACTATGGATTTTATGTATGTTCTTTTGGAAAGTTCTAATGTGATTTTACCCCCTTGTATTGGGAAGTCCGTTCGGGCCTCCCCCTGTTAGTTTCCTGTTTTTGTCTTGGGAAAATTTATGTTGTCTCTTATGGTGGGGAGCCCATTTTTCCCCCATACTAGTAACTCAAATTGGTCCCTAGTCTTGTCTTGGATATAGGTAGTCTTTTTCGGAGCTATATAACTACTTACATCTTCCTTGGGTAAACGTTGGGATTGGAGAACGCCCAACAGTTTGGTTAAAGAAAGGTAAGTGTAACCTTGTTCATTGTTATTTTTCATTTGGGAAAACTGCATGAGCCTTGTTTGGATAGATATTGAGGAGTTTTCTTTTGGAATAAAGTCTGAATGAGCTTAATCGTTCTGGGAAAGTGATGTAAGTTTTAGTTGTGAGAGTATTCCTTCCTTAATTGATCATTAGAGGTGTTTTGACATTTGGGGCGAAAATTGGAAAGGGAGTCAATCTTGGTTTGTTGGTTTAATTTTGGTTTTTTCTTTTGGCCTTACTGTGGCTTTCTAGGGGGGGGGAAATTTTTTGGTGGGGATAATTTTCACAGCTGTATTTTCAATTACATGCTTTGATTCAAAACCTCTTTCATTTTCTAGATTTCTCTTGGTTTCCAGGTGTTCTGAGTTTGAAATTTTGGTGTCTCTTCTGTTGTTGATATATGACCCTAGTCTTGGGGGTATTGTATGATACTTGGACTCTTTTTTTGTCAAAATTTTTGTATTATTTTGTGGTGTTTTGGAGTTGTCTTTGTGACACTCCTAGTGGAACCACTTGTAGGGAAAATTGTTGAAGTGGGTTGTACCCATGAGTTAGATGATTTTTGGGGTGAAAGGATGGTTTATTTTGGGAATTTTCTCCCTTATGCTTGGTATAAATTTCCCCATTGGTTTTCCACTTGGACCCCCCGAAATTTGTAGGATTATAAAAGGTTTTTGGGTGTACAAAATAGGCCTCATAGTTTGGCCGCACAGTTTACTAAACCGTGCAACCAAACTGTGCAAGGGTGTCCAAGTCATTAATTTTTTTTTGAATTTTCAATTTTCCCCTCTTAGAAATAAATCTAATATTCTTCATTCTTCCCCCAGTTGACCCCAAAATCCATGGGAGGCCTCCAAGCTCCCTTAAACTCCCATGGAACCCATCTTTGATTGGGTTTTGGTGGGGAAACTCCAGGATTCCTCCAAGCATGTGTTTCTCTCTTCATTTCCTTCATTCTCCTTAGGGTTTCATCCCTCTTTTGTGAAGTTCTAAAATTTACAAAAGTTAGGATTATAACCTAGTGTTTTATTTGGTGTCTTTTTGGTCAAAATTTGTGGTCTAGGGATGGATTTATCTTCCTTGAGGTGCGACAGTGGTGCAGTTGATGTTTCACACAATGTATTGAGGGTTTTGACACAAAAGGTAGGTGATTCCATATGTAGACATTCCTTGATAAGTTATATTGATTTATTTACTTATTTTTCATGTTCCACATATGTGGTTTGTAGTGCGAAAACTGTTTTTGAGGGATTTAGTTAAGAATTTAATTTTATAGTTGCATTTTAGATTGAAATTGGGTACTTTTAATGTGTGAATATTGGGGTAATATTTGGGGGTAATTTATATCATATTAAAGTGATTTATTTGTGTTGAAAGATTCTTATAATTATTGTTTTTTAATTATTTGGTGACATTTGGGCCTCAAAAGGTGGTTTTTGAATGAGTTTTATGTGTAAAACCATGTTTTACTCCTTGAAAGTGTTTATGAAAATGTGTGTTTTTCATGTGGATCTTTTGTGGCCTTAGTTGAGGTAATTTTATGGACATTGAGAGTGGTTTAATAAATGTTTAAAGGGATTAAATTTCTACTTTGGTAGGGTCTTGGTGTAATTTTTTCTTTGAAATAGTGGTTTGAAATGGGTTTTTTGTGCAAAACATAGTCATACCCGTTGGGGTAGTTTTGTGAAAATTGTAAATGTTTTATTAGGTTAAAAAAAGTAAGAAAAGGGTGTATATGTACAGTTTGGGTTAGTGTGTTAACCTAATATTTGGGTTTTAAAGGTAATTTGGTGATTTGAGATGAAAATTTTTTTTAGAATGTTTTATAAATTTCTAAATTTTTTTACTAAATTGTGATGTGAGTGTGAAACATGTTTGTGGACTATTTTGTGTGAGTTTGATGAGAAAATGAATTTTGAAGGTGAGAAGGGTATTATGTGATTTATGTGTTGGATTTTATGTGAGTTGGGATATATTATAAAGGTTTTCTAAATTTTTTTAATGGATTTGTGGATGTGTTAAGAAAATGTAAAAAGTGTTTTGGGCTATTTTGGTGTGAGTTTGATTTCAAAATCATTTTGAATAAAAAGGGGGATGGCGTGACTTGTGTGATGTAAATGTGGAGTGTTTGGTAAATGTGTGATGTAAAAGTGGTATTTTTATGTGGATATTATATATATTGGATTTTTGAACATGTTTGAGCATAAGAGGGAAGCCTGAGTATCTTGGTGGGTGGACGCGTAATAATATGTTAGTGATCTCGAGGGGTTTGGCCTCACTTTCACATAGCAAGTTTGAATCTTACAACAATAACTAAAATATGATGATGATGATGTTGTGGGACTACTAGGTTATGTGTATGATCCCTAATAGTGGATCATGTGTACGAGAATGGATATCGTGATGGTTACTCTCACCGAGATACGAGGTACCTGGGACCCACAATGAACTAGTGCCTAGGGGTTATTTTCCGTTGCTTGTGCTCATTGGATTATTTGTGATTACTGTCGGCATATGGTATGGTTGGATGGAAAATTAAGTAGTGTTGAAATTATTTTTAAATTTTTTGATTCTTTAAAATATCAAACTTGAAAATTGTTTTTCTTTAAAGTTGTATCTTTAGAAATTGTAACTAACATTTGTTGTTTAAAAAACATGCGAGATTTTCATCTTTAAATGTTTATCATATGGAATATCTTAGTGGTGGTATCCTACTGGGATTTTTCTCACACCATACTTACACCTTTGGGTGTATGTAGACTTGGTTATTTTTGTCGCAGGTTTGGGTACAACTTTGTTCCAACGGTTTGGGTTTTTAGCGGTCCATCATGATGCGCTGTTTTAGAGATGGCTTGAGGGTGGTTCCTCTTTCCATGTGGAGGTTATTGATCTGTCCTTTTTGATTTTATTGATTTTTTATAGTATTTGAGAGTTGTTTTAAACCATTTAATTCAGTTCTAAAATTTTTTAAAAGAGGGTTTTGTTCTAAAAATCCAGGTTGGTTTTATTAGGATTGTCTATCGTTGTATGTTTATAAACTCGGGTAAATCGTTCCCAATTTTTGTTTTGTGATACCAGGGAACTTGTTCTACCCTATTGGGATCAAGAATGCCCTTTGGGAATTTCCACAAGAAGGGTCATGTGTGAGATTTTATGGAGACCAGATTCGTAAAACAGGCCACACGGTTTGGCCGCACAGTTTACTAAAATCTGCCGCGAAACTGTGCAAAGGTGTCCACATCATTAAAAACATTTTGAATTTATAATTTTCCTTCCCATAAATAAATCTAATCTGCTCCATTCTTCCCCCATTCGACCCTAGCAGCCATGGGAGTCCTCCAAGGTCCCTCAAGCTCCCATGGAACCCATCTTTGATGGGGTTTTTGGTGGGGAAACTCCAAGATACCTTCCAGTAAGTGATTGTCTGTTCATTTCCTTCCATCTCCTTAGGGTTTACTACCTCTTTTTTGAAGTCCAAAAATGTCTAGAAGTTAGGGTTCAAACCTAGGGTTTGATTTGGTGTATTTTTTTGGTCGAATCTTGTGGTCTATGGCTGAATTTATCTTCTTTGAGGTACAGTGGTGGTGCATTTGATGTTTCACACAATGTTTTGAGGGTTTCGACACAAAAAGTAAGTGATTCCATATTTAGACATTACTTTATGAGTTATAATTATTTATTTACTTATTTTTAATGTTCCTCATATGTGGTGTGTGGTAAGAAAACTGTTTTTGATGGATTTGGTTAAGCGTTTAATTTTATAGTTTCATTTTAGCTTGAAATTGGGTGTTTTTCATGTGTGACTCTTGGGGTAAAATTTTGGTGTATTTTATAACATATTAAAGTGATTTATTTGTGTTTATAGGGGATTATAATTTATGTTTGTTAATTAGTTGGTTGCATGTGGGCCTAAAAGGGGGGTTTTGAATGGGTGTTATGTGTAAAACCTTGTTTTACTCCTTGAATATTTATATGAAAATGTGTGTTTTTCATGTGCATATATTGTGGAATTATTCGAGGTAATGTTATAGGACTTTATAGTGGTTTAATAAATTTTTAAAGGGTTGTAAATGATTCTTTTTAGGGTCTTGGTGTGATTTTGGCATTGAAATAGGTTTTTGAAATGGGGTTTTTGTGCAAAACATTGTTATACCCCTGGGGGTTGTTTTGTCAAAATTTTAAATGTTTTATTTGGTTAAAAAAGTGGGAAAAGGGTGTATATGTACTTTTTGGGCTAGTTTGTTCAAATAATATGGGGTTTTGAAAGGTAAAGTGGTGATTTGTGATGTCAAACATTTACTAAATTGTGATGTGGGTGAGAAATATGTTTGTGGACTGTTTCATGTGAGTTTGATGATAAAATGAATTTTTAAGGTGGGAAGGGTATTATGTGATATGTGTGTAGGATGTTATGTGATTTGGAATATCTTGGAAAGGTTTTATAATATTTTTTAAAGGATTTTTGAAAGTGTTAAAGAAATGTGAAAAGTGTTGTGGGCTATTTTTGTGTGAGTTTGATTTCAAAAATAAATTTGAATAAAAAGGGGGGCGATGTGACTTGTGTTATGTACATGTGGGATTTTGGGTGAATTTGTGATGTGAATGTGTTATTTTCATGTGAAAATTATATTTCTTGGATTTTTGAACTTGTTTTAGCACAAGAGGGAAGCCCAAGTATCTAGGTGGGTGGACGTGTACTAGTATGCTAGTGATCCTGTGGGGTTTGGCCTCAGTTTCACATAGAAAGTTTAAACTATGACGATGATTATGATGGGGGACCACTAGGTTATGGGTATGATCCCTACTAGTGGATCGTGTGCATGAGAATGGGTATTGTGATGGTTACTCTCATCAAGATACGAGGTACCTAGGACCCACAACGAGCTAGTTCCTAGGGGTTGTTTCCTGTTGCTTATACTAATTGGATGATTTGTGATTACGGTTGGCATATGGTATAGTTGGATGGAAAATTTAGTAGCATTTTCATTATTTTTAAAAGTGTTGATTCTTTAAAATAACCCACTTGAAAACCATTTTTATATTAAGTTGCATCTTTTGAAATTGTAACTAGCATTTCTTGTTTACTAAACATGGGAGATTTTTGTCATTGATTGTTTATCACATGGAATACATTAGAGATGGTATCCTTCTTGGATTAAACTCACACATTACATAAACATATTTTTGTAAGTAGACTTGGATATTTTTTCCATAGGGTTGGGTATAGCTTTGCGCCAATGGTTTGGGTTTTTAGCGGTCCATCGTGATGCAGTGTTGTGGAGATGGCTTGAGGGCAGTGCCTCTCACCATGTGGAGGTTCTTGGGCTAGAATTTTTGGTTTTATTCATTTGTTATATTATTTGAGAGTTGTTTTAAACTATTTAATTCTCTTCTGAAATTTTGTAAAAGATGGTTTTTTTTGAAAAGTCCAGATTGGTTTTATTGGACTGGCCTGTTATTGTATGTTTATAAACTCGGGCAAATCGTTCTCAATTTTTGTGTTGTGATACCCATGCACTTGTGTCAGCCCATGGGGATCAATAATACCCTTAGAGACTTTCCACAGTCTGGGCCGGGTTCTGGTTTTGATGGAAACCATATTCGGTTCGGGACAATCATATTGTTATTTATTACAGTTATATAATTTTAATAAAATATAGATTAAAAAACTATTGTTTAAGTAGAATACATCTTTCAAAATGACAGGCATTGATGAAGTGGAATTGAGGTATGTGTTTTTTTTCAGTTAAATATATATATCTATATAATATTTAAATATTTAAAGAAATTAAACTTATTTTATTAATATTATTTTCATCCCTTCTTCACATCCATAGAGGATATTACCTAAAGATAGTAGAAATGGATTATATGTTTACCAAAACTGCCACTCACTTGCTGGGAGAAAATTTTGGTAATTAACTTTGATTATAATGACTTCACAACTGGCCCAAATGACACATATTATAGGACTTACTTGTTTGTATAGAGTTATTATAGGATAAATATTTTTTACCCTAATTGGAAGAGTGTTGACCTGTCAATGAAGGTATTTTATGGGATTTCCTAATGGTAAAATTTATAAAAAATTTTATTTAGTTTTCAAATGGTTTAAATATTATACATTTCTTAATATTTTATTTATTTTATTATAGATGACACTTTATATTCAAGAGGAAAAAGAAACTAAAAAAGTTTTTATCCTTTACGAAAACAATATGGAGATATTTTAATAAAAAATTGAATTAAAAATATATTTTTGGGAGTGAAAAGGACAATTATCCTTGCCTTAAGTTTGATTTTATATATAGAGATACATGGCTGAAGTTTACCCCATGTCGGTAGGAGGAATATTTTAGGGTATGTTTTGTTCTTTCAATTATTTATTTATTTATTAATATTCATTACATTATAAATTATTTATTTTTTGTTATGTAACAGGGTTCTAAGAAATGCATCGAGACATACTGTATAAATATTTATACCCTTATACATTTTCATGTATAGGTTATCCTTTATTCTAGGTAAAAATTATTACTGAAAAGCTTAGTGAATTAAAATCCAAGTCATGTAGTGGCTCTAAGAAGTTTCAAATTGACACTCCATCTCCTCCAAAAATTTATGAAAAATAAATAAGTGTAAGAATTTAAACAATTGAAAGTATATTAATAATATAAAAAAGTAAGTTACTGATAATATTGTTAGTAATTAATTATTAATTTTCATCAATTTTGTTGTTTTATAAATTTATATTACCAATATTACATTTGAAATTATTATTTGGGGACACTATTTAAATGAAAAATACATAGTGGACCATTATAGATAAGTATAGGAAGGATATTATTAACATTTATTTATGAAATCTAGAACACCATGTTCGCATCTGATGGTATAAGGAGGGTGTTATATTTTAAAATGTTTTTTGCTGCACCCCTAGTACAACATTGATGGGGGTGGAATATTGGGAATAAATGGATTATTTTATTGACAACCTCCAACACTTTTAATGATTCAATAATGGATAGTAATAAATAATCTATATCGGTTGTTCTTATAGAAAATATGAGACAGATGTAATAGGTATAGCCTATACAACCTTCTTACCTAGACCGTCTACCTCCTCATTCAAACTTGACCGTGTACTATGAGTTTCTTGATGGGGACCCCCATGTATATATTGCAGCACACATAATTGTATAACTTATGGGATATTATGTACTTAATAACCTTATGTTGTATTTTCAGGTAAGAGTAGTAATAAACGATATTATTGATCCAATTTCTCCAGTGCTTCTTCCTACCGAGGAGGTGTCCATAGTTGGATAGAGTATTGACCATTTTTATCCATTGGACACATGATCAATTTCATCAGCAGACATATTATTTGTGAGTTTATTTTAATTTTTTAGTTATCATTAAATTAAATATTACTTATAATATTTTATTACACGTAACTTATATATGAGTATTTTATATTTAAGGAATCACAACAAAGGAAACTTATAGATTCCACTACCTTCCGATATTCCTTAGGAAGATTCTTTGGTAACAAAGTCAGCACATGTTTTTACTATATTAGATAGCTTTTGAACTATTATATTGAGTAATAATATGTGTGGAAAATAATATTCCTTAAATAAATTTAAAATTGATATCAATGATGTTTAAAATGGTGGTTAACTCACTGTACCGGTGTTACAGTTGTTTTCCATGAAAGTAAATTTGAATTATTAATTTATTTTCATTAAGTAAACATATTTTATATTAACTTAATTAATTTATTTTTCTAATAAGTTATCTCCAAATTCTTTGCATCTAATATTATTTCACTTATATATAGGTTTTTATTTTTATAGTGTATATTTAAAAATCAGTAAACTATTTGAAATAAAAAACCAAACATGAATATTTATCTGAAAATTCAAAAACACAAACATAACATATTAGTTTTTTACATTATTTAATGGGTTATAAAAATTATATATCAATGAACAACTATTAATTATATAATTATTAATTAAAAATATATTTTTAGTGTACATTGTATTTTATATGTATTTATCCCCAAAAGAGAGTAAATCATATCGGTCACACACTTTATTAGGTGGTGTCCAAAGAATATTTAGCTAAATGTTAAAGAAATAAGTTTTATTATATGATTTTAGTTATTTGCTATTAATTTTTTCAATATAAATTGGTTTCGATAATTAATATTTCAAATGAAAAAAGTCATGGATTGCATTACCTAAGTTATTCAATCCAATAGTGGATCAACAAAAAGCTGAATATGTGAAATTTTAGGTAAATAAATATTATATCTGTGAATAATTGGTTTTTCTTACATATCTGATGATTTTTTTAAAATATGATTTATTAACATATTTCATATTCAATAATGTAATTTTGAATGTTGATATTAAATTTTACTATTCTTTTTTGAGATAATCATGACTAGAACATTAACATATTTCAAAGTTTTTCTTTTCTTTTAACACATTTAATTTAAATAAATATAGTATTTTTAAAAATCGTAACATTTTAATTTTTTGGTTTTTGAAAATGTTTCTTTGTATACATCCAAAAACCTAAAACACATTCAAAATTTATTTTCACAATATTATTTATGTTTGAATAATTTTGATATTTAGTTTTATTTAGTCATATATTTTTAATTTTTCCTGTAAAAGTTCTCAATGAGTTTTATAATTTTTTTTGTATCTTCTATATATTTTTTATTTTTTGGGTCCAAATTGTATCCTAAAGGTTTGAGGATTATGTAATTTTGAAAATATTTTTTTAATTTTCATTAACTCTTTTCATATCTTTCATAAAAAATTGACATTGAAAGTAACTTCCCAAACTGGTTTTTTATAAAACCGACCATGAGATCTTGTTGGATACTAATGCAGTTTTGACATAATTTTTTAATAAAATAGATTTAGAAAGATTTCAATTGGGTTTTCTATATAATTTAAAAAAAGGACATCGAAATACCTCTTGGTAGCCTTTCCATGTTTTTTATAATAAAGGAGTCAAAATTCCTCTATAATTACATTAAAGGAAGGGTTGTCAACATTGGTTTAAGAAAAATGGTATGGAAAGTCCCAATCTAAACATAGAATATATTAAATTCATTTATAAATCAACATTAAGTGGTTAAATAAAAAATTTTAAAGTGTTTTTTTACCCAAGTGTGGGAAGAAAATTTCATTCTTTATGATTGACCAAATTCCGAGTGGGTTATCTACATGTTTGGCTTTGAAAAAATCCTCCTTATGTGGATTGAATAAGGATAAAACCTAACTATTTTATAGGAATCTCATTCAAAAACTTGTGTATCACACCATTAAGGGTCCAAGGTCTTTAATAAAATCAAGAGACTTGGATATTTCTATCTATCCCTTATGGATAATTATATGGATTTCACCATAAAATTATATACTTATCAGATACATTCTAGCTCCATCCATCGACCCCTGAAACTACTATGAACACCAAATACTCTTGGCCATTTTTTATATAGGGAATATATGTCATGTGGTTATATCCCCCAATTAGATGTCACTAGTTTAAATATATTTTTCTACCACTGTTTCCTTTTCCATGTTTTATGAGGCTATATCCCTTGGGCAAGTTGGAGAAAAGGATACAATAATTTTAATGAATACTAATATAATCACAATATTTGTTATCCATTACACAATTTTTATGGATATAAATACTTATTAATATAATTCTGAATTGAAGAGGATATATTAGGAATATAATATAAAACTCAACAACTCATCCCATAATCATGTAATGATAAATAGAATGAAACAGTACCTCAACGAGACACTATCTAATATCCTTCAAAATAGAGTGTAAAAAAGACAATAATTCTTGTCCATTCATTGTCATTCATTGTTTATTGGATTATCACACAATATAATATAGTCCCATATATGAAATTCCATGTTCAATTATATATAGGATATAGGTAATCATATTTATTGAGGTTCCTCCACCATCTCTTCAAATTTAAATTTGTAATTAGGAATCGAAAGATGAAAACTAAAAAATATAATTTGATGAGATGGAAAAGTTTAATGAGAAAATATCACAGACATTAAAAAACCATGACATCTATCAAAATTAAATGACATGATCATTTTATAATAAGGTTCTCTTCCAGTCATTCTTCTATGAATTATTGTTAACTTTTAGATCTTCGGTGTTATCAGGAAAGAGGCCCCTAAATCAAGAAAAAATTCAAGGAACCATTTTCCAAAAATAAGGACTAATCCAATAGTTCTTAGACCTTGATAATGATATTAAAAGGTTATATTAATCCCTCCAAAAATGTAATATTTCAAGAAAATTACATTTTAGAACTTCATGTTGGGTTGAAAATCCCATTTTGTAAAATATTATACTTTTTAGAAAGGGTCATAATATTTATACACTAAACAATATGACATCCTAGTTTTAGAGAAAATAATTTAAACTATATAGTTGATTGTTTAATCTATACTACATGAGACTTATTTGACCAAATCCTCTTCATAACACCTTAAACTGTATGATATATTCCTCCTGGTAGCGCAATGTTAATCTAAATTTCCAACATCCTCTCGACATAGAATTAAACTATATGAAATAAGTTTTATCCAATATGAATTTAAAATACTTAGAGAATTATATACTATGAAGTCTAATATTATATAATACACCATATATAAGATATTGATCTACATAATAAAATAATAATAACATATGATATATCTCTCCATATTTGAGTGGTATTTTTATTTAGAAATATTATGGATATAGTAACATTAAATTATCCTAATGTTGTAGTTCTCTTGAATTATGAACAAAATAATTACCTCAAATATATCAGAACTTTGTATGGATTGATTCAAAATTTTGATGGATATGTAATGATGTCAGGATAAGTTATCTTGGACCTAAAAAAAATTCCATTGGAACTCCTTAATTATTCCTGGAATATGAACCCTAATTACTTAATGATTATTTTCTACACTTACCTAACAGTATTATATAATTATCTCATTCTATACATGAGAAACACCTATGAAAATACCCCTAAATAAAGATCCTCATTCAATGAATCTAAACTACATGTAAACTTAGTCCTTATGTAATTATGTTAAACTAAATGACATAAGGTCCACCCTTCATAACATTAAACTTATTAGAGTGGTATCTCTTATATAACCTGAATTTACCTAAATCAGATCTAGTTTCATGTAAGAGTACTAAGAATATGGTTCTTATCTAGTCCGTGATATTTTTTATATCTAATATAAAATGGGATGAAATAACCCCATTTCTTAAGAATCCCAAATATTATACCTTGGGTAAATGTCAAGGAGGTTATTTTGGTTCCATTTATGAACCAAAATAAATATTCCTCTCAACTTCATATGAGCTAGATCGATACAGGGGATTATTAATTATGAAAAATATGTGGATTGATTCTTATATTAGGATATGTCTTAGTGATAAAATCATATATCATAGGACCATGTTGAAAATCCTTTTTTCATTATTCATGGTTCATAAAATATATCCATTAACACCTGGTTTCTTATAAATACATATCACTAGCATGAATCCACCCAGTTTTCCTCTGTACACAAGTCAAATATACATAGAGACTTCATAATAACTTCATATAGATTGATTTATATTCTTTTGGGAAATATAGTTATGAATGAAACATATATTTCAGACCTAGATTTATATTATCATCCATTTCTATTCTTTTCCAAAAGTACAATTACAAACTAATCTTTTTTAGTTCTGAACAAAATGTCCCCATAACCATTTGAATATTCCCTTCCCACAAACCACGATTTATACCTTGATTTTTTTAAATCTCTATAAACCTTGAATGACTACTGGTAATGAGAACATTTGTCTTTAAGAGACACCTTTATTTTTAATTATATTCAAGAAACCATATTCATCCCTTCCAACCATAGGATTTTTTAAGGAGAGGGTCTATATTCTCTATATTCCCCAATAATATTTTAGTGGAACCCATCATTCAAATACTGGTTAGTGATCATCCTTTTTATATTTATACCATTTCATGACACCCCAATTCAAACATATGAGGCTATGATTTGTGTCATTATTATCCCATATTGAAAAGGTGTTAGAAAATCTTAGTTCTTAAGCCCAATTTATGTTTTCATGTATCATTACCACTTAATGGTCCATGCACCACATACCTAAAATATATATACCCCTCTCGATGTTATTATATATTGATATTGAGATTTCACCTTTACCTTTTCAATACAAGTTATCTCATATTATGGAAAAATATGTGTGACCTTAAAAATCTAGATTCACTTGGTCCAGGAAATATGAACTCAAATTTTTTACAATCATTAATGGGATACTCTAAACTATAATTTTTCTATCTATTCTTTTTGTTTGTACTTCAACCTTTCTAGATAGAACTTCATAGCCTTTAACTGAAGTTATAAAACCTTAACACATAGTAATATTTTTTAAGATAAGTGTGAGATTAAAATACATCCCTCAATACTCTATATAACAAGACCCATAATCTATAAATTAACGATACATAATATATATTTTGGTCTAAAACCAATAATGGGATTCCTGATTAAAATTTAGTACTTCTCTTTCTATGTAACCATTTTTAACAATTGAGAAAAATAGAAGAGAGAAATATGAAAAAGAAAAAACTTATTGTGATATCTATATATCCAAATAAAAATTAATTAAATTATCACTAAATCCATTAGTTTAGGAAAATGTTAGTGTAACACCCTGATATTTGATATTTTATTTCTTTTTTAAATAAATTTAATCTATTCGATAGCTTGCGATACACACCTCTCTGATTCTAAATGAACCATAACATAATATACCATTATAACCTAGTAATTAAACTGGTGGGTATGAGTATGAATAACTAAATTGTTAAATTTATATGTCTTAAACTTATATAAAATAAATTTATTGGTTATAAATTAATTATAAATAAAAATGAAAATCATTTGAAACTAAAATAAATGTTTTTAAATAATATTTTTATGCACGCAATGTCTTTTTATTGTATTACATTTGATCAACCACTATTTGTGTTTTATTTTTCAAAAACTTATATATTATATATAAAATAAAATGTTTTATAATTCATCTAATATTTTTAGATATGTGATAAGAATAAATACAATTTTCTACATAAATATAATATTTTTCTAAAATGAAGTTTCCTCTCTTTTTGCATACCTATTTTAAAATAATTATTTCAAAATTTAGAAAATTTATTTCAAAAAAATAAATTTATTTTTTAAATTAAAATTTCAAAATTATATTAGAATTATTTTTTTCATAAATTTTGGAAAATATTAATTTTTCGATAATTATTGGAAAGTATTAATTCTTAGGAAAACTATATATTCATTTGCAAAGAATATAAAAAGTTATATTTTGTTGTAATGTTTTTTAAAAAGTAAAATTAGTAAAATTATATGTTAATTAATCCATTTTTTCAATATAATAAATTTTATATTTAGTTTTGGTATAAAAATGATTTATACTTATTAAAACATTTTTGTTTGAGAACCATTTTACTTCGTAGTTGCTGATTTAATTTTAAATTATTTTATACCACTTATGTGGATTGTATATGATAAAATGGATTCCATATTTAGAATAAAAGTAATTAATATTATGTAATAATTTTAACTTATTTTTGTTTCATAATTAATAGTAAAAAACAAAAACAGTTGTAACCACGATTTCGGTTAAAATGGTTTACCAATGGGTAAAACTAAAAATATATTGGTTAAAATGAATTAAATACGTGTATAATTTATCTTTTATGGCCATATTTATAACTTAACTCATATAATATTTGGTAATGGTCTATTTTATATCCTTGTGTCCAGGAAAGTGATTTAGAATTATTTAAAGATAATGAAAATTTACAAGTGTTTCACTCACATAAATTATAAAAGAGAACCCCTCGCCTATTTTCTCCATACTTAAATATAATTTTGGATTGGAAAATACCTACCAAAATCCCTTCCTTAAAAATATCCATGTGATCATGATTCCCTATATTTAACATAAAACCATTCTAGTAAGGATTTAGGTATAAACCTAAAGAGGTTTTCAGAAGAAGATGTATAGTTCGTAACCATGTGTTTTCATTTTGTTTATTCTTCTACATCATTAAAATATTATTCACCTATAATTAATTAATAAACTAAGTATTTTACATATATTAATATTTTATTATTTTAATGTCATAACCTATATTCATATACTCTTCTATCAAATGGGAAACAAAACCATCGATCGTGTGTACGACTAACTACTGCCTCACAAACTGATATAATTGGTTTTCAATCACCACTTATCACATATGGATGTAATGAAAGATTTAATTTATACATTTATATATCATTTTTTTATATAAATACACTTTTTTAAATATAATAACATATATACATTCTTACCTTCTAATCTGATAGAAAATGATAACATTGCTCATGTGTATGTGTGGACTAGTGACTCCACAAAGTGATGTGATTCATTTTTCATTTCCAATTTATAGGTATGGTAATAATAATTTATTTAATTAATATATATTATATAATAAATATTCTATAATGTTTAATTGTTATTTTCCCTTTTTCAATCCATCGAAAAATGAAAACTGCATTTGTTCGTACATATGGCATACTGTCTCTATGAACGGTGTAATACATTTTTCTATCTATAACCATTATGGATTACTGTAAAAAAATATATTATTAATACATGTGATATTTAAATAATTATTATAATTTTGGATATTATGGAATGATTATTGAAGTACATGTACTAAAACGACTAAACCAAAACATACATGCAAAGTGAAGCAATTATTACCCTGATCAAAAATTTAATCAAATAATTATTAATATATGAGTGATAAAAGATTAAAAATAAATAATATAAGTTAAGAAATATATTATTATTTTAGAATAACATATTTATAATAAATATGTATTTATTATATAGGTTTTTCGGACACATACGAAGCTATTCAAACTGAAAGTTAGGGGTTTATTTTCAAATTACATCATTATTTTGGATTGGTTATATTGAAATCTATGATGGGGTAATTATTTTATATCTCTATATTAAACCCACAATACTTTCTTATCCTCTGGTTATTTTTATAAATTACATTTTTTTTCTATTTTTTCCACTTTATGTACTGAAGATAACAAAATAATGTTTTTAAAGAAAACTAGATCTGTTTTTTACTCAATTGGGAATCATTTTTTTCAATATAGATATTTTCCATATAATTTATTATATAATTTTTTTAAAATTATACAATTATTTATTAAATAAAATTTCACACATTTTTGACTTTTAAAAAATGGGTTAAGAGAAGTCATCTTGTATTTTTCTGAATGATTGATTTTTGACTATTTTACAAAAGGGTGAAAGGAATGTTTTTTTACTGAGTGAATTGAATTCCATACCATCTCTTCTAGACAATTGTTTTAATATTCCTATACATTTTTCAAAGGTCCCTCAAAAAGAACATTTTTTCCTCAATATATTTGAAATTTTTTATTTTAAAATGAAAATGTTGTTTTTCTCAATATAATATACACTTATCTATTTAATGTATATTTAAACATGTCTTTATTATTTGTTGAATGTTATTAATTACTAGAGATGTACTATTTTTATACCATTATCCATATTACTCTAGATGTTTAATGATTATGTTTATTGATTGTGTAAATTATTAACAATTTTCATGCTCGATTTTAAATATGAATGTTTACTTTGATTATGTTTTACAACTTTTATGTGATGAATATATTAGAATTATTATGTGATGGGTAAATATCACTATATACCCTTGATGTATAGGTAGGTCTAATGGTATAAACTGGATTGGGTATTTGGATGATGCCTTATCCACTGTTGCAAAATGTCTTAGCATGATTCCCTAAATTCATGTTTTTGGTGTCCATCATTATACCTTCACTCATTATGAAACTATTTGTTCTTATCCATTTGATTATTTACTATTTTAGGTTATACAAGAATTTACTCACCTTTTATGTTATCAGGTATATGGAATACTATATTATCATATATCTTAACCATATTGTTCATGCTTTATTTAATTTTTTTCTAGCTTATAATATATGATTACTGTTAGTGAGCATCTGAGATCACCCCTTTATTAAATTTACATTCAAGAGGATGGAAATAAGTGTACTATAATTGATAAATAGGGGAATTATAAATGTAATAATGGTGGTCTCTATGAAAATATTGTGTTGTATTTTACATTTTAAAATGTATAATTAGATTCATGTATTGATCTATTTTTCTAATACTAAAAATCTATTTGATCCTTTGGGACATGATCACTTGTATCTAATTCCAATTTAATTAACTAACCACCGACTACTGGATACTATGTTAAGGGTATTTATATTTTTTATTAGATAATGTTTTGTAGAAAACATTGGAATTATATTTAGGAAAATATAGATTAGGGAATATAACCCTATATATTCCTTTAACGATAAGTCTATTTATAGGATAACATCATAATGTATGGTTAAGGTATATATTCTATGGTTTTCCTAGAAATAAATCCATTTAAAGATACTATAATTATTCATGGTTTTGTAACATATATATCTAGGTGTAATAACCATAAAATGATTTTGTTTGAGTGTATCTTGGCCATCATTACTGGTGCATGGTTATTGTTCCTATACTGAACACTGAGTTTGATAAACCCTGGAGACATGACTAGGTAATTAATTTTTTTAGAAACCGTTGTGAAAAAATTTGAATATAATATTATGATTTTAAAATATTCCCAAATATACCATGTTTATGATTCTATGATTCAATATGTATAAATTTTTAAATCTATGTTATGTGTTTTAATATTTTTGAAATTATACATTATAATTCATAATTTTATGATATGATCTCGTGTATGATATTATATATAAATTATTTCAATTGGAAGGAATGGAAACTATAAAAAATCACATAATCCATCGAGGGATTTCCCTCGAGGGAAATATAATGAATTTCAACTGGATTTGTAGCTAGATTTAAACTAATTATAACTATATTGGAAAAGATGACTCTATTTATGACCAATAACCTTTCCTATATGAATTATCCTACTAATCGAAAACATGGGACACTTCATGAATCAATAAAGACCATCATTTAATGGGAATACAAAATAATTTGTAGTTTATAAATGAATAAGTTTTATAGAGAAGATATTTATCACATTTAAATGTAATTAAAGGGGGAAGGTTTTCATAACATTTTATCATCTCTTAGTGGATTCAGATAAATAGTCTTTATTTATTCAAAACATTAAGGATGAGGAGTAATTATTGATCATTAAAAGTAAGTACTTAAAGGAACTTTTCTAGGAAAAATATTTTCCTCAAAAACATTGAGCTGATATGGAGAGACAATTATTCAGTATAATATAAAGGGAATAGGAAAATATTTCTATGTATGAATCCATCCTTACATTGTTTAAAATTATTATTTTTTAATACATACACAATCTAGAGAGTAATATTGACCATTTACTTGATGGGATAAAGACAACCCTTTGAAGGGAACTAGTATCTCAAACCTTCTCATCATATGAGGACATAATACCATGTGATATCAAGATATAGAATTAATTATACAAGGATTATGACATTGAAGTAATGATAGGTAATAAAATGGTGGATGTGACCTCTGGAAAATAAAATATGGAAATAGAGAATAAGAGAAGGGTATAATTTACAAGTCGTAAAAATTGTGAAAAGAAACACCAGGGAAAATTCTTGTGGGGAAGGAGAGATTTATTATAGGGAAAAGGCCACTGGTCTCATGATTTAAAATATAAGAAAGTTTATTCCAATTTTTAATGAATCAACTATAAGGATATGGGTAACTATGAAAATGATTTTCCTATACGTTTAGGGAATTTTCCCATGAATATGCTATGATAGCAAGGCTAATCTTATGTGACCAAAAAAGCTAATGTTGAAGTTACTAAAGCTATGGGGGAGGTACATTAATCATATTATAAAATTTAGCTAATGGTTTAGTTGATTCTATATATTCACACTATTTTATATCATCAAAATTTTATAAGAGAAGTATAAATTCCCTATATCCTTAAGAATGGAGTTATCAGTTATTACTCCTTGTGGATTCTAATCACAATAAAGATGTGTCAATCAGTACACATTATAACTCATACATATGCCTTATTTTCTAATATCCTTATTATACCAATGATTTACTTTGATATAATCCTTTTCATTAGTTATATTTAAAAATATAATACAAAAACTTATTGTAGGGAGAATGAAATTATGATTCGTAAAGAAGATATTGAATTCTATATCATAAGAGGGGAAATTTCATCATCTAAGTCAAATCTAGAACCACCCCTAGTAGATCTTATTAATAAGATCCATTGAAAAAATAGTAGGAATAATCTAAAGACTACAAAGTTATTATTCATATTGAATATATACCTATTTTAAAATAATACATTGATGCATCTCTAGATGAATTACCTTGAAATCCACCAGAGTGTGAAGTTGAGTTTTCTATTGATTTAAAACCCAATACAAGTATTTTATAAAATAATTCCTATAGATAAGCCACTATAGAGTTAGTGGAGTTAAATAAATAACTAGAGTAATTAAATAGTGAGGTATTTACTTTCCCTAGGGTTTCATCTTGGGGATCCCATCTACTTTACATTAAGAATAAAGATGGATCTATGAGGTTGTGCATTGATAATAAGGAAATAAATGATATTATAATAATTAATAAGTATCATATTCCACACATTAATAATGTATTTGATCAAATTAAAGGATCTCAATATTATTCAATGATTGAACTTCATTCTAGGTATAATAAATTGTGAGAAAAGAATGATGATATTCCAGAGATATCATTTCGAATGAGGTATAAACAGAAAGAGTTTACAGTAATTCCATTTGGATTGAATAATGAACCTTGTATTTTTTATGAATCTAATGAAAAATAGTTCAAGGAATTTCTGGACATTTTTTTGGTATTTTATTTATTATATAATTCTGTATTCTAAAATCTATATGGATCATTGGAATCACATGATGATTATTATTAGGAATCTTAGAAGAAATTATTATATGTGTGGTTTAGAAAGTGTAAAATATGGATTCATAATTTTTATTTTCTTATGAATATTTTCTCGAAGGATAGAACCCCAGTTGATCCTTTTATGTAAAATGAAGTCCCAAAACTAACTACACTATTTAATATAACCGAGGTATATAGTTTCATTGGTTTTGTAGGTTACTATTAGATATTTCTTTAAAAAAATTCATCATTGGATAACCCATTATCTAAGCTTACATGTGAAGTTATTAGGTTCATATTTAAAAAGGAATATTATTTGGTTTTAATTATTTAATAAGATATTGTTTAATTCTATAATATTGAATTTACCATCAGAAAATGTTGGATTTGTGATATATAGTGAGGCTTAAAAGAAGGATTTTTTTGTTTCCTTAGCAGAAATGATAAAGTTATTTACTATGCATTATGGTGGTTAAAGACACCTGAAAAATACTATATAATTAATGATATTGTGTTTTCATCTATAATTTTTTCTATGATTGTATTATGACATTATATCGATGGAAAATAGAGTGAAATATAAATAGACCATAAGAGTCTAAAATAAATATTTCCATAGAATTTTTCCAACATAAGGAAGATATAATGTAAATAGACACATAAGAATAATTATTGATATATACACTACTATCCATTAAAGGATTTTTTTTTGGATTCACCAATAATGAGTTATCATGCAATTATTACCAAAATGTGCATTTACAAGGATCATATTTTAAAGGATTTAATATAGATAGATCTAAAAATTATCTTATAAGGGAGAAAATAACTTCTTTTTTGAATTATTTCCAAACTATATTAATTGTAAAATATATTAATTTATTATCCTGATGATGAGAATTTTCATAAGAAAATTAAGGCCATGAATGAAGGTAAACTGGAAAACTTCGTATGTGATGATGGAGTTTAAAAAATTTGTAATGAGGTTATTGATAGAGAAAATATTTTAAATTAATTTATATTTAATATCATTGTTTTAAACCCACAAAAGTGACCCTCTAAGATTAATTGTTTTATTTTTATAATATTGGTGTTATTTTGAGCTGAATAGTAAAAATTGGCCATTTTGGATTTTTAACAGTTTTAAATTATTTCAGTAGTTTGGACATAACATTATCTACACTGATCCAAATTTCATAATTTCTTCTTTTACAGATTCTACACATCCAGGGCTTCATTTACTATTTTTGGACTAAAAGCTGAATCGGCCATATGGAAGCTCAAAAGAAGCTCACAAGTGGGAGAAATAAAACTGTTTTCAGTTCTGCCTAGTTTTAGTGTGGGATCCATAACTCATCCATGGTGGGCCCAACTGTTGTGACATTAGGTGGATGGATGCGAAAGGCGTTTTGGAGAATCTTTTATGAAGGAATAACCGAGTGAATGGGCCGTTTATGGGGTCATTAAATCACCATAATCTGGAGGATTTCATTTTGGAGAGTCTGACAGGACAGAATAAATTCCCATAGTACAATGACCATAACTCTTGGAATACATTTCCAAATCCACTGCGATTTTGAGGGGACACGGAAAAGGTAATTATGAACAACATTCAAGAAGGTATCAATGCATAAAGATGTCATTTAATGGGGATGCAACACGTCAACATCCGGGGGACAAATTCTGGCTATAAATGGAGGAGAGCTCCACCATCTCAAACAATCCCATTCTCCATCCCATTCCTTTCGGGACACCAAGAAGATGATATTTTCGGATTTCTATTTTATTTATATTCTTTTTCATAGTTTTTTAATGCCTTATTCTTCTCCAATCATCTCGATTACCCCATCCATGGAGGGGTAGTTTCATTTGAGTGATCGGAAAGAGGGGAGGCTGGACCTATGTGTTGTGTTTGAGTTTTTGTGCTTGAAATGAATAAAATTTCTTCTTCTTTATTATAATGGTTTCAATTCTTAATTCAGTATTAAATTATGAATGCGGTAGTGTTATGTATTTTATTCTGAAATTATAAATTTCTTTGGTCGATGATCACATCTCCCTCCACCCAATTCTAATCTGTATACGGTGGAACAAGATTAGGGTTGGGTGATGATTGCTAGGCGGTTGTCAAGAACATGTATAGGATTGTATGTCGAAATATTGGTTTATTAGGGAACAACAATTCCAGGTCTGGGATTTCTCTAATTAATCAAGAGACCTTCTACAACCCTAAGCACACTGGAAGGAGGATAGACCCATCTAAGGTTTTAGAAAGGAAAATTATCATCACATCTATCTAACTAAGGGAGAGAGAGGACTCGGTAGATGAATCTCTCTCTTACCAGTTTAAGGAAGAAGAAGAGATAAAATTTGGAAACCATGATGGCACAACACTAGGTCGAGCCGAACCCAATCTAATCACCGTCTTTATCATTTGTTAAAATAAATCAATTTTTGTTGTTTGTTTCTCTCATAGTCATTCAAATTAAATAAAACCAATCTTTTTTTAGAAAACCAACAAAAAGTGACAACCTTGTTTTGTATGTAATCCTCTTCGGGAGACTACCTAGGATCAACTGCTATACTATACTTAGGTAAATAAAATATTGTTTTGCCACGCCCCACGACAAGCGTGCGTCAAACTTGGCGCCGTTGTCAGGGAGGTAGTGCCTCAAAGCTTTTTTTTAAAACCAAACAATCTCTTTTGAATGACCCGTAGTTCAAATAGAAATTTATTAGAATTCGATCCTGAAATTGAGAACACAATAACCAAATTGAGAAATCAAAATCTTCCCAAAGATTTCGAAGAAATAAATCTCACCGATTCAAGTGATACCTTGAGTGAAGACTTTTAACCTTTAATAATGGCTGTAAATCCCAACCGAACCCTATGTGACATCTGTGCACCTCAATTTGCCAATAAAAATTATCAACTTGCAATTCCTACCTTAGAAAATGATTTTGAATTGTAAATTAACACGATCCAAGTGCTTCCTAAATTTCATGGTCTTGTAGGTGAAGACCCGAATCGACATATTCAAGAATTCACCTATGTCTGCTCCAGCTTCAAATCTCGAGCAGTCACAGAAGAGCATGTGAAGTGGAGGGATTTCCCCTTCTCACTAGAGGGAGCAGCGAAGGAATGGTTGTATAATCTGCAACCGGGGGAGATCAGTGACTGGGAAGATCTAAAAAAATTATTTCTACAAAGATTTTTCCCAACATCTAGGAGCACTGCAATAAAGAAGGAGATTTATGTCATCCATCAATCAACTAGAGAAACAATCTACAAAAACTAGGAATGTTTCAAGAAGCATTGTTCAAGTTGTCCACACCAAGAAATAGAAGAGTACCAATTCCTTGTGTGCTTTTACTAAGGATTTATAGACAATGACAGGAATCTATAGGATGCCTCATCGGGAGGAGCCCTCATTGATAAATCACCTGCAGATATATGAATTTTGATTGAAAATATTGCACAAAATTCACAGTAGTTTGGCACTCGAGGTATGATCACTAGAGGAATCCATGAGGTAAGAACATCTGATTTAGTTGATTTAATTAGGAATGAAATGGGTAAACTCACCAGGTTGGTGCGACAAATAGCTATGAACCATGTGAAGGAACAACAAGGACCGAATCAAGTATGTGGTTTATGCTCTTCTAATTCTCATTACACTGATCAATGTCCAGAAGTGCAGGGGATAGAAAGTTGTGATTCAACCTATCAACAAAGGCAATACCAACCGCAAACCCAACTAGGGTATGGGTTTCAACAGAACCAAGCCAGAGCACCTTTTCAGTAGCAATATCTGAACCCGATAGCATTCCAACAACCTTATCAGCAGCCCTTCCAACAAAAAAAACTTTCTAACCACCACCTTTCCAGCAGAATAATTATGAGCAACCATCCACAAGTGCACCGACAAATGAAGATCAATAGCTTAAGACAAGAGTTTCGGGATTAGAAGATAAAATGGACAAGCTAGATGATCAATTTACAAGAATTATGGATGCTCTCACCAAGAACCCAGGTAAAATTTCCTCACAAAAAATTCCCAATCCAAAGGAGAATGTTATTGAAATCACCACCCGAAGTGGGAAGAAGCTCTCACCACCAGAAAAAAATGAGGAGGATGATTCCGGGGAATCTTCTGAAGCTCGTCCTATCCAACAAAAAGATGGAGTTGACAAAAAAGGAGAAAGAACAAGGTTTCAGAAGGAAAGAACAGAAACACCTCTTCAAAAACAACAAAGGGAGAAAAAGGATATCCCAACACCATTCCCATTAGCATTGGTTGAGTCAAATAACGGTGAAGAAGAACGACTTCAATGGGAAATTCAAGAAACATTCCAAAAATTTGAGATTAACATCCCACTACTGGATGAAATCAAACAAATCCACAAATATGCAAAATTGCTGAAGGAACTGTGTACTAAAAGAAGGAGACTGGATGGAAATTAAATAATCAACTTAGGAAGAAGTGTCTCAACATTGATCACACCACCAATACCGCAAAAATGTCAAGATCCAGGGACATTCTCTATTCCCTGCACTCTCTGTTCTTTAAATTTATCTAATGCTTTGTGTGATCTAGGTGATTCAATTAATGTATTGCCTCACTCGGTATACACTTATTTGCAGATGGGATAATTGAAGCCTACTAGAGTGGTGGTCTAGCTCGCAAACAGATCCATAGTTTTTCTAGCAGGTGTTCTGGAAGATGTTCTTGTAAAGGTAAAAGATCTATTGTTCCCAGCTGACTTTTATGTGCTGAAAATAGAAGAAGATAGGAGTTCATCACACTCACCCATCATCTTGGGAAGACCATTCTTAAGGATAGCAAATACCATCATCAATGTGCATGAGGGAACACTCTCAATGGAGCTTGGAGATAGTCGAGTGCATTTCAATATACTCTAATCCATGAAGAATTTGTCAGATGTTTATTCGCTAAAAGCAATCTACCATAAAGAAGGAAAAGAACCAAATAAAAATTCAGAAGAGACAACCTTTGAATTCTTAGATAGTTTGTTAAAATAGGATGGAGAATCAAAATTAGGAGAGGATATTGCGATCAAGAAGTATAAACTCAAGGAGCCCGAACATGAAAATATTATCATAGATCTCTGGAAGGAACTTGCTACAAAGGAAGAAGAACTAGCTAAGAATAATTCCATATGACTTGAAATGGAACATGAGATGAAGAATGTCAAGGAAACCCCAATTAAAACTGTAGAGTGTAAAGGATATTCTCAAACCAATAGGAAGAGGGGATTATAAGAAAAAGAGGAAAAACCCAAAACCAGGTTCGTACGGGTAAAGAAAATTAAGGGTCAATCTCCTGACTCAAGAGAAGAGAGTAATTTTTAAAGAACACCACAAAACCTTAAAAAGAGTTATGTTCACATTACAACAAAAAAGAAACAAATATCCAAAAATATTAAAAACCATTCCAGAAGAACAAGATTTTAGGGGTTTTTCTGGTGTTGTGGTATCTATGGACACAAATCAGACTCTTGTTGGTACAACATGTCTTTACCAGGAAGTAAAAAAGAACCAATGGAGGAGATCCCGCTCCTCTAACATGTCTATCAATAAGAGCCATCAGGTTGTACCTCTCCTTCACACTTTCTTGATGTTGTGATTCATTTGAAAATTGGCTTACATGTTAAATCCACTTGAATGCATTGATGACACTGCAACATTTAAGTGTGGGGGAGGGAACCTTTGTAGTATAGGATTTTCATTTGATGTTTGTTTTCAAAAATAAAAAAAATAAAAAAAAAATTTGTTTTCAAAATTTTGTTTATTTTTCATTTTTTTGTGTGTGTTCTGAAACTTTTGAGCTGAAATGATTATCAATACCATTTTTCAAACCCATTTCAATGAGTGAACCAATCTATTTCATGAAACTGAGGTTAAATGAATGCTGAAATTACTTTTGTTTCAAGTTCAAATCTTTTGGAATTCCATGAAATGTACACTGATTTTTGAATCTCATGCCATATTTCACTGTCTATATCATTAAAATCACTTTCTTGTGAGGCTTCTAAACCATTTTTGTCATATTATTTTCATTCACCTCATTTCTTTGGAGAACCAGACCATGCTTTCTTAAACCAGAATTTGATTTATTCCTTTCAAAACTGGAGGGTTTGGGGTACGCGTGTTTTAAATGATTGAGGCATTTATTTGGTTTGAAGCCCCCTTTTCAAAATAATACTTTTCATTATGGCCCACATTTACATTTATCCTTCATTATAGCCCCTAGTAGCCATGAATTTCCTGTTATGTTAGCCACATTACAAGCCAATTTTCCCTATCCTACCTTCTCTAGAAGTGAAATTGCATGATCTAGTTGAACTTAAGTATGGGGGAAGATGTCATGTGGTGTACTACCTCATTTGGAGATACTTTGGGTGGAAAATAAACTGTGGAAGAGATGTGTGTGATGCTAAAAAAATATATTTTGTTAAAAGATGTGCCTTTCTAGAGCTTTCATGATAAGAGAAGTTGTGCCTTTCTAGAGCTTCCGATGTAAAAAAAAACTGTGCCTATCTGGAGCTTTTAAGAAAAATCATGTTGAAAAGATTGAAATTTTTTCTACTGAAATCCTGAGCTAATTTAATGATGATGGAGCTGATTTTCTACAAAGGGGAAGATAATGAGACCATATTTTAGTGAAAATTAGAATCTTGCAATTTTGCTTCAATAAGAGCCAAACCCTCCTTTTTCAGCCACAAAATTTTTAACATCTAAATCCTTCCAACCGAAAGCCACAAAACAACCCTGAAAAGTACTCATGAGAAACAAATGTCCTTGACTCCCATCGGGTGGAGAAGTAGGAATTTATCAAGCCTATGGTGACTCTTGTGTGAGTTTGGATGATTAAAGCCTTGTTCTTACATTTGTGATATGAGAGAAAATTCATTCGAGGTAAGTGTTTTGTGTGAATGAGATAAAAAATGAAGTGGAAATATATTAAAATATAAAATGGATAACTTGAAATAATTGTTTTTGATGAGGCATGATATCTTTTTGTTTCTTGGAATTGATTTGGTAGATCTCATTGATATGTGTTTTGGATTTGATTTGATTTGATTTTTACTTGTCCAGGAGTCCAAGTGCTAAGTGTGAGGGAATTGATAGAGAAAATATTTTCAATTAATTTATATTGAATATCATTGTTTTAAACCCACAAAAGTGACTCTCTAAGATTAATTGTTTCATTTTTAAAATATTGGTGTTATTTTGAGCTGAATAGTAAAAATTGGCCATTTTGTAGTTTTAACAGTTTTAAATTATTTCGGTAGATTGTCCATAACATTGTCTACATTGATCAAAATTGAAAAATTTATTCTTTTACAGATTCTAAACATCCAGGTCTTCATTTACTATGTTTGGACTAAAAGATGAATCGGCCATATGGAAGCTCAAAAGAAGCTCACAAGTGGGAGAAAGAAAACTGTTTTCAGTTCTGCCTAGTTCTGGTGTGGGATCCATAACTCATTCATGGTAGGCCCAACTGTTGTGAAATTCGGTAGGTGGACGCGCAAGGGGTTTTGGATCATCTTTTATGAAGGAATAACCGAGTGAACTATCCGTTTATGGGGTCATTAAATCACCCTAATCTAGAGGATTTCGTTTTGGAGAGTCTGACTGGACAGAATAAATGATCATAGTAAAATGGCCATAACTCTTGGAATACAAGTCCAAATCCGCTGATATTTTTAGGGGACATGGAAAAGGGAATTATGAACAACATTCAATAAGGGCTAAACGCGTGAAAATTTCATTTAATGGGGATGCAACGCGTCAACATCCGATGGAAAAATTCTTGGTATAAAAGGAGGAGATCTCTACCCTCTCAAACCATCCCATTCTCCATCCCATTCCTTCTGGGACACCAAGAAGATGATATTTTTTGTTTTCTATTTTATTTCTATTCTTTTTCATAGTTTTGTAATGCCTTCTTCTTCTCTAATAATCTCTATTAACCCATCCATGGAGGGGTAGTTTTATTTGAGTGATCGGAAAGAGGGGAGGCTGGACCTATGTGTTGTGTTTGCGTTTTTGTGCTTGAAATGAATAAAATTTATTCTACTTTCTTATAATGGTTTCAATTATTAATTCAGTATTAAATTCCTAATGCGGTAGTGTTAAGTTTTTGAATCTGAATTTATAAATTTCTTTGTTCGATGATCACATCTCCCTCCACCCAATTCTAATCTGTATACGGTGGAACAAGATTAGGGTTGGGTGGTGATTGCTAGGCGGTTGTCAAGAACGTGTGTAGGATTGTATGTAGAAATATTGGTTTATTAGGGAACAAAAATTCTAGGTCTAGGATTACTCTAATTAATCAAGAGACATTCTACAACCCTAAGCACATTAGAAGGGGGATAGACCAATCTAAGGTTTTAGAAAGGAAAATTCTCATCACATCTATCTGACTAAGGGAGAGAGAGGACTCGGTAGATGAATCTATCTCTTACCAGTTTAAGGAAGAAGAAGAGATAAAATTTGGAAACCATGATGGCACAACACTAGGTCTAGCTGAACCCAATCCGATCACCGTCTTTATCATTTGTTAAAATCAATCAATTTCTATTGTTTGTTTCTCTCATAGTCATTCAAATTAATTAAAACCAATCATTTTTTTAGAAAACCAACAAAAAGTGACAACCTTGTTTTGTGTGCACTCCTCTTCGAGAGACTACCTAGGATAAAATTCTATACTATACTTAGGTAAATAAAATATTGTTTTTTCACACCCCACGACAAGAGTGCATCAGGTTATGTGTTCCATCTATACCAAATATAAAAAGGGATTTATTATATGATTCTCATAGAAAGAATTTATTGATGCACCATGATAGCACCAAAATGTATAGAGATTTGAAACAACATTTTTGGAAGGATGATATTAGGAAATAAATTTATGATTATGTGTCAATATGTTTCGTTTTTCAACAGTTGAAGGCTAAGATAAAACATCCAAGAGGAGTCATGAAACCTCTACATATTCATACCTAGTAATCAGATGAAATTAGTATGTAATGTTTCACTGCATTACTAAATAATCCTAGAAACAAATATGCAATATGGGATATTATTGATCACTTCACCAAATCAACATATTTCCACTTGTTAAGAGAATATTTACCTCTAGATACCCATTCATGAATCTATATTAATGATTATTTAATTCATTATGTTGGACCTATTCTAAATATGTTAGATCATCTTTCATGATTTACATAGAAATGCTAGAAAAGTATTTAGAAGCCTCTTGATATCGAGCTTCATTTGAGAAATATTGATCATCCCCAATGTTATGGGTATTTTAATATGACTATACAAACTTTAAAATACATGTTGATGTCATTACCACTTTACTTTCTAGATATATGGGATCAGTATTTACATTTGTTAGAGTTCTACTATAACAATATCTTCTATTGATTTATTGAAACAGTATTGTATGAAGCAGTATATGGAAAGTGATGCCATATTCCAATTTTTTGGGATTATGTTATTAAAAGGAAGCTTTTAGGGCCGTAACTTATTTCGGAGACCAATAAAAAGGTAAACACAATTTATATTAATATTAAAGCATCTCAAATCTGGGAAAATAGTTATGCCGATAACTAGGGGAATCATTTGGAATTTCAAGTGATATATCAAATTTTTAAGAATGTATATTCATAAAAGGGTGTTATATGATTTGATAATAAAGGGAAACTTTTTCCCTCATACAACGGAACTTTTAAAATCACAAAATGAATTGGAGATATGGATTACCATTTTTCAATGACACCAAGTCGATCTAAAGTACATGATGTTTTCTATATATCATTGTTTTGGAAGTACATCCCAAATCCATAACATGTGATCAAATATAATAAAAAAATTGGATTTTAATAAATATTATTATGAAGAGACTATCTTGATTCTGAAATTGAGATAAAAATTATTGAGGTATTAGAAAACTAGGATGGTAAATTAACTTTAGATAAATCATAAGATAGAAGAGGTGATATTGTAACCTGAATAAATTATGATGAAGAACTACTCAAATATGTTCATAAGGTGATGTTCTAGAAATATAAAGGATAATTTTTTTAAGGACGGATGAATGTGACAACCTGATATTTTTTATTCATTTCATTTAAAAAAAATTTAATCTCTTTGACATCTTACCATGCATTCAACCCCGAGTCTAAATGAATAATAATATAGTATATTATTATAACCTAGCCATTAAACTAGAGGGTATGACTAGGATTAACAAAATTAAAAAAATTATATGTTTGACATATGTATAAAAAATTTATTGGCTATCAATTGATTATAACTAAAATTGAAAATCATCTGCAAGTAAAGGGAATATTGATCAGATGTTTTTATATATACTTAATGATTTTATCAAAATAAATTATATTAACCACCATTAGTGAATTATATTGATACAATTTAAATATTATATTTTCAATCAATTTTTTTATCATTAATTTAATATTTTTTTATAAATGGGATATGAAGAAATTCAATTTTATGCTTAAAAACCATTTTTTTCATCAAAAAAGCGGTTTTGTCCCATTTTGCGCACATTTTTTTTTAAATATTAGATTTTTTTAAAAAAAATATTAACATCATATTTTCAAATAATCAAATTATATAAGATTTAATGATTGAGAATATTCAGAAAATATTTTTTTTATGAATAGTGGAAAATAAAGATTTTTAATAAAAAGTGACATTTCATTTAAATAATTTAAAAGTTTACATTTTTATAAACAATTTTAAAAGTAAAATTATTGAAATTATATTATTTTGTGATCCAATTTATGTCATTTTAATCAATTTTTTATTTAATTTTTATATAAAAACATTATATATATAAGGAAGCCTTATCTTGGGAAAA
Organism: Viscum album; assembly: GCA_963277665.1. Lineage (NCBI taxonomy): Eukaryota > Viridiplantae > Streptophyta > Magnoliopsida > Santalales > Viscaceae > Viscum > Viscum album. The sequence continues at coordinate 1,780,979,125 of OY728157.1, forward strand.
CATTTTTTCATTACGACTGTGGGTTTAATTTTAAGTTAAATTATTCAAATTATATTAATTTAATTATATATAATGTATTAATTATTTTTTAGAATAATAATTAATATTATTTAATATGTTAAACTTAATATATTTCATAACGAATAGTATAAATAGAACAAATCTGTTACAAGTGTTAGGTATAAAACGAGTTTACTAGGGGGAAATGATAAGGTTTAAAATTACTTATATAGTAGAATATTTTTTATTTTATGTCCCTATTTATTTGTTATTTGATTCATCATTTTTTCTGGTCCCTTTTTTTTCCCTTTTTTTCAAGAATGTGAGACTGTATTATTTTAAATCATTGAAAAATTACAAGTGTGTCACTAACCTTAATTATAAAAGGGAACCCCCTCACCTATTCTCTCCAAAAATAATGAGACTTTTTGTTCACCAAATACATAAAAATATACATTCATTAAATCCTTCCACATGACATTGTTTCATTTTTTTGATCATAAAAATATTCATTGAATCCATTATGTATAATCTTAAAGAGGTTTTCAGAAGAAGAGTTATAGTTCATTACCATGTGGCTTTTACTTATTTATTCTTCTATATCCTTAATATATTATTAAAATATGATGAAACAATTATAGTAGGGTCTTTCATATATTGTAATTTTATTTCTTTAATTACATAAGCTATATTCATCCACTCTTCCATCAAATGGGAAAGGAAATGTCAATCGTTTATACGTCAGACTACTGCCTCACGATCCGATGTAATCAGTTTTCCATAATTTCTTCTTATGAATGGTTATAATGAATTATTTAATGTATATATGTTTTATTTATGAAATAATTATTCACATTAAATTATGACATCACATTTACCTTTTCACCCTCCACTCCTATTGGAAATGGTAACGTCGCTCATGCATAGTGTGGACTATCAACTCCACGAGGTGATGTGATTCATTTTCCATTAATGATTTAAATATATGGTAATAAGGATTTATTTACTGAATATATATTATATAATAATTATTTAATATAGGTGAATCATTATTTAACTTTCTTTTTATATATCTTTCAAAAAAATGAAATCAACATTCATGCGTACCTACGACCAATCGTCTCCATGAATGGTGTAATTATTTTTTCCATAGCTATCATTAATGGATTAATATAAATATATATATAATGAATATATATTATATTTATATAAATTTTATAAATATTTATATGATGTAACATTGACCAAATTACATTGACCAGAACTACTGAACCAAGACATATATGAAAAACAATGTGGACATTACGAGAAATAATAATTTTAACAAAGAATTGTAATTAAATGAGTGATAAATAATTATAAATAAATAATTTATGGTATGATATATATTAATATTTTAATTTAATATATTTATAATAAATATATATTTATTATAAAGGATGTTTAGACACATATAAAGTGGTTTGAATTGGGGGTAAGGGTTTATTTCACAATCTCATCATTATTTAGGATTATATATGTTAAAGTATCCAACAGGGGAATTATTTTATATTTATATATTAATGAAAATATTTTTTATTATCCTTTTCTATTTATTATAATTATAGTTGTTTCCATTCATTTTACACTACTAATGTACTCAATATACTAAAACCTTGTTTTTAAGGAAAGATGACATTGTTTTTCTACTAGTTCGAGAGTATATTTATTCATTTCTATATTTTCCATAAAATGTAATAAAGAATGTTTTTAATATTATAAATGAGTTATTTAAAATATTTTCACCCATGTTTTAATTTTATAAAATTTGTTAAAGGGAATCTTCCTATCATTTTCTGAATGAGGTACATTTTGACATTTTTAAAAAAGTTTGAAAGGATTTTCTATATAGAGTGAAAATAATTTCCTATCATCATTACTAAAAAATTCGTGGAAGAATCATTTACAAATTTAAAAGGTTCATTTAAATGATTTTTTTCTTAATTTTCTTTTAAATTTCTATTTCAAACTGAAAAGGTGATTTTCTGAAGAAATATTTTAGTGATCTTTTTAATGCATATTCATCTTTGCTGAAATTATATGGTTAATATTATGATTTACTGTGGATGTACTATTTTGATACCATTCAACATATTAATCAATATATCATTTGATTATGTTTATTAATTTTCAAAATTATTAGCATTTCCTATTTTATAATATCAATATGAATTATACATTTATTATGTTTCAACCATTACATACGAATAATGTGTTCAACTTAGTAAGTGATGAGAAGGGCCTGTGAGAGCCCCTCAATGAATCATTTATCAAATGTGAAAAATAGTTTTTGTATTTGGTTAAGGCCTTACCAATTTATTTATGATTTCATTGCATGAGGCTTTGATTGAAAGTTTATGATCTTCAAAATTATGTATTCAATTATTATGAAGCTACTTATTATTATCCATGTGATTATTTTTATAATTATGTTATCCATGGATTTAATACCTACTTTTATGTTATCAGTTATATGGAGTATTTTGTTATTTCATATCTCATTTATATTATTCTTGTTTTATTTACTTTATGCTATATTTTTTTTTGTATTCATACTCTCATCGAGAAACTGATCTCAACCATCTATTATGTCTCCTTTACTTATTATGCCAAGAATTATGTTATGACAGATATATAGGGATATTCTAAATGGAATAATGGTATTTTCAAAGAAAATATTATATTGTATTTTAATTTTTCAAATATAATGTGATATTAATGTATGTATATTGTTTTCAATGACTACTAAAACATTCGATCCCTTTGGATACAATTTCTTGTTTCTAGTACCAAATTAATTAATTAAACCTCAACCCAGGGATACTAAGTTTTAGGCCTTTATATTTAGAGTATTACATATATATTTTCTCTTATATTCATGATTAATAAGTTTCATATTATATCCCTTTACTCTAAGAATTCATGCAATACATGGTGGTTTAACCTTAAAGGTTCCCTAAAATATCCTTTTCTTTCTACACCTATTTTATTCCTAAAGTGTTTGAATATACATAAACCTATCATGGATATTGATAACAAGTGAATTTTTATCCAAGTAACACCTCTTATTTGTAATGATCCTCATGACATAATATTTCACACTACTAACTAGATATATATTTCACCATGATGGGAAGTTCCTCTAAACTTGTATTCCCACAAATAAAATATTATAAAACATATCATTTGTATTTGGTAAATTGTTATCCTCTATATACATGTACCATCCCATAATTTCATAATTAAAATTTCTCAATTTAGGATTTACACATTTTATAACCCAAATAAAAAATTGTAATTGAATACCCTTGATTTTACATATTTTTTCATTGTACCCATTTTTAATGGGAGGATATAACTTCCTATTCACGAACCTTTTTAGATGTACCTTGCAAAACCATACAGCACCCAACATAACTATTCAAGAATCATAACTGAAAACTGTATTCCCCTACATAGTAGGATTTCTATATTGATGGAATTGCGATCTCATTCGTTATTGGTTTATATATCCCCATTCATTAGGTTGAATACATTTCCTTTTAGTTAAAGTTTTCAATAAATAAACAATAGTTTCATTTATACAACTTTGAAGATGTTAAAATACTAATGGAATGAGATATAGAACATACCAGGGTGAAATCCCATAAAGGGTGTCGTGTGAAATAGTTAATTATCCAGTCACATGGCATGTATTTCACATCACCTGGTAAAAGATGCAAGCATTTTCAAATAGGGGAAATGAGATATAATTTCATATCAAAAGTGAAAATAATAATGGACTAATAAAAATAAGATTTCTTACATGCTAATCCTCTCCATCTAAGGATAAAGAAGTTGTTAGGTCTAATAAAACTAAAAATAAAAAAATATTTTGGGGTCCACCATATGACCCTAAAAGTATTCAGTGGATTCCCTCTAGGTCCCTCGACCTAGAAAAATAATATTAGATGAACCTTATGTTCATAATATATATTAGTTCAAATGATTTTTGTGAAATTCATGAAAATGTATTCAGAGTACTTGATATATTTTGAACATTGGAATCCCTAGTCCAAAATTCCCCTTCCTCATGTTCAACATGATGAGCCACTCATTTACTAGATTTCAATTATCTAAGCTTATCTCCCAGTGATGGTATATGTGCCATCATATACTACCAACCTATACCCATCTAAGAAAATAGGTCAAAGAGGAAACAATATCTCATATCCAAGTGATCTAGTCATTGATTATAAGGATTGTGTATTTGAATCCATATCTATTCTACCTATATAAATCATAGTTCAGACACTTAGGAGGATACCAAATTCCTTATTCCTTTATCTCAAAAAATTATCCCAATATACGGTGAAGGTATATATACCACCCTATCAAACCTATATATATATATTTGATAAAATATGGTAAAGAGATAAGGGGTTGATCTATATTTCATTATTGATTAATGAAGTTGAATATTATGATTTAAATGATCCATTTACATTCAATTTTTAGATGGAATTAGTTATCTTGGGGTTTCTATTCAAATGAATTGATGGTTTTCATGAATTGATGAGAAGGGTGGGATAGAAATAAGGTGATTGTTAAGGGTTGAAATAAATATTTTGTTCTTTATAAATAAAATGAGAGGAGAGAAAAATCTAAATTTTGGAGTTTCATTATATACAAGAGGAAGTTTGAATTAGAATTTTGCAATGAGAATTTCTTAAAGGACTCATGAATTTGGATCATTGGTTGTTTAGAATCATTTTTGGATTTTAAAACCATACCTATAATTGTGAATTTTACAATTACATACAGCTAAAATGACTCTTCCATTGAAATACTACCAATTCTTATGTTATTGGATTACTTAACTAGATTTATATCCTATCATTCATCTTTTTCAACAGTATCCAAGTCCTAATGAAGATGTTCCAACTGGTCCCTCATTTACAAGCACTGATTTTCCTTCTTCAATATTACTACTATATGTTGTGAAGATTCATTAAGTACTGTTTTTTTAATCTCAATGATTTCGGTGATGGATTCTATAGTAATCATATATTAATAGATTTTAGTCATCCTATTCTAAGTTATGATAACCTACTTCACACTATCATATTCTATATAGAAATCATACCCACCAATTCTCAAAGTAATGAAGATATATTTGAAATGATTTAACGATCCATCAAGATCACTGAGGGGAGTGTTGAATACTAGTTTTGAGATATTTATCTATACTCACTAACACATAATCTATTGTATTGAGTAATATCTTGGTTTTAATCAGAGTCAATCACTAGGATCAACATGCAACCTAGGATTATATAAAATAACGAGGGCATGGCCTGGATGTCACTAAATTGTACTATCACCAAACTAGTTAGTGAATCACAAAATTCTATCGATTGAGACACTAAATTAGTAAAATATTTAGTCTCTATGTTCTATGGTAAGACTATTGAAATTTAAATTCATAATATGTTAGTCAGTAGATGCAAGAAGAGAATAGAAGATATGTGGTTCAAAATTATCACACTTATTCATTAGAGAATCGGTTTCTTCAACCATCAATAATCGATAAGAATTTATGATAAAAGGATCATATACGTTGGGTAGCTATTAGGCCTCCTTATATCTATATCATTCCCATTAAACATGATAAATATATTACATTCAATTATTGTTTTATAGAAAATGTTTATAATTCATTTTTTATATTTTCTTCCATATATTCTAAAGTAATATGAGAAGAAAATATTGGAGAGGGGTTTGATCCAGTTTGTTTTTTTAGGTGGATATTTAGTTTGTTTGATGTGTTGATGGATATGTTCTTGGAATTAGACTTGGGGATGTTGGAATTTAAGTGGCATGGGTTGAAACTAGTTATGGTTTGAAAACATTTATATAGGGTGGAGTTTTTGAAATTTTGGCTAAAGGGATATTGATTATCAATCCAATGAAATATAATGACCCATACTTTACATACATTGTTATTACTTCAGAATTGAAGCACACTTATTACAACATATAACAAAACTAGGAATGGACCATATAGGTATAGTGTATTTAGAAACTGGGAAACATAAACAACTGGTTCATAAATCATCTACACTGTCTCCCTTTTATTTCATCATATCTAGAGTCCCTTTTGGAATATCCTACTTAATAACCTTATTCATAACTTGGGGAAAGAAAACATACAAAAGGGTGAGATCAAATGCTCAGTAAGGGTAAACAAAAGAAATATCAATCACATCATATTCATAAGAACATAACATTTTGGAAATCTTAACCTGCAAAAGAGATTATAATTTCATAACATGGGATAAATCATAGTAGTGAAATGTAATCCCAATAATAATAACTTAAAACATGATTTTTTTTGGAATACACACATAATCATAGAGAATCATTTCTTATTAGTCAAGACTCATTTCCAAGACTTTCTTAGCGGACAAAGTCCATTTCTAAACCGAGTTCACTCCTCGTTTCAGTCATGTTTCACTGAACCGACTTAACCTACCATTAGAACCATGTATATCTCATGAGATATAAAATCTTTACCCAATTCATTGGAGGGATATATAGGTCCCACCCATCTCATAATGAAACCATTCTTATGTGTGCCACAAAATCATAAATCATACATCATTGCATAAACCATGTAATAAAAATGGGATTCTTAAACAACATGACATCATAAAACAATTCATATAAGACAAAGGAATTCATAAAAATAATTCCATCACAACATAATCAAATAAATGTAATAATAGGGATAGAAACAGAACCCTGTATTATCTTAGATGGAAAATAATTTTGATAAAACACTTGAACTCCATTCTTGAGGAAAATATCCTTTCTACTTCAAAAAATTTTTCCTTTCTTAACATGTCATACAATTTTAAACTAAAAGAAGTTGATTAAAAATAAAATTGAAAACTTGTAAAGTAATATTCTTGGAAATAATGTTTTAAAAATCCACTCATGTCGTATAAGTTAAAAAAAACATTCTTCTCGTACTTTTGTCGGAAAAGTCAAAAAGTACCTCGTACGAAAAACGACAAAAGATTCCTTTCATATCTTTTACTAAAAACTCACCAAAGGGTAAAATTGTATTTAAACAATTGTAGGTGGACGGAAATAATATTACATATTGAGGAAACATGTATGTGGATGATAAAATACACCCCAATAAATACCAAAGTATAAACAATCTTAGATAAAAATGAGATTGTGATATTTTCCTTTACCTTAGGTCTGATTTACTTCGTAAGTGTCCGAACCTCCTGTATAATGATTTAAATAATGTTATTTAATTATTCCATAATCATACTTATTGTTATGATATCATATATGGTCATATTCTTAGCTTCTTATTAGTAATATTTCATTGCTACTTGTTATTTGGGTGTTTATTACTTTTTGTTCTTATGCGTGTTTTGTCGAATAAATTCTTATTCCTCTCTTTAGGTTATATATTCCTCATTTCCAGAATGGTATTAGTGTACTATATATCATATTTATTAATTAAATTCATTTATATAATCATTATGAAATGAAGATCATGTAGAACGAGTCACATCACATCATGGAGACGGTATTCCGTACGTACACACGAGCGATGATATCGTTCCCATGATCGTGGAATTGTATTGGAGTGTATGTATACTATTTCAGAATCAATAAAACTTTAAAATAACAATATATAGTTATTTGTTTTCACCATTATACCCATCCAAGTATGGTGGTGGTGGAAAATAGATTACACCACGGCGTGGAGACGGTATTCTGTTCGTACGCACACACGGTGGTTTCATTTTCCGTAGGATGGATAGATGGTGAAATAGGGTTGGTTCATACTTATAATAAAATATCAGTATATGAGTGATACTTATGTTATTACTTCATAATGAAAAAACTAAATAAGAATAAGTGGAAGAAGAAATAAAGTTGAAATAATCGGTAACGGACATTACCTCTTCTTTGAAGAGCCTCTTTGAGACCTCCTCTTAGGGCACTAAAATTGGTCTTTGAAGAAGACCAAGACCTCTAGGATGTTTCTAGGGAAGTTGAGAAGAGAATTTGTCAGGGTTTGGATGAGATTGAAGGCTCAAAGTGGTGTGATGAAGAGAGGGAAGAGGTGCCCTTTTATAAGGGAGGAGAGGGGCACCTTTGGAAAAACTAAAAATATTATTTTATTATAAAGTAATATTCGATTTTTAATAGCTCCAAATTGATTTATTTCTAATATAAGGTGGGTATGGGTCAAAATACTCTCATCAAATAGAATTTAGACAAGTTTAGGTTTCTATTTTAACCTTATCATTTAGATTTAACTTTAAGTTAGATAATTTTACTTTTACCGTGTCTTCTTGTTTTCTTACACTATAAGGTTAATAAACTTACTATAACAAGACAAAATAACCCCAAGTTGTTTATTATTAATATATATAACCTTATCTAAGTCATTTGGCAGAACCTTATATTTTTAAGAATAAAATAACAATTAATAATATAATATTTGTTTTAAAAACTATTTTATGTCAATTTTGACACTATTTGGTAATTGATTTTTGTGAAAATCATAACAGAAATATTAGTTCCAAAAAAGTTAATAAAATCAATAATAACATGCCATATTAACATATAAAATTATTTTAATTCATAAAAAGTCTCAAATTACATTTATTTGGGTATTTATAACATCAATTATGTCAATATTTCATTAATAAGATAATTACTGCATCATCATTGTCTCATAAATAAATTAAATTATTTAATGTCTAAAAATTATAAATAAAATACCATTATTTAGGAAATATTTTTATCTTTCTAATTAATATTTATCGTCGAATTGATCTTATGTATAACCCCATATTAAAAATGATTTAGTTATTAAACTTTGATTTTAACTATTTTAACCCTTCTTTAAATAAATTAATAATAAATGTCCTAATCTAATCCAAGTGGGCCTAAATGGTCATAGTTTATTCCTAATGTTGTTTTTGGTCGAATTAAACTTATCCAATAGAATTAGGACATGTTTTAGGGTAATAATAATATCATTTTTACCCTCAATTACCCTATTTACTTTTAACCGTGGTAAATAAAAGTAAAAGTTACTATTCACTAAAAATTATTTTCATCTCATTGAACCACATTTTACTTAATGACATCAATCATGTCTCTCAGATTTTTGAAATTCAATTCACAAAAGCGGTAAAATTAAGTTTTATGTAAATTTGCAAATTCTCCTAGGAGGTGGGTAAAAGACGGTGAAAAGTTCAATAAAATTTTTTATATATCTAAAATTGTTATAAAATGAATCCAATGAATTTCATTGAACTTATATAGGTATTATGTATCAATTTTGACCTAAAATAAATTTAAACAAAATAAATAATTATTTAAATAAAAAGTTGGTTTTTAAATAGTAACCCAGTGTTTTCACTATTCATCAAAAATTGAAAGTTTTCAGAAAAATACCAATATTTCACCCTAGGATAATTTCGATATTCCGAATCCAAAAATGAAGTCCATTTTGAAAAATAAAATTTATAAAATTTCAAAAAGTGGTTATTACTATTCATAACGGCTAGTTTTAATAATATTTTAATAGCATATCATTGTTTAGTGAAACTCGGTATTGCGTACAACGCAAGCTATCGAGGAAGGCCACGATTGCGTGTAAAGAAAGCCAAGCTAGTGTTGTGTGTAGTGAAAGATTCCTTTGATGATTTATATAAAAACAAAATATTTCTCATAAAAGTCTCGGGTGTTTTTTTCCCCAACTTCATCCCCGCAAGTTGGAGTCCTGCATTTCTTTCCATAGAGAGATTCATAAGGATCCATCTGAATACTGGAGTGAAAGCTATTATTATAAGAAAATTACACCAAACGTAGGTGTTGATCCCAACCACCTTTGAAATCCATAGAGCAAGCTCTCAACATATCTTCTAGAGTTTGAATTGTCCTCTCAGACTGACCATCTGTCTAAGGATGATAAGCAGTGCTGAAACTCAACTCTATATCCAGAGTATGCTGAAGACTTCTCCAGAACATCGAGGTAAATCTCGGATCCCGATCATATATAATGGAAAGTGGTACTCCATGAAATATTACCACTTTCTTTACATATATCATGGCAAGATGATCCAGAGAGAAGTCCTCTCTAATAACAATAAAGTGTGCAGACTTCGTAAGATGATCAACTATGACCCAGATAACATTATTTCATTTGGATGTTTTTGGAAGTCCTGTGACAAAGTCCATAGTGATGTTTTCCCATTTCCATTCAGGTATGGGTAATGGTTGTAACATCCCCTTAGACTTCTGTCTCTCAGCTTTAACTTGCTGACAAACCAAGCATCAAGAGACATATTCAGCAACATCTCTTTTCATGCCATCCCACCAGAAGTACTCTTTCAGGTCCCTATACATCTTCATGCTTCTAGGATGAATAGATAATGAAGAACTATGAGCCTCATCCAGAAGCTCCTTCTTTAATTCTCGGATGGGAGGAACACAAACCCGATTCCTGAACTTTATTATCCCATCACAATCAAGGTTGAATTCAAGACCATTTATCACCTTATTTTGTAACTCTACATCTTCTTTCTGCGCCTCTTTAATCTTCATGTGTATAGATGGTTGAACATTAATTTGAGAAAGATAAGATTTCTCCCCTTCCATTAGAATTCCAAGATCTATCCTTTGTAAATCCATAAATATTGGATCTTTTGTGATCCTCATCATGGATAAGCTAGCATGGTCTTGTCGACTTAATGCGTCTGCTACCTTGTTTGCTTTCCCAGGGTGGTAATGAATTGAGTAGTTGTAATCCTTAATTAGCTCCAACCATCTTCTTTGACGCATATTCAGATCCTTTTGTGTGAAAATATACTTTAAACTTTTATGATCAGTATAAATATCACACCTTTCACCATAAAGGTAATGACTCCAAATCTTTAATGCAAAGATTACCATAGCTAACTCCAAATCATGAGTTGGGTAATTTTGCTCATGGATTTTCAACTATCGTGAGGCATAAGCTATCACCATATCATTTTTGATGAGAACACACCCCAGTCCCTTCTTGGATGCATCACTGTAGATCACAAAACTTTCTCCACTGCAAGGTATTATTAGCATAGGTGCACTGGATAACCTTCTTTTTAGCTCTTTGAAATTCACTTCACATTCCTCCGTCCAAAAAAACTTAACTCCTTTCTGAGTCAACTTGGTGAGTGGGTTAGATAACCTTGAAAAATCTTTCACAAAACGTCGGTAATATCCATCCAAGCCAAGAAAACTTCAGATCTCAATTACTGTTGTTGGTCTCGACCATCTTTCGATAACCTTTGTTTTTTCTAGATCCATAGATATCCCCTCTTTTGAGATTATGTGAACCAAAAATGAAACTTTTTGAAGCCAAAATTTACACTTGGTAAATTTGGCATAAAGCTTCTCCTTTCTCAGGGTCTTCAATATAATTCTCAACTGATCTTCATGTTCTTCTTTTCTCTTTGAGTAGAAAAGAATATCGTCTATAAAGACTACCACAAACTGATCAAGATAGTCTCTAAAGACTCTATTCATTAGATCCATGAAGATAGTAGGGGAATTAGTAAGACCAAATGGCATCACTATAAATTCATAGTGTCCATACCTTGTACGGAAAGCCGTCTTTGGTATATCCTCCCTTTTGAACCTTAATTGATGATACCCTGAATGAAGATCAATCTTGGAAAATTATTGAGCTCCACGTAGTTGGTCAAATAAGTCATCAATGCTTGGGAGAGGATATTTGTTCTTGATAGTGATCTTGTTAAGTTCTCGATAATCAATGCAGAGTCTCATTGATCAATCTTTCTTCCTAACAAACAGAACAGGTGCTCCCCAAGGTGACACACTAGGGCATATGAATCCCTTATTAAGATTCTCTTGGAGTTTCTTCTTCAATTCCTACAACTCAATTGGGGCCATTTTATAAGGTGTCTTTGAAATAGGTAAAGCACCCGGTACGAGTTCTATTGAAAACTCAACTTCACGATTTGGTGGAAGACCTGGTAATTTCTTTCGAAAAGACATCATCAAACTCCCATATAATGGGAATATTATTAATTGTGATTTTCTCTCCAACCATTTGAGATAAATAACCTTTATTTAGTGGAATCAAGACCCATAAGATGGAATAAATTTCCACTGGAAGGTTATGTTCATCCTTGCATTGATAGACGATCATATATTGATCTGGAATATGAAATGTGACTTCCCTTCTTTGGAAATTGATATGAGCTCCATATAGAGAAAGCAAATCCATGCCAAGAATCACATCAGATTCCACTATAGGAAGGATCACAAGATTTTTAGGAAGCACTTTTCCACAAACTTCAATCGGAGAAGAATTATAAACATTTGATGCGACTGTTGTGCCATTAGGGGTTGTCACAGCTAACTCAACATCTAATTATTGAGGTAATATGGTGATACCCTTAGAAAATTCTTCATAAATAAAAGAGATGGTGGATCCAGAATCAAATAAAACATTTTCTACTTTAGAGTGGATGGTAAGTGTACATTTCACCACTTTGTTATCGTACTCCACATCGCTGATAGAAATTTCATGTGACTTTCCTTTTTCTTTAGCCTTAAGAGTTTTTTGGCGTCGATCATCATAAAAAACCATTGGATTCGGGCATTGATTGGCATAATGCCCCATTTCCTTGCACTTGTAACATTGAAGTGTAGGAGGTGCACTCTGTTTAGCCTTTTCTTTGTTTTCATCACTAGACATCTCCTTCCCATCATTGCGGCATTCAAATGCCCGATGACCTTCCTTTCCACATTTGAAACATTTACTTGTCCATTTAAGACAAATCCCTCCATGTTTCTTTCCACACTTTGAGCATAAGGGAAAACTCATCACCTTTTCAGTGTGCTCTTTGTATTTTCCTTTGAATTCCATTTTCCTCCTCTTATCAAACCCATATGAGTAATGGGTTACTCCAATCTCCATCTCAACCTTGAGAGCACATCGAACGATTTATTCGAAACTATTGAAGTCTCTTATGGCTAACACCCTTCGAAGACTTGGTTTTAAGCCACTAAAGAATCAATCGATATTAATCTCAGGTTGGATAATAATACCAGAAGTGTACCTTGCAAGTCTTGTAAAATTTGCTTCATAGGTACCAATAGATTCATCATCCTTTTGCTTCAGTTCAAGAAACTCCTTCTCCATATTTGTTCGAAGAATATGAGGGAAGTACTTATTGAAAAATAAGTTCTTGAAATCATACCATTCCATGGACTCAATTTCATCCATTTGCCTCATATTCTTAATAAGATTCCACCATTGATCAGCATCACCTTCCAAACGATATACTGCTAAGATGACTTTATCATGTTCAGAACATTGAAGAATTGAAAATATCTTTTTAGTGGTACTGATCCATTTTTCAGCCACTAATGGATCAGAAGACCCACTGAATGAAGGTGGACGCTGCCTCATGAAGGATTCAACAGAATGTTGCTCCTTCCTTTGCTCGTTTGGAAGTCTCGCATGATTCATAGCTTGAAAAATTTGTGTGAGGATGGCTACAAGATTCTGCATTCCAGCTCCCATAACGTTTGGTTGCTTAGGGGGACAATCATTGCATTTCCCGTCACATTTCGCATTAACATGGTTCCTTCGGGTTCCATCCATTGACTAAAACCAAGAAGAATAGTGTGAGAAACACTAATTATAATAGGAAAACCACATAATCAAGAATAAAATTTCACACTTAAGGTCTTATCATAGGTTATTCATGGCCATTTCTAAAACACTAAGATTGTGTTCTATGCTTAGACTTATCCTTAGGGTTCTTACTAAGGCTTTCACATCCTAGTTTCTAAATGTTGACTATAACTTTCCTCTGATACCAACTATAACGACCCATACTTTACATACATTGTTATTACTCCAGAATTGAAGCACACTTATTACAACATATAACAAAACCAGGAAAGGATCGTATAGGTATAGTGTCTTTAGAAACTGGGAAACATAAACAACTGGTTCATAAATCATCTACACTGTCTCCCTTTTATTTCATCATATCTAGAGTCCCTTTTCGCATATCCTACTTAATAAACTTCTTCCTAACCTGGGGAAAGAAAACATACAAAAGGGTGATCTCAAATGCTCAGTAAGGGCAAACAAAAGAAATATCAATCACATCCTATTCATAAGAACATAACATTTTGGAAATCTTAACCTGCAAAAGAGATCATAATTTCATAACATGGGATAAATCATAGTAGTGAAATTTAATCCCAATAATCATAACTTAAAACATGAAACGTTGTGTCATACACACATAATCATAGAGAATCATTTCTTATTAGTCAATACTCATTGGCAAGACTATCTTAGTGGACAAAGTCCATTTCTAAACCGAGTTCACTCCTCATTTCAGTCCTGTTTCACTGAACCAGTTTAACCTACCGTTCCAGCCATGTCTATCTCATGAGATATAAAATCTTTACCCAATGCATTGGAGGGAGATATAGGTCCCACCCATCTCATAATGATACCACTCTTATGCGTGCCACAAAATCATAAATCATACATCATTGCATAACCCATGTAATAAAAATAGGATTCTTAAACATCGTGACATCATAAAACAATTCATATAAGATAAAAGAATTCATAAAAATAATTCCATCACAAAATAATCAAATAATTGTAATAATAGGGATAGAAATAGAACCCTATATTATCATAGATGGAAAATAATTTTGATAAAACACTTGAACTCCATTCTTGAGGAAAATATCCTTTCTACTTCAAAAACATTTTCCTTTCTTAACATGTCATACAATTTTAAACTAAAAGAAGTTGATTGAAAATAAACTTTAAAACTTGTAAAGGAAGCTTCTTGGAAATAATGTTTTAAAAATCCATTCATTCTGTATAAGTTAAAAAAAACATTCTTCTCGTACTTTTTTTCAGAAAAGTCAAAAAGTACCTCGTACAAAAAATGACAAAATATTCCTTCCATATCTTTTAATAAAAACTCACCGAAGGGTAAAATTGGATTTAATAAATTTTAGGTGGATGGAAATAATATTACATATTAAGGAAACATGGATGTGGATGATAAAATACACCCTAGTAAATACCAAAGTATAAACAATCTCGGATAAAAATGAGATTGTGATATTTTCCCTTACCTTAGGTCCGATTTGCTTTGTAAGTGTCTGAAACTCCTGTATAATGATTTAAATAATGTTATTTAATTATTACAGAGTCATAATTATTGTTATGATATCATATATGGTCATATTTCTAGCTTCTTATTAGTAATATTTCATTGCTACTTGTTATTTGGGTGTTTATTACTTTTTGTTCTTATGCATGTTTTGTCGAATAAATTCTTATTCCTCTCTTTAGGTTATAGATACCTAATTTCCAGAATGGTATTAGTGTACTATATATCATATTTATTCATTAAATTCATTTATATAATCATTATGCAATGAAGATCATGTAGAACGAGTCGCATCACATCGTGGAGACGGTATTCCGTACATACACACGAGCGATGATATCGTTCCCATGATTGTGGAGTTGTATTGGAGTGTATGTATCCTATTTTAGAATCAATAAAACTTTACAATAATCATATATAGTTATTTATTTTCACCATTATACCCATCCAAGTAAGGTGGTGGTGGACAATAGATTACACCACAGCGTGGAGACGGTATTCCGTACGTACGCACACGCGGTGATTTCGTTTTCTGTAGGATGGATAGATGGTGAAATAGGGTTGTTTCATACTTATAATAACATATCATTATATGATTTATACTGATGTTATTACTTCATAATGAAACAAATAAAGAAGAAGAAGTGGAAGAAGAAATAATGTTGAAAGAATCGATAATGGACATTACCTCTTCTTTGAAGCACCTCTTTGAGACCTCCTCTTAGGGCACTAAAATTGGTCTTTGAAGAAGACCAAGACCTCTAGGATGTTGCTAGGGAAGTGGAGAAAATAATTTTTCAGGGGTTGGCCGAGCTTGAAGGCTCAAAGTGGTTCGAGGAAGAGAGGGAGGAGGTGCCCTTTTACAAGGGAGGAGAGGGGCACCTTTGGAAAAACTAAAAATATTATTTTATTATAAAGTCATATTCGGTTTTTAATAGCTCCAAATTTATTTATTTCTAATCTAAGGTGGGGATGGGTCTAACTCCTCTCATCAAATAGAATTTCGAAAAATTTAGGTTTCTATTTTAACTTCATAATTTAGATTTAACTTTAAGTTAGATAATTTTACTTTTACCGTGTCTTCTTGTTTTCTTACACTATAAGGTTAATAAACTTACTATAACAAGCCAAACGAACCCCAAGTTGTTTATTATTAATATATATAACCTTATCTAAGTCATTTGGCCAAACCTTATATTTTTAGGAATAAAATAACAATTAATAATATAATATTTGTTTTAAAAACTATTTTATGTCAATTTTGACACTATTTGGTAATTGATTTTTGTTAAAATCATAACAGAAATATTAGTTCAAAAAAAGTTAATAAAATAAATAATAAATGTCATATTAACACAGAAAATTAGTTTAATTTATAAAAAGTCACAAATTAAATTTATTTGGGTATTTATAACATCAATTATGTCAATATTTCATTAATAAGATAATTACTGCATCATCATTGTGTCATAAAGAAATTAAATTATTTAATGTCTAAAAATTAAAAATAAAATACCATTATGTATGAAATATTTTTACCTTTCTAATTAATATATATAGTGGAATTTATCTTATGTATAACCCTATATTAAAAATGATTTATTTATTAAACTTTGATTTTAACTATTTTAACCCTTCTTTAAATAAATTAATAATAAATGTCCTAATTAAATCCAAGTGGGCCTAAATGGTCATATTTTATTCATAAGGTTGTTTTTGGTCGAATTACACTTATCCAATAGAATTAATACATATTTTAGGGTAATAATAATATCATTTTTACCCTTAATTACCCTATTTAATTTTAACTGTGGTAAATAAAAGTAAAAAGTTACTATTCACCAAAAATTATTTTCATCTCATTGAACCACATTTTACTTACTGACATCAACCATGTCTGTCGGATTTTTAAAATTCCATTCACAAAAGCGGTAAAATTAAGTTTTATGTAAATTTTCAAATTCTCCTAGGAGGTGGGTAAAAGATGGTGAAAAGTTCAATAAATTTTTTTATATATCTAAAATTATTATAAAATGACTCCAATAAATTGCATTGAACTTATATAGGTATTATGTATCAATTTTGAACGAAAATAAATTTAAACAAAATAAATAATTATTTAAATAAAAAGTCGATTTTTAAATAGTAACCCAGTGTTTTCACTATTCATCAAAAATTGAAAGTTTTCATAAAAATACCAAAATTTCACCCTTGGCTAATTTCGATATTCCAAATCCAAAAATTAATTCTATTTTGATAAATAAAGTTTATAAATTTCAAAAAGTAGTTATTACTATTCATAAAGGCTAGTTTTAATAATATTTTAATAGCATATCGTTGTTTAGTGAAACTAGGTATTGCGTACAATGAAAGCTATCGAGGAAGGCCGTGATTGCGTGTAAAGCAAGCCAAGCTAGTGTTGCATGTAGTGAAATATTCCTTTGATGATTTATATAAAAATAAAATATTTCTCATAAAAGTCTCGGGTGTTACATGAAAACCTACTGGTATTTGTACTTTGGATTAAATGTGTATTGTTATATTGGATTTTAAATTTTATATAATTAACCTCAATTGGTTTCCCTATTTGAAGAGAATCATTTATAGAAGGAATGGTAAGGCAATTCTCACTTTTATGGTCATATTTTTCACAAAATAAAGAAACACAATATATATTTTTATTTTTTTATACATTCATATTATGAATCTCATTAAAAATTTTAGTGATGGATTGAATTTTATCCCTAAGGATTTATTATTAAATAATAGTGTACCTCCAACCATTTTTTGGAAGATTCTCATTTTAGCTGAGGTTCCCTATGTTTGGTTTTGTTCACAAAGTTCATCAATACACACATAAGAATAATTTGAGGCTTTGTTTTTAAAGGTTTCAATAAACATTATGTCGATGAACTATTTATTTACTATACCTAACCCGCCATAAATTATTCTAAATTATTATTGGATTGAAACACTATTTGGTGGTCCCCTGTTTTGTGTGTATTTAATCATTATCTATGTTTTATAAAATGAATCATTTTTCAACAAAATTTATGATTAAATTTTTAATTGAATATTTTGTTCATGGTGAAAATATTTTTTATAGTGATCCATTAGAAATTATTCTTATGATTGAATGGATTATGGTATCTAATAGTTTAAACAATTATTGGCCCGAGGAATCTAAGAAAACAGAATGCTCTAAATCTTAGTCTACTCAGGTTGATGTGGGGGGAACATGGTCCTACCAATGTTATTGAACTCTTTGACCTGAATGTATGTAATTTCAAACTCCATCCTATGAAACATTTGAGTCTGTTTTGAGATATTTAGTTTAAAGACATAATAGTAATCTCTTTGGTTATATTGTTTAATAGAAGATAAAACATTGGGCTAGGTAGGTATGAGGAAGTCATAAAAGGTTTGATCCACCACATTCACAAAGTTAGGGGATGCCTCATTTGGATTTCTATTTTGGTACCAGTCAGGGTATATGATTTAGTTTCATGGATGTAACTCCAATGGAGTTAACAAAATATTATAATATAGATTCTTAGGAAATGTATAATCTTATTTTAAACGACTCCAAGCTACACATGATTCCCTAGTCCTTGAATCATATACCCTATATAGTTGGTTTGAATGGTCATGAGTATAGGTACAAATATACATGTATGGAAATAATTTGGAAAATATTATAGAAATTTGGGTTCCAGTAGTGAAAAAAAGTGATTAGAGATTGAGAGTGTCCCTAATAACAAAACCAGAGTTTTTTAATCCATGAACATCTACGAAGTATCCTAATGAAACCTGAACATTCTACATTGATATTTGGATATAAAGTGCCCAAATTTTGGATTCATTTGAAATGAGTAACTACATTACAAAATATATATGAGAATTAAATCAGTAAGAATCGTTTGATTCTATAATATTTTTAATTTTTTATTGCATGAACTTATTTTAAATGATTACAATTTCATAAATTTAAGAGTTCTACATTCATGAAAATATGAACCACATCCATATATCATAAGTTTAATACTAAAACCATCCATAAAAAAATCAACTATACATTTTAAGAATCATTGAGATAATAACTCCAATGTAGAGGATCATTTAACACTCAAAGTTTTTAGATATAATATTAATGAGGGGAAAGGAGAAAATATATCATTGAACAAAAATATAAATTAAAATAATTTATTTAAAATTATTGAAACTGAAAATAAAATCCAATATATAAACTTAAAACATCCCTGTATCAACCCATAATAGGGTTAAAGCTAAATTGAAACAAATATCTTAACAGAAGATGGAAGTTCACCCATGAGGGTAAAATTGAAAAACAGAAACAAAAAAATAACAAACACTACACTGTTGTGTGATATATTTCACACATTTTGGTTTAAATTAATTCACACTTTGATGAAATGGAATGGATATTCTATAAAGAATAATATAATAAGTAAAAAAATATGAACATTTATTAAGAAATAAATGTTATTCATGAAACTTACATTAGAGAAATAAACTTTCAACAACAACATGATAATAAAAAATTAAAAAGGAAATTGAAAAAAATTCCCATTTTGTTTCACTACCAATATCTTAAATAGGAATATTTAGATATTTTTTAATCCCAAAATAATAATTTATGTCTTCCAATATGATTATTGTAATCATAGGTGGGTTAAATATTTGGTGGAATTTGACTTTTCCAACCTTTAACCAAAATCACTACAAGCTAGATCCCATCATAGGATATTCCAAAATGAGCATCTAGAAGAATGAATTTGGGTGCTTCATAGAAGAAGAAAATGTGGAATAAATTTTTTTCTATCATCTAGAAAACATTAATCCAATTTTTTATTGTATACTTGACATTATTATGAAAATATTGGGTTTTCATTATAGGATGTAGAATATAGATTAAAATTTTATCATTGAATTGGGATGCCTATATCACCTCTGAAAACAAATAATTAGATCTATCCCTGTTTGAATTAATTAGTATTCAAGACATACACTATATATTATTGATATTTCATATTTATTTTTCTTTAATAATATTTGATGAATTCATTTTAGTATAGTATAATCCAGATCACTTTGTCCATAATTTTCATTATTCAAGGATGTAGATAATGGTCTACCATAATGAATCATAAATTACTCAAATATTAGATAAACTTACACATTACACAGGCATCCTAATCCTTCAATATCAATTAAAAATTATAGTCATGGTTTGTTTTGTAGTGTGAATAAAATTGTACTGAGTATTAGTACCTTTATGAATATTTTTCAAAGAAGATGATACATGATGTTTAAATTGTAAAACGCACTAATAATAGTGTTTAAGAACAATGAAACACCTAATAATTCATATTGAAAAATACATATTAGCCTCTTATAGTGGAAATAAAGAGCTCAACCAAAATTCCAAAGGGTACTTTGATCTATTTGTGAGGGTCTTATGCCATATAATTCCTCTCCATTAATAGTATTCCACTAAAATAGAGGAATACACTATGTGTTTTTGCATAATGATATTATTGGGATTAATTCATCATATATATCCCCAAATATTAGAGATCCAATAATTATAAACCCATCCTAGAGACTGATTATAAAATCTATAGACACATCTATAGACATATGATATAAAGTATTTGTGTTTTTTGGATCCATATACTAATTAGGGTTTTGATAGTAGCCCTATTACGATGGAAAAAAGATTACGAGATGTAAATATATTCATAAAATCCTACTACTTTGAGATCAATTTTAAAATATGTACATCTATAATACACCCATAAGGGACAACCAAAGTCCATACCAAAGCTACCGCAAGGGAGAAGGTCCCATCTTGACATCCATCAAGTCTCAGGTCCATGATGTATATAAATATGTTCTTATAGATATGGTATCCATAATAAGTTCCATTGTAACGACCCAATCTTTTTGAGTATTATATTAACTTACTCTTAATGATTTAATAAGACGTTAATGGTTAATGTAGAAAGGGGAGTTGATGGCTCCATCCAGTAGACTCAACCCTTACGAAGCCCACTTATCAGAGCTTGGGAAGGAGGTAGCATCTGTGGGCTTCGCTTTGGACCAAGCCCAAGCCGAGCTCCAGCGTGTCAAGCTTGAACGAAAACGCTTGCAGGAGAAGTTCAAGTTAGTGGAGATTGCTACTAGGGCAATGTTATCTGAGACTCCCTCAGATTCTCTCACCATAGCACACCTTACACTTAGGTCTTATGCCAGTGTTATAAGGGGCTATGTGATGAGACCCTAGTTTCCTTGTGTAATCCTCTCGGGTGAATAAATTGAGATTTCTTCCTTTAGTGATGTTTGTGAAATTTCAAATGTCTAGATTTTTAGAATGTATTTTATGGATGAATTTTGAAAAAGGGATATTTTGAAATATATATGTAAACCCTAAAATAACTAATGATGTGTAATGATTTTCAAAAAATGGTCTTCTACAAAAGTGTTCATTAAGGAATTTGGAGTCTAATAAGATCAACTTAATTTTTGATGAATAGTAAATTATGAATAGTGATTTTACGCTTAGGATTAGTAATATGACCAAATGGATTAGTAATTTCACTCAAAGAAAGTTTTAATATAATTTAGACACCTAGATTAAGTAATGTGATTCAATAAAATGGTTAAATAACGGTTTCATAAATTATTATTCAAGTATTAGTTTTTTCGGATGAATAGTGTTTTTTTAATTAAAAATTTAATTAAAAATAATTAGAAAATTATTTTTATAAAAAGGACTTTATTTTTGAACTCAGAGCATCGATATTATGTTAAGGTAATTTTTGGGGATTTTTCTGAAAAAAATGAATTTTCGATGAATAGTGTTTTTATTTAAAAATTAAATTAAAAATATTTAGAAAATTATTTTTATAAAATGGATTTCATTTTTGAAATCAGAGCATTGATATTTGGTTAAGGTGAAATTTTGGGATTATTCTGAGAAAGTTGAATTTTCGGTGAATAGTGAAAGTATAGTTTTTAAGTTACGGGTGTTTAATGACATCATTAAATGATGTATTAAGTATATATTCAATATGGTCGAATTATGAATAGTAGGATAAGGTGTGAGGTGTCCCAAGTGGCCAATACCATGGGCAAATACCATGGGCAAGCCCATGGTTTTGCCAAAACCACTAGTGAGGTGTCCCTTGGCCATTAATGCTTTGTCCCCTCACTTTCCCTATAAATACCCACCCTTTCCTCCCTTAGTTTTCACTCCCAACTCTCCCCCAACGAAGTTCTGGTCTTCTTACCTTCCAAAGAGTCCTCCCAAGGTGCCCCCAAGCCCTCAAGGTCCAATCCTTTGAGTTTCAAGAGTCACATTTTAAGGTAAGGGATCCGACCCCTCTCTTTCTTTTCATGTAACCTCTTTTATGTCATTCCTTTTATGCTCCATGTTTTTATGTGAGAGGAGGTTCTTTTATATTCCTCTTACTGCCCTTCCATGTTTATATGATGAGAGATCCCCTCTTACTCTCATAATTTCGTTTTAAGAAAGTTTAAGTGACGCCGTTAGGCTGCCGAATGTTTAAGTGATTCTTTCACCCTTCTCATTTTTCAAGTTCGATTTTCATGTCAAATCTTTCAAGTTCCTTTTATTATGTTGGGGTATGATCTCTATATCTATCATACTGATCTCTTATGATCATATGATGAGAGACCCTATTTCATTTGTCCAATTCATTTTTGTTGAAGTTTAAGTGACGCCGTTAGGCTGCCGAATTTTCATAAGAGAAATCAAATTTTTGTCCTCCTTCCATGTTTTATCATTTCAATTGGTATGTCCTTGAAATTGCATCACCATGTCCATATATCCTTCTTATTCTGTCCCTCTACCTTTTTATGGGTCAATTATTATTGTTCAACCCATGTTCCCTCTCTTTTCAAAGTTTCTAAAACCTTGTAACATAGCCGTTATGCTGCAGAATTCTCGTCTCAAAATGCCTCTCTTTTCTCAAAATTATTTTATGTTATAAAGTGAATACTCAAAGCTCCTATTTCTAAAGGGGTATTCACATATATGTAAAAATGTTCTATTTTAAATTCTGGGATTTACATACATGATACCCGCTTTCCCTTTCCGTGGGTTTAAAGTAACGTAAAGATCATGTCTTTAAAGCAGTTTTTGAAACGTTATGATTATGAAATGAAACCCATTTATTTTATGCTATATGGGTTATTTATGAAATGTTTGATGATGATATATGTGGCTCACATGAAAATAAAGACAAATTTAAGGGTGCGCCCTGATAGCGCTCCAATGCATTGGGCAAAGACTTAATCTCTAGAGATGACCATTTTAACGACGCCTTGGTGAATAACCTTGGTAATTTTTAACGACACCTTGGGGATGGACCTTGGTGAAACGAAACGATTGTCAATATTAAATGTTGTAGCCACATCTTCAAGTTATGAAAAATGATTATTTTTATTATGATGTATCTCATGAATTCTTTCTCATGCCTTAAAGTTATTTTCATGTCCTTATTGAATTATCTCAAGTTCACTTGTAAAATGTTTCTCTTGTTTCCCTTACTGGGCCTTCTGCTCACCCTTTCTTTTGATGTATGTCCCCAGGTTATGAGATGCATAATGAACATAGGATGAACTAAAGGAGAAGCCTTTCAAGTGTTTAAGAAGAATGTTTTTATGTTTTTTTTATGTATTATGATCCTTGTTTCCAAGACACTAAACCTTAACGATCCTCAGTTCCGTGTAATGAAATGAAAGTTTATGTTATAAAATGGCGGGATGCTATAGTTGGTATCAAAGGATGGTTTAGTTATTTGTGGAAATTAGGATATAAAAACTTTAGGAAGAACCCTATAGAAAAGTTTAAATATAGGAAAACTTCCTGGTATTTTGGTAAGTATTGAGTAAGTGGTTTATCAAACAAATACATCCCTGTCTGGATACGAGCAGGTAGAGGCGGCTCTGGCACAGATGTACATAGGGGTAAAACCCGAAAACACCGCTTTGAGCTAGACTCGAACGGGAACTGGTGCACGATAACGGGCCTTGCTGCACTCTTGGTTACGACACTCCCGGGGGATATGTTTGGTTAATCACAAGCTTTTTATGAATCATTATGAAGGAATTATAGAAAAGTGTAATTGTCTAAGCATTAAGTCTTAGTTAAAAGATTCATAAATGAAATAAGTTTCTTACTAAGGTTTTATTCTTTTAGAAAATGGCGGGAATAGGAGAAACCGTGCCGATGGTGACCGCAATGCACCATGTGCTGATGGCCCTCCGATGGAAGCCGAAATGGAAACATTCATGCGAATGATGAACCAACTGACTCAAGTTATGAGTAATAACTTGAATCAAGCTGAGAGGCCGACCTCACCAAGAAGGGAACAACTTTCTGTTGAGTCCTTCATGCGTCAACGACCGCCAACATTCAGTGGATCTACTGACCCATTGGTTACGGAACAATGGATAAGCTCCATTGAAAAGATCTTTTCTGTACTTCATTGTTCGGAACAAGAAAAAGTCACCCTTGCTGTTTACCGCCTAGAGGGAGAAGCTGATCAGTGGTGGTCACTGATCAAAAACACGAAGCCACGAGGAGAGATGGAAGCTATGGAGTGGGAAGAATTTCGGGGGATTTTCTTTAACAAGTATTTCCCTCGTTCCATGAGGACGAAAATGGAGAAAGAGTTTCTCGAGCTGAAGCAGAAGGAGAACGAATCTGTCGGAAGCTACGAGATGAACTTCACAAGGCTTTCCCGTTATACCTCAAGCTTTGTCATGGACCCTAATGGGAAGGTTGATAGATTCTTTGGCGGACTACGACCTCATCTGCGGAAGAATCTAGCCAACAGGGACTATGATAGCTATGAAGAAATAGTTCGAAGTGCTATGAAAGTCGAGCTGGAGTTTGGTGAGACACAGTGGTCTCATAAGCCAAATGAAAAGAAGAGATCGGTGGAGCCCAGTTTAGGGAAGTCTTTTGATCAGGGAAGAGGTGGAAAGCAAATGCAACTTACCACATGCAATAAATGTGGGAAGAATCATCTGGGGAACTGCTTGAACGGAAGTGGAAAGTGCTACAAGTGTGGAAGAGGAGGCCATATTGCTCGGAATTGTCATAGTGAGGTGAAGCCTCAGCTTCCCAACACTAACGACAGAGGAAAGATGGTTCTGGCCCTACCCGAAGTCACATGCTTCAAGTGTGGACAGCTTGGGCACTTTTCTAACCAATGTCCCAATCCGAGGGCGGTGGAGGGGAATCACCATCAACCTCAGCAGATGCCAAGGGAGCAAGGTCGTGCTTTCGCTATCACAACAACTGAAGTTGAAGTTCCGAATGATGTGGTAGCAGGTACTCTTGTTGTCCTATCAAAACTAGCAAGTGCTTTATTTGATTCTGGTTCTACGCATTCCTTTATTTCTTCCAAGTTTGCAAAGAATATAGAATCAATCCCCGAATTTCTTGAGGTAGAGTTGTCAGTCAAGACTCCAAGTGGGATTATCCATGCATCAACAGTGTTTAGAGACTCTAGTGTTTACTTTGGTGAGCACAATCTTATCGCAAATCTAGTAGTCATTCCCATGATGGAATTCGACGTTATACTTGGGATGGACTGGCTCTCAAAGTATAATGCTAAGATCAAATGCAGAAGTAAGGAAATCTCAGTAGTCTTGAATGAACGACCTACAGTTATCTTCCGAGGAGAGATATTCCGAACTGATCCCTATCTAGAAGCACCTCCTATAGCTTTCTTTATGGAGTTAATCGGTGATGAGGAAGAAGGGAAAGGGAGCATACAAATTGAAGATGTTCCGATTGTTCAGGAATACATGGATGTATTTCCTGAGGAGTTACCTGGACCTCCCCCAGAAAGAGAGGTAGAGTTCTCCATTGAACTCGTACCTGGGTCTCAACCGATATCAAAGACTCCGTATAGAATGGCAAATGTGGAGCTAGAGGAGCTAAAGAAACAACTCCAAGACTTGTTGGAGAAGGGGTTTATCCGACCGAGTGTGTCTCCTTGGGGAGCACCAGTTCTCTTTGTGAAGAAGAAGGATGGATCAATGCGGCTATGCATTGATTATAGAGAACTGAACGGGATTACGGTGAAGAATAGATACCCTCTTCCAAGAATTGATGATTTATTTGACCAACTTCGTGGGGCTCAATTCTTCTCTAAGATTGACCTTCGATCTGGTTATCATCAACTGAGGGTGAAGAAGGAAGATATTCCAAAGACTGCCTTCCGATCAAGATATGGGCATTATGAGTTTACTGTTATGCCCTTCGGCTTGACTAATGCTCCTGCTATTTTCATGGATTTGATGAATAGAGTCTTTAAGGACTACCTTGATAACTTTGTGGTAGTTTTTATTGATGATATTTTGATATATTCAAAAAGTCGCGAGGAGCATGAAGATCATCTGAGGGTTGTTTTGAAAACTCTACGGAAGGAGAGGCTCTTTGGGAAGTTCAGCAAGTGTGAGTTTTGGTTACAACAAGTGGCTTTCTTGGGGCACATCGTAACCAATGAAGGAATCTCGGTTGACCCTGCAAAGACAATGGTTGTGGAGGAGTGGCCTCAACCCACAACAGTAACTGAGATTCGTAGTTTCCTTGGTTTAGCGGGATATTATAGGAGGTTTGTGAAAAACTTTTCACGGCTTTCTAATCCACTAACCAAGTTGACTCGAAAAGGGGTTAAGTTCATCTGGACAAAGGAATGCGAGGAAAGTTTCCAAGAGCTGAAGAAGAGATTGGTTACTGCACCGGTGTTAACACTACCCTCTATTGGAGAAGGATTCGTTATTTTTAGCGATGCATCTCTGAAAGGGCTTGGGTGCGTCCTCATGCAAAATGACAAAGTAATTGCTTATGCATCTCGACAGTTGAAGATTCATGAGCAGAATTATCCTACGCATGATCTAGAGCTGGCGGCAGTTGTTTTTGCTCTAAAGATATGGAGGCACTATCTTTATGGGGAGAAATGTGATATATACACTGACCACCAAAGTCTAAAGTATATTTTCACATAGAAAGAATTGAACATGAGACAAAGGAGATGGTTGGAGCTTATTAAAGACTATGATTGTTCAATTCATTATCACCCTGGTAGAGCAAACAAAGTCGCGGATGCGTTAAGCAGGAAAGATCCTGTTGTTCTGGCAACAATGAGGATCCTGGGAGATCCCTTGATTAAAGATCTAGTAAAACTGGACATGGGAATTATAAGGAAAGGGACATCATCAACCCTATCCCAAATGATTTCTCAACCTTCATTACTAGAGAAGATCAAGAAGGCTCAAAAAGAAGATCCTTTGCTGCAGGAGAAGTTCGAGGCTGTAAAGGATGGGAAGTTCCCTGATTTCAATATTGATCAAGAAGGTGTATTGAAATTTCGTACAAGACTATGTGTTCCATCTATCCCGGAGATAAAGAAAGAATTGATGGATGAAGCTCATAGTTCTACATTCTCTATACACCCGGGAAGCACTAAGATGTATAGAGACCTTCGTGATCATTATTGGTGGGATAACATGAAGAGGGAGATTGCTGATTACACTACAAGGTGCCTGGTGTGTCAGCAAGTAAAGGCAGAAAGACAACTTCCTAAGGGGGTATTACAACCGCTACCCATACCAGTATGGAAGTGGGATAATATCACCATGGACTTTGTAACTGGTCTCCCAAAAACATCCAAAGGAAACAATGCGATATGGGTTATTGTGGACCGTCTCACCAAGACAGCCCATTTTATCTCTATTCGGGAAGATTTCTCTCTGGATCAGCTTGCCAAGATATACTTGAAGGAAGTGGTAAGGCTGCATGGGGTACCACTATCCATCGTATCTGATCGTGACCCAAGATTCACATCAAAGTTCTGGAGAAGTCTTCAGCATGCTCTGAATACTGAATTGAATTTTAGTACGGCCTATCATCCTCAAACTGATGGCCAATCTGAAAGGACTATTCAGACACTCGAAGACATGCTGAGATTATGCTCAATGGAATTTAAAGGTGGATGGGATCAACACCTCCCATTAGTTGAGTTCTCCTATAACAATAGCTTCCATTCGAGTATTCAGATGGCACCCTATGAAGCTCTATATGGAAAGCGGTGTAGAACTCCTACTTGTTGGGATGAAACTGGTGAGAGGAAGCTTCTTGGGCCTGATCTCGTGCAAGAGATGACGGAACAGGTTCATGCCATCCAACAACACATAAAGGCTGCTCAGAGTCGGCAGAAGAGCTATGCTGACAATCGTCGAAGGGACTTGGAGTTTGGTGTTGGTGACAAAGTCTTCCTTCGAATTTCTCCATGGAAGAGAGTCATGCGGTTTGGGAAGAAAGGGAAGCTCAGCCCTAGGTACATTGGCCCCTATGAAATCCTTGATCGCATAGGAGCAGTGGCCTATCGTCTGGCACTTCCACCGAACCTAGCTCAAGTTCATGATGTCTTCCATGTATCTCTCTTGAGGAAGTACATACCCGACCCTTCGCATGTACTGAACCCAGAGGTGGTACAACTTGAACATGACCTCTCTTATGAGGAGCAGCCAGTGGAGATCTTGGACCGTAGAGACAAGGTTCTACGAAACAAGACTACCCACCTTGTGAAAGTGTTGTGGAGGAATCATAAGTATGAAGAAGCGACTTGGGAGCCGGAGGAAACAATGAAGCAAAAGTACCCTCACCTTTTCGACTAGGCCTCAAGTATAAATTTCGGGGACGAAATTTCTTAAGGGGGGAAGAATGTAACGACCCAATCTTTTTGAGTATTATATTAACTTACTCTTAATGATTTAATAAGACGTTAATGGTTAATGCAGAAAGGGGAGTTGATGGCTCCATCCAGTAGACTCAACCCTTACGAAGCCCACTTATCAGAGCTTGGGAAGGAGGTAGCATCTGTGGGCTTCGCTTTGGACCAAGCCCAAGCCGAGCTCCAGCGTGTCAAGCTTGAACGAAAACGCTTGCAGGAGAAGTTCAAGTTAGTGGAGATTGCTACTAGGGCAATGTTATCTGAGACTCCCTCAGATTCTCTCACCATAGCACACCTTACACTTAGGTCTTATGCCAGTGTTATAAGGGGCTATGTGATGAGACCCTAGTTTCCTTGTGTAATCCTCTCGGGTGAATAAATTGAGATTTCTTCCTTTAGTGATGTTTGTGAAATTTCAAATGTCTAGATTTTTAGAATGTATTTTATGGATGAATTTTGAAAAAGGGATATTTTGAAATATATATGTAAACCCTAAAATAACTAATGATGTGTAATGATTTTCAAAAAATGGTCTTCTACAAAAGTGTTCATTAAGGAATTTGGAGTCTAATAAGATCAACTTAATTTTTGATGAATAGTAAATTATGAATAGTGATTTTACGCTTAGGATTAGTAATATGACCAAATGGATTAGTAATTTCACTCAAAGAAAGTTTTAATATAATTTAGACACCTAGATTAAGTAATGTGATTCAATAAAATGGTTAAATAACGGTTTCATAAATTATTATTCAAG
The DNA here is from genome assembly GCA_963277665.1 of Viscum album. Taxonomy (NCBI): domain Eukaryota; kingdom Viridiplantae; phylum Streptophyta; class Magnoliopsida; order Santalales; family Viscaceae; genus Viscum; species Viscum album. Next base: position 1,781,008,974 of record OY728157.1, read on the forward strand.
TATTAGTTTTTTCGGATGAATAGTGTTTTTTTAATTAAAAATTTAATTAAAAATAATTAGAAAATTATTTTTATAAAAAGGACTTTATTTTTGAACTCAGAGCATCGATATTATGTTAAGGTAATTTTTGGGGATTTTTCTGAAAAAAATGAATTTTCGATGAATAGTGTTTTTATTTAAAAATTAAATTAAAAATATTTAGAAAATTATTTTTATAAAATGGATTTCATTTTTGAAATCAGAGCATTGATATTTGGTTAAGGTGAAATTTTGGGATTATTCTGAGAAAGTTGAATTTTCGGTGAATAGTGAAAGTATAGTTTTTAAGTTACGGGTGTTTAATGACATCATTAAATGATGTATTAAGTATATATTCAATATGGTCGAATTATGAATAGTAGGATAAGGTGTGAGGTGTCCCAAGTGGCCAATACCATGGGCAAATACCATGGGCAAGCCCATGGTTTTGCCAAAACTACTAGTGAGGTGTCCCTTGGCCATTAATGCTTTGTCCCCTCACTTTCCCTATAAATACCCACCCTTTCCTCCCTTAGTTTTCACTCCCAACTCTCCCCCAACGAAGTTCTGGTCTTCTTACCTTCCAAAGAGTCCTCCCAAGGTGCCCCCAAGCCCTCAAGGTCCAATCCTTTGAGTTTCAAGAGTCACATTTTAAGGTAAGGGATCCGACCCCTCTCTTTCTTTTCATGTAACCTCTTTTATGTCATTCCTTTTATGCTCCATGTTTTTATGTGAGAGGAGGTTCTTTTATATTCCTCTTACTGCCCTTCCATGTTTATATGATGAGAGATCCCCTCTTACTCTCATAATTTCGTTTTAAGAAAGTTTAAGTGACGCCGTTAGGCTGCCGAATGTTTAAGTGATTCTTTCACCCTTCTCATTTTTCAAGTTCGATTTTCATGTCAAATCTTTCAAGTTCCTTTTATTATGTTGGGGTATGATCTCTATATCTATCATACTGATCTCTTATGATCATATGATGAGAGACCCTATTTCATTTGTCCAATTCATTTTTGTTGAAGTTTAAGTGACGCCGTTAGGCTGCCGAATTTTCATAAGAGAAATCAAATTTTTGTCCTCCTTCCATGTTTTTCATTTCAATTGGTATGTCCTTGAAATTGCATCACCATGTCCATATATCCTTCTTATTCTGTCCCTCTACCTTTTTATGGGTCAATTATTATTGTTCAACCCATGTTCCCTCTCTTTTCAAAGTTTCTAAAACCTTGTAACATAGCCGTTATGCTGCAGAATTCTCGTCTCAAAATGCCTCTCTTTTCTCAAAATTATTTTATGTTATAAAGTGAATACTCAAAGCTCCTATTTCTAAAGGGGTATTCACATATATGTAAAAATGTTCTATTTTAAATTCTGGGATTTACATACATGATACCCGCTTTCCCTTTCCGTGGGTTTAAAGTAACATAAAGATCATGTCTTTAAAGCAGTTTTTGAAACGTTATGATTATGAAATGAAACCCATTTATTTTATGCTATATGGGTTATTTATGAAATGTTTGATGATGATATATGTGGCTCACATGAAAATAAAGACAAATTTAAGGGTGCGCCCTGATAGCGCTCCAATGCATTGGGTAAAGACTTAATCTCTAGAGATGACCATTTTAACGACGCCTTGGTGAATAACCTTGGTAATTTTTAACGACACCTTGGGGATGGACCTTGGTGAAACGAAACGATTGTCAATATTAAATGTTGTAGCCACATCTTCAAGTTATGAAAAATGATTATTTTTATTATGATGTATCTCATGAATTCTTTCTCATGCCTTAAAGTTATTTTCATGTCCTTATTGAATTATCTCAAGTTCACTTGTAAAATGTTTCTCTTGTTTCCCTTACTGGGCCTTATGCTCACCCTTTCTTTTGATGTATGTCCCCAGGTTATGAGATGCATAATGAACATAGGATGAACTAAAGGAGAAGCCTTTCAAGTGTTTAAGAAGAATGTTTTTATGTTTTTTTTATGTATTATGATCCTTGTTTCCAAGACACTAAACCTTAACGATCCTCAGTTCCGTGTAATGAAATGAAAGTTTATGTTATAAAATGGCGGGATGCTATATCCATAGTATTAAGGGGACATACCATAGGGAATAACCCAATGAGTGGTCAGAATCTCTGATGAAATTCCCAATCAATGAAATGTTGGCTCGAGCCATCTCTTAGAGTCTATTTATTGAGGTGATTAGATGATTTCCTAGTTATTGTGTAGCGATATGACCCAAGAGATCCTAGATCCAGTGTCTAATGTTAATTACATTGGCGTGATTAGAAGGAATCATATCCTGAATGATTAAGAGTTTAGTAGTTTTGGTAAACTAGATACATAAATGAGTCTTGGATTAGAAAAGGCTCGTCTAATTACAAAATATTTTTTTTCTTCTTTCTAAATAAATAACATCAAGTATAACTATAATCCATCTAGTAAATCCATGCATTGATTACATAGTATGCTTCTTTGATTCCTAGAGAAATAAATATAATAAGGGTGATCTCAAACGTTCAGTAAGGAAAACATATAGTATAATAAATAATGAATAAATGAGAATAGTCAATAGGGAAAGGTAAATTACTATACACACTTGCCATGTAATCAATAATCTGAATAGAAGTTCATAAATAGTGTAGAAAGGTAATAAATGGAAACAAATTACTTTCAAATAACTATATAAGGAAAAATAAATATGGAAAGGTAATGAACTGAAACACATACCATATAAATAAATAAAAATGTAATGTATCCAAAGATATGTCAATGAAAAATCTCATGGATTAATAATAACTGAAACTAATACGATGGAAATTCATTCTTAATGTACGTCATGTATAAGGAACATGAAAACCAACAAGTTAAATACCATTCACAAGATAGTTGAAAATAAGGACAGAAACCCATTTAATATTTGAATTTTTTTTTGTCTCATGAGGACCTTCCAATGCATTGAAGATCTATATAAAGTCCAGGCTCCTCCCGTCATTTCATTTAAAAATAACTCCTCATATAGAATAGTTGAAATAAATAATATGCCTTATAAAATATCCATATTGATTAAAGAATAAATAATTATTAATATTTCCCTAAATAATTGAATAAAAATAAATTTATATACCTTATATAGAATGGTATTTTATTTAGGGAAGAGTAATATCCATGATAAATGAAATGGATAATTAAGGGGAAATTAAATGTTAAATAATCATATAATATTTAATATTTTAAGGGGATAAAAATTGATTCAAGGAATTAAATGTGAATATTATCCTTTTACTAATAAAATATAAACCATTAAGAAGAAGAATATGGATTCTTTCAATTCAAAAAATCCCAAGTGGAGTAATAATAAAGGGTTGTTATTTTTTTATGAATACAAATACTATAAAATCATCTTTTAAAAAAAGTAATGAGGAAAATATCCTTTAATTATGGAAAACTGTTGATAAAACTTTTCTATGAAAATAAAATTTGAAAATATTTTCATTAAAAAGTATCCTTTCATACATTCAATGGAATCTTCAAAGAAATTACAATGTTTAAATTGTACTTGCCATATGAGGTAAAAACGGTCCTTTTTCCTGGTAAAAATGTTTGAACATTTCCTTGTTCAAAAAGAGACAAGAATATTCCTTTGAAAACATTGGTAAAAGAAATAATTTTTAAAATTTCTTTACCAAATCATTTAAAAAATTTCAAACACATTTTAATAAAACATGGTTTTTAAAAGAAAGAAGGTTTTTGACTAAAGAGATAAATAAAGTGGGGTTTGGGAAAAAAAATTTCTAAAATATATTGAGTACTAGAGAGAAGAAAAAAGGTACTAATAAATGAAATTGGTCAATAATAACTAGATAACAATGAAAGGGTTTATTTACCAATGGTTATATAATTTCTATAAAAGGAAATCCCATTTAATGATATTTAGTATTAGTCTGGAGAAATATTTTCTTTAAATATCCCAAAGCATCCCATAAAACTTTGAAAAAGTTTAAATCATAAAACTTATGAAGGAATAATATTAAATAAAACTTAAAATATAATGATACTAAAGGTATTAACTATATAACTTGTCAAGGTAAGTTTAAACACCATATAAAATAAACTAGGCTCCTAAAAATAATTATGTCTCCATGGTATGTAAATAGAGAAGAAAACCCCTTACCTTAAGTTTCCTTTTGAAAAAATGTCCTTTAATATATAAAATAATCAACATATATTATTTTTTATAATTTCATGAGAACCATTTTAATTTTTATCAGTATGTATATTTCACATATTGCTTTTTTGTATTCAATTTTTTAAACAATTAAATTTACATCAGGGTTTTTGACCAAATTCGGTTTTTGTGTCAAAATAATGATTGGTGGGTCAAATGTGGTGAAAAGGATCATTAGATAACATATCCAAAATAATAATCAGGACATAATTATCATATTTTACATTAATTATACTTTTAAGATCAATCATTAAATATGGTTAACAAAAATGAATCAATGTTTTTATCATGGAGACAATAGGTCATACGTACGCATGAGTAACGTTCCTATTTTTTCAATGATCGTTATGGAAATAAGGTAAGTAACACCATATATTTCTATAATGATAATTATATAATAAATATAATGTTATATAATAGTATATAATGATATATATATATATATTTTTTGTAAAAGGAATCACATCGTGTTGAGGATGTGGTAGTCCAGAGTTCAATGAATGGCATTATCACTTTTTAATTGTGTGAAAGCGTAATAAAGAAAATGATATATATATATATATATATATAGAAATGTAATTATGTTATGATTATATAATAGATTTTTTTATGTATCATATTTCTAATTATAATAATATTTTATACATTCCATGCATTGTGTGAAGGAATCACATCACTTTGAGGGGGCAATAGTACACACTTTCTCAAACAATGTTACCGTATCAATGAAAAATAGAAATTATTAAAGGAACGTATTATAAAATGTTTATATAACTATAAAGGAAAAATAAATATAATATATATCATATATAAATATATTTTCCATCAAAATGACCAACCATGAAATTTGGTAAATGAAAAATGAAGAATCATCGTTTCGTGAGGCAGTAGTTTTCTATACACAAAAAATGCATATTCGTTACCTATTAGATGGAAGTGCATGATAGTGTAGGTAGAACCCATACAAAAAAATAACATTATATTGAGGATTTTTTTATATAATCATTTATTAAGTAGATGTTAGTGGGTTGTGAATGGAAATTAAACTAGAGAGCTAGAGAGATGACATTACCTCTCAATCGGGTAATTTCATTTGGTTTGTACCAAAAGACTTCCTTGGAAGGATTTCATCCCCAAGGTAGGATTCATTTTTCAGGGTGTGTGGGTGGATTTGGAAATATATATGGTAAAAAATTGGCTGAATATACGTTTTTTGAGGTGTGCAAGAAGGGGGAGAGGTGTTGGACTTTTATAGGGGATGAAAAGGACTCAGTTGGTATTTTGGAAAATAAGTTAGGTGTACCAATATTTGTACATTAAAAAGTCATATAAAACAAAAAAAATTAAATTAAATAATGTTAATGGGAGCATTATACCCATATAATTGGTTTTGTACAAGTGTATAGGTCATTTCAACCACTAAGATAAAGGTTTAGTTTTTTAATAAGTTTAATTTTCTCTTAATAAATATAATCAATTTTAATTTTGATCACTAATTCTTTAGGTGAAAATAATGTTTTTATTATTATAAATTATAAATTATGATTATTCATAATATTATTTTTTTTCAAATTCCAATCATAGATGTTGCAGAAATTGATTTAAATTTATTCTCACATGTGGGATGAAAATGCGTGGTTTTAAACTAAATATGCTCGAAATTTAGCTATGTTTGATAATAAATTTTAATTTGAAATTTATTACAATGAAATAAATTTTATTAATAGATAAAAATATGATCTAATTAAACTTTATAACCCATAAAAATTATTATTTAACCTTATAAATAAATTAGATGAGAAAGCATATTTGAACTAAAAATCTGTATTTTTAACTATTCATTAAAAAATGAAATGTTTTAGAAAAGTATAAAAATTCAATATAACCTAATTTTTATGTTACTATTTTAAAAATGAATTTAATTTTTACATATTAAAACTATTAAGGTGTCAAAATTCATATTTAAAACGGTTTCTCCATTACATGTAGGTAATCAAAATATAGGTTTTTAAGTGTGAAATTGGGCTTGTTCTTATCTTATTACAATAAAACCTAATGGATGAATATAAAAATTATCCGATTGATTATATAACATATATATTTCATTAAAATCATTTAATAATTTTAATTAATTATTTTTATTAAGACAAAACTAAATTTCAAGAAAAAAAATAAAAATATTTCTTTTTAAATAAAATGTGTTCTTATTTTTATTTCTCATTAATTGGTAACCAATGAATTCATTTTATATTTATATAAACATATATTTTAGTAATTTGTTTAAAACTATTTATAACTACTAACATAATGTCTATTTTATATCATATTATATTAAATAATAATATTTTAATAACATATCATTGTTTGGTGAAACACGGTCTTGCGTGTAACACAAGCTATCGAGGAAGCTCGTTCTTGTGTGTGATATAAGATAACTCAGCATTACATTCTTTAAAATATATATCATATATTGAATTTATTTAACTTATTAAATATATTCTAGGGTCTTTTTATTATATATTCTCGTATGTTCTTGGTGTCACATATCATTCATGCTATTGAATATAAGGTTCTTACTATACAATTTTGGTGTGTTACATTCTCCCCATATTAATTAATTTGATTCCTCTCAATTTAAACGCAATATTTGTGACATATTTATTGATATTTCAAATTTTTAAAGCCCAAATCTTAAGAATGGTTTGTCAAAAATTCTCTTGAAATGATAGGGTGGGAAGTACAAGGGACGCATGGAATAATATATAACTAGGTCTTTTAGTTGGAGAATATCAATGGAAAGTAGAGATACAAACTTATTGGAAAAGAATAAATATTTTTAGGGATTGATTGAGGTAATAAATCAAAAATAAGTGAATTATCAATAAAAATTTTATCTCCTAAATTCCATAAATCTAAAATGATTTAAAAGTCCACTAGTTCAACAAAAATTAAGGTATCATGAAAATAATTTTTTCTAACTCATTTTCATAATGTTGGTTAACTCTTTTAATTTATATATATAATTACTTGATATATATCTCTAAATGTAATTTAAACATTTTTTTGTTCTTATATATATTTTCTTTCTCTTTCAAAAATTATTATTGATGTATGAAATAGAAAAAGAAACTTTTAAATGATCGTAACCCAAATAAAGGTATGAAAAGTATAAGTATTTTATCTAAATTTCTTCCCAAAACATTTGGTTAATAGATTAATCTCTAATCATAAAAAGTGATACTAATTGTTTCTCATTAACATTTTACATCAAATTTATTAATTAAAAACAATGAAAAATTTACCAAAAGGTTGTTTGGTTTAGTGGTTGGTGTGAAACCCTTATCATAATTCGGTCATGGGTTCAAGACCCATGGCCTTTCCAGATATGATTGGTTGTTACATATATTATAACTTTTACTTTTCTTCTAATACTATATTAATATAATTTAAAAAATAATTCTAATTTAAATCTTTGAAATAAGGTTAATTAATAAATATAATTTTAACTAAAGTCTTCAATACAACCCTAATAGATAAATAATTTATCCATTTATTTCCACATCGGTACTTCCTTGGTCTAAAGTTTATCTATAATGTCATTTTTAGGATTTTTAAATCATGAAACCTTATATTAAATCTAAAACACCTTAGGTTTGACCTAGATTATTCAATTTCGTTATTTATTCAAATCCATTAGAAATTTTCGTAACGAAAATGTGAATTAGCCTAATAATATCTCTATGGAGTGTCAAACCAAGTGTGAAGTAAGGCCCTTTTTTTTGTACCAGGTTACTTTGAGTCAGGATCGGAACACCTTGTTGGAGATGTTACTCCTAGGTACATCTATTCCAGAACCAACTCTAATTGTACCATCCTTACATGGATGTATTTATTGGAAAAACCACACAATATCTACCTTAACAAAATTCTTGGTTTTTATATTATACTTATCCTATTATTCTACCTTATGGTTATGTTCTCTAACTTATGTTTTACTAAATCTATTTCCCATGGTTGATACTAAACTTCCTTTGATAACAAATATAGAGATCAAACAATAGAGAGCCTGAATCCGATATCTGTAATCAATTAAATTAGCATGATTACAAGGAATCATATCCCAAAGGACTGAGAGTTTAATAGTCTTGGTAAGCCAAATAAATAAACGAGTCTTGTATTAAAAATAACTACACTAATTATAACATAAATTTTTTCTTATTTCTAAATAAACAACTTAAAGGAAATTTTTAATCCATTTAGTAAATCCCTGAATATATTTCATAGTATGATTCTTAGATTCACGTGGAATGAAATATAATAATAGTGAGAAAAAATGATCAGTAAGGGAAAATATATTGTATTAAATAATTAAATAATGATAATATATAATAAAGAAAGTTAAAAAAATTTAAAACACATTCCATGTAACCAATTAAATGAATTGAAGTGCATAAAAAATATGGAAAGATAAAAACTGGACGCATATTTCATTCATGTAAATAGATAAGTAAAAATAAATATGGAATGGTATGAAATTAAAACACATACCATCTAGTAAACTGAAAATGAAATATATCCAGGGAAATGTCGATGAAAAATATATTGGATTAATAATAAATAAAACTAATATGAATGAAATGATTTATTAATGGAATTCATGTTTAAGGTACATGAAAACCTATACTGTCAAGACATTTCATAGGACAATTGAAAACTATGGATAGAAACCCATTGAATTTGTGAAACTTATTTTTCTACTGAGAACCTGTAAATACATCATGGAGCTATATAAAGTTCGGCCTCATCTATTCATTTCATGTTCAAAGCATTCCTCATATAAAATAATCAAAATAAATAATTTGCCATATCAAATATCTATATTGAATAAAAAATAGAGAATTATCAATATTTACATAAATAATGAAATACCTGTCAAATTAGGCACCATATGTAAAATAGAACATTGTTTAGGAAATAATAATATCTATGATAAATGAAATGAATAATTTATAGTAAATTCAATTTTTAAATATCGTAGTATCTTGAATATTTTGAGGGGACTAAAAAATGTTTCAAGGAAGTGAATGTGAAAACCATCCTTAGACAGATCAATAATAAACCACACAAAGGAAGAATAAGTATGATATTAATATAACAAATCCCAAGTGGAGTAATAATAAAGGTATATTATTGTTGATGAATAAAAATACTATAAAATGATATTTTAAAAACATTCTTGAGGAAAATATACTTTTTATTATGAGAAAACTTTTCCATGAAAATAACTTTTGAAAACATTTTCATTAAAAATCAACCTTTCAAACATGCAATGTAAGCTTCCAAGAAATTATGTTGAGTAAATGTTTACTTTCCATACGAGCTAAAAATAACATTCCATTTACATGATAAAAATGTTAGAAAAATGGCTTGTTCTAAAAGAGACAAGAAGATTGATTTAAAACATTGGTCAAAGAAAAAGGGTAATAATTTCTTTAATAGATTATTTTATAAACATTTTTTAAAACATTTTATGAAAACATGGTTTTTAGAAGAAAGCAGGTTCTCTAAATAAGGAGAAAAATAATGTTGGTGTTTTTGAAAAACATTTTCTAAAACATCTTCCATACCAATGAGTGGAAACATTATACTATTACTTGAAAATGGTCATGAATAACAAGAAAATAATGAAAAGGTTTATTTAATAGTGGTTATATAGTTTTTTTTAAATGGAAAATGCATTTAATGATCATTAGTATTAGTTTTGAGGAAAATAAGATTTAAACATAACAAATTGTCCTATACCACATTGAAACATTTTAAATCATAAGACTGATGAATGAATAATAATTATAAAAAATTAGAATATCATGAGAATAAATGGATAATGATATAACATGTCAAAGATAGTATATAGATCATATAAAATAAACAAGGTGTATACAGACAATTAAGTCTTAGAGGAATGTAAATTAAGATGAAAATACATTAACTTGAGATTCCATTCAGGTGAAACTGATTTAACTTCATGTATAATACAATTATGTTATTTTTTTTTATTTCTTGATATTTTTTTTTCATTTTTTTCATTAATTTTATTTCAATAATTACTTTGTTCTATTTAACTATTTATACAATTAAGTTTACATCAGGTGTTTTGAACCAATTTGGTTTGTGTGACAAAATCAACTTTTTAGGTCAACTATGGTCAAATGGGTCATTATATAACTTCTCAAGAATAATAATAATGTCATAATTACCATATTTATTCAAAAATTACACTTTTATTATCAATCATTAATTATGGTTATAAAAAATGAATCAACATTATGATCATGGAGATGGTAGGTCGTACATACACATGAGTAACATTCGCATTTTTCAATGATCGTTCTGGAAAGAAGGTAAGTAAAACTATATATTTCTAGAATGATAACTATATATTAAATACCATGTAATATAATAATATATACTTATATATATAATTCATGTGATGTAAAAAAATCACATCGTGTCGAGAATGCAGTAGTCCACACGTCCAGAACAACATTATCGCTTTTTAAATGTGTGAAAGGGTAATAATGAAAATAATATATATATATATATTTAAATTTATAAAATTTATTATATCATGAATATGATATAGATTTCTTTATGTATCATATGCTTAATTATATTCATCTTTTATATGTTCCATGTATCTTGTGAATGAATCACATCAGTTTGAGGGGACAATAGTCCACAGTTTCTCAAACGATCTTATTGTATTAAGGCAAAAATGAATGTATTAATTGTATGTGTTATAAAATGATTAAATAAGTATAAATACCTAATAAATATCAAATATATTATATATAAATAGGGTGTACATAATAATTTCAACCATGAATGTTGGTAAATGAAAAATGATAAATCATCGTTTCGTGGTGAAATAGTTAACCATACACAGAAACAATATGTATGTTACCCATTAGATAGAAATGTGCATTAATGCAGGTTAAACCATTAATAAAAAAAAATAAATTTATATTTATTATACTGTTTTTTTATATAATCATGGAATAAAAACATTTTAGTGGCTAGGGAATGGACATGATCCTAGATAGCTTTATTGAAGATGTTACCTCCTAATCGGGTACCATCTTTTGGTTCATACCCAAAGGAATACTTGGAAGGATTTATTCCCAAATTTAGGATTCATGGTATAGTGGAGGGATATTATGAAGATATATGTGTATATATTGGGTGAACCTATGTAGTTATAGAGGTGTAAGGAATGAAAAATGATAGTGTCCTTTTATAATGGAGGAAAATGACTCACTTGGTATTTTTGAAAAGATGTTATGTGTACCCATATTTTTAAATCAAAATAGTATTATAAAAACCAATAAATATAATAATGGAATGTTAATGGCCCAAATATGTATAAAAAATGGGTTTTTTACAATTGGATATGTCATTTGGGCCCCACATTTAAAGGATTAGTCCTTTATTAGCATCATTTTGCCTTAATAATTGTAATTAATTTTATTTACTTGCACTATTTTTTTCCAAAAAAAAATAGTATTATTAAATATTAAAAATTATTATTATTAAAAATATGTAGTCCATTTTTCCATATTTCTATAATATAATTGGAATAATTTATTTTAATAGTAATCTCGTAGGTGGGATGATAATGGTGGTTTTCAAAGTAAAAACGTCCAAAAGGTTTTTTTGGTTTTATAATCAATTTAAAAGTAAAATTTATTAAAATAAATACATTTTATTAATTGATAAAAACATGATCTAATTAAAATTTAAAACCAATTAAAAGTATAATTTTTCCTTATAAATAAATATGATGAATAGAAGTTTTGAACTAATATTCTGTATTTTTAATTATTCATTAAAAAATGAAATGTTTTAGAAAAATATAAATAACTCACTCAAACCTAATTATTTTTTTTCACATTCAATGATAAAGTTTATTTTTACATATTAATTGAATTAACATGTCGAAATTAATATTTAAAATGGGTTCTCCATTAGAAGACAGTAAAATAAAAATATTGGTTTTTATGTGTGAAATTGGGTTTATTCTTATCTTATGACTATAAAAACTAATGAATTAATATAAAAAAATTAATTGAATACATAAAATATACATTTTATTAACATAGTAAAATAATGTTAATTAATTATGTTTATTGTGACTTTAGTCCTTTGTAATCATAAAAATTATATTATTTCTCTTTAAATCCAATTGGTTCTTATTTTTGTTTCTCATTAATTGGTATCCAATGAATTCATTTTATATTTATTGAAAAATAATTTTTCATAAGTTATTTAATACTGTTCATAAATTCAATCATAATTTCTAGGTTATATCATATTATATAAAATAATAATATTTTAATAACATATCATTGTTTAGTGAAACCCAATCTTTCGTATAACACAAAATATCGAGGAAGGATGCTCTTATGTGTGATGTAAGATAACTCAGTGTGGAATACATTAAAATATATATCATTTATTGAATTTATTTAAAATTTTAAATATATTTTATGGTATTAATATATTATAATCCCTTACACGGTAGGTGTTACGTGTCATAAATGCAATCAAATACAAGGTTCTTATAATAGAATCTCAAGTTATTACATGTGGTGCATGAATATACACATCAAATAGTATCCTGAATATGTATTTTGGTAGTTTGAATGAAATAGGGAAATACTTTATTAATCACCTCATTATATTTGTGATTAAAAAATTCTTTGAATGAACATGAAGGAACTTTCAACACTATGGGATTAACCTAGTCCTAAGCTAAACAACATCTACTTCCACTGAGACACTCAACTTCCACTACTAGGGAAAAAATATCCTATAATCAAAAAATAATTTAAAGAGATAAATTATATATCTTATTTTATATTTACATTTCCCTTTATATTAATTAATTAGTTAAACATTAATTAAAAACATTATTCCAAATTACAATACATTAATCATCACAGTGAAGTCTTGCCTTCCATGCATAATCCAATATGATTCCATGGTTTTTTAAGATAATATGATTTTAATTATAGAATCACCAATCCCATGGGTTTAACAATAATTATTGGTTACATAACATTCAATAATTCTAGGAAATATAGTAAAATACACTAATCTACCATCAATGGGACACAACCAAGAACATCAAGTCAACTCACGTAGTGGAGAAAAGAATACAGATAAATAGAAAACCAACCATACAATAATTTATACAATTAATTAATAAAAGGACTATAAATTATTATAATAATGGGTTAGCCTAGATTTAACATGTTCCATCATCTCTGGTTCCATCATAGGAAACCACATGTATATCCCCATGAATTATACTGTCACACTTGTCATCTGATGTCAAAAACTCAAGCCTCCCCACCCATATCTCACCAACCATACCAAGATCAACCATCCAAGAATAATATCACATTAAAAGGATCATATAAAAATAAAAACAAGGAATATAACAAATAGTCATAGTCAACATGTAAATCTAGGCCCTGAAACAAAGTATTTAGCATTCACATGCAAACATGCTATCATGACCTCCAACACAAGACATTCCTACTTTATAAAAAAGGGAAATATTCTCCCTAAAGATTATCATTTATAAAAAAACTAGTTTTAATACATATTTAATTTAATGATTTATTATTCGTAGGGTAAAACTACAGGAAACTGTAGGCATCATCTACAATAAGCTACTACCATTAATTAAACATGAACTATAGAATTTTTCAGTTTTAACAAGGTTTAATGTTAAAAAAAATTATTATGTTTCCTTTAATTAATTAATATAATCAAAAAGAATTGTAACTTCATGTTTTTCACAAAAAATTATCTCATTGAATAATTCATCCAAATAAACATGTATACTTTAATCAATTTTATTAATATAAAATTACAAGAAACACCAAATTAATTAAACATCCCACTTTCTATTGTTATTTAAAAAACAAACAATTATTATTGATATTTAATTTGATAAAAATTTCATCAACTAAATGTTAAACCATATAATCAAAAACATGATAAAAAATCATATCATATATATCACACTATATAGAAATTCAACAGAAAATCCATTATCACGGTATAAAAACATGATACATAAGATTTCGATGAATTTTTTTGTTAATCTAGTCGAACATTTATTTGTTTAATTACATAAAAACATTGGGATAAATCATGGTAAATTTATTATTGAACATAAATAAATAGTATAAGGAACAAATACCTTGCCTCAAAAGCATCTACATTCTTCATACAAAAATAGATCAACACCACTTATCTTTGATCACCTCTTCCATAAGAGAATATGATCTCCTAAATATATTTTTCCATAAAAACATATAAAATAGATAATAAAAAATCCATAAGAATAATAGATATCAAAATCCAAAGCATTGAAATAATAAATAGGATGAAACTAGATCAAACTGAGAGAAACCACTAGAAAAAGGAGATAGATCTCTCTATGGATTTCCATGGATCGAACAGTGAAAGATAGGACCCATCCTTATAGAAAGGGTAATAAAAGATAATAAAGAACCACCATTGGTCTCCTTGTGTTCAAGTGGAAGGAATGAGATAATTTGGGGTTCTAATGGGGTTTTGGGTATTTATGGGAAGACTGAAATTTAAAGACCAAAACCATAACATCCTAACATTTTATGAAATATATAATTTGAAATTAATTTAAATTCCATAATATATTGAGTTACACACAATAAATATTTTATATTATATCACATAAAAGACTATGTTTATCATGAGTTCCACACAACATTGAATCCCTTTGACGAGTTGTGTTACACACAATGTCGAGTCCTACCAAACAACAATATACTATAAATATTATTTATTAAACCTAATAGTTATCAACTCACTATTAGAATGGATGGAATGAATATTATTAAACAAATTATGAAATAATAGTTTAAAATTTTCAATAACATTTATTATTTTGTTACCAATTATTTATAAATTAAATTAAAGTGAAATTGAATATAAAGTATGCATTTTTAGGAAAAATATTTTTATGACTAGAATGGTGTTTTATATTAATAAATAAAATTAATCAATATTAGTGAAATAAATTAATGAAATTTATATATTATATATTTTATAATTTTGTTTAAATTCATCCTTTATTTTTTTAAGAATATAATATATCAAATTTTAAGCATTAACTACCGTATATTTTTAAAAGGTAGTTTTACAACCTTTTAATGGTTCATATATATTAAATCTAATTTTAAAAAATTTATAATTCTTATTAGAAAAATAAACTAAATTTTTGGAAGAATAATATAAAATTTTAAGTTGGATAATTTGTTTTTAATTTTCACAGAACCTTTATTTTTATGAAGACTGAATGACACTAAATTTTATTTAAAAAATATTTTTTCAAATAAATAATTTATAGTGTTAAATTAAAATATTAATTGGTTTTAAAGTATAATTATATTTATTTAATATCATTTGATACAATCAATGTAATTGGAATATTTTATAAGTAATTTTAGAAATAAAAACATAGAAAACTATAGAACAATTTCTCTTTAAAAACTTGCTTTGTCATCACGTCTGCGGGATTAATTTTAAATTAATTTATACCACTTAAATGAATGAAATTTCGAAAAATATATTCAATATTTGGAATGAGTAAAATTTAAAATTTATTACAAGTTCAACATAGATTTTTACCAAAAATATTTGTGAAAGTAATTAAAATTAATTATAGCAATTAATGTGAAACTAATCATAGTTAGGGGATAAAACATAAACCTAAGGGCCAAAATGACATACAAATTTTCCAAAATCCGTTGGATTCCCATATTTTTACCCTATACTCTCTTGTTTTTAATTTTATTTATTAAGAGGATACTATTTCAGGAAAGTGACCTATATAATATATTAAGTGATAAAAGTGATGAAAATGGAACCTTCCATACATTTAACATTTATAATTCCTTGAGATAAAAAAACATAATATTTTTGGATATACATATCCTTTTGAATGATAAATGAGTTATTTTAATCAAAATTATTTATCATTATTTTTTAGAGTTGAATTAGATACTTTACATGATTAAAAAGCATTAATGCATAAATTATGATGTTAATAATTAAATAAAGAAAATCATTCTAAAAACATTAAACGTAAAGTAAATTTAATAAATTATTATTTTCCATTCTTTTTAGATTAAAATATAATTTTATAGATATATGATTTTTAATATATTTAAATTCCAATATGGTTTTTATATCTTTAAATTAACATTATATAAATAAATTCAAAATTTACATTAATGATATTTTACGATAAATGATATTTTATTAAATGATTAAAAACTAATAAAAAACCTATATTATAAGAAGTAATTTTAAAGTGTTAATAAATTTCAAATATGGTTCATTAATGGACTAATTTTCCTTTTATAATTAACAAATTTTACCAATAGATATTAAAAACATTGTTAGTACGGTTCCTGTTGAAGGAGTATTTTTTCACGTTACATGCACTTGTTTTAAAATTAATTTCCAAAACACATTAGATTATTATTTTTTAAATTGGTTATAATATTTATAAATCTGTGGGATTTTTTTTAGTAATAAATTTCACTTTGATTTATTCTTAACGGATAAATTACTTAGGTTAGAAAACTAGTTACTTGAATAAAAAATGGTAAAAGTTGGGAAACATAGAAGTTAAGGAAAAAAACTAAAAAAATGAACTTATTTTTTCTATGGTGGAGGTTTTTCTTGACCATTATTCCAGAATAATCCATTATTTTTTCCATTTCAGAGGATCATTAGGTAAGGGAGACCTCCCAATACTATTTTCCCTCTTATAGTTATAAGAATTGCACTTCCCAACCACTATAAAAATACATTCACTCTTCACCTTCCTAAAAACTCTCAATCCACTTTAGATCACCCAGACCCTAACCAAATAAGTTCCCAATATCAATCCCCTAGCCCTAAAGTCACCAATTTCGGTATAAATTTAACCAATAATTCCTTTTACAAATATCTAAAGGAGTTACCCGAAAAAGATGATACATTCATTAATCTATATTTTTTTACACTGTTTCCTTCTATACTGACTTCATTTCACTTTATAAATTTATTATATAATGACCCTAGTATCATAAATATATTGATATGTTGTTCTGATAAGACTTCTACTTATACCTTTCACATCAATGATTTTATTTTGAGGTATTTTTTTGGTTCATTTTTGTTCTTGTATTTATCCATAGTTTCCCCATGAATTTTGGTAAAAATAGTGATTTTGGGCTTGACACAAAGTGGGGAATCATTGGAGAATAGTTTATGGAAACCGTAAAAAATTTCCAAGGAAATTGTTCAAAATATATCATTTTGGATAGTGGATACCACATAGGTGGTGCAAATTTTATAAAATAGTGTGGGCCAACCATGTGGCTTGTCCACAGGGATAATGAGACACATGGTCACCAAATGGTTTAGAAAACCATGTGGTCTAACTATGTTACATGTCCACATCATTAAAAACTGGTAAATTGACTTCTTCCTCACTTCCTATTTAACCCCAAACCACCCATAATTCACCCTATTTAGGATTTGAAGCCCAAGAAGTTATCTCTTCTCCTCCTTGAACCACTTTTTCCTAAATAATTGAGTGGGTTTGGCTCAGGATATTCATGGAATCATCAAGTAAGTCTCATTTCCTTTGATGTATCCCTCTTTTCAGGGTTCCTCTTCACTACTTCATGGGTTTTCCTTTTTTTCCAATCAGTTATTTGACTAAATGATTGTCCAAACATATGTTTTGGGTTGAAATCATGATGGTTTCTATTTGATCTTGACTTTATAGGGTATTGTTGAGTCATAGTTGTGTATTCACACCATTTTTCTAGAGTTTCCAAGTGTTATGTAGGTGGTTCCATTCCATTACATTATTATATTATATTTTCTTTCATTATTGATTTTTTTAAATGTGTTCCATGTATTATTTATTTGGTTTGAATCATGTTTTCAAAAAGGTTTGAGATACATAGGTAATGAAAATTTGGGTTCAAAAGTAATGTTTCCATGTTTCATGTGTAATTCATTATAGTGTTTCATGAATATGTTTTTTCCTTCTTTTAATGTTTTGAAATATGTTTTGTAATAGATTTAATGGAGAGAATGTGTTGAAAGTGGATCTTCCAAAAGAACTGGGTTTTGTTGCATGTTTGCTTCTTTTTTTACACCTTGAATGTGTCTTTAAATTTGGAATGTGATGGAGAGTATGTTATAAAATGGTTTTAATGTGATCATGAATTTGAAATGGGATTTACCCATGGAAATGGTTGGATTCCACATGTATTATTCTTGTTTCATTTGTAAATAGGTTTTACAAATAGTTCAAGTTGTGTGAAATATATTTATAAATGGTTTAGTGGGCGTGTGAAATGGAATGCGAGTTTGTTTTGGGAGAATGGTGGTTTGAATGAAGATTTTGATCATTAGATCAACGTGGAAATGTGAATGTAGTTATTTCATTGTGTTATTAAGATTATTTTTATGTGTATGTGATTTTTATGATTTATTTTATATATGAAATGGATTTTGAGCACAAAGGGAATCCCATGTATCTAGGTGAGGGAACTTAAACTAGTACACTAGTTAATTCAAAATTGGATGAGGCCCAGATTCATCAACCATGATTGATGGTTACAATATTAACTAAACATGGGATATGATCAGAGACCACTAGACCTTGGGATGAGATCCCATGTAGTGTCATTTACATGGGAGCACTATTGTGGTTGGCATATAAAATGGATACCATTAAACCTTGGAATGCATTACCCTATAGTTTCTCATTCATGAGAACACTATTGGTATTTTAGTTGTAGGACTTTGATAATCGAGGTATGGGGTTTATATAGTCCCACTTAGGCTAGTTACCTATAGGTATTTTCCATGGAACTACATTGTGAAAGAATTTTCATGTGATGCGGTGATACCCTTTGTCATAATATAGACCTTGTGTACATTTTTATTTCAACAATATTATTTTTGAAAAATGTTTTCCCTAAAAAGCTTTTCTTGAGGAATTATTATTTAAAATGTTTTCTTATAAATGATTCAAATATTCTTATGTAAATTTTCATGTTGATTTGGTTTATAATTTTATAGCTTGAAATATTTCCTTTCAGTGGAATACTAATGCGTTTGGATCGCACCCTACATACAACATTGGGTGTATATAGACTTTGTTATGTATGAACCAATTAAAGGAAAGTTGTATCTTAGTTGTGATGGTGGATACGATTTATAATTTTCCACTTATTTTAGGTGTTGGTGGTGGTGGATTGAGTTTGATATCACTATTTTTTCATAGAGGTATTATTTTGGGATAGTGTTGTTGTTACCATTCTGTTGTTGTACTGTTGGTTTTCGATAATGTTATAAATGGATGAATCTAAAATTTTTTGTACCTCGTTTGGTTGTAGTGATCAATTATTGTGATTCTTATTATTCTTGGTTGTTTGTGATTATATAATTGTGTGAAATTTTTCACATTGTGTATTGTTGAAACCCAAGAACTAGTTTCTAGCCCATGGAGATCAGGAGTTACCTTCGACCCATACCATGTATCGGGCTAGGTGTCAGGTTAAATATAACCCTAGATTGGATCATGAAAAAATGGTATCAGTGGAGTTTATGCACTTTTGTGTCAATTTATTTGGGGAAAGGTCCTAGATAGACAAGATATAGGATTATCTGGGCTTCAGGTTCTAGTTTCGAGTTGGGTTTTCAGAAAAAACACCTCGTGATTTGACTCGAGTTTCCATGGGATGTTGGTATTTAGTTTGAGTTCTCTTCCAGGTGATACATACAGGCTATATAATATATATGGAAAATTTTTGGGGGTGGGGTGATTTAGTCTCTATTGTTATGGTGACAGATTGGGTTATGTTTTGATTTATTAAAGTGTTGGAATTTGTTGTTGCCACTAGGAATTTTTCTGAATTGTTGTATTTTTGGTTTTCATTGTGGTTATTTCTTATTATAGTAGGATTATATCCCAGAGACTTCCTATGTGATAGTAGGAATATTCCATAGAGTGTTCTACCTCACCAATCTATCATAGATTAGTTAAAGAAGTGGTTCGCGTTGTCTATGCTGGGGAGCATGGAGTGGGATCTGGTCCTATTCATGCTAGAGAATCCGAACCTAGTCCTAGATAAAACAATTATTAGGAGTTCCTCATGAACAAACCCCTTTATTTTTTAGGTATCACGTAACCCTAGGATGTAGAGGAGTGTCTTGAGAAGATATATAAGATGTTTGAGATTCTTCATACTCCTGATAAAGTTAGAGTGATGTGTGATTCATTCTTATTTGAATGTCCCAGACAGAAGTGGTGGGACTATGTGGTGCAAGACGGGAAACATGAGCAGATGGGTTGGAAGGATTTCAAGGATGTATTCAACGAGTATTATTGTCTCCAGATTTTGGCTTTTTTTAGGTCCCAATAGATTTTTAGATTAGTCAGGGAGACCAGACCAAGACATAGTATGCTAAAAACATTGAAGAGTTAGTTCATTATGCACCTAAGGAAGTTTCAAATGAGTAGCTGAAGGCTCAGAAGTTTAGATGGGTTTACATCTTGATATATGATCTACAATTTTCGTGTTAAATCTGAAAACTTATTCTGATGCGGTTGATCATTCCATGATGGTAGAAATTTATCACAAGGGGATGCATGGTTTCTCTATTATAGTGTCATCAGTGGGATGAGAAAGTTCATCTAATAAGAATATGAAGAAGGATGTTTAGAGGAATAAGGGAGGTGGTAGTTAAGACCATCCTTCCTTGATACCTTCGTCCACAACTTCTGATGCTGGGTAAGTCATATGCTATTAATATGTGAAGGTAGGACACATGTGATTTTCATGTTCATCTCTACCTAGAACCTGTCATCCATGCATATCTATTGGGAACCTATAGTGATTGTTCATGGTGGAACACCTATATTAGAGTGATATAGGATTTTTAGCTTTTAAAGGTATTTTAGCCAGGTCAGAACTATCTATGACAGTGGGTTCTCAGTTCAAAGGTCATGGTGATAAGGCTGAATTTTCTTTTAGTATAGTTAGATCTAGGTGGTGCAGTAGGTTAGTTTCTACTCTCCCTGTCAAGTTTAGATGAAAAAACTTCATGTCATGGAATGAGATCCAATGGAATTGGATAAAATCCCTGAAAAAGTTTAAGGTACTATTATTATTGCATCATGTTTAGATATTTCTCTTTTTGATACTAGTGGTTCAGTTTCATTAATTTCATCCCATCTTGTGGATGTGTTAATTTTTACAACTGAGCATGTTCTGTATGCGTTGGAGTTGGTAATGCTACTTGGCAAGAAGAAAGCGCTGGTTTTCAAGTGTCTTTATTATGTACTCATCATGTTAGGGGTCGTAATGGAAAGGTATTTTGTCATTCTTGAAGTAAGCCTCTTTGAATTTATCCTTGGTATAGATTAAATGGTTCATTTCTAGTTGCACATTGATTATTATTGGCGGTGAGTGGGTTTTAGGGATCTTGAGGGAAGTAACCATGTTATTCAAGGAGAATGGGATCCTCGTGTGGGGAGTATTGAACCTCCACTTCCAGAATTGGGAAATATTGTTTATTAGATCTCATCAATCGCATTGGAGAACAATGATAGTTCTCTAGAGGGTGGATTACATCATGTGGTTGATTAGTTACCAGAGATTTTTCTAGAGGATTGATCGTGTTTTCTTTAAGATATGGATACAGAGTTCACTATGGATTTGGAATCAAGAACACAATCGACATCTCTTACCTTGTATTATATGGACCCCCACCGAGTTGAGGGAATTAATGGTACAACTATATTATTTGGAATAAAAAATATTCATTCACCTGAGCGTCTCACCTTTGGCCTCCCCCTTTATTTTATAGAAAAAGGATGGATGGACCCCTCCAATTGTGTATTGATTACGTTAAGATGAATAATGTTATTGTCAATAATTATCAAACTTTACACCTTATTGATTAAATTTTCAACCGTCTTTTTGGGAAATGGTGTTTCTCTAAGATTGAATTGTGTTTTGGGTAACAAAAAGTCATAGATAAAGAGGTAAATGTTCCAAAAATATATTTCTAAAGAAGGTACAACCATTTTGAGTACTTATTCATTCCTTTCGGAATGAAAAACACTCTATTGGTATTCATGGTACTAATGAATAGGGTGTTCCACTCAATTATTTTGATGTGGAATTCATGGATGACATCTCATCCTATTCTGGGTCTGAGGAAGAGCATGAGTGGCATTTGATAATTGTATTGGGAACCCTTTAGGATCATCATCACCATGTAAAGATGTATATGTGCACATTATGGATCAAGGATATGATGTTTTGGGGTCATGTTAACTTTGATAAATGTGTTTCAGTGGACATTGAAAATATTAGTGTAGTTATGTCATGGGAACATCTGAATAATTGTTTTTGAGATCAGATGATTTTTGGGCCCGGTATGTTATTAATAACTATTTTTTGGATTTCTCTAGTATTTTTCATTCTTTATTGTGGTTACCTAGAAAGGGCTAAATTTTTAGTGGATCCTAGAGTTCCAGGAATCTTTTGAGGAGATAAAGCATTGGTTTACCCTAACCATAGTTTTAATCATCCCATAATCTAGAAAGAGATATCTTGTATATTTTTATGCATCAGGTATGGGTCTTAGGTGTGTGATGATGTAAGATGAGCATGTGGGGGCATATGATTCACAAAAAATACAACCACATGAAAATAATTACCTAACTCATGATATGGAGTTAGTATCAGTGATGCATTCCATGATGATGTGGCACCATTATCATTTTGGGGAGAAGTTTTTGGTTTATTCAGAAAAAAAGAGTTTAGCCAAAATTTTCTCCCAAAAATATTTGAATTTAAGGCAACATCATTGGGTTGAGTACCTTCAGGGGTTTGATTTTGATATAGTATGTACCCCAGTTTTGGGTAATTTTGTGGATGATTCCTTGACTATGAAAGGGATAGTGCATGAGTTGAAGGATTCCAGTGATGAGTGTACTTTGATGGGGATATTTTCTTCTCAAATGCACCTGGAGACCATGGAACACAGTGGAGGTGTGCTCTTAGCTAGTGTTCAGCTAACACCTTCCATTTTAAAGTGTATTCATATAGAAAAGATACGGGATGAGTTTTTTTCAGTGCTCTTTGTAGTATCTAAACATAGGGGAGGTGACTTGTGAATGGTCATTGTCTCATGAGGTATTTTTGTGCTTTTGAGGGTGATTCATGGTGAAATTGTCATTGAGGACTATGGTGATGTAGGATAACCACAATTCTCAGTGGGAAATTTATCCTAGTGATACCAAAATATTTTATGACATGTGTCATTAGTTCTGGTGTATGGTTATGATGTGAGACATAGATGACTGTGTATCCAAGTGTTATACATGTCAGAAGAATAAAAAAAAGCCCCAAAAGCCCTATGGTTTTTTTCAGCCACTACTCATTGCTACTTATAAGTGGGATGAAATTTCCAGGAAATATATTTTTTGACTCCCTCACAACCATAGTCGAGGAATTCCATTTGGGTAGTGAATGACCATCTGACTAGATAAACTCATCTCATTTCAAGCATGGATTCAACCAATAAGGTTGAGTTGGGTCAGTCAAATGTTTAGGGGTTGTGAGGATTCATGGTTTTCCATTAGAAATCTGTTCAGGCTAGGACCCCCATTTTACCACTCAATTTTGGGAATGGATTTATAAGGATATGGAGTCATAGGTCAAGTTGAGAATGGAATACCACCTTCAAACTGATGGTCGGACGGAGCAGGTGAATCAGATTTTTGAAAACATGTTCCGAGCATGTGTGTTCGATTTCATAGGTTCGCGGGATAGACATTTTGTGCTGTTTGAGTTTTTATATAACAAAAATATCTAATAATCTATTAAAAGATATCCCTTTGAGGATATTTATAGTCAGTATTGTTAATCCCCTTTGTTTTGGTCTGAGGTTGCTGATACGTCACTATTGGGACTGAGCCTTATATAGGATATGGTTGATAAAGTCAGGTTGACTAGGCATAATTTGTTGTTGGCACATAGTTTCTATATGTATTATAATGATCATAGGAACCAAGATTTGTAGCTTTCTATGGATGATCAGGTGTTTCTAAATGTATCACTCTGCTTAGGCCATCGTTATTTGGGTATTTTAGGGAAGCTAACACTGAGGTATGTCAAACTATTTGATATTTCCAAGATAATTAGTAAGGTGGAATATATGTTAACTTCTCCCTATCAATTGACATCAATTCCTGGCGTGTTCCATGTCTCTTTTCTGAAAAAATATTCCCAAATCTATCTCATGTGTTGAATTTGGAAGACATCAAATTGGATCCTGATTTGTAAGTGCATGAAAGGACAGTAGAGATTGTGGATTCTCTTGAGAAAGAGCTTCAAGTGATATATATTCTATTAGTCATAGTTCCTTGTAAGAATGGTGATGATGTGTATGATACATGGGAGGGGATGTCTTTGGTTGAGGTGTTGTATCAGTTTTTTATCAGATCAGGATTCAAGTTGATTTTCCAAGGGTGGAAAGATTTCATGGTGGAGATAATTGTCACATCCCTAATTTCATTGAGTAATGATTTAGTTTATTTAAGTTATTACATTTAACCAATAGTTCATCAATGATATTTTGTTTAAAATGGAGATTTTGGGATTGATAGAAGCTGGTTCATGGTTGGTACATAATTTGAGAAAACCACGAGCCCTCACCCATGAAACCGTGCAATAGATGTTCATTTTGGACAGTGGTGACCACATGGTTGGAACAGAATTTGGTAAAATATGTGGGATAACCATGAGGCTTGTTCCTCTTGGATAGTGAGGAATTCACAGTTTCTTCAGGGTTTTGAAAACCGTGCGGGCTAACCATGAAACATGTCTAGGTCATTAAAAAGATGAAAATTGCCTTCTTTAACTTTTTGTATTTAACCCCCAAACCATCCCATTTGGGATTTTAATCCCTAATATCTCCCTATTATCCTAATTTTACCACTTGTTCATCAATATTTGGCTAGTTTTGGCCCTGATTATTCAATAAACCATCAATTAAATCTCACTTCCTTCGATTTCTCCCCCTTTCTAGGATTCATCGTCCCTCCTTCTTTAGTTGTCCATTTTTTGGTGGGTTATTTTACCTAATGAGGGTCTAAAAATATGTTGTGTAATTTAATAATAATAGTTTTTATTCTATATTTACTTCATAGGGTATTCTTGAGGTGCAGTTGTAGTTTCACACTAGTTTCTAGAAGTCTCCAAGTGTAAGGTAGGTGGTTCAATGCATCACTATTATTCGATGAGTTTGGATTTCATGCTTGATTGCTTAAATGTGTTCTATAAATTATTATTTTGGTTTTAATCAGTTTTTTGAAAAGGATTGAGATATACATGGGATGAAAATGGGGTTTATAACAAAATGTGGTAATGATTCATGTGTGATTCATTGTGCTATTTCTTGAATATGTTCTATACCTTGTATCAAAGGTGAATAATGTGTTTTCAAAGAGATTTAAATGTGATATTGTTATTAACCTATATTTTACATGAGAAATGGGTTTTTTACATGTTGGATTATTATTTTTGAACCTTTAATATTTCATTAAATTGTTAATGTGATGGGTAGAATGTTATAAAATTATTTTAATGAGGGTATGAATTTGAAATGGGCTTTACCCATGGAAATTGTTGGATTCTGTATGTATTATTATAATTTTATTTACAAATGGGTTTTATAAATTGTTAAAGTGGTGGGAATTTTATTTCCAAATGGTTTTGTTGATCATGTGAAATGGAAATTGGGTTTATGGAAAATGGTGGTATTCATGTTGATTTTGATCCTTAGTTAAATGTGAAAAATGTGAAAGTGGTGATTTCCTTATGTAATTATGATGATTGGAATGTATATGTGAATGTTATGAATTTTGTGATATGTGAAATGAAATTTCATCACAATGGAAATCTTAGGTATCTTGGTGGGTGAAGTAGAACATGTACACTAGTTTATTCAAAATTTTCTACGACCCGAATTCAACAAATAGGACTGATTATTACAAATCTAACTAAACATGTGACATGATCGGAGACCACTAGACATTGGGATGGGATCCCCTATAGTGAATATTTCACAACAACACTATTGATTTTTGGATTATGATATGGAGACCACTAGGCATTGGTATGAATTTTCCTCTAGTGGATCATGCATGAGATCCTCGTTGGTAGTTTAGTTTTTGGATTTTGATCACTGAGGTATAAGGATTATAGGGTACCAGTGGTGATATTTACCTATAGATATTTCCCATGGAACACTTTTGTGACATGATTGGCATATTATGCGGTGCTAGACATCGACATTTGGTAGACCTTGTTTACATTTTTATTTCATGAAATATTATTTATGAAAAAGACTTTCTTTAAAAGGTGTTACATGAGAAATCCTTACTAAAATGTTTTCTTAGAAATGTTTCAAATGTTCTTATGGAAATTTGAATGTTTATTTTATTTAATGTTATAAAATAGAATATTTATTTTTGGTGGCATCCTACTGGGGCTGTCTTGAACTAGATATACACCTTTGGGTGTATTTAGACTTTGTTACATATGATACAGGTAAAGGAAAGATGTATTATGGCGGTGATGGTGGGTCTGCATTATTGTGTTCCCCTTCTTTTAGGTGTTGGTGCTTTTCGTTTAAGGGCGATGTCCCTCTTAATGAATGGAGGTTTTTTGGGATAGTTCTTTTGTTAACATTAGATTGTTTTAATTTTGGTTTGGGTTAATGTTGTAAAAACATTAATCTAAAAATTCTTTTACCTTATTTTTTTGTGGTTATCAATCATTATGATTCTTATTATCATTGGTTGTTTATAATTATATAAATGGGTGAAATCATTCCCAAACTACATTGCTGATACCTTGGAACAAGTTGAAAGTCCATAGTGATCAGGAATGTCCTTTGAGCTATAACATGGTTTGGGCTGGATATCAAGTTAGATGGAACCCTAGATTGGTTCTTTAAAACACCTACACACACTTCCCTCAAATGGGAAATGTACATACCATTCATGTGTATGGTGAACTACCTCCTCAAAAAACGATGTAATAATTTTTTCAGTTTCCACCACACATGGTTGGGAATTATGATGGAAAATCTATTTTTATATTATATATATGATATATATGTTGTATTTTATACTTATGTAATCTTTATATAGCACATAACTTCTTCCTTTATATTTTATGTAAATATGAGAACATCGTTTGTAGACGTGTGGGCTAATCCCTCCTCAAAGCGATGTGATACATTCACACATTACATGGAATATTTTAATGATGGGTTTAATTAAACATATGTTATATAAATAAAATCTATATCATATTAATGACAAATTTATATGTTTAGAAATAGAATATATCACTTTCTTTAACACATTTCCACACATTGAAAAAGTGATAACATCGTTCGTAGATGTGTGTACTATCACCTACTTAACATGATGTGATTCAATTTACATCACATAAATTATATATATAATTATATATGATTAAATTAATTGTTATTAATTATATAATAATAATTCTAGAATTATTAAATGTTACTTAACTTCTTTTAATAATGATCATTGAAAAATGGGAACGTTACTCCTGTGTCTGTAATTCCTTCTATCTCAGTGATTGTAATGTTGGTTAATTTTTGAAAACAATTCTTCATGATTAGATTTAAAAACAATAATTGATATATAAATATCATAATAATTTCAATATTACTATTTGGAATATGTTTATATAATGACCACTTAGACCATAGTATCGTAATCATTGTCAGTTTTGACACATAAGACGAATATGGTCAACACATATGAATTATACAATATTGATTAATTAATTATCGATAAATTATTTAAAAGTTAAATAAATTTACTAATAAACATGTAAAAGGGTATGAATCATGTAAATAATTGAAATAATTTTATTATTGAGGAAGATAGATTAAAGGCCTTCCAGATGGGACCCAAGATAAGTGATTCTTGTCTCACTTTTACTTTCTTGAGGCATACATCATAATAACCAATTATTTATTTTGTGTGGTGAATATACCACACATTATGATATTTTATATAATTATTTATATTATCACAGTTTTATTTAAATACTTTATTTTATGATTATTACTTTTCTGATTATTTATTCATATGTTACAATAGTCGTAAGAGGATTTCTGGTCTCACTTTGATTTTTACAAGATTTATTCCATATTCAACACTTATTTTTGTTCTATGGTGTATGTACTACACATGAATGTATTTGATGAATATTATTATTAAATTTGATGGTATTTACATATCCATTCGATTATCTCTATTTTATGTGGTTTATGGTTTTAAAGTTACCAAATTGGTAATGGACTTTTGTCACAATTTTCATTCTTTGAGACATTTGTAATGTTATACACCTATATTAATTTATGAGGTGTATATACATATAATTTGACATGATATATCATGAATATGCATATTATCATGATATTATATGTTTCATTTATTCTTATTATTTCATGGGGATTATGATTCAAATGTTTCAAAGGGATATGTGATGCATTGGAATGTTAATAGGTTATTTTCCTCATAAATGGTTTTTATGGTATTTTAGAGTTATTTTTATTCATAAAGTCAAAAAACTTCTTGTTACTTATCTTAAACTGGGGATATTTTTTATTTATACCATAATCATTATTTTATGTATGGATTAATATTTTTTCAGAGATATTGTTATGGAACCCATTTCTTTTCCATTGGATAATAATTTTTCAAAGAGATTGTTATTAAATCCATTTATTTCCCATGGTTTAATCATGTTTTAAAAATATTTTTATTGAAACCATTTCATTTCCATGGGTTAATAATTTTTCAATGATATATTTATGGAACCCATTTCCATTACAGGGGTTATTAATGTTTCAAGGATATTTTATTGGAACCAATTTCCTTTCCATTTCTTAATCACGTTTCAGAGAGATTATTATTAAACATGTTTTTTCCATGGGTTATTCATTTTTCAAATAGATTGTTATAGCACTAGTTTTAATTCCATAAGTCATTTAGGTTTCAAATATATTGTTATGAAACCCATTATATTTCCATGGTTTATTAATGTTTCCAAGAGTATTTATGGAACCCATTTACTTTCCTTGGGATATTCTTGTTTGAATAGACCCCATTTCATTTCTATGGGTTTTTAATATTTTTAACAGATTATCATAAAAATTGTTTTTTACCCATTGTTTAATCATTTTTTGAAAGGGGCTATTAGTTTATACAATGAGTTTATTCAAGATTATCTGTGTGATGATTTCAGAACGGTACTTGGATTTTTTATGGGCAGTTATGTGATAAACCAATAATGATTTGTTTTGTGATATAAAAATGAAGGGTGGTTCTCTAACGAATTAGGTATAGAATTCAGCCATATGGATATTCCATTTTTAAGAGTCACTTGTATGTACGTAGACTGAATGGTAATTCAATTTATAATAGTGAAAATTATAATGATGTCCCAAGATACATTTTTTTGTTATATTTTCTTACTATCAGTTTATAATGTTTCTAATGATTGTGATTGACATCACATGGCCAGTGATTATTTATTTTTATGACTCTTTACTTTAACATTTTTTCATATTTGATGCTCCATGTATTGATGCATCTGTCTTCAATTGTGAATCTCACATTCACTTTTATTTTTCCATCATACCCTTATGTATCCTTACACTCATTTGTTGATATTTAACTGTTAATACTTATATTTACCATTTCCGATCATTTGAGATCACCCTTATTATGTTTACTTTTCCCATGATTTT
Organism: Viscum album; assembly: GCA_963277665.1. Classification (NCBI taxonomy): domain Eukaryota; kingdom Viridiplantae; phylum Streptophyta; class Magnoliopsida; order Santalales; family Viscaceae; genus Viscum; species Viscum album. Next base: position 1,781,039,236 of record OY728157.1, read on the forward strand.
ATAGAAATATGTTGAATGAGTTATGTCTTTAGTGGATTTCAAAAGTATGATTTTGATGACCTATTGTGGAATAATAAAAGATGGGATAAATGGGAGAAGTGTTCTTTTGATGACTTATCAGTCCATGTTGATATGATTTATTTATGTATGTATATTTCATAATTATATAAAACCCTAAACCTAAAAGGTCCTCAAGATTGTATGTGATCCATGTTTTCCATATAATTTTTAAGGTTTAGATGAAAAATAATTCTTCATAATTATTCTCATCCAAGATGGAAATGTATAGTTGTAAATTTTTCCACAGGATCTAGGAGTGTTCATTCTAGGATATAATAGTTGGCATCAAAGGAAAGTTTAGATAAATTTGGAGACTAATATTTTTTCATGTGATTATATTTTATGAGTTATGTTTACCTTTATACGTCTATAAACATAAGGATTATCATATGTTAAAATTATTAGACACCCCATTGAGGTTTTATGCAATGAGATATTAATGATATTTTTAGAGACATTTTTTTGGGATGAGGTATTTTTAACCGCAATGATCAAAATAAAAAGTTTTTATGTAGTAATTAGTTTCTATGTTTAATGGAAAAAAGTTTTAACTACATGATATGTGATAAAATGTCACATCTAGAAAGCTGGTGGGCTTCATCCCATGAGAAAACAATGATAAGGGTTTCACACACTACAACTGACATGCATGATGTCTGTGTTACTATAACATTTTTTTGTATTGATTAATATTATTTAGAAAACATATGGTAATTTTTTTGAGGAATAATGGTTTATTTATCTTTTAAGATCATGTTATCAAATCCTTATAATATTTGGTTTTCAATCTTAGTTAGTAAATGTTTGATGGATTTTAAGGATAGTTATTTATGGAGTATTTTAGATTAAAGGGTATCACAATTTAATTTTGATGATTATTTTATTATATGATGGTTTACTCATTTTCATAATTATCTTAAAATGTTCTAGAAATTTTGATTTTGGTTAATGTATAAAAATAGGTAGAATAGCTTGACTATCCATTTTATAGATATGTGGTATTTAAAAATTGATTTTAGTGCTCCATAAATTAAAACATATTCCCAAATACTCATCATTTGGAGAAAAATATGTGATATTGGTGGAAATTTATTAAAGGATGAAATTATTACCATTAAGTAACTATGTTTCCTCTTTTACTATATGGTATGGAAATTATTTAACTTTATAAAAATGATATTGACATAAAATGTTACCATATTACCATATTTTATAATAACATCAATGACCTTTTACAACCCTATTTGGAATGTGGTATTGTATTCATTGAGTTCATCTTGATCATTTTCTATATAGCTATATTTTATTCCATGGGAATTATTTTTCCCTCCCAAAACAATCTTTTAATTTCCCACTAATTCTATCCCTTTTGTAATCATAGTTATATATAACTTATGGTGACCATTATGTTTTTAAAATTCTCTTTTAAAAGGTTGTTTTATTAACTCCTTATATGATGTGGGATTCAGTAAATGAATAAAATAAATTTTAATAATTTGATAACAAGAGATGAATTTTGAGGGAGAAATTCATTTTAAGTGGGGTAGGATGTAACATCCCGATATTTTTTCAAATATCTTCTTTCAAATTAATTTAAATTCATTAATAGATTGTGTTACAAAGAATACATAGTTCAGCTTGCATCACATACAACACCAAGTTTATCTTTCATTGAACACACCATTGAGTCCCTTTGATGACTTATGTTTCATGCATGGCCGAGTCTTACCAGACAACAATATACTATTAATATTATTTTTTAACATAACAGTTCTCACTTATCCATTTAAATGGAGAGAATGAATATGATTAAATAAATTAAGGAATCATATTTTACAATTTATTATAAAATTAATTCATTGGTTTCTAATTAATTATAAATGGAAATAAAGACTAATTAAATAAAAACAATGTGTTTTTATAAAAATTATTTTTATAACTAGAATGGAGTTTTATTATAAAAATTAAATTAATAATTATCAGTGAAAGATATTAATGAAATTTATATGATAAATATTTAAGGATTTTTTTAAAATTATCCAACAATTTATATTTGGTTAAGATAATAATAAATCCAATTTTAAGCATAAAAAGTTGTACATTCTTAAAAGTTAGTTTTACTACCTTTTAATGATGCACCTATTTTAAATATAAATTTTTACTCCTTTATATTTTTTATTTGAAAATTAAACTTTATTTTTGAATTTCCTACTTCAAAATTCAATTTTTTGTAATTTGTTTTTGATAAAATCCATATTTTTATTAATAGTGAATGACACCAAATTTTAATTGAAAACTAGTACTCTCATGTGCATTCGTACGGTGATGTAATCCAATTATATAAAAAATGATCCCCTACTCAATAAAAATTCAGGATACAATTCTCAAAAAAATACATGTTCTAATGATATGAAAAAAATTCCACTACTCAAATTAAATACATTAGGCAATTCTCAAAGAGAGTAGATGCATATTATCCCATGCTCTAACAAATGAATCACAAGTCAAATTTTGTACAAGTAAAAGAAACTATTAACTAAAAAAATGAATTGAACTATTTCTTGAATATATTCCCTTTGTTCCTATCTTCCAGGATGGTTTATTTCACCAAAATATAGTGTTACTCTACTCTATAACCTTGTATTCTCTATAAAATTATAATAATCTTAATCTTCATCAAAATCAATATTCTACAACAAACCAATCAGAAAAAAAATCTAAGGTTTGGCCCAATCGCAAGGCTTAGAGAAAACTAGAATGATATTAAGTGACAAACTGATTATAATCTTTTTCATCATTGTGATCTTCATTCTCATCCTAGATATCATCATCTTTTTCCTCATCTATACCTTCCTTCTTCTCCTTCTATCCATCACCCTCATGCCCCTTTCCAATTGGAATTAGGAACTTAAACCAATAAAAATAAGATAATATTGATAATATATCAATGAACTTCAAGTAGTTTTTTTATCAAGAATTTTGATATGAAACAGTTTTAAATTATAATTAAATGAAATCATCACTTACTAGATAATTTATGGTCTCATAAAGAGTTAGGGTGACTAAATACAATGATTGTGAACATAATTTAACAGAAGCTTCTATTTTAGCTTCTCAAACATATCAAACATTATCAAATCTATAGAAAAGAACACCAATAAATAAATTTATATAATATTTAAAACATTAAACCCATAATATATTTTCAATGTATCCAAAACATAAACTAATCGGAAATCACATACTAAAATTAAAAACTCTCTAGTGAAACCTGAATCAGGATTCCACTGAACTGGTTTTTTCTTTCATGTTTGGAGTGTACCTAAAATTTCAAAACCACATCATCATAGTGAATTAAATAATTAGAAAAATGAAAGCCTCAAACCACAAACAACATATGCAACATCTAATTCAGTTAGTAAACTCCTGATATTGTTATAATTTTCAGATCACATACTGTATAGTTCTAGAGGAAAGTTATCTTTATTGAGCTCAAAATAACCCTAAAGTAAACCTTGGCCACTCTTTTTATTTAGCTCGTTCTTATCAAGGAACCTCTCTATGTTAGCTTCATGGTCATCTAAAGAGTCAAGCAGATGGGAATATTTAGAGAAAATTTTGGATAAAAATACTTCTGAAATGAAATACACAATTATATAATGAAATGTTATACAAACATTGATATATATACAAAGCATCCACCATAAAACGAACATGTTATCAATATTCAACAGTTTTTTTAAGTGTTTGAAGTTGAAAAAAGAAAAAATATTAGTGGAACATAATATAAAAATAATATTTTACTTTTAATATGATGGCAGTTTAGAGAGTATAAATAATAAAGGTTAATTTCATTAAACTATTGTAATGAAACTTCATCCTCAATATCTTCCAACATAGTCAAGAATTTCTGTTCATAAAAATTGAAAAAAGTATAAATATAATGATTAAAAATAATGATTAGTGCTAATGAAATATGACAATAACAAATTAACCATGAAATTTTAGATCTATTCAACATTTATGTACATGTTCTGCACAAAATACATTTAGGAAAGCATCCTAAAAATGGTCGACTATTATGGGGAAACGAATCTAGAATTGTTGATACATCTTGAATATGACATACAAGCACATTATATCAAGAATAAGTCCAAACATTATCATAACCTCCAGCCATTACAATTTTATATGAGAACCTATAAACACAATACAACCATTTAAAATGATATGTATTAGGAACCATCAACCTAGAAAAAACTCCAGGCTTAACCCCACCGAGATATAACATGAGAAGGAAAACATTAATAGGATTATGCTATATAATACAATGAAATATAAAGGCTCAAAGAAATAAAAAATCTACCTTTTATGTTCAAAGTAAACTATTATCTATGTATTGGAAACTGATCCAAACACATATTGTTCCTGAATTAGATTTGTGGCCCTCCCCCCAGGATCTATATATTTTTTGTGTAACTGACCCTGAGGGTCTCTGTAGCTACTACAATCCCAAAGACCCTAATATATCTCTATAGATTGATGTCCTAGTTAAAGATATCTTGTCAGTCTAAGGTCCCCTTGACCAAGCCCTAGAGGCATTTGGCTTTCATGCCCCTCTTAAACAATATACATAATATAATGAACAAATAAAATTTTAAAGGAAAACAAGGAATATATTATACAGCACACAATAGTTTCTATAGGTAAAGGATTCAACCCATGTGACTCTAGAAAACATCTCAAATTTAGCAGAACATATGTGAACACATGTGAACGTAACATATGTGAACATATCTAGAAAAAAATATCATAAAGAACATATGTGAATAGATGTGATGCAGATTCCATTCTAGAGTTTCATTCACAAAACAGGGTAAACATATTCAAATAACAATTTTATAAACTACATAGAATAATACCCTTCTTACTGTGATTTTTTTCAAAAAAACATGATAATAAATAAAGAATCAATTTGTAGTATCATTACCATAAAAATTCCACAGTGGTGAAAACATGTTTATACATTAAATCTTTAGGCGTGGTGTGGACAGAAACCTTAAGCGGAAAACCATAATGGATTTTTGACAAAAAATACAGTAGAAAAATGTCATTATGAAAAACCTTAATTTGAGTTAAGACCATTATTTAATATGGTGCATAGTGGGTCATAAGTTCCTCTACCAAATTTAACTACCAATATTTTTTTTCTAAATTTTAAGAGGAAAATCAAGTTAAACCAAAGAAGTCATTAAGAATCAATTTAAATAGATATATAATAAATTTGGTAAAGAAAACATCATAGAGGTAACTATCTAATGTTTATGTAAATAAAATAAAACTTATTTTAAATTTAAATCCATTACCATAAAAACTACATAATAGAGAAAACGTGTTCATGTAATAAATGTTTTGGCCCGATGCACAGAGAAACTTGAAGCTGAAAATATGAATGAATAGTGATGAGAGTGGTTCACCGCGAACCACAATTCAATTAAATTCTTATTTACCTAAAAATATACCATAGTGGAACACCCTAGGGTAAATCACAAGGAGGCCACTTCCACACACTATTTTCTTACTGTCACTATTACAAAATAAATAATTTAAAAATATAATACTAATATAAATGGGGGGGGGGGGAAATTGAATTACATAAAATATAAATAAAATATATAATAATTCTATGTAATACAAAATGAAGTTAGAATAATGAAATTAAGTAGTTTTTACTTGGAGGTTATGGTGGTTGATGTCATTGTTTAAAAAGAATCTCAATATTCAACTCAATGAGGTGATCAAGACCTGTCACACCTCACCTTATCATTTGAAATGTCATCACCCCATACCGAGAACTTTTCATATGGGTTAATGCCATTACTAAAGTCATCTAGGAGACCTCTTCTCTGACCATCACTACTCATGCCATACACCATCGTATGCACGACACAAATAGCGAATGGAAGGAAAATTGATAAATGAGAAGAAGAAATTGGTGGTAGAGAAAATGGGGAAGTGACTCACCATAATCAATTTAACCCCCACCAAAATTATTATAATTGAATAAAGGGATTAAAAATTAAATTATAATGAACTCAATAAAATCACCATTCCCTCCCTCGAACAAACGCCGAGGTTAGTTCTCCATTCTTAGTGGTGTTGAGAAAGGAATAACGGTGGGAGAATACATAAAATAAAGTAAATGGGAGAAAGGAGGTATGAAGAAGAAAAACAACTAATATATATTAAAAATAAAGAGAACTATTACATCAAAAACACTCAACATTTCCCCCAAAAAATGACCATCCTTGTAAAAAGAGAGGAGGTACAAATTTATAGAGAAAATGGGTTGAAGGAATCTCACTCAAATTATATCCTCCATATTTCATCGACTTTTAGGCCCAATAAATGGAAGAATTGGTATATGGAGCCTCATTTAAAGTTATTAAATATCTTCTTCTACGTCCCTCAAATTTTTTTATCCATATTAGTCCAATTATGAAGGAGTTATAGCTGTTTCAGTGCGGTGCATTTAATCTGTCTAGGCGACTCTTCGTCTTCCACAACTCCAAGTGCCAATTCCATTAAGACCTTTCATCCAGTGGATTCATACGTGGACTCATTAATGAAATATTCTCATTAATTCCTTATACATCTCCATGAAAAATTTCAGCTCCAATGGGCCGCCTCAATCCGAGATAAAATCTCATATTTAAAACATTCCAAATCTGCGCACAGTTTTCAAGGCATAGATTATGATTTGATTTTGGGCCTTTAAATGATTCATTGAGCTAAGGATCCAGAAGGATGAAATTCGGCCCATGATTTAAGGAAACCTCCATGAAAATGAATTTCACAATTTCGTTTAATTTGGAAAATTATATCTCTGAAATACAGAAGAAAAATAAAGTAGTCAAATCCCAAAATTAAGCCATTTTTTCATTTGACCTCAAAATACCACTAAAACATAAAAATGTGATAATTGACCATAAAATAACACTATGGTGGGTATTAGAACTTTGAAATACAGTATTAAATATGTGAAAATTCTAGCTTCATTAAATAGTTGAAAAAAATACAAAAGATTAATATAAGAAAACTGCAAACAGTTATTCATAAGAAATCTTCAAATAATTTCAATTTTTGGTTTATTTAAAAGAATAAATAAATCATATGTTTTAATTATAGAAAAATGGAAATGATAAAAAAATTAATATTTTTCATTTATAATGTTTCAATAAAAATAACTTTAAGTCTAGAGTATAGATATATAACTAAGTGGATGATACATTTATGATTGATTTTACAAACCGAACACGAGTTCTACAACTTGTGTTCAACTAAATTTCATCATCTTCCTTCCTAAAAACTTAATTCCCAATTATTTCAATGTTATGTTTAGAAGAAAAAATGATAAAAGAAATATTAATACCTATTCTACTTTTTTCTATCATAGAAAATGAAATTAAAGAAAAACAATTTAGAGAACACAACAGGTATTGTATATTAAAACAAAATATAGAATACTTTTTTTGTTTCTACATGAAAAAATTTATGATATAAAGAAACTACAGATTTATGTTATAATATCACTAATTGAATATGAAATATGATAATCTGCAATTAGAACAAACAATTTGAAATATGAAATATGTAAATAACACTGTGTAATAAATATGAAAATAATTATGTATAAGAAAACACATATGTATAATAAATCTGTAAATAATTATGTATAAGTAATATGAAATATTTAATGTAAAAATAATTACCTATAAGTAATATGAAAAATTTTATGTATGGAATCAGTTGAGGCCTATTTAGGATCCATATGTTTCAAGCTACAGCCTTTCACGTGTCACCCAACAAGATTCATCTCAGTTATTTCACTTTATTACATGAATGATGATGAAAATAAACTAACCAATGCCTAGAGCTTGAATGTATCATAGGTACCAAATTTTATGATACCATACAATATTATCTCCATAAGGGTAAAAGACAACCTGAAATATATACCCTAGATGCCACTGGTTATTATTATACCGAAAAACAAAGACAACATGTTTGGTTACACCTTGATACAAAGATTCTGTCATGTTTGTTTCATATCAAGTTCGAGTAGGGAAAAAAATAATATCCCTATGAATAAATGATTTACCATAGGCTCATCCTGTGTAGCTAAGATGGTCTAGATAAAATCAATTGGGTAAGACCCAATGGTCACGAAATATCTAGATAATGCTCCACTGATGCATTGGTTTCCTCAACACATTATATATATATTTTTTAAAGTAGTATAAAATATTGATATCCACAAATAAAAACAGAGACAAATCAATGATTCCTCTAACCCAACAACAACATGGTATACTGTTATAGGTAGAATTACGGGAAAAAACTTTCACTCTTCAAACCATAAACAATTTTAAAGTGAGTGAAAGGACTGATACACTTTCATATAGACAAGTATAATTAGATGTGTTGCTAGTTCACTAAATGATTGAAATATATGTGTGATGATCATTGAAAAATAACACACTTATGGATGAGCCAACCACAATTTCCTTGAGCCTTTGTAGCACTGAAAATTGTATTTGTGTATGTTTTAACCATGAGTTTGGTAAAGACATTTCCTTTCTAGAAACCCAGGAAAATCAATTTTCATCTATACAGTAATCAAGAAAATTACAATTATTTTTATATAAAGTAATACCAAATCTAGCCTCATGAAAATTTGATCAATTTAATAATAAAAACTATGGGTTGGTTCTCTTACATTTTAGCTTTTATCATGTGTTCATAAAAGAACAAACTAAGAAAAATATACATATATATATTTCACTATCAATACTCTATAAATAAAAATAAAAAATATAAAGGAAGAGCTACCCATAGACCTTATCTAAGGATATCATTAAAAGCTTGTAAAGTCCCTGTATACTTTGATTTTCCATAGAAACCTCTGCCAAGGAGAACCCATGAAGAAGTAGGATCTAGTGGAACCTATGAAAGAGTGAAACAATTTGTTTTTAAGTTGGATGTTAAATAAATCAAATGAAAATATATAGATAAAATATGAGTGAAGGAAGAGACACAATCCACAAGCATTTATGAAGTGAAAATTACAGCAATGGATCCAATGAAGAAGTTGGTGAAAATGAAGGACTCGGTTACTAATAACACGTCATGAAATTAACTAACTGGTTCCTTTGATGCGATTAACATCATCTTTGATCATTCAATGAAAACTTCCATTTATTATAAGGGAATAAAATAGTGTAATAATGTGATTATTAATCAAAACAGTATATTAGAAATCTCAGTGAACCATGCAGGCATGTTCTAGGTAACAAACAAATAAATGTGTAACACATGAAACAGAGAAATCAAGAGATGAATAACCCATCACATAGGAACCTTGTAGACTTGAGAAATGGCATAATAATTTTCTTAGGAGGCTCCAATACACTAGGAAAACACAACTAGTTTTCTCAGTCCCTTTTCTGTAAAAAAGTAAAGAAATATGAAGACATTGACAATATTGTTTTCATAGTGTATAAATAGTAGTTCAGAATGTAGTTGTGAATAAATTAGAAATCATGGATGTAAACATAGACCTGGAATCTGATTTTGATCACATATGGGGGTTATGTTATATTCCAAGAAATAGTTTCATATGCGGAGGTCCCCCGGAGGTAGACTAGCTGGAGGCAGACCAGTCGTAGGTGGAGCAACCAGATACAGAGGTTTTAGAGGTGGAGGTAGAGTAACCAGATGCATACCATGTGGTTTAATGTGGGAACCCTAGGTGTATCTATGGAGTTGAAGGTGGAATATTTGAAGGCAGAGCATATGGAGGAGGATCCACAGATGGAGAGGAGATTCAGGAAGGGGAGCGAGAGAGGGGAGTCATGGAGGGGAGCGGGAGAGGGGAGTTGAGGAGAGCAACGGGAACCCTAAGAGAGTAAATCCATATCATGGGAAGGACTGATCGAAGGTTTTTTGGGTTTGTATGGAAGAAATATTTGTTTTGGGTCACATGGAATATTATAGAGGTGACATGTAACCTGGAAGAAATCCATCCTTACTATATATAATAAAAATATTTTTCTTGTATAAATAATTTATATAATTAAATTATAATTATAATCGGTTCTAAAGTATAGTTAGATCTATTTTATATCAATAATTCCAATTAATGTAATTGGAATCATTTTCATTGTGATTTTAGATATACAAACATAGAAAACTATTTAACATTTTCACTTTAAAAATCCTCTTTGTCGTCCTGTTTGCAGGATTAATTTTAGATTAATTTTTACAACTTCAGTGATTGGAATTTAGAGAAATGGATTTCATATTTTGAATCAGGAAAATTTATAATGTAAAATAAGTTAATCATAATTTTTGACAAAAAATTAATAGTGAAAGTAATTAAAATTATTTACATGGATTAAGGTAAAATTAATCGAAATAAGGTACTGAACCTAAAACTTAAGGCCCCAAATGACTTATAAACATGTTCAAAATCTATTCAATTTCAATATTGAGACCATATATCTTACTTTTTATAATTTTATCAGCTAGGTTTATAATATTCCATGAAACTGTACTATTTAATATGTTAAGTAAATAAAGAGGAAAAAAAGTAACCTTCCTTACCTTTAACATTTATCAAGTATTGACATATGGAAGAAACATCATATTTTTTTTCATAAATATACTTTCGAATTAAAAATGAATTAGATTCATCATAATTATTTATCATTAATTTTTAGAAATTAATTTGTTACTTAAAACACATAACAAATGCTAACACATGGTTTTTAATTAATAATTAAATAAAATAAATGATGCTAAAAAAAATTTAAAGTAAAGTAAATTTAATGAATTATTATGATATATTATTTCTATAGATGAATATATCATGTTACAAAAAATTTAACTTAATATATTTTGATTACAATATTTTTTTTATAATTTTAAATTAAAATTGAATAAATAATGTCAATATTGACATTAATGTTATTTTATAATAAATGGAATTTTATTAAATGATTTAATTTTTTTAAAATAATATATTATTTAAAAATATTTTAAGTGATAATAAATATAAAATATGATCTATTAATGGAACAATTTATCTTTTATAATTAATATGTTGACCTATAGATAGTAAAAACCTTTTCATCACAGTTTGAGTTAAAGTAATGTTTTTATCCATTACATGAGATTGTTTTAAAATAAAATTTAAAAGCATGTGGAGTTATTATTTTTTAAATTATAAATAAAAATATTAATTTAATGGGACTATATTGACTAATAATAATTAATTTTATTTAGTCTTAATAGTTAAATTACATTGGTTATAAAACTAGTTACCATAATAAAAACAAAAATGGTTTAAGGGGGAAACCTATAAGTTAAGGGAAAAAATGAATATATTTTTGTGATTTGGAGGTTTTTATAGACTATTATTCCCCTTTAATCACTTATTTATCCATTTTTATTCACATTAGCTGTGGGGGACCTCCCAATAGTGTTCACCTTTTTATATTTATAGGAATTCCACTTCCCCTCCATTATAAAAAGGCATTCATTATTCCCCTTATTCACACCACTGAAGCCTCTTTGTATTGTCCAATACATAACAAATTAATCTCCCATAGTCACTCCACTCACCATATATTCCTCTATTTTAGCATAAAATGAACCAATTATTCCTTTGGTGCAAGATAAAAAGAGTTACCAAAAGAAGAGGCAACTTTCATAAACAAACATTTTTATTCGTTTCCTTATCCACTACCTTAATTTAAGATTATAACATGATTATATAATTAAGTAATTATCATAAATATAATTATATGTTTTTATGTTAGGGGTTATACCTACACCTACACACACTTCCATCAAATGGGTAACGAAGTTATCATTCTTGTGTACAACGAACAACCGCCTTGAAAAATAATGTTGTTTTTTTTCTTTTACCACATCTCATGGTTGGGAATTATGATGGAAGAATTATTATTATGTTACATAAATAATTTTAATTTTCTCTTCTTACTTATTTAATTATCCTATAACACATACCATCATGCTTTCCTTTTGTGTAAATATGATAACATTGTTTGTGGATGTGTGGAGTACCGCCTCCTCAAAACGATGTTATATGTTCCGAAATTACATGGAATGTATTTAGGATTGGTTTGATTAAACATATTTTATTTACATACCATATATATAATATTAATTAAAAAAAATTAAATTTCTATAAATATAATATATTATTTTAATTTACACCATTCCACAAACTGAAAATATGATAATGTCATTCCTAGACATGTGGACTACCACCTCCTCGACACGATGTGATTCCATTTACATCACTATAATTATATATATAATTTTATATGATTTCATTAAATTATATCAATTATATAATTATCAGTATGTAAATTTAATGTTACTTACCTTTTTTCCATAAAAATCATTGAATAATTGGAATTTTACTCATGCGTACATACGACCTACCATTTTCATGACTGTAACATTGGTTCATTTTTCTAACCACCATTAATTATTGGTTTTAAAAGTATAATTTATAAATAAATATGATAATTATTTCATGATTATTCTTCTTGATATTTTTATATGATGACGACTTTGACCATATTTGACCTATCAATGTCATCTTTTAAGCATTAGCTGAATATGCTCGAAACTTCCAGCTAAAACATCACTAATTATGTAATTGTATATAACTTGTGTATAAGTGAAATAAAATTATTAATAAAATTTTAAAAGGGTATTAATCATTTAAATAATTAACAAAAGTTTATTATTCTATAATATATAGAAAAAAATGAAAAATAGACTTAAGGTAATGAATTCTTTCCTCACTTTTACTTTTAGGAGGCATACATCATAATGACCACTTATTTATTTTTTATGGTGTATATAATTCCAAATTACATATATTATATCATTAATTATATTATTTTAATGGTATTTTAATATCTAATTGTATGATTATTACTTTTGGTATTTATGATTCAGATCTTACCATAGTTGTAAGAGGATTTCTTGTATCACTTTTATTTCTACCAGACTTCTTCCATATTCTCCATTTTTTTGATTTTTTAGTGTATATACTACAAAATAATGTATGTTATGATTATTATACATATATATATATGGATATTTAAATATCCATTTTATTATCTCCCTTTTATGGGGTTTATGGTTTCTATGTTACCAATGTTTAATGGACTTTTGTCACAAGTTTCATTCTTTGAGATATTTGTTATGGTACACACCAATCTTCATTTATGTGGTGTATATAATTTTAATTTGACATGATATATCATTTATATTCTTATTATAATGATATTAAAAGTTTATTATATTGTAATTACTTCATGGGTCTCTTGATTCAAATGTTTCAAAGTGGTATAGGATGCTTTGGAATGTTTAAATGTTATTTTACTCAAGAATGGTTTTATTGATATTATAATGGAATTTCAATTAAAATATGTAATAAAATATTTAAATTAAATATCCTCCATTGGGGATATTTTTTATTGATACCATCCTCATTATTTTATGTATGTAATAATATTTTTTTAGAGATATTCTTATGCAACACATTTCATTTCCATAGGTTAATCATGTTTCAAAGATATTTTCATTTAAATTTTTTTCCATGTGTTAATAATGTTTAAAATATATTTTTATTGAACAAATTTCCTTTCCATGGGTTAATCATGATTAAATGAGAGTTTTTGGAACCCATTTACATTCCTTGGGTTATTTTTGTTTCAAAGAGATTGTTACATAATCCATTTCCTTTCCATAAATTAATAATTTTTCAAAGAGATTTTTATTAAACATGTTACATTTCCATTGGTTATTAATATTTTAAAGGAATTTTTATGTAAACCATTTAATTTCTATTGGTTATTCATTTCCCAAATAGATTGTTCCATAACACATTTCTTTTCCATGGGGTATTCATGTTTCAAAGAGATTGTTATGGAAGCCATTTCCTTTTAATGGGTTATTCCAAATTTCAAATAGATTATTATAGAACCCATTTATTTTCCATGGGTAATTCATATTTCTAAGATATTGTTATAGAACACATTTGTTTTACATGGGATAACCAATATATGAATGGTTTTATTGGTTTTCCCAATGAGTTTATGAAATCTTTTATGCATGATGATTTTGAAATGGTACTTGGAAATTTTATGGGTGGTTATGTGATAAACCAATGATGGATGGTTGTGTGATAAATCAAGGATGGGTGGGTCCATGATAGCCCTACAATGCATTAGGTATATAATTTGGGCATATGGATATTCCATTAGAAATAGTGATATGTATGAAAGTCAACCTCATGGTTGTTCCCCTTCTTAGAATTAAAAGTATAATGACTTCACAAGATACATTTATGTGTTATCTATTTAGGCCAATGGTTTATAATATTTATAATGATCGAGATTCATATCACATGGCTCATGACTATTTATTTTGATGTCTCTTTACTTTTCCTTGTTTTCTTATTTTATAGTCTAGGTGATTATGGGTTTGAGTTATTTTATGATTCTTTCATGCACTTCGATTATGTCATCAAACCCTTATGCACTCTTATTCTTATTTGATGAAATTTAATTGTTGATGTTTGTTTTTACACTTATTGAGAATTTCAGATCACCCTTATTATGTTTCCATTTCTATAGTATTTAAATAATGATGTTAAATTATTTTAAGTCTATAAATTATTTCACAACGATGATGTTGATGACCTATTGTGAAATAAGAAACGATGGATTGGATGGGGGAAATGTTATTTAAAAAAATTATGATTCTAAGTTGAAATGAGTTGTTTATGTAAGGTTTTGTACTAATTCTATAAAACTCAAAAACTAAATTTTCAGAAATATTTTATATGATACAAGTTTTAACATTGATATTTTAATGTTTAGATAAAAAAATTATGGTCACAATTATCGACATAAAAACTGGAAATATAAAGCTATTAATTTCAATACGTGATCCGTGAGTATGGGTTCTAGGATGTTATAATGGTGCATCCCCATAGACCACAACATAAAACTGGAAGACATAAGGTGTTTTACATTGTAGAATTAAGGACCACACCATAACCACCCTTGGTCAATTTTATTTTTGGGTTATATAGGAAGATTATATTAATGTGGATATGGGGCTACGACATAGCCCAAAGCACCACGTTACAGAACACATTTCACACATGGGAATGTTGTGCTGCAAATCAAGAAGCATGAAACCACTACCCTTGATATAGAAGTATCCCAAAACCTCTCTATTCTTCACTCACCATTCCATTTTGTATCCATGCCTAAAAATTTAGTGGCCCTATTTTCCCCTATGAATTTTGCTACATCGTAGCCATCAATACTACACTATAGTGACCATACTTTACAATGCCAAATGGCAGTGGAACTCTCATTTTTCCCACAACAATAAATGAAATATTTAAAAAATTTTATTGTTGCATACAACACTAAAAAACAACAAAGGGTAGGGCTATTGGTATCTAGGACCTTACACTAGATATCACTCAGACCATTATAATACTAGAGAATTAAAAAAACAAAAGAGAGGGAACAGAAAATGGGGTGATCAAAATAGACACCCATTGAGATATCCCTCATGGATCGTTCCATCATAAGAGCTAAAAAAACCTCACTCAAAGTAATAATACAAAACCACACAACAAAAACAAACATCTCTTAAATTCTTTCATGGGGGAGGTACCTGTCAAATGAGAAGAAAGTCATAATAATAAATAAGTGGAATCCATCTCATATACTAGAAAAGTTTCACCAAAGACAAATAGAATTATAATAATATAAAGTATAAACAAAAAATTGACCTAGGTACTGAGTGTGTACCTATTAATCATTTTCCCAGGTACTATCCTCACTTCCATCATGCCACCATAAGACACAGACTAAGGAAATTGAATTCCCACATAAAAAGTTCTACTAGAAGTCCTGAATCTCAAAAAACCAATACTCGAATGAAATATCATCATCAACATTTATATTTTCCCAATATATGAAAAGAAATTCACCATGAAGATAACTATGGAGCTGAAAAATTTGGAAAACATCGGGTATATTGCACATCAATGATGGAAGTACAATCTCATAGGCTATGGATCCAACAAGAGAATACAACTCAAAGGCCCAAATAACCAGGGAGAAATAATAATCCCATGACAAACCTTCACTGGATTGGATGAGAAGTCACCATCAAATAAAAATTATCTCTAACATCAAACTCTATAGGTCTCCTCCTATGACCAACATAGGATTTTTGATGATCATACACTTCTTATATCCTCTCATGTATTACCTGAACCATATTTTTCATATTATATAGTACATCAATCATGAGAATTTCTGACTCTCCAACCCTATTCTAGAAAAATGGAGAACATAATATTAAGGCATTCAATGCTTAAAATGTTTCTATAAGTATATTAAAGTGAAACTATTTTTTTACTAAACTCGAACAAGGGTTTTTTCCTCATCCATGAACCTCTAAAATCCATGACAGAACAAAACAACATGTCTCCAATATTTTGGATAGTATCTTCTATCTAATTGGCCTTCTGTGGATGAAAATAAGTTCTATGGAATAAACGTGAGCCAAAATTGAGTTGGGGACATCTCTAAACCTTATAAGTAAAATGAATATCATGATTTGAGATTATTTTCCTCACGAATCATTAGAGTCTCACCAAAACCTTCATATATTGTCTAAAAAAACCTCTACTATTATCAAATACCCAATAACTATAATGTGTACTAACATCATCAAATAATACACTATCACCCATATAGAATCAAAACCACTATAATCTCTAGGTTAAATAGTAATAAGTCCATCAATATTTCCTCTCACTTCCACTAGGGAACATATAATGGTTGAAGAAAACCACCATGAACACGGTTCTCAGCCTTAAACTTCTAGAAGACTAAACATCAAGGCATAAACTCTGCAACTACAAACTCCAACACAGGCCACCAAAACTAACCTCTCAAATCTTATTATATCTTTTCCACACTCGGATGTATCGTAAAAGGTGGTATATATAACTCATATATTAATATCTCACACATTTATAAATATATGTAAATTCTACCCAAGAAAAAAACCTGGTGTTGTTCATCCTTAGACCAACCATTAGGGTATTCACTAAAAAATGAATTAGTGTCTCTAGACATCCACCAAAGTATCCCCTAGCTAGGAATACTCCACCTACAAGACAAATATAAATTTCAATATCATATTTAAACGAAAACCTCTTCTTTTAACCTCTCCTTTATTATGAATCATCATTTAGGGATCCTCCATTACTCTCTAGGAATCTCCAGATTCAAAAACATCACCACAATGTGAATTATTGATCTGTGTATCAGCTACAATGTTTCCATTTCATGGGGTATAAAAAATATCAATGTAATAATCCTACAATAATACCATCTAAAATCATTACTTAAAGTTCAAGTCACCATTGGATAAGACATACCCTAGGCTGTTACAATTGGTAAAAACCACAAAAATTTCACTAATGAGGTCATGTCACCAAAACTTCATGGATAAAGACTTTATCCAACTCAATATAATGGGAGGAATTATTAAAATCATGGGGCATGACTACTATGAAGTATAAGAAATAACTGATATCCTCAATATTAGATAACAACCCAAACTAAGACACAATGAATCACCACAAACCTCAAACTGAAATCCCTTTACTAGAAAACAGATGACTAGAGCATGAAACAACTTCTACATTGGGTACTCAAATGATTTCTAGCACTGTTTAGTAAATAATAATAGCAGATCCATTTTGTTTGTGACTATTATAGTAGTCTCAAATTGAGTGAAAGAAATATGAACCTCATGTAATAGCAAGAAAGACCAATGAAACTCTAAACCTTTGATACTGTTTTGGGTGATGTCTTAGAAAAAACTACCTCTAACTTAAATGGATCCATAGATACTCCCTACCAGAGAACAACATAACCAAATAAATGAACATAATGGTACTATAACCCACACATAAAAAACTCCCAAATAGTAGATGATGATGAAGAACTCCTCAAATGACATGAATATACTCTGCATGATCCGCCCTATATGCTAAGTGAACATGTATTTCATTAATGAGAACCACCAAAAAATTATTTCAGGTAATATGTAAAAACATGATTCAACAAAACCATGAACATGGTTTTATCATCCATCACACTAAAAAACATTAAAATGAACTTGTAATACCTATGATGACATTAAAAAGAAGTTTTCAAAATATACCCATCCTTCACCCACATGTGATGATATCCTATCCATTTATTGATCATTGAGAACTTAAATTATTCCTTAAATTGATTGAAAAAATAATCAATCTATGGAATAGTATAGTCGTACTTCACTATCACATGATTCAAGGAATGATAATAAAAAAAATGAAAACTACCACTGGACTTCTTCCTGAACAAATCCAATTCACCCCAAGGTTACACACTTGTCTAAACAAAACCTGACTAAAACAAATCATCTAGTTGTACCTATATCTCTCTCAAATCAGAAGGCTCCATTCTTTAGATACATCGATATAAGAAAAAAAAACATGGTTTTAGAGCTATCGCAAACTTGATATCTTAAAGAGGGGGTAATTCTAAAACCACTTGAAGAAAAAACATCAGGTTTCTCTTCCAAAACCCTAGGAAACACCATCATCTAACACTCCTGTGTTCTTATCATTAATTCATCTATAATGTATAATAAGGATAGAACACATATATGACCCATCTGAGGGTCTATCTCACCATGAAACATTACTGGATCACCATTAGTATCATTTAAGACCACTTTTCTCTTGATGTAATCCACTATTTCATGAAACAAATATAACCATTCCTTGAAAAGGATAATTTCATATGACTATATATATAAACATAGGAAGTATCCCCAAGATTAGTTCTTCCCTAACACTACCTTATATTATCTACATACATTATACAAATAATCTTGACCTCCAACTGTCATAGAAAATGAAAAGAGAACTGGATGCCTATCTACCTAAAGTCATGAATCATGGATTTGGGAAGTGATATGAAGGAGTGTATAGCTCCCAAAAAAATGAATACACACATATTGAAAAAGGCACAGGGTACCTTTCATGAAGTTTTCCTCACCCAACATAAGAAAAACTAGGGAGTGATGTTAACCAGATATTTCTATATCGGCTCTACGACCCTGCATATGACCATCTATAAAAACATACAATAATATCTAAGGACTACGAGTATCTGGGGGTTTTCGGACTTCCACCCCATTTCCTCTTGCAGGTCCAAAATTGGAACATCCTCATGCTACATCCACAACTAAAATAGCCTCAACGGAGGAACCTGAAGTGAAACACATGGTGTATGATGATTTATCAAAATTTCCATTAACCCTCTCCACTGATTACCTCATCATCCATAACAAAAACATTCATCTAATCCCTATAATATGTCTCATATCTTCCACCCATAGAGAAAATCGAAACTGATGGTTAGGAACAACCCTAAGCAGTCCAAAAACACATTTGTCCAGGAAACTGGAATCCGAAGAACATTACTATACATCATATGGAATCATGAATACTACTATATTTCGAAATTCTAGTTCTAAATATAATCCTCTCGATAATCTATTCCATTTATAGTACCTCAATATGTGACAAAAACATGAACAGAGTGACCTCACATTGAATCTCTTGTTGAAAATTCTCCCCAAAATGCCTCACATTCACATCATCATCTAAACATTGGTCTGTATTATATCACATAATGATCATAAAATAGATCCCAAAATATATAATTCTAGAACCCCTCTATTTAAGGTTAACCATCTACTGGTGAGTGGTCAACTTTTCTGTAAAATAAATAAACACTACTCAAAATTGGTCTCTGAAATTCTCCCACAATACCATTGAATATCACAATACCCAATTTATAGGATCCATCACTACATCACTTCTCCACACGAAATCAATAGATCCAATGAAAGCTAATTCCCATTCTGAGCATAGATCAAACTAGAAGCTATCTCAACCTCCTCCAACCAGTATTCTATGATTGAGTCTAAAATGGATCCATAGTATTTCTATAGACTTTGTTATTCAAAAATTCAGATTGTCAACCTCCATGTGTTTTCATCATCAAACTGTACTGTATGATGATCTGTTGAAACATCATTCTAAACATTTTTTGTATGAAAATAACAAGTACATCGAACTAGATCCAGGCCTATATTAAGAAAAAATGTTTAGTGACTCCTAAACCTAAAATATGGAATACATAATATTATTTAATTAATTATTTTATATTATTATTTTATGGTTTCACCTATCCCAAGGTTTACCAATTTAAAATATAGGTGCAAATAAGAATGATTAAAGACCCTTTCCTAGTTTTCTACCCTACAAAAATATCACCCCATTTAGTATCCTAGTAAACTTAATGGCCTACAAATATGATCATAGGGGGACATAAATATACATGGCTAAACCGGTATCCTATTTTTTACATCTCTTTCTAAACATAGATGACACCATTTACCTACTATAAAATTCATTATTCACCAATGAATAACTCCGAAAAATATAATATACCTTAAAATAAACATTTGATAACACTCTCCCTTGACACACTCACCTAACAAAGTACCTCCCCTAGGATGAAAATGACAGAAGGAGGATGGTAACCACCCAAGTCCCATATCTAATAGGCCTCAGGTTAGTGAATAGCAACAAGGATGCATCCTACATATAAATAACCATCATTTCTCTATAAGAGAAACATGTGGAAAATATAGAAAATAAATCCACACATATAAACTTCTACTAAGGAAAATATAAATGAAACCCTGCATTTATTCACTCAATGTTATAATGCACTAAAACTATAAGAAATCAAAAACTAAAATTACAGAAAATGTATACTCATCCATAACAATAAATACCAAATAACTGCTATGAAAACACAAACTAGTAATATCTAACCCATTCTACAACATACTCTTTATAACCTAAATATATTATATATATATGTTTGGTGTGTATAATTGTAAACTCAGTAAGATCCTCCCTACAACCCATCGCGAAAAAGATAAATAAAGCATACTAAATACCAATGTACAACAAGTGAAACTAACTCATTCAATTAATAGGTATACTAAGTTCACAGTCTTACCATGGGTATCTATCACCTATCATCATATAAAAAAGACCATATATTATAACAATAAATCATTATGGGTACGCAACTACCACATCTCCACTATTTTTCCACCGTTCCCTAACACTTCACATCGTGAGACATCTCTCACAAAAATTAACCCATCCCAAAGAAACCTAGGACAAGTATCAAAACATTCACTTAATGAATAAAATCATACTATAATCCCATATAACATCTACATATAGTAACCGAATATTTTTTAGGAGTTAACACAACCCTTATGATGTGTATCATACATCGGGTGTTACACCTTAGTCCATCACAACCCATACATTGAGTAAGGTACCTCAAGCTGTCATAGACTATATATTCCATGCATGTAGTTATCCATTGCATTCTATCTATAAAGATACATGTGTGTTAAATAACCACAAGAAATTACACTTCTTTACACACATATGTGTAAAATCTAACCATCATGCGTACTAGCATATAATACTACTAATAAAAGAGAGTGGGTCTAGAGGGGGTAGTCAACCATCCATCCTCTAATTGGGTTGTTGGGGAAAACAACCTCATAGATTCCAATGGGTTTCAGTCACACTAACAGACATGGGTGGGGTAGAATATGAAATACCAAAAAAATATAGGATATAATATATCTCATAACCAATCTATCAGTATAACATGGTCTTAAACCCATCTGTAACTATCATCACTCAGACACCCGACTACCACTGCTATAGATTATATATCTTATATTCACGCAACAATTTAATGAGCTACATTATATTAATTCATTCATTTGTATAGTTTCATTTAATTTTATTAAATAATTAACCATTAATTAACAAAATTAATCCAAATTATATAACATTAATCATCATAGTTAAGTCCATTCCATCTAGGTTTAATCAAACTATAGTTTATGATTTATCAAGACCATCTCTTTTTTATTCCAGGATCACCAAACCAGTGGGTTAAAACTTCACTAATCATTATTTAGCCTTACATAATTCATTGTAATCATTTAAAACATCCCAATATACCATCAAAGAGATTAAACTAAGGAAATATAGCTACATCAAGTATTTTGTAAATGAATATAGATAAAAAAGAAACCCAACCATCAAACCATTTAAAAATTCATTCACAACAATCATCTAACTTTAGTAAAATAAGGGGTATGTCCATATTCAACCTATTCTAGCACCATTCATTATATACTTGGCACCCACATGACTATCCCCATGCATCTAACAATCAAAAGAGTCAAATGATGCCGAGACATCAGGCCTCCCCACCCATATCTCATCAACCATCATAGTCTCATCCATCCTAAACTCACATCTCATCAAGAGTACTGAATCCAAAGCATAAATAAGTTATCAAAAAACAAGTTTATTCAATAAGTAATTCTAATCACTAAAATAATTCATTCAACCATCACATACAAACATACACTCATGATTTTTAATACATGGCATCCATCGTTTATAAACCAACAGTAACTCTCATACCTAAATATTTATCTTTATATAACATTGGTTTTTATTTCATATCAAATTAACTGATTCATTATTCCCCAGTTCCAACTATGGTAAACCTAATACATCAGCTATAATAAGAGATTAAAAATAATTAGACATGATGTCTTTCATTTTCCATATTTAACAAGATTTAGAGGAAATAAAATCATTTTGTAGACATTAATTCCTTAATCTCATTAACAATAATTCTAACATCATATTATATTTATCAAAAAACCATTCAATAATTGAATAAAACATCCAAATAACCATGAAAACTCACATTAATTTTATTATTATCAAATTATATGAAATACTAGATTAATTAAATATGACTCATTTAGTTATTCTTTAGCCATGAAAAAATCAATATCTACTTTACATTGATTAAAAATTTATTCAACTGCATACTATAACATAGCATCAAAAATATGCCCAAAAAAATAACATAGATAGTCCACTTTCTAAAAATTGATAGGAAAACCATTATCATGTTATAAAACATGTGAAATGTGATTGATATAAAATTTATTTATTAATAACGTTCAATAATTATTTGTTTAATTAAAATTATATATAAAGGAATAAAACATGGTTAATTTATGATTTAATAGAAAATAGGAGAAGCAAAAAATCCCCGACC
Source organism: Viscum album (assembly GCA_963277665.1). Taxonomy (NCBI): domain Eukaryota; kingdom Viridiplantae; phylum Streptophyta; class Magnoliopsida; order Santalales; family Viscaceae; genus Viscum; species Viscum album. The sequence goes on from OY728157.1 coordinate 1,781,062,761, forward strand.
TCAAAATCCTCATCATTCTTCATGTGGGAATAGATCATCATCACATATCTCTGATCACCAATCTCATAAGGAAATATGATCTCCCAAAGACATTATTCCATGAACACACTCGAAAAAGTAAAGGAGAACTCTATAAGAATAGTGGAGATCAAATAATGAATAATGGAAATAATAAATAAGAGTAAATGAGATCAAATCTATATAAACCTCTAAAAATAAGGTAGATATCACCTTTGATTACCAATAATCGATCATAGAAATCTAGGATAAACCCTTATCAAAATGAGATTCAAAGTTTATAAAAACCATTTCTTGGTTTCCTAGGGTTTGGTTGAATGAGTGATTAAAAATGGGGTTTTAAGGGGGGTTAGGGTATTTATATGAAGCCACAAATTTAAGGGGCCATGATAATGCCCCGTAGACCACATTGCAGAATTGGTTGACACCAGGTGATCTATAATGAAACATGGAGGACAATGGTAATCCACCCATGATTAAACCTATTTCTAGGTTCCATAGGAAGATATAATTGAAGTAAATGGGTATGGTGAAACCATGAGAAAACTCTTCAGAACCCCCTTCACTAACTGAGAGGTAACACTGCCACAAAAGTACCACGGTGCAGCGACCCCTGATTTGGTAGTATCATAAAAATCCCACTATGCCACCACCTCCTTTGCATGTAGTAGTTATTACTATAAAGGATTAGGTTGAAGTTTCCTCTATGATTTCCCCTAAAATATATCCATCCCTACTACTCTATAGTGACCATAATACATGATAAATCCTCAATTCTCAATGCTACTGCCGAGCTAAAAAATGGCAATGGTACCCTCTTTTTTACCCAAACACACTCTAATATCCTTGAAATATCCTATAAGTGCTGCAAAACCCCAAAACTCATAAAGGGAAAGGCTAGCAAGATCTAGAACCTTACAATTATATATATATATATATATATTTTATATGCTCAAAAAGAGTTAAAAAAATCAATTTAAATGAATCCAAAATATTATTTTAATTTTAACACAACCACATCCTTGCCATTAGGATACAAATTATAATTTAAAAACAAATTATCTTAGAAAATATGTAATTAGATATGTAATAGAGTATATATATATAATATGTATTTTGATAAATTTTATATTTATACATTTAAAAAAATGAATTGTCAATTTTAATATAACTTTTTTATAAAATTAATTTTGCTAAATAGCTATTAATATCATTTAATGCATAAAAATATATTTCACTATAAAATTGTCTTTTCTAGGAACTTTAAAATTTTAAAATATGAGAAACTAAATATATTATGGTTAAATGAAGTTATAATTAAATATATTTTTGATATGAATAACTGATTAAAATTTATTTTTTTAGTAATTTATATGAAACAAATATAAGAACAATTAATATTTAAAAATTAATTTTTCTACTAAAATTTTTTATCAATATATCATACCCATTAATTAAAAAAATAAATTACTTATAATTAGAAGTTGAATAATATTAAATAGATTCAAAGTTCTGAATAATCACTGTAAAATTTATAAATATGAGTCATTTTATATATTTGTAAAATAATATTTAACATGGTAAATATTTAATCAAGGTTAGTGGGGGTTAAAAAGAGGTAATCCAACATGCCTCAAATTATACTAAATTTAATTCCCACATAATCCTTATAGAAGGTTTTTTAGGTTTGAAAGTAAATAACACATGATTAAACAAATTTTCCTCACCTAACTCACCTAAATTTGATGTGATTACATATTTACCCCCACCTAAGTTTAGTTTCCAATGAAATGACCCTTTTTCAAATATAAAAGGAGTTCACATAAAACAACTTCAATCCAAACTAATCCTTAAAATTTATATTGAAACCAAACCCATTTATCCTATCATATATCCATCATCCGAATTTTACATCGCTTTTATATAATAATTTTTTCAAGTCCTCCATTTCAAATAGGTCTTGCATGAAAATATTCAAGTCCCCAATGTCAGTATTATCAACTACCTAACATTATATTCTATATATTTTTAATCCAAACCTTCTTAAAAACTATTCTAACCAAAGTGATATAATGAAGTTATTATCATTATTATAAAAAAAGTTTATTATGTTAATAAAGAAACAATTATCTATCTACCTCTCATTCATTGGGAAATAAAAACATTACTCACGTTATGGGTGGACTACCATGTTTATGAAAGACAAATTTAATTTTTCATCACCAACTTACATGGATGGTTATATGAATTTATTTAATATTTAAAATTTATTTTTATTACTATATTAATATTATATAAATATTAATGATCCTTTATGTTAATATCTTAAACATTAATAATATTCCACTGTTTGTTAATTAAAATTTTTGGAAACAAGATCATTATTGATTTCATCTTCATGAATCGTAACTAAAACATTCCTGGAATGAATTTATAAATTTATAAACCATTATGGAAATTATATTATATAACCATGAATGGTAATTTTTTATATAATAATGGATATGGTAGGGTAACACATAATTTAATTATCAATATAGAATAATTAATTTTTATCTATACATTACACGAGACATATTCATTATGGATTTTATTCTCACAAATCAAATTCATTTCTTATGTGAAATTAATATTAGACTAAAAACCATTAAAACCAAAATTACACAATGACCTTGAAGAATCTAGGAATGATGAACTCAATATAAAAGAACAAGGATCTATATCTCTATTATAGAACATGTATAAAACAATAAATGTTACTAACATATAATAATGAAAATAAATAATAAATGAGTAATAAATTCATATAAATGAAGAGTATAAAGGGTAATATATTTTAATATTATTTTCAAATAAGTAATTAAAATAGTTATTTTTAGTATATAAGAGGATAGGGTGACTTATTGGATGTGGAGAATAAAGGTAAGGGTTTATTGTCTCAAATTAAATTCCTTGATAATTTATTATTATTATGAAAAAATTTAGTTTTATATCATATAAATAATACACTATTTAGTTATTTATATTAAATAATTTTTCATTCATGGGAGTATTAGTTTTAATTAACATCTCCATTTTTTCATGTCTTTGGAATCATATGTTTCCTAAGTCTTAAAGATTTTCCATCTCAAATTCTATTCTTTGAGTCATGTTTCGTATTATAAGAAAAGTTTCATTTGTATGTTCGATATTCTACTCACATGATATATTTTAAAAAAGTATATTTTTATTCTTGGTAATAAAATTTCTATTTTAATTTTCTCTTTAAAAGGGTTTTGATTAAATATTTACCAAATTATTATTGGTTTTTGAAAGAATATCATTCCTTTCATTGAGTATTCATTTTTATTCTTGAACTATACTATTCTAAGACTAATTTATTTTATAATATTATAATATTATTTTTTACAAATTTATTTTCTAGGGACATAAAATTATTTCTCATGATATATTTTTTGAATAATTTTAGATTTTATGATTATAATATTTATAGGGTATTTCGATAACTTAATCCCCCTTCATTGAGTTATAATATTTTTTTTCAGAAACTTAATTATTGTATGAAATTTATATTTATGAAATTTATTTATTTCATATGAAATTAACAACGTACTTATATAGAAATTAAATTCTTAATTAAAATCTAATTCTTTAATGGATTTGATTCTTTATAAAAAACGTGTATGGTTATGGAAAATTGTCATCCTATCCAATATGATATTTCACTTATATGTCTATCTTTTTTTCCATAAATTGATTACATTATTATTTGGAAAGAAAAAAATATATTTTATCTTAGGTGATATAAAATTTTCTCCTTACCTCTTTTAAAAAAGAAATTTTTGTTATATATTTCTACTATATGGGTTTGCATAATGGTATTTCAAAATAATAATTAGACATTTTCTTTCACCTTTGAATCATTTTCATTACACTCTAAATTTATTTACTTAACCCTTATTCTATTTCAAGATTCGATTATTTTGATTTCCTTTTATATAATTATTAAAATGGTATTCAAATAAACTTTTCAAAAATACATTTTGAAAGTGACATGTAACTTCAACCTTTTATAATAATGTTAAAATGTGTTAGGATATTTTAATTCACATTTACTATACCTAAAAAAATAAAATATCTATATAATTTGGACTTATATTTAATGGATTACCCTCTAAATTATCTTAATAATTTATAATTAATTCCCACCTTATTTAAAATGGTTATCCACTTTATCACTATTTATCCATATCATGAAATTGTTTTTCTACTTTTTCTCTATATTTTTTATGCCATGAACATACGGTATATCATTTCAATTATTAAATTAAATATAAATTGATTAATCTATATAGTATAAATACCATAAAAATTTATCTGTGATTACCAACAAATTTATTCCATTTATTTATTGGGGATCAATAAAAATATATATACTACTTATTTCAGTACAAAAAATTAATGATTACTATGTCATGAATATAATGTATTGTGTATTACTTAATTTCCTATAATTAATTCATTGGACAGATTTAGTGGTAGGTGGGGCCAAAAATTATATATATCCTAGACTCATCGGTAGGTCTAATAAAGAAACATTTCTTGGGTACTTGGTGTAAACCTTAAATATTAGTGTATGATTTCTTGTCATGAGGATTTGATGATATGTTTATATTGTTAAAAATTATGCCTTACATATCTTTGAAATAATTGATATTATCCATGTGATTATATACATTTCTTTGTTAACATTGGATATATTACATAATCATGTTATCAGTTATTTGTAATTATTTGATTATTATTTATTCCTGACATATTATTTGGGGTTGGTATATTTCATAATAGGTTATATTATATGCTATCATTTAATGAGCATTTGATCTCACCCTCATTAGTTTTTCTATTTTCCATAGGTTATGAAGATTATTTTTATGTCTAATATGTAATTATGGGTATCATGTTTGTAGAAGTTTATGGGATATGTCGAAAATGTGTTATAAAATAAAAAATAAATTTTTAATGGTAAAAATTCCCATTGGATGTGAAAGATAGTAGATTTTTTAGTTAATATTTTATCCTAAATATATAAATCCATAAACCAATAAGACTAGGGGCATGTAATTGAATCATTATTTGTTGTTTATATTGTAATTATGGATCTGTAGGTATTGGTATCTTTAGTTGGTTTCAATGTTTTTATGTAAAGTGTATGTTTATTATCCACATATATGAGTTTTTTATATGGGGAATAACAAATTTAGGCAGGACTACCCTTATGTATAGTGATAAGTCTTTTTTGGGATATATTAATTATTTTAAATAATCACTTATTCTTAATGATCATACCGAATTCTAATGGGGGTCATTTTTTAACACCCATAAAATTTATTGGTGATCAATTATAAGAATTTAAATCGAATAAGAAGTCACCTTCAGAAAATAAAATTTTACCAAAGAGGATAAAACTCTGCAATCACATGAGCCCTTGATGATCATATAGTTATTTCATTATTTCATACTCCCTTAGGGGATGGTAATCTATGATGTTTGGATGATGAGATCCATTCATGTTTAGATACTCCATTCAGATATGAAAATCATTTTTTAGTGTATTATATTATCTTTTTGATCATGTAGTTTCCTCATGTGTGGAAATTATTAATGGATTACTATAACTAATAATTCATATTTAAAAAACTTTTTTTGTTCATGTGATCCCCATGCGACCTAATTTTTTAGGAACATATCACCTATAAATACCATGATATACATTGAATAAATGAAGTAATTTTCATTTTTGGTGGGGTTCTCCACTCTAAGATCATAATATTAATAAAATATTACCTTTAGGAACTTTTTTTAAGAAATTGGACAAGGTAAGTATTAAGTGAAAATTGGAGATGGAATAAAAGTAAATGTACTATGAAGTATTTCTAATGGTTAGACATATACCAACTAATAACACCAATAAGTTCCCTATATAGGTTCCTTTGCAAGTCCCATCCATAAGGATCGATCATAAAGTACACTCATGAGGATTCTTCATGAATATCATATATAAAGATCCTTTATTGACTATCCCCATTAACTCCATTCATAGAGGGGAACTCGTAAGACATACTTAATGAACAATATAACTCAGACACCCAACTTTATCTATCCATGACCATTTTTATTGAATACTAAAATGACATAAAAATTCATATCCCCATTACATATATTTCCCTCTTTAAATTGGTCATAAACCATGACTGATTAAACCCACACCATGTCACTTTGAGAAACAACCGAGTTATGGTTATCTAGGTGTTGGAAACATTATTTCTCAAACCAAAGTAATCAACCTATGTTGAATTGATCCCGATGACCATATTGTCTTTATTTATCCATGTCCATAGCCTTGAAGTTCAAATTTTCTCAATCACACCACCATAGCCTCCTATGATGAAAAATGAGAATACACAAATTTGTGCACACCACATTTATCATGTATTTACTTGATAATAGATATATCTCGGGTATTCTTATGAGGAACATCCTGTTAATAAAAGTCATGTATTCCCATCATAATGATTGTCAATGTCATGATTGTAATGTTTAAACCTCCACTAGATTTGGATACATAACTTGGCTAACCTATGACCAAAACTGATCATTCTAGGTTCCATGTTTACCCAATTACTCCCCTAAATGATATTTAGATAGACTATGTGCATCATAATACATGTACTCCCAAGAAAATTCCTTCACCTGAGTCATTGACTATGTCAGGCATCTCTATTTATCATATATGTAATCCCCATATGTTTCATTCCTACTACAAATCAATGCCTTGACATCCTACAAGGTGTATTCCCCAACTCTTCCAACCATCACTTAAGTCGCTCACTTGGATTGAAATATCTAGGACAACCATGTGTAAGTCCCAAATCATTTTCATGAGGCCATATACATCATGAATCCTTCTTAAATGGGTTATATACCTGATGAGTGACATTATTCTTCAATGGTATATATTTCAAATGAGTGACACTATTAATCAAAGGGTTATATTTCCATATATTCTTCATCATCTAAAAGTTACATCTTCCATATGTGTTAAACTATACAGTCTCCTATTTCTGTACAAATAAGAATGATGAATCAAAAAGTTTCATCACTACATAAGTCCCACAGAAAAATTATCTAGGCATCCTACACCTAGAATTCCTTGTTTTATGGCATTAAACTCCATAACATACATTCTTATCGTATGATATCAAAATAAATGGGCCAGTTCGATCACATGAAATTAAACGATGAAGTTGAAACTATATGGGATCTGATTCCTAAAACTATTATATATATAACACCTCTCTATGTTACAATGCCAACATATTGGACATGGACACATGAACATAAAAAGAACATCAATAGGTACTTTATATATGACCTTAAAAAGAACTTTAATAGGTATTGGACACAAATATTTACAAGGCACTTCTATTTTTTCTTGCCACATAAACTTAAAATGAACTACCATGATCATTGTAACATGACCCTAAAAGTTACAATGTGTCTCATTAAGTAGAACTGAACTAAAAAATTTCCAATTAAATTCCAAATGATATATAGGAATACCCTCTCATAGGACCAATCCTAATTCAACAACACTTATGACCTCCCTGTGTGGTGAATATTCTAGAGAACCAATATGTGCTTCTTTAAACTGTAGTATAACCAGGTAATATGAGAAATATGGAGAACCTATATATATTTTCTTACTCATATTTGGTTTTGATATATAAATTCATGGGAAAATCCAATCCCATAATAATATTTTGACATGATTCCAAAATATGTATTAAATATTTAATAGAGTCCTAGGGAATTCAGTAATCCCCCCCACAAAGGGTGATATGAGACCAAAAGCTCATCTTTTAGAACAATGTAAAACCCAAAAGAATCACTTGAGAATTATTAGCTATTAGATTTGGTTCCATAGAAAAGAATACATAATAATATTGGTTAATTTTATATCTATATATATGATTGTTAATAAATATATGATAACATAAAAGATTTTATTTTCTATACTATTAGTTTTATAATTTCCTTGGAGAATCTATCGCATCAAAAGGTCATAAAATTTCCCCATTATGATGAAATCCATGAAGTACTATTATAATATTATAAAATATATGTTATGTGGTCAAAATAAATTTGTCTATTGAGACATATATAATATATGATATATTTTTATGTATTATTATAATACATTGAGAATTATTTTCAAGATTTCCACACTCGATAACCCCCAAGAATAGTGTTTATAAAAACAGATCCATTTATAGTAATTCCATATATTATTTTTTTCATTGAATATTTATATGCACATACATGTGTATTGGTCTTTATAAATGATATTTTTGTTAATTTTTATCATGAATCACACACTTATATGTATTTATAAAACCCATGATGACATATGATCATGATGAAGTTGGATATGTTGGGTGCATCATAAGTGATATGAAATTAATGAAGACATCAAGAAATAATTTTTCCCTAATGAGATAATAGAAGTAAATATCTTAGTCCATTTGATTGGAATGAAACTCAATTATTAACTCCATGTTAATGGTGGTTTTATTGATGTTTTAATTTTATGAAAGAAAATGAATAATATATCTAGAGTATATTTTAACAACACTAGTAATGAAACCTACTATATGAGATATTGGGGGAAAGATATTATATTACACAATGACAATTCATAGGAGGTTATTTTAATTTTGATAATAATGTATCTCTCTATGGGTACCTTAATGTGTTTCTAGATCATGATATTGTAATTTATACTATTTATCCTAATTCTGTTGAGAAATATACCTTGAGGGCCACACATTAAATATTCTCATAACCTTAGATAAATTCAATTAGAATTTAACAATAGAATAAATATTATTATCAAGTTAAGAGGAAAAATAATTATTTAGTTTGTCACATAAATATTTATTTAACTAATAATAAAGTAATATTTATTTATTAAAATAAATATTTATTAGTCAAGGTTTGATAAATGATAAGTAGGACTAATGGATAGAATTAAGGGTCTTGTTGAAATGATATTTAAATATTTATGGGTTTATCGCATGTCATGGAAACTACAATAATGTTATTATTATTATTCAACATGGGGTTAACTTAATTTAAAGAAAATGGATAAGGTAATTTCAATAATAACATATTATTTAATCAATTTATTTAAAATTAATTACAATTTTTAGAAAAAAATATTTGATATGAACAAAATCTCTCACTATATAATTCTATTAATCCAAAAAATAACTCTCTCCAAAGTAATCTTAAGAATAAAGAGAATCAATAATTCGCCATTATCTCAAGAATATGGGTGAAATAAATAAAATATTCAAGATAGGAAGGGATTTATTTTTAGTATAATGGTGAATGATTCAAGTTGTGAGAATCATTCACATTCATCCTTGGTGATTTTACAATGTCATTTTCAGGTTTGTAGAGCATGTGTGTATTACCGCTACATGGATTATACCATTGGATCCCTAATCACAATGATTTTATAACAATAGTGGTAAAACAATTCATATTCTAAGAGAGAATTTCAATAAAATACAATTCTCATATATATAAATTAACATTTAATTATAAGTCAAAAATCCAATGTTAAGGATTCTGGGGTTTATATTCATCGAATTATGAGGATAAATCCATTGAATCTGACGAAAACCATAATCGAGAAGGGGAGTTAATAATTACACTATTCAATAAAACTATCAAGTGGTTTCTGAGATTTAAAAAAAGTATATATAATTGGTTATTAATTTTTGATCAATTTACACATTTTTTGTTAGTTTCTCCTTTCACTTTTATTTTTCCTTAATCCAAAAGTTTGGATATGATGTTTGTTAACTTTTTCATTACCAATAATATACATAGAGAAAGTAAATAATACTCAAATATAATATCTAGATATTACAATTATTAGTAATGATAACATAGATACACAACATATAACTAAAATTTACACTTCATGTACCCATGTTCATTGTATCATTATGAGTTTTGGGAATTGTGGCACTGTCACGAACAAGTCTGAGTCGACCCTGAACCGGTCACCTCAGCCAGCCTGCGACAAGTCCTGAGAGGCGTTCTCGATCCTCTTGGGATTGCGACAAGAACCTAGGACATCAATAGAGTACACAAGGGAACACTTTCACCCAAATATAAACAACCAAACAAACAACAGAAAGAAATGGATAGCCCAAAATACATTTAAATAAAATTGAACTGAACATTATATATACAAGAAACTGAATGTATAACTAAACAAAAAACTCAACTGAAAAATCCTCATAACCAAATAACTCCATGTGACCTCTATGATCACTCTCCAATACAATTATCACATGTCTCCCAAGGCAATCGAACTCAACTTGAAACCTACACAAGGGATAAGAACAGAATAAGACTATAGGATTGAGTATTAAAACTCTGTAGGATATCCTAATATTCTATTATGAATGAAAAACATTTAAAATAAAAGAAGCAAAAATTTCAAGTTTTAAATTCAAGATATAAAGGTATGTTTTCCAAATGAGGTCCCATGCTATAAAAAAATTACCAGACAAAAACTTTCATGTTTTATAAACAAGAATACTAGTGACAATTTTCAAAGAGGTGAAAATTCAAAATGAGAATAGTTTTCAAGAAGGCTTCTTTAAAGAATTTACACTTCTAAATAAATTACAAAAACTACTGAATTTACCAACCAAAAACACCACATGCAGATAATGAGTACAAAATAGCCAATGATCACAAGTCACGGGAACACCCCTAGTCACTAGTTAGATGTGACCCCCAGGTACTCGTATCTCGGTGAAAGTAACCATAGTAAATATCCATTCTCGGGCACACGGGCCACTAGTATGGATAATACCCATAACCTAGTGGTCCCCCAAAAACTTCATCATTATATTTTAGTTAGTGTTTTAATCATCAAACTTGCTACACGAAATAGCGGCCAAACACCACAGGATCACAAGCATACTAGTACACATCTACCCACCTAGATACTCAGGTTTTCCTTTTTTGTGCTCAAACAAGTTACACACATATAAAATACCATGTTATCATGAAGATTAAATTTAAAAATCATACACACATCAAATAGGCCACACACATGTCTCATATTTCATTTAGAGATCAATAAACCACCTAAATTTTCATAAAACAATTTCAGGAAGTATAACGAGTCCTTGCACATAAAATCCATTCCAAAATTGTATTTTAAGGAAAAAAATACATCAATACAATATCTAACTAGATTTCGAAGCCCTAAAACAAATTAATAAAACAATTTCATGAACCATAATTTTTTTTGCAAAAGATAGAACATGAAATGCCCATGGAAACCATTTTTATAAGAAAAACAAATGCCAAACATGCCTTTAAGCCTTTCTCAAAACTAACATTTGACAAAGGTATGCATTTAAAATTTATTAAGGAGGTGTATAAAAAGAATTTAAAGTGAAAAAACACTTTCATAAGACCCTTAAAACACTCAGGTTACATATTCAAAACACAACCATTTTCCTAAGGATGTGAAATGGGATATTTTCTAGTAACTCAGGCCAAAATATGTTGAAAACCAAAACCCATTTGTTTATAAAGCCAAATCCAAATTGGAAAGCCATATAAGGAACCAAAAATATCATTTTAATTATTCCAATTCATTTATAAATCCAAAAAAATAATTTTTAAATCAAACTTAACACATAAAATCCAATCGGGAAATTTATCGAACACATGACATTCCCTTTTAAACAAAACAATTTATTTTAAGCACTGGAAAGGGAATAAAACACCAATTTCATGCCATATTTTATACAAGATACTGTAAAATATTCAAAGAACCATAAACTAGGTTCTAAAACTCACAAAATAGTCTCGAAAGATAGTGGAACATTTAAACAAACATTTGGTGTTCACTTTTATGACAAAACAACACTAAATTTCACAAAACAAGGCTTAAACAACCATTTTACCCACTAAGAAAAATATAAAAAGGTTGAAAAATAATAATAAACATATATATCATATGAAAAAAATAATAAAATTATGAAACATAAATGATAAAGGCATGTGAAAGAGATATCCTACCTCAAATTCTTGGTATAATGGAAACGCACACCCAATATCACCATCCGAGGGTTTACAGACACTAAAACTATGATGACCAGACCCAAATGAACAAAAATACAATAAAAAATCATGGGATAACAGAACCTTATGTTGATCATGACTGTAGTAGAATATAAAATGAAGAAATAATGAAAGGAGGAGGAAGAGGGAGGAGAAAGGAGAAGGAATCTCACCTTGCCACCTAGAGAACTCTTTGTATTCCATTAGATCTACACCCTTAGAGAAAAGGGAATAACTTTTTAATTATTATAGAGGCTCCTAAGGTCTAGAAGAACCAGGTAATGAACATTTGTGAAAAAATTATTATGAATTGAATGATTTTTGGATGAAACAATTTACCTTCTCAATTCTGGACATTTTGAGGAAACCTGAGAAACGTCTCCCTAATATGCGATGAAAATTAACTTTAAATAGGTAAACTCGATACTGGGGGTGAGGCTAGGTATTTTATATTATAATGGTAGGTGGAATCACTGATAAAAATTAAAAAATGAAAAATAAATAAAATAAAAAATTATTTTTTTAAAACTGGAAATGGGCCCACGTCCTAGCCCAATGCCTAAATAAGTAACCCAAATTCACAATGCTTATGAATTTATAAGGGGTCCAAAACAATATGGTAGTTTTAATATGTCAGTGTAAGACAAGTGGAAAGAATATGTAATGAAAGTTTTTGAATAATTAAGGATTTATAAAAGAAACAAATTTGGTTTTTAAATTTGGAAATGGGCTTATGGTTGGCCCAAATCATGAAATCACTACTGGAAATCTGACCTTTCCCAACGCTTCTATACCAACGGTTCATAAAAACCGTTGGTATAGGTTCCCTTTCCCAACGGTTTGGCCAAACCGTTGGGAAATCCCACTTTGAGGCCACCTTTCCCAACGGTTTAGGCAAACCGTTGGGAAAGCCCACATTGTGGGGACCTTTCCCAACGGTTTTGGCCAAACCGTTGGGAAAACCCACATTGTGGGGACCTTTCCCAACGGTTTTGGCCAAACCGTTGGGAAAGGTCCACTTTGTGGACATATTTCCCAACGGTTTGGCCAAAACCGTTGGGAAAGGGTATACCTTTCCCAACGGTTTGCCAAAACCGTTGGGAAAGGTCACCCATCAATCAACCTTCACCCAGAATCAAATCCAGGCTCAAAATCTATTCCAACGGTTGTCAAAACCGTTGGTATAGGTCTATACCAACGGTTTTGACAACCGTTGGTATAGATCCTTTGATTTTTTATCATTTCTTCTTACCCAGAACATTATATAAATAAAAATTTAATATAATTATGAGAATACATATATATATTTATGTAATTATATACACAAAAGTCATGTTAGGTTAGTGGTTAAGTCATTCAATAATAAACTAGGGGTGCTGGGATCAAATCCTAGCGAATGTTTTTTTTTTAAAAACATATACCAACGGTTCCACAACCGTTGGTAAAGATTTTCATATTAATTATACCAACGGTTTCCAAAACCGTTGGGATAGGTCTATACCAACGGTTTTGGGAAAACCGTTGGTATAGACCTATCCCAACGGCTTACTTGGCCACGGTTCTCCAAACCGTTGGTATAGGATATACCAACGGTTTAGAGGCATATACCAACAGTTCCAAACCGTTGGTATATGTTAGTTTTCCAGTAGTGAATAACCACCCTTTCTGCAAAAAATTCTAAACAAGTAATGGGGAACCCAAATTAGGGTGATTAGACATATATGGTAGTTCAGAACATATAATTAATCTCACATAACACACAATAAAAGGATTGGTATTTTCAATTAACTAGATCAAAACCATGACATGAAAAGCAAAAAACAATCTGGTTTGACAATTCTCCCCACCATTAAAGCTTTCCGCCCTCAGAAAGCCATAACGATTTTCAACTAACAGAACAACACCTAAGGATTCCTTATCAACATAATACAGAATCTAAAGCTATGTAAACTTTATTCACTAACAATGTAACTTAATTCTCTTTCCCAAACAAAACACCAACTCATAACCACTTTCGAAGAATCAATGGAAAGATCAAGCCACCACCTCCACAACCATGCCAAGAACTAGATTGTTGGGCCTTATCCCAATGAACCCAACGATCCCACAAACCATAGTTCACTCAAAAAATCTAATGACATGTGGTGGAGGTTATAATGGGATCCCCACCATTAAATCAAAACTACCATCCAAGAAATCCTAAAGGAACGATCTTCGAGACCCACAGTGGGTCTCCCCACCATTAGAGAAAAACTAGAAATAAACAAGAAAAGAATTTAAAATGAACTAGAATTGGGCCTCACCTTCATAGGACCACCAAAAATATCCCACAACAACCTAAAAACCCAAGTTAGTAGGGTTACAACATGAACATAAAAACCACCCACTCCTCAATAGAGGGGACAAGAATTGGGCCAACACTTTCAACACAGATCCGGACCCCCACCACTCAAGGAGGGGAGGTTTGGGGACCAAATAACTAGTCCACTGAAACCAAAAAAAGATAAAAGGAACCACCCAAAACTGTCCACATACAAATAGGTAACACCAGGACCACACCATATTTTCAAAGGCGGTCCACATAGGGACATTGATTGAAAACCCACATCCATGAAGGCATAACCATAGACACTGTGTGAGGGGTAAGTCCACCATGCTTGTTGAGAAAAAGGTAAATTAATAGTAATGAGGAAGCACAATAGATACATAGAAACTACTATACCACAATGGTATAGGAAGGAGCCTAGTCAAGATCCCCATACCTCTAGATATTTCCTGACTGCGTGAAAAGATTCACTACGAGGCCTATGCTTGGAGCCCTGATTCTTAAAGCATTTGATACACAATAGTCAGGTGATAAGGATCACACCAATCAAAAAAATACTAACTTGCTCAATAAAACAACTTCAACTAAATAAGAACTCATAGATACATATCAAAAATCTATCTCACTCCGAATGAGGAGTAAAATGGAAAAGGAATAAGACAAAACACATCAACATCACTGAAAATAACTACTATGTCCAAAATAATTATCACGACCTGGAAGCACTTAAAATTGATCCTAAATAGATATCTATTCCAAAATATGGACCGAGGAATCATCCTAAGTGGTGTATCTAAAATTTTAAATGAATCCTTAGGTTGATCAACATGAAAGATTCCCAACGAATAACTATCCATGGCCACATCACAACATCCAACACATCTTTAGAAACCCAATGAACATTACTCCAAAACTGAGCCACCAATAATATCTCATCTCATGATACAAAAAGATTATGGATTCTAAATCACAAGGAAGATTACTGAATAAAAAATTCTTATAAGACATAGAAAAAACCATCCACATAACCATTGGTTTATAAACAAAGGCCACACATTTTCAGCTCAAATTTTTTTTTAAAAATAAACTAATTTCGTGGGTTTCCACATTCACCAATGGTGTTTCATCATGTCTCACCCACATGCACATTTCAATTCCTCCTAGGAACCTAACCACCATGCCATATATGCCATCCTTCCAGATATCGGTAAAACCATGCATGTGAGCACCCATGAAAACACGAAAGGCTAAAACAAAACAATATCATTCCACAAAATCATGTACCTTCCAAAGGAACACTAACCACCAAGTCAAAAACCCTTTTCAGATTTCAGAAAACAAACCACACTTCATCAAGAATCATTTGATAAAAAACGTACCCCTTTTCATTTTTAACAACTTTTAAAACAACCAAGATACTCCAAACAACCACATCCCATTTTTTGAAATTTAGCAAGGTATATTTTCAAAATCTAATGGGAATTGAGACCAATACCCTTTCTAGGAAAACATCAGCCGCTCAAAACCAATTTCCAAAACTAATTTATCAAATTGAAACACTTTTCAACATCCCAAAACACCCCATTAAAAAAATATTCAGAATCACCTTAAAATGATTCACACTTTCAAAACAATTTATTCCAACAAACCACAAGTTTATATTATGGATAATCCAATCCTGTTAAATCATTTCCACTTCCTCTTAATTTTTTTCACAAAAAAATAACTTCCAAAACCATTTTATATTTAAATTTTGAAAACACCCTTTTCCACTTTTCAAAATACAATACTTCATTTAAAACCCATTTCCACAATTATCATAGAAGTATTTTCAAAACAAAATTTCAGAATTCAAGAAAGGTCCAAGAGACCCAAAAAAGGGAACTAGTGTTGCTTGGTGACTTGACCTTATGGTTGGCGGTCATATGTCAAACACAACACCAACAGAGAGAGATTTATTAGGACCATGCCATGGCTCCACCTGGATTTCCAGGCCCTGCGAGCTAACAGAGGCCATTAGTCAGACTCCCCTTGTCATATCCCAACACCAAACAATCAACAAGAACAAATGACACTAATAAAACTAGAATTCTTGCAGAAACCTGAGGATCAGAAAGAGAAAGAGTTCGCAAAGCTCTTCCCACATGTTACCATAAAGTCCCAAAAATCCTACTACATCTACCTTAACATCCCCTAAATAAAAAAGGCGCCCTAAAAAGAAATGTCTGCTAAGTGATGACCACCTTTGATACTATTTTGTCACGAAATAGCCCGAGTCGACCCTGAACCGGTTTCCTAGGCTAGCCCGCGACAATTCCCGAGAGGCTTTCTCGATCCTCCCGGATGGAGACAAGCACCGAGGTCATCAACAGAGTACATAAGGGAACAATTTATCCCAAATATAAACTATCAAACAAGCAGTGGAAATAAATGGACATCCCAAAATATATTTACATAAAAATTGAACTGAACATTATTTGTATAAGAAACTGAATGTATAACTAAACCAACAACTCAACTGACGAAACCTGATAACCAACTAACTCTATTTGACCCCTATGGTAACTCTCCAACATAATTATCACACGTCACCAAAGGCGATCGAACTCAAGCTGAAATCTATACAAGGGCTAAAAATAGAAGAAGACTACAGGTGTGAGTATTAAAACTCATTAGGTTATCCCGATATTCTATTAACAATTCAAATCATTTAAAATAAATGAAAAATCATTTTCAAGTTTTAAATACAATATATAAAGTTATGTTTTCTAAAATGAGGTCCTAAGATATAAAAAAAATTACGGGGAAAAAACTTTGATGTTTTATAAACAAGAATGCTGGTAACAATTTTCAAAGAGGTGCAACTTCAAAATGAAAATAGTTTTCAAGAAGGCTGCTTTAAAGAATATACACTTTTAAATAAATCACACACAATACTGAATTTACCAACCAAACAAACCATATGCCGATGATGAGTACAAAATAGCCAATAAGCGAAATTCATGGGAACACCCCTAGGCACTAGTTAGTTATGAGCCTTAGGTACTCGTATCTCAGTGAAAGTAACCATAATAAATATCTGTTCTCATGTACACGATCCACTATTAGAGATCATACCCATAACCTAGTGGTCCGACGACAACATCATCATCATTGTTTAGTTATTTTTGTCATCGTCAAACTTTCTATGTGAAATAGGGGCCAAACCCCACGTGATCACTTGCATACTAGTACACGTCCGCCCACCTAGATACCTGGGGTTTACTTTTTTTCCACAAAAAAGTTAAAAATCAATAAAATACCATTTTATCATGGGGTTTCCATTTAAAAATCATACACACATCAAAAATGCCACACACATGTCTCAAATTTTATTCCTGGATCAATAAACCACCTAAATTTTTATAAAACAATTTCAAGAAGTATAACGAGGCCTTGCACATAAAATACATTCCAAAAAGTTATTTTAAGGAAAAAACCCCATCAACACCATATCAAACCATATTTGGAATCCCTAAACCCAATTACTAAATCAATTTCATGAACCATAAAATTTCCCCAAAAGATAGAACATGAAATACACATGGAAACCATTTTTATAAGAAAAACAAATGCCAAATGGGCCTTTAAGACTTTCTCAAAACTAACACTTGACAAAGGTATGAATTTAAATTTTATTAATGAGGTGTATATACACAACTTAAAGAATAAAAACACTTTCATAAATCCCTTAAAACACTCAGGTTACATATTCAAAATCCAACCATTTTCCTAAGGATGTGAAACTGGCCATTTTCCGGCAACTCCGGCCAAAACATGTTGTAAACCAAAACCCATTTGTTTGTAAAACCAAATATAAATTGGAAAGCCATATAGGAACCAAAATAAAAAATTTTATTCTTAAAATTCGTTTATAAATCAAAAAAAATAATTTTTAATTCAAACTTAACACATAAAATCCAACCTGGCAATTTACCAAACACATGAAATGCCCTTTTAAACAAAACAATTTATTTCAAGTACTTAAGAAAGAATAAAAAACCAATTTAATGACATATTTTATACAAGATACTGTAAAAAATTAAAAATATTATAAACCAGGTTAAAAACCTCACAAAATAGTTGTGAAAGACAGTGGAACATTTAAACAAACACTTTGTGTGCACTTTTATGAAAAAACAACACTACCTTTCACAAAACAAGGCTTAACCAACAATTTTGTACACGAAAAAAACTATAAAAAAGATAAAAAATAATAATAAACATATATATAAGATAAAAAATACTAAAATGATGAAACTTAAATGATAAAGGTATGTTCAAGGGATATCCTACCTCAAATCCTTGGCGTAATGGAAACACACACCCAATATCACCATACGTGGGTTTACAAACACTAAAACTATGACGACCAGACCCAAATGAACAAAAAAACAATAAAAAATCATGGGATAATAGAATAATAGGTAGATCATGACTATATTAGAATATAAAATCAAGAAATTATTAAAGGAGGAGGAAGAGGGAGGAGAAAGGAGAAGGAATCTCACTTTGCCACCTAGAAAACTCTTCTTATTCCATTATAAATGCACCCATAGAGAAATGGGAATGGATTGTAATTTCTTGGAGGTGATCCTAAGGTCTGGAAGAACTGGTTAAAGAATATTTGTGGGGAAAATAGTATGAATTTAATGATTTTTTGATGAAACAATTTAAATTCTCAATTATGGACTTCTTGAAGAAACCTGAGACATTTCGCCCTAATATGCAATGCAAAGGATCTCCAAAGAGGTAAAATCGATTTTTGGGATGAGTCTAGGTATGTGGGATTCGAATGGGAGGTGGATTCACCGAAAAATATTAAAAAATAAAAAAGATATAAAAGAAATATATTATTTTTTTAAAACTGAAAATGGGCCCACGTCCTAGCCCAATGCATAAATAAGTAACCTAAATTCACCATGCTTATGAATTTATAAGGGGTCCAAAAGGATATGGTAGTTTTAATATGTCAGTGTAGGAAAATTTGGAAGTTTAATGAATGAAAAATTTTGAAAAATTAAGGAGTTATAAAAGAAACAAATTTGGTTTTTAAATTTGGAAATGGGCTCATGGTTGGACCAAATCCTGAAATAACCACCCTTTCTCCAAAAAACACTTAAAAAAGAAATGGGGAACCCAAATTAGAGTGATTAGATATATATGGTAGTTAAAAACTCAAAATTAATCACACCCGACACCCAAGAAAAGTATCAGGATTTTCAATGAACCAGATCAAAACCATGACATGAAAAGAAAAAAACCCGGGAGTGACATGCATGCTATTTGGGAGAATAATATGTTGAATCATTACACCCTGAATGTTGTCTGGTCATGAAATAACATGGTGTGATAGGTTACATAATGTGTACTAGGTATACACACAATATAACACACATGTTTTAACCCCTTGGAAATCACAAAATATATGTGGTCAAAGTACACAAAATGTATTAATTACACACTGTATACTGACTAACAACCAAGAAACACATGATAAATGAGATTACATGGTGTATATTTTGTTTAAAAATCATTTATACTATACATTTTCATTGGTAATATACATCACCCCCAAGTTTTATTATGTATATGACCATAAAATGGACTACACGATGTATAGAAGGCTATACATGCATTGTAACTCATACCCATTTACATAGAGTTCACATTGAGATAAGTTTTACTCTATGTGAATTAATTACATGTAATAGAAATTATTTGTGAATAAAACCAAACTACACAATGTATAGATGAAATATATACAATGTAAAAACGTTTTATAGAGTATTAAATTTCTTATTAATTTACAAAACAATTTCAAAGCAACATGTCGTGTATTGCTATCATACACAATGTGTACTTTATAGTAATTAATAGTAGTAAATTCCACAAATATTTACATGTTACATGTTTTATAAATATTGATTTGGACACTCAGAATGACTTATGAAACAACACTCTATGTTATATCATGACATATTTTCCTTGTTACACATTGTGTATGAACATATTACACAATGAGGACAATACAAGATATCGAGTAGTTTGGCGGTGGTATACTACATATTGACTCTAGTACACAACACATAATTAAATAATTTTAATTAAAATTAATTAATTTATTTTATTTAATATCACCGTGTTTGTCAATATAAAATATTTTTTAGATGAAAATTAAGATAAAATAATCATTTACTTAATTGAATAATTAATTTATTAATTTGAGAATTTTATCTAAATAATTAATGGATTTAAATCAATTCTATCTAGTTATAAATGAATAATAATTGTATTTGTTTATTATTATGATCATGGATAACATATGTATTGATTTTATTTGAATTTAATTATTATTACATGTATGTTTTGAGATAATTGTTATTAAAATAAAATGATGATTTTTTGTATCATCCCCTCTTTTTTGTATGGGAATTCATGTCCATAATTTCTGTTATGTAAACCTATGTTCCCAACACCAAAGTTTGAGTAAGAATATTTAAATTAAATATCTCCTTGATAGGTATATATTTTTTCAAGATGAATGTTAGGATATACCAATCCATAAGATAAACATGTGAACTATTGGATTATTGCAACTCAAACCGTACTCAGTTTGAGAAGTTATCCCTTATAGTCAAGGGTGAGTTTATCATCAACTCGATAAACCAACCCATGGAAAAGACCATAATCCTATAACAAATATTTTTTATTTATTTTTAGTGCATGGTTATTTATATATATTTATTGTAATCATAATTGTGATCACTTATAATAAACAAATTAACAGGAATGTTGGAGAAATTAAATGGAAGGATTATGGATAAATTATTTTATTGGTATATGGTTAATAAATTATATAAAATAAATAAAATATAAACAAGATTATTGAAGTATTAAGTAAATACAATTTGTGAATAATAAAAAATTACACCAAAAAATATCAAGTAAATATATACTTATATTAATTGAGTTAAAATAAATCCATAGTTCAATGTAATATCAATTATCAGGGATTTTTAATAATGGTTTTGTGCAGACATAACTTAGTTATTTATGATTTTATCTCCCCTATGAGACTAGATTCAACTACTAAGAAAGTATTAAGGAAATATGAATATAGGATTTTATGATTGGGGATTCAATTAAACAGGTCAATGAACTATGTGTTAATTCCATTGGTATGACCACCTTCCAAAATACCATAAATAGATTTTTAGACCTCCATATAGGATATGAAAATGAATATATAGTTCCTTGAGACTATAATATCTATTTAACATGATATTTTGAATCCAATGGTAAGGTATATTGGGATTTGATAAAATAGTGGTAGACTAGTAAATAAAAATAATAATGTCTCACTTTTTTGGTTAATCATGATAAATTAATAAAACCTTATTTTTTTATTGAAATGGCCAATTCACGTCACATCAATATTATTACTGTTATCTATACTGGATAAAGAGAATATCCAATCCAAAATTAACTTCAAAGAGTGGTGTATGAACTTACACAGTTTACTATGATAAGAATGATGTTCTTACATTATGGATTCCCTTATTCCTGATGAGTGCACTTAGAGGTGAGTGAGTATAATATCATTGTCAACCTAAGACAACTAGAAGATAAACTATACATACAAAGTTATATTTTAAAATTTTTTCTAGTAATACTGAGATGTTTCATAAAAAAATGGTGCTTAAATTCTATTGTATCACCTCTATGACTTTTATTTGAAGAAGGATATACAGGATAGGTATGCGATCTCCAATGAAAATTTCCCATAAATTATTGGATAAGGTTATCTAGTAAGAACTCTTTTATTCATGATGATTGGATATATTGTTCAATTGGACATACTAGGTTTTATGATATCTGAGGATGTTTTTAATGACCATGTACTTGATTTAGTCCCTCAGAGCTTCTTTAGTTTTATTTTTAATAGTAATGACAAGAATATTAAGATTTCACTCTCAAATATTCTTTCTCAGATTATATAAGAAGACAATGATATGATGAATGAAAAAAATTAGACCTTATAGTGAAAAAGAGGATGGTTAAGGAAAAGGGACCTAAACACAGATCCACGTATAAGGATTCATTGAAACTCCCAGATAAAAGAATAATGATCAAATGGTAGGCTAAGGAAAAAGATTTTGAATGTTTTGAATATGGAAAATGGGACCGTGAAAGAATAAATACACCATAGTGAAGAAGTATGGTGGAGAATTAACTGAGTTTTTTATAAAATAAAATCTCTCCAAATCTACCAGTTGGGTATTATATATATCCAGTGGTGCTCACATGTGTATCCAAATATAGGAATAATGTAGATTTAGGATGGTTTTCATAGGTGAAGTAGATCTTCATGCTTCTAATTGAGAAAGACTTGTTTCACTAGTCATTGGAGACTACCATCTTACATTGCTAACATGATTTATTCTAGCATAGATGAATTGTTATTACATCCCTAGTGTTACTAAAAAACATTTTATCTCTGCCCATTTTAGAAATGGAAGGATTTGTATTGACTTTGGGGAATAAAAGATGATACTTTATTAAGGATAATATTTTTTTTCTTTAGAACAAAAAAATAGTATTTATATACAATAATATTAATATCAAGTGTTGTAAATAAATAAAAAATCATCTTCACATGAGTAAATTCAATCTCAGATTTGGATTAACTGACTTTTCCATGTAAAAAATAATCACATGAAAAAGATGAATTAAGGTGAGTATTTAGATTATTTGTAACTAAAACAACTTTAAAGATGTCTCACTTGTTTACAAGGAAATATGGGCATGCTGATTTTAGTGTAAATCATGAATGGCCCATTTAGATTCATGAATTGTTTTTAAAAATGTGTGTGAAAATTTTCTAGTTGAATATTGATTTTTTAATCATACTTCATTAATTTTATAGATTAGTTGTGTAGATACTTATATTCCCACTTAATGAGTTATAAATTTGAATTATTAGAGAAATTTATGGAGTTAAATATTGAAGTTGAAAATTATTTTTTTAAGAAATAAATATTGTCGCACACATACTAAAATATGTTCCAACTGTAGTAATAAATGGAATTATAAATAATTTAATGTTTTAGAAGAAATATGTGTTCTCCCATACTCATATCTAGGGTTGACAAACATTTTATAATTCAATTTCTGAAAAAAAACTATCACCTTGAGGCATGGAGTGTATCTTTATTTGATATCATAATAAAACAAGCGATTAATATCTATAAGAACACTCAAATAAAAATATAATAGTGTTAGTAGAGAGATTATTTTTTGAGAGGGAGGAAATCTATAAAATAGATAGTTGATACAATATTTACTTCTATAAAGTTTATGCTCAAGATATAGAAAAATTTTAGCAATAAAAATTACACCAGTTCCTATAGAAAATATTTTTCCAAATACAAAAGTACTATATAAGATTTATAGAGAGGATATAAATTCACAGAGATATGATTTTCTAGTCACTGAGGATGGTTACTCATTTATTTATTGATGATGTTGAACCAATTTCCTACAAGAAAGTAGTAATTAACTCAAAATGTTTTGGAATATCTAGGTGCCATGAATTTTGATATGGATTCCATGTATCTGAATTATGTATAAGTTTTGGTAGGTCCTTAAATATATGTAATGTGTGTAGGATGTAAATAATTATTCCGGAAGAAAGTATATATGAAAGATAAATTTATTATATATAAATATATATAGTGGATAAAAGATCAAATCAAATTTGTGTAATAAAATATGAAAAATAATTTCACAAATTTCTATACTAAAATTCATCCAAATTATACTTTTCATTACATCATATAATTTTTGTAAGAATTGGAAGATGGAAGTATATAGTGATTTTATTAATGAAATATTTGTTCAATTATGTCTATATGGTACAACATAGGGGGATTATGAATCCAGTATATGAAAATAAGTTATACTAATTTGATATATTGATTTATGGGTTGAGTTAAGAATATATATCAGGAAATATTCAATTTTACGAATCCATAACAAAAATTAGTTTCATGAAAATAAAATGTGAGATTTGTATCTATGAATTGTTTAGTGTGAGTTATTTTATTTTCCTAGTAGCATATATTGATGATATCTTACTAATTATAAATGAGATACCAAGATTTTATTTTTTTAATATGTGATCTAACATAGGATTCACCATGGAGGACTTTTGTGAAGATTCCTATATTCATGGAATCAAGAACATTCGTTATTGATATAAGATATTACTTGGACTAAATCAGGGAACATACATTGACAATATACTGAAGATATAAATTATTAAATAATCTAAGATGGGATTGTTTCCAGTGTCATATGACATACATATCTCTAATAAATTATGTCCTCAGAAATAAGAGAGAGATAGAGAGAGTGAATTATATCCCTACCATATTAGTGACAGAATCATTTATGTATTTCATGCTATATACTAGGATTTATTTTTATTCCTCTATGAGTATGTTAGTAAGATATCATAAAGATCCTTGAGATACCCATTGGATAATTTCGAAGACTATCCCAAATTTTATTATTTATATTATGGATAAGTTACTAGATTATTGAGGAGATGAAGAGAAGGTTATCAAGGGATATAAATATGTTATTTTATAAAAAAATATGATTTTAAATCTAATTTAGGATGTTTCATCAGCCTCAGTGGAGGAGTTATGATTTGAAAGAGATCAATAAAGCAGATGATCAATAATTTTGTGGTGGATTATTAGAATATTCCAGCGTATCATACAAATACATAATTAGTTTGGATATTAAAATATTTATAGGAGATTGATTTGGTTCATAATAGTGAAGATGATATCAGATTATATTGTGATAGTACTAAAATAGAGGCCCCTTCCTAAGAGATTAGGTCAAATCAAAGGATGATGAATATACATAAAGCGTATCCCCTCTTGAGGTATTTTTCTCAAAGGGGATACACCATAGTACGTAGAGTTCTTATAAGGTAGAATGCAGTGGACCTAATTACTAAATCCTTATCTCATATGAAACAAGAATATGATGTAATAGATAGAAAAATATATTTTTTAAAAGTTGGTTATAGTCTAAGTGGTAGTCTATTTGAAATTGTTCTCTATAATAAAATAGTTTTTACATTACATTATATTAATATCCATATGCTTGAATATTAAAATAAAATATTATCACATGTTTAAAGTTATTTTGAATATCATTAATGAAATAATTTCTTTAGAGTATATGTATTATTAAATGGCGACAATAATCCTCCAATATTATGAGAACCTTTATGTAATTTGATAGTATTATATAATATATATTCAATTTACATTGTAAATAGTTCTAATAGTACATAGATGATCAAGGATATCAGGTTATAGAGTATCATAAGTCATTGGAACTTTATCTCATGAATTTCACACTTGGTAATATACAAAAGAGAAGGTTGTAAGAATATACCTACTGATAGGAATTCCACATGTTATATGTGTAACATGATATTCCTATTTGTGGATGTATTACTTTTTCCTTCGTCTTGACATTATTATAAATTTATATCTTTTATCACAAACTTATATGTATTGATGAAACCCATGGGGACATAAATTTATCGTGAGGAAGGATACATTTCATGCATTATAAGTGACATGACATTAATTAATAACTCAATAAAGGGTTTTACCCTATTGTGTCGATGGATGTAAATATGTGAGGTCCTTTTATTGGAATAAAATCATCTATTTAAATCTATGAGAATGAAATTTTAATCGATTAACTTAATTAACTAAAAACAATGAATGATATATCAACCATATACACTGATGAAACTGATAATACAAAATTAATGATGGGATATTATGATAGAATGATTACATGGGGATAATCGTTTGAGTTTTTTTTCATTTCATTATTAGTGTATTTATATATGAGTTCCTTGACATGTTTCTAGACACTGATATTGGACATTAGGTGAGTTAGACTAATTCCTATAAGAAACATGAATAGAGGGTCACATAATAAGTGTATCCAAAACCTAAGTTAAATATTATTAGAATTTAATATTAGAATAAGTATTATCCCTATATTCCTATAAACAATAATTATTTAGTTTATCCCATAAATATTTATTGAACAAATAATATTGTAATATTTATTTATTTGAATAAAATATTATAATTACATGTTTATTAAAATTCAAGGTGTATTAATGAGATGAGATAAGGGTTTGGTTGAAATGATATTTAAATATCCTTACATTTAGTGCATGTGAGGGAAAAAATAATAATATTTTTATAATTATAAAACATAGGGTTCTCTTATAATTAATATAAAAGTTAATAGAGTTTATGAAATAAAATATTATTTATACTATCTATTTAAACATGATTTTATCAATTCTAGGAAATTGGATTGGCTTAGTACAACATCTCACCCTAGATAATTATTTTGATATTTGATTAAAATTTTTATAAAATGCTATCAATAATAGAGATAATCAATCCTCTTATACCCTCTTAAGAATATGATAAAACCTAATAAAATCCATCAATATCAGAAGGGGTTCAAGTTACAATCAATGATGAATGATGCATGTGTTGTGAATAATTTTTTATATCAACCAGTGATTCTTTGGTGACATTATATGGTTTGTGAAATAGGTGGAGATTACTGTAATAGTGATTCTACCCATGGATAATTTTCCACAATGATTTTTTGATATGATTGGTCAACCAATTCATCAATGAAGAAATAATTTCAATAAGATGTAATTATTATTCATATAAATTAATTGTAAATTATATGTAAAATATTAAATCACAAGGATTCTTGGGTTTCTGTTCATCATGTTCCAAGTAGAAATGCAAGGAAACCGATGATTTTTTTTGTAAATAGGCCCAACCACTTCAGTTTCACCCTAAAACCATCACAAAAACATACAAATATTGTAAATGAGCTTCCTACACATATAAAATGTTGAAGGGAAAGCTAACTTATCAAAAATAGTTTTCTATTCCTATTAGTACATAATGTTTTTAATACCTAAAAGCAATTTACTTGCTACCCTATTTTAACAAAAATAAAATTCAATTTCCAAAATAAACTTATCAATATGATTTTAAAGAAGTTACATTTTACAAAAAGAAATCATATTATTTCTCAATTCATACATAGAGTATCTTAAACACACAAAATGTGCATATGAATGGTGATATATCAAAAATAATTTTTCTATTAATATTATATTGTAATGTTTTACATTACATGAAAGCTATTTACTAGATACCCTATTTTATTGAAAAAAATTTATTTCCAAAATCCAGTTATCATTATGATTTTAAAAAAGTCACATTTTTAAAAAATATTATATTATTTATCAATTTATCTGTGAGAATAAAATTTCTTAATAAGCTATTGTAAAATGGAACCACTTCAAGTTAGCCACCGATTTCTAAAAACACGTTCTTATTTACACTTCAAAAAAAATCCAAAAAGTAACTATATTTAAATAAAATTTCATCGATATTGTAATGAATGGGGTTTTAACCCATGTTCTATCTATTTTTGTAATTCTAAGTGAATTCCAACATTAAAGACACTTTGATTTCATAAAAAATCTAGGAAACAAAACCTTATTTCAAGTGAAAAAACACATTTATTTTAAGAATATAGTGTTATTAAATGGATTTTAAACATATATTAACCTAATTTCAAAACAATACACTTATTTAATTAAAAAAATACCATTTTTTAAGTCATCAACCTTTTAATTTTATGAACAAATTATCTATTATGCCAATCTCTCTTGACTAGAGAATATTAGCTATTTCTTTATAACTATACATTTGTGATGATATATCACACATAATTTATTTTTTATGGTGACATGTAAAACATATAATCATTGAAAAGAATAAATATATAATATGATCTATATGAAAATTGTAATCGAGAACACAATAATCATTCTTACTAACATATAAATAATTAGAAATTACATTCATGAATTAAATAGAGTAGGAAAGTGTGTTTTAGAATATGTTTCACTCATAATACAAAAAAAATAATAAAATTTCGGAATTCCTAGAAGAAATAAACCATTGAACAAGGAATTATTATGATTCTTAGAATAAAGACATATAAAAGAATGATAAAATTCTCAATTTTAAATTACTAAACAAAAAACTTGAATCATTATCAATAAAGAAATACCAAAAAATTAATTTAATAACATGATTAGAAATAAAATATTTACAAAATTTCCAAGAGACATGATTAACATTAATGTTTAAAAATAAAATTTAGGTAATTATCAAGTTTATATTTCTAAATATATTCCAATTTTATATTAATAAATAATAAATTCATGTAATTAACTTCAATATTTACAATACGAAACTGAAAATGTGTATATATATAAAGTGTCATAGTAAAAAGTGGATTCTAATAGGAAACAAGGAGAGTTCTCATAAATATAACACCATCCTATAAAGACTATCTATCAGCATAAATAAATAATCCAACATTAATGGATCATATTTCCACTCATATTGGCCTAGTCATCACTAATAAATAAATAGTAAATCACAATTTTTGTATTGTTTTTATTTTATATAATAAAAACATTAACCACTTCCAATTAAAATATAAAGATCCAAATGAAAGGACACAGTATGTCATGAAAACCTACCCACTTAAACCTATAATTTTCCAATCATAATAACTTAATCCATCAAAAACATATATTCAAATGAGCCCCATAAACTCTAAAATTTTACCATATAAAACTCAAGAGATCCGATGAAATTCCTCACATGATACTATAATTACTAATCTAAATACCTATACATACCTTTTTAATTAGATCTTACACCATAAATATGTTGACTATGTGTGATTATAGGGTTCTTATCAATCATGAATAGTCCCAAATCCACTCTATAAAAATATCGAAATCATAAAAAATCACAAAATAATTCTTTGATAATCTGTGTAGTGACCCTAACATGGATACCCAAATGACATCCATGTCATAGGGCCATAAAACCCAATAGAGATCCACAATACATAAGGTCTAGAAACTAGTATCACAAGTCAAAATATTCTCGTGTAGAATAGTTTACCTGCTACGTAATTCAGTAATATTCCTGACCAAATCCTCCTAGAGATTCAACATTACCCATCTGTGTATCAGATATTTCCAAAACCAAACCTTATACCAAAAAAAATCTTCATGAATGAATCTATATATAATAAACCCAAAAATATCTATACAAAATCATATAATACAAATCCATATAAATACATTAATAAAAAAATAGTCTCTATAAAGAAAATTGTAAATTGATAATAAAGGTACAAAAACTAGACATAAATTAGTGATGATCCATCCTATAACTACGTGACCATTATCTCCAAGGGTAAACCAACACCTATGACACATAAAAAATTTGTGAACATCTATTTCTTGGTAGATAACCTATCCATAACTAAAATATAGTAAAGGAGAGACTTAATGTCAACCCAGGTGTTCATGTAGAGTGTGATTATAAACCCTCAGTAGGTAACCAACAATGATATATAAAAAATATAGTGATATAGTAGGTGTATACATGAACATTCCAACAAATTTATGTAGATATAGAAAAATAGATTGATGGAATGTTATAAAGTATGAAAACAATAATCGGATAATAAAGTCAATTTATAATTAAAATGTGAAAATTAAAGTAGAAATTTAATTATATGAATTCACTAAATAGATATCATATCATAAAATAATATATATAATTTTAAATCACACAAACTAAATCATTTTGGG
Organism: Viscum album; assembly: GCA_963277665.1. Classification (NCBI taxonomy): domain Eukaryota; kingdom Viridiplantae; phylum Streptophyta; class Magnoliopsida; order Santalales; family Viscaceae; genus Viscum; species Viscum album. The sequence continues at coordinate 1,781,093,210 of OY728157.1, forward strand.
CTAATATTAGAATATGTGTTGGGTACCTTCCAGTAATAAGGGACCAATCAATCAGAAATATTGAACTAATTCATTCCTCTATAGAAGGGAATGTAAAAAAGTATAAATATATACACCTATATAGTCATATTCTTATAAAAAGAAAAAGGATTCAGTGCTAGTTCACACATATCATTCTCACATAATAGGGATAGTTGATCGAGTGATATAATACCCCTATCATCCTTTCATAAGACAATAAAATGATTTTGTGATATAATACCCCTATCATCCAAAGATAGGATTTTATTGTGATTGAGTGAAAGAGTACCCCATTCATCCTCACATAGTATGGTAAAATGATATTATATACACATATAATCCCATATGCACTCAGTACACATATATTAAACCTGAATATTAAAGTCAATGTTTAATCACTACATATGGAATATAGACACGAATAGAGAATGAAATATGAAAAAAAACAAAAGGAAACCTATATACATGGTAGAAATATCAATGATATATATTAATAGTACAACATATGGTTTCTAAGACATATAAATAAATATTATCTAATATACAACATTAAATATGTTAAATATCAACTAATAAGCATGCTTTAATGTCAAAAATAAACATTCTCAATAATAAGAAAACTGCATGTCCTATATCAACATACTATGTATGTTATATATTAGTCATTAAACATGTTCAACCTAATAAAACATTTCACATGAACAATATAATGAACCGTGTAATAAACTAGCTTGAAGGGAATTAATGTATTAGGTAAATATATAAAATTTTTAGGCTAATCCATGAAAAAATACCTCAGAGAAAAAACATGATTTTCGGTCATAGTAATTTTTTTAACAAGGAGCACCATGTAAAAAAACTATCATAGTGGAGTCATGGAAAAATGAATTATAAAATTAATAGTAAAAAACTGACTTATTCTAGATAATCCAAGTGAGGCACCACATTCCCAACACATCATTTAATCACACATAGGTAGTATAAAGAAGGAATGAAAAATAAACAAAGGAAGACATGTCTTGTTGTTTCCTCCTTAATGAATATATAGTTTACATCATGAACCCCTTTTTATCTAGACATTAATTAAATATTATTTTCAGTTGACTCCCAAAAATTAAGTTGTCTCTACCCACCATTTTGATATTTCATATTCTATGTCACGTGGGATGTTATACTAGAAATACCTATAGGTGGGTTAAATATTGTTTCACACATATCATTTAGTTATATAATGTATACCCAACACCTATGTAGTTATAAATTTAATGAAATTGTGATAGGGTTGTAGTCATATCATTAATAAACATTGTTTTGGCTCCCTCCCCCTCCTGGATGGATTAAAATCAATGTGGATGGAGCCTCCAAAGGAAATCTGGGACCAGAGGGTTGTGGTTCCATCTTCAGAAATCACCTGGACCAAATTCTTGGATGCTTCTATAGCTCTTGCAGTTTTTATTCTGCTTTGGAAGCTGAGATGATGGGCGTCATTCATGCCATCACCTTTTCCAGATTACATAGCTGGAAAAATATTTGGATAGAGAAAAACTCCACTACAATCATTCATGCCATTTGGAATGGTACCATCCAACTTGATTTCCCTCTTAATTCCCGCTAGATGGACTATTCGAATTCTATTGTTGGGATTAACTTCATCGCCACTCACACCTTCCACGAAGGCAACATGATCTTTGATAGGCTTTCTAACCATGGAGTTACTCACGACTTACATTGGACGGATGATCTCCCTTCTGAATTAATCCCTTTTTATGCTCAGGAGGTCAGCAAAATTCCTTACTTTATACTTGTTTAAAACCTATTTTTTTTATCAATAAAATTTTTATACCTTTAAAAAAACAAGGTACAACCCTTACCTTGTTAAAAACATTTTTAGTATGGATTTTTGATAATGATTTCTCAAAAAACAATGAAAATATCTAATGGCATAGGGAATGATTAGAAACCCATTTTCTAGATTAACTCTTTATCAAAACATTTATAATGACTATTTGTGAATCAATGTTGAAAAATTTTGTGTTATTGTTTTTAGAAACAATCTCTATCAAAACTATTTATATTAAAATAATGAAATTAATTTAATAATGAAAACATTTCTAAGTAAGAAAAATGGTATTTTTATCATAAATACTACATACCTTTTAATATTCTGAAAATATTTTCACTAATCATACCTTTATGAATTAAAATTAGTTAAAACCATCACGATTTTTTGTTATTATTCACACACTCTTATTTAAACAACCTAGTTTTCACATCACCATTGAAGAAACTTCTTACACAAAGGTTATATGTGGTTCGTTAACTTATAACTCATTACTTATTTTTGTGGGATTTTGTATTCTCTTGTAATTAAAACCATATGAAACCAAATTATTTTCCTATAAACCATTAAAATACAAACCAAGAAGGTTTATTCCAAATTACCAATATAAGTATATAATCAATGATTATAGATATTTGGTACAAGGTCCCACTTAGTATATTCATTGGGACAACTTGTAAAATCAAAATTATAGTTAATGAAACTTATTATCAATAGGTTCACATGGAATGAAATATCATGGAACACTCTATTCACACTCAAATATAAAAACCAATAATGAAATCATGTATAGTAAGGAATTCACCATAATCAATAAGGATAGTAAGTTCCATTAAAAATAACAGAAAATATCATACCAAACATTGTACCTTATGAATCTTTATTTAAAACATCCCTATGTTTTTCCAAGATAAAATTCAAAAGTCTTAAATTTATATATCCAATATACATCAAAATAATTATTAAATTTATTTATGAGAAACCAAAGGAAGATATGTAACATGAAATGTCTAATAATCACAATGAGGTCTGACACCACTTACCAATACCATTAGAGATATTTCCATACTCAAGAAGTTACTAGGGAAACATTGAAAAAATTCATAAATAAATAATTTAAAACCAACAACTCTAATTAATGAAAATACATAACCAAACTAGAGAAACCTTATGAGAAACCTAAGAAGTTAACATCAAAAAATTCATAGAAACTATCACCACAAAAATTCCTAATAAAATCTAATATAAAACCCTACAATTTCAGAATGAGTTCATAGAAACCCTGAAATATTTCATATATCAATAATTTTTCACCAAAATAGCAATGAATGATATTCAGGAGATCCGTCTCAACTCCTTTTATACAATATAATAAATAAACCATTCATTCTAGATGAAATAATATATGGATCAATAGAATTTCATCACAATACCTAACCTAGGACATGAGAAATCAGAAAAGGTGGAAAGAATAGGGGAGATGAAGCATTAGAGTAATATTACCTATATTTTAGTTATGAAACACCTTTCCAGAATCTATGGTTTGAGGTAAGATTGAGGGGGAAAGAAACAAATATAGAGCCAAGAAGGAGACTTTGAACTATATAAGGGAGAATGAGCTCCAAGGAAACTAGTTATAGGTTGGAAAGAATGGAGTGAAATGACTAAAATTTCTCTTCCTACTTGAAAATAGGATCTGGGCCTACCAATTACTTTGTATAGTTCCACCATATATCTTATGGAACCCTCATGTTCTCCCTCTACTATTTAGCTCATGATGTTCTCTATAGGTTCCCATCAGGTTCACGATTCCACTTATAAAATTATGAATAAAGCTATAACAACCTCAAAAATATGATAAAAAATATTGAAACTAAAATCACCCATAGAAACACCCAAGATTTCATCCACCAATCTCACTTTAAATAACCAAGCCCCCTATAAAAAATCAACACTCTCTCTAGGTCTAAAAAATCAAATTGGTGTGTCTTCTTAGCATTGTAAGTTCAGTAATTATAATTATGGGGCTATGATTCATTAAAAAAACCCCAATAAAAAAATTCTTCCCTATGGGTTCTATGGATATATTTCTTCAAGACTCAAAACCTTACTAAATCACTAATGCATATAATATCTTCTCATGAATCAAAAACAAAATACATTATATACAATGCTGGCCTTTATCATCTCTAGAAAAAAGCACTGAAAAAGGTGTCCTATATTAGTGCCAAAAAAACCATTGATAATGGGTACCTTTTATCAGTGCTAGAAAAAGAGATGATAAAAGGTACCCTTTTTCAGAACAGGCAAGGGATTACCTTTATCGTCTATTTTTTAGTGCTGATAAATAGTAAAATTTATCAGTGCTTTATTTTTAGTACAGATAAAGGGTATCTTTTACCAACACTATATTAGCACTAATAAAGGTCTTGATCACCGGGTGAGTCCTACATTTAGAGAGCACATGCTAGCGCTCAAATTTACCCTACAGGTATGCGGTCGTTGTAGTACAGGTAGGGGTCAAATCCACAGGGACCGAAGAAGGAACCTAAAGACATTCTGATTTGGGAAGGATTTGGTTATGAAGTGGCCACCTATTCAGATTAAATTGATTTGAATAACTTGTGATTTAATTTAAAGAACAAAATAAAAAACATACAATTACTTAGTATACAATAATTAATGGAGATGAGTTGATCCTATGTTGTTACTAGGGTTAGATTGAATGTATTTATTTTCTTATAACGTTCTTTTCAATAATTCAAGACGTATCCACAAAATGATATAATTCCTCAAAATCATTCACCAATTTAATACCTACACAATTCTAAGGCTAATCACCAATGCACTTCGAGGATCAATTTAATGATCACTCCAAGGAATTGGATCATACTAGCACTCGAAATGTGTCATTGTTAAAGTTGGCGAAGATGAAGAAGAAAATAATCATCAAATAGAAATCTTAAATTAATTAAATGATTACAGAATTTTAGATCATAAAATAACATCCAATCTTCCCCATGCAACTCCCTAGGACCAACCCATAATTGTTTAGCCCTATATTGATTCTATGATCTCAAAGGAAGTGGAAAGCAGACTCATAGTGGAGGAATTGAAGAAGAAAAATAAAACAATGAAATGATCACTCAACCGTTGTGTGAATAAATTCACAAGTGCTGGTGTGAATAAGATCACACATCGGGGCAATGGTATCAATGTGAAAAGATGAACAGAAAAGTGAAGAAGAACTTTTATTTAAAACTAAGGTGATTCAAACAACTAACATGAAAAAGAAGAACGATACAAAGACAATTTGTCATAACAACATTACATTGAAAGTAAAACCCCAAGATTCCTCAAATCCTCTACCACTATTGCATTAAATCTGCCTTTTTGATGTCCTTGTCCGATCCACCATCATCCCATGTGACTTTAATTAATTTTGGTTGGGAAAGGTGGGTGGACATTAAATGTAGAGGATATCTTTCAACTCTCACCTTGAAGTGGGATCCAGTTTTAATCAATCGAACTGAAGTGCCGAAATCACCTTCTAGAAAGCCGAATTGGAGTGGGAAATAGAAGACATAAAGGAATCCTCGGATGTCCCCTAATAGCCTATAAACATTAATCCCAAAATACTTTGTGGTTTGAGAGATATGATTTAAATGGTGGACTGTTTTTCTAGGCCACAGAATCTGGACCAGAATTGCATCTTCAACTTGGGCCACTTGGAACACCATTAAAACATTCTAATTACCTTGGGCCACTATTTTATGAAATGTTCCCCATGATTTCTTCTATCTCTGGTTAAATTTGAGACTTTTTGGGATTGAAAAATGGCCTCTACAGTTCTTTTATTGGGATGCTGTCCAAATCGCTTCGCCCAGAATGTGGTTGGTTCTAGGCCCACATTGGTGGTCTTCCAAATTGAATATCCATGTGTTACAAATTAATGAATTGTTCCTTATATCATGAGAGACCTGAAAATAGAATATGAAAATAAAATCAATACCATTTGGTGTTTTATGATCCCTTCAAGAATGTACCATGTAATAGTGCATTTTTGGAAAGAATTACAATCATGATGTGAAATGATGTTCAAAGTGTAAAATGCACTGAAATGGTATTTATGAATAAAAAATCACATGAAAAATATATAAATTAACAATGAATATTAGCCTCTTCTAGTGGATAATCACACCCCCCCAACTTGAGTTTTTCTAGTCCCGAGCAAAATAAAAATGAAATTTTAATTCCAATTTCCAAAAACATTGTAATACACATTGCTCACCCAAAGAACTTATACCAAAAAAAATGAAACCCATCAAAATAATTTAAAACAATCTATGTCCATAGGCATATCCCAAGCCCAATCCCAATCCTTTTTTCAAATTCATTGCCACATTTTATCCAATTTCAATTAAGCATGACGAAGTTTTGTGCATCACAATAGACATGTGGGTTCATTTTCATTCAAATGGAGAAAATATGGAAGCTCTAGGAGGAATGAGATTTTAATATTAAGATGAGTATTCAATTTTTTTATTTTTTTTATTTTTATTTTTTATTATTTTTTGTTTTTTTTTTAATTTTACCATGGTAATTTAAATTGAACTCTAAGACTTTTTCGATGACTCATAGGCTCAAAGACCTTAGGGAACCAAGTGAAGCTCACATACTCAGGAATCATCTTTAGTTAACTCAATCAAAAACAAATTCAAATTACCACAAATAGAGAAAAAATTCCCAAATCCGGGCCAAAAAACTATGAAGTCGCGATCCCCAAGTGTCGAAAGCCACACATTAGGTCAATCCATTTCTCTACGTGCAAATTGATTTTTTTTAGAATACTCATGTTAAAATTAAAATGATCACCAAACCTATTCTATTTTTTATGGGTCCCCAAGAACTCAAACTGAAACCCCACAATCTAGAGGACGTGTATTGTGTTTTTTTTAAATGGATGAAAATATAATGGTGAAAAATCACATTGGATAACCGCACTTTCTAAAATATACGCAATGAACCTAAACTTGCATTAAAATCAGAATCAAGGTGTGCAGAATTCTTTGATATCGAATTTTAGAGTTTGCAATGTGTATTATTATGTTCAAGGTTAATGAAACTTTTCCTTCCACACATTTTGTTTTTTTCACACAAGATCAAAATGTTTATTTCATCTCCCCCAACATAGAATAACACTGTCCCCAATGTTTAAGTAAAAGAAAAGTTATAAGGGGGTAGGAGATGAGTTCAAAGATGAAATTGAAAATGATAAACATGGAAAAAATTCTCCTGATTTTTGAAGTTGAAGTTCATGATGCTCTAGATTACTCCTTTGATCTCTTTGGGGATGTAGGAACCTCCTTGATTGATTATTTATCGCCCAAAATTTTCCTTGAACCATACAAAAAAGAACAAACCAGACAAAACAAACAACACAATGATTTATTTAATTCCAAGTATCATCATTTTATGGTTTTCCCAATTTTTTTTTGTTTTTTTTAAATCAAACTAATGATACATTGTCTACTTTTAAATTTCTGGGTAAGGTATTACTCAGGGATCACACCGCGTGATACAGATGAATACGGTACTCCCCTTTCATACCCATATATACTCACAAAAGAAGAACAAGTCAATAGTCTAATTTTTTTTATCCTACAAAAAATAAATAAAATAAAATAAACTGATGATACATTATCTTTTTTTAAATTTCTGGGTAAGGTATTACTCAAGGATCACACTACATGACACAAGTGAATACGGTGCTCCCCTTTTTTACCCATCCATACTCATAAAAGAAAAATAGGTCAACACTCTTTTTTTTAACATACAAACACATATATAAAAAACAAACTATTGATACATTGTCTTCTCTTAAATTTCTGGGTAAGGTATTACTCAGGAATCACACCACCTGACACGGGTGAATATGGTGCTCCCCTTTCATACCCATCCTTACTAATTAAATATTAACAGGTCCATAGTCTGAAGTTCTAATTAAATAAAATAAAACATGAAAACCACAAGTTACCTCCCATGCAATGCTTTTGTTTAACGTTTCTAGTTGAACATGAACCCCCCAAATTATCCAATTCCAACTTTCAACATTTTAAGGACCCCATATTTCTCCACTTATACTTTATTGATATTAATTATTTATTTATAATTTGTATCATGTACAAACCTATATTCTACAATGAGTTAGAAAATCCAAGGAATACCAGAAATGGTTGATCTAGATTACTCTATAGTCTTTCCTAAGAAATCAATGATCATTCCAACTTTTTTGGTTTCAAGAGAAGAATGAATTCCAATTAAAAGATCCTGATTATACCCTATGAAAGGATACTTGGGTGGGAAAGTAAGGATACTAATTTTGATATTGGGTTGCATAGGACATTCAAACAAAGGTTGAGATTTTGAATTCAACTCAGTTTAATTTTCTAAAATTCTCAACAAAATTGGTTCCTTTAGAATAGAAGATTCAACCACCAAATTAGAGAGATTAGTGTTAGGAATGGGTATGGACTCAATGATTTTAATTTATCTCAATGTTTTAGGGATTGGTGTGTTTGAAAAATCTTCAATAGTGTTATACTTAGGAGACTCAATCCACGATATCAAATTTCCCTATTGTGACTACATGAAATCAATTTCTTCCTGATTTTAAGACCCTTCAATAATTTTTTGATTCACATCCCCTACCCCAAATCCAAAGGTTGGTTCTTCAATAAATTCATGAAAGTTTTTTGGGAAACTATACACTCCACATAATGTTTCAGAAGGTACTGTTGGTGTATGGATGAGTTCCTTACAAGTATTAATGCATTGTAGTTCTAATCTGAATGATGATACCTCGGAACTCATTATCTCCAATTGATTACACAATTTTTCAAGGAGTTTTTGAGGATTATACTGGATAGGAATTTTTAAATCGTGAAATTCATTAAGTTTTATCTCCTCAATCATCCTCGAGAGGGCTGGAAATTGATCCTTTAAACCATCATCATCCCACTGATTATATATCTCATCGGGCGTGTGGTAATTAATCAAGTGTTGATCAAAGAAATTTTCTAATTTAGGGGATTCCCAATATTTATTTTCCATTTGATTCCAACATGAGTTTGTGACATGGTAATTTAGAAGACACTCCATTGGAGTAGACAGAAAGTTGGATTCAAGATTCTTAGGACACACACAAATAGAAAGGGGTAAAGATAAGAGAGATGGGGGGTGAGAATAGAGAACATGGGGTGATAAAAGGATGAAATTGTCTAAGATAAATTACTTGGTTCCCCGGAAATGACACCAAAATTTGGTAGCGCCCAAATTTACCCTACAGTTATGCGGTCATTGTAGTACAGGTAGGGGTTGAATCCACGTGGACCGAAGAAGGAATTTAAAGACACTCTGATTTTGGAAGGATTTGGTTATGAAGTGGAAAACTATTCAGATTTAATTGATTTGAATAACTAGTGATTTAATTTAAATAAAAACATAAAAAAACATAAAATTACTTATTATAAAAAAATTAATGGAGATGAGTTGATCCTAAGTTGTTACTAGGGTTAGATTGAATGTATGTATTTTCTTATAATGTTCGTTTCACTAATTCAAGACATATCCAAAAAATGATATAATTATTCAAAATCATTCACCAATTTAATCCCTACACAATTATAAGTCTAATCACCAATGCACTTAGAGGATCAATTTAATGATCACTCCAAGGAATTGGATCGTACTAGAACTCGAAATGTGTCATTGTTAAAGTTGGCGAAGATGAAGAAGAAAATAATCATCAAATGGAAATATTAAATTAATGAAATGATTACAGAATTTTAGATCATAAAATAACATCCAATCTTCCCATGAAACTCCCTAGGACCAACCCATAAAGTTTTATCCCTCCATTGATTCTATGATCTCAAAGGAAGCGGAAAGTAGACTCATAGGGGTCGAATTGAAGAAGAAAAATAAAACAATGAAATGATCACTCAATCATTGTGTGAATAAATTCACAAGTGATGGTGTGAATAAGACCAAACTTTGGGGTAAAGGTATCAATGTGAAAAGAAGAATAATAGAAAAGAGAAGAAGAAGAACTTTTATTTAAAACTAAGGCGATTCAAACAACTTACATGTAAAAGAAGAACGTTACAAAGACAATTTGGCATAAAAACATTACATTGAAAGTAAAACTCCATGATTCCTCAAATACTCTACCACTACTACCTTAAATTGGCCTTTTTGAAGTCCATGGCTGAGGAACCATCACCCAATGTTCCTTTAATTATTTTTGGTTGGGAAAGGTGGGTGGACATTAAATGTAGAGGAGACCTTTCAACTCTTACCTCGAAGTGGGAGCCAATTTTAATCAACCAAACAGAAGTGCTGAAATCACCTTCTAGAATGCCAAATTGGAGTGGGACATAGAAGACAAAAATGAATCCCCGGATGTCTGATAACATCCTGTAAAATTTCAGCCCAAAATACTTTGTGGTTTGCGAGATATGATTTAAATGGTTGGCTGTTTTTCTAGGCCGTAGAATCTGGCCCAGAATTGCATCTTCAACTTGGGCCACCTGGAACGCCATTAAAAAATTAATATTAGCTTGGGACACTATTTAATGAAATATTCCCCATGACATCTTCTATCTCCAGTTAACTTTTGAGACTTTTTGGGCTTGAATAATGGCCGCTACAGTTCTTTTATTGGGCTGCTGGCCAAATCGCCTCGCCCAGAATGTGGTTGGTTCTAGGCCCACTTTGGTGGTCTTCCAAATTGAATCTCCAAGTGCTCCAAAAGAATGAATTGTTCCTTATATCATGAGAGACCTGAAAATAGAATATGAAAATAAAATCAAGACCATTTAGTGTTTTATGATCTGTTCAAGAATGTACTATGTAATAGTGCATTTTTGGAAAGAATTACAATCATGATGTGAAATAATATTCAAAGTGTAAAATGCAGTAAAATGGTATTTATGAATAACAAACCACATGAAAACTATATAAATTAACAATGAATATTAGCCTCTTATAGTGGATAATCAGCACACATGAGGGTGCTCTATTTTATATCATTCATCCAAATTGATGACTCAAAATCTTGGTGTGATGATGGGCTCTTGTATACACTACACACATTTTTATTGGTCCACTACTGGCCCACATGGGCCCTGGCCAACCCTATACATAACCTGAACCATCCCCCACCTTCATATTCAAATCATACAGGACCCAGTCCGGTCCATTTCTAAATTTTTTATACAATATAATAAAAAATACAATTATTAAAAATAATAATAATAATTGACACAATTGAACAAATAAAAATGAATAAATTTTAAAAAATATATATTTTCGTAGGTTAATAGTTATTAATAAATTTGATATATATAAATATATAAATATAAAATATAAATATTAATAAATAGTATATATTAAATATAGATATATAAAATGAATAATATGATGTAATTAAACAAAGGAAAATTAAAAATGATTAAATTAAGAAAAAAAAGAAATTTTTATTAAATAATTAATTATTAATAAAAATGAATAAATTTAATATACACATATATATTATAAATATTAATAAACAATATATATTGAATATTGAAATATAAAATTAAAAAAATGAAGTTATTAAAAAATTTAATATTGAAAATTTGTATATTAAGTAAAATATATACAAATTATTAATTAAAATAGAAATTTTTTAATATATATATATATATTATAAATATTAATAAATATTATATGTTATATATATATAGAATAAATTGAAATAATTGAACAAAAAAAATTAAAAATGAATAAATTTTAAATTTTAAAGCAAACAAATTAAAATTGCATAAATTACAAAATTATGAAAATATTTATTAATGAAAAAGTTTTTAATAAAAATTAGAAATTTTAATATATATATATTATAAATACTAGTAAATGATAAATATTAAATATAAATATAGAAAAGTATTAAAATGTAATGAAAAACATATTAGTGTCGTATTTATTTTTAATTTTTTTATAAATAATTATACATTAATATATTTAATATATAAATGTATTCATATATATTCCAATATATGTAATATATCAATATATATAATATTTTCTAAAATAGTATTTATATAATACAAAATAGTTATTCTTACATTAAAATATTCATATATTTAGGAAAAAATGGTTTATAATTAAGACATAATACAAATTATGTATATTTTCTAATTGTATTGATTAATAGACATTAATTGATTGTTGTTTTATTTTTCAGTTTAAAAAATATCAAACATGTGTTACATTGATTTCACACATACATATACTTAATTAATGTAGTTTTATATATGACACACACACACACACAAATATTTACCTAATTAATGAAATCTTATATAGAAACACATACATATAATATTTATTTAATTTATTAAAATTTTATTATTCATTGTATAATTTTAGTTATAAATATGATACAATTAATATATTATTTTTTTAATAAGTAAATGTTATTCTTCTATTTTTAATATTATTACAGTTACATATTTTTTATTCATTTTTAATATTTTTTATTTTCATTTCTTTTAGAATTTAATCATTTTATAACATTTAATTATATATATAAATTTAATATGTATTAATATATTTAAATTAATTCATTCTAATTAATAATTTGTTGTCTTATTAATATAAGACAATTTTATGATACCATAATTAATTTTTCAATGTTTCATAAAATCATTTATAATTTTAAAATCCATATTTTCAAATAAATGATGATTTATATTAAAAATAATATTTCTAATATTTAGAAAATTATTTTCCTAAAATGGAGTAAAATTTTGAATTCTATAAATTAAAAAAATGTTTAGGTTGATTTTTTGGGATTTTTCTATAATAGTTGAATTTTTGTTGAATAGTGAAATACGATAATTTGATGTATTTAAAAAACACATCAATTATGAGTAATATACGATTTATGGATAATTTAGAAACAAAAACTCAATAAATCCTTAATTATTATAATATATTTAGTGATAAGGTTCAAAATATTCATATTATTGAACCAAAATAATAAAATAATGAATACAATAATCAAAAGACATCCCTCTCTTCCACTATAAATATCTCCCCACACAACCTCTTCTCATCACACCTCCAAAGCCTTTTAGATTGATTAGTTTATTCCTAATTACCTTTCCAAGACTCTTACCCAAGTCCAATACATACTGGTATCCCCAAAAAGCAAAAAAAAAAATGCCTTAAGAAGGTTTTCAAGGAAAATAATTTCAAGAGGTAAAATATTCATTTGTTTTCTTTTAAAATTATTTTAAAATTATTTTATTTTCTTATTATATCCTCTCATAACCTCATAAAAGTGTATTTATAACATAAGTTATCTTAAATATATTGTCATTTTTTTGTGTTAATGTAATATCCATCATCAAACCTCTCTTCTTCTCCTCTTATTCTAAAAAATGAAAACATTATCTGTAATGTGTCAATTCACCATCATTATGGATGATGTATTTTAATTTTCTATTAATTCCTTCTAGGATTAACATAAAACCATTATTATTTATAAATATTATTTTATTATACATATTATAAATTATATAATGTTTTATAACCAATATATAAATATGTTAATAAATAAGATAATATGCGTTCGTGGTGGTCGAGAAAACCGCCAAAAAATTAAATCATTTTCATTATTTTTCTATCTAATGAACTGTCCTCATATTAGAAAAATAATAATATATAGTATCATTTAAAATAATGGAATCATATTAACACCATTTCATTCCACTTCTTGAGTTTTTCTTCCATTCAATAAGAAATCCATAATGAACCAACCATAGATCCCATGGAATAAACCCCCATAAAATAATAAAATAAGAAAATTTTATCAATCATTGGGTGCAATGATGTTATGAAAATATCATATAAGGTATTATTAATATGATATAGTTTATTAATACATTAATATAAGTATTTAAACCATTATACATGAGTTTCGAACACATTTTAAGGAAGTAAAACCCAATGGAAGGGAATTTTCCGAAGAAATACTCTTAAATTTTTACTTTTATAAATTTAAAAAGTAATATTTTAATGATGTAAGTATTCATGTTTTATGATTACGTTTTGGTTCAGAGGAATTATCTATGGTGAAGGGTGGTTCATATATCTCCCTCTAATTTTTTTGTTATGTTTATGTTGGAAGTTGACTATAATGGTTATGTAATGTGTAACTATGATAGTTACACCATAAGGCAACTACTAAGATTACATCAAAATGTACCCATGAAGGTTACATTTTAAGGTAGTCATGATGGTTAAAAATAATATGGTAGCTTTTAGGGTTATAATTTTATGTATGTAATTCCCCTAGTTACAATTATGGTTTTATTTATGTTTTCTTTTTTTTATAAAAATATCTTATTTTCACAAAGTATTTGATACTTTATGGGTGAGAAGTATGTCATTGTAAAAGAGATTTAATATGTTTATAAGTATTAATTAAATAATGGTTTATTTTCTTATTTTTATGTCATTTATAAAATAATTGTGCTAATCCAAAGTTTTAAAATGTTTTTTCACAGGTTTTATGGATGGTTAAGAGAAAAAAATAAGCCATGCTAAATATTTGAATAATTTTTATTAAATGATTTCATGTTTTATTTAAAAAAATATATTATGAAAAAATAGATTGTGTTTTAGTATTAAAAACATTGTATGATTTTGGGTTGATATGTATGAATTATATCATAATTATCTAAATATCTAAACTGAAAAAAAGATCATTGGGAATGTAAGAAAGTGAATTATAAAAGAATTTACTAGTTTATGTAATGTTTATAGTCCATGCCATATAGTTGGTATTAGAGAACAATTTAGATAACTTTAGGGGTTAGTATGATTTTAATATAACACCATAAATTATTTTTACCATATTGTTAATTTGAAATGATATATAATTTAATGATTTCTATGTTGATACATTTTTGATATGTCTGTTTAGAATTTTTTTCCATAGGAGAAACGGGGAAGCTAATGTTAGAAGGAACCGAGAGGATGATATCTTTCTAAATACCCATATTTGAATTGTGAGAATTGGAACTAATTATTTTGTGATAGTAATGTATCATTTTAATTAGGCTATAAATAGTGATGACATCCATGCATGGGGACAACCAAAGCTACCACAATGAAACATGAAGATAGTGGATCATTTTATTACAAAACACCCTCCTAATTTCTGTGGATACTCATACCCAATACTGGATTAATGGTGGATTAAAGACCTAAAAATATATTTGATTTTATGGGGTGTTCATATAATAAATATTTTTGTGTTTTTATTTACCTTTTAGAAGGTGAAGTCAAACTATGGTGGTCAATGGTTATGAATATCATTGATAACAAGGATATTGATTCCTTAGATTGAGATGAATTTATGAATATGTTCCTTGAAAAATATTTTCATAAGGTTCTTCAATATAAGATGGAATGAAATTTCCTATTATTGAATAAAAGGAGGGTCTTTTAATGGTCATGTATGAATAAAACTTCACTCGATTGGCAAGGTTTACTCCAAATATTATTGGGGATTTTTATATTTAAATAAATCACTATTACTTAGGATTGAAGCTAATATACCAATGAGAACTAGACTCCCATGAATTCAAATGTAATGGAAAACTTGTCTGTTATGCTAAGAGGGTATAAATGGTGTTTTCTAATAATTATGTAAACATTTAAAACAAGAAAAATAAAAATTTTAAATTGAAGGAAATTGGTTGGAATTAGTCAATGAAATCTCAAGGTAAGAAAATCCAATTTCTTGTTTGTGGTATGTGTGGTAAAAATTACAATGGGTAATGCCCTAACAATTCATGGAAGTGCTTTTTTATGTTGTATGTTTTGAAATATGTATCTATATTGAAATGGAAATTATGTTATGTTTAATTATGATAGGAAAACAAGAAATTGTTTTAAATGTGGTGGGATGGGGAATTTTTCAAATACCTTCCCAAAGAATGATTTAAATGATGGAAAATAGCTAGATTATAAGTAGAAAGTTATAGTGAAATATTTTATGACTACATTAGTAGATGTTGCGATGTACAATAAAGTTGTATCAGGTACAATGTATATTTACTCAGATTTTTCTAATGTATTTTTTGATATGGAGTCTACACATTCCCTTATTTCTGATAAATTTTCTAGTAAATTGGAAATTTCACCCCAAGAAATGAAATAGTAACTTATGGTTAAATCACCCGGGGTAAATATTAAAACAAAAATGAATTATAGGAATCTTCATGTTGTTTTATATGGAAAGGAACTACTTGGAAACCCTATTGTCTTCCCCTTAGTAGAGTATGATATTCCTATGGGTATGGATTGAATTTATTTTTATCGTGCTAAGATTTATAGTAGAGATGAATAATTTTTTTTCAGAAAGATTTTTATTTTGTATAAAATAATTAACCCATACCATTGATAACATATCAATAATATGGGAAACTATTAAAATATGGAAATGAAAGTTATCTTTCATATATATTTGAAAAAAGGGAACTGCTCAAATTAATGATATGCTGATGGTTAATGTATACCTGAATGTTTATCCTAATTATTTCACCAGCGTTATCTCTAATCGAGAATTTTAATTTACCATTGACTTAGTTTCTGATACTAATAAAATTTAGATACCCCCTTATCAAATGGCTGAAGTGGAACATATTTTATTGAAAAATTAGTTGCAAGAGTTTATAGATTAAATATTCATTCATCCTATCACTTCACCATGGGGTGATCAAATTTTTTTCATTAAAAATAGAGATGTTTCCATGAGACTTTGAATTGATTATAGAGGTTTGAATAAAATTGTTGTTAAGAATAATCATCCACTACCTCGTGTTGATAAATTATTTAATCAGGTTCAGGGAGCTCAGTGTCTTTCCACAATTGAATTGAGATCAAGGTACCATCAGTAGAATGTGAAAGAGGATGGAATTATCAAAATAGTGTTCCAAAATTGATATGGGAATTATGAGTTTGTTTTTATGGACTTTAGGTTAAAAAATTTCCCTACTGTAATTATAGATATTATGAATAGAATATTTCATGAATATTTGAATATGTTTTTATTTTTTTATTGATGATAATTGAGTTTATTAAAAATGTTATGCAGATCATGAAAACATCTTTTTTTTATTCTATACATACATAATGAAAAGAAATTATATTGGAAATTTTCAAAATTTCCCTTTTGGTTGGAATATTTTTTTCTTTCTATCATTGTAAATAAGGATGGAATAATTGTTGATCTTGCAATATATTGGTTCATGAATGGGAATGGCCAAAAAACAATTAATGTTATTCATAGTTTTCTAAGATTATTATGTTATTACCGATGGTTTGTTAAAAAAATTTCATGGTTATCTATCTTGATAAATGCCATAACATGAAAAGGGGTTCAATATATTTAGACAAAAGACTGTGGATTTTGATTGCAGGAACTGAAATGAAGATTAGTTAATGCTCCAGTTTTGTCTCTACCTTCGAGAAAAGGAGATTTTTACATCTACTAAACTGCTTCATTTAAGGTACTTTTTTGTATTACGATGCATAAGGATCTGGTAATTGATAATCCTTAAAGATAAATGAATCCTATTGAGTTAAACTATCATATACATGATCTATAATGAGAATCTATGGTTTAAACTTTAAAAATTTGGAGACATAATTTATATGGAGAAAAATTTGAAATATATGCTCACTATAAAAGATTGAAGTATATATTTACTAAGAAGGAATTGAACATGAAGTACAGAGGATGGATTGAACTTGTAAAGGATTACAATTTCATGAAAAATTACCAGCATGAAAAAGAAAACAATGTGAAGGTTTCCTTTATTAGGAAACATAATGCATCATTTACCATGTTATGTTTAGAACATGACCCCTTGGTTTAGGAATTGATGAATTTTTTTCATTGAAGTTATTGGTTTAGGAAGTTTATCTATTTTTTATTAGATGTCAATGCATTTTCCTCTCTCAAAAATAATTAAGAAAATGCATTATTAAGACCGTGAATATTATAAAAAGGTATAATTGGTTGAGGAAGTTATGTTTCCTCAATTTAATGATGATAAAGACTGTGTCTGGATATTTGGATGGAAATTATTTCATCTTTGTGATTCCAACTGAAGAAACAATTTAAAATTGAAGCTAATAGTTCTCCATTTTTAGTTTATCCTAAAAACACTATGATGTACAGAGACATTCGGTAGTATTACTGGTGGGATGTAATGAAAAGAGATAATGCTGATTTTATAATGAAATATTTGAATTGTCAAAAAGTTAATGAAGAGATAAAACTACAAAAAGGGATGTTTCTTCCTTTTCTAGTTACATAGTGGAAATTGGAAATTATATCCATGATTTTTTTTAATTGGACTAATAAAGACTTCTCGAGGTAACAATTTGATTTGGGTAATTATTGATCAGATATCTAAATCTTCACATTTTATTCCTATTCGAGACACTCTTTCTCAATATCAGCATTATCAACTATTCCTCAAAGTGATTTTTTAGATTACATGGGGCCCCTCTCACAATTTTCTTTGACCGTGATCCCAGGATCACTTTTAACATTTTTAATGGCCTTTATAAATTGGGAAATGAATTAAATTTATGCACTTAACTTCATCATGAATATGTTGGAAAGATCAGGCGAACAATTAAGACATTGGAGGACATATTACCTGCATGTTCAATGGATTACCATGGAAGTTGGGATCAACGTATTTCATTATATGAGTTTTCTTATAATAACATTTTTCATTCCAGTATAAAGATGGAAACATATGAGGCATTATATAGAAAGAAGTGTCAAACTTCAGCATTTTTGGGTGAATTTGTTGAATTTAAATTGATGGATCCTAATTATTAGAGGATGTGGATGAGATAGTGAAGATGACCCCACAACACGTGAGTAAAACTCAGAGTAGGTAGAAAATTTATGTAGATAACATGAGTAATGAAATTTATTTTGAGGTATGCTATCATGTTTTCTATAAAATCCCTCCTTGGGAAAGTGTTATGTGTTTTTGTAAGAAGGTATTGTTAGGTACATAGTTCATTGGATATGATGAAATCATGGAAAATATGGAACAATTTCTTATTCAGTAGCTTTGACTCTGAGTTTATCCCAAGTACAAAATGTTTATCATGTTTCAATGTTAATAAAGTATGTACCAGATTCATTTCATGTTTTGATCCAAGAAGTAGTTTAGCTAGAAAATACCTTTACAATGAAGCGAAATCTATTCTGATTCTTGACCGTGGATAGAATTGATTATATAAAAAGGTAATTCACCAAGTTATGGTTTTGTGGAGAAACCATGTGGTTGAAGAAGAAACATTGTAATATGAAAATTCTAGGAGGAAATATATCCCTAACTTATTTAAAATGTGAATAAAAATTTTGAGGAAATAATTTAAAGAAGGGGGAGAAGGCAACCAACTAGTTATATATAAAATATTTTTTTACTATATAATTAAACAGTTAAATATATTATAAATGTATATTAAAATAAGTGGAATTTAAATAAATTAAAGAATCTTTACAAATATAAGATAAAAATCACCTATGAATTTATAAATAAAATATTGGTAACTTATGAATGAAAATTGGATAGATATATTTCCTATAATATGTGTTTAAATGTTTCAAAAATGGAAACTTAAGTGTTGGTATTTTTTTGAAACATAATTTTTTGTTTAAAATTATATAATTAATGTAACGATTTCAAAGAAAATTTATCTTTATAAAATATATTTATAAATTAAAATAGATTTTTCTTATGATTATAAGATAATTTTATGAGACAAAAATTAATTTTTCAATGTGTCATAAATTGAGTTATAATTTTAAAATCAACATTTTTTTAATAAATGATGATTTTAATAAAAAATTTAATATCTCATATTTTTCGAATTATTTTTATAAAATGGAACTAAATTTTAAAATCTACACCACAAAAAATAGTTAGGGTTAATTTTTGGGGTGTTTCTAAAATAGTTGATTATTTTGGTGAATAGTGAAATATGGTAATTTACGGTATTTAAAAAATACACAAATTACAGATTCATTGATGATTTATGGATGATATATGCCCAAAATATCAAACTATACTTATTTATTTTAATACATCTTGTGTTATGGTTAAAACTATTCATATTCTTGATCTATAATGATAAACTAATGATTAAAATAATAAAAAATACCCCTCTCCTCCACTATAAATACCACCCCTCACCACCTCTTCACCTCACTCTTCCAAATCCTTATAGCATGATTAGTTTCTAAAAAATTACATTCCAAATAATATTCCGGCATTTTATGTACTTGATGGTATCAAAAAAAGGCTAAAACCATTTTCCTTATGGAGGCTTTCAAGGAGAACAAGTTCCAGAGATGAAATCTCTTTTGTTTTATTTCAAATTTCATTTCAATTTATTTTGTTTTCTTATTCTCTCATCACCTCCCCTCATCCATGATTCATGATAAATCCTGTATTTGAAATATACCATCATTTTGTTTAGTTATTAGAATATCCATCCTCAAACCTCTCCTCCTCTTCTCATATTATAAAAAATTAAAACATTGGTCGTGATATGTCGATTTACTGTCATCGTGGGTGATGTGTTTTAATTTTATTTTACCACCTTCAAGGATGGTCATAAAAACTGTAACAACCCGAGATTTTATGAGAATTATTCTTTATAAATTTTTTTATGTCTTTTGTTGTACGCTACACCAAGATTATCTTCCGCTATACGCAACACCGTATTAGCTTGCAGTATAAAAGACACTATTCTTGGATCGTGTTATACACAATTTCAAGTTCGTTTGATAGTAGTTATTCTACGCAAAATTGAGTGTATATATATATATTCAATGTATAAATGAAATATGGCTGTATTCTGTTATACGCAACAACAAAGGAGTCTTGCACTACACGCAACCGTGACTTGTCATACATTACACGCAATCGCGACCTTCCTCGGTAGCGCGTGTAGTACGCAATACCGAGTTTCACTAAATAAGATATTATTATAATATTATTATGAACTAGCTGTTATGAGTAGTAATACCGACTTTTTGAAATTTTATAAATTTTATCTTTCAAAATGGACTTCATTTTTGGATTCAGAATATCGAAATTAGCCTAGGGTGAATTTTTGGTATTTTTCTGAAAACTTTCAATTTTTGATGAATAGTGAAAACACTGGGTTACTATTTAAAAACCGACTTTTTATTTAAATAATTATTTATTTTAGGTAAAAATTGATACATAATACCTATATAAGTTTAATGTAATTCATTAGAGTCATTTTATAATAATATTTGATATATAAAAAGTTTATTGAACTTTTCACGGTCTTTTACCTATCTCCTAGGAGCTTTTTGCAAACTTACATAAAACTTAATTTTACTGCTTCTGTGAGTGGAATTTTGAAAATCCAAGAGACACTATTAATATCAAATACTAAAATGTAGTTCAATGAGATGAAAATAATTTTTGGTGAATTGTAACTTTTTACTTTTATTTACCACGGTTAAAAGTAAATAGGGAAATTAAGGGTAAAAATGATATTATTATTACCCTAACACATGTAATAATTCTATTTGATAAGTGTAACTTGACCAAAAACAACCTTAGGAATAAAATATGACTATTTAGGTCCACTTGGATTAGATTAGGACATTTATTATTAATTTATTTAAAGAAGGGTTAAAATAGTTAAAATCAAAGTATAATAACTAAATCATTTTTAATATAGGGTTATATATAAGATAAATTCAATTATAATTATTAATTAGAAATATAAAAAGATTTAATACATAATGGAATTTTATTTATAATTTTTAGACATTAAATAATTTAATTTATTTATGACACAATGATGATGCAGTAATAATCTTATTAATGAAATATTAGCATAAACGATGTTATAAATACCCAAATAAATGTAATTTGAGACTTTTTATGAATTACACTAATTTTCTAGGTTAATATGACATGTTAGTATTGATTTAATTAACTTTATTCGAACTAATAATTCTGTTATGATTTTAAAAAAAATCAATTACCAAATAGTGTCAAAATTGACATAATCTAGTTTTTAAAACAAATATTATATTATTAATTGTTATTTTATTCCTAAAAATCTAAGGTTCAGCCAATATACTTATATCATGATAGGTGTATCATTAATGGACCACTTGGGGGTCACTTTTATGTATATGGAAAGTTTATTTACTATATAATATAAAAATACAAAGTGACATGGTAAATGTCAATCTAATTAACTAAGACTTAAAACTAAAATATAAGGTTAATATAATGACCTAAACCTATCTAAAATCTATTGGTTGAGAGGATTTAGACCCATCACCACCTTAGCTTCGAAATAAATCAATTTGGAGCTATTAAAAACCAAATATGACTTTATTATAAAATAATATTTTAAGTTTTTCCAAAGGTGCCCCTCTCCTCCCTTATAAAAAGGGCACCCCTTCCCTCTTCTCTTTACACCATTTTGAGACTTAAAGCTCAGCCAAACTCTGCCCATTTCTCTTCTCCAATTCCCTAGCAACATTCTGGAGGTTTTGGTCTTCTCAAAATACCTACTCTACTTTATTAAGAGAAGGCTTAAAAGAGGTGCGTCGAAGAAGAGGAGGTTCAGATACGTACGAAGTATATCGGACATAATGTAAGGGATAAATTTTCAATCTCATTTTTATCCGAGATTTCTTATATGTAAGTATTTACTAGGGTTACTTTTATCATCCATGACCATGTTTTCTAAAAATGTTTTCATAAAAAGTTTACTGTTCTTCTATGAATGTTTAAAGTCATTTTTACCCTTTATTGTCTTTTTACCACATTGTATGAATGGAATCTTTCCTTTGGTTACCATAGAAGGTACTTTTTGACTTTTCCGAAAAAAGTAACAGGAGAATGTTATTTTTAACTTATACAGTGTGAACGGATTTTTTCGGTTTCATAACGCCTCATTTTCAAGAAGCTTCCTCTACAATATTTCATGATTATTTTAATCAAAACCCTTTTCTTTTAAAATTGCATGGAATTTTGTGAAAATAAAATGATTTTGAAGAAGAAAGGATATTTTTCTCAAGAATTCATTTCAAGTGTTTTTTCAAAAATATTTTTCGTCTAAGATGACATTATTTCATATGTGCATGTTTCAAGTAAAATGTCCTTATGATTTAAATGGTTTCAATTTTCTTATGATGAAATTATATCCATTTGTTTTATATGGATTATGTTATGATGGGATGATTTTTATGAAACCCATTTATTCTTTGGGTTATGATGAATGATTTATGTTTATATTGTGGAATATGTAAGAATGATTTCATTATGAGATGGGTGGGACCTATATCTACCTCCAATGAATTGGGTAAAGATTTATATCTCATGAGATAGACATGGATGAAATGGAAAGTTAATCTGGTTCAGTAATACAGGACTGGAACGAGGAGTGAACTCGATTCAGAAAGGGACTTTATCCACTAACATGGTCTTGGAAGCAATGCCTTGACTACTATAGAAATCATATCATGTGCTTAATGGTTTCCAAAATCACATGTTTATTCCCATGCTATTTTATCATGATTGTTGTTTCGTTATGATATATACCTTATGTACATCCAATATTCATGTCTTTGCTCAAGATTTTGACGTTTAGAATTTATGTTCATGTTTTTGCATTCAAATGTTTATGGATTGTTTTATGTTCTCTATGTTTATCCTTACTGGGCATTTGAGCTCACCCCTTTTTATGTTTTCTTTTCCTCACGATTTATAGAAAGCTTTTAGGTAAGAAAACCAAAAGGGGAAGAACTTTATGGGAGATGTTGAAGATCTTTCACCAAGATTAGAAGATTACGTTCCGAGTTTCCAAAAACACTAAACTATTACGGTCCTTTGGTGTATGTTTTTGTTATGTATTAAGCATTCCGCAAAAATATTGTAATGTCAATGTACGTAAAGCTTTGGGTCTCTACAGTTGGTATCAGAGGAAATGTTTAGTGAACCTTTGGAAACTCAGATGCGAGAACTTTAGTGAGATCCCTAGAGATATTTCTAAGGTATGTCTAGGGATGTCCCTAAGGTTAAGTATAAGTATAGGTTATAGTCCTAGAATTATGGTAACGATTTTAGAATTTAACCTAAGAAGTTAGATATTGAAGGTAATCCCCCTTGATTATGATTTTGGCCTCTCACACTATTTTTTTGGGTTTTAGAAAATGGCTGGGAGCGGGAAGATTCACGATAATTGAGGATATGATGGACAATGGAATGATATTATTCATGAGAAACCAAATGAAATTGGATCTGGAGGTCCACATATCGTTATTATGCCTAATCATAAATCTAATAATATGATCAATAATCTCAACTTTGGTAAGTTTCCAGACTCAGCTAATAATAGAAAGATGGAGTTTCATGATGATCATAGAGGAAGGAAAGTTCAATTTCTATCATGAAAATAATGTGGGAAGAGGAATCAAGGATAATGTTTCAAAGGAACTGGAAGATGCTTTGGGTGCGAAAATGAAGGTCACAAATCTAGTAAGTGCAAAGTAAAAGGTTCAGTTTACACCATGGATAAGGATAATGGTATTTCTACGACATCAACAATGATTAGATGTTTTAAATGCTGAATGTATTGGAATTATGCAAACCAATGCCCTAAGGGAAAATCTCATGAAGAGAATCAACATGGTCATATGGGTAGTATTTATATGGATGATGATGAGGAGACTACAAATGATATATGAGATAAAAGAAGTGGTGAAGCTTGGTCAATGGTTTAATAAGGTAGCGGAATGATTGTATGTTTATCAAGAGTTATGTTGTATAGGTAATTTAATAGTACTATGTAATAAAGAAACATATAAGGATTGTTACACTATTGTTTTTCCTAAAGTATTTGAAAGTATATGTTGAATGGTACTGGTAACCATGAAAGGTTATTCAGATATTTTTGGAAAGAAGATGATATGCATGGATAAGGAGGAAATAATTTGTTTGATAGTATTCATGAGCTCATGATGGTTATAAGGACTAAGTGATATCATTGTTTGAGTATATATAATTTTGGGATTTTTGTATGTGGAAAGAGTTAACTTTTGACAGCACTCATGTTTTCACTAAAGTTCAATGGGTATTCATTTTTCAAGAGAATACATGGTTAAGACCTTCGAATGTTTGGAATGTGACCAACAAGACATATCTTATGATATATGGGGATCAATGATGGTATTAACATTCTTGTTATATAAACTCTCTGGTAATCGTTTTCACTATAATATTAGATTGGACAACAGTATTTTGGATAAGCCTAAAGATTGGAATGGAATATGTTGGACATAAGTTAGTATTGTTTAAGGCTAGAACTTTTTCGATATTATTGATGGAAAGTTATAATAAGGTATTTTTTAGAAAAAAGGATAACCTGCAGGATGGGCGAAAAACCGTCACGTCAGACAAGGATGTGGGAATCGAACCCACAACCGAAGTGCGACATGCCTTTATTTCCTACCACTAGCCTACAAGAAGTCCCTAGTTAGTAAAAGCTAGTTTTATTTTATTATGCAGGATGATAGATGAAGTATAAGTCCATTTTGGAACCATATATGATTAATCTCACCATCGAAGGACTTATGTATATAACTTTTGCTAACTTATGTTTGAGACAGATGGAATGACCTATCATTCTAGTGCATGATCTACTAGAAATTCGCGAAAGACAAATTCAACTTCATTTCTTAAAGAGATAATGTGGAAATTGTTCAAGGCATGAACAATGGTGAGATTTTACCAAAATAAAGTATTTCTTCTAATTCAAATTCTTCAACTTTAGGGAAATGATCTTGAAAACCAAAAATGTTGTCCTAGTGCCCTTATATCCAATGAATCAGATGGTACCCTAGATCATTACAAATTTATGGCTTTGTGATTGTTGGCTTTTTTTCATAGCCATGCTCTCCACCACTCTCCATCAGAACATGACAGTTATATTTCTCTTCCATATCCATATTTTCACCTATGTTCACCTACGTGGAAACCCAGTGATTAGTTAATTTGGGTAACCGTTACATTTCATACTTTAGTTTTTAAAGTTATGTTTTTTTATTCCATTTTATGATGTGGGTTTCAGTTAAAGAAACTTTCATGTAGAAAACCATTTATAACCCCGATGAATTTCGAGGGAGAAATTCATTTTAAGGGGGGTAGAATGTAACAACCCAAGATTTTATGAGAAATATTCTTTTTAATTTTTTTGATGTCCTTTGTTGTACTCTACACCAATATTATCTTGCGCTATACGCAACACCGTATTAGCTTGAAATATACGCAACACTATTCTTGGATCGTGTTACACACAATCTCAAGTTCGTTTGATAGTAGTTATTCTACGCAACATTGAGTGTTTATATATATATATTCTATGTATAAATGAAATATGGTTGTATTTTTTTATATGCAACAAAAAAGGAGTCTTTCACTACACGCAACCCTGACTTGGCTTATATTACACGCAATCGCGACCTTCCTCGATAGCGTGTGTAGTACGCAATACCGAGTTTCACTAAACGATATATTATTATAATATTATTATGAACTAGCCGCTATGAATAGTAATATCCACTTTTTGAAATTTTATAAATTTTACCTTTCAAAATGGACTTCATTTTTGGATTCAGAATATCGAAATTAGCCTAAGGTGAATTTTTGGTATTTTTCTGAAAACATTCAATTTTTTATGAATATTGAAAATACTGGGTTACTCTTTAAAAACCGACTTTTTATTTAAATAATTATTTATTTTAAGTCAAAATTGATACATAATACCTATATAAGTTTAATGTAATTCATTGGAGTCATTTTATAATAATTTTCGATATATAAAAATTTTATTGAACTTTTCACCATCTTTTACCTACCTCCTAGGAGCTTTTTGCAAACTTACATTAAACTTAATTTTACCGGTTTTGTGAGTGGAATTTCGAAAATCTGAGAGACACGGTTAATATCAAGGACTAAAATGTTGTTCAATGATATGAAAATAATTTTTGGTGAATAGTAACTTTTTACTTTAATTTACCACAGTTAAAATTAAATAGGGTAATTAAGGGTAAAAATGATATTATTATTACCATAACACATGTCCTAATTATATTGGATAAGTTTAATTCGACCAAAAACAACCTTAGGAATAAAATATGACCATTTAGGTCCACTTGGATTAGATTAGGACATTTATTATTAATTTATTTAAAGAAGGGTTAAAATAGTTAAAATCAAAGTCTAATAACAAAATAATTTTTAATATATGGTTTTACATAAGATAAATTCAACTATAAATATTAATTGGAAACCTAATAAGATTTCCCACATAATGGAATTTTATTTATAATTTTTAGAAATTAAATAATTTAATTTATTAATGGCACAATGATGATGCAGTAATTATCTTAATAATGAAATATTAACATAAATGATGTTATAAATACCCAAATAAATGTAATTTGAGACTTTATAGGAATTCCACTAATTTTATAGGTTAATATGACATGTTAGTATTTATTTAATTAACTTTTTTCGAAATAAACATGTTGTTATAATTTTCGAAAAAATGAATTACCAAATAGTGTCAAAATTGATATAAATAGTTTTTAAAACAAATATTATATTATTAACTGTTATTTTATTCCTAAAAATCTAAGGTTAGGCCGAGTTAGTTATATCATGATATTTGTATCATTAATGGACCACTTGGGGGTCGCTTGGATGTATATGGTAAGTTTATTAACTATATAATATAAAAATACAAAGTGACATGGTAAATGTCAATCTAATTAACGAAGAGTTAAAACTAAAAGATAAGGTTAATATAATGACCCAAAACTATCTAAAATCTATTGGTTGAGAGGCTTTAGAACCATACCCACCTTATCTTAGAAATAAATCAATTTGGAGCTATTAAAAATAGAATATGACTTTCTTATAAAATAATATTTTAAGTTTTTCCAAAGGTGCCCCTCTCTTACCTTATAAAAAGGGAACCCCTTCCCTCTTCTCTTCACACCCTTTTGAGCCTTGAAGCTCAGACAACCCCTACCCATTTATCTTCTCCACTTCCCTAACAACATTCTTGGAGGTTTGGATCTTCTCAAAAGACCAACTCTACTTCCTTAAGAGAAGGCTTAAAGGAGGTGCGTTGAAGAAGAGGAGGTTCAGATATGTATGAAGCATATCAGACTTAAGGTAAGGGATAAATTTTCAATCTCATTTTTTTATCCGAGATTGCTAATACATAAGTATTTACTGGGGTTACGTTTATCATCCATGACCATGTTTTCTAAAAATGTTTTCATAAAATGTTTACCGTTCTTCTATGAATGTTTAAAGACATTTTTACCCTTTATTGACTTTTTACCAAATTGTATGAATGAAATCTTTCCTTTGGTTACCATATAAGGTACTTTTTTAATTTTTTAACAAAAGTACAAGGAGAATGTTATTTTTAACTTATACAGCGTGAACAGATTTTTATGGTTTCATAACACCTCATTTTTAAGAAGCTTCCTCTACAATATTGCTTGATTATTTTCAACAAAAACCTTTTTTTTTAAAAATTTCAGGGCATTTTGTGAAAAGAAAATGATTTTGAAGAAGGATATTTTCCTCAAGAATTCATTTCATGTTTTTTGTCAAAACTATTTTCCATCTAAGATGACATTATTTCATATGAGTATGTTTCAAGTAAAATGTCTCTATGATTTAAATGGTTTCAATTTTCTTATGATGAAATGATATCCATTTGTTTTATATGGATTACGTTATGATGGGATGATGTTTATGAAACCGATTTTATTCTTTGGGTTATGATGAATGATTTATGTTTATGTTTTGGAAAACATAAGAATGATTTTATTATGATATGGGTGGGACCTATATCTCCCTCCATTACATTGGGTAAAGATTTATATCTCATGAGATAGACATGGCTGGAACGGTAAGTTAATCTGGTTTAGTAATACAGGACTGGAATGAGGAGTGAACTTGATTCAGAAAGGGAATTTGTCCACTAATATGGTCTTGGCAGCAATGCCTTGGATACTATGGAAATCATATCATTTTCTTAATGGTTTCCACAATAACATGTTTTATTCCCATGCTATTTTATCATGATTGTTGTTTCCTTATTATATATACGTACTTCCAAGATTCATGTCTTTTCTTAAGATTTTGATGTTTAGAATTTATGTTCAAATTTTTTCATTCAAATGTTTATGGATTGTTTTATGTTCTCTATTTTTATCCTTACTGGGAATTTGAGCTCACCCCTTTTTATGTTTTCCTTTCCCTAGGATTTAAAGAATGGTTTTAGGTAAGAAAACAAAAAGGGGAAGATCTTTATGGGAGATGTTGAAGATCTTTCACCCCGATTAGAAGATTACATTCTGAGTTTCCAAAGATAATAAACTATTATGGTCCTTTGGTGTCTGTTTTTTTATGTATTAAGCATTCCGCAAAAGTATTGTAATGTCGATGTACGTCAAGATTTGAGTCTCTACAAAAACATTATTATGATTAAATAAGATTTTATTATACATATTATATGTTTTATAATGTTCTAGAACCTATTTATAAACATGATATGAAATATGATGATATATGTTTGTGGTGGTCATAAAAACTGTCAAAATAAATTAAATCATTTTCATTATTGTATTATCTAATGAATCATTTAATATTTGAATGAAAATGATATATTGTAAGGATCCGACCTTAAACAATACATAATATTTAATTAAATGGATAATTCATGTTGAGGATATTTTCAGGTTTAGATTTTTAGAGAATTAGGTCAAAACATTTACATAACAACATGAATATTACATGTAGACAATTCTACTCAGTATCCATTTTTTTCATGAAATAAAAACTCTTGGAAAAATAGAGACATGTCTAGTTCCATGTTTTAGATAGCATAATTTTTTTTTGATCCCATCCTTGACCCTTATTCATCATTAAGTCCTGTAGAAAACATTTAAAAAACTTGGTATGAGCACAAAAAGATCAGTAAGGGGTATAAAATAAGGAATGAAAACATTAAACCATCAATAAATACAAAACAATGAAACCATACTTTTCAATCATAACATACCTCATGAAATCATAAGATTTATGAACAACACATAGAAATCATAAATCATAAAGGTAAATTACGGCATAAATAACATACTTACATTATAGATATCACTACTATAGAGGGATTCACATTTAGAATACCCATCACAGTATATTCCCGAAATCTCTTAGGAGGAACATTAACTTTTACCTCTGTCATGTTACCCAATGCATTGGATAGCTCTCTCGGGATCACCCGCCCTAGGTTTATCACGGAACCACCCGTATACGTAAACAATGACCAATATCCATAATATATTCATAAACCATAAAGAAAACATAATTGAAATATAAAATTTCCACATTTAAATCACAATATATTATTTCAAAATATTGACAAAATCAAAGCATTTATCAAACCATTATCAAAACCATTTAAAATATTAAATAATGTGATTTTTGAATCAAATTTTCCCATACCACTTTGAAGATTTTGAAAGAAATATCAATTTCAAAACATTCATGTCCATATGAATAAATACTTAAAACCATTATTAAAACATAGACATTAATGTGAAAAATTTATAAAAATAAACCTTTAAAACATTTAAAATGATATTTTAGTTAAAGAGTTTTTAACAAAATGAGAGACCCTAGAATAAAAATAATTGAGGAATAACATTTAAACCGAACATAATAATATCCTGAGAATAAAGGTATTCATGATATAATATTCCAAAGTATATTATATACACCATATAAGAGTGAATTTGTTAATATCAACAATGAAGTTTCAATGGAAATGTAAATTGAGATGAAATCCCTTATAAAGACGGTATCCTTAGATTAAGGATAATTAAATTACATAATTATCTGTGAAAAATATAAATACACCAAATATAAGTGTATATTAAGTGTAAAAATCATATTTTATTAAAACATAATCATAGCATGACATAATCAAGAAGTATATGTTTAGCCCAAAAATTGAAACTGGATTAAGAAGTTTTCTTACAGAAATTCGCTAGCCTAACTACATCACTTTAAAATTAATAAAATAAGTTGATGAGAGAGAAAAGGATATCTCATCACTTGGACATAAAATTTAAATCAATTATGATATATAAGAACATATCCTAACATAATAACTTGTAAATTAAAATACATAACAAAAAAGAAGTCTTTTAAAAAGAGGAGGGTGAAAGGTTCCCTTACCGATTTGGTAACTTACGAAGCATACAACACATGAAAGAAAGATCACACAATGAATATGTAAATACCCATAAATTAAAGTATATTACACAAATAATACAACCATGAGTAGTACATCTTCCTCACAAAAGGAAATAGTGGCTAATATGGCATGAATCCCACAGGAAGAAAAAGTGAGATGAAAAACCCTTACCACGTTGTAATCAATTGAGTCGTATAAGAAAAGTTAATAAACACCAAATGAATCATAGAATAC
The DNA here is from genome assembly GCA_963277665.1 of Viscum album. Classification (NCBI taxonomy): domain Eukaryota; kingdom Viridiplantae; phylum Streptophyta; class Magnoliopsida; order Santalales; family Viscaceae; genus Viscum; species Viscum album. Next base: position 1,781,124,804 of record OY728157.1, read on the forward strand.
CATGAATAGAAATTGAATCATGATAATATATATCAAATTTCAGTACAAAATACACCATATACACTAAATAAGTGGTGAATAATGGAAATCTCATGGAATTAAAAGTGAGATAAGAAATCTCTTACCTCCTGTCCAACTTGACTCGTATGTTCCTTGTTCTTCCTGAATAATAAACTTAAGTTAATTTATATTTGATTCATAACCTTTTTAATGTTTATTATTAATTTTATATCACTTATTACCTTATAATAACAATTATTTAATTATTTGAGTTCATATTGGACATTTTGTCGATGTTCGGAATTTGAGTTAAAAATGAACTTGTTATAATTACAAATTGTCCATGTGGTAAAAAATCCATTATATATAAAATGATATTAATGATTTAGATATCATATATATCATATATACATAGTATACATATATATATATTTATAATAGTATATAACATTTGGAGATAAGAAATGAAATGCACCGTTCATGGAGACAGCAAGCCGTACGTACGCATGAACAATACTTTCAATTCTATTTAATATTTAATGGAATGAAAACTTAATGATACATAGGTATATTATAATTACAGTATAATATCATATGATATATATTTGTTACATAATTTCAATAACTCCATCTTTATACATTCCATGTATATCAAGAACGAATCATATCACCTTGAGGGGGCGGTAGTCCGCACTTCCTCAAATGAGATTATCGTGTTTACACATATTGGAAGGCATAAAGGTATGTTTTTATGTAAAAATTATAGAATCATATAGAAAAAAAACATAATATATATCATATATAAGTACAGTTTCATCATAACGGCCACCATGAGAGGTGGTAGAAGATAATTAAACAATCATCACTTCGTGAGGCGTTAGTTTTCCATCCACAGAAACAATATATTATTCACCCATTAGATGAAGGTGTGTGTAAGTTTAGTTCAAATAATTCTCATAAAAATATCATAGTATATTTATGATACTTTTTTTATGAAATAAATTAATAAAAAGAGTTTTGGGGTTGGAGAAGTAAAATAAAATAAAAGAACTTAAGAGAAGATGTTACCTTTAAATCGGGTAACTCACTTTGGTTTAAACAAAAATGTTTTCTTGAAGTGATTTATTCCTAAGGTAAGGATTATAGGATGAATAGAGGGATATTGGGAGATTATTGGAGAAGAGTTTTTATGAGCCAAAGTCTTGAGAAGTGTGATTAATGAGTTAGAAGTGAGGGCTTTTTATAAGGGAGAGGAAGGGCTCTTTTGGAATGTTTGAAAAAATTATTTTATTTTAAAGTCATCTTCGGTTTGAAAAGGTCAACTAATAATTAAAATAAATATTAAGATGACTCATGGTCGAAATAAAATAATATAATAAGAAATGTACTGGTTTTGGATATTGTTTAAATATTTATAATCTTATTTATTTAAATCATTTATTAATGAGGTAAATATTGTATCATTATTGTGTCATAAATAATTTAATTTATTTAATGTAAAAAAATTATAAAAAAATACAATGATGTAGGAAATATTTTTATATTTGCAAAGAATATTTATAGTCGAAAATATAACTTATATAACCCCATCTAAATATTTATTTACTAAAAGATACTTGTTTATGTCATTTTTGTCTTTACTTTAAATTAATTAATATAAAGTGTCATTATTACTCCCATGTGGCTCAATGGGGTCCCAAATTTGACCCAAGGATTCCCATGTCTGGATATGTATCATCCAATAGGATTAGTACACATGTTAAGGTAATTTAATATTATTATAATATTATATTTTACCCTTATTTATTATATTTACCCTTTAATCATGGTAAATAAAATATTTACTGAAGTAAACATTTAAAATGTCTAAAAATAAAAGTTACCTATTTACACAATTTATATCTACTGATTCCAAATATGGAATAAATTTTTCTAAATTCAAAACACATAGGTGGAAGAAATTAATTTAAAATTAATTCCTGCTATCAAAAAAAATTGTGTGTTTTCAAGAAATAATAACTATCAAAACATTGACACTTGTTTATGTCCAATTTCAAAATGAAATTAATTCCAATGACCAAAATTATATAAAATGGTAAAAATATATTCTAATTAAACTTTAAAACCAATTAAAAATATAATCTAAACATACATATAAATTAGATAAAAAGGAAGATTTGAATTAAAATACTGTATTTTTCACTATTGATTAAAAATGAATTTTATCAGAAAAATACCAAAATTTTATCCAAAGTTAATTTTGATATCCCGATTCTAAAGAAGAATTTTATTTTTTCAAATAAAACATATAATAATGACAAAAACTAGGTTTAAAGAGGGTTCTCCATTAAAAGGCGGTAAATCGACCTTTTAAAGAAAATTATGCCTAAAATTAGATTCATTTACATTTTAAGCCTCTAACATTTGTTGGATAATTGAAAAAACATTTAACAAATATATATAATCATAATTTAGTTAGTTATATTAATTACTACCAATAAAATGGCGAGGCGTTAACTACCATTTAAAATAATAATATTATATTATTAGTATGCAATGTAAGATTTCAAAGAAACTCGTTGTTGCGTATCAGGTACACCATCGAACATAGCGTCCCCTTTAAAGTAAAATTAATATTTAATTCAAAAATATTAATAAATATGAAAAGTGTCTTCTTACTTATTTATCTGGGATGTTACATATATGGTATAATTTAAATTATAGAAATATGTTAATACCATTTCTCTCTACTTCCATATTTTTTCTTCTATTTGTAATGAAAACTCACAATGAACCAACCATTGAAACCATGGAATAAACGTACCTGAAATAATAAAATAAAAAAGTAGTGTCAATATATGGGAGTAACATTGTTATAAAAATATCATATAAGGTATTATAAATATGTATATATTTATGAAATAAATTAATAACACTCTTTAAACTACTATATCTGAGGTTTGAATGAGTTTAAAGGAATTCAATCCCAAGGTAAGGGAATTTTCTTTAAAAATTATCTTTTAAATTTATATTTCTATAAAATCCAAAAAGATTTTTTTTATGATGAAATTATTCACATTTTGGGATTATGTTCTAGTTATTGGGATTTTTTTTATAATGGAAGGTGTGACCTATATCACCCTCTAAATCATTGGGTTTGTTTATGTTGGAAGTTGACTATAAAGGTTATTCCAAGTGTAACTAAAATTGTTACACTATAAGGTAGTCTTGAGGGTTACATCATAATGTATATGTGAGGGTTACATTGTAGGTTACTTGTGAGGGTTACAAATCATATGGTTTTCACATGTTTTATATTTTTAAGGAATTAATTCCCCATTTTACTTTTACGGTTTTATTTATGTTTTCTATGTTTTGTGAAAATCTATTGGTTTTAGAAAGTAATTACATGATAATTTATGGATGAGAAGTATGTATTTGTGAAAATTATTTCATTTGATTATATTTATTCATGAACTAACTATTTCATTCCATCTTTTTATGCCCCTTGCTGAACTATTTGTGATTGTCCATTATTTCTAAATGTTATTCAAATGGTTTAACGATGGGTAAGACAAAGAAGTGTCCAAGTTTAAGGTTGGGAATGTTCTTTAAGAAATGATTTCATGTTTTATTTGAAACTTTTTTATTGTGTAATAAATGGATACTATTTTATTATTACCCTCATTTTATGCTTATAGATTGATATGTATGAATTATGTCCTAATCTTCTAAAACTATAAACATAAATGATATTTGGGATTGTAAAAAAGTGAATTCTAAAAGAATTTACTAGATTATGTATGGTTTATGGTCGAGACCTTATATTATTACTTTCCTACAAGGGATGATTCTTTGTTTTTCATTGTGATTTTGTGTGTAGTGATATCTGTGAGGGTTACCACTAAACCATTAATGTGATATTATTAATAATAAAAATATTTTAATTTGATGGAATGGGTTGGTCACAATATGTAAAACAATTTATCATATAAAATCAATACAAATGAGTAATAATAATTACTTTTCAAATAACCTTATGTTAACCCACCCAATGCATAAATGGTGGTCTATGTATATTTTAAAGTTCACTAATATCAATATAACCAAGTTAATAAACATGGAATAGGGAATCACTAATGCACATTAGTATCAAACTAGGTATTATGTTTAATAAAAAAATTAGATATAACCAATTTTTATTCATAATAAATAAAAGAATACATATGGGGTGACTCAAGAACCAATTAAGATGCTCTAAAAAAATGAAAGATTCTCATTTAAATAAATTTTGTACCTTTAAAAACCAATTTAGTAACAACATTTAATTAGGAAAAGAGTTAATTTAAAGTTAAGATGCACATTTATAACACATATTTTATGAATTTGTTTTTAAAATTTTGATCATTAATATATAAAATGAACATGTCTGACTAGTTAATAAAAATTATGATTTATTAAAAAAATTAATGAATTTAAACACCCAAGGGTTTTTCAGGAAACCAAATTATTTATTTATTCAATTAATAAAAAACTAAATCCATGAAAAATTATTTTTTGAAAACAAAAACACATTTAGTACTTAAAAAGTATTTAGTTTTGTTTCAAAAATAAAAAAATTTGATGATACTAAATAAGTTTTCATGAAAAATAATTCATTATCACTAAATCAACCGATATATTATCTCATCATTGATTAAATCACTAAATCATGTTTATATATTTTTCATTGAAATAAAATTCATTTCAGTTATAGTTAATATAAATTAATTTCATTGTAATATAAGATAACGTATAAATGGAATACATAAATAAGTATATTCATACCATTAAAAGTTGTGATTTAAAATTAAATTATGGTTTACTAAAGGTATTTGTGATATCAAAACATAAATATGAATAAAATATTAATTTCATTTCTTTAAAAAAGGTCTAATACAAGTGAATATTCAGGTCACTTTATCAAAATAAAGCTTGGGAACATAACTCAAACACATGATAGCTACATTCCTTTATGAAACATAAAATGATTTAGAGCTTATAGAATTTATAAGAATGATGTTATATGAATGTTATAATTTAAATAATTAAACAGCACATGTCAAAATATTATTTTCATAGAAAAAATAATTTTAAAATAGGAAAACATGTTGAACATAGTTTTTAAAATAAACCAAGCATTAATATATAATGTTAAAAACACGTGTGGTGTGGTTTCCATCTCACCACACCCAATATCATTAAAAAACAAAATTTAGATATCCTTTAGCTGAATTTTCACTAAAAATATTCAATTACACCCATTGACACATGATCTTATCACTCTTTTAAATTTCCCAAACAAAATAAAATCATCCTATGATATTCTAAACACCCACATAAATGTACAAAATAAAAACTTGGTGAAAATTCATGGTTGGTTCCTTGATAAAAAGGACAAATCTATTATCTTTCTCTCACCCTGAGTACTAGAGAACCTCTAATTTAACTCACTCAGATACATTAAAATCAAACCTAATCCTGATATCAAACATAGACTCTATATAACACCTCAAAATCTTTCGAAAAATATTTTTCAATGTCATGAATATTTGTAAAATATTCTTGACGTTGATTCCTGAATAAATTGTTTGGAATGTAAAATATTGGATTTATGCCTTTTTTTGAGATATTTCAAGAAACTCGTTTTTAATAAATTAATAGTATCTTGATTGAATTTTGAAGTAAACCCATGGGAACAACCATATTTAGGAAATTAGTCCAGTAAAATTATGTTAGGAATGTTAAGCTCTACCTAATAGTGGAATCTATAATGAAATCTCTAACTAAATGTTGGTGAGGTAGGGAAACATTTGCAGTGGGGAAATCCTACCCCCTTTATCTATATCCATATATCAATGTGTGCATCAGGTATCCATGATCACTAAGTGTGTGACTATCCTTGATCTATGACCAAACCTACCTAATAAATCCTTTTCCATGGTGCTAGCATTCAAATTGTTAATTTACTTCTATTAACTGAAAAATATTTTATTCATTTTTACTTTATAAAATGTTTAATAACCATGATTTACTTTAGAATGGGTGGTGGAATACTTAGAGTTATTATTCATATGAATATTTTAAATTACAGTTTTAATAATTGAATCTTGGTTTTAAATGGTAATTTTGGTTTTGTAAAGAAAAATGAGGGTTTACTATGAAATAAAAAAAATGGATTTTGAGTTTTAAATCTCCTGAAGTGATTTCAATGTGAACTTGTAAAGATTTAAACCTTTTATCATAGACATATTTCCATGGAAAAAAATTTAAAACTTTAATTTATTATTGATGGGTTTTCAAGTGAATTGAATTTTTTTTTACTTGATGCTAATTGTTTTTATAGAAAATGGGGTTCATATCCCATTTTGTGTTAAGAAAACATTTTTTTTATTTTCCTGTGGAACTAAAATATGGATTTCAGCTGAGGTTTTAAAAATTCAAGGAGTTGTTTGATTAATATGTATTTTTTAAAATCAATGATTTTAATATTATCATATTTATTACTTTTTTATCATTAAATTCCATCAATTTAATTATATCAAAAATAATTAAATCATTATTTTAAATTAATATATATATATATATATCAGATAATAATATAGGTTTTTAGAAAAACTAATATTAATATATTTTTAATTTCATAAGGTTTTATTGTTATAGTAATTTTTATAATGATGCTTCTCATTTTATGCTCGTAATTTATTAATGATAACCTTTCTCTATAATATGGTGTATTGAACTTTGTTTTAGTTTAGTGTTAGAGGTTATAAAATTTACCGAAAAATTACTTATTTGAATGAATGTAAAGACTTATATCTTATGGTGATATAAAGATACAAGTACTACATTACATATAGAAATAAATCATGAATCCCACCCAATTACATGATTTTTTATTCATTTTATACGAACTAGTATCCTCACCATAGTGTCTGAAATAAGAGGGACTAGGAAATCATGCATCTGTTTCCACTAAGAGAGAATATTGTAGAATTGGGGAAATAATTTTTCTATTCATTAGAATGTGAATCATGTATACTAATGTCGATGTGTGGATGAATATCATCCCCTTGGGAATGGGGAATGGGTAATAAATGAGTAAGGGAATTGTGAACATGAATTGTATGATCAGCTCATCTGTCAAACCATTGTATGTCATGGATACTTTTCATCTGTAGGAAACTAACTATAAAGTGTTTTCTAGTGCTTCACCAAGTCCTAGAATGGGAATATTTTTATTTAAGGAGATAAAATTAGTCCTCATCAGCTTCATCTAATAAATATTTATTAATTCATTTTTTTCCTAAGACTCACCCCCCATTGTTTCTAGACATGGACCTATGTTTCTTGAACTAATCTGAGCAGAAGTAACCCAATTCTAGTAACCAGTGATCATTTTTGATGAATTAATAGGATAAAAAATACCATAGTGGAACAATTATTTTCTTAAATTAAATTTCCCATTTCATTAATAGCATACTTAAATTATATGTAACAATCTAAGGGTGGGTTCCCATTATTATAATTTTATCTTACATTGACCTTTGATAATGAATATCTTATGTTTATTTATTTAAATTTTTGAAAAAAAGAATAATTTATAAAATTAATATTATGGATATGAATGAAAAATATATTCACTCAAATTGTATGACAAAAGTGTATACAAAAGGAGTTAAAGAGTTCATCAAATTTGAAAAAGAGCATTCATACAATCCATCTCAAATCCTTTATACATGTTTATGTTGCAGTTTTCAAGAATAATTAGACCAGAAGAGTTTGAATAACATTTGATTTTTTATAGTATAGATTAGAGCTATAAATATTGGACTAGACATGGTGCGAAACTGAGCATGTACACCAATTGGGATGATATTGCAGCTTATGGATCATTTGATATGAATACCAGTGTAAATATTATAGAGATAACATGACATAAATTAAAATGGAAATTAAATATGAACATAGTGATTATTATTTTTTCATAATTTCAATAGTTACTCTAAGAGTCCTTGGTATATCAGTTCCACTAAATACCAAACATTTTCATCTATATTGAAGTTATAAAATTTGAAAGCTAACATCTAATAGAGAGACACTATCATTATATATGTACTTAGTTTACTAAATGATTTTATACTAGAAGAAAATGATCTTCTTTATTTTACATATGATGATAAATTAATTCTTTGTTGAATTGATGCAATCCCTAAAAAAATACATGTTTGTGTAAATGATTTTACATTGTTTCACAAGGACCACGAATCACCCAAAAAATACAATGTGTGGAAAAAATCGATATACAAGATTGAATAGATTACTTAAAAAACTATGTGGTACTCTGCTGCTATTACATAGTTTAAAATACTATATGGATGACATGAATCCATGAGACAATTTACATGACATGCAGATTCAAGAATTAATGATGTAAACATAGGTAATCTTGCCGATTCTAAAAATTTCTATAGAATTGATTACGAATATCTTGTATTTATAAATGAGCTGATAAACATTCATATTTCATTATCTACATATGGAATAAATCCTTTTTTGGGTATAGATTTGTACTCATAGTACATGTCCCTTCATGTTTGTAAGTTATTAATTGCCACCATGGTTATGCATGATGCACTAATAATTTTTTTATCTTCTTATATCAAGACCAAATAAATTTGATAATGTAATTAATGTCTATTTTCTTACACTGATCGATGATTTTAAATTGATGTAAGATATATGTTTTATAATGTATTATTCCAACAGAAGTAAATAATTCACATTAAATGCCATGTTTTATAGGATAACAATTTAATTTACAGCTTATAGAAAATATTCAAGCTATAACATTAATGAAATATTGTGGTGTCCCATTTGTGAAGAATGCAAAAAATCAGTTTGGTTGAAATATACCTCAATGACTATGTTTTTCTGACATCGTATGTTTTTACCTAGACCACATAAATACCAATTCTTAACAACATGATTTGATTGGAATACTGTATGAGGTAATCCACCATCTACACTAATTGGTTATCAACAGTTTAATAATGTAAAATATATTTCCACTATTTTTAGTAAATCATTTTCAAAAAATCATACGAAATCAGGTTGCAAAAAGAGATCAATTTTATTTTAACTACTATATTATATTTTTTTTACATCATAAATTTTCTTGATGTCATGTATGTATAAAAAATGTATTTTATAATGATACTGGCACATTACTTATGTCCATGAGAAAAATATGGAATCAAGGATAGGTTAGACATGATTGACACATGGATAAGGGAAGAGTTTCACCGGTGAAGGGTAAAGTGTAGAATTTTCATAATCTAGTACCTTACACTATATCCAGAATGAAAAAATTGAAAATTTTCATTTTCCATAATGGTGTAAAATTAATATCGGGGTATTCATAAAATATAAATAATATCGTTTCAATGAATAATTGGAATATTCATGAGATAAAATAACACAAATTCCATTTTTTGATGAAAGATTTGATGCATGATTCTTTATATTGCATTGTAAAAAAAATATTCACTGTTAATTAACTAGAATCTGTTACTTTTTCAAAGCCACATGCTGTAATGTTATAATTCTGAAAAAAGGATCCAATCATGAGAAAGAAGGTTTCATTCATATTATGTGAATGAGATATATTCTTCCCCCCATAATTCATTGATATAATGGTCCACCTGATGGTTCACTTTGTTAGAGAGGCTGAACAATGTAGTCATATTCATTATTGATATTTGTAACCCTTTGAATGGAATATGCTGATTTTGAAAGGTTATGTTAAGAATTGAATTCGGTCAGAAGGTTTTATTGAAGAATGATATATTGTTGAAGAATCTGTTTAATTTGTAACTGATTACCTATCATATTTTGATAGCATCAGTCCCCTAAAGTGTCATTGCAGTAGATTCCTTATGGGTAAAGGGATTTCCTGAAGAGATCTTGTTACATTTACCATCAAAGAGGTGGATAAAGTGAACCATTACATCATACATAATAGTGAAGGTGTCTATACGTATAATCCCACACATCAATTCCTAGATATTTGAATCCATAAAGGGATAAACGGAGGATATCAAATACACATGATCAAGAGTTTATAGGATGGTTTTGAGATTATATTGTTATGAACTTAACTAAAAATCCAAATTCAATTCTTGAATGAGTTTGATGGATAGATAGGGTTCAAATGAAATGTTATATCATACATAAGTTTTGTTATAAATGGTTATACATTCTGTACAAAAATAACATGAAAAATGAAATATGATGAAAAATAATGGAGTTGCTCTATTGTTAGAAGTGATTTACATATCTGGTTCCTATAAGGGAAATCCATTTTTTTTTAATAAGTCACATTTTTTCATTATTAATATGATATACGAGTTGAATTATACAAAACTTAAAGTGCCAATTTACCATTCAAAATGGGTGGAAATTAGGAACGCAATGAATGCTAATGAAAGGAGAATCATGAAGGTAAATTTCATTGTGGAATGAGAAAAGGATGATCCATTCATAAGGGAATCACAAGAAGTGAAAGTATTTTCTATCTCAAAACTTGAAAATAATGGTTTTTCTATTCTCCTACTAGATACTAAAACAACTATAGGGTCAGATTAAAATTTAATCAAGGATAAAACGTTCATTGGGTGACCACAATCATTTCATTGAGGTCACAATATAGACATTGTATTGTACATTATGGGTGAACACAAAGAGGGGATTTAGATTCTATATTGAGGATCCAAATCTCTTCCACAACCAAAAAAAGAGAGTTCATTAAAAAGGTTAAAGTTTTTTATAATATACAATTATTTCAATCATAATAAAATCTATTTTGTACAATATTAAATTAATCTAAATTTAATGTTTGACTACTCACGATGAAAATATCTTCTTGTACATGATGATGTTACCAATCTTGGGGAAGAACCTGCTGTTGATGTTGTAACTACTAAATAATCATGGGATCAAAAACACATTGATGGAAAAAACAGGAACGATACAACATCACCATGTTGAATAAAATTATAGATTCAATAAGTAAGGGAATAAAATTTGTGTTTTTATAGAATCAACAAAAACAACCTGTATACTCAGAAAAATAAATGTTCATTAGATATGTTGGTGTTATAATGATGATGAATGCGCTGATTGATATATATTCATGGTGTCATGAGTAAAACCCCAGAATGATAAAGGGTTAAATTACTAAATTATATGGCTCATGTTAATATGGTGTACCTTTCTTTTTAGAAAACTACCTGATTAGAACTCCATAGTTACGCGTGCTTCAACTGAAGTATGTATTATGATGTGTAACCTTTTTGGATGTTTCCCAGGGTGTGGGTGAGTGAGGAAGAATTACACTAGAAAGAAAAAATGTTGGAATGTGGGGACAATCATTAGTTAGGTGACCTATTCAGGAACATAGATGCAACCTAGGAAGGGGGACACATGTCTATGGGGAAAATGGTGGTACTTGGTAGGCCATGATCTGATTAACATGTTATGATGGGGAGTCTATGCTCTTAGCAGGGCCTAGTTGTTACATTTGGTATCAATGGAGGAACCCAGCCTTAACTGTGGTGCACTTCCTGGGTTGAGATATTGGGACCAAAATGATGAAATTGTGCTCTCAATGGGGGAGGGGGTGAATGAAAAATACTAGAATTATAAAGGGTTAATTGAATAAATGAAATGACTCGTGTCAAAAAGGTGCAACTTAATTTTTGGGAGCCTACCCAATTAAAACTCTGTAGTTAAGCATGGTTGGCCTGGAGTAGTGATCAGGACAAGGATCTTCTCGGATGTTTCCTATGGATTTTGTGAGTGAATAAAAATCACATTGGAAAGAACATTTGTTGTAATATGAGGACATTAATTAGTTAGGTAACCTATTTGGTTATGTGAGTGGGACCTAGGAATGAGACCATGTGTTTGTGGGGAAACTGGTGGTACCTGGCGGTCCCAAACCTAATGACCTTATTAAGGTGGGGTGTCTCTGCTGTCAGTGCGCCCAGTTGTTACATGTCATCCAGAATGATAAATGGTTAAATGAATGAATGATATGACTAATGTTAATAAGTTCCACTTTAATTTCCATAAGCCTACCCAATTAGAACTCCATAGGTAAGCATTCTTTTCCATGATTAGTGATCATGATGGGGACCTTCTATGAATTTTCCTAGGGTGTGTGAAAGTGAGTAAAAATCACACTAGAAAGAACATACATAGGAATGTGGGGACAATAATTAGTTAGATTACTTATTTGGGCATGTGGGTGAGACCCATTAAGGGAACTATGTGTTTATAGGGAAATTGGTGGTACCTCGGGGACTAGGATCCAATGACCATGTTACGGTGGGGTGTTTGTGCTGTCCGTGGGCCCAGTTGTTACACTACATTCATCTAGTAATGAAAGAGACCATTTTGGAGGATATAAAGGTATTTTTATGATATAAATTATCTATTTTAATGAAATATTAATTTTATTTTCATTATTCATTGCAGAATTTGTGTATTTTTGGAAGATTTCTATAATAAAATATCATAATTGACTCTAAAAAAGCCTGTAGAGGATTCTAGATTCCTCTTACTATACTAAAAATTAAGGATTATAAGTGGAAAGTAAAGCCCCACCCACCAGTTAGTTTTCCACACATTATAAAGTAGAAAATAATGAATCCTTTATTCAATCATCATAATGAGAAATCATTTCATGTTCATTGTAGTTGATATTTTGTTTTTTGAAATAATTTTTATTATTAAATTTGATTCAAAATTTATAATTTATGAAACATAAAAAGACTTATTAAAATTAATAATGTTAATAAAAACTAATGGAACCCTAACATATATCAAGGATGGGGTATTACTCACTAGACTAAATATTATTATATATTTTAAATAATTAATAAAAGTTTTATACAATGTAAAATATAAAATATTTGTTTTTATAAGCATATTGATGAATCAAAACATGAATCAACTTCCATACCAAACTATGTACTATGGAAAGAGGCTCACATAAATGAGTTGGGTAAAATAGTTGATTAAAAAACATAATCATTATGGGAAAAATGTATAAGTATGACATAATAGTAATTAATTAGGCCTTGTAATAGTATTTAATTAAACTATCTATTTATGTTATTATTTTTTATAAGGTTTAGACATAAGAATATTCACTGACCATATGATATGAAATACTCCTTTCAGTAGCTCTGATATGGCTAGAACAATATGGTTGTGTTAGAGGTGTAGATTTTGGAGTGTCTCCACAAACATATTTAAAGAATAAAAAACCACAAGATGATACATATAATATTATGAATGGATTTCTAGAAAAAATATATATTTTATCATGATATTATTTTCTAGACTAATTTGGGAGACCAATATATGAGGAATAATAAAAGAAAATCGATGATGGAATAGTCATACACAGGTGAATAACCAAATGACCCCATTAGATTTGAGGCTATAAATTCTCATCGACTACATACATTACCTAAGGTAATAAATTTTATCATGGATATTTCTTCTAAATGTGAATAAATAAATTCTGATAACTTTATATTACTAAAATTATATAGGAAAAGGATGAATGTTATTTTTACCTATCAAAACCAAAACACCACCATGTTGTGAGGGGTAAAACATATTTTATCATATAAGACCAGATTCAAAAAAAAAAGAGCTCCCAAAATATCACATGAGAGTATGGATTTACATATCTAAGGATCCAATCACTGAATTTCTACTCCATATTGATGATCTAGATGTGACAATAGTTTATTACTCTATTATAACACTCATACCACAGATGTATAATTTTATTAAGATACATGAGGTATCTATTTAAACTAATGTTTTCAGTAATAACATATAACAGTTGACGAAAAAAGGTGTGATGTTAGTTATGGTATTATAGATGGATAAGGAAAATGGGAAATGGAAGGTTGGGTCAAGGAAATCTAGTGAATTGTCCATGAAATCAAAAGGACCTTCTGGGAGTACATGTCCCCAATAGTTCCACTCCAACATCTATTATCATTACAACTTCACATAAAGACCACATTTAAATATGGGTATATGTCTTACATTCTATATGAATAATAAATATAAGGAAATTAAATTACATGCGTAGTTGTTCTCAAGATTATAAAAGATATTATCAAGTTTGAATTACGGGGATTCTGAGTTGTGAATAAAAACATAAGGTACATTTTTATAATACACCTTTCAAAAAATGATATAATATGTTCATTAATGTTAATAACTATTCATATTTTCTATTTGAATTTATATTACTACAATATAAAATTAAAATCATGTGAAGAATGATGGATTAATTAATCCTTATATTATTTATACATAAGAAACATTTTGGATAAGGAATAAATTCTTAAGAAAAAATGATCTAGGTGATGCATTTGAGAAAAAAATAACAAAATATCGAATTGTTTCAACACCTACAATGCAGGGGTAAAACTCTACGATCTAATTATATAAAATAAATTTTCATTTTTTCAATGCATATTTTTTATAGTTTTTTAAAAATAATTGGATACTGATTGTACTGAATATGGATACCCCCAATATTATTTTTTGGATATAATGCCTCGATATCCAAAAATTTGACCACACATGATGCGTATTCTAAATTTTTAATATATTGAAATCAAAATTTTTATATAAACATCAAATTATATATTTCAGACTATGATTTATCAAGAATTTATTTTTGATAAGGTCATCACAAAATATAGGAAAAAACATGGCATGAAGTCAGTTAATGAATATAAAAATATGATGGATTACTTCGAATGGAAATTTATCAAGGTATATATTGACATATTTGACTATAAAAATATTCAAAACAATTTTTTATTTTGGAAAATGTTTTTGCAGTCTTTGATATAATATAATGGAAATTATTGTGGATATTAAATTTTAAAATTTATGAAAGTGATCATAAACCTGAAAAGACCAGCATCCACAAATAGGAAATTACCAAATGTAATGTAAATTTTAGTAAAAATATCTCTTATTATTTTTGTCTATATTTTCTCAGTACAACCAAGATTTACAACAACCATCATATTCAAAAGAATAATTAAAAAATTTTAGAGATGAGAGGGAAACATACAAGGTGTTATAATGTTTGATTACATCAAATTTAGGTGAATAACTGCTATGTTTGTGATCAACTATGGTATATGACCTTTGACATATTTTTGGGGTGTGAAGCATGAGTATCATAATTCATATCTATTTTTTTGATCTATTTATCCCAGAGAATTATAATAGAGGAAATCATTTTTTAGAAAATATTGAACAGAATACATGTTTTTAGAATTTATAAAGGAATCATGAAGTGGTGAATTTATACTACTTATTTAGTTATATATCTCACCATTTTATATAATTTTTTTAGATAATTTATTTATCACTTTTATTTGGTAATTATTTTTTAAAATTTACTCATTAGTTCAAAACAAACGTCATATGCTCAAAACTAAGAAAATAAGCACATATTGTTTTCAAACCTTTGGTAAATTATACATTTGTCATTGTTGATGTGACATAATTTACTGCATGTCAATATGACACACGATGTGGTCATTATGGCTCAAAGTATGAGTTTTTAATAAAAAGGTGTCATTTGAGTTTAAAACAAACACCATTTACTCAAAACTAAGAAAAAAAGCTCATATTGATTTCAAAAATTATGTTCACGATCCATAATTCATTTTTCTCATGTGGGAATTGACCTCACATAAATATGAGATATGTTGTTGTTGATATGACCCAAATTACATGTTTTCAATAGGAATGTCCCATTTTAGTTTAAAATTCATTTCAAAATAGCCAAAAATCGAGCAAACACGATCAAATTGTTTTTAATCATTAGGATACTGATCCATAATTAATTTATGATGTTTAATAATTGACCGCACATCATTAAAATTCATGGTTTGAATGGTATTACTAAAATTGTATGCTTTGAGATTAAAATTGACATTTTATTAATATATTCTTTCATATTTATATTTAATTTATTTCTTTATAATATTAATATTGTATTAAATTTTATCTTATATAGGTAGATTATTTTTCTCTAGTTGGAATGGTTTTCTCAAAGATTCTCATGCTTGTGAGAGATTATAATTTGAGGCTTCAAATGAGAAAATGGAAACTAGGAAATGCGTCAAGTTGTATACATACACCATGAAAAGGTGAATTCCTACTACTTATTTAGTTAGTTTTTCACCATTTTATACACCATTTAATTTTAATTTTTATATCATATTTATATAATAATTTATTTTCATAGATCTTATTTGAAGTTTTATTTTCCCTTCAACTATCTATAGCAATCCCAAAAACAGAGAACATCTTTCTTTTGGATGAGGCATTTGAGGAAACATGGGGTTTCCTCTTCTATTCAAATGGAACATTTTATATTGTATATAGTTGAATGAAAAAAACAACACATAATAAATCATCCATAGTTCAATATGACAAATAGTGTTCTTTATATAACTCAAATTATATAGTTTTAGTTTATCATTAATATTTTATTTAAAAAAACAGCACATACTCAAAGCTGAGAAAAAAATTAATCGTGTAATTATACATCAGTAAAAAATCCAAAATTCATTTAAGTCATGGGGGAATCATACAAAAAACAATAAGACAAATGGTGTGACCAGTATGAATCCAAGTGTGAATCCTTATTTAAAAGTGACATTAATGTTTTTAAAAAACAAAAGTGACATAATCAAAACTAGTAAAATAAATTTGGATAGTATTGATACTATAGAAAAATAATCGATAAGTCATTCTTGATGTGTAAGAATCAGCCTAACCTCAATTCGATGCATGGTCTTCCCTATATGACTCCATGCGTATCTTTTTATTTAAAATTTACACTTAATTTTAGTAAAGAAGACAAGTGAAATATTAAAATAAAAAAACACATTCAGATTCTTTTTTAACATTATTAAAATAACCCATATTTTATTTTTGATGTGTAGGAATCATCTTCACCTCAATGTGATACATGATGTGGCCTCAAATTCTCTATTATCAGTTTAAAATTGAAATTTTAGTTCAAAAAGGTTTTCACTTATTAAAAACTATGAAAATGTGATCAGATTGTGTTAATAAAATTTTCAAAATTATTTACAAGTCATTTATGAAACATAAAAATTAGTGTCACTAAAAACCGACCCACATTGTGATAGGAAATCCATAAAGTATTTATTTCTAATTTAAAATGACATTATAGTAAAAACAATAAGTGGCATACTCAAAACTAAGAAAACAAATTTGGATTGTTTTGTTACATTATAAAAATTATCCATATGTAATTTTTGATAAGTAGGATTAAAAAAACCCTAATTAGATGCATGGTGTGACAGTATGACTCCAAGTGTGTATTTTTATTTAAAAATGTCATTAATTTTCGTAAAAAATACATTTGAAAAACTCAAAATCGAATAAAAAATTTCTGAATGTTTTGATAATTTATGAAAATGATTCATTTTCCATTTTCTATAAATCAGCCTCACCTCAATCTGATTCACAATGTTTTCGGTATGACTATAAGTGTGTATTTTTATTTAAAATTGGAATTAATTTTAGTAAAACATACAAGTACCATACTCAAAACCAAGAAAACACATTAAATTTTTTTTATACTATAGTAAAATGATCCATAAGTCATTTTTTATGTTTACGAATTATAATCCTCAATATTATGCAAGGAATTACTGATATAATTCACAGTGCGTCTTTTCATTTAAAACTGCCATTAATTTTCGTAAATAAGACATGTGACATACTCAAAACTAAAAAAAATCATTCAGATTGTTTTGATACTTTAGAAAACAATTAGGTTTTCATTTTTTCATGTATGAATTAGCCTCATCTTAATCCAATGCATGATGTTCTAGTACGACTCAAAGTGTGTCTTTTTGTTTATAATTGACTTTTATTTTAGTAACAAAGAAACGTTACATGCTAAAAATTAAGAAAACACATTTTCATTGTTTTTATACTTTAGAAAACTTATCTAGAATATATTTTTAACATGTATAAATTATTCACACCTCAATATGATGCATTGGGTTCCCAATATAACTCAAATTGTTTGTTATCAGTTTAAAACTTGAATTTTATTTCAAACATTATGTCACTCAATGAGAAATGAAAAAACACACTATGATTTCTGGATAACTTAGAAAAAAAATTAATAATTCATTTTTGAATTGTAAGAATAACTCTCCAGTCAAACTAAAACATGATTTGATGGTTATGGATCAAAGTTTATGTTTCTAATTTAAAATGGAATTTTAGTTAAAAAAAGACAAGTGACATTATAATGGATCAGACCTCTTTGGTTCATTACTTTATGAAAATCAAGTGTTTGAGGTGTTTTGGGATGTCATGGTGGCCCATTTAAATTGTATTAGAGTTTTTTATTTTTTCCAACAGCGAGTCAGGACTGGTAGGTCACTAAGGTAGGTCATCAGAAGTGACTTGCAATAGTGACTCGTGATAGAGAGTCAGGACCGATGGGTCAAGATCGGTGAGTCAAGACTACTGAATTAGAATGGCTAATCATACTAATGAATTGTAATAGTAGGCCATGATGGTAGATCTACAGGGCTGAGTCAACCACTGGTGAGTAACCCAATGGAAACTCATCCACTGGTAGCTTATCTAATGGTGAGTTGTCCACCTATAGCTCTAACTGGTAGCTCACTAAACGACGGATCACATAAGTATCTCGTCACAGATAGCTCATCCACCAGTAGCTCTTACTAGTAGCTCACCGATAGGTGAATCGCACCAGTATCTCATCATCGTTATATCATCTATTGGAAGCTCGCACTAGTGACTCCTTATCATCATTTTTTCAAAATTCCATTGTTTTCCTGTTTTTCCAATTTCTACGCTAATTGTTTTATTTTATTTGAAATGAGTTTAATACCATATTTAATAGTTTTTGGAGCCGTTTTATATTGTATCTATCTTCAAAAAACCTAAAGATACCTTTGACTTATAACCTGAAAGGCCCTGGTCAACATCTTCTTTTAATGGCTTTTTAAAAATTTTTCTCCATTGATATTAGATTTTTCATTTCTAAAACGGAGATCCTATATTTATTTTATACTCATGTTTTCTATTGGTGTGCCTTGAACCATTTTTCTCCAAGGATTTGTGTGATTGTGTTTCACATTTTTTGATCTCATTTTCCCTGGAGGATTTTTCGGCATGCATACCCCCTATTTTGGCGCAATAAGAGAGTACTAATCACCAGTTCTTTGAGGTAGGGATCCCATATTATCCCTTTTTTGTGTATCATGAGGGCATGGTTGTATGAATGATTCCACTATGAATACAACACAATACCAAATAAATAAATATAATTCAATCTATTTAAGATCAATGTTCAGGGATATGAAAAGTGACTTCTATTCTGATTTGTTATTTTTTTATGTTTTGAATTGTATGTGCTTTTTTCCTTCTGAAAATCATTGTTATTGGTGGTTGTTCTTTTCAAACTGAGTAATCATTATGAAATGTATGATGTTTGTTATTCTGTCAAACAATTGTTATGACATTGGTTAACCACATACAATCGACTAATAAATGGTTTCCCTAGGATCAAATGATTTCTATGATAAACCCAAATGTTAAAAAGTGGAATAAAAGAACAAATGACTCATTAAATATTAATATGTTTTTGGTTTGTGTGTTGGTATGGTTTTGAGCACTGTTATGTGTTGTGGGTTTGTTTGGAAGGCATGATGAAATCTCTTGTTGAGTGATTGATTGATTATGGAATGGATGGGCAGTGTTGTGTAGTAGGTCTACGATTAGGTTGTTCTATGTTGTGTTGCTGGGTTTGGTGTGGTTATGTAGTAGGGTTGACAATAATGGTTGTTATGGGTGTGTTGTAGTTGTAATGAGATGAGTTGCTGGGTGTGGCAGTGAGTTGGGGGTTTCCTCTGTTGAGAGGATGGATTGGGTGGAATGACTTCAAAGAATGATGATGGAAGTGGTTGGTATGGGCAATTCTCCCATAGTTTCTCTATGAATAGCATAACCATAGTTTAACTCTATGTTTTTGGATTGGTTTTGTTATTACATGAATGGGTGTTAAGTGGAGTGGATATATTAATTAGGTTTAATTTTCCGTTGTTCATCTTCCTCTGTGTAACTTTTTCTGTGTGCATTGTTATGTGTTGTTCTTGGTAGTTTCCCAAATAGTAATGGAATAAGTGAACTGTATATTAAACAATGAGAATAGGTTAAATTAATTTTATAGGGTATTATTTGAGTTGTGACTTTTTGTGCGGTTATTCATATAGAGGTATCAACAAAGGTGGTATTGTCAGTGGGTTGCTTTTTGAAATCCCATAGGATGGGCATGAGTTTTTTTATATATGTATTACTCATATTTTTCTATTTTATATCTATACTCACCCCACCTTATTTGATAATTATGTTCCAAACACCCCCATTTCTATATGGGAGGATTTCTTTCCCAAAAATCTTCATGGGAGGATGGATGGCTGGCCACTCACTCTTCCCAGCTCCCTCCACCAAGTGGAAATAGACAAACATTATTTAGGAAGGTTGTGGTTCATGAGGCCCAGGTGTGTGCAGGCAAGTTGTTTTTCTTAGGTGTCTACATGTTGAGATGATTTTTTTTGTTCCAAAGTACTTTATGAATGGGATGTTATGTATTATGTGGCCCCAGTGTCTGTGGGTGAGATGTATTTTTGAGGACCATGAATGTGTGGGCTAGATGTGTTGTGGTAGTGGCCCAGGTTTCTATGGGTTAGACATGTTGGGATTCTGAGCCCCAGGTGTTTGCGGACGGGATGTGGGTTTCTTTTTTCAGAAGAGGTGGGAGAACCATGTCATTTTCCATCAGGGTGTGAGAGAGGATAATTAGTGGTAAAGTGGTTCATGGTATCCTATAATCAATGTACTTAATATACTACTTTACATGACTTGTGTTCTTTTTGTGAGCATGCCTTAGTGATGTGGGGAAGGTTAGTATGCCTTGTTAAGAGCTGTTGGTTCAACTAGTTTCTCATGGGATCATTATTTTAATTCTCCCACTTATGCACTTGAGACATCAGTTTTTACTACTAAGTATAATTGTATTCTCAACCTATGTATATAAAATTATTTTTAGGTTTCCACGAGGACTACATGAACCGTGCTAGGCATTACTAACTTTGACATTGGTGACATTTTTGGTGTCAATGATGATCCTTTTTTGGTATTTACTTTGTATTTTTTTTGTATTTGTAATAGTTTTATTTCAAACACTCATGTGGGATAGATATGGTTTTCTTTTATATATGTCATGGAGTTGTTTGGGGTTGATAAATCTTATCTTCTAATCTTGGTTACTTTAAAACAGGTAATGCCTTCCATTATTTGATATTTTTATACCCTCAGAGTTGGTCACCACCCCAGGGCCTATTGGAGGCAAGAATTAGGGGTCATTATATCCCTCTATTCATTGTCATCTTGGGAGGGGTATCTTTGGAGGGAGGGGTTCATGAAAAATGGTATCAAGGTGATGGTTGAGGGATATGATAGACTTTGGGGTTAGGTGCAGTGACTATTTCATGGGTTGGTAGGGAAGAAATGTCTGGAGACCTTGGTGTGTGATATAGGATACAGAATAATGTCTAGGACACATGATATTATGCCCCCCATGATATAATGCTAGGAATCTAAGCCCACTGAATGACAAAGTGAGGATACACCATTTGGAGGTAAGAGACCCTAGGAAAGGTACATGCATCATAATGACTTTCATTCTTGTATTAAATGGGTTGTTTTAGGGAAATTGAAATGTATAAACTAATGAGTTAAATAATTTAAAATGAATATTAAATGAAATTACATACTAATCAGGCTTAGAAATCCCTTGTTCACCATTTTCAGTAGTGTAGCTCAGGGAGTTTATGATCAGTAGGGTGACCTAATTGATTGGTAGAGGGTAAATCTAGTGGAGGATGATGAATAGTGGAAGATGAAATTACATGATTTCTAGTGTTATACAGTGGGAAAGTTCAAAGGCAGTGTTTCATACATAGAGACAAAGAGATGTCTTGAGGAGCTTGAGATCACCTTCAGCTTGATTCGGGATCTGAGGGATGACTGGGTTCCTTTGGAAGTGAGCTAGATGCGGGGAGCTACACATCATTTGTGGATGTCGTAACTAGGGGAGAAGAAGGAGGTTGATGCTCTATGGGTCATCTTATAGGAGTTCTGAGTAGAATTTCTTTCATCGACCTTGGAATCTAAGAATAGGTAGGAGTTACTCACCCTCTAGAAGGGGAGTATATCAGTATGAGAACTAGGGATTAAGTTCAAGGATCTCCTACATTTTTTCCCACATATCTATCCAGATAAGGAGTATCTAGTGATATTCCTAAAGGAGGCACTTCTTCCTTGTATCCAGTATGTGGTCACCCCCTTTACGTTGCTGATGTAATTAGAGGTTCAGAAGAAGTCATAAGTGATCGAGCGGATACACTCATGAGGAGGTGTACCATGAGAGGGGATCCAATATAGTTTTTTGAGAGGAAGGTCCATCACTGGAAGTTCCTAGGAACTAGGACCTTCGTGGTTTTGACCACTAGGAAAGTGACCCCAGTAGTTTCCCTTTTGGAATTCTAGTGCCAGTAGTTCCCATTACCCTCTTATGGGTTTGGGAATGATATGTTTCTTCTATTTAGTTCGTGGAAATCATCAGAACTGATTCCCAGTGGGTATTCGAGCTTATTTTAGGGGAGGTGCCCAGGTTCCATGCTATCCTTAATAGTAGTTGTTGTCTAGTTCATTTAAGTAGTAGGGACAATAGGATAGTCCTCCTCTGATGGGAGATGAAGCACGTAGAGGCCAACCTCAGGGTGTTCCTCAGGGTCCTCAGCCCAGGAATGGTCATGGAGGTGGTCTTCAGTAGAGGGAAAGGGGAGATGGGTGTGGTCAGTTTTACACCGTAGAGGTAGTAGTTCCTGTTGGTATATAGATCAATAGTGGTACGATCAAATTGTTTAGTTATCTTTATTATGGTTTTTCTGATTCAGGAGCTTCACACTCTATTGTTTCACCCATCAAATCCCATGCTCTAGGACTATATTTAGGGAGAAGTTCTATGTCCCTAGTGTTGAGTACTCTAGTTAGAGGTCATAAAAACTTGTTTGATGTGTGTTGGGGATATAGACTAATGATGGGAAATCATCATCCCTGTTGTAATCTTTTATTGCTACAGATGAAACCATATGATTTCATTCTAAGCATTGAATAATTGTATTCTATGAATTCCATTATCAACTGATTAGAGATAAAAGTTATGTTTTTATACTTCTATGGTTGTTATATGTCTTTCGTTGGAGATAGATGTTTCCAGGTGGGTAGTTGGTGTGCAGAGCCTTTTCTTTCCTTTTTGGATGAGTTGTCAATAGGATCAATAGATGCTAAGATAGTGGAGATTCCTAGTGTTTTTGGGAATTTTTTGTATATTTTCACATATGAGGTTGTGAATCTACACCCCAGATGTGATGTTTTGTTTAGGGAAGACTTACATACCGATACTTGTCCGATTTTGATGGATCCTTATCGGATAGAACATTCTGATATGTGGGATATGAGGATTCAAATTGATGAACTGATGAAGATGGGATACATCTACTCCAATGTGTCACTATGGGGTGATCTGATGTTGTTTTCAAATAAGTAAAATGATGGTATGAGTTCTTACATAGACTAATTGAGGTTAAATCAGGCGACGGTCAAGAACTATTACCCTCTTACAAGGATAGAATATACTTTTGACTACTAGTGAGTGGAAATTTGGTTTTTGATGATCAATCTATGATCTGGATATCACCAGTGGAGGGTGAAGGAGGGAAATATCCTGAAGACTACATTCAAGTGTTGGTATGGTAACTTTGAGTTCATAGTCATGTCCTTCAATGTTACAAATTCACCAGCTATGTAATGGGGCCTATGATGTTTATCATCCATGAGTTCCCACGCCGGTTCATCATTGTATTCATAGATGAAATCTTGATCTACTAGATGTCAGAGGAGAAGCATACTGGGCATCTCTGGACTGTCTCGTAGGCCCTTCGATGTCCCCAACTCTACGAAATTCTTTCCAAGTGCAAGTTTTGGACTCGAGAGGTGAATTTACATGGAAATGTGGTGTCCTAGTAGGGTGTAGTCATAGACCCTTCAGTGGTCCATACAGTTTTTTTGTGGGAAACAACCAAGAATCCGACATAGGTTTACAGTTTTCTCAGTATGTTAAGCTATTACCAAAGATTTGTACCTAATTTCTGTCGAATTGTAGATATATTGATAGCATTGACCAGAAAGGACCAAGATTTTGTGTGGAGTGAGAATTTCCAGGTAGCATTTGACAATATAAGGGGAAGTTTTTCAGTTATCCAGTGCTCCAGTTTCTAGAAGAAGGGGTGATGTTCGAGGTGTTTTTGATCCTTCTCATCTAGGCTTGGGATTCATACTGATTCAATAGTAGGGAGTTATCTCTTATGAGTCTATGTAGTTATGTCCTGAAGAATGTAACCATGTCACCCATGGTCTGGATTTGGTAGCGGTTGTGTTTTCACTGTAGTTGTGGTGCCATTATCTCATTAGGGAGCACTTTGTGTTCTTCATAGAACATAATATTTTGAGGTAGATATTTTCCCAGTGATAGCTGAACTTGTGACAACATAGGTGGATGGAGATTCTTCAGGACTTTTTTATTGAGATATCCTACACCTTAGGGAAGTGGAATGTCATGGATGATTTCTTGAGCATAAAGTTTCATAAGGAGGTAGTTTTGGAATCTTTCAATTCTTGGAAGGTGATGGTGGAGTTGGATGTCTTGAACCTAGATTTGAGAATGGACAACATCAGAGGATATTTTTTTTCAGATGATGGTGAAGCCTTCCATAATACAGAAGGTGGAGGAGTTTCAGTGTGGATACTCAGAGGTAGAGATGATTCACGATAATGTTGACCTTGGTGAGGATTTATATGGATGTTTAGGGGATGGTTAGAATTAGATGTTGTTCCATGGGAGGATATTTTCTCCACTGATGATGTGCAAGGGAGTCCTCCATGAGATTCACAAGTCACCTTTTGTGGCGAACTTGGTAGTTTATAAGATTTATTTTTTATTGAGGGAGCAGTTTTGGTGGGCTCGGATGAAATGGGTAGTATTACAGTTTTTGGTGATGTGTTTAGTGTGTCAGTGAATGAAGGCTAAGCGCCATGTCCCTATTGTTTTGTTGCAGCATTTAGATTTCCCCCAGTGGATGTGAAAATAAATATTGATGGATTTCATCACACAGTTACCCATGGATCAGGGAGGCCATGATGCTATCTGGGTAGTAGTGGATAAGTTTAAGAAATCATATCACTTCTTAGCGACCAATGTGTTGGGTGTAGTGGATTCCTCTGAAAGGAGGTATGTGGTTGATGTGGTATATATTCATGGATTTCTGAGAACCATTATCTCAGACTGGGATACCGATTTTGCATCACAAATGTGGAGGGGATTTCATCATGCTTTTGGATCTCAGTTACACCTTATAACATCCTTCTACCTGTAGACAGATGGGATGACAAACTAGACAATCTAGATGTTGGAAGACATGTTATGGGATTGCATCTTGGACTTTAGAGGATATTTGGTATGACACTTGACCTTGGTAGAGTTTTCATGTAATAATAGGTATCAATATTCCATTGTCATGTCTCCATTTAAAGCCTTATATAGTAGACCATGTCGTTCACCTTTTTTATAGAAATAGGATTGGGGATAACTGTTCTTGGTCACAATGTCGTTCAAAAAACAAGAGATAAGGTTCAAATCTTTCATGAGAGGAAGAAATTGGTGTAAGACCAGAAAAATTCATATGATGATCACAAGATGAGTCCCTTAGAGTTCGAGGTTGGGGACCACATGTTCTTGAAGGATTACCCTCAATGAGTGTTGTAGAGGTTTAGAATATGGAGTAAGATTTCTCCTAGGATCATCAGACCCTTTGAGGTGTTTGAATGAGTTGTCAAGGTGGAATAACAGTTAGCATTTCCACTATAGTTGGAGAGGATCCATACCATCTTTCATGTCTCCCAACTTCATTGGTATCTTCAATGTGACTCTCAGGTCATTAAATATGGATATTTGGATGTCAAAGATGATGTGACATACGTGGAGCAGCTATTAGAGATCCAAGATCATGGGAAAAAGGTTCTTCATTGACGGAAAATTATTTTGGTTCATGTTTTGTGTAGGCATGATGGAATGGAGGAGAGTACTTCAAAGAAGGAAACGTAGAAGCGGGCTCAATACCTAGAGTTTTTTTGAGCTGTTCTGGGTTATGTTTCACTATGGAATGTTATGTTAGAACCTTGTTTACTATGTTATGTTTTGTTTCCCTATTCTATAATGTTTAATAAATTCCTGATGCATGATGAGGGGAGGACTTGATTCCTAAGGCACATTAATTATGATATGATTAAACCCATGCAGGTGATTCAGTGCCAAATAGAATGAATAGTATCTTGATAAGGTGGATGGAATTCCTTGGTTCACATGAATGGAAAATGTGGTTATTGTGATTATGTGGTGTTCCTCCTGGTCGGTTGGGTTAGCAGATGTTTGAGGAGGTGTTCCTGGATGTTTAAGTCTCACTCTAACTTTTTAACAATGTAAGGTGGTTTATTATTGAACATTGATGTGTTTAGTTGTTAATGGTTCTCTGTGTTTAGAGAGGTCATTAAGAGTTATCTCACACAGTGGTTTTCCAAACCCATCTTTTCCTTCTGGGTATGGTTTAGAATTATGGAGGGAAATAATAGGTTGATAGTTATATGATGCAATAGACCAGATCTCTCTAGTCCATTACATTGTGAGAATACAGTGTTTGAGGTTTTCTAGGAGGTCATGATCGCTCATTTAAATAGTTCTATAGTTTTATAGTTTTTCCAATGGTGAGTCAGGATTGGTAGGTCATGATGATAGGTCACCAATAATGACTTGAAATGGTGACTCACAATGGTGACTCACAATGATGAGTCATTACCAGTGGGCTAGGACTAGAGAGTTAGGACTAGTGAGTCAAAACGGTGACTCGCCCTGGTGACTCGTGACACCAGGTCACAATGGTAGGTTTCTAGCGGTGAGTCATCCACTAATGAGTCAATAGTGACCCTGTCTTTTCTTACTTAACTATTACATCATTATGAATATAAACAATATAATAGTATTACACCATAAAGATCCAATGGTTTAGTTTCTTGTGTAAACTATGAAAAAACATTACATATACAATATCAAGCATAAAAATTTATTTAATATATTCTTCTCTAGCTTCTTATTGGCACTTGAACTCTCCTTAGTACATGTAGTCACCTTAGGACATACAACTAAAAGGGGGTTATCTAGAATCCCAATAAGTGGATAGATAGGAATAATATAGCATGAGGTGAGCATAATCATCACATCATCATCAAAATCATGAGAGGAAACATTAATAAAAGACTTGAAATGTGGCAATGCATAAAAATGAAACATCATGTGTTAGTGGTCATCTAAAACACATAGTTGTGAGAAAATATAGCATCATGTTCACAGATCATTTCACTTTAACTCATTAGGTTTATCACTTTACCCAATTCATTGAAGCACTGTATAATTCCGAGTGCACTAATCACATTCAAACATTCATATTGCGGTATATAATTCCGGGTGCACCCATCACATCATAAAATTTTCATTATAATGATTTATACATAGAAAATATATCAATCATAACCATGGAAAGGAATGGGTTTCAACTCCTAAGAAAACATTCATAAACTTTGTTTTATTACAAGATAGAGGGAATAACATACTTGATACAAGAACCCTCAACCTTGGGTGAGAAGTAAAAGGTGTGTTCTTGAAATAAGAGTTACTTTGGAAAACATTGTGTTTGACAGAAAATCCAGTGGAGAACATGTATATACTAGAATAGTTAAGATAATGGGGAAAAAATATTTTTAAGGTGTAACCATACCAAAAATGGAGTGAAATATGGAGAACCCAAAGAAAGAATGTTGGGTTTGAGAATTTCCCCTTACCTTGCATCCAAACTCTATATTCACATTAAAGTCATATATAACCAAATTAGATTCATTAATTAAAAATTAAAAAACCATTTATACATTAATAATATTTATTAAAGTTTTATTATGTTCATCTATGGTATTTTGGATGAGTATATAGTTTAAATTCAGTGTTCAGGAATGTTTGTTTTTTGGGTTTTCTTGAAAATTTCACTTGTATTTAGGAATGGAAGTTCGTATAGAACATGGATAAACATCTAGAAATGATATTAAATTTTATTAATGATATTAAATGAGTTTAAATGATCTTATAATGAATTATTTTATATACCATGTGGATGATCATTAGTTAAGTTGTAATGATGATCATTTTAGGTTAGTTTGGGCAGTTTTTGGATCACAACGAACATGTTTTGATTTATCATTTAGTAATATGTATATAAGTTTTTTATAGAACATTAAATAGGATATAATAAATTTAAATTAATCTATTTAAACTATAAAAATGGTTCCATACCAGATATGAAGGGGGTAAAACAACTTGAAAACATGTCATTCTTGAAGGTGATAAATTTACACCTCACGAACAACATTTTCCTTTCTAAAATAAAAAGAAGAGGAGAAGGGGGTTGGATGATATAATATCCAAATATTATAATAAAATTATAGTTTATTTATGACTATGGAGTTACCATACCATTTGGATGAATATATGTTGGGAGAGAATAAGAAAAGAACATGAAATTGAAAGTAAATTAAAGGAAAATAGAGAGAGGAATTACCTCTTGAGTTATCCTCTTAAGATCCTCCTCAAGGCACCTTGGATTGGTCTTTTTATGAGACTAGATGATCTTGGGCATGGGGGTGGATATGGAAATTTTTTGAATAGAGTTTAGATAAGGATTGAAGATTGATAGGTGTGATGAAATGGGGGTGTGAAGGGTGGTATTTATTGTGGAGGAGAGATGGGTTTTCAAATATTATATTGATTAATTTATTATTTATCCACAAGATAGGGAATAGTGATTGTTCCCTGACTATATACAACAATTTTATAATGTGAATCCGAACCATATGTTCTTACATCATAAGAACATCAACCATGACTCTATAATTCATTAATTTAACTTATTTTTGTAATTTACTATATTTCACTATTCATAAAAAATCGATGTGTTTCCGAAAAATCAAAAAAATTCACCTCAACCATTTTCCGATGTGTAGAATTAAAAAATGAAGTCCATTTTTCAAAAATTATTTTCTAAATATGATTAGTTTTATTTTTAATTAAAATCATATTCTACTTGAAAAATACAGATTTTAAAATTAAAACTAACTTCATAATGCTTTTAAAAAATACATAAGTTATACTAAAAAAACTATAAGACATAGAATTGATAATTTATGAAAACATTTTAGGAGAATACATTTTCCATTAAATCAAACAATTATTTTTAATTAATTATTTATTATTTACAAAAATACCAATACTTTACTATGCTCATATTATCACTTATAAGAAGCCTAAATTTTATTAAAATATTCATGGGTGAGATTACTATTATTTAGGAAGATTTTATAATCATAAGGGTCATATTACTATTCATAAGGGTAGGTAACTGTTCATATAGTTAGGTTACGACTCACCAAAAATTAAGTTTGTTCTATCGGACTCCAAACATCTTACTGATCACAACCGTGTATGTTAGATTTTCGAAATTCAAAACACAAGAGTGGAAAAATTATGTTAAAAGGTCACATAGTAGTTCAATTTATAATTATGTGGAATTGTGTTTCCAAATTTTATTATACTTTAAGGCATTATTAAAAGAAGGAAATTCCATTGATAAAACTTTGGGTCATTACATTCTTCCCCCTTTTTGAATTTTCTCCCTCAAAATTTTGTTTTACGTAAACATGTGAGGGTACTTCTCCTTCATCACCTCCTCCGGTTCACAAGTTTCTTCTTCAAAAATATGGTTCCTCCACAAAACGTTGAAAAGTTGGGTTGTCTTGCTGTATATAAATTTCTTCTCTTCGGTTCAGAATCTTCAATAGATGCCCATAATAAGAGAGACTATCTTCCAGCTGTACCACCTCCGAGTTCAGTACATGTGAGGGATCTGGTATGTACTTCCTCAGGAATGATACATGAAACACATCTTGAACATGAGCCATATTTAGTGGAATTTCAAGTCGATAGGCCACAACACCTATACAATCAAGGATCTCAAAGGGTCCAATGTACCTTGGTATTAAATTCCATTTCATTCTAAACCATGTGACTCTCTTCTGTGGTGATATTTGAAGGAAGACTTTATCTCCAATTTTGAACTCAAAGTACCTTAGACTGTTGTCAGTACAACACTTTTTCTGAATCTAATCAACTTTGATGTGATTATGGATGAAATGAACCTTCTCTGTCATCTCTTGCACAAGATCGGTTCCAAGTAAATTTCTTTCTCCAACATCATCCCAACAGGTTGGAGTTATACATCACTTTCCATAAAAATCATCATATAAAGCCATCTGAATAGTTGAGTAGAAGATATTATTGTATGATAACTCAAACATTGAGAGATTTTGATCCCATCCACCTTTGAATTCTAAAGATAAGGCTCTTAGAATGTCTTCAATTATTTGAATAATACTTTAAAATTGGCCATCAGTTTGGGGGTGATAGGCCATGCTGAAATTAAATTTATTACTCAAAGCATGTTGAAGACTCCTCCAAAATTTAGATGTGAACCTTGGATCATGGTCAGAGATAATCGATAGTGGAACATCAAGCAGTCTCACAACTTCCTTCACATATATCTTTTCATGTTGTTCATGCAAGATATCTTCCCAAATACCGATAAATTGAGAATTCTTGGTGAGTTGGTCACCCACAACACATATCACATTATTTCCCTTAGATGTATTTGGGATACCCATGACAAAGTCCATAGTGACATTCTCTGTAATGACCCAAAGTTTTTCAATGGAAATTCCCTTATTATATTTATGTCATAAAATCACATAAGAACATAACATAATGAACTAATAAGTTCTAAGTGACCTTTAAACATAAGTTTTTCACTTCTGTGTTAGGAATTTTGAAAATCTGACATACACGGTTGTGTTCAAGATGATTTTTGGAGTCTAATGAAACAGAAATAATTTTTGGTGAATAGTAACGTACCCTTTTGAATAGTAACCTACCCTTGTGAATATTAATATGACCCTTATGAATAGTAAATCATCTAACATAATAGTAAACTTACCCATGAATAATTAAATAAAATTTTGACATCTTATAAAGTAACAATTTCACCTTAGTAAACATTTTGGAATTTTGTAAGTCATAAATAATTAATTATAATTAATTAATTTAAAAGAAAATGAATTTTCCTAAAATGTATTCATTATTTATTAAATCAATTTCTTATAGTTTTTAGACAATTTATAATACCCTACATAATTTTTGAAAGCACTATAAAATCAGTTTTAATTTTAAAAACTGTTTTAAGTAAATTATGATTTTAATTAAATATTAAATTAATAATATTTAGAATTTTTGTTCTGAAAAATAGAATTAATTTTTGGATTCTACATGTGAAAAATTGTTGGGGTAAAATTTTGGTATTTTTTCTGAGATAGTTGAATTTTTTACGAATAGTGAAATACTGTAATTTACAAAAAATAAGCTAAATAAGCTAATTATAGAGTCATGTGTGATGTTCTGCTGATGTAAGACAACTTGGTTCGGGATCACATGATAGAATTACTATTCTTTCTCACTCAAGACTCACTAATCCTTGTCTTAGCAGAAATTAATAAATTAATGAATTTTATATTAAGGAAACCCGTCTCCCCTGCACTATAAAAACCACCCTTCACACCCTCATTTCTTCACACCTCTCAAGCTCCAAGCCTCCTCTAATCTCTGTCCAAACATCCTACCTATCCTCTCTCCCAAGTTCAATAATTTTTGGTCTCATTAGAAGCCCAAGCCTAGCTCCCTTAAGGAGGATCTCAAGAATAATATTTAAGAGGTAATTTCTCTCCCTCTTCTCCTTTAATTTCCTTTCATGTTCAAATTCATTTCTTGATATCTCCCCACCTATCTTCATCTAAATGGTATTTTAACTCAATTATTATACACATAATGTAATTTTATGATGCTGATGGGATATTATATCATCCAACCCCCTTTCCCTCTTCCTTTTATTTTATTAAAGAGAACATTGTTCGTGGGGTGTTAATTTATAACCTTCAAGAATGACATGATTTCTTCTTCCATTTATACCTTCAGATATTGTCATGAAACCATTTTTAGGGTTGAAACAGAATTTTTAATATGTATTATTTCCTATTTAAAGTTCTGGAAATAACTTATGGCCATATTACTAAGTGATAAATTAAAACAAGTTCACTGTGATCGAAAAACCGCCCAAATTTACCGAAATAATCATCATTTAATTCTTATCTTATGATTCACCCACAAGGATATAATATGATTCATTATAAAATAATTAAAAATCATGTAATATAATTAATAACATGTAATATCAGTTCTGTATTTTTACCCAAGTTCTACCCAAACTTCAATTTAAGAATACAAGTGAA
Source organism: Viscum album (assembly GCA_963277665.1). Classification (NCBI taxonomy): domain Eukaryota; kingdom Viridiplantae; phylum Streptophyta; class Magnoliopsida; order Santalales; family Viscaceae; genus Viscum; species Viscum album. Next base: position 1,781,157,657 of record OY728157.1, read on the forward strand.
CCACTCAAGGAAACCATAAAAACAAACATTCCCGATTAATGTTTTAAAACTCTATAACTCATAAAAAGGAAAATAAAATCACTTAATGAAACCATAAAGAACCATATTAATGTACACAAGGTTCTGGATTTCTAATTAATTAATATAATGTCATTATAAAGGAAATTAAAGAGAGGGAAGCATTCAGATACAAAGTAAGGGGAAATTCTTGAACCCAACTTTCATCCTTCGAGTTCTCCCTCTTTCACTCCTTTTGATATGGTTACTCCTTAAAAATATTTTGTTCATTATTATCTTTACTCTTCTATGAGATACATGTTTTTCATTTCTATTTATGAAAAATAAAATGTTTTCCAAAATAACTCTTCTTTCAAGAACACACCTTTTACTTCTCATTCAAGATTGACGGTTCTTGTAACATGTATGTTATATCCTCATTCTTTTGGGAACCCAATGTTAATGAATATGTTCTTATGAGATGAAACTCATTCCTTGTCATGGTTTCATTATGTTAATTTATGTTATATGTTCATTGTATAATTCTTAATAATGATAATGTTATGATGTGACGGGTGCGCCCGGAATTATATAACACAATATGAATGTTTAAATGTGACGGGTGCGCTTGGAATTATATAGTGCTCCAATTCATTGGTTAAAGTGAGTAATCTCATTAGTAAATGTTAAATGATCTGTGAACAAGATGATAGCTTGTTTCACAAGTATGTGTGGTAGTTAACCACTAATACATGATGTTTTATTTTTATGCATCACCACATTTCAAGTCTTATATATGCTTCCTCTCTTGTTCATGATCTTTTTCCAATGTTATTATTATGATCACCCCGTGCTATATTGTTCTTATCTATACTCTTACTGGGCTTCTATATCACCCCTTTTGATGTATATCCTTAGGTGGCTACATGTACTAAGGAGAGGACAAGTGCCAATAAGAAGCTAGAGAAGAGGAAATTAAATAAATGTTTATGCTTGATGTTGTATTTGTTATGTGTGGTCCTAGTTTTCCCAAGACACTAAACCTTTGGATCCTCTATGTGTAATACTATTATGTTTTTTATATTTAAAATGATGTAATAGTAATCTATGAAAAGTCCCAGGTCGCTATAGTTGGTATCAGAGGAAAGTTTTAGTTAATTTGGGAATTTGGATTAGTGAACCCTAGAGAAAACCTATAGCATGGGACTAAGTAAAAATATGCACACAAGAATATTTACATAGGGATCCAATATGTTATGTTTTTGGTATAAATTTTTTATATTAATGAGTTATTCATTACTTGTTTACTTATGTTTTTTCTATCCTTTTATATTTTAGAAAATGGTGGGAACCAGGAGAAATCAGGCCGACAACTCGTGTGAGGACCAATGCAACGATTGCCCGAACGACAACCCCAATGATTTGGGAGGTGGAGTTAAAAACTTCATGGCGATGCTTACCCAATTATCTCAGGTTATGAACAATAACCATAATAATGGGGAACGTCCTCCTTCACCAAAGAGGGAGCAACTGGCTATCGAATGTTTTATACGGCAATGACCATAGACGTTTTGTGGATCTTCTGATCCACTAGTTGCCGAAAAGTGGGTCAAATCAATGGAGAAGATCTTTTCTATTCATCACTATTATGAGATGGAGAAGGTGACCCTAGCCATTTATCGTCTAGATAGAGAAGCCGATAAATGGCGGCCTTCGATTAAGAACACCAAGCGAAGGGAGAAAATTGAAGAGATGGAATGAGAAGACTTTAAGATAATGTTTCTTAACAAGTATTTCCCAAGAACTCTTTACAGGAAGATGGAGAGAGAATTCATAGAGCTCAAGAAAAAATAAGGAGAATCTGTCACAACCTGTGAAGAAAATTTTACAAGGCTTGCAAGGTACACTTCGGGTTTTGTTATCAACAATTATAACAAAATTGATAGATTCTTTAGTGGATTAAAACAACACCTTCAAAAGGCTCTTGAAATTCGAGACTTTGGGAGTTATGAAGAAGTTGTTCGATGTGCTCTCAAAGTGGAGATGGAGTTTAGAGAATGGTCCCACTGCTATGGTGATAAGAAACGAAAGATGGAGTTTCATACCAGAGGATCTAATGACAAAAGTGGGAAGAAAAATCAACGACCCACATGCCAAAAATGTGAGAAGTTGCATAATGGGAACTACCTCAAAGGGACGTGGAAGTGCTTCAAGTGTGGGAAAGAAGGACACCGTGCTCAAGAGTGTTGAAAAGACATGAAAAATAATGAAAATGTAGCCGATGAAAGGAGAGAACCTATAACGAACCATAATTTACATGAATTATTAATACTTCAAAATTGAAGTACACTTATCACAAAATACAACAAAACCATGAAAGGACCGTATAGGTATAGTTTCCTTAGAAACTGGGAAACATAAACAACTGGTTCATAAATCATCTACGTTGTCTCCCATTTATTTCATCATATCGAGAGTCCCTTTTTGGAATATCCTACTTAATAACCTTCTTCCTGACCTGGGGAAAGAAAAAATACAAAAGGGTGAGCTCAAATTCTCAGTAAGGTTAAACAAAAGAAATATCAATCACATCATATTCATAAGAACATAACATTTTGGAAATCTTAACCTGCAAAAGAGATCATAATTTCATAGCATGGGATAAATCATAGTAGTGAAATGTAATCCCAATAATCATAACATAAAACATGAAACTTTGTGGAATAAACACATAATCATAGAGAATAATTTCTTAGTAGTCAAGACTCATTTACAAGACTATCTTAGTGGACAAAGTCCATTTCTGAACCGAGTTCACTCCTCGTTTCAGTCCTTTTTCACTGAACCGGTTTAACCTGCCGTTCCAGCCATGTCTATCTCATGAGATATAAATCTTTACCCAATGCATTGGAGGGAGATATAGGTCCCACCCATCTCATAATGATACCATTCTTATGTGTGCCAAAAAATCATAAACCATACATAATAGCATAACCCATGTAATAAAAATGGGATTCTTAAACATCACGTCATCATAACATAATCCATAAAAGGATACCGTAAAAATAATTCCTACAATAACATAATCAAATAAATTTAAAAAATAGGGATATTAACAGAACCCTATATTATCTTAGACGGAATATAATTTTGATAAAACACTTGAACTCCATTCTTAAGGAAAATATCCTTTCTACTTGAAAAACATTTTCCTTTCTTAACATGTCATATAATTTTGAACTAAAAGAATTTGATTAAAAATAAACTTGAAAACTTGTAAAGGAAGCTTCATGGAAATAATGTTCTAAAAATCCATTCATGCCGTATAAGTTAAAAAAACATTCTTCCCGTACTTTGGTCGGAAAAGTCAAAAAGTACCTCATACGAAAAACGACATAAGATTCATTTCGTATATTTTACTAAAAACTCACCGAAGGGTAAAATTGGATTTAAAAAATTTTAGGTGGATGGAAATAATATTACATATTGAGGAAACATGGATGTGGATGATAAATATTCCCTAGTAAATTATGATGTATAAACAATCTCAGATAAAAATTAGATTGTGAGATTTTCCCTTACCTTAGGTCTGATTTGCTTCGTAAGTGTCCAAACCTCATGTATAATGATTTAAATAATGTCATTGACTTATTCCAGAATCATACGTATTTTTATGATATCATATATGGTCATATTATTATCTTCTTATTAGTAATATTTCATTGTTACTTGTTATTCGGGTGTTTATTTCTTTTTGTTCTTATGCGTGTTTTGTCGAATAAATTCTTATTCTTATTTTTATGTTTTAGATACCTCATTTCCAGAATGGTATTAGTGTAATAAATATCATATTTATTCACTCAATTCATTTATTTAATCATTATGCAATGAAAATAATGTAGAACGAGTCTCATCACATCGTGGTGACGGTATTCCGTACGTACGCACGAGCGATGATATCGTTCCCATGATTGTGGAATTGTATTGGAGTGTATGTATACTATTTCAGAATAAATATCACTTTACAATAATCATATATAGTTATTATTTACACCATTATACCCATCCAAGTAAGGTGGTGGTGGAAAATAGATTACACCACGGGGTGGAGACGGTATTTCGTACGTACGCACGCGCGGTGATTTCATTTTCCATAGGATGGATAGATGGTTAAATAGGGTTGTTTCATACTTATAATAACATATCAGTATATGAGTGATACTGATGTTATTACTTCATAATGAAACAACTAAAGAAGAAGAAGTGGAAGAAGAAATAAAGTCGAAAGAATCGGTAACGGACATTACCTCTTCTTTGAAGCGCCTCTTTGAAACCTCCTCTTAGGGCACTAAAATTGGTCTTTGAGAAATACCAGTACCTCTAGTATGTTTCTAGGTAAGTGTCGAAGAGAATTTGGTAGGGTTTGGACGAGCTTTAAGTCTCAAAGTGTTGTGAGGAAGAGAGGGAGGAGGTGCCCTTTTATAAGGGAGGAGAGGGGCACCTTTGGAAAAACTAAAAATATTATTTTATTATAAAGTCATATTCGGTTTTTAATGGCTACAAATTTATTTATTTCAAATATAAGGTGGGGATGGGTTTAAATCATCTCATACAATAGAATTTAGAAAATTTAGGTGTCTATTTTAACCTTATCATTTAGATTTACCTTTAAGTTAGATAATTTAACTTTTACTGTGTCTTCTTGTTTTCTTACACTATAAGGTTAATAAACATACTATAACAAGCCAAACGAAACCCAAGTTGTTTATTATTAATATATACAACCTTATCTAGGTCATTTGGCCGAACCGTATTTTTTTAGGAGTAAAATAACAATTAATAATATAATATTTTTTTAAACAACTATTTAATGTCAATTTTGACACTATTTAGTAATTGATTTTTGTGAAAATCATAACAGAAAGTTTAGTTCGAAAAAAGTTAATTAAATCAATAATAACATGTCATATTAACATATAAAATTATTTTAATTCATTAAAAGTCTAAAATTACATTTATTTGGGTATTTATAACATCAATTATGTCAATATTTCATTAATAATATAATTACTACATCATCATTGTGTCATAAATAAATTAACTTATTTAAAGTATAAAAGTTACAAATAAAATACCATTATGTAGGAAATCTTTTTAGCTTTCTAATGAATATTTATAGTCTAATTTATCTAATGTATAACCCTATATTAAAAATTATTTACTTATTAAACATTGATTTTAACTATTTTAACCCTTCTTTAAATAAATTAATATTAAATGTCCTAATCTACTCCAAGTGGGCCTAAATGGTCATATTTTATTCCTAAGGTTGTTTTTGGTCGAATTACTCTTATCCAATATAATTAGGACATGTGTTAGGGTAATAATAATATCATTTTTACCCGTAATTACCCTATTTACTTTAAACCGTGGTAAAAAAAGTAAAAAGTTACTATTCACCAAAAATTATTTTCATCTCATTGAACCACATTTTAGTCCTTGATATTTACCGTGTCTCTCGGGTTTTTGAAATTCCACTCACAGAAGCGGTAAAATTAAGTTTTATGTGAATTTGGAAATTCTCCTAGGAGGTGGGTAAAAGACGGTGAAAAGTTTAATAAAATTTGTATATATCTAAAATTATTATAAAATGACTCCAATGAATTGCATTGAACTTATATAGGTATTATGTATCAATTTTTCATAAAATAAATTTAAATAAAATAAATAATTATTTAAATAAAAAGTCGGTTTTTAAATAGTAACCTAGTGTTTTCACTATTCATCAAAAATTGAAAGTTTTCAGAAAAATACCAAAATTTCACCCTAGGCTAATTTCAATATTCCGAATCCAAAAATGAAGTCCATTTTGAAAAATAAAATTTACAAAATTTCAAAAAGTGGGTTTTACTATTCATAACGGCTAGTTTTAATAATATTTTAATAGCATATCGTTGTTTAGTGAAGCTCGGTATTGCGTACGACGCAAGCTATCGAGGAAGGTCACGATTGCGTGTAAAGAAAGCCAAGCTAGTTTTTTATGTAGTGAAATATTCCTTTGATGATTTATATAACATAAAAAAAAATATTTCTTATAAAAGTCTCGGGTGTTACATTTTACCCCTTAAAATGAATTTCGCCCTCGAAATTCGTCACTTTGTAACAAATAGATGAGGATACATCTCCCTCATCATATCCTCAAGCTCCCATGCAGCTTCTTCTAATTGGTGGTTCCTCCAAAAAACTTTCACCAAGCTAGTGGTCTTGTTCCATAGGACTTTTTCAGTACGATCGAGAATCTTTATCTGCTGTTCTTCATAAGAAAGATCTTGTTGCAACAGTATAACTTCTGAGCTGAGTACATGTGAAGGATCAGGTATGTACTTTCTCAGGAGAGATACATGGAACACATCTTGAACTTGAGAGAGATTTGGTGGAAGCACCAATCGGTAAGCTACCTTCCCAACATGATCCAGTATTTCTAAAGGACCGATATACCTAGGGCTCAGCTTTCCCTTCCTTCCAAATCTCATTACTCTCTTCCAAGGAGATATTTGTAAGAACACTTTATCACCCAATTAAAACTCTAGGTCTTTTCTTCGGTTATCACCATAACTTTTTTGTCGACTTTGAGCTGCTCTTATGTGTTGTTGAATAGATCTGACCTTTTCTACCATCTCATCAACAAGATTAGGTCCTAATAGCTTTCTTTCCCCAACTTCATCCCAGAAAGTTGGAGTCCTACATTTTTTTCCATAGAGAGCTTCACAAGGAGCTATCTGAATACTAGAGTGAAAGCTATTATTATAAGAAAATTCCACCAAATGTAGGTGTTGATCCCGACCACCTTTGAAATCCATAGATCAATCTCTCAATATATATTCTAGAGTTTGAATTGTCCTCTCAGACTGACCGTCTGTCTGAGGATGATAAGCAGTGCTAAAACTCAACTCTGTATCTAGAGTATGTTGAAGACTTCACCAGAACATTGAGGTAAACCTCGGATCCCGATAAGATATAATAGAAAGTGGTACTCCATGAAATCTTACCACTTCTTTAACATATATCCTAGCAAGATGATCCAGAGAGAAATCCTCTCTAATAGCAATGAAGTGTGCCGACTTTGTAAGACGATCAACTATGACCCAGATATCATTATTGCCTTTGGATGTTTTAGTAAGTCTAGTGACAAAGTCCATAGTGATGTTTTCCTATTTCCATTATGGTATGGGTAATGGTTGTAACATCCCCTTATAATTCTATCTCTTAAATTTAACTAACTGACAAACCAAGCATCGAGAGATATATTCAGCAACATCTCTTTTCATGCCATCCCACCAGAAGTACTCTTTCAGGTCCCTATACATCTTCGTTCTTCCAGGATGAATAGAGAATGAAGAACTATGAGCCTCATCCAGCAACTCCTTCTTTAATTCTGGGATGGGAGGAACACAAAACCGATTCCTGAACTTTATTATCCCATCACAATCAAGGTTGAATTTAGGAACATTTCTCACCTTCTTTTGTAACTCTACATCATCTTTATGTGCCTCTTTAATCATCACATGTATAGATGGTTGAACATTCATTTGAGAAAGATAAGATTTTTCCCTTTCATTATAATTCCACGATCCATCCTTTGTAAATCCATAAATATTGGATCTTTTGTGATCCTCATCATGGATAAGCTAGCATGGTCTTGTTGACATAATGCATCTGCCACCTTGTTTTCTTTCCCAGGGTGGTAATGAATTGAGCAGTCGTAATACTTAATCAGCTCCAACCATCTTCTTTGGCGCATATTCTGCTCCTTTTGTGTGAAAATATACTTTAAAATTTTATGATCAGTATAAATGTCACACCTTTCTCCATAAAGATAATGCCTCCAAATCTTTAAGGCAAATATTACCGTAGATAACTCCAAAGCATGAGTTGGGTAATTTTGCTCATGGATTTTCAACTTTCGTGAGGCATAAGCTATCAACATATCATTTTTCCTAAGAACACACCCCAGCCCCTTCGTGGATGCATCACTGTAGATCACAAACCTTTCTCCACTACAAGGAAGTGTGAGTACAGGTGCACTGGATAACCTTCTTTTCAATTCCATGAAATTCTCTTCACATTCCTCCATCCAAACAAACTTTACTCTTTTCCGAGTCAACTTGGTGAGTGGATTATATAATCATGAAAAATCTTTCACAAAACGTTGATAATATCCAGCCAAACCAAGAAAACTTCGGATCACAGTTACTGTTTTTGGTCTCGACCATATTTCGATAACCTCTGTTTTTGCTGGATCCATATATATCCCCTCTTTTGAGATTATGTGACCCAAAAATGCATCTTTTTGAAGCCAAAATTTACACTTGGTAAATTTGGCATAAAGCTTCTCCTTTATGAGGGTCTTCAATACAATTCTCAAGTGATCTTCATGTTCTTCCTTGCTCTTTGAATAGACAAGAATATCGTTTATAAAGACTACCACAAACTGATCAAGATAGTATCTAAAGACTCTATTCATCATATCAATGAAGATAGTAGGGGTATTAGTAAGACCAAATGGCATTACTATAAATTCATAGTGTTCGTACCTTGTACGGAAAGCCGTCTTTGGTATATACTCCCTTTTGAACCTTAATTGATGATACCCTGAACAAATATCAATCTTGGAAAAGTACAGAGATCCGTGTAGTTGGTCAAATAAGTCATCAATGCACGGGAGATGATATTTCTTCTTTAAAGTGATCTTGTTAAGTTCTCGATAATCAATGCAGAGTCTCATTGATCCATCTTTCTTCTTAACAAACAGAACAGGTGCTCCCAAAGGTGATGCACTAGGGTGTATGAATCCCTTATCAAGATTCTCTTGGAGTTGCTTCTTCAATTCTTGCAACTCAATTGGGGCCATTCTATAAGGTGTCTTTGAAATAGGCAAAGCACCCGGTACGAGTTCTATTGAAAACTCAACTTCACGATTTGGTGGAAGACCCAGAAATTCCTCTAGAAAGACATCATAAAACACCCGTACAATGGGCATATTCTTAATCATGAGTTTCTCTCCAACCATTTGAGATAAATAACCCTCATTTAGTGGAATCAAGACCCATAAGATGGAAGAAATTTCCACTGGAAGGTTATGTTCATCCTTGCATCGATAGATGATCATAGATTGATCTAGAATATGAAATGTGACTTCACTTCTTTGGCAATTGATATGAGCTCCATATAGAGAAAGAAAATCCGTGCCAAGAATCACATCAAATTCCACTATATGAAGGATCACAAGACTTGCAGGAAGCACTTTCCCACAAACTTCAATAGGAGAATAATTATAAACTTTTTATGCGACTGTTGTGCCATTAGGGGTTGTCACAGCTAACTCAACATCTAATTTTTGATGTAATACGGTGATACCCTTAGAAAATTCTTCAGAAATAAAAGAGTGGGTGGATCCAGAATAAAATAAAATATTTTCTTCTTTAGAGTGGATGGTAAGTGTACCTTTCACCACTTCGTTATCGTACTCCACATCGCTGATAGAAATTGCATGTTACTTTCCTTTGTCTTTAGCCTTAAGAGTTTGTTGACATCAATCATCATCAACAACCCTTGGATTAAGGCATTGATTAGAATAATGCCCCATTTTCTTGCACTTGTAACATTGAAGTGTAGGATGTTCACTCTGTGTAGCCTTTTCTTTTTTCACATCACTAGACATCTTATTCCCATCATTTTGGAATTCAAATGCCCGATGACCTTCCTTTCCACATTTGAAACATTTACTTGTCCCTTTAAGACAACTCCCTCCATGTTTCTTTCCACACTTCTATCATAAGAGAAAAATCATCTTCTTTTCAGTGTACTCTTTAGATTTTCCTTTGAATTCCATTTTCCTCTTTTTATCAAACCCATATGACTGATGGGTTACTCCAATCTACATCTCAACCTTGAGAGCACATCGAACAATTTCCTCGTAGATATCGAAGTCCCTTATGGATAATTCCCTTCGAAGACTTGGTTTTAAGCCACTAAAGAATTGATCGATCTTACTCTCAGGTTGGATAATAATACCAGAACCGTACCTTGCAAGTCTTGTAAAATTTGCTTCATAGGTACCGAAAGATTCATCATCCTTCTGCTTCAGTTCAAGAAAATCCTTCTCCATCTTTCTTCTAAGAATACGAGGGAAGTACTTATTGAAAAATAAGTTCTTTAACTCTTCCCATTCCATGGACTCAATTTCATCCATTTGACTCGTATTCTTAATAAGATTCCACCATTGGTCAACATCACCTTCGAAACGATATATTGCTAAGATGACTTTATCATGTATAGAACATTGAAGAACTAAAAATATCTTTTCAGTGGTACTGATCCATTGTTCAGCCACTAATGGATCAGAAGACCCGCTGAATGAAGGTGGACACTACCTCATGAAGGATTCAACAGAATGTTGCTCCTTCCTTTTCTCCTTTGGAAGTCATGCATGATTCATAGCTTGAGAATGTTGTGTGAGCATGGCTACAAGATTTTTCATTCCAGCTCCCATAACGTGTGGTTGCTTAGGGGTACAATCATTGCATTGCCCTTCACATTCCACATTAACACGGTTCCTTTGGGTTCCAGCCATTAACTAAAACCAAGAATAATAGTGTGAGCAACACTAATTATAATAGAAAAAACACATAATCAAGAATAGAATTTTACACTTAAGGTATTATCATAGGTTGTTCATGGCCATTTCTAAAACACTAAGATTGTTTTCTATGCTTAGACATATCCTTAGGTTTCTTACTATGGCTTTCAAATCCTAGTTTCTAAAGGTTGACTATACCTTTCCTCTAATACCAACTATAACGAGCCATAATTTACATACATTGTTAATAATTCAAAATTTAAGTACACTTGTTACAACATATAACAAAACCATGAAAGGACCGTATAGGTATAGTTTCTTTAGAAACTGGGAAACATAAACAACTGGTTCATAAATCATCTACGTCATCTCCCATTTATTTCATTATATCTAGAGTCCCTTTTTGGAATATCCTACTTAATAACCTTCTTCCTGACCTAGGGAAAGAAAACATACAAAAGGGTGTGCTCAAATGCTCAGTAAGGGTAAAAAAAAAATATCAATCATGTCATATTCATAAGAACATAACATTTTGGATATCTTAACCTGCAAAAGTGATCATAATTTCATAACATGGGATAAATCATAGTAGTTAAATGTAATCCCAATAATCATAAATTAAAACATGAAACTTTGTGGCATACACACATAATCATAGAGAATAATTTCTTAGTAGTCAAGACTCATTGCCAAGACTATCTTAGCGGACAAAGTCCATTTCTGAACCGAGTTCACTCCTCATTTCAGTCCTATTTCACTGAACCGGTTTAACCTGTCGTTCCAGCCATGTCTATCTCATGAGATATAAATCTTTACCCAATACATTGGAGGGAGATATAGGTCCCACCCATCTCATAATGATACCATTCTTATGTGTGCCACAAAATCATAAACCATACATCATAGCATAACCCATGTAATAAAAATGGGATTCTTAAACATCACGTCATCAGAACATAATCCATAAAAGGATATCGTAAAAATAATTCCATCATAACATAATCAAATCAATGTAAAAATAGGGATATTAACAGAAACCTATATTATCTTAGATGGAAAATAATTTTGATAAAACACTTGAATTCCATTCTTGAAGAAAATATCCTTTCTACTTTAAAAGTATTTTCCTTTCTTAACATGTCATATAATTTTGAACTAAAAGAAGTTGATTAAAAATAAACTTGAAAACTTGTAAAGGAAGCTTGATGAAAATAATGTTCTAAAAATCCATTCATTCTGTATAAGTTAAAAAAACATTCTTCCCTTACTTTGGTCGGTAAAGTCAAAAAGTACCTCGTACGAAAAACGACAAAAGATTCCTTTCATTTCTTTTACTAAAAACTCACTGAAGGGTAAAATTGGATTTAAAAAATTGTAGGTGGATGGAAATAATATTACATATTGAGGAAACATGGATGTGGATGATAAATATTCCCCAGTAAATTATGAAGTATAAACAATCTCGGATAAGAATGAGATTGTGATATTTTCCCTTACCTTAGGTCCGATTTGCTTCGTAAGTGTCCGAGCCTCCTGTATAATGATTTAAATAATGTCACTGAATTATTCCAGAATCATAATTCTTTTTATGATATCATATATGGTCATATTCTTAGCTTCTTATTAGTAATATTTCATTGTTACTTGTCATTCGGGTGTTTATTGCTTTTTGTTCTTATGCGTGTTTTGTCAAATAAATTCTTATTATTCTTTTTAGGTTATAGATACCACATTTACAGAATGTTATTAGTGTAATAAATATCATATTTATTCACTCAATTCATTTATTTAATCATTATTCAATGAAAATTATGTAGAACGAGTTGCATCACATCGTGGAGACTGTATTCCGTACGTACGCATGAGCAATGATATCGTTCCCATGATCGTGGAATTGTATTGGATGGTATGTATACTATTTCAGAATCAATATCAATTTACAATAATCATATATAGTTATTATTTACACCATTATACACATCCAAGTAAGGTGTTGGTGGAAAATAGATTACACCACGGCGTGGAGACGATATTCCGTACGTACGTATGCGCGATGATTTCATTTTCCGTATGATGGATAGATGGTGAAATAGGGTTGTTTCATAATTATAATAACATATTATTATATTAGTGATACTTATGTTATTACTTCATAATGAAACAACTAAATAAGAAGAAGTGGAAGAATAAATAATGTTGAAAGAATCGGTAACAGACATTACCTCTTCTTTGAAGCGCCTCTTTGAGACCTCCTCTTAGGGCACTAAAATTGGTTTTTGAAAAAGACCAGGACCTCTAGAATGTTTCTAGGTAAGTGGAGAAGAGAATTTGTCAGGGTTTGGCTGATATTGAAGGCTCAAAGTGGTGTGAGTAAGAGAGGGAGGAGGTGCCCTTTTATAAGGGAGGAGAGGGGCACCTTTGAAAAAACTAAAAATATTATTTTATTATAAAGTCATATTCATTTTTTAATAGCTCCAAATTGATTTATTCAGAAGCAAAGGTGGGTATGGGTCGAAATACTCTAATCCAATAGAATTTAGACAAGTTTAGGTATCTATTTTTACCTTATCATTTAGATTTAACTTTAAGTTAGATAATTTAACTTTTACCGTGTCTTCTTATTTTCTTACACTATAAGGTTAATAAACTAACTATAACAAGACAAAAGAACCCCAAGTTGTATATTATTAATATATATAACCTTATCTAAGTCATTTGTCCTAAACTTATATTTTTAGGAATAAAATAGCAATTAATAATATAATATTTGTTTTAAAAACTATTTTATGTCAATTTTGACACTATTTGGTAATTGATTTTTTTGAAACTCATAACAGAAATATTAGTTCTAAAAAAGTTAATTAAATCAAGACTAACATGTCATATTAACATATAAAATTATTTTAATTCATAAAAATCTCAAATTATATTTATTGGGGTATTTATAACTTCAATTATGTCAATATTTCATTAATAATATAATAACTACATCATCATTCTGTCACAAATAAATTAAATTATTTAAAGTATAAAAATTACAAATAAAATACGATTATGTAGGAAATCTTTTTATATTTCCAATTAATATTTATAGTCGAATTTATCTTATGTATAACCCTATATTAGAAATGATTTACTTATTGAACATTGATTTTAACTGTTTTAACCCTTCTTTAAATAAACTAATATTAAATGTCCTAATCTAATACAAGTGGGCCTAAATGGTAATATTTTATTCCTAAGGTTGTTTTTGGTCGAATTATACTTATCCAATAGAATTAGGACATGTGTTAGGGTAATAATAATATCATTTTTACCCTTAATTACCCTATTTACTTTTAACCGTGGTAAAAAAAGTAAAAAGTTACTATTCACCAAAAATTATTTTCATCTCATTGAACCACATTTTAGTCCTTGATATTAACTGTGTCTCTCAGATTTTATAAATTACACTCACATAAGCGGTAAAATTAAGTTTTATGTGAATTTGGAAATTCTCCTAGGAGGTGGGTAAAAGACGGTGAAAAGTTCAATAAAATTTTTATATATCTAAAATTATTATAAAATGACTCTAATGAATTGCATTGAACTTATATAGGTATTATGTATCAATTTTGACCTAAAATAAATTTAAATAAAATAAATAATTATTTAAATAAAAAGTCTGTTTTTAAATAGTAACCCAGTGTTTTCACGATTCATCAAAAAGTGAAATTTTTCAGAAAAATACCAAAATTTCACCCCAGGATAATTTCAGTATTCTGAATCCAAAAATGAAGTCCATTTTAAAAAGTAAAATTTCAAAAATTTCAAAAAGTGGGTATTACTATTCATAGCGACTTGTTTTAAGAATATTTTAATAGCATATCTTTGTTTAGTGAAGCTCGATATTGCGTACGACTCAAGCTATCAAGGAAGGTCGCGATTGCGTGTAAAGAAATCCAAGCTAGTGTTGTGTGTATTGAATGATTCCTTTGATGATTCATATAACATAAAAACAAAATATTTCTCATAAAATTCTCAGGTGTTACAGAACCACTCATGGTTCAATGCTACAACTGTAGGGAGATAGGGAACTATGCAAACCAGTGCACTAAACCTCGAGTTCTCGAGGGTAATCAGTGTCAGCAGCCACCAAATCCAGAGAAACTAGGGAAGGCTTATGCCATCACTACTGCGAAGGTGGAGTATGATAATGAAGTCTTACAAGTTACACTTCCTATTCACTAAAGAATGGAAAAAGTCTTATTTTATTCTGGTTCTACGCATTCCTTTATATCTTGAAAGTTTGCTAGAACTATAGAATCGAATCCCCGAAGCCTTGAAGTAGATATATCTATAAAAACACCAAGTGGTGCAATCATTGCAACCCAAGTGTTTTACTCTTTTACTGTTGGCGTATGTGGGAAGATTCTTCATGAAAATCTCGTAATACTTCCCTTGGTGTAATTTGACACTATAATGGGAATGGATTGGCTCTTGTTATATAGAGCACATATCAACTGTTAGGAAAAGGAAATATCTTTTCATATTTTGAACCATCCCATACTTCTCTATAAATTCAAGGAAGATCATGAATCTCCTTTTAAAAATCCTTCAATGGTGTGGGTGTTGATTCCCTATGAAGAAGCATACCTCGCCCAATTGGTTGAGTCGAAGTAAAGTGACAACCTTGAGAAAATTCCCATCGTGAGGGAATACAAAGATATATTTCCCGAAGAGTTACCATGAATTCCCCTAAATCGTGAGGTAGAGTTCTCAATTGAACTCATGCCCAGAGCTACTCCTATCTCAATGTGTCCATATAGGATGGATCCTATCGAACTGGAGGAGTTAAAGAAGTAGCTGTAAGAGATTTTTGACAAAGGGTTCATATTCCCTAGTGCATCACCTTGGGGTGCACCGGTGCTCTTTGTGAAGAAGAAGGATGGAACAATGCAGATGTGTATCGATTATCGGGAACTCAACAAGATCACCATAAAGAAAAAGTATCTTCTCCCAAGTATTTATGACTTGTTTGACCAGTTAAGAGGAGCTCAATACTTCTAAAAGGTGGATATTCATTCTGGATATCATCAGGTAAAGGTGAAGAAGGAAGATATTCAGAAAACTGCCTTCCGTACAAGGTATGGCTACTATGAGTTTTTGGTGATGCCCTTTGGACTTACTAATGCCCCTGAAAACTTCATGGATTTGAGGAATAGAGTTTTTAGACATTACCTCGATAAATTTGTGGTAGTTTTTATCGATTATATTCTCATCTACTCCAATAGGAAGGAGGAACATGAAGAACATACAAGACTTGTGTTGATGACATTGAGAAAGGAGAAGTTGTACGCCAAGTTCATTATGTGTGACTTTTGGATGAAACAAGCCACATTCCTGGGACTTGTGATCACAAGTGAGGGAATTTATATGGATCCTTCAAAAACAAAGGCGATCGAGGAATGTCCTAGGCCCTCTAGTGTCACAGAAATCCATAGTTTTCTTGGATTAGCTGGGTACTACCGACGTTTTGTGAGAAACGTCTCATGATTGTTAAGCCCGCTAACTAAGTTTACAAGGAAAGGGGTAAAGTATGTCTGGACATAAGAATGTGAGGGAAGCTTCAAGGAGCTAAAGAGAAGGCTGATCACCGCACCTGTACTCACACTACCGAAAAGTGGAGAAAGTTTTGTGATATACAGTGATTCTTCAAAGAATGGCTTGGGTTGTGTACTCATGAAAAATGACAATGTGATAGCCTATGCCTCACGATAGATGAAGATCCATGAGCAGAACTACCCGATGCATGATCTAGAGCTGGCAGTCGTGATTTTTGCCTTGAAAATATGGGGGCACTACCTTTATGGTGAGAAGTGTGACATATAAACTGACCACAAGATCATAAAGTATATATTCACACAAAAAGAGCTCAACATGCATCAAAGGAGATGGTTAGAGCTAATAAAGGATTACGATTGCTCTATTCACTATCATCCTGGAAAGGCGAGCAAGGTAGATGATGATCTAAGTAGAAAAGAACCTGTTACTCTATCCATGTTACGGATTGAGAAAGACCTTATCTTCTTGGATATGCAAAGAATGGATTTGGAAATCACAAGGGTAGGGGATACATCCTAACTTGTCCAAATGACTGTGCAACCATCCATCCAGGAGAAGATTAAGGAAGCAAAAAGGGATGATGAGGAGATACAAAAGAGGTTGAATGCAGTAAAGGAAGGGAAGCTGTAAGAGTTCCATATCGACGATGATGGTGTGATTCGGTTTGGAATGTGGATTTGTGTGCCTTCATCACCCGGGATAAAGAAGAAGCTTTTGGAAAATGCACATAGCTCAAATTTATCTATCCATAATGGGAGTACCAAGATGTACCATGATCTCCGAGAATACTTCTGGTGGGATAACATGAAGAAGGAAATTTCAGAATATATATCAAGGTGCTTGGTATGTCTGCAAGTTAAAGTTGAGAGACAACAGTCCAAAGGTATGATACAACCATTACCTATACCCATGTAGAAATGGGAAAATGTTACTATGGACTTTATCATGGGTCTTCCGAAGACGTCAAAGGGAAATAATGCGATATGGGTTGTGGTCAACTGACTCACCAAGACTGCACATTTTATTGCTATTCGGGAAGATCTATCACGTGAACAACTTGAAAAGATATATGTGAAGGAAGTGGCGAGGCTGCATGGAGTTCCACTCTCAATTGTCTCTGACCATGATCTAAGGTTCACATCTAAATCCTGGAGGAGCCTTCAACATGCTTTGAGTACTGAATTAAATTTCATCACGACCTATCACCCCCAAACTAATGGACAGTTTGAAAAGGACTATTCAGATTCTTGAAGATATGCTAAGAGCACGCTCTCTTGAATTCAAAGGTGGTTGGGATAAGCATCTCCTACTGGTTGAGTTTTCATGCAACAATAGCTTCCACTCGAGTATTCAGATGTCTCCATATGAAGCTCTATATGGAAAGCGATGTAGAACTCCAACTTGTTGGGATGAAGTTGAAGAAAGAAAGCTACTTAGACCTGATCTTGTTCAAGAGATGAAAGAGAAGGTTCAAGTCTTCTAGAAACACATCAAAGCTGCTCAAAGTCAGAAAAAGAGGTATGCAGACAACCGTCGAAGGGACTTGGAGTTCGACGTTCGAGATAAAGTCTTCCTTCAAATATCTCCATGGAAGAGAGTCATGCGATTCAGGAAAAAAGGAAAGCTTAACCCAAGGTATATTTTCTGCTTTGAGAGCCTTGACCGCATAGGATCTATAGCCTATCATCTTGCACTTCCACCGAATATATCTCAAGTTCATGATGTGTTTCATGTATCACTACTGAGGAAGTACATACCATAGCCCTCACATGTACTAAACTCGGAGGTGGTGCAGCTGGAAGATGATCTCTCCTATGAGGAGCAGCCAGTAAATATTCTGGATCAGAGAGATAAGGTACTACGCAATAAGACAACCCATCTTGTCAAAGTGTTGTGGAGGAACCATAAGTTTGAGGAAGCAAATTGGGAACCAGAAGAGGCAATGAAGGAGAAGCACCCTCACCTGTTTGTGTAAAGTGAAATTTCGGGGGCGAAATTTCTTAAGGGGGAAGAATGTAATGACCCAAAGTTTTTCAATGGAAATTCCCTTCTTATATTTATGTCATAAAATTACATGAAAACACAACATAATGAACTACTAAGTACTAAGTGACCATTAAACAAAATTTTTTCACTTATGTATTGGGAATTTTGAAAATCTG
Source organism: Viscum album (assembly GCA_963277665.1). Lineage (NCBI taxonomy): Eukaryota > Viridiplantae > Streptophyta > Magnoliopsida > Santalales > Viscaceae > Viscum > Viscum album. The sequence goes on from OY728157.1 coordinate 1,781,176,059, forward strand.
ACATACACAAATGTGTTCAAGATGATTTTTGGAGACTAATGAAATAGAAATAATTTTCGGTGAATAGTAACGTACCCTTGTGAATAGTAACCTACCATTATGAATAGTAATATGACCCTTATGAATAGTAAATCATCCAACATAACAGTAACCTTACCCATGAATAATTAAATAAAATTTAGACATCTTAGAAAGTGAGAATTTGACCTTAGTAAACGTTTTAGAATTTTGTAAGTCATAAATAATTAATTATAATTAATTAATTTAAAACAAAATTTATTTTCTTAAAATTTATTCATTATTTATCAAAATTTTGTCTTATAGTTTTTAGATAATTTTATAAGACCCTATGTAATTTTTGAAAGCACTATAAAATCAGTTTTAATTTTAAATATTGTTTTTAAAGTAAATTATGATTTTAATTAAATATTAAATTAATAATAATTAGAAAATTATTAATGAAAAATGGAATTCATTTTTGGATTCTACACGTCTAAAAATGTTTGGGGTATATTTTTGGGATTTTTATGAGATACTTGAATTTTTGTTGAATAGTGAAATACCATAATTTACAAAAATAAGCTAAATAAGCTAATTATAGAGTCATGTGTGATGTTTTGCTGATGTAAGCCCACTTGGTTCGGGATCACAAGATAAAATTACTATTCTTGGTCACTCAGGACTCACTATTCCTTGTATTAGGGGAAACTAATAAACTAATGAATTTTATATTAAGGAAACCCCTCTCCCCTCTACTATAAAAACCACCCTTCACACCCTCATTTCCTCACACCTCTCAAGCTCCAAGCCTTCTATAAACTCTAACCAAACATCCTCCCTCGCCCCTATCCCATGTTCAATAGTTTCTGGTCTCATAAAAAGACCAAGCCTAACTTCCTTTTGGAGAATCTCAAGAGGAAGAATCAAGAGGTAATTTCTCTCCCTCTTCTCCTTTAATTTCCTTTCAAGTTCAAGTTCATTCCTTGATCTCTCACCACCTATCATCATCTAAATGGTATTATAACTCAATTATTATACATCTAATGTACTTTTATGATGATAATGGGATATTATATCATCCAACCCCCTTTCCCTCTTCCTTTTATTTCATTAAAGGGAACGTTGTTCGTGAGGTGTTAATTTATAACCTTCAAGAATGACATGCTTTCTTCTTCCATTTATACCTTCAGATCTGTTCAAGAGACCATTTTTATGGTTGAACCAGAATTTTTTATATGTATTATTTACTATTTAATGTTTTGGAAATAAATTATGGCCATATTAATAAGTGATAAATTAAAACAAGTTTGTTGTGATTGAAAAACCGCCCAAATTATCCCAAATAATCATAATTTAATTCTTATCTAATGATTCACCCACAAGGATCTAATATGATTCATTATAATATAATTAAAACTCCTTTAATATAATTAATGACATGTAATATCAGTTCTGAATGTTTACCCATGTTCTACCAGAACTTTAATTTAAGAATACAAGTGAACTACACAAGGAAACCATAAAAACAAACATTCTCGAATAATGTTTTAAAACTCTATAACTCATCCAAAGGAACATAAAATCACTAAATGAAACTATAACGAACCATATTAATGTACACAAGGTTTTTTATTTCTAATTAATTAATATAATGTCATTATACAGGAAATTAAAGAGAGGGAAGCATTCAGATACAAGGTAAGGGGAAATTCTTGAACCCAACTTTCATCCTTCGGGTTCCCCCTCTTTCACTCCTTTTGATATGGTTACTCCTTAAAAATATTTTTTCATCATTATCTTTAATATTCTGGGATATACATGTTTTTCACTGGTATTTATGAAAACCCAAATGTTTTCCAAAATAACTCTTCTTTCAAGAACACACCTTTTACTTCTCATTCAAGATTAACGGTGCTTGTAACATGTATGTTATTCCCTCATTATTTTGGGAACACAATGTTAATGAATGTGTTCTTATGAGATAAAACCCATTCCTTTTCATGGGTTCATTATGTTAATTTATTTTATATGTTCATTGTGGCTTGCATGATAAATGATAATGTTATTATATGACGGGTGCGCCCGGAATTATATAGCGCAATATGAATGTTTAAATGTGATGGGTGCGCCTGAAATTATACATCACTCCAATGCATTGGGTAAAGTGATTAATCTCATGAGTAAATGTGAAATTTTGTGTGAAAAAGATTCTAGCTTGGTTCACAAGTATTTGTGGTAGTTAACCACTAAGACATGATGTTTCATTTTTATGCATCGCCACATTTCAATTCTTATATATGCTTCCTCTCATGTTCACGATATTTTTCCCATGTTATGATTATGATCACCCCATGCTATATTATTCCTATCTATCCTCTTACAGGGGTTCTTAGCTCACACCTTTTGATGTAAATTTTCATGTGGCTATATGTACTAAGGAGAGGACAAGTCACAGTAAGAATCTTGAGAAGAAGAAATTAAATAAATGTTTATGCTTGATGTTTTATTTGTTATGTGTGGTCCTTGTTTTCCCAAGACAATAAACCTTTAGATCCTATATGTGTAATACTATTATGTTGTTTATCTTTAAAATTATGTAATAGTAATGTAAAAAAAGGCTCAGGTCGCTATATTCTCCCATTTCCACATGGGTATAGGAAATGGCTACATCACCCCTTTGGACTTTTGTTGCTCTGCTTTAACTTTCTGACATACCATGGACCTTGAGATATATTCTGCAATCTCCTTCTTCATGTTATCCCACTATAAGTGTTCTCATATATCTCAGTATATCTTGGTACTCCTTGGATGGATAGAGAATTTTGAGCTTTGTGAATTTTATAATAGATCCTTCTTTATCCCGAGTGATGAAGGCACACAATGCCGCATTCCAAAATAAATCACACCATAATCATCAATTTGGTACTCATGAATATTCCATTCTTTAACTGCATTCAACTTATTTTGTGACTCTAGATCATCCATTTGTGCCTCCTTAAACTTCTCTTGGATAGATGGTTTCACAATAATTTGGGCAAGATAGGATGTATCCCCTTCCCTTATGGTTTCCAAATTCATCCTTTACATATCCCAGAAGATAACGTCTTTCTCAATCCGTAGCATGGATAGATCAATAGTTTATTTTCTACATAGAGTATCAACTACCTTGTTCACATTTCTAGGATGGTAGTGAATAAATCAATCATAATCCTTGATTAGATACAACCATCTCCTCTGATTCATGTTGATCTCATTTTGCGTGAATATATACTTTAGGCTCTTGTGGTTGTTGTATATGTCACTCTTCTCGCCATAAAGGTAGTGATTCCATATTATCAGAGAATAAATAATGGCTTCTAGCTCTATATCATGCATTGGGTAGTTATTATCATCGATCTTCAGCTTCCGTGAGGAGTATGCTATCAAATTATCATTTACATGACTACACAAACTGATCCTTTCTTTGAAGAATCGCTATGTATAACAAAACATTCTTCACTTTTCGAAAATGTGAGTACATGTGTAGTGATTATCCTTCTCTTTATCTCCATGAAGCTTCCGTCAAATTCTTCAGTCTAGACATACTTTACCCATTTCCTTGTTAACTTAGTTAGTAGGCTTGACAATTGTGAGAAATATCTCAGAAAACATCGATAATACCCAAATAATCCAAAAAAACTAGGGATTTCCGTGACATTAGAGGGCCTGGGCCATTCCTCAATCACCTTTGTTTTTAAGGGTCCGCATAAATTCCTTACATGTGATCAAATTTCCCAAAAACATGACTTACTTCATCCAAAAGTCAAACTTTTAAAACCTGGTGTACAACTTATCCATTCTCAATGTCGCCAACACATGTCTTAGATGTTCTTCATGTTCCTCCTTTATCTTGGAGTAGATGAGAATATCATCGATAAAAACTACCATAAATTTTCCTAGGTAATGTCTTAAGAATCGATTCATCAAATCCATGGAGATTTTAGGGGCATTAGTAAGTTCGAAGGGCATCACTAGACACTCATAGTGCCCATACCTTGTTCGAAAGGTAGTCCTCTGAATATCTTTCATTTTCACCGTAAGTTGATAATATCTAGAATGAAGATCCAACTATGAGATGTATTTATCTCCTATTAACTGATCTAACAACTCATCAATCCTTGGAATAGGATACTTGTTCTTTATGGTGACCTTGTTGAGTTCCTGATAGTCAATACCCAACCGCATTGTTCTATCCTTCCTCTTCACAAAGATCACTAGCGCACCCCGAGGTGATTCACTTGGTCATATGAATCCTTTGTCCACATGATCTTGCACCAGCTTTTTTAACTCCTCTAGCTCAATAGGATCCATCCTATAGGGACACATTAAGATAAGAGTAGCTCCGGGTACGAGTTCTATTGAAAACTCCACCTCACAATCCAAGGGAAGTCCGGGTAACTCTTCAGGAAATATATCACCGTATTCCCTCACGATGGGAATTTTCACAAGGATGACACTTTAATTTGACTCAAGCATTTTTTAAAGGTATACTTATTAATATGGAATCAATACCCTCATAGTTGATGGATTTTTCAAAGGAGATGCATGATCTTCCTTACTTTTGTAGAAATGAATGGGATGGTTCTGAATATGAAAAGATATTTCCTTTTCTTGAACATTGATATGTTCTCTATATAACAAGAGACAATCCATTCAAATTATAGTGTCGAATTCCACTAAGTTAAGTATTACATGATTTTCTGGAAGAATCTTCTGACATACACCAATAAGAGATGAGTCAAACACTTGGGTTGCAATTATTGCACCACTTGGTGTTTTTACAGATATCTATACATATATGTTCCAGGGCTTAAATTATATAGTTCTATCAAACATACATTATATAAAGGAATGTCTATAAATAGAATCACATAAGACATTTTCCATTCTTGAGTGAATAGGAAGTGTACCTTGTATGACTTAATTATCTTGATACACTTATGTAGTAGTGATTTCATAAGCCTTTCCTTTTTTCCTCTGGCTTTGGAGGCTACTAACACTGATTACCCTCGAGAACTCGAGGTTTAGTGCACTGACTTGCATAGTTCTCGTTCTCCCTACAGTTGTATCATTAAACTGTGTGTGGTTATCTCCTTTCTTACACTACATTCTCCTTCATTTTCATGTATTTCTTGATACTCTTGAGCATGGTGGACTTATTTCCCACACTTTAAGAATTTCCCCTTCCCTTTGAGGTAGTTCCCATGATGCAACTTCCCACATTTTTTGCATTTGGGTCGTTGAGTTTTCTTCCCACTTTTCTCGTTAGATACTCCAGCATGAAACTCCATATTCTTTTTCTAATCACTATATTCATGGGACCATTCTCCAATATCCATATCCACTTTTAGAGCATATCAAACAATTTCTTCATAACTATCAAATTCTTTAATTACGAGATCTTTTTTATGGTGTGGTATTAATACACTAAAGAATCTATTAATTTTTCTATCATTGTTGATAACAAAACCCGAATCATACCTTGCAAGCCATGTAAAATTCGCTTCCTAGGATGTGAAAAATTCTCCTTATTTTGGATTGATCTTAATGAATTATTTCACCACATTCATATTAAGAGTTATTGGGAAATACATGTTATGAAACATGATCTTAAAGTCTCCCCATTCCATATCTTCAATTTTATCAATTGGTTTGGTGTTCTTAATAAAATCCCACCATTGATCAGCCTCTATATATTGAAGATAAACTGCTAAAGTCACCTTCTCTATCACAGAATATTAAAGCACAAAAAATAATTTCTCTATGGACATTACCCAGTCTTCTACAACTAGTGGATCAGAAGACCCACTAAATGTTAGTAGTCGTTGCGGCATAAAACACTCGACAACCAGTTTCTCCCTCTTTGGCGAAGGAGGAAATTTCCCATTATTCAAGTTATTGTTTATAACCTAAGATAGTTGTGAGATCATCACCATGAAGTTTTTAACTCCACCTCACAAAGAATTTGGGATGTCGTTCAGGAAATCGTTGCATTGGCCCTCTCATGGCTTGTCGGCCTGGTTTCTTCGAGTTCCCACTATTTTCTAAAATTGAAATGGTTAGAGAAAAACATAATTCATCAAGTCATGAATAAGTAAATTTTTCATTTCTACAATTTTCACTAAAATAATAACTTATGGGACCCCTATATAAATCTTTCTGTGTGTATATTTTTACTTAGTCTCATGCTATATGTTTTCTCTAGGGTTCACTAATCCTAATACCCAAATTAACTAATCCTTGCCTCTGATACCAACTATTGCGACCCTAAATTTCTTACATTACAATTACAAAATTATGAAGATGAAAAATATAATTTTATTACACCATGAGGATCCAAAGGTTTATTGTCTTGGGAAAACTAGAACCAAACATTACATTTACAACATCAAGGATAAACATTTATTTAATTCCATCTTATCTAGATTCTTATTGGAACTTTTCATCTCCTTAGTACATATAGTCACCAGAGAATATACATCAAAAAAGGGGTTAGATAAAATCCTAGTAAGAGGATAGATAAGAATAATATATATTTGGGTTATAATAATCATAACATCATCATCAAAATCATTAGAGGAAACATTGATAAAAGACTTGAAATGTGGGAATGATTAAAAATAAAACATCATGTATTAGTGGTAATATTCCACACATAGTTTTGAACAATGATAGAATCATATTCAAAGATCTTTTCACTTTAACTCATGAGGTTCACCACTTTACCCAATGCATTGGAGCATTGCATAATTTCAGGCACACCCGTCACATTCAAACATTCATATTGTGCCATATAATTCTAGGTGCACCCACCACATCATAATGTTTTCATTATCATGATTGAAACATAGAAAATATATCAAAAATAAACATGTAAAGTAATGAGTTTTAACTCATAAGAACACATTCATAAAATTTGGGTTCCCACAGGAAAGGGGGAATAACATACTTGATACAAGAACCGTCATCCTTGGGTGATAAGTAAAAGGTTTGTTCTTGAAAGAAGTGTTCATTTGGAAAACATTGTGTTTGATAGAACATCCAGTAGAGAACATTTATATCCTAGAATAGGTAAGATAATTTTGAAAAAATTATTTTTATAGTGTAACCATACAAAAAATGGAGTGAAAGAGGGAGAACAAGAAGAAAGAATGTTGGGTTTGAAAATTCCCCCTTAACTTGTATCTGAATGATTTATTCACTATAATGTCATGTATAACAACATTAGACTAATTAATTAATAATTAAATACAATTTTATACATTAATAATATTAATTAATGTTTTATTATGTTCAGTTATGGGCTTTTTTATGACTTATATAGTTTATATTCATTGTTTGGGAATGCTCATTTTTATGATTTTCTTGAACGAATCACTTGTATTTATGAATGGAAGTACGTGTAGAACATGGATAAACATACATAACTATTATTAAATGTTATAAATGATATTAAACTAGTTTAAATGATCTTATAATGAATTATTTTATATACCATGTGGATGAATCATTAGATAAGATTTAATGATGATCGATTTAGGTTAATTTGGGGGATTTTTGGAACACAACAAACATATTTTGATTTATCATTTAGTAATATGTATATAAGATAGTTCCAGAACATTAAATAGGATATTATACATATAATATAATCTGGTTCAACCATAACAATTGTTTTCTTGACCATATCTGAAGGTGGTAATAGAAATTGAAAACATGTTGTTCTTAAAGGTGACAAATTAACACCTCATGATCAACATTTTCCTTTTTAAAATAAAAAGAAGAGGAGAAGGGGGATGGATGATATAATATCCCCTAATTATCATAAAATTCAATTATTTTTAGTATTATTTAGTTACCATACCATGTGGATAAAGACAGCCAGGGATAGAATAATAAAAGAACTTGAAATTGAAAAGAAATTAAAAGAAAAGAGGGAGGGGAATTAGCTCTTGAGTTATCCTCTTGAGATCCTCCTCAAGGAACCTTGTATGGGCATGAGGGAGGGGATATGGAATATTTTTGGATATATTTTAGACAAGGATGAAATCTTGATATGTGTGAAGAAATGAGGGTGTGAAGGGTGGTATTTATAGGGGAGGGGAGAGGTGTTTTCAAAGTATTTTAATCATTAATTAATTAATTATCCAAAAGACAAGGAATAGTGAGTGTTCCTTGAATAAATAAAGTAATTCAATGATGTGAATCCAAACCATATGTGATTACATTAACATAACATCAACCATGACTCCATAATTCATGGATTTTACTTATTTTGTAATTTACCAAAATTCACTATTCATTAAAAATTCGAGTATTTCAGAAAAATCCAAAAAATTCACCACAACCATTTTATGATGTTTAGAATACAAAAATGAAGTCCATTTTCCAATTTTTTTTTAAAAATGATTAATTTAATTTTTAATTAGTTTCATAATCTACTTGAAAAATACATATTTTTAAGTTAAAACTGATTTCATAATAATTTCAAAAATTACATAAGTTCTTTTAAAAAAACCAGAAGACATAGAATTGATAATATATGAAAATAATTTAGGAGAATAGATTTTTCTATAAAATTAATTTATTAATTATAATTAATTATTCATGACATACAAAAATACCAATACTTACTATGGTCATATTTTCACTTATAAGACGCCTAAATTTTATTTAAACATTCTTGGGTTAGGTTACTATAATTATGGATGATTCACTATTAGTAAGGTTTATATTAATATTCATAAGGGTAGGTCAATATTCATAAGGTTAGGTTATTATTCACCAAAAATTAATTTTTCCTATCGGACTCCAAACATCTTGCTGATCTCAACCGTGTATGTCAGATTTTCAAAATTCAAAACACAAAATTAGAAAATTTGTGTTTAAAGGATACATAGTAGTTAATTTTAGAATGATGTTACATTGTGTTTCCTAATTTGATTATACTTTAAGTCATTATTATAATAAGGGAACTACATTGATAAATATTTGGATCGTTACAGAGTTTCCCAATAGTGACTCATCCATTGGTAGCTCATCTAACATAGATTCATCCACACGTAGCTCATGCTAGTAGCTCAACAAACAATGCATTGCACCAGAATGTCGTCACTAGTATCTCATCCAAAAATAGTTCATACATGTACCTCACCGAATGGTGATTCTCACCAGTATATCATTACCAATATCTCATCCATCAGTATCTCACACAAGTGAGTCATATTCAACAGTTTTTCAAAATTTCAAAATTTTCTAGTTTTTCCAGTTTCCCCCTTTAATGTATTTTTTGACATGAAATGAGTTTAATTTAATATTCAAAAGGTTTTAGAGACGTTTCTCATCATATATGTCTTCTAAAAACTTGAATCTTCCTTTTACTAACAACCATGTGGGCTTGGTTAAGATCTACCTTTAATAGATTTTAAAAAATGTTTCTCCCATTGATATAGAATAAACAATTTCTAAATATGTGTTTATTTATTCATTGTGTGCTCTTGTTTTCACTTGTTGTGCCCCTAACCCTTTTTCCCGAAGGATTCGTGTAGTTCTGTAGCACCTTTTTGGATTGTGTTTCCCCTAGAGGCTTTTCCTGGCTCCAAACCCTTCATTTGAGCACAATAATAGAGTCTTGATCATCCATTCATTGAGGTAGGGATCCCTTCATCTCTCTTTTTTGGGGTATCATACATGGTGGGTGTATGAATGTATCCCTTATGAAAACAGTAGAATACCAAATAAATTAAGATAATTGAATCAGTTTAAGTTCAAAGTCTAGGTATGGGAAAAGTAACTTATGTTCGGCTTTGTTATCTATTGTTGTTGTGAATTGCATTCTCTATATGCCTCCTAAAAAACCTGGTCATTGGTTGTATTTATTTGAACACTGAGTAATGATTATGGAATGCATGATTTTTGGTTTTCTATTAAAGAATTGTTATGAAATCATTTAACAATGTACACTTGGCTAATAATTGGATTCCCTAGGATCAAATTATTTATATGATAACCCTGATAGTTAAAAGGTGTAATTAAATAATAGATTTCTCATTAAATATAAATATGTTTTGTTTCGTTTGTGTGGTGGTACAGTTGTGAGAGACGTTATGTGTTGTAGGGTGGTTCTGAAGGCATAATGGAATATTAGGATGAAAGATTGATTGAATGTTAAATATATGGGTAGTGTTGTGAAAAGAGGTGTCAATCGAGTTATTATATATTGTGTAGTTCGCTGTGGTGTGGTTAGGAAGGTGGGATTCCATGAATAGTTGTGATGGGTGTGCTATAGTCATAATGAGATGTGTTGCTTGGTGTCGCAATGAGTTGGGGGATTTCTGTATTAAGATGATGGATTGGATAGAATTAATTAGAAGAATTATGATAGATATGGTTTTTATAGATAATTTGGTTGGATTTTCTCCTTGAGTAGCATGCCAAAAGCTTCACTCCATGTTTTGGGATCAGTTTTTTCATTTCCTGAATGGGTGTTAAACGGAGTGGAAATATGAATTTGGTTGAATTTACAGTGGTTCAACTTCCTCTATGTGACTTTTTCTTTACATCTTGTTATGTGATATTCTTGTTAGTTTCTCATATAGTAATTAAATAAATTTATTTTTTAATAAATAATGATAATTTGTTAAATGAATTGGATGGGGGTATGATTTGAGTTGTGACTTGTTGTGTTATTGTAAATTTAGAGGTAGTATAAAAGGAGGTGTTGTGATTTTGTTGTTGGTTGAATACCTATTGTATAGGCTTTAGTTTTTGGTATTATATATGTATTACTTGTATTTTCCTTGTTATTTCCATACACACCCCCATCCTAGTGTAGCATTATGTTTCTAACACCCCCATTTTCATGGGAAGGGTTTACTTCCAAAATATTCGGGTGGGAGTATGGATGGATGACCACCCCATCTTAACTAATCCCTCTTTCAGGTGGAGATATCCCATGTTTCTTCAGGATAGTTGTGGTTTAGGAGGACTAGGTGTGTATAGGAATGTTGGGTTTCCAAGGTGTCATCAGGATGTCATTAGATGTGCTGTGTTCCCAGGTATATTCAGGAAGTGATGTGATGTGGTATGTGGCCCATGTGTCTGTGGGTGACATGTATCTATGAGGTTTCAGTGTTTGTGGGTGGGACATGCTGTGGTAGTGGCCCAGGTGCATGCGAGTGAGATGTGTTGTGGTTGTGAGGCCCATGTGTGTGAAAGCGGGTTGTGGGTCATTTTTTTTGCCGAAGAGTTGGGTGTGCTGGAAAATTTTCTGCTAAGGTGTGAGAGCAGATAAGCAGTGGGAAAGTGGTGTGGGCACCCTATCATCTATGTGATTACTATATTACATTATAGGACTTGAATTATATTTTAAACGTTCCTTGGTGAGGTGGGGATGGTTAGTCTGCCTTATTAGGTTCTATTGGTTCTATTGTTTTCTCATAGGATAATTTGTATGCTTCTCCCACTTTTTCACGAGTTACATTGGTTTATCCTAAGGAGTGTACTTGTATGCTATCCTTTGTATATAAAACTTTTTTTGGGTTTCTAGGAGGACTACGTAGACCATGTAGGGAAATACAAGGTTATACACTGTGGACATTTTTTGTGTCGCTGCTTATCATTTTTTGTATTTACTTTTGTGTTTTTATTGTATTTTTAACTGTTTTATTTTAAACATGCATGTGGGATGGATTTGATTTTCCTTTATATATGTCTTGGAGTTATTTGGGGTTGATACATCTTAACTTCTAATCTTTTTTACTATAAAATGGTCAATTCATTCCATTTTGTGAGATTTGTATACCCTTGGTGCTTGTCGCCATCTTGGGGCCTCCTCGAGGTGGGACTCAGTGGTCATTATCTGTCTTTCATAATTGACAGCTCTAAAGGGGTATCATTGGTGGGAGGGGGTCATGATAGACAAAATGGAAACTAATAAAAAACATTCATATTGTTTTTATAATTTATTTAAATCGTCTATATGTCATTTGTGACATGTAAAAATCAGACTCACCTCAGTATGATGTGCAGTGTTGCTGGTATGACTCCAAGTGTGTATTTTTATTTAAAATTGAAAACAATTTTAATAAAAAAGACAATTAACATACTGAAAACTATGAAAAAACATTTTCATTATTTTGATACTTTAAGAAAATGATCAATATGTTATCTGTGATTTGTAGGAATCCGATTAAACTCAATCTAATGCATAATGTTATTAGTATGACTCCAAGTGTGTGTTTTTATTTAAATTGGTATCAATTGTAGTAAAAAAAGGAAAGTGACATACTAAAAAATGCGATAACACATTTTTATTGCTTTTATACTATAATAAAATGATCTATAAGTCATTTTTGATGTGTAGGAATCATCCTCACCTCAATCTGATGCACAGTGTACCTGGTATGACTCTATGTGCGTCTTTTTATTTACAATTCACATTAATTTTAGTAAAAAAAGACAATTGAAAAACTAAAAACTAAGAAAAAGAATTCATATTCTTTTTATACATTAGTAAAATGATTCATTAGTCTTTTTTATGTGTTGGAATCAGTCAAACCTCAATCAGAGTCATAATGTTCAATGTATGACTCAAAGTGTCCATTATCAGTATAAAATTGACATTTTAGATCAGAAATTGTGTCACTCATTGAAGAGAATGAAAAAATGATCATATTGTCTTGGAAATTTATAAAAATATTCATAATTAATTCTTTATGTATAGGAATCATTATTATATAGAACTGAAACACAAAGTTATTGGTATAACTCTAAGTGTCTGTTTCAAGTTTAAAATGAAATTTTAGTAAAAAATACAAGAGGCATTCTTAAAACCTAGAAAATACATTTAGATTTTATTAATAATTTATTATATTAACCCTTAAGTCATTATTTTTTATATTAATCAACTAAACCTCAATTTGATGCACGATGTGACCAATATGACTCCAAGTGTGTTTTTTATTTAAAATTGACATTAATTTTAGTAAAAAAGACATGTTACCTAATCAAAACCCAAAAAACTGAAATCATATGGTTTTTATAATTTATTAAAATGATTTATATTTAATTTTTAAATGTATGAGTTCACATCACCTCAATCCAACACATAGTGTGACCGATATGACTCATCGTGGGACTTTTTATTTAAAATTGACATCAATTTTATTTAAAAATACATGTTTCATACTAAAAACCAATAAAATGAATCCATACTGTTTTAATAAATTTGGAAAATGATCCATATTTTATTTTTGACTTGTAAGAATTATTTACACCTCAATATAATGCATAGTGTGACCAGTATGGCACAAAGTGTTTCTTTTTGTTTAAAATTGACATTTTTTTAAAATGACATGTGGCATACTAAAAAATGATAAAAAAAATTTAGATTGTATTTATAATTTATAAAAATAATCCCTAATCTAATATTGATTTATTGTAATAATCCACACATCAATCTGATGAACAGTGTTCTACATAGGACTCAAAGTGTTTTTTATCGTTTTAAAATTGACATTTTAGTTCAAAAACAATTTCACCCACTAAAAACCAAGAAAATATACACAGATTGTATTGATAATATATGATAATGATTGATAAGTCATTTTGGATGTTTATGAATTATTATCACCTCAAACTGACACATTATATGATATTAATGGCTCAAAGCGTGTGTTTCCTATTTAAAATGGAATTTTAGTAATAATGATAAGTGACATACTCAAAACTGGGAAAACACATTTAGCTTATTTTAATACATTTTTGAAACGATCAATAACTCATTTGTGACATTTAGGCATCAATATCACCTAAATCCATAACACAATGTGTCCGTATGACTCCAAGTGTGTCTTTCTATTTAAAATTCACATTAATTTTAGTAAAAAAGACAAATGACATACTCAAAAATGAGAAAAAAATAATTGTTTTGATACTTTATAAAAATGATCCATAAGTCATTTTTGACCTATCAAAAACTTAAATACCTCCATATGATCCACTATGCACTCGATATGACTCAAAGTGTCTGTTATGCATTTAAAATTGACATTTTATTTTTAAAAGTGTGTTACTTAATGAAAATCAAGAAAATGAACATGTATTGTATTGATATTTTGGTAAATTTTTTAATATTTCATTTTTTACTTGTAGAAGCCTGTCTCATGTTAAACTGATACATGATGTGACCGGTATGACTTAATGTTCACGTATTCAATTTAAAATGACAATTTTGTTAAAAAAATAAATAACATACTCAAAACTATGAAAACACATTTAGATTGTTTTGATACATTAGAAAAATGATCCATATGACATTCCTGACATATATTAATTGACATCACTTCAAATTGACACATAATGTGGTCCTTATGACTCAAAGAGTGTGTTTTCAATATATAAATGCCATTTTTGTTGAAAACATGCATCACATCGCCAAAACTGAGAAAATGAGATCATATACTTTACTCATAATTTTATCTTCTATTACTTAATTAATTTACATATCATTTTATATTATAATTATTTAGTTAATTTTCATAGATATAATACTTGAAGATGAGCAAGAAATTATGTGACCTAGAAGAATCATCCACAATCCAATTTGATACATGGTGTTCTTTGTATGACTCAAATCTTACTTTAAAATTGACAAATTTTGTTTAATTTATGTCTTTATAGTATTACTAACATAATAATTTTTTTTCTAATGTAGGTGCATTCTTTTTCTCAATATGGGTTCATTTGTCCAGTAATAACATGATTGGGGGTTTGGGACTAATGACAATAGAAGTTTTATGTTTTTGAATGCAGGTGATAATTTTTAGTTACTTTTATAATTGTATAAACTAAATTTTGAAATATTTATAATAGTGTTTTTTTAATGTTTTTATTAATTTTTTTCATTTAAATTATTTATTTACAACCTGTTTTTCTATTTTTTTTCTACTGTATGGTGATATAAATTTAACAGCACACTGTACTATTCCCCTTTATTAGCACTAGTTAAAGAGATTATAAATGGGGTCCTTTATCAGTGTGAAACAATTGTCGATAAAAGGTCCCATTATTAGTTCTATTTTTTGGTTGATGAATATTCCACTTATTAGATCTTTTTTTATCATTGATAAAAGCCTAAAGATTTACTTGTTCTCTAGTAATCAGTGTTTTTTGCTGATAATGGAAAATTTTAGCACTGTTAAAGGCCTTTTTTTTAGTAATTATAATTCATCAAAACACCTTCCACACACAATATGTAGTCATATAAAATCAAAAAAAATAAAACACTACACTAAGTTATTAATATACATTATGTACACTAAAGACTATCCATTTAAGACATATATCATGGCTATCTAGATTCTGATTGAAAAATCTAGAGTCTGATTTGAACAAAAAATCATTTCATGGTATGTATATGCAACGATGATTAAAAATCATTATGATTCCATATTTAAAATAAATAATCTTATTAAATCTATATATAAGGTTCCCCCTATCATATTATTCCCTCAGAGAGTCTATTCCTATTAAGAATGTTGTGTTTTCCAGAATATAAAAGAAATTTAATTTCAATATGGGTATACAAACAACTATATTCAATATCCAAAATACACCTCCAAACATGCTTTTAAAAATTCAAAATTTTACATAAATATTAGATCATTTCTCAATCCAACCTATATAAAATATTTTTTTAATTTAATATTTAAAAAGGAAACTAATTCACATTAGCTATCCATTTTAAAATTTATATTATGATACACTCTTACAAATAAAATGTTCCAAATAATTACTATATTTGAAAACGAATTAACTCTTAAAATATATGGAACTGAATTGGTTCTTATCTGAGTTCCACCCCCTTTTGAAATTCAAATGGAACATTCCATTTTGAAAACAACCAATTATCATAAAAACAACAAGAATTAAAAGATCAGTTTTAAAATAAGCGCCCCCCTTATTTTTTGACCATATTGTTGTTAAATATCTTTTACACAAAGATTTATGACAATTTAAAACAAATAATGGGTTAAATTAAAATAAAATCCATTTTCCATTATGCCATCCTCTTTTCAGTATCACGACCAACCTATTGCTTATTCTATCCTCCCTTTACTAGTGAACATTAATTGGATCTCTATAAGTATCCATTTATAATGCATTATCACACATAATTTCTTAGGTATGATGAAACATATAACATATAAAAATAGTAGGGAAAAAACATATAATATTATCAGTAAAAAATATTGAAAAGAAACAATATCAACATCCTTACTAGTATATTAGTAAATAGAAAAGAGTTTAACGTAGGAACTAGATTTTGATAATACCTTTTCAAACATGTTTTACTCATAATTACAAAAAATTATAACTAGGAAGCATGATTAGTAGAATAAAGATGTTGAAAAATTGATATTTAACATTCTGAAAAGTGGGAAATAGAAGAGAATGATAACATAATTAGTCACAAATCATTGAAAAATGCAACATAGAACATTTAAAATTAAGAAATGCCAAAAAATTCATTTATTAATACATTTAGTTATAAAATACCCAAGAAATTAAAAAGAAACATGATTAATATTGATGTTGAAATTTAAAAATGTAAGAATTTCCAATATTACATTTCAAATATCATTTTAATAGTATATAAATGATCATGAAATACATGAAATGATCATCAAAATTACCAATATAAAATTGAATATTTAGGAAGATATCATTTATCATGATCAATAATTGAATCTAAATAATATATATAGATCATGATCAATAATATAATATCAAACCTTAATCACTATCTATCAAGTATGATAATCCAGTAAAATATATTCAAAAAATAATTTTTTAACTTATACTGATCTATTATTCACTAATAAATAAATAGGATTAAACAATTTATATATATTTTGTATTTTATATAATTTTAATCTTCAACAAATTCAAACTCCATTATAAAAAACTACATGTATGAACCTAGTATTTCATGCCTCCCAACCTGTTTCGACACACTAATGAATAATCATGATTCAATAATCTACAAGGGTCTTTTCTCCAAACTATTCCATGTACACCTCTCATGCTACACATTATTATACATGATACATCATATGAAAATACTCATATCAGAATATCATTCCTAAACCAAATAGTAATACATCCCTGGGTAACATGAGCTTCCATAATAAAGTGGTTGATCATGCATGTCTATGGGTTTAATTTTAATTTTTGATAGTCATTTATCCTACTTATAAATGATAAAGTTTTAATAAAGTTCTAACCTACCACTCTCACACAACTTGAAACAATCCCGACTCAGATAAAATAGTGGTACTCAAGGCATTGCGCCATTGACCCCAAGAGCAATCCTTGATCCCCAAGGGCTAGTGACCACTATCATTATTCTTAATATATTAATAGTGAATGGATTACTGACTAAATGCAATAATATATAAAAAATAATCTCAATAATTTGGTATAACTCATTTTTATGTCAGATATCTATAAAATAAAATTTGATACCGAAATGTTAATTTAAGAATAAATAGAAGTATAACATACCAAAATATATATATATATATATATATGAATTCATATCATACAAATTTATTTTAAGACCATAATATAAAATCAAGCCACATATATAAACCATGAAAAAAAGAAATAAAGGTTCAAAAATTGAAATGAATTGGAAATGATCAAAACTTGTCCTCCAACAACCCATCCATCTACTCCAACAATATTATGTTGGAAGAAAATATACAAATGAAATGAAAAACAAATCCACAAATAACCAATAAAAAATATTGTAACTTTTTATATCTTAAATTTAATTAAAGAGATGATTCATGTCCCATAGGGTGTCCATATAGGGTGTGACCATAAATACCCAATAGGAAACAACCAACATAGTCTCATCACGTACAACGATATAAAAGGATTATGAAAGAAAATCTCTACAAATTTACATGATATAAGAAAAATTATATAATGATATGCATCATTACTAAAAGTGTTTGATAATAAAGTATATTTTCTATTGAAATCATATACCAGTATACATGATTCTCTATAAATCTATAAAATGAATATCATATCGCAATAGAATAAAAATAATTTTCAGGAACATCTGGCAATACTTCTTTGATCATGGATCAAAACCCATATAGAGAACCTTTCAACCATAAAAGAAAAGTTGATCAATTTTTTTAAAAAATATTTCCTTTATAAGAGGATATATATATATATTTGAATCTATAGTTATCCCCAAATTGAATGAAAAAAGGATCAAGTGATAGTGAACCCTTTTCATCCAAACATAGTTGGTAAGGATGATGAAGTACTTGAAATCCCCCACATTCCTCACAGAGGAGGGTAAAATGGTTGAGTTATAGACTACCCCTATTTTCCTCTCATGAGAGGGAAAAATGATGAAGTGATAGAGAACCCATATTCTTATCATATATGATAGTACACTAATATTATAAACAATTATACTTCAAGTTTGACTTAGTTCACATATATTATATTAGAACCTATAGGACTACATTGAATTACAATATATGAAAAATAGAGAAAAATAGTGCTACTAATTAAAAACACTATATAAATAATCATTAATTTTCATAGACAGATCAATACCACCTAATAATATTTCAATATAAGGCTTAAATATATAGAAATAAAAATTATCTACAACACAAAAATAAACATGTTTAATATTAATCCATATACCTTCAATACTTTCAATAATAAATATGGTCTATAATAAGAAAAGCACGTATTCTATATCAACATAGCATGCATGTTCCAAATTAGTAATTTGAAATATATTTAATTAATAATCCCACTAATGTTTGAATATAAAATTCCTCTGAAAGAACCCAATTAAAAAAATTTTGTTTTCATATTTATTTGATATATTTTGAAACATTTTAGAGTTTACATATCTAGTAAGAGTATTATCAACTCGATTCTCAACAACAATGTGAAATTTTATTTCACATCCACACCTTAGACATGTGAATAGACTTTTCATACCAACAAATCCTTATAATTGATCACTTTTCCTTATTCATCATACATTTCAAAAATACCTATTTTAGTTCTATTGATGTTATGATATATTAACCAAATTGAAAGATCCCATGTTTTATTTTTTCTATTTGGGTTAACACCACATCGATAGTGTTGACCCATCTTTCATCTTTCATTGATTCTTTAATATATGATGGAACTAATTGAGAAAATAGAATGTTATACTCTAAATTTATCATTATATATATTCTCATCTGTTCAAATTTATCTTCCATAATATTTGAATCATCGATCTCATATCCTTCCATATATCATTGAGACTAAGTAGGAATTTCTTCTAATGCTTCTTAAACCATTGATGTGGTCAAAAAATCCACTTCAAAAACTGAATTATGTGCACTACCATATTTTATAACTATATCACCTTCTCGGTTACTATCCTCACAGAAATCTAGAACATTTTTTCTCATTACATAATTATCTTCAACCTCTTTAAAATCACATATCTTCATATTTATTTCCAACTTTTTTTGAAAAATTCATTGGACTTACTATAAACCGATTGTCCTAAAAATATTCCATAATTATATATATCTATAAATTTTTTTTTTCATATTTGTTCAAAATATAAAACTTAATTATAAATAATTTAATGTTTTTAAGTGTTTATTTCCTCATAGGATACATTTTTTATGGTGTCTTATTTTGTCAAGGGCTTGAAGCATCCTAATTATTTTTTATAAATTGTAAGTTGAATTTTTTCCATATGTGTATTGAGATAAAATTTTCAATTTGTAATTTTGTCCAAAATATTAACCATATATTTCAATCTTTCCATAACTCAATTTCATTACTAATTTATTATCGATGAATAATTTTTTTTTGGTGTCATAATTTTCTATATAACATTAAACCTTAAAGAATTTGTACTCTATTCCATTATCCAATCACATAATATTAATTATTATCTTAGTTTCACTTTTTTCACCCTTATAGAATAAATGGTTTCACTCAATTACATCCATTTTATTCAATATAAACATCATTAAACACACCCTAATATAATAATCAATAGAATCATAATATATTATTTTACCATTTTTTCCCAAAAGATTTATTAAAATATACACATCACTATGAGTAAGAAAAAGTATGTTTGATTCCATCTTATTCTCTGGTCAATAAAGGCTTCTTATAATATTTACCTTTAAAAAATAATCAAATGACTTCTCTAAGTAACACATCAGATTTAGAATGTAAGCTTTGACATCAAATATTAAAAAAATTTATATAATTTTACTGATTTATATGTCTGAGAATTTGATATATTTTTTACCTCTTCTACTATAAAGAGACATGTGTTTTCCTTCTAATCCACATGTATAATATATTATTTCATCTCTTTCCTTTCAGTAGTGAATTCCTAGACATTCAATAGTTCAGAAAGCCATTCTGATTGAATCTAACTTCAATACCCAAGTTACGTGGTGGGATCACACTCAAGTGATAATTACAATTACCACCCTCATAAAGCACCTTTATATTATATAACTCATCAACATAAATATCAGTTCTTATGATTCCTTTAATATTCCAGACTATATCATTGTAAAATAATATCATTCCGTTAAAAAAATATTTTACCTTCCTCGAGAGTTTCATGTTCTCATCCATTTGAGATGTACCACTATTATCAAGGATCTAGGTGATAATTTTCATTTTATCTTTAAAGGATATTTCAACCAAGTTATCATTCACATTAATTTTCCCATAAGTACTATGAAATTCCATTTAATAGTGAGAAATAATAAGTTTTCCCCTAATTGATTTTAGTATAAATAGTGAGAATATATTCTTATTGTTTTTCTAAATTGAAAAACATGTTTCACAATAGATTGATTTTCACACATCCATCCTCTTTTGACTACTATAGGATTAATTTTTACCCCAATGTTGAAATTTTTTTGGTCATAAGGCCAAAGAGAGGACAATGAATACTATATCCAAAAAATAATTTCTTTTATATCATATTATATATATTTTATCCTTTTATATTGAATACCGTGTGATTCTACTCTCATATCACTCATTACATCACAACAATTTTTTATTATGGGACTTATGTAGCCAAAGAATTATCAATTCATCAAGAAATTTTATTTTTGTCTCTCTATATTCTTCTAGAAACTAAAAAAAAATATTTTTTATAATACCACGATGACTGAGAACTATAAATAACCTTATACATTCCTATTCAATTAACTCATGTTTTCCCTTCCATTGATGATTCAAATTCATATACAATTCTAATTTAACCCATGTACCTAATTATTTCATTATTTGAAACCTTTATGGTACCATTATTTCCATGTTCTACCATTTAATTTATTTATTATCTAATATTCTCTCTTTCTGTATCTTTTTCATTGATCTACATAACATCATTTCATTTTAAGTTTTTATTTGGGTAAAACAACTTCTTATTCAATAGATTTTACCATTTTTTATCACTCTATGATACTAACAATTAGGCCTCCAATCATCTTATCTTATTATAAAACTTTTAGATATAATACAACTACTTCTTTAGAGTATTCATGAATTACTCTTTATTCACCCACATTTTCTCTAGTTATTTAATGTAGCTGAAAATTTATTATTTTATTTTATTTTCAAATTCCTCATTAAGGATGAGCAGTAAGAAAATTCCAGGTGGGAATAGAAAAAAGGAACCCCATTACACATATAAAAATTAAAAAACATCCAAAAAACTAGATGAGATCACGATATGAGAGACACCCAGGTCATCATCATGAGTACCACTATTTTCATCACCAATCATCATCATCTGGAGTAGCACTGTTGTCTTCTTATCCTTCACCACATGTACATCATCATCCTACCACCACACCAGACACTAGTGAACTTCTAAGACCACTATAATCATTGAAATAATATCACCAAACCGAAAACCAATCTAGAAATATTCATTGAAAACCACAATCCATTGCCATTCCACTATCGAGAATAAAAAAATCAAAACATCACTAAGAACATGGAGAAAAAAAAAATAAGAAACAAAAAACTAGCATTAAAGATCCGTGTCTAAAATTATGGAAGATGCCGAACCACACCTAAAAAACCTGATTATTTCCATTACTACATATTTGAATAGGAGGGGAGATGTAGATCATGAGTTAACTACAATGGTTGAGCAGTCCAGAGATACTAATTGCAACAATGATAATAAAGAGAATACTGAGAACAAACAAAACAGAAGTAGTGACCCAACAATTCTTGAAGGTCTATCGACTGTAAAACCACACAAACCAAAACTTCCTTAAACCACCAAAACATATACATCCTAGATAGGTATATAGGAACAAGATGATAGATCTACATAAGGGTTATTGAAGTCATCCACAGTAGACTATCAACATCAGATCCCCATTATCTCCTTGCAGATGTGAGGGTTAATTGTCACTGATGGAGGAGAAATCCTAGAATAGGGTAAAGAACACATGAGAGAACCAAAAAATAGGGGAGATCGGTAGAACCATCACATAAAACTACATATCTTGAATAAATTTTGTTTTAAATTCACCAAGGTATACATCCTCATTTTAATCATTTTTCTTTCTGACCACAAACATGAATTTGAATTTATTTATGGATGTAATTTTATATTAGACATTTCATTTAGGGGAAAATATCATTCATGGTATTTATACTTATTTACACTCAATATCTACATAATTATACCTTAATAATCACATGCATATTTGAGCTAAAATTATATAGTTAAATAATACCAAAGGTAGTTTCCCATTGAACCATCACTTAACTCTCTTTAAATTGTTCATCAACGGAGACAAAAACTCATATATTATGACATCATTTTCATTTACAGAATCATGTAAATCACGATGCACATAGGTTTTAAGTTCCATATAATTTTACAAATGTATTTATATGATTTCTGGATTCACCCACATCATTTAAAAAACCTGGTTTTAATAAATATTATAAGGAAATAAATTTTCTAGAGAATTTTCATTGAAAGATGATTCCCTTGGGTTATATATTTGTGTAAATGTAATAAGAATTTTATTTAAAATTTGACATCCATAATTTCATTCTTGATAACTCTTATAGATCCTATAACCTCAATAATTCAATTTAATAAGACAATAATTTTCTCTTTTGGACTCATCTTAAACTAATCAAACCTATTATGTGTCTCTAGAAAATATAAGGCCTTAAAATTATTTTCTACTTCATAAATGATGGAAATTTCATCCCAAATTTATTTTTTTGATATGATGTTCAGTACCTTCCACTATAAATATATAATATTCTATAATATTCTAGGCATGATATTCTCTATTAAGAACACAATAAACAATTACTGAAAAGAAACGAATTAACACTGTGCTCTTATTTGGTACACCACTAATGGATACTCTAAGGAGAAAATGTTTATGGAATGTCAATGAAACAAAGGATATAAATACTCAGCGTAGATGATCAATTTTTTTTGAAAGACACATTGTTGATCTAAGGGAACCTCCCTTAAAATATCTCACCATGATTTTCCTTGAGACATAGAATACAAGATGAAGGCTAAAAGGTGAATTATAATGATTATCTAACATTTTATCAACACCAAAAGGAATATGTGTTATCATTCTTCTCCATTATTCTATAATAATTCAATATAATTATTAATTCCCTCATCATCCTATAAAATATATAGATATGTCAGTCACTTTAATTTTCTCTCTATTTTCATATGGTATATCATTATGATTTCCCAATCTAAATTATCACCTATCATCATAAAAAAATATTTCATTTAAACATTAAAAATCCCTCAAATACAATTATCTCATGTAATGCTAGAATTGATCCTACAATTCTATCAATATTTAGTGATTTAAATTTTTTATTTCAATTGATTTCATGTTTATAATAAAATATATCTCAATATTTAAATGTCTATAAATATCTAAAAAATGTAGAATGTATGGGTTCCAAAACACCCATGGTGATGTCGCACATTTTATATTTGAATTCCATGGAATGATTAATTTCACATCCCCAAAACCTGAGACATTTTGAATTTCCTGTTTCACTATTCCATCTATAACCATATTGTGACACAGCTCTGGCCATAGTGTTCTGTTTTATGAGACAAAGAGACTAGAAAAAATATATTTTATTTGTTCAACTACTTATATTAGTTTATCTCAAACATTATAAATACTTTAAATGACTTCATCCATTGCATGGTCATTTTGTAAAATCCCATTTCACATAATCTTTTATATATAAATTTTTTTTGTGATCCAGTTTTTTCCAAAGAGGTAAATTTATATGCCATTAAGAATGAATTTTTTTACAAAGGTTAATGTCAAATTAGGTTAATAAAAGGGTTTAACCAAAATACATGTTTTAAAATACAAACTAAACCTATAATAATTTTATTATTTTTTGGTATTTTAGCCTTAAACTATTTTATCTTTGATATTTTGGCCACTTTATTCTACATTAACATGAAATTTAATTTATTATATTTACATATTTTATGTAATTCCACATTTATCTTTTACTTTAGTAAAAATAGATACCACATATCATAAATTCTTCACACCAAATTGAGAAACTTATCATTATATGACACTACCAAAATATCCCCCAAACATCTATAGATATGTGATATATTTTTTTCTCTACAAAATTCCAAAACTAGGGACTTTAATTAAAAATATAATTGAGGTTCTTTGAGGAATAGTTAATCATTTTAACTGAATATCTTCAAGTTCATTTCTTCTTCTGCCTCTTCTAAATATTATTTTCAAATAATAATAATATAATAAAAGTTTAATTATATTTATTCAATGTTATTATTCTTATGTAATTACCCTTTTTCAGTTATAAATCCATATATTTAAATAGGGAACATAGTTTAGGTGTACATATGTACTAAAACCATGTGAGTCGATACATTCCAATTTTCATCACCACCTCACATGGCTGGAATATATAGGTTCATTGTAGCAACCCGACCCCAAAGAGCCCAGAGTCAGTTTCTTCTTATCAATTACATTGGCATGATTTCATGGAATCACAACCCAAAGGAATGAGATTATAGTAGTCATGGTAAGAAAGATACATAAATAATTCTTAAATTAAAAATGGATAAACTAATTACAACATAATTTTATTCTTCAATATAAATTAATTACATCTAGAATAATGTTATTAAATCTACTATATCCATACATATCATTCATATTTTTCTTCTTGTATTCATGGGGAAAGAAAAATAATAAGTTTGGGATCAAATACTCAGTAATACTAAAATATAGTAGAAGAAATAATTAATCAATGCGAGTAATTATTATGAAAATGTAAATAACTTAACACCGATCCCATTTAATCAATAAAATTAATGTAAGTGCATAAAAAATATTGCAATGTAATATATGGAAACACGTTGCATTAAAATAACTATATAGGATAAAATAATTATAACAAGGTAAGAAATTTAACACATTCTATTTCAAAAATTAATTTAAATAAAATGTATCCATAGATATGACAATGTAAAATATCATGGATGAATAATAACTTAAACTAAAATTTTGGAATTTTTTTTAATGGACTTCATGTATAAGTAATATGAAGACCTAGGACATTAAGACCATTAAAAATAAGGTTTAAAACTATGGATAGAAGACCATTTAATTTGTGAAACTAATCTGTCTCATGCATTGAGGATTTATATAATTTTTGGGCTCTAGCAATCATTTCATGTCCAAATATTTCCTTATATCCAAGAGTTTAAATAAATAATAGGACTTATCAAATATCTATATTGAATAAGGAATAAAAAATTATCAATATTTTCCAAAATAATCAAATAACTATCAAAGTACACACCATATGTATAATGGTATACGGTTTAGGCAATAATAATATCTATGATAAATGAAATAGATAATTAGGGGAAAATTCAATGTTCAATGATCATTAGAGATTGAATTTTCAATGGGACTAACAAATGAATCAAGGAAGTGAATGTGAATACTATATTTGGATATTTAAATAATTAACCATCAAGTGGAAGAATAAGGATGGAATCAAAACAAAAAAATCCAAGTGGATTAAAATAAATTCTTGTTGTCATTGATAAATGAAAATATTATAAATAGAACTTAAAAACATTCTTGAGGAAAATATCCATTTTTTCTGAATTTTTTTTCACTATAAATAACTTATTGAAATATTTTATACAAAAATTATCTTTTAAAACATGAAAATGAAGCTTCAAATAAGTTATGATGAGTAAATCATTACTTTTCATATGAGGTAAAAAGAACATTCCTTTTTCTTGTTAAAAAGTTTATAAAAATTCCATATTTGGAAATCAACAAGAAAATTCCATTTTAGACATTAGAAAAATACTAAAAGGTTAAATATTTATCTATAAGAAAAATTCTAATTTTTTTTTGAAAACCTTATAATAAAATAAGGGTTTTAGAAGAAAAAAGGTTCTCCAAGTGAAGAGAAAAATATTGTCGGGTTTTCTAAAAACCATTTTCTATGATAGTTTATGTACCAATGAGTAGGAAATGGTACTAATAATTGAAAAAGGTCATGAATAACTAGAGGATAGTAAAATGAATTTTCTATTAAAAAATGGTCATATAATTTCTAAAATTTAAATAACATTGAAATATCATTAAAATTATTCTTGAAAAAAATAATCATTAAATATTCCAAATTTTCTTATACCAATTTGAAAATTTTTAAATCAGAATCCTAATTAATGAATAAAATTAAATGAAAGTTATAATATAATGATATCAATTATATTCGTGATATATAATGTAAAATATTATTATATAAACCATATAAAATAAACTTGGTGCAGAACAACAAATATGTCTCCATTGAATGTAAATTGGGATGAAATCTCTTACCTTGAGTTTCCTTTCAGGTTAGTGTCCATTAACATCCATTATATCAAACATATGTTAAATTAAAAATTTATTTATAACATTTTCCATGTTTATCAATAATTTTATATAAATTTTTACTATGCTTTATACAACTACTTTAACAATTCAGTTTACATGGGGTGTTTAGACCCAATTCTGTTTGTGTCGAAAACAAAATTGGTAAGTCAAATATGGTGAAAGGGGTCATTATATAACATCTCTAGAATAATAATCCCTAAATAATTATAATATTTATACATCTATAATCCTTTTAAATAAATTATTACAAATGTTCATGAAAAATGAATCAACGTTACAGTCATGGAGTTGATAAGTCGTATGTATGCATGAGTAATGTTCTAATTTTTCAAAGATCGTTATGGAAAGAGGTAAGGTAACACCATATATTTCTAGAATTATATTTATAAACTAAATAACATATTATATAATCATATAAAAATATATATATAATTTTTGTGGTGTTAAATTAATCACATCATGTCAAGGATGCAGTTGTCCAGACGTCCACGAATACATTATCACTCATTAAGTGTCTAAAAGGGAAATAAAGAAAATGATTTTTGTATATATATATTTAAAGAAAGGTAATTATTTCATTAATATCATATATATGTTGTGTATATGTCATACTTTTAATTAAAATCTTCTTTTATGTCATCCATGTATCGTCTGAATGAATCACATCGCTTTTAGGGGGAGATAGTCCACACTCTTTCAAACGATGTTATCGTATTAAAAAATGGAAGGTATTAAAGTTATGTGTTATAAAGGGACTAAAAAGTATAAAGACAAAATATATATAATATATATCATATATAAACATATTTGTATTCATAATTACAAACCATGAATGTTGTTAAAAGAAAAATTAATAATCGTTGTTTCATGAGGGAGTAGTTAATCGTACACCAAAATAGTATATTCACTACCCCTTAAATGGAAGGGTATGTTAGTGTAGGTTTAAAACATAATAAAACAAATAATATTATATTTATGATAATTTTTTTGTTATATAATCATGGAATAAGGATATTTTTGGAGGTTTATAATGGGAATAAAACTAGATAGCTTAAGAGATGGTGTTACCTCTTAATCAGGTAACTTCCTTTGGTTTGAAACAAAATGATTTCTTGGAAGTATTTCGCCCAAAGGTAGGATTCAATGTCAATGGATGGGATTATTTTGGGGCTATATAGGAATAGTTTTTCCAAACCTAAGTGGTTGTAGAGGTGTGGGGAATGGGGAGAGGTAGTGGCCTTTTATATGGAAGGGAAATGACTCACTTGGTATTTTTGAAATGAAGTTATGTGTTCCCCCTTTTTTACCCAAAAAAGTATTAAAAACCCATAAAAAATAAATAATTTAAATTCCTTGGTAAAATTAAGTCCATAAAATGGATTTTGGAAAGGTTTTTAGGTCTTTTGGACCCATAAGATAATGTTTTTGTCCTATATTAAGATTAATTTTTCCTCAATAATTTTAATTAATTTTAATTACATTCATTAATATTTTTTGTAAAAAACAATGTGGGCCTTATTATATTTTATAAATTTTTCTAATTCCAACTATGGAAATTATTTTTCCAAATTCCCATCATATAAGTTCTAGAAATTTAATTAAATTTAATTCCACAAGCATGATGAAAATTCAGGTTTTAAATTAAATATTTTAGAAAGGTTTCTAAGTTGTTATAAGAAATTTCAAAGTGAATGTAGAGACCCGAAGCTTGACGTATATGAACATTACATTACTTTTGCGGAATACTTAATACATAACAAAAACATACACACAAGGACCCTAATAGTTTAGTGTCTTTGGAAACTTTGAACGTAATCTTCTAATCGTGGTGAAAGATCTTCAACATCTCCCATAAAGATCTTCCCCTTTTTTTTCTTACCTAAAACCTTTCTTTATATCCTGGGGAAAAGAAAACATAAAAAGGGTGAGCTCAAATTCTCAGTAAGGGTAATCATGGATAAAATAAAACATACCATATACATTTGAACTTAAAAACATGAACGTAATGTTTAGACATCAAAAGCTTTAGAAATGACATAAAACATGGAAGTACGTAAGGCATATATCATAAAGAAACATTAAGAATGATAAAATAGCATGGAAATAAAACATTTAATTGTGGCAACCATTAAGTACATGATATGATTTCCATAGTAGCCAAGACATTGCTGGCAAGACCATCTTAGTGGACAAAGTCCCTTTCTGAATCGAGTTCACTCCTCGTTCCAGTCCTATATTACTGAACCGATTTAACTTGTCGTTCCAGCCATGTCTATCTCATGAGATATAAAATCTTTACCCAATGAATTGGAGGGAGATGTAGGTCCCACCCATCTCATAATGAAATAATTCTTACTTGTGCCACAACATAAACATAAATCATTCATCATATCCCAAAGAATGAAATGGGTATCATAAACATCATCCCATCATAACATAATACATATAAAAAAATGAATATCATTTCATCATAATAACAATGAAACCATGTAAATCATAGAGACATTATACTTGAAACATACACATATGAAATAATGTCATCTTAGATGGAAAATGATTTTGATAAAACCCTTGAAATGAATTCTTGAGGAAAATATCCTTTCTTCTTCAAAATCAATTTCTTTTCACAAAACATCATGAAATTTTAAAAGAAAAAGATTTTGTTGAAAATAGTCATGAAATATTTTTTAGGAAGCTTCATGAAAATAAGGCTTTATAAAACCGTAAAAATCCTTTCATGCCGTATAAGTTAAAAAAACATTCTTCTCGTACTTTTGCTGGAAAAGTCAAAAAAGTACCTCATAATGTAAACAAAAGAAAGATTCCTTACATACCATGTAGTAAAAGTCAAAAATGGGTAAAAATGAATTTAAACATACATGAAAAATCTTTTATAAAACATGGACATGGATGATATAAATAACCCCAGTAAATACTTACGAATAAGCAATCCTAGATAAAAATGAAATTTGCAAAATTATCCCTTACCTTAGGTCCGATATGCTTTGTATGTATCCGAACCTCCTGTATAATAATTTAAATAACGTCATTTACTTATTAAATAATCATATTCATTATTATGATATCATATATGTTTCACTTATGACTTTATATTAGCCGTTCTTTTGTAAATTCCATGTTATAGAGCGTTTTGGTTAAAATCGTTTCATTTGTCGTCCGTGTTTTGACTTGTAATTAATCATATGATTACTTAGATCATGATTACTTAATTCCAGAATATAAAACATGATTTATATATAATATATATTCAGAATATACATATATATAATAGATCGATAAATGGAAATAAATACACCGTTCATGGAGACGGTAGGCCGTACGTACGCGTGAACGCTGTTTATGTTTCCTTATTGAATTGAATGGAATTAAGTAGATGACATAAATATATATATACATAAATCCAGTAGAATTATTATGTCATATATTTTATTATTACTTATTATATATACTTTATAATCATTCTTTAATGGTTATCATGGAGAGTGAATCTCATCGCGTCGTGGAGACGGTATTCCGTACGTACGCACGAGCGATGATATTGTTCCCATGATTGTGGAATTGTATTGGAGTGTATGTATACTATTTCAAAATCAATATCACTTTAAAATAATCATATATATTTATTATTTACACCATTATACCCATCCAATTAAGGTGGTGGTGGAAAATAGATTACACCACGGCGTGGAGACGGTATTCCATACGTACGCACGCGCAGTGATTTCGTTTTCCGTAAGATGGATAGATGGTGAAATAGGGTTGTTTCATACTTATAATAACATATCAGTATATGAATGATACTGATGTTATTAATTCATAATGAAACAACTAAATAATAATAATTAGAAGATGAAATAAAGTTGAATGAATCGGTAATAGATATTACCTCTTCTTTCGACACGCCTTTTTGATACCTCCTCTTAGGGCACTAAGATTGGTCTTTGAAGAATACCATAACCTCTAGGATGTTTCTAGGGAATTTTATAAGTAAAATGGGCAGGTTTTGGACGAGCTTGAAGTCTCAAAGTGGTGTGAGGAAGAGAGGGAGGATGTGCCCTTTTATAAGGGAGGAGAGGGGAACCTTTGGAATTCTTAAATATATTAATTTATAATAAATCTAACCCCACTTAAAAACCTCCAAAAATGACTCATATTTAATGGTTAGATGATATAGGGTTGTAATAGCATCAAGAAATCAAATTTACACATGTTTGGATCTTATTTTAAACCTTATCATTTTGATTTATCCTTATTTAATCTATTTAAGTTTATTTGTGGCAATAAAATTATAAATTTTAAATTATAACAAATAATTACTTATTTGTCGTGAATTTTCCATAATTGGTTACATTATAACATTATATACCATATAAATGTAAATTTATAATTTTTAAATATTTTTGTGCTTTTTAAAATTTTTTATAATATGTTATTTTTATAAAATAACAATAGTGTCAATTTTGACACTATTCATTTATTTGAATTTAAATAAAATATATACAGAAGAAATGTTCTAAATAAAAGCTTTAATAGATTCATAAAAGGTCATATGTATATATAAAATTAGTGGATCACATTAAATAGTTCATATAATATTTATTTTAATATTTTTAAAACCATTTATTTGGTTTATCTCTTAATAAAATAATTACTACAACATTTTTGTATAATTATTTAATATACATATTTGTTGCAT
The DNA here is from genome assembly GCA_963277665.1 of Viscum album. Lineage (NCBI taxonomy): Eukaryota > Viridiplantae > Streptophyta > Magnoliopsida > Santalales > Viscaceae > Viscum > Viscum album. The sequence continues at coordinate 1,781,207,904 of OY728157.1, forward strand.
AAAAATTAAAAATAAAATTCTATGGTGAATATAAATCTATTAACTTTAACAATAATACTTTTAATCGAATTTATCATCTTAAAATCACAATATTTAAATTGTCATATTTATTAAATTATGAAGGTGAAAACTTTGGCATCATTTAAAATAAAATAATATAAGTGTCATAATCACTTTTATAAGGCTCGAAATGGTTATATATTAGGTCATTGGATGATTAAGGTGTATATATACACTACCAATAAGTTCTGGTCAGGAATTTCGGCCTTTTAATGGGTATTAGTATTTCAGTAAAAACTATATTACTGATTTTTCACTTAATAAATAATTTCTGTATCATTAATGTATCACAATTAATGACAATTATATAATCCCTAAAAATTATAAATAAATTATCATGATGTAGATAATTTTATTATTGTTTTGGAGACTATTCATGTTCTAAGTTTTATGATGTTTATCACTAAATTAAATTTATTATACTTATAATATTTAAGAGAGTGACATGTTGTCACTTTCTTTGGTTTTAATAATAATAAAATTATTTTCATAGTCAAAAGTCCATAAAATGAATCTAATCCGACCCTTAGGTTATATTGGTCTACTTTTAGCAATACAATATAATTTTGGGATGTGTTAGGGTAATTTTATAATATTATATTTACCCTTAATTACCCAATTTACCTTTAACCATGGTAAATAAAATTTACCGTAGTTACTATTCATAATTCCCAAAAATAAAAAGTAGCTTATTAACATAATTTGGACCCACTTATTCCAAATATGGAATCCATTTTTCCAAATTCAATACACAAAAGTTTCAGAAATTAAATTAAAATTAATCCCGTTGTCGAAAGAAAACGGGTTTTTCTTTAAAACATTGCAAAAGATTGAATTGATTTAACCTACGAATTCAAGGTAAAATCAATGATATTGACATACATTATATTTAATGGTAAAACAATATTCTATTTATAATTTAAAACCATTCAATACTATAATTTAACCAGATAAGTTATTACGATGAAAAAAGTTGTTTTTAATTAAAATATAGCGTGTTTTTACTATTCATTAAAATATGAAAGTTATCAGAATAATATGAAAAATTTATCCAAGGTAATATTTTATATCCTAAATCTAAAAAATAATTTTATTTTATAAAATTTAACTTATAAACATGTCAAAAACTAGATTTAATGTGGGTGCGCTATCAAAAGGCGGCAAAACTGCATTTTTTGAAAAATACTTATTTTACCCGAAAAATTTATTTTATTCTTATACCATGTTCTAGAAAATGTGTAAGATGAATAATAATGTTATAAAATTCAAAATTTAGTTAATACTATTCATAACGGCTAGTTCATAATAATATTATAATAATATATCGTTGTTTAGTAAAACCTGGTAATGCATATGACACACGCTATCGAGGAAGTTCGCGATTGCGTGTAATGCAAGCCAAGTCAAGGTTACGTGTTGTGAAAGAATCCTTCATTGTTTCATATAACATAATCCAACCATATTTCATTTATACATTGAATATATATATATATATATATACTCAATGTTGCGTAGAATAACTATTATCAAAATTGTTTGTAACACGATCCAAGAATAGTGTTGCGTATACTGCAAGCTAATATAGTGTTGCGTATAGCGCAAGGTAATCTTGGTGTAGCATAAAACACAAGACATTAATGAAATTAAAAGAATATTTTTCATAAAATCTCGGGGTGTTACATTCTACCCCCCTTAAAATGAATTTCGCCCTCAAAATTCATCGGGGTTATAAATGGTTTACTACTCGAAAGTTTGTTTAATAGGAAAGCACATCGTAAAACGGAATACCAAAACATGGCTTTAAAAAATAAAGTATGAAATGTAACGGTTACCCAAATTAACTCATCACTGGGTTTCGACGTAGAAGAACATAGGTGAAAATATGGATATGGAAGAAAAATCTAACCATCAAGTTCTGATGGAGAGTGGTAGAGAACATGGCTATGAAAAAGACATCAATCACAAAGCCATAAATTTGTGATGATCTAGGGTACCATCTGATTCATCGGATATAAGGGCACTAGTACAACATTTTTGGTTTTCAAGATCATTTCCCTAAAGTTGAAGAATTTGAATTAGAATAAATACTGACTTTATTTTGGTACAATCTCACTGTTGTTCGTGCTTTGAAAAATTTCCAATTCATCTCTTAAAGAAATGAAGTTGAATTTGTAATTCGTGAAGTGTTAATAGATCATGTGATAGAATGATGGGTCATTCCATCTGTTTCAAACAAAAGGTTAGCAAAAGTTATCAAATATACATAAGTCCATCTATGGTGAGGTTAATCGTATATGATTCCAAAAATGAACTTATACTTCATATATCATATCGTGTAAAAAAAATAAAACTAGTTTCTACTAACCAGGGACTTCTTATAGGCCAGTGGTAGGCGATAAAGGCCAGTCGCACTTCGGTTGTGGGTTTGATTCCTACAGCCTTGTCTGACGCGATGGGTTGTCGCCCGTCCTACAGGTTGTCCTTTTTCTAATACTATATTACTATAACATCCCATAAATAATATCAAAAAAAAAATTATATCCTTAAACAATACTAACTTATGTCCAAAATAATACATTCCAATATTTAGGCTTATCTAAAATACTTCGGTCCAAGCTCATAGTATAAAGAAAACGATTACTTGAAATGTCATCAACCAAGCATGTGAATACCATCATTTATCCCCCATATATCTTGTTGGTCACATTCCAATCATGTGAATACCTTAATCATGTATTATCTTGAAAAATGAATACCCATTAAACCTTAGTGAAAACATGAATGTTCTCAAAATTTAACTCTTTCCACATACCAAAATCCAAAAATTCTATATACTCAAACCATGATATAACTTTCTCCTTATATCAATCATGATCTCATGAATACTATCAAATATTTAATTTTCTCCTTATCCCTTCATTATGCGCATATCATCTACATTCCAAAAATATCTGAATAACCTTTCATGGATACAGGTACCATTAATCATACACTTTCAAAACTCAAGAAAAGACAATAGTGTAACAATCCTTAGATGTATCTTTATTCTATAGTACCATGAGATTACTTATAAAACATTACACTTGATAAACATGTAATCATTCCACTACCTTCTTAAACCATTGACCGAGCTTCAACAATTCTTTCATCTCACATATCATTTGTAGTCTCTTCATCATCATCAACATAAATACTACCCATACGGCCATACTGATTCTCTTCATGAGACTTTCCCTTAGGTCATTGGTTTGCATAATGCCCGTACATTCCCCATTTAAAACATTTAACCATTGTTGATGTCGTAGAAATACCATTATCCTCATCCATTGTGTTTACTGAACCTTTTTCTTTGCACTTACTGGATTTGTGTCCTTCTTTTCCACACCCAAAGCATCTTCCAGTTCCCTTGAAACAATCTCCCCGATGCCTCTTCCCGCATGATTTACATGAGGGAAATTGAACTTTCTTTCCTCTATGATCATCATGAAACTCCATCTTTCTCTTATTATCTGAGTCGGGAAACTTACCAATGTTGAGATTATTGATCATATTATGAGATTGTTGATTAGGCATAATAACGATGTTTGGACTTCCAAATCCCGTTTCATTTGGTTTCTCATGAAGAATATCATTCTATTGTCCGTCATATCCTCCATTATCATGAATCTTCCTGTTTCCATCCATTTTCTAAAACCCAAAAAGAATAGTGTGAGAGGCAAAAATCATGGTAGGGAAAACAACATAGTAAAGGGGGAGCACCCTCAATATCTAACATCTTAGGTTAAATTCTAATATCGTTACTGTAGTTCTAGGACTATATATTATACGTATACTTATCCTTAGGGACATCCCTAGACATACCTTAGAAATATCTCTAGGGATCTCACTAACGTTTTTGCATCCTAGTTTCCAAAGGTCGACTAAACCTTTCCTCTGATACCAAATGTAGAGACTCGAAGCTTGATGTATATGAACATTACATTACTTTTGCGGAATACTTAATACATAACAAAAACAGACACACAAGGACTGTAATAGTTTAGTTTATTTGGAAACTTGGAAGGTAATGTTCTAATCGTGGTGAAAGATCTTCGACATCTCCCATAAAGATCTTCCCCTTTTTTTTCTTACCTAAAACCTTTCTTTATATCCTGGGGAAAAGAAAACATAAAAAGGGTGATCTCAAATGCTCAGTAAGGGTAAGCATGGATAAAATAAAACATACCATATACATTTGAACTTAAGAACATGAACTTAATGTTTAGACATCAAAATCATGTGCAATGACATAAAACATGGAAGTACGTAAGGCATAGATCATAAAGAAACATTAAGATTGATAAAATATCATGTAAATAAAACATGTAATTGTGGTAACCATTAAGCACATGATATGATTTCCGTAGTAGCCAAGGCATTGCTGCCAAGACCATCTTAGTGGACAAAGTCCCTTTCTGAATCGAGTTCACTCCTCGTTCCAGTCCTGTATTACAGAACCGGTTTAACTTACCGTTCCAGCCATGTCTATCTCCTGAGATATAAAATCTTTACCCAAGGAATTTGAGGGAGATATAGGTCCCACCCATCTCATAATAAAATCATTCTTATGTGTGCCACAACATAAACATAAATCATTCATCATAACCCAAAGAATGAAATGGGTATCATAAACATCATCACATCATAACATAATCCATATAAAAAAAATGAATATCATTTCATCATAAGAATAGTGAAACCATGTAAATCATAGAGACATTATACTTGAAACATACACATATGAAATAATGTCATCTTAGATGGAAAATGATTTTGATAAAACCCTTGAAATGAATTCTTGTTGAAAATATCCTTTCTTCTTCAAAATCAAATTCTTTTCAAAAAACATCATGCAATTTTAAAAGAAACAGATTTTTTTGAAAATAGTCATTAAATATTTTGTAGAAAGCTTCATTAAAATAAGGCTTTATAAAACCGTAAAAATCCTTTCATTCCGTATAAGTTAAAAAAACATTCTTCTCGTACTTTTGCCGGAAAAGTGAAAAAATGTACCTCATAACGTAAACAAAAGAAAGATTCCTTACATACCATGTAGTTAAAGTCAAAAATGGGTAAAAAGGAATTTAAACATACATGAAAACTCTTTTATAAAACATGGAAATGGATGATATAAATAACCCCAGTAAATACTTACGAATAAGAAATCCAGGATAAAAATGAGATTTGCAAAATTATCCCTTACCTTAGGTCCGATATGCTTCGTATGTATCTGAACCTCCTGTATAATGATTTAAATAATGTCATTAACTTATTACAGAATCATATTCATTGTTATGATATCATATATGTTTCACTTATGACTTTATATTACCCGTTCTTTTGTAAATTTCATGTTAAAGAGCGTTTTGGTTAAAATCGTTTCATTTGTAGTCTGTGTTTTGACTTGTAATTATTCATATGATTACTTAGATCATGATTAATTAATTCAAGAATATAAAACATGATTTATATATAATATATATTCAGAATATAAATATATATAATAGATCGATAAATGGAATGAAATACACCGTTCATGGAGACGGTAGGCCGTACGTACGCATGAACGCTGTTTTCGTTTCCTTATTGAATTGAATGGAATTAAGTAGATGACATAAATATATATATATATACATAAATACAATAGAATTATTATGTCATATATTTTATTATTACTTATCATATATACTTTATAATCATTCTTGAATGGTTATCATGGAGAGTGAATCTCATCGCGTCGTGGAGACGGTATTCCGTACATACACACGAGCGATGATATCGTTCCCATGATCGTGGAATTGTATTGGAGTGTATGTATAATATTTCAGAATCAATATCAATTTACAATAATCATATATAGTTATTATGTACACCACTATACCCATCCAAGTAAGGTGGTGGTGGAAAACAGATTACACCACGGCGTGGAGACGATATTCTGTACGTACGCACGCGCGGTGATTTTGTTTTCCGTAGGATGGATAGATGGTGAAATAGGGTTGTTTCATACTTATAATAACATATCAGTATATTAGTGATACTGATGTTATTACTTCATAATGAAACAACTAAAGAAGAAGAAGTAGAAGAAGAAAGAAAGTTGAAAGAATCGGTAACGGATATTACCTCTTCTTTCGACACGCCTCTTTGAAACCTCCTCTTAGGGCACTAAGATTGGTATTTGAAGAAGCCCAGAACCTCTAGGATGTTTCTATGGAAGTGTAGAAGTTAAATGGGCAGGGGTTGCCGAGATTTAAGGCTCAAAGTGGTGTGAGGAAGAGAGGGAGGAGGTGCCCTTTTATAAGGGTGGAGAGTGGCACCTTTAGAATTCTTAAAAATATTAATTTATAATAAATCTAACCCCACTTAAAACCCTCCAAAAATGACTCATATTATAATATTAGATGAGATAGGGTTTTAATCTCATCAACCAATAAAAATTAGACATGTTTGGATCTTATTTTAAACCTTATCATTTTGATTTATCCTTATTTAATCTATTTAAGTTTATTTGTGGTAATAAAATTCTAAATTTTAAATTATAACAAATAATTACTTATTTGTTGTGAATTTTCCATAATTGGTTACTTTATAACATTATAGACCATATAAATTTAAATTTATAATTTTTAAATATTTTTCTGATTTTTAAACAATTTTATAATATGTTGATTTTATAAAATAACAATAGTGTCAATTTTGACACTATTCATTTATTTGAATTTAAAGAAAATATATACAGAATATATGTTCGAACTAAAAGCTTTAATAGATTTATAATAGATCATATGTATTTAAAAAATTAGTGTATCATATTAAATAGTTCATATATTATTTATTTTATTATTTTTAAAACCATTTATTTGGTTTATCTCTTAATAAAATAATTACTACAAAATTTTTGTATAATTATTTAATGTACTTATTTGTTGCATAAAAATGAAAAATAAAATCCTATGATGAAGATACATCTATTACCTTTAACAATAATAATTTTACTTGAATTTATCATCTTAAAATCACAATATTTAAATTGTTATATTTATTAAATTATGATGGTGTCAACTTTGGCATCATTTTAAATAAAATAATATAAGTGTCATAATCACTTTTATAAGACTCCAAACGGTTATATATTAGGTAATTGGATGATTACGGTGTAGATATAGACTACCAATAAGTTTTTGTCAGGTTTTTGGGCCTTTTAATGGGTATTATTATTTCAATAAAAACTATATTATTGATTTTTCACTTAATAAATTATTTCTGTAACATTAATGTATCACCATTAATGACAATTATTTAATCCCTAAAAATTATATATGAATTATCATGATGTAGATACTATTATTAGATTTCTGTAGAATATTCATGTTCGACGTTTTATGATGTTTATCACTAAATTTAATTTATTATACTTATAAGATTTAAGAGAGTGACATGTTGTCACTTTCTTTGGTTTTAATAATAATTAAATTATTTTCATGGTCAAAAGTCCATAAAATGAATCTAATCCGACCCTTAGGTTATATGGGTATACTTTTAGACATCCAATAGAATTTTGGCATGTGTTATGGTAATTTTATAATATTATATTTACCCTTAATTACCCGATTTACCTTTAACTATGGTAAATAAAATTTACCGTAGTTACTATTCATAATTCCCAAAAATAAAAAGTAGCTTATTAAAATAATTTGGACCCACTGATTCCAAATATGGAATCCATTTTTCCAAATTCAATACACAAAATTTTTATCAATTAAATTAAAATTAATCTCGTTGTCAAAAGAAAACGGGTTTTTCTTTAAAACATTGTAAAAGATTGAATTGATTTAACCTATGAATTCAAGGTAAAATCAATGCTAATGACAAACATTATATTAAATGGTAAAAATATATTCTATTTATACTTTAAAACCATTCAATATTATAATTTAACCAAATAAGTTATTATGATGAAAAAAGTTGTTTTTAATTAAAGTATATCGTGTTTTTACTATTCATGAAAATATGAAAGTTATCAGAATAATATGAAAAATTTATCCAAGGTAATATTTTATGTCCTGATTCCAAAGAATAATTTTATTTTATAAAATTGAACTTATAAACATGTCAAAAACTAGATTTAAAGTGGGTGTGCCATCAAAAGGCGGCAAAATTGCATTTTTTGAAAAATACTTACTTTACCCGAAAAATTTATTTTGTTCTTATACCATGTTTTAGAAAATGTGTAAGATGAATAATAATGTTATAAAAATAAAAATTTAGTTAATAATATTCATAACAGCTAGTTCATAATAATATTATAATAATATATCGTTGTTTAGTAAAACCCGGTATTGCGTACGACACACGCTATCAAGGAAGGATTGCGTGTAATGCAAGCCAAGTCAGGGTTGCGTGTTGTGCAAGAATACTTCATTGTTTCATATAACAGAATCCAACCATATATCATTTATACATTGAATATATATATATATACTTAATGTTGCATAGAATAACTACTATCAAAATTGTTTGTTACACGATCCAAAAATAGTGTTGCGTATACTACAAGCTAATACGGTGTTGCGTATAGCGCAAGGTAATCTTGGTGTAGCATACCACACAAGAAATTAATGAAATTAAAAGAATATTTTTCATAAAATCTCAGGGTGTTACAGAGAAATTGATTCCAAAACATAAATTGAATTAATTGATAAAAATATTATATAATTAATCATTAAAATTAATTTAAATTGTAATTTACCATATAAGTAAATTAGATGAAAAATAATTTTTGAAATAAGTTTTTGTATACTTAATTATTCATTAAAAATCATATGTTACTGAAAAATATCAAGAATTCACCCAAACATAATTTTTATGTTTCTCAATCAAATATGATGTTTATTTTGACATATTAAATCAATTAAAGTGGAAAAATCATATTTAAATTGGGTTTCTCATTAAAATGAGGTAAAATTTCCTTTATAAATATATAGGTTTTTATGTGTGAAATTGGGTTTGGTATTATATTATGCATATTAAAACATAAAGAACGAATATCAAAAATATTTTATTTAATATATTACACATATATTTGATTAAAATCAGTCACTAACTATAATTAATTATGTTGATTAAGACAAAACTCCATTGGAATTATAAAAAAAATATTTCTTATTTACATCCAATTGGTTCGTAGTCCTGTTTCTCATTAATTGGTAACTCATGAATTTTTCTTATATTTATAAAAACCAAAAATTTCCATAAGTTATTAAATAATATTCATAACCACTAAAATTATGTCTTGGTATATCAAATTATATTAAATGATTATATTTTCATAATACATTTTTATTTGGTGAGTCACAATATTGTGTGTAATTAAAGCTATCGAGAAAGGTCACTCATGTATATAAAGAAACATACCAAGGAAGGATACTCATGTGAGTAACAAAATCAATAGAGTAAGGTCACTCTAGTGTAAAATGAAGGCTAACATGGTGTTTCATTTATTACAAGATATATCATGGGTTGAATATATTTAAAATAATAAATAAGTAGTAGAGTCTCGATGTATTATATCCCCATACATGATTTGAGAAGCATGTCATGAATGATATCGAATAAATTTTTGTAAATTAAAATTTTGGGTTTTTACATTCTCCCTAACTTAATTAAATTGTCTTCTTTCAATTTAAACTATATCTTGGTGATAAATGGTTTGATTTTTCCTATGTTGAAGTCCCACATCGTGGGAAGGGTTTATAAAAAATCTTATATAGAAAAAAGAATTCAATGAAAAAAGGTCTAATGGACTACAACATAATTAGGTCTTTTAGTGGGATAACATTTGTTGAAAGCGGTGATACGTAATTGGAGGAAAAGTGTAAATATTTGTTGATAGTGCATGAGGTCATCAATAAAAAACAACTGAATTCTCAAAAGAATGTTGAGGCCCTAAAACCCATAAATCATTGATGATTTTGGAGGCCATAAGATCAACATAAATTATGGTATTATGAAAAACATTCTTGTGTGAATATTATTTTCATAAATTTGAGGAATTATTATACTACCTAAGAATATAAGGAAATATACTTAATTTATAGGTTTATATTTCATATGATAAATCCTTTAATTTAGTTGTTGTTCGATCAAATTATTATTTATTCCTTCACTCTTCGAAATTAATTAACAATAATTAATTTTCTTATGCCTTAAGCACTAAAATAATCATTTAAAGGACCGTAAGTCCTATAAAAGGGAGACATGTCTGACTATTTTTCTCTAAGTATTTTCTAGAACGAATATGCTTAATAGATCGATCTATAATACTCAACAGATATACTTATGGTTCATCATTAATATTTATTCATAACATTTCTTAACTAAATACAATAAAAAATTAACTCTGAAATTTTTTAGGTTTGTGGTTATCACAAAATCCTTATTATCCTTCGATCAGAGGTTCAAGACCCATATCCTTTCCAGATATGATTGCTTTTCACCCAGCTGACATGTGGTATATTTATAAAACCATATTAATATAATTTCCAATATAAATATAATGGATATCCTTGAAATAAGGTAAATTAATAAATAGTCTTTTAACTAAATTTGTCAATACAATCCTAATTCATAAATACATCATCCATTTATTTCAACATAGGTCCTTCCATGGTCAAGTGTTTATCCATAATATCTTTTGTATGATTTCTAAATCGTGACACCATTTATTAAATATAAAACACCTTAGTTTTAACCTATATTATTAATTTTGATTATCTATTCGAATACTTTATATATCTATTTAATTAAAATTATAATTATCCCATGAAAATACTCTAGAGGGTAAAATTACTTTCATGGTAAGGCCCATTTTTGTGTACCAGGTTACACTGAGTTATGATTGGAACACCTTATCAGCGTTATAACTCCAAGATACACCTATTACAGATGTGCATCAACTTGCACTATCTAGACAGGTATGTATTTCTAGGAAGACCCACAAAATCCCCACATTAACAATATTATTAGATTTTCCTCAATACTTATCCTAAAATTATACCTTTGTGTTATGTTATCTGAAATATGATTTCCTAATTTTAGTTCCCAAGGTTGTTACTGAATATCCATTGATAAACACTATAGAAACCCACCCCTAGAGATCCCAGAGACGGTTTATTATATCAATTAAATTTCCAATCTTACAAGGAATCATATACCAATAGACCAAGAGTTTAGTAGTCTTAGTAAACAAGACACATAAATGAGTCTCTTATTAAAAATGACTATACTAATTACAACATAGATTTTTTTTCAGATTTTTAAATAAATAAAATCTAGGATAACTTTATAACATACAGTATATCCCTACATATCTCTCATAGTATACTCCTTTATATTCTAAGAGAAGAAAACATAATAAAGGTGAGGTAAAATTATCAGTAAGGGATAAATTTATTGAAATAAATAATGAATCAATGGGAGTAATAATTATGGAATGATAAATAACTAAACACAAATTCCATGTAATAGATAAATTCAATAAAAATATGTAAACAATATGGAAATTAAATAAATATAAAAACATTCCATTAAAATGACTACATATTTAAAAATAAATATGGTATGGTAAGAAATATGACACATGTTATTTAATCAATGAACTAAAATGAAATGTTTCCATAGATATGTCAACAAAAAATATTGTGGAAGAATAATAACTGAAACTAATATGAGGGAGTTAATTTTTTAATGGAAGTCGTATATAAGAAACATAAAAAAATATCTTCAATAACATTCACATGATGGATTAAAACTAAGGAGAGAAACCCATTTAATTTTCACAACTATTTTACCTCATGTGAACCTTTGGATGGATCAAGGAGCTATATAAATTCTGAGCTCTACTCATCATTTGTTGTCCAAATCATTCCTCATTTCTAATAGTCAAAATAAATAATATGAATTATAAAAAATACATATTGAATATAGAATATAGAATTAGCAATATTTCCCCAAATAATTGAATAACTATCAAAGTAGACAGTGTATGTAAAATGGTATATGGTTTAAGAAATAACAATATCCAGAATATATGAAATGGATAATTATGGTAAAATTCAAGGTTCAATGATCATAGGAGATTTACTATTTCAAGGTGACTAATATATGAATAAAGGGAGTGAATTTGAATAATATATTTGGAAAAATAAATTATTGACCATCCATAGGAAGAATAAGGATGGTATCAATACATCAAATCATATGTGGTGTAAAAAAATATTTTTTTTCATTGGTGAATGGAAAAATTATAAAAAGATCATAAAAATATTCTTGAGGAAAGTATCATTTTGTTTTAAAAAAACTTTTGTAAAAACTTTTCATTGAAAATATATTATGAAAACATTTTCCTTAAAAATTTCCCTTTCAAACATTCAAAGTAAACTCCAATGAAATGACAGTGATTAAATCCTTACATTCTGTATGAAGTAATAAACAAATTACATTTACACATTAAAAATGATAGACAAATTCATTTTGGAGAAAGAGATAAGAATATTCCTTTGAAAACAATGGTAAAATAAAAAGGGTAAAAATGTATTTATCAAATAAATTTTAAAAAATTGAAATCATTTTAATAAAACATGGGTTTTAAAAGAAAACAGGTTCTCCAACTATAGAGATAAACAGTATTGGGTTTTTTGAAAAAACATTTTCTAAATCATTCTCAGTATCAAAGAGTGGAAAATGGTATTAATTCAAGAAAATGGTCACGAATATCATTAGGATAGTGAAATTGAATTTTTTAATTAATAATGGTCATACAATACCATTTAAATAAAATAGAATTTAATGATCATTAAAATTATTTTTGAGGAAAATAATCTTTAAACATTCCAATGCGTCATATACCACTCTCAATCATCTTATATAAGAATCCTCACACAGGATTAAAATTAAATGAAATCTATAATATCATTAGAGTAATGATATTAATTTCATATCATTTTAAATACCATTTTATACACAATACCAAATAATCTTGGTTCATAACAACAAATAAGTCTCAATGGAATATAAATTGAGACAAAATCCACTACAATGAGCTTCCATTCAGTTGAATATCCATTAAAATCATGTATGATAAACAAATTATTTATTTTATTATTTCTTTATTTCCTTTTCTATGTCTATAATTAATTTTATATTAATTTTTATTATGTTTTATACAACTACATACATAATTTGATTTACTTTGGGTGATTTGACAAAATTCAGTTTACGTGGTGAAAAAAATATTTGTATGTCAACAATAGTAAAAGGTTAATTATATAACATATAAATAATAATAATTAATTAATTATCATATTTATACATAAATTATACTTTAAAAAACAATCATTATATACAGTTATGAATAAATAATCAATGATACAATCATGGAGACAGTGGGTCGTACATATGCATAAGTAACATTCTTATATTTTTAATAACAGTTGTGGTAAGAATGAAAGTAAAAAAATATCTTTGTAGAATGATAATTATATCATAAATACTAAATTATTTAATCATATATACTTATATATATAATTATTGGGATGAAAAATGAATCTCTTTATGTCGTGGAGGCAGTAGTCCACACATCCACGAATAACGTTACCACTTTTAAGTGTGTGAAAGGGTAATAAAAAAATGATATATATGTATATATTTATTTAAAAAAGGTAAATATTTTATTAATATAATATATATTTTTTATCACTAATTTTTTTAGCTGTTATCATCTTTCATACATTCTATGTATCATGTGAATGAATCACATTTCTTTGAGTGGGCGGTTGTCTGCACTTTATCAAATGTTGTTATCATATTTATACAAAATAGAAATTATTAAAGGTATGTGTTATAAAAAGATTTAATAAGTATAAATACATAATAAATATCTCATATATCATCTATAAACATGTTTTCGATCATAATTTTAAACCAATGATAGTTGGTAAAGGAGAAACGAACAATCCTTGTTTTGTGAGGTAGTAATTCGTCGTACACAGAACCAGTATGTTCATAACCCATTAGTTGTATGTGTGTGTTATTGTAGGTAGAACACTTAACAGAACAACATAAATTTATCCTTAGGAAAATTTTATTTTTATATAATCAATGGATAATGAGAATTTATGTGGTGGATAATGGAAATGAAACTAGAGAGCTTGAGAGAAGACATTACCTTTTAATCAGGTAACTTCTTTTGGTTTATACCAAAAGGATTCCTTGTAGTGATTTATTCAAAAATATAGACTCAATGGATTAGGGTAGTGTTTTTTGGATCTATATGGGAATATAATGGCCGATCCTATGTTTTTTGAGAGGTGTGAGGAATGGGGAGAGGTGGTGGACTTTTATGAGGGAGGAAAAGGACTCACTTGTTATTTTTGAAAAGAAGTTAAGTATTCCAACGTTTTTACCCAAAAAAAAGTCTTCAAAGACAAAAAAAAATCAATAATGGTTGGTTTATGGAAAATTTATGTCCATCCAATAGTTTTTGGACAAGTGGATAGGTCATTTGGGACTTTATGTGAATGGTTTAGTCCTTTATTAAGCTTAATTTTCCCTTGTTAATTGTAATGAATTCAATTTACTTTCACAAATATTTATGGTCAAAAAAATATTCTCCTTATTAGAAATTAGAAATTATTATTATTTAAAATATGGAATCTATTTTTCAAAATTAAAATTATAGAATTATCATAAATTGATTTAAATTTAATCCCGCTGGTGGGACAACAATACAGGGTTCCAAAGTAAAAACACTCGAAAGATTACTATATTTTTATAATTAATTTCAATGAGAAATTATTTCAAATGAAATAAATTGTATTAATTTATAAAAATTTTATCTAATTATTATTTAAAAAAATTTAAAATTATAATTTAATCTTATAAATAAATTAGATGAAAAAACAGTTTTGAACTGAAATTCAGTATTTTGAATTTTTCAATAAAAAATGATATCTTTCATAAAAATATCAAAAATTCACCATAACCAAATTTTTATTCTTAAATTTAAAATATGATGTTTATTTTTAAATATTAAATCTATTAAATTGATGAAGTTTATATTTAAAATGGGTTCACCATTAAAAGATGGTGAAATTGCCTTCATAAGAATATAGGTCTTTATGTGTAAAACTCAGTATGTTCTTATCTTATGCCAATCAAAAATAATAGATGAATATAAATAAAACCTTATGGAATATATAACATATATATTTCATTAAAATAATTTAATAACAATAATTAATTATTTTTATTAAGAAAAAATTCCATTAGAAGCATATATATATATATATATATCTAATTGGTTGTTATTTTCATTTCTCATGAATTGGTAAACCATGTATTCATTTTATATTTATATAAACCATATATTTTCATAACATTTTATATAATATTCATAAACTATTACATAATATCTAGTCTATATCATACTATATTAAAAAAATTCATAATACATTGTTATTGGGTGAAACTCGGTGTTGCGTGTAACACAAGCTATCATGGAAGGTCACTCAAGAGTGTAACACAAGCTATCGAGGATGTGAGATCATGTGTGTAATAAAAGCAATCGAGGAAGGTCTCTCTGGAATGAAGCTCAATATTACTCAGTTTTTTGTTCATTATACGCTATATCATGTATTGAATATATTTAAAATATTAAATATAGAGTAGAGTCTCAGGATATTATATTCTGTTACACACAAGGAGATGTTTTTCACACACACTATCAAATACATTGTTGTACATTAGAATTTGGGGTTGGTACATATATTTATTAAAAAATATAATATTTATAATATGAATATCATTCTTGATATGGTTAAACTGTAAACTATGAGTAATAACAATAGCTTACCCAATGAAATAATTATGAGAAGAATAAACAGTTAACACTCGGTGATTAATTTTTACAAGATTTAGTAATTAATGGATAATTAAAAAATATATAAATTAATATATATATATATATATACTAATATGGTACTAGTATGAATTTATAAAAAAAATAACTATTATACATGCGGCTAAAGCATGTCCATTAATGTTGAAGTATGAGGTATGGAGTTTTCATATTAATTTCAAATTAATATAGTCATATGTTTAATTATGAACCTATTTCCATTTATGTGGTGTATATAATACCCCATTGTTAAATTTAATATAAATAACTATTTAATCATGGTATTTAATTTTTGAGTCTTTGTTTACTTTGTTAAGGGGTTAAAATTCAAAATATACCAAATATGTATGAATTTGTACTTAAAATCTCATTTTTGGGAATGATTATATTTTCATTGATTAAATCATGTAATATATTATTCAAAAACCCAATATATATTATTCTCCTCTATATATTTAATGAATTTAACCATTTTATTTCATCTTTTTCTCAGTTTGGAACTTGAATCAAGATAATATATGTTTAAAATAAATTTCATTCTTATTTCACTTCTTAGTTAGGTATATTTTTCATCAATATGAATTTTTAAAAATTATTTTAAAAAGTATATATTTAATTAATTTATTTATTTATTAAGGAAAAATATTTTATTTTTAACTTTTCTACAATGTTTGAAATGAATCCTTCCAATAAAATAATTTTTTTAATTTCTTTTCAAAAAGTCAAAAAGAATGTTTTTTAATGTTTACGATTTTAACAGATTTTTAACCACTATTATAAGTTCATTATGTTTAGATTATTCTACATTTTTTCCATGTCTTACCAAATAATTTTTTTTACTGAAACTTTATTTTAATTTTTTTCTACTATTTTCTTGTATTCTACAGAAAGAATTTTTTTATTTGAAAACCTACACTTTTGATGAATTTATGGCCTTATTTTATCTTTTATTAATTTTATGGTCATTAAATTTCACCTTTAAAATTTAGTTCTTTGTCATCATATTTAATTAGACATTTCATTTCTCTTCCTTACCTATATTCATTATATCATGGATATTATTGTTTCTTATAGATTATATCATATCTACATATGCTATTTTACATTAAAATTTATTTGATATAATTGGGAAATCTTAATATTCTATAATATTTACTCAATATATATATTTATTGATAATTCATATTATTTAAGATTTAAATTCATCATTCAATATATGAGGAATTCATTAGAAATTTTGTTGTGGGTGGGACCCTATTATTGATGTATCCTCAATTAATCAGTAGGTTTCATGGGAGAAAATTGTAGGCTGGCCTTCATAAATGGATTTTAGTGTATACCAATCCATATTTTAAGGTATCTAGGCACAAGTCCATGTTCAAGACTTCTTAATTATCCATTTCCTCCATTGATTATTTATTTATTATTATCCATGAGATTAATAAAATAATATTAACCATGGATGAATTTCATGCTAGAGTTATTGATTAAATGGAATTTGGTATCAGTTTTATACCTTTCCTAATTAACTATTAATTATATACTCATGATATATTCTATTGTATAAAACTCTTACTGAGTGTTTGAGCTCATCCTTATTATTTTCCTTTCCTAATTATATGAATAAGGAATCATTGAATGAGTATGAAATATTTATATTATTTAATTTTATTATGTTTTATGTTTTAATTCCAATATAAAATGGGAATCATGTATGTATAAAGTTCTATAAGAATTATAAATTGACCATTCATTGGTGATGTGATCCCTTGTAACCTTTTACTATGTAATAAATTAAACACTGACCCTAGGTTATTGATATTGGGGTTATTTTCTAACATGTTAAAAAACATGGCATAATACTGGAGTTCAATACACCACAATCACTATAAGAAAATAGTGTCACTAAAAAGAAGAACCTGAGTCTTGTTAATAATCCTCGAACCATGCTAACTAAGCATTATAACCATAGTTATATCAATGTGAAAGATGTTACCACTACTGTAATAATTCAAAACATGTGTTTTTGGGTATATATGCTTGATGGAAAAGAAAATAAAAAGGTTGTGGTAAATATGATGGTAATGTAGGAAATAGAAAATTTCTAGGACACACACTAAATAGATATTCCTATGAATACTACAACAAGAAAGTTGAGAAGTAAAATGACTAAAATTATATTAAAATCATTGATATTTATGTAGATATTGGAAAATTGGTGGTGTATTATGATGAGATTGATAAAATCAATGTTAAAAATATTGTATAGTTTGAAGAAAATAGAGAAGAAAAGATAAATTCATATTGATGATAAATATTCATCTTATTCAAGTGATGATGATGCCTGTTCAAAGATCCCATGTACTGATGTTATAATAATAAAGAATTTTGATTCTAGAGGCATCATTGGAGATCGAAATGAATAGGTAAATACGGAAATGAAAATAAATGTGGATATTGTCACTTGTATTATTTCCCAGTGTAATATTCCAGATTTTTAATTAGTTAAAAATTCCAACAGAATTTTAAATTTTCATTAGGTGGATAGGCTGAATCTTAAATTGAGCCTCATATTGTAATTTTTGAGAATTTTATCACATAAAGGTAATGATTTTTTATAGTGTTTAAGGCCCAAGATGTGTATTGGGTGATCAATTAATTTTAGAAGTGTTGGGATATAAAAAATGAATTTCCAAGGATACAAATAGGGGATCACTATTGAAGAATGGTTAGTGATAATAGTTATTCTCAAACTGTGAGACATATGAGTATAGGGACATGGATTTTTGAAACCATGAGGTAACCCTATGAAAATTAACTCACATGGTGTTGGTGTAGAAAGGGACCAGGCATGGTTGGTGAATGGTTTGAATAACCATGAGACAAAACCATGTTGGTAGGGGTTATTGGGTAGTGATTCCCACATGGTTTTCTTATGATTGGTAATGTGTGTGAGATAGCTATATGACATGTGGGTGCTTGGGCAGTTTTACCACATGGTTGACACATGTTTTTCAAAACTATGTGGAAAAACTGTGAGGTTCTTAAAAATTGATGGGTATTGCTTTTTTACCCTATCATTTTAATGTTTACCCCTCATTTATCTTTCACATTTAATGTCTAACAACATCATGGGCCTTAGGATATCTCTCTATACCTCTTCTATAGAAACCAAGGTGTATGATTTATCTGAACTCGGAAGAATTCATCTTTGGTCCCATTGGATACCTCTCAGTTATTCTATCAATCCCCTTCCTTAAACTCTATATTTATCTTACTATATCAAATTGTATTTCCATGTGATCTCATATGCTTTATTTTCCAGTAGTTTTTATACTCCTTTTATTTCTCTCATTCTGAATTTAATTATGGCTAGGTATTGGATGAGTGATGATTAATAATCCTAGGGAAGGTGGTATCATTCATTTCCCTTAATGACTAGAATATTTATAAAACACATCATCTTTTCATGCACCACACTCTCCATGTGTCACCTCATAATTGTGATATCAATCATTTAAATACCAAAATAATTATTTATATTACCATTTATCATTAAAATTGAACCATTTCATGATTCCCACCATGAATCAAACCACCCCTCTAGTTGTCTTTATTACATGATTTGACCCTTATGATTGAGCATAGAGATAAAAAATACCTTTTGACATGAATTTTTATGCCTCTCATCGAATGAGATTCCAACTGCACCCCAGTAGATTATCAGTGGATTGGATGACTCCCAAATCTTTGGAAAATTATTTATATTATGATTGAGTTTTCCCTTATAGATATAATGAAAATATTTATTATAATTGAATTTTTGAAGGTAAGGATTTACCCTTAGCCTGCATCCAATTTATGGAATGAAATATTGGACTTGACACAATTAATAAATAAATTATAATAAATTATCATATGGAATATATACTTATATTTACTTTTTTGAACCTAAAAATTAAATTAAAAAATTTAATTATCATGATGATTCATATCAATTTTACAATGGAAAATGCTCGTTGACTTTGTTAATCATTTACTGTGAACTGCCAAAATTTTTATATTAAGCGATGAGAAAAAAATGGATTCACTAGTGGGAATATCTTTGATGGGATAATAGGTTAATGTAATTACAATATTTATTTATTGATATGGAGGTCCAATTTAAATAATCCCTTGGTACAAGGTTCATAGTTCAATTGGGATTATATTAAATAAAATTATTACTAATAGGGCCCAATTAGTGTTATTAGACATGATGTTTGACACACCCTTTGTCTAAGATTTTGTACACAACATTTGACATCAATTTGGGAGGTTGGAAATGATCTTTCACACACCAGAATTATGATGTTTGAAATGAATTTTTACATCATTTTTTATCATTTTTGGGCATGGTGCTTCAATTCCTATATTTAGATGCATTGTCTTATACCCAAATTTAAATAAGTTGAATTATCTTATAATGTTACTATTATATGTGGATTCCTTGGTCTTACACCATGGGTCCTATCTAGTGCACCTATATGTTTGCATATATATTTTAAATATATGATAACATATACTATATGGAACATACAGATTTATTTTCATGTACGATGAAGTAGTATGGTCATCCAGGTGTCCTTGAGGAACCTGAGATAGACGTGGTTAAAATTATTTATTTATTTCCTGATATTTATACATACACACTTATTATTTTATATTAATAGAATGGGTTTCATTAGAAACTATTGGTGGTGGTCTACTATGATTATCTCACACATGATCATGCCACTAATTAGCACCAGAAAAGATATCATGGTTACGGGATTAAGATAATTTCTTGTCATTCTTTCTTATTATTACTCTTGATGGACTACGACGTGACATACATATGACTGATGTACATGAACATTGGCTATGTTCAGGGTATGAAGCCCTTTATTTTTTTTATTTATTCTCTTGATATCTAGGAATTTTGTAATTAACTATTATATTTCTATTATTTTATATTTTATAATGTTCATGCTGGGTTATTTAATCATTTAATATTGATATTCAGTTATTTTAATTTTCTTTTATTAATAATATTATTTCATTATTCATATGAGATATTTATTATTGGTCCATTGGGTATAATGTCCCATTGTTTCACCTTTCAACCCTCACTTCTAGTTGGCAGCCACTGGTGTATGGGGAGGCATTCTAGAGGCCATGTGGTTACCCATCTTGGAGTATCGTTTTAGTGGCACCCAATTCGGGATGTAACAAAGTGGTATCAAATATTTCTTTTCCATTTTCATACTATATTTGGATGGTTTAAAAGGGGCTATAAAAGCGTTGGATCTTAGGAAATATCTTGTGTCTTAGTCTGACAAACCCTTTCTCGGGGAATGATCATGTTGTTAATGATGAAACTATTTTTCATTATTTTTCTATTATAGATGAGTAATATTTCACCTTGTTTCTAGGATTTTTTTACCCTTTCCTTAGTTGGAAAGATTGTATTATTCATGCATAATTGTATTAACTTGAGGATTAAAATTTCATACATATGTCAAACCACATTTATTTCATCGTCTAGATTGCATGTTTCAAGAGCTATGTGACTTGAATTCCATGATTCAACTATGAAAATAATTCATTCAATAATAATGGGAGAAATAATTGTTTATTAAAGTTTTCTAATCAACTTAAATGGTGTTTTACTATATAGTTTAGTGGTGTAAATAACCAATTATTACATTTTTGAGCCATGGACCATGGGTTTCATAAGAAAAAAGATTTATGGTTATGATTAAGTTTGCTCCAATAAAAATATATAAGGTATACCAAAAATTATTAAATTTTCATGGCTAACCTATATAACCCAACCATCATATAATAACTTGTTATATTATGAGTCCAAAGGTGAAAACCTGGTTATAGTTAAATGAATTCCAATTGTAACTTATAAATTCATGTACCTTTATCACATGGGATTGGTAATTCCTCTTATAAGACCTTGTATAAATATTAAATCTGTTAAATCTTGGCTCATACAAAAGAAAATGAAATTATATGAAGTAATTTTTATTTAATAAATTTATATTTTTTTCATATAGATATTAGAATTAACTATAATCATATGAATAATTTCCTAAATTTACAACTGGACTCATATAGGTCAGTTAAGACATGATTCTTATGAGATAATCCAAATAAGGGTATATTAAATCCTGAATAAAATTACATTTATTGGAATCATTTAAATTGGATTTTAATTTTAATTTATAGAGCTTTGAATCTATATATTTGGAATTGAATCATATAAAACTAAACCCAGAATGGATTAATGACACCCTTTAGGTCACCATTAATTCTTTATCTGTTATTAATTAACCCCATGTGGGTATAATTATGCTAAATGGAAAGGTTATTTAAAGTGTCAGTTTCCACTTATATGATGTTATTTATAAATTTATGGTATCAAATTAGTTGAAAAATCCACATTAATTGATAAAATACCTATTACTTTCTTTGGATCTTAATTATTTTGAGGTTTCCATTAAATAAATGAAAATTATAACCAAAAGACTTTTTTCATCTATATCTTGGAATTGAAATTTTCTATAACTAAAATAGTTGTTAAAATTTCATGGTTAAATGAATATTGATTAAAATTTTAAAAATAAATTAATGGATTATTTTCATATTATGATGTATAGTGTCTTTTAAATAAATTTCTTTGTAATGTTTTATTTTATAACTTGTACTTGATATCCTTTATATATGATTTGCTTTAATTGTTTTGGGAAATGAGAATCGATTAAATGTATTAAAACTAAAAAAATAATGTGGTGTTATTAGTTTCAACCCTTGAGTAATTGTAATTTTAAATTATTACCATAGATGAGAAAATGGATGTTTATTATAGGTCACAATTATCCTTTTTATGTTTACAGTTATCTTAGAAGATAGACTGGTAAGCCTAGTAACATTTTTAGTGTAACCGAGTAATATGGTCAATGTTTTTTCATTAGTAAGGTGGTATCCCTAGTGAGGTATCACCATTAATGGTAAATTAGAATTGGTAATTTATTTGTTAAATATTATAGATGGTATGTGTCGTTTAGGTGCCATTTTTTTATAGTAGGACAACTAGTGATGAAACAAAACCACCGGGTAGATGGGTGGGTATTCGGTAAGATAAGATATTTCAAGTATGTGAACATTTTTTAATGATCAGATTCGGTATGTTAGACATTCCTTGAACATGGTAATCCAATTTGATAGTCACGTTCCCTTTCTTCTTTTCTAATAGAGTATGAATTTAGATTCATCATTATATTAAGATTCTTCAAGATAAAATGACTCTATGTTGGTCCATGTGTATTCTATCACTTGAAAGAAATATGTAGCACCTTTTTCACTAATTTGATATCACTATAGAAAAAATATTTTGACATAGTTCCCATCATGTTAAGAAGTGATGCATGAAATCATATGTTGTTTTGAGACAAAGTAATGCAATGCCTTACACTATTTAACACCATGACTTCATGGAAATAGGGTCATGAGTATGCTAAAGATATGTTTTTAGGTCACCTTTAGAGTAGTGTAACATATATTTAGATGGATAGTTATGAGTATGGTTGAATCGAGATAATAATAATTGGAAGTTGAGTTGTCTCTATGATTTATGATGACATTATTAAAAGGATGGAGTGAAATATCACTAATAATCCATATTATTTTTGGATTTTGTTCCAAATTTTAATGAAATTCATGAATGGGACATGGGAAAAATTTAATACATTCATCTAAGAGGGAACATGTCTGCCCATTCTTATAAGTTTTAGGTTCCTCTATTATTATGTTATAAGTTGGTATAAGCACATTTTCCACATCTTGGAGTCATGTTCAGTGGTTAGGGAGCAGGTTCCTTAGGATGAGTAATTTTTTCCAATAAAATTATGAATAGTAATATTCTAAGGTGAGGATTTCTGAGTCAGTAATGTGACGTGTGTCTTTCAAGGAAGAGGAATAATGACTGTAAAAAACCTATTGGAAATGGTCAGAATGGATTTTAGAATATGTGAGGTTGGTATGTTAAAGTTATCTTTTAATTGATATGTTTCTTGATATATTACTTAGTGTGGTTTTAACCTGAATATGAATTCTAGATTATATCTTAGGTTAAATGGGTGATTTAGGTGTTAGTGGGTCAGTAATATGTTTATGATTTCAAGGTGACACAATAAATTCACAGTTGGTTGTGTACCAGACCATTGAGGAACACCGAGGGTCGAGATGACACATTTTTGTTTGTTTAGAAGGATCATGGGTACCTTTGGATTTACAGTGAGGTGATAAATCCTTCAAATACTATACTTATTTTTAAGCTTGAAATTTAGATATTAGTTAGTCTGTAGTGGATCCACTAATTCCTTAATAATTAACTATTGATGTAGATAGAGTGTATTAAATGTCTGTAAAATCAATCATAACACACACATTAGGGTCACGACCCTAAACAATTTTACCAGATGAGGTATGATCATAGTATTTGAGTGTTTTGGGGTAGTTGCCTTGTAGTTGGACATGGTCACACATTATAGGGATATGTAGTTCAAGGTTTTATTTCAAAGAAGTTACAACCTATTTTAGAGAAGTATGGCTTAGGATAACTATACATGATTATTGATATCAATACATGAAAACAAATTATTGTAATACTGATTAAATAATGAGCATGTTCCCTATCTTGACATCTGCATGAGTAATCTAGGACAATGTCGACTTTATGCCAAGATAATAACGTGACATTTTATATTTACAAGAACGAAATAATTGTGACTTATTCCTAAAGAGTAATGTGAGAACAATCAAATGTTGGAATAGATCATCATAGGTTGTGTGAGGATGAACCTCATGTGATATGGTTCCTGGGATACTGAGACCAGTATTTTTGAAGCTTTGATGCAATTGGATTATTGAACTGAGTATGGATCAACGATGAGACATCACTGGAAGTCAGTTATGGACTTTAGTGATCATACTTGAAATTACCTAAGTGTATATTAGAATAAAGGCCCCATACGTGGGTTTTTTTCAATGCATTATTATTTAAAGATGATTGTTTTTAGGATATTTATCCAAAGGTGGTTCAAATTGTTTTTTTGTTAGTTGAATTCATTTGGTGAGAAGCCGTACTAAATACCTTAGATGATTAGATGAGTGTAGTTTAAGATTCAGCTAAGACTTTTCAATGAAGTTATTCAAAAACTAGTGAAAATGTGTTTGATTAGGATTTAACCCTTTTGATCTAATCAAGGACCAATATCTGAATCATTATGTGTGACCGTGTTTTGTGAGTTGATAATTATGAAATAACCATCAATAGGATTCCATGTCTGTGTGTAAATAAGAAATTATAATGGTGGAGTATAGTGTCTTAGAATTGACGATGGAAATATAGATCATATGATAGGGAATTCCATAGGAAATATGAGGAAGGGGAAGATGGTGTGATCATGTCTCGAGTTATACAGGATCTAGTAATTCATATCTAGATGTTCATTTTTGAATATGAGTGTTGTATTGAGTTTTAATGGTTCATGTGTCATATGATTGAAATGGATCTTGGGGTCATTTTGGGAATCATGATATGAAACACATCCAATTTACTAATAATTCATAACTCAAGTAGGTTAGGTGATGTTTTTATTATTCCCCAAGGCTTCTTGGTGATGATAATTTCTAAAGTGGGGAGATTTTAATGTTTCATGTTTTAACCCATTGTGTAGAGACCCAAATCTTGACGTACATGGACATTACATTACTTTTGCGGAATACTTAATATATAATAAAAAGAAACACACAAGGACCGTAATAGTTTAGTGTTTTGGAAACTCAGAACATAATCTTCTAATAGTGGTGAAAGATCTTCAACATCTCCCATAAATATCTTCCACTTTTTTTTCTTACCTAAAACCATTCTTTATATCTTGGGGAAAAGAAAAAAATATAAAGGGTGAGCTCAAATGCTCAGTAAGGGTAAGCATGGAGAAAATAAAACAAACCATATACATTTGAACTTAAAAATAGGAACATAATGTTTACATATAAAAATCTTGAGTTGTGAATTAAATCTTGGAAGTACGTAAGGCTTAAGTCATAAAAGAACCTTAATCATGATAAAATAGCATGGGAATAAAACATTTAATTGTGTAAAACCATTAATCACATGATATTATTTCCATAGTAGCCAAGGCATTGCTGCCAAGACCATCTTAGTGGACAAAGTCCCTTTCTGAATCGAGTTCACTCCTCGTTTCAGTTCTGTAACACTGAACCGGATTAACTTACCATTCTATCAATGTCTATCTCATGAGATATAAATCTCTACCCAATGAATTGTAGGGAGATATAGGTTCCACCCATCTTATAATGAAATCATTCTTACTTGTGCCACAACATATACATAAATCATTCATCATAACCCAATGAATAAAAATGGGTTTCATAAACATCATCCCATACTGACATAATCCATATAAAACAAATGGATATCATTTATTCATAAGAAAAGTGAAACCATGTAAATCATAGATATATTATACTTGAAACATACACATATGAAATAATGTCATCTTAGATGGAAAATGGTTTTTAAAAAACACTTGAAAAGAATTCTTGAGGAAAATATCCTTTCTTCTTAAAAACATTTTCTTTTCACAAAATGCCACCCAATTTTAAAATAAAAGGATTTTATTGAAAATAACCATGAAATATTGTAGATTAAACTTCATGAAAATTAGGCGTTATGAAACCGTAAAAATCCGTTCATGTCGTATAAGTTAAAAAAACATTCTCCTTGTACTTTTGTCGGAAAAGTCAAAAAGTACCAAATATGGTAAACAAAAGAAGGATTCCTTCCATAAAAAATGTAAAAGTAAAAGAAGGGTAAAATTAACTTTAAACATACATGAAAGAATATTAAACACTTTATGAAAAACATTATTATTGACATGGATGAAAAATATAACCCCAGTAAATACTTACGTATAAATAATCTCAGGTAAAAATGAGATTGGAATAATTATCCCTTACCTTATGTCCAATTTCTTCCTTATGTGTCTGAGACTCCTGTATTGTGGGTTTAAACATATTATTAACCTGTAACATAACCATAATAATATTTATCATATCATATATGATTCACTTACAACTTTATATTATCTGTTCATTTGTCAATTCCATGTTAAAGCAACGTTTTGGGTAAAATCGTTTCATTTATCATCCGTGTTTTGACTTGTAATTATTAATATGATTACTAGGATCCTGATTACTTAATTCCTGAATATAAAACATGATTTATATATAATATATATTCGTAATATACATATATATAATAGATAGATAAACGGAAAGAAATACACCGTTCATGGAGACGGTAGGCCGTACGTACGCATGAACGTTGTTTTTCGTTTCCATATTGAATTGAATGGAATTAAGTAGATGAAATACATATATATATATAAATAAATCCAGTAGAATTATTATGTCAAATATTTCATTATTACTTACTATATATACTTTATAATCATTCCTGAATTGTTAACAAGGAAAATAGATCTCATCGGGTCGTGGAGACGGTAATCCGTACGTACGCACGAGTGATGATATCATTCCCATATTTATTGAATCGAATTGGAGTGGATGATATAATATATTATAATTAGTATGATGTTATAATAATGATATTTAGTTATTCTTTACACCATTATACCCATCCAAGTAAGGTGGTGGTGGAATAACTGATTACACCACGACGTGGAGACGACATTCCATACGTACGCACAGGCGGTGATTTCATTTTCCGTAGGATGGATAGAAGGTGAAATATGGTTGTTTCATATTTATAATAACATATCAGTATATAATTAATACTGATGTTATTACTTTATAATTAAACAAATAAAGAAGAGGAAGTATAAGAAGAAAGAAACTTGATAGATTCGGTAGAAGAGATTACCTCTTCCTCAATGCACCTCCTTTAAACATTTTTTTAGGGAACTAGAACTGGTCTTTTGAGAATACCATAACATCTATGATATAACTAGAGAGGTTTATAAGAGTAATTGGTAGGGGTTGGCCGATCTTCAAGGATCAAAAGGGTGTGAAGAGAAGCGGGAAGGGGTGCCATTTTTATAAGGGAGGAGAGGGGCACCTTTGGAAAAACTTAAAATATTATTTTATAATAAAGTCATATTCTGTTTATAATAGCTCAAAATTGATTTATTTAGAATAAAAAGTTGGTATGGGTCGCAATACTCTCAACTAATAGGTTTTAGGAAAGTTTAGGTTACTACTGTAACCTTATCATTTAGATTTAACTCGAAGTTAAATAATTTAACTTTTACCATGTCTTCTTGTTTTCTTACACTATATGGTTAATAAACATACAATAACAAGAGAAAAGAATCCCTAGTGGTTCATTATTAATATATATAACCTTATATAAGTAATTTGGCTGAGCCTTATATTTTTAGGAATATAATATCAATTAATAATATAATATTTGTCATAAAAACTATTTTATGTCAATTTGGACACTATTTGGTAATTGATTTTTGTGAAAATCATAACAGAATGATTAGTTCAAAAAAAAGTAAATTAAATCAATACTAATATGTCACATTAACCTAGAAAATTAGTGTAATTCATAAAAAGTCTCAAATTACATTTATTTGGGTATTTATAACATCAATTATGTTAATATTTCATTAATAATGTAATTACTGCATCATCATTGTGTCATAAATAAATTAAATTATTTAATATCTAAAAATTATAAAAAAACTACCATTATGTAGGAAATATTTTTATCTTTCTAATTAATATTTATAGTCGAATTTATCTAATGTATAACCCTAAATAAAAAATGTTTTATTTATTAAACTTTGATTTTGACTATTTTAACTATTCTTTAAATATAATAATAAATGTCCTAAACTAATCCAAGTGGACCTAAAGATTAATATTTTATTCATAAGGTTTTTTTGTTCTAATTATACTTATCCAAAAGAATTAGGACATGTTTTATGGTAATAATAATATCATTTTTACCCTTAATTACCCTATTTACTTTTAACCGTGGTAAATAAAAGTAAAATGTTACTACTCACCAAAAATTATATTTATCTTATCAAACCACATTTTACTCATTGATATTAACCATTTTTGTCGGAATTTTGAAATTCCACTCACAGAAGTGGTAAAATTATGTTTTATGTAAATTTGAAAATTCTCCTAGGAGGTGGGTAAAAGACGGTGAAAAGTTCAATAAAATTTTTATATATCTAAAATTCTTATAAAATGACTCCAATGAATTAAATTGAACATATATAGGTATTATGTATCAATTTTTACCTAAAATATATTTAAATAAAAAAAATAATTACTTAAATAAAAACTCGGTTTTTAAATAGTAACCCAGTGTTTTCACTATTCATCAAAAAATTGAAAGTTTTGAGAAAATACCAAAAAATCACCCTAGGATAATTTCGATATTCCGAATCCAAAAATGAATTCCATTTTGAAAGATAAAATTTATAAAATTTCAAAAAGTGGGTATTACTATTCATAACGGCTAGTTCATAAAAATATTATAATAATATATCGTTTAGTGAAACTTGGTATTGCGTACTACACACGCTATCAAAGAAGGTCTTGATTGCGTGTAATACAAGCCAATTCAGGGATGCGTGTAGTGAAATCTCCATTTGGTGTTGTTTATAACATAATCAAAACATATTTCATTTATACATTAAACAAAATCTATACTTAATGTTTCATAGAATAATTTCCACAAAACGAACTTGAAATTGTGTGTAACACGAGCAAAGAATAGTGTTGCGTATACTGCAAGCTAATACAATGTTGCTTATAGTACAAACTAATCTTGATTTAGTGTATAATAGAAGACATCAAAGAAATTAAAAATAATATATCTCATAAAATCTCGGGGTGTTACATTCTACCCCACTTAAAATGAATTTCGACCTCGAAATTCGTCGGGGTTATAAATCTTTTACTACTTGAAAGTTTCATTCATAGAAACCCACATCATAAAAAAGAATACTAAAACTTAATTTTAAAACTTGAAGTATGAAAAAAAAACGATTACCCAAATTAACTCATCACTGGTTTTCCACATAGGAGAACATATGTGAAATATGGATATGGAATAGAAATCTAACCATAATGTTTGGATGGATAGTGGTAGAGAACATGGCTATGAAAAATCCAACAATTAAAAAGCCATAAATTTTTGATGATTTAAGGTACCATCTAATTCATCAGGTATGTGGGTACTAGGACAACATTTTTAGTTCTCAAGATCATTTCCTTAATGTTGAAGACTTGTTCAATTAAGAGAAATACTTACTTTATTTTGGTACAATCTCACCGTTGTTAGTGCCTCGAACAATTTCCACTTCACCACTTAAAGAAATGAAGTTGAATTTGTCTTTTGCAAAGTGTTAGTAGATCATGTGATAGAATGACAGGTCATTCCATCTGTCTCAAACATAAGGTTAGCAAAAGTTATACACATAAGTCCATCTATGGTGAGATTAATCGTATATGGTTTCAAAAATGGAATTATACTTCATCTATCATACCGCTTAATAATATAAAACTAGTTTCTACTAACCATGGACTTCCTGTAGGCCAATGGTAGGTGATAAAGGCCAGTCACACTTCAGTTGTGGGTTCGATTCCCGCATCCTTGTCCGACGTGACAGGTTGTCGCCCGTCCTGCAGGTTGTCCCTTTTTCGAAAACTATATTATTATAACATTCCTGCAATAATATCAAAAAAGTTCTAGCCTTAAACAATAATATCATATGTCTAACTTAATTAATTCCAATATTTAGACTTATCCAAAATACTTTGGTCCAAGCTCATAGAAAAAAGAAAATTATTACTAGAAAGGTCATCAACCAAGCATGTGAATACCATCATTTATCTCCCATATATCATAAGATATATCTTGTTGGTCACATTCCAAATATTTGAATTCCTTAATCATGTATTCTCTTGAAAAATGAATACCCATTGAACCTTAGTGAAAACATGAATGCTGTCAAAAGTTAACTCTTTCCACATACCAAAATCCCAAAATTTCTATATACTCAAACCATGATATCAATTTGTCCTTATATCATTCATGAGCTCATTAATAATATCAGAAATATTATTTTCTCTTTATCCATTAATTATGCACATATCATCTTCTTTCCAAAAATATCTGAATAACCTTTCATGGTTATCGGTACCATTCAACATATACTTTCAAATACTTTATGAAAAACAATAGTGTAACAATCCTTAGATGTTTCTTTATTCCATAGTACCATTAACATAACTCTTGGTAAACCTACAATCATTCCACTACCTTCTTAAACCATTGACCAAGCTTCAATAATTCTCTCATCTCACATATCATTTTCAGTCTCTTCATCATCATCAACATAAATACTACCCATACGACCATGCTGATTCTCTTCAGGAGACTTTCCCTTAGGGAATTGGTTTGCATAATGTCCATACATTCCTCATTTAAAAAATTTAATCGTTGTTGATGTCGTAGAAATACCATTATCCTTGTCCATGGTGTTAACTAAACCTTTTCCTTTGCACTTACTGGCTTTGTGTTCTTCTTTTCCACACCCAAATCATATTCCAGTTCCTTTGAAACATTCTCCCTGATGCCTCTTACCACATGATTTACATGATGGAAATTGAACTTTCTTTCCTCTATGATGATTATGAAACTCCATATTTCTCTTGTGAACTGAGTCAGGAAACTTAACAAAGTTGAGATTATTGATCATATTATGAGATTTATGATTAGGTATAATAACGATTTTTGGACTTCTAAATCCTGTTTCATTTGGTTGCTATTGAAGAATATCATTCCATTGTCTACCATATCCTCCATTATCGTGAATCTTCCTATTTACAGCCATTTTCTAAAATCCAAAAAAAATAGTGTGAGAGGAAAAAATCATAATCAAGGGGGAGCACCTTCAATATATAACATCTTAAGTTAAATTATAAGATCATTACCATAGTTATAGGACTTTAACCTATATGTATACTTAACCTTAGAGACATCCCTAGACATACCTTATAATTATCTCTAGGTATTTCACTAAAGTTTTCGCATCATAGTTTCCAAAGGTTAACTAAACCATTCCTCTAATACCAAATGTAGAGACCCAAAGCTTGACATACATGGACATTACATTACTTTTTCGGAATAATTAATATATAACAAACACAAGGACCTTAATAGTTTAGTGTCTTTGGAAACTCGGAACATAATCTTTTATTCATGGTGAATTATCTTAAACATCTCCCATAATGATCTTCCCCATTGGTTTTCTTACATAAAACCTTTCTTTATATTCTGGGGAAAAGAAAACATATAAAGGGTGAGATCAAATGATCAGTAAGGGTAAGCATGGAGAAAATAAAACAAACCATATACATTTGAACTTCAAAACATGAACTTAAAGTTTACACATAAAAATCTTGATTTGTGAAATAAATCTTGGTAGTACGTAAGGAATAGGTCATAAAGGAACATTAATCCTGATAAAATAGAATGGCAATAGAACATTTAATTGTGTAAAACCATTAAGTACATGATATGATTTCCATAGTATCCAAGGCATTGCTTCCAAGACCATCTTAGTGGACAAAGTCCCTTTCTCAATCGAGTTCACTCCTCGTTTCAGTCCTATAACACTAAACTGAATTAACTTACCATTCCAGCCATGTCTATCTCATGAGATATAAATCTTTACCCAATGCATTAGATGGAGATATAGGTCCCACCCATCTCATAATGAAATCATTCTTACTTGTGCCACAACATAAACATAAATCATTCATCATAACCCAATGAATAAAAATGGGTTTCATAAACATCATCCCATCATAACATAATCCATATAAAACAAATGGATATCATTTCATTCTAAGAAAAGTGAAACCATGTAAATCATATAGATATTATACTTAAAACATACACATATGAAATAATTTCATCTTCGATGGAAAATGGTTTTTATAAAACACTTGAAAAGAATTCTTGAGAAAAATATACTTTCTTCTTAAAAATCATTTTATTTTCACAAAATGCCACCCAATTTTAAAATAAAAGGATTTTATTGAAAATAAAAATGAAATATTGTAGAGTAAAATTCATGAAAATAGGCTTTATAAAACCGTAAAAATCCGTTCATGCCGTATAAGTTAAAGAAAATTCTCCTTGTACTTTTGTCGGAAAATTCAAAAAGTACCACAAATGGTAAACAAAAGAAAGATTCCTTCCATAACACAAAGTAAAAGTCAAAGAAGGGTAAAACTGACATTAAACATACATGGAAGAATATTAAACACTTTATGAAAAATATTTTTATGGAAATGGATGAAAAATATAACCCTAGTAAATACTTACATATAAACAATCTTAGATAAGAATGAGATTGGAATAATTATCCCTTACCTTATGTCCAATTTCATCCATATGTGTCTGAGACTCCTGTATAGTGGGTTTAAACATATTATTAACTTGTAATAGAACAATAATAATATTTATTATATCATATATGATTCACTTATGACTTTATATTATCCGTTTATTTGTCAATTCCATGTTAAAGTAGTGTTTTGGGTAAAATCGTTTCATTTATCGTCCGTGTTTTGACTTTTAATTATTAATATGATTAACTTGATCATGATTACTTAATTCCAGAATATAAATCATGATTAATATATAATATATATTCCTAATATACATATATATAATAGATCGATAAATGTAAAGAAATACACCGTTCATGGAGACGGTAGGCCGTATGTACGCATGGACGCTGTTTTTCGTTTCCTTATTGAATTGAATGGAATTATGTAGATGACATACATATATATATACATAAATCCAGTCGCATTATTATTTAATATATTTCATTATTACTTATTATATATACTTTATAATCATTCTTGAATTGTTAACATGGAAAATGAATCTCATCGCGTCGTGGAGACACTAATCCATATGTACGCATGAGCGATGATATCATTCCCATATTTATTAAATAGAATTGGAGTGGATGATATAATATCTTAGAATTAGTATGATGTTATAATAATCATATATAGTTATTATTTACACCATTATACCCATCCAAGTAAGGTGGTGGTGGAAAAACTGATTACACCACGACGTGGAGACGGTATTCCGTACGTACACACGCGCGGTGATTTCATTTTCCATAGGATTAATAGAAGGTGAAATAGGGTTGTTCCATATTTATAATAACATATCAGTATATAAGTAATAATAATGTTATTACATTATAATGAAACAACTAAATAAGAGGAAGTAGAAGAAGAAAGAAACTTGAAAGAGTCGGTAGAAGAGATTACCTTTTCCTCGACGCACCTCCTTTAAAATTTTTCTTAGGGCACTGGAGTTGGTGTTTTGAGAATACTAGAACCTCTATGATATAACTATATATGTTTAGAAGAGGAATTCTCAGGGGTTGGCCGAGATTCAAGGCTCAAAAGGGTGTGAAGAGAAGATGTAAGGGGTTCCCTTTTTATAAGGGAGGAGAGGGGAACCTTTGGAAAAACTTAAAATATTATTTTATAATAAAGTCATATTCGTTTTATAATAGCTCCAAATTGATTTATTTCAAAGCTAAAGTTGGTATCGGTCTAAATAATCTCAACCAATATGTTTTAGAAATTTTTAGGTTACTATTTTAACCTTATCATTTAGATTTACCTCTAAGTTAAATAATTTAACCTTTACCGTGTCTTCTTGTTTTCTTACACTATATGGTTAATAATATTACTATAACAAGCCAAACGAACCCCAAGTGGTTCATTATTAATATATATAACATTATCTAAGTAATTATTTTGATCCTTAGATTTTTAGGAATATAATATCAATTAATAATATAATATTTTTCATAAAAACAATTTTAGGTCAATTTTGACACTATTTTTGGTAATTGATTTTTTGGGAAAATCATAACAGTATGATTAGTTCAGAAAAATTAAATTACATCTATAATAATATGTCTTATTAACCTATAAAATTACTTTAATTCATAAAAAGTCTCAAATTACATTTATTTGGGTATTTATAACATCAATTATGATAATATTTCATTAATAAGGTCATTACTGCATCATCATTGTGTCATAAATAAATTAAATTATTTAATATCTAAAAATTATAAATAAAATACCATTATGTATAAAATCATTTTATCTTTCTAATGAATATTTATAGTCAAATTTATCTTATGTATAAATCTATTTTAAAAATGTTTTATTTATTAAACTTTGATTTTAACTATTTTAACTATTCTTTAAATAAAATAATAATAAATGTCTTAAACTAATCCAAGTGGACCTAAAGGGTAATATTTTATTCCTAAGGGTTTTTTGGTCGAATTATACTTATAAAATAGAATTAGGACATGTGTTATGGTAATAATAATATCATTTTTACCCTTAATTACCCTATTTACTTTTAACCGTGATAAATAAAAGTAAAAAGTTACTATTCACCAAAAATAATTTTTATCTTATCAAACCACATTTTACTCCTTGATATTAACAGTGTCTCTCTTATTTTTAAAATTCTACTCACAGAAGCTGTAAAATAATTTTTTATGTAAATTTACAAAATCTCCTAGGAGGTGGGTAAAAGACGGTGAAAAGTTCAATAAAATTTTTATATTTCTAAAAATATTTTAAAATGACTCCAATGAATTACATTGAACTTATATAGGTATTATGTACCAATTTTGACCTAAAATAAATTTAAATAAAATAAATAATTATTTAAATAAAAACTCGGTTTTTATATAGTAACCCAGTGTTTTCACTATTCATCAAAAATTGAAAGTTTTCAGAAAAATACCAAAAATTCACCCTAGGCTAATTTTGATATTCCAAATCAATAAATGAAGTCCATTTTGAAAGATAAAATTTATAAAATTTCAAAAATTGGGTATTACTGTTCATAATGGTTAGTTCATAATAATATTACTATAATATCTCGTTTAGTGGAACTTGGTATTGCGTACTACATACGCTATCAAAGAAGGTCTTGATTGCGTGTAATGAAAGCCAAGTCCAAGATGTATGTAGTGAAATCACTGTTTGGTGTTGTGTATAACATAATCAAAACATATTTCATTTATACATTAAACAAAATCTATACTTAATGTTACGTAGAATAATTTCCACAAACAAACTTGAAATTGTGTGTAACACGAGCCAAAAATATTGTTGCGTATACTGCAAGCTAATACGGTGTTGCATAGAGTACAAGCTAATCTTGGTGTAGTGTATAATAGAAGACATCAAAGAAATTAAAAATAATATATCTCATAAAATCTCGGGGTGTTACACATTGAATCTTTGAAAATAATTTAATTTTTTTCGGGGAAGGGAAAAATACTAAATTTACAATAATATTGGAGTTTATGAGAGTTTAATCACTTAAAGATGCTTTTTTCATGTTTTTTAAGGATATTGAGGTGTATCAGGTGATTGGATGAGTTTTTGTAGTTAAAGGCTATGAAACCATAGTTTCTAGAGAAATAGAAAGGGGGTACAACTGGTGCACGGTTAGTGATAACAGTGCAACCAAAACTCTAGGACATATTTATATTAGGACATTAATTTTTGAAACTATGAACTACCCTGAGAGAACCCATGAAACATATTGTAGGTGTGTAGGAGGACCACACATAGTCAGTGCATAGTTTGTATAATCATAATATACAATTGTGTGGCATGTGGGTGCTAGGTAGTCACACTGTATGGTTTTCGAAATAATGTGGCCAAATCATGAAGATCATATAAATTTCTAGAAATTACTATTTTCCCTCCCCCCTTTATGTTTTCCTAATGTCACCCTCTTCCCATTTCTCACACTATAGTCCCTTAGGTCTTTGGATTTCCCTCTCTCCCTCTTATCTAGGTATGGATGTGTCTATTTTATCCAGACTCATAATTAGTCATCATTGGTCTAATTGGATAGATATTATTTAGTATATCAATACTCTTCTTTCCTTTCTATGTTTATCTTATCATATCACATATTTTTTCTATGGAGTCTAATTTTCCCTATTTTATTGGTGTTTTTCTATTTCATGTATTTCTATCATTTTGGATCGAATCATGTCCTAGTATTTGATGAATAAAGCTTCATAAGCATGAGTTAGGTGGCTTCATGCTTTTTCCCAAAAATTCTATCATGTTTATAAAACACTCTATCATGCAACATATAGGATTCTCTATACATCACCTCATAAATTTGAAGTAAATCTTGTAAATTTTGATTCTGTAATTTATATTACAATTGTGAATTTAAATTGAACCATTGGATGATTTCCACATTTTCTCCTACTATCTGTTTGGGTGTGTTTCTTATATTCCATAATGCATATTCTTTATCTTGGATAAAAAACCACCTTTTGAGGATCAATTTCATGCCTCTTATTGAATGTGACGATAAATGTAATTTAATATATAACAAGTGGAGGGGATGAATCCATTAAATTAGGAAAATTATTTATATTATAGTAGATAAATGTATTATAGATGTAAAGACCAAATTTAATATAATTTAATTCTTAAAGTAAACTATTTATCATTTTCCTTGATTAATTTTATTGAATCAAATATTGGAACCAACACACATGTTAAATAAATAATTATTAATTATCTTATGTCATGTACTCTTATATGACCTTCTTTACTCCTTCAAATAAAATTGGAAAATGGAATGATCATGATGAATTATATTTATTTTTTAACAGAAACATCTCATGGACTATGTTAATTATTGAATGAGAAAATTTCAAGAACCAACCTTGGATAACCGTGAATCGGTCACCCGAGTCACCCAACAATAAGGCTTGAGAGGCGTTCCCAATCCTCATAGGGTAGAAAACCACTGTATGGCATCAAGATAGACCATTCAGAATGATTTATCCAAATAAAATTATAGATAAAAACAAAATATAAGGAGAATAATAAAAATAAGCAGTAGTATTATAATGAAAATAAAGCAGCACATACCTCTATGTGACCCTACAAGTCACTGCATACATGAAAACAAACATTGATCCACGACGACTGAATCTAAGTAGGAGAAAAAATAGAAGCTAAAAAAAGATAAAGATATACATGTGAATATTAAAACATAATTTTCATTCCTAAATAGTCTATTACCAATGATTTTCTTTTAAATATAAGATTTATTAATTTCATATTTGAAATTCTATGTATATAAGTAGGTTTTTCTAAAATTCATTTTTAATGAAATCAAGGTCCATTTAAATTTTCATATAAAAATATATTCTTTTCTATGAAGGGGGAAATAACATTCTAGTTATGAAGAGTGTTAGTGGTAATGATGATG
The DNA here is from genome assembly GCA_963277665.1 of Viscum album. Classification (NCBI taxonomy): domain Eukaryota; kingdom Viridiplantae; phylum Streptophyta; class Magnoliopsida; order Santalales; family Viscaceae; genus Viscum; species Viscum album. The sequence goes on from OY728157.1 coordinate 1,781,246,459, forward strand.
TTTTACTAAAAATGGAAATAATTTAGTGTAAATAATTTTCAAAAAAAAAATTCTATGGCCATTTTAGAACTGCGCCTCAAGTTTTAGAAAGGATGTACACCACATAATGAAGAAGGAACAAAAATTGAACAACCAGGGAAGTAGAAAAACTACACAAGAGCCAAAACTAGATAAGGTACCTAAACTATCCACCATAGATAAATATTTTCCAAGGGTAACATGGGAATACCATGGAACTCTAAGAAAATCCAGAAGATTTTAAAACATTGTTTATCATTTATGCATGACTAACTCGATTCCATCAATGACCCTCACTCTCGGTCATAACCCACCTAGACTAATAGATGGACACCATCACATAGAATATATAATTCCATACTAAGAGCCACTAGCTGGAGCATAATACTAAACTAGTGAATAAAGTGTTATAAGATGTTTAGGTAGCATTCCAGGTTCCCATGTTATGTTTCAAAAAGGGTAGCCCAATAAATCCAAGAAACCAACTGACACAGAAGAATGATCCATCACATGAGTCACACAAACAAGAAACAACCTCAACCACCATACGAAATACTCCCTTGATTTCAAACCATCAATAGATGAGGGAATTCAAAAACTGAGGATGTTGCCTCCACTTCATCAATACACAAGGTTTGGGACCCATTCTATGGAGGGTTTTTCTAAATAATCCATTCAAAAGTGACAACAAGGATGTACACAAGCTTTGAATGTTAAAGAATTTCTAAAAGGACCAAAACATGAAACTTTCAAATCTAAAAGTCCACTTGGAAACTCGTTAAAGAAACCCAAATATCCATTTTAAATTCGTGACACATATATAATGTTCAAAGGGTAATTTCATCATTAATTTACTATGACAAACCAAATGAAATCATTTCAAAAAACTAATACCAAGAAGAAATCACCTCATTTCACATAAAATAAATATTCTTAAATTCATACATCACTATTTATTAATAAATAAAGGTGGAAAAGTAATGAAATCAATATATTCTTAAATTTAAAGGCCAAATCGAAAGGGATCCTTCCTAAAACTTTCCGTTTTTGATGACATACATTCGAATATCACTTATTTATATTACACATATATTCATGTTCACATTTATATAAAAAACGTATACCCTTTGTATATGTACACATGGCCATGAATATTCATATTAGGATCCAAACAAATATTCTTACAGAAGTATATACCGTTTTACATTACATGTGTATGCATTTTTCATATATATATATAAGTCCAAATAACCCAAATAAAAATATTCATACTTCCATGATTGAAGATATATATATATATATAGGGGAACTTATATATTTATATTCCTTCCTATGAATACACGTTTAAGATATATTGGACAATGAAAACCTGAAACCACCGTAGCGAGGTCCAAAATACTATAGAAAACATTGAAAACTAAAAAAAACGAAACCACTAAATTAAAAATGTGGAAAATAATCAAAATGAAAAAACATACATAAAACCCATAGTGGATCCATTTCCATTGACATTAGTGTCTAGAACTAGCCTCAATGGGACCCAAGAACCCTAGACATCAAGAGATAATAAAATGAAAACCCAACAAGTGGGTTAGGGTACATGCCAAGACACACACACCACCCAAAAGAAAATGAAACAAAAAATAAAAGAGAAAAGAGGGAAGAGGAAGAGTTTTGAAGGTAACTAGAGGATATTTCATTATAAATCAATTGAAGATATAATGACCCAAGGGAGTAGGAGGGCGGATGCTGGGCGCGCGTGGTATCCCCCTGGGGGTTGGTCGTGTTGAGAAAGGTGTGGAAAGGGGGAGACCCCATTGAGGTTTATTAAGACATAATAATAATAATAATAATAGGAATAATAATAATAATATTATTAATAATAATTTTATTATTATTATTAATTTTATTTTATTTCATATTCATATTCATTTTATTTATTTTTATTATTTTTATTTTTTCCCTCTAAACCCTAGGTAGACCACACAGTTTGACCACATGTTCTACCAGACCATGTGGTTTCCTCTGTACCAATATAGAGGTACTGCATGGGATCCTTGGAGGGGTGTACACCTATACACTGAGTAATACACCTTGGAAAAACCGACTGTCTAGGCCGCACAATTTACATTTGGCTAGCGCATGGATTCCCTTAACAATGTGAAAACCATACAGAGAGGTAGTAAACTCCAAAATTCAAAAATGTCACCAAAATATCATCCTTGACCTCAACCAAATGATCGTGCATGGGGAAATAAATGAAAATAAAAGGAAATTGTGGTTGGGGTGTGACAATTCTCCCCCCAAAAACAACGTTATGCCCCTAGATATTAACCAACCAAATGAGTAGAAAATCCAAAACTCAAAACTAATCATGGACAAATGAAACCATGAAACCCAATTTGACGTTTCAACTCCATAAGTCACAACTGAAATACATTAGAGAAAACAAAAAAAGAGATACAATTGGGAAAGGGAGAGGTCTCCCCACCATTAGGGAACTAACTGGCATAAATACACCAACATGGGAACTCCCAGTGCAGCCCAAACAATAGAAACCAAACCTCCAATCATAAACTAAACAACATGGGACAAACCCTAACATAAGGGGGTCCCATTGAAAGTAATAAGAAGAAAACACTGATTAATTTGTCATCATTTTTTCAAGACATGAGCATCTCAAAAAAATCCGAACCCATAACTAAAACCATTCAAAAAAGATACGTCCATTCAAGGAGGGAAACCAGTTAGAGATTAACATCCATTGAGGCACAACTAGAGGAATTATAATATAATAGGTCCATGAAGACTTTTACAACAAATAAATTATCATACAAAAATAAGGGGAACTACAACTGTGGAAAATAAACTGTACCGACTCTAACATTGGAGACAAAATTTGAGCTAAGGTCCTCTACACCCCTGTGATTAACGACTGAACCCAATATTCATTTTGGGGCCTATTTCTAGAGAAATTATGTCTTGAAGAATAAACAACCTCACAACCAGGAGATAACATCATTTGAAAAAGACTTTATTTTTTGAAGACACATCTTGATGAACATTTCCCTGTGACCCAAACATCCACACAAATGGTAATCCTTCAGAGGATGATGACAAGATCTGTTGGTGTACCCAATCCATCCACAATGGAAGAAAACTAGGAAGTAGTCTAAAAAATAAAAGACATGAAATGAAATGGATACTTTCTTTGAATGAGTTACTCTATTTCACACTCCTCATTGGATAAGGAACCTCCACATGTACCAAAATAAATCAGATCATGAGCTTCCACAAGATTCCCTCTCAGACTTTCTTTGATTAATGAACTCAACCCATATACCCTGGACGAAGTCCCTATAAAAAAATAAGAACTTCCATATGATCAACTAACACAATCACTATTAGAAGGAAAACTAGTTCATTGAATTGTTTAATATACCCCCTTCAATGTCTATTGACCTTACCAAACATCCATGAGATTTGGAATATTCTTATCCTTAAATTCTTCAAGAACAAACCACTATATCAATGTGGTATTGGATGCCACCCAAGACATCCCAAATCACAATGATATTGTAATGATCACCTTCCACTGGTATAGTCCTAGTACTCCAAGGATATCTAAGAATACCAACACTTCTATAAAATATAGTGTTCTAAAAACATGAAGACACTCCCAACATCCTCATGACACTAAAAATCCTCTATGAAACCATTATAACTAAAAAAATTATGAAAAAATAGGGAATAGTTTGGATCCACCACTGGACTAAGATTCTGGAAAGGTTAAACAATTAGAAGAAACTCATTAAGAAACCATATGGGTATTTTTTTAACATAATTTACAAAACAGAAGCCAAAAAAATCAACATCAAACTAAAACTCAATCAATTAACATTTTACACCAGATATCAAGCTCATAATCCAACACATTACAAAACCAAATCAAAACCAAAACAAATATCAATAAAAAATAATAATATCACAGAATATTCTAACAATTTTTTTTTGAAAATCACTATTTCCATGTTCACCCATTTTAAATTTCATTTCCACTTTTAAAATTAAAATAATTTTCCTTTTAAATCAATTTATTTCAATCCAAAAACCATTTTAAAAACTATTTTTTCAAAATTAACTCAAAACAACCAAAACCATAGCAACGAATCAATTACACCAAAATAACTCAAATAGGGAACTAGTGGTTGTGCATACCTCAGCCACATGGTTTATAAAACCATTCATTGATAATGCACTAACCACTGCATGAATTTTGAACCATGCATGTGGGATCCACATTATTTTCTATGCCATGTAAGCTCACTGGGTAGCACCAACTCACTTCCACTGTCACCCCCAACATAAAAAAACTCATTGAACTAATCAAACAATAAAATCATAAAACCAAGATAAAAAATAAGTACATAGAACCCCAAAAAACATGAAAACTTGTGGATTATAATGTGTACGTGTTACCAATTATCTTCCCACCACTACCTCTTGAATTCTGATAATCATGTCTTTAGTCTACCTAACAACCCAAATAACAAGGTTATCCTCTAATACCATTTTTCATGAACAAACCAAGGACAACCCTGAATTGTTAATTCATGCCGGCCCACAATAATTCTTGATATGTGTTCATGATCCTCCTGAGCTGGTAACATGTATCGGGCATCCAGATAAATCATTGAGAATGATTCAACCTAATAAAAAAGAATTTGAAAACCAAATATAAGATAAATAATAAAAGTAAAACTATTATTGGAATGAAAATGAAGCCACACATTCCACTAAGTGACCATGTGGGGAACCACTGAATTTGAGGATGAAGTAGCCCCATAACCCAAAAATAAACATAAATATATAGGTATGAGTATTAAAACTCTATAGGCATTCCCAGAGATTCTATTCCCAAGTAATTTCCTTTAAATATAAAATTCATTAATTTCACATTTAATGTATAATTTATAAAACTGGCTTTTAATTACAGATCATTTTAATAACAATCATGTTCCATTACACTTCATATAAAACATGTTTTTTTCAAGAAGGAGGCCTTATAATTTTAGATAAAAAGTTGGAGTGTAGAAAGGATTATTAATTTAATTAAAAACGGAAAAAATAAATTTTGGAACATTTTCAAAAAATTTTACATAAACATTTTAAAACAAAACATCTACTTTTAGCAAAGAGTTACACCACATAAGAAAACATGATCATCAATTAAACAATAAGGGAAATGGGAAAACTACACAAGAGACCAAACGTGATAAGGCACCTAAAATAAACTCCATAGATAAATAAGTGAAAAGGGTAACACAATAATTCCTAGTAAATAATAGGAAAATCTATATTATAATAATACTTGATTCATCATATAGGAATTACTGACCCGATGCAATCAATCATCCCTTCGACTCAGTCGTACCCTACCTGGCCTAACAGAGGTGCATCATCCCAAAGTAGAGTAACGTCCATACTAAGGAGCACTAGCCATAGTGTAATTCTAATATAATGTATGTAACAACCCAAGCTTCCACGGTACGTTTCCCTTTGAATAATTCAATGGCGTGCATTGTACGCAACTTCGAGATTCTAACACACCACAACCAATCAAACTAGCCCTTATGAATAGTAATACCTACTTTTTGAAATTTTATAAATTATATCTTTTGAAATGGAATTCATTTTTGGATTCTTAATATCGAAATTATATTAGGGTGAAATTTTGGTACCTTTCGGATAACTTTCATATTTTGATGAATAGTGAAAATTACTAAATTTTAATTGAAAACAACATTTTTAATCGAAATAATTAATAGTGATAAATTATTAATTTGAGTGGTTTTAAATTATATTTAGAATATATTTTTACCATTTAATACAATGTTGGTCATTGGATGTAATTTCAAATTTAAACCTTACATAAACAAGTGTCAATCTTTTGATAGTTATTATCTCTTAAAAACACGCTATTTGTTTTGACGACGGGAAGTAATTTTTAAATTAATTAATGCAACTGATATGCTTTGAATTTGTTAAAATAGATATAATTTTTTAATTCATAATATCAAATATAGCTTAGGCCTAATTTTTGGTATTTTTCTGGAAACTTTCATTTTTTGATGAATAGTGAAACCACTAAGTGGTAGTTAAAAAACTGAATTTTTCATAAAACTTAATTTTACCACTTCTATGAGTGGAATTTCGAAAATCCGAGAGACACGGTTAATATTAAGGAGAAAAATGTGGTTCAATGAGATGAAAATAATTTTTGATGAATAGTAACTTTTTACTTTTATTTACCACGGTTAAAAGTAAATAGGGTAATTAAGGGTAAAAATGATATTAATATTAGCCTAACACATTTCCTAATTCTATTGGTCAAGTGTATCTCGACCAAAAACAACCTGAGAAATAAAATATTATCATTTAGGACCACTTGGATTAGATTAGGACATTTATTATTATTTAATTCAAAGAAGAGTTAAGAGTTAAAATCAATGTTCATTTACTAAAACATTTTTAATATAGGGTTACACATAAGATAAATTAAATTATAAATATTAATTAGAAATATAACAAAATTTCCTACATAATGATATTTTATTTATAATTTTTATACATTAAATTATTTAATTTATTTATGACACAATGATGCAGTAATTACCATAATAATGAAAAATTAAAATAATTGATATTATAAATACCCAAATAAATATAATTTGAGACTTTTTATGAGTTAAAATAATTTTCTAGGTTAATATGACATGTTAAGAATGATTTAATTAACTTTTTTAGAAGTAATCATTCTATTATGATTTTCACAAAAATCAATTTTCCAAATAGTTTCAAAATTGACATAAAAGTGTTTTTAAAACAAATATTATATTATTAATTGATATTCAATTCCTAAAAATATAAGGTTCGTCCAGGAGACTTATATCATGATAGGTGTATCATTAATGGACTTCGTGGGGGTCTTTTGGATGTATATAGTATGTTTATTAACCATATAATATAAAAATACAAAGAGACATTATAAAAGTGAAACTAATTAACTAAGAGTTAATACTTAAAGATAAGGTTAATATTGTAACCCAAACCTGTCTAAATCCTATTGGTTGAGTGGTTTGAGACCTATCCCCACCTTAACCTTTATATAATCCACTTTGGAGCCATTAGAAACCGAATATGAATTTATTATAAAATAATATTTCTAGCTTTTCCAAAGGTGCCCCTCACCCCTCTTATAAAAGGGCACTCCCCCTTCTCATTAATTCACACCTTCAAAGCCATTTGGATCGGTTAAACTCTACCCAAATACTCTCTCAGCTTCCCTCATTACAACCTATAGGCCTTATTTTGATCAAAAAGCCAATCTAAGGATCCCTTTTGATCAACCAAAAAAGAAGAACCCGAAGAAGAGTTAAGGTTTTCACCACACCTTTTCAAATTCATTTCTTCTTCAACTTCTTAGTTCTTTGTTATTACCATTATAAAATAATGAATCAAGTATATCCAATATACTGTAATATTATTATAAATATGGTACAACCATATTCAGTATTCTATCCATCCTTTGAATGACATGTCACCAAACGTGCGTATGTACGACTTACCGTCTCCACGTCGTGGTGTAATTGTTATTAAATATATTATTATTTGGATGGGTATAATAATGATTTTTAATTCATGTAAATAATAAATATAACATGATAATTATTATTTATATATGATATACAATCCAAATATATATTATTTTAATATCAAAAGAATGATATTGTCGCTCGTGCGTACGTACGGACTACCGTCTCCACGAACACGATGAGATTCATTCTCCATCGTATCCATTCAAGTATAATTATCATTTGATGATTTAAAAATAATTTTTAAGGAATTGATATCATTATGTATATAAATAAGATACAACCTATCCATGACAAACACGTCTTACATAACAAAACATATAAAAGAAAACGAGTAAGTTCACACCCGAAACAACGATAATAATAAGATATTATTAACAAATCAATGTTAAAAGATAATATATGATATCATATTAATGTATATTATTCTTGTATAATTTAATAAAAATTAGTTAACCATTATACAGGAGGTTAACCTACCCTCAACCAAGGAAAAGTACAAGGTAAGGGGTTTCTTATCTCACTTCTAATTCTGTGAGAATTCCATTGTTCACCACTTATTTATTACATGTGGTGTGTGTACTGCCCATGTTTGTATTCATTGTGTAATATACTTTATATTTACATCATAATTGTATTATCCTTCTTTCATGTGTGTATGTTTTTTATGTTACCAAATCAATAAGGGAAATTAAAATTTCAATTTCCACTCATTCAGCTTTACGCATACTTCATTGATTATTTTACTCCATGATTATGTGTAGAATCTATATTTATTTGATTATGTCCTAAATTCCACTCCCCTTTCTATGGATATACTTTTGATACACATAATCCCTCCATTGATAAATTATCAGGTCATCGGTATGAACTTGATAAGAATAATTTTTACTCAATCTCGATTTGTTAAATTAAACATCCAATTCATTGGTGTTTTTTACAAGAATATGTGTGAATGTCCTTTGATTTTTTTACACTGAATATCCAATAATATTGACTGTATTTATATTTTTCACTCATAATTATGTCATTGATTTATCCTTAACCGAAGGATACGACCTTTATGAGAGATTTCATCTTAATTTACATTCCATTGAGACTCCTTTATTATTATACACCAAATCACTTTTATATGGTGTATATAATGTACTTTGACATAATATATCATGAATCCCTTTATTCTCATGATATTACAAAGTTTTTTTCCTCAATTATTTTTATTCAAGTGTATCTCTTTTGGTTAGGAACTGTAACTAAAATGACATTTTAAAATATTTTAATGATTGATTATTATAAATCTTTCTCATTAATGTCCATGTTTTAAAAATGGTTTTAAGGATTTATTTATATGGACATTAAAGTTTTCAAATCAAAATTCCTTTTAAAAGTTTCAAAGTGGTATGGTACACTTTGATTCTGAATTCTATTTTAAATGGATTCTTCACAAATAGTGTGACGTTTAAATGATTTCAAGAAAAGAGGGGATATATCATTCTAATTTTTTTGATGATTATTTTCATCTATGTCAATATCCTTCGTCATTATCAATTTAGATCAATATGATACAATAAAATCTTTCATATTATATCGAATGAGTTATTTTTGACTATGGATGTGCTATTTTTATACCATTCATGGTTTGTGGATAAAGTATTGACATTTCTTATGCTAGTTTTAATATGAATGTTTATGTTATGTTTCAAAAATTTCATATGAGGAATGCATTGGACTTAGTATGTGATGGGTGGAGCCCTCTATATCTCCTCGATTCATCGATAGGTCTCATGAGACAAACTAGCGTCTTGGAATGAGACCTTGACAAAATCTTATTTGTAGTCTTGGAACGAGGCCTTGGCTACGTAGTTATGATAGTCTAGCATTATGAATTCCATCATTATGAAAGTGGTTATTAATATTTTCATGTGATTATTCGACTAGTATAATACCAATGTGAATAAGTAAATGGCATTATTTCATTTTATTTTTGCCATACTATGTTGAAGTTCATGTTTAAAAGGCTTTTGTTTTAGTTATACATTACCTTAAATCTTTATTCTTATTTATGAAAGTTTCTGCTATATTGTTATCTTTACTGGGAATTTGAGGTCACCCCTTTTCTATGTTTTATTTTTCCCAGGATGTGAAGAAGTAAATTATGAATGACCTGCATGGATAGTATGAGAGGATAATAGTGTAGACTATGGAGACTATGTTGTTTTAGTTTTCATTTTTATGATGTAATGTAAAACTTATGAATATTTCTAGTGTTTCCAAGGCTACTAAACTAATCGGTCTTTCGAGACTTGATCTTTCTTGTGATCCTGCCAATGTTATGTAATAATGCACCGACTCTGGGTAACTGGGGTCGGGGCATTACAATTTGTATCAGAGGAAGTTTAGTACAAACCTTGGAAGCTAGATTTAGATAAAATCTGATTAGATCATCTAGACCTAAGACGAACATTGATGATTAGTATAGAAGAACTTTCTAGAATGTTGGTATTGTAGAGATTTTGTGAGTTTTCCAAGCAATACATCCCTGTCTGGATACGAGCAGGTAGAAGCGGCTCTAGCACAGATGTACCTAGGGGTAAAATCCGAAAACACCACCTTGAGCTAGACTCGAACGAGAACTGGTGCACGGCAATGGGCTTTGCTGCACTCTTGGTTACGACACTCCCGGGGGATATGCTTAAGATAATTTACATTTTCTTTACAAATCGATTTGAAGTGTTATATATATAAGTTGAGAGTAAATGACCTGGGTTAATCCTAATGTGATTCAAATTGAGAATATGGTGACATGTTAATCTCTAAATGATTTTATGACTACTTTTACTCACACAATGCTTTTTGGTCTTAGTCAATGGCTGGATTCCAAGGAAGTCATAGTGACTTTGAGAATGATGTACAAGGTGGGAACGGTGGTGTCAATGAGCAACAAAATGGAATATTGATAGGCATAAAAGATATCGTCTTTATGCCAAATCAATTTTCCAAAAATATGATAAAAAATATATACATTAACCAATTCCTGGACTCAACAAAGGAGAGAAAGGTGATGAATGATAAGAGCTCCAGTAGTGGAGACCATGGAGAAAGAAATCCTCAATTTCCATCATGTAGGAAATGTGGAAGGAGACACCTAAGAAATTGTCTCAATGGGAAAAAGAAATGCATTACGTATGGGAAGGAAGGAAATAAAGTGAAGAATTGCCGAAGAAAAATGAAGAGTACTATGGAAGAAGATAAAAATGGTCCCAGGAATCCATTTACAGTCATTTTCCGTAAATATAGGGGACCTGGACATTGCCTGAGTGAATGCCCTATTCTATAGGATATTTTCTTTGTCAAAGAAGAAGCTATGTGGGAATAAATGGTTGGAGAAATGTTTAAAAAGTATTAGTGCTCCTTGTTGATGGGTTTACTTTGGAATAATTTTCTCTTGTATTTTTAACCCTGCCGTTTTCCATGTGAGAATGATATTTGAGGAAGAATTATCTTTTCTCTTGTGGATATAGTTATAAATAACCATTTGGTTTTATATGATCATTAGGTTTGAGGCTATTATAAGTTATTATAATTTGGGATGAAAATGTAAGGTATGTGATAAGATTTGTGGTTAAATTATGTTATGGTTATTTTGAAGAATTTATCTCATTTTGGTAATGTTATAAAATATAGTTTTTGAAAAAGGACAACACGCAGACCGTGTGAGAACCCGTCCCGTCGGACAAAGCTGTGGGAATTGAACCCACAACAAAAGTGAGATTGGGATTTATTGCCTACCACTGGACTACGTGATGTCCCTGGTTAGTGTGACTATTATTTTTTATTTAAATGATTTTATTGATCAACAATAATTTGATTTGGGATGTTATGTCTTATCAAATGAATACCCTTAGTATAGGAAAATGATTTTTTGATTAAGTGATAAATGTTATTTTGGAAGTTGTTCGTTTTGTTGTAAACACTATATGCCCAAGGAAAATAGAATAGTATGGGATTTCATTTGAGGAGTAATGGTGGATTTTTATCTATGTTTTTATTGTGGATTTATAGTGATTTTGGTTATTTATGGAAATGATTAGGTTAATTACTTTTAAGCATGCGACCTTAAGAGTAATTAATGTCATTTTGAGATACAATTTAATGTGGAAGACTACATTCTTATATGTTTTGTGTTTCAATATTAGTTTGGATTATATTGAAGGATTTTAAGGACAATTGATTATTGAATGGTATTTATTTAACTTTGGGGTATTGATGGTTTAATTTTTGAAATTAAGATTAGTGTTTTTTTTCTCTAATGGAATATCCATTTGGGGGATCATAAAATATTATACTAACCATTTTAGTTTTGATTAATATCTAAAGACAAGGTAAATATATAGTTTATCCTGTGTGGATCATGTATTTCTATAAAAGTTTATTCTAGCTCTTCCATTATGACCAAGTCTTCTTGAATACTCATTGTAAAAAAAACGAGTTAGTGGTAAAAATTTATTAAAGACTGAAAATATACTTAAAAAGTAAGTATATCTCTTTATGTTCTTAGTCAACATCATAAATGAATTCCTCTTCCTTATGTAATGTAACTTAAAAAAAATGTTTCCCATTTACTTTCCCTACTGGGAGACTAATGAACGTTTGTCCCAACACAAGTTTTTGATTTTCTTATTGTTAACTTTCTCCTGATCATGTTTTCTATCCCTCTCCATCAGAACTTAACACTTAGTTTATCATCCATATCCATGTTTTTCCTACATGGAATCCTAGTATGGGTTATCTTGGGTGACCTTTATACCTCTCTTCCTTTCATTTAAAGTGATAGTTTTATTGAATCTTTTTCCGATGTGGGACTTTCCATTATATTCTCAATCCCAATTTTAAAAAAATTGCGAGGACACAATTTATTGAAGGAGGGGAGAATGTAACACCCCAAACTTCCATGGTACGTTTCCCTTTGAATAATGAAATGGCGTGCATTATATGCAACTTCGAGATTCTAACACACCACAACCAATCAAACCAGCCGTTATGAATAGTAGTACCTAATTTTTGAAATTTTTTAAATTTTATCTTTTGAAATGGAATTCATTTTTGGATTCATAATATCGAAATTAGCTTACGGTGAAATTTTGGTGCTTTTCAGATAACTTTCATATTTTTATGAATAGTGAAAATTACTAAATTTTAATTAAAAACAAAATTTTTAATCGAAATAATTAATAGTGATAAATTATTAATTTGAGTGATTTTAAAGTATATTTAGAATATATTTTTACCATTTAATACAAATTTTGGTCATTGTATGTACTTTCACATTTAAACCAGACAAAAAAAAGTGTCAATCTTTTGATAGTTATTATCTCTTAAAAAACGCTATTTGTTTTGACGACGGGAATTAATTTTTAAATTAAATAATGAAACTGATATGTTTTGAATTTGGTCAAATAGACATCATTTTTTAATTCATAATATCAAATATAGCTTAGGCTTAATTTTTGTTATTTTTCTGGAATCTTTCATTTTTTGATGAATAGTGAAACCACTAAGTGGTAGTTAAAAAACTAAATTTTTCATAAAACATAATTTTACCGCTTCTGTGAATGGAATTTCGAAAATCCAAGAGACACGATTAATATCATGGAGTAAAATGTGGTTCAATGAGATGAAAATAAGTTTTGGTGAATAGTAACTTTTTACTTTTATTTACCATAGTTAAAAGTAAATAGGGTAATTAAGGGTAAAAATGATATTAATATTACCCTAACACATGTCCTAATTCTATTAGACAAGTGTATCTCGACCAAAAACAACCTGATGAATAAAATATTATCATTTAGGTCCCCTTGGATTAGATTAGGGCATTTATTATTATTAATTCAAAGAATAGTTAAAAGAGTTAAAATCAAAGTTTATTTACTAAAACATTTTAATATAGGGTTACACATAAGATAAATTCAATTATAAATATTTATTTGAAATATAGAAATATTTCCTACATAATGATATTTTATTTATAATTTTTAGACATTAAATAAATTAATTTATTTATGACACAATGATGATGCAGTAATTACCATAATAGTGAAAATTTAAAATAATTGATATTATAAATACCCAAATAAATATAATTTGAGACTTTTTATGAATTACACTAATTTTATAGGATAATATGAAATTTTAAGAATGATTTAATTAACTTTATTTGAAGTAATCATTCTGTTATGATTTTCACAAAATTCAATTTTCCAAATAGTGTCAAAATTGACATAAAAGAGTTTTTAAAACAAATATTATATATATAATTGATATTCAGTTCCTAAAAATCTAAGGTTCGTCCAAGAGACTTATATCATGATAGGCGTATCATTAATGGACCACTTGGGGGTCTCTTGGATGTATATAGTACGTTTATTAACCATATAATATAAAAATACAAAGCAACATTGTAAAAGTGAAACTAATTAACTAAAAGTTAATACTTAAAGATAAGGTTAATATTGTAACCCAAACCTGTCTAAATCCTATTGGTTTAGTGGTTTTCGACCTATCCCCACCTTAAACTTTAAATAATCCACTTTGTATCCATTAGAAACCGAATATGAATTTATTATATAATAATATTTCTAGCTTTTCCAAAGGTGCCCCTCACCCCTCTTATAAAGGGTCACTCCACCTTATCATTAATTCATACCTTCAAAGCCATTTGGCACAACCAAAATCTGATCCAATACTCTCTCAACTTCCCTCACTACAACCTAGAGGCCTTAGTTTGATCAGAAAGCCAACCTATGGATCCCTTTTGATCAAATCAAAAGGAAGAACCCGAAGAAGAGGTAATGTTTTCACCACCCTTTTTCAACTTCATCTTTCTTTGTTATTTCCATTCTAAAATAATTAATCCAGTATTTCATATATACTGTAATATTATTATAAATATGGTACAACCATATTCAGTATTCTATCCATACTTTGAATGACATGTCACCATACATGTGTACGTACGGCTTACCGTCTCCACATCGTGGTGTAATTGTTATTCAATATATTATTATTTGGATGGGTATAATAATGACTTTTAATTCACATAAAAAATAAATATAACATTGTAATGATTCTGTATATATGATATACCATCCAATTATATATTATTTTAATATCAAAATAATGATATTGTCGCTCGTGCGTACGTACAGACTACCGTCTCCACGAACACGATGAGATTCATTCTCCATCGTATCCATTCAAGTATAATTATCATTTGATGATTTAAAAATAATGTTTAAGGACTTGATATCATTCTGTATATAAATAAGATACAACCTATCCATGAAAAACACGTCTTACGTAACAAAACATATAAAAGAAAACGAGTAAGTTAACACCCGAAACAATGATAATACTAAGATATTATTAACAAATCAATGTTAAAAGATCATATATGATATCATATTAATGTATATGATTCTTGTATAATTTAACAAAAATTATTTAACGGTTATACAGGAGGTTAACCTACCCTCAACCAAGGAAAAGTACAAGTTAAGGGGTTTCTTATCTTACTTCTAATTCTGTGAGAATTCCATTGTTCACCACTTATTTATTACATGTGGTGTGTGTACTGCCCATGTTTGTATTCATTGTGTAATATAATTTAATTCATGTATATTTACATCATCATTTTTTATCCTTCTTTCATGGGTGTATGTTTTGTATGTTACCAAATCAATAAGGGAATTTGAAATTTCAATTTCCACTCATTCGGCTTTACACATACTTAATTGATTATTTTACTCCAAGATTATGTGTAGAATCTCAATTTATTTGATTATGTCATAAATTCCACTCCCCTTTATATTGATATACTTTTGATACACATAATAACTCCATTGATAAATTATCAGGTCATCGGTATGAACTTGATAAGAATAATTTTTACTCAATCTCAATTTGTTGAATTAAACATCCAATTCATTGGTGTTGTTTTTACAAGAATATGTGTGAATGTCCTTTGATTGTTTTACTATTAATATCCAATCATATTGAGTGTATTTATATTTGTGACTCGTAATTATGTCCTTGATTTGTCCTTAACCTAAGGATACGACCTTTTTGAGAGATTTCATCTCAATTTACATTCCATTGAGACTCCTTTATTGTTATACACCAAATCACTTTTATATGGTGTATATAATGTACTTTGACATAATATATCATGAATCCCTTTATTCTCATGATATTACAAAGTTTTTATTTCCTCAATTATTTTTATTCAAGTGTCTCTCTTTTGGTTAGGAACTCTAACTAAAATGACATTTTAAAATGTTTTAATGACTGATTATTCTAAATATTTCTCATTAATGTCCATGTTTTAAAAATGGTTTTAAGGATTTATTTATATGGAAATTAAAGTTTTCAAATCAAAATACCTTTTAGAAGTTTTAAAGTGTAATGAGACACTTTGATTCTAAATTCTATTTTAAATGGATTCTTCACAAATAGTGCGACTTTTAAATGATTTCAAGAAAAAGGGGGATATTTCACTCTAATTATTTTGATGATTATTTTCATCTATGTCAATATCCTTCATCATTATCGATTGAGGTTAATATGATACAATAAAATCTTTCATATTGTATCGAATGTGTTATTTTTGACTGTGGATGTGCTATTTTTATACTATTCATGGTTTGTAGATAAAGTATTGACATTTTGTATGGTAGTTTTAATACGAATGTTTATATTATGTTTCAAAGATTTCATATGAGGAATGCATTGGACTTAGTAAGTGACGGGTGGAGCCCATTATAGCTCCTCGATGAATCAGTAGGTCTCATGATACAAACTAGTGTCTTGGCACGAGGCCTTGACAAAATCTTATTTGTAGTCTTGGCATGAGGCCTTGGCTACGTGGTTATGATAGTTTGGCATTATGCATTCCGTCATTATGAAAGTGGTTATTAATATTTTCATGTGATTATTCAACTAGTAGAATATCCATTTAATAAGTAAATGGCATTATTTCATTTTATTTTTGCCATACTATGTTGAAGTTCATGTTTAAAAGGCTTTTGTTTTAGTTATACATTGCCTTAAATGTTTATTCTTATTTATGAAAGTTTCCGCTATATTGTTATCCTTACTGGGCATTTGAGCTCACCCCTTTTCTATGTTTTATTTTTCCCATGATGTGAAGAAGTAAATTATGAATGACCTACAGGGATAGTATTAGGGGATAAGAGTGTAGACTATGGAGACTATGTTGTTCTAGTTTTCATTTTTATGATGTAATGTAAAACTTTATGAATATATCTAGTGTTTCCAAGGATACTAAACTAATCGGTCTTTCGAGACTTGATCTTTCTTGTGATCATGCCAATGTTATGTAATAATGCACCGACTCCGGGTAACTCGGGTCGGGGCATTACAATGTAACATTTTTTTTGTATGTTATAGTAGTTATTCCAGGTTCCCAGGTTATTTTAAAAGGGGTGTTCTAATCAAATCCAACCAACCACTCATACACACAAGCATTAGCCATCACCTGAGTAAAATAAACTAATAACACCACCAACCACCCCATGAAATAGTCCATTTTCGTCAATCCATCTACACACAAGGGAATTCTCAATCCAAGGATGTTTTCACCTCTTTCAAAACACATAAGGTGAGGGACCCATTCCATGGAGTGTTTTCTAAAGAAACAATTTAAAAGTTCCAATTGAGTCATACACAACCTTTGAATGTCCTACCATTTCAAAAATGACCATCACATGCTACATTTATAACCAAAATTACTCTTTAAAACCCAATCATGAAACCCAAATCACCATTTTAAATATGAGATACATAGACAAACTACAATGGGGTATTTCAACAAGTACATAATATAAAAACCCAAATATTACTATTTGAAACAATTAAAACCAAGAGGAAATCGACTGAATTGAAATCAGATATATATTAGAGAAATCATACATCGCTAACTAGAATTAAATAAAGGTTTTAAAGGTAAAAAATCAATGTATTCTTAAATTTAAAGGCTAAATTAAAATGTATCCTACATCAATCATGCCTCTTTTTTTTATGAAATACACTTGAATATTCATTTTTTTCCTCTTACATGAATATGCACATTCTCATATATATATGGACTCCTATCCCCAATGTATATATTCGCATGGATAAGAACATGTAAAAGGGGTACCTTTTATATATTTTTACTCATGAATATACACCTTTACCTTACACATTGATTCCTTTTTGACAAATATACATGAGAACACCTAGCCCCAATATACATATTCAAACTACTATAAGTGAATGTATATATATATATATATATATATATATATATATATATATATATGGGGGACTTGTATATGTATATCTATACTTATTTATACACCTATAAGCATCCTTTGATAACAGAAACCCAAAACTACCGTACCGAGGTTCAAATTACTATTGAAAAACATCATAAACTCAAAACCCGAAACACCTAAATTAAAAATAAGGAAAATATTTAAAATGAAAGAAAACATAAATGAAAAACATAGAGAACCCACTGGCCTTGATAGTGGTGTCTACAACCAAACTCAATGGCACATGGGAACCCTAATTATCTAGATATGAAAAAATAGAACCCAAAAGGGGGTTAGGGTTGAGACTTAGATACATGCACCACCTCAAAGAACATGAAACCGAAATTAAAAGAGAATAGATTAAAGAGGAAGAGAGGAGATGATAACAAGATGATATCACACTATGATTTGGTGGAAGAGATGATGACCAGAGGGAGTGAGAGGGAGGATTTCAGGCATGAGAGGGAGCCCCCTACGGTTGGGTCTCACCGATTAAGTGGGGGGAAAATGGGAGTCCCTTTTATGGGTTTTAAAACCTAAACATTATAATTATAATAATATGAATAATAATAATAATAAGTATAAATAATTTTCTTAATTTTATTTTATTTTATAACTTTTATATTTTTTCTTTCAACCCTGGGCAGACCCCACAATTTGGCCACATTATCATCCATACCATGAACCAATTGTGCAGTTTACTCTCTCCTAAGGAAGAGGGACAACACATGATCCTATGGGAGGGGTTCAAACTTGTGGGCCTTGTAATACACCCTAGAGAAACCCATTTTCTAGGATTAATGGTTTTAATTGGGTTCTCACATGGTTTCCTTTAACTATCCACCATCCACATGCCTAGGAAAGAAACTCAAAAATTCAATACTATAACAAAAAACAAGGCCCAAACATTAGACAAAATAATAAGTAAACAGAAATAAAAAAAATTAAATGGAATCCATTGTTGGTGTGTGACATAAATACCCACACTTTTTTATCAATCCTTGAGTGAATCTTGGTTCCCCAGTTGTAATACATTGGACAGGCTCATAGGTCAAAGGAATTAAACTGCACCTTGAGTGATACCAGGTCACTCTTTCCATAACTCCATGGTAAAGGGATTATAGGGAATGTGGGATTAGCTTAATCATGATTATCACTAGGAGGATTCAATTAGGGTTTTTGTATATAACATTTGAAATCCCCTTAGTATGGGGTTTTAGAAATTTAATTTCACATCCAAATGGGTGGTTAGAAATGACGTGTCACACCATATGATTAGGATGTTTTAATTGATGTTTCACATTAGTTTTTGGGATTTTTGGGCATATAAATCCACATATCCTATTATATGATTAGGATTTTACCCATATTTAAATATCAATAATTATATTATATTATTACTATAATATGTGGATGCACTAGCCTTATGCAATTTTTCCTCACCAATGCATGCATATCTATTCTTATATGTGTTTACATATATGATTATATATATATTATGGCTTGTTCATTGATATATTGACTTACGAAAAAGCAATTTTGACCAACTAGGTCTCCTTGAGAAACCTGAGCGTGATGTGATTAAATTTATTTATTCACTCCCTTATAGTTATACCAGCACAATACTTATTTTATATTCATAGACATTATTTCATTAGATATAATTAGTGGTGGTTTTATGATTTTATCTCGCACCTTTTTTGGGATTCTGATTAGTACCCAAATATATATCTTGGTTTTAGGATCTTGATGCTGACATATGCTAGGTTTATTATTTTTACTCTTGACGGACTTGGACTTGACATGGATATGGTGGAGAAGAATTCCCTTAGACTAACCTTAGGGTAAAATGTCCTTTATTTATTTATTTATTATGTATGTATGTTTTACTATGGTAATTAAATATTGTATTTCTATTTTAATATATTTTATCATTTTAATTCAAAGTTATTTATTCATTTAATATTTATTGTTAGTTATTATTATATTCATGTCCTTTTAAATTTACTTCATTCTAATTATGTTTTATTTATTACTAATCTAGAGATTATAATCTCCCAATTTTACCACCATTATAACCTTTCGACTAACTAACTACCTCTAGAATATGAGGAGGTGCGCTTGAGGAAATGTGGAAAATTGGATCAGATCACCATTTCAGTGTCTCTTAGGTTGGGACGTTACATAATAGTTAAACCCATTTTTTTCATAAATCTCTATAGAAAAATAATTGTGTTAAATTTATCAATTAATAATTTAATGGGATTTAAAATAATGATACATGGAAGGTTGTACCTAGACTTGAGGTGAAGAACAAAATTGACGGAGAATGTGTTTTCAAGAAAAATTAAAATAAAAAAAAGTGCCAATTAGAGGTAAATATATATTATTTTATATTCCCTATTATAAATTTAAATGAATATATTTTGTTGTAAATTTCCAATATATTAATACTTGAGATCATTAGGATATCAATTTTAGTAATAGAAAAATGAAACAATAAAATCAATCAAATATATGTGAAGATGATATTCTCAATGGTGATTTAAATGAAGAAGTTTACCTCAAGAATCTTAATTTTTTTATTAATAATAATGATGCATGTCAGGTTCAAAAATTGAAGATAGAACTATATGGGTGAAACATTCCAAAGAGTTTGGTACATCATGAATGATGATTGTTTGTGAAGCATGACACTCAGAAAAGGGATATTGTACTATAAATCTTATATAAGGAAGACCAACACTACATCACTTATTGTGATTAAATATGTTGATGATATAAACATTACTAGTGATAAAGAAACATTTTATGAGTATTTTTCAATAGAAATTATTTATTTACATATTTCCTTAGTGAGACGATTTTACAATTTTTTTTAAAAATTATCCAAAATATTTATTCTCATTATCTATCTTATAATTTTAACAATAATGTCCTAGTTTTTCATCGAGGAATCAAGAGTATTATCTACAATAATTTCATTTAGAATGAAATTTGGTAATATTGATGAAGGAAAAGTTATAAATAGGAAGTATTTATGGAATTTTATTAGTAGTATCTTATATTTTTATAAAATAATATTAGAAATTTCCTTTGGTATCATAATTTTTTTAAATTATGTATCTAATCCTAAGGACTGACACCAAATATAAAAAACTATTTTCCATAGTTATGTTAAAAATATATCTAAATATGGACTCTTATATGAGATTAAAATTGATTTTAAATTTTATCTTTTTAAAGATACTAATTGGGATGGTCAATTTATGACCATGAATCCACACTAATAGGAGAAATAATTTTTGTGTGGAATAAGTAAGCATGTTAAAGAATGAATTAATCCACTTTTACGTTGAGTAAGTAAATGTTTGAGTATGTCATTGCATCAAAAGAAGATAAAAATGATATATAATAAGAATCAACTCATATATATTTTTGATTGTGATGAGTATCCACTAGTTATTGGTTTTGAAAACCAATGAATAATAAATTTATCCAAGAATATAGTGAAGCATTCAATATAAAAATACATATACATACAAATTATTTTTTAATGAGAATGTGGTTGAATCTATATTGATGATGGAATTTGATCCTTCTAAAATTAAATTTATAGACATACTCCTTAAATATCTCCTAATTAAGAATTTTAATAAACTATGATAATGAATTTGTGTGAAAACCATTTCTAAACATAATTGATATATGTATCTAGGATGTACCCCGCATGTATTATTTGATACAAATTGGTAGATATAATTTATATGGAAGAGTGTTAATTATTGTTGAATTATTTAATTATTTTATTAATATAAATGAAGGAAACACTTCTAGAGATGAACTCGAAGTATTATTAAATTATTCTTTATAAAATGGGATAACCAAATTTCTTTTCTTTAGAATACCATGAGAATTGAATTAATCACTCTCGTTTTATACATCGAGATATCTCATATGGGCTTATATTTGATTGATATAAGATCCATTAGCTTGAGATGAATAGTACGATCCTAAATATTAAGACTTTTTTTCATATTGAATAAAAGAGTGAAAAAGTATTTATATTCTTAAGTAATTGAGTATTTAAGTTTAAATAATAAAGATTATTCAGCGAGAGAAAGTAATTTTATGGTGAGAAAATTAATTACATTTTGGTTCATGATGATACACTAATTTTGGGGAAGAAAATTACATTTATGAGAAGTGATATCAACTAAAATGTTATGTGGTATTGAAAAATTTCCATAAATGGATATTTTTATTCATTGGGATGAAAATAATTTAGTATTTTTTATCAATACATCTCAGAAAAACTATCCATGTCATGAAGAAGAAGTATTCTGAGAAATTGGATGATATTATTGTTTGGACTTTACATCTTGAAATGTTATAGTGATCAGTGAATTATTTTGAGAAGGAAGATGTAGATAGTAATC
The DNA here is from genome assembly GCA_963277665.1 of Viscum album. Classification (NCBI taxonomy): domain Eukaryota; kingdom Viridiplantae; phylum Streptophyta; class Magnoliopsida; order Santalales; family Viscaceae; genus Viscum; species Viscum album. Next base: position 1,781,268,944 of record OY728157.1, read on the forward strand.
ACTTTTTTTAAAAGATACAAAACCATATCACAATGATTATACTTACACCATGATGAATATTATATAAATAACTTCACTATAGAAAAAATCAGTTTTTCATAATTAGAGATGATTTTGTTATTAATATAAATTATAGAAATTATTGACACTAAAATTCAATCACTATTAGTTTTGAGTGGATCTCTATATTGAGATGAGGGATAGGATCACGCCGCAATAGAGATATCATGAAACAATGCATTGTCTAAAAAATTTCACTACTGCTTTTATTTTATTATTATTGATGTATTCATTCCATATAAGTTTAACTATGCTGTAATCGATGCTATTTTGGAGAAAAGGCTGGGTCATAGTGGAGACCCAATGATTTTTTGTGTCAGTCAATATTTAATTGAGTATTACCTATGATATAAAGGATTCATTCATACTGCAACATATGTGAGTGTGCTTCAATGAAAATGGAAATTGGAGTACATTAAGCCACAAGAAATACTCTCAAATCATAAATAAGATGGTTTTAATATTTTCCCATATTCATTAAAAATTTAAAAGGATTATTTTTCTAAATTTCATAGTATTTCTCATGATTGGAGTGGGTATTTTTGGTCAATAATCAATGGATAAGACCTATAAAAATTTGTGGATAATTGAGATATGATTTTTTTGATAAAAACTATAAGAAATTATGTTATAAAAGTATGTAAAATGTTTTTTATTAATGGAATAATATAATTTGACTGTTACGTATGAGAGGATAATTGGAGAAAAATAAAGGTAACCACAGATTGATAAGAAATAAGGAATATATACAGATCCATTAAGTCTAGCGAAGACTAAATATTTTCATGGTGATCATTATTTAAGAATACTATATTTTTTATTCATTTTTAATTTTGGCGTATTTAAAAGATTATTAATGATGTCTTATTGGGGTTCAAATCGAATCTCTTTTGTTGGGTTGTTCATGAAAATAATAAATTTATTGTCTATGTGGGGCGTGAAAACTACCATACACTAAGAACATAATCATCCTTAGGGATGAAAATCATTAAATATATTGAAAAAATATATTATAATTATCACCAACTGACTTAAAGAGATAATTTCTTAATCATAGGGAGGTAACCTATGAATGAAAAAGGTAGATATATGAACATTGATTCACCCCCACTCTCCGTGTTGATCATTCCTTCAAGTAATCCTAATAGTAGTGTAGTATTCCTTCACCAAACTACTTATATCTCCATTAATGATCATCAAATAAATTTCAAATAACACACCAATACAGATATAATCAGGAATATTTTATTCCAACCATTATTTATAGAAAAAAATTCAAAAAACGAAATAGTATTTCATAGATCCAATAAGACCAAAAACCACCATAATTATTTGGAACAATATTGATGAATTAATCGTTCAAGATGTTCAGTGTTTGAATAATGTAAATTTGTTTTCTTATTTGTCTTATAGGAATCAATGTAACTATAATATTACATTTATATCAATGTTTTTTTAAGGACAAGGACATGTTATAAGTACTTGATTTAATAGTAGACATAAATAAATTTTAAGATCCTTTCATGTATGTAAATCAATTCAAATAATATTTTATACTAATTATAGAAGTAATTCTAGACCGTTACAATGTTTTCTTTTAGAATAATTTGGACATAATCATATTTTTATTATGAAGGGAAATTGATTTTTTTAATAATGTATAACTATAGTAGATTCAAAATTGTAAATTTCATATCTAATAAAAGTGAGACCTTATAAAAGTTGACAACATGAGATAAAATTGTTCAAAATGAAAGGAAATTCAATTTTTTGGAAAAATTACTAGTCATTATATGTAATTTTATAATCATGATCATGAGATGATTTATGATAAAAATTCTTATTCTCACAATTCTGATGCTCTATATTCTTAAGAGTCTACTATATGATTTATGGTAAATGAAAAATTTTAAGGTTAGTTAACTTTGAGTGTTTATATACGAAGTGATTGTCTTAAAAATAAATAAATTCCAAAAAAATATAATAAAAAATAAGAGAAATTATATTTTTGGGATAACCTGTACATAGAGAATTCTACACGGTCAATAATAATAGGATAATTGTTGTTATAGAATATATACATGTTTTTTATGAAAACACCATTTCTAAAAGTGTGTAATTTTGGACTGAATTTTTGAGTAATTGAGAGAAAACAATATGCCTAACTTTATAAATATTTGAAAAATGACTGAGATAAATAATCCATTAGTGTAAGTGGAGCATAAGGGGTTTCAACTTTGAGTATGGAAGAATTTTATATATCTCCTAAGAGAGAAAATGGTTTACGATTTTAATTCTTGACTAAAATCAAGAAATGTAGGGAGAAATATATATAATCAAAATACTTTCATTTCATATATTTTAAATATTGAAATTTATAATTCTTTAAAATATTCCATATAGACACTGGAAATAGAAGGGGAATTGAATGATTTCCCAAGGAACATAGTGAAGGAATAATTAATCCCTCTTGATGATTTCTTTTATATTAGTACAAAATAAATTTTCTAGAAACTGAAAAATTAATCTAGATATATTATTACAAATATGGAATGAATTATTTCTAAAGAATATAAAATGTGTATTTAATTAAATATAGTGAAATAATTTCACCAATTTCTATATTAATTTCTTTAAATCTTGATTACAACTATTTTTTTGTTTTTATAATCTATGTTTGTGTCCAGAGACCCTAGTTTTAGTAGTTTTCATTCATTGAGGTGAATTATATTCGATAATGATGGTATCATCTTTAAATAATGAATTTACTTTAGGATACTTCTTAAAATGTGGTTCCTCATTTCTATTATTTCCACATAGTTCTCTAGTGATATTATCTTTAGATTAGATTATCTATAATTTCTCTTAGATCTATGTTTTTTTCATCTTTTTAAGGATCAATCTCCCTATGGATGTGGAAAAGGGTAGTGTGTGACTCCCAATGGTGGAGTTAATGCAATAAAAATGTGGCAACAAAATATTTTTTAATATATTTCTCTTAAATAAATTAAATTCATTGGATATATTTTGATGCAATCAACAATTAACTAGAGTGAGTAGTGTAATATTAAATGGAACATAATTAATAAAATAAATTAAATAATTATAAGTACTACATTTTTTACTCGTGTATAAATAAAAATGTTTTTTAAAACATTGTTTTTATATATTATATATGATTTATTTATAAAATTTAGAAATTTAATTTGAATAAATTATCATCATTTTTAGATTCAGCAAGCCAAAACTACCATATTGTGTATTTTTTAGAATTTTATAAAATGATTGAATTTAAGGTGAATAATGAACAATCATGTGTCTAAAAATACCATAGATTTTTTAAAATCACTATTATTTATGAATAAATTAAAAATATTTTAATCCTCTTTCTTGATGACTAATGCATTTATTGAGAAATATAATGTATTTTAAATAATTGTGTCGAATTTGGAAAACTATTCTTGACTTTTCAGAGCATAAGTTATATTTTATTATTCATTCTTTAGTCCTAATCTTATATTAAGTATTCAAAATGATAAATTAATTATTTTATAGCTTTAAATTTCATAAAACGTTATTTATTATCACTGATTATATAATATCATGGAGATAAATTTTATATATGTATTTGGGGTAAATTAATTTAATGATTAAAACAATGTTTTTATAAAACGTATTTTTTATTGTATTTGGAGTACATATATTAGATTTAATTTCCACCAAATAATGGAATTGAGTCTTATAAATTGTATTCCAAATTTGGAATCATCATAATCAATATTGGGTAATAATATAATCTTATAATTTAGCTATAATTAAGAGTTACTATGGAAAAAATCTTATCAACATTTCAAGGTTTACAATTTTTAATATGAGGGTTAAGCAAGTATCTATATGTTTAAATATAATTAAAACATGTCCAAGTCACCTTTTTTGGGTATATTTATACCTTATTATATTCTATATTTTAAAATCATTCCATTTGGTACAACTTTCCTAGGAAAATATGTAACTTAATTTTAAGATAAGGGTATTTCCAAGGTTGTGACTACTCAAAATTATAAAATGAAACCTCCCCTTCTCACTTCCCCACAACAAATTATCACATTATAATTTATAATATTTAAAAAAACTTCCTTCTAAAATCTCATCACCTCATCCTTGAGGTCCTTTTATCACCGAAATACAAACTCAATAAGGCTTATGTTGTTAACTAAAGGAGGACACCCAAAAGATAGGTAGTTACATTTACCATTATTTATCATATTTATTTTTTATTAAGAATATTAAATATATTCCATAAACATATTAACAAAATAAAATATGTGTATTAAATTTACTCAACTTTTTTATGTTAATGGTACAACCTTTTTCAAACACTTTTCCGCCTAATAGATAATGGAAGCATTGCAGATGCATATGTGCAAACTACCGCCTCCATGAAGCAATGTAATTTATTTTTCATCATCACCTCTTGGGGATCATTATATAGATATATATAATGAATAAATGTTATATTTAAGATATATTTATTATTATATAAGTTTAAATTATTATTCATCTTATTTTCCTTCTATTCATTAAAAAATGAAAGCATCACCCATGCCTCTGTGTAGAAAAATCCTCCAGGAATTTATATATTTAATTTTCAAAATAACCTTACATGGTTGGTTATAAAAGTCTATATAATAAATATATATGAGATTTAATGAATTATTGATATTTTAGAACCATGAAAAAATTTTAAATACTAGAATCACAAACCAAAGCATATGTGGAATATAAAATATTAGACACTCAAATATGGAATTTAATATATAATTTTTAAAATATGGGTAATTAGAAATTATAAGGGAATAATATATAATAATAAAAATAATAATATAGTAATGTTATATATTTTTAATGTGTTTAAATTTATTATATAGTTGTTTATATTGTGTTTGATATAAATTGAGACTTGAGGTAAGGGTTTATGTTATAATTTCACTTTTTATCAGGATTGATTATGTTTCAATATAAATTGTGTGAATGTTTATGTTATTTCACATTTAAAACACCAATATTTTCTTATCCTATGGGTTTTCTAGGTATTTCATGTATTCTTTCCATATTTTCCCACATGGTTACTCAAAATAATATAAGTAATGTATTTAACAAAAATTTTATGTCATTCCTTCTTTTTTGTCGGTAATGTCTGTCTTCCAAATCCATGTATTCAAATTATTTTTGGGAAATTTGGTCATAAAATTACATTTTTTTTAAAAGTATATTCTAAAAAATTTAACATTCATTATATATTATGAAAATTAATCTTTTTAAAATGTGTTTCATATGACTCCCTTTTTATAGTTTCCAAATACATACATAATTTAATTAATACATTAATCTTATGATTTAAATAATGCCTCTCAAAATAATTCAAATAAACCAAATAAAAATATTCATAGTTTCTTAGAGACTATCTGTATAAAATTATGTTGTAATACTATCACAAATTTCTCTACAATGGTGATCTGTTGGACCCTTTTTGATATTTCTCACATGAAATAATCATCTTCATAAAATATAGATTAGAAACATAAGAAAGGGGTGAGATCAGATTCTAAATAAGGAAAAAATATAATAACAATATAGAGAATGTTATGAAGATATGAATATCATAATAAAATATCATAAGTCTATATATGATAATCATAAAACAAGTTATAGAAATACATACCACAGGAAGAATGTTCAGAAATCATAAAACTTTGACATGGCTCAAAACCCATCGGAATAATCATATAAATTGGTTTGATGACAAAAAAGTATAGAATAACATAAAAATATTGTTTAATCATGAAATAATTTCATTTCATGGTGAAGTGCACTGTGTTGCATTTGTTGTCAATAAGGTATGTTGTTGATCAGAAGATGTCAAAGAATGAATCGATGTCAAGGAGAGTCAATATGTGAATGACAAAGGCTATGATGGTGTTGGTGATGAATGGAGGATGGCCATTGTGTTAAGATGAATGTCACTTAGGAGGTTCACTAAGTGGTATAAGTGTTTATGGTTGAAACATTCATCCATGTTAATATCAGATGATTGTAGAACTGATCTTAATGTTTCAATACTTGTATCAAGATGATACTAAGTTACACCACTTGAAGAATGGATGATGATGGAGCATCATCATTAAATCTGACGATTTTTGATCTGTTCTTTAAGTTTAAAGAACTTGTATCAAGATGATACAAAGTCACAACATGATTAGAAGACCATGCATTGTAGTGACAATGCATGAGGAGTTGAAAGTGATCCATCCATAAGTTCTAAGTGGATGAAGTGGATTGAAGAAGTCCATGCACTAATTCTTAGTGCATGTGAATTGGAAGATGAGCCAACTTGATCTCTGATTAGATCAATGAAGTTCGTTTAAGAATTTATGTGATTCAGGAGCTCTGTTGAAGAAGAATTCCATTCCTAAGCATTGAATTCATGTTGAAGAAGAATTGGAGGAATTCTAATGAAGAACTTAATAATTCCATATCCTAAGTGAAAATAATATGAAAAGAGAATAGAGGAATTCTTAAGAAGAAGAAATGATGAAGAAGGCTTGAAGTGGCTCTCTTGATATGACTTTATTTCATGGAGGACTTTGTTTTTGACAAAGTCTTATTCAAAACTTAGCCAAAAATTAGGCCAGCTGTGGGCACTAGGCACCACGCCCATGGGGGAACCCGTGGGGCAAGCCCAGGGCTGCAGGGCCACGTAGGGGTGTCACGCCCGCGCGGCAGGGGCGAATGGAGCGCGCCCGGAGTGCATGGTGGGTGCTAGAGCACGCCCGCCGAGTGGCAGGGGTGGGCGCAGAGTGCGCCCGCAGAGAGAACACGATGCGGGGCGGCACCTTGGAGGGGGAAGTTCAATTGGAGAGTGGCAGGGAGCGGCTGGTTGATAAAATACGAAAAAACCGGTAGCCATTTCGATGTGGGAAACGAGATTTTGCCGCGGAGCGAATCCTGGCCGCTCGATCGATCGCGCGCCAAATCTCGACCGCACGATTGATCCCGCACGAGATCTTATGATCGCGGCCATCTGATGTCTTTCATTCTCCCGATCCAACAGCCCGCAAGTTATCCTCAACCTCAAGCTCGCCCAAAGGCCACCCGCGACGTCGCCTGAACCAGAGGCCATCCGACCACCTGATTTTGAGTTTCCAGCCACCTCCGACGATGCTAAAGGCTCCATTCGGCTCGTATGGCCCTACTGAACACAACCATGGAATAAAATATGCATGCACATGATGAATGGAGGATTTTGGACTTCAGCCGAGGCAAACGGAGTTGCCGAGGCTTCTTGTGTTCGTGCTATGCATGGACAAGTATTAAAGAGGCCATGCATGCGTTCGAAAATGCATGCACGTGAAGGAGGAAAATAAAAATGCAACCCGCGTGAAACAGAGGATCAAATCAAGATTTGAAGAATCTTGAAAACCCAAGAATTTCGGGAATTCGGATTTATATCCCGCGGAAGATATGAGGCATCCCTCTGCCTATAAAAAGAGAGGTCGAGGCTCTCTGTTCGCTTGCTGATCCTCTGAAGAGAGAAGTCCCGCGAAGCCTCTATGCCCAGCGAAGTAAGATGCTCCGCGCAACCCACTTGCGCGACGAAGCAGCCCGAAGCCATTCCTGGCTTCGTGTGTTCCTTTTGCGCATCTATTGCGTGAAAGAAGAGAAAGGGAGAGGCCCCTGCACGCCTCCCTTGCGTGACAGGAAGAACCCGAGCCACATCTTTTTGTGCACTCAAGGTTGGTTGAGGCTTGCGCGGCCCTTGCGCCTTGGTACCTTGCGTGGCAGTGTTGAGGAAGATAGGCCGCACACCCTGCGCGCCTTCATATTGGCAGGAGGTTTGGGTGATGTGAATTACACACCTTGTGTGTGTGTGCTTAAGGATAATACACCCTAGCCAAGTGAGTGCACACCTACGGGTTGTGCGCAAGAAGGAGTGGAAGGCCACCACATTTGTGTGTGTGCTAAACAAGAGGAAGGTCGAGGCCTTAGTTCCTTGTGTGCAAAGTGAACAAGAGGAGGCCGTAGCCCTTTTGGGTGCACACTTTGAAGAACAAACTAAAAGAACACTAAAGTGTGTGTGTGCAATAAGAAGAGGAGGAGGCCAACTCATGTGTGTGCTAAAGTGAAACAAGTGTGTGCTAAGAGACAAGGAGGCCGAAGCCTAAGTTTGTGCAAAGTGGTTGTGCACACTTAGAAGAATAAGAAGACCCACAATAAAGTAGAACACACTTTAAAGTGTGTAAACAAAAAGAACAAAGAGTGTGAAGGAGGAAGAAAGGTGTGTGCTAAAACAGTTTACACCCTTTGTGGGTTTATTGCACCAAGTGTAGAAGAAGGGTAGTGCATGCATGCATGCATGCACGTGCACACGTGAACAAAGATAAATCTGGTTGTGTGCATTTGAGTTGTCCAAGACTGAATGTTCTTGAAGAAGAGTTTTGAGAAGCCATGAAGTCAGTGCATGAGGAAGAAGAGTTGCCATGCACTCAGTGTATGAAGTTGATGTGAAGTCAGACTGAAGCCCGACTGAAGTTAGAGATATCAGTTGTCTGAGTTTTCAGTAATTGAAAAGAGCCTGATCAACAGAAGTGATCCGAACTACTGAGCAAGACCAACAGACCTTTTCAGAGGCTGTTGAAGATTCTTGAAGAGAGAGGCCAGGTCATCCTAAGAGAAAGGAGATAAAACCTGAGCAAGACGAGGAGTCCTATTCATCACAAGTGAGCAGAAGTAGAGAGCAAGGCCAGCAGTCTTTATCCCAGACTGCCGAAGATACTTGAAAAAGCTTAAAGTGAAGAAGAGCTACTCGTGTGACTCGAGGAGCCAGGAGAAACCCTCCTGTGGGACTCAGGAGAGATACAGTGGGACTCTGTATCGACCATTGTAATACTAACAGATTATAATGGAAGAAACCATGTTGTGGTGTTTAACCAACATGGCAAAAACGTAGGCCTTTGGTGCCGAACCTTGTAAATCCTTGTGTCCTGTGCCTTTATATTTACTGCATCATTCGAGGAAAGGTGAGAGATACAAGAAGAGTGGATCGAGGCTTTAACCAGCCATAGAGGTTTAATTGATAAAGAACCAATTAGTAAAAAGTTTTAAGGGATCACTGATTCACCCCCTCCCCCTCTCAGTGATTCACACTGATCTGGGCACTTCAATTGGTATCAGAGGGAGGTTGCCTCTAAAATATCCAAGGGAGTCTATATGGAGTGCATATTTGAGGAAATGAAAGAACAGCCTCAAATGGAGATATCTGCCAAGACTCTGAAAAACATAAGGAAGAAATAGGAAAAGAAGATGAGGAAGAAGGTTGTTGCAAGCAGAGAAACTCCTTCCATGGAAAGAAATGTGAAAGTCACATCAGATGACAATTCCTTTTATCATTCTTCTGATGAAGCCTTCTCTAGCTGTGATGAAGATGGAAGAAACAATTATCTTCTAAATGCAATCAAATATCTTTAGAAGACAGTCCCCAAGGAAGTGGCAATGTGTATAGCTACAGGCGTCCTTGATCTTCAAGAAGAAAAATTACAGCTAGAAGATGAAGCCAATTCTCTGGAAGTCCAATTGTCAAAAAGGGTTGGCATAACCAACACTCTCAGAAAGCTGGTGAAGGCTAAAGATGAAACCGTTTCTCCTGGCAATGAAAGATATGAAGACACTACTGAAGAATTGCAAAGAAGCCTTTCTGAGAAAGAATTCTTTATGATAATGGTCAAAGATGTTTTCCATGCACTGGAAAAGAGGCATAAAGTGTCAATGAATGTCAGAGATGCTCAACTCGAAGACAAAGTCAAATTGGTAAAGGAGCTTGACAATTCATTGCTAGAATTGAAAAAGGTGCATGAAGACCAGTTAGAACAGCTGAAAGAAAATTGGGAAGGCTAAGAATTGTTGAGGATGAGAAGAACTCCCTTAACATGAAATGCTTAGAACTAGAGGTGATATTGAAAAATATGCAATCACCCAAAGCTGAATCCTCCCAGTCAGCTGAAAGTAGAAATGTTGTTACACAAGTGTGCATTGAGAAGGATGATTCCAAAATAAGGACATCCTCTAATAAAAGGGAAACATCTTCTAAAAGGAAGGTACTATCCATCCCATCTTGTACTAATGCTTCTAATTGTGTTTCCTCAAAAAGTGCAGGATGGAAGAATAATTCCAAACAAGTATGGATGAAGACAATGAAGAAAGAAAGCTCTCCTGAAGCAGCACAACAATTCCAGATAGTTACCCTACAATCAGAAGGAATCAAAAAGTCAAGATTTGTGGGTCAATGCTAGTGTTGTAACAAGTATGGGCATTGTGCAAAATATTGTAGGTACAATCCTCTAAATGTAAAAGCACAGACCAAGACCATACCAAGGGGGAGCAAGCCAGAAGGAATGAAGCAACATCCACAGGTCCAGAGACATTTGTTTACTGCTAACAGATTTGGATTGCTTGATAACATCTGGGATGTGTGAAAAAGTGGTCAAATAGATTCATGTCAATCTCCAACTGTATCCAGAGCTCAAAATAAGAAAAGATCACAGAACCTGGCTCAGAAAGAATCCTTGGGAAGCAAGAAGAAAGTTGAAGATGCTCCCAAGAAGGTTTTGAAAAAGGAAAAGAAGTCCTTGGATTCTAAGTCCAAGAAGGGTGATGTATCCAGAAGGACCACCAAGAAAACATGCTTCTACTGTGGAAAGAAAGGTCATACCATGGATCTTTGTGAACAAGCCATGGAACTGAATAGAATCAGACTGGACTCAAAAATTCAATCAATCCAGAAGAAGCAGAAGGGATTGATTGAAAACAAGTTTCCTAAGAAAGGTAGCTTGAAGGCATCAAAAGAACCATGTGGAACTTCCAGAACTGAGGCCACACTTCCAAGTGACTTACTTGTCATATGGCCAAATCAGTTTCAACTTGCCAGAGAACTACAAAGAGTTGAAGATAAAGTTCTGGCAATTGCTAAGGAAAAAGGGAAGAAGAAGATTTCACATGAAGATCAAGTTCTGTGTGTGAGGTGCAATCAAGCTGGACATGCTAATGATAAATGCATGATATTCATTCCAGCTCAGAAGGGATTCTTCAAAAGAATGAAGATTTCACCAGGAGACTCTAGTGTTTAGAAGGCACCTAGAAATAGAGGTGTCACACACAAATAAGTTGAAGAGTTGTTGAGATCCACAACATCACAAACATCATTGAAGATCAAATGTGCAAGTGTGAAGAATGGTGAAAATGTGACATCTCGGTTGAGAGAATCTTCTCAACCTTGTTGTTCACATTGATGAACCAAGGAGGTTCCATCTTATTCCCTAATCACTTGTATTTACATGTTCTAACATTGAAGGGAATTGATGATGATGATCATTCTCATCTGGAGAGTGGTTTGGACAGAATGGAGTGCACCCCTTGAGGGGGAACCAATCTGTAGAAGATGGGATTCTGAGATTTAATACCATCTTGAGAAAAGTGAAGGTAATCCAGTCATACTTTCATCCCTTGATTCTTAATTGTATTCATCATGACAATTAAGGGGGAGTATTGATTGAAGACAAATTGATGAAAGGGGGAGCTTTATCTTTGCACTGAACTTTCTAATGAGTTTTGTGAAGTATGTGCAGGATTTAGCAATTCATTGTTATATCTGAAAAATTTCCAACCCCTTGAAGCATGATCTCACATGTATAGTGAATGTTGGACAACATTGAGTACCTTGGTTACATCACACTTGTTTTCTACACCGGGTTATCCCAAGTAGACTTAGAGTTGATTTACTAAAGGTTCTTTTCTAAAGAGAACATGTGACATCATCCCTCTCTCAGTGTTTTTCAAGAAAATACTTTTCAAAGGGAGGAAGTGATATTTTGAAAATGAACCACACCACACCTTTGCATTTGGTTGCCAATAAGGGAAAGAAAAGCTGACATATTGCCCCAGAAATGTGTGGCACACATATTGACCCATTCATATGTGTTCTACTGATTGGATTGACAATATGTGCTCTAGTGGTATTGAAAACAAATACAAAGGGGGAGATTGAAGTGCACTGTGTTGCATTTGTTGTCAATAAGGTATGTTGTTGATCAGAAGATGTCAAAGAATGAATGGATGTCAAGGAGAGTCAATATGTTAATGACCAAGGCTATGATGGTGTTGGTGATGAATGGAGGATGGCTATTGTGTTAAGATGAATGTCACTTAGGAGATTCACTAAGTGGCATAAGTGTTTATGGTTGAAACATTCATCCATGTTAATATCAGACGATTGTAGAACTGATCTTAATGTTTCAATACTTGTATCAAGATGATACTAAGTTACACCACTTGAAGAATGGATGATGATGGAGCATCATCATTAAATCTGATGATTGTTGAGCTGTTCTTTAAGTTTAAAGAACTTGTATCAAGATGATACAAAGTCACAACATGATTAGAAGACCATTCATTGTAGTGACAATGCATGAGGAGTTGAAAGTGATCCATCCATAAGTTCTAAGTGGATGACGTGGATTGAAGAATTCCATGCACTAATTCTTAGTGCATGTGAATTGGAAGATGAGCCAACTTGATCTCTGATTAGATCAATGAATTTTGTTGAAGAATTTATGTGATTCAGGAGCTCTATTGAAGGAGAATTCCATTCCTAAGCATTGAATTCATGTTGAAGAAGAATTGGAGGAATTCTAATGAAGAACTTAATAATTCCATATCCTAAGTGAAAATAATATGAAAAGAGAATAGAGGAATTCTTAAGAAGAAGAAATGAGGAAGAAGGCTTGAAGTGGCTCTCTTGACATGGCTTGATTTCATGGAGGACTTTGTTTTTGACAAAGTCTTATTCAAAACTTAGCCAAAAATTAGGCCATCCGTGGGCACTAGGCACCACGCCCATGGGGGAACCCATGGGGCAAGCCCAGGGCGGCAGGGCCACGCAGGGGTGTCACGCCCGCATGGCAGGGGCAAATGGAGCGCACCCAGAGTGCATGGTGGGCGCTAGAGCACGCCCGCCGAGTGGAAGGGGTGGGCGCAGAGCGTGCCCGCAGAGAGAACACGGTGCGGGGTGGCACCGTGGAGGGGGAAGTTCAATTGGAGAGTGGCAGGGAGCGGCTGGTTGATAAACTACGGAAAAACCGAGAGCCGTTTCGATGTGGGACGCGGGATTTTTCCGCGGAGCAAATTCTGGCCGCTCGATCGATCGCACGCCAGATCTCAACCGCACGATCGATCCCACGCGAGATCTTCTGATCGCAGTCGTTCGATGTCTTTCATTTTCCCGATCCAACAGCCCGAAAGTTATCCTCAACCTCGAGCTCGCCCAAAGGCCACCTGCGACGTCGCCTGAACCAGAGGCCATCCGACCACCTGATTTTGAGTTTCCGGCCACCTCCGACGAAGCTAAAGGCTCTATTCGGCTCGTATGGACCTACTGAACACAACCATGCAATAAAATATGCATGCACATGATGAATGGAGGATTTTGGACTTCATCCGAGGCAAACGGAGTTGCCAAGGCTTCTTGTGTTCGTGCTATGCATGGACAAGTATTAAAGAGGCCATGCATGCGTTCGAAAATGCATGCACGTGAAGGAGGAAAATAAAAATGCAACCCGCGTGAAACAGAGGAGCAAATCAAGATTTGAAGAATCTTGAAAACCCAAGAATTTCGGGAATTCGGATTTATATCCCGCGAAAGATATGAGGCATCCCTCTGCCTATAAAAAGAGAGGCTGATGCTCTCTGTTCGCTTGCTGATCCTCTGAAGAGAGAAGTCCTGCGAAGCCTCTGTGCCCAGTGAAGTAAGAAGCTCCGCGCAACCCACTTGCGCGATGAAGCAGACCGAAGCCATTCCTGGCTTCATGTGTTCCTTTTGCGCACCTATTGCGCGAAAGAAGAGAAAGGGAGAGGCCCCTGCGCGCCTCCCTTGCGCGACAGGAAGAACCCGAGCCGCATCTTTTTGTGCGCTCAAGGTTGGTTGAGGCTTGCGCGGCCCTTGCGCCTTGGTACCTTGCGCGACAGTGTTGAGGAAGATAGGCCACACACCTTGTGCGCCTTCATATTGGTAGGAGGTTCGGGTGATGTGAATTACACACCTTGTGTGTGTGTGCTTATGGATAATACACCCCAGCCAAGTGAGTGCACACCTACGGGTTGTGCGCAAGAAGGAGTGGAAGGCCACCACATTTTTGTGTGTGCTAAACAAGAGGAAGGCCGAGGCCTTAGTGCCTTGTGTGGAAAGTGAACAAGAGGAGGCCATAGCCCTTGTGGGTGCACACTTTGAAGAACAAACTAAAAGAACACTAAAGTGTGTGTGTGCAACAAGAAGAGGAGGAGGCCAACTCATGTGTGTGCTAAAGTGAAACAAGTGTGTGCTAAGAGACAAGGAGGCCGAAGCCTAAGTTTGTGCAAAGTGGTTGTGCACACTTAGAAGAAGAAGAAGACCCACACTAAAGTAGAACACACTTTAAAGTGTGTAAAAAAAGAACAAAGAGTGTGAAGGAGGAAGAAAGGTGTGTGCTAAAACAGTTTACACCCTTTTTGGGATTATTGCACCAACAGTAGAAGAAGGTGAGTGCATGCATGCATGCATGCACGTGCACACGTGAACAAAGATAAATCTGGTTGTGGGCATTTGAGTTGTCCAAGACTGAAAGTTCTTAAAGAAGAGTTTTGAGAAGCCATGCAGTCAGTGCATGAGGAAGAAGAGTTGCCATGCACTCAGTGCATGAAGTTGATGTGAAGTCAGACTGAAGCCAGACTGAAGTTAGAGATATCAGTTGTCTGAGTTTTCAGTAATTGAGAAGATCCTGATCAACAGAAGTGATCAGAAATGCTGAGCAAGACCAACAGACCTTTTCAGAGGCTATTGAAGATTCTTGAAGAGAGAGGCCAGGTCATCCTAAGAGAAAGGATATAAAACCTGAGCAAGACGAGGAGTCCTGTTCATCACAAGTGAGCAGAAGTAGAGAGCAAGGCCAGCAGTCTTTATCCCAGACTGCTGAAGATACTTGAAAAAGCTTAAAGTGAAGAAGAGCTACTCGTGTGACTCGAGGAGCCAGGAGAAACCCTCCTGTGGGACTCAAGAGAGATACAGTGGGACTCTGTATCGACCATTGTAATACTAACAGATTATAATGGAAGAAACCATGTTGGGGTGTTTAACCAACATGGCAAGGATGTAGGCCTTTGGTGCCGAACCTTGTAAATCCTTGTGTCCTGTGCCTTTATATTTACTGCATCATTCGAGGAAATGTTAGAGATACAAGAAGAGTGGATCGAGGCTTTAACCAGCCATAGAGGTTTAATTGATAAAGAATCAATTAGTAAAAAGTTTTAAGGGATCACTGATTCACCCCCTCCCCCTCTCAGTGATTCACACTGATCTGGGCACTTCACATGGAAATGAAATTCATCTTAAGAATTTAGGATAACATAATAATAAAAATTGATTTTTTAAGAACCATAAGCATAGAAAATCATGGTAATAAATATTTCTTCATCGCCTGCACACAAAAAAAAAAAAAGAATCCTACCCTTCATTAACCAAATAAAATAGTGATGAAATCTCCATTAATCTCATTCATCGAAAAAAATGTGTGAAAAAGACTCCCCGCATCTCATTCAAACAACATCATATCATATCATGTGACATTAATCATTAACAAATGCAATGGAGGGCGATATAGGATTCCACCAATCATCAACCATACATATGTTGGAAACTTAGAATAAAAAAAATAATCTTAATGAACTAATTAGAAAATAATTGGTTTCTCAAACCTTTCGCAAACATGATATAAATTTAAAAGATCATATAAATATAAAAAAACTCATTATCCAAAAGGATTAAAATCCTAATAAAAATTAAGAGGTGATTATGACATTACATCTAGTGATACAAACCTTGGAGTTTAAATAATATTGAAAATTGAAAAAACCACAATAACTTTTAAAAATTTAAGGTATAAATTACATTTAAAAACATTCATTTTGAAGGGAAATATAATACTTTTGAAAAAATTATTATAAAGAGTTATAAAAATTATATCCATGAAAAAAATAAAATTAATCAAAAATGATACAGGAAACTATATTTAAAATTTTTACTTTCAAAATGATATTTAATTATCGAGACATGAAAAATCCAGAATGTTTTCAAAAAACGTGATGTGAAAATAATTTGAAACATTTTCTTTTAAAATAACCATTAATAATTTAAATTGGAAAAAGATATAATATTTTACAAAAGGGAAGTGAAAATACTTCAAAAAATTTACTTTTAAATGAATATTTAATAACTGAGACTTAAAAAAGACATGATTTTTTTTAAAATGATAAATTAATTCACTTTTAAATATTTTATTTTGAATGGAATATTTAATAACGGGGATGTGAAAATAAAATAAAGTTTTAAATTGGGCAATGGAAGATAATGTGAAAATAATTACTTTAGAAAAAAATATTAGCATGTAATAAATCAATATTGGATGAAATAATTTGAAGAATATGTATTTTAAATCAAATTAGGGATTTTAGTTAACAAATAGAATTATGTCATTTGTATCCTTATAATTGAATGACATTTAAATAATAAATTAAGAAAATCCTCAAACCCCTTGAATTATTTGAATATTTTAAAAGGAATACATTATTAAATAATCACACCATACGAAAGATATAATATTTAATAATAAGAAAAATATCTCAATAAATTAAATTTTAGACAAGAAACCATTACCTTGTTTCAATTATTAGTTGGATATACTCTAAACTCATGGGATACCTAATATTTCATTGAAAGTATCCTTGATATGGAAGGTATAATGCTAACTATGAGTGACCAAGTGCTTATGGTAGTGGGAGATGTTAATTTTGAGAGTTAAATTTTAGTGTTTTGAGTAGTTATTCCAAAGTTGAGAGTATCTTTATAGGGTTTAATTGATACTCTTTATAGGTTAATGTCTGGTCACTTTTAGAAACAACTTATAATTATTCATTATTGAAATGTACATTTCAAGGTTATAAAGATTCAAAAATAGAAACAAGATTAGGTGGAACATGTCTTAGTTTCTCTAAAGCTCAATTATTTTACACATATTTTAGGACTTTTATAATTGTTTAAACTAAATTTACCCATTTTTTACTTTTACCATTGTAATTAATTTTTAAATGTAGAAATAAATTTTAACGAAAAGATTAAAATTAAACACATCACCCAATTTTAATCTATATATTTAAATTTTAAAAACCATTTTATTAAATAAAAATTCTATAGGTATGAAGATAATATTTTGAAAAAAAACACTTAAACATATAATTTTTTTTGGAAAATAAAATTACTAAGATTTTAAATTTAAATTTAAGAAACAATTATATTTCTTACTGATTTAAAATAAATACATTGGTTTATAGTATATTTTATAAATGTTATGATACATTCAAGTCAATCCAAAAGTGAACCTCACATTGAAAATACCTAATTTAATGAGAAAATAATTCTTTTTTATTAAATTATCATTTTACTTTGGTTCTAATTTTTTTCAAGGGTTTTATTTGTAAAAATAATTTTTCAATATGTGTATTGTTAGTAATTGATTTCATTTTTCATTAATATAATTATTTTCAAATCTTTTTTTATTATTACATGGTGATAAAATCATGCATATTATAATTTTCATAAATCCCATATTTTCAACTTAATCTCATCATTTTTATAAAATGATTAAAAATAAAAATAATTTCATTTGGATATAATGTTATTAAAATAAAATTATTGTATCTAATAAATGTTTAATTTTTTTAAAATATATCATTAAATGGAAAATTACAAATATAAATACAACTATATTTATTGAAAATACCTATTTAAACATTAACTCATATAAAAAATTTATATTTTCAAGGTAATTATTTTCAATTGATTAACATATTAGGTTAATTAGAAATTTTATTATAATATTTTGTTTCTTTTTTACATTAGATATTTTCTGAAAGGAAAGAAATCAAATATTGGGTTATTTTTTAACAAGATGAATAATCTCTGCTCAATACATTCAACCCCCTTAAATAAATTGTGTCCCCAAAATTATAATTATTGAATTTTTGAATTATTATTAGATATATAGAAGCTTATGAGATATATATCATACTATAATAAACTATATTAATACACTTATCTTTTTTCTAAAACAACATTATAAAATAATATGCCCAAATATGTATATACCATAATGCTATCTTCTAAAAAATATACCTTTCCATTAACCACCTTAATCTAAAATACATATAACATAATCATAAACTCCTCTAAAAATAAACACTATATTAAATAGAAATATGTTATTAATAACCAGGTCATAAAATAACATAATATACTATATATATAACACAATACCAAAATTCATATAACATAAAAAATACCCTGATCCAAATATCAATCCAAAGGTTACAAATACTAACCTACTTAATTTCTCAAAAAAATAATTCATTAATCATAAATTAATCCTAAAAGACATAAATACATTAATCTTGGGTTCTTGTATGGTTATCTATAAAAATAAGAACTTATTATAAAGTCACTATTCAAGGTTAATGATACAATTTAATACATGCTTCCAAATATTTAAAGCAATAATACAGATGAAAATACTTAGGTGTTAGATATTATCCTCAGAAACATTTAAACAATACCAAAATATCAAAAATAACAAATTAATCACCTATGGAATTATCTAATACGTCGTGGTTCAACTTTTTCAAATATATGAACATAATTCCTTATATATGGCTAAAAAACCCTCTTCTATCATAAAAATCATAAATTAATATCCAAAAATTTATATATTCTACTTTATTTGTTAATGAGACATAGGGGTTTAGAGATACATGACTTTTTTAGATTATTTTTCATGATCCTATTTCAACTCGAAATTAAACCCAAAATGGTTATTATAAAATCAAAAATATGAATATAAAAACATTAATAAAAGTTGTCATCTCCAATGGAACCTTCATTTTAAACTATAAAATAATCAGATAAACCAATAACTATATATTGATTTTACAATGCAATATTATCACTAGGTTTTTGAAACATACTAGTTAGCATCATACTCAAACACATCATAATAGTTTACAAAGAATAACTCTACTAACCAAAGCATATTCCACGAGATTCTCTAGCCAAGTATGTAGTAAGATCACATTCACCATGAACTAGAATGTTGACTGAGATATACTTCAACAACTAATTTTGGGCTTATTTTCCCAATATTCATCAATCCCAAAACCACATCCACCTTCTAATATATATATATATATATATAGATTTTATTTTGTATAAAACACACATAATTTGTAATTTAGAAAAACATAAGGGCATTCTTCTAAACTTGGGATTATCCATAAGGTTTGAGTTATTCTTAAATGAAACCCATAGTATTTAAACTAATCTCAAAAAATAAATAAAACCTTATCTAATACTATCTATAGAGTCTTAAGATAAAAATAACTTAAAATAATACATTAATATCGTAATTGAAATAATACACCTCACAAATAGTCACATAACTGAGATACAAAAGGAATTAGTATCATGAAGATATGAATATAAACATATTATTTTATAACACTTGAAAACATTTCTCTTTAATTATTATCCCCTAGAACCATTCCAACATATATAACTGGATATAATCATATTCAATGGTTTGGGCTTAAATAAAAAATAAATGGGTGATATTAGATGCTTAGCATGCTAAAAACATATCATAACATGTATGAGAACATGATGGAAACATACATATGAAACTAAAATATCATAAGACCGTATATGATAGTCATAAAACATATTAAAAAAATATAGGTCAAAATAATACCATTAATGAATCATAAAAGATATGATATTTCTCAAAATCTATCTAAATAATCAAGTAAATTGTGAACATGACAAAATTGCGATGAACAATTTTAAAACAAGTCATAATTCTGAAAACGTAGAATTTCATGGAAATGAAAAGATTCATGAAAGTATTTCATAACAAGATAAACAACATGGAGATGTAGAACAACCATAAGAAAATAAAATCTTGTAAGAAATTTTTTTGATATAACATTCACACAAAAACAGGTGAATAACGGTTCTTTCACCTCATCCACTCAATGAACTTGTGGAAAAACTCCAAAAATCTCATTCATTTAACATTACATCTTATCATGTGATATGAAACCCTAAAAATTTCAATTGACATTGAAATAATACCCCACCATCCTTCAAAAATACATATGTGTTCCAATTAAAATTAATCATAAAAATTTCTTAATGAACCCACAAAAAAAATAATGGGATCCTTAAACCTTCTAAAAACATTACATAAACATAAAAGATCATAAAATATAAATAATATAATTCTTAAAAAGGATTAATATTATAATATAATATACATATTGATCAAAACATATGTGGTATAAACCTTGTAGGGTAAATAGGATTTAAAATACAAAAAATTTCACAAAATCTTTTAAATCATTAAAGTTTAAATTAATTTTAAAAGAAATTTTTTAAAGGGAATCAAAAGAATTTGGAAAATATTATTATAAAGTGTTGAAATTAAAGTATACTAAAAATATATAAATTTTATGAAAAAGTTTAAGTAAAAATACATTTAAACTCTTACTTTCAAAATAATTTTTAATAATAGGTTCATGAAAAATATGCAATGTATTCAAAAAAGGGATGTTAAAATACATTTTAATATTTTTATTTTAAAAAAATATTTATTAATAGAATCTTGAAAAGGATATAATGTTTTCAAAAAGGGAACTAAAATTAATTTGATCTTTTTTACTTTTAAAATAATATTTAGAAATAGAGAATGGAAATTAAAATAATGTTTCAAATAGAATAAGTTAAAATACATTGATATATTTTAATTTTACAAAAATATTTCAAAACGGAGATACGAAAAAGAAAAAATACTTACAAAAGGGGGAATTGAAATTATATTGAAAAAAATTACATTTAAAAATAATATTAGGGTGTAAGAATTAAATATAAGAATAACAAATTTAAGGAAGAAAATTGTTATCTAATCTAAGGGAGTTTAGTTAACAATGAATCTTATGACATTTGTATCCTTTGAATTGAAATTTCATTAATTAAATAGAACTACATCGCCCTTTAATCCCCATGAATTACATGAATATAGTAAAATAAATTAATTTTTAATTAATCACATGAAAAAATATATTTAAAGGATAACATTAATAAATATGTATTAGGAATTTAAATTTGAGACACGATACCCTTACTCATATTTCCTTTCTTAGTTGACCACACTCTAACCTCATTGGAGACTTTATATTTCCATGGATTTATCCTTAGAATTTATGTTCTTAGGAAAACTATTATTGATAAATGGATCATTTTATTGTTAAAGGGTTCTTGGTGGAGTAAAAGGGAAGAGTTTCATGGAAGAATTTTATGGTTAAGTATATCTTTGGATGGTGGAAGTGCTTTGTTTTTATAAGTTTGAGTTAGGGAAATTTTTGAATCACATTTAGATTTTTCAATAACTAAATTTCCTTTTGAAGGTAAAAAGGATCCAAAATGGATAAATGTGTTTCGAAAAAAACCTTGGGCATGCATAATCTCAACCATTCAACTCAAGGCTTGTTTTAAAATGTGTTAGGAATTTTAAACTACGTTAAACTCACTTTACCCCTTTTAATTTTACCATGATAATTAATTCCTTACCTTAGTAATTCATTTTAGTGAAACAATTTACATTTAAATTATTAAATAATTATGATATTCTTATTTTATATATGAAAAATAATCAACAAAATTCCACCAGTATAAAATGATAATTTTAGAATAAAAACACATAATTCCTTAAAACAATTTTTTATAAAATAATAATAAAATAATTATAAACTTTTATATATGATAAAATTATTATAGTTAATAATAAAAAATAAATTAATTGATTTATTATGAACATGATATAATTTCTGATTCTCTGAAGGAAAACTAAAACTAAACCTCTTCTTGAAAACACTTGATATAAAGAAAAGAAAATATTTTTTTATATTATTGTACCATTTTACCCCAGTTTTAAAATTGATTAGAATATGATTTATATGTATGAATAATCTTTTAAAAATCATATTTTTATTCAATAATTTCATTTTTGGTTACTTTAACATTTTTAAAATCATCTAGGTTGTCTTCATAAAATGATATAATCATTTAAATTAAAATTTTTGTAAATCCTGCATTTTAAGGATAAAAGAAGACCTCATTTTGATAATTCTCAGAAATTAATAGAAATTAAGTTTTTTATAAATAATTAAAAAATAAGGTTTAATTTTTCTAATTAAAATTATAAAATATATGAATCTAGATTTTAATGTATGATGAAACATATAATGAAAACTATTTTTATTGAATATACTCTTTCCCAATGATAACTATTATTAAATGTTTATCTTCTTAATGTAATTATTTTTAGTTGGTATTCAGATTCAGTTAATCAATAATGTTCTTATAATATGTTGTGTCTCATTTAGGTTTGGAAATTTTTGAATTAAAATTTATCAAATATTTCAGTTCTTATTTACTAGATCTAAAATATCACATCGTTTCACTGTTGATTTTTTTAATAATTAATAAATTAATGTAAATAATAATTTATAAGTTTCCAATGTTTTAAAAATGAAACTATATTTCCATTTTTCTTGGAATTTTATGTTTTTAAAACTTATCAAAAGGAAACTATTTTCTCTATTAATTTAAAATGAATATTTATAATGTTTTTATAAAAGCATTTTTTATTCTTGTTAATATCCCTTAATTATTTTTATTCATCACTATAGATATGATATATTTATACAATCCACACTATTTATTTGGATAGATTATAATGATTATGATTCAATTATGCTTTAATGAATCCCATTTTTTTCCCATCGATTAATTAGGATTTCATGAAATGATTATTATTTTTATGATCATGTGGCACATATATGTATGTTTTTTATCATGAGATAAATGGTACAAAAATTATATTGAACTATGATGCATTGGGTAATTATTGATATCTTATAATATAAAATTAAAAATAATTGGAATTGAATCGAATCCACTATGCAATTTTTTCTACTATATTTATGGGAATGGGGAGTGAACCCAGTATATTATGGGAATCTTTCCATTTCGATAGTATTGGTAGTTATCAAGGACTACGGACGTGATTTTTTTCTGGTTATGTGTATGACAAGAACATATATATTATTTTTATTATTTTATCTCATGGATGAGGATTCATTATTATTAGTTCTACACTCTTACGACTCATGACTTTTGTTATGAAAAAAATTATACCCATAATCATGATTTATGGTCCATAACTTGTGGGTTATATTTTTATAAATTGTGGTTATGTTCTCATAAAATTTTGTTTATCTTATTCTATCATATAATAATTGATCCTCATCTATCATTTTGACCCATACCAAGTGCATGAGATCACCCTTTCTTATGTTTATATTTCCCTAGGCTATGGAGAAATGTTTTAATTGTGATATTTCTAGGATTGGTTATATTTTAGATGGTATTTATAGGAAATATTGAATATATTGCATGAAATAATTTGATTATTAATCTAGTAACTAATTATATTAAGCCTTTGTGGTTCTCATGATGGTGTTATTGTGACATGAATTGAATATTAATATAAAATGATGTAAAATTTATATAAGCAATGACTGGTTTGCCTCAATTATTATCAAATTAGGTATTAGTTATTTTTGATGATTAATATTATGAAACACTGCTAATAGCCCTATTATTAAGTCTATGTATAGTATAACAAAATGAAATTTTGGTAAATTACTGATTACCTAGAAATCAAATCTCTATTTTGATAAAAAAAAGTTGATACATTCTTTGGAATAGATTCACCTACTGTTAATAACCTTAAAAAGTGGGACTCGGTATTAACTCAATGTTAACATTGTTATTACAATTAGAGAAAACATAACACCAATTTTAACACTCACGCGGGATATTCTTTGGTTAATTCACATTCTCGTTATGAATACTTATGAGACATTTGAATATATTTATTCCATTAACCCTATAATGAAATGAACATGGAAAAAATAGATTGAATCTTGGAATGTAATGGGTAGATAATAAGATGTCATAAAATATGATATTATTGAATTATATCTATTAGAATATGAATTATTACCTTGATTATTAATTGATGATTCTTACACTATTTCTTTTGGTCTTAGTCAATGATTGAAAACAGATGGAATAGATTCTGAAATGGGTCTGATGGAGAATGTGGTGGTTGTCCCAATGAAAAACCAATATAAATGGGAGATGGGGTGAAAAATATAATTTAAATTCTTGAAAAATCAAACAATTTATGAATTATTGTTCGAATCATATTTATCACCCAAAATCACAAAAGAATGATGAAAATTATAGGAAATCATTTATGAAATAATGTTTTGGGTAATCCAGTGATGAAATCCATAGTGATGTCATTTCTTTTCCATGAAGGAATAGGTAGAGGTTGCATGACTCCTATAGGATGTTATCGTTTGGACATTACATGTTGACAAACTAAACATCTTGATACATAATCAAAAATTTCCCTCTTCATGTTATCCCACCAGAAATGTTCTTTTAAATCTCTATACATTTTAGTGCTACTAGGGTGTATAGAGAAATCTCTGCTATGATAACCATCCATTAACTCCCTTTTCAACTTTGGTATATAAGGAACACATATCCTCTTCCCAAATTTCATAATTATATCTTCACACATGAAGTCATCCAAATTTCCATCCTTCATAGAATTAATTTTTTTGGAGATTCTCATCATTATACATTGAAGCTTTAATTCTTTCCAATAACGTTAATTAGGAAACCATTTAAAAAAGTAGTGATGTTTCACTATATTTAATAATTCTCATATCCATCCTCACTAGATCCATTTTCAAAGGATACTTATGAATCCTCATTTTGTTGAGAACTCCATGATCCTTCATTCTCAATGCATCTGCTGACTTATTTTCTTTTTCTGGGTGGTAGTGTATGGAAAAATCATAATCCTTGAGTAGTTATAGCCATTGAATTTTCCTCATGTTGAGTTATTTATATGAGAAGATATATTTTAGAATCTTAGGATCTATATATGTCTCAAAATTTTCTCCATAGATATAATGTCTCTATATATTCATAGAAATGATTAACACTGCTAACTCAAGATAATGAGTAGGATTGTTTTTTTCATGATTTTTTAACTTCCTTGATGCATAAGAAATAAATCTATAATTTTTAATTAGGACACAAACAAGTACTTTCTTTGATGCATCATTATATATCAAAAACCTTCCATTCCTCGATGGTAGAGTTGGGATCGTAGAATCCACAAATCTCCTCTTGAATTCTTCGAAACCGTCCTCACATTATTTTTTCCATATACCCTTAACCCCTTTACATGTATTATTTGTCATTGGTTTTGATAAAAGGGTGATGTTCTAAATGAAAATCTGATAATAACTAGCTAAACCAATAAAACTACATACCCCAGTTATGTTCTTATAGTAGTCCATTCTTGCATAGATTTTTCTTACATTGGATCAATAGATATTCCATCATTAGAGACAATGTGGCCAAGAAGGGAAACTAATTGAATCCAAAATTCACACTTTCTAAACTTCCCATATAATTCATTTCATCTAGGAGTCTTCATAATAATGCTCAAGTGATTTTCATGATCCTCATAGATTATGGATTATACCAAGATATAATTAATAAATTCCACCAAAAGCCACCAAGATATTCCTTGAAAACTCTATTCATTATATCCATGAAAAAAGAGGGTTCATTAGTTGGTCCAAAAGGCATTACTATAAACTCTTAATTCCCATACCTGGTTCTAAATTATGCCTTTGTAATATCTTCCTTCTTCACTCGCAAATGATGAAATCCAGATCAAAGATTAATCTTCAAAAAAATTTAGGCTCCAGGAAGTTGGTCAGATAAATCATCAATGTGAGGTAGGCGATAATTTTTCATTAATGTTATATAATTTATCTCCCTGAAGTCAATGCAAAACCTCATATATCCATATTTATTCTTAATGAAAAGAAAAGGGGCTCCCGATGGAGAAACACTATGGAGAATAAATCCTTAATCAATTATTTCATCTAGTTGTTTCTTATGTTCTACAAACTCTACAGTGGCCATTCTATAATGGGTCTTTGATATGGTCCATGAATTAGGAATTAAGTCAATGGAAAACTAAATTTCCTTCACTGAAGGATGTCCATGTAAATCCTCTTGAAACACATCAACATATTATTTCTCAATAGGTACACCTCTATTTGAACATTCCCTTGTTCACCTATAGTTATTGCATTCCCTTCTTTTCAAATAATTTAATTTGGTAGAGCTATTGGTGTTGGATTTAGATGAGAATTAGCTGGTGATGTTTCTTATCTAAAGATAAGGGATTCCACATCGTCCAAAAAAATTGTAACATTCTTCTTCCTAAAAGAAATTTTCACATCATTGTTCGAAATCCAATCCATACCGAGGATTATATAAATGTAAATAATGGGTATGATAATAAAATCAATAGATAGAGCCCATTTTTATGATATAGTGGGGACTACCAGACACAACTTTATTACAATGATACTTCCCTTAGCAATTTTGACAGAAAAATCCTTTACTAAATCAAATTGTAAATATCTAATTTTCTTGGAAAACTGGGAAGATATGAAAGAATTCAATGATCCAAAATCAAAAATGAATTTGAAAAGTTTGAGGAAATTGTTAATGTGCCTTCCAAGAGGTTATTAGGAACTTCAATATCAGTATTTGTGATCATATAAGTTTTTCTCTTCCCCCATGTCCTTCTCTAATGAACATTTTTCTTGATACTTTATACAATCATTTTTATAGGATTCCATCTCCCTATAATCATAGCATTGAACATCAATAAATTATTTCTTCCCCTTGAAAACACCAGAATTACGGAATTTTTCTCTATACTTATACAACACCCCTGTTCTTTTTAAGTAGGAACCAAGGTGTTTCCTTCAAAAATTATCATAGGTTGGATAGTAAACTCTTCCCTTCATCCCTATTTCCTAATTTCCTTTTCTAGAGTTTTCAACAACCCTATTTTTCTCTAGATTTTCTTTAAATTCATATGACTTAGAGAATTAGTTTTCTATCTTTATTGCACATGATACTATATCTTCATATTATGGGAAACTTTCGAAGATCAGTGCCTATTGGAGGAATGGATTTAGGAAATTAAATAATTGATCAATATTTATCCTTAGATTACAAATATATTCCCTAGCATGCCTTGATAGCATTGTAAGGTTATTTCATACTTTGCAACATTTTCATGTTCATTTTGCCTCAAATTCATAAGTTTACATTCGATATCTTATCACTGTTCACGAGGAAAGTATTTCTCTAAGAAATGTTCTTTAAATTCACTATATTCCATGTTTTGTATTTCTTCCTACTATGTGTTTTGAATTAGTTACCACTATTGATTATCATCTCCTGGAAGATGAAAAACTTAAATGAAAACATTCTCCCTTTCATTACTTCTTAAGGTGAGAAATATCTTCTATAAGGAACTTATCCATTACTCCGCTACGAATGTGTTTGTACTCCCATTAAATAACGGAGGCTATTGTTGCATAATGAAATCCAACATAGATCCTCCATGTTGTGGATCTGAATTATCTATATGTGTATGTTTATTATTAATAACTTGATTAAGTTATCCCAGTATAGTTATATGTTGCTCCACACCAATCACAACTCCAGATCCAACATCATTATCTTACACAGGTAGGAAATCCCTACAATGGATTTTCATGTTCATGCTGTTTCAATTACTTCCACTATGAATCATTTCTAAATAATGGCATACGCTAGATTAGTTTATAAATCATAATGTATAATCTCAATAGAGAAAAATACATATCATAAATTGAAGTTATATATATATATATCTAATCTCATAATCATAGACATTGTTTTTTGACTAAAAATTAAAATTTCAATCCTTAATAATCCCATATAAAAAATATGAATTATCCTAAGCATATCCCCTGGTAGTTTCAAACCAGGAGTGTAGTAAGGACCGTTTTCATGTACCAATATACCCCAGGTCAAGCCTGAAATTCTTTGTCGGTGCTTTCACTATGAGGTACATCAGTTCCAGAACCACGTCCACTTGTAGTATCAAGACAGTGATACATTTTATGGAAAGATCCACATAATATATTCCTTACAAAATATTTCAGGATGTTATTTTATGATTATCCAAAAATAATATCATAGGATTTCTAACCCTAATTATCATTTTCTAATATAGTTTTCATGTTTCTACTATATTTCCGTTTATAACAATTGTAAATACCTGACCCTATTTTCCCTGAACAAGTGCCTTACTACATTATATTGGCATGATTACAAGAATATCATATCATGAATGAATGAATAGTATAATATGTTTGGAATCAATATATATATATATATATGTTCATCATTACAACTTGAAATGAAATAAATATAAAGGTTCCATCGGAAAAAATCTACAACTCGAATATTATCCCTGCAAGTCAATCATAATATACCTTTTATTGTCCTGGAAAAAATGAAACATAAAAAGGGGTGATCTTAGATTATAATTAAGGGTAAGAAATAAAACAGAAGTTATCATAATTATAAAAATTAGGAATGGTGAATAATTGAAAAAAAAAATTCTCTACAAATAATAAACATCAACTCATTATGAGAGGAATATGAGCTGAGTAAATAATGCCATAATAAAATATAATCATGGGTATTATACTATTCAAATAGCCTCATGAACTATAAATTTCTAGATTAATAATGAATTAAATGTATACATTGTACATTCTTAAATATTCCATTAAATCCTTAACCAAGATATCTAAAAATTATTAAGGCCTCGACCAAAACCAAATCATAAAATGGGAAATGCCTTGGCGAAGTCCATCTCTATTTGTCTCATGAGACCTACCGATGAATCAAGGTGATATAGTGGGCACCAAACATCACATAATATGTCCAATTAATTCCTCATATGAGTGGGGGTAAACATAAAAAACATAGAAATTAATATTGAAACTAATATATGAAATGTAATTAACTTTTCCCAAACATTAAGAATAAACACTTACCATTATGAGTAAATCGGTGAATGGTTTTAGGATAGAATATCCACAGTCAAACTAATCATAAACCATTCAATTAACTATGGTATATGATATCATACATAATAATCAACAATGTTTTGAAATAGATATTGATACTCTTATAAAATCATCAAGTAATTCTTGAGATAAATACTCTTTTTCTTTGAAAAGAAGAGTTGTTTTAGAAAAGTATTTGTATAAAACCAAAATTTATGTGAGATATTATATTCATAAAAAATATAGATTTTATAAATATAATGGCTTTTAACAGTAGATCATTGATTTTACTTGAAAATAAGTAAGAATTTGTGAAATTCCCTTGAAACAATCTTGTATTTCAGAATTAATTTTGAATGATCTTTTTAAAAAATGAGACACCCATAAAAGAAAGAATTATTGTGGTGTGTACACATAGATAGAGCATTCAAATAGAATTTATGATGAGAACATAATAGTATTTAATAATTTAATTTATATTAAGAGAGACAAGGAGTATCCGAAAATAAAAATGAAGGTTTGTGTAGGAATTCCCTTACCTTAAGTCTGAATGTGTTCCTCTCTTGAACTTAAGGTTTTGGAATATGAATTTAAACTTTTTAATAACTTAATTAAGAACATATTAGAAATTTATTTAGTTTATCCTAATTTTATTATGTAAATAATTTCCTTATTGATAATTTATAATATTGAAATTTTCCGTTCTGGAGTGTTTGTTTCCTTGGTTTTCATGATTGGTATATTTGTATATGAGTATGGATGGTCATGTGGAAAGGATGTAATTATATAGAATTGAAATTATATTTTATTTATTAAAATACTTATGTTTTAATTCTTATATATATAATTTTTTATATGGTATCTAGATGAATAATTGGATGAAATATTAATGAAAATCACTTTGATTATTTGGTGGTATTTGATTTATTTTGAACTAATTTTGTCATATAAATTAATACTATGTACATATACTGGTTCCTGAATATTTATTAGGTTATAATAAATATATTATATTTTGGTTCAAGCATAAATATTGTTTCATGAACTTTAATGAAAAATAAATTGAATAACAAAACATCATTGTCCCTGAAGGTTGTAAATTGGAACCTCATAGGTGATGATTTCATTTATAAAAGAGAGAGAGAGAGTAAGAATATTGATAATAGTTATTACATTAACTTAGTATAATTAAATTATATAGATGATATTAGATTTATAAATATCAATTGGATAGGATAGGTTAGGATAGGATAATTAAAGAAGAAAAATTGAAATGAAACTAAATGAAAAAGAAATTTTCTTCACCTCTTGAAACAACCTCCTTGAGAACCTCCTTAGGGGAAGCTGTTTTGGTCTTTTGGAAAGAACAAGAGCTCCTAAATGTGAGGAGTGACTAGGGAAGGGTTTCTGGGAAGAATCATTAGAATTATGGAGGGTTAAAAGAAATGTAGAGAAGAGGGAGTGAGGGCGGGGGGGGGGGGGGGGGGTTAAAGTGGATGAGAGGAAGGGTTTTCCATTATTTTTATCATTATTTTATTATATTTCCAAATAAAACAAATATTTTTGATTGTTGTTTCCAATAATAGTAATATTTTCATGTTATTTCTAAAAAATTGTTCTTACATCATCCTTACATCACTTATGAATCAATAAATCATGTATTTATCATTTATCGTAAATTTTCGTATTTTTCTATTCATCCAAAATTCATGTATTTTAGAAAAATCCCAAAAATTCACCCTATATTTTTTTTTATGTTTAGAATTAAAAAATAAAATACATTTTTCAAGAATAAATTTCGAAATATTTTAAATTTATTTTTAAAATAAAACAGCAATTTTTTCGAAAAAACAAATGTAAAACTATAACTCATTTTATAGGACCTAGAAAAATTAATCTAGGTCCCATAAAATTCTCTTATAACCATAAGAAAACAAAATAAAAATTTATTATTACATTTTATGAACATACATTTCCATTTCAAAATTTTTGATTAATAATAAAATTGTAATTAAAATATTTATGACAAACAAAAATACCAATACTTATACTATGATCATTTTTTTCACTTATAAGATATCTAAATTGTATTTATAAATTCAAGGGTAAAGCTTATATTTTTTGGTAGATTAAATATTAATTACTATTCATAAGGGTATGTTAATATTCATAAGGGTATTTGAATATTCATCAAAAACTGTGTTGATTCTATCAGATTCTAAATATCTTACTGAACGCAACCGTGTATGTCAGTTTTTCAAAATTCAAATCACATAGGTGGTAAAACTATGTTTATTGGATAGGTTATATCAAAGTGGTGTTTTTCATAGAATTAGTGTTTCATGAATTAAATATGAAATATATGTGTAGAATGTTGGGGTGTTAAAAATGTAGATTTCAGACAAGTATTCCACCGTATTGGATTCATGAATATGGATGAAGTGTGCTGAAATCATGAGCAGATCCAAAATCAACTATATAGCATTGTGTTTCATAACTATTCATGGAAGACTAATGAAAAATTCCATCACTATTTCCATTTCAACACAGGAATAGGTAGAGTATGAAACTTTCCAGGTGCGTATTGGGGATCCGCCTTCACCTGATGATTGGTGTGGTATATCTATAAAAAAACACCACTATACTCTTCATTCCATCCAACCAAAATTGTGCTCTTGGGCCTGTTTAATTTTTTTAATTCTAGGATGGATCACCCATATCAAATTATGGTTTTTATTAGGTGGTTATTCTTGATATGTTGGAGGAACCATGATATGATCTCCAAAACACATAATATATCCCCCTTCTTGCATTCATCCCTTTGTGGTCTCCCCACTATTGTCTTTTGACCTCATGGGGAGACATTCAGGATTATATGTCGCAATATATTTACCTTTCTAAACCAAATTAGGATGAAATAGAAAACAAACCCCCAAACTAATATTTCCTAAAAAAATATAGTTGCATATCTTCAATGACTAAAATTATATACCATTGATATAAATCCTCTTTATCCAACCGATTATATGAATTTATAATCAATGAATAAGAAGTTACCTTCAACCAATGTATAAATCAAGGTCATGTCAAACATATGTATATATTTCATCTATATTCACTACCTTAGATTCAAATCCCTTTTTGATAAAATGTGTTTCAATCTCTTATGATATGTGAAAAACTATGAATTTATCACCAAAACGGCAATGGAACAAAGTCTTCAAATCATGGACTTCAATAGCTAATTACAAATCATGCATAATGTAAACATTCCCTTGCACCCATATCTATCTTTATCAATAACCTACAACATTATCACCCTAAATGATAACACATCCCATCCCAGAACTCGATACATCATAATATGACACATAAAATATTCTTGACTCTAGAAACACAAGGATAAGTGTTGATGTAATCCATGCCATATTATCTTGGAAAGATTTTTGAAACTCATATATCCATTATTAATTAACACCATTCCTTGTGATGGTTATCATTATAGAGTAAAGTCCTAAAAAATCATGAACCATGTGTTGGTAATATCCAACTAACCCATGTAAACCATGTATAATAAAAACATTATTCAGTGTTTGATAAGAGGCAACAATTTATACCTTTTTAGGATTTCTTATGAATCCTTATTATGAAATAATTTTGACAGAGAAACATACCTATTGTATCTAGAAATAACACATCGACATCTTAGTATAATGGAATTGTTCTCACAAGATACCCAAACCTATGTCCATGTATTGTTCATGATTTGCCTAAGTCCTAGAATAAACTACAGTATCATTGTTAAAAACAAGTAAAAAGGAGTCAATATACCTCTAAAAAATCCATTTAATCATTTCCATAAAAAACTCTAATGCATTTATTAGACCAAATATTATAACCACATATTCATAGTGACCATAATTTCTCCTAAAGGTTGTCTTTAGAATGTAATTTATCTAAATTCAATATTGGTGATATCCTGATCATAATTTAATTTTTTAAAATCACGGTTCTCTTATAAATTGATCAAAAAGACCATGAATTCAAAGAATAGAATATAATTACATTATCATAAACTATTTGAGCCTATGATAATCCACAAAAAGTTGGATAGTTATATCTTATTTACTGTCAAAACAACTGAGGCTTCCTATGGAGATGTACTAGTTCAAATTAACCCTTAGATTACCAACTCTTCATGAGGAATTTTAAATTCCCTTAATTCTGTTGGTATTATCCTATTAGATTAATGTAAATTAAGAATTTTCCATGGTATAATATGAACCATAATTTCCACTTCTCATTTGGGTGGAAACCTGGATAAATTTTTAGATAATACATTATGATATTGGTCAACAATGGTTGGAAAATCTATATTTTCAACTACATCAATAGATGGTTGAGTAACTACACCCAACTGATAATATATAGTCCCAACCACCAATACCGAAGTTCATAATTTTATTATATTCACCTCCCAATCTCTATTAATGATATACTTAATGCTATTGAAATATGAGAAACTAACATGTCAAAAAAAATATTCGATGTCTTTCTTGAAGTTATTCAACCATTCCATTCCCAAATTCAGGTCACATATGTCCATTTCAAGAATAAATAAATCCCAAACAAATTCATCCCCATTGATTGTAATAAAAAATAAATAACACTTAATGGTTCAACACCCTTATTAACCATGAAGTGTTTGAACTTCCTAGATATAAGGAATCATCTCAATATATAAACCAACATCATTAAAAACATTAGAAGAAATGAATCCGGGCGAAACAATCATATAAAACAAGGATTTCATTAGGGTATAATTCATGATAATTTTACCTGACACTATTGATGGACCATATTGTTCATCTATGATCACTTTCTCAATAATATATAAGGATTACATTATGGTCTAAAAGAGTGGAACACAACTGTATCAAATAAGGATTGCATAAGTGTCTAAAAGTCCTCAGTGAATTCCCAATAATGTAAGACTATGAATATATGAAAAAACCCCTAGTAATGAGTCAGTGAGTTTATAATAAAAGTTTTTAACATGATATTTTATTAATGTGTGTAAAAAATATGTAATTTCTACCTTTTCTCTTGATTTCATGACTAGTGGTAGTGACCCCGTCCTAAGTTGAGAGGGAGGTGGTTGTAGATAAAGGGCCCACCTTGTGTGAGAGTGGATTCTTCAAGGTGTTTTTAGGCCGTACCATGAGTAAGAGGGTAGAGGTATGTATCATGAGTGAGGGACTTTCCCTGAGTGATACAGTATTGGTAGGTACCACCCTATGTGAGTGGGTCCTTGTCCACTTGTGTTAATTTAATATGAGGACCTAGTTTGGTCTGATTTTGGGGGAAATAAATTTTTGCTGATATGGACTAGGTTTTAATGGTTTTCAATAATGGAATAGGGTAAACATAGGTGTTTAGATTGTGTATTAATAATTTATGTTTTGATTATTCTATGATATGACCTTATGTTTTGGGATTTTGTGATGGATGTTGATGTTGGGAGAATGTATCTAGATGTGTGGGTTTTGTCATCTTTTCAATTTGGTCTGATTGATGTATATTGTTTTTATGTGATTCGTTTAGTTGGGAGAACCATTATATATAATCAATAATTGTTTTTAGAGTCCCATGGCTGTGGGAACCATAATATCTGAGATAAATTCGTGGTTGAAACTTTTTTTTATCGAGTCCAAAAGTCCAGTTAACCTCCATCGTGTTGTTCGATGATAAATGTTGCTTCTTGTTTCCTGTGTTTTAATGGAATGGTCATGTTAATTAATTATATTTTGTAATAGACAAAGTTATAATGTAGTGACTAAAAGTTCTGGTTTCTCATGCCAATGATACGAGTAATCCTATGGTGGAGATTATTGAATTAGTCACGGATGTGTGACCCTACGGTTGGTTAGGGTCATGGATGTAGTGGTATTTTAGAGTGAGTAGTTTAGGGGAGAGGCATGCATTCATGGGTAGAATATAATAATTATTTAGGTTAGTCAATGGGAAAACCCTGAAATTACACTAATATTCAGTTTTGGACATTTGTGTGTGATTTTGGATAATTAAACATTTACTTTGAGTATTTAGGCAAATTGATCGAGTGTTGTGCTGGTCTGTTTATGGGAAATGCTGGTCATTTTCAAAGAAAATGTTCAGAGAAGGAAAAAATATTTTTTTTTCAAGTAAGTAGATATAGTGATGTGAACTCTTAATCAAGAGTGTTTATGGATAGCTTTTTTTTAATAGAACTAGATATTTGATGTTGGTTATAGATGAAGCTATGTAAAACTTAGTGATTGGGTAGCTTGACTACTGGTAGATTGTGTGGTTGGTTCTTGGAGTTCTATAGAAGAAGTGTGTTAGGAATTCAGATATGAATCCTTGTGTGTTAGTAGTGAATTGATGATTTTAGTGTATTGATATTTATAGTTGTTGTAATTCTACATCTTCTTGAATATGAGAAGAATTCTAGTGGGGATTTTTTGATGACTTTCATTGTTATGGTGTGAGATTCAGAGAGAATTTAATTTTTTCGTCTTAGAGTAGGGTATTTTCATAAATTTTCACCTATATCAGGAATATGATGGTCATAACATCTTGGTGAGATGTTTTTAAATGTGGAATATAACCTAATTGGTGGTTTTTGTTCATATGTGAGTGTCAAATATGGGTTGGGTGGACATTAATTGAAATTTTAGCAACAAGTGATAAATTATTCCATAACCTTGGGTGTTATAAAATAACATGAGTTATGTCCTTTATAATTTTTTTATGAGGGATGAAGTCACACCACATCTTGAAGGGTTTCACTGTTGTTGGGCCTACATGTACGGGACCACACCAAAGCACCTATGATATACCATTTTTAGTGTTTAGAAGGTAGAGTTATTGGGATTGGAACCTTTAACCCTTCATTTGATGTGTCAATATTACCCAGGGGTATACCATAGCATGGACCTTGTAGAGTAAGACTGCAAAATAGCCCATAGGGGCTCTACTACGGAGGGGGTTATGGGGATCGACCCACTTACCTTATGGGGTTCAATTTCACCACATATAGAATGTCCACACTATAGTATGGACTAGAAATGGGGTACCATGGAATGGTCCCCATGGACATGTCATGGCCTAGTTTTTTGATTGTTTTTAGGGGAATTTTGGAAATTTTCCAAGGGGGTGGGGTCCTATTCAGAACCCTCTGGAGATCCTTCATTCCAATCACCTTAGAGGATAGTGTATATACCTATTGAGATCTCTAAAATTATCATTGGGAACCCCTTTGAAATGATGTTTTTAGGAAGGTTTGGCCATGTGGATTTAGGGTAAGGAATCTCTTCTTCTATTATTTTTTCTATATAAAATCGGGTTATGAAATTGGTGATTTTTTTTGGAATTAATATGAGTGTGTGTCAGGATTGTACCAGACCCCATTTCTCATGGGTTTGACATCATGTGGTCACCTAGTGAGATTAGAATCAGTTGTGTTGATTTGGAATTTTGGTTTTAATTGTTTAGTTTGTTAATTAGATAGAATATATTTTGGAGATAGGTTCATGTGAAGTCAGAGGAGGATAATATGAGATTAAGATAATTTACAGATCTCCATTTTAGGTAGGATTCCTTTACATTAATAAGTCACTTATTTTTTACATGTTTTTTTTATCATATAACATCAATTTTTTTATTTTATGCATTTTTCATGATTTTTTTATTTCACCCCAAATATTGAGAGGTTCTCACATCAACCTAATAGTCAATATGGACTATATATCTTGATAAATAGTTTAATGGAGGAAATTTAGTTTACGACGTGTTAGTGTACCTATTTATGGTATTATTAATGTTGTGATTTTGTTTTAAAATTGATGAAATTTTATTTTTATAATTCGTTTTAAAAAAGAGTTTGAATGAAATTGAATTTCAAAAGAAAAGTTTCAATTTTAGGAACATGTTTTGAAATAGAATTTCATAATTAAAGTAGGGTTTTAATAAATAATGTTTTGATGGGATTTTAACAAAGGGCCTAGTGTGAATAATATGGAATGTGATGATTTACTAAATTTCAGAGAGAGTGGATTTGGATATGTTGATTTGGTTTTGGTTTATTTTTCCTTGTATGGGTGATTCCCTATTTTCCAAATCATGGGTTCTAGTTTTTCATAGGGTTATAATTTCATCATATATATCTTATTTTATGTTGATGATTTTTTTTGTTTTATAATGAGGTTTGGATTTTAGTATAAAATTTAAAGTTGGGTTTTTATGATTTAGTTGACCCCTTAGAGGGTAGATAAGAGTACGAAATACCCTTGTGGTTTCCCATATGATTGGGAGTGGGTGTTGAGGGACTAGCTCCCTAGTGACGAGTTGGTTAGTTTTGGAGACATGATGAATTACCTGTTGGTCATTACATGAATGTGTGAACTATGTGATGATTTCATAATTTCTATATGTTAGTACGGATGTTAGTAACTCCATTTTATGATTATAGGGTGGTTGATGATAATTATGGACCCACCCTGAGTATAAGGGGATAACATGAGGTATTGTGACACCCTACCTTGAGTAAGAGGTTAGTGGTTAGGATCATGAGGCATGACCATTCCCTCAGTGATAGGGTAAAATTAGGAACTCCCTTGAGTTAGAGGGTATTGGTCCACATGTGTTCAGTAAACCCTACCATGGATATAAGGTAGTGGTTGGGACTTGTTGTAGTGCAACTGATGTTTGGGATGTAGCCTACCATGAGTGAGAATTTAGTGGACATGACTTAGATGACACATTTTTCTAATATTGATAGTATGGATCGTGACATGGTCATACACTCTACCTTGTATCCTTGATTATGGGTTGGGTTATGTGGCATGAGGTGTCTCTATTCATTTTATAATAGATCCAAAGAAGGTATTTTTAGGCATTCTAGTGGCCTGGTTAATACTTGATGACCTAACTTCAATTTCTATATATACATTGTGTGATATGTTTTTGGATGTTTTTGTTATAAGATAACAACTTGAATCTATTATATATATACTAAATTCACATACAATTTAAAAAAAAACTTTTTAAGGTTGATTTAAGGGGTATTTTTACTAGCTCATTGAACTCATCCTTACTACATGTGTATACGATATAGGTTTCTATATATGTTGGTAGATCATCATACTTTATCATAGGGAATGGGTAAGGATTTTATCTTGACATGTGATTTTGTTAGAAGTTCATGGAAGTAGAATATTATAATGGAAAATAATTTGAGTTGGGATTAAGTCTATTTTATCTTTAGTTAATATTTATCATGTATTGGACAATGTATTATTAAATTATATGATTCATGTTTTATTGATTTATCTAATACTATTTTCCTATTATATATTGATCCATCAGTGAGGTGATTTACTATATTATATTCTATACTTGAAGGTCCCTATTTTCTCTTTTTCTTTCATTAGTCATTAGGATGTCCATTATATGAATAGGTCATTCCAAGTTTTAGTTATGTATGAGAATGAACCACAAACCATATTTTTTAGGGAATAGTTGGCCAAATATTATTTTAGGACCCCACTAATAGTTAGAATTCTCTTGAATATGGGGAGGCATGTCTGATGTCAAGTCCCTATAAGGTATCATTTAAGAAATATAGACAAGGGTATTACATTATCTATGTTGGTATTCTGACTTTCATATTGTTCTTATATTACTTTTTAATGGAGGTTTGTGGTTACTGTCCTAAAGAAAAATAGATTATGGTGACCACTAAGATAGTCAATGGTGCTTTTGGTGGTGTAGGTATCCATGGTGGTGGGATTAGTCTACTTTTATTTATTCTAAATGAGAATGGAGAGCTATGGATATGTTTAGATGTTTTTTTGAGTGAGGTTGATGATGATGTGGAGGGTAGTAATGATTGGTCCTTTCTAATGGTGATTATTATTGATGAATTTGGGAATCTATTAGGTCATTCACACTTTTGAGGTTTCCTTATGTGATTCATGATGACCAAGAATGTCATATGTTAATGGCTTGGGGTGTTTCATAGATCGGGATAACATGGCTATGGGGGTGGAAACTACCTGAATTGAGGACTTACATCATATATTGTAGACATAATCAGGCTGGATGTTGAGCATCCCAACAATTTTAATTGTGATATATTTCATGTGTTTTAGTCTTTATATCCCTGTTTTATCAGGAATCCAATTCATAGGTGGTTTATTTATTTTGAATGTAATATATCTATTGTTTTTGGGAGTTTCTTGTAGGTTCTCACAAAACTATAAAGTGAAATTTAACCCATTCAAATTAGTGGATTAGAGAATAAATTTATTCCAAGAGGATAAAATACTTTCAAAGAATGATCTCCAACCAGGGAACCATCAATTAAAATTAAAATTAGAGGATATATTATAGAAAAATATTCATAAAAGCTATGTATATTATGAGTTTATGTTTCTTCCATTTAAGATAACAAATTATTTCTATGCATATATGAATTTAGATAAAAACAATATTAAGTAATATATTAAAAACCTTTTTATTCTATTTTTAAAGGTATATTTTATTAATTCAATAGTTAAAAATATCATGAAACTCATTGAAAGTATATATTTAAATCCTGATGTAAATGAGTTATGAAAATATTATTTAAGTGTGAATTTTATATTTGAATGGATACAATCTATGGAAATAGTATCTCTATGTTTGATATACCTATTTACTTATCCAAGGATAAAGTGGTTGAGAATTTTACCTACATATTAATATACTGAAAATAGATATTATATTTATTATCAATCTGGTTTTTAAAAAGTTCTATGCACAGATAATTTTATGAAAAAAATAATGCAAAATGGTCTCAAATATATATTGATAGATGAATGTTAGGAATATCTATGAATTAATACTGATATTAATTAATAAATATGTGTTTTCAGTTAAAATTGGTAATGATCATTTTTAATATATATTTATTAATTGAAAAAGGATATAGATGGGTCTTAATAAAATATTATATAGTGATATATTATATAGAATGATAATTTATTAATCGAGAGAAAAATTAATGTACTCATGAATTGATGTTTTACATTGTAATTCTTTATAAAATGTAAAGAAAAAGAACTATTATGGAGAAAAGTATTTCAAATATATAAATAAAAAATTTAAAAATATTTATTTATATAAAATTATATAAATTCAAGGGACACAAAACACTTGTGGATACTCAATGACTATAATAATGTCGTTAATTATCATAAACATAAATAAAAAAACGTTGATCATTTGTTATGTTTAAATTATAAAGGTAAAATATAGTTATTAATGATGATAAAATAATAAATTTTTAATTATATAATAAGGATGGATTTTGTAATTATACTACCTTTTGAATGTAACTGTCAAATATTTTTTACATGAAAATATTATGCCGAAAAAAATAAAAATATTTACTTTAAAAATAAGATGGAATTCGTGTAAAGTGAAATATTACATGAAATAAAAATTGAAAATGAACAACTATTGAAATATAAAATTTATTTATCTAAATAATAAATAATTGTTCTTAAGAAGGATTTTAGTTGAATATTATTGCTCCCCTTCTCTATATATCTCAGAAAACGAACCCAACAATTTCTAAGTACAATATGATGTGTTCGGTATGAAAATAAGTTAAGGTGGAATGAAAATTATAAAATGGGGCTACAAAACATTTATCTATATCATTATGTAAGTGAGGCAATAACATAATGAATTTTGATATAGACCATTCTAACAATTCACATGGAAATAAATATATATGGGTTATTGTTGACCTGTTAACTGATTCTTATCATTTTATAGAAATTAAATAGGATTTTACCATCTAGTATATATTAAGATTTTATGTATTAAAATTTGATCCTCCATGGTGATCTAATTTAAATTATGTGTCATCATGATCCAAGCAACATAATTGTTTTAGAAAATTCCTTCAATAGTTCTAAACATTAATGGAATACCAATTCCTTGTATCATCATTAAATGGATGGGAAAATATAAAATTACTATCCATACATTGCAGGATATATTGATATAATATTCAATTAATTTCAATGAATATTATAATTATCTAGTTTTTTTATAATTGTACAAAAATAATAATCCCCAATAAAGAATTCAAATGATGATATATGAGGTTTTATATGGGAATAGTATTCCATAAAATCCCACCACCTAGACCACTAACTAGTTCTTAGACTAATGGTCACTATTGTACTTTATGCACACCTCCATGAATGTCAGAGTTTACCAAGTTGTAGAGGGGGTCTATATAAGTACCATGGGGAGGCTATACCAACTATATTAGAGTGAAAAATAATATATAAATAACCAAAACAAATGCATCAATAGAAACATATATAAAGAAATAAAATACTGAAAATGCTATAACAATATTAAATGTTGGAATACAAGAATTCAAGATAGATCACCCATAGGGCCATCCACACCTATAAAAACAAAAAAAATGAAAAAAAAAACAAAAATAAAAATAAAAGAACATGAGTCTCCCATGAAA
The DNA here is from genome assembly GCA_963277665.1 of Viscum album. Classification (NCBI taxonomy): domain Eukaryota; kingdom Viridiplantae; phylum Streptophyta; class Magnoliopsida; order Santalales; family Viscaceae; genus Viscum; species Viscum album. The sequence goes on from OY728157.1 coordinate 1,781,310,912, forward strand.
AAACAAACCTCACAAATAAAAAACGAGATTATACACCTCAATCCTATAAATTCAAGGCCTCATCCCAACCTAGTCTATCCACAAGTGAGGTCTACTTGGGTACGTAAGTGTGATGGCAGTATAAGAAGGGTTTGAGTATAACTTAGTAGGAAACCCCCAATAGTGTAACTAGGTATAGCATTTCTAAATAATGGTTCATGAAAATATGTTTGAAGTAAAATACTTATATGTATTTATTTAAAAACATATAAAACCAAAAATGTAAAGAAACACTAAACCAAGGGGGAAGGTTTACCCCAAGAAGGGTACACACCTTCTTAGGTTAGTGTCAGCGTGTCTTTGAACATGTTTGGATGACCATTCCATCCATCATCTCTAAAACAGGGGAAACAAACCCATCTGTAGTACAAAAAAGAGGAATCTAGAGGAAATAAACCAGTCACTAGATCCCTGGTGTCCGCTAGGGTTTATATTACCCATGTTTATCTATAATCACCAGATTCCCCTAGGGGAAGTGTCCACCCCAAGTTAACCTTATAAACCCAACACCCCTAGTGGTAGTATTCACCTTGGGATAAGAAAAATAAAACTAAAATTACCCAGGGGTACCCATAACCCTAATATAACTATAATAAAACCAAATTACCCTACACGATGTGTTCACCCTTGGTGGACCATCACATACAAAAAATAAGAACATATATATATCAACCATACAGTAGTATAAAATAAAAAAAGAAATTTAATTTAAAATTATCATTTAAAAACATTTCGAAGGCCCACAACCAAATCATTTAAATACACCATTTAAAAAAATACCATTTCAAAATCAATATTAAAAATTATACCGAAACCCACCACAATATTTATTATCTAACATTTCAAACCAAAACTAAATCTCATCATGAACCACAAAACCAATAAGTTTTGCATCTAAGAATTTAATCCAATTTATCATTTTCGAATTTCAATTTCCAAAATAAAATAATTTATCAATTTAAAATAAAAAATCCTGAAAACCCATTATAACTTACTAAAATAAAAAGAAAATTTTCCAATGAATATACTATTTTCGAAGAATTAAATCTATCACCATTTATTCCACACAACCCCCAATGGGGAATTTTTAATCTACGCCTAGAATTTTTAGAAACATGATTTTAATTAGAGATGGCTATGAATTACCAATTTTAAACAATCACTTAATAACATAAATTTTCATTAGAAAAAATAATTAATTTTTTAGGGAATCACCCAGAAAACTAGTGAGACCACAAAATAGATGCACTAAAAATTAAACAAGACTATAAGTTATTTAGATGGAAAACCTACCTCATTTTAGAATCTTTCCTCAAATAGTTTTATAGTTTGACAACTTACTATCCTATCTCGATCAAATTCTACCAGCCATAAAAATATCCTTAATGAATATAAATCAATCCAAAAATAATAATTAATTATAAAATAGGTGTATAAAACTAAAAACTTACAGTTAATTTCTAATTAAATTCATTTTGGAATAATTTCGAGAAACTCAACCAAAATCCCAATTATTCCAAAACCATGGAAAAAATCATTATAAGGACCTGTGACATGATCCATACCTCAACCGGATGAAAATAACCTATGATCATCATTGATAAAAAATAGTCGAACCATTATTAGGTCATTTTTATGAAACCACTTGTTTTCCATAACTGATGTATCGTTCATTTACTAGATAATGAATGATTTTAACCCCATATGCACCAAAATATCATTCAGATACAAACCCAAAAGTCTTATTCCAATATCAAGTGTGATTTTGTGGCCAAATCCTCTAGAGAACAAGATCACTATCATTATGTTCCATGTGTACTGACACTTTCATGAGCTAATCACACCCGAACAAAATCAAACAACATTGAGCTTGAAGTAAACTCTTAGACTCTACCTGATAAATGTATAAAAGTTTCTCTAAAATTCAATAAAGAATCTAAATTAACCACCCTTGTTTGTTCAACATTATAAAAATGATTAAATGATCACTTAATAATTGATTCCTTACCCCGATGAACACTACTGTCTAAGGATTGTACCCCTACAACCAATGTAACACTCCCCACCATAGGTAAGACTTTTTCATAACATAGTAGGTTTAAAACTAGTCACTACATCCCATTTATCATCCATCACTAAATATAATATCCAAACATAGACAAACTCCCTCATTCCTGACCATCTCTCAAGACACAACTTGTAAGGTGACCCCAAATCACGACTAATCCATCCACATCATCAGTTGTTGTCCACTCATAATGAGGGTTACCGTCCCCACCGGCTACTGTTGCACACACCAAAACATATATCTGACATATTTACCCTTGAGAGTATAAATTTTTTAGGTTAACACATTATAAGATGTGTAATACTCCACCCGCGCCATGCTCTAATGTTATGTCAACCATTAATGTTTTCTATCTAGGTCCAAAATAGATTGGTCATAGAACAGTACCCAATCCAATAAAAGTGTAACCACTCTATGTTAGACACCTCAATTCCCACCACATGCTAAAAAAACAAGGCTCACACCTTGGCCGACCATCCCATGAACATAGTGAGACATTTAAAATTCTTAATTAGAACTAATATGTCATACCTATAGAAATTATATTTACCTCCATCATACCTTGACTCACGAATGACCATATCCAATTCATAGATCACCAGAATAAGACATAACTAGTGTGTACTACCATGAAACTTTTAGATATTATGGGTGTATGCCCCCATACCACCCTAGAGTTGAATCTTGAATCATGGCTCTATGATTCTCATTGTATCAAAATTAGGTGCATGGACCTAATTTAAAAATAAACTAAGCCACTTTCATGTCAATTTCACACAATACAAGCACCCTAGATACTATAGACCAAAAAAATCTTGAAATACCACCTATATAAATGGTCACCACCAAGATTGTTGATGATGTCCTTACTGCACATCAGTTCTAGAGAACCAGGAGCACTCTATCTTTCCACTTCAAAATGGAACTTCAACCATGAAATAAATATTACTTCATGACCACCAACTTTAGTAGAGGATATTCGGGTCTCAATATCCTGCCATACTTTCACTATTTACTAATACACACCCACAAAAATGAGGGTTACACACCCAAATAATTCTTTATAATAATTTCAATATTTTTAAAAAGTATTAACACTTTTTGTGATCCACCTTCCCAAGGCATAAGGAAACTCCATGCATTTGTTAAAACCTGAATAAGGGAACTCTCCCATTCTTTCCACCCCTATTATCGACACATGGAAAACTGTCTGAGCCCCTCATGCTTCATTCCATTCCCAGTGAATTCCCATGCATAAAACAAATTTGTAGAACTTGAAATTCATAATTAATAACCCAAAGAACCGACTCATGGTTCTCATATCAATAATAAAATATAACTCAACAATTCCCTTATATGGTCACCCCAAGAAACATGTATGCTATCCCACCAACCCACTAATCCATTTATCAAGGTATGTAGGTCCCAAAACAAATCAAAATGGTCAAGTATCATAGTCATTTCATAGATTATGGGACAGTACTCACTACAATCATAGGAAAAATCCATGTAATTGGTATTCCAAAACACCCACTCACCGGTTGGTTATTAATTAGGCACTTTAAGACAAACTAATAGCCAACTAGGAAATGATTTCCACCAAGCATTTACCTTTGGTACTGAACCCTTGGAAAACATGGTCTCAATATTATGGGTGTACCTATGTAATCATTCCTCCATTTATGGTCCATGGTGAGGGAAACATTACGATTGACTTTGTTAATAGATTACCACTTCAAGATGTATCAGAAAACCCATATAGGTTGTTACTAAAACAATAAATAACTGAATCTGAATAAAAACCACCCCTTAGGGTTTCCTAAAAATCCATCATATTCCCTTACTGTCCTAGTAGGAATTTACAAAACTCCAATGCACATGGAACATCCCATCATCATAAAAAATATCTCTATAGATCCATATGACATAATATTATAAGGAAACACATACCCACATGGTAGAAAAACTCAGGAGAATGAAACTAAGTAATTATATTAGATAAATCCATATGAGTAGTTAATGACACTTTAAATAGTAAAGACTTGTTATCTAGTTATAAAAATCACACACACGATGACATACATAATAGGTGGATTCTATATGCCTAATCATGATGCATGTGATGCCTCTCACCACTATAGACTAAGTGTCAAATCCAAAACTGACTTCTTTCCAATGAGCCAAGAGAAATTTATCCCACATAAATCTAAAATCATTACCAAAACATGTGACCCACTTAAGGAATAATTAATATATAACTGTAATAGTAAAACCAAGAATAACAAATCCCAACCCCATGATTACCAAAAATTACTAGCAAAACAAGCATTAATGACCCACCATCCCAATATTCATCACAGGCTCCAACAAATTCCAATATCTTCTGGCTCATGAGTCCCCAAAAACATATAAAAAATTAAAATATATATGATACCACTTTGTAACATACCTCTACCCAGACCCCTTACCCCTAAACAGTGCCTATATTGATGGCCACCACTGTACCTCAGGCTCACCTTCAAAAATTCTAATGGATAGTGACTATGAGTATGGGTCTAAAGAAGTACCATATGGTGGTTTTATCTACTGTATCAGAGTTTAAAATCATATATAAATAATCAAAACATTACCATTATTAGAAAAACCATCATATAATTTAGTAAATGATAAAATATATAATATTTTATAAAAATGAAATTCTATCATGCATTTATATATGATAGACCTCAAATAGGGATGAAAACATATATACAAAGACAACGGAAAAAAATTGAAACTAAAATAAATTTTCAGGAGGATATTCTCTAATTTGGATCCTCACATTAACTTGAAATCCAAATCCAATATGATCTTCTCTGGATCAATATTGAAAACCTTGATTATTAGTACAAACTTTTCCTACAACAACTTAGGGATTCTCAATCTCCCAAGTGAAATGGGGAACCGAGCAGTGTGTGAGTACAACTCATTAATCCACAAATAATGATGTCTCTAAACAAAAATCATTATAATATAGATGCATATATATATTATTGATGTAAAATACTTAAAATTAATCATTTAGAAACATTTAAAACTAACATCGTAAACAAACATTCATCCCAACGGGAGGTTCGCCCCATGAATGGTACATACCTGCTTTATATAGTGTCAGGTTGTATCTAATTACATCCTTATGACTATTTCAAAAATTATACCTTTAACAATTTAAATATACCAACACATGGCCCAAACAAGTGGAATATAAATACATATACAAATCCCCATATCCCCAGTGTTCCCTTGGGGTAGGTTTCACCCAAGGCTAACCATAATCACCAGCAACCCTTGGGGGGAAGTATACACCTTGGGCTAATTATCATCCCATGTGGGAAAAGTTAACTCTGAGTTATCTAAAATATAACTATCACCCCATTGGGAAGTATTCAGCCTTATTTAACTATAATAAAACTAGAATCCCCAAGGGGAAGTGTTCACCCTTGTTAACTATTACATGAAACCAAATATGGAATTCGTATATAAAACATTACATAACATAAAATAATCAATAAGGCATAAATATACCATTTAACATTCTCATTCCATAACACTTCCAAGGTCTATATCCAAACCATTTAGAAAACTATTTTTAAAAAACCATTACCAAATAAAAATTTCAAAACTAATATTAAAACCCACCACACCATTTCCCATTTACCTTTTCAAACAAAAATTAAATACTTTCACATAATATAAAAACAATTATATTTTACATTTAATAAATAAAATTGATTTATCAGTTTCCCCATTTCCATTTCCAAAATAAACAAAATAATAAATTGAAAATAAATCATCTTGGAAATATATTTTCACTTACCGAAATCTGAAATACTATTTCAAAACCATCTCCTATTTTCAAATAAAAATATCCATCACCATCTTAAAATATAAACCGCCCTAAAAATGAATTTAGTTTACATGTATAACATTTTTGGATACCTGATACAATTACCTATGATGGTGAATTACTATTTCACAATCATCATCTCAAAATAAAACTTTTATTTTTTTCCAAATAATTAATTCTCGATTTAATCACCTAAAAAACTTATGTGACCACACAATTGATGCACTATAAAATGAATCAAAACTGTGGTTTATTTAGAGGGACCAACTATCTCATTTTATATTCTTTCCCATGATAATTTTATATCCTAACAACTCACTACAAATGCTCAATCATACTCCATCAACCATTGACCACTCAACAAAGACTCTAAATTTGGAAAAGACGCCAAATTATTTATTTATAACCATGTTATAATAAATTAAAAACTTATACTTAACTTAAAATAAATTTTACTTTATAATGATTTTCGGAGACTCATTGGAAAGCCTTGTTATGCCAGAACCATGACTATACTTGTGTCAAAGACCGATGGGGAACCCATGAGCTCCGCATGAGAAAAAATAAACAAAAATTAACTATAGAATATGTAATAAATTCCATTTAAAATTAAATAAAAAAATTAATAAATTATTTGGAAAGATATAAATTTGATGGTTTAATGAATGATCATACTGAGATAGCCTCATGGTTCATCCCCTCGCTAGGTAGATCCAAAGCTCTAACTAAATCGGCGCATTACACCATAATTTGGTAGAATAAAAATTTAAATAGCTTATAGGTGAAGAGTAAAATTATGGTGGGGTTAGAAGAGGTTCATTATAGACTAAAGGAGGAATCTTTCTACCTTAAAACACAAAAAATTTCATTAATGACCACCCCTTAACCAAGGTATAAGAGGGAGAAGAAGGGGCGAGGGAGCTCTTATATGTATAAATGAAATAAGGGGGAGAGGAGGGGGATACCCACATAAATGTTTTGGGAGGTAAAATTGACCCCCCCCCCCAACATTTTAACTCCATCATCTTATAGGAATAGGTCAACCAGTTATCCAGTGGCACGAGGACAATCCCATCCCCATGGTCTAGCCGATGGGTTTATATAGGCTAGTTAGTGGATAAAAAATACAACTTAACACCCCTATAATGATTTTTAATTCCATTTTACCTCTTCTACATGTCCAAGAACAACTATTTAAGGTGTATAAACCTATAAAATTGAATTCTAAAGCTTAGTACAAAATCTTACCCAACCACTAATTGAAAAATGATGTTCCCTCTAGAAAATTCATTCATATCCATAAAAACAAGGCATTTCATATTGAAAATCAAACATTTTATGACAGGGTTAGTGAAAAATAATTTTTGGTTGCATATATAATTTAATAAATTATAATAAAGGGTTGATAAAATGAACAATACATCCAAATTCTAAAATTTTGAAAAAGTATTCTAATAATAACTGAAGATGAGACTTGTATTTTCATTTCGAATATCATGTCATTCTAAATAATACATAATGAATATAATTTATGTAAGGACCCAGCCCCAGTTGCCCAGAGCCTGTAAGAACCCAGTTCTTATTTTTGAGGTACGAGTTTCTTCTTTTCTCTTTTCCTTAAGTGTTTTTGAGAAAGTAAGGAAAATGAGGTAAAATCCTCAATTTTGGAAGTACACACCATGTACTTTTTCACACGTTGTATAGTCTGGCCATGTAGGATAAGTACACAAGGAGTGTGGCCAAGTCAGCGATGAAGGGTGTAGAAACTGACTACATGCCATGTAGTGTTCCTTTACACGTTGTGTAGTCAGTCGGTAGGCGAATAGTAAGGTAGTGGCCAACTGTGTGACAGAACATGCTGTGTACCCATGAAGACATGCCATGTAGTCATGTCGGAAGATGAACAGTGCCACGCTGATGAGAAACCGCGAGAGGAACAGTTAAAAAATGGGAAGTACACACTGTTTACTTGGAAATAAACGTCGTGTACTTTATTTTTTCTCTTAAAATGGGCAGTAGCCTCCCCATTTCACAGGGAAGGATTAGAACCAGAGGAAGGAGCGGGAGAGGAGTCCAGAGCTTTGGAGATCTACAGAGTGCATGTTGGGAATCCGTTTTCTGCACCGTTGATCTCCCTGGAACGGCACGGTTGAGTTCCCCCTTCTCCTAGAGTAGTTCTTACCAACTGTTACACTATGGGATGTTATTTGGGTTTGAACAAGTTTTTTTTCACCTCAGATCTACATCATTCTGGGACAATTTTTTGAACATCATTTGAGTATACTGATCAGGGGCGTTTAAGGTAGGTGGTTGGGTGTTTAATTTTCCAACTGATGTGCGTTTTGTGTACCGTTGTGATACGTTCCCATGAATGGGGTGTCTTATGGCTGAGGCCTTGTTGAATTAAATACCTAGAATTGTATAGGTAATTTAAATGTGATAATAACAGTTGTTTGGGATTGCTTCTTGGATCCAGGACCACCTTGGGGGTGCGTTCCTCTGTTTAGCCGTTTGGCCGGATACCCGAGGCTATTCCGTTGTAATAATGTTTATTGAATTTCCTTGAAAGTAATTGCATGTGTTTTTATTGTTTGTATATTGGGCTTGGTAGGGTTACTTTCTTAGCCCGAGGACAGTGCTTTACTTAGCCTGAGGGCAGTGTTACCTTTAGCCTGAGGGAAGTGGTTATTTTGGCCTGAGGGAAACTTCTTCGTGCCTATGGGCGATAGACTTTATGCCTGAGGGTGACACTTCCTACGCCTGAGGGAAATGTCTGTTATGCCTGAGGGAAAGATTCAGATTACCTGAGGGTAAGGGTTTGCGTGTCTGAGGACACTGACGGTTTATATAGAAATTCAATGTGGTGGTTTATTAATTAATAAATAATGAAATGAATGTTAAAATGGAAATAACAGGTAAAGTTAGTTACTTTTGAGTACTGCTTAGTTTATTTCATTTACTTTTTCACACTATTGTTGCATGTTTACACACAGTTGAGCACGGGCCTTTGATGGGTGCCTACTGAGATTATTTCTCACACCTTGTTTGTGTCATGCTTTTCAGCCCAAACAGATTACATATCTGTAGGTGTGGATAAGGGCAAGGGTCCTTATACAGGTACTTGATTGTTGCAGAGGATTAGGGTAGCATGGGACCAGGATTAGGCTCGCGATGCTACTGGCTATTTTTTTTGGTTTTGTTGTACTCTGTATTGTATTGTACTGTACTATTTTGTAACATGTTATGGATATTTTATTAGAACATAAGACATGTTACATCATAATCTATATAACTGTTGGTTATCTTTTACTGCAGTTGTTTTTTTTAAATGTGTGTGGTTTATTGATTCCGCTGTTGTTGTATGTTTTTATTGTTCCGCTGTGCTACACTTTGACAAATGAGGGCATAGTTTCCCCCCTAGCAGACCTGGGCCCTCGCTGCTAGTAGGCAGCCTGTGGCGTTTGGGGAAATGTGCTTGAGGTCACGTGGCGAACCGGGTTTGGGGCACCCGTTGAGTGGCACCCAGAACCGGGACATTACAAAGTGGTATCAGAGGGGTTCTCTTGTTATTTGGAGCCTTATCCAGGTATAGGACGGGAATGGTAGTCGGTAATAAACTGTGCCTGGGTGTAGCTAACCCGTGTATAGGGACAAGCCAATTTACCTCGTATTGCAATTTTTCTGATTTTGCAATTTAGAGTTGAGTTGATTTCACTATTGGGTGACGCACTTGTATTATGTTGTTGATATTTTATTCACGGGTTCTATTACATTTCAAACCAATGAGATGAGGGTGTGCTATCTCATGCATCAATTAGAAATTGAATGTTGTTGTGATAGTTGTTGTGCTAGAAAAGCATGCTGTTGTGATAACTGCTTTGATAAATACCTGCTATGTGATACAATATTATTGAGTGAGCCTGTTTATAGAATGGACGCCAAAATTTGGTTTTTGGGGAGTATGGTCCCTCATTTACCAGAATTTGGTGGATCATTGGCTGTTTTTCTGGTTATAACACATATAATATTACAAAATTTTATTCGTGGAGAGTATGGGCTCTCATGGATCGGAATTTGGAACTTAGGTGTTGTTTTTCAGTATTTTCTGGGTTCCAGAGGAGTTTCTGAGGCATACTGTCTGGAAACCCAGTATACACGCTATTTAGTACCATAAAAATGCTGTGTATGTTCTTCTATTCGGGAGGAAAAGAAGTTTTTTTAGTACACGCCGTGTAGTCTCTTCCCGTGTCACAAACCATGTGGACGATGTACACACCGTGTAGTGTTGACCCAGAGTCCGCCCGTGTAACTAACAAACACTGACAGAGGAGACCTTAAGAAATATACGTTGTGTCCACTATGGAACATGCCGTGTAGTCTTCCTTGGGGACCCGACCGTGTAACTAACAACACAGGTCGGTGTAATCCTTTCGTGTACACGCCATGTGTATATTGAACACACAGTGTAGTGTGAGTCGGGTGTCTGACCGTGTAACTAACAACACGGGTCTGTGAAGCTCGTCTAGAACATGTCGTGTACCTATGGGACACGCCGTGTAGTGTTGTTCGAGGACAGACCGTGTGTACTTAGCCGTGTGGTGGGGAAATGGGGTAGTGTACACGCCGTGCATGGGTGTAACACGCCGTGTAGTATCAAGCTGAGTATTCGGCCATGTCACAAATGACACGGGCAGTTGGAAAATTACACCATACACGTCGTGTAGCTTAAATACACACCATGTAGTTTTTTTCTATGGGATCCGTGTGGCTTAGCCGTGTATAAGGACCCAAGAAGGGGAAGAGAAGTCAAGTACACGTCATGTATTAAGTACACACGTTCTGTAGTCTTGTTCTGCAATTTTGGATGCCTTCTTCCTCTTATTTCCCTTTTGGTTCCTTCATTTCTAGACTATGATAATCTTGATCTAAGGTGAGGGTTTGACCTTGTAGTGTCATGCCACCGAGACATTCATGTGTTGTTCTCCAAAAGAGCAGAAATGATTTTAATCCAGATATGGTAGGCCATGGGCTACCAATGGATCCTCCAACAGAGCCAGATGCGGTGCCAGCCGTTATACCGGACACAGGCACGGATGCACGGTTCCATGAAGGCTTTATGCAGTTCATGTAGACCTTTCAGGGAGCACCGTCAGCTACCACATCTATAGCTGAGCTGACACGTATCTTCTAGCAGCAGCATCCACCTACGTTTTCAGGGGATGATGGACCACAAGCTGCGGAGTCTTGGTTGTGGTCGATGCAGACTATCTTTGAGAATCTTAAGATGCCTCGAGGGTGGAGGGTCAAGCTCGTGACGTACATGCTGCGTGATTCTTCCAAGAGGTGGTGGGATGTTACCACCCAATCAGAGCATCACAGGGACATGGCGTGGGGAGATTTTTAGGAAGTCTCCTATGAATTCTTCTTTCCAGAGACACTGAGGGTAGATAAAGATCAAGAGTTCATGAATCTGCAGCAGGGCGCTATGTCGGTGATGGATTATTCTGCTCGTTTCACCGAGCTTCAGCGTTTTACACCCATTCGGGTGGGTGATGAGACACTGAGAACCAGACACTTTTAGGATGGTCTTCGATATGACATCCAAGCACTGGTGAATGTTTTCAGGTTGCCTACGGTACATGATATTGTGAAACTGACACTGATTACAGAGAGAAACCTGTGGGAAGCTAGTGGTGTGGGCCAGGGCGGTTCAGCACCAGTTTCTGGTACTATTTCTATCGGTAAGAGGAAGAGACAGATGGACTTCTCTCAGGGTAGAAGTACCGGCCAGAATAATGTTTCAGGTGGCCAGGTCATGTGCTAACAGTGTGGTAAGGAGGGGAACAAGAGACCTTAGTGTCCACGAGACCCAATGGAGTGTCGAGCTTGCGGCAAGATGGGTCATCTAAAACGCTTTTACAGGGAATTTCTACTAGTGGCTAGTGAGAGGGTTTCTGTGCAGACTCTACGAGCGGGAGCAGGATGAGAAGATTCTTACCATTTAGGGAACTGGAATACGTCAGGGCGTTCAGGGAGAGACGATGGTCATGGCCGTGGTAGCCAGACACCAGGATCTCAGAGACATCATGCCATGACAGCTCAGGGTAGCAAGGCTGTGTCGTAGGGCCACAGCACTGGGCAGGCATATGCAGTGCAACAGACCCAACAAGAGTAGGATCCCAGACCTTCTACTGTCAGAGGTACTATTCTAGTAGCTTCTGTCTTATCTTCAGTGATTTTTGATATGGGTGTTACACATAGCTTTATATCTGTACCCATTGTGGAGAGCCTTGGGCTTTGTGTTTCTATTTCTTCTGCTTTTATGACTCTAGACACTCCATTGGGGACTAGAACGGATAGTGTGCGTCAGTGCAAGGAGTTCCCCCTTGATTTTGGTGGGTGTCACTTCCTTTGGGACCTCTATATCTTAGAGATGACGAGCTATGATGTCATTCTCAGGATGGAATATTCGGTTCCATTACGAGCCTTTGTGGATTGCTATCGTCGCAGGGTGTGTTTCACGTCACCAGAGGGTGGAGAGTTTCTATACAAGGGTGATTAGGATGTTCAGGTGAGTCGAGTTGGACCAGAGCATCATTGCGGGGTGGTATCATAGCCCAGATTGCGATCTTATATCTGGACGACCAGGGGACTTGTTAGAAGGATTTCACTCCAGTGGTTGATCATTTCAGGGATGTCTTCCCAAACGACTTTTCAGGTCTACCACTAGAGCGGGAGGTGGATTTCTCTATTGAGCTTGTTCCAGAAGAAGCATCGGTGTCCATTACTCCTTATAATATGGCCATGCCTGAGTTGTAGGAGCTCAAGAGGTAGTTAGAGAAGTTACAGAAAAAAGGTTTCATCCGACCCATTACTTCTCCTTGGGGTTCTTCGATCCTCTTTGCGAAGAAGGTGGACGGTACCCTCAGGCTCTTTGTGGATTATCAGAAGCTGAACTAGTTGACGGTCAAGAACCGATATCCCTTGCCAAGGATTGTTGATCTTTTTGATCAACTTCATGAAGCACGAGTGTTCTCAAATATTGACCTGAGATCCGGATATCATCAGCTTCGTATAAGACAATCTGATATACCTCTCACAGCTTTGAAGAGCAGGTATGGTCTATACGAGTATACGGTTATACTGTTCGAACTCACGAACGTGCCATCAATTTTCATGGCTCTGATGAACAATGTGTTCCATTCTTATTTAGATTCTTTTGTGGTATTATTCGTGGACGACATCTTGGTGTACTCTCACACTCGACACGACCATGCCACCCATCTTGAGATCGTGTTGATTACATTGAGAGAGCATAAGCTATATGCTAAGCTCTCAAAGTGCCACTTTTGGATGGACCAGATTCACTTCCTGGGTCATATTATTTCACAGGTAGGAGTTGCAGTAGACCCAGAGAAAGTAGGAGCAGTAGTTTCTTGGGAGCAGCCTAAGAACATGTTTGAGATACGAAGTTTCTTAGGGCTGGATGGTTACTAAAGATGATTCATATAAGACTTATCCCAATTAGCAGTGTCGTTGATAAGTTTGACTAAGAAGGGTGTGAAGTTCGTTTGGTCAGAAGCTTGCGAGACAGCCTTTCAGGACCTGAAAGGAAGGTTGACATCAGCACCCATCCTGATACTCCTAGAGTAGGGGAAAATCTATACATTTTACTGTGATGCATCAAGGATTGAGCTGAGAGCTGTGTTGATGCAGGGCGATCGAGTAGTTGCGGACGGGTCTCGGCAGTTGAGGCCACATGAGAGGAATTACCCGACTCATGATCTCAAGTTGGCCGCAGTTGTTCATGTGTTGCACTGTTGGAGACATTATCTCTTGGGAGAACATTTTGTGGTGTTCACAGACCACAAAAGTATCAAGTACATCTTTACCCAGCGTTACTTGAACCTGAGACAACAAAGGTTGGTTGAATACCTTCAGTCCTTCGATATTGAGCTTGCATATACACCTGGTAAGGGTAATACAGTAGCTGATGCACTGAGCAGAAAGACTCAGATACAGGCAATGTAGGAGGCCAGTGGTGAATGGAAGCTTATGGATTTGTTCTCTAAGATTAATTTGGAGGTGCACAACAGTCAGGGGCAGACCTATCTTTCATCTTTAGCTGTGACCTCTACCCTCCTGGATAGTGTGAGGATGGGACAACTATCTGATTCAGAAGGCCTAGTTCTATGAGAGTTGGTGGAAAGTGAGGATGCTCCTCCTTGGTGGACGATAAGCAATGATGAGGTTCTGTGTTTCCATGGATGAGTATGGGTTCCAGGGGATATACATGAGGAGCTGATGTGGGAGTTTCATGCTTCAGATTGGGAAATTAATCCCAGAGTTACCAAGATGTATTGAGACTTGAGACATCAGTACTGGTGGCCGGGTATGAAGAGAGATGTAGCTGGTTTTGTTATGAGATGTTCCACCTGTCAGCAGGTGAAGGTGGAGCATCAGAGGCCAGCCAGACTGTTACAGAAGTTACCCATTCCGGAGTGGAAATGGGATGATGTCGCGTTGGACTTTGTGACTCGGTTTCTGAGGTCACCTCGAGGCAATGATGCCATGTGGGTTGTTGTGGACAGACTCACGAAGGTTTTTTCCAATCAAGGAGACCTTCGAAGTTGACGATATCGGGATGTTGTATATCCGAGAGGTCGTACGTCTTCTTGGGGTCCCTCGTTCTATCGTTTCAGATAGGGACACCTATTTTACATCTCATTTCTGGCAGAGTTTTTAGAGGTCACTGGGTATACAGGTGCTTCTGAGCACAACTTACCACCCTCAGACCGATGGTCAGTCAGAGTGTACAATACAAGTGTTAGAGGAAATGCTGCGTTCATGCGTCCTAGACTTTGGGGGATCATGGGAGAAGAATATACCCCTAGTAGAGTTTTCCTATAATAATAGTTTTCAGGCTACTATTGAGATGGAACCTTCCGAGGCTTTATATGGTAGGCCATGTTGACCACCATTGTGCTGGTTAGAGGCAGGTGGGGCAGCTTTACTCGGACCACGTCTCATGCAGGAGACTTCTGAGTAGGTCCAGTTGATTCAGAAGTGGATGGCTACCACACAGTCTCGTCAGAAATCTTATGTTGATCGTCACAGACGACCCTTGAATTTCGTGGTTGGGGATTAGGTTTTCATGCATATTTCACCGAGGATGGGACACAGGAAGATCCGGAGACATGGTAAACTTTCACCGAGGTATGTGGGGCCATTTGAGATTCTAGAGAGAGTCGGGATGGTTGCCTATATGTTGTAGTTACCATAGAGGTACCAAGCCATGCAAGACTTCTTCCATGTATCTCAATTGCACCGCTATCATTCATACCCATCTCACATCTTTCAGCCTGAGGAGGTTGGGCTTCAGGTAGATGCGTCATTTGAGGAGCATCTGATTCGTGTTTTTGATAGGAGGACGAAGTTTCTCTGAGGCCGGTCAGTTCCTCTCGTACGGGTGTTATGGCAGCATGGCCGAGTGCAGGACGAAACCTAGGAGTGGGAGACTGATGTACGCGCTCAATGGCTGAAGTTATTCACGACTATATCTTCACCACCCTTGGAAGGACAATTTAGGGACGAATTTCTTTAAAGGGGAAGTTTTTAAGAACCCGGTTCTTATTTTTGAGGTACGGGTTTCACTTTTTCTCTTTTCCTTAAGTGTTTTTGAGAAAGTAAGGAAAATGGGGAAAAATCCTAAATTTTGGAAGTAAAAGCCGTGTACTTTTTCACATGTCGTGTAGTCTGGCCATGTGGGATAACTATGCCGGGCGTGTGATCAAGTCGGCGATGAAGGGTGTAGTAACTGACTACACACCGTGTAGTGGTCCTTTACACGCCGTGTAGTCAGTAGGCAGGCGAATAGTAAGGCAGTGGCCAGCCGTGCGACAGAACACGCCGTGTACCCAAGAAGACATGCCGTTCAGCCATGTCGGCCGATGAACAGTGCCACACTGGTAGGAAACCGCCAGAGGAACAGTTAAAAAATGGGAATTACACACTGTGTAATTGGAAATACACACCATGTACTTTGTTTTTTCGCATAAAATGGGCAGTAGCCTCCCTTGTTCATAGGGAAGTCTTAGATCTGGAGGAAGGAGCAGGAGAGGAGGCCGAAGCTTTGGAGATCCGCCAAACGCACGTCGGGAATCCGTTTTCTGCACCATCGATCTCCTTGGTACCGCACGGGTGAGTTCCCCCTTATCCTGGAGTAGTTCTTACCAATTATTCTTCTAAGGGAATTTATTTGGGTTTGAATGAGTTTTCCTTCACCTCATATCGACCCCGTTCTGGGATGATTCGTGGAATATCGTTCGAGTATACTGATCATGGGTGTTTAATGTAGGTGGCTTGGTGTTTAATTTTCCAACTGATGTGCGTTTTGTGTACTGTTGTGATACGCGCCCATGAATGGGGTGTCGTATGACTGATGACTTGTTGAATTAAATACCTAGAATTGTATATGTAATTTAAATTTGATAATAACTACTGTTTGGGATCGCTGCTTGGATCCAGGATCACCCTGGGGGTGCATTCCTCTGTTTAGCCATTTGGCCAGATACCAGAGGGTATCCCATTGTAATAATGTTTATTGAATTCCCTTGAGAGTAATTGCATGTGTTTTTCTTGTTTGTATATTGGTCTTGGCCCGGTTAGTTTCTTAGCCTGAGGGCAGTGGTTTATTTACCCTGAGGGAAGTGTTACCTTTAGCCTGAGGGCGGTAGTTATTTCATCCTTAGGGAAACTTCTTTGTGCTTATGGGAGACATACTTTGTGCCTAAGGGCAACACTTCGTACACCTTAGGGAAATATCTTTTATGCCTGAGGGAAAGATTTTGATTACCTGAGGGTAAGGGTTTCTATGTCTGAGGAAACTGACAGTTTACATAGAAACTCACTATGGTGGTTTCTTAAATAATAAATATTGAAATGAATGTTAAAATGGAAATAACTAGTAAAGTTAGTTACTTTTGAGTACTACTTAGTTTATTGCATTCACTTTTCCATGTTGTTGTTGCATGTTTACACACAGTTGAGCATGAGCCTTTAGTGGGTCCATACTGAGATTATTTCTCACACCCTATTTGGTTCATGCTTTTCGGCCCAAACAGATTACATATCTGCAGGTGTTGATAAGGGAAAGGGTCCTTATACAAGTACTTGATTGCTGCTAAGGAGTAGGGGAGAATGAGACCGGCTTAGGCTCGCGATGCTACCAGCTGTTTTTTTGGTTTTTCTATACTCTGTATTGTACTGTACTATACTATTTTGTAACATGTTTTGGCTGTTTTATTAGAACTTAAGACATTTTGCATCATCATCTATATAACTGTTGGTTATATTTTACTGCAGTTGTTTATTTTAAATGTGCATGGTTTATTGCTTCCATTATTGTTGTATGTTTTTATTATTCCATTGCGCTACACTTTAAAAAATGAGGTCATAGTTTCCCCACTATCAGAAATGGGCCCTCGCTTCTAGTCGGCAGCCTCTGGCGTTTGGGGAAATGCACTTGAGGTCACATGGCGAACCGGGTTTAGGGCACCCGTTGAGTGGCACTCGGAATCGGGACGTTACAGATCCGCTGCCTTATTTGATTATGTTGGCATACATAAAAGTAATACAAATCCCAAAAAACCGAGTAGTTTAGTATTATTGGAAACAAGTTACATATATAAGTTCAACTTTACATATAGAAAGGGAAAATGACACTAAATTATTCCACTTGCACCATCAAGTCTCCTAGATTATGCTTGCATGTCACTCATAATTTACTTCTTCATATCCTAAGAAAATGAAACATAATAAAGGGGTGAGCTCAAATGATCATTAAGAGTAAGCAATATAGTGGAAGATTATATAAACTTTAATCATGGTGAATAATTGAAAACACATGCCTTTAATAATGAACATAAACACATTATGACAGAAATATGAGTTGAATAAATAATGCCATAATAAAACATAATCATGGGTGTTATACTAGTAGAATTACCACATGAACTTCAAATACTAGCATCATAATGAGGTAAGTTCACATCTTGGACATTCTGAATAATTTTTTCATGGCCTCGGCCAAGACATCTAGTGAATAAGGCCTCAACCAAAATCCATATCACATTGGGAAAGGCCTCGACAAATTCCATGTCTATTTGTTTCATGAGACCAACCGATGAATAGAGGGGCTATTTTAGGACCCACCCATCACATAATAAATCCAATGAATTCCTCATATGAGCGGGTATCAACATAAACAATATATACATTCATATTGAAACTTTTATATGAAATGTTACTAACTTTCACCAATTATTGAACATAAACACTAACCATTCGAAATAATATGATGAATGGTTTTAAAATAGATCATCCAAAATAAATTTAGTCATAAAACATTAAATAAAATATGGTATACAACCTCATAAATGATTAAGCCCAATAATACCATGGAATCAACATGAGTATTAAAATAAAATACTCTTATATAATCACTAAGAAAATTTGAGATAAATACACTTTTATTTTGGAAAGAAGAGTTCTTTTGGAAAATCGTTGTATAAAACCAGAAGTGAAGTAATATATTATTTTCATAATGACTATTTTTAGAAAGATAATATTTTCCAAAAACAGATTATAGAGTGCCCTTTTAAATAGATATGAATTGGAGAAATTCCCTTGAATCAGGCTGCTATTTTGGAAACAATTTTGAAAGATCCTTTTAAAATGCCTAAATATCCATGGATTAAGGAAGGATTATAGTTGGTTTACATATATTGGATACTAACAAATAATTTATTAGGAGTACATAACAATACATAAGAATTTCATCGATGAATTTAGACAATAAAAGTAACCCGAATGAAAATGGATGTTCGGGTGGAAAACCCTTACCTTAACTCCAAACGTGTTCTTCTCTCAAACATAAGCCCCTGGAATATGAAATTATAATTATTAATAACTTATTTAAAAACATATTAGACATGTATTTATTTTATCATAATTTTTTTAGTTCATTTATGTATTTATTGACAAGTTATTGTATTGAATTTTGTCATTCTGGAGTGTTCGTTTCCTTTATTTTCATATTCGGTTCACTTGTTTTTAAGTAATGAAGTTCATGTGGAATTGTTATAAATATCCATAATTGAAATTAAAAATTATTTGTGAACATAGTGAATTAATAATGGTTATTTCTTTCATTTGGTTACATGTAATAAGGATAAATCATTACACGACAACCACTTCGATTATTTGGCGGTATTTGGATTATTATGAACTAGTTTTGTCATATAACTTATTTATGTGTACATATTCTGATTCCTGAATATTTATTAGCTTATAATAAATATATTATAGTCTGGTTGAACCATAAATATGGTTTTGTGACCAGTAATGAAGAAGAAATTGTAGAACGAAACATCATCGTCCACGAAGGCTATAAATTGGAACCTTATGGACGTTGATTTCGTTTATAAAAATAAAAGGGAGGGAGTAAAAATATTTATGATGGTTCTTCCATTGACATGATATTATTCTAGTATATAGATGTTATTGGATTTATCATGGTCATTTGGATATAGGATGTGAGGATAGAAAAAGAATAGGGATGATCTTGAAAATAAGAGAAAGGTTGAGAGATCCCTTATGAAAATTCGGCAGCCTAACAACGCCACTTAAAATTTCATAAAATCAAATGATGAGAATAAAAAGGGTATCTCATCATACTGAAAAAAAGGAAATTAATAAGAATGAAGAAAATCAAACCTCAATATATGAGAAAGGAATTTCAAATAGATAACATAAAAGAAGTATCGACTTAAAGAAGAGAATGAAGGATTCCCTTACCTTGAAGAATAACTCCTAGATCTTGAAGGATGGGACCTTGGGGGATTTGGGAAACCTTGGGAGGACTCTTAGAGAGGTAAAATTACCAGATCTTCGAGGATGAGGGATTTGGAATGAATGAAAACGAATGGATGAGTTGGTATTTATAGAAAAAGAGAGGTAATTTTTTAATAATTTCAAAGGGAAACCTCATTAGTGGTTTTTTGCCAAACCATGGCCTTGCCCATGGTATTTGCCCATTGTTTAAGCCACTTGGGACACCTCATGTAATATGTTACTATACAGAAGTCGACCAGCCTTTTATTTTAATTATTATGTCATTATGATGTCATTAAACTACTGGATACTCAAAACTGTATTATTTACTATTCACAAAAAATTCAAGTATTTTAGAAAAATCCCAAAAATTCACTCCTACCATTTTTCGACATGTATAATTCAAAAGTGAAATCCATTTTTCAAAAATAATTTTCTATATATTATTAATTTAATTTTTAAATAAGGTCACAATTATTTCGAAAAATAACAATCTTGAAGTGCAATTAGTTTTATGTGACATTAGAAAATTAATTAAGATCCCATTATCATATTGCATTAAGAAAATAAAATAATAATATTAGTTACAATTCATAAGGTCATATTACTATTCATATTACTATTCATAAGGGTATGTTATTATTCAACAAAAATTAATTTTGTTCTATCAGACTCCAAATGAATTACTGAACACAAATCTAGATGACCATTTCTTGAAATTCAAAACATAGAAGAGGATAGATTATAAAATTGCATTCTATATTAATTTTCAAAACCTTGTGGTGTTACATTCTCCCCTCCTTAAAAAAATTTCATCCTCAAAATTCATAGAATATGACCTAAAAAGATTCGGGTATGTCTTTAACATAAGCTCCTCAGGCTCCCATGTTGCTTCCTCCATCTTATGGTTCCTCCATAGAACCTTTACCAGTCAAGTCATCCGATTTCTCATTAATTTTTCTCTATTATCAAGAATCTTGATAGGTTCTTAACAGTAAGATATATTGGGCTCAAGTTCCACTTCATCATATGTGAGTACATGTGTTGGGTCTGGTATGTACTTTCTTAACATTGACACGTGGAACACATTGTGAAACTTGGAGAGACTTGGCATCATTGCCAAACGGTAAGCTACAACTCCAATTTGGTCTAGAATTTCAAACGGTCTGATGTACCTAGGACTCAATTTACCTTTCTTACCGAAACATATAACTCCCTTCTATAGAGATACCTTCAAGAAAACATGATCTCCTACCTGAAATTTCAAATCCTTCCTTTGGTTGTCAGCATAGCTCTTCAGCCTACTTTGAGCTATTTTGATATAGTTCTGTATGATTTTCACCTTCTCCATTGTTTCTTCAACAAGTTTTGTGACCACAATCTTTCTATCACCAACATCGTCCTAACAAGTTGGTGTACGACATCTCTTCCCATATAATTCTTCATAGGGTGCCATCTGAATACTTGAATGGAAGCTAATGTTGTAGGAAAATTCCATGAGAGGTAAATACTGATCCCAAATGCCTTGAAAATCAAGTGAACAAGACCTCAACATGTCTTCCATTAATTGAATAGTCCGTTCTGATTGTCCATCAGTTTGTTGGTGGTAGGCAGTGCTCAAACGAAGATCATTATCTAGGGCCTGCTAAATACTTTTCCAGAATCATGATGTATAACATGGATCACGATCGAAAACAATTGATAGGGGTACTCCATGAAGTCTCACAACTTCATTAATATATATTCTTGCTAGATGTTCAAGTGGTAGATCATCTCTTATAGCAAGAAAATGTGCTAACATAGTAAGACAATCATAAATGACCCATATTGCATCGTTCTTTCTAGGAGTCTTTGGTAGTCCCATGACAAAGTACATCGTGATATTATCCCATTTCCACTCAGGTATGGGAAGAGTTTGCAATACTCCTCCAGGTTGTTTCCTTTAAGCTTTCACTTGTTGAAAAACCATACATCTTGACACAAAATCAGCAACCTCCCTCTTCATGTTGTCCCACTAAAAATGTTACTTCAAATATCTATACATCTTAGTGCTACCAGGGTGTATAGAGAAATTGGAACTATGAGCATCATCCAACAATGCTCTTTTTAGAACATGTATATCGGGAATACAATGTCTCTTCCCAAATTTCAAAATTCCATCTTCATATACGAAGTCACTCAATCTCCTGTCATTCACAACATTAATCTTCTTTTGAAACTTTTCATCACCAGCCTGAGAACTTCTTATCCTTTCTAGTAATGATGGTTTGGAAACCATTTGAAAAAGAATTGATGTTTCACCTTCCATGGTTATTCCCATACCCATATTTAATAGATAGATGAAAATAGGATCCCTTTAAACCCTCATGTTGTTAAAAACTCCATGATACTTTCTTCTCAAAGCATCAGCCACCTTATTTTCCTTCCCCGGGTGGTAGTGTATCATGCAATCATAATCCTTGAGTAGTTCATTCCATCTCCTTTACCTCATGTTGAGTACTTTCTATGATAAAATATACATCAAACTCTTCTGATCAGTATAAATCTCACATTTTTCACCATAGAGATAATGTCTCCATATCTTCAAAGAAAAGATTACTACAGCTAACTCAAGATCATGAGTAGGATAGTTTTTATCATTAATTTTTAGCTGTCATGATGCATAAACAATAACCCTATCATTTTGTATAAGGACACAACCAATTCCTTTCTTTAAAGCTTCACTATAAATAAAAAACCCTTCATTCCCTGATGATAGAGTCAATATAAGAGCATTGACTAATCTTCTCTTTTGTTCTTTGAAACATTCTTCACAATATTTTGTCTAAAAAAATTTAACCCCTTTACGTGTGAGCTTCGTTAATGGGTTAGCCAGTTGGACAAAATTATATACAAAACGCTGATAATAACTTACCATGCCAATAAAACTGCATACCTCAGTTATGTTTGTTGGTGTGGGACAATCTTGGATTTCCTTTTTCTTTACAGGATCAACTAGGATTCCATCCTTAAATACAATATGGCCAAGAAAAGATATCTCTTGAAGCCATAATTCAGACTTGCTAAACTTCCAATATAATTCATGTCTTCTAAGAGTCTTCAAAATAATGCGCAATTGATTTTCATGATCTTTGTAGCTTTTGGATTATACCAAGATATCATCAATAAATACCACTACAAAATCATCGAGATATTCCTTGAAAACTCTTTTCATTAGATCCATGAAGACAGAGGGTGAATTAGTCAAACCAAAAGGCATTACTGTAAACTCCTAATGCCCATACCTGGTCCGAAATGCTATCATTGGAATATCTTCCTTCCTCACACGCAACTGATGATATTCAGATCGAATATCAATCTTTAAAAAGTATTAAGGTCCATGCTGTTGGTCAAATAAATCATCAATTCGAGGTAGAGGATACTTTTTCTTTATTGTTATAGTATTGATCTCCCTGTAGTCGATACATAACCTCATAGATCCATCTTTCTTCTTAACAAAAAGGACATGGCCTCCCCATAAAGAAACACTAGGGCAAATAAGTCCCTTATTACTCAATTCCTCTAGTTGTTTCTTTATCTCCACTAATTCCGCAGTGGCCATTCTATAAGGGGAATTCGATATGGGCCTTGAACTAGAAATTAAATCAATGGAAAACTCAATTTCTCATTCTGGATGATGTCCGGGTAAATCTTCTAGAAACACATCAACATATTCTCTCACAATAGGTACATCCCCTATTTGAACATTCCTTTCCTCACCCACAATTATTTCATTCTCTTCCTCCCCAATAATTGAATTTAGTTGAGCTACTAGGGGTGGATCTAGATAAGAATCAGGTGGTGATGATTCTTTCTAAAGATAAGGTGTTCTTTATCATTATCATCTAAAATAATAACCTACTTATTCTTACAATAAATTTTTGCATCATGATACGAAAGACAATCTATACCGAGGATTATATCAAACTCACTCATGGGTATGATGATGAGATAAACATATAACAAACATTTATATGCCTTAATGGGCACTGATTCACAGAACTATGTAGCAATGATACTTCCCTTAAGAGTTTTGACCGACAAATCCCTTATTAAATCAAATTGGAAATATCTAATTTTCTTAGCAAACTGGGAAGATATGAAACAATGCGATGATCCAGAATCAAATAAAGCATTGGATAAACTTGAGGAAACAATTAAAGTACCTTCCACCACGTCATTAGGAACTTCAAACTCTGCAGTTGTGATTGCATAAGCTTTTACTTTATCCCTTGGCCTTTTATGTTGCATATTTCCTTGATGTTTTGGACACTCATTAGCATAGTGTCCCATCTCCCGACAATTATAGCATTGAACATCCCTGGCTTCCTTCTTCCCTTTTCAATCACCAGCAAGATGGCCTTTCTGACCACATTTGTAACATACTCCTTTTCCTTTTAAGCATGCACCATGGTGTTTTCTTCCACAATTATCACATGGTGGAAATTCGACTCTTCCCTTATTCCCCATTTTCTTTATTTCCTTTCCCTCGGGTTTTAGTATCCCTCTTCTTTTCTTGCTTTACCTTAAAGTCATAAGACTTAGAGAATTATTTTTCTGTCAAGATGGAACACGAAACTATATACTCATATGATGAAAAACTTTGGGAGACAAGTGCCTGCTGGAGGAATGGCTTCTGGCCATCAAAGAATCGATCAATTTTGATCCTTGGATTTTGTATATAGACCACATCATGTATTGATAACCTAGTGAAGTTGGCTTCATACTTGGAAACATTTTCATCCTCCTTCTGCCTCAGATTCAAGAATTGTCTCTCTATATCTTCTCGTTGCCCACGAGGAAAATATTTTTCTAGGATGATTTCTTTAAAATCCCTCCATTCCATCTCTTCTATCTCTTCCTCCTCCTTTGTGTTTTGGATTAATGACCACCACTGATTTGTATCTCCCGATAGACGATATACTACCCTGAAAACCTTCTCTCTTTCATTACATCCCAAAACAAGAAATATCTTCTCAAGGGAACATATCCACTACTCTGATACAAACAGGTTTGTAGTCCCATTGAATGATGGAGGTTGTTTTCGCATAAAGTGATCTATCATGTCTCCTCCACGTGGTGGATTCAGATTCTCTATATGAGTAAGGTTATTATTCATAACCTGAGTAATTTGTCCCAGTATTGTTATGAGTTGCTCAGCGCCAGTCACAGCACCAGAGCCAACATCATTATCTTACATCGGAGGAAAATATCTACAGGGGACACGTACATTCATGAAATTTCCATTCTGTCCACTAGGTTCCATATCTAGATAATGGCATACACTAGATTAGTTTATGAATCAAAATGTACAATCTTAACTTAAAAATACTCAAAAAAATTGAGATCCTACGCATGATTAATATCATATTCACAAATATGGTTTATTTAAGGAATATTTTACATTTCAATCCTTCATAATGGCTTGTATCGAAATTGTGAATTATCCTAAGAATATCCCCCAAGAGTGTCATAACCAAGAGTGCAACAAGGCCTATTGTCGTGCACCAGTTCCCATTCGAGTCTAGCTCAAAGTGGTGTTTTCAGGTTTTACCCCTAGATACATCTGTGACAGAGCCGCCTCTACCTGCTTGTATCCAGACGTGGATTTATTGCTTGAACGAACCACATAATCTATTCCTCAACCAAATACCAGGACATTATTGTATGTATATCTTCAAAGACTAACTTAGGGACTCTTCCCCAATTCTACATTTTCTAAATCTAGTTTCTAAGTATTCTACTAAACTTCCTATGATACCAACTGTACGGACCTCGCCCCAATCGCCCAGAGCTGGTGCCTTATTTGATTATGTTGGCATACATACAAGGAATACAAATCCCAAAGGACCAAGTAGTTTTCTATTATTGGAAACAAGTTACATACATAAGTCCAACATTACATATGGAAAGTGAAAATGACACTAAATTATTCCACATGCAACATTAAGTCTCATAGATTATGCTTACATGTCACTCATAATTTACATCTTCATGTATTGAGAAAATGAAACATAATAAAGGGGTGAGCTCAAACACTTAGTAAGAGTAATAAATACAACGGAAGATAATATAAACTTTAGACATAGTGAATAATTGAAAACACATTCCTTTAATAAGGAACTTAACCACATTATGGCAGAAATATGAGCTAAATAAATAATGCCATAAAAAACATAATCATGGGTATTCTACTAGTCGAATAACCACATTAACTTTAAATACTAGCATCATAATGAGGGAAGTTCATATGCCAGACATTCTGAATCATTTTTTCATGGGCTCGGCCAAGACATCTAGGGATTAAGGCCTCTGCCAAAATCCATATCACATTGGGAAAGGCCTCGGCCAATTCCACGTCTATTTGTCTCATGAGACCTACTGATGCATCGATGGGCTATAGCGGGCCCCACCCATCACATAATAAATCCAATGAATTTTTTATATGATCGGCGATCAACATAAAAAACATATACATTCATATTGAAACTATCATATGAAATGTAACTAACTTTCACCAATTATTGAACATAAACACTAACCATTCGGAACAATATGATGAATGGTTTGAGGATAGATCATCCACAATAATGTTAGTCATAAACCATTAAATAAAATATGGTATATAACTTCATAAATGATTAAAACCAATAATACTATGGAATCAAAAAGAGTATTAAACAAAAATACTCTTATATAATCATTAAGCAATTTTGAGATAAATACTCTTTTATTTTGAAAAGAAGAGTTCTTTTGGAAAATATTTCTATAAAACCAAAAGTGAAGTAAAATATTATTTTCATAATTAGTAATCTTATAAAGATAATGTATTCCAAAAATATATTATAGAGTTCCCTTCTAAATAGATATGAATTGGAGAAATTCCCTTGAATCAGGCTTCTATTTTGGAAAAAAATTTAAAAGTTCCTTTTAAAACGTCTAAATATCAATAGAATAAGGAAGGATTCTGGTTGGTTTACATATATAGGATAATAAAGCATAATTTATGAGTGGTACATAACAATACATAAGAATTTTATTGAGGAATTTAGACAATAAAATTAACCTGAATGAAAATGGAAGTTCGGGTGGAAAACCCTTACCTTAACTTCAAACATGTTCTTCTCTAGAACTTAAGCTCCTGGAATATGAAATTATAATTACTAATATATTATTTAAAAACCTATTAGACATGTAGTCAGTTTATCATAATTCTTTTTAGTTCATTTATGTATTTATTGATAAGTTATTTTATTGAATTTCGTCGTTCTAGGGTGTTCATTTCCTTTATTTTCATATTCGGTTCATTTGTTTTTAAGTAATGAAGTTCATGTGGAAGGGTTATAAATATCAAGAATTAAAATTACACATTATTTATGAACATAAATAATTTATAATGTTTATTTATTTAATTTTCTTACATGGAATGAGGATGAATCATTAGATGACAACCACTTCGATTATTTGGCGGTATTTGGATTATTATGAACTAGTTTTGTCATATAACTTATTTATATGTACATATTATGGTTCCTGAATATTTATTAGGTTATAATACATATATTATAGTCTGGTTAGACCATAAATATGGTTTTGTGACTAGTAATGAAGAAGAAATTAAAGAACGAAACTTCGTCGTCCACAAAGGCTATAAATTGGAACCTCATGGACGTTGATTTCATTTATAAAAATAAAAGAGAGGGAGTAAAAATATTTATGATGGTTCTTCCATTCACAAGATATAATTCCAGTATATATATTTTACTGGAGTTATAATGGTCATTTGGATAGTGGTGGTGAGGAGAGAAAAATAATAGGGATGATCCTGAAAATAAGGGAAAAGTTAAGAGATCCCATATGAAAATTCGGCAACCTAACGACGTCACTTAAAATTTCAAAAAATCAAATAATGAGAAAAAGGGTATCTCATCATATTGAAATAAAAAGTATAGTAAGAAGAATGAATAAAATAAAACCTCAATATATGAGAAAGGAATTTAAAATAGATAACATAAAAGAAGCATTGACTTAAAGAAGAGAATGAAGGTTTCCCTTACCTTGAAGAATAACTCCTAGATCTTGAAGGATGGGACCTTGGGGGATTAGGGACACCTTGGGAGGACTCTTAGAGAGGTAAAATCACAATATATTATAGTATTAGGGATTTGGAATGAATGAAATCGAATGGATGAGTAGGTATTTATAGAAAAAGAGAGGTAATTGTTTAATAATTTCAAAGGGACACCTCATTAGTGGTTTTTTGCCAAACCATGGGCTTGACCATGGTATTTACCCAGGGTTTAAGCCACTTGGGACACCTCATTTCTTAATTTACTATAAAATAGTATACAAGACTTTTATTTTAATTACTATGTCATTATGATGTCATTAAACTACTGAATACTCAAAACTATATTTTTTACTATTCACGAAAAATTCAAGTATTTTAGAAAAATCCAAAAAATATATCCCTACCATTTTTCAACGGGTAGAATTCAAAATTGAAATTAATTTTTAAAAAATAACTTTCTAAATATTATTAATTTAATTTTTAAATAAGGTCACAGTTACTTCAAAAAATAACAATCTTGAAGTGCAATTAGTTTTATGTGACATTGGAAAATTAATTAAGATCCCATTATCCTATTTCCTTAAGAAAATAAAATAATAATATTATTTACTATTCATGAAGTCATATTACTATTCATAAGGGTATATTAATATTCACCAAAAATCAAGTTTGTTCTATCAGACTCCGACTAACTTACTGAACACAACTCTGGATTACCATTTCTTGAAATTCAAAACATAGAAAAGGATAGATTATAAAATTGCATTCTATATTTATTTTCAAAAACTTTGGGTGTTACAATTTATGTGATTTAAAAAAAAGGTAATGATATGACCCGAATCATTTAGTTATTCGAAATATTGAATTTTATAAATTTAATCAGTTAATAATTTAACCTTCCACCCATCCATTATTAAATAGATGATGTATTCAGTTCAATGTTTTATGAAATCACATGGTATAAACTTTAATGGACCATTCCATTGAGTATTAGTGGAAGGAATTGAAGTATCAACTCTTGTTAGTTTGGTTTAAGAGTTTATTATAAAATTTCAATTAAGATAAGATAAGTGGTGATATAAATCAATTGCGGTGTAAAAATAAATTTTTTATAGGTTTATATATGTGTTTAAAATACATATAATGAGTTTATCAGTATTTTTTAATTAAAATGGTATTTTGGAGGTGGTTGCAGTATCCATTGGGCACCCAGTATGTTACCAAAAATTACCTGGTGGAGAAACTAGTAGGGTTTGTACCACTGGATTACCCACGAGTGATAGGATATCACCCTACAGGTACATGATAAATCATTAGGTAGCTAATGAATGTTTATTGGGTTCCCAATAATCCCATGATACATTGTTTAAAGATGAAAAGTTTTACCTTGGGGGGTTTAATTTTAACCCCCTTAGGTTTCTCTTCTCCCAAATTACCAAACCATGGGGTGAGGTTGATCCTCCCCTTTATCTCTCCCTACATTATACAACATATTCATGAGTGAACTAGGAATCATTCATCACATATTTTATGAAATCCCTTCTTTCATTCCTTCCTTACAATTTATTATTAGTTTTATCATTATTATTGTTTTTTTTAAATTATTATCATATGGGTTATGTATTTTGAGAGTGATTTCACTATAGTATAGTGATATCACACTCATACAAGAATGATTTCAATTGTAGTGTATAATGGAGACTAAAAAAGGATGTGTTCTCACAATCGAATATCATTTCATTTGATTTATGATTATTAGTGGGTAATTCTTGTGTATTTTGGAAAATTGGGATTAAATTATTGTATAATATAGATTATAAGTTGGAAATTTTTGGTGTTGTATGTGTGGGTGAGGGTTGACAGCATATCATACCTCATTGCATGGGATTTCAACATCATATCATCGATTGATAAGTTTTACAGCATTTGGTATGATTTTATATGTTTTACACACATAGTTTGAAGTTTTATTAACAGATATTTATTAATTAGTTTGATGATTTTTGGTATTTAAGTGGTTTTAATAAGCTCTAGATTATTAAATGAATGGTTAAATTGGTTAGTGGCCTTTATACATTAAATATATTTACCATTTTAATTATTTTATGTGCATGTTATATTGTTATTATAGTGATAATGATCGTATAACATGAAGTCACAACCCTATGTGTATAATATTTGTTTAGGTTGGACTAATAGTCATGAAAGGACCTTATAGCTTACTAAATGTTTAATTTTGTGGTTCCTTTTCCAAATAAGAACTATTGCTCCAACTTATAGATTGTTAGGTAGTGTGGGTTTTTTTCACTTAATTTCAAAAATGAAAATAATTAATCTTCAAAAAATATTTAAAATAAAATATATATTTAAAAATATAAAATTTAAATTAAATGATGGTTTATGTTGTTTAACCATTTAAATTTTATTTAAAAGGGTATGTTTCATTGTAATGTGATTTCAACTGAAAGAATGTGATAGATTCAAAAGGGTATGTCCATTATGTTTTTATAAAATGGGATTTTTTGAGTTAGATATTATATTATACATTTTGAGACTATTTATTAAATAGGTTTTTAGTTGGAAATTAAAAGGAATGTGGGGTAGGAATTATTTTGTTGTATATTTCTTTTTCACTTGACCTCACAAGGATGATGCCCTATTTTCAAAATATTGTGTTCTTTCTTGGGACCCCTTGATTTATATTTTACTTGTTCACTCAAAAAAATTATTATTAATAGAGGAAATAAAATAGGGACAAGAAGGTAGAACAATCAAGTGGGTCTGTAAAAGTGGATATCGAGATCATCCTCAACAACAATGTCCATATCACCCGAAGGAAGGGAGCCAATGCTACCAAACTCCATGAGAGTATATTTTCATGTTTAATACCTCATTATTCATGTTTATTAACTATAACATTGGAATCATATGTTAAAATATTTCCTCAAGTGATTGGATTGGTTATACAGGGCTATGATCACTATCACGATTCTAGATTGTGGGTCATTCACTAGAACATGGGATTCTCCCATGGAGTCAAGAAGTCTTGAGTAATCAGAATTACTTGAAATTTTTCATAATGTTTAGTGAGGATTGATTTATTAGTCACACTATGGTTATGAAAATGGTCCATTGTTACCCACAAGAATTTTGTGAGACACCCAAATTGGTCAACTGATAGGTGAGAATGATTCATCAACATACATTTGTAAATTTATTGATGAATATCTTCCCTATATAATATATTATTATTATTATTATTATTTTCTCAATATTATTTTGAAGATATATATTGTTTATTGTATAAAATATTGGAATCAAAGGAATATTGTTTCCATAAGTAAAGTATATATCGAAAATCATATCATGACACTATCTTTACTTTTCATAATGTATGAAATGATCATTTAATAATTAATGAAATCATATTTCAATATATACAAGGATTACAAGAATTGAATAATGAATTTTAATTTTAAGTGGTTAATATTAATATCTCTTACACATGGATACTATCATTTATTTCATGTGTTTTATGTAATTAAATGACTGATAAATATTGTCCTTCAGTTACAAAGGTTGGAACCTACACATTAATCATACATCATATAATGTTTGAGTAAATTACATAAAAGACTCATGATGTACTAAGTCTTATATATGTAGGCCACAATAATTAATATAGGTCTGATAATTATATTATTTCCCCATTCTAGAGCCCTATTCTTTCTCTTTCTTTAGATCACTAGAGATATAAGCATATCCTGGTTGTGAGGAGAATCCCCCACCCCAAGCATTGGTTGATTCAGTTGATCATTCTATACACCTAGAAGGGAGATTCCTTTAGATATTCCTCAATGATCTTTATCAACCACACTGGTTGAAGAAGGAATAATGACCATCATCAAAAAATGGTATATGTCCTTCATTTAGGTATATACATGGTTTCTGTTTTCATAGCATGGTGATCTTGGATATGAGGTTATTGAAAAATTCTACAACCCTGAATATGTATTAATTGATCCATGTAACTCTTTCAGTGGTATCAAAGACCTAACACGATTTTTTGTTTTCAAAATCACTTTTAGATAATAATGAAACTGTATATCATTTTGATATCATGTTTTATATCATAAAATATGTTATAGAAATTGAATTATGGAATTGTTTGTGTTTTTTCAAATCCTAATCGTTGATTGGTATACACTATATAATATTTGATATTGTATTGTATGAAAAATTTAAATACCTTTGGTTTCAAAAATATCATGGCATACAATATGGCTTATCATAGTGGATAATGACTTCCTTATATACATGTAAATTAAAGAATCACACTATATTTATGATATACTAAATATCAAAAAATAAAACTAGCCAATATATGAAGTACATGTCATAACTGAGGATTATCTATCATTATATACAATAGAAAATATATAATGATGTAGACTACCATATGATGTATTTCATAAAAAATGATATACATGAAAATTTTAATTATTCAAAATTTGTATTATGAATTGAATTATATAATTTATGAAATGTAAGTAAGAATTTATTTTGGGATATTGATTTAATTTATAAAATGTATAAAATATGATTAATTATAAAGAATTTATAATATTTTTATGAAATATATATTTAATAAATA
Source organism: Viscum album (assembly GCA_963277665.1). NCBI lineage: Eukaryota > Viridiplantae > Streptophyta > Magnoliopsida > Santalales > Viscaceae > Viscum > Viscum album. Next base: position 1,781,343,562 of record OY728157.1, read on the forward strand.
TCAATAATATAAAATATTAATATTAAACATCTGTGATATTTTATGGCATACCTTTAAATTTGGATATAAATAATTTTTATAGAAGTTATAAGGGTAATTTATAAAATTTTAAGAAATGATAAAATAAGGGAAAATAAGATGAAATTTACATTTAATTATAATTTATTTATAATTATTGATATGAATTATTAAAATTAAAGTCATTATTTGAGAAAATTTTCTAAAAAATATCAAAATAATTTTTGATAATTTATATGATCAAGTTAAAAATAATATTAAATATTTCATGTTATGAATATTTACATCTTATATGAATAGTATATTTAAAAAATGATTATATATTAGATATAATATATTTAAGTAATATTGAATATTAATTTCAAAATGGAGGGATTCATATTGGGAATAAATATAATGATTTTAAATTTATTTAATTATGGAATATCCATAAATAATTACTAAATTATAAACTATTTATAATTTACCTATGAAATACTCAATATTTTTTTATCTCATGCCTATATTTATGATGTGTTAATTTATTCAATTTATTCATTTCATAATTAATGATTATAAATTTTATACCATGAGATGATGTATTCTTTAATTTAAAAATGTTTAAACAATTTAATTAAATTTTGATTCATTCATTTAAGGAGTTACATGATAGGTATGAAAACTATATCATTAAAAATCTATACAAATTGATACATTTAATGAGAATATCATGAGATAATATGGTTACATTAAAATCTCCATAAAATAACACTAAATTTTTTATTCCTTCTAATGTGAAAACTTATCAATACCTCAACCATCCAACCAGGTAGGGCATATAAAAGCTAGACTCCCATAGATTATTTTATGTTATGAAAGCATGTAATGGGTGACAAAAATAGGATTATGTTCTAGTTTATGTTTCATAATTTTGGTTACTCTGATCTAGGAGAATCTGCAAGGATTAGGGTACTAGAGTTATAATAATGATACAATCCATATGACAGATTCGGACACAAAGTTATCTGCTAAACCATCCAAGAGTTAAATATTATATGATTGACATGATTTTCATCAAATATGTATAAGATAAAGGATAAAATACTGATAAAAATCTTATCGAAATATGGATCTTTTTTGATTAATGGATGTGATGTAATTTTAAATGATTCATCGTTTTAGTGGGAGAACTTTTTTGAAATTAATTATCAACTAATTTGAAAATATAATATATTCTAATAAAATAATTTATTATAGATAATGTAACCATATTCATTGAACTCGACTTTTAGATCAATTAAATAGAAATTTGAGCTTAATAGAAGAAAATTTGTAGACTAATACAATAAGTCTAGATTATTCTAAGGAAATAAGAGATGTTTTATGTGTTGGAAATAAAAATTCCTACAAATAATATTTATGGTAAAGTTATTGATGAGGATAAAAATATTAATTATAAAAATAAATGTAACTTTTTTGACATAAGTATATTAATTCTTAAATATATTAATCCTATAATCCAAAAGAAAAATAAAACTAGCGATACTTATATAATGATAGATAATAATAAAAATTTATATCAAGAGTACGAAATTCCAGAAATATATGTAGTTTCAAAACCAATATTCTATATAAATTTGAATGAGGGTACTTATATCATAACTCATGCACTAAATATTATTTTTTAGGAAAATTATTTATAGAGACTAGGGTCACCACTAAATCTTGATCTAGATACTTACTTAATTCTCCAATAACTATTATAAAGGTTTTAATATTTTGTTATAATATATAATTTGAATAAGTTTGACAAAATTTTACATGGAATCTTCAGTATGTTGAAAGTTTATGAGAAATACATTTGAGGTACAATCTCCAGTACCATGATTATGGTAAAAAAATGTAAGGGTGAACATTTTAGTTTTTTTTACAACTTCTAAATAGGATAAATTTTTTTTATTTAAGTAAAATTCATCCATTATAAAAAGTATTATCTGTACTTAAAGGGTTTCAAGAATAATCATAGAGATCCATGTTAGGTATTAATTTTATAGAATTCAATTATACTATTTTGGATGATATATTATACCAAATTTATATTTTATATTATTTTTAAATGTGTAAATTATTTTAAAGATGAATGTAATTTTATAGTCAGTGATTAATGTTTTTATTTAAGTGATGGTGAAATGAGTTACTATATCAGGAATTTGGATATGATGGATCACGTTAACGTTATATTTAATAAAAATAATTATTTTTTGTGTTCATCAACTTGTTTTTCTCTTATATGATAATAGGGGATACAACAAACAATGAATTTTTATCAATAAAAAATATGAACTCTTTGACACACATGGTTGACAAAAATCTAATTCTATTAAACTTTATGAATTAAAGAAAATGATAAAATTGATTTATATAGGATAAGGAGTTTTTATAACATATTTGTTAAAATATGAGGGACTTGATCCCATTATGCATTAGATGAATTTTACCAAGAATAAAATATTATTTTTATAATAATATTACATTCAATTAGACTGCCATATATGATATGGATATAAATTCTAATTAGTTTAATATTCCATTAAAAAGAAAATGGTTTCATTTCCCAAACAAAAATTTGTATCTGTATGTTAGCATTATATTCTAATGTCAATATTATTTATAAGAGTCTAGTGATATTATATATGGACATAGATAATGTCACATTCATATAATAATGGATTATTCTTATAAAAAATATAAAGTGAATTTTAGTTTATATCCTAAGAGGGTTTAAAATATTTTGGTAAAAGAATATTATAAAGAGTCACATTAGTTACCAAAATATTTAATGTGAATTTTTTGAGATAAAAGGTTCGATGAATGATGATTATGATGATGATGAAATAATATAGTGTCGTATGTAGACAATGAATGTTTTTATCAAAACATAATTCGATTTTGTAAAGTAAAAGAGTTTGGATACTCTATTTAAAAAGTTGAACAGTTGGAATAGGACTCCTATGTCTCAAAAATTATTCAAACATGCTTACTTAATATATTTTTATCACTAAAATAGTTTATATTGGGGTTTTTATCATAAGGTCACATAGATATGTAGTAGTAATTACATAGATATGTAAAGAGTTTAACAAAACCCTAAAATTAGTGCAGACATGAGTCCTCTCTAGTGGTATAGCATATGGGATATAACTAGATTCGTTCCCATGTTTTGTTTTGATAGTATTATTAATATAGTTTAAGAATTTATAATGTATTATGTTATATAGAAGGTAAAATCAATTTTTTATTCATTAATGTTGGATAAAAATTTCCATGAAATGAAATGATAATTAACCTCTAAAAGTACAATATTAAGTTATCGCTAATCTATTTTATTCATGAGGTATTATAGGTTGTGAGGAAATGTTATAGTTATAATGGGTAGGATTTATTATAGAGACATAAAATCTACTCATGAGGCATAATTTTTTTTGTACTAGATGACCCCCTAAATATCCAAAATGGAGAGTTATAAATAATGTATTTAGTATATTGGGGTGCATTTCAGGTTGGGATCTCACCATATCTGAGTTTATAAAGATACCTTACATGATGACCTTCAAACATTGATTTCCGTTTTAGTGTAATCCTTGAGTATTAGCTAGTTAGGTGGTGGTTAGGTAAGTTTTAATCATGTTTTTTGTTTAATCTTAAATAGGATGAGATTTTTCCTCTCATATTATGATTATGACATCTTGGTAGTCAATTAGTATAGAGAAAATGAGTATGAATTTGTACATAAGTACAAAATGTGATGCTATTATCTATTGAATGAGTGGTATATTTTGTTCTCATCCATAAGTGTGAATGAGATGTGATATATTCATCAACATAGTATTTCAATACCCAGAGAATAAAAAACATATGTGTAGCTATTAGGGATTTACATATTTCATATCATGTGGTTACTTTATTTCTTGAATAATAAGATTATATAAATATTTATTCTTATATATGAAATATATTGTGGACATAGGTATAGATATAATTTTTTTAAGTAGATCGGGACATATCTATTTATATATTTAGTAACATTGATTCTTTTCTTCTGGCTTCCCTTTGATTATATTTATGAATTTAGGTAATAATTTTTCTTTGTAATCCTACAAAGGCCCATTGTGTCTTTATTTATTGTGGAATGAATGATGATTTAGTTTTATTAATCTCATAGAGGTCATTTAATAATTCTTTGGAGTTTTTCTAAAATTAATTTTGAGTGGATATTCACAAGGTATTATATTTGATGTGATACATAATGAATTTTATGATAAAATTCCAAAATTGTTTTTTAAATATTCAAAAGGATTTTATAATATATTTTTTATTTTATTTCATATGATATAATATATGATGAAATGTCATAAGATTATATGATTCTATATTATAAGTTGGTGATTGCTAAATATATTCTTGAAATCCTTTATGCATGTGATACATTTTGACTATATCAAATTTGTCTATTTATATTTTTCATATGTTATAATATATTTTAATTAATATGTATTGGTAAATAAGATATCATAAGTGATATCTAGCTATTTCCAAGGAAAGTTGTAGTATACGTTATGTGCATACCATTATGCATTTAATAATGATATAAAATAAATAAAGCATCCAAATATTGAACAAGTTAGTCATATTTTAAATTTTTTACATTAAAATATCATAAATAGAAAATATATTATTGATCATGGGTGTTTAATATAAGTAAAATTTCTACAAAAGATAAAAGTCCATGAAAAACAATATGAATAATTGAAAAATTTCTCATATATGATATAATGTGTGAGTGAATTCCATATAAACTATAGGATGTACTGAGGACTATATAAATAGTCTATATCTATTTTTATAGCTGTGAATTTATTTTTATTTCTCCCTATTTAATCTCTCTTTCTTCTCATTACTTAACTGTCGAGAGATTTTAATATTTCATGAATGCGAAGAAAATCCTACCCCGTTTTTGGGTGATTCACTTGATTTATGGATACACATATAATGGAAGAGTCCTTTGAGTTTTCGTTATATATATTTGTCTACTATAGTGATTAATTAATAATGATCAACCGTTATTAATTAAATAAACATATTATTTGTTTTTTATATATATAGTATCAGTTTCTATAGCATAGTAATAGTGGATTTGAGGTTTTTTATATAATAATCGACACATAATTGTCCTATAACATACCTGATTTCTGGAATATATTTCATCACATTCATAACAAATATATTTTTATTGTTATATTTTTAGTGAATTAGGAAATTTGTTATATTAAAAAGTGGGAATTTCCACACAATGTTCATTTTTTCAAGAAAAATAGTTCTTTATAATTACAAACATTTTATATTGCAGATAATTGAATCATTATGAAATATTGGAGAAAAATGTCTAGTTTTTTCACTATCTTAAATTGAATTTATTACAAGAGAATTAAATTCTGGGTGTATTAATCTATATAATGAGGTTGAATCATATTGAGTAAAATTTTTATAGAGATAACCAATAAAAAATAATAGGTAATAAGTTGCAGGAAATTTATATGATTTTATGAAATATATAATTGAATTACATTGAAAATAATTGGTTCACTATGAGACCTAACATAAATACTAATACGTGATCCATGGTATATTTCATTAAAATCATCATCAGAAAGTCACTCCCACAAATTACAGTAATCAATGAAATCTCATAGACATCCAATGATATAAATTAAAATGATTATAGTTTTTAAAATCCTTCATAATAAGTAGTATTCAAATTTGATAGGGCTATAAATTATTTTTTTATTTATATAAAACCTATATTTTTTATATAAGAAATCCCTTGAATATATATATGTATTAAAATATTTAAATAATTTTAAAAAATATTAAATAAATTTAATAATGTCTGAATACCTCTACGTCCAGTTATTGTGAAAGTTTAGATGACCAAAGTAAGAAAATTTTGGCATCCTTTATAGTTGTTTCAACCTCATCCATAGTGAATCATGCTCTAGCTTATACATTTATAATATATTTTACTATTAACATAAGATAATCCATATCTATATCCTGATGATGTAAGGTATACCCAATATAATATATGATTCCATATTCCATAATATGATAATTATAATCCTCTAAATATATGTTATATTATGTAGTCAATAGTGAGGAGAAATTAGAGGATTGGGACAAACAGAATAAAAATATCATTTCATATCAACATTGATTGACAACACTAATTATTTAATCATGTACTCCACATTTCCTGGCCCCCAAACATGTGCTTATAAATATTCCTTTTTTACCATTTATACTTCAACCCTCATTGATGTACTAGGCTGATCAAATAAATTTTTAATAGATACACCAACCTCATATCCTCATACATGAAAATGGTCTTCTTTAAATCATAATGAAATAGGAAAACTTTCTTTCATAACCTTGGGTAGAAAGGTCCCCTATTTGATTTTATTATAAAGGGAAAATAGTTTCTATAAATTTGATTAGTTTCATAAAATATGAAGATGTAAGAAATAACTTGTATGTATTCCTAAAATATTCTGAACTATAACATCAACTCTTTTATAAGATATTTATAACACCCCAGACCTTATGAATGTAAAAAATAGTTTATTTTTTATTATAAAATCTCATGTATATTTTTTAATTAAAAGAGTTTGATGTTTTAGTAGAGGTTTAAGAGTCATTTATAGGAGTTGGCCCCAAGTGTGGGATAAATTTATCTAGAAGGTCCATGATCACACCATAAAACCTGGGTTGTTCCTTGAAGTAATTATTGATGGTAAGTTATTAAAAAATAAAGGATCTATTTTTATGTGGTGATGGGATACATTATATTAATATTTTAAGGATGTTCAGGGACCATTCATTATCCTTGGGATTTGTAGTATGGTGGGTTTTGTGTAAGGATGAATTGTTCTTATTAAAATTTATTTTATTAAGGGTTTGAAGGATCAATCCCCAGTAGCAGAGGGTTACCTCTTGATGAGGTTTTAAAAGAATAGTTATTTATCCATTTTAGGATTAATAAACCATGGGCTAAGGGGACATGTCAAGTTGAGGGTTTTTCAAGATTAACTATCTTTCGTAGGTTGCTAGCCATGCTGTGAACCCCCAAGTTATTCTGTGAGGGATAACCAATAATGGGATATGCCAAACCACAATGGAAGAGTTGTACCATGAATCTAGGAAAGGGGAAAGAGTAACATTGTGAGGGGGTTTCTATGCTGTGATTTATTAGATAAGTAGTTTTTAATTATTTTAGGGACAATAGTACAATGTCAGGATCTTAGGGGCCAAGTTGTAGTGGGCCTTGGAAGCCTATTACAACATTACCATTATTGTCATGCTATAATGCATGACCAGAAACATATTTATTAAAAATAATAAAATTAAATTGTATTAATATTAGAAGTTTATTATATGATATCTGACCACACTTTTTTGTACTCATATTCATATCTTCACTCCATTTTCCTTTCCTATTCAAGTGGGATATCCACAATCCTCCATTGGTTTCAGATTCTATTCATTCTATGGAATCACTATTAGTGAGTCTACCACTACACTTGCGGTATTCCTTCATTTCAATCCATGTATTATAGACTTACACCATTTATTACCATTTATGCATATTTTCAAGAATTTTACCTTATTTCTTGATATTGGCCATTTGATAATGAATAAACTAATTATATTCAATTGGAGGATTCTTAGAATCATGATGTAGGAAGAGCCTAATCTGTCCATAATGTATACATTATTTTTTAATGAATGTATGATCATTAATAGTGATGAAATATTATTTTAATGACTTAAAAATCAATTATATGGTTTATTATTTTATTATGTTTTTGATCAACCCTGTTCGATCTATATTTCATACATTGGTAATTTAGAATATTATACCATGGCTTCCCAATGATGTGAGCCTTACTCAAATGGAATAAAGAATGTGGTAGGAAACTATAGCGTTTCACTTAATGGAATTTATAACTTTGTGAGATTAATGTACAATATGTGGAATGATTAAATTTATTGAGAGCATGAGAAGATTGTGGGCTATCATAGAGGTAACCCCAGGGGAGTATGGGGTTGGGAATATGGTCTATAACATGAAGAATTTATTGAAACTCATTCATGTTTTTAGTTTGGGTGAGTGATAACTCCTTGAAAATTATAATGTTATAATTGGAAATTGATATGTCATGGATGGACTATTGTAGTGAACCGAACCATGCTATCCTTACCTGATACTCAAACGGACCAGAAACAAGGCCAAAATATTATTCCTGATCACCACGTGTTGGCAATAATAACCAATGAATCAAATGATTTCCAAGTGGGAATGGTTTCATTATCAGCTAAAGAATAAACGTAATCCAACCACGAATCCCCCAATATTCATCCATATGTTGGAATTACATGCATATAAAATAACAAAATAAAATGGATAAATCCAATAAAATAGGGAATAATCAACACAGGCATCCTAAATCACATTTTATTTATATAAAGAAAACATTATCTGGAATATAAATTATGGTCATACAAAAATGAAAAAAATATAAATAAAATAGTTGGCTAAATTTTCTAAATGAAAACATCCCAGGGAAAATTTTAACCCCAAGACAACAAACAATATCTCCATGTGACATATATTTACTCACCATATCCATCACATTAATAAGAAGACTTCACAGATAACAAATAACCCACATCACAATCTGGGAACCTTTAAAAAATATGATATCCGTGCACACACACATTCACATAGATATGTATGTATGATGTTAGATAAACAGACACTATATGATTTCTCAAAGGAAACTTTTAAATTCTATTTATAAACATTTTCACAAATGATACATGTAACATCATATAAAAAATAGGTTTTTCATAAACAAGAAAGTATAAAAAATCAAGCACTATACATTTATCCTTTTAGATGTCCATTGTAAACCACTTCATAGAATACAAAGGAATCATCTTGCATAAAAATAATGATTTTAAACTAATTAAAATTAATACAATATTTGTTTACTACTTCTCTTTTAAATACCATTTTTTTAAATTAAGGGTTCATGCAACTATTTCAAAAAGTAAATAACTTTATAACCTTAAAAAATGGGATTCCAAGTTCATAGAATAAAAAATAAACCAATTTTTTCATCCAAAAAATTTTATAAAACCAAATTTAAAATCAAGTTGAAATGTATAATAACTCATAAAATAAAAATGTATATTATAAAGACCACACTATAATATTATGAAATAATAATAACTAAAAAAATAAATATAATGGTGACAAAACCAAGATGATTAAAAGGGTTTCAAAACAATGTACTCTATGGGATCCCCAAGATAACATCACCATAAATTAAATATTTATCATGGGAAACTCACTAATTCCTAACATGAAATTATCAATGATATACTCAAGTGTAATCAACATCTTGAATATTTGTATTCATGAAAGAAGGAATATCTGAAGTCGCTCTTATAGTTTCATCAGGGAACTCTCCTATCAAGGATATAATATATAACAGTTGATAATGTATAGTTCATACTTTAATCTAGTAGAAAAATCCAATATCTATCACTTAGTTATATAAGGTTTCCATGAAATAGCTAAGGCGGTTCTAGGAAAAAAACTATCTATATGATCATCATATAGATCAACCAAAAATAATAATAAATAAACCTCATATCACCTCTAACACCCTTTTGAGAAATTTCCCCTTCCACGTATGTTAAATAAACATATAATAATTCATTTCATATAGAATAAAAGGATAATTTATAAACAAGTCATAATAGAAGGGTATCACAACCAATGTGTCAAAATAATCAATAGATCTCGTTTTCTGATTTGCAAACAATGTATTTAAAACCAACTTGGAGAACAAAGTTATTTAAAATCCTTTAAAAATATCAATTCTATAAAATAATTAATTCTTCAAATTAGAGTAAATTGAAAAATCAAACACCTATTTAATAAAAAAACCCCATAAATATTTGTTATAACATTTTGAAATTGAAATAGATCAATGCCAATTATTTATCTTCGAAATAATTTAAAAACATCATCCTAAAAATTTATATAGACACTTGGTTTACATAGCATTTTAGTTAAAATTGAACACTTAAAATTTATTGAAAATTATTAATTCAATGAATATAAAACATTTAAAACCCTATTTTGAAAACCATTAAGTGAAATATAAATATTTAAAACTCAATAAGAAATTAAATAAAAAACTAAATCATTTTTTGACATGTCAGATAATGGAATTTCCCAAAAACACCAACCTCAATCACTAGAAAAAACTATAGCTCAATGTAAAAAGATAAAGTATAGAAGCATATGAATTATTGATTCCATGAACAACTCAAATACCAATACAAAACTAAATAAAACCAAGGCTCAACAATCGTGTCTATTTAGTCCTCTGTGAGAAAAGTATACCATAGTGAAATGTAATAAGGAAGAAAGAATAGGTGAAAATTAGGAATCCACCATCGAAGTCCACTTAATATCCATGGATGAGGGGATTTAATGCAAGGAAAATATGATAATAATAACCCTTGAGACCTCACATGACTGGTCAAGATAAATGAGAAGGAGAGGAGGGCTAGGTGAAGTTATATTGAACATGGGTATAGAATGATACCCACAGCTTAAAATTCTATCCTCTTGAAAAATTTAGACATAGGGTTTACCAACACATTCAGGAACTATGAATTTTCCACAAGAATTGAGATTCACCCCTCACATGGATAGCTCACATGGTTCTCTAAACCATCCAAAACACAATGAATAAAAAATACCATATATAGGAGTGGATCAAGCATTTTTAATTAAATCTAACATGATTGTTCACTAAATAAGATCTATAGAGAAAACCCATATATAAGAGACATTCCCAAATGTAAGTGTAATTTACAAGATTTCCCTTAACTGTGAACTCAAGAATGATATGAAAAAAACATATATATAAGGATCATCTTCATGGTTTTAAAATGATGTAAAATTCATCTGTACGGTTTCTAATTTGTTTTTGATATATGTGTTGTCACCTAAAAATAGACAATATCCTATAAAGAATAAATGTTCAAATTAAAAAATAATTAATAATTCCAAAAAATAATAATTATATAACATTTAATACGATAGTGACACGAGGATGTCATATTCTCCTCAATATGCCACTTATTACCCCTAAAATGTTATTTGAATGTGTATACATTAATAAGAATCAAACCACTTCACCAAATCAAGGTTTAAAAAGTATTCCATCATACCTAACCAAGTAAGTGGATACAAATAATCTACCTCATGGGGTAATATAATATGAATTTTATACTTATAAATTTATATGATAAACAATTCAACACTACCACCCCCTTCAATATAGATACACATGGTGGTTGATTCTGGGAAACTCAAGGAGTTCCATTGGGAAAATACAATAGTAAAATAACTCAACTCCAAACAATCAATGAAACTAATCCTTAAACATCATCCAATATTTCTAAGAGTAACACAAACAAAAATTTGGGAAACATGAATCAAAATAATCATGGATACCTATAATAAGTCTCCAAACGATTTATAATTCATCTTACAATGGAAAGAAAAAAGATAAAAACTCATATGGGAATGATATCACTAAAACATACATGTTTTCTCAAATCGAAAAGGGAAATGATCATTCTCTATTGACCAAAAACATCCATGAAATAGACCAGTATAAAACTTCATAAAGGAAACACAATCAAAAATGATACACAAAAAACAATATTATGAGGTTAACTAACATATAAACATCAAATAAGATAAGATTGAAGAAGATATAGTAATTAAAATCACTAATCAACAAGAAAAAATATATACTCTAAACATAGCTAATGAATCTGAAAAGAAAATAACCCAGGAACACACTCATATAACAGTAATAGATTATAAACCTAGAATAAACAAAAATAGGGAGAAGACTCCACTTGGGGAACCAACCAATGAATAATCTAAAATAGTGAATAACTAATATTAATTACCCTTAAATGCACCCATGTTTTCCCATGACAAACTCATCAAAAAAATATCATCACATGGATAAAATCACTTATACAGAAAACTCAAGAAAAAGAATCAATAACCAATGAATGAACATAACCAAATATAACTAACAACTAATAAAATGGGAATAGATTCAACAGAGAAATAATTCTATATTAATGAATTACCTCAATGATAAATCTTCTGTGAAATCATTGAGAATTAATCATGAAATTCGATGATCATCTAGTTTAGGATTACATCATAATTTCTTTACACTTTCATTAATAACTCAGAATTTTTTTTAAAGATAACCAAGATGACCACATCAAGGACATGTCTTCATTTATATCAATAAAGAGGGGTTAGAGTTAAAGGGGTTAAATTTTAAAATCAAATTATATATATATTATTCTTAGTAAAATTAGTTTGGAACAAAGTCGACTATACCTTTTCATACCAGCTTCATAGGATTAAGGTATCTCTCATCACATGTTGTATTATTAGATTAGCTTCCACTAATATATAATTTTTACAAACTTCTTTATAATATGTTATGATAAATTTAAAAACAACTAATATAAGTTATGGATGAAGAAATACATTAATGAGTAATGATTTTAATGATTCATTAGTGACTAAATTTGATGAGCGGAACAAAAAATCTAATAATGATCACTATACTCCCACACATTTTTCTCATCCTTATAATATATCATCGATTCAATGGGTTTATCCCCATTCTCATTCTAACTATAATTCCACTAAATAAACATGTCCTTGAATAATTCATAATGAATATCATCATGTAGATTAAAATGGATTGTTCTTTTCCCCAAAACTATGTCAAATCCTTAAAATAATAACACAATTAGTTTTATTATCAAAGATTCCAATGTTTTATAGAATTGATTACTCCCTAAATCTTCTCAAACCACTCCAACTATTTATGAAACCATTAACACCATGAAAAAATGAATAGTTATTACTAATGTCTTGGATGAACTCCAAGAGAAGATAAAATTCTAGCGCCATCACTCAATTAAGAGTCCGTGTAGAGTTAAAAATGGAATGGTTCACAATCAAATGATGAGTGGAATCACCAAAAGGATTATCCCAAGAGATAGAGTTTTTATACTCCATCAATCCCATCATAGAAGGGATGTTATAAATAACATGAATCCAAAACCCAATCAAGACATTTTTCATAATTTAAATAAAAAATCCATATATAACCATGGTATCAAACTGAAAATTAAAATTCACAAAATCAAAATACACTATGAAAATTACTTTCATTAAAATCACCAACATTTTCTAAAGACTCATAGAACTAAATTTAAAAAATAACACAAACCATTAAAGTAAAACCATCATTCGGAAGACTATAAGAAACCCATTTCCAAACTGTATTATGAGTTAACATTCAAACTTCCATACTATTGAATTAAAAATTTTACATAAAACCACATTAATTTAAAAAATATTCTTAAATTTATTCCCAAAACCAACCAATTTTTTAAAACTTCATGAGTGTCAAAATATATTTTAAAATAAATCATTAAAATTGGTTTTGATATCCTAACATTGTAGAAAATTATATTTTCATGTAAAAATAAACTTCAAACACAAGTAAAACACCATAAACACATCATAAAACACTCTTTAACACATATCTAATAATTAGACTCAATTTAATAGAAATTTAGAATCCAAATAAGAAAAAAATTATTGAAGGGGTACATAATTTTTTATAATTTCACCCTAAACCTCAATTAAAACTTCAAAATATCTAATATAAATCATCAGGGATAAAAAAAAATTCATTTTAGATACTAATCCATCAAATGAATTAATACCAAAATTTAAATTAATTACTAAAAACCTTATTATGCCTAGAAACTCAGGTTACTTCATGTAAGGTAGTTCTCGTGAACCTAATCATGACCAACCTGCTGAGTTTTGATTGTATTGTCGCCATGATCCCAAACTCTATAAATAAAAATTGGACAATAATACTATTTTGTAACAAAACATCTTGGGATACTCGAGCCCAATACTAGGGTCGTCAAGTGATAAGTACTGAAGCATGTTCACAATCACTACAAGTGGGATAAATGAACCAAGGAATCAAATATTAAAAAAATTGGAATAATTTAAACCTCATATAATAATAAACATGTATTAGTATAAATATAATAATCTACCATGGTTTGACTTCCATGATTTTTTCCTAAATAGTCGCGAATAATAATTCCAATCAAATAAGGAATAATCAACATATACATCCAAACACTCTTTTAAAATATATAAACAAAAAATCATCTTGAGTACAAAGCATGGTCTGACATAAACAAACCGCAAAAGTTATGTTAAATGTTTTTTGAATTGGCTGATACAAAAAATCCCATGATAAAAAAACCATGATTCCACAAGATATGTCTATATGCCGAAAATTTATGAAAAGATCCACAATATCCATCAATCGAGTACAAGAACACCGACCAATAAAGATATCAAATTATTAAGCTATAAGAAATAATTATAGTTATACACATATACACACATTTAATTATATGTAAGGTGTGATTTAAATATAAAAGTAGGAATACAACAATGTGTTTGTGAAATAGTTTTTTAAAAAAATTGAATAAATTGTGGGTAAAAAAATAATTACTAATTATATTTTTCCAAATTAGATAGCTTAAATAAAGAATTTATCAAACATTTATCCATTTCCAAATCCATGTTAAAACCATTATTGAAGTAAAAAAGAAAAATAAAACTTGAAAAACATGATTTTAAACTCATGAAAATAAATATAACTCTCCTTTGAAACTCCACTTTCAGATCCCATTTTTATAAATTAATGGTTCTATCCACTATTTTAAAAATAAAATAACTATGGAACCATAAAATGGTGGGATTACAATTTTATGAAATTAAAATATAACTATTATTCCTTCATTGAAAATATTCAATAAAAAAGCAAACTCATTTTAAATCTTGTAGGATTGTTAACTTACCCATTAAATAAATAAGGTGTATCAATAAGTGGGAACCATAATATAATGGAATAAGATTAAATAAGAAACAATCAATAAAATTGTTCCAAAAAACCAATATTAGTATATGGTGATACAAATAATTTATACAGTGGAAATCCCCAAGTTAACATCACCATCGATGAAATATTCATCATGGGAAACTAACAGGTTATAAAAAGAGACAATCCTCAGTGTTATAAAATAGAATAAATTTATATAATTTTTTACATTCATAAAATTTTAAGGCTCTCGAGTTACCCTAATAGTCTCATATGGGAAATCCCCTAGAAAGGATGTAATCTACACTAAGGGACACTAAAAAGTGCATAATTTTAGCTAGTGTAAAATAAATATGAATCCCTCACATAGTTAACAAGGATTACCATGACATAGATTAAATTAGAAGTGGAAATAGAAATCTATATGGTCATTAAATAAATAAATCAAAATACATAACAATATAACACTTCTCACCCTAACGCCCTCTAAAGAAACGTCCCCTTTCACATGTGTATAAGCATCACATAATAGGTCATTTTAAATATCATAATGGGAAACATTATCTATAAGGAATATCCTAATGGGATCATAATCACCTTGTCACAATCAATAATATTTTATATTATATATTTTACCAACAAATTCTTGAAATCTATCATTGAAAACTAAGTTATATAACTACATTCAAAAACCAAATAAGGATTTACTCTATAAAGCAATTATTTCCTCCCTTAAGAGTAAATTGAAATTAAAATTACTTGTTAAATAAAAACAAACCATAAAAACATGAGTTATATCATTTAGAAATAAAAAAGGGTTAAATCCATCCTTTATCCTCAAATTCATTTGAAAATATCATACAAGGAATTTTTACAAACACTTGTCAACACAAAATTTTAGTTCCAACTGAATGAAAGAAATTCATTAAATATCCTTAATTTAAAGTATATAAAAAATTTGAAACAAATTTTCAAATCCCATAATGATATTATAAATTGGTATAACTTTATTTGAAATGAATTTCGAAAAAATCAATCATTTCTTAAGATGTGAAATAAAGTAATTTCATAGAAACACCTATCTCAATCTCTAGAAAAAAATAACTCTTGATGGAGAATTCTAATCTATAAAAAAATGAAATATTTTACAATCCCTATATTACTAAATATACAAAATTAGTAAAATACAAACTCTAGTTTCGACCACCATGTCCTTTAAAGATTATGGTAGAATAAGAAACTAAGGGGTAATGAAAAAGAGGGAAAAGGGGATTCTACCTTCTGAATCCACTTGAAATATAAGGATGTGGGGCTTGATATATGTAAGAATATCATGAAAATATTACTTGATATATACCAAATTTGTTTGAGGGAGATTAGAAGGATATAATGTCCAAGTGATGTTACATAAATTAAAATTATAAAAGTAAATTTAAAATTTAAAATTTATGGAATATTACATGGTTTATTCGCATGCTTTACTAACCCATGAAACAACTGTACAACATTCACTAGAACCAAGATACACCCCCAGAAAAATTCCATATGGTTCTACACAAGATGGAAAAATTCTGTCTAGTTTAGTGAAGAAATCACACTATATGTAAGAATAACATTCATGGTTACTAATAAAAAATTCATGGTCACATGTTAACTATGAACCATAGAGAAACAAATATGTAAGATTCATTCAAAAATGTGAGTGTAATATTCATTTTTTCTATTAACTACCCACTACAATTTCTCTTAAAAATGAACTAAAAACCCCAATATGTAAGTGTCATCGGTATGGTTTCCCCTTTTTGTAAAATCTACCCACACGATTGTTAATAAGATTGCAATAGCCTCTTGTTAACCTTGAAAAAAAATCATCTAAAAATAAAAATTAAAAATTAAAAACTCTAAAAACATAAAAATTACTCATAATTTTATAATTATATAATAACATATTTACATGGGGATGTCTTAATAGTAATTTCTGAAAGGTATATAACATGGTAATGTTCAAATATTTTAATTTTATTGGTATATTATATATAATTTTGATTAATTGATATATTTTTATAAAGTGTTTATAGGTTTTGTTCTTGTGAAACATGATATGAGATCGATGATGTCTGATGGTTACAACGATGGTCACCATTCTGATCCCTATGTGTGGATGTTATGTGATTTTTCTGAGAGAGGAATATATTCTGAACATATGTACCATGAAATGTTTTTAGATGATATTAAAGAATATAAACTTTCTAAACCTTTTGGTTGATGAATTATAATGTAAGGTTATATGTGTTAAGATCAAACACCTTTATTTTCAAATGGATTGATAATGTGAGAAGGATATTTGGAGGGAAATTATTCATCCCATAGTATTGATTACATGAGATGATATCTAGGGTGGGTTCTTATCTAGACTTTGAATTAGACAACAAGAGATGGTATCTAGGGTTTTCTATCCAACCATAGGTATTGGTAATGTATTATGATAGTATCTAGTGTCTGTGCCTATCTATCTATGTATATTTATGTTTATATATGTTGGTTTCAAGGGTGAGTGCCTATCCGACTCTGTGGATTGATTTTGAACTGTGATAGTATCCATGATGGGTGCCTATCTGAACCTAAATATTTATGATGACATGTGATGGTATATAGGATTGTAAACCATCTGATATTGATGATTAATGATGATATGCGATGGTATCCAAGGTGGGAACCTATATAAAACCATTGATTGATGATGATATATAATAGTAACCAAAGCATAAACCTATCTGACCCGTGGGATTAATGATGAAATGAGATGATATCTGGGGCATGAACTTATCTTTCCCATGGGTTTTGGTTAATTTTTATGATATTATGGATGGGTGTTACTATAGACCTTTTGTTTTGTTTTCAACCTTGTTTAGAGACACCCCAGCATTTGATAAAGTAGGTATAGTCAATAATGAGCATCACCAGGGAACCTGGGATCAACAATGATTTGTTTTATTGTGTTTTTTTTAATTTTTTGGGAACACATTCATTCAAACTGTTTAGACTATATATATTTATTTACACTATTGGTGGTGGACTACTATTTAATAGTGAAACCATTCTTTAGCACTATGATCACCCGATCGGGCTTCATGGTTATAGAATTCATTTTTGTTGATTAGACTGGTTAATTAGGATGGAGCTTGGGATTTAAGACCAGGATAGATTTCGAGTCATGTTTTACTGTCTCTTTCAATTTAATTTTATTTTTGACCTTGTCTTATATTATCACTCTATGGGGATATTGATTAGTTGTTTTTTTCATTCTATGAAATGTTCAATTGTTCATAGTTCTATTGAATTGGTTGATCTATTTTTATTTTGGAATTTTGTAGTCATGTTTTTTTAATCCAGTTTCTAGTTTGTAATTTGTATTATTGTCACGTTTTATATTATTTACAGTTACCTGATATAGGGTGTATTTTCTTACCAGGTTATAATCATACCCACCTTTATTTGACATCATCAAGAATATAGGGAGGCATGTCTCAAGTATGTAGAGACCTAGTTTATTCATGTAATATGTAAATTAGTTTTATTTAATAAAAAATTGGTAACAAATACTTGTTTTTTTATTTTATCTTACCATTTTGGAAAGGTGTACATGATATATGATTTCATCAATGGTTAGTATAGATATTGGGCTTTGTAGTAGCTAAACCATGTATGTAAGAAGTCTTATTCAGTAGGGGTGGGACTGTTTTTCTTTGTTTTTTCTTTTGTAGTTGGGTTTCATTACAAAATATGATTCACTTTGATATTAAATAATGATTTATGGGAATTTTCTCTTAGACTATGGTTGAAAAAACCCATGTGTTCATACAACATATCATGTATATAGTATTGACTTCGAATTCACATTATTTTATGTTATTTATTCTCTTTCTTATCATATTGTATTGGTTAAATAAAATGTATATGTGAACATGAAAAATATTTTTTATCAATAAATTTTTAAAAATATTTCATTTAAATTACCTATGTTTATTGTAATATTTGTGTAAAAATGTAAATCCAAAGATGTAAATCCTATATATATCTGATAATAACTCTAGGAGTGGGTAGATAATTATAGGATAACATCTTGAGTTATGATAACTATTAATATAGGGTGTATATATAGTAACTGGATATTATACCTATTAAATTTTTACCAAAATTATGATATTAAGAACTATTCTATTTTTTAGAGGCATGTGTTTGGGAATGTATAGACATGGAACCATGAATATATTTAGTGTAGTACGAGTAGGGCGGGGAAGATCATGCCCAAATTATAGTATATATTGAATCCCCAATTGTGATATTATAAATCATGTATGATTATCTCTGAGAGATATTATTTTAGATTGGTTGGTCGATAGATAGAGTGACCATGTGAGTTGTATCTTCTATGTTTGACCAGAAGTTTGAGTTTATAACAAAGGAACCATACTTGTACATGGATTAGGGTATCCCCTGGGATTTTGGGATCATCGTGGAGTCAATGTGGTCAATACTTGACCGTCTCATGATACAACCTATTATCTAAGTAAATCTTGGTACCTATATATATTGTAGGATATCTATGCACTAGTGGGATGTACTAGTAAAATAAGATTGACATTTTAGGTTATCCTAGAAGGAATTTCAGGTCTGGTTTTATAATCATTTATTTCTACAGACATTATATGAAGATAAGGCCCTAGATATCGTGCATCTCATCTGGAGGGGGATTTTGGTTGTAGAGTAAATCCCATGCTATATGGTTCTTTACCATTTTTCATTGATATTTTTTGGGGATGATGAAATAAAGGATTGATTCTTTAAAGAAGTTTTGAGGATCTTGATTTGGTTATAAGTAAATTTATTTACCATAGTATCTTCCTTAGAGATTTTAATTAGAAATATATATTTGAGAGGAGTATGAATGGGGGTAGATACAATATGTAGTTGGAATCTACTAAGTGGAATTTTTTTGGAGTGGAACACTCAATAAGGGGCGATGGTGGATTGATATTCTAAATAAAAAATTATATTAATATAATTTAAAACATAAAATCCCCAATTTAATAAAATCTACCAAATGACTAAAAGTATATAATTATATAATCTATTATTTTGAAAAGGTTCTCAAAAGTTTGATAAAAACATTGTTAAAAATATTTTCAAAAGATTTTGAATTTTGAAACGAATTTACAAGAATCATACTCGAGATATAAAACAAATGTTGTAGAAATTATCATATTATTTTTTTTATTTTCAAAACATAGAATTTATTTTACATTAAAAAAATAAAACAAAATTAGAAATCACATAGTGGAAATAAATAAGGGGTTTGGTCTTAAGCCATGAACTCTTCCCATACACATAGAAATAAACCACTACTAAAATGTTTATTATATAATTAACTAATCAAAAAAAAGTAATTGTTTATAAAAATAATTTTAATCAGATAGAATATTCTATATCGAATCCTATTTCATAGTTCTGTGGGTGAGAAAATATTTCCAAATCACAAAATAACTCTTCTTTAGTTATACATGGGATTAAAAATGAAAAGGATTTAAAGAGACTGTCAAGAACTATCTAGTTTAGTATGGGAGACAATTTATACATAAAAATAGGGTAAATAAAATCTTGAAATATAATATAAAATAGAAAGAGAAATATTTGGAGAGTAACAATGATTGTTTCAGCTCAATCTAATTAGCATATGTTTTTCAAAAGAACGTTAATTTCTCCTTGAAATGATTCAAATATGTTTGTATTGATGTGTAAGAAAAAAATTCATAGAAGTCTAGAAATTGATTTTTTTCTTAGTTAGTCATTAAATTAGTGTTCTTATAGACACATGTGTATCTGTGTATTTTTATGCCTCGTTGTATTTAAGTATATATCATTACATCCACATGTCTCATTCTCTTTGCGCATGAGGGGTTCTTCTAGATTTATAGAATTGTAACTAGTCCAATTATCCATTTTAGGATAATATTTTAATAAGAATAAACCTCATACTAAGAGGCAGATTTAAAAATGTTTGAAATTCATTAAAAAGTATATGGTGTTTTTTAAGAATAATCATTCTTAAATCCACATGATTTTGAAATTCATTGAATGTTTAATATAACCATTAGAGAATTAATATTGAAATTAATTATGAATAGCTATGATTGTTGATCTGGTAGTATATCCTCTTGTAAATACATAAACCAAATATTAGAATCACATAGCAGTCACTTAACTTAGATATAGATCCATTCAATGGTAGTACCATTCAACAATAGCTATATCAACATTAGACAATAGATACACATGGTGGTATATTCCCTTGAAGGTAGAAGTAATTAATAGTATCAGTATATTCTTGAACTGACAGTAGCTTAGAGTGGAAATATAACACCACTATATTGCATGAAATATATTTATTTTAAAATTAATTTAATTTATTTAATTTCTTGTTAACCACAATATACAATCAATATTATTATTTAAATATAATAATTTTAACCTAGACATTAAAGAGAACCCACTCCTCTCCCTTATTCCAGCCTCCAAAACCATTTTATTTGAAAAAATTCTAAACAAATATCTTCCATACATCGCTAAAAATTTTCTATAGTAATTATTTATATTAGAAAACCTTAAAAATAGGGCTTTAGGTATACACCTAAAGAGGTTCATGGAAGAAGATGTTAAATTATTAAACATGTATTTTATATTATTTCTTATTTACACTACATCAAATAATTTTTGAAATATACTAATATAATAATAAAAGTAAATCTCGTATAATGAGATTTTATTAGGTTAATTGAATAACCTTTATCCATATAATTTTCTATAAAATGGGAAAGGAAACCATTGATCACGTGTATGATAGTCTACCACATCATAACCCGATGTAATTTTATTTCAATCACCACATCTCATAGCTTGTTATAATGATCAATTTTTCATATTTATATGATAATTATGACATAATTATACTTCATCAATTATTATATCACATATAAATTATTACTTTCTAATATGTGCGAATATAATAATGTTACTCAGGTGTATAGAAGAAACCCACCTTATGAATCGATGAGATTCATTTTTCACTCATTATTTACATGGAAGGTAATAAGGATAAATTTAATGAATATATGTTATATATATGAAAAAATAATTACTATGTAATGGTGATATATTATTTAACTTCATTTTTCTTCATCCATCGAGAAAATGGAAATAGAATTCTTCTGTAAGTATGACCTATTATCTCTATAAATGGGGTACTCAATTTGATATCAATATATTTTATGGAATAATATAAATACATATATAATAAATATTTATTATAATTACATCAATTTGAAAATTATTTATATTATTTAACCATGAAAAACTTAAAAGTATCGAAACTAACAAACAAAAACAGACATGAAAAACAAAGCATTTCTTATCTAACACATGGGTTTAACATGGAATTATTAATTAACAGGTAATAAAAGGTTATAGGTAAATCATATATGGTATTATAAATATGAGTGTGGTTATATAATATATTTATGAAAAACATATATTTAGTATACATGAAGTTAGATATGGAAGGGTATTCTGATAGATTTAAATAATTGTTCATTCCTTCCACAACTATGGGAGACTAGATCAACAAATAAATTGAATGAAAAACAAATAGACAGTGTTCCCCACCTTACACCCAAGGATTATTCTAGTCAGTAGTAGGAGTTTGGTGTGGTGAGTGATCATTATATAGAGTTTCTTATGCACTCGGAAGATGAAATGGTTGAATCTGTTTTGATGATTAATGCTACTGAAGAAGAAACTAACAAGATTCTGGGAAGGCTATTAAGGGTAGTTACGAACGAGGAGCAGAGTAACTAGTTTGAAAAGATCAATCCGATACTGATTGGGCGATTCAATGTGGGTAAGATCATTCAAGTGGAATACATTAATCCTTTGGAAAATATGGTATATCAGTTCAGATAACTTTTGAAGGGCGATCCATATTCTCATGTTAGCACCATTTGATGGAAATTATATACCGAGATCAAATCTAATATAATTAAATTTTCTTTTAATGTTTTTGTTATTTTCTTTAGTGGTTAAACGATGGTTTATAACCTTTTACTTAATTTTTTTCTTTAATAATAAGTTAATTTTCAGTTAGTATACAAGAGGTTTGAATGCGTATAAAATAATCAAGACTTAAGGTTAGAGATTTTCATCTCACTTTTTTTCCATGGGACACATTCCATATTCCCCACACATTTATTTTTTATGGTATATATACTAACCTTGAATTTATTTTATAATTATGAGAATTTAATTATTGTATAAAAATATCTATATAATTTTCTTTATTTTATGGGGATTAAAATTAGAAATATACCAATGTGGTAAAATTTTTATGTTACAATCTTAACCAATAGAATATTTAATTGATTTTATAAAAACTAGAGTACATAAACATCATAAGGCTAGAGATAACCCAGTAAACAAAAGGATGAAGGTGGTCTAATGTAGTGGAGTCCAAGTGGATCTACTCATACAAGGTTTACTACCTCTAAGGTAAAGGAACCTATATTAGAATGATAGGAAATATACATGCCTTGGACTATCTTGGAAGCAAAAAAATAAACAAAAATATTCCCTCTAAAACATGTATGTAAAACATCCATGTAGTTTTTTAGGATCCCATTACACATCCAAATTATATATATAATAGTTCATGGCACAGAGACAAGGCCACCGAGATCATTTTATAATAGAAGAAAATTTGTTTCAACCATCACATGGTAGACGTTATTCAAACTGAATAATAATAACCCAGTGAGAATGTCATGTGCCTCTTCTTTGAGAGAATCACCTCTACATAAGGAAACATAAAAATCAAGAACCAAAATACCCCTTGTGTAATATCCCACCCTTCTCATTGGATTGAGAAGTTGTTTGAAGGTTACTTTTCCTTAAGCGGCATCCCCAAGACCCGAAAGGCTGATAATAAATGATGAAGGGCTTCAATACAGGTTGGGGATGATTTTACCATCAATAATAAATCTAGTAACCAAAAATTCCATAGTCAAACAACCATAATATGAAGAATGATAAAAAATAAAGACAACTCAAAATTTCATTTATCAAAATCAAACTATAACCAAGTACAACAATAGAAGAATACAATATCAATGTAAACAGTGGGAGACAAAACTCAAAGAATCTAATGTCAAATCCATTATCCAACATGATCCGAGATCCAACTCCCCAATAACCCATGTTTCACAAAGTACTTCTAAATATCTTTGATAATTTACCTATTCCCATGTCTTGATATAATTTTTTTTCAAAATAACTAATGTTCCAATGCATGGGTGAGTAATGAAACCCAGTTCCCCAATGAGTTCCCTACTTATTCCAGTATAGTAGAACATGTCCGACAGTTTATATAAAATAATTTGTGTAAATAAATTTCTAAAATAATTTCTAAGAAAATCAAAACACGTTCCATTGTAAAAAAAATTCTCAAACAACACCAAACCAAATAGTGTTCTACAACTATTTAATTAATTCCACTTTGGAATACCCCATTCCAATCCACACATTCACACATCTACAGATTAATTATTTTTTATGATAGCTCCATAATCATTATAGGTTTCTCATGGATCTAATAAGTCATTGTAATGTAATTAAATACCATGTGCCATAACACCATTGGCACCAAGCATAAGGTCATATTTCAACCAAGCCTTGTAAAGAAATATGAACACACACACAGCATGTATTCCCAACAACCATTCAAATATAATCATTACAAAACCATTTCAATAAAAAAAACATTTTATAGAAATCTTTTTTCCATAAACCGAATCAAGAAACAATTTTAAAATCATCATTTCAAAATTATTCATCAAAGTAGTTTGAACAATAATTCCATGATTTCACACAAACCCAAAAAATATAACTAAAAAAGGTTTTTACCATGTTCTCCACACAAATTTGACAATAAATTTAAATAAAATAATTCAATTTTAATGTACATATTAATGTTATAGATAGAGGAGTTGAGAGTGTTGCAAACTACCTTGGGTTTTGTGATGGAAACATAGAACGACAGTTAAAAGCCCCCAAAACCAGGTTAAATCTCCATGAACCCACCTTATATCTCTTCTCCATTAAAAAAGGAAAAATATGGACATATTTGGTGTCCAGAACCATAGATCTAACCTCAATAGGTGTAGATCTAAGAAATTGAGAGAGAGGGGGAGAAATAGATCTAAGGAAAACTACCAAAAATCACCAAGAACGATGACTTACCACAAGAATCAAGCTTAAACGCACCAAGGAATGACTTTGGATCATTTCTAATTCGATGGGGAGAGGTTATACAACCCTTGAGAGAGTAAAATATATACATAGGGACATTTTGAGGGGGTGGGGGGGTAACAAGGGAGTTATAGGGGAAAACTAGTGAGATCCAGAATTTTAGGATCTCAATTTTATCCTGTTCACAGTTACTCACATTGTTAGAAAAACCATGCACTAACCACGTGGAAGCTACTGCCTCAAGGTTTTAAACTCACATTTTTGGATAACACTATTTATAAACCATGTTACAACTATACCAAATCCCACTATCACAAGTATCAAAGTTTCTCCAAGGTCACCGCATGGTTGGGATAAACCGTGCACAACCAATGTACTTTCCCCTTTTCCTCTATCTCATTGTGCAGGGTTTACTATATGAGTTTCATGGTTTACCCAAACCATAATCAAACAATGAACCTATATTAAATCCCAAAAAAATTCTAAAAGGTCCCCAAACCATCCCAAAAATAACCCATATACCTTACATAATTTAAAAAACATCAAGAATAGGTTACTTAGTAGAAACTGGGGGTGATGCATTCTCCCAACCATTGGACTTTACATCCCAAAAAAGTAAAAATCATCATTTTCCCAAAATTGTTCTACCCATTTCTCTTTCATTTCATTCCCACATTCCCAATTCCCTTCCTAAAGCAGACTATCATGCCAAAAAAGGCAATAGAATGATGTTTTTTCCACCCAATACTTTCTCTTACCTATCCACAATCCATACCAGGATATATACCAATGAAGAATCTTTATCTAGGTAAAATAGATACCATCGAATAACATGGTTAGGATAATACTAAAACTTTTTCAATTGAGATACGTGGGACACATTTTTCACCACACTAAACCAATGTGGTAATGCAAACCGATATGCCACCTCACCAACATATTCCAGGATCTCAAAAGGACCTATTTATCCAAGAAATAAATTTCTCATTGTTCCCAAAAAGAAGATGTCCAAGCATTAGAGATATCATCAAGAACACTTGATCACTCAATAAAAAGGAAAAACACAATTGATG
The DNA here is from genome assembly GCA_963277665.1 of Viscum album. Lineage (NCBI taxonomy): Eukaryota > Viridiplantae > Streptophyta > Magnoliopsida > Santalales > Viscaceae > Viscum > Viscum album. The sequence continues at coordinate 1,781,370,155 of OY728157.1, forward strand.
ATTATCCACATTTGATTTCTGATGAGTCTGTGCCATCTCCATCTATTTTATAATCAACTAAATCTTCTCCATTTTCTGTTGGATAGTTCTCAGCCGAACTAGTGATGTCTCACCAATTTCCACCCAATACATAGGAGAATGAAAAGGACACCCATACAATGCTTCAAAAAGAGCTATTTTTATCAAGTCTTGAAAAACAATTATATGATTACTCAACTAATGACACGTGATCTTCCCATGAGTCACCAAAATCCATTTCATAAGCCCGCATAATTTCTTCCAAATATTTATCATCCTTTTGGATTAACCATACTTCTATGGATGATACATCATACTCATAGTTAAATGAGCCCCAATATATTTATGTATGCATTTCCAAAAACAATAGGTAAACCTTGAACTTCTATTTTACATGATCAAAACAACTATTTCATGCCTCTGTATCACTTCTCGGATATTTATTTTCAAAAATTCTTCCACCATATTAGTTTCATGAATTTTAAGGGAATGATCCTACTTTGTGATCTGATCCAATATCACCAATATAATATTGGGTTTTCAAACCATTCTTGGGGGACATGTTATAAAAACCATTGCTATATACTCCCATTTTCAAACAAGGATAGGTAAGGACTAAAACATAACTTCTAGTCTCATATGATCTTAAATAACATGATGAAAATATAAGAATATCAAAACAAACTCAGCCACTTTCCTTTACATGCTACTCCACCAGAAACATACTTTGAATTCCTTATACATATTCTATATTCCTAGATGAATATCCCATATTGAATAGTGGTAAGAATTGATAATTTGTTCCAAAAAAGACATATGTACTACTGTATGTACAACCATTGAGTTTTTCCCTCATCGCCATAACTTATATATCAGATGTGTGTCCCTCTTTCACCATATTTACTAGATGAGGAACTAAAGGAAATGGAATGAAAATAGAAACATCACCTTTCTCTTCACATTCCACGCTCATGTATGCTATCACTAACATCAACTACCACTAATTTGAATCCTCTTTTGAAAACTCATCATATGATTTTATGTTAATGCATCTACCACTGGATTTCCTTTATGAATTGTATAAATGAAGTAAATGTCAAATATTTGGAGATACTCCAACCATATCCTTTTTCTCAAGTTCAAATACTTTTGTGTGAAAATATTTTTCAAGCTCTTATAATCCATAAACATAGTAAATTTGTCACTAAAGGGATAATGACACCACCTTTTTAAAGAATGAACTGTACAAGCTTACTTGAAATCATGTTTTGGGTAGTTCTTATCATCCGCAATTAACTTCCTTGATACTTAAACAACCACATGGTATCCTTGCATGAGAACACATCCTAACGTTGATCCCAAAGAATTATAATAAACCATGTACCCTAGTCCTAATTTCAAAATAACCAATATTGGTGCTAATGTAAGAAAAACATTCATCTCTTGGGAATACATAAGGTATTCATCATCCCATTCGAATGAATCATTCTTATTTGTAAAATCTATCATAGGTGAATCTAGTCATTAAAAATCATGAAAAAAGAATCAAAAATAATTATCCAAACAAAAAAAAATTCATATCTCAAAGACATTCTTTGGCAGTTTCAAATAGATCAAATGCCCTATATTTTATGGATCCACATAAAACAATTTATCAAAAATAACATTGCTAATAAATAATACCTATTTTATCCAAAAATAAAACATTTATACATTGGAATATATACATTGATCCATCAATAATCCCAACACTTTCACCCAGTATTGGCCATGCTTATACCTTGTCCTTGTATACACTAATATGTCATCTAAAAACACTACCACAAAATAATCCATAAATCATTGAAATATATGATTTATTTATTACATAAATAGCACAAGTACATTTCTAAGAACAAAAATGAAATACCACAAATTCATAATGGCCATACCCACTTCTGAAATATATTTTCGGGATGTCCCCCTTCGGAACATGAAAATGGTGATAACTTGATCACAAGCCTATCTTAGATAACCATAATGATCCCATCAATTGATCAAAAATATCATTATATCTTGTAATTGGATACCTATTATTTATCATAAATTCGTTAAGAATATGATAATCCACACATAGATATAGAGTTCCATTATCATTTTTCACAAACAAGAGTAGTGTTATCCACATGGACATGATAGGTCGAATGAACCATTCACTTTCCTGCTCTTCCAACTTTACTTTTAGATCCCTTAATTCTTTTGATTCCATTATATTAGAATTAAGGTAAATAGGAATTGTCCTTAAAAATCGATCAATCGTAAAACCCTCTTCTCTTATCATTGGTAACCCTAAAAAATTATTGGGAAACACATCATGAAACTGATCGACCACTGCTGGAAATTTTTAAATCATGATCTTTTAAATTGATTCCAAGGTAAAAGCCTAAAAATAGTATGATATCATTCCAACTGGTGGTTCCAATAAGCTTATCCCACATGACTTTTTACCCCCATCTCCTCGAGAGATATGCTTGATGCTATCTTTAGTTGTGAAGATGACCTTTCTGGTTAAATGTCTATGTGAACCTTGAACGTTTTCAACCTATCCATAGCCATGATTATATCAAAGAAATCGATCTCATGCAAAAATAAATCCCATTTCAACTCATCTACATCAGAAGGTATTGAAAATTAACTATACATAAAGTCTAACACTCTCTTTAACTTAGAGGAGTTTTCTTTTTTATCATATAAGATATCATCTCATGTTTTAATCACAGAATATAAAAAAACGAGAATAAATAAAGGAATAGGATGAAATCATATAAAAAATTACATAATATTAGAATTAAATATAATATTACCTATATCTATAGATAGTGATGTATGATCATACATAATAACCTATTCTGCTCTATAAAATTGTTTCATCACAACACTTTTCTCCTTTTTAGCTTGTTGAGATTAATCTAAATAGGGAGTCATGGTATTCATAGAATCACCATGTATAGATATGATTTGCAGATGAGAGTAATTATGATATCCCCACCCCATCAAAGCATATGTTGCCTATTAAACCTGAAAATTTTCCCAAAAACCCAACCTTGGAGTAATGAGACAATAGCTCTAAAGATTCCCCATCTTTTTAAAATTGTGGAATTACCTCTGTGGTGTAGTTCACTCTCAGTTTATGTGGTTGAATGAACCACAATTAAAAATACATGCTTTATCATGGGTCTGGGAGGAAGTTTACATGCTATTTTCATTTGATTCTAATGTGTTCCACTACCTTGAGAATAGGTGACACTCTTCCTCTTACTCTTAGTTCTAGAGTCCTCACAATTTTTTTGTGAAGACGAACACACCTCCTGATATTTTATTTTCATAAGTTATAGATATCATGTAAATAGTATCTAGTTATTGTCTTGACGCAATGGTTGGAAAAGAATGAGTGATGCTTTGGACCAACTATTGGTTCACCTATGGATGAGGTGCAACCACATTCTCAACGACCTCTTCTTATTGGTTCCCATGATGCCTACTGAGCTTTATTCCCTAAAAACACAACAACTACCATTATTCTCACTCTCTATGAAATTAAGGCATTGAATTTAAAATTATATCACATCAACTATCACAACATTTCATTCCAAAATCAACCATTTCCATATTAAACATTTTTTTTAAAAAATTTAATCTTTCTTTTAAAAATCAATAAATATTCAAAATACCATATCCATTCTCATGTCAAAAAAATTCATGTGAATGAAATATAAAAATTAAAAAAAACACATTGCACCAAATCATATATCATTACTAAAAATGAAATATGAAATCCTAGTGGGATGTCATTTTTACTAATGAATGTCATGCTCATCTCATTTGCTAAACCTAATACAATTAGATTTAAATTCCTATAACTGCCTCCAAAACAACTATGTACCCAACTCCCTAGTAACTTAAAGTTCAACATAAAATGGTTAGATTCATATTTTTATGCCCTAAATTTCATGTTTTGAAAATCATACTCCTTTATGTGATCCGAACTCAAGTAATAGAGCATAATGATTTGAACTCTAAGACTAACAATATATACCACATCAAAGAGCACTAGTTCAAAAAAGATATTCAGAAGGGTCAAGATGATGCCACTTGTTTCAAATAGAGTTTGTATTGAGAAAAAAAATTCCAAATAATGTTCCACCCCTTATCATATTCTTCCGAAGTAAGTGGATATTTACTTGGCCTTAAGTGACACTTCCATGGTGCAAAAGGCTGGAAATAAATACCTAATGGATACAATACATGTGTGTAATATCTTAAATTAAAGAATAAAACTACTAACCAAAAAATATAGAATCAAACAACCACGATATGATTCATGATAAAAATTAAACACAACTCAACATTTCATTTATAAAAATCAAACTAAAACCAAGTACCATTGTAGAGACTACAATATCAATGTAAAAAATGGAAGAAAAAACTTAAAGACTCTAATGAAGACTCCAAGATCCAACATGCCCCATGATTCAACTCCACAACAACCCCTGTCTGATGACGTACAACTAAATATGTGTGATACCCATATCTCGATAAACAACATATGTTAATTACCAAAGTCCCAAATTAAAGGTGACTAATAAAACTCAGTAGATTTTCCCCCAACGCCTTCCAAAATCATGCGACTAGGATAAAACATGTTAGATAGTTTAAATAAAATAGTTTACATAAATTTTTTTATCAAATAGTTTATATCAAAATATAAACAACTTCCAATGTAAAAAAAATATATATAAAAACATTGATTTACATGGAATGAAACCAAACAATGTTCCAAAACCACTTCATTAATTCCACTTTTGCATACCCTATTCCAATCCAAATATCCATACATCTACACATTGATTCTTTGTTATGATAGTTCCATACACATGAGAGGTTTCTCATTGATCTTCCTTGTTATCAAAAGATAATTAAATCCCCTATTCCGTTACACCTCTTCCACTGAGAACAAGTTAATATTTCAACCACACATCATAAGTCAAAAAAAACACACACACACCAAGTATTCCCAAAAACCATGCTAATATAATCATTCCAAACCCATTTCAATAAAACAAAGTATTTACTAAAAACCTTTTTCCTAAACAAAATCAAGTGGATATTTTAAAATATTCATTTTAAAATAATTTATCAAATAACATTTCAAAATAATTCCACGATTTATAAAAATCCACAAGTCAACACTAAAGAAGGTTTCTATCATGATTTACACACAAATTTCACAATCAATTACAATAAATTTAATTAATTTAAAACTATGAAATCATGTTGTAAATAGTGGAACTGATAGTGAAGCCACGTACCTCGGGTTTTATGATGAAAACAAAGAATGACACTTAAAACCCCAAGAAGCCAAGTTTAATCTTCATGAACACACATTAGATATCTTACCCTTTCAACAAGATGACCAAATATGAACATATTTGGAATCCAAAACCTTATATCTAACCACATAAGGTATAAATCTTTGAAACTGAGAGAGGGGGATAAGTAGATTAATGAAAAATACCAAAACCACCAAGAATGATGACATACGGTGAGAATCAAGTTTCATCAGACCAATGAAAAACTCGGTATTGCTTCCAATATGATGGGAGATGTTCTCCAAACTTTGAGATATCAAAATACCATGTTAGGGTTGTTTTGGAAAAAAACACGAGGGAGTTAGAGGATAAAAAGGGTGAGACGAGCAATTTTTGGATCTCACTTTTATCCTAGGAATGATTAGTCACACAATTAGGAAAACCATCTGTTATCTATGTTTATGATACTACCTCAAGGGATGAACCTCACATAGTTGGATCACATAGTTTCTAAACAATGTGACACCCATTCCAAATCCCACTATCTCAAGTAGTAGCGTTTCTCTTAGGTTTCCATGAAGTTTGGAAAAACCATGCCCATCTCGTGCACCTTAGCCTTTCTCTATGTCTCAATGTTCATGATTTCTTATAGTAGTTTCATGGTTTAACCAAATCATTCTCAAACCATTCAGCTATAAAAAACACCCCAAAAACATTCCAAAAGGTTCCCAAACCATTCCAAACATAACCCAAATACTTTAAATACATAAATAACATAAAGAAATTGTTACTTACTTGAAACTGAGGGTGCTACACTTTGTTCCATAGATCAACCCACCTCCACGCATATCTCCCATGGTGAATGAGTTATCAATATTCATCATGTGGTCTATCTGGTAGGGAACCTAGCAGACCCATCTTCCCATCATGTCACTATGGGTGTTACTAAAGGCTATGGTTCTAGAAAGAATTGGTCTAATGGATGGAACATCCTCACAAAAATGGAATTAAATAATGAAATCAAACAAAACATTCCAGGTTATGAGTATAAGATCCGCTTGAGTACCTAGGGATCCCTGGTTTCAGAATTTATTCCACTCCTTCTATATACCCCAATAGTCTGACGCATGGATGAGTACTCGCACAATTCTCTCTGTACCACGACTCCCCACTCCATGGAACCACCATACAATAAAAGTAGTACTCTAAGCCTCATGAATATTCCTACCAATGAAGCCTTCAAACCCATTCCACACCATGTTTTCCATGTCACTTTAAATAATATGCGATCAATTCATTTAGTCCCCAACTCCCTATAACAAAGACATGTAGTATCAAGACTCACACCTAATTGTTTGATGTTTTTCTTTTTGGGAAGAGTATTTTTCAGAATCCTCGACACAAGAAAATTAAACTAATTGGGATCTCTATATGACACAATACTTCAACCCATACATCATGATCATGGTTCTCCATTTTCATTCTGAGGAAGTATTTGGATGAGAAGGAACCCAAGGAGGATCCAATGATAACACACCTATCTGTCTCAGAGTTCATCACAATATTATCATATAGAATCCAATGGTCCATATCACGAATAACATTAATGAAGCTCATAAAAGCACTATATTGGATGTAGGTGATGTTTGGGACTAGGAAGCCATGGAATCTGAGCCTTGCACCCACTCAATTATGATGAAATTTTTTTTTGTCCCTTCTACCCACAATACAACAAGAATGTTGTTAGAGGTTCATCAAATATGGTTTAATCATCCACCAATGAGAATAAGACCACCCTATTTTCTGTACATGTAAATCCCATATCTTTCCATCATAATCTTCCCCGCAAAAATCTTTCCCTTAATAACCTCCCAATCATGCTTGGCATGATGACCCTATATTGTGGCAGCAACACTTATCACTTTAATACCACCCATAGATAGTGGTTTGGATTACCTTATCCCTACCTCCCAGTAATTCATCCCCTTTAATTTCACATCACATAGGATTGAATCCATGATATTCTCGTTTTGAGAGATGAACCCTTTAAGAACCTTGATTGAGGGGAGAACATGAATGGGGATAGAAGAGAGAACACAATTAATCAGTTTCATTCTACCTACAAATTATAGAAATCAATTTTTACAATTCAATATTCTTTCTACAATTTTTTCAACCACCTTATCCGAGTAGTGGATGAAAAAATTACTAGGTGAAACCTCGGTGCCCAAGTATTCTATTGGGGAGACTCCTTTAAACACACCCCAGTTTCTTGTCAAGGATTGAAACCTTCATTCAATGAACCTTCTTAAGATGAACTTTTTTCTTTTGTCTATATTAGTTAATTGGACACTACATTTGTAGTATTTCTCGAAGAACCCATTGATCCCCCGAATGGATCTATTGTTTTCAGTCAAAAACTCAATGGTATCATCAGAAAACATAAGATAGGATACACTGCTCGAATTATATATGGAACAATAAGGGATGATGTTTCCCAAACTAATGACTTTGCTAATATTTAAACTGAGAGAGTCTTGGGTCATTATGAATAATGTGGGGAATGAGGATCTCATCTCTATAGACCCCACACATCCTTAATGAAACCAAATCGTTTTTCCACGAATGATGTAGAAATCCATGAGGAGCTAAACTATAGGAACAAAAGGCCAATAACCCTTTCAGAGAATCCCATGTGTGGATGAACATTAATAATGATGTTCCAATCTAGGGGATCATGTGATTTGTTCATGTAGATCTTAATTTCAATATTGGAACAAAATGACTTCTGGTAAATATTACCAACACCACTTGAACCAACACAATTTACCCTTGTATTTATCGCCCTTTAATAAAGCCGCGATGTTCTTCAGAAATCCAAATGGGTAGATAGGATGATAGGAATTTGTTGAGGATGGAATCTGGCCCTTTATAGAAGAAGTTGCACATATATATTGATATATACTATTGAGAGGATTATTTTACCTTGACCTTCAGGACCATCATGAACATGGTGTAAATGGAGAAACATGGGAGATATCTATCCAAAAGTAATTCATGGATTGCCTCCACTAAATCTCCCTTCATCAAGTTAAAAAAATACACTATAAAAGGACCTAGTGAAACCATCAAGGCTAGGTTCATTTTATTGATTAAGGGTCCATATAGCATCCTAGGTATCTCTCTTATTAGGGGAATCCTCCAAAATCTCGTTCACTAAACCTATGTCCACATGAGGAATTACCTCAAAGAAATATTCACTATTCCATGGATAGACTTCTTATGTGTAAGGTTTTAGACCATCCAGAAGCTCCCTAAAAAACACATCCACAAATTTTCCCACCATATATTTATCATTTGAGTAAGATCCATATTATATACATAGGTTGGTCCTCCTGGTGTACCTATTTTCATTAATACATGAAGGAATGAATCATGTGTTCCGGTACCCTTCACATAGCCATTTTATTCTTGACTATTTTCATGCCATGCACTCCTTTTGAAGTATTTTGAAAGAATATTATTTTTTTCTACTGGTAAGTTCATCAAGTAATACAACATTCCAGTTTCATTATAGGCTATATTTAATTATTTCAATATTCATACTAATCTCCCCCAAGTCCTGAATGTAGGATAGTTGGTTTATATTCCAAATTTGGAGATATCCCTCAATATTATTATGTTTTTAATGGTGTCTCATCCAAGAACACCACAGAAAATGTTTTCCCTATGACTCTCTGACCAATTTATGGAAGCTTGAATCCTCTGGCCAATGATGAGAGAACCAGAAATAATATTCTAAATCATCCATTGGTTTCACAATAATATAGAGAGAAGAATGGTCCATTAAGCTGTATGAATGGTATGAGACCATTGTATTTGTTAATGTGCACATGGTGTGGTTGTTCGCAACTAAACAATCAAGGCATGACCAGGTTCTCTCCATACCTCTCTGATTATAATAGTAGGAAAATTGGTCTCCCTCAAACCCTATGTTTAGAAGCTTGTGGGTTGTCATAAAATACATGATGTCTTGGCTGGACTTATGAGGGAAGGATACATATCCATTCTTGTGATCCATATCAGCGAAAACATTGAAATCACCCCCAAAAACCAAGGAATGACTCTGAGGTTAAAGGAGTTAAGATCATTCCAACATACCTCTCGGGCTAGCACATTGCATTTTTTAAAGAATAATGATAATAATAATAAATGGGATTTATAGATTAGTTTTGTGGTTTGAAATGAATTTGAAATAGTGATCAAATCCATATAAATATTATTATTCCAAAACAACCAAATATGGAGATTATAAGGGTTGGCATGCAATATGTTTTGTTCCCTTACACTTTTTTTTTCCAAATACATAATTTTTTATGGACTTTCTTTTTCCTCCAAATGGCTAAAAGAGACATTGAGTTACTGAGAAACTACTTGGATATGAAATCAGACATCACATGAGCTCCAAGGGTGAAAAGATTCTATATAAGGAGAGAAATCATTGGTAGGAGCTTCTCGAGATTTTTTCCATGGACTGATAGCCACATGAAATTAATTATGATACAAAAATACCTTTGAGATTTTATTGGGACCTGGTGAAAAATCTAATGTGGGGCACTAAAGAAACAGTTTATTGAGACACCAAACATTCTATGGACCCAAACATCATCATACCCTTATAAGGGGGAGAAGAAAAAGAGGCCCTGGGTTGAGAATACAATCCATGTTCTACTATCATGATGTTCTCCATGAGAGGGAAATGTTGGGTGAGTTGCACATGTGATATTGAACTATAGCATGGGAAGGTAGAAGGTGATTCTAATTAAAATAACTCCAGGTCATGATAATATGATATACCGACCAGCCTTGTAGGTGGTATGTATGGGACCGGATCTGTGCATGTCGACCCCACCATCTCTAGGAACTAGATTCCAAACTGGGAAGAGTAGTCTAATTGGTTGGAGTAGAGATGGCTGGAACCAACTCCTACCAAGGTCAATTCCTAGTATCAGAATGGTCTATTGAGGTAGAATCGTCGACCAGTGGGAGGGTAAACCCATCACATCTTAGATGATGCTTCTAAAAGCTATCTGATCAAGGTTTCCATCTTTTGTGGTAGATAGGAAATGAGCTCCCCTAAAAATGATAGTGTGAACAATACCATGGAGGCACGAAAAAATATGGATTTAGACTATTCTTTATATACTTCCACACAAAGTAGGATTTTCCCTGGGAAGGGTTTCATGATGGCCATTTATACACAGATCCTTGACACCACTACATCCCTACATTGAATCCTCAAATCACCAATGTAATGTAAAAATCCCAAATAATATTTAATATCATGTAGAAATGAGATGTTACAAAAAGGAAGTGGAGGACTTGGAAAGGAGATCCACACTAGCACCATGGAGGAGTCCCTATCCGAATGCCTCTCCTTTAACCAGAAATATAAGATAAACCACCACCACCACATAGATATGTGGAATGATCTAAAATCTTTAAAAAATAATTTTCAGAGGCTAGAATGATGAATAAGTATCTTTGATTCAACATTGAAGAATTTTCTGGGAACTCCATATCCCACGAGTTCATAAAGTCATGGAACAAGGTAAGAGGGGGATTATCAATTAAAAATAATGTCTACCTAAGCTCAGCTGCAACTTCCTCAAAGGCTGTCAGTAAGATTTTAAGAATCAGGCCATGACTATGAAACACAACATTGGATCTAGAGAAAATATAGAAAAGGGAAACCCCTCCTTGGAATAAGATGGTCGATAGAGGATCTCCTTGAATGAAAGATAAGTCCACACCCCTAAAACCCCATATCAAAAATCCCCTACTAGGTATGTATCCAAAAGAGACTAAGATGATTTCCCCAAATCCATCGATACAACCAATTCTTGTGGGGGTTCATCTGAAAGTCCTGGAGCAATAGTCTAAGCAATTTTAATTCCAGGTGGTTTATGCAACACATTCTTTTCCATTTCATTGTTAATGAATAATTTCCCTATTATGAAATACTATGACCTATCTATCAATAAACTCATAAATCTTATTCTCATATTTTTATGTCAGGAAAATAAAATTTTCCATTAATTTTCATTTTCTAGGTACCAAAGAGTTTAATATAAATCCATTAATAGAAATCAACTTTTTTATCTCTTCTGTCAAAAATCATTTTTCTTTTATGACCTTGTTTTATAAAAATGTTTAAAATAATTTTTTTAAAATTATATAATGATTTTTTAAGAAAATTTATACCCATGTTAGAATTTTTATGTATATATTTTTTAAATGAATATTTGTTTTTATTCTGAATATGGTACTTTTGAATTTTACTAAAAATGTAAAAGGAATATTGGTTTTAACTTGTATAACATGAAAGGTATTTTATGTCATCATGAAAACAAATTTATTAATAATTTCTTTATATGTTTCTAATAGTATTTTAAAAGAAAACTATATCTACAATATTATGTGAAATTATAGTTTTTGGAAGGATATTGTCATTATGGAAAGTCTATTTTCTTCATGAAATGTTCCAAGTGATATTTAAAAATAATTTTCTATATAATATAAAATCATTTTATGTATCTTAATCTTTACCAGGGATATAGTAAAATGTTACCAATGATAATATTTCTCTAGTTTGTTTATTTTAATGATTAAAAGATGTTTATGAAACTCATTCCATTTTCCAGAGATTATAATATTATTAAATGATAAATTTTTTATGAAAATCATTTCTTCTACATAGGTTATGCTATGATGAAATGTTCTTGAACCCTATTTCATTTCATGGGTTATGTTATGATGGATGTTTTATGATCTTGTGACACCCATATGTAGGATTTTCATTTTTTATGGTTGGTACTGATATCTCTCTCCAATGAATTGGGTAAAGAATGAAATCTCATGAGATTATCTTGACTAGAATGGGGAGTGAACCCAGTTCATCAAGATACTTTTTCCATAGTGATAGTAATATGAGTTAACATTTACTATTATGATGGTTTATGGAATGAACCCATTCCACTATGATAGTTTTGGGAATGATCCTTTACTATTATGAAAATTTAATTCTATGCTTAAGTGTATGCCAAAAAGCCATGTCTTATACCAATGTAATACTCTCAGGGATCATGTTATTAAATTATATTATTATTCATGTCTTATGAAATTCCATGAGTTTTACAATGACTCATTTTTATTATCTATGATATGACAGGTAAGGTTTTCCAAAAGTTTTTTCTTATTCACATACCCTTATGCTCTTGTTTTGTTTATATCTCTTTTTTAAACTTACTAAGAATCTATGATCTCAATTAAATATTATTCCTTTCCCCATGTTATGAATAAAGTGATTTATTTTGATATTTCTATGAGGGGTGATATATAGGAAGAACTTAGGGGGAGATTATTTAGTTCACTGATGAAAACGTTTTTTATGTATCTATGTTTCCAAAGGCATGAGAAATAAATGATTCTGGTGTGTATCACTATGTTATTTAATGAATATCCATACTTTATGATGTATTATTTGTGTATGATAATTTTGGGTCTTTACAGTTGGTATCAATGAAAGGATTAGTTAAAAATTTATAAATTATAGTAAGAAATATTTAGTGAGATACCAGGGGATATATTTAGGTATGTCTAGGGATATGTCTAAGGATATATCCAAGGATAAGTCGATGTATATAACACTTTCTTGGAGTTTATTTTGATGGATAGAGTGTGTGGATTCAAAGAATTTACATCCTTATTTGGATACAAAAAATTGGATGTGTCATAAGAACAGTTACACCTAGGGGTAAAAACTCCAAAAAGTTTCATTGATATAGTGTCAGTTTTCACCCAGTTCATGATAATGGGCCTTGTTCCACACCTTGTTTGAAAATCCTGAGGGATGCGTTTTTTAAATTCACAAACCGATCGTAAACTATCATGAAGGATTTGAATAATGACAATGAATGGCCTATGTTAATCCTAATGTTTGATATATTTAAAATGTGGTTTCATGATTTAGACACTTATAAGTGATCATTTACAATAATGTGCTTCACCAATGTGATTATTTTATCTTACAATATTATTTTTTGTTTTAGTATAATTATAGAACTCAAAGGAATTAGGTTAGTAATGAGTGTTATGGACAATGAAATGATTGTCATCCTCATCAAAAAAATATTGTGGGTGACATAATGAACAATATAATTACTATTCTCATTCATTTTTCTCAAGATATAATTAATACTAAGCGTCCAAACATCAAAAGGATGAATAAACATTATATTTAATCATTAATGAGGAAACATCAACCTAATTTTATTGGTTCCACTAATGAACTTGTTTTTTAGAGAAGGATTTGTTTCATTTAAATCATATCTTCCATTCTCTAGTGTTCAGAGTATGACATGTCCTTTTCAATTTCTATCATTTGGAAGGAGTAAAAGATCAAAAGTGTACTCTTATAAAGAGTATTAGTAGACAAGAAAAACTTCAATATGTGTAATGGGATGATTTTGGTAACTTATTTTTTTAATAATTACATTCCTCATATTCACCCTATGAAAATGGGGAAGGAAGTTTGTGAGTTAAAGAAGAAGGATGATTAAGCTGTTGGTATCTCTTAGGAAAAAAATTCAACCCTATTGAGGTATTATTCTAGAGTTATCATCCATTCTAAATGTAAGGTCGATCGATTATTCCGTGTATTGAAACAAATCTCTTAAGTTCATTGTCTATATAGGATATTAGTAGCTATGAATAAATAATTATATGTGATCTCATGTTATAATTGTATATTTCAATTACCCATCAATATCATGGGTTTTATTACAAATGAAAGAAGGAATTCTATGGAAACTCTAAAAACCATGGAGAAATGAATATGATATTACATTCCTGCTTAAAATTTTCATGGAAATATTGATTAAATTATCTTAATGGGTCTTGTAAATGTTTAATGTGTTGGGAAGAAGTCCATCAATCAATCATTTTCTAATATTATAGAATGAAGTTATATAATAAAGTGAGTAGAGATAAATCTCCACATAAAGCACCACCCACACTACATGTAACGCCCCGACCCCAGATACCCAGAGTCAGTGCATTATTACATAACATTGGCATGATCACAAGAAATATCAAGTCTCGAAAGACCAATTAGTTTAGTAGCCTTGGAAACACTAGATATATTCATAATGTTTACATTACACCATAAAATGAAAACTACAACAATATAGTCTCCATAGTCCACACTCTTATCCACTCATACTATCCCTGTAAGTCATTTATAAATTACTTATTCACATCCTGGGAAAAATAAAACATAGAAAAGGGGTGAGCTCAAATGCCCAGTAAAGATAACAATATAGCGGAAACTTTCATAAATAAGAATAAACATTTAAGGCAATGTATAACTAAAAAAGAGCCTTTTAAACATGAACTTCAACATAGTATGGAAAAAATAAAATGAAATAATTCCATTTACTTATTCACATGGATATTCTACTAATCGAATAATCACATGCAATATCAATAACCACTTTCATAATGATGGAATGCATAATTCCAGACTATCATAACCACATAGCCAAGTCCTCGTGCCAAGACTACAAATAAGATTTTGTCAAGGCCTTGTGCCAAGACACTAGTTTGTCTCATGAGACCTACTGATGCATCGAGAAGCTATAGAGGGCTCCACCCATCACATATTAAGTCCAATGCATTCCCATATGAAAAGGTTTAAACATAACATAAACATTCATATTAGAACTAGTATACGAAATGTAAATACTTCATCCATAAGCCACGAATGGTATAAAAATAACATATCCACAGTCAAACACATCACAAATACTTTAAAACAATATGGAAGTTTTGTATCATAATAAATCATCTTCAATTAAACTTAAAATCCACCAAAGGATGTTGAAATAGATGAAATCAAAACTATTTGAGAGAAATATCTCTTTTTTTGAAATCATTTAAAAGTCACACATTTATTAAGGAAGTACTTTAAAAGAGATTTTTGAATCAAAGTGTCACATACCACTTCGAAACTTTTGAAAAGAAATATATTTTCAAAACATTAATGTCCATATAAATAAATCCTTAAAATCATTTTGAAAACATGGACATTAATTAAAAATATTTAGAAAGATAAATATTTAAAACATTTTAAATTCTGATTTTGATAAAGAGTACCTTTCAGAAAATCTTAAAATATTCATTTTGAAATCATTTAAAAGTCACATAATTATAAAATAAAACATTTACTTTGAAAATATCCTTATAATATTTTAAGGGAAGCTTCTAAAATTTTATAACTGTGGAAAATATCCGCACCCGCCGTATAAGTTAAAAAAAGACATTCTTACCTTAATTCTGTCGAAAAGGTTAAAAAGGACCTTGTTTGGAAAAAGATGGAAAGATTCCTTTATAAACATCTTATAAAAAGTAAAACAAGGGTATAAATGACTTTAACCCATATTATGTTAAATAATAAGATTTTTTTAAAATACACTTTCAAGAAACATGAATGTGGATAATAAAGAGGTCCCAGTAGATAGTTACGTATAAACAACCTCAGATAATGAAGAGATTGGGAAATAACTCTTACCTTGTACTTTTCCTGGGTTAGGGGTAGGTTAAACTCCTATATAATGGTGAAATAATTGTTATTAAATTATAAAAGAATCACATACATTAATATGATATCATATATGATCTTTTAACATTGATTTGTTAATAATATCTTAGTATTATCGTTGTTTCGGGTGTTAACTTACTCATTTTCTTTTATATGTTTTGTTACGTAAGCTGTGTTTTTCATGGATAGGTTGTATCTTAGTCATATCAAGAATGATATCAAGTACTTAGATACTATTATTAATCATCAAATGAGAATTAGACTTGAATGGATACGATGGAGAATGAATCTCATCGCGTTCGTGGAGACGGTAGTCCGTACGTACGTACAAGTGACAATATCATTCTTTTGATATTAAAATAATATATAATTGGATGGTATATCATATATACAGAATCATTATCATGTTATATTTATTATTTACAAGAATTACACATCATTATTATACCCATCCAAATAATAATTTATTGAATGTCAATTACACCACGACGTGGAGACGGTAAGCTATACGTACGCACGTATGGTGACATGCCATTAAAAGGATGGATAGAAAACTGAATATGGTTGTAACATATTTATAATAACATAACATTATATATAGGATAATTGAGTTATTATTTTAGAATAGAAATAACAAATAAAGAAGAAGTTGAAGAAGAAAGGAACTTGAAAAAGGGTGGTGAAATCATTACCTCTTCTTCGGGTTATTCCTTTTGATTTGATCAAAATGGCTCCTTAGGATGGATTTCTAACTAAAGTAAGGCCTCTAAGATGAAGTGAGAGAAGTTGAGAGAGTATTTGGTCATATTTTGGCCGTGCCAAATGGCATTGAAGGCATGAATTAATGAGAAGGGGGAGTGCCCTTTTATAAGAGGGTTGAGGGGAACCTTTGGAAAAGCTAGAAATATTATTTTATAATAAATTCATATTCGGTTTCTAATGGCTCCAAAGTGGATTATTTAAAGGTTAATCTGGGGATGGGTCGCAAACCACTCAACCAATAGAATTTAGACAGGTTAGGGTCATTATATTAACCTTATATTTAAGTATTAACTCTTAGTTAATTAGTTTCACTTTTACAATGTCTCTTTGTATTTTTATATTATATGGTCCATAAACTTACTATATACATCAAAGAGACCCCCAAGTGGTCCATTAATGATACAACTATCATGATATAAGTCTCTTTGCTGAACCTTAGATTTTTAGGAATTTAATATCAATTAATAATATAATATTTGTTTTAAAAACTCTTTTATGTCAATTTGACACTATTCAATAATTGATTTTTGTAAAAATCATAAAATAATGATTACTTCTAAAAATGTTAATTAAATATATTCAAACATGTCATATTATCCTAGAAAATTATTGGTATTTATAAAAAGTCTCAAATTACATTTATTTGGGTATTTATAATATCAATTATTCTAATTTTTCATCAATTAGGTAATTACTACATCACCATTGTGTCATAAATAAATTAAATTATTTAATCTCTAAAAATTATAAATAAAATAAAGTTATGTAGGAAATCTATTTATCTTTCTAATGAATATTTAGAATCAAATTTATCTTATTTATGACCCTATATTAAAAATGTTTTAGTAAATATACATTGATTTTAACTCTTTTAACTCTTCTTTGAATTAAATAATAATAAATGTCCTAATCTAATACAAGTGGACCTAAATGATAATATTTTACTCCTAATATTGTTTTTGGTTGAGGTAAACTTGTCCAATAGAATTAGGACATGTGTTAAGGTAATATTAATTTCATTTTTACCCTTAATTACCCTATTTACTTTTAACAGTGGTAAATAAAAGTAAAAAGTTACTATTCACCAAAAATTATTTTCATCTCATTAAACCAAATTTTACTCCTTGATATTAATCGTGTCTCTCGGATTTTTGAAATACCACTCACAGAAGCGGTAAAATTAAATTTTATGAAAAATTCAGTTTTTTAACTACCACTTAGTGGTTTTACTATTCATCAAAAAAATGAAATTATCCAGAAAAATACCAAAAATTAGGCCTAAGATATATTTGATATTATGAATTAAAAAATTATGTCTATTTTACCAAATTCAGAACATATCAGTTGCATTAATTAATTTAAAAAATTAATTCCCGTCGTCAAAACAAATAGCGTGTTTTTAAGAGATAATAACTATCAAAAGATTGACACTTGTTTATGTCTGGTTTAAATGTGAAATTACATCCAATGACAAAAATTGTATTAAATGGTAAAAATATATTCTAAATATACTTTAAAACCAATAAAATTAATAATTTATCACTATTAATTATTTCGATTAAAAAATTTGTTTTTAATTAAAATTTAGTAATTTTCACTATTCATCGAAATATGAAAGTTATCCGAAAAGTACCAAAATTTCACCCTAAGCTAATTTCAATATTATGAATCCAAAAATGAAGTCCATTTCAAAAGAGGAAATTTATAAAATTTCAAAAAGTAGGTATTATAATTAATAACGGCTAGTTTGATTAGTTATAGTGTGTTAGAATCTCGATGTTGCGTATAATGCACGCCATTGCATTATTCAAAGGGAAACGTACCATGGAAGCTTGGTATGTGTCATTGTAAATTTTTGATGTCCCCATTCTAAAAAGTAAATTTATTTAGTCAAATTGAGTATATAAAAGTTTAAAATATTGGATTTAAAACGGGTTCACTATAAAAAGTTGGTAAAAGTGTAATACTAAAAATGAATTTGTTCTTAAATTATGTATAAGAAACTCATAATATGGATTCTAAAATTATAAGGATTATATAAAGTTTAAAATTAAGTTAATAATATTCATAACCTCTTTTGAACGGCTTGTTTGGTAATACATGGTGCGCTTGAACTCGGTGTTGCGTGTAGTGCAAGTTATTGAATTATTTTGAAGAAATAACAAACTATGAAATCTTGGGGTGTTACATTATCCCCTCGTTCAATAAATTTCATCCTCGCAATTTAAAATTGTTCTTCGAAAATAAAATGTTGAATATAGAAAATATCTTTGTGGGAAAACCCACATCGGAAATTTGGTTAATAAAATTTAGTCTTAATAAGAGGAAAAGAGAAAGGAAAGGGTCACCACAAAATTATGATATCTATTCGGAGAACATTGGTTGAAATTAGAGACATATAATTGGAGGAAAAACGTAAATATTTATAGATAGTGATTGAGGTCATCAATCACAAACAAGTGTAAAATTGAGGGCCTTAAATTCATCAATCTATGATAATTTAAAATACCATCGGTTCAGTAAAACATATGGTATTAGGATAACACATTTTTTTGTTTTAAGATCCCTTCACTAAAGTATAAGAATTAATTTCTTCATTGAATAAGAGAAGAAAAAAATATATACTTGACAAGTAGAGTCTCATCCTTTCACTAAGTTCTACCACAAACTGATCATTTACTCTAAAAGATAATAGAACTTAAAAATAAAATTCTATTTATCCTATTCTTATAGGGTTAAAAAATGAATTTATAATTCATCTAGAATAACCATTAAAAAATGACATTATTCAATCCAGGACATCACGTGGGTCAGTGGTAGGTGATACACCCTTGTCGCCCTTCGGTTGTGGGTTCAAGTCTCACGGCCTTTCCGGATGCGACGGGTTACCGCCCGACCTCCGGGTTGTCCTTTTATGGCAATCCAAAATAATCCAAACTAGAACTATCCAAAATACTTCAGTAAAAAATTTATAAGGAAGGTAAACAAAATGAAGATCCGTTTTTCCGCGTAATAACATGTGAACACCTTCATCATGTATTCTTTTAAAACACTACAAAATCCTGAATTACCATAAAACCTTATTGTTTACATTCATTATCCCTTATTCCTTAAAGAATAATAGATATACTCCTTTAATCCAAAAATGTTGCAAACCCCAAAAATGATGGAATATACAAATCATTAATCAGTTTAAAGGTAGTCAAGAATATCCAATTTAATTTATCCAAATCAATCATGTATTATTCTAAAATCACTACCTCGGTATCAGAACCATATTATGGTTTATCTTTCTCTCAACCATATATTTTCCAAAACTTTAACCTGGTATTGAGTCACTTTTCTTTATTCCACACAATCTCAAGTCCTTAATGAAATAGTACTGCAGTACAATCCTTATATACTCCATAATTATTATAACAAGTACATTTTTGATACAACACTCAAATGACATAATCAACATAAGAACTTTAATCATTCCTCTTCATCTGTGGTAGTATCATAACTTGATTATTATCCAACAACATCATTTGCGGCATAGTCTGATGACTCGGACATAGGTTCGCGTAGTGTCCAAACTCCTTGCAAATGAAGCATTGTACATTTGAAACCACTTTTGTACCCTTGTAGTCTCGTACTTTGTGCCCTTTTCCTCTACACTTATAACAAACTGCCATTACTTTCAGGAAAGTTCCAGGGTGTTTCTTCCCATAGTTATCACATATGGGAAAATTATTCATTTCCCTCTTCCCTTTATCCATCTTTCCCTCTTACATCCTTTTCTTCTCTTACTTCCCTTCCAAGCCATAGGACTCAGTAAACTCTTTACTTATATTATCAACACATGATATTATTTCTTCATATGATGATAATACATGAGAGACTATTTCTCTTATAAATTATGGCTTGTGACCATGAAAGATATGATCCTTCTTTCTCTTTGGATCATGTGCATTGCTGGAGTTCTCATTCCTTCTACTGGGCGCCATTTATAAACAATGGCATACACTAGATTAGTTTATGAATAATAATATCTAATCCCAAACTTGTAAAACACATAACATAAATTAAGTAGTTTATGGATATAATCCATATTCATAAAAATGTCTCCTTTGAGGAAGTATATACTTATAAAACCTTCATAATGGTTTTTAAAGAAAATGAGAATTATCCTAAGAATATCCCCCGAGAGTGTCGTAACCAAGAGTGCAGCAAGGCTCATTGTCGGGCACAAGTTCCCATTCGAGTCTAGCTCAAATCGGTGTTTTCAGGTTTTACCCCTAGGTACATCTGTGCCAGAGCTGCGACTACCTGCTCATATCCAGACAGGGATGTATTACTCAGAAAACTCATAAAATCTCTACAATACCAAAATTCTAGAAAGTTATTCTATACTAATCCTCAAAGTTCATCTTAGGTGTACATGATCTAATCACAGTTTATCTAAATCTAGCTTCCAAGGTTTGTACTAAACTTACTCTGATACCAACTGTAACGCCCTGACCCCAGATACCCAGAGTCAGTGCATTATTGCATAACATTGGCATGATCACAAGAAATATCAAGTCTCGAAAGACCGATTAGTTTAGTAGCCTTGGAAACAATAGATATATTCATAAAGTTTACATTACATCATAAAATGAAAACTACAACAATATAGTCTCAATAGTCCACACTCTTATCCCCTCATACTATCCCTGCAGGTCATTCATAAATTACTTCTTCACATCCTGGGAAAAATAAAACATAGAAAAGGGGTGAGCTCAAATTCCCAGTAAGGATAACAGTATAGAAGAAGCTTTCATAACTAAGAATAAACATTTAAGGCAATGTATAACTAAAACAAAAGCCTTTTAAAGTTGAACTTCATCATAGTATGGAAAAAATAAAATGAAATAATGCCATTTACTTATTCACATGTACATTCTACTAGTCGAATAATCACATGAAATATCAATAACCACTTTCATAATTATGGAATGCATAATGCTGGACTATCATAACCACATAGCCAAGGCCTCGTGCCAAGACTAAAAATAAGGTTTTGTCAAGGCCTTGTGCCAAGACACTAGTTTGTCTCATGAGACCTAACGATGCATCGAGGATCTATAGAGAGCTCCACCCATCACATATTATGTCCAATGCATTCCCATATGAAAAGGTTTAAACATAACATAAACATTCATATTAGAACTAGCATACTAAATGTAAATACATCATCCATAAACCACGAATGGTATAAAAATAACACATCCACAGTCAAACACATCAAAAAAACTTCAAAACAATATGGATGTTTTGTATCATAATAAATCAACTTCAACTAAACTTAAAATCCATCAGAGGATGTGGAAATAGATGAAATCAAAACTATTTGAGAGAAATATCTCTTTTTTTGAAATCATTTAAAAGTCGCACATTTATTAAGGATGTACTTTAAAAGAGATTTTTGAATCTAAGGGTCCCATACCACTTCGAAACTTTTGAAAAGAAATATGTTTTCAAAACATTCATGTCCAAATAAATAATTCCTTAAAATAATTTTGAAAACATGGACATAAATTCAAAAAAATTTAGAAATATAAATATTTAAAACATTTTAAATTCTGATTTTGATAAAGAGTTCCTTTAAGAAAATCTTAAAATATTCATTTTGAAATAATTTAAAATTAAAATAATAATAAAATAAAACATTTACTTTGAAAATATCCTTATAATATTTTAAGGGAAGCTTTGAAAATTTTATAACGGTGGAAAATAGCCGTACCCGCCGTATAAGTTAAAAAAAAGACATTCTTACCTTAATTCTTTAGAAAAGGTTAACAAGGACCTTGTTTGGAAAACGATGGAAATATTCCTTCATAAACATCTTATAAAAAGTCAAACAAGGGTATAAATTACTTTAATCCATATTCTGTAAAATAGTAAGGATTTTTTGAAATACACCTTCAAGAAACATGGATGTGGATGATAAAGAGGTCCCAGTAGATAATTACGTATAAACAACCTCGGATAATGAAGAGATTGTGAAATAACCATTACCTTGTACTTTTCCTGGGTTGCGGGTAGGTTAACCTCCTGTATAATGGTGAAATAATTGTTATTAAATTATACAAGAATCACATATATTAATATGATATCATATATGATCTTTTAACATTGATTTGTTAATAATATCTTAGTATTATCTTTGTTTCGGGTGTTAACTTACTCGTTTTCTTTTATATGTTTTGTTACGTATTCCATGTTTTTCATGGATAGGTTGAATATTATTCATATCCAGAATGATATCAAGTCCTTAGATACTATTATTAATCATAAAATGAGAATTATACTTGCATGGATACGATGGTGAATGAATCTCACCGCATTCGTGGTGACGGTAGTCCGTACGTACGCACGGGCGACAATATCATTCTTTTGATATTAAAATAATATATAATTGGATGGTATATCATATATAAAGAATAATTATCATGTTATATTTATTATTTACATGAATTACACATCATTATTATACCCATCCAAATAATAATTTATTGAATGACAATTACACCACGACGTGGAGACGGTAAGCCGTACGTACGCACGTATGGTGAAATGACATTCAAAGGATGGATAGAATACTGAATATGGTTGTACCATATTTATAATAACATCACAGTATATAGAAGATACTGGAGTTATTATTTCAGAATAGAAATAACAAAGAAAGAAGAAGTTGAAGAAGAAAGGAACTTGAAAACGGGGGGTGAAATCATTACCTCTTCTTCGGGTTCTTCCTTTTGATTTGATCAAAAGGGCTCATTAGGTTGGCTTTCAGACTAAAGGAAGGCCTCTAGGATGAAGTGATGGAAGTTTAGAGAGTATTTTGGCAGATTTTGGCCGAGCCAATTGGCTTTGAAGGTGTGAATTAATGAGAAGGGGGAGTGCCCTTTTATAAGAGGGGTGAGGGGCATCTTTGGAAAAGGAATAAATATTATTTTATAATAAATTCATATTCGATTTTTAATGGATCCAAAGTAGATTATTTAAAGGTTAAGGTGGGGATGGGTCGAAAACCACTCAACCAATAGAATTTAGACCGGTTGGGGTCATTATATTAACTTTATCTTTAAGTATTAACTCTTAGTTAATTAGTTTCACTTTTACAATGTCTCTTTGTATTTTTATATTATATGGTTAATAAAATTACTGTATACATCCAATAAACCCCCAAGTGATCCATTAATGATACAAATATCATGATATAAGTCTCTTGGTCGAACCTTAGATTTTTAGGAATTTAATATCAATTAATAATATAATATTTGTTTTAAAAACTCTTTTATGTCAATTTTGACACTATTCAATAATTGATTCTTGTAAAACTCATAACAGAATGATTACTTCGAAAAAAGTTAATTAAATAAATCCTAACATGTCATATTATCATATAAAATTATTTTTATTTATAAAAAGTCTCAAATTACAATTATTTGGGTATTTATAATATCAATTATTCTAATTTTTCATCAATTAGGTAATTACTACATCACCATTGTGTCATAAGTAAATTAAATTATTTAATGTATAAAAATTATAAATAAAATACAATTATGTATTAAATCTATTTATCTTTCTAATTAATATTTACAATCGAATTTATCTTTTGTATGACCCTATATTAAAAATGTTTTATAAAATAAACTTTGATTTTAACTCTTTTAACTCTTCTTTGAATTAAATAATAATAAATGTCCTAATCTAATACAAGTGGACCTAAATGATAATATTTTACTCCTAAGATTGTTTTTGGTCAAGATACACTTGTCCAATAGAATTAGGACATGTGTTATGGTAATATTAATATCATATTTACCCTTAATTACCCTATTTACTTTTAACCGTGGTAAATAAAAGTAAAAAGATACTATTCACCAAAAATTATTTTCATCTCATTGAACCAAATTTTACTCCTTGATATTAACTGTGTCTCTAGGATTTTTGAAATTCCAATCACAAAAGCGGTAAAATTATGTTTTATGAAAAATTCAGTTTTTAACTACCACTTAGTGGTTTTACTATTCACCAAAAAAATGAAAGTTTACAGAAAAATACAAAAAATTAGGCCTAAGCTATATTTGATATTATGAATTAAAATTTTTTGTATATTTTAACAAATTCAGAACATATCAGTTGCATTAATTAATTTAAAAATTAATTCCCGTCGTCAAAACAAATATCGTGTTTTTAAAGATAATAACTATCAAAAGATTGACACTTGTTTATGTCTGGTTTAAATGTGAAATTACATCCAATGACCAACATTGTATTAAATGGTAAAAATATATTCTAAATACACATTAAAACCACTCAAATTAATAATTTATCACTATTAATTATTTCGATTAAAAAAGTTGTTTTTAATTAAACTTTAGTAATTTTCACTATTCATAAAAATATGACAGTTATCCGAAAAGTACCAAAATTTCACCCTAAGATAATTTCGATATTATGAATCCAAAAATTAAGTCCATTTTGAAAGGTAAAATTTTTAAAATTTCAAAAAGTAGGTATTACTATTAATAACGGCTAGTTTGATTGGTTGTGGTGTGTTAGAATCTCGAAGTTGCGTACAATGCACGCCATTGCATTATTCAAAGGGAAACATACCGTGGAAGCTTGGGATGTTTCATTGTAAATTTTTGATGTCCCCATTCTAAAAATTAAATTTATTTAGTCAAATTGAATTTATAAAAGTTTAAAATATTGGATTTAAAATAGGTTCACTATTAAAAGTTGGTAAATGTGTAATACTGAAAATGAATTTGTTCTTACATTATGTCTAAGAAACTCATAATATGGATTCTAAAATTATAAGGATTATATAAAGTTTAAAATTTAGTTAATACTATTCATAACCTCTTTTGAACGGCTTGTTTGTTAAGTCATGGTGCGTTTGAACTCAGTGTTGCGTGTAGTGCAAGTTATTGAATTATTTTGAAGAAATAACACACTATGAAATCTTGGGGTGTTACACAACATAGTGTCAGATGTAAGGAGTATGGGAGTTTTTCTAACCAATTCCCAAATATGAAGGTTAATAATGAGGATCTATGTTAGAAACCTCTTAATCAAAGAGACAAATGGAAATATCATGTGTTCACTATCTATATTGAGGTGTCTGAGAAATACATAGTGAGAAGTACAAATACCATACACTCTATAACTACTAATATTATATTTAACCATATATCTACCCACTATATTATATGCAATTAATTTTTTATGTGTATTAAAAGACCACCCAATGATTATATATTGAATTAGCACTAAAATATCCTAATCATACGATGATGGCATCTCATTTCTATGATTGTTCTATGTTTTAAATTTTTGGGAGTGTGCTTCCTACAAACCTTGTTATTGTCCCTATGGTTAAATTTGAGGTTATATTAGTCATGGATTATACTTCTATACATAAATCCCATATCAATTGTTGATGTAGGGAAGTCATATTTGATATTCCAATATGACCTATAACCATTTATCAGGGAAACAATAGATATCAAATATTTTGTAGATCACATCCATTCTATTGGTCTTCATTTCAATTTTAAATGGGAACATTTCTTATATGGTTGGGGTGAAAATTAGCATCAATGATATTCCTATTGTGCTAGATTTTTTGGATATATTTGTGGAATATTTTTGTAGTGTTCCACCAAAATAGGAATTTGAGTTCTCAGTGGAACTCATACATGGTTTAAAAAGTTTTAAAAGGAATCCCTATAAAATAGCCATGATATAGTAGAAAATTTTAAATAAGAAAATCTACAATATCCTATAAAAGGGATTCATTTATCCATGTGTGTCACCTTGGGGTGAACCTATTGTATTTGTTAATAATAAAGATGGATATATGTGACTCTGCATTGATTACCATTCACTAAATTGGATAAAAGTCAAGAACAAGTATCTTCTACCTCGTACTCATGGCCTATTTTATCATCTTCATTGGGATCAATAATTTTCCTTGATTGACCTTAATTATGGATATCACCAATTGAGGGTAAAGAAAGATGATATACCCATGATAATGATTTTTACAAGGTGTAGAAACTATGAGTATATATTGGATTCATTTGGTCTTATTAATTCCACCACTATTATCATGGATTTGATGAATATTGTCTTTAGGGATTACATTGACTAGTTTTTTAGTCTTTATAAATGATATTATTATATATTAAAAGTGTAAGGATGATCATGATGATCAATTGATAATTGTTTTGAAGACCCTAAGGAAGGATAAAATGTATGAAATATTTACAACATGTAAATTTTGGCTACAAAAAGTCTCTTTTAGTGAATATATATTCTCAATAGAGGGTATATTTATGGACCCATCAAAGAAAAAGACTATTAAAAGTTGTCCAAGAACATGAATATTAAATTAGATCTGAATTTATCTTGGTTTGTCTAGAAATTATAGATTCATTATGGAAAATTTCTCACACATATCTAATCAACTTAGAAAGTAAACTCAAAATAAAACCAAGTTTCTCTAGATGAATGAATGTGAGGAAAATTTGAACGAGCTGAATAGAATATTAGCCAAAAAACATGTGATTAAATTATCTTATAGCAGAGAAGGGTCTGTGATATATAGTAATGTATGGAAGAAGTGTTTGGGATGTGTTATCCAGAAGAAAGACATGGTTAAATCTTATACCTCATGATAATTTATATTTCATTAGAAAAACAACCCAAATCATTATTCACAGTTATATGTGGTAATTTTAAATTAATGATATTGAGAAATTATATTTATAAAGAAAAGAATGATATGTAATTATCACAAAATGTTAAAGTGTAAATTCACATAGGCAGATTTGAAAATTTGCCAAATAATATGGTTATAGCTGAATAAATAGTATAATTTATAAAAACATTTCAACCTTGGGAAAGAGAACAAGATGGAAAACACTTTGAGTTGATAAGATCATTATAGCATATCCGTGATGAGGATCCCAAATGGTCCAATATTTAATGATTTGTAAAGGATGGATTTGAAAATATTGAAGGAAAGGGATAAATCATATATTTCTCAAATGAATTATCAACAATCTATAAAAGTGAATCCTAAAGAGGTGTATAAGGATGACGTAGAGATGTAGAAGATGGTAAGAAACGTTTCTAAGTTTAATCCTTATTGTGATGGAGTAATATGTTTTAAGGACCATGTTTTTTCTGCTCAATATCAGTTCTGAAATAGCTGTTAGAGGAGAATCATAGATATTAATTCCCTATTAACCGTATAATTATAATGATGTATAGGTATTTGTAGGAGTGTTTCTGCTGGGATGACATAAAGAGAGATATTGTAGAGTTTATAACTAGGTTCATAGTTTATAAGTAAGTTAAGGCTATGATACAAAATTATAATGGGATGTTTGACCATCGCCCATACCAAAATGTAAATATGAAAACATTACAGTGGATTTTCTCAAACTACTCCCAAAAAAATATAATGGGAGTGATTCTATATGTGTTATAGTTGAAATCATTAAAACTTTATCACCCATAACCACTATTAGATAATATTTTTCATTGGATCATATATCTAGGATATACATTAAATAATTTGTAAGGTTTCATGGAGTACCATATTCCATTATATCTGATTAGGATCAATGGTTTATCTAAAAATTCTAGATAATCCTTTAGAAAGATCTTGATACGGAGTTGAGTTTTAGTAATTCATATCATCCAAATATAGATGTCCAGTATGATGGAAAAATACAAACCCTAAAGGATATTTTGAGATCATATTATATGTATTTAAAAGGTAGTTAATAACAACACCTTCCTATAGTTGGGTTTTCTGACAATGATCACTTCTTCTCAAGAATTGAAATGGATAATTATGATTACCAATTTGGAAAAAGGTTTATAACACCAATGTTTTGGGTTAAATTTGGAGAAATAAAGATATTGGTACTTGAGATAGCTGAGGAAATGGTGGATAATGGGACCACCATTCAACAACACATGTGGGGAGAAAAAAAGTCGACAAAACATTTTTTCTATCAATTCTCACTATGATATGGAATTCATAGTTAGAAACATGATGCTTCTATGAATAATTCCTTGGAATAAGGTAATAATAATTAGAAAGAATGGATAACTAATCCATGGGTATATCAGTCCCTCTGAAACTTTTTATCGTATCGGGACCATAACTTTTCACATAGTGCTTCTACCAACCATATCTCTAGTTCATGATTCATTCAAAGTATCTCTCTTGATGAAGTAAATACTTAATATATCATATGTACTAAAATCAAAGGTCACAATTCGGGTGTATTATGTTTCTTATGAGGAACAACCAATATAGATTCTAGATTTTCTAGAGGAATTTCTAAAATCTAAGACCACTCACCTTGTCATTATTTTGTATAGAGACCAACATTTAGAGGAAGCTCATTGAGAACATAAGAATGAAATATGGAAGAATTATACTTAATTTTTTTGTTCTAAATTGATATAATTTAGTGGGTAAAATTAATTTTATGGTATGTAGAATTTAAAACCTAATGATTTTATGAGATGTTTTTTCAAATTAATTCAACCTCTTCGATAGCCCACAAACCTCAAAATACCATTAATATTATTATTTAAACATGACCACTATAAACTAGAAATTAAATGTATCGGTATGAACATGAATAAATATATTTTTAATGGTAAGTATACATTTTTAAATAAATAATATGTATTTATATATATGTACTGAGTGATTAGTAAAGTATTTATATGCTCTGAAATTTATTTTTTTTCAAAATATAATTGGTATTATTATTTATGAAAAATAATAAAATTATTTTATGAAAATTTTAAAAATATAATTTTATGAAATTTAAATCATTTTTTAATGTGAATTTTGAAATTATATTAGGGTGATATTTTAATAATTTTATGTAAGATAATGTTTTCTGTGAATAGTGAAAAACTACTGATTTCCAAAAAATCGAATATATAGTTTAATGAATTTAAATGATAAATATTGTTTAGAATATTTTTTAGTCCAATTATTTTATTATCAAACCTATTTTCGTCATTGGAATAAAACTCATACTGACTTTTTATATTAAAATATTCTATATTTATGAAAATTTTCTATTGGGGAAATTGCTTTTTGGTTGCATCTACAGGTTTAATATTAAACTGATTTTTCCAACTTATGTAAACAGAATTTGGAAAAATGTATTTCATATTTATAATCATAATCATTAATATTATATAATTCGGTCAAATTAATTTATTTTTGAAATTAATAGTAAAATCAGAATAAAAGAAATTAATTATCAAGGTTATGGTTAAAACTTGTTTACTGAAAGGTTAAACTAAAAAGATAAGGATTAAAATGACCAAAAACATGTAAAAATGATATTTGCTGATTTTTTTTTGAAATTATATCATCTCATATAAGATAATTAATTATTTTTATTCCTTTTAACATTTTTAAAATGTCGATACATCTTTTTGTTTTTAAAAATTCCATGTGTGTCCTTTCCACCAATTATAAAAGGGCACCAAATCTCCTCCCCGTTTTCACACTTCAAAAACCATTGTGTTGGGAAATTACCTATAAATATATATTATATAATTCCCTCCCCACATAATAGTGGAAGTAATTTTTTTAGGAAACCCCTATAATAAGGATTTAGGTATAAACCTAATGTTGTTCACTAAAGAAGAGGTAAAATTATTATTCTTATTTTTTATTTATTATTCCATCTCCTAGAAATATTCATAAAATATTATATGATAATAAAAATAGTATATGAAATATATTTAAATTTTCTAAAGGGTTCATAGGTTCATGTCGATATTTTTCATTAAGCATGACATGTACATACACTTCCAAACTCTCATTTCTTTTATCAAATACCTTGTATGATTAATTAGATGTGGAATATCCAATGAAAATTTCTCTATCACTTTTATATTCAAATGTGCCTAAATTATCTTTTTTATTTATTATAAATAATTTACCACTCAAAAACTCTAATTTAATTAACTTTTGGATTTTTAAAAATTCCTAAGTCAAATTTGGTTTTATTAGAACTATATTAATAATACAGTAATATGTATTCACATCCTCTTACCTAAAATAAATAGTAAGGTCATATTCATTGAGAATAGTTTGTAAATTTTTTTGATGGACTCTATTTCCCCTGTAAACTACACCAATCTATCATGAGAACCTAGGAGAAGAAAATTAAGATCATAGTATTTTTCTGAGCATAAAGACTGTAAATATTACTTTTTAAAATCACAACCATTATTAGTTAAGGTTTTAATTATAATTAATTTAATATTTTCTACAAATAGTTAATACATTGAAAAATACCAACAATATTTACTATTATGAGATACATAGTATACTGAGATGTATCTAAAAAATTTATCCACTTGAATATAAGAATAGTTCTTCCCATTTAATCCAAAATACTATAAGGTATTATAAATTCCATGTGAACCAAATCTAGGGTTTGAGAAGATGAAACTTATTTCATTGGGTTGAAATATATATTATGTAGTTTTATTTTTTAACATGGGTTATAGACTTTATCTTTTGGGAATTATAATTTAGGTAGATCCTTGACTAATCCTTTCCTATTTATATTCCTATGTGAATTTTAGTTTCAATGTCCTAGTATCCCATTCGAATGAAAATATTCTTTGGGTATGAAACTTAAATAAGAAATATTTTGACAAATTAATGAATTAAAATCAATAACAGAGGAATTATCATTACACAATGTAGTCAAAACTAAAACATGCTTAGAAATAAAAGCATTAAAAGAATTATTCTCAAACATAACATGATAAATATCATTACAAAAAAAATATGTTCTAATAAAATTATATTTTAATTCATATATGAATAATACTTTAGAAATTAAAATAGTTCTAGAGTTACATATTTGTCCGAGTGTGATTATTTTTCCATTGGCATTATCACCGAAAGTGAAATTTCCACCACCTAATTTGATATAGACCTTAATGATCAAGTAGTCCCATATTAGATTCCTATAACATACAATTTCTAGATACCATAAGTTCTTATTGGTGATCTTTAAGAAGGATTTCAACAGTATAGTTTAAATGAGAAATGATTTTGGTGGCCATATTTTCTTGGGATCATAAACGCTAGAAACAAGATAATTATGAATTCAATGTTTTTAACTATTTTGGCATACACAAAATATGAAATTTTAGAGATAAATTTTTTTTATTTCCAATAGAATAAAAATTATTTATATAACTAGAAGAAATATAACTATCAATAAATTTGTTTTTGTATATTTTCCTCCATAAATTAGGGTAACCAATTCCAATAGTTTATTTAATAGTGGATTGATTACAAAGAATCTAATTCATAGTTTTATTCCATTATTAAATATTTAAATATATTTCTTAAAATTATCATTATAGATATTAGTTTCATTAAATTAATTTAATAATTATTCATTATAATCCTTTTATACAGCACAATCAGATTTAACGTGAGTAGACATAACATTTTTCTTCTTCAATTTTTTTGAAGTATCCATTATTTTATGAAATGTTTGCTAATTTTTTTAACATATTCAACTAAATAACTGTTGAATTTTTTTTCATCATTTTCATTATCATAGAGATTAGATATTTGTTTATAAGACAATGGAGAAATATTTGACTCCTCATATGTGTTTTTCATGAAAAACATATTAGCTTTTTGATTTCCATATTATCTAGTTGAGTCTAAATCGCTTGAGCTGTACTATAAGGCACTCTAGGTTCCTTTCAAATAATTTTATATCATTATCCCTCCTCATAATTTTTCTTATAATTAATATTTAGAGGGTCTACCATATTGTGTCATTTCCTTTTAAATTCATAGAGGATTAATTCATTAGTAAAATCATCATTTTTCAACTATTTTATCCAATTAACTTTATTATCATACAAATCTATATAATTTTACATTTTGAATAATTTTTTATTATTCTATAAATTTATGAAATATTTAGATCAATGATCTATTTCATCATAATTATTAGAAGGTAATTCATCTTCACTTGAATATTCATCATTAATATTATTTTTTAACAATAAATCAGAAGTCTTGAAGGATAATGATTTCCCCTTGGGATCATATTCCTCTTTTTTATTTTCTTTGTGTTATTACTCACACATCATAAGTTTCTTAATGAGTTACATTACTAATAGTTTACTTATTTCACTATTTTCTCTGAATGAAACTGATGGTTTTGTCCATATAGCTAGTAAAAATATGAGAAGTCTCATTACATGATCATTTTTGAGTAATTTTATTTCCAAGTTAAATAATAATGTTCAAAATATCATCAAACCTATGATATATATCAGAAATGGATTCATCATTATTCATCTTAATAGTATCAAATATAAAATTATAATTATTTAAACACATCTCTTTGACATTTTAGGTTCCCTCAAGAGTTATAACAAGAGCGTAATAAATATAAAAATCACCTGAATAAGGATATATTTTTTCAAAATAATCTTATCCTAAATCCAAAATATAAATCGATAATGGTTTTATAAATAAAATCACATTTATCCTTAATGGAATCTCCATATATAGCTCTAATAGCTATAGGATTCTCATGTTTGTCCTCAATAACTGTCCAAATATCAATGAGAATGCTCTCAATATCGATTTAATATTTAATTTTCATTGATAATATTTTGTTCCACTAAAATAAGGTGGTCAATTAGTTATGGTTCCTTATTTTATATTATTATTCATAAAGAATAAAATTTATAACTAATTGAAATTTATTGATAATTAAATACAACTAAATCACAGTAAAAATTATTTTGAAATTTTTTTAATACCCAATGTTTTTATTAGTGGAACACTCAATAGTAGTGAAATGAGTTTCCTAAAAAATTATAATATACCTATTTAAAACACAAAGTGACCAATTTAATAAAAACACCAAGTTAAATAATAGTATTGAATTATGGACTCTGTTTTTATGAGAAGGTTTTCAATAGTTTGATCAAAGATCAGTTGAAATTTTTTTGAAAATATAATATCCTTTTAAAATAATCCACTACAATTCAAAATATCATGTAAAACACATGTTAAATAAAAATATAATGGTAATTTTTTTATATTTTTAGAAAATAGAAACCAGTTTACATTAAAAAATAAAATAAAAATTGTAATCAAATTGAGGTATTAAATAGGGGGTTTGGTCTCATGCTGAATCCTAATCCCATATACATGGAAATAACTTACTTTCAAGTAGTTTATTATATAATAAACTAATCCCAAATCGAATTAGGGTTTTGGAAACATCTATACTTAAAAATTCCAGGCTATAAAAATGCCTCTTCCACAGTTCTACATGGGAGAAAAGTAGTGCAGGCCACACATGACCACTTCAATAATTATACATTGTAGTATAAATGAAATTGTTTAAAAGAGAGTCTCATGTACACTTTGGTTCAGTACAATAGATTATTATTAATATAAAAAAGGGTAAAAAACACAAGTCTAAATATAAGAACAAGAATAAAAAATAAAACAATAGAGAGTAATAATGGTTGGTGCAACTCATTCTGATCAACATCAATTGCTCAGAAGTCCTAAAATTTCTCTTGGAAAATCTTTAATCGCATTTTCACATACGTTCTAGAAAACATAGTGTCTTGTATGTCTAGAAAATTATTTAGTCTCCTTAAATAAATTGATTAGTGTTTCTATAAACACAATTATATCTATGTATTTTTTGTTATCAGTGCATATAAGTATATATATCTATATCAATGTATCTATGTATCTATGAAAATGATAGGTTATTATAGATTTATATCATTCTAACTGGTCCAACTATCTTTTGCTGGATAATAATAGAATAAGAAAAAACATAATATTAAGAGGTAATTTGAAAAGGTATGATTAAACTTTTAAAATTCCATGTATTTTTTAAGAATATTCATTCTTAAGTACATGTGAATATGACTCTCATTGAATTATAAATATATCCATAGTAGAATTAATTTTTTAATTAATAATTAATAGTTATAGTAGAAGATGTGGTGGTAAATCCTCTTGGTGGTAGATGCACCTGGAGGAAGCATCCCATTGAAGTCACTTCACATAATGGTAACTCCTCTTGATAATATAACTATTTGGTAGTAGTGGTAGATTCACTTTATGGTATATATACTTAGAGGTAACTCCACATATCAGTACCACATTTTGATAGTAGTGGTAACATATTAACCTAATAGTATCATAAAGAAGTTGTAGAGTTTAAATCGTGGTATCTTGTCATAACTGGTGGAATATTGAGATAACCAGGGATATACCTTTTCCAATAATGGTATATAGTCATGGTATATTTTTTATTTATATCATTTTTATTTTTTATATAGAAAATAGTTACCAATTATAAGAACCGATACTTATTATAATCATAATAAACCTTATTTGATATCATTAAAATAAAGAGGTGATTTCTATAAGTCAAAAAGACATTCCATGAGTCTTTAAGAATTTTAATGTGTCAGTTTTACGGTTCACAATAGGTGGCATTGGATAGATCAGTTGTGTGGTGTTCCATTTCTACCACCTTGTGGAGGAATGTTCGTAGAGTGTAACTGTTAGGACCAATAGGACCCGACATACCCTTAAAGGGGGGGGGGGGGGTGAATTAGGGTATGGATATTATTTTTCTAAATTATTCCTGCCCCACTGGATATTGACCTCTTTATTACAAGGGTCACTTTGTTTTCACTTGTGTGTTTATTATGATCACTTATTTTCTTCTTTATATGATGATGATGATTTTATTGTAATGCAGTGAAGAAAGCAGAAAGACACATAGACTTTTACTTTGTTCAACCTCAATGGGCTACGTCCAAGGAGCATACACCGAAGATTTGCCAATATACCAAATCCACTAAATAACACTGATTTTTACAAGGTTTGGGATAGATCACTTCTATTCCCAGGCTCACTGCCTTTACAATGTTTAGGGTCAGCTCACTGCTTTCACAAGGTTCACTCCCTGTTTCACTCTCTCTTGCTCATTTTCAGTGGAGAGGATAACCTTCTTCCTCTATCTTTTCTCACTACTCTAGAAAGGATACACTCACATTTTATATACATGTAGTTCTCTTCATTATCACAAATGAATACATCCCCTATTATATGTGGATGCTCTGTTGAAGTCCAACTTTCACCCGTAGATGAATCTCACATTGCACCGAAGGTATCAGGCAATCTTCCAGCTTTCACGCAGCCCTAAATCACTGCTATTTTTCAACCATACCTGGTTCCCTTCTCTATGCTAGTGCACAAGTTAAAACTAGCACACAAATCCACCTCAACTACTTGCTCGACACAAGCTTCTCGAACTCCAAACTTGCACGACTCAAACTCTTGTACACCCAAACCAATATTGGCGCGCAACCAACAACTTTCACGCTACTTCAAAATATGGCGCACAAGTCCACCTCAACCACTTGCACGACACCCCTTCTTCAAATCAAAACTTGCGCGAATCACTTATTTTCTCACCCAAACCACCTTAGGCACGCAACTGTCACCTGGCACGCAACTTGTACCTACTCGACCACACACCACTTGCACGTCCACCACACCTACACAACATGAGCTTTTATTTTTCCAAGTGCTGAAATCTTCACAGAATGAGGAGGGGTCAAACTCTATTTATAGGCATTTGGACACCCTGTGCGATGGCGCACGAGTCTCCCCTCGGCGCACAAGTTTCAGCATGCAAGTCTCTGCCGCACAAATCACTTGCATGACCAACCCAAGAACATGGGATCCCCTTATCCCTTTTCCATATTTTGATGTTATGATCTTGAAAAACATTAGGGATGCAAGTTTCCTCTCATTAAAATACACGGCGTTCAATTCCCGTTGAAAAAAACCACTCTTCTTGTTGAATCGCCTCAAGATCGATCAATCCTTTGTTGACATTCTTGAATCAAACATGGATCGTTAACCACAGCCCTTGAACTCAACATGCCACCATGAAATCCACTTTTACAAAAAATTTGTATGTCATGGTTTTCTTTGTCAACAATCACAACACAGATGTCCACTTTGTCAACAAGCACAATCACCTCAAAAATGCTTCAATGATACCTTGAGGGATTTTTTCCCAATAGTAACTAGTTAATCTTACTTATTCATGTTTATTCTCAATTTTATTGATATCAATTTTAATTTAAATTATATAAGGAAATGGGGTACCTATATTAGTATAGTAGGAGTAATCGATAATCACATATTCTTAGGAGATTCAATTGAGTACATGGTTCTGAATTGGGAATGGAGTTCCATAATAAAGTGGCGCATGGGGTTTGTAAATTCCATTAGATCTGTAGTAGAGGTTATGTTTCTAAGTGGTAGGGACAATAATATCATCAGGGTTTTTCTAATTATAGAGTCAAGTAGGAGATCAAGGCATATATTTGGGCTAGATACATGCAATTTAAACGTGTGAATTGATTACAACATCAAGAAAACTATGTTTTGAGTTAATATTTGGTGATTCCACCACGGTGTCCTCATAATTTAACAACGATCATATTATTTTATATTTTCCTATTATGTTTATAGTTTGAGGCTAGACCTAGAGTACTTTTATATGATGATCTCGATCGATGTTCCTTTATAGTCATGATCTGTGAGTATTTAGAGGTATTGGTATTATTCCAAAATGATTAGTTGTTATATATTCCTTTGGGATTTATTTATGTTATAAGGGAAATGTTTTTATGTGATCTTTTAAATGGGTTAGAAGTCTCATTATCAAACTCACATTTATTGTTACCATTAATGAGTATTATTCACATTTATTAAGGGTGGCAGTTATACCTACATCAGGGAGTATGATATTTAGGTAAGTTATATGGAACATTACCTTAAGTATTTGGGTGGGATCATAACCATGTTTTATATTGTTATTCAAGATGATGAGGAGATTTTCCAAGCAGTATCTAATTCCATATTTAACTAATTTTAGGACATATTTCTCAAATTTTTCATGGGGATACTACTCAAGTGAGATATTGAGTTTATGATTGATATTTTCTTAGTTAAAAAGAACATATCTATTTTACCTTGTTGCATGGATAATATAGATCATTGGAATATAAAGGATTAGTTATTGGTTTGGGATGTTAAAGGGTTTATATGGGAGAGTAAGTCCCCTTAGGGCACTCTAGTTTTATTCTTAATGAATAAGAAAGGTTCATTGAGATTATGTTTTTATTATTAGAAGTATAATCTACAAGTAATTAATAAATTGACCAAAATTCAATGTATCAATGATATTTGTAACCCATTGAGGGTGGTTAGAGTGTTTAACCTGATTATTTTTAGACTATGATATCATTAGTTCAAGTTTAGACATTTTGGTATATCGCACACTACTTTTAGTTTTAGAGATGGACTATAAAAATACATTGTGATGTTGTTCAGTTTTTAGATGTTTCTATAATTTGTGTGGATGTAATGAATATAGAATTATATATTTATTTTTATTATTTTGAGTTATTTTTTATGTATGTTATTCTCATATACTCTCAGTTCTGTGATGATCAAACTTGACGTTTGGAGATTTATCTAAGTATATATAGTGTGAAGTGAATGTATGCTATGTTATTGAAGTTTTAGTTATAGATCCATTATGTGAGCATATTGGGACATGTGATATGATAGGTTGATATAACAATAGATCCTGAGATGGTTGAGTTTGTAGTTTATTAGGAGTGTATCAAGAGTATTTTTATGATACGATGTTTCTTGGTATTGGATGGTCACTACCTAAGATCACAAATAAAATATCCTAATTGGAACTACCAAAGTTAGCCCTAACCATGAAGGGGGTGATATTACTCTAGCAATATTCTTATGATGGAGCCTTTCAAAATCTACAAGGGAGGTTGAATACAACATCGATAATAATATTAATTGATTCGAGAGAAGAGTAAACACTATATTGTGGTGCATCAGGTTTCCAAATGTGATCAAATTTCATATAGAAGGGTCATGTAATTTCTTATATATCCTAGAAGTGAATTATAATAGCTCGGGACCCAAACTCCTAAGTCTTGTGGTGAAATCTTGAACACTACATTTCCTACATTGATGCCGATAAGGGTAAAATAATTTCAATCATACTATTAAACATTAATTTGATAAACATGGATCAATTATATTTTAGAGGACTTTTTGGGGTTATATTTTTAGATAATTAGTAAAAACTCCTATATAAATAATTCATAAGTGGTCGAGTGAACATTTCTTCCATTTAAACCATTTTTTCTTATTTCTAATTAGGTCATTAAGATTGTCATTGTGAAATAATTTATTTTTTATAAATCATTCAGCATTATTATTTAAAATATATGGATAAGGAAACACAATAAGGGTTATCTCAAATTATATGTAAGGGTAACAATATTAATTAATAATTGAATGTCATTAATGATCATAACAAGTACATAAGGGTATGGAAAGATAATATTTCATGAGTAATTTGTAAAATAATTCACAACCATAGACACCAACATCATAAAATTTGAAAATATAGAAAAGGAAATAGTCAAAAGGATCAATAATCATGATCCATGTGATATTAATCTCAATCATGAGGAAACTTATAATCCCATAGAATTCAAAATGAAAACACATATGTAACTTGGGACATCATATTTACTTTTCTCATTAAATCACTCTTTCAAATTGAATAAACATATAGTCAAAATCTTTTCTCAAGGAATTATAGTGTTATTAGGGAACTAAACATACTTATTTTATCATTTAACCACCCATCATTAGTTTATTATAGAACCACCCATCATTGGTTTATCACATAACCACTCGTTATTGGTTTACCATTTAACTAACCAGCCTTGGTTTATAATGGAATCACTTTTACTTGGTTTATAATGGATCTACCCATAAACGTATATAATTTTAACGATCCATAACCCATGTAGAATAAAATATTTCAATAAAAATATCTTTGAATCATGATCAACCTATAAAAATTAAATTTGTTCCATAATAATTTATTTAAAATGTGATTAACCCATAGAAAAGAAATAGATTCCATAAAAACATCTATTTAACAATAAAAATATATTAAAATGAAGAATTAGTATGATATTAATGCAATTTATTCCCAAAGGATGATATGTAACAATGAGGGTTGTCGAAATTGATGAATTTAAATTCCATTAAAAGATCATTAAATCTTTGTTGAGGAAATTAATCTTTTCATTTGAGTAACATTCCAAGTGTAAGCTCTGTGAAATAATAACATAAAATTAAACATTAAAATTCATTAAAATGAGGATTATAATGATACAAAATATCAATGGTGTTTTATATACAACATAAAAAAGAATATATTCTCATATCATAGACATATGTCCCATAAAAGGAAATTTAGGGTGATTAACCCTTACATAGACCATAAATTTAATGTGTTAAAATTAAATGAAATAATTATATGTATGAACTTTAGATTATCATAAAATTATTGGAAATATAAAAATAGAAATTCAAAACTCATTACACATATAATCTTATAATATTGAAGATAATGAATTATTATTGTAACATAATGATTAAAATTGAGTTATGAAATACTTTTCCACATGGTAAAATTAAAATCAAATCCACTTGGATGATGTAATTAGAATTGAAACATAAAATAATATTAAATTTTAAGGATTTATGTTATTTAATTTAAAATGGTCATTATATACCCCATATAACCAAAATTAGTTTCATAAAAGAACAAGTGTTCCAAAGAAGGATGTTTTGAGAAGAAACCATTATAACATTGGTAATCTATGGATAAAGACCCCATAAAAGAGATAAAATTATATGGATTTGTAAATACAAATAATATTCCTTAAATTAATCATAAAATAAATTCATGGTTAGTATATGCACCAAATAATATAAATAAATGGGAAATATGGAATATATCTTTCATAAATAAAAGTGAGATAAGAAAACCCCTTACCTTGGGTCTAATTCATCATGATTTGTCATTAAATTCCGGAATATTACACATATATTAATTAATTGAATAATTTATAACATTTATAAATTATTATTATTAATTTTATTTCACTTATAAACATTTTATATACAATTTGAGAATCAATAATGTTTAATTCATATGTTTTGACCATATTTGTATTTTATATCAAAACTAACATTGAAATGTCAACTAAGGTCAATGTGGTATATATATAAATATATAGAATAATAATAATGAAATAATTATCATATTTATAAAAAATTTTACTTTCAAAACCAATAATAAAATTTGGTTTTGAAAACTGAACAATTATTACAATCATAGAGAGGGTAGGTTATATGTACACATGAGTAATGTTCCCATTTTTCAATGACCATTATGGGGTGAAGGTAAGTAATATTTTTTCTTTAAACAATTATAAATATATCATAAACCATTATATTTAATCATATATTCTTATATATATAATTCTTGTTTTGTAATAAGAATCACATCACTTTGAAGAAGCGGTAGTTCTCACTCCCACGAATGATGTTATCACTTTTTCAATGTGTAAAATTGTAAGAAAAAAATGATATATTATATTTATAGAAATATAATTATGTCATTAATATCATATTTATTTCATTTATATAAGAGTTTTTTTAAACTAAACCTTAATAAATTTCATATATATCATGGAAAATCACATCGCTTTGAGGAGGTGGTTGTTCACATGTCCACAAAAAAGTTATCCTATTCCCACAAAATAGAATGCATGAAGGTACGTGTTATATAATTATTAAAGGAGAATAAATAAATCATTAATATCATAAATATAATATAAAAACATTATTTAAATCATTATTCAAATCATGAGATGTGGTAATGGAAGAATGAATGACATCAGTTTCTAAGGCGGTAGTCCTATGTACTCATGAACGATGATTTCATATCCCAATTTATAGAGGTGTGTGAATTTATAGTTTAAAAAATTAAAATTAAAACACATATATATGTTGATGATAAATATTATAATTATTTAATGTTGATATAACAATAATTTAATATGTGGATAAATAAATAATCAAAAGTTCTCATTGAACAACATTACCTCTTCTTTGGGAAACTCCTTTTGGTTTGCAGCAAATGACATCATTGGTTTGAATTATTCCCAAAGTTAGGATTATAGGATTGGTGGAGGGAATTATGGAGTTTATTTTTTCTAGGTTTTTATGAGAGAAAAATCTTGATATGTGTGAATATAGGGGGATATGTGGTAGCCTTTTATAAGTGAGGGAGAAGAGACACTTGGTATTTTTGGAAACAAGGCTTTGTGTACCAACGTTTTTACCAAAAAAGAGGCATAAATGACGTACCAAATCAATTATTGGAAATTTAGTGGCAGAAATATGTCCATAAAATGGGATTTTAACAAGATCTTATTTTATTCTCTATCTTATGTTTAATGTTTAACCATTAATTAAACTCATTTTTACCTTAATCACTCTGATTAAATTTAAATAATTTCATTAATATTCTCAATAAAAAATTATTTTGACCATACATCCCATTATGAAAAATTATGACTCCAAATATTTAATAATTGTTTCCAAATTCCAATCAAAGAATTGGTAGAATTGAATTTAGAATTTATCCGATAGACGAGACTGAACGACGAGTTTTGAAAGTAAAAGTTCAAAAGATTGAAATGTTTCTATATCTAAATTCATTATAAAAATAACTAAAATTACCTAATGTATATTAATATATTCATAATTAGTCTAATTTAACAT
Source organism: Viscum album (assembly GCA_963277665.1). NCBI lineage: Eukaryota > Viridiplantae > Streptophyta > Magnoliopsida > Santalales > Viscaceae > Viscum > Viscum album. The sequence continues at coordinate 1,781,412,849 of OY728157.1, forward strand.
ATAAAGAAATATAAAATATTGGTTAATTTTATAAATTATTTAGATTATAACCCCATTTTCAATTAAAATTCAGTATTTTCACTATTCATTAATAAGTGAAATTTCTCAGTAAAATATCACAAATACACCCTAAAATAATTTTCATATTTATCCTTAAAATAAGAATTTAATTTTTCAAATAAAATTTATAAAAGTTTCAAATTTTTTTATTAAGAAAACCATACCATTTAAAGGTGAAAAAAATGTAATATAGAAATAATTACAACTTCTTATGCTTAAAATTGGATTTGTCAATATTTATTTCAAGTAAGACTTATCAAATTAATTTATAGGGTAATTATTTAATATATTACATAGAAATTTATGTAATATCTTTGAGTAATAGTGAATAATTAAATTTATTAACAAAAAAATTCATTCTGGTTATAAAAATAGTTTCCTAGTAAAACTCAGACTTTATATTAAATTTGGTTTTATTAAAAAAATTAATTATTTGGTATTGTATTAAAATAATTCACTTAATAAACATATATAAATATTTTCATAATTTAGTTAATGTTATTCATTCCTTCTATTCCAACAACTAGTTGATGACTATCATATTAAATATTAATAGGATATTTTTGTTCCATTAAACTCAGGCATGTGTATAACACACATTATTGAAGAAACCCAACGGTGCATGCAAAAAATATAAAAATTATGTTTTGTATAATATTATATATGCTATGAATTTAATCTAATTAAATATATCAAAGAAAATTAATTAATTTAAAAGAAGATATTTTTCAAAATCTCGAGAAGTAACTTCTTACCCCCTAAAATTGAATTCTGAAGTCAAAATTTATCTTTACAATAAAAGGAATAAATATTTTAGAATTATTTTATTGAAACCCAAATCTTAAAAATTAAATTAATAAAAAAACCCTAAAAAGTGAAATTAATAAATATAAAGGTCACATGAGGTTTCACAAAACTAAGTTACCACATTAGAGAATATAAGTGGTAATGGGGCAAGAGAACAAATAATTATAGAGAGTGTTTGAGGGAATTTATAAAAACTAACTGAATGATCAATGGATTTTTTAGGGCCTAAAAACCATAAATATCTGTTAATAAAATTTCGATCGATTCATCATAAATTATGGGACTATGAAAAAAGTTTTTTCTAGGATCCCTTTTCGAGAGATAAGGTGTAAGATCACAGACATTGTAGCGGTATGTCCATGTTTAAATTTAGGTTTCAAAATCTTATTTTTTGTTAATGAAATGTTTCTTAGGATTATGATGGGCCTTTATGGTTTTCTAGGGGTTTGGGACATGAAATAATGGAAAACTAGGCCAACCTGCGCAAGGCACATTATTGGTGAGTGATTAAGTAAACAATGAAATGTGGGTAAAAAAACCATGTAGCCTTAGATAAAGGGATTTCAAATGATTTGAACATAGTTTTTCAAACTCCGTGCCCTCCCTTGGTGACTGTTTGCCTCATCATCCACTTGGATAGATGAAGGCATAGGATTGTTGAACAGTTTGGAAAACCATGTGGCCAAACCATATGCTTTTCAAAAAGTAAAAATTTACATGTTTTCCCTATGTATTTTTAAACCCCAACTTGAATTCTCTCTCATTTATTCCCCTCTCAACCATAAGGGTGAACCAAATCGACCGAATATTCCCAAGGGTTGTTATCCTTCGACTCATGGATGTTTGGGGTGTCATTGGTTTTGGATCAAAGCTTCAAATTTTGGATTCAAGGGGTGATTAAATATAGATCCACGAAAAAGGTTGAGGGTGTTTTTATTATAAAATTTGAGGAATTTTTTATAGAAGTTATATCCCCTAATATTTATATAGATTTTTGCATTTATGGTTGTGTTCTTGGTTTTCCTCTAGTTTTTTTGGTTCCTTTTATATGATTTGGTTAAATAGTGGTCTAAATGAATAAATGAAAACCTCATAATCCCTATGGAATTTGTTGAGGATTATTTTACTGGTTTAGGGCCACCCATGGGGTGTTCTAACATTCATGAACAAGGATCATGGTAGTATTAAGCATGTAATTGTCTTATATTGAATTAGATCCCATGTTAGAAGCATTGACCTATCAGTTTGAATTATGTTTTTCCATGATATTAGTTGTGTCTGGTGGTTGATATTGGTATAGGGGATTTTTTTTATTTAAAATTAATTGAGTGGGACATAATAAGGAAATTATGCTAAGTGATTTATGAAATGGGCATGAAATTATTAAGTGGGTTAACTTATACGAAATAGTGAATATATTAAATGGGTACTTGCTTGTGATCTGATTAATTTGTTTAATGGGATAACATAAGAGAATTAATGAATATGTAAAGGGGATAATATATAATGATTGTTAAACATGCCAAATTAGTTAATGAATGAAAATTATTAAACATTCCAAATTGGTTAATTTATAGAAATTCTTGAATAGGTGATGTAAGTTATCATATGAAAGATGTTGAATATTTTAAATGGGTTATGGAAAGAAAAGGGAAATGGGTTAAATGAGTTATGATTAGAATGTGGTAAATGAGTTAATGAGTTAATGAATAAATATGATTTTTCCTTTAAATGGAATGTGAAATGATAATGTTATTTATATTGATCATGTAATGTTTGTGATATGGTATATGTGGTAAATGGATAAATAAGAATGTGCACATGGCTTGGTTATTATGGGGTATTGGACTTGAGAATATATTCCCACGAATCAAGAAAGACTGAGGCTCTAAACCCAGCCCCATAATGCATGGGTTAGAGAAAGGGAATGAGGATTTATACCTCTAATAGATACATTTTAAGAGACGACCTAGATCAAGGCTCAAAGGTATGTGTGATGTGATTGACTATGAAATTCATATTCCTAGATAGATAGGGAATAAGATTTATAACCTTATTCTTAGTAATTCATCTGGTTATGCAGTTGTGTAAATATTGTAAATTCCCAACCCATGGAATTTGTGATTGTAATGAATTATGTGATGAAGGTGGAATAAATAATTAACATGAAACATGTGATGAAAATAAATTTAGTAAATAAGATGATACAAATACCTAAAATGGGAATAATGATGGAACATGTTAAATGAAATATTGTATAACAATGGAACCCAGGTTATATTTTTTGTTTACCTTTTTATTTATTTCATACTTTCATACACTATTTGATTAGACTGGAAATTTTATAGACACCATTGGGGGTATCCTACTGATTTTTACTCACACCCTGCTTAGGATGCTAATTGGTAGCTGAGCAGACTTCATTGTTTCAGGTCAGGAAAATAGAAAAGTCCATATACTAGTCCGTAGAGTTGGGCTTGGGATGTGCATGGATGAGGATACAAACTTGAATTCATGACTTATTTTGGATATTCAGCTATTTTTTTTGTTTTTGGTTTTATTCAATTTTAGCATAGATAATTTTGACATGGCCTATTTATAATTTAGTTGTGTTTGTACCATATTTGGGAAATGGATAGTAATGCATGTTTCTGGTTTATTTTTTGTTTTGTCACTTATTTCGTAAGTTTATACTTTTTCTTACTATGGTAAGTAGGGTATAGTCACCCCATGAGATTTATTAAACCCTTGGTACTAGTGAAAAAACTCTAGAATATGGAGAGGCACACTTGAGGCCATGTGGCGACTCGGATCAGGGCACCGATTTGTAGCTCCTGAGTTGGGGATGTTACAAATTGTTATCAGAGGAGTTCTTTTCTCTATCATAAAAATTGGGAATGGTATATGGGATATTAGGAAGTGATGATATTTGTAAATGAGATCATTCATGGGAGTAGTTAACCCATGTATAAGGTAAAACACAAGATTCCTCGGTGGGAGTTGTTGTTATTGATATGTGTTGTTACAGTTGAATGATATTTCACCATTGCGTATATCACTTGTTGTGTGATGTGACTATTTTATCATAATTTTCTTGTGGATAAAATAGCATGGGGTTTTACATTCATGAATCATTTTAGGCACCTAGGGATTTTTGTGGGATTTATCATGATAGGCACACATGAGATGGGTGTATGAGACATGAAGTGTAGGATGAATTTTACTTCCTTCAAAATTTTAGGAAATGGGTGTATAATAAAGTAGATGAAAAAAGGTAAGTGAAATGAATGTAAATGAATGGTTAAATAATGTTTTGATTAATGAAATTATATAAATGAGTCAAATTTTTTGGTTGTGATAAATTTTAAATAAGGCATGGTGACTAAAAGAGAAAATATTTTTGTTATGATGGTAGAATAGTTAAAAAATTATTCATGAAAATGGTTTTCAATGAGTTAAAATAATGGTTGTTAAAGGTTGTGAAATGGGATAGGTGTCTAAAAGAGAATTTTTTTCATTATGGAAGTAGAAATGGTTTAAAAATATTATTTCTAATGAGATAATTTCATCCACATTGGTTAGATTTTCCAATTTTGACCTCGACCAGTGGTAGCACTACTAGAAAAACAGGTATTTGCGACGGGGCATTTGCGACGGGATCCCGTCACAAATGGCTTTTTGCGACGGGGGCCCGTCGCAAATAGCCCGTTGCTGAAAACGCCGTCGCAACTACACTTATTTGCGACGGGCCCGTCGCTAAAGCCTTTTTTTGCGACGGTCATTCTCCCCGTCGCAAATATTATTCCGTATTTTTTGTAAAAAACTTTTAAAAGACCTTTTGCGACGGGACCCGTCACAAATACCTTTTGCGCCGGTACCGTCGCAAAAACTATTTTTTAAAAAAATAAAAAACTATTAATAATACTAGTATTTGCGACGGGCATAGTATCCCGTCGCAAATACTATAAAAAAATATAAAAAATAAATTATTAATAAATTATTTTAATTAATATAATAATAGAATTATAATTCACAAATAAAAATAATAAATTATTAATAAATTATTTTAATTAATATGATAATAATAGAATTATAATTCAAAAATAAAAAATAATAGAATATTAATAAATGATTTAATTAATATAATAATATTAGAATTATAATTCATAAATAAAAAAAATATTAATAAGTTATTTTAATTAATATAAAAATAATAGAATTATTTTACATTCAAATATTAAAATAATTCAAGTATTACAAAAAATATAATTAAATTATAATATTATAAAATTTTAATATATATATAAAATTTAATATTATAAAATATAAATAATATTATTATTCATATTAATATTGTTATTTAAAAATATAATATTATTAATATTTTATAATGAGACAGAAACTACGAATAAAAAAAAATATTTTGATTTCACAAATTTTATAACATAAATACAGTCTCTAATCTGAAGGGGGGGGGAGGTGGGGGATCTGCAGATGGTGGTGGAGGAAACTCCATCCTTAAAGCATGAGTGAGTCGGCGCATGTACTCCATCTGCTCTTGATGCTGCTGCTGCCACCGACTCGCCTGCTCCTCGTACAGCTGCTGCTGGCGTCGACGCTCCTCCTCATGCTGCTGAAGCATCTGCTCCTGCTCCTGTCGGAGACTCTCTATCTGTGCAGTCTGAGATCGCAACTGATCCTCATACTGCGTAGTAGATGAAGATGCACGAGCTCCTCTCGAGCTGGACGCCGACATCGCAGCACTGCCATAATAATCTCCGGGAGTCAGTCGAGAGCCGATACCAACTACCCGGCCCTTCTTGAAGGCATACTGGGTGGCCTGCATCCATGCCGCTTCATCAAACTGACGGGCAGTGGTCTGATCTGATGACTCGGCCTGACTCTCAGGTCGGGCCTGTGACGCTGCGGCCTCATTTGACTCCTATAGTTGCAATTTAAAATTAAAATTGTGAATATATTATATGCAGTTAATTTTTAAACTTGAAAACAAATAATACTGACCACAATGGGATGCTGACGATCACCTCTGAGCTCCCCAGTAGCAGGATCACTATACATCCTCCGATATACGTCGTACTCTGTAATATCGGGGTGCTCGACAGCCTATAAGAATAAAAAATAAACTGTTAATATTTACAGTTATATAAAATATTTATAAATAATGTACGTACCAGATGCTGTCTATGAGTACTGAAAGAACGACTCCCAGCTCGATGAGTCACCTCCTGTCTCCCCCGATTCTGCCTCCCCACCGATGATCTCCTCTGAAAGGAACCACTCAACCAGTGCGCACATAATCCATCCCATACATGGGATGAAATATACTCTGGTCGGTGTGCTCTACATGACTCGTCAAAATCTGACACTCATGCTTTCTTCATCACAGCTTTTCTTAAATTGTGCAAAAACTGACGAAGGCAATCACGCATGGCCACCTCCCATGCCTCGTGGATGGTGTCACGCATGGTATCCTCGATCGGATACCATAAACCCTACAAATAAATCAAAATATCAAGTTAGAAATGAAATAATTTTCAAAATAAAAATTATTTATTTACGTACGTACCAACCAATGGCCGAACATGGCCTGCTGCACATCAATGGGAATCTGCTCCCATGTGGTCCACGACTGAGAGAAATAGTTGCGCAAAATAGCGCTGCCCTGTCCGACTGCTATATGCGGAAAACTGAAAAAATAATAAACATTTATTATGTGAATAGATTAATGAAATCTTAGTAAAATTTACAGGTTATCACACAGGTTATCACACCTCCGTGTGCGTGGATCAAACCCAAGACGTGGACGTCGCTCGGGGACGGGGTCAGGAATCATCAATCGTGCAAGACCGTGCCCCCTCCGCATACTCCATGGAGCGCCTGCAGGCTGAGGGTCATCTGTCAGCAACTCATCCGCATCGAAAGTCAGGTCAGCATCCGCCAACTCACGAAATGTGGCGTCGTCCATCTGAAACAGAAAATATTAATGTTAGCAAATAATTGATAATTACTATTATATATACATATATACATATTATGATTGTATATAAATACAATGGAATGCTATCAGTGTTCATCTTCATCATCATCTTCATATATGTCAATGTCATATTCATATTCCTCCTCAATATCATCGATATCCATTCGAGTTACAATTGCTTCATCTCTTACCACTTCAAATTCATATGTGACATCAATTACATCATCGTCATCACCGACTCTTAAATGTGGGGTGTCGTCATCGATACACATGTCTCTTTGTAAAAAAGATTGATTTTGAGTACTCTCTTGAAAAACATCAATTCTTTGCACATCAGTGAAAGCACATTCACTTTGACTAAACTGATTGTCTCGAATTTTGATTTTTATTACACTCCACCAATCAGTCAATTCTCTTGATGTTGCACAGTACTTCGCGTAATAAACTTGATATGCCTGTTGAGCCAATAATAATGGTTCATTTACTGCGAGAACACTTTTACATTTAATATCGATGATTCCATGAGTCGAATGAACACGCACGCCTCTCTCTGTATCCAACCACAGACATTTGAACATGGTTATGTAATGTTGTCCAAGATAACAGAGTTCAATGATTTCATCAAGTATGCCATAAAAGTCAACTTCATTTTCTCGATGATGAGATCCTCTCAAGCTAACTCCACTGTTCATTGTTTTTTTCGATTCCCCATATGCATGTGTATGGAATCGAAATCCATTCACCACATATGCATTATAAGTTTTAACAAGCTTGGAAGGTGGGTTACTCAATACACACAGTCGTTTGTCAATTTTATCAGCATGTCGAGACACCTGAAAATTTGTGAAATAATTATCAATATAGTAAACTATACATTGAATGAGTTGCTAAAATTTATGTTACCAGTTTTTGAAACCACTGAGAGAATTTTTTCAGTCGACGTTCTTCGAGAGCAGCTGCTGTAATTTGTGGAATTTGTTTCTTGATATGATTATCATAAAACCTATAAAAACCAAAGTTATTTACTGTAACATAAATGATAGAATAAGTGATATAAACACTTACAGTACAACTGATGTCATCTCTTCACAGTTGAGCAGAACATACGTATGAGCTCTCTGATGTTCATTATCTGAAAGCCAGCGTTCATAAACTCCACCAAAACCAAGCTCTGACTGGTTGAAAACAAATAATTGATTGTCGATTTCATCAATATTCCTCTCGTTCCGTCCCATTCGGTTGTGTTTTGAAGGATACTCAGATTCAAAATAATGGGAGCAGAAAAAGGATATTTCCTCTTGCAAATAATCTTCTGCAATAGATCCTTCAACAGATGCTTTGTTACGTACTTTTCTTTTCAATTTTTGCATGCATCTTTCAAATGGGTACATCCATCGAAACTGTACCGGACCTCCACATTTGGCTTCATATGGCAAATGTAACATCAAATGTTCCATTGAGTCAAAGAAAGACGGCGGAAATATTTTTTCCAGTTTACATATAATTACAACAACATCTTTTTCAAGTTTTCCTAAAGCATCATAATCTGCCATAGCCGCACAAATTTCCCGAAAAAAAAGAGACATGTCAGTTATGGAATCCCAAATCACAGAATTCAACAGACCTATTAATCCAATGGGTAGAATTCTCTCCATTATAACATGACAATCATGACTTTTTAATCCAGTAATATGAACATTCTTTACACATCTACCCAAATTGGAAGCACAGCCATCTGGAAGTCTCAAATCTGCAATCTACTGACAAAATAATAAACGGTTTTCTTTAGACAATGTATAAGCTGCTTTTGGTTTCAGTAACCTTTCTGTTCTGACATTCTCAAAGAGTTCCAATTCTGGACGCCTGCAAATTTGGGCAAGATCTAAACGTGCATTTACATTGTCTTTGCTCTTTCCTGGCATATCCAAAACTGTATGAAACAAATTATCAAAACAGTTCTTCTCAATATGCATGACATCCAACATGTGGCGGACCAATAAATCAGACCAATATGGAAAATCCCAAAATATGCTACGTTTAATCCAATTGTGTTCTTTCCCAAATCCAGAAATTTTCTGTTGGTTTATTGTGGGACCAAAAGTGTTGGGAGGTAATGAAAATACAACTGATTTTAACTCCGAACCTGATAGCATTTTTGGAGGTCCATCCATTTCAACTGTTCCTTTTCTGAAATGAGATCTGTTTCTGCGAAAAGGATGATCAGCTGGAAGAAATCTGCGATGACAGTCAAAATAACAAGGTTTCTTTCCATGAATGAGCATAAATGCTTTGTTCTCTCCCATACAGTAAGGACATGATTTTTGACCATGTGTACTCCAGCCAGATAACATCCCATAAGACGGGAAGTCACTTATTGTCCACATCAATGCTGCTCTCAGTATGAAATTCTGTTTCGTTGCAACATCATATGTACTAACACCAGTACTCCACAATAAATTTAATTCATCAATCAATGGCTTCAAATAAACATCAATATTTTTCTTCGGATGCCCTGGAATTAGTAAAGTCAAAAAGATATATGGCTCCTTCATAAACATCCATGGAGGTAAATTGTACGGAGTTAAAAAAACAGGCCAACATGAATATTGACTACCATAAGATCCAAACGGACAGAAACCATCAGTGGAAAGGCCCAGTCGAACATTTCTAGCTTCTAAAGAAAAGGATGGATGCACTCTATCAAAATGTTTCCATGAATCACCATCGGCTGGATGATTCAAGCTTTTATCGGTTGAAATATTCTCTTTATGCCATGACATCATTGTCGCTGTATTCTTAGACATGAATAAACGCTGAAGTCTGGATGTAAGCGGAAAATATCTCAACTGTTTTACAAGAATCAAACCAGACTTCCCGTGTTGTCCTTCTTTATATCTCAGTTGCCCACATGTGGGACAACTATCCAACGACTCATTTTCCCCAGAATATAAAATGCAGTCATTTGAACATGCATGAATCTTCTGACAAGTAAGTCCCAAATTTCGAACCAGCCTCTTACTTTCATAGTAATTTGCAGGTAAAACATTTCCTTCAGGTAACAGTGTTTTCAAAAAACAAAATATCTGGTCAAAACAGGTGTTTGACATTCCGTTAACTGATTTGATAGCCATAAATTTTGCAACTACTTCTAATTTGCTCATCTTGCAGCCAGGATATAATGCATCCTCAGCAGACTTCAACAACTCATAAAATTCAGACGGTACCAACTCAGGATTTGAAGCTATATCAGCCGGAGTTTCTGTATATCGAACAGATGAACCTGCAACATCATGTACTAAATCTTGAAACTGGGATGGATCCGGAATCAAGTTGGTATCACCTGCTCTGGAACTACGTTCACCGTGTTGATACCAAAAAACATAATCTGCTTGAAAACCAAAACGCAAGAGATGTTCCCCCACTTTGTCAAATGTGTCAAACGTTCTCAATGCACATTTTCTACAAGGGCATTTTATTTTTTCCTTCTGAAACAAATTCTGGATTTCATGCCGCAAATGATAAAAAAATCTCCACACCCTCTATATATACTGGATTTAAACCAGAACCATTTGGATTTCTACGTTGATTTATCCATATGCGGTCATCTAATAATGACTGTTGACGACCTCGTTGTTCCATATTTTTCTATAAAATATAAAATCATTACTGATTTTGAATAATTTGTTAGAAAAAACACTCAAGCAAGGATTGAATATATTGACAATAAAGCAAAACCTGTTACAGATATTGATAATTTTAATATTATATTGATTTTTTTTTAATAATACTAATATAATTTTTTCATAAATATTTATTATATAATAATAACATTATTACATTATCAGTATATTTTATTATTAATATTAAAATAATATAATTTTATATATTATATACAATTCTCCTTTCATATGTGTGTTTAACATTCTGTCTCCACATGTAATATTGACATTCACTTTCACCTCTCCATTGGCGAGTAGGTTGATAATTTTGAAAAAGAATGCCAATATTACATGTGGAGACAGAAAACACACAGAAAAAAAAGAGAATTGTATATAATATAGAAAATTATATTATTTTAATATTAATAATAAAATATACAAATAATGTAATAAGGTAATTATTCCTAATTATTGATAATTATTCCTAATTATTGGAAATTATTCCAAATTATTGGTAATTATTCCAAATTATTGTTAATTATTCCAAATTATTGGTAATTATTCCAAATTATTGGTAATTATTCCTAATTATTGTTAATTAATACTAATTATTCCTAATTAATACTAATTAATCCTAATTATTACTAATTATTACTAATTATTACTAATTATTAGTAATTATTACTAATTATTAGTAATTATTGGTAATTATTGGTAATTATTACTAATTATTGGTCATTTTTACTAATTATTGGTCATTATTACTAATTATTGGTCATTATTACTAATTATTACTAATTATTGCTAATTATTAGTAATTATTGCTAATTATTACTAATTATTGCTAATTATTACTAATTATTTCTAATTATGACTAATTATTACTAATTATTAGTAATTATTACTAATTATTGCTAATTATTACTAATTATTACTAATTATTCCTAATTATTACTAATTATTACTAATTATTCCTAATTATTAGTAATTATTGCTAATTATTACTAATTATTGCTAATTATTACTAATTATTGCTAATTATTAGTAATTATTGCTAATTATTACTAATTATTGCTAATTATTGCTAATTATTACTAATTATTGCTAATTATTGCTAATTATTGCCAATTATTGGTAATTATTGGCAATTATTGGTAATTATTGGCAATTATTGGTTAATTATTGGCAAGTATTGTTAATTATTACTAAATATTGGTAATTATTGTTAATTATTACTAATTATTGTTAATTATTACTAATTATTGGTAATTATTACTACTTATTGGTAATTATTACTAATTATTGGTAATTAATACTAATTATTGGTAATTAATACTAATTATTGGTAATTAATACTAATTATTGGTAATTAATACTAATTATTGTTAATTAATAATAATTATTGTTAATTAATAATAATTATTACTAATTATTCCTAATTAATACTAATTATTCCTAATTATTACTAATTATTACTAATTATTGGTAATTATTGGTAATTATTGGTAATTATTGGTAATTATTGGTAATTATTGGTAATTATTGGTAATTATTGGTCATTTTTAATAATTATTGGTCATTATTACTAATTATTGGTCATTATTGCTAATTATTACTAATTATTGCTAATTATTAGTAATTATTGGTAATTATTACTAATTATTGCTAATCATTACTAATTATTACTAATTATTACTAATTATTACTAATTACTGCTAATTATTCCTAATTATTACTAATTATTACTAATTATTCCTAATTATTAGTAATTATTGCTAATTATTACTAATTATTGCTAATTATTACTAATTATTTCTAATTATCAGTAATTATTGCTAATTATTACTAATTATTGCTAATTATTGCTAATTATTACTAATTATTGCTAATTATTGCTAATTATTACTAATTATTGCTAATTATTGGCAATTATTGGTAATTATTGGCAATTATTGGTAATTATTGGCAAGTATTGTTAATTATTGGCAAGTATTGTTAATTATTGGTAAGTATTGGTAATTATTACTAAATATTGGTAATTATTGTTAATTATTACTAATTATTGGTAATTATTACTACTTATTGGTAATTATTACTAATTATTGGTAATTAATACTAATTATTGGTAATTAATACTAATTATTGGTAATTAATACTAATTATTGGTAATTAATACTAATTATTGTTAATTAATAATAATTATTGTTAATTAATAATAATTATTACTAATTATTCCTAATTAATACTAATTATTCCTAATTATTGGTAATTATTACTAATTATTGGTAATTATTGGTAATTATTGGTAATTATTGGTAATTATTGGTAATTATTGTTAATTATTACTAATTATTGTTAATTATTACCAATTATTGGTAATTATTACTACTTATTGGTAATTATTACTAATTATTGGTAATTAATACTAATTATTGGTAATTAATACTAATTATTGGTAATTAATACTAATTATTGGTAATTAATACTAATTATTGTTAATTAATAATAATTATTGTTAATTAATAATAATAATTACTAATTATTCCTAATTAATACTAGTTATTCCTAATTATTACTAATTATTACTAATTATTGGTAATTATTGGTAATTATTGGTAATTATTGGTAATTATTGGTAATTATTGGTAATTATTGGTAATTATTGGTAATTATTGGTAATTATTGGTAATTATTACTAATTATTGCTAATTATTGCTAATTATTGGTAAATATTGCTAATTATTGGTAATTATTGCTAATTATTGGTAATTATTGGCAATTATTGGTAATTATTGGCAATTATTGGGAATTATTGGCAATTATTGGTAATTATTGGCAATTATTGGCAATTATTGGCAATTATTGGTAATTATTGGCAATTATTGGTAATTATTGGCAATTATTGCTAATTATTGTTAATTATTGCTAATTATTGTTAATTATTGCTAATTATTACTAATTATTGGTAATTATTGGTAATTATTGGTAATTATTGGTAATTATTGGTAATTATTGGTAATTATTGGTAATTATTGGTAATTAATACTAATTATTGGTAATTAATACTAATTATTGGTAATTAATACTAATTATTGGTAATTATTACTAATTATTGGTAATTATTACTAATTATTGGTAATTATTACTAATTATTGGTAATTTTTCCTAATTTTTCCTAATTTTTCCTAATTTTTGATATTTATTACTAATTATTCCTAATTATTACTAATTATTGCTAATTATTGGTAATTATTGGTAATTATTGGTAATTATTGCTAATTATTGGTAATTATTGGTAATTATTGGTAATTATTGGTAATTATTGGTAATTATTGGTAATTATTGGTAATTATTGGTAATTATTGGTAATTATTGGTAATTATTGGTAATTATTGGTAATTATTGGTAATTATTCCTAATTATTGGTAATTATTCCTAATTATTGGTAATTATTGGTAATTATTCCTAATTATTCCTAATTATTGCTAATTATTCTTAATTATTGCTAATTATTGCTAATTATTACTAATTATTACTAATTATTACTAATTATTACTAATTATTACTAATTATTTCTAATTATTTCTAATTATTACTAATTATTACTAATTATTACTAATTATTACTAATTATTACTAATTATTAGTAATTATTCCTAATTATTACTAATTATTGGTAATTATTGGTAATTATTGGTAATTATTGGTAATTATTGGTAATTATTACTAATTATTACTAATTATTGGTAATTATTGATAATTATTACTAATTATTGTTAATTATTGGTAATTATTCCAAATTATTGGTAATTGTTACTAATTATTGGTAATTATTACTACTTATTGGTAATTATTACTAATTATTGGTAATTATTACTAATTATTGGTAATTATTACTAATTATTGGTAATTATAACTAATTATTGATAATTATTACTAATTATTACTAATTATTGGTAATTATTACTAATTATTACTAATTATTCTTAATTATTGATAATTATTGATAATTGTTCCTAATTATTAGTAATTAAATGAATAATTATCAATAATTAGAAATAATTACCAATAATTACAAATAATAACATTATTAATATATTTTTTTATTAATATTAAAATAATATAATTTTCTAATTTATATACAATTCTCCTTTTATCTGTGCGTTTTCTATCTCCACATACAAATAATACATGTGAAGACAACAAACACACAGATGAAAAGAGAATTGTATATATATAAAAAATTATATTATTTTAATATTAATAATAAAATAGACTAATAATGTAATAATGTTATTATTCCTAATTATTGGTATTTATTACTAATTATTAATATTTATTCTTAATTATTAAAAATTATTACTAATTATTCCTAATTACCATTAACTATAAACAATACTAATAATTTAAATTTATTAAGTAATAAAACAATGTAAACATAATTAAATTACAATTAATTAAGAATAATTGAAACTAATAAAAAATTAAAAATAAATAAAAAATTAAAATGAACATAAATACCTTGAAAATTGATCTGCTCTGATCGTTCTTCAAAACATTAATATCAGCTCCAGAGAAAAAAATTAAACTGGAGAAAAACTGAACTCAAGAAATATAATTTTGAGAGAAGGAGAAGATAAGGAATGAGAATGAAATGAAAAAAACGGATGGGGGTATTTATAGGTTAGATTATTTGCGACGGGCCCATTTGCGACGGGTATCCCGTCGCAAATAATACTATTTGCGACGGTACCCGTCGCAAATACCTTAGCCAACATTTATTATGGTCAACTGGTAAATAGTTATTTGCGACGGGTCCCGTCGCAAATAACCACCTGCCGACATACTATTTGCGACAGGGGAATATTCCCGTCACAAATACCTTTTACCGCCGCCGGTTATTTGCGACGGGAATATTCCCCCGTCGCAAATAAGTTTCCCGTGATTTGGCTCGCAAACCGCGCCAGTCCTTTTGCGACGGGGAAAGCTGTCCTGTCGCAAAAGGCTACTTATTTGCGACGGGCAAATAACCCCGTCGCAAATAAGTTTTTCACGGGACTATTTGCGACGGGATTAAATCCCGTCGCAAATAACCCGTCGCAAATGCCCTTTTTTCCCGTAGTGTAGGAATGGTTGAGGGTAGTATTAGAGATGAGATCACGTCCGTTGGGATGTTGTATGTGGAGTGATTTTATTATATAAAGTAGTGTATTTTCCATTGTGTTCTACACCATTTGAACTTTCGTTGAGATGTTTTTTGATGAAATAAGTTTTAAATATGAATTCAAATAAGTATGGATTTTTGAAATGTTGGGCAAATAGAACATTATATGGTGTGAACCTTTGGGTTTCCAAAATTGTGATGTTAGTTATAAGATAATGTGTAATGATAGATATTTTGGTGAAGAACAACATTGATTATTTCTTGTGTTGTTTATATAGCCCTTTGTATGGGTGGTTTTGGAAGTGAGAGTTCCCTAGGACAAGGCCTTGACGAGTCTCGATTTGTGGATAAAGGGGTGTTCCTTTTTATGATTTCAGTTGAGATGTGAGCTTGAGGTTTCGAGACATTTCTTGATAATGTGTATGTGGTAACCCTTGTTAGTTTTAATTTAATGGATTGTATATTGGAATTAATATTGAGTGTATTGATTTCAGAATCATTAGTGATGGATATTTTTTTTGTGGTTGAGGCGATCCATGTTGGTTAAGATCTTACAAGCTATGTTTTAGACCCTAGAGTAGTGGTTTTGGCTTATTGTGCCAACAAATGTGTGCAAGTATTCATGGTGAATCCTAGTGGTAATTTTACAGGGTTCATGGGATGTAGGGTTCCAAAATTGGGGTAGGAGAGCGACCTATGAGTGGTTACTTTCAAGAAGATAAATTTATGTGGCCTAGAGAGAGGGCCTAGTAACTTTCATTCCTTAACCATAGTCGGAATGTTGGTATTGTTCGATCCTCGAGAGTGACTTGTGGGAGTGTTCGGCCATTTTTTCAGTGATATTAGATGCATGAGGCACTTGTGGATGTTTTGTATTTTTATAGTTGAAGATTGGCCTAAAGGGATAAGTGAGAAGGTCACTTGTTTTGGGATATGTGATTCTAGTTGTGATGGCGAGTTATTAGTCTTGTGAGGAAAAAAGGTGAATTCATGGGAGGTTAGACTAGTTTTGTAGGTGCTTCAGAATAGGAAGTATGGGATATGGTTCAAGGGTGGAAATCAATTCACAATGGGTACCATCAAGTTTCAGTAAATAGTATGGTTGTTTCCTAGTTCTTTCAGAAAGGGAAATTGAGTGAATGTGGTTGGTTGTATGGTTGGTTTTAAAGGGTTGCGTTGTCTGGATGTCTAACCCTCATATTTGGACGATGAATAATGGAATCCTCATGATCGTACCACGATTCACTGTTTTATTCCACCCTTACACCACAGTTTTAAACTAGTTTTGTAATGAATATTCCAAATATATTAATAAATTTAACTTCATTTTTGAATAAATCAATTAATGTTAATCAATATTATAATGGTCAATGTTACTTGTTTTTATTGTTTCAATGTAGGTGGAGGTGATTTGGAGGGCCTTTGATGAAGTGGAAGAAAAATGGGCCAAAATTGCATGGATCCGTGGACATCTGTCCACTATTTTTCATAGTACACGAAATCCGTGCATCCAAATGGGCTGCCATTTTGTGGGCCTGTCCAACATTTAATAGGCTACATTTCATATTAAGGAACCCAATGCTGATTCGGCTTCTATAGGGCCCATCCGAACTGATCTGTCCAAGACACCGAATTTGGACCAAGTCAAATGTGGTGTTCTATATTTTATCAATATCTTGAGCTGTGGTTGCAAAATGGTGCCAACCATTCGGTGGAGATAGTCAAGAGGTAGGGATACAACCTTTCTATTTTCTCCAAATCGAGATAAGACTGTCTGAAGGCCGAAACGCATGGTACAAGCGGATTGAAGAAATCTGTGTGCCTAAAACCACCTCCCAATTTTCCTATAAAATGGAACCTTGGGATCCCCATTTGAAAGATTTGCCAAGAGGCAAGGTGCTGCCATTTTGGAGTCCCCAAGGAGTCTTATCAACATCCCTAGAAGTTCTGGAGGCTATGGGAGGTTCTACTTCAACATCTTCTTCTTCTTCCCCTCCCATTGGTTTCTAAACCCCTTGTGATCACTCGGGGAGGAACGTGATGTACATCCTGAGCTTCGTGTTTGTAATATTTGAATGATCTTTTAAATTCCAGGTTGTTATGTTGTTTTTCATCATCCTCTATTCTTATTTTACTGAGTTATGTACTGGTATGTCATGCTCAACTCATATGATCAGGTTTGGGGGTACCCATTCATGTGATGTTTCACACACCGTTCACCACATTCTTTCCCCCTTTCAATTGCGGTGTTTGTGTGGTTTATATTGGTCAATTGAACTCACACAAGCACTGTCAAGGCCATGTAAATTTATTTCATGGTATAACAAATAAATAACATACAAATCTGGAAAGCGCATAGAGTTTTTCATGTGTTTCCTTGTTGAGTTTTGGTTATGAAGTCAAACACAATTCACCCAATCATCGGCGGTGTCCGGTGAATCATTGTGTGTTTTTGACTGAACCCTAGGAGGTATCCTAATATAAACTCAGTAACATTCTAGTTATAGGTTTTACTAACCAAGGATTAAAAGATCATAACATTATATCATGAAGCGATGAAGGATAAACATCATGTGAGTACCCCGGGTTGATCACGCTTAATTAATTCTGTTAATCTATACTTTGTTTTATATCTTCTATTTTCTATTGTCATCTTTAATCATCAAACCCAAGTATTATAAAACCCCATTTCACTTTTTTAATTTCATAATAAAAACCACATTTTAGAATTAATGATCTAAGGCTCCGTTGAGAGACGACCTTAGGGTTGCTGCAATACTGTAGAAATTCTAGTTAAAAATAAACATCTAATTTGACGCGCTCGATAACGCGGTCAAATTTTGGCGTCGTTTCCGGGGAGCCAAGATCATTTTTTTCTTTATTTAATTTTATTTATTTATTTTACTTCTCAATTATTACTCCTTTAAATACCCCACCCCCATTTGATTTTTTTTTGTTTTGGTTTTTGTCTTTACTTTTGGTTGTTTTTGGTGTGTTCTTTATCTCTCTCTCTCTCTCTCTATCTTCTTCTCCATATACCTCTCTAATTATATAGTATAATATTCTATTCTTCTTTCACCCTTATTAAGTTTTTCTTTTATCCATCTTAAATAAAAAAACACAACAAACAATCAATCAATCAAACCAGACATCATTGTTGCATGACAAGATCTGGTAAAGGAACACTACTTGAATTTGATCCTAAAATTGAAAAGTCACTTCACACACAAATCAAGGAATCTAGAGAAGGTCAATCAAGTAACATTGTGGAACCCCATTTAAAACCTCAAGTGGTTCTAAACCAACCAAAAATTGAACCCAATCAAACCCAAGAAAATATGGCTGCAAATAATCAATCTTTAAAAGAACTTACCACCCCTGATGTGGAGTACCAACCTGCGTACATACAATATCCCAAGGAAGCGGCCAATTTTGAGCTAAGATCAGGCCCCATCCATCTCCTTCCAAAATTCCATGGTCTTTCCGGTGAGGACCCTCACAAACATCTAAAGGAGTTTCACATAGTGTGCACCACCATGAAACCCCAAAATGTGTCTGAGGACCTCATTAAGTTTAGGGCCTTCCCTTTCTCCCTTGATGGTGTAGCCAAAGATTGGATATACTATTTGCCTTCCAAAATTGGGGGTTGGAATGACCTAAAAAGTCTTTTTCTAGAGAAGTTCTTCCCTGCCTCCCAAACTGCATCAATTTGGAAAAAAAATCTGTGGAATTAGGCAATCACAAGGAGAGACCCTTCATGAATACCGAGAGAGATTCAAAAGACTTTGCTCAAGCTGCCCCCACCGCCAGATTAGTGAACAAAATTTAATTCAATACTTATATGAGGGACTTATCCCCATGGATTGTGGAATTATTGATGCTGTAGATGGTGGTTCCCTAGTTGACAAAACTCCTTCTGCCGCTCGTGACTTAATAGCCAACATGGATCAAAATGCACAAAAATTTGGTACACGAGCTATTGCACCAACCCGAGGAGTTCATGAGGTAAGTCATTCAGCCCTAGAACAAAAGGTAGATACTAAACTTGATGAGATGCATACCCTTATAAGGCAATTATCTCAAGCACAAGGTAACTCACACTCTACTTCTATTCCATTGCATTGTGGTATTTGTTCTGATAACACTCATTTTTCATACCAGTGCCCACAACTTCAAGATTCATCTGAGTCCTGTGCAGCTGTGTTCCCAGGGCGTCCATTCCAACAAGCGCCTCCCTTCAAGAAAGAACCATTCAGGCCAAATCCAAACCCCGGGTGGCAAGCACAACCACAATACCGACAAGGAGGAAAATCAAGCTACCCCAAGCAGAATTGGTATCAACAAGGCCAAGGTATGAAACCTTCTTATCCTTCAACATCTCAAAACAATACTCCTCCTCCCAAGTCTGAACCAAGACTCGAGTACATGGTGGAACAAATGGAAACCCAAAACCTTCAGTTCCAACAGACCACACAATCGGCAATTCAAGACCTACGACCTCAAGTGGGACAATTGGTGAACACCATCGGTGAGCTTAAGATGCAAGGGTCTGGACAACTACCATCCCAACCCATTTACAATCCAAAGGACAAAGGTAATGTATGTGCAGTTACACTTCGTAGTGGTAAAGAAGTTTCTCCTTCTACTGATTCTGCACAGCAGGTATGTCCCCCTCTTGAAAACTCTCTTTCCCAACCCTCAAAAACTTCATGTAAAAAAAACAAGACAAAAATGGTAATCGAATAGTCATTGATGATTCAAATGAACAATCCATTCCTCTTCCATTCCCTCAAAGACTCTCTAAATCTAAGAAAAACTTTGATAATGAGATTGACAATGAAATAATGGATACATTTAAAAAAGTTCAAGTTAATATTCCATTGTTGGATGAAGTCAAGCAAATTCCCCGTTATGCCAAATTTCTTAAGGAGCTTTGCACCCATCGACGAAGGCTGAAGGGGAATGAGAGAGTCAACCTGGGAAGGAATGTCTCGGCCTTGATTCAACCAGCAATGCCAACCAAATGCAAGGATCCCAAAACATTCACCATACCTTGTACCATAGGGGAGACCTTATTTTCTGATGCTATTCTAGATTTAGGTGCTTCCATTAATGTAATGCCTCACTCCGTGTATACTTCTCTACAGGTTGGAGAGCTTCAACCAACATGCATTGTTGTGAAACTTTCCAACCGGAGTACAACACATCCAAAAGGATTGATTGAGGATGTCCTTGTTAGAGTGAAGAATCTCATCTTCCCTGCTGATTTTTACATTCTTGAGATGGAAGACACCCGAACCCAAGGACATGACCCTCTCATACTTGGGAGGCCATTCCTAAATACAACAAAGACGATCATCAATGTTCACAATGGTACATTTTCCATTGAGTTTGGTGGAGAAAAGGTAAGTTTTAACATCCTTGAGGCTATAAAACACCCCGTTGAAGAGCACTCCACTATTCTTGTCTATTTGATGGAAGTGCTCTCAAACGATGCACACACACACAATTCTCTCCTCAACCCAAACTCTAATTCTTTTTTGTTTTCTTCACCCTTGGATGATTTGAGTTTTGGTTCTTCTTTTAAATGTTGTGTGGGTTTAGAAAAATGTAAATTTTGTGCTTTAATTGATGAGTGTGTTTATTCTGAGGTACCCATGACTATCGATGATTCTGCAAATCTCATTTCAATAGATTATCTTTCCTTTGAGAATAAACATGAGTAGATAGATAGTTTCATGGACCTCACTCCCCCTAAATCCCCTCCCTAAATCCAGAAACAACCAGTGTTTGATCTTAAACAACTTCCTTCTAATTTAAAATATGCATATCTTGAGGGTATTGACAAATTACCCATCATTATTGCCAATAACCTCTCTCCACAACAGTAATTGAAACTAATCAATCTTTTTAGAGAGTGTAAAAAGGAAATAGGATGGACATTGGCTGATATTCACGGGATTAGCCCATCTATTTGTATACACCATATACTTTTGGATGATGATGCTAAGCCCGTAAGACAATCTCAACGCCGGTTGAATCCCACTCTCCTTGAAGTGGTAAACTTGGAAGTCAGTAAATTACTTACTGCAGGGAGAATTTAACCTATATCTGATAGTAAATGGGTTAGCCCAGTGCAAATTGTGCCAAAAAAATAGGAATAACAATTGTGTCAAATTAAAGGAATGAATTGGTTCCAACATGTGTGCAAAACAGTTGGCGAGTCTGTATTGACTACGGTCGACTGAATCAAGCCACACAGAAGGACCACTTTCCTTTACCTTTCATTGACCAAATGTTAGAACGATTGGCTGGTACGTCCCATTATTGTTTCCTTGATGGCTATTCGGGTTATTTCCAAATCCATATAGCCCCTGAGGATCAAGAAAAGACAACATTTACCTATCCATTTGGCACATTTGCATACAGAAGGATGCTATTCGGTCTATGTAATGCTCCTGGTACTTTTCAGCGATGTATGTTGAGTATTTTTTATGAGTACCTTGAGAGTTTTATGGAAGTCTTTATGGATGATTTCACGGTTTATGGTTCTTCTTTTGATGATTGTTTGGAAAACCTAGGTTCTGTCCTCCACCGCTGCATTGAAAAATATCTTGTTTTAAATTATGAAAAATGTCATTTCATGGTTGAGAGGGGGATAGTTCCTGGGAATATCATTTAAAATAAGGTAATTCAGGTTGATAAATCTAAAATTGAATTAATTTCATCCCTTCCATTTCCAAAATGTGTTTGTGAGGTGCGATCTTTCTTGGGTCATGCTGGTTTTTACAGCCGATTTATTATAGACTTTAGTAAGATCGCACTTCCCTTATCTCGGTTGTTACAAAAGGATTCTGAATTTGTTTTTGATAAAAATTGTGAGGATGCATTCAATTCACTAAAAAAGAGTCTCACATCACCTCCCATAATCCAACCACCAAGATGGGATCTCCCCTTCGAGCTTGTGTGTGATGCCTCTAACTTTGCAGTTGGGGCAGTTTTATCACAACAGGTTTAAAAGGCTCCTCAGGTCATTGCGTATGTCTCGTGTACCCTTGACCTTTCCCAGGTAAACTACACAACCACTGAAAAAGAAATCCTTTCTATTGTGTTTTCCTTGGAAAAATTTCGTTCATATCTTCTAGGGTTAAAAATCATTGTCTTCTCTGATCATGATGCCCTTCATTTTCTCCTAGAGAAACATGAAGCCAAACCCCACCTCATTCGGTGGATCCTCTTCTTCCAGGAGTTTGACCTTGATATTAGAGATACGAGAGGGGTAGAGAATGTGGTAGCTGACCACATTAGTAGTATTTCCCCACCATTGGACCATCATGTTGACTCACCCCTACCCATTGGAGAATTCTTCCCTCATGAGAACCTTTGTGATGTTGTGGACCTTACCCCCTGGTATGCGGACATTGTGAATTTTCTAGCAAAATCTAGGGTCCCCACTGATTTTAGCACTTCCCAATCCCAGAGACTTAAACATGATTCTCGATGGTACATTTGGGATGACCCGTACTTGTGGAGAATTTGTATTGACCAGGTTGTTCGTAGGTGTGTTCCTGACCATGAGTTTACCTCTGTTTTGACCTCTTGCCACACCTTGGCATGTGGGGGCCACTTTGTCTCTCAATGTACAGCTCAAAAGGTCCTTGACTCTGGATTATATTGGCCAAAATTGTATAGAGATGCCCATAGGTTTTGTAAATCATGTACTCGATGTCAATTCACAAGTAATATCTCTAAGAGGAATGAAATGCCCCAACGGCCCATGTTATTCTGTGAAATCTTTGATGCATGGGGCATTGACTTCATGGGGCCTGTTCCAAATTCATTTGTCTTTGTATACATCTTATTGTCTGTTGACTATGTATCTAAATGGGTGGAATCAAAGGCCACCAGGACCGATGACTCTCGAGTGGTTGTTGATTTTGTGAGGTCCCAGATTTTCAGTAGGTTTGGTCTACCAAGATTCATCATTAGTGATCAGGGTTCACATTTTTGCAATCGTAACATGAAAAACTTTCTTCGTAACTATGGGGTTGTTCATAAAGTCTCCACTGCATATCATCCCCAAACTAACGGGCAAGCATAAATTTCAAATCGGGAAGTTAAGCGAATCTTGGAGAAAACGGTACAACCCAATAGGAATGATTGGATTTTGCACTTGGATGATGCACTTTGGGCATACCGTACTGCTTTTAAAACACCGATCGGAATGTCACCATATAGGATTGTGTTTGTAAAATCTTGTCACCTCCCGGTAGAGGTAGAACACCGTGCATATTGGGCTGTTAAACAATGTAATATGAACCTTTCAGATGCAAGTGAGGAAAGAAAGCTGTAGATTCAAGATTTGGAAGAAATTCGACGTGATGCATATGAAAACTCCCGAATCTATAAAGAGAAGAAAAAGGCTATTAATGATAGCATGATTCACCAGCAGAAGTTCCATATTGGTGAGAAGGTCCTCATGTACAATTCCAGGCTTAAGCTCCACCCAAGTAAGCTTCGTTCCCGATGGCTCGGTCCTTATACTGTTACTAATGTTTACCCTTTTGGTGCAATACAGGTTTTGCATGAGCAGAGTGGAAGAAGTCTTACCGTCAATGGGAAACAACTTAAACACTTGTATGAGGATTTTCCAAAGCATTCGGTGGAGGAAATCCACCTTCTTGACGCATCATACCAATAAAACACACCAGGTTTTATCCTTCCTTCTCACATTTTCAATTATTTCAGTGAGGACACTGCACATTCTAGGTGTGGGGGGGGGGTGGATACATTCTTGGGTTAGTTAGAATTTTTCATTGTTTTCTCCTTTTAGTTTTTCTTTTTAGCCTTCTTTATGGTATTTTTATTTTTCCCCATCAACAATTTCGAAATTCCATGATGTGGCGACCATAAAGTGGGAAAAGTAAAAATAACATAACGAAGGCTAAAAAGATTATGTGTGTGAGTTTACTATCAAGGAGTGATTTTTAGTGAATTGGTTTTCTGTCAATGATATAAATGGTCGTATCTATGTGAAACCTTTGAGATGATTGATGCCCTTTGTGTGAGTAGTTTTTTTGGAAAACTTTGTCACTAATCTCTCCACAAAGTTTTGCACCAAACCACAATGTGTGATTATTTCTTACTTAATATAAGGTAAATATATGTTGGGTTAATATTTTTCAGCTTTAAATTATATTTCCATACGTTTGTTCCATATCTGATCTGTTTCATTAATGTACCAGATTAACCTATACGTGTGTACCTAATGTCCGACTATTGTACGCCCACAAAAAAAATTATTGTGTCTTGGGCAGGTCAAAAACCACTCCTCCTCAACCTTTGATCTTGTTATAACTATTTCAATTAGTGTCATGAGGAGATCAAACAAGGGTTGAGAGATGAGTGTGAGATTTGTTCCAATTGCAACTTCAAAAAAATATAATAAATGAGGGGAGTGATGAAATGTGTAACATATGGGGATATCTAGGTCAGGAGTATATGGTTTGACTTCTGGGAATGCTTAAATGAGTGGGTCTTGAAATATGATTGCAAAGGATGTAGGACAGGTTCAGTGACAAAATCATTTAAGCTGAAAAATGTTAAAATAACATATATTTATTGGATAGAAAGTGGAAAGAATAGCATGGAATGGTTTTCACACACACACATGGAGATTTAGTGTCATGTTTTACTTCTTAACTCCTTTCTCAATTGGGTATCATGAATTTTTTCGAATTTCTCTATGATATGATTTATGAGACATATTTTTCTATTTTCACTAGGAAGAACTCCTTGGTGTGGTTCGTGCATTGATCACTTTACTTTAACTAAAATTTCCTCAAATGATAAATCTTCAGGATGTTGTAAATATATATATATATGAATCATTTTATTTGGATATGTGACTTT
Organism: Viscum album; assembly: GCA_963277665.1. Lineage (NCBI taxonomy): Eukaryota > Viridiplantae > Streptophyta > Magnoliopsida > Santalales > Viscaceae > Viscum > Viscum album. The sequence continues at coordinate 1,781,438,448 of OY728157.1, forward strand.
TCCCAGGAGTGCAAATATTTAGGTGTGGGGGTGTGATCGTACCACGATTCACTGTTTTATTCCACCCTTACATCGCAGTTTTAAACTAGTTTTGTAATGAATATTCCAAATATATTAATAAATTTCACTTCATGTTTGAATAAATCAATTAATGTTAATCAATATTATAATGGGAAATGTTACTTGTTTTTATTGTTTCAATGTAGGTGGAGGTGATTTGGAGGGCATTTGATGATGTGGAAGAAAAATGGGCCAAAATTGCATAGATCCATGGATATCTGTCCACTGTTTTGCATCGTACACGATATAAGTGCATCAAAATGGGATGAAATTTTGTGTTCCTGTCCAAATTTTAATAGTCTACATTTCATATTAAGGAACCCAATGCTGATTCTGCTTCTATGGGGCCCATCCGAACTGATCTGTCCAAGCCACCGAATTTGGACCAAGTCAAATGCGGAGTTCTATATTTTATCAATATCATGAGCTGTGGTTGTCAAGATGGTGCCAAACGTTCGGTGGAGACATTAAAGAGGTAGGGCTACAACCTTTCTATTTTCTCCAAAGAGAGATAAGACTTTATGAAGGCCGAAACGCGTGGTACAAGAGGATTGAAGAAATCTGTGTGCCTAAAACCACCTCTCAATTTTCCTATAAAATGGCACCTTGGGCTCCCCATTTGCATGATCGGCCAAGAGGCAAGGTGCTGCCATTTTGGATTCCCCAAGGAGTCTTCTAAACATCCCTAGAAGTTCTGGAGGCTATGGGAGGTGCTACTTCAACATCTTCTTCTTCTTCCCCCCCCCCCATGGGTTTCTAAACCCCTTGTGATCACTCGGGGAGGAACATGATGTACATCCCGAGCTTCATGTTCGTAATATTTGAATGATCTTTTAAATTCCAATTTGTTGTGTTGTTTTTAATCATCCTCTATTCTTATTTTATTTAGTTATGTACTGGTATGTCATGTTCAACTCATATGATCATGTTTGGGGGTACCCATTCATGTGATGTTTCACACACCGTTCACCACTTTCTTTCCCCCTTTCAATTGCGGTGTTTGTGTGGTTTATATTGGTCAATTGAACTCACAAAAGCACTATCAAGGCCTTGTAAATTTATGTCATGGTATCACAAAGAAATAACATACAAATCTGGACAGCGCATCGTGTTTTTCGTGTGTTTCCTTGGTGAGTTTTGGTTATGAAGTCAAACACAATTCACCCAATCATCGGCGGTGTCCAGTGAATCATTGTGTGTTTTTTACTAAACCCTAGGAGGTATCCTAGTATAAACTCAGCAACATTCTAGTTATAAGTGTTAAAAACCACGGATTAAAAGATCATAACCATATATCATGAAGCGATGAAGGATAAACATCATGCGAGTACCCCGGGTTGATCACGCTTAATTAATTCTGTTAATCTCTACTTTGTTTTATATCTTCTATTTTATATTTTCATCTTTAATCATAAAACCCAAGTATTATAAAACCCCATTTCCATTTTTAATTTCATACTCAAAACCACATTTTATAATTAATGATCTAAGGCTCCGTTGAGAGACGACCTAGGGTTGCTGCTATACTGTAGAAATTCTAGTTAAAAATAAATATCTAATTTGACGCGCTCCACAATGCGGTCACCTCAATGTTGATTTTTGGCATACAATACAAGTGTTACAAAAGTGGGGTTATATGATTTCATTATAAATGTTACGCCCTAGGTGTGGGTGGTCATGCAGTTGGGATTGTTTATTTGAATAGTTTGATTTTTGGGTGATATGTTGAGAGTTCCTTGAGGAAAATATAGCTTATGGACCAAGAGTCTTGGTCAAGTGTGTATGTGTAAATTTGGATAGGCTTCGGTGATGAATGGATTTTGAGAACTAGAGTCGGTTTAAGTGTGTTGTCATAGGAAAGTGAGAGACCATGAGTGCTTTGAAAAGATCTAGATTTAGACACACACACTAATAGATCATGATTCTAATTGGGATGGGTGAATATGTGACTCGAGATAAGCACCTATCATTCACTATAAAACCAAATTGGGAAGCGTGGCTATAGAAGAGTACGTTGGTTTTGATTTGTGTGGTGCACCATTTCATTTTGGTTGTCAACTAGGAAGTTTGTGCTGGAAGAATTCAAGTGGTGTAGAGGTAGTAGTGCCAAAGGAAATGTTGGTACATGACTGCTTGGTGGATGGTCCTGGAAAGGTTGTGAGTCTTGGGTGGAAATCACACATGAGAATTGGTGGTCAATTGATGATGAATTGTCTATGGAAGGGAAGCCAGAGACATTCTACAGGTTAAGGTGTCCTATAGTGGGAGTTGACATCAGTGAAAGAAAAATTGTGGTGGTGTTCTTTGATGATATCATAGACTAATTTTAGATGGTGATGATCATTTCCAATAACCTGACATCATCTTGGGTATATTGAGAATGGTATGGATTTACATTATGTGACATGGATGTGTTTTATTGGATGCAGGAAATCATGGAGTTCGTGCTTTGGGGGCCTGTATATGTCGAGCTGGATGGTGGGACATACACCATCGGTAGTTATGGGTGAGGTCCTCGTGATGGAACATCTATTGACGAACATCATAAGTACCATTCTCAGATGCTAGTAATGGGTGTTAGGGGATTCATGTGTTGTTGTTCTATGAAACATTAGATTACCATGACCATGTTTTGGGGTTCAACTTATTATTCAAGCTGGAACTGTGGTGGTTGGAATTCTTCGAGGAAAGTGATTGTAATTACACTCCTAAGGTGGGGAGTGATAAGTTAGTACAATATGTGTGGATTAGAGCATAGAGTTGATGTAGTGGCATTAATATTCCTTGGATAAACATGTGAGGTGAATATTAGGATCCTTAGAAGAGGGACATGTGATCCTTTGGTGTGGTGGTTGGTTATTCCAAGCATTGGATTTGAGGTCGGGGTAGTTCTAAGAGGAATCTAAAATGCATGTGTTAGAAACATAGATGGCATGATAATTGGGGTTTAGTGTTAAAACCACAATATAGACTAATCATGTAATCTGGTAGGCGTGATTGAGTGACCATGGAGTGTCATTAGGTGTGAAGGCATCTTGGTCATCTGAGATAATGACATTCCAATTGTGAAAATGAGAGTTTCCAAGATGATTCAACCAAGTACATCCCAAATTATCTTGGAGTGTAGGATGTATGTGATGATATGTAAAACACCATAGGATTATTTTTTAGAGTGAAATATATGTTTCATAAATTGGAAATAGTCTTTAGTAAGAACTTAATAACCCATTTTCAGTTGATGGATAATAGGAGTGTCTGTGATGAGAATGTAGATGTGTGCAACAGAGCACGTTGATGGTGTAAATCATAGTGAATGTCATTATGGAGGAGTTATACTAGAAGTCAAGAAAGTACCCATATATTTGTGTTTCATGATAGTGTTGGGACTCAAGAAAGAATGTTTCCCTAAACGATGGGAAAGTGGTAGCGTTCCAATAGTGTAATATGGGTGATCGAGGAAAATCTAGTTGTGGTGGTCTGACATGATATGATAAAAAGGAATGGATGTGGAAAGTGGTGAACAACCTCTAGTGTGATGTTTATTGTGGCCAAGGATTTTTAGAAATGAAGTCTTACTTGAGGGAGGTAAATTTTTCCTAAATTTGAAATGGGCGTTGTGAGTATGTATTTCTGAGTGGTTTCAATGGAAAGGTTGAATGCCAATAATAGAATATTTCCTTATGGATGTTCATCTGAGGTGAGTTGGGAAACACATCAGGTATGTCGCAAAATTATAGTTGATATTCTATGGGTTCTTTTAATGGGGGATGTTCCAACCGTAGAAGGATGGTGGGGGTGAGATAGATTGTATGGTGGGGATCTCCGCAATGGGTAGGAGGTCGGTTGATGACATGGTCGGTGTTTTAGGTTGAAGGGACTCGAGTAAGATCCATTTTGGTGATTTGAAATTGATTACAGGCATTGATTCAGGTTTGACTGAAAATGTTCATTTTCTATTTGGGTTGTGTCTTGGATTTTATATAATCAGATGGGATAGTCAAGTCTAGAGTTTTGGATCAATGTGAGTCGGGAAATGTTGTTTGAATGACTAGATGTTTTAATTGGGTGGTTTCAAGTTTGGGTCACCATTAAGAATTTTCAAAACCTGGTAAAATGGAACTAAGTGATTTGGGTGATGAGTTTTGAATAGTATATGACCGATAGGGTACTTATTACCTCTTATATGATTGTATGATGATTTTCTTGAAGTTTACTTGCATCATTATTTTCGAATTTTTCCTAGGATTCCCTTGGGAGTTCTTTTTGTTTTTGTTTTGTTTGAGGTTCCTGCATCCTTGAGGAGCATTCAGTTTAGTTTTTAGGTCATAGTATGAATGTATTGTGGTGAATTAATTTTCAATTGGTTCGCATTTTATGGAAACATGGATATTTTTAGCGATAAACATGGGATAAAGAGTCGGATATACATGCTCAGTGGCCTGATCTCTTTTTTTGAAGCTCAATGATGCTAGGGATTGCAGCTCGATGATGATCCATTATAAGTTTCAGAGGTTGTACGATTGTAGACTTTTTGGTGGTATTTACTTGTTTAAATTTTTGTTTTAAAATCTTTTTTTGGTTAATGAAATGTTATATGGGAGTATGAGGGGCCCCAGGGGGTGTTTTGGAGGTTCAGGACATTAATGGAAGGAAAAATGGGACAACGTATGCATGGCGCACATGTGGAAAACAATTATGTAAACCGTGCAAGATGGGTCTCCAAACCGGGAATCCTTGGACATGGGCGTTTTGCACAGTTGGTTCTTGGTTTTTCAAACCATGTGGCCTCCACAGGTAACCATGTGACTCATCCTCCACTTGGACAGTGGTGGGAGCATATTTGGAACATGGTTTGGAAAACTATGCCAAAAAACCATGTGCCCTTTAGATTGTGAAAATTTACAAGCCTTACCCCTCAATAGTTTTAGACCCTCACTCAAGTTCTCACCCATTTCCTCCCCTCTCAACCCTAGGGATGAACCAAATAAACCCAAGCTTCCCAATGGTGGTTCTCATTTGATTCATGGTTTTTTGGAGCATCATTGGTTAATGAACGAAGCTATGGATTATAGATTCATGGGGTATTTAAATCCAGATCTATGAAAAAGGATACGAGTGCATTCATCATAAAATTAGAGGTAGGTGGTCTACAAGTTATATCCCATGGTTTTGTAATATATTTTTTCATGATTGGTTTTGTTCTTGTTTTTTCTATTGTTGGTATTTTGGTTCCTTTGATAGGATTTTGTAAAATGGATGGATAAATGAATAAATGGGACCCTCATGATTCCCATGGGATGCATTGTGGATTATTTTACTGGTTTAGGGCTATCAATTTGGTGAACCAACATTCCTAAACATAGATAGAGACAGTGTTAAGCATGAAATTGAATTATGTTGAATTAGATCCCTTGTTATATGTGTGGAAATATCAATTTCAGTTATGTTTGGAACCAATAGTGGTTGTGTCAAGTGGTTGATATTGGCATAAGGTATTTTTTTTGTCTTAACATGAATTGAGAGGTACATAATAATGAAATTTTTCTAAGAGATTTATGAAATGTAAATGAAATTCTTAAGTGAATTAATGCATAAGAAATGATTAATTTGTTAAACGGGAAAATTATTTTGAGATGAAAAATGTGTTGAATGTGATTACATGATAGAACCTATAAATATGGTAAAAGGGTAATATATATTAATTTCTAAACATTTCAAATGAGTTAATGTTTTTAAGTTGTTAAACATGCCAAATGTGTTAATGTATTAATATTTTGGAATATATTAAGTGATTTATCATATAGAAGGTGTTGAATGTGATTAATGGGTTAAGGTATGACAATGTAAATTGGTTAAATGAGTTATTTTATGTAATTGGTTAATGGGTTAAGGAGTTAAATAATTAAAATGATTTATGTGTTATATGACATGCGATGTGTTTGTGTTATGTTTATTCATTGTATAAGGTTTGTGATATGGTATATGTGGTAAATTTAAAATTAAATCATCTGAACATGACATGGTTTTTGTGGGGGTATTCGACTTGAGGATATACACCCATGGGTTGGTTTAGACTGAGGGTCTAAACCCCACCCCATAATGAATGGTTTGAGAGGTGGACCGAGGTGTTATACCTTTAACAGATGCATTTGATGATACTACCTAGACTGAGGATCCATGCTAATTGGGATGTGAATATTTATGAAATTATTCTCTCTATAGAGATAAGGAACATGATTTATACCCTTATGCTTAGTATTTATTTTTACAATGCTGTTATGAAAATAATGTAAATATGTAACCCAATGAAGATGTAATGGGAAGGAATTATGTTATGAAGATGGTCTAAATGTTAAAAAAATATGTGATGAAAATTAATTTAGTAAAAAAGACGATTCAAGTGACGGAAATTGAAATAATGGTGGAATTTGCTAGAGGGAATATTGTTAACTAATGGCACCCGAGTTGTCTTTTGGATTACCTTATCATTTTTTTCATACATTAATTCTATATTTTCTTATACTTGATATTATTTAGAAACCATTGGTAGTGGCCTATTAATTTGTAATCACACCCTTCTCGGGCTTACATTGGGTATCTGAGTATACCTTATTATTGCGGGTTAGGAAAAGGGAATACCCAATATTCTAGGGAGTTGACCTGGGCTTTAGATTTTCATGGATGAGGATCCAGACTTGGAGTCAAGCACTGTTTTTTGGATTTAGTTTTTTGTCATTATTTTGGGATTTCTTCACTTTTGTCATGGAATATATATAATTTGGTTGTGTTTGTACCCAATTTGGGAAATGGTCATTAATGGATGATTATTATTTATTGTTTATTATTTTACTTATTTCATATGTTTCCTAATATGTCTTACTCAGGTAAGGAGGGTATGGTATCCTCATGTGATTTATGAGGAAATCACTACTAGTAGGGAAAATTTGGAATACAGGGAGTCACTCTTGAGGGAAAGTGGAAACTTGACTGGAGGCACCATTTAGTGGCTCCCGGGTCAACAATGTTATATAAGGAATTATCTGACCATATTGACTAAGATAATATATAAATATACTTAATTGATGAGTTTAATTTAATCTTTTAATGAAATTTCACCAAAATTTCATATTTATTCCATACGATGTGTATTTTGGATGAATTTTTTATTCCTGATGAACTAAAATAAACATTATAAGATGGCATAACCATAAAATGAATAGTAATTTTATTCTAACTATCATAAAAAATTATCCAATATAGTTTGAACAAAATAAGATAATTCCCAAAAAAAAATAAAACTGCGTATGAAACATTAAACATTAAAATTTAAAAGTAACACAAAAAGATAAAACAAAATTATTCAAGAAATAAATATCCTTAAAATTATTCAAACACTTCATGACTAAGTTAGAATCCCAAAGATTAGAAGGGTTTTATCATATATTCTTCCAAGATAAATATATTATTATTTCTCAAATAAAATCCCATATGATTCTGAAGTAAACATAATCTTTTATGGTAAAAATATACTAATTAGGACATTATGTAGTATTGTGGGAGGTGTTACACCTTTTAATCCCTTTTTTTAAGATTAAGCCCTTTGACATTGCATTATGTGATGGGTTGTCATCTTTCCATAGGGTTTTCCTTTATTTAATCCTGAAAATTAATTCCTCCCTAAAACACTTCATGTAGATCCAAGGGGATACAAATAACTCAAACTAACAATAACTCCAATAAGTATATTAATCACTTTATGATATCGTCACATTAAACCATAATGTGGTGTCTAGGACTTTTAACTTATGATCATATATAATCATATAGATATATTATGGTACCCATAACTATTAATATAACCTCAAATGAAAATATCATAATATCCATATTTATCTAAACCTCCATCAGATACAAACTATAAGAACCCAGGACCAACACTCTTAGATCATGTATAGAAATCATGAACACTACATATTTCCTCTTTGATACTGATATTTGTGACCCAATGTTTCCCCATAAAAGCATACAAAATTGAAATTAAATATTAAATGACTTATAATTTGAAGGACCTTTTAGGTTTAAAGTTTTAAATAATTTTGATAAAATCATACGTAAACAATTCAAAAGTCATAATGTGAAAACTTCTCTTAATTAACCCAGATTCTCTTATTTCATATTAGGTCATCAACATCTAAATTGTGAAATACTTTATAGAAATAAAATTTTCAACATAAATCTATAAAACCTAGGGAAATGGAATCATAATAATGGTGAGATAAAATTCTCAGTAAGAGTAAACAAAAGAATTAACAATTGAATGTCATTAATTCGAACAATAAGTGCATAAAAGTATGACAAAAAATCATATTGAATGGGAAAATTATAAAATAAATTAAACCCATAAATAATTGGGTCATAAAATATGAAAACATGGAAAAGGAATGATTCATTAGTGTTAATAATCATGAGCAATGTGACATCAATCTCGATCATAGGAAACACTATAAACTAATATAAATCATAAAGAAAACGTGTACATAAAAAAGAAAATAATTTTCACTTCACACTTAAAATCAATCATAAAAATGGAATAACCATATGTTAAAATTACATACCCAAAGAATTGGATGAATATCATTGACCCACATATCCTTGTTTTATCATGGAACAACATGTCATTGGTTTGTCACAGAACCACCCATCATTGGTTTATCACATAACCACCGATTATTTGTTTAGAATGAAACAAACCATTTTTTTTATAATAGAACCACCCCTAAATCTAGATAATTTCAATGTTCAATAACCATATAAAAGAAACGGGTACAATAATAATATTTTTGAAACAAGATTAACCCATGGAAAAGAAACATATTCCATAACAATCTCTTTGAACCATTATTAAGCTGTGGAAAAGAAAAAAGCTCCATAATCATATATTTGAAAAAATAATAATCCATATAAATGAATAAATAGGATTTTATAAATACAAAATCTACCCATAAGAGTATAAGTATCAATAAGGGCTTTTTCACATCGATGAATGTAAATTCCATTAAAATATCATCAAAATATTGTTGAGGAAATTAATCTTGTTCACTTTTAGAAACATTAAAATTGTAGGCCCCATGAAATATTAACAACAAATAGAACTTTAAACATCATTAAAATAATGAGAAATAGGATAAAACAAGTCAATGGGTCTGTAGATACAAATCATAAAAGAATATTGGTGTGTATTATATACAAATGTCCCAATGAAATTTATTTCGGTCGATTTACCCTTACAAATATCATAACATTGAAGGGAGAATAGATAAATGAATTGATTATGTATATCAAAATTAAATCCACATAAAATAAGTGTAAATAAAAAAAATACACATTCAATATTAATTTCAGAAATAATCATATAATATCAAAGACAATGAAGGAGTAATATAACCCAATGAACTAAAGTGAGTTATGAAACCATTTACCACTTAATAAATTTCATATAAAATCCCCTTGGATGAAATAATTCAAATTGGAACTTAATATAACATTAATTATGAAGAAAACATGGTATTACATTTATAATGTTCAGTATATACACCATATAAAATAAATTTGGTGGATTAAAGTACAAGTGTCTCAAAGAAGGAAGTTTTCAGATGAAAACCCTTAAGACTTTGTTAATATCTAGATAAAGACTGCATGAAATATACAAAAATCATATGGATTTTTAAAAAATAGAATTATTATTGAAATTAATCAAAAAATACACTCATTTTCACTATATAAAGAAAACAATATAAATTACTGTTGAATATGTAATATATCGCACAGAAATAAAAGTGAGATGAGAAAACCACCCAACGTGAGATTGATTCATCATATTTGTTATTTATATTCATGGATAACAAAATTATGTTATTTAATTAATTACATGGTACTATTTTTAAAATTTTATTATTCATTTTATTTCACATATTATAATGTTATGTAGAATTAGTAAATCAATAATATTTAATACGTATGTTTCGATCAGATTCAGCTTATGTGACAAAACTGACTTTGATAGGTCCACTAAGGACAATGAAAACATTATTTAAACATATAAATAATAATAATGAAATAATTATCATATTTATATATCAATTATAATTTTAAAACTAATCATTAAATATGGTTAGGAAACATAAACCAATATTACAATCATGGAGACGGTAGGTTGTACATTTGCATGAGTAACGTTCCCATTTTTCAATGATCACTATAGAAAGAAGGTAAGTAATATTTTATATTTATAGAATTATAATTATGTTATAAATAACATTATATTTAATAATATATAATTATATATTTGATTATTTTGATGTAAAATGAATCACACAGATTCAAGGAGGCGGTCGTCCACACATCCAAAAACGTCATTATCACATTTTCCATGTGTGAAATGGTTAGAATAAAATGATATATTATATTTAAAAAATATAATTTTTCAATTAATATCACATATATACTTTATATCACATATTTTTATTAAACCAATACTTAATACATTTCATGTTAATCATGAAATAATCACATTTCTTTGAGGAGGAGGAAGTCCAGATGTTGATAAACGATGTTATACTATTGTAAAAAAATTGAATGAATGAAGTTATGTTTCACATAAAAAATCATAGAGAATAAATACATCATAAATATAATAAATACTTTATAAAACCATTAAAACTATCATTATTACCAACATTGAGAGGTAGTAATGTAATAATGAATTTCATTAGTTCGCGAGGCAATTGTCTTCCATAGACACAAAAAATGATTGTATATTGTATTTGAAGGATTTGTGTGATGTTAATGGTTGTAATATTAAAATAATAGTATATAAAAAATTTAATATAATAATGTTATTATATTATACTTATTTGAAAATAATTGATGGAGTGGAGAAATAAATAAAAAAGTGCTTGTTGATGAACATTACCTCTTTTTCGGGTAACTCTTTTTGGTTTTCACCAAATGATTTTTTGATATCTTTTGGAATAAAGAGAGGCTTCTATGATGAAAAAATTAATTTAGGGATTTCATTTCGGTTTGTTTTGGATGATAAAAAATTCTTGATATGTGTGAAGAGAGGGGGAGAGGTAGTGGCCTTTATAAGTGAGGGAGTGGTACCCTTTGTATTTTTGAAAACAATATTAGGTGTACCCAAGTTTTTACCAAAAAATATGCTAAAATTAAGTAAATATTATATAATAGAGGTTTTATGGTCTAAATATGACCATTAAATGGGTTTTGAACAAGTTTATACATCATTTTCTCTTTAATTTTAATGTTTAACCACTAAGTATAGATGCTTTTACCTTAATGATAGTAACTAATTTTAATTACATTCATTAATATTTTTTGTTAGAATTGATATTTAACTTAACTAAGATTATAAATTATTCTTATTTAATATATGGAATCCATTTTTTCCATATTTCAATCATAGATTTGGAAGAATTTTATTTAAAATTTATCCCTTAAATGGGATGAATCAATGAGTTTTTAAAGTAAATGTTCAAATGTTTGAGATCTTTTATTATCTTAATTCAATATAAAAAATATTCCAATTACCTAAATTAAATAAATATATTTATAATTGATTTAAAAAAAATTTGATAAAAAGTAAAAATATAATTTTTCATTATAAACTATTTAGATGAAAATTCATTTATAAATAAAAATTTAGAATTATTCAAAATTGATAAAAAATTGGAACTTCTAAGAAAAATACCCAAAATTCACTCTAAGATAAATTTTATTCTTTTATGTATTTTATTTAATAATAAAATTTATAGAACTATGAAAATTTATTTTTAAGATATTTCCCCAATTAAAAGGCAGAACAATGTCATTTTAGAAAAATATAAATATTTATATACTTAATATTAGATTTGTCAATATTTTATTCCTATAAAAATTTATGGATGAATTTAAATACATTTTATTGAATAATAAAAATATAAATTTCATTAATACCTTTCACTAATAGTGATTAATTTAATATATTAAGATAAAATTCCATTTTGGTCATAAATGCAGTTCTTTTCAATATAACACATAATTTATATTAAATCTGATTTGATTTTAATTTCTAAATAAATGGAAACCAAAGAAATAATTTAATACAAATTTTAAAACCTATTTTCATAATTTATCCAATTGTAGTAATTCCTACCATTCCAATGGATAGATTATAACTATCATATTAAATATTAATGAAATGTTATTATTCTGTAGAACTCAATCATGCATGTAATACACATTATCGAAGAAACATGATGTTTCATACATTGAAATATAAAGTTGGTGTTTTATATAACACAAGATAAAATGTGATTTGTGTGTAACATAAGATATCAAAGAATTTAAATTAATTTTAAAGAAGATATATCTTAAAATCTCATGATGTTACACTGAGGGTACATGATAGAAACAAATCGACTTATAATACGGATATGGTGGTGGTAGTAAATTATTTTTAATATTGAAATCATTAAAATTTAGTAATGTGATTCATGGTATATATATATATCATAATATACTGAAGTACATAATCTCACTACATGACCTAAAACTTTGACAACCAAGGTTGGTTGAGTATAAAAAGTATTTTAATTTTGAAGTGTCTTATACCCCTAGGAAGGAGAATATCATCCATAATATACTAAGTTATAATACCCAAGCTCATGTGGTGTAAAACTACTAGAAAAGAAGTTTATGCAATGGTTTTAAACCATTGGTATAGGCTGGAAAACCGTTGGTATAGCCTATACCAACGGTTTTCCAAACCATAGGGTAGTAACCCGTGACGAAAGCCCTATACCACCAGTTTGATCTAAACCATTGGTATAACCCACTATATTTATTTATATACCAACGGTTGTAGGATAACCATTGGTATATGTTTGTATAATATTTTTACCAACAGTTTAAAGAAACCGTTGGTATATATTGAGTACTAAACACTATACCAATGATTTAAAACCATTCGTATAGTTTATAAATTTCTCTCAAAGCATACCAACATTTTAAAACCATTGGTATTATGTTTTTCCAGAACTGTTATACCAATGGTTTAAAACCATTGGTATAGTTTGTTTCTAGAACTGCTGCACAACAGCCCTCCAATAGCCCCTCTAGTATACACCTGTATAAAAAATATCACAAAAACCACATATAGACTTAAAACAGCATAAAAAACACCTAAAATAGAACACAAAAAAACACATAAAACCATCAAACTCTTCCAACCATGTCATGTACTAAAATTCCCTATTTCAATATTCATATGGCAACAATCATCCAGTAGAGTTAATAACAGTTTCAATAACTCAAAAATTATTTACACCCATTTAAATATTCATATGACAACCACTCTTCCAGTAGTAATTCACCTCAACCTTGCACAACCCCCCCCAACCAACACAGCCCCCCACCTACCCATAAAATTATAATAGGGAGAATAGTATAACAAATACTTATTAGAGTTTAATAAAAGTTTGAAATTTTCCCAAATCCCATTTTTTTCCTGATCCTAGATTTGGCTATGTAATGATTTGTGATGCATTTTGCATTGAACGTGTATTATTTATAATATATTGTGAAAAGGTATTTTCTTAAGAGTCTCGTCACTTATGACCCCATGAGTAAAACTACCCAACTCATGAAAAAGAGTTTGTGACTATCGTTGATGAGTGTAAATTTCAGTTGTTGTATTCACTTAAAATGATGTCCTTTTGAAACAAAATAGAGAAACGTTGAGCGGTACCAGCCACACCGCACCCCGGATTGAGGTGGAGTTCACTCATACACGTCAAAAATGACCCATGGATAATTTTACGAAAGTATCAACACAATCCGAATGCGTTTGGTCAGTTTTCAGTATGCCTATTGTTTTTACTTAAAAGCGTATCCATTTTAAACAAAAAAAAAGACACTTTGAGTGGTACCGGCCACACCATGCCTCAGATTGAGGAGGGAATGACTTTTACACTTCACAAATGACCCATGGATCCTTTTCATAATGTATCAACAGAATGAAAATGCATTTGGTCTATTTTCTATATGTCAGTTGTTGTTTTCACTTAAAATGTTGTCCATTTCAAAGAAAAGTGAGACACTTTGAGTGATGCCGACCACACCACGCCTCATATTGAGGAGGGGTTGACTTGTACATGTCAAAAATGACCCAAGGAACGTTTTTCTAAAGTTTCAATAGAATCCGAATACCTTTGGTTGGTTTTACGTATGTCAGTTGTTGTTTTCACTTAAAATGATGCCCATTTTAAATAAAAGAGAGAAATTTTGAGTGGTGTCGGTCACACTGCGCCTCAGATTGAGGTGGGGTTGACTCTTAAACGTCAAAAATGACCCATGGATCGTTTTCTTAAAATATTAACATAATCCAAATGTGTTTGGTCAGTTTGAAGTATGTCATTTGTTGTTTTCACTTAAAATCTTGTCCATTTCAAACAAAAGAGAAACACTTTGAGTGGTTCCGGTCACACCAGCCCTCAGATTGAGGCGGGGTTGGCTTGTACACATCACATATAACCAATGAATCATTTTACTAATGTTTCAACAGAATCTGAATGCCTTTGGTAGGTTTTTCGTATGTCATTTATTGTATTCACTTAAAATGATGTCCTTTTGAAACAAAAGAGAGACACTTTGTGTGGTGTCGGCCACACCATGCCTCATATTGAGGAAGGGTTAACTCATACACATCAAAAATTACCCATGAATAGTTTTCCTAAAGTATGAACATAATCTGAATGTGTTTGGTCAGTTTTCAATATGTCGGTTGTTTTTACTTAAAAGCATATCCATTTTAAATAAAAAAAGATACTTTGAGTGGTACCAGACACATTGTGACTTGGATTGAGGCGGGGTTGACTTGTACACGTCACATATGATCCATGGATCATTGTTCTAATGTTTCAACAGAATCTGGATGCGTTTGGTCAATTTTCTATATGCCAGTTGTTGTTTTCACTTAAAATCCTGTCATTTTCAAATAAATGTGAGACACATGGAGTGATACCGGCCACACTGTGCCTCATATTGAGGCGGGGTTGACTCGTACACATCACATATGACCCATGGATCTTTTTTCTAAAGTTTCAAAATAATTTGAATGACTTTGGTCAGTTTTCCGTATGTCAAGTATTGTATTCACTTAAAATGATGTCATTTTGAAACAAAAGAGAGACACTTTGAGTGTTGATGGACACACCACACCTTGGATTGAGGCGAGGTTGACTCATACACATCACAAATGACCCATTTATAATTTTCCTAAAATTTCAACACAATACAAATGAGTTTGGATGGTTTTAAGTATTCCATTTTTTTGTTTTCACTTAAAATCTTGTTCATTTCAAAAAAAAGAGAAACACTTTGAGTAGTGTCGGCCACACCGACCCTCAGATTGAGGTGGGGTTGACTCTTACACATCAAATATAATCCATGGACCTTTTTCATAAAGTTTCAATAGAATCCAAATGCCTTTGTTCAGTTTTTCATATGTCAGTTGTTGTATTCACTTAAAATTATGTCCTTTTGAAACAAAAGAGAGACACTTTGAGTGGTGTCGGCCACACTGCACCTCTTATTGAGGCGTAGTTGACTCGTACACATCAAAAATGACCCATGGATCGTTTTCCTAAAGTATCAACACAATTCTAATGTGTTTGGATGGTTTTCTGTATGCCGATTGTTTTTACTTAAAAGCATATCCATTTTAACCAAAAGAAATACACTTTGAGTGGTACTGGCCACACCCTGATTTAGATTCAGGCAGGGTTAACTCGTACACATCAAAAATGACCCATGGATCCTTGTTATAAAGTATCAATAGATTCCAAATGATTTTGGTCAGTTTTCTGTATTCTAGTTGTTGTTTTCACTAAAAATACTTGCCATTTCAAAGAAAAGTGAGACAATTTGAGTGGTGTCGGCCACACCGCACCTTGAATTGAGGCGAGGTTGCCTCTTAAACATCAACAATGACCCATGGATCATTTTTTTGCAGTATCAACACAATCCGAATGCGTTTGGTCAGTTTTCCGCATGTCAGTTGTTGTTTTCACTTAAAATCCTTTCCATTTCAAATAAAAGTGAGACACTTCGAGTGATACCCCCCACACCATGCCTCAGATTGAGGCGGGGTTTACTCTTACATGTCACATATGACCCTTGGATCCTTTTCCTAAATTATCAATAGAATCAAAATGTGTTTGGATAGTTTTCTTTATTTTAGTTGTTGTTTTCACTTAAAATGTTGTCCATTTCAAAGAAAAGTGATACACTTTGAGTGGTTTCGACGACACCGCACCTCAGATTGAGGTGAGGATGACTCGTACACATCAAAAATGACCCATTTATCATTTTTTCTTAGTATCAATAGAATACGAATGTGTTTGGTCAGTTTTCCGTATGCTAGTTGTTGTTTTAACTTAAAATCCTGTCCATTTCAAATAAAAATTATATATTTTGAGTGGTGCCGGCCACACCGGCACTTATATTGAGGCGGGGTTGACTCATACACATCACATATGACCAATGGATTTTTTTTCCTAAAGTATCAATAGAATATGAATGTGTTCGGACGGTTTTCCTTATGCCAGTTCTTGTTTTCACTTAAAATCATGTCCATTTCAAATAAAAGTGAGACACTTCGAGTGATACCGGCCACATCGTACCTTGTATTGAGGTGGGGTTGACTCGTACACGTCACATATGACCCATGGATCCTTTTCCTAAAGTATCAATAGAATTCAAATGTGTTTGGTTAGTTTTCGTTTTTTCAGTTGTTGTTTTCACTTGAAACGTTGTCCATTTCAAAGAAAAGTGAGACACTTTGAGTGGTGTTTGCCACACCGCACCTTGGATTAAAGAGAGGTTGACTAGTACACTTCAAAAATGAACCAAGTATCGTTTTTTTGTATTATCAACATAATAAAAATGCATTTGGATGGTTTTCCATATGCCAATTGTTGTTTTCCCTTAAAATCTTGTCCATTTCAAATAAAAATGAGACATTTCGAGTGGTGTCGGCCACTCCATCCCTTAGATTGAGGTGAGGTTGAATTGTAAACATAACATATGGCCCATGGACTGTTTTCCTAAAGTATTAATAGAATCCAAATGCGTTTGGTCTATTTTACGTATGCCATTTGTTTTTTTCACTTCAAATCCTATCCAGTTCAAATAAAAGTGAGACACTTCGAGTGATACCGGCCACACCGTGCATCGGATTGAGGTGGGGTTGACTTGTACACGTCACGTATGACCCATGTATCTTTTTCCTAATGTTTCAATAGAACTAGAATGCATTTTTTTTTGGTTTTCCGTATGCCAGTTGTTGTTTTCACTGAAAATCCTATCCATTTCAAATAAAAGTGAGACATTTCGAGTGGTGCTGGCCACATCGGCCCTCAGATTGAGGCGAGGTTGACTCATACACGTCACAAATGAACCATGGATCGTTGTCATAAAATATCAACACAATCCAAATGTGCTTTTTCAGTTTTCTATATGCAAGTTGTTTTTACTTAAAAGCGTATCCATTTTAAACAAAAGAAATACACTTTGAGTGGTACCGGCCACACCGTGCCTCGAATTGAAGCAGGGTTGACCCGCACATGTCAGAAATAACCCATGTATCCTTTTCCTAAAGTATTAATACAATCCGAATGCGTTTGGTCGGTTTTCCGTATGTCAGTTGTTGTTTTAATTTAAAATGTTGTCCATTTCAAAGAAAAGTGAGGCACTTTGAGTGGTGTCGTCCACACCGCGCCTCAGATTGAGGCGGGGCTTACTCATACACGTCACTTGGGTGTTTTGAGTGCCTTCAAGTGTAGATTGAAAATCTAGGTGAGTCTAATCCTCTCCTTGGATCCCCTTTTTGATTAGGGTTTGCACTCTTCCCTCATCTTCTTCAGAATCTCTAAAACCCACTTTTCCGTTGGGTTGCAGGGTGAATCTTAAAGCAAGATTAGATTGGGACTTGGGGTCCAGGGAGGAGGGTTGGGAGGGCTATCTGGGGTACTGTCTGAGGGGCTGTCCGAGGTCCAGGGAGGATGGCGGGCGGGGGGGGGGGGGGGGGTGTCCGGGGGCTGTCCGGGGTCCAGGGAGGAGGGTGGGGGGGGGGGGGGGGTGTCCAGGGGGCTGTCTAGGGTTCAGGGAGGAGGGGGGGGGGGCTGTTTGGTGGGGATGTTCAGAGTCCATGGAGGAGGGTGGGGGGGCTGTCTGAGGTCCAAGGAAGAGGGTGGGTAATGTATCAAAAACTCTATCTAGGTAGCATACATCGAATTCTGACAAAACTGCGAACTGCCACAGGGTGTTGTCCTAGAGCAGGTCCAAATCACGGCGTGACCACGGTGTGACTGCGGCATGTTGGCCCGGTCCAGCGACATCCTCAGGGCAGCATCTTCTAGCTAGGATTCCAAATAAATCCTATGTAGTTTTCCTTCACATTATAGAAACTGATCTTATATTATAAAAAATAGACTTTTGATTCAGTATTGTGGTTTGATAAAGATATATATTTTATATTCATTGATTTTAAAAGTGGTATTCGGTAGTTGGAACTACTAATTGAGAGTCAAATTATCACACCCTAAACTATAACTGTGAGTTTTCATAGATAGCGCACCTCCGTTGGAGGGGTTTTATTATAAAAAGAGGACTTTATTTATCAAATGAAACAATTATATTAAATAAAACTTATTCAATATATAAATTCATTATAATTAAGAAGAATTAATAAAAAAGATAAATTAAATTTAAATAATTCTTAAATTAAAGAGGCTACAAGAGTGAATCTACCTTAAGGGGTGTCTCCCATGGGTGTCTTGTGGTTTATAGTGTCTATCTATGATTTTTGTGGTGCTACCGTATTAAGGGATATGTGTGTTGCATGGTCAGTCTAATAAATAAAATAGTCAATTAGAAAATACACCCATAGTCAATGGAGATATACCCACTACTGATAGAGAATAACATCCAAATAACAAACTCGGAAATCCAAGACCAGCATTTTACTTTACAAGTTCCAATTACATAATATATGCAGCACCAACTTATTTTTTATGAACCAATAAATTAAATGGAAAGAAAATCTCCACAATAACCCATAAAATATCATATATCATCACTCACCTCCAAACCATTATAACATCATTAGGCTTCCATATTTGGTCAAAAAAGAAAGTGTTATATTGAATTCAAAAATATCCACACCAGAGTGAAAAACCAGGTTCAAAAATAAAGATTTATGTAGAATTCAAGAATGTAATAGATCAATCTGCCCCTGATCACCATCACCATCACCACTTTCATCATCGACCTCATCCTCACTACCATCTCTATACTCGTCGTCGTCCTCGTCATCGTCCCCATGCTCATCGTCGGCCCAATCCTTGCCCCCGACCCCATCCTTTCCCTTGGCCCCATCCTCACCCTCATCCTCTTCAACATCCTAATAATCACCAGGAACATCATCATCTTGACCGCAACTAGAACTGCCACCTGGTGCATTGGATAATGCACCCATCGACAATATAAATGTCTGACAAGCCGCGCTGGCCTCTCATGGAAGTGATGAAGATAAATCTTTCACCAATTTCATAAATTCCATGTCCCTCTGAATGGCCCGAAGGCCTTATTTTTTATTTTATTATAGATAATCCCCCTTTTTAAGGGATGAAGGGGAACCCGTACATGACCCGTAGGCCCAAGGCACAAGGCCCGACACGACTCACAATACATGACCTGAAGGCCCAGATGCATACTATGCCCAATACATGAGCTGTATGGCCAACCCACAGGAACATCCCCTCCCCTAGATTCTTCATCATTGATAAAATATCTCCCCACCTTGCATTTCTAATTAGCTAGCATTGCCCCGTACAAGTTGCACGATGCCTGGTCCCGATGGTGGTTGCCATACCCTATCATTCTTCCAATCTGGTAGCTCTGCTTCTGGTGACTACTAGTCTTGATGCTTTGATCCTCTTCTAGGGCTTTCTTTGTTTGAACTGGGTTACTCCATGGTCTTTTTTGGCCCGAAGGCCCTGAGGCCCAAAGACCTTTGATGAATCAAAGGCCCTGGAGACCCATAGGCCCAAACCGGTGGCCCGAAGGCCCAAATCGGGTGAATAGTTCCAGCCGCTACAGTAATAAACAGTAAATGCTACAGTACCTTCTACAGTTACCCGGACATTCACCTCCATCCGGTTTTGAACCTTGGTCTCTTGGATTCCAAACAAGAGCCCTTACCACTCGGGTATGGGCTCGTTGGCTCATTTTCCCTCATTTGAAGTTGTACTTCCAAATCAATGACCCTTTTATCAGACTTTCTTACATGCTCCTTGACCTATTCCAATTAGGTGGTACTATAATGGATACCAGGAGAGGGCCAATACCTTTTCGGGAAAATATTCTTACCAGGTCGGCAGCATACTCGACCAGAGTGCTCATCTCCCAAAACCTGATATAAATGATCGTGTGGCCAAAAAGTTTCAGTCTCCTAGGCATCAAGGGCCTCTAAAGCAGCCGGTTAAAAAATATTAATAGATTATTAAATTTCAAAATAGATATTAATCTTTGAAATAAAAAAATTAAAACTTACAATATTTTCTTGTGTCGGTTCATTAACCGCAGTTCCATCTTTTTTCCTTCTACTCGAGCAAAATAATTTATCTCGAGGGATACGTCCTTCAATATTCAATTTGTTCTTCTGTAATGACATTGAAACAATATAAAGTACATGTATAATCATATATTCAATATTCAATAAATCACATAATTTAAGAATGAAATAATAAAAAGGTAAAGTCCTAAAAAAATTATAAACAACTATATCGTATCAGTTGCCTCTCATGATCTGACATAGTCGTGCGCCCCAAACTGTGGAGGTATTGCTTTGAATCAAAGTTTTTTTTGTTTTTTTAGAAGATTCTTAAATAATTTTTAATAATTAATTAGAAAATATTAATGCAAAATATGAAAACTATCATTTAAATACCTCAAATGGGATTAATAACTTAAATTTGGCAGTCGCCCAAAGGGTAATCATTTGGCGATATTGCTCTATCGGGAAATCATCCACGATAGGTAATGTCTCCAACTTCGTGCCCACTCTATCACATCAGCCAACATACAGCTCATGCTTATAAGCTCTCCAAAGCTCTCCTAGCTCCTTTAAATGTGTCAGTCATGCACCTTCTCCATCTGGGAAGTTATACCGAAGATGACAACCAATAGATTAATTCATATAAATACAAAAAAATACTACATAAAATCCAATAGATTTTTTACCCATATTTGTGCCCATACATTATCCTTGACTTTTTGTGGAAGATGTCTCCAAGAGTGAGGGCCGACCGGAATGATGTCGGAGTATTTGGCTAGCGTCACCAAAAAACCCCAACATTTCTGCCCAGATTTATCAATAATCTGTCCATCATTATTATATTCAACCATCAACTGTGTCTGACGGTTCCATACCGCACGCAAGCGAGTACACCCCCTCCATGCCTTCTATCAGTAGATGAATCTGTTATTAAAGAAAAAAAATATCAGTACAAGTTATAATAAAAATAAATTTTGGTATAAAAATTTGTTAGAGTTAAATAAATATACTTGTGGTAGTCAGATCAATGGGCATCACTGGATGTGAAGAAGTTGAAGGAATATCCTGTATAGGTGGAGTGTCCCTCATTGTATGCTCCTCAGCCACATACTGTGTCAGAGAAGGAGTCGAAGAAGGTGTAATATAATAGCCCAGAGATAATGAACCAGAAGCAAAATATGATGACACAGACGTCTAGCCAAATGGTAGTGTAAACATCGGAGGCCTAAATATCTCGTGGGTCCCTAAAGATGCACCAGGATCAAAATGGGGCATAGAAGATATGTTTGTGGTAGGGGCATGATCCAGTCGGGTACGACCAGTGGATCATCTAACTCTCTCACCACGAGCCCTCCTACCACCAGCCTTAGTACCAGGACCAGCAGATGGTCGTCTAACTCTGACACCCCCCTCCTACCACCAGCCTCTGTACTGGGATCAATATCAGGCTATTCATTAGACATCTCTCGTCTAGGGGGTGGATCCTGAAAAAAAGTTTAACATAAAAGTAAACACATGATATTCTCAGTTATTGAAATGTATATATTGGAATAAAATACTCACAATAGGGATGAGGGGAGGAATGCCCATCTGTGCCATGCGACTATTATTTTCTGTCATCTTTTTCCACCACCTCACTTCAATGGGTGTCATTTCCTGCAATGAAAACAAATATTGAAGTAATTAGAAATAGATAACTAATGCGTAACCCAGAAAACAAAATATAGAAAAAAAATTCTGATAAAAAAAATAAAGAAACATAATATTTATGGTGGTTTAAAGGTAAGTACTAGGATACACACTCTAAATGATGTAGGTGAAACATGTAGGTGAGAACACAACTATATGATTCTATATATTTCCCACCACAACTTCGAGTTCACAATCAACTATGACAATTGAGCTATTGGAGTCATCATAAGTAACAAACAGATTGCTTTCCATTACAGTAGGGATAATGTCAACTTCATCATCAACATCATAAAAAACATGTCTGGGATTTACTTTAATAATTACACCGAATTTTAGATGATGATGATCTTTCACATAAAAAAAATCTTTCACCAATGATTCCAATACATATGGTTCATTGATGGAAAGAGTGAGAGTCGTGTCAATAACTCGCAATCCACAATCATCAATAAAGGTTCCTTCCCTCGTCATTGAATCAAACCATTGAAATTTCATCATCGTGACTCGACCATGAGAGTAATAATCCATAATTATTATTTTCTCTACGACTCCATAATAAGATAAATTTTCAGAATGAGGTCTATTATCTGATGAATTGGCATAAGAGTCTGTTGTGGCAGTTAGCATAACACCATCATGTTGTGTTCTCATGTTTCTTTCTCATTCAGTGATAATAAATTTGTATCCATTGATCACAAGTGATTTATGAGCACAAACCATGGTATTAGGACCAAAAGCCAAAGATCTTATTTCCTTAGAAATCGAGTCTGCAGGAAAACTCGATACCTGAAATATAAACAAATAGTAAACTTAATTAAATATTATTTTATTTAGTTATTACAGAAATATTTTTACCTTCAATTTCAACCAAGATGAAGACCCTTTGCTATGCAAAGTCTCTTTCCTTCTCAAAGATAAAGAATCATTCTTTCTATATATCAATTATTTATGTTCTCAGTAGATAAAAATAATAATAGTTTAACAAATATTTAAAATGAAAAGAGATAAGATAAGAGATAAATGTATAATTTACATACTTGATATACTCATCGAACAAATCACAATTGAATAACAATGTGCGATGTGCCATCTCTTGATTTTCAAGGCTTAATGTCGTCGATGTATATGATCCCAGAATTCCTCCTGTCTGAGGAAGTGATGGAAAACTAGGTTCAATTTGCCCATACTGTTATTCTTCATTTCTCATTGGTCTGTTT
Organism: Viscum album; assembly: GCA_963277665.1. Lineage (NCBI taxonomy): Eukaryota > Viridiplantae > Streptophyta > Magnoliopsida > Santalales > Viscaceae > Viscum > Viscum album. The sequence goes on from OY728157.1 coordinate 1,781,462,091, forward strand.
ATTCTCGTAGTAAGAACAAACAAATAAATTGAGAAGAAATCCATACATTCTTGATCCAAGTAACCATTCACAAAAGAACCTTCGGGATAATTCCTATTCCGAATATATGAATTCAATGTGAACATGTTTCTTTCAGTTGGATACATCCAACAGAAAGCAACGGGTCCTTTAAGAAGTATTTTGGTCAGAAGATGGACAGTCAGATGCAACATGCATGTAAAAAATGATAGAGGGAATATTTTCTCTAACTCACAGGCAATTTTTGCAAGAAGGATTTAGACGACCTCTTAGCACAAAAATCTCTAAAGAAATAACACATCCGAATAACTGAGACTCTAACATTATTGGACAAGAGATGATAGATTTCCATTGGAATCAACTCATGCAAAAGAGTGTGATAATCATGAGTCTTCAATGATTTCATCTTCAACCCTTTTCTATTGACCCATTTTGATATATTTCTTTAATAGAAATAAGAAACATTAAGAGTCTCTAGAACTTCTAGAAATTGATTTTTTAGTAGGTGTCAACACATAAGAAGCACATGGAACTTGCATTAATTTTCACTGATACAGACAAGATTCAATTCTGGTCTGATCCCCCAATCTACCAAGTCATGCCAAGATCATAAATCATATTTTGTCTTCCCCTTGACATTTAGATGAATCAAAAGCAACATTTCACATATATTCTTTTCAATGTGCATTACGTCTAAGCAATTACGTAACAAGTTGGTTGACCAATATGACAACTCAAAATATATACTCTTCTTCTTACAATGGTAACAGGTATCATTGGAAACATTTTTCCTCTTTCTAGATTTCATTACACCCTTCCCAAATGAATAACTGAAATCTTTGAATTCATTAAGCCCATCAGTTCCAGACATACGCTGAGGTGGATCATCAGCCTCCATGGTATTGTCAAATCTTTGACCATTGTTTCTATATGGATGGTTCATTGGAAATAATCGTCGCAGTCCCATAAAACTAAAACTACGACGATATTTCAGTCTTATCAATCTAGTATTCTTCATACAAATAGGACATGACAATTTTACTTTTGTGCTCCATCCAGACATCATTGCATAAGCAAGAAAATCATTGATCATCCAAATAAGCGCAACACTCATCTAAAATATGTCTTTTGAACATGCATCGTATGTGGGAAAACCCACATCCCAAAGAAGTTTCAACTCTTTTATTAAAGGTTGAAAGTATACATCTATATCATTGTCGGGATCAGATGGGCCAGATATCAGTATACTCAAGAAAGTGTAAGGATTTTTCATACACAACCATGGGGGAAGGTTATAAATGTGTATGAAAACCAGCCATGTGTTGTGCAAAGTAAGCTTCTGCCCAAATAGATTAAAACCTCACATGAAAGACCCAGTCTCACATTACGCACGTCGGCTGCAAATTCAGGATATCGAGCATCAAATATCTACGATGAAAATCTATCTTTAGGGTGAACCAAATCTTCATTATTCTTTTTTCTCTCGGTGTCATGCCATCACATTTTTACTAATATTTAATCAGACATGAAAAGGTTCTGTAATCTGGGGATCAATGGAAAGTGCCACATTACTTTTTGTGGCACACGAGATGGTTTTACACCATCTTTTGGCTTCCATAGGGAGATTCCACATTTGATACAATCATTTCTTTTAGCAGTTTCCTCCAAAAATATGCTGCAATCATTCGGGCAAGCATGATTTTTTTTTAGAATCGAAGTTCATCAACTAACTTCCATGCCATATAGTGGTTTTAGGGAATATCTGCATCATCTGGAAGTAATTACTTCAAGAAGGTAAGAATGTAATCAATTGCAGTATTTAAAATCCCATACATAGTTTTCCCATGAAACAATCGGATTAAAAATTTGAACTTTTTCATTTTACCACATTACCGATATACTGAAGTCATCATAGCATCATTCAATTTTTTCACCCTATCAACATCATAATTTTTATTGGACGCATCATGTGTGTTTATATCAAAATATTGTTGGCTGGACATCCTTTCCTTCTCATGATGCCGAATAAATGGAAATCGATCATATATCAAACTCTTCAATTCAGTCCTATCATTTGGATCATCAACACTTTGAGATTCCATTTTCTCTCCATTGTGATACCACACATAATATTTTGTTTGGAAACCATATTTGGTTATATTATATCTAACAACTTCATGATGCAACCAAGGTCTTCCAACACAATTAGAACATGGGCAGTGTATGAGACCACTATCTGAAGCCTTGTCAAATGAAAAATATAGAATACTGTTCAGATTATTTTGAAAATCGGTTGAAATATGATCAGTTTCATACATCAAACATCTATCCATTCTGTTAAAAAATTTCAATAAGTCATTTCAAATAAATTGAATAATATTGAAGTTCAATCAAAAAATTATTTAGGTAAATGACAATTGTTTACTTTAAATAAAATCATAACTGACACATTAATCTATATGAGAATCATATGAAGAAATACAACAAAATACAGAGCATATAAGAAAATAAGATTCAGAATTTCCAATGCCTATATTCAAGAATTGCCTAGTAAGATATTCAAAGTCGATTAAGGAATACATAATCCTTAATGGTCTTGTTTGGAGTACATGGGATTTATAATTTAACTTCTTTAGGGAGATCAGGATGAGGGGCAGGATGAGGATCAAGGGAGTGGCGAGGCTGTCCAAGGGGGGTGTGGGGTGTCAAGGGGGTGTGGGGTGTTCAGGGGGGTGGTGGGGCTGTTCGAGGGGTCGGAGGTGTCTAGGGGGTGGGGGATGTCTAGGGGGTCAGGGCTTAGATGTGGGAGGGCTATCCACGGGGGTGGTCAGGCTGTCAAGGGGGGTAGGGGGAGTCCAGGGGGGTGGGTGGGCTATCTATTGAAGTGAGTCGAGTGTCCAGGGGGTGGGTGGGACTGTTCCGGGTGGGGGGATATGGGGTGTCCAGGGGGGCGGGCGGGATGCCCATGAGGGTGGTGGGGTTGTCCAGGGGGTCTGGGGTGTTCAGGGGGGTCAGCGGGCTATCCAGGGGGATGGTCGGGCTGTCCACGGGGGGTGGTCGGGCTATCCACTGGGGGTGGGAAGGCTGTCCACGGGGGGTAGCAGCGTAGTCCAGTGGGGTCGGGGGTGTTAAGGGGGTGGGAGGGGGGGATTTCTAGGGGTGGGGGCGTCCAGGGGGATGGAGGTGTCCGAGGGGTGGTGGGCGGGTGTCCTGGGGTGGGGTGGGCGGGCTGTCAACAACGGTGGGGGGGGGGTGTCCAGGGGGGGACATGCTTTCAAGGGGGTGGGTGGGCTGTCCACGGGGGTGGCGGGGCTATCCAAGGGGGGTCTAGGGTGTCCAGGGGTGGGAGGTTTTCCAGGGGTGGGGGTGGTCCAGGGGGTACGAGGTGTCCATGGCGTGGGTAGGGTGTCCAGTGGGGGTGGGGGTGGCGGGGCTGTCCAGGGGAGTACAGGGTGTCTAGGGGGTGGGCGAGCTATCCCTAGGGGTGGGGGTTGTCCACGAGGGGAGGGGGTGTTCAGGGGGTGGTAAGGGCTGTCCAGGGGTACTATAACAAGTTCCAAATCATGCATTGGACAATACAAAAAAATTGACTGATAACAGCTACTTTTTCTTTTTGAGTTTGCGGTAGTTTAAATCAGTTCTATATGGTTCTATGATGGTTTCCAAAAATCATTGCTCAAATTGGCATCAGCATCAAACTCATGTTAGTTCTATAAATTTAGCAACATCTTCAATGAATAGTCACATAATGTTTTTTAGTGGCATTTTTTGTTTTAGCGACGGTTTCACCTACCAAAAAAATGGAAAGGATATATTAGTGCTTTGAACCGCCATTATATCCTCACCATTTTTTTCATGGAAAAAAACTTCTAAAACAAAAAACAGTAAACAAATATTTACCTTAAATAGTGGTGGTTTTGACCACTACTAAAAAACCATTAGGCATATATTGCAGGGGTTTAAAATGTTTCTATATATCACTTAAAAACCACAACTGCGGAATTTTCAACCGTGGAAGATAAAAACAAAATTCAATACATATGTTTAAAATTATATCCATATTCACCACACCCACCTATGATATCATATAATCATGAAGTTTATCAACATTGTTTACTAGAATGTAAAAATTAATTGACTATTCCAGGAATACATTACATTATTTAAGCATGGAAAAACATTCAAGTGGCTATTATATTTCTAAGACATCCTTGGAAGACATTAATGAAGGAAGAAGTGAACTCATTAAAAAATATAATGAGATGTACACAATCTAAAAATGGTATTATGCTATGGGATATTAGTGGTAATGATAAAACCTGGATCCAAACTTATAAAGGATTCACTAATTATAAATATGTTTAACGAGATTTTAAAATACAATAAAAATGGGATCTATCTTTGTACAGTTCCAAATAAACCACTTAGAAAACATTTTACATATTTTATAAACATATATTTAAAAAACACTAATTTATATCATTCAAATAAAAGTAGGTTTCATTATTAAAAAAAATTGAACATTGGCATCATAAAAACATAACCAAATAGTTACTTAGTGATTCGACACCACCTACAAAAAAATTAGGCACACTTTATGAATATAATGATCTCTAAGCAGAACTTAAGAATAACTCACCTAAAATTCATGACCAAAGGAACCCAATACATAATAACTATAAATCCATAAGAAAATAAAATACATTAAAAACCAGCACTAAAATATCTATAGACAAAAGAAAAGGAAGCCCCATGATATGTGAAATCAACATATTAGTGGTTGTATGTCATATGTTTAGATACAAATGATATATGAAACCAAATTAAAACCTATTCACATACATCTACCAATCACGTATTAGTAATTGATTCAACATTATATAGTGTGAATCATAAAATTTTCCAAAATCCCTAAAATAGGAAAAAATGACGTGATCTTGGTAGATATTTAAATAAATATAGAAATCAGAGGAAGATGGATTATATGTTTGTATTTGGGAAGAGGTTTAAAGAGTCTAAACTAGATGGGGGAGTTGCATCCGATCGGATGGAAGAACTCGGGTTAGGGTTCACTGCGTGCCGGGGCTTCATGAAATTGGGGGAAATGATTTCACTGCTGTCCTGTGGGGGCTTCTGGAAATCGAGTATTTGAGGAGACCATTCCCAATGGTTTGTAAAAACTATTGGTAAATCATGACTTTCCCAACGGTTTGTAAAAACCATTGGGATAAATAGCCTTTACCAATGGTTTTCTACAAACCATTGGTAAATGGTGCAAAAATTTAGGATTTCCCAATGGCTTCTTCAAACTGTTGGGAAAGCCTTTAAGAAACTAAGATTTACCAACAGTTTGTAGAAACCGTTGGCATACAAGTGTTGGAAAGACCCAACATTCCAGTAGTGTAAGATTATAGGAGTTAGTAGTTTATTTTTCCCTCATCACTATGATATTTATTTATGTAAAGGAGTATCATGGTGTGGTGACCTTGAAATTAATGAGCCTTACTTCTTCACTCATTTAGAAGGTGAAGGTGATCTAAATATTATATTTTTATTTTATTGTGATTTCGAAAAATATGTATGGAGAAGATGCCCTGTCTGATAGGTTTCTTAATGATGATGATATCGTTTATTTTTTTATGTTAGGTTCTGATTCCTTAGAGAAAAAATGAGGAGTGGATTAGGGATTCACATGTATAAAAATGAAATTTACATTCATGGAATACAAAAACATAACATGAAATTTTTAAACATTACTCATGGATCAGGATAAACAAGTACATATTGTGTTTTTATAAATGGTTCTCTACCTCTTGGTGGGTGAAATCAAATCCCAAGTGGCCCGTATTCCTTCATCATTTATTAACCCTTCCAATGTGGGAGTGGGATGATTTTAACTTATTTTTTATGACGGGGTTATCGAGGAAACCCCAATTCCGTGATGTAGTGTGTATTTTTTAAGATCGGATAACTAAGGTTTATTAATTTCAATAAATCCAAGAGACCTTATATATTAATGATTAGGAAATATATATTATTTAGAGATATTACATATTAAAGGGGTTCATTAGAGTATTATTTAAAACTAGGATTCCAATTTCACATTGTTCTTCTAGCATGTGATGGAAAAGACACATGATATGTAGGTGTATTTGAACACATCTTATCTTCCATATATATATATGAAGTATAATAATTCCATCCAAAAATGATATAAAATATTGTAAATGTGTGTTTTATATATCATGTGTCTAAAAAGAACATGATATGTTTTCACATAAAAATAGTTATGATTCTTTGATTTAGAGGGTGCTTCTTTAGACCAAATATGGCTGGGATTTCTTACTACATATTTATTGGTTCATGTTTTGAGATTTAATGATTACTATGTAAAGTTTCATGTAGGATATATAATAAAATATTGATATTTTCAGGATGTGGTTGGCGAACACACAATGTGGGAAAAGATAATATGCTAACTAATGAATCTAGCCTTTTGAGTTTTATATGAGTGACTAAATATCCTGATAACTGTCAACTTGATTGGGACATAGGCAGATACATAGGTAGGGGAAATTGGTATCAATGTTTTTCTGGGCTAGTTTTAGATCCTGGAGAAGTTCAATACAATTTTAGAAATATTATCTCTTCCACGAATTTTATGGTGATACATGTTTTATTTTATGTATCTTGTATCAAGATATATCATCCAAATCTATCTCATATTATCGATGTTGAAGATTTTGACTTGGATATGGTTTTTCTATTATGGGAGTGTTCAATTCATATTATGTATATGAGTGAGAAGAATATTTTTTGTAAATATAGTTCCTTTGGTATGAGTGAATTGGAATCACGAGTCTATCAAGAAGAATATATTGGAGTGAGAGTCTAATATAACGAAATAGTGGAAAAAGTTATTATCTAATGAGGATCAATGATGCTCGAGAACATTTCTTAAAGATGAGAATATATATGGTAGATAGGTTGTAACACCCCGAAAGATATCATTGTATAAACTAGCTTTTTTCATTCAAAACATTGAGTATTTTTTTCATTTACGGGAGATTGTGATGTTAGTAGGGGCCTGACACTTATTTCTAGGATTTTCTCAAGAGTTTAGTTTGAATTTAAATGTAGCTGTTGAATGACAGTGAAAAAACAGGGTTTTGTAATTAAGGGATACTATAGGTTAAGTTCATACATAGAAAATATATTGATTATGGTATAGTGAGGGGATTCCATTGATTAATTTGCTAAGGTTGGTTGAGGACCACAATAAAAACAAGGCATCTGAGGTGTGGAAGGTGTTATGTAAAGAAGAATTCATATAACATAATAATAATTTATTAATGGGGACGAATGATTGAACTATATCAATAAAGGGATACTCCCTGACGAAGATACATAGTAATAACTCTATATTTTCATTAAGATAAACCATATTGCATCCTAGGTCACTATTTTATAATTATGGCTATGTATGATCAAGAATCTTCTATAGGAAGATGGTTACACTATAACCCACTATGATTACACATGAATGATATATGAGGGAGAGGATATGTTGCACCATAGAGAAGGATCTATTTAATGAATCACATCAAAATGAAACATGTTTCACTGTGCAGTTGGTGGTTGTGTTGTGATGGCCTCGAGAATGGGGTTTTTATTCTTCCTCAGAGAGGGGTGTTTTTTCATGACCATATGGACCTCACTAAAAGGGGGCCTTGATGGGAATTTCTTAATGAATAGTATGTTCTCACCATAACACTATCATGTGTAGTTAGTTTTTCATAAAAAAAATAAATTTAGTGGTTTTAATGATAAAATGTTGATTAAAAGAGATTACTTATGATTTGTTTTCAACTCACATTAAGAGATTCTTTCCCTTATTCTATAATCATCAATTGATATCGTATCCCACCTTAATTTTTTCATATTTTTATTATTACATTGGATTCTCATCAATGAGTGTATCTATCTAATTGGGGTATCCTTTGTTTATATCATTGTATCATTTAATTTTAAAAACTATCAACGTTTATGAAAATTTTCAGAGTTCTCTCATAATTCTTAATACAACTATTTGATACCAAATAAAATAGTAATATTCAATGAGAATATTTTTATTGGAATATGGTATGTTTTTACTAAGTGATCTCTAAGGTATAACTTTTTTTAACATTCATATGTTGTGCGATGATTTTATCCCACAATTTACTAGACTTAAAAATCAATTGTATGTAATTTTATTTTGCTTAATGTATGGACTAGAATGTGAAATATGTGGTATCTTATGAATTGAAAATACTTTAACTTGGAGACCAAGTTCATATATACTTGGTAAATTAGAATGTAAAATGTGGAAGACAGACATAGGATTCCCTTAATGGAATTAGTAACCAAGAGAGATGAACATAAGAAAATTATAATGATTCACTTGATTGAGAGAGTGTGAAAGGTGTGGGATACCATGGTTTTATCTCTATGTGAGTATGGGTTTGGGATATTGGTTGGGAATATGGGTAATTTATTAAAAATCACTCATGTGTTCAATTGGGATGATTTACAACCCCATGAAAACTATAATGTTATGATTGAGAAATTATATTTTAGGGTTGGATAGTAATTTGTGAAATTCATATTACATGGTTACATTTTAAATTATTTAATATTATTAATATACCATATTTTTTTATAAATAATTAATAAATTTTTATAATTTTTTTATGAGATGGGTGCTTATCCAACTAGAGATGTGATCTATGAGGTGCGATGACACCAAAGGTGGGCACCATTAAGACCATTATGTTTGGATTATATGAGATTATTATAAGGGAAAGTTATAGTTTAATCAATGTTACTATGAATTTTTATAGAATTATACCAAATTTTGGTGCGTTTCCAACCCTTGGAATCGATTAATTTTGATGTAATGTGATATATGTTAAGGGATTTATCTATTATAACCCTGAATATGATAATGTTATAATTACAAAGAGAGTGTTCTTATCTAACCAATGAGGTTGAATAAAATACATGATATCAAAATTTGAATATTATATAACTACAACACCATGATATTTTTTGATATACTTCATTTAAATTAAATTTTATTTATTCGATAGATTGAGATACACTAAACCCCATGTCTAAATGAAATATAATTAAATATACCATTATAACATAGCCATTAAATTGGTTGTTATGAATAAGAATAATTAAATTATGATTAACCTATAGCTTGATTTTTTTAAAATGAATTCATTGGTTATCAATTGACTTGAGGTAATTATAAAAATAATTTTTCAGTAGAAGATACATTTTTTTGAAGAAACTATTTTTATGAGTCTAATATGTTTTTATTTTAATAAATTTAATTGAACACTTGTCACAACCCCCTCCCCAAAAAGTTTACCCCTCCTGGTCCGGTAATGTGAGACGGAAGATAATGACCCCCGAGTCCCGCCTCCAGTAGGCCCCGGGTTGGCGACTAGCATCGAGGGTATAGTAAACACACAAATGGGAGGCATTACCCTCTAAGAGAACACATGCAGAAGAGAGAGATAAGATAGACACCAATAAACTCCAACTAAGAACTAAAATATAAAAGAAACCCAAGTACATATATGAAATTTCATGCAAAAGTACTACAACTGAAATGGGAAACTAAAAATACCCAAAAGAAAGTAAAACGACATCGACCACAAGCCCGAATAGCTCCTCCTCCAACCACAAGCAAGTAGTAAACATCTTGATCTCCAACCTGCTCCAAGTGAAATGAAAAACATTTTATATATACATAGGGTGAGTATAACAGTATACTCAGTAGGATCCTCCCCTAGCCTCTCGTGCAAAAGTAATGAAAGCATGCTAAAGCCCAATGAACAACAAGTGAAACTAACTCATCACCTAAACAGGTATACTAAGTTACCAACCTCACCATGGATACTCTCACCAAGTAATGAATACAAGAATAGAGCATATAATGAAAAATATCAAGGGTACCCCACTACTACTTCCCCACTGGTTTGCTACTTTGCCCCAACGATATACGTCCTGTGCATCTCCCTCCAAAGGCTTGCCCCGCAGACACCTGGGCTAAGCTCCACAATCTGCACCTCATGCACCAAAAAGGCTTGCCCGCAGACACCTGGGCGAAGCACCACACCATCCTCACAACCAAAAGCAACCGAGTAAGTTCCAGGAGCCACCACATCCCACATAACGTGTATCATACATCGAGTATTATACCTCAAGCCATTATAGCCCATACACTGAGTAGGGATCCTCAAGACATCACAACCTATACACGTTACACCTATAGTAGTCCATAGGATACTATATCAAGAATATATAGGTGTGTGAAATAACCACAAGCCATTACTTCCCTGTACACACATATATGGGTAAAACTAACCACTGTGCCTACCAGCACAAAGATCTACCAAGAGAAGAGAGCGGGGTCAAAGGGGGTAGTCAGCCATTCGACCTCCCATCAGAATGTTGGGAAAAACACCCGCAGGGATTAGAATCCCTGGGGTGTTAGTTTCCCTTAACGACAGGGTGGAGTAGCGTATAGAAAAACAAAAATTACAGAATATATATATATAAATCACATCCACACTATAGGAATTACCTAGTCTTAGATAGAACTGTAGATAACGTCTCTCAGACTCCAGGCTGCTACTTCTAAGACTATGTAGCCTATAAGCACACAAACATTTGAAGAGTTTTATTAGATTAATCCATTCTCATTTTATCAGTTCCACTATATGTTAATTAATTCTTTAAACATTAATTATCCACGAACAATTCCACATTAAACTGAATTGGCATCACATAAAAAAATCAACTTCTCCTTTTAAGATTCACATCACCTTTAAATTCTAGTATCTCCATCCCCATGGATTTTAACAATTCAATCAAACTTTCATTACAGAATTACTTTCCCATATTCCAAGGCATTCTAGAAAACAATCCTATGCTACTAAACACAAAGGAGTCTCAACACGGCGAGTAGATATACTACCCATAGAGTATTTTCCTCCTATAGAAGGAGTATAGACCCATTCTCCCTTGAGAGGCTAAACATGGAAAGCACGTGGCATACCCCACACATCTTTGCCTCCTTCAGAAGAAGGGTAAGCAAGACCAGCTGCCTTGAGAAGTGGGGAAAAGCAAAGAAGATAAACATTAAAAGAATCCACAAGCATCCAGCAACCACATCCATCCCATTCCATCACCCTTGGTGTCCTCCCCGACACCCACATGCATAACCTGATGCATCTCGCCACCCTAGGCGTCATCCACTACCACAACCACAAGTCCCCATGCCTCCACATATCACAACACCCATCCAGGTTCACATTACATCACAAGTAGTAGGAAAACAAACATCACATCAATGGGATCTTGGCCTCTTAACAATCAATAGGGTAACTCAGAACCCCTTTAGAAAATTCTCAAACAATCTGTTCTTTAATCCATATTGAATTAGCAGATTTCTTATTTGTAGGTTCCAATTATGGGATACCTAATCAGTAAGCTATCACAATTAAATAACAATGGTTACTTCCCTGATTTGATTAACCTCAAATTAGAACAACTATAACAACGACAAAAACCAGATTCATTTACATGCCTAATTATCTTTAGCCAATTAATTAACAGTTAATTATGGCTTTAAGTTCATTATCAATTTCCATCAAGAACGAACAACTAATCAAAGAAAACATAGATATCACTCTATCTAGAAAAACATGAGGCAAACCGTTATCACGGTACAAAGCAACAACATGCGATCAACCAATTCATTTAATCTGGTTCAAGTATTTAATTAGGTCAATTTCATTGTGATCCAAAAGGCTAAATCATGCTAATTCTACGATTGCACATATACAATTAGAGATGCCATGAATCCCCTACCTCGAAGAGTTCTTGACGTCCTTTATCCACACAATGGATCACGATCCTCCTCTCACGACAACTGCATCCACCAGAGGATACCACGGTACGATAGTACCAACCAACCCCAAGAAAAACCCATTAGAATCCTGGAAATTACATGGTATAATATGGAAGGGAGAAACAAGAGAAGATGATCCCCAAAGGAACGACGATAAAACATACCTTATTGGGAAGATTGACTGACACAGCTCGGTTGCATCAAAACAGAGCAGAACCAATCATATGGGTAAATATTGATTGTGTAACTCCTACGTGAAGGATTTAAAGGTTCTGGAATCTCATAGTTGAGAATAGGGAGGAAGAACAAGGGAGAATGACATCTGATTCCTTTTTGAAGATTTAACGAGGCGACGGTTTAAGATATGGTTAATTCTCCATTAAAACGGATCACATTAACCCACACTGTTTGACCATGTAAATACATCCCGGACTTAAGAATAATTAATATAGGATTTATGGCATTTGAATCGGCCTTAAGAGTCCTTAAAACAAGGATTTAGATGTATTTTACGTCAAAGGAAACGTCAAAGGGGCGAAACTGTAGGAAGCTGGAAAGACTGTTCACATACTCAAAATTTGGCAAAGGAAAGAAAAGGTCACCGTTAGACCTCACCGTTTTGGAAACACTGTTCAAGTCCACCGTTAGAAGGTCACTGTTAGAAGGTTACCATTCTGGAAACACTGTTCAAGTCTACCGTTATAAGGTCACCATTAGAAGGTTACCGTTATGGAAACACTATTCAAGTCTACCATTATAAGGTCACCATTTGAAGGTTATCGTTCTAGAAACACTATTCAAGTCTACCATTATAGGTTCACCGTTAGAAGGTTACCATTCTAGAAACACTGTTCAAGTCGACCGTTTGAAGTCCACTGATAGATCCTCACCGATAGAAACACTGTTCACTGAACCTCACCGATAGAAACACTATTCACCTACCGATACTGTTCATAAAACTTGAAACACTATTCACAGAACTGGAAATTTGGCAAAAGTTTTGGGGATAAGTCACCTTGACCTCCCGGAACACCTCCAACACCACATTTTCACAAATTAATGGACCGGAGAGGTCCGAGCCATTACATTAGATACCTCTCAAAACATTTTCGTCCTCGAAAATTAAAAACCAACCCAGAAGAAAAGTGGGGTCCGAACAACCACCCCATTAGATACCTCTCAAGGAAAAACCACCATGAGTTGTTCGAAAGTTGGAAGAAAACTACGACATCTGAGAGTTTGGGAACAAACAATCCATATCCAAACAATTCAATCATAAAATCACATCAAAGGTACATAAATAAAACATGAATGTTCTAACCACAAAGGAAACATCATTACATGAAAGAAGTTAAACGTTAAAAAACTCTGGGTACTAAGCACATATCTGGGAATCACGCTCCCATGTACTCTCCTCCATGCCATCGTGTTTTCATAAGACACGAACTAAGGGGATAAAATGCGCATGCAACACCTTCTCCTGGCGGTCTTGGATCTCCACAGGTCACTCCTCGAAGGTTGCATCATCATCAATATCGATATCTCCCCAATCGATAACATGATATTCATCATGAAGATAACGACGGAGCTGTGATACATGGAAAACATCATGTATCCGACTCATCTGGGGGGGGGGAGTGCTACTCAATACGCCACAGCTCCAACCCGAGCTAACACCTCGAAAGTCCCAACAAACCGGGGAGAAAGCTTACTTCCACGACCAATCCTTTGCTGCCCACAACGGGGAGTCACCTTCAGAAACACATGATCCCCAACATTAAACTCTAAGGGTCTCCTTCTTTCATCATCATATGATTTCTGACGATCTTGTGATGTCTTCATCCTCTCACGAATCACTTGAATCATCTCTGTTGTATTCTGCACTAGTTCCGGTCCGAGGATTACTGACTCTCCGACCCCAGTCCAACACAATGGAGAACGGCATGGCCGGTCATACAAGGCTTCAAACGGCGCCATACCAATGGTAGAGTGAAAACTATTATTGTAAGAGAACTCTACCAAGGGTAAGGGCTTCATCCATGAACCTCCAAAATCAAGAACACAACAGCGCAACATGTCTTCAAGAGTCTAGATGGTTCGCTCTCTCTGACCATCTGTTTGAGGATGAAAGGCAGTGATAAGACACAGTTGAGAGCCAAAAGCATGATGGAGACCTCTCCACACCCTGGAGGTGAAACGAGGATCTCGATTAGAAATGATCATCCTAGGTACTCCATGATGTCTCACCACCTCCTCTAGATACTGCCTCGAAAAAACTTCCACTGAGCTCGACTCCTTGATCGCTATGAAGTGGGCCGATTTTGTTAAACGATCCACTACCACCCATATAGAATCATGTCCTCCCGGATCTCGTGGTAAACCTGTAACAAAGTCCATTGAGATTTCCTCCCACTTCCACTGAGTAATATCTAATTGCTGGAGAATACCACCAGGAAGACGGTGTTAGACCTTCACCTTCTGGCAGACTAAACACCGAGACACACACTCTACAACCACACACGTCAGCCCAGGCCACCAAAACTGACTCCTCAAGGATCTGTACATCTTTTTTCACACCAGGATGTACTTCCAAGGGAGATCTATGGATCTCTCAGAGAACCATCTCGCGCATCGCCAAGGGAACAAAAATCCTGCCATGATACAACACTAAGTGTTGTTCATCCTCCAACCAACCATCAGGGGCCTCACCACAAACAACTCTGTCCCTCCAAACATCCAGATCTGGATCACCCAACTAGGATTCTTCCACCTTCTTCATCAGGGACGACTGCACCGTCATCTGAAAAAGACAACCTCTACCTCCAACCTCTTCCATATCAAGATGAAAAGCTGAAAGTTCCTCCATTACTCTCCAGAAATCACCAGATTCACGCACAACATCATTACGTGACTTTCGGATCAGTGCATTAACTACAACAATCCCTTTTCTAGGTGTATAAGATATTTAAAAGTCATATTATTGCAAGAAATCCATCCACCGACGCTGCCGAAAGTTCAAGTCACGTTGGGAGAAAACATACCTCAAACTCTTATGATCAGTGAAAACCACAAAGTGCTCACCAATGAGGTAATGTATCCAAAACTTCAAAGAAAACACCATGACTGCCAACACAAGATCATGGGTGACATAGTTGCGTTCATGGGGACACAGCTGCCGAGACCCATAAGAAACAACTGACCTCTGCTTCATGAGAACACAGCCTAGCCCCATATGTGAAGCATCATAGAAAACATCAAACTGGACTCCCTCTGCTGGAAGGCAATGGTCTGGAGCACTTACCAAATTCTCCTTTAGATACTCAAAAGATTCCTGAAACTGATCAGCCCATATGAACGCTTGATCCTTCCTGGTCAAAGCTGTCAGAGGAGTCGCAACTTGGGAGAAATTGGCTACAAACCTCCAATAATAGCCTGCGAGAACAAGGAAACTTCGCACCTCTGACACGGTCTTGGGGGATGCCCAAGACACCACTGCCTCTATCTTCGACAGATCCACAACTACTCCCTGTTGGGACACAACATGCCCTATTAAATGAACTTCTCGGTCCCAAAACTCACACTTCGAAAACTTCCCAAACAACTGATGTTGGCGAAGAACTCCCAAAACGGCTCATAGATGCTCTACATTCTCCTCTTTAGATGTGGAGTACAGAAGGATTTCGTCGATGAAAACCACAAAAAAATTTTCCAGGAATTCACGGAACACAGCATTCATCAACCCCATGAAAACAACTGGAGAATTCGTCATGCCGAATGGAATTACAACAAACTCATAATTCCCATGACGACAACAAAAATCAGTATTCGGGATATCCTCATCCTTTACATGCATATGATGATATCATAACTGCAAGTCGATCTTTGAGAAGCAACTTGCACCCTTTAGTTGATCGAATAAGTCATTAATCCATGGGAGAGGATATCGGTTCTTTTTTTTCACATTGTTTAATCGACGATAATCGACCCACAACTGCAAACTGCCATCAGCCTTTTTCACAAACAAAACTGGCGCACCCCATGGTGACACACTTGGACGAACAAAACCGCACAGCAATAGACCATCAAGCTGAATACATAGCTCTAGTAACTTAGAAGGGTCTACCCTGTACGGAGACATATAGATAAGAGACGCTCCTGGCTATAGCTCGATCCCAAACTCGATCTCTCGTCGAGGGGGTAAGGCTACAACCTCTTCTAAGAAGATTTCAGGGTACTTCTCTACGACCCTAGGAAACGCCAACTGCTGAACCTCTGAAGAACTCAGCATCATCTCAGCCATTATGGATGATAAGGATGGAACTCATCTATGAACCATCCGAGGATCTTCTCACTAACAAACACCACTTTCTCTCCATCTGCATCAAAGAAAATGACCTTCTTCCTGTAGCAATCCACAATAGCCTGCACCGAATACAACCAATCCATGCCGAGTATGACATCATATGGTTGTATTCATAAACATAGGAAATCTCCTCAAGAGCGGTGTTTCCCCAACACTATCTCATAGTCTCTATATACATCAAACAAGTCAGCTCGACCTCCAACTGGTGTAGTCAACGCCAATGGCACTAGAATCCTCTCAACCTCAAGTCCCAAACCATGGACAAGGGTAGGTGATATAAAGGAGTGTGTTGCTCCTGAATCAAACAAGGCATACACCAAGGTAGAAAACAAGGAAAGGGTACCTCGAACGACATCTGGCTCGCCTGGGGTTGGCAGTGCTAGAGCATGAAGCTGACCACGACCTCCTCCACGACCTCTCTGACCCTGATGAAGACCACCACCACGGCTGCGCTCTTCTCTCTGAGGACAAGGAGTTTCATGGGGCTGTCCTCTACATGCTCCATCTACCCTCTAGTGATCTAAAGCTGGTGCAACCTGCTGCTGCTGTTGCCTCGACTGGAACTGCCTTAACAGAGGAACCTGTAGCGGAGAGCTCGGTGCACGATGACTGCTCTGAAAAGTCGGGCACTCCTGCTGTTGATGACCACACCCACCACAAAAAAAACAAGGGCCTGATCCCTTGTCATAGGCCTGATAGATGCTGATTCCAGAGAAACGAGATGGGAAGGGCTGGGAACTACCCCCAGGTGAACAGAAACTCTTCTACCCTAAATACCGGGATCCCCGGGCCACAACTTTGCGTCGTGAGGAGTCATGATGATTCCCCTCTCATGACGATCTGGTCCTAGCCAAAGTCCACTCAACAACCTCTGCCCTCGCCATCAACTCAAGATATGTCTTTAGCATAAATGGGGTAACATGGCGCTGGATCTCTGGACGCAAAGCCTCCTCGAAATGCATTACCCTGATCTCCTCATCTGGTAACAGGTCTGAAGCATATCATATAAAGTTCCTGAAATGGATTACAAACTCTCGAACACTGGAGCTCCTCTGTCGAAGGGTAAGAAGCTCCTGGCGACTGGACGCATTCGCAGTAGAAGAAAGAAAATAGACTCTAAACCTGTCTTGAAACTCCTCCCATGAGATTGCTGACTCCTCATGATCCCCGAGGAACAAGAACCACCACTGCCTCGCTGCTCCACCCAGCATCGTCACAACCAAGGAAACCCAGTGTTCCATACGAGCACGAATCGAACTGAATCCTATCTCGACCTCCTCTAACCAGTCTTCTTTGAATGCATCTGAAACAAAGCCCTCGTACTTCTGCAGACGCTAGCCTTGAAACTCTCGGAGTGACTTCCTCCAAGTGTCATCGTCATCAACCCCTACCCGGCGATGACCTGCTGAATTAGCCTGTTGGACATCTTCTGCGCAAACCTGACGAGGACATCGACCTGGATCCATACCTGTACAATAACAACTATTAGAGCTCCTAAGCTTGGAATATGGAAGACTCAACATTAATAAATTAATTCTTTTCTTTTATAAATTTTAGGTTAACCTATCCCAAGGTCTACCCATTCAATCACAGGCGCAAAGAAGAATTATGCATGATCCTTTCCTAGGTATCTACACTGCAACCAGTATCAATTTGTTTAGTATCCATCGTAAACTTAAAGGTCCGTAAGTTAGATCATAGGGGGACTTAAACGCCTATGTCTCAGCTGGTCTCCAGTGTCTACCTCACTTGCTAAACATGAATGACATTGTTACCCTACCATCCCATGCAACCTCACCTGTGCCTAACTCTAAACTCCATCATATCCCTCAACCAGACCTCTGATAACACTCTGTCACAACCCCCTCCCCACAAAGTGTACCCCTCCTGGGCCGGCAGTGTGAGAAGGAAGATAATGACCCCCGAGTCCCGCCTCCAGTAAGCCCCGGGTTGGCGACTAGCACTGAGGGTATAGTAAACACACAAATGGGAGGCATTGCCCTCTAAGAGAACACATGCGGAAGAGAGAGATAAGATAGAAACCAATAAACTCCATCTCGGAACTGAAATATAAAAGAAACCCAAGTACATATATGAAATGTCATGAAAAAGTACTACAACTGAAAGGGGAAACTAAAAGTACCCAAAAGAAAGTAAAACGGAAACGACCACAAGCCCGAACAGCTCCTCCTCCAATCACAAGCTAGTAGTGACCAGCTTGATCTCCAACCTACTCCAAGTGAACTGAAAAATAGTTTATATATACATAGGGTGAGTATAATAGTATACTCAGTAGGATCCTCCCCAAGCCTCTCGTGCAAAAGTAAAGAAAGCATACTAAAGCCCAATGAACAACAAGTGAAACTAACTCGTCACCTAAAAAGGTATACTAAGTTACCAACCTCACCATGGCTGCTCTCACCAAGTAACTCATACAAGAATATATCATATAATAAAAAATATCAATGGTACCCTACTACTACTTCCCCACTGGTTTTCCGCTTTTCCCCAACGATATACGTCCTGTGCATCTCTCTCCAAAGGCTTGTCCGCAGACACCCGGGCTAAGTTCCAAAATCTGCACCTCGTACACCACAAAGGCTTTCCCACAGACACCTGGGTGAAGCACCACACCATTCTCACAACAAAAAGCAACCGGGTAAGTTCTAGGAGAAACCACAGCCCGCATAACGTGTATCATTAATCAGGTATTATACCTCAAGCCATTATAGCCCATACACCGAGTAGGGATCCTCAAGCCATCCCAGCCTATACACGTTACACCTATAGTAGTCCATAAGATACTATATCCAGAATATATATGTGTGTGAAATAACCACAAGCCATTATAACCCCCTACACACATATATGGGTAAAACTAACCATTGTGCCTACCAGCACAAAGATCTACCAAGAGAAGAGAGTGGGGTCAAATGGGGTAGTCAGCCATTCGACCTCCCATCACAATGTTGGGGAACACACCCCCAGGTATCAGAATCCCTGGGGTGTCAGTTTCCCTTATGACAGGGTGGAGTAGCGTATAGAAACACAAAAATTACAGAATATATATATAACTCACATCCACACTATGGGAATTACCTAGTCTTAGATAGAACTGCAGCTAACGTCTCTCAGACTCCAGGCTGCTACTTCTAAGACTAGGTAGCCTATAAGCACACAAACGTTTGAAGAGTTTTATTAGATTACTCCATTCTCATTTTATCAGTTCCACTATATGTTAATTAATTATTTAAACATTAATTATCCACGAACAATTCCACATTAAACTGAATTGGCATCACATAAAAAAATCAACTTCTCCTTTTAAGATTCACATCACCTTTAAATTCTAGTATCTCCATCCCCATGGATTTTAACAATTCAATCAAATTTCATTATAGAATTACTTTCCCATATTCCAATGCATTCTAGAAAACAATCCTATGCTACTAAACACAAAGGAGTCTCAACACGGCGAGTAGATATACTACCCATAGAGTATTTTCTTCCTATAGAAGGAGTATAGACCCATTCTCCCTTGAGAGGCTAAACATGGAAAGCACGTGGCATACCCTACACATCTTTGCCTCCTTCAGAAGAAGGGTGAGCAAGACCAGCTGCCTTGAGAAGTGGGGAAAAGCAAAGAAGATAAACATTCAAAGAATCCACAAGCATCCAGCAACCACATCCATCCCATTCCATCACCCTTGGTGTCCTCCCCGACACCCACATGCATAACCTGATGCATCTCGCCACCCTAGGCATCATCCACTGCCACAACCACAAGTACCCATGCCTCCACATATCACAACACCCATCCAGGCTCACATTACATCACAAGTAGTAGGAAAACAAACATCACTTCAATGGGATCTTGGCCTCTTAACAATCAAGAGGGTAACTCAGAACCCCTTTAAAAAATTCTCAAACAATCTGTTCTTTAATCCATATTGAATTAGCAGATTTCTTATTTGTAGGTTCCAATTATGGGATACCTAATCAGTAAGCTATCACAATTAAATAACAATGGTTACTTCCCTGATTTGATTAACCTCATATTAGAACAACTATAACAATGACAACAACCAGATTCATTTACATGCCTAATTATCTTTAGCCAGTTAATTAACAGTTAATTACGGCTTTATTTTCATTATCAATTTCCATCAAGAACGAACAACTAATCAAAGAAAACATAGATATCACTCTATCTAGAAAAACATGATGCAAACCGTTATCACGGTACAAAGCAACAACACGCGATCAACCAATTCATTTAATCCGGTTCAAGTATTTAATTAGGTCAATTTCATTGTGATCCAAAAGGCTAAATCATGCTAATTCTATGATTGCACATATACAATTAGAGATGCCATGAATCCCCTACCTCGAAGAGTTCTTGACGTCTTTTATCCACACAATGGGTCACGATCCTCCTCTCACGACAACTGCATCCACCAGTGGATACCATGGTACGATAGTACCAACCAACCCCAAGAAAAACCCATTAGAATCTTGAAAATTACATGGTATAATATGGAAGGGAGAAACAAGAGAAGATGATCCCCAAAGGAACGACGATAAAACATACCTTATTGGGAAGATTGACTGACACAGCTCGTTTGCATCAAAACAGAGCAGAACCAATCCTATGAGTAAATATTTATTGTGTAACTCCTACGTGAAGGATTTAAAGGTTCTGGCATCTCATAGCTAAGAATAGGGAGGAAGAACAAGGGAGAATGACATCTGATTCCTTTTTGAAGATTTAACGAGGCGACGGTTTAAGATCTGGTTAATTCTCCATTAAAACGGATCACATTAACCCACACTGTTTGACCATGTAAATACATCCCGGACTTAAGAATAATTAATATAGGATTTATGGCATTTGAATCGGCCTTAAGAGTCCTTAAAACAAGGATTTAGATGTATTTTACGTCAAAGGAAACGTCAAAGGGGCGAAACTGTAGGAAGCTGGAAAGACTGTTCACATACTCAAAATTTGGAAAAGGAAAGAAAAGGTCACCGTTAGACCTCACCGTTTTGGAAACACTATTCAAGTCCACCGTTAGAAGGTCACTGTTAGAAGGTTACCATTCTGAAACACTGTTCAAGTCTACCGTTATAAGGTCACCATTATAAGGTTACCGTTATGGAAACACTATTCAAGTCTACCATTATAAGGTCACCATTTGAAGGTTACCGTTCTAGAAACACTATTCAAGTCTACCGTTATAGGGTCACCATTAGAAGGTTACCATTCTAGAAACACTGTTCAAGTCGACCGTTTGAAGTCCAATGATAGATCCTCACCGATAGAAACACTGTTCACTGAACCTCACCGATAGAAACACTATTCACCTACTGATACTGTTCATAAAACTTGAAACACTATTCACAGAACTGGAAATTTGGCAAAGTTTTGGGGATAAGTCACCTTGACCTCCCGAAACACCTCCAACACCACATTTTCAAAAAGTAATGGACTGGAGAGGTCCGAGCCATTACATTAGATACCTCTCAAAACATTCTCGTCCTCGAGAATTAAAAACCAACCCAGAAAAAAAGTGGGGTCCGAACAACCACCCCATTAGATACCTCTCAAGGAAAAACCACCATGAGTTGTTCGAAAGTTGGAAGAAAACTACGACATCCAAGAGTTTGGGAACAAACAATCCATATCCAAACAATTCAATCATAAAATCACATCAAAGGTACATAAATAAAACATGAATGTTCTAACCACAAAGGAAACATCATTACATGAAAGAAGTTAAACGTTAAAAAACTCTGGGTACTAAGCACGTATCTGTGACTCACGCTCCCATGTACTCTCCTCCATGCCATCGTGTTTCCATAAGACACGAACTATGGGGATAAAATGCGCACGCAACAACTTCTCCTTGCGGTCTTGGATCTCCACAGGTCACTCCTCGAAGGTTGCATCATCATCAATATCGATCTCTCCCCAATCGATAACATGAGATTCATCATGAAGATAACGACAGAGCTGTGATACATGGAAAACATCATGTATCCGACTCATCTGGGGGGGGAGTGCTACTCAATACGCCACAGCTCCAACACGAGCTAACACCTCGAAAGGCCCAACAAACCGGGGAGAAAGCTTACTTCCACGACCAATCCTTTGCTGCCCACAACGGGGAGTCACCTTCAGAAACACATGATCCCCAACATTAAACTCTAAGGGTCTCCTTCTTTCATCATCATATGATTTCTGACGATCTTGTGATGTCTTCATCCACTCATGAATCACTTGAATCATCTCTGTTGTATTCTGCACTAGTTCCGGTCCGAGGATTACTGACTCTCCGACCCCAGTCCAACACAACGGAGAATGGCATGGCCGGTCATACAAGGCTTCAAACGGCGCCATACTGATGGTAGAGTGAAAACTATTATTGTAAGAGAACTCTACCAAGGGTAAGGGCTTCATCCATGAACCTCCAAAATCAAGAACACAATAGCACAACATGTCTTCAAGAGTCTAGACGGTTCGCTCTCTCTGACCATCTGTTTGAGGATGAAAGGCAGTGATAAGACACAGTTGAGAGCCAAAAGCATGATTGAGACCTATCCACACCCTAGAGGTGAAACGAGGATCTCGATTAGAAATGATCATCCTAGGTACTCCATGATGTCTCACCACCTCCTCCAGATACTGCCTCGAAAAAACTTCCACTGAGCTCGACTCCTTGATCGCTATGAAGTGGGCCGATTTTGTTAAACGATCCACTACCACCAATATAGAATCATGTCCTCCCGGAGCTCGTGGTAAACCTGTAACAAAGTCCATTGAGATTTCCTCCCACTTCCACTGAGTAATCTCTAATTGCTGGAGAATACCACTAGGAAGACGGTGTTCGACCTTCACCTTCTGGCAGACTAAACACCGAGACACACACTCTACAACCACACGCGTCAGCCCAGGCCACCAAAACTGACTCCTCAAGGATCTGTACATCTTTTTTCGCACCAGGATGTACATCCAAGGGAGATCTATGGATCTCTCGGAGAACCATCTCGCGCATCGCCAAGGGAACAAAAATCCTTCCATGATACAACACTAAGTGTTGTTCATCCTCCAACCAACCATCAGGGGCCTCACCACAAACAACTCTGTCCCTCCAAACTTCCAGATCTGGATCACCCAACTGGGATTCTTCCACCTTCTGCATCAGGTACGACTGCACCGTCATCTGAAAAAGACAACCTCTACCTCCAACCTCTTCCATATCAAGATGAAAAGCTGAAAGTTCCTCCATTACTCTCCAGAAATCACCAGATTCACGCACAACATCATTACGTGACTTTCAGATCAGTGCATTAACTACAACATTCCCTTTTCTAGGTGTATACGATATTTAAAAGTCATATTATTGCAAGAAATCCATCCACCGACGCTGCCGAAAGTTCAAGTCACGTTGGGAGAAAACATACCTCAAACTCTTATGATCAGTGAAAACCACAAAGTGCTCACCAATGAGGTAATGTCTCCACAACTTCAAAGAAAACACCATGACTGCCAACACAAGATCATGGGTGACATAGTTGCGTTCATGGGGATGCAGCTGCCGAGAACCATAAGAAACAACTGACCTCTGCTGCATGAGAACACAGCCTAGCCCCATATGTGAAGCATCATAGAAAACATCAAACTGGACTCCCTCCGCTGGAAGACAATGGTCTGGAGCACTTACCAAATTCTCCTTTAGATACTCAAAAGCTTCATGAAACTGATCAGCCCATATGAACGCTTGATCCTTCCTGGTCAAAGCTGTCAGAGGAGTCGCAACTTGGGAGAAATTGGCTACAAACCTCCTATAATAGCCTGCGAGAACAAGGAAACTTCGCACCTCTGACACGGTCTTGGGGGATGCCCAAGACACCACTGCCTCTATCTTCGACAGATCCACAACTACTCCCTGTTGGGACACAACATGCCCTATGAAATGAACTTCTCGGTCCCAAAACTCACACTTCGACAACTTCCCAAACAACTGATGTTGGCGAAGAACTCCCAAAACGGATCGTAGATGCTCTACATTCTCCTCTTCAGATGTGGAGTACAGAAGGATTTCATCGATGAAAACCACAACAAAATTTTCCAGGAATTCACGGAACACAAAATTCATCAACCCCATGAAAACAACTGGAGCATTCATCACGCTGAATGGAATTACAACAAACTCATAATTCCCATGACGACAACGGAAATCAGTATTCGGGATATCCTCATCCTTTACATGCATCTGATGATATCCTAACCGCAAGTCGATCTTTGAGAAGCAACTTGAAACGTTTAGTTGATCGAATAAGTCATCAATCCACGGGAGAGGATATCGGTTCTTTTTTTTTCACATTGTTTAATCGACGATAATCGACACACAACTGCAAACTGCCGTCATCATTTTTCACAAACAAAACTGGCGCACCCCATGGTGACACACTTGGACGAACAAAACCGCACAGCAATAGACCATCAAGCTGAATACATAGCTCTAGTAACTTAGAAGAGTCTATCCTCTATAGAGACATATAGATAGGAGACGCTCCTGGCTATAGCTCGATCCCAAACTCGATCTCTCGTCGAGGGGGTAAGGCTACAACCTCTTCTAGGAAGATGTCAGGGTACTTCTCTACGACCCTAGGAAACGCCAACTGCTGAACCTCTGAAGAACTTAGCATCATCTCAGCCATTATGGATGATAAGGATGGAACTCGTCTATGACCCATCCGAGGATCTTGTCACTAACAAACACCACTTTCTCTCCATCTGAATCAAAGAAAATGACCTTCTTCCTGTAGCAATCCACAATAGCCTGCACCGAATACAACCAATCCATGCCAAGTATGACATCATATGGTTGCATTCGTAAAAATAGGAAATTTCCTCAAGAGAGGTGTTTCCCCAACACTAGCTCATAGTCTCTATATACATCAAACAAGTCAGCTCGACCTCCAACTGGTGTAGTCAACGCCAAGGGCACTAGAAGCCTCTCAACCTCAAGTCCCAAACCATGGACAAGGGTAGGTGATATAAAGGAGTGTGTTTCTCATGAATCAAACAAGGCATACACCAAGGTAGAAAACAAGGAAAGGGTACCTCAGACGACATCTGGCTCGCCTGGGGTTGGCAACGCTAGAGCATGAAGCTGACCACGACCTCCTCCACGACCTCTCTGACCCTGATGAAGACCACCACCACGGCTGCACTCTTCTCTCTGAGGACAAGGAGTGTCATGGGGCTGTCCTCTACGTGCTCCATCTACCCTATAGTGTTCTAAAGCTGGTGCAACCTGCTGCTGCTGCTGCCTCGGCTAGAACTGCCTTAACAGAGGAACCTGTAGCGGAGCGCTCGGTGCACGATGACTGCTCTGAAAAGTCGGGCACTCCTGCTGTTGATGACCACACCCACCACAAGAAAAACAAGGGCCTGATCCCTTGCCATAGGCCTGATAGATGCTGCCTCCAGAGAAACGAGATGGGAAGGGCTGGGAACTACCCCCAGGTGAACGGAAACTCTTCTACCCTAAAAACCGGGATCCCCGGGCCACAACTTTTCTTCGTGAGGAATCATGATGATTCCCCTCTCATGACGATCTGGTCCTAGCCAAAGTCCTCTCAACAACCTCTGCCCTCGCCATCAACTCAAGATATGTCTTTAGCATAAATGGGGTAACATGGCGCTGGATCTCTGGACGCTAAGCCTCCTCGAAATGCCTCACCCTGATCTCCTCATCTGGTAACAGGTCTGAAGCATATCATATAAGGTTCTTGAAATGGATTCCAAACTCTCGAACACTGGAGCTCCCCTGTCGAAGGGTAAGAAGCTCCTGGCGACTGGACGCATTCACAGTCGAAGAAAGAAAATAGACTCTAAACCTGTCTTGAAACTCCTCCCATGAGATTGTTGACTCCTCATGATCCCCGAGGAACAAGAACCACCACTGCCTCGCTGCTCCACGCAGCATCGTCACAACCAAGGAAACCCAGTGTTCCATACGAGCACGAATCGAACTGAATCCTATCTCGACCTCCTCTAACCAGTCTTCTTTGAATGCATCTGAAACAGAGCCCTCATACTTCTGCAGACTCTGGCGTTGAAACTCTCGGAGTGTCTTCCTCTAAGTGTCATCGTCATCAACCCCTACCCGGCGATGACCTGCTGAATCAGCCTGTTGGACATATTCTGCGCAAACCTGATGAGGACATCGACCTGGATCCATACCTGTACAATAAAAACTATTAGAGCTCCTAAGCATGGAATATGGAAGACTCAACATTAATAAATTAATTCTTTTATTTTATAAATTTTAGGTTAACCTATCCCAAGGTCTACCCATTCAATCACAGGCGCAAAGAAGAATGATGCATGATCCTTTCCTAGGTATCTACCCTGCAACCAGTATCAATTTGTTTAGTATCCATTGTAAACTTAAAGATCCGTAAGTTAGATCATAGGGGGCCTTAAATGCCTATTTCTCAGCTGGTCTCCAGTGTCTACCTCACTTGCTAAACATGAATGACATTGTTGCCCTACCATCCCATGCAACCTCACCTGTGCCTAACTCTAAACTCCATCCTATCCCTGAACCAGACCTCTGATACCACTCTGTCACAACCCCCTCCCCACAAAGTGTACCCCTCCTGGGCCGGAAATGTGAGAAGGAAGATAATGACCCCCGAGTCCCGCCTCCAGTAAGCCCTGGGTTGGCGACTAGCACCGAGGGTATAGTAAACACACAAATGGGAGGCATTGCACTCTAAGAGAACACATGCGGAAGCGAGAGATAAGATAGAAACCAATCAACTCCAACTCAGAACTAAAATATAAAAGAAACCCAAGTACATATATGAAATGTCATGAAAAAGTACAACAACTGAAAGGGGAAACTAAAAGTACCCAAAAGAAAGTAAAACGGCAACGACCACAAGCCCGAACAGCTCCTCCTCCAATCACAAGCTAGTAGTAACCAGCTTGATCTCCAACCTACTCCGAGTGAACTGAAAAATAGTTTATATATACATAGGGTGAGTATAATAGTATACTCAGTAGGATCCTCCCCAAGCCTCTCGTGCAAAAGTAAAGAAAGCATACTAAAGCCCAATGAACAACAAGTGAAACTAACTCGTCACCTAAAAAGGTATACTAAGTTACCAACCTCACCATGGCTACTCTCACCAAGTAACTCATACAAGAATATATCATATAATAAAAAAATATCAATGGTACCCTACTACTACTTCCCCACTGGTTTTCCGCTTTTCCCCAACGATATACGTCTTGTGCATCTCTCTCCAAAGGCTTGTCCACAGACACCCGGGCTAAGCTCCAAAATCTGCACCTCGTACACCACAAAGGCTTGCCCACAGACACCTGGGTGAAGTACCACACCATCCTCACAACAAAAAGCAATCGGGTAAGTTCCAGGAGCCACCACAGCCCGCATAACGTGTATCATTAATCAGGTATTATACCTCAAGCAATTATAGCCCATACACCGAGTAGGGATCCTCAAGCCATCCCAGCCTATACACGTTACACCTATAGTAGTCCATAAGATACTATATCCAGAATATATATGTGTGTGAAATAACCACAAGCCATTATAACCCCCTACACACATATATGGGTAAAACTAACCATTGTGCCTACCAGCACAAAGATCTACCAAGAGAAGAGAGTGGGGTCAAAGGGGGTAGTCAGCCATTCGACCTCCCATCACAATGTTGGGGAATACACCCCCAGGTATCAGAATCCCCGGGGTGTCAGTTTCCCTTACCGATAGGGTGGAGTAGCTTATATAAACACAAAAATTACAAAATATATATATATATCACATCCACACTATGGGCATTACCTAGTCTTAGATACAACTGCAGCTAACGTCTCTCAGACTCCAGGCTGCTACTTCTAAGACTAGGTATCCTATAAGCACACAAACGTTTGAAGAGTTTTATTAGATTTCTCCATTCTCATTTTATCCGTTCCACTATACGTTAATTAATTATTTAAACATTAATTAACCATGAAAAATTACACATTAAACTGAATTGGCATCACATAAAAAAATCAATAGCACCTTTTAAGATTCACATCACCTTTAAATTCTAGTATCTCCATCCCCGTGGATTTTCACCATTTAATCAAACTTTCATTACAGAATTACTTTCCCATATTCCCATGCATTCTAGAAAAGTATCCTATGCTACTAAACACAAAGGAGGCTCAACACGGTGAGTAAATATACTACCCGTTGAGTCTTTGCCACCTATAGAAAGATCATAGACACATTCTCCATCGAGAGGCTAAACACGGAAAGCACGTGGCATACCCAGAACGTCCTCACCTCCTTCCGAAGAAGGATAAGTATGACCAGCTGCCTTGAGAAGTGGGGAAAAGAAAATAAGATAAACATTCAAAGAATCCACAAGCAACAAGAAACCACATCTATCCCATTCCATCACCCCTGGTGTCCTCCCCGACACCCACATGCATAAGCTGATGCATCTCACCACCCTAGGCGTCATCCATTGCCACAACCACAAGTCCCCATGCTCCAAATATCACAACACCCATCCAGGCTCACATTACATCATAAGCAGCTTGAAAACAAACATCACATTAATGGTCTCTTGGACTTTTAACAATCAAGAGGGTAACTCAGAACCCCTTTAAGAAATTCTCATACAATCTGTTCTTTAATCCATATTGAATTAGCAGATTTGTTATTCATAGGTTCCAATTACCTGATACCTAATCAGTAAGCTAAAACAATTAAATAACCATGCTTACTTCCCTAATTTGATTAACCTCAAATTAGAACAACTATAACAACGACAACAACCAGATTCATTTACATGCCTCTTTATCTTTATCCAATTAATTAACAATTAATTCCGGCTTTACGTTCATTATCAATTTCCATCAAGAACGAACAACTAATCAAAGAAAACATAGATATCACTCTATCTAGCAAAACATGAGGCAAACTGTTATCACGGTACAAAGCAACAACATGCGATCAACCAATTCTTTTAATCTGGTTCAAGTATTTAATTAGGTCAATTTCATTGTGATCCAAAGGGCTAAATCTTGCTAATTCTATGATTGCACGTATACAATTATAGAAGCCATGAATCCCCTACCTCGAAGAGTTCTTGACGTCCTTTATCCACACAATGGGTCACAATCCTCCTCTCACGAAAATTGCATCCACCAGAGGATGCCACGGTATGACAGTACGAACCAACCCTAAGAAAAACCCATTAGAATATTGGAAATTACATGGTATAATATAGAAGGGAGAAACAAGAGAAGATGATCCCCAAAGGAATGACGATAAAACATACCTTATTGGGAAGATTGACCGATACAGCTCGGTTGCATCAAAACAGAGCAGAACCAATCCTAGGAGTAAAGATTGATTGTGAAACTCCTACGTGAAGGATTTAAAGGTTCTAGAGTCTCATAGCTGAGAACAAGGAGGAAGAACAAGGGATAATGATATCTGATTCCTTTTTGAAGATTTAACAAGGCGACAGTTTAGGATCCGGTTAATTCTCTATTAAAAACGGATCACATTAACCCACACGGTTTGACCACGTAAATACATCCCGACCTTAGGAATAATTAATATAGGATTTATGGAATTTGAATCAGCCTTAAGTGTCCTTAAAACAAGGCTTTAAATGTATTTTACATCAAAGGAAACGTCAAAGGGGTGAAACTGTAGGAAGCTGAAAACACTATTCACATACTCAAAATTTGGAAAATGAATGAAAAGGTCATCGTTAGACCTCACCGTTATGGAAACACTATTCAAGTCCACCGTTAGAAGGTCACTGTTAGAAGGTTACCATTCTGGAAACACTGTTCAAGTCTACCATTATAAGGTCACCGTTATGGAAACACTATTCAAGTCTACCGTTATAAGGTCACCGTTAGAAGGTTAACGTTCTGGAAACACTGTTCAAGACTACCGTTATAAGGTCACCATTAGAAGGTTACCATTCTGGAAACACTGTTCAAGTCTACTGTTAGAAGTCCACCGATAGAACCTCACCGATAAAAACACTGTTCACTGAACCTCACCGATAGAAACACTGTTCACCTACCGATACTGTTCATAAAACTGGAAACACTATACACAGAACTGGAAATTTGGCAAAGTTTTGGGTATAAGTTACCTTGACCTCCCGGAACACCTCCAACACCACATTTTCACAAAGTAATGGACCGGAGAGGTCAGGGCCATTACATCACTGTTGGTAAATGAGTTTAATGAAATATATATTATGTAATTAGTAAAATATTTTAACATTCATCTAACATTTATTCTAGGAAAGGGATAAAAATATATATACAGTTTTATACTTAAAAATTCATTTTTCTTAAAACCAATTTTAGTAATTTTTTGCACTCATAAATTAACTGAATTTATGAAAATTATTGAAATTAAATATTAAAAAATAGATTCCAAATTTGGATCCCAGAGGATCAAATTTTGTAAATATGTCCATTTTATTTTTGGTTATTTTGAACATTAACTATAGTAAATATTTGAAACATAAAAAAGAGAAATTTTTTTTGAATATTGTTAAAACAAGGGGACAAGGATTTAAAATTTATGTTAAACTTGAATTTTTCTTATTAAATGAGGTGGATTTCATATCATTACATCCAATACTAAAATATATGGAAACATGGTGCTCTATTTATTTGAATGTTACCTTTATATTAATTTAAGAAAAAAATAAAAAATGTCACACTACTGACTTTAATAACTTTAAATATTTACATAATGATAAAAAGATGATAATTTTTTTTATAAATGTAAATTTGGAATATAAATTATTTATTTCTTTTATATTAATGTATTTATAATTTTTAGTTTTTAATTAATTATCTTAAATGCTTCTGTAATGCCGAAAAATTATTTATTCCTTTAACATACAAATAAAATAAATTAATTAAAAATTATAAAAAGTAATAAAATTTATCTAAGTCATTTTATTCTAGGAATTTTTTAGACACATATCAGACATCAGGGATGTGTGAAAATATTATATTTAAATTCCATCTTTTTCATAGTGTCTTTCATGTAAAATTAAATGAAAATTTCTAGAATTGACATTAATGATAATTTATAATAAATGATATTTTATTAAATTATTTAAATTTCATAAGAAACATATCCTTATACATGTGAATGGAATATGGTCTAAATTATCAACAATGTTCAATTTTTGATTCATTTTTCAATTTATTTTTAAATTTATAACCCTTTATATTTGAAATAGGTGTTACCATGGTTAAGGTGTAAAATGATTAATGAAGGGGTTATATAAAGACATATTGCTAAAAATTACATAAAAACTTTTCTAAATATCATTTTATTATGTTATTTAAAACTGATAATTGATTTTTTAATTATTTTCAATTTAGAAGAATTTTTATTTAGAATAACTTTAATATATTTTAGTCTTTTAAGAAATTGCAATCGTGTCCTCTCCCTCCCTTATAAAAGGACACCCCACCATTCTATTATTTTAAAAAAAAATTAACATTATATATCAACCAAAAAATATTATCTTATCAACTTTTTTATCCATGTTCTATAGGCGACGTTCTTCCCAAAAGTCCATCCCTGGGGTCCTGAAGAGGAGATCCAATTGAGTTCTTTTAAAGAATAAGTAATCACCTGAAAAGACTGATTTCCTTTTAATTCTTCTTTTACCTCCTATAAATATATGATATTTATCATAAAATAATAACCAAATTATCCAAAATATACTGAAATGTTATTATGACTAAGAAACAACCATTATCCTTCATCTTTTCCATCAAATGGGTCGTGACTATTTCACTCATCTGTACGTACAACTTATCATCTCCCCATAGCGATAGAATTCATATTTCCTCAATATATTCTATTGATGGGTATAATTTTATATATATGATATTTTAGAAATATTTTTTCCACTATAATGATAATATCATTTCAACCTTATTATCTTACAATCATTTGGAAAATTTTAATGTCACTCGTGCGTATGGGTGGACTACCACATCCATGAAGCAATGTGATTCCTTTATTTCTGGTTAACTTGGAATGAAAAAAGGATTGATTTAAAAGAAATATGATATATATGATATAATAATTATTATGAAAATGTTAATTATCATTTACCTTTCTTACGTTCTATCCTATGAAAAATGAAAACAACAATTATGTATATGTACGACCTAAAATCTCCATGAATAATATAATTCATTTTTCTCTCCCTAAATTTTGTATATGAATATAAATATGTATATAATGAATATATATTATATTCATGTCATGATAAAAATTATGTATATTATTTAACCATGATTAAACTAAAAGGATTTTAACTTATGAACTGAAATTCTCATGATGGTTGAAACATTTAACAATCTGCATCGATGAGTTTAATAAATAATAATTAATAAATTAGTGTTAAAATGTTAAAAATGGAAAATTTGTGATATTATAATTATTTTAAATAATAATTTATATTATTACAATAAAAATTAATTAATTATATAGGATTTTAGATCACTTTCAATGATGTGGAACTATATATAAGGGTTTTATGATATAAATTTCATTATTTAATAGGATTATTATGGTTTAATTATGATGATTCAATATTATGGTATATATATCAATAATCCAATGAATTTAATTCTCATCTAGTTATATCAATAAATTATAATTTTTTCCCTTAATGTTCCTCTCTTTAATTACAAAATAGACCAAAAATGTTTTTAAAGAAAACTGCCTTTATTTCTTTCTTCGATCAAAATATTTTCCCTTCCATATCTATGTTTAAAAAAAATCAAGAGTGTTCTTATTATTCTACAATTTTATTTTATAGTAATTTTTTATAATGTTTAAATTTTTCCAAAATATATTAAAAGTAATTTTCATTTTATTTTCAAAATGAGTTATTTTTGACTTTTTACTAAAAATGCGAAGTAAATATTTATTTTAACATATATAGAATGATTGGATTTTTGAACCGTTATAAGAATTTTATGATTTAAAGATTTGTTTAAAATTTTCAAAGATTATTTTCATAGATAACTTTATCTTTAATATTTTTTTAATTTTTTAGATTTTTAATAATTTTTTTTATAATTGAAAAGGGTAGTTTCCTCAAGAAATATACAATGTTATCTTTTAAAATTATTTTTCATATAATATGGATTACAATGATATTTCCTAATATTTATTAGGGATATGATAAAATGATACCGTCCTTGTTTTTCTGTTGATGGTTTATGGCTATGTTGAAGAGATGTTTAAGAAACCCATTTATTTTCTATTGGTTATTCTATAACGAAGTGTTTATAAAACACACTCCCTTTATGGTTTAGGGTATGATGAATGTTTTTTGATCATATGGAACACATATTTATGATTTTCATTATGTGATGGGTGGGACAATGATTATATATCCCTACACTGAATTGGGTAATGATGAATATCTCATTAGATAAACTTGAGTTGAATTGGAAATGAACCCAGTTCAGTAAGAGAGATTTTGCACTATGGCAGTCTTGAGAGATAACCTTGAATACAATGATTTGTAGGGAAGTGAACCCAATACAATATCATAGTTATGGAAATAATCCTTAACTACAAAATAAATTATTCTATATTCAAATTTTTATGCTACAATCTTATGTCTTATGCCAATGTTATGATCTCATGAATCATGTTCTTTGATTCCTTTTAGATTAATGTCTTCTAAAATAAAAATAAATAAATCATGACTCAAGATTATGATCTATGATATGTATTTTATGATTTAAAAATATTTTGATCATGTTTCATACACTTATGCTCATGTTATATTTATGTGATCTTTTTTATATCCATATCTACCCTTACTAAGAATCTGATATCACCCTTTCTTATGTTTCATTACTCATTGTTATAAGGAATGATATTAAGTATGATATATCCTATAAGGGTTATAATTATGAATAAATTAGTGGGTGATGATGCAGTTCACATATGAACTATGTTTTTTATATATCAATGATTCCAAAGATACTAGACCCATATGATTATGGAAACTAAATTAATCTTTTATAATGATTATTCATCTAATAAGATCTAATATCAATGTATGAAAAATATGTTCACTATAGTTTATATCAATGAAAGGTTTATTTAACTTTGGAAACTAGGATGAGAAATGTTTATTGAGAACCCTAAAGATAATCCTATTAATTGGAGAATGTTATAAGTTGTGGTAAATGAGTTGTGTAGTTTTTCTGAAATATCATCCTTGTTTGGATATTATATGTGGGAGTGTTTTTGGAATTGATGTATCAAGGCATAATAATCCCAAGAAGAGTTAGTTGAGTATATGTCATCCATTTTATTGGTTCATGGTTAGTGTTCCCTTACTATGCACCTAATTTGACACTCGTAGGGGATATTCTTGTGTTAAACCACATTTTATTTACAAAACGTTATAAAGGATTTTAATTGATGATAACCATGAATGATCTATGTTAAACTTAAGATGTCATATATTTTAAATAGGTGTAATGATTTAGATGTCCTATAAATTATTTTTCATGATTATATGGTTTCTAGCTATGATTATTGATTCTTACACAAGGTTTTTTGGTTTTATTAAATGGTTGAACCTGAAGTTATCAAGTTAATACTTAAAGTGATAGGAAATGAAATGATTTTTACTCCTACGAAACAAAATGTTAAAGTATATGGAATGAAAATTCTCATAATTATATTTATAAAACTATCTCAGGATATGAATCATGTTGATCTTTTAAATGATTAACAGAGGGTATAATTTTTTGTTGATTCCTTAATAAGGTATAAAACAACTTCACTTAGGGGTTCTTCGAATCCATTAGTAGATAAAAAATGAATCAGTACCACTGAAGGGATATTTTCCAATCTCTAGTGTTCATAAAATGAAAAATAAATTTCAGTCATTTATAATTTGGAAGGTGAACCAGATCAATGGTGTAATCATATCAATAATAGGAGGAAACATTGATAAATATACTCCAGTGTGTTGAATGAGATTAAGACATTATTTTTAAATAATTTATTTACACACATTATTTTTATGAAAATGGTGAAATAATTCCTTATTCAAATCAGGAAGGATGATGAATCTCATAATATGTATGAGGAAAATTTTACAAGACCTATGAGGTACACACATAGTGTTATCATCCAATCTGAAAGTAAGGTTTATTAATTAATAAATGTTTTACAACCATGTATTTTAAGGGTGTTATACATAAGAGACTTCTATAGCTATAAATAAACCATTTAATATTTTTTATCAAAGTATAAATGATTATTGTAGACACTTATCAATATCACCGTTTTAATAAAAAAAGAAATATTTAATTCCAAAAAAACTAGAAGAACCAAAGAGAGAAGAATAATAGATTTCTTTTATGCTCAAAGTGTGGAAAAAATATCATATAAATTTTCATGAGGGGAATAGTAAATTATTGAAGTGTTGAAATTAAGTTCATCAATTAATTTAATATCATAATTATGGGAATAATTTATCCAATGATGGAGGAAAATCACCAAAGTATTCAACCACACAAAATCCAGTGTTTCAAATTAAAGTAATATGTTAATTATGATAACTAATCCTCAAACCTAATGGTTAAAAAATTATTATCTATGTTAACAACATCTTAATTGAAAAGATAATGGTAAATATAATTCATTCACAATCTTTGGTATGGATAATAAATTTGTGAGTGTTATACATACTCTCCACTCTAGAAGTTCTAATTTCATTTTTGGATTTAGATCTTTCCACTCTATTATGTCTAAATAAATTTTTAAGGGTATCAAAATAACACCTCAATAATTTCATGTTGATTTATTAATGAAACCCATCAAGGTATTATGATCACATCGAAGGTTTAGGATTCTTTTTTGATTAAAGATTGTGGGAATATGCTTCCTATAAATCTCTTTATTCTCCATGTAGAATAATTCGATATTTTTTGGGAATAAATTGATTTCATTATATATATAAAACATAAATTACTATGTAATTGAATTATTGTTTGAGATTCCAAACCAAACTATTATCATTTATTGGTGGGATAATAAATATTAACTTTTAATGGAAATTGAGTCCATTGTATGGGTCCTCATTCCAATTCAAAAGGGGTTTTTATATGAGTTGGTTAGAGATAAACTCAATATGAATGATATACCTGTTATGAAATAGTTTTTTGATGCTTATATGTAATATTTTCATATTATTCCACCAAATCATGAAGTTGAGTTTTTAATAGAAGTCAAAACTGGGCTAATTTTTTTAAAACGTAATATTTAATTACCCTAATTGTGTTGTAAGAATTAAAAAAATAAACTCTAAGAGAATCTAGACATGGGATTCACATGGACAAGTGGGTCACCTTGGGGTTGAACCTATCCTTTTAGTAAAAGAGAAAGATAGAACGATGTGACTCTACATTTAAATTTATGAAATGAAAAAGATCACAATAAAGAATAAGTATAATATTCTTAATATTGATTAATTATTAGATCAATTACATGAAGATATACACTTTTCCAAGATTGATCTTCATTTTGGATATTATCAATTTATGACTAATAAGGAGGATATACCAATGAAAAAACTCTATACAATATATGGATAATAAAAATATATTGTGATTCGATTTAATCTTATTAACTCCCTAACTATCCTCACAGATCTGATGAATAAATTATTTTTAGATTACCTTAATCAGTTTAAGTTTGTATTTGTAGATGATACTATTATATATTAAATGTGTAATTAAGATAATTA
Organism: Viscum album; assembly: GCA_963277665.1. Taxonomy (NCBI): domain Eukaryota; kingdom Viridiplantae; phylum Streptophyta; class Magnoliopsida; order Santalales; family Viscaceae; genus Viscum; species Viscum album. The sequence goes on from OY728157.1 coordinate 1,781,499,341, forward strand.
ATATCAATTAATAAATGTAATAAAGACCCTAATAATATAGATTTTTTTGAGAATTTTACAAAGTGTGAATTTTGGTTGCAAAATATTTCATTTATGGGTCATTTTTTATCATGTGAGGGTATATAGTTCGATCTACACTACTGGAAAATGACCTTATACACATAGTTTTGGATAAAACCATTGGTATAGGTATTTTTTCTGGACCTATACCTTTGGATTACCAAAACTATGGGTATAAGTCCACTTATACCCATGGTTTTTGAAAAACCATTAGTATTGGGTTTGGTTCAAGAACTAGACCCACATTTCTCAAAAAAACCATTGTTATAGGTGTGAAATAAAAACTTATACCCACAGTTCTGAAAAAAACTATGGTTATAGCTTTCCTGAGTGAGCATGGGAACAAAAAAAATTAGGGAGCATATTTTTTTTGTGACAACACCTATGCCCATAATTTGTCTCCAATATCCTTGATTTATATAAATATATACAAGTAAATATATATTTATATACCCATAATTTATTTTTTTGTAGTGGTTAGGCCTGACATCTCTGAAGAAACAATCCAGGGATCAAATCTTATGATCGGTGATTTTTTAAAACTTATACCCATGGTATAAAAACCCTAGGTGTAGGGATATGTCACAGTGAAACCACTTATACCCATGATTTTGAAACTATGGGTATAGTGTTTCCAAACTAGGGGTATAACTTATATCTATACCAAAGGCTAGGTTTTCCATGTTTTTTAAAGGATGGTATATGTGTATTTTCCAGCAGTTCCACCAGAAAAAAATTCATTGAAAATTTCCCCAGATCAACCATCGTGACTGAGATTCATACATTTAATGATATTTATAGATATTATTGGTTATTTTTTGGGAATATTTAATATCTATATAATCCACTCACCATGTTTACTCAAAAGAGATACAAGATGCATTGTATAGATGAATGTGAGAAAAAGTCAAGTAATATGAGGAGAAGGTTGGTCAACAATGATATTATTACACTGCCCTATAGTGAAGAAGGGTTTATAATAAATAATGATGAATAAAATAAGGGATTGGGATATATTATGATGCCGAATGATATGTTTATAGCTTATAGCTCCAGATAATTAAAGGTTCATGAAAATATTTCTCAAATCATGACTTCGAATTAGGTATGGTATTTTTCAACTAAAGATATTATGCAAATAGATTAGTGGAAAAATATTTCATATATATACTGATATTAAAATTTTAAATTATATATTATCTGAAAAAAGAGATCAATGTGAACCAAAGAAGATGGTTGGAGTTGGTTAAAATTACAACTTCTCAATTCAATACCACTATGGGAAAGAAAACGAAGTGGTAGATGTTTAGAATTGAATGGATCATTCCATATTTTCTATGATTATGATAAAAAATATTCAATATTTCAGTATTTTTAAAGGATGGATCATAACATATTTAAGAAATGTGAGAAATATTTTCGTGATTAAATGAGTGTTCAACAATCTATCCATGTAAATATTAAAGAAGAAAAAAAGGAATATATAGAGATGATAGTTAACGTCAGAAATGTTACAAATTTCATCCTCAATTATGATGAAATGATAATGTTTAGGAATTAGAATTTTTTTCATTTATACCATATTTAAAAAAGAATCTATTGGATAAGGCTCATAACTCATCATTCTGTATTCATCTAGGAAGAATAAAGATGTATATAGATCTAAAAAAGTACATCTATTGGGAAAGACTGAAGAGGAATATTGAAAAGTATGTATCTCAGTTCTTGTTATGTTAATAGGTTAAGGTGGATAGATTGAAATCTATGCGGATTTTACAACCATTAGCCATACTAGAGAAGAAATGGGAAGGAATACCCATGGATTTTGTTGTTGGACTCCCCAAAAAGTGTAAAGGTCTTAATTCTATTTTGGATATAGTCAATTTATTTATAAATTAGGAACACATCATTAGTATATGATAATATTTATCTATTTATCATATTACCATAACATAGATCAGAAATGTGATAATTTCTCATGGATTACAATATTCTAAAAAATGGCATCTGAGGTTTACCTTGATGTTCTGGGAAATTATTCATCTGAATTTGGAAATAGAGTTGAGTTGTAGTAAATTTTATATTCCCTAGAAATATTTTATATGTAATAGAACAATTCAAGGATTTGAGTATATTCTAAGATCTTGTTTTATGAATTTCAAATGTTGTTGGGATCATCACCTTCCTCTAGTCATGTTTTCTTTCCACGATATATTTCATCCAAAAATTCAGATTGATCATTTTGAAGTTCTATATAGAAATAAGTGTATAAATCCAATGTGTTTGGATGAAGTTATAGAAATAAATATATTTTGAGATTATCATTGTGAGTAAATAGAATATTATGACATATTCCATCAATAGCGCATCAAGGATGTTCAGAGTCAACAGAAAAGTTATGCTGATAATCATCGGTGATATCCGGAGTTCAAAAATTGTGAAAAAGTGTTTCTATGTATTTTTACATGGAACAAAGTTATGATATTCTGCAAAAAAGTAAATTTAATCCCTAGGTATATTTTCCCCATAAATATTCTTAATACAGTATAGATGGTATCTTATCACATGGAACATTCACTAAACCTCCCTCAAGTTCATGAGGTGTTCTAGGTATCTCTCCTAATAAAGCTCATACCTAATCAATCATATGTACTGAACCAAGATATTAAAATGTTTTATTTTGATGTTTTCAATTAATAAAAACCAATATAAATCTTGGATTATAGATATAAAATTCTTCAAAAAATACTACTCACCCGATTAAAGTTCTCTGGAGGAATCAACAAATTGTCAAAGCTAATTGAGAACCCAAGGATGTAATGAAACAAAGACACCCGCATTTTTTTGTATCAAAGTAAAATAATTTTAATATAAAAATTAATTTTAAGGGGGGTAAAATGCAATACCATGATATTTTAGGATATATTTCTTTTTATAAATATTTAATTTCTTCGATAGCTTGTGATACACGGAACCCTGAGTCTGATTGAAATGTAGTGTCGTATACCATTATAAAAAAACTATTCAATTGGTGGGTATGAATAAGAATAAATTATATAGAGAAATATATAGTTTATTTTTTAAAAAATAAATTTATTGGTTATCAATTTTTTAGAAATAAATATAAAAATTAGTTATAAGTAAAAGATATGTTTTTCTAAAAAAATGTTTCTATGTGTGCAATGTGTTCTTATTTTGATAAATTAGATTAATCACAATTGGTGAATAATTTTAATGAAATATATATTATATATTCTATACAATTATGTAACATTCATCTAATTTTTTTCTAGGCATGAGATAAGAATATATATCTTGTTTTATGTTAAAAATGTATTTTTTTTGAAATAATTTTTTTTTCAGGTTTTGCGAATATATTTTAAAATGATTTTTTCCACTAATATAAATAGAATATTGAAAATTGGATTTTATATTTTGAATAAATATGATAATATTTTTATATAGGTCCCTCTTAGTTTTGGTCAATATAAATAGTAACCATAGAAATATTTGTGACCTCGGTAAGGGTAAAACAAATAAAATAGGGTTAAATGTTTGGTATAATGCCTTAAAATTTATCTAAATTTTTCATTTATACTATTTTATGATTTTAGTTCATATATTTACATCCATTAATCAAATATATGGCCACGTGGTTCCATATTTTATTGAGCACGACCTTTATATTAATTTATGAAATGAATATATATAAGATTTCACTCTATTGATGTTAATATATTTAATTTTTTGACATTAGGATTAAAAGAGAACAGGTTTGGTTCCAAATTTTTATCTTAAAGTCAAATTATTATTTTTTATCTTAATATTTTATTTCTAATTTTTAGTGATTTAAAAATCTCCTAAATCATTTATGAAATGATGCAACAATATTTATTCAACTAATAGAGAAATAAAATATTTAATTTTTAAAATATTAAATGTAATAAAATATCAGTGATTTACTATTTTACAATAATTCTTTATAATAATATTACATATTAGGGTTTTTTGAAAATATTATATTTGAATTATATCCATGTATTGTTGTAGTTAATATTTTTTATAATAAATAACATATTATTAAATGATTTCAAATTCCTAAAAAACCCATATTTAGTGAATTAAATGAAATATGGTTGAAAATTTCAACATTTTACATCTATGTTTTATTTTTTCATTTATGGTTACACTCTTAAACCTTCAAAATTTATAGAGTTGTTACCAAAATTTAGGTAAAAATCGATTAATGAAAGGGTTAATTAAAAGATAAGGTTTTAAATGACTCCAAAACATATCTAAATTTCATTGGATGATTTTATTTATACCCTAAAAACTTTTTATTTAATTTTAATTACATTTGGAATCATTTTTCTTGAGAATTTATTTATTATATTTTAATATTTTATAAAATTCTAAGTGTATCAACTCCGTCCCTTATGAAAGGACACCCCCTTTTTATTATTTACACCACTTTGAGTCTTTTAGATCGACCATACCCTTGAAAATTATCATATAAAATTCTTTATATAGGTTCTAGAGTTACTAGTAAACTGATATGATTATTCCTAGGGTCCTTAAGATGAGATCTAAATGAGTTCTTTCAAAAATATGTAATCACCTGAACAGATCAATTTCATTTTGATTATTCTTTTACTAACTAAAAATCTGTGGTATTTAAAATAAAATAATAAATTCACAATACTAAATATAATAAAATATTATAATAATTAATAACCACCATTCTATGATATATTTTCCATCAAATGGGAATTAAAAGTATCACTCCTTCGTACGTATGACTTACCATCTCAACATATTGATACAGTTCATTTTTCATCACCATATTGTATTGATATTTATTATGATGGTTTTAATTTTTATATATCATATTTAGGAAATATTTATTATTTTTTAATGGTAATATCCTATCTACCCTCTTACCTTCTAATCCATTGCAAACTGAAAATGTTGCTCATGCGTACATGTGGACTACCACCTCCATGAAGTGATGTTATTTACGTTTTCATTTACATTTTACATGGATGTAAATAGGGATAAATTTAATTAATATGTATGGTATATATTACATATTAATGATTCTATAAAGTTTAATAATTATTTATCATTCTTATTTTCCAACATTCGAAAAATGAAAACAACATTCATGCATATGTATGACCTATCAACTTCATGAACAATGTATTTCATTTTTCTATCTCAATATTTTAAAGATGTATCTAAATCTGCATATAATAAATATATATTATATTTTTATCATGGATAAAATAATGGGGATGATGGAACCATGATCTAAAGAAAAGGATTGTAACTTTCTAACTGAAATTCTCACGAACAATGAAACTGTTACCATCCTGAAATGAAAATTTCAATAAAGAATAATTAATAAATCAGCATTGAAATGTTAAAATTGAATCATATATGAGATTATAAGTATGTTCATGAATCTGTTATATGATTATTATAAGTTTAAATTTATTATATAGGGGGTTAGATAACTTTCATATCATGTGGAACTTTATGTAAGGGTTTTATGTTACAATCTTATTGTTTATCAGGATTGTTTATGGTCATGTTTTGATAATGAAATATTATGGTATATATTCCAATAACACAATTAATTTTATCCACCTTTTATTATTTATATAAATTTTATTTTTCCTTTAGTTTTCCTCTCTTTAAGTATATAGAGTCTAAAATAATGTTTTTAAGGAAGACCGACATTATTTATCTCTTCGGTCAAAAAAGTTTTCTCTTCCATGTCCATGTTTTCTAAAAAAGATTAAAAAATGTTTTTAATAATTTAAATGAATTATTTAAATCCATTTTATCCATTTTTTTAATTCTTATAAAATGGGTTATAAGTAATCTTTTTATCTTTTTCTAAATTAGGGACTTTTGGATTTTCAAGAAAAACTTGAAAGGAATATTTGTTTTATTGTATAATGTGTGAATGATATTTACCTCCATCAAAAAACTCAATGATTTAAAACATACATTACGTGTTTCCAAGGATAATTCAATGAAAAAATTCTTGAGTATTTTGGAAATTTTTATATTTAAAATAAGTGATTTTAATGTGAAAATGGTATTTTCCTCAAAAAATGTTCCAAGTGATATTTCAAAATAATTTTCTATATAATATACAACTATTTTTGATTCTGGAACTTTACTATTGATTTTATATAATGAAATCATCCTAGTAACTTCATTGTATAACTTTTAATTAGGATGAAAATATTTTTATAAAACATTTTTATTTTCCATTGGTTATGCCATGATGAAATTTTTATAAAACTCATTTATTTTCAAGGGTTAAGATATGATGAATACAATATGATTTTGTGGGAATAATTTATATTATTTACATTATGTGGTGAATGGTAAAATAATTATATATCCCTCCAATACATTAGCTAAAGGTGGAAATATCATGAGATAAATAAAACTAGAATTTGAAGTGAACCCTGTTTAAGAAGGGAATTTGTCCACTATGTTAGTCTTGGGAGAGAACCTTAAATACTATAATGGTTTAGTGAGTTAACCCAATCTACTATGATATTCTTGGTATAAATCCATGGATACTAAGGAACAGATTTTATATATATACGTTTCTTCCACAAACTTATGTCTTATGAAAATCTTATTCTCTCATGGATCATGTTTTTTATTCCATTTATAATTCATGTCTTATGAAATACTGAAAATTATTCCACCACTCTATATTATGATATAAAATATATTTGTATTGGGTTTTAATTGTTAATATCCTGTTCTTGTACACTTATTCTCATGTTATTATTAATACATTATTGATATATCCCTTTTTCACCCTTACTAAGAATATGGAATCACCCTTTCCTATGTTTCCTTTCCTCGAGGTTCAAAGGTATTATGTATATCATATCTAAGAAGGGTGTTACAAATAAAGAACCTAATGGGGGATGAGGTCATTAACTTATGAACTTGTTGTTTAGGTATCCAGGTTTCCTAAGATACTAGACATAAAAAATTATATCATGGATTGCTATGCTTTGTAATGAATATTAATCAAATAAGATGTAATATCTATGTATAAAATATATGGGTAGATATTACAGCCCTTGGATTGGATGAAACGAGATGGATTTTGATGTGGGAACCTATCCAATATCAGGGGTTAATGTTGAAATTTGAGGGTATCTAGGTTGGGCACCAATCTGACCCTAAGGATTTTTGATGACATAAGATTACATCCAAGGTGAGGACGTATCTAAAAAAAAGTATTGATACTGTAATATGAGCATATCCTAGGAATGATATTATATGATTCTAGGGATTGATGTGACATGTGATGGTATTATGGGTGGTTTATTATCTGACCCTTGGTATTTATTCTCACATGTGATTCTATCAGGGGTAAAATTCAGTCTGACCATGGAGATTAATGATGAAATGAGATGATATCCATCAAGGGAAATTATGGAACTCTTGGGTTTTGGTGATGTTTGATGATATAATGGTAGATCACAGCTCTTACTCCAATATTTCTAATTTATCATGTATAGAGAATCCTCGATACTACCTGGAGTGGGTATAGTCAATCCAGGGTGTGATAGTGAAACCTGAGGATTGAAAATTATTTTTTATTGGGATTTTTATTATTTATTATGGATCATTATAATGCAAAATGTTTAGACTAGAATATTTATGGAAACCATTGGTGGTGGCCTACTAAGTTGTAATCACACCTTACTTGGAAAGTATGGGCACCCAAGAAGATTTCATTAACATAGGTTTGGACAAGGGAAAGGTATCTATATAATATGGTTGATCTTGTTAGTTGGGATGGAGCTTAGGAGTTAGTAAAAGGCCAAAATTAGGACCTATTTTGATTATTCATCATGATTTTTTTTACTTTGTAACATGTTATATTAGATCCAACCATGGTTGATACTAATTATATTTGTTTACCTTTTATAACATGTTTATTTTTTTTATATTGATAAAACATGGGATGATGCATTTATCTAAATGAAATTTTCTATGTTAATTTCATTTCATTTGGATGGTAGTTATTGTTTTTACTTCTTCGAATATTTACGTTTTCTAGAACCTAGGGTTATAACCACCCTTTGTTATTATCATACAACTACTACTAATCAACTACCTCTAGAATATAAGGAGGTATTCTTGAGGTATATAGATGTTGGAGTTAGTGGCCTAGAACCAACTACTTTTTACTTTATTCATTAATAAATGCCTTATCACATCTTGATTGTTCTTCTACGTGACAATGCATGTGATAATTTCCTAAGGTCAGTTGTTGCATTAAAGGTTCATAGCGGATCCCTACTATAATGAGAACCCAGAAGTGCCATAACACTGTTCTTGAATATATGTTCTGTGGCCGGATGATATTATTTGAGGGGCACAAATAATACAGGTCATTAGGGGTGAGGAATCATAAAACTTTGAGGCACCTTCTCATGGTGTGCGCCCTTGGTAATATTCAAAAGGGTATTATGAGAATGAGGCACACCAATAGGAAATCCACATTTCATAGTGTCATTGGATATTTCTATCTTCGGACATGTATATTGGTCATTAGACTTTAAGATTATTATTAATGTGTATTACAACTTGCGCACTTAGATGTATTGATAAAAATTGCGATGACACACTATTCGCAGTGAGGTAGGATACATTGGGTGTGTCACGAGTAATGCTACATTAATAGATAATGCGAGAAAGAATTAATCCCTTCTATTCCATAAAGAAGTAGATATCTCAGGCCCTTTGATGGAATTGATATAGCCTAAATAAATCCATGTCTGTAACGCCCCGACCCTAGTTACCCAGAGTCGGTGCATTATTACATAACATTGGCATGATCACAAGAAATATCAAATCTCGAAAGACCGATTGGTTTAGTAGCCTTGGAAACACTAGATATATTCATAAGTTTTACATTACATCATAAAGTGAAAAACTACTACGACAACATAATGTCTCCATAGTCCACACTATTATCCCCTCATAATATCCTGCAGGTCATTCATAACTTACTTCTTCACATCCTGGGAAAAATAAAACATAGAAAAGGGGTGAGCTCAAATGCCCAGTAAGGATAACAATATAGCAGAACATTCAAAAATAAGCATAAACATTTAAGGCAATGCATTACTAAAACAAAAGCCTTTTCAACTTGAACTTCAACATAGTATGGCAAAAGTAAAATGAAATAATGCCATTTACTTATTCACATGGATATTCTACTAATCGAATAATCACATGAAATATCAATAACCACTTTCATAATGTCGGAATGCATAATGTTGAACTTTAATTTCTTTGTCAAGGCCTCGTCCCAAGACCTAGGGGCTAACTGTAACCGGAACCCAACCCGGAGTGCCTCTAATAACCGGACACCAACCCGGAGTGCCTCTAATAACCGGACACCAACCCGAAGTTCCTCTAATAACCGAAGACCAAACCGGAGTTCCTCTAATAACCGGAGACCAAACCGGAGGGATTACATTTACCAGTCCCCAACCCGGAACATACTTGTCTAACACATTCATCTGAATGAAAGGTTGAAATATAACATAAACATTCGGATTAAAAATAACTTATAAAATGCCAATACTTTAAACAAATACCATGAGTGACATAAGAATAACTTATCCACAATCAAAAATATCACAAAACCTTCAATAAAATAGGGATGTTTTGTAACATAATAAATCAACTTCAAATAAGCTTAAAATCCATCAAAGGATGTTGACATAGATGAAATCAAAACTATTTTAGAGAAATATCTCTTTTTTTGAAATCATTTTAAAAGTAACATAATTATAAAATAATACATTCAATTTGAAAATATTCTTATAAGCTTGTAAGGGAAGCTTAGACGATTTTATAACGGCGGAAAAAAACGGCACCCACCGTATAAGTTAAAAATAACATTCTTACCTTAATTCTATCGAAAAGGTTAAAAAGCACCTTGTTTGGAAAACAACGGAAAGATTCTTTTATAAACCACTTATAAAAAGTCAAATAAGGGTATAAATGACATTAAACCATATTCTTGTAAATAGAAAAAATGTTTTGAAATACATTTTGAAGAAACATGGATGTAGATGATAAAGAGATCCCAATAGATTATTACGTATAAACAAACTCGGATAATGAAGAGATTGTGAAATAACCCTTACCAATTTGGTAACTTATGAAACATACAACCCATGAAAGAGGTATCATAAAATGAATATGTAAATACACATAAATTAGAGTTTATTACTCAAAGAATATAATTATGGGCAGTACATACACCACACAAAAGGTGATGGTGGCAATATGGCATGAATCTCACGGGAATAAGGAGTGAGATGAAAACCCCTTACCTAGTACTTTTCCTTGGTTGGGGTAGGTTAACCTCCTGTATAATGGTGAAATAATTGTTATTAAATTATACAAGAATCGTATACATTAATATGATATCATATATGATCTTTTAATATTGATTTGATAATAATATCTTAGTATTATCGTTGTTTCGGGTGTTAACTTACTTGTTTTCTTTTATATGTTTTGTTACATAAGCCATGTTTGTAATGGATAGGTTGTATATTATTCATATCCATAATGATATCAAGTCCTTAAACATTATTTTTAAATCATCAAATGATAATTATACTTGAATGGATACGATGGAGAATGAATCTCATCGCGTTCGTGGAGACGGTAGTCTGTACGTACGCACGAGCGACAATATCATTCTTTTGAAATAATATATAAATGGTTGTTATATCATATATACAGAATCATTAACATGTTATATTTATTATTTAAATGAGTTACATATCATTATTATACCCATCAAAATAATAATATATTGAATAACAATTACACCACGACGTGGAGACGGTAAGCCGTACGTACGCACGTATGGTGACGTGTTATTCAAAGGGTGGATAGAATACTGAATATGGTTGTACCATATTTATAATAACATCACAGTATATATATGATACTGGAGTTATTATTTTATAATGGTAATAACAAAGGAAGAAGAAGTGGAAGAAGAAAGGAACATGGAAAAGGGTGGTGAAATCATTACCTCTTCTCCGGGTTCTTCCTTTTGATTTGATCAAAAGGGCTCCTTAGGTTGGCTTTCTGATCAAACTAAGGCCTATAGGTTGTAGGTAAGGAAGTTGGGAGAGTATTTGGGCAGAGTTTTGCTGAACCAAAAGGTTTTGAAGGTGTGAAGAAATGAGGAGGAGTGCCCTTTTATAAGAGGGGTGAGGGGCACCTTAGGAAAAGCTAGAAATATTAGTTTATAATAAATTAATATTCGGTTTCTAATGGCTCCAAAGTTGATTATTTAAATGTTAAGGTGGGGATGGGTCGAAGACAACTCAACCAATAGAATTTATACAGGTTTGGGTACTTATATTAAGCTTATCTTTAAGAATTAACTCTAAGTTAATTAGTTTCACTTTTACAATGTCTCTTTGTATTTTTATATAATATGGTTAATAAACTTACTATATACATCCAATCGACCCCCAAGTGGTCCATTAATGATGAACCTATCATGATATAAGTCTCTTGGCCGAACCTTATATTTTTAGGAATTTAATATCAATTAATAATATAATATTTGTTTTAAGAACTCTTTTATGTCAATTTTGACACTATTCAATAGCTGATTTTTGTGAAACTCATAACAGATTGATTACTTCAAAAAAAGTCAATTAAATAAATCATAATATATCATATTATCCTAGAAAATTAGTTTAATTCATTAAAAGTTTCATATTATATTTATTTGGGTATTTATAATATCAATTATTTTTATTTTTCAGTATTATAGTAATTACTGCATCATCATTGTGTCATACATAAATTAAATTATTTAATGTCTAAAAATTATAAATAAAATATAATTATGTAGTAAATCTCTTTATATTTCTAATGAATATTTATAATCTAGAATCCAACATATATAACACTATGTAAAAATTGTTTTTCTAAAAGATATATGTTTGTGTCATTTTTGTATTCATTTTAACTTAATTGAAATAAAGTGTCCCTATCACCTACAAGTGGCACCATGGGGTCCCCAAATCGACCCAAATATGCCTATGTCCGAACATGTATCAACCAATAAGGCTATGACACGTTTTAGGGTAATTTAGTATTATTATAATATTATTTTTTAACCCTTATTTACCGGATTTACCCTTAACCATGGTAAATAAAATATTTAACGCAGTAATTATTCAAAATGTCTAAAAATAAAAGTTACCTATTTACACAATTTGAAAATCCTCATTCCAAATATGGAATACATTTTTCTAAATTCAAAACACAGAAGTGGAAGAAATTAATTTAAAATTAATTCCCGCTGTCAAAACAAAAAGCGTGTTTTTAAGAGATAATAACTATCAAAAGATTGACACTTGTTTATGTTCGGTTTAATTGTAAAATTATGTCCAATGACCAAAATTATATTAAATGGTAAAAATATATTCTAAATATACTTTAAAACCACTAAAATTCATAATTTATCACTATTAATTATTTGATTAAAAAAGTTGTTTTTAATTAAAATTTAGTAATTTTCACTATTCATCAAAATATGAAAGTTATTCGAAAAGTACCAAAATTTCACCTTAGGCTAAATTCGATATTCTGAATCCAAAAATGAAGTCCATTTTGAAATATAAAAAATATATAATTTCAAAAAGTAGGTATTACTATTCATAATATCTAGTTTGATTGGTTGTGGTGTGTGTTAAAACTCAAAGTTGCATACAACACACGCTACTGTATTATTCAAAGAAAGCGTACCGTGGAAGCTTGGGATGTTTCATTTTAAATTTTTGATGTCCCCATTTAGTCAAAAAGTTTAAAATATTGTATTTAAAAAGGGTTCACTATTAAAAGTTGATAAAAGTGCAATACTGAAAATGAATTTGTTCTTGCATTATGTCTAAGATACTCATAATATGGATTCTAAAATTATAAGGATTATATAAAGGTTAAAATTTAGTTAATAATATTCATAACCTCTTTTGAATGGCTTTTTGGTAAGTCATGGTGCAATTGAAATCGGTGTTGCATGTAGTGCAAGTTATTGAATTATTTTGAAGAAATAACACACTATGAATTCTTGGGGTGTTACATTCTCCCCTCCTTCAATAAATTGCGTCCTCACAATTTGAAACTGTTCTTCGAAAATAAAAGATTGAAAATAGAAAATATATATGTGGGAAAACCCACATCGGAAATTGGGTTACTAAAATTTAGTCTTAATATGAGGAAAATAGAAATCAAAGGGTCACCACCAAATTATGATCTCGATTAGGAGAACATTGGTGGCAATTAGAGACATATAATTGGAGGAAAAACGTAAATATTTATAGGTAGTGATTGAGGTCATCAATCGCAAACAAGTGTAAAATTGAGGTCCTTAAATTAATCAATCTATGATGATTTGAAATACCATCGGTTCAACAAAACATAGGGTATTAGGAGAACACATTTTTGACGTTTCAAAATATCTTAGTTGAAATCCCACATAGAAAAATGAATTAATGATGCCTCTATTTAAAATAAAGAGTGGAAAGTATAAAGATTACCAAAAATAACACATACTAGGGTTCCATGTAGGAAAATATGGATATGGAAGAAAAATCTAACCATCAATTATCTGATGGAGAGTGGTAGAGAACATGGCTATGAAAAGGCCAACAATCCCAAAGCCATAAATTAGTGATGATTTAAGGTACCATCTAGGACAACATTTTTGTTATAAGTTCCTTTTCTTAATGTTGAGGAATTTATTTATGAGATTGGATAAGATCATAAGGAGATATACTTACTTTATAATTATAGTTTTATCCATTAATAAATTTCTACCACAAACTCATCGTTCACTCTAAAAGATAATAGAACGTAAAAAATTCTATTTACACTATTCGTATAGGGTTCCAAAATAAACGAATTTATAATTCATCTACAAGATCTTTTAATAAAAACTACATTATCTAATCCAGGACATCTCGTGGGCCAGTGGTAGGTGATACACCCTTTTCGCCCTTCAGTTGTGGGTTCAAGTCTCGCGGCCTTGCCGGATGCGACGGGTTGCCGCCCGACCTCCGGGATGTCCTTTTATGGCAGTCCAAAATAACCCAAACTAGAACTATGAAAATACTTCAGTCCAAAATTTATAAGGAAGTTAAAAATAATGTAGATCCTTTTTACCCCATAATATCATATGAATACCTTCATCATGTATTCTTTTAATACACTGAAACATCCTGAATTACCATATTCCTTATTGATTACATTCATGCTCCCTTATTCCATATAGAATGCATGATATACTTCATCAATCCAAAAATGTTTTAAACCCCAACGATGAGGGAATATACAAATCATTAATCAGCTTCAAGGTAGTCAAGAATATCCAATATAATTTATCCAAATCAATCATGTATTATTCTAAAATCACTACCTGAGTATCAGAACCATATTATGGTTTATCTTTCTCTCAACCATATATTTTCCAAAAATTTAACCTCCTATTGAGTCGCTTTTCTTTGTTCTACACAATATCAAGTCCTTAATGAAATAGTACTGCAGTACAATCCTTATATACTCCATAATTATTATAACAAGTACATTGTTGATACAACACTCAAATGACATAATCAACATAAGAACACTAATCATTCCTCTTCATCTGTGGTAGTATCATAACTTGATTATTATCCAATAGCATCATTTGCGGCATAGTCTGATGACTGAGACATAGGTTCGCGTAGTGTCCAACCTCCTTCCAAATGAATCATTGTACATTTGAAACCATTTTCTTTCCCTTGCAGTCACGTACTTTGTGCCCTTTTCCTCCACACTTATAACAAACTCCCATTCCTTTCAGGCAAGTTCCAAGGTGTTTCTTCCCATAGTTATCACATATGGGAAAATTCTTCTTTTCCCTCTTCCCTTTATCCATCTTTCTCTCTTCCATCCTTTTCTTCTCTTGCTTCCCTTCAAAGCCATAGGACTTAGTGAACTCTTTACTTATCTTATCAACACATGATATTATTTCTTCATATGATGATAATACATGGGAGACTATTTCTCTTATAAATTCTAGCTTAAGAACATGAAAGATATGATCCTTCCTTCTCTTTGGATCATGTGCATTGCTGGAGTTCTCATTCCTTCTACTAGGAGCCATTTCTAAACAATAGCATACACTAGATTAGTTTATGAATAACAATACCTAATCACAAACTTGTAAAACACATAACATAAATTTAATAGTTTATGGATATAATCCATAATCATAAAAATGTCTCTTTTGAGGAAGTATATACTCATAAACCCTTCATAATGGTTTGTAAAGAAAATGAGAATTACCCTAAGCATATCACCCGGGAGTGTCGTAACCAAGAGTGTAGCAAGGCCCGTTGTCGTGCACGAGTTCCTGTTCGAGTCTAGCTCAAAGAGGTGTTTTCGGGTTTTACCCCTAGGTACATCTGTGCCAGAGCCGCCTCTACCTGCTCATATCCAGACAGGGATGTATTGCTTGGAAAAATCACAAAATCTCTACAATACCAAAATTCTAGGATGTTCTTCTATACTAATCCTCAAAGTTCATCTTAGGTCTACGTGCTTTAATCAGAGTTTATCTAAATCTAGTTTCCAAGGTTTGTACTAAACTTCCTCTGATACCAACTGTAACGCCCCGACCCTAGTTACCCAGAGTCGGTGCATTATTACATAACATTGGCATGATCACAAGAAAGATCAAATATCGAAAGACCGATTGGTTTAGTATCCTTGGAAACACTAGATATATTCATAAGTTTTACATTACATCATAAAGTGAAAAACTACTACGACAACATAATGTCTCCATAGTCCACACTATTATCCCCTCATAATATCCTGCAGGTCATTCATAACTTACTTCTTCACATCCTGGGAAAAATAAAACATAGAAAAGGGGTGAGCTCAAATGCCCAGTAAGGATAACAATATAGCAGAACATTCAAAAATAAGCATAAACATTTAAGGAAATGCATTACTAAAACAAAAGCCTTTTAAACTTGAACTTCAACATAGTATGGCAAAAGTAAAATGAAATAATTCCATTTACTTATTCACATGGATATTCTACTAATCGAATAATCACATGCAATATCAATAACCACTTTCATAATGATAGAATGCATAATGCTGATCTTTAATTTCTTTGTCAAGGCCTCGTCCCAAGACCTAGGGGCTAACTGTAACCGGAACCCAACCCGGAGTGCCTCTAATTACCGGACACCAACCCGGAGTGCCTCTAATAACCGGACACCAACCCGGAGTTCCTCTAATAACCGGAGACCAAACCGAAGTTCCTCTAATAGCCGGAGACCAAACCAGAGGGATTACTTTTACCTGTCCCCAACCCGGAACATACTTGTCTAACACATTCATCTGAATGAAAGGTTGAAATATAACATAAACATTCGGATTAAAAATAACTTATAAAATGTCAATAATTTAAACAAAAACCATGAGTGACATAAGAATAACTTATCCACAGTCAAAAATATCACAAAACCTTCAATAAAATAGGGATGTTTTGTAACATAATAAATCAACTTCAAATAAGCTTAAAATCCATCAAAGGATTTTGACATAGATGAAATCAAAACTATTTTAGAGAAATATCTCTTTTTTTGAAATCATTTTAAAAGTAACATAATTATAAAATAATACATTCAATTTGAAAATATTCTTATAAGCTTTTAAGGGAAGATTCGACGATTTTATAACGGTGGAAAATAACCGCACCCGCCACATAAGTTTAAAAAAACATTCTTACCTTAATTGTATCGAAAAGGTTAAAAAGCACCTTGTTTGGAAAACGATGGAAAGATTCCTTTATAAACCACTTATAAAAAGTCATATAAGGGTATAAATGACTTTAACCCATATTCTTGTAAATTGTAAAAATGTTTTGAAATACATTTTGAAAAACATGGATGTGGATGATAAAGAGATCCCAATAGATTATTACGTATAAACAACCTCGGATAATGAAGAGATTGTGAAATAACCCTTACCAATTTGGTAACTTATGAAACATACAACCCATGAAAGAGGTATCATACAATGAATATGTAAATACACATAAATTAGAGTGTATTACACAAAGAATATAATTATGGGCAGTACATACACCACACAAAAGGTGATGGTGGCAATATGGCATGAATCTCACAGGAATAAGGAGTGAGATGAAAACCCCTTACCTTGTACTTTTCCCTGGTTGGGGTAGGTTAAACTCCTATATAATGGTGAAATAATTGTTATTAAATTATACAAGAATCATATACATTAATATGATATCATATATGTTCTTTTAATATTGATTTGATAATAATATCTTATTATTATCGTTGTTTCGGGTGTTACCTTACTTGTTTTCTTTTATATGTTTTGTTAAATAAGCCATGTTTATAATGGATAGGTTGTATATTATTCATATCCAGAATGATATAAAGTCCTTAAACATCATTTTTAAATCATCAAATGATAATTATACTTGAATGGATACGATGGAGAATGAATCTCATCGCGTTCGTGGAGACGGTAGTTCGTACGTACGCACGAGCGACAATATCATTCTTTTGAAATAATATATAAATGGTTGTTATATCATATATACAGAATCATAAACATGTTATATTTATTATTTACATGAGTTACATATCATTATTATACCCATCCAAAAAATAATATATTGAATAACAATTACACCACGACGTGGAGACGGTAAGCCGTACGTACGCACGTATGGTGACGTGTTATCCAAAGGGTGGATAGAATACTGAATATGGTTGTAACATATTTATAATAACATCACAGTATATATATGATACTGGAGTTAGTATTTTATAATGTAAATAACAAAGGAAGAATAAGTGGAAGAAGAAAGGAACTTGGAAAAGGGTGGTGAAATCATTACCTCTTCTTCAGGTTCTTCCTTTGGATTTGATCAAAAGGGCTCCTTAGGTTGGCTTTCTGATCAAACTAAGGCCTCTAGGTTGTAGTGAGGGTAGTTGGGAGAGTATTTGGGCAGAGTTTTTTCGAACCAAAAGGTTTTGAAGGTGTGAAGAAATGAGAAGGAGGAGTGCCCTTTTATAAGAGGGGTGAGGGGCCCCTTTGGAAAAGCTAGAAATATTAGTTTATAATAAATTCATATTCGGTTTCTAATGGCTCCAAAGTTAATTATTTATATGTTAAGGTGGGTATGGGTCAAAAACAACTCAACCAATAGAATTTAGACAGGTTTGGGTACTTATATTAACCTTATCTTTAAGTATTAACTCTAAGTTAATTAGTTTCACTTTTACAATGTCTCTTTGTATTTTTATATAATATGGTTAATAAACTTACTATATACATCCAAGAGACCCCCAAGTGGTCCATTAATGATGAACCTATCATGATATAAGTCTCTTGGACGAACCTTAGATTTTAAGGAATTTAATATCAATTAATAATATAATATTTGTTTTAAGAACTCTTTTATGTCAATTTTGACACTATTCAATAGTTTATTTTTGTGAAACTCATAACAGATTGATTACTTTGAAAAAATTCAATTACATAAATCCTAATATATCATATTATCCTAGAAAACTATTTTAATTCATTAAAAGTTTCATATTATTTTTATTTGGATATTTATAATAACAATTATTTTGATTTTTCACTATTATAGTAATTACTGCATCATCATTGTGTCATACATAAATTAAATTATTTAATGTCTAAAAATTATAAATAAAATATCATTATTTAGGAAATCTGTTTATCTTTCTAATGAATATTTATAATCTAAAATCCAACATATATAACACTATGTAAATATTGTTTTTATAAAAGATATATGCTTGTGTCATTTTTGTATTCATTTTAACTTAATTAAAATAAAGTGTCCCTATCACCTACAAGTGGCACCATGGGGTCCCAAAATGGACCCAAATATGCCTATGTCCGAAAATGTATCAACCAATAAGGCTAGGACACGTTTTAGGGTAATTTAGTATTATTATAATATTATTTTTTAACCCTTATTTATCGGATTTACCCTTAACCATGGTAAATAAAATATTTACCGCAGTAATTATTCAAAATGTCTAAAAATAAAAGTTACCTATTTACACAATTTGAACATCCTGATTCCAAATATGGAATCCATTTTTCTAAATTCAAAACACAGAAGTGGCAGAAATTAATTTAAAATTAATTCCCGCTGTCAAAACAAAAAGCGTGTTTTTAAGAGATAATAACTATGAAAAGATTGACACTTGTTTATGTTCGGTTTAATTGTAAAATTATGTCCAATGACCAACATTATATTAAATGGTAAAAATATATTCTAAATATACTATAAAACCACTCAAATTCATAATTTATCACTATTAATTATTTGATTAAAAAAGTTGTTTTTAATTAAAATTTAGTAATTTTCACTATTCATCAAAATATGAAAGTTATTTGAAAAGTACCAAAATTTCACCTTAGGATAAATTCGATATTCCGAATCCAAAAATGAAGTCCATTTTGAAATATAAAATATATATAATTTCAAAAAGTAGGTATTACTATTCATAACAGCTAGTTCGATGGGTTGTGGTGTGTGTTAAAACTCAAAGTTGCGTACAACACACGCTACTGTATTATTCAAAGAAAGCGTACCGTGGAAGCATGGGATGTTTCATTTTAAAATTTTGATGTCCCCATTTAGTCAAAAAGTTTAAAATATTGTATTTAAAAAGGGTTCACGATTAAAAGTTGATAAAAGTGCAATACTGAAAATGAATTTGTTCTTGCATTATGTCTAAGATACTCATAATATGGATTCTAAAATTATAAGGATTATATAACTTTAAAATTTATTTAATACTATTCATAACCTCTTTTGAATGGCTTTTTGGTAAGTCATGGTGCAATTGAACTCGGTGTTGCGTGTAGTGCAAGTTATTGAATTATTTTGAAGAAATAACACACTATGAATTCTTGGGGTGTTACATTCTCCCCTCCGTCAATAAATTGCATCCTCGCAATTTGAAACTGTTCTTCGAAAATAAAAGGTTGAAAATAGAAAATATATTTGTGGGAAAACCCACATCCGAAATTGGGTTACTAAAATTTAGTCTTAATATGAGGAAAAGAGAAATCAAAGGGTCACCACCAAATTATGATCTCGATTAGGAGAACATTGGTGGAAATTAGAGACATATAATTGGAGGGAAAAAGTAAATATTTATAGATAGTGATTGAGGTCATCAATCACAAACAAGTGTAAAATTGAGGTCCTTAAATTCATCAATCTATGATGATTTTAAATACCATCGGTTCAACAAAACATAGGGTATTAGGATAACACATTTTTGACGTTTCAAAATATCTTAGTTGAAATCCCACATCGAAAAATGAATTAATGAGGCCTATATTTAAAATAAAGAGTGGAAAGTATGAAGATTACCGAAAATAACACATACTAGGGTTCTATGTAGGAAAATATGGATATGGAAGAAAAATCTAACCATCAATTATCTGATGGAGAGTGGTGGAGAACATGGCTATGAAAAGGCCAACAATCCCAAAGCCATAAATTAGTGATGATTTAAGGTACCATCTAGG
This sequence comes from Viscum album, assembly GCA_963277665.1. NCBI lineage: Eukaryota > Viridiplantae > Streptophyta > Magnoliopsida > Santalales > Viscaceae > Viscum > Viscum album. Next base: position 1,781,520,128 of record OY728157.1, read on the forward strand.
ACAACATTTTTGTTATAAGTTCCTTTTCTTAATGTTGAGGAATTTATTTATGATATTGGATAAGATCATAAGGAGATATACTTACTTTATAATTAGAGTTTTATCCATTAATAAATTTCGACCACAAACTCATCGTTCACTCTAAAAGATAATAGAACGTAAAAAATTCTATTTACATTATTCGTATAGGGTTCCAAAATAAACGAATTTATAATTCATCTACAAGATCATTTAATAAAAACTACATTATCTAATCCAGGACATCTCGTGGGCCAGTGGTAGGTGATACACCCTTGTCTCCTTTCAGTTGTGGGTTCAAGTCTCGCGGCCTTGCCGGACGCGACGGGTTGCCGCACGACCTCCAGGATGTCCTTTTATGGCAATCCAAAATAATCCAAACTAGAACTATCCAAAATACTTCAGTCCAAAATTTATAAGGAAGGTAAACATAATGTAGATCCTTTTTACCCCATAATAGCATATGAATACCTTCATCATGTATTCTTTTAATACACTAAAACATCCTAAATTACCATAGTCCTTATTGATTAAATTCATGCTCCCTTATTTCATATAGAATGCTGGAAATACTTCATCAATCCAAAAATGTTTTAAAACCCAATGATGATGGAATATATAAATCATTAATCAGCTTCAAGGTAGTCAACAATATCCAATATAATTTATCCAAATCAATCATGTATTACTCTAAAATCACTACCTGAGTATCAGAACCATATTATGGTTTATCTTTCTCTCAACCATATATTTTGCAAAAATTTAACCTCCTATTGAGTCGCTTTTCTTTGTTCTACACAATATCAAGTCCTTAATGAAATAGTACTGCAGTACAATCCTTATATACTCCATAATTATTATAACAAGTACATTGTTGATACAACACTCAAATGACATAATCAACATAAGAACACTAATCATTCCTCTTCATCTGTGTTAGTATCATAACTTGATTATTATCCAATAGCATCATTTGCGGCATAGTCTGATAACTGAGACATAGGTTCGCGTAGTGTCCAACCTCCTTGCAAATGAAGCATTGTACATTTGAAACCATTTTCTTACCCTTGCAGTCACGTACTTTGTGCCCTTTTCCTCCACACTTATAACAAACTCCCATTCCTTTTAGGCAAGTTCCAAGGTGTTTCTTCCCACAGTTATCACATATGGGAAAATTCTTCTTTTCCCTCTTCCCTTTATCCATCTTTCTCTCTTCCATCCTTTTCTTCTCTTGCTTCCCTTCAAAGCCATAGGACTCAGTAAACTCTTTACTTATCTTATCAACACATGATATTATTTCTTCATATGATGATAATACATGGGAAACTATTTCTCTTATAAATTCTAGCTTAAGAGCATGAAAGATATGATCCTTCCTTCTCTTTGGATCATGTGCATTACTGGAGTTCTCATTCTTTCTACTAGGCGCCATTTCTAAACAATAGCATACACTAGATTAGTTTATGAATAACAATACCTAATCACAAACTTGTAAAACACATAACATAAATTTAATAGTTTATGGATATAATCCATAATCATAAAAATGTCTCTTTTGAGGAAGTATATACTCATAAACACTTCATAATAGTTTGTAAAGAAAATGAGAATTATCCTAAGCATATCCCCCGGGAGTGTCGTAACCAAGAGTGTAGCAAGGCCCGTTGTCGTGCACCAGTTCTTGTTCGAGTCTAGCTCAAAGCGGTGTTTTCGGGTTTTACCCCTAGGTACATCTGTGCCAGAGCCGCCTCTACCTGCTCGTATCCAGACAGGGATGTATTGCTCGGAAAACTCACAAAATCTCTACAATACCAAAATTCTAGGATTTTCTTCTATAATAATCCTCAAAGTTCATCTTAGGTCTACGTGCTTTAATCAGAGTTTATCTAAATCTAGTTTCCAATGTTTGTACTAAACTTCCTCTGATACCAACTGTAACGCCCCGACCCTAGTTACCCAGAGTCGGTGCATTATTACATAACATTGGCATGATCACAAGAAAGATCAAATCTCGAAAGACCGATTGGTTTAGTAGCCTTGGAAACACTAGATATATTCATAAGTTTTACATTACATCATAAATTGAAAAACTACTACGACAACATAATGTCTCCATAGTCCACACTATTATCCCCTCATAATATCCTGCAGGTCATTCATAACTTACTTCTTCACATCCTGGGAAAAATAAAACATAGAAAAGAGGTGAGCTCAAATGCCCAGTAAGGATAACAATATAGCGGAACATTCAAAAATAAGCATAAACATTTAAGGCAATGCATTACTAAAACAAAATCCTTTTAAACTTGAACTTCAACATAGTATGGAAAAAGTAAAATGAAATAATGCCATTTACTTATTCACATGGATATTCTACTAATCGAATAATCACATGCAATATCAATAACCACTTTCATAAAGTCAGAATGCATAATGCTGAAAGTTAATTTCTTTATCAAGGCCTCGTCCCAAGACCTAGGGGCTAACTGTAACCGGAACCCAACCCGGAGTGCCTCTAATAACCGGACACCAACCCAGAGTGCCTCTAATAACCGGACACCAACCCGGAGTTCCTCTAATAACCGGAGACCAAACCGGAGTTCCTCTAATAACCGGAGACCAAACCGGAGGGAATACTTTTTCCGGTCCCCAACCCGGAACATACTTGTCTAACACATTCATCTGAATGAAAGGTTGAAATATAACATAAACATTCGGATTAAAAATAACTTATAAAATGTCAATACTTTAAACAAAAACCATGAGTGACATAAGAATAACTTATCCACAGTCAAAAATATCACAAAACCTTCAATAAAATAGGGATGTTTTGTAACATAATAAATCAACTTCAAATAAGCTTAAAATCCATCAAAGGATGTTGACATAGATGAAATCAAAACTATTTTAGAGAAATATCACTTTTTTGAAATCATTTTAAAAGTAACATAATTATAAAATAATACATTCAATTTGAAAATATTATTATAAGCTTGTAAGGGAAGCTTCGACGATTTTATAACGGCGGAAAATAACCGCACCCGCCGTATAAGTTAAAAAAACATTTTTACCTTAATTCTATCGAAAAGGTTTAAAAGAACCTTGTTTGGAAAACAACGGAAAGATTCCTTTATAAACCACTTATAAAAAGTCAAATAAGGGTATAAATGACTTTAACCCATATTCTTGTAAATAGTAAAAATGATTTGAAATACATTTTGAAGAAACATGGATGTGGATGATAAAGAGATCCCAATAGATTATTACGTATAAACATCCTCGGATAATGAAGAGATTGTGAAATAACCCTTACCAATTTGGTAACTTATGAAACATACAACCCATGGAAGAGGTATCATACAATTAATACGTAAATACACATAAATTAGAGTGTATTACACAAAGAATATAATTATGGGCAGTACATACACCACACAAAAGGTGATGGTGGCAATATGGCATGAATGTCATGGGAATAAGGAGTGAGATGAAAACCCCTTACCTTGTACTTTTCCTTGGTTGGGGTAGGTTAACCTCCTGTATAATGGTGAAATAATTGTTATTAAATTATACAAGAATCATATACATTAATATGATATCATATATGATCTTTTAATATTGATTTGATAATAATATCTTAGTATTATCGTTGTTTCGGGTGTTAACTTACTTGTTTTCTTTTATATGTTTTGTTAAATAAGCCATGTTTGTAATGGATAGGTTGTATATTATTCATATCCAGAATTATATCAAGTCCTTAAACATCATTTTTAAATAATCAAATGATAATTATACTTGAATGGATACGATGAAGAATGAATCTCATCGCATTCGTGGAGACGGTAGTCCGTACGTACGCACGAGCGACAATATCATTCTTTTGAAATAATATATAAATGGTTGTTATATCATATATACAGAATCATTAACATGTTATATTTATTATTTACATGAGTTACATATCATTATTATACCCATCCAAATAATAATATATTGAATAACAATTACACCACGACGTGGAGACGGTAAGCCGTACGTACGCACGTATGATGACGTGTTATTCAAAGGGTGGATAGAATAATGAATATGGTTATACCATATTTATAATAAAATCACATTATATATATGATACTGGAGTTATTATTTTATAATGGTAATAACAAAGGAAGAAGAAGTGGAAGAAGAAAGGAACTTGGAAAAGGGTGGTGAAATCATTACCTCTTCTTCGGGTTCTTCCTTTTGATTTGATCAAAAGGGATCCTTAGGTTGGCTTTCTGATCAAACTAAGGCCTCTAGATTGTAGTGAGGGATGTTGGGAGAGTATTTGGGCAGAGTTTTGCCGAACCAAAAGGTTTTGATGGTGTGAAGAAATGAGAAGGAGGAGTGCCCTTTTATAAGAGGGGTGAGGGGCACCTTTGGAAAATCTAGAAATATTAGTTTATAATAAATTCATATTCGGTTTCTAATGGCTCCAAAGTTGATTATTTAAATTTTAAGGTGGGGACGGGTCAAAAACAACTCAACCAATAGAATTTAGACAGGTTTGGGTACTTATATTAACCTTATCTTTAAGTATTAACTCTAAGTTAATTAGTTTCACTTTTACAATGTCTCTTTGTATTTTTATATAATATGGTTAATAAAATTACTATATACATACAAGATACCCCCAAGTGGTCCATTAATGATGAAACTATCATGATATAAGACTCTTGGCCGAACCTCAGATTTTTAGGAATTTAATATCAATTAATAATATAATATTTGTTTTAAGATCTCTTTTATGTCAATTTTGACACTATTCAATAGTTGATTTTTGTGAAACTCATAATAGATTTATTACTTAGAACAAAGTCAATTAAATAAATACTAATATATCATATTATCCTATAAAATTAGTTTAATTCATTAAAAGTTTCATATTATATTTATTTGGGTATTTATAATATCAATTATTTTGATTTTTCACTATTATAGTAATTACTGCATCATCATTGTGTCATACATAAATTAAAATATTTAATGTCTAAAAATTATAAATAAAATATCATTATTTAGGAAATCTCCTTATCTTTATAATGAATATTTATAATCTAAAATCCAACATATATAACACTATGTAAAAATTGTTTTTCTAAAAGATATATGCTGGTGTCATTTTTGTATTCATTTTAACTTAATTAAAATAAGGTGTCCCTATCACCTACAAGTGGCACCATGGGGTCCCAAAATCGACCCAAATATGCCTATGTCCGAACATGTATCAACCAATAAGTCTAAGACACGTTTTAGGGTAATTTAGTATTATTATAATATTATTGTTTAACCCTTATTTACCGGATTTACCCTTAACCATGGTAAATAAAATATTTACCGCAGTAATTATTCAAAATGTCTAAAAATAAAAGTTACCTATTTACACAATTTGATCATCCTGATTCCAAATATGGAATCCATTTTTCTAAATTCAAAACACAGAAGTGGCAGAAATTAATTTAAAATTAATTTCCGCTGTCAAAACAAAAAGCGTGTTTTTAAGAGATAATAACTATCAAAAGATTGACACTTGTTTATGTTCGGTTTAATTGTTAAATTATGTCCAATGACCAACACTATATTAAATGGTAAAAATATATATTCTAAATATACTTTAAAACCACTCAAATTCATAATTTATCACTATTAATTATTTGATTAAAAAGGTTGTTTTTAATTAAAATTTAGTAATTTTCACTATTCATCAAAATATGAAAGTTATTCGAAAAGTACCAAAATTTCACCTTAGGCTAAATTCGATATTCCGAATCCAAAAATGAAGTCCATTTTGAAATATAAAATATATATAATTTCAAAAAGTAGGTATTACTATTCATAACAGCTAGTTTGATTGGTTGTGGTGTGTGTTAAAACTCAAAGTTGCGTACAACACACGCTACTGTATTATTAAAAAAAGCGTACCGTGGAAGCTTTGGATGTTTCATTTTATATTTTTGATGTCCCCATTTAGTCAAAAAGTTTAAAATATTGTATTTAAAAAGGGTTCACTATTAAAAGTTGATAAAAGTTCAATACTGAAAATGAATTTGTTCTTGCATTATGTCTAAGATACTCATAATATGGATTCTAAAATTATAAGGATTATATAAAGTTTAAAATTTAGTTAATACTATTCATAACCTCTTTTGAATGTCTTTTTGGTAAGTCATGGTGCAATTGAACTCGGTGTTGCGTGTAGTGGAAGTTATTGAATTATTTTGAAGAAATAACACACTATGAATTCTTGGGGTGTTACATTCTCCCCTCCTTCAATAAATTGCGTCCTCGCAATTTGAAACTGTTCTTCGAAAATAAAAGGTTGAAAATAGAAAATATATTTGTGGGAAAACCCACATCAGAAATTGGGTTACTAAAATTTAGTCTTAATATGAGGAAAAGAGAAATCAAAGGGTCACCACCAAATTATGATCTCTATTAGGAGAACATTGGTGGAAATTAGAGACTTATAATTGGAGGAAAAATGTAAATATTTATAGGTAGTGATTGAGGTCATCAATCACAAACAAGTGTAAAATTGAGGTCCTTAAATTCATCAATCTATGATGATTTGAAATACCATCGGTTCAAAAAAACATAGGGTATTAGGATAACACATTTTTGATGTTTCAAAATATCTTAGTTGAAATCCCACATCGAAAAATGAATTAATGAGGCCTCTATTTAAAATAAAGAGTGGAAAGTATGAAGATTACCGAAAATAACACATACTAGGGTTACATGTAGGAAAATATGGATATGGAAGAAAAATCTAACCATCAATTATCTGATGGAGAGTGGTAGAGAACATGGCTATGAAAAGGCCAACAATCCCAAAGCCATAAATTAGTGATGATTTAAGGTACCATCTAGGACAACATTTTTATTATAAGTTCCTTTTCTTAATGTTGAGGAATTTATTTATGAGATTGGATAAGATCATAAAGAGATATACTTACTTTATAATTAGAGTTTTATCCATTAATAAATTTCTACCACAAACTCATCGTTCACTCTAAAAGATAATAGAACGTAAAAAATTCTATTTACACTATTCGTATAGGGTTCCAAAATAAACGAATTTATAATTCATCTACAAGATCTTTTAATAAAAACTACATTATCTAATCCAAGACATCTCGTGGGCCAGTGGTAGGTGATACACCCTTGTCACCCTTCAGTTGTGGGTTCAAGCCTCGCGGCCTTGCCGGACGCGACAGGTTGCCGCCCGACCTCCGGGATGTCCTTTTATGGCAATCCAAAATAATCCAAACTAGAACTATCAAAAATACTTCAGTCCAAAATTTATAAGGAAGTTAAACATAATGTAGATCCTTTTTACGCCATAATAGCATATGAATACCTTCATCATGTATTCTTTTAATACACTGAATCATCCTGAATTACCATATTCCTTATTGATTACATTCATTCTCCCTTATTCCATATAGAATGCTGGATATAATTCATCAATCCAAAAATGTTTTAAACCCCAACGATGATGGAATATAAAAATCATTAATCAGCTTCAAGGTAGTCAAGAATATCCAATATAATTTATCCAAATCAATCATGTATTATTCTAAAATCACTACCTGAGTATCAGAACCATATTATGGTTTATCTTTCTCTCAACAATATATTTTCCAAAAATTTAACCTCCTATTGAGTAACTTTTCTTTGTTCTACACAATATCAAGTCCTTAAAGAAATAGTACTGCAGTACAATCCTTATATACTCCATAATTATTATAACAAGTACATTGTTGATACAACACTCAAATGACATAATCAACATAAGAACTCTAATCATTCCTCTTCATCTGTGGTAGTATCGTAACTTGATTATTATCCAATAGCATCATTTGCGGCATAGTCTGATGACTGGGACATAGGTTCGCGTAGTGTCCAACCTCCTTGCAAATGAAGCATTGCACATTTGAAACCATTTTCTTACCCTGGCAGTCATGTACTTTTTGCCCTTTTCCTCCACACTTATAACAAACTCCCATTCCTTTCAGGCAAGTTCCAAGGTGTTTCTTCCCACAGTTATCACATATGGGAACATTCTTCTTTTCCCTCTTCCCTTTATCCATCTTTCTCTCTTCCATCCTTTTCGTCTCTTGCTTCCCTTCAAAGCCATAGGACTTAGTAAACTCTTTACTTATCTTATCAACACATGATATTATTTCTTCATATGATGATAATACATGGGAGACTATTTCTCTTATAAATTCTAGCTTAAGAGGATGAAAGATATGATCCTTCCTTCTCTTTGGATCATGTGCATTGCTGGAGTTCTCATTCCTTCTACTAGGCGCCATTTCTAAAAAATAGCATACACTAGATTAGTTTATGAATAACAATACCTAATCCCAAACTTGTAAAACACATAACATAAATTTAATAGTTTATGGATATAATCCATAATCATAAAAATGTCTCTTTTGAGGATGTATATACTCATAAACCCTTCATAATGGTTTGTAAAGAAAATGAGAATTATCCTAAGCATATCCCCCAGGAGTGTCGTAACCAAGAGTGCAGCAAGGCCTGTTGTCGTGCACCAGTTCCCGTTCGAGTCTAGCTCAAAGCAGTGTTTTTGGGTTTTACCCCTAGGTACATCTGTGCCAGATCCGCCTCTACCTGCTCGTATCCAGAGATGGATGTATTGCTCGGAAAACTCACAAAATCTCTACAATACCAAAATTCTAGGATGTTCTTCTATACTAATCCTCAAAGTTCATCTTAGGTCTATGTGCTTTAATCAGAGTTTATCTAAATCTAGTTTCCAAGGTTTGTACTAAACTTCCTCTGATACCAAATTTAACGCCCCGACCCTAGTTACCTAGAGTCGGTGCATTATTACATAACATTGGCATGATCACAAGAAAGATCAAATCTCGAAAGACCAATTGGTTTAGTAGCCTTGGAAACACTAGATATATTCATAAGTTTTACATTACATCATAAAGTGAAAAACTACTACGACAACATAATGTCTCCATAGTCCACACTATTATTCCCTCATAATATCCTGCAGGTCATTCATAACTTAATTCTTCACATCCTGGGAAAAATAAAACATAGAAAAGGGGTGAGCTCAAATGCCCAGTAAGGATAACAATATAGCGAAACATTCAAAAATAACCATAAACATTTAAGGCAATGCATTACTAAAACAAAAGCCTTTTAAAATTGAACTTCAACATAGTATGGCAAAAGTAAAATGAAATAATTCCATTTACTTATTCACATGAATATTATAATAATCGAATAATCACATGAAATATCAATAACCACTTTCATAATGTCAGAATGCATAATGCTGAACTTTAATTTCTTTGTCAAGGCCTCGTCCCAAGACCTAGGGGCTAACTGTAACCGGAACCCAACCCGGAGTGCCTCTAATAACCGGACACCAACCCGTAGTGCCTCTAATAACCAGACACCAACCCGGAGTTCCTCTAATAACCGGAGACCAAACCGGAGTTCCTATAATAACCGGAGACCAAACCGGAGGGATTGCATTTACTTGTCCCCAACCCAGAACATACTTGTCTAACACGTTCATCTGAATGAAAGGTTGAAATATAACATAAACATTCGGATTAAAAATAACTTATAAAATGTCAATACTTTAAACAAAAACCATGAGTGACATAAGAATAACTTATCCACAGTCAAAAATATCACAAAACCTTCAATAAAATAGGAATGTTTTGTAACATAATAAATCAACTTCAAATAAGCTTAAAATCCATCAAAGGATGTTGACATAGATGAAATCAAAACTATTTTAGAGAAATATCTCTTTTTTTGAAATCATTTTAAAAGTAACATAATTATAAAATAATACATTCAATTTGAAAATATTCTTATAAACTTGTAAGGGAAGCTTCGACGATTTTATAACTGCGGAAAATAACCGCACCCACCGTATAAGTTAAAAAAAACATTCTTACCTTAATTCTATCAAAAAGGTTAAAAAGCACCTTGTTTGGAAAACGATGGAAAGATTCCTTTATAAACCACTTATAAAAAGTCATATAAGGGTATAAATGACTTTAATCCATATTCTTGTAAATAGTAAAAATGTTTTGAAATACATTTTGAAGAAACATGGATGTGGATGATAAAGAGATCCCAATATATTATTACGTATAAACAACCTCGGATAATGAAAAGATTGTGAAATAACCCTTACCAATTTGGTAACTTATGAAACATACAACCCATGAAAGAGGTATCATACAATGAATATGTAAATACACATAAATTAGAGTGTATTACACAAAGAATATAATTATGGGCAGTACATACACCACACAAAAGGTGATGGTGGCAATATGGCATGAATCTCACGAGAATAAGGAGTGAGATGAAAACCCCTTACCTTGTACTTTTCCTTGGTTGGGGTAGTATAACCTCCTGTATAATGGTGAAATAATTTTTATTAAATTATACAAGAATCATATACATTAATATGATATCATATATGATCTTTTAATATTGATTTGATAATAATATCTTAGTATTATCGTTGTTTCGGGTGTTAACTTACTTGTTTTCTTTTATATGTTTTGTTACATAAGCCATGTTTGTAATGGATAGGTTGTATATTATTCATATCCATAATGATATCAAGTCCTTAAACATCATTTTTAAATCATCAAATGATAATTATACTTGAATGGATACGATGGAGAATGAATCACATCGCGTTCGTGGAGACGGTAGTCCGTACGTACGCACGAGCGACAATATCATTATTTTGAAATAATATATAAATGGTTGTTATATAATATATACAGAATTATTAACATGTTATATTTATTATTTACATGAGTTACATATCATTATTATACCCATCCAAATAATAATATATTGAATAACAATTACACCACGACGTGGAGATGGTAAGCCGTACGTACGCACGTATGGTGACGTGTTATTCAAAGGGTGGATAGAATACTGAATATGGTTGTACCATATTTATAATAACATCACAGTATATATATGATACTGGAGTTATTATTTTATAATGGTAATAACAAAGGAAGAAGAAGTGGAAGAAGAAAGGAACTTGGAAAAGGGTGGTGAAATCATTACCTCTTCTTCGGGTTCTTCCTTTTGATTTGATCAAAAGGGCTCCTTAGGTTGGCTTTCTGATCAAACTAAGGCCTCTAGGTTGTAGTTAGGGATGTTGGGAGAGTATTTGGGCCGAGTTTTTCCGAACCTAAAGGTTTTGAAGGTGTGAAGAAATGAGAAGGAGGAGTGCCCTTTTATAAGTGGGGTGAGGGGCACCTTTTGAAAAGCTAGAAATATTAGTTTATAATAAATTCATATTCGGTTTCAAATGGCTCCAAAGTTGATTATTTAAATTTTAAGGTGGGGATGGGTCGAAAACAACTCAACCAATAGAATTTAGACAGGTTTGAGTACTTATATTAACCTTATCTTTAAGTATTAACTCTAAGTTAATTAGTTTAACTTTTACAATGTCTCTTTGTATTTTTATATAATATGGTTAATAAACTTACTATATACATCCAAGAGACACCCAAGTGGTCCATTAATGATGAACCTATCATGATATAAGTCTCTTGGCCGAACCTTAGATTTTTAGGAATTTAATATCAATTAATAATATAATATTTGTTTTAAGAACTCTTTTATGTCAATTTTGACACTATTCAATAGTTGATTTATGCGAAACTCATAACAGATTGATTACTTCTAAAAAAGTCAATTACATTAATCCTAATATATCATATTATATTATAAAATTAGTTTAATTCATTAAAAGTTTCATATTATATTTATTTGGGTATTTATAATATCAATTATTTTGATTTTTCACTATTATAGTAATTACTCCATCATCATTGTGTCATACATAAATTAAATTATTTAATGTCTAATAATTATAAATAAAATATCATTATGTAGTAAATCTCTTTATATTTCTAATGAATATTTATAATTTAAAATCAAACATATATAACACTATGTAAAAATTATTTTTCTAAAAGATATATGCTTGTGTCATTTTTGTATTCATTTTAACTTAATTAAAATAAAGTGTCTCTATCACCTACAAGTGGCACCATGGGGTCCCAAAATCGACCCAAATATGCATATGTCCGCACATGTATCAACCAATAAGTCTAGGACACGTTTTAGGGTAATTTAGTATTATTATAATATTATTTTTTAACCCTTATTTACCGGATTTACCCTTAACCATGGTAAATAAAATATTTACCGCAGTAATTATTCAAAATGTCTAAAAATAAAAGTTACCTATTTACACAATTTGAACATCCTGATTCCAAATATGGAATCTATTTTTCTAAATTCAAAACAAAGAAGTGGCAGAAATTAATTTAAAATTAATTCCCGCTGTCAAAACAAAAAGCGTGTTTTTAAGAGATAATAACTATCAAAAGATTGACACTTGTTTATGTTCGGTTTAATTGTAAAATTATGTCCAATGACCAACATTATATTAAATGGTAAAAATATATTCTAAATATACTTTAAAACCACTCAAATTCATAATTTATCACTATTAATTATTTGATTAAAAAAGTTGTTTTTAATTAAAATTTAGTAATTTTCACTATTCATCAAAATATGAAAGTTATTCGAAAAGTACCAAAATTTCACCTTAGGATAAATTCAATATTCCGAATACAAAAATGAAGTCCATTTTGAAATATAAAATATATATAATTTCAAAAAGTAGGTATTACTATTCATAACAGCTAGTTTGATTGGTTGTGGTGTGTGTTAAAACTCAAAGTTGTGTACAACACACGCTTATGTATTATTCAAAGAAAGCGTACCGTGGAAGCTTGGGATGTTTCATTTTAAATTTTTGATGTCCCCATTTATTCAAAAAGTTTAAAATATTGTATTTAAAAAGGGTTCACTATTAAAAGTTGATAAAAGTGCAATACTGAAAATGAATTTGTTCTTGCATTATGTCTAAGATACTCATAATTTGGATTCTAAAATTATAAGGATTATATAAAGTTTAAAATTTAGTTAATACTATTCATAACCACTTTTGAATGGCTTTTTGGTAAGTCATGGTGAAATTGAACTCGGTGTTGCGTGTAGTGCAAGTTATTGAATTATTTTGAAGAAATAACACACTATGAATTCTTGGGGTGTTACAATGTCCATGGTAAAGTATGGGCGAGTACAATTCTGGAAAATAAAAGAAAGAATAATTGATGACATGGGTGGATGGCACCAGCATGAAACCCTCTTGATTATAGATATCTAGGAAAGAAGATTATATTACACGGTAAGAATTCGTATGAGGAGACACGTCATTGCAGAGTTAATTTCTTTCTCTATGAGTGCCTTGGCATGTTGCTAGACACTAACCTTGTACTTTAGGTAGGCTCCGCCTAATGCCACTGAGAAAGAGGCCTAGAGGGTCACACACTAAGTGTGTCCATGTATCTCAGTTAAATATTAATTTAACAAGTTAAATAATGATTATTCCCGACTGTGGTTTAATAATTATTTAAGGATGCCTGAACACATTTATTTCGACACTAGTTATTCGAGAGAATATATTGTGGGAAAAATAATATGTTTATTAGCGAGTAATGCAGTTACATTTAATTAAGCATTAAATATCCATCACTCAAGGTCTAATAAATATGGTGGATGAAATAAAGGAAAATAAAAGTACATGCTATGGATACTAAATAAACACATCATTTAGTTTTATGAAAAATGAGTATACACTGTGTATTATTGATTACACACCATGTAGTTTTTCCTGTTGGGATTTTGAGGATATAATATTATTTTATTAAATGATATTTATTATAATCAGCATGGGCGCATGTCAAGGAATTAGTAATTCGACATGGGGGTTTTTAATAAGAGATAATGAAATAAATAAAACGTGTAACGCGTCTATTTATTTTCATAACTCTATAACCTCAAACCCGATTATAAATATCCCCAAAACCCAATAGTTTTCCACAAGAGAATCATTGTGCACAAGAATTCTGAAGAATTATTTAAAGCCTGAAATAACTCCTTCCTCCAAGAACACTCTCAAGACCAAGAGATCAAGGCGATCGAAGGCGGACATCGCAAGCGAAGGTTCTTCCGCACTAGAACTCGTAGATCCCTTCGGCGATGTCCAAAGATACGTGGAACACATGTGGATCACTGCTAGAGGAATCCTACACTTGGATTCTACGACGCAATGAAGAATTACTGAATCCTGACCAGAAACATCAGCAAAGAAGGAATTCAACCAAGGTAATTCATGTGAATTAATTAAATTAATTATAACCAACATATAATGATTATATCTCTATGGTTCCGGGATTCCCTCTTTTTTTTCATTTTTCTTTCTATTTCGAAGATCTGGCATTTTATATCATGATAGATCTCGGTTTGAACGTTGTTTAACGATAAAATTAAAGTTGGGGAAACCCACCAACATGCTTTCATTGCACCTGGAACCTACAAGTGGTATCAGAGCGGTCATATCGTTGATTATAATTATTTAGTTTTTCGTTGATGTTTTACATATTTAATAATTTAGTTATTTCAATTCATGTTTAATAGTTCTGGAAATATGAATCTCGAGATCTGTTCCTCCTCCATCATTTCTCGTTCACCTCACAAAAACGAATTTTTCATTTAATTTTGATTAAAATAAAATAGAGGAACTCATCTGGAGGAGTTAAACATTTCTGGTCGTACAACACCAGAATACACGACATGTATTCAGAAGTACACACAGTGTAGTCTAGATTCATGCATCGGACTGATCCGCCAAATCCGGCCGTGTATTAGATCCTACCTAAGTCATTAATGACTCAGTGTGTTGACCCAGAACAGGTGGCACACAGTTTCCGGATTACACGCCGTGTGGTCCAATGAACCCGATGTGTAGTCCCTTTGGGTTAGGGTTGGACAGTGTAACCCGTACACGGCTTGCCCTGCTGGAAACCATGTAACACCGGAACTACACGGCGTGTGTCCCACTTAACATGCCATGTACTCCAATATTTTCCAAAGTACATTAATATTCCATGTCCCCGGGCGTGTACTTCAGATGGACAGTGAACAAAATTACATGCCATGTAGTAGGAACTATACACCGTGTACTCATTCAAATTACACAATGAACGAGAATTCACTAGTTTGCCTCCAAGGTAAATGTTACGTACAATGATAATTTTAAATGAATTTATTTATTTAAAATTATGATGGATGAGAATCTCAAGGAAATTCGGAAAAAGGGTTTAAGATAGAAGGATTGATTAATTAAATATAATTAATTAATTCGAGCGTGATTTATCTTAAAGAAGAACAATTAAAGAATTGAACGCTAGTTTTATTTATGTGTAAATATCGTTGCATGTATGGATGATCATGAGATAGACTGAGAACTTTTTATGTGAATGTTTTCTTTTAATTAATTTATTTAAATTAAATTTTCTGGCCTGTGAGCCATCTCCTCATTAATATGTAGGGCCTACGCTCCCAAGGATTCGTTTATGTAAAAACCACTTTTTTACCCCTCACTTGCATGTGATATAAATTCATATGTAATGGATGGAGCTCCCATGCTAGTGGAGGAAGATCAAGTCAGTATCCAAGGTGAAACTAATCCATGTAGATATAAAGGTGGACATGTGGAAAGATGTAAACACGAACCCACAAGGTTCAAGGTGTTTCTCTCTTAGATCGTGGGTCAGTTTATCAAATGATAGATAAACTAACCAATAGAAAATCTCAGGATCGTACCATTTATTTTATTTCTGTCAGTTGCATGGTTTATTTATTGTGGGTGTGTTGTCGCGATCACACAATTAATGAATAAAACAAGCATGCAAGATGGAACTAAAATAAAAACCGGCTTATGCCTAAATATTATCTTAGACATGGTTAATCACTTAAGTATATCCCACTTAATATTAACCAGCATGTAATAAAAGATAATAAAATGGAAATTTACGTATAAGGATAAAATCACTCAAAAGAAATATTAAGTCGGTACAACCTTCCATAATCTTGGTTATAATCAAACCATAGTTCAAAGTGCATGAAAAAACCTAGTTGGGGTGATTTCAATTATTGGGGAATTCTAATTTACGGTTTTGGGTTGACTTGACTTGGTTCACATCAAGGGTTGATTACCACAGCAAGCAGGACTTGGTGTGACCAAGAGGCAAAGGATGAGGAAATCCAAAATAAAAGGATTTCAGGATTGGGTAGTCCACTCAGCAGATCAAGAAGCTGTGAGTTAATGTAGTTGGAATTTGGAATGCCTACCTAAAACCCTTCATGTTGCTTGAACAACCCTAGTTGGGGTAATGTGAAGGGCAATATGGATCCTTGCCACCAGAACATCCAGGAAACATAATATTCTGAAGTCCATGGTAAGGGCTATTTGATTTCGATAAAATAGTGGGAGACTAATAAGTATTAATTTATTTATTTGTATCAGTTTTATAATAAAGTACTAAACCTTTGCTCGTATTTATTTGTAGAAATGACAAGAAAATGACTTCAAACATATCATTGTGAACCATACTTGAGAAAGAAAACATTCTCACCGGTACCAATTTCCAAGAGTGGCAGAGGCGTTTACGCGTCATCCTTCACCATGAAAAGAAATTGTATGTCCTAGAAGAGCCTATTCTAGTTGCACCTAGGAAAGTGGACATTGATTAGGAAATATCTCTCTACGTGAAACACATGGATGATGCCACAGATGTCCAGTGTTTCATTCTATCATCCATGTTTGAGGACCTTTTGAAGAAACATGAAAACATGGACGCGTATAGCATGATGTCTCACCTTAAATATCTCTACCTAGAGAAGGCGAGACAAGAGAGATATGAGATCTCCAATGCTTTGTTTACAACTAAACTTGGAGAGTCTGCGCTAGCTGGGCCACATGTATTCAAGCTTATTGGCTACATTGAACACTTGAACATATTAGGGATTAAATTACCGGATGAGTTGCATACAGATCTCTTCCTATCATCACTTCCCAAGTCATTCTCTAGCTTAATTGTGAATTATAACATTAGCGACAATGAGAAGAGTCTATCAGAGCTTCTGACCTTGATTCGCCCAGTAGGAAAGGACATGGGGCGTGACAAACCCGCAGTCCTTATGGTGAACAGGAAAAGGAAGGACAAGGAAAAGGGGCCAAAGACTTATAAATGGTCTGAAGCCCCTGAGCACCATACCTTCAAGAAGGGGAAGATCCAAAGGCAGGGCAAGGAAGGGGAGGCAGTGTATTTTTCATAAGGCAAGTAGGGCCACTGGAAGAGAAACTGCACCTAGAAGCATGGGGACGCTAAAGGTGTGTTCGTTATCGAGTATAATCTTTCCATTTCTACACATTGGGTATTAGATAAAGCTTGTGGGGCTCGCATATGTATTCAAATGCCGGAACAAAGTATATTTAGAATGATTTATAGAGGATAGGTGGATCTTCGAGCTGCCAATGGCGTAGGGATGGATGCGTTGGCTATTGGCGATTTCCACCTCTCATTGCTGACTGGAATGATTTTGGTTTTACATAACTGTTATTATGTTTCTAGTGTTACCAAGAACATAATTTTTGTATCTTGTTTGGATATGGATGGATTTATTTTCAAGTATGGAAATAAGGGTTTCTCTTTTATAAGAAAAACATATTTTATGGTATGGAACATTTAAACAATGGTTTGTATGTATTAAATTTGAAAAACCAAGTGTTGTAAATCGATAACGAAAAAAACTCACATGACTCATACATCACCCAGTTGTGGAATCACCGTCTCAGTCATGTAAACGAGAATCACTTGACAAAGCTCTACCAAGATGGAAATTTAGACTCTACTGAGCTAAAACCACTTGATAGATGTCACACTTGATTACAAGGAAAAATTACCAAGCCACCTTTTGGTGGACAAGGTGAAATGGCCACAGAGATTCTAGGATTGGTACAGATGGATTTGAGTAGACCATTATAGTAGAAGTTATAGGTGGATATTCTTACTTCATTACTTTTACTGATGATTTGATTAGATATGGACATGTCTACTTAATGAGGTATAAGTCAGAGTATATAGAGAAATTTTAAGAATTCAAGAATGAAGTAGAGAATCATCTTGGTAAGAAGATAAAGAAGCTTCAATCAGATCGAGGGGGAGAATATCTGAACCAAGAGTTCATCGATCCTCTACGAGAGTCTGGAATTCTATCTCATCTCACTCCTCCTTATACACCATAGTGGAACGGTATTAGTGAAAGGAGGAACCACACCTTGTTGGTGAGGTCGATGATGAGTCATGCAGATCTTCCATTATCCTTTTGGGGATATGCATTAAAAACTGCAGCATACACATTAAACCGAGTACCAACTAAGGCGGAAAATGGAATTCCCTCTGAGCTATGGAATGGAATGAAACCCATTTTGTCGCACACACATGTATGGGGATGCGAGGCGTTTGTTAAGGCCTCCTCAGGCAACAAACTCGAACCCCGGGGCACGAGATGTATCTTTATAGGATATCCCAAGGAAACGAAAGGATATTACCTATATAACCCTTCAGAAAAGAAAGTGACTGTCGCCAGACAAGCCGTCTCTCTTGAGAGGGAGCACATCTTCAAGAAGGATAGTGGGAGAATGACTGACTTCGACGAAGTTTATGCTCAAGATACACAAGAGTTGGTTCATGAAAAAGTTCTATAGGTCCCTGTGGAAGAGGTTCCATAAACACAAGTACTGCGTAGGAGCTCAAGAGAGGTAAGGGAACCGGAGAGATTTGGTTTCCTAGTCACCGGGGATGGTGAATCATTATTGTTGGACAATGATGAACCTCTCTCCTACAAGGAAGGAGTAGCAAGCCCAGAAGCTACAAGATGGCTAGAAGTTATGAATTTTGAGATGGATTCCATGTATCAAAACCATCTCTTGGTTCTGGTTGATGATTCAGTTGATGTAAAGAATGTTGGATGCAAATGGGTATTAAAAAGAAATATGGGCATGGAAGGTCAAGTTAGCACCTATAAAGCAAGGCTAGTGGCTAAAGGGTTCAGACAGCGTCAATGAATTGACTATTATGAAACCTTATCGCCAGTTTCCTTGTTTAAATCCATAGGAATCATACTTGCCATAACAGCTTACCATAACTATGAGGTTTGGCAGATGGATGTCAAAACAGCATTCCTTAACGGGAACCTTCAGGAAGATGTCTATATGACACAACCAGAAGGGTTTTAGACACCAGGTGAAGCCAAACGGGTTTGCAAGTTGCATAAATCCATTTATGGATTAAATCAAGCATCCAGGTCATAGAACATTCGATTTGATGAAGCCATAAAGGAATTTGGGTTCATTAAGAACAAATGTGAGCCATGTATTTATTAGCAGTTTAATGGGAATGTGATTGTTATCCTAGTAGTATATGTTAACGACATATTACTTATTGGAAATGATGTACTAGTCTTACAGTCAGTTAAGGACTGGTAGAACAAGTGTTTCTCCCAGAAGGACTTAGAAGAATCAGCCTACATTCTAGGGATCAAGATCATTCGTGATAGATCCAAGAGGCTGCTTGGACTAAGTCAGCGTACATACATTGACCAGATACTAAATAGATTTAGTACAGAACAATCCAAGAGGGGATTAGTTCCAGTGAAACATAGCCTACATCTTTCTAAGAAAATGTGTCCTCAAACACAACAAGAGAAAGATAGAATGAGTAAGATCATATACGCTTCGGCTATAGGATCCATCATGTATGCCATGTTATGTACCCGGCTTGATGTTGCCTATGTAGTGAGCATGGTAAGAAGATATCAAGAAGATCCAGGATAATAGCATTGGACTACTGTTAAGACTATCCTTAAGTATTTGAGAAGAACTATGGATATGTTACTGGTGTATAGAGGATATGAGGAGCATTTCATCAGAGGGTATGATGATGCTGGTTTTTAGACAGATCAGAACGATCTGAAGTCGCAATCTGGATATGTTTTCTGTGTCAATGGAGGATCTTTGAGCTGGCAGAGTTCAAAGCATCCATTTGTCACCAATTCTATAGCAGAGTATGAATATATAAGGGGTCTTGATGCATCCAAGGAAGCCATCTAGATTCGGAACTTTTTCCAGGAGCTTGATGTGGTGCCTAGTAGTAGAGATCCCATTACATTGTATTGTGATAATACTACAGTGGAAACTCTTGCAAAAGAACCAAGGTCACACCAACGGACAAAGCACATACTCCGAAAGTATCACCTCTTGAGGAATTTCTATCAAAGGGGTGAAGTTGCAGTGAGAAGAGTGTCCACAGAAGAGAATGTGGGAAACCCCATGACTAAAGGCCTATCCCAACAGACGCATGAATATCATGTGAGAGATAGCGGGTTAAAGCTTGTTAGCAGTTGGCTCTAGTATAAGTAGGAGTCTGTGGGAGTTGGTGTCCTAGATCCAACTAAATCATACTTTATTCATTAATAAAATTCTTATCACATCTTGATTGTTCTTCTGCGTGACAATATCCTAAGGACAATTGTTGCATTAAAGGGTCATATTGGATCCCTACTATGATGAGAACCCAGAAGTGCGATAACACTATTCTTGAATATATGTTCTATGGCTGGATGATATTATTTGAGGGGCATAAATAATACAAGTCATTAGGGGTGAGGACTCATAAAACTTTGAGGCACCTTCGCATGGTGTGCGCCCTTGGTAATATCTAGGAGGGTATTATGAGAACCAGGCCTGCCAGTAAGAAATCCACATTTCATAGTGTCATTAAATGTTCCTATCTGCGGATGTGTTTATTGGTCCTTACACTTTAAGATTATTATTAATGGGTATTAAAACTCGCGCAATTAGATGTATTGACAAAAAATGTGATGACACACTATTTGCAGTGAGGTAGGACACGTTGGGTGCGTCACGAGTAATACTACATTAATATATAACGCGAGAAAGGATTTGTCCCTTCTGTTTCTTAATGGAAGTAGATATCTCAGACCCTTTTATGGAATTGAGATAGCCTAAATAAATCCAAGGCCATGGTAAAGTATGGGCGAGTTCAATTCTGGAAAGTCAAAGAAAGAATAATCGAGCACATGGGTTGATGGCACAAGCATGCAACCCGCTTTATTAGAGATATCGAGGCAAAGGGATTATATTACATGGTAAGCGTTCGTATGAGGTGACACTTCATTGCGGCATTAAATTCTTTCTCTATGGGTGCCTTGGCATGTTTCTAGATTCTAACCTTGGACATTAGGCAGGCTCCACCTAATTCCACTGAGAAAGAGGCCTAGAGGGTCACACACAGTGTGTGTCCATGTATCTGAGTTAAATATTAATTTAACAAGTTAAATAAATATTATTCCTGACTTTGTTTTGATAATTATTTAGGGATGCCTGATCACATTTATTTTGACACTAGTTATTCGAGAGAATATATTGTGGGAGAAATAATATGTTTATTAGAGAGTAATGCAGTTACATTTATTTAAGAAATAAATAGCCAATACTCAAGGTCTAATAAATGTGGTGGAGGAAATAAAGGAAAATAAAAGTGCACGCCGTGTATATTAAATATCCAGGTCGTGTAGTTTTATAGAAAACGAGTATACGCCTTGTAGTTTTTCCAGTTGGGATTTTGAGGATATAATATTGTTTTATTAAATGATATTTATTATAATCAGCATGGGCGCATGTCAAGGAGTTAATAATTCAACTTGGGGGTTTTCAATAAGAGTTAATGAAATAAATAAAATGCGTAACGCTTTTATTTATTGTCATAACTCGATAGCCTCAAACCCAATTATAAATATCCTCACAACCCCAACACTTTTCCACAAGAGAATCATTGTGCACAACAATTATGAAGAATTCATTCAAGCCCAAAAGAACTCCTTCCTCTAAGAACGCTCTCAAGACCAAGAGATCGAGGCGATCGAAGGCAGACATCGCAAGCAAAGGTTCTTCTGCACTAGCACTCGGAGATCCCTTTAGCGACGTCCGGAGATACATTGCACACGTGTGGATCACCACTAGAGGAATTGTACAATTGGATTCTATAACGCAACAATGGATCACCAAATCGTGACCAGACACATCAACAAAGAAATAATTCCACCAAGGTAATTCTTGTGAATTAATTAAATTAATTATAACCAACATATGATGATCCTATCTCGATGGTTCCAGGATTCCCTCTTTTGTTTTTTGTTCATAGTTCTATTCTGAAGATCCGGCATTTTATATCATGACAGATCTTAGTTTGAATGTTGTTTAACGCTAAAATTAAAGTTGGGCAAACCCACCAACGTGCTTCCGCAGCGCCCAGAACCTACAATAGAAACCTGGACTAGTATCGGTTGAGATGAACCAAGATTGAAACATTAAAGTTTTTTCCCTTATTAGTCATTTAGGGAATTTTATTTTTTTCCTATAGATAAAAGGGGTAGGGTGGGTACGATCTTCCAAGCCTGATGAGACAAAAATAAAATTCTAAACTTTTAAACCATTATTTTTTTGTGGGATAATATATACCCTCTATGAGATAATGCATGGGGTATAAATTCTTCAATTAGATATCCTAGAAAGATCTCCTTATTTCAAGTTATTTATGTACAAAAAAATTAATTATAATATATTTTTTGATTATAAAAGAATTAAATTTACAGAAATTACATTTCACTAACTAAAAATAATTCCTACTAAATGACTTAAAGAAATTACTCTACATATATTCATTTATGAAATGATATATTTGACAAAGATTTTCATTTTATCTTTTCAAAAAATGAAATCTAATGTTAATTGATATTTCCATAATTGTCCCCCATGGATGAGTTAGTGTTATCTATGAAACACTTTCCTAATTAAACATCAACATATTATTTTTTCCTGAGTTTTCATTGCACCAAAACTTATAAATTATTTTGAATTTTTTAGTATGTTTACTATAACGATAAAAATCAATAGTTTTATTCTAATATTGGATATGAGTAAATGAGAATTTAAAAAATGTGTGATACCATGTTTAAAAACCTATAATTATTCTACCCAATAGAAGTAGGGAAAATTATTAAATGGAATGAGGAGGCTCCTCAGCTTAATTATGTGGAGAGTACTCAATAAATGATAATGATGGATGAGTTATTATTTCTATCATGTTCCAATAATTCAAATTAAAAAACAATTAGTTAAGGACATTGTAAGTTAAACTTTTGAAAAATAAATTTGAGAAAGTATCGGAAAACAGAACCAAAAAACTAAAATAAACACACATTTTATCATATTCACAAAATTATTCAAGTAATATAACAATGTAAATTTTGATTACTTTTATATGACCTGAAATTATATAGAAAAAACAAAATAACACATGTGTATTAAGAAAAATGATAAAGATATAATAAAAACATAATATCTATATGTAATGAATCCTTGAGTATTAAATATAAAATTTATCATATTTGTTAAATTATTTAGTTAAATAAATAATAAAATGAGAAATAATATATATATATTTTTTCAAAATTCTAAATGCTAACCCACATATATATATAAAGTACATGTAGTATCCAGAGATTAATAGAGGATTGTTTTCCAAAATCCATTCTTCATGATTACTCCATATGCAACAAACCATTTTTATTTCATGGTCATTAATATCCATTGATTACCTTTCCATAGAATTAGGGATATCATGTAATTCATCTTCATCATCAACTTTTATAAAACCATAATAAAATTTTTTCTTTTATTAAACAATATAAAATTTTTTATTTTATGGATTGGGACACCAAATTGTTTCCATGTTCTTCCATGATAGAAATTCTATCTATATATCCTAATCAATTCGAATATAAAAATATTATTCTAAATTATTCATTTTTAACTCTACTATTTTTGATGACACATTTTTACCAAAATATAGAAGGTAACTAATTTATATAATAAATATAACATACAAGTTCAAGGAATTTTCAATATGAACATGATTTAGATATTGTGTTTTTTTAATTTATCACTTGAAAAATGCAATGCTTCAGTGAATACCAATACACTATTATTTTGAAGTGAACTTCTATTATCCCAGTCTTTGGTATAAAATTTAAAACTATTATTTTCAAATATAGATAATGATATCATATTTAAAAAAAATTCATATTCTATCTATCTCATTTTCTGGAAAAATTATATCCATTTGTCACAATGTCAATAAACTACAAAAAAATTCTTTTTCTTGTGCTCATTCAGAATCCACATATCTTTATTCTTTAGACATTGTTGTTTTAATACATTAATATTTGATGTTATATATGACTGAGAATCGTCTATGTTATTCAAGATGTCTAAACATGAATTTATTATTTTACCACCTACACATGAATATATTTTTAATACATGAATACCTTTCCATCAAAAATGAATTTCTCATGGAACAATAAAGGAAAAATTGGTGAGGTACACCTAAAAAAAGTAGTACATACTGATCCTTTCATGCTCCTCAAAAATATAAATCTCAATAATAGAGTATTCTAAATGATTTGGATTCTTAATATACTACTTTAATATCTTCATATACCTTTTTTAAAGTTAAATTAAAATATTTATGAAGGTCTATGTTGATTAATTTGTCACACAAACTGAACTATTTACTCTTCCATGATATAAAAAATGATGATGGCATGTTTATATTCAGTGGAAAATTATATCGAATAACTAATTTTCTAAATTTTGTAATGAATTATGATATTTAACATTGTTATAAATGTAACTTATAAAATAACACAGCTTGATGATAATCATTATGACATAGATAAATAGAATTCCAAAAACATCAATTGGATGAAGATATGATATTATAACATGAGAATAGTGAGACTCTATTGTTATTAAATTTTAATATTTTACTAGAATTTAATTTAAATTTGAAGAATAACCTAATGGATCTTTGAAATCATGTTGGTAATGATAAATCTATTTTTATACCTCTTGGAAAATGTATGTATTGTTGGAAGTAAATTTGTTTATTTTACTTTAGAAGTGGGATTTAACACCAAATGTGTTCTCAATGATAGTAAGCTCAATCCTAAATTTTAATAATCGTTAGTATTTAATATTTATATATAAAATAATTCCAGAAAATATATCATAAATATTATTCTAAACTTGTATCACATCAATTTCTTTTTTGACTTAATGATATCTCCAATATGTAAGCTCAAAAAATATTGATAATTTATTCCAAATATTTCTATCATTACCAGATCATTGTGTCTTTCCAAATGTCACATCACTGTTTTTTACCCTCTTATGATAATGATTAGTTGACAAATGATCTAGAGAAATATCAAACTATTTTGATCCATTGAGAAATATTTTTTATATTTGATATGATTTATCTGTATACAAAAAACATCATTGGACTATTTATACTATTTTTCTCACATATTGTAGTTAAAAACATTAATCACTTTCTCCATGAACCGGAAATGATTTATACCCCTTAACATAATATCCAAGAAAATTCCCATATTCCAAGATGACATTTATAGTGAACATAATCATTTTATACATTAAAAAACAAAACGTTTTATAATAATCATACACTCGTAAACATTCTTACCATAAGAGTTTCAAATCATCAATTAATGGTGGTATGTAAACAAAAATGTTTTTTATAGGATATTTTGGTCTATAAATGATTAAAATCAACATGATATATTTCCACATTATACACATTTCTATGAGAAAGTTGTAAGGTACCAATAAAACTAGCCATGAACTTTGTTTATAAATGAGTATCCGATATAGATTCCATATATCTATAAACATTGAAAATTTTATATTTCTAAATTAATTTTTTAGTTTATGAAATTATTGATAAATTTTATTCCATTATGGGAAATAATCTTGATCTATTTATCTCTATGTTATCTTGATCTTCTTGAATCATTTGAATTTCCAAATAAATGTATGAAATGATGAATGGTAGGAAGATACCAAATTTCAATAGTTGTAGTCTTGATACGAGGAATAGTTGATAAATAAACTTGGGATCTTTTTTTTGAACTTATACTATGATTTCCAACATTTAGGACACTCTGATAGACCTTTTTTTTATTTATACGCCACAAAATGATTACATTAGATATGTATCTTCTTATACCTTAATCCAATTAAGAATACTATTTTGTTTAATTTATAATTGGAATATGGGAGAACATTATGTTGTATAATTATGCCTTTCTAATACTTTACAATTTATTAATGATATTGTTACACCATCCATTCCGTGGTTTCATGTTTAAAAATCTTAACACTATTGATAAAACCATAAATTTACTATATCCAAGATACAATTGATTTTTAAAGTCACTATATAGACACTAAATAATCGATATTTTCTAAATTAATTACACTTCAATCTCATAAAACATTTCATTAATTTGATCTAAATTATCATATTGAAAATATACACTATAATTAGATATTTCATTCTCCACAATGTAACCATTCCATATCCAATGACTAAAATTCATATTAAAACCATTTCAAATTAAATGATCTTTTATTTCTCTACACCACATCATTATTATATTTAAGAACTTTCTGTTTGGATTGTAAAAATATTCAATAAAATTATATTTCAAAAAATCTAAAAATTCATATACCCATTCCTCATATATTTAAAAATTTTGTATCATTCCTTAATCCAACATTGATTCATTATCACTAGGAAACAAAATAGTCTGGAATACGACTTACTTTCTTTTGAAATTATAAATTCAAATTTACTATTATTTTTTAGAAGAATATAATCGTACTAATTTTTAAAATAATAGAAATAGTAACATGAAGATTGATAATATTTACACTAATATTAAAAATATTAAGATTAACATTAATAATAATAAAAATAGTAATAATAATAAAAATTTTAATATCAACATTGTTGACACTAAGGGTAACAGTAATAATATTAACATTATCATTAATGTTAATAATATTAACACTAATATTTACCATATTAACATAAATATTAATGTTACAAATATTAGGTTTAATATTAAATATTAAATTATTAATGGGTGTTTATGAATAAGAAATAAACACATCCACACACTCACCTTATACCGCTAGGTGGAATGGGTCGACATCCCTACCAAGGGATGACCCAAAGTTATTTACTAGTGATACCCAGACACCAATAAGTCCAACCCACAACTAAGAAGAAACCCACAGAGTTACTGGTAAAGTATTACAAAATGCACAGTTACAATTACATTCCAAAACCACTACAACAATGCCCCGATATAGTATGCCAACTGTAGTTATAGTGAAACCACTACATTATTCTACTAGATTATCCACTACGGTGCCAAACAAATATACTTGAACAATGACTCAACAAATAATAGTGATACTAAAATTATAAATATTAAAAGTAATATTAATAATTTAGACACTATGATAATCAATATTATTGATTTTAACACTTATAATAATAATAATAATAATTTTAAAAATGTTTTCACTACTATTATCAATATAAAAAATAATATTAATATTTACACTAATGTTAACAAAATTAACAATAATTTATTATTCATATATATATATTTAAAGGTAAAAAAATATCATTACAAATGTTGTTTTGGTTAACTATATGACATGGGTAAGAGGAATCATTTGTGATTCTTAAGTATAAGTTGGGTTGGCATTCGGTTCCATCTATGGTGATAAGAAATCACTATTAGTCGAAGAAAAATACAATGTTAAGTTGGTTTATAATAGGTAGGATCTAAAATATTTTCTATTCTACTATGGTATCTGACTCAACTTTTCTGTTCAAATTCTTTTTAGGATTATCTATTGTCCACTAATCCATAATTTACTTAATAATGATATATAAGAGCCATATTCATCATATATAGTGATTTGAAACATTTTAAAAGAGGGAAATAATATAGAATCTGTCATGTATTAAAAATAAAATCCATATAACTCTCTTCCGTTCATTTCAATAACATGTTCCCTTTTATGGATTGTAATCTCATTATTCATGGGATTCCCTTAGGTTACACTATTTCAAACCCCCATGATCTCTCCTTACCATTCCCTCCCTCAAAATAAATTTATTAATTATGCATAAAAATAGACTAAATAAATGTTTATATATATATATATGTACAAAGTAATATTATTATAAAAGTTGAATTTTATTTTCCAATATTTTTTATAAAATAATAATAATATATATTTTCCTATATATGTGTTATATATATATGTATATTTGATACGAATCATGATTTATTTTTCGTTTATTTAAATTTTTTTTACTATTAATATTAATAAATCATTATTTATATATATTTATAAAAATAGAAATTAATTTTATCACTTATAAATTTATAAAAATATTAGAAATAAAAATAATAAGAAAATTGATAAATTAATATATAAAAAAATATTTTGAAGAAAATATATAAATATATTACACCAAGAATACAAATTTACTGTAAATAAATATTATATACCAAAAATTTCAAAAACTCATAAATAGTGTGTCTAAAATATTTCATCAGATCAGTCAATAAAAAAACATTATTTTTATCCTTATTATCAAATTAACTTTAATGTAAAATAATTTTATAAATAATATTTATAAAATTATAGAATCATATGTTGAAATAAGTAAAAAATAACTTATAATAGAAAAAATAACCAATATTTGATTAATTTTGATTTAACAAAATTAAAATAAAAGAAAACATTAGAGGAGGATATTTGATGGTAGTGATGGATGAATGGAGAATATGGAGTAAGATGAAAGAGGATGGAGAAAGAATAAAAATGATTATTGAGAATGAATAACATGTAAGGATATTTGAATGGGTTGATCACGTGGAGAAAGTGTTAGGATTTAGGTTAGAAAAGGTTGGTAGTATTCGCTAGAGTGAGAGAATAAAATGAAGTTTTACGTCAGTGTATTATTTTATTTTCAATGGTTTTAGAGGTAAATTGTTATTATTATTCAAACCACAAAAAAGTTTTTAAAATTAATAATTTTATAAGAAAAATTAAAAATCATATACAATGGTTTTAAATAACAATTATAAAATAACTGAAATTGAAAATAATTTTTTTATCGATTTCAATTAACTGATTTTAAAAATATTCCATTTTAAACTATTTTCTCACTAGTGTATATCAACACATTATTATCATATGGAATCAAATGAGTTGAAGAAGCTGAAGATTTATCTTGAGGGCCTTGAGGTGTGGGTTTTTATTCACCTTAGTAACTATTCTTGGGGTTATACTAGTTTATTCACCAAGAAGGACGTATGATTATGTATGGATTACTAGAAGATTAATCTAGTCATGGTAAAGAATCAGAATATGTTTTATGGATAAATAATCTCCTTGATTAGTTTAGGGGTTCATGGTTTTTCAATAATATTGACCTATAATTCAGATCTCATCAATTATGGGTTAGGGTTGAGTATATGACGATGTCGTCTTTGAAGAGTAAGTACAACTTATACGAGTAAATTGCGATTCAATTATATCTTAATAGTGTATTGATACTGTTGATGGCTATCATAAACTATGTGATTTAACCATACATTGTATCTTTGATCATGGAATTCATTTGTGATAATTTGGTATAGTCATAGACTTAGAATCTATTTATCGATAAACTATATATCAAAATTAGTACACATTGATATCATTATATTTATTCCATGTATTCAAAGTGTCACTTATAGATTCAGAAAATTTTATTCCTTAGGTATGTGATATTGGGGGATGGGGTCTTATCTGATCTTGTGAAAGTGGAGGTAGGGAAGTATTCAGTGTTACCTAGTAGTTTGTTTTAGATTTGGAGTTTCCTTTTCATTATTTGGAATTATATGTAGTTCATTCATGATTTATCTCATATAGTAGTGATGAAGACCATCTTAAATAAGAAGGTATTGAATATTTAATGGACTGATTAGTGTGAATAATCCATTCAAAGGATTAAATATTGGTTTTCTATCAAGCTAATTTTCATTCTTCTAGACCTAGAATAAGGTTATACTATGTACTAAAATTTCTCTAGGATCAGAGTGCGGTTTTTTATTGCATAGATATATGGTAGTCACTTATGGGTTTCATCAGCTATGAACTCATGATCAAAATTACACTATGCTATGATTTGGAGCTAATCATTTGGGTTAAAACTTAATGTATTGGCATCATTATCACTTCTGTGAGAGATTTATCATTTACATAAACTAATATATATTGTGATTTAATTTATCTTAGAAGTATTTGAACATGTGATAGAGGCATTAAATTGAGTAAATGTTTTTTATTTTGAGATGGTTTATTCTCTAGAAAGAGATAACCTCATGGTATATGTCCTTAGCAAAACGATTTAGGGGATTAGTGTTTGAGAATAATATCCAGGAACCCACACTCTTTGATCTGATTTTAAAAACACTACCATTACATTTCTAACATTGATACTAATAAAAGATACTCAATTTCATCCATTAAAAATATACAATATTGAATTTAAATATTGGATCACTTTCATCACTAGGATCTTTTTAGGATTATAGTTTTATATAAATATGGTAAAATAATGCAAAAAATTACTCTAGTATTTACTTAAGAATATTACTCAATATTCAATGTTTTTTATTTGAAATATAGTCTTCATCATCACCCAAAAGAAACTCTTCTAGACATTTCTTACATAGCATCCTTATTTAAAACCTGATTAATTGAACCATCAAAAATGGTGAGCTTAAATACATAGTAAGGGTAAACATAAGAATTAAAAATTGAATATATTCTGTGAGAAAAATATTAGAAAAAGGATACGAGAAAACAATAAAAACGAATGATCATTACATAAGATAATTCATACCCATAAAAACATGTATTATTATTCTTATGATACGGAATAATGCTTTAATAGGTAGTAGATTCTTAAAAATTAATAATCACATTCCATGTGATGTCAAAATTGATCAAAGGAACCATAAAAACTAATATAAATAATAGATAAAACATGTGGGTATCTTGAGACATTATCTCATCAATAATGATCACTCATGTTAGAAATAACTAAAGCCCAATTAAATCCCTGGGATAAAACTCCCTGGATAACTACCTCCTTCTTGGTATTAACGGTAATGAACATTACATAATGAACTGGGGAGATATATCATGATCACCCATCATATAATCTATAGCAGGATCACTCATTATCATGAGTTATATCAGGTTTAATCATCATCATCAATAATTTCCATGCACAATACATGAATATAAAACATGGAAGTTTTCATTTTCATCATCTTTTTGTTATTAACAACTTTCATTCCATTATTGATTGAATTAACCATAAAAATGTAGAAGGTATCATGATAATATCATTAAATTAATCATCCTAAGTCATCTAGAGAAATAATATAGATCATATCATAATGTAATTATTCCTATTTATATAAAGGAATCATTAAATTAGGTTGACATAGATGAAGATATATTTACAATAACATTCAAAACATTTCATTGAAAATATGGAAAAATACCATTTTTTGGTACA
Source organism: Viscum album (assembly GCA_963277665.1). Taxonomy (NCBI): domain Eukaryota; kingdom Viridiplantae; phylum Streptophyta; class Magnoliopsida; order Santalales; family Viscaceae; genus Viscum; species Viscum album. Next base: position 1,781,551,831 of record OY728157.1, read on the forward strand.
TTTGAGAACAAAAATTTAAAAAAATATTTGGAAAATTAAATTATTTGAAAATAAAAATGGTACCTTTTAAGAGAATCCTAAAATAAAATAATATTTATGATAACGGGAATAGTACTTCATGTTTTATATGTTAAAAAAATTACTTTCACACTTTGCTAAAGAAATTCCTAATGTTTTGTACATGAAATGTTTTAAAGAATCATTCTTAAAACACTTTTATAAAAATTAAGATATTTTATTAATTAGATTTAAATAATCAATGAAGTATATTAAAACCATTCCTGGAAACATTTTTGTATACATGGATATAGAAAAGAAATTATTCTTCAAAAAAAGAGAAATAAGGTTGGATTTTCATTATATTTTAAGATTCATAAGATCCAAAGAGAGGAAAATGAGTGGAAATTATGTAGAACCAAAAAATAAATTTATTATGAATATAAATATGTTGTTAATGAAATTAGGATCAGACAATTTCACCCAAATTAACCATGAAAAAACAATAATCATGAAAAGAAATGTGATTATAAAATAAAGCCTTTATATTTGTTTAACTTAAAATATAAATACATTAGATTTAAGAATGTGATATGAATCTTAAAATACACTTTACAATATTTATTAATATCTCAAAATTCTTTCATATTTTAGTATTTACACTATAAAATTACTTTATTGTGTTCGATATAAAACATATCTCAAGAACATGTGATTGAGACTATAAAAACCCTTAAAAATATCAAAACATTTGAGGTGATAGATAATCCATGAAGTGATTATGTGTAAATATGTAAATGAAAATAAAAAATTTTAAATATAGTATGAATCAATTTAGATATCAATTCATACATAATCATGTCATAATAAAGTCCACGAAGAAAAGGAAATTGAGTTAAGAAACCCATTACCTCAAGTCTAAGAATGATCAGTACATCCTTTATCTTCTGTATAATAACAGTATGTTAATTATTATAGTTGTTTAATAACCATTTATATCTTTATTCCAATATCATTAAATAATTTTAATGATTTATTTATTTACTCAATGTGTTGTGATCATGTTTTTTTCTTTGAGGACGTTCAGTTCAAAATTTCAAAATGACATTGGTCGGTTGAAGGAGGTAAATGGGTCATTTTCTATAAAATAAATAATATCAACCTAGAAATAATTATCATTTTTTAAAATAAAAATACAATTTTATGACCATCCCATAAATTCATTTTACAAAAATTAATCCCATCGATTTGTAGAGGTGGTAATACAAACGTACACACGAATGAAAATATCATTCTAAAACAGAGGACATGATAAGGAATAGATGATATATTACCTTCAAAAATTGATAATTTACTTCATTAATATCATATATACACATAAATTAAAAAATTATAAAATATCCATGAGATATTGTGATGGAAAAGAAAACACATTGCTTCATATAGGCAGTAGTTCACAACTACACACGAACGATGTTTTCTTACTCCATTGGATAGAAAAGGAGATGAAAAATGGATTTAAAATAGTCATAGTAACTTTTTTGTGTATTTTGGATACTGATTTTATTATAAAATCATATTTTAGGAATATATTATTGAGGTATAAGAATAATTAAAATGAAAATTCTCAGTTAAGATGACCACCTCCCTTTTATAAGAAGACCTTTGACTTACACCTAAAGGATTATTGGAATGTATTCTGGTTAGAAAAAAGAATATTAGGAAGTGTGTAGGTATGTTATTAAGTTATTATTTGGTCAGGAATTGTCTGATATAATATGATATTTAAGTGCGTAGAAGAGAGAATAGGGGGTTTCTATATATAAGTGATGTGTGGGGAACCATTAGAATTATATAAAGTAATAAATTAATATAAACTAAATTTCATGTGAAAGTGGATTAAGATGATACCAATAATATTTACACTAGTTTATGTAATTTTTTAACAGTTATATTATAGTTTTAACCTCTAATTAACCCTTTTAGTGATTTTTATGATAACATTATTTTTACACTTTACGAGTTATCAAAGTAAAATTTATTGGTTTAGTGAACCATATGTGGAAAATGGTTGATATTATAAACCATATAGAATTAAATTGGACATATAAAATAATTTTATGAATTTAAAACCAATTAATTAAATATTAATTAACATAAAATATTATTAAATTCATTTTCGAGATTATTAAAATTATTTGAATTAAAAAATATACCAATAGTAATTTATTTTGAGTAAAATATTTTAAAACATTAATAATACATTATATGTTTCCTAAAAAAACATTTATCACCATAAATTACCCATACAATATTACATTGTATGTTTTTAGAATCATTTACATGATATATCCTGTCACATACAAGACTTATTTTAAAGGTAAATTTCATTTAATTTCCATTCATGCTTTGTTTTTGGGGTTTTCCAAACTTTTTTGGAGGAAAGGGTGAGTTTTCATGATTTGGGCCAAACCGTGAGCTTATTTCTATATTTAAAAACCAATTTTGTTTCTTTTAAAACTATTTAATTTTTTAATATTTTTCACCCACTACAATTCATAAATGGACTCCCCTTACCTATTAACACCACCATTTAAATTTGGAATCTTTAGGAATCCATAATAATGGTGGATTTGGGTTTTTATTTAAAGAATTGTGCCCGCCCAAAATCCCATTTCCAGTTAAAAAAAACAATTGTTTAATTAATAACATTTTCAATTTTAATGATTTTTCAGTTATTCCAAGTCTCACTCACACCCACTAGACCCATCCACATTCCCATTATCCCCCCACCCTCTTTGGATCTTTTATCCATCGCGATTTTGTACAAAACATCATATGGTGTGTAAAATCGTCCAGATTTGAATATGTAACTTCTTTTCTTAATGACCATTTCAATTATTACTATTTATCTCCAATTTTAGCTCCCACATGACCTACTCAGACACATTAGAATCTAAATTTCATTTTTGGATGTTTTAAAAATCAGATACTGGTGTATTTTGGGCGATTTATTCACGATCCTTTATGTAAGTGTTTCTCCTTCCATCTTCCTCCAATTTGCATTGGGTTTTAATTTATTTTGGTTTGGGTTTATTACAATTCTTATTAATTTTTATAATTTCCATAGGGTATGGTTTAGAACCTAGGGTTTATCAATGGGTTTTCTTGGTCTATTCTTGTGGTTTTAGTCTTGATGTAGGTCTCTCTTGGTGCGGTGGTGGTGCGATTTGATTTTCGCACAAAGAATCAATGGTTTTCATTAATTTGGTAGGAGATTCCATGTTTATTAAATATTTGTGTCATATAATGATGTATTTATCATATTTTTGGGTTTATATAATTTCAATATTTCTACAAAAAAGAGTTTTAGTGGTGGTTTTATTGCAAATGAATTTTAAAAGAAATTTTATGTGAAATTGCGGGGTTTTTATAGAAATGTTTTATTGGTTTATTTTAGGTTTCAATATAAATACTTAACTGATTTTATTGAACTGAAATAGGGATTACAATCATGTTTTTATGATAATACCCTTTGGTTGTTTCTACGATAAGTGGTTTTAATGGTATTTTTGGAACATGTAAACTTTAAGTGCCATGTTTTTGTGTAAAAAGAGGTTTCACAAAGTTATCATTTATTGGTTCATGTGGGGCTTCCCAAAAATTGATTTTTTTGGTTTATTGAAATGTATTGGGATTCCATTTCTATTTTTGTAACTTACAAGTGTGCACATAGTGTACAATGTAGAATTTTTAAGGAGTTTTGGGTGCAAAACAACATAGGATTTTAAGAAATTGTTTTATTTAAAAATCAAAGTGTTTTTGTGTGTGTTTTAAGTGATTTAAAATGTCTATAGATATTGTACTGATTTTATGTGACCATTAGTGGTGTTTTATATAAAAATGGGTTTATTTAGCATGCTGAAATTGTTTGATCACAAAGGGAGAATCTTGGGTACCTAGGTTATGCAGTAATGTACTAGTACGACTAGTAGAAGAGATGGGGTTTTTCCATGTTTCACATAGAATTTGGATAACTATAACTCCAAATGAACTATATGGATGATTATTAGGGACCACTAGGTTATGGGAATGTTCCCTAATAGTGGACCGTGCATGAGAATGGAATTTTTATGCTTAATTTACACCGAGTTACGAGGTACATGGGGACTGAGACTATATATTTCCTAGGGGTGTTCCAGATTTTGTTACTCGTTGGATTTGTGTTATTTTCCATTGTATTTGGGTGTGTTTTGAAGTAAATTATAGTATATAACATGAAAATTTAAATGTGTTAACATTATTAATGTTTTTTCAGGGAAACTGTTTTCAATTGAAAGTTACATTTCTTGGAATTTGTCGCCGCTTTTCATTGCATATTAAAACTTCATGCTTTTTCACCTTGTATTGCATTAACATTGGAATCACTGGGAGGTATCCTATTGGGATTATAATCGCAACATAATTACATCCATTTGGTGTAAGTAGACATTATTATTATTGACTCTGTTAAAGGAAAGACTTTGGGTGATGGTGGTTCGAGGTGTTAGTTCCCATCATTGGGGCGGGGTTGTGGAGATGGATTGTGGGTGATGACCCCGTGTTGCGTGGAGTCATTGGGTTTCTTTTTCTGCTATTTATTTGTGTCTGTGGACATTTTGAATTTTATTTGGACTTATGTATTCCATTTTGTATTTTGGTAAAAACCTTGTGGTTATGAATTTTTTAGATTCAGTTTACCAAATGTTTTTGATGTTTTATATATACATATTCCAGTAAATCCTTCCCGAACCTAGATAAATGATACCCGAGAACTTTTTCTAGACCATGGGGAGAGTGAACACCATTCGGGCCTTGCCATGGGCCTAGTTTGGTGCCAGTAATGGTGGCGACCAGATTCAGTTCGTGACCAATGGTATCAAAGGGAGCCAATGTTTTGGGGTTATATTGTAATTTTGGGAGGAGTCGGGATAAACAAGAGCTGGGGATGTCGGGGCTCAGGTTTTTGGTTGTGTGTATGGTGACTGGCCTGCACCTCTCATGGTAGACCTTGATTCACCAGGAGACGTTGAAATTTACGGATTGAATTCACTTCTAGTTGAGACGTGTGGGCTGCTGACCAAACGTGGACATCAGGTGGGGGAGGAGTAGTTGTTTATTTTATTACTGAAATGTGTTTAGATTATTTATATTTGATGTATTTGTTTAGAATTTTTAGAATTGTGGTATTGATTATTGGTTTGTGCCTGTTTGATTTTGTAGCAAAATGCCTCCCCGAAAATCTCCCACGCACCCACGGGAGGAAGCCGAAGAGAGTTCTCCCACACTTATTTTTTAGAAGCTAGTCGAGGTTGTGGTCCAGGCTATCCAAGATTTAGGTCAGGGACCGAATCATTGTCCTATGCATGTTAGTGAGAAGATATGGGTCGTAGAAATGATAAATCATGGGAGTTTTTGAAAAACAAGCCTCCTACCTTCCGAGGCAGCTTAGAATCCCCAGAATCAGAGGAATGGCTCGAGAAGATCATGCATATGTTTGAGTTCCTGGAAAAACCCAAGGAAATCATGGTTAAGTGTGCCTCTTTTCCATTGGATGGTCCTAGCCATAAGTTGTGGGAGTAAGTGCTTCAGATTGGGAAGAATAAACATATGCACTAGGGAGATTTCACGGTCATCATCAATGAACAATAATTCCCAGAGGTCTTGGAATATGCCATGTACCATGAGTTCATGGACCTTGTTCAGGGTAATCTTTCTGTGATATAGTATGCTAACTCTTTCGATGAGTTGGTTCATTATTCCCTTGAAATTGTCTCGAATGAAAAATTGAATGCCAAGAAGTTTTAGAAATGCATGTGACCAGAGATATACTCTCAGATGTTCTATTTTATGTTGGGGACCTATGCTGAGGTCGATGACCGAGAGTTCATGGTGGATATTGACCTTAAAGGTAGGGCTGGTTTCACTAGGTTAATAACCATAGTGGGCAGTGTAAGCTCTTCAGAAAAGAAAAGGAAGTAGGAGGAACGGGTGACGATGGGGGGTGGTTGTTCAGGACACTCTTCCAGGCTATTTTTGTTTGCGGCTTCAGATGTGAGATCGGTCATATTCCACTTGTGTGGGAAGACGGGGAAAATCCAACCAAAATACCCTCTTCCTCGGAATCCTTGTTACCAGTGAGGAGGTTTGGGTCATTTTCAGTGCTTCTACAGGGTGGCACGTCCACTTCCAAGTGGGGCAGGGTCAGTGGCTTCAAGAAGAGTGACAACACAGTCCAAGCTATTTAGAGGCCGTGGTGGTAGGGATGGGTCATATTCTTTGCAGAGCCAGTTCTAGGCACATCCATAGACTAGCGGTCGTCCTCAAGTAGAGACCAGACATCTACATGTAGTGGATTAGGCACCAGCATGATCAGAGGTGGGACCATTGATAGTTGGAGGTATCGTTCAGATCACATATTCTATAGCTGCTACTATTTTTATTATTGGTGCCTCTATTTCATTAATTTCTTCCCATTTTGTAGACATTCTGAATTTTCTAACTAAGTTGATGTCTTTTGCGATGGAGTTGGAGACACCACTAGGAATGAAGAAGAAGCAGGGCCTCAGGTGCCCCTCATGTGCACTTTTCATGTCAGGGGTTGAGATGGAGTGGGACCTCTTGGATCTAGAAATGGAACTGTTTGACATAATACGTGGCATGGATTGGATAGTACACTTCTTGGCACATATTATTGCTACAGGCGGTGAGTGACTTTCACATCACATGATGGGAGTCATCAGGTTTTTCGGGGAGCATGGGATCCCCGGTCGGCTCATGCAGGACCTCCACTCCCAGATTTGGGAAGTCTTACCTTCCAATTATCATTGCTCGTGCTAGAGAATGATGGCCTTTCACCTAAAGGTTCACTACCTCATTTTGTGAATGATTTTCCCGAGTTATTCCTTGATGATTTCTCAGGTTTTCCCCCGACGCGGGATGTGGAGTTTTTTATTGATTTGGCACTGGGAACATAGCTGATATCTCTTCCCCCTTATCGCATGGACCCCACTGAGATAAGGGAACTAAAGATGTAGCTAGACGACAAAGAATACAAAGGATTAATTCAATCGACCATCTCTCCTTGGGCCGCTTCTGTGTTGTTTGTGAAAAAGGCTGATGGATCCATCTAATTGTGCATTAACTACTTGAAGCTAAATAAGGTAACAATTAATAAAAAATACCCTTTAACCAGAATAGATGATTTATTTGATCAGTTGAGGGGGGGGGGAAGTGTTTCTCAAAAATTGACTTGTCTTCGGGCTATCATCAACTCAGGGTGAAGGAGTCAGATATCCCAAAGACAGCCCTCCGAAGAAGGTATGACCACTTTGAGTATTTGTTCATGCCCTTCAGATTGACTAATGCTCCAACAGTCTTTATGGAACTGATGAATAGGGTGTTCCATCACTATCTCGATTCCTTATTTGTGGTGAATATGGTTGACATTCTAGTATACTCTAGCTCTAAGGAGTAACACGAACATCACTTGAAGACCATCTTAGGCACTTTGAGGGATCTCTACCTCTATGAAAACTTCTCAAGGTGCACTTTCTGGATCGGGGAAGTGAGATTTATAGGGAATGTGATATCTGAGTAGGGGGTTTTATTTGACCCTAGGATGATTAGTGTGGCTATGTCATTTGAGCAGCCATATAATGTGTTCAAGATCAGAAGTTTCCTTGGCCTGGATGGTTATTATCGGTGATTTGTTCGGGTTTCTCTCGACTTGATTCACCGATGACCGCACTCACCTGGAAAGGGCTGAAGTTTTTATGGGCCCCAGAATGTTAGGCATCGTTCTAGGAGATGAAGAGGCGGCTGACTACCACCCCATGCTGATTTTTCCAAAGGAATAAAAGGGGTACATTGTCTATTGTGATGCTTCAACTATGGGTCTTGGGTGCGTGCTTATTCAGGATGATCACGTGGTGGCCTATGGCTCTCACTAACTATGACCACACCAAAAGAACTACATGATCCATGACTTGGGGTTGGTAGTGATGATGCATTATTTGAAGACTTGGCGTCACTACCTATTTGGGGAGATGTTTTTGGTATACTCTGATCATAGAAGCTTGACCTATAAGTTCTCATAGAAGGACCTCAACATGTGGCTATGTCATTGGATCGAGTACTTATAGTGGTTTGACTTTGACATTGTTTATACCCCAGGAAAGGGTAATGTGGTGGTCGATGCTTTGAGAAGAAGAGTTCTAGTGTAGGAATTATGGATGTTCAGTGATGAGTGGACTTTGATGGGGCTCTTTTCTCAGATGCATGTAGAGACCAGGGAGAACAGTAGAGATGAATTTTTGGTGATCATCCTGTTCACTCCTTCTCTGTTGGAGTAGATTCAGTGGTAAAGACCCAATGATGAGATTTTTCAACATTTGAAGTTGTTTCTTAATGGTGGGGAGACAACCTCTGATTGGTCTTCCTCTCCAGAGGGCATCTTGTGCATCAAGGGCCATTCAGTAGTGTCGTTAACTCTACAAAGGTGGAGATGGAGGATAGCCACCAGTCTCAATGGGCTATCCATCTGGGTACCACCAAGATGTATTATGATATCTTTCGGTAGTTTTGTTGGCCTGGTATGAGATAAGACATAGTGGAATTTGTGTCGAGATGCTATACATACTAGTAGGTGAAAGTAGAGCATCTAAGTCCCACAGGTTTTCTCGAGACATTATCCACTCATACCTGGAAGGGGGATGAGGTCTCCCTTGACATCATTTTCAGCTTACCTTGTACACCTCAAGGTAATAATTCCATTTGTGGGGTGATTTATCATCTAAAAAAATCATCCCACTTCATTTTGATCAGAGATACAGCTAAATTGGATGAGTTGGGACGTTTGTATCTTTAGGAGGTGGTGATACTCTGTGGCGTACAATTAGAAATTGTCTCATATAGAGCCCCCCATGGCACTTCTCAGTTCTAGGAATGCCTTTAGAAGGCCTCAGAGACTCAGATTAAGATGAGCACATCATACCATCCTCAGACCGATGGTCAGACAGAGTGAGTGAATCAGATTTTGGAGGACCCGCTATGTGCATGTGTCCTAGGCTTTGGAGGTTCTTGGGATAGCAATTTGGGGTTGGTTAAGTTATATTATAATAATAGTTACCAATCCTCGATTTGAATTTATCCTTTTGATGCACTCTATGGTCGGCCTTGTCGGTCCCCCCTATGTTGGGATGATGTGGGTGAGACCTCACTACTGGGGCTGAGTCTGGTATAAGAGACTTCTAAGAAGGTCAAGTTGATTGGGCAGTGTTTATTAACATCTCAGAGTAACGATAAATCATATTTTGACTAGAGGCATTGATACCTAGAGTTTTCTCTGGGTGACATGATATTCTTGAAAGTGGTCCCTCGTCTGGGCCATCGTAGATTGCTGAAGCAAGGGAAGTAGACGTTAGGGTATGTCGGGGATTTTGAGATCACCACGCATATTGGAAAGGTGGAATACATGTTGTCTTTACCTTCTCAGTTGACATCCATCTATGATGTCTTCCACATCTCCCAATTGAAGAAATACAACCCGAATCTGTCCCATGTGCTGAGTTGGGAAGAACTGAAGATAGAGCATGACTTGTCTGTTGTTGAGCAGTCGGTGAAAATAGTGGACTCCCAAGAGAAGGTGCTTAGATGAAATTCCATTCCATTGGTCTGGGTTATTTGGAAGCATGGGAATGATAGATATGAGACATGGGAGCAGAATTCATGGGTCGAGGAAGAGTACCCTTTCTTGTTTTCCGATCAAGCTTCAAGTTGAATTTCCAGGTAGAAAGTCTTTCATGGTGAGAAAAATTGTAACATACAGGACTTTTTTTAAAGGTAAATTTCACTTAATTTCCATTAATTTTTGGTTTTTTGGGGTTTCCATTATTTTTTGGAGGAATGGGTGATCTTTCATGATTTGGGCCAAACTGTGAGCCTATTTCAAGATTTAAAAACTAATTTTGTTTCTTTTAAAAATATTTCATTTTTTTAATATTTTCATCAATCCCAATTCCTAAATATCCTCACCTGACCTATTAAAACTACCATTTCAATTTTGAGCTTTTAAGAATCCATAATAATGGTGGAGTTGGGTTTTTATTTATGAAATTGGGTCAGGCCAAAATCTAATTTCTAGTTTTTTTTTAAAAAGTTGTTTAATTAATAACTTATTAAATTTTAAGGATTTTTTTTGATTCTAAGTCTCACCTAAGAACAGTCAACCCAAAAATGCGCCGATTATCCTCCCACCTACTTTTGAGCTCGTATTCATCACGATTTAGTACCAACCTTCATAGGGTGTCTCAAATCGTCCAGATTTGAAGAGGTAACTTATTCCCTTCATAACTATTTCAATTCATATTCATTTACACCCATTTAAGTTCTCACATGACCTTCTCAGAATTATTAGAACATAATTTATATTTTTTGATATTTTATAATTCAAATATAGGTGTATTTGGGGTGATTTTTTCAAGATCCCTTAAGTAAGTGGATCTCCTTCATTCTTCCTTCCATTTGCATAGGGTTTAATTTCGTTTTGGTTATGGGTTATTCAAATTTTTATTGATTTTTATAATTTTCATAATTTTTTTTATAACCTAGGTTTTAACCATGGGTTTCATTTTTCTATTCTTGTGGTTTTTAGGCATGATCTAGGTCCCTCTTGGTGCGGCGGTGGTGCAATTTGATTTTCACAGAACGAATCAAGGGATTTCAATAATTTTGTAGGCGATTCCATGTTTATTATATTTTTCTGTTTTATAATTCTTTATTTATTATATTTTTAGTTTTATCTCATTTAATTATTTTTTTGAAAAATTTGTTTTAGTGGTGGTTGTATTGCAAATGAATTTTAAATGCAAATTATAAGTGAAATTGTGGGATTTTCATAGAAATATTTTATTGTTTATTTGGAGATATAAAATAAATATATAATTAATTTAATTGATCTGAAATTGGTATTAAAATGATGTTTTTATTTTAATACCATTTGGTTGTTTCAGCGAAAATGGGTTTTAATGGTATTTGTAGAACATAAGAACTTTAAGGGCCATGTTTGTGTGTAAATGGAGGTTTTACAAAGTTATAATTTCTTGGTTCACATGGGGATGCCCTAAAATTGATTTTATGGTTTCATTGAAATTTATGGGGCTGAAGATTCTGTTTCGGTAACTTATAAGTGTGAAGAAAGTTTACAATGTGGGGTTTTCAAGGAGTTTTGGGTGCAAAACAACACAAGATTTTGAGAAATTGTTTAATTTAAAAATCAAAGTGTTTTTTGTGTGTTTTAAGTGATTTAAAATGTGTATAGTTACGGTACAGATTTTATGTGACCATTAGTGGGTTTTTATTTGTCTATGGGTTTTTTTGGAATGCTAAAATTGTTGGAGCACAAAGGGGGAAGCCCGAGTACCTAGGTTGGACGGATATGTACTATTACGACTAGTGGACCGGATGGGTTTTGTCCCTATTTCACTTTGCATTTGGATAACCAAAAATATAAATAAACTATATGGATAATGATTTTGGACCAATAGGTTATGGGTATGTTCCATACTATTTCTTCATGCACAATAATGGATTTTACTATGGTTACTTTAGACCGAGGTATGAGGTACATGGGGCCCGAGACTATCTAGTGCCTAGGGGTGTTCGCGATTTTGTGGCTCATTGGATTTTTGGTATTTTAAATTTTATTTGGGTGTGTTTTTTAGTATATTACAGTACCTAATATGACCATTTAAATGTGATAACATTCTGAATGTTTTAGCTTGAAAACTGTTTTCAATTGAAAGTTGTATTTCATTGTCGCCACTTTTCATTGCATATTAAAACTGATTTCTTTTTCACAGTTTACTGATTTGAATTTAATATCTTTTGGTGGTATCCTATTGTGATTAGACTCAAACCCTACTAAATCCCCTTGGGAGTAATTGTAAATTTTTATTCTTGACTCAGGTAAAGGAAAGACTTTGGGTGATGGCAGTTCGTGGTGTTATTTCCCATCCTTGGGGCAGAGTTATGGAGACGGCTTGTAGGTGATGACACCTTGCCGTGTGGAGCCCTTAGGGATGCTTTGATGTTGTTTCATTGTAAATTTGGAACTTTTTTATTTCATTAGAATTATGTATTCAGTTCTGTATTTTTTATAATCCTTGTTGGAATGAATTTTTCAGATTCACTTTACCAAATATTGTTGATGTTTTATGTATACATTTTTGGGAAAATCATTCCCAAATCAAGATAAATGATACCCATGAACTTGTGCCGACCCATGGGGATAGGGAATGCCCTTCAGGCCTTGCCATGGGCCAGGTATAGTCCCATTATTTATGGCAACCAGATTCAGTTCGTGACATTTCTACTGCCTGCATGAGAACTTTATCGACATTACGTAATAACATAGGGTAATTATTTAATCAAGAGCATTTAGAAATAAATAACAATTAATTAAATAATTTATTTATATTAAAATACCCATTTTTAATCCTTTGTGAAATTTTTAATCCTTTTTAAAACATATTAGAGATATTAAAATTAAGAAAGTGATATTTCAAAAATATTCTTTACTTAAAATATTAAAAATGTCATTAAAAAATAAAAATTGAAAAAAAATTCATTTTAAAAATATATTAAGAGTTTTTTATAACTAAAATTATAATAAATATTAAATAACGTTTTAGTGATATTTTAAAGACCTTTCCCATTAGATTTAACGAAAGTTAACCAAATTTACCATTTACAGTGGTGATATATTTTACTATGGTTACTATTCATTATGAAAAACATGAAATTTTAAATATTTTAAAAAAATGGAATTTTTATTCCAAATATAGAATCAATTTTATCAAATTAAATTCCTATAAGTTTGAAAAATTAATATTAAAATGAACCTGAAAAATTTGGTAACAAATGATTTTTCCATAAAAATGCATTTTATGTATAAACACTATTTCAAAAACACAATTAAGAGTAATATCAATTACAATAACATAAATTATATATTACTAGTAAGAAGAAACTAATTAAATTATAAAATAAATTCAAATAAATTAGAATTTTTAAATACATGAAAATAATATGCAATTTTCTATTAAATATTTATTTTTTACTATTCCCTGAAAAATCAATCTTTTAAGGAAAAATGAAAAAAACACCTTTAATATATTTTTTATATTATAAAAAAAATTCAATAATTTTTATAAAATAATTTTTCTTGATTTTTTAGAAATTAATTCTAATGTTTTCTCTCAAAAGGTTATAAAACCCATTTTTAAGTAAAATTATTATTGATGCATAAATGACCACTAATAAATATGGAATATTTTATAATAAGAAATCAGTACATTTTCATTGAGTATGGCCATTGTAAATATATTTTATATTTTAGTTACTCATATTCATACCTACTAATTCAACAGCTAAGTTAAAATGGTCATATTTAAATGATAACATTCTGCATTCATTATAGATCAGTGTTGTGTGTCATGTTAGCTATTGAATAAAGTGATATTTTAAAATATGAAGGGTATTAAATTGAGAATTTTATAAGGAGTGAAATATGGTAAACATTCAGTCATATTGATTGATTGATATTTCAATGGGATGATATGTGGTTAAGTTTTCACTTTTTCCATTACATATTATTTTTTGGATCCGGTGTAGGATATCTAGGAGAAAGATTTTGTGTACCTTATTATATGGGAACATATCATGGGTGCTGAACTAATATTTAGATGATTTGAGGATGGATATGGGGTTTTGTACATCTAAATTAAGGTTGTGTTCCCTACATTCTTGAGGGATGAGTTAATAAGGGACTCCCTTGACTTGTGTTGGGTGGGGCACCTAGGATTGAAAAATATGAACAATGATATGAGGTGTTATTTCTAGTATCTTGAAATATGGAAGGCCATCAAATATTTTGTTACATGGTTCCTTACATGTCATAGGATAAATATAGATTATATATGACCATGCGAGTTACTTCAACCCATCTAATTTCATATATAGATGTCTAATATAGTGAAGATGGACTTCAACATTAAATTACATATGATCCCAACGGAAAGTGATGTAGTATGAGTTTTAGTTCCTTATATGAAGTAGGTTTCTCATTCCTTCCCTATTTGGTGGGCTCAGTTAATTGAAGAGTGAGAAAGTTTATATGTTAGGGATATAGTGAAAATACATTAGGTACCTAATATAATAGTTTTTTATTGGGATTTATATTCCGTATTATGATTCTAGAAGGTCGTCTATAAGTCCATGACCTCTCAAATAAAGCTGAATACATTGTAAAAACTACAAAATGATTGGTTTTCAGAGAAGACGATAGAGATACTTGAGAATAATATCATGGAATTCATACTTTATTTTGGTGTAATGCGGGGAAACTATATAGACTTGGAAGAGTTTGAATATAAAAATATATTTATAGATTTAATCAATAAATTCCACTTTGAGTCTTTCTATGGTATAACCTGATTCTATCCCATGTGTTGGTTAGTGGTGGGTGAGTTATAAGTTATTAGATTGAACTTGGTTTTTGAGACCTCATGGTGATTTTAATTGAGAACTTATTGAATGGTTTTATATTAGTTAAAAAAAATTATTTTAACCATAAGTATTGATATTTGTTGTTCACCATTGATGGTTGGGTGTTTCTATAGGTATTTTCTTAGTTGTGATATTGAAATATGAAGATGTAAGAGAGTTCGGTGTCATCGTTTTTTTGGTCCATCCAATATTGTGGAATTTATTGTTGGTGTGGATTAATAGTTGCCTCTTTCTCTATAACATATATGATTGAATGATTTGTTTCATTTATCAAGGATCTAGATGTATTAGATTGATTTAGAATATGTGATCTGAAATGTTAACGTTGAGTTAATTATAGAGGCATTTTTTGAGGATATCAATATTATATGGTGGAATGAGGGAATACATACATGTTGTTTGAGTGTTATGGAAATATAAGGAAATATATTAGGATTCATAGTAGAACGATTTTTAAATATGATCCCAACAGATAGAGTTATTTGTTAAGAAGACATAAAGTTGTTTCTCAATGATGAGAAGCCTTTATGGTATTAGTTTTTAACATCTAAAATTTCATTATGAACTTATTTAAATTCTATTAAAAACCATGTATCTTGATGAGTTTTTTGTATTTAGAGTGTTGATGGTGGAATGATATTGAGTATTTTGGAGTTGGGATAGTTTTGACAATATGAAGGAGGACATGATGTAACATAGGATACTATGATGGGATAGTTTGTATTTAAGAATTCTCATAAAAATACTATGAGGGTATCATCATGAAGAATCTATAATGCATTCCATTTTGGAATCAGATAGAAGTCCTTCCATAGTGGTTGTTTGAAAGGTCTCAAGCCCCCTCTATTATGCATGATTGTGGTACGTCCTAGAGGGTGATGTCACTATGGTTATCTCTAAGATATCATCCCCCAAGATTTGTGAGTACCATTGCACCATGGTGTGAAGGGTCATGCTACAATGTGACATTGTATTGGCTCATTTGTCGATGATCAACATGGTCACACTACAAAAACCACAATTGGTAGATTCTTAAAGACATTCTTAAAATTTCTACCACGAAACTTCTTATCCCTCCATCCTCCACCCTTAATCAATATTTTAACGAGCCTTATTTTTGGGTTTATTTGAGCTTCTATGGTACCTCTAAGAATCTTCTATCACCCATGTATGATACAGTTCGTCATGTATTCTTTATCTCTTTATTCTTAACTCAATCAACACCATTAGTGGTGTATTTTCCAATTAATTTTGTACTTCCCATGAAAAATCCATTATTTAGATGTTTATATATGAAATTCATGATTCAGTCGACCGCGATGATATTTAAATGTATTCCATGGATGGTGACCTCCATTAACCATGAGGTGGGAAGTTTATACCATTTCATGACATTTATATATTATTATTAGTAATTTCGTGTATGCAAGTGTGTTTTTTGGATTAACATGTTCTTCTTCTGTATGTCTAATGGAATAGAGAGTGTTAATGAATTTATGAAACCCCATGTAGGCATTATATGGATAAGATATATTTATTTTAATGAACATATTTCTTCTTCAATGATTATAGGTTGCATTTCTCCCATGAGAATTTATGACTAGTGTGATATTTTTGATCTTGTTTAAGGCATGTGTAAACTCTAGTCTCAGTATATAGGTCTTGGTGATAAATCTGATAAATTGTGAGGGTGTATGTAAATTAATTTTACTGATTTTTTTACCATGAAGGACAATTTTTAAGTGGATTAAGGGTTATTCATGTGTCTTCTATATGTTCATGATATCCTTGTGGGACTAGTGGTTAACCATAAGGGATTGTATTGTTTATTGGGTTTTATACTACTTGTTTTATTTTTTATTCATAAAGAATTGTTTTTGGACATATCCTAATGGATATTATATTTTCCTGTGATATTGTGGAATGTGATTTTTGGTAGTGAGGATTTCCTGAGTAAAATGTTTCGGTACTAGGATGATAATGATTAAACACCCAAAAATTAGAGGGTTTCATCTGGGACTAGATGTGGTACTTAATGTGGGAAATAATTCCTGAAAATTCATTTATTATGGACAAACCAATTATGATATGAGATATACATATGGAATTATATGACCCTTTTTTATGGAATAGAGAAAAAATGTTTATGGTTTTGGTTCATTGTGACATTGTTAGCATAAGATGACCCAACAAAGATACATGATTTCTTGTTTATTTACATTACATTAGTGCGTAAAATATTATATGTCTACTGTACTTATTTTAAGGAAATTTTAGTGGTTTTATAATCGGTTTTATTACTCAAACCATGCATGTTCACCCTTTGTACACATGAAGACATTGTCTTCCACAGTCCATCCATGGGAAAGCTCCCTATTACAAAATATTGTGAAGGTGGATCTAGTTAAGGATAAAGGAAATGTTAGGACACACTGTCGGATGTTTTTATTCTAGGATAATTTATTCATTTTTCTTTTTGTATATCATTAATATAGATCCATCACTTGTTGGGGTCCCTTTACTGGTGTTGTATGACCGACATAACATATATTTTTATAGAATATTATGTCGTTTTTATTGTTAGTTTTTTCATGCTTCCATGTTATTGTTTTATTTATTATGATTAGTTATGACGCTTATATTTTTTATTGGTATTTATACTGAAGGTATAGTCTCTCTATGGAATGGAATAGACCCTCACCACTAGTCAATATACCTTTTCATATGTGGATGTATGCATGGGTACATGTTCCGCTCCAAATCAGACCCAATGATTTAAGATGGTGAATTATAACATGTCAACTATTAATGATAATGTGAAAAATGATCCTTGGGATAAATATATTCCCATATATATTCACTATCTTGTAGTAGGATACATTTATTATAATGATTCATGATATATGTGATGATGATATATTGTAATGATAATATAAATCATATGATGTGTTTCACTGCGTGAATATATGGATATGCTGTATGATACAAAATATGTAAAAAATAAATATACTATTCTTTATTATGGGAGTATCTTAAGGAATGTTATAATGATATAATGATACCACATAAAAATATTTTATTGTTTTATATATAGTCATCATAATACTTTGATAATTAATAATGTACAATTTACATGGATTTTATGATTGGTAATGAAATTTTTATTTTATGATGTTAATGTTCAATAATCTTTCAACAATGACTATCATAACTCAAACAATTCACATGAAAAAATATACGAGAGAATATAAATAGGGGGAATTGTAATAGGAATTGTGAATATAGATATTTTCTCATATGTTTCATAATATAAGAGTAAATACATAAAATCTCAAGGAGAGTCTCTAAGGGCTATAAAATGAGGACAAGGAATTGAAATGTGGTGTTCTTTCATGAAATCATTTTTGAAAATTATACTGATTCTCCCTGAATATATTTCTTCCTCTATCATTTGTAACTCAAGGTATTAGATTATGCTGGATGTGAAGAGAATCGCTTCCTAATTGTTGGGTGGTTCAGATAAACCCATGGATACATGTTAGAGGGAGGAACCCATTGGTTTCTCCGTAGGGGTATTCATCATCCACTGTGATTGAAGAACCTAAGAAATTACTATTAGTGTTGAAAGGTACATATTATTCATTTATATTATACATGGTTTCATATTTTCATAGTGTATTCATATTGGGAATGAGGTTTTTGATGTATTTTATAACAAGTTTTGTTTGATCCTTAGAAATATATCAGTGTAATTATATGTTTACCATGATTATTGATATGGTAAATCATGCTAAAAAAATAAATATTTTATTTTGTATGGGATATTGTAGGATACATTATAGCTTTCTTATTGAGAAATAGATATCATATTTACCATCGTAAAGAACTATATTGAAATTTATTTCAGGATTATATTATGGGTTTGGTTATTATAAGCTCTGATTGAATTTATCAATATGATATGTGATATCATAACATGCAATTAAATGCAATCCTTTGGGTTTTAATATATCTTAGTATACGGTCAATCTTGTCTCAATGCACGACAACACAAATATGAACTATCCATGTAGATGTAAAACAGATCATAATATATTCATTATGATATATACTATATCGTAACATATAATATTATAGGAACCAATATGATATGTTTTTCCTAGGGTTATCTATTATAAAATATGGTAAATAATAGGTCCATCCACATATTATGAAATAAGCGTTTTATTGAATATAACAAATATTTTTTTATTTTTAATTATGAATTAATTATATACTTTATAATTTTTTTAGAAATTATAAAAGATATATTTTTGTATATTTGATAAATTTATAAAATTTATGGAAATTCATTAAATATAAAATATTTATAATTAAATAAATAAATTTTTATGAATCATTTAATAAACAAATATCCAAAATATTAAATATTATTATTAAATACATTTTGAAATTAGATGTCATAAAATATAATTTAGATATATGTTTTTCTAAAAAAATATAAGTGTAATTTATAATGTGTTAAAAAATTTAAAAATAGGTAAAAATATAAATGAAATTAAATTCAAATCAGAAATTGTTCATAATTATTGAATTAGAAATGTTCAA
This sequence comes from Viscum album, assembly GCA_963277665.1. Classification (NCBI taxonomy): domain Eukaryota; kingdom Viridiplantae; phylum Streptophyta; class Magnoliopsida; order Santalales; family Viscaceae; genus Viscum; species Viscum album. Next base: position 1,781,571,043 of record OY728157.1, read on the forward strand.
ATTAAAGAACTTATTTGAGAAATTATATAAACCACACCCTCCAAATCCATTTTTTGTTATTTTAAAAATCCATTTTATAGTTAACTGGTAACTCCACAAAATCCATATTCAAATCAAACCACCAAATTTCAAAATTCAAAAGGAATATTGGAATCAACTACAATTCAAAAATGAAAAACAAAAGGATACACTTTATGATCCCATCACCACCAAAACACCCCAGTTTCGGAAAACATGAGCAATGAGACACCTCAAGTTTCACCCCCTAAAAGTTGAATGAATTATGTCTAATCCACTTATCTTGAACAAAATTTCAAGCCCTCACTATATTGAAGATTTAGATGACCATTAAAAAAAACCAAAACACTTGTCAGAACCACCTTCCAATGACCAAGGTCACCACTATTAAAACACCACTGTCTCAATAATAAAACACCATCACTTTTACTGTAAAATCATCATAACATAACCCCCCATGACTTCATAAAATTCATCAATGAGAGAAAAAAGAACATTGATCGCCCTCTCAAAAACAGTATGCCAATCAGAAAACACATCCTAAAACATTCTTCAAGACCACCGTACAAGGCCAACTAATAGGGGAGCATAGGAACAGGAATTCAGAGCATATATGAGTTGATAGAGGGCTTAGTGTAGGACTATGATGGACAATAAGTCATCTTAATTGAGGGACATATATACCAAACTCTGGTATCAAAACATCAAACCAGAAACAAACAATCAGAAAAAACAATTCCATAAATTACCACCGTAAGAAAAATCCCAAAAACACATTTCCAGTCCAAACATAATTCCATAAGACAAACCATCCAAAATAAAAAATTCAAGACAAAAACAAACAAAAATAGGAACACATCACAAAAAATAAGCACCAACCCAAAAATGTAAGAAGTTTCAAAGTAGAATGGAGAAAGGATCCAATTATGATGAATAATATGATCTAATAACCCTACTAGCCACCCTTCAATAACATCCGATGTTTACCCAGATCCCTAATCGAGACTAACTAAAATGGATTCAAGAATGATGGATTAGACTTCAAATTCATTGGAGTAGAAGGGAATAGAAAAATACCCTCTAATATTACTCAACCCGTCTAATGCACCGACACAAAAATCCATAATGGGGGTCTATTGAATAGGGTTAGGTAGAAAGAGGGGTGATTAGTGATGTATAATATCTACAGAAGAAAGAAACATCAGTCGAGAATAGGGAATTAGAATTAGAGTGAAGGAAGATAAGATAGAACCATGTGAGGTGAGGAGAGCTATCTCCATGAAACAAAACCACAAAACCCAAGGATGAAGGGGAATAAGAAACTTTGAGAGAACCAAGAGTACCTGGGGAGTGTGGAGGAATCATCTCCCCATGAGATATGTTACCCATGTGTCAACACAAGGTACCCAAGGGACTCCTATTTAAAACCATACCCAAAGGTGTTCATATAATTGATATAGTAGATGTTTAAATAATAAATAGTTTATATTTCTGATGTTTATAAAATTTATATGAATTGTTATATATTGAATAATAATATTTCTGAATCTTATGTTTACGTTGAATTATATATTATATGATAATATTAAAGTGTTTATATTAGAAGAAATATAATTTTTATATATCTATCTATTTATGGAATTTCTATAATGCATGACTAAATTATTTTGTTAATAATATCTTGATTTATAAATTTTCCATAAAATTATTTATCCCATGTTTAAATACATGATTCAATCATTAATATTTTTTACACTATACATTATACATATATATATTTATAATTTTATAAATGAATATATATTTTATTTTAAAGTGATAAATAGATTTTGTATATCTACATGCATGTATCTAATAAGTTACATGCTATAAATTATAATTGATTTAGATTTCTTATACCATTTCATAGGATTATATTTTATTATTAACTAGTGTTAGAACAAAGTTCGTTCTTTGTTATAAATGGTGTATGTTTTTTGTTTTTTTTCAATCCTCATTGAAAGATAACGATGTTTTCAACGAAAGGGATCATACAGTTCAAGCAGAAAATGGTATTAAAGTTTGTTTCATTTCGCAATATTTTCCAAATATTTGTGTCCAAAATTGGAAAATGGAGAAAAGTGTTTTTGGAAAATGGTGTTGCATGAAAGATTGAATTGGGTTTGGAAACATGCGCACATGTTTTGTTTTGGGATTAGTATATAAAAAAATTGGAAAGGAGAACAATGTGTGCAAGATTTAATTGGGCATGGGAGATGGGGTTGCGTAGAAGAATCTTATGCACCCAATGAGACATCAAAATGGGTTTTCTTCTCTTGGAAATAATCTTACGTGCATCGATGAAGACGTGTCGGAAACTTGCCTATATAGTGCCCTGGGTTACTGTAATAAGTATTTAAATGTAGATTATAGTTTATACCTATTATGTGTTCGTATTATGATGGAATATAGGTCTCTATTGAGTCAACTGACCTTGGTTATAGGATCTTTGGGTTGGACTACTCACTAGCATAATGGTTTATGACTTTTCTAGAAGTAAAGCGGATGGATAACCATCACACTAAGGTTAATCATAGGGGGATTATTAATTCATTATGGATATATAATACTATTTATTAAATTGATTCAACTATCATATATATGAAATGAATTTAGATGTAAATGAATATAGTTAGATTTTAATTTGGGTTAGTGAAACAAGCTATGAGTATTGTAAAGAGTTACACATAAATATTTTTTAGAAATATTGAGGTTTTTAAAGGAATAGGTTTTCCAAAATAAATCAGAAGAATCATCCCTAAATAAATTGAATAACATGAGATAAGATAGTGAGATTAAATCCCCTTTGAAAATAATGTTTTTTATTTCTTCCAAGAACACACTTATCAATATCTCAATTATCTAACTTGGTTGTTACATGAATAAAATTACTTCCCATGAATTATATATTATATAGAAAGAAAATAATGTTTTAAAACTAAGAGTTAGGTGTATATTTTTGATAGTTACATTGTGTTAAAGATTTGTAGGAAACCCTATGAGATTGGATACAAGTGTAATATGTTTATTTTATCCATGACATTTATTAGGAAATAATATCCCACTAAATTAAATAATATTCATTTATGATATAATGAGCCTGATAGCATACCTAAATAGCTATGTGGTGACATGAATACAAAACTATGATAATTTATTAGTGAAATATGAATATTTTACCACAGATTTAAGTGAGAAATTTTTAAAAATGGGATTCATTTTAGGGAGGAAACATATGATAGATGATATTATTAAATGAATATAAAATGTAATAATCATATGATAAAAGTTTATGTTGTAAATATAAATTACATCATCATAATTTAACTTCAAATTTAGATCTATATTAAAAAATTTAAAGCTTAATGAATATATATTATTATACTGAAAAAATGATTATTTTTTAAAATGTGTAAAAATGTCTATCTTATAGCTATATATTCCATTCATAAAATAGAAAAATTTTATTAAAAGGGGAAAATTGAAAAAAAAAGATAAAGGGAATATGAAGACATGTATCCTAATGGTATCCCCATAGAAAAAATCCACACAATTTGGAGGGAGAGAAAAAAATGATAGAGTAAATTAATATATTATCAATATGACCTCATTTTTTATTAATTAGGTTAGCCACTATGTTACCCACTTGTCATGTTTTAAGAATCCTCACATCTTGGTGGATGATCTCTCTAAATCTTCTAATGGCATAGGTGATGGACCAATTGATGGTGGTACTATTGGATAAGAAATTAACCACCAATATAGAATCAGATTAAATATGGGATAGTGATATGCTACAGATTTTAAAAATTTTATTCATACTATAAAAGTATAAGGAATTATTAATTGGAGAGTTTCCATCCCCATTGAAGATGATTTATGAAAACATTACAAAACCCTAATATCCATGAATAATACCTCCTCCTCATGTTAAAACATAGTTTAATGCACCATTATAACTAATATTAATCACTTTCTTGGGATAATTCAACACAACAAATTCCATTGGCCATTTCTTCTAGAAATTACACACTTTTGGGAGTAGGGAGGGATTAGATTTTGTATGGTGTAGTGGAGGACTATACCATTGATCTATTGGTGGAGATAAAAAATAAAATATAGAACCTTCACCTTGAGATGAGTTAAATAGAAACATTTACTCTAGTGTTGTGCCTCATTACAAGCCTCCCAAATAGCCTAGAAATTAGTTTATAACATTACGTTGTGGGTCGATGTATCCACAATTGGATTTTTTTAAAAAGGGACCATATTTTCAAGAATAGATCCAATGATCTTTTTTTATATTGATCGCAACATATCTACCTGATATATTTTAAATCACATAATATCATTCCAATTTCTGAAATTTATGATTCACCATCAATATTTTACCATGCTCAATGCCAGATAATTTTTAATCATGGTTAATGACTTTACAATGAACAACCTGGTCTATAGGAATGGCGTGGTTCTGTAAACTCTATAATAACTACATAATTATCTATAGCTAGATCTTTGTTAGAGGGGATCTATACATTTATGAAAATATTTAGTGATCCTTGATATACATCAACCCTCAAGAATCCCTTTAATAGATTCCATAGGACATGATCACATTCCCATTATAGAAATATATGATGCATTGACTCTATTTTTCCAATATTGCAACAAGAAAATATCCTGGATAGGTTAATTACTTTACAATAATCTTTTTGATTCATAATAATTGATTGATTACGTATAATCAAATATAAAAATAAAAACCATGTCATGTTTTTCTTTACACAATTTCACATTATCCTAAAAGCCTATTCCAAGACAATGGTAAATGTGAATTTAGAAGTTTGAAATATTGAATAATCTGGAACCAATTTGGGTAAAGACACAATAGAAAAGGTCCTCCACCTACTAAATGTTGGAGAAGATAATTTATTTATTTTAATCATGAATAGGTAAAACTATTATATCCAATAACATGTAAATAACAATTTTTTAGTGTATGACACCATACGTAGAGAAACTTATTGATAGAATAATTTTCATTCCAGAATTTAATTTCACTACATGAAACAATCTGCTAAAGAACTATCTAAAATATTCTGGATAAAATCCTAAAAGGTACACTATAAGTGTGATCCTATAAGTCTATTGTTGAGAAAACTATTTGTATCTTTACCTCATATAGACCCAATGTGTATCATCCATAGTGAGTCACTAAAGATCATATTACCATATAAATTTTCATTCATTATAGCTTCAAGCTTTCTTAAATTAATTCATCCTTCATTAAAGGGTTATCTAACCAAGACAATCTATCTTAGTTTTATTTATCATCATTACGAGCATTCAAATAGAAACTATTGAGGGTTTTTATATGTTATTGGAATGATCTAGGTTAACTTGATCACTGATAATATATGCATGTGAATAGATAAAATCACATGATTTTTTATTTTTATCCTACAACCAAAGGAAAATTTACTCCTCTAGTTATTTTTATGAATTATAATATAATTATCTAAATCATTATTTAATAAATAAAAATAATTCATATAGATTATTGGGATCCCATGTAACTTATGGGGATGTCCCTCATGGATATTCCAAGCCTCCCATTTATTAGATTAGATCAACTCTGTATGTATTTTTTTGAAGTAAATAAATTTATATTTTATATATTTATTTTTTTACCACTATATTTAGTAAATATTTCTAACATATATTTGATACCATTAATGGAGTTGGAGCTAAAATGATGAGGAATAAAATAGAATATTTGAATAAAATATATGATATGACATTGGAGTCACATTGAATACTAAAATAGTGCACCAACCCCCTAAAGATTCTTATGATGGGGTTCGTATTGGGAGCTCTATGAGAAATAGGATATAAGAGAGGGGTTAACCTTAAAGGATTGACAATGAAAGAGAATGTAATAGACCCACTCTAAAAAAACCACACTATTTCATTATTCTCAGGATATAACTATATTCTATTTCTTTTATTTACCTTTTCCTTGTAAAATTTAACCATGATGATGGACCCAAAAACTTTTTTATCTATGATTGATTGCATTTTATGTTCTAGACCAATATCCAAATGGATGATTTTACCATAGAAAAAAGTATGATGTTCTTTATATACTATATTGATAATTATGATATATAGTCAGTTATTTATGATAAAAATGAGAAAATTATAATAATAGATACACATGATGATACGCTGAAACTGACTGAATATATTTCGTTTTTTCTTATTTTGAATGAGTAAAACAATTTTCTTGCTTGAAACCCCAAGGAGTATTCCACCTTTGAAAAAAATCATACATCACTTTTTGGATGTCTGGGTTAATATAATCCCATTTAGTAGTGTGTAAAGAACAATAGAACACTTCAGGACCCTGAGCGCTATCAAGGATGAAGATATTGAGGTATAATTAGATTTATTCTTCTTCATGTATGGATTTCAATAATTTATTCTCATTAACACCAAAATATCTTGATATATTATTGAAGAAAGTATCATCAATATATTCACTGGGATATCCACCTATATCTTCCCATCTCAAGATTAAAATGGATGGGAAATATAAAATGGTAAGGGGTAAAATTATTCTATGTCACTGGTATAGAATCTATCATAATGTTTCAAATTCACCATTCAAAGAAATTTTATCTATATAATGAAATCATAAACATAAGTTATATTTATATCTCTATTCTTTAATCAGAATTCCTTGGATCCCTCCCTAGATGTTATCTCTCTATAAAGAAACGTATCTTCCACATATACCCATTTATTGGATAGGGGAATAAAAATATAATCATCCCATTATTCATGTAGAATTGTATCATTCTAGATGATCTCTATAAGTAGACCCTCCATATTGTATAACGATATGGACTAGATGCTCTCCTACTTTAGTAATTGATATTTTATCCAAATGAGTTTATTGTAGAGAGATACCCAAACATTCCCATGAATGGGTGCACTCTATGAAGAATTCATGTTGTATAGGAAAGTATCATTTTGGGTCATATGTTTATAAATTAAGATGATAAAATCCACCCTCATATAGACTATAATTTTGAAAAAATAGTAGTTTATGGAAGGATAAGGACTAAAGCATCTGATTTACAATCATTTTATAAAATTTTCGATTCCTTATAGATTAGGAAAGCACCTATCAATGTGGCCATAGGTTCATCTTTTTTTCATATTTATTTTTCCACTATGTGTGGTTTTCTCTAGTATATACTAGGTATATGGGATTATTGACTAATAAGATGGAGTTAAAATCACTCATATTTTTCATGAGTAATTTCCCCCTCCCTTATTTCCAAACTATGAAACAATATTATCAATGTATCCTCTTAAAAACATAGATAGGGGTGTATGGATGAATGAAAAATGATCTTGACATAACTATTATATTTATTCTAATTCATATAAGGCATATATGATAATCATGAGAATAAAAAATGTGTATAATATTACCTTTATCATAATTTATTGAGCAGAATACTTGATATAAACTACATATAGATTGTATTTCTAAAATTATAAATATGGATCTTAATAGAAATGTAATTTAATATTTTTTTCATGTGAAATTTGGACATGAAATCGTGAATGGAGGCCACCATATATTTGGGTTATTATAAATAGATAATGGAAATATAGTAACAATGAACTTCTTTGGTGATGAACTCTCTTTTGTCTAGGTATCCATGGCTCGTATAATTAAAGATTATTATGAAGATTATTAATGTTGGGATGAAAGGGCCCTTGAGACTAGGAAATCCAATCAGAATAGAAAAATCATACATTCCCCAATGAATTATTTTGACTTGGATCTAATTATAATTCCCCTATGTCAAAGAAGCATATATTATTCTTTATTTTTTGATTTATCGAATAGAAAAATACTTTGGTAAATTATTTTCCAGAGAGGCCAAATCCTCATTAATGTTATAGAAAAAACATTATAAATATAGTAAAGTCTAAATTAGAATACACAAAATAAGGAATAATTCCATCATATAGCTTGAGATCAACCACCAAAGGTTCAACCATATTACAACTATCCCATATCCCAAACTCTTAACCAGTGAATTTATCTAGAGATGAATGAGGTGTAGGGGGCAGGTCTTGAGTAGGGGTGACTAAGGAACTATTATTTATGTGTGGATAAGGATTAGTGGTTTTAGGAGAAGTTAAAATCATATATAAAGGGTGGTCTAGAAGTTAAAGAAGATACATATACTCAAGGATCAAATCATGACAATCCACTATATACCTTTTATCCAAAACTGGATCTGGATAGATATTCTCATTTATGAGCCTGAAAAAATCTAGTGATCATAGTGTGTGTAATATTTAAGGTACCTTCATCCATATAAAGAAACATTCCAAAATATTATCCAACGACCTTGAGAAAATTAGTGTTATCTAATGGAAGGTGAAATCCAATAATCATGGCACGAATTGTATCTAATAGGTGATCAAATCCTTTATATAGGTGTATTATTCAATAAAATTTGATAAATATCTGTCTTTCACACCACCCGGACTCCCTTTCCCATGAAAAACCAAAGCCTTATTTGGAGAGAAGTTTTATTCCAAAAGAATTATGGTTCAATATAGACACAACAACTAGATAAGAGTGATTCAATGATTTGATAAATCACTATATATATAGGAGAGAAGGATGGTCCAAAAAACATGGAAATGAGAGTCCACTTATGATGACCCACATTCAATTCAAACTCATCCATTATCAAGGATAATTATGGGTCACTATTAATATATTCTAGTTCCATGTAGAAAACATTATCCTAGTAAATGAATGTAATGAGAAATGCTAAAATGATAGGGTAATGAGATCAACCCCTCTAAAGAAGGGTGTTTTGGGTGGTGGGGACATAATCATCTTTAGAAGAGAGATTGTTGAATTCAAACAAAAAGTAATAATAGAATTTATATAAACCATATAATATTCAGCTGAAACTACCAATGAAGCATCTTCTATATTAAATTAATGAGTTTCAGAAGTCTAAAATACATCCAATAGAGCCTAAAGTAAATAGAAGTAACCCTCGTATACTAGGGAGAGTAACATCACCTTTATAAAAGGTAACATAGGTGGAAACACCACCCCAACAATGATAACAAATTTGAAAATATAGGTTTTATTTGGGGTGTTCTATTTCCAAAAGAAATTTATATAATGAAAAAAAAATTATTAGTTTTATGATAATGTTTTATGCATTTCAATAGTAGATCTAGAATCTTATGAGATTCAATGAAATATTACCATATCATTTCAAAGTTATTATATGAAAGATAACCAAATGAAAATTATTATTTCCTTATAATTTCAATATTATTGATTGATTATGTTTATTTAAAATAATAAAAGTATCCTTCAAAGGATTTATCTTTATAGAAAATTAATTATGTAATCATTATTTTAAATTTAATGACAATGATAATGATCTCAACAAAATTTTACCATATTTCCACAAATTGATGATGATATTTGAGCATGACATGAGATGCCTAGGATAAGTTGTTGTGATAACAAAAAAATGGTAAATCTTTAAACAAGAAAAAAAAGTATGGATTTTCCAATAGTTAACCCTTTTTATTTAATCCTTAATAAGTTTTCCATAAGAGTGGGGAATTTTTAATATAATGGAATTTTTATAAAATTTGAAGGGTTTTGATCAACTTTATAGAAATTCCATGTACAAAATCAATGATTTAGAATCAATTATTCTATTTTTAATGTTATATGATAAAAATATATATTTTTAAAATTTTATAAATTTACTTGATTTATAAATCAATGTAATAACTTATGAAGATTGTATTTTATATTTATATGATGAAGTAATGAGTTACTATATCATGGATTGTGATGGAATGTATATATCAAGATCAAAAAAATCTATGTAAAGGATGTGTCATCGTCTTATTTCTCTTATATAATAGATATTTTATATGTGGGTATTTATTATAAAAAAATATGAGTTGTTAAAAATGTATTATGATTCATTGGATTATATAATATTATTATAGAAAGAAAAGGATAAAAATGTTTTATGTGGAATAAAATATATTATCATGATATTTACAAAAATATAGGGTAAGACATCATACCAAATTGATTGGAATATTTTAAAGAATATAATTTTATTTTTAGAATAGAATTTTCAACATGTAGAATACTATACATGACATGGTTGTTAGAAAATTATTTTTGGAATATTCCCACTAAAGGAAATAAGTACTGTAGACTAAACAGAAATGAATTTGTATATCTTATAATTATATTCTACTGAACATATAGTATAAAATATTATAGAGGAAGTGATATTTCACTTAAATAAGTTCAAATAGATATAAAATATTATTATCATTAATATTTAATTTTAATGACGCTTAATATCGTAAAATTATTTTAGGTTATATCAGTCAAGTTAATAGAAGGAGTTTCATTTAGTTATCATAAATAAGTTATTATCACTTTATATCCTAAATAAGATTATGATATGTTGGTAAAGAAATAATTTAATGTTTTATATTTTTTTACGAAAATGATATCGTTGTAAAAAAATTAATAGTAATTTTACAAAAATAACTATGATTATAAACATAAATAGAGTTCTTAGTATATAGTAGAAGTTATTAACATCATAAATTTGGATATTGTGAAATATATAAATGTTTAGATACTATGTTCTAAAGTTTATAACATTTGGGATATGATTAATAATTCTTCACATTATTCAGATTTTATTTATTTATATATGTTATACAATAAAATATTTTATTGAGAGGGTTTTTTCATATGTTCACATTGTGTTGTGGAAGGAATTACATAGTGATGTAATTAGTTTAACAAAACCTAAAATGTGAAATAAACATAAGCCATTCTGGTGGACTATCATATGTTTTATGATTATAAGGATACGTGTGGATTGTTTTTTAGTGTCATTTAATGTGTTTAAGAAACTCAAAATTATCATTTTATACAAAATTTATTCTCTAGTTTATCATTAGTTCATGTTGTTTATATAAATTATATGATGTGTAATGATAATTAACCATTCAATGTATAACATTGAGTTATCCCTAATCTATATTGATAATATATTATTATAGGTTGTGATGAAATGTTAAGGTTACCATGTATATTATTTCTTATTGAGATGAAAAATGTTCCCATGATCCCCAAAATAAGTTTTGTGCACTGTATAACCCTCTAAGTATACCACATTGAGTGTTATACACTATGAATTTAATATTATAGGGGTGAATTTTTCATATTGGTATTTCCCTCAATCTGAGGCTTATATGGTATGCAGAATTATGACCTTCATACTCATATAAATTATTATGAAATCCTTATGTCTTAGATAATTAGTGGGTGGTTAATTATGTTGATGATCATGTCACTAGATAATGATTAATATATATTGAAATTATTCTCTTGAATAATTAGTACGACATATAGTCCCTCAATTGAGATAGACTTAAGGAGTGTATAATTATATGTTGATAATACATGTGATATTATTATCTATTATATAAGGGTCATGGGATGTTATCATCTATAAAGGTGAATGGCATATGATATATTTATCAACCTAGTTAATCTATAATAGGAGAATCGAGAAAGTATAAGGAACTATATGAATGGATATACACTATATCCTATAGTGACTTTGTATCTCAAATAAAGGGATCATGTGAAAATGAATGCATGTATATGATACAACCAGAGGAGAAATTTATATTGATACATGTCTTTTATGAAGATCATATTGTATCAATTTATAGCTTGAGTAGCACTATTTATTTAGCTAGGGCTACTCTTTTCTTACATTTATCAATTTTGGATTTAATATTTTCTTTATTTTCTAAAAATTAACATGGGTTTATACTTTTTGGTGGAATAAATGTGTATTATTTTTTATGAAACTCATAATGACAATATAATGATGTTTTAGAGTTTATCCAAAATGAGTTTTGGATGGTTATTACCAATGTATTACATATGATATAGTACATGGTGATACTGATGATATATTTTTAAAAATTGTTTTCAAAATATCAAACTAGGGTTTTATATTTGGTTTTATGAATTTTAATATATGATATGATATAAGGTTAAATGCCAAAAAGTCTATGAGACTTTAGTGAAAGTTAAAGACTGATGGAGATGTACTATTTGTCCAATGTAAATAAAATGATTCCATTTATTATAGTGTATGTAATGATAAGGATATGTCTTATGGTATTTCCTATTGAGAAATGCACATAATATTCTTTTTTAAGGGTCTATCCTAAGACATGTTATATGTATATTATTCTACTTCATTCACAAGTCATATTTTATGAAACAAAAAATAATAAGACTATAATAATATTAAATTAAAATTTAATTAGGACTAATGATTGAAAGTAAATGTTTAATTTTAAGATGTTAACATTAAAAATTATCCCACCAATGACTTTCATTGACCAAACATTTCATATGATCAAATATAAGGGAGATTATAAATCAGATGAAGGGTTAGAAATATTATAATTTTTTCAATTACACATAGATTTCATAACATAATAGTAAATGAATCCAAACATCACAAGAATCCCCATGGTCATTAAAATTATTTTGAGGCTTTGAGATATGTTATTTGTTAATGTGATCCTTTTGAAAGATTATGTTGATTATTTATGAATCTCTCTAATCCTTTAATATTTCCCCATTGAGGTACTGATATAAAATGGTTATAAGGAGGGTCTTTTTCAATTTTTTGGGTGATTCAGATTAACCCATGTAAACACCATGGTATAACTCCTTAGTTTCTCCATAGGGATCTTCATCAACCACTATGATTTAGACATAAGATCAGCAGATACTAATGGTTAATTGTACACACTCTTCATCTATATTTTACTTGGTTTCAATTTTTTATTTCATGGTGATATTGAAAATAAATTTCCTTATGTATTAAATTTATTTGACCAAGTGTTGTTTGATTCATTAAATCCTATCAATATGGGACAAACTAAAAGTTTCTCTATGGATATTGTGATAGATATATTCTGTGAGGATTGGTGAGAAAAAATTGGGGAGGGTGTGGAAGGAAAGATTATTATTTCATTTGATTGGACACAATTTATTATTTTACCATTTTCTATCATAGTATTATCATTATAAATATATTTTTTACATTAGGCCCTCATTGGTTTCCCTTTCGGTTTTCATTTTCATTTGATAATTGATATTGATGTTTTTTCCCTATTTTATTACTGATTGATGTCTTTCTTGATACACTCAATTATTTCTTATGATATTTTATGTTTTGTTCGTTGATGAGATGTGGGATGAATGATGGGTCATGTGGGACTCTAGTATGAAATTATTTTTGGATGTGATGTGATACACCATTGGTATTGCATATAATGAGATGATAGTGACTATGTGTTATATTTAATAGGTACATGACATTATACATTTCTTCAAGTATTGGAACATTAGACCTAGACAAAGTTGGGTATCTAATATATGTCTTTGGGGAGTGTGGATTCATCATAATGATAACAGACATGGATGGATTTTTATGGAAATTAATGGTTATATTTCTAGGTTGGTTTAGCTTACCTCACCATTGATTTTAACATGCATCCACAAGATCAATAATATCCTATATTTTGAGGAAAATGGGGGAATAAAAATGAGTCACTAGAATAATCTACAATATTATAATATTAAGTGGGCTATGATGTATGTGAGTAAATATTTTATTTTATTAAAGGTACATGTATCACCTTGTAGTTGTTTTTATATTTTAGGATTAGTAGTCTTATGGAGGCCAATGATTCATTAGGATCTGGTCTTGAGATTTAACCTATAGGACACTGTATTTTATTTCAGTTATTTTATCACATATGTATCGATAATATTACTACTATATTAATCTGTAATTATCAATTTTGATGTATATCTATATAGTCACTCTATTTTGTATTGATTTATATTAGTTATATTTCTTTAATTTTATATAGTAGAATATGAGACATCCTTTGGAAAAAATTTTCAACACCAATAAGTTTTGAATATGTTTTTTTATATGGATTGGTCATTCAAAATTTTCATTAAATTTAGGAATGACACTTATAGGATTTATTTTTGCGCATAGACAATCCATTACACTTTTAGACCATCACCTTTTTTATTTAGTTTATGGTTTATCAGAATGAGTTCTTTTGTCCAGATGGAAATTCTGTTTGGGATTAATCCTTGTACACATAACAAGAATTTTACAACCCCAATGTATGTATTTAGTACCAAAGTATTACATCAATAGACAAATATATCAAATAAAAATTAACCACTATAATAATGTTGGTATCTCTTAAGGTATCTATATATGATTATTTTCCTAGAAGGTACCGTGTTTGACTAGGGTTCCTATATGTTCCATTTCTTCAATTTTGATATCCAAACCCTCATTAAATTTTTACTAGTTTGTTACACTATTATTTCCCCTTTTTTGTTCCAGTATAGGCCCCAATAAAACTAACATGCTTCCTTCTCATCATCTACCTGATATTGGCATTATCAATGTCTTATACATGGTGAAATAGTGTTTTCCTTCTTTGTCAGTTATGCATTAGTGATATTAACTAATTTTAGTCATCAATCACCCTTCATAGTAATTATCTTTGATTTAAAGTGTTTTCATTCTTTTTTTATATTTAATTCTCTACAGTTATACCTTACGTGGAAGCCTAGTATCTACATTATTCTCCCTTTAGAGCTACATAATTAGTTATTATCTTCATTATTTTTTTCCATTGATCATTTCATAAGGATTTTTATCTATGAACCATTATTTAATTTTGTCTAATTTATAACCCAATGGTGTATTTTTTCACTTAAAAATGTTTCTTCATTAGTTCTAGACTAATGTTCCCTCTCTCTGGAGGAATTTATCCTTTCCTGTTCATCCAACATCAATTATTTAATAGTGATCTGTTCGAGTTAATCCAGCAACAATGGTCTAATACACACTCTAGTTGTTTTCTATTGGGGTTTCCTCTATGTAGATGTTGGATAATTCCCCTCATGAAATTATTATTTAAATATTTCCAACCAAATGTAGTGTTCGCCAACAATTTTCATTAATCATTCACTATGGTGGTTATTCCCTATTTTATGATAGTTTCATATTTATAGTGATCTATTCTCTAGATAACCTTTCATTTCACACATTTTTTAAAAACACATAGAATGTTATTTATATTTATCAATTATTCCAAAAATGTACACAATCACATTCACACATACATTGTAAATATTTCATCTTCAGGGATCTACAACCTCTCTCAAAATTAATGGATCAATTTTGATGTTTCTTTACCTATTTTCCATCAACTATGATTTGAATTTTGTTTCAATCATAGTTCTAGTTAAACTAATCCTTAAAAATCCCTACTAGGTCCTCCCATTACTAAATAAAATATGTTTTATAATTAACATCAGTTCATCTAGCCCTTGTCTCGAACCTTCATTCTACCTACCTTTCACCAGATTCATAGCTCTAATTAATAAATGTAATTATAACTTCCCATTAAATCATATATCAATTTCTAAATATTAGCTTCCATGAATGATTTAATGCCCCATTAATCCTATTATAATAGCTTTTTAGGATTATTTTCAATCACTTCAGTTACAGATCGTTATCTACCAAATGTTTTTCTAAAAGATCCTTCCACCTTTATGTCTTATTATAATGCTTTCATATAATAATAATATTATATTAAAAAATTATGGACACTAATTCCCCCAAAAACTATATAAAATATATGTTCCACCTTTCTCATTAAATTAAATAAAAAATATTTCATTATTTTATAATTGAAAAATATTCATAAAACATATAAATTTATTAAAAGTGTTACGAAAAAGGATAATTATAAAAAATATAATGAAAAATAATATAATATTAAATTAATTTAGAAAGGTAATATTCATAAAATTTACTAAATAAAAAAGGTTGAATAAAAGAATAATAAATATTTTCATTGATGTGGAAATATTTAAAGAAATAAACAAATTTAAAAAGTTATAGGAATTGTAAATGTTATTTTATGATTGGATTTGGTAGAATTAAATATAAATAGTAAGGGTAATGTTGTAATAAAATAACTATTTGGAGGTTACCATTATGTAAACATCATAGATAATTATCTGACAACAAAACCCAATGATTCCACAACCCCTTCTTCCTTACATCACACCACCTTAGGCATGTTCTATTAATCTTCAAAGGGTAGAAATAACTGTTAACTGTGAACAAATAATATTTGGCTGTGTAAGTTTCACTATAATCAATAAATATTCATTTTAAAAAAATGTAAAATAATTTATGAATAAATTAAATGTAATTACTAATATCCCAAATAACTTATATATAAAAGATAAGACCCCCATTTGGGTTGAATTGTTTTGAAATATATTTATACCTCAAGTAATTAAACCCTTGAACTATATGGAATTAAAAATTCCATCATGAATAAAACCAATTGAAACCCCATCTAGTCCTAGATATGTTCAAGATATAAATACCTTATTCACCAATGATAGATTATGAGTTTAAATCTAGAATAAATGATATAAAAAAATTAAAGTCATTAATCTTGAAATGAAGTATTCATATGATTAGATTTATAAATAATTTGCAATAAATAAAAAATTAATAGATAATGTATAGTTAATTAATTTTATTTTGGTAGTTGGCATTTGGATTAGTGTTAAGCACCGCTTAATTTACATGAAAAAAGGGGGTTCAAAACCCTTTGGGTGCAGGCACTATAGTAGTACTGTAGCATACTGCAGCAGTGGTAGAACTGTAGAAACAACGGGAATTGTAGCTGTGGAAGAGCACTGTTGCTGTAGCAGGGTACTGTAGCAGTGGTGGGTACTGTGTGGTACTGCAGCACCACGGTTACTGTAGTAGTACTATTCACAGAATGTGCCTTAGGTCAAAACAATGGGCCTACGGGCCATGTAGTGGGGTAAATTTGCATTGGGCTTTCAGGCTATGTAATGGGTCTCCCTCTACCCAGTTAAAGAGTTATTTGCTTTGCTTTCATAATAAATGTTTCTTTAGCCCCAACCATTTAAAAAAATTAATTCTATTTTGTAAAAAAATTAAAAACATGAAGGGAAAAAGGGTGAAAATTATAAGCTTCATATTAAATATACCTTAAGAAAATAAAATTATAAAGTACACCAAACTCCAAGAAACTCCTATACATGAGCTGAGGACACTTAAAACCACCTAGGACTATGTCATATAAATATGTTTAATAACCTACTATATAATATAATCTATTTCTTCCAGACCTAGTATTTATTTTTTTCTAAATGAATAAAATATATTAATTCATCTATAAATGGTTTAGATACGACATGATAACCAAATCAACTAACCCAAGGTATGTCCATGGGACAACATCTTTCCCATGACTCATGAAAAGAAAACCTCTCATATATATATATATATATATATATATGTGTGTTTGTGTGTGAATTTGAGTTTATGTTTATAAATATATTTATATATATAATATAACTCATATAAGAAATATATCAACTGGACCTCATTTAATTATTCACAAACTTATTTATCACAATTTTTCCTAATGTCAAATGTTCTACCTCTATAATATAAGCTGGATAAATAAATAACAAAATCATTATCAAAATCATCACATTATACTCATTATCACACATTCCAAATTATCCCATCATGATATATGGGCTGTGGAAAGATATTTGATTGTTTCTCTATTTCATGAGATAAATTGACTTTCCCACATCAAAATGAAAAAATACTATAACATCCACATACTCAAGTAAAAATAAAATAATTATAATAAAATAATTGTTATCTCAAACATTTTATAAACATAATAAAACCAATTATCATATCTCTAGGAAATAAAAATGAATTTCTAATGGATTTAGACTACCACCATCTTTTCTATCATCAACTAAGAATGTTTAAATGTATTCAGACCCACACCATTCATTATATCATAAAATCCATCGATATAGGTCATCCAAAAAACAATTGCTAGATCTATAATAACCAATTGTAATTTCACACAACCCACTACCCATGTTATGATCCTTGAGGTATAACATTATTATAAGAATTCCACTTATCCTGGTCATAACGACATAGTATGTTTCACAATCCCTTCCCTAGATATATTTCAAAAACTTTATTCATTGAATAGAAATGGATTAAAACCTACCCACACACACACACATATATATATATATTCAATCCTCTATCTCAGTATATAACATCATCATTACATAGTTATATAATTTTTTTAAGAGTTTTATGTTACCATCAGAGCTAGATGTAGTCCCACATGAGCCCTAACCAACATATGTATCATAGAGAGATAAAAGTGAAAGAAGAGAAAATAATTTCATTATAATCATTCTGTATTGGTATTACACACAAAAGTATCACATTACACAAATGTAAGCTATAGGGTAAAGGTATATATTCAATAGTATGTGGAATTATTCCCATATAATTAGGAAAAAATGCATAAAATAAGAATCCTTATTTTGTGAAGTTAAAACAATATCAATGGATACATGTCAAACGTGTCATGGACCCCATGAAATTTTGCAAGGTATTATATTAAAATCCATCAGCTAGAGATTCATTCTACTAACTTGAAAAACTAAAATTGTTGTCATAAAATCCTTTGGATTATTATTTGGTTTTTTCAAGAATATTTTTGATATAACATACAAAGTTACTTGTAATGTAATTAAAACATATAACATGAAGGTTAGAGGTGTTTGTTATGAATTAGAGCAAATATTACTATTGATAATTTTTTTAGAAAATACATAATTTCCCATATACATAATGTTAAAAGGATAATATGTTTGGGTCATCCATACCATACTTTCTAAAAGGAAAAATAAATACATAATGGTGAAAAGGCTAATACATAAGAGTCATATTGTCCAAATTATGAAAAATGAGAAAGGAAATATTTAACAGTAACAAAGACAATTTTTAAGAGTCATAAATGAGACTCTATTGGAAATAGAAAACGAAAACATTTAAGGTAATCGTGAAAATATATAAGAGTCATTCAAGATGTACTATGAAATTTGAAAATTCCCCAATATATAAGAATGACACTACTCAATACATAAGGGTGATTCTAAATAGATAGTCTTAAAAATGGCAGTCCCTAATATATAAAGGAAACTTTTCTAACACATATGGGTCATTTTTATGGAAAAATGTGATATTTAGGTGTCTTTTTTAAAATAAAGGGTGGTGTTTTAGGGTTATTTATATGTAATAGGGTGATATATAAGGTCTATTAATAATTCCAAGGGTGATTAGTAAGAGTATCTCTTATTGGAAAGGGTGATTCATAATGGTCACCTCTATGAAAAAAGGTGACATGTAAGCATCGCCTAATCTTCTATCTACATATCCTAATATACATTATTAGTCAAAAAATATGATTTATAATGTTTCTAGTAATGATTAATGTGAATCCTAGATTAAAAAACAATGATAAATGAGGAATATCACAAGGAATAAGAGACTAAAAATTACAAGGGTTTTATAGAACTGAAGGGGATAGAGATCAGGGGGAATAAAATCACATGATTCAATTGACATTTTAATACATAATAAACAATTGTGTTGAATATTATGTAAATAATAATAACATGGTTATGCGAATATATATAAAGAGATGAAGAAGTTATAAGAATTGACTCAACCTCTATATAAAAAATATATGATATGGATAAATATTAATTGTGATATCTTTCTTATCGAAGGAATAAATGGAGAAGACCAAACATATTTGAAGGATCTAGTGTCGAGGTAGTGAAAGAGAGTAATTCAATATTAGTAGTAAAAATTTAGGGAAAAAAGAAGGTAGATTGATGAGGCTATCTCATAGGTAGTTCATGGAGTTCAACATATTAATTAATGTGGAGCTTATTAATATAACATTATTGATGTAAAACAATTATTAGATCATGGGACATCAAAATGGGTTTTTTTAGAGATTCAGGGATCTTCTTAAATAATTGGGAGCAGTGAGCTCAATATTTTCTCAAGGTTGTAAACATTGAGGGCTAGTGTGACCGATGTAAAATAAAATAAATAAGAAATACGATGTGTGATTCTAGTGTATTGACACATATTCATTCTATAGTAAAAATATTATCCTAGTTTGAATGAACCCAATAAAACCATAAAGATAATACTATGTAATGTACCGTTGTGTTTTAATATAATGGTCTTGGTGATCTAATATAATGATTCAAATATAGTGATAATGAATATTCTTCATTAAACCCTTATTTTAAATGAGATGAGGAATACCAAAAAATTATTATTATGGAATGATTCTAAACAATAATCATTTATAGAAATAAAAAAACATAAATTATTGTATGATTCTGAAGGTAGGGAAGCTGAGGATGTTTCTTCTTTACATTCATTGTATATAATAAGAAGAAAGGTAAATTCCAAGGAAAACTAATATTTGATTTATTTTAATATGGAATAATTTAGAATCATGATGAAATGCGTCGAAATAATATCGAATATGATGATGATGTACAAGAAACCATGAAAAAATTACTTAATGATCTGGAAAAAAAGATGATTTTATTATAAAAATTATTTAAAAATGAGGTTTTTTTTCAATAATATCGTAGACTAAAAGAAATTAATGTGTAAAAATTACAAACTATAAGGGACTTAAAAAATAATTCCTTGAGGATACCATTGATAAAGAACATTTAGAAGAGAAACAATAAAATTTTATAATTTGATAGAGGATTGGATCTCAATGTTAATCTAAATGTTCCTCTAAAAGAAATTTATAATTTTATAGCCAAATAAATGAAACTAAATAGTGTAGTATTTGATAAAATACTATATATTTAGTGGAAAAAATAATAAAAATATCATTTGAACACTGAAATTGAATACAAAATATGGAAATCAAGATAAATATAGAAGTAAATTGATATCAAGCTATAAATGAAGGATAAATCCCAAATTACTAATAGATCGACTGATTCTAAGAAACATAATATAAAAACGATCAAGGGGGTCAAGTTAAAATTATTTAGATTTGTGGAAAAATAAATTATCATGTTATAATTATTACTATTCTCATGGAACCAAGATTTTATATAGAACATTCCACAAATTTACTAAATAAGATATTGTTGAGTTAATGAAAATGAAATAACATTTCCCATAAGTAAAGAATTTCACAAATAAATTCAAATATTTTGAGGGGATTAATTAAAATAAAATTACAATGGTGGTTGATGTTAAACCAGAAGTAACCAAACCCTCGGGGAAGTTTTATTCTGATAACCAAAAAATATCTTACAATATTAAGGTGAATAACCAAAAAAATAATTTAATACACCATAAATATGGATTTATTATTTTATAAAGATGGGTCATACTCAGTTTGAATGTTCTATAGAAAAAAATAAATTTTAAAGCTCATGATATATTGAAAAAAATTCTAACATTCTTATTCATGATATATTTTTAATGGATATTATATTCAATTTGATGTTTATATATATATGTCTGTGAGTTCCTTGTCAATTGTATAAATATATGTACAAAGAGGAATTATGAAATGGATATATCATTAGTTAGAAGCTTCATAAATTGGGATAGGTAATGATAATAAATTTTCAACCATATAAGATGAGGATTTTCTAATGGAACAATAGGTGGAGATATCTCATTCAACAAAAAATGAAGTGAAGAAAATTATATAGATCAGGAAAATAATATTTCATATGATGATGGTCATCCATGCTTCTTTCAAAGTAAAAAAATCATACTAGATTGTGGATCCTTGATTGTGGATGCACTTCCCATATGATAGGGAACAAAAAAATAATTGGAAAATGTATGATAAATAAGGTGTTTTTATATTTGGAAAATATAAATTTTTTATTATCATTTTCTCTCAAAAATCCAACTTCAAAGGAAAATACATAAGACACCGAGATGTCTTTTTGGTTAATGAAATTAGTAACAATTTTATATTTGTTAAAATATTATCTAGCACAGAGAAATGATTTAGTTTCTATAATAATTGTTTCATTATAAAAATATGACATCGTATTATTATAATGAAAGTCATTTGAAAAGTAGGTAATTTCAACCTTCACGATTGATAATAAGAAAAGCGTTTTAAGATCAAGGAATAATAAAATAAGCTGTCAAAAAAATTTCTTGGAAACTGAATCTAAAATTCAGTACATGATTTGGTGAATAATGATAGATCTCATGCTATCCCAAAAATATGAAATAATCATACACACACACACGTGCTACTTATAAAAAATGGGAAGTTATTTTCGAATATTATAAGTCTAAGAATATAAAATCATTGAGATTTCTTGAGTTTTGTTCACATTGATGTGTGTGGGCCAATATCACCCAAATACATGGATGAAAAAATGAATTATTTATTAATAATTGAAAATTATATCGGAATGTAATCACTAATGGTAATATATTATAAATTTTAAGTGTTTATGTGTTTTACATTATTTCAAAAAATTGTGAAGAACATGCACATGCAAAAAATATATAAATTAATAACTAATAATGGAATGAAATTCACTAATAATATGGTGTAAGAATATCATGTAAAGAATAATATAAGGAACCTGATTTTAGGGTCGAATGCACCTCAATAAAAAATTTATACTTTATAGTAGAATCCTGATCAATGAAAATATATCCTAGATGATTATCATTGAGAAATACATACAGGATATGTACTCAATGAAACTGATTCATACATCAATCAATATATCCAATGGGGATATGATATGTCCAGATCAATAGAAGACATGAGGTGACCCAAGCATAACATATATATACATATTCCATTATTTTAGATTAAAACCCTATAAATATCATAATAATTCAAAATCTATAATATTAAAAGATATTTATATTTGTATACTAGATTCACAATCATATTTTTTATAAAGAAAATTCAAAATATACCACAATAATTCTTCAGACACTGTATTATTTAAGAATCATCATATATATAACCTATCTTTATGACCTCGAGAGAAATAATAATAATGAAGGGTGAGTATATAGGCTAAGTAAGGGTAAACATGGGAGATAATAATTAGTGATCATAAATGAAAAGAAGATAAGTATTAGGTTGTAGAAATATGATCACAACTTTTGAAAACAAGTTATAAAATAAAAATCATGATTAATGGAATATTTAATTTTCAAAAGATAAGAAACAATTCATAAGAGTGTGGAGTCATAAATAATCAATCAATCTCCATGATATCATATCATAATACTATGACATAAATTTATGGAATACACATAAGCATAAAAAATCAATTCCTCTTCCAAGTATTTCTACCAAGAATATCATAATGAACATGGACTAATTATAGATTTGGATCACCCCTATTCACATTGATATAGTGGACAGAGTCCCATATTGGATTGAGGCACTCCCTATTTCCTTGAATATTATCTCATGAGATATCTATAATGACTCTAGTTTCTACAGTATTCTCCTTTGTATATTTCAATATAGATATTTAGAATTTTCCATGGATACTTTATTGTTTTTGAGTGTTATAAGACCCAAAAATTAATATATTTAAAATATTTATATATATTAAATTATACACATTAATATTTTCTGAAAAAATGGTTTTCCCATTAATCGGGACCTCAGATGGAATGTTAAGGATATTTTATAATTCTACAACATGAGGTTAACCTGAGGCATGAAAAAAGTAGGTTGGTATTGGGTTCTTGGTTGAGTGCATTCGTTAATGGTTCATTAAGAAAATTAAATAATTTATTTATTTAATTTAATTAATGACGTAAAATATTATTCCCTATCATTATATTTTTTCATTATTATGAATCCCCAGGGTTAGCTGTATAACCCTAGGATATTTGAGATGAAGAGAACATAACCATTAGCATTGATGGCACATGAACATGGATAGATGACAATGATCGCGGAGAATCCTGATGTGAGAAATGAACATATCTGATATTCACCATATTTTTTTGGACATGTTATTCACCAACTACAGATCCATTCTTGAGGTATGTTTTTTCTATTTTGAGTATTTCTTCCCATTGAATTAATTTTAAATAAAGGATTTCATATCTATTATTTTTTTTGATTACATGTTCCTCTCATTATCCGAATTTATTTTGGTTTTCTTGAACAGTTTACTTTAAATTGGTTGCACTTTTATTTTAAAAAATTGGTAACCAGGATTTATACTCATTTCCTAGGATCTTATTGGATAATTATTATTTTTTCACTTCATTATTGTTATTTTACCACTACTATTATTTCTGTTTTTTATCATTGGCCCATGGGGTAAGAGATTCAATACTACCAGAACAAGCACAATCATGATCTAACCCCCAAATCAATTAAAAATGTTTGAGAACAAGAATGATTATAATTTTTATAAGGGAATGAATTTTTTGTTGTTGATTTGAGTGATATATTCATGGATTGGGTAACCGAACGGTGATGGTAGATACACCAACTACTGCATGGGTGATCATACTTCGGTATTCTGACCACTGAGGGCTGATAAATTAAGATCGAAGAAGAAATAATTTATATTTGGACATGTTAGTCATGTCATAAGAAGTAGGATGTGGATGGAATGGAGGATCTGGCATCCCCATAAAGATAGAATTCACTATCTATGAAAATTGTGACCACATTCTATGCATCATAGGTTCTCATTGCAGTTAGGGTTTTATCCCATGTTAGATATCCCTTAGAGGGGTTGAGGGTCCTCTATCTGCATAGTAATATCCCCCCTCATTGTGTTCATTGGAGTAGTGATCCCTGTGATGCGGAACACATTGGTGAGGTTCTAGTCCTTCATATTCATTCTATTATTTTTACGTGAGATACCGGGATGAGATATATTTCTTTCATTGGACATGAAATTAATTTTGAATGATCGTTCCCTCCACTCTTTATCTAATTGAGTTTCATGGGTTGTTTGGTCTTCATTGATAGAATCGTTAGATCATTAGGCAGACACTTTGTTCTTTGGAGGATATGAAGACAATGATTCCCTTTCTCTCTTTTCCTGGGTTTATTTTTAAAATATATGTTGTTGGGATTCCAAAACCTAATTATTTATGGGTTGAGATCACTATATCATTTTATTTATCATGTATTGGTTTTTGGGGAATACTACAAGGTTTCTATGTTCTCAGACATGTAAGGGATATACCAAAATAGGTTGTTTCATATATAGATAAAAACAAGATCAAATATGAATTTGGTGGACTCAATATTGGAGGAGCATAGTGGTACATTGAGTTTTTGATTGGTTTAGGATGATTGTTATAATAGTTCCCTTTAGTTATCCTTTTTCTTCGTTTATTCTAGGTTTCAGACTCACTTATGGCTGGGTGTGTATTTTTTTATCATTATATGTTCTGTATTACCTTGTCATAATTTGATGTCTTTTCTAGAGTTTTTTATTCATTGATTACACTCTCAACATTTCAGTCAATTATTGCATCAGTACACTATTCCATTGAGTTGGTTGTGTGTGTGTGTAGTGGTACATAGTCTAAGGCCTCCTATTTCAGTTATATACCCACTTGTCTCCTTTTACAATCCCCTTTCCTATAGGATGTGGTAATGGGGTGTCATCCTTGTCTCAATACCTTCTCAAGTGGGGTCTTATTTGGTTGAGTTATCAAATAGTAGTTTGAAAGTATGTTTTTCAATGGGTTAGTGTTTTGTATAAGAAATGTCTTTAATATTCGTTCGAAAACATGGGACAATGATGTTGGAGTTTCTCAATTTTGACTCTCAGGCTTGGTAACCTTGTAATGATGTGATGACCAACATATCCATACACCAGGACTCTAACTACATTCTTATCGACTCAACATAATGAGACATTGATTATTGTAAAACCAATAGTGTATGCATCATATAAGAATGGGTATTTTAACTTGCATATATTTCTTGAGACAACTCCCCATATATTCTCATCTGACTATGATACACCGTGTTAACATTTAGGATTCCTCTATAATGGTAGACAACTAGGATGTCGATATAGGGTCATGAAGTTGACTAATTGATAAATTAGTCCACAGTTTAGGGAAACATTCATGAGTTGTATCCTATAGGAATGTGTATATCACTACTTATATTTGATGGAAAACTTATGGATCCACCTCTAGGTGTAATTCGATCGACTGTACATTAGGGTTCTTATAGATCTTGTAGGTATGGATTATGATAGACCAAATCTTATCAGGTTAAGAGAGTTCTAGTTACATATACATCTTAGGATTCATGGTGGGAAAGATCTTCAGCCAGTAGAGGATTAGATTAAGGTAGTGGTCCATGTTCTCTTTCATGTTTATACCATAGAAAATCAAATTTTTGTGATTGATACCGGTCATCATAATGGAGTAGTAGGGTAGAATTGGGGTCTAAAATTTTATATTTATGAATGGAAATCAATCTCATGGATAAAATTTAAGTAGTTGTTCCATGACAATTTTAAACCTTGGAGCTTATGATATATGCAGATCCAATATCCTATTGAGATTCAATATGGGGACATGTCAGTTTCTAAGTACTCCTGGAGGATAAATGAACTCACACAATGTAACACCCCAAGATTTTATGAAAAATATTCTTTTTAATTTTATTTATGTCTTGTGGTGTATGAAACACCAATAGGAGCTTGCACTACACACATCCTTGACTTGGCTTGCATTACACGCAATCATGACCTTCCATAATAGCGTGTGTTGTATGAAATACCGAGTTTCACTAAACAATGATATGTTATATAAACTAGCTATTATGAATAGTAATACCCAATTTTTAAAATTTTATAAATTTTATCTTTCGAAATGGATTTCATTTTTGGATTCAGAATATCCAAATTATCCTAGGGTGAAGTTTTGGTATTTTTCTGAAAACTTTCAATTTTTGATGAATAGTGAAAACACTGGGTTACTATTTAAAAACCGACTATTTACTTAAATAATTTTTTATTTTATTTAAAAGTATTTTAGGTCAAAATTGATACATAATACCTATATAAGTTCAATGTAATTCATTGGAGTCATTTTATAATAATTTTAGATATATAAAAAATTTTATTGAACTTTTCACCGTCTTTTACCCACCTCCTAGGAGAATTTGGAAATTCACATAAAACTTAATTTTACCGCTTCTGTGAGTGGAATTTTAAAAAACCAAGACACATGGTTAATATCAAGGACTAAAATTTGGTTCAATGAGATGAAAATAATTTTTGGTGAATAGTAACTTTTTACTTTTATTTACCACGGTTAGAAGTAAATAGTGTAATTAAGGGTAAATATGATATTATTATTACCCTAACTCATATCATAATTCTAATGGATAAGTGTCATTCGACTAAAAAGAACATTAGGAATAAAATATTACCCTTTAGGTCCACTTGGATTAGATTAGAACACTTATTATTATTTTATTTAATGAAGAGTTAAAATAGTTAAAATCAAAGTTCAATAACTAAAACATCTTTAATATAGGGTTATACAAAATATAAATTTGACTATAAAGATTCATTAAAAATTTAAAAATATTTCCTACATAATGGTATTTTATTTATAATATTTAGACATTAAATAATTTAATTTATTTATGACACAATGATGATGGAGTCACTATCTTATTAATGAAATAATAACACAATTGATGTTATAAATACCTAAATAAATGTAATTTGAGACTTTTTATGAATTTAAATAATTTTCTAGATTAATATGACATGTTATTATTTAATTAATTAACTTTCTTAGAACTAATCATGTTGTTATGATTTTCAAAAAAATCAATTATCAAATAGTGTCAAAATTGACATAAAATATTTTTTAAAACAAATATTATATTATTAATTGTTATTTTATTCCTAAAAATCTAAGGTTCGTCCAAATGACTTAGATAAGGATATATATATATTAATAATGAACCACTTGGGGTTATTTTGGCTTTTTATAGTAATTTTATTAACCATATAGTGTAAGAAAACAAGAAGACACGGTAAAAGTAAAATTATTTAACTTAAAGTTAAATCTAAATGATATGGTTAAAATAGAAACCTAAACTTGTCTAAATTATATTGGATGAGATTATGTATACCCATACACACCTAAGCTTATAAATAAATCAATTTGGAGCTATTAAAAACTGAATATGACTTTATAATATAATAATATGTTTAGTTTTTCCAAAGGTGCCCCTCTCCTCCGTTATAAAAGGGCACCTCCTCCCTCTTTTCCTCACACCACTTTGAAACTTCAAGTGCAGCCAAGACCTGCCAATTTCTCTTATCCACTCCCCTAGAAATATCCTAGAGGTCTTGGTCTTCTTCAAACTCCATATTTAGTGCCCTAAGAGGAGGTTAAGAAGAGGCGCTTCAAAGAAGAGGTAATGTCTGTTACCGATTCTTTAAACTTTATTTCTTCTTCTACTTCTTCTTCTTTAGTTGTTTCATTATGAAGTAATACCATCAGTAACACTAATATAATGATTTTTATTATAAGTTTGAAATAACCCTATTTCACCATCTATCCATCCTACGGAAAACGAAATCATCGCGCGTGCGTACGTACGGAATACCGTCACCACGCCGTGGTGTAATATGTTTTCGACCACCACCTTACATGGATGGGTATAATGGTTTAAATAAATAACAATATATGATTATTGTAAAGTTATATTGATTCTGAAATATTATATATACGCTTCAATACAATTCCACTATCATGGGAATGATATCATCGCTCGTGCGTACGTACGGACTACCGTATCCACGACGCGATGAGATTCATTCTCCATGTTAACCATATATGAATGATTATAAAGTATATATAATGAATAATAATTAAATATATGACATAAAAATTATACTAGAATTATGTATATATATATATATATCTATTTCAACTAATTAATTCAATTCAATTCAATAAGGAAACGAAAATAGTGTTCATGCATACGTAAAGCCTACCGTCTCATTGAACGGTGTATTTCATTCCATTTATCTATCTATCATATATATATGTATATGCAGAATATATATTATATATAAATCATGTTTTACATTCTGGAATTAATTAAATCAGGATATAAGTAATCATATCAAGAAAAACAATTTGAAACACGTAAATTAAATGAAACGATTTTACCCAAATCGCTGCTTTTACATCGAATTTACAAAAGAACGGGTAATATAAAGTTATAAGTAAACCATATATGATATCATAATAATAAATATGATTCTATAATAAGTCAATGACATTATTTAAATCATTATACAGGAGGTTCGGATACATACGAAGCATATCAGACATAAGGTAAGGGATAACCTTTCCAATCTTGTTCTTATCCGAGATTGTTTATTCGTAAGTATTTGCGGGGTTATTGTTACTATCCAAGTCCATGTTTTCTAAAAGTTTTTTTATGAATGTTTAATGTCTTTTTTACCCATTTTTTCTTTTACTACATGGTATGTAAGGAATCTTTCTTTTGTTTACATTATGTGGTACTTTTTGACTTTTCCGACAAAAGTGTGAGGAGAATGTTTTTTAACTTATACGGCATGAAAGGATTTTTACGGTTTAATAAAGCCATATTTTCATGAAGCTTCCTCCAAAAGATTTTATAACTATTTTCAAAAAAAATACTTTTCTTTTAAAATTGCATGGAATTTTCTGAAAAGAAAATTATTTTGAATAAGAAAGGATATTTTCCTCAAAAATTATTTTCAAGTGTTTTATCAAAACCATTTTCCATCTAAGATGATGTTATTTCATATGTGTATGTTTGAAGTATAATGTATCAATGATTTAAATGGTTTCACTTTTCTTATGATGAAACGATATCCATTTGTTTTATATGGATTATGTGATGATGGGATGATGTTTATGAAACCCATTTTATTCGTTGGATTATTATGAATGATGTATATTTATTTTGTGGCACAAGTAAGAATGATTTCATTATGAGATGGGTGAGACATATATCTCCCACCAATGCATTGGGTAAAGATTTATATATCATGATATATACATGGCTGGAATGATAAGTTAATCTGGTTCAGTGATACATGACTGGAATGAGGAGTGAACTCAATTTAGAAAGGGACTTTTTCCAC
This sequence comes from Viscum album, assembly GCA_963277665.1. Taxonomy (NCBI): domain Eukaryota; kingdom Viridiplantae; phylum Streptophyta; class Magnoliopsida; order Santalales; family Viscaceae; genus Viscum; species Viscum album. The sequence goes on from OY728157.1 coordinate 1,781,601,473, forward strand.
TAAGATGGTCTTGGCAGCAATGCCTTGGATACTATGGAAATCATAACAAGTGATGAATGGTTTCCATAATTAAATGATTTATTCCCATGCTATTTTATGAAGATTGATGTTCCTTTATGATATATGCCTTACGTAGTTCCAAGATTTATGTCTTTGCTCAAGATTTTTATGTTTAGATTTTATGTTCATGTTTTTGCATTCAGATGTTTATGGATTGTTTTATGTTCTCTATGCTTACCCTTGCTGAGCATTTGAGCTCACCATTTATATGTTTTCTTTTCCCTGGGACTTAAAGAAAGGTTTTAGGTAAGAAAAAAAAGGGGAAGATCTTTATAGGAGATGTTGAAGATCTTTGACCACAAATAGAAGAATATTTTCCGAGTTTCCAAAGACACTATGCTATTATAGTCCTTGTGTGTCTGTTTTTGTTATGTATCAAGTATTCCACGAAGGTAGTGTAATGTCCATGTACTTCAAGCTTTGGGTCTCTACAGTTGGTATCAAAGGAAAGGTTTAGTTAACCATTGGAAAATAGGATGCGAAAACTTTAGTGAGATCCATAGAGTTATTTCTAAGGTATGTCTAAGGATGTCCCTAAGGTTATGTGTAAGTATATGTTATAATCCTAGAATTACGGTAAAGATATTAGAATTAAACCTATGATGTTAGATATTGAAGGTACTACCCCTTTATTATGTTGTTTTCCCTAGAATTATTTTTTCCTCTCACTCTATTCTTTTTGGGTTTTAGACGATGGATGGAATCCGAAGGAACCGTGTTGATCAATGTAATGGAAAATGTAATGATTGTCCTCCTGAACAACCAAATGTGATGGGAGATGGAGTACAAAATCTTATTACTATACTTACACAAGCTATGAATTATTCTGGACTTCCAAATGAGCAAAGAAGGGAACAATATTCTATTGAGTACTTCATGAGGAAACGTCCACCTTCTTTCAGTGGGTCTTCTGATCCACTTGTTGCTGAACAATGGATCAATACCATTGAAAATATATTTTTCAGACTTCGATGTTCAGAGCATGAAAAAGTCATTTTGGTTGTTTACCGTTTAGAAGGTGAAGCAGACCAGTGGTGGAATCTAATTAAGAATACAGGGCCCCGAGATGAAATTAAATCCATGGAATGGGATGAGTTCAAGAAATTATTTTTCAATAAGTACTTCCAACTTATTCTTCGATAAAAGATGGAAAAGTATTTCCTTGAGCTTAAACAAAAGGATGATGAATCTTTTGGTATATACGAGGCGAATTTTACTAGGCTTGCAAGGTATGCATCTGGATTCATAATCCAATCTGATAGTAAAGTTGATCGATTCTTCAGTGTCTTAAAACCAAGTCTTCGAAGGGCTTTAGATATAGGAGACATCACCAGCTATGAAGAAATTGTGCGTTGTGCTATTAAGGTAGAAATGGAAGTTGGTGTTACATATCCATCTCATGGTTTTGACACGAAACGAAAGTTGGAGTTCAAGGAGAAATCTCAGAACAATGGTTAAAAGAAGATGAATGTTTCTTTATGCTCAAAGTGTGGAAAGAAGCATGGTGGAGATTTCCTAAAAGTTACTATAAAATGTTTTAAGTGTGGAAAAGAAGGTCATCGAGCAGCTGAGTGTCGAAGTAATGGAAAAAGGTTTTCTAATGATGTGAATAAAGAAAACACTATAGAGAACGCACCACCAACACTTCAATGCTTCAAGTGAAATGAAATTGGGAATTCTGCTAATCAATGACCTAATCCTAGGGTTAATGATGATCGACATGAGCAGCCACTTAAGGAAAAGGACAAAGGGAAGTCACATGCGATCACTATTTGTGATGTTGAGTATGAAAATGATGTTGTATAATGATTAAGTGTTTATGTAATGGGATTTCAAAATAGTATCATGGAATCTCATTTATAGTATCGTGGAATTTTGAAATATCTATGTTTTGGTCTATTGTGATTTTCTATAAGAATATGGTACAAGTAACCATGAAAAGTGATTCAAATATTTTGGAAAGAAGATGATATGCACATAATGAAGGGATACGGTGAAAATAAATTGTTTGATAATATTCATGAGCTCATGATTGATATAAGGACTAAGTGATATCATGGTTTGAGTATATAGAATTTTGGGATTTTGGTATGTGGAAAGTGTTAACTTTTAACTGCATTCATGTTTTCACTAAGGTTCAATTGGTATTCATTTTTTAAGAGAATACATGATTAAGGACTTAGAATGTTTGTAATGTGACCAACAAGACATATCTTATGATATATGTGGATCAATGATGGTATTAACATGCTTGTTATATGAACTCTCAGGTAATCATTTTCACTATAATATGAGATTAGACAACAGTATTTTGGATAAGCTTAAATATTAGAATGGATTATGTTGGAAATAAGTTAGTATTGTTTAAGGATAGAACTTTTTCGATATTATGGATGGAAAGTTATAATAATGCTGTTTTAGAAAAAGGACAACCTACAGGACGGGAGACAACCCGTCACGTCGGATAAGGCTGTGGGAATCGAACCCACAACCGAAGTGCGACAGGCCTTTATTTCCTACCACTGGGCTACAGGAAGTTCTTGTTTAGTAGAAACCAGTTTTATTATAATAGGAAATATGATATATGAAGTATAAGTCCATTTTTGGAACCATGTATGATTAATCTAACTATATATGGACTTATGTATTTTTGATAACTTTTTCTAACCTTTTGTTTGAGACAGATGGAATGACCCATCTTTCTATCACATGATCTACTAACACTTCACGAATGACAAATTCAACTTCATTTCTTTACGAGATGAAGTGGAAATTGTCCACAGAATGACCAACGGTGAGACTATACCAAAATCCCCAAAGTATTTCTTCTAATTCCAATTTCATCAACTTTAGGGAAATGATCTTGAAAACCAAAAATGTTGTCCTAGTGCCCTTATATCTGATGAATCAGATGGTACCTTAGATTATAAAAAATATATGGCTTTGTGATTGTTGGGTTTTTCATATCCATGTTCTCTAACACTCTCCATCAGAACATGATGGTTATATTTTTCTTCCATATCCATATTTTCACCTATGCTTTTCTATGTGGAAACCCAATGATTAGTTAATTTGGGTAACCGTTGCGTTTCATACTTTATTTTTTAAAGAATGGTTTTGGTATTCCTTTTTAGGATGTGGTTTTCTATCAAATAAACTTTCGAGTAGTAAACCATTTATAACCTCGACGAATTTTGAGGGAAAAAATCATTTTAAGTGGGGTAGAATGTAACACCCCGAGATTTTATGAAAAATATTCTTTTTAATTTATTGATGTATTGTGTTCTATGCTTCACCAAAAGGAGATTGCACTACACGCATCCCTGACTTGGTTTGCATTACACACAATCACGACCTTCCACGATAGCGTATGTTGTACGCAATACCGAGTTTCACTAAACAACGATATGTTATATAAACTAGCCGTTATGAATAGTAATACCCACTTTTTAAAATTTTATAAATTTTATATTTCAAAATGGACTTCATTTTTGGATTCAGAATATCGAAATTAGCCTAGGGTGAATTTTTGGTATTTTTCTGAAAACATTCAATTTTTGATGAATAGTGAAAACACTGGGTTACTATTTAAAAACAGACTTTTTATTTAAATAATTATTTATTTTATTTCAATTTATCTTAGGTCAAAATTGATACATAATACCTATATAAGTTCAATTTAATTCATTGGAGTCATTTTATAATAATTTTAGATATATAAAAATTTTATTGAACTTTTCACCGTCTTTTACCCACCTCCTAGGAGAATTTGGAAATTCACAGAAAACGTAATTTTACCGCTTCTGTGAGTGGAATTTAGAAAATACAAGAGACATAGTTAATATAAAGTATAAAAATGTGGTTCAATGAGATTAAATAATTTTTGGTGAATAGTAACTTTTTACTTTTATTTACCATGGTTAAAAGTAAATAGGGTAATTAAGGGTAAAAATGATATTATTATTACCCTAACACATGTACTAATTATATTTGATAAGTGTAATTCGACCAAAAACAAACATAGGAATAAAATATTACCCTTTAGGTCCACCTGGATTAGATTAGGACACTTATTATTATTTTATTTAAAGAAGAGTTAAAATAGATAAAATCAAAGTTTAATAACTAAAACATTTTTCATATATGGTTATACATAATATAAATTCGACTATAAATATTCATTAGAAAGATAATAAGATATCCTACATAATGGTATTTTATTTATAATTTTTACACATTAAATAATTTATTTTATTTATGACACAATGATGATGTAATCATTATCTTATTAATGAAATATTAACATAATTGATGTTATAAATACCCAAATAAAAGTAATTTGAGAATTTTTATGAATTACAATAATTTTCTAGGTTAATATGACATGTTAGTATTTATTTAATTAACATTTTCAAACTAATAATTCTGTTAATATTTTCACAAAAATCAATTACCAAATAGTGTCAAAATTGACATAAAATAGTTTTTAAAACAAATATTATATTATTAATTGTTATTTTATTCTTAAAAATCTAAGGCTGGGCCAAATGACTTAGATAAGGATATATATATTAATAATGAACCACTGGGGGTTCGTTTGGATTGTTATAGTAAGTTTATTAACCATATATTGTAAGAAAACAAGAAGACACAGTAAAAGCAAAATTATTTAACTTAAAGTTAAATCTAAATGATAAGGTTAAAATAGAAACCTAAACTTTTCTAAATTATATTGGATGAGAGGATTTAGACCCATATAAACCTTAGTTTCTAAATAAATCAATTTTGAGCTATTAAAAACCGAATATGACTTTATAATAAAATAATATTTTTTGTTTTTCCAAAGGTGCCCCTATCCTCCCTTATAAAAGGGCACCTCCTCCCTCTTTCATCACAACACTTTGATCCGTCAAGCTCAGCCAACCCATTCCAATTTCTATTCTCCACTCCTCTAGAAACATCCTAGAGGTTCTAGTATTCTTCAAATACCATCTTTAGTTCCCTAAGAGGAGGATAAGAAGAGGTGCTTCAAAGAAGAGGTAATGTCCGTTACCGATTCTTTCAACTTTATTTCTTTTTCTAATTCTTCTTATTTAGTTGTTTCATTATGAAGTAATAACATAAACATAACTCATATACTGATATGTTATTATAAGTCTTAAAAAACCCTATTTCACCATCTATCCATCCTATGGAAGACGAAATCACCGCGCGTGCGTATGTACGGAATAACGTCTCCACGGCGTGGTGTAATCTGTTTTTGACCACCACCTTACTTGGATGGGTATAATGGTGTAAATAAATAACTATATATTATTATTGTAAAGTGATATTGATTATGAAATATTATACATACACTTGAATACAATTCCAAAATCATGGGAATGATATAATCGCTCGAGCATACGTACGGACTACCGTCTCCACAACGTGATGAGATTAATTCTCCATGTTAACCATTCATGAATGATTATAAAGTATATATAATGAATAATAATGAAATATATGACATAAAAATGATACTGGATTTATGTATATATATATATATATATATCTATTTCATCTACTTAATTCCATTCAATTCAATAAGGAAACGAAAACAGCGTTCATGTGTACGTTCAGCCTACTGTCTCCATGAACGATGTATTTCATTCCATTTATCGATCTATCATATATATATGTATATGCTGGATATATATTATATATAAATCATGTTTTAAATTATGGAATTAAGTAAATCAGGATATAAGTTATAATATCAAGAACAACAAGTTGAAACACGTACAATAAATGAAACGATTTTACCCAAATCGCTACTTTTACATCGAATTTAGAAAAGAACAGGTAATATAAAGTCATAAGTAAACCATATATGATATCATAACAATGAATATGATTCTGTAATAAGTAAATGATAATATATAAATCATTATACATAAGGTTCGGATACATACGAAGCATATCATACATAAGGTAAGGGATAACCTTTCTAATCTCGTTCTTATCCGAGATGGTTTATTCGTAAGTATTTGCTGGGGTTATTTTTATCATCCAAGTCCATGTTCTCTAAAATTGTTTTTATGTATGTTTAATAACTTTTTTACCCATTTTTTCTTTTACTACATGGTATGTAAGGAATATTTCTTTTGTTTACATTACAAGGTACATTTTGACTTTTCCAACAAAAGTACGAGGAGAATGTTTTTTTTAACTTATATGGCATGAAAGTATATTTACAGTTTTATAAAGCCTTATTTTCATGAAGCTTCCTCCAAAATATTTTATGAATATTTTCAACAAAAATACTTTTCTTTTAAAATTTCATGGAATTTGGTGAAAAGAAAATGATTTTGAAGAAGAAAGGATATTTTCCTCAAGAATTATTTTCAAGTGTTTTTTCAAATCCATTTTCCATCTAAGATGATGTTATTTAATATGTGTCTATTTCAAGTATAATGTCTCAATAATTTAAATGGTTTCACTTTTCTTATGATGAAATGATATCCATTTGTTTTATATGGATTATGTGATGATGGGATGATGTTTATGAAACCCATTTTATTCTTTGGGTTATTATGAATGATGTATGTTTATTTTGTGGTACAAGTAAGAATGATTTCATTATGAGAAGGGTGGGACCTATATCTCCCTACAATTAATTGGGTAAAGATTTATATCTCATGAGATAGACATGGCTATAATGGTAAGTTAATCTGGTTCAGTGATATAGGACTGGAACGAGGAGTGAACTTGCTTTAGAAAGGTACTTTGTCCACTAAGATGGTCTTGGCAGCAATGTCTTGGCTACTATGGAAATCCTAACAAGTGCTGAATGGTTTCCACAATTACATGATTTATTCCCATGATATTTTATCAAGATTTATGTTCCTTTATGATATATTCCTTAAGTACTTCCAAGATTTATGTCCTTGCTCAGGATTTTTATGTTTAGATTTTATCTTCAAGTTTTTGCATTCAAATGTTTATGGATTATTTTATGTTATCTATGTTTACCTTTAATGAGAATTTGAGCTCACCATTTATATGTTTTATTTTCCCCGTGATTTAAAGAATGGTTTTAGGTAAGAAAACAAAAGGGGAAGATCTTTATGGGAGATGTTGAAGATCTTTGACCATGAATAGAAGATTATTTTCCAAGTTTCCAAAGACACTAAAATATTATGATCCTTGTCTGTTTTCTTTCATTATGTATCAAGTATTCCGTGAAATTAGTGTAATGTCCATGTAATTCAAGATTTGGGTCTCTACAGTTGGTATCAGAGATAAGGTTTAGTTATCCTTTGGAAACTAGGATGCGAAAACTTTAGTGATATCCCTAGAGATATTTCTAAGGTATGTCTAGGGATGTCCCTAAGGATAACTGTAAGTATAGGTTATAATACTAGAATTATGGTAAAGATATTAGAATTAAACCTAATATGCTAGATATTGAAGGTACTTCCCCTTTATTATATTGTTTTCCCTAGCATGATTTTTTTCCTCTCACTCTTTTTTTTTGGGTTTTAGACAATGGCTGGAACCCGAATGAACTGTGTTGATCAATGTAATGGACAATGCAATGATTGTCCTCCTGAACAACCAAATGTGATGGGATATGGAGTACAAAATCATATTTCTATAGTTACACAAGCTATGAATCATTCTGGACTTCCAAATGAGCAGAGAAGGGAACAATATTCTATTGAGTCCTTCTTGAGGAAATGTCCACATTCTATCAGTGGGTCTTCTGGTCCACCTATTTCTAAACAATGGATCAATACCATTGAAAAGATATTTTCCATAATTCGCTGTTTAGAGCATGAAAAAGTCATTTTGGCTGTTTACCATTTAGAAGGTGAAGCAGGCCAGTGGTGGACTCTAATTAAGAATACAAGGCCCCGAGATGAAATTGAATCCATATAATGTGATGAGTTCAAGAACTTATTTTTCAATAAGTACTTCCCTTGTACTCTTCGAAAAAAGATGGAAAAGGATTTCCTTGAGCTTAAACAAAAGGATGATGAATCTGTTGGTATATACGAGGCGAATTTTACAAGGCTTGCAAGGTATGCATATGGATTTATCATCCAACCTGAAAGTAAAGTTGATTGATTCTTCAGTGTCTTAAAACGAAGTCTTCGATGGGCATTAGCTATAAGAGACTTCAGTAGATATGAAGAAATTGTGCATTGTGATATCAAGGTAGAACTAGAAGTTGGTGTTACATATCCATCTCATTGTTTTGAAAAGAAACGAAAGATGGAGTTCAAAGAGAAATCTCAGAACAATGGTGAAAAGAAGATGAATGTTTCTTTATGCTCACAGTGTGGAAAGAAGCATGGTGGAGATTGCCTAAATGGTACTAGAAAATGTTTTAAGTGTGGAAAATAAGGTCATCGAGCATCTGAGTGTCGAAGTAATGGAAAAAGGTTTTCTAATGATGTGAATAAAGAAAATACTGTAGAGAATGCACCACCAACACTTCAATGCTTCAAGTGAAATGAAATGGGGCATTCTGCTAATCAATGCCCTAATCCAAGGGTTAATGATGATCGACATGAGCAACCAATTATGGAAAATGACAAAGGGAAGTCACATGCGATCACTATTTGTAATGTTGAGTATGACAATGATGTTGTGTAATGATTAAGTGTTTATGTAATGGGATTTCAAAATAGTATCATGGAATCTCATTTATAGTATCGTGGAATTTTAAAATATCTATGTATTGGTATATTGTGGTTTTCTATCAGAATATGGTATCGGTAACCATGAAAAGTGATTCAAATATTTTGGAAAGTAGATGATATGCACATAATGAAGGTATAAGGAGAAAATAAATTGTTTGATAATATTCATGAGCTGATGATTGATATAAGGACTAAGTGATATCATGGTTTGAGTATATAGAATTTTGGGATTTTGGTATGTGGAAAGTGTTAACATTTAACTTCATTCATGTTTTCACTAAGGTTCAATGGGTATTCATTTTTCAAGAGAATACATGATTAAGGACTTCAAATGTTTGGAATGTGACCAAAAACACATATCTTATGATATATGGGGATCAATGATGGTATTAACATGCATGTTATATGAAATCTCAGGTAATATTTTTTACTATAATATGAGATTGGACAACAGTATTTTGGATAAGCTTAAATATTAGATTATATTATGTTGGACATAAGTTAGTATTGTTTAAGGCTATAACTTTTTCGATATTATGGATGGAAAGTTATAATAATGTAGTTTTAGAAAAAAGGACAACATGTAGGACTGGCGACAACCCGTCACGTCGGACAAGGCTATGGGAATCGAACCCACAACCGTAGTGTGAGAGGCCTTTATTTCCTACCACTGGCCTACAAGAAGTCCCTGTTCAGTAGAAACCAGTTTTATTATATTAAGCAGTATGATATATGAAGTATACGCCCATTTTAGGAACCATATATGATTAATCTCACTATATATGGACTTCTGTATTTTTGATAACTTTTTCTAACCTTTTGTTTGAGATAGCTGGAATGACCCATCATTCTATCACATGATCTGCTAACACTTCATGAATGAAAAATTCAACTTCATTTCTTTAAGATAATAAGAGGAAATTGTCCAAGGAACGACCAACGGTGAGATTGTACCAAAATCACGAAAGTATTTCTTCTAATTCCAAATTCTTCAACTTTAGGGAAATGATCTTGAAAAACAAAAATGTTGTCTTAGTTCCCTTATATCCGATGAATCAGATGGTACCTTACATCATCACAAATATATGGCTTTTTGATTGTTGGCTTTTTCATACCCATGTTCTCTACCACTCTCCATCAGAACATGATGGTTATATTTCTCTTCCATATCCATATTTTCACCTATGTTCTTCTATGTGGAAACTCAGTGATTAGTTAATTTGGGTAACCGTTATGTTTCATAATTTAGTTTTTAAAGATTTTTTTGTATTCCTTTTTATGATGTGGGTTTCTATTAAATAAACTTTCGAGTAGTAAACCATTTATAACCCCGACGAATTTCGAGGGCGAAATTCATTTTAAGGGGGGTATAATGTAACACCCCGAGATTTTATGAAAAATATTCTTTTCAATTTTATTGATGTCTTGTGTTGTACGCTACACCAAAAGGAGCTTTCACTACATGCATACTTGACTTGGCTTTCATTACACTGAATCGCGACCTTCCACGATAACGTGTGTTGTACGCAATACCGAGTTTCACTAAACAACGATATGTTATATACATTAGCCTTTATGAATAGTAATACCCACCTTTTAAAATTTTATAAATTTTATATTTCTAAATGGACTTCATTTTTGGAATCGGAATATCGAAATTATCCTAGGGTGAATTTTTGGTATTTTTTTTAAAACATTAAATTTTTGATGAATAGTGAAAACATTGGGTTACTATTTAAAAACCGACTTTTTATTTAAATAATTATTTATTTTTTTTAAATTTATTTTATGTCAAAATTGATACATAATACTTATATAAGTTCAATGTAATTCATTAGAGTCATTTTATAATAATTTTAGATATATAAAAATTTTATTGAACTTTTCACCGTCTTTTACCCACCTCCTAGGAGAATTTGGAAATTCACATAAAACATAATTTTACCACTTATGTGAGTGGAATTTTGAAAATCTGAGAGACACAGTTAATATCAAGGACTAAAATGTGGTTCAATGAGATGAAAATAATTTTTGGTGAATAGTAACTTTTTACATTTATTTACTACAGTTAAAAGTAAATAGGGAAATTAAGGGTAAATATGATATTATTATTACTCTAAAACATGTCCTAATTCTATTTGATAAGTGTAATTCGACCAAAAACAACCTTAGGAATAAAATATTACCCTTTAGGTCCACTTGGATTAGATTAGGACACTTATTATTATTTTATTTAAAGAGGAGTTAAAATAGTTAAAATCAATGTTTAATAACTAAAACATTTTTAATATAAAGTTTTACATAATATAAACTCGACTATAAATATTCATTATAAAGATAAAAATATTTCCTAAATAATGGTATTTTATTTTTAATTTTTAGACATTAAATAATTTAATTTATTTATGACACAATGATGATACAGTCATTATCTTATTAATGAAATATAAACATAATTGATGTTATAAATAACCAAATAAATGTAATTTTAGAATTTTTATGAATTAAAATAATTTTCTAGGTTAATATGACATGTTAGTATTTATTTAATTAACTTCTATAGAACTAATAATTCTTTTATAATTTTCAAAAAAATCAATAACCAAATAATGTCAAAATTGACATAAAATAGTTTTTAAAACAAATATTATATTATTGATTGTTATTTTACTCCTAAAAATCTACGAATCGGCCAACTTACTTAGATAAAGATATATATGTTAATAATAAACCACTTGGGGTTATTTTGGCTTATTATAGTACGTTTATTAACCATATATTGTAAGAAAAAAAGAAGACAATGTAAAAGTAAAATTATTTAACTTATAGTTAAATCTAAATTATATGGTTAAAATAGAAACCTAAACTTGTCTAAATTATATTGTATTAGATTATTTATACCCATACCCACCTTAGTTTCTAAATAAATCAATTTGGATCTATTAAAAACTGAATATGACTTTATAATAAAATAATTTTTTTAGTTTTTCCAAAGGTGCCCCTCTCCTCCCTTATAAAAGGGAACGTCCTCCATCTCTTCATCACACCACTTTGAGCCTTCACGCTCGGCCAAAACATCCCAGTTTCTCTTCTAAACTCCCCTAGAAACATTCTAGAGGTCCTGGACTTCTTCAAAGATCATCTTTAGTGCCCTAGGAGGAGGTTAAGAAGAGGCGCTTCAAAGAAGAGGTAATGTCCGTTACCGATTCTTTCAACTTTATTTCTTCTTCTACTTCTTCTTCTTTAGTTGTTTCATTATGAAGTAATAACATCAGTATAAATCATATAATGATATGTTATTATATGTATTAAAAACCCTATTTCATCATCTATCCATCCTACGGAAAACAAAATCACCACACGTGCGTATGTACGGAATACCGTCTCCACGCCATGGTGTAATCTATTTTCGACCACCACCTTACTTAGATGGGTATAATGGTGTAAATAAATAACTATATATGATTATTGTAAAGTGATATTGATTCTGAAATATTATACATACTCTTAAATACAATTCCACGATCATGGAATTGATATCATCGCTCGTGCGTACGTACGGACTAACGTCTCCACGACGTGATGAGATTCATTCTCCATGTTAACCATTCATGAATGATTATAAAGTATATATAATGAATAATAATGAAATATATGACATAAAAATGATACCGGATTTATGTATATATATATCTATTTCATCTACTTAATTCCATTCAATTCAATATAGAAACGAAAACAGCGTTCATGCGTACGTACGACCTACCATCTCCATGAACGGTGTATTTCATTCCATTTATCGATCTATCATTTATATATATGTGTATATTCTAAATATATATTATATAAAAAGCATGTTTTACATTATATAATTAAGTAAATAAGAATATAAGTAATAATATCAGGAACAACAAGTTGAAACACGTACAATAAATGAAAAGATTTTACCCAAATCTCTGCTTTTACATCGAATTTACAAAAGAACAGGTAATATAAAGTCATAAGTAAACCATATATGATATGATAACAACGAATATGATTTTGTAGTAAGTCAATGACAATATTTAAATCATTATACAGAAGGTTCAGATACACACAATGCATATCAGACATAAGGTAAGGGATAACCTTTCCAATCTCGTTCTTATCCGAGATTGTTTATTCATAATTATTTACTGGGGTTATTTTTATCATCCAAGTCCATGTTTTCTAAAAGTGTTTTTATGTATTTTTAATTTCCATTTTACCCATTTTGTCTTTTACTACATGGTATGTAAGGAATCTTTCTTTTGTTTACATTACGAGGTACTTTTTGACTTTTCGGAAAAAGTACGAGGAGAATGTTTTTTTAACTTATACGACATGAAAGGATTTTTACGGTTTTATAAATCCTTATTTTCATGAAGCTTCCTCCAAAATATTTTATGACTATTTTCAACAAAAATACTTTTCTTTTAAAATTTCATGGAATTTTGTGAAAAGAAAATAATTTTGAAGAAGAAAGGATATTTTCCTCAAGAACTCTTTTCAAGTGTTTTATCAAAACCATTTTCCATCTCAGATGATGTTATTTCATATGTGTTTGTTTCAAGTATAATGTCTCAATGATTTAAATGGTTTCACATTTCTTATGATGAAACAATATCCACTAGTTTTATATGGATTATGTGATGATGGGATGATGTTTATGAAACCCATTTTATTCTTTGGGTTATTATTAATGATGTATGTTTATTTTGTGGCACAAGTAAGAATGATTTCATTATGAGATGGGTGGGACCTATATCTCCCTCCAAAACATTGGGTAAAAATTTATATCTCATGAGATAGACATGGCTATAATGGTAAGTTAATCTGGTTCAGTGATACAGGTCTGGAATAAGGAGTGAACTCGATTTAGAAAGGGACATTGTCCAATAAGATGGTCTTGGCAGAAATGCCGTGGCTACTATGGCAATCATACAATTGTTGAATGGTTTCCACAATTACATGATTTATTCCCATGCTATTTTATCATGATTGATGTTCCTTTATGATATATTCCTTACGTAATTCCAAGATTTATGTCTTTTATCATGATTTTTATGTTAAGATTTTATGTTCAAGTTTTTGCATTCAAATGTTTATGGATTGTTTTATGTCCTCTATGCTTAACCTTACTGAGCATTTGAGCTCACCATTTATATGTTTTCTTTTCCACGGGATTTAAAGAAAGGTTGTAGGTAAGAAAACAAAATGGGAATATATTTATGGGAGATGTTGAAGATCTTTGACCACGAATAGAAGATTATTTTCCAAGTTTCCAAAGACACTAAACTATTACGGTCATTGTGTGTCTGTTTTCGTTTTGTATCAAGTATTCCGCAAATGTAGTGTAATGTCCATGTACTTAAAGCTTTGGGTCTCTACACACAATATTTTCAATATATGATTTGAGATGGATAATTTGAGGAATATAATTTTGAGTGGGTCTGTTGTAGAGACATCCAATCTATTGTGGCCTCCTTATGAATTCCCATATATACTGGTGTGGTATAGAGGGATTTGGTTAGAGAGAACTTTTTAGGAAAGGAACATCAAGCAGCTGTAGTAGGAAATAGACAACATGGTTGTTACTAACCTATAGTGGCTAGTAGGTTTCAATTGTCTTGGTCTAGATGAAAGAGGAATACAAATGTTCAGACTAAGACACATGGGTCTAAAACATATTATTCCCATGGAGGATATAGTTATCTTATAGAGGGGAGATGCTATGATGGTGACTGGCGTGACCAAATGGCTCATGATTTCTCAACTCATCGAGTAGAAGATAGTGGTTTGTGATGGGATGGACAACAGTGATAGAGGTAGCATCATGATTTGGGATCTTCTAATTGTTGCTAGGGTAGTCCCCAGATATGTGCTGCTGATAGTATCGGTGGAGCTCTAGAGGGAGGATATGTAAGTGGAGGAGGATGCTATCATTTACCCCCATCACCACCACCATGTGGACCACACTAGAATCAGTGGGCCAATGATTAAGGGAATGAAATGTTTCATGGTTTAGAGGTATATCATCAGGATTACCATGAGATGATTTTTTGAATGAACTATGTCTTTATTACTTGGTCTCTAAAACTTTTAGACACCCGAATGAGTGATTCTTTCATATCCATACCCCTTGTGTAAGAACTATAGATTACTGTTGATTCTTTAACCCATCACATATGGCTAGCGATTCTTATGGGGGAATGATTATTCTATATCACAAATATATGAGTAGTTTGATTAATAATTTAGAGTATTGAGTTTCTCATGGTGCCTCTTAGTATTTTCTATAAATATTTATGATGTTATCATGGGTATGGACCGGTTCTCTGAATTGTATTCCTAGATAGACTATTACCATAGGAGAGTTAGATCCCCTCTTATATATGGGAGGAGATTATGCTTTATGGGTGAGATAAATCATATGGATAAGTGAGTGGGACTCATGATATAGAAGATGAAACCAATCACCAATCATTTAGAGAGTATACACCTTTTTTTAGTGGGTGCTTCAGGTGTTTGGATTCCAACAGTAGTGGAGGATTGTTTGGAAATATTTCATAAAGATATTCCAGGAAAATTTTTTAGATGGGAGAGTGACTTATGCATATACTTACATTTTGATACTACATGAATATATTATGTAGAATATCATATATCCCCTAATAATATTCAAAAGTTTAGGTTATGGTTAGAATACATTCATGAGAAAGGTTCCATCAAAACCAGTTTGTCCACCTAGTTGGATCTTGTGTTGTTCATGAAAAAACATGGATAAGATATTTGAGATTTATATTGATTACAATCTCATGAACCTAGTTATAATCATGAATAAGAACCCATTGGAAAAAATTGATGACCATTTTGACTTGTTAAGATTTGTGATTTTTTTTTAAAATATTGATCTCAGGTCTGGCCACCATCAATTTTGAGTTTAAGAGGATGATATTATGAAGATGAAATTATGATGATGCTATAGGAATTATGAATTTTTAGATGTTTTTTGGGGGGTCTAATTCCCCCCACTATGTTTATAGAACTTATTAACAGTATCTTTTAGCCATAATAGGACCAGTTAATAATTGTATTTTTTAGTGAAATTTTCATATACTCCACATCCGAGAAAAAGAATACAAAGCATTTAATGATGGTCTTAGACTTAATCAATGGTAACTGGATTTATGGTAATCTATCAAAGTGTCTTCTTCTGAAAGGAGATATTTAATTTTGAGGAAATTTCATCTCTGATCTTGTAATAACTTTGGATGTGGTGAATATTGATATAATTCTCCCTTGGGAACCAACCAATATTATTTTGGAGGTGCATTGCTTTCCCTATTTGGTGGGAAAATACTGGGGGTTAATAGAATAATTTTTCTAGATAATATCTCCTTTGACCTCCTTGATGTGAAAAGGGAATTCATTTTGTTTTATTTGGCATCTTCAAATATCCTTTGATAATTTTAGGTAGGCACTAACCAGTTATCCTATTTTGAGACTTCTAGAGGAGGGAGTTGAGTACATGGTGTTTTTAGATGCCTATAAATTTATGGAATAGATGAATTTTAATGTAGATTCAGTTAGTTATCACTTATTGGTTGAGGATGTTGAGACCCAATGAATAGAAAAATGCAACCAAGTAATTAGAGTTAGATGTAGTAGTTTTCACCCCAAAGATGTGGATACATTATCCTTTGGTTGAGTGTTTCCTTGATTACTGAGGGCACCTGAGTCTCACATACATTTTCACCCAAATAGATCACAAACTAATAAATATATATTGGAATAAATTTGATAGTACTACAAATATCCGATAGTATATACTCTATTGAAGGTAATGGGGTGACATATTCGTTTAGTGGGAAACATTTCTCTCACTTGGTGGAGGTGGAACCTAAGTAATTACCTCTTTGATATTGACCCTAGTGGAAGAGTGGGGTAAATATTTTCTAATTTAAATGGTATTGACTCCCTCACTTCTTCGTCATATGATAGAAGCTTAATTTTTATACTTCAATAGTGTAGTTTTTTGTGACCATATTTCCTCAGAAGATAGACCATATGGATTTTTTGAAGTTGTGGATCACATAATACTTTCTTAATAATGGACACGAGTTATAATTATATTGTTTGAGGAGGTGTGGAGGGAGTCTCAAGCCTCCAAATTGGGTGTAAATCAGCATGTGTCAAATATTTATAATGAAGATTAGAAATAGTTTTGGTGAGTTTTCATGAGGTGGAGTGTTGTCGAGTTTTTTTATCGATGCCTCACCGATATGTAGGTAAATGATGAAAACAAGGTTCCAACAGGTTTGAATCATCCAAAGGAGATCCTGGAATGGAAGTGGTATGGTATATTAATGGACATTTGGATAGGTATTCCGTGGATAATGAGAAACCATGATGTTTTATAGTTTATTGTTGACTGAATTAGCAAGTTGACATAGTTCTTTTCCATTATAGAGAATAGTTTGATTAAGAGTTTGGAGTAGTTGTACATGAATGGGATCATCTAGATTCAATGGGTACTCGTGATGATAATATTCTACCATGATACATAGTTTACATTAATGGTGTGCATGGGTATATTTTTGGATTTGGAAACCCAACTATATACAAGAATAACATTTTACCCCCAGATAGATGGATTGATCCAGCTGACCATCCAATTATTAGAGGATATGCTGAGATAATATTTTATAAAAAAATTCTAGAGTTTATAGAATCACTTTAAATTAATAGATATTTATTTTAGTAACATGTATCACTATACTTTTGGCATGGAACCTTTCAAGGCCCTGTATGGGAAACATTGTAGGTCACCATTATACTCGATAGAGAATGTAGAGAAATCTCTTGATGGTCCATAATTGGTACATGAAATGATAGAGAAGGTACATGTTATCCATGAGCATATATGGATAGTGAAAATATGAGAGAAATATCACATGGACCGACATCATAGGATCTTTGATTTCTATGAGGAAGAACATATTTTTTTAGTATTTTCCCCATGATGAGGATTGTGGATATTGTGATAGGGATGAAATCTATCTACGTGGTTTATCAAGTTATTTCACATATTTTTAATGGATAGTGAGGTTAATGACAACTTGTAATTACCCCCCATAGTTGGACCAAGCAAATGGAATCTTCCTGGTATCAAAGATGAGGAGACACAAGCATGATCACTCACATTTCATAGACTGGGGTGAGCTAGACATCAAGGACAGAGCCACCTTCTTGGATTACCTGGGAACGTAGATTATCATCAAGGATAAAAATGAATTATGAGGTGAATGGAGAACATATTTTACATTCAACTTAATATATAGTGGACTCATTATTCACTAATTATCATTCCATTCTTGAAGTTGCGATCTTTTTTTGGACTTCCCCATTTGAATTAATTTTCATGTATGGATTCAATATCAGTTTATTTTATATTATTATCATTCTTCGCATTAACTGAAAATTATATTGTTTTCTTAATAATGTTTTTATGTTTATTTAATATATATTTCACACCCTGTAACTTTATTTTAGTATCATTTTTTAGCATCACATTAGAAAATAATGTTTTTTTCATTTCCTTCTTGATATTTTCCCATGATCATTGTTTGTGTTCATTTTTATTGGCACATAGGGACAATGATTCATAATTTTGGAGTTGTATTTGAGTGTAATAAAACCACCAAATTTATTATGGATGTATAGGTGACATAGGTATCAATATTTTACAGACGGGCCATGATATATTTGAATATAAGGGAGATAACCTCATAAATTGGGATCCCGAATGATGATAAGATACACGATGGCTACTACCTGGGTGACTAGATTTCCATTTTATGGACAATTTATTCATAGAAATGAATATTATATATTAAATACATCATATTTATTAGTTTTAATAAAGTAAAATTGTGGACGATTAAATAGGAATGGTAGATATGGAATTAGTATGAAGCCAAGTGTCACTGTTCATGAAAAACCTTACTACACAATGTGTATCGTACTATAAGATATGCCTTGTATGATAGGTTATCATGATAACTAGGATTTCATATCAAGTTAAATATCAGATGTTGTGTGGTGATAGCCACATTCCATGTGATCCTCCCCAGGTAGCCATGCTTTGTGATGTTGGAAAATGCCCAAGACCGTGAGTGGAACGACAAGCCATGTTTATGGTGGAACACTCCATGTGAAGGTACATGGTTAGCCGAGACATATACCAATAGTACACAATAAGGAACTCTGGTGAACATACATTTCATGTCTCTATAGGTACACACCATGTGGATCCACATTCCTAGCCAAGCCATGTCTATATGAGAGAATATTGAGGTTTCCAAGCCAAGTCACACACCATGTGACATTATGTACACATAAGGTAAATTAAAAAAAAAAACCATATACTCTATACATCTCTTTTTTCTAGTGTCATACGTTGGCCCACTTATAGCCTACCATGATTAGTTCTCCATTTAGGGTGTGATGGTGGCCTTAATTTCCACAGCAAAGGTATAATGATAGGTGTTGTAAGCATAATGCTTCTTTAAGTGATGCTTAGTTAGTGGATGTGATCGGGTGTGATTGTCAGTGGGTTTCCACATTTGGTACTCCCCTATGTCTCTAGGTGATGAGTCCACATATAAATTATATAGATAGATATGGAATTAACCCACATTACAAAGGTCACTGGTCCACTATATGTGATGGTTTACTAATTGTATTTAGCTTAGCAAATGTCTGGGTCCCCTATTAGAGTATTTCTCCCTTGGATATGGATGAAGTGTTGAGGTTAGGGTCCTCCATACTCATTATATAGAGGATAATATATATTATAGGCTATGTGATATTGTTCCCTAACTTATGAAATGTAGTAGTGAGTAACAATGCCTCTAATCTATATCTTATGTGGCTTTATGGGGCATGCCAGAATTAGTAATGGGACCTTTGGATAAGTGGGGTAACTATTCTATCTTAGTAGGCTATGAAGATGGGGATCCCCCTTTTCAATTCGTTGGGTTTCTTTTGAGAATATATGATATTGGGTTTCTCTAATATCTTAATTTATGAGTTGAGCTCACAATCTCATTATTTGTATCCTATAACGCCCAAACGTGAGAAGCCTGGATTCATTGTATTATTTTAATACATTGGCTTGATTACAAGGAATCATGTCCCAAAAAACCGATCAGTTTAGCATTCTTGGAAAATAGAATACATACACGAACGTCACATTACACATTGAAACATAATATAGAACATAAATAATCCATTGATAACTCCATTATTCCCCTTTCTTAACCCTGTATATCAAATATATTACACTTCTTGGAATCTTTGGAAAATAAGACATAAGAGAGGGGTGAGCTCAGATGCTCAGTAAGGGTAAATAATTTAGCGGAAGCTATAAAATTTTAAGGCAAGATGTGTAATAAAAACAAAGTCCTTTTAAACATAAACTTGAACATAATATGGAGAAAATAAATCAATCATTACCATATAAACATGTGCATGGATATTTTATTAGTAGAATAATCACATGTAATAATTAATTTTATAACGAGGGAATGCCCAACGCCATACATAATTACCACATAGTCAAGGCCTCATGCCAAGACTACAAATAAATATTTTATCAGGGCCTAGTTCCAAGACACTATTTTGTCTCATGGGATCTACCGATGCATCGATGGGCTATAGCGACCCCACCTGTAACATACTATGTCCACTGGATTCCTCATATGAAAATTTTGAAACATAACATAAACATTCATATTAAAACTATCATATGAAATGTCAATACTTAAACCATAAACCATGAAGGGTGTAAAAATAGAACATCTATAGTCAAACTTATCATAACTCATTAAATACAATATGGAAGATTGAATTATAATAAATCAACCTTAATCAATAATAAAATCCAGTAAAGGATGTTGACATAGTTTAAAATGATTAGTAAAACATTTTGAAAGGAATATAATATTTTGTGAAATCATTTAAAAGTCACAAATTTATAAAGGAATTCACTTGAAAGTGATTTTAGAATCAATGTTCCCCATACCAGTTTGAAACTTTTGAAAGGAATTAACATTTTAAAACAATCATGTCCATATAAATAAATCCTTGAAACCATTTTGAAAACTTGGACATTTATAAGAAAGATTTAGAAATAAAAATATTTAAAACAATTAAAATTATGTTTTAGTTAAAGAGTACCTTAAAATAAACATTTTTAAATGACTTTCATGAAACTTGGACATGTATAATAAATATGTTCCAGAAAATACTTACACATAAACAATTTTGGAAAATAATGAGATTGAGGAATTAACCCTTACCTTTCACATTCCATTGGACGATGGTATATTTTACCTCTTTATAATGACCATAGTATTTATTAAATTATACCATAACCATATTTCTATTTATTATATCATACATGATTCATTTATGATTTTATAGTTCCCATTAATAATAACTTCCATGTTAAAGTAACATTTTAGGTAATAATCTCTTTCTTTATCGTATGTGTATTAACTTGTTATTCATGATTGTATCACATAGATAATGATTTACATACTTCCATAATATAAAATGTGATTTATATATCTTATATATTCAGAATATTTATTTGTATAATTGAAAGATATATGAAATGGAATACACCATTTATGGAGATGGTTGGCCATACGTAGGAATAAATGTTGTTTCCGTTTTCATATCATATTGAACAGAAGTTAGTGAATAAGATATATGTAAGTACATAAATACATATATATATATATATATTGTAGAATTGTTATTTCATATATTACATACTTATTAATAATATAGATTTTTATAATCATCATTTAATGGTTTATGTGGAAATGAATCTCATCGCGTCGTGGAGACGGTAAGCCGTATGTACGCACGAGCGATGATATCATTCTCTTAATGGTGAAATAAATGTAATTATTTGGTATATTATATATAAATAACCACTGAAAAGTTACATTTATTATTTACATCAATTATTCTCATTATTATACCTATCCAAATAAAGATGTGTTGAATAAAAAACTTCACCACGACGTGGAGATGGTAATCTGTACGCACGCACGTATGGTGACTTTGTCATTCATAGAATGGATATAATAATAAATATGGCCATATAATATTTATAATAACATAATAGTATTCATTATTTTGGTATGTAAACAACAAATAAAGATAAGTGGAAGAAGAAAATAACTTTGAAAGAGGTGATGAAATAATTACCTCTTCTTTGGGTGTTCCCTTTTGATTTTATCAAAAGGGATCCTTAAGGTTGGCTTTATGCTCAAGGTAAGGACTATAGGTTTAAGTGAGTGATTTAGGGAAGAGATTTGGGCAGGGGTTAGCGGATCCAAATGTCTTATGTGGTTTTATTTTGAGAGAAGGGGATGTAGACTTTTATAAGAGAGGTGATGATCACTTTAGGGAATGCTTGAAATATTAATTTATTCTAAAATCATTTTCAGTTTATAATTTCTATAAATGGATTTATTTAATGACTAAGGTGGGTATGGGTCGAAATAGTTTCAAACAAAAGGTTTTAGACTTGTTTAGTAAACCATATTAACCTTATCTTTTAGATTTAACTATTAGTTAAATAGTTTAACTTTTACCATGTCTTCTTGTATTTTTATATTAGATGGTAAATAAACATACTATAAAATTTCAATAGGACCTAAAGTGGGTAATTACTCACATATATAACATTATATAAGTCATTTTTAATATCATTAGATTTTTATGAGTATTATATAATTTTATAAAATAGTATTTATTTTAAAAATGCATTTATGTCAATTTTGACACTATTTAGTATTTGGTTTTTTTGGAAGTCATGAAAACATGATTAATTCACAAAAAATACATTTAATCAAACCTAAAATGTCATATTCAACTATAAAATTCGTTTAATTTCATCAAAACTTTGAAATTATATATTTTTTAATATTTATAATACCATTTTATTTGGATTCTTTCATTAATAAGGTAATTACTGCATCATGATTGTGTCATAAATAAATTTAATTATTTAATGTTTAAAATTTATCAATATAATACCATTATATAGGAAATATTTTGATCTTTATAATTTATAGTTATATTCTAATTTATCTTATGTATAACCCTATATTAAAAATGTTTTAGTTATTATAATTTGTATTTTACACTTTTAACTCTACATTAAATAAAATAATTATAAATCTCATAATCTAATACAAGTTGATAAAAAGGATCATATTTTCTTCCTAGGTTGACTTTGGTCGAAATAAACATATCCAATTGTATTAGGACATGTGTTAGGGTAATTAAAATATAATTTTTAACTTTAATTACCACATTTACTTTTAACCGTGGTAAATAAAATTCAAAAGTTAATATTCACCAAAATTTATTTTCATCCTATTGAACCACATTTTACTAACTAATGTCAACCGTGTCTCTCGGATTTTTTAAATTAAATTTATAGAAGTGGTAAAATTACATTTTATACAAATTTGTAAATGTGCATAGAAGATGGTTAGAGATGGTAAAATGTTCAATAAAATTTTATACAACTAATCTTATTATAAAACAAATTCATTGAATTATATTGAAAATATACAGGTATTATGTATATATTTTGACTTAAAATAAATTTTATTAAAATAAATAATTATTTAAATAAAAATTCAGTTTTAAATAATAATGCAGTGTTTTTCACTACTCATCAAAAAATGAAAGTTTTCATAAAAGAAAACAAAAAATAAACCTAAGTTAATTTTGAAATTCATATTTCAAAAATGAACTCTATTTTACCAAATTAAAAACATATATGTTGAATTTATTAATTTAAAATTAATTCACATTGTCAAAACCAATAGGCGAGTTTAAAAAAAAGTAAAAACTATCTAAAGATTAACATTTGTTTATGTCCAATATAAATGTGAAATTACTTATAATGACCTAAATTGTATTAAATGATAATAATATAATCTAATTATTCTTAAAAACAATTAAAATTTATAATTTAACACTCTAAATTATTTTGAATAAAAAATTTGTTTTCAATTAAAATTTTGAATCTTTTATTGTTCATCAAAATATGAAAATTATCATAATACACCAAAAATTTATTCAAACTATTTTTTTGTCCTTATTCTAAATAAGAAGTTTATTTTTTCAAATTTAAAATAAAAGTGTTAACTATTTCATTTAAAATGGGTTCACCATTAATAGGTGGTAAAATTTTATATTTTTTTTGAAAAATACTTTTTTTTTTGAAAAATTGAATTTGTCTGCATACTATATCTAAGAAACAAAAGATGTGAATGTAAAAATTATATAGGATATATATAAAATTAAAATATGGTTAATACTCTTTTTAACCACTTTTAAAACGGCTAGTTTGATAGGCCGTGATGAACTTGAACTCGGTGTTGCGTGTAGCTCAAGCTATTGAATTTCTTTAAAGAGTTAACATACTATGAAATCAGGGGGTGTTACTTTCTCCCCTCTTTCAATATATTGTTTCCTTGGAATATGAAATTGTTCTTTGAAAATAAACTCTTAAAAATAGAAAATACCTTTGTGGAAAACTCACATAAAAAATAGGGTTAATAAAATTTATTCTTAATAAGAGGGAAAGGGAAATGAAAAAGTCATCACCAAATTATGATCTCTATTAAGAGGACATTGGTGGAAAATTGAGACACATAATTGGTGGAAAAAATGTAAATATTTATAGGGAGTGATTGAGGTAATCAATCATTAAAAAGTGTATAATTGAGGGCATCAAAGTCATCAATCTATGATGATTTAAGATATCATTGGTTCAACAAAACATATGGTATTGGGATAACACATTTTTTGTTTTAATATCCCTTACATAAAGGTTAAGCATTAATTTTTTCATAGAATGAGAGAAAAAATATATAATTGACATGTAGAGTTTCATCCTTCAACTAATTCCTACCACAAACACATATTTCACTCCAAAAGATAATATAATTCCAAAATATTATATTTATCCTAATCGTATAGTGTTACAAAAATAATGAATTTATATTTCTTTTGTCAGAATATTTAAAAAACTGCATTATACAAACCATGACATCATGTAGGCCAGTGGTAGGTGATGCACCCTTATCACCCTTCGATTGCGGGTTCAAGTCTCACGGCCTTTCCGGATGTGATGGGTTGTCGCCCGACTTCTGGGTAATTCTTTTTATAACTATCCAAAAATAATCTTAAGAAGTGTTTTACCCTTAAACAACAATATCCAATGTTTAACTTAATCCATTCCAACCATTAGACTTTTCCAAAATAATTATGTCTAAACTCGCAGTCCAAAATTAATAAGGAAGGTCACATAACAAACATGTGAATACCTTCATCGTGTATTCTCATAAGACATGTAAATAAACTATATTACCAGAAAATAATATTTGAATAGGTATGTACTTCCTTATTTCTTCTGAAAAACATAGAATACCAGATATACTCCTTAAATCCAAAAATTATAAAATCTCTAACAATAATGGAATAAAAAAACCATTAATTAGTTCCTAGGTAGTCAATAATATCCAATATACATTACCCAACTCAATTATATCTTTTTCCAAAATCATTACCTCAGCCTCATGACTATTTTAAGGTTTATCTCTTACCTCAACTATATATTTTCCAAAAAAAATAACATGCTATTGAGTCACTTTTCTTGGTTCCACACAATCTCAAATCCATAATAAAATAGTACTGTAGTGCAGTCCTCATATACTCTATAATTCTTATAACATGTACATCATTAATACAATACTCAAATGACACAATTATTTAATAACAACATGAGAATACTAATAATTCTTCATCATCATCTATAGTATCATAAAATTATCATTATCCAATAGCAGCATTTGGGGTATACTCTAATGATTGGTGCATTGATTCGGGTAGTGTCCCATCTCCTTGTAGATGAAGCACTGTATAATTGAAACATTTTTCTTACCTTTTCAATCACGTACTTGGTGTCCTTTTTCTCCCCAATTATAATGAACTACCATTCCCTTCAATCATTTACCAAGGTGATTCTTTCTATACTTATCACATATGGGAAAATCCTTCCTTCCCTTCTTCCATTTATCCGTCTTTCTCTCTACCATCCTTTTCATATCTTTGTTCCCGTCAAAGCCATAGGACTTAGAGAATTATTTACTTATCTTTTTAACACATGATACTATTTATTTATATGAAGAAAATATGTGGGAGATTATTTCCCTTCTATATGAATGCTTAATTTAACAAAAGATATGATCATTCATACTCTTTGGATCATGCATATTTCTAGAGTTCTCATTCCTTCTAGTGGTCACAATTTCTAAACAATGGCATACAATAGGTTAGTTTATGAATAAAAATGAATAATTTCTCACTTTTAAAATACCTTACGTAAATTGAATATTTTATGTATATAATTAATAATCATAAAAATGTTTTCTTTGAGTAGTTTTTTTACTCAAAAATACTTCATAATGGGTTGTAATAAATATTTAAATTATCCTTAGCATATCTCTCGGGAGTGTCATAACCAACAGTGCAGCAAGGCTCGCTGTCATTTACTAGGATAACTCGGGCCAAGCATAAAACTCCTTGTTGGAGTTTTCACTATTAGGTACATCTGTTCCAGAGCCTCTCTACCTGCTCGTATCTAGACAGAGATTTATTTTCTTGGAAAATTCAATAAATCTGTACATTACCAAAAAACTAGGAAGTTCTTCTATACTAATCCTCAAAGTTTATCTTAGGGTAATGTTTTTTAATCCAAGTTTATCTAAATAAAGTTTTCAAGGCTATTGCTAAACTTCCTATGATACAAACTATAACGCCCCGACCCTAGAAGCCCAGAGCTAATTCATTATTTTAATACATTGGCATGATTACAAAGAATCGTCTCTCAAAAGACCGATCAATTTAGCACTCTTAGAAAATAGATTACATAAAAGAATGTTACATTACACATTAAAATATAAAACACAACATAAATAATTCATTTAGAATTCCATTATTACCCAAGTTTAACACTTCATATTAAACATAATACACTTCTTGGAATCTTGGGAAAACAAAACATAAGAAAGGGGTGAGCTCAAGTGCTCAGTAAGGGTAAATAATTTAGCGGAAGCTATAAACATTTAAGGAAATATGTGTAATAAAAACAAAATCCTTCTAAATATAAACATGAAAATAATATGGAGAATATAAATCCAATATTACCATATAAACATGCACCTGGATATTCTACTAGTCGAATAATCACATTTAATAATTAATTTAATAATGAGGGAATGCCTAACTTCGGACATCATTACCACATATTTAAGGCCTCGTTCCTAAATTAGAAATAATTTATTTTTCAAGGCCTTATTTCAAGACACTATTTTATCTCATGAGACCTACCGATTCATCAAGGGGTTGTTTCAAGCCCCACCTGTCACTTACTAAGTCCACCGCATTCCACATATGTAAATGTTGAAATATTACATAAACATTCATATTAAAACTAGCATACAAAAAGTAAACATTTCAACCATAAACCATAAAGGGTGTAAAAATAGCACATCAATAGTCAAACATATCATAACTCATTGAATGCAATATGGAATATTGTATTATAATAAATAAACCTTAATCAAGAATAACATACAGTAAAGGATGTTGACATAGTTGAAAATTATCAGTAAAACATTTTGAGAGGAATATCTCTTTTTGGGAAATCATTTAAAAGTCACACATTTATAAAGGAAGTAATTTAGAATTGATTTTTGAATCAATATTTTCCATACCAATTTTAAACTTTTAAGAGAAATTAAAATTTTAAAACAATCATGTCCATTTAAATAAATCCATAAACCCATTTGGAAAACATAGACCTTAATGAGAAAGATTTAGAGGAAAAAATATTTAAAACAATTAAAATAATGTTTTAGTAAAATAGTACCTCAAAATAATCATTTTGAAATGACTTTAATGAAACATGAACATGTATAGTAATTATTTCCTAGAAAATACTTACACATAAAAAATCTCGGATAATAATGGGATTGAAGAATTAACCCTTACCTTGTACTTTCCTTTAGTCGAGGGTACATTTAGCCTCCTGTATAATGACCATAGTTTGTTGTTAAACTATTCCAGAACCATATTCATATTTATTATATCATTAATGATTCATTTATAATTTTATATTTCCCATTAATAATAATTTTCATGTTAAAGTAACATTTTGGGTAATAATTACTTTCTTTATCTTACGTGTTTTAACATATTATTCTTGATCGTATCCCATATATCATGATTTACATGCTACCAGAATATAAAAGGTGATTTATATATCATATATATTCCTAATATAAATATGTATAATAGATAGATATATGAAATTAAAAACAGTATTTATGGAGATGGTAGGCCGTACATACGCCCAAACGTTGTTTCTGTTTTCAAATCGTATTGAATGAAAGTAAGTGAATAAGAAATTTGAAAGTACACACACATATATATAAATTAGAATTATTATGTCATATATTAAAAAATTATTAATAATATATATTTTTATAATCATCGTTTAACGGTGAATGTGGAAATGAATCTCATCGCGTTGTGGAGAAGGTAAGCCATACGTATGCACAAGCGATGATGTCATTATCTTGATGGTGAAATCATATGTAATTGGATGGTATATTATATATATTTAATAATTAACATGTTATATTTATTATTTACATCAGTTATACTCATTATTATACCCATGCAAATAATGGCGTGTTGAATAACAATCTTCACCACGACATAGAGACAGAAATCTGTACGTACGCACATATGGTGACTTTTTCATTCATAGAATGGATATAATAATGAATGTGGTTGTATCATATTTATATTAACATAATATTATTTATATGGTATTATATTTATTATTTTTGTATGGAAAATACAAATAAAGAGGAAGTGGAAGAAGAAAAGAACACTGAAAGAGGTGATGAAATAATTACCTCTTCTTTGGGTGTTCCCATTTGATTTTAACAAAAGGGCTATTAGGTTAGATTTATGATCAAGGTAAGTCCTCTAGGATGATGTGAGGGATGTTTTGAAGAGATTTGGGTAGGGGTTGGATGAGCCAAATGGCTTAAGAGGTGTGAGTATGAGAGAAGGGTAAGTACCCTTTTATAAGAGAGGTGAGGGTCACTTTAGGAAAAGCTTGAAATATTAATTTCTTATAAAATAATTTTGCATTAAAAATAGCTCTAAATGGATTTAGTTTGATCCAAAGTTTGTTATGGGTCTAAATATTTTCAAAAAATAGGTTTTAGATATGTTTATGTCACCATATTAACCTTATCATTTAGATTTAACTCTTAGTTAAATAGTTTAACTTTTTCCATGTCTTCTTGTATTATTACATTACATGGATAATAATAATACAATAAAATGAAAAGAGAACATAAAGTGTTTCATTAATAACATATATATCATTATATAATTCATTTGGACGACCCTTAGTCTTTTATAACTATTATATAATTTAATAAAAATTATTTAAAAAAAACAAATTTATATCAATTTTAACAATATTCAATATTTAGTTATTTGGAAAGTCATAAAAACATTATTACATCTAAAAAATAAATTTATTCCACCCTAACATTTCATATTCACCTATAAAATTCTGAAATTTCATCAAAACTATGAAATTATATTTATTTAAATATTTATAATTCCATTTTTTATTCTTTCAATAATAAGGTAATTATTTCATCATCATTGTGTCATAAATAAATACAAATATTAAATTTCTAAAAATTATAAATAAAATACCATGATGTAGGAAATATTTTTTTCTTTATAATGAATACTTATAGTCTAATTTGTCATATTTATAACCCTATATTGAAAATGTTTTAATTATTAAAATTTGAATTTTTCACTTTTAAATCTTCTTTAAATAAAATAATAATAAATGTCATATCCTAATCCAAGTGGATCAAAAATGATAAAATTTTATTCCTATGGTTGGTTTTGGTAAAAAAACACTTATCCAATAAAATTAGTACATGTGTTAGGGTAATTATAATATATTTTTACGTTTTAATGCCCTATTTTCTTTTAACCGTGGTAAATAAAATTTAAAAGTAAATATTCACAAAAAATTATTTTCATTCTATTGATCAACATTTCACTTACTGATCTCAACTGGGTCTCTCCGATTTTTGAAATTTAATTCACAAAAGCGGTAAAATTACATTTTATGCAAACTTTAAAATGTTCCTAGAAGGTGGGTAAAAGACGGTAAAGAGATCAATAAAATTTTATACATCTAATATTATTGTAAAATTTCTCTAATGAGTTAAATTGAACATATATGGGTATTATGTATCTATTTTTAATTAAAATAAATTTAAATAAAATAAATAATTATTTAAATAAAAATTAGGTTTTAAATAATAATGCATTGTTTTTCACTATACATAGAAAATTGGATGTTTCAGAAAAAAACCAAAAATTCACCCTAAGTTAATTTTGATATTAAAAATTCAAAAATTATGCATATTTTAAAAAATTCAAAACATATAAGTTTCGTTTTTTAATTTAAAATTAAATCTCGTTGTCAAAACCAAAAAGTGGGTTTTTTTAAAAAGTAAAAACTATCAAAAGATTGTCATTTGTTTATATCTATTTTAAATTTGAAATTACTTATAATGAACTACATTGTATTAAATAATAAAAGTAAAATATAATTATCCTTCAAAACAACTCAAATGTATAATTTAACACTATAAATTATTTTTATTAAAAAAGATATTTTTAATAGAAATTTAGCATCTTTCATTATTCATCAAAATATGAAAGTTATAAGAAAGGCAACAGAAATTTATCCAAACTAAATTTTTATATCCCACTTTCTAAATAAGAATTTAATTTTTCCAAAGTTAATATAAAAGTTTCAAATATTTCATTTAAAAAGGATTCACCATTAATAGGCGGTAAAATTGCATTTTTTTTAAAAATACTTCTTTTAATTGAAAAATTGATTTTGCCTTTATATTATGTCTAAGAAACACAAAATATGAATGTAAAAATTATATAGGATATATATAAAATTCAAAATGTCGTTAATAATATTCATAAAAACTTTTAAAATGGCTAGTTTGATTGGTCATGATGCGCTTGAACATGGTGTTTCATGTTGCTCAAGATATTGAATTACTTTAAAGAGATAACGTACTATGAAATCACAGGGCGTTAAATATCCCCTATCAGTTTTCAGTGAACCATAATCACCATGTATATACTCACCCCTACATGGGATATTACCACATGAGTTTCATGTTATGAATATAACATAATGATCAGTGGTGACTTTTTTCGAACCAGTATCGTTGGAATATAGTGGAACTAAGAGGTGATGACTGTGTTATATGGCTAGACATAGAGATAATGAGTTGGAATTTCTTCTGTTATTATCTTATCCATTATTTTTCAGGTTGGTAGTTCCTTTCCTGTTGTTATTTTCCCCTTATATCTTTTATGTTACATTGTCACACTCTGAGTTATTTCATAAATGTTTTTTCATGCATTTATTATGATCTAAATGTTTCGGTATTTTATTATATTTCTTCATTTGTTTCATTGATCTTGTTTTGAACGTATGTAATGGTACATTGGATACGACCTCATATTTTAATTATTTTAATACTCAGTTCTAATCTCTAGGCCATATCATATTATAGGTGAGTTTGGGGTTTCACCCATGTCTTACTTCCATCCTCTTCGGGGCCCTGGTTGGTCAATTTGTAATAATATCAATATTTACACAATTCATTATAGATATTCATAATTATTATACAACCCATCACATATTGATAACTATATAAATGTGTTTTAAAATTTCATAAAAACATATATCATTCCACTATTTATTAATTAACCTATTGAAAATAAACAAGTCTTATGAAAACTTCCTCTGAAATTCATCATCTAATACATTTGAATAAATAATGTAAATGATATCATTATAGTATATATTGATTTAATAGTAATATTTCTTAAAATATGTTTTCATTTCCAAATAATAATTTTATAAATTCATTATAAATGTGATTTGAAAAAATAATAAATATCCTTTTTATATCGTCACTTTAAAAAACTAATGTTTCAAAAAATAATGGTTATATGATTTTCTTTTAAAAACCATTAATAATTTTAAAGACTAATTTATGTTGAAGAAAGTTCATAATGATAGGAAAATTTATTCATGCCATAAATTTATAAAAATATTATTTTCACACTTTTTTAATGAAAGTAAAATATTTCATGTAATGAAAATGAAAAGAAGACTCTTTTAAAACATTTTTAAATAATTTCTAATATAGTAGAAAAATACATTTAAAAATTCTTTTTTATTAAATATTAACTTCTGTAATTAATTTTGATGAAAATGGATATGGAAGAGCAATATTCACAATTAAAATGAGAAATGAGGCCATCTTTTAATTGAAACGTTATTTTGATCATTGGTGGAACAAAGAGTGGAAAAATAAAGAAATACGTGAGAACCACAGAAATAATAAGAGAATAAAATTTATGAGGTTTAAGATAGAGAGAGAGAGTTTACAATTCCCCTAATGGAAATTTAAATGTAAATAATCCTAATTAAAAAGTGAGATTATAACATAAACCCTTACATAATTGGTATCCTTTGAATTAAAACCTATTGTAGGGATAAATTTAGATAAATTAGAAAATAACCATAATTTCCATGAAATGCATCAAATATATTAATGGGATTTATATATGAAACAACACCAACTATAGTATCAAAAAACGAATATTTACTTTTTAACATTATTATAAGAAATAATGGATCAAAATATGAAGGAAAAATCATTTTGGATGTTTTGGGAGACTAGATAGATACTTGAAATCCATATTACTTTGAAAAAAAATCATAACAAGGAAAACATTATTTCATCTTTGAAGATCATTTAATTATTCCTTCATATCATCTATGTTAATGTAGAACATTATTAATGGTGAGATTAGTTTCTCAGTAAGGGAAAACGTACAGTTGAAGATATCAATGATCAAATAACTCATTAAAAACATGAGAGAGTGGATAATAAATTTAAATAACATTTAAAAAAACAAATTATCTTCAAAATGTATCCATGTAAACCATCAACATAATAATTACCAAGATAATAATACATGAAATATTAGTGAAGGAAACACATAATGACTAATGACATGATATTATTGTCAGGTCCACATTTCAGGTCATTATGTACTTTGTTTTTAAGGAATTTTTTGAATATATTTCAATAAATGGAAAGGTATACACAAAATATATAAATAATTTGGATATTTTTTTGTCTCATGAGACTTGTTAATGAATCGAGGGGCTATATATAACAAGGACTGACTGGTCACTTACATATCCCAAATGCTTTCTTCAAATGTTTAATCAATAATTTAATATAAAATAAATTTTTATTATCAATTAATAATTGTATGTATTGAATCTAAAATATGGAACATCAATATTTCCCCACAAAATGAAATATCTTTCTTGATAATCTTCCCTTAACAAAAACTATATATTGAAATGGTATGTGTTTAAGACAATATCAAAATAGTATAAATGATACTAAATTTACCGTTAAAACTAAAATTACAGGCTTATGGGATAAAAATAATGTCCAATGAACAATGGAGAGTGATATATTACATGATCATAAGAATGTGAATGATCATAAAATAAATTATAATTCATAAATTATAAATTGATGATTGATTACCATCCATTCATTATAAATTATGGTTTGAAATTAAATAAATTTTCATTATAATTAGAGAGTAAAATGTAATTGAAAGTATAAATATAAATTTCCATAAATATTTTGTAACATTTGTTTAAAAATGATTTTATAAATCATTTAAAAAATTTATCTATGAATTTTAGAAAATAATAAATCGTTATTATATTTTTATGAAAAAAATCCTGGAATAATAGAAAAAGTGTTTTCTTTATAAATACATAGATACTTATAGTAGAAAAAAATAGTGAATATATTTCATGAAGGTAGGAAGATTCAGTCATGGTGTATATGTTAAAAATAGAATTTCCTTCACACTTTAAAAAAAGAAAAAAGAGACATTTTTGAAGATCATAAAAAATATCCACTAAAAAGATTCTTACAAAAATCAAATTTACTAGATAAAGGAATTTAGAAAATTTTAAAACTTTATAAAAATTCTATAAAAAAATTTGATAAATATAGTTGGGGAAGATATAGTTTCCTATCCAAAATAAGAGAAATAATTTTCAAGTTTAATAAAAATATTCATTCAGTATTATTGAGTACCAATGATTAGAAAAGTTAAAAAAACACAGAAACCATAGAAATAACTATATTAGAGTTAATATATATGAGTTTTAATAATATAAAGTTCATATAATTCATCCAACACAAATTTACACATGAAAAATCCCAAGTAAGAGTGAGATTGTAAAATAAAATTGAATGGATTTAATACCTTTTGAATTAAAGCCCCTTAAAATAGAAAATGTTAATCCAAACCTCAAATATCATTAATAAAGAGGAATTAATGATAAATTTTTTCATAATCTTTGTATTTACACCATTTTAATTAAATGTGATGTTAAATATATAATATGTCTCAATATAGTGTAATTGAGATGAAAACACATACCTTGGATTCCTGCTTAGTCTGGATCATTGTATCCACCAAAATTACAAATTTAAATATTTTAAATAAATTATTTAAAAACTTTTTATCAAACACACAATTATATATATTTATATATATATATATATATTCCATTTATAGTCATTTTATAATAATTGGACATCCATTCATTAAGTAGTTGTTTCTTACGTTGACCACTAAATATTGTTCTGTCAATTTCCCCAGAAATATATTGGTATATTGACCATGGTTAAAGGTGTTATAAAATAGTTCCTTATTTTATAAAATGTTTATAATTTATTTAATAACAATTTTATTCATTGTATAAAAATTCAAAATCATCCAAGAATGCTGGTAATATTAAAATGAATGACCTCCTTTCATGGTGGTGGTAGTCCACATGTACACACGAGCAATGCTATTATTTCCTCAAAGAGGTAATGGTAAGAAGGTAGAGAATACATTATATTTAAATAATAATTATTATTTCACAAATATCAAACAAATTGATTAATTGATTATTTAGAACCATCAAGGTAAAGTGGTGATGAAAAACTAATTACAATGATATGGGGAGATTGTAGTCCCTATGTATACAAGACCATTTTTTTGTTTTACATAAAATTGAAATGAGATATAAAATGGATTTTTAATGTAACATCCCAAGTAATTAATGAATAATATATATTTTTATCTAATGATTAAGATAGTGTTTTAGAGGCTTAAAATGAAAATAAATACAATCTTATGCATGGAATACACTAATATTCTTAAAAGATTGTTTTACTTCCTTATGATGGAAAACCCTTTTTAAATATATCTTTTGACAATCTTATAAACTATGTTTGTCAAAATAAACTTATTCGTTATGATTGGGACATCAAAATTTACTTTGTGTGAATTTTTGGTATTTTTCTGACAATGTTCATTTTTTAATGAATAGTGAAAAATACTGCATTTTACATCAAAACTGCTTTTTAATATAATTTATTTATATGATTAGATTATATTTTTAATTGTTTTTGAAGTGAAATTAGAATATATTTTTACCATTTAATCCAATAGTGGTCATTGGAATCAATTTCACTTTGAAATTGGACTTAAACTGGTGTCAATCTTTTGATACTTATTGTTTCATAAAAACACGCTATTTGCTCTGACAGCGGGAATTAATTATTAAATTAATTAATTTGACTTATATGTATTTAATTTTTTAAAATATACTTCATTTTTGAATTCATAATATCAAATATAGCTTAGGGTGAATTTTTTGTAATTTTTTGAAAAACTTCAATTTTTGATTAATAGTGAAACCACTAAGTGGTACTTATAAAGACTGATTTTCCGTTTAAATAAAATTTTGCCATCATTGTGTTTTGAATTTAAAAAATCCGACATACATGGTTTTCATTAAGAAGTAAAATGTGGTTCAATGTTATTATAATAATTTTTTGTTGAATAGTAACTTATTAAGTTCTTAATCGCGATTAGTGGTAATTAGTGTAGTTTAAGGTAAAAATAATGCTTTAATAATATGAAATGACCTAGACACATGTCCCAACCTTATTGGTTGTGTCATGGCCGACCAAGACAGGCCATGTGTCAACTTGGGGACCCCATGGATCCACTTTGGTTGGGAAATGACATAAATTACTTTTTATTTAATGTAAAAATAAAAAATGACACAAACATAATATGTTTTACGAAAACAATTTTTACATGGTGTTATAAAGATCGGATTTTTGATTATAAATAGTCATTGGAAAGACAAAAATATTTCCTACATCATAGTATTTTTTTTATAATTTTTAGACATTAAATAATTTAAATTATTTATGACATAATAATGATGCAGCAATGACATCATTATTTGACGATTTAAATAAAATGGAAAGATAATGTAAAATCTATGAACTACACATGTCCAAAACCAATTGGATGAGTGGATTTCGAATCCTTATCACCTTATCCACGAATTATATCAATGTGGGACCTTTTAAAACCGAAACACATTTTCAAATAAAGTAATATTTCTTTACTTTCCAAAAGTGCCCCTCCTCTCCTCTTATAAAAGGCCCCCACCTCTACCTCATTTCACACACTCCTCAAGCCTTTGGCTCGGCCAAACCCTGCCCATTTACTCTCTCCACATCCCTCTCCTCATCCTAGAGGATTCCCTTTGGGCAGAATCCTTTCAAAGTAAGCCTTTAGGCTCAAATCAAAAGGAGTTTCACTTTTAAAGGTAATTCATTCTCTCATGTTCATTTGTTTTATTTTGTTTCTCCAACCCCCTAAACTCTTTTTATTTACTTATTTTGTAACAACACCAGTATCTTCAATATACTAGGATGTTGTTATAAGATTTATTCGAGCTACACTCTCACACAACTACATCAAATGGTTAAAGAACATACGGTTTCCGTGGATGGCGAAATTCTGCCTCCCGAAACGATGATTGTTCAATACTCATTTAACACCTTCAAGGGTGGCCATTATGATGTCACTATTTTTATATATGATATATAATATGTTTATTTTGTCTTTAAGCTTCTGTATTTTTCATTTTGGGCATACCTTTATGGTTTCCATTATGGGTAAACACGATATCTTCATTTAAGGAAGTGCGGACTACCGCCCCCTCAAAGTGATGTGATTCGTTAATGCCATATGTGGGACGTGTAAAGGATGGATTTAAAGTTATTATATATGATGTTATACTGGAATCATAATATACCTCTATATCATTATTATTTCTTTCCATTAAAGTATGAGATAGAAATGAAAGTAGCGTTCATGCGTACGTACGGCTTACCGTCTCCATGAACGGTGCATTTCATTTCTTATCCCCAAATGTAATGTACTATTAAAAGTACATGTATATAATGGATATATATAATTAATTATATATATAAATGATGAATATAATTCTGGAATTAAAATATACATACCTCTCATTTAGTTTTAATTCCATTAATATGAAAAAGAAATGAAAGTAGCATTCATGCGTACGTACGACTTACCGTCTCCATGAACGGTGCATTTCATTTCTTACCTCTAAATGATTATGTAATATTATAAATACATGTATATGCTGGATATATATGATATATATGATATCCAAATCAGGAATTTCATTCTGGATATAAAGAACTTTTGACCACACGAACAACATGTAATTGTAAGAAGTCAACTTTCGACTTAAGAACCAAATATTGACAAAACAAACATTATTAACTTAAATGGTTACATAATGTTTATAACATGGAAATAAGTGGTATAAAAGGAATAATGAACTTGAAAAAGGTTCATAATCAAGTAGAGATTAACTCAAGTTTATTATTCAGGAGATTAAGGAACGATCGAGTCAAGTCGGACCCGAGGTATGGGACTTCGTCTCAATCTCCTTTCATTGAGGCATATTTTATTTTATACACAACTTTCTTTTATACGGTGTATAAACCCCTTTGACTTTTATGTTTATTCAAAAGGAATCTTTTTTATATGAAGCATTTACTAAAGGACAAAAGGGAATGTTTTTGTCGTACGTATACGGCGACAACGACTTCTCTGCCGTCGTGACCGTTATTTGAGTTTTGGCTTCCTCTACAATCCATACCTTCTTTTTAAAAGAAAAATAAATACCATGTTTTACTTTTCTTTTATTTTGGTATTGAAAATGGTTTTCACAATGTTTTTTGTGTTGTATTGATATCTTGTGATTGAAATGTGGAAATGTTATGTTTCCTTTATTGCATGTTTTATGTGATACGATTATGTTATGGTTCTTGGGCATTATTTTGAAGACGGGTGGTTCTGTGATAAACTAAGGGTGGGTGAGCCCGATATAGCTCTCCAATGCATTGGGTAACGTGAAGGAGTGAAACGCTAAGGTTTCTTCGAAGAGATTTAGAGAATATACTGTGATGGGTATTCCAAATGTAACCAAGAGGGTTACCCCCTATGTGAGAATGTTATGAATGCCTCAAGTTACCTTTATGTCTTATGATTTCTATGATTTATTCATTATTTGATGAGGTATGTTAAAGTGATTATGTTTTATGGGTAATGTATGATTTCATTCTTATGTATATATGTACCCATGTTTCCTTTCCATGTTTTTATAACCCATACTGAGCTTTTTATGCTCATCCCAAGTTTTTTTGTAATGATTTTCACAGTTCAAGGGAAAGGTACATGATATGATGATAGTGTCAAGGAAGTGTCAAGAATGAATCCATGTTTTGTTTTAAATATGTTTCCATTGATGGGAATGAAGAATACTATCTTTATGTAACCACTTTGTTTATATGTGGAATGTAATGCATGTTTTAAGATCTAATTCTCTAAAACTCTAAACCCGAAAAGATCCTTAATGTGTAATCTTGTAATAACTCAAGATTAAGTAAGGTTTAAGGCTGGGGCCTTATAGTTGGTATCAAATGTCGGTTTAGATAACTTTGGGAGTTAGAATTCTATTAAATGATTATCCAAAAATATTTTTTTTTGAAATGATATAGCATTTGAAGATTACCATGTTGCTTCATCTAAGACGTGTTTGTTCAGAATGGTTTTCCATAGAGGAAACATGGAAGCAGTGCTAAGAAGGCATACAGAGGGAAATGACCTTCAAAATCAGCATATTGAGATGGTCAGAATCAGAATTGAGAAGTTTACTACAGTGATGGCTCAGTTGAATCAGGTGATAAATGGTGGTTGTGTTATTGATGATATTTTGGTGTTTTCTAAAAGTAAAGAGGAGCATGAAAGTCATTTAAGGGTTATCTTGCAAACCTTAAAAGAAAAGAAATTGTATGGGAAATTCAGAAAGTGTGAGTTTTGGTTGCAACAAATTTCTTTCCTTGGTCACATTGTTTCTAAAAATGGAATAACTGTTGATCCTGCAAAAACAAAAGTTGTGGAAGAATGGCCAAGACCCACAAATGTAACCGAGATTCGTAGCTTCCTTGGTTTGGAGGGCTATTACCGAAGGTTTGTTAGAAATTTTTCACGGTTATCTAGTCCAATGAATAAGCTAACTCGGAAGGGTGTTAAGTTTATCTGGACAAAAGAATGTGATGATTGTTTTCAGGAATTGAAAAGAAGATTGGTGAATGCTCCAGTTTTGGAACTACCTTCCAGGAATGGTGAGTTTATTATATACAGTGATGCTTCATTGAAAGGACTTGGTTGCGTCCTAATGCAGAATGATCAGGTAATTGCTTATGCTTCACGGCAGTTGAAAACTCATGAGGTAAATTATCCTACACATGTTTGGAATTAGCTGCTGTTGTTTTTGCTTTAAAAATTTGGAGGCATCATTTTTATGGATTAAAGTGTGAAATATATACCGATCACAAAAGTTTAAAGTATATATTCACTCAGAAAGAGTTAAACATGAGACAGAGGAGATAGCTAGAATTAATCAAGGATTATGATTGTACAATTAATTACCATCCAGGAAAAGCAAATAAAGTGGCTGATGCTTTGAGTCGAAAAAGTAATTCTTCATTAACAATGTTGCGTTTGGAACGTGATCCTTTGGTTAAGGATTTGATGAACTTTGGCATAGAAGTTGTTGGTGCAGGGAGTCCTTCTGTTTTGTTTCAGGTATCAGTGAGATCATCTCTATCAGATAGAATCAAGCAAGCACAGAAGCAAGACAGTGAGTTGCAAAAAAAGGTAGAGCTGGTTCAGAAAGGTAAGTTGCCTGAATTCGTCATTGATAATGATTGTGTTTTGAGATTTGGGAAGAGATTGTGTGTGCCTTGTGATTCACAGTTGAAGAGAGAGTTGTTATGTGAAGCTCATAGTTCTCCGTTTTCAGTTCATCCGGGAAGTACTAAGATGTATAGAGATCTGCGGGAGTATTACTGGTGGGATGGAATGAAAATAGATATTGCTGATTTTACTGTGAAGTGTTTGACATGTCAACAGGTTAAAGTAGAGTGGCAGTTACCTAAAGGGATGCTTCAGCCTTTACCAGTGCCAGAGTGGAAATGGGAAAACATATCCATGGGCTTTGTTGTGGGATTACCGAGGACATCTCGAGGTAATAATGCAATCTGGGTTATTGTTGATCGCTTGACCAAATCTGCTCATTTCCTTTCTATACGAGATACTTTCTCTCTAGATCAACTTTCCTGTTTGTATCTTAAATATATAGTCAGGTTACATGGAGTTCCTCTCTCCATTGTATTGGATCGTGATCCCAGGTTTACTTCTAACTTTTGGAAAGGCCTTCAGAAGTCGTTGGGTACTGAATTAAATTTTAGTACAGCTTTTCATCCTCAATCAGATGGGCAGTCCGAACGAACAATTCAGACCTTGGAAGATATGCTACGAGCTTGTTCGATGGATTATCAGGGAAGTTGGGACCAACATCTTTCTTTGGTTGAGTTTTCTTATAATAACAGTTTTCATTCCATTATACAGATGGCACCGTTTGAGGCATTATATGGGAAGAGGTGTCGAACTACAGCTTTCTGGGATGAAGTGGGTGAAAGGAAGTTGATGGGACTAGAATTGGTAGAAGAGATGGTAGAAAAAGTTCAGCTGATTCAGAAACACATTAGAACAGCTCAGAGCAGGCAGAAGAGTTATGCGGATTACTGGAGGAAGGATCTATCTTTCGAGGTAGGTGATCATGTTTTTCTCAAGGTTTCTCCTTGGAAAAGTGTGATGAGATTTGGTAAGAAAGGAAAGTTGAGTCCAAGGTTTATTGGACCATATGAAATTCTGGAGAGAGTTGGATCAGTTGCATACTGAGTGGCTTTACCTCCGAGTTTATCTCAGGTACACAATGTTTTTCACGTTTCGATGTTGAGAAAGTATATGCCAGATCTATCTCATGTTTTGAGTCCAGAGGTAGTTCAGCTGGAAGAGAACCTATCTTATAAGGAACAACCAGTCCAGATTCTTGACTACAGGGAGCAAGTGTTACGGAATAAGGTGATTCACCAGGTAAAGGTTTTGTGAAAAAACCACATGATTGAAGAGGCAACATGGGAATCTGAAAATGCAATGAGGGATAAGTACCCCCATTTATTGGATAAGTAAATAAATTGCGGGGACTCAATTTTCTAAAGCGGGGAAGGATGTAACATCCCAAGTAAGTAATGAATAATAGATATTTTTATCTAATGATTAAGATAGTGTTTTAGAGGCCTAA
Source organism: Viscum album (assembly GCA_963277665.1). Lineage (NCBI taxonomy): Eukaryota > Viridiplantae > Streptophyta > Magnoliopsida > Santalales > Viscaceae > Viscum > Viscum album. Next base: position 1,781,643,215 of record OY728157.1, read on the forward strand.
AATGAAAATAAATACAATCTTATGCATGGAATACACTAATATTCTTAAAAGATTGTTTTACTTCCTTATGATGGAAAACTCTTTTTAAATATTTCTTTTGACAATTTAATAAACTATTTTTGTCAAAATAAACTTATTTGTTATGATTGGGACATCAAAATTTACTTTGTGTGAATTTTTGGTATTTTTCTGACAATGTTCATTTTTTAATTAATAGTGAAAAATACTGCATTTTACATCAAAACTACTTTTTAATCTAATTTATTTATATGATTAGATTATCTTTTGAATTGGTTTTGAAGTGAAATTAGAATATATTTTTACCATTTAATCCAATGGTGGTCATTGGAATCAATTTCACTTTGAAATTGGACTTAAACTGGTGTCAATCTTTTGATACTTATTGTTTCATAAAAACACGCTATTTGCTCTGACAGCGGGAATTAATTATTAAATTATTTAATTTGACTTATATGTATTTAATTTTGTAAAATATACTTCATTTTTAAATTCTTAATATCAAATATAGCTTAGGGTGAATTTTTTGTAATTTTCTGAAAAACTTCAATTTTTGATGAATAGTGAAACCACTAAGTGGTACTTATAAAGACTGATTTTCCGTTTAAATAAAATTTTTCCATCATTGTGTTTTTAATTTAAAAAATCTGACATACATGGTTGTCATTAATAAGTAAAATGTGGTTCAATGATATTATAATAATTTTTTGGTGAATAGTAACTTATTAAGTTCTTAATCGCGACTAGTGGTAATTAGTGTAGTTTAAGGTAAAAATAATGCTTTAATAATATGAAATGACCTAGACACATGTCCCAACCTTATTGGTTGTGTCATGGCCGACCAAGAAAAGCCATGGGTCAACTTGGGGACCCCATGGATCCACTTTGGTTGGGAAATGCCATAAATTACATTTTATTTAATGTAAAAGTAAAAATGACAAAAACATAATATGTTTTACGAAAACAATTTTTACATGGTGTTATAAAGATCAGATTTTTTATTATAAATAATCATTGGAAAGATAAAAAGATTTCCTACATCATAGTAGTTTTTTTTATAATTTTTAGACATTAAATAAATTAAATTATTTATGACATAATAATGATGCAGCAATGACATCATTATTTGACGATTTAAATAAAATGGAAAGCTAATGTAAAATCTATGAACTACACATGTCCAAAACCAATTTTATGAGTGTATTTAGAACCCTTATCACCTTATCCACGAATTATATCAATGTGGGACCTTTTAAAACCGAAACACATTTTCAAATAAAGTAATATTTCATTACTTTCCAAAAGTGCCCCTCCTCTCCTCTTATAAAAGGCCCCCACCGCTACCTCATTTCACACACTCCTCAAGCCTTTGGCTCGGACAACCCCTGCCCATTTACTCTCTTCACATCCCTATTCTCATCCTAGAGGATTCCCTTTGGGCAGAATCCTTTCAAAGGAAGCCTTTAGGCTCAAATCAAAAGGAGTTACACTTTTAAAGGTAATTCATTCTCTCATGTTCATTTGCTTTATTTTGTTTCTCCAACCCCCTAAACTCTTTTTATTTACTTATTTTGTAACAACACCAGTATCTTCAATATACTATGATGTTGTTATAAGATTTATTCGAGCTACACTCTCACACAACTACATCAAATGGTTAAAGAACATACGGTTTCCGTGGATGGCGAAATTCTGCCTCCCGAAACGATGATTGTTTAATACTCATTTAACACCTTCAAGGGTGGACATTATGATGTCACTATTTTTATATATGATATATAATATGTTTCGTTTTTCTTTAAGCTTCTGTATTTTTCATTTTGGGAATACCTTTATGGTTTCCATTATGGGTAAACACGATATCTTCATTTAAGGAAGTGCGGACTACCGCCCCCTCAAAGTGATGTGATTCGTTAATGCCATATGTGGGACGTGTAAAGGATGGATTTAAAGTTATTATATATGATGTTATACTGGAATTATAATATACCTCTATATAATTATTATTTCTTTCCATTAAATTATGAGATAGAAATGAAAGTAGCGTTCATGCGTACGTACGGCTTACCGTCTCCATGAACGGTGCATTTCATTTCTTATCCCCAAATGTAATGTACTATTAAAAGTACATGTATATAATGGATATATATAATTAATGATATATCTAAATGATGAATATAATTCTGGAATTAAAATATACATACCTCTCATTTAGTTTTAATTCCATTAATATGACAAAGAAATGAAAGTAGCGTTCATGCGTACGTACAGCTTACCGTCTCCATGAACGGTGCATTTCATTTCTTACCTCTAAATGATTATGTAATGTTATAAATACATGTATATGCTGGATATATATGATATATATGATATCCAAATCAGGAATTTCATTCTGGATATAAAGAACTTTTGACCACACGAACAACATGTAATTATAAGAAGTCAACTTTCGACTTAAGAACCAAATATTGACAAAACAAACATTATTAACTTAAATGGTTACATATTGTTTATAACATGGCAATAAGTGGTATAAAAGGAATAATTAACTTGAAAAAGGTTCATAATCAAGTAGAGATTAACTCAAGTTTATTATTCAGGAGATTAAGGAACGATCGAGTCAAGTCAGACCCGAGGTATGGGACTTCGTCTCAATCTCCTTTCATTGAGGCATATTTTATTTTATACACAACTTTCTTTTATACGGTGTATAAACCCCTTTGACTTTTACGTTTATTCAAAATGAATCTTTTTTATACGAAGCGTTTACTAAACGACAAAAGGGAATGTTTTTGTCGTACGTATGCGGCGACAATGACTTCTCTGCCGTCGTGACCGTTATTTGAGTTTTGGCTTCCTCTACAAGCCATACCTTCTTTTTAAAAGAAAAATAAATACCATGTTTTACTTTTCTTTTATTTTGGTATTGAAAATGGTTTTTACAATGTTTTTTGTGTTGTATTTATATCTTGTGATTGAAATGTGGAAATGTTATGTTTCCTTTATTGCATGTTTTATGTGATACGATTATGTTATGGTTCTTGGGCATTATTATGAAGACGGGTGGTTCCGTGATAAACTAAGGGCGGGTGAGCCCGATATAGCTCTCCAATGCATTGGGTAACGCGAAGGAGTGAAATGCTAAGGTTTCTCCAAAGAGATTTAGGGAATATACTGTGATGGGTATTCCAAAAGTAACCAATACGGTTACCCCCTACGTAAGAATGTTATGAATGCCTCAAGTTACCTTTATGTCTTATGATTTCTATGATTTATTCATTATTTGATGAGGTATGTTAAAGTGATTATGTTTTATGGGTAAAGTATGATTTCATTCTTATGTATATATGTACCCATGTTTCCTTTCCATGTTTTTATAACCCATACTGAGATTTTTATGCTCATCCCAAGTTTTTTTGTAATGATTTTCACAGGTCAAGGGGAAGGTACATGATATGATGATAGTGTCAAGGAAGTGTCAAGAATGAATCCATGTTTTATTTTAAATATGTTTCCATTGATGGGAATGAAGAATAATATCTTTATGTTACCACTTTGTTTATATGTGGAATGTAATGCATGTTTTAAGATCTAATTCTCTAAAACTCTAAACCTGAAAAGATCCTCAATGTGTAATCTTGTAATAACTCAAGATTAAGTAAGGTTTAAGGCTGGGGCCTTATAGTTAATAAATATAAAAACACCTCAATATATTCAATTCAAATTTCTAATTATTTTTTGATAATTATTGATGATTTAGATAAGGTTTTTTTAGAATAAAACTTGAAAAATCTCATTAAGAACATACACCTCTTAATTTAGAAACTCCCTTTATCTAAAATATTAAACCTACTTGAAGTGGTGTATTGAGAAGAAAAAAATATCTATATAATGAAAAATAATTTTAGTAATGTATATTTTTAGAGATTGATTAATATAGTCCCCTCATGAAGTGTGGAGAATATTTGATTGTGGTTTCCTTTTTATAGGTGAGGTGGGTAGAAAACGTGTAAATAATTTAAACTTTATTCTATAAATTCTGTCTCACTGAATTAATTTGTCTCAATATTATAATAAATTTGAATTTAATGAGGTTAAGTTCTAAATAAAAAATAAATTATATTTAATCATGTGATCAATGTTATCTTGAAGCTTTATCCATTTGTTTTAACCCTTTTAACTCATTTAGCACATAACCAAGGTGATAAATCTTTACGATGGTTACAATTAATTATGAAATTTTTTTTCTAATAATTGTTACCTAATATTATGTACTATAATAAATAATATTAGTCACATTTTATAAGATTCAAATATTAGAATATGAAGTAATTATTTTTAATATAAGTTCGCAACCGACAATAAATTTTTTTAAAAATGACTACCTAATCATAAAATTGATTTTATACAGAATGAAGTATAATATTGAACAAAATGAATTAATTTTGATTTTTCAAATAAATTTAGTCTTAGTTTTCATTCAAATGTAATAAAAACTGGCCATAAAATTTTAAATACATTATTAAAAATGGAAAACCATTTTTTTTGGATAAAATCATTACATATATTTTAAAAATGGTGAACCTAGATTTAAAGGGTCAACATTTTATTTTCTAAATTCATTTTAATAATTATTAAATATATTTTTTTATAAAAAAGTTTTCATAAATTTTCAATTCATTATTATTTGTTGATAATTTCATAAAAGAGCTTATATTTGTAAAATGAGTATTTTTCAATATTCTCTAAAAATTGAACTATTCCTAAATACTCTAAAAACTCATTATAATATGATAATGATATAATGAATTAAAAAATGAAATTCAATTCATAAAATTCATGTTATAAAATTTTGTAATATTGTTTTTAATCGCATTCTTGAATAATGTTATGTGCATTATTCTATAGTTTCTTTAGAATAAAATGTTTACAATCTATAATTAAAGCTAATGTGTTACATTTCACCCCCATAAAAAATCTCAGCCTTGAAATTTTCAAAATTTTAAATTAGGAAAAAATATGTGATGTTATTAATTATAAATTCTTCATGTTACCATATTTCCTCTTATATATTATTATTTTTCAAAAGTACTTTTATCAGTAAGTCATCCGATTCCACAACACATTTTTTCAAGGGTCAGAAATATAGATAGTGAATTCACACTAAGATATAACATGACCCGATTATATTTAATTATATCTAAGTTCAAGTTTTTTCTCTTATATACATCTTCAATAAAGAGATATAGAGACATCAACCACTTCAAAGAGTCAATGTAAAATTTCCAAATGGCAATTTACAATTAAATTTTTTTCCAAAACCATAAAATAACCAATGTACCTAGGACACAATTTCCCTTTCTCTACAAACCATAAAATACCCTTTTATTCAGATAAATTCATGAAAAAATATCCCCTTCTTCATATTATAGATTCTTAATTTTTTATTTTCTTATATCTTTTTCTTAATTTCATGTTCCTTGCTAATAATATGAATAATTTTAACATTTTACATTATATCCTTAGAATGTATTGAGCGTAAAATAGCCCTTTCACCAACTTCATCCAAAATAGTTGGGGTATGAAATATTTTCACATATAATTCTTCATGAAGTTCCATTTGAATACTTGAATGGAAGTTGTTATTATAAGAAAATTTATTCAAAATCTATTAATAATCACCAATTCCTTGAAATTCAAGTGAACGTAACATTAACATGTATTTTAATGTTTCAGTTACCATTCATCCTATCTTTTTATCTGAGGATGATATGTAGTTCTCAAATATATCTTTATGTTGAGATACTTATTAATTATTTTCCATAATTTTGATGTAAATTATGGGTTACGATCAGATATATTCTATATAGATGTATCATTATGTCTCAATAAATCATCAATATAGAGTTGTGCGAGGTGTCCAAGGGGTATATCCTCTCATATAAGTAGGAAATGTGTATACTTTCTAGGGAAATTAACAATAACCCATATTTAATATTTTATTTTATAATTATTTGGAAATATAGTGACTAAGACCATAATTATATCATCCAATTTTTACAAACTAATAGGGATAGATTTTATAAATCATTTAGGTCTTTTTTCATCCTCCTTGAGTTATTGATAAAACAATAATTTTGATACATAGTTAGTGACTTCCAAATTTATATTATCCAACCAATGATATTATCTTAAATCCAAATATAACTTGTCCCAACAAGGTTTCATAGTGAAATTTGAGGCATGGGATTCATAAAATAAGTCCCTCTTCATCTCAGGTATTGATGGAACACATTTCCTCCCTCTAATTTTTACCAAGATATCATAAAAAATATTTTTCATGATTTCCAAAATTCATATAACTATTTTTTTGGTAAACTCTTTTCATAATGATGGGACATTTTTATCTTATCTTGTAATTTATTTTGAGAATTAATTTGAAATGGAATGATTTTTTCCTTTCCCTAATAGATCTCATATAAAACATTATTAAATTCATGAATAAAATATATTTTTATCCCCATTTTATTAAAAAAGAAATGATATTTCCAGATAAATACAACGTCCACCTTTATTGTCTTTTATAGGGTGGTAGTTTATATAGAAATCGTAATGCATGATTATATATATCAATATCCTTTGCCTCGTGTTGATATCTTTTTATGAAAAGTTGTTTTTCAAACATTTATGATCCTTATATATTTGATATCATACACCATATAGATAATGCCTCCATATCTTCAAGGAAAATATTAAATATACCCAAAAAAGATATTGGGATGGATAATTATATTAATAAATCAGTAAATGTCTTGTTACATGAGAAATAACTCTATCATTCTACATAAGGATACATCTGAGTCCTTATATTGATAGATCACTATATATCACATGACCATACCTTCTTGATGGTAATTTCAATATTGGTTCATTAACCCATTTCATCATTAATTCCATAAAAAAAATATTTACATTATCCTAACCATATGAACATAACCCAATTATGATTAAAAATAGTTAATAGGCTTTCTATTTTAGAAATTTTTTGATCAAGGTGTCAATATTAACTACATAATCAAAGGAAACTACATACATAAACTATGTTCATTGGTGTTAGACATTTTCAAAATTCCATTATACATTAATAATAAATTTGTATTCCATCATTATTGTTAATATAACTATATAATGAAACATCATGATTCCATAATTTTAAAAAACTAAATTTAGCATATAACTCCTTCTGTCGATGAGTTTCAAGAATTATTCTAAATGGATTTTTTTCTCTCTATAGATATTTGAGTATACAAAGATTTCATAAGTAAATAACCCAAAATATTTATCAAGATAATATTTGAATACATTGTTATTCAGATCTTTAAAAAGGTGGGTTAATTATTTATTCTATAGTGAATTACTGTAAACTAATAATGTCCATACCTTGTGTAAAATATCATATTTGGAAATCTTTCTTAATCGCAGATTATGATATCAAGAATGACAATAAATAATTGATAAAATATTTAAATCATATAATTTAATAAAAAACAAATCAATATGAGTTAGATGATAATTTTTGTTTTTTATAATGTCATAAATTTACTTCTAGTCAATGAAAAATATCATAGACTCATCCTTCTCTCTAATGAAAAGAATAGTGTAATCCCAATGTGAAACACTAGGGTAAATGAATCAATTATTACACAACTAATAATTTTTTTCTTTCATTTTATTAATTCCACATCACTTATTACATAAGGAGTCTAAGGTATTGGATTTAGATCAGGTATTTGTTCAATGGAAAGCATAACATCATGCTTGAGTGGATTACCAAGTACATATTCATGAAACAGAACAAAATATTCCTGAAAAATATGTACATATTGTGATATAATTATACATTCACTATCCATATATTGTGTTCCCTATTATTCTACTAGAATTTCATTATAGGTATATACTTTAGTGGTATCCATACATGATTCAAATGATGGAATTTCCCCTATAAATACATGTGATTCCACACCCCCTTTTCAAATAATAGTCTCCTTATCCAGAAAAAAAAATTTAGCATTTAAATTTGATGTCCAATCCATACTAATGTATATATCAAAGTTTACCATTGGTATAATAACCAAATTTCTAAATATGGGTTTTTATGCATCCTAATTAGGAAGGATGGCCATATCATTATTAGTATAATATTTATACCATTTGTCTTGATTGTAAACTTCTTTATTAAAGTGGTGCGAAATGATTTGTTATTATTGGAAGACATGGAAGATATAAAACCATGTGAATATGTAGAATCAAATAAATTAATATATAAGTTTTATTTTAATACCAAATTACCGTTCACAACATATTTAGGAACATCAACATGAGCTGTAGTAATCAAATAATCTTCCCCCTTGGACACTTCAGCATTAGATCCCTTGAAAATTTAGAAATTTGTTTAAATAATTCCCAATATCACTATAGATTAGGCAATTTATAACTGTTCTTTCATTATTTACCATCCCTTCATGAGAGAGATAGATATTATCTCTATAGATTTTGAGAGAACTCGTTTCCTTTTAATAATTTTAAAAGATGTTTCTTCCCATAATTATTTCATTATGAAACTTTATATTTCCATTTTCTTTGACACTTTTATACTTACTTATTTCTATGAAAAAACTTATTTTCCTGATTTCCCATGAATATATAATACCTAGAATATTTTTAATATGTGTTGATGGAACATGAAATTATAGCATCATATAATGAAAATGTTTCGGAGACCAGTTCCCTTTGGAGGTTTGGGTTAATCCCAATAAAGAAACAGTCAATCGTTCTCTCTTAATTGTGAATGTTTTCTGTCATATTCCTTTAAAATCGTGTGAATCTTACCTCATATTCAAAGAAAACCTTTTAATTACCTATTCTTTATGTTTTATAAATTCTCTCCATTCTAACTAATTTATCTTGAGGAAAATATATCTCAAATAATATAACTTTCAAAAGTATCTATTCTATAATTTCAATTTCATTATCGTTGTTATTATTCTAGATTAATAACCATCCTTAATAAATAACTCCTCTTAAAAAATATAATTTCAGGATAAATTTACCCCTTCTGTTACATCCCAAATATAAATATATCCTATCAAGGGACTTTATCCATTGTTTATCCACCAATATATTATTTTTTATATTAAAATATGGATTATTATAACAAATGAATAAATCTAGAAAAGTTTTATTGTGTTATGGAAAAAAAATTCTATATGCTCAGTGTTTTTTGTAATTGGTTGGGATAATTTCCCAATATATGCATGATCTACTTATATTAAACACCTATTGTATTGAATTACTATTAAGGGTGATCCCTCAATTGACTAATTGTGTTTATATGATTTCCATTTTTTCCTCTAGGAACCATATAACAGGGAAAAACAATTAGCTCATAACAACATGAATATTGAGTTATATTATAAAAATCCCCAAAAGTTATTGAACATTGTATATTTTCGTCAAAAATCAAATGATAACAATGTTCTTATGACATCTATCTCTCAAGGATACTACTGAAGACCATTTCTTTCCAACTATAATGATCCCAAATTTAGTAACCCAAAGGCAGTGTTTACTTTAATACATATATAAAAAATAAAATGGATTTCTATATAATGGACTTATTAATTTATCTATCTTAGGAGACTATATATATTTATATATGAAATATTTATATATTACACTAGAAAAATAAAACATAGCATGAAAAACATTATTTCATACAAGAAGATCAGTAAAAAAGTTTGTCATTATATCATAGGGAATGGAAATCATAATAAAGGATGACCTAAGATTCTTATTAAAGGGAAAAGAACCAAAAATATATCATGACTAGATAAGGAAATAAAATATGTAATAGTATATAATCAATACAAATTCCATTTATTTAAAAACGTGATCTTCAAAATGTATCCATTGAAAATATCAACATAAGAATCGAATGTATAATAATAATTTAAATCGTAATTGAAGAATCATAGAATTTCGAACACCATTTTCTTACCATAAAAGAATCATTCAAGGACATTAGAAAACATAATGTCAGTGTAGAAGCCTTTGGCCCAAAATATTGGAATCTAATGCCCCAAATAAACCCTTCACACAATTTATTTGATACCAGGTGTAATAGTCTAGATTTAACCATCATTATTTAAAAAATCCAATTTTTTTTAAAATCTTATATAACAATAATATTCTCATGATTAGATCTTATGGAGTTAAAACAAATCATTATATACTTAAGTCAATATATACCTCTGAAACTAATAAATATAAAAAAATTATTTATAATTCTCCAAAAAATATTCCACTCATTCTTCCTTATAGACATGTCATCTCTTCTAAATTTATTTACAACTGTGTGAATATAGATCATAAGAGAGGGTGAGGTCAAACATTTAGTATTGGAAACATATAAATAGAGATGTTAGAGCATAAAAATAATATAAATAAAATAGAAAGAATGGATAATAAAAATACGTCAATAATAAATTCAATTTGAGAGAATGATATATCCATTATAATATTGGAAATCAGGGATACCATTAATTATTGATAAAATAATGATGGAATTCACAATCTAGCTTATTAAAAAATGATTTCAAGGGCTTCTTTCAAGAAATTACACTTATATGGAGAGAGGAATACACAGTAACCTAATCTATTTTGTCTCCTAATAATTTTTTATGAATCAAGTGGATATATAATTCCAATCCATGCCCATAAAATTATTACATCCAATGAATTAATCATAAGATAAAATGAATAATGAAAGTTTCTAATAATAATTTGTATAGAAGAAACAATAATATAGATTTTCCATATATCCCTAATCATGTATATATAATTTCAATATGTAATAAACCTTCATTAGGAGTCAATAATCATAATGATTATTAATACATCACTATCCAATAATGAAAATATCATTCTAGGTGAACATCCTCTAATATGAATTATGTAAAATTTAATGTTCACACTTTATAAAAGAATGACTACATAACTAAAAAAATACTAGAACATAATAATAATAATCCATCTAGATAAATAAGGTGTATGGTGGAAAACGAACATGATCCCAATATAATAAAGCAAATATCAAAGTATGTTTACATAGATAAAAAATCCTTAAAAATAATTCTTGAATGATACCATCTAAGAAGGGATAAAAAATATTATTGTTTGGTATCGTGAATTCAATCCCCAAAATGGTAAATATAAATAATAGAGTATATCAAGAAACATAAATACCAAGAAGTAAAATCTTTTTTAATATGAAAGGTAAAATAGATGTGGAAACATAGAAGAGATTTTAAAGAACATTTATATCATTATCATAAGACACAAAGTGAGGGGTCACTTTAGAAAGTAATTTTCAAAATTGTTAATTGAATTATTATGAAAAGTTATACTTTTAAAAATAATCTTCAATAATGGATCATTGAAAATGAAATAATGTTTTCCTAAAATAAATGTGGTGTGGAACATAAAACACATGATTTTTGAAAGGCAAAACTTTTCAAAACATCTTATTACACTTTTTTTTAAATCCACTCTATAAAAAGTGCATTAAAAATTTATTTATATTGAAATATATTTTTCACAAAATAGTAATAAAAAATAAAGTATAAAAAATATTTTTTTGGAATAACACACATTGATGAACATATAAAATGATAAATATTTATAAATCAATTATGGATATTTGATTTACTAATAACACTTATGAGTAACATATCATAAGAAGTGAGAAATAATTTTACAAGGTTTTATATATTAGGAATGTAAATACCTAGAAAAAATATCTAATAATAAAACATAAAATAATAAAACGGAAAATTTTAAACAATTTAAATGAAATTAGTTCAAGAGAATGATCATAACTCAATGAATTAATGTTGAGTTACCATAGATACTTATAATTTGGGAAACTACTAAATCAATATCAAATTAAATAAGGGAAAATTAATTAGAAAATAAACCCCTCCAAATAAAAATGTTATTATAGAAATACCTCATTGGTAATAAAATATACCATAGGATGAAAACATCATGAACAAAAAATTTATGTCACAAAGAATCAGAATTGAGACCATGAAAAATCTTACATCGGTCCTAATTATTTCTGCAATTATATTGAATTTCCTGAATAATTTATTTAATTTAATTTTATACAATTATATGAACCATATAAATAATGATATCCATTGATTATACTCATATATAATCATTCTATATATATATATTAGTTATATTTTACCTATTTTTAATGTTGTGTGTTTATGATTTTTATCATTTATATAGTTTTTTTCATGAACAATGTTTATATTAATTAATATATAAATGTTTATATTTATTAGATAATTTATTGAACTATAATATATGATACAATCTATTTTATAAATATATAATTTCATTCTTTGGGTGTTTTGATTATCATCTATGAAAATGAATTTGGAAATGATATTGTATCTTTGACATTTAACAAAGAAACGTTTTTTTAATAATTTTATGTTGAAAATTAATGTAACAAATATATAACCAATAAAATAAATATTTTATTTTTAATATCATATTATCCCAGAATATAATTTTATATATTCATCCATGATTAGAATTGTTCAAGTAGGTGGTTAAACCAACCCAAACATGAACATACCATGATTTATAGATGATTATGAGGAGATTTAGTAGGAAAAACATTATAAAATAATTATTATTATTTTATGTTGTGTTTATTAGTGTTCTATATCAAAATTACGAATAATTATAATAATAATATAGTTTATATGAAGTCATTAAAAAGAAGAAATATAGTGTTTTCCTCTTCATTTGGTAGTTTAGGGAAATTAATTTTATAATGACTATATATTTTCCATATCATTAATATATTTCTCAATTAGTCTTACAGTAAAAATTATAATTATATAAAAATAATTTATACCTTAAAACTATTCTTATAATAATCCATGGAAGGAGGTAATGACTAAAAAACATTTCGTTCCAAGGAGGAGGTAGTTCATAGATTTGCATGGATGATGATTTTGTTTTCATAGAATGAGATAAAGGAGTCAAATGGTTTATTATCTAAAAATAATAAATAAATTACAAATATAATTATAATAAATTAAATTACCTTTTTATCTATCCATGTTAGGAATTTAAGGAAAATGAACAAGTTACTTTATGGAGGCAGTAGTCCGCACACTCATACATTTCACATTATAATTTTTCTTAATATAGAAAGGAAATAGTGGTCAATTTTTATACCATAATTATAATTACATATAAGATTAATATTTATAATTATTTTATCATTTTAATATGGTTTATTATAATTTTAGGGTGAAGAAGTTATCATAATGAAATAGAAATGAGCAAAGAGCAGTAAAAACATTATACCTCGCTTCTCAGATTATCTCCTTTGCAATAGTGGTTAGTCATTTTGGGAATGGTATTTTGAGAATACCATAAACTCATCAACATTTATAAGAGTTTTTAGAAGATATTTTCAGGTGTAATTTGGGATGAATTTATGGGTTTCTGGTTTAAGGGGAAGTAAGGAGAGAGATACCCTTTTAGTAGTGAAAAGGAATAATTTTTTTTGTAAATACCCTTAAGTTTTTAATAATGGTATGTAACTCTACATGAAATTGGTTAAGAAACTAAGAAAAGTTTTGTGGTAATGATATAAGGTGAATAAATTCTAAAAAAATTCCACACTTATTTTAAATATGTGTTATACAATCTAATCTTAGATTTTTCAACTTTTACCATTTTATCTTCTACCACAGTAACTATTTGTTACCCAATGAATCTTATATTTATTATCAAAAATAAAATGGACTATAAAATATAATTTGAAACAAATGATTTTTTATTTTAAATATATATTTATTTTATTCAATTTCATAAATTTATTAATATTATTTCAAAAATACTAATTCTAAAATGTATTAAAAATAGTTTTATAAATAATTCAAATTAAGTTTTATAATATCAAATGTAGGTTTTCTACTTAAACATAACATTTTATAACACATAATTTTATTTCAAAACATATTTTTTTTATGAATATGGTTTAAAAAATCTCTGACTTGTACATACATACAAATTGTTACATAAAATCACAGAATTTTGTAAAAATGGTATATTTCACTATTCACATTAAAATCAATATTTTCAAAAAAAAAATATAAAACATTATTCATAATAAAAAACATCTATTATAAATTTTTTTCTGATTTTTATAAATTTAAATTCTAATATTTTGAAATTAAATTTTTTGATAAAAAATATGAGATATAAAGAAATCTATTTTTATTAGAGAATTAAATTATCAAATACCATCTATTCGTATTCTTATTTACCATATTTTAAAAAAATAAAATGTTAAACAATTATTCATATAAAATATATATTTTAACATCATTAATCATTCATTTATTGAAATTGAAATTCATATCTCATGAAAAGGTAGTTTTTTGAAAAATACATTTTTATTGGAAAATGATTTTATTTAATGAATTTCATTCATATTAATAGTTTCCATTATTTTATTTATACATATATTTCATAAAGAATTTACTCATATTAATTCCCACTAATTCAATGTATATGTTTTAACAGTCATACTTATATATTTATATTTTTTCCTAATATATTATGTATTCGTTTAAACTTGTTGTTTCATGTGGAGTAAGCTATCAAACACATTGAATTTACTAAAGGTAATAATATTTAGAAATCTTAGGGTATTAAATTCTACCCCATTTACATAGATTTTATCCACTCAATTTTAATTATTATCCACTGATAAAAGTGCCCAAGGGTATTCGTAACATATTTATAGTTTGATATATAACTTCTAATATGGAATTGGCCTTACTCTCTTAGGCTGTATTAGGTTATTTGTTTTACTCAAACACTATAAATATTTCATAGAATAATTTACCTAAGAATTCATATAACCTAATAATATATTCTCAATGTCATAAATTTATAAAATCATTTCCATCGTGGAGTATTTAAACCATTGTGAAATCATATATTCCTTAAAATAATATCTTTATATGTATCCATAAAATGTATTAATAATTAATTTAGAAAGTCATAAACTAGTAAATATATATCATAATACCAAAAATTAGATAAAATTCACCAAAAATATCATGGATTACCTTTTATTAAATCAATAATATATTTCAAGGATATCAATACTACTTAACTCTCTTTCTTTACAAGGAATAATCCTTTTGAACCTAAGTGTTATTCATCCCTCAATAATGTGTTCTTCAATAGTAATATAGAAAATATAATAATTTCATAAAATCAATTTTCATTATTATTGATACAAAATAATATATATTTCCATACCATTAAATAATAATTAATAATGAAAAATCCATAGATATCTCACATATTCTTCATAACTTTTATAATGTACTAGAATATAGTCAAAAAATACAAATCACTAACTAAAATAGATAATAATATAAAATTTAATTTGTATTAGTTTATCATTATCACAACCTTATGTAAGTCATTGAATGTAACATTTTCCATTAAAAAAATCATATACCAAGACTCTGAAAAATTTAATTATGCTCCGTTATTTGGTTATAAGTAATTGTAGTTAATAGATACATACTATTATCATTTCATTTTTGTGATCCTGTTTCAAAAAAATAGTAAAACCAAAAAAGTTATAAATAAAATAATAGTAAATGATTATATGAATATGAAATATCAATCCTAATACTTCTTATAAAAGGATACATTCATTTAAAACTATTATATATTTATTTTAAATATTGCATAATTGGTTCATCATATAACTCTCTTGGTTCTACCGAGGTTCCATTATGTTTGGATATTTTATACATCTCAAAATAATTCCTTATGATAATAAATCCTTCATAGTGGAATGTAAATAGAATATGATTAACCAAAGAATATCCCTTAGAAATTTAAAACTCGGTGTATAGTTAGGCCTCTTTTTCATGCACCAGGTGACGATTAAGTAAATTTAAAATCCTTTCTTTGCAGGTTTATAATCACTAGGTACATCAGTGATAGATCCTATATCCAATTTTTTCTCCAAAATGGGATATAATTTCAAGGAAAACCATACACTATATACATTACTAGAACATCAACATGTCATCCTATACATATACATATCCCTTGGGATTCATGAAAATTCTCTTATCCTAATCACTAAAATATTAAATATAACCTAAAATGACCTAAATTGTTATCTATACCAATAAAATTAAGATCAAATGAATTTATAAACCATTAAACTATCTGGAAATAAAATCATAATATCAAAAGATAGTTTAAGAATACTCCAATACCAAGTGTATAATCCCTAGAAACACACACTTGAATTCTAGTTCCATAAGTATATCCATGCATAAATGGCCTGAAGGCCTTCATTTTTTATTATTCATGATACTCATACCTTCAAGGGGTGGGATGGAACCCTTAAAAGTCTCTATGACTTAAGAGAAATTTACATGACCCATAGATCTTAGAGGAAATCACCTAGAAAAGACAACTTGGAACAACTCCTCCCCAAAAAATGTCATGATATCATAACTCCACCAATGCAAGTCTTGTCGTCTAGTTGTCCTATATAGTGATGCACAAGCCTGGTGCCACTGGAAAATCCATACCCTCTCTATCTTCAAATTCTGGTTAGCTCTGCTCTGTTGAATTTTCCTTCTCTAAATCCTCGTATAGAGCCTTTCCATTGTAATATTTTTGGTAAATCTATATATTTCATGTGGTTTTAAGTCATTGGGGTGGCCTAAAGGCCTTAATGTGACTTGAAGTCCTTGAGAGACAACTAAACCTAA
This sequence comes from Viscum album, assembly GCA_963277665.1. Classification (NCBI taxonomy): domain Eukaryota; kingdom Viridiplantae; phylum Streptophyta; class Magnoliopsida; order Santalales; family Viscaceae; genus Viscum; species Viscum album. The sequence goes on from OY728157.1 coordinate 1,781,660,152, forward strand.
GGGCTTGGGTGTTTTAAACTGCTTGCAGGATGGAAAGACCAAACAGGTGGCCCGAAGGCCTAGATGGATGAATAATTCTAGCAGCTACAGTACCAGACAATATCTTCCAAAGTGTCTACTACAGTAACTTCTATAGTTACCTAGAAATATTTCTTCAACCTAATTTGATCTTTGGTCTCTTGGATGCAATTGCCAAGTCCTCACCAACTAGTCTGAGGATCATGTGCCTATAAGTACATCCTTTAAATGCTCGCTTTGACACCGAGGGTAATAGCCTGGATATAACCATCCTTAATTAAAAAAGAAATAATGATTATTGCACCTATTATATACAAAACATCTCTTCAGATTTTGGGGGTTCTATGTTTTATACACATGATTAACTAATAATGAAAATCCATATATGAGGAACTAATTAATCTATAGAAATTATTGAACATCCACCAAAATATTATAACTACACATTCCATCCATATAGTCATATCCTTTGTAATACATTTCTTCATAACATAGAGAATGAAAACAATTAAATGATGTGATATCAAATGGTTGGTAAGGAAAATATATATCTAACATTGTAAAAGACTAATCATGGTATAAATGACATGTAAATGGGAAATAATTAGAATAATTCCATAATCAACTAAATCTGAGATCATTCATTGTAACACCCTCAAATTTTTATGAAATATTCCTCTGTAAATAATTTATTTTTTATTATATTGTGTTTCACAAAAAACTATGTCGAAATAGAAAAAGATATACGAATAAAATATTCTTATTTTAGGAAAAATTTTATAGCATAGCTTTTGAATTTGATGATATTAAAAGGAATAACCATATTATAAAATATATTTCCAAAAAGGAAGGACACACTTAATTGTTTAGTAAATAAATTTTATTCTTCAAAAAATATATCTTCGAAAAAATTTACTTCTCTCTATGATAAAATAAATATAATTAATTTTTGAAAATTAAAAAAATTTATTTGAAAAAATAAATATCATTTATGAATTTATTATGTCAAAATTATCTTAGGATGATTTTTTGTAAATTTTCTAAAAATATTGAAATTTTAATGAATAATGCCAATATTTATTTTCCTTGAAAATCAAATCATTTAAAAAGTAAAATTACTGTTTGGATTCTTTTTAAAATTTAATTATTCCTTTTTTATTTGAAAAATCCAATTTTGGAATTTGAAATGAATTTTATACAAGAATTTAGTATTAAAACATTTTATACAATAAAAGGCCATTTTTCGGGAAAATTATTTTTTGTTTCATTTTTCGCGATTAATTTTAAATTAAATTATTCAACTTATGTGTTATAAATATTGAAAAATGGATTCCATATTCTTAATAATTAGGTCTAAATATAGTATATATACCTATTTGTTTCAATATCAATTTTATCCATGGTAAAATTTATCATCTTGGTAAAGGGTAGATCATGTTTGTCTAGATTAAGAATAAGTGATAAGGCCATAAATTTTTATCCAAATTTTTATTGGATGAATTAAATTTATCCCTTGACACTTAAGGTTTAAATTTATGTAATTTAGTGAACACTTTTTTGTGAAAGTTACTTTTACAATATTAAAATCAAAGTATGTAATAAATTGTCACACTCTTATTTTTTTAATGAGTATTATATTTTTATATTGGGTTAACCAAAGATACAACAGACTATAAATGTTATTTTTAATTATAAAATATTATTATCAATCCTGGTAAATAAGTTTAAATTTATTTCTAATTAAATAATTACCCTTAATTCTTACACAACACAGATGGAGGAAATATTCAACTAACATAAAAATCAAATAAATGATTTTTAAAATATTAAAAGTACAATAATTTGAGTTATTTAAGGTCATAAAAGAATATTATATATTATAATCACATATTTAGGATATTATATAATATATTTATCTAATTTTATTTATTTTATAAGTGTTTTTAAATGAAAAGTATAGAATAGTATCAAAATTGACAATATTAATATTTTTGGGATTAATATATTATTAAATTTTTTAAAAATCATAAAAATATAAAAATAATAAATAATTATGTTTATATGATCTAAAATTTTATAAAATTTCCATTTATGTTTAAATTGATAATATATATGTAAAATTAGAACCTTTCAATATTGACAATGTTGTTATCATAGTTAAAATTAAAATAGGTTAACTAAGGGTTAATCAAAATGATAAGGTTTAAAATAAAACCATATCACGTAAAAACTATATGAGTTTATGATATTATAAAATTATATCACCTTATATTATAATACAAGTAAATTTTTTCGTGTTTTTATAGGGGATTAAATTATTTTTATTTAATTTTTTGAAAATATTTAGAAACATTCCTCTACTCCACTTATAAATACCACCACTCACCACCCCTTTTTCTCAGACATTAAAATCCATTAATCCTTCGAAATATATTAAAAAACACTTTTACCCAATCTCCCAACATTCAAGTACTACTAGTCTCACCAAAATACTAATTCTGAGTACCCCAAGGGTTCCATCAATGAGGTGATATTGAATAGGTATCCTTCTCAAACAACCTCTCTTAATTTATTTTCTTCTTCTACCTTTTCCTCACCTATATAGTTATTTAAATAATAATAACCATAGAATAATTTATATGATGTAATGATGTATTTATAGTGTAATATTTTCAATCCAACTATATTTATCATGTCTTATTATTCAAACAAAGGAAAAAAAATTGACCAAATTATGGTAATAAACCGTCTCTGTGGATAATGAGTTTCTGTTTTCAATAACATCCATCAAGGATCTTGATAAAAATATAATTAGGTTTAAATAATATTTTAATATGTATATTTTAACTATTACACATTATGAAACTATTATATATAAATAATATCAAATTAATAAAAACTATTTTTTGATGAAAAAAACCTCCAAAATAAACTAAATAGTTACCGTTAATGTTTTATCAAATGAATAAGCCTCTTGTAAGAAAGTAAAATGATATATAATAACATTTAAACATATTTATTTTTATTAATAACATTTTATTTCACTTTTTTAATAGTCCTATTTGACAAGAGCTGTTATAATTATACACATGTAAATAGATCATGGAACCATGAAAAAAACACTCCTAGAACGATGGAATTAAACTGTAAAACTCATCAAAATGGAAAAAAGTTTACCTAATAAAATTATGATAAGTCAAATAGATTTTTAATTAGTTATTAATTAAGTAATTTGTTGATATAATTTTATCATCTGGGAAATTAAGTGCATCTGCAGAATATATTCATATATAAGGTATGAGATGTCTCCGAACAACCATATTAGCTTTAGGTTGTTCATAATTTCTTTTTTCCTCAATTTATCCCTTAATTTATCATATATAATCTTCCTATTTTCCATGTATAAGTAGAAAAAATATTTATTTCCATCAGTTACTCTTTCTTTTATGGGTAATTTCATGATTTATATGGTTCCCTTTCAAAGTCCCCTCTATAGGCAACCCGATTAAAGGGAACTTTACTTTTCCTTTCCCATTTTTTACTACACACCATAAAAAATTTTAATTCAACATTATTTTTCTAATGTAAATAAATTTGTAATTAAGTTCTATTTTATTTAATTTATGGTTTTAGGATAGAAACTTTGCATTAATCCTCTTTAAATAATCGTTAATTCTTTCCTTAAAAGGGAACTTAAGTGACACATTTCTAAACTTACCTTAGAATTATTTTTAATATATTATCCTCATTTAAAATTAATTAGTAATGATAATTTTTTATATTTCCTTTATTAATTTTCAATAAGGACTAAAATCCCTTCCTTCTTGAATACAATTACTATACACCCTTTGGTTATGGATTATGATAATATTACAATACCCATTTCATTCCATGGGTAACCAATATGTCAAATCCCAATATTCAATTCTTTTTTTGGAACACATATGCATGAACATGTTTTGATGGGTGTTCCTACATAAAACTCTAATTAATAGGGAATTTTTTTTAGCCTCATTAGATGATATCCATGGTATTAGGGGGTAAACCTGATCCATTATGGGACTTTTTCCATCGTGCGATATAGTATTGGAAGTTATCCTTGACTCATATTTATGTCCTTTTACACATTACTAACACTGCCCTAAAATTCCATTATCAAATTATCCCATGTTATAAATTCTTTTATTTTAAGGATTATTCATTATCCATGAATTTTATTTTATCATGGTATGGCTTCTAACTCACATGTTATGATTCATTCCCATGTTCATTCCCTTAATGGGGTTTTTAGCACATACCTTTTTTCTTTATATTCCCTAGCTTATCCTTTGCAGTTTGAGTGATCAAAGGGAGTTTAGATATGATTTTGAAGATGCATAAAATGATGTTTTTTTATAGTCTCATATTTTTAAATTTTGTACCTAGTCTCCCAGAAAACTGGAATTTTCAATCTAGAGTTTTTATTTTATTGATAATGATGCTTAAAATTATTTAATAATATGATTAAAAGGATTGTGTCTATATATTATATATACATAAAAATAAATGAAAACATTAATTACTATAATTACTGATTACACAATGATAGAATTCATAATGTATCAAATAAAAAACATATTTTCAGGGCCTTTTTAATGATATTATGCTAATACGAGGGAAGGTATATCCCAATATCAATGTTGTTTTTCTCATGAGTCTTATAGATGAATCTAGGGGCTATATAATTTTAGTTCCCACCCGTTACATGATTTAGTCCAATACATTCATCATATGAAAAAATGAATAATTAAAATTTTCCAAAAATATCCTGATGGAACTAACAATTATATAAAGTGTTTATAAATCCCAAATCATGTATACAGAATTTCATTACATAATCAACCACCATTAGTAGTTAAAAATAATAAAAATTTTCAATTCACACATAACTTAGAAAAAAGTACATTTCTAAGTGAATGTCCACCAATCTGAATTATATAAACTATGATGTTCACACTTTAGAGAGTAATATGTATAAAACTATGTGAATACTAGAATAACATAGTCATAATCCATACATATAATCAATGTGGATGGTTTAAAATAAAATTATCAAAGTTTATCACATTAAACATAGAAGGATTTTTTCATAGATTTAATGAATCATTACAAAAGGATGCATGAATGGCACCTGCAAAGAATGAATTAGAAATTTTTAATTTTTTGTACCATGAGTTCAATACGTAAAAATATAAATATAAGTATAGGATTTTATCATGAAATAATAATATAAATAATTTAGAACCTTTTTAATATTAAATGTAAAATGGAATTTGAAACATACAAGAGTCTTTAGAAAATATTTTTAATATTTTCATAAGAAACACAAATAGGGGTTACAATAGACAATAACTTTAAAAAACAAGAAGTAGAATATTTTCAAATAATTTAAATTAAAAAAATATAAAATAATGGATCCTTGAAATGAAAAATTGTTTTCCAAGCAGAAATGTTGTGTGAAGGTCAAAACACATGAAATATAATCCCTTTTAAAACATCTTAATATGCCGTTATTTAAAACTCATATTGTAAAAAGAGTTGTAAAAACATATTTTTATTAAAACAAATTTCCAAAAAATATTATAAAATACCATAAAAAATATTATGGTTTTAGAACATAATAATATAAGAAAAAGGTCCAATATATTATACAATAACTCAAATAACTATATTTTAATTACTAAAACAGATATTGGGAACATATCTTAAGAAGTGAGATGTATTTTTTAAGGTGTTTATGGGGTAAGAATATATATCCCCACAAAAATGGGATAATTAAAAATAAAATAATAAAAGGGAAGAATGTACCCAAATTATATGAAATATGATTAATAGAACAATCATAATTCATTTAATGAATGATGAGTAACCAAAATTCCCTATTATTGGGGAAATTAGTGAATCAATTGTCACTTGAATAAATGAATTGGATTTGTCTAGTAAATTCAATTAAATATAAATTTTATGATTAAAATACATTAATGGGTATAAAATAAACAATTCAAAGAAAAAGTCATGAATAAATATTTATTATGTATCAAATAATTAGAATTTTTAACCATAAAACCATTAACTTTGTCCTGATTCATTCTTCACTAGAACCAAACATCCGGAATAAATATATTAAGTTTATTTAATACATAAACATGAGATTTATTTATAAATATAGAGATGTTTACTCCAAATTCTTATTCAATAAATACATATAAGTTAGTTTTTATATATTTTTAATATTGGGTGTTTATGATATTGATTGTTTGTACTAGTTCCATATGAGTGTTATTGGTTATCATTATTATTCAAAAATATATCATAATTATATGATTTAAGGAACTATAATATATGTTACATGAATGTTTATAAATCTGTAATTTCATTCCATGGTAATTATTATTTTGAACCATGAAGAGGAATTCAGTAATGATCGTATTTTAGGGAATCTTAATGAACTAAAAGAATTTTCATAATTATGGATATTAATGTTACTGTTACAATTGAAAAAATAATAATAGAAATTTACTTATTCTTATCATATTAGTATTCAAACCATGTTCCCATAGTTATCAATGATTTGTATTGTTCAAGTCTGTGGTTTAATCAACCCATACATTGACATACCATTATTAGTAGATGACAATGAGTTGATTTATTTGTAAAAACAATATAATAGAAGGATAATGAAAATAATTAGGGTTTATTACTATGATATATAAAAAATATTATGATGGAAAATAAAAATATAGTCTATAGAATGTCATTATATTAAAATAATAGATCATTTTCCTCTTAGTTTATTTGGTAAAATGGTTTATTTTATAATCATTATGTATTTTCCATATCATTAAAATATTGATAAATTTATATTAAAATAAATTTATAAGTTATATGAAATTAAAATATATTATATTAAATAGTTATTTTAACCATCCATGATGAGTAATAATGAATTTTAGAATTCATTGTTCCATGTTAATAGTAGTTCGTACATAAGAATGGATGCTGATTTCATTCTCATAAAACTTAAGAAATCAGTAATATATTTTATCATTTTAGAATAATAAATTAGTTATAAATATAATAGTTTTATATTAAATTCACTTTTTAACATTCTATGGTAAGAATTTTTGGAACAAAACACATTATTTTATGGTGATGGTAGTCTGCACATTCGCAGATACACACATTTTATTTTTTCTTAATGAAAAATGGAAATGTTAGTTTAGAATTATAAAACCATTAAGATAAAAAATTAAAATACTATTGATATTAATGTGATAATTCTATGAGTTTTTAATATAATTTTAGGAATAAAAAGTTCATATAAATAAATAGAAAAGAGAAAGGAGATGTTATAAAGTTATACGACACTTGTTGGATTATCACCATTGAAAATGGGTTTAAGCCTTTAGAGGATGATATAATGAGAATATGGGAACTTATTTAAGTTTTCTAGGAGTGATAAATACAGTTTTAAGAATATTTGGGTTTAAATAATGGGGATTTACAATGAGGGTTATTAAGGAGTTCATATCCCCTTTTATAAGTAAAAAGGGATTATTTTTTTTATAAATACACAAAAAAAATTTATAATATGAAGTAAACTTCATAGAAAGTGGTATAAAATGAGAAATAATGCAGTGAGAAATATATAATGTCAATAAATTCCAAAATTATACTTTCCCACACATTTGTTAAAAAAATTTCATGTTTTTTATGGAACCATGGTCTTCTATGAATGAAATTGGAGTATGATTTGTGTTTGTTTTCAATCCTTAGTGGAAGTTCAAAATGTGTACTTGCAAAGTGATCATACAGTTTAAGCAGACAAAAATATTGAAGGTGGCGCTGTTTCCCAATGTTTGCCAAATTTTTGGGCCTAAAAATCGACAAATGGAGAAAAGAGTTTTTTGGCAAAGAGACTTGTGCACCATGTACTTGAATGAGAGGAAAATTTCATGCCATATGTTTTTCAAGATCAGAACATGGAAATTTGGCAAAGGGATAAGGTTCATGCACGTTTTGGGCTGGTCGCACAAGTGACCTGCACGCCGAGAAAGGACTTGCACACCGGTGTCTAGGAGGATTGGAAAATTGCACGCCTATTGTTCTTCATGATCAGAAATTTAAAATATGGGAATGGAAGGAGGGTCACGCAAGTATTGGCATGGTCACAGAAGTGAGTATTGCGATAGAGGCTAGGGCAGTTGGAGCTGCGCGCCGGCACATGCGCGCCCTAAGCACACTTGTGGGCCACCGCGCAGGGGGTCCAGTTTGCATTTAAATAGTGGAGAACTCGTCCCCTTTCATAACGAAGTTCAAGACTTAGAGATTTTTCAAGATCTCGTCTTGCAAGTGGTTGAGTCGCACAAGTGGTAGTAAGGTCAGGCAAGTAGAGGTCACGCGCCGGCTGTTGGCTGCGTGACCAAGGCAGTTTGGGAGTTAAAGGTGTAGAGTCGCGGAAGTTTGGAGTTGAAGGAGGTAGTGTCGCGCAAGTGTGTTGGTGTCACCTGCGCACCGATTTTTTACTGTGCAAATGACTTGCACGCCATTCTTGAAACTTGTGCACCGGTCATGGAGAACTACGCTAGGTGAGGTTGTCGTACGCCGGTCCTTTTAGAGCTGCACGAAAACTGGAAGATTGCCCGATACCTTTGGTGAAAAGTGTGATTTTTATACAAGTGAAAGTTGGACTTCAACAGATCATCTACATTCAACATAGGATGAATTATTTTGCAATGATGAAGATACATTCATGTCTATAAACTGAGTGGGACTTCACCCAAGGCAGTGAGCTAGGGGGAGTCAACGGGAGTGACCCGAGGGAAGCAGTGAGTTATCCCTAAACCTTTGTAATGTCAGTGAGCCTGGGACAAAGTGACTATTCCTGAACCATTTTAATTCACAACTAGTGAAGATTAGTGTAATTTGGTATGACCGAAAACCTGTCAGCATATGCTCCTTAGACGTAGCACTTAGTTGTGAACCAAGAAAAAAGTTTTGTATCTTTTTTGTGAATGTGAATGTTTTCTTTCTGATCATATTCAGCATACAGGTTAAAGAAGTTCCTACCAACATGGGAACAATATCCATCACAATAAAAGAAAAAGTTGTCACCCTAATTCACCCCTCCCCTCTCGGGGTGTCCCGGGGTCCTTCAAGTGGTATCAGAGGGAGGTTGATGGTGTTGAATCTATCCTTTGTCGTCATGGAGAATGAAATCAATGTCAGGGGAGTCCCTCACTTCGATGGAAGTAATTTCCAAATCTGGAAGAACAGAATGAGATCTCATCTAAGATCTCTTAGAATGGAAGTTTTATTTCTACTATTCAAGGAATACAAATCACTGATCCAACAGGCCTGGCTATGACTGACACAGACATGAAAATTCATGATGCAGATACTAAATCACAAAATGCACTCACCGCAGCCCTTTCTGATCTAATCAACCTAAAGGTTATGAATTGCACATCAGAAAAATCCATGTGGGATAAAATCGAGAATATTTATGAAGGAGATAGGAAAGTGAATGAGGAAAAACTACAAGTGCTGCACAATAGGTTCGATTATTTGAAGATGCATCCTGATGAGAATGCAGACTCCTTCTTTAATCAAATCACTAAAGTAGTTAGAGAAATTCGGGGCCTAAGAGAAGAAATCAAAGACGTTGACATTGTGATGAAAATACTGAGAAGACTTCTACCCATGTACAATGCCAAGGTATCAGCCCTTGAGGAAAGCAATCTTTCAAAAGTTTCTCTGGATGACCTTCTATGCAATTTGTTAGCATATGAAATGAGAATCATACTAGAAGATGCTATGACTTGTGTGAGCAAGGAAATGGAATTTAAGTCCATGGATAAACTAAAAATTACTAAAGATAGTAGTGGTGAAGATGATAAAGAAAAATAAATTATTTCTCTCATTGCTAAGAAGTTCTAGAAAGGAAAAGGGAAATTCAATGAGAAGTTACCTCTCACATGTTTTCGTTGCAGAAAAGTTTGGCACATTGCCTCTCAGTGCTTAAGAAAGATCAATGATGAAGATAGTGTAGTTGAAAGCTTCCAAAAACCTCAGAGAAAGTTTTTGAAAAAGGGAGACTTCAAATCTGGAAAGAAAATGCCAAGGAAGAGTTTTTTCTGTGAAGAGGAAGAAGATGATAATGAATTCTGTGATAAAGAAGAACCAGAATTCAAAACTGGGAACCATGCTTCCACGATGGCCACTATTGAAAAGTCACGAAATACTGGTGGAGAAAAATAGTTGAAAACCTGTGTAGATCCTGAGATGCAACTTAAGAATCCTGTTAGTAAGCTTATGACTAAATGTAAGAGTTGTAATAAGTGGAAGTCAATTGTAGAAGAATCAACTGACTATGTTGATCAACTTAAAGCTGAAATTGAACTACTGGAAGAATTTGTGAAGGTATTGTCTAAAATAATTGAATGCAATGATGATGTAGTGGATCTGAAGCTGAGAATTTAAGAGCAGAAAAAGGTCATCAATGAACTCACCTCCAGACTTGACAAAAAATCGAAGACTGCTGAGGTTCTTGAAGAGGAAGTTTTTACTCTTAGGAGTAAACTTGAGACTGAATCAATTCCAAAAGAATCAAGGAAGAAAATAAAATTTGGAATATTCTCAGATGCAGAATTACTGGAAAGTGCCAAGTGTGGTTCAGATGGGGTTGGAAACATTTTGAGTGATCAAAGACCCGCTAGCATGGGAAAGTGTGGAATTGGCTGTGAAGATGGGACATCAAATTATGGAAGTGAAAAGATTCAAAAGAAAGACAAGATGAACATTGAACATGTTGAAACATTGCGTAAAGTGCTGAAAAAGGAACCCTCACTCCAAACTTAAAGAAGAACTGAAAATTATCCCCAAACATTCAGAAATGACAAACAGTCTAACTATTCTCCCAAGGAAGAAGGTATGAGGTGAAATTCAAGTGAGAATACATTTCCTCTCATAATGTGTTAGTTCTGTGGCTATTTGGGCCATACCATGTCTTATTGCGAAGAGGCAAGAATCTATCTGAATGGAGAAGATATAGGAGTTAAACAAAGGAAAACAAAATTCATATCATAATTCATAGAGAAGAAACAATTTCTATGGATATTGTTTTAGTTGTTATAACTTTAGTCATAAGGATTGTAATTGCAGGCAGAGAAGGGACATGGACACCTCATACCAAAGTTCAATAAAAGTCAAGTCTTGTCAGCAAGACAATGTTGCTATTTCAAATAGTTTTCTCCTCTCAATGAAGATTTCAACTATAAAGAACCTGGGTACATGGAAGAGATAATTGAAAGGATATCAGTTATCTATACTCAATCCAATGTCTCATGGAAAAAAAGGAAGAAGATTGAGAAATCCAACCTTGTAGAGGTGGCCCTCGAAGTGAAAAAGAACAACAGTACCTAGATTCTGGATAGTGGTTGTTCATCTCATATGACAGGTAATGATGGCCTATTAACAGAAATCAAAAGGATGGTTGATGGTACAATACGATTTGGTAATGATGGAGCTCTGAAAATCAAAGGGAGTGGAAGTACCGAATTAGCTAATGTAGAACTAAAGAAGACTGAAGTCTTTTACATAGATGGCATACATCATAATCTACTCAGTGTGAGTCAACTCTATGACTCGGGACTTATAGTTACTTTTAATCTAAAAGGCTTCACTGTCAAGGGAAAGATAAGAAATTCACTTATGAAGGGATGTAGAACAGAAGACAAATTGTATCAGGTTGGTAGTGAAGAAAATGTCTGTTACATGATAGTTTGAAGAAGAAAAACATTTGTGGCTTTAGAGACTGGGAAACATAAATCAACAAGACATAGATAAAATATCAAAATTGAGGATTGTCATGGACATTCCCAACCGGAATTGTGAGCATGAAAAATCTTGTGATGCTTGAATTCATGGGAAGCTGGTCTGTAGTTCATATTTGCCAAAGAATAAAAGGGCATATCACCTTCTTGATCTGATTCATACAGATGTATGTGTGCCGATAAATGTTACTGGAACTCATGGAGAATGGAACTTTGTCCTCTTCATAGATGATTACATAAGAATGGAATTTGTGATGGTCATTCACAAGAAATGACAAGTCCTTGACTATATGAAAACATATCGGCGAATCGCCGAGACTGATACCAGATGAACAATCAAAGTGTTGTGATCTGAAAATGGAGGAGAATACACATCCATTGTATTTGAAAATTATCTAGAGAAGCATGGGATACAACATGAGGTAGATTCTGTGATAACTCCACAACAAAATGGAGTTGTTAAACGTAGGGCTCGACGGGTGAACAACATGGCACAATCTATGCTGATTGAGAGTCGTATTCCACCACATTACTGGAAAGAGGATGTTCAAGCTGCAGTGTAAATTCAGAATTGAACAGGACATTATATGGGTGAGACGAAGACACCATATGTATTGTGGCATGGAAGGAATCCCTATTTAAAATAATTTTGTGTATTTGGAAGTAAATTATTCATCAGGAACAAATAAGAAAATAAAGGTAAGTATAGAGACAATGTAGATGAGGGAATTTTCCTCAGTTAATCAATGAACTGCAAATCCTACAAATGTTTCAACAAGTGTTTAGGAAGGGTTGTGGAAAGCAGTGATATTAAGATAATTGAAGAGAAAACCACAAATTCTTCAAGGACGCCATATGATGATGTGATAAAAAGTGAGGAAGAAAGTGAACGTGGATAAAATACAAATATAGAAATAGAGGAAGTTGTACAAAACACTCAGCAGTCTGTTGACTCAGAAGAAGAATCTGAATAAGAAACTGTGGCTAAAGAGAATGCAACTGAACCTCGTAGGAGAAATCGAAGAGCTGAGATTGGTCCATCCAAAATAATTGGGGACAGGAGTGCACCCACTCAAACAAGAAGGACGAGTAATAACACGCAGTCTGCATTTCTGTCAGTTGTGGAGCCATCCTTATTGGAAGAAACTGCAAATGATGAATCTTGGGTGAAAGCCACGAATGAATAATTAGATCAGATTGACAAGAATCTGACATGGGATCTTGCCCAGAGACCCGATGGTCATAATGTGATTGGTACCAAATGTATCTTCAAAACTAAGTTTGATGATCATGGAAGTGTTATTATAAACAAGTAATGACTGGTATGTAATGGATTCTCCCAAATTAAAGGCATTGATGTTGAAGAAACATTTTCTCTAGTGGATATACTGGAGTCAATCAGGCTTTTTCATGCCATGGCACTAAAAAGAGGATATAAAGAATATCAAATGGATGTTAAGACAGAATTCATGAATGGTGTACTCGAAGAAGAAGTCTACATTGAACAACCAGTGGGTTTTGTTCTAGGTACTGATGAAACAAAGGTCTGCAAACTAAATAAAGCTCTATATGGTTTGAAGCATGCACTACAGGCGTGGTACTCGCGGCTGGATTCATATCTCAGGAAGATGGAATTCAAAAGAGGAGTAGATCACAATCTCTCTGTGAAGAATTCTCCAAAAGATCATTTCAATGTTCTAGTCTATGTTAATGATATCATATTTGGTGGCAGTAGGCATAAATCAATGGATGAATTTTCCAATCACATGAAATCAGAATTTGAAATGTCTATGATTTGGGAGCTCACATATTTCTTGGGGCTACTGGTGATTCAAAAGAAGAAATACAATTTAATTTCTCAGGAAAAGTTTGCAAGAGAGCTTCTGAAGAAGTTTAATATGAAAGACTACAAACCAATTTCAACTCTAATTACAGTTGGAACTAAACATGTAAAGCATGAAAATAGGGCATCTTTAGATCCCACTACGTACATGAGGATCATTCGGAGCCTACTGTACCTAACAGTGACATGACCAGATATTGTCTTTTCCACATGTCTTGCAGCCCGCTTTCAGAGTAGTCCAAAGGAGGAACATATGGGAGGCATAAAAATAATCATGAGGTATATTCAATGTACTCACAATTGTGGTTTATACTTTGCTGTAGGAAGAGATAGTGAATTATCATCATTTTCTGATGCTGACTGGGCTAGAGACATTGTGAACAGAAAATCCACCAATGGTGGTGCTTTCTATATTGGGAATAAATATGTTGGCTGGTTGAGCAAGAAACAAGAATGTACTTCTCTTAGTACTGCTGAAGCTGGGTATATCTCTTCCACAAAGGCATGAACTCAACTGTTATGGCTAAAACAACAACCAAAAGATATTGGTGATGTGTTAAAGAAACCAATGGTCATTTACTATGATAACAATAGACCAATTGATCTTATGAAGAATCTTGTTCAGCATTCTCGTACAAAACATATTGAAATCAGGTATCACTTTATCAAAGAAAAAGTTGAGTAGGGAGTGATTAGAATAGAGCATGTGGGAACTAATGAGAAAGTGGAGGATATTCTGACCAAGCCACTTTCAGTGGCTGTGTTTGAAAAGCATCGGTTGAACCTTGGTGTTCAGCCACCTCCTAGTGCATAAGGAGGTTACGAAATACCCTTATCCCCAAATATGATAACTGTTTTTATCTATTTGTGATTGTGGTTTACGTTTGTGGGGGAGATACTATCTAGGGGGAGTATGGTTTGAGCTATACATTAAAAAAAATTATTAGCCTTTGGGTTTATTGTCAATGGGGGAGAAAGAAATAAATTCAGGCATGTTCAGGCATGTAATTCTCCTGTGACATGATGCGAATTCAGTGTCAGTGATAGGAATACATCGGTCATGTAATGCTTCTTGGGCATCATTGAAAATTCAAAAAAAGTGTAACACAATTCAAGCTTCCACTCTTGTTTTCTGCACCGATCATTGATCACGTAGACTTAGAGTGTTGGATGAGTTGATTCTTGCATTTTGGGTTTTCACATGGATGAGGATCTATTGAATTTATTTTCTGATTGCCAACAAACCCAAGGGGAGATTGTTGGAACCATGGTCTTCTATGAATGAAATTGGAGTATGATTTGTGTTTGTTTTCCATCCTCAGTGGAAGTTCAGAATGTGTACAAGAAAAGTGATCATACAGTTCAAAAAGACAACAAGATTTAAAGTGGCGTCGTTTCCTAGTGTTTGCCAAATTTTTTGGCCTGAAAATCGACAATTGGAGAAAAGTGTTTTTTGGAAAAGAGACTTGCGCGACTTGTACTTGAATGAGAGGGAACTTGCACGCCATATGTTTTTCAAGATTCGAACATGGAAATGTGGAAAATGGATAAGGGTCGTGCATGTTTTGGGCTGGTCGCGCAAGTGACCTACGCGCCGAGAAAGGACTTGCATGCCGGTGTCTAGGAGGATTGGAAACATGTGCGCCTATTGTTCTTCATGCTCTGAGCTTTAAAATATGGAAAAGGAAGGAGGGTCGTGAAAGTATTGGTGTGGTCCCACAAGTGAGTAGTGCGACAGAGGCTTGGGAAGTTGGAGCTGCATGCCGAGACTTGCGCGCCATGAGGACACTTGCGCGCCACCATGCAAGGGGTCCAGTTTGCCTTTAAATAGAGGATAACCCCTCCTCATTTGTAACAAAGTTCAAGAATTTGATATTTTTTGAGCTCTCGTCGTGCATGTGGTTGAGTCGTGAAATTGGTAGTTGGGTCGCGCAAGTAGAGGCTACGCGCCGGTTGTTGGCTGCGCGGCCAAGGAAGTTTGGGAGTTAAAGGTGCAGAGCTACGCAAGTTTGGAGTTGAAGGAGGTAGTGTCGTGCAAGTGTGTTGGTGTCACCTGCGTGACGATTTTGAACCATGTAAGTTACTTGCGCGTCATTCTTGAAACTTGTGCACCGGTCTTGGAGAAGCATGCCAGGTGAGGTTGTTGTATGCCGGACCTTTTGGAGCCGCACGAAAACTGGAATATTGCCCGATACCTTGGGTGAAAAGTGTGATTTTTATACAAGTGAAAGTTGGACTTCAATAGAGAATCTACCTTCAATAGAGGATGAATTCTTTTGAAATGATTAAGAGACCTTCACGTCTATAAAATTAGTGGGACTTCACCAAAGGCAGTGAGCCAGGGGGAGTCAACCAGAGTGACCCGAGGGAAGGAGTGAGTTATCCCTAAACCTTTGAAAAGGCAGTGAGCCTGGGACAGAGTGACTCTTCCCAAACCATTGTAATCCAAAACTAGTGATGATTAGTGGAATCTGGTATGACCGAAAACCTGTCGGCATATGCTCCTTGTACGTAGCACTTAGTGGTGAACCAAGTAAAAAGTTTTGTGTTTTTTTTTGTGCATGTGAATGATTTATTTCTGATCATATTCTTCATACAGGTTCAACAAGTACCTACCAATGTGTGAACAAGATCCATCACATTAAAAGAAAAAAATTTCACCCTGATTCACCCCTCCCGTCTCAGGGTGTCCCGGGGTCCTTCAATTTACTCATACATTTTTTCTTTTACAATTTCAACATTTATTGTGGTAATTAGATTTTAACTAACATAAATTATCATTTAGACATAATATAATGTTGTCCTTATTAAAAATATAAAAATAATGATTTAAAATTTTAAATAATATATTTTTGACTAAATTTATAAAATTTATTAATATTTTATTTCAATTAAAAAATTTATAATATATTAAAAATAATTTAATAGAAAAAGAAACTTATGTTCTAAAAATTAATATGTCGGTATGTAAAATAAATATAATATTTATAAAATAATAATTTTAATTTTAAAATATATTTTTATTTATGAAAAATGTCTCTAAAATTTCAATTTTGTACTTATACAGAAATAATGTGAAAAAGTCTTGGTATTTATAAACACTATTCTTTAAAAAATAAATCTTTTTAAATAAAATCAGAAAAGAACATATTATAAAAATATTAATATTATGAATAAAAATTTATTTTTTAAAATTAAAATTTTAGATAGAAAAGAAGGGATATAATGAATAAATTTTTTTAATGGAAAACTATATTTTCCAAAAACAAACTAATAATATTATTATTTCCTGTAATTTAACAACTAAATTTGCCTAAACTTATTATTCATGTCAAATGTATTTTATCGTCATTAATCATTTGTTTATTGCAATAGAAATACAAAAATCACAAAAAGGAATTTTTTAGAAACATATTTTTTATTCATAAAATTCTTTTATTTTTTGAATTTAATCCATATTAAAAGTTTTATTTATTTTATTTTGATAGGTATTTTATAATGTGGTTTCTAAAATTTGTTCTTTCCAATTTGAAGGCTAATATATAATAGTAATACCTAATTATTTATATTATATATATATACAATATTTTTATTTATGTTCCTAGTTGTGGGTGGATAAAGATGTTGAGAAATTTATTTTATTAAAGTAAATCATATTTTAAAATGATGGGGTGTTATATTCAAGTCCTTATCGCAAGAAATTTAAATTGATGGGTATGTATACACAATATATCCAAACTAATTTGGAAAACTGTCTATCTCATGAGACCCATCGATGCATCAATGGTATACATATAACTTGGTCCCACCCATCACATACATCTGACAAATAAATTACTCATATATTTGATAAAAAATATTATACATAATATGTATTATATATAAAAAATATTCTTATTGAGTCAATAATACAGAACATCAACATTTCCCAACTACATTAAATATAATTCTTATGGGATTCCTTCAATAGACACTATATATTTAAATTTCATATTGTTATGATAGTGTTAATGTAGTAAAATTGATACCGAATACATATGTGATACTGAAAATTCAAACATGAATAAGGAAAGAAATGTCTAGTGAAAAATTGATAGTGATAGAGAACACAATCATCCGAAAGGGAACGATTAAAAAATAATGTATAACCTATAAATCATTAAAGGGTTATAGAATAAACTCAATTCATCACAAAGAAAGTATTCAACTAATGGAAACTCTTTATAATAATTTGAGAGTAAAATTGAAGGGAAACATTAAAAAAGAATGTTTTTTATGGTTTTTAACATTGTTTTAAAAATTATGTCATAATTTATTTCAAAAAACATTTCATTGTTTTAAAACTCAATTCTTTTTTATTTTAATATATAATCTGAAAAAAAATCACATAATATTGAAAAAAAAATCTTTGAAAACCCATATACAATTCTTGAGTAATATACTCATAGAATAATGGTCGTGGATGTGTGGAAATCCACTCGCAACATATACCAAAAAAACATCCCTTTTCTACTTCTGTAAAAATAAAAAAATTATTTTAAAAACATTTATAAGATTCATTCTAAACCATTAAAAATAAGGGTATTATAAAAAATACATTTTCCAATCATTTAAAAGCATATAAAAACATCCATAAACAATTTTAAGAATATATAAATGTAAAAAAATGATTCTTAACCCAAATCAGAGAAATATTGAAAGATTTTCTTAAAATATTTCTTCTAGTAATATTGAGTACAAAAGAGATGAAATGTTAGACTAAAAAAATAATACTATAGAAATAAATTGAGGAGAAGAAAATATATGGGTTTTAATATTATAATGTTCATATAATTATTCAAACATAAATTTAATATAGAAGAATCCCAAATAAGTGTGAGATTTTAAGATAAACATTTACGATGGTAGTAACTTTTGTATGAAAACCTATTAAATTAAAAAAATTGAACATAGAACTTTAATTAAACCTATAATTGGTCATTAAATATATAATATATCTAATTTTTAGTATATAAAATTGATAAACTAAATTATGTGTTTAATATAAAATATTCCTTAATGTCGTGGAGTTGAGAAAAAGAACACTTGCAATGTATTCATACTTTAACGGATGTGTTATATCCTCCTAAATAATGAGTTTAAAGTTATTAAATAATTTATTATTAACCTTTTTCATACATATTCAAATTTTAATTTCCTTTTATAATCATTTAAAATCTATTCATTGAATAGTTCATGATTACATCAACCACTTATGGTTTTCCAGTCAATTGATCCAAAATTACTTTGGTATATTGACCACGGTTAATGGTTTTTTGAAATATTTTATTTATCTCTCCAAAGGTTATAATTTAATTTATTTCATTTTTATTTATTTTATATAATTTTATAACCATCCATTAAAAGTTGTAATAGAAAAATGGATCCCATCACATAATTTAGGTGGTAGCTCACATGTACATATGAGAAAAATTATCTTTTTTTGAATAGATGGAAGGATAAAAAGGTACATTATATCTTATATTTAAAAAATATTAATTATTTCATAAATATAATATATTATTTAATTAATATTTTATAACCATACTAGTAAATTGATGATGAAAATTGAATTAAACCGCTATGTGGAGAAGGTAGTATATACGTACACATGACCGATGTTTTCTTTTTTTCAATATGATAGAAATGAGAAAGAAAAAGAATGTGAAATTAATACAAAAAATTTATGTATATTTAATATACTGATATAATTATGTTAAGTTGGTTATTAAATATTTAGTGGATTTTTAATATGAAATTAATTTAAAAAAGCTTGGTAAGAACATATACCACTTCTTTTGGTATCATCTCGTGGCCTATACATTTAGCCTTATTAAAATTGTATTTGGTGAATTCAATATCATCTAAGTAAATAAAAATATTATTTGGAAGTAATTTATACATTTATTGGTAGAGATAATTGAATCTTGAAATGTGGATTCGGGGTGAGAAGAGGTGTCATTTTATAAGTGAGGTGGGAGTCAAAATTGTAAGTACAAGAACTTTATTATATAAAATATGTATTACTCAAATCATTTCACAATAATAGTTATATATTTAAATATAATGATTTAATGGTAGAAATAAAACCCACAAATAAGATTTATGAAATTGTTTCGCATTATATTGAATCCATATCCCTTTATTTTTAACATTTTAACTCATTTTACCCTTAACTATGGTGAATGTTATATACCACTGTTACTATTATGTTTGAAAAAGATTAAGTTAGAATTATTACATTATATTAATTATTATGATTTAAAATATGTATTATATTTTTTAAAAATTAATTCCTGTAATTAATAGACACTAATTTGAATATATGTTCCAAAAACCCAATAAAACCCCTTTTTTTTATTAAAAAACCTCAATTAAGAATAATAATGATTTTCAACCAAATTCAAGTACATAGTCCATCACCATTGATGTTTTGGATTACTTAAATAAAATAAGATATATTTTTTATCAAAAAACCTAATCATAAAGGAACAATATTATTACATGAATAAAATAGAATAACCAAAAAAATATTTTAATAAAAACATTGCTTAGATTTAAAAAATGATAAACATTGATTTATAACATAATATTTCTATTTTAATTTATTTTAATTACATATTAAATATATATTGGTTATATAAAATAGTATTCTTAAACATTCTTATCAT
The DNA here is from genome assembly GCA_963277665.1 of Viscum album. Lineage (NCBI taxonomy): Eukaryota > Viridiplantae > Streptophyta > Magnoliopsida > Santalales > Viscaceae > Viscum > Viscum album. Next base: position 1,781,680,596 of record OY728157.1, read on the forward strand.
TACTATTTATTGATAATTTCATAAAAGTGATAGTTTTAGTCAAATTAACATTTTTACAATTAACTCAAGAATAAAATATTTCTCAAATATTTCTAAAATTAATTCTAACGTAAGTTTGTCCGAATGAATTAAAAAATGATATTTATTTCCAAGAACTAAAATAATAAAATTTATGAATTCGTGTTTTCATCACATTTATGAATAAATCTACGTGCATTATCCTATAGTTTCATTAGATTGAGTTGTCTACTAAAAATTATTGATGTTTGAGTGTTACAAAATATACCACACAAAATAAATAATGTAGTTAATATAAATCATGTATCAAGGAAGGAAATTTGGGATTAAGAGACCCTTAAATAATATCTTTAACAGATTCCTACAAGCTCTAAACTACAATATAGAATGTTTAGATAAATTATGGATCTATAATGAAACCATAGTCAATATTACCTTACTATAAATAATTACCCATTTATAAATAATCATTAATATCAAGATTTGAGTGTTGACTGTTATATTTTCCATGTGTGTTTTTGCTGTGGTGATTTTGGTCCTTGAAAGTTGTCTAGGGTTACAAAATCTTAATCATGTAAAATATATGATATTCATTTATTAAGAATAATTTTATAACCACCCATGCAATTTGGTGATGAAAAATTAATTATATCACTTTGGGGGTAGTGGTAGTCTACAAATATGCACGATGGTGCTTCTATTTTAAATGAAAGGAATTAAAAAGAATAAAACAACAATTTAACTTTATAGAATCAAAATTAAAACATATGTATAATATATATCCATTAATTCCATCTTCATCACCAACATTTAGAGGTGATGTTGAAAACTAAAATACATCACTTCATGATGGTTGTAGTCAGCACATACACTTGAGTGATGTTTTTATTTTCCACCAAAAATAATATAGGTAGATAAAACTTTTCCGTAAAAATAATAATATTTTAATATAGTAATGATACAAATTCTATTATTTTTTTGTGTTAATAGAAAATTTATTGGATTTGGATCAAGAAACAATCATCAAAAAAGTCGGTTAAAATAATTACCTCCTCCTTAGGTATCCTTATTTGGATTATAACATAAGAATTCATAGGATGATATTTTGGTGACAAAAAAATTATTTAACAAGGGTTGGGGAGTTAGGATTTGATTTGGGAATATCATGGTTGAGATCAGGTTCCCAAAGTGTGTGTAGGAGTGGGTGTAGGGGGTTCTCTTTTATAGGTGATAGGAGTGTCACCCATGTAACTACCCATAAATTTTAAATAATATAAAATAAATTTCATGCGAACATGGAACAAAATAAGTCCAATTTAAAAGATAAGGTGAATATAGGTCTAACTCCACTCCACTGATCAAATAATGATATGTTTTGTGTGATATTACAAGCCTAATCCTATTCATTGACGACTTTTAACCCATTACTACCATTACCACGATAACATAACTTTTTAACATGAGAACATATTTTCATGAATGAAAATGAAATTGATCATTTAGTGAAAATTATAAATAATTATTAATAATATGGAATCTATTTTATTATATTTAGTTGATAAAGGTGCCAAATTTACTTTTAATATATGTATGGAAAATGAAATAAAACAGTTTTTTTAGAAAATGCCATTTTAAGCATGAAAATGAATTTGTACAAAAAAGTATAATTTTTTTTCGTGATATTTAAGGAAATATGGATAAAAAATAAAGTTTAATTAGTTATTCATCAATGAGAAATGGAATAGATTATTGTGAATATTGAATTAAATGAAAATTTATAAAATACTTTTCTATTAGAATTAAATATATCTTAGGCTCCAAAATATCCAGAAAGAGTTTTAATATCTAACATGGTAGTTTTAATTGATTTACGTAATTCCATTACAACAATATTAGTAGATCCAAATGTTTCAAATATTTTTAATTCTTGAATCGATCATAATTATATCATAAATATATTTATTTAGAAAATCAGTGTTTTTTACTATTCATTAAAAAATCAACAACTTCTAAAAAATCTTGAAAATAAACCTTAAGATAATTTTTAAATAATAAAAAAAATAGAGTTTATTTTTTCGATTTAAAAATAATTTTTTTTAATTTATATTTTTAATAAAACTTATATAATATATAAATAATAATTTTTTCAAATAAAAAATTTATGTTCAGAAGTGATTAATTAAAGATGTCCTTCTTATAATTTCCAAACTCATTTTACTTATTATGAATAATATAATTGTATAATAATATATTTAAATTAGTGTTATAAGAGATAATTATTCTATTTAGTTTGTTTCTACGTGCATCACATGCTATCGAACAAATTAAATTTATTAAGGAGAATATATCCTAAATAACTGAGGTGTTATATTCTTACCCCTATAAAAAATTGCACCCATGAAATCCTATTAATATTATAGAAAATGATGAGGATAATACTTCCTCATCATATCCTCTAGATCCAATATATATTACTCAAACATATGGTTTGATTAAAAACATTAACAGTGTGAGTGGCCTTACAGAACCAGGAAATTGAATTTCATGCATTTTTTTATTACTGTCGTTGTAAAAAATGGAATTATGGTGGATTATTGAAATTATTAGATTTAAAAGGTGGTATTAGGGCTACCTAATTCAACCTATAGACATTAATTATATAAATCATGTCTATAGGTAAGATTACTACCATTAATATTTGAAACTATGGTTGTAGGAGGAGTCGAGAAACAAAAAATTTTGTGAGAAATTGGCATAACATTAAAAAACCATGGTCCAAGAGTGTAAGAACCCATATCTTCTTTTTAGTATGAATATTGTTTTCTGTTTTTTTTTTTGAAAAAAAATTGAGTTTCTCGAAATTTTAGGTGCACGCTGTGTACTTATAAGTACACACCATATACTCCATTTTCGCAGGTAGTGGTGTGTTGGCCGTGTAACGGCCAAACACATAGCCGTGTGGGGTGACCTGGAGAATTCCTAAAATGGAGCTCAGTAATGGCAAGTACACCTCATGTACTTTTAAAATACATGTTGTGTACTTATTTTCTTTTCATTAAATGGATCGTGGCCGTGTCTAATCGACAGCACCATCTTCATCATATCTCTTCTTATCTAGGAGTGACTGTATGGTGCAAATCTTTGTTGAGCCCCTGACTCATCATCCATTCTTTAATTTGACCTCCGTCGGTTGCATTAAAATCGCATCGGTGAGTTCTCTTTTCTTCTTAAACATCTTCTATTGAATTCTCCTCTTTAATGAGATATCCTCTGTGGAACATTTATAGAGTTTTTGTAGATATATGGAATTATAAGAAGATTCAAGGCCTGAGGTTCACTTATATCATTCGTACAACACCGTTGTAGGTGTTTTGTGCCTTTTCGAGGATAATCTTTGAATTCTATGTGCAAAAGTTCCCAAGACCCAATAACGGGGTGTTGCATGTTTATTTTTTAGCCCTATTATTTCTTGCTATACCTTTTTTATTTTTATATACGATAATTATTTTTTAATTGGGTAAAATTTTCATATGGATGTTTTTCCCATGTTTCTTGTTTTGACCGTTTGGTCTAGCTTTCTTGTTTGGCTGCTTTGCTTTCCATACCTACTATTGATAGGATGGAGTAGTTTTATCTAAAATGATGTGATATACTGTAGACTATTTACCCAAGTATTTCTTGATGTTTACTTTGGATTCCAGGTATCGATGTGCATGACTGACTTACACAGGGTCGTGATAACCTGGTGTAGTAGACCATAGAGAGAATGGATATTAAGGGATTCTCCAATGTGTTTGTTTACTTTTAAGTTGTGAGACCATGGGGGGTGACTTTATGATCCCTCAGATAGTATTTAATTACCTCATTACAATACCAAAGGGGGAATATAATGTTTAGTGCTTCCATATAGTGTCTATAGTTACCGATACGAGACCACAAGGGGAATTGATGGTGAGGGCTTCCTCATTGTGTCTTTGCTAAAGCTGAATGAGAGGGGTTAGACTCTGAGTACTTCCTAGAGGGTGGCTTTTGTTTTTTTGGTTAAACCAGAGGGGTTATGTAGTGAGTACTTACCCGAATGTTACTTATGTTTGTTGATTGCTTAACTAATAAATAAAATTGAATACCATTGAAATGTAAGAATGTATACTTTTGAGTACTTATTTGTTTTCTGATTTTTTTTCTTATTGACAATCATATATATTCACTGACTATTAGGAATAGATCTTTGGGTGGTTGAATACTGGGATTCTTCTCAAACCCTATTTGGTTAATGAAGTTGAACTGAAATAGATTGTATTGTTTCAGGTCTAGATAAGGGTCATATCCCTACTACATTAGGTACTTCATTGCTGTGGAGCTGGAGAGCATGGGACCAAGCTGAGGCATGTGATGTTGCTATGGTTATTTTTCTTCATTGTACATTGGTTTTAGCACTATATTAAAGTATTTTGGCTTGTTTGGATGATTTCCTAGACATACATATCATGCATCATTTATATATGTGCTTCAGTTGTTTATTTCTAAAGTATTCCACTGTTTATTATTGTATGGTATTATTACTACTTACGCTATTGTTATCTATTTATTTCTGCTCTGTTACTCTGCCAATGAAGGCATAGTTTCTCCAAAATCATACCCAAGGCCCTCACTTCTAGTTGGTAGCCTCTGGAGTTTGGAAAATATGCTTTAGACCATGTGACCAACCGGGCATGGGGATCCTCTGTGCAGCTTCCAAAACCGAGATGATATAATGTGGTATCAGAGGAATTCATTTCTTCTTGAGTTAATTTTTGGAGCCTATAGCCTAGGATATGAAAGAAATAGGTACTTGGTAATAAGATGTGCTTGGGAGTAGCTGACTCGTGTACATGGAAAATCCAATTTACATAATTATTGCAATTTTCTCATTTTGAAATTATTACAGTTTATTTGATTTTACTATTGGGTGATTCACATGTTTTGTTCTATTATTGTTGATATTATTGAGGTTCTATTTCCATTGTAACCCGATGAGATGAGGGTATGCCATATCATTCATCATATAGGCACTTTCTAGAGATCACATGTCATGCATTCTTGCCATGCCATTTAGGGTGTATTACCGATTGCATGTTGTTGTGATGGATGTTGTGTTATATATGCACATTGTTGTGACAGATGCCTTGATATAATACCTTCTTTTTGATAGGGTATTTAATTATGTAATGTTTCGTTTAAATTAAGGCCAAAATTTGGTTCTTGAGGTTTTATGGACCCTCATGGATCTGAATTTGGTGGATAATTTCCATGTTATTCCTTGTATATAACATGTATAAGATGCCAACCATTGATTTGTGGGGATTATGGGCCCTCACGGATCTGAATTTAGCACATTAATCTTCATTTTAGTGTTTTTTGGGTTCCAAAGTGGTTTCTCAGGCTTACATTCTGAAAAAAACCCAGAATACACTACATGTAATGATGAACACACGCCATGTGTCCTTATATTCAGGAAGGAACTGTTTTTATTAAGTACATGCTGTTTACTTATGTTCATGCCATGTAGTCTCTGATCTTGTCACTGGCTGTGTGGGAAAATACACAGGGTTGGGAGATCTTTGGTATGACACACCATGTATCGGATATACACTTTGTGTTGTTGAGTCGTGTAACTGGTCATGTGACTAACAACACGGGTTGGTGGAGTCTTCTCTAGTACACGTTCTGTCTATCTAGAACACGCTGTGTAGAGTAAGCTGTGTAACCATCTATGTGACTAAAAACACATGTTAGTAATTCCCATTCTAGTACACGATGTGTCTGGCACAAACATGTCATGTAGAGTCAACCATGTCTCCGACTGTGTGTCTTATGAGATGAGCAGTTAAAACTGAAGTGGTTCACACTGTGTTTAAAAAGAACATGATGTGTAGTCATGTACTAGGAGAAACATGTGGGTTTTTCATGTATAACAACCTGGAAAGGGGAAAAGAATCAAATACATGTCGTGTCTTGGGAAAAACACTTCGTGTGTCTGTTGTGTTACACGACCAATTTGGCAGAAGTACACGCCCATGTGAATGCTTAATGGAACATGCCATGTAAGGGTTATACATGCCATGTATCCATGTTTTGGAGAACATGAATGTTTTTCTTTCCATGTTCCCTTATTACACTTCTATGTTTCAGTCCATGATAATCTTGATCTAATGGGTGTGATTGACCTTGCAGAGTCATGACACCGAGATATTATCCCATTGGGCTACAATTACAGGGTAATGATCAAACTCCGGATATAGTCGACCAGGGACCACCAGCAGATACTCCTATAGTTCCAGTCTTGGCACCATCTATCATTATATACATAGGTGATGACACATAGTTCTGAGAGGGCTTTATGAGGTTCATGCAGACCTTCCAGGGAGTACCGCACCCTGCCCTATCAATGGTAGAATTGACGCAGAATTTACATCTGCAGAATCCTCCCACCTTTACATGGGAAGGAGGACCTCAGGCTATAGAATCATGTTTACAAACCACTCTCTTCATCTTCGAGAATCTAGAGATTCCTCCAGATAGGATGGTGAATCTCGCTACGTGTATGCTTCGAGCTTCTGTCAAGAGATGGTGGGATGTGATCTCACAATAGGGACGCCAGTAGGTTATGACTTGGGATGAGTTACAACGTGCTTTATATGAATACTTCTACCATGAGGCTTTGAGGGTTGATCAAGCCTGAGATTTCATGAGTCTGGTGCAGGGTAATCTTTCCGTTATGGAGTACTCCTCTCGCTTCACAGAGTTATAGTGCTTTACACATATTCCAGGAGGTGATGAGTTAATTCTGGCTAGGAAGTTTGGGGATGGTCTCAAGAATGACATTTGATCTCTGTTAAACATCATCATGTTGACTTCCATCACTTATATAGTCAACCAGGTGTTGATCACAGAGTGTAATCTGAGGGACTCTGTGGTTCTGATCCAAGGTAACTCGACATCCATAGTTGGTATCCCTCCTTCTGACAGTAGGAAGCGCTGTCAGGAATCTATGTGCAGAGACCCGAGGATGCGTGATACTTCTTTTGGTATCCAGGTGGTGTGCAACCAGTGTGGGAAGAGTGGTCTTACAAGGCTATATTTTCAGATAGACCCGGAGGAGTGCTGGTAATGTAGAAAAATGGGTCATCTTCAGTGTTTCTGTCAGTTATTCTCTCCAACATCTGGTGATAGGAGTTCTGCTTTGACTCCATGTTCAGGTGGGGCACCTCTAATTTCTTATCAATCTAGGAACAAAAGTATTTCCCACTATTTAGGCCGAGGTGGAGGTCGTGGCCATGGTGGTCAGACAGAGAGTTTTCAGCAGCCACATGGCGGATTAGCTTAGGGTTCCCAGTCAGCCTCACAGGGCCGCAGTTCAGGACAAACCTTTGCGGTGGATCAAACCCAGTAGGAGTAGGATCCTGGACCCTCTACAGTTTGAGGTAAAATCCTAGTTTCCTCAATTTTATCTTCTACTCTTTTTGATATAGGGGATTCCCATAGCTTTATATCTTTTGATGTTGTGGAGATCCTTGGGCTCTGTATATTTTCTTCTGTTGATATCTTGACGCTAGACACTCCGTTGGGGACTAGAACGCCTAGTGTACATTAGTGCAAGGAGTTCCCTCTCGAGGTTGGTGGGTGTCACTACTTATGGGGCATTTATATCTTAGATATGATAGGAAATGATGTAATTCTTGGGATAGACTACTTAGTTCATTCTAGGTTGTTGTCAACTATTATTGTTGTAGGGTGAGTTTCACATCACTAGAGGCCAGATCATTTCTTCATAAGGGTGAATTGAATGTTTAGGAGAGCAGATCAGGACCCGAGCATCATGGGTTGGGAGGAGTTACAACCCAGATTTCTAGTCTATATCTGGATGACCAGGGGACTTCATAGTTGGACTTTCCTCTAGTGGTGGATAATTTCAAGGATGTCCTTCCAAAAGACTTTTCATGTTTACCTCTGGATATAGAGGTATAATTTTCTATTGATCTTGTTCTAGGAGCATAACTATGTCCATTACTCCTTATAGTATGGCTACCCTAGAGTTACAGGAGCTCAAGAAACAGCTAGAGGAGTTACAAACTAAGGTGTTCAACTGACCAAATACTTCACCTTGGGGGTATCCTATCCTATTTACGAATACGGAAGATGATAACATCAGGCATTGCGTGGATTATCGAATGTTGAACCATTTAAAAGTCAAGAATCGATATCCCTTTCCAAGTACTGATGATCTATTTTACCAGCTTTGAAGAGCCCGGGTGTTCATGAAGATTGAATTGAGATCCTGTTACCTCTATTTTCATGTTAGAACATCATATGTACCTCTTGCGGCATTTCAGATCAAGTATAGTCTATAAGTGTACGTGGTTATGTCGTTTGGTCTCACAAACACACCTGCAGTTTCATGGAACTGATGAACTGAGTGTTCCATCCATTCCTGGACTCTTTTGTGGTAGTTTTTGTAAACAATATCTTGGTGTACTCTCAAACTCGACACGACCATGCCACACATCATGAGATCATTTTGGTTACACCGGGAGAGGATCAGTTATATGCTATGCTCTCCAAATTCCACTTTTTGATTGACCAAATCCACTTCTTGGGTCATGTTCTCTTAGAGACATGAGTTTTAGTAGACCCAGAAAAAGTGAGGGTTGTAGTTTCTTGGGAACATCCAAATAATGTCTTGGAGGTATGGAGTTTTCAAGGGATGGCTGGATATTAGAGACACTTCAAACAAGACTTTTCACACCTAGCAGTACCACTGAAAGGACTTACTAAGAAGAGTGTGAAGTACTTGAGGTCTGATTCTTGTGAGCCTGCCTTTCAGGAGCTGAAAGGGAGGTTGACTTCAGAACTGATAGTATTATTTCCAGAGTCGTAAAAGAGCTATACTGTGTATTGTGATTCATCACATATCGGGCTGGGAGTTGTTCTTATGCAGGGGGAATGAGTTGTTTCATATGGGTCTCAGTAGTTAAGGCCACATGAGAGAAACTATCCAACGCATGATCTCGAGTTGGCTGGATTTGTTCATGTTTTATGTTTTTGGAGACATTATCTTCTGGGAGATAATTTTGTGGTTTTCACCAACCACAAAAGTATCAAGTATATCTTCACTCAGCACGATCTAAATCTAAGACAGCGAAGGTGGGTCGAGTACCTTCAGTAATTTGAATTTGAATTTTCTTATATTCCTTGGAGAGGCAATGCAGTGGTTGATGCGTTGAGAAGAAGAACTCAGATACATGCAGTTTAGGAGGCCAATAGTGAGTGGAAGCTTATGGATCAGTTCTTTGAGATGCATTTTGAGGTGCACAACAAACAAGAGAAGAATTTTCTTTCTTCTATGGCTATTACCTCTACTATACTTGATCGAGTGCGAATGGGGCAACTATCATATTATAAAGGCATAGTCCTACAAGAGTGTGTTTCTAAAGTGGACCCTATTACTAGATTGATAGTAGGCGAGGATTAGATCTTTCTTTTTCAAGGATGCGTGTGGGTGCCAGTAGATATATTGGTAGGGCTGATGCGGGACCTTCATTACTCAGTTTGGGTAGTTCATCCTGGTGTCACCAAGATGTATCGAGATCTACATTGTCAATATTGGTGGCCATGTATGAAGGGAGATGTTGCTGGTTTTTTCATGAGCTGTTCCACCTGTCAGCGGGTGCAGGCGTAGCATCAGTGAACAACAGAGCTTTTGTAGCAGTAACCCAATTTTGAGTGGAAGTGGTACGATGTCGAAATGGACTTCGTGACAGGTTTTCCAAGGATTCCTCAATGGAATGATGCAGCTTGGGTTTTCATTTACAGACTTACAAAGGTTTTCCACTTCTTACCGATCAAGGAGGCCTTCAGAGTTGATGAGCTAGGAAGGTTGTACATCTGAGAGATGGTACGTTTACATGGAGTTCCACACTCCATTATTTTAGATAGGGACACTCGTTTTACTTCTTAGGCCAGGTGGGGATTATAGAATTATTTGGTTACACATGTTATTTTGTGTATTTCTTACCACCCCCAGATAGATGGCCAATCCGAGTGTACGATTTAGGTGTTTTAGGACATGCTTCGATCATGCATCCTCTAATTTGGAGGTTCGTGGAATAAGCAAATACCTCTTGTGGAGTTTTCTTACAATAATAGTTCTCAAAAAACTATTTAGATGGCACCTTTTGAGGGTTTGTATAGTAGGCCAATCCTATCACCTTTATGTTGGAAAGAGGTAAGAGTGGAAGCTATGCTAGGACCTCGTCTTTTTTCAGAGACCACGGAGCAGGTGGAGTTGATTTAGAAGAGGATGGATACTACAAAGTCATGGAAAAAGTCTTATGCTGATCGACGGATATGACCTCAGCAGTTTGAGGTCGGAGATCATGTTTTTCTACATGTCACACCGAGGTTGGGAAATAGGAAGATTATGAGACAAGGTAAGATTTTACCGAGATACATCGGGCCGTTTGAAGTTTTGGAGAGAGTTGGACTGGTTGCCTATCAGCTATAGTTACCTCAGAGGTACTGGACTATGAATGAATTCTTCCTCATTTCTCAGCATTGATGTTATTTCTTAGACCGAGCTCATGTTTCTCAACCTGAGGATGTTGAGCTTGAGGTTGATTCCTCATTCATGGTGCATCTTATCCAGAATTTTTATTGAAGTGCGAAGGTTCATCGTGGGTGGTATGTTCCTTTGGTATGGGTGCTATCGCAGCATGAGTGAGTACATGACAAGCCTCGTGAGAGGGAGACCGATGTACGATCATAGTGGCCCAAGCTGTTCGAGGATTTTTCTTCTATGCCGCCTTTCTAGGGAAATTCATGTACGAATTTCTTTAAGGGGGGAAGATTGTAAGAATCAGTATCTTCTTTTCAGGTATGAATCTTGTTTTTTGGTGTTTTTGAGAAAAATAGGAATTTCTGGAAATTTTAGGACTACAGACCATGTACTTATAAGAGCACACTGTCTACTCGATTTTCATGGGTAGCCGTGTGCTGGCCTTGTAATGGCTGAACACATGGCTGTGTGGTGTGACCTGGAGACCGCCTATAGTGGAGCTCGGTAAAGGTAATTACACGTAATGTACATTTAAAATACATGTCATGTACTTTCTTTTCTTTTTATTAAATGGACCGGGGTCGTGTCTAATTGACAGAACTGTCTTCATCTTTCCCTGTATCATCAAGGAGTCATCGTACAATGAAAATCTTTACTGAGCCCCTGACTCACCGTCAGTTCTTTGATTCAACCTCCGTTGGTTGAGTTGGAATCGCATCGGTGAGTTCTCATTTCTTCTTGAACATCATCTATAGATTACTCCTCTTTCACAAGATGTCATCAGTTGAACTTTTTTAGCATTTTTGTATATCTACAGATTTCTAGGGTGATTCAAGGTCTAAGGTTCACATATATCGTTCATAAAACACCATGGTAGGTAGTTTGTTCCTTTCCGTAGATAGTCTTTGAATTCAATGTGAAATATTTCCCAATACCCAAGAACGGGGTGTTGCGTGTTTATGGTTTCTAGCCCTATTATTTCCTTTTATTCATTGTTTGTTTGGATAAAGGATAATTTTTTGTGAATTGGGTTAACATTTCCATGTTATGGATGTTTTTCCCATGTTTCTTGATTGACCATTTAGTCTACCTTGTCTGTTAGGCTAGTTTTATTTATATATCTAGTATTTTTAGGATGGAGTGATTTTATCTTACATGTTGTGATATGCTATAGAATATTAATCCAAGTAGTTCTTGAGGTTTACTTTGGCTGCCATGTATCGCTATGCAAGACTGACTTACATAGGGCTATGAGAACCTGATGTAGTAGACCATAGGGAGAATGGATGTTGGGGGCTTCTCTAGAGTGTCTGTTTACTTTTACGTTGTGAGACTATAGGAGGGATGAACTTTGTGCTCCCCTCTAGGGTCTGTAGTTTCCTTTTTACGAGACCATAAGGGGAATTAGATATTGTGTGCTTCCTCAGAGTGTCTATAGTTACTAATATGAGACCACATGGGGGAGTTATGATGAGTGCTTCCTCAGAGTGTCTTTGATAAAGCTGAACCAGAGGGTTTAGCCTGTGAGTACATCGCAGAGGGTTGCTTGTGTTTGTTTGGTTGAAACATAGGGATTATGCCATGAGTACCTCACATAGGGTTACTTATGTTTTTTGATTTCATAACTAATAAATGAAATTGAATTCTATTGAACTATAGGATTGTTTACAATTGAGTACTCCCTTGTTTTCTGCTTCTATTTCTTATTGTCTGCAATATATATTCACTGATTATTTGGAATATATCTTTAGGCGGTTTCCTACTAGGATTCATCTCAAACCATATTTAGGTCATGATTTGGTCCCAAACAGATTATATAGTTACAGGTCTAGATAAAGGAAAACACCCTTCTACTTCAGGAACTTGATTGCTATGGAGATGGAGAGAAATGGACCAAGTCGGGGCTTGCGATGCTGCTGGAGTCATTTTCCATCATTGTACATGGGGTTTAGCACTGTATTCTAGCATTGTGACTTGTTTGGCTTCTTTCTAAGACATACATATCATGCATCATTTATATATGTGATTCAGTTGTTTATTTCTTCAGTATTCCACTATTTATTATTGTATGGTATTATTACTGCTTCCACTATTGTTATCTATTTATTTCCACTGTGTTACTCTTCCAATGAGGGCATAGTTCCCCCACAATCTCACCCAAGGCCCTCACTGCTAGTTGGTAGCCTCTGGTGTTTGGGGAAATGCACTTGAGGCCATGTGACCAACATGGTATGGGGAACCTCTGGGCAGCTTCTGGGACCGGAACGTTACATGGAGTGGGCTTATAGGGTTGTCGAAATTGTTTTATTAAAATTAGGGTAAATATAATACCTATTTCCATGGTTTCCTAAACCATGGAAATAAGATATACACAGAACATCTATTTCCATAATTTTTCTAAAAATGAGGCTGTAGATATGACCTATTTTTTTGGTTTCCCAAAAACTGTGTTAATAGGCCATACAGAAAACATATATACCCAAGGGTTTATTAAAACCATGTTGATATATAAGACCAATGGCTATGGATTCCAAAAACCATTGCTATAAATCTCGATCCACATCATCTTTCCCACTTTTCTAATGTTTAATAATAATATGCATAAATATTTGTATAAAAATATAAATATATATATGTGTGTTTAAATAAATAAATAAATATATATATATTAATACATACATCGAGTTGAGTGTTAGTTTTATATTATATAAAGAATGAAAATAGGACCTGGGAAAATATTATGAATTTTTTTCTTTCAAATCTATTCCCACAGTTTTCAAACCGTGTCAATAGTGTTTTCCCTACCACCATGGGTTCAAAACCTTGGAAATAGACATTACATACTTCCATTGTTTGAAACAATGGAAATATCCATTTTCCAACCACCAAAATTAGAGTTAGGGGACTAAAACCATACTTTTTAACAGTAGTTGTAGATTATATTACTATTTTAACAAACTATACTACCACAATTGAAAAACCCATGTACATAGGCTAGGAACATGGGTTTATCCCCTATATACATGGTTTTGAACTATGGAAATAGTATAAATTTATAGTTATATTATTATAAAACACATTAAATCTTTGATCTATAATAATCACTGATCATTCCTTATAAGAAATATCATACTCCAATTATATAACCTCTGAGTTTAGTACACTGGAAGGATTAGATATGAAATACCTCAAAAGGGATACATGTAACATATCATTCACATAGAAGAGGTTAGGTGTAATAATAGATCAATAATATATCATATTTATATGGTCAATTACATCATAACAATCAATATATATATTGATAAACTTCCCCTTAATCCCAAATCTCATAACCATCTTCTATGGAGATATTTTAAGGAATAGATTATCACCATCATTGAACTCAAAATTTATCTATCAATTATCATCATAACTTTTCTATGAAATATTTGAAGATCTAATGTTCTACTAAATGGATCTAAAATTCTATTCTATTTTCTCATCCTGATTAGGACCCAAAATCATTTATTCCCCAATGTTATCCCATCAAGTTGTTGATATTAACTTCTTTCCATATCAAGATTCATAAAAAACCTTATAAATGATTTGATAAAATATATTTTTTTCAGTAAAATTCAATTGGAGGAATGTGTTAATTTTAAAAAGAATTGAAATACAGAGATAAATCTCTAAGTAAATATTCTAGGGTATTAAAGGTTAGCTCAGACTGATCAAATATCTAAGAATTATATGTTTTACTAATATTCAACTCAACATTAAATTCTAGATATATACTTCTCAAAAACTTCTGGGTGATCCTAAAATCATGATTGGACATAATTTAGAGTGGAAATCTTTGCTAACTATAAAATTCTTTAATTTTCATCTTTAAATTTTTTAAAGAAATAAATCTTCTTTGATATCTATTAAATGTGAGAAATTTTTAAGGTGATAAAATATAAATAAAATGGTCTTGTATACTATAGATGTGTTGGAGATTCCTATGAAAAAATTCATATTGTTTTTTCCAATTTAATTATAGTTATAGAAAATGGTTTCATATTCCCCTTAGTCTTTTTAATTTATCATTAAATTAATAATATTCTAGGAAATCATATATATACTCCTCAATTTCATTTTTCATGTTGTATTTAAAGATATTACTATAGTATCTCGATACATATTTTTTTTTCTTTCATTATGGATAAAGAATGAAATTTTTTTTAGCCCAATAGGTCCTTCATCAATTATATTAATGAATGGAAACATATTTGGTTTATGGATCTGATCATCACACAGTGGTTACAATTTTAGAATGGAATGTTACATTCCTTATTTTTAAGTTCATTTACTCTTTCTATTCAATTTTAAGCCTCACATGAATGTATGGTTGAATAACTATTTGAGAAAGAAATTATTTCCCTCATTTCTGTATTATTTATAGGTTTATATTTTATAAATACATATGAATTATATCCTTTTTAATCCTCATAATATACAATCTAGTATGATTATTTTGACTCAATTCATCATATTCCTTATTTTCCTTCATAGGATGGCAATAGATTGAGAAGTAATAATAATTAATCAACTCGAAATATATCATTTTGTGTATATTAACATTTTTATGTAAATATATATATCAGTAATTTATGATAAGTATAAATATAACACGTTTATCAATAAATATAATTCATCTATATTTTAAATAAAATATTTACCACTACTATCTCTAAATCATGAGTTGAGAAGTTTTTCACACGAACCTTCTAATAATTTGAGGATTATGAAACATCCATGTTATTATAGATGAGAATACATCCCTATACTATCATTTAATATCCACAGAATATCACATAACTTTAACTATTATAGGGTAATGATTGAAAAATTTTATAGACCAAAATTATCATCATCTCCAAAATTTTTTTGACGTTCATCTGTCTTTAAGGAACATGACTCCCTTCTGTGTCAACTTAGTTATTTGATTTGATATATTTGAGAAATTTATCACATATCAATGAGAGTATATAACCAATATATGAAAACTAGGGATATTAGTCATAGTGGTTGGTCTAGGATATTCCTCAATAACATCTTTATTCTATGTATCTACTAATATACCCTTTCTTATAATCACGTGATAAACAATGATAATTTATATGGTCATAATTCATACTTTATAATTATCCTTCCTATGAGCCTTGAACACATTCCTTAATTGATCATTATGCCCATATATTCTCTTGGTATATATGATAATATAACCTATAAAGTCTACCAAATACATATAAAGAAAATCTATAAACTATATATTTATTATATACATAAAGATAATAGGGTAATTGGTAAGTAAAAAATGGAATCAATATAAATTCATACTCTACATGTCTCGAATGGAAGGATGTCTTGGGTATATCTTCCCATTTGACCTATAACTAATGATATCAATATCATAGTTTAATCATTGAAAAGTAAGTATATTATCAAAGTTGATTAAATAAGACATCAATACAGGGTAATAGACACTTTTTTTGTTAATTAAATATTGTAATCTGTATAATCAAGGAAAAGATTCAGTGGAAAATATTTCTTATTAATAAAAAGAACAGGCAAACCCGAAGATGACATAATAGTGTTTATGAATCCCTTTTCTAAATTCATTAGGTCTTTCTTTGTCAATTCATGTTACTAAATTTGGTTCATTCTATAAAGTTCCTTTTAGATAGGTGTATTCCATGTAGGAATTGTATTGAAAACACAACATCATTATTTCAGGTAATACTACAATAATATTCAAAAAAATACAGAGGTATAATCTAGAATAAAAATAATAATGTAAATTTTTGAGTTTCTCCCAAACTACTTGTGATAAATACCACTCGTGAATATATAGTGATACCCCAATAATGGAAGTAATATCTATTAGAATTTCATCATCACCATTACATTAAAAGATGATTATAAATTGATCTAATAAATAAATTTTGACCTTCCTTCTATAGTAATTGATTTGGGACATACAAAGAGAGGAGAAATCTATTCCCAAATTAACATCTAATTCAATAAGAATGAGAATAACAAGATCTATAGGAAGAACATTCCCACAATCCATTATCGAGGTGGAGCTATAAACATGAGATGAAATTATCATAGAATTAGTATTTTTAATTTATAAGTCAAAATATATCTATTTAGGTGGTTATATGATACTATTATGTTCTAGTAACTCCATAATTATTTATTGTGAAGAGTTCTTGGATTGTAATTATTGAAATATAATTTCTCAAAATCATTATATTTCATTGTTTAATATCATCATATTATCTTTTTTTGTTGATAAGAGTCCACAATTGATAATCTTTATTTCTAAATGATTCATAACCAAAAAAAACATCTCATGGTCTGAGAAAAAAATAATAGAAAATATTTTCTCTATTTCATTGATCCATTTCTCACATTTAATTAGATTAAATGACCCAATTAATAATGGTGGAAAGACTTTGATAAGACGTTTCTCCTCCCTTGGTTTATTTATATTCTCAACATCATAACTGTCAAAATTTTGGTATGAATTTTCAAGAGTTTTTTCACCCCATATCTCATCCCAATTGGTTACTCATTGATATAATCACAACATTGTCCTTTTCACTCTTTTTTATATCAGTTCCTCCCAGTTCCATTCATTGACTAAAACAAAAATACCACAGTGTGTGAATATTGTATCAATAATTAGAGTGAGTATTCATATAATAATTAAAATAATTTCTAATATTTCTAAATTTATGAAACCTTATTATTAACTCATGAAATTTGATGTTTCAATCTATGTTTTTCATGATCATTTATTCAAATTCTTGTTGACATATTTATTTTCATATACCTCATAATTTTTCACAAAGAGAATATAAATTGAATAAATAATATACCATGGGACTATGAAAATGGTTTTCATTTAAGTATTTTTATTTCTCAATAAGTGAAGATTGAATTAATATCAAACCATTATTTTTAGGGTTATTACCCATAGTTAAATCTATCCTGAAGCCTTCATCGACATGTTTATATCCAAAACATGATTTCATTACCATGAAACTTCATAATATATACTTTATAAAAATTTGAGTATGTTATTATATATTTAGGTTTATACCTTGTGTTTTAATTAATTTTTTCTCATCATAATAATTAAATATTCCAAAAAATCTACTTTGATACTAATTGAGGTGAGCTGAGAATAACTTATATACATATTTAATAATTTTAGATGAAAAATTATTACATATTTTAATAATAAACTTCTTATAAGTGTAATGATTTAGATTATTTGGATAATAGATACATAATAAACTTATTTATTTAAAATATTCAATATCTCCAACTATTATTCTTCATTAAAGGTACACTTATTGAGTTATCGTACTTAATACCTTTCATTATTACTTAGTTAAATTGAAACATAATAATGGGTGAACTCAAATGATCAGCAAGTGTAAACACTAAAGATAAAAACTAAAAATCATAAATGGGAATAAAAAATTAATATGGATATGACAAGATTATAATAACATATGAAAATATACCCAATAAGTCATATATTGTAAATCATGAGGCAGGGAATAAGAATTTTTAAAAAGAATATCTGATTCATAATGAGTGAGAAATCATTAATAATCAATCATGTGCCTTTGGAATATATAATAATAATAATAATACATAAGTTTGTTTCTCATAACACTAATCATATAAAGGCATTTCCTTAGTCAAGGATCACGTATTAGACAATCATAGTAGACAGATCCCCAAATTGGATTGGGTTTACTCCCTATTACCAAAAACATGGTGGATAAAGTCCCATAGTTGGTTGGGTTGACTCCCAATTACATTTCACATTATATAAAGATATATTAGGCTCTACTCATTGCACTATAGGGATATATAATTCTATTAAATCATATTAAATAATGAAAACCACATGTATGTGTACAATAAAGTCACAAAGAAAATCATTATTTCATCACAACAAAATTTACCCATGTGAAAGAAAAAAGTTCGAATACAAATTCCTTAGAAAATAATTACATTAATCCATCTAGAGAATTAAAATAGATGGTATAATTAGAAAATTTATTTAGTGAATTATAATATTCTTTAATTATTTATACATAGTTGTTATATTCATGTATAAAATCATTATAAATATAATTTGAAAAAAAGAAGAAATATCATCTAATTTGTAACAGTTCTTTTATATCTAAAAATTAACAAAAAAAGAGAGTAGAATTTTATTTCCAAAGAAATTAATTTTTTTAATGGATTCTTCATAAAAAAGATGGCTCATTATAATAGGATAATATTTTTATCCAGTAAATGTTTAGAAAACATTTTTTTTACACTTTTGTAAACAAACTAAAAAATTGAACAATTCAAAAATTTACATGGACATTTAATTAAAAAGTTTTCAATGAAAAATAAATATATTGTAAAAATACCATGATTAATTATCTAAAATTATATTACCCATTTTATAATTTTTTTAAAATATAACTTTGGAAGAGAAATATTCCCCTGCAAAAGGGGAAATAAGGCTGGATTTTCTAAAACAAATTCATCATTTGGAGTATCAAATTGGGGATATAGAAGAAATACATGAAAAACTAAGAAAAATAATAATATGATAACAAAATAGATGAGTTTTAATACTGAAAATAAAATACAATTCTCCCAATAGAAATTTAAACAAAAAATCTGAATAAAAATTGATATTGTAACATAAACACTCACTACTTTAGTAACATTTGAAATAAAATACCCTGAAAGAGATAAATATATATATATATTAGTAAATAACTATTGTTTTAAGAACCATTTCTTAACATAAATTAATGGGAAGTAAATGTACCATGTAAAAAAGGTGTTGAATATAGAACATATCTTTATGAAAGGAAATTGGTTTGGAGAAACCGCTACCAAAAATACCTAATATCTTAATATTCACTATTTTTTATAATTATATATGTATACTTATTATAGATTAAATTTAAAAATATTATACTAATTATATTACTATATATCATTTTACATTAATTTTTCTTCATTAAAATCAATATGTGTGTATCATCTATTCTGTTTTCCACATATGTTTCGGTTAAGTGATTTTGATCCTTGCAAATTTTTCATAGTTATATAATATTACTAATTTTATAAATATCATATTAATTTAATAAATACTCTATCAGTACCATCCATTTAAGGTGGTGATAGAAAATGAATTACATCACTTCCTAGAGTCATTAGTCCATATGTACACACTTTTGATGTTTTCACTTTTCAATAAATTGGAAGTAAATAAAATAAATAGTAATTCAACTTTATATATGAATAATTATATCAAAAATATAATATATATTCCTTAAATACACATTTTTGAACATCATTTATAGGTGGTTATGGAAATTAAATACATCACTTTATGGAGGTGGTAGTCCATAGGTATGCATGAACATTATTTTCAATTTCCGTTAGATGGAAGAGAATGCAGATATGTTTCGTTACATCAAAATTATATCATTTAAGTATAATTATTATAATTATTATTTTATTTTTATGTGTTTATATAATATTTTAGGGGGTATAATAATAAATAAACTTAGTATAAGTTATTTATGATAATAATCTCTTATTTGGGTATCGTCTTTTAGATTACACATTGAACCTTCTTAAGATGGCCTTTTGGTGAGAAAAAAACATATAGGGTGTGGGGGAGATAGTTTTTATGTGTTTTGGGTTGATATTTGTAAATATAAGGTGAAATATTTGTGTGGGTATGTGATGATAGGAGGTTCCTTTTTATAAGTGAGAGGAGAGACACCCATGTAAATACCCATAACTTTAAAATACTATAATTTCATTTTCATGGGAAAGTGCCAAAAAATAACATAAGATTTAATTTTTTGTGAGTTGATGTTGAATTTAAGTCAACCAATTATATATATATATGTAATGTGTTAAATTATAAGCCTTATCCCTTATTTTAACCCTATCTAATTCATTTAAACCTTTACTATGACAACTTATCTTTTTTTACAGTGGTATCTTATTTTTATAGAAAAATGAAATTAAAATTAAAATAAAATTTAGGAATGATGATTCAAAATATGAAACCCAATTTATCAAATTCAATTTCTAAAGGTGGTACCAAGAAATTTTAATATAATCACAAAAAACATAATAAAATTTATTTACAAAAATATATTTTGAAGCATAAAAATGGATTTAGAGAAAAATATTGTATGAAATATATATCAGTTGTATTATTAAATTATATATTAAAAATTAATATTTTTATGACCTTAATATAATTCCAAAATTTAATGAGTCACTATGAATAATTAATTAAATTAAAAGGGAAAAAATATTTTTTTATTATAATAAAATATAACTTATATTCCAAATGTCCAAGAACGTGTTTCAAAATTCAAAATAATATTTTTAAATGATTTATTTTACTCATTAAAACATATTTGTGGAACCAAAGAATTTACATATTCTTAATTCATCCTTGTATCATAATGTTTTTATAAATATTATGATATTTTTAAAATTAGTATTTTCACTATTAACCTAAAAATCAATCAGTGCCAAAAAAAAATAAAAAAATCTTATTAATAAACTGATGACATTCAAAACCAATTTTTTTTCATTTACTTGAATTAAAATTCTAAAATTATGAAAAATAATATTTTAATAATATATATATATATATATTGAAAACTATTTTTTTCAACAACAAATTCAATTTATATATAAATAATTAAATTGGAACTTTCCAAAATTACGTAATTGTTTTTAGTAATTATGTTCCGTTTAATTTTCAAATAATATATTTCAATTTCTATTATAATAAATCATTTTTAGATTGGTTTTATACTTATAGAAAATTTTAATACATATAATATTCATTAAATATAATTATATTATAAAATCATAGGGAGTTACAAGAAACCCTATGAGATATTGTACGTGATTAATCCAATAGTGAGGTACATTAAGATTTTCAAATGTAAGTGAATTATTATCAATAAGTGTAAGAAAATTATGCTTAATTATTATGCGGATGATTTTATTTTTCTTAGGTATTCATCAATAATAATGTAATACAAATTTTATAAAAAAATATTTTGAAAAATAATTTAATGTCACGATGTCACTGTTCTGTAAAATGAGATTATTTGTCTATATAGTGAGCACTATATGATGTAAAAAAGTGAGGAAATTTCAGAGTAAAATGGATAAAAAAAATTTCATATGGGAGAACATGGGGATGAATAAGAATCAAAATAAATAATAAATTTTTATAAAATCAAATAAAATTTAATATATGAATAGATGAAACTTAGGAAGGTTAAAATAAAATCACAAATTTTGCATTGCTGATCGAATAGATCAAGTGAAAACACATAAGAATAATAATATATAAAAAAATTATCTCTTATCTAAACTAGGTCCTAAATGTTTTAATTTGGATTCCAAAGAAAAATAATATATTAAAATGATGTATGAAAATATTTATCAAATTGAGAAGATTCAAACATGGGATGTTTCTACATAGATAAAAGAAAAAATATCATCGAAATGAAGTTGGTGTCCCATAATAAACTCAACAAGGAAATAATGTTACATAGAAAAAATCTCAATATGTGTGTATGGTATATTACATAATAAAAGGGAATGGGGTTGATGAAACATTTTCCCTTGTAGTCTAGTTGTAAACCATTCGTGTATTCAGAAATATATTAGTGAAAATAATTTACAAGGCATATTAGATTTACATAAAATAAATATTCCTTAAGGGATTAAATCAGTATGAGGATTATGTGGAAAAACCAGCTGGTTTTATTATATATTATTATGAGATGAAATTACTCCTATCGAATAAAGTGTTTTACGGTATGAAGAAAGAACCAAGATCTTAGTATTTCAAGATGGATAAATACTCGAAAAAGCATGGATTATACTGAGGAAGTTTTGGTCAAAATCACTACATCAATTAATAGATTGATAAAATGATGTTATTAATTTTTTTATAGATAAAATATCTTTAGAGGAACTGATGAAGCACAATGAAAAATGTTTTTAGAATTAATTTAATGTGATTTCAACATGTATATGATTGGAGAGTTAATGTTTTTTCTTCGGACTACCTCTAACATAAATAAGGCATGGAATACGTATTTATCAATAAAAAAATTCAAATAAATTCTCACGATTATTGGAATGTAATATTATATTCCAATGAGAACAATTTAAATTACCCAAATGATTTTTTAAGAGATGAATATTGCAATAAAATCGATTTAATATAATATTGTAAGATCATCTAAAGCCTAGTTAACATAATATTGTCATGAAACAACATTCTATTTTTCACAGCTCAATGCGCATGGTATGACAACTACCGCATGTAAATTCACTTACTATTACTGAAGAATAATTTTCATTATATCAATAAAAAATTGGAATTCAAAATATTTTTATCCTAAAATATGACATCAAGAGTTATCAAGAAAAAAAATGCTCTTTGGGCGGGATTAATAGATGATTTAAAAATGTCATTTGGTAAAGGAATCTATCTTGGATGTTTTTTGATTTCATGGAAGTGTAAGAAGAAAAACTATAATTCACTAAAATCTATAGAATATGAGTATATTATAGCTAGTCAAGTATGTACTCAATTTATATATATGAAGATACAACTTAAGGATTTTGGAGTAAATGTGAAATGTCCTATTATAATCCAGTTTTATAACATGAGTGCTATCAAACATATAAAAAATAATTTCAATCATTCAAAGAAAAATCACAGTGGGATAAAGTATCACCTCATTTGGAATAAGGTTGGACATTTTATAGTGATGTTAGAGTACATTTAATCAAAAAAGTAGGTTCTATAAATCATAACATAGGCACTAAATTTTTTTAATGGGGCATAAATTTTCTCTTGGAGTCAATAAATATATATAAATTTATATGGTTTAGTAAAATAACCCTAACCACCTTATAAAATTTTATATTTATAGAAATATGTGATGACTATATTGAATTACATGTTTGAATTTTTTTCTCTCTCCTATGATCATTCAAATAAGTTCTCTTTGGGTTCTTTGAAAAAGGGGGAGAATTTGTCCATGGGTATCTTGGGAGAAGTTTTCTATTATTAAAGATGAATATATGTATACGAGTAATGATTCTCATTGAAAAGAGGAGGACATATCCCATACTGATGTTTATATAGTAGAGAGTACTTGAATGCATATTTAATGGGAGAAACATGGTTTCAAACTATTGAAGACTATAGAGAAAAAATAACTATTTTCATGAATAAATTTTCATTTGTATCATGTTTATCACTATAAAATTAACTCATATGGGCTTAGAGTTACTAATAAATAAGTAATTGATGAACTATCTTAAGGAATGACGTCTTAGAATATTTTTCTTGTTATGAATAATGTTTTTAGGTGTTGATATAGTGAATTATTTTTATAGAGTTTTCAATAAACCGAAAGGGGGATATTATATGAAAAAAAAATTAATTATAGTATTTTTTGGGTTGTGTTTACTGAGATAGCTATTAGAGGAACATTCAAAGTATCTCAAAAGTTTATGAATATCTTATTACATGATTAATATAATATATTTAGAAGAATTATTGAGAATATTTGTGTTGAGAAGATTTTTGTAATGTTGAAATAGAACCCCAATATATAATGTTTATAAAGAAAAAAATGTAATATTAATCCAGGATATAGTATATAAAATAGAATAGTAAATGAATAAAGGAAACTAGGTAGATACCTAATTTCAATCCATGTAGTACTCTTGAAAATTAAAAAGGGTTACATAAAGGGGGAAAAATTAATACAAATGATTCATATAGCCCATACTCTAAAACATTTAAATTGAAATACATAATGGTAACCATGAAAATGTGTTAGAATCATCACGGTCACAGTTTATAATTTATAAAAAAAATCCAATATATAAGAGTAACTTTACAAAAACTTTAAGGGCCACTCTATTCAAATGGTTTAGAAAATTCAAATGTACTTGGTATAAAATAAGTAAATTTGTCAATATGAAAATGTTATTTATGAGGAAAATGGTGGTACGTGTGGAAAAGTTTCATGGTAAAAGGTGATATTTGGAAGAAATTTCTTCCAAAAAGGGTGATACATAAGGTTTATTTATATGGTGTGGGAGATACATAGTGGTAACCTCTTTTAAAAAGGGTGATATGGAAGGTCCACCTAATCAAACAACTATAGAATGTAATATACATTATCAATCTTAATATATGATTGATAATAAAAATGATCATGAAAATTGTAACAAAATGGTTAAATATATCATGATAAATTATTTGGGGAAGAAAAGAATTAAAATAATAGGATTCCATTAATAATTGAAGGAAAAAAACTTCATAGGATAAATATTTACAAGATTCAGTTGGGATGCTAATATTAAATACACATGGTGGTAAATATTATGGATATAATTTCCTTATGGATTCATGAATATTTGTGAAAATAAGAAGAATAATATATTTTAGTTGACAGAAATTCTATCTGAAAAATATATGAGTATACAAATAATATAAGGACATATCTCTCTTAATAAAGGTAGTATGTGATATGCTCGAATAGATTTGACACACTCATTGAAGAGGCAGTAAGATTTGATATAGAACCTTGTTTATAAAAGGAATGGATATATATATATATGAGGATATATTACTATATCATAATGGATTTAATCATATTTATGAAAATAGAGGTGATTGATATAATATTTTATGTATTAAGTCATTCTTTGTTCATGGAATATCATCAGGGTTTAACTAGAAGGTGAAGTGAGAAAGGTGAGGGATTAAGATCAATGATTTCTCAATTTTTTATATTTTTTAATCCAAAAGGGTTAGAGTGGAAAATATAAACTATAATAAAAATCTTGTTTTCCAAGTGATTTTATTAGATTGGCACATCATCCTAGTATCCTCCTATGATTATCCATGTTTGTGTAATCTAAGTAAAATTAATTATGCCCCTTTTTATTCAAATTATTAATATATATATATATATATATATATATTGTGAGAGAGATATCTATTCATACTATCATTGGAATAATATATTCACTAGTGGTCATTTGAAATATATTGACCTACCTTAATTAACCCCACCATCTCTTAAGGTAATTACCAGTCCTAGAACCAAAAAAATTATTTCATCAAAATTTTATAAAAATTATCATAATTGTTTAACAACATACTACAAATAAAATTAGTCAACAATTACTATAAACATTTTCATAATAAAAAAACATAGTTTCCCTCCCCTAGATATACATAATATCAATATTTGAATAATTTATACATATACTAAAAAAATTTACCTCATCCATGGTCAATCCTAATTTTTACATATCATATATATTTTTTATAATTTTATTCTTTCAATATCAATCAAAATTTCTTATTTTTAATCACCATACGATAATATTAAAATGTGAAATTTCATTCGTCATTTCACCTCAATAATTTTATAATATGAATTCTTATTTTACTAAAATGAATCATCTATTAATCATGGAATAAAAAACCATAATAAATTTACATTGATTAATTCAATGGAATGTATTGAGAAACCCACCTCAATTCAATAATGATTTATTATTAATATATTATTCTTCTTCATTTATCACTCATACTTCGACATTCACCATCATTGATTCAATTAACAATGATGGTCTCAATGGAGTTTTCTCAGGTAAAAACAATGAGAGTATCTTGTCAATGTGATAAATGAGAGGACTATGGCCTCTAATAATAGATGAAAAAGTCTCCACCAATATCCAGTCATCTAACATAACAAATCATTAATAACATAACACTGTTTGAGTTATATTTTTAAAATTAATTAAAAATATCTCAATAAGTACACAAATTGTGTAAGATTTCATCTTCTTGATAGTGTAAAATATGTTCCAATGCATCTTCTAATATTCCATGTAAAAATATCCATAAAATAATATAATTATTAATAAAAAATACAGAAAATATTACATAAATTTATCAATAAATAATTCCTTAAATTATAAATCATATAGAATCTGATTAAAATATAAATTTACTAAAATAATATACATAATTTTTGAAATCTCAAACTATGTTGAAAAATCACTCATAATTTTATTCCAAGATTTCTAAATTTACCATTTTAACCTAAAATGTCTAAAAATAAACATATAAATTAAATTATTTTCCAAAATCCATGAAATAAAAACATAGGGAAACATATTATCCCCACTTCCAAAACATTTTATCCCTAAAATTTATAAATACACACCTTGAAATAGGTGATAGATAATAATATTAAAAATATATCTTATTAATTTAACACACATAATTACAATATAATTCCAATAAAAAAATTAATTAGAGTAATTCATGATATAAATGTCCCTTATGAGATTTAATTTTTCGATTAATTTCCTATATTTCCCCATGTATATAATGTAATTATTCTAGGGTAATCACTCATCCCTACAAAGCATTCACTAAATAATCCTAAAAATCTAAAAGGTTGTAAAAAATATCATCTCCTCTTTATTGTCCTAATCACTCATTTAAAAAATATAATATAGATTGTGATATTAGTTTCAATGATTGTGTACTTGTAAAACATATGCTAACCTCTCTACTCATTGATATAACACCACTCAGTAATCTACCTATCTAATACAACCCAATACCTTAAATTGTAAATGAATGCTGGTGATAGCTTATTTCAGTTTCCAAACCATTATTTTCCATGCCAAGGTGAACCTTTTGAGAATATATGATTAAAAACTAAAAAATAAAGTAATATTCTCCTTCAATCTGTACTTTTTATGTACTCTTGTTTATCCTTATGTGATTATAAATCATTTGGACATTATTTGGGATGTTATGCACTTAATTTCAGTTCATGGGTAGTCTATATTCTAATGTAAACCAGATATAGTGGAATATGATACCATAATTTATGCACTACTTTATATAGAGACATAAAAATAGATGAAAAATAATTTTTTATTATTGCTAAAATAAAATAGTGGTAAATTATATTACCATGATCCACTGAAAATCAAAATCCAAACTCTTAACATAACCTCAAATGATAGGTCATCATAATAATTTTAGCATTAATATGTGGATAAAATGTTGTACATACACATAAATGGGTTCTAAAATAATGATATAATCCTATGTATAAATTATAATTAAATAATGTTTTATGATCTTATACTATCATCTATGGAAAAACATAAAATCAAACTACTTATCCCAAGTAATGATGAACCAAACTCTTAGTAGAAATATATTTTTAGACCTATAAAAAATCATATGATATTTTCAATATACCACTTATAACCCAAAAAGTATTGAAACTTATAACATACTGAGGCAATCCTGTAACAAAATAAATTTAAATATTTTTCAATTTTCATTGGGGAATACTCAAAGTTTATATAAAACTACATAATTCTCATGGACCAAACTTTCCTTGTTGATAAGTAAAACATGTAGAAAAACTATTTTCTATATATTTCAATATTCCAAGATAAAAATAAAATTTATGGATGACATAATAATTCATTATAATTCCTGGATATATTTCAAGATGTGAACTGTAAAATTTTTCAATTAATCCATTACATGAATCCCTAGTAACGAGGCATAATATTTTCACTGTTATTCTAGTTTTCCAATATGAATTCACCCCGTAAATAATGTAAAACATGGGAAAATAGAACATTTTTTTCAAATTTGGAAAATATA
The DNA here is from genome assembly GCA_963277665.1 of Viscum album. Lineage (NCBI taxonomy): Eukaryota > Viridiplantae > Streptophyta > Magnoliopsida > Santalales > Viscaceae > Viscum > Viscum album. The sequence continues at coordinate 1,781,709,071 of OY728157.1, forward strand.
TAATATAATAGTATAATTATTGAATTATTAAATATTTGTTTCTTAATTTTTTTTTGAATTACTAAAATAAGTACTATATTGACTTTTGGTATTTTTTATGTTTACAGTGGGACTATGCAACCAAGTTAGATTTATAATGAATTTTAAAGGCTATAGAATATGAATCTAATCATTGGTTTATATTATTAAATAAAAATTATTAAGTGTTACATGAGATAAAACTGGCTTGAATAGTCCCTATATGGGAATAAAAATATATAGTGTGAGATTGATCTTACAGAGGATGTTTGGTGGGTGACTAACAAAGAAATCCTCGTAGATTAATAAGATAAATACCTTTATCATTGGGGAAATATTACACATAATTATGTTATTTAATTTGGATAACACATGGGATAAATATGAAATATCAAATGAAATGTAAAATCCTATAGCCGATATGTATAAAATCCAACAGGGTACATAATATATTATCCTGAGTCATTGTTTAAGAAAACCCACACACCCTATAATGTGGGTATGAATATTTTATGCATCTATCCCAAGATTCGGGTTATTTTCGTAAGGAAATTACCCATGTGAAATTAAATGGTGATTTCCATAATGATAGTTGGGTTGTTTAACTACTCAAGTTAGGATAAATAGTGAGTCACAAAAAATACTGCTGTAAAGACCCAAATTTTCCATGTAATTTTTTTTAAATAAATGGGAATTTTACGAGTCTGTGAAAATTGACACCGTGTGATTCCAAGGCCCAGAGTGCCCGAAATGAATTTCTGAACTTTTGTTCAGTTAAGTTCAGTAAACGTGTGAGCGGGTTTTTATAAATTTTGAACTAGTGCTCAGAATTTATATATGAGGGCACCATTAAACTCACAACGCCGATATTAACATAATGATACTTTAACCTCGACGGTAGTGGGTCGAGAGTGAATGATAGTTTTTGGATTTTTCGTGAATAAAAATAAATTTGTGTAGATTTATTTTTATTTTTATTTTGTTAAAACCTCCACGAGGTGGTTAGAAGTGGGGACCACCATACCATAACCTCTCGTGATAGGTTATGGTGGTGGGGACCAGCACACCGTAACCTCCCAAGAGAGGTTATTATGGTGGGGACCACCTGACCCCTATTAATGGAGGAAGAATAAACCTCTCAACCCCCACTTTAATACTGAGGAGCCTCTTGAACTTCCTCCACGTTAATGATGCCAACACACCTCATTAATTGTTTCAACTAAGTTAATTGGCTTCCCCCATATTAAATTAAGTAACAATATCATTGGAATTTAGGAATGTTCCTAATAAATGAACCGTCATAAATTCCAACGGTCGTTACATACCTCCCCCCTCCCTTATATATATGAAGCCTGGGAGGAGGATTTGGGATGGCTTCACCAAGAGACGAAGCGCTGGTAATGTGACGTGATAGCCGAAACGTGGAGGATTACGCTCCCCAATGAAGAACATGTTCTTCCATGAAGAACGCTCAACCGACGAAGAATGTCGACTCCCTTATAACTTCTTCCTCGGGACTTCCTCCGATGTAGGATGTGTTCATCTACAGCAAATCGACATCCATGCTCTCATGCCAACGTCAACCAAAAATGATCAAAGTAGTGATTTAATGCTATTTTTATCACTTTAAAAGTACTCCATTCTTCTCTTGTGCGGGATTGGAAATGATTAAATTATGGAAGTTCATGGTTGACGTTCTTTGCTTCATTCTTTTGAACCGTATGCTACCAATCTAAACGCGGAGGGTGTAGGCCAAACTAACATGGCCTGACCCCCCTATAGAATTCTTCTTTCTGGTGTTCTTTGAAACGGATGAAGGCGACAAAGGCATTGAAGTAGAAGAAGGCAACGCCACCACAACCAGCGGCCTCTGCGACCCGTGCCGCCCTCGCGACACCCCAGCCTCCATGTCGAACCAGCCTCAAGCTGTGTCGTGCCTCAGTCGCACCACCTTCCGACCGAATCTGCCGCGACACACCCCGACTACACCGCGCCCCGGCTTCGCTGCACCCTGGCCACCCCAGGCTCCCAGCCAAACCAGCCGCGCCGCACCCCGACTGCGCCGCCCCTCGGCAGCGCCGCACTCTGACCACCCCAGCCTCCCGGATGAACCGGCCCCGACCGCGCCACCCCGTCCCCCGGGCTGAGCCGCCCCAACCCGCGCCCCGCATGGCCCTCTGAGCCGAACCGGCCCCATGCACCAGGTTGAGCCGCCCTTGCGGCGCCCTTTGGTTCGAGCCTCCCATGTGGTGCCCTCTGGCCCGAACCGCCCTCGCGCCGACCCGCGACCAGTCCGTGCCCTCACGGCCCGCTGGGCGGGGCCCAGTGGGCCAGTCTGAACCCATCAGGCTGGCCCGCCCAACAGTCTGGGTCGACCCGAACCAGGTTGACCCAAGCCAGGTCGGGTCGGGTCATTCTGATGGGGTCAGACTGCACCCAGGCCCACTGCGACCTTTTACGCTCCTTCGGCCATATCTTTGGTATCAGACATCTGTTTGATGAACCATCAGTGGAAACAGAAATATTGGAGTGTGACGGTTTCATAGAGTATACCCTATTGGAGTTTTGGTTATAGTTGAGGTGAAATCAGGTTGGATCAAGCACGAATCCAACCTGGCCCCCGACACTAAAAAGCAAATAACTAATAGACCGGGCATCCGATTGACACACCGTCTGTTAAGTTGAGACTCCTATGATGTGGTGGTCCTTTGAGATACTTCTTTGTGGGACTTATTGACAGTTTGAGTATCGACCAATAGCTTGTGGAGCAGATCCTCCAGGAGATGAGCGAGTGTAGTGCGGAGTCCTAGTAGCTGCCTGAGACCAGATGACTGCTGACCATTTTGACTCGGAGTGACTCTAATAGCCCAATGGGGAGAACCTTGGTGTCACGGCAGACCCAAAGTGTGGAGCGACTTGGTGTCATGGTAGACCCATGGTACTCGACAGGAGGAGTACCTCAGCAGGCTACGAGGTGGAGCACGCTCTGTGTGACGCAGTAGACCCACGGTGGGGAGCGCCTCTGTGTGACACGGCAGACCCACAGTACTCGATAGGAGGAGTACCTCAGCAGTTCAAGGTTAATGGTAAGTGCCTCTATGTGACGCAGCAAGCCCACTATACTCAATAGAGGAGGAGTTCTCCAGCAGCCAAGGTTTCAACAATTTGACTGGGGATGTTACTTGATACTACCCCTAGAATCAAATTTTGGTTTGTGCTGAGTCATTTTTTCTGTGTTTTCTTCATTATTGAGATGGATAACTTGATAACTTAAGCTATATGTATGGGCATATACCTAAGTAAGGTTATCTGTTTATTTCATTATTTGTGGTTTATCCTTGTTGGATTTTGTTAGACCTTGAGGGTATCGTGGTCCCTACTGAGTATCGTTATACTCACACCTGCACGGACTATGCCTGCACCTTGTTATGTTGGTTGGAGATGACAGATAGCTCTAACTGAGGCTTAGAGTTCCAGGACTGGATGGTGCCCAGAGGTGGACCATACGGCGTGTCGGTACGTGGGGATGTGGAGTGCTGAAGAGGCTACCTATAGCTACCCTTCAGGTAGGAATCCCTAAGGAAAACCTAGTATCTTCTTTTCATTCTTTTTCAGTTATATTTTATCACTGTTGTATTTGTACTTCCATGTTGGGCTTTTATTCTGTCCCCTTTTACTTTCATCACTATTTTGTTATACAGTTTATATGGTGTTTCGTCTAGCCATGTTCTTGCTTGTGTGTGTGATTACAGGTTATAAAGGTAATGCCTTCCTAGATTTATGGAATTATGCCTTTCGTGCTAGTTACTAGCCCTTGGCCAATGGAAGGCAAGCTTGGGGTAGTCACGGCATGAGCCACAGTGGATGGGTCACGACAAATTGGTATCATATGATTCATTTATACCACAAAACATAGGAATCCGATATTTTCTATGAAGAAATAGTGTTAAGTGTAGCGTGTGTGGTTTTTAGTTTAGGGAGTCCAGTGTTGGTACGGCGTCCGGCGTATCCATACTCCAAGACCATGAGTTTTGATTTCTGACACAGTGCCTGAAAACACAGATTGCATATGTGATTTCAGAATGTTTTATTTAAGTTATCTCAACCATGTCAGCACACCAAGTGTAACTTTTTAACCATACCACGCCTATTTCTTTTCATGATGCCTCCACGTAGATAGTTGGCTAGAGTTTTGAGTGTTGTACAAACTCATAGCCCAATAAGTGATGAGGCCTCGGTGTTGGGCCCTCTTCTAGTAGAGGCATCAACGGAGGCACCAGTGCTTCCACTCCCCGTTGGGCCACCGATTCCTCCAGCACCAGTAGTAGATAGTGCACGCTGCATGAGCACATTACATGAGTTCCAACACCAGGGGCCACCGTGGTTCAGGGGAGAGACGGACCCACAGGCAGTGGAGGATTGGCTGGAGGCTGTTGTGAGAGTCTTCCGAATCATTGGGACACTGGCCAACCTCGTGGTGATTCTTGCTGCCAACCTTCTACAAGTAACAATAGGATGATGGTGGATTTTGAGGATCTAGATTCACAATGAGGTGATGTTTCTCTGGGCAGACTTCGAGATCTTGTTTCGGGCAGAGTTTGTCCCAGAAATTTTTCGCACAGTGCGCATACAAGAACTGCATCATCTGCGGCAGGGTAGCATGATAGTAGCTCAGTACTCTGTGAGGTTTACTAACCTCTCACGCTATTCCATCGATATAGTGCAAGACCCTTTATTCAGGGCCTGAACCATCTAGTAGGGACTCAGGTAGGAGATCAGGGCTTTGGTGATCTCACACTGCATCTCAATGTCAGTGGGGGTGTTAGAGAGAGCCCTCCTAGTATAGAGTTTTCTTGCTGAGAAGTCTCCAGTAGCAAGATCCACCACCAGTCTACATGTAGTGGAGTCTTCTACAATGAGCATCATATAGACCTCGCAGAGGTCCAAGAGGACCAGACCTAATAGTGGACAACCGAATGACTCGTGATCGGTTGTGTGGGGCACCCGAGGTGGAGACAGACCTTCCAGGAGTGGGTAGTGTTACTCGTGTGGCGGGTAGGTTCATATGTCTTGTGACTGTCTGACCCACCATACGGATGATCAGAAGACGGTCGAAGGACCACCTAGGCAGAGACAAAGGATCGATCGAGACGGTCCTCAGGGAACAGGCAGATGTGGATGAGGAGCTATTCGTGCAGCTGGGGGTGGGCGATGATTCAAGATGTTACCGCCACCCCCACCAGGAGTTCCACCCCAACCATAGGGAACAAGTGGATAGGGGAGATCTCATCTCTAGGCAGTTGAGGCTTACGATCATGGCACTCCAAAGATGATTTTAGGTATGATCTATGTCTACTCTACCATAGCTACATTACTTACAGACATAGGTTCCAGTCATTGTTTCATTTCCACTACCATCGTTTGGAGCTCAGAGATTCTCCCAGATCCGTTGGCCCAATTCTTACAGCTATAGACTCATAAGAGAGTATATTCGATGATTACGAACCGGTGCCGGTAGTGTGGGCTTACTCTAGGAGGTGAGAGAATTGACTGGGATCTTTTAGTAGCGGCATCAAGGCCTTACGACATCATTTTGGGTATGTACTAGTTATCTACAGTCCATGTTTAGATAGACTGTATTAGGTGCAAGTGCGGTGTGTCCGTACGGATGGGACTAGGTTTACCTTCACCAGCGAGAAGGGATACTTTTTATCATAAGATATACTTGCTCAGAGGAGGGTGTAGCCGATCACTCATCAGTTGGCTAGCCTTACCCTCGATGCTGTTGATGTGGAGAGTCCAAAAAATCCTGTACTGGTCGACTAGTATGTGGATTTTTTTCCCTGATGATGTCCCAGGTCTGCCTCCTCACAGAGAGGTGGACTTTTAAATTGACTTGTACCCTAGGACGACACCAATATCTACATCAGTGTATCGGATGGCTCACACAGAGCTTCATGAGTAACAGGTACAACTATAGGTCTTGTAGGGGAAGGGATTCATCCGGCCCAATGTTTCTCCTTGGGTAGCCCTAATTCTATTCACCAAGAAGGTGGATGAGAGTTTGAAGCTTTGTGTTGACTATCAGTGCATAAACTAGGTGACCGTGAAGAAAAAGTACACATTCTTGAGGATTGACGAACTCTTTGATCAGCTGATGGGAGAACAGTGGTTCTTGAAGATAGACCTCAGATTAGGCTATCACCAGCTCAGAGTTCGAGATGAGGATGTGCAGAAGACAGCTTTCAGATGTCATTATGGCCATTACAAGTTCTTCGTTATGCCATTCGGTGTAACCCACACTCCCGCAGTGGTCATGGGACTCATGAACATGATCTTATAGCCATACCTTGATCACTTTTAGTGGTCTTCATCGACAACATTCTGATCTACTCGACTACTGAGGAGGAGCACGCCTACCATTTTCAGGTAGTACTGGACACGCTCCGAGAGAACCATCTTTATGGTAAGATCTAGAAGTGCCAGTTTTGGATCTGAGAGGTTCATTTCCTGGGACATGTCATATCGTAGGCTGGAGTTGCAGTGGATCCAGTGAAGATTGAGGTGGTACTTGCATGGGAGCTACCCAAGAGTGTGACTAATGTACGGAGTTCCCTGGGTTTGGCTGGATACTACCAGAGATTTGTTCCATACTTCTCCAGAGTTGAATCTCCACTATCAGCATTGACAAAGAAGGGAAAACTATTCATATGGTCAGAGAGATGCCAGTAGAGCTTTCAAGAGATGAGGCATAATCTGAATAGTGCCCCCATCTAGAGGCTTCCAGAGGAAGGCATTGGGTATATAGTATTCTGTGATGCATCAAGGACCGGGCTCGGATGTGTCCTCATGCAGGAGCAAGCAGTGATTGCATATTGTTCTCGATAGCTGAGATAACATGAGCAGAACTACACTTCCCATGACCAAGAGTTAGCAGTAGTGCTCTTTACCTTGCAGATGTGGTGACACTATCTGATGGGAGAGCGCTTTACAGTGTACGCTGATCACAAGGGTCTCATGTATATCTTCTCCCAGAAGGACCTGAACAAGAGACAACGACGTTGGCTGGAGCTCCTCTCGGACTATGACTTCAAGATAGTCTATACTCTGAGGAAGGGGAATGTTGTTGCAGATTCACTCAGTATGAGATCTGGTATAAATCTACTAGGTGAGGCGACAGAGCAGCTGGCTGCTTTACAGATATCCTTTGTGGACAGAGATGGATCAGCCTTTCTAAAGGATCTTACAGTCACTCCCTAACTTTTTCTGTGAGTTAGGGAGGCACAGCATGGGGACACTGACTACGAGACATGACATGCTCAGATATCCACAGGGCATGCACCTGCTGGATTTCTTGAAGGTGGGGGGCACGTCATCCTTTTCAAGGGATGTACCATTGTACCAGTGTCACTTCAGAAAGAAGTGTTGATGGAGTTCCACACATCACTTCTAGTGGTACATAACAGAGTGGAAAAGATGTACCATGACCTCCGACGACAACACTGGTGGCCGGGAATGAAGAAAGAAGTTTCTATGTTTGTCTCCTGATGCCTCACTTGTCAGCAAGTGAAGGTAGAGAATCAGGTACGAACAGGCTTAGCTCTGCCTTTTGTGGTCCCAGAGTGGATGTGTGATGGTATATCCATGGAATTAGTGATGGGTATTCCATGTAAATCTAGGGGACATGACTGAATTTGGTTGATCATTGACCAACTCACCAATTCGGCCCACTTCCTACCTATCAGAGAGCAGGGTTCAGTAGAGATCTTGGGACGACTCTATGTGTATGAGATTTTTTCGCTACATGGATTACCTTTGATGATTGTTTCTGATCATGACATACATTATACTTCCCATCTATTGAAGGGTTTGAAGGAGGCTTTCGGGATGTAGCTTCCTTTGAGAACCGCCTTCCATCCGCAGATAGATGGTTAGACTGAGCGAACTATTCAGACCCTCGAGGACAAGCTGTATGCTTCTGTACTCGACTTTGGTCGCAGCTGGGAGGATCACTTACCTTTGGTGAAGTTTTCATATAAAAATAACTATTACTCCACCATTGGGATGTCACCTTTCGAGGCGTTGTACGAGTGACCTTGCAAATCACCTTTTTGCTGGACTGGTCTAGGGGAGTAAACACTAGTGGGACCAGAGATGGTATGGGCTACCATAGAGAAGGTGCAGATCATCCAGGAGTGGATGAAGACTAAAAAGAGCAGTCAAAAGCCTTATACCGATAGGATATGGATAACTCTGGAGTTAGAAGATGGCGACCACATCTTTCTACTGGTCTCACCCCGACAAGGTCTATGGAGATTTGGCCAAGGAGGAAAGTGATATCTGATGTTCATCAGACCTTTTTAGGTCCTCAGTAGAGTTAGAGAGGTGGCATACCACTTAGCTCTTCCACCTCAGTTGCACTGGCTGTACAACCTCTTCTACGTATCCGAGTTGAGGAGATACATGCACGACCCTTCTCACATCATCGACCATGGTGAGCTGGATGTCGACGATGGGGAGACTTTTACAGAGGTTCTAGTAGAGATTGAGGATCGACAAGAGCAGGTCCTTCATAGATAGTTGATACCTCTGGTGTGCATTCTTTGGTAGCACGGGAACCTCCATGAGAGCACATGGGAGCGGGAGGCTCAGATGCATGCTCAGTACCCACACTTGTTCCCTTAGTTTGAGTTGTGGCTTTTGGGGATGTAAAGCCTATGGTGGGGAGAATTTAAAGACCTATAATTTTCATTTATTATTTTTTAAAATAAATGGAAATTTTTCGAGTCTGCAAAAATTAACGCCGCATGATTTCGAGGCCTGGAGTGCCTAGAATGAATTTCTCAACTTTTTTTAGGTACGTTCAGTAAATGTGCGAGCGGGTTTTTATAACTTCTAAACCAGTGCTCAGAATTAAACTCTAAGGGCACCATTGAACTCACAAAGCCAATATTTTCTTAAGGATAATTTCACCTCAATGGAAGTGGGTCGATAGTGAAAGATAGTTTTTTGTATTTTCCGTAAATAAAAATAAAGTTTTGTAGCTTTATTTTTATTTTGTTTGTTAAAACCTCCATGTGGAGGTTAGAAGTGGGGACCACCAAAACATAACCTCCCATGAGAGGTTATAGTGGTGGGGACCACCACACTTTAACCTCCCATGAGAGGTTATTGTGGTGGGGACCACCCGAACCCTATTAATGAGGGGAGAGGAATCCTCTCAACCCCCACATTAATGTGGAGGAGCCTTTTGAGCTTCCTCCATTTTAATAATGCCAACACAACTCATTAATTGCGAAAACATGGTTAATTGGATTTCCCCCTTATTAAATTAAGTAACACTATCTTTAGAATTTTGGAAGTATACTAATAAATGAACCGTCATAAATTCCAATGATCGTTACCAACCTCACCCCTCTCTTATATATATGGAGCTTGGGAGGTGGATTTGGGACATCATCTAAAAGAGACGAAGCACTGATAAAGTGACACGATGCCCAACATGTGGAGGATTACGCTCTCCAATGAAGAATGTGTTCTTCCATGAAGAATGCTCCCCTGAAAAAGAATGTCGACTCCCTTCTACCTTCTTCCTCGGGACTTCCTCCGACGTAGGACATGTTCATCTACAATGAATCGACATCCTCCTTCTCTTGACATCTTCAACCAGCAACGATCAAGGTAGGGGTTTAATGGTATTTTTTTATCACGTTCCTGGTACTCCATTCTTACCTTGTGTGGGATTGGAAATGATTAAATTACGGAAGATCATGGTTGATGTTCTTTGCATTGTTCTTGTGAACCGTATGCGACCACTCTACACGCGGAGGGTGCGGTCCAAACTGACTTGGCCCGACCTCCCTCCGTTTTTCTTTTTTGTGGTGTTCTTAGAAACGGATGATGGCGACAAAGGCGATGAAGGCGGTGAAGACAAAAAAGCCGATGAAGGTGACAAAGGCAATAACACCGCCACCCGCTGCCTCCGCGACCCACGCCACCCCCGCTGCACCTCAGCCTCCTGGATGAACCGGCCCCGAGCCATGCTATGCCCCAGCTGCACCACACCCCAGCCGTGCCGATCCCCGGCAGCGCTGCACCCCGACCTCCCTGCAGCACCGTCCGCCAGCTGTGTAACCCACCAGCTAAACCAGCCGCGCCTCTCACCAGCCGAACTGGCCGCACCACACCCAGGCCTCTCGGAGAAGCCATCCTACGGTCGCTCCCCTCGCCGTCCAAACCGACCATGCCGCCTGTTGGCTGAACCAGCCATGCCCCACCCCAGACACGCTGCGCACCGGCCGCACCGCACCCCGACCACCCCGACCTCCCAACTGAACCGGCCCCGGCTGTGCCACCCAGCCTCCCTAGCCGAGCCGCCGTGAGCCGCGACCCACATGGCCCACTGAGCTGAACCGTCCCCTTGCCCAGGGCTGATCCGCACTCCGGGCCGAGCCACCCTAGCGGCGCCCTTCGGGCCGAACCACCCTCGTGCCGACACGTGACCGATCCACGCCCCTGCGGCCGGTCCGCGCCCTCATGGCTTGCTGCGGCTCCTCGCGGCCTGCTGGGTTGGCCCGCCCAATGGGCCGAGAAGGCCCAATGGTTTTGGCCAGGTCGTCCTGAATCTGGTCAAACCTAACCAGGTCAGGCCGACTGAGTCTGACCGGGTCGGACAGGACCCGGGCCCACTATTACCTTTTACGAATCCAACTAGGCCCCAAGACTAAACGACTAATAAATTACAGACCGGGCTTCCGATTGATGCACCGTCTGTTGCTTTGAGACCCCTATGATGTGTTGGTCCTTTGAGATACTTCTTCATGGGAGTTTGTGAAAGTCGGAGTATCAACCAGTAGCTCATGGAGAAGATCCTCCTTGAGACGAGCGAGCATAGTGCGGAGAACTAGTAGTTGGCTGAGACCTTATAACTGCTGACCGTTTTGACTCGGAGTGACTCTACTATCCCAGTGGGGAGTGCCTTGGTGTCACGATAGACCCACGATCTCAATAGGAGGAGTAACTTAGTAGGCTATGAGGGGGAGCACTCTCTCTATGACGCGATAGACCCACAGTGGAGAGCGCCTCTATTTGACGTGACAAACCCACAGTACTCGACCGGAGGGGTACCTAAGCAATCCATGGTTAGTGGGAAGCATCTCTATGTGATGCGGTAGTCCCACTGTACTCTATAGAGGAGGAGTTCTCCAGCAGCCGAGGTTTTGACAATGTGATTGGGGATGTTACTTGATACTACCCCTAGAATAAAATCCTGGTTTGAGATGAGTCAGTTTTTCTATGTTTTCTTCATGATTGAGATGGATCACTAGATAACTTAGGTATATGTATGGGAATATACCTATGTAAGGTTATCTGTTGATTTCATTATTTGTGGTTTTTCCTTTGTGAGACCTTCAGGGTCTCGGGGTCCCTACTGAGTATCGTTATACTCACCCATGCACGGGCTATGCATGTACCTTGTTTTGTTGGTTGTAGATGACATACAATGCTGACTGAGGCTGAGTGTGCTGGGACTGGACGGTGCACGGAGGTGGACCATACGATGTGTCAGTATGTGGAGTAGATGGACAGAATCAGAGTGCTGAGGAGGCTATCTGTACCTACCCTTTAGGTAGGAATCCCGGAGAATGACCTATTAGCTTCTTTTCATTCTTTTTCAGTTGCATTGTATCACTTTTTTACTTTTACTTTCCAGTTGGTCTTGTATTCTGGCTCCTTTTACTTTCAACACTCTTTGGTTATACAATTTACATGGTTTTTCGTCCAGCTGTGTGCTTTCTTGTGTGTGTGTTTACAGGTTATAAAGGCAATATCTTCCCAGTTTTAGGGAATTATGCCATTGGTTCTAGTTGCCAGCCCCTGGCACATGGAAGGCGGGCTTGGGGTAGTCACGGCATGGGCCCTAAAGGATGGGTCATGACCACCCCACACCCAGAACACCCATAAGGTGAAATTGATTGGGTCCTATGTAAAGTGGAATGTTTCTACACTATATTTTAATAATAATTATTCCTACCATTTATGAATATTTTTGGGATTATAAGTCCTCATGTATGAAGCAATTATGTACTATCATTTCCTTCAACATTTTCCATAGCTTCAACATATTTTCAAGTTCCGCTAATTCCACCCCAAGACTGAATATAGACTTAATACCTATAAAGACCCCTCAAATGTAATTAAACTCAATTATTTATTCCTATATTGGATTAAAAATTTAAATTTCCTAAAAGGGGATAGGGATTTAAAGACCTATAAATCCCTATTAATTTGGCCTACAAAATATGGTGAATAGTTTCAAGAAATACATATAATATATATCTATAAGATAATGAAGGAAGTTCTAATGGAGAAATTAAACACACATGGGAAGGTTTAAGTTGATATTTCTATGGATATATCTCCACCATCCATTATACATGTGGAATATTACCCAAATAATGTGGAATGTGACATTAAAATTATATGGGTGAAGAAGGATCATTTATAACTTTATTTTAAATTTTCATTGCTCTTTATAATGATTGTTCACTTGGCTCTTCAACCTTGCATCAAATTAAAGTAACTTTTCTAATTTTTTTTATTTTAATACAATATTTTATTCTTCTTTTTTCTTTTATTAATATTCACTTTTATCTTATCCCACCCATACATTAATTATGGTTCTCTACCACAATTATGTAACCATGATCTCTTACTTCATTATATTGAGTTATAAATTTTTATGGGTGGTGTAAGGGGGAATATAGTGAATTTTGTTTTTATATTTATAAATTTAAAACAAATTATTCTCGTATGAGTCTAATGAGGTAGTGTAGGTAGGATACATAGGAGGCAGTGATCATTTTATGTTCCATCACTAATGTCATAATATTTCACTATTTAAACATTATAACTTCATAACTATTTATTCAGTCACCATACCAATTAAAGGGAGTGAATTGATAGGCTGAATGGAATGTGATAAAATTCATGTGGGGTGGGTAGGTTTACTTTAAATATTGGTAAGTGTTCATTCCCACTCACTAAGGACAATCGATGAGTGAAAATTGAGCATGGGGATTCTTGATTGAATTAGTATTCTCATACATTAGAAGTTGTTAGGGGTATGTTGATGAATGGTATTGTTTCTTATTATTGAATTATGTGATTTATAACATGTAAAAACAAGGATAGTTAAATTTTTAATTTAACTATGGACCATCCCTTATTGTTACGAAATTTTTATGTTTGTTTTTTTATTTTGTATATATTTTATAACTATAAAAAACAAACATCCTCTAACTTATAACTGTAAAAACAAAAAAAAATATACATAAGAAGAAATAATAAGGAACAATTACTCATATCCTTGTATATAAATCCATGGTCATATGCATTGCTACAATAATATGGGACGTAAAAAATTGATGATCTGAATCAAATAGAAGGATTTAGGAGCTTCCAATTTAGAACTTTTTAGGGCACTTAGCTTGATTCACTGCATCTTATCACATTGTAAATAGTTTACTTATATTATTTTTTATTTTATTTTTTAATAAATTCATCATAACCATCATAGCAAAAAATGAATTTTTTAAATTTTATCTATATAATAACTATTTAAAGAAGAATATAATAAAATAATATTTATAGGGATAAAAAAATTATTATATTCAGAATTCAATTTCTTATGTTTAGGAGGAAGAAAGGGAAATTAGAGCACACATTAGGGGGTAGTAATGCCCCCAACAACCAGTTCACATCAATTTTAGATGAGGATTAAGAAAATAATAACTATTGTGTTTTCATTCACCTCATAGAAAAAATAATTGAATACTAACACTGATGTCATGTCTAAAAATCTAGAATATGGGATCAGTAAGACTAAAATGAAAGAGGTGATGAAAATACTATCCTAGATAAAAAAATCCATTAGAAAAAGAAGATATGAAAAATTATATTTATCAAATAATGAAATTCATTACTTTTGATGAAGTGGAAATCAATTAAATTTATAAATAATTAGAAAAACATCTACAACCCCTTACCTATGAGCTACTAGAAGAGATTGCATCACCAAATCATTCTATCACTGTTGTCTTTAAGGGAGGAAAATTAGACATTGATGAATAATGGGAAAGATATGTTTTTGGAGAAATACAAAATGATCCCCCTTAGATCAACAAAGATGACTCATATCCCAACTTTCATACATTACCTAATAAAGAATAAATCATACTAGACATATATGAATTTAAATAAAAATAGTAAATTCCACTTATATATTGAAAATGGATTTCAATAGGATTTATTTCATGAACCCCATCCTCAAAAGGTACCCCTCCTAGGTTGGAAATTATGGAACGAAAATAATGATCCCCCAGAGTCCAACCATTAGTAGGAATTAGGTAGGTTACTAGAATCAAGGGAATAAATTCTATCATATGGAAGGATTTACCCTCAATATATAAATTTGGATTGGGATACATGATTAAAATCACCAAGAAACTACATTACATAAATAAAAGGGAAATCAAAAACATCCCACAATGCATGTGTAAAGTAAAAAAATAAATTAAAAATCTCTAAAAACATAGCCAAACAAAATCCTAAGGCATAGAATCAATAGAAAGTTTATTTCTATGAATTAAATGTCCAGCATGAACATCAAAATATTCCTCGAAACGTAAAAACATTTTTTAAAATACATTCGGTGAGAATAAAATGTATACTAAATTGGTTCATAACTATGGTCTCCCAATAACAAGTGAAAATAAAATACTAATTCACCAGTGGAAAAATAGAAAAAGAAACATACACATATTTAGGATAACTAACCAGAACCATCATAACTATGTAACACTCGGAATGTAGTGAATCCAATTATTGTGGGACTAGATAAAGTATATCAACAAAAGGGAACCCCACATAATTTTTATATATGTATTTTCCTCCCTCAATCCATACTGTCATAAATATCGTTTATCACATCCATTCCCAAGAATCCTACTTAAAGACACCTAACAAGCTGCATTGTACAAAAAACCTTGTATAGAAGTAGTCATCACATTTCACCTAAAGACTCATCAGAAACATCATTATACCACAAACCCCACGTGAAACTGGTCATCACTTCTTTCCCAATGACACCTGGGTAACAACACCCTCCCATAAAGACATCCATATTTCTATAATAGTAAGGAATCTTGAACATGAATGATATCAAACTCATTCCCACCTCATACCATTCATGAACCCCACTATGATACACCTCATCAATATAATCATCTAAACTGTAAGTGAACAATATCTACATGACATCCCAACCTCTGTGTAAGAACCTAACCTTGAATAAAGAGCATGGAAGATGGGATATCCAACCATCCATCCTCCCTACCTTGGATGATGGACCCCCCAAACATTGGGTTTCATCATGATGTGCTCTATGCGGGTGGTGTGGTGATAAAAATCACAATGAATATAAAATATATATAGTCACAAACAAGAACTACCCATGTAATTATAATAAAAGAACTATCATAACTCTTAACACCACCACAATGATTCAAAGTCTTCTAGACTTCAAATTCCACCTCTAAATATTTTACAGCACATAATAATGCTATAACCACAAGACATGTTCCTTATTTCCTTTTTAAAAAATTCAATTTCGATATTTCATAATGGTAAACCATTCAACTTTATCAATATAATTATTTTTTGGTTTAATAATTACCACTTTATCAAAAAATTTCATTTTAGTTCAATAGTTTTTTAGTCATTCCAACCCATTCCATTTCAGATTTACCATTATCATTTCATTCCATCATTGCCAGGAAAGTACTATAACACAAAAGACCCTTGTTCGTACATCAAAACCCCAAAAAATCTCAACCACTAGACATCTCAACCACCACACATCAAAAAATGAAACATTAAAACCAGAACACATCAGAAACACCACATATTACATTTCAGTATTAACTAGTTCTTTCTACATATCTTTTTAAATATTTTCAAGGATATTCTCCTAGAAATATTTTATTCCATTGGAAACCAATATCGTATCTATATATATGTTCTTATCCATTTTTATGGTAGGTGAGTCAATCGACATGAAGAATAAGGTTCACCAATTAATTATCCGTAATAGTATAAAAAAACATAACATAATACAAATACTAAAATAATAGAAATAATAATCTACCAAATTTGAGAGTTATAAAAAAAGTTGAAACTCACGTGACTTATTCACCACCCCATAAATTTCAATTAAACTGATTAATTATCTTTATTATGTCATTCATACTATCTCACCAAAATGAAAAAATCTTCATATTCCTATAGGTAAATTTAGTGGATAAAATATGAATGATCCCGTGAATCAATTGATACATCTAAGAGAAGCACACCACACCAAAAGATCAACAACCAATCTTCTCAAATGGTTCACCACCAACCATTGATGCACAATAAGACTCCATCTAAATCCACCTTAAATAGAGGATAAATCAACCCCAGTGAACTCACACATAGAGAAGAATGGTAAAAAATGGGAATTTTTAAAGAGAGGGTTATCTTGATCTAATGAACTCAAACCCAAAATAAAAAAGATAAACAAAGTGGTTTGAAACACTATGAGAGGTTAATAAATAAGGTATGGGTGATAAGGGTGTGAAAAATACAGTAATTTTTAAAAAAAAATTATATGAAATCAGTAGCCTACCTCCTATTCATAAACAAAGCCTACACGACTCTTCTACAAAATAGTGAATGTCCAAAAGAATCATGGTCGAGTTAACATATAATCTAAATCCCCAATATGAGAACAAATATTTCTACTCATTTTAAAAAGTATAATTTATTTACTCTATAAATATGACTATAGTGTGGTCTAAGCTATGGTGGTTCTTTCAACTTATACTATAGCTAGATGCCTTTCCCTATAACACACTACTTAGAATTTTTACCATCACTACACCCAAGGATATGGCACAATGTACTTATTATATCCATGGTTCCTAGGTGTAGAACCAGGAAAACACATGAATCGCTGCACCTTTTCTAGGGAGTGGTAAAATAGACTTTTTTACATAAGAGAACACCTCATCCATAATTCCTTCCAAAACGGATTATAATGCCATTCCATAGGAAATGGTTCCCCAAAAAGGCCAACACCATGATATGTATCAGGTCATTGGTATATCTAATTTTGTGTTTTATTTATCATTTCGTTAACCATTGGTGTTTTTGGATGTCTGTCTTCAGAAAAAAGTTGTTTTTTTGGAGAAAAAGACGAGATACATGGTTTGTAAATTGTTGGTTTAACCATGTCACTAATCATGTGAGTGTACTATCGATGGTGCCAATGGGATTTTTCATGATTTGACAGTGGTTTTTAAAATTATTCTACTCTTAAGAGAAACTGTGCAGCTTGAAATTTAGGGAGATAGTAGCTCCTACATGGGTGACACATAGTTTTCTTAACCATATGACCCTACCTAGGTCATTACAATGTGGTCTTTCACCATTTTCCATATTGATTTTCAAACCTTTGGACCTCATTTTCACAAATAATAATTTACAACACCTCTCTTTGGTGTGGAATATATTTACCTATAATTTCTTTCTGATTCTTATTAGATCCAAATTAGTTTTTCTTAATGTTATCCCATTTCCTCATGGTATGTTCCTCTATCCCCCATCTTTCCTCCTATTTTTCTATTTTCATGCATATATATAACCCTATAAGCTGTGTTGGATAAATATAGGGTGTGTAGATATGGTTTTTGTTTTATTTATTATGTATTAGGTATTTGAGGAATTATTATACCTATTCCTTATGGTTTCAATTAAAGGGGATGAGGATAGAACCAATTATAAGGTCAATGTTTATATTTAAGGGTTTTTTGTCAGGGAATACCTTTAAATATATAATCACCTTTGGTTTATGTTTTTTAAATTTAAATTTAAATTATTTATGTTTTTGTATTTTACCATTCTTAAAGATAATTATGGACTGGTCTTGTAATTTTATGATTTAATGTGGTTTTTATTAATGGGAGTGTCTTGAGGGAACTGATTTTTTTTTTAAATGGATCAAATAGGTTTTATGGATTTAAATCGATTTATACAATGGTTTTTGATATGGTTTTAACTTTGAGGATGTTTTTTTATAATATAGGAATGTAGGTGTGTGAAATATGATTATGATATATCTTTTCATGTATGACACATTTTTATGATTATGCTAGCATGAAGTAATAGATGGTTAACATGGGTGTGAGTGAGGGGTTGTTCAAGGTACCATAAAACTTTTTAAGGGAGGAATATTGTGAGTGGATAAGTTTTCTTTTATAAGGAACCATGAGATAATTTGGGTAAGAAGTCCATGATAGCATCGACATTATTTTGGAGAGACAATGAGATATCTTGGTGTTAGTCCTAGGGAAGATTGTGAGAGATTATTCTTTTATTAGATAGATAGTATCATTTTTTTAGACTCACTAAAATTTATCCCTTATTGTTGGAGCCTTAGGTTCACTTTTATATTCTTAAAAAAATCTATTAGTTCCATGTTTATTATGAAGAAATATATTCTTCCCGTTTTCTTTTATTATTTATATGATGATGATGATGATGTTATTTCCAAAACTATGAATTTTTGGGTATATTTTGAATGTTGTGCCATGTGGCCTTATATATTTACTTGATACATTTTGGTAAATGTTTTGTAAAAAATGGTTTATTTAATATGGAAAATTATTGGGATTTTAAATGGCTTTTTTTGAGGTGAAATATTTTGTGGTTTAGTTTTGAAATGTATCTTAAAACTAGTTTATTGGTTTGCATGGGTAAAATCCTTAAATAGTTTCTTAGTGATAACCTATTATGATTTGGACCTCAAACCATATACATTATTTTGGGTGTTTATAGAAATTGTTTTAGTACATATGTAACAATAAGGGTACCATGTATCTGGGTAGATATTCTTAATTACTGTAGTCTTCTGTTTTTGTTGAGGAGACATGATCTCACGGAGCCGGATCTAATAGAATATTTATGGGATTTTGGTATCTTTTGGGTTTTATATATTAGAATTATTTTGTTTTTTCCATATCTTTTTGAGTTTGAGCATGAATTGGGATACCATGTGTATATTTCATGTAATGTCATGTTTTTTATTATATATATTATGAATTATGCTATCTTCTTTCTTTTATCATGTACTCTAGATAATGTATTTCAATAAAATAAATCTGACGATCATGGTTTGGTTATTCAATTACATAGATGGGTTATGCTGGTATTCCTTGGGAGAAATTTTTCCTAAGAGATTATGGGTTGTGCCTCATGCATATTTCTAGCCTGTGGAGATTGAAAACACACCTTGAGCTATATAACATGATATCTCAGTTGATAGGTCGGGTCGACCTGGGATGGTTTGTTATAAAACACCACCTCAAACATTCAGATTACCACCAAACTTTACCACACCATCACCAGGACTCATAAAAAATATAGTGGAGAAGATAATAAGGTTTTACCTAGAACATCAGATACCTCACAAATAATGCTCATCCATTAGAGTCAACATGAAAAAAATAAGAATAAGGAAAGGTTCGTAATGACCATACAATGATATAACACTCAAAAACCTCATAAAAATTGAAACACTACCTCTATAGTACACTAACCTAAAGCCAAACCTTTCCCACACAACCATCCACACCACCATTCTAACCTATACACATCCCAATGCAATGAATATCACAACCATCACATATAATGACCCCGAGCATAGAAATAAAAGAAAATATTTTCTAAAAATCAAGATATTGTCCTCTTTTTGTGGCACAGACCCACTCACGTGGTTTCAAAATGTCATATTATAAAACATATTGATCAATAAGGGTGTTTATCATCTTTATAAGCGATAATACTTAATTAAGAACATATTCAATCATGACATCATCAATGAAAAATAGAACAAGGAGTAACATAAAAAATATTAGGGTACCAGGCATGCATCTAAATCTCATGCTCACAAGTAATCTGCTATAAGCTACCATGCCTCCAGAGCACAAGAACCAAGGTAATGGCTCATTTATAAAACACCTTATCCTGCTGAACAAGGATCTTTACTTGTAACTCCATGAACATATTTTCACCCTTGATATTCAACTCACCTCGGTAAATGATATATGAGTCATTGTGATGACATTGATGAAGATAAGATACATGGAATATGTCATGGATCCTTCCCAAATGTGGTGGAATTTATAACTATTACACTTGTTTTTCTTGTCACAATTCTTTTATTTCAATGATCACAATCATTATAAAAAATTAATCCTAATTATTTTAATAATTAAAAATATATATGTATAAATTTATAACAATAATTTTATTTAATTTAATATTATTTTATGTTATTTTATTTTTATTATTCATGTATTATTTTTTATTATATATTGGGGAAAAAAAATTTCCTAGGTTTTTTATTATGGATATGCATCTCATATAAGTTGATAAAGGGGAACAACATTTTAACCTAAAACGTTCTAAATTATACTTAGTTAGATTTTTAATTCCATAAATAACTTTTCATTGAGATTTGGGTTACATTTATGTAATATATTGAATGTGCAGGTTACCTTTACAGAATAGAAATTTTACCATTACACATGTTCAATAATTAATATTTTTATATTCTTTAAACTTATCTTTACCATTACACATTTCTAGTTACCCTTAAATCGATAAGTATTTAAACTTTACATAGCTATTCTATATTACCCTTACACAGGTATTTATATCGTTATATAGTGAATGAAGTTCTTGGATAGCCATATAAAGTGCATGTTATATTTAAAAAAGCTATTGTTTTTTCAATTTATCTTTATGTAACCAATATATTTTATGATGTACCCATACACATGATTTTGATCGTACCCTTATGTAAGTATAAATATATGGAAAACTCCAAGTTACTCTGTTTTCTCAATTTTCATGGTTTTTTATTTTTTTCTAACTAATAACTTTTGTTTAATTTATTTTAATGGTTCAATAAATTAATTTTAATATTACAGATTCTAGATTAAGTATTTTTACATAATTTTAAACACTTTGATTATGTATATTTAATATTATCTTAATTATCTAATATTTTATAACATGAAACTAAAAATAATAAAATTCATTAATTTGATTTGTTTTCTTTAATTATATAATTTCCGAAATTTTATTTAAACTAATTGAATATATTCATTATTATTTGTTAAGGTTGCATCATTAATTATTGATATTACTACATGTTTAAACATAGAAAATATATTTTGGAATTTTTTTAGATGTGAGATTCGTATTATTTATCTAACACATCATTATGTAATAGTTTAAAACATTCCAATAGATCGTTTCAAAAGAGTTTCAGTTGTTTAAAAAATTTTAAATTGAAATGAAATTATTTTGGATAATATATTTTCCTCATAAAAATAATTATGAAATATTATTATTACTTTTTTTATTTATTATTTCATTCTTATTTTTTTCTGAGTTAACTATCATCAAAGGTATTAAGAGGGTTTAAACAAAAGATAGACATGATTCATAAAACATGGAATTCAATTACATAGAGAACTAAATGCTTATAATTTTTTTTTGAATATGATAAGTCTATAAATAGAGAAACTTGGAGGCCTTTATAATCTACACATAACATTGAAATTACTTGACGATCATTATCCTATTACTAACAAGATCTATTGAACTCAATGTTATTTTATTTATAAGTCTTATCTATCTTTATAGAGTCTGATTAAATTTTTATATAAAATATATTCTTTTATTTATTCTAATTATCTCATAGTGTTCATCATACTCACTGATAAAATTGAGACTGTACAAAAAGTTGATTGCCTCTTAGAAGTCCTTTATTATTCCTCCTTCTATTAGTATTGGTTATTACTGCCATTAAATTTAGGGGAAATATTTTACTTGTATTGTTTTCCATTCAAAATACAATAGTCTATTCATTGGTAGTTTCTAGATTCACCATGAATGTACTAGGGTCTATGATATCTAGATTCTTACTATAACACGAAACTTAGGGGATAGTTTTGGTATCTTTTATAGAAATAAATACAAGGGACTAATTCATTAAATCTCTAAGGTATTTAGGTAGGAAATATATGGGGGCATTTTAGAATTATTAAATTATTCCTATCCAAATATTGTGTCCTATTTACCTTCCATAATTTAATATATTTATACATTTCAGTCTTTCATTTCAGAATTTTCAATATCCATCAAACATGATTAACCGATTTATTCTCATAACACTAATTCTTTATTTCTTAAGTTTTTATTTTCTATTTCACCTTAAATACGTTTATTGTTTTATTTGTTTTCAAATATTTTAATTTAAATTATCATTTTAAAAGATATTTTAAAATATGGATTGTTTTCCTTTAAAAGTTTTAATGGTTAATTTATCCCCACCCCTTATTTTCATTTAATAACCTATCTAATACCAATATTTTGTATCAAATGAGTTTTAATTTTTATGATTTAAAATTATTTCAATGTTTATATAAAAAAATCCTTAACTAATTTATAAATTATGATATATTTTTAAAATGGATTTTGAAAACACCCATTGTGGTCCTGAAGGAAAATCATTAGGGCATGATCCATTTTATATGGTACAAATTATGATTATCTACAAAATAGAATGTGTGGTTTTATTTGATCCATAAGTTATCATGTTTAATAAATTTAAATGAATGTATATTAACTTTCATCTAATAAATAAAAAATGTATCATTGATGAAATATCATCTTTTGAATTAGAACGTATAGTATGGAATTCATTTATATATGGTTTAGAAGAAAATGATTTAAATATAATTTCATCCTGAAAAATGACACCGAAAATTTGAAAATTATCAGAATTTATAAATAAATGTTGAAATAAATTTATGGATAGAAGCGTTGAAATGTATTGGAAATATTTTTGGAATTTCTCGATGAATTATAGTGAGTTTATCACTGCTATTTTTACTAGATTTATGAACATTTTAAGGGCCTAAAAATTGTAGGTGACAATATTTCTAGACAAAAATTGGTCAATAAAATACTATAGGTTTTACTAAGTATTTCATATATAAATACACTTCAATATAAGAGGATAAAAAATTATAAAACATAAATGTCAAGGAACTCATAGGTTCTCTCATTACATATGAGATAACCATGAGAAGGAAAGAAGAAAAGAATGTTAAGGACGTCAAGGAAAAAAATATAACAATTTCTTTCAAATGAAATAATGATTAATTATCTATAACTGACTCTGAAATTGAAATTCTTTACTAATATCTTGTTAAATTACAATATAATGAATATATACACTTGAAAATTCAAATAGGAAAATAAATATATCAAGGTAAATTTTTTTGGTTTTGAAAATATGTTCCAAATCAAAACTAATTTCCCCTTGAATATGAAAATGTAGAAATAAAATAAGAAATGTAATAAGGCTTGGAAGGTATTGACATGGGGCACTAGTGATGACTTGATTTATGCATACAAATTAATCGATTAATGTCTCATGTGTCACAAGACACATGTCGAGGATTGAACTGAGGTTATTTCAAAAACAAATCTACATCTCATTCCCCTTCTTATTCTAAAACTTATTATACCTATTATTTAAAATTTACATATTTTATTAACAAAAAAAATAAAATTTAAAAGGGTTTTGGTGATCTTAATTTAAAATTAAAAGATATTAAAATGAAACAAAACCTGTTGACTTTGAGAAATATAATCATTGAAAAGAAGAAAGGTTTTCTAAATTAAAAGATTAACCAAATGTGAAAAAAATTAATGTCAAACCAATGATCATAAAAAATCTTATTATAATGGAAACAAATGAGAAGAAGATAAAAATAAAATTTTCAGTTTTGAACATTGTATTATAAATAAATATGGTTTTGGTTTTTCAAAACAATCCATTTTTTCAACAATTTTAAAAGGAATACTTTTGTGAATGGAAGTTATCAAAATAAATTTTTTAATTATTTCCAAAAATATGGTCACTGTATTTAGGAATTAAATTTAAAAAATTCTAGATTTGGTGGACCAAAATCCAATCATATTTCCTATCTTTTTTCTAATATAAATTCTAATTCTAATCAAATTTGGGTTCTAAAATCCTTATTATTAAATCTTAAGGGACCCAATGTTGTTTCTCCATTACAATACTTATTTTCCCGCACTTGCAGAAAAAAATCTAGATACCAAAATTCTATTTTAAATTATTTATTGCATGTATTTTCTAGAACACCTCCTGGATATATCAAATAGTGTATTGTCTTTAAAATGGGGTTTAATCTATTGAAGGGATTGATCAATTTTTTCACATGATGTACATAATTTGTATGTGCTACCTGAGGGGGATCCTAGGGTTTTACTTAATGATGAATATTTGGGAACCGTTCTCAATATTAATGGTATTAAGGTTATTCATTTATTTTATTTTATGTTATCTCTTTAATTAATTTTCCAAATCAATTATCTTTGAATTTATTTATTTTTATAAAGAGGATAGGATATATATTTTTATCCTTCTAAATTTTTTTATTCTTTTAAATTTTAACTCTCTCTATATAATTATTATATTATTTGTGGAGATATGGAAGTTAAAAGGTATGTTTGATTTTATTTTTATTTAATTTTTTTAGTTCTTAAATTTTATTTGAGATTTTTAATTAAAATTTTGTTACAGTTGTTATTAAATTTTCATTCGGACATTTTTCATAGTTTTTATAAATTTTTTTTACAAAAATGATTTCAAATTATTTTTGTAAAATATTTTTAAAACATTTTATAATTTTGGAATATTTTGTCAGTATGGTACTACATGAAAAATAGTCATGCCTCGATACAAAAAATTGGATGTTGTTCTGGTGGATTTGCACCTAGTGATTTATCAAAAAAATAGATGATTGAGGTTGAGTTAAAACTCTCTAGATTCATTGAGGTCGAGTCAAAATTGGATGTTGTTCTGGTGGATATGCACCTAGTGATTTATCAAAAAATTGGATGTTGTTCTGGTTGATATGCACCTAGTGGTATTTTTGAAAATATTTATTTTCTATGTAATTTTTTTAGTTTTGTTTAATTTTATCTTCCCTTAAAACTCTCTAGATTCATTAATTGAGGTCGAGTTAATATTATTAATAGTGAAAGGATCTTAAAAGATACATGTTATTATTTTATTTTTTTTAATTTTCTTTCAAATTAATATATTTAACATTTTTTAAAATGATATATAATTTTCAATATTTTTTTAACTATTAAGAAAAAAATTAACTATTTTTTATTTTTTTTGATATTTATTTTTTTTCAAAAAAAAATTTGTTCAATACATTAATTTTGGTTACTCTGAAAATATAGATAATGAAGATAAATATAGAATTAAATTTTATTCATTATTAAATAATTCCATGTATAATCACCTTTTGAAAATATAATTGGGGGGTCAGCAGAGCATAAAAAAATGTGATGGTATGTTTGTTGGAGTAGTTTTCTATCTTTACTGTATTTTTATTGGAGTGTTTGTGATCATCAAAAAGGGGAGATTTTTTTTCTTCTCACCATTCATTGATTTGAATGAATATAAAAATACATAATATGTTAATTTTAATTATTTTAGTAATCATAAATATTATATTTTTTTTATAAAAATAAGTTCATTTCATTATATTGTATTGTATTATATTATTATTATTATTTTCAATTATATCTTGTGAAAATTTATATTTATGTGTTTTTTGTTTACCTTTATATATCTCATATATGATGTGTAAGGGTAAAAGTTTTTTAAACATATGTGGTCTACATTACCCTTATAAATCATTGAAATTCCCTACTTACCTCCACTTAGCTATTTGGGTTACCTTTATGTAGTATATTGAATATGTAGGATTCCTTTAGGTAGCATTAATTTTTCCATAACACATGTTCTTGTATACCTTTACACGTAGTATTCAAACTAATTGTTACCTGTATACATGTTTAGTTACCATTATGAAGGTAATTATTTAAACTTTATGAAGCAATTATATGTTATCCATATGAAGGTATGTATAACCTTACATAGCGAATGAAAATTCTAGCTACCCCTACACAACATATGTCACATTTTTACAAGTTATTGTTTTTTATTTTACCTTTAAATAAGATATATATTTTATGAGATACCCTTAAACATGAATTTTAAACTACCATTATGTATGTATGAGAATATGGAAATGTCTAGGTTATTATGTTTTATCTATTTTTATTGTATTTTTATTTTATATGTTCTAATAACACGTGTTTAAATTATTTTGATGATTCCATGTGTGTATATTAATGTTATAGATTATATATGAATTATTTTTACATCATTTCAATCACTTTTCTTATAAAGGTTAAATTAGTTATTCAGTCCCATATGTTTTTATAGTATAAAACCCAAAAGTTTTGATTTATTTATTTTATGTTGTTTTCATTTATTTTAGTATTTCTAAAATATTTTTTAAACTAAAATAAGATATTCAAATATTTTTTTTTGTTTTTTAATGAATTGTCATTCAATATTGAAATTATCTCATGTATAAAAATTGAAACCATATTCTGGAATTTTTTTAGATGTTTGATTCAGGTTATTTATTTAACATATATTTATGGTATTTATTTACATTTTTTGGAAAGATACCTTTTTGTGGATGGGTTGAATATTCAACGGGAATTAAAATTTCCTATTTTTGGAAACTGGGAAAACCATGAACGAATATTTAGAATGAATTATTGATAGTTTGAATACATTAAATGGTTTTTTGAAGGGGATTATGGATCAAGAGGTGAATTAGAATCTCAGATATGTTTTGGAAGACTTGGGCTTTGTATGCTTTATTTTGGGATAGAAATCCATGGGTGAACGATGGGTGAACGGTTAGTATTAACCATGTAGAAAACATGTTCATCTTATTTTGTTAAGGAACAAGGTTGGTTAAACTATTTGTGGGAGTCCAACTAACCATGTGAGATAATGATAAATCAAAAATGAGAATTCACAGTTGGGGCATGGTTTTCATAACCATACACTGTAACCATGTGTGGTTTGGTGTGTGGGATAGTGTGGACTACAGAGTTGGTGCATGAATTTTTAAATCATGATACCAAACTATATAGTGAAATAAAGTTCCACGAAGACTCTATTTATTATTTTTTATTCAACCATAATCCACCCTTTATCCACCCTTATTCAACATAATAACCTAGATTTGGGAGTTTGGTAATCCTCCCCCTTTAGTCTTTGATATATCCCTCTATCCAAGCTTTAAATTGGTTATTTTTTGTTACATTGGATATCCCTTTATTATTCTAGGTTTCCACTTTCTTCACTTCTATATTTCTTTCACCAATTTGGATGTTATTTCCATAATATATCATATGAAATATTTTTAGGGTGTTTTATTGTTTCTTATTTTCTATCATTTTAACTAGAATCAACGCTCGATACTGGACATCAAAAGCATGATTTGTATACAATAGGTGTAATGGAATATATTCCCATAAATTTTATTCATTTATAAAAAAATTCATTGTGATTCCCATAATACAGTCCATGAATTTCTCATAATGTATAAAATACATTAAATTAAATTCTTAGACCATAACATTAATGTTATTTACACTTTTTTACATTGTTGGAAGGTAATTAAATCAACTTAGACCACCCATTTGGGTGTGCCTTATAATTTTTGCTCATTCTCCATCTCTTGTATTTAACCAAAACACTACCTAGGTATGTTAGGTTTGACTCCTAATAATGGAATCAATTAAATTATATTTAATGTTTTAACTTAATTTTAATATGGAATGTATACTTAATGGTGATTTTGACACTTGTGAGTGAGATGACACATGAAATTTATTTATTTTTTAAATTGCAAAAATAATTTCTTTCCTTTTTTAAATATTCAGTTTTCATTTTCCTTGGGGAGTGGTTATTTTATTACCATGACCCCTACTCCTTTACTATGTAATTGGATCCCATTGAGTTGGTATGTAAATTTAACATATTAAAGAAGAGTTAATATTGGATTTTGGATTTGGAAAAGGAAATGTGTTTTATGAATTGGTATCTTAGGTAGAGATTTCTTCTTGTTAGTGGAAACTATAATTAAATTAAATGAATTGAAAAATGGTTAAATATATTCACATACCATTTTCATTATAAATTAAAATTTTGAAATAATTAATCTAATAGAAATTATAGATGAAAAAATGAATTGAAACCTGGGGATTGTAAATTGAAATAGAATTTTCTCATGGGCTATGTTTAGTTATTAAATGAAATGTGCATCTCTATGATAGTATGGCATGAGTGATACATTGGTTATGATATGAAATCACTTGGATGGGCTCATCAGGAAGGTTGATTTTTATGAATTATGAATGTTTTGGCATTGTGGACCCTATTATCTTCATTGATAATTGTAATTATTGTATATGGCATTCCTTAATTTTTATTAGTAATTATCGGACAAGAAATTCAATACTGTTTATTCAAAATTATCAGACATGGGGTTCTTTAATTAGAATTATTAGACATGGATTTCCATAGTTTTTTATTCAAAAATATTATACATTAAACTCCTAGATATTTATTTCATGTTATTGGGCTTGGCTCACTTTATCACTTTGATGTTTTTGGACATGAATCTCCATGTTCCTCCGGTTAGATAGTCATGTTAATTAAATAATTTCAGTATGAGACCCCATATGTTTATCTCTATAAATGGATACCTAGGTTTTATACAATGGATATCATGTTAATTAATATAAAATCCCACATTATAAGAGACTTCGAGACTTAGGATAAGGTAGGTATGGTCATCTAAGTGTCCCATGATGAAAGTATGTTCAACTTGGTTATTTTTACATCATTTCTATACTGAATTTATTTATTATACTTGTACACAATTACATTTGGTTATCACATCCTATATTTTCATTAGAAACACTTGGTGGTGGGAAAATGATTTCTAATCACACCCTATTTTGGATACCGATTAGTGTCTAGATAGTTCCCCTATCAATAGGTTAGGACTTGGCTCGTACTTCATTCTTGTCGTATCTTACAGTCTTGGACTTGGTATGGGAGTAGTGGTTGTGCATATACTCATACTAATTTCTGATGCTAGATTCTTTTATACATTATTTCCATTTGTTAGTCAACCCTTATTATATAGATTTATTACAAGTATATTGCCTTTTATTTTTTGGTATACTATGTTAATACATTGATTGGTTATTGGTTATGATTATTTATTATTATTTGATGGTTTAAATCCAAATTTTATTAATATATTTCTATTAAATTATATATTAATCCACATTGAACTCCACTATGAAAACGAGTGTATAATATCACCACCATACCATCATAGACTTTAACTACTAGATGGTTTCCTCTTGTATATGTGGAGATTCTTTTCACAGCCTCTGACCAACCTGCCCAATTTTTGATATTAGAGTGAACCAATTAGTAGTGGGATAAAGTTGTATTAGTGATTTCTTTTTCATTGTCGTACTACTTTGGGAAAATAGAAATAATAATATGAATGTGCTATAAATTGGTAAATAGATCATGTCAAGGATTGGACAACCCACTCATGCGAAAAAAATCAAGTTACAAAGTATATGACTATTTTTCTAGCTACTCATTATTATTGTTGGTTTTTATTTCACCACAAGTGATTTTTGTAATTTTTATTATTACTAATTTATGGTATTTACCTCTTGGATCATTATGGAAAGAGATAGGGTGTGTTCCATCATAATTTCAAGAATGTAGGACTGATATGTCCCTAGAATGCATACCATTATTCCATGATTTGGTTAGTTTATGTAAAGACCTGGAAACTTAGTGGATTTTTTTTAAATACATTGGAATTTTATGAGTCCGCAAAAATTTACGACACATGATTCCTAGGTCCGGTGTTCCTAGAATCAAATTTTGAAGTTTTGTCCAGGTACATTCAGTAAACATAAAAATGGGATTTTATATCTTTTGAACCGGTACATGGAATTGAAATCTGAGGGCACTGTTGAACTCGCAGAGTCGGTGAATGCTTAGTGAGACCTTCACCGTAGTTGCGTTCTAATGAGAATGGAAGTTAGATTTTGGGTTTTTAATAAAATTAATTAAAAATAAGGTGCTGGCTTGTTTTTATTTGTGGTGGTTAAAAGCTCCAAGAGGAGGTTAGAGGTGGGGGCCACCACACCATAACCTCCCATGAGAGGTTATGGTGGTGGGTCCCACCCGAGGTTTAAACACCTCTTGACAATTAATGAGTTGGGGACCACCCGAGGGAGAAACCCTTGAACTCCCCATTTATGGAGCTACCAACCATTAAACCTCTTGAACTCGACTAAATTAATTTGTTCCTACACACAATAATTAATTAAGTGGAGCCCCCCTTTAATTAATACTCCATTTGAATTCATGCAAACCATTAATATAATAGATAATCTATTATTTCATTTTTGGATGGAAACATTCTTTTGGTGGAACGGAGGAAGAGGAGAGCTAGGGAGAACCATTCTCCCAATGAAGAATGCGAAGAAAGCCGGCGATGCTTCTTCCCCAGTCTTCTTCCCAGGACTCTTTTGGATGCACAAGCTTGCATTAGAAGTGTGTGACGAATGCGGCGAATGACAAATTGATGTTCATTTCCCGCATCATCATCAACAAGCAACAATACGAGGTAGGGGTTGTTTTATGATTGAGTTTTACCCACCATTCTTCATCATTGGTTATGCTCTTTGAGGCTGATTTTTACCATCCAAACACGGAAGGTGTGGGCCGAATAAACACTACCTGACCCGCCTCTGTATTTCTTCACTTTTTGATGACAACGACAGTGCAACGACCCCGTCGGAGGAGCGGGCTGCGGCCGACAGGCCGCGGTGGAGCAACGACGGCCGGTGATGGCCTGGCCGTAAAGAAACCAGCGGTGTAAGGCCGCTGGGTCGCCGAATGGGTGCGACACCACCGTGCCACGTAGAGGAGAAGGTGACCGCGGCTAGGGCGTGCCGCGGCACCGTCGCGCCATGTGGAGGAGGAGAGCCACAACCGAGTCAGGCCATAGCGTAGGGGCCCGATACCATCACGCCACGTAGAGGAGCAGAACCGTGGTGTCGTCGCGCCGCGGCGGAGGAGCCGAGGCGGCCGGCAGCGGGCCGGCTGTCGGCGATGCGGAGCGGTAGGCCGCTCAACCAGCCGGGAGGAGAGAGACCCAGTGGGTCCTGCGTCATCTGGACCGACGCCAGGTGGCACCGGTTTGGGTTCCCACCAGAACGGTTATACCGTTCAAGAGCCAGGTGCGTGTGGTTTCCCCCTTGGACACGACTTAGGTGGACCTGCGAGCCGCCGGGCCACTGGGCTGGACCCAGCATGGGCCGCCGAGCTGGGCCGCCCCCTCGGGACGGGCCGCCCTCGGGCCGGGCCGCCCACTCGGGTCAGGCCGCCCCTCAGGCCGGTTCTGACCCGTCCACCGAGTCGGAGCCACGGACCAAGTCAGTCCCCAGACCAGACCACGGTTGGGCTGGGTCAGACCGACTGGCTCGGACCAGACCCGAACCCGCTATGGCCTCGTTTCACCTTTTCACCCATAACATGGGATATGGGTGTCCGATCGACGAACCGTCAGCGACGCCGGAAAGATTGGAGCGAGACAGTTTTTTTTCATACCCCACTTGAGGTTTGTACACAGTTGGGGTACGGTCGGGTTTGTTTGAACTTAAAATCCAACCAGGCCCCCGAGATGGAAATGTCAATAACTCACAGATCGGGTGTCCTATTGACGCGTCGTCTGTTACGTTACGACCCCTATGAAGAGGCAGACCTTTGAGATACTTCTACATGGGACTTTGTGACAGTTGGAGTATCAACTAGTAGCTCGTGGTGTGGATCCTCCTAGAGATGAGCGAGCGGAGTATGGAGACCTAGTAGTTGGATGAGACCTGATGACTGCTTGACTGATTCAACTCAGAATGACTCGACTGTCCTAGTGGGAAGCACCTCTGTGTGACGCGGTAGACCCAAGGTGGGGGGAGCCTCTATGTGAGCATTGAATACCCACAGTACTCGACAGGAGGAGTACCTCAGCAGGCTACGAGGGGGGAGCTCTTCTGTGTGAGCGCGGCAGACACACAGTGGGGAGCGCCTCGGTGTGATCGCATCAGGTCCACGGTACTCAATAGGAGGAGTACCGAAATAGTCGAAGATTGTGGGAAGCTCCTCTGTGTGACGCGGCAGGCCCACTGTACGGGGTAGAGGAGGAGTACACCATCAGCTGAGGATCTGACAGTGTGACTGTGGTTGTTACTTGATATTACCCCTAGAATAAAATCCTGGTTTGATCCGAGTTAATGACTTTTGTGTTTTCCTCATGATTGAAATGGGTTACTAGATAACTTAGGTATATTTATGGGCATATACCTAAGTAATGGTTATCTGTTGTGTTCATACTTATGGTTTATCCTTGTTGGATTTAGTGAGACCTTGAGGGTCATGGGGTTCCTACTGAGTATCATTATATTCACCCATGCACGGGATTTTCCCGCACCTCGTTGTGTTGGTTGAAGACGACAGACAACGCTAACTGCGGCAGGGAGTATCAGGACTGGATCATACCTGGAGGTGGACCACTCTTCTTGACGGTACACGGAGCGGACGGACAAACGTGGATTTCTGAGGAGGCCATCTGTACCTACCCTTCAGGTAGGACCCCCAGAGGATGACCCAATAGAAAATTTACTTTTCTTCATTTTTACTTGATTTTCAGTTGTACTTTTACTTTTCTCTTGGTCTTGTACTCCGGTCCCTTTACATTTCAGCACTCTTTTGTATAAAACTTTACTTAGTGTTTTACTTCCACCATGTACTCTATTGTGTGTCTTTCAGTTTATAAAGGAAATACCTTCCTAGTTTAGGGATTTATGCCTTTTGTGCTAGTCACCAGCCCATGGCCTATGGAAGGCGGGCTTGGGGTAGTCATGATATGGGCCTCAGTGGGACGGGTCGTGAAATATTGGTATCATAGGAGTCAGTTCTACCTTAGAACTTATGACTGTGATCATTATTTTCTCTGAAGCAGTAGTGTTAAGGGTACTGAGTTTGGTTTTCATTTCAGGGAGTCTAGTGTTAGAGCGGGCGGTCGACGTAACCACACAACAGGACCCTGACATCTGATTTCTGACTCAGTGCATGATTACACTTATTGCGTGAGTGTTTTCAAAAGTTTTCTTAAGTCATCTAAACTAGGTATAAACTTTTGAACGTGTCGCATCTGTTTCTTTCAGGATGCCTCCCCGCAGAGCCCCGAGAGTCATACGCTCTGACAGCCCACCGAGCAACGAGGCCTTGGTGTAAGGCCCTTTACCAGCAGAGGCACCAGCGTTACCACTTCCCATTTTTCCACCGATGCCACTAGCCCCAGTAGCATACAATGCACATCGCTTGAGCGCGTTACATGAGTTCCAGTGTCGTAGGACACCCTGGTTCCAGGTAGATATGGACCCACATGTGGCTGAGGATTGGCTGGAGGCTGTGGTGAGAGTCTTCAGGCTAGTATGGACACCAGCAGACATCATGGTGATCCTAGTTGCTAGCCTCCTTCAGGTAGCAGCATGCAGATGGTGGATCCTGATGCTTCAAGTCCACGATGAGGTGACACTACTCTGGACAGACTTCAAGAGCCTGTTCCGGGCGGAGTTTGTTCCAGCGACCCTACGAGTGGTGCAGATACAAGAGCTACTACATCAAACGTAGGGTAGCATGACAATGGCTCATTACTCAGCGAGGTTCACCGATCTCTTGCGCTACTCCACAAATATGGTACGTGACCCATTTTTTAGGGCTCAGACCTTCAAGAAGGCGCTCAGGTGAGAGATCAGGGCTTTGATGATCTCACTCAACATCCCGATGCTGGTGGGGGTGTTAGAGAGAGCCCTCCCATTGCAGATTTTCCTGGATGAGCAGTGACTAGTAGCGAGACCCACTCATAGTCGACATGTAGCGGTGTCTTCTATAGCTAGCAGTAGACAGATGAAGCAGAGGTCCAAGAGGACCAGACCCATGGGTGGATGACCGAAGGACTCAAGATCAGTTGTTCAGGTCACCTGAGGCAGTGACTTACCTGCCAAGAGCAGGCACTGTTACTCATGCGGCGGGCAAGGTCATAAGGCACGTGATTGTCCAACCCACCATTCAGATGATCATCTGGTAGTTGAGGGAATTCCCAGGTAGAGTTAGAGATTCGACCGAGGCGGTCTGTAGGAAGTCAGTGGACGTGTCATAGGAGATGGTCATACATCTGGTGGTGGACGACATTATGATGTGCTACTACCACCACCACCAGGATGTCCACCCCAACCATAGGGAGAAGGTGGACAAGGGAGAGCTCAGCTTTAGGCAGTTGAAGCATATGACCATGGTGCTCCAGTGATGATTCGAGATACGATCTATGTCTAATCCACCTTAGCAACAGTTTTTATATACACAGGTTCCAATCACTATTTTATTTCAATTTCCTTCATTCGGAGCTCGAAGATTCTGACGGAGCCATTGGCTTGATCCATATAGCTAGATAATCCTATGAGAGAAGACTAAATGATTACGCACTAGTTCTGGCAGTGTGATCTTACTCTAGGAGGTGAGATCTTCAGCTAGGATATCCTTGTAGCGTCGTCGATGCCTTATGATGTAATCTTTGGTATGGACTGGTTATCTACAGTCTATGCTCAGATCGACTGTATTGGGAATAATGTGAGGTGTGTCTACATGGATAGGACCAGGTTTACCTTCACCGGCGATAAGGTAACCTTTGCAGCACAGGACAAACTTACTCAGAGGAGGGTGCAACCGATCACTCACCAGTTGGCTTGACTTACCCTCGTTGTAGTTAATGTAGAGAGTCCGAAGTATCCTGTAGTGGTGGACCAATACGTGGATGTTTTCCCTGACGATGTCCCTGGACTACCTCCTCACATAGAGGTGGATTTCTGCATTGACCTATAACCCGGGAAGACATCGATATCTAATCCAGCATGTAATATAGCTCCCGCTGAGCTTCATGAGATGTTAGTATAGCTGGAGGACTTGTAGGGGAAGGGATTCATCAGGCCCAATGTTTCTCCCTAGGTAGCCATGATTTTATTCACTAAGAAGGTGGATGGGAGCTTGAGGCTCTGTGTCGACTACCATCACCTGAACTAGGTGACCTTGAAGAACAAGTACCCACTCACGAGGATTGAAGACCTCTTTGATCAGCTAAAGAGAGCATGATGGTTCTCGAAGATAGACCTTAGACCAGGATATCACCAGCTCAGAGTTCGAGATGAGGATGTGAAGAAGACCGCCTTCATGTGTCGCTACAACCACTGTGAGTTACTGGTTATGCACTTTGGCATAACCAATGCTTCGGAAGTGATCATGTGTGTCATGAATATGATTTTCCAGCCTTACCACGATCGCATTTTCGGGGTCTTCATCGACGACATACTGATCTACTCGACTACTGAAGAGGAGCATGCCTACCATTTGCAGGTAGTACTGAACACACTCCAAGATCACCGGCTTTATAGTAATCTCTCGAAGTGACAGTTTTGGATTCGAGAGGTTCACTACTTGGGATACGTCCTCTTGGAGGCCGGAGTTGTAGTAGATCTAGTGAAGATTGAGGCGGTACTTGCTTGGGAGCCACCCAGGTGTGTGACGGAGGTATGGAGTTTCCTGGTCTTGGCTGGATACTACCAGAGATTCGTTCCAGACTTCTCTAGAGTTGAAGCACCACTATCAGCCTTGACAAAGAAGGAGAAACCCTTTGTGTGGTCATAGAGATTCCAATAGAGCTTTCAGGAGCTGAGGTAGAGGATGACTAGTGCCCCTATCTTGAGACTTATAGAGGAAGGCGTATGGTAACTAGTCTACTGGGACTCATCAGGGACCAGACTTGGGTGTGTCCTGATATAGTAGCGAGCATTGATCGAGTATGGTTCTCGGCAGTTGAGACAACATGAGTATAACTATGCTACCCATGACCTAGAGTTAGCAGTAGTGGTCTTCACCTTTAAAATGTGGCAGCACTATCTTATGGGAGAGCCTTTTACCATGTACTATGACCACAAGAGTCTCAGGTATATCTTCTCCCAAAGGACCTGAACCTGAGAAAGTGATGATGGCTTGAGTTCCTCCCGGACTATGACTTCGATATATTCTATACTCTTGGAAAGGGGAACGTTGTGGCTGATGCACTCAGCAAGAGATTTGGTATACAACTGCTCGGAGAGGTGAAAGAGTAGCTAGGTGCCTTATAGAGATCCTTCGTAGATAGAGACGGATCATCCTATCTGCAGTATATTACAGTCACTCATCCACTTCTTCAGCGATTCATGGAGGCGCATCATGGGGATGCTGACTACGAGACACGACCTGCTCAGATATCCAGAGTGCAGGCACCTGATGGATTTTCTGGAGGTGGGGAGCACATCATCTTCTATGGTGGACATACTATGGTACCGATAGCACTTCTAGAGGAAGTGTTGAAGGATTTCCACACTTACCCTATAACGGTACATACAGGAGTGGAAAAGATGTACCAGGACCTTCGACGACACCACTAGTGGCCAGGTATGAAGAAGTTCCTAGAAGAGTTTGTCTCTCAGTGCCTCACTTGTCAGCACTTGAAGGCAGAGCACCAGGTACCAGCAGGCTTGGTTCGGCCTTTAGAGGTCCCAGGGTGGAAGTGGGATGGGATATCCATATATTTCGTGATAGTTCTTCCACGTACATCCAAGGGTCACGACTCGATTTGGGTGATCATCGACCGACTCACCAAGACGGCTCACATCCTACCGATCAGTGACCAGGGTTCAGTAGAGATCATGAAACGCCTCTATGTGCATGAGAGTGTGCGTTTACATGGAGTACCTTCCTCGATTGTCTCTGACCGTGAACCATAGTTTACTTCTCGGCTATGGAAGGGGTTGCTGGAGGCTTTTGGGACACAGCTTCACTTGAGCACCGCCTTCCATCCTTAGACAGATGGCCAGACCGAGCAGACCATCCAGACCCTCGAGGACATCCTCCATGCATATGTCCTCGACTTTTGTCACAACTGGGAGGATCACTTACCTTTGGTAGAGTTTTCCTACAACAATAGTTATCACTCCCCCATAAGGATGTCACTTTTTGAGGCCTTGTATGGTTGACCTTGAAGATCGCCACTCTACTGGACAGACCCAGGGGAGTCAGCATTGGTGGGACTAGAGATGGTATGAGCTAATACGGAGAAGGTGTAGATCATCCATGAGTAGATGAAGACTGCACATAGCAAGTAGAAGTCGTATACTGACAGGAGATGGAGACCTCTGGAGTTCGAGGATGGCGACCATGTCTTTCTAAAGGTCTCACATCGACGAAGTCTATAAAGATTTGGATAAGGTGGAAAGTTGTCTCTATGATTCATCGGACCTTTCCAGGTCCTTAGTAGAGTAGGTGAGGTGGCTTACCGATTAGCTCTTACACCTCAGTTACACCGGGTGCACGATGTCTTTCACGTATCTCATCTAAGGAGATACGTGCATGACCCTTCCCACATGATCGGCCTTGGAGAGCTAGACATTGATGACGGGGTGACATTCATGAAGGTTCCAGTAGAGATTGAGGATTGATAGTATCCATTCCTACATGGAAGTTCGATACCTCTGGTGCACGTATGTTGGCAGCACAGGAACCTCTAGGAGAGCACATGGTAGTGGGTGGCTCAGATGCGTGCTCAGTACCACCATTTGTTCCCGTAGTTCGAGTTGTAGCTTATGGGGATGTAAATCCCTGAGGTGGGGAGAATTAGAAGACTTGGAAATTCTATGGAATTTTTTTTCACAAATAAATGAGAATTTTACAAGTCTGCGAAAATTTACGGTGCTTGATTCCGAGGCCCGGTGTGCTGGAATCAATTTCTGAAGTTTTGTTCAGGGACGTTCAGTAAATGTACAAGCGGGATTTTATATCTTTTGAACTGGTACACGGAGTTGAAATTCGAGGGCACCGTTGAACTCACAGAGTTAGAGAATGCTTAGTGAGACCTTCACCATAGTTTCATTCTAACGAGAATGGAAGTTAGATTTTGGGTTTTTAATAAAATTAAATAAAAATAAGGTGTTGGATTATTTTTATTTTTGGTGCTTAAAACCTCCAAGAGGAGGTTAGAGGTGGGGGCCACCACACCATAACCTCCCTTGAGAGGTTATAGTGGTGGGTCCCACCTGAGTTTAAACATCTCTTGAAAATTAATGAGGTGGGGACCCCCTGAGGGAGAAACCCTTAAACTCTCCATTTATGAATTTGCCACCCATTAAACCTCCTGAACCCTACTTAATTAATTTGTGCCTACACAGAAGAATTAATTAAGTGAAACCCCCTTTAATTAATAATCTATTTGAATTCATTCCAACCATTAAAATAATAGATAATATATCATTTCATTTTTGGTTGGCAACATTCTTTTGGTGGAACGGAGGAAGAGGAGAGCTAGGGAGAACCATTCTCCCAACGAAGAACACGAAGAACGCTGACGACGCTTCTTCATCGGTCTTCTACCCCCGAATCATTCCAATGCACGAGCTTGCATTAGGAGTGCATGAAGAACAGAGCGAATGAAAAATCAGCGTCTGTTTCCTGCATCATCATCAACGAACAAAAATTTGAGGTAGGGGTAGTTTTATGATTCAGTTTACTCGTCGTTCTTCTTCGTTTCTTGTGCTCTTTGAGTCCGATAGTTACCACCCTAACATGGAGGGAACATGCTGAACAAACATAGCCCAACCCCATCCATTTTATTCTCTTGTTGATGACGATGATGTTCCAATGACACCACCAGAGGAGCGGGTCGCAGTCAACGGGCCGTGGTGGAGCAACGGCGGCCGACGACGGGCGGACCGCAAAGAAACCGGTGGCGCAAGGCCGCCGGGTTGCGAAAAAGGTGCGACAATGTTGTGCCATGCAGAGGAGAAGGGGGCCACAACTAGGGTGGGCCTCGGAATAAGGGAGTGGCGCTGTTGCGCCAGACAGAGGAGGAGAGTCATGGCAGGGGTGGTCCGCAGCGGAGGGGCGCGGTGCCGTTGCGCCGCATGGAGGAGCAGAACCATGGCGTCGTCACGCCGCGGCGGAGGATCCCAAATGGCCGGCAGCGGGCCGGCCAATGGAGATGCGGAGCGGATGGCTGCTCAGCTAGATAGAAAGATCTGGACCCAGCAGGTCCCACATGATCTGGACCGGCGCCAAGTGGTGCCGGTTTGGGTTCCCACCCGAACAGCTCTGTCGTTCGGGAGCCAAGTGGGCACGTGGTTTCCCCCCTTGATGCGGCTTAGGCGGACCCGTGAGCTGCCGTGCCGTTGGGCCGGACCCAGTGCGGGTTGTCGGGTCACCCTCGGGCTGGGCCACCCCCTCGAGTTGGGCTGCCCTAGGTTCGGGCCGCCCACTCGAACCGGATCGGACCCACGGACCGGGTCGGTCCTGCGGACCAGGTCGGACCCGCGGACCGGGTCGGACCCGCGGACATAGTCAGACCCACAGACCGGGATAGACCCACAGACTGGGTCGGACCACGGACCGGACCCAGGTCGGGCCAGGTTAGACCGACTGGCTTGGACCAGACTCAGACCTACTATGGCATGTTTTCACCTTTTAATCCATAGCTTGGGCTATGGGTGTCCGAATGAAAAACCGTCTGCGGTGAAGGAAATCATGGAGAGGGAAGTTTCTTTTGGCATAACTGACCTGATCTTTGGACAATGTTGGGCTATGGTAGGGTTGGTTTGAACCTAAAATCCAACCCGACCCCTGATACGGAAATGCCAATAACTCAAAAATCGGGCGTCCGATTGACGCTTCATCTATTGTGTTAAGACCCCCATGAAGAGACGAACCTTTCAGATACTTTTACATGGTACTTCGTGAAAGTTGGAGTATCTATCAGTAGCTTTTGGAGAGGATCCTCCCAAAGATGAGCGAGCGGAGTATGGAGACCTAGTAGCTGGCTGAGACCTGACGACGGCTTGACTGATTCGACTCGGAGTGACTCGACTGGCCCAATGGGAAGTGCCTCTATATGACGCGATAGACCCACAGTGGGGAGTGCCTCTCTGTTAGCACGGTAGACCCACGGTACTTGACAGGAGGAGTAACTCAGCATACATTGAGGGGGAGTGCCTCTATGAGTGCGGCAGACCCACAGTGGGGAGCCCCTTTGTGTGAGTGCAATAAATCCACGGTACTCAACCGGAGGAGTGACACAGTAATCTAGGTTAGAGGGAAGCGCCTCTGTGGGATGCAGCAGGCCCACTATACTCAATAGAGGAGGAGTACACCATTAGCTGAGGTAACAACATTGTGGCTGGGGTTGTTACTTGGTACTACCCAATAGAATAAAATCCTGGTCTCATCTAAGTCAATGACTTTTGTGTTTTCCTCATGATTGAGATGGATTACTAGATAAAGTAGGTATATGTATGGGCATATACCTAAGTAATGGTTATCCGTTGAGTTCATACTTGTGGTTTATCCATATTGGATTTAGTGAGACCTTGAGGGTCTCAGGGTACCTACTGAGTATCGTTATACTCACCCCTGCATGGGATATGCATGCACCTCGTTGTGTTGTTTGCAGACGACGGACAATGCTGACTGCGGCATAGAGTAGTAGGACTGGATAGTACCCGGAGGTGGACCACTCAGCGTGACAGTACACGGAGCAGACGGACAGGCGTGGAGTGCTGAGGAGGCCATATGTAGCTACCCTTCATGTAGGAACCCCAGAGGACGACCCAGTAGCTACTTTACATTTCTTCAGTTGTACTTTCTTTTCAGTTTTACTTGTAATTTCCTATTGGTCTTCTACTCCGACCCCTTTACTTTTTAGCACTCTTTTTTATACAGTTTTTCTTAGTTTTTTACTTCCATCTTGTACTCTGTTTTGTGTCGTTCAGTTTATAAAGGCAATGCCTTCCCCGTTTAGGGATTTACGCCTTTGGTGCTAGTCGCCAGCCCCTGGCCTATGGAAGGCGAGCTTAGGGTATTCAAGATATGGGCCCCAGGGACGAGTCGTGACATTTTATACCTTTTATACTAGATTTATTTACTAACATGATATATTTACTTGTTATAAATTTGATATATTGTATTTAAATATTGTTTTGGCATCAAACTAAATATGTTTTCCCCATGTAGCTTTATGGTTTAATTCTATATTACTATCCTAAAAAACATTAAGGAAATGAAATGGTTTAGAAAAGTTTAATAAAATCACATGAATTCATATTAAATTTTCAAAGAAAGTTGTATTTTATTTATAAATTAATGTTATTTCTTATAAATTTTAGATGAATGGTGTTTCAATTGAAACTTCTAAAGGCTTTTACCTCTCTAAAATGGGATAGAAAACTCATATAACTGAATTATTATATACTTAATCAAAATTTAAGGTGAGTTTTAGAATCGTATGCCTATGATATAACCCATTTGGGGGTGTTTTAACAATTATAAATAATTTTAATATTAATGGGTTGTACTTAAATGGGATTACAATTGTAATTTTTGGATAATTTAATCTATAAATTAGGAATGTAAACCTATAAAACTAAACCCATATTGGCTGGATGGGACCCTCACATGCCTCATTTATGTCTATCTATTCCCTTTGTACTTAACACCTTAAAAGAATATTTATACTAAAGTGATGGTTATACAATGTTTCAGCAACAATTTATATAGTGTTCATCTAAATGTATAGTGGAATCTTACTTACTTGACCCCCATAAATGATAAAAGACTTTATCTATATTTAAATACCTTATTGATATGAGTCATTAGTTAATTAAAATACTAGCTACAACCTAAAAAGTTTTTTCTTCATAGATTGTAAGTGAAATTTTCATTAAACAATACAATTATTGAATTCATGGATAAATAAAGGGTAAAATTGAATTATGAGAAAATTTTCCTAGATTTTTATGTGTCATTAGCTAAATAAGATTCCAAGTATAGTTCCACATATTATTGGTACTTGAAATTACATATATTTGGTTCTCTTTAATGTGTAAAAAAGAAATAAAGTTGTGAAATGGGTTAAATATAACCTTTTCATGGTTTTTGGGTTGAGGAACCCTTAGGTAAGGTATACCTTTAGATTTTTATGATAGATAATTTGATTGAAAATGTGGATAATGATCGTGAGTCTAACTTGGCTCTATCTTTATAGTTTCTTGAACCCATAGGTTGGGAAGTAGAGAGTTGTGACCTTGTATGCATGACTATACATTTAAAGGTGATCCCATGTGTATGTGAGGGGCTAGCTAGGTTATGGTAGCGCCTTTTTAAAAGAAAATTTTTTAAACTTTTGAGCTGTGTTTTAGGAACAATAATTGTTGTATGTTTGATTATTTGAGTTTGGGGGATCATAGATAATGACATTAAACACTCATGAGTTGGGTTGTTGTCGGGTAAGATGAGACTTGAGAGTATACTATTGTATATGAATTGAAACACCCCATGACCTTTCTTCATGTATGCATTAACATTTATTTTTGTTTACCTTTTTTTGGGTGCATTGAGGGTTTCTCAGGGATGGAGATCATTTTTTGGGGAACACAAACTAATGTTCTTGGTAGAATGTTTGTTTGAATTATTAGAGTCTCATAATAAATTAGTGAAATACGTTAAGGTGTAATCTTTGGGTTTGAAGAGCCTCAATATTTTGTTTAGAGATTTTATGTATGAAACTTGACTACAAACTATATTCTAAACATATTCACATCATGAATGCATTACATGCTATGAATTGGTTGTTAGAAAGATACTATGATTCTTGTTCAGATCAAGAAAATTTACAATTTGTGAAACTATTATGCATCGTTAATGGGTTGGTTGGGATTTAATTTAATCTGAGTTGATTCCTTTTTCAGCATGCCTGAAATTCTAGGAATTTAGGCCATAAATGGGTTCAGAATATGAAATCCTTAGGTTGATCAGTTTTACCCATGCATCATGCATTAACCATTTTTTATTTAATGAAAAAACCTACATCTCGAACATTAGGTAAATTTTTAGTCATTTTGGGTGATATACCTACTTCTGGATCACACTAGTTAGTGATTAAATCCAATGGTAGTTGCATCACATATCATCGATAATTGGTCTTCTTTATTCATCGTAGCCTCTAGTCATGTCAGTGGTATTTGAGATGTTTATGATTAAGATCATGATTAGTTTGTGTTTTATATCTATACTTTTTAGTATTTTTTGTTCCTTGTCATTCAAAGAATAATCTATTGGTTAACAGTCATCATTTATGATGGTATCTAGGTTTTTATGATTATTTTGGTGGGTGTATCTATGAAAGTTATTCTAATTCATGAAGTGCTGTATGTTCTTATCAATTACATTGGTTTTTAAATGAAAATTCATATTTAATGATGGGAATGTTTTTTTAGAAATTATTATCATTCTTAATGGTATTTGGATTTAAAAATGGATTTTATTTTAATTAAATGTTTTTATTAAATTTTATCATGGATTTTGAAATGGTTTTTGAAAAATTAGAGCATTAATAAACATAGATGTATTAGGAAATTGAAATGTCACTTCAATCGGTGTAATAACCCTTGTGGTTGTGCGATATTGATTGAAGATGGAAGGAATCAATATTAGTTAGAACCCAAATATGATTGGATTAGGATTATTTTATGTCCAATATGTATTATCATGGACTATACCCCAAATTTTGTGCTTTGTCGTTTATACCTTGTTTATTTCATGATTGTTTATTTCTTGGATATTATTTCACTTGTTTTATCTCATGGTGTATCTGTGGGTTGTTTTCTAAATCATATCTTCTTTAGGCTATTTTAAATAGTCTTGGATTGGGTGGATTTGGTTTCATTTATGGGAGATAAAGAAATGTTTTCAATATTTTATTATTTATGAAATGGTCTATAAACTGAATTTGGTTTTATATATAGAACTTTTGAATTTTTGTGTTTAGAAATTTTACTGACTCATTAGTGGTATCCTACTGGGATCTGTTCTCACATAATAATTTTTTTACTTTGAGAATTTTTGAAACTTCTTTTAGAGGACTCATGTAAAGGGAATGGAATCATGTATCATGTTGGGTTCTCTTATAATTTTCACCTACATAGTGGGATGATCTGGTGGTGATAGATGGTCACATAGATAAATTTTTATTCTATTCTCTTTATCTTTTGGGTTTGGAGTATTTTTATTGTCTTTGTATGTGTCATGGATAAGTATTCCACTCTTCTACAATGTACATAGATATTTATTTATTTTTACAAGAGGCTTTCAGTTTTTTATATATCTCACTATGTGGAGGACCATTCAGGGTGGATTTTGTAGTTGAAATGAGCTAGTTTATTAAAAATTGGTATTAATGGGAATTC
This sequence comes from Viscum album, assembly GCA_963277665.1. NCBI lineage: Eukaryota > Viridiplantae > Streptophyta > Magnoliopsida > Santalales > Viscaceae > Viscum > Viscum album. Next base: position 1,781,753,672 of record OY728157.1, read on the forward strand.
CCAACCTAAAGTGTAGTTAACGTTGTATGGGTGTGGTTTTGGTGTTTTGGTAAAACAGAGTTAGGACCATCAAGATTCAGGTAGTAATTGTGGAAAAGTGGCATGTATAGATAAATTTTATATAAGAACCTGAGTTACCATAGATGGCCAATGATTTATTCAAATCCCAAGACATGATTGTTGGGGATTTTTTAAATGAAATAGATATAGGGTTTATTCAAATGGTCATATTACTTATTTTTTAGTATTAGTTAAAAAAATTTACAATCTCTTAAAAATGTTATTGTTTGAAAGCATTAATACGTATACCTGAAGTGATTCCTATGATTTTGGAATCTAGTCAAGACTTATTGGTTTTTTTTATTATGATTATTAGGAAATTCCTCCTAGAGGTTGTCTTCCAAATCTATGTGGGGAGGGTACAATACATGTTCTTTAAGAAAACCCCATGACTGAATCTTCTTTTATAGAGGCTATAATTTCCACTCTTTTGAATCTAGGTTAACCACATGTCGGGAACCTGAGATGAGTAGTGGATGATGACTCATAATTTACTATGAAAAATAAACTTGTATTATATGGTGAAAAAAGACCTTATGAATCTAAATAATAGCTTCATCATATTTATAGGATTTTCAAATTTCTGAAGAATCATGAGGACTCTAGAGTGAGTTTTCAATGTATATGCGTTAAGGACTAGTAAAGAAATTTTGGGACACTATTTTTCTAGATAAGTCAAATAGGGGTATCAACTAGTTACCTTTCAAGAGAATATTGAACCATCTGTTTTATCCTCATAAATTATTAGGGGAAAAGACCTAAGAGTTGATGACCTTATATAAAGGATAGCATACCATTATGGATTCTACTTCCCATTTTCAAATTTGGTGCACATGACATCGGGGTCAGTCACCAATGATTATGTAGAGGATTGAAATTTTGATTTGGGGTTGAGGGAAGATATTCATTCTATACTGAATCTCATGTACCTTCTGGCCTTTTTGTAGGTAATTGATAAAGGAGATTTTTAGAGGCTAACATAGCTGCAAAAATATATTTGGTAGGAGCTTCAGTTGGTATAGTTGTTAGTCAGGGAGTATCTTCTCACTAAAAATGATAGTAAAAAGGTATTTAGTGTCCTTCAAGACCAATTTAGGATGATTATTCAAGATTGTAGCATGTTTTTTTCTATTAGCATGGTAGTCCTAGTAATTCCAAACTTAATAGTACAAAGGCTCCCAAGACATTCCATTATTATAGAACATCATTCATTCTGATTTTTTTGAAAGGATGTACTAATGCAATAAGTTTGGATTCAATTTCACCATGGGTTTTTCGGTTTGTACTGAATCATCCCTGGGTGGTGGTTATAATCCACATTTTAATGGGAAATTCATGTGTGTATGAAATCATAGAGAGGATTTGATATCTAATGTCTTGATGTTTTGGATTATGATCCAGATGAATCTGATGATGGGTCAACTATAGTTAGATTTAGTGAGTTTATTTGGTCTTCTATGGGGATTGAAATATATGATACATGTGATACAAATACTTATAATCATTTAATGTTATTAGATTTATTTCACATTCATTCAGAGTTTTTCTATTTTTATTGGATATTTCTATGCCATTAGGAATGAGGTTCAAACAATGTTATAAGTGAACTGCATGTCAAGTGATGATATAGGACTATGAGGTGGAGAGGGACTTATTTTTTCTAGATATTTATATCTTCGACTTGATTATTGTAATAGATTGGATGATCATCATTATGTCCCTGATTGATTTTTATTTCCACCAAGTTAAGCTTCCATCCCTATATGGAATTAATCACATCTTTCAAGGTGACTTGGATTCTAGTTCATGGAGGGAATGGAATGACTTTCCTTACATAAGAGTTATATGATTTCTATTATTATAATTTTTCTTAGATATCATTGATCCTTATTTTAGGATTCCACTTCCTCTAGTAGTGTGTTCATACCAAAAGGTCTTTCCAAATGATTTTTTTATTTTATAATTATAAGGATATGGGAATTTTATCAAATACCTATAACCTAGTATGATGCCCATTTCTATAAAATCACATCCAATGGAGTGAGTTGGGTTGATATAATATAAGGTCCCGCGTACAAATACTATGGATAAGGGATTTATTTTTCTTAGCATATAACCATGGTCTTCACATGTCCTCTTTGTTAAGAATGTAGATGAGAGCCTTAGAGTTTGTATTGACTATCAAAAGTAAAATTATGTGACCTTTAAGAAAAAATATTAGTTTCCCATGAATGATGATCTCTTGTGGGTCTCATTGGTTTTCAATTAATGAACATTTTCCAGGGTACCACCAGTTGAGATTATGAGAAGAGGATATACCAATAACAATGTTTAGGATATGTTATGGGAATTTCATGTTTTTATTTATTCCATTTCAGCTGACTAACTTTAATGTGGTATTTATAGTTTTAATGGTTCATATCTTCCAATTTTTATTTGAATATTTTTTTTATTGTTCTCATGGATGATATTTTGGATTACTCAATGAAAGAGGAGGAGAACATGTACAATTGGGATATCATTCTTAGAAAATTGAGGGAACATAATTCATATGGTAATATTTAAAAATGAGAGTCTTGGTTTGAAGAAGTAATGTTTCCAGAGAAATTTATACCTTTGTGGGGAATCTCAGTGGATCCTGAAGAGGTATAGGAATTTAGGCCCTAGTAGAGAAAAAATATTGTTTTTGAGATCTAAATATTCTTGGGGTTGGCTTGTTAATATGGGGTTTTTTATGAATTCTTCATAAATGCATCTCTTATAAAGGTTTTAACTTGTAAGAGTGAAATGATTGAGTGGAATGAAATATGTCTGAGATCATTTGAAGAACTAATAGCGAGACCGACTTTAACTCTAGTTCTGATTCTTCTAGAACCTGTTTCGGGTTATGATGTTTTTTTATGATTCTTATGGAATAGATTTGGGTATGTATTGATTTTTAAGTGATATGTAGTATCCTAAAACTATTTCATGTTACACCCTCATGATAAGAACTACACTTTCCAAGATCATCAGTTGGTAGCAGTTATTCATACGATCAAAACATGTATTCACTACCTCTTTGAGGAGTAGTTCACTATATATTTTGATCATAGGTGCATAAGGAATATTTTTTACTTCGAGGAATATAAACATGATATAGATATTATAGGTGGTGTATATCCATAATATTTATTTTGATATGATTATACTCCTTGAAAAGTGAGTTTTATTTCTGATGTGATGAGTAGGATATTATGGACACAATAAGTGAAGAAATCTATTAAAGAGTAGTGTTTGATGAGTTTATTTTCTGAGATGTATTGGGGAATGGAAGATGTTGGTGGGATGTTTTGATTGGATTTGATGAATGTTTTATCAAAATTTTATTACTATGTTTGGGTGAGAATATGTCTAACAATGACTTCTAGATATTTTATAAAATCATTTGTGATCGGGAGACCTTGGGTGAGTGGTCTTGGTCTTCCAATGGAACTTCTTATTTTTGAAATATTCTGGTTATTCCTTTTTCTATGAGTTAGGGTTTTATAGTATATGGAATGATATATTTTTTCATACAGATACTACCAAGACGTATAATTGTTTGAGATATTGGTTTTGGTGGCAGGGCATGAGATGGTTGAATACAAATTTTGAATCATGGTGTCTTACTTGATATAGAATTAAGTCATAGAACAATACTCATACTACGTTGTTTCATACCATAACCATTCTAGTATGAAAATAGAATATTATTTCTATAGAATTATTCATTGTTTTACAATAAACTTACATGGAGAAGGACACGATTTGGGTAATCATTGATCAAATCATGAAATCAGTGTACTTACTCCCTATTAAGGAGATAATTAATGTTGAACATCTTAGGTACTTATATGTATGAGATAATCTAATACATTATGAGGTTACCTAGGTGTTTGATTCAGATAGGGACTAGAGGATCTCATTTAGGTTTCAGAATGATTTTCTTGAGGTGATGGTTTCCCAGTTGAAATTGATCACAACATATCATCCATATATTGATGGGCAGACAAAGAGGGCTATCTAGATTCTGGAGGATATTCTATAAGATCATGTTCTTTATTTTTTCTATTCTTGGGAAATGTTTTCTCATTTAGACTAGATTTCTTATAACAATAGTAATCAGGCCTCCATAAAAATTGCTGTTATGAGGCCTTGTTTGGGTAGTCATTTTAATATACCATTTGTCAGGCAGAGTTGGGAGATTGGTCCGTGGTTGGTCTGATTCCTATCATGGAGATGATCAAAAATAGTGTATTTGATCTAGAGGATATTTATTATGTAATATATTCATCATAAATATTATGTGAAATTTTTTCATCGTCCACTAGAGATTGAGTTGGTGATCAAAACATTCTTAAACTTTTACATCACATGGGACATCATTAGGTGGGTAAGTAGGGTATGTTTTCATAGAGGTTTTTAGACCCCTTTGGGATCCATTTATGACTTGTAAAGTTGGAATATCAATTCAATTTACCATCATGTTTGACTTCCATCCATGACATGTTTCAAGTTTCCCAACTGATGATGTATTGATCATATCCTTTGTAACAACCGAAAATTTTACAAATTGAATTTCCCCTCTTATGTCATAAAAGAAATACATCACATAGAGAACATAATAAAATATTACTCTCATAAATAAATTTGGATAATTTAGTCACCAAATAATCCAACACAAATTTCAAATATTAAAATGTGAAAATAAATAGATAATAAGATAATAAGAATGAAAAAATTTGGATATTCTCGATCCACTATAATGATCACACTCATGATCAAAACTATAGAAATAAAAGGTAATTTTAATAATATAATATCCATTTTGATGATGAAAATATATAACCTTAAGAAAAATTCTAATTTAATTATCAATGATTGAAATAAGTTGTATTTATAGAAATTAAAGAACCTATATGACCATTATAAATCTGACTATTTGGATAGTAATATGGACATTTTAATAGTAGACTAACCTATGAAAGAATAAAATGAAATTTATGCCTCTTATAAATAAATAAATTATATAATTATATCATGTTATAAGTAAATAAATGTTTTCAAAATGATAAATTACTTTTTGGGGTTTTTGTAAAACATAAATGTTTATTTAAAATTTTATAATTACTACAATGAATTAATTTTTTTTTTCATAAAATAGATTCATAAATTAAAATTATGTTTTATTATAATTATAATATAGTTTTATGTGACCTTTATTAATATTTCAAAGAGTCAAGAAATGATTGTGCTATTAAAATCAGTGTTTTTCAAATAAATGATAATTTTAATTAAAAATTACATTTCTCATATATAAAAATTTATTAAATTGATAAGGATTATATTTATTAAATATAAAAAATGAAAAACATTTATGGTAATTTTTAGGTATTTTTCTAAAATAGTTTCATTTTTATGAATAATGAAATATTATAATTTACACTTTTTAACATTATAATCCAAAGACATGATTTTTTGATTCATGGATGATGTAAGAACCAAATTTTCCAAACTCTCTAGAACCATTTACTATATATAGTCATATTAATCAACACAATTGATATTCTTGACACAAAATAAAAAAATAATGAATATATAAATAAAAAACACCCCTCTCATCCCCTATAAATACCACCCCTCACCCCCACATCATATCACATATTATAAGCCTTTAATCTTGTCAATATTCTCTCATATAACATTTACAGGACTCTTACCCACGTCCATGAGGTTCTGGTCTCAAAAACTACCAATTCCATGTTCTTTAATGGATCATTCAATGAGGTGATATTCAAGTTGAAACATTCTCAAACCATCTATTTTAATTTCATTTCTTCTTATACCTTATCCTATCCACTTTCATCCATAATATCATAATAATTCCAATATCATGTCTATACTGGAATTTTGTATTTATAATGAAATATCTACTATACACCACTTTTCTCATCTCATCTTATTCAATGAAACGAAACCATTGTCCAAATTAAGGTAGTTTACTATCTCTATGGATAATGCATTCTTATTTTCTATTAACACCTTTAAGGATGGTCATAAAAAAAATTATGATTTAAAAAAAATTATATTTATATTATATCTTTCTTAATATTTTGGAACAATTATATAGATATTATATTAAATAAAACAAAAATAGTTCATTATGATAGTAAAAAACAATAGAAATAAATAAAAAAATTATAATTAAGGTTTTATAAAATGAATCGTCCTTATACTAGAAAACAAAATGAGGTATGGGATCATTTAAAATTATATAATTGAATTAATACCATATAATTTTACTTATAGAGAATTATTCCCATTTTAATTGAACTTCCATAATATACACATGGGAACCGACCATGAAACCATGAAACAAACGTTCTCAGAATGGTGAAATTGATCATTATAACTCATTGATATGGTAATTAAATAACTTAATAAAATGATAAAATATAAAATAAATATATAAGATGTTATGAATTACTAAATTAATGAATATAATTTTATTATCCAATACATTAGGTGCAAGTGCAGAACACATTCGGACGTAAGGTAAGAGATCTCTCAGAACCTCCATTTTTTCTATTGGGTTACAATTTTTCTCTATTTAACCCTATTTATTTCTTCAATATTAATTTTTAAGTATCCTAAATTTTATTTTTATGTTCCAAAAACATGATTATATAACAACTAATATTAATTTTTGGTGTAAATACATGTTTTAAAATGTTTTTTTCTCAATTCCACTGGTTAAGAAATCCCAATTAAATGGAACATCTATGTTTCTTAACTATTTCCTTCTAAATCCTATTAAATGTTTTAATCATCAAATATTTTGTCTAAAATAACTCATTTTATCATTAAAAAAAATTAGTCATATTCTTGTTTTATTCAAACAATTATTCCTTTTTACTCTTAAAGGAATCTTTATTCTTTACTCAAAACCACACTTAGGTGGCATATTTATAATGTTACCTAAACAATCACTTATTGTTTTCAATAATCTTTGACTTAATTAATAATGATATATTTTTTCTTTATTGATGAAAAATAATTATTTAATCCATTTTTTCATGAATACTATTATGATAAACTCTTTGGATTTTCCTTATGACATGATTGTTAAACCCATTTCTATACATGGGTAACCATTTTGATTATTCATTAAGTTCAATTTATTTGTTTGGTATACGTATTCTTGTACATGTTATGATGGTTTCAACTAGATAGTGCTTTAATTCATTGGTTAATGTTTGGTCTCATGATATGTCATGTATGTGATTAGGGAGTATACCCAATCCAATATGTGACTTTTTCCACCATGTGATATAGTCTGGGATGTAATCCTTGACTAATGTTTATGTCATGTTATATATTATTTCCACATTCCAATATTTCCATGATCATATGATTCCATATTCAATATGATATTATTCCATATGTTTATTCATGATCCATTCGTTTTATTTTATAATTTTATTCCTTATGACTCACGTTCTATTCATTATTTATTATTCCCATGTTTATTCCCTTATTAAGATTTTTATCTCATCTATTTTGTCTATGTATTCCCTAGGTTATCTTACATATAATTAGAAGATCCAATAAATTTTAGAGATCATTATTATGAATAATAAGAAGATTTTTTATTTTACATTTCTGTTTTCTAATTACATATCTTGTCTTCAAAAGACATTATAATTTTTTCTATTTTGTTTTTATTTCATGGATAATTATGATTAATGTTAGTTTATAATATGTGTAAAAGTACTGGGTCACTATATTTAGAATAAAGTAAATTTCTAGTTATTTTTTGGTGATTATGACTTGATAAATCTATTAACAACACTCCTAGAAATTAAGGATATATCCAGACTTAGATAGACACGGTTTAAAAAATAGTGGCTACAACCTAAGATACCCCCCACAAGTCTTTTTTTATCTGTGGCTCTATGCCCCCAACCCTCATGATTCCACCCCTGATTATTACCTAGGTGATCTCTCCTCCCTATGAGTTGGAGAACCTTTTCACCTGAGTCTTCCACTCAACATCCTGTGATCCAACAATGACGATGCGACCACCCAACCTTGGGACAATCCTCCTCTAACGACATAGCCACCCAACCTCCCCATGATCCTCTTTTCCAACGCGGCTCCACCTCCACCTCTACCTTTGGGACAACCTCTTCCCCGACTCACTTGTTTTTTCAGTCTTCACACATTCTAGGCACCCCTCCACATCTCAGAGGTGTGTGTTCCATGACTCAAAAAATGTGAGTGGTCTATGGTAGGGTGCGTTAAGGTTTTTTGTATTTCCTTAAATCTCTATTCTATTTATGCTATTAGGGTTTCAATTAACTCTGGTTTTCTCCAATACACAGTCACATACATGTGAACCTAGATGGTTATAATTCTTTACACACCCTCTGATTTCTTCTATTGAGAAGGGTTTATTTGAATTTAGATCCACAACCTCTTCAATTTTCATTGGGTAATATTTATTTGTTTGGATTTGTTATCTTTTTAATTTCAAATTTTTTATTTTATAGGGTTTATTTGTTTTCACATATTTCATAGGGTAGGATTTAATTTATTTTTATCTGATTTTCATTGGGTTTGATTGTCTTATAGAGTTTAAATCTGCAAATACTGGAAATCAAGAGCTATGATAATATGATTTTAAAATGGATGAATGGTCTATCGTGAGTTATAAAAGAAAATTTCATTAACATATAGTATTAATTGTTTATTATTAAATTTTTTAATTTAAACATGTGTTTCCTAGTGATGGATATATGACATATTATGACTTTTTTGTTGTAATTGATTAGAAGTATTCTTTTGAGGAGTTACTAAATTTCATGTTTACTTATATATTTTTTTATAGAACATCATTTTTTTTTCAAATAAAATCTAATATGATTATGATGAGTCACATAGAACATGTATGTTCTGAAACCACGATATAATAGATGCGTAGGATACAGTTTCCCTATATGGTCTTATTTATTTCCCATTGGATGTTTAGTCTTTGGTTTGGCTTCTAGAGGTTAATCCACACTACCCTATAGATCCCTACCAATTCTTATATAAATAACACATTGGGTTAATAATTGATTAATAAAATTCTTTACCTGAACCTTGAATTATCAATGTATTTAAAATAATAATGATTTTTCAATATTGGCATTTTAACTCCTTAAGATTAGAATAATGTGTTTCCAAAGTATATTTTTGATTACCTCGGTACTCCATATATCTCTACAGGACCTTCATGGATAGATCTTGAACGTTTCCTTAATATTGATAACCTTTTTAAGGTTCTGAGTTTTACTTACCTATTGGATGTGTGGGGGATGATAAATATATTATAAAATATATTAGAAAGGTGACTTGGAATGATATTTCTTTCTATATCCATATCACACTATCTAATACTCTTTGAAACCTTTTTTGTTCAACTACAATTGATGGACCCCCATCAAGTGCATGCACTGATCTAGTGGGATATATAACTAGTGTGATAAAAAAAATCCTCTGGTTGGATTTGAATATTTTCAAGTTCTACTGATGTTTTATAAATATATGAACTGAAAAATAAGATTTTTTATTGATGCTACTTGGGTAGAAAACACAATTTCAATTCCTATTGAATTTTAATTGAATATATTATCTATGTCTTTTAGGAAAATGATGAAATAAGAGGCTACAATTCAAATAAATAATTCTTTGTAGAAGGTGATTACACCAATATTTGAAGGTAATCAAAGTGGTTTTCCTTCTATTAAATCTATTGTGAATGATTCTTTTAATGAATTATGTTCATGTTGTGATGAATTTATTTCTATTGATTTCATCTATTAATATCAATTATAAAATCACGGATTATCATAAAATGGACCATATTGAAGTTATTATATACATATATGAATACATAAAGGAGAAATAACCTTATAAATCAATGTTATATTAAGATTGTAAGTAAATTAAAAATAAAGTTGCTAAAAAGTTAAGTAAATCTATCACCATTGTAATGTTTATTGATGCTAAGGAGACATTTCCATCATTTTTCAATGGAAAATTTTCTATAAATGAATAATAATTGAAAAGGTGAGTTTTTAGGAGGTTATCTTTATAGAAGTGGTCTTTTCACTATATAAACTATATTGGACTTCTATGTATGATAATGATTTATAGGTGGATGTTAAATATAATAGTATTAATGAACTATATTGGTCTCTTATAAATTCTATTAATGTTTATTGAGATCTTATTCAGATGTTACAAAAGGGATATGAATAAATGTTAAAATATCTTGAATATGATATTTATTATCTAAATATATAATGATTGGAGTAAGAGGTGAAATTGATAAATCAAGAAGTCACCCAAGATTAATCATTAAAAGTTTTTAGGAAAATTAGAGTAGCTACAAAACAAACTATTGATGATAATATTAATTATAAAAGAATCATAATTGTGTCAAAACAACTTTAACTGATCCAATAGTATTTTCACTGTAAGATCACGGGAGAATGTGACAGACTATCCTAATAAATATGTTAGTACAAATTTTTTTATCTATTACCAATGGTTTAAAAACAAATTATATACCAACATGGGTGTGATTTAATAATGAGAATCCATCCATATCATTAAATTTGGTTATGAGAATGAATAAAATACTTGGATATCTAAATAAAGCATAAGATCATATTTTTGTAATCCAAAAATAGAATGCAAGAAAAACTATATTTATAAATACAATATAAATAGAATTTCATTTATTTGTCAATAATAGTGATACTAGACATTTGGATATAATTATAGTGAATTTTGGCATAATATGTCAACCTATTTAGGGTATATAAGGTCTATATTACGGAGGAGCAGAGCATATTTTGAAAGAAGAACTTGGAGAAAATTGAAGAATTCACAAAATATGAGTTATCTATCTATAAGAAACATTTTTTAATATTTTTAATATATTTGATAAATACGAGAAATTGATCATAGTTAAGATTCTGGTTATCATATACCAACTCCACCCAAAGTACATACTAATTTTATAATAATAACTCAATAAAAATTGAAGTAGGTAATAAAAGTAAAATAATTTACCATGGGGATAAAAAATAAGGATATTATATCATGTAATCTGAATAATTAAATGAGGGGGGTTGAAGTGGATGTTGAAATAGAGATGAACTTCCTACACTATTGAGGAATACTCCAGATCATGGACCATTGAAAATTGGCCATCAATGTCATGACGGATGGAAGTGAGATGAAGTAACAAATAAAATCAATTCAGGAAAGTAATCAAAGAATTCATTTAGTTAAAGATATCCTAGTAGAAGAAGAGTAATACTTAATTCTAAATTATTGTATTCTAAATAATACCAAAGAGATGCATGGATGATACAAAATTCTAGGTCATACAACAAAAAAAACTCTTAACTTCACATCTATAAAATGATGAACTTCTGATGTGAAAATATAAGACATTAGTGGCTGTATAAATCAGTAAATTTGTTGTAGAAAAAGTTTCCACAAACATTAATTACATAGATCATGTGCCTAATGAATTTTTGATTATATGGCCTATGTAATAGGTGGATCCTAAGAAGATGGATCTTGTATAAAATTATATAATTGATTTATTTTATAATGTAAGGTTTCATGTTACATCTTTAATGAATGACTAAAAGAGATGAAAACCATATTTTACAATGATTTATATATTTTAAAAAACAATGGTGAATCTAGCATGAATAGATATCAATATTTAATATATCAAAAAAAATATATTTTCTTAGTTGGGATATGTGTCATGACCTTATTACCATGATTATTTGTTACACATTTTTTTGGAAATTAAGGGTTCTAATGAAAAAAAGTTATAACTACATGGAAGTTTTTTTCATTACAAAATTGTGGGTTTTATCCATAATGGTTCATTCAAACTAGTATAACTATTTCATAAAAATACCAAAAAAACAATGGTTAAAAATAGAATTTATCTTTGAAAATAACTATCCATGATGGAGATTGTTGGGAAACATTCCTAGATGGTGGGGGTGGGTGTACAGGGGGAAGTGGGGGTGGGGCATTGGGGTGAAGGTGGGAGAAGAGGGTTGGGGGTGTGGAGTGCTTGGGGCTGGGGTGGGGGTGCTCGGGGGATGGGGGGAGTGGTGTGTGTGGGGGGGGGGGGACTGGTGCTAGGGCGAGGACTAGTGCTGGGGGCAGTGGGGGTGCAGGTGGGGGTGAGGGTGGGGGGGGGGGGTTGAGGGTTGGGTGGAGGGGATATGGGGAGTGGTGTAGGGGGGCTTGTGCAGGGGGATGTGGGGTGGGGGGGGAGGGGTACTGGGGGTGTAGGTGTTGGTGTTGGGAGGGAAGTGGGGGAGTAGTGGGGGTGTTGTTTGGGGGGGTGGTGGTGCAGGTGTGGGAGGGGGACTTGGTAGGGGGCTCGGGGGGACTTGTACTGGTGGGATGGTTCAAGTGGGGGGGGGGGTGTAGGTGCGGGGGGGGGGGGGGGGGGTGCAGGTGTGGGTGGGGGGTGGTGTTGGGGGTTGGGGGGACTGGTGTTGGGGGCTAGTGCAAGTGGGGGGTAGTGGGGGTGAAGGTTTGGTTGGCTGGTCCAAGAGGGGCTAGAACACTTTATTATTATAGTAAGGCATTACCTAATTCCAATTAAGATAAAAAAAATTATAAGAAGTAATATATGGAATTGGACTAATCAATTCATCATTAGAGGTAGTATATTTGGGCTTATCAATTTATGGTTTACACTAACCGTCATAGTCTCAAACACATTCTTATTAAGTAAAAAATCCTGATGAATAAACAATATTGTCATTCCAATCTTCTGTGTTTTGATTTTGAGTTTTTTTTCAAACATGGAAAGTTAAATAGGACAACCAATGCTTTATCAAGGGCTGGAGGAATATTATTTAGATATAGATATTTTCAAACCAACAGGGTTGGACCTCAATATAGTGTAGGATGAGGTGTGGAAAGATGTTAACATACATGATACCATATAAGAATAAAAAAGTGACCCAATATCTAGACTATATTTTCCATTCTTTGCAGGACTACACATCTACATGAACTTATTAGTGTTGTCTAAATGTTTATTTCTGATACTGAAACATCTTCAGCATTACCATTATCCTCCTATTAGGGGCCAATTGGGGTACCTAGAAACATTTAAATGACTTGATAAAGGGGTATATTTTGAATGAATGAGATGGGTAGTGCAACATTTTGTTCTTCTTTTGTGGTTCTTTCCAGTGTACTACGTATAAAATGAGGATTATGGATTCTTTTCTTAAATTGTTACCTCATCCAAAATTAGTCCAGGAGGAATTCATTGGGGATTTATTTTCTAGGATACCAAAACCATAAGGGTATGAAACTGTGTCAGTGGACATTGTTCAATTATGAATGTATGGTCCTATTATATTACATAGACATTCATATACAACTAAAATAGTTTATGTGGATTTTGAAATGGAGGTTGTTTACTGCATGAAATTCAGTTTTCTATTATCAGTGAAAAGGGAGTGATTGTTCACTAGTAACTTTTGGAGAGAGTTTATTAAATTACAGGGGAATTATTTGAATATGAATTCATCCTACCACCTGCATAGAGATGGAAAAATGATGTCAGTAAACTATTTTCCAAAACTATTTTTGAGGTGATTTTCATCAAATAACCTGCTGCATTTGGCATACTGGTTTTCATGGGAAGAATTCCATTTTAATCACCCTTCCATACATCCTTAGGAAAAAACTCTTGGATTATTTTTATGGATGGGAAACACAACATATCTGACATTATGTTAAACGGGAAGAAATAGAATAAATGATAGATACCTTCTTATTATAAATAGATGAAGAACCATTACAGATTATTTTGAATCTTCAAAAATCACATCAGCTTATGGTGTGATTTTCAAACCCACAATCAAAGCTAGTTGATTATAATATTAGTAAAAAAATTTGGGTCAAGTTGAATCCAAATAAATCTAGATTTATCTCCATGATCAATCCAGGATTGATTGATCTGTATTGTGGTCCACATAAAACACATAAAAATTTTAGACTAGTAGATTACCAGTTGAAGATACTAGTTAATACTAGAATTCATCAGGTGTTCCATGTTTCCTATTTTAAGGCCAAATTTGGTCAATAGCCTAGTACCCACACCTACAAAAGAGTTTTTTTCCGAGTGTTAGTTTCCCCTTGATTTCATTGAATACTAGACTCAGGGGAAGTATTTAATATGGTATATTAAATTGAATTGGTATCTTTCAGACAAAAAAACATCATATATATTGTCTGAAATCAAATATAAATTCCAAAATTTTCACCTTCCAGAAAAGGTGATACTTCAAAAGGTTTCCATGGATAGGGGATTTGGGAAGAGTGGTCATTTTTTTAGGCTTCCAGTATTCATTACTTACAAAAGGAGGTCAAATAGGAAGGCTGGTGATAGAAATTTCATTAAACAATATGGGGGAAAATTTTTAATTAGTCCCTTAAGTATATTATATGGGATTACATATAAGGAGTTTTGAGAAAACCATGGGGTTATCATTTTTTAATATCTATTTTTTGTTGGTTTGTTAGTAGATCAAGGAGGGAGCAACTTACTTGGAGAGGGAGAAACCATGAATTCGTGTATAATTCTTATAATACTTCATAGATTCTTAAATAAAATAAAAATTCAAGGGAAATGTAGCTACATATGAAATGAAAATATACTTAGTGACAATTATTTTTTATTGAAAAAATCAATAGCATATGTATCATATCCTAGACTTGTTTACACCATGAAATACATGAAATAAAGAAACATCCAAGGATTTAAAACATTATCATAACCAACTCAAAAAATACATGGGGACGAATAGCTTGAGTAGATCACTCAATTATCGAAATTTTTTTGTTATATATGAATTGGTTATTCTTTAAAATAACTATCCATTTGAAACCACCAACCTCCATTAACCACATCTCTCTCTCTATCCCTCCCCCTCTCTTTCTTCTTTTTTAGTATGAAAGGTATGAATTATTTTCAATATTTTTCCTGACATACAACAATCAAAGTGGGTTTCCACATGAGCATTACGTTTCTATAGAGAAATGCAATATAGTAGAGTTATAATTCTTTACAGGAGACAAGTATGTTTTAGTTTAGTTTTTATTTTATTTTTTTTATCGCATCATCTACATAGAGGAGGGAGATTGGGGGTAGTAGAGAGATTAATTTGTGAGTTTCATTTTTGTCTGTCTTTATACTGTGTTGCTTCTGTTTTCATTTCCTTGATCTTGAATGTCTAAAAAGTTTATGACTCATACTGAAATACTACTATTGAACCACCCATTACCTTATAGTACCCCCAATATAAATCGTATTATTTGGAAATCAAATTTGGGAAGTGTTTTGGAAATTAACAGAAAAGGGAAAATATAAGGGAATGAGAAATAGAAGATGAATATGAGTTACTTGGTATTGTATTTTATTATTATATATGAACCATGCACAAATTATTTTATATAATTTCATATGTTAATTGAGATATATATTCAAAATAAATACTAAGAAGAGAATATGGAATAGAATTGATAATATGGAGGAATGGGGTATGATTCATGGATGTGTTATTTCTATAGATTATGCAAGTACTGATGCAGCGATTATTGATATTATGATGAACAATGTCTGTGTTTGTAAATGTTTTGTGTTGACATGACCACCATAAATTTTCAGTCCAATGGGAGTTACTAAATATGAATATTGTGGTAATAATATAAAATAATTATATAATCTATAATGGTAATGGATTCATGTATCATTTTTCATCACTGATCACATGTATATAAGAAGTCTTCATACATCATTTCTTTTCCCACTATTATATTTTAGGTGGTTTCTTTTGATGAGGCTAGTTCAATCCATTGACATCGATGGCAGTGAGTTCAACATTGAATATGGGTAAGATTTATTTGTTTTTTATTCTTTAGGAAAATTTTAATTAGTGTTTTTGTGATATTTAGGTTATTTATATTTTTTAGTTCTTTCTGGATCTTGTTGAGGTGGATTCGAGTTAACATTGACGAAGTCTTACATGTGTATGCCTAGGTGGTAATATACATATATAATTTCAACCTTTTTATACATCACTCCTGGAAGAATGAATATATATGTTGGGCCTAGGTGTGTTTATATATAGATATGAAAAATACCTACATTTGTAAGTGTTAAGGGGTATATGCAAGTATATAGATATATCTAAGGATCCCATTGTGCATATTTGGCCCTGAAAATATATACATAAGGGATAGGTGTCCTTATATATACGTGAAGTTGCATTTGCGTGCAAGCAGATAAAAATGGAAGATCCGAGTTGTCGTCGTCAAATGCCGCATGCCTCGAGGTTGAGCTAAGTTCTCTATGCATGACCCATTAATTTGAATTATATAATTTGTTGAGTATTTTAAAAACTGGTTTTCATTATTATATAATGTTTATATACTATATAATTTTTTTGGCTCTTTTAAATGACATTTTCACTTTTTTTACATGACTCACTAAGCCTTCAACGTGGACTAGTAGAATGTTTCAGCCCACTCAATAGTAGAAAATGAAATTTCCTTCACTTCAGATAAGATTCGGTCCTTATTTTGATAAATCATGAACCAAGAATTATCATGAAAAACAAAAACACAAAAAAAAATCTTGGTTTTCATTTCATCAATCACAAACATCCCACCTTGAAAGCACAACACTTTCTTTAGTAACATCATTGTGAAACACTTGACCCTAAAAAAGGCAGAACTAAACCTATTAAAATAAATCCACCTATGCATGATTCATAGTGTGACCAGGGTTTTCACACCATGAATATCTACCGCATAGTAATTTTAGGTTTTAAAGTAAGGTTCACAGCTAGAAATGTTTGAGATAGGGGGGTCACACCTCAACCAACCCCATTCAAGTCATAAACCCGATGGGTCACAACATGAAAGGATAAAGTAGCTTAAATTTTAGTTATTTTTTACCTTGAACCTCCACCAACTTCTATCAAAACCCTAGAGGTTCTTATAGGGGACTCAATCTAAATCTAAAATTACCATTTACGAACATGTAATGTTCATATTTTTTTATCCAAATTTCAATTTAATAAAAAACCCATGCTTCACATTAAAAATAGAAATTTACTCCAAAAATAATGAATCAGAAAGTTTTGGGGAATTAAAAACTCCCCACCATAACACTTCTAATCACGAGAATCCATGGTATTCATCAATACATGTCTCAAAAATTACTACGATTTTCAATTCCCTAAGAAATCACAATTCTCCGTATCTAGATTCTAAACATGCTTCTATTACACAAATCCAAACATCAATGCATTCTTTTCACCAAAATTCAAGTCACTAATTCAATATAAAAGCTAACACCAAGAAGGATTCCACTATACCCATATATCTGGACACTCCCCTATGTCTTCAACTTATTATTCCTAATGCGTATGGTTATCCCCAACATACTAATATTCTCATGAAGGTTGACCAAACATCATGGTACTCCTAACCATATGATTTTCCAAATGGGAATCATCTTCCAATGGCCTAATGACCTTGTATCTGGATTTTGAATGATAATCTCAATGCAGTTTTCAGCTCACTACATCCAACCCCACAAAAAACACCAGTTTGTTCTCCTTTGGATGAATTTTCCTGAAATTTGTTTGTTTCACCTGCTGGTTTGCTATCACATCTATCAATCATGATGACTTCACCTCTTGAGGCATCATGAGGTCAGATAATTCTTACACCTAAGTCTGATCCCTAACTCTTAGTGTAATTTCATGGCAGGATCACCAACTATTTTCTTCCTCTATCATACCCCCACTATATGCACTGACTCAGCTCTAATGTGATTCACCCTCAGATCACTCAAAAACCATCCTAAGCCCGATTCCAATTCACTAACTCCACTCAACACCACATATAAAATTCAAATCTTGTAATACCCAAGAAACCTGAAAAGATAGGATCTTCCCACACACTAGCATCACTCTTTTACCTCAATTGTTCAATGATCGGCCTCACTACAACAACAACCCATATGACATGAGGGCTAGTCACCCATAACTGATATGATTCTCCCCACTATAGTAATACCATTATCATTGGCCTTCTAAACCAAAACACATGGTCTCTATATAACTTTTTCTATCCATCACTAAATGCAATGACTGGATGTGGCAGACCAACTTATCCCTAAATCCCAATATGAAATATCCATTACCACCAACTCTCAGATCACCATATATAATTCATGATATCCAATGATAGCCAAGAGTGGGCTCCCCACTCTATACCTTCCCGTAACAATTGCTATGGCTTCCCATACACCACAACTCAACTGCTGATCCAAATGTGTCCTATCAGCAAACCTAACTGACAATACCCATGCCAAGGACCAAAAACCCAAGCTATCAGGGGGTGTGATGGGTTTTTTTAAAAGGGACATGGGTGGGTGCATGGGTCCATGGGGTGGGTAGGGGGTTTTCTGGGGGCATGGGGAGGGTGGGGGTGTGTAGGGGAGGGGTAGTGTGCTGAGTTTTTCTGCAGGGGGTGTACTGGGGAGGGGGTGTTTTGTTCTTTTATTAGGGGTAGGGTGTAGGGGTTGGGCATGGGGGTGGGTGGGGGTGTTCAATGTGCAAGGGGGTGGACACAGGGGGGTGGCATGGGTGTGTGATGGGGAAGGGGGCAGAGGGTGTACATGGGGTAGGGGTTCAAGGGGCAAGGGGTAAAAGTGGTGTGAAGGGGGGTGCTGGGTTATTTTCAAGTGGTAGGTTACAGGGGGTGGGCAGGGGGTGTGCTGGGGGTGTAGTGTGGAGGGGGTAGGAAGGGGGTGTGTGAAGGCATGGACATGAAGGAGGTGTGTTGGGGAAGGGGGTAGGGGGTGTGCAGGGGGTAGGGTGAGGGTCGAGGGGTACGCTGGGGGGAGGGTGCAGGGGTGGTGAAAGGGGAAGGGGGAGGGGTTCAGGGGTAGAGGCAGGGGTTAGGGGGTGTGCAGGGTTATTTTTTAAATGGAATGGGGAAGGTTTCATGGGGGGTGGGAAGGGGGGTTTTCTTGGGAGAAGGGGTGTGCAGTGGGTTGGGGGTGTGTAGTGGGTTTGGGGGTGGGTAGAGGGTGTGCTATGTTATTTTTAAAGGGTAATGTGTAAGGATAATAGGGGTCTATTAGGGTGTAGGGTGGTGTGATGGAGGGTGTGCGGTAGATTGGGGGTGGATAGTGGGAAGGGGGTGTGTGCAGTGGAATGGGTAGGGGGTGGGCAGGGGGTGTGTTAGGGAAGGGGAAAGGGGGTGTGCAGGGAGAAGGGCGAGGGGGCAGGGGGTGTGAGGGGAAGGGGGTGGGCAGGGTGTGTGCTGGGGGTGGGTAGTGTGTAGGGGGTGGGCAGTGGGTGTCTGTTGTGGAAGGGGCGGGGGTTTATATGGGTAGGGGCAGGTGGTGTGCATGGGGAATGGGAGGTGTGTTGTGGGGGTGTGTAGGGGGTGGGCAGGGGTTTTTTAGAAGGGTTGGGAAGGGTGGTGCAAGGGGAGGGGTTGTTTCCACCAAGAATTCAAGTGTAGTATGGGCCAATAATTCTGACCTTGCGTGGGGTTGTATATGAATTTTCATATCTCATTTTATTCCAAATTTTAAATAATCAAACATTACCTGGGAAAACCATAGGGCATGTCAGAATACATTCCTATAGCCTTTTCTCTGAAAAATATAGGCTTCTCAACAATAAGAATTGTTGAACAATGTTGTTTTTTAATGGAATAGGCATACATATAGTCATGGTTTTAAACCATGGCTATATGGTTATAGCCACATTTTAAAGCTGTGGAAAAAGGACTATAGCCACGATTTTCAACCATGGCTATATGTATTTCATGACTTATGATTCTTCCACGATTTGAAAACCATGGCTATATGGTGTTTCCATAGTTCAAATTGTGGTTATAGGTTTTACTCTATAGCCACACCAATACCAGCCATGGTTTATGAAGTTGTGGCTATAATATAGAGCCATGGTTTTTGGGCCTAGAGCCACGGTTCCAAACCGTGGTTGTAGCCTTATTTTGTAGTAGTGTAACACTAGGAATAACTCTATCACCTTAGATAACCTATATTTAAACATTTTGAATCATATGTTAGGAGACAATTTTCATTTATATGTTATTCCTTCAATGATTATAGCTTAATTTTAATATGATCAATAGATAAGTATTTAATCCACCAAATTTAATTTATCCTTTCATGTTAATAAAGGGAAATTGGAGAACCCATACCAAAAATCAATTTCAAAGGTAATGTGACAATTTACCTAATGATATACCAATCCTAATGGGAACAAGAGTTCCAAACATCATGATAATACTGGATCAGTAGGATCATGTTATGATTAACTACTTCAATTTTGTGGAATTTACTTATTGTACCAATAAAGATAATGTTACGGTTGAATAATTTATGAAAAAATGACAACTATATTTAATGGATATTTTGATCCCCTTATAGTGCAGTAATGTTTTAACTATAATTGAAAGAAATTATATATCCATCAACGATTAGAATAAGACAAAGTTGTACTGGTGATCTATCATTTTGATGGGGAAGCTAGTCAGTTGTGGAAACCGGTCCTAAAACACCACGTATAAGGGTGAAATTGAACCCATGGATTTAGAAAAATTAGTCCAAATGTTTTTCAATAAATATTTTCAGTAAACTCTCCATCTTGATATGGAGAAGGAGTTCCATAGACTGAAGAAAAATGAAGATGAATCTATCTGGGTGTACGAGGAAAAATTTACATGGATTTCATTATATGAACCTATATTTTTCATGAACACTAAAAGAATGGTCAATGACTTCATTATTGGATTAAATCTAAGTCTATGAAAATTATTTGTGGTTTGAGACTTTGATAGCTAGAGAAAATTGTATGATTTTTCATAAAAGTTGATATGGAGATTGGTCACTCTCAGTGCCCTCATGTTATCAATGATAAAAGGAGAAATATATTTTTTAATAGGGGAGGATTAAAAATTAAATCCCATGATGGAAAGAAAACCCAAAATCTCACATGTCAAAAGTGTGACATGAAATCATCCCAAGAATTATCTATAGAGAACTATGAGAAGCTTAAAATGTGGATGTTATGGGCATTATGGTAATTATATCCAAATGGATTTGAAGAATCTCAATAATACATAAGATTAAAAAGAAGGTTCATGTCAACACTTAGATTGGAGAGTAGTTTTTCAACTATAAGGAACATGTGAATTATATGATGTTATGACCTAATCAAAGTATTTTCATAGAAAATCAACTGCAAAAACATTTAAGGAAATAAGGAATGAAATATTCTTTCACTATTAATGAGGTGGATCCCGAAAATGATGTGGTGATAGGTAAACTAGTTATTAATTAATGAATAAGAAACATAGTATTTTATTCTAGTTCTATGCATTATTTCAAATATTTAAAATTTAGTAGAATAATTCCAGAAACACTAAAGAATATGAATTTTGAGTTAAATTTTTGTATAGTGAATGGAAAAATTATTTAATCTAATTAATATAAATCCTCTACCTATTAATGTTAGTGTTCTAAAACTCCCATGTAATCTAATACTTTTTAATTTGGTAAATTTTGAGATCTGACCTAAGCTTGCGATGATAACCTAGTTCCAGTGATAGGGATCATGTCTCCCCCTCCCCGTTGGAGGGGGGACCTCCTTCTCATCCATTGTCATAGATGCTCCCTCCCACCTTTGTTCATTTCTCAAATCCATAGTTTCTGCCCTCATTTCCGCGAATCCCGATTTTCCCGAAAGTTACAGATTTGTATTGTGGCTCACCCCATCTCTCCTTAGCTTCTTCAGAGTTCAACTCTTCCTTGGATCTATTCAAGCTAATAGTGGTTGCTCGGTTTCATCAGCAGAGACCCTCGGTTGATTAGTTTGACCATTTCGTCTTCGAATCCTATGATCTTCAAGATCATGTGGTTATTGGTCTCCTTGACCGAAGGCATATCATGATCCGGTTTGGGTCATTAGATGATCACTTCACTGTGTGGTCTAAAGCCCCCTGAATATGTTGTGGTTCATCTTCCTATCTTCTTTAGTGGAATTTTGAATTTCATATGCAGCGAGATAACACGATCATGATAATATGGGTATGTTTCCCCAGTCTCCCACTTCCCTTCTAGAATCCTTCTATTTTGCCTCTCCTTGGAAATCTAATAGGTCGCTTCATATATTCTGTTTCAAAAACTTACGTTGTTTGTCATCCAATCTGAACTCGTATATGTGTGGAGGTTGATTTTTTGAATCCCCCGGTTGATTGGGTGTGGATTAATGATGGGAAAGAGTTTTGGTGGAGGCAAGATGTCATGTTTGAGTCATGGACAGACTTTTGCAGCTCGTGTAATCGGTTGGTTCATTGTGCTACAGCTTTCCGTAATGGTTCTTTGAGTAGGAAGATGCGTAGGTGGGGATTTGATGCTTTAGTTGCCTGTGATGGTTCTGTTGGAGAGTCTCTGATGCTGCGGGGGATGATTCAATCTAATGGCGGGCTGCAAAACCAACTCGTGATACCCCATCCCCGGGTGGAGGATGTCATGATCGGAGGTGAGAGAGATTTGCTGAAATAATCAAGTGTGGTGCCTCCTGGGCTGAGGGTCAAGGATGTCTTCACCAGGTTGTTGCAGGATTTGGGGGAGGCTGGTTCTATGAGTGGAAATGGAAATCATGCTGCTCTTTCTGCTTCGCCTAAGGTTGTAGGGGGATCTAATAAGTCTTCTGTAGTTGAGGGTTCCTCCATGGTGAAAATTCACATGGGTTCAGAACCTATGATCCAATCTTCAGTTACAGATACTACTTTGGATGGACAAGCCAATGGTGAAAGCTCCCTTGGACTACTTCAGGAGGATTTTACCATCCCTCTGAAGTAGGATGTCAATGAAGATGGTGTACAGGTTAGGAGTTCAGCTGGCTTAAATTCAGCTTCTGAGAAGCAGGCTACTGGCATTGCACTTAGTAACCGCTTTTCAGGACTTGTGGATGATGTCTTGTCTCTGGACCATGATAGGGTTATGCCTTTCAGTGACATTTCTTCTAAGGATCAATGTGTTGCAGCTCCAGGACGCTATGCTGGTTTGCAAGAGCAGGATGCTGGAGATGGAGTTCTTGTGAGTGTTTTTAATGAAATCTGCTAAAAAGAAGTGGAGAGTGGTAATGTTGTAGCCCGATAGGATGTTGTGATGAATGGGTTAAATGTTACTCATGAGTTCGTGGATAAATCACACTGTCTTGCAGTGATTGACACTAACAGTCAATCTCAAAAGTAATGGGAGGTGATGGAGGGTTATTTTGTTGTGCACATCTCTGAAAAAATGGGGGGATTTCAATGATAATGATAAGGAAAATGCCGGTGGAATGCCTCAGAATTCATACAGTGATGTTGTGCAGGGTGGAAAAAATGTGTCTGTGCATGAGGAAGTGATGAATGCCCCACCACGAAGAATGATGAGGAAAGATTATTCTTACTTTCCAAATCCAATGTCCACTAAGTCTTCTGTCAGGAAGGAGATCTGGGTAGCGAATTCTTCTAAGAAGTTTCTTTCCCTGGAGAAGTTGAATCTTAGAAGGATGGTTGCCAAGATTATTAAGCAACATGATTGTTCAGAGTGGGAATCAGCTACGGTGGAGGAAGCACTTTATTATGGATGTGGTGACGGGTCTAACTTTTATGATCTGTAGTTGTTTCTTTTCCTTTGTTGTAACTGCTTCTTGTAAATTTCTTTTCTTTGAATAAATGTTCAGGGGCTTGCCTCTGACTAGGCTTTTCTGGTTATATTATTTATATTTATACAAACACAACATCAGCAGTCAGGAAGCGGATATCACTCTTTACATCCCGAGGCATCTCCCAATTATGTACAAGTGTAATGATGAGGGTGAATACTTATTTGAATCATCATCTAAATTTTTTATATTATTTCCTTATGATAAATAATATCATATCAAATGATTAGGAAAACGAATAGGATCATTATTGAATACATTCCCATTATGAGGGACTACACTGATGTGTTCGCTAAAGAATTTCTTAGTCTTACTCCAGAATAAGAGTTTGAGTTTTCAATTAAACTAATACCTGGATCTCTTTCCATATCATTTAATCCTTATATGATTTCCACCATTGAGTAGGAGGATATGATAGGTAGATACAAGAGAATTTGGGGATGCATTTTAAATTCCCGAGTGCTTCACCTTGGGGTATGTCAGTCCTCTTTGTCAAGAAGAAGGATGGGTCAATGTGTGGATTAATAGATTATAATGAGCTCAAAAAATATATATGAATAAAAATTATCACATAATATAGATATATGGATTGTATGTTGAGATTCACTGGGCCAATTATTTCTCTAATGTGGGCCTTTGGTCGAGATATCATCAATTAAAGGTGAAGAAGGAATATATTACAAAGCCTGCTTTTTGAATGATACATGGAAACGGTGAGTTCATAGTGATTACCTTTTGACTAATAAATTCTCTATATGTTTTCATGGACATAATGAATACTGTCTTTTGATACTACATTGAAAAATTTATTGTAGTATTTATAGATGATAATGTGATATACTCTAATAGTATGGAGGAACACATAGAGGATTTGAATACTATTCTAAAGACTTTACGAATAGATAAAATATATGAAATTCATATTAAATTATTGTTTTATGTGGAGGATTTATCATTATTAGGGCCTTTTATTACTATTAAAGGAATATCTATATACCCCTCTAAGACAATGAAAATCAAGGAGTATTCTATACTGGTATCTATAATGAAGATATGTATATTCCTTGATCAAGTTGGATATTACCGATGATTTTTTAGGAGATTATTGTGATTTTAAAAACCACTAAACAATATAAATCAGAATGGATTAAAGGTTTTTTGTCTAGAGAATTGGAAGTATTCTTCAAAGAGATGAAAAGAATAGGATTATCATTACACCAGTACATACACCGTAGATAAGTGGGAAACTATTTTTGGTACAAATTGATGATTTAAATAAGTTGTTATGATGTGTAATTATAATAAAATGATATGGTTTTATCCTATGACTCAAGGTAGCTTAATTTAATGAGAAAAAATATCTCACACATGATTTGGAGTTGGAGGTAGTGATCTTCTCATTGAAAATTTTGTGGCATTATCTCTATGGGGAGAAGTGTGAGATATATACTGATCATAAGAGCCAAAAATATATATTAACATAAATGTAGACCAATAAGTTAAAATTTATATTTCTAGTGATCAGCAAGGATTATGAATACTCAATTCACTATAGTATTTGTAAAGAAAATAAAGTTGACGACACTCTATGTAGAATTTCCATGTGTCTTTTTCAATGATGATCGTTGAGAATGATCCATTCTTCTTATACATTTAATGGATAACCATGGGAATCATAATGGAAGGTATATAATTATTCCTTTAATAAATTATTTCTCAACCATTCCTTATAGAAATGATGGAGGATACTCAAAGGGATGATGTAGAAATTCTAAAAAAGGAGAAAGCTATAATAATGGGGAAATAATCAGATTTTAGAAATGATGAGGAAGGTATCATATGATTTGGGTAATAACTATGTCTAACATCCAATCCAAATATAAAGAATGATATTCAGAATATTGAACATAGATCAACCTTCTCCATCCACCCAGGGGGGGTATGATGAATTGTGACCTCTAAGAACACTATTGGTGGGAAAATATGAATAAGGAGAGCACTGAGTTAACATTCATATGTATAGTATTTTATCATGTTATGGAAGGAAGGAAAAAATGTAAGTGAATGATGAAACCACTTCCCATACCTACATGTTAATGGTAAAACATCAGTATATACCTTTTCATTGGACTTTCAAATAAATAAAGAGAAAATAATTCTATATGGGTTCTTGTGGATGATATTATAAAGAGTTATAACATTATTATGATTCAAGTGGACTTACCAATCCAATAATTCTCATAGATAAACATCATATAAGTGTTAAGGCAATATGGAGTACCATTATCATTTATATTTGATCATAATATAATAATTCTCTCTATGTTATGGAAAATATTCCAAATTTCTCTAAATACTGATTTGAACTTCAATATATCTTATCCCCCAAAAACTATGGCCAATATGATCAGAATATTCATAAATTGGAAGTCATGTTGAGATCGTGCTTAATGGGATTCAATGGAGGATTGGTTAAAAATATTCCACTGGCCGAGTTCTCGTATAATAATAGTTTCCACTCAATAATCAAAATCGACCCATATGAATCCCTTTATGGGGAAATATATAGAACACTTGTATGCTGTGATGAAGTTGGATAATGTTATTCGTTGGGATCTAAAATGGTTCATGAAAGGGTAGAAAAGGTAAACACTATTTAGTAGAATATCAATTTTTACCAAATTCAATAGAAGAACTATGTAGAAAATCATTGATGAGACCTAGCATTTGGGGTTAGTGGAATGGTATTACTCTTCATATCTCTATATAAGAGGTTCATGAGATTTTGGAAGAAAGGAATGATATGTCCCAAGTACATTTCCCCCTTCAATATCCTTGATCGCATTAGAGATGTGACATATCAACTAGAACTTCCACCAAAAATGTCTCAAGCACATGATATATTCCAAGTATCATTATTGAGTATGTACATACAAGATCCATCACATTTACTGAATTCATAGGTGGTGTAGTTTGAAAATTATCTTCGTTATGGGGAGAAGGTAGTGAAGATCATTGACCATAAGGATAATGTTATACATGAAAACACTAATAAATTTATCAGGGTACTACAAAGAAAACATAATTATGAAGAGATAACATGGGATCTTGAGGAAGTGATAATAGAGAAATTCCCTAAATAGTTTTAACCATATTACTTAAAATGAAATTTTGAGGGTGAAATTTCATAAGGGAGAAAGAGTGTAATAACCCAAAATTTTATCAATGGAATTTCCCTTCTTATGTCATAGAACACATACAACACAAAGAGAACCAAATAAAGGCAATATTCTCATAAATGTAGAATTATACATTAGTCAAAAAAGTAACAAATAAGAATTAAAAATTTTACTGCATGATGATAAATAGAAAATAATATAATAAGAATAGGAAAATTTGGGTCTGGTCAATCCACTAGATTGACCACACTCTTGAAGAAATCATTATAAATAGAGAATAATGTTACAAATATAACATTCATATTGAGTATTAAAATATAAAAATTTTAGATAAAGTAGATTTATACGAATAATGAATGAAATAAGTGGTATTTATAGAAATTAACAAACCTATATGACCATTATAAATATGACCATTAGAATGGTAATATTACAATTTGGAATGGTAATCTCGATGTTAGAGTCGTAACCTCACCTGTTAAGGTATAAAATAAATATAGGTATACTATTAATAAAAAATTATATATGTATATCATGGTATAAGTAAATTAATGTTTTAAAAATAATAAATTAGGTGTTGGTCTTTTTGGTAAAACGTAAATACTTATTTAAAATTTTATTATTAATATAATGATTCAGAAGGAAATTTATTTTCAAAAAATAGATTCATAAATTAATATTATGTTTATTATAATTATATGGTAGTTCTATGTGACCTTAATTAATATTTTATGGTTTAAAAAATAGATTATAATATTAAAATCAGTATTTTTCGAATAAAAGATGATTTTATTTAAAATTTTAATTTCTCATATTTATAAAATTATTTTCATAAAATTAATTTCATTTTTTAAATGTTGATGTTGAAAAGTTATTAGGGTAGGGTTTTTTATTTTTCTAAAATAGTTGAATTTTTTGTGAATAGTGATGAATGATAATTTATAGTATTTAATGTTATAATCCAAATACATGACTTTTTTAGTCATGGTTGATGTAAAAACCCATAGGTTTGAACTATCCGAAACCATTTACTGTATGTATTCATTGTAACAAACAAAATTTATAGTCTTGAGCCTAAATAATTAACTAATGGATATAATAATAAAAAGCACCCCTCTCTTATATAAATATCACCCTCACCACTCTTTATCCTAAAACATTATAATCCTTGTAGCTTGTCAATATTCTAAAAAATCCATTCCCGGTTAACTTCCACATGTCCATGATCTTTTTTTCTCAAAAAAACACCAATTTAAATTTCCTTAAGGGGTTATTCAAGGAGGTGAAATTCAAGAGGTAACTTTCTCAAACAAACTCTTTTAATTTGATTTCTTATTCTGCTTTATACTCACTTAGTTCATCAATAAAATTATAATAAATCTCAGATCATGTATATTTTAGAATTATATATTGATAATTGAGTCTATTTTATCCACCCCTTTTCATCTCCTCTTATTCAATTAAATGAAACCATTGTCCAAATTATGGCGGTTTACCATATCCATGGATAATGAGTTTTTGATTTCTGCTACCACCTTCAAGGATGGTCATAATACCATTATTATGTTTAAAATATATTTCTATATGAATATTATAACTTTTTTCATGTTATGAAACTAAGATATAGATATATATATATATATATATATATATATAATACTAAATAAAATGAAATGAGTCTGTGATGAATGTAAAAAAACCATCAAAATTAACTAAACAATAATCATTAATGTTTTGTCAAATGAATAATCCTCAGAAATGAAAAAAATGATATATTGGGCCATTTATTAAATAAAATTTTATTAATAATATTTAATTCACTTATAAAGAATTATTCCAATTTTTTAGTAACTTTTATAATTTCACACAAGTGAACCGACCACGAAACACTGAAATGAATGCCCCCAAAATGATGAAATTGAACATTATAAATCATTAAAATGGCCATAAATTAAATTATTAAAATTATAATAAATCAATTAGATATATAATATTTTCTACATCTTTTGATTAATGAATATAATTTTATTATATAGGAAATTAGGTGAAAGTTCATTACATATTCAAATATAAGGTAATGGATCTATCCAACCCTCATTTGTTTTCCTTTAGTTTATGCTTTCTATCTATTTACCCTAATTTATTTCTTTAATATTATTTTCTTAATTCGACTAAAATCTATTTATATTTTCGAAACAAATGAATATAGCTCAACTCAACTTTTATTAATATGGAAATACATGTTTTGAAATGTTCACTTCTCAATTTCACTTATTAAGAAATCCATATTGAAGGGAAAATCTCTGTTTCTTACCCATTTTCATGTAAACTCGATAAAATATTTTAATACTTCAATATTTTTTATAAAATCAACTATTTTATTATGAATAACAATTTTTTTTTGATTTATAGTTTTAAACAAACAATTATGCATTTATCATCTTTAAATAAAATTTATTCTTTTCTCTAAAAGCACACTTATGTGGAAAATTCCTAATGTTACCTACCCAATCTATTCTTGCTTTCAATTTAGTTGGTCACTATTATTCATGATATATTAATTTTTTCTTTTTTCAATGTAAAGGAATTATTCATTCCTCTCTTTCTTGAATAACATTATTATATTCCCTTTGGTTTTTCCTTATGACATGATTACAAAACCCATTTCATTCTATGGGAAATCCTTATGATTATTACTTGTGTTTTATTTCATTATCTGTCACACATATTCATGTACTTGTTACGAGGGGTACACAAAAATAGTGATCCATTTCATGGGGTAATGTTTTGTCTCATGAGACGTAATGTATGAGATTATAGAGTAAACCTAATCCATTTTGGGACTTTCTCCACAATTGGATATAGACAAGTAAGCTAGTTGTGACTCATGTTTATATCATGTTATATATTTCTACCACATTTCAACATTTCCATGATCATATGATCCCTTATTCTATATTTTTTAATTACATATGTTTATTTAGGATCCATGGCTTTTATTTTATCATGTTTTTCCTTTTAACCCATGTTGTGTTCTTTATTTTTTATTAATATGTTTATTACCTTATAGGTATTTTTATCTCATCTATTTTCTAATTATTTATGATGATAACACCAGAAGGTGAATAATCTCATTTGATATTTTGAGCAGAAAATGAAGATTAATTAAAAGAATTATTTTAGTTTTATGTTTTCCAATTATGTACCTTATCATTCTAATATTAATTACTTTTATATCCTTTGTTAATATTTCATGGATAACAATGATTTAAATCATGTAATAATATGTGTAAAGGTAAAGGGTCTCTATATCCTTCACAAGTGATTGAATGGTAGTATGTTGATCTTGAGACTCACACCACTATGGTTGAGGAAACAATTTGGATTATGGATCACTAACAGAAGGTGATGCATGGTAAAACAATTATGTTGGACATCATATAATAGATGTTTTATGGGATAACCATAATAATTGAGAAGATGAATTTTTGATGAGGTAGAAGTGGACTTCAATTTTTGGGATTACAATATCCTCATTGGATTTTTAGGGATAGAAACCATTTATGCTAGGGATATGGTAACACCCCCGTTACCTTCCATGAGGTATTCATCAACTTTTGTTTTCATTTTAAACATTTTATGGTTGAATTAAGGGATTCTTGGGGATATAGAGACTTTAATAGAGAAAATGACATAAATTCTGGGATGTATGTTTTTTTGAACTAATGGAGTCTACACAAAAATATTTAAATTTATTTAAAGGGTTCTCATTGGGTTTTGAGATCCTCAATATTTTATTTGGAAATTTTTTTAATAATATTGGACTAGACACACCCTATGAGAAATATTCACATCATGAATTGGTTAAAAGAAATCAGTTCTTGGGAACATGTCTTAAGTCTTGTTCAATATGTCAAAATTTACAATCCACGAAACCAGTATATGTACTTATTGGGTTGATCATAATTTAATTAAATCATAGGTGATTCCTTTTTTTGTGTACTTTAAATTCATGGAATTCCCACTATGAAATGGGTTCACGATCTGAATTCTTTAGGTTTAATATATTTAAGAACACTTCACTCATAACCATTTTTTGAAATCTAGTGAAAAGACCTCCCTCTCAAACTCTAGGGAGATTTTGGTTGATTTTAGTCGATCTACCTCCTTATGTATCACCCTGTTCAATGATAAAATCATGTGGCACTTGCGGCACATGACCCTAGTAAGTGGTCTTCCTGATTCATCATTTTATGTGGTCACATTAGTGGGGTTGGCTGTGTTTGTGATTTAGATCCAGATTGGTTGGTGTTTTATATCTATACCTTAGAGTATTATTCAGTTACATATCTTTATAAGGTGATTTTTGGGTTTCCAAACTCTATTATCAAAATAAAATAGGTTTCCATCATTATTGGTGTAGGTTTATCTATGCAGGTGGTTCTAATTCTTGAATTTCTATATGTTCTGGACTATTCCTTTGGGTTTTTGAGTGAAAAATCATTTTTTACGCTTGAAAGGATTTATTGGAAAGGATTCACATTTTAAATTTATTTTCATTAAAATATATATTATTAAATAAGAAACGTTTTTATTAAATGTTAACTTGGATTTTGAAAATGTTTTTGATAGGCAAATGACATTGGGATCCTTGGGTGCGTTTGGAAATAGACATGCCATATTAGTTTTTGTGGTGACTATTGAGGTTTTTTGATATATATAGACTATTTAAAGACATTATATCAGTTATATACAACATATTCCTAGTTTAGTCTTAATTTAATTTTAGTACGTATTCTTATATGGTAGATCCTAAATAGCATGTTTTTTAATTTATACCTAGTTGATCACATGATGGTATATCTTATAGATATTTTCTCACAATTTTTATCTTATGGTGTACGCATGGTCGGTTTTAGTATACTTACATGCGTTCCATAATTTAATATATTCATATATTTCCGGAATATGGGTTCATTTAGAGGAGATAAAGGAATGTTTATAAAATGATTTTATATAGGAAAATTATTTATAAAACTGGATTACATGTAACAGTTGGACCTATTTTTTATTTATATTAAAACATGTACATATTAACTGGTGGTATCCTACTTGGATATGTTATCCCAACCTACTTTTGACTTTGTGTGGTTCTAGAACATATTTTCTAGGACTCAGGTAAAGGGAAGGTAATCATGTAGCATGTTGGGTTATATTATTATTTTTCACCTTTATAGTGGGATGGTTTTTTCATGATTAATGGTCACATGGATTCTTGTTTAGTCTAGTCTACTTCATATTTTTGGTATGGCATGTTTGGATTTTCACTATATGAATCATGAATATGTGATACTTCTAGGATGTAATTTGACGTTTCTTTAGTTTTAAATGATACTTGTGGTTCTTTTTAGTAACACTGCACGTGGAAGACCATTCAATGTGGCTTGTCTAGTTTCCATGGCCTGATTCGTTACATGAAAACTTGTTTAGTTAGTATCTTTATTCCTTTACATTGAAATTATTACCCTATATGGAGAAACTACTTATGAGGATGCTTAGAGAAGATTATATTCTTATTTGATAATTCCAGGATGGTGATGCTCTTCAACAATCTTGATAGGTTTTGACTCTTGTGGATCGATGATCTTTTTAAAGACGTTCAGCCTTACCACCCATAGATATTTTACATGATCATTATATGATGTGAAATAAAGGTCCAAAAGTGGGATTTAGTTCTTATCAAGGAGAACTTTGGGATAGTTTGATGAACCTAGTGGCCCTATTTTTAGATTGGTGGAGATAACTGGGAGTCCTAGAGTCTCTTAGTTTTGACTAGGAACATTGGGAGAAAGTGGATAAAAATGATCATGTGAACCCTATGAGAAATTTTGGACAAGTTTTATGGATTTAATTAGAGGTAGTGAAATTGATTTTATATATGTTTTGAGACTGATTCATGGTAGCTTGTTGAGTTTTTTGATAAAGTTTTGGTTCATGGGTATCAACAATGGCTTCAATGGGAAGGACTATTTAGGTGTCGAGCTTAGTGGACTAGTGGTCAGGTGGTTGACACATTAATTTCTAAAATGATGATATTTGATGGGTGTTCATGGGATAAATTTTGGAATAGTTGAGGTGATCATTTTTTAATAGGGTTTACAATGGATATCTATATTATTTAGAGTGGCGTTCTATGTAGCATGGTCATCCTGACCTTGATGATGGAAAAGTTTTGGGAGTGTGATTTTGGTACTGGATCGGGTGGTATGGGAGTGTACACATGGTACATATTGAAATTTTAGTTAATTATAGTTTTCGATGGTATCAATTTGATGTGGTATATCCATGAGAAGTTATGTATTGTCTAAGTATCAATGAATTATAATCTATTGTATACATGCATATTGACTCTAAGCTATGATGAATTTACGATGTGCTTTTGATGGGGGAAACTAGGAAATAAACTAGGCGCTATGAGATGGATGAACCTTGAGTGGAACATGACACACATTGTTAGGATATGTGTTGTTAAGGGTTTCATATAGGAAAGTATAAAATATATTTTGTGAGAATTTATCATGGAGATTGATGCGTGGCTACATATGAAATATCATTATACTCTTATTTTTGAGATGAGAAAGCCCAATATCATAACATAGTTCTAATTACACTGAGAGAAAATCATATATGCATTGAGATAATTAATGATATTTTATTTTAGAAATGAGGGATTAATTAAGAGTTTCACTTGAGTAGATGTATAAGTGAATCCATTAGGTTAGAAGTACACCATTTACTTTTTGAGGGTTTTGACAATCATTGTGTGTCAAAAATCAGAGATTTCTATGGGAACCATTATCAAGAAGTGGGAAAGGGTATTGGGTAATATTTTTGATAATCCTTGAGTTTGAGTAGGATTTTATCTATTCTAGTAATTTTTCTTGGAATGGAATGGTTATGGGTTGTGTTTTTGGAAGCTCATTTTATTGGTGTGATGACAAGGATTCTCCTATGATGGGGAGTTTGAGTTCAGTTGTTGATGGGTGATCCTAATGTGAGAAGGGTAATGGAACCTTAATAGTAGTTGTGAAATGACCTATTTTAATAACTAATGGAATTGAATAATGGGAATGATTTATGGATAGATATATCAGTTAGTTCATGGTATTTTTTGAGTATATACTTAGATGAAGTCTACGTGTGGGAAATAGGCCCGAGATATCTTGTAATGATCCATGGTTTTTTATAATCTGGTGATTGTGGTTATTATGATGTGGCCTGATGAAGGGTATGAATAGGATATGGTTCGAAAAGGATACATCACCAAAAGTCATATATGGGTTTCAAGGATCTTTCTCAGAACAATATTAATACATATTAGGATAAAGGATATATGAATCTAATTAATGGAATGTTTACTATTAAACTGAGTGTTTTTTAAAATATTCACCTAGAGGTCGTTCAACTTGTGGTGACTCCAAAAGGTGTAGGTGTGTAGTGAGGATTAACAATTAGAACGACCTTGGGGTGAAATTTATAGAATGTAAAGGTCGTACATGGATTTTTAGGGGATAGTCTACATGAAAATGTCATGTATGGTCAATTGTAATTTGACCATCTCAATCATATCAAGGATTTATGGTAGTATTATCTTGTGTTATCAGGTTAACAAGTTAAAAATCATTCTAGGAGAATCATTTGGATGTGAAGGGCATGCTCAAAAATAAATTCTAATGGTAGAAGTATAGTGTCATAGAATTGGCTGTTGAAATTAAGAATCTGTGGGGGGGAATGACTTAAGAAGGTTTATGGAATAAAAGATGATTTGATTATGTATCATCTTAGATAGTTCGAAGAATATTTCATCTCGATGTTATGTTGGTTCTTATAATCATTTTCTATAGTTTCTACAGCTTAGGTACCTTGTGTTTAATGTTGATTTTATAGGAATGTTGGCCACTGGGAAACACAACATGGCTGTTTGAGTAGGAATTCATGACCCAAGTAGTTATCATGTATTTGTGGGGATGATATGTTCTAAAATTTCTAGGTCCGTAGAACCTATGTTTTAGATGTGTTAAAATTCCAAGGTAATTTACATTCTTTATTTTGTTCGATGGGATAAATCATGAATATTTCATCAGAATGGATTGTTGAAATTTTTTAGGAGTAAATGGGTTTTTTTATTGTGTATAAGGCACCAAATATTTTTTCAAACTTAGGTTATTTTCAAAATGATTGGGCTTCGATTGTTCAGTTTTGAGAGCGAGATAGCCCTAGCCACAAAGTTAGAACATAGATAGTGGAAACCATACAACAATATTTTGGGGACCACTTTTTTAAGTAACATGTTTTATTAAAAAATGAGAGGAATCCTATGTAACATTGACATATATTTTATAATCTGAAAATTAAATTCATATTTGGGACATAGTTTTTCTATCCAAGCAGTAAAACCATTTGTGGTCTGGTGTGTGTGACCGGGCGGCTGACATGGTTAGAATATAGTAATTAGATTTGTGCTACCAAACCAAGTGACTCATTTTAAATCCAAGAAATTACTATTTCCCCCTTTTTTATACAACCCCAATCCACCTTTTCTCGACTATTATTATATATAATATCTCAACTACAAGAGTTCCACCTTCTTCATTTAGTATTTTATGTATATCCTTTTTTCAATCTCTAAATTAATCATTGTCATTTTCATTAAATCAACTGTAGGTAGTCTATGTTTTCTATGACTTCCCTTCCCGATTTATTTCACCATTTTGGATTCAATTTGCATACGATCTCATTTGCACTAATTTCAAGGCATTTTACTTGTTTCTCATTATTTTACCATTTTTACTTGAATCAAACCCTGATAATAGACATGTGAAGCGTACATGGTACAATGTAGGTGACCAAGATTATTTTCCATTAAATATTTTTCATTTATGAATTTTTTTCATTATGTGACACTCAATAAATTTCATGAATTTCCAATAAAATTTTAAATACCTAAAATTAAATTCATATACCATAACCATGATGTTCTTCAAACACGTTGACATTTTGGGAAGCCTGTGATGTCAACATAGATCACCTATTTGCGCGTGTACTATTATTTTCCTCCATTAAAAATTTTTTGTAAATGAAAAAAACCACTTAGTTGTGTTTGGATTGAATCCAAATAAAGTAATCTATTAAATGATAATAAGTGTATTTATTTTATTGTAATAGGGATTTGTATACATAAATGAATTTTCAACACTAATTAGAGAGATGACTCATGAAATGGATTTATTTTAAAAATTGCATGGAGAGTTTTTTTCCTTGTGTTAAATCATGAGATTTAATTTTTCTTAAGGAATGTTGCATTTATTTTTGTGACACTTAAACTATAGAAATGTAATTAGATACATAGGATCTATGCTAGAAATGTAAATTATTAATAAATCATTGATAATGGATTAAGGAATTCTAAAATGGATTGTGGTTTTACATATTGATAAATTTTTTAGAGAATGTCTCTTTATAGTGGAAGTTTTAATTAAATTAAATTAATTCACAAATGGTTAAATAACATAACATTACCATTTTAATTATAAAGAAGTTGGATGATATAATTAATTCAATATAAATTTATGATGAAATAATGAATTTAATCTTGATGATTGTAAATTGGAATAGACTTTTCCCATAGTTTATTATTTCTTATAAAATGAAATGTGAATGTTTTTTATAGTATTCTGTGGGAGATAATTGGTATTTGATTCAGAATTCCATATATGGGATTATAAGACATTTATAAATGTATGAATTATGAATTGTAATGAATTATGGGAATTGTGATTCTCATTAATAATTGTAATGGTTATACATGACATTCATTATTGTTTATTTGGAATTATTAGACATGGAATTCCTATTTTTATTTTTTATTATTAAACATAGCGTTATTTACTTTTTTTTCTATATTATCAGATATAGAGATAATTATTATTTATGAGAAATCATTGGACATGTGGCTCCACAATATTTAACGCATGTTATTAAACGTGGTGTTGTTTATCACTTTCGGTTGAAATTATAGATTATGGAACTCCATATTCCTTTGGTATTATTATTGGGTTGATTCCCTCATTTTGATATGAAACAAACTCTATTTATCATTGGAAATGGATTCCTTAGTTACGTGCCAAGGTTCCAGGGATT
The DNA here is from genome assembly GCA_963277665.1 of Viscum album. Classification (NCBI taxonomy): domain Eukaryota; kingdom Viridiplantae; phylum Streptophyta; class Magnoliopsida; order Santalales; family Viscaceae; genus Viscum; species Viscum album. The sequence goes on from OY728157.1 coordinate 1,781,791,020, forward strand.
ATTTATACAAAATGTAAAATTACAAGAGAAATTCTATATTATGATGATGCTTGTATGGTTATCCAGGTCTCTCATGAGGAACATGAATTCGAAATTGTTATTTTTACATTCTTTACATACTATCTTTATTTATTATACATTCACAGTATTATAATTTATACTAATATCCAATTCTTTCCTAAGACATTGTTGGTGGGGCCTAATGAGTTTTAATCACACCCTATTAGGGTTTCTGATTAGAACCTATAAAAATCTCCTGACTGTAGGTTGGGGTTTGTCTTGTTCTTCTTTGATATTTTATATTATGAGAAAGGACATGATATTGGAGTTGTAGCTGATAATGTAATCACAATGATTTTTGGAATTTAGGTCTTTTTTTAGTTTCTATTTTCTCAGTATAGAACCATCGTATATTTCTATTATATGTTGACTGCCTTGTATTTTTTTGGAATAACATGTTCATCCATGGAAAAGTTATTGGTTACTCCAATTTAGAATTATATTTTTAGCTCACATACACGATTTCTTTTACTATTTATGCTAATTTATTTATTATTTAATTTTCTAAAAAAATCTAATAGAGAAGGTATAGTCTCCAAAGAATACCATTATAAACCCTCACTGCTATTCGGAAGCCTTTGTACTATGAGGATAAAGCTTTGAGGCCTTATCAATGACTTCTATATCCACTATTATTTGAGTGCAGTAGGTCGGGACATGGAATTTTAAGTGGATGATTTCAAGTTAGATTTAATTTTCCAATTAGTTTTAAATTTAAAAGATTGTATTTTAGATAATTTATTTCTCTCTACTCGATAATTATTAAATAATATTACTACTTTTTCTATTTCAATCGCATACCAATTTCCTTTTTCTTATTGAGTTAAATCTTCTTAAATGTATAGAGTCATATTTAAAAAATGATGGTTAATATTTAGTGGTATTTTTCTTCAATGACATAAATACTTGAATTGTTTTAGAACATTTCTAAAGGATGAGAAGTCTATAAATAGAGGCATTTATAAGTCTTGTAAATTTACACATAACATATAAAATTCATCAAAAATATTCTCTAACTTCTAATTTGTACAATTTACCCTAACGATTGTTAATTTCTAAAACATATATGTCCTTCTAGAGTGTGAACAAATTATATTATCCAAAACATTGTGTTCTTTCATCCTCATCCACTTCTAGTGTTCATAATATTAAATGAGAAACATGTGATTGTTCTTACAAATTATTGATTCCTAGAAATCACTTCCTCTTACCCATTATTTTAGTATTGGTTCATACTCCAAATAAAATAATGGACTATGTTTTACTTGTATTTTTTCCTTCCAAAATAGGAATATTAATTTTTTTTCTAGATTCACCATTAAAGTGCTAGTTTATATTGTGTGTGGTTCTTTGCTATAACCTAAAAAGAAGAAAATAGTTTTTGTATTAGGAAAACAATAACAACTAAGGGCCTGAAACATTAAATCTAAAAGGGATTGATGTGGTAGACCTACGGGTGCATTTTGGTACTATTATGGAACATTCTTACAGGATATTTTTTTCAATTTACTTTCATTAATTTAATTTATTTATCAAATTTAATCATATATTTCATAATTTTATTAATTCATTAAATGTTCCAAGACAACTTATTCAAAAATTAATCTTTATTTATTTCTTATTTTTTAGTTATATTTTCTCCCTTAATTACATTGATTAATTTACTTCATTAAAATGGTTTTAATTTCATTTATCATTTTAAAATATTTTTTTTAACATGGATTTTTTTTAATTTTATAATGTCAAATTCACCACACCCTATTTCCATTTTATCTACAATCTCTATCCGATAACACTACTTCATCAACACTCTCTGACACATTGAATAGACAAATGAACTGTGTGAAACATTTCTCCCCAACCAAAACAAATTTTTTCCCTTAATTAGGCGAATCCATTTAGAACACATGATCTCTATCCTAAAACTCAAAGTTCCCTATACTACAAAAGATATAATATTTCAGTCATTCCTTCACCACCTTCATCCTTTCATTAACTACCTAAACCTAATATTTTTTTATCTAAACCTTATCATGGTATATAACTAAGGGCTCTACAACATAAACATAATATAATAGAGAATGAAACAAATGTAGGTGAAATTTCTCAATTGGGTTTATGCCAATGGATGAGTGGTATTTTATTGTAGGAGAACTCAACCAGTGGAATTTGATTTTCCTAAGATATTTTTAATTAAAAGTAGCATCCACAAAAAATATCCTCTAGAATATTGATGTGTCTATTCATATGTATATTTGATTTAGGGATAAGAATATTGATGATTCATAACATATTTCAAAAATCATGTTACAATCTCCTCTAGAATCATGAGGTAAACTAAGAATCCCTATCTAATAATACAGACCTCAAAAATCCTTATATCCAAACTACCTCATACCTATACCTCCTTGAAAAAACATATTCAACACCAACATCCTTGAATAATTGGAAGTGAGAGGAATTCATCATCTGATCCATGGTTACATAGACATCATCACATAATCCTTTATCATGGGGATATCCTATAATTATGTCCACCGAGATTGTTGTTCCTAGGTAGTATGAAGACAACTACGTGGGTTGGGGTGAATCAGTGGTTCCTTTTCAATTATAAGATTTTTTTACTTAACATCATTTATTAAACATTCATAGAATTTAAAACCTATTAATGTTATTATCCACTAAAATAAATATTCTCAACCTCACATTTCATATAAAAAAATATAAAGAGAATAATAACACTATATTTACAAGGCTCACTAAAAATCCCTTCACCTTTATATTTTGGATAGTATGAACAACAATGATTTTTTCACTATATTCATTCTAGAATAAAAATGAAAAATGAGTGAACAAATATATAATCCGAAATAGAAAATTTCATGCTATAATTTTTTATACCCGTCAAATTATCCTTTTAAGTATCCACTTACCATAGCTGATTATACAACCAAAAAAATAATCAATACATCTTTAGAAATTATTATGAATCTAAAGATACAAGACTCACTTTAATTTTTATTTTTTTATTCACATCGGAAAGTATTCACTTTTTTCTCATATAAGCTGAATCAAAATTTACATACTGATAGTCTTTAATAACTTCAACAATTCTCTATGGTACTTGTTGTTATTGAATCTTATTTTAGAAACATATTCAAAAAATATTATTCAATAGGTTCATTCTGATCTTCATAGTCAAGTAACCTCCATCTTATGGTCTCTATCTGATAGTCTTTTTGGAATGATTCTCTTTCTTCTATTCCTTATTCAATTGAGTAGAATATCAATAAACAACTCACAATTATACATCCAATGGAACATAGTCTGATGAGTCTTTCTCAAATGGATGTTTCTATTATGGGTTCACTCTGATGGAAATTATTCTAATGGAACATCACCCTTTTTAACATGCTCTGATGATTGGATTAAACTCCACTACAATGGACATGTTTTGATGAAACTTGTTTTGCAGCAACCTGAAAAACAATGTCAGATTGGGAAGTAAATATATTAAAACAAATTATATATCTCTCTAAAAATTTTATCAATTCATTTTTTCACACTCAAACTATTTTATTATTCCCTCCTTTTATGGCAACCCCAAAATGGAAAAGGGGGAAAACTAATTTTCCTTCATTCTAAGTGAAATTCATAATCCTTAATTTATATCTTATTTATGTATCCTTCTTTGATTTATTCAACTCATCTAAATCCTTATGATAGATTCTCAAATTATATTAAGTATTAATAATTCATAACATAATTTCATCCGATTTTGATATCAATTATGATATGTCTCATTATGATAAAGATAAATGTAAAATAATAGTTCCATATTAAATTTATTTACGCCAAATGATAGGAATATGGATAACACATGTCTTATTATTACCATTTTCATTATTATTATTAATTATGATGAACATTATCATCTCTAGTGTAACGCCCCGACCCCAGTTACCTAGAGTCATTGCATTATTTTAATACATTTGCATGATTACAAGGAATCATGTCCCGGAGGACCAATTAGTTTAGCAGTCTTGGAAAATAGATTACATACATAAATGTAAGATTGAACTTTAAGACATACAAAAAAAACATAAATAATATTTATGAATGACATTATTCTCTTGGCTTAAACCTACATATCAATAACAATACACTTCTTGGAATCCTAGGAAAAATAAAACATATAAAGGGGTGAGCTCAAACACTCAGTAAGGGTAAGCAATACAACAGAAACTTTCATAAATAAGCATAAACATTTAAGGCAATGTATAACTAAAAAAAATCCTTTTAAACATGAACTTCAACATAATATGGAAAAAATAAAATGAAATAACTTCATTTACTTATTCACATGGATATTCTACTTGTTGAATAATCACATGCAATATCACTAACCACTTTTATAATGATGGAATGCATAATGTCAGACTATCATAACCACATAGCCAATGCCTCGTACCAAGAATACAAATAAGATTTTTTCAAGGCCTCATGAAAAGACACTAGTTTGTCTCATGAGACCTACCGATGCACCGAGGAGCTATAGCGGGCTCCACCTGTCACTTACTAAGTCCAATGCATTCCTCATATTAAAAGGTCTAAACATAACATAAAAATTCGTATTGAAACTAGCATACGAAATGTCAATACTTTACCCATAAACCATGAATGGTATAAAAATAACACATCCACAATAAAACATATAACAAAACCTTCAACACAATATGGAAGATTTTTATCATGATAAATCAACTTCAAAACAAGTTTAAAATCCATTAAATAATTGTGATGTTGATGAAAATGATTTGAAAAACTCTTTGAGAGAAATACCCCTTTTTCCTAAAAATATTTAAAAGTCACGCAATTTGGAAAAGAATTCATTTAAAGACATTTTTGAATCAAATTGTACAATACCACTTTGAAACTTTTTAAAGGAATTAAAATTTTAAAAACATTCATGTCCATATAAATAAATCCTTAAAAACCATTTTGAAGACATGGACATTAATGAGAATGATTTAGAAGAAAAAATATTTAAAACATTTGAAATGATGTTTTAGAAAAAAGTCCCTTAAAATAATACCTTTTAAAACTCTTTCATAAAACATGTACATGGATAATAAATATGACCCAGTAGATACTTACGTAAAGACAACCTCGGATAATAAAGAGATTCTGAAATTAACCCTTACCAATTTGGTAACTTTTGAAACATACACCCCATGAAAGAGGTGTCATACAATGAATATGTAAATACACATAAATTAAAGTGTATTACATAAAAAATACAATTATGGGCATTACATATAGCACAAAAAAGGTAATAGTGGCAATATGGCATGAATCTCACATGAATAAGGAGTGAGATGAAAACCCCTTACCTTGCACTTTCCTTTAGTCGAGAGTATGTTTAACCTCCTGTATGAAAATCATAGTATGATATTAAATTATACCAGAACCATATTAATATTTATGATATCATATATGATTCATTTATGACTTTATACAACCCATTTAATAATCATTTCTTTGTTAAATTAACATTTCGGGTAATAATCGCTTTCTTTATTATACGTGTTTTAACTTGTTACTCTTGATTGTATCACATAGATCATGATTTAAATACTTCTAGAATATAAAACATGATAAATATATCATAAATATTTATAATATAAATACGTATAATAGACATATATATGAAATATAAAACACCGTTTTTGGAGACGGTAGTCCGTACATACGCATAAACGCTGTTTCTGTTTTCATATAGTATTGAACGGAAGTATGTGAATAAGATATATGTAAGTACATAAATACTTATATATATAAATATATATATATATATATATCTAGTAGAATAATTATATCATATATTACATACTTATTAGTAATATATATTTTTATAATCGTCGATGAATGGTGAACTTGGAAATGAATCTCATCGCGTCGTGGAGACGGTAATCCGTACGTACGCATGAGCGAAAAAATCTTTCTTTTGATATTAAAATAATATATAATTGGATGTTATATCATATATAAAGAATACTTATAATGTTATATTTATTATTTAAGTCAAATACACATCATTATTATACCCATCCAAATAATAATGTATTGAATAACAATTATACCACGACGAGGTGACGGTAAGCCGTACGTACGCACGTACGGTGACATGTCATTCAAAGGATGGATAGAATAATGAATATGGATGTACCATATTTATAATAACATTACATTATATAAGAGATATTGGATTAATTATTTTAGAATAGAAATAACAATGAAAGAAGATGTTGAAGAAGAAAGGAACTTGAAAGAGGGTGGTGAAAACATTACCTCTTCTTTGGGTTCTTCCTTTTAATATGATCAAAAGGGCTCCCTAGGTTGGCTTTAGGATCAATATAAGGAATCTAGGTTGAAGTGAGGGAAGTTTAGAGAGAATTTGGTCAGAAGTTGGCCAAACCAAAAGGCTTTCAAGGTGTGAAGAATTGGTTAGAAATTGAGTCCTTTTATAAGGGGGAGGAGGGGCTCTTTAGGAAAAACTTAATGTATTAATTTATAATAAATTCATATTCGGTTTATAATGGTTCCAAAGTTTATTATTCAAATTATAAGGTAAATATAGGTCTAAATAATTTCAACCAATATATTTTAGATAGTTTTTATTCATTTTATTAACCTTATCTTTTAGTTTTAACTCTTGGTTAATTAGTTTAACACTTACCATGTCAATTTGTATTTTTATAATATATAGTTAATAAACATACTATATATATCCAATAGACCCCAAAGTGGTCCATTAATGATACAACAATAATGATATAATTCCTTTGGCTGAACCTTATATTTTTATGAATAGAATATAAATTAATAATATAATATTTGTTTAAAAAACTCATTTATGTCAATTTTGACACTACTCAATAATTGATTTTTTGATAAAGTCTTAACATCTTTATTAATTAGAAAACAATTAATTTAAGAAAACTTAACATGTCATATTAACCAATAAAATTCATGTATGTCGTCAAAACTTTCAAATTATATTTATTTTATCATTTATAATACCAATTATTTGATTCTTTCATTAATAAAGAAAATACTGCATCATTATTGTGTCATATATATTTTTACTTTTTCAATGTCTAAAAATTATAAATAAAATACCATTATGTATGAAATCTGTTTATATTTATAATGAATGTTTATAATCGAAAATATAACATATATAACCCTATGTAAAAATTGTTTTTTAAAAGATATAAGCTTATGTCATTTTTGTATTTACTTTAACTTAATTAATATAAAGTGTCCCTATCACCTACAAGTGGCTCCATGGGGTCATAAGATCAACCCAAAGATTCCCATGGTTGGACATGTATCCACCAATAAGGTTAGGACACGTTTTAGGGTAATTTATTATTATTATAATATTATTTTTAACCCTTATTTACCGGATTTACCCTTTAACCATGGTAAATAAAATATTTTCCGAAATAATTATTCAAAATGTCTTAAAATAAAAGTTAACTATTTACACAATTTGGAAATCCTGATTCCAAATATGGAATCCATTTTTTCATATTCAAAACAAAGAAGTGGCAGAAATTAATTTAAAATTAATCCTGCTGTCAAAACAAAAAGCGTGTTTTTAAGATATAATAACTATCAAAAGATTGATACTTGTTTATGTCTGGTTTAATTGTGAAATTATGTCCAATGACCAAAATTTTATTAAATGGTAAAAATATATTCTAAATATAATTTAAAACCACTCAAATTTTTAATTTATCTCTACTAATTATTTTGATTAAAAATTATGTTTTAAATTAAAATTTAGTAATTTTCACTATACATAAAAATATAAAAGTATCCAAAATGTTCCAAAATTTAACCCTAGGCTAAATTCGATATTACGAATCCAAAAATGAAGTCCATTTTTAGAAATAAAATTTATAAAATTTTAAAAAGTGGGTATTACTATTCATAATTGCTACATTGATTGGTTGTGGTGTGTGTTAGAACTCGAAGTTGCATACAACACACGCTAAAGTCTTATTAAAAGAGAAGTGTACCGTGCAAGCTTGCGGTATTACATTATAAATTTTTGAAGTCCCCATTCTAATGAATAAATTTATTTAGTCAAATATATAAAATTTTATAATATTGGATTTAAAAAGGGTTCACTATTAAAAGTTGGTAATAGTGCACTTTTGAAAAATATTTATTTTATCTGAAAAAAATGCATTTGTTCTTAAATTATGTCTATGAAACTCATAATATAGATTCTAAAATAAAAAAAAATTATATAAAGTTAAAAATTTAGTAAATACTATTCATAACCTCCTTTGAACGGCTTGTTTTGTAAGTCATGGTGCGCTTGAACTCGGTGTTGCATGTAGTGCAAGTTATTGAATTGTTTTGAAGAAGTGCGTAATATGAATTCTTGGGGTGTTACATTCTTCCCTCCATAAATAAACCGTGTCCTCACAATTTTATATTGTTCTTTGAAAATAAAGGTTGAATATAGAAAATATATTTGTGGGAAAACCCACATCGGAAATTTGGTTAACAAAATTTAGTCTTAATAAGAGGAAAAGAGAAATGAAATGGTCACCAGCAAATTATGATCTCAATTAGGAGAACATTGGTAGAAATTAGAGACATATAATTGGAGGAAAAACATAAATAATTATAGGTAGTGATTGAGGTCATCAATCACAAACAATTTTAAAATTGAGGTCCCTAAATTCATCATTCAATGATGATTTAAAATGCCATCGGTTCAACAAAACATAAGGTATTAGTATAACACATTTTTGGTTTTTAGATTTCGTTAATAAAGTTTAATAATTAATATCTTCATAGAATAAGAAGAGAATAAAAATATATTCTTAAAAAGTAGAGTTCCATATTTTAACTAATTTCTACCACAAACTCATTTTTCACTCTAAGAGATAATAGAACTTAAAAAAATATTCTATTTATCCTATTCGTTTGGGGTTAAAAAATTAGTTTATAATTCATCTACTAGACCATCTTAAAATAGACTACATTATTTAATCCAGGATATCTCGTGGGCCGGTGTTAGGTGATACAACCTTGTCGCCCTTCGGTTGGATGTTCATGTCTCGCGGCCTTGCTGGTCGCGATGAGTTGTCGCCCGACCTCCGGGTTGTCCTTTTATGGAAATACCAAATTAATCTCAAACTAGAATTATCCAAAATACTTTTTTCCAAACTCATAGTCCAACATTTATAAGGAAGTTAAATACAATGAAGATCTTTTTTGCCGCATAATAACATGTGAACAGCTTTATCATGTATTCTTTTAAAACACTACAACATCCTGAATTACCATAAAACCTTATTTATTACATTCATGATCCCTTATTTCTTATAGAATAATGGATATAATCCTTCTATCCAAAAATTTTGTAAACTCCAATAATGAAAAATCATTAATCAGTTTCATGGTAGTCAAGAATATCCAATATAATTTATTCAAATAAATCATCTCTTATTCCAAAATCACAACCTCAACATCAGGGCCATATTAAGGATTACCTTTCCTTCAACAATGTATTTTCAAAAAAGTGTATCTTACTATTAAGTCACTTTTCATAGAACCATATAATTTAAAATCCTCAATAAAATATTACTGTAGTACAATCCTTATTTATCTCCATAATTCATGTAACAAGTATATTTTTGATACAACACTCAAATTAAATAATTCTATAATAACAACATAAGAACACTACTCATTCTTCTTCATCTGTGGTAGTATCATAACATGATTATTCTCCAATAGCATCATTTGGTGAATACTCTGATGATTTTTACATTGGTTTGTGTAGTGTCCCAAATCCTTGCAGTTGAAGCATTGTACATTTGAAACCCTTTTCTTACCCATGTAGTCACGTACATGGTGTCTTTTTTCTCCACACTTATAACAAACTCCCATTCCTTTCAGGAAAGTTCTAGGGTGTTTCTTCCCACAGTTTTCACATGTGGGAAAATTCTTCTTTTACCTCTTCCCTTTATCTATCTTTCTCTCTTCCATCCTTTTCTTCTCTTGCTTCCCTTCAAATCCATAAGACTCAGTAAACTCTTTACTTATCTTCTCAACACATGATACTATTTCTTCATATGATAATAATACATGGGAGACTATTTCCTTTCTAAATTATGGCTTAATACCATGAAAGGTATGATCCTTCTTATTCTTTGGATCATACGTAATACTGGAGTTCACATTCCTTCTACTGGGCGCCATTTTTATACAATATCATAAACTAGGTCAGTTTATGAATTGCAATGAATAATTCCAAACTTGTAGAATACCTAACGCAAATTGAACAGTTTATGGATATAATCCATAATCATAAAAAAAATTTCTTTGAGTAAATATATACTCATGATCCCTTCATAATGGTTTGTAATGAAAATGAGAATTATCCTAATCATATCCCCCGGGAGTGTCGTAACCAAGAGTGCAGCAAGGCCCATTGACATGCACCAGTTCCTGTTCGAGTCTAGCTCAAAGCGTTGCTTCCGGGTTTTACCCCAAGGTACATATGTGCCAGAGCCACCCCTACCTACTTGTATCCAAATAAGGATTTATTGCTCAAAAAACTCAAAAAATCTCTACAATACCAAAATTCTAGGAAGTTCTTATATACTAATCTGCAAAGTCTATCTTAGGGATATGTGCTCTAATCAGATTTTATCTAAATCTAGTTTCCAAGGTTATTGCTAAACTTCATTTCATACCAACTGTAATGCCCTGACCCCAGTTACCGAGAGTCAGTGCGTTATTTTAATACATTGGCATGATTACAAGGAATCATGTCCCAAATGACCGATTAGTTTAGCAGTCTTGGAAAATAGATTACATACATGAATGTTACATTGCACATTAAGATATACAAAACAACATAAATAATCTTTATGAATTCCATTATTCCCTTGGCTTAACCCTTCATATCAATAACAATAAACTTCTTGGAATCCTAGGAAAAATAAAACATAGAAAGGAGTGATCTCAAATACTTAGTAAGGGTAAGCAATACAACGGAAACTTTCATAAATAAGCATAAACATTTAAGGTAATGTATAACTAAAACAAAAGCCTTTTATACTTGAAAATCAACATAATATAGAAAAAATAAAATGAAATAACTCCATTTACTTATTCACATGGATATTATACTATTCGAATAATCACATGAAATATCACTAACCACTTTCATAATGATGGAATGCATAATGCCAGACTATCATAACCACATAGCCAAGGCCTCGTGCCAAGACTACAAATAAGATTTTGTCTAGGCCTCGTGCCAAGACACTAGTTTGTCTCATGAGACCTACCGATGCATCGAGGAGCTATAGCGGGCTCCACCCGTCACTTACTAAGTCCAATGGATTCCTCATATGAAAAGGTCTAAACATAACATAAACATTTGTATTGAAAATAAAATATGAAATGTCAATACTTTACCCATAAACCATGAATGGTATAAAAATAACACATCCACAATAAAAAATATCACAAAAACTTCAACACAATATGGAAGATTTGTATAATGATAAATAAAATTCAAAACAAGTTTAAAATCCATTAAAGAATTTTGACGTTGATGAAAATGATTTGTAAAACTCTTTGAGAGAAATACCCATTTTCATAAAAAAATTTAAAAGTCACGCAATTTGGAAAAGAATTCATTTAAAGACATTTTTTAATAAAAGTGTCCCATACCACTTTGAAACTTTTGAAAGGAATTAACATTATAAAAACATTCATGTCCATATAAATAAATCCTTAAAACACATTTTGAAGACATGGACATTAATGAGAAAGATTTAGAAGAATAAATATTTAAAATATTTGAAATGATTTTTTAGTAAAAGGTTCCTTAAGGGAATCCCTTTCAAAACTCTTTCATAAAACATGGACATGGATAATAAATATTTCCCAGTAGATACTTACGTAAAAACAACCTCTGATAATAAAGAGATTCTGAAATTAACCCTTACCAATTTGGTAAATTACGAAACATACACCTCATGAAAGACGTATCATAAAATGAATATGTGAATACACATAAATTAATGTGTATTACATAAAATATACAATTATTGGCAGTATATACATCACACAAAAGGTAATAGTGGCAATATGGCATGAATCTCACATGAATAAGGAGTGAGATGAAAACCCCTTACCTTGCACTTTCCTTTAGTCGAGAGTACGTTTAACCTCCTGTAAGAAGATTGTAGTATGTTATTAAATTATACCAGAACCATATTAATATTTATGATATCATACATTATTCATTTATGACTTTATACTACCCATTTAATAATAATTTCCATGTTAAATTAACATTTCAGGTAATAATCGCTTTCTTTATCTTACGTGTTTTAACTTTTTACTCTTGATTGTATCACTTAGATCATGATTTAAATACTACCAGGATATAAAATATGATAAATATATCATAAATATTTAGAATATAAATATGTATAATAGACATATATATGAAATGGAAAACACCGTTTATGGAGACGATAGTTCGTACGTACGCATAAACGCTGTTTCGGTTTTCATATAGTATTGAATGGACGAAAGTGAATAAGATATATATAAGTACATAAATAATTATATATATATATATATCAAGTAGAATTATTATGTCATATATTACATACTTATTAATAATATATATGTTTATAATCGTCGATGAATGGTGAACATGGAAATGAATCTCATCGCGTCATGGAGACGGTAATCCGTACGTACGCACGAGCGAAAATATCATTATTTTGATATTAAAATAATATATAATTGGATGGTATATCATATATACAGAATCCTTATATTGTTATATTTATTATTTACATCAAATAAACATCATTATTATACCCACCCAAATAATAATGTATTGAATAACAATTACACCACGACGTGGAGACGGTAAGCCGTACGTACGCACATATGGTGACATGTCATTCAAAGGGTGGATAGAATAATGAATATGGATGTACCATATTTATAATAACATCACATTATATGGTACATAATAGATTTATTATTTTATAATATAAATAACAAAGAAATAAGAAGTTGAAAAAGAAAGGAACTTGAAAGAGGGTGGTGAAAACATTACATCTTCTTCAGGTTCTTCCTTTTAATTTGATCAAAAAAGCTCCCTAGGTTGGATTTATGATCAAAATAAAGCCTCTAGGTTGAAGTGAGGGGAGTTAAGAGAGCATTTGGGTAGAGTTTGGCCAAACCAAAAGGCTTTTAAGGTGTGAATAATTAGTTAGAAGTTGAGTCATTTTATAAGGGGGAGGAGGGGATCTTTAAGAAAAACATAAAGTATTAATTTATAAGAAATTCATATTAGGTTTCTAATGGTTAGAAAGTTGATTATTAAAATCTTAAGGTGGGTATTGGTCGAAATAATTTCAACCAATATATTTCAGACAGGTTTGAGTCATTATATTAACATTATCTTTTAGTTTTAACTCTTGGTTAATTAGTTTAACACTTACCATGTCACTTTGTATTTTTATAATATATACTTAATAAAAATACTATATACATCAAATCGACCCCAAATTGGTCCATTAATGATACACCAATAATTATATAAGTCCTTTGGCCGAACCTTAGATTTATAAGAATATAATATAAATTAATAATATAATATTTGTTTTAAAAACTCATTTATGTCAATTTTGACACTACTCAATAAATTATTTTTTCTAAAGTCTTAACAACTTTATTAATTCAAAACAAAATTCATTTAAGAAAACCTAACATGTTATATTTACCAATAAAATTATTTTATGTCATAAATACTTTCAAATTATATTTATTTTATCATTTATAATACCAATTATTTGATTCATTCATTAATAAGAAAAATACTGCATCATTATTGTGTCATATATATTTTTACTTATTTATTGACTAAAAATTATAAATAAAATACCATTATGTATTAAATATTTCTATATTTCTAATGAATGTTTATAATAAAAAATATAACATATATAACCCTATGTAAAAAAAAATTTTCTAAAAGATATAAGCTTATGTCATTTTTGTAATTACTTTTAACTTAATTAATATAAAGTGTCCCTATCACCTACAAGTGGCTCCATGGGGTCCCAAAATCAACCCAAATATTCCCATTGTCGGAAATGTATCAAAAAATAAGGTTAGGACACGTTTTAGGGTAATTTATTATTATTATAATATTATTTTTAACCCTTATTTACCAGATTTACCCTTTAACCATGGTAAATAAAATATTTACCGAAGTAATTATTCAAAATGTCTAAAAATAAAAGTTAACTATTTACAAAATTTGGACATACTGATTCCAAATATGGAATATATTTTTCCAAATTCAAAACACAGAAGTGGAATAAATTAAATTAAAATTAATTCTCATTGTCAAAACAAAAAGTGTGTTTTTAAGATATAATAACTATTAAAAGATTGATACTTGTTTATGTCTGGTTTAATTGTGAAATTATGTCCAATGACCAACATTGTATTAAATGGTAAAAATATATTCTAAATATACTTTAAAACCACTCAAATTCATAATTTATCACTACTAATTATTTTGATTAAAAATGTTGTTTCTAATTAATATTTAGTAATTTTCACTATTCATCAAAATATAAAAGTTATTCGAAAAGTACCAAAATTTCACCCAAGGATAAATTCGATATTCCGAATCCAAAAATAAAGTCTATTTTGAGAGAAAACATTTATAAAATTTTTAAAAGTGGGTATTACTATCCATAACGGCTACTTGGATTGGTTGTGGTGTGTGTTAAAACTCGAAGTTGCGTACAACACACGCTACTGTATTATTCGAAGAGAAGCGTACCGTGGATGCTTGGGGTGTTACATTGTAAATTTTTGAAGTCCCCATTCTAGATAATAAATTTATTTAGTCAAATATATAAAAGTCTAAAGTATTGGATTTAAAAAGGGTTCACTATTAAAAGTTGGTAAAAGTGCATTTTTGAAAAATACTTCTTTTATCTAAAAAAATGAATTTTTTCTTAAATTATGTATAAGAAACTCATAATATGGATTCTAAAATTATAAGGATTATATAAAGTTCAAAATTTAGTTAATACTATTCATAACCTCTTTTGAACGGTTTGTTTGGTAAGTCATGGTGCGCTTGAACTCGGTGTTGTGTGTAGTGAAAGTTGTTGAATTGTTTTGAAGAAGTGAATACTATGAAATCTTGGGGTGTTACATCTAGAATGATGATTCTACACCTTTTCCAATATATTTGTTCTTTTTTCTCTTAACACAATTGTAAGAGAACAATTTTGGACTTCTTGTTTTTCTTAACCAAAGACAATGCAACCTTTCTAAAACATTATACCTCAAATAAAAGCTATGAAACGATATAAAAAAGGATTCATATAATAATAAAATTCATCAAAATGAATTAAAAAGGATTTAGGGAATACCAAATCTACTATTTTGAAGTTGGAAGTGACTTATTTTACTTTATTAAGATCAATATTCCAGCCTTCTGATTTGAGCATACTGATTATTCTCGTACCAATGATCTTCATCCTTCTATATTCGGTGTTCCTCACACCGATGATTGGGAAACAGAATGCTTCCCATCATATTATCCTCTCTTCAACAATCTTATTCTTGTATCATTATTTCTATCATGAATTTGAATAAATTGATGTTCATATTTATCATCATCCATCTATAATTGGGAAGTATTGTAACTTCCTATTATTCTAGAAACATATTCTTACCATCTAATCCCTAATACGATTGGAATCAATCCCCCTTTCCTTAATAAATATTTATTCTCATGTTTTCTAGATATCTAATGATTTATGAGGACTCAAATATTAGTAATGCATCATCAGTTTTTGTGTTGAATGCAGACTCTATTACAAATTTTCATTATGATCAACACATGGATTCCAGACTCAATACAATTTCCAGCATCTTCTAATAGAAATAATTACATTATAGATCGTATTGAATAACTCATGATGATGTGTTGAGTCAGAATCCTCATTTCGATGAGGTGTATCCAGAAAATAGAAATTATCATTTTCTCAACATTATATATTCGTCATCTATTAACAAAAAATGAAACCAAAAATCAACTCTAACCTAATAGAAATGTTATCTCACTTCTATTCAGGAATATCCCAAGGATAAAAAAACTACCGGGAACATGATGTTCCCCCTTTACCTACTATTAAACATGATATAGAGACAAAAAATCATCCACCACACATTTTATACAGGGCCGCAAAAATTATGTCCTCAAACTATGATACATTTTAAATAATCATAAATTCACCTATAAAGGTGTGATGTAAAACCTATAATTATATGACCTTTGGGTATCACCTTGAATGTAGAAAATCGACCCATAACAACCCCAATCCAACGAAAAATAGTCTTAGGGATGGAAATAAGTTCTTATAAGGGAAAAACTAAATCATAAGCCTTTTCCTAATGTACATGTATGCACACACCCACCCATCTCTATGAAAAAGGGAAGATGAATAATATAAATATAGTAATATATAGAGTAAAACCATGCATGAAATAAGAACTAAGGAAAAGATCATAGTACGAAAATGTAAGACATTAAATAAAGGGTAAAAATACACACCTAACCAAAAATGAAACCCCATCCTGAAAAAAATTTGAATAAAGAAAAACTAAGAGAGAACGAGTCTTGATCTCCATGTCTGACCACCGTATGAATTCAATGCACTCAAGTGTCACCATGTTCCGCCGATTTCACTACTAAACTATCCATCATCTTCATAAGTGATGAAACGTACTAGAAAATATCATGTAGGGTTGAGTATATACATATCCAATAGGATGACCTAAAAACCAAAAAGGGAGAAATAGAAAGAGAGAGAAAATTCAAGTTCAACCCAATGAAGTTTGGAAATTAACCCTAATATATATTTCTGATAAAAAAAGAAACCCATATCAGAGAGAAATGGGATCACCATCTCATTGAATATCCTAGGATTATGAGTCTGCCTAAAGTTCTTGAGGTCCATCACTGATTCTGAGCATCACATGTGTTTTTATAAGAAATCTATTTAGAATACTGACACATCACCACTACTCCACATTCCAAAGGGGAATAATCTAGAATGTTGGAATCATGACTTTGTATGATAAGGTGGTTATAATTAATATAGAGAAGTTCAAACCCTAGTGTGATAGGGGGATCTACTCTATGAATAGAGGAATAATTTCTTATTATGATAGGGGTGAAACTTTGTAAGTTGATGCCCCACACCGTAGTCAGTTAGAGGGGTTCCACTTACTGAATGGAAGACCCGCTCCCTAGTATGGTAGTGGGATCCACTTAGTAGGTAGAGGAAGCCACCCTAGTGTGATAGTGACAAGAAATTAGTAAACAAATGACCTCTATGTATCATTATAGGGAAACCACTCATTAGTAAGATTGATAGGGGACTCACACCATTGTCTAGGATGGGGATCCACACAACAGATGGAGGAACCATTCTCTGGTGTGATAGGGGTACCACTTCGTGAGTGGAGGACTTACACCCTAGAATTATTATTGGGTACCACTTAGTAGGTAGAGAGGCATATGGGGGACCTATTCCATAGTGTGATAGGGGTTTCCAACCCCAACATATGTTAGATGATCCTGCACGATCACCGCAATCTTTCTAGCCACTCCTAAAGAAGAATCACACAGGAAACACCTAACATCATAACTCAAAATCCACTACAAAGTCTACCATCAAGTTCTATGTGGAAAATTATTCCTGATTGGATGCTCATGGTTCAAAATTCAAGTCCCGAATAAAGAGATAATAATGGTGTAAATTAACAACAATAGTACATAACATGTATTAGGGGTCACATGACATGTGATGAAACCTAGTAAGTTGATCATGTATTTTTTAACATGGCATTGTAGGACATGTGGGTATACATAGTGTGTAAAATTTTCACATAGTGTTTCCTCACTTCTCAGGTCTTGGCCACATATTCCTTGACCATGCCTGTGCATGTCAACCTATGCGTGTGTACTCTGTGCATACATGTGTACACTGGATATTCCCCTTTCATTATACTCTAGTAGTACACATTTAGCTGCCATCACAAGGTCACAAAGTGTGTATGGGTCACACACAGTGTGTGCTCCTTATCATCCTTGAAACCCTAGCCACCACATCAGGGGGACTATGCAGTGTATGTTTATATACTATACACTGTGTAGCTAGGGTTTTCAAAGAAACTTTAGAAAATTTCCTTCATAACTATCATCCCTCTATGATTAACATTTAATACATGATTCTTGATGAGGGTCTTGGATCTATGAATGCCTCTGCCTGATCAATCATATACAGTTTTATTCCAGCATCCCAAACACCATAAGGCTTTTCTTATAACCCCACACCACTATCGTATCCACTCTATATGTTGGATCCATGAAGCATCATCCCCAAATCATCTTGATGCATCTATAAATCACCCTCTTATCTTATTTATGTAATTTAATATGAAATTGGGGTTTGATCATGCTCAATCCTACCTAGAAATGTGGAACCATGACCCCATGTGGTAATAAATATTATTTCAAAGAATGTTGTGAAAAAATGCACATAAATAAAGGTATAATAATCATTGGATAATATTTCTTAGAAAAAGGTCATGCAATTATTGAATCCATGGATTTTATCAAGCGAAAAAATATAAATTGATTAAAACCTCTCAATTTATCCAGATAGACTCGTATAAAGATTATAAAATCACATATCAAGAAGATGATAATTAAATCCATGATCAATGATTTAATAAAAAGGGATATATTGATAAATTATGATCGCTACATTGATTTAGTATCATTCATTGGTGAAAATAGAATTCACCATTGATGAAGAAAATAAATTGCATTCACTACCTCCAAATCCACCTCGATCTGACCACCCATCATTCTCTAATCATGATATTTTAATGAAGAACTCTCGTACATCCTCTCAAGTCCTCCTATCATTATGTGGATGACCCTGGTGATTTTTTATATTGGTAAATTTAAATAGGATTTAAGGTTTACGTAATTAAAAATAAAATAAATAGGTATATTATTTATTTTAATGAAATTCATCATCCAACAGTCACCTCTCTTAGAACATCCAATACTGACTAACATTAGGTTGGACCTAGGTCAAACCCCATGTTCTGGAGTTAATAGTTGTCTCATATATCCAATAAATGTTCCCAAATAAGGGGAATAACATTTATTCTAAAAGGATGTGTGTTCATGCAATTAAATATATTAACATTTATAATATATTAATTTTAGGGTCCCTAGATACCCTAACATAGCCCTGAATCTGATGATAAATCCAAGTATATATAATGAATTATTAAAAGGGGAAAACCATATTAATTAAATTCTCTACTCCTTCATGGATTATCACCACAAAATTACTAGCTAAATGAAAAGGTGTGGTACCGACCTCACAACTAGATATCATGATATTATGAGCTCTAATACATGTTCTAGTGTTTCCAAAGCACACAGATAAGGTATTTACACACAAGATACTCTCATGTTGATACTAAATCACCATAAGATACTCTTTTAAAGTGGATCCATCCTCAATTCTTAGATCTCCCCATCAATAATATGCATATGTTCACACATGTATCTCCCCATCTATGATTCTTGAAAGACGTATTGCACCCTTTACAACTTCAGGGGTAGTGGTTATTAGTAAGAAACCTCTCCAACCCTCTATATGATCTTGAATAGCCTAATTATCCTTGGGTATAAGATTCCTCTCCACCCAAAACCCCATAATCATTATCACGGGAAGACCCCAAAGAAGACATTGTTTCCCTGCTCAAACCCATTGTTACTACAATATTGATCTATTTAGGATTTTTTATCTTCTCTAGGATGTCCTCATATATAAGAGGATCACTTGAATGTTCACAGTCGTTTCCTAAACCATCTTTGGACCTACTGGATATGAATCACCAATCACAGTCTAACATGAGAGTGAATTGAGAGGCTTCTCATAGTGGGACTCAAAAGGTACCATTTCGATATTAGAATGATAGATGTTATTAAAAGAAATATATAAAAATTATATGAGACCCTATCATCTCTAGAAGAATTCCAACATAGATTCCCTCAATATATCATACAACACCTAAATAATCTACTCAATATGGCAATCCATCTTGAAGTGGCCCCTATACTCATCCAAAACTTGGTCTTAAATGGATCTCATAGGTATCTCCATAACCATGAAATGAATATGGAATCATGATTTAACACAATATTAAATGTTAATCCATGATGTCAGATGACCTCTCACATGTAAAACTTCCGCATAAACTCAACTAAACTCTAATCCCTAAGAGAAATAATTTTTTTCAAATTGGTGGGTTGGTCTACAATAACTCAGATAGCTTCATGGCCTCTTCAATATCTATGGAATCCACAACATGATGTTCATGGATATTTCATACCTTTTCTATTATAGGATCTCAAGAGGTAGTTTCAACCTTCCCAAAACCTAGTTCTCAAACATTACCTTCTTCTAGTGAGACACTAGGAAAAAAACTCGATTACAATATGCCTCATACTACAAATCCAAATATACATCTAAATTTACATGAAAATATTTGTCAAAAATGGATGTATAGCTAACACGGTAGTGTGAAACTCCCTCATTAGATCCTCAAAATAGCTATTGGACCACTAAAAATCATTGGAAAATAATTAAATTATCCCATCTTTCAAAAAAAAATTATCGTGCATCTCATGATGACATCTATTTGCATAGAACCACATAATTGATTCCTCTTAAGTTACCCTCTCACACATGCTGAATATGTAGAGGAGTTAGCACCATTGAAGGAAGAATGGTTTCACCCATCTTCTCTAACAGGGTTATAAGTAATTATTTATACTCCTCACACTCTTCCTCCAACAATCGATAATGAGACTTCCTACTTGAGGAATATATCTCCATGTTTTCCTTCAAAGGAGTATAGACTATCTTGAATCCATTGTCCCATCGGAACTCTAACCAATTCATATTTCTCATTATAGGATACATCTACAAAAATATATACTTAGGACTTTGATGGTTTGGGTATACAACATAGTATCTCCCACGAGATAGTTCCTCCACATCCTCAAAATGAAGACCACCACTACCAACTCATGGCTATAAGAAGTATAGTTATTCTCATGGATTTTTAATTTCATTCACACACAAGTGATCAATTCCTTCACATATATCAAAAATTCACATAACCTATCTCTTGAGGCATCAAAAACACTATGTATTTTAGGCCCGCCTCTGGTAGTCTCAATATATGAGAAATGGTCATCCTGATGCTCAAATCATAAAAGGGTCTCTAACACCACTTGATCTAAGAAAATAGATGCACATTCTATCTCATGGTGGTTATTGGAACTGTAATCTTATATAATTCCACCATGAATCTCCTATAGTGTCCTAGGATGATATGAAATATATGGACCATTGATACCCTCTTGGGTGTATACCCTGAAATAATTCATCAATATTTTCACTGTATATAGATAATCTTTTATCAGAAAGGATATTACATTGAAATTGAACCTTACAGATGCATAACTAAAACATTTAGATCTTACCATGATGATGGTTCTTCTATTGTTAGTCTAGAATGAATCTCAAATACTTTGTGTAATCCACCTCTGATTTAGAGTAAATGACTATATAATCAATGAAAAAAAACAAAAAATAGTCCACGTATGGATAAAAGATCATGTTAAATAGAGACATAAATACTTTATAGGGGTAATCACACCAAAAGTCATACCCATGAACTCATATTTTCTCTTGAAACATTAAAATTCCATCTTTAGAATATCTACATCGAAAACCCTCAACTAGTTGTTGCTAGATTTGATATTGATATTTCAGAACCATCTCACACCTCTCAAATAATAAAAAAGGTTATCAATCCTTGGAGGGGTGTACTTTTTCTTTATTGATACTTGGTTTAGGTGATGAAAATCAACACAAACCATCAAGTACCCCACCCCATTTTTGAAAAAAGTTAATATGGCTACCCAGGGGGATACATCGGGTATGATGAATCTTTTCTCTTGATGGACCTCCAACTAAACCCTCAGATCTCAAATCTTGATAGAGTACATTATATTTTCCATATCATTTATCAGTTCAATCCTATGGTAAACTTAACTAAAAATAATATCTACCACCTCAGAAGTAGTCCTGTAATTTTATTGGGGAAGAAGTCTATAAATTACTCGTCTAATGAAGGTATCCAAATTCCTGAATAATTCTCTTCACCAAGGTATATTATTTCCAATTGATATGTGATAGGTTATATCTTTTTAATCACAATACCAACATTCTAATACCTTATATTTACCTCTTTAGAAATTTATAATCTCATCCCATCTTCCTGATGGGATCTAACATTTATCTGATGATTGTAAATCTAAAACTAAACCATGGAAACCTAGTCTATTATAAATACAAATTCATAAGTTTCATTATAATGACCCATAGGTACCATGAAAAACTCTCCACTAATTTCCATCTTGAACTATCATAAAATTAATGATATCAAAGAAGTTTCCCTTATTGAACCCTCTAGAAAATGATTCAAGGCAAGAAACTCAATTGGAAGATCCAATTATCTCACCTGGTATATAGATATGAATGAATGAGTCACAAATATGTCTATAAATATTGAATAAATAGTAGTATTAATTAGGATCATACCTTGGTTCATCTCATGTGTAGCCTGGTCATAGCCATCCATAGCTATAAACTGCTCACATCCCCGACCACTTGCTCCCAAAGCCTGGAGTGGGCCACCTAGGGGTGGTGGTGGGAGTATCTTTTAGAAAAACCCTTACCAATAGCTCCTCCCTTTAAAGATAAACATGCTCCTCAACTATCACATCCTCCCTAGGGGCCACCCTAGATACTCCTGGGAGAGCCTTTATTATTATGTTAACTCTATTGTGGTTTTCTATCTTACCTACCCACACTCCTCAACACCATGGGTAAGAAAATCATTTTCCATTTGACCTTTCCCATTACAACCATTTCATCACCCCTATCCAGGATTATTATAACCTTTGTGTGAAGCATTAACCACATGACCATATGAATGAGTCTGACCATGATAATTTACCCTATTCTAAGAAAATGATGATGAGAAACTGATAACTACTATAGATGACTCAGCCCTATGTTTCCCACAACCAGCTCTAGCTTCTTACCATCCATCTTATTGGAATATATCCAGCACTGTATCCCACTCTAGAACTACCACATAGGTGGGAATTAATAATGGGGATAATCTAGAATGGATGTATCTATGGGTTCCCTGATCAATATTTCATACCTAGAAGTAACCATCTTTATCCATTTTGAGGGAGTATCACAAAATTTTAGTGAGCCTCACATAACACTCAAAAACTGTCAAATTACTCAACTTTATCTCAAGAAGATCCTAGATCAAAATGGATCATAACAATGATGGGTAATAATTCTCATGAAATACAAGATGGATGTTGGATAATGATAGAATCCTCACATCACAAGTCTATATGACTGGACTCCACCAACACCCTTATACACCCTGTAAAATACTTCCTTACAGTGAAACCATATGATCATTTGGGTTCCATCGGATCATGAAGGCTTAGATCCCCAACTCAATACAATCATTTTCTACTGAGGAATCTTGATATTCACATAACCTCATAGGTCCTTGAGGGAGGAACACACATAGCTCATTGTTTTTACACACATCAGTATCCTGCCTTATTGGTATTATTGGTTACTCGACCTGTAGGGGCACTGGTCCCTACCCACTTGGAGGAAACACCTTGTGATATGACATAGAACTGAGGTGTCACCAGTTAAATAAATAGTTTTCATGCTATTTTATAGGTAAACTAGATAGTTGTCCTTATAGAGGCATCCTAAAAGTTATCAAGATGTACCAAAGTTATATGAATATATATATATATAGGGAGATAAATAAAGAATGATTATCAAAAGACATAATAGTATATTATTCTTGTTCCAATGATCTATAAAACCAATGCATCACTATACTAAGTCAATAAGATGGTATTCAGAGTCTTGGTGTATGGATAAATCTGTTTTAACACCAACACTAGATTTTGTAGCCTTAAAAATGAAATCAATTCACTTCGATACTATTTACCTATGTCCCAACCAATTCATCCAAAGGGGACAAATCCAAACATCGACTAAAGGAATAATCTACTCTAATAACACATTGTAACAACCCAACCAACCAAGGAATGCCTTTCCAATAAAAATTTATGTTTTTACAACTCTTAGAACACCTTCAATAGATTACGGTCTACAAACACACACCAAGAAGAAGTAAATGAACTATGAGGCCATTTTCTAACATACCTATACACATGCACCCAGTAGTCTCCATGAAAAATTATAAAAGAATAATATAAAAATTGTAATATCTAGACTAAAAAAATTAATGAATTAAACTTAATAGAATACATCAGATTATGAAAAAAATAATCCAATTATTAAAGGTGTAAAATACATGCCCATCCAAAAAATGAGCTCCAAACATGAGAACAACAACAATAATGTAAAATTGAGAGATTTTTGCTACTGATCACCAAGGATGACCCCTATATGTTGTCCAATATTCAAGGTATGACTATGATTCAGGGATGTCATGCTCAACTTTTTTATTATCTTCATGGAACATGACATGTGTGGGAAAATCCCATGTATGGGAGGGTATATATGTAGCCAGTAGAAATCCCTGAAAACCGAAAAGGGAGAAACAGAAAGATACAGTAAAGGTCAACTCAACCAAAAGTAAGAGGGAAATGAAACCCAATATATCTATACATATATATATTCAAATTGAAACCCAGATGTCTGATAAAGGGGATCTCTATCTCAAATCTGAACCCAGGATGACGATTGTTCCTGTAGCACAAAAGGTTCATCACAAATACCCAACATCTCACATGTATGTACATGAAATCCTTGTGTATTCCCCACACCTCACCACTAATTCACAACCCAAGTGTTCACAATATATAGTAAATGATCTTTTCCTTAGTGAAATATTGGGGTTTCATAAATTAGAGAGATGACCTTTTCCCTAGAGTGATAGGTGGTTCCCCTCAGAGAATAGAGGACCAAAACACTAGTATCATAGGGATTGAAAATAGGTAGGTTTAATACATGAATTCTTTTCCATTGGGGGGGGGGTCCACTCATTGAATGGAGGACTTATGACCTAGTACAATATAGATGTTTCCACTAAGTAGATAGAAGACCCCTGACCCGGTGTGATCAGGGGGTTCCACATAGTTAAGAGAGTACCTATAACCTATAATAGTATAGTTACCACATAGAAAATAGATAGATAGAGGACCCGCACCCTGGTGATTCATAAGGTTCCAATCAATAGATAGAGGTCCCACACCCTAGCGTGATTGGGTACCACTAAGTGAATAGAGAACGCATGCCCTAATAAGATAGAGGTACCACTCAGTATGAAGAGTTTAATATGGTGGATCAATACACTTGTGTGATATAGGGTTTCCAACCCCATCATCACCCAGATGACCATGTCAAATCCCCCTTACCAAACTAGATCTCGTGAATAACTTTTATGCTTTAAAAACCACACATCATAGCTTGAAATACATTAATCAGGATATCATCACATTCTAAATAGAAAACATCTTAATATAGTCCACCAGCATGAAAAAATACATGTCTATAAAGAAGAGGTATGAAATGTAGAAACTCTTCATAAAAGTTAAATGCATGTAGTATGGGTAACAAACCATGTTTCCACATCTAGTCAGTTTTCCATGTCCTTTACTAATGACATACTTGCTATCCATGTGGATTTTCATAGTCTGTATAGCGGAAAACATGACATGTTTTCACCACTAGGGGCTTGGCCATGTCTGACTAGCCCTTGCTAGTGTACCATGAGCCATTCCTATACACACTGGTTATGCCCATGAACACTATTCATTCATATTCCAATGTATGTTTGGAGTACATTCCAATCTTCCAAAATAAGGGCACACAACATGTATAAGTCATACACATTGTGTGGTACTTGTCTTCCCTAAAACACTAGCTGAGATATTTGGGGGACTACACATCATGTGTTCCTAGATTTCATGTCTTGTAGTCAAGTATTTAACAGAAACTCTAGAAATCATCAAAGGTCGACATCATCTCATTTCTATTTCACCATGTCCAAATATGTTTCCACAATGATTCACATCATGGGTCTCAAATTTAAGGTTTTTTATTCCTAATATATCACCTTTATCTAGAGTCCACAGACCTAAACCCCACACAACTTCGTTTGCCATGACACACCTCTACCATATATATTTTGGATCCCATATCCATGAATTACCTCAAAAAACAAAATCCCAATCCCTCAAAAAATAACCATATCAATTATTTTTTAACCATCCATGTTGAATCATTGGGTTTGGTATTTCTCAAACACACATGGAAATATAGAATCATGACCTCATGTTCCAATGATGAATATTACAAAGAAAAATGGGGATAAATTAACATAAAAACCTATAACCATCATTTTCCTAGTGTTATTTTCCAAAATCACATAATTGGGGAATCAATGGGTGTTATTAAGAAAAAAATATAAATTTATTTAAATAACTCAATTTATCCAGATAGGATCTTACAAAGGGTGTGAAATCGCATACCAAGAATAAGAAAATTAAATTCATTCTAAATATTTTAATCAAAATAGAAATATAAAAAATGAAGAGTCTTAAATTGATTTGGGATTGATCATTTTTGAATTACATCTTGCCCAGTGGGGAAGAAAACCTGTTGTGTCTGCTTCTTCTTGATCCACCGAAATTTGATCTATTATCATTCTCTGATCTCGATTCGCCAATGAAGAATTCCAAATCCACCATTAAAAATATCCATGGTTTTGTTTGATTACCCTATATATTTTTTATAATTGTAAGTTTAGATATTATTTTTATTTTTGGTCATTTAAAATAATATTTATATATTTTATGTAAACACAAACACCAACAGTCACCTACCTAAGAAATTCAAATGCCAAACAACCTTGGTTTGTGTCTAGGGAAATACACAAATTCAAAATTCAACTATGGTATTATATTTACTATTTTTGGTCATGAATAATGGTAAAGCCATTTAATAAAAAATATTTCTTGTGCGTTCATTAAAATAAAATAATATTTTAATTATAATAATTAAATCTTCACTAGAACACTAACATAGCAGCGAATCTGCTGATAAAGTAGATATATATAAAAAATTCAAAGGAAATATCGAAAAAAAATAACAGTAGTTACAAAACTCACAAAGGACTCCCTCACACATCACCAACAAAAAGAATAACTTTCCATGAAATTACATTAGATTATTAGTATCCTCCATCTATCACCCTAGGGTATCTCCATACCCAATACAATCATGAATCACCTATTTCTATGAGTCTCCTCACTGATACTCCTCCATTTTCTACATCATATAAGCCTATAATGTCATCTAAAAACAACCAACTACATTCAATAACTATTTTACATCTATATGCATGGCTTCCAAATCGTTCATTTACCTCCATGCTTCATTGGACTTCTTAAAAACATTATTCTTCCTACATAGTGTGTTATATATAAAATATCAATTTACTAAAGTTTAAGAGATATCATATGCATTTTCTTGAATAACATCCATTCCCCACCACTGTCGCATATTCAAGTCATGTCAAGAAAAGATATGCCTCATTTTCTTATGTTTAATAATTACCATTAATAATTCCCCAATGAGGTTATATTGCTATAAATTCACTGAGAAAACCCACCATTTCTAGATCCATATCATGGGTGGAATAATTACTCGTATGGGGATGTAACTTCCTATACCCATAAGAGATCTCCACCTTTTATTTCATTAAGATGAAACCCAAGACCAGAACGAGAAGTGTTACATAAAACAACAAACAACACCCCCTAATTTGGGAACTAAATCACCGTAGCATAGATCAGTCTCCCCTCTAGGTAGAGAAGGGATTCTTGGTAGTTTTATATAAAATCCATTCTATTTTTGGTTCTAATTTCTTAATAGGTTTGATATCATTGAGAAACTGGACACATACCACTAGTAATGGATTCTATAATAGAGGAAACAATGAACTACTATTACATTTATAGATTCTTCACAGTAAAAAACTACATCAATCATTGATGGTTTCATGTCAACATCCTATTAGGACACCACATGTCCAATTAAGATCACTTAACATGTCCAAAACATTCACATAGAAATAATTCTATATAGTTGGTTTCCTCAAAGGACCTATAAGATATTTATGAGATAATGAACTTGTTTCTCTTTATAATTTGAGTATATAAAAATAAAATGGATAAACATGGCTATGAACATATCTACGAATTCTTTCAACATGGTTTCTAGGAGTCCCATATATATATCTAGTTCATTCATGACACTGAACTATGTGACTATGAACTCGAAACTCCAATTCCTGCACTAGAAGGAAGTATTCAATATATCTTACTCATTAAACCTCAACTGGTGACATACAAACAACTGCTCAATCATAAAAAATTCATGAGATCCTTTAAACTATAAAAAATATCATCAATCATTAGAAGAGGGTGGTCAATCTTGATCATTACCTGATACATCCTTTGATAGTCAATAGTCAGCCTAAATCTACCATCCACCATCTTAGAGAATAACACTAGATTACCTCATGATGATGAACTAGTAATAATGAAAACCTTGTAAATTTGTTCATAGGTCTAAATCCTAAAATCCTACAACTCGTAGGATTCCATCCAATAATTGTCCATTTAAATTAGAGAGAAACTCAATTTCAACTCTTTCCCAAACTCGATGTCACATTGAGGGTGTAGTGTAAAAATATCATTTAAAAAATCATCTAGAAACTCCTTGAAAACTATAAGAGTCTCCACTATTCTAGTATACACTGAATTCATTGATAATTCTTTCGTCAATGATATTAGAGTCTCCACACATCTAACACCCATCCGATAAAATCATTCTCTAATGAAATACACACACTAACCATAAAAATCAAAGAACAAAACATTCCCATATAGGTGGTTGATAACTAACTATATATAATATAAAAAATAAATGTTGAGGATGAAATTATATTACTATATGTTTAGAAATAAGTGATCCCCGCATTATTGATACTTTAACTTCATGAGTCCACACCCCCAGAACACATCAAACAAGCTTCTCTAGCCTCTATCAATTATAATTACAACCAAGGGAATGTGAATCCTCTTCACAACCAATACCAAATCATGGTCTAATGTTGATGAAATAAATTAGTGCGAGGATCCTAAATCAAACAAGGCACAAATAAGGTCAGAAAAAAAATTGATCATACCTATAATAATCGATGTCCCCTAGTGTTGGAACCACTATAGAAAGAAAATGTACATGCCCAGATCCCCTTTCTTACTACTGATGTACACCTCAATGACCAAACTAAATGTAGGGAACCTAGAGTTAGTGAATATCTTGAGGTAGTCCCCTACCTATCCCATTTCTTCTCGGTGGAACAAAGGCCTGCATCCCCTAATACTGAAATGGTCTCTCCAGAAATTTTAACAGAGGCTGATGTAGAACCTGACTACCTCCACCATCCTGACCTTCGAGAAACATTTTTCACTAGTGTTTAAAATGAACACAAACCCAATATACATAATACAGTAGTGAAAATCCCCTAAAAAGTTATCCCTGGAAGGCCTAAAAGAAAGCTATTCGGATTGGATCAACATTGGTCGAAAACTTGATGGCCCTACAATATGAGATCTACTAATAAAAAATATGACCCTCGAGGAACCCATCTTAATCCCCTCTCAAAAAAACCATAGTCCTATGTTCATACACTATATTACCTCTAACTTCTTATATGCCTACAAATACATTTGACATGTAGATGAAGTCACTGTAAACTCGATTGAAGCACATAGAACTACCTAATGTCACCATGTATGAGGAACCTCGTAAAAAATGATAAAAGGAAATTAAAAAGAACCATGAAATTGATCCTAATGTCTCGTATAAATAATGCCCTACTAAAGAGAAACAATATTCTACCGCATCACTTCTTAATTGTTTGATGATAGGTACTTCGGTTGTTACTACTTCTAGAATTCATAAAAAACAACTGCAACCTTACAGTCCCTAAGGTACAATTTCCACCAATAATTTTTTCTTCACACCTCATCTAACCAAATTTCAATTGGGTGTAATAATATTTATGGGACCAAATAATACTAAAGTAGATATTTATTTCCTCCATCCAAAACACTATCTCTAGATCATAAATTTTTCCCTCAGACTTTTCCAATCATTTCGTCGAAAGGAACACAATTTTCCCTACCACTGATCATCCTCCACAACTAGGTTAAACATTTAATGGGAAAAAGGGTTATCCTAGTTATCCTCACCATCCTGAACCACACACATATGAATATAAGAGACATAACTAAATGGAAAATAAGGATTTTGAAATACATATAGTGTTTAATTTCATTATGTTTAATTAAATTAATTCATTTGAACTCCCTAATATCCCCCAATTTAGATAAAAATATAAATTTTCATGATTCAATTAGATCTTATAGGAATATACACTATATATGGATCCAAATCACTTTATGGTTCTATAAACATAGATTCCTTGCATCAAATCATGGGGGAACTGAAAATCTCATTACCAAGATCATCTTCTCCGACCTATGTCATGAACTAAGATCAACTTTCAATTGCCTCCCTATATATGCCTGAAATACTCAATATTTTTTACTCTATGATCCATTATATCTCTTAAATAAATCATTTGATAGATCTCAATCATGACCCCTACATCCAATGGTACATCTCCTAGGCTGGAAATGAAGGGAGAGATATGATGACCATAGATTCCCAACTTCATTAGGCCCTAGGTTGGAAACTATTACCAAGGGTATAAAAATCTCAGATATAGAAGGAATTGCCCCCTATAAATAAATTGGTGTCGGGAGATAGTATACCAACAACTATGAAACTATATTACATGAGTAAAAAGGGTGAAAAAACTTCCCACAATTCTAACATAAAGTAAAAAAATACCAAAAAGACTCCATATGGATACCCAAAAAGAAATCCCAAGGGAAGGAAACAACAACAAATATAAATACCCAACAAGTAGTTCCTAGGCCAATAAATGAAATCAAACTAGAAACATGAAAAATATTTTGTATATTCTTGGGGATAGAATAACATAAATACAATGTAAGATATTTTTTGAGGTATCTTGTACAAATGAGAAAAGAGAATACTAATTATACAATTGAAAAATAGAAGAACTAACATGCAACTAATTAGGCCAAATAAAAAAATCAATCCTCACTATGGAACAATCAATAAATAATGCATATATTTATAATACCATAACATGAATAATAACAACAACAAGGGTATCCCAAACCACTTTCCCACTGATTTACTTCTCTCATTCCAAGCCTGAAACACCCATCCCTTCTATAGAGTCCTTCCTAAATACCATGAGGAAACTATGTCATACCAAACACCACCATTGAAACTGGTTATCACATATTTCTTAATGATACAAGATAAAATACATTATACCATGAACCACATGTAAATATTTTCAACATATAATTACGGGGGACACCTATAAAGCTGCATCTTCCCATAACCACATCCATGTATATAGGATAGTAAGGTTTCATGAACATGAAGGAAACAAAAAAAATTCCCTCCTAATATGCATAACCCCCACTATGATCCACCTCATCAGTATCATCATCAAAATTATAATTTATCTATATCCACTAGACATAAAAACACGTGTGTAAGATATTCACTATAAAGAGAGAGTGGGGAAGAGGGGGTAGCCATAAATCCTTCCCTTCCAACTTGGATGTTGGAAAAACACCGCCAAAAGATTTTTTTTGTTGGAATATAGTTCTCAATGTGGGTGGGGTTCATATAGGAATCTCAATGAGTGGATAATATATATAATAGTCATATGCACAAGCCCAACATAAGGGTTTATAACAAGATAACTATCACAACCCACAACATCAACACAAAGCCTCATAAACTATTTAAATTTCACTTACACCTTTAAATAAATCAAACTACACAAGTAAGACACAACTACATGTAACTTTCCTTCTATCCTTTTCATGTTATTCCATTTCCATATTTTCTAACTAACAAACATTCCCCTTTATAAATAATATTCTTTTTAGGTTTAATAATTTCCACTTTAAACACACTTACTATTTTAGTTTAGGATTTCATTAATCAGTAAAACCCATGCCATTTTTTTAATTTTCCATTAAAATTTCTTTACATAACTACTGGGTAACTATTATAATACAATAGAACAATAACAACCCACCTTTCTAATGCCAACAAGCCCCACATCTCAACCACCAAACATCATAACCCCCGCACAACTAAACCACCACACATTTAAAACCCCACACATCTCAATCAACACATATCACAACCACCACACATTATAAACACACCATACCACAACCATCACGTATCACATTTCAGTTTTAATAGATGTTTCATCATATTTTTCATAATAATTTCAATGGAACTCCCACAAAAATATTAGAATCCATAGGAAAAATTTTCTAGCCTAATATAAGTTATTAACCATTTTCATGGGTGGTGATTCACTTAACTTGAAAAATGACTGTCATCAATTAAATATACATAATGAAATAAAAAATAAAAATATAATTTAGAAATAGATAAAATGAAATGAATTCTTAACTATATAGGATATCAAAAGATTATGTAAAACTCAAATGATATCTTCCCTAACCCTTAAATTATAATTAAACAAATTTATTTTCATAACTTTTTTAGTGTATACTTTATACCAGAAGAATGAAAATCATGAAACGTAGACAGGTACATATAATGTTGTGATTATTAGGGATCCATTACCTAAATTAATTATCTACAGAGAAACACACAAAACCAAAGATGAACCACCACAGATCTCAAAGGGATCACCACCAGATTTCTATACATAATAAGCCTCCATAAAAAACCACAGAAATAGTGTAAAAATGTACCACAATGGACTCATGGATAAACGATAATGGGAAAAATTGAATAATTGGAAAATATGTGCTTATCTGAAAGTAAATAACCAAATATGAAAGATCCAATATTATATAAATGGTTCAAAACTCCAAGGGGTGATTAGGGAAGGGATGGGTGATCAGGGGTCAGCCAAGAGTCGATGGAAGGTTTTAAAATATTAATCAATAGTTATATAAACTTATATATATAAGAAAATAATGTTAGAAAATAATATAAAATGGTAAATGGAAAACAAATATGTGTTGGGTCTATCCAATGTGAGATCTTAATCCCCCACATGAGATCCTCATTTTCTACTCATTTTAAAAATGAAATTTAACTGAAAAAAATACTTTTACCATGGTGTATTCTATTCCTTATGGGTTATTCTATCTTATTCCCTTTCAAGATACCAAAACCTTGTTCCCATTTCCTTGTCATTCTACCCTCACCATGCCCATGGATATAGTGTGGAGAGCTTCTTATTCCTAGTGCCTCATCTTCCCCATGGTGTAGTCATTAATTATTTTTTAAACAAGAGTACATCCAATCCATAAAAACCATAAAAAATAGATTTATAAGCTATTTCACAAGCGGTATAACACCAAAAAAAGGAATAACCACCACTTAAAACTATCGTATGATATTAAAAAAATCCCACAATATCTCCAAAACTAAAGAAAAAACAGATGAAAGGTTTTTAATGTCTGGCCCATTACACATTATATAAAGAAAATTTTTCAAAAGAAAAAACTAAGGATGATATAATTGATTTCAACTTATTTTTATTATATTTTATTTAATCTAAAATATAAAATAAATTCCCTTTTGGATAAATTATAGAATCAATGAAATTGTTGCAGGATAATGGAAGAAAGCGATTATACCAGAAATAGAGGTGTTCAAAGATGAAAATAGGGATGAGGAACTTGTGTTTTCCTCTATGATTAATTAGTAATTGATAATTGAGAAGGATCTAATTGAAGTTAATGATCCACTTCCCATAACCATTAATTCAACCTAGCCATGGGGATATAAACAAGGGTTTCTAACTGACTCTTTATAGGTATATTTCAGCTGATTAATCTTGCTTAAATAATTCTTAAAACTAAATTAGAAATACATATTCTCATGTAGATAATTGTAATGCATTATTTTTTAACTATGATTCAATGAAATATTAGAGGGATATATAGAAACCTCTTTAGAAATGGTGATATCCATAGATATATTATAAGGAAAAAAAATTATGAAACACACTATTAGATAATTTTCACATATATTACTAGAGGAAAAGGATCTTAAAATTTAATTTAATGAGTGTTACAAATAAAACCAAAAATCACTTATTTATGATATATGTTATAGAAAATTTAAATTTTACCTCCCTTATTATTTTTGTATTGATTCAACCACATTATTATAGTATCTATATTAATCTAAAATAGAATACTCCAAAGAGACTGTTGTTTAATTAAAAGATATCAAGGTGGGTTTCACCATTATCCACATTGAGACAAAGAAGATACGAGTATAAAAATAATTACTCTAATTGAGATAGAGGTAAAACGATTCCCTCTAACTACATCCAACATTCATGTATTGAAAATTTATTGTTCAAAGTGGTAAATTCCCTAAGGAAACTTCATAAAAGGACACTGAAGAGGTGTGTTTCTAGAATCTCATTGGAAATACATGGTTGTGGTAGTTCGAGATAAAGAAGCTTCATTCTTTAGATGATTGGGGATAATAAACAGTCTATATATCCATTGACAGTATAAAACAAAACACCCAAAGGGAGGTTAAAGAAAAATTTTCTTCTCTATATAATGGTCATTAATTTTATTTTGATTACTATGCATTAAATAACTATTTTAAAAAATTAATTTTCATTTATGAAGGTGGATAGTAACTATATTAAACAATTGAATTTGAAATATGATACTTTCTACATATAAAATACACAATTATGTAGTTTTCATAATTATTTATCATTAATGTAATAAAAAATTTGGTTTTATTTGTCTGAACGGTAAAGGGGATAACATATTTATACAGAACAGAGGTTAAATAGATTTATTTGAAGAGATTTTTCGACCTTATCATCATGTTGTATAACTTTTTTAACTTGTTTTGTTTACTAACTAACCAATATTATGTGTAAAAATATTTTATAATCATGGTGAACTAAAAAATAAGTTTAGAAAATGGGAAATATGGGGTAATTACATTAGTATTTTTTATGAAAACTTGTATTTTTTTAATTTTTAGTTTTTTATAAAATAATTTTGAACATTAAATATTGTCTTTCCTTTGGAAATTTCTGTTATAGTTGTTGTGATTTCCATTGTTTTGAATTTTTGGGTTATAAATGATTAATGATTCGAGTTTTTTCTACTTTTATGAATTATACTTTTGTAAGTGGGATAGAGATAATTTAACTTGACATTAATTAATCACTCCAATTCAATTTATTCTCAAACATGATAGAAATGTTTAAACAATATTGATATATTATTCATTATAATACCTTTCATGAGAGTCTCAGGACATTAATGAAAATATAAATTTCCCTATTTGGTTTTAATCCATAGTTTTTGTGTGTCTTATGAATTATTGAGTACATTGTTAATTTGAAAAAAGTTATTTAAATTATTGTTTTCTGGCCACATTTTCATTTGAAACCAATTAATCCTAAGAATCCATTAACTAATTATTTGTTAACACAAATTAAAAATTTTATGAATTACATCCTACCCATATATTTTTTATATTTAATTTTATATATTCATCTAATTATATGGGAGAGGTTATGATTTTGGTAAATCATGTGATGAGGTATTCTATTTTTTGTTCAAAATGGGTGCATTCAAATCTATTTCGGGTAGTGAGTTCATGTTGGATATTCATTATACTAATTATTTTTAACCACTTTTATTTGAGAAAAAAATATGAAATATAAATCCATCAACAACAAAAATAGAATTGAATAAAAAATAATTCAAAAAGAAGGAGAAAAATAATGGGTTTTACTTCAATAAACTAAAAAATTGTGATATACACATAACATAAATGGGAATATAGAGATAAGAGTGATATTAATAGGATTTTATTAGATGATTTACATTGTTTAAACTATCTATAAGCCAAGAAACATTATGATTGATAAATCATAACCACTATTCATCCTCTAATTTTTTGCAAACAAAAACCATCAAGACCTTGAACCCTAGAACAACTTGTTGAAAGTATTATTGAGTACAATGCTTGTCTCTATCATTAGATAATGTAGAATCATGGAAATCATATGATAGTTGTTATTTCCTTGGTGAATGAGAAAAACTCCATTTTAAATTATTTCTAGAGGGATGATTGATGTATTGTAGGTGGGATAGGTTATACAGTGGAAAAGAAGTTTTAAAAGATAAAAAACCAAGTATGATAAAGTGAAATGTGAGTTGGACTTATATATGAAGAATGATAAATTTTCATTAACGGATAATTATTTTTTTCTCTATTCTGGTTTATATATATTAGCCAAAAAGGTGGTGTATTTGTGATTTAATTCATTTTATTTACCTATAGTGTAGGTATTTTAGTATGGGGGAGTGATGAGAGAAAATATTTTATATTTTTTATCTAACATCCAATATATATTCACCCTAAAATTATTGTAATACTATGATAAATAAATAAAAACTGGAAGTTTTTATAATGTTAATTTGAATCGGAAATGTTTTCAATTATTTGGTTTTAATTATTTTATTTATTTATTACAATTAATTTGAAAAATACTATAAGTATTTCTCTGAGTTTTTTCTGATTGAAGTGAAAATATGAAGTTTTTTTATTAAAATGGAATTATAAAGGTTGTGGAATAGTAAAATTGATTGGGGTTCTAGTGTGACTTTAAATGAAAAATATTGTTGGATGTGTGGAATTAAAATGAAAAAAACCATCATTGCGTGCAATTATACAGATGTTGTTTAAGATTAATTTCTCTATTGAAGTCCCATTTGTGATCAACTAAAAAATCACTGTGGAATTTTAAGGTAAATTCCTTTTATACTAGATATTTATACAACATACATAAGATATTTGAGTTTTCTATCAGAGGAGATATATAATAAATTTCACATGATATGTGAGGTCTTGGGGTTAATATGTAATACATTCTCCATGATACATATGACATTTTTCATTCAATTTTATATGAATAGTTGTTTTTCCTGGAACTCAAGTACAGATATCTTATTAGTTCATTCCTTTCATGGGAATAAATTTAAAGAGAAATTACCCCATATCAAAATAATTTGGTGGAAATGTAAGAATAAATGATTCCTGATATTATTCATGTCATAATAATAATACATCCACTTAATAATCCCCCATTCCTAGCCCTCAGGAAACTATACATCAAAGGAGAACAACGTTAAAATGTAATGTCAAGTTGTTAGATTTAATTGTTTGGAATCCCTCCCATATCAAAATCAATTCATATAGAGAAGTAATCAGGTATTATTCACCAATTTACTCTCAAATCCTTCCCACTGTATTTGGGGATTCAATGTAATTCAATGGACTCTCAACTCCGTCACAATATCAGACATAAACACAACCCCATAAAATCCTCCTTTCAAGTGATTAAACTCAAATTTATATTCCTTGATGAGAATAAAAATATTAATTCCATAAAAGGTATTTCCCTTGAACAATTTAATAAAATCCTTATTCATTTGATCTATCAAAATATAGTGAAATTCCATTATAGAAACAATAGACAACTCTTCCAGAAGAATATCATTGAAGTGGTCTTAGAGAAATAGAAAAAAACTAGGGATGTTTTGAGATGGTCATTGAGTAAAGAAATATCCACCATAATTTGTCAGAATTTAAATAGATACAAATAAGGTGGAGTGTGGTACATAAATTCTCTAATTAAAGAAGGAGGACTTATGATGCCGTTAAATATAGTTCTGATTTTTTATATGGATTTATAACATGGTCCGTCAACCATTCATCATATTAGAATAAGTTTTTCAAGTATTATTTTAATTTTAATACAATTTTTTTTCTTGATTTTGATCTTCTTATATGTTTTGATCTTTTACCACTCCTACTTTATTTGTGTGACTCCATAATTATGATCTATCTATGATCTCTTTCTTTGTGATTATAAAGAGAAAAACAATATTGGGTTGTATAAGGAGGAATCTTAATGACGTTCAAGAATTTATGAAATTAAAGTCAATTCTTATTTCATGATTCTAATGAGGTGGTGGATGTATAACGTAAATTAGTAGAATGTATATTTTTATTCCAACACCATTACTACAATCATTTACTATTTAAAATTCAAATCCTTTCATATATTGATTTACACACCATGTCAACGCCAGTGAGTGAATTTAGAGGTTCATGGATTGTGATCTCTACTAGATGGATAGATTATGTTAACATTATCAATTGATAAGTGACATTACCCACTATCTAGATAGGAAAAATTAGGGACACAAGACATAAAGGATTCATGGGTGAATTAGTCATCTCATACTTTTTAAATAGTGAGGGTTATGTTAATTATTGATAGTTTTTATACTTATTGAATTATGTGATTTATAAAAATTAAAAAATATGATAGAATTAAATATAGTTATCATAAAGACCATCCAATCATTTTATAACTTATTTTTGATGTTTTTTTAATTTCATAAATATATAATAAAAAACTTCCCCAAAAATTTTAACTTCATAAAACAATAAAAACATATAAAATATATGTTTGTAAGGAATAATTAGTGGTTGGACAGACCCTTAGAGACAATACCATAGTTAGATCCCCAAATTCTCTCATATGTGATTTTAAAATTTCTATATTCTCCACCAAATACTTTGAAAATATTTGGTTTCATCACCAAGGAATAAAAAACATTACATTTAAAGTGATCTGATACTCTCTTCCATTATAAAATTTGTTAGCTGTATCACCTTAAATAATAAAATAACTAATTATATTGGAATTAGGATCACCAATATTAGATTATATAACCTTATACATCAATAATATTTGCCTAATAATTAAAAAAAGACATTTAATTTTATTAACATTGTCATGGTATAATGAAAATATTTAATCAGCTATCCTCTATTCCCTATTCATGTTAACAAAAACATCAATATATAACTTTTACATCAAATATTTCACTACCAAACTTACATTACCACAATTTTATGAGATCTCAAAGTTATAATCATATTTAAATATATCAAATACTCTACTAAAATTAAAACCCATTTTTTTAGATGATATATCATAAAATTTTATGATTTTTGAAAACTATAAAATTTTCACCAATAAAATAATGTCTCCATTGGTTAACTATAAATACTACTCTTTCAAAATCCAAATCATGAGTATCATAGTTTCATTAAAGATAAGTAAACTATCTATACTAATATACAACACCTACTCTGTCATATAATAGGTGACATCCTAATCAAAGATGAGATTCATCATTGTATACCTCATAAAGATTGCCCTTTTCAAAAAATACAAGAATTATAGTAGTTATATTCTTCTACTTTACAGATTCATAGTATATTTACATTCCTTTATGTATCAAAATTAAATATCATTCTATGTTTAAGATTATATTAGAATAATAATAAATAAAAATATAGTTATAAAACTCTAACAATAAATATCTAAGCGCAATAAAATTATTAAATTATTTTTCAGTGGGTGATAATAAATAATTTATTTAATATTAACTATGTACATTTATAAACCATTCTCCAAGATAATAAGACCATGGAATTGATCTTCACATGTCCAAAGTCAACACTTTGTCAATTTATATTAGAAATATTGTTTCTATAAAAACTCCAAACCATCCTGATATTCCGTATATGATCCAACTATATCTTTTAATAGATAATAATATTATCAATAAATTAAATAAGATTGGATTTAAATAACCAATTCATATGTCCAATAAACACAATTTGTGAATTTATAACTCTAAAAAATAGTACTAAAAATTTAACATATCTATAATAATAAAAATATTCCTTAATGATGCCCTAATATTTATCCATCATTTAATGATATCAAAATCACAAATAGATCTTAAAAAACCTTCTCTTTATTTTAAATAATCAAAATTTTCATCTATCCATGAAATAAGATAATGGTTCATAATTTTCACTTGACTTAACCATTATTAATCTATACATAACTTCAATCTTCAACTAACATTATATATAAAAAATAATAATTTTTCCCATTGAGATAAAATATCTCAAATAAAACCTTTCTAAAATAATTAATCAATTTGAAACCTTAAGACCTAATTCTATAAAAATTCCCTAACATTATATTCTATATAATTATAGTATATACATTAATATATATCTGTCCCAAAATTTACATATTTCTTTATAAGTAAAATTGTATATTTTTTAGAGAAAAAAAATAAGAATATGCATTTAAATAAATATTAAATTACTCTACATTAACTATATATTCACAAATAATTAAACTCTATATTTAATTCATGATTATTCTTAACTAATATAGTTTGTGAACCATATGGTATTATTATCATTCCATAAAAAACATAAATATAACAATATAAGTTTGTGAAAATCTATCAACATTGATAGAAACAAAATTAAATTCTTATATAATAAAAAAACAATTCTAAGGTATAAATAACATAATTTTATCTTTAACAAGACATATATTATTCAGAAGTTTTCTCAGAAATAAGACATACTTCATACAAACTCACAAGATCTCCTAATTGATAATTATACTCCAATTTTAATTAATATTCCACAAGTAGATCAATTTCCGTACAAATTAAGATGTTTTAAATTAATGTGAAGAGCTAGTGTTAATAAAATAATAAACAATTATAGAGAAAAAAATTATACCTCAAACCATTTCTTCCCCCACCCTATTTTCATAACATAAAATCCCTGAATTTTTCATTATCCAACTCTTCCCCATTTTTACCGCTACTTCACACATCTACCTCTTTTATGGTCATCCATTATTAACTAAGGATCAAAAGATATTTTATAATTTTATCTTCTAATACCACCATGTTTTTGAGTTATTATCAATTATCTATCCTTCTACTACTATGCAAAAAACTACTAAAGAGGCTAATAAAAATTATATATTTTTTAATAGCCATAATTTTTTTCATTCTCCCCTATTCATTATTATGTAAATACAATAAATTTATGAGATGGAGAATATAACAACAATTGAACAATATAATTCTCTAGATTCCATCGTATTCTTATGTACATAACATAATAAAGAAATAGAATAGTTTTTGAATTGGAATTGGATGATTATTCTTGAATGTATAATATTTTAAAATTAAAGAACTTCCACATCTAATTTTTATTTAAAAATTTGTCTCCTGAGTAATCATAAATAATGAGCATGTTAAAATGATTATATTATTTTCATCTCATCCTTATCAAATATATTAGTGATATAACAAAGATAAAAAATCCCCAGTACCCTCCGAAATCAGACCATAATGCTTTTTAAAAAAATGGACTCTCAACCTATCCTCATTAATGAAATTAAAAGATTAAACCAGATTCTACATTAATATCAAATTGAAATATAAATGGTGTAACTCCCTTCTTTAATAACTAATAAATCATTATATTACAAAAATATAAGACTATTTAAGAAGAAATCTTTCTTAAATACCTCCTGAAACCATTTCCATTATATTATCAACACATCTCAATACCCTATGCATAATGTTTAACACTATCACATGGATCCATGAAAATACTCAAAAATAGTTTAATTAAAATTCTTATCCACGCATTTAGGACCTTATAATTTTATCTTGATATCTTCTAACCACTATTTTGTGTCTTGTTTAGAGATAAATACCTAGTACTTCAGTAATTTTATGCTTATAAAACTCAGATATCACATATTTCCTAGCCTATCAAGATTTGTAATCTATCCTCTAATATAATTCATTAATTGATTGAAACACCTTATATATATGAAATCTATGATTATGATTTATGAATAAAAAACTACATATAGATAAACCAATTTCATTTATGGGATATGAGAGAATGTTTATAAATATTATCCCATAGTTCAAACAATATGGGCCTTCATGTTACACCCAACCCAAAAAATCAATTTGATAAAAATGTATATTATGTATAAAGTCATACCTATATTTATACCTTTGAGTTAGTACACTCCTATTTAGTAATTATTTATAGATTATAAGAGTTCTTAATTAGATTTACATGACCTGTATGTATCCATGGTCAATTTCATTGACATAATAAGTAGGATAATTATACTACCTAACTAATCTAATGTAATCATTATTCATATACACTAAAAAATATCCAAAACCAGCACCCACATGAAAATTTATAAAAAAATTAACCCCATAAAAACCCCACTTTTTCCTATGATAATACCTAGAAATGTCACCCCACACCCTCCTTCAATAGACCAAGTGCTGATGACTAGCATGTGAATATATAAAAATAAATCATTAAATTTTTAATTAAAAACATTATATAAAAATAAATATAAAAAATATATCACAAAAAATGAATCAATAGATAATTAATAGTTAATGAATGACATATCATATCTCAATATTAATCCCAAAATAGAAGCATTAGAATAACTAAAAATCACATATTCATTATACCTTAAGAGTAAAATTATGTTTCATACCAACTCTAATAATCATTTATTCAAAAGATAAATTCTCACATCACCTCATTTGAATCAATAATTTAAATACTAAAAACAATAAAATATAAGTAAGGGTAAACATAAAAATATACATAATTGGTTAATCCCAAAACTCTCACGTGTCATGTGAATACTATATTAACATTCCTATATCAATTAAATAGATAAGAAAAGATTAAAAAAATATACTAACCTAGAATAAGTCCATATTACTAATTATTTCCCATGTCTTATATAAATTGTACTCCCCAAATCATATTATATGTATAGGTAAAATAAAAATATATATCAATAGGTATCCCAATATAAATTAAATAGTTGACTTATCAATACAATATCTAATGTTTTCTATCATATCTCCCACAATATGCTATAAATATAAACTACATAATCATAATCATAATTTACTTCATCACATCACCCATACCACCACTTTATCTATACGTATTTTTAACTTTACAGAACATGGGAAATGGTAAAAAATTAATCTTTCAATAGTTTTTTTATATCAGGATTTTAGTTTATGAGTGTGTGGAATATATCATAATATAATAAAATTTTTATCCTTAAATAAAAAAATATACTATCAAATCCCAGATAAACACAACCAAATTGTTCATGATATATATATCGTTATTTCAGTTGTTTTCGAATTGATTCAACCCCCATAATGCAACCTATCGTCAATGTAATCGTTTTAAATGGATCTAACCATCTATATCAATCCTAGGATGCAATTTCTACATTTATTTCAACCGTTAAACATGAACTTGGTAGATAATAACCCATTATAAATTCATACAACCAACTACCTAGATCAAATTTCTAGGGAGATGACATTTCCATATTCATTACTCATATCTGTGGCATAACTACATAGTTGGGTTTATATTCACAGCTCTTACCATATATTATAAATCATATTTTTATGTTAAAGATATATATCCAAACCTACCATATTTATTCATGAAAATATATAAGTACACCACATCAAAAATAGA
The DNA here is from genome assembly GCA_963277665.1 of Viscum album. Taxonomy (NCBI): domain Eukaryota; kingdom Viridiplantae; phylum Streptophyta; class Magnoliopsida; order Santalales; family Viscaceae; genus Viscum; species Viscum album. The sequence goes on from OY728157.1 coordinate 1,781,835,206, forward strand.
TCGGTCTTTTTTTTGAAATATTATACATAGACTATAGAGGTAATGAAATTTCCCTAAAGAATTTTATCATTCCCTTGTATCACAGGAAAATAGGAAACAATATACTTTAGAGGAACAACATCTATAATACCTCGGAATCACCACATTAATTTTCAACATGGCTTATCTAGGTATCAAAAGATCCATTTGTAAGCATTTGGGTGAAATTATACCATCACTTGTAAGTGGAATGGACCATTTCCAACTTTGAATGACCCCCTTTCAAGTTACTACTTCCTCATATGAATGTAAAACATTATCAACGATTTTTTTAAATGTGGAATTATCCATATTCCATTTTTTCATGAAACTATTCCATAATTCATAATCATTATATTAAATCAAAATAATGAAAAATATAAAAATTCTGTCAAAAAATTCTCAAAATAACCACCATGGATTGGAAAATATTATTAATAGAAAAATAACTAATTTTCCTTAACGTCATCCTAAAAAAATTTATATATTTACGAAATAGGCATTCAAAAATAAAATAAAATAATGAATAAGTTTGGTATAAATTAAATATAAATACCTCACACTTGATCAATTGTAAAATTTCCATATCATATATAATTTCCATAATTCTTTTCCATCATTGTGACAGTAAAATTTCCATTTTTCCATTTCTATTCCATAAATTTAAACATATAATATTATTAATCACACCCATAATTAATTTTATCATATAATCTCTTATAACATGTTCAATAATTAAGTATACAACATGGAGGAAAAACATTATCAAATAAATATTCAAAAAAATAGATGAATGTCTCAAGTTAACTACATCAATTCCTAAATAATTACTCATTAATCAATTGTAATTAATTATTTGTTACTCATCTTTCATCATCCACAAAAACATATTCAATGCATAAAAAATGAAAAATCACTTATGTAAAATTTAAGAGGGGATATGAGTTATTTTTGATGTTCAACAATTATTCTACACTGGATCAAGAATGAATAATGGAAAAAATAATAAAAATTGGAGGAAATTTTATCATTCTTGTACATCCCTAGTTGTGTGAGTACACAAATTAAGGCACCACATAAGTCTGGAGTTGTGTGTACACAAAAATAATCTTCAATTATGTAACTTACATGATTTTATAAGTCTATAAATATCCATTATCTCTCCACTTTGATGGATTGTGAGACTAATTAGGGAGTAAACTCATTCCATCTCACATAACCTCAATTTATATGTGTTGAACAAGACCAATAAATATAATTTATAGCGAATGATGAAGTTTAGAAATTCTATGATAATTACCTAATGTAATTTATTCAATGTATTATATAATTCTTGAGATTGTTTTCTTAGAAACCCCTTAAATTATAAAAAACCTTCATACAAGGGTTAGAATCCTCCTGAAAGGTAATTTCTCAAACAACACCTATATTATATCAGACCACTACCATGGAAATAAATTTCATTCATTATTATTTAAGCAACATTTCACAATAGTTGACGGAAAATGGGACCCAAATTTTCCAAATATAGATTAATTTCTCTAAAATATATATGGAAAAATTGAATTAAAACCTTTAATATGTGGGCCAATAGTATCACAAAAGGGTTAGGAAACATTTGTTTAATCCTTATATGTTTCCTTGTTGCATCCATGTTGTATTTGGGAAGCCTAACTAATAATCATCAATTAAAATTTTGTTTTAATTTATTTATAACACAAGAGTCATTACGATATGGGGTTAAATTTTATATACAAGTGCAATCACATGACCTAAAATTATGCACCATAAATTACATAGGACATGGTTGTTATTCAAATATGTTACATAAGTTGTATCCATGAGGTATAGTCTTAATGAAGTTGAAACTATCCCATATCCCCTTTGATAGGTGTTATGTCCCAAATTTTTACACTTCGTAGAGAGAACTAAACCTCATAAAGTGTCTACGTATAAGGATTTATTCCATAAATCATCCCCACTAGACACTAAACTGTGAGTTTCCCTCTTAGAATTGGAAAAATGATAATCTTCTTATAGAGCATTAAACCCATAGACTTGTCTTTCCTTATGTGAATATGATAATATTCTATATGTGAACAGAATAATATAACAATCTGAATATGACAACCACAAGAATCCCTATGGAAAAATCAAAAGAATACCTTCCTTATGTGATGTTCATAAAATGACTTATGTGAAAAAATTATATGATATTTTCTATGTAAAAATAATATGATGCCTTATACATTCATTTTGTGAAAATAATAAAAAAAAATAAGTGGTGAGAATTATAGTTCCATTTTCCCATTTGTGACATGCATAAGATAACCTTTTTTTCTTATGTTAAAATAATAATATTCTCTCATGCATTAGCATGGTGAAGAACCACATTCCATATGGTGTGATCATAATATAAAACATCCAAACTTTAGTGGGAGACTAAGATCCCAATTATTTCGTACATGATGATGATAATCTTACCTCTTGTATTAAAACTAGGAAGAAAAACCAGATTCCAACATGTCCAATCCAATCAACCCCCAAAAAATTAATATCCTCCAACCATATTATTGTCACCCCAATAAGATAACAAATAATTTAATTAATCTTTTTCCACAAGTTTGGAATTGGTAAGATAATTCTTGATCATGCCTTAAATATGTCAGGTATCTACATTCTATGAAACAAGATCCTTAGTGATATGAGGAAAGCTCTCATCATTTGGTTCTGTTCAAAGGAGACGTCATCATAACTCCTGTGGTGATAGGATACCTACCTTTGGAATGAGTAAACATGATACATGATTTGAAACAATTCTATTCATCCCAATACAAACTATTAGATGAAAATTACTAGAAAACGTAGTGGTGAATTGAATTTAATTTATTGTCCTTTAGTAGTGAGTCAATGAGTAATATTGGTGTCTCTAATATTAAACTTCTATTCATATTTATCTTTGAATACCTAAATATTTCCAACCATTGGGGGTACCATTCATAGTGACCCACCACATCCAATAATTATGGAGGTAGGAGGTACTTCCTTGACACTATTGATAACATCAGGTTCTTGTATATAGTGCTCTATGACACTTATTCCTATGTGGTGAGAGATACATCCATTTTGGATCTACGAGCGACCTCATCCCATTTCCCCTACATAGGTTGTACAATAGAGGTTCATCAAAACCATTAATTTATACTACAATAAAAAAGGTATCATCTCTACATGATATATTTACTAGGATTATCTTGACACCATAGAGATATACTGAAATACCAAGTAATAGATATCACGTAGGGATCAAACACCTCATGTCACCACTACCAACCACTTCATTAGTCTGTCCTTATAGAATCCTGATTGCACATTCCAATGCACTATGGTGGTAGGAAACATTAAATGAATTCTATATTTATATTAAACAAAATATTCTCCAAATATGGATCCCTCTAACTAAATTCATCATCAATATAGTTCCACCCACTTGGCCACGGAGTAAGGTGATATTGCTCCATATTATGTTTCACCAGTCCAAAAAACATAGTTCCAGTGACAGGGGAAAGTCATCATCCCATCTCTATGTTAAAATAGTCATATATTTTTTGTATCTACTAAAACTAACACTACACTCCCCACTATCCCAACCATTGGGTGAGGAAAAATTATCTACATACTTTGATCAAGATACTTACCACACAATCAAGCATTCTAGGTCAACTCTCCCAACAATGAAAACCACTAGAATATATCATGGAGATATTAACTATTCCAAAAACGTATACAAATTTAAAGGTCGTACCCATTATGGATTTACTAAAAACCATAATGGTGGTCCTCCCCATGAAAATAATAATTACACCCTTGTAAAGGCTCCCCATGACATAAAGAATCTTGCACTTGGAGAACATTCACACCAGTGTTAGGGTTCCAATATAAGATAAAAATAAAAGAGTACCCTAAATATTTCTAAATCCTAAATCAAATATAATTTATAGGGTATACTAATGACTCCATAAAAACAACCGCTATTGTATGGAACGCCTGAAAGAGTATATTCATCCCTATAGTTGAGGTTCACATGGTCCCAATGACCCTCAAGAAGATCTTGTTCATAGAATATGTTCTATAATTATCTCATAAAATATCCAAGATTCAATCCCAAGAGTTTTCAAAATCATTTCCCTCTACATATCTGCTACATGTGGGGGAAACATAAGTATCCTATCTAGAATTATTAGATAAAAATTATATCCTATAGACCCATAGAAAGTCAAAATACTTCCTCAAGATGAGGTTATTGGGTCCTATATCCACCTGGTGATGTTTTTGATGATTTATATTGATTAGTAGAAATCCTATTCACATTAGTGTAGTATTTCCCGGATAAAAACACTCCATCTAGGGGATCCTCATAAAAGGATATCATCATTTCCCCCTCCCCTAACATCATACCCACCTCTTATAGAGGTCTAATGTGATGAATATTAATAATATAATACCAAATATAATGAAGTGAATGAATATAACCTTGGGAGTACCAATACCTTGATTCGATTCTAGTCATGTTCTAGAAATGTAAAATATCACACTTCTCTATCCTTGATTTATCACTAAAAACCGAGTAGTATATACCTGAAATGACCTACATGTGTTGTTTTTTCATCCACATAGATGAAAATTGGTGTACCATGGGGTCTTTTAAAAACATCATAACCCTGAGAATCAATTTTAAAATTTCATCCTTGTAGGTATTCTAGTGGAAACACCATAAATTTGGGGTAGATTTCAGAAAATAAAAAATGTATATATTGAATGTCTCATTTTTCTATGCCAAATACCAAAAAGTCTAGGATCCGGTCAAATATGGCCCTAAAAATTTATTAAAAAGAGATATAGAAGTCTATAGTACAAGGGACTATTACAAAAACGAGAGTACATTACACCACACATATCCGCCTCCACCAGTGGAGCGCAGTATCCTGGGGTCGTGAAGGACCACAACATATTATTCTCTGTTATTGATTTCATTATGAGAGCATCTGAAACATGGTTATCCTATCTATAGGCATATGAGATTACCAGATTGAGCTCAGTGACCTTGTTGAGACACACAATCCAGTGAGGTATAATTCTCCATGGCACATCTCGTGTTCTTGTTTTCAAGGCTTGCACCGTAGTTTGAGAATCTGATTTAATCCAAAACAAGCTCCATTTAAATTGAACAGAATACCTAACCACATGGACTATAGCCCATAACTCGTCTCTATAATCCACCCCTATATTAGTGTAATAATAAGAACAACCCTTCACAAAACCAAGATATGTGCAAAATACTCTGCGACAACCAGATGGCCCTGGCATGCCAGAAGCATCCCCATCAACATTTACCTTGATCCACGAGCCTATCAGAGGTATCCATCGAATGTATTTGAGAATTTTGGGTTTCTGGGGGTGACCGGATATTCCAGACATTCTAAGAATCTTCAAATCAAATAAGTTTTTATTCATCCCGCTAGTTTTCACCATAGATGCTGCATACACTTCCCTATGAAAGGCAAACATTCCGATATCTACAAAAATTTGCTTATTCTCAAATAGGATGGTATTGCGTGCATGCCAAAAAACCGCAAGAATTTCAGAACCAGCCACTAGTAGTAGGTTCTGAATTTTCTCACTATGACCATCACTGGATAGCGCTGAAAGTATCTCATGAACCTGAATGTGTGAGCACAATTCCAGCCCAAACGGAGAACCTACATAGGACCAAAGCTACTGCACATACCTACACTCCACAAAAATGTGTTGTGCATTTTACTCTGTGCACATACATAGATAACATGCTGAAGTAATCTGAATTCTAGACCGGTTGAGTTGATCCTGGGTAGGAATCATGTTTTTTCAGATTCTCCAAATTATGATGAATCTGGATGGCTGAATGAAGGATACATGAAAATCCTTACGCTAGGTCGGAATGTGAGTAGTTCTCCCACATTTCATCCTATAAAATTTCTTGGTGTTAAAACACACATGCCTATTCAGTTTCCACATCAGAGTGTCATGATCCATGAATGTGTAAGTTTTAATTTCAAGCCCAATTTGAGGGGGAAGTATCCTGTCAAATCATTTCCATTGTGTTCTAAAATAAAAAATGGGAATATTCCTTATTTCAGAATGGTTTCTCATGATATCATGCAGTGGCCTATCGAGCGAAGTGATATTCCAGCAATTAAGGTTGGAGTTTTCACACACCAGCCACTTCATATCATGCATGATTTTATTGAAGGTGTGTCTTATCGATTCCCATACAGATGACCCAAGATAGTACTTATACCCATTCAGTAACCTTTCCTTAAATATTTTTACCAAAAAGACATTAGAGGCATCATTAGAAATCAGACCCCATGTGAATTTCCCAATGAGACCATCATTGAATATCCTTAGATCTTTGACAGTAAGGCCTCCAAGATCAACTGGTTTGATAGTATTCTTCCAAGAAACTGTTACCAACTTTCTTTCATGGGAAGAACCAGTCCATAAAAAATTCTTTACCATGCACTGAAGCTTCTTGATAAGGCCTCTAGGACACCTATACAATGAGAAGGAATAAACAAACATTGATGTGGTCACTGAGTTAACAAGACACACTCTCCCAACCAGGAACATGGACTTTCCTTTCCATCTATCATGTTTATTAACAATTCCATAATAAATACCTTCCAGATAATGCCTTTTAACTTTCCCCCAGAATAGAGGAACACCAAGATATTGGAAAGGGTGATTCCCTTTTTTCACTCCAAGACATCGGATGATCCTGTTTTTCTTGCCAACCTTAATGCCAGTACTAAAAACAATGGAGGATTTATTCCAACTAATCGCCTATCCGGCCACCTCTTTATAATGTGAAAACAACACCTTGATAGAGGAAATTGTTTTATTAGAAGCTCACCCAAACAAAAGTATGTCATCAGCATAGAGTAAGTGTGAAGGAGAAAAGGCATTTATCCCGGCCCAAATTTGCTAATAAAATCCAAACTGAACACGATCATTGATTCATCTACCCAAATAATCATCAGCAATAGAAAATAACAATCCTGAAAGTGGATCCCCTTGCCTCACACCTCTAGTGCATGAGAATAATCTTCTAGGTTCCCCATTAATAAGAATAGACAACCTTGATGATCTTAGAATGGTATTAATCAACTTGATAAAATCATTCGAGATCCCTTACCTTTTGAGGACATCAAAAAAGCAAGCTCCATCTTAGTGTGTCAATATCCTTAGATATGTCAAGTCAGAGTGCAAAGTTTCCATCTCTTACTTTCCTCCTCATCATGTTAACACTCTATGAGGCCAGAAAGAGACAATTTTGAATATTTCTTCCAGGAAAAAATCCATATTGATTTTGAGTAATCATGCCACTAGCCAACGGTCCAATCCTATTTATAATGATCTTACTAATGAACTTAAGAATTGTATTCCCGAGTGAAACAGGCCTGAAATCCTTAATATCAACTGTATTTTCCTTCTTGCGTATCAGTGCAATAAAGCATGAATTCATCCCATACAGAATATAGGAATATGTGAAGAATTCTTTAATTGCTTGACTGATATCATCCTGCAAGACATCCCAATAAAACATGTAGAATTTGTTAGTAAACCCATCTAGACCAGGGGTACTATCCATATTAAGGGAGAACAAGGCTGTTTTAATTTCCTCCTTAAGGGGAGGAGTGGTAAGGGCTTGATTAATTTGATCATCAATGAAAGAGCTAATGTTGTCAACCATCTTCTGTGTGTTATCCTACCCATCATCAGAATATAAACCCATGAATTATTCCACAGCAGCATGGGAAATCTCATTTTCAGAGGTGTGAAGTTGACCATTAATTTTGATTACCTTGTTTTGTGCTCGGGCCCTCTTCTCTTTTTGTATCCTGTGAAAGAATTCTGTGTTTCGATCTCCCACCTTCAACTATTTAACATTTAGTTGATTTTTTCCAGCCTCTCTTTGACCATTAATAGATTATCCAGCCTATTATAGGCTTGGATTTCCTCCCAAGATGGAATATTCAGATGCTGATCCCTGATCTGACAACATGCAAGAGCCTCCTCAGCAGCCTTAATGTCAAGATCAAGCAGAGAGAATGAGTTTTCGCTCCACTCCTTGAGCAGAATCTTGGTATGATTTAATTTCCCAGCTAACCTTTGCAATGGGCTACCAAGCACCTCAATGTTCTAAGCTTCCAACACAGTTTCCCTGCACCCAAGAATTACATGCCAGCCATTGTTAAACCGAAAAGGGATAGGAAGATACCTCCTCAATTGTGTGATAATTTACACAATAATCGGGTTGTGGTAAAAATGATTCTTGGGAAGTGTGAAGCCTGAAATTCCATGATCAGCGCTTTGATCATCCATTTTAAAAAAACATATTTCAAGATTTCTTGCTTGCTTCCCCTTATAAGTGTACCTACTCCATGTAAAATAATCATCAACCACCGGGACCTCCAAAAAATTGCATTGATCAATGCACAAAGAGAATTCCAAGGATGCATTTCGATGGAAGTTATCCCCCGTTTTTTCCTCCAGCCTCAAAACAGTATTAAAGTCACCAAGGATCACCAACTTTTGATTGATATTCCCAAATATAATGCTCATCTTATTCCATAAATCCATTCTCCTAATATAGGAGTTAGAAGCATACACAAACGCAACAGAAATATCATAATTGTCAATGCTGCAAGAGATTAAAATGCTTTAAGATAGCCCACTATATGATAGAATGATGATCATCTCATGCCTCAAAACCCATAGATGATCCATGTTAGAATCATGAGGGTTTTGTGAGATGAATCTATATCCAAGGGATACCCACTTGAATCTGTTCCAGTTATCGAAAAGAAGTTTGGGTTCAGTAATGCCAACAAGCATGGGTTTGTAGGTCAGAATAAAATATCTATGGGCCTTGACCGTTAGGGAATTCCCTAGCCCTTGACAGTTCCAATAAAAACTTCTCATTGCTATATAGTTTTCCCCATGTTTTGGGGCCTCCTTTCAATGCCATGCTCACCTGACCCTTACCTTTCCTTCCTTTACCTTTCTTGTTTCCCTTTTCCAAGTTGTTACTTTGTTCAGGTGCCTTCGTCAGTAACTTCCCCTCAGTGTCCTCTCCTGAGATAGCCACATCCTTCTCAAGTATCTGTATGCTTTCAGATTCATCATCCAAAAACACAGCAGTCAAGGGTGTGAACTGATTCTCATCTTTCCCATGATTTCTTTGCTTCTCTGTGACAACTCTCTTCCTGGATGCATTGGATGCATCGACCCGTAGGAATCCCCCCTCCTGCTCACTTCTATGTTATGTGAGTTCACTTCCTGGAGCACTTGACTGCATCCCTTGGGGATCAGGAACCAACATAGCAGGTCAAGGTATAGAATTGATGGCCATTATCTAACCAGGGGTGCTTGAGGCCTGCTGATTTCCCATTATAGTATCTGGACAGAGCTCCACAGAAGGCTCCAAGGGCTTCTATGCAGCCACAGTGCTGACATTTTCCCCATCCAGTAAGCCTGTTGTTGGTTGCAGAACATCATAAGAAACAAATTGAGTATACGGTATGAAAAGATTTACAGACACATCATCAGACTTGCAAGACACATTAGTGTCACCCAGAACCTAGTTTTTATCAATGGGGAGATATCCCTCCTGAGAAGCAGACACATCAACCTAGTTTACACCAATAAGTAATGAACTACCTTCCCCAATTTCCATAGTTTCTTGTTTTTCTAGATTAGAATCCATCTTTCCATCATAAACCATGGAAGATATACCTAGAGGTTCATCTTCAGTACATTGATCGAGAGGCTCTTTACCTTTCCTCTTCTTGCAAACAACAGCATCATGTCCATTAATCTTACAAAATCTGCATTCAATATCCATTTTTCTTTCAGATATTAAATGTAGAAAGTGTTTAAAACCGCTGCATAATTTTGGTTTTATTTCATAGAGAATATCGAGCTTAATTATGTCATCTCTTGTGGTGAGTATCACCTCCTCCACCAGGGTTTTAGTCATATCAACCTCCACTAAAATTCTTGCATAATGTCTAAACCGTGGGTTGTCAGTTTGATTGTCTATCCTAATAGGATTTCCAACAGATGAAGCAATGTCCCAGAGGATCCGTGGGTGCAAATATAACCAGTTGAGCTTGTATATTCAAATCCAAATCTAAGTAAATGTATTTCTGAAATTACTGGGATCAAAATTCCTATCCCATTCATCGATTCTCATAAATCCAGGCTTTAGTGATAGTGTTCCCATGCTCCAGGCATGCCGTTAACATTCATCAGATGGAAACACCACATGATAGTACTTACGTCCCATGGCTGTCATTTTCCAGTCATCAAATCCCCATATCTCAGCAATTCTTCTTGTAAGCTCATGAACGTTTCAGAGTTTATCTCCCTTGGAGACCAGAACACTTGCAATGATAGAGAATTTACAAAGCCTTACCCATTCTTCGACTGCATCTTGATTTTCCGATACATGTTCAATACAACCTTTTCGAATCACCGGCCCAGGCGAAGGTATGTCAAAATCAGAAAAGGATATTGAAGCAGCCAATTTCACAGCCTCCACAAAATTCTTTCACGGAGCAACATGCAAGTCATTATCATTATTATTTAATTTAGATTTAGCCTCAAAATAAAATAACTCACTATGCCCCATATGTTTAGATTTATTTTTATCCTTTGAGGTGTCCATGAGATTCGGGGTGCCATCAGAATCATCAGATTTAGGATTCTCCTTTTTTGGCTCCTGGTTCCCTTGTTCCACCATCTTCTCCCCTCCTTATATGCCTAATAATTTAAGGGAGAAATCCTCATGGGATTGATTGAGGATAGGGGATGTTATACACCCCAATATGTATATATTCTTAGATGATGATAATATAGTATCAAATCTTGTCTGTCCAATGACACCATTAAATATTTTCCAGTCACCACTACTATTGTGTATTTCAACATAGGTAGAACCTTTAAAAATTAGTGTTATGATACTAGTGATGAAATATACAAGAATTATTTTACCATAGATAACCTTTCATGAAAGGGATACCTCTTCATAGGTGTCCATAACCATCAGTAGAGGAGTTCTATGTGAATTGGGGTCCTCATGTTATTCAACAACCAAACACTCGTTAAACCATGATAAAGGTGAGGGTATTATAGAACATTCTGATGTGCCAGAAGTTACTATGTCAACCTCTGAATACACTCATATTTCCAATATTCTCTAGGATCTCTAGTGTTATGTAAGAATCAATGTTATGATCATCTGAGGATACCATCAGAATCATGTAGATTCATATATTTCCCCTATTTTCATTTCCATGGAGTTTTGTCAGATGATAACCCTTCTTCAATTAGTCGAAAATGAGGTAGGATACTCATAGAAGCATGGGTAAGTCCATTTAATTCATTTCCCCTCTATAAAGGATTACTATTAGATTGAAACTATAGACCATGTCTATTTCACATTATTAGTGTGTTCACTAGAATGAAAACATATGTTTGATTATGTCTCTCATGAAATGATACTCAATTACCTTAACACACATTTAAATTCCATAGAGAATCAACATGGATCAGTACAAATTATATGTAAGTTATTCCATGATATGGTGAACTATGTATTCCATCTTTTGAGTTTTTGAAACCCAATATTCAAATCTTAAATGGCATAGGTGACCTTTAGAAACACTACAGTCACTCTTACTCTCATTGCATCATGATGTGGGGGAATTCATTATAGTAGAATGTGACTAAAATCCATTGATTCAAGAATACATTTGATGATACTTCTTGTGTTAGGTATATCAAAATAGAATGATGTAACATTTCTAGTTGGTAGGATCATATTTGGAAATTAATCAACCAATGAAACTACCATTTTTATAGGGTGTTTGTTACAAACATCTATAAGTGAAAATAACTGTATAATTAATGTGCCACTGACATCATCACTCATTAAAAGTGATTAAAGTACTCCATAATCATATAATTCTCATAGGGGTAGTTTTCAGGAATCTTTATGGAGAATTTTTTAGATGATATGATCCCAAATCTGGTTTCCATGATGTATCTAGGTGGATTGTGAGAGTTTTCTAAGAGGGAAAAATTTATTAAGGAGGGAATGTAGAGAACCATGTAAGGATAAAATATATTACCTCCTTTTCTAATATAAAATACTATATGGAGAATACAACCACCATGATGAAATTATCAACCCCTCAACTAACCCAGATCTAGGTGGATTCAACGAAAATTTCTCAAAAAAGAATGGGATTTCATATGAAATGATTCCTAGGGATCCCGTCACGGATAGCAAGTATGACTATTCAAATATTTGATGAATAGGGTCTACTCCGTCAGGGATGAGAATGTTTACATCTTTTTTATAGTTCATATGGAAAATACATTTCTCAATACTTGAGATATAATAATTTCATAAGAGGCTGAGTAAAAGAACAAACTAAGCTATTTCCCCTACTGAAGGTTCCTCGGACACACCATCCATGGCTATGAAATCATTAATGATTGGATCTATGATATGGTTGATCACAACATAGTGTAGTTGGGTGATCCTAAGGTTCATGTTAGGTGTTTCCCCCAACTTTATGATGATAAAAATATTAGGGACTATTAGTGGGGTTTGAATTAATAGGCATATAAGTATGAATTTCCATGGCTAAAAAGTCAGCTACTGAAGCCCAAAAAATATTTCATGAACAATCAAATCATCTAGTTTCCTTTTAAAACAATTAATCCTATCTGATGGAATATTCCAATTCATAACTTTTTATAACTTGAAGTTGTTATATATGAGATTAAAGGGGTAATAAGGAACCCCTTCCAATTGGAAAACCTAAATAAAATCTCTTCGATTTCATTATCACTCGTTCGGAGGAAGTTTCATTATCCAATAATAGTTAGAGAAATAATTGAAAATTGAATAGTAGTATGTCTCCATAAATACCATTAGATTTATAGACCATTGTACTAATTTTATGAAAGAAGATTTATATTCAGATCCTCTAGAAACCCCTTGTTTATTTGTGTGTCCCAAGATAAGACACTTATCATGCATGAATAATACTTTGGTTTTTATCATTAAGAATTGTTCTATAGAACCGATACAATATGAAAATAATTTCTCCAAGGTCACCAAGAACATCCATCCATGGTAGTGTCCTCCATCATTGGTTTTCAATCCATATCACTTGTTGAAAACCTTCCTGGGTAACATCCATCCAACCATCTGAATCTTTCAGCTATTACCGACAAAGAATATACACAATATCTATTGGGCCCAAGAAACTCTGAGTTTGTGAATGACCCCTGAGAGAATAATTATTCCACTAGTTTTGAATGATGATGTAATCAATAATCTCCTCATAATACCAACATGCTTTTCAAAGATCACCACTCTCTGTATATCAAAGTCCCTTTATGAGGCCCTAATGAGTCCTCTAATGTTTAATACCAAATTGGTGGACAATGAGGCCTATCATTAAGATTAAATTGAGAATAGATTGTGTAATAAAATAATTTCTATATCTAGGTAAGATATAATTCTATTCATATAGGGACACATAATCCCCTACTACTTCTCGAGAATGCTCAATGTTATTTATGTACACCAATTCCAATTGGAGAATGACATTGGGAATAATATTTTCCTAACATAAATTCTTCATAAGATGGAATATATAGAGTCTTATATATCCTCATACGACATTAATATTTATGGATATGATAGGAGTGTGAAAAATATGATTGGTAAGACCAATATTAAGAACCAGTTTGGTGTTTTGGTGTATAGTACCAAATTCATGGTAGTATCAAAAAACAATTATTTCAAAGACATAATATAGAGGACATGGCATCAATTACATGTATTCATCCATTTTTTATATCAATAACTCTTTAAACACTCCCTAAATGGTTGAGTAGGGGTTCTCCATGGTGATTCTTCCCCCTTTGAATCATGTGAAACCCACTACATTGATGTTGGATATTATAAAATGAGTTAGAATAAGATCCATATAAAAGGAACTACACATGTTAGTTGCCCTAATGAATTGGAATCAAAATTTACATATCATTTGTATTATTTAATTAGTAGATTTATTCTTCCAATAAACCTTATATAAGAAATAACTAGAGTCCTAAAACCCAACTCCATCGTGTTAGAAACAAAAGAGTATTCCCAAATCGTCTGCTACTCTTACAAGGTACAAGTAATCCGGAAGCTAGAGAAACCATCTTCCAGTACATGATGAAAAGTCTATCCTCTTACCATAAACCAAAATATCCACCATGTATATTAGAGATTGGGATTATAAAAATATTGGTTGATAGAGTTATGATGATTTAAAATTCAATGTAGACCATGCATGAAAATATACCATGGACATGGAATTATGATATCCACCGATATGGTTTCAGTAGAGGTCAAAGGTATTATGGACTCTTGTAAAGATTAATCCCATTTATGAAAAGGTGATAATACCTTGAGACAATATATATATACAAGGAGTCATGTTCCATCATCAACTTTCATCCTTCCCATGAGTATGTTATAGAAAAGGATCTTCCTATATTCAAAGATTTGGTTTTGACCATCTTCAATGAGTTGGTATAGGTAAAACATGTTATATTAGAATATGTAAGACCAATGTGTTTCATTTTCATTATTCATATCTATGATCAATAATGATAAATTTCATTCTTAAAGAAAAATCGTGACATATTAGCATCGACTTGTGAGGATATTATGGGAATTGATCCCTAGCATATCATTCATCACCTAGGTGTTTCTATCTAACTTTATGAGTAAATAAAATTTCCTAATATAATTAAATCCTCCTATATTTCCATGGATAAGGATGAATATGATAATTTTATCAAATATGACCTTGATGGGGAGGTATAATATCCCATTTTGTTATAAAATATTTTTCTAGTAAATAAAAATAATCAGAGAATCTGAGATTATAACATATTTCAGACCTCATCCATTAGTTATTAAAGGAAGAATTATATTTATTGGTTTAAATTTTACTAACTAATACAATCACTATATTCAAATCCCTCTCTTTCATGGATGGATCCTCTAGATTTAACAAAATCCATCTGTTGTAGATGGTTGAAAATTCCACTGTGTTTAGGAATCCCCAAGGAACATACTAATACCACATGATTCCCTTTGTCTTGATGAACTATGGGAAAATTTACTAATAGTTCTTATGTCACGTATTCAAGACCCTTATAGGGATTATTTTTGAGGTCTATGTGAATGATTTGGTTGTCATATCCCACTAAAACTATAACAATATTATTGATGTATAGAATGTTTCCATCATTCTCCATGCCAAAAAACCAAGGATAAGCATATTAATGTCTTTATTTTTGGTTACATACAGGAAATTACTTGGCTTATTTATATGATATCGAAACACTGAGAGGGACACAGAAAATAATAATTAATTAATTGAAATTCACCTTTCATAAAATATGATATATTTAATCATTTTATAGGGTGTATAGATTATATATGATGTTTTTTTGTAATTTGGAAATTAAATTTTGGTCATTATAAAATTTGATGATGAAACAAACCACCTACTATTTAAATGAAGAATTTCATATTTCATTCTCCAAAATGAAATGGTATTTAGTTAATACTATGAATATTTTTCCTCGTGTATAGGGTAATTCTTCAACCCTATATGTTACAACCCTAGATTTATCACTAATTTCCCTCCTAGATAAGAATGATAGTGAGATTAAAGAAAAAATTGTTTACTTATTTGGTCGCATGAGGGTATACACTAAGTTAAAATATCCCCATGTTGAAGAATAATTGAATAAAATGGGTCTTTATGGTATATATTTATGACATTATCTGTTGCATCATGAGATCCATTTAATTTTCACCAAAAAACCATTGAAGTGGAAAATAAATTTTTTCATCATCATTAGATAATTAGAATTATGGGTGGGGATTTTCTAGTAGTTATTCCTCATGTTCAAAACTCAAAATTCCATCAAGGAACATTTAGTGGTAGATTTCCTTTCTATACACCTAGCACATGAAAAGTATTCTATATAAATTGAGTTTCTTGGGGAGGACATATTATCTATTAATAAAGCTGTTCAAAATTGAAATATTCACATAGATTGTTCGTATAAAAGTTTAACAGAGAAGCGAATAAAAACCTTAAGATTAATAGTGTGAACCTTGTAGTTTTTCTCATCACTTCATCAAAGTCACTCATTCCATACTCATTCCTACTTTAGGATTAGTACACCAAAAATGATACTGAATATAAGTCCCTTATTACAGTCCTAGAATTATCCCTCGAGATTCAGGTCCCTAATCAACATATAAAGGATGACACATAGTGGTCCTCAAAAAAGAAAAGATGTCTAATTTATAATGAAGTTAGAGATCCTCCCCTTTCCTGAGTGAAACATTGATTGGATTACTAGATATACCATAAAAATAAAGGTACATCATGTCCCTTAGTTATATAATGGTTGAGTAGAGACTCAAGAAAATTTAACCACTTCCCATTGTGGTCTTGAATAAGATGACATGATAATCCATTTGGTGAATCAAAGAGTGATCACCCCTAATCCCAATTGGAAAATACCAAGTGGTGAATCAACTCATCAGTATATTCTCCTAGGTACGGATTTAAAATTCTCCCATGATAAAAGATTCGTATAATTAGATAACCCTCCTCATTTAGTTACTCCTACATAGAGAACTACCACCAATTCAGGATGACTGAGAGAAAATTAATATAAGTGTAGTTAATGTCATCATTTATGATAGCCCCCACATAGAGATAGTCCTATAAAAGTATTATAATAATGTAATACTTCTCTATTGTAGCATGGTAAAAAATCACTAGGTATTACCAGAGGATATTTATGGAATATATGGAGCTAATCAACTATATTAATTCTCTCCCACCAATTTTAAGGATGGGATACTTTAGTCCCTTAATGTTTTATATTTAAATAGGATTCACTACTTAGTTTCATGCATTATAAGTTAATGAAAACCACCTATATCATCTAATAAATATTCTAAACACCACCAATTAATCGTTCCCATTTATTATATTAGGAATCAATATCCTAGGTCTATACCCTCTGGTGGTAGTGATGTAACTCAATTTAATTCCAACTCTGATTGATTTATTCTAGAATATGGTTTAGTATTACCTCCCTAAAAGTGGGTAATACTAGTTCTATGATGCCCTTCATGAAATTTTATAAAATCTATTTGTTTGGGGTCCATTACACTATTTTCATATATAATGGAACCTAATTATAAGTCTATAATGTGAAGAGATTCTATACTAAGTATATAATACAGACCAAACACACCTCCCAAAATCATGCACCCTTGAATAGATAGAGAAAGGAAATCAAAAAATTCATCCCCGTCATTTTATAGGAGATAATGGATTAGAACATGAAGAGTTGTCTTTACAAGATACCCAATCCATTATGAACATATCATACCATTATACTTATATAACACCTCACTCATTGTTGTGTGGAAAACAATAAGTTTTACCCATTAAGGTTTATCTTCCATAACTCTAGAAAAAAATAATAACATGATGATGAAGGATGCATGATATCATGCTTATATAGATGAGTTAACATCCTATGATTAAAACATGATACATGAATTTCATAATCTAGAGGTCCATAAGAATTGTGTGGATTTAGTTTTTACATCATTGATTCCTACCAGGTTATTTGGTCCTAGAATTGAGAATGTAAATGATGTATGGAAGGAAAACACTACAGTTGGATCCCAAATTTGAAATATCCTTCATCTTTAAAAAGGTTCAATCCAATGGTTAATAGTTATTGATAACCATTGATGAAGAGTGCATTAAACCTCCCATAAACCTAAGGTTTTTTAAGAAATACCATGCATATGTCATATTGTCAACCATAATTTTTTACTATAAAACTAAAAACTATAGAGCCCATAGATACAGATACATGAATTTAAATGGTATAATATCTCTTTCTTACCATATGAAGTTAAAATACATCTTATAATTCCTAGTTTCATTATATAAAATTTTATAAAATCTCACCATTGTTGTATGATGTTAAACTACATGATTATCATCCCAAACACATGAAAATGAACAATCCACATTCTCACTAAATGATGCTAAACATAAATTCCCTTGGTACTCACTACAAGGCTGTAAAATGTATGGATTGAGTATTTTTTTACATTATTTAAACTATATAATTTTGACAAAATCCTCTCCTAATAGGTCTCCTCTATTATCCTGGAGTTTCTTACTATATTTATTATAAGTACTACATGTGTATTTATTCTTGTATAATGGGATATATAGTGATGTATGGTTTTATTTTCCTTGGACGAACCACAATTTTCCCAGTTCCACATCTTATATTGGTGGTCAGTACCCCTAAATAGGAATCCTCAACCTACCTGACATTAAGAAATTGTTATTATCCAAGGTGATTGCCTACATTATATGACCTTATACTCTATTCCAATGGTCTAAGATATAAGAACATAAACTATATAACCTAAGGGGTCATATTTATCCCCAAAGGTAGGATAAATCCACATTAATTTTTCTCTCAAGGGTTTTTTGTTCATGTTTTCCTAAAATCATACTATCCAACATTACTTTTATCTATATTGAAACCCCCCATAAATATTCATTATAGACAATAGTATATCCAAAGAGTTATCAAAATCATATCAATATTATTCCTTTACTTTACCAAAACAATTTGTGTCTTTTAATTTTGAATTAGTATCAATTTTCATTGTAAAATAGACTCTCTTTAGTCCTCATTGATGTCACATGTGCCCAAATTTTTTACGGCCTCCCATATATAAAACATAACCTTTAGAAACCATAAAATTTTATTTCTGAATAGACTATCCTTGGTCCACTTTGAAGGAACAAGTTCCCCAACCACAACTGATATCCTTTACAAGGATCATTTCATAAAGGAAATATCCTCTATATCAATAAAGTGAATAATATGTTTTGAACATGGGTAGTATCCATAAATAACATTTCCTCAATTCTTATTAGTATAATAATGTAACATTTGTTTTAAATAGTTTCTCATAATTCATCTTAAGTATTTCATCTCTATCACTACTCTATTCAAACTATAAGAGTAACAATTTACATTTTATCCACTCTCCATTATTCATGTGGTGTTTTAACATAGTCAATGTTACCCCATATACACATCTAAATATTATTAAGGTGAATAAGTTTTGTATAATCACACTCAAATGATTCCTTTTATTTCCACTAAATCACTTATAGTGGTCTATGAGACATTTTGACACCATCCCATCATCCTATGATAAGTGATGTCCTAAAATGTAAATAATCTTATATTCCCACTTGTTTCTCACCATATGTTATAATAACATAGTCTTAGAGGGTTTCCTATTTTTTTTACTAGTTTATGTGGGATGCATATTAATAAATAGTAGAGATTAATTCATGTCCTAGATATATAATGTTAAACTATAGAACCCAAATTAGTTCCATATTTATGCCATTAAATTGTTCATGACATTGACCTTGTTATATAATCATAAACATACTAGTGACTAATCCTCATAGAATTAAATATATCTACATGGTCAATTTCCTTTTCAGATGACATCAAAGTACATGATCATCATCCTCACCATACGACATTAAACTTGTTGATCAACATTCTTTTTTCATGATTTTAAGCTTTATAAAACCCTCCACATCACATGAAATTAAAATATGTGATGAATTTTTCATCACCTAAGAGGAAACCCTTTTCGTTATGTTATTTTTCTCATACCCACCACATTTTTTGTTTCGGTCTCCTACCACCCCCACCATGAGAACTATGTGATTTTTAATTCTTATTCCATGGGATTTCTAATGAAACTTAGATAACTCATCCTATGTATGGATGAAAGTTACAATCTCATTCATTCCTGGTGTTTAGGACACTTCAACTAGTGTTGATCACCATTACACTTTAAAGTAATTATGAAATTCCCACATACCCTCTCATATGTATGAGTTAGATTGGATCAATGGATATCTTACCAAAGAAAAATACCTTGATTAATATTCCACAATATTTGTTGTGGATATCAAATTATTGATCCAAATCCCATACATAGAATCTATACCTATACCCCATATTATCACTAATGAGGAAAATATTACAAACACACATCAGGTCTTATTCTTCCTTTTCTCACAAGGCGACCCAAGCATTTTCCCATTCCCTACAAAAGTGTTTTATTTATATAGAAAATTCATGAACCATACATGGTTTTAATATTATTCCATTGGATACATAATTAAACCCTGGTTAATAATCATGGGCCCATCAAGTGAATATATATATACCCCATCTACTCCCTTGTGATGAGACCTTCACAAATTCAAATTATGTTTTAGTTTTCCTCATCTCTCTAAGATACAAATAAATTTTCCCTAATTTCATTGCATGGGTAGTATCTATAAGGAATATTGCATAACCATGTGTAGATTAATTCCCATAACATGGTATGTGTAGTTATGTATAGATATCCTATTAGTGAATATCAAAAAATCTCTTATAACACATACCTTGACTGAATTTTTTATACCCCTCCATCGGCTTTCCGTTACGCACCTATAACTTTGATGATGTTACTTTCCAAAGCATTAGTCAAAGCTCTATGACCGTAATCTCTAGAAACTTTTTCAATAAATCATGAATTTAAATTGTATGTATGTTCTATTAATGTTGTTTTTATTAAAATTGGGATCCAAGATGATGATATTTTTACCTTTACGCTATTACTATATAGACCATATCAAGCCACCTATTGTCTTATTTCAATGAACATAGTCTAGGAACAAACCCATGGTCTATGCTTTGTGGTGTTTAATTATAGAAACTCCATACTCTAAGTTTCATGATCATAATCTAGAAATGACCCCACAGTCGAAGATGTATGAATATAGACTCCATCTATATAGTCCAAAATATTTGAATCAAACTATTTAGTCTTTGGGATCACATTATTATCCTCTCTAGAGATCAATAGAATCTCATTCTCATGTCCCTCCATGGATTGGGATCTACACATGGAGAATTATAATACTATCCCTCATGTATTCCATCTATTTTTGTATACTCCATTTTTTCCCAATGAATTACAATATAACCCTCATATTTATTATACTCATTTTTAGTGTCTCCCCACATCAATAGTTACACATTATGTCCCAAAAATTTGAATAATCATCCCTTAATTTTAAAAAATTCATATTTTATTCAATGGTTATGGAATGAGTACTCTAGTATTTTCCCACATCCCATGTCAAGAATAATTCTAGGAGGAAACATCATGATTACCAAAATAGTTAAGCTTGTTGTTTGAACGTATTGAATATTATTCAACAACATTGTTTACCCCTATTTAGGTGATATGGTGTTAGAGACTATTTTTTAGATAATGACTAGTGGTAGAAATCAAAGTAAATGACCCTTAAAATAATGATATAAACTCTCATATTAACAAATTACCTTTCTTACAAATCCATTTGTGTAAGTTGAATAACAACCCCCTATGTTTTCCTCCCCTGTGTATATTTACATTTTGGAAGGGAAAAAGATCTATTGGAATAATATTGAACACAATTATGCCAATATTCATGATTTACCTTATAGATTTTAAATTTAAACAAAAACCTTATCCCATCTTCCCCAGTTATGTTACCTTGAGTAAGATAAATGACAACAAATTATATCATATTTATCAAATCATGAATGAATCACATAAATTTAGAGATTTTAATTGATTATTTTACTAACATGATCAAGATGTAATTAATTATAAAATTGAGTGTTCAAATTTTTTTAATTTAATTACATGAGAAAATGTGTTGGGATATCCACATATTATATCCTCTCTTTATATATGATCTTGATTGCGAGGAAACCTAATCCATTAAATAATCAAGTTTACTCAACCGCTTCTTTGAGAATTTGGATGTATTCCAAAGTCAGTTAAGCTAATATATTTTAACATATTTCTCAATACATACCTTATACACCTATATTTTGTTCTTTTCTTAGAAATCCATGGAATCAACCACATGATATGTCACATGGATCAGTTTTAGTTATACTGTTTCAAGTTGAGTCTTTGTGGGAGTGACCACCTCCTCTATCACCAGAGCAAGAACCTACAACTAAATATCTACATATTTATATTAAGATAAATCCTATATAATTATCCATATACACTCCATTTTTTCATTAGAATATTTAATAATTTTATAGTCCCACTATTATGCCTGTATTTTCTTTAATTTGACCAGAAATTCATGAGCCATTATGTTGAGGGAGAGGTAGTTCGCCCTACTAGCCGCCAGGTTCACCGGTAACTGATGTAGAGTTCTCATCCCATAAATCATATAAACCAGTAATGCATGGGTTATTGGGCCCTAGATTTTCTTCCACGATATTTATTAGATAATCATGTCTTATTGACTATTTCTCACTTGAATTTGAACTTTTACTGTTTTGTATCCTCATACTCAAGGAATTATGTGATAAATAGTGATAAGTAGTTGACTATTAGATCCTTCTGGATAGAATCCCATGTGGAAGGAAGAATCAACTCATTAGGTGTCTCCTTCATAGGTGAAAAATAATCCGATAGGATTGTTAAGTGGTTGAAGCCTTTGGATAATGATCCACCACTTATGGTCTGATAGGCTAACCATAATAACCCATATGTGCTTTAGTTTATTACTCAAAACCTAAATCCATTAGTCCAGTAAAGTTATACTCTTAATCCATTAGTGTTCTAGACTCCAATTCCCATATAGTACTAAAAGATGCCACAAAAAATTAGTTGTTGGGTTAGGATATTATAGAAAAATAAACAGGGGTTGTATAGTGAAAATATACCTATAATGAATACAATAATGCAATTATAGCCCCAATCGATTATAAATATAGGGATCTATGATGCCTGACCCTAATTATCTATTATACAATCTATTGGATTGAAGACTAAGGCATTAAAGTAAAAATATAGTTTCAAGGAACCCTAAGCATTAGTAGGGAACTCAACAGCCACATTAGTAAGATCCCCACAAAAGCATATTTGATCGATACTAAGAAAATACTGAAATCCAATAAAGATTACATAAGATAATATTCAGAAGAAATGGATTATGGTTTGAGAATACATTTTGAGAAATATGAAACATATATCATTAGTTCCCCTAATAACTATATATCTTTGGTGGCCAATACGAAATCTAATTTTTTAAAACGTATCACTCCCAAAACTACAGTAAATGATATGGATTCAAGGGACAGTACTCTCAATACACCCCACTTAGGAGCTTCTCAATAACCATCATATTTCATGACTTATAGGATACTCTAGAGTCTCCTTATTCACTAACTCCAATGAGAATAAAAATGTTTGGGTCAGTGCTTCTTAGAATCCAGTAAGTACACTATGAAAATTACTCGATCTAAGGGTTACCTAGTACAATAAGATCTCTCCCAATTATTCAGTAGATCCAACCACCTATTTCCAATGGTTATGTAAGCTTTACAAAATAACATCTTTTGGGGTATTTGTTTCTATAATCAATTATATCTACATCCATGTGTGGCACCACACCCTCTAAGGATTTACATTATTCTTCATCATGCATTTCCATCACTCGGTTAGCGATGGAAACACCATGAACAATAGAGTATACCATCTCTGGAAACATATTGATATAGGTTATGATTTATTCTCATAGGACAAAATTTGTTACTTTGTAAAGACCAATCCTGAGTATGAGTATATAGTTTTCTAGTGTTTTCCTACTGGTTTCACCATGAGAAGTACCATTGTATCTGGTCCTAAGTCTTCTTTGATTTTGGAAAGGCCACATATTCTCATATCTATAAAATATATCTTGGTTTATTACATAAATAAATAAATTGAGTGAAATTGGTTATCATATAAGGTTTCCCATTCTCCCAAGTGTGCTTATTATGGAGATATTCATTATTAGTTAGGCTCATCAATGGAACCTCTTCTTGATATTTCTTAGGGATCAAAATCTTAAAATAATCAATTCCCATGGGTGAAGTGTTTACCAACATCTATATTATAATTTATCTTTTCATCATCAATATTTCACTAATATATCTTTCAAAATAACCCATTACTTCATGATCCCCTAGAGATACATCGTTATCCAATAATAGGGATAGTTTTAGAGATATTTGGAAGGGGTTCCAACAATCCAAAATATTATCATAGTGTTGGAATCCCCATAAGACAACATCCTCCAAAATTGTCAAATGACCATCGAGTTGTTCTCATAGTGAACCTATATTAAAATAAAAGTGGGATCCACAAGAGAAATTAAAATTGTCATGTAAACCTAAATATAGATTAAAAAACTCAGATGATGTTGATGTTCATGTGGAAAACCAATAACTCACCTTTTAAGATCGTTAAAAATACCCTTTCCATGAAAATTCCATGATCTTCATCTATTATCACACTTATTAAAGATATAAATTATGGTTCCAAACTAATCACTTGATATTATCCATAAAATCTACCTCATCTTATAACCATTCATGCGGATCACCTAAAAACTTTTCAGTGGTATTATTTTAGAGTTTGTGTTTGGGGGATAATGTGGTTTGGGAATTCATACACCAAATGTGTATAACATACCAAACATAGGGTAATTGGAATGGGTTTCATTGACATAGGGTCATCCCCTTATGATTGATATTATGTAACATATTGTCCAAATTTACTTGAACTTGGATAATGATAATAATTTGATGTCTACTCACCATCCAGGAAATCATGATAAAGGTTCTTGAAATCACCACTTCATGGGATCCCTGATTGGAAGAATCCATCCATTGAGGATGTTCCCATATAATACTACCAACTTCAACTATGTCATAACCCATTGATTCACATTGAATCCCCACTTTTTGTAACAACATAACCCTAAGAGGAACTTGCATGACCTATAATTTCCAATAGTTTGAAGTCATAAGAACTAATTTTTACACCACACTATTCTACCTTTAGTAATTTACAAAAATATTCCAAAAAATAATAAAAGGGTTGTGTAGATACAGACAAGTATCATTTTTTCACATGTTCCTCAACCCATGCATTATCACCTTTAATAATTTCCAGGTCTTCTCGACATCCCACAAAGTGTATATGAACAAACATTCATTTTTATATGTTAAAAAGTATTATAATACCTTTAATATTTTTCAGAACCCACATTTTGGTCACAACTATACAATGATATTGGTAGAAGGTATTTGTGTTTGGTGACCAACTTCTCAATAACCCTAAAATAAGGTCTTGGTGGATATATACATTTAAATGTGATGTAAATATTCCTTTATATTTCTAAATCCCGTGTTGGAACTCTCAAAAATCAAAAAATGTATGTTGAACTAGGTAGGACCAGGTTTACTCATATATGAAGATACATTCTAGGACTAGGTACCACTCCATATGATAACCATATTATCTATCAACTAAAGTGTCTTGGTAGATTTTGGCGTACTATATAGGTCATGTATCCAGAATAATAACCTAGTGAATGATCATCCAAATGGGGTTCCATATGATATAGTCTAGTTTTAGATTGTGGTTTCTGAAAACATTAATAGTGACATATATGTTCATTTATATTTTTTTAGCCTCCTAAACTAGTGGATGGGTGTATAGAATTTCAATTTGAAAATGTGATACTTTCAAGAAATTCGAACTCATATAGTGAAATATACATGGTTAGTGGGTATTATCACTAGTCTATCATGATCATATTTGATATAATATGGTACAATTGAAATATTCACTTGTTTGATCCAATTTAATGTTTTCCACCATCGCTTCCCTATGTATGATAGCATCCAGAGCTATTAGAGTAACCAAATAAATGGTTTTTTGGTTGTTGTAAATTGAATAAGGCTTTTCTATGAAATTGGTTAAATATCATGAAACTCTACTTTATGAAAGTTATTTTTCCTTCAAATGATCAATGTTTAAATTTTTTAATTTAAATTCATCAATTTTTTATCATTAAATGAATATAACATGAAATCCAAAGAATATTGTCATAGAAGAATTATTAAAGGGTATAATTCAATTTAAAAGGAGTATAATATCAATTTATGTGCATTCTTGGTGGTTCCCTCTGAGTTACGCACTACTATTTAAGGAAAAGGTCTAGCCCTTTATCCTTCTATGTTGTGAAATTAACAAGAGATGAACTTCAAAACATCATCTTATTCCTCAATTTGTAATCACACACTATTTACAATGCCATTTCATGAGGGGTAGGGGTCATTTGATAATTCAAAAAAACAAATCAAAAAATGATCAATGAGGAAGAACAAAAAGAAGTATAAAAAAGGAAAAAATTTCCAATTCTTAAAGAACCTAAGTTTTCAAATCTCATAACATCAGATGTAAAGTAATTCAAGTATTTAATTTCTGAAAATATCTTTCATAAGATATAAATGTATATTATTTTTATTCATATAAATATTGATGTTGTTTATACTTTGGTGGATTTTGGATCTCTTGAAGAATTGTATGGGCATCAAATTATAAATCCTTTATTTTCACAACTCTGTAATATTTGTCAAAGTAATTTCAATAGACTTTTAATAAATTTAAGTTTTATGTGACATACCACATGTGAGACATTCAAGACATTGGAAAATTATTAGGATTGTTTCTTAAAAATCCATTTCATGCGAGAACACATCACATACGAATAAAAAACCTTGCATAATCCATTGATTTTTAAAATATGTATTTTTTGTGGGGCCACTACTATTAAAATCCATTTTATGCATCCTATAAAATGATGTATTACATGGGAGTTAATATCATCCCAGCACACACATCTACTCGATTCAGAATCTTTCATGAAAAAAATTATACCAAAATTGAAATTTTTGATATTTTTTAATCCCTTAAAATCAAAAAAATATTTAGAGAAATATTTAAAATTTCCTTATATATCCTTAGTGCATTGATGTCATATCCAAGAATTCAAATGCATAAAACCTACTCAATACATTTTTGTTTGTCCCTTTGTAACACACAAATCCATAGAACATGATGCTAAATTTCATGGGATTGTCATGTCACATGTCCTTAAAATGTCTACCACATTCTATGTGGGTTTTTATTAATGTTTTAATAGAATATTAGGGACACATCATTAATTTATAACCCTTATTTCATTGATATCACTCAATATTCCTTTTTATATGTAGAATGTCTCTAATTTTACCCTTTCTGGAGAGCAACGAACCACTTGGAGATCCTATATATGTGGATTTATTTTATAGGGTATCTTAACTACACTCTAAACCATATGAATCCCCATTTGATATGAAACTGTGAGAACATCCCTATATAAATTTAATCTCGATGACATATCATTAATTTCATGATAAGAATATTATGGCCATATTTATGTGATAATAAGAATATTACCATTTTAAATGAAAAATATAAGATTCCATTAATGATGAAAAATGGTTGAACCATTTCATTATGTGATGATAAAATGATGAATTATATGACAAGTATAGGAGACCCATTTTCCCTTATGTGACATGAATAAGACAACAATCAATCCTTATATGATGGGAATAATATTCCCTTGCACCCTAGCATGGGGAAGTCCCACCATTCATACATGATGAGAATAGTATGACATCATGTACTTCAATGATGAAGAAATTGGAGTGTCTAACATTCCCAACACACTTATCCCCAAAACAATCACCCACTATAATCGTAATGTTGTTACACATATAAGGTAGAAAATGATTTAATTAACTGATGTCCACATGGATGGAATTGAGAATGATATTTTCAAAGATTTCTTAAATTTTTGGGGGAGTGTTATACTAGGAAACAATATGCAATTGGAGATAATATTGCCTCCCATCCTCCCATTCTGATCAAACGATCCATCATCATCACCCCAGTGGTGGAATGTCTCCCACCTTTGGAAAGCCTAAACACATGACCCATTTAGGGACCATTCCAAACAACTAAATTTTTTTAATGAAAAATAATTAGAAATATTTATGTTAGAAATTAGAGGTATAATTCCTTTATTTATAAAAATAATCCTTATCCATTGATTTTTCTCACACAATAAATCAATTTAAAACAACTCATTAAATCTACAAATTGACCCAGATGATAACCCATTGTCCATTGAAAACTTCATCCACCACATATTCTTATAATACATGTCATCCTCTTTATAAAAAAATATAAGTTTTTTATAAAAACAAATACATAAAATTTACATCGATAGAAAAATAATTAAATTCAATGAATTCCGACATTATCAAAAAATTATTTATATTGAAAATGTTTACCCAAATTCCACCAAGGTTTATATATATCATCCCAAGTTAAATAGAATAACCAATATTATATTCTAATATTATAAAATTACAATTTTTCTATTTAAATTAAAAAAACATAAATAACCTTAATCATTTCAAAAAATAAATGAAATACCAACACATGACTCCACATTCTCCCAAATATAAAATATTTTTAAACACGATAATATTAATCATACACCTCTCAATGAGTAAGGGAGATAATTTTCATAAATAATTTTCATTTTTTAATACCCATTATTACAATATTATTCCAATAAAATAAAAATTGTAGAATAATTCAGGATAATGTTCTCTTATTTGAGATTCTCTTTACTAATAACTTTTTCTATTCAACTGGACCCCCATAACCCACCACCCATCAAATATTACATTAAGGGAAAATAAAATCAATGGGGAATACATCATCCCATAAGAATATATAGATAAAATGAAGAAAACATACTTGATGGAATGTAATATCCTATGAATAAATATAGATTACTAGAATAATATATCCTAGAGGGAATGAAATTTCCTTTGTAATATGATATCCCATAAGAGTAACAAGAGAGGTTGGTAGAAAACCATATAATACAATATGGATGTTAGCATTCACCTATATTATAAAATAGTGTGTCAACCTAATTTTTTACGATATTTTTCTTTGAATAAGTTTGATTTAATTGATAGAATTATTCATAGAAAACACTAAGTTTAATCAAATCACAATATAATATAAAAATATTATTATTTAATCTGATAGTTGTTAGTATGTTGTTGGATTGGTGAATATGAAGAGAAATAACTAAATTCTGAATAATTTATTTTTTACAATTGTATAAATGAATTCATTGCTTATCAATTGATTTTAATCTAAAATAAAAAAACATTTGAATATAAAAGAGTTGTTTTTTATAAAAATCGTTTTATGCGTGTGACATGTTTTTATCTTAGTAAATTAAATTAATAATAAATTTTGAATAATTTTGATGAAATTTATATTTAATAAATTTTTTGTAACATTAATAAAATATTTTTTTTCTATTATTGATATAAAACTAAATCAAATTTTATGCTTATTGTGTACTTTAAAAAAAAAATATTTTCATCCCATTTTGCATACTTATTTTAAAATTATTTTCTTACACTTAAAAGAATTGAATCTTGAATATTTTATCCCATATTTGGATCCAAGAGATTCAAATTTGGTAAATATCTCTCTTTTATTATTGGTCATCATGAATAGTAAAAAATGGTAAATTTATGTCACCTTGATAAGGGAAAAATGGGTATAAGTGTTATAAAACATTGTTTTAAGGCTTTAAAATTTGTCTAACACTTTACTTTTTCCTATTGAATCATTGGTGTTCAGATATTCTTATCCATGTCTCAGAAATATGGAACATCATAACATTTTTCATTGATTATATCCTATATAATATTTGAAGAAAATGATAAATACAAATGTAACTCTCTTAACCGTAACAAATATAATTTCTCAATACAAGGATAAAAAGGTTAAGTTATATTATTTTTTTATTTGAAATATAATTTAATTAATTTTTTCATTCTATTTTTTTTAATTTTCAGTGGCTGAATAATTACCATAAATGCTTATAAAAAACTTACACAATATTTCTTCAATTAATAGAAAAATAAAACATTTGATTTAAAAAATATTAAAATATAAAAAATTTAGTGAATTATTATTTTACAAGAATTTTATAGATAAATAAAAAATATTGGTAAGGTGTGAATTTTTTTTATTCTCATTCCTTTTCTTTCATATTTTTTCACCCTCAAAGTAAATGAATAGTTCAAAAAATGAAAATATTGATATTTTATAATAAAGTGTATTTTATTAAATGATTTAAAGTTTATAAAAAACTTATATCAAATAAAATAAAGTTATATGGATGAAAATATTATCTAGGATCAATTTATAAATTGATTTGATTTTATTATAACATTATTAACCCTTAAATAGTATAAAAACTTGTTATAACATTAATGTTAAAAATGGGTTAACATGGGTTGAAAATAAAAGGTATGGGTTATAATATAAAAAAAATTAAAAAATTTATTTTATGATATTATTTAGACTCATAATAATATCATATTGTAACCATATAAATTCAGATCCATTATTTAATGAAAATTTAATTTAAACTAATATAACACTTTATGTTATTCCAAGAGTGCTCCTCCCCTCACCTATAAAAGGGAACCTCCAATCCTTCATTATTTATAATTTTTGAGCCTTATATATATGTAAACATATACTATAATATAATCCTTTAAGACTTCCCTAAATCCTATATATTTTCATCAATATAAAATTTCATCATTTCATAGATTAATGTGTAATCCCAAAGAGGAATCTCAATGAAGAGGTATAAATCTTAACCAAGTTTCTCTAATTTTATTTCTTTTTATACCTCCTCTAATTATATGGAATCTAATAAAAAATAATTAATTATGTATATTAAATATATTTAATTGTTATTATGAGGATGTAACAACCATTATCCACATCCTTCTAATCCTTTGGTAAATGATAATGTCACTCTTGCGTACATGAGTACTGCCACCTCCAAGATGGGGTGTTATTTTTTTCCAATTTATCGTTAAATAAATAGTAATAATGATATATTTAATGAATATATTAGATATATATTATATAATAATGATTATTTAATGTTTAATTATTAGTTACCTTTCTTTTATCCATACATTGTAAAATTTAAATTGTGTTAATGTTTAAATATGACCTACTATCACCCTAGATGGTGTAATTGATTTTTTCCATCACTATACATAATGGATAAATAAAAATATATTTACAGTGAATATATATATGATATTTATATTATTATTAATATTCTATAAATGATGGAACCATGATAAATGTACTAGGAAAAGAATTGAAATACTGAAATTCCCATGAAAAACGAAATAATTTACACAAAAAAATAATTTTAATAAGGAATTATTATTATTTTGTTGTTGAAATGTTATAAGTGTATCATATGGGATATTATAATTATTTAAATGAATATGGAATAGAAGTATATTAATTTTTAATTTATTTTATTTGAGGCTAACTAAATTATGAAACTTGTCGAACTTGAGGTAAGGGATTTATGTTACAATCTCACTATTGATTGGGATTGATTTTGATCAAGTTCTTTTTTATGAAATTTTATGATCAACCTATCAAGAATCACATGAATTTTATTATCATATATTTATTTATAGATATTAAAATTTTAATTTTAATTTTCCACTATTTAATTACTTAAGAGACCGAATAATTGT
The DNA here is from genome assembly GCA_963277665.1 of Viscum album. Classification (NCBI taxonomy): domain Eukaryota; kingdom Viridiplantae; phylum Streptophyta; class Magnoliopsida; order Santalales; family Viscaceae; genus Viscum; species Viscum album. Next base: position 1,781,867,147 of record OY728157.1, read on the forward strand.
TTTGAAGAAAAAATGACACTATTTCTCTCTTCGTTTGAAATTGTTTATCTTCAAAGTCTTTATTTTATAAAAATAATTGTAGTATCTATTTACTATTCTACTATTATTTTTTGAATTCATTATTACCTATTTTTAAGGTTTTATAAAATGGTTCAAAATTAATATATGTGTTGTCTTTTTAAACAAGGTATATTTGACTTTTTACCAAAAACATAAAAGGAATATTTTTTAATTTACATGACATGAACATGATTTCCCATCATATTGACTAAAAAATACATTGAATATTACTTTAATTTTTTAACGGATTATTTTCAGATAAATTATTTTCCACAATATTTTTTATAATTTTATGTTTTAATGATGTGATTTAAAAGTGTAAAGGATATTTTCCACAAGAAAATTTTGATGTAAATTTTAATGGCATTTTATCTAAGATGTCATCCCATGAGATTTCATATAAAATATTGGGGATATGATAAAATGATAAAATCCTTAAATATTCTAATTTTTTATTATTATAATTAAAGGATATTTATGAAATACTTTTATATTACATGGGTTATGTTGTGATAAAATGTTAAATTGTTTATGAAACCCATTTTATTTCCACGGGTTATGGAATATGATGAAAGATTTATGATCCTATGGAACATGAATGAATGAATTATGATTAATTGATAGGTGGACCAAGAAATATATATCCCTCCAATAAATTAGAAAAAGCTAGATATGTCTTGAGATAAAAATCATTAGAATGGGGAGTGGATTATAACACCACAAGATTATGTCAAAAAAATATTTTATATAAATTTAATATTTTTTATATTTTTCATTAGATGAAACTCCAATTTATGATTTTGTTACATGAAATGCTGATTTTATCTTTCATTATACATGACACAGTGTTTTAATAAACCACAATATATTAATAATAATATTATTCATATATGACCATGATAACCCATCCATTAAACATAGTGATATTAATAGTAATACCTAATTTTTAAATATTAATTATAATTGTTTTATATAAATAAATTATATTTTTATGAAATTAATTAATTTTTAGAAAATGTTTTATATGATTTAAAAATCCTATTTTCTAAAAAATGATCTATTTCATTTTATTGAAAAAAATAATAAAATTATTATTTACCAAAATTATCATATTTGTTATAAAAAATAATAATCATTTTGTAAATATAAATTTCTAAATTTTCATGTAGGTAATTTTTTATAATTTCCTAAAAAAATGAAAAATTTAGTGTATAGTGAAATGTACTTCTTTTGTTAAGAATTTTCATTAATTTTAAAGGTTTTCAAAACATATGAATTCCAATAATATGGTTTTAATAGAGAAACTAGTTCAATGATATACAAATTAATAAAATTAATTACAATGGAATTAATTACATATTGAATATTATTATAAAAATATTTTAAACCGTTGAACATTTTCTCTTTGAAAACATGCTCTCTCTTCATATTTGTAGGATTAATTTTAAATGAAAATTTTAAACTATTTTGAATGATATTTGAGTAAATGGATTATATATTTTTAATAAGAATAATTTATATTATATAATTTTTCAAAAAAAAATTCACAAGAATAAATTACAAAAAAACTAAAATTTGTTTCTAGTGGTTAACATAAAAATGGGTTTATTGGGTGATTAACTAAAGAATATAAGGGTTAAAATAACCAAAACATGTGAAAACAACATTTTAAGACCATATTTAGGCATTTTATCTTCTAGGGTCTTGGTTGGACCATTTAAGAGCCTTTTTGAATATTAATAATGTGGGTACATCTTTCTCTTTTCAAAATTTACATGGCCACCACTCACTTTACTTATAAAGCCTACCCCCTATTTTATCCTCCTTATACTTATAAAATACATTTTTTCCTAAAATACATAACCCAATTAATTCATAAAATACCTACCCTAATCTTTTAATAAATATTTTAATCAAAAATAAAACCTAGGAAATATTTTGGTTAAAAGAAATATATGGTTTTAGAAAAGTGGTAACGTCCCTAAGTGAGCGTTTTATTTTATTTCTTACTCCACCTCCTTTGTAAGAACCCGTTTTTTCTATAAAATAAATTTGAATATTCATGTTGTTATTCTGGAGCAGTGCCATCAGACGGCATGCGATTCCGAGCACCTGTGTGGCCGGAATTAAATTTTCAGTGCGTTCACACTGGGCATGCCAAATAAATGGGATAACTCCTAAATGGTGTTTCAGATCAAAAATCCAAGTGTACGGATGGGTCCGAAATGGGGGTTTTAGCCCAGGAATGACAAAAAGTGAGTCGGTGCTGGACGTTGGGACCCCTCACCCGTTAGTGGAACATTAAATGGATAAATAAATAATTAATTTATTCCTTTAATGGATAAACTCAAGTATCTCTTAAACGGTATCTCGGATTGAAAAATCAAGGGCACTTTTGAGTCTTTAACATGTCGTTTACCCTAGGAGGGGTGTAACTTTCACGGGCACGGGCCTTCTGTGAAAAATGCCACCATTGGCATTTTCATAATTTAGCGGCTTCATACGTTAAATTTTATAACTTTCGAATAGAGTCTCGGATTAAAATTATGAGTTCACCGTTGTGCTCGGGAGGTGGTGTTTACCCTAGGCGCGACCTAACTTTCACTGCGTTTGGGGTTTCAGACGTGTATTTAATTTGGGTTGAGTTTTCAATTAATTAAATGATTAATTAATTTTCATTATTTAATCCCTTCATCCCCTTCCACCCCTCTAAATCCCCCTGGCAAAACCTCCTCTTCCTCAAGCTCTCCCTCTCACATATTCTCATCCTCCTCCCTTCGGCGGATCACAGCGGAATCAAGGAAAACACGTCGTCATCGTCCGACGAACAAATCAAGGTAGGATTCGTGTTGAATTTCCGCACCTTAGTTAATTTTCTGGAATTCTTTCAATTTCATCGTTTTAATTCTATGATTCTAGAATTGGGACGATGGCCAAACGAACACGGCCATCGTCCGAGCCCCATTCTACATTCTTTTCTTGGGCGTTCTTCGTCCAAATTCTCGAATGCGCAAATCGTTGACGGATCATCGAGCGAGGGGTGCCGTTCTGGAGCTCCGGCCCCAAGGATACCGAAACCGGGGTCGGATAAATTTTCCGACCACTAAAGTGGTCAGGGGAACGGCCAATGGCTTAGCTCCGGTGAAGGCGGCAGCCGGTGGTCGAGCCAGAGGAGTCCAGCGGAGTGCGGCGGCCGGAGGATCCGGGTCGGTCCAGTGTGGCGGTACGGTGCAGGCCGTGGGGGTGATGGAGCGCGGTGGCCTCGGTGTAGCGTGGAGTCGAGTGGCGGCGTCAGCGCGGTGCGTCGGGTGACAGGTGGAGAGCGGAGGAACAGCGGCGCGGGACCATGCGGCGGCGCATCGGGTGTCGCAGGGGAGCACTGAGGAGGTGCTGCGTCAGGCGGCGCAAGCCGCTGTGGTGCGCTGCTGGGGTGCGTCGGCCTGTCGCGGTCGAAGGACAAGGCCCCCGAGGAGCTGACCTCGGGGGAGGGAACCGCAGACAAGGACTCGCGGTATGCGGGTCCTGCGCGACACGACAAATACCTGCAGAAAAGGATGGTCTGCTTTGGTAAAATCGGACCCGAGGGAGGGGTCTGGTGCGGCTGGAGTGGGCTCCGGCCAGCGGGCCGTGACGGTTCGGACCGGGCCGGCCGGGGTGAACTGGCTCGGTTGGCCCCCCTTATATTCGGGGGGCCGTAATTTCCAGACTGCGCGTCCGTTTGACGCGTCGTCTGCTGATATGTGTTTGTATCGGCGAGGCGGACTGTTTGAAATGGGTTCTAAGGATTTTGGGTTATGTTCCCGAAGACGGGTGCCCCAAAACGCATTAATTTAATAATATTAAATTATTATTAAAGTTGCGACGGGTGTGGCTCGCGAGCCGGATGTCCGTTTGATGTACCGTCAGCAGCGCGGTGGCCCTAGATATGAGACCGACCTTCTAAGTCGATTCGGAACCTTTCCGGGTTGGTTTTGTTGCTCGGTGGCATGAAACACAAAGAGAAAATTTAATTAATTAATTAATTTGTTTATTTATTATTGCGTCGGACCAAACTCTTGCTTGGGATGTCCGATTGATGATCTGTTAGAGGCAGCGTGATCCCAGTCCACGTGTAGAATTTTTGAGGTGCTTTCCAAAGCATTTGGGTTGGAGACAAGGTACGGGACCCACAGGGCCTAGTTCGCACGTTTTACGGTGAAACACCACTTTTTCACCCAACATCCATTTGGGGTGTTTGAGTACTCATTTCTGAGTTCTTTTTCAAGGGGATTACAACGGTGCAATTTGCCCAATTAAATTCGGGCCCGAGGTGTGGGTCCCACAAGGTTCCATTTGCGTATAACGCGGTGAGTTGCAGCTTCATCATTCGGAGTCCGTTTTAAGCACCATCAATGACATTGTGACCCGGTCATCGAGGTGAAATTAACCGGGGTGCTTTCAGGCATCAATTTCAGAGTTGAGGCATGGGCCCCACGGGCCGTCTCTTGAGCTGTGTGCAGCGTTTTCGCACCTTTAACACCAGATGTCAGTTTGGGGCGTTTGAGTAGTCGTTTCCACGTGTTTTTTCAAGATCATCACGATGGCACAGTTCGCCTGACGAGTATCGGAGTCGGAGTGCGGGCCCCACATGGGCTGGCTATGGTAAATAGTACCATATTCACTGGTTGTCCGTTTCGGGCGAGTAAGTAGTCTATCTCATGCATTTTTTCCACAAGGATTGCAATAGTGTGATCTGTTTGGGCATGCAGAGCCTCCTTTGAGATCTTATTAAATGTGGAAACATGAAAGGTTGTTGGATGGAGTTCCCTTTTACACACTCCGAACCAACCCATGATAGCGATGTTGGTAATAACCGGTGATGTCAGTTGCAGTACTGGGTTATCGGACCCATTTCCAGGTCTACCCTCTAGTAGGGCTGGGCAGTGGGTCGCATGTCGACTTGTTTAAGGTCTACCCTCTAGTAGAGACTGGGCAGTGGGTCGCATGTCGACGTGTTCTAGGTCTACCCTCTAATAGAGACTGGTCAGTGGGTCACATGTCGACTTCTTCAAGGTCTACCCTCCAGCAGAGACTGGGCAGTGGGTCTCCTGTCGACTTCTTCGAGGTCTACCCTCTAACAGGGCTGGGCAGTGGGTCGCCTGTCGACTTCTTCAAGGTTTACCCTCCAGCAAAGACTGTGCAGTGGGTTACTAATTGACTTCATCCAAGTCTACCCTCCAGTAGAGACTGGGCAGCGGGTCTCCTGTCAACTTCTTCCAGTTCTACCCTCCAGTAGGGCTGGGCAGTGGGTTGCCTGATGATTTATTAGGGTTTACCCTCCAACAGGGCTGGGCAGCGGGTCACCTAATTATGTATTAGGGTTTACATTTCAGTAGGGTTGGGCAGTGGGTCACCCGTTGGCATTTCAGACTCAGAACTCTTATAAGGCTAGTCGGTGACTTTTCGTAGTGACTACCAGAGCGGGACCCTTGGTTGTACGGGTCAGTGAAGTGACAGCTTGACTTTGAGGACCTCTCGAATGTGTGATAGTGATGAGGTGTGGTTTGACTTTCCCCCAGAACTCTCAAGTATGAAGGGCTCTTTCTCCACTAATATGCGTCCTTGTGACATGACCTAAACCCGTGCGGGTGAGTTAGTGCCACCCAAAGAGGATAGTGTCGAGGTGTGGTGATTTGAGCCCCTTGACTTACAGTTCAGGGAAGACGTGCAGGATGCCGGGCATCGATGGTGTTTACTTCTGGGAATGTTGGCTACTCACTTTCATGGGCTGATCTAGAGGATAAAGATCCCCTTATGATCTTGTTTGGGTTTCTTGATAGCTCATATGAATATGTATATACCTTCTTCCAGTACCCACTTCTTGGGCTTGGTTACTCTCCCTCCAAGAGAGGCAAAGATGCGCGGGGTATGCCAGGTGATTTCCATGTCTAGCTTCTCATGGTTGGATGAGTCTACTCTCCTACTATAGGTAGCGAAGACTCGATGAGAAGTTCAAATTCTCACCGCTTCTAGCTCCTTGTGTTTGGATGAGTCTACTTCCTTACTCTCGTTGGGTTGAGTTTTACTCTTTACTGCACTCTCTGTTGTACTCCTTTACTATTCCCTGTTTGATCTACTGATCACCTCTTCAATACCTCCCTTGTTTCTCCCTTGAGCCTTCAGGGTATCCTACTGAGTATTTTTCTACTCACCCATGCTTGGGCTTTTCCCGCACATGATGTGCCCTTACAGATGACGGACAGGTTGGTCGTGACATCAGAGGAGCTTAGGAGTTCGGGAGCATGTACCACGTATGGTGGTCAGAGTCGGGTTTCAGGTGGGGGTCCCTTACAACTATTTTTATTTTGTTTACCTGTTGCCGGGTTGGGGCACATTTTCTGGTTGGGAGTGTGTTTTCCCCTTTTCCTTCTCAGTTTACCTCCAGCTTTGACTTTTTACTGTTTATAGGTCGATGCACTATTGTGTTTGTTTATAGCAGTTTGTACTTAACTTTACTTGTCTTTTCTTTTACTCTGCACTTCTTCATTGAGTTGGCTTCATGTGTGTGTACAGGTACTCAGGAAAAGGCCTCCCTGAGTTTTTTAGCCTTCGGCACTTGTCGCCATCCCCTGGTCTATAGAGGCGGGCTTGGGGTAGTTGCGGCTCGAGCCCGGGTAAGGTCGGGTCATGAAAAAGTGGTATCAAAGGTGGTTCGTTCCTTGGGACCTTGTTTGAACGTCCCTAAAAAGGAATTGGTTGGATCTTGGGAAATATTTTCAACATGTCTTCAGAGTGGCTCTCAGGCCAGGGAGTCTAGTGATGGTGCGGCGGCCGACGTATCCATTCACCAGGACCCTGATAACCCGCTTGTCAACTCGGCATGCTGAGACACTTGTTGCAGGGAAATTGGTTTGTGCATCACAAAGGATTGAGTCTTTGACTGTCCTTTTTGAGTCAGCTCCCCATTGTTGTTGTGGTGATATACAAATATGCTCATCTGATCGCGGAATTCCTTGATAACAGTCAGGATGTCTCTTCCAAGACAGCCAGCCAGGATACCAGCTTTGCTTCATGATGACGACCCTGTGAGCTACGAGGCCTCAGTCCAGGACCCATCATGCGAGTCCCTTTCTTTGGGTTGGCTGGTAGTAGCAACCACACCTGGTGAGCAGCAGACAGCTTCAACAGAACAGACTGAGCATGAGCACAGGTTTAGCATTCTCTGTGAGTTCCAGTGACAGAGATCGCTAAGGTTCAGTGGTGAGCTAGACCCTCAGGCAGTAGAGGTTTGGCTTGTGACAGTGGTTCTCCTTTTCAGGCTTGTGCAGACGCCGGCAGATCTTATGGTGGCTTTGGCCAGTAGCCTTTTCCAAAGAGCAGCTGGGTGTTGGTGGAGTCTGGTGACTCAGTTTCTTGATGGGTCGTCACTTTCGTGGGGTGACTTTCAGCTGTTGTTTCGTAAGTAGTTTTACACCTCCTTATTACGCTCCGTTCAGATCTAGGAGCTCCTGCAGTTTCAGTAGGGAGGGATGATAGTGACAGATTACACAACTAGGTTCACAGATCGTGCACGCTTTTACCCGGACATAGTCCACGACAACAATTTCTGAGCGCGGAATTTAGAGCAGGGTCTTCACAGAGAGATTTGTGATGTCATCATACCCTTGGGAATTTCCACATATGTCGGGGTACTAGAGCAGGCGTTGGTGACAGAGAGCTTCCTGTCGTGTTCTACAGTTGGTTGTGGGAGCAGGCTCGACAGAGCCGAGACGTCTACCATAGTTAGTAGGCGTCGGCTGATAGAACCTCGATGCAGGTACCTTTCTGATAACCAGACTCAGGGGCGTGGTCGTACACCATAGTGGCACCAGAGGGAACCAGTGCATCCCAAATGGAGTCGGTGTTATGCTTGCGATGAGCGAGGTCACTAGGCACGGGACTTCCCGACCAGGTGTGCTGAGAATATCGAACAGGCAGTAGGTGAACCACCACGACAGAGGCAGCATCATGATCTGAGTAGCACCTAGATAGGTGGTGCTAGTAGAGGAGCGGGGGAGCCGGTAGTGGGGGATGACTTTACGAGGTCTTCCCATCACCATAAGGTGGTCCACGTTAGGCTCCGGGAGCTGACAGTTGGGACCGCAGACAACCACGAGCTTTGGATGTCTTCGATCCTGCAGAGCATGATGTGGCAGGAGGTACGCCCTACGACTCTTCTACCTTTTGCTCTAGAATTTTCAGACTCTTTATGTGAAATTATTTTCTCCCTACTCTTTGTTTGAGGTGTTACCAAGGTGATGCGGGGAATTGGTGTAACCCTGTGTTCATGGAATAAAAGGTATAGAACCTTTCTATTTAGTTCATGATAGTGACTCCATCACTTTCCGAGAGTGTAAGAGAGTCTTGGTTGTGAGACATCAACTATGAAATCTTGTGTGACCAGATATCCTTGGGTATTTCACCATACGGATATTCTGAAGGAGGGAATCACCGGGCTTTGTCCCAGGTCTAAACGGTGATTTACGTCGTGTTGTGTGATGTAGGAGTTCATCAGGGGAGGTGTGATACCCCTGAGGGCCTTCGGGTCGTTTGAGACCATGCAACGGAATGGCGATGTCCCCTACCCCTTCCCCTAACCCCAAGGTTGGGAGTGGGTGCACGACGTCTCCCACGTGACTCACCCGAGAAGAAGTGTGTGTGCTCCTATGAACGTCATCAGAAAGGGCTGACCTCGCTTGAAAAAATCAAATCCTTTGGTCTGTGTGCGGTGGCGTAGGAATGTGCAAGAGTTCTTCTGGATACAGAAGAGCCAGGTGTGGGCTTAGTACCCTGAGTTGTTCCCTGGTTATTCTTTTTGGGGACAAAAAGATTGAAGGATGGAATGATGTAAGAACGTGGTTTTTTCTATAAAAGGCTTTGGAATATTCTTGTTGTTATTCCGGAGCAACGGCTTCAGACGACGTGCGATTCCGAGCTCTGGTGTGGCCGAAATTAAATTTTCAGTGTGTTCACACTGGGCACGCCAATTAAATAGGACAACTCCTAAACGGTGTTTGATATCAGAAATAAGAGTGTACGGATGGGTCCGAAATGGGGTTTTTACCCCATGAATGACATAAAGTGATCCGTTGCAGGACGTTGGGACCCCTCGCCCGTTAGCGGAACATTAAATGGATAAATAAATAATTAATTTATTCCTTTAATTGATAAACTCAGGTATCTCTTAAACGGTAGCTCAAATTGGAAAACAGAGGGCACTGTTGATTCTGTAATGTGCCTTTTACCCTAGGATGGGTGTAACTTTCACGGGAGTGGGCCTTCTGTGAAAAATGCCGCCAGGGGCGATTTTGTAATTTAGCAGCTTCAGACGTTAAATTTTATAACTTTCGAATAAAGACTTGGAATAAAATTCTGAGACCACTGTTGTGCTTGGGAGGTGGTGTTTACCCTAGGCGCGACCTAACTTTCACTGTGTTTGGGGTTTCAGACGCAGATTTAATTTGGGTTGAGTTTTTAATTGATTAAAGGATTACTTAATTTTCATTATTTAATCCCTTAATCCCCTTCCTCCCCTAAAAATCCCCCTGGTGAAACCTCCTCTTCCTCAAGCTCTCCCTCTCCCATATTTGCATCCTCCTCCCTTCGGCGGATCGCAGTGAAAGCAAGGCGAACACGTCGTCATCGACCGATGAAAAAATCGAAGTAAGATTCTTGTTGAATTTCTGCACCTTCATTAATTTTATGGAATTCATTCAATTTCGTCATTTTAATTCTATGATTCTAGCGTTGGGACGATGGCCAAACGAACACGACCATCGTCCGAGACCCATTCTACATTCCTTTCTTGGGCGTTCTTCATCCAAATTATCGGACGTGCAAATCATTGACGGATCATCGAGCGAGGGGTGCTGTTGTGGAGCTCCGTCCCAGAGGGTCCTGAAACCTGGGCCAGAAAATTTTTCCGACCACTGGAGTGGTTGGAGAGAACCAGCCGAAGGCTCGGCTCCAGTGAAGCCGGCTGCTGGAAGTCGAGCCGGAGGATTCCAGCGGAGCGCAGCGGCCGGAGGAGTCGGGTCGGTCCGATGCGGCGGTGCGGTTAAGGCCATGGTGGAGATGGGGCGCGATGGCTTCGGGGAAGCGCGTCGTTGAGCGGCGGTGTCCGGCGGCATCAGCGCGGTGCGTCGTGCGTCAGGCGGAGAGTGGAGGACCTACGGTGCGGGACCAGGCGGCGGCGCATCGGGTGTCGCAGGGGAGCACAGGGGCGGAGCTGCGTCGGGCGGCGCAAGCCACAGTGAGGCACGGGGGTGCGTCACTGGGGTACGCCAGCCCGGCGCGGTCGAAGGATGAGGCCCCCGAGGAGCTGACCTTGGGGGGAGGAACAACGGACAAGGACCCGTGATATGCGGGTCCTGCACGACTCGATGAAGACCAGCCGAAAAGGCCGGTCTGTTTTGGGAAAACCGAACCCGAGGGAGAGGTCCGGTGCGGTTGGAGTGGGCCGCGGTGGTTTGGACCGGGCCGGCCGAGGTGAACCGGTCCCGTTGGCCCCCCTTATATTTGGGGGGACGTAATTTCCTAAAGGTGCATCCATTTGACACGCCGTCTGCGGCCGTGAGTTCGTAATGGCAAGGCTGACTGTTTGAAATGGGTTCCGGAGATTTTGGGTTCTGCGCCCGAAGACAGCTGCCCCGAAATGCGTTAATTTAATAATATTAAATTATTATTAATGTTGCGACGGACGTGGATCGTGAGCCGGACTTCCGTTTGACTTTCTGTCAGAGGCGCGATGGCCCCAGAGATGAGACGGGCCTACCAAGTCTGTTCGGAACCTTTTCGGGTTGGTTTCATTGCTCGGCGGCATGAAACACAATGAGAAAATTTAATTAATTAATTAATTAATTATTGCGTCGGACCCAACACCTGCTTGGGATGTCCGATTGATGAGCCGTCAGTGGAATCATGATCCCAGTCATCGTGAGGAAGTTTTGAGGTGCTTTCCGAAGCATTCGGGTTGGAGACAAGGTGAGGGACCCATGAGGCCTAGTTCGCATGTTTTACGGTGAAACACCACTTTTTCACCCGACATCCATTTGGGGTGTTTGAGTACTATTTTCTGAGTGTTTTTCCGTGGGGATTGCAATGGTGCAATCCGCCCACTTAAATTCGGGCCTGAGGTGTGGGCCCCACAGTGTTCTGTTTGCGTATAACGTAGTGAGTTGCAGCTTCTCCATTCGGAGTCCGTTTTATGCATCGTCAACGGCGTTGTGACCCTATCATCGAGGTGAAATTGAAAAGGGTGGTTTCTGGCATCGAAGATGGAGTTGAGGCGTGGGCCCCACGGGCCTTCTCTTGAGTTGTGTGTAGCGTTTTCACGCCTTTAACACCAGACGTCGGTTTGGGGCGTTTGAGTAGTCGTTTCCGCATGTTTTTTCGAGAGCATCATGATGGCGCAGTTCGCCTTACGAGTATCAAAGTTGGGGTTCAGGCCCCACATGGGCTAGCTACGGTGAATAGTACCATATTCACCGATTGTCCGTTTCGGGCGAGTAAGTAGTTTATATCGTGCGTTTTTTCGCAAGGATTACAATGTTGTGATCTGTTTGGGAATGTGGAGCCTTGTTTGAGATCTTATTAAATGTGGAAACCTGAAGTTTTCTTGGATGGAGGTCCCTTTGACGCACTCCGAACCAACGCATGGTAGCGATGTTGGTAATACCCGGTGATGTCAGTTGTAGAGCTGAGTTATTAGACCCATTTCCAATTATACCCTCCATAGGGCTGGACAGTGGGTTGCTTGTTGACTTCTTTCCGGTCTACCCTCTAGTAGAGACTGGGCTGTGGGTCGCATGTTGACGTGTTCCAGTTCAACCCTCCAGTAGAGACTGGGTAGTGGGTTGCCTGTCGACTTCTTCGAGGTCTACCTTCCAGTAGAGACTGGCTAGTGGGTCGCATGTCGACTTCTTCGAGGTCTACCCTCCAATAGGGCTGGGTAGTGGGTCACCTGTCGACATCTTCGAGGTTTACCCTCCACCAGAGACTGGCAGTGGGTTACTCATCAACTTCTTCCAGGTCTGCCCTCTAGTAGGGACTGGGTAGTGGGTCTCATATCGACTTCTTCCAGGTCTACCCTCCATCAGGGCAGGGCAGTGGGTCGCCTGATGATGTAGTAGGGTTTACCCTCCAGCAGGGCTGGGCAGTGAATCGCCTGATGAAGTATTAGGGTTTACCCTCTAGCAGGGCTGGGCATTGGGTCACCCGTTGGTATTTCAGACTCAGGCCTTCTTATGAGGCTAGTCGGTGACTTTTCTCCATGACAACAGGAGCGGGACCCTCGGTTGTATGGTTCAGTGATGTGACAACTTGAATTTGAGGACCTCTCGACTGTGTGACAGTGATGAGGTGTGGTTTGACTTTCCCCTAGAACTCTCATGTACGAGGGGTGCTTTCCCCACCAAGATCATCCTTGTGACATGACCTAAAACCGTGTGGGTGAGTCAGTGCCACCCAAAGAGGATAGTGTTGAGGTGCGGTGATTTGAGCCCCTTGACTTACAGTTCGGGGAAGACATGCGAAATGATGGGTATCGATGGTGTTTACTTCTATGACTGTTGGATACTCACTTTCATGGGCTAAGCTATGGGATAGAGATCCCCTTATGAGCTTGTTCAGGTTTCTTGACAGAGTATATGAATATGTATATACCTTGTTCCAATGCCCACTTCTTGGGATTGGTTACTCTCCCTCCAGAAGAGGTGAAGACGCGCGAGGTATGCCACGTGCTTTCCATGTCTAGCTTCTCGTGTTTGGACGAGTCTACTCTCCTGATATAGGTAGCGAATACTTGATGAGAAGTTCATCTTCTCACTGCTTCTAGTTCCTTGTGTTTGTACGAGTCTACTTCCTTACTCTTGTTGGGTTGAGTTGTACTATTTACTGCACTCTCTATTGTACTCTTTTACTATTCCATGTTCGATCTACTACTCACCACTTCAGTACCTTTTTTGTTGCTCCCTTGAGCCTTCGAGTTATCCTACTGAGTATTTTTGTACTCACCCCTGCTTGGGCTTCCCCGTACTTGGTGTGCCTTTGCAGATGATGTATAGGTTGGTCGTGATGTTAGAGGAGATTATTAATTCGGGAGCTTGGACTGCGTACGGTGGTTGGAGTCGGGTTCCAGGTGGGGGACCCTTCTAGCTGTTTTTCTTTTGTTTACATGTTCCCGGGTTATGGCACCTTTTCTGGTTGGGCACGTGTTTTCCCATTTTCCATTTCAGTTTACCTTCACCTGTAACTTTTTACTCTTTATAGGTTGATGCACTATTGTGGTAGTTTATAGCAGTTAGTACTTTACTTTATTTTTCTTTTCTTTTACTCTGCACTTCTCCATTAAGTTGGTTGCGTGTGTGTGAATAGGTACTCAGGAAAAGGCCTCGCTGAGTTGTTTAGCCTTCAGCGCTTGTCGCCAGCCCCTGGCCTATGGAGGTGGGCTTGGGGTAGTTGCGGCTCGAGCATGGGTAAGGTCAGGTCATGACATCCTTAAAATATTATGATACCATTATTATATAATAAAAATGTTATATTATAGAAATATGATGTTTTTATTCTAATATAATGCACTAAAAACCATCCCCTCTTCTATTAAATTGGATATAAAATCCCTATTCATGTGTACGACGCACTACAGCCTCATGAACCAATGTTATTCATTTTCCATCACCAACTTTCATAGATGGATATAATGTTTTAGTTATTATTTATATATTATAATTATTATATTATTATACTTATATAAGAATTATATCACATATTCTTTCTGACTATCCATTGTATGTGAATATTATAATGTTTTTTGTGTGTAAGGCTGACTATCGCCTCACAAAGCAATATGATTCGTTCTTAAAATAAACATTATATAGATGGTAATAAAAAAATTATTAAATAAATATAGGTGACATATATAAAAATAATAAAAAATCTATAATGGTAATACATTTTTTAACTTTTTTTCATCCGTTAAAAAATGGAAAAAAACATTCATGTGTACATACGACCTACCGTCTCTGTTAATAGTGTATTTCATTTTCTTTCTCTAACTTCTAGGGATTAAAATAAATCAATATATATTGAATATATATGATATTTATATCTTGGTTAAATATATTTAGATTATTGAACCAAGATAATCATAGTAAGGATGAAAGAAAAAAATAAAAAAATCTTAAAAAACAAATTTGTTATTAACTAAATCATGATTTTAACCAGAAATTATTGATAAAAATGTATTTAATGGTCATAAGTAAATAATATAATGATTTATAAATATTATAATGTTTCTTTAATAGATTTATAATAAAATAATATTTATTATACAAGATATTTTAATGTGTATGGTGTAATTTGTGACTTAAGGTAAGCAATTTTTGTCTTAATTTATACTTTTCTAAGACACATTCTATATTCACCTCCTATATCTTTTATGTGCCATATATAATATTTATGAATTTATATTATGATTATAATGCCGAATATTAATTTTATTTAAAAATCCATTTAACGATCTTTATTTTGTGGGGATTATGATTCAATTTTAGTAAAGTGGTAAGGGTTTTATGATACAATCTTATTGTTTGTATGAATTCATTATGATTATGTTCCCAATTATGAAATCCTATGATCCATATCTCAAAAATATCATGATTTTTATTTACCTATATTTATTTCATGAGAATAAATATTTTCACTTTATTTCCCTTTCTTCATATACTCATTATTTCAAAATAATATTTCTATGAAAACTGGCTTTATTTCCCCCTTTGGTCAAAAACTATTTTTATTCTATAACTATGTCTAAAAAATGTTTTTGAAAATATATCAACATTATAAAATGTTTTTATTAAAGAAAATTTTACCATGTATTGAATATTATTTTTTAAATGGATTATTCATGTTTTTTTCAAATAAAGACATTTTTTGTTATATAAAAATTGTGAAAGGAATTTTTATTTTAACATGTATTGTATTTATCACTTTCATGACCACTCAATGTTTCAAATCATACTTTGTAAGTTTCAATGTTTAATTTGATAGAAATTTATTTGTATTTTTTTTAATTTATTTTCAAATTGGAAATATTATTTTCATAACCCCTCCCCATAAAGACACAAAAATGTGGGGAGGGAGATGGTGACTGCATGAGCTCTGCCTCCAATAGGACTTGGGTTTCCGACTAGCACCAAGGGTGTAATAAAAAAGCATATGGGAGGCATTAAACTCTAAGAGTAAAATGCGGAATATAGAGATATAAGAAGGGTTAAACAACCAATACCTTCCTAGAAATATAATATAAAGAAAAACCAACTGAAAACATGCACTTACATATCGTACAAAAAATTAAAAAGAAAACTATAAGTACCAAAAAGATAAAGGTGATAGTGATCACAAAGCCCAAAAAGCACATACTAAACCCTGAGATATAATATGGAATAAGATAAAATAACTACTCTTGATGACATATAGAATATTTTATATATACAATGAGTCAGAATAAAAGTATACTTGTTAGGATCCTCCCTAGAGCCTCTTGTAAAAAGAAATAAAAAAGCAAACTAAATCAAAGTAAAAAACAATGAAACAAACTCATCGCCTAAGTATGTATACTATTCTCTCAGCATTACCATTGATAAATATTACCAAGTGTCATAAAAAATAGAGAAAAAAATATAAAAATAATTAACATCAAGGTTACCCCTCTCCCGCTTCGCCACTAGTTTATCGATGATCCACTACATCGCACATCGTGAGCATAAAAAGTAAGTCCTTAGAAAAACACATGGGGAAGGCATCCCAACATGCACCTTGAGAATAAAATCACAACATCATACCACATCAAAAACCATATATAGTAACCAATTAGGCCCTTAGAGCCACCACATCCTGTATGATTTTTATCATTCATCAGGTACTATACCTAAAACCATTACAGTCCATACACTGAGTAAGTACCTAAATCCATTATAGCATATACCCTCTATTCCTCTAAAAATCCTTTATATACTACATTAGGTAATACGTGTGTGTGAAATATCCTAACACCATAACATACCACTATAAACATATATGCAAAAGATAACTGCCATGCATACTTACACATGTTACTACCACCAGAAGAGAGATGGTCCAGAGGGGGTAGTCATCCATCTATCCTCCCACTGGGATATTTGGTAAAACACCCTCCCAGAGTCCACTAGGTGGAATTATTCCTAATCTAAATGGTTGGGAATCATATGATATCATTGAATATACATGATATAATATATCTCACAACCACACTATGGGAATAACCTAGTCTCATAATCAACTGTAGCTAATTTCTCTTGGACTCCCAGAAGGAAATGTTAAGATAAAATATCTTATAAGCGCACACACATTTAAAAGAGATACATTAATTACTTATTTTCTTTTATCATTTCATTTCATTTATCAATTAATTATAAATTAATTAATTGAAATCATTATTCTAGATTACTATAAATTTCAATAAAGTAATGTACATTCCCTCCAAGCGTAAAACAAACCAAGTCCATGGGTTATCCATATTAACATCTTTAAACCATTTTCATTCAATCACCAACTAACCCCATGTATTAAAAATTAATTTAATTTTGTATTAGAATAATTCCATATCTATGTACTATAGTAAAACCACCCTAATATATCACCACGAGGATACATGAAATCATGTTCATCTAGTTGCCCGAAATAGTATGGAAAGGAATAGAGATAAAATGAGAAACCCATTCATGAGGCATTAGCAGATTCAAGTGTGTTCATACTGGCTCTCATATTCTCATAAATGTTTAAGTCCATATTTAACATAATTTATAATCTATAGTTATATCCCTAAAACACACATGCATATACTAATTCACATCACCATCACTGGAACAAACTACAAAAACATCATTTGGCCCTCCCTATCCCATATCACATCAGCCAAATCAGGATCAACCATCGATGGAATGCATCACAACCATGCATCCCCACCCCATATCACATCATACCTCAATTTTGAGCCATATCAGGATCATAATATAAGGCTCTTATCGATATAATATCATACTTTTTTATGAAAATACAAGCAATCAATAGGGAAATTTGTCCCTCAAAACAAGGCATTCAACCTTCTCGTGAAAACAAGCTCTCACAGTTCCAAAACAAGGCACTCAACCTTATCATGAAAACATGAAACTCATACCCTATAAAAATTATATATATTATTTAATTGGTTCTTGTTCTATATTTAATTAATTGATTCATTTATTAATAAGTTCTGACTATGAGAATCTTAAGGCATGAAGCTATAACCTGCTATCAAATGAAACTGATGCCCTCGGAATTTATTTGGATTTCAACAAACCTAGATTAGTATCACTCTCAATTAACATTAATTTCGTTTAATATTAGAAAAATGAATAATAATTATTTCACATTATTTATAAATTCCATTATTTTCACAAAATATCATAATTACTATTAAACATGTAAAATTCATCAACTTTATTATTAGAAATTTAAATTAACTACTGAATTACAAACATGCCTCTTTAATAATTCTTAAGACAATTAATTATCAATCAAATTTTAATTTATGTTCCTTACAAATTTCTATTAATAAAAACTTGGAATTTCAATCATAAAAACGTTCTAATGAAGTGATGAATAGATATCATGCTATATAGAAAATTATGAGGCAAACAGATTTCCTGGAACAAAGTAGCAACACTGCCAATTTGTGCTCACAACCAATTTTCTATAATAATATTTAATAATTATTATGTTTATTGTATTTCAATAAAAATGGATAAAACATTCTGAATTTAGGATTTCATGTAAATAAATGAGAAGTAATGAATCCTTTTTCTCAAAAGGCATCAATATTATTCATAAAGGAATAGACCATATTGCAGATCTATGATCACCTATCTGGAACAACTGTATTGATCTATGGATTCATCACCACATCCAAACTAATAAATAATGAATAAAACACCATTAAAAACATGAAATATCATCCTCTATCACATGGAAGGATGAAATGGGAGAAAAATTAGATCAAACCTGGAGAAACTATTAGAAAACAAAGAAAGAACGCACCTCCGGTCAAATAGGGTCACAAAAAATAGGATATAAAATCACAAATATTGATTCTCATTGAAAGGAATCTGAAACAATGAAGAAATAAGTTTTTTTCCACTATAAAATAGTGGAATCCATAGGTTATTCAAAACATAAGGTTTCAAAACATTTATAAAAGCACTACACTTGATATTTACACAGCATTTAAACAATTGAGACAATGATTAAATGTTGGGGGTTAGATATCATGAAAAATTTAATTACCTTTTTATTATATAACCCCAAAAATTTAAACATCATGTAAAATACTGTGAATAGAACATAAAAACCATTTAAATCAAGTACACGACATTTATGAATTACATAATGTATAATATCCATGCTTTTAGAATTTCAAAGTCGAACCCCTCCAAACCCACTCTAAACCTCCTCAATGAACAATGATCCTCCGAAACATGATAAGGGTTGGTATACTAAAATCCATCCCTTACAGTAGACACCTCTCTAATAATTATTATCCTCAATAATCAAAAACTAAACCATAGAGATAACGAAAAGGGTTCATCTGAATACCACCCCACAAAATACCACTCATTAATCCTGCCATCATAGGAGTTCAACAAACTTACTCAGGGGAAACAAGTAGAAAACCATGAAATATAAGCAATAATTTCCTTAACACTCTCCAGGGGGAGATACCTCTGAAATTAGATTCAAACCACAAAAAGAAATACGAGAAAATCATTCCATAAAAAAAATATCAACATCTAGGAGATAACAATGTTAGAACAGAAGAATTACACAAAAAATAGCTAATGGTACTGAGTCCACACCTATGGCTCATGTTCATAGGTACTCTTCTATATAAAACATTGCTTCCATAAGAAATGAACCAAGGGAATATAAAATTCACAAAACACCACCTTCGAGTGTTCATGGATCTCCACTGGTTGCCCCTTGATGATCACATCATCATCAACATCGATCTCACCCAAATCAATTACATTAGATTCATCATGAAGATAATGATGGATCTGAAACATGTAAAAAAATTATGTATGTAGCTAATATATGTGGGATGTTCTATCTCATATTTCATATATCCAACATAATCTAATAACTCAAAAGGGATGACAAACTAGGGAGAAATAATACTCCACTAACCAAACCTTCCCTTCACATGATGAGGAGTCACCTTTTGGAACATGTGATGTACAACATAGAACTCCACATGATTCCTCCTAAAATTAACATATGATTTTTGATGATTCGGTACTACGTTAATCCTATCATGAATTACTCGAACCATCTCTATCACATTCTGTACAAGTTCAAGCCTGAAAATAACTTTTTCTTCCAACCCAATCCAATACAATAGATAACATCAAGGTTGGTAATATACTCCTTTAAAAAACTTCATACAAATTGTGGAGTGGAAGTTATTATTATAAAAAAACTCTTCCATGGGAAGGTGACTAATCCATGAACCTCCAAATCTAGGACATAAGAGTGAGACATGTCTTCAAAAGTCTAGATGGGCCGTTGTTTCTAACCACCAGTATATGGATGAAAATTAGTGTTATGGAATAAATAAAATCCCAAAGAATGTTTGAGAACTCTCCACACCCATGAGTTAAAATGAGGATCCTGATTAGATTTTATCATCCTCATGACCCCATGAAATTATAGAACCTCCACCGGAAAATGTGTCGATAAAAACTCTATTGATATTAAATCCTTGGTTTCTTTTAAGTGGTGTGACTTCATCTGCTGATCCTCTATAACCCATACAGAATCACATCATCTCTAATATTGTGGTAAACTATTAAAAAAGTTCATCATCATATCCCCCAACTTCCAATTGGGAGAATATAATGACTGGAAAAACCTACCATGAACACGGTGCTCGTCCTTCACCATCTGGAAGCCCAAATGTCAATAAACAAACTATAGACCCATACGGTTCAACACATTCAACCAAAAATAAAATATCAAAGTTTAGTAAATCAATGTCACATCGGTATGTTCTACCAAAGTAGAACTAGAGATATCATAGTGAACCATCACACACATTTCTAAAGGAACAAAAAGCATTCCCTTGAACAATACCGAATGTTGACCATCCTTAGAACAACCATAACAGGAACCACTAAAAAACATGATCCCTCCAGAACTCAACCAAAAAATATACTAATAGGGACTCCTCCAACTTCTACACTAAATATGACCACCTTTTAATTTGGAAATGAAAAAAATATACCCCATCCTATCCCATGTCAATATGAGTTGCCGAGAGTTCCACCATCACTCTCCAAGAGTCCCCAGGATCAAATATGGCCCCACTACAAGACTTCCAGATCAGCACATTGGATACAAAATTTCCCATTCCTGGTGTATATGATATTTCAAATTCATAATCCTGTAATAATTCAATCCACCAAATCTGAAATAGTGTTCAATTCACATTGGGAGAATACAAACTTCTGGCTCTTATTGTCAAGGAGAACCATAAAAGACTCACTGATGAAGTAATTTATCCACAACATAAAAGAAATATCCACCTCTACCAACTCAATATTGTGGGTGTGATGGTTACACTCATAGGGACATAAAAATGATACGAATAAGAAACAACTTATCTATATTTCATTAGAAGGAAACCTAATCTACGATGTGAAGAGTCATATAAAAACTCAAACTAAACTCCTTCTGGTAGAAAAAAAGGACTGTGGTGGTTACAAACATCTCCATAAGGTACTCAAATGATTCTTGAAATTGGTTATTCTACAAGAATTCCTAATCTTATATTTTCAATTATATTAGAGTAAAAACCCCAGATAAATAGGCTACAGACCTCATATAATATCCTATAAGACAAAAGAAAATAGGCACCTCTTCCATGATCATGGGGTTTCCGCATCCCTTCGATGGCGATGGATCTCCCCGCCTTTTCCATCTTCTTCATCTTTTTCGTCTTTCCTTTTCTCTCATTTTTGGCGGATCATTCTCTTCTTTTCTCTAATGATAGATTCCATGGGTTTTCCTCCTCTGATTTATCAGTATTCTCGTCATCAGTTGTTCTCTATGGATTTCCTTAGCTAGCCTCACCTGGCTCTGCCCTCTTTTTCCCCTACACCACTACAGGTTTGAGTTAGAGCATCAGTTCAAAGAGATTTTGGGTTATGTGGTCTGGTGATCGACTGGTTTCTAGGCGCTTCCAGATCCAACATTCTCCTGTTATGCCTTCTATAGGTTTTCTTTGAAAATTGCATCGTTCGGAGACCTCTGTCACTCAACCCAGCTCTGAGCTCTCATTCCTCAGCACCTATCCTAGTCGGATCTAGGGCAGCGGAATCCCTGAGGTTATGGGATGTGTGGTTCGGCATCTTCTGGTGCTCCAGAAACATCAAGAGATGGTATTTTCTGGTGAAGTTGGTTTCTTGTTGGTGAGATTATATTTTTTTCTCTCACTCAATTCAATCAGTGAATATTTTTGTGTGATTCTATGCCTGATCTCTTTCTTTTTTATCATCGTTCATTGTTGAAGTCGGTTTGGGTCTCTTGTTTTAGTGATTCTCCAGTTGGGTTTCGTTTAGAGTTTGTGATGGTGTCAGTCTTCTCGGTGACGATGATGTTTTCCGGCGAGCGGGATTCCAACGAGATGGTTCTGAGGAGGGATGGTTTGTGTTATGTTTTACATGCCGAGGCGGTATGCTCAAGGAGGTTATGATGTTCTATCTTTTGGAATTTTGAATTTTGAAATTTTAAATAGTTGATGTATCAGTGTGAGAATAGTGAGGGGGTGATGTTGGATCCCTTTTAAATTTTGAATCAGGGTGTGGTATGTCGGTTCATGGTGCGGTGTTTGACAGTTCTCATTGATATTTTTGAATTTTGAAAACTGTAATGCGAAATTTGTGGATTATATAGGTTCCCACTTTACCTGAAAGTGGCTTTTTAATAAAATAAAATAAAAATGGATTTTTAGGGGCTCTCAAGACACAAATGCCTCTATCATTGATGGATCCAAAACTAATAAATTCTTAAACATAAAATTCCCCATGAAACCGACTTCATGTGCCTAGAAATCAAACATTGAAAAATTCCAAATTAGTTGATCTTGAAAAAATCTCCCAAAATGGAATATAGTTGCTATATATTCTCCCCCTCAGATATGCAATACACAATGATGTGATCGATGAAAACCACCTTGACCTTATCTAGGAACTCTCTGAACACTATTTTCATTAATCCCATAAACACAACAAGAACATTAGTCACATTTAACAACATCACAATGAACTCATAAAGCCCATGAAAATAAGAAAATGTTGCCTTTGGGACATCCTCATCCTTCATCCACATTTGATGATATATTGACCATAAATCGATAATCAAAAATCATCATTCTAAATTCATCTAATCAAAAACATAATGAATATGTGGATGTAGATATTGGGTATTCACTATCACTTGGTTTAAGTGATGAAAATAAATACAAATCCATAAACATAAATCGGTCTTGTCCACAAAAAACAGTGGAACCCATTGTAACACACTTGACTGAACAAAACCATACTACAATAGGTCAATGAGCTATAGGCATATCTCCCACAACTCAGAAGCTTTTATCTTATACAAAGACATCCAAATAGCATACATTCATGGATATATCTCAACATAAAACTCAATCTCCCATCAAGGGGTTAATGCTTTAACCATCTCTTGAAAGTCCTCTGGATGTTATTCCAAAATGCTAGGAAACACCGACTACTAAACCTCTAATGAAATTATCATTAGCTCATCCATCAAAGAAGAAAGAAATTGATCACATCTCAGAACTATCCAAGGGTTTCTGTCACAAAAAAACATTTTTTATCTTTATTTTGATCATAGAACACAACATGATTTCTAAGGAAATGCCTAATAGTCTGCACCGAATACAACTAACTCAAGATTGGGATGATATCATATAGATGTATCTGTAAACATAATAAATATCCCCTAGGAAAGGTGCTAACCCAGGACTAGATCACAGTCTGAACAAGCTTCATACAAGTTAGGTCAACTTTCAACAAGCATAGTAAACCCCTTGTGAACTAGAATACTCTCTCCATCATGTGCCAAATCAAAGAAAAGGGTAGGTGATATAATGGATCACATCCCTTATGAATCAAAAAAATCAAGTACCCACATATAAAATAAGAAAATGGTACCTCAAACAATATCTATCTTGTTTGAAACTGACAATAATAAATCATGAATCTTATCACGACATGCTTGATGGTCTATTTGAACCTACTATCGACCACCTCCACAGCCACTCTCGAAAATTTGAGGATAAGGAGAAACTTAGTATTGCTCTCTACCTAACCCATATCTTATCTTCTCGTCCAAAAATAGAAAACCCTACTATTATTACCTAAGATAAAGTTTCTTCTATGATGAAATTGATGAAGAACATATGGAATACATTGACTGCTCATAAATATAGAGAACTATCACTGCTAGTGAACTTGCCTCCAAAGTATAAACATATATACGATTCCTTGGATATTTTTTGGTAGCCAATTTCCCTAGAAAAATTAGATAATAAGGGATGGTAACAACTCCTAAATAAACAAAAATTAATTTTATCCTGAAAACTAGGAACCCCAGACCACAACTATGCTCGAGTGAGGAATCCCTTTCCTAGGACGACCCAGTTTTGGAAAATGTCTTATCGATAACCTCTCCTCTAGAAAATACCTCAAGATTAATCTTAAATAGAAACAAGGTATCATGGTGACGAATATATAGATGAAAATACTCTTCAAAATTACTCTGAATGGCCTCCTCATCTAGAAATAGTTCTGAGTCATATCATAGAAGGGTTCTGAATCAGATCACAAAAAATTGCACAATGAAACTCCCCTACCAAATGGTAAGAATCTTCTAGTGATTGGAATCCTTCACAGTCGAAGAAAAAAAATATGTTCTAAACTTGTCTCTAAACTTCTCCCACAAGATAGGTGATTTCTTTCAATCCTGAGGAACTAGAACTACCAACCCCTCATTGCACCATGTAGTGTCATCACAACCAGAAAAACAAAGTTATCATTCTGAAAAAAAATCTATCTGAATGTTGTCTCAACATAATATAAAAATTAATTAATGAGAGCATCTAAAATATATCCATTATAATTCTAGAAATGCTTTCATTGAATCTATTGCAGTGTTCTCTTCCATGTGTTTTGGTCATCTACCTCTATATTATTGTGGTCCACTGGTACATCCTATTGAATATCTTCGACATGAACATGATGAGGACAACAACCTGGATCCATGACTAAAAAAATAAAAAAGTTAGTATATATCCTAAACCAGTAATATGTAATATATAACATTAAGAAATTAATTTATCATGTTGTTGTGGTTTTATCCTACACCAAAGTCTACTCATTTCAATCATAGGTTCAATGAAGAGTGATTAAAGATTAATTACTAGGTCTCTTCCCAACAAATAATATCACTTCATTTTTAGGCTTAGTATACTTAACGGTCTATGCATTGGATGATAGGGGGACCTAAATACCCATGTCTCATCTAGTCTTCTATGTCTACATCACTCTCTATACTTAACAAACACTGTTTGTTTACCAGCACATGTAACCTCACCTTTGCATATCTCCTAACATCATCCTATCAATCAACCAAAAGCCTTTGATTCCACCCATTTATAACTCTCTCCCCAAAAATATATAACAATGTGAGGATAGAGATGGTGACTTCCCAAGTCCCACTTCGAGTAGGCCGTAGGTTGGTGACTAACACTGATGGTATAACAAACATGCATATGAGAGCATTACACTTTAAGCGAAACATACCTAAGAGAGGGATAATAAGGATAAAACAACCAACAGCTTCTCCAAAATTTAATATAAATGAAAAATAACTAAAAACATTCAATGTAATACAATACAAAACAATTGAATGAAAAAATACAAGTACCAAAAAGGAAAATACGACAGTTGCCACAAAGCCTAAACAACTCCTACTAAACCCAGATCTAGTAATATCCAACCCGATCACTAGCCTATAATGGCTAACCTAAAAAATAGTTTATATAAACATAGAGTGAGAATAATAATATTATATGTAGTATCCTCCATAGATCCCCTCATGAAAAATGATAAAAAAAATAATGCTAAAGAACAGTGAATAAAAGTGGAACTAACTCATCACCTAAACAAGAATACATTGTTCATAGCCTCACCATGGCTTACTCTCACCATGTATTTAATACAAGAGAGAATATTATATAAAAATAATGATCATCAAGGGTACCCCATACCTGCTTCCCCACTAGTATACCTATCATCCCAAATATTAAACGTCCAAATCATTTCTCTACTATTGTTAGATATCCTGAAAACACCTAGTAAATTCATCACAACATGAACCTCATGCATTAAATCCCCACATCAAACCATATCATAATCCATATATATTAACATAGTAGTCTCTAGGAGACACCAAATCCCATATGACATAAGTCAAACATCATGTATTATACCTCAAGCCATTTAATCCCTTATGCCGAGTAAGTATATAAAACCATCAAAATCTATACCTGTCATACCTATAATAATCCTTTGGATACTATATTCAATGATACATGTGTCTTAGATATCCACTTTCTATCACATTACACAAAACCCATATATTGGATAGCTAACCACCATGTATAACAGCACAAGTAACTATCAAAGAATGGAGTGGGGGCATAGGGGGTAGTCAGTCATACATCATCCCACCAGGGTGTTGGGGAAAACACCCTTCCAGAGTTAACTAGGTGTCAGTTTCCCTTACTAGAATGGGTTGTGAGACATATTAAATCACAAAATATACATGGTATAATATATCTCAAAACCACACAATGTGTATAACCTAGTTTCATAATCAACTCTATCTAACATCGCTCGGACTCCTGACTACCATTGATAAAACCATATATCCTGTATTCTCACAAGAATTTAAAGGGGATGCATTAATAAATAATTTCCTATTTATCATTTCCATTAATTAATTAATTATAAGTCAATTAATTAACTATTTTAATTATTACACATTACATTACATTTAATTAAACTAATGTACATTCCTTATAGGAGTAATCCAGACCAATTCCATGGTTTTTCAAGATTTATATCATTAATGAATTTTCATTCCATCGCTAGCCAACCCTAGGGGATATGAATTTAATTAATTAATTATTAGGATCATTCAATATCTGTGTACTCTAGGAAAACCTTCCTAAGATACTACTAATGGGAAACATGAAACAAAGATAATCCAATTGCCTTAGCCATTGGGAATAGGAATTCATATAAAAAGAATTCCAACCATTAGAAATTAAATAGATTCAAAAGCATGCATATCAACTCTCATCGTCTCAACTATTTGTAAGCCTAGATTTAACATATTTCATTATCTATAGTGGAATCCTGAAATCCCACACGTGTGTCCCGATGCATCTCAGTATCATAGGAATCATCTGCTACCACATCATCCAGTCCTCTAGGGCCCACATCACATCATCCATTTCTAGCTCAGTCATCCTAGGTTCACAACACATCCAAGCCTCCCTATCCCATATCACATCAGCCCTCCTAGACCATCCATACCAGTCTCATAACATGAGGATAATATCAAAATCATATAAAAAAGATACATGAATAAAAACTAAATCAATAAAGAAAATATACCCTCAAAAAACGACATTCAACATTCCCATAAAAATGATCTCTTAGGGCTCCAAAATAATGTACTCAGTCTTGTCTAGAAAGAGGTCAACTATGGCCCTAGTGAAATTATCTTTATCCAAAAACCAATCCTTATTCCATATTTAATTATACAATTATTTTATAAATAGTTTCCAACTATTGGAAACCTAATACATCAAGCTATAACAAGCCATCAATGTAAAAGTAATCTCTAAGAATTTGTTATATTGTCAACAAACCTAGAGAAGTATCATTATCAATTCACAAGCTTTCATTTATTATCAATAATACTAATAAACATGATTTACCATTATAGATGAATTACAATAAATAAATAGAAGTTCATATTTAAAATTAAACATGTACATTATTTCAATATTTTTATAACCAAATTACATTAATCACTAGTTTACAAACCTGCCTCTGTAATTATTGTTAAGAAAATTAATTATCAATTAATTATTGCTTTAAATTCTATAATAATTTACACCAAGAACAAAAAACTAATCCAATAATAATAATTACTTAGCAAATAAAGGAATAAATATCACTCTTTCTATAAAATAATAATAAAAATTGATATCATGGTTTAAAGTAGCAAAATCAAGAACATGTGATATCAACTGATTTTCTTTAATCCGGATTAATAATTATTTAGTCAATTACATTTACATTAAAATGGATGAAAAATTATCAATTTATGATTTCTTATAAATAAAGGAGAATAAATGAATAACCTAAATCAAAATCCTCCAGTGTTCTTCAAATGATGACTGACAATGTTGTGGATCTACGGTCACCTTTTCGGTAATAAATCAATCCATCTGAGGATGCTACACCACAACTATTCCAAAAATATATATATAAAACACCATTAGAATATTGGTAGATCATCTATAATAACATAAAAAAGAAGAAACACGAATAAAAAGGATCAACCAAGAGAAACCACTTGAAAATGAAGAAGGAACATAACATTGATCAACCTGGGTCATCACAGATTGAAGAAAGAATCTAAATGATTGATTACCATTGAAATGAATAAAAAATGATGAATGAATAAGCTGTTGGGTAAGGGAAAATATCATTATCCATAGGTTTTGATAAACCCATACAACTATAATATTTATAAAAGAATTGAATAGGATTTTTACATAGTGTGTAAACTATTTAAACATCATGTAATTGTCAGGGTTAGATCTCATTAAAAAAATACAACAACTTGTAACTATTTTAATAAAAAATTTACACATCATATAGAATCATATAAACTAAAATTAAAAAATAAATGAAACTTGAGTGCATGGGGTGTATGAATTACACAACATATAATCTCCATGTTTCCAGCATCTCATAGCCAAACCCCTCCAAAGAAACTCCATGAATCCTTTGAGAACTCCAAGCCTTATAAATATGAAAAAGTGTTGTCCACATGGATGATAGACATTGAATATTTTTTCCTCGAGAAAAGTTTTAATATATTTTTAAATATTTTTTTAGAGTTTCAAAATTAACATTCAAATAAATAGATTTTGAAAATGTTATATATCTTATTGTTTTCAAAGTTTATTGTATATTTTCCATAATAAATTTATGAAATGATATTTAAAGATTCTTTTATAATTTTCAATGTAATTTTTAAAAGAAAAATATTTTGAAAAAGTTTTATTATATTTTAGTTTTGAAAAGTTATTTTTAATGTGGAAATTATATTTTCCTCAAGAAAAGTTCCTTGTGATTTTACATTCAAAATCATTTTCCATATAAGATAACATCCTTTGATGTTACTTAAGATTTAATGTTGATATGATCCAATGATACCATCATTATTATTTTTCTTGATGGTTTATATTTATGTTGACAAGATACTTATGAAGACCACTCCTCTTCTATGGGTTATACCATGATAAGATGATTAAGAAGTCTACTTCTTTTTCCACATGTTATGTTGATATGATTAATTGATTATTAATTCTATCTCTTTATCACAAGTGATACTATGAATAATTTTTTATGAATCCCACTTATATTTATGAGTTCTTATATGATGATTATTTTAGGATCTTGTGTAACATGTGTGTATATTTTTCATTATGTGATTTAAAGGATCTATGTATCCCTCCAATTCATTGGGTAAAGATTTATATCTTATGAGATAAATGGGGAAATAATGGGTAGTGAACCTAGTTTAGTAGGGGATTATGTCCAATATAATAGTATTGGGAGTAAACTGTGGAAATTATGATGGTTTGGGGACTGAACCCATTCCACTATGATAGTCTTGGAATGATCCTAAAAATATTAATGAAAATATTTTATATATTTAGGTTTATTCCAAATATAATCATCTTAATGCAATTCTATAATCACTTGTGTAATGTTCTTTGACTTATTTATGTTTCAAATCATATGAACTACCAATATTAAGTTCATGACTCATGTTTATAAACTATGATACATAGGGTATGGTTTTAAAATTTTAATCTCATGTTTTCATACCCCTATTCATGTCTTATTCTGAGGTGATCGATGATATACCTTTTGTTTACCAATACTGAGTATCTGATCCCACCCCTTCATACATTTCTTTTCCCCATGTTATGATGAATGGTATTGTGTAAGACATTTCTATGAAGGGTTCTAGTTATGGATAAATTATTGGAGATGACATAGCTCACTTATGAAACTGTAGTTTATATTTACATGAATCCAATGTAACAATATATGCATGCTCTTTATGATTGTGTTTTTTGAATGTATTTATTATTCTTATAAAAGATTTAATATTTATTAATTATAATTTTAGTTTCATTATAGTAGGTATCAGAGGAAAATTTAAATTAACCATTGGAAACTGTGATGAGAACAATTTAGTATTAGCCCTTCAGATATTTATAAGGATTGGTCTATGGATAATTCTATGGATGATTCAAATATATAAGAAAATGAATTGGAATTTTTATAATGGACTAAATGATTCCTTTCAATGAAATTAAATCCATCTATAGATTCTAAAATTGTATGTGGCTCTATAAAAGATGTACATAAGGGGAATAACATAGAATATAGGGTATTGAGCTAGAATTAGTAGTCACTTGGTTCATGAAAACATTATTTATTGTACACCTGTTGTGACACTCTGAACGGATGTGTTTTAGAATTTTACAAACTCTTTATGTACCATCATGAAGTATTTTAGTAATTACCTTGAATGAAAGTGGTTTAACCTATGATGTCAAAATTAAAAAGAAGGTTTCATGATTTAGAAATCCTATAAATGTTTTTTCATAATTATGTAGTTTTATAATATGATTCATGTTTCTCACACTATTATTTAATTTTTTTATTTAATGGCTAGATCCTAAATGAACTACGTTAATGCTAAATTCAATGGACAATGAATTGATTTTCATCCTTTGAAACTGAATGTTATGGGAGTTGGAATGAAAAAACCTCATTTCTATGCTCGCATAAATTTCGCATTCTATGAATCATATTGATATTTTGAATGATAAAAATAAGGTAATGATGTTCTATTGAGTCTTTCATGAGGTAATTTACAGCCTCTTTTAGTGGTTCCACTGATCCACTATTCCGTAAGTAATGGATCAGTAAAACTAAAAATATATTTTCCACTCCATACTATTAAAATCATGAAAAATTCATCTTGGTTTTCATTCATTTGGAAGTAGAAGCTAAATTATAGTGGAACTATATTAATAATATGATTCAATATCAGGTAATTGACTTTATAAAATTATATGAGTTTAAAAGGATATTTTTTAGTAAGTTCCTTTCTTCTATTTTATGAATAAGGATGAAGAATTAAATTCTCAATCTTGAATAGATTATTAGTGAATCCATTTGTGTTGGAAAAGTTAATTTAAAACAACTTTAACATTATACTTATAATTTAATCATCAAAATAGAAATAACAAAATATTTATTATTTATGGTCGTAAGACCATTTCTTCAAAATTGTTTTGATGTAAGATACTTTAGTATCCATATAGAATTCATTTGATGTGCACTGAATGTATAAATGGAAATAAAATATTTCAACCATTCCCATGGTGTTGATAAGAAAAGTAAAATTGAGTCTTGGGAGAAATAAAATAAATCACATGGTGGAATAATCATTAATTCACCCACATGCCAGAAATTTTGGAAGAAAAACATAGGTGAATGCCTGAGAGTAATAAGAGAGTGTTACAAGTGTATGAAGTCTTACCATCAAGAAAAATAATCTATAACTGACGTGAAGAGTCCATATAAATAAATAATTTGAGATATAGCTCACCATAATCCACTACTCAAGTTGTATTGTAACATCCCAAGCTTCCACGGTACGTTTCCCTTTGAATAATGCAATGGCGTGCATTGTACGCAACATCGAGATTCTAACACACCACAACCAATCAAACTCACCGTTATGTATAGTAAGACCTACTTTTTGAAATTTTATAAATTTTATCTTTCTAAATTGAATTCATTTTTGGATTTGCAATATCGAAATTTTCTTAGGGTGAAATTTTGGTACTTTTCGGATGACTTTCATATTTTGATGAATAGTGAAAATTACTATATTTTAATTAAAAACAACATTTTTAATCGAAATAATTAATAGTGATAAATTATTAATTTGAATGGTTTTAAAGTATATTTATAATATGTTTTTACCATTTAATACAATTTTGGTCATTGGATGTAATTTCACATTTAAACCAGACATAAACAAGTGTCAATCTTTTGATAGTTATTATCTCTTAAAAACACGCTATTTGTTTTGACGACGGGAATTAATTTTTAAATTAATTAATGCAGCTGATATTTTTTGAATTTTTTAAACTGGACATCATTTTTTAATTCATAATATCAAATATAGCTTAGGCCTAATTTTTGGAATTTTTCTGGAAACTTTCATTTTTTGACTAATAGTGAAACCACTAAGTGGTAGTTAAAAAAATGAATTTTTCATAAAACTTAATTTTACCGCTTCTATGAGTGGAATTTCAAAAATCCGAGAGGCATGATTAATATCAAGGAGTAAAATTTGGTTCAATGAGATGAAAATAATTTTTGGTGAATAGTAACTTTTTACATTTATTTACCACGGTTAAAAGTAAATAGGGTAATTAAGGGTAAAAATGATATTAATATTACCCTAACACATGTCCTAATTCAATTGGATAAGTGTATCTCGACCAAAAACAACCTGAGGAATAAAATATTATCATTTAGGTCCACTTGGATTAGATTAGGACATTTATTATTATTTAATTCAAAGAAGTGTTAAAAGAGTTAAAATCAAAGTTTATTTACTAAAACATTTTTAATATAGGGTTAGACATAATATAATTTCGATTATAAATATTAATTAAAAATATAAAAAGATTTCATACATAATTATATTTTATTTATAATTTTTATACATTAAATAATTTAATTTATTTATGACACAATGACGATGCAGTAATTACCATAATAGTGAAAAATTAAAATAATTGATATTAAAAATACCCAAATAAATATAATTTGAGACTTTTTATGAATTAAACTAATATTCTAGGTTAATATTACATGTTAATAATGATTTAATTAAATTTTTTCAAAGTAATCATTCTGTTATGTTTTTCACAAAAATCAATTTTCCAAAGTGTCAAAATTGACATAAAAGAGTTTTTAAAACAAATATTATATTATTAATTGAATTTCAATTCCTAAAAATCTAAGGTTCGTCCAAGAGACTTATATCATGATAGGTGTATAATTAATGGACCACTTGGGGGGTCGTTTGGATGTATATAGTAAGTTTATTAACCATATAATATATAAATACAAAGAGACATTGTAAAAGTGAAACTAATTAACTAAGAGTTAATACTTAAAGATAAGGTTAATATTGTAAACCAAACCTGTCTAAATGCTATTGGTTGAGTGGTTTTCTACCTATCCCCACCTTAACCTTTAAATAATCCACTTTGGAGCCATTAGAAACCGAATATTAATTTATTAAAAAATAATATTTCTAGCTTTTCCAAAGGTGACCCTTACCCCTCTTATAAAAGGGAAATCCTCCTTCTCATTAATTCACACCATCAAAGCCATTTGGCTCGGCCAAACTCTGGCCAAATACTCTCTCAACTTCCCTAAAAACAACCTAGAGGCCTTATTGTGATCATAAAGCCAACCTAAGGAGCCCTTTTGATCAAATCAAAAGGAAGAACCCGAAGAAGAGGTAAGGTTTTCACCACTCTTTTTCAAATTCATTTCTTCTTCAACTTCTTCTTTCTTTGTTATTCCCATTCTAAAATAATGAATCCAGTATCTCATATATACTGTAATATTATTATAAATATGGTATAACCATATTCAGTATTCTATCCATCCTTTGAATGACATGTCACCATACGTGCATACGTACGGCTTGCCGTCCCCACGTCGTGGTGTAATTGTTATTCAATATATTATTATTTGGATGGGTATAATAATGATTTGTAATTCATGTAAATAATAAATATAACATGATAATGATTCTTTATATATGATATACCATCCAATTATATATTATTTTCATATCAAAAGAATGATATTGTCGCTCGTGCGTACGTACGGACTACCGTCTCCACGAACACGATGAGATTCATTCTCCATCGTATCTATTCAAGTATAATTATAATTTTATGATTTAAAAATAATATTTAAGGAATTGATATCATTCTGTATATAAATAAGATACAAATTATTCATGAGAAACATGGCTTACGTAACAAAACATATAAAAGAAAACGAGTAAGTTAACACCCGAAACAATGATAATACTAAGATATTATTAACAAATCAATGTTAAAAGATCATATATGATATCATATTAATGTATATGATTCTTGTATAATTTAATAAAAATTATTTGAACATTATAAAAGAGGTTAACCAACCCTCAACCAAGGAAAAGTACAAGGTAAGGGGTTTCTTATCTCACTTCTAATTGTGTGAGAATTCCATTATTCACCACTTATTTATTACATATGGTGTGTGTACTGCCCATGTTTGTATTAATTGTGTAATATACTTTAATTAATGTATATTTACATCATAATTTAATGATCCTTCTTTCATGGGTGTATGTTTTTTATGTTACCAAATCAATAAGGGAATTTGAAATTTCAATTTCCACTCATTCAGCTTTGCGCATACTTCATTGATTATTTTACTCCAAGATTATGTGTAGAATCTATATTTATTTGATTATGTCATAAATTCCACTCTCATTTCTATGGATATAATTTTGATACACATAATCACTCCATTGATAAATTATCAGGTCATCAGTATGAACATGATAAGAATAATTTTTACTAAATCTCGATTTGTTGAATTAAACATCCAATTAATTAGTGTTGTTTTTACAAGAATATGTGTGAATGTACATTGATTGTTTTACACTGAATATCCAATCATATTGAGTGTATTTATATTTTTCACTCATAATTATGTCGTTTATTTATACTTAACCTAAGAATACGGCCTTTATGAGAGATTTCATCTCAATTTACATTCCATTGAGACTCCTTTATTTTTATACACCAAATCACTTTTATATGGTGTATATAATGTACTTTGACATAATATATCATGAATCAATTTATTCTCATGATATTACAAAGTTTTTATATCCTCAATTATTTTTATTCAAGTGTCTCTCTTTTGGTTAGGAACTCTAACTAAAATGATATTTTAAAATGTTTTAATGATTGATTATTCTAAATCGTTCTCATTAATGTCCATGTTTTAAAAATGGTTTTAAGGATTTATTTATATGGAAATTAATGTTTTCATGTCAAAATTCCTTTTAAAATATTCAAAGTGGTATGGGACACTTTGATTCTAAATTCTATTTTAAATGGATTCTTTACAAATAGTGTGACTTTTAAATGATTTCAAGAAAAAGGGGGATATTTCACTCTAATTGTTTTGATGATTATTTTCATCTATGTCAATATCCTTCATCATTATCGATTGAGGTTAATATGATAAAATACAATCTTTCATATTGTATCGAATGAGTTATTTTTGACTGTGGATGTGCTATTTTTCTACCATTCATGGTTTGTGGATAAATTATTGACATTTCGTATGCTAGTTTTAATACGAATGTTTATGATATGTTTCAAACATTTCATATGAGGAATGAATTGGACATAATAAGTGACGGGTGGAGCTCGCTATAGCTCTTCGATGCATCGGTAGGTCTCATGAGACAAACCAGTGTCTTGGCACGAGGCCTTGACAAAATCTTATTTGTATTCTTGGCACGAGGCCTTGGATATGTGGTTATGATAGTCTGGCATTATGCATTCTGTCATTATGAAAGTGGTTATTAATATTTTCATGTGATTATTCGACTTGTAGAATATCCATGTGAATAAGTAAATGGAATTATTTCATTTTATTTTTGCCAAACTATGTTGAAGTTCATGTTTAAAAGGCTTTTGTTTTAGTTATACATTTCATTAAATGTTTATTCTTATTTAAGAAAGTTTCTGCTATATTGTTATCCTTACTGGGCATTTGAGCTCACCCCTTTTTTATGTTTTATTTTTTCCAGGATGTGAAGAAGTAAATTATGAATGAACTACAGGGATAGTATGAGGGGATACGAGTGTAGACTATGGAGACTATGTTGTTGGAGTTTTCATTTTTATGATTTAATGTAAAACATTATAAATATATCTAGTGTTTCCAAGGCTACTAAACTAATCGGTCTTTTGAGACTTTATCTTTCTTGTGATCATGCCAATGTGATGTAATAATGCACTGACTTTGGGTAATTGGGGTCGGGGCATTATAGTTGGTATCATAGGAAGTTTAGTACAAACCTTGGAAGCTAGATTTAGATAAACCCTGATTAGAGCACGTAGACCTAAGATGAACTTTGAGGAATAGTATAGAAGAACTTCCTAGAATTTTGGTATTGTATAGATTTTGTGAGTTTTCTGAGCAATACATCCCTGTCTGGATACGAGTAGGTAGGGGTGGCTCTGGCACAGATGTACCTAGGGGTAAAACCCGAAGACACTGTTTTGAGCTAGACTCAAAAGGGAACTGGTGCATGACAACAGACCTTGCTGCACTCTTGGTTACGAAACTCTCGGGATAAATTCTTAGGATAATTTACATTTTCTTTACAAACCGATTTGAAGTATTATATATATAAGCTGAGAGTAAATCACCTTGGTTAATCCTAATGTGTTTCAAATTGAGAATATGGTGACATGTTAATCTCTAAATGATTTTATGACTACTTTTACTCACACAATGCTTTCTGGTCTTAGTCAATGGATAGATTCCAAGGAAGTCATAGTGACTTTGAGAATGATGTACAAGCTGGAAACGGTGGTGGAAATGGGAAACAAAATGGAATATTGATAGGCGTAAAATATATCATCTTTATGCCAAATAAATTTTCCAAAAATATGATCAACAATATATATATATTAACCCATTCCCAGACTCAACAATGAAGAGAAAGGTGATAAATGATAAGAGCTCCAGCAGTGGAGACCATGGAGAAAGGAATCCTCAATTTCCATCATGCAGGAAATGTGGAAGGAGACACCCAGGAAAGTGTCTTAATGGGACAAAGAAATGCTTTATGTGTGGGAAGGAAGGACAAAAAGTGAAGAATTTCAGAAGAAAAATGAAGATTACTATGGAAGAAGATAAAAATGGTCCCAGGAATCCATTTACAGTCATTTGCTGTAAATGTAGGGGACCTGGCCATTGCCCGAGTGAATGCCCTATTCTAAAGGATGTTTTCATGGTCAGAGAAGAAGATATGTGGGAATAAATGGTTGGAGAAATGTTTTAAAAGTATTAGTGCTCCTTGTTGATGGGTTTACTTTGGAATAATTTTCTCTTGTATTTTTAACCCTGCAGTTTTCCATGTGAGAATGATATTTGAGGAAGAATTATCTTTTCTCTTGTGGATATAGTTATAAATAACCATTTGGTTTTATATGATCGTTTGGTTTGAGGCAATTATAAGTTATTATAATTTGGGATGA
This sequence comes from Viscum album, assembly GCA_963277665.1. Classification (NCBI taxonomy): domain Eukaryota; kingdom Viridiplantae; phylum Streptophyta; class Magnoliopsida; order Santalales; family Viscaceae; genus Viscum; species Viscum album. Next base: position 1,781,904,153 of record OY728157.1, read on the forward strand.
AAATGAAAGGTATGTGATAAGATTTGTGGTTAAATTATGTTATGGTTATTTTGAGGAATTTATCTCATTTTTTAATGTTATAAAATATACTTTTTGAAAAAGGAGAACACGCAGACCGTGTGACAACCCGTCGCGTCGGACAAAGCTGTGGGAATTGAACCCACAACCAAAGTGCAATTGGGATTTATCACCTACCACTAGACTATGTGAAGTCCCTGGTTAGTGTGACTATTATATTTTACTTAAATGATTTTATTGATCAATAATAATTTGATTTGGGATCTTATGTATTATCAAATGAATACCCTTAGTATAGGAAAATGATTTGGGGATTAAGTGATAAATGTTATTTTGGAAGTTGTTCTCTTTGTTGTGAACAATATATGCCCAAGGAAAATAGAATAGTATGGGATTTCATTTGAGGAGTAATGGTGTATTTTTATCTATGTTTTTATTGTGGATTTATAGTGATTTGGGTTATTTATGGAAATGATTAGGTTAATTACTTTTAAGTATGCGACCTTAAGAGTAATTAATGTCATTTGGGGATACAATTTAACGTGGAAGACTACATTCTTATAAGTTTTGGGTTTCAATATTAGTTTGTATTATATTGAAGGATTTTAAGGACAATTGAATATTGAATGGTATTTATTTAACTTTGGGGTATTTATGGTTTAATTTTAGAAATTAAGATTAGTGTTTTTTTTCTCTAATGGAATATCCATTTGGGGGATCATCAGATATTATACTAACCATTTTGGTTTTGATTAATCTCTAAAGACAAGGTAAATATATAGTTTATCCTGCGTGGATCATGTATTTCTATAAAAGTTTATTCTAGCTCTTCCATTGTGACCAAGTCTTCTTGAATACTCATTGTTCAAAAAAATGAGTTAGGGAAAAAAATTTATTAAAGAATGAAACTCTACTTAAAAAGTAAGTATATCTCTTTATGTTCTTAGTCAATATCATAAATTAATTCCTCGTCCTTATGTAATGTAACTTAAAACAAAAAATGTTGTCCGTTTACTTCTCCTACTGGGAGACTAATGACTATTTGTCCCAACACAAGTTTGTGATTTTCTTATTGTTAAATTTCTCCTAATCATGTTTTCTATCCCTCTCCATCATAACTTAACACTTATTTTATCGTTCATATCCATTTTTCCTTACATGGAATCCTAGTATGGGTTATCTTGGGTGACCTTTATACATGTCTTCCTTTCATTTAAAGTGATAGTTTTATTGACTCTTTTTCCGATGTGAGACTTTCCATTATATTCACAAGCCCAATTTTAAACAAATTGCGAGGATGCAATTTATTGAAGGAGGGGAGAACGTAACACCCCAAGATTTCACGGTACGTTTCATTTTTAATAATGCAATGGCGTGCATTGTACGCAACTTCGAGATTCTAACACACCACAACCAATCAAACTAGTCGTTATGAATAGTAATACATAATTTTTTAAAATTATAGAAATTTTATCTTTTGAAATGGAATTCATTTTTGGATTCGTAATATCGAAATTAGCTTAGGGTGAAATTTTGGTACTTTTAGGATAACTTTCATATTTTGATGAATAGTGAAAATTACAAAATTTTAATTAAAAACAACATTTTTAATCGAAATAATTAATAGTGATAAATTATTAATTTGAGTGGTTTTAAAGTATATTTAGAATATATTTTTACCATTTAATACAATTTTGGTCATTGGAAGTAATTTTACATTTAAACCAGACATAAACTAGTGTCAATCTTTTGATAGTTATTATCTCTTAAAAACACGCTATTTGTTTTGACGACGGGAATTAATTTTTTAAATTAAGTTATGCAACCTATATGTTTTTAATTTGGTAAAATAGACAACATTATTGAATTAATAATATCAAATATATCTTAGGCCTAATTTTTGGTATTTTTCTGGAAACTTTCATTTTTTGATGAATAGTGAAACAACTAAATGGTAGTTAAAAAACTAAATTTTTCATAAATGTTAATTTTACCGCTTCTGTGGGTGGAATTTCGAAAATCCGAGAGAAACAGTTAATATTAAGGAGTAAAATGTGGTTCAATGAGATGAAAATAATTTTTGGCGAATAGTAACTATTTACTTTTCTTTACCACGGTTAAAAGTAAATAGGGTAATTAAGGGTAAAAATGATATTAATATTATCCTAACACATGTCCTAATTCTATTGGACAAGTGTATCTCGACAAAAAACAACCTTAGGAATAAAATATTATCATTTAGGTCCACTTGGATTAGATTAGGACATTTATTATTATTTAATTCAAAGAAGATCTAAAAGAGTTAAAATCAATGTTTATTTACTAAAAGATTTTTAATATATGTGTAAACATAAGATAAATTCGATTATAAATATTAATTAGAAAGATAAAAAGATTTCATACATAATGGTATTTTATTTATAATTTTTAGACATTAAATAATATAATTTATTTATGACACAATGATGATGCAGTAATTACCATAATAGTAAAAAATTAAAATAATTAATATTATAAATACCCACATAAATATAATTTGAGACTCTTTATGAATTAAATTAATTTTATAGGCTAATATGACATGTTAATAATTATTTAATTAACCGTTTTCGATGTAATCATTTTGTTATGATTTTCAAAAAAATCAATTTTCCAAATAGTGTCAAAATTGACATAAAAGAGTTTTTAAAACAAATATTATATTATTAATTGATATTCAATTACTAAAAAACTATGGTTTGGCCAAAAGACTTATATAATGATAGGTGTATCATTAATTGACCACATGTGGGTCTCTTGGATGTATATAGTACGTTTATTAACCATATAATATAAAAATACAAAGAGACATTGTAAAAGTGAAACTAATTAACTAAGAGTTAATACTTAATTATAATGTTAATATTGTAACCCAAACCTGTATAAATCCTATTTTTTGAGTGGTTTTCAACCTATCCCCACCTTAAACTTTAAAGAATCCACTTTGGAGCCATTAGAAACCGAATATGAATTTATTATAAAATAATACTTCTAGCTTTTCCAAAGGTGCCCCTCACCCCTCTTATAAAAGGGCACTCCCCCTTCTCATTAATTCACACCTTTAAAGCCATTTGGATCGGCCAAAATCTACCCAAATACTATCTAAACTTCTCTAAATACAACCTAGAGGACATATTTTGATCATAAAGCCAACCTAAGGATCCCGTTTGATCAAATCAAAAGGAAGAACCCGAAGAAGAGGTAAGGTTTTCACCACCCTTTTTCAAATTCATTTCTTCTTCAACTTCTTCTTTAATTGTTATTACCATTCTAAAATAATGAATCCAGTATCTCGTATATACTGTAATATTATTATAAAAATGGTACAACCATATTCATAATTCTATCCATCCTTTGAATGACATGTCACTATACGTGCGTACGTACGGCTTACCGTCTCCACGTCGTGGTGTAATTGTTATTCAATGTATTATTATTTTTATGGGTATAATAATGATTTCTAATTCATGTAAATAATAAATATAACATGATAATTATTCTGTATATATGATATACCATCCAATTATATATTATTTTAATATCAAAAGAATGATATTGTCGCTTGTACGTACGTACGGACTACCGTCTCCACGAACACGATGAGATTCATTCTCCATCTTATCCATTCAAGTATAATTATCATTTGATGATTTAAAAATAACTTTTAAGGACATGATATCATTCTTTATATAAATAAGATACAACCTATCCATGACAAACACAGCTTACATAACAAAACATATAAAAAATGAGTAAGTTAACACCCAAAACAACGATAATACTAAGATATTATTAACAAATCAATGTTAAAAGAACATATATGATATCATATTAATGTATATGATTCATGTATAATTTCATAACGATTATTTAACCATTATACAGGAGGTTAACCTACCCTCAACCAAGGAAAATTACAAGGTAATGGGTTTCTTATCTCACTTCTAATTCCATGAGAATTCCATTCTTCACCACTTATTTATTACATGTGGTGTGTGTAATGCCCATGTTTGTATTCATTGTGTACTATAATTTAATGAATTTATATTTATATAATCATTTTATGATCCTTCTTTCATGGGTGTATGTTTTGTATGTTACCAAATCAATAAGGGAATTTGAAATTTCAATTTCCACTCATTCGGCTTTATGCATACTTCATTGATTATTTTACACCAAGATTATGTGTAGAATCTCTATTTATTTGATTATGTCATAAATTACACTACCATTTCTATGGATATACTTTTGATACACATAATCACTCCATTGATAAATTATTAGGTCATCAGTATGAACTTGATAAGAATAATTTTTTCTCAATCTCGATTTGTTGAATTAAACATCCAATTCATTGGTGTTGTTTTTACAAGAATATGTGTGAAGGTCCTTTGATTGTTTTACACTGAATATCCAATCATATTGACTGTATTTATATTTTTCACTCATAATTATGTCTTTGATTTATCCTTAGCTTAAGGATACAGCCTTTATGAGATATTTCATCTAAATTTACATTCCATTGAGACTCCTTTATTTTTATACACCAAATAACTTTTATATGGTGTATATAAAGTACTTTGACAAAATATATCATGAATCCATTTATTCTCATGATATTACAAAGTTTTTATTTCCACAATTATTTTTATTCAAGTGTCTCTCTTTTGGTTAGGAACTCTAACTAAAATGACATTTTAAAATGTTTTAATGATTGATTATTCTAAATCATTCCCATTAATGTCCATGTTTTAAAAATGGTTTTAAGGATTTATTTATATGGACATTAAAGTTTTCAAACGAAAATTCATTTTAAAAGTTTCAATGTGGTATGGGAAACTTTGATTATAAGTTCTATTTTAAATGGATTCTTCACAAATAGTGTGACTTTTAAATGATTTCAAGAAAAAAGGGGGATATTTCACTCAAATTGTTTTGATGATTATTTTCATCTATGTCAATATCCTTCATCATTATCGATTGAGGTTAATATGATACAATACAATCTTTCATATTTTATCGAATGAGTTATTTTTGACTGTGGATGTGCTATTTTTATACCATTCATGGTTTGTGGATAAAGTATTGACATTTCGTATGCTAGTTTTAATACGAATGTTTATGTTATGTTTCAAACATTTCATATGAGGAATGCATTGGACTTAGTAAGTGACGGGTGGAGCCCGCTATAGATCCTCGATGCATCGGTAGGTCTCATGAGACAAACTAGTGTCTTGGAACAATGCCTTAACAAAATCTTATTTGTAGTCTTGGCACGAGGCCTTGACTACGTGGTTATGATAGTCTGGCATTATGCATTCTGTCATTATGAAAGTGGTTATTAATATTTTCATGTGATTATTCGACTAGTAGAATATCCATGTGAATAAGTAAATGGAATTATTTTATTTTATTTTTTCCATACTATGTTGAATTTCTAGTTTAAAATGATTTTCTTTTAGTTATACATTGCCTTAAATGTTTATTCTTATTTATGAAAGTTTCTTCTATATTGTTATCCTTACTGGGTATTTGAGCTCACCCTTTTTCTATGTTTAATTTTTCCCAGGATGTGAAGAAGTAAATTATGAATGACCTATAGGGATAGTATGAGGGGATAAGAGTGTAGACTATGGAGGCTATGTTGTTGTAGTTTTCATTTTTATGATGTAATGTAAAACTTTATGAATATATCTAGTGTTTCCAAGGCTACTAAACTAATCGGTCTTTCGAGACATGATATTTCTTGTGATCATGCCAATGTTATGTAATAATGCACCGAATCTGGGTAACTGGGGTCGGGGTGTTACATCTATTATTTCAAGTGCATAGAATTTGAGCATTATATGAATCAATTCCCCAATCCAAGAGATAATGTGGATGATAATCCCCGAAAACCATTGAACACAAATTCAAAGGTAAATATTATTATACCAAAGTGGATAAAGTGAATCATTATGTTGGGGAACACTTATCCTCACATACTTACATAATAATTTAATGTTTAATTTTTTACGAATGAGCCCAATTAAACTCATATTTTTCATTTAATAGTGAAATTTAATTTTATTATCCTTATATATAAGGATTCATGTATAATGAAATATTATTTGATATCCTATTGGTAAAAGGATAAAACCAAGCATCTAATTAATTTATTTTGTATAAGTCAAGAGATTGAATAAGGAATAAAAAGTGATTTATCTTTTAGAAGTGTATATATATCCATGTAATATTAAATTAGGAGTTATAGATACCGTCATTTGTTTATGAGTTTAGATTTTATCATAAGTCCAAAGTCATTATAACCCATTTTGAAGTTTTATGTGATGTCCGTTTTTCAATATTAAGAATATGTTAAAAGGTATTTGTGGAAATTAAACCCTTTGGATTTTTATATATATTACTGAAAATTTTATTTAAGGAGGACTACCATTAAACATTGTGAAAATATGATCTAAAGAATAAGTATACTTGAGGGTTTATCCTTTCATTGATTTTAAGGTAATTATCAGTGCCAACCACCTTACGAAGTCAGAATAATTAGTTTCTATCATATATAATTTTTCAACGACTATTCTTACCATTATATACATTAAAGAAGTTTCAAGGATGAATTTATTAAAAGATTCAAGGGTATGTAATCAGGATTTTAATTTTATCTCAATGTTTTAGAAAAGATATCAATAATATCTTAATAAAAAGTTGAGTTTTAGAAATGCGTATCCTCATCAGAAAGATGAGAAATCTAAGAGAACAATTAAAAAACTAGATGATATTCAAAGATATTTTTATATGAATTATGAATGTGTTTGGAAATAATACCTTCATCTAGTTGAGTTTTCTTGAAATAATATCTTTCAATCAAGCATTCCAATTTCTCATGATGAAAATCTTTATGGAAAGAAGTGTATAACTCCAAGGTATTGTAATCTAGTTATATAATGAAAACTATTTGGATGTAAACTAATTGATGGAATATAAGAGAATGTTAGAACCATTTATCTAAACATGAGGGCATAATAATGTTGAGATAAATGTTTTTCTAATAATCATAAATGCATTGTAGAATTTATTGTTTGTGAGAAGGTGTTTCAATTAATTTCTCCATGTAATAAAGAAGGAAATATTGATCTCTAGGTATATCAATCCATTTTAAAATAATGATTTTTTCAGTATCATAACATATAGATTCATGATTTCACTGGAACTTTCTCAAGTTCATGATGTGTTCCATGTATCTCTACTAAAGAAGTATATACCTAATTCATCACATGTACTAAAATCTCAGGTCAGGCTGCTAGAGCATGATATTTCTTATGATTAAAAATCGTTGGAGATTCTGGATCATATAGAGTGTCATAATTAAACATACAATGAACATGGTAATTTTTTTATAGAAAATATAACTATTTTAGGAAGCTTTTTCAGAATATGAGAATGTAATGAAGCTGAAGTATCATCAGTTGTTGGTAGGGAAAGAATAAATTATGGGAGAGAAACTTATTTTTAGGGGGTAGAATGTAACGACTAAAGGTTTTATCAGTGGAATTACCTTCTTATAATTATTCCTTATATTATAATCACATTAGGAAGCACAATAAATTATAATAATACTAAATACTATGTTACCATTACACATAATTTTTCCACTTATATGGTTTGAATTTCAAAAATCTCACATACACGGTTGTGTTCGGGGTAATTTTTTTAGTCAAGTAGAACAAACTTAATTTTGTGGTGAATAGTAACATACCCATTATGAATATTAATGTTACCCAAATTAATATTTATATACCCTTATGATTATTAAAACACATATTATAGTATAGATGTGGGATTTAAATGAAATCATGATGTACCTATGTTTGGGAATAAGTAAACAAATGTTTTAAAAACTATATTAATTCATGTAAATTATAGTTTTAATTAAAAATTAAATTAATCATATTTCGAATTTTTTTTGAAAAATGGACTTCATTATTGGATTCCATATGTCGAAAAATGGTTACGGTAAATTTTTAGGATTTTTCTAAAATACTTGATTTTTTTTTGTGAATAGTAAAATACGATAATTCACGGTAAATGCTAAATACATAAATTATAATGTCATAAGATGATGTATGGATTCTTTATGGCCATTATCTAGAACTCACATTCACACATTAAAATTTTTCTTCATGGAATCGTCACTATTACTTTCATTGTGGATAAATAATAAATTAATGAATTTAATATTGGGAAATCCCCTCTACCCTCCACTTTAAATACCACCCTTCACACCCTCATTTCATCACACCTATAAAGCATAAATACATGTCTAAAATATGAAAAATAGCCTTCCCTATACCCTAACACACATCCAAGAGCTTATGGTCTCATGAAAATACAAATCCTAGGTTCCTTATGGAGGATCTCAAAAGAAGGATTCTAGAGGTAATTTCCCCCTCTTTTTCCTTTAATTTCATTTCAATTTCAAGTTCTTTTCTTAATCTATCCACACATGGTATGGTAACTCCAGTATCTCAAATATAATATAATTTTATGATACTAGTGGGATAATATATCATCCAACCACCTTATCCTCTTCTTTTTATTTTAGAAAAGAAAACGTTGTTCGTGAGATTTTAATTTATCACCTTCAAGAATGGATTGTTTTCTTTTTTGCTTTAACGCCTTCAAATATGGTCGTGAAACCATTTTTATGGTTAAAAAATATTATATTATATATATTATATCCTATTTAATATTTTTGAACTAACTTATTTACATACTACTGAATGATAAAACAAAACATGTTCGTTTTGATCAAAAACCCCCCAAATTAACCTAATATGATCACCATTAAATTATTATCTAATAATTCATACAAAATTTTATAAAATAATTCATTATAATAAAATTTAAAATAATTTATTATAATTAATAATATCTAATATGGTTTCTTTATGTTAATCCATGTTCTACACGCCCTTCTATTCATGAATACAAGTGAATCATTCAAGAAAACCAAAACAAGAGAACATTCCCGAACAATGGATTTAAATTCTATAACTCATCCAAATATCTATAAAATAACTTAATCAGACCATAATTAACCATATAAATGTAAACAAGGTTCTATAATTGTTAATTAATGAATATTATGTTGTTATACATGATATTAAAGTAAAGAAAGCATCCAGATACAAGGTAATGGGAAATTATCGATCCCAACTCTCTTTCTTCATGTTCTCCCTCTTTAACTCCATTTTTGGTATGGTAATTCCTTAAAGATAATTTTTTCATCATTATATTATTTTTTATCGGATTTAAATGTTTTCCACTGGAGTTTATGTCAAATAATTGTTTTCCAAAAGAACTCTTCTTTCAAAAACATATATTTTAATTCTCACTCAAGGTTGATGGTCCTTGTAGCAAGTATGTTATTCCTACATTATTTTGGGAACCAAATGTTTATGAATGTATTATTATGAAATAAAACTCATTCCTTTACATGGGTTATTTATTTCCATTTTTTATATATGTTCTATGTAGAATGAATGATAATGATAATGTTATGATGTGACATATGCGCCAGGAATTATATAGCCCAAAATGAATGTTAGGATGTGGCAGGTGTGCCTAGAATTATACAGTGCTCCAATGAATTGGGTAAAGTGATGAATCTCTTCAGAAAAATGGAATTAAGTTTCAACATGATTCTATAATTTTTCACAACTATTTTTGGTAGATGGCCACTAAAACATGATGTTTTATTTATTACAACATTTCAAGTCTTTCATTAATGTTTCCTCTCTTGATTTTAATGATGATGTTATGATTATGCTCACCTCATGCTATATTGATCTTATCTATCCTCTTACTAAGATTTTAACTCATCCCTTTTTTATGTATATCCTCAGGTGACTACATGTACTAAGGAGATTTCAAGTTCTAATAAGAATATTGAGAAGAAGAAATTAATTAAATATTTTTGTTTGATGTTGTAAAAGCTATGTATGGTCCTAGTTTTTTCTAGAAGAAAATCCTATGGATCCTCATCATGTAATAATATTATGTTATTAATCATTATAATGATAAAATAGTCATTTAACAAAAGGTCGGTTTGTTGTAGTTGGTATCAGAGGCAAGGTTCAGTTAATTTGGGAATTATGACTAGTGAACCCTAGAGAAAACCTTTAGTATGAGACTAAGTAAAAATATGCACACAAGAATCCTCATATAGAGATCCCATAATTTATTATTTTAGTATAAATCATTCAAATGCCTAATTTATTCCTGAATTTTTAACTTTTTTTTTGTTCCAACCTTTTGTATTTTAGAAAATGGTGGGAACCAGGCGAAACCAAGCCAACAAATCATGTGAGGACCAATGCAATGATTTCCCGAATGACATTACCAATGATTTGGGAGGCAGAGTTCAAAAATTTAGGGTGATTCTTACCCAACTATATCAGGTTCTGACCAATAACCAGAATAACGGGGAACGTCCTCCTTCAACAAAGAGAGAGAAACTAGCTATCGAGTTTTTTATGTGGAAACAACCACCAACGTTTAGTGGATCTTCTGATCCACTAGTTGAGGAAAATTGGGTAAACTCCTTGGGGAAGATGTTTTCTATAATCCATTGTTCTGAGATATAAAAGGTGACTCTATCCATTTATCGTCTAGATGGAGAGGATGATAAATGGTGGGATTAGATTAAGAACACCAATCCAAGTGACTAAGTTGAATAGATAGAATGGGATGACTTTAAGATCATGATTCTTAACAGTAATTTCCCATGAACTGTTTGTACAAATATGGTGAGAGAATTGTTATATCTCACGAAAAAAGTAGGAGAATCTGTCACAACCTATGAAGCTAATTTCACAAGGATTTAAAGGTACGTTTTGGGTTTTATTATCACCAATTATAGAAAAATTGATAGATTATTTATTATATTAAAACTACCCATTCAAAAGTCTCTTGAAATTTGAGGCTTTGGGAGTTATAAAGATGTTGTTTGATGTGCTCTCAAAGTAGAGATAGAGTTTTTAGAATGGTCCCATGGTTATAGTGATAAGAAAGAAAAGATTAAGTTTCATGCTGGGGGATCTAATGATAAAGGTGGGAAGAAAACTCAACAACCCACATGGCAAAAATGTGGTAAGTTGCATCATGGGAACAGAATCCAAAGGACGGGGAACTACATCAAGTGTAGGAAAGGACACCAAGCTCAAGAGTGTTGAAGAGACATGAAAATGAAGGAGAACGTAGTGGAAGAAAGGAGAGAACCACCCATGGTCCAATGCTACAACTATAGAGAGAAAGGGAACTATGCAATCTAGTGAACTAAACCTCAAGTTCTCAAGGGAAATTATCATCAACAGCCACTAAATCCAAAGGATGAAGGGAATTATTATTCCATCACTACTACAGAAGTGGAGAAAGATAATTAAGTCATACAGGGTAAAAATATTATTCAATGAATAATGGAAAAAGTCATAATAGATTCTGGTTCTACTCATTCCTTTATATATTGAAATTTTCCTAGAACAATAGAATCGAAGACATGAAACCTTGAAGTAGAGTTATCTGTAAAAACTGCAAGTGGTGAAATCATTGAAACCCATGTGTTTCAATCTTCTCCTGTTGTTGTATGTGGAAACATTCTTCTAGTGAATCTCATAATACATCCCATGGTGAAATTAGATGCTATAATTGGAATAGATTGGCTCTCGTTATATAGTGCACATATCAACTAATGAGAAAAGGAAATATTTTTTCATATTATGAACCATCCCATAATCCTCTAAAATTTCAAGGAAGATAATGAATCTCCTTTGACAAATACTTCGATTATGTGGGTGTTGATTCCCTATGAAAGCTCTCCCAAATGCTTGAGTCAAAGGAAAGTGACAACCTTATAGAAATTCCTATCATAAGGGAATACAGTGATGCATTTCCCAAAGAGTTACTCCGACATCCCCCAGATCGTGGGGTAGAGTTCTCAATAGAACTCATATCTGGAGCTACTCATGTCTTATAGTGTCCCAATAGGATGGCTTCTATCTAACTGGAGGAGTTAAAGAAGAAGCTGCAAGATCATTTGGACAAAGGTTTTATACACCCTAGTGCCTCACCTTGGGGTGCACCAATGCTCTTTGTGAAGAAGAAGGATGGAACAATGTAGGTGTGTATTGATTATCAGGAACTCAACAAGATCATCATGATGAAAAAGTATCCTATTCCAAGGATTAACGGCTTATTTGATTAGTTAATAGGAGCTCAATACTTCTTAAAGGTGGATCTTCATTCTAGATATCATGAGCTAAAGGTGAAGAACGAAGATAGTCAGAATACTGCCTTCCGTACAAGGTATGGGCACAATGAGTTTCTTGTGATTCCCTTTAGACTTATTAATGCCCCTGAAATATTCATGGATTGGATGAATGAATTATTTAGACATTATCTCGACAAATTTTTGGTAGTTTTTACCAATGATATTCTCATCTACTCCAAGATTAAGGTGGAACATGAAGAACATCTAAGACTTGTGTTATCAACATTGAGAAACGATAATTTGTACCCCAAGTATAGCAATTGTAACATTTGGATGAATCAAGTCACTTTCATGGGACATGTTATCACAAGTGAGGGAATTTTTGTGGACCCTTCTAAAAAAAGGAATTTTAGGAATGACCCAGTCCCTCTAATGTCACATAAATTCGTAGTTTTTTTTTGGATTAGCTGGGTACTACATATGTTTTTTGAGAAATTTCTCATGATTTTCATGCCCGTTAACTAAGTTATCAAGGAAAGGGGTAAAGTATATCTAGAAGGAAGAATGTGATGGAAGCATCATGGAGCTAAAGAGAAGGCTTATCAATGCATCTGTACTCACACTTCCAAAAAGTGGATAAAGTTTTGTGATATAAAGTTGTGCTTCTAAGAAAGGCATGGGTTGTGTACTCATGAAAAATGATAATGGCACTACCTTTATGGTGAGAAATGTGACATATACACCAACCAATAAATCATAAAGTATATATTTAGTAAAAGTATCTCAACATGCATCAAAAGAAATGGTTAGATCTAATCAAGGATAACGATTTCCTTATTCACTATCATCCTGAATGGATAATAACGGAGATGATACTCTATGTTGAAATGAACCTACTACTCTATCCATGTTTCTGATTGAGAAAGACCTTATCTTATGGGATATGAAAAGGATGGATTTTCAAATCATAAGGTCATGGATACATCCTACCTTTCCCAAATGATTTCATAATAATCAATCCAAGAGATGATTAAGGTGGGACAAATGGATGATATGGAGTTATAAAAGAGGGTGAATGCATTAAAGGAAGGGAAGCTGAAAGAGGTTTATATCGATGATGACGGTGTGATTCAGTTTGGAATGTGACTTTGTGTGCCTTTATCACCTGGGATAAAAAAGAATCTATTGTACAATGCACAAAGCTCAACATTCTCTATCCATCCTAGGAGTACCAAGATGTACTGTGATCTCCGAGAACACTTCTGGTGGGATAACATGAAGTTGGATATTGGGGAATATATATCAAGGGGCATGGAATGTCAGTAAGTTAAAGTAGTGTGACAATAGTCCAAAGGGTTGATGAAACCAATACCTATACCCATGTGGAAATGGGTTAATGTTACTATGGACCTTTTCATGGGTCTCCTGAAGATGTTAAAGGGAAATAATGTGATATGGGTTGTGGTTGACCGACTCACCAAGACTGCCCATTTTTTCACTATTTGGGAATATCTCTCACTAGAACAATATGAAAAGATATATGTGATGAAAGTGGCTAGCCTGCATGGAATTCAACTCTCAATTATCTCTGACCATGTTCCAAGGTTCACATATAAATTTTGGAGGAGCCTTCAACTTGCTTTGAGTAATGAATTAAATTTTAGCACGTCCTATCACCCTCAAACTGATGGAAAATCTAAAAGTAATATTTAGACACTTAAAAACATACTAATAGCCTGATCTTTAGAATTCAATGGTGGATGGTATCTGTAAATCCCATTGGATGAGTTCTCATTCAATAATAGATTCTAGTCAAGTATTCAAATGGCTCAATATGAAGCTTTTTATAGAAAAAGATGTATAACTCTATCCTATTGGGATGAAGTTGGAGTAAGAAAACTATTTGGACCCAATCTTGTGAAAGAGATGATAGAGAAGGATGAAATATTCCAAAAACCCATCAAAGCTGCTCATATTTAGCAAAATATCAATGCTGACAATTGTTGAAGGGACTTGGAGTTCGATGTTGGAGATAAATTCTTCCATCAAATATCACCTTGGAATAGAGTCATGTTGTTTGGAAAGAAGGGAAAGCTAAGCCTAAGGTACATTGTCCCCTTTGAGAACCTTAAACACATAAGATATGTGGAATATCATCTTGCACTTCAAAAGAATATGGCTCAGGTTCATGATGTGTTTCATGTATCACTCCAAAGGAAGTACATACCTGATCTCTCAAATGTACTGAACTTAGAGATGGTGCAGCTGGAAGATGATCTCTCCTATGAGGAACAACCAATAAAGATTCTGGATAGGAGAGATAAGGTTCTATGCAACAAGACAACCGACCTTTTCAAGGTGTTTCGGAGGAACCATAAGTTTAAGAAGCTACTTAGCAACCAGAGGAGGTGATGAAGGAGAAGTACCCTCAACTATTTGTGTAAAATGAAATTTTGAGGGAGAAATTTAATAAGGGGGGAAGAATGTAACGACCCAATGTTTTATCAATGGAATTACTTTATTATAATTATTCCTTATAGTATAATCACAATAGGATGCACAACTACATATAATAATACAAAATACTAGGTTACCATTAAACATAATTTTACCACTTCCAAGGTTTGAATTTCAAAAATCTGACACACACGGTTGTGTTCCGGGTAATTTTTGGAGTCCAATTGATCAAAAATAATTTTCTATTTAATAGTAACAAACCCTTATGAATATTAATTTTACCCTAAAGAATAGTGATATACCCATATGAATAGTATCCTCGCCTATGATAGTATATATGTAATATTTAAGTGAAATCATGATGTACCTATGTTTTGGAATAAGTAAACAAATGTTTTAAAAACTGTTCTTTTTCAAGTAAATTTTGATTATAATTATAAATTAAATTAATCATATTTAGAAAATTATTTTTTGAGAAATGGACTTCATTTTTGGATTCTACATGTTTAATGATGGTTGTGGTGAGTTTTTGTGATTTTTCAGAAATACTTGTATTTTTTGTTCATAGTGAAATACAATAATTCACAGTAAATGATAAATACATAAATTATGATGTCATCAGCTGATGTATTTCTGATGTAATGACATTATCCCAAACTCATATGAACACATTTCTATTCTTGGTCATAAAATCATCACCATTACTTGTCTTGTAGAGAAATAATTAATTAATGAATTTAATATTGAGAAATCTCATCTCCCCTCCATTATAAATACCACCCTTCACACCATCATTTAATCACACATATAAAACTTCAATCCTTGTCTAAACTCTTCCCAAGAAACTTCCCAAGCCCCTCCCCCACGTCCAAGAGCTTCTAGTCTCATCAAAATACCAATCCTATGTTCATTAAGAAGAATCTCAAGAGGTGGATTCAATAGGTATTTTCCATATCTCACTCTTTTCTTTGATTTCCTTTCAATTTAAATTTATTTTCATAATTTATACCCACATGGTATGGTAACTCAATAATATCACATATAATGGAATTTTATGATACTAATGGGGTAATATATCATCCAACCCCCTTCTGATCTTAATTTTATTTTATAAAATAAAACGTTGTTTGGGAGGTGTTAATTTATCACCTTCAAGAACGACATGTCTTCTTTTTTACTATACCACATTCAAATCTGGTATTAAACCATTTATATTGTTGAACCATATTATATTATATGTATTTTTTCTTATTTAATGTTATGGGACTTACTTAGGTACATATTACTAAATGATAAAACAAAACATGTTCGTTGTGATCCAAAAACCGCCCAAATTAATCTAATATAATCATCATTAAATTATTAAAAAATGATTCATCCACTTGGTATATAAAAAATTAATTATAATATCATCTAAACTCATATAATATCATTAGTAACATGTAATATTAGTTCTTTATGTTTATCTGTCTTCTAGATGAACTTCCATTCACAAATACAAGTGAATCATTCAAGAAAACCATAAAAAAAATTCCTGAACAATGTATTAAAACTAAATAACTCCTCCAAAGGATCATAAAATAACATAATGAAACCATAATGAACCATATTAATGTAAACAAGGTTTTGGAATTTTTAATTAATTAATATAATGCGGTTATACAAGACATTAAAGTGAAGAAAGCATTTAGATACACGGTAAAGGGAAATTCTCGAACCCAACTTTCTTTCTTTGGGTTCTCCCTCTTTCATTCAATTTTCAGTATGGTCACTCCTTAAATATCATTTTTTTTATCATTATCTTACCTTTTCTGAGATATACATGTTTTGCACTGGATTTTAGGTCAAAGAAAATTTTTCCAAAAGAAATCTTCTTTCCAAAACATACCTTTTAATTCTCATTCAAGGTTAATGGTCCTTCTAGCCAGCATGTTATTCCCAATTTCTTTTGGGAACCCAAAATTTTTGAATGTATTATTATGAGATGAAATCCATAAATTTACATGGGTTATTTATGTTCATTTTTATATATTTTTTTTGTGGCATGCATGATAATCATAATGTTATGATGTGACGGGTGCACCCAGAATTATATAGCATAAAACGAATGTTATGATGTGACGGGTGTGCTCGGAATTATACAGTGCTCTAATGCATTAAGTCAAGTGATGAATCTCATGAGTAAATGGGAAATGATGCGTGAACATGATTCCAGAATATTTTACAACTATGTGTGGTAGATGACCACTAAAACACAATGTTTCATTTTTATGGATTTCCACATTTAAAGTATTTTATTAATGATTCCTCTCATGATTTTTTAGATGATATTATTATTATGATCACCCCATACTATATTGATCTTACACATCCTCTTACTGGGATTTTTTCTCACCCCTTTTTGATGTATATCATCATGTGACTACATGTACTAAGGATAGTCCAAGTTCCAATAAGAATCTAGAGAAGAAGGAATTAAATAAATGTGGATTTCTGATATTGTAAAAGCTATGTATGGTCCTAGTTTTCCAAAAAAAACTAAACCGATGGATCCTCATGGTGTAATACTATCATGTTATTTATCTTTATAATGATGTAATACTAATGTAAGAAAAGGCCGGGTAATTATATAGAATGAAACACCTGGAGATTTTGTGATTTTTTTAAAATAAAGTGAACCTTTTTATATTTTTCTTTAAACTATAAACAATTTTAATCTTGCATTCTATGAAATAATATGTTTATTTTTCATTATACTCAACACTCAAATTTAACAAACCTAAATATGTTAGTAATATTATTATTTAAATGTTCATATTATAACCTAGAAATTTAACTTAGTGATATAAATAGTAATTAATAATTATTAAATTTTATTTATAATTATTTATATAATGAAAAAATATTGATAAAAAAGTACTTAATGTTTAGAAAAGTATTTATTTTTCGGAAAAATGCTATTTTCTATAAAATATTATTTTATATTCTGAAAAAAGAATAAAAAATAATTTTCCAAATTTATGAAAATTTATTTGAAATAATAAACTACCTCTTTCAAATATATATGTGAAACTTATCTTTGAGTGAATTTTTGAGTGTTTTCTAAATATATATAAATTTTAGTTCTTAGTAAAAAATAGTTTTTTTGTTACGTTTTTCATTTATTTGAAATGGTTTTAAAAATGTAAAAAAATTAAGATGGTTTGAAAAGTAAAATTAGATCAATAATATAAATATTATTCCAATTTAGATCAGTGGAACCAATTTAATACAGAATTTTGATATAAAAACTATGTAAACATTTAAACATTTTCTCTTTCAGTACATGGTTTCTCATCACATCTGTATGATTAGTTTTAAATTAATATTTTTACACTTATTTTAATGGTATTTAGAAAAATAGATTACATATTTCTCATTAGAATAATTTATATCATCTAATAAGGTCAAAATAATTATTGACTAGAATGAATAGTAAAAAGAGTGAGCATTATTTACCACGGTTAAGGTAAAAATATGTTTTTTGGGTGTTAAAAAGATAAGGGTTATAAATAACAAAAAACATGAAAAAATAAATTTTGATATCCATATTTCAAATTAATATCTTATTGGTTCAATAATTTCATGTTTTGGGTACTTTGGACATGTGAAAAACGTGGTTGTTCCTTTTTCTTTTGAAAATTTATATATTTTCCACTTACCACACTTATAAAAGTACATCCCATATCAACTTCATTTAAAACATATAAAAATCATTGGTTTACACTAGACATACCCAAATAACATACTTACTACCCTCAACTTATCCTAGAAGACTTATTTTTGTTAGAAAACTAGCCTAGGAAGGACTTTGGTGCAAACTAAAAGTTGTTTTCTCAGGAAGAGTTAAAGTATCTAACTAAGAATTTTATTTTATTTGTTTATCAACATTATTAAATTATTATATAAACATGATTATATAATAACATATGTATCTTACACATAATTATATTTTTTATTTTATGTTCATGACATAAAATCTTTTAATATTATAACAACTCAGATATCATATCATCATTCGTGTGTATGATAGACTATCGCCTCATGAACTGATGTTATTAAATTTTCATAACCACATCTCATAGATGGTTATAAAAATGGATTTTTTTGTTTATATGTGACATTTACTATATCTTTATGCTTCTAAAATCATTATTTCACATATTTATTATTATTGTTTAAATTGTGGGAATACCATAACATTGTCTGTGTGTATGGTGGACTACCACTTTGTGAACTGATGTGATACCTTCACTAAATATGCTTTACATGGATCATAATAAGGATAGTTTTAAATAAAAAAGTGATATATATGAAATAAAAAAATGTTTTTTAATTATAATATATTATTTAACATTTTTTCTATTCATCCATTGAAAAAATGGAAACACTGTTCTTGCGTAAGTATGACATACCATCTCCATGAATAGTGTATTTCATTTTCTATATTTAAATTACTCTAAATAAATATATAATAAATATATATGATATTTAAAAAACTGATAACATTATATATATCATGGAAACCTTATCATCATAAGAGGAACAAAAATAAAAACTCAAATCGTACTCAAAGTACAAAGCAGTTATTGCCCAAAACATGACTTTTAATAACTAATTATGGATAAATAAGAAACAAAAATCCCTAATTAAATAATATATGACATGATAAATATGGGTATAGTTCTATAATAGATATTTTATAAAATTAAATTTATTATATAATATTTTTGAACATGTATAATGTAATTCCAATAATTATATAAGGGTTTTTCGTATCACTTTTTTACTTATTTGAGACACATGCCATATTCAAAACCAATTACATTTATGATATGTATATACTAAATATTAATGTATATTATGATGATTCTATAGAAATTTATGTGTAATTACATATCAATTTGAGGATATCACTTTCACGGGGATTATGATTCAATGTTACTAATGTGGCAGGGGTTTTGTTTAAAATTCTCATTATTTATTTGGATTTTTAATGATTATGTTTTCAATAATGAAATAATATGATCCATATCTTAATAAATTAAATAATTTTATTATCCTATGTTTATTTAATGAAAATATATATTTTCTCTCGATTATCCTCTCTTTATTAGTCATGATTTTAAAATAAAGTTTTTTTACTGAAAATCGACTTCAGTTCTCTCTTCGGTCAAAAAATAATTTTAATCCATTACCCCATGTTCTAAAAATGTTTTTTATTTTATATAAAATTATACAAAACATTTACTAAATTAATTATTTACATGTATAACATTTTTTTTAAAATGAAAAAGTAATATTCTTTTATTTTTTAACCCAAGGCCCATTTGGATATTTCAGAAAATGGGAAAGGAATATTTATTTTAACATGTGTGTAATTTCCCACCATCATGAATAATAAATGTTTTAAATGTTACATTGTATCTTTTAATTGTTATTTTTAATTAAAAGTATTTTGAATATGTTTTATACAAATGAAATCAATGTGGAAAATACTTCACCCAAGATTCTCATTGTGGGATGGTTTTGATATGATGGGATATTATGTGGGATAGAGTGGTTATGATTATATGGAATTTTTGTTATCATTTTTATGATCTGTGATATGCAGGGCATGGTTTTAAAATTCTAATATCATGTTCTCATACCCTTATGCTCATGATATTATTATCTGATCACTAAGAATGCCCTTATTAAACCTTACTAAGAATCTAATCCCACCCTTTATTAAATATATTATACCAAGGTTATAGTGAAATGTTTTATTTATGATATTTCTGAAAAGGGTTCTTATTTTGGAGAACTATTTTTGGACATGACATAGGTCACATATGAATTATTTTTTTGTGTTTCCATGTTTCCAAAAGAACTATTTTTCTCCTATCATTGCGATTGTGTTTGTGCAATGTATATAATATTCATAGACACAATGTTATATTTATATGTGATAATGTTGGGGTATTTATATGGAACCAGTTAATTAAGGGACATTGACCACTATGGAAGTCTTAGGAGTAAAACTGAACTAATTATATGATGGAATTATGAGTGAACCCAATCCACTATGATATAATTTTTAGTGATCATAGGATAAGGAAATGATTTTATAGGATTATATGTTTTCCACAAACTTATATCTTATTCCAATGTTATTCCACTTTGTATCTTATTATTTAATTACTTTATGATTCAAATCTTATGAACTATAATTCTATATTCCATGACACAATGTTATGCTATATAATATATAAGGAATGGGTATCAAATGTAAATATCAAGTTCCTAAAACAATACGCTCATTTAATGTTTAATTAGTCCTTGATATCTCCTTCGGTTACAATTTCTAGCTATTTGAGCCCACCCTTTCTTATTTTTCCATTCCAAATGTTAGGAAGGAAGGTTTTATTTTTCATATATCTAAGAAGGGTTATAATTTAGAAGAAAATTATGGGAGATGATGTGGATCTCTTATGTTTAATTTCTTTCGTGTATCCATGTTTCTAAAGATAGCAAATCTATATGATTGAGGAACGGATCTTAATGTTATGTATTTATTATTCATATAGTGAGATGTAATATTTATGTATTAATAGTATGGGTCTCTATATACATCATGAAAATAGGACCTCTGGGAGTACCACATAGATTTTAACTTTATAGATAATGGAGAAAAAAACCAACCATAACTAAAGTAAAAAATGATATCATAATACAATCACATTGGATATAAACTTATCATTTCCCTCATTATTTCTAAATCCTTATACATTTATATCTTTGAGTATTATATACAATCAATTAAATTCAATTATTATACATTTAAACATCCACTTTAAGCGTCTATATGTTTTTATTACATTATTATATTTGGTGATTCAAAATTTCCATACGTTCACTACAAGCTTCCACTTGGTCACAATTATTTTTTATCATTTCAAAACAATTTTCCACATCTTTTACATTTTAATAAACTAAAAACTACATAATATTCCACCATATAAAAAATTACATATAATCATTTTAGCATTTTTAATATCATAACCACTCTATCCCACACATGACAACATCTCAACCCTTGAAAACACTTCACCCAATAATCTATAAAATATAATATATAATTTCCTTCTCTCAATAACACTTTTGTTACACCTCATTAAAAAATTAGAGCTGATACTAATTATGAAATAACATATATATATACCTTGTAAATCCTCATATCATTTAATCTAAATATACTTTCATATAATTATATACTATGTAGATTAATAAAAATTAATTATAATTGAACATGGATATCAAGTGAGATTAAAATTATTTTGGAAATAAACACATAAAATACCCCTTCAGTCATAAACACCAATAAAAACTAAATTGTAATCAATAATTTTTTTAGGACTCTTCGATAACACTTATTTCTTTTCATTGACACTACACTATGAGCCTAGTTTAATTTCCTAAAGGATTTAAATCACTATTTATTTATTAATAACTTATTTTCCAAAATTTGATATATTTCACCTATAGAATAATCCAATTGAAATTTTTTCATCATATTCTTAGAGTTAACTTTGAATTTATATATCATTTCCTCAAAATTTTCAAGTCGAGTTTCTTCATGTCTCTTATATTGTTAGTATTTATTCTTTACTTTCAAAAAATATAATGTATATTGATTGATTTGGAATTTTTATTATTTAATTTTATCACTACATTCATCTTCAGTTAAATCATATAATCTACGTTGTAAAGGAATTTATTCTTTTTTATCTATATATTTATGATCATAGAGTTCATGTTCATAATTTGTTTTAGCATAATAATTATCCATATTTCACATAAAATCATGCATAAAACATATTCCAAATGATTTAATAATCTAATTTAATGCCTCTTTATCTATTCATTTGTTTCAAAAACTATAGAATTTACAATCCATTATACAAAATTTGATTTAGTTTTGTATATTATTTATATAAGAAAAATTCACCAACAAAATCCTTTTGTAGTGTCTGCCCATCTTTGTGAACAAATTCTTATAATTTCATATAGAATACCTTCTTATAGTATAAAATGTTAATTTTTCAAATCAGTTATCCTATAATTGAAATTTATCTCTAGATTTGATTCTATTTACTTTTTTAGCACCCATATTTACTAAATTTTTCATAATTTTGGTTTAATTAACGGCCATAATATTTTTGAAAATAAAAAATGAAAATTGAATTGTGAAAAAATTATCATATTTTTTCAAGTGAGACTTCAAATTTTAAATTTATCATTATAGTATTACATGGAATAATGTGATTCAATTAAGTTTTAAGCTTAGTATTATATGGATTCTAGACACATAGTTTTCATGTTTTGTCTATAAATAGAAAATTTCCCATTAGAAAAACATACAATTTAATGTAATTATAAGAAGAGAGGAGTAGAATCTGTGATAACGGAAATGAATGATCTTGATAAAATTTAGAGGTAGGATTAATAAGACTCAATCAGAGCTATTTATTCATTTTAATTTGAGAGTTTAAATTTTTTTATATAACAGTTGTAGGGGAAACAATTGTTTTAGTTTTAGTAATAATACCAATAATATTATAATAACAATAATAATATAAATAACAAGAATAACCAAAAAACAATATATATTTATGGAAAATCGTGATGTTTTACAGTGTCCACCAACCCCCTAATTTTGTTACTATCATGAATTACGGTTATAGACATCATAAAAAATGTCACTTGTGAGACGGAGGACCACTTTTTAAAAAATTATATAAAAAATATGGTGGAGGTCAATTAAGGGTGTTTAAAGAGAAAGTGGGGGTTCACGCGCGATATTGGTTGCGTCTCAGATCATATTAATGAGTATGGGTATAATTATGCCATTTGTGGTAGTGGGTAGATGAATCAGTGGAATTTTTGAGTTAGATAGTCGAATATAGTGGTGGAGTGGTGGTTCCCTTGGGTGATAAATAATTTTGGTAACTAGGGTTAATGGTTTTAGAAGTTGGGGAGATAGAGCATAACAAGTTTATCATATGAGAAGATGGTTAAAAAAAGGAAACATATTATATCTAATAATATTTTGGTTTAAAGAAGTCAAACCAATCATATATATCATCTAACAAAATGAAACCGAACTTGTTTTGGTTTTGTGGATCACATAATCCTCATCATCAACCTATCTTGAGAAACACTATAGGCCTACCCCAAGTATGACCCAAAAACATGTTCCCATCTATTTTTTTGTTTCCATGTTTTAATCACCACATTTATGGTGGATTCAATGATTTTATATCATTCCATGTGGAATACTTCTTATCCACCCTATGAAATATTTAATCCAAATTATACGAAAAATAAATATATTCACCCCTATTAAATTTTAATAAGAAAAAAAATATATTTCACTCATCTTTACATTTAAATAATCATAATGATGTTTTTTTAATTACACTAGAGTTCTTTTAAATATTGTTTTTAGAATTTTGATATTTTAAACAACAAAAGTAATTATGGATCAGTCTAAAAAATAGTATGGTTGGGTTGTTTTATGTTTTTCCATAGTATAATACAACAAAAACTTTTATTGGGTTATTGGGAACTCCTAATATCGAACCTTTTTGAAAATATGGTTATAGATGTGGATGTGTGTGAACATAATTTAATAATAGTTATGGTGATGATAGGAGAATACAAATATCGTTATATAATCCTTGATCATGTGTGACACTATAATTACTATTTATGATAGGTGATTCAACATAATATTAAATTTAGTAACATTATTTATAGTGAAAAATAGTGACAAACACCAATAGGGTCCTCAATATTCAAAACATAAATTAGTGTTATGAGTTATGAAATTATTATTGAATACTCTTAAACAAGAACAATCTATGTGATGTTACAATTGATGTTATAGTAAACATATCTTCTTTATGATTTATAAACAATAGGTAGTGTGCCAGATGTGTGATTACATGATACATTGGGAATTATCTACTTATTTACTATGTGACTATGATGGGATAAAAAACATACAAATAAAACTATATTGACATGCCTTTAACCAAATTTACTAACCTCAATGGTTTTACGTAGAGATTCATATGTCTTGGTAAATTCATTAAGATGGAGAGTTTACAATTGTGTCATTATAATGACCAAGATAGATATTAATCTAGGGAATCATATTATATTGGATCATAATATTGATGACCATAGACTCAAGTGTATAATTTTTATTTTTGTACTCTTTCATTTGGTTTTAAGGAAAACTTATTATAGAGGTGTAACTAATTTGCGAGTCTAATGATTTGTTTTTATATTTATCTGGTATACATTGTACTTAATGGATGTGTGGTTTTATATATGTTTATGTAATTATATTTTTGGCATCAATTCATATATCCTCATTTCTTAGATGCGCCTGAATGGGAACTCATGTGGTATTTTATAATTTCATGAATACCACCTATATACATGGCTATGTGAATTCTGATTACTATTATGGGTTTTTCTCTGAGGTCCATCTGTATAGAGATAATTTATTTCAACTCATTTACACTCCCTTTGAAATTTAAGGAATAATGGAGGAATGAGTTTAAGTGTTTGTGTTCAGGTGTCACTTAGAAGGACCTATTACCTGAAGGTCATTCTATTATGATATGTCTAAGATTTCACTTATTTTTATGTGTCTATATATATAGTATTGTTATTTGGGGATTTATTTGTATTAAGATATTGGAAATGGTATTCTCTATTGAGATAATATTATATTAGATGACTTATAGACATTTGGGGTACTTTTACCTATTGTATAATATCTTACAAGACCTTAAGGATAATTGTATCCATATTGGATTTTGATATAACATATTATAACATAATAAATGAATAATTACATGATTCATAATAAGTATTACATTTTCTTACACTTTTGGATATTTTATATGTAATATTTTAGATAATTAGGAAATCCATTACATAACTATGTGGAAATTTACATTCTATGTATATTTTTACTAAAGAAATATTTTCTCAAATTTACATCCTAACTTCATTTAAGACAATTATACTTATTTTATAAAGAGTAACTATATTATAGTGATTGGACATTATATAGTTACTATGAATTATTAGATCTGGTGAATGTTTTTGAATATTTGGGGAGTGATAAAACCAAAGTAAGAAATATTAATATAATAGAATCATATTACATAGATACAAATTTTAAAATCCATGAAATTTATTACATTTTCACATTAATACTTTTATAACATAAATTAAACTTATCGACATTATAATAACAACCTTTTGTTAAAGGAAAAAAATTGAAACCTATTAGTATCGTATAAAATCATGATGGTAACATGTATTATATGGGAACTCAAGAAATCATACCAAGAAAAACAAACCCCTTCACTATTAAATGTTTAGGAATTTTATTTCCTCAAAAAATTAAAATATTTACATAAAAACCCATATTAATCATGAAATTAGTACCATATAGAATCATATTCATAACTAATGTTCAACAATGTTTTACCAAATTTAGAAATAGATAAGTTCTAGTAAATCATATTGGAGAAAACTATCATCTTATCTTTCTAAATTTTAGCATTCAATGAATATTCATTACCTAATGCATTAAATAGAAATATCAAGATCACCCAAAATCATGATATATATTGGGTTCATCAATCATAATTTATTATTATCAAGTACCATATAATTGAAAAAAATATTCTTGAAATTTTTATCATAAAACCCATGAGACCTATATTAGACCCCATAAGCAAAAGAACGTTCTAATCTTGGAAAAAAAATTCCATTTCTTTTGAAAAATAATTAAGAAACAATATTACCAAAAAATGGGAAAAAATATTTATTGAAAACCCATGAAATAATGTAGAGAAATAATTATAATAAATAATAAAAATTACTATGATAATGGTATGTCAATGCACATGTGTTTATAAAATACATGATTTTACATATCAGTAAAACAGTCAACATGACCCATATGATAAATCATAAAAACATTCCTTTTAAAACATATATAAGGTATGTAATAAGTATTTGGAAATTTATTTTTATAATATTTAATTTATAAATAAGAACCTTATTGGAACACATTTAAGAACATGTACATGGGGGAGAAGGATTTTAAAAGAATATTTTTAAAACTATTTTATAGAGAAATTCCTTACCTCAATTCCCTTATAGATTTATACATTATCTAAATCCTGAATAATAATATAATATTATTTATTTAATTTATTAAAAACATTTTTACGTTTATCTATATTATAGTTTTTTCTTTTATTTCATTTATGTCTATATCATATTTAGTTACTAAATATATTCAGTTTACGTCAGACGATTTCGATGTTTTTAGTTCGTAACAAAAATTACTATCAGCAAGTTGACCATGGTCAAATGGATCATTATTAAATAATAAATAAAATAATAAAAATGGAATAATTATCATTTTTATACATTAAATATACCATTCTAACCAACCATATAATGTGGTAATGAAAAATAAATCATGTCAATCCCTGGAGATAGTAGACCCTGCATACTAATGAATGACATTTTCATTAATCTACTAGTTTGAAAAGAAGTAAAATAGATCAAATTTAAATTTTCATGAATCTTAAATATGTTATTAATAATTTTTTTTATTAATTTGTTTCATCATTAGTATTATCCATGGGGATGGTAATGAAAAATTAATCACATATCTTCATAGAGGTGGCAGTTTACATGTATGCATGGGTGGTGTTATTATTTTCCAACTGATGGAAGGTGAAGAGGAAAATTAATATATTATATTTTAAGAAAATGTATTTTCATAAATATTATATATTACATTTTATTGAACATTTATCCATCCATATGACCTAGTAATGAAAAATGAAACACATCACATCATGGAAGTGTTATTCCAGACGTACAAACAAGCAATGTTTTCATTTCCCATAGGATGGAAAATGTGATGAAAAATATTTTTCCTAAAATTATAATATTTTTTATTTTAAATGAAAATAATGTTAATATATCATCTTAGTTGTATAATATTTTAAAGAGTTATATAGTAACATCCAAGATTTTAAAGTATGATAAATTATTGTCTAAAATAATTTTTTCAGGTTCAGAAGGGTTTTAGTAGTTCTTATAGGATTATAGTAAAATAATTTCATATAGGATATTTTTAAATCTTAATATTTTATACTATAGATTAAATGTCATGAGGAATATTTGGTAAATCAATTTGGCCATTAAAATAGTTTCAAAGAATAAATCAATATATCACATCATAAAATAAACACTCTAGATTTTTATCCTGAGGAAAAAAGTTTTTCAAAGGATATTCTTTAGGGGGAAATTATGCCATAAATTTATGGTTTGTGGAATAAAAATATTTTCAAAATTAGGTTTTATCTGAATATCACTCAACTCCATATCATCTCTTATTTTTTACCCATATGTCTCAAACTCTAAGCAGTTCCAGGATGATTTTTAATTTATCATCATCTTGTGGATGGATTAGTTTAGCGTTCAATCTCTTGTTCGGTTCCGTCAGTTATCGCTATTTGGATTCCTTTATAATTATTCATTCTATTATTATGATAGCATCATTTCACTATGTTTATGGATTCAACAACCTAGTGATTATTTTTTTGATCCCTTATATAAATGTTTTGTGGTCCTCATTTATGGGTTAACCCTTATATTGGTTGTGTTTCATCATTCATAGATTTCAATGTATGTATGAGATAACCTATCTTACAAA
Organism: Viscum album; assembly: GCA_963277665.1. Classification (NCBI taxonomy): domain Eukaryota; kingdom Viridiplantae; phylum Streptophyta; class Magnoliopsida; order Santalales; family Viscaceae; genus Viscum; species Viscum album. The sequence continues at coordinate 1,781,932,784 of OY728157.1, forward strand.
CCTTTTTGATATGTAATATTATTAAAAATGTGATAATCATTGATAATTCCTTTATCTATCATTCTCTGTTTCCTATAGTGGTGTTGCATCTCATCGTTATTCATGTGTATCCAGAGATTGAGGTTGATGGTTCCATATCAAGTATATCTTTTGATGAACCTTAAATGATCTAGTTTTTCACTTTTTTATTATAAATATTATGTCATGATTTTTTTTCTTTAAATTTGTTTTTGAGGAAAAATAGTTTTCCCCTTATTTCAGTAATGTAATGTATTTTTAAAGCATTGTGAAATGGATTTATGAAATCGTTTTAAAATCGTGTTTTTGATGAAAATATTTGAGACATTTAGCACATGGGATGACTTTCTTACATAGGTGGAAGGTGTATTTATTGGTATTTTCTATTATTTCTATTGTGGTGTTAACTTATGGGGTGTTCCTCTACTCTCCAAGAAATGTTTCCTAGGGACATGATTGATATTATTGGGGGGTTTACTTTCTAGGGTGTTCCTCTACTCCCTAGATTTTATGCATATATCTAGGGGCTTAATGTGTGAGATTAATTATTTTTGGGAGTTATTGTTCTATATAGATCGAATTCTAGTGATCATATTCATGATTTACCTGTATTTTTTCTTGTATTTATCATAATTTATTACACACTATGATGTATTTAATATTCCTTGAAATTTTTTTATCGAGATTATTTAAAACTATTGAAAATGGGTAAATGTTTTTCCATGATTTTGATATAGAAATGATTTAACTAATTATCAATATTTTTTTCTTATAAATTTATATATGTTTGTATTATTATATAGACACTTGATATTGAAAACCTATATGGGATCCTATTGACCCCATTTAGATCACACCCTATACACACCTTAAACGGTTTGTATACCTTATATTGTCTTTTGATGATAGAAAAGTAAAGTCACCATAGTGAGGTGGTGAGGTATATGTCTGTTGTTTATAGGTAGCTGGTGATTATATTATTAATCATTTCCCTCATATCATATAGAGTAGCATTTCTTTGTTTCATATGTTCGTTCCTATTTTTTTCGGAAACATACCTTTTTTTATCAAGATTTCTAGTTGTGTAACTAACATTATTTTATTTTGGTTTTGGAATGTATTTATTTTATCTTCATTCCATTGTCTCATTATGTTTTATTTAAATATTATATGTATCGTTATTTAGGTTGGGTGAAACCAATCCCTATAGTTTATGGTTTCTGCTTGAGCACTAGTTGTTATCCCATGGGGATCATGAACACCATTCAATCAGGTGTAACATCCAGTTGGGTACTATTTTGGAGGGTATTCAAGTTTGGTTCATTAAAAATTAGTATTAGAGGTTATCATTACATGATATTCCTTGTTTTGGGATATATGATAGGCCAAATATGGGATTTTTTAGACTTGAGAAGTAAGTTATAGTGAGTTTTCAGATAACATTTCTCTGAAGAGCCTCATGATACCATGGGATGTTGGGATGCTTGTCTCATGTGTTGATGTTTTATGTTAATTTTAGTTTTTTATTATGGGTATTATATTTTTAACTAAAATTATTATGTTTTATGATTGTTGTTCTTTGTTTCTTCCATTTAGTAATATGCCTCTAAGACATCTTCCATGGGATCCACATGAAGGAGCTGTGGGAGATACTCCTCAAGTGAATCCTCTTACGTATATAAATCTCATTGATATAATATATTATGATTTATTATGGACTGTAATGAGACATGAGTTTAAGAATCATCCATTGAGGCATATCTAGTAGTTGGAGGTGATATATATTGATCACATGAGTTATTACATAATAGGCCCCCAAGTTTTAAGTGAAAAAATTAACCATAATTGGTGGAGGAATATATGTAATAGAATGTTAATACCTTCAAATTCTTGGATAGATATAATGATATCAAGGTGAAGTTCACAATTTTTAGACTGAAGGGCCCCATCAAGCGGTGGTAGGATTCCATGGTAAAGGTGGACCAACATGTGGGATTATATTGGAAGGGTTTGAAGACCCAATTACAATAACAGTTCTTCTCAGAGTATCTAATGACGAAAAGTCTTTAGTAGTTCTTGTGGTGTGATGAGAAAGAAGAAGGAGTGGAATGATAATTATAGGTGCACTAGAGGTGGTTATTAGTAGAGGGCCCCCTTTGAACCATCAAATATACCTACTTGCCCTCCCCTAATAGGTTATTAGTGTGGTAAGGTAGGTCACACCAAGCATAATTTTCCTACACCCCTAAGGATGTAAAATTATTATGGATGCTAAACCAATATGTACATGTTTTTATATTCCACATATACACCTCATTATGGTCTGGGATTTTCATCTCTGAAGGAGACTACAGTGAAGCAAGATGCATCAAATTATATAGCTCTCCTGGCATAGACCTCCAAAGTGAAGTGCCTTCATGAAGTGGATGACATTATGATGGAGGTTGATGCGGGTCTAGTGACCATGAAAGGTAAAATATTTATTACTTATATTGTTGAGACATCATTATTTAATAATAGTTCTTCCAATTAATTTATATCTTATAATTTTTTTATATGATTAATCATCCAAAAAGTCGCATCTCATTTTTTAAGGAGTTGGTGATGCCTCTAGGAAATAGGATGGATAAAGGGTTTTTGAAGCCCATATTTCCATCTATCGATAGGCGATATAGATTTTGCTTGGGATTTTATAGTTCTATATCTTGATCTATTTTAAATCGTCATTGGGAAGTATTTGATTATTTCTCATCTGGTTGAGATTCATTGTTGACATCAGAAAGATTCATTCATTTCAACCGATGGGATATCTCGAGTATTCCATGAAGAGTTGTACATGAGGCCTAGTAATTCATGACCTTCTCATTTAAAGACTATTATTTTTATTTAAATTATGTTAATAATGTTGAACTTTCCTCTTGGGGATACCTTCTTGTGGTTATTTGAAAAATTCGTAATGTATTACCCTAGGAAATCCCTAGTCTTCCTTTAAATAGGTTTGTAGATTTTTTGATTGATTTGATTTTGGGTGCCCAGTTAATCCTGATACCTTCTTATCATGTGGAACCTATTAATTACAAGGGCCTTAAGTTCTTGATGGATGAGCTTATAGAGAATGGTTTTTTCATCCTAGAGTTTCTCTATGGGTATCCTTATGCTCTTTTCCATAAAGTTTGATGGTTTTCATTGTTTGTGTGTAGAATATTGGAAGTTAAAATAGGAGATGGTTATGAATAATTATGTTATTCCACATGTGAATAACTTATTTTATCATTTAAATGGGGAATAGTTTTTTTATGATCAATCTTTAGTCAGGTTATCATCAGCTCAGGGTCCATGATCATGATATACTGATGCTGGATTTCATGAGTAGGCATGGTCAATATAAATATATTTTGATGGATTTAGATATAAATAAAACTCATATAGTTTTTATTTTGTTGATAAATCATTGATTCCATCATTATCTTACACCTTAATTTAAGTTTCCATAAATGACATATTGTATTTTTCATGATTCTATTAAGAACATTCACACTATTTAGATTTGGTTTTGGAAATTCTAAGGATCCACCAATATTATGGAAATACATAAAAATTCATTTTTCAGATACATGAATTGAATTTCATGGGGGAACATGATTTATGAATTTGTATTGTTAGTTGATCCTAAGAAGTTTAAGGATGTATTTTCATGGGAGGATACAAAGAACAACTTTGTTATTATGCGTTTCTTAGATCTTACAGTATACTATCTTTGGTTCCTCTAGGATTTATCTAATTTTGAATTACGTTTTTCTACTCTTACCAAGAATGGGTTGAAATTCACATGGGATGATCAATAATTTTATTTTTGATGAGTTTAAATGTATTCTAAAATCAGATCCTATTCTGATCCTACTCGATCTGGGTAATGGGTATATAGTGTACTATGATACTTTTGGTGCTGGGATGGGAGGTGTTTTTATGTAGGATTTCTGTGTTTTTGCCTGTGGTTCTCACAAGATTCAACCATGTGAGAAGAGTTATCCCACTAATGTTTTGTTTATTTTGGTAGTTATGCATGTCATTAAGTATTGTTGGCATTATATTTATGGGGAAAGTTTCATATTATTTTGTTACCATAAGTGAATTTTTAATATATTTTCGTAGAAGGAATTGAAATAAATATAGATGTGGTGGGTGGAGTATCTTTAAATGTTTTATTTCAACATTATATGCACCCTAGGGAAGGGGAATTTCGTTGTGGATGATCTCAATAAGAAATCTTCATTAAATGCCTTATTGTAATCAAAGAAAGAGTGGAACCTTATGGGACTCTTCACTAAGATGTATCTAGAAAATCAGATTGATGATTTTGGTATGGCTTGAACTAGTTTTCGATTTTCATTCTGTATCTATGATTATATTATATAGTTTTAAAAACAATATGAATAGTTAAAGGGAATCATGGAAACCCTATGTTTTGGGGAGACATTATTTGGTTGTTCCCTCCCTTCTGATAATATTCGTCACTTTTCTGAATTATTTTTCATCCTTGATTATAGGAGGAGTTTAGTTTTTTTACTACCATAGGTCTTTAAGTTCTGTTCATCTGGGTTTCATAAAAATGTATTATGACATGAGACAAAATTTTTGGTGTTTAGGTATGAAGTGTGAAATTGAAGGATCTGTTTCTTTTTGATACAATTTCCAATCAATAAAGGAAGATAATCTAAAACCTTCTAGTTTTATCCAACCTTTTTTACTACTAGTTTTTAAATGGTATATGATGTTTATGGTATTTTCTTGGAATTCTATGACCTCAATGAAGGAAGAATTATTTTTATTGGGGATGTATCGGTTGAAAAACTATTCACATTTTACCATGATCAGGGAAATAAATAGTGTTGAAGATCTGGGTAAGTTGTATGTTTAGTAGATCATGAGGTTACTTGGGGTTCCCTTATCATCTAATTAAAATAGGGATCCTAAGAATACTTTGAGATTCTGGAAGAGTATCTAGGAGGATGTGAGGTATCATGTTCGATTGATTACATCTTACCATCCATAGACAGACTATCATATAGAGTATTCTATTTATATATTGGATGCTATTCTCTATTCTTGGGTCTATGATTTTTGTGGTTCTTGGTATATCCATCATGGATTTGTTATTATTTCTTATATCAATAGTTACCAATCATCGAACACGATGATCCCCATGAAGGATTGTAATAGTTGTTCATTTAGATCACATATTGTTTGGGAAGAGGTGTGTGATGACTCTCTTATGGTATTGAGTCTCATTCAACAGATTTAGGTGAGGATTTGGGATATACATCGGCATCTGGAATTGACATAGAGTTAGTATAAATCATATATAGATCAGTCATGTATTCTTTTAGAGTTTTTTGTTAGTGACCAAGTTTTCTATAATGTTTCTCTTCAGTTGGGTCACTTTTGGCATGTAAAATATGGAAAGCTAGCCCAGAGATATGTTGGATAGTTTGAGTTCATTGAACATCTTATGATGTTTTCTTATTAATTAATATTTTAGGTTCATTTGATGGATATCAATGATTTTTTCCACATACTGTAGTTGAGGAAGTACAATCCATATCCCCCACATGTTTGGATTTTGGAAGAGATTGATGTAGAGTAAGATGTTTTATTTGTAAGAAAACCAATGAATATCATTGATTATCATGTGAATATATTAGGTGGTATTCTTATTTCATAGGTTAGAGTGTGGTGGTGACATGGATTATATTTTCAAGAATCATGGTAGGACAAAGCACCTGTGAGTTAGTGGTGTCTACATATCTTTCAAGAGCTCCATTATTCTTCATGACTTCTTAGTGATGCAATGTCCTATGGTAGGAAGAATATAATATCTTGGATTTTGAGGTATCTTATTTTCTTATTTAATAGTGTTTTTTTATGTTCAGAAGATTTTTGGGAGTTTTTATAGGAGTCTAAGATGGGCAGTACCTAAAAGTCATTTCTACATCGTAAGACATTAGATTAAAAAGGAAATGTCATCGGGAAGAAGACATAAAACCCTTTAGGTCTTAAAATTATTTTGTGGTTTAAATATATATTTTTTCATAAAATAACAACTTTTAAATTTTAACCAAAAGCGATATGATATATCAAGGATATTCTTTAGGGGTATTTTACAGCGTAAATTTATTATTTAGGATATAAATCCATTTTCATCAATAGGATTTATCGTCCACTCAATTAAATGCCTCTCCTAAATCATTTTCTAGTCAATGGTCTTGATCCATAGGTAGTTATAGGGTTATTTCAGTGTCTCTTCTTATTCCATAATGCTTTTTCTAGTGTCAGATTTCTAGGATAGTTGTTCCACTTATCTCTGGTAAGGGGAATTTCTATTTATTTGTTTCAATATTGTGGCAATGTTATTTCACTAAATTTATGGATTTTTAGACCTTCTAGTGTCTGTTTTTTTTGATTTCTTGTAGACGTTTTTGTGATATCTTCTTAAATAGTCCAACCATTGTGTTGGTTATAGTGCAGTGTTCGTGGTTATCAAGGTATGTGTGATCCGAACTCTCTTCCAACCATAGTTGTTATGGAGTAGTATTCTATTGTGTGAGAATCTTAGATTGGGACTATTATGTTATTTTTCATTCCTTATAGTGGATGTGGATCACATCAGTTTTAGTGTGCATCCCAAGTTTGAGGTAGGTGGTTCTGTCTCTATCCTATTTTAGATGAACTTTTAATTATCTAGTTTTATAAAATTGTTTACAAACAAATTTACATGATTTATTTATTTTTTTGTGTAAATGTGATTTTCAAGAAAATACGGTTTCCCAAATATTTTTTTACAAGAAAATGAATTTATGAAATGGTTTTAAAATCATAGTTTTGTAAAATGATTTGGGAAATGTAGCACATAGAAGTGTTGAGTACTTAGTTATTAGTTGAATAGATAATCCTCTTCCATTATTTCTATAATGGTGTTCACTCAGGGGGTGTTCCTATTATCCATATGCTAAGTGTCTTAGATAATTTTTAGACACTGTTGGGGGGATCAGCTTCTTTTGGTTTTCTTTTCTCCATAGATTCGATGAATATTTCTGAAGACTTTATGTTCATGATTGTATATATTTGGGTATGATTGTGTTAACTAGCTTAATATGTAGTAATACTTAGATTGATTTAATTTTCATTTAAAATGTAATATTTGATTTTATTATATTCATTGATATATATATAATATGTTTTGAAACTATTTTACCTAGTTTTTTAGAGCATCGTAAAATGGGGAAATGTTTTACCATTCTATCAATAAAAAAATGTTTTAACTGTATATCATTTCTTATTTCCCTTAAAATATAATTATTCTCATATCGTTGTGTATAGTAATTACATGGAGCACCTAGTTGGGATCCTACTATGTCTGTTAAGAATACACCAATCACACCCCTTTGGTGGTGTTTAGACCTTATGTATTGTTTTGATGCATGAAAAGGATAGGTGTCGCAGTAAGGTGGAAAGGTCTATGTCAGGTGGGTATGGTTAGTTTATGGTGAGATGGTGTAGAGTTTGTCTCATATAACATGGATTTATTGTCATTGATTTTAAATGTCTATTCTAGATTTTGATTTTTGTTTCCACCACTATTTTCTTTTTTCTATGGAATAAAATTCTATTAATTTCCTTATTTTGTCTCCTTAAATTGTATATATATATGCCATGTATCATGTTTTAGTTTGGTAAAATCATTTCCATTTTGTTGTTTGATGCCATAGGGAAATTTTTTGAGCATGGGGGATTGAGAATTTACTTTGGGCATGTGTAAGATTGGGTTAGTTACCAATTTGTAGGGTATTTCAGGTAAGTTCATTACATATATGAAGAAATAAACATGAACAGACATTATTAATAGTTATACTAATTCTTTGAGGAACCTGATTTGACATACACATTAATTATTTTAGGATTGTAATTTTTTTGAGATCAATAACTCTAACACATAAAAATTGATTTTGGGAATGTATTTTCATAAGTATTAATTGATATAAAGGGGATAATATATGTGAATAAAAGAGGATATTAGGATCCCTTTTATAGATGATGGGATTACACTCTTGTAATAACTCAATGTATTATAAAAAAATAAATAATTATTCATGGTAATGTGGATCTAGAAAAAACCAATTTATAAGATAATAAGGGACAAAGTATCATCAACCTATAAGAGTAAATATAGTACTCTTGACATTATCAATTAAACTTTAGTATAACTAAAATGTCTTACCCTTTACCGTGGTAACTAATGTTTACAATGGTAACAATTCATTATCTCTAAAAATGAAAATTAAATCATTCATAAATTTGAATCTATTAAATAAAATTATTAAATATTTTTTTAATTACTTATTGTACTGAAAATTAGTAAATTAATCTTAATAAAATAATTTATAATGAAACTGAATAATGTTTTTCCAAAAAAAAATGTGTTTTAAGCCTAAAAATGAATTTATAAAAAATAATGTATAACTAATATTATTATATAATTAATTGTATTATTATTATTAAAATTGAACAATTTTACTTTAAACAAATAAACGTAGTTATACTTTTAAATATTTTAAAATAAATGCCAGTTTTTAATAAAATCTTTATTTCTCTACTATTAGCCCAAAAATTAATCTTTTCAGAAAGAAAATAAAAAGTTACCCTATGATCAATTTTATATGATAATATAAAATATATATTCCACTTCTTTAAAATATATTTCATATTTTTATAAAAATAACTTTTAAAACCCAGATAAATATTTATTTATTCGGAAAACACGTTTTGTTTTTTCAACATTAAAATTGATTAAAATATTTAGAGTGAACTTGAATCTATAAAATGTACTTACTAATATTACTAAGGAATGAAATTTGTTTGTTATTAACATTACCTAAGCTGTCACATTCTTCCATAGTTTTGAAATTATTTCCATTTAATTTAATTCATTACTTTAACTTGTGTGGGTAGTTTTGACTCATAACTTTTTATAATTCACATTTTATTCTTCATTCATATGGTTATTCCATAATACCAATACCATGTGAGTCAATTTAATTTATAATAAATTTCCTTTTTATCTATAATCTTAATTGTATTCTCTTAGGAGAAATATTCTCTTCCAAATTAATAATTTGTATGCTTAAACCTGATATTCATCGGAAAAGTATTTTCATAAAAAAATTACATGAAACAAATCATGAATATGAGATAAACATGAAGGTAAGGACACCCATTATTCAACTAATCCCAACATGCTTATAATTTCTTATTGACCAATATACCATGAAAATAATTTTCCATTCTTACCATGACACATGAAACTTCTCTAATGAGGAAAGTTAAGAAAAAAAAAGATCCACTACCTCCAACAAGAGATATTTCATTTAGTTATCTATATAACTTTTTATCCTTCTATGAGGTGATATCATTTTTTTAATCATAATTACCTTCTCCAACATCATTTCTACCAATTATGATCCCAAAAGTATCCTTTTTCTAACATCATCCTAATGTGATGGAATTTGAAACTTCTTTCTATATAAAGCCTCAAAATGGGCCACCTTTATAGTGAAATGAAATATATTATTATATAAAAATTGCAATAATGAATGATGTTGATACCCAAGACCTTAATAATTTCATGGTCAATCCCAAATAATATCTATAATGTTCTGAATTCTTCTCACCAACTATCAATAATATTGACAATGAAAATAGGTTGTGAAAATTAATTAAGTACCCATCGACTAATAAAATCATTTCCATTTTTTGTAGATATAGTATCGTGATATGATACAAAAGAGAAACAGACTCCATGGAATCTTGTTATCTAATTAAAATAAATCCTCAAAAGTAAATCTAAATACCTATTATCTCCAATAGGAGGAAACTGTGTGGGTTTTTTCAATCGATCAATGATAACCTAAATCACATTATTTCATTGATATTTCTTTAGTAATCCGACTGTAAAAATCAAAGATATATTAAACAATTTAAATTCATCCACTATATAAAGATGAAGAATCCCCATTATTATATAGTTTTTATATTTAACTTATTTGAAATTCAATCATTTCATGGAAAAATAAATAGTATTCGTATTCATTCCTCCCCATAGATAATACTCTCATAGGTCTCTATACATTTAAGAGTTTTCAGAAGGAATAAAAACATAGAGCTATAGACGTCACATAACAATCTCATCTTTATCTGTTAATCATTTGAAACACACTACCTCATTCCAAATATCGAAACATTTTTTCTGTAATAAATCCCTAAAACTTACCCTTATTGATCAATTCTAACATTTCCTACAAATCACGAAATTTATTTTTCATGACTAATTTTATTTTAATAATATGACTGTACTAACACTTAAACCAAATGAGAAGGATTTATTTCATGCATATTTTCCAAGGAAAAACACATTTAGTCATTAACAAAAATATCTCATTCCAAATTAATAATGTTTTATGAAACCTTTCTTTTCAACTCAATGAATCAGGGGCCTTGTTTTCTTTCACTAGAAGATAGTGAATCATGAAATAATAGTCATCTATCAATTCAATCCATATTAATGACCTAATTTTCACCTCTTTTTGAGAGAATATATGCACTAAATATTTAGGGTCGATATATATTTAATATTTTACCCCATATAAAATATGCATGTACATTTTTAATGTAAAAACCACCACTACAAGTTGATGATCATTTATAAGGTATTTTTTCTCATGAATTTTCAGTTGATATGAAGAATATTAGAGTATCTGGTCATTTATATTAATAAAAATTCAATTACTTTCATAGAAGTATCACTATAAATAAAAAATTCACCACTTGTTTGAAATGCTAAAACTATATTATTAACCAACATTCCTTCCAATTCCTAAAAATATTTTCATATAATGACATTATATTTCATGGTATTTTTTATTTAAATAGATTATATATTAAATAGTGTTTACACACTATACCTAATTGAAACAAAATAATCCTTTATATATTTTAAATTTTAAATATAACTATTAAAACATAGTTGTTAAATTAGCCGACATAATTGGAAGAAATTGTATCATAGAATTAATTAATAGAATATGAGGAAAAGTAATATGGATGTGGAATAAATCCATAAATATCCAATTTATTTGAGATTGGGAGGGAGGTATCTTTTCTAGGGTTTTCCCAAGATTGAACCTAAGCTGAACTCGAGGAATTATGTCTTCATCAAAATCACTTGTGGGAAACTCATAAGTTTGAAGAACATACTGTGAAATCCATGTTAGCAGAATCACCATCAGCAACTACCACCTCTCGTTATCTTAACCTTAGATACTTTTAAGAGGTTATGCGGGTTTTTTATTACAAATTAGTATGACATAAAAATATAGTTTTTATATGTAAAATTGAATGGTCATATCAATGTAAATTCCATTATATGATTAAAATATTTTTTGGGGTCCCTATATTAAAATGATCATATGTAAATTTTAGAGATGAATATATATATATATCCAAATTTTTATCTAATAAATAAGTATATACCCAAAATAATAATAATAAATATTAGTTTTCATTTTAAAAAAGAAATTGATCAATATGAACAATTTTACATTGTTTTAGGGCTTATTTAAATGTTGAATTCTAAATTATTAAAAATTTATTCTATAAAAATTAAAATTATTTTTGAATTTATCATGGGCATAATATCTTCAGAATTATTTTTACGGTTTTTATAAAATATTTTATTTTTAGTTGAATACTGTAAATTCTATTTTTGAAAATAACATACATTTTAATATATATAAGAATAACATAAAACATATAAAACCATTATCTTGAACAAATATATAACTTCTAAGTAGCATTATATTTTTTAAAGTATCATTTTTGAATCACAACCCAATATTTGATACCATATAACACAAGTAACATTTTTATTAAAAATTATTTTAAATATGTTCGTATTATAACAAGAATTTTAATAATTGAATCCAATGAATTGGTTTTTAAATTTAGAAACATTGGGTCCAAGTTATCTAATACAGGACACATTATTTTTAGGCATAAATATTATGTTACCTTGGGGAAAGATTAGTCACCATGGTAAACCAATTATTTTCAATGATGAATACTTTCATAAATACTATATAATTTTAAAAAATTAAACAAATACATTTTTAAATTAAAAATGAAATATAATTTTTAAACACATAAAAAATGTATTAACAATTATTTAATGGGAAGTTAATTTTAAATAAAAATAATAACAATTAGTTGTTAATTATAATTTTTCTAGAAAAATAATTTTCCAACACATTATATGTTTTGATTTTAAAGATAATTTTACACTATTTAAAAATTGATTAATTTTAAATAAATACCAATTTTTGATTCATCACATAAAAAGTTTGGAATTAATTGTATGCTTATATTTTTATTAATTAAATAATTATCATAATTAATATTTAATTATGAGTAAAGAGTTTTTAAATGTCTAAACTAAGGTTTCCACAATTTTCCTAAATTAACAAGGACTTTAGATATGTAAAAATATTTAGGTTTTCAATTAATTCCTCAATGACTCACTAACCTTCTCTCACCTAAATCACCTAATATTCATGTCTTTCCATTCTCACTCCTTTCTTACCATTCATTTTTAATGAAAAATTCATCTTCCTCACATATAAAAGGGGTTATCTTACACCATTTAGTTAGCACACTCTTATTTTAACATTTCCTTTATCCCATTCCAAAATATCTTCTCTCGAATTCATTATAATTACATAAAAACCATGGTTTCCTAAAATTATCCTATTTCCCTCAAATTTAGTATCTCCGTCAAGGGGAATTTAAAGACATAAACCTAGTTATCACACCTTTATCAGCATTTCATTAATATTATTTCATTTCTAAAAAAAATGTAACTATACTAGATTATATAATTAATAATAAATATTGTGTTTATTTTTTATTAAAATAATGGAACAACTATTATTTATTCACTTCTGTCTACTAAAAAACAATAATCCTCGCTAGTGTGTGTTGGTGATTTACTACCTCCGCAAAGCACATAACCACCTCTCATGGATGGTATTAATGATGGTATTGGTGAATAAATAATATTTATATAATATATTTATGTATTTGAAATTATCAATTACTATCCACCTAAACCCATCATTCATTGAGTAAGAACACTGCTTATCTTGCATTCTATGTACTATTTCCTCTATTAAGAATCATTGAATCAATTTTCTTCTAGTTTTTTACTTATTAATTAAAATATATTAAAATATTTTTCACCATAATAAAAAAAATCATTATGATTATGTTATAATGACACTTGAGAAGAAACATATTTGTAATCACACTTACTAATCGAGGTAAAGCGTGTTCACGTTTGAGTCAGTTGGACCACCGACTTGAACAATGCTATGAAATTATGTCATGGAAGATTATGATAATTAACTTAATTTTATAATATAAAATAAATATGTAAATAATAATTAATTTTGGTTATGTTAAGGATACATGAATATCAAACTCAATAATCAATAAAAACCCCTTCAATGGTTGGAAATCACCGAAAAAATATTTTTCAATTTTGTCTTTTTAAAAAAAATATTAAAGTACTCATGAAAAGAAATTTAAAAATAATATATCATTATAATTTATCCCTCATAATAACATAAATGAAAAAAATCATAAATAATGGACATGGACCCTACTCTTATGAATGTTCTACAAATGGAAAAAAAATTAAATACATGATGTTGGAAAATAGGGAAAAAACTAATATATATATGAATAATGATTGTAATAGAATATTGGAAATAGTTTAAATTTTTAGTATGTTTGTGAAATGGTATGTTAAGATAGTTATTCTTTTTTATAAGAGTAGTTCATTCTAATATTAGAGGATACAAGGAAAATGTTCTTTTTTCATACTTGAATGGTTTAAGACAAGTTTATGTTATACACCACGTTTCATTTTTGGGGGTGTAAATTACAAATACCCCAACCCTAGTATCCATATTTTGATGGTAACTTTATTACATATTCATAATATACAATGAATTTCATACCAAATACAACGAGCATGTACCCTAATGGTACAATATTCTACATGGCATCCAAAAGACCCAAGATCAAATCTGGGCCGAGGAGAATTTCCGTCTATAGAAGAACTATAGTAGGGGGTACTGTAGTAGTACTGTAGCAGCAGAGGGACTGTAGCAAGTACTGTAGCAGCAGATGTACCGTAATAGATACTGTTGTAGCGCGAGTACTGTAGTAGAACTGTTCACTGATGGGTCCTTTGGGCCAAAATATGGGCTTTCAAGCCTTGTATTCAGGCCACTTGGCCTTGGGAATTCGGGCTATGTAATGCGTCTCCTCTACTCAATCAAAAAAGAGGTCTTTTCATTAAATAATAAATTGAGGCTTCAGCCCCAACCTTTTAAAAAAATGAATTTCATCCCAAATGACAGAACACTTTAGTATTTTTTTAAAACATGATACATACTGGAATATTACTTTACAATTTAAAATATAAAATAAAATATTGATAATCCTTTTAGGACACCAATATTATACTAGAATAATCATGTATATCAATCATAATATACTTCTTTGAATCCTGGGAAAAAACATAATAAAGGAGTGAGCTGAGGTGCTTAGTACGGGTTAATTGTAATGGAAGCTATCATAAAAAGCATTAAAAAATATAACAAGGTAAATATCTAAAAAACACACCATTTAATCAATAACATGAGCATAATATGGTTGGAATTAAATATGTCCAAATAATTCTTTATAAAAAATCACATGATCAATAAAACATAAATATATATATTATAATAATATAATAATGACATTGAAATTAATAACTAATCTCATAATGATGTAATTCATAATTTGGGAAATCATAAACATACCATAAAGTCTTCATCAAATACACCATATATAAAATGGTAAGACATAAACCAATACAAGAACTAGTTTGTCTTGTGAGACCTATGACTGCATCTATGGTGTATACTAGGATTCCGTCATCACTTCCCATGTCCAATTAATTACTCATATGAAAGGGGTGAATAATAATCAACACGTACATTTTTAATGAAACTAGAATAAAAAATTCAAATAGATTTCCCTAATGGGTAATCATAATCATAAATCATCCCGTGTAATATGGTGAATGGTATAAAAATACTACACTCCCAATAAAACTGATCATAAAAAATTAAAATATATGATAGATGATATCATAAGAGATCAACCTCATTGAATAATAATATTTTACAATGGATTTTTATATATAACAAAATTCATTAAATGATATAATTTTGAATTCTAGAGGAGAATAACCTTTTTCGCATTCAAAATTACTTATGTCTAAAATGCCAAACTATTATGATATAAAACATTTTATTTAAAAATATCTTTTTAAACATATAAATGAATAATAAAAATGTTAATGAATCTTGAAAGAGAGAAAATATGTTCATTATGTATAAGTTAAATAAAATTCTACTATATTTTTGTTGGAAAATTCAAAGTACCGCATTTAGAAAATGAAAAAAATATTCCTTTTAAAATATTTTTAAATAAGTTAAAGATGTGAAAAAATGACTTAATAAATTATTAATATAATATTTAAAAAAATTGAAAACATTTTTAATATAAATGGATATTAAAGATAATTAGTCCCCAGTAGAGACTTAAACTTAATCAATCTCAAATAATGATGAGATTGTGAAATAATCACTTACCACATTTTAATTTTTCAAATCGTATTCCCCATGGAAGAATAACATTTAAAAAACTAAAACATTAGTATAATAAATAAATTCATGAAATTAAATGTCATTGGGGAATTATATACTCCTCATAAAATATTTTGGTGGCATAATATCAAAATATTCATAGACGAAAGAAAATTGAGACGAAGTTCCTTACAATGATCATATAATTGAAATGATCATTATCAAAATTAATCAATTGAGTGTATTATCTATAAATTCACATAAAATTATTGAAATAAAATCATAAGACAATCTAAACTCATTCAACACATAATCTTATTATTACATAATCATTGAATTATATGTTTATCCCAATGAATGTAAATTTATTTAAGAAACCCATTACCTCAAACATCCCTTTAGTTTTTCATATATCATCATCATGTATAATGGTTTAAATAATGTTATAAATTTAATATAGAACTATATTTATATTCATAATACCTTGTATTATCCTTTTATAACATCTTGGAACTTTTTCATTAATAATATTTCATTATTTTCATTGTTTTCGGTGTGTTTATTTAATGGTTTCATGGTCGGTTCACTTGTGTATAATTAGGGATGTTCTTGTAAAATGGAAATAAAACTAAAAAACTTAAATTAAATTGTAATCGTGAAATTTAATATGTTTAAATGGTCCTATATATCATTTTTCATTCAAAAAATAGGATGATTAATTTGATAAAATGTTAATGAAAAATGTCTAGTTTATTTTGGCAGTTTTTCTGACCATCAAGAACAAGTATACTTTTATTTAATATTATTTCTATATATTAGTAATTTAACATTAAATAGGTTATAAATACCTAATATAATATTATTTAACCATAATTATACTTCTCTGACCATTCTTTATGGTGGTAATGGAAAACGAAAAAATTATTATTCATGGA
The DNA here is from genome assembly GCA_963277665.1 of Viscum album. Classification (NCBI taxonomy): domain Eukaryota; kingdom Viridiplantae; phylum Streptophyta; class Magnoliopsida; order Santalales; family Viscaceae; genus Viscum; species Viscum album. The sequence continues at coordinate 1,781,949,546 of OY728157.1, forward strand.
GATAGTTAATCTCTATAATTTGCTCAACAGTTTTGTTTCATTGAATAAGAAGAGATGGGAAAAGTGATGGATATAGTATATTAAATTATAAATATAAAATTATGGTATATGAATTACACTAGATTTGTTATTATTGTATTGATGAATGTGGTTAAGACATGGTAGATGAAGAAAATAAATTAAGGGAGATTTTTTGAGAAAGTATCCTCTTGAGTATCACATCTTTAAACAACCCCTTATGGAACACGAAAATGCTATTTGGGAAATTACAAAAGCACATGGAAATTGGGATTGCGGAGAGAAGAGGTTTTTGTAGTTAATTTATTATTTTCATTTCTTTTTAGGAGAATGTTGGTGGTGAGGATTGGTATTTATTCTTGATGATGGGTGGGTTTAAGTCATTAAATAATAATTATATTATATTTTAAGCCAACCACATTTTGGTTCCATTAATTACAACAAATTGGTTTGATAATTAATGATTTAATGTATTTATATCGTTTAGTAACACTTAAAACACCAATTTAATGTGGTATTTTTTTATCTAATTTAAGATTTTACCTTTTAACATTTAATCGCAACATTGTTTTACCTAAACTATGCTAAATATTTTTTTATTATTGAAACTATTTTATGACTAAAAAACAAAATGAAATAATAATTTAATATTGAACCCATGATGAAAAAAAATTTATACTATTTTAATTTATTAAATTTATAAAAGTTTTAAAAATCAATTATAAATATGTTACATGTATAACTCATTAAAATAAGTTTTAAAGTAAAAAATGTGGTTTTCAAAATTGCAAAAAATGTGTTTATAAATTTAACAACATATATATTATTTCATTACAAAAATAAATTTTGATCAATAATAATGATTAATAAATATGAATTCACAATAATATAATAATTATTTCACAAGAGTTATGGTATTTCATAAAAACATAATTTTTACTTTTCTACCCAAAAATTATCTTTTTATGAAAATTTCCATAAAAATCAAATATAAAATTTTGACATGTGGAATCCAAATACAAATTTTAATTTTTAAAATAAGTTTTCTAAAATTTTAAAAAATTATTTATATTTATTTTCCCATAAAATGAAATAAAAATTATTTTTTGAAGAAAACATATATTTGAAGAATAACATGACTACTAAAAATTATAAATTCATTTTATTAGGATAATTAAATTTTTATTTAATATTAACTTCATATTTTTTCGTAATAAATTTAATATTATTTACACCCACAAATTTAATTACTAGTTTATAACAGTTGGGTAAAAATAATAATATTTTGGAATTTTTTTAAACTCTCTGTTCTGTGTGACGTAAGCTATCAAACATAGTGTTCTTTTGAAATCATAGTGTGTAATATTATTCTATCCTTAAAGAAATTACGTTATCACAATTTAATCTTATGATTGGTTATCATGGAGTTGATATTTTAAAATAACATTGTTGAAATCCCACACTGGTAAAGGGTTAGTAAATATTTCTCCTAAAAGTGAAAGAATACAAATGTGAATGTGACAACAAAACTTGGTCTATTATTGGAGAAAATTTGTGGGAAGTAAAAACGTGGAAGTGTAAATGAAATATAGTATCATGTTATAATGGAAAGTGATAGAGAAAATGTTCATGAGAATGTTTACTATCATAAACCATTAAATATATGAATTATTAAAAATCCATTGATTTCGTGGTAAGAAAAGTAAATAGATAACTTTTTTATTCTAAAATTAATTCATGGAGTTGAGAGATTATTTTAGTATCCAGATACATTACTCAAGATAATAAACATAGTTTATTTCATTCCATGTTATAAGCATAATATCATCCTTTGGTTATGCTTCTATATATTTCCAATACATATCTCATACCATGAAATGAATATTCCTAACAAAAATTCATCATGCCTAAAGCACTTATGATAATTTGTATGTTTCAGAAGTCATTCCTTTGGCTGCTACAATTTTACTAAAACTGAAATGGATAACATTGTTTACTCAATATGCTAAATTTTACTTTAACCTCAAACAATAATTTAAAATATTCATCATAATCCATTCCCTCAGTAGTTAACCATATGTATTTTCCTAAATTTTTCTAACTGCTTCCAAATCCAAGAATTTAATCAGAAATTTATCCCTGGAAAATATAAAGGAGTTCATAAGGTCACATTGTAATCATCTGAATACACTGATCACATATTCACCTAAAACATTGTAATCACTATAAAAGATTAATGAAAACATGAATAATTCATTATTCCTTAAATAAATCATTTATTTGTCAATATATTCCTTGAATCCAAATATGTTGTAAACTCTAGAATATATAACAGAAACCGCCAACTAACTGTCCAATTTCATGGTCAGAAATGTTATCCCATGATCTTGTCTTTTATTATCTCAATATCGAGCACATATTACAAGAATCTCTTCTTCAGTAATTTATTTTTAATGATTTTATATATTACATTGAATCATTTTTCCCGGTACCATTCAACACAAGATTTCAAATCCATTAAAAAAGGTATTGAAGTACAATCCTAATACATATTTTTAGGATATCATTAGTAATATAAATTTATAAAATATTTTAGAGATCTTACTACCTTATTAAACCATTATATAGAACTCATATTCTTATTCCTTAATACCTACTTCCTTTCATATGTCATTTGTAGTATTTCCATCATTAGTAATATAACCATTACTCATAAATTCCTCACATGATTTCACCAAAGGATATATATTTTCATAATTCCCATAATTAACACATTAAAAATTTTCAATCGTTGATGATTCCGTAGCGGACCATTAGTATAATATTTTTTTGTTAAAACAATTCTATATTTTATCCATTGGAAATTAATTGTTTTGTGTACTTTTATGCACAAAAAAAATTTCTTATTCCTCTAAGAAATTTTCTCACATTCATAAAATATATGAAAATGAATATTTATTAAACCATAGTCTCTACCACATTATCCATAAGTGAATTCTATCCTTCTCTTATTTGGTGTATCTGATATTTGATTATGGTGCATGATGTTAATCATTAATCTTGATAACTGGGTTGGAATAATCACAACATTATTCACTCCAGTTAGTTTTCCATTTAGTTTCTTGACAACATATTGGCTATAAAATTCATCTTTAATGTAGTTACATCTACTTCCATCTGTTTATAAAAACAAATAATCATATTTTGAGAAATTTAAACATTGTGAAAAATATCATAATAATGAAGAATCATTTATAGTCTAAATCATGACACCTTCACAATCTATGAATACTTAGGATGAACCTAGGTTATACATCTTAACGACCAAATCTATAGAATATTATCCTATATATAGAAATATCCTAAACGTTATTTATTGGGTTATGTTCTATAATCTATTTTTCTTAAATCTATTTTCCATGGTATCTACTAGAATTATTGTAATACCAACTTTAATGACACAACCCCTAGTAGCCTAGGGTCAGTGGTTACTATATTAAATTGACATAATATTCAGGGAAGCTCATCATGAAAAAATTAATATTTAATTATTTTTAGAAAACATGGTACATACTTGAACCTTACATTATAATTGAAAATATAAAATACAGCATAGTGAACCATTTGGGGAAACCAATCGTGAACCAATTATTGTTGACCCCAAACCAGTCACATGATTCAACTAGAGATATGTCCCTAGATGCATTCCTAATCCTCCTAAAAAAACTAGTGGTCGAGCATCAACAAAGAAACAAAGGGAAATATTTTTTCTAATAAAATAAACCAAACTATGGAAAAATAAAAGAGCAGCACAAAAGAAATACAATTAACAAACTGAACAAAATTTTTAAACAAACTAAAAATAAAAATAACCAAAAAAAATTAACCGAATGACCAGAATATCTCTATGTGACCTTGAGGATTACACTATGATACCAAAACTGAATATCACCCTCGGTGATCAAAACGAAGATGGAACATACACAAAAAATCAAAAAAACAAGAATAAACTATATACGTGAGTATTAAAACTCAGTAGGCATGCCCAAACAACCTATTAACAATGCATTCCCTTTAGTTAAAGAAACATAAATTTTAGTTTTCAAAAATATTATACATAATCATTTTTTTCAAACATGGACACTATAAAACAACACATGGCCCATTCCCTTTTTCCATTCAAATCCAAATTATTTACCAAGGAAGAGACAATGTAATTTTAACGTATATTTGTATAGTTTTGATTTGGAAATAGGTAAAGTGAGTATAAAACATTTTATAAAAACTTTTCTTAACACTTTGAAATTTGTGACATCACTTTTCACAAAGGTGCACCATAGAATAAAGCATTATAAATAATCCCATAACAAGGGAAATGGAAAAATAGAATGAAAAAGTAACCGATCAACAATTCATCTTAATCATATTATGCAGATAAGTAAGTGATGAATGAAATGGGATAACCTAAGAGCTCAATGGATAATCTATAACATATTAAAAAAATGACTCATCTCAAATGAATGTCACACCCAATGACATTAACTCACCTACATGTTTAATTTCACCCTACGTGGTCTCACTAAGGGTCACTATCCCAATGAGAAGATATTTCCACACTAAGGGCCACTAGCCAGAGTAAAATCCTATACTAGAGTAATAAATTTTCACCAAAAATCCATTATATTTCCCATGTTTCCATTTCATTACTAAAGTGTTGTGATCCAAAAAATCCACACAATAAGAAAATCTCATTCATATACATCATAAATAAGAAACACAGACCACATGTCACCCCTAAGTCAGCCCAATGAACAATCTCATTCCTTCAAACCATTCAATTACAAGGGAGTCTGTTGACATGGACCTCCAAAAACATTCAACATAACCATGGAAATATAATTATCCAAGGATAGTTTTGAAGAAAACCAATTTTAAAAAATCTCCAAACAGTACATAAACACCCTTCGAGTAATCCCATATTTCCAAACTAATACCAACACATTTCCATCACATTTATGAACTATTTATAAAGAACCATACACACACCAGTTTCATGTAAAAAACCATTTTTAAATCCATATTATATATCCAAAACACCATTTCTGATTCCACAAATACATTTACAAATCCAAAACATTCTTTGAAAACCATATTCCTCTTCCAAAATCTAATAAAGAAATTTATAATATACTTGGTTAGTATAACATAACAATACTATGTCATATACTTAAAAAAACAGTTTATTTCTATGAAAAAATTTATTTTAAAAATCAGACTTTACAATTTAATATATAAGGAAAGTGTGAAACACATGAAATAAAAGACTCATAAATTTAAAAGGAAAGTGAAAAGGGAAACCTACTTTAATGTCATTATGCATCAACAACTCCCACCTGAAACATCTCCATAAAGGCTCATGGAAGGAAGATAAAACAAGAGGAACATTAAAAAATAAAAACCCTAATTAAAATCTAATAAAACATGAACCCTAATACACAAGGCCAAGGAAGAATAATAACTCAAGATAAATTGGAAGAAGGGGGAAGAGGAAGAAGAAAGGAGGAGAATATGTTGAATATATAGCCTTAACCCTATATTAAATCACATTATAATCACATAGGTAGGGGTTTTGGGGCCTTAGGAATAAGGGAGGAGCCTCATAGGGTTTTACAAAATAAATGGGGAAGGAATATGGTGATTTGGGCTTAAATCTTGAGGATGTTAGAAGAGTAATTTCACACTTTTAATGACCTTGATAGGTCACACGGTTTCCCCACATGGTATTCCACACCGTGTGACAACAATGAATCCATCACTTCCTGAGATGAACATGATACATGGTTAGCTCATATGGTTTTCCAAGACATGCAGAAACTTTGTACTCTCCTCTTTCCAAGAGAAAATCAGATGCACATTGTCCTAGGGGAGGGCGTATGGTTTATTCTAACCATGCACCAACCATTCTGCACCTGATGTCAAGCCCAAAATCCCCATTATTCACCAAAAAATCCTAGAGAAACTATAGAATAAAAATAGGACCAAAAACAAACAACGTAATAATTCAAAATAAAATCACAGATGTTCTAACACCATTATTATCCTTTATTAACCATGCATATCAATCAAAATTAAATCTTGGAATCACGGGGAAAATAAAACATAATAAAGGGGTGATATTAGATTCTTATTAAGGGTTAAATATATCATAATCTATTATAAATAAGTATAAAATTATTGTAGGGTAAATAACTTAAACACATTCCATTTAATTAATAACATTATCATTACTTGGCATGAATAAAAGATGATAAAATATTTCTATATAAATAATTGCATTATATAAAAAATAAACATGGATATTATAATAACAGAATAATATTATGAAAATAAAAAAATAATCTCATAATGATGGAATGAATATTTTTGGATATCATAAACATACCGTCAAGGCTTCATCCAGGACACCATACATAAACTGATAATACATCAGCCAATAGCCAAACTTGTTCGCGTTATGATATCTACTGATGCATCGAGGGGATATAGAGGGCCACACCCATCACATAGTAATTCCAATTAATTCCTCATATGAATGGGGTGAATCCTAATAAAAATATGAATTATTATTTATACTAGAATATAAAATTAAATTAACTTTCTCTAATCAGTAAATATAATCACAAAACATTCGGAGTAATGTGGTGAATTTTGTCTACATATTTCATTCCAAATCAAATTGATCATAAACCATTCAATAAAATATGGTAGATTATATCATAAAATATAAAACTAAAAGAAGAATAAAACTTAACAAAGTAATTTTTTCATGGATGAAAATACTATAAATTAGATCACTCAAAAATTATTAAAGAAAAAATTACCTTTCACTTTGAAAATAACTTTTTTTAAACGTTGTGCAATTATAAAAGAAAAAAATTTATTTCAAAATAATATTGTAAAATTTTAGAGGAAAATTTAAATCATTAAATTTTCATGATGGAAAAAATATGAAAATTCAATATATGTTAAAAATTATTCCTTCTATATTTTTGTGAGAAATTCATAGAGTACCTCGTTTTGGAAGATGAAAGGAATATTAATTTTAAACCATTTTGAAATAATTCAAAATTGTATAAAAATGAATGAAAACGAAAAGAGGATAATATTTAAAAAAATTAAAATATTTTTATTAAACTTGGATATGAAAGAAATATATTCCTAATAGATACTTAAATAATAGAATCTTGAAAAATTATGAGATTTCACAATAAACTGTTACTACATTATAATTAGTCGAATCATTTTACCCATGATATAATAACATATAAAAAATAAAAATCAAAATGAGGATAAATAAATTCAATATATAAAATTTCAAATTGGTGTTATATATAACTCATAGAATAATATTGGGGAATAACAACAAAATATTCCTCAATAAAAGAAAATTGAGACGAAGCCACTTACAAAGATCATATCACTGAGGTGAGAATTAATAAAATTAATCAATTTTATGTATTCAAAATAAATCCTAATATATAAAGTTAAAATAAAATCATAAAATTATCAAGATTCATTCCCCACACAATCTTATCATGACATAATAAATGATGTATATGTTTAACCAAATGAATGAAAACTGAATTTTGAAATCCCTTACCTCACACTTCTTTATGTTTTTCATACTTCATCCTACTATATAATTTTTAAATAATTTTATTTATTTAATAAAAAAATATTAATATTTATAATATCATTTATAATCCTTTTATAACATTCTACCACCCATTAATTAATAATATTTCATTATTTCCATTGTTTATGGTGTGTTCATTTCATGGTTTAATGGTAGTTTCACTTATGTTTAATTATAGATGTTCTTGGAAAATAAAAATAAAACTAAAAAAGTGAAATAAAATGGTAATTATGATCATTCATAATTTTAAATGGTCTCATATGTAATTTTTATTCCTTACATGAACAGGAATCATGTGATAAAATGTTAAAAGAATTTTTTTTGTTTATTTTCGTATTTTTTCCAACCATCGTGAACTAGTTTCTTTTTATTTAATATTATTTCTATATAATAGTTCTAGAACATTAATTATGTTATATTTTAACTATAATAATATAATTTAACCGTAATATTACTTTTATTAACATCTTTTTAGGTGAAAATAGAAAATGAAAAAAATCATTATTCATGAAGGCGGTTAATCACCATAATTTGGATAATGGTTTTGTTTTATTGAATAAGATGATATGAGAAAGGGGGGATAAAAGATATTAAATTATAAATATAAAATTACAGTATATGCATGATACATGAGTTATTTTGATTGTGTGTATGAATGTGGTGATGATACGCTAGATGAGGAGAATAAATTAAGTGAGGTTGTTTGAGAAAGTTACCTCTTGAATATTACCTCATTGAAGGACCCCTTAAGGAACATTTAATGGATATTTGTGTGAGACCAGAAGATCATTGACATTGGGAGAGTGGTTATGAGAGGATATTTCAAATATTTTATGATCTTCAACAATTTTTTTGAGGAAGGTGGTGGTGAGGAGTGGTATTTATACTTGATGAGGGGTGGTTTTGAGTAATTAAATAATGATTACTTTATATTTAAATACAAGAACATTTGGGTGGAATTAATTCAAATTAATTTTGTTGATAATTAATTTTTTAAAGGTTTTTTAAGTTGTAGAAACACATAAAACACCCTTTTTTATGTTTTTAGATATTTTATGATTTTACCTTTTAACCTTAAGCTGTAATATTTTTTTACCTATACTATTGTAAATATTTTTTAACAATTTTTGGGAAAAAATATATTGAGAAAAATTGAATCATTTTTGGGTTGGTTGTGTTTGCTGACAATGCAGTTTTTGATGGTGATTTGTCGAGTTCTAGAGATATTATTGAAAATCCAAGTTGACAAAGAACCATGACAAATGAATATAAGATTTAGAAGTGGTAAAAAAAGGGAAGATACAAGATGGCACTGTTTTCCAGTGTTTTTTATATTTTTGGGGACCAAAGTTTGGAGTTTGGTGAGCATCACAAAATATTGATTTCCTTGAACATCTCATCAAAATAAGAAAAATGCATGAGTTTTACAAAGATGGGATTCTTGATGTGGATTTCATGAAGACATGAAGAAAGTTTATGCTACTCCTTGTAATTACGTCAAGCTTTGCGAACATCAGCGTTAAAGATCATTGTGACGACGAAGGGAATTGTGAGTGGAGCTTCACGGAAAAGGCGCAAAGGAATTGACAGAATAATCCACAATTACGATGGGCTTTATGATCTAATAATTTTCATGGTGATTCTTGAAATAGAGATAATTTCAGAGTAAATTTCAGAGCTTCGCGATTTGAGTTGATGTGGAGCTGACTTCGCATAGAAGGTTCGAGGTTCGGTGGAATCACCTACATATAGAGCTAGACCCCCTCGAGAGAAGTAGAGATTTTTACAAGAAAACTTTGTTTCTATCAACTCATGAAGGAGGTTTGTGAAGGCAGTGTGCTTTGCGAAAGAAAGAGATTCATGTTGGCTATTCTAGCTTCGCGAAAGTGGTGTGTTTCATGTTGGATTAGTGAGGTTTGGGAAGTAAGTTGCTCTATAACATCTTGAACTCAGCGATGTCCTAATCATTGCAAAGGCTTAAGCTTTTTGAATGACTGAGATTCGCGATATAGTGTGCTCAGCAAGTCAGTGAGCTCTGTGAAGGTATGTTCTTCACGAAGAGGCAGGTACTTCATGAAGGCTTATTTGAGCTTCACAAAACTGGGAGCTTCGTGAAGTAGGGTGGTTTTTGAAGGTATATTCCAAGGGTTGTTTCCCAGGGGTCTGGGGAAATGGTTATTCATCAGTGGATGATATCTGGAGTTCAATAGAGCATCTACATACAGTAGATGATGCAATCATTAGTGATAATGAAGAGACCTACAGGTCTATAATCTATGAGTGGATCTTCTGAAGAAGTAGTGAGCTGACTTCAGTTGAGATAGCAGTGAGTTCTCAAATTTTGAGTGGTTGTAAACTATATGGGACGGTGAGTCCTCTTCAAACTTGTAAACAGTAGTGCACTTATAGTGTATTTGTTACATCGACCCATCACCTATGTATGCTCCTTGGATGTAGCATAGTGAGGGTGAACCAAGTAAAATTGTTGTGTCTTGTGCTTGATTTAGGATTCATTCATACTCAGAAATGAGAATGAGAGAGAAGAGGGTTTTGTTTAAAAACAAAATAAGATCAAAAGGCGCAATCATTTTAATTTGTCATACCCTGATTCACCCCCCACCTCTTAGGCTATCTAGCCTAGTGGACCTAAAAATTGGTATTAGAGGGAAAGGTTGATATAATTGTTTATCTCTCAAATGGAGGTCACCAATTACAAAGGGATTTTGATCTTTGACTGGAACAATTTTCAGCTATTGAATAATCAGATGCAACACTACTACCAATCTTTGGGAATGGATGTGTTCACAACAGAATTTCATTGAATAACTTCAGATATTAATAGTGGGTCATAATCAGAAGAGGAGAGTAGAGAATTGGATGATGATTCCAAGTGAATTAATGATTTAGGTGGATCCCAATACAATGATTTATATATGAAGGAAATGTCATGAAAAACATCACATGACATGTGGTAAAAGATATTGAATATATATGAAGGAGATACAAAAATAAGAGAAGAAAAGTTTTAAGTGTTTTGGATCAAGTTTGATAATCTGAGAATGTACCTGAATGAGTTTGTTGATGCATTATTTGATAGGGTAAATGTTGTAGTAGAAGACATCAAAGGTCTTGGAGAATTTATTGAAGAAATAAAGATTGTGAAGTGCATCTTAAGGAAACTTCTACCTTGGTTCAATCTGAAAGTTTCAGTTTTGTAAGATAATTACCTAAAATAGATAACATTGGATGACCAACACAACACCCTTGTTGCTTATGAAATGAGAAATGATGAGAACGATGCAATAGAAAAGGGGAAATCCAAAGAAGTGGTATTCAGGGCCATGAAGAGTCCCACCATTGAATATTCTAAAGCAGAAGAATAGACAGATGAGGTCGTGTCATTCCTTTCCTCAAATCATCAAAGAGGAAAGTTTAAAGAGAAACTTCCACAAGCATGCTTTCAATATGAAAGGAATGGACACCTTGTGGCAAGGTTCCCCAAGAAGCTCCAAAAAGATGATGAGGATGAATTTTATATTCCCAAGAAGAAGTTTTCAGCCTATGTGAAAGGAAAGAATCAGTTAAAAAGAAATTTCTTTAAGAAGAATAATATAAATTCACAAGAATGTGGCAGTTTAGATGAGTGTGAGGTTGAGGAGGTTGAAGAGATAGAGAACTGAAATGATCATGGAGAAAATGATACGGTGGTAGTTATCGGGAGTACTCAGAAAAGTGAAGAAACTGGCATTGATGAAGAAGAAGAAGTTGAAGGAATAGTTGATATGCAAGCTGAGTTAGAGCCTGCTCTTGAGGAGATTGATGTTTGGAGAGCCAAAACAAACAAACCTAACAAAGTAGTTTGTGATACCAAACTCTATATGCCGCAGTAGGAAGAAGAGATGTTTGAGTTGATGGAAGAAATTGACAAAATCAAGTCATCAACACCATAGGACTCAGAATCGATTAGTGAGTATAAAATCAAGATTTAAAAAATGAAAAGTTATATCGATGGCTTGAATAATACTAGGAATGATCAAATAAAGTGTAATGAAGAACATGAAGTAGAAGTTTTGGGTTCACGAAAAGTGGTTAATGATCAAGAAAAACTCATAATTTCTACCATGACATCAGGAAAGTAGATCAATTAGAAAGCAGAGAAGTTAAAAGTGTAGAATAGTGGTTCGGCAGAAAGGAAGCATCAATTTTTTTCAGATGAAAAGGCTGATGGGGGGAATGATCGAAAACAAAAATCTATGAAAATTGATGTTAGACCAAAAGCACCCAAGGGGAAAATAATAGTGAAGAAGTGACACAAAGGAATTCACCTTATATCAGATGTTATTATTGTGGAAAGATGAGACATTCATAGTATGTGTGTTCCATAACCAAGAGATATCGAAGGGAACAAGAAAAGAGGTGGTAGCCAAAAAGGGAATGGTTCTATAGAACATATTTCGAAGGACACTGTTTTTGGTGTGGAGGATTTTGGCACATGGCCAGATACTATACATCGATCATAAATAGGAATGATCCAATGAAGAATCCAAATTTTCACAAGTAGCAAATCAATAAACCAACAGGAGAGATGAAAATGAAATATAGATTTTCATCTTTACAAGATGAAGTAGGTCCATCATACTCTGAGAAAGATCAAAATCTTCAATCTATGTCGAGTGTGAAGGAAAAAATATAGACTAAGAAGGAAAATGTTGAGAAGGCGGTGGTGATCGAAATTTCCCTTAAGGAATCAGACCGTTATGGTGTGTGGATCATTGACAGCGGTTGCACATCTCACATGAAAGGTAATAAAGATGTTGTTATAGTCATAAAATTTGAAACATAAGAAGTTTTCATGTTTGGACATGATGAAGGCCTGCAAATTATTGGCTCAGGAAAGGCTAGGTTTTTTGGAAAAAAGATGAGATGTGCGGACGTCTTAGTAGTAGAAGGCCTCAGTCACAATTTTTTCAGTGTTAGTCAACTATGTGACTTAGGACATTCTATAAGGTTTAATAAAAATATGTTTGTCGTCAAAGGAAGATATGGGGAATTAGTTCTATAGGGAAAAAGAACAAATCGAAATATCTACCTGGTAAGTGGAGAGGAAGATATGTTCTTTCTGTCTAAAGAGGTTGAAAAAAAAGTTGTGGCATAAATGAGTTGGTCATCTATGACAACCATACCTGGAAGATCCGGTAAAGTGTGATGTAGATAGAGACCTCCCTAACCTATCACACGATCATACTCATAGGTGCGATTCACGCCAATAAGAAAATTTCATCAGAAATATGTATAAGGTAATGGAAAAGAAGTTAACAAGAGTGAACCAATTGCTGAATGATGATGTTTGTGGACCTATCAAACTAAGAGAAATTGACCAAAAGAGGTAATTCATTCTTTTCGTTAATGAATATAGCATAATGGCATGGGTATTTGTTATTTCCCATAAGTCTAATGTGTTAAGCTACTTAAAACAGCACCAGATGGAGTGTGAAAGTATGCTTGGAGGGAAAATTCAAATGTTTCGTACTGATAATGGTACGTAATTCCCAAATAGTTAGGTGGCATATTTTCTCGAGAAACACAGGATAAGGCATCATGTTTTCTTAGTTAGAACTCCCCAATAAGAATGGAGTGGTTGAAAGGATAAATCGGATCATCAACAACATGGACAGAATGATGCTTATAGAAAAAGTCCTACTAGATAAATTTTGGAAGGAAGAATTATTGACATCGGTCTACATTTCTAATAGGGATCTATTATGTTCTAAAGAAGGAATGACTCTGTATGAGATTTGGTATGGAATGAATCCAACAGTGAAATACTATCGAATATTTAGAACTAAGTTCTTTATCCTCAACAAGGAGAAACATAAGAAATTTTTGTTGTGTGGAGATAAGAGGATATTCTCTGGCTACTGTAGAAAAATAAAAGAATACAAATTCTTTAACAAAAGGCTAGGAATAGTAGTTTATAGTAATGATGTCGTTATAGTAGAGAATGAAGAGAGAATTCAACAGCACAATGAACAATTTCCGGATGAAAGTGATGAGGAGGAACACAATATAGGGGGAGAAGAAGTGGATGATGTTGATTCAGAAGAATATACTAATGATGAGAATAAGGAATTAAAATATTTATCTACACAAAAGGCAAGAAGTCGAGATGAAATTGATTGGAAAAAATATCATTTTTGATCAGTCAGCTCCAGTTCAGACAATATTAATGAAATATATGTAGCAAACATCTTTGTTATCTGAGGTAGAGCCTAAATGTTTTGCTAATGCGGATGAAGATGAAAACCGGGTATGGGCTATGAATGATGAGCTAGATAATATTGAGAAAAATTAGACATGGGAGATTTTTTTGAGGATAGCAGATAAAAATTTCATGAGGACAAAATGGGTTTGTCACTACAAGATGAATGAAGATGGATTAGTGATCCGAAAAAAAGCATGACTAGTGTGCAAAGGATACTCCCAGATAGAGTGAATAGATGTTGATAAGGCATTTTCCCTGGTTTCAAGGCTATAGAAAATCATATTATTCTTATCTATTGTAGTGCAACAGAAGTTCATAGTGTTTGAGATGTATGTAAAATCTACATTCTTGAATGGGGTTCTGGAGGAAGAAGTGTATATCGAAAAACAAGATGGTTTTCTCATTCATGAGGATGACAAAAAGGTTTGTTGACTGTATAAGACTTTTTATGGGATGAAACAAGCACCAAAAGCATGGTACTCAAGGCTTGATCAGTATTTGAAGAAGCTTGGTTTCCAGCGAGGGGGAGTTGATTACAATCTTTATTTCATCAACGACCGTAATCAAAGGATGGTGCTGTTGGTTTATTTGGATGACATAATATTTGGCGGAATAGATGAAGCTCAAAGTATGAAAGTTTCAAAAATCATGAAAAGTGATTTTTAAATGTCAATGATTGGATATTAGACGTTTTTCCTTGGTTTACAGGTGTCACAAGGAAGGAATGGTACTATAATTTCTCAATCCAAATATGATATGGATGTTCTGAGGAGATTTGGAATTTCCAATTCCCATAAGATGAAGACTCTTGTTGCTACCTGGATGAAACAGTCCAAAGATGGGGACAAAAAGTTAGTTAATACCATAGAATATAGGCAAATCATTGGAAGTTTGATGTACTTGACCAAGACAAGGTCAGAAATTGTATTCACCACATGCTAAGAAGCGCGATATCAAAGAAATCCCAAGGAAATTCACATGATTTTAGTGAAATTAATATTTCTGTATATCAAGGGAATGGTGGATTTCGGCTTGATATATAGTAACAATTCTTAGTCAGAGTTATTGGGATATACTAATTCAGATTGGGCCAGTTCAGCGGATGACAGGAAATCAACATCAAAAGGTGATTTCTAACTTGGTGGATTGTGTATTTCTTAACTGAGTAAGAAGAAAGAATGAATTTTATTGGGCACTGCAGAAGCTTTGTATATTGTATCCACTCAAGAATGTAATCAATTATTATGGATGAAGCAGTTGCTTGATGATATGAGAGTTGAAGTGATGTCTCTGATTAGAGTACAATGTGATAACTCAAGTGCTATAAATCTCAGAAAAACTCTCTTCCATCATTCTAGGACCAAGGACATTGAGATAAAGTATAATTTATCAAGTATACAGTTTATAAAAGAATTGTGAAGTTGGATTATTTTCCTAATAACCTATAGGTTGAAGACATTTTGACAAAGGCCTTACCCAAGGAAGCTTATGAGTGGCATCGACTGGATCTGGAGGTTTAGTCGACTTCCCACACTTGAACAAGTGTGGATTTGGAATTATCATATGCCCTAGGTATAGTGTGTTTTCTCTACTGTGTTAATCTATGTTATTTTCAATGTCTTATTCCACATAGGAGTGACCATTGGTTCATTGATAAAGGGGGAAGATTAGTGACTCCTCAAGGGGGAGAAACTGTTGCCAAAGAAGTGAGTAAATTTTTTAGTCAATGATATGAGGAGAAGCTGATAGGTGGAGAAGAGAGATAGGGGGAGAGCAACAAAATAGGGGGGATTATTAAATTTTTAGTTTCTATAAGTGATTGATCGATTAGTAGATATCAAGACAGCTGAGGATCGTGATAAATGCAGATGAGTAGTTTTGTAATGGTGTCATAATGTTTCCAGCTATCACCAATTGGTATCAGTCTGGTATCAATAAGTTGAATCAATTTTGAAATTGGTATGAGTTTTGTGTCAAAAATTTTTTTTTGAAAAGAAATGATTTGATGATGACCTTTTCATTTACTCTTGTTTCTCACGCCAAGCATTGCTCATATGGGATTAGAGTATGAGGTGAGTAATTATTTGGTTGCTATCTGAATTGAAATAGGCGAATGATGGTAGATGATAGAAGGAGCTTCAGTGTAGTATCAAGGTGCAAGGAATGGTTTTGAGAAGCGTTGTCAACAAACCCAAATGAGGAGATTGTTTGGAAAAAATCCCTCGAGGTAACATTGCATAATTTTTGGGTTGGTTTTGCGTGTTGAAAATGCAGGTTTCCATGGTGATTTGTTGAGTTCTAGATATTTTGTTGACAATCCATGTTGGAAAATAACCATGACAAAGGAATATAAGATCTGGAGGCAGTACAAAAAGAGCATATACACAGTGGCACTATTTTCCAGTGTTTGCAAAATTTTTGGGGTGAAAAATTTAGAGTTTGGTGAGCATCATGAAATATGTATTTCCTTGAAGATATCATAAAAAAATAGAAAATAAATGAGTTTTGCGAATATGGGCTTCTTGATGTTGATTTCGCAAAGTCTTGAAAAAAGTTGACAGTGTTCTTCGTGATTATGTCGATCTTCACGAACAACTGCATTGAAGAGAATTGTGGTGGCCAAGGGAATTGCGATTGGATCTTGGTGGATAAGAAGTGAAGGAATTGACAAAATGATTCAAGATTAGAATGAGCTCTACTATCCAAAAAGTTTATTGGTTCTTCACAATACAGAGAGAATTTCAGTAGAAATTTCGGAGCTTCTCGATTTAAGTTGATGTGGCGCTGACTTTGTGCGGAAGATTCGAGGGTCGGTGGAGCCACATATAAATAGACCTATACCGCCTCGATAGAAGTAGATAGTTTTCCAAGAAAAATATGTTTCTCTCAACTCATGAAGGTGGTTCACAAAGGTAGTGTGCTTCAAAAAAGAAGGAGCTTCGTAGTGGCTAATCTAGCTCCACGAAAGTGTTGTGTTCCATGTGGCTCAGTGAGATTCGTGAAGGAAGTATCTCTGTGATGTCTTGAGCTCTATGATAGACTAATATTTGTGAAGGATTGGTATTTATGAAGGTCTGAGCTCCGTGAAGCAGTGTGCTTCGTGAGGCAGTGATCTCTACAAAGGTGTGTGCTTTGCGAAGAGGTGGGAACTTTGTGATGGCTTGTTTGAGCACTGCAAAATTTAGAGCTTCACAGAGTAGGTTGAATTACAAAGGTATTTCCCAAAGGTTGTTTCCTAGTGGTTAGGGGTGTTCATCAGTGGCTGATATTTGGACTTCAATAGAAAATCTACATACAGTGGAGGATGCATTCATTAGTGATAATGAAGAGACTTATAGATTGATAAACTGTGAGTGGATCTTATGACGAAGTAGTGAGCTCAATTCAGTTGAGGGATTAGTTAGTTCTCAAATTGTGGGTGGTTGTAAACCATAAGGGACCATGAGTCCTATTAAAACATTTAAACATTTGTGAACTTATAGTGGATTTGGTAAATCAACACATCATCGGTGTATGCTCCTTGGACATAGCCCAGTGAGGGTGAACCATGTTAAATTGATGTGTCCTATGCATGATTTAGGATTCATTCATACTCTGAAACTGGAAAGTGAAAAGGAATATGGTTTTTTCTAACAATAGAACAAGATCAAATGGGGTAGTTTTTTTTAAATTTTCATACCCTGATTCACCCCCAACCAGGGTATCTAGCCTAGCGAACCTAACAATATATATGAGAGGGAAAGGTTGATATCAGTGTTTCTCTCTCAAATGGAGGTAACCAATCACAAAGGGAATTTTATCATAGACGGGAACAATTTTCTGATATGGAAGAATCATATGCAACACTACTTCTGATCTTTGGGAATGGATGTGTTCACAACTTTAATGCATGGCATAACCGCCGATATTAATAGTGGTTCATTACCAGAAGACGAGTTTAGAGAATTGGATGCTGATGCTAAGAAAATTACTGCTTTAGGGGGATCCATATACAATTCTATATATATGAAGGTGATATCATGAAAAAAATCACATTCCATGTGAGAAAATCTATAGAATATATATGAATGAGATACAAAGGTTAGAGAGGCAAAGCTGCAAGAGTTGTGGAACAAGAATGAAGATGTAAGAATGACCCCTAATGAGTCTATTTATGCATTATTTGATAGGGTAAATGTTGTAGTGGAATACATGCAGGGTCTTGGAGAAGTTATTAAAGACATAAATATTGTGAAGATCATCTTGAGGAAACTTCCACCAAGTTTCAATCAGAAAGTTTTAGTTCTGGAAGATAAAGACACGAAAGAACTAACATTGGATAACCTTCACAACACCCTTGTTGCATATGAATTGAGAAATGATGATAAAGATGTTATGGAAAAGGGTAAATCCAAATAAGTGGAATTCAAGTCCATGAATAAGCTCACCATTTATGATTCTCGTGAAAAAGAATAGATAGATGGGGTGATGTCATTCCTTTCCTCAAATCCTCAAAGATGAAAGGAAAGTTTAAAGGGAAACATCCAACTTCATTATTTAGACGTGGAAATATTGGAAACCTTTTGGAAAGGTTCACTAATAAGTTCCAAGAAGAAGATGAGGATGAAGTTGATATTCCCAAGAATAAGACTTTAGCTTATGTGAATGGCGGGAAACAGTTCAAAAGAAATCTTTTTAAGAAGAAGAATCACCTTTCACCAGAATTTGGCAGTTCAAATGAGTCTGAGGTAGAGGAGGTTGAAGAGATAGAGAACTACCAAGATCATGGAGAAAATTATATGGTGATAGTTGTCGGGAGAACTCATAAGAAGGAAAAAATTTACATTGATGATGAAGAAGAAGTCGAAGGAAGAGTTTCTATGTAAGTTGAGTTAGAGGATGCTCTTGAGGAGATAGATGTTTGGATAGCCAAAAAAATAAAGCCAACAATGTAGTTCATGATTCCAGACTCTATATGAAGCAACATGAAGAGTAGAAGTATGAGTTGATGGAAGAAATTGAGAAACTCAAGTCATCAACACCAGAGGACTTAGAATCAGTCAGGGAGAATAAAATCAAGATTAAAGAACAGAAAAGGGAGATCAATGGATTGAATTACACAAGGAAATATCAAATAAAGTGCATTGAATAACTTTAAGGAGAAGTTGTATGTTTAAGGAAATAGGATAATGATCAAGAAAAACTATCGACTCCTGTTGGGACATTAGGAAAGTAGATCACTCAGAAAACTAAGATGATAAAAGTGTAGAATAGTTGTTCAGAAGAAAGGAAGCATCAATTATGTTCAGATGCTAAGGCGTATGGAGGGATTGATCGAAAATAAATTAATGAAAATTGATGTCATATCGCAAGAACCCATTCCATGATTTTAGATTGATTTGGGCACAAAGAAGAATCAAAATATTTAGTGATCCCAAGGGGAAACTAGTTGTGAATATGTGATACAAAAGAATGCACCTTATATCAGGTGTTTTTTTGTAGAAGGATGGGACATTAATAGTAAGTTTGTTCCATATCCAAGAGATATAGAAGGGCACAAGAACAGTGGTGGAATCCAAATAAATAATGGTTCTCTAGAACATATTTCAAAGGACACTTTTATTGGTGTGAAGGATTTGGGCACATGGATAGATATTGTACATCAACCATACAGAGGAATGTTCCAAAGAATAATCAAAATTTTCACAAGTAGAAAATTAATAAACCAACAGGTGAGCTGAAAATGAAAAATATATTTGCACCTTTTCAAGATGAAGTTGGTCCATTATACTATGATAAAGATCAGAAGCCTCAATCTATATTGAGTGTGAAGAAAAAAATATAGACCAAGAAGAAAAGGAACGAGAAGGCAATGGTAGCAGAAATTTTCCTTAAAGCATCAGACTGTTCTGGTGTGTGGATCCTTGATAGAGTTTTCACATCTCACATGACAGGTAATAAGGATCTTTTTATAGGCATAAAATATGAAAAGGAAGGATTTTTCCTGTTTGGAAACAATGAAGGCTTGAAGATTATTGGCACATGAAATGCTAGGTTTGGGGTCCAAGAGATGAGATGTGTTGATGTCTTAGAAGTCAAGGGCCTCAGTCACAATCTTCTCAGTGTCAGCCAATTAGTTGACTCAATACATTCTATAAGGTTTACTAAGAACATGTGTATCATCAAAGGAATAGATGGGGCATTAGTTCTATAAGGAAAAATAAAAATGCTATATCTCTACCTTGTAAGTGAAGAAGAAGATATCTGATTTCTGTCTAGAGAGGAAGAATACAAGTTGTGGCATTAACGACTTGGTCATTTATGTGAACCAAACCTAGAAGATCCGGTCTAGTGTGACACAATAAGAGACCTCCCTAATCTATCACGTGATCGTTATCACACATGTGATGCATTCCAACAAGGGAATCTCATCAGAAAGACATATAATCCAAAGGAAAAGAAGTCAACAAGAGTGCTCAAATTTGTGCATGACGATGTTTGTGGACCTATTACACCAAGATCAATTGACATAAAGAGGTACTACATTATTTTCATGGATTTCTATAGTAGAATGGCATGGGTATTTTTTATTTCTCAAAAGACTAATGTGTTCAGCTGCTTAAAATAGTACCAGAAGGAGTGCAAAAGGATTCTTGGATAGAAATTCTGATTTTTTGTACTGAAAATGGTACAGAATTCACAAATAATCGGGTGGAATACTATCTCGAGAAAAGTGGGATAAGGATTCAAGTTTCTTTAGTGATAACTCCCAAACAAAATGTATTGGTTGAAAGGAGAAATTGGAACAAAAAAAACATAGCTAGAAAGATGATTATAGAAATATTCATACCATAGAAATTTTGGAAGGAAGAAGTATTGACATTAGTTAACATTTCTAATAGGGCTCTGTTGTGTCCGAAAGAAGAAAATACTCTGTATGATATTTGGTACATAAAGAATCCAACAATGAAATACTTTCGAATATTTGGAAGTTAGTGATTTATCCTCAATAAGGAGAAACATATGAAATTTGAGTTGCGTGGATATGAGGGGATATTTCTTGGTTGACCAGTAAAATGAAAAGCATACTAATACTTTAACAAAAGGATGGGAAAAGTTGTTTACAACAATGATGTAACTATAGTAGATAATGAAGAGATCATTCTACAGCACAGTGAAAAATTTCTTGATGAAAGTGATGAGGAGGAACGCAACACAGGGGGAGAAGAAGAGGATGATGCTTATTTAGAAGAAGATACTGATGATGAGCATGAGGAAGTAAAACATGTATCTGCACAAAATCAAAGATGTCGAGCGGAAATTGATAGGAAAAATATCAATGGTGATTAGTCACCAACTGTTCAGACAAGAAGAATGAAATATTTGCAGAAGACATCTTTCTTATCTCAGGTAGAGCCTAAATGTTATTTTTATGCTATTGAAGATGAAAACTAGATTCACGGTATGAATGAAGTTCTAGATCAGATTGAGAAAATCAGACAAGGGAGATTGTTTGGAGGGAAGAAGGTAAAAATGTCATCAAGACTAAATGGGTCTATCAAAACAAGATTAATGAAGATGGAATGGTGATCTGAAACAAAGCATGACTAGTGTAAAAAGGATACTCCCAGATAGAGAGAATAGATTTCGATGAGACATTTGCACTGGTTTCAAGGATGGAGACAATCGGATTATTCCTATCCATTACAATGCAACGGAAGATCAAAGTGTTCCAGATGGATGTAAAATCATCATTCATGAATAGGGTTTTGGAGGAAAAAGTGTATATTGAACATCCTGAGGGTTTTTCATTCATGGGGATGAGAACAAGGTTATTCTATTGAAGAAGGTATTTTATTTTCTGAAACAAGCACAAAGAGCATGGTACTCATGGCTAGATCAGTATTTGAAGAAGCCTGGTTTCCAGCGAGGGGGATATGATTACAATCTCTATTTGAATAATGATAGTTATCAAAGATGATGGTGTAGGTTTATTTCGATGACATAATATTTGGGGGATCAGATGAATATCAGTGTAGAATTTTTTCCGAATTCATGAAAAGTGAGTTTAATATGTCAGTGATTGGTGAGCTAACATTTTTCCACGGTTTACAGGTGTCACAAGGAAGGAATGGTACTTCAATTTCTCAATTGAAATATGCTAAGGTAGTTCTGAGGAGATCTGGTATAGACAATTCCAAGTAGATAGACTTCTGTTTCTACCCAAATAAAATTTTACAAAGATGAGGATGAAAAGGCAGTTAATATCACGAAATATAGTCAATTAATTGGAAGTTTTCTATACATGACCTTGACAAGGCCTGACATTGTATTCTCCATATGCCAAGCAGTGTGATTTCAAACAATCCTAAGTAAATACAAATTCTTTTAGTGAAATGAATAATTTGATATATCAAGGGTATGGTGGATTACAGCTTGATATATAGTGACAAATTTCAGTCAGAGTTATTGGGATATACTGATACAGATTGGGCCAGTTCAGCAGATGACAGGAAATCAATGTCAAGAGGTTCTTTCTATCTTGGTGGACTGTGTATTTCTTGGCTGAGCAAGAATAAAAAGTTCATTTCATTGAGCACTGCAAACTGAAGTATATTGCAGCCACTCAAGCATGCACTATGTTATTGTGGATGAAGTAACAACTTGATGATGTGGGTGTTGATGTGATGTATCTGATCGGAATCCTATGTGATAACTCAAGTGCTATAAATATCATCAAAAAACTTTTCCGTAATTATAGGACAAAGAAACTTGAGATATAGAAACATTTTATCAAGGATGAGGTTGAGCATGGAATCGTGATGTTGGAGTATGTGCCTACAGACCTACAGTTTGTAGACATTCTGAAAAAGGCTTTACCCAAGGAAGCTTATGAGAGGCGTCGACTGGCTCTGGGAGTTTAGTCGACTTCCCACACTTGAACAAGTGTGGATGTGGCATTCCCCTCTCCCCGAGGTATGGTGTGTTTTTCTCTACATTGCTAATTTGGGTTCGTTCCAATGTTTCAGACCACAGAAGAGTGACCTTTGGGTTTGTTGACAAAGGGAGAGAAATAGTGACTCCTCAAGCGGGAGAAACTTTGGGTGAGGATGGGAGGAAATGTCTTAGTCAAAGACATGGCGATAAGCTGATAGGTGGAGTAGTGAGATATGGGGAGAGTAACGAAATAGGGGGAGTGTATTAACCCTGACGATGCTAGACGTGATTGATCAAAGAATATATATCATGATAGTTAAGGATCATGATAAAATCATATGAGTGGTGTTGGAATGGTGTCATAATGTTTCCTAATGTCACCATTGGTATCAGTGTGGTATCAATAATTGGTATATGTTATGCATTTGATATTAGTTTGGCATCAACATTTGGTGTCTGAAATGAATTGACTCATTGATTAACAATTCGTTTACTCTTGTTTCTCACGACAAGCATTGCTCATGTGGGCTTAGAGTATATGGTGACTGAATATTTGGTCTCTATCTTAATTGCAAGAGGTGAAGTATGGTAGATGATAGAAAGATCTTCATTGTAGTATCAAAGTGTAGGGAATGATTTTGATAAGAGTTGTCAACAAAGTGTTGGGAGATAGTTGGGTAAAACCATCGAGGTAACATTGCATCATTTTTGGGTTAGTTTTGTTTTTTGACAATTCAAATTTCCATGGTGGTTTGTCAAATTCCAAAGATTTTTTTAACAATACATGTTTACAAAGAACCTTGAAGAAGGAATAGAATATCTAGAGGTGGTATAAAAAGAGCAGATACAATGTGGTGCAATTCTATAGTGTTTGAAAAAAAATTGGGGTCAAAAATTTAGAGTTTGGTGATCATCGTGAAATATGAATTTCCTTGAAGATCTCACCAAAATCTGGAAGAGGTGTTATTTTTTCAAATATGGGATTCCTGATGTGGATTTCGCGAAGACATGAAGATATTTGACGGTGTTCTTTGTGATTATGAAGAGCTTTGCGAATAGTAGTGTTGAAGAGCATTGTGGTAGCAAAGGGCATTGAGAGTGTAGCTTCTCCATGAAGGCATGAAGGAATTGATGGAATGCTCTATGATTACGATGAGATCCACGATCCAAAAAAGTTTTGTGGTGCTTCACGATATAGAGATAATTTTGGAGGAAATTTTGGAGCTTCGTGATATGAGTTGATGTGGCTTTGACTTCGCATGGAAGGTTCATGGGTTGATGGAATCTCCTACAAATAGAACTCGAACCCTCAATAGAAGCATAGAGTTTCCCAATAAATGTTTTTTCTCTCAAATCGTGAAGTTGGTTCGTGAAGGTGGTGTGCTTCGCGAAAGAAGGGGCTTCGCGGTGGCTAATCTAGCTCCGCGAAGGTGGTGTGTTCCGCGTTGGCTCAGTGAGCTTCATGAAGGAAGTCTCCCCATGATGGCTTGAGCTCTATGATAGCCTAATATTTGTGAAGGCTTGAGGTTTTTGAGGGTCTGAGCTCCCAAAAGAAGTGTGCTCTGTGAGGAAGTGAGCTCTACGAAGGTTTATTCTTTGCGAAGAGGCATGGACTTCGTGAAGGCATGTTTGAGCATCACGAAATTGGTAGCTTTGCGAAGTAGGGTTCTTTGTGAATGTATTTCCCAAAGGTTGTTTCCCAATGGTCAAGGGAAAGGGGAATTCTTCTGTTGATGGTATTTGGAGTTCAGTAGATCATCTACATATATTGTTGGATGGGTTGATTACTGATAATGAAGAGACCTACAATTCTATAAACTGTGAGTGGATATTCGGAAGAACCAGTGAGCTCGCTTCAGTTGAGAGTGTAGTGAGTTCTTAAATTGTGAGTTCTTTTAAACTAGAAGAGACATTGATTCCTCTTCAATCTTGTAAACTATAGTGCACTTATAATGGATTTGGTACATCAGCACATCACTGGTGTATGCTCCTTGGACGTAGCGAAAGTGATGGTGAACTATGTAAATTTTGTGTGTCATGTGCTTGCTTTAGAATTCATTTATACTCTTCAATGGGAAGAAGAGATAGAAGAGGGTTTTTTCTAACAATAAACAAAGATCAAAAGGGGTAGTTGTTTTAATTTTTCATACCCTAATTCACCCCCTCTCAGGGTATCTAGCCTAGTGGACCTAACAAAAATGGTAACAGTTTGATGAATAAAATTGAAAATGAACTTATTAACTAATTTGGAACTCAAAATTCCAAATATGGTATCTATTTTACTAAATTTAATTTAATTTTTTTTATAAAAATAAATTCTAAATATGTTACATGTGTAACTCAGAAAAATATTTTATAATATGAAAATCAAGGTTTTTAAAATAACTAAGTATATGTTTCTAAATGTAACCCCTTATGTATTATGTCATTCCTTAAATACATATTGATCATGAATAATGTTTAATAAATATTATTTTATGATCATATAATTATTATTTTATAAGAGTTATGGTATTTAGTAAAAAGAGTATTTTTACTTTTTAACAAAAAAAAACAACTTTTTTAGAAAATTCGCAAAAAAAAATACGCTATGATAATTTTGTCATGATGTATAAAAAAGTCTATTTTTAACTTAATTTTATGAATTTTTTAAAAATTATTTATAATTAGTTTCTCATAGAAATAAATAAATAACAATTTATGTGGAAAACATATATTTGAAGAATAAAATGACATTACAAAAAAATTATATTTTCATTTAATAAGAATAATAAAATATGAATTGAATATTAAAATCATGTTTTTTTTTAATATATTTTATATTATTTACACTCCCCAATTTAATGGATAACTTATAATATTTATGTTAAAATAATAATATTTTAGAGTTTTTTAAGATCAGTTTTTTGTGAAACATAAGCTATCAAACACAGTGTTATTTTAGAATCTCATGGTGTCATGGAAATACTACCCCATTTTAATTATTATAATGATTTTATTATATTTCAGGTTGTAAAATGATTTATTCCATTTTATGCTGTCGTGGGTTTTTATTTTAAATATAAAAATTCTATAAGGGACTTAGTAACTCAAAATCCATTCTTTGAGATACATAATTTATTATTGAAAATAAAATTTCCAAGACTGTACATTTTGATGGATTTTATTTACTTATTTTAGAGGGGAAATATTTTTTTAGCCAAAATGAAATTCTTATAATATATTATTTTTATTCATCTTAAAAAGGAAGGGTATTATTTCAAAAGGGACATATAAATATGACTTTTAGAATGATGAATAAAAAGTGTTTCTAAAAAAACATTCATGATTTGATTCTCATTATATTTTATTATCTATTTATCATGAATTGATGTTTTGAATTTCATTATTTTATAAATACTATTTCATAATAAAATTTTGATATCTTGTGATTTCTTAAGTTCATATTATGTGATATTTTTAAGAAATACTTTCTTCTTCTAGGGGTTATTTATGATATGATGATGATTTATTTTAATTTGAACACATTTATATAAGATTATTGGTGGGGTACTACATTCCCTCCATTTTATTGGTATAATTTTATATCTCCTGAGATGGTGAGGCGTGTTAATTATGGGTTTTCTTACATTTTTTTGTAGAAAGAATTATTTTTTTCACATAGGCATGGGCATAATGGATTTTCTCACACATGTTTTCATATTTTTATAGATGTGATAAATTTTCATGTTAACCATGTTATGACAATTTGTAATGTTAAATATCAATTTATTCAATGTGTTAAGTTTCCTTTTATTTATATGAATTTATATTCATTCATGAATATTAAATTACATGTATCCTAAATAATATTCAATTTTTACATGATATAAGTTTTATTTTTAATGTTTTAATAATTCAATTTTTGTTAACTTATGTGGCTCTATATTTTTTTTGAATATCATACTTGGTCTTACAAACTAAAATTTAGATATTTAAATTTTCTTATATTCCCCTCATGATTATGATCTAATATTTTATGATACTCTTTTCCTTGACTATGTATTTGATATCACACATTACTTATATTAAAATTATCTTGGTTATGATTATTATTAAAACATGTGAGCTATTTTTGAAAGGGTCAATAAGAGCATAATTATGAAAAAATGATTGAAAGTGTTTTAAAATAAGATTTTTATACAATTAATATCCATGAAACTAAATATTTAAGTCCTTGAAATATCTAACTATTACGTGATTTATTGTTCAAATTGGTAGATTCATGTGTTATTTATGATATGTTATCCTGGGTCTCTATACATAACACTAATTTTTCAGATGAATTTAACACCATTTCATGTTAACTTAGTTAGTGTGATAGATTACATTGAATGGATTTCAACAGAGAGTCATATGTAACCCATTAATCCATGGAAACGTTTAATTTCAGTGGAATTTTAATTTCTTTACCACTCTTCCACCACTATTGACTTGGTAAAACTAATAGTTGTTCCATCTTAAGAAATAATACATCTAAGGAAAGAAATCTACTACAACCAAGTTTCATATTTTCTAAATTGTATGTGAAACTTATTTTGTATTAAAATTTGAATAGAAATCGTTAGATATTTCTCATATTCCCCAAAAAAAATTATAATAGACCATAATGTAATAAATTATATCCACCTAAATGTTTTCTAAATACTCATGAAAAACTCTATTCATTAGATTTATAAATACAATGGGTGCATTCATTAACTTAAATGGACTAACCAAAAACTCTAAATGGAATTACCCTGTAATATATATATATATAGAATGCCTCCATAACTTAACATTACCTGGTGATACCAAGATCTGAGAGCAATCATTAAAAAATAATGAGGCCATAGAGCTAATAAATCAAGACATTGATATTAGGTATCAGATACTTGTTATTAATTGTGATATTGTTATTTGATCTATAATAAACACAATTCCATTAACCACTTTCATTGAAATAAATAAAATAAGAGAACCCAAAGGTGAAGATATTGGGTAGATGAAACCCTTTTCAAGCATCTATGGAAACTACTTTCATATATTCAAAAGTTTTACTTTAGTGATCTGAAGATTGAATTTTGAAATTATCTTATCATTAGAGACTATGAAAATGGTAAATTTTACATCCCGATCAAGCATAACACTAGTAAAATCTTCATAAAATATATCCATTTATTCATTTATTAAAGACAAATAATTTATTTAAATATTTCCTTTATTTTTTAAAAAAATATTTTTAATATAACTTTCACCTTCATCTATAATAAAATTCTTAACTTCTTTACATGATAAAATATGATGAATTCATTCCTTTTTAAAATCCAAAACATAGCATAAATAATTAATTCTTTATATCTACAAAATTACCTAGAATGATAATCTGAAATCTGATCAACACCTAGAATAATATCAAAATATATGATGGGAAAGATACAAATATTTGTAGGGAAAAAATCACTATATTTTAAATAGAAGATTCCAATAAATTCATGTTTTCATAACAATAACCTCAATTTTTTTTACCAATACTTATATCTTCATTTAATTATATGGTATTTGTTTTATACAAGGAAATTTCCCAAAAATAATAGATTTTTTGTATCAGGAATAAAATATGACATTGTAATAATCTAAATAAGCATGTAATATATCTATCACTACTTCATTTAAGGGTCTAACATTTGTTGTAGTAGTTAAAAAAGATGTAAAAAAAGCTTTATATTTCTAATAATTATTATTCACACAGTGAGTATATTACACCATACATACATTTTCATAATGTCACAACCTATTAGAGATAAGACATCTCGCTAATGGTTTACGATTTGTTTTCCATTACTAGTCTGATCATAACTCTTATCCTTATAATCATGAGCTGAATGAATAAGCTTAATACATAGTTAAAACTTTCCAAATCCAAACAAACATAATTTAAAATATATTTTAGCACATCTAGAACATTTTTGAGGCTTACCTCAAAATTTATTTGTCAGAATCTTCTCCATCACTTTCTAACTTGATCACTTCTTACACTTGTTTCCCCATAGTGCAGAAGTATCAGGAATCTACAACTGATCTTTCTCAGTAAGATGAAAAATATCCTAATAAGTTTTAACATCATTATATTCCAATAATAGTTTTAAATATTGTTATATAACAATGTAAAATCTATAAATTTTTTATCATGGTCCAAAATTAAATTCAATACATAACAGTCCAGTATGAAAAACATTTCTTCAAAAGTAGCCATTGAGTCTTTTTCCCTTCTTCATCAACTCTACAACTTTACTTTTCTATATAAGTAAAACAACTTTAGAAATATATTTTTTAACCAAATATTATTGAGTAACATCTACTAGATGGAATCAATCACATATTTTTCATTACTATAATTAATTTAAGGACACCATAGATCAGATTCACAGTAATGAATCAAACGTCTCACACCTAAATATTACATCTTAATATAAAAATATTCGCTACATAAAATAATGATACATTCCATCATAATTTAAGTGTTGTTCCTTAATAATCTTGGATATATAAACAACTAGTTCATAGGTTAACTAAATATTCTCCCAAAAGTTATTTAAAACTACCACCCTTTATAAACATATTATACAAAAAACCTTTCTTCATAACCCATGGAAAAAAAACATAAGCAATGGTGGTCTAAATTTCTCTGTATAAGTAAAAATTGTTGATATGAAAATAACATGGTTGTAATGGTGAGATAACCATATAATAAAATTTTAAGAACATATAATTAATATCATATATTATAAACTTCAGTCATGGAATAAATCCTGGAAGTTCATATGAGAAGTGTAATAATAGAATCAGTGAAAATGAGTCATGAGATCATGATATTGTCATAATACAAAGATTCATGGTAATAAATTAATCATAGAAAATAATTTACATAATACTAAAGTCACATTGCCAAAACTATCATAGTGGAATGTGTTTACTCTCCCAGCTGTCGTAGTAGTCATGATTCTCTCCCAAGACTACCATAGTGGAAGAAGTCCCTCAATGAACATGGTTCACTCCTTATTCTACTCTTATTTTTTCATGATATGTCAATCTTTATCCAATGAATTAGAGGAAGATATAGTCCCCACCCATCACATTATGAGATTCATACATATATTGTTCTATAATAACATAAAATATTCATAATGTGAGAACACTTGAAAAGAACGGGTTCCATAAACATTTCATCCTAGAATAAACCATGGAAAAGAGCTGAGTTGGAAAAAAACATTCATCATTTCATCATATCATAACCCTTGAAAAAAGGAACGAGTTTCATAAACATATTTTCAACAAAAAATAAAGCATCTATTATGATAATAATGATTGTATTATTTTATTATACCCATAGAAAATATAATATAACCTAAAAGGATGTCATCTTAAATGTAATATTATTTTGAATGATCACTTGGAACATTTGTTGAGGAAAATAACCTTTCAATTTTAAAATAACTTATACAAAATATAATAATCCATAAAATTTAAATGAAAATATGTTCTTTCAATTTAACCCTAAAAAATTGTATTGGAAGATTCATATATTTTAGTTATCATGATGTCATAAAACTTTTTTCTTTCTATGTACGATAAAACAAAGATTCCTTTCAAACTTTTGGTAAAATTTCAAATGTACCTCATTCTAAAAATGAAAATAATATTTTTATAAAATCATTTTAAATATTTAATCTTGGTTAAAATTTTATTTCAATAATAATTGGATAATATTAAATACATTTTTTAACATTTTTTTAAAAAACAATGAAATGAAAGAAAACGTATTTTAATCCCAAGAGTGAAATAAAGTCGATTTTTTAATAGTATTATTTTGAACTCTTTAGTACATAATTATAGGAAAATGAATCTTTCACATGAATTTTCATGAATTAACAATAGGTTAATAAAATATAATATGTTACTGAGATATATATAATAATACATCATCATTATAAACATAATCATAAATAATCCCGACATACAATGAGATTGTAACATAAAACTATTACCGCAATGGTAAATTTTAAATCATAAGACTCATGAAATAAAAGGAATTATATGGATATTTATATAAAACAATTTTCATTAATATAATCCGAAAATAAATTCATTTTCGGTATATATACCACCCGAATGAAATGTGTGGTGATTACGGAGTGTGTCTGAAAAAAATTAATGTGAGATGGATGTACCATGCCACAAATCTTGATTTACATCATACACATTCAAAAATCCAGTATAATTAATATAGAATTATTATAAATTTATTTTAAAACCATTATATTACGTATCATACTATTAATGATTTACTTATATCCTTTTATCACCTGTTTATTAACCTTATTTTTCGAAATCAATATTTTGGGTGACAACTGCTTCATCTTTTATTTATGTTTCATTATGGTAGTTTGAGTAACATTACATTGATCGTAGTTAAATATTGTTTAGAATGTGAAAAATAATATAAAAATAATATATCTTCATATTGAATATATATATATATATTGAAATCCATAAAGGCAAGAGATAAAAAATTAATTACACTATTAATGAAGATGACAGGATGTACACACGCATGAACATTGCTTCTATTTTATCATTGGATGAAAAAAAAGATAAATAATATGTAAAATATACAACGTTATTATGATGTCATATATATCAGAAAAATTTATTAAATATATCCTTATTACCTTCTATGTAAAGTGTATGTGAAAAATCAATCACATCGCTTTGTAGGGTTGTAGTACACTATGTACACTATATACACCAGTGACATTATAGTATAAAAAATAATGGAACATAAGAAGGTATATGTGATATTTAATTATAGAAATAAAATTATGTAATTAATATAATATATAAAAATTAAATCCATCATTATCTCTATCCATGTGATTGAAAATTAATTGCATTGGTTCACAAGGCGATTGTCCATCACTCACATGATCAAAAGTTTTTTTCTCATATGGTGGAAATGAGATGTATATAGGTTTTTAAATTAATAATATTAAATATTAATATATATTAGATAATTTTATTGTTATATTATCATAAATTAAGAATATTTTAAGGATATTTAAGAAGATGTAGAATAAAAAACATTTTTTTTTAAAAATTACTTCTTCTTTGGAAAACCACTTTTAGATTATACATAGAAACTCTATAGAAGAATTTAATAATAAGAATAAGTCCTATAGGATAAGGGGAGTGAAGTAATTAATTTATTTTTGTATGTATTTTCTGATCAAAATGTTTCTTGAAGTGAGAATAGAAGATGATATGGGGTTCCATTTTATAAGTGCAGGAGAGTACGCCCTTGAAATTTTGGAAAAGAACATAGTGTAACCACATTTTGAATATTAAAAAGGGATTTGAAATGCCTCATTATCAAATATTTGAGTATATAAGGCTGAAATATATTAAAAAAATATAAATTGTACAAGTTTTTATGTCATTTTAACCTTTTTCACTTTAGTTTAACCATTAATAATGTTGTTTTAACCATAAACATAGTAATTATTTTTCACATGTTTTACTATTATTTTTTATCCAAAAATTAACTTTAAAGTATTATATAATAATTATTATTCATAATAAAAATATTAAATCTTTATTTAAATTCCATTCAACGATGTTTTACGATTTAATTTAAAACTAAAACCTAGAGACGTGATTGAAAATTATTTTCCAAAGAGAAAATTTTCATATGTATGGAATGTTTTAATATAAAAATTAAATAAACTTTTGATTACAATGTCATAAATTCATTTAATAATAACATAATTGAACTAACTTTATATTTGAAACATTTTAAAATAGTATTTAATACTGAAGATTATTTA
This sequence comes from Viscum album, assembly GCA_963277665.1. Lineage (NCBI taxonomy): Eukaryota > Viridiplantae > Streptophyta > Magnoliopsida > Santalales > Viscaceae > Viscum > Viscum album. The sequence goes on from OY728157.1 coordinate 1,781,982,340, forward strand.
AAAAATGATGTTTTTAATATAAAACTACTATTTTCCACTATTCACAGACAATTTAGTCTTTTTAGAAAATTATAAATTAGTAACACTAATATAATTTTGACTTTTTTATTAAAAAAATGTATTTAATTATTTAGAAATTTTTTTATAAAATAAAAAAAAAATTATTTTTATTATTTTTCATAAAAATAAATGAAAATATTTTTTTGAGAAAATGTATTTTCAAATTATATTAAATTTTTTTTAAAAATTAAGTAATTATTTATAAATAAATTATATTTATCTAAAACTATTATTATTATTTTTTAAAAAATGGATATTTATATTCATACCACTATTTTTAATAGCTAAGTTATAATGACCAGGTTTTAATAATAATATTAATAGTATATCGTGATTCGTTAGAACTATGTGTTTCATATAACAAAAGAAATATAAAATTTTAAATTTATTATAAAATATATATATATATATATAAAACATATTGTCAGATTCTAACCTAATTAAAATAATTTCTCCCTCAAAATTTCATCAATTTATTATAGACAACTTAAGATACTTTTTTCCCATCACATCATCTCATTCCCACATTACTTCCTCCAGCTAGTGGTTTTTTCACATCAATTGACTAGGTCAGTGGTCTTGTTTTGTTGCACATTCTCTATATAATCCATAATATTGATCAGTTGTCCATTACAAGAAAATATCATGATGCAATGTTATGAACATTGATTTTAGTATATTTTATAGATTAGTAATGTACTTCCACAGGAGAAATACACGGAACACATCATGAACATGGGAGATATTAAGTGTAAGTGCCAACTGATAAGCTATGGCCCTAATATGATCATGAATTTGAAAGGAACCAATATAACTAGGGATTATGTTTTCCTTACTTCAAAATATCATATCCATCTTCAAGGGAGGAATTCAAAGAAACACCATCTCACCAAATTCATATTATAGAACACATCGATAATTATCAACATAATATTTCTATCAACTTTGTGCTAACCTTATGTCTTTATAAATAGATCTAACCTTCTCTATAAATTATACCACTAGCCATTATCCTGATAGATTTCATTTTCTGACTACATCCCGATATGTTTTATTTCTATAATTGTTTCCATAGAGGCTTCTTAATTAGCCATATAAATCTTCAATTGAAATCTATTATTGTATAAAAGCTCAACTAGAAGAATATATTGATCTCAAAAACCTTTTAAATCTATAGAAAAAGATATAATCATAACCTATAGGATGTGGATTTCTATCTCAAGGTAAACATTTTTTGGTGATGATACGTAGTTCTGAAACTCAACTCAGTATCAATTTTTTACTAAAGACCTCGCCAGAACATTAAGGTAAACCTCAGATCCTAATTAGAAAAAATATAATGTGGTAATTCATTAATCCTTAACACTTTATTAATTTATATCATGCAAATATTTTCCAAAGTAAAATATTCTATGATAGCGATGAAACGTGATGACTTTGTAATTTTATCAACCACAACCCATATAACATTATGCCCTTTACCTGTTTTGGGGAGTCTGATGACACAATCCATAGTGTTATTTTACAATTCTCCTTCTTGTTTGGGTAGTAGTTTAAACATCCAAATATTCTTTTTTCACTCTTCCTTCACTTTTGATTAACCTTCACCAAGATAAAAACTCTCCAATATCTCTCTTTATGTTGTCCAACCAGAAACACTCTTTCAAATCTCAATATATAATTATAATACTCAGATAACTAGAGAATGAAGTGGAATGAGCTTTGTCTAATAGTCCCTTCTTCCAAACTGGTATTTAGGGGACAAAACACACATTTCATAAACCTTTTTACTCCATCACAATCAATAATCAACACCAAAAAATATCAATCCTTATTATATATATCTATATCATCCTTTTATGACTATCTTATATTAACTTATATATATGATTCAAAAATAATTTGTGAAATATTATCTTTCTCACTTTCATTCAATATTTCCAATTCTATATTTCGTAAATCCATATATATTATATCCTTTGTGATCCTAATCATGTATAAGCTAGTATGTTCATTTTGACTCAAAGCATAATCCACATTGTTCACTTTCCTATGATGGTAATTTATGGAGCATTATTAATCTTTAATCAGCTCTAACCTACTTATATAAAACATGTTCAAATCATTCAGAGTGAATATATGAATTAAAATTGTGTGATAAGTATATAAATCACAATTTATTCATAAATATAATTCCACAATATCATTAGTATAAAATATATTGTTGGTAACTCCAAAACATGAGTTGTGTAATTTTTCTCATGAACCTTGAATTTTCATGAGGCATAAATTGATAACATATCGAAATACCTTATTGGATTCATATATATAGATTAAAAACCCTTCTCCACTATAGGTTAATGTAATAATAGGTTCACTGAATAATCTTCTCTTCAGTTCCTTTAATGTTTTCTCATATTCGTCTATATGGATGAAATTTTTTCTCTTTTGAGTTAACATGGTGATTGGATTAGATATATATGAAAAAATCTCCACAAACTAAAAATATGATATATCTAAACAAAGAAACATCATCCACTAATATACCCTATCATTAGATTATATGACTTAAAAATGAATCATTTTGTAGCCAACATTCATACTTTGTAAATTTTCTATATAGTTTCACCTTCCTTACTGTGTTTAGTAAAATTATCATGTGATATTGATGATATTTATTAACCTATAAATATATCCTAATATCATGTACAAATATGAAAAGAAATTGATCAATGTAATCTCTAAAGACACTATTCATTAAAACCATGAATATAGTTGGGTGTTTAGTAAGACTAAATTACATCAACATATACTTAAACTATCTATACCTAATATGGAACATTGTATTGGGTATATAATCCATCTCAACCTTCAGTTAATGATGTCTAGAATTAAGTACAATCATGTAAATGTATTGAGATCCATGTATTTGATCAAATAATACATCAATATAGGGAAGAGAATACTTGTTTTTTATTGTCATATTATTTAGTCCATGGTAATCAATGCAGAGTTACATAAATCAATCTTTCTTATTAAAATATAAAATAGGTGCACCCTAAGGATACACACTAGGCCAAATGAATTCATTGTTAAAGGTTATCCAAGAGTTTCTTCATTATTTCCTACATCTCAATTGTGGATATTCTTTACGATGTCTTGGAAATAGGTTTGGAACAAGGTATGAGTTCTATTTAAAACTCAACACCATGATTCATTGAAAGAATAAGAAAATATATTTTAAATTAATTAAAAATCTCCTATACACCCAGAATTTCAATGATGTTGAGCTTATCCCTAACCATCTGAGGTAAATGTCCCTTATGAATTGGAATCATGACATATACAATGAATATGATCTCCATTGGAAGTTCATATCTACTCTCACTATAATATATGATTATATGTTGTTTTCGAATATCAAATTTTAATTCCTTCCTCATTAATTTATGTGGGATTTATGTTGAGAAATAAAATCCATGCTTGAGATATCATAAAATTCAACAAGAGTTATAATAAATACGCTTTTCAGAATCACATTCCCAAAAACATAAATCGAGGAAGAATAATAAGCTTGAGATGTGATCATCATACCATTAATGGGTTTCACTGATAATGAAATATCTATTCATTAGGGTAGAATTTTGATACCCTTCAAAAATTCCTTAAATATGATAGTGTGGGTAGATCTACAAGAAAATAAGACATTATCAATTCTATAGTAGATAGTAAATGTGACTTTAACGAATTTATTATCACAATTCTCAGTAGAAATAATGATCACATGATATTTCACATTTCATGTTGACTTAAGAGGTTTATAAGTTTGATCATTATCATTAAACTTTGAATTTGGGAAATGGTTAGCATAATTCCTATACTACATTCATTTTAAACATTGAAGTGGTGGTGGTTCATTCTATGGATATTTCCCTTTATTCTTATAATTAGTTAACTTCTTCACATCAGTTAAGTAATAAATTTTTTGATGACCTTATTTACCATACATAAAACATTTACCAGTCCACTTAAGAAAATTTCCTCTATGTTTCCTTCTACATTTTGACTATAAAGGAAAGACTATCTTATTTTCTCTGTTGTTGTTAGAGATTTATTTTAATTTTATATTTCTTTTCTTATCAAAACCATGAGATTGATGGGTAATTGTAATATACATTTAAACTTTGATATCACATTAAATGATTTATTCATAGCTAATTATTTTTTTTATATAAAAATCACTTTAGAGACTTGGTTTTAATCCCCGGAAGAATATATATCAACCATACTTTCATTTTGGATGATAATACATGATGTGTTCCATGTAAGTATTTAAAAATTAGCCCCATAGGTACCAAAAATTTGTCATACTTGTTATATAACTCAAGTAATTCCTTCCAAATTATCATAAAAATGATATAAGGGATCTAGTTATTGGGAAACGAGTTTTCAAACCCCACATATTCCATTAAAGGAATTTTATCTTTTCCACTAGTATTATTTATAAGAGCCCACTATTGATCTATTATTAATTCTAATTTATATAGAGAAATAAATTAATTTTTAATTCTATGAACACTAGAGAATAGAAAATAGCTTTTAAATATTATTGATTCATTTCTAATAAACTATTGGATCAATGGAACCACTAAAATAATGTCAGCACTGACTTATAAAAGAGTTAATGGAATGTTTTACCCACCTTTTCTATTTTTAATGTTGAACATGATTCATATATTCAGGAAGTTTTGTGAGAATATAAAGGATTTTTTTTAATATATATCCCATAATTTTTGGTTTCTTAGGAGGATAATCATTTCATTTTTTATCACACTCATCATTAAGCTACTTCTTTCTAGTTCCTTCCGTTGACTAAAACCAAAAAACAAAGTGTAAGCAACAATAATTATAGTAGGGAACCATAAAATCATGAAAAAAGATTAATAGTATATCTAATAGTGACTCCTTAATTCAAATATATTAAACCTTAGGATTATCCTAGGACATTCATGGTCATCATTAAAATCCATCATGAGGTTTTTAAGGAATTTGTGAATATCCAAAACATACCACAAAGGAGTGTCAAACTAGGTGTAAATCAAGGCTTGTTAGTGTGCACTAGTTAACAACAATGTCCAACTAAATGAACCCTTTTTATATTTATCACCCCAAGGTACTACTTTTCTAGACCCACATGTAATTGTAGTATCCCTATATGGATTTATTTTCTCAGAAACAATCTATTTTATCCTTCACCAAAATTCCATGATATTTTCCTACAATTATACTAATCCTAATGGTTATCACAATTTTTTCTCATCTTATTTTCCCAATTTTCTACTAAACCATCATTTTATACCATCTATAAATACCCAAACATATCATAAAAAAATATAGCATCTTAATAGATTGAATATTCCTAACATTATATAACAATCCATTATAGAATTATTTAGGTCTAGAGGCTTTTGAAACATTGATATACACAAAGATACTTTATAGGTGACCTACATAATCTCCTACTAATTTCTTAACAAATATTACTCTTTATAGACATATCATAAGAAAATACCTTTGTTCATAACTTGGGGAAGTTAAAAATACTAAAGGTAGAGGTTATATACTCATTAAGGGTAAATAAAGGAGATATCAAGACAACATGTTCATAAGGGTATGATAACAAGATAATAAAATATGAAAAACATACCCAATATATCTTCTATCATAAACATGAGTCATTGAACAAATAATGATTTTTTATAAGACATGAATAATAATTGATTTAACAAACAAGATCCATTAGGGAATAACATTGGAATAAGACACAGATTTATCAAATACACTTGAATATAGAAAATAATTTTCTCAGTAGTCAAGAATCATTTCCAAAACTATCATAATTGAATGGGTTCACTATGAAAACCACAATAGTAGTCAATGGTCAATCCCCTACCTATCATAGTAGAAAAATTCCCATACTATACTATGATCAAATACCAATCCAGACCTTTTTATCTCATGATATATTAATATTTACCAATTGCATTAGAGGGAGATATAGGTCCCACCCATAACATAATAAAAATCATACATATGTGTTCTATAAGATCATAAAACTATCATCGTATCAGAACCAATGAAAATAAATGGTTTTCATAAATAGTTCATTACAGAACAACCCATGGAAAATAAATGGGCTTCACAATCATTTCATTATTTCATCATATCATAACCAGTGGAAAAGGAATGGGTGGAACAATGATATTTTCATTCATATTTTGTTAATAAAGTATATTTATTTTCATTATTTTTCAATAAAAAAAATCTATGTTTATAAAATTTTTAATAAGTTATAGGGAATTTGAAAGTGTGTTTTAAAATTAATTAGGATGATGGTTTTTAATGATATAGTTTTATTTAAAATTATTTAATTTAATATTGGGTTGATATTCTCTCAAGTAACATTATAATATTTACTTCACATGTTTTAGTGATTATTAAAAAAATAGGCCAACTGGTCCAATCCTATACCTAATGTCTCTAATGCTACATATTAATCCCACAAGGTTCTACTCGGTCATACAGGCCCAAGGGATATTCAGAACTAATAGTAGAGCCCACAAGGGTTATCATGCCCTTTCCTGGACCCGTAAGGATGATACCATCATGATTGTTGGTTGGTAAAAAGCTCATATATTCTGACCCATGGTGGTGAAACCCAAGAGTCGATGATGGAAAATAACTTCAAGAATTAATAGGTTCATTCTAATGGGGGGGGGGTCCTCCAATACCCATCCAAATTCATTGCGGTGGGGGAAGCATGACTTTTTACTTAAGTGATTACGGAGCACACACTCCAGTCTAATATGGTAAAAGGTTGGATACCATTCATATTTAATTAAATATCTTCATTCCACATAGTAGTCACCCCCTCCCACTTAGACAGATTCTTCTTCCTTCCTCAACCACTACCATTATCTTCGACTTGCTGACCACCTCTATTGCTAATCAGATATCATAATTTTCTCACCATTGAATCTCTAGATTTACCTGAAGCACCCATGGTGAAGCCTAGAAACTTCATGAATCACTTTTTGAACCTATTATGAACCCCATTATTCCAATTTAAAACACACATATTGCCACTATAAAGTACAGATAAAGGAGGACTAATCATTTCCTCTATTTCCACGCTACCACTACGCCCAACCGCTGCACCAACATTCACCACTCTCATGACACCCAAGCACAAATAGTCACACAATAAACCATTGGAACCAATGGTATAAAATTCCGCATTGGAACCTAAAGTTTAACATTCCACCCATTGGCACCAATAGTAGAACACACCACCATTGGAATCAATAGTAGGATATGCTAGCATTGAGGCAGTAGTAGCACATGCTATCGTTGAGACAACATTAGAATCTATACAAATCCTCTAACATCACTCACAAATTCTTGAAATCACTAGACCCCATTTTTATCACCATGTAATCACTATGTAATGCCACATAAACCTTGATCTTATGTGTGTCTCACTTATGAACCCTCATTACTTGATAATATTGTTTTGGTTTCTTCATGATTCCCTATTGAATCCAACACTACCATTATCAAGCACCGCTACCTGATTTGAACCTTCACATATTTCCACACACCAATTTTCACCACTTCCATTATCATGCACCACTATTGGAAATTCTCAGTTTTGGAAGACCGAGCTCCCTCACCTGATCCTTGTCCCCCCATTTGAACCTTTTCTACCATGCCTTAAAGAATAGTTTCAAACATTCATCCAATAATGAGGCCAATTAATAAGATGACCAATATTCCATATATATCTATGCACATAGTAATCACTAGAATATGTGTGATCTTCCAAGGTTGTAGCCATGTCCATGGATAATGTCATTTATTAGGTGAGCTAAAGGATGAAAATGATGCTGGGATTAATTAAGAAATGATTGATCCACTATTGGGCCAATGGTGGATGTGAACCACCCATGGAATAATGGTGTATGCAAAATGGTGGTTTTCCAATGGTGTATTTCGAAGCATGGATGATGCTATCGCCACTATGAAATTAAATGTCAGTGTTTAAAATTATAAATACATGAGAATTTAGCATATTTAATGCTAAATTTCATTAAAAATATATCTTCAATGTATAAAAATATATTTGAAGATTGTAATGAGAGATATAATGAGCTTTCCTCCCTCTGAAAATAGATGGATGTTAAGCCACTAGATAAGGATTTATTGATTAAGGAGAGAGAACTCAATTATATTGTGTAACACTCTGTTTATTTTAATTTTATTTTGTTTCATTTTATTTTTTCTTCTTCCACATATATCTCCATTGTTACTTTTTTAATAGACGTGTAGAACTATTTTTCTGTTGGGAAAAGGGGATGTGTCCTTATTTATTTCTGAAGTCCCTTGTTCAATAAAATTCTTCTATCTCATTTTATTTCTAAAAGGTTTCTATTGATTATTTAATAATTTAAATGGGATACGACTTTATTTTTATTTCAAATATAAATATTCTAAATTTCATTCATTATGAAAATTATTCTCCCTATTCATGGTTTTTTATCATAATTATTTGGTGCTCTAGGGTTAATAGGATATGTTTTTGGTGATTGGTAAACACCAGGGGAAGAAATGGTGGTCAAATTTGGACACTTGGGGCCCTATGTTCTTGAATCATAAATGCCTAAGGAATCCGAAGGAGAGCCACTATGACCCTAACATAGTGGAAGGAGAATATTCCAACAAAGTAAATTGGGTAAATTATTTTCATTATCAATTAAACTTAATCAAGGATGAAAAAAGGATAGATGATTGTTAGTCCATTCATTTAACCAATTAATATTGGAAAAAATAATCAATTTGAAAAGAACCATGATAACATTATAGGAGGGAATACTATCCTAAAAATAATCACTTTTTTCTAATAGGATTTTCAAAAACCAAATTATTTATTATATAGTCATTAAATTTCTTTTATTTAATTTGCATTAAAACTCATGACATTTGGATTCAAAACACTACTAAATAGAGATGACTTTGGTCACTAATACTATTACACACTTTGGGTGTAATTAAGTTTCCTTTCCACACCCCACAACCATCATGTGTCAAAAAAATAATTTTTGGGAGGAAGGTGTTAAATGAAACCATTGACATGCATGACGTGGAACACTAATGATGAAATATTTGATCATGACCACAAGATAGATTGGAATTTCATAACTAGATGTATACCACTTAATCATAAAAAATTGAAAAAATTAAGGTATATGAATCATGAGAAACACCACATTCTCACTCTAAGCCGATAAACATAGACCTAAACAAAAAACATACCCTAAGAGAACATTTTCCCATAGTTTTCTAACATTAATAATTAATTAACAATTCCTTTATAGAAAAATAGATTTGAACTATGGCTCAATATGAATCTAGTATTACCTGAGTTTCATGGCCTTATAGGAAAAGACATGAAATGAGAAAATAATAATTTCATTTATGTTTGTTCAAGATTCAATCCATGAGTAGTGGATTAAGAACAATTCAGGTGTATAGAATTCCCCTTTTCCCTAGGGAGTCTTCCAAAGAGTGTTTTTACAACATAAAAAATGTGGATATCCATGAAAATGATGTTATACAAAGAATTTTCATGAAGAGATTCTTATTAGGATCCTGAAGAAATGTAATATAGAAGTAAATATAAGCCATTATTTGTGCTATCAAATAGACCCTCTTTGATTATTGGGAAATATTAAAAAAGATATGTACAATATAAAGTCACCATGATATGGAATATGATAACATCCTAGTCTTATTATACCAAGAGATTCTAGAAAATGAGATAAAGCGCTTTGATGCATCATCCGGAGGATCTTTGATCGATAAGTCATCCATCTAAGCTAGGATCCTAATTGAGAAGGTTGATTAGAATTCAAAACAATTTGTAACAAGGGTTATAACCACATGATGAATCTATTAGTTAAGAACTTATAACTCATCACTATTAATTCAAACCAAACATGAAGAATTGATAAGCATAGTAAGATGGATGGCTGTGAAACAAGTGAATTGAAAACATTCCCTGCCTCAGGAATGTGGTTTTTGTTCATCACCCCATCACTTCATTGATCCGTGTGTTTAGGTATTGGGTAATGAGATCTATATAGAAACAATCTAGCTGTGAAAGTTTCAATTGAACAAACCCTGGAAAGAAGGGAAATACAAAAAGGTACATAGAGGCCCTCAATATCATAATAGACCCCCTTTCCAATAGAAATTTCCAAATACTCCCACTTTATAACTAATATACAAGACGAAATACAAAAACAAGCCTATCAACAACCTATTTTTCAAAAAACAAACCTGTGGAAAGCCCTTATATTTTGTACAACTAGTTGATGGAATAAAGGTTATAGAGTTAAATGAGATGAAAAATATAATAAAGTATTTTTAAAATAAATTTTATAATCTCATGGAAATGTTGTCCAAAAAACTAGGAAAACAACCATCTTTAACAATCCCAAACTCAAAGGAAATTTTGAATGTGATCACTACAAGGAGTTCCAAGCACATCCTACCACCAGTACTGATGGAAGATCAAGATGGACTAGAAGAAGGTGAGTAATATAAATCTAGAAATTATGGATTGATTATAGAAGATGAAACAATCCCACATTTATATAAAAGACAAGAATATTGAGGAAAAACTGAAGACAAAATTCTAGAAGGAATTACATGAAATTCCATTGAAACTAAAATAAATGGAGAAGCATTACATCCTCCATACATTTCCTATTAGATTTATAGAATCCAAGAAAATTGTTTAATTGAAACTTTATAGAGTGATCCATGAGACATTTCAAATGGATGAAATTAATATAAAAATATTGGAATCTAATTGAAAAATTAAAAAATAATTCAAATTCCTCAAATATATTTTCACCAAGAGAAAGATGATTAATGTTAATAAAAGATTCATCCTATGGTGAAGTGTTTCATCCATAATCCCTCCTCTATTACCTAAATTATGTCAAGATCCAAGGAAATTATCTTCTAATTTCACCATTAGTTCGTTAATTTTTTATTCCTTGTGTAAACATGATGCTTCAATTAAATTTATCTATAAATATATCAATTCGTCATTGAAATTATGTAATCATAATCGGATAAGAGTGGTTTTCAAACTTGAAGATATTTCCCCGATTTTTCATTTTAGTGTTTTTGAGGATTTGAGAGTAGAATTTTGAGGATTACACTACTCGAAATATGATATATACTAACGGTTTTGGGAAAACCATTGTTATAGTAAACTAATTGGTACCTATACCAATGATTTGTCCAAAACCGTTGGTATAGTTCACTTATATGGACCTATACTAATGGTTTTCCCAAAACTGTTGGTATAGGTCACTAATTTGGAGCTATACCAACGGTTTTGGGAAAACCATTGGTATAGTTCACTAATTTAGACTTATACCAATGGTTTGGCCAAAACTGTTGGTATAGGTCCATTATAGAGACCCTATACGAACGGTTTGTCCAAAACAGTTGGTATATGTCCCAAATCAAAGAACATGTACCAACAGTTCTTAAAACCGTTGGTATAGGTACATGTATTTTTAATCGAATCTTCTTACAGGGGATATTAAAAAAATCAAAATTTAAAATTATTATGATAATACATATATTTATTTATGAAATTATGTTCACAAAAGTAGGTTAAGTTAGTGGTTAGGTCGCTCAATCACAAACGGGAGGTGCTGGGATCAAAACCAACCAAATTACTATTTTTTTAATTACAAATACCAACATTTTATAGAACCGTTAGTATAGATCTTCATATTAATTATACCAATTATTTTTAAAACCATTGGTATATGTCTATACCAACGGTTTTCCAAAAACCGTTTGTATAGACCTATCCCCATGGATTACATGGAAACGGTTCTACAAACCATTGGTATAGGCTATACTAATGTTTTGGAGGCCTATACCAACGGTTCCAAACTATTGGTATAGGGTATTTTTCCAGTACTGCTAGTTTATCGACTATACTTTTATATTCTCGCCATAGAGCCTGGTATAGCACCATTATATTCAATGATTGTTTTGGGAATTCCATTCCTAATGATGTCTAAAACAATTATTATTGTATATGAAGGAACACTCGCCACGTATTTGGGAGAAAACAAGGATTACTTTAATATTATTGACTCCAAGAGGAACACTTCAAACAGTTATTCACTCCTTGAAATCAGTATTGAAGAATGTATTGATCCAATCAAAGACTGAGGTATTCTAAGAGAATTTTTAGCATTAAGATATAACATTTCTTATGAAAACATCAAGGAATAATTTAGTACTAAAAAATATGAAAATTTTATTTTTAATGATCAAGGACAAATAACATCTGAATTCTTCAATTATTTGTTGGAAGAAAGTGACATGAAACCCTATGCTATGGTGATGCACTATTTTGATGTAATAAATTTTAATTTAAACTCATCTATGAAAAAACCTCCAAATATATAAGTAATATCTCTACCATGTGAATTAAAATGTTTGAATCTAATATAAGGTGAGAAATTGGTTGTTATCATAGTAGACCACCTGTCCTGAGAGAAAGATAAAATTTTAATTTGAATTTTAGAAATAACCATTCAATCCATCGGGTGGGGTCTTGGAGACATCCCTAGAATAATCCCCAAAGTATTTTCCATATAATATTTCTCAAAGGGGACTCTTGAACTATTACGAAAACCTAGAGAAGAATTATCCCCATAATTATTAATGTTGTCAAAAAAAATTGAACCATTTTTGTCATATGTTATAATATAACCAATTTTTGACTCGCAATGGGTAATCCCTATCCATGTGGTTCCTAATAATACTTTTTTGAAAATTTTTAAAAAATAAGATAATGAATTATTGTCCTTGGGGGTTAAGAATAGTTGAATGGTGTGTATTACTAATAGAATGATATACTAATTCAGCTAAAAGGAAACTATCTACATTCCGTTCATAGACCAAATTCTTGAATTGTTTGAAGGGAGAACACTTTACAGTTTAAGGGGTGGTTTTTCTAGATATTTTTAAGAACAACTTTTCCTAGAATATCAACATGATACAACATTAACCTTCCCTTTCAAGAAATCATCCTATAATAGGATTCATTTCCCATTATAAAATGATGTAGGTATATTTTAGTAGGGTATATTAATTACATTCCCAAATCACATACAAGATTTTATTGGGGTATTTCTCGATTTCTTTACTATTATTTGGGAAATACTTTAATAGTTTCTTAGGGAACATAGAAAATGTTTGGAAAAAATAAAAAGTGAAAAATAATGACTTGAACATTGAGAACTACCAATTATTGTTTAAAAAGGGATCGTTTTGGGTCATATCATTTCAAAAAAACGCACTAAGGTGGATAAATTTAAATTAAAATGAATCAATTATTTTCCACATCCCACCCGTGTGAGACATATTAAATCATTTCTGGGCCATTTCGGTCTTTATAGAACATTTATCATGAAAATTATTAATATTTCACTTTACATTTCTAGATTAATTTTAAAAGTTGATCACTTTTGTGGAATGACAATTTTTTGGATTCATTTGATGATATGAAGTAAAAATTAATTGCCCCACTAATTATGAAACCCCAAAATTGGGAGCACCCATTTGAGTTAATTAATGATCAATCAAACCAAGGTGTGTGAGTAGTCTTATCCCAAATAATTATAGAAAGACCAAATGTCATAACATATGCCTAAATAACCATAGATTAAATATATATTAATTACACAACTGCGGAAAAATAATTCCATGTTTTTTTTATTCGATAAATTTAGATTATTTATACTGTGAACGAATGTGTTTGTATTTTTTGATCATTCAGTACTTTTATACTTGATGAATAAGGTGAATACCAAACCATGTCTAGTGATATGGATAATTATTTTTAAAGATTTAAACCAAGATATCAAGGATAGAAGTGTGGCTTTGGATAACTAAAAAATTTTCAAAGATAGAACCGTGTTGTTACATGACTAACTCGTCTAGAAAAAGACATTTCAACCTAGATACAACATCCAAATCTATAATTCAAGACTAAATTTAATACTAGAAATTATTTTCTTAGGTGGGAAGGAAATTTTATAGTTACCAAGGCCTAAACCATTGGTTCCATTGGGATTCATAGAGAAGGAGATGGAAACCCATTCACCATCAATGACCAATGTCTGAAAAATTCCGTGGGAATCTACCTCAAAAACTAGTGGAGGAGCTCAAAATTCTCCAATATATATACTGATATCTTCCCATGATGTTAGGCCAAGCCAATTACATTACCCAAAATCTATTTTAGTATGAAATATGATTGATACTATTTTCTTTGGATTTAGGATTTTTGTTACTTATCACTTCACCACATACGAGCTTTAATGGGATGGGTCATACACTATTATGAGTTTCTTTATAATAACACCAAGATAGAAGTAAACATGAATCCCCATAAATCATAAAGGATGTTGAGAAAAATATTCTTGTGAGTAGGGATATAATTATTTCATTCATTAAGTTTATAACTTTTTGTATGTTTCTAAAAATCAATTTTAAACCAGAAATTATGCTAGCTATGTTAACCTGAAAATTGCATGCCCATACTTGATTCCTTGATTTACATGAATTTTTTTTGAGACATGAGTTTCTTAGGAATCTTGATATTCAATATCTTAGATATTAATGATAATGATATTTAATTAGTAAAATGAAAATTTAGATTAATAGAGTGAAACATGTATATTAAAATAATGACTCGGGATTTAAGTGAATTATATGATTTATGTAAAAAAAATATCACTAAAAGATTTTTTGTTTTGAATTTATAAAAATTTTATGAATTGATTTATTATTATTAATATTCATTCCATATTTTCTTGTCCCAATATCATATGTCCCATTTTTGAGACGATTTACAGACCAATTATTTCTTATTTTCCATTATTTATATTTCTTGGGTAATCTTGGGACGTGATACCTAGCGTAAATTTCATTGAAATTTTCAAAGATATGACTATAAAAAAATATTTAAAACTATTAAGGAATTTTTTAAAATCCATAATCCTTGATACCACCATTACATCAATCCTTGTTAATTCCATAGAGACCGGAAGTTTCCTTATTAGGAATTAGCAATGTTTCAAGCCATGTTTATCTATTTCTATAATCCATTTTTTATTTTTCATTATATTTTAAATATAGAGAGTGGGGGTGAAGGTATTGATGGTGTAAGAGATGAAATACATTGTAAAGAAAATGTGTGGGGATCCTATTCTTCGTTTTGATAAATTTTTTCAATTCATTCATTATTCTTATTTTTTTTCCTTTAGGAAAAAATGTGTTGCGAATTAGTAAAATAAAAAATTACCATTACAAGACTAATTATTTTTATCATATATGTTTATGTGGTTGGTTTCAGGCTTATTATGTGACTAACCTTTTGAAAAAAATGAAAAATTACATTGAAAAAATGTAAAATAAATACTGAAATATTCAAGATATTGAATAAATAATTCATTACTCTTAATTTTTATTATAAACTTTACTTTGAGTTTAGGGTATGTAGAAGTTATCACACTTTAAATGGGAGAATATCATTGTACTTTTACTTTTTTATCATGAATTTTACTTTATTGATAAACCTCATATTTGATATTTACATTTTAGTCATAAAATTCCTACCAACCTTAATCCTTAGAGTTATTTGAGCCTTGATTGCAAAACCCTCATTATTTCATTTGTATTTATTATTGAAAATCTTCCATTATAATCCTACAGTTAAAGAGCATGTTATCATGATATGAGAATAAATATAGTTGAATTGTATCATGGAGGATGAGATAAAAGATTCAATGGATAGGTAAATCATGATTTTCTTATGCTGAAAATTAATTAATCAAGGAGTAAAAATATATGAAAGACAATTATAAATCATTTCTTGAATAGTAGAGATTAAAATACTTGAGGTGATTGTTTCATTTAAAATTGAGAAATTAAATCAATAATTTATGTGTATTTTTGTAAATTTTATTTTACATTGACATTTATTTTATTTTATTATTCTTAAAATGAAATATTGGCTAAACTTGTGGCCTCCTATTTTCAATTTTGGAATATTATTATCCATGAAAAAGATTGTTTGTGTTTGGGGTTATTTGAAACATTTTAATTTTCATGAATATTTTGTTAAACAAGTCAATTATTTTTCAATGTTTTTTAATTAACCAATACATTTTTTTCAATGATTTAATAAATTATGAGAAATTTGAAATAATGTTTTAAAATGAGTTTGGATGATGATTTTTTGTTATGTATTTTTATTAAGGATTCATTAATAGAATTTTGGGTTGATATTCTCTCAAGTAACTTTTGAATTGTTACTTCATATTTTTCTAGTGTTTACTAAGAAAACAAAAAACATGGTCATAACTTTACCTAAGATCCCGCACACCACATAGGCATCCCATGAGGGCCCACCTAGCCATACCTGAATAAGGGAAGGCTTCAAAGAGTATAATATCCCACAAGAGAGCTCATTATCACATATGGGATTGTGGGGATGAATCTGCGAGGATTGTTGGTTCGGACGATGCATGTATACATCATCCAATTGTGGTAAAAACCACAAGAAAATAGGTGAAAATATTTACTAGCTTGGGATGGCGCATGATGGTGGGTGGGGTCCTCCATCACACATCTGACTTCATTGTGGTGCGGGATAATCATCTTTTTATTCAGGAGCTCACAGAGCACAACTTCTTGTCCGATAACAGAAAAAAAGAGGCGTATTGTTCATATTTATTGACATATTTTCATTATATGTGGAAGTCGTAACCCCGATTATTGGATAAATGATGTCGTTATTATCCACTTCTATCATAACCTTTAACTCACCAAACATCATTATAGATGACTGGATAATTCCATTTTCCTACCATGGAAGCTTAGGCTCGAGCTGAAGCACCCATAACGAAGCCTAAAAATTCCACAGGTCACCTATTATGCCTATTATGATCCCCCATGAAGCCAATTTACAATCATCATCTATCCACTATGATGGCCAGATAAAGGTGGACTGTCCACTTCATCCACTACCATTTGGATTCCTTGCATATCTTCTTCACCCCCACTTACTTCTGCCATGTCGACCAAGAACCAATGGTAGAACATTCCATTTTAGGAACCAATGGTAGAACATTCCACCATCATATCAATGGTTGAACATGCCTCCATTAGACCAATTGTATTCCATGTTATTATTTAGCCATTAGTGCCATCTAGAGAAATCATCCACTGCCAATGACCACACCCTTCCACTATTAGACCCACTTGTTGCCACCATAGAACCACCATGGTAGGCCACATTAATCCTACTTTTGAGCATGAAGCACTTACAAAGCCCCTTGAATATCCAGGTTGATTTTTGTGTCCTCATGCTGCACTGATGAATGCACCACTTTCATTATCACTCACCACTTTTAGAGGTGATCCCTTGTCTATTTCCTCACACCCATTCCAATCATTATTATTCTCATGAACCACTATCAGAGCTTCTCCCTCACTGCTAACCAAGATCACTCGCCTAAACCATGAACCCCCATGCAATCCATGCACCCCATTATTTATGGAATTGTATCATATAGTCATCTATGTTGGAGGATGAGGAAGTAGATTACCATGCTTCCATACAAAACTACGCATAGTGTAATCACTGGCTATGGTTATATCTTCCAAGGAGGAGGCTGAGTCCATGGATAATTCCACTAATCATGATAGCTAAAGGAGGGAAAAGATAATAGGATGAATTAAGAAATGATTTATCCATATTCATGCCAATAGTGGATGTGAACTGCCATTAGTCCAATGGTGTATGTCCAATGGTAGATGTCAAACATTGAATGATGCTACCCTAATTGAGAAATTATATTTTAGTGCATGAATTTAGAAAAACCTAAAAATTCAATAGATTCACTGTTGAATGTCATTAGAAAGATATAGCTTACATCTGCAAAGATATGATGCGATTTTAATGAAAAAAATTAATAGGTTACCTTTCTTTATAACTACAATACACTAGGTCTCTAGAGAGGGATCAAATTATCAAGGAGAGAACACTCGTTGCTGCTACGAGATTATCTGATTCTATAGATTTTATTTATTTTTAAATTTTATTTTGAGTTATACTCCTTCTACCTCTATTGTATCCTTTTTAATAGAGGGGAAGAACCTTTTTGTGTTTGGAGAAATGGGAGTTTACCATATGTAATTCTAGATTCCTAATTTTTATACAATTAGTCTCTATCTTTTCATTTCATAAAGGATTTTTGATTCATGATTATAGAATTTTAATGGGACATGATTGAATTTTTATTTCTAATCAAAATATTCTAAATAGTATTTATTATGTAAATTATTCTCCCACATTTTGGTTTTAAAACACAAAATTAAGGTGGTCTAGGGTAAGGTGGAGATGTTTCTTATGATTTATAAACACATAGAGAATAAATAGTGGACTATTTTGGACACTTGGTTACCTTAATTCATGATTAAAATTTTCCTTGGTGATCCAAAGAAGATCCATTATGACATTCACATAGTGGGAGGATAATAATCCATTCAAGAAAATTAGGAGGATTAATTTCATTATCAGTCAAACTTAGTCAAGGTAAAAAAAATTAGAAATTATTGTTATTCCATTCTATTAAACATTTAACAAAAATAAAATATTCAAATTTCAAAATGACCATGATTGCATTACGAGAATGAATCTAAGGCTAAAAATAGTCACTTTTCTATAATTTGATCTTCAAAATACATGTTATTTGTTTCTTAGTCATTAAATTCATATTATTTAATTTACTTATTCACAGTTGACATCTAGATTCAAAACACTACTCTCTGGATGGGACATTGGTCACAACAATAATGACACCCTTTTGAGAAATTAGTTAGCTTTGACACACCCCATGATTTGTGTGACTCAATGGGATTCATAAATAAATATTCATTATAAACATAAACCATACAAAAAATATAATCACTATGGTGTAATTAGACTATACCCTCATTAAATCTTATGTAACATAAAATTATGTCAACTTAGAGAGAAAATGATTATGAAAGATCACATGGAACATTTATTGATAAAAGTATACTTTGATTTTGATATCACTTGCATAAAATAAGTAAAAATCGATAATTTTAATTAAATTATTTTTTATGAAAATAACCTTGGAAAATTTTAAAGTAAGCTTCAAATAATTAAGTGGTCATGATGGTGGAAAAATCCGTTCATTCCATGTATGTTAAAAAATATTTATTTTACATTTTCTGTAAAAAGTCCAAAGTACCTCATTCAGAAAATGAAATTTTATTCCTTTAAACACATTTTTTAAAAATAAATAATTAGTTCAAAATTAATTTAAAATATCATTTAATAATAGAAAAAAATCCTTAGTAAATTTTTAGATAATATGGACATTGATGATAAGGGAATTTTCACTGATGAGAGAAATAAGGTTTCATTTTCTTGAAAAAAATTCTTTTAACTCATGAGTACATAGTGTGATGAAAATGAAAGGAGAAAATTTATTTTTAGGACATAAAAATAGGAGGATAAAATTCATTATTTTTTTTGAGAGATAGATCATACGATTTGATAATTAGAATCATATTCATAAATAATCTCGACAAATAACGAGATTGTAACATAAAATTCTTAAAACACTGATAACATACAAATAATTATATGGAAGAAATTTCCAAAGAAGGATAATTATATCCAATAATTTTCATCTAAATAATCATAAAATACTTTCATGTGTAGAATATAAACCACCCAAAAGAAACATGTGGGGAATATAGAATGTCTATCATAGAGAAAAAGCGAGACAAAAATCCTATACCATAAGGCTTGGCGTCCTTCATTAACATTCAGACTAACTATATAATAAATATAGGATTATTCGAAATATATTTCATATCCATAATCATATTCATCATATAATATATGATATACTTATAACCTTTTATCACCCGTTCATTAACCATTCATTTTTAAAAATGTTGTTTCAGGTGATAACAACTTCATCTTTTATGTATGTTTTCATTTGGTATTTTTTATCCTTGTGATTTGATCATTATTAAATCAAATAACTAATTTCAAACCATATATAAATTTCATTTACATTCATTACTTATTTATTTTTAGTAATCTATAAAAGATGAAATAGAAAAAGAATTACACTATTTATTGAGACAGTATGTTGTATGTATACATGAACATTGTTTCTATTTTATCAATGGATGAAATTAAAGGATGGTAAGAAATATATCACCTTTATGGATTCATTACTGTGTCATATATTTTTCATATATTCATTATATTTATTATTATTACCTTCTATGATAATCATTAGGGGAAAATGATTCACATCACTTCGTGTGGCAGTGGTCCGCTATATACACAGGCAACACTATCATATTCTCAAATAATAGAATTTCAGAAGGTATGTGTGATATTATTAATATAAATGTATAAATAAATCAAAAATATCATATAAAGACATTAAATAAATCATTATATATAGTCGTGTGGTGGAAAATAAATTATATCAGTTCGCCAGGGGCTAGTCCACCGTACACTCGATCGACACTATCATTTTCCATTCGAGGGAAGAGGAGATGGGTAAAAGTCATTATATTAACATAATAACATATCAATACTAGGGATATACTATTTTTTATTATTCCATCATATTTTAATATGAATTTTTTAAGGTGGGTGACTCAATTAAACAAAATACAAATGTTTAAGAATATTACGTCTTCTTCGGATAATCTCTATAGGTTTATACCCATAGCCTTTATATGAGGGTTTCCTAATAAAAATAATGACCATTGGATGTGGGGATAGAAGTAAATAAGATATTTGTGTTGTTATTTATTTAACAAAATGGGATTTTATTTTTAAAAAGAGTGTATAGGGTTGACCTTTTATAAGTGGGGAGATGATACACATGGATTTTTTGAAAATAAAACGATGTACCGATATACTAATCGTGTAAAAAAGATAAAAATTGGAGAAATATAGAACCCTATATGAAATAAGGTTTAAATAAATATATAAATTATAAATTTAACATGTTTTTAGGTCATTTTATCCCTTTCCATTTTATTTTAACACCTCGAAAAACTAGTTTTATCCTTAACTAGGATAATTAATTTTATTTTTTTAACAATTAATTTTTTCAAAAAAGTAATTTAATATTATTATGTATTAATAATTATTATTAGTCCAAATATTGAATAAATTTCTCTAAATTACATTAAAATTAGTGGTATGTTTTAATTTAAAATTAAATCGTTCGACCTAATGAAAAAACAGTTTTTCTAAGACAAACTTTTTATAAGTGTAGAATGTTTTAATATCAAAAGTAAATATAAATATTATTCCAATAACCTGAATTATTATTATAAAACATAATTGAAAAATCAATATTTTTAATTAATTTTCAATACAAGATTGATCTTTTTAAATTCTTTAAACTAACAAGCATCTTAAAATATATATCAGTTTTTTTTACTTTAAAAAAAATTATTATTTTTATAAACTTTTCAAAACATTATCCTAATAAAATTGTGATATTTAGATTAAAAAATGAAGTTATTTTCTCAAATAAAATGTCGAAATGAGAGAATATTTGATTTTATTATTTTTTTTAAAAATTAATATAATGGTATTTGAGAAAAAAAAATTGAAGCATATAAAAACATTACTTAAAATTAATTACTTATTTTAAACAATTAATATAAAATTTTTATAGTTAATATTAAAAATATGGTCATTTATATTCATAAAACCTTATTTAATGAATATGTTAAAATGTTCAAAATTTAAATAATAATATTAAATATATATCATAGTCTGTTAAATATCGGTGTTTCATTTAACACAATCTATCGAAGAAATTAAAATTATTTTTGAAAAATAATAATTTCATAAAATATTAGGTTGTAACATTAAACAAAAAAAATAAAAGTAGTAAGAGTTTTAATTTTATATTATTTACATTTCAAAACACAAAAAAGCATCTATAATATATTTATAAGTCATATATCTTGGACTAGGTATGAAGAAACACTTATACTTGGAGGGAGTTGTTTCATGTAATTCCCCACTTTAGGCATGTTCCTCTTTAGAAAATCCAATCACTCTCTTTAATGGATTCCACCATTATGATCCCGGATCAACTGAGTTAACATTTCCAAAAACTACTCTTTTTTAACCATTTTATGTTTTCTATTCAAAAGGATTGTATCCCCTTGATGCTTTCGTACTTTTACTACCATATTTCTTATACAAAAAACCATTCATAAGGTCTCTAATTCAAAAGCTTATTGTCCCCATTATTCCTTCCTACATTACCTACCATATTTCCTATGAGGAAAAAAATTGTGAACTATCTTTTATCGGATAAAACAACATATAAATTTTCAAAACAAAATTCATGATAATAAGGCCCCAAAATTATAATATATCAAAAAAATTAACATCACTCTGAAACATAATGATATATGTATATTTGATTTGATAGCAATTGTAACACCTCATAAAATAATAAACCCCCAAATTCAAGATCTATAATAAGGGTTTCATATTATTATATTTCCATGATCATCAATTTTTAGAGTTTTATAGAATTTGGAAAAGCATTACATAAAAAATATACATTCCCATAGAGTATAGTTTTTTATATAAAAATGGGTTCCAAAAGTTATACCCCTATTGCATTCAAGAACATTTTTATTCATATATAAAATTAACCAAATAATAAATATATACATTTAAATACTTTAAAATCATCCAAATATCCTATAAAAAATATTTGAAAATGTGATATGAGAAAAAAATCTCAGTATGTGATTTATAATTAATTGAATACCATCTGGGAATAACATATCATCGTGATTTTTTTTTCAGAAAAAAACATTGATACCAAAAATTAAACATATCCTCAAAATAAAATCAATATTTCTTTAATAAAACCTTTGAAACACAATACCATAATGGTAAATCATTAATTAAATATGTGGTACATGATAACTCTTGAAAATATTCCTTGAAAAAAAACCATTCACCTTTAAAAGATTATAAACTTTTCTGTCCTCATGAAATTAAAATATTCCCATAAAAACACTAAGAATTCAAGAAATAAGTATCTTGTAGAATCATATTCATAAACAATGTTCAGTCATGTTAAACACACATCATACATAACTTAGGAATAATTAATCCTATAGGAGTAACATTCTAGTTTGTCTCCCTTATTTTTAGCTCTGAATACTCTTCATTACCAAAAGAAAAGGAGAGTTATATCAATATGACATATCTCTATGGTCTATATCGAGTACAAACATAACTATATATAATTATCAAGTATTGTATCCTGAGTAAAAACGATTTAATCTTTTACATTTTTATCATAAAACCAATGAAAAATCCATTTGAACATTTATAAAAAATAACATTCCATTTTCATATAAAACAATTACTTTCTTTTGAAATATATATAAGAAGAGTATTCTTAGAATAACGGTAATACAATATTATTTAAAAATCAATGAAAATGTAAAAGGAATATTTTTAAACAAATAAGTACTATAAAATATGGAAAAGGTGTTCATGATGTATACATTTAAAAAAACATTCTTTTACACTTTCTTAAAAAGAAAAATTGACTCATATGGTAAATGTTAAAAATTTTAATTCTTAAAACAATTTATATAAAGTAAATTTAATGGAAGATTACCTTAAAAATATTTTATTTATAAATAAACACAATCTTGGACATTTTTAAGAACATGGATTATAAGGATGATGATCTGAATATAATATTTTAAAACAAGGGTTTCAAGAAAACCCAATTACCCTAAGTCATGTTTAGATTCATATTTTTCCTAGAACCTAAATAATAAAATTATATTAGTTATTTAATTTATTAATGCCCTTTTTCTCATTTTTCACTTTATTTCAATTATTACCATTGATTCTTTAATTACTGAATCATTTAAGGTTGCTTTAGATATTTTGGTTTCATTCAGTTAATAACCTAAAAATAACATCAGCACATTGACCAATGTCAAAGCGATAATTATTCAATAATCTCTATAATCATAAATATTTTAAAATTATCATCATTATAAATTCCACAAACTTTTATAACCATCCATAAATGTTGTTCATAAAAATTTAATGACATCATTTAAAGGAGATGGTAGTTTGTACTAACACATAGATGATATTTCCAATTTCTTATTGGTGTGAAAATAAATAATGTAGATAATATTTAACATTTATAAAATCATAAAAATTTGATAAAGTTTTTATTTATTCATTAGTAATGTCCTAATGAAAAACCATGTGATTTATTAATGTGAAACTAATTACATCGCTTCATTGAGGTGGTAATCAACAAATATACAGAAACAACATTATTTTTTTCCAATAGATAGAAGGGTTAAAAGTTAATAAAATATTACATTTTAAAAATAATAATAATTAATTTAATAAAATATGCATTAAAAATATGCATCATTTTAATTCTCCATATCATCTAATGATTAAGAAGGAAACACATCACTTTGTGGAGGTTATAGTCCACATGTACACACTGTTGATGATTTTATTTCCCATGTGATGGAAAAAGAGATGAAAATGGGTTGTTCCATGAGCATAAAAATGTTCCAAAATATGTAAGATACTGATTTTATTATATCATCATGGTTTATTTATATTTTAATGAGGTAGATGAATAAATAAACATGAAATCATTGGGTTAAGAGTTATACCTCTTCTTTGGGAATTCTCATTTTCATAACACCTTAATCATTTGCACTTGGTTAAGATTTATTCTTCTTATTTGGGAAAACTCATTTTGATTACACCTTAATCATTATAAGAGTGGTCCCTTTGTGATTCTAGGACCCACATTATGTGGATAGGGATGTTGGGAAGGTTTTTTTGGTATTTTTAAATATAAATTTCTCAAATTATTTGAATAAGAGAAGAGAAGAGTTTAGTTTTTATAAGTTATGGAAGTGTCACACTTATAATTATTCAATGTTTTTAATTAATTTAAAGTCTTATTTATGGGAAACAGGCTCTTAAAAAATAATATTTCAAATATAATGTAAACAGGTTCTAAATACCATCATACAATAAGAATTAGGATAATTTTTCTTGACCTTATTTTTCATTTCTTATCATAATTAACCTGTTTCAACCATTACAGCAAAAACAATTTTTTACCTTGGTAACTATTTATAATGACCGAAAATTAAAATTTTCCCACAAATAAATATGAAATTATTGATTAAAAATATGAAAAATAATTTTCCTGGATTTAATATGTACATGTTCCATAAATTAATTTTAAAAAAAATAATGAAAAAAATAATGAAATGTAGTTTTTCGAAAAAAAATTATTTTTATGCCAAAAGAAGAATTAATACAAAGATCTAGAATAATATTTATTATTATAAAATTAGCTCTATTTTTTTGAATGTGGATAATTTTACATCATAGAAAAAAATAATCGAACATTTTAATTACTTGAAAATAAATTCCTATTTTTTAAAATATCTATATATTTTTACTATTCACCAAAATAAAATTCTTTTAGAAAAATCAAAACAAATAACTCAAAAATAAATTTTATATATTAATTTTTAAAATTAATGAAATTTTTATAATTAAATTTATAATTTTCCTAAATTTATCTTTTTCATAATATAATATAATTCATGAAAAGGAATTAGTTTAGAAAAGGATATTTAATTTTCAATTGAAAAAATTACATAAAATCAGTATAAAAATGTGAATCTATAAAATATAATCATTAATATTTATAGGATATGTAATTTAATTATTATCACCTTGAATTTCACAATATACCTTGATTCCATTGTTTAATTTTAATTATGTGGTCATGAATATGCATTATGATTTCAATTTCTTTCATTATTATATATGCATGATCGTAGACTTGGAATTATTTCCTAATTCAGATATCCTATTGAGAAATTCAACTTACACCAATATACCATCATCAATATTGATATACTTGTGTATAAATATATATATTCCATGTTATAAGATTATATAGAGTTTTTCTAGTTATTAGTGTTTACCTATATAGTCACATTCATAATCATCAAAGGTGTTTTGGTAGATGAATATGCATCTATTAGTAATAATATATAATTTAGGGTTCTATTTTTTCAATGTTTTTTGGTGAGGTGTTTGTTTCCTCTGGAATTGGGGATGACCTTATTGATTTAAGGTTCAAACATTCCCAGCGGTTTCTAACGAGTTTGTTCGTAGAACCGGAAACATCAAATGATTCCATATCCATCTGGACCTACTTTCCAAAGGTAGGTTCTCATTAGTTGTGAATTGATGAGGCTTAAGAATTTGAATTGGTCGAGAGGATGCGAGGTTGGAATCATCACACCTTCTTGAGGGGAATTAATGTCTACTCCGATACTCTCTTTATATATTTAAGTTATGTTCGTGAATCCTTATTACATTACCAAGTATGAAAATGTTCTTTACTTTAGATCTGAAAATCAATGATTAGTATGTATAAGATTTATAGAATCTTTTATATGTATTCATGGTTCTTCATCGATAGAGAATCATCTGTATTTTTTAGAGATTCTTGGTCAATGGTTTCCTTCGACACATTATATAGAAATATCTTGGTCATTATGATAACCATACTGGTTTTGAAGCCACTCAGTGGGGCACTTGATGTTTATTTTCATTCAGAAGGACATAGATTATTTCCGAGTTGGGATCATACCCGCAGATGGGCTACATACATATCCTTTTTTTTTTTGGAAAAGGAATCAGAACCCACATAGTTCGAATAAGGTAGTATGATGTTATGCATGATTGATGTCTCAAAGAAATATTTCATAATTTCTTTTACACTCTATGCTCACGTGATTCATGCTCGGTGTGAGAAACAAGAGGTATTGGTAAAACCAGAAAATTGTGCCATGAAAGATGCAATTATAAGAAATTATGTAGGGCTTATGTATGTATGACTACCCAGATAGAAGAAGATTAGGATTTACTTCATGGAAGAAACCTGAGAACAAGGTATATAAATGTATATGTAATTTATAGAGATTTGGATACTTAACTTAGGACTTAATCCTTAGAAGGATGCTCAAATTAGAGAGGACTTATGATTGGGTTTTACTCCTGAGAAGGAAGCCCAAATCAAAAGTAAATTAAGACTAGTTAAGAGAAATTATGACTGGGAATTACTCCTAAGTGAGAGGCCCAGGTTAAAGGGAATTATAACTGGGGATTACTTTTAAAAAGGAAGCCCAGGTTAAGGGAATTTGGATTTTGGGAACTTGGGACTTACTCATAAGGAGGATTCCCATAATTATGGGAACTTGAAGACAGGGTCTTACTCCTAAAAAAGAGGCCTAAGTTAGGGGACTTGGGGATTATTCCTAAGGAGGGTGCCCATATTTGGGGATTTGAGATTGGGACTTACTCCTCGGAAGGAGGCACATTTGTTAAGGAGTCTTGAGACATAGGACTTATTCCTGAGAAGGAGGCCTAAGTTAATGGAATTTATGAGTGGGGATTACTCCTAAAGAAGATTCCTGATTTATATAAATTATGACTAGGGATTACTAATGAAAAGGAGGCCCAGGTTATGGAACCTTTCATCTTTAAAGGATTAGGTTGAATGAATGAAGTCTCTCACCTTAGTGACATGAAGATATGTGAATCACTATGTTTTGAGAGATGTTCCACAGAATTCCTTTCAGATAAAGAATCCAACCAATAAATAATGACATGAATGACTTTGAAGATGGTTCTGAAGGCTTAACCTTGAAGAGGAGAGGTTTATTTGAATAAGAGAGGTGAATAGGCAAAAGGGGAACCCAAAAAAAGAAAGGCATGCAAGTCCTGCATGGGCGCGCAAGTCCTGGTCGCTCAAGTATACTTGTGCGACACATGGGTACTTGCACGATGGTCAAACCTTAGGGTAATACTTGGGTGATACTTGGCTCAAGAACTTAATATTATCCCTAAAGGCTTCCAAAAGAGTGACACGCAATATTTGTTGAAGGGACAATGCGGCGTCCAAGTGTGGTCATTTCCCTTAAGGGCTAGCCACTTAGGTGTGCAAGTGTTGATGAGTTTCAACACTTAGGACTTGTCTCCCCTATTTAGACCATCCATTCTTGGTAAGAAATTACCTTATAAGTGTTAGGAAGACTTTCAGAAGAGACTTGGGTGACCAGAGCTCGAATATGAGTTTTGGAATTTTTCCATCGTGAAATGGGGGGCCACCAGGGGTATTTATAGGCCAGGGAAGACCTTGGGTGAAAAATCAAAGAGGGCGCACAATTCACCTGCATGACCACTATGCAGTGTGCATGTATACTTGCACGACCATAATGAAAATTGTGCGACCCAAGTGGGAAGAAATACTTCTTCTTGCCTTTTTCAATTTTTGATGTTTCTTCAAGGGATGAATCATTTTGGACTAAGTTATTTCCCTTTTTCAGTTGTTAGACTATGTGACGTAAAGAAGCGGCAACAAAATTCCCCCCTCAGAGTTGGATCTGAAAGAAATGAGGATGTTACTTTGAGGTAAAGATGAAATCCAAGGAATATGCGGAGCGCAAGTGTTGAGCACGCGAATGGCGGTGCACAAGTCTTGAGTGCTCAAAGGGTGGCACGCAAGGGTTGAGCATGCTGGCTTTAGGTGCACAGGGTTGCGGCCTGGCCTATATATATACGGCCATTCTCGCGCATAGCTCCCAGATTTCAAACTTTAGAGCTATCTCCGAGCAATTTACTCTATTTTCCGCTGCTTTCTTTTGTTTCGCGCTACTGTAGAGGTATTTGGAATTGTGCGGTGATACCTGCGTGCCAAAACATGTGTGACACACTTATACTTGCACACCAACTTGGGACTTGTGTGCCTTAAATCCTTAGACATTTTTTCACTTTTATTCACAAATTTAATGAAAGATCAACTTACTTAAGAGTTAATTATTCAACTTTTGTGCAGATTAAATGGATCCCAGGAGAATTGGAATGGCTGATGAACTGGCTAGCAAGCAGATTGATGATATGATGAACATCGTTGGCCACAACTCTTTTGATATCTACAACAGAACTCTCCAAGATTTTTCCAAGTACATGAAGAAATATCATGTCAATTTCCTACAAACATTCTACTTGCCTCTATATGGCCATGGTCATCTACATGGAGTCAACATTCTTGATATAATGAATTATATGCCCGAGATGCAACCGCACTGCTACTCCTGTATTTCGGTTATGCTATGCATTAAGAGCAGTAAAAATGATGTGAACTTTAAATTTTTTCCTTCATGTCATTTCCTTGCAGATATGAAAATAGAAAACCATGGGCTGATATGTTTACCGATACCGGTTGATGGAGAGAAGATTATCATGACATTAGAAACAATATCTGAAAAGAGTACTCTCTCCAAATGGCTCTTTACTTCCAATGATCCATTCTCAAATCCATGTATCTCTCTTCCAAGTCTCTTGGACAGAAACAGAGTCATTGTTTGATAAGTAGAAAATTTTCTTAAATTGCACTCAAGAACATTCTTTTACAATTGTTCCAAGAAGAGCTAGTATCACTACATCTCTTATTGTATCAAGTTGAATGAATGAATTCCAGGTGGATGCTGATGATGCTCGGGATGCCGTAAATCAAATGAAGAGTTATGTTGAAATCCTCTTTTAATTCTTGAAAAGGAGAAGAGACTCCAATCTGTGGATGTCCTTATAACTCTTGTGCATCAATGAAAAACACTTTCATCTTCAATTATTTGTGCATGCCTTTTTTTTACTGATTTAACTTTTTACCTAAGACAATGGGCCAAGTAAGCATAATCTTATTTTTTCTAGGATTATTATAAATAAACCTACAAACTATAAAACTTTTTATTGCTCAATATTACCTAAAATCATTCAAAATTTATGTTTAGTGAGCTGGGACTTGACTTTTATTCACAGTTCCCTTGTCTTTTGTGGGTAGTTTAAAGTCATTCACGTTTGACATAAAAAGGCTAACGTTTAAAGTGGAAATATCTTGGACAGAATGGATTAACATTGACTCAATTCCTTGATAATTTATCTGAAAACATATTACCATGTTCAAGTTTGAGGGAAAATATGTGAATGATGACTTAATAAATTTTGAATATGAGGAATGATATGAAAAATGGATAAAAGGCATTAGAAGAAGTAGTTCCCAAGAATGAAGTTACCACTATTTAACAAACCTATTGGAGGGTTGAATTATGCAGGGCCACCTAAGGACATTGGCTGCATAGTCAAATAATAGTATCTTTTGGCTGACAGGTCCGTTATGTAGATTACTTATGCAAGGCCACCTAAGAGCACGTGCTGCATAGTCAGGAAAATGAACTCTCAGAAATTTACTTTTCTATTACTATAAAAGAAAGTGGAAGTATATGGGGATTCAAATTTTCCAAAGCATAGATTTTGCTATATGGAGAGAGGTACTTGAATATGGAGAAGATATTTCCAAACAAGATTGTCTAAGAACTGGATGAATGTCACTCCTATAAAGGTCTGACCCAAATGTTGGGAAGGGAAATATAAACCATAGACTTGAATACTTTCAGATCATGAAAAAGTAGTATGGGACAAATATGTAAAGGATGACTATTTTTTCAGATCCCTACATATTGTTGTTAAGAAAACTAAGGAAAAAAGAGTTTTTCTTCCCAAGAATAAAGTTACCAATATTTAACAAACCCGTTAGGGGGTTGGATTATGCAGGGCCACCTAAGGGCATTGGATGCATAGTTAAATAATAGTATCTTTTGGCTGACAAGTCTGTTATGTAGACTGTTTATGCAAGGCCACCTAAGGTCACGTGCTGCATAGTTAGGAAAAAGAACTCTAAAAAATTGGACATTTTGTTACCAGAAGTCAAGAAGAGGGTTATGGAGATCTGGAAGTATTTAAGGTTAGGATTATGACACATGAAAATGGCTATTGTCCAATGCATGAAAGTGATACATAGATCGATGCTAACCATAATCATGTTGTTGTTGGGTCCTGAATTGAGATGCTGGACTACACTACGTATCCCATAAGGATGGGAATCAATCCATACATAGTTCTTGAAATACATTTTAACCTCATGTGGGACGAAATTGTGGGAAATCTTAGTTTATAGTCATAGAACTAGCACAATAATAATAAATACACAGTGTGTGTTTTCACAGGGACTTTTCAGCCAGGGGACTGAAACTGGAATTTGGGGTTAGGCCCAAAGACTTGGGGCCGGATTCGAGGGATGCTCGAATGTTTCTATGTATCCTATAAGGATGGGAATCAAGCCTCACATTGTTCTAGAAATACCTTCTATATAGATTTGGTTCGTACAAGTGAAGGGTGAAGGGGACTTTAGTGCAATGATGGTTTGACATAAGATATAAGGTTCGGGCATTGTCATGTATGCATGTAGTCTTTAGAATATAACATGATTGGAGATCAATGTAAATAATGATTCTCTCTCATGTGAGGGTATCAAAGAATGTTGTATTTTATTGTCGTACAGGACAAAAGTGTTGTATAGTTTAACGTCATGTAGCACGGACC
Organism: Viscum album; assembly: GCA_963277665.1. Lineage (NCBI taxonomy): Eukaryota > Viridiplantae > Streptophyta > Magnoliopsida > Santalales > Viscaceae > Viscum > Viscum album. The sequence goes on from OY728157.1 coordinate 1,782,014,219, forward strand.
AAGGTGAACAAATGTGAAGAAATTGATTCTGGGGGTGGCTTCACGAATCAACATCGTATGAGATGGAGGTGAAAATATGTGAAGAGATTGGTTTTGGGCTTGAGCCTCAGAAGGTTGCCTGCATACCCATCATAGAAGGCAGTGATCAAAGTCCGTGTAGTTCAATTAAAGAATAAATTAGTAATCAAGTTTTTTTGAGATCAACGACCTAAAATGGTGTTGGGAATTACACATAGTTAGTGGCCCAGAGAGAGTGTTATGGTTGAATTTTACTCTAAGCTCACGTGAGTCATACTCAGTGTGAGAAACAAGAGGTAAAAACAACTTTAATGATGCACAGTTTAACGTCATGTAGGACGTATGAAGGGACTATGTAATTTAAAGTCTTTTAGTGAGGACTATTGGTGCTTCACAGTTTAGTGTCATGTAGCATAGACAAAATACAGTTTAACGTCATGTAGGACGTATTAAGCGACTTTATTCAGTTTTACGTCATGTAGGACGAATGAGAAGTACAGTTTAGCATCCTATAGCTAAGACGATGGGGAAAATATAGTTTAATGTTATGTTGGATGAAAGGGGAACTGTGATGTTTAATGTCATGCAGTAAAGACAATAGAGGACACAGTTTAACGTCATGTTAGACGTATTAGGGATTTTTTCATAGTTTAATGTCATGCTGGAGGTAAGGGACTTCTGTATAGTTTAATGTCTTCCACAAGGACAACACAGTTTAACATCATGTTGGACGATGGTGCGAATAGTTTAAGGTCATATTCATAGACCGGTGATGGTGCAGTTTAACAGCTGGCTAGACATAAGGGACTATACAGTTTAAAGTCTTGCAGCAAGGACAACATATTTTAACGTCATGTTGGATGAAATGGGTGAAAATTGTTTAATTTCATATACTTTGACTATCAATGATGTAGTTTAACGTCTTGCAGGACGATAAATTATTTGTGTTACACAAAATAATTCTTCAGAAATCTAGCATCAGTTGGAGTAGTGATGAGTTCTCCATCCATTGAGATTAAAGAATATGATCCATTGGAGTATAAATTATGTATTGAATAAGATCCTTCCCATTTTGGCTCATGATTGGGAGGTTTCTTTCCTAGTATCATTGAAGTTCTGAGAACCAATACCAATTCTCCCTGAACGAATGAATGAAGACAAACTTTTTTTTGAAAGCTCGTGTTATTCGATTCTGATAGACTTCCAAGTGGTGCAGGGTGCACAGTCTTTTCTCATCTAACTGTTCCAATTCATCCAATCACTTTTGAGATTGTTCATATATAGATGATTGATATCAAATGGCTAATTTGTGTGAGGTTAATTGAACCTCAATGGGAAAGACTGCTTCTGTTCCATATACCAAGGAATATGGAGTTGACCGCGTTGCAGTGCGGGTGGTGGTCCGATAATACCATAAAGAATGAAACTGTTTATCAGGCCATGATTTTTTATCTTTATCAACCATCTTTTGCAATATTTTGGAAAGAGTCTTGTTGAAATCTTCTATCTGGCCATTGGCCACTGCATGATACCGAGTTGAATTATTGGATTTGATGTGGTATTCTTGATACAACTTCCTCACCTCAGATGAAGAGAAGTTGGTGCCATTGTCCGTCAATATGTTATGAGGGACACCAAATCTGGTAATGATGTTAGACTTGATGAAGCTAAAAATGCATTTAGAACTGACTTCTTTGAGGGATATTGCCTCTACCCATTTGGAAAATAACTCAGTAGCAGTAAGAATGTACTTAAACTGCTTGGCTGTAGCCGAAGGATAAGGTCCCACTACATTCATTCCCCATATGGAAAATGGCCACCGGTATTTATCTGTATGAAGCAACTCTGGGGGTTGATGAATGAAGTTGGCATGCACTTGGAAAGAATGACACTTATTTGTGAAATCAACGCAATCTTGTATCATTGAAGTCCAAAAGTATCCAAGCCTTCGAATTTGATCAGATAGTCTGTGTCTATATTGATGGGCACCATAGACTTCTACATGCACTTCTTTCATGACAGCCATTGTCTCTTCACCATCAATGAATCTGAAGAGAACTTCATCAAAACCTCTTTTGTAGAGAATTTTCTCTAGGTTATTCGGGCTATCATAAAGAGTAAAATTGACCACACGTCGCCGGATTTGTTCTTTCCCATCTCTATCATGTGTAAGTGTTCCATTTTGATCGTATTCCATGATAGATGTCATCCATCCTATAGAATGACCATATGGTTCAGGAATGGGACTAATTTCATTGATTTCCTCTCTTATAGTTTGAACATAAGGTGAAATTGTACGATGGTGGGAAATACTGGTGCTTGTCTCATCCCGATTTGGATCTTCCAGAGCTGTGGCTATATTAGCCAGTGCATTTTCTTGGGCATTTTGTGATCCCAGGACATAAGAAAATGTCTGTTTCGAAGGAAATTCCTCCATTAACTCTCTGACGTAATCATACAAAGGGATTGTTTCTTCTTTTCTAATTGCATAATCCCCATTAACTTGTTTTATTACCAGGTCTGAAACTCCTTTCACCTTTAAGTGATTCGCTTGTGATTGAAGCACCAACTCCAATCCTGCGATAAGAGCATGGAATTCTGCTTCATTATTTGTACCGCCTCCCAACAATGAGAAGGAATAAGGTAGCACTGCCTTTTCCGGGGAAATGAGTACAATTCCTTACCCAACTTTTTTGAATGTAGGATCTTCCATTTTCTTCCCTGTTAGACTTCTTGAAGCACCATCAAAGTATATTTCCCATGTTTGAAGACTATCTTGAATAAAAAAGAGTTCCTCATCAAGAAGTTCAACATCTAAAGATGTATCTTCTACTAAAGGATGTTCATAAAAGAAATCAACTAGAGCATGGCCCTTTATTGTCTTTTGAGACACATACTAAATATCAAATTGCTTCCAAATAACTGCCCACCTTGCCAGACGTCCTGTAAGCATTGGAAGACAAAGGATGAATTTGAGTGGGTTATTGCGAGATACCAATTGGACCTCGTGATGTTGCAGGTAGTGTCTCAACTTCTGAACATCAAATATTAATGCTAGGCAGCACTTCCCAATATTTTATTATCGGGTTTCTGCTTCAAGCATAGTCCGACTGAGATAGTAGAGGCTATTTTCATTCCCAACATCATTATTCTGAGCAAGAAAGGCACCCAATGATTGCTCTAAATTTGTCACATAGAGGATAATTGGTCTTCCATAAACAGGTGGCATTAAAACTGGTGGGCTCACGAGATATTTTTTGATAATTTCAAATGCTTCTTGACATTATTCAGTCCACTGGTAAGTGACTCCCTTCATCATCAATTTGGTGAAGGGTAAAATTTTGACTACCAAATTGGCGATGAAATGCTGAATATAGGCTAGGTGTCTTTGAAGTACTCTCAATTCTTTCAAATTCTGAGGAGGTGACATACCAAGTATTGACTTTGTCTTCTCAGGATCAACTTCATTACCATGATGGAGTACAACAAAGCCGAGAAATTTCCTTGAGGTTCCCCAAAAGCACATTTTAAGGGGTTCATCTTCAAATTATGTTGCCGGAGTTTGTGGAATATGACTTCCAAATCAGCCAAGTGATTAGAAAGATGCCTGGATTTAACCACCAAATCGTCCAAACAACATTCAACAAGCATCCTTAAAAAGGGTTTGAAGATACGAGGCATGGCACGCTAATATGTTGCACCTGCATTCTTCAGGCCAAAGGGCATTACCTGATAGTAAAACAAACCCTGAGGGGCTTTGAAGGATGTAGATTTCTCATATTCTAGAGCCATTCTAATTTTATTATATCCTGAATATAAATCCATGAAGGAAAGTGCTTCATAGCTAGCTGTTGCATCAATTAAGAGTTCTGTTATCGGAACTGAAAAATCATCCTCAGGATAATGCCGATTAAGATCTCTGAAATCAATGAAAGGTATAATTTGTTCGTTCTTCTTTCTCACAGGGACAATATTAGCCAACCACTTGGGATACTGAACTTCTCTGACGAAGTTATATTTTATAATCTTATCCACTTTAGCTTCAATTTTGGAAGCATAGGTTGGGTGTGTTCTTCTTGCGGCTTGCATAAATCCTCGATGTTCTTTTAGCATACCCAAACGATGAGTATAAACATTAGGATCAAGCCCCGGAATCTCTGTATATTTCCATGAAAATATATCTCAATTTTTCTTTAAAAATGAAACATACATCTCTTTCTCTTCAAGAGACATGGCCGCACTAATTAAAGTGGGGTGTGAATTTTCTATTGTACCCAGATTTATTTCTTTGTATTCATCCACGGTGGTAGAGATACCATCTTCAAATGCTGGAGGATCATCCCTAAGATCTTCTTCTTCTTCTTCAACATGTGTTATTTTTTCTATTTCTACTTTCACAGTGGATAATGAAAGAGAATTTCCATGATCAGAAGAAATGTTAAAATTTGAATATCTTGAAGAAGAAGCATGCATTTCCGACCTGATTGATGATGAAGGGTCTTCTTGGGGTAATAATGAGGAGATGATGGATTAAGAATCAACATCATCATTCACCTCTGACATTTCTAGAACTTCTTCTGGCCTGGTTGGATAAGTATAGATTTGCTGGATTTCTACAGATTAAATGAAGACATCCCCATTTGAGCTTTCATCATTGCTTGATTAATCACCACTTTCTCCCATGTTGTCTTGCTTGTTTTCCGTAATTGACATTATGGAGATTTCCATAAGAGTACTTTGATTTGGGTCTATCCTGTCAATTTGACTGATAGGCAATACATAATCTGTACTCACATGTGTGAATGGGTATACTGGAATCTTTTCCAAACCATATAGAGAATTAACATTGGTAATCTCCCTTATTGTGGATTTCTCGTTTCCCTTATTGTGATTTAATTCCACCCCAATGTATTGAGATTCACATGTCTTGAATTGGGACTAATCACCATACAATGTCCCAATTTTACCATAGAAACAATATTTGAGACATTGATGGTATGATAATGGAATAGCCGCATGTTGATGTAGCCAGGGTCTTCCAAGAAAGATGTTGAAGGCTGAGTCTTGATCAACAACCATGAAACTTGAATTAGATAAAAGATCTCCAAAATGAGTTCTGATTGTAATCTTGCCTAGTGGTTCTTGTTCATTTTTATCATATCCTTCTAACATCAAAGTAGAAGGAGATAAATCAGTTCTTGTGAGGCCCAATTGATGAAGTGTACGAATGGGGATGATGTTGACTCTTGAACCATTATCAATGGAAACTTTTCCGAAGTATACACCATTATCCTTTACAGATAAGCAAAAAGGTCTAATATGTCCATGCATGACATCATCTTCATCTTCATCTGTGAAAGATATCACTGCATGGAATTCTGCAGGATTATTTTCTACATGGTAGACTTCAGCTGCAGCAATTTCAGTTTCAAATTCTTGAGGACTTGGCAAAGCCTTGATGAGTGCCTTCTGAAGATCCTTTGATAAATTCGAAGCATCCAGAATGTATAACTTGGCCAGTATTTGGGCCAATTGATTCAATACATCATACTTTTGATCCAAAAGTCTGTGTTTCCCAATAGGAACATGTGGTTTCACAGGTTCCTTAGAAATTGATACTTTGAAAGTTGATGCATCTTGTATCAAGGTAGGAATTGGTAATACTCCTAGATTTGTAAGATTAGACCGATTAGTTCTATTTACTAACTGAGAGTAATAAGATGGAACCTCCAACCGATCTTCCAGAATAATTGTTCCAGGACTGAGTCGGCTATTGGTGGAAGAATTTTCTTGTTCTTGTTGAGCCCGTTGAAGGGTTCTGTTGTAGAGACCCAAATCCTAACGTACATGGACAATACATAACTTTTGTGGAATATTTAATACATAATAAAAATAGACACACAAGGACCATAATAGTTTAGTGTCTTTGGAAACTCGGAAAATAATCTTCTAATCATGGTGAAAGATCTTCAACATCTCCCATAAAGATCTCCCCCTTTTGTTTTCATACCTAAAACCTTTCTTTAAATCCTGGGAAAAAGAAAACATATAAAGGGTGAGCTTAAATGATCAGTAAGGGTAAGCATAGAGAACATAAAACAATCCATAAATATTTGAATGCAAAAAACATGAACATAAAATCTAAACATTAAAATCATGAGCAACGACATAAATCATGGAAGTACACAAGGCATAGATCATGAAGGAACATTACTCATGAAAAACTAGATTGGTAATAAAACATGTAATTGTGGCATCCATTAATCACATGTTATTATTTCCATAGTATCCAAGGCATTGCTGCCAAGACCATCTTAGTGGACAAAGTCCCATACAGAATTGAGTTCACTCCTCATTCCAGCCTCGTAACACTGAACCGGATTAACATATCATTCCATCCATGTCTATCTCATGAGATATAAATCTTTACCCAATGCATTGGAGGGATATATCAGTCCCACATATCTCATAATGAAATCATTCTTACTTTTTTCAAAAAATAAACTTAAAACATTCATCATAACCCAACGAATAAAATGGGTTTCATAAACATCATCCAATTATAACATAATTCATATAAAACAAATTGATATCATTTCATCATAAGAAAACTGAAACCATGTAAATCATAGAGACATTATACTTGAAATATACACATATGAAATAATGTCATCTTAGATGAAAAATGATTTTCATAAAACACTTGAAATAAATTACTGAGGAAAATATTCTTTCTTCTTCAAAATCATTTTCTTTTCATTAAATTCAATGAAATTTTAAAAGGAAAGTATTTTATTGAAAATAACCATGAAATTTTTTAGAGTAATCTTCCTTGAAATAAGGCTTTATGAAACCGTAAAAATCCATTCACGCTGTTTTAGTTAAAAAAACATTCTCCTCGTACTTTTTTCGGAAAAGTCAAAGACTTCCTCGTATGGTAAAAAAAGAAAGATTCCTTGCATAACACAAAGTAAAATTCAAAGTGGGGTAAACATGACATTAAACATACATGGAAGAATATTAAACACTTTATGAAATACATTTTATGGGCATGGATGAAAAATATAACCCCAGTAAATACTTACGTATAAGCAATCTCGGATAAAAATGAGATTTGCAAAATTATCCCTTACCTTATGTCTGATATGATTTGTATGTATCCGAACCTCATGTATAATGATTTAAATAATTTCATTTACTTATTACATAATCAGGTTCATTGTTATTATATCATATATGGTTTACTTATGAATTTATATTGCCCGTTCTTTTGTAAATTTGATGTAAAAGTAGTGATTTGGGTAAAATCATTTCATTTATTGTACGTGTTTCGACTTGTTGTTCTTGATATTATTACTAATATCCTGATTTAATTAATTCCATAATGTAAAAAAATATTTATATATAATATATATTCATCATATACATCTATATATGATAGATTGATAAATGTAATTAAATACACCGTTCATGGAGACAGTAGGTCGTACGTACGCATGAACGCTGTTTTCGTTTCCTTATTGAATTGAATGGAATTAAGTAGATTAAATACATATATATATACATAAATCCAGTATCATTTTTATGTCATATATTTCATTATTATTCATTATATATACTTTATAATCATTCATGAATGGTTAACATGGAGAATTAATCTCATCGCGTTTTGGAGACGGTGGTCCGTACGTACGCACGAGCGATGATATCATTCCCATGATCGTGGAATTGTATTGAAGCATATGTATAATATTTCAGAGTCAATATAACTTTACAATATTCATATATAGTTATTTATTTACAACATTTTACCTATCTAAGTAAGGTGGTGGTTGAAAACAGATTACACCACGACGTGGAGACGGTATTCCGCACGTACACACGCGCGGTGATTTCATTTTTCATAGGATGGTTAGAAGGTGAAATCAGTTTATTTCATATTTATAATAACATATCAGTATATAAGTAATACTGATTTTATTACTTTATAATGATACAACTAAATAAGAATAATAAGAAGAAGAAATAAACTTTAGAGAATCGGAAGAAGTTATTACCTCTTCTTCGAAGCACCTCTTTTAAGCTTCCTCTTATGGAAGTAGAGATGGTCTTTTGAGAATACCAAAACCTTAGGAATGTTTATAGGGAAGTGGAGAAGAGAAATGGGCATGGTTTGGACGATATTAAAGGCTCAAAAAGGTGTGAAGAGAAGAGGGAAGGGGTGCCCTTTTATAAGAGAGGAGAGGGGCACCTTTGGAAAAACATAAAATGTTATTTTATAATAAAGTCGTATTCGATTTATAATAGCTCCAAATTGATTTATTTCGAAGAAAAGGTGGGTATAGGTATAAATAATCTCAACCAATAGATTTTAGACAAGTTTAGGTTAAAATTTTAACCTTATCATTTATATTTAACTCTAAGTTAAATAATTTGACATTTATCGTGTCTTCTTGTTTTCTTACACTATATGATTAATAAACATACTATAACAAGCCAAAAGAACCCCAAGTGGTTCATTATTAATATATATATCCTTATCTAAGTCATTTTACCGAACAATATATTTTTAGGAATAAAATAACAATTATTAATATAATATTTCTTTTAAAAATCATTTTATGTCAATTTTAACACAATTTCGTAACTGATTTTTTTGAAACTCATAACAGCATTATTAGTTCGAAAAACATTAATTAAATAAATAATAACATGTCATATTAACCTATAAAATTAGTGGAATTCATAAAAAGTATCAAATTATATTTATTTTGGTATTTATAATATCAATTATTTTCCTATTTCATTATTTAGGTAATTACTGCATCACCATTGTGTCATAAATAACATAAATTATTTAATGTCTAAAAATTATAAATAAATTACCATTAGTTAGGAAATCGTTTTACCTTTCTAATTAATATTTATAGTCTAATTTATCTTATGTATAACCATATAGTAAAATTGAATTAGTTATTAAACTTTGATTTTAACTATTTTAATCCTTCTTTAAATAAATTAATAATAAATGTCCTAATCTAATCCAAGTGGACCTAAATGGTCATATTTTATTCCTACGGTTGTTTTTGGTCGAATTAAAGTTATCCAATAGAATTAGGACATGTGTTAGTGTAATAATAATATCATTTTACCCTTAATTACCCTATTTACTTTTAACTGTGGTAAATAAAAGTAAAAAGTTACTATTCACCAAAAAAATATTTTCATCTCATTGATCCACATTTTAGTCCTTGATATTAATCATGTCTCTCAGAGTTTCGAAATTCCGCTCACAGAAGCGGTAAAATTAAGTTTTATGTGAATTTCCAAATTCTCCTAGGAGGTCGGTAAAAGACGGTGAAAAGTTAAATAAAACTTTTATATATCTAAAATTATTATAAAATGACTCAAATGAATTAAATTGATGTTATATAGGTATTATTTATCAATTTTGACCTAAAATAAATTTCAATAAAATAAATAATTATTAAAATAGAAAGTCGGTTTTTAAATAGTAACCGAGTGTTTACACTATTCATCAAAAATTGAAAGTTTTCAGAAAAATACCAAAATTTCACCCTAGGATAATTTCGATATTCCGAATCAAACAATGATGTCCCTTTTGAAAGATAAAATTTATAAAATTTTAAAAAGTGGGTATTACTATTCATAACGGCTAGTTTATATAACATATCATTGTTTAGTGAAACTCGGTATTGCATACAACACACGCTATCGTGGAAGGTTGCTATTGCATGTAATTCAATCCAAGTCAGAAATGCGTGTAGTGAAATATCCTATTGGTGTAGCGTACAACACAAGACATCAATAAAATTAAAAAGAATACTTTTTAAAAAATCTCGGGGTGTTACATTCTACCCCCCTTAAAATGAATTTCGCCCTCAAAATTCTTCTGTGTTATAAATGGTTTACTACTCAAAAGTTTCTTTAATAGAAACCCACATCATAAAAAGGAATACCAAAACCAATCTTTATAAACTAAAGTATGAAATGTAACGGTTACCCAAATTAACTAATCACTTTGTTTCCACATAGGAGAACATAGGTGAAAATATGGATATGGAAGAAAAATCTAACCATCATGTTCTGATGGAGAGTGGTAGAGAACATGGCTATGAAAATTCCATCAATTACAAAGAAATATATTTGTGATGATCTAAGGTACCGTCTGATTCATCAGATATAAGGGCAATAGGACAAAATTTTTGGTTTTCAAGATCATTTCCCTAAAGTTGAAGAAATTGGAATTAGAAGAAATACTTTCTTGATTTTGGTACAGTATTACTGTTGGTCATTCCTTGGAAAATTTCCACTTCATCTCTTAAAGAAATGAAGTTGAATTTGTCATTCGTGAAGTGTTAACAGATCATGTTATAGAATGATAGGTCATTCCATCTGTCTCAAAAAAAGGGTTAGAAAAAGTTATCAAAAATACATAAGTCCATCTATAGTGAGATTAATCATATATGGTTCCTAAAATGGACTTATACTTCATATATCATACTGCTTAATATAATAAAACTGGTTTCTACTAAACAGGGACTTTCCGTAGGTCAGTGGTAGGTAATAAAGTCCTGTCGCACTTCAGTTGTGGGTTCGATTCCTGCAGACTTGTCCAACGCGACGGGTTGTCGCTCATTCTACAGGTTGTCCTTTTTCTAAAACTACATTATTATAACATTCCATAAATAATATCGAAAAAAATTATTGCCTTAAACAATTCTATCTGATGTCTAACTTAATCAATTCCAACCTTTAATCTTATAAAAAATACTTCTATCCAATCTCATAGTGTAATGAAAATGATTACTTGAGAGGTCACATAACAAGTACGTGAATACCGTCATTTATCCCCCATATAATATATATCTTGTTGGTCACATTCCAAACACGAGAATACCTTAATCGTTTATTCTCTTGAAAAATGAATACCCATTGAATCTTAGTGAAAACATGAATGTTGTCAAAAGTTAACTCTTTCCACATACAAAAATCCAAAAAATCTATATACTCAAACCATAATATATCTTTTTCCTTATATCAGTCATGTGCTCATGAATACTGTCAAACATTTCATTTTCTCCTTATCCCTTCATTATGAGCATATCATCTTCTATCCAAAAATATCTCAATCACTTTCCATGGATATCGGTACCATAAAATTATTGAAATCCACAATAGACCAATACATAAATATTCCAATATTCCACGATACTAAATAGAAGATTATTTTGGAATCCCATTACATAAACACTTAATCATTCCACCACATCATTTTCATATTCAACATCATCAATAGTGATCACATGTGACTTTCCATTGTCCTTTGCCTTAAGTGGTTTCTCATGTCGATCATCATTGACCCTTGGATTAGGGCATTTATTAGAAAAATGCCCTATTTCATTGCACTTGATGCATTGAAGTGTTGGTGGTGCATTCTCTGTAGTCTTTTCTTTATTCAAATAATTAGAAACCCTTTTTCCATTACTTCGACACTCAACTGCTCAATGACCTTCTTTTCCACACTTAAAAAATTTTCTAGTCCATTTAAGACAATCTCCAGCAAGTATCATTCCACACTTTGAGCATAAAGAAACATTCATCTTCTTTTCAACATTATTGTAATATTTCTCCTTGGACTCCATCTTTCGTTTCTTGTCAAAACCATGAGATGGATATGTTACACCAACTTCCAGTTCTATATTGATATCAAAACGCACAATTTCTTCATATCTACTGAAGTCTCTTGTAGCTAATGCCCTTCGAAGACTTGGTTTTAAACCACTGAAAAATCAATCAACTTTACTTTCAGGTTGGATGATAAAGCCAGATGCATACCTTGCAAGTCTTGTAAAATTCGCTTCGTATATACCAACAGATTCATCATCCTTCTGCTTAAGCTCAAGAAACTCCTTTTCCATCTTTGTTCAATGAATACAAGGTAAGTACTTACTAAAAAACAAGTTCTTGAACTCGTCCCATTCCATGGATTCAATTTCATCTTGGGGCCTTGTATTCTTAATTAGAGTCCACCACTGGTCTGCTTCACCTTCTAAATGGTAAACAGCTAAAATGGCTTTTTCATGTATTGAACAGCGAAGTATGGAAAATATCTTTTCAATGGTACTGATCCACTGTTCAGCAACAAGTGGATCAGAAGACCCATTGAAAGACGGTGGATGTTGCCTCATGGAGGACTCAATAGAATATTGTTCCCTTATCTAATTATTTGGAAATCCAGAATGATTCATAGATTGTGTAAGTATAGAAATCAGATTTTTCACTCTATATCCCATCACATTTGGTTTCTTGGGAGGACAATCATTGCATTTTCCATTACATTGATCAACACAGTTCCTTCGGGTTCCAACCATATTCTAAAACCCAAAAAGAACAGTGTGAGAGGAAACAATCATGATAGGAAAACAGTATAATAAAGGGGGAGTACCTTCAATATCTAACATCTTAGGTTTAATTCTAATATCGTTACCATAATTCTAGGACTATAACCTATACTTATACTTTTCCTTAGGGACATCCCTGGACATACCATATAAATATATCTAAGGATCTCACTAAAGTTTTCGCATCCTAGGTTCCAAAGGTTAACTAAACCTTTCCTCTGATACCAACTGTAGAGACCCAAAGCTTGATGTACATGGAAATTACATTAATTTTGCGGAATATTTAATACATAACTAAAACAGACACACAAGGACTATAATAGTTTAGTGTCATTGGAAACTCGAAAAATAATCTTATAATCATGGTGAAAGATCTTAAACATCTCCAAAAAAGATCTCCCCCTCTTGTTTTCATACCTAAAACCTTTATTCAAATCTTGGTAGAAAGAAAACATATAAATGGTGAGCTCAAATTCTCAGTAAGGGTAAGTATAGATAACATAAAACAATCCATAAACATTTGAATGAAAAAACTTGGACATAAAAGCTAAACATCAAAATCATGAGCAATGACATAAATCTTGGAAGTACACAATGCATAGATCAGGAAGGAACATTAGTCATGATTAACTAGAATGGTAATAAAACATGTAATTGTGGCATCCCTTAATCACATGTTATGATTTGCAAAGTATCCAAGGCATTGCTGCCAAGACTATATTAGTGGACAAAGTCCCATTCTGAATCGAGTTCACTCCTTGTTCTAGTCCCATAACACTGAACCGAATTAACTTACCTTTACATTCATGTCTATTCATTGAGATATAAATATTTACCCAATGCATTTGAGGGAGATATAGGTCCCACACATCTCATAATGAAATCATTATTACTTGTGCCACAAAATAAACATAAAACATTCATCATAACCCAACGAATAAAATGGGTTTCCTAAACATCATCCCATTATATCATAATCCATATAAAACAAATGGATATCATTTCATCATAAGAAAATTGAAACCATGTAAATCATATAGACATTATATTTGAAACATACACATATGAAATAATGTCATATTAGATGAAAAATGGTTTCGATAAAACACTTGAAATAAATTCTTGAGGAAAATATCCTTTTTTCTTCAAAATCATTTTTTTTCATAAAATGCCATGAAATTTTAAAAGAAAATTATTTTATTAAAAATAACCATGAAATTTTTTTGAGGAATATTCATTTAAATAAGTCTTTATGAAACCGTTAAAATCCATTCATTCCGTATAAGTGAAAAAAAATTGTCCTCGTACTTTTGTCGGAAAAGTCAAAGAGTTCCTCGTATGGTAAACAAAAGAAAGATTCCTTCCATAACACAAAGTAAAAGACAAATCGGGGTAAACATGAAATTAAACATACATTGAAGAATATTAAACACTTTATGAAAAATATTTTATGGGAATGGATGAAAAATATAACCCCAATAAATACTTACGTATAAGCAACCTCAGATAAAAATAAGATTTGCAAAATTATCCCTTACCTTATGTCTGATATGCTTCGTATGTATCCGAACCTCCTGTATAATGATTTAAATAATGTCATTGACTTATAAAGGAATCATATTCATGGTTATGATATCATATATGGTTTACTTATGACTTTATATTACCCATTCTTTTGTAAATTCGATGTTAAAGCAGCGATTTGGGTAAAATCGTTTCATTTATTGTACGTGTTTCGACTTGTTGTTCTTGGTATTATTACTTATATCCTGATTTAATTAATTCCAGAATGTACAAAATGATTTATATATAATATATATTCATCATATACATATATAAATGATAGATTGATAAGTGGAATGAAATACACCGTTCATGGAGACGGTAGGTCGTACGTACGCATGAACGCTGTTTTCGTTTCCTTATTGAATTGAATGGAATTAAGTAGATGAAATAAATATATATATATATATACATAAATCCAGTATCATTATAATGTCATATATTTCATTATAATCCATTATATATACTTTATAATCATTCATGAATGGTTAACATGGAGAATGAATCTCATCGCGTCGTGGAGACGGTAGTCCGTACGTACGTACGAGCGATGATATCATCCCCATGATCATGGAATTGTATTGAAGCATATGTATAATATTTCATAATTAATATCACTTTAAAATAATAATATATAGTTATTTATTTACACCATTATACCCATCCAAGTAAAGTGGTGGTCGAAAATAGATTACACCACGGTGTGGAGACAGTATTCCGTATGTACGCACACGCGGTGATTTCATTTTCTGTAGGATGGATAGAAGGTGAAATAGGGTTGTTTCATATTTATAATAGTATATCAGTATATAATTAATACTGATGTTATTACTTTTTAATGAGACAACTAAATAATAATAATTAGAAGAAGAATGAAACTTGAGAGAATCGGAAGAAGTGATTACCTCTTCTTCGACACACCTCCTTTAAGCTTCCTCTTATGGAAGTAGAGATGGTCTTTTGAGAAGACCGAAACCTCCATAATGTTTATAGGAAAGTGGAGAAGATAAATGGTCAGGTTTTGGACGAGATTCAAGGCTCAAAAGGGTGTGAAGAGAAGAGGGAAGGGGTTCTCTTTTATTAGGGAGGAGAGAGGTACCTTTGGAAAAACTTAAAATTTTATTTTCTAATAAAGTCATATTCGGTTTATAATAGCTCCAAATTGATTTATTGCTAAGATAAAGTGGGTATGGGTCTAAATCATCTCAAAAAAAAGATTTTAGACAAGTTTAAGTTACAATTTTAACCTTTTCATTACATTTAACTCTAAGTTAAAAAATTTAACTTTTACTATATTTTCTTGTTTTCTTACACTATATGGTTAATAAACTTACAATAACAAGACAAAAGAACCCCAAGTGGTTCATTATTAATATATATATCATTATGTAAGTCATTTTGACGAACATTAGATTTTTAGGAATAATATAACAATTAATAATATAATATTTGTTTTAAAAACTATTTTATATCAATTTTGACACTATTTGGTAATTGATTTTTGTGAAAATCATAACAGCGTGATTAGTTCGAAAAAAGTTACTTAAATAAATACTAACATGTCATATTAACCTATAGAATTATTGGAATTCATAAAAGGTCTCAATTTACTTTTATTTGTGTATTTATAATATAAATTATTTTAATATTTCATTATTTAGGTAATTACTTAATCACCATTGTCTCATAAATAACGTAAATTATTCAATGTCTAAAAATTATAAATAAACTACCATTAGGTAGGAAATATTTTTAGCTATCTAATTAATATTTATTGGCGAATTTATCTTATGTATAACCATATATTAAAAATGAATTAGTTATTAAACATTGATTTTAACTATTTTAACCCTTCTTCAAATAAATTAATAATAAATGTCCTAATCTAATCCAAGTTGACCTAAATGGTCATATTTTATTCCTAAGATTGTTTTCGGTCTAATTATAGTTATAAAATAGAATTAGGACATGTTTTAGGGTAATAATAATATCAGTTTACCCTTAATTACCCTATTTACTTTTAACCGTGGTAAATAAAAGTAAAAAAGTTACTATTCACCAAAAATTATTTTCATCTCATTGAACCACATTTTAGTTGATGATATTAACCATGTCTATTGGATTTTAGAAATTCCAATCACAGAAGCGGTAAAATTATGTTTTATGTGAATTTCCAAATTCTCATAGGAGGTGGGTAAAAGACGATGAAAATTTCAATAAAATTTTTATATATCTAAAATTATTATAAAATGACTCCAATGAATTAAATTGATCTTATATAGGTATTATGTATCAATTTTTCCCTAAAATAAATTTAAATAATATAAATAATTATTTAAATAAAAATTCGGTTTTTAAACAGTAACCGAGTATTTTAACTATTCATCAAAAATTGAAAGTTTTCAGAAAAATACCAAAAATTTTCCCTAGGATAATTTCGGTATTCCGAATCCAAAAATGAAGTCCATAAAATTTATAAAATTTTAAAAAGTGGGTATTATTATTCATAATGGCTAGTTTATATAACATATCGCTGTTTAGTGAAACTTGGTATTGCGTACAACACACGCTATCTTGGAAGGTCGTGATTGTGTGTAATGAAAGTCAATTCAGGTATGCGTGTAGAGCAAGCTCCTTTCGGTGTAGCGTACAACAAAAGACATCAATAAAATTAAAAAGAATATTTTTCATAAAATCTCGGGGTGTTACATCTGCCATGATTTTCTACTGCATACACAGTTCTAGCAGTGGTAGAATTGGAATAGTAACCCTTGAAAGATCCATGTCTTCTCCTATACCCTAAGCCTCTGGAACTCCCTCTAATTCCTCTATTTGATAAAGGGAACTCGGGCTCATCAAAATCAAAACTGCGACTAGCATTTGGATCTGTTAAGTGAATCATGTTAACAGAACCATAGATCAACTCTTTGTTTGATGAAAATTATGCCTGATTAGCCAGTTTAGACTGTGCCATTTGGTGGGACGGTGCCTGTGGCTTCGAATTAGATGGCATAAAATCTTCCAGAGTCAAATACAATTTGGGATTTGACACTATCTCATCTTTTTTTGTTTCTCTTCATTCTGTGAATTATGCCGCCCCTTTGAGGATTTTCCATTTGATGAAGAGGGTTTTTTGTGTCATTAATAGTAGAAGACGCAATTGGTTTCTTCAATTGCGTTTGCAAAATGGCATGATTTCGGTTGATATTCTTTCTGACCATCCAATCATCATATTTTTGCGCATTTTTGTTCTTGACTTCTTGCCACTCGTCTTCTTCCTCTGGATTTTTAGCAGTAACACAAGATACCTGAGCTGAAGAACCTTTCAGTTTGACTTTTCCCGAGTCCACCATCTTTTTCATGAGGTCTTTGCAGACAAAACAATCCTGAATGGGATGCCCCAACATCTGATGAAATGTCCAATAATTGGGACAATCTTTATCTCCTTCCTTATTCGGCCTCTTGGGCCTTGGCAGTTGAACCAAATTATTTTCCAGAGATTAAATGAAGTAACCAGGAACCTTTTCATTTCAAAAAGAGTAAACTTTGCTCTTTATATCCTCAAATTTTTTCCATCTTTGATCTCTTTGATCATCTTGACGAAATGGCCTTTGTTGTTGACGCTCAGGAGGTGGAGCCCTTCAGGAAGATGAATGTTTTTGAGGTGAAAGCAGGTATAGGTTCTTGTTTAAGCGTAACTATAGCATTATCTGCTTTACCCATTATCCTTCCCGAAGTTGATGGAATTACACAAGTTTTATCCTTAGTCTTCATAAGATAATCTTCAATCTACTGAGTGATCGAAGTAAGGTCTCGAAACCCTCTTGTGTATTTCACAGGGATCAACGGTGTGCGCAAATCATCACACAAATTTTCCACATATATTGGAAACAATTCCTCTTGAGGGAGTGCTAAGCTCAGGGAATATGTTAATCCCTTCCAGCAAGAAATGAAATCTGAAACACTTTCACTTTCCCTTTTCTTATAGTTTGTAAGATAAAAAACTGTTTTTTTTTGGCAACGTTGAGCTTAATTGAAGAAGGAATCTTTTGCGGAGATCCTCCCATCTAGTAATTGACTGGGATTGCAAGTTTGTGTACCAGACAAAGGCAGGACCTTGTAATGATTGTACATAACACCTAAGCTTAACTGCTTCTTGTTTCTGAGGGTTTCCCATCATAGGTTCACAACAAGAAACAAAATGTCTTAAGTGTTGCTCTGGGTCTCTCGAACCATTAAATATTGGGAATGTGGTACTTGAAAAATATTATGGGGGAGTAATTGCATCAACCCATTCATGGTAAGCTCTTTTTTCCGGTTGAATTTGAGCACGCTTTCCCTCCATAGCTACTATCTGAGATTTTAATGACTCAATAGTAGTTATTAACTTTTGAGAAGCATCCGGTTGAGCTTGGACCTGAGCCGGTGCAATAACTGCATCATGGAAAGATGTGGCAGTTGGTACTGCAATTGATGGTATCACCACTGATTGTTGTTGCACATGACCCGTAGGATTATACCTGTGAGGGTGTACTGGTAGAGGAGGATATTCTTGATCCATCTTAGTAGCCGAAACAAATTCCCTTAACTAACTGACTCCAGCACGCTTAGGATGAAGACTACCCTGAAGTAGTTCTGCATTCAACCTCCTCAATTCCTTCCTTTCTTCCTCCTGTTGTGCAAATATTACCTCTAGTGAGAGTGATTGGCCTTATCCTGAGGAAGGGTATGTAACATGATTATTTCCTTTCCCCTTGTTGGATCCGTTTAGGAGAGGGGGAAGTGGGTTACTTGAAGGATTACCTAGATTCTGGGTAATCCTTTGATTTTCTATACGCACACCTTCTTCATTTGTATCTGTACATACAACTTCTTGAGCAGGAACCACTTCATCTGATCCCTCTGAGTGAGCCTCATCTAGGGGATCAGAAACAATGGAATTAATGACATTGATTGATGCATAACGCATTTCGTCCCTTCTATCAGCATTTATGTGATATTGTCTACTTCCATGTCCTTGAAGAGACATTCCCTTTTGCCGATTTGATCCCTCAGGAACTTCTTGATGAACCATAATTTGGAGGAAATCTCTTGATAATTTGGCTCTTCTTTCCTCTTGTGGCTTGTTCCCTAATCGAGAGAAGACTGACTTTTTCTGTGGGATAGATTGAGGATTTGAAAAAGTCCCCAGTCCTATGGACTGGGGATGTTCCTGCTATTTCTGCTCATCTCCTCGAATCCTATTTGTTGATTCTGAGGGTTAGGTTAAAAGAGTACCCAGTATGGAAATCTGGGGTGGTTCTTGAGCTGCTATATCTGAGACTTTCTTGAAAGATCTCCTGATCTTACGTACTTTAGTCTGGAAATTGGCTTGATGCATCAACCTACATCCACTCTTATCACCCGGCTCTAAAGACCATTGGATGATTTCCGATACTTCTGTCACATGATGATGTGCTTGCTCCAAATGAGAGGCCTATTCAATATTCTCGTTTGCTTAATGCAGGAGTAATTCAATAACTTGTTCTTTGTATGCTTGATTTTGAGAAGAACTATTTGAGGCATGTTCTTGAGAGAGTCTTTGATTACAAACAAAGCCAATTGGTTGTGGCTGGCCATGGTCAATAACATTGTATGAGACCATTTTCGGTGGGATTTGCTGACTAGAGAGTACAGTGAAATGTAGTGCTCCATGAACACCCCATACCCTGTTATGAATAGTAGATGGAGCATTGGAAATTAACTGGCGTAATCTTTTTAGTGTGCCAAGGCATGAACGCTGAAGGGCTCTCTGTTGCTTTTAGCCTTCGGATATCGAGAAACTGAGAGAGACGCCAAATCAATTTGGTGTTGTACCCATTCTATTATCTTCACATGATTTTCATATTCATCATAAGATAATATTTTCTTTTTCAACTAACAATGATTTTTCCATATGTTGAGACGAATAGCATGAATTCCATCTCCCGTCAACATCTCTGGAATGTCATACTGAGAATCAGCCAAAGGTCAAAACATAACTAGCACTTCACCTTTCTCCATTTGTTTTCTCATATTCAGTACATTCTCTTTATCATTCAGTGTATATTATTCTATCCGATTAGACCAAAGTTGGCGCTTCCTTGTTTCTTCCTCATATTGAACAAGATCGGTAGAGAATTCACTGATCAAATTAGAAGATGAATGATCCAGGTGTGGTTCAGAGAATGACCTACACCCTGGGATATCTTCCGATTGAGAAAGTATTTCACCTGCTAGTGGTAAAGCATCAGACATGACTGGCTTCATATTTTCAAGTGCCTCAAGATAAGATGGATTTCTCGTCACTACATTGTCCATTGGAGCATTTTCTAGGCAATGTGCATTACTGCTACAGATTGGACTTCCACAGGTAGATTCATCATCATGGGGAGGAACACCATGGTGGGTTACAACAAAAGATGAAACATTTTTCTCGTTGTCCTTCTGGCCACACAGAGGGTTCTTTTGGCTCTCATTTAAAGATGAAACTTTGAGATCAGCTAAATTTTCATGAAGCAAGCCTAATGAGAAATTATTTGATGCAGACCTTTGGAATTAATGTTCTCACTATTGGGAACTGAGAGAGTAGAATCTTGGGTTGCAACAAATAATTTTCTAAGTGCATCAAGAACTCCAGCCTTGAGCAAGTACTTGTTACAGATTGGCCCTTTATTTCTTGATTGTGATGGGTGGGTCTTCTTATTAGACAGATTCTTACTCACTTTAGGAACTACTTGTTGATGAAATTTATCATTATGGGCAGGTGTATGTGCCTGCTCAGGAGAAATGATCAGTTTAGGCTGATTATCTCCACTCAAATCTGGTGTATGTGCCTGACTTGGTTGTCCCTGTGATATGGGGGAGTATTCCCCACAAACCTCTTGGACTGGAACAGAGGTGTGTGTCTGTTCCAAAGGGAACTATTGATGTGTCACTCCACTAGTAGGGCTAGATTTTCATTTCGTTCCCTGTGATGTTGCTGAAGCTGTTATAATATCCTAACAGACATCCAGAATATGAGTAGGGATTTTCTTCTGCTCTTTCACCATTGACAGAATATGCTTGGTGACTTCAACTGCCGAAACAGGGATATATGCCCATTTCGTACTTGGAGTAGGTGTGTGTTCCTGCTCCTTTCCTCCTTTTCTTATTAGTGAATTCTGACAGTACTCATGTGTGGGGGCAGAGAGTTGAGTCTGCCTCCTGTTTGTCATCGGAGCTTTCCGACTAAATTCTCTGAATGCTACCAAATGAGATTGTTGGTAAGATTGATCAATAATAGCATGTGTATGTGCCTGCTGATTGTGCTCCACCGAACGTGGTTGACGAACATCCTTCAATACTAACAGATGAGGTTGCTGGGAGGACTGATGAGTGTAAGCAGGTGTATGTGTCTGTTTACCAGTTGTCAACACATTGGGTTAGTGGGATTCATCGTATGTTGTCAGACGAGCCTGCTGACTAGCTGATGATTTATAAACAGGTGTATGTTCGTGTCTATAGTACACCGCCTGTATTTTCCTGGTGGGATTGGTGTGCTGCTGCCAGACGAGTCTACTGGACAACAGAATTAAAACAGATGGGTATGTGTGCTCGTTCATTGATTTCCACCAAGTTAGGTTGGTTGACTTCTTTGGAGATTGCAGAGATGAGAACCTGATCACTGTTGACTGGTCTCCGCCTCTAGTGGTTCTTATTGCCTTCTTGGGTTTGAGGAACCTGAACCGAATGCCTGGAGATGACACCCTCAGAATTTTGAGGGAGCACTTCCGCACGAGTCTGGCAGCGATTGTTGATGGGAGTCCTCATGAAGGACTCCTGTATCTTTGAATTAAGGCCCTGAGGGACCTGCTCATTCACCTCCCTAGAATATGGGAGGGACTTGTGATTGTGTTCTAGGGATAATGACCTGAAATGGTTGACAACGGTGGTTGACACCACCTGCTTCTTGATCGCTCATCATCACTGTCCGGACAACCAGGGTGAATTATTGTCTTGGAGGGCTTGTCGAATGGACTCCAGAGTTGGAATAGTACCGTATCAACAATACTCCTTAACCAGTGCATTTGATACCCAGTGTTGAAGATGCTGAGTAGGTGATGTCGTCCTCAGAACGGACGATGATCCAGCAGGAGTAGTAGTAGAGGCATTTACAGCAGAGGTTTTCACAGGCGTGAACTTTAGAGAATCCATTTCTGTAATGCAGAAGATCTTGTAAAAGAGTTCTTGTTTGATATAACAGACATAATCAAGATAAGTTCAGCCACTACATCTTTTGGAAGAGCACGTATGTTATTGATTGTTATGTTGGCCCTCTCATTGAGTTTAAATAGGAGCCTAACAAAATAAGTAAATCATCATTTTAACTTGGTTAAGGATTCATCTCAGGTTCACCATCTATTTTTTGTTTCCTCTAGAATTGGGGATGACCTTATTGATTTAAGGTTCAAACATTCCAAGCAGTTTCAAAAAGTTTTGTTCGTAGAACTGGAAAAATCCAATGATTCCATATCCATTTGGACCTACATTCTAATGGTATGTGCTCATTAGTTGTGAACTGATGAGGATTAAGAATTTACATTGGTCGGGCGGATGAGAGGTCGAACTCATTACACCTTTTTGAGGAGAATTATTGTCTACTCCGGGACTCTCTTTAAAGATTTAAGTTATGTTCATGAATCCTTATTACATTACCAAGTATGAAAATGGGCTTTAGTTTAGATCTGAAAATCAATGATTAGTATGTATAATATTTAGAGAATCTCTTATATGTATTCAAGGTTCTTCATCGATAGAGAATCATCTGTATTTGTTAGAGATTCTTGGTCAATGGTATCCTTCGACACATTATATAGAAATCTATTGGTCATTATGACAACCATACTAGTTTTAAAGCCACTCGGTGTGGCACTTGAATTTTATTGTCATTCAGAAGGACATAGATTATTTCGGAGTTGGGATCATACCCTCAGATGGGCTACCTACGTATCCTTTGTTTTGGAAAAGGAATTAGAACTCACGTAGTTCGAATAAGGGATTATGATTTTTATGCATGATTGATGTCTCAAAGAAAGATTTCATAATAAATTTTACACTCTAAGCTCACGTGAGTCATGCTCGGTGTGAGAAACAAGAGGTATTGGTAAAACCAGACAATTGTGCCATAAAAGATTCAATTATAGGAAATGATGTGGGGCTTATGTATGTATGACTGCCTAGATAGATGAAGATTAGGATTTACTTCAGGGAAGAAACCTGAGAACAAGGTCCATAAAGGTATATGTGCTTTATGAATATTTGGATACTTAACATAGGACTTAATTCTGAGAAGGATGGTCAAATTAGAGACGACTTTTTATTGGGTTTTACTCCTGAGAAGGAAGCCCAAATCAAAAGTAAATTATGAAAAGTTAAGAGAAATTACGACTGGGACTTACTCTTAAGGAAGAGGCCTAGGTTAAAGGGAATTATTACTGGGGATTACTCCTGAAAAGGAAGCCTAGGTTAAGGGAATTTGGATTTTGGGAACATGGGACTTACTCCTAAGGAGGATTCCCATAATTATGGGAACTTTAAGACTGGGGATTACTTCTGAAAAGGAGGCCTAGGTCAGGGGACTTGGGGATTATTAGTAAAGAGGATGCCCATATTTGGGGATTTGAGATTGGGATTTACTCCTGAGAAGGAGGCCCATTTGTTAAGGACACTTGAGACATAGGACTTATTCCGGAGAAGGACGCCTAATTTAATAGAATTTATGAGTGGGGCGTACTCCTAAAGAAGATGCCCAATTTCGATAAATTATGACTGGGGATTACTCCGGAAAAGGAGGCCCAGGTTAGGGAACCTATCAACTTTAAATGATGAGGTTGAATGAATGAAGTCTCTCACCTTAGTGACATGAAGATATGTGAATCACTGTGATTTGAGAGATGTTCCACAGAATTCCTTTCAAGTAAGGAATCCAACCAAGAAATCATGCCATGAATGACTTTGAAGAGGGTTTTGAAGGCTTAAACTTGAAGAGGAGAGGTGGATTTGAATAGGATAGGTGAATAGGTAGAGGGGGCACCCAAAAAAAGAAAGGCGTGTAAGTCCTGCGTGGGCGCGCAAGTCCTGGTCGTGCAAGTCTACTTGCGCGACACATGGGTACTTGCATAACGGTCAAACCTTAGGGTAATACTTGGGAGAGACTTGGCTCAACCCCTTAATATTATCCCTAAAGGCTTCCAAAAGAGTGTCGCACATGTTTTGATGAAAAGATAAGGCGGCGTGCAAGTGTGGTCAATTCCTTTAAGGGTTGGCCACTTAGGCGTGCAACTGTTGATGAGTTTCAACACTTATGCCTTTTTTCCCCTGTTTAGACCTTCCATTATAGGTAAGAAATTACCTTAGAAGTGTTCGGAAGACTTCTAGAAAAGACTTGGGCGTCCAAAGCTTGAATATGAATTTTGGAATTTTTCCGTCATGAAATGGGGGGCCCACCAGGGGTATTTATAGGCCAGGGAAGACCTTGGGTGAAAAATAAAAGAGGGCACGCAATTCACCTACGCGACCACTATGCGGCGCGCAAGTATACTTGCGCGACCATGATGAAACCTACGCGACCCAAGTTGGAAGAAATCCTTCTTCATGTCTTTGTCAATTTTTCATGTTTCTTCAAAGGATGAATCATTTTGGACAAATGTATTTCCCTTTTTCTGTCGTTAGACTCTGTGACGGGAAGGATCGTCAATAGTGTTTTATTTCGATCTTCATTAATATAAAATTTATTATGTATTAATTCTTATTCAGATATTATAGTAATTAATGAATTTATTTATATATTTTCAATTAATGATATACATATATATTATATGTGGTTTTGTTATGTTCATTTAAAATTATATGTTCACATGGAAATGTATAAAAAAATTCATTCTCTTCATGGTAGTAATGAACCCAAGCCAATTAGAAATGGGATTGTGTATATCACATGCTGACATCATTGGCAATCTAGATTGGGCTCAACAAGTTTTATAATTTTAAAATTTTTTAAAAATGATGATCAATTGTATTGATATTGTATGTAGTTAGGTATAATTGAGTTATTTTTTTGGGGAATCAATGGAAATTGTGATAGTGGTATTTGAGTTCAATTTCTCTAGCCCGAACACCAAAGTATTGAGTGTGGTTGATTATGTATTCTTATATAATGATTATAATAGTTTTTTTTCATTCTAGATTACTTTGATAATTATTATTATGGTATATTTGGTTAGGTAAATTCATCAAATATTGATCAGAACAATACAATTATACATTCCTTCTTGTGATAAGGGTACTATTCAGATATGTACTATTCGGAAATCAAAATCATATCCTCTGAACCTTATTTATTAATTGTAATATAAATTAATTAATATGTGTAACTCATTTTTGAATATAGTATGTTACTCAATGGAATCATACATTTTACTTCTTATGTTGAAATGAGTGTGAATCTATTGATTAGTTTTATACATAGGGTTGATAAAAATAATGATACATAGGTATGACGGTCCAACACTTGTTTTCATACTAAGAACTAGTTAATTAGGTATTATAAGAAAACTCATGAAAACTTAATTTTGTATGAGTTTCAGTGTTTTTTTAATTTCTTTATTCTTAGTGGTTAATCCTTTATTTTATTCTATTCTAATAATATTTCCATAAATTAGGACCCTCACAAATATACAATAAAAAAATTCATAGTGGTTTTATTTCAATGATCACAAGGTGGTGGTAAAAGACGATCATTACCACTTAGCATATGAGTATAAAGAACTTAAAATTAATTTTATATATGTTTTTATTTTGTTTTAAGGATATATTTTTTGTAAGAGAATTGTGATTAAAGATGTCATTTGTTTAATGTGATAAAGAATGTCTGTTGATGTGAGGGATTGCTCAGTTTTCTATAAATCTAAATTGATGAGATATTAAGGTATCATCAATATAAACACGGATAACTAGATGAGGTATGAGAAGGATATTATCTCTAAACTTATTTCAAGGTTTTAATATGAGTGATATATTTTAAGATCATGACACTAACATTTGGGTTGATAGTATATTAATGGTTATGTTTTCTCATGAGTGATATATATATACTTCATATATATTAGTGTACTCGTTAATTTTTCTGTATATGGATGATAGTAACATGATATAATTTTATATTCCCATTATAGGGGAATTCATGATCAAAAAATGATTTGTTTTTTTGATTTATGAATATTCATTTAAGATAAATTGACAATAGGATACATGTAACTATTTTATAAATCCAAAACTAACATCTAGAGTTAGTATAGTAGTAGATTAATAAGATTTTAAAATTTGTGATTGGTATTCCTATGAAATCTCCAAGAGGATATATACCAGTGTTGTGTAATCCTAGTTAGAGTGAGAATGTATTTTGAATGTTGAATTCTTTATTTTTTTCTTACTGTATTACTGATTGTGTGTAGTGGTAGTGGATATCAAGTGTTCAAAAATGGATAAATTCATTAAAATTGTAGTCAATATCTCTTAGATAAATAAATTTCATCTAGGGGTATGAGTTTGAAAATTATAAAAACCTAGTAATGAAATGGGTCATCCACATCAAAAGTATTAATATGGTTCCCCAATATAACTTCTATAGAATTAGAAATATGATTATAGGATTTTTGAATGTGACTCAACAATGGAAATATCTTATTTTTTAGTAAATAACCTCCCTAATAACAAATCACATAATTTTTTTAAATGACTACTACATTATCCATGTGGGACTATTGATGAATTAAATAATGGACAATGTTATCATATTATGGATTTTCATGTTATAAATATATTAAATAAATTATGTGTAGCTGATCACTGATTTCAGGATTTTTAAAAGGCATTAATTTTTAAAGGTAAAGGGTTAGTTCATTACCTCATAGAAATAGTTAGAGTTTTTTATATGATCTTCATGACTGGTGATACGTAGTTTTCATATTAATTCTTTCTTACTAATCGATACTGTTTTCAATCAACCCTTATATAAAAAATAATGTTATTGAAATTTCATTCTATGTAATCTTGATAAAGGAAGTATCATATTTAACATTGTGATGATTGTTTGGGAAAACTAGTGTGAATGATGAATTAGTATTCATTTTATATCCTTGGTTATGGAAGATGAAAAAGATTTATATTATTCAGGATGAATATTAGTGACATTTTCGCCCATTAATTCGGTATGGTGGACTCAAGTGGAAGATATTGACCCTAAGAAGATCATACATCATCATGTTACTCACCTTATGTTTTCTCATTAGAGGTGATAATGATTAAATTATCCTCTAATGAAATGATATAATAAGTCATTATATGAACATAATGTTTTTGGTGAGTTTTTTAATTTTTAATTAATGGTATATAAAGTGTTTCAAGGTTGGACCATGATATTTGATGATAAATCTATTGATATAGGGAATATAATGAAATGTTGTATTATTACATTAATTTATTAATGGTTATTTTATAAAGGTTGAGCAATGATATTTTATCATTTTTATGAGTAATAACATTACTATTTTTAATTTTTAGTGAGATTTTATAGAAATTCCTTTCATGATAAATCACTAAAAATGTATGAATATTCATGATATTATATAAGTGATCATTGTCATATATCTTTTGGTTATCATATGTGGCATGGAATATTGTGGTTTTGGGTGACTTAGCTACATTTCAAAAAAAGTACAGGATATAATGTGTATAAGTAGAAAAAAATATAATATTTAGAAATTTTAATATGTATACTGCTCTTAAATGATTTATTTTCTAGGAAATTAGGATGACCAAAGGATATTTTAGTGTTTTTGGGTTAATAGACCTTGATCAATGATCTGAATTTTTATAGATATTTTTTTTGGATATTTCGATGTTGAGAGAGGTTGATGAGATGAATTATCTCCAATTATTATTTTTTTATAGTGGATAAATTCATAACATATTATATGAGTCGTGGGATATAAGGTTCATTTTTCAATGGTCAAAAATAATGGTATGATAATACCTTAAGATAGAAATGGTTGTTTGATTCATATGAATGTAAATCAAGATTTAGTTGATTTTCCTGTTTTACTAAATAAATTCATGAATATAGTCTCTTATCCTATTAGTTTTTTAGCATGAAATTATATTATTTTATAGATGATGTAGTCTCCTGGGCCCTTTTTTAGAATGAATTAGATTGTTTTCAAGATTGACTCATGTTTTGATTCCTTTATATTTGGTAGTCCTCGAATTTTTTGAATTTGGATTTTCTATCGTTTAGTCAATCACTAATATGTCTTTTTAATGAAAATGAACAAATATAATATTTCATGAATAGGGAACCCTTTTTGAAATATTAAAATATTTTGTAAATAATTCATTAGATTCAAATTCCATCATAATTGTATTTCTCTAGTTAATATTTTTGACAGAAGTGAAATGTTTTGTATTTTTAGATTTTGGGAACCTAGTGCATATGTTTTGTCTATAAATAGGATAACTCTCTCTAAACATCATTATGAAACATTATTCAAGGAATAGAATACTGAAATAATAAGATATGACAAATAAATATATCGATCAAATATTGAGGTCAGATTATTGACTAATGTAATGATTTATCTTGGTATTTTAATTTATGAATTTTAAAATATATTATATATTTATAATAATAAAACTTATCTTTTAATTTTTATTAATAATTAAATAAATTCATGGTGGTTGGTGGAAGCTGATCCTTCACCACCCTTTTTTGGTTTTCAAGTCTTTGATATTGGCCTTTTACAAAATGTGATAAAAAAGATGCTATACTACCACAACAAACATCCTCTATGAAAATTGTATAAAATTGAAGATTGTGAATCCAAGAGTGAGGGTTACTAGGTTAATCTGTTGTAACATCCCTCATTGTTAATGGTGATGTTTATTCAATGTAATTGGTAGTGGTTACTAGATAAAGCAATAGAGGTTCTATGTTCAGTGTTAGGGGATAGGGATAGAGTGATAGTAGATTCGTGCACACAATAAAGGGTATCATTAGGGTAAATGATTATATGAATTTGGAGTGATAGGGAACAACCACATGATAATTCAATCGAATGTTTAAAAATAATGGAAGACATGCCAATCATTCATGTGGTGGGTTGACACATGTAAACCCCTTTCATTTGAATCTAAACCCTTTAATACCTAACTTATTTTGGATAGGGAATCTTGTAAACTATGGTATATCCCTATCCCAATATTAATCAAAGGGCCATCCCATGGTAGAACATAAAAAGCAGTATCCCCATCCTTGAATGCATTAGGTGCACCTACAATGTGTCTTAGATTCAAGGTACTTTGATAAGGTTCCTTTTGGAACCATGTTAGGAAGTTGTTTGATATATTATGTCCACATATTTTGAAAAATAAATAATTTCTCCATACAATTTTTAAGAAAGAATATTATATTTTACATTGTTTCAAGATGGATTCAATGGTGATGCATTCAATGTAATTTAAGGTCATTGAGACGTTTTTATATAATATTAAATATTTTTATTCTGAATTTTATGATGGATCAGCATAATAATATTCTAAGAGTACCATATTGTTCATTTTATTTGGATTGGAACATGTTTGTGTATTATATTAGGTCATTTGGAGTTCGAAATAAAACAACTTAATAAAAATATGATTTTAGATGTGAACATATATCAATGAGGATTAAATATACTTACAGTGATAATGAGACATTGGGAGATACTATTCGGAACAATGTTATTGGGAAATGAAATTATTATCCTTTATGATCTATGATTCAAAATAATATGATGTTAATTCATAGAAATATATGGTGAAGATCCCCAAAAAAATTCCTCGATCAATAAACCTCTATTTAGTATTATTAGTTGATAAGTGACTATTCTGGGGTTTTGAGTAAGACACTATGAGTTTATGTGACAATTAATCTTATAATACTCATATTTAGCTCATAATTTATTACACGAGGGTAGTGTACAAAAATTTTGGCTTCATGTCATGTGTTGGATTAACTAATAGTTGAATATTTTATCATGAAATTGTAACCTAGTTGAAAAAAGCACATGTTCAATGTGTCTTTGAAAGACATGACTAACTATATAGTATGAACAATTTGTAGCATGTATCCTAATTTTTTTTTATAAGGGTAGGTTTCCATTTTATCATTTTAATGATATTGATAAATGATACTTAAGGGAATAATTTTATATTAAATTACCATATTAATAATGTTAGGCATGATTTTATAATTTTTTTCTCACTCACTACTCAAGGTTTTAGGTAGGCTAGTTATAGAGGTGATTCAATGATATTATAGTACTGAATTGTTTTTTAGGGATATATATTGGATGTGGGAATAATTAAATGTGTGTTGTGATACATGATTATAAAATTATATATTCAATGTTAATGTACCTCCCCTCATATCATGTATAATCATGGATAGAGACCCATGTGGGAATGTTATTTCTGACAACTACTACATCTATACATATTTAGAAGAGTTCAAACGTTTTTTATGGATATATTTTGAAAGATATCTCTTGATTTATAGTCTCTGTTTACCACTTCCATCATAGCTCTGAACCGAGTGGTGGAAATTGTTGAGGGGTTTATTTTAGGCATCCCCAAAGGATATAGTGTTTATGAGAACATGTGTGTGTGTGTTACGTGTCATTTCATAAAGAGAGATTCTTATGGTGAGAATAAAATTGATATTTGTTTATAGACTAAATTTCTTGTTAATGGCTTCTGAACATTTGATATACACTAGTCTTGTGGGTTATATCTTTTTATACATTGAGGAGTATATAAATGTCTAGTTATGGATTTACCAATTTTACTACAGGTAGTATTGAGTTGTGGGAGCATGACTATATATGATGATTTTATTATTGTTGATTAATATATATTAACATGACTATATTTGGTATTCCTTACCATATGGGATATCTTACAAGGTCGTTATACCCTCCCCTATATTGACACATTAAGATATTGTATTAATAGTTTTTCAAAAAATTGAAACTATTAATGAGTATATGGATGTTGTGAAGATAGTGTTATTTTTTATAGGTGGACCAAGTAATGATCATCATAGGTGTCTTAATAGTGGAGTCTGTATATAATAGTTAATTATTTTCCTTTATCTTCCAATTTGTTGATATTTTTAACTGTGTTTTTCATTGTTTTTGTCATACATCAGACATTGATTATATTAATTTTTTATAGAAGGTAATATATAAATATATTTATCTATTCATGCATTTTATATTCATGGAATTGATATAGAAAATATATATTTTGTGTATAGGTGGTTTTGTTCTGGTTCATAGAATAATTCAACACATTTTGTGTTCATAAACTCTTGGTTGTAGTCACTGAGCCTTAGAATATTGAATGTTGGATTTTTATACCAATTAATCACACATTTGGACACTCATGTGAGGATCCAATGTGGTTTGGACATGGAACATATTAATGAATCCGTATAATTCATATAAAAAAACCATTATCAGTAGGGATAAATATATTTAACTAAGAAACATACATCATTTTCTACTTTGTGTGATATGGTGGAATTATTGATCTCATATATTCGCAATATATACAGTATTTATAAAAGAATTCCATAATATAAAAAATTATTTAAACATAATTACCTTTGACTATCATTTTTAGATAAATCATTTGTGTTCAATTATTCACTTGAGTTCCATTATTAAACATTATTTTTTTTGAGTCACAATGTAGAAAAATTTCAGACTTGTGAGGATGTTGTTATTTACATATGGGTCTAATCAAAATAAAGAAATTATAAAATCTCAAACTATGATACTGAGTTAATTAAAATACAGTTTTATGAAAGTTCCATGTCAAACCCATAGATATGGTGGATTAGTTTATTCATGGTTATAAAAAGATTGATTTTATTAAATTGGTTTTATTTAATTTGATGATAAAGAAGTAAAATATTATTTATTGATTTGATGGAAATTGGTTTGAAGGCATTTTAGTATTTTATAGTTTCAAGTCTAGGATTGAATAGGATTTTAGAAATAAAATTTATTAATCCATGTTTAGTGTGAGAAATGAGATTAGGTGGATATAATGGT
This sequence comes from Viscum album, assembly GCA_963277665.1. Lineage (NCBI taxonomy): Eukaryota > Viridiplantae > Streptophyta > Magnoliopsida > Santalales > Viscaceae > Viscum > Viscum album. The sequence continues at coordinate 1,782,046,437 of OY728157.1, forward strand.
CATGGTATCCTTTATTCAATGTGGTGATTAACATTATTCAATGGTCAGGTAAATATGGAATTTACAAATTGAGTTTGACTTGACAACATATTTAAACATGGTTTCCATGAATATTATAATTGGAATAAATCAATTTATGGTATCTAGTTGTGAAATTTTATGTTCTCTTTCTGATTAAATTATCAATTTCAATGATAAAAAAAAGAGGTTGAATGTTGAAACCAAACTTTACAAATACAAATACATATATAATAATAAGATATATATTCAATGGCCCCATAAAAATTATTCATCATTACCCTATAATAATTCAGGATTTACCCCTCATTCTAGAGATAAGGGGGTAATGGGGAAGGAAAAATTAAAAATAAATAATAAAGAAAACTGAAGAGGAAGTGGTGTATACCATGATGTTGAAACTCTCACCCCTATCACATAATTATTTTCCAAAATTATTAGCTCTAATCAAATATAGGATTCAAAATGATACATGTATCATGATACTTCTTTGGTAATTCAGTTAATACCACCACTAAACACTCAAATGTGAGTGGGATGGTTCTAATATCTCTTAGATTCTTCTTCATGTTTACTATCTCTTTCATTAATTTTCTATTGGTTGAAAATTAATTATAGCCTCTGTAAAAAAAATATTAATATGAATGTTTTTAAAATGTGCTAAAAATTTACCTTTATGTGCATCTAGTACCAATGGAAAGGACAACATTGGATTTTAGTATAGTTATTCTTCTTTCTTATCTTACTCATCTACTTGTTCCTCACTTTTTCCTAATTTTTATTCCTTTTCTTATTTGGATTTTCATTATTTAGGACTATCTGAAGTGGTTTTGCCACTATTTAGAGATATTACTTTCAAATATTCATGTCAGTGCACTTCAGGACATCCTAGTTGTACTCTTCTTATTCTCTCCCTAAGTGTCTTGGTGATTTTTCCAACATTTTTTTCAAGGATCTTTAGTGTGGCTCAATTATCCCATGAGTCATCTTCAACACCTTTATTTACACACTATTATATTTTTAATAAGCCTTTATTTCTTTGATAGTATCCATGATGGATGTTATTAATGTTTCTAAGATCTTTTGTAGCCTATGAAACAAGATATTGAGTAATGGTCCTTGGGGTGATTATAATCATGGTGTTATCTACTGATACCCTTTTTCTTGGTTTTTCTGCTACTTCCAACCTAGAAAATTACTCCCATGATAATAATTATCACAATCGATTTGTTTTTTATATGTACCATGGGGTTATTTTTGGAGGATCATCATTATGTCCATTTTTATAGTTAGGGATTTTACCTGCACTATTATCCCATTATTGTTGTCGACCATGTGGACACGTCTTTGTTGTGTCCTTTATTATTTCCACTTGAATCTATTTCTATCCATTTAATTTAGTAGGTTTAACTCACTTCTAGTGATTTCTTCATTAGTGATCCTCTGGTTATAACATATAGAACCGACATGTTTCCCTATGAAAGTCCCTCATAGTTGTTTTGAATTAGAATCCACAGTTCAATACCATGATGTGGGAATTTTTTGAGTCATATAATTGGGTCAATCTAAAGTAAAGAAAAAAGATTTATCTTCAAATTGGAAAATTTTCCTAATGTTTATCCGTATTTCCATTTACTTGGATGGTTAGAAGAATCAGGTGAGAACATTACTTTCCATCTCATTCTATTAGTGAAGGAATTTTTAGTTAGTAGTTGGATACAATCTCGATATCGATGTCATATGGAAAATCAAAATAGACAGAGCCTTTCGATATTACTTTAAAAATTCGGGAATTGAAATTTGTCTCATGGTTTGAGGAAGCTTCCCATATGTGAGTTCAAATATTAATGTGATAGTCAGGGTAATGTAATTTTGTTTGAGATCATATGGATGAGTGTATGTTTGATATCAAATTGATTTAGTATAATAGAAGGTTCCAGGATGCTCGGTTACAATCATGTGTTTAATTGCCTCCTATATTTAGCAAGTATACATAGCCCCATATCCCATTGTAGAACACCTCTAACAACTTGATTGATTTATATTCCCAGAATGGTTATATTGAAATTTCTCTTTGTGATTAGTTTATAATCATATTTTAACTTGATGATGTCTTTACCTTTTTATTAGGTTCTATTGATGTCAATAAATGATTTAAATTAAAAAATATCATAAAAACACTAAATGTTAAACAAAGAAGATATAATAATAAAATTAAAAATTAAAAATCTAAAAACTAACTTGCAACCATCCATTGGAACAATGTTATTTCTGATAAGTCCATGATGGTTTCATTATCTCTAAATGGGTTTAATAAAAATATAAAATTTATAAAGACACAAACTGGGCTACCTATTTAATTACAATATTTTATTAGGGAAGTTTGAGGTCAAACCCAGAGAGACTGTTAATTAGTTTATTTATGTTTTTAAAGTAAATTTATTTTATTAAATTGGTTTAATTTAATTTTAAGTAAGAGAAATAAAATATTTTTTATTTTTTAAAGGTGATAGAGAAAGTGAGAGACAAATGTAGAATGGTTTTTCTAAAATCAATTGGTTTAAATGCATGCCGATGTTTTATAGATTTAGGGTTAAAGTGGGATTATATTTTAGGATTAAAATTTATTAATCAATGTTTTGCACTATAAACAAGAATATGTGGATCTGAAAGTCATAGTATTCCCTCCTCGACATGGTGATTCCCCAGAACCCATGTTTTGATAATTAGGGATTTATCGAATAGCGTTTTCTTTGATGACATATTTAAACGTGGTTTCCCTAAATGGTAATGGCTTAATTTAGGGTATCCAGTTGTGAAATTTAAGATAAATATTCAGATTCAATTATCAGTGGTCATGATAAAAAAAATAATGGGATTAGACGTTGATACTCACTACAAAAATCCATACTCATGAATAAGAATAATAAACTGATCCAATGCTACCTTCCCCCTTCATCTACACTACCATAGCATAAGGCATCCCTTGGTTGGAAGACTTATTTTTTTCTAGTGTCACTACGTGGTACATCATGCCCTAAAGTGAAGTGTATATTTCTACAAAAAATCCTCACCTTGCTATTTGTTTTGAAAATATTGTCATTATCCTACCATAAATCAAAAAACAAGTTAAACAGACACAATATTGGCAAGAATATCAATTATAATACATAAATTTGTGAATTAAAAAACCCTAAAATATATGAATGATACACATATATTAAAAAATCTCATCAACCTCTCTCTTTTCTTTTATATGGTTAATAATTGATGTTATGTTTTTCTTCATAGATTTTCCATTATAACTATGAATAATTTAACAAATGTATTTTAGACTCATAATTTTAATTCATTCTCATAGAATTTTGAATACTCAAATTTTTAAAATATGTTTCATTGTTTGTTAACATATGTTCTTTCATACCTTTCAAGTTCACCATATGTTCTACACACTTCGTGTTCATAAGTACATTCCCATATTGAGTGTTTTTACATTTTGTTTATAATTTATATTAAGTAGATAAAAATTGTATTCACTAAAATAATACTTCTTATTAATTTCATTTATTTGGATATCAATATACTAGATCCTACAATATTTATTTTCTGGATAACAATTCATTACTATAACAAAATAATTATATTTTAATACATATGTTTTCCATCAAGGGATTGATCTTTTCATTCTATTTAGAATGTTTTTCTTTTAATTATCTTCTATTATCCATTAAAATTTGAGGATTATCCTAATGTATCATATATCTGATTATCATTTTGTTAATAAATAATTTTTAAAACCCACTATCAATAATTTTAATATCTGTCTATTTTAATTCATGTTATGAATTCAACTTGGTGAGAATCTCAACTTCAAATTATTGATTCCTTATACTAAAAAAATATATTAGATTATTATTTTAAAGAACTTATTAATCCAATAAATATTAATTCCTTAATCATTTTCTTTTTCTTTTAATAACTTTTCTTTATAAATAAGTATTTATAAATGATTTTTCTCTACAGTTTCTTACCTATATACACTATTCATTGATTGGGGACTTCTTTATTTCTAAAGTATAATATCCTTAAATACAATGAAAGATATATTATTTTTTTATAATATTCCTCTTTATATTATTTTCTTAATATCTTGAAATTAGATATTTTCTTTATTCTTCTATTGGTATGTATTACAATTGATCTTTTGTAACATCCTGGCCCGACGTACCGTCGAACTGGTGGTCGGACAGGTATGTCAAATGGCCTCAAGAGCATCTCCTCGTACGCCAGAGGCTGCCGACTAGTAGGGAGGGTCTCAGGAGGTGATAGCGGGGAGACTATACCCTCATATCAGAGTAACACAGTGGTATCGTCAGAGTAAATAATATTCAATAGCAGAAGTAGTAAACAATTGAAAAGCAGAAGAAAAATACAGGTAATAAACATTTTATAAAAGGCAGCAAACACCAGTTTACAATGCATGCATGTATAGATGACGATACAGTTATGAAAGAAGGAATCAATATAGCATGCTTTAAAAACAATACAAAAATAAAGGACAGCAAAGCCTGATGGAAATCCCTCGAGCATCCCAAGCTCCCACTTGGTCATTTTCTCCTAACTCCTCAGGTACAAACAACACAACACACAACCTAGGTCATGCAAGAAAGAAGGTCTACTTGGTTACCCCATTGTAATGGCGGCCCGAGTAGGGTGTGAGATGTAAATCTCAGTAGGCCGAAACCACTGGTGTATAACCCAATCCAGATAGTGTATAATGATTAAACAGTGAGCAGGTATGGAGAAATAAGTAAGTAGAATTACATAAGTAAATAACACCCATCCAGGTTCCCAAGGGACACCTGACAGTTATACCTGCTTCAGCTCATTTCCGGTAAAGTAACTTGATCATGTCACCATATATATATATAAATGCATTTAAGTCATATATGGAATTGGGTAAGGATGTCTCCCACCCATTAATAAGAAAAAGCGGCACTAGGTAAGAATGCCTCTCATCCCTATAGGTCAACTGGAAAGGGTAAGAATTCCTCCCTTCCATAATTATAGATTTAGCAGGCATGAGGTAAGAATGCCTCTCGTCCCTATAAGTCAACTTGCAAGGGGTAAGAATGCCTCACTTCTATAATTCGAGATTTAGCAGGTAGGAGTTAAGAATGCCTCCCATCCCTAAAAGTCAACTAGCATGGGGTAAGAATTCCTCCCTTCCATACAAGTATAGAGAATAGAGGGCACGAGGTAAGAATACCTCTCGTCCCTAGAAGTCAACTAGAAAGGGGTAAGAATGCCTCCCTTCCATACATTTACTGTCACAATGGCATGGAGAATAACTACCTCCCATCTAACCACGTATCTTTTACTAGGTGGCCTCAGCATGCACTCACCTTTATTATCATTCATTATGTGGCATCGGCATGTGCGCACTCACAATACAAACATGTCTATAGTATACTGCTTACTGAATTACCTCATAAGCATTCAAAGAATCATACCACATACACATAAGTGATCACATTCACGTTAATAATTAAGGCAACCCATATTAATTTTGTAAAACAAGACATTCACATATTCATTTTACTAACATAAGTTGTGCTCATTACGTTATCCCAAGGCGTGGTCGTACCTCCCTAGTCTGTTCCTTCCTAGTTTCACCATTGTATCTTAAAGGATATGCTTATCATTCTTTAACCCTTTGATACCTTCTAGAGGTAACAAGTCATTTAGTATTAAGTCATCCCACCATGGTTATCATCATACTCAATTTTCCTAAACATGGAAAATTGACCCAAACACATGTATCACAGCCATTTCATTCCCTTTGTCTCAACAAATCAAGTTCACATACAAAGAATAAAAGAGGCACCACAACAATTCAGCAGGCAAGCATAAAAAGTCTATCACTACTTCTTATCTTGAAGAAAACATACCTCTGATTGAGGGGTTTTATTATTAAATCGTGAGTTTAGTTATCAGGAAACCATTTTTATCTTATTCCTCCAACTCACACTATTTTCAAAGAAGCATTTATTCAAGACTAACATGCAGAATTCAAATACTAAGACTATGCAGAAATAACTCTTGACTACTTTACATTAAATTAAAGGGCAATGATAGGGACCCTACCTTTAGGTGGATCCATCCGTCCACTCCGGATCTTGACTCTTTCTAACTAAGAGTTGTTGTTGCTCCCCCACGAGGCATGTGTGATTTCACATACGAATTATGCCTACACAAGCAAGTCACCTTGACTTTGGCGACTCGAAACCATGCCAAAACCTTCAACACACAAATAGATAAATAAAAGGAACCTTAAAACACTTAAAAGAACCCTTCTAGGTGCTACGAAACTAAAAGAGTAACAAAAAACTCACCTTGAACCAAAGTCGGAAACCGAAACCGCCTGAATCCACCCCGCCTCGACGGAGGATGTCGAAACGTGAACCCAAGGGTCCCGAGACAACCTTAGTACATCCTTAGAACGAAGGAGAAATAGAAATTAAGAAACCACCAATACCTAGGGTTCATCCAAATCCTGCGGGTCAACGGAGAGGCCAAAATCCAGCCAGAAAACAAGAGGAGAGGGGAGGAGGGAACATCCCACGGAAGATCAGAGAAGAAACCAAGAGAAAATACAAAGAAAACGGAGGAAGGAGGATGTCGTAAGAGGAGGGCGTCGCGTAGCTCAAAGGGGGACCTCCCTGGGTGCTGCGTGCGGGTCTGGCGAGAGAGGAAGTGAGGGAGGGATTTGTTTTTAATTTTTTATGTTATTTTAATTTAAATTTAATCAAATTATTTAAACAGACCGGACCGCACGGTTTTCCAGACTGTGCGCAAACCGTTCGGCACCCTCTGCCTAAGAAAGATCCCTCACACGGGCTAGGCGCACGGTTTGGGAAACCGTGCGCAGCCTGTGCATAATCCACTTCCCCATTGAATAAGGCCACACAGTTTACCTGCAATGGGCTGCACAGTTTGGTCAAACCGTGCACATCCCATGCGCCTTCCTCTGCCTTTTAAAAACCAGCCTCTCTCTCAGGATAGAAGCTCCTGAGACCTGTCAAGACAATAGGGAAACTTCTCGGTCCTTCACCCAAGCCCAAAACCAAAACCACAAAGCATTACAACTTTCATAATTTCATTATGAAGCTCATCCTTAAAAACAACCCGTTCAATAATCTAAAAAGTTCAAATTCCTTTGGGTTTTAGTCCGGTTCAAAATGTGGGTCATTACAACCTTCCCACCTTAGAACTTATCATCCCTGAGAAGAATTTGGGAACAAAGTACACATCACCCAACCTACAGGGGTCGTGATGCTTCGTTCAAACAATAACGTTGTATTCAAAAACGTCCAACACACCCTTAGGGATCCATTAAACCCTAAGACGCTTAAGCCACCAAAACTCGAGTCAACGCTTGTTTCTCAAACGAAACACCAATATGGCTCTTCTCGAGCCCATCTACCCAGAGAAAGGAACCTGTCGTCGTCTCACCAAGAATCCAGCCACAGGTACTTCCCACCTTAGATTTTTAAGGTTAAGAAACAAACACCAAACTACAGTTTGGACCACCATTGGAATTAACTTTCAAATGACTCCCCAAGCATTCCGACAATGCTCCTAGTGTGATTTGAAATTGATCAAATGATCGATTCCACATCGACCTCAAGGCCCAAGTCGAGCCGGTTGTTCATACCAAGCACCGACCGACACAAACCGCACTCGCCTCTACCTGACGACGTGGCAAAGAACGGTATGTCACCAACCACAGAAATTAAACAAGAACCCTAAGTCAAACCATCTCCGGATAACTATTTACAAGAACACTCGACCAAAACGTCTGATGTATTTCAAATAGAACCACAATTCATTTCTCCAAGTCACCATACATTTAGCACAAAAACGTTCACCGAAGCCTACACCTGACTTCCAATGATGTTTCCAAGATCAAACCATACAATAATTCCACGCATCCTGCGTGCAACGTTGAAAGAGAACCATCCGATCAATCCCAACGACTTAAAATAATTAGCACGGATAAGGCCAACACTCTCTTTGTGCATCTTGGATGAGGTCTAGATAGGGGACATGTTCATCGCTAAACAGAATTCACTAAGAGGTTTGAACGGATTCCAGTTAATCATACCAGAATACTAGAGGGAAGAATAATCAAACCTCAACTGGTCACCTTCAAGGAAGGAACTCGGCTTCACCTGCCACCACGTCCACACGTTTTAAACTTGCATGCCTCACAGGCATTTAGACACGACCAACCCATTTCCAAAGGCATTCCAAGAAGCATCCATTCCACATTAAAGGACACATTTACCCGATTCGACGCAACGTGCTCCCAACCGTAGGAGTGTCCTAGTCGCAAAAGGGAAAGGTGATAACCTAGTAGAGCACAAGCGCGCTAGTATACAAACACCGAAAACAATCGTGTGACGCTCCTCTGCCACAATCACATCACCAAAAAAAGAAGATCCAAACAAGGAAACCAGCATGTCAAAACACATGAGTCATTCGAAAGCCATCCTGAATGTTGGGATGAAACAATTCTTTAACATTGGGCCACTCTACTAAGGAGATGACCCAAAGCTGCAACGAAAGTTAAAACCCAATGACCACCCGTCTGATCAAGGGTGTCCTTAGAAAAAAAAAGAGTCCAAGAAGGGACAACAGCACCCGAACGACACCTCACGTCAGAAAACTCATGGTACAATCATGGAACTGAAATTCTAATGGTGCTACCCGCCATGGGCTAGCCCCTCATGAATAGAAAACTTAGACCCTAATAATGGGTCACGCCAAACAACATCACTAGGCTCAAAATCCAAACATTAAAAAACATATAAGGAAACAACGCCCACGGGAAACACCTACGGTCCCATTCCAAGGCTACTCAAAGAGAAACTCAAAACTACCCCTTACACTAGGTTTTCAATGCGCTACCAAGATTTCCATTACCAAGCCCTTAACATTTTACCCCATTTAAACTCTAACCATTTAAAAACATCAACCACGCATTAGGAAAACAAGAAATTTTCACAAAAACTTCTTTTTAAGAACATCAAACATTCAAAGACATCCCGTATTTGTCAATCAATTGAGAAAAACAACACCATTTAAACAAAAGGGGGACCTATGAGGGTCCCATTTTATCTATCCTGGGTTCTTCAAAAAGTAACCCCAAAGAAGTTACCCAATTCCAAAAAAAAAACAAACACCCCAACCGGGTTATGTCATACAACACTTTCCAACTGACCTAATCGGGTCTAGTTGCACATTTAACAGTTATCCAAAAACTTTCAATTCCAAAATTAGGCAACATTTTCCATTTAATCATTTCACAATACAACAAGCCTTTACATTTAATATAGGTTTCCATTTCCCAATTCATGAAGTGCCCATACACTTCATGGATTGAAAATTGACTCCCCTTTTTATCAAAACCAGATTTCAACCTAGAATTTAACATGCTCACATACAATGGACCAAGTATATGGGTGGCCATATACCAACTTATAAAGAGCACATACACTTTATAAATTGGAATTTGGATCCCCTTTTTAATTAAAATCAATTTACTTTAGCATTTTAAAATTAGCAGCCTTTTACAGTAGTTTGAATACACGAGTTACCTTTTCCCAGTTATAAGGCGCACATACACCTTACAACAAAAAACTAGCTCCCATCATATTCACAACCAACAAATTCAACTCATGCCATCAATTACATATATAAAACAGAGAATGTCACTACAAGAATATAACACCAAGTCATGTTATTACACATAGGCATGGCATATAATCACATAATCCTTTTATACAAGCAATCTAATATGCAACTACATGGCATGGCACATGCAGAGACATGTTAATTAATATGTGCCTAATATGATGCATGGAATGTATCTTTCTTGCCATATCTGGCCAAGTAAAAAATTCCAGGAATTTCATAAACCATAATTAGCATAATATACAACAGTCACACATGGTGAAATCATCTCAAATGTAATAGAACACAACATGAACAACAATTTCCAGCCCTGGACACTTATTCATTTCCCGTATGTGGGGTGATAAATCCCAAGCATGGATATTAGCCAAGAACCGACACTTTCCTAATCTCATATCTACCAACCCAAAGTAGTAAGGAAAAAGAAAGAAAACACCTCTGATACCAATTTGTAACGTCTTGGCCCGGCTTACCATCGAACCAGTGGCTGGACCGGTAGGTCACAAGGCCTCAAGCGCGTCTCCCCGTACGCCAGAGGCTGCCGACTAGTAGCGAGGGTCTCATAAAGTGATAGCGGGGAGACTATACCCTCATATCAGAGTAACACATTGGTATCGTCAGAGTAAATAAAATTAAACAGTGGAATCAGTAAACAATTGAAAGGCAGAAGCAAAATATAGGTAATAACCATTTTCTAAAAGGCAGAAAACACCAGTTTACAATGCATGCATGTATAGATGATGATACAGTTTTGAAAGCAGGAATCAATACAACATGTTTTACAAACAACACAAAAAGAAAGGACAGCAAAGCCCAACGACAGTCCCCCAAGCATCCCATGATCCCACTTCGTCATTTTCTTATAACTCCTTAGGTACAAACAACATAGCACACAACCTAGGTCCTGCAAGCAAGAAGGTCTACTCGGGTACCCTAGTGCAATGGCAGCCTGAGTAGGGTGTGAGATATAAATCTCAGTAGGCCGGCACCACCGGTGTCTAACCCAATCCAAACAGTGTATAATGATTAAATAGTGAGCAGGTATGGAGAAATAAGTAAGAATAATTACATAAGTAAATAACACTTGTCCAGGTTCCCAAGGGACACCTGACAGTTATACTTGCTTCGGCTCATTACTGGTAAAGTAACCTAATCATGTCACCATATATATATATATATATATATATATATATATATAAATGCATTTATATCCTAGATGGCATGGGGTAAGGATGTCTCCCACCCATTAATAAGAAAAAGTGTCACTAGGTAAGAATGCCTCTCATCCCTATAGGTCAGTTGGCAAGGGTACGAATGCCTCCCTTCCATAATTTGAGATTTAGCGGGCATGAGGTAAGAATTCCTATCGTCCACATATGTCAACTGGAAAGGGGTAAAAATGACTCCCTTCCATAATTAGTGATTTAGCAGTCATGAGGTAAGAATGTCTCTCATCTCTATAAGTCAACTGGAAAGGGGTAAGAATGCCTCCCTTCCATACATGTATAGAGAATAAGAGGCACAAGGTAAGAATGTTTCTCATCCCTATAAGTCAATTTTCAATGGGTAATAATGCCTCCCTTCCATACACATACTGTCACACTAGCATGGGGTATAAATGCCTCCCATCCAGCCATGTATCTGTCACTAGGTGGCCTCATCATGCACTCACCTTTATTATTATTCATTATGTGGCATCGATATGTCCGCACTCACAATACAAACATGTCTATAGTATACTGCTTACGACATTACCTCATAAGCATTAAAAGAATCATACCACATACACATAAGCGATCACATTCACGTTCATGCTTAATGAAACCCATATTAAGTATAAAAAACAATAAATTCACATATTCATTTTACTGAAAGTTCTTCTCTGGATGTGGGCGAGAAGGAGATTTCACCCACTGTGGTGAATGCAAATGTCCACCATAGTCCCTCACCCTTACTTGAAGATAGGTCGATAGCGAAAATAAAAGAAGGCACTCAAGAAGATGAGGAAAAGGAGAGCTGTGATGCATCTGAAGATAGTCTCTCACAAAGTGATGAGGAAGATAAATCTACTAATATCGAGGATAAATACCAAAGGGACATGGCCAAGAAAGGTAAGAAACCAATAGTGGATGCAGATGGGTTTATGACACCCAATCCTAAAAAAAACTAGAAAACACAGGGATTTTCACATGTGGAGAGGACTATTGTCACTCGTTCCTTGTACATTGCTAGAAATAATGTATCTGCCCCTATTGCAAATCAACATGTAGAGAAGGAGCAACAAGCTGAAAGGGTTGATAAACATAATATGCCATCTTGTGAAGCTCATGTTTCTTAGGCGGGACTCAGTGATGAAATCCTATACAATTATTTTAGGAAAGGAGAGATCACTAAGAGCGCCTATTTGGCTGTAAAGCAGGAAATATTCAATGAAAGAATCAGGAAATATTTCCTAAACTGATCATGTTTCAGAAGTCTAATTTTCATCTTAGATCCACTTTTGTTCTTTCTTTTCTGCTGGAGGATATTTTTATCTATGGAGACTGGGTTTGAAATTTCCTACTATCTTGATGGATCTTTTTTAGATATTTCTCTTAAGCATTTTCGTTTATTTCTTCAATCCTTTGCTGTTATGCTACCTAAAGTGATTCTGGATTTTCTGAGAAGGCATGCAACAGGGATGCACTGTTTGTTGGTTTTTCTTCAATAATTGATATCTGAGATTCTCTTTGGAGAAAAAGGGAGCATGTTTGTATTCTGATACAATGTTTATTGAGGATGTTGCCCCCATTTTTTTGAAGTCTATTCTTCTGCTCCTGAGAGTTATGCACTGGAGATGCTATTTGGAAGGTGGACTGTTGTACATCTATTCTTCCTCGGCCGAGGATCTCATTTACAAAATTCCATGGCTAGATGGATATTATCATGGTTTTTTGCTCATTAGCCTGCAACGTTTCAGCTTAAAGTGGTTCTATAGATGATGCTTGGTCTGCTTTCTCTTGATCTTCTACAGCATGTTTCATTTTAGATGCTTTATGGTTCCTTTTAAGTGTTGCTATATGGTATGCTTGTCGGCCAGTTGCATGATGCTGCCGATCTCTCATGTTGGACCTTGGGATATAAATGTTGACATTTTTCAGAAGTTTGTATGCAACTCTGTTTGGATTGAAGATCTCTTCTGACATCATCTGGACTTCTTAAAAACATGCAGAGGAGATCTTCTATGTCTCCTTGCTACTGATTTATTTCTGACTTTAAATAAGAAGGTTGGATGCCTTCTCTATGAGCTCTAAATTTTATACAATCTTTCCTGGAAAAGAAGGGTTTTCTCATGAAGTAAAGAGCAGGATGACTGAACCGGGTGTGGGGGTTACTATGGATAATGTTTAACGCAATGAGAAAAAGCGATTTCGATACAGAGGCAATCAAGCGATCTCTGTCCCATCGAACGAGAATCTTGGTACATTTAAACTTCTATGGAGCTCTATTCATGCTGATTAATGATGAGGGGATACTGGGTGACTTGAGTTTCTGTGTACATTGTCTTGTCTGATGCTCTGACAGTCCTGGATATCAAATGAGGTTGCTACTCCATTTAATTCCTTTATGGTTCTGTGATTTTTATGGGGAGTTCTGGATGTTTGTTGGTTCTTATTCATCAAATGATGTCCACTGGACAGTCTTATTCCTTTATTCGTGTTGATGTGCTATTTGGATACTGAGGGTTATTCAATGTTTCAACATGATTATGCTGGTTTAATGCATGGAGTTGACGATATCATTCATGAAGTGATGTTTCTTTTCCTAGCTGTGATGAGTCTCCTAGTGGTGGCAGATACATGATTTTGAGGGATTTTTGCAAACATGATGAAGCTATATTTTTTGATTTCGGCAACTTCAAAGCATATGGAATGATATTTTGAACAGGTATGTTGAAATCTGTGCTTTCAGATGTGTCCATATATCTCTTTAAATTGTAACTCCCTCCTTTTCTGGATGGTGTAAGCTTGTTACACCTCGTGCGTGTCTGTTAACCCTTATTTCAATAAATTTCTTAGAGGCATGAATTGGGTGACCAATTCATGTCTCAATTTGACTTAAAAACATATTCATTTTACTAACATAATCCATGCTCATTACATTATCCCAAGTCGTGGTCGTACCGCCCTAGTCTGTTCCTTCCTAGTTTCACCATTCCATATTAAAGGATATGTTTATCATTCTTTAACCCTTTGATACCTTCTATAGGTAACAAGTCATTTAGTATTAAGTCATCCCACTATAGTTATCATCATACTCAATTTTCCTAAACATCACAAATTGACCCAAACACAGGTATCACAGCCATTTCATTCCCTTTGTCTCAACAAAGCCAGTTCGCATACAAAGCATCAAAGAGGCACCACAAAAATCTAGCAGGCAAGCATAAAAATTTTATCACTACTTTTTATCTTGAAGACAATGCACCTATGATTGAGGGGTTTTATTATTAAATCATGAGTTTAGTTAGTAGGAAACCATTTTTATCTTATTCTTGCAACTCACACTGTTTTCACAGAAGCATTTATTCAAGACTAACTTGCAGAATTAAAATACTAAGACTGTGAAAAAATAACTCTTTACTAATTTACTTTAAATTAAAGGGAAAGGACAGGGACCCAACCTCTAGGTGGATCCATCCTTCCACTCCGGCTCTTGATGCTTTCTAACTAAGAGCTTATTCTACTCCCCCACAAGGCATATGTTATTTCACATACGACCTATGCCTACACAGGCGAGTCACCTTGACTTTGGTGACTCAAAACAACGCCAAACCCTTCAACACACTAACAGATAAATTCAAGGAACCTTAAAAAACTTAAAGGAACCCTTCTAGGTGATGCAAAACCAAAATCATAACAAAAACATCACCTCGAACCAAATCCAGCAACCGAAACCTCCTGAATCCTCCTCACCTCAGCGGTGGATGTCGAAAATCGGACCCAAGGGTCCTGAGAAAACCTTTGTACAACCCTAGAATGAAGGAGAAACATAAATTAAGAAACCCCCAATACCTAGGGTTCTTCCGAATCCCGAGGTTTAAAGGAGAGGCCAAAATCCGGCCGGAAAACAAGAGGATAGGGAAGGAGGGAACTTACCACAGAGGATCGGAGAAGAAACAAAGAGAAAATCCTAAGAAAACAGAGGAAGGAAGATGTCGTAGGAGGAGGGAATCGCGCGGATCAAAGGGGGAGCTCCCTGGATGATGCATGCAAGTCTAGCGAGAGAGGAAGTGAGGGAGGGATTTGTTTTTAAGTTTTTCTTTTATTTTATTTTAAATTTAATAAAATTCTTTAAACAGACTGGCCCGCATGGTTTTATCCGCACGGTTTGCCAGACCGTGTGCAAACTGTGCGATACCCTCTGCCTAAGAGAGACCCCTTTCATGGTCTAGGCACACTGTTTGGGAAACCGTGCATATCTCGTGCACAATCCACTGCCCCCTTGAATAAGGTTGCACGGTTTACCTACAATGGGCCGCATGGTTTGGTCAAATTGTGCACAGCCGGTGCGCCTTCCTCCGCCTTTTAAAAACCAGCCTCTCTCTTGGGACTGAAGCTCTCGAGACCTATCCAGACACTATGGAAGCATCGCGGGCCTTCTCCCAAGCCCAAAACTAAAACAACAAAGTGTTCCAACTTTCGTAATTCCATCTTGAAGCTCATTATTAATAACAACCCATTCAGTAATCGAAAAGGTTCAAATTCCTTTGGGTTTTATCCCGGTTCAAAATGTGGGTCATTACGTCTTTATTCTCTAAGGGTAACCAAATTAGAGTTATACTACCCCATGGGTACTCCCCGATCACCAAATGTTTTTGAATAGCACCAAGGAACTCATTATAAAATTTGGGGAATTATTTACCCACATTAACTAAAAAGTTAAGATATAGATGGATTTTATTTGTAATCCATCGTGACTCACCTTAATATTGAAGGTTTTAATAAAACATTCCACTACTAAATAGGACATACATGAGAAAATAGTAAATAAAAATAGTAAACCCCTTTTAATGAATGTGTACAGAACCAATTCATATGAACCGATGAAATATAGAAACATGCTAAAATAAAAGACATGCTAAACAAAGAATAAGAAACTATACTAATAAGAAAAAATATATGATGTGACATATGAGATATATAGACAACACACTATTAATTCACCCACAAATATGGGATCCATATAAACCTATGGAATGTACACAAAATTACCAAATCCTACTAATATATTTGAACACATGTGGTACCTAAAATGTAGTAGCTAATGTTGCATGTCAACCAAGATGTCTATGAATGGGGGAACATAAATCCATAGTAGGGATCAACCAACTATGTCTCAACACTAGAATTAAAAAATGGGCATAGGTAAAAATATTACTACTCATTAATATAATTATATATATATAGTTAAGAATATTGAATAGTGATATAATCATAAACAATGTTGATGGAAATATCAACTATGAAGAAATTAATATAATTATATTACCTAGAACTAGTATCTCCTAGAAGAGAGATGTTAAATACCTGATATACCTACTATGAGGAAATCACAGTATGTCTAAGATGAAATAGTTTGTTAAATCATGATTCCCATAATGTGAGTATATAACAAGTCCCAAAATAAACCCATTTTAGGGTATTCATGGTGGGACACCCATATCGAGGGAAAGAGAATGATATATAAAATTTTGGAAATTATTATCAATCTATTTAG
The DNA here is from genome assembly GCA_963277665.1 of Viscum album. Classification (NCBI taxonomy): domain Eukaryota; kingdom Viridiplantae; phylum Streptophyta; class Magnoliopsida; order Santalales; family Viscaceae; genus Viscum; species Viscum album. The sequence continues at coordinate 1,782,062,973 of OY728157.1, forward strand.
GGAAGGGGAAGTGGTTAGAATGAGTCTGAGAATCATGGACTATCCTACACCATTTGACATGTCTTCCATATGATTCTATATTCATAATATATAATACAGTATACTATTATATACTAATATTACCATATACAGTGAATAGTATATATTATAACTACCCACTAAACTGAATCCATGAAATTTTTAAATAATAAAAATAAACCCCTTCCTACCTAATCAATATAAATCAAACAGTAACCATGATCAGAGTTTTAAAAAATCTACATCAAATAGTATTCATGTTATAATAATAAACAACATGATTAATATGTGAAACTGTATTCATGTTATATATGGATAACTATATTATTATACATGTATAATACAAACCATGATGGAGCATAACTAATGTTTAAAGCATTATGATATTCTATGGATAAAAGTAAAATAGTATAGTATTAAAATGTTATGACATTAGTGAAAAGAAGACTCATATTTATGACATACTAAACTCTAAATTCATTCTTGGGAGATATCAATCATGACACAACATAAATGAAATATGTAGAAGTACTACAAATAAATATATTAATGAATAACCAATATATTTTGGAAACATACTGATTTATTTTAAATTCAATTAAATTATTATAAATTTATATATACTCATGTAACATTCATATAAAATAGGAAGTGTGAATTCATTTGGAATTTTTTTTGGTTTAACATTCAAGATAAAATAGAATGATTTTTTATTAAAGTGGTGTTTCAAAAAGGGTTTAAATCTTATAAAATATCATTAATATAGAATAATACTCATCATTGATATATATATATATATTATATTTTTGAAAACATTATAAACCTAAATAATTAGGTAATAACTAAAATAAATGGTTGTTTAAGTTGAACCCCTCCCTTCTACCATCTCAACGCAACCACCACATAACCTCTAATGAACTCTCCTAGATAAATGTTTTTTGTGGTTTTTTTATGTATAGTTTATTCATGGTAAGTAGGAAATGTTTATTTATTTTTAGGAATAGAAATCATACTTTATTAGGTGTACTTTATCTAATTAAATAAACTAAGAATTTTTTTCCAAGGGATAACACCTAACTTACAAGTTGTACTAAGGGTGGGTTACCACAAAAGGAACAATAAATTTTTCTAAATCATCTTATGTAGAATACCAAGGAATGTGTAAAAAAATTTGGATAATAATATCATGATTCATATAACAAAAATGGGTCAACCAATTTCATAATTTTGTTTAGATTTACAATAAAGGTAAATAATTTCATGGAATTAGTTAAATAAAGATCAATGTATAAATGTTATAAAAATAACTAAGTGGGAGTGAAGGGACCTGTGTAGTTATATATAATGTCATTGAAAACATCATCATGTTATACCACAAAACCATTGAGTTTTTTATATTTTGAAATTATATAATTATAATTATTACTAAATTTAAATGAAATAAGGGGAATTTATGTTGTAGGGATATCCCAAGAGTCATATGAAGGGTCAATACTATATACCAAAACTTAAGATGTGATTTACCAATTCCCATAAATCTCTAAGAAAAACCTATGAGATATCGTGAAAAAAATAAATCATTAATGAAACATAGAATAATGGTCACTCTAAGTATAGAATAATTAATACTCCTAGAAAATTCATATGATCAATGATTACTTAAAAATGATAATAAAACCTATATATCATACCTTAATACCACTGTAAAATTTAAAACACTGAGGAAAAATCATATCTCAATAAGAATTCCTAAAAATTGAAAAATGGATAACAAGACTCCCACATAAGACTCATTGAAACAATGGAAGAGTAATTCTAATAATTTTAGTTGAATTCAACCATGATTTTGTGGAATTTAACTCAAAATACATATAAAAAATTAAATAGATATGACTAAGATGGAATGGTATGGAAACTGGATGTGGAGAGAGGCTATAACTTTTATTAGGCACAAAAACATACCCTGACTTCACCATGAATTAAGTGGAAAGAAGGCGATGAAGAAGGACACCAAGGATAACCATAAGAGGGATCTCAAATAGATAGAGGGAAGTAGGGTTTGAAAAATAAGGTGGCATGAGATAAAATAGTGGATAGAGAAATGAAAGAAACCTCAATAAATATATCTCTTGAGGATACCATGTACACGTTCATCAAACATTGGGCACCAGATAGAACCCCAAGTGACCTTGTCCTCTAGACAGTACTATGGGTACATGTTGGCCTTGCACCAAGTACCTAATGTCACATGTAATGGTAACCTATAGGTGTAACCTTTTCATATTTACACCCAAACTCCAAAACCTCAACCAAACCTCGAACCATTCCCCAAAAAATATGTATCCTCCATCAAACACTCAAGATAAAATCAAAATCAAAATATACATAACCTAAACTAGATGAAAACCCCCTTTAATAGAAGTCGAAATTCAAATGATCCAAAGCATTACCCTACCATACTTTCAAAATAATACCATAATGACATTATAACTAATGTAATTATGGAATTATTCATCATAATTTCCACACTATGGGAATTATCATACATTTGAATCCCATTGAGATTCCTATATAATGATTTAATATCGCGATTCTCCAATATATACATCAAAGAATCCAATAAATCATGTAACACAACTCCCAAATATACCTAAATTAAAAAAATAACATTTTACTGCATCCTGAAATATGAAAACCTAATAATATCATTGAAATGAATGGCCCAAGTAAAATATAAAACTATGTATATCATTAAAATTATTATGTACCAAATCTGATTAAAATCACCAAAAACCACACAATACAAATATCCAAAACCAACTAACTAATACATATCCTGATTTCCCATCATGCTTCCATATCTTAACTCATAAACCACTAAAAACATGAAGCCATAATAAGATACTAATAAAAAATCAGTAACAACCAATGTCCATCTAAACATCACCAATAAAGTAGAATACAATCGAATGTACTCTATACCATTGGGTTCCACATTGGACTTAATATATTTGACTTTCCACTGAATTCCAAATTATCATAAATATTTATTTACCAAAATTCTTACAAGAAACCATTTTTCAATCTAGAAATTTTATACCCCCACATTTTTTAAAATAATATATTTTACTCATAAAACCCCATTTTTAGGGATTATTTATAGAATACACTTCAGATTTTACCTCTTAACTTATATGGTTCTTTAAGAATTTGTTTATAAAATGACCACATATCAAATTTTAGTTAATTTTAAAAAAAATTATGAACTAAAACATGAAAATCACATCCCCAGTTTATAAAAAAAATTAATATTACATTTTAAAACCTCTTCTCTTTAAAAAAGAATTTTCAAAAAAAATTAAGAAATCCCCATTCTAGTTGCGACCCAAAACTAAAATTTAATTTCCAATGAAACCAATTTTCAAATATAAAGTAGAAAATTAACTTTAAAAATTATTTTTATTAAATATTTTCATTCACTTCCTAAAATATAAAGTTATAAAATAGTTTTCTAATTTAAGGTATCCAACTTACCCCTCATATGTAATCACACACAATGATTCCAGTTTCATTTGTAGATGAAACAAATATGTGACTATCAAGATTAGAGTCAACATTTTCTAGAAAAAAATCATAGTATTATATCAATTTATAAGCAATGGGAAATATTCTCACAAAGAAATGTCAACATTATTTAGTATATAAAAATTATAAAAAAACAAAAAACACACACATTAATAAAAAATCAAATATAAAAAACTTTCTCCATTATTGAGGATAAAATATTCATAGAAAATAAATAAATCATTCATCGAATAATACTAAATATGAACCCGGTGGAATTATTACCCAAAAGATTAAAATATGTGATAAATATAATAATACAAACAAAAAATACTAAATAGGTAAGATGAGCATGATATAGGAACAAAAAATTCATCCAAATAATGAAAACAATTGGAGATACATATTAACCTAATCTTCGTCAATACATATTTATTGGAAAACAATATGTATATTTGTGTGTGTGTGTTATTTATGTTTCAATTAATAAAATCAGCCAATTTTTCCCAAGCACACTATAATAAAACTTAAGAATAAATGAAATATAAAATTACATCGAACATTTTTTACCTTTGAAAGCATAACAAAATACCTAAATTAAATTAAAAGTCAGCTACTTATTGAGCCCTATTTTTACGTGTTGAGTTCAATTCCTCCATACTTGAGATAAGGGAGTTAAATACTCACTCAAACCTATTGTACCTCTTATTTCATCAAAAATAACCTATAAACATGAGATTTATCTATAAATTGGTTTGGGACAACTTTGTATAGTTACTTATCAAGTCTTGACATCCAATATTCTGTCTATGAAAATGAATATACCTTTAATTTCAATGCCTATTTGATACCTCTTGTATTACAAATGACCCAGATACCGTAATAAGACCTAAATAAAGTGTAAATTACCCCATCACTCTCCCCTTACCTATGATTAGGAGACTAGTGCAAAAAATCTTGGTATAATTTTTGAAGAAAGATCTACATGTGTTGATTAAAGAGATTACTCATGGATTTATTCAATCAATAATCCTAAATGAGTCATCCATAAAATCATTTCTACTAAACATTAAATAATAGATAGATGGGTATGTATTCAATTAAAAACACTTTGACTGTTCTCATATATCACTAGTCCACAGAAGACTCTCAATATATAAAATTGATGGAATAAAATTTATGCCAAACAAATCCAAAGATTGAGGATTGACAAGGTGGAATAGAAATGTCAGAAAAATGTTCTATATCCACCACACCATCGACAATAACATGAAAATGGGATCAAACACACACCATAGAATACATAACCAAAATTCACTATATCTATTATTCTACTAGAAGGCATGTGGGTACCTAAAATATAACTTTTGAAGCATCATGTGAACAGGGATTTCCATATAGGCATGAACATAAATACTCAATAGGGAACCACCAATTATGTCTCAAAACTATAGTGAATAAGAAAGTGTACACAAGTATTTTCCTACAAAATTTAGTGAAATATTTTACACTCACAAAATAGTGTATAAATATACTAAAATAAATAAATTAGAGTGGTTGGTCAACTGTGAACTTGTTAATGTAATTATATTAACTCTATTAAGTTATTAATTATACTAAGAGTATCAAAACCTAACATACCATATATGAGATTATCACTTGGTGTTTGATATAAAAATGGAAAAAATGAATTATTTGAAGGGTAGTCATAGTTTAACACCCATCCCATGGGGAAATGAAATAGTGTATAAAAAGTGGGGATTTAGAACCCATCTCTTGGGCGAAAGGGAAAGGGGTTATAATAAGTCAGGATGACAAAGTTCATTTCACTCCATTAAACTTTTTTTTCATATGAGATGTATTTATTCATGATATATAAACAAAATATACCATTTTATACTAATATACCTATATCTAATGGACATTATATGATCTAATATTTCACTTAATTGAATCCATTTAATTTTAACATAATAAAATTTTACAGCTATATACATGGACAATGTAAATCAACCAGTATCCATGTCAAGGTAATAATACTGGATATATTAATAAACATTCTTTTTATAATAAGAAAAAACATGTTTATGATGATAAACTATAATGATGATCTATATATATAAACATAACAACATCCAAGAATAATGACAATGATTATGGATTGTAAGAAAAGATTAGTGGAGTTTGTTTTTCCATGGAAAGAATAAAATAATCCAACTGTCAAATGTAATGATGTGAGACCAAAAAGAACACATGGGTATACAAAATTTAATTTTCTTGGAAGATAAGGGAGATTCTAATCATGACATGGGAAACTTGTAGAAAAACTCAAATTAAAGAGAGTAAGTAATATTCAATAGAAAATTGAATCTTATCCCTTCAATTTACATTAAATTAAAACACATAGAATTAAAATTTTCTCTTATAACATCATATTAAAATAGTATGTGTGGGTTACTTAATGAAAAAAAAAATTCATAAATTTAAATAGGAAAAAAAATTTAGTTAAGTGTTCTTTCAAAAAGGGTTATACTATTTTAAAAAATGCTTTATATATAATTTTACTCACCATTGATATAAATATTTATATATGATATTTTTTGAAATCATTATAAACCAAATGTATTAGGATATTACTAATAATAGTAACTATTTTTACGTAGAACCACCCCTCATAAAATATCAACCTAGTTACCACATCACCCCCACATAACTCTATTAATTGAAGGTTAAATGAGTTTTATTGATATATTATTCATTCAGGTTAAGGGGGGAGATGTGATTTCTATTTAAAAATATTACTCATACAAAATTTTGTGTAATTGTTCTATATTTTAATAAAAAAATAAGGTTTATTACAAGGTATAAAACATAAAATAAAATCTATCCTAAAGGATGGTTGTTACAAAAACACAACATTTTTTTTCTAATTCATAACAAATATAATAACAATAATGGTGTGAGTTGTTATAGGATAATAAAATCATCTTCCAGAATAAAAACATGGGTCGCCTAAATTCACACTTTAGGGTAACGTTGAAATAATGGTAAAATATTGAAAGGAATTTGTTATATATAAATAATTTTCATAATGTTTTCAAAAATATTAAAAGTGAGTGAATATCCCTACACAAAACCATATAAAATTATTGAAAACATTCTTTTCATACTAAAATACAAGTGGAAAAATTATTTCATATTTTTAAAATATATAATTATCATTAAAAATATTTAAATGAATAAAGGGTGCATACGTATTCCATGAATAACCCTTAGATTATTAGTTAAATAAAGACCACCTACCAAAAAAATTTATAGCTTTATCAACTCCCATTTATCTCAAGTAGTGCCTAAAATCGGTCTAAGAAACATCCATTAATACAAAAAATGCAAACATATCATTATAAATCTATGATTATAATAAAAATATGAAAAATTATACATCCATCCTCTAAAATCCAATAAAAATTAGGAAAACTAAATCTCATTATAACTCCAATAGAACACATATTAACCGCACTATAAAATTATAACAACCATTGGAAAAATGGTACCTTAATTTCTTAACACCAAAATAGTGATGAAGAGGTTGCAATCACCCCACACAAGACTTCTTAAAGAAAGTGAAATGGAATCTCAATAGTTTTAGATGAATTCCACCTTGATCAGGAGAAATTGATCTTAAAAGCATTATACAAATTATAATTGGTTATAATAAGAGGATATTAGAGGGAAGAGATAAGATATGATAGTACTTACCTTTGATTAGACAGAAAAAAATCTCTTTTCACTATGAATAATGGATAAAGACAGAGAGAATAAAAGAGTATGTATATTGATATATGAGTTCCCTCTAACATCTAGAGAGAAGTGAGGTTTAAATGATAATGGATAAGAATATAAAAGGGTTCAAGGAGAAATTACCAAAACACTCCCACTAAAAAAATACGATCTTAAGGAAATAATGTACCCATTCTTCAGAGAGTGTGTACCTAGTTGAACTTGTAGGCCCCTAGACTTTTTCTAGTATATTGGGTACCCAATTTTATTTTTAGTGGTCAAATATAGGTGGAACCTATTCATAGGTACTCTAAACTATAAACCCTCAACCAAACCTTAAACCTCATAAAAAACACCTACAAATTCATAATTAAATACATCTATTCAAATATGAATACCGAAATGGAAACAAGCACCTCAATTCAAAGATAAAATTGAATAAATCCCATGTTTTAACCATCTAAAAATCCCACTTAATACCTTAATGAATCTATAATCCCCATAACTAATACACGGGTAATGATTTTTTTAAAATTTGTCCTATATATATTTTACATCATTTATAACATATATTTTGATGTTTCACAATGGTAAATATATTTAAATAAAATTTAAACCTTTAAATAATTATTATATTTGACATCATGAATGATTAATAACTACTTTACCTCATTTATGTCCACTCCACCTGTTTTCTTTATAAAAAAATCTATCATAATAACAAAATATATGACTGTACCAATGTGTATTTTTAAATAAAAAATAAGATCCATCAATTAATGAAACTGTCATATTCATAATAAATGATTTTATAAAAATATTAATTTTTTAATTAAATATAAAAAAATAAAATATTGATATTAATTGATATTTTTTCTTAAAAATGAAACCATTTGAAATTATTAAACATTATAAACATGGAATCAATCACAGTTTACCTTTTCTTAATGACCTGTATTTTCATAAAGGTTTAGAATTTTTTTTCAATTTGAATGTTTCATTTAATCATGGTAAACATTTATTATGGAATAAAGAATGTCCTAGAAGTGTATGGGGTTTATATGGAGCCTGGAGTTGTGGAGAAATGGGAAACAATACTAGGGTGCACGGTTTGGGAAAACCATTCCATCCATACCACATGGTTTATATGAAATCGTCTGATTCTAGATAGTAGAGACCTATAGGACACAAGGGTTTTCTAAAACAATGTCATATTTGGAGCATGGTCATGCAATGCCGGTGGGATTTGGGATAGTGCTTTTTGGCATGGTTTTCACAATGATTGAAAAAACGTACACATAACCACATAGTGTTCTCTTCTAAAGTTGACTTGTGCACAGTTTTTACATGGTTTGGAAACTGTGCTCCAAAACCATGTGCCCCTTATCTTTGAGGTAAAAATAAAAATTTCCCATTCATTTAATTTTAAAACCATTTTATCCTTTATTTTTCTTCATACATTTGACCAACACCCCTTTAATTTTCCATTGATATTAAAACCCTCCCAATCTAGGCATCAAGCTAACTCTCACATCTATTGTACAATCCTCAATCCATCATAAGAATTGGATCCATCACAGTATGATATCCAAATCTCTTACCTAATATATAAGTTTATTATAGATCGATTTTTCTATTTAGGTTCAATCTCATTTTCCCTATTTTTAGGGCATTCGACCGTTTCTCAGATCTCTTCCAACTGTCATCGAATCTAAGGCGAATATCAGGTAAGAAGTCATCTACATAATTTAGGTAGGTGGTCACCTAATTTTTTCTCTGTGTTTCATCACTTGATAGCTATGCTATTGTGCCACATGCATGCTTTTATTGAGAACCTTCGTTTAATTAAGGTCTTCATGAAAAATCGATATGTTCACCTTAATACAATTATATTTAATCTTTATGGGTATTTTAGAGGGTGGTTACCTCATCTATGGTTACCTTATTGGTGTTCCACATGAAATTTCCCTTTTATTCTAAATAAATAAATTTCTCATATCACCTTTTATCTTTTAGATCATTCTTAAAATGAAATTTCCATTATTATATGAATTTTTATTGGACCTAATGCAGGTCTTAGTTATTTGGTTATAATTATGTTTGGAATTTCCCATGTAGAAAATTTCCCTTTTGATTATGGAACCTTCCAAGAGACTCCTCTTGAGCTTATTAAATTTAATTTCCTTGTTAAATGAATTAAATCGATCAGATTATGTAGGATAGCTCTTTCAAGATGGTTACTTCCTATAAATGAATTGAATATTTGAAATGGACTCAAAATTTAGATTTTATTATAAATTATGAATGAAATTCTTAATGTGATTTTTATTTATTATATGAAATGGTTTATAATGTGTGGTAATACCAAACAATTTATTATACTTTGTGAAATGCTTACATGAAAATGGCATTGCATTGTATGTAATTGAACATGGATAATGAGATGCATTACCGGTATTACCTCATAACATATATTATAATTGATTACGTGTTGATAGAGTCTTTGATATGATTTCAAGATATCGTTGATCATGGTGGTACCATGATCCCATACATCAGGTTTTGACCTTGACATTTCAAACCATTGACACTAGTTGGACATTGGGCCTTACACATCATGTCCCCTATTCAAGTGATGAAATGATGACTCAACCACCATAACAAGTGTCATGAATTTTATCTCACACTCTTATTGGGATTTAGGTCATGTACCCTATTTCTTAAGCTTATAGGCTTGGTAGACTGGTCATGGATATCAAAGTTACGCCTCTGTCCATCCAAAAACTAGTATTCTGGGTATATAAACACTAATGTATGCACGTATATTGTTCATATAGGTGGATGATATAGTAAATTGAACCATATATAGTAACTAATCAGACCATCAGTATGGTCATGAGTTGAAGTGGGTAGACCGGCCTGGGGTATTTTAGGAACCTGAGTGGGTAGTTATATATTTATTTCTGGGGTTTTTTCTATTATTTTTATACCTGCACACTGTTTAGTTATGATCACTTCTTGGATTACATATAGACACCATTTGTGGTAGCATCATAAGATTTTTTCCTCCCACCATACTCTGGATTCCCTTGGTACTAAAGAGGATTATCTATCTACATTCATTGATAAGGGAAATATCCCTTCCATGTGTGGTTTATATTCTTTCTTAAAGGTGGAGATTAGTAGTAGAGGACTGAGAATTCATTCGATATACTAGTGGGGAAAATTTTGTTCTTTTTTTACTTTCAATATAGTATAATTTTATTCCTATTCCCCTATTCCCCATTCTATATATCAGAATTCCATGAATCCATGTATCGACACTTCAACAATGTATTTTTTTATTATTATAATTTTTTCAATTCTTTAGGCATCCAAACATTCTTATTACTCAATCAGTTATTATATTATTCCACTAATGTTGTATTAGTAGGATTGTATCTATTGTTCCATAATGATAAGAGGATATAGTCTCCCCACCATACTACCTTCACACTGTCACTACTACATGGTAGCCTCTGGCATAGGGGAGTCACACTTGAGGCCACGTGACCCATCGACTTAGGGAACGAGTTAAGTGAATCCTAGTTCAGAATTTTATGAAGTGTTATAGGAGCCGTTTTTTTCTTATTTCTTACTATTTTGGTACAAGATGTCCCCAATATGTAGCAAACCCCTGTATAGGGAAACCCCAATTTTTTTGGGATGGGTAATTGCGCTTATTGATAATGATTTTTGAAGTTGATATTACTTCACCATTTGGTGATGAACTTGAGTTATGATGTTATTGATATTGTTAAGATTGAAATGAGGATTCCTTTAACTAGGCCGGATGAAATGAGGTATTTTCATTAGTTCAAGCATTATAGTTAAGAAAACTTTGAGAAAAGTGCCATGAATTTTCTATGCCACATTTATCTTCAACACGAAATATCCTATTTCATATTTATCGTACTTTGTATATGTATTGAATTTTTCTGACACTTCTCGTATGGATTGAAAAACAAAATTGATACATAAAGTGCCAGCCTTAACATAATAGTGTTTTCTTGAATAATTTAATGTAGAAACATTAAGCAGTAAATTATGGAGTGTTGATTCATCAACCATTGTTCCCATGGGATGAAATATGCTATGGTGTGGGTTATGTGGATGCCATATTTTGGTTCAGAAGGAGTATGAACCCTAAAGGATCATAAATGATTACCCTCATAATTCATCCATTTAAGGTGATTTATATAATTGAATAAGCACAAATAAAATTCAATTATGATTTTTAAAGTGAAATTGGTTATCTTGTACATGTGAAACCAAGAGTCATACCTAAACCTAGCTTTAGTAGTGGGTAGAGAGGTGTATCCAATGTTTTGATGGAATGTTGTGGTCTCTCTATCTCTTCATGATCTGGCTTGTTGATAATGTAGAGAGGCAGGATCATTTTTATATGTTTTATTTTTACCTGTCCATGTTTCTATCGAAAATATCTTAAATTGATTAAATATTCTATTATTCATGTGTCTATAATTTTACCATTATGTTTCCATGAAATTATCTGGTCACACACCCTAAGTATGGCGATGATCATGCTCTAGAGATGGTGGAACTTGAGGCTCCCATGATTCATTCAGCAGTGGAACCTTTGGAACATCTTACTTTACCTGATATGTGCACCAAAACCTAGTTTTGTGAGGACTTTTTAGATATTCTATAGAATATGAATGTTGTAGTTAGACCTACCCCAAGTATGGAATAGTTGACTCATGAATTAAAACAACAACATCCTTCCACCTTTTTGGGAGATGGTGGAACACACATTTCTGAGTCATGGATTGAATCAATTACTTATATATTCAAGAATCTTAAGACACCTATAGAGAGAAGGGTTAAACTTACTGCACATATTCTACAGATTCATCCAATAGACAATGGAATGTATTCTAGGACTATCTACATATAGATATGGTTTCGGTGGATTTCAAGATTATCTTCATGGAATACTTATTCCCTTAGACTCGGAGGGCTGACATAGCCATAGAATTTAGGAACCTTCAATAGTGGAGCATGTCTGTCATAGATAATTCGTCTTGTTTCACTGATCTATAGGGGTACTCTCCTAATCTGGAATGTGATGGTCTTATAAACATTAGGTTATTCAAGGATGGGATGGTATACTCCATCTGATCATAGTTCAATGTGTTTGTGTTGACTACTACTTCTAAAATCGTCAACCAAAAAAGTTCTATAGAGTGAATCTTTAAAGAAAATAATGGTGTGAGCTAGTGTGGTTTGTAACCTTGAACATGAGTTATTCATTTTGGGATAAAGTGATTATTTGTGGCTACTCATGGAGGTATCAGTATTTAGACCCCACTTGTAGAAAATTTCATCATTTTTCACCAGTGTGAGAAGAAGACACATACTAAACTAGTGTTCCTGTATGATCCAATAGAGTTCCTAGGATACAGAAGGATGGGGAATATCCATCATTTCTACATGACATTTCCATCAATGCTTATAAATCGAGGATCAAATACTACTCCGCATTCGTGAGCGGGGTCAGTAGTATCATGATAGGGAGGCAACTAGAATAGCACCGCCCAATCAGTATGAGGTGGCAGTCAAGGATGATCCAGTCCGACTTAAGATTCTCAGTTCCAGTAGATCCGACTTACTTAGGGAGGTCAGGTAGGGACTTAGGGATGTGGTACATTCTAGTTACATGTAGTCCAGCCTTTGTAGAAGGAATATATCACCATACCATCTACTTTACTATGTACTATTATAATAGCCTTCACATTATTTTCTGTACTATTTGACATAAATTCATATAAATATTTTATATATGAGACTCTTATTAAAATTCTAGGCCATGATACCAAGAAACTATGTGACATTAGGATTCTTGATAGACTCATTGGGTATATGATCAATGGTTTCTCTCTATTGTAAGGATTTTACTCTTTAGATATGCAGATATCTCTTCATGTGGAATATTTTTTTCCTCAACATGACATGATTTTATGTTAACATTGCGACGGACTTGTCATCTCTCTATCAAAACCATATTGACTGTTATCATGAGAGGTTGACATTTACATCCCTAGAGGGAGTTTGGAATGTACATGAGGGAGAATGATATGTCAGTTAAACATGAGTAGGACTTGAGAAGTAGATGTTGAGTAATGTGATAGATCATATTTCTAGTTTTTTCCTTGGTTACTTGGGGTTATAAATTGCTATTTTTCCTCCTATAGTTGACTGATTCGGGGACATAATTCAAGAATTCTTCTCTAGTATAAATCTGGTGCAATAGGTAGATTTCACCATTGTGTTAGTATCGACAATATCACAATGACCATTCCTCCATATCATATGGTAAATAAGGAGATTCTAGAACACAAGAAGAAATTAGATGATATATAGTATAAAGGATACATATTCCCCATATACCCTAACTAGGGTTCCCCTGTCCTTTTCTCTAAGAAGAAAGAAGATGTCCTCATGATCTGGGGGATTACCGTCATTTGAACCTACTCATGATCAGGAATCTGTATCCACTTACTAGAATAAATGAATTCATTTATCATCTTTTAAGTATATAGATTGATTACAATGATATATATGAGGTTGCAATACCACTAGGTGCATGTCTGGTTCATGGAAATACCTTTAAAATCATTCAAGAGTAGGTACGGTCTATATGTGTACCTATTCATTCCATTTTTACTCATGAATGAACATATAGATTTTACTATTTTTATAAATCGGGTTTTCCCCCCATATCTGGATTCATTTTTTACAGTCTTTGTTGGAAATATCTTGTTATATTCACACTCTTGACATAACCAAGAAACTCATCTTGAGATCATGTTGAATATGATGAGATAGAATCACATCTATCTTAATCTTAGTAAATTACACTACTAGATTGACAAATTCCACTTCCCAGGTCACATCATCTTCGAATTAGGAGTTCCAGTAGTCCCAACGAATGTGATAGATATAGATTCTTCAGAGTATCCCTAGAATTTTGATCACATCAAGAGTTTCATGTGGCTATGCAGATATTACATACGCTGCATCCAGGATTTATCACATTCTTAAATGCCTCTTTAGGGAAGGACAAAGAACAATGTGAAATTCATTTTTTCATAATCTTATAAAAAAGAATTTTAGGATTTGAAGGTTCATATTACTTTAGAACCAATACTAATTCTTATAGAGCCTTGTAGGAGCTATAGTTTATGATATGAAACATCACTTATTAGTCATGGAGATATTATATTGTGGGATTATTGATTCCATTCATATGGGTCTCATCAATTGAGGCCTCACGAGAAGAATTAACTAATGATCAACCTCGAGCTCATTGATCGTCTGTATACCTTGCATTATTGGAGAAACTATTAATATGGGGATTAAATTTTGTTATACACTGGTCAAAAAACAATTAAGTACATATTTATATAGTAGGATTTAAATATTAGGTAGCCCAAGTGGGTTGAGTACCTACATCCAGTTGATTTAGAACATTCTTATATGCCTAGAAAGGGAAATTTTGTAGTGAATGATCTTATCTGAAAGACTCAGGTACATGTGGTTCAAAAATTCAATGCTGAATGGAATCCTATTATCTTATTATTAGTGATGTGTGTTGTGGTTTAGGAGGTCCATGGATAGACTATCCTATCTACCTTAGTAGTGACCTCAATACTTCTTGAACATTTAAAAATGATGCAACTATCTGATCACAAATGCCTTTTCCTATGGGAAATTGTTTCAAATTATGATACTTCCTTAGGATGGACCTCGGATGGGGGAGATACCATATTCTTCCCTGGGCGTGTATGGGTAGTAGTAGAAGTTAGAGATGAGATGATATGGGAATTCCACTCCTCAGCATGGGAAGTTTACCCCAATGTCACTAAAATGTATCATGACCTATGGCTATTGTACTGGTAGCCTGGTATGAAACACCAGATTGCTAGTTTCATCACTCAGTGTTCCACCTGTCATTAGGTGAAGTCAGAACATCAGTGTCTGGTTGTTCATTTACAGTCGTTACCCATTACTGAGTGGAAATGTGATGATTTTTCTATGGATTTCATGATTGGTATAGCTAGACTAGATTCAAGGATACACAATGGGCTGTCGTTGATAATATTAAAAAGGTATCTCACTTCTTATCTATTTAAGAGTCCTTCATAGTAGACGACCTATGAAGGATGTACATTAGGGAGGTTGTGTATTTTTAAGGAGCTCCTCATTTATAATTTCTAGTATAGATTCTTATTTCACATCTTGGAAGGGGTTATAGAAGGCCTTGGGTACACATGTGCTTCTGAGCATGGCCTATCACCCATAGACTGATGGATAGATGGAGTGTACTATTTAGATTCTTGAGGACATGATCCATGGATATGTCCTTGAAATTGGGGGTTCTTGGGAGAAATATATTCCCTTTATTGATTTCTCATATAATATTATCTTTCAAGATACCATAGAGATATATCTTTATGAAGCCTTATGTTATAGGCATTTTCTCTCACCTATGTGCTTGCTAGAGGCATGGGAGGAAACAATAGTTAGACCATGTCACATGTAGATGACCACATTGTAGTTCCATCTGATTGGAAAGTGTATGTTGATAGCTCAGTCTAGATAATAGTCATATCCCAATAGATGCTTATGAACTCTTGAGTTTGAGTTTGGAGACTAGGTTTTCATGTGAGTCTCACCCATCATAGGGAATAGACATATTTTGAAGTAGGGTAAGCTCTCATTGAGGTTCGTTGGTCCCTTTGAGTTTGTCAAGTGGATAAGAATGGTGGATTACTAGTTGGAACATCCTTAGAGATACCAATATATGAATGATTTCTTTCATGTACCTAATCTTTTCTAGTACTATCCATACTTATTAGAAAAATTTCATTCAAAATAGGTTGAGGTAGATGTGGATGCTTCTTTCAAGGAGTATATCATTCTAATTGTTGACTGGAGTGTGAACACACTCTGAAGAATGTCAGTTCCACTGGTATGGGTGATATGGAAGAATGACTAAGTACAAGATGCTACCTCGAAGAAAAAAAGATGATATATGAGCTCATTGGCAAGAACTCTTTGAAGACGGTGCATCTCCACCCTCATAAGGCAAACTAGGGGATGAGTTTTATTAAAGGACGTTATAAAAAACTTTCTTTTCATGAAGGTATAGATTGTTTTTTTTTCAATTTTAATGTTTCATTAATATAGGTTATATATGTACTAAATCCTATTGATGATCCTGAGAGAATATGAGGATTTTTCGTAGAACAATGTTTCGAAGAAATGGGAAAAAGACCTAGAGACGTTGTTTCAAAAAACCATGTAGGCTAGCTTGTACGGTTTTTCTAGAACCATGTGTCTGTAGATAATGGATACTTGTAGCCCATATAATTTTTCTAAAACTATGTGATCCTAGGTGAAAAACTGTACAAACCGACTAGGATTTGGCACAAATCCATTTATAATGGTGTCTGGATGGTTAGGATAACAATAAACATAAACATGAAGTGTGCCCCTTATAGCTGCGACTATTGACTGGTTTTTGCATGGTTTGAAACCCATGGGGAAAAAATATGAACCCCTTATTTTGAGCTCAAATTACTATTTTTACCTCCATTTAATCATAAAACCATTTTCTTTTTTCTCCTTCTTCCTCTAGTGGAATGAAACGCTTTTCCTCCTCCTTTAATCTCAAAAATATCCCATGCTAGGCATCAGGCTAAATCTTTTGTCTGATGTCTCATCCTTGATCTATCAGAATAATTGGATCCATCGTGGTATGTTCCCTTAGTGCCTTTCCTCGTATCTATGATTATTTCTTGATCCATCTCTATGTTTAGGTTCAAACTCATTTCTTCTATTTTCAGGGAGTTAGACCATTTCAAATATCTCTTCAAATCTGTTTCAAATATGATGTTGATATCGATATGGGAGTCATCTATAGACTTAATGTAGGTGGTCACATCATTTTCCCTTTGATTTTAATCACTTGGTAGCTACTTCATTATGTCGCATATCAAATTTTTCAGAGTACTACATTTGAATTGAGTTCATCATGTCAAATTGATCTTTGCACCATAATATATGCTTATTTAATCTTGTTAGGTTGTTTATAGGGTATTTACCTCATCTATGGACACCCCATGGGTGTTCTAATTTAAAGGTCCCCTTATAGATAAAACAACAAATTTCCTTGATCTCCTTTTATATTTTTTTGAAATCTTAAATTTAAATTTTTGTTGTTTTATAAATGTTTATATGACCCAACGAACCTCTAAGGTATTTAGCTCATTCTAATTTTGGAATTTCCCATGTATAAAATTGAATTCTACACCATGGAACATTCTGATGGGACATGATATTATTAAATTGAAATTCCATGTTAAATGAATTACACTGATCAAATTACATATGATGGATTGTTCATGATGGTGGCTTCATTTAAATTAATGGACTATTTGAAATGGATTAATAATTTTGAATGGTTTGTACATGATGGATTCCCTCCTTATTATGAATTTCATGTATTATATGAAATGGTTTATAATGGTCGTTAAGACGACATATTTTATTATAGCTTGTTAAATGCTTACATGAAAATGGAAACGCTTTGTATGTAATGGAACTTGGATAATGAGAAACATGAGAGGTATTTCCCCATGACTTATATTATAAATTATTAAACCTTGATAGAGGTTGTGATACAATTCTATGTTATTATTAATCATGGTGGTTTCATGCTCCATTACATTGGGTGTTGAGCCTGACGTCTCACACCATAGAAACTAGTTGGACTTTGGGATTTATGCACTGTGTCACTTATTCGATTGATGAAATGATATCTCACTCACTATCCCGAGTATCCTACATGACAAAACACATTATTATTATGATATAAGAAATATTCCATATCTTTTGAGCATATAGGCTCATCATACTATTCTTGGATGGTTGAGTTGTAACCTAGTCTATCCAGCAACTAGTATTCTAGGTATGTGGACAGTTACATTCACACGTACTAAGTACATATAGGTGGATGCAATATAAAATTTTACCATATACATTAACCGATCAGAATTCTAAAATAACCATGAGGTGATGTAGGTAGGCTCTCTTGGTGTCCATTAGTAACATTAGTTGGCATCTATTTATTTATTTTATAAATTTTTACTATTATATTTACAGCTTCTCACTATTTAATTAGGAGAACTACTTGGATTACACATAGACATCATTGGTGGTGGCTTACTATGATTTTTATCTCACACCCTACTCATGATTACCTTGTTATAGGCGATTATTTTTTGTATATAGATATTTATAATGGAATGATCTCTTCCATAGGTGGTTGATATACTTATAGAAAGATCTTAGGAGTAGTGGACCGGTCATCCAATCGATATGCTAGTGGAGTATATTTTTTTATACATTTGGCATAGCATGGTTTTATAAGTGTTCCCCTATTAACATATTTTTATATTAGAATGACATGAATCCATATATTGACTCTTCTATAATGTATTTTGATGTTATTATCCATTGTTCTATTCTTTAAACTTCCTTAGTTTCTTTGTTACTTTATCTACTATTATATTATTCTACTACTATTGTATCATTATGATTATATCAATTGTTCCACTGTGATAAGAAGGGTATAATCTCCCCGATGTACCACCTTCACTCCCTCGCTGCTAGTCATTATTATCTTCCATATGGGGAGATACTCTTGGGTCCATGGGATCCAATAGCCTGGGGCATAGGTTAGGTTGACCCTAGGTCTAGACATTACACTTTTTTTTGATACCCTTTCTTGGTGGAACATAATAGTTTATAAGATATATATGGTACTATGAGTCTCCAAAATAATGGGTGAAATCAATCAATAGTAGCCATTTCAAAAATATACATCTTTATATTGATTATAAACTATACTCTTTGAATTATATATATTTACCTCTTAGTATTATGGGTATTAATTAATATATATTAACAAATTCCACCTCCATATTAATTATCATGTATCCAATAAACACATAAATAATATAATTATATATATAACTCCAAATTTAATTAGTTTACCCAATAAGAGATACATCAATACTGTGAGAGAGATCATTATGCATATCATAGTTTCACTTTAATATCAGTGATTCTGATAAATTTATAATGTTAACTCCATAAAAGACACACAACTTATTATGTGCATGGATTATTTAAATAATGAAATACTCTAATTTTTTATGACTATATCATTACTTATCAACATTACAAAAATACAGATATGGGTATGTGTAACATTTCACCCTTATATGGTGATCCATTATAGCTTCTTGTGGTTTCCTCCTTCACTATTCTAGCTCAATTTCCTTTTCACTACTATGTAGGTACTCAAATATATAGTAAACTTTTTTTTATGTATTATTCTCTCATTTACCCAATGAATATTCCAAATACCTGGGGCCACTCTTCTTTCACCTTCTTCAAATGGGAATATAGATAACACAATATATCTCAATCAACTTATCTTATTTATCTTTCTCTTTATGCTATTTAATTTACATATACTCTTTATATTTATATTCCTTCACTTATTAACCTATTTTCATTATAAATAACCCACCTTTCACCCTTATTTATGAATAAAATTTTCATTGGTACTCTATACATGGATTTAACCTCCTTTTATCTCATCCACATGTAATAAAGTATTCTGGATTCCGTCTCTATCTAGATATGATTTATTTAACAGTTTCAATGTAATGCCCCAAGGTTTTGAAAATAAATATAGAATGCAATTTTATAATCTAACCATTAAACACAACTTTGTCTCTTATATGTTTTGAATTTTGAAAAATGGTCATCTAGAGTTGTGTTCAGTAAGTCATTTGGAGTCCAATAGAACAAACTTGATTTTTTAATAAATATTAGTGTACCCTTATGAATAGTAATATGGCCATAATGAATATTAAATTATATTATTATTTAATTTTCTTAAGACTAGAAGATAATAACATCTTGGTTAATTTTTCATTGTGATAAAGAAGCAGTTGTAGAATTAGAACTGTTAATTTTTGAATTAAGTATACTTTTATTTAAAAGTTAAATTAATAATATTTAGAAAATCATTTTTCAAAAATTGAATTCACTTTTTAATTATACACGTCGAAAAATGGTATGGGTGAATTTTTGGGATTTTCCTGAAATTCTTGAATTTTTGTTGAATAGTGAAATACTGTAAAATACCGTATATTCAATTTATCAGTTAAATACACTATTCATGACATCACTAGTGATGAAAGGCCACTTGGTTCGAACTCAAATGTAATTATTACAATTAGGGGTCACATGAAACAACACTATTGGTTGTCTTGAGGGAAATAATAAAATAATTAATTAAATATTCAAAAATTATTCATCTCCTCCACTATAAAAACCCCCACCACTACCTCTTCTCGTCACACCTCTGAGCCTTGAAGATCCTCAAATTTCAGCCCAATTACCCTTCCCTAGTCACTCCCCACTACCAGGAAGCTCTTAGTCTTTCCAAAAGACCAAAACCCCTTTCCCTTAAGGAGTTTCTCAAGGAGGATATTTCAAGAGGTAAAGCACCCTTCTTTCTCATTTGGTTTTATTTCAATTTATCAACTTTGGTTATCCTATCCCCACCTCCTCTATCCAAATGATCATAATAACTCTAGTAAAATCTATATACTATATTTATATCATATTAATGGAAGAACCATCATAAATATTCTTACACCTTCCCTTTTATTTTATAAACGAAATCGACGTCTATGAGGTTCCGATTTATAACCTTCGTGGATGATAAAGTTTAGTTATTCAATTTCTTCTTCATTACTGGTCATTAAACCATATTCATGGTTGAACCAGACTATAATATATGTATTATAACCTATTTAATATTCAGGAACCATAATATGTACATATAATTAAGTTATATGACAAAACTGGTTCATAATTTTCCAAATACTGCCGAATAATCGAAGTGGTTTTCATCTAATGGTTCATCCTCATTCCATGTAACCAAATGATGGAAACGACCATTATCAAGTATTTATGTTCAATAATAATATATAATTCCAATCCTGGATATTTATAACCATTCCACGTGAACTTCCTTACATAAAAACAATTGAACCGAATATGAAAATAAAGGAAATGAACACTCCAGAATGACGGAATTCAATACAATAACTTGTCAATAAAGACATAAATGAACTAACCATAATTATGGTAAACTAGATACATGTATAATATTTTCTAAAATAAGTTATTAACAAGTATAATTTTATATTTCGGTATCTTAAGTACAAGAGAGGAACACGTTTGTAGTTAAGGTAGGGGTATTCCAACCGAACATCAATTTTCATTCGGGATACATTCATTATCTAATTACCTCAATGAAATTCTTATGTATTGTTATGTACTCATCATATAATCTGTGTGAGTAACATATATATGTTTACAAACCATAACCTTTACTTATTTTCTGAATCGTTACATTTTTTGAAAAGAAACATTCAAAACTGTTTCCATAATACAAGCAGGATTCAAAGGGAATGTCTTAAATTCATACCTACTTTCAAGGGAACTCTATAATATGTTTTTGGAAACCATTATATTTATAAAATCAATCGTTTTATTATGAAGATACTATTTTACTTAACTTCTGGTTTTATACAAAGATTTCTCCAAAATAAATCTTCTTTTCAAAATAAAAGAGTATTTATCTCAAAATTGCTTAATGATTTTATAAGAGTATTTCCGTTTGATTCAAATAATCTTGTTGATTCCATTGTATTATTGGGTTTAATAATTTATGAAGTCATCTACCATATTTCATTTAATGTTTTATGAATAACTCTATTGTGGATGATCTATCCTAAAACCATTCACCATATTACTTGGAATGGTTAGTGTTTTATGTTTAATGATTGGGGAAAGTTAGTTACATTTCATATGATATTTTCAATATGAATATATATGTTGTTTATGTTGATCCCTGCTTATATGAGGAACTCATTTGACTTATTATGTGATGGGTGGGGCCTGCTATATCCCCTCGATGAATCGGTAGGTCTCATGAGATAGATAGACGTGGAATTGGCTGAGGCATTTCCCAATGTGACATGGATTTTGGACGAGGCCATAATCACTTGATGTCTTGGATGAGGCCATAACAAAATGATTCAGAATGTCCATAATATGAACTTCCCACATTATGAAGCTATTAATTGAATGTTCATATGGTTATTCAACAAGTAGAATACCCGTGATTATGTTTTATTATGGCATTATTTACACAGCTCATTTTCTTGCCATAATGTGTTCATGTTTATTATTGAAGGCATGTGTTTTCAATTAATCACCATGTCTAATGTTTATATTATCTTTCACTGTATTGATTACTCTTACTGATAATTTGATCTCACCCTTTTCTTATGTTTCATTTTCTCAGGATATGAAGAAGTAATTTATGAATTACTTGCAAGCATAACCTAGGAGACGTGATGTTTCCAGTGGAATAAAATAGTGTTTTTGATTTCCCTTCATGTTGTAGTGATAAACTTATGCATGTAACTTTTTTCCAACAACACTAAACTACTCGGTCTTTTGAGATTCTTATTCCTTGTATATATGCCAATTTAATCAAATAAGGCACCGAATATGGGCAACTAGGGTCGTGTACTTACAGTTGGTAACAGAGGAAGTTTAGTATAATACTTGGAAACTAGATTTAGAAAACGTAGAATTATGGGAGAGTCCCTAAGTTAGTATTTGAGGATATATATACAATAATGTCCTGGTATTTTGGTAAAGAATATATTATGTGGATCTTTCAAGCAATACATCCATGTCTGGATATGAGTAGGTAGAGGCGGCTCTAGCACAGATGTATCTAGGGGTAAAACTCGAAAACACCGCTTTGAGCTAGACTCCTACGGGAATTGGTGCACGACAACAAGCCTTGCTATACTCTTGGTTATGACACTCTCGGGGGATATAATTAGAATAATTCACATTTTCTTTACAATCTATTATGAAGGATTGAAATGTAAAATATTCCTCAAAGAAACCATAATTATGAATATTGGATTAGCCATTCGTAGGATCTCAATTTTTTTCTAAGTATTTTGTCAAGTTAAGATTATAAATTATGATTCATAGCCTAACCTAGTGTATTCCATTATCTAGATATGGTGCCTAGTGGATGGAATGGAAATCGCTCGAATGCACGTGTCCCCTGTAGGGATTTTCCTCCGATGCAAGATAATGATGTTGGCTCTGGTGTTGTGGATGGTGCTGAGCAACTCATAACTATACTGGGACAACTTACTCAGGTTATGAATAATAACCTTACCCATATAGAGCATCCAGATCCACCACATGGAGGAGCCATGCTAGATTGCTTTATGTGAAAACAACATCCATCATTCAACGGGACTACAAACCCGTTTGTAGAAGAGCAGTGGATATGTTCCCTTGAGAAGATATTTCTCACCGTGGGATGTAATGAAAGAGAGAAGGTTGTCATGGAAGTATATCGTCTATCAGGAGATACGGATCTGTGGTGGTCATTAATCCAAAACACAAAGGAGGAGGAAGAGATAGAATATTTGGAATGGAGGGATTTTAAGGAAATATTCTTATAAAAATATTTCCCTCATGAGTAGTGAGCAGATTTGGAGAGACAATTCCAGAATCTGAGGCAGAAGGAAGATGAGAATGTTGCATGGTACGAAGATAACTTTACAAGATTAGCGAGACATGTTGTAGACTACATACGAAATCCAAGGAAAAAATTGATCGATTATTTGATGGCCTAAATCCATTCCTCCAGTGGGAACTGGTCTCCCGAAGTTTTTCATCATATGAGGATATAGTTTCCTGTTCTATCAAGATAGAAAAAGAATTATCTAAGTCTTATGACTTTAAGGGAAAGCAAGAAAAGGGGAGGGCTGCTGAAAACCCTGGGAAAGGAAATAAGGAAACATGGAAGAAGGGAAGAGTTGAATTTTCACCCTGTGACAATTGTGGAAGGAAACACCCTAGTGCATGCTTAAAAGGAAAAGGAGTATGCTACAAATGTGGTTAGAAAGGCCATATTGCTGGTGATTGCAAAGGGAAGAAGGAAGAAAATGATGTTCAATGCTATTTTTGTCCGGAGATGGGACACTATGCTAATGATTTTCCTAAAATTCAAGGAAATATGCAATAGAAAATGCCAAGGGATCAGGCACAAGCTTATGAAATCACAAATTCAGAGGTTGAAGCTCCTACTAATGTGGTGTCAGGTACTTTAATTGTTTCCTCATGTTTATACAATGATTTATTTGATTCTGGATCATCGTATTGTTTCATATCTTCCTAGTTTGCTTTGAAAATTAGTTATTTCCAATTTAATTTAACAAGGGAGTTGTCAGTCAAAACTCTAAGGGAAGTATCATGGCTACAAAGTTCGGTCAATCAGTTCCCATTACGGAATATAAATGTTCTTTATCTTCTGATCTCATCATTATACCCATGATTGAATTTGATATAATCCTCGGTATGGATTGGCTTTCAGATCATGATGCAAAATTTTATTGTTAAAAGAATAAGGTTACAATTTTTGATGACGATGATAAAGAACACCTTATCTCTATATCAGAATCGTCAACACCTAATTCTTATCTAGATCCACCCCCAGTAGCTCAACTGAATTCAATTATTGGGGAGGAAGAGAAGGAAATAATTGTGGGTGAGGAAAGGAATGTTCAGATAGATGATGCACTTATTGTGAGAGAATATGTTGATGTGTTTCCAGAAGATTTACCTGGATATCCTTTAGAATGAGAAATTGAGTTTTCCATTGAATTAATTCTTGGTTCAAGGCCCATATTGAAGACCCCTTATAGAATGGCCACTATGGAATTAGTGGAACTAAAAAAACTACTAGAGTAATTGAGTAATAAGGGATTTATCCACCCTAGTGTTTCTCCATGGAGAGCCCCTGTCCTTTTTGTTAAGAAGAATGATGGATCTATGATGTTATGTATCGACTATAGGGAGATCAATGCTATAACAATAAAGAAAAAGTATCCCCTACCTCACATTGATTATTTATTTGACCAAATGCATGCATCTCAATACTTTTCAATGATTTACCTTCGATCTTGATATCATCAGTTGAGTGTGAAGAAGGAAGACATTCCGAAAAGAGAATTTCGAACCAGGAACGGGCATTACAAGTTTACAGTAATGCCTTATGGATTGAATAATGTACCCTCTATCTTCATGGATCTAATGAATAGAGTTTTCAAAGAATATCTTGATTATTTTTTAGTGGTATTTATTGATGATATCTTGGTATAATCAAAAAGCTATGAAGATCATGAAAATCACTTGCGCATTATCCTGAAGACTCTTAGAAGACATGAATTATATGGGAAGTTTAGAAAGTGTGAATTCTGTCTTTAATAGATTTCTTTTCTTGGCCATTCTGTCTCTAAGGATTGAATCCATGTTTATCCTGAAAAGACAAAGGCAATCCAAGATTGGGCTGTGCCAACAAAAATAACCGAGGTACACCATTTTATTGGCTTAGAAGGTTATTATCGGCGTTTCGTGCAGAATTTTTCCCGACTGGATAACCCGCTAACGAAGCTCACACTTAAAGGGGTTAAATTTTTATAGTCAAAAGATTCGGAAGAATGTTTCGAAGAACTGAAGAGAAGATTATTGAATGCTCCTATATTGACTCTACCATCGGGGAATGATGGGTTTGATATTTATAGTGATGCTTCAATGAGAGGACTTGGTTGTGTCATTATAAAAAATGATAGGGCTATTTCTTATGCATCACGACAACTAAAAATACATGATAAAACTATCATGCTCATGATCTTGAGTTAGTTGCTGTAATCTTTTCTTTGAAGATATGGAGACATTATCTCTATGGTATAAATGTGAGATTTATACTGATCACAAGAGTTTGAAGTATATTTTCTCACAGAAAGAACTCAACATGAGGCAAAGGAGATGGCTTGAACTACTCAAGGATTATGATTGCACGATACAATACCACATAGGAAAGGAAAATAAGGTGGTAGATGCTTTGAGAAGAAAGGATCATGGAGTTTTGAATAATATGAGTGTTGAAAGGGATCATATTTTCATTGATCTAGTAAATATGGATATGGTAATAACCATGGAAGGTGAAACATCAGTGATTTTTCAAATGGTTTCCAAACCATCTTTACTAGAAAGGATAAAAAGTTCTCAGCCTGATGATGAGGAGTTTCAAAAGAATATTAAAGTTGTGAATGATGGGAGATTTAGTGACTTCATATATGAAGGTGGAATTTTGAAATTTGGGAAGAGAATTTGTGTTCCTGATATACCTAATCTAAAAATGGAATTGTTGGATTATGCTCATAGTTCCAATTTCTCTATACACCTTGGTAGCACTATGATGTATAGAGATTTGAAGGAACATTTTTGTGGGACAACATGAAGAGGGAGATTGCTGATTTTGTGTCAAGATGTATGGTTTGTAAATAAGTGAATGTTGGAAGGCAACAACCTGGAGGAGTATTGCAACCTCTTCCCATACCTGAGTGGAAATGGGATAATATCACGATGGAATTTGTTATGGGACTATCAAAGACTCATAGAAGGAACAATGCAATATGGGTCATTGTTGATCGACTTACCAAGTCATCACATGTTCTTGATATAAGATAAGATCTACCACTTGAACATCTAGCAAGACTATATATTAATAAAGTTTTGAGACTTCATGGAGTACCCCTATCGATTGTTTCTGATCGTGATCCACGTTTTACATTAAGATACTGGAAAATTCTTCAGAAGGCCCTAGATACAGATCTTCATTTGAGCACTGCCTACCACCCACAAACTGATGGACAATCCTGATGGACTATTCAAACATTGGAATACATGTTGAGGTCTTGTTCACTTGATTTCAAGGCATGTGGGATCAATATTTACCTCTCGTAGAATTTTCCTACAACAATATCTTCCATTCAAGTATACAGATGGCACCCTATGAAGCATTATATGGGAGGCGATGTCAGACACCAACTTGTTGGGATGATGTTGGTGAAAGAAAGCTTGTGGGCCCAGAACTTGTTGAAGAAACAATGGAAAAGGTGAATATTATCTAGAACCATATAAAAATAGCTCAAATTAGGAAAAAGATCTATGAAGATAACTGAAGGAAGCATTTGGAGTTTCAATATGGTGATCACGTTTTCTTAAATGTATCTCTATGGAAGGGTATTATACGGTTCGGTAAGAAGGAAAAGTTAAGTCCCATGTACATCAGACCTTTTGAAATTCTAGACCGAATTGGATACGTAGCTTACCGTTTGGAAATTCTGCCAATTCTCTCCAAGGTTCACAATGTGTTCCATGTGTCAATGTTAAGAAAGTACATGCCAAACCCAACACATGTACTCACTTATGAATAAGTGTAATGTCAGCCCAATCTATCTTATTGTCAAGAGCCTATCAAGATTCTTGATACTAGTGAACAGGTATCGAGAAATCGGATGACTCGTCTGGTGAAGGTTCTCTGGAGGAACCATAATATGGAGGAAGCAACATGGGAGCCTGAAGAGCTTATGTTAAAGACATACCTGAATCTTTTTAAGTAATAATCTTTGAATTTCGAGGATGAAATTTTTGTAAGCAGGGGAGAACGTAACACCCCAAGGTTTTGAAAATAAATATATAATGAAATTTTATAATCTAACCAATAGACACAACTTTTTCACTTTTGTGTTTCGAATTTCTAAAAATGATCATCTAGAGTTGTGATCAATAAGTCATTTAGAGTCTGATAAAACAAACTTGATTTTTTAGTAAATAGTATCATACCCTTATGAATAGTAATATGAATAGTAATATGACCCTAATGAATAGTAAATTTTATTATTATTTTGCTTTCTTAAGGCTAGAAGATAATAATATCTGGGTTAATTTTTCATTGTGATAAAGAAGTAATTGTAGAATTAGAAATATTAATTTTTGAATTAAGTATGATTTTATTTAAAAGTTAACTTAATAATATGTAGAAAATTATTTTTAAAAAATGGACTTCAATTTTTAATTCTACATGTAGAAAAATGGTGGGGGTTAATTTTTGGGAGTATTATGAAATTTTTGAATTTTTGATGAATAGTGAAATACGGTGAATTACCATATAATCAATTTATCAGTTAAATACACTATTCATGAAATCACATGTTATGCAAGGCCACTTGTTTCAAACTCAAATTCACTTATTACTATTAGGGGTCACATGAAACAACACTATTGGTTTTCTTGAGGGAAATAATAAAATAATGGATTAAATATTCAAAAATTACTCATATCCCCCACTATAAAAACCCCCCACCACTACCTCTTCTCTTCACACCTCTATGCCTTGAATCTTCTCAATGTTCTGCCCCATTACCCTTCCCTAGTCACTCCCAAGAACTAGGAATCTCTTAGTCTTTCCACAAGACAAAAACCCCTTCCCTTAAGGAGTTTCTCAAGGAGGATATTTCAAGAGGTAAACCACCATTCTTTCTCATTTCGTTTTATTTCAATTTATCTACTTTTGTTATCTTATCCTAACCTTATCTGTACAAATGATCATGATAACTCTATAAAAATATATATACTGGATTTATATCATGTGGGTGGAATAATCATCATAATTATTTTTACACCCTCGCTTTTATTTTATAAACAAAATCGACGTCCATGAGGTTCCGATTTATAACCTTCGTGGACAACGAAGTTTCATTCTTCAATTTCTTCTTCATTAATAGTCATTAAACCATATTAATGGTTGAAACAGACTATAATATATGTTTTATAACCTAATTAATATCCTGGAACCATAATATTTACATATAATTAAATTATATGACAAAACTAGTTCATAATTTTCCAAATACTGCCGAATAATTGAAGTGGTGGTCATCTAATGGTTCATCCTCATTCCATGTAAAAAAATAATGGAAGGGACCATTGTAAATTATTTATGTTCATTTATAATATATAATTCCAATCCTAGATATTTATAACCATTCCACATGAACTTCATTACAAAAAAACAAGTGAACTAAATATGAAAATAAAGGAAACGAACACTCCAGAACGACGAAATTCAATACAATAACTTGTCAATAAAGACATAAATGAACTAACCAGAATTTTGGTAAAATAAATAAATTTATAATACGTTCATAAATAAGTTATTAAAAAGTATAATTTCATATTCTTGGAGCTTGGTTACAAGAGAGGAACACTTTTGGAGTAAAGGTAAGGGTTTTCCACCCGAACTTCAATTTTCATTCGGGATACTTTCATTGTCTAATTACCTCAATGAAATTCTTACGTATTTTTATATTTTAATTATATATTCTGTGTTAGTATCATATATATGTTTAAAAACCATAACCATTCCTTATTTTATCAATCGTTACATGTTTTTAAATGAAACATTCAAAACTGTTTCCAAAATACAAGCCGGATTCAAGGGAATTTCTCAAATTCTTACCTACTTTCAAGGGCACTCTATAATATGTTTTTGGAAACAATTATATTTATAAAATCACTAATTTTATTATGAAGATAATATCTTACCTAACTTATATTTTTATACAAATATTTTTCCAAAAAAACTCTTCTTTTCAAAATAAAAGTGTATTTATCACAAAATTGCTTAATGATTTTATGAGAGTATTTCCGTTTGATTCAAATACTCTTGTTGATTCCATTTTACTATTGGGTTTAATCATTTATGAAGTCATATACCATATTTTATTTAATGGTTTGTTACTAAATATATTGTGGATGATCTATCCAAAAACCATTCACCATATTACTCGGAATGGTTAGTGTTTTATGTTTAATGATTGGGGAAAGTTAGTTACATTTCATATGATAGTTTCAATATGAATGTATATGTTGTTTATATTGATCCCCACTCATATGAGGAATTAATTGGACTTATTATGTGATGGGTGGGGCCCACTACAGCCCATCGATGCATCATTAGGTCTCATGAGACAAATAGACATGGAATTCACTGAGGCCTTTCCCAATGTGATATGGATTTTGGAAGAGGCCATAATCACTAGATGTCTTGGACTAGGCCATGAAAAAATGATTCAAAATTTCTGGCATACACACTTCCCTCATTATGAAGCTAGTAATTGAATGTTCATGTGGTTATTCGACTAGTAGAATACCCATGATTATGGTTTATTATGGCATTTTTACTCAGCTCATTTTCCTGCCATAATGTGTTCATGTTTATTATTAAAGGCATGTGTTTTAAATTATTCTCCATGTCAAATGTTTATATTATCTTCTGCTGTATTTTATACTCTTACTGAGCATTTGAGCTCACCCCTTTCTTATGTTTCATTTTCTCAGGATATGAAGAAGTAATTTATGAATGACTTGCAAGCATAATCTTGGATACGTGATGTTTCTAGTGGAATAAAATAGGGTTTTTGATTTCCCTTCATGTTGTAATGATAAAATTATGTATGTAACTTGTTTCCAATAATAATAAACTACTCGGTCTTTTGAGATTCATATTCCTTGTATGTATGCCAACGTAATCATATAAGGCACCGACTCTGGGAAACTGGGGCTGGGTCCTTACATCCAATATTCATCCCACAATGGAATAAAATAGACTATATTCATTTAACAACATATGTACTTTTACTTTTATATTAGCATGCATGTAAAACATATTTCCTATTTTGTTACATTATTTCTTTTTTTGGACAAAAAATCACATAAAAGGATTCACTAAATGACTTTGTTATGGATAGATGCATAAAAGATACATATTTGATTATATTTGTCAATAAATTAAGATTTTACTTGATCTAAAACACTATGGGTTAGTCCGAGTGTGTTGGATTATTTTTTCATCAATATAATTTAAACTCTAAACACAATCTGTGAATAAAATAAATCATGAATGATTGAAATTAAAAATTTTATACAATTGAACTCAATTATTAGATACAGTCCATTGTTTGATATACCATGACCTTTAATTTGATTTATTTCTTACTGTGATCCAAAAACATTGTTTGTAAGTGATTATTTTAACTGTATGTGGTATTAGTATTGACTATTTTATGGGTTATATTTTATTTTATAGTTCTATACACTCTAGTTATATTTTTTCAAGCCCTTAACTATATTTAATCATAATCTGTGGTTCAACCATAAGTCTAACACTATCTTAACTACTATAGGAAATACTATTTTATTTATTTTTCATTAAAAACATATAAATGTGGAACTATTTATGATACACCCAAAACACCATCCATGTTACAAATGACACATAGTGTTATACTATAACTAACTTCTATGTTACACCTATCATCAAGAACTATAATCATAGGATTAGTCTTTCTAGAGATGAATGTTTTTTTATTTTTTCTATATGTATTCATATGCAAATTCTAATAGGGTTGAATTAACAACTATAAAAATTTAATAGATTAAATAAAAAAGTTTAATCAAATAAAATTATTATAGTGGTTTTGAATAAAAATTACCACTATAATCATCACATCACCTCTAAAAATTAAAGAGGTATAGATCTCTCTAAGGGACAAAAACTTTTTAATTTCTGTTATAAACCAATTATAAACTACCATATACATATGTGACATAACCTGATAATTTAAATTTCTGTGAGATGTAAAAACTAGATTCAATACATATACTTTATAATAAAATAACAAACAATAGTAACACTAATTTTTTCAGGAAAACCATAAACTTGGATTACAAATTAAACCACAATGAAAATATTGATATAATTAATTTAATAAAATAAATAACAAAAATTGAAAAGTTTCAGTATAATAAAATTTTAGTACCATCATAAAATAGTTTTAAAATAAATTAATATTCATAATAATAATAGGTAATATTATTATCTTTATCTTTCTTTTATTAGGGGTTACTTACATTTATTTCATCTATTTATTTCAAAAACAAAATCGTTCCAAATTGTCTTTCAAGTTAATTAAGATCTTGGGTTCTAAATTTTGATTTTTATAATTAGATATTATTTTCTCCACTTCCTATGTATAAATTTATTATAGATTTGTATACATGATTTTTTAAATTATAAAAACACAATAATGTGTAAAAAATATTATTATTTGTTCCTAGAATTATTTTTTAACACTGTATATGTTGAATTGAGTTGAAAAGTTTACATTTCATGTATTCTATATTGATTGAGTGGTTAACATTTAATGATTCAAATATTATTTTTTTATGAGTTCAATAGTGTATTAACATAAAATTTTGATCTCATGATGAATCTCAATATTTCATTAGCAGAGTGGTTGTATCTCGTCATAAATATGAATAAATTGTTGATATAATGTTCCAGTATACATTGAATTAACAGAATACTATTTTCGATCCCACTCTCTATGATATACCAAATTACTCTATTAAAATCTCATCACTAAATTTATTAAAACATAAAGGAACCAAATATAATGAAACAAATATTTAATTGGAAAGATTTTATCATGGTATAAGAATTATTGTCACGTTAGAACATCAGTGTACTTTCATCATGTTCATTCATCTTCAAAATCGATTTCAGATCATAATAAATCATAAAGGGTTCTAACTGAACTCTGTAATTCCAATACATTATTTAAATATAATGAAAATGATCTAGTAATTGGAATTTGGTTATAAAAAAGATAATAAAAACAAAGATTAAATTCAAACCATGATGAATTGAAATATTGAATTTCAACATATGTAGAATTAGAGAGTGGTGTTTTGTTGAGTATTAATGAAATATTCATTTGATCTATGATTTCATTGGAGATTAACACATAGATCGGTTTACATCCATCTTAATACATATCACAATTAAAGGCTAAATAAAAACTAAACTAATAAAAAATGTAAAAATATTATATTATTAATATGAAAAATAAAAATAAATGTTAGGTCATGTATCACTATCCCCCTTTTGGATAAAGATGAAATAGTTAAATAATAAGATTAAGAAATAAATAACACAATAATTTATCAAAGTAAATTCTTAGAAATAAATGGAGAAAAAACACCCATGTATAGAAAATTAGGATCTTTGATTAGAATTTTTTCCCCCTAAAATTCAACCCCAATCTCTTTAAACTTATAAAAATATGGAGAATTTGAAATTTAAGATCATATGAGAATATAGGTTTATATCATTAAGATTAATTTATAATGGTATTAATAAAACTAATAAAAAAATTCAGAACAAGATTATATAACCATTTTTTCCATCCATTGTCACAAATTCACTCGATTCTCCATTCAATATCTTTTCATGATCAATACTTTCTAATTATTTATTAGTAGATAGAGTCACATCCTATGTAGCTAAAGTATCATGTACATCATCAAATTTATCTTTATCAACTATAAATTCATTCACTTCAATAGATAATTATTTTATTTCTAAGGGAGGATCATGTTCTATAACTAATATTATAAAAACATCATTTATATTTTTTTACTTGTTAGATGATTATCCTAACCTAGTTGAATATATTTTAATGGTCTCTCTAAAAAATGGTGTACCTTATCTAATTTTTCTATTAATTGGAATTTAATTAGTTTTTATTGTTAGTATAATCATTATTTTCATAACAACAATAATTAAGGTTTCTAGAGATAATTGTGTAATATGTACAGTTGGAATTGAAAAATTCTAGGTCCTCATAGGATCATCCTCATCATCATCGTCATTAATTTACACTAAATTTTTATTTTTATAAATAGATAATTTTTATCCTTATAGTAAAACTATTCTAGGTTTAACTTATCACATACTGAAAAGATAGTTTTGTAGCCTATTCATTATTCACTTTATTCACATTATGTTTCAACTGGTCAACTAAATCCTTTAATAAATTATTATTAAATTGAACTGTATTTTTAATTTATACACATTGAGTAAGTTTCAAATAAGGTGGTTTTGTGGCATTATTAATGGACTTTTGAGATAATTATACCATCCTTTATGATGCATCGTCATCTGATTTATATTCTTCCACTGTAGTCTTAATATGTGATAAAATATATAATTCTCATATCTTCTCAAAAAATTGGGAAACATATATAATATTTTGAGTTTATGGCTATTTGTAATTTAAGATTTTTTTTAAAATATTTAATTTCATAATTAATTTGGTAAAATTACTTAAATTAGGATTATATATTAAATCCAAATATATTCAATGAACTAAAAATATCCTTTCAGTATGAAGAATAAAACTTCCATGCTTTGAAAAATAAAAACATACATTTTCCTTGAAAAATATGATTTCTCACTAATTAGTATCATTAAAATAATATAATTTCTTATAAAAATATTACATTATGATGAAACTATATGAACTTATAGTTCTTATTATCTATTCATAATTGATATTTCACCTTGAGTTATTGAACATGAATTATTAACTTCCCTTTAGGATTTATGAGTGGAAATTTTGTTCATATTTATTATTCAAAAGTAGAGGGATTTTCATTTAGATTTTTCTATTTGAAGAGACAAAAAATATCTTCTATATAATCCTATGAAAATGGATACCATGAGTTATAAACCATTATAAATCATTCAACCCCAATATAATGATATTATTTATATAATTTTTTCTTTATTCTTATCAAAATGGATATCCTGTCTGTGTATAATTCTGTAGATAAATATTCTATAGACCAATGATATATTTTTTTTACCTTTATAAAAGAAATTATTATATATATATATATATTTCAGTTTCATCCCAATCATGTTGAAATGTGGATTCAGTATGATGTAATTTAATATATAAAAATATTACATCTAAACATTGTTTTAGTTATATAATATTAGTATAACAGTATGGAGTATGATTTTTTTATTAATATATATTGAGTAACAATTTTAATCATTCTTAGTCTTATACAAATACATTTATTAATTAATATAGATTTGAATTTCTTTTGGCACAAATTCTTTTCAATGAGTAAAATACATTGAATTTACTCTAAAATTATAAGTATATTCTATTTTGAATGTATTTATTATCTCGAATGATGAAATATTTAGTTCTACATAACATACTCTATATTTAATTATATCATGGTCAAAATTATAATTCATCCTAATACTTATAAAAAATAAATCACTTATTTTTCAAACACTATTTCATTATTAATGTATCCAATGATCTTAGTCCAATTATGAATCCTCAATCATTCCATCAACCAATACTTCAAATCACTTACCTATTAAATTTCAAATATCTAAATGAATAAAATAATTATCTTATCCTATTTTTCATCATAATATAATTGAATAAGAGATACAACTGTAGATTTTTATGCGGTCTATGATCTTGTCATTGTCGATCTCTTCTTCATGGAAGAATATTTCACAACAGTTTCTTTTACACTTCACATTAATGTAATAAATAAAACCTTTTCTGGAGTTCCTATTTGATTTCTAATCATGATAAACATTTCTCTGCTTATTACCATTGAAATTAATAAATCAAACAATGAATATGGATCATGGAATATTTTACTATATTTAATCATTATACTTGAGACATTTTTACTCCCAAATAGAGATCTTGAAGAATATTCTATGTAGCTCACATTTTATTGGAAATAATAATCAATTATTTATATGTAAAAAATTGTCTATAATTATTTTAAATAAATAAAATTTAAAATATTCCTTGTTATTATTGATAACCAATGTGTTGGTTCTCCAAGTGATCATAAAATCCAAATATTATAATGTGTGTGGATAACAAATAAAAATAATCTTATAAATACATACATTTTGGAGTCCAATATAGTACAAAAATATGTATGTATTATACACAATTAACCTATATAGTTTTTTCTTTAAATATACTCTATTCTCTCTCTTTATATAATGTTCTTGATCTCTAACAAGATACAAGCTTCCAATGTCTAGAGTTAAGGAGCTTTTGTTGTCTGAAAGAAAACCTAGAGTTAAACATGAATAGTTTTACACTTATTCATGTGTATCATAGTATATTTATTGAGTGATAAAAATTAATAAAAATTATCATGTTTAGACATAACATCATTCAAAAAAATCATTGTTTTAGTGATTTATGAACATAACATTCATGGACTATCACTATTAAAAAAATAAAATCTATATAGAATCCTAAATCTTTTTCCAAATTAACAATTGAAACATATTAAAATTTTAAATTATATATATATTATTGTATAATTCAAATAATTAATTTTTTACTTATGAAGTTGCAATGATTTTTATATAATTCTGTTAACACTAAATAATTATAGAATTAATAAAATTCCATAAAAAATAGAATCCTATAAATTTTAATTTTTTAACTAAATTTCCTCATCATTGTGAATTCAAATTCATGATATCACAATTTTCTACATATATTTGATTCATCATGACACTATTCAATTGATTTATAAAATGAATAATCACTAAACTTATATCATTATCTTAAACATGATGATTAATATATTAATGTCTCACTTCACTGTGGTTTGTCCTCAAATGTTGTAAAGAGTTATCCAAAATAAATATTTCAAATTAATTGCAATGCGTGATAGGAATCTTATTATAGAAAAAATCCAATTTCACTTAATGTTTTTCTTGTAAACAATGGTTTTTCACAAAATCTTTAGCACCAACATACTTGGTTTCTACAATATACAATATGACTAAATTTTATTTCTTAAAACTCCATGAAACTATAATATTTTCCTAAAAGGGAAATAGGAAATTATTTATCCTTAGGCAATCATAAATTCACAAAAATTTATGAATTAGTAACCCAAAAATTCAAAATAATTATTGTAAAGGTAGAACAATCCATGGTTTATTATACTATCGACATGCTTAATGTTCCTTTCAGTAATCATAATGTTTATATCCTTTATATTACCTTGAAAAAATACATTCGTATAAATAATTAAAATTAAATTAGGTTAACTTATATTCATGTATAGGATGCTTCCAATCATTCTTTTATTAGTCATATAGTTTCCTAAATTTCATGCTAAAACTTCATCGAACATGAAAACAATACTCTGTGTAGTTCCAATGGTTTCTCATGATAGTGAACCTATTCTTCCTATCAGGAATATGTTATTTCATTTTTTATGAATCGATATTGATATAATATAGAGAACGCATTCAGTTTATACATCTCATCTCTTAAACCAATTTGAAGAGCTAATAAAATAAAATAACTGAATAAAATTGACTTAACGCACAATATTGAAAAACGGATAAAATCAAGAGAAACCAAAATGGACATTGAGGCAAGTTATGATATAAGAAGGTGATGTGGGATAAATGGGTGTTGGGCATGATTGTGAATTAATAATGGGGAAAATACAAGGTAATTACCATAGTATTATACATCTCGATACATGTGGAACAATTGTTAAGATTTTATTCCAACTAGTAATGATAACTGTGTATTCCATAACTTTGAAACCCAAAAGACCACCATCACCCTCAACAACACTACCTATTATCCCAATTACATTTAAGGAGATAAAAATCAATGAATATGGAATTTCATATGTTGAAATTGTTCATAATTAGTAACTTACTCCTTCAACCAGAGCACCGCTCGCACTCTCCATCCCTAGTAACATTTTTTCAAATCTAGCACCACATGCATGAATATTTCATCTTTTAGACTAAAATTCACTAAATTTTACAATAATACTTTATTGAGAGCTATAAATGTTTAGTTTATATAAATACTTGATAAACAATGAATTTATTTAATGATATATCATAAAAATATCCCACAAACTATTTCTCACATAGAACCCCTCATAGGCCAATCCAAATTAAAACCTCCATTAATAACCTAGGTAAATAGAATAATAAGAATGGTTGATCACATATACACGATAAGGTAAAAAATGAGATATATTAATAAATGATTATAAGTGAGAATAAGAAAATAATATGAGTATGATAATATGATCATAATTTATGATAATATACCCAATAATTTGTAGAGCATAAATTGTAATTCATGGAATAAAAATTCTGATAACAAAATTCATGATCCATAAGATCATGGAATCATCAATAATAATTCATGATCCATGAAAAAATACCATAATCATAAAACACAGATTCATTGAATGAAAAGATGTATATATTATCATTTTCTTATATAGTCTATTTACTAAGACTATCATAGTGGATAAAATGCCATTGTGTGTTGGGTTCATTCTTTATTCCCATAAACATAGTGTATAGTGTTCCATAGTGGAATGGGTTCACTCCACATTCCCTATTATTATATCACATGAGATATTAATCTTTAACCAATTTGTTATATTGATATATAATTCATGTCCCAAACATCACATAATGAAAATCATATACATGTGTTCTATAATATCATTAAATCCTTCACCATTTCAGCATAATTGAATTTCCATGTGTCAAGGAAATGGGTTTCCTTAAAACATAATTGACAAATAATCATCATAATACATACAAATTAAGGAAGAAGATAATATAATAATATCATTTCACTAGTTATTAATAACAATCCTCAAAGTATGTCGACATATATAAAAAATACTTATATAAAATAATTAGAAATATTCAATGAAAAAAATAGAAAACAGACTTTTCTTTATGTAAATTTTAAAAAATAAAAATTCCCAAAAAATGGGAATAATATTATCATTATAAAACTATGGAAAATTATAAATTAATCATGAATATGAAAACATTCATTATGGTGGGAAAACACAGTCATCCTGTAAATATTAAAAAATATTCTTTCTTACTCATGTAAAATGTAAAAAGTGAGTCATATCGAAAATGGATGAAAATATTCAATTTAATAATTTTTAAATATAGTAAAAGTTAGTATAAAATACCATTATCAAAAAATCAATTAAACTAAAAACATATATAAAAATATTTAAAAAATAAGGTTGTTGAAGGGAAAGATTCTAGACCAAAAAGAAAAAATGTGGTATGCTTTGGTTAAAATATTTTTTTCAGTATTTTTCAGTATTAATGATAAGAAACATGACAAATTATATTTGAAAAATACATAAAAAATTAATTAAAAGAAATTATATGAGGTTTAAAAGATCAAAACATACAATTTTTTATATTTAAATTTAAAAAATAAACAATCTAAATCAATCGTCAGATTATAAAAAAAATCATACCTCATGTCCCAAATTCCATTGTAAGCACTCTATAATATTGTATGATAAATTTAAAATTATTATAAATATGTAAAGAAATATCCATAATTATCTTAATATATATCATTCCCCTATAATTTTAAATTTCCCCTTTCGTAACAATTCATTATTAAAATCAATATATGGGTGTCAACCATTAGGTTTTCCATGTATATTTCATTTTGGTGATTCTATTCATTAAACATTTTCATGGTTATAAAATATTAATAATTTCATAAATATCATATATATTTTTTATATATGCTTTTATAATCATCCATATAATTTTGTGATGAATAATTAATAATATCACTTTATGGTAGTGATAGTCTACACATACAAATGGCCGATTAGTTCATTTTTAATGAATATAAATGAACATAAATAATAATTTATATTTCAAAATTAATAATTATATCATAAATATCATATATATATATAATCATTAAATATTTATATAACCATAATTTATCGGAGGTGAAGAAAAATTGATTTCATCGCTTTTTGGAGGTGGTAGTTCAATGCACACATGACCGACACGACCAATCTCCATTTGATGGAATAGAGATAGAAAATTTTTAAACCATAAAAATAAAAACATTGATGCTTATTTAAGTTAACTATTTCAATATTTTAATATGATTGTATATGTAGAGACCCGAAACATGACATACATGGAAATTAAATTTCTTTTGCAGAATACTTAATACATAACAAAAACAAACACACAAGGACCGTAATAGTTTAGTGTCTTTGGAAACTCAGAATATAAACATCTAATCATGTTGAAAGATCTTCAACATCTCCCATACGGATCTTCCCCTTTTTGTTTCCTTACCTAAAAACTTTCTTTATTTCCTGGAGGAAATAAAACATAAAAAGGGTGAGCTCAAATGCTCATTAAGGGAAAACATAGAGAACATAAAACAACCCATAAACATTTGAAAGAAAAAACTTGAACATGAAATCTAATCATTAAAACCTTGAGAAAAGACATAAATCTTGGAAGTACGTAATGCATTTATCATAAAGGAACATCAATCACGATAAAATAGCATGGGAATAAAACATGAAATTGTGGGAACCATTCATCACTTGTTATGATTTCCATAGTAGCCAAGGCATTGCTGCCAAGACCATCTTAGTGGACAAAGTCCCTTTCTGAATCGAGTTCACTCCTCGTTTCAGTCCTGTAACACTGAACCAGATTAAATTACCGTTCTAGACATGTCTATCTCATGAGATATATATCTTTACCCAATGAATTGGAGGGGGATATAGGTCACACCCATCTCATAATGAAATCATTCTTACTTGTGCCACAGAATAAACATACATCATTCATAATAACCCAACGAATAAAACGGGTTTCATAAACATAATCCCATCATCACATAATCCGTATAAAAGAAATGGATATCATTTCATAATAAGATAAGTGAAACCATGTAAATAATAGAAACATTATACTTGAAACATACACATATGAAATAATGTCATCTTAGATGGAAAATGGTTTTGATAAAACACTTGAAAGGAATTCTTGAGGAAAATATCCTTTCTTCTTCAAAATCATTTTCTTTTCACAAAATTTCATGCAATTTTAAAATAAAAGGATTTTGTTGAAAATAGTCATGAAATATTTTGGAGGAATCTTCATGAAAAAAAGGATTTATAAAACCGTAAAAATATATTCACGCCGTATAAGTTAAAAATAACAATCTCCTCGTACTTTTGTCAGAAAAGTCAAAAAGTACCTCGTATGGTAAACGAAAGAAAGATTCATTCCATACGATGTGTTAAAAGTAAGAAAAGGGTACAAATGTCTTAAACATACATGGAAGGAAATTAAATATTTTATGAAAACATTTTGAGAGCATATGGACATGGATAATAAACATAACCCCCAGTAAATACTTACGAGTAAACAATCTCAGATAAGAATGAGATTGGAATAATTATCCCTTACCTTAGGTCCGATATGGTTAGTATGGATCCGAACCTCCTGTATATTGATTTAAATAATGTCATTGACTTATTAAATAATCATATTCATTGTTATGATATCATATATGTTTCACTTATGACTTTATATTACCCATTCTTTTGTAAATTCTATGTTAAAGCAGCGTTTTGGGTAAAATCATTTCATTTATCGTATGTGTTTCGACTTGTCGTTCTTGATATTATTACTTATAACCTGATTTAAATAATTCTATAATTTAAAACATGATTTATATATAATATATATTCATCATATACATATATATTATAGATCGATAAAAGGAATTAAATACACCGTTCATGGAGACGGTATGTCGTACGTACGCATGAACGTTGTTTTCGTTTCCATATTGAATTGAATGAAACTAAATAGATGACATACATATATATATATACATAAATCCAGTAGCATTATTATTTCATATATTTCATTATTATTCATTATATAAACTTTATAATTATTCATGTATGGTTAACATGGAGAATGAATCTCATCGCGTCGTGGAGACGGTAATCCGTACGTACGCACGAGCGATGATATCATTCCCATAATTATTGAATAGAATTGGAGTGGATGGTATAATATATCAGAATCAGTATGATGTTATAATAACCATATATAGTTATTCTTTACATCATTATACCCATCCATGTAAGTTGTTGGTGGAAAAACAGATTACACCACGGCGTGGAGACGGTACTCCCTACGTACGAAGGCGCGGTGATTTTGTTTTCCATAAGATGGATAGAAAGTGAAATAGGGTTGTTTCATATTTATAATAACATATCATTATATGAGGGATACTGATGTTATTACTTCATAATTAAACAACTAAATAAGAGGGAGTAGAAGAAGAATGGAACTTGAAGAAAACGGTAGAAGGTATTACCTCTTTCTCGAAGTGCCTCCTTTAAACTTTCTCTTAGGGCACTAAAATTTGTCTTTGAAGAAGACCAAGACCTCTATTATGTTTCTAGGGAAGTGGAGAAGATAATTTTTCAGTGTTTGGCTGAGCTTTAAGGCTCAATGTGGTGTGAGGAAGAGAGGGAGGAGGTGCCCTTTTGTAAGGGAGGAGAGGGGCACCTTTGGAAATATAAAAAAATA
The DNA here is from genome assembly GCA_963277665.1 of Viscum album. Taxonomy (NCBI): domain Eukaryota; kingdom Viridiplantae; phylum Streptophyta; class Magnoliopsida; order Santalales; family Viscaceae; genus Viscum; species Viscum album. Next base: position 1,782,105,829 of record OY728157.1, read on the forward strand.
TTAGTTTATATTAAATCCCAACCCCACTAAAAAACTTCCAAAATTACTCATATGTGAATATTAGATGATATAGGGTTGTAATCGCATCATCCAATAAAATTTAGACATGTTAGGAATTTATTTTATACATTATCAACTTGATTTATCCTTATTTATCAATTTAATTTTATTTGTGGTAATAATATTCTAAATTTTAAATTATTATAAATAATTACATATGTGTTGTGAATTTTCCATAATTTGACACTTTATGACATTTTAGATCATATAAATTTTAATTTATAATTTTTAAATATTTTTGTGATTTTTAAAAAATTTTATAATATGTTATTTTTATAAAATAACAATAGTGTCAATTTTGACATTATTCATTTATTTGAATTTAAATAAACAATATACAGAAGATATGTTCGAACTAAAAGAGTTAATAGATTTATAACATGTCATATTTATCTATAAAAGTATTGGAGCACATTAAATAGTTCATATAATATTTATTTTAGTATTTTTAAAACCATTTATTTGATATTTCTGTTAATAAAATAATTTCAACATCACTACTATGTCACCTTTAATGATAATTACTTAATCCCTAAAAATTATAAATAAATTCATATGATGTAGATACTTTTATTAGATTTCTGGATACTATTTATATCCGAAGTTTCATTGAGTTTATCAATAAATTACAATTATTATACTTATAAGATTTTAGAAAGTGACATGTTGTCACTTTCTTTGGTTTTAATAATAATTAAATATTTTTCATAGGAAAAAGTCCATTAAATGAATCTAATCCGACCCTTAGGTGATATGGGTCGACTTTTAGTCATCCAATAGGATTTTTGCAGGTGTTAGGGTAATTTTATAATCTTATATTTACCATTAATTACCCGATTTACCTTTAACTATGTTAAATAAAATTTACCGTAGTTACTATTCATAATGCCCAAAAATAAAAAGTAGCCTATTAACATAATTTGGACCCACTGATTCCAAATATGAAATCCATTTTTCAAAATTCAAAACACATAAGTTGCATTAGCTAATTTAAAATTAATCTCGTTGTTAAGAAAACGGGTTTTAGAAGTTAAAAATTGCCAAAGATTGAAATGTTTTTAACTATAAATTCAATGTGAAATTAATGCTATTGAAAAATATTATATTAAATGGTAAAAATATATTATATTTATACTTTAAAACCATTCAATATTATAATTTAACCATATAAATTATCTCAATGAAAAAGGTTGTTTTTAATTAAAAAATAGTGTATTTTTACTATTCATCATAATATGAAAGTTATCAGAAAAATATCTAAAATTTATCCAAAGTAAATTTTTATATCCTTATTCAAAATAAAAATTTTATTTTGTCAAATTGAACTTATAGAGATGTCAAAAACTAGATTTAATGTGGGTGTTCCATCAAAAGGCGGCAAAACTGCATTTTTTGAAAAATACTTATTTTACCCGAAAATTTTATTTTGTTCTCATACCATGTTCTAGAAAATGTTTAAGCTGAATAATAATGTTATAAAATTAGAAATGTAGTTAATACTATTCATAACGTCTATTTAATAATATTATTATAATAATATATCGTTGTTTAGTAAAACCCGGTATTGCGTACAACACACGCTATCGAGGAAGGTCATGATTGCGTGTAATGCAAGCCAAGTCAGGGTTGCATGTAGTTCATGACTCCTTTGATGTTTTGTATAACAAAATCCAACAATATTTCATTAAAACATTGAATATATATATATATACTCAATGTTGCGTAGAATAATTACTATCAAACAAACTTGAAATTGTGTGTAACATGATCCAAGATTAGTGTTGCATATACTGCAAGCTAGTACGGTGTTGTGTATAACGCAAGATAATCTTGGGGTATCATACAACACAATACATCAAATAAATTAAAAATAATACTTCTCATAAAATCTCAGGGTGTTACAATATAATATTTGTAAGAGTTTTAAAAAAATATACATAAAAAAATATCTGTAATGATAATTACCTCTATTTTGGATATCCTCCTATGGATTACACTTTATGCAATATTATGTTGGTATGTCGGTGATGTAAGAATATATCTGACATAATTAGTATATTAAGAATTTTATTTTGGTATATATTAGAAGTTCTTAGGTTCTTAAGTGGTCTATAGAATGAGAAGATGAGGTGCCCTTTTATAAGTTAGGAGAGTCCCCCTTGTAAATATTATTATCTTTCAAATAATAGAATGATATGATATGGAGTAATTGGTACAAAATAGAAATTTTTTTATGATAGGATAATATATTTCCTAAATAAAATCCACCAATAAAAATTAAATAGTATTATGTATATTTGAATCCTCATCTCTTATTTTATCCCCAACCTTAAACCTTTTGACTCTTATTGTGGTGACATAATATTTACCACGAAAAAAATTAATTATGGTAAATAATTAAGTAAAACATGTTAAAAAATATTAAATATTCTAAATTAAAACGTGGAATACATTTTTCATGATTATATTCCAAGATTTAGCTTAAATTTTTTCAAAAATAAGTTTGAAAAACACAAGATAAACCAATTTTTTAGAAAAAACATCTTTTAAGAATACAAATGGATTAACACCAAAATATTTTATAAAATAGATACCCATAAAATTTATTTAATTATGGATAAATAAGTAATATTTTTCTGACTTTGAAATAATTTTTAAATTAAATGAATCATTTTTAATAATTAATTAATGGAAATATACTAAAATATTTAATTATTATAATAATATAAATCTTATGTTCTGAAAAATCAAACATGTGTTTCCAAATTTAACATAATAGTTTTAAATTCTTAATTTTACTCAATAAACACATATTTGTTTTATTAGAGGGTTTCGTATAATTTTAATCCAATCTCACATCCAAACGATATCACAAAATTTATGGTATTCATAAATAAAGTAGTAATTATTATAATTACATGATTGATTTTACTATTTATGTTTCATTTAACACATCATTACTCAATTGAGTTCGTATTTGAGTGAATTGGAATCTATCTAACTAATAACTTATTTAAAAATAAATATATTCTAAAATATATAGGTGTTATATTTTTACCCCTTATAATAATTTCACCCTTGAAATTCCCTTATTCAAATGGAAACACATTAGGATACTTTTTTCTATGACATCCTTTGTAACACCCCAAAGATTCATATATAAATGCATGAAACACGAAGTCTCCATAAAACACAAATTTTTTATAACCTAGCCAGTAAACATAATTTTACCACCCTAGGGATTTGAATTTCAAAAAACCAACATACACAGATGCAATCAATAAGATATTTAGAGTATGACAAGATCAACTTACATTTTTGGTGAATAGTAACTTGACCCTTATAAATCGTAATGTGCCCTTATGAATAGTAATATGACCCTTATAAATAATAACCACACCCATGAAGGTATAAATTAAAATTACACACCTTATAAATGAAATATGGTATTTTAGAAATTAGTAATTATGTGTTGGTATTTTTGTGAGTAACAAATATTTAAATAAAATTATTAAATTATTTATTTGATTTAAAATAAAATTAATTTACATAAAATATATTCCTAAATAAATTATTTATTGTCCTATAATTTTAGTATAATTTAATAAGACCTTAGTTAATTTTTCAAAGTTTTATAAAATTACTTTTAAATTTATATTTTTATTTTTCAAGTAAATAAATACTTTATTTAAAAATTAAATTTCACTTATTTAGAAAATTATTTTTATGCAATGGAGTTTATATTATAATTATACACCTTTAGAAATGTTTAGGGTGAATTTTTTGGTTTTTTTCTAAAATACTTGATTTTTTGTGAATACTGGAATTTGATAATTTACAAAATATGCTATATAAGTGAATTTATACATCATGCTTGAGTCATGGATGATGTAAATGACCATTGGTTCGAAATAAAATGCACTTATTACTATTTTTGGTCCCAATCATCAATGTTATTGGTTGTCTTTTTCAGAATAATAAAATAATGGGAAAAATAATGGGAAAACCCTCCTCTCCTCCACTATAAAACCCCCCTAACTCCCTCTTCTCTTCACTCCAATCAATCATTGTTCCTAGTATTGATTCAATCCAAATATAATCCAAAGCTCCACCCCATGTCTATCATCCCTTTTTCTCATAATATGACCAAAACCTTTCCCCTAAAGTGTCCCAGAAGGAAGATTACTTCAAGAGGTAATTTCCTCTTTTGATTTCTTTTATTTAATGTTCCATTATTTTCATTGTCATTCCACACCTAATATCATAAAAATTTGTTGATAAATCAATAACCTTACATATAATTTAATTTTTTATGATAATGGAATAATTATTCATCATCTCTCTTTTCACCTTCTTTTATATGAGAAATAAAAACACCATCTGAGATGTGTAAATTTATCACATTCAAGGATGATGGGTTTTCAATTACCATTATCATCTTAACTTCTGGTCATAAAACCATTTTTATGGTATAAATAGACTATAATATATTTATAATAACTTATTTAAGTTTCTGGTATCCTTTTTTACACATGATATTAATTTATTAATCAAAATGAGTTTGTTGTGCCAAAAACCACTAATTAACCCATACAATTTGCATTAAAGTTTTATATAAATATTCTTCCTCACTCATGATAACAAAATTAATTTTATAATAATGAAATATTTTTCTGTTCTATAATATTATACAACTTCTATTCTAGACAACCATTCCCATTCTGCATGTTTTTTTGACAAGAATATAAGTATTTCTGTCATGAAAACCAAGGAAGAAAACACTCCCAAATAATGAAATTGAATTGCTTAACCCATCAAAATGACATTAATTAACCTAATAAGGTTATAATAAATAAATTAAATTTAGTTTAGGTTAGGGAATCATTAATTTATGAACCTAAATTTCATTATCCAGGTCATTGAGATCAAGTGAGGGACACATTCAGGCTTAAGGTAAGAGATAACCACCCGTACCACCATTTTAATTCAGGATACTTTTATTATCTACATAACTTAATTAAATTATTATTAATTTATTTTTACTACTCATAAATTATGTTTTAATGTTATATATATGTGTAAAAATTATAATTCTAACTTCATTTATGGGGAGTTATATGTTTTAAAATTTTCGTCCAAAAATTCTTCCAAAAATACATGACCAATTCAAGGAAATTTCTCAAATTCTTACCTAATTTCAAGGGAACTATATAATATTTAATTAGAAACCATTATATTCCTAATATCACTCATTTTATTATTAAAATAATATCTTACTTCACTTATATATTTATACAAATAATTTTCCAAAAGAACTTTTGTTTTAAAAATAAAAGAGTATTTATCTCAAGAATTACTCAACGATTTTATAAGAGTATCTTAATACATTTAAACACTCTTATTAATTCTTATGTATTATTGGGATTAATATTTTATGATATTATCTACCATATTTAATTTAATTTTTTATGATTAGTTTTAATGTAGATATTCTCTCTTAAACCATTCACCAATTTACTCATAATGGTTAGTGTTTATGCTTATTATTCGGGAAAAGTTATTAAGTTTCATATTTTAGTATCAACTTGAATATATATATTTTTTATGTTTATCCCCATTAATATGAGGAATTTTTTTGACTTATTAAGTGTTGGTTGAGGCCCCTTATATTCCCACAGTGCATTAGTAGATCTCAAGAGACAAACTAGGACTTGGCACGAGGCCTTGACAATATGGTTATTTATGGTCTTGGAACGAGGCCTTGATAGTATGGTTATGATGTCCTGTGTTATGAATTCCATAAATATGAAATTAGTAATTTACAGTTCATGTGGTTATTCAACTAGTTTAATACCAATTATTTTATTTTATTATGGAATTATTTATTCAGATCTTATTTCTGGAATATTATATTGAAGTATAATTTTTAAAGGCTTGTGTTTTTAATTATTCATCTTGCCTAATGTTTATTTTTATGATATATTCGTTGTATTGATTACCCCTACTGATAATTTAACCTCACCCCTTTCTTATATTTCAATTTATTAGGACATGAAGAAGTTTATTATGAATGTTTTGGAGGGTAAAACTTATACTTTTGGATGTTCCTTACAAAACTTATATGTTGTATTTCATTTCATGTTGTAATGTTAGAATTATGTATGTATCTAGATTTCCAAATCTACCAAAAAATTGTTTACTTATGGATATGAAATTCATGTAATCATGCCAATGTAATGTAATAAGACACATGATCCAAGAAGCTGGGGTCGGGTATTTATAGTTGGTACCAGAGGAAGTTTAGCAGATAACATGGAAACTATATTTAGAAAATGTAGATTAGGGAACAAACCCCTCAGATTTTATTTAAGCATAAACATAAAACAATGTCATGTAATTTTATAAATGAAAAGATTATGTGGATTTTTTTAGGAAATACATCCTTTTCTAGATACTACAAGTGGACGTGCTTGTGGAAAAGATGTACCTGGGAGTGAAAACATTGAAAAGGAGTTTCAGGCTTGACCTACAGTATCCTGGTACATGAAAATGAACACAAATGCGCCCGTGGTTTGAAAATATTGGGGGATATGTCTAGGATAATTGAAATTTTCATTACAAGTCATTATTAAAGATTTAAAGGTAAATTTTTCCTCAAATAATCCATGTTTATTATTATTGGAATATCCATGCATAAGAATTCAATTTATGCTTTGTATGTTTATATGTTTAGAATATACATTATGATTTATAACCTATTCTAGTGTATTCCATTATTTAGAAATCGTGCCTATTAGATGGAATGGAAACTTCATTAATGTGCATATCCCATGTAGGGACTTCCCTCCTATGCATGATAATGATGGTGTCTATGGATCTACAACTCGTATTGATAAAATTATAACTATACTGAGAAAACTAACTTTGGTTATGAATAACAACCTTACCCTTATGGAGAATCCTAATCCACAACATAGAGTAGCTATGTTAGATCTCTTTATTGGACAATAACTTCCATCATTCAATGGGACTACAAGCAAAGTTATAGCTGATATGTGGATAAGTTCTCTAGAGAATATATTTCTCGCTTTGGGATGTAATGAAAGGGAGATCATGGTCATTGTAGTTTATCATATATATGGAGATGCAGATTCATGGTGGTCATTAATAAAAAACAAAAAAGCAGGAGTAAGAAATGGAAGATATGGAATGGAGGGATTTTGAGGAAATTTCTTAGAAAAATACTTCCCTCATGAACAACGAGTAGATATGGAGAGGCAGTTTCTGAATATGATGAAAAACAAAGGATGAGAATGTTGTAAATTATGAATCTAAATTCACAAGTTTATAAAGGCATGTTTTGGAATACATATGTTATACAATGAGAAAGATTAATCGATACATTGATGATTTAAAACCATTCATCCAAAGGAAACTAGTCTCTCAGAATTTACCATCATATAAAGATATAGTCTGAGGTTTTATCAATATAGAAAAAGAATTTTCTATGTCTTATGCCTATAAAGGAAGAAAGACAAGAAGAGGGATTCTGAAAACTCTAGAAAAGGAAATAAGTAAATAGGTAAGAAGGGAAGTGTTGACCTTCCACCCTATAGTAATTGTGGGAAGAAACACCCTCTTATATCCCAAAAGGTAATCAGAGTTTGTTACAAGTTCATAGAAAAGGACACCAATCTAATGATTTCAAGAGGAAGAATGAAACAACCAATGTTCATTTCTGTAGTTCTAAAGAGATGGGAAATTATGCACATAAATTTCTTAAGTGTCTGGGTAATGTTTCCCAAATAAAGCCGAGGAAGAAAAGCCAAGCTTATACAGTCACAACTGATGAGGCTGAACTTTATAATGATGTGATGGACGATACTTTAATCATTTCCCCAAATTTATCCAATGCTTTATTTGATTCTGGATCATAGAATTCTTTTATATCTTCCTAGTTTTTAATGAAAATTAAACATGTTTAATTTTATTTATTTAAGGAGTTTTCAGTCAAAACTCTTATGGGATGTATAATTACAACAAAGATGTATTGATCATTCCCCCTCATGACACATAAATGTATATTAGTTTCTAACATTATCATCATACCCATGATTTAATTTGATATAATACTTGGTATGATTTAGATTTCACCTTTTGTTACAAATATAAATTTCAAGAAGATGGAAGATACAAATTTTGAGAACAGCGTTGAATCCATTATCTTTAGAGAAGAAACCTTGCCAGTTGATTCTTATCTAGATGCATATCTACTGAATTAAATTATTGGGGAGGAAGGGAACACAATATCTATAGGTGAGAAAAGTAAGGTTCAAATAGAGGACGTACCTATTGTTCAATAATATATGGATTGTTTTCTAGAGGATTTTCATGGACATCCTCCAGAGTGGGAAATTGTGTTCTATATTGATTTAATTCAGGGTTAAGGGCCTATATCAAAGACTCCATATAAAATTTCCACTGTGGAATTAAAATAATCAAAAAAACAATTATAGTTATTAAGTGATAAAGTATTTATTCACCCTATTGCCTATATATGGGAATCCATTATTCTTTTAATTAAGATGAAATATTGATCTATTAGGATGTTCATTTAATACTGGGAGATTGATGTTATAACATTAAAGAACAAGTATCCCCTACCTTGCATTGATGATTTATTGGATCAACTTCATGGTTCCCAATATTTTTCAACGATTGACCTTTGATCTAGATATCATTAGTAGCGAGTAACAAAGGATGTTATTCTAAAGACTGTGCTTTGAACCATGTATGGGCATTATGAGTTTATAGTAATTCCTTTTGGATAGACTAATGCACCATCAGTCTTCATGGATTTAATGAATAGGGTTTTCAAGGAATATCATAATGACTTTGTGGTGGTATTTATTGATTATATCTTGTTATAATCTAAAATCTATGAAGATCGTGAAAATTACTTTTGAACTATTTTGAAAACTCTGAAAGAAATGAATTATACTAGATGTTTAGAAAGTGTGAATTTTGGAATCAATCAGTTTCCTTCATTTTCCATATTGTCTCTAATTATGGAATATTTGTTGATCCTACAAAGACTAAGGTTGTTCAAGAATGTACAACTCCAATGAACAAAAATGAGATACATAGTTTTATTCATTTAGCAGGATATTATCAGTGTTTCATTCAGAACATTACCCATTTAGCCAACCCAATGAAAATGACTACAAGTAAAGGGTTTATGTTCGTATGGACAAAAGAACGTGAGGACGCTTTCGAAGAATTGAAGTGTATATTAGTGAAGTCTCTGATTCTAACTCTATATTTAGGGAATGATGGGTTCGTCTTATATAGTGATGTATCAATGAAAAGACTTGTTAGTTTACTTATGTAGAATGACAGATTCATTTTCTATGTATTAATGAAGTTAAAAACTCATGAATAAAAATATCCTACTGATGATCTTGAGTTAGCTGAGGTTATATTTTCTCCCAAAATATGGATACATTATCTATATGGTTAATGATGTGAGATATATATAGATCACAAGAGTCTGATGTATATCTTATCATAGAAAGAACTAACCATGAGGCAATGGTGATGGCTCAATCTATGCAAGTATTATGATTATTCCATAACCTTCCACCTAGGAAAGGAAAACTAGGTAGATGATTCATTTATTAGGAAGTATCATGGAGTTTCTAACAAAATGAGGATTGAAATGGATCCTATATCAAGGGATCTAATAAGGATGGATATGGTAATTATCAAAGAAGGTGAAACATCAATACTTTTTCAATTGGTTTCCCAACCATCTTTACTAGAAAGGATTAAAAGATCTCATCCTAATGACGAGAACCTTCAAAAGAAAATTAATGTTGTGAAAGATGGAAAATTGGATGAATTCATATGTGATGATGGAATTCAAAAATTTGGGAAGAGGATATATGTTTCTTTTATACCTAAGATGAAAAGAGAGTTATTGTATGATTCTTATAGCTCGAATTTGTCTATACACACTGGTAGAACTAAAATGTTTAGAGATTTGAAGGAACATTTCTGGTGGGACAACATGGAGTAGGAAATTTCTGATTATGTATCAAGATGTTTGGTCTTTCATCAAGTGAAGGCAGAACGACAACATCCTAGAGGAGTCGTGCAACCTCTACCTATTCATACATGGAAATGAGATGTCTTCCCCATGTATTTTCATACTAGAGTACCCAAAACTCCTTGAAAGAATGATAAAATATTGGTAATTGTTGATCGAATTACAAAATATGCACATTTCCTCACAAAAAAGGGAGGATTTTCCACTAGTGTAGCTTGTAAGAAACTATATCTATGATGTTTTAAGACTTCATGGAGAACCACTTTCAATACTATCTAATTGTGATCCTCAATTTAAATCGATATTCTGGAAAAGTCTTCAAAAATATTTGGATAATGAGCTTTATTTGAGTACTGATTCTCATCCTCACACTAATTGGAAATTAGAAAGGATGATCCAAACATTAGAAGACATATTGAGATCATGATCACTTTACATTAAAGGTATGTGGGATCAGTATTTAAACTTGGTGGAGTTTTCTTACAACAAATGTTTCCATTACAATATCCAAATGGTACCATATGAAGCATGGTATGGAAAGATATGGCGTATATCAACATGTTGGGATGAAGTTAGTGAAAGGAAGCTAATGGGACGAAAGATTATGGAGGAAATAATAGTGAAGGTAAATAATATTCAAGGCCATGTCAACACAGCTCAAAGTAGACAAAAAATCTATGCTAATAGTCAAAGGATGGATTTCTAATTTCAAGTTGGATATCATATTTTCTTAAAAGTGTCTCCATGGAAGGGTGTTATTAGATTTTGGAAGAAATGGAAACTGATCCCTAGGTACATACGATATTTTGAAATTATGGAGTGAATTGGAGTTGTTGCATATTGTTTGGATATTCCACCTAGCCTATCTAAAGTAAACAATGTGTTCCTTGTCTCATTGGTGAGAAAGTACTTTTCAAACCCCACACATGTCCTAACTTCTGAAGGTAAATAATTGGAACATGACCTATCATACTGTGAAGATCCTATCCAGAATCTAGACACTAAATAATACGTGTTAAGGAATCGAAAGACTCCACAGGTAAATATACTTTGGAAAAATCATAAAATCGAAGAGGTCACATGGGAGCCTGAGGATCTTATGATGAAGAATTGCCCAAGTCTTCTTGTGAGGTAACATTATGGTAATTTCAAGGATGAAATTTTTTTAAGGAGGGGAGAATGTAACACCCCAAGGATTTATAAATAAATTCATAAAACATAGAGTCTCAACAAAACACCACTTTTTTATAACCTATCCAGTAAACATAATTTTACCACCTTTGGGATTTGAATTTGGAAAAACTGACATACATTGTTGCATTCAGTAATATATTTAGAGTCTGATAAGATCAACTTACATTTTTAGTAAATATTAACTTGGCCCTTATAAATAGTAATGTACCCTTATGAATAGTAATATGATCCTTATGAATACTAACCAAACCTATGGAGGTATAAACAATATTTAGACACATTCTAAATGAAATTGGGTATTTTAGAAATTAATAATTAAGTGTTGGTATTTTTGTGAGTAATAAATTTTTAATTAAAATTTTAAATTAATAAATTAGTTTAAAATAAAATTTCATTCCATAAACTATATTCTGAAATAAATATTTCATTGTCCTATAATGTTATGTAAATTTAATAAGACACATTTAATTTTTGAAAGTATTTCAAAATTAGTTTAAAAATTAAATTTGTATTTTTCATGTAAATAAAAATTTTATTTAAATTTTAAATTTTATTTATTTAGAAAATTATTTTTATAAATAGAGTTCATATCTTAATTCTACCTATCAAAAAATTGTTAGGGTGAATTTTTGGGACTTTTATGAAATACTTCAATTTTTGGTCAATGGTGAGATATGATAATTTAAAAAATGTACTAAATAAGTGAAAGTCCACATCATGGTGGAGTCATGGCTGATATAAATGACCATTGGCTCGAAATCACATGTATGTATTACTATTTTCTCACAATCATCCACACTATTGGTTGTTTTTTGAAAAATAATAAAATAATGATTAAAATAATGGGAAAACCCCCCTCTCCTTCACTGTACCCCCCCCCCCCCCCACACCCTCTTATCTTCACTCCTCTAAATCCTTGTTACTTATATAGATTCTACACAAATATCCTTCCAAGATCCTCCCCCACATATATCTCCCTTGGTCTAAAAAAAATTAAAACCACTCCCCAAAAGAGGCCCCTAAGGAAGATTACATGAAGCGGTAATTTCCTCTTTTCATTACTTTTATTTCAAGTTCCTTTCTTCTCTTTAGCTTTCCAAAACACCTTTAATCAAAATTTTGTGATGAATCTAGTTAAAAAAATTTACTGTAATTTTGTTACGATAATGGAATAATTCTTCATCATTTCTCATTTCCCCTTCTTTTATACCTATAAATGAAAACGTCATTCGAGATGTGTTAATTTATCACAATCAAGGACGACATGTTTTAAATTTTTATTACCACATTAAATTATAATCAAGAAACATTTTTTATGGTAAAAGAAAACTATAATATATTTATTATAACTTTTTTATGGTTCTTTAATCCTTTTTTACACATATTATTAATTTATAAATCAAAATGAGCTCATTGTGATAAAAAAACTGCCAATTAAGACAAACAATTTTCATTAACATTTTATATAATGATTCATCTTCACTATTAATAAACAAATGAAAATAATAAACCTGTAATCTTATTTTTTTCATTAATAGGTCACAAATTCTATTCCGAAAAACCATTCGCATTCTACATGTTTATCCATACATGAATATAAGTAAATCAGTCATGAAAAACAAGGAAGAAAACACTCCCAAACAATGAAATTGAATCTCTTAACCATAAAAAGGACATAAATGAACATAATAAGGTTATATTATATCCATTAAATTTGAGGTGGTTTCAGAGTAATTAATATATGAACCAAAATTTTATTATTCAGGTCATTAATATCAATTGACGAACACCTTCACACTTAAGGTAATGGTTTTCCACCCAGACCTCCATTTTCATTCGTGATAGTATCATTATATATTTACCTCAATTAAAATAGTATTATTTTAGGTTTACTCTTCCTAAATTCAGATTTAATGTTCTATATATGTTTACCTACCTTCATTTATGGATATTTATATGTTTTAAAAGGATCTTTCCAAAATTCATCTAGAAATACAAGCCTAGTTTAAGGGAATTTCTCTAATTCTTACCTATTTTTATGGAGACACTCTAATATGTTTTAATAAAACATTATATTTATAAAATAAATAATTTTATTATAAAAATAATATCTTATTTCACTTATGGTTTTATAGAAACACTTTTCCAAAATAACTCCTCTTTTCAAAATAAAAGAGTATTTATCTCAAGAATCACTCGATGATTTTAAAAGAGTATCTTCATCTATTTCAACACCCTTGTTGATTATAATGTATTATTGGGATTAATATTTTAAGATATAATTTCCATATTTAATTTAATGTTTTATGATTAGTTTGAATATTGATGTTCTATCTTAAATCCATTCACTAATTTACTCCGAATGGTTAGTGTTTATGTATAGTGTTACAGGAAAGTTATTTACATTTAATAGGTTAGTTTCAATATGAATGTATATGTATTTTATGTTTATCCCCATTCTTATGAGGAATGAATTGGACTTATTAAGTGTTGGGAGGGGCCTACTATAGCCCCTCGTTTCATCGGTATGTCTCATGAGACAAACTGGGTCTTGGCACGAGGCCATGACAAAATGGTTATTTATTATCTTGGAATGAGGCATTTAAGGTATTGTGATTTCCCTAGTTATAAAACTAGTAATAGATATTTCATGTGGTTATTCTACCATTAGAATACCCATGATTATGTTTAATTATGTCATTATTTATTTATCTCTTATTCCTACCATATTATGTTCAGGTATAATTTTTAAAGGCATTTTTTTTAGTTATTCACCAAGTTTAATGTTAATGTTTAGGATATCTTCCACTTTATTTATTACCCTTACTAAGTGTTAGAGATCACGCCTTTCTTATGGTTCATTTTTTCAGGACATTAAGAAGTTCTTATGAATGAATTTAAGGGATAAAATTATAGTTGTGGATGTTCCCAATAAAACTTATAAGTTGTATTTATTTTCAAGTTGTAATGTTAAACTTATTTATGTATCTGGATTTCCAAATCTACTAAAATTTTTATTCTGTTGGGATACAAAATTCTTTTAACCATGATAATTTAATGTAATAAGATATCAGCTCCAAGAATCTGGGGTTGGGTCATTACATCCTTAGGTTACCATATGGTTTCCTCAAATTTAAGGAATCACTAAAAAAATTGTTAAGATGAGTAGTCATGTTATTTTACACTTTATCTATTTGATCTATAATATCTACTAGTTTTTCTCCATATTAATGATCATGCCCTAACTGCACAACCTCTATATTTATCACATGTGAAGGGTCAGGTATGTACTTCTTTAAAAAATACATTGAACACAGTATGTACACGGTAAAGGTTAATTAGAAGTGGAAAAGGATAAGTTATTATCTCGATAAGATTTAGAATATCATACATAATGATAAATATGGGGCTCAATGTCCCCTTCTTTCAAAATATCAAACATTATTCCAAGGAGACATTCGAATGTATGAATTATCACTAACAACGAAATCTAGATCTCTTTGTCAGTTTTAATAGTAAATTTTATATTGAATCTAATATGATTTGATATTCTACTTAATTGATCTAACATTATCCATTATTTAGTTGACATTATTAGGTCCCAAAAACATTCAATCTCTAACTTCATTCTAGTATGTTAGAGGTATGATTTCCTTTACATGTATGGTTTCGTTAGGATCCATCAGAATACGTGAGTGAAAGCTATTGTTGTATTAAAATTTGACTATAATACGGTTTTTATACCAACCAACTTTGAAATATATAGAGAAATATCTCATTATAATGTATAGGGATTGAATGGCCTTCTATAAATAACCATCTCTCTATAGAAGATATACAATGCTAATGTTCACTCTTGATTTAATGTTTACTAATTACATATCTATAACATTGAGGTAAACCTCAAATCTCTGTCAGATACAATTGAGACTAATACACCATAAAAAATTGACACTTATTTAATGTATATCCTGGAATGTTGGTTAAGTGAGTAATCATCACAAATATAAATGAATTGTATTTAATATAAAAGGTGATATATTATAACCTACATATATATATATATTGAATGTATTGGATATTCTTATGACAAAATATTTGGTGGTGTTTCTTAATTTTCCATACAGGTATAGGAAATGGTCGCAAAATTCTCTTGTGAATCTAATATTTAGCCCAAACATGTGGACTTAACTAGAATCGAGATACATACTCTACAATGTAACATTTCATGTTTTTCCACTAGAAACAATCTTTGATAAGTTTATAAATCATTATACTTCTATGATTGATAATGGATAATGAGTTATGGGATTCATTCAACAAATTCGACTTCAATTTTGGTATTTTATGGAAATATATCTGACTCATTAATCTTATGATCCGATAATGATCAAGATTGAACTTTTTAATGTTCCATACCTTTTATTATAGATCCAAACCATCCTTTCATGTCACTTTAATATTCATATGGATGGATGGTGGAACAATTATCTAAAAATGATTGAAGTTCTCCCCTTGCATGAGCATTTCAAGGTCCATATTATAAATTCCATAAGTATTGGATCTACTTCAATCCTCATCATAGATATGAAAACATTGTCCTTCTAACTTTGTCCATCAATAACCCTTCTTTCATTCTCTGGGTTGTAATGTATTAAGAATTCATAATCTTTGATATTCTCCATCCATTTCCATTGGTGCATATTAAAATCATTCCATTTGAAAATATAATTTAGAAATTTATGACATATATATCACCCCTTTCACCATAAAGATAATTACAAAATATTTCTAATGTCAAAAACCACTTGCTTCTCTAAGTCATGTGTTGGGTAATTTTTTTCAAGAATTTTCAATTTTAATGTTTTGTACTCTACTAGTATATAAAAATATTTGTCCCATATTTTATGCATAATTGTATATCACAAACCAAATTCATATTTTATTTTGTGTAGGTACAAATTCACTAACCCACTTTTTTGAGTTCCTTGATATTTTGTTCCCATTTATCTGTCTAAATGAAATTGACTTCCTTAAATGTCAACATGGATATTAGATTTGATAGTCATGATAATTTGATCAGAAATTGTTGGTAGTATCCATAAAAATAAATAAAATATTATATATCAATCAACAAGGGTATTATGGTTCAATTTTTAATAGATTCAATATTTGAAGTACTCATTTAAATACCCTTTATTCAAATTACATCAACAAAAAATGATAATTTATATATAAATAATTAAAACTGTTAAAATTTGGCATATAAATTATACTTTCTTGGTGTCTTTAACACAATCCTAAAATGATCTTAATGGTCTTCATTTATCTCATAATATATAGGTATTATCATATTTAAATACCAACACAAACTAAACAATGTAATATCTAAATACTCTATACATTAGATCCCTGAAGATAATGGGGGAAATGGTAAATGTAATTTTAATCACTATAAAATCAATGTTTTATAAATCTTATATATGGTTTTATTTGATATATCCTCCCATTTTACACATGATTATTAATATCTTGATCAAAGGTAAATATTAGAAAAGTATTGATCTTTTAAAAGTTGAAAAGAAAGTTCATTACTATGGGGTATAGGATACTTGTTTTTGGTGTTGCTCATGTTATGTTCTAATCAATCAATACGAATATTAAATGAACCATGAATGTTCTTTAAAAAATAATAGGTTCACCCAATGGTTGAACACATGCCATTGTCAACCCTTTTTTATATTTTCCTAGAGTTTTTATTCAATTATTTTAGAATAGTTGGGGTCATTATATAATGATTATTTCAAATAGGTTTAGCACTAGGTATGAGTTATATTAAAAAATCATGATTTTGGGGGACACCATTCCACTATTATGAAATACTTTGGCATATTTACCAAAAAAATAATATCATCAATGTTGAGTTTCTACCCAATAATTTTAGATAATACCCCACGTGAATAGATATTAAGATCCATATAATGGAAGTAATTTCCATTATAGGTTCATGTTTATCCCCTAATCAATAGAAGATCATATTTTTATTCAAAATATCTAATGTAACTTCCCTTCCATGATAAATGATATAGGCTCTATATAAATATCATTATTACATGCCCTGAATAATGTAAAATTCAAATGTAGGAAGAATAACAGGATTTCAAGGATATAAATTACCACAAAAATATATCAAAGAAGAGTTGTATAATTGACATGAAATCATCATACCATTTAGGTTTTTTCAAATCAATCTTTATATAACTTTTGAGGTGGTAATGGGATATTGAAATAAAATTATTAAGATAAAACATAATGGGTATAACATAAATATAATAAGACATTTTCCATTCTAAACTAGATTATATGGACCACTTTTCAGTTTTGATTACATAAACATTCAATTGTTTCATTGTCACTAAAGGGTTGATGATGATTATTTTCATCATTAACCATTTTATTTGTGCACTGGTTTCTGTAATGTCTATATTCCTTTCAATAATACTATTAGAGTGTGGGTGGTTCATTATGTTATGATTTATTTTAAAAATTCATCAATATATTCATGTATCTTCAATATAAATTTTTTAGATGTCCTCCATTTCAAAACATGAAGATTTTACAATCTCCCTTAAGAAAATTAACACCATGATTCATTAAAAAGTATTTGTATGAATAGAGATTAATTTTGATTTCTTTTTTAGTTTTATTAGAATAATTTACTAAATTATATCTTCTAATACTTATCAATTTTACCATTATAATAATGGTATTCATAGTCTCTATTTCTATCTTGAAATCACATTGAATAATTTGTTTATAGACTTCATAATCTCGTATAGCCAATTCCATTTGGAGACCTGGACATAAGACACTAAATAATTTATCAATTTTACTTTTTGGGTCAATGATAAATTGAAAATCATACCATTAATATCTAGTGAAATTTAACTTATATGTACTAATGAATTCATCATCCTTCTCTATCATTTCCATGAATTCCATATCCATTTTATAGTGAAGATTTCAATGAAAATTCTTATCAAAAAATACCTTCTTAAACTCTTCAAATTTTATGTCGTAATGTTTTCCTATTTCCTTGTATTCTTGATAATATTCATCCATCGATCAAATTCACCTTCAAAATGATACCTAATGAAAATAACATTAAAAAAATCTGCAAATTTCCTCACTATAAGGGAGGATTTTCTAAAGGATCACCTAGCAAGACTCTATATCAAGGAAGTTGTGAGATTTCATGGAGCGCCTCTCTCAATTTATTCCAATCATGGTCCACATTTTACAAAACAATTCTTGAAATGTCTTCAGAAATCATTAGATACTGTGATTCGATTGAGTACTGCTTATCACCCAAAAAATTGATGGGTTATCAGAAATGACAATCCAAACCAAAGGGGAGATGTTCAGACCATGTTAACATGACATTCAAGGTATGTGGGATCAATATTTACCTTTAGTGGAGTTTTCCTACAATAATATTTTCCATTAAATTATTCAAATGGAACCATATGAAGCATTGTACGGAAAGAGATTATGTACACCAACCTTTTGGGATGAAGTCAGAAAAAGGAAGTTTGTTGGCCCAGAGCTTATAGAGGAAACAACAATAAATGTACTAACTATTCAATTGCATATCAAAGAATCTCAAAGTAGACAAAAAATATAGTTTCATAATCGAATGAAGGATTTGGAATTTTATTTGGGAGATCATGTTTTCCTAAAAGAATCTCCATGGAAGGGAGTTATAATGTTTCGGAAGAAAGGGAAACTAGGCCCTAGGTATTTAGGCCCTTTTGAAATTTTGGAGAGAATTTGATCTATTGCATATCAATTTTTTATGATTCCTATCTTGTCTAACGTACAAAATGTGTTTCATGTCTTATTTATTAGAATTTACATGCCAGACCAAACGCATGTCCTCACATCTGAAGGTATAGAATTGGAACCTGACATATCTTACTGTGAAGAGCCTATTCAGATTCTGGAGACCAAAGAACAAGTTTTTGACAAATCAGATGACTCGTTTGGTAAACATACTTTGGAAAAATTGTAAAATCGAAGAGAAAACATGGGATCCTGAAGATCTTATGATGAAGAACATCCCAAATAATTTTTGAGGTAACATTCTTGTAATTTGGAGGATGAAACATTTATAAGAATTGGATAATGTGACACCTCAAGATTCTACATATAAATTTAATATTGAATGAATGAAACAGTAAGTCTTTAAAAAACACTAATTTGTTATAACCTAGCTAGTAAACATAGTTTTACCACCTTTGTTATTTGATTTTCCAAAAACTAACATTCACTGTTACATTCAGTACGATATTTAGATTTTGATAGAATCAACTTAGATTTTAATGAATAGTAACATACCCTTATGAATAGTAACACACTCTTACGAATAGTAATGAATATTAAATCCGCAAAAAAAATATACACCTCATCAATGAACGTATAAATATAATTTAGATATCTTATAAGTGAAAAAATGATCATAGTATAAGTATTAGTATATTTGTTTGTCATAAATATTTTAATTACTATTTTTTTTTAATTTAACAATTTAAAATGGATATATATTTTCATAAAATGTAATTATAAAATTTTATTTTATTTTCTTATTTTTATAAGATAATTTTATAGGAACTTGATTAAATTTTAAAGGTGTCATAAAATGAGTTATAGTTTATTGTTGTTTTTTTGATTACATTGTGATTTTATTTATAAATTAAATTAGAAATATGTATATAAATTTTTTTAAAAAAATTGATTTCATTTTTTAATTATACGTATCAAAAAATTGTTTGGGTTGAATTTTTTGTTTTTTCTAAGATACATGAATTTTAGGTGAATAGTAAAATAAGATAATTTGCGATAAATGATAAATACAAGGATTATTAAGTCATAGGTGATTTAAGGATGATGTAAGGAAACTTGGTTCAAAATAACATTCACATATTACTATTATTGGTCATAATAATCAATACTATTGGTTGTATTTGGAAAAATAATAAAATAATGAGTAAAATAATGGGAAAACCCTCCTCTCCTCCACTATAACACCCCCCCCCCCCACTCCCTCTTCTCCTCATTTCTCTATGCTTTGATGCTCCTAAAATTTCTTACCAAATACCATTCCCTAGTCACTCCCCACATCTTGGAGCTCTTGGTCATGCAAAAAGACCAAAACCCCTTCCCTTAAGGAGGTTCTCAAGGAGGTTATTTTAAGAGGAAAAGCATTTTTATTTTTCATTTAGTTTCATTTCAATTTATCATATTTTCTTATTCTCTCATAACATCCTCTATTCAATTGATCCTTATAACTCCAATATCATCTATATACTATAATTATACCATTTTAATGTAATAACCATCATCAATATTATTACCCTCTCTATCTCTTTTATAAATGAAATCATCGTCCGTGAGGTTCCAATTTACAAACTTCGTGGATGAAGAAGTTTCATTCTTCAATTTATCCTTCATTACAGGTCATGAAACCATTATTATAGTTTAAATATACTGTTCATATATGTATTATATAATACATAATATTATGGAACCACTATATGAACATATTATTAATTTATATGATATAACTAGTTCATAATATTCCAAATACCGCCAAATAATCTAACTGATTGTCATTAATATTTCATCCAATGATTAATCCTCATACCATGTAAAAAAATTCTATATATAACCATTAAAACTTATATATGTTCATAAATAATATATAATTTCAATTATTTATAATTACATCCTTTCCACATGAACATCTATACTCATACAATTATACTGATCATGAAAACCAAGGAAATGAGCACTCCGGAAGGACAGAATTAAATATTCTTACTTATCTATAAGGAAATAATGAACTAAATAAAATTATAATAAACTAAATATATATATAATAGTATCTTAATTATGTTATTAAAAATTATAATTTCATATTCCAGGACCGTATGTTCTAGAGCTGAACACATTCGGACTTAAGGTAAGGGTTTTCCAACCCAAACCTCAATTTTGCTTCGGGTTACTCTTTGTCTCTCTTAATATAAATTAAATTATTAAATATTATTATTTAATCCTCATAAATTATGTTTTAATTCAATATATATTTTTAAAAAACATAATCCTTCATTATTTTATGGGAGTCACACGTTTTAAAAGTAACATTCAAAATTCATTTAGAAATACAAGCTTGTTTCAAGGGAATTTCTCAAATTCTTACCTATTTTCAAGGGCACTCAATAAAATATTTTTCGAAAACAAAATCATTATAAAATAAGTCATTTTATTAAAAAAAATAAAATCTTATTTCAATTATGGTTTTATACAAATACTTTTTCAAAAGAACTCTTATTTTCAAAGTAAAAGAGTATTTATCTCAACAATTACTCGATGATTTTATAAGAGTATCTTCGTCTATTTGAACAATCTTGTTAATTATTATATAAGATATAATATAAAATATCTAATTGAATGGTATATGAATATTTTGACTTTATAAATGTTATCTTAAAACAATTCCTTAATTTACTCTGAATGGTTAGTTTTTATTTCTTACTGTTCGGGGAAATTTAATTACATTTCATATGTTAGTTTCAAAATGAATGTATATGTTGTTTATTTTTATCCCCTCTCATTTGACGAATTCATTAGAAATTTTATGTTATGGGTGGTTCCTTCTATATCCCCTTGATGCATCGTTAGGTCTCATTAGACAAATAGATATGGACTTGGTTGAGGCCCTTCCCATTTCTAGATATGGTTTTGGTCGAGGCCTTAATCATTTTTAGATGTCTTGGTCGAGGACTTGAAGTTATATTTTAGAATTTTGGGAATATGAATGTCCCTCATTATAAAGATATAAATTCATAGTTCATGAGGATATTCTACTAGAAGAATAACCATGATTATGTATTATTATGGAATTATTTACTCATCTTGTATTCCTGTCATAATGTGTTCAAATTTATTATTTGTAGAGGCATGTGTTGTCAATTATTCACCATTACTAAGGTTTATGTTTATGATATATTTTTCTGTATTTCTTACCCTTACTAAGCATCTGATCTCACCCCTTCTTATGTGTCATGACCCGTCCTTGGGTCCCATGTCGTGACTACACCAAGCCCACCTTGCATAGGCCAGGGGCTGGCGACTAGCACCAAAAGTGTAAATCCCTAAGCTCGAAAGGAATTGCCTTTATAAAAGTAAAAAAACACAACAGAGTACGCAACAGGATGTAAACACTAAGTAAAACTGAATACAAAAGAGTGTACTAGAAAGTAAATGTGCCAGTATACAAACCCAACTGAACAACAAGTACAAGTAAAAAAGGACAAACAGCTGAAAATAAAGAGTTGCTTCTGGATCGTCCTCTGGGGATTCCTAACTAAAGGGTAGGTACAGATGGGACCTCAGCACTCACTTCAGTCAGTCTCCTCCGTGTACTGACTCGTCACAAGGTCCACCTTTGGGTACCGTCCAGTCGTGGTGCTCTCGGGCTCTGTCAGCGATGTCCATCGTCTGCATCCAACAAAACGAGGTGCGGGCATAGCCCATGTAGGGGTGAGTATAACGATACTCAGTAGGGACCCCGAGACCCGCAAGGTCTCACAATATCCACTAAGTTTAAACAAATAAAGAAAGATAAAATCCTGAAGTATCAACTAAGCCTACTTAGGTATATTCCCATAAATATACATTAGTTACCAATATCAATCTGGCTCTAACTCTCGAGCCCAAACACAAACCAATTCCAAAAAGGAAGTAAATTCAATCACCATGATGATAATGGTCAAAAGACATGACTCAGCTCACACAGGTATACAAATCATGAAGAGGGGTAGAGGTGATTAGATGTAGCCTCTGAATCATCTCCTCTGTCGAACCCACGTAGGTTCCTGGAACAATATCAGCGATGTCATACCCACATAGGATCCTGGAACAGAAGTCATCACTATCGAACCCATGTAGGATCCTGGTACAGAAGTCGTCACTGTCGAACCCACGTAGGATTCGGGTACAGTAGTTATCGCTGTCGAACCGACGTAGGATCCTGGTACAGAAGTCGTCACTGTCGAACCCACGTAGGATCCTGGTATAGAAGTCATTTCTGTCGAACCCAGGGAAGATCCCGGTACAGAAGTTATCACTGTCGAACCCACGTAGGATTTCGCCATCTCAGTCGCAGCCAGCCCTAGGGTTCCCGCACACAGCACGCTCGATTCTAGGAGGATATGATCCTCAAGCCAGATGTCGATACATCAAATATAATTAAATCCTATGTTTATGTATCAATTAGTTATGTATCATCATAAGGAACCCAACACGGCTGACAATGCATCAATCGGACGCCCGGTCTGAGAGTTATAAGCGTTTCTGCTCTGAGGGGCCGGCTGGATTTCTGGTACAATCCAACCAAGACATACTCCAACCTTATCCAAATCCTATGTAGATTATTCCAAAAGAACCGTCTCTTCAATAGGAATACAATGTAGTTGACGACATTTCAATCAGACGTCTGGTCCTTAAGTTATATGTGCTTCCACTCCGAGGGCCCAGTTCATTTTTGGTTCAAACTAACCCGGTCATACCCAAAATTTCCCAAAACCTTTAGTGTAATATACCTAAACTATCGATTCGATCCAAATAATCCTATTCAGCTGACGGTGTGTCGATCGGAGGTCCGTAGCTCATGTTATGGGTGAAAAACCAAAAGTGGTCCGAAGATGGGGGTTTGGGCCCGGTCTGACCCGGCCCAACCCACCCTGGGTCATCCCGAACCGGGGCGACCCGACCCGGATCCATGTCCGGCCCAGCAAGGTGTGGCCAGGGCCAGCGGCTGCGGCCAAGCCTGTGTGAGGGTGGCGCAACCCGCATGGCTGGCTGTGGCTCGACCCGACAGGACGAGTGCATTACGCGCCAGGCGTAGAGCGGGGTCGGGGGGGGGGGGGGGGGGGGGGGGGGCTGCCCCCCGGTGTCCTGTAACAGCATTGCCAGCTGGCGCCGCCCGACCTCCTCGTAACCTTCATGTGGGTTCCACTCCACCACCGCGATCGGTGCCGGGACGACCTTCCTCCTGCGGCGCGTGAGGGGCGCCACCGCCCCCAGGCGGCCTACTGGTGCCGGCCGCCGCCTCCGGTCGCCGGTGCTGCCGCGCTCTTTCCTGGGCCACTGGAGTCGTTATGCTGGTCTATTTTTCCTCTTGAATGTGCCTACGGCCTCCTCGGGTCCTACTCTTCACTACAACGGCCTTAAATCAGGATTTCCCTTTCCGTTCAACCGTCACCCATCAAACCGCGCATCAAGAACGAAATGGAAGAGGGTCCGGACTTGTTCGTTAGCCCATGCCCTCCACGTTAGTGGCTCAAATAGTATTCCAGCTTATAATTGAACTAGAAACAAACCCCAGCTTAATTTATAACCTATCTGGCAATCAAGATCCGTTCTACGGATCGACATGTTTGGGGGGTCGATCCACGGTTGTTGTTTTTATCCAAAGGAAAATAAAAACATAAAAAGAAAGGAATTCAACCTCGAATTCAAAACCCTACCTCAACTGTTGTTGACAGTTGATGAGTCATAGAAAATGGACTTCGTGGAAGACAGACATCGTTCCATCTACGTCGGAAAGAGTAGATCCTGGTGTAGTCGAGTCAAGTCGACACCGTCGGTGTACATCGTGGGTGGCGGGCTTCCCTTCCTTGCTCCGGTTGAAAAAGGTAGAAAGTGTTGCTTCACATTCTTCGAGATGTGGGGCGTTCTTTGTTGAAGAACGACGTTCTTCAGCAAGAGATTAGAAGTTCTCTTTAGTTATTCTCTTCCTCTGTTCCACCAAAAGAATGCCAACCAACGTAAGAAAATTGTAGGCTCCCTATTATTTTAATGTGCCAGGCATTTATAATAAAATCAAACACTCGAATTAATTAATGAAGACATTAATTAATTTCATTGGCACACTTAATGGGAGGAGGAAGGTGGAGAGTTCACCCACATTAAAGAAGAGTGCTGGATTTAATAAATTCAAGGGAGTTAAATATTTTAAGGGTATTTGAGGGGTCAGGTGCTTGTGTGGGCCCCACCACATAATATCCTCCCATGGGAGGTTATGTGGGCGTGGGCCCCACCTCCAACTTACCATCGGAGAAACTGACCACCACCTAAAATAAAATTATGTAACACATAATTTTTATTTAATTTATAAGAATCCTCAAAATTAACCTCCACTCTCGACCAAACGTAACTACAGTAGAGGTATCCTTAAGGGAATACCAGCGCTGTGAGTTCATCGGTCTCCTCAGATTTCAATTCCATGAACCGATACAAAAGATAGAAAAACCCGCACATACATTTACTGAACATACCCGAACAAAACATTAGAACTTCATTCTGTACACACCGGACCTCAGAATCTGGCGCCGTCAGAAACTGCGGACTCGTAAAAATCTATATAATTTTAGAAAAAAAATTCATTTAAATTTCCGAGTCTTTACATTACCCCCACCTCAGGGATTTACATCCCTATAAATCTACAACACACACTAGGGAAACAAATGGGGGTATGGAGCACGCATCTAAGCCTCCCGCTCCCATGTGCTCTCCTAGAGGTTCCCATGCTGCTAGCGAATAAGCACCATAGAAATATACCATCCTCGTAGGACCCACTCCTGTCGATACTCAATCTCCACTAGGATCTCCACGAAATTTGCCATGTCATCGATGTCCAGCACACCGTGGTCAATGATGTGGGACGGGTCGTGCATGTATCTCCTCATTTGAGATACGTGGAAGACATCGTGCACCCGATGCAACTTAGGTGGAAGGGCTAGGCGGTAAGCCACCTTTCCTACTATACTGAGGACCTGGAATGGCCTGATAAAACATAGAGATAACCTGCCGCCTTGACCAAATCTCTGTAGACCTCATCGAGGTGAGACCCGTAGGAAGTGGTGGTCTCCATCCTCGAACTTCAATGGTCTCTGTCTCTTATCAGCATAGGACTTCTGTCTGGTCTTTGTAGTCTTCATCCGCTCCTGGATGACCTACACCTCCTCTATGGTAGCTCGTACAATCTCTGGTCAGTAGGAAGTTAGACGACTTGATAAGTCGGTCAAAGAACTCTCAAATCGAGTCATGTCCCCTGGACGTACGTGGAAGGCCCCGTCACGAAGTCCCAAGATATCTCATTTCTCCTCCACTTTGGGACCTCTAAAGGTTGAACCAAGCCTGTAGGTACCTGATGCTCCACCTTCACTTGTTGAAAAGTGAGGCATCAAGAGACAAACTCCGCTACTGCCATCTTCATACAAGGCCACCAGTGCTGTCATCGATGGTCCTAGTACATCTTTACCACTCTTGGATGTACCACTAAAGGGGGTGAGTGGACCTCCCACAACACTTCCTCTTAAAGTGCATCTGGTACCATGGTACGTCCTCTGTAAGGAATGACGTTCTCCCCACCTTTAGAAAAATCCTTCGGGTGCCTTCCCTGAGGATAGCTGAGCATGTCATGTCTCGCAGTCAGCGTCCCCATGTTGCGCCTCCCTGACTCACTGAAGAAGTGGGGCAGTGGCTGTGAGAGAATATAGGAAGGCTGCTCCATCCCGATCCACAAAGGATATCTGCAATGTGGATAGCTGCTTTGTCACCTCTCCTAGAAGCTGAATTCCTGTTCTTCTACTGATACCATTGGCTACAATGTTCCCCTTTCCATGAGTATAGATTATCTTGAGGTCATAGTCATATAGGAATTCAAGTCATCATCGTTGTCTCAGGTTCAGGTACTTCTGAGAGAAGATATACCTGATACTCGGGTGGTCAGAGTAGACTGTAAAGCGTTCTCCCAACAATTAATGGGTGAGACTAGCCAATTTTAAAGAACTCGTCTACACCCTTCTTCTCCTACATCCTACAAGAGATCCTAAGATTTCTCCTTTGTCGAAAAAATAAATTTGGTCTCATCCCCTAGATTAACCACACCCATTGCCTAATATAGTCTATACTGACATGAACGGTACTAATTTATGCCATGGACGACGTCATAAGGCCTCGACGCTCCTACCAAGAGATGAAACTATTACTCTCACCTCCAAGGGTTGATTAACACTGTCGGAATCAGTGTGTGGTCACTTGGTCTCCTCTAGTAGGAATCTCAAATGTGAGGTTCATGTCATTAGTTTTATCCAGAATCTCTTAGTATTATCCACACAAAAGGTAGAAAATCAAACATCATAAGGAAACGTGTCTTTTATTACTGCATCTCAAAGTACATAGACACAAATAAACCCCAAACAATGACATCAACGAAGCTAGAAGCTTCATGTACAAAGGACTCTATGCCTGGAACTAGTCCCGCTCATGTCTACCTACTCCCGGAGCACTATGGTAATAGGCCTCAGCTACCTGAAGCTAAGCTCTCCCATTTCCACCTATTCCCTGCGGTCGGGGTGGACCTCTTGGTGGTGGTGGTGGCATGGCCTCTAAATGTCGTCCACCACATACTGCTCGGCTAGCTCCTCTGCCACATCCGCCTACTCCCGGCGAACCACCATGGTCGAACCTCTGCCTCTGCCTGGGAGGTCCGTCTACTTCCTGATGCTCATATTCAGGGTGGGTTAGGCAGTCTCGAGCCATGTGACCATGCCCGCTGCATGCATAGCACTTCCTGCTTCTCGTATGGCTAGCTCTGTCTTGTGTGCCCCGCACAACCGAACCTGAGTCATATAGTCGACCACCTGTGGGTCTGGTCCTCTTGGACCCCTATGTCATTGGTCTACTACCACCTACAAGAGACTCTGGTGTGGGTCGACTAGTGGTGGGTCTCGCTACTAGAGACTGCTCAGCAAGGAAACTCTCCACTAGGAGGGCTCGCTCTGTAATGACCCGAAATTTTGAATAAATCTTGTTTCCTAATTTTATGTGTTATTTTATTTTTATACTCAACAAAAATGTTTCATTTGATAACAGGATTATAATTAAAATGAGACTATTGGGTTTTGACTATTATATGACCATTGGTCAATATGACCGTTGGAAACTAAACTTTTTGATTTTTGTCTCTAAATACAAGTAATCTTGGTTAATTATTATAGAAATAAGATTCGATGGCCTCACCCAGTAGTCTTGGACTGATCGAAGCCCATCTAACAGAACTTGGGAAGGAGGTAGCACCACTAGGCTTTGCTCTGGACCAAACCCAATCCGAACATCATCGTGTGAATCTAGAACAGAATCGCTTTTGTGATAAGTTCAACCTGATAGAAATTACTACTCGTGCGATGTTGGTCGAGCCTCCCTCATATTCTCTCACCTTAGCACACCTTACACTTAGGTCCTCTGCTGGCGTGATAAGGGGCTATTTAAGGAGACCATAACTGCCTTGTTTAATCCTTTGTTTTAAATAAAAATTGGGATTTCTTCTTATGAAAATGTTTATGACTTTTCAAATCTCCGGATAAATATAGTATGCATATTTTTGGTGAATTTTATAGAAAGGATATTTTAAAAAAAATTTATGTAAACCTTAAATAATTAAAAAAGTGTAATGATTTTCAAAAAATGGTCTTCTACAATTATGTTCAGTACGAAATTAAGAGTCTAATAAGATCAACTAGATTTTTGGTGAATAGAAAATTATGAATAGTGATTTTATGCTTAGGATTAGTAATGTGACCAAATAGATTAGTAACCTCACTTAAAGAAAGTATTAAAATGATCTAGGCACCTTTATTAAGTAATGTGATTCAATAAAAAGGTTAAATAATGGTTTCATAAATTATTATTCAAGTATTAGTTTTTTCGTGTGAATAGTGTTTTTTAATTAAAAATTAAATTAAAAAATTTTAGAAAATTATTTTTATAAAATGGATTTTATTTTTGAACTCAGAGCATCTATATTATGTTAAGGTAATTTTTGGGGATTTTTTTGAAAAAAATGAATTTTCGGTAAATAGTGTATTTATTTAAAAAAAAATAAATTAAAAATATTTAGAAAATTATTTTTATAAAATGGAGTTCATTTTTGAAATCAGAGCATTGATATTTGATTAAGGTGAAATTTTGGGATTTTTCTGAGAAAGTTGAATTTTCAGTGAATAGTAAAAATACAGTTTTAGGGTTTCGGTATGTTTAATGACATCATAACTGTGTCATGATGATGTCATGAGATATTTTAATGGTTTTCTGACCAAAGGTGATGAATTATTGTATTTGGGGACCCATGTGGCCTAAATTCATGGGAAATATCATGGGAGAGCACATGGTTTTGAGAAAACCACTTTTGAGGTGTCCCTTGGCCATTAATGCCCTGTCCCCTCACTTTCCCTATAAATACCAAGCCCTCCTCTCATCCTTTCGAATCAAAAACCATCCTCAACGAAGTTCTGGTCTCCTTACCTCTCAAGGAGTCCTCCCAAGGTGCCCCCAAACCCTCGAGGTCCAAACCTTTGAGTTTTAAGAGTTACATTTTAAGGTAAGGGATCTGACCTCTCTCTTTCTTTTCAAGAAATCTCTTTTATGTAATTTCTTTTATGCTCCATGTTATTATGTTAAAGGATGTTCTTTTATACTCCTATTACTTCCCTTTTCATGTTCATATAATGAGAGATCCCCTCTTGCTCTCATTATTTCGTTTTATGAAGTTTTAAGTGGTGCCGTTAGGCTGCCAAAATTTTTGTAACAGATTCTTTCTCCCTTCTCATTTTTCAAGATCTATTTTCATGTAAAGTATTTCAAGTTCCATTTTATTATGTTGGGGTATGATATCTAAATTTATCATACTGATATTTTATGATCATATGATGAGAGACCCCATTTTATCTCTTCAATTTAATATTTTGAAGTTTTAAGTGTCGCCGTTAGGCTGCCGAATTTTTAAGTGGTTCTATCACCTTTCTCCTTTTTCAAAGTTCTAATTCCATGTCAAGTCTTGCAAGTTATTTTTTATTATGTTGGGGTATGATCTGTAAATATATCATACTGATATTTTATGTTCATATGATTAGAGACCCTATTTGATCTCATCAATTCATTTTTGTTGAAGTTTAAATGGCGCCGTTAGGCTGCCGAATTTCTAAGGGGTTCTTTCACCCTTCTCATTTTCAAGATCTACTTTCATGTCAAGTCTTGAAAGTTCCTTTTTATTATGTTGTGGTATGATCTCTAAATCTATCATACTGATCTTTTATGTTCATATGATGAGAGACCCTATTTTATCTCATCAATTCATTTTTGTTGAAGTTTAAATGGCGCCGTTAGGCTGCCGAATTTCTAAGGGGTTCTTTCACCCTTCTCGTTTTCAAGATCTACTTTCATGTAAAGTATTTAAAGTTCCTTTTTATTATGTTGGGGTATGATCTCTATATATATATCATACTGGTCATTTATGTTCATATGATTAGAGACCCTATTTGATCTCATCAATCCATTTTTGTAAGTTTTAAGTGATGTCGTTAGGCTGCCGAATTCTCATAAGAGAAATCTTATTTTTATCTTCCCTTCAAGTTCTTCATTTCATATGGTATATCATTAAAATTTCATTACCATGTTCTTAAATACTATATATTTTGTTCCCCTACTGTTTTATGTATCATTTTTGAGTGGGTGACCCATGTCCCCTCTCTTTTCAATGTTTTCTAAAACCATGTATCGTAGACGTTATGCTGCATAGTTTTCGTCTCAAAATGCCTCCCTTCTTTATCTCAAAATTATTTTATGTTATTAAGTGAATACTCAAAGATCTTATTTGTATAGGGGTATTCACATATATATCAAAATTTTCTATTTTAAATTCCGGTATTTACATACATGAAACCCGCTTTCCCTTTTCTGTGGGTTTAAAGTGACATAAAGATCATGTCTTTAAAACGGGTTTTAAAACATTATGATTATGAAATGAAACCCATTTCTTTTATGATATATGGGTTTTTTATGAAATGATTAATGATGATATATTTGGCTCACATGATAATAAAGACATTTCAAGGGTGCACCCAGATAGCGCTCCAATGCATTGGGTAAAGACTTAATCTCTAGAGATGACCTTTTAGACTGATACCTTGGTGAATAACCTTGGTAATTTTTAATGACACCTTGGGGATGGACCTTGGTGAAACGAAATGATTTTCAATATTAAATGTTGTAGCCACATCTTCATGTTATGAAAAATTTTATTTTTATTATGATATATCTCATGATTTCTTTCTCATGCCTTAAAGTTCTTTTCATCACATTATTGATGTATCCCAAGTTCACATGTTAAATGTTTCCCCTTGTTTCACTTACTGGGCCTTCTGCTCACCCTTTCTTTTGATGTATGTCCCCAGGTTTGAGATGCAGTAATGAACCTAGGATGAACATGAGGATAATCCTTTCAAGTGTTTAACAAGAATGTTTTATGTTTTCATGTTTTAAGTTCCTGGTTTCTAAGACACTAAACCTTAAAGATCCTCAGTTTTGTAAAATGAAATGAATGTTTATGTGATAAAAAGGCAGGATGCTATAGTTGGTATCAAAGGATGGTTTAGTTATTTGTGGAAATTAGGATATGAAAACTCTATGGAGAACCCCATAGAAAAGTTTAAATATAGGAAATTTTCATGGTATTTTGGTGAGTATTGAGTAAGGGGTTTCCAGGAAAATACATCCATGTCTGGATACGAGCAGGTAGAGGTGGCTCTGGCACATATGTACATAGGGTTAAAACCTGAAAACACCTCTTTGAGCTAGACTCGAACGGGAACTGGTACATGACAATGGGCCTTCCTGCACTCTTGGTTACGACACTCCTGGGGGATATGCTTTGGAAAATTCATATGCTTAGTATGAACCATTATTAAAGGAACAAGGATAAAACAAAATAAAGATTCACATAAGAATATATGATCATGGATAACCTAGTTTGAAACCTAGGGGATCACAAGTTAGGGTATACTTTTCTTCTACAAGTTATCCTTATATGCTTTAAGCTCCTTTTCATGATTATTGGATTAGTATTTAAGCCTCTAATAATACTTTCTATTCTTAGTTAATGGTGGGAAATGGAAGAACATGTCCCAACAACTAATGTGATAGGAAATGCCATGATTGCCGTATTATTATGATAGAGATGATTAGGGGATTAAGAGATGATTATTATTTTGGAAGATGTTCACTATTTTGGGGACCCTATATGATCGAGGTAAATATATTAATACGGTATTTTCATTGAGGAGTAAGGTTGACTTATAGAATTTATGAATTTAAGGTGGACTTATAGTAATTTAGGTTACCTAAGTAAATGATTAACCTATCTTGGGTAAAATATGTTTAGGTTAGCTACTTTTGTTATAAGATGTTAGGAGTGGTTGATGTGTTTTGGAGATGAACAATGAAGTTTATTTTGGAAGACTATGTTATCAAATTCATCTTGTATTTGGGTTTCAATCTTAGTTTGGTTTATTTTGAGGAATTTTAAGAAAAATTATTTATGGAATGGTCTATGATGAACTTTGGGTAGTACCATGGAACTTTGAAGATTTAAAAGTAGTTTCCATTCCTATGGGATTCTTTCTTACTGATTAGTTGTTTTACCTTACCCTTTCTGTTTTTGGGATAATGCTTAAAGATAGAAGAAATAGATAGTTAATCTTTTGTGGATTATGTGATTCTCTAGAAGATTATTCTTGTGCTTTTGATGAGACTAAGTGTTTTTTAATTCTCATCATTTGGAGAGAAGATTAGTTTTGGTAGAGACTTATTAAAGGATGAAACTATACTTGAAGGTAGGTATATTATCTTATGTTTTTGTTCTATATAGTAAATGAATTCCTCAAAATTATGAAAAGGAACGTAAAACAAAAATGTGGTTGGTTTACGTTTCCTACTAGGTAATCAAAGGCCGTTTACACACATCATAAGTTTGGGATTTTCTTATGGTTAAATTTCTCCTAATGATGTTTTCTATCACTCTCCCTCAGAACATGACCCTTTGTTTTCTCCTCCATGTTCATGTTTTCCTACATGGAATCCCAGTGTGGGTTAACTCGGGTGACCTTTGTACTTCCCTTTCTTTCTTTTAAAGTAATAGTTTTGCTGACTCCTTTTCCAATGTGGGAATTTCAATGAAATTTCAAAACACAATTTTTTAAAAATTGTGAGGACGCAATTTCTTAAGGGGGGAAGATTGTAACGACCCGAAATTTGGAATAAATCTTGTTTCCTAATTTTATGTGTTATTTTATTTATATACTCAACAAAAATGTTTCATTTGATAACATGATTATAATTAAAATGAAACTGTTGGGTTTTGACTATTATATAACCATTGGTCAATATAACCGTTGGAAACTAAACGTTTTGATTTTTGTCTCTAAATACAAGTAATCTTGGTTAATTATTATAGAAACAAGATTCAATGGCCTCGCCCAGTAGTCTTGGACCGATCGAAGCCCATCTAACAGAACTTGGGAAGGAGGTAGCACCACTAGGCTTTGCTCTGGACCAAACCCAAGACGAACTTCATCGTGTGAAGCTAGCACAGAATTTCCTTTTTGATAAGTTCAACCTGATAGAAATTACTACTCGTGTGATGTTGGCTGAGCCTCCCTCATATTCTCTCACCTTAGCACATCTTACACTTAGGTCATATGCTGGCGTGATAAGGGGCTATTTAAGGATACCATAACTACCTTGTGTAATCCTGTGTTTTAAATAAAAATTGGGATTTATTCTTATGATAATGTTTATGACTTTTCAAATGTCCGGATAAATATAGTATGCATATTTTTGGTGAATTTTAGAGAAAGGATATTTTAAAAAATGTTTATGTAAACCTTAAATAATTAAAAAAGTGTAATTATTTTCAAAAAATGGTCTTCTACAATTATGCTCAGTACGAAATTTAGAGTCTAATAAGATCAACTTGATTTTTGATGAATAATAAATTATGAATAGTGATTTTATGCTTAGGATTAGTAATGTGACCAAATAGATTAGTAACCTCACTTAAAGAAAGTATTAAAATGATCTAGGCACCTTTATTAAGTAATGTGATTCAATAAAATGGTTAAATAACGGTTTCATAAATTATTATTCAAGTATTAGTTTTTTCGTTTGAATAGTGTTTTTTAATTAACAATTAAATTAAAAAAATTTAGAAATTTATTTTTATAAAATAGATTTCATTTTTGAACTCAGAGCATCTATATTATGTTAAGGTAATTTTGGGGATTTTTCTGAAAAAATGAATTTTCGATGAATATTGTATTTATTTAAAAAAATAAATTAAAAATATTTAGAAAATTATTTTTATAAAATGGAGTTCATTTTTGAAATCAGAGCATTGATATTTGATTAAGGTGAAATTTTGGGATTTTTCTAAGAAAGTTGAATTTTTAGTGAATAGTAAAAATACAGTTTTAGAGTTTCGGTATGTTTAATGACATCATAACTGTGTCATGATGATGTCATGAGATATTTTAAGGGTTGGCCGACAAAAAGTGATGAATTATTGTATTTGGGGCCCCATGTGGCCTTACTTCATGGGAAATATCATGGGACAGCACATGGTTTTGAGAAAACCACTTTTGAGGTGTCCCTTGGCCATTAATGCCTTGTCCCCTCACTTTCCCTATAAATACCAAGCCCTCCTCTCATCCTTTCAACTCCAAAACCATCCTCAACGAATTTCTGGTCTCCTTACCTCCCAAGGATTCCTCCCAAGGTGCCCCCAAGCCCTCAAGGTCCAAACCTTTGAGTTTTAAGAGATACATTTTAAGGTAGGGGATATGACCTCTCTCTTTCTTTTCAAGAAATCTCTTTTACGTAATTTCTTTTATGCTCCAAGTTCTTATGTTAAAGGATGTTATTTTATACTCCTCTTACTTCCCTTTTCATGTTCATATAATTAGAGATCCCCTCTTTCTCTCATTATTTCGTTTTATTAAGTTTTAAGTGGCGCCGTTAGGCTGCCAAAATTTTAGTAACATATTCTTTCTCCCTTCACATTTTTCAAGATCTATTTTCATGTAAAGTATTTCAAGTTCCTTTTTATTATGTTGTGGTATGATCTCAAAATTTATCATACTGATCTTTTATGATCATATGATTAGAGACCCCATTTGACCTCTTCAATTCAATATTTTTAAGTTTTAAGTGGCGCCGTTAGGCTGCCGAATTTTTAAGTGGTTCTATCACCTTTCTCCTTTTTCAAAGTTCTAATTCCATGTCAAGTCTTGCGAGTTCCTTTTTATTATGTTTTGGTATGATCTCTAAATCTATCATACTGATCTTTTATGTTCATATGATGAGATACCCTATTTGATCTCATCAATTCATTTTTGTTGAAGTTTAAGTGGCGCTGTTAGGCTGCCGAATTTCTAAGGGGTTCTTTCACCCTTCTCGTTTTCAAGATCTACTTTCATGTCAAGTCTTGAAAGTTACTTTTTATTATTTTGGGGTATGATATCTAAATCTATCATACTGATCTTTTATGTTCATATGATGAGATCCCCTATTTTATCTCATCAATTCATTTTTGTTGAAGTTTAAATGGCGTCGTTAGGATGCCGAATTTCTAAGGGGTTCTTTCACCCTTCTCGTTTTCAAGATCTACTTTCATGTCAAGTCTATCAAGTTCCTTTTTATTATGTTAGGGTATGATCTCTATATATATCATACTGATCATTTATGTTCATATGATTAGAGACCCTATTTGATCCCATCAATCCATTTTTGGAAGTTTTAAGTGACGCTGTTAGGCTGCCGAATTCTCATAAGAGAAATCTTATTTTTGTATTCCCTTCAAGTTCTTCATTTCATATGGAATATATTTAAAATTTCATTACCATGTTCTTAAATACTATATATTATGTTCCCCTACTGTCTTATGTATCATTTTTTAGTGTTTGACCCATGTCCCCTCTCTTTTCAATGTTTTCTAAAACCATGTATCTTAGATGTTATGCTGCATAGTTATCATCTCAAAATGCCTCCCTCTTTATATCAAAATTATTTTATGTTATTAAGTGAATAATCAAATCTCTTATTTCTACAGGGGTATTCACATATATATCAAAATTTTCTATTTTACATTCTGGTATTTACATACATGAAACCCTCTTTCCCTTTTCTGTGGGTTTAAAGTAACATAAAGATCATGTCTTTAAAGGGGGTTTTAAAACGTTATGATTATGAAATGAAACCCATTTATTTTATGCTATATGGGTTGTTTATGAAATGATTGATGATGATATATGTGGCTCACATGATAATATAGACATGTCAAGGGTGCGCCCAGATAGCGCTCCAATGCATTGGGTAAAGACTTAATCTCTAGAGATGACCTTTTAGACTGATACCTTGGTGAATAACCTTGGTAATTTTTAACGACACCTTGGGGATGGACCTTGGTGAAAAGAAATTATTGTCAATATTAAATGTTGTAGCCAAATCTTCAAGTTATAAAAAAATGGTATTTTTATTATGATATATCTCATGATTTCTTTCTCATTCCTTAAAGTTCTTTTCATGACATTGTTGATGTATCCCAAGTTCACATGTTAAATGTTTCCCCTTGTTTCCCTTATTGGGCCTTCTGCTCACCCTTTCTTTTGATGTATGTCCCCAGGTTTGAGATGCAGTAATGAAACTAGGATGAACATGAGGAGAAGCCTTTCAAGTGTTTAACAAGAATGTTTTATGTTTTCATGTTTTATGTTCCTGGTTCCCAAGACACTAAACCTTAAAGATCCTCAGTTTTGTAAAATTAAATGAAAGTTTATGTGATAAAAAGGCGGGATGCTATATGCTCCAATACCCTTGTCTGTGTCAGAATGTTGAGGGAGATAATAAAAGCCCATATCTCATGCCTGAGTCCCTACTCAAAGGTCCGGGCCCTAAAGAATGGGTCTCATACCATATCTGTAGAGTAGCACGAGAGGTCGGTGAACCTCACAGAGTACTGAGCTACTCTCATACTGCCCTGCCACAGATGAAGTAACTCCAGAATCCGCACTACACGAAGGGTGGCTGGTACAAACTCTGCCCAAAACAGGCTCTCAAAGTCTGTCCAGAGTAGTGATGCATCATAATTCACCTGGAGCATCAGGCTCTACCATCTTCCTGCCGCTGCCTGCAGGAGACTTGCGGAAAGGATCACCTTGAGGTCGGCTAGTGTCCCTACCTGTATGAAAACTCTCACAACAACCTCCATCCAATCCTCAGCTGCCTGTGGGACTGTCTCTCCCCGGAACCTGGGTGGTCTCTGTCATTGGAACTTGTGCAACACACTCAGGTGGCATGCAATCTCTGCTGTTGAATATGGTGGTATCAGTGGCCCAATAGGTAGTGGTACCGTTGGTACCTCCGCTTTAATGGGGCCATGAACCGAAGTCTCGTCACTCGGTGCGCTACCATCTCATACGTAACTCGTAACCATAGTTGGTTGCCTTCGTGGGGCCATCCTAAAAAGAAACAGGTTCTCCACGGTCAAAACAGTACACCTGGTGAGCTGACACAAATTAATCACAATGAAAACATTTTCAAAGGAAACACACATGCAATCAGTGTTTTCGTGGAATGAGTTGGTAATCAGAAGTTAGAGTCCTAGTTTATGGATACGTCAGCTGCCACACCATTACCAGTTTCCTTAAACTGTTAACCACACCCAAAACACTTAACACTATTGTCGTTAAATGAATTATAGTCTATGTTTTGCGGTAGAACCGACCACCTACGATACCAATTTGTCACGACCTGTCCCCGGGGCCCATGTTGTGACTACCCCAAGCCTGCCTTCCATAGGCCAGGGGCTGGCGACTAGCACCAAAGGTGTAAATCCCTAAGATGGGAAGCCATTACATTTATAAAATCAAACAAACACAATAGAGTACGCAACAGAAAGTAAACACTAAGTAAAACTAAATACAAAAGAGTGTCCTGGAATGTAAATGGGCCAGTATAAAAACCCAACTGAACAAAAAGTAGAAGAAAAAAAGAAAAAAAAAGCTGAAAATAAAGAGCAGCTCTAGGATCGTCCTCCAGAGATTCCTACCTGAAAGGTAGGTATAGATGGCCACCTTAGCACTCACATCTGTCAGCCTCCTCTGTGTGTCGACTCGTCGCAAGGTCCACCTCCGGGTACCGTCCAGTCGTGGTGCTCTCGGCCTCCGTCAGCGTTGTCGGTCGTCTGCATCTAACACAACAAGGTGTGGGCATAGATCATGCAGGGATGAGTATAACGATACTGAGTAGGGACCCCGAGACCCGCAAGGTCTCACAATATCCAATAAGGTTAAAAAAATAAGAAAGATACATTCACGAAGTATCAACCAACCCTACTTAGGTATATGCCCATACATATACCAATGTTACCAATATCAGTCCGACTCCAACTCTCAAGCCTAAACACAAACCAATTCCACAAAGGAAGTAAAGTCAATCACCATGATGATAATGGTCGAAAGACATGACTCAACTCACATAGGTATACAACTCACAAAGAGGGTTAGAGATGATTAGATGTAGCCTCTAAATCATCTCCTCTGTCGAACCCACGTAGGATCTTGGAACAAAATCAGCATTGTCGAACCCACATAGGATCCTAGAATAGAATTCATTAATGTCGAAACCACATAGGATCCAGGTACAGAAGTCGTCACTGTCGATCCCACATAGGATTCCGATACAGTAGTTATCGCTGTCGAACCCACATAGGATCCTGGTATAGAATTCGTCACTGTCAAACCCACATAGGATACTGGTACAGAAGTCACTACTTTCGAACCCACAGATGATCTCATTACAAAAGTTATCACTGTCGAACCCAGGTATGATTCTGTCATCTTAGTCGAAGCCAACTCTTGGGTTCCCGCACACAACACTCTTGGTTCCGGGTGGGTCCACTCCTCAAGACATGTTTCAATACATCAACTATCATGAAGTCCTAAGATTATGTATCCATTAGTTTCTTGTCATCATAAGGAACCCAATTCAACTGACGGTGCATCAATCAGACACCAGGTCTGAGAGTTATAAGGGTTTCCGCTCCGAGGGGCCGGTTGGATTTTGGGTACAATCCAACCAGGCCTACTCCAACCTCTGAATCCTGTGAGGAGTATGACAATAGAATCATCTCATCAAAAGGAATCCAATATAGTTGACGACACGTCAATCAGACATCTGATCCTTAAGTTATAAGTGTTTCCGCTCCGAGGGCCCGGTTTGTTTCGGGTTCAAACCAACCCGGTCGTACCCAAACTTCGCCAAAACCTTGAGTGTAATATACCTAAACGACCGTCTCGATCCAAGGAATTCTATATAACTGACGGTGCATCGATCTAAGGTATTCATCTCATCTTATGGACGAAGAAACAAATATGGTCCGAAGAGGGGGTCTGGGTCCGGTCCGACACGGCCCAACCAGCCCTAGGTCGTCCCGAACCGGGCGACCCGACCCATATCTAGGTCTGGCCTGGTAAGGCGCAGCCTGGCCCGGCAGTCACGGCCTGGCCTGGTGGTAGCAGCCTGGCCCACGTGAGGGTGGCCCGGAGTAGCTCGACCCACATGGCCAGCAACGACTCGACCCGGCTGGCCGAGCGCGTTACGCGCCAGGCACGAAGCGGGGGGTGGGGGAAGGGTGCGGCCCCCCGATGTCCTGTAACGGCGGCGCCATCTTGCGCCGCCCGTCCTCCCCAGAACCCACACATGGGTTTCGATCCCCCACCACGTCCGGTGCCGCGGAGACCTTCCGTCGACGGCGCGCAAGGGTCACCACCGCCCCCAGGCGGTCAGTCGGTGCCAGCCTCTGCCTCCTGTTATCGTCGCCACCGCACTCTTCCCCGGGCCACAAGAGTCGTTTCGGTGGTCTGTTTTGCCTCCCAACTGCGCCTATGGCCTCCTCGGGTCCTTCTCTTCACTGTGATGACCTCAAATCAGGGTTTCCCTTCCATTCACCCATCGCCCATCAAACCACGCTTCAAGAACGAATTGGAGGAGTGTCTGGAGTTGTTCATTATCCCGTTCCCTCCACATTAGAGGCTCAAACAGTATTCCATCTTAAAATTGAACCAGAAACAAACCCCATCTTAATTTCTCACCCATCAAGCAATCAACATTCGTTATGTGGATCGACATGTTTGGGGGGTTGATCCGCGATTGTTGTTTTTATCCAAAGGAAAATAAGAACATAAAAGAAAGGAATTAAACCTCGAATTCAAAAGCCTACCTCGATTGTCGTTGACCGTTGATGAGTCAAAGAAAACGGAATCCGCAGAAGATAGACGTCGTTCCGTCTATGTCAGAAAGAGTAGAGCCTAGTGTAGTTGAGTCGAGTCGACACCATCGGTGTACTTTGTGGGCGGCGGTGCTTCCCTTCCTTGCTCCGGTTGAAGAAGGTAGAAAGTGTTGCTTCACGTTCTTCGAGACGTGGAGCATTCTTCATTGAAGAACGACGTTCTTAGTCAAGAGATTAAAAGTTCTCCTTAGTTCTTGTCTTCCTCCGTTCCGCCAAAAGAATGCCAACCAACATAAAAAAATAATTGGCTCCATATTATTTTAATGTGCCAGGCATTTAAAATAAAATCAAACACTCGAAGTAATTAATGATGACATTAATTAATTGCATTGGCACACTTAATGGGGGGAGGAAGGTGGTGTGTTAACCCACATTAAATAAGAGTGTTGGCTTTAATAAATTCAAGGGAGTTAAAGTGTTTTAGGGGAGTTGAGGGGTTAGGTGCTCGTGTGGGCCCCACCACATAATATCCTCCCATGGGAGGTAATGTGGGGGTGGAACCCACCTCTAACTTCCCTTTGTAGAAACTAACCACCACCTAAAATAAAATTATGTAACACATAAATTTTATTTAATTTATAAGAATCCCCAAAATTAACTTTTTCTCTTGACCAAACGCAACTACGGTAAAGCTCTCTTTAAGTGAATACCGGCACTACGAGGTCATCGGTATACCTGGATTTTAGTTCTAAGCACCGGTTGAAAAGATAGAAAACCCCACATGTATGTTTACTAAACGAACCCGAACAAAACTTCAGAACTTGATTCGGGGCACACCGGGCCTCAGAATTAGGCGCCTTCAAAAATTGCGGACTCGTAAAATTACAAAGAATTTAAGAATAAAAATTTCCTTGAAATTTCCGAGTCTACACAATATGTTTCATTTTTTTCAGCAAAATAAAAGGTATATTATGATTGACTTGTAGAGATAATCTTAGAGTGGTTGATTTTTTCCAATGGAACTTTTATGTTGAATATCATTTCAAGTTATAATGTTGAAATTATGAATGTATCCTGTTTCCAAAATTAATAAACTATTTGTTCTTTTGGGATACAACTTTCCTGTAATCTTTATAATGTAATGTATTAAGACACTGGCTCCGAGAAACTGGTGTCGGGTCATTACAGTTGGTATCAAAGGAAGTTTATTAGAAAACTTGCAAACTATATTTAGAAAATATAGATTAGGGAGAAAAACACTATGATATTATTTGAGGATTAACATAAAAGAACATCTTGGAATTTTAGGTAAGGAATATATTATATGGATCTTTCTAGAAAATACAACCACATTTGGATACTACAAGTGGACATGGTTCTGGAATAGATATTCCTAGGAGTGGAAACTCTGAGAAGAAGTTTTAGTCTTGACCCAGGGTATCCTGGTACATGAAAATGGGCCTTAATGTGCACCTAGATGGACACTCTTGAAGGATATTCTTAGGAAAATTCAAATTTTTTTTGCAAGACGTTATGAAGGATTTAAATGTAAATTTATCCCCAATGAAACCATGTTTATGATCATGAGATTATTTGTGTATATAATTTTAATTTATGCTAAATATTTATCTATGTTTAGATTATACAATATGATTCATAACCTAATATAGTGTATGTCATTATTCAGAAATGAAACCTAGTGGAAGGAAATGAAACCACTTGAACAGAAGTATCCCATGTAGGTATTTCCCTCCCATGCAAGATAATGATGTTTCCTATGGATCTGCGACTGGTGTCAAGAAACATATAACTATACTAGGACAACTTACTCTTGTTATGAATAATAACCTTACACATATGGAGCATCTAGATCCACAACATAGGATCACTTTATGTGAAAACAACCTCCATCATTTAATGGGACTAAACACCCATTTTTAGTGAATTAGTGTATAAGTTTCTTAGAAGAGATATTTCTTGCCTTGGAATGTAACGGAATGTATAAGGTTGTCATAGTATTTTATCATCTGTTGGGAGATTTTGATCAATGGTGGTCACTAATTCAAAACACAATGGTGGAGCAATAAAAGAAAACATGGAATGGAGTTAATTTAATGAACTTTTCTTAGAGAAATACTTTTCTCATGAAAAGAGTGTAGATATGGAATGATGGTTTTCAGTTTTAGGCAAAATGGAGATGAGAATGTTTCAATGTATTAATCTAACTTCACAAGGTTAGAAAGTCATTTTTTGGACTATATAAGTAATCCAAAGAGAAAGATTTATTGATTTTTTGATGGCCTAATTCTATTCCTATGATGGGAACTGGTCTCTCAAAGTTTTTCATCATAAGAACATATAGTTTCATATGATATCAAGATAGAAAATAAATTCCCTTAGTCTTTTTACTTTAATGGAATGAAATAGAATAAGAGGGTTTCTAAAAACATTGTAAAAGTAAATATGGAAACGTGCAAGAAGGGAAGAGTTGACATTCCACCTTGTGATAATTGTGGAAGGGAACACACGGGTGCCTTCCTAAAAGGAAACAGGGTGTTCTACAAGTTTGGACAGAAAGTCCATCATGCTAGTGTTTTCAAGGGGGAGAAAGAAGCTATTAATTTTAAATGCTATAATTTTAGGAAGATTGGAAACTATTATAATGATATTTCAATGATTCAAGGAAATGTGCCTTAGAAAAGGCCAAGGGAGAAATGAAAAGCTTATGCGATCACAACTACTGATATTGAAGTGCTTAATGACTTGGTGGTAGGTACTTTAATCGCTTCCTCAGACTTAGCCAATGCATTATTTGATTCTGTATCATCGCATTCTTTCATATATTCCCAGTTTTCTATGAAAATTATATATTTCCAATTTTATTTAATAAGGGGGTTCTCATTCAAAACGCCTAAGGGAAGTATCATTACAACAAATTTGTGTCAGGCAGTCCCCATTATGGCATATAAACGTGCTTTATCTGCTAATTTTTTTATCATACCCATGAATGACTTTAATATAATCCTTAGTATGGATTGGATTTCAAACCATGCTATGAAAATTTATTTCAAGGATATTGAGGTTACAATTTTTTTAGGACGATGTGGAATCCCTGATCTTTAGAGAAGGAACAACACCATTTGATTCTCATCTAGGTGCACCACCAGTAGATCTACTGAATTCAATTTATTCGGGAGGAAGGGAATGAAATAACTATGGGTGAGGAAAGGAATGTTCCAATTGAGGATGTACCTATTATGTTATAATATGTTTATGTGTTCCTAGAGGATTTACCAGGACATCCTACGGAGTGGGAAATTAAGTTTTACATTGATTTAATTCCTAATTAAGGCCCTATGAAAGTCACCTTATAGAATAGCCATAGTAAATTTAGTGGAATTAAAGAAATAGCAAGAACAATTGAGTGATATAGGATTAATTTTCCATAGTGTTTCTCTATGGGGATCCCTTTATCTTTTCATTAAGAATAAAGTTAGATCAATGAGGTTGTGTATTGACTATAGGGAGTTCAATGCTATAACAATAATGAAAAATTATCCCCTGCCTCTCATTAATGATTTATTTGACCAACTTCATGGAGCCCAATATTTTTCAAAGATTGATCTTCAATCTAGATATCATCAGTTATGAGTGAAGAAGGAAGATATTCCAAAGACAACATTTTTAACCAAGTATAAGCATTAAGAGTTTACAGTAATGCCTTTTGGACTGACTAATTTACCCTCTATTTTCATGACTTTCCCCCATTTACCTAAACTAATGAC
The DNA here is from genome assembly GCA_963277665.1 of Viscum album. Taxonomy (NCBI): domain Eukaryota; kingdom Viridiplantae; phylum Streptophyta; class Magnoliopsida; order Santalales; family Viscaceae; genus Viscum; species Viscum album. The sequence continues at coordinate 1,782,150,221 of OY728157.1, forward strand.
CAAGCTTACATGTAAACGAGTTAATTTAGTTTGGAAAAAATAATGTGATGAATGTTTTGAATAATTGAAAATGAGATTAGTGAACTCTCTGATCTTAACTCTACCATCAGGGAATGATGGGTTTGTGATCTACAATTATTCATAAAAGAAAGGAATTGGTTGTTTCTTTATGAAGAATAATACAATTATTGCCTATTTATTAAGGCATTTATAAATTCTCGAACAAAACTATCCTTGTCATGATTTTGAGTTAGCAGTGGTAGTCTTTTATCTGATGATATAGAGACATTATCTCTATAGAGAAAAATGTGAGATATATAACAATCATAATATTCTATAATATATCTTCTCATAGAAATAACTCAACAAGAGGAAAATGAGATGGCTCAAACTATAAAAGGATTATTATTGTTCTATGCACTACCACCTAGGAAAGGAAAATATGGTAGCAGATGCATTGAGCCGGAAGGATCATGGAGTTCTCAACAAAATGGGGATTGATAAAGATCCTTTGTACATGGATCTAGTGAGGATGGATATGGGAATTATCAAAGAAGGTGAGACATCATTACTTTTTTAAAATGTTTTCCCAACCATATTTATTGAAATGAATTAATGATTCACAGTCTAATGATATTAATCTCTAAAAAATAAGTCTTTGAAAGATAAGATGTTGGATGACTTTATGTATGAAGATGGAATTATGAAATTTGGGAAGCGTTTATGTGTTCCCCCTATAACTGAGATGAAAAGGGAGTTATTGGATGTTTTTCACAGCTCAAATTTCTCTGTACACCCAGGTAGAAGTAAAATATATAGATATTTGAAATAACATTTCTGGTGGGATAACATGAAGAGGGAAATTGCTCATTATGTATCAATATGTTTAGTCTATCAACAAGTGATTCCCGAACGACAATATCCTAGAGGATTCATGAAACCTATACCTATTAATAGATGGGAATGGGGTGATATTACCATTGATTTAATCACTGGATTGCCCAAATTTCCCAGAATGAATGATGCAATATGGGTAATTTTTGATCGATTTACAAAATCTGCATATTTCCTCGCTATAAGGGAAGATTTTCCACTATAGATCCTTACAAGAATCAATATCAATGAATTTTTGAGACTTCATGAAACACCTATCTCAATTTTTTCTAATCATGATCCATGATTTACATCTGAATTCTAGAAATGTCTTCAGAAATATTTGGATACTGAGTTTCAATTTTGTACTTCTTATCACCCACAAACTTATGGGAAATCAGAAAGGACAATCCAAACCTTTATAAACATGTCGAGATCATGTTTACATGACTTTAATGGTATTTCAGATCAATATTTACCTTTATTTTAGTTTTCATAAAATAATAGTTTCCGTTGAAGTATTCAAATGGCACTATATGAAGTATTGTATGGAAATAATTTATGTACACCAAATTGTTGGGATTAATTTAGAGAAATGAAGCTTATGGGCCCAGATCTTGTGAAGGAAACAACAGAAAAGGTAAAGACTATTCGAGCCCATATCTAAGCATCTCAAATAAAACAAATAAATATATTCTAATAATTGAAGGATGGATTTGGAATTTCAAGTGGGAAGTCAAGTTTTCTTAAAATTATCTCCATGAAAGGGTGTCGTATGATTTGGGAAGAACGAGAAACTAATCCCTAGGTACATAGACCCTTTTAAAATTATAGAGATAATTAGATCCATTTCATATCGTTTTTCTATGCCACCTATCCTGTTTAAAGTACACAATGAGTTTCATGTCTCATTATTGAGAATGTACATGCCAAACCCAACGCATGTCCTCGCTTCTGAGGGTATAGAATTAGAAACTGACCTATCTTAATCTGAAGAGCCTATCTGGATCATGAAAACTAAACAATAAGTGTTGAGGAATCGAATGACTTTTCTGGTAATGAATCATTGGAAAAATCATAAAATCAAAGAGGCAATATGGGATCCTGAGGAGCTTATGATGAAGTACTACCCAAATATTTTTGTGTTGTAGCATTCTACTAATATGGAGGATAGAATTTTTGTAAGTATGGGATAATTTAACACCATAATGTTCTTCACATAAATTTAATATTAAATGCCTAAAACACTAAGTCTCTACAAAACACCACTCTTTATAATATATCTAGTAAATATAGTTTTACCACCTCTATGATTTGATTTTCAAAAAACTAACATACACGGTTACGTTCAGTACGACATTCAGAGTATTATAGAACTAAATTAGTTTTTATTTAATAGTAACATACCCTTATGAATAGTAACATGCCCTTATGAATAATAATTAATAGTAATGAATTTTAAATTGGACACAAAATAGAAACTTCACCCATGAATGTATAAATACAATTTAGACATCTTATAATTAAAAAAAGGGTCATATTATAAGTATTGGTATTCTTGTATGTAATAAATATTTTAATTACAATTTTATTATTAATTATAACAATTTAAAATGGAAATTTATTTTCTTAAAATTTAATTATAAATTGTGATTTTATTTTCTTGTATTTATAAGATAGTTTTATGGGACCTTGATTAATTTTTCATGGTTCTATAAAATGAGTTATAATTTTAATGTAGTTTCTTTTTTGAATAAATTATGAATTTGTTTAAAATTTAAATTAAAAACATTTAGAAAATTGTTTTCAAAAAAGAGATTTCCTTTTTTAATTGTACACATGAAAAAGTGGTTGTGAATTTTTAGGATTTTTCGAAAATACATGAATTTTAGGTGAATAGTAAAATACAACAATTTGTGATAAATGATAAATACAAGATTTATTGAGTTATAGGAGATGTATGTTTGATGTAAGACCAGTTGGTTCAAAATAACATGCACATATTATTATTCTTGTTAACAATAATCAATACTATTGGTTGTCTTTGGAAAAATAATTAAATAATGAGTAAAATAATGGGAAAACCCTCCTCTCAACTATAAAACCCCCTCACTCCCTATACTCTTCATTTCTTCAAGCCTTTAATATCATCAAAGTTCTTCCCAAATACCCTTCCCTAGTAACTACCCATGTTCTGGAGCTCTTGGTCTTTCCAAAAGACCAAAACCCCTTCCCTTAAGGAGGTTCTCAAAAAGGTTATTTCGTGAGGTAAAGCGCCTTTCCTTTTCATTTAGTTTAATTTAAATTTATCTTCTTTTATTATTCTCATATAACCTACTCTCTCCAATTAATACATATAAATCCAGTATTATATATATAATGTAATTATATGTCATTATTGAAAAACCCATTATCAATATTCTTACTCTCTCTATCTCTTTTATAAATGAAATCATCGTCTATGAGGTTCCCATTTACAACCTTCGTGGATGATGAAGTTTCGTTCTTCAATTTCTAATTTTTTACTATTAATGAAATTTTTTTATGGTTTAACCATACTATAATATATTTATTATAACCTAATTAATATTTAATAACCATCATATGTACATATTATTAATTTATATGACAAAACTAGTTCATAATAATCCAAATACAACCAAATCATCTAAGAGATTGTCATTAAAATTTCATCCAATGATTCATCCTCATAACATGTAAACAAATGCTATATATAACCATTAACACTTATATATGTTCATAAAATAATATATAATTTCAATTCTTCCGAATTACATCCTTTCCACATGAACGACCGTACTCCTATACAAATATACTGATCATGAAAAACAAGGAAACGAACACTCTGAAACGACAAAATTTGATCTAATAACTTATCAATAATGGAATAATAAACTTAAAAAAATTAAGATAAACTAAATAATAGTCTAATAGGTTCTGAATAAAGTTATTAAAATGTATAATTTCATATTCCAAGTCCTTAAGTAGAAGAGTGGAACACATCTGTACTTAAGGTAAGGGTTCTCCTACCCGAACCTCCATTTTGTTTCAGGTTACTCTTTGTCTCTCTTAATCTCAATTAAATTATTAAATATTCACATTTAGTCCTCATAAATTCTGTTTGAATGCACTATGTACGTGTAAAAACCTAAATCCTTCTTTATTTTATGGGTGTCACATGTTTTAAATGCAATATTCAAAATTCTTTCCGAAATACAAGCCCATTTAAAGGGGAATTTCACAAATTCTTACCTATATTTCAGGGCACTCAATAATCTGTTTTGAGAAACCATTATCCTTGTAAAATCAATAATTTTTTTATGAAAATACTATCTTACATTAATTCGGGTATTATAAAAATAATTTTCCATAATAACTCTTCTTTTAAAACTAAAAGAGTATTTATCTCAAGAATTACTTGATGATTTTATAATAATATCTTCATATATTTCAAAACTCCTGTTGATTAGTATGCATGATATAATCTACAATATTTAATTGAATTTTTTATGATAATTTTGACTATGGAAATGATACCCTAAAACCATTCACCAATTTACTCTGAATGGTTTGTGTTTATGATTAATGTTTAGGGAAAGTTAATTACATTTAATATGATAGTTTCAATATTAATGTATATGTTGTTTATGTTTATCCTCACTCAAATGAGGAATGAATTAAACTAATTATATAATTTTTGGGGCTCTCCATAGCACCTCTATGCTTCATTAGGTCACATGATACAAATAGATGTGGACTTTCTTGAGGTCGTTCCCATTTTTTGATATGGTTTTGGTCGAGGCCTTAATCATTTTTAGATATCTTGATCGAGGCCATGATAGTATATTTTAGAATATCCGGCATATGAATTTCCATCATTATGAAGAAACAAATTCATAGTTCATAAGTATATTTGACTAGTAGAATACCCATTATTATGTTTTATTATAAAATTATTTACCCAACTCATATTCCTATCATAATGTGTTGAAGTTTATTATTTGTAGAGGCATGTGTTTTCAATTATTCACCATGCCTAATGTTTACGTTTATTATATCTCTTGATGTATTTTTTACCCTTACTAAGAATCTGATCTCACCACTTCTTATGTTACATTTTTCTAAGATAATAAGACATATATTATGATTGACTTGTAAGGATAATCTTAGAGTAGTGGATTTTTTCCAATGTAACTTTTATCTTGTTTTTCATTTCATATTGTAATGTTGATCTTATGTACGTATCTAGTTTCCAAATCTACTAAACTACTCATTCCTTCAGGATATGACATTCTTGTAATTGTTCCAATGTGATGTAATAAGGCACCACCTCCAAAAAATTGGGTTCGGGTCTTTACAACATTCATAATGATATAAAGATTAATGGTGTTATAGTATCATTTGTGTCTAATCAAGACCCAAGGTTTAGATCTCATTTTTGATTTTCTTTCTGGAATCCCTTGGAACTTTGTTGACCATGGGCATGGTTTATTTTTATAAAATGGATAATCAATATGAATGGAATATCCTAACATTGGAACAAATTTTATGGGGTTGTGTTATGAATTTTGGAGGCTTCTAATATGAGAATATTCTATTAGTAGTGATCTTATACCATAATGTTTTTTAGGTCTCAATTTATAATATCATTTCAAAGAATTCTATATTCATCCTTGTTGTTCCACACTTTTTCTGGTGGAAACAAATGATACATAACTTACCAAACATATCCTTATGAAAGACAAAATGGAGAAGATACAGATGTTTAGAAATAGAATTTTGACTTCACCATGTTTTTATAATTTCAATCAGGATCACCATTGTTGATCATTATCATTTTATTTGGGTGATTATATTTTCAAGAGAATATCTCCAAGGCTAGGGAATCCTTATTTTTTTAAGAATGGTATTTTTTATCCTTGGTACAATGGAATTTTTAGATACTTGACTGATTTTGTAATGTGACATATCGCTTGGATTTACCACCAAGGTTCAGTTTATTATATAATGTGTTTCATGTATCTTAATTCAAGAAGTTCCATTATAGTTCTGACCATGTGATTTGATGGGACCATGTTGATCTTTATTTGTATGCTACATTGATTAATGTGTTGATATGAATGATGGGTTTTAAATAGAAGATAATTCATGGGAAAAAAACATCTGGTTGGTATGGGTTTTAAGGAATCATGGTTAGATTCAGGAAAATACTTGGGAACATGAAAATTAAGTGTTGGAGTATTGGATCGATCTCTTCCAAAAAAATCCTGAATCAAATTTAAATGGTTGAAAGACTAATGGTGGGGATAATTTAACACCCATTGTTTTAAGTAATTTACCCTTTTATTAATTATTTTAAGATTATATAATACTTAGGTTATGTTTTGGAATTAATTTTTTGGTTTTGGAATTTTTTTAATTGTTTTAACGGGTGTAAAATTTGATCATGGTGAGTAGAAACTGTGAACTATATCCAGGGAACCGTGTTGGTTGTTTTGAGAGTCACTAGGAAGGTGAATAGTTAGTGAATATTTCATCTATCTTGTGTCAATTCCCAGGGGAAACTAGTCAATTGAAAATAATGGGAAAGCACAGTGGGTATGTGGTTTGAGAAACTATTTAAGGGTATGTCCTTAATAGATTATCACCACATGATTTACCAAATAATTTTTAACAATCCATATGGCTACATAGGTGACATCCAATGGCATAAAAAATTTGGTTCATTGTTTTCAAAACAATGTATCCTAGCCATGCAACCCATATTTAATTCTTATGAAATTAAATTTTTATTAGGATGGTGGTCCGAGAATGATCATTATTCTCATTTCCTTCAAGACTCTAAAACTCCTCCACTATATTAGGCTCCCTTGGTTATTCCCTTTGATCTCAATGTAAATATTGGTGAATCAAAGTGAATTAGAGATCTAAAATCCATGATAAGTCCTCATTTACTCTCTTTATCTTTAGATCCTCTCATATTCTCTCAACCAGATCATTTGATCTATTCGGTCATGGATATATATATGTTCTATGTTTTGAATCTTTATTCCATCTTATTGGAACTATTCAATGGTAAAATATTCATGTATGGATCTAGTGTTTTCATGTATAGTTCCACAATTTCATTAACTATTGTGAGGTGGGTGGATTCAAATCATTTTACATATTCTATAACTTGAAGGATTGGTGTTTAAATTCCATTATATTTTTTTGTTTGAAAACTATCTTTGTTTCAGACCTAAATCCTTGGGTTTTGAATGTTTCTCTTCAATTGTTTGATAAAATTATTGAAACAATGTAGTTTTCAAAAGAAATGTTTTATGTTGAATAATTTTTTTTAGATCTTAGCATACATGGTGACATGAATTAATAGACATTATGGGATTGATCATGTTTCAAAGTTCCCTCTAAAATAAGAAAACATTAGACAGGTCTTGGTTGGAAGTGCCACTATCGATAATAAAACATAGGATGGACCATGGTTGGAAGCTCTATTGTCAAAAGGTTCACCAAGAAATATCTTGGTGAAGAGATTACTCACCACTCATGAGTATAGGGAGGTCCATGGTTTCATGAATCTGTGTGTAGACATGGGATGTTATTCCAAGTGGTATGAAAAGGTGATAACAACTCATTAAATTGTTTAATACATAGAACCTGATTATGTGTAGAAATAAAATACTTATCATTAAATATGACATTTTATTTAAAATTATGATAACATGTTCTTGTCCTATAGAAATGTATTGGGAATCCTGTGGGGAGATCTTACTAATTTTATACTCACCCCTTCTTGGAAATTTTTATGGATTTTTTGATATTGTATACTGAGATACAAGTGAAGTAAAGTTGTCAAATTTCTCTATTCATGCATCATGATCCTTCCTTATTAGTTTGTTTTTATAGATTGGAGATCTATCTTGGTGCTTTTGGGGTAATTACACAATGGTGTTTCTATGTTTGGATGTATTTTGGTTCCTTGTATCACACTTATTAATTTTTTTATATTACTCACATTTTATTGGTCCTTAGTTTCTATTTGGTATTTATTTTAATTAATAATGCATCATATGGTTGGCTTGATTGTCTGTATTATTTCTCATCTTATTATATTAGTTATTTGAGAAAAATCATCCCCTAACATTCATCTAATACATTGGAATTTATTTCAAGACATTGGTATCTCAACACAACCTTGGATTGAATTTGGAAAATATATACATCATCAACCAACACACAAAAATATTCAACACCATGAAAAGACATACAAACCAAGTTATTGGCTTAGTCCAACCACCTCCTTGTTTTAATGATCAAAAATTAGGTTTTTTATTTTTCGAATGAATTTACATCTTTATGGTAGTAAATTATTTTGTATCTAAGTTTTAAAAAATTTCAAAGCATCGATGTAAAATTATTTATAATGAGATACCATTAGTTAAAGAAATATACCACTTCAAGCCACCATCAGTTCAACATGCTACTACTAGTTAAACTTTTTCACAACCAAGATCTACTATCATATTTTTCTACTATTAAGTGCATCTACCAATAATATCTGATACATCCACCACCACAAGCTACTAGTGTGACTCGGTGTGACCTCTAGTTTAAAAAATCTACTACTAGATTTTGCAATCGTTCTAAAGATCTAGTGATAAGTAAAATATACCACTTCTGTTATGTGAAAATTCTACCAATTTTTTCTACCTCCTAGAGAATATGACATTACATGATGATTCCATTCAGTTAATCTAAAACTAGTTCACTAACTTGTGCTACTGTCAATGAATTTACTACAAGAAATTATACCACCATTGAAGATACTAGTAGATATATACCGTAGTTGTCCATAATATGTTTCCTAATTTATTATTTAATAGAGAGTTTATGTATTTAATAGTATATATAATCGTATAGATTTATGATTGGTTATTCTTAGAAACACTATGGTTTTATAAAATAAAAATTTATCCCTTCCTGAATATAACGCTACATACAACAATCCTCATATATTATTATTATTTTTTAGTAATGGATAATATTTTATAGGATCTATATATTCATAAGATCTTCCTCATGTGAGTGTGGAATATGAATGGATATATAAAATAAGACTCTCATATTCTGGAAAAAAATAAATACAAAGATATACATGTGTGTGGAAGAATACAAACTGAAAACATAAGGCTTTTCCATACTTCCCTAACACTCTATTTTCCTATATTTTACGTGAAAATAAATCAAGATCCTTTTAAATAAAAATTTAAGGAATCTTAATAAACTAAATATATTGGAATTTATCAGTAATTCATTTTATCATTTCTAATTTTCTTATCTTTCAATTTGAGTATTATTTCAGCAATGTTCTTATTTTACCTTGTTGATCTATAAAACCTAATATCCTATACTAAAATGGATATTTCATGTCACTATATATCAATTTTCATCCTTTTTAATCTCCAATTATTTTAAAAAATATTTTATCTTTTACTTGTAACATGTTTATCCCATATATAATTATAGAAGATTATTTTTTCTAGATATCCATGTGTTCTATTGTTTATAAAAAATTATCCAAGTTGTGGATAAATTTATTTTATAATAAATTATTTTATAATGGGATATTTCCATGTCAAGGGGATTAAGTATTAGAGTCAAAATCAGCCCCTTATTTAAATCATGTTATGACTTATTTGATGTGAATTACTTATTTTTATTTCATTTTTTTAAATGAAATCTTTTTCTGTATTCTAAATTACTAAAAAAATATTAATCATAGAGTTACCATAAATTAGTGTTTTATATATATTGTTTTGTTTAGGTAAATTAGTTTTAAAACATAAATAATTTTTAAAAGTATTTTAACTGAGTATTGATCAGGATTTTTGTCAATATTTTCCAAAGAAAAAATTATATAATAATAATTATTATTTTAACTTGGCGTTTTTATAAAGTTTCTGTATATATGATTTATAATTTCTTTTAACATAAATTTTAATAGAAACATAATTAACACCCCCCCATGTTTTCCACTAGGACCAAAAGAAACAACTATAACTATAATAACAACTAGGACACAAGCTTTGGAAAATATGGTATCACACACACAAGGTCAAATTTACTAAAACAAATTCAACCGGGAAAAACCCTCTTAAAATATTTCTAAAAGACTTTACATGTCTTATTTATCCATTAGGACCCTTAAAAAATCCCATTATCAAATTAATTAGGAAAATCCACTTTAATTATTAAATTCCATTTTAGAACTAATTTATCTAATCACCACTTATCCTTTGAAATTACATTTCATTAAAACAATATGAAAACATTATAAAAATAATACTTCCTCCTCTTTGAAAACTAACCCACTCCACTATTAAGGCCATAAAAAGGACTAATGTTACATGTTCTACTGTGGAACCACAATTTAATCATTTAGAAATTTATTTAGTACTCACTGAATATTTGGATAACACAATAACTTATCAGTCTATGGGGGGAAATCCCCCATGTTATAAAATATATATAAATTAATAAAAATAATAATGTAATATCTACATAAAATCACTAAAATATAAAACTTCATAGTATAGTTAGGACCAAATACCTCATATGAAAATATACACATCCTCCCAAGCTCATACCATCCTCCTATGAGTCCACAAAAACCAATCTCATCAAGAAATTCAATCAAATTAATGAACTAATATTTAAATCCATGATTAAAAATCAAAAAAACTATCACTAAACTAACTAGGTGACCTCGTGGTGTCGAAAACTTGAGTGATTAGGTTTGGTTCACTCTTGTAATTTTTTCATACCTAATCTACACAAAATCTCCAAATTAATAAACAAAGTTAGTGGAAAAATTCACCATAAATCACCGAAATTCATAAAATAATTTTTTGGGGAAACATACATAATGGGGAATTAAATAAGCTTACAGAGATTAACATCTAATTACCTCTCTAGAGGAAAATATTTAATTACAATATATTCATAAGGCATATTAGGTTTAATGATTAAAAGAATTATGATAAAACATTTATTAATAAAAAACATGTCTTTCTACCTTATTCATATTTTTTTAACTATATAAAAAAATTCTTAATCCATAAAAATTCATCAAAATCTCCCACAAATTATTCACAAAAGATAATATTCTATACCTTTTAAACATTTATAAATTTATATATTGGGTAAATAGAAACCTAATAAAGGGGTGATCTTAGATTCTCAATAAGGGTTAATATATGTGTTTACAATCAATTATCATAATTGATAATAAGATCATGAATGGGTATAATCATTAAATATAAGAAAGTTATACCCAAAAAATTATAGTATATAATCATGGAATGAATCTTGACATGATATAATACATGAATCAAAATATTTAGTCGAAAAAAAATGAGTGAAAAGAGAATAACATATTCATGATAATAAGAGTAAAAAATTTAAACATCTTTCAAATATGGAACATGAATTAATATAGGGAACATAATGGTCATTAACCAAAACATATGTGGTGTACCTCTCTCTCATGATTTTTTTATGATAAAAAACACTCACTTTATTTATAATGGTCTTATTTAAGTGTTTAAAATTTCTTTTTAATAGACTTTTAAGCTTCTTTTATATATTAATTTTAGACTCTTCTCAATTCATAATGGATATAATAAGTCCTCGTATAAAGTCTAGAAGAACCTTATAATTCCATGGAAGGAATTAGTGGTTCGGTATTTGAACAAAGATTGTAGTATTGAGCCCTGGGAAACATGAGGTATGGACAGTATTGACCACATCCTCCATGAGTCCACAAGATATAAAATAGAAGTTGGTAGTGTGGAGTGACCTACAGGTGATCCACTGACTACCGAGTGGTGGATATTAGGTATCTAGGTCTGTTGTGGTAGTATCTCCATGATAGTATATATTCTGATAAAAATATATTTAAGTGAGGTCTTCCTTAGCTTCAATTCATCTAATGAATTCAAGATTATTCCAAGAACATTTTATGCCTATAAAATTATAATCTAGGTGTCTTTAAAATAATACTTGATTATCCAATAACACTATCCAAAAATCAACCTTGGATATTAAGAATTCTCTAATCCCTCTAATCAAAGATCTAAGATTTATTTCAAAATCTCAAAGAATCTCACCATTGTTTCTATATTTGTCTCTTAACATGTAAAATTATTCAATTTAGATATGAAACATGAATTTTAATGGTTTTTAACTAATAAAATAATCTATTATCAACACCACATATTACCTTTGGTTTCTTGTTATATTAATCAATGTTTAAGGGAAATTGGATTCATTCTATATCATTTAAAAATCAAGATATGTTGGTTTCTTTTTATATACCAGATTCTTTAAATCTCCATTAGAAGTTAAGTAAATTTAGTTTCTTGTTATCTATGTTAAAAATCAACATTATGTCTAACAAGATATATCTCTTGAATCAATGGGTGGAGTTGAAGGGGAACCTTGTGTGATATTTCCAAAATCCTTACTAATTTTTCTTCTTCCCATTAGTTTGATACATTTAATAATTTGATATTGATACACATAAAATTTATAAATTTGATTCAGTTTATTTCCTATATATTTAATCTCTTAATTAACTTTAATATTTACTTTATTATACGAATTGGATTTATCAATTATTGATCTATCAATTTCATCACTTTATCCTTTTAATGTCATTTTAAATTGTCCTTTGAATTAATTATTTTAATTTTTAAAAGAAAATTCACCCCCTCCACACTTTCTATTTTTTCTAATACGACCAACAATTAGTTTCCATGCTTATGATAAACTAAAACATACTCATGATCACTTATCTAATGAGATATAAACTCTTAACCAATTCATAGGAGATTGATATATGATCGCAACCACAATTTATCCATAATTACTAGTTTGATAGGAAAATCATTCACTTATCACATCATAAAGAACCATTGTAAATGAATTAGGTTTCATACAAAAATTCAAATGAAAATCATTCACTTTAAATATAATAAAAAAGAAATGGAAATAAAATGGGTCTTTTTCAACACTTCATAAAAAAATATTGTAAATATTGTGGTTTTTATATCATTCTAAAATGTATTCACATAAGGAAAACATTAATATGATAAACCTATAAAAAATAACTAGATATCCAAATATATTCAGTAACTTTATAGGTTAATTCCATTCAATCAACATAATAAATCATATAGTATATACACTATATTGATAACCTATAAATAATTAAGACAATAATTCCACTAATAAATATATGTATTGATCCTATGTGAACACCTATCAATTATAGGAATTAAATAATTTATTTTTATAGGGAATACATTGGAATTAAAATTAGTTTATAAACCATTAATGATTAGGAATGACAAAGGAAGTGGTGTGTCATTTCCATGATAGATAAAAAAATTAATTTTGTCATCCATAGAAGTAATATGGATAGTATAATTTGAATAATATCATCGATCTATCAAAATATTTATCAAATGAAAATGATATTTTTGAAAAACACTTTTTAATAATTTTATTTAAAAAGTTCTTTAGGGAAATAATCTTGATCCATCAAAAAATTAAAATATATATACTTTTTTAAAAAAATAGAAAAAAAAATTCATTGAAACCCATGAAAAATATAGATAAATCATTGTATAAAATTAAAAGGTGTTAGAATGACATGTTCACATTTAAATTTTGTATAGATAAGATGTTTACATTTTGATGAAAATGACCCATAAAAAACATTAAAATTTATTTAAAATTTTTAAAGTAGGTTTAGGTAGTAGAAAATGAAATTAATTAATAATTTATGTATATATAAGGAAACATTAAAACATGTTAAATGAATAAGAATGTGAAAAAATAGAGGTTCTTGAACAAGAATAAGAGACAAGTTAAGTTTCACTTACAATAAGCACATCAGGTAAAATATGATTCAAACGAAAAATAAATTTTGAGGGGACATTTAAACCCCATGAATATCTAATGAATTATTTGAGGGTTTATAGAAATAATAAAAATTACCAATCTTTATTATATTTCTAAAACAATCATTATATAAAAATAGGATTGTAAATATAAACCCGTACAGTTTGAGTAACATTTTTATCAAAACCCCATTTCAACATTAGTATATTTTGAATAGAATTACATTTAAATAAAGTACATGATATGAATTATAAACCCCAAAGATAATGGTAAAAAAAATTCATTATGAAGTAATCACACCATATTGAAGTTAAAATGGTGCATATCAATAGATATGTCTTAAGAAGTTAAAGGGGATAACATATATGTTTGTTCATAGTTCAGGTAGGTTGTAAAACTAACCCAAACCTAAACATACCATTATTAATGGATGTATATGATGAGATTTAGATGAGATATGATTATAATAGTATTATAGTGATGTCATATTTAATTTATTAGAGTTAGGTATTATAATTATAATCAATTATAAAAATATTTAATGGATATTAAAATATTAAATAATATTAAAAAAATCATTTTTCCCTCTTAATGTTTTTAAGACAGTTGATTTTAGAAAACATTTTATCATTCATATCATTAATGGGTAATTAAATTTTTATTTCCTAAACCATATCAATATCGTATTTATCCTTTAAAACCATCCATAAACTAAGGAAATGAAAATCATAACACACTGTTACATGGAGGCAGTAATCTACACATATTTATGGATGATGCATTCATTTTTTGTAGAATAATAAGAAGGATTAATATTTTTTAAAATATAATAATCATAAATCAGTCATATTTTTCATAATTATAAATTAACATCCCTTTTTAAAACCACAAATGTTAGGAGGTGAAGTAAAATGATCATGTTACATCATGGAGGGTGTAGTCCTCACACACGCAAAACTCATGGTTTCATTTTATTTAATATAAATAAGGAAAGGATGATAACGATAATACCATCATTATAATAACATATAAGTTTAATAATTATACTTATATTATCATTTTATGATGGTATAATGAAATTTGAATAAGAAATAGTTCATCAAGATAAATAGAAATGAGAAAGAAAAGTTAAGAACTTATACCTCACTTCTTGGATTATCTCATTTGAAAAGGGGTTAGTCCCATGAGGGGTGGTATTTTAAAATGAAAAAAATAATTAAGGTTTGTGGATAGTTTTTGGAATGGTTTAAAAATAATTTTATCCAATTTTATGGGGTATTGTTGTTCTGGGAAGTGAGGATAAGAGTGTCCCTTTATAAGTGAAAATGGGTGTCATTTTTTTAAATACCCGATTGTTTTCAAGAATGGAAAGTCAATATCAAGGAAAGTGGATCTAAATTTTAGAAATAATGTATAGGAGAATAGATAATTTAAATACATGATTCAAACAGTTAATTAAAAATAAATTGTCAATATGTTATCCCCTTTAACTATTAGGATACTCATTTTTACAATTTTGGTTTTCACCACGGTAACTAGTTCTTATCAACTTAATTTATCCTTTATGACCAAAAATAAAACATTCATTATTATATAATTTTTTCAAAATTCTTATGAATTATAAATCTTTTTTTTAGTTTTTTAAATTGATAAAATTTCATTTTAAAATACTAATTTTATAATGTGTTAAAAACATTTTTGTGAAAAATATAACTTAAGTTCTAAAATGTAAAATATGGTTTTATAAATTGAAAAAATATTTAAAATTATAAACACAATTATTAAATAAATATATGGATTTATAAAAAGGAATGAGTAATTTATAATTCATGATTATATATTGATATTTCCATAAAAGTCATGTTATTGGTAAAAACATTATTTTCCACTATTCACCTAAAAATCAATCTTATTATAAAAATACCAAAAAATTAAATTTATTTTAATTTTGAAATTATAAATCAAAAAATGAAGTTATTTTTATATAATTCATATTTTAAAATTTATAAATTTAATTTTTATATGGTAATAAATAAAATAAATAATTTTTTTTTTATTAAAAATGATGTTTCAAAAGGTTATGTTTTTTTAATATTATTTCATATAAATTTGAAAATTAAATATGATATTTCATTATTTCATATATAATTATATTTTAAAAGTGTTAAATTTACTCTATTTGGATAAACTATATAATACTTAACAAATGATTTATTTACAAATAAATATTACTTTTATTCTAAAAACACATTATCAAACACCATTAATATTTAAGTATTTATATTCTAAAATTTAATTTTACCACTCCATTGATATTAAAATATTTATTACAATTTTATATATATGTCATATTATATTTAAATTATAATATTATTAACATTTACATGTAACAAAAATATATATATAATATTTTAATATCGTATTTTTATTTCATTATGAGTAATATTATATTATAATTAATACTTAAAAACACAATTCCAGTATACCAATCAGATATATGACCCATGAAAATATTTTAAACGACTTTATTCTCAATTAAATGATTTTTTCCTATATATATAGACATTATAAATCATTTTTTTATTCCACTCACTTCCTATGGTATAATTATTATTTCATTTTTTAGATTTTTAATAATATTTTTCCTTTTAGGTTTATCTTCCTCGTTAAGGGTTTCTTATATTGGTGATCCTAAAGGTTGAACATGATCTTCGAGATTTTCTATTAATGAATATTTTATTCTTTTTTAACTATTTCCCCAATTGATTAATACACTTTTTGTAGATATATTTTATCTATTGTGAGTAATATTCCATGTTGTAAAATACTTATTTTTAGGTTATTTTTTTCTAAAATTCAAATTATGAATGAATAAAGTGTTTTAAGTTTAATTCATTTCTTTTATGACTTATTTCATAATTAATTTTAGTTACTTTAAATAAATAAAAAATATTTTAACATTTTTAACATTTTTTTAATGAAAATAACATGATTCCAAAATCCATGGGTGTTACATTTCATGTAATGGAAAAACCTGGTTTGACCCAACCTATCACCAAATCCATCTTGTCCCATATCCCATATCATGTTTTGGATAAACACAACCTTGTGAATTTCATCGAGAATACAAAACATCTCTTGGGAATAGTTTTTACCATGGCGAACTGACATGACACATCAAGCCAATGGTACATTCACACCAATATCATTAGATTCAATGAGAATAAATAAACATCTAATAAAATGCCTCATGTGAATATTAGATACCATAAACCATAACTAACCTCATATACAAGTATTCCATAATAATAAGTATATACATGGAATGTCATGTTAAAATACCAAAACTCAAAAGGATGAGTGCATGACCAGAAAAGTCCAATAAATATGTCCTAATAGATACAAAATCCTAAAATTAATCAATATGAGCCAATACCTTTGCTACCACATCTCATCCACCAAATAGTTGATGGTAGTAATCAATAATATCTTCCATATAACATGTTTCACATTCTATTACTTGTGTCCAACAAAATAAAGACTACATACATCTAAAATAATGTGTAGGGTGTGAGGAAAAAATAGTAGGATACCAAAATGAATCTATTTAATGGTTTTACCCATCCAAAATAATAAAATAAATTAAAAAAAATCAAAACTAAACCACTTTAAAAAATACATTTTCATCAATCCTTTGAAATCCTTTTGTTTTTAAATTTTAAATAAAACATTTTTTATAAAATGATACTCAATAAGGATCAAATAATGAAGCATGTCCCATGGTACAACATGCTCCAAAAATACAACACTAAAAAAGAGAGGTTATCATAAACATAATTAACAATTAATCAATAATTAAAAATTGTATAACATATCTCATCACATAAAACATGGAACTAAATTAATATACAAAGAATATAAACTAATATGGAATGAGTAATGTGAACCTTGGGATCTAAACATCATGCTTATAAATAGTGAGTATAAATGAGTATGTTAGTTGGATAAGTAACAATAGAATCTCTTATGGTTTTCCTTTGGCCCGGCTCTAAGATCATTCATGGTCTCTCAATAACTAACAATACAAGATCTCATGGTCTTCATTGCCAAAGGATCTCACATTCGCTTGGGAAAAATATAATCTCACACAATCATACCTATGAAGGCTCTCACAATCCATTTAACAACCCCTTGTTCACACCTCAGTTAACCCATGTGATTCTAAATGCCAACAAAATCACAAGAATGTTCCACACAATCAAAATTCCATTTCACAAAACATTTTCACAATACAATGTTCCCATTTTAATAAAACACCTTCCTACATGTTAAAACCAAGTATAAAACCATTTTAGAAATCCCATTAAAGCCAATTTGAGATATTTAATCAAATACTTTGGGTGTACAAATGCCACCCCCATTTTGAAAACCATCTTTAAACACTAAAATTTACAAACCAATCCATGAATCATATCAAACATGGAATACTCATCAAAAATAAATCATTTACATTTAAATTTAAACAACCCAAACCAAATGTTATTTGATATTTAATGGTAACCAGAGAAAACCCTCATAAATAGAGACACCAACCTCAGATTATCATTGAACCACACTCCCTTCAATGATAACCACCTAAAATTGGAATATCAATTCCTCAGACACCCAATCCACAAGGGAAAAAACCAAAACCCCAATCACATACCTTATATTTGACAAACCCCCTGTTCTCGGGTTACACACCTTTATAAAAAAGGTATAGGTGAAGGAAGAATAAAACTCAAAGGAATTAACTTACCTTATGAAAACCCACAAAGAAACAAAGAGGAAAACTACCAAAAAATAAGGAGGGATGTTCATCCACAATAGAAAAGGGGGATCTCTCAAAAGGAAGGAAAAAAGAGGTCCAAATTCCTTAAAACCCTTCCAGGTTAAAATTGTAATTTACCAAATTTTATGTGACCTAGACTAGCCGCACAATTTGTAAAATTGTGCACCCACCATGTACGAATAATATCTCTCAAAAAATCAAACCACATGGTTACCCTAGAGTGTCACACAGTCTTAAAAACTATAAAAAAACTCCACTACCACCAATTGCAATATCCAACATGTTTATCCATATGGTTAGACACCACATTCTCTAACCACACACCTTGTTATATCTTCCAAAAAATTCAAATTTTTTACCCTTGGCACCAAAGAACCCCAAGAATGAACTAAAATGTAAGTAAAACTCAAAATTTAATTTACCAGTGACCCGAAAGGAATGAAAAACTCTCTATCATTCCACTATATACCCCCATAATGTATTCAGAAATTTTGAAAATAAATTAGGTGTGTCCACTTATACCTCACCAAATATTCCCACTCTTTTATCTCTTGTCTATAATCTCCATGATTCCAGTCCACAGAGACTAATTCGATTGACTATCCAAGAGGTACCTTGTTCTAATAGTCCATGATATAGACTGACTCCTCCACCACATAGTTATCAGGCTCGTCCTCCAAATATTCCCACTCTAAGACATGAGATGGGTCCAGATAGTATCTCATAAACTATGAGACATGAAAGATGTCATGAATAGATGTCATTCATAGTTGAAATTATAATTTATAGGATACCTTCTTAAGATGCCCCATAATAGAATAGTACTAAACATTACAAGACTTTACCTTTACCTAAATTCCCAAGCAATGATGTCCCAATCAAACTGATACCCACAAAAAACCTAATACACGACCTAAATCTCCAAAATTTAATGAAAATGGTTAGAATATGACTCTGGGAGACTCTGATATTTTGGTATCATTTCATGAACTAGAGGTATTATCTCATTCATCTTTTGATAAAACACTCGATCCCACCAAGGAATGCTCACCCACCTCATCCTAGTAAAATGTGGATTGGCATGGACAACCATTAAACTCCTCTAATGGGGACATCCTGATCAAGTCGTGGTAATTTTTATAATAAAAAAAATCACCCAAAGGTTGGTTCTATTCACAAAAACCCTAAAATAAAGAACACATGATCACAACAGGTCCTCCAGAGTCTTGATGGTCTTATCAAACTGACCATCAATTTACATGGGATACTTGATTCTTAACATCAACTCGATTCCCAAATACTCCTAGATTCCTTTTTATAATTGATAAGTAAAGCTTGAATATTGGTATGAAATTATCACCCAAGGAAATCCTTGAATCCTAACAACATCTCAATCATACATGAATTTGAGGTACTCAACCTTTTTTCAACTTCATAATGGGATGAAAATGGGATAAGTTTTTCAAACGATCGGAAATAACCTGTATGGAATATTTCCTTCTCAATGTATGGGTACCTCTATAATAAAATCTATAGATATCTTCACATTTTTATAGAATATCATGAATTTGTTGCAATGACATAGCTTGTATCTGATTATCATATTTGATCTTATGGAAGTTGAAGAAACATGAAACAAAGTTTTACACTTCGCGCCTCATCCTAGGCCACCATTACTGACCTCTCAAGGTATTGAACATCTTGGAAACCCCAGGGTGGATGAACCAATTGGAATGATATTTATCACACATTTATTTATACATTAGAATAAAAGTAACTACCCACCTCTCCTATAATAGAAGGTAACAATTTTTAGATTGAGACCAATCACCTATGGTCACCCCGCCATTTAAATAGCTAATATGCTCACACATAGAACTAGATAGTTTCTAAATCCTAACTTGATCAATAATAGAGTGTGTGACCTCTACACTGGACAAGAACACATTCTTCCTATCCTCCTCCATGTACAAACTCAGATCTAAAATCAAAATCATCATCCCCCACTCATATGCTAATTCTTGAATTTCCTACACTAGAAGCTTCTTGATCAATTCATCAATGACTAGATTCCCCTTCTTGGGTGTGTACATAATATAGAAATCAAATGTATGAATATATTAACCACAACATATCTGAATGATGTTCAATTATCTTTGAGTATAAATTTACTTTAGGATCATAGGATCTATGTAACTGTAAAATTATATATGAATACACAATTTCATCACTTTTTTATTGCAATCATCATAACTTTGAATTATAGGTCTTGGGTGGGAAAATTCCACTCATGTGGGAATAAATTCCAATAACCATAGGCCACCAAATGGTCATATTATGTCATTACACATCCAAAACCCAAACTAAAATAATCATAATATAGTTCATAATATATTTTAGCCTCAGTATGAATTAAAACAAGTGTTGATGTCAAATGGGTCTACAACTATGTAAAATCATTCCAACACTTCTCATCCCACTCAAAAGACACCCCTATTTTAGTCAAATCCATTAAGGGAGAATCCAGATAAGATAAGTCTTAAACAATATTCATATAATACCATTCAATTACTAGAAAACTATGGATCTTGACACATTTTTTGGATGCTACCAAGACATGAAAATACAAAATTTCTTGAGATCCACTAAAACTCCTACCATATAAATCACATGGCCCAAAATTTTTAATTAATAGATCCAAAACTGGCATTAGGATAACATGAAATATAGAATTTTCTTCCTCAGAACACAATAAATAGAATCTAGATGGTCAGCATGATCCTTTTTCATATTAAAATACACTGTTATTTCATCAAAAAACCCGACCATAAAATAGACCAAAAACTGATGGAATATTCAGTTCGTCAAACCATAAAGACTGCAGGAAAATTTTTAACACTTAATGGAATTAAAATATACTTAAAATCCCCATAACAGATTTGAAAGGTGGTATTTATGACAAACTCTTCCCAGACCCATAGTTGATGGTTCCCTAACCTCATATTGATCTTTGAAAACCAATGGGCTCCCCGAAATTGATAAAAAAATATTACAATTCTGGGAAACATATATTTATTATTCATGATCACCTGGTTAATATTATTATAGTTTATAAAAAGGTTTAGGATACTATATTCCTAGTATGAAAATAGAACTAGTGAATCCCACAGTGATACATTGGGTGGATAAAACCCTTTCCCTCATGAACCTCTATCTTGACCTTCATCTCTTTCATCTTAGATGAATCCACCTGATAAGACAACAAGGAAATAAGTCTCATCCTGAGTAGAATATTGATAGTAAACTCAACCTCTATTTGGGGAATAAATCTTGAGAAATCCTAAGAAATCACATTTGGGTACCTGTCCACGATCATGGTAATTTCACCCATTAAACTATGTTCAATAGCTTCAAGAAACATCCTATAAAATTAGTATAAGATCATACATATTTATGAAACAACTAGACCTTCCCTCCCTAATCATAGATCCCGCTCTCCCTAAAAGACATGAGTGCTACCATCAATATTAAGAAACTAGACCCTACAGAAATAGAAATCAACTAGAACTTTAAAGATTATCAACCCATCCTTGTCAATAGTAATTTTTAAATTGTCTACATCCAAAATAAGGAAGTCCCACATGAAATCCACATCAACTACCAAAACATGTCAATTAGGGAACTTTAAATCATGATTTTTAATTCAACCTAATAGGGTTATAAAATCCATAACAAATGACATAAAATCATCTTGTTTACTCAATGAATCAATCATTTTAAGTGAAAGGAAGAAATGGACTGCACTATTTTCAAATAAAACTAATTCCATTGAAGAATCAATAAACATTGAACCTCTCACAATGGTCATCCCAGAATATGAATCATTTTCAATAACCAGTAAGGGAAAAAACTCCCTATCTCAGACCCTCCATGTGACTTCTTTCCCTATCATTTATCCCCCTTATAATGAGGGAGAGATCCCCCACCCACGGGATCCTTTGACTGTACCTAAGACCCATTTAAATAAGTGAATCCACCACCACTTCACTTTAAAGCCAACTGATAGAGGTGTTGGAGATTCCATGACTTCCCACACTATTGGTATATCATTGGAGTCTCTGTGAAATGATGACTAGTGTACCCAACATTTCTGCATTAGTGACAGACAACTAGTTTATTAACTAAAGAATATATAGTATATGAAGTGGATGACTGTTGGGAACTCTTTCCACTACCCCCAATGAGACTTATCCCAATTCTTCTTCTGACCTAATGATAAATGTAGGCTTCCACCCACTATAAAAACAACACTAAGTCATTTATTTATAGTAAAATCATCCTTTTATTTAGCTTCCTTGTCGACCAGCTCTGAATAAGTCTATAGACATAGAATAATAAGCATAGACCTCATCTCTAGCCTCAATCCCATCATGAAATGTCAAGAATTATGATAGTTTATCATGGTGATATTTGGAGACACATGTAGTAAATTTCTAAAATGTGTGTCATACTCAAACACAAATTGATCCCCTAACTCCAAATTTAAGAACTCATGGGACTTATCTTCCCACAAGGTCTCTAAAAAGAAATGTAGATAAAATAGAAACTATGAATTCCCACCATGTGGGATCTTTATGCCTTCTTTTGAGCACCATTAACACCCACCACTTCAAACCAATTCCTACCAGCACATACATGGAAAAACATACTTTAAATGTCTTATGGGTCTTTATAAAATCAAAGGTCCTTTTGATATGACACAACCACTCCTCAGGAACATTGGGTCACTTTTCTCCATGGAACAAAAGTGGATTTTGATTTATAAACTTATGAGCATGGTCCACAATCATATCCAGTATTTACCAGCAAATTGAACCATGGATTGGATCAGATGAATCACTGAATCCTCTAAATTCAGATTAAGAGGAGGGTTCTCCTATATGGTGTTCTCTAAAGCACCCTCTTTATTCCTGGATGATATTTATCTAGTATTCATATTCTATCAAACACAATAACACAAGAACTATAAAAACAATTCAGTATAATACCATATCAAAAATCACAAAGGAAACCACCATCATAGTTAACATCAGGAAACACTTTTATCTCATGCCACTCAAAATGATAAAGAAGTCAAAAAATCAAAAAATTAAATCATTTCCCACTATGCATAGTTTTTCCTCATTATTAGTAAAACCATGTGCCAGACTTTTGGGTGTTATAGGAGTTGTAAGTAAGTGGTGAATGGGCTATGCACCATTACTACTAATGGTGTGAAATAACTAGGAACCTCCTACAAACACTCTATTTCACTCCCAAAACTCAAATTTCCCTACATATTTCTGAGGGACTCAACAAAGATTGGTAAATACTTTAAAATCTCACAAAAACCAATATCTAGGCACATATCATACACAAAACCCATACCACCCTTGTAAATTTGAGGTTCAAAATGAAAAATATCTTTAAAGATACTCCCTTATTCCTACCTCTTGAGTCCCATCAATCCTAGATAATGTCTACCACTGATTCCCAAATAGAAAACAGATCTAATATGATTTGTCATAACCTGAACATTTGTGGGCCATGAACCAATTCATCTAACCAAATGGTTCTCCTATAATACCTAAATAGACTTACCACCACACAATATTCTATGAAAAATCTATGTCACTTAACAGACTAATGATTAATACCATAATCCAACACGTTTTATTTCAATATTTTTTGTCTGTCACACACTCTAGTAAACTTCCTAGGTGGTCACTCACCCTGTCCCTATTCTAGGCCAAGTATTTCTAATTATAGAGCTCAAATCAGGTAAGCTCACAAAAATAAAGGTTCACCTTGATAACATGGGAAGTAAAATTAAGCCTTCTATGTATCATATTTATAGAGGTTTCACACCATACACACCTTTAAATAAAAATGATCACCTTTTTTCACTCCAAACTTCAAACCAATGTACTGTCTCTACACTTCCAGCTGGATATTGTCACTGATACCATTTTTCAATGAACCAAATTGGTCCAACCCAACCTGACACCTAAAGAAAACCCATCACATTGCCTGATGTGTATTGTTTTTCACCATGATCTAGTGATAGGAAACCATCATAACCAAATCTCTCATGGGAACAGTTTCTCCCATGGTAAACTGGAATAACCCATCCATGAAATGGGATGAACACACCAATATCATTAGAGTCAACAAGAGTAAACAAACATCTAGGGAAATGTAGAATATAAAGTGAAGATATTATAAACCATAACGAACCTCAAATAAAATTATTCCATTATAGAACATATATATATGGTATCTCAAGTCAAAAGCAATGAAATCAAAATTAGGGGTACGTGACCAAATAAGGCATGCATATATGTATCCCTAGACACAAATTCAATAAATGACTCTATAAGATACAATCCCTATGAGACTACATATCCTCCAAAAAATATAAATAGTAGTAATAAAGAAGATCCACCTGAGTATATGGTTCCCTTTACTTTACATGTTTCGTACAAAAAAATGTCTAAATACACCCAATGGTATATGTCGGGTGTGAGGTACAAATCCCAATTGGATAACACTATGAACAAGCACCCAATAATCAGATATGGTCATAACATATATCATCACATCAAACATGGAGCTAAATAAATTAAATAAACATATAAAATATTCTAGAATGAGTAATTTTGTGACACCCCAATCTTCCATGGTACGCATCTCTTTGAATGATGCAATAGCTTGCGTTGTATGAAACTTCAAGTTCTAGCACACCATGACCAAAAAAACTAGCCATTGTGAATAGTAGTACCCACTTTTTTAAATTTTATAAATTTTATTTTTCAAAAAAGACTTCATTTTTGGATTCGTAATATCAAAATTAGCTTAGGGTGAATTTTTTTATCTTTCTGAAAACATTCAATTTTTGATGAATTGTGAAAAACACTACGTTATTCTTTAAAACCAGCATTTATTTAAATAATAATTATTTTTATTTAAATTTATTTTAAAGTAAAAATTGATACAAAATACCTATATTAGTTCAATGTAATTCATTGGACTCATTTTATAATAAGATTAGATGTATAAAATGTTTTGATTTTTTAATGTCTTTTACCAACCTTCTAGGAACATTTTAAAATTTGCATAAAATGAAATTTTACCACTTCTATTAATTGAATTTTAAAAATCTAAGAGACACGATTGACATCAATATGTAAAATGTGGTTCACTAAGATGAAAATAATTTTTGGTGAATAGTAACATTTGAAGTTTATTTACCACGGTTAAAATTGAATAGGGTAATTAAAGGTAAAAATGATATTATAATTACCCTACATCATGTCCTAGATCTATTGGATAAGATTATTACTACCATAATCGTTATTAGGAATAAAATATTATCCTTTTGGTCTACTTGGATTATATTAGGGCATTTATTATTATTTTATTTAAAGAATAGTTAAAAGTGTTAAATTCAAAGTTTAATAACTAAACCATTCAAATATTGGGATATACAAAAGATAAATTAGACTATAAATATTCATTATAAATATAAATATATTTCCTACATAATGGTAATTTATTTATAATTTTTAGACATTAAATAATTAAATTTATTTATGACACAATGATGATGCAACAATTACATTATTATTGAATGATTAAAATAATTGATATTATAAATATTAATATAAATATAAATTGAGAATTTTGATGTATTCCACAAATTTTATAGGTTAATATGACATGTTATAGTTGATTAGATAAGTGTTTTTCAAATTGATAATGTTTTTATGACTTTCACAAAAACCAAATACTAAATAGTTTCAAAATTGACATAAATGAGATTTTAAAACAAATACTATATTATTAATTTATATAATATTTCTAAAAATCTATTATTCGGACAAAGGACTTAGATAAGGTTATATATGTCAATAATGAACCACTTGGGGTTCTCTTGGCTTTTTATAGTAAGTTTATTAACAATTTATTATAATAATACAAGAATACAAGGTAAAAGTTAAACTATTTATCTAAGAGTTAAATCTAAAATATAAAGTTAATATGGTGTTATAAAGCTATATAAAACCTATTGGTTGAGAGTTTTTCGACCCAAGACAACCTTATCCTCGAAATAAATCCTTTTGGATCCATTATAAACAGAATATGATTGTATAATAAAATAATATTTCAATCTCTTCCTAAAGTGACCCTCACCTCTCTTATAAAAGGGTACTTCCCCTTATCTTAATTTCACACCTCCAACGCCATTTGGATCAGCCACACCCTGATCAAATATCCTCCCCAAAACCCAAAACTCAACCTATAGGAATTAATTTGATCAGAATCCAACCTAAGGATCCCTTTAGATCAAATCAAAAAGAAGAACCCGAAGAAGAGGTAATTACTTCTCACCTCTTTCAAAGTTCTTTTCTTATTACACTTCTTATTTATTTGTTTTTTACATAATAAAATAATAAATCCAGTAACTTTTACATACATATATGTTATTATAAATATGGAAAAACAATATTCATTATTCTATCCATCACATGAATTAAAAAGTCATCGTACGTGGGTACGTACGGCATACCGTCTCCACGTCGTCGTGTAGTTTTTATTCAACACTTATTTATTTGGGAGGGTATAATAATGAGTATAATTAATGTAAGTAATAAATATAACATGATAATGATTCTGTATATACCATCCAATTACATACAATTTCACCACTAATAGAATGATATTGTGTCTCGTGCATACATACGGATTACCGTCTCCAGGAAGGCGATGAGATTCATTCCCCATCGTAACCATTCAAGAATAATTTCTAACTGATGATTATAATAATGTTTCATAACTTAATATCATTTTTTGTATGAATCAAATACATCCTATCCATAACAAACCTGACTTATATAAAAAACATATAAAGTAAAATGAATTAGTTAACACCCGAAACAATGATACTACTGAAATATTATTAACAAAGTAATATTAATAGATCATATATGATATCATATTTATGTATGTGGTTCTTGTATAATGTAATAAAAATTACTTAGATATTATACTTGAGGTTAACATACCCTCGATCAAGGAAAATTACAAGGTAAGCGTTGATTTTACAGTCTCTTTATTATCCTAGGTTGTTTATATATAGGTATCTACTGAGACCTCTTTATAATCCACATCCATGTTTCATAAATATGTATTTCAAAACATTTTTACTATTTGATAGACTATGGGTTAAAGTCATTTATACCCTCATTTTAATTTTTATAAAATGGTTTGAAAGGAATCTTTTCGTTGTTTTCCAAATAAGATACTTTATGTCCTTTTTGAAAAATTAAGGTAAGAATGTTTTTTAACTTATACGGTGGGTGTAGCTATTTTCCCCGTTATAACACCTTCGAAGCTTCCCATAAAAGATTATAAGAATATTTCCAAAATAAATTTTTTTCTATTATAATTATTTGACTTTTAATTGATTTAAAAATAGAAAGAAATATTCCTCTCAAATAGTTTTTATTTCATCTATGTCAGCATCCTTTGATGGATTTTACACTTGTTTGAAGTTTATTTATTATGATAAAATCATCCATATTGTATTGAAGGTTTTGTGATAAGTTTGACTATGGATGTGTTATTTTTATACCATTCATGGTTTATGGTTAATGTACTAACATTTCGTTTGATGGTTTTAATATGAATGTTTATGTTATGTTTCAACCATTTCATATGAGGAATTCATTAGATGTAGTAAGTGACAGGTGGAGCTCACTATAGCTCCTTGATGCATCGGTAGGTCCCATGGGACAAACTAGTGTCTTGGCACAAGTCATTGAAAAATTCTTATTTGTATTCTGGGAACAAGTCCTTGACTATGTGGTTATGGTGTCCAACATTATGCATTCTATCATTTTGAAATTGGATATTGATATTACATGTGATTATTTGACTAGTAGAATATCCATGTTAATAAGTAAATGGAATTATTTTATTTATCTTTGACTTATTATGTTTATGTTTAAGGTTAAAATTATTCTATTTTAGTCTTATACATAGCTTTAAATGTTTATTCTTATTTATGATAGTTTCTGCTATATTGGTATCCTTACTGAGCATTTGAACTCACCCCATTATTATGTTTTATTTTTTCCCCGATGCGAAGATGTATATTATGATTAACCTATAGAAATAGGATAAGGTATGTAAGAGTGGTCAAAGGGGACATAATGTTGTTTTTTAATTTAATGATGTAATGCAAAACTTAGGTATGTATCTAGTACTTCCAAGGATATACAATTGATCGGTCTTTCGAGACATGATTCCCTATATCATGTCAATGTTATGTAATAATTTACCGACTCTGGGTAAGTGGGGTCGGGGCATTACAGTTGGTATCAATGGATGTTTAGTAGAAAATTAGGAAACTGGATTTAGAAAAAATCTGATTAGATAACATTACCCTAAGATAGAATTTCAGGATTTGTATAGATGAACTTCCTAAAATTTTGGTAATGTGGTGATTTTGTGAATTTTTCAAGAAATACATCCCTGTCTAAATACGAGCAGGTAGAGAAGGCTCTAGAATAGATGTACCTAGTAGTGAAAACTCTGATAAAGAGTTTCGGGCTTGACATGGGGTATCCTGATACATGAAAACATGACTTGTTGCACTATTGGTTACGACACTCTCGAGGGATATGGTTTGGATAATTCACATTTTATATAAAAACAATTATGAAAGATTTATGAGTAAATAACTCCTCAAAGAAAACATTTTTTATGATTATGGATTATATGCATAAACTGTTCAATTTAGGTTTGGTATTTTACTAGTTTGGAATTATGTATTGTGACTCGTAAACTAATCTAGTGTATGACATTGTTTATAAATACCACATAGTGGAAGGAATTGAAACTATATAAACACATGTAATCCATGTAGGGATTTCCATCCTACTCAAGATAATTATAGTGGAGTTGGAGATTTAACCATTTCCGAACAACTTATAACCATACTGGGATAACTCACTCAGGTTGTGAATAATAACCTTATCTGCATGGATCACCCTGACCCACAATGTGGAGGATTAATTTTAGACCGACTCATTAGGAAACAACCACAAACATTCAGTGGGACAACAAATACATTTGTAGATGAGAAAAGGATCAGTTCCTTAGAGAGAATATTTCATGCTTTGGGGAGTAGCGAAAGGGAAAAAGTTGTCATGACAGTTTATGTCCTCACAGAAGATGCAGATCAATGGTCGGCATTAATTTAAATCACAAAGGAGGATGAAGAAGTATCAAATATGGAATGGAGGGAGTTTAAATAACTTTTCATTGAAAAATAACTTCCTCATGACCATCAAGAAGATATGGAAAGACAATTTCTAAGTCTTAGGGAAATTGAGGATGAGAATGTCGCAAAGTATGAGGCTAACTTTAAAAGGTTAGCAAGGCATTCAGTAGATTTTATACCTAACCCAAGGAGTAAGATTGATCGATTCATTGATGGGTTAAATCCATTTATTTGTCAAGAATTAGTCTCACAATCCATCTCATCGTACGAAGATATCGTCTCATGTGCTATCCAGACAAAAAATCAATTCCTGAAGCCTTATGAATTTAAAGAAATGCAAGAGAATAAGAGATATGCTGAACACTCTCAAAATGGAAATAATGGGAAGAACAGAAAATTTTAATTTCCATCCTTTGGTAAATGTGGGAAGAAACACACTGGTACTTTCCTGAAGGGAATGGGAGTCTGTTACAATTGTGGTGAAAAAGGCCACCATGCTCATGATTTTAAGGGAAAGAAAGAGGTTTTCAATGTTGAATGCAACAATTTTAGAGAAATGGGGCATTATGAAAATGAATGTCCTAATATCCAAGGAAACTTATCTCATAATAGGTGAAGGGAGAAAGGCCAAGATTATGTGGTCACTACTGCTAAGTTTAAAGCTCCGAATGATGTGGTGGTATGTGATTTAATGGTTTCCTCAAATTTATCCAATGCTTTATTTGATTTTAGATCATCACATTGTTTCATATATTCCTAGTTTTCTATGAAAACAATATATTTCCAATTTGATTTAACAAGGAGGTCGTCAGTCAAAACTCTTAAGGGGAGTATCATTGTAACAATGTTTTGTGAATCAGTTACCATTAGGTCATATAAACGTGCTTTATCTACAAATCTCATCATCAGTACCATGATTGAATTTGATATAATCCTTGGTATGTATTGCCTTTTGGACCATGATGTGAAAAACATTTTTAAGAAGAACGCGGTTAAAATTTTAGATGATGGTAATGAGTACCTTATCTTTAGATCATAAATGTCACCATCTTATTCTTATCCAGATCCACCCCTAGTAGCTCCACGAAATTCAATTTTTTTAGAGGAAGATAATGAAATAAATACAGGTGAGGAAAAGAATGCTCAAAAAAGGATGTACCTATTGTGTGAGAATATGTTGATGTTTTCCCAGAGGATTTAACTAGACATCCTCCAAAATAAGAAATTGATTATTCCATTGACTTAATTCCTGGTTCAAGGCCCATATCAAAGTCCCCTTATATAATGGCCACTGTGGAATTATTGGAACAAAAGAGACAACTATAGGAATTGAGTAATAATGGATTTATTCACCCTAGTGTTTCTCCTTGGGGAGCCCCTGTTTATTTTGTTATGAGGAAAGATGGATCTATGAGGTTGTGCATTGACTACAGGGAGATAAATACTATAACAATAAAGAACATGTATCCCCTACCTTGCAATGATGATTTATTCGACCAACTTTATAGAGCTCAATATTTTTCAAATATTGACCTTCGATCTGGATATCATCAGTTGTGTGAGAAGAAAGAAGCCATTCCGAAGACATCATTTCATAAAAGGTATGGGCATTACGAGTTTACAGTAATGCCTTTTGGACTGAATAATGCACCCTCTGTCTTCATGGATCTAATGAATCGAGTTTTTAAGGAATATATTGATGATTTTGTAGTGTTATTTATTGATGATATCTTGGTATACTCCAAAACCTATTAAGATCATGAAAATTACTTGTGCACTATTCTAAAAACTCTTTGAAGAAATGAATTATATGGGATGTTTAGCCAGTGTGAATTCTGGCTTCAGGAGATCTTTTTTCTTGTCCATATTGTCTCTAAGGATGGAATCTCTATTTATCCTTCAAAGACAAAGGAAATACAAGAATGGACAACACCAATTATTATAATTGAGGTAAACAGTTTTATTGGTTTAGCAGGATATTATCGGTGCTTCATCAAGAATTTTGCATGATTGGATAACCTATAAACCAAGATCACACGTAATGGGGTTAAATTTGTTTGGACAAAAGAGTGTGATTTTTTTTTGAATAATTGAATAAAATATTAGTTAATGCTTCAATATTAACTCTACCATTGGGGAATGATGGGTTTGTTATTTATATTGATGCTTCCTATAAATGACTGGGTTGTGTCCATATGAAAAAGGATGGGGTAATTACTTATGCATCACGACAGCTAAAAATTCATGAAAAAAAACTATCCCACTCGTGATCTTGAGTTAGCAGCTAAAATATTTTCCTTGAATATATGGAGACACTATCTCTATGGTAAAAAATGTGAGATATATACTGATCACAAGAGTTTGAAGTATATTTTCTCACAAAAAGAACTCAACGTGAGTCAAATACAATGGCTTGAACTACTCAAATATTGTGATTTCACAATACACTACCACCAAGGGAAGGAAAATAAGGTGGCAGATACTTTGATCAGAAAAGATCCTTGAGTTTTGAATAAGATAAGAGTAGAAAAGGATCCTATGTTCATGGATATAGTAAAGATGGATATGGGAATAATCATTAAATGTGAAACATCAATACTTTTTTAACTGGTTGCCAAGCCATCTTTACTGGAAAGGATAAAAAGTTCTCAGACTGAAGATGGAGAGTTTCAAAATAAAATTAAAGCTGTGAATGATGGGAGATTGATTGACTTCATATAGGAAGATGGAATTTTGAAATTTGGGAAGAGGCTTTGTGTTCCAGATATACCTGATCTAAAAAGGTAATTGTTGGATGATACTCATATCTCAAATTTCTCTATACACCATAGTAGCACTAAGATTTATTGATATTTCAATGAAAATTTTTGGTGGGACAACATGAAAAAAGAGATTGCTAATTATGTGTCATGATGTATGTTTTCTCAACAGGTTAAGGATTGAAGACAACATCCTGGAGGACTCATGAAAACTCTTCACATACCTGAGTGGAAATGGGATGATATTATGATGTACGTTTTCATGGGACTACCAAATACTCCTAGAAGTAATGATGCAATATTGGTCATTATTGATCGTCTTACCAAGTGAGAACATTTTCTTACTATAAGAGAATATTAACCCCTTGAACTTTTAGCAAGACTATATATTAATGATGTTTTAATACTTCATGTCATACCCTTATTGATTTTTTTATCTTGATCCCTGTTTCACATCATGATTCTAGAAAAGTCTTTAGAAATCCCTAGATACTAAACTTCATTTCAGTATGGTATACCACCCTAAAACTGATGGAAACTCAGAAAAGACTATTCAAACCTTAGAAGACATGTTGAGATCTTACTCGCATGACTTTCAAGGTATGTGGGATCAATATTTACCACTAGTAGAATTTTCCTATACCAATAGCATCCATTCAAGTATTTAGATGGAACCATATAATGCTTTATATTGAAAGAGATGTCGCACACCAACTTGTTGGGATGTTGTTGGTGAAAGAAAAATTATAGGCCCATAAAATGTTGAGGAAATAATAGAAAAGTTTAAGATTTTCTAAACCCACAACAAAGCATTTAAAAGTAGGAAAAAGAGTTATACCAATAACTGAATGAAGGATTTGGAATTTCAAATACGAGATTAGGTTTTCTTTAAGGTATCTCCATGTAAGGGTGTTTTACAATTCAATAAGAAGGGTAAATTATGTCCTAGGTACATCGGAGCTTTCAAAATTCTAGAATTAATTGGAGTTGTAGCTTATCATTTGGAAATGCCACCAAGTCTCTCTAAAGTTCATGATGTCTTCCACATATCACTATTGAGAAAATAAATTCATAACCCAGTGCATGTACTCACCTATGAATAAATAGAACTGGAACCCGATATAACTTATTTCGGAGAGCCAACCAATATTCTTGATACCAGAGCAACAGTGTTGAGAAACCAGACTAATCGTCTAGTAAAACTTCTATGAAGAAACCATAAGATGGAAGAGGCAATGTGGGAACCCAAGGAACATATGATGAAGAACCACCCAAATATTTTTATGTAGTAATATTCTATAAATTTTGAGGAAGAATTTATTTTATGGTGGGAATAATGTAACTCCCCAATCTTCAATGATGTGTTTCCCATGGAATAGTGCAATAGCTTGTGTTGCACGCAACATCAAGTTCCAGCACAACACAACAAATCAAACAAGACGTTATGAATAGTAATACCCACTTTTTGAAATTTTATAAATTTTATTTTTTAAAATGGACTGCATTTTTGTATTCGGAATATCAAAATTCTCTTAGGGTAAATTTTTGGTATTTTTCTGAAAACATTCAATTTTTGATGAATAGTGAAAAACACTACATTATTGTTTAAAACTGACTTTTATTTAGTTAATTATTATTTTTATTTAAATTTATTTATAAATTCAACATAGATACATAATACCTAAATTATTTCAATGTAATTAATTTGAGTCATTTTATAATAAGATTCGATGTACAAAATTTTATTGAATTTTTTAACGTCTTTTACCCACCTTCTAGGCACATTTGAAAATTTGAATAAAAAGTAATTTTACCACTTCTATGAATTTAATTTCAAAAATACAAGAGAAGAGGTTGACATCAGTATGTAAAATGTGGTTCAATAGGTTGTAAATATTTTTCGGCGAATATTAACTTTTGAATTTTATTTACCACTGTTAAAAGTAAATAGGGAAATTAAACATAAAATGATATTCTGATTACCCTAAAACATGTCCTAATTATATTTTATCTGTGTATGTATACCATAATAAACTTTAGGAATAAAATATTATCATTTTGGTTCACTTATATTAAGTTAGGACATTTATTATTATTTTATATAAAGAAGAGTTAAAAGTGTTAAATTCAATGTTTAATAACTAAACTATTGTTAATATTAGTTTATACCTACGATAAATTTGACAATAAATATTAATTATAAAGATAAAAATATTTCCTACAAAATGGTATATTAATTATAATTTTTAGACATTAAATAATTAAATTTATTTATGACATAATGATGATGTAGTAATTACCTTATTATTGAATGATTAAAATAATTGTTATTGTAAATATTAATATTATTATAAATTGAAACTTTTGATGTATTCCAAGAATTTTATAGGTTAATATAACATGTTATGGTTGATTAAATAAATGTTTTCAAATTGATAATTTTTTTATAACTTTCACGGAAACCAAATACTAAATAGTGTCAAAACTGACATAAATGAGTATTTAAAACAAATACTATATTATTAATATATATAATATTACTAAAAATATAAGGTTAACCCAGAGGACTTATATGAGGTTTTATAAATCAATAATTAAACACTCGGGGCTCTCTTGTATTTTAATTCTAATTTTATTAACCATTTACTATAATAATACAAGAATACATGGTAAAAGTTAAACAATTTTACTAAGAGTTAAATCTAAATGATAAGGTTGATACGGTGACCTAAACCTGTCTAAAACCTATTGGTTGAGTGGTTTTTGACCCATACCCACCTTATCCTAGAAATAAATCCTTTTTTATCCATTATAAACTGAATATTATTATATAATAAAATAATATTTCAAGCTTTTCCTAAAGTGACCATCACCTCTCTTATAAAAGGGTACTTCCCCTTCTATTAATTTCACACCTCCAAAACCATTTGGCTAGGAAAACCCCAACTCAAATATCCTCCCAACTACCCCCACTTTAACCTAGAGGCCTTAATTTCATCATAATTAAACCTAAGGATCCCATTTTGATCAAATCAAAAAGAAGAACCCGAAGAAGAGGTAATTACTTCATCACTTCAAAGTTCTTTTCTTCTTCCACTTCCTCTTTCTTTGTTGTTTATATACTAAGAAAATAACTCCAGTACCTTACAAATACTGAGATGTTATTATAAATATGATACAACCATATTCATTATTCTATGAATCCTATGAATGACAAAGTCACCATACGTGCGTACGTACGGCTTACAGTCTCCATGTCGTGGTGTAGTTTGTTATTCAACACTTCATTATTTGAATGGGTATAATAATGATTATAATTGATGTAAATAATAAATATAACATGTTAATGATTATGTATATACCATTCAATTACATAATATTTCACCACTGATAGAATGATGTTGTCACTCGTGCGTACGTACGGATTACGGTCTGCAAAAACGCGATGAGATTTATTCCCCATCGTAACCATTCAAGAATAATTTTTAATTGATGATTAAAAATAATGTTTATGAACTTAATATAATTTTGTATATGATTCAAATATATACTATCTATAGCAAACATTACTTACATAACAAAACATATAATGGAAAATGATTTAGTCAACACCCAAAATAGTGATACTACTGAAATATTATCAACAATGAAATATTAGAAGATAGTATATGATATAATATTTATGTATGTGGTTATTTTATAATTTAATAACAATGATATAACTATTATACAGGAGTTTAACATACACTAGGTTAAGGAAAAGTACTAGGTAAGTGTTAATTTTACAATCACTTTATAATATGAGGTTGCTAATATGTAAGTATCTACTAGGACCTCTTTATCATCCACATTCGCGTTTCTTAAAAATGTATTTTTACACATTTTTACTATATACTCAACAATGGGTTAAAGTAATTTATACCCTCCTTTGACATTTTATAAAAAAAGTAAATGTAATCTTTTCGTTTTTTTCCAAACAATGTAATTTATGACCTTTTCGACAAATTAAGGTAAGAGTGTTTTTTTAAACATATACGGAGGGTATGACTATTTTCAACCGTTATAACACCTTAGAAGCTTCCCTTCCAAGATTATAAAAATATTCAAAAAATAAATGTTTTATTTTATAATTACTTTACTTTTAAATTATTTTAAAATATAAAGACACATTCCACTCAAATAGTTTTGATTTCATCTATGTCAACATCATTTGATGGATTTTACACTTGTTTTAAGTTGATTTATTATGATACAATATTCCATATTGTATCAAAGTTTTTGTGATATGTTTGACTGTGGATGTGTTATTTTAATACCATTCATGGTTTATGGTTAAATTATTAACATTTCTTATGGTAGTTTTAATACGAATGTTTATGTTATGTTTCAACCTTTTCATATGAGGAATTTATTGGACTTAGTATGTGATAGGTGGATCCCACAATAGCTCCTCGATGCATAGGTAGGTCTCATGAGAAAAACTAATGTCTTGGAACAAGGCCTTGAAAAAATATTGTTTTTAGTCTTCGCACGAGGCCTTGACTATGTGGTCATGATGTCCAGCATTATACATTCCATCATTTTGAAATTAGCTATTGATATTACATGTGATTATTCAACTAGTAGAATATCCATGTGAATAGGTAAATGGCATTATTTGATTTATCTTTTCCATATTATGCTGAAGTTTAAGTTTAAAATTCTTGTGTTTTAGTCTTATACATTGCCTTAAATTTTTATGCTTATTGATGATAGTTTCCACTATATTGATATCCTTTATAAGCATCTGAGCTCACCCCTTTCTTATGTTTTATTTTTTCAAGGGTGAAAAGATTTATATTACGATTAACCTATAGGAATAGGATAAGGGATATAATAATGTTCAAAGGGGACACAATGTTGTTGTTTTTTATTTCATTACGTAATTTAAAACTTATGTATGTATCTAGTAATTCCATCGATACTAAACTGATCCATCTTTCGAGACATGATTCCACATATCATGACAATGTAATGTAATAATGCACCGACTCTGGGTAACTAGGGTCAGGGCATTACAAATATGAACCATATGATCTTACCATTATTACTATAACAAGTTAATATAAATAATTATTCAATCTTGCAATCCAATAATGTAAAATCTCATGGTCTTCCCCGAGCCCAAATCTAAGATCTCCCTTAGTCTCTCAAAAACCAATCATAGAAGCTCTCATGGTCTTCCTACCAAAAGTATCTCATAGTCCCTTGGAATGAAATGAACATTCACATGTTCTTCCCTATAAAGGCTCTCACGGTCCCATGAACATCCCCTCACTCACACCTCAGATGACCCATGTGCTAATTCTAGCCAACATAATCTCAAAAAATATTCATATAGTCAAAATCCATTTTAAAAATCATTTTCACACGTAAATATGACCATTTTAATGAAAAAAACTTCCAAAAAGGGAAAAAAATTCAAAAAAAATAGAAATCTTTTTAAATCCATAAACCCCTTTGATCCATTTAAATAGACACTTTGGGTGCACACATGCAACCCCTATTTGGAAAACCAATTTTAAACACCCAAATTTACAAACCAATCCCCAAATCACATCAAAAATAGAATATGAATCAAACATAAATCATTTCAATATAAATTTAATCAATCCAAACAAAACGGTGATTAGAAATTTAAATTCAATCCTTGGAAAATTTTCTTAAATAGAGACACATGTTGTGGATTCTCTTTCAACCTCATCACCTTCGAAAATGAACACTCAAAATTAGAATATCAAGGCATCATACACCTAATCCACAATAAAGATAACCAACCACCCATCACACACCCTAGATTCAGCTTACACCCCTTCTAGGGTTACACATATCATAAAAATGGGGGAACATGGATTGATGAGGGGGGGAGAAAACTCAAATAAATTGTCCTACCACAAGAAAAATACCAAATAACCAACTAGAAAAGAACCACCAAATGAGAGGGGAAGTTCCAAAACCAAGGATAAGTGGTTATTCATGATAGGGGAAATATGGATAAAACCATTGAAATGGGTAGGGGTATAGTTATTTACCATTTTGACACTCCCTTTTTCAAAAAATTATGAAAATCATAAAAGGAAAATACCTTATAAATAAATAGGTAAAAAAAGGCATCAAGGGATACAAGTTACCATGTTTGATCAATAAAAGACATGTTCACATTTTGAAATGTCCCACAGGTCTAGGAAGATTGATAAACATTCATGATTTTCAAGATTCTTGAAATTCCAACATGCCTGGAAAACCCACATAAGTCTAACTTGCATTAAATGTTAGCAAGATCGATCGGCATGATGTACATGAATGAACTTTCATTATATAAGTATTCCATAACCCTTTTGAAATATGTCTGATGTGATTTTTATCCAAAAGGGATATGTAGAAACCTCCCTATTTTTCAAACCCATCACCGAAAACATACCCTAATCTTATCTGTAAAAAATTCCCAGTATTGTAACATTCAACTCAGAGGACTATATTTCTTTATGGTCCCTCTATCACCCCCTTTATTAGACTATATTACTAGTGACACCATGCTTCCTACCTGAGAATTTTCATCCCATCCATGTATCTTGGGTCCTTTCATCATAAGTGAAAACCTAGCTTTTTTTATGAATCTTCCACCTAGATGACCTAGCCACATGATGTTAAATTGTATATTATGGTCCTTGCAACAAGAAAATTAAAGGTAAGATGTTTTCCATTAAGTAGCACTGAACTACCTGGGTTCTATATCCTCTCATGAGGTCATGTATGAAGAACCTCTCTTGGGCCCAATCTGGATGGAGAACCTTGGATATATACATATGGTTCCATTGATGAAGAACCTCAAATACATACAAATGGTTTTACATTGATACGTGTCTATAATTGATTTTTCATTTAAGGGTGGCCTATTAAATATCTTGTAATTAAAATAAGGATTCATGAATGTGTATTAAATATATAAATGATTACCAGAGTTGGTAATAATTGCACCAAAAATTGTGGGATGATCCCAAAACCCATTCCTCTTGACCAATGTGATCTCCTCCGTATCATTTTCTAAATACCTAAATTATTTCCTACCTTTTAGAATTAGGTCTGCGAGCCATCATTGTTATGGTAACCATTAAGTGTTTGTGGTTCTATAAACAAACCCTATTAAAACCACCCAAAGGGTAGTAAGAAATGAAAACAGTATCCATATGTAAATGATTTTTCAACTATATTTAGCCCCCCTAAATCAATCATCGAGACCAAATTTCATAAAAAACAATAATAGTAAACTCAACAGGAATTATTTATTTGGCGAATTTTTTTGTGTTTCCCATATATCGGGCCCCTTTTGTACCACTATAAAAAGAGAGTGAGGAAAATATGGATCCATTAAAATAATTATTTATGCTTGAGTTAGTTTATTATGATCCTATTTTAATGGGTTTTATCATTCAATTTTTCTATGTATATATTCAATAAACTTTGAGAAATACTCCCTTCAATCCAATGGAATCCAACCAATTGACATGAACGCATTCATTAGCCTCTATCAACCCAGATCCTCGCCTAATTAGAGGATCCCTTCACATGATCATCATATTTAGTTCCAAGTATCAAATGAATTGTCTAAGGAGTACCACCTCAAAGGTATTATCCTTAAACTAGAAGCCACAAACAAAACCCTTCCATATATGAATCCCCACCATCCATCCACTAAACAATTGTTAGTGAGGAATAAGAAATAAGAACCAGTGATTATTTTAAACCATTTAAGAGCCTCTCTCTAGAAATAAGCAATATATTTCTATCTTATATTAGGGAGTCCAATAATGAGGTCATTGAAAGCCTCATACTTATAATAACGGGTCCCTCTATAGGGATCCTTTTGGAAACAAATTCCTCCTACACCACATGAAATAAATTCCTATGAATATGGAGGACACAACCCCATAGACTATATGTCATGAAATCCAGACCCATGTAACCAGGGTAGACTAGCGATGGTAGAAATCAAACAATTGGGGATGGGATCAAATTCTCTTTCCTACCAAAGAATCCCACCAACAAAACATGGAAACAATTTATGAGAATATGAAAATTCCATCATGTACCCCTAAATACCGAAAACATAGTTTGGTAGAAACTAGATGAACTCTCCAATGAAATATGGAATCAAAAAATGAGAAGATGAAAATTCCTACCCCCATACATCAATCTCGCTAGTATAATCTAGTATCACTTAAACAATTCAGTATAAAAATTCTGGTATCAAACAAGTGGAAAACACATATCATGCCCCCCCCCCACATTGTGATTTTTGGTATATAATCCTAACAAATGGAGAATATGATTATATATAAATCCTTGATCCAACTATGGAATGATAATATATCCTCATTACTTTCAATGAAGTTATCCATCATATCTTAGAAATGATCAAACGAAAGGCATATATCCCTTCTCATATCTTACAAACCTGCAAAGAT
This sequence comes from Viscum album, assembly GCA_963277665.1. NCBI lineage: Eukaryota > Viridiplantae > Streptophyta > Magnoliopsida > Santalales > Viscaceae > Viscum > Viscum album. The sequence continues at coordinate 1,782,191,504 of OY728157.1, forward strand.
ATAAAGATCTCAATGATAGTGGTCATGAGTTTGGCACAAAATCCCACCTTCTAAACTAAGGTGGATCATCAACACAATATAAGAGTCACTTGGGACTAGGAAAATAACCCTACTCTCATCTAGGAGGTTTGTTAGAAATGTTACTAGATAAGTGGATAATTGGATTGGGAATAATCCATGTTCCAACTATGGGTCACTGGTCCACTCTAGTAACTAGTATATGGAAGGAATATATCCCAATCAAAATAACATAATTTTATCGGTGTATGTTAGTAGAAACACATGAGTCCCTATAAATATATCCAAAATAGGAAAGTCACCATTCATAGAACAAGACTCTAGAAGACCAAAAGAAATAAACCAATAAGAAGTCTCTCTAAAAGACATTTGAAAATAAATCACAATTCAATGATCATGATCTACTCAACAATAGAATTATTATGGCCTTAAGACATCTTTCAATCATATCTCAAGATATTACTGATATGTTAACAAATTATTCATATAGTTGTCATTGAAAAGGTCCCCACTATAAATTTTATGCAATTATCTATGGTAGTTCTCCTCATAAAATTTACCATGAATGTCTCATTCATGTTCACTAAATTATTGATCATGGGAACCCATATCTTGATGAGTGAAATGAAACCCCTCTTCATGGTCATAAGATCAATCATAAATAAGGTCATCCCATTTCCATCATTCTCCCTAAAGGTCCTACCTAGGGTATGTGTTTCATAAATTTTCCAATGATCATACATTAATCTATAATGGTATTCCTCCCCATAAAAGAATTTTCTATGAAGGTCCTCCCCATAGTAATATTTTATTTTGAAAATAAGTCCCCCCCTATTTCCAAACCAATGATGAGAAAGCCCTCATATCACGAGGCATGTGGGAACATGAGTCTAGTCGTGTCTGATAGCTTATCACTGACAAGTGATATTCATTACGAACTGGAAGGAAATCTAAGGAAATGTTCCCTCAGATCATCTTCCTTTCAACATAATCGAGGAGATACCTTGTAACCCCACTTCTTAAAACATGGAAGATGAAAAATTCCTTCATTGGTCAGACTGGTTGGAGGAATATTCTATATAAGATTAATTGGATCTATTACTTATGAGGAAAAACATGAATGAAGAAAATATATCGGTCATGTTTTAGACCTTATCCAATCTTATATATGATATTCTAGAAACGTTTTTAGAAGAGTGTGTCCATTATGTTATTTTAAACATATGGATTACTCTTCATCACCTAATGGAAAAACTATTACCTTACGGTGGATATGAAAATCATCTTATGGTAATCTAATAACTATGTTATCAAATAGTCTTAGCTTCCCTCTCAGCTTTTCAATGCCAAAAATCTAGAAAACTATAGGAGGGTCTCTAACATGAATGTCTTGATTCATTAAGAAATTTATGTCATATCATTTTCAATACCCCAACAATTTTCTGAATCAATGGATGGGGTGTGAATAGAGAATTCCATTTTACCTTTCTTCATAATCTACAAGTCCCAGTAGAAGTGACATCATGAAAAACCATTACTTCTTTCCATCTATTAGAAGAAAAAAAAAGATTACAGCCAATGAAATTCTCAGTAGGAATCAGCCTTGAAAAAATCTAAAAAGTGTCAGGATCGATGAGAGTGAGCCATTGAAATACAATTTCATGAGGTATCTAATATGTTTGAGTACACTTCTCACTTAAGGAATACCAATCATCAATAAATGGATCAACCTTTGAAGGAAATCATGTGGCATGTAGATCATATGATGCATCTATATCTTACTTAAAAATGATTACTAAGATCTAGAGAACATTTTCTGATGTTGTGGTCATAGTAATATAGGATAATCCACATCCTTCATGGATAGGGGTATTTTGAGCACATTTTCCCCCTCGATGCCACCAAATTTGTCTCGAGGTGTTACAAAAAAAGGGTTGAGATCATCTCCATCCCATGGGGATATGGGTATTTTTACCTCAACTTCCTCCCAATGGGATTTAGACATTTCCTATTTATGGGGAGTTAAAAATATTGAATCATCCCATTTCATCCTATCTCATGAACTAACTTCCATACTAGGAACATGAAAAAAAATTCCAGAGATTCCCTTTGCATCACCCTTAATCAAACGATTCCATGGGGACCAGTGATGGGGGGGATAAGGCCACATGGAAGACACAAACAAAACCAATCTCTAAATTTTATACTTGATCTTGGTTATCATAGTTATTTTAGTATATATCCCCATTAAAACTGGACCTCTTATCATTATATTATAAATGTGACATAATAGATATGTTATTCATTTATGAATGTCGTCATCACTTCCCAAGTAGATGATACATAGAATTAGGTTAATATAGAGGAACTGTAGGAGGAGGTTATTTTTCATATTACGGTCCACACTGAAATTATTGAAGAATGTGTGCATACAAAAAATCATACACTTTCTATGAATTTGGTTATTCCCTTAACTACTCCACTACTTCCTCCTTAGTGATTATTCGCAAAGGAAAAGTTTAAATGTGTGTCCATATCTCACCATCCACCCGAAGAGGTTGAATTTATCATGCATGAGGAAAGTTTTTCTCAGTATGAGGAAGACATGAATGATTAGATAAAACTCAAGGTAGAATTAATCCAAGGAAACATCCCAACTGAATATACTCTATTAGTAGAGCCTCCTCTCATGCTACTAGTCAACACCCCTCAACAATGAGGGTTCGTCAGAGAAACTGAAATATTGTTAGAACATCCACTCAACATGGGCTAAAAAAACCAATAATATTTTTTCCTCCTTGAAGGAACATATCTGTAGTTCTCCCCATTAGGTACACAACTAAAGTATCATTTGGATTATTTTCATAGGAAATCCCACTATTGGTTACCCACCGTGAGTATAATAAAATCCTATCCTAACCTATTGTTCCCCGAGTTATGGCCCATGCATAGTTTGTTCATCCTCCCAAGATCTTCGATAGTATTGAGTCACTAGAGAATTGATTAGATGATATAGAAGGATGATGTTCACCATTGCAAACAAAGACAAAGCCTTACCCTAAATGGGGGGATGCAACTCTTACCCCACCAAACTTTGGGAATCCTTTATTTTCAACATTAAATAGTTAAAGGGATCTGCAACAACATATAACATGCATTGTGTCTTGGTGTGCCACCCTGTTGAGGAACCTCAATCATCAAGGGTAGAAAAGTTCAGATGTTTCGAATAAACATTAGAGTGACCATCCTTCACCAGATATACTAGTATAACAATCGAATCAATAAAGGGGTGGGAAGATCTTCATTGACTACTACTCTATAAATTCATATCTATGTTGCATAAGATGTAAGACCCTGACCCTAGAAGCCCTAAGCTAGTGCATTATTACATAACATTGGCATGATTACAAGGAATAAAGTTCCAAAGGACCGAGCAGTTTAGCAGTCTTGGAAAATAGATTACATAAATGAATGTCACATTACACTTTCTAACATATAACAAAGCATAAATAATCCTTTGAGAACACATTTTTCCCTTAGCTTAACCCTACATATCAATCATAAAACACTTCTTGGGATCCTGTAAAAATAAACCATAAGAAAGGGGTGATCTCAGATGTATGGTAAGAGTAAGAAATATAGAGGAAGATAACATAAATATTAGGCATTGTGAATAAGTTAAAACACATGCATTTACAAATAATAAACATGAACACTTTATGAAAGGAATATGAGATGAGTAAATAATTCCATAATAAAACATAGTCATGGGTATTCCACTAGTCAAATGACCATATGAACCATCAATATTATTTTCATAATGAGGGAAATTATAATGTGGGACATTCTGAAACATTTTTTCAATGCCACTTCCAAGACGTCTAAAAATGATTAAGGCCTCGGCCAAAACCATATATCAAATTGGTAAAGACCTTGGAAAATTACACTTATAATTGTATCATGAGACCTACTGATTAATAGTGGAGCTATAGTGGGATCCACCTGTCACTTACTAAGTCCAATACATTCCTCATAAGAAAAGGTTGAAACATAGCATAAACATTCGTATTAAAACTAGCATACAAAATGTCAATAAATTAACTATAAACCATGAATGGAATAAAAATAACCCATATACAATCAAACTTATCAAAAAACCGGAAATAAAATATGTAAGATGTATATCATAGTAAATCACCCTCAAAAAACTGTAAAATTTATCAAAAGATGTTGATATAGATGAAATCAAAACTATTTGAGAGAAATATATATTTCTATTTTGAAATAATTTAAGAGTCCCATAATTATAAAAGAAAAAATTTATTTTTAAAATATTCTTATAAGCTTGTAAGGGAAGCTTTAGTGATGCTATAACTGTAGAAAATAGCCACACCCACCGTATAAGTTTTAAAAAGACAATCTTAACATAATTTTGTCAAAAAGGTCATAAAGTACCTTGTTTGGAAAATGAGGGAAATATTCATTTCAAAACATATAAGTTCAGATAAGGATATAAATTAATTTAACCTATAGTCTAGTAAATATTAAAAAGGTTTTGAAATACATTTTCAAGAAAACACGGATTGGGATGATAAAAACATCCCAGTATATACTTATGTATTAACATTCTCGGATAAGTAAAGAGATTGTAAAATTAACCCTTACCTTGTTCATTTCCTTGATCGAGGGTATGTTAACCTCCTATATAATAGTTAAATCATTGTTATTAAATTATACAAGAACCAAATATATAAATTTGATATCATATATGATATGCTAATATTGCTTTGTTAATAATATTTCTGTTGTATCATTGTTTCAGGTGTTAACTGATTCGTTTTCCATTAAATGCTTGGTTACATAAGCCATGTTTTTTTTTGGATATGATGTATTTGATTCATATCCAAAATTATATTAATTTCATAAAAACTATTTTTAATCATAAAATTAAAATTATTCTTGAATGGTTATGATGGGGAATGAATTTCATTGTGTTCGTGGAGACTGTAATCCGTACATACGCATGAGCCACAATATCATTATACTGATGGTTAAATAGTATGTAATTGGATGTTATATCATATATATAGAATAATTAATATGTTATATATATTATCTACATCATTTATTCTCATTATCATACCCATACAAATAATGAAGTGTTTGAATAACAAATTACACCACGACGTGGAGACGGTACGCCGTACAAACGCACGTATGGTGACTTTTCATTCACAGGATGGACAGAATAATGAATATCATTGTAAAATATTTATAATAACATCATATTATATATAAGTAATTGGAGGTATTAATTTGGTATGGAAACAACAAAGAAAGAGGATGTGGAATAAGAAAATTACATTAAAAGAGGTGGTGAAATTATTACCTCTTCTTCAGGTGTTTCCTTTTGAGTTGATCAAAAGGGCTCTTATGTTGGATTTTTGATCAAAGTACGGTATCTAGGTCTAAGTGAGGGTATTTTGGAGGAAATGGTTAGCATGTTTTGGCTGATCCAATTGGATTTAGAGGTGTGATTTTGAGATAAGGGGAAGTTCCCTTTTATAAGAGAGGTGAGGGTTACTTTAGGAAAAGCTTGAATCATTATTTTATTATACAATCATATTCGGTTTATAATTGCTCAAAAATTATTTATTTAGAGTATAATGTGGGGATGGGTGGAAAACCTATAAAATAATAGGTTTTAGACAGGTTTTGGTTACCATATTAACCTTATCTTTTAGATTTAACTCTTAGTTAAATATTTAAACTTTTACCATGTATTCTTATATTATTATAAAAAAATAGTTAATAAACTTACTATAAATTCCAATTGAACCACAAGTGGTTAATTATTAATATATCTAACCATTCCTAAGTCTTTTGTATGAACCTTATATTTTTAGGAATATTATATGATTATATGATTTATTATTTGTTGTAAAAACTCATTTATGTCAATTTTCACGCTATTTTAGTATTTTGTTTTTGTAAGTCATAACAGCATGATTACCTAAAAAAGAATTCATTGAGTCAACCCTATCATATCATAATAAGATATAAAATTAGTATAATTCATCATACATCTCAATTTACATTTATTTGGATATGTATAATATCTATTATTTTCATCTTTCATTAATAAGGTAATACTGCATCATCATTGTATCATAAATAAATTTAATCATTTAATGTCTAAAAATTATAAATAAAATACAATTATGTAGGAAATATTTTTATCTACCTAATTAATATTTTTAGTCGAATTTATATTATGTATAAACCTATATTAAAAATAGTTTAGTTATTAAACATTGACTTTAACACTTTTAACTCTTCTTTAAATAAAATAATAATAAATGTCTTAATCTAATACAAGTGGACCAAAAGGATCATATTTTATTCCTATGTTTTATTTTTGTCTAAATACACTTATCCAATAGAATTAGGACATGTGTTAGTGTAATTATAAAATAATTTTTTACCTTTAATTACCCTATTTACTTTTAACCGTGGTAAAAGATACTATTCACCAAAAGTTATTTTCATCTTGTTGAACCACATTTTACTTACTAATTTCAACCTTGTCTCTCTGATTTTTTAAATTCCATTAATAGAAGTGGTAAAATTACATTTTTTAAAAAAATTCAAATGCGCCTAGAAGGTGGGTAAAAGATAGTAAAAAGTTTAATAAAATTTTATATATCTAATATTAATATAACATGACTCTAATGAATTACATTAAACATTTATAGGTATTATGTATATATTTTTAACTAATATAAATTTAAATAAAACAACTAATTATTTAAATAAAAAGTCGGTTTTAACCAATAACTCAGTGTTTTTCACTATTTATCAAAAATTGAATGTTTTCAGAAAAAAACCGAAAATTCACTGTAAGCTAATTTTGATATTCCAAATCCAAAAATGAATTTAATTTTTAAAAATAAAATTTAAAAAAATTGAAAAATCGGTATTACTATTCATAATGGCTAGTTTGATTGGTCCTGGTGTGTTAAAACTCCAAATTACATAAAACGAAAGCTATTGCATTATTCAAAGGGAAACGTACCGTGGAAGCTTGGGGTGTTACATTCTCCCCTAATTCAAATAATTTCATCCTTGAATATTCGAGAATATTACGACATAAAAAGATTCGAGTGGTTATTCATCATAAGTTCCTCAGGTTCCCATGTCGCCTCTTCTATCTTATGATTTCTCCATTGAACTTTCACAAGACGGTTCATCTGGTTTCTCAACACTTTTTTTCTGATATCAAGAATTCTGATAGGCTCTTTGCAATAAGACAGGTCGGGTTCCATTTCTATTTGTTTATAGGTGAGTACATGCATTGGTTCAGGCATGTATTTTCTCAATAGTGATACATGGAACACATCATGAACTTTTGAGAGACTTGGCGGCATTGCCAAACGGTAAGCTATAATCCCATTTGGTTCTATAATATCGAAAGTTCTGATGTACCATGGACATAATTTAACCTTCTTACCAAATCGTATAACTCCCTTCCACAGAGATGCCTTCAAGAAAACTTGATCTCTTACCTGAAATTCCAAAGCATTCCATCAGTTATCGGCATTGCTCTTTTTCCTACTTTGAGATGCTTTGATGTGGGTTTGGATAACCTTCACCTTTTCCAATGTTTCCTCAACAATTTATAGGCCTATGAGTTTTCTTTCACCAACATCATCCCAACAAGTTGGTGTGCGACATTTATTTCTAAATAATGCTTCATATGGTGCCATCTAAATACATGAATGGAAGCTATTGTTATAGGAAAATTTAGCAGAGGTAAATATTGATCCCACATACCTTGAAAGTCATGTGATAAATATCGTAGCATGTCTTCTATGGTTTGAATAATCTGATCTGATTGTCCATCAGTTTGAGGGTGTTAGGCAGTACTCAAACGAAGTTTAGTATCAAATTTCTTCTGAAAAAATTTCCAAAATCTTGATGTTAAATGGGGATAATAATCAGAAAAACTTGATAGGGGTACTCCATGAAGTCTTACAGCTTCATTAATATACAGTCTTTTTAGACATTCAAGTGGTAAATCTTCTCTTATAACAAGAAAATGTGCTGACTTGGTAAGACAATAAAAAATGAGCCATATTGCATCATTCCTTCAATAATTCTTTGGTTGTACCATGAAAAATTCCATCGTAATATCATCCCATTTCCACTCTGGTATGGGAAGAGGTGGCATGACCCCTCTAGGATGTTGTCTTCCATCTTTCACTTCTTCAAAAACCATACATCTTAACACATAATTAGCAATCTCTCTCTTCAAGTTGTCCTACCAAAAATGTTCCTTCAAATATTTATACATCATAGTTCTACCGGGGTGTGTAGATAAATTCGACCTATGAGAATCATCCATAAATTCCATTTTTAGATCAGGTATGTCAGAAACACAAATTCTCTTCCCAAATTTCAAAATCACATCTTCAGATACGTTGTTGATCAATATCCCATCATTCACAGCATTAATTTTTTTGGAAACTCCTCATCATCAGTCTGAGAACATTTTATCCTTTCTAGTAAAGTTGGGTTGGAAACCATTTGAAAAGGTATTGATTTTCACCTTCCATGAATGTTCCCATATCCATCATTACTAGATCCATGAACATAGGATCCCTTTTAACACTCATCTTATTCAAAACTCCATGATCTATTCCCCTCAAAGCATCTTCCACCTTATTTGACTTCCTCGGGTGGTAGTTTATAGTGCAATAATAATCCTTGAGAAGTTCAAGCCATTTAATTGGCCTCATGTTGAGTTATTTTTCTGATAAAATATAATTCAAACTCTTGTGATCAATATAAATATCACATTTTTTACCATAGAGTTATTGTATCCATATCTTCAAAGAAATGATTATATCTTATAACTCAAGATCAAGAGTGGGATAGTTTTTTTCATGAATTTTTAGCTGTCATGATTCATAGGCAATAACTCTATCATTCTACATAATGACACAACCAAGTCCTTTCTTTGAAGCATCACTATAAATAACAAAACCATCATTCCCAGATAGTAGATTCAAGATATGAGCATTGACTAATATTCTCTTCGGTTCTTCCAAACATTCTTTAAACTTTATTGTCCAAAAAAATTTAACCACTTTATGTGAGATCTTGGTAAATGGGTTAGCCAATCAAGAAACATTTTGGATGAAACATCGATAATAACCCGCTAAACCAAAAAAAAACTATGTACCTCAGATATACTCGTCAGTGTTGTCCATTCTTGAATTGCCTTGGTCTTTGAAAGATCGACATATATCCTATCCTTAGAGATAATATGGCCATGAAAAGAAATCTCTTAAAGCCAGAATTCACACTTGCTAAACTTCCCATATAATTCATTTCTTCTAAGGGTTTTCAGAATAGTTCACAAGTGATTTTCATGATCTTCAATGATTATTGAGTATACCCTGATATCATCAATGAATAAAACTAAAAATTCATAAATATATTCCTTGAAAACTCTATTCATTAGATCCATGATGATAGAGGGTGCATTAGTCAATCCAAAAGGCATTATTGTAAACTCATAATGTCGTCACCTAGTTCGAAATGTTGTTTTCTAAATGTCTTCCTTCTTCACATACAACTAATGATATCCAAATCAAAGTTAAATCTTTGAAAAATATTGACCTCCATGAATTTGTTCGAATAAATCATCAATGAGAGGTAGGGGATACTTGTTCTTTATTGTTATAGCATTTATCTCTTTGTAGTCAAGGCACAACCTCATAGATCCATCTTTCTTCTTAATAAAAAGTACAGGGGATCCTCATAGAGAAATACTAGGGAGAATAAATCCTATATTAATCAATTCCTCTAGTTATTTCTTTAGTTCCACTAATCCAAAGTGGCCATTCTGTAAGGGGTCTTTGATATGGGCCTTGAACAAGGAATTAAATCAATGGAAAAATCAATTTCTCATTCTGGAGGATTTCTAGGTAACTCTTCTGGAAACACATCAACATATTCTTTCACAATATGTACATCCTCAATTTGAACATTCCTTTACCCACCCATAGATATTCCATTCTCTTCCTCTCTAATAATTGAATTTATTTGAGCTATTGGGGGTCGATCTAGATAGGAATCATGTGGTGGAATTTCTTCTCTAAAGATAAGGTACTCCTTATCATCAAAAAATATTTCCACCTCTGTCTTCTTACAATAAATTTACTCATCATGTTATGAAATCCAATCTATACCGAGCATTATATCAAATTCAATCATGGGTATAATGATGAGATCAGCAGATAAAGAACATTTATATGCCCTAATGGGAACTGATTCACAAAACTTTATTATAATGATACTTCCCTTAGGAGTTCTGACTGATAGATTCCATGATAAATAAAATTGGAAAAATATAATTTTCATAGAAATCTAGGAATATATGAAACAATGTGATGATCCAGAATCAAATAAACAATTGGCTAAACTTGAGGAAACCATTAAATTACCTGCCACCATGTCTTTCGGAGCTTCAACATAAGTAATAGTGATATCATAAGCTTGACCTTGCTCCCTTGTCCTTTTCTAAGGTAAGTTTCCTTGGATCTTAGAAAATTCATTTATATAATTCCCCATTTCTCTAAAATTATAGCATTTAACATTAACATCCTCTTTCATTCCCTTGTAATCACGAGCTTGGTGGCCTTTTTCACCACACTTGTAACAGACTCCCATTTTCTTTAGGCAAGTACCAGGGTGTTTCCTCCCACATTTACCACAGGATGGATATTAAAATTTTCCCTTCTTCCCCTTATTTCCATTTCCAGTGTGTTCATTATATCTCTTCTTCTCTTTATTTTCTTTAAAGTCGTAAGACATAGAGAATTCCATTTCTGTCATGATAGCACATGAGACAATATCTTAGCACAATGATAAGGATTGTGAGACAAATTATTGATGGAGAAATTGTTTTAAACCATCATAGAATCTATAAATCTTACTCCATGGGTTATGTATATAATTTCACACATGCCTTTCTAACCTTGTAAAGTTATCCTCCTACTTTGCAATATTCCCATCTTTCTTTTGCCTCAGACTCAGAAATTTTCCATCCATATCCGCTCGACGGTTACGAGGAAAGTATTTTTATAAGAAAATCTCTTTAAACTCCCTCAATTACATATTTGATATTTCTTCATCTTCATTTTTGTTTTGAATCAATGATCATCATTGATTTGCATCTCCTATGAGGTGATAAAATTCCATGACAACGTTTTTCCTTTTGCTGCTCCCCAATGCATGAAATATTTTCTCTTGGGAAATTATAAATTAATTAGCTATAAATGGATTTGTAGTCCCATTGAATGTTGGTGGTCGTTGCCTCATGAAGCGGTCTAACATTGATCGTCCACTTTGAGGATCAGTGTTCTCTATACAGGTAAGGTTATTATTCATAACCTGAGTGAGTTGTCCCAGTATGGTGATAAGTTGATCAGCACCAGTCACATCACCAACTCCACTATAATTTTCTTGAGTATGAGGTAAATCCCTATATAGATTATGTGCATTGATATGGTTTCCATTCCTTCCACTATGCACCATTTCTATACAATGTCATACACTACATTAGATTATGAATCAAAATACATAATTTCAAACTTGTAAAACACTTAACATAAATTGAGCAGTTTATGGATATAATCTATAATAATAAAAATATGTTTTATTTGACGAAGTATATACTCATTAATCCTTCATAATTGTTTGTAATGAAAATATAAATTATCCTAAGCATATCCCCAGAGAGTTTCATAACAAAGAGTGAAGCAAGGCCCGTTGTTGTGTACCATGATACCCTGGGACAGCCCGAAACACTTTTTCGGACTTTTCACTCCTAGGTACATCTGTTATAGAGCCACCTCTACCTGCTCTCTATCTAGACAGGGATGTATTTCTTGGAAAACTCATAAAATCTCTACATTACCAAAATTCTAGGAAGTTCTACTATACTAATCCTCAAAGTCTATCTTAGGGTAATGTTCTCTAATCAGAGTTTTTCTAAACCTTGTTTCCAAGGTTTGTACTAAACTTCATCTGATACCAACTATATCGCCTAAACCTAGAAGCCTGGAGCCAGTGCATTATTATATAACATTAGCATGATTACAAGGAATCAAGTCCTGAAGTACCGATTAGTTTAGTAGTCTTGGAAAATAGATTACATACATGAATGTTACATTACACTTTCTAACATACAACACAGGATAAAATATACTTTGAGATTTCCATTGTTCCCTTTTATTAACCCTGCATATCAATCATAAAAAAATTATTGGGATCCTGGGAAAATAAACCATAAAAAGGGGGTGAGCTCAAATTCTCAGTATGAGTAAGCAATACAGCGGAAAATAACATAAACATTAAGCATGATGAATAATTGAAAACACATGCCTTTACAAATAATAAACATGAAAACATTATGCCAGGAATATGAGATGAGTAAATAATTTGATAATAAAACATAGTCATGGTTATTTCTCTAGTCGAATAACCACATGAACCATAAATATTATTTTCATAATGAGGGAATGTATAATGCGGGACAGTCTGAAATCAAGTCCTCGACAAAGACGTCTAAAAATAAATAAGGCCTTGGCCATAACCATATATAAAATTGGGAAACACCTTGGCCAATTCCTTGTCTAATTGTCTCATGAGACCTACCGATGCATCGAGGAGCTATAACCGGCTCCACCCGTCACTTACTAAGTCTAATACATTCCTCATATGAAAAGGTTGAAAACATAGCATAAACATTCGTATTAAAACAAGCATAAAAAATGTCAATACATCAAACATAAACCATGAATGGTATAAAAATAACATATCCACAGTCAAACATATCAAAAAACCTTAAATATAATATGGAATATTTTTATCATAATAAATCAACTTCAAACAAGTGTAAAATTTTTCAAATGATGTTGGCATAGATGAAATAAAAACTATTGGAGAGAAATATCTCTTTCTATTTTGAAATCATTTAAGAGTCACATAATTATAATAGAATGAAATTATTTTGAAAATATTATTACAATCTTTTAAGGGATGCATCGACGATGTTATTACGGTGGAAAATATCCGCACCCTCCATATAAGTTAAAAGAAGATATTATTACCTTGATTTTATCGAAAAGGTCATAAAGTACCTTGTTTGGAAAACAAAGGAGAGATTCCTTTAGAAACATATAAGGTCAAATAATGGTATAAATTAATTTAACCCATATTCTAGTAAATATTTAAAATTTTTAGAATTACATTTTTAAGAAAGTGCGGATGTGGATGATAATGATGTCCTAGTAGATACTTAAGTATTAACAACCTCGGATAAAGAAAGAGATTGTAAAATTAACCCCTACCTTATACTTTTACTTGGTTCAGAGTATGTCAACATCTAATATAATAGTTAAATCATTGTTATTAAATTATACAAGAATCAAATACAAAAATATGATATCATATATGATCTTCTAATATTTCTTTTTTAGTAATATTTTAGTAGTATCATTGTTTCGGGTGTTAACTGATTCATTTTCCTTTATATGCTTGGTTACGTAAGCCGTATTTTTTCTGGATAGGATGTATTTGATTCATTTCCATAATGATAATAAGTTCTTAAATATTATTTTTAATCATTAAATGAAAATTATTCCATAATGGTTATGACGGGGAATGAATTTCATCGCGTTCGTGGAGACAGTAATCCGTACGTACGCACGAGCGAAAATATCATTCTATTGATGGTGAAATAGTATATAATTGGATGGTATATGATATATATAGATGAATTAAAATTTAATATTTATTATTTACATTAGTTATACTCATTATTATAGTCATCCAAATAATATAGTTATTGAATAACAAACAACACCACAACGTGGAGAACGGTAAGTCGTACGTACGCATGTATGGTGACTTGTCATTCATATGATGGATATAAACATGAATATGGTTGTACCATATTTATAATAACATCATAGTATGTATAAGTTACTTGAGTTATTATTTTGTTATTGGAACAACAATGAAAGAGGAAGTGGAAGAAGAAAAGAACTTTGAAAAAGTTGGTGAAATTATTACCTCTTCTTCGGGTGTTTGCTTTTGATTTGATCAAAATGGATCCTTAGGCTGAATTTATAATCAAAGTAAGTACTCTAGGTAGAAGTGAGGGTAGTTGGGAGGATAGTTTTGTAAGGGTTTTCTGAGAAAATGGATTTGGTGGTGTGATTTTGAGAGAAGGGAAGTACCCTGTTATAAGAGAGGTGAGGGTAACATTAGGAAACCTTTGAAATATTATTTTATTATACAATAATATTCAGTTTATAATGGATCAAAAAAATTTTATTTATATTATAAGGTGGGGATGGGTCGAAAAACTCTCAACCAATAGGTTTTAGACAGTTTTTGGTCACCATATTAACCTTATCTTTTATATTTAACTCTTAGTTAAATTGTTTAACTTTTACCATGTGTTCTTGTATTATTGTAATAAATGGTTAATAAAATTACAATAAAAATTCAATGAAACCCTAAGATGTTTTTTACTAATATATGTAACCTTACCAAAGTCTTTTGGACAAACCTTATATTTTTAGGAATATTATATGATTTAATAATATAGTATTTGTTTTAGAAACTCATTTATGTCAATTTTGACGCTATTTGGTATTTTGTTTTTGTTAAAGTCATAACGGCATGATTACTTTGATAAAAAATTATTTAATCAACTCTAAAATGTCCTATTATACTATAAAATTAGTTTAATTCATCATAAGTCTCAATTTACATTTACTTCGATAATTATAATATCAATTATTTTCATCATTCATTAATAAGGTGGTTACATCATCATCATTATATCATAAATAAATTAAATTATATAATGTATAAAAATTATAAATAAAATACAATTATGTATGAAATGTTTTTATATTTCTAATGAATATTTATAGTCTAATTTATCTTATGTATAACCCTATATTAAAAATGTTTTAGTTATTAAACTTTGAATTTAACACATTTAACTCTTCTTTAAATAAAATAATAATAAATGAATTATTCTAATCCAAGTGGACTAAAAGGATCATATTTTATTCCTAAGGTTGATTTTGGTTGAAATAAACTTACCAAATAGAATTAGGAATTGTGTTAGGGTAATTATAATATCATTTTTACCTTTAATTACCATATTTACTTTTAATAGTGGTAAACAGAACTCAAAAGTTTCTATTCACCAAAAATTATTTTCCTCTTATTGAACCGTATGTTACTTACTGATGTCAACCGTGTCTCTCATATTTTTGAAATTAAATTCATATAAGCGGTAAAATAAAATTTTATGAAAATTTTAAAATGCGTCTGGAAGTTTGGTAAAAGATAATAAAAAGTTTAATAAAATTTTATAAATCTAATATTATTATAAAATGACTCCAATGAATTACATTGAAAATTTATAGGTATTGTGTATCTATTTTTACCAAATATAAATTTAAATAAAATAACTAATTATTTAAATAAAATGTCTGGTTTAAAAAATAACATAGTGTTTTTCCCTATTCATCAAAAATTGAACGTTTTCATAAAAACACCAAAAAATCACCCAAAGATAATTTTGATATTTCAAATCCAAAAATGATGTCCATTTTGAAAAATAAAATTTATAAAATTTCAAAAAGTGGGTATTACTATTCATAATGGCTAGTTTGACTGGTCGGGGTGTGTTAAAACTCCAAGTTGCATACAACGCAAGCTATTTCGTTATTCAAAGGAAAACGTACCATGGAAGCCTGGGGTGTTACATAAGATAATTGTCCTTGGCCTCTAAAAATGTAGACAACAAGTAAATTAAAGGGTTTCATATTTCATTTCCCGGTGTAATAGTTTGACATGTTCCCTGAATATTCAACTTCCTCAGGAAGATTTTTTTTGATATTTTCATTGAGAATCATATTGATTAACTTTGAACATTTCTTATCAAAGTAACGTTTCTAGGTGAATTTCAAGATCCTTTCACTGTATCAAAATGGTTGAAATATTCTGTTCTGCAAACTAATGGTAACTCCCAAGCCATACCGGCATTATAAGGAATGATGAGGGGTTTAGTGGAAACTGCAATGGTTACTTTAAATAGGCCTCTATGCCAGCTCCAACTCTAAATCTTGCACCTCCTCGCATTGAACCTTATCCTAAATTGTAGAGTAAGAATAAGTTTCCTTATTAGGATTAGATAAATAAACCTAAACATTACCATTTTAATAATGATAAAAAAATTTATTCCTTCTAAGATGAGAAACTTCCCAATTACTTTTTAGTAGCCATGGAAAATAAGTTGTTATAGTTGTTGAAGAACAAGAGCCCAAGAATGTTGGCCTTGATTACTACCTGGATTACTACTCTAAAAATATAATGATGGGGAACACAATCCAATATTTTTATGTCTTTAAAGACATCTTATAAAAAGTTTTTTATTGTGGGTAGGTAAATATGGAAAATCCACCTGTACTAATGGCTTGTTTTTCAGTTGTCACTACAAAAAAATGTGAATGGAAATAAGTTATGAGAAGAAGTAAAAAAAGTTAAATGATAGAATGACCAAGAAAAAAACCAATCAAAATTAGTTATCCTTAATGAATAGTTAAATAAACCAATCATGCCCTAGATCCTCTAACCATGGAAATACCAACTTCATCAGCACAATAGTTGTCTAAGAGACAATCATCCAAAAAGTGAAATACAAGAATGAATAGAAATAAAACATAGGATGTTGAAATTGAACTATGTACATAGTTATAATTAAATCTATCAATCTTAATTCCATCATCCCTAAAAGTGGGGGAACCAACCGAAGAAACATACCATTGGATTTATATGACATGGAAGAATACTCATCAGAATAAGAATTAATATTCGAGCACATTAATATAATTTACTAAATGAATAATTTATTCAAAAATAATTAGACTTATGAACATAAGTTTCCTATACCAAATTGGGTAACCATAGGGAGAGTTCATAGAGGATAAAGAGGCAATGGGATACACAATCATGGATGAACCCAATATTTCTACTATGTACCCACTAGAGTCATTTATACCGCCAAGACTCATGGAACATCCCTTCGAAAAGAACATGGAAATATAGGAAACAATACCATATCCTCTTAGAATCTTCAATACTTTATCATTATGTAAGATCAATGGTAAGGGGTAAAATATTCCAAATAGATCAGATAAATAGGTGGGCTAAGACAGCTAACTCAAATAGCAAAAAAAGTTTCCTCAACATTCACTCAACTACATGATTCACCTACCTAATGCACTTTTAACTCCATAGAAATTATTAAATAATAAATCAACAAGGAAAAATTCAGTACTGTGACTAAAAAATATGACGTTATAATGAATTTGGTTAAATTTACAATGTAATTTTAAATTTTGGATGCTCTTAACTTGTTAAAGGATATCCAATAAGAACTTTTAGAGGCCCTACTAAGCCCTCAATAGTTTTAATACAAGTTTAATGATACTAAGGTATAAGGTGCATGGATTTACCCAATATAATTTCATATATGTTCCATTTTTATATAACATGACAAGGATATTTTGATACAGGGGCACATCAGGCCCTTGTATGAGTCTGTAAGACTAGATGGATGTGACATAAATTGAGATTTCATTAAAAATGGCTCCGAAGTCAACCTCATTATAGTAATAAAATTCTATCAACTAGGACATAATTATAATTATTTCCCACCTTCACATTTGACACTCCAAGTGTATGAAAACAATGAGAAATATCCCCTCATCCAAATTAATCTCAAAACTCAGTTTGGGGACCTAATGTTTGACTCTAAATTTCAGATAGTCTGAAAGGATACAACCTTAAATGTAATACTATGAAGACCTTGGTATCACCAACATGTGACAATTCCTTTATCATATCATCAATGTGTCAATTTTATCATTGAAGAAAAAAATTGTACATTATATGGTGATAAATCTCCATTTGAATCTTGAAAAACTCAACATATTGATGCAGGGTTTTATCATAAGGAAGAGAAAAAACCCATGACCAATGGTTTTACTTTGTTTACCACCCCAAATGGTCTGGAAGTGACCCTGTATAATTTATTCAAGTAACTTGGTGGTAAGTATGTACTACTTATTATCTATAAAGAAGATAATAGATCAAATTCAGACATATACACATCAGTATTTATGGTGTCGATCATGCCATCTAAATCACAAAATTCTAAAAATTTCACTATTACTCATATTAGTGGGTAAAATTAAAGCAACAATGACCATTAATTATCCCTAATAATTCAATAAACACCAACACTATAAATTTAATTGGAATAAATTATTGTGTCACTGTGAAAGAATGTGGATATTTATACCTCTAACTCTAAAAATATTAATTATTATTATGACTCTAACGATCCCCCTCCATAACCTACCAATACTAATTTGATCATAGATAAATAATTGGAGTAAGATGAAGAGGAATATATCCTTAAGGATTCTCCTACAACATCCAAGGATGGTGTCTCCACTATTGTCGATGATGTTTGAAAAGTAAATTTGGGAATATAGAAAAATATATGACCAGCATTGATAATTATAGAAAACTAAGAATAATAACAAGATATATATACTTTATTTATAAAGAATAATTGAGTTTTTTTATCCTATAATTACATATAAATTATATTCATCAGTCCCAATTAGGCCACCAATCACCGTGTACTTCTATAAAATCGTCATGGTTATAAGAAGGTAGCTAGAATAACACATCAGAATCATGCGACCAAATGTCACGAACTGAATCTGGTCTCCATTATACCCGGTGCCAAACTCGGACCATGGAATGTCAGGAATGATGTTACCTATCCCCACTGACTGTAACATGTTCTTGAGTATCATGTATTATGGTTAGGGAACTATTTACCCGATCGAGTTTAGAATCATTAAACAAAAAACAATCAATAAACCAAATCTGAAAATTTATGCCAAACAAGACATAAATAAAATCCCAAACTGATCACATAAGTTTAAACATGACACAATAGGTGAAAATATACCTAAAATTCGCATTAAAATAGCCCAATGGGGCTCCACATGACAAGGAGTTATCACCACCAAGCCGTCTCCACAACACCACACCAAGGGAAGAAACTGACAACTCGAACCGCCATCACACAAAGCCTTTACTTTACCTCCATCAGGCATGATCAAGTATAATTACACACAAGGGGTTTATGTAGGTTGTGAGCCTAATACCAATAGGATGAAACCCAATGGATTCCATATATTAGGCAATACAAGATTAAAACCATGCATGTTTTTGATAAACAAGAAATGGTGGCAATAAATTATAAAGATTGAAACTTTTAAAGGTAAGTAATTTTCAAGGGGAAATTTCAAAGAGTGGAAACATTTAATTAAAACAGGTAATATACTCCATTATCATCCAATAAAACCCTAATCCAATGATAAATACAAAATTTCTAATGAGTAATAATCTCGAGAACACCCCTAGGCACTATTTATTTTTGGGAACCATGTACCTCGTATCTCATTATAAAGTAACCATAGTAATATATGTTATCATGAATGGGAAATTATTTGGGAACATAACCATAACCTATTGGTCCCCAAACATATTCAATATAGTTTTTTAGTGTTGTCAATGTCTAACTTGCTAAGTAAAACAGGGACAAAACCACTCTGGGTCACTAGTGTACTAGTACACATCCACCCACCAACATACATGGGTTTCCAGTTTGTACTCAAATTAATTCCACATGTTAAAAAAAATACAATAGCGTATAACATCATCAGTTCTAGTCACCCACATTCAAAACAATATCTAAACATTCTTTTCACCACTTATATCACTCAATAATATAATTAGAATTTCCATAAAACAACATACAAAAATATAACAATGCTTTGAACATAAAATCCATTTAAAACCCCAGTTTGAACATCATTTGAATTCCAATATTTCACCAAAAAATATTTTAAATCACTGAAACATTTTAATAAATCCATTTTATCAATTAGAATAGAAACCCAAATGATCATACATGGTATATCCATGAAAAACACCCATTTTCACAGAAAAATGCAATTTTAGAACCATTATCTTAACAAACACCACCAAAAATATTTTTTTCACCAATTATTAAGGAATATTAACATTAAAAAATTATAAATACTACAATTCTAAATCATCCAAGATTTCTTACACGTGGAATCACCTACCACAAGTGTCAAAAACACAAATCCTTGTGTGAAAGTTCAACCACACCACGACCGCACAACAAGAGTGTTAAATAAAACCTAAAACCATCAAATTATAATAAGAACCCTAATATCATCCCCTAATTTTGAATCAATACTTTTTGGAAAATAGGAACTTCATGAAGAAATGAATGAAACCCTAAGAAAATGAGAGGTTGAGGGAAGGAAATCCACTTACCTAAGAGATCCTGAATAAATCACCCCAAATCCACAAAATGTTGAATCTAAAAGCAACCAAAACTGATAGGGAGGCCCAAATGAGCCTGAAGAGGTCAAGTGGGGGCTTAAATGGGGGAAAATAGGGGAAATTGAATGATTTATGGATGAAACAAATTGCATTCTAATGTCAAAAAGGTTTGAGAAACCATGGTAAATTTTACCCTAATATATAATGCAAATGAGTTTCAAAGAGGAAACATCAATAATGGAGTTGATACTAGGGTTTTTGGATTCGACTGTAAGGTGGAATCACCCAAAAAAATTAAAAATTCAATGAGATATTACAGAATTAAAAAAATAAAGAATTAAATGGGCTCGTGGGTAGGACCAATTCCTAACTAAATCACCCAAATCCAAAATGAATATGAGTTAAAAAGGGTTCAAAATGGACATGGTTGTTTGAATAGGTCATGGGAGTCCATGAGGGAAGTGGAATGGGTGAAAAATGTTAAAAAAATAAATTAGTTATAAAAGAAACAATTTATTTTTTAAATCAGGAAATGGGATCACGGTTGGGCCAAAATCATGAAAACCCACCATTTCATCAAAAAATGCATGAGAAAGCCCTAAAACAATGAAAGAATATAAATTACATGATGAATAACTTTAAAAGAATTCATGGAGGTGACAATTCTCCCCACTATAGAAACATTTCACCCTTGGAAAGTCATCTTGATGCCTGATCAGATTAGAGAAAGGGAAATTGATCTTCGACACAAGACTTCCACTCCCATGTTTCGTACTCATCTGTCCCATGATTCCAAAGGACTAAAACAAGAGGAATAGTCTTCCTTCAAATAGATTTTTCTCGAGAGTCCACAATTCACCATGGCTGCTCAAACACTGATAAATCGGGGTATATCTTCTGTTCTTCCTAATTTAGCACATCGGACAGATCCGAGTGGTACTTTTTTAACAATGATATGTGGAAGACGTCATGAATGGAAGTCAACTGAGAAGGAAAGTCCAACCTATATTCCACCCTGCCAATAAGCTCAGTTATCTCAAATGGACCGACATATCGTGGTGTCAGCTATCGAAGATGGCCCAAATGAGGGTCCACATTTAAGAATACGCTATCACCCATTGAAAAATCTAGGTCTCAATGAATCTCATTAGCATATGATTTAGGACGACTCTGAGCTGTCAACAAGTGTTGCCTAATCAACTAGACCTTATCAGACATCTCTTGCACAAGTCTTGGCCCCAACAATGAAGTCTCGCCTACCTCAGCACAACATAGGGGGGACCGATAAGGCCAACCATAGTGTGCCTCAAAAGGAGCCATTAGAATCGAGGATTGGTAACTATTATTATATAAAAATTCATCCAATCCCATATGGATATCCCATGAACCTCTAAAGTCCCAAATACATTGATGGAGCATGTCATCTAGGATCTAATTCACCCGCTCTATCTGACCATCTTTTTTAGGATGGTATGCCATGATTGTCTTAATCTAGGACCCCAAGTTCTTCTTAATGCCTTACCGAAACAAAGAATGAAAATGGGAGTCTCTATATGAGACAACTGATAAAGACACACCATAATTCCTTACCACCTCCTACATATACAAATGGCCCAACTCATCCACTTTAACAGTATATTTGATCAGAATTAAGTAGGATGATTTATTGAGGTGATCAATCACTGCCCAAATTGAATTCTTACCCTGAGGTGTATGAGGTAAGACAACAATGAATTCCATGGAGACCTCTTCCTAATTCTTGGTAGGAATGTGTAATGGATGGAACAAAGTGGAGGGCCTTTGGTTCTCTACATTCAGCTGATAACATGTGTAGAATCTCATAACAAATTCATCTACGTCATTTCTCATACCTGGCCACTAGAACTATAATCGCACTTCATAATACATCTTTGTGTCACCCATATGGACATCCCACTGAGACTGGTGGCTATTCTGCATCACCACCTTTTATAGAGACAATGACACTACTGAATGGACCTTGAAGCACAAGATGCCCTTAGGAGATAATAACTAATCAGAAGACCTCTCCCCACTATGAAAAAAGAGCCTCATCCTCTATCAAATCTCATCACAAGTCTGTTCTAACTGAATAAACTCCAAGAGATAAGGATTTAATTTAATTCTCTCCAAGAACACACCTCCACTTTGCTATTTCGTCTCCACATGAATCTAATCACAGAGACCCATCATATTCCACTCATCACTAGACTTCCTCAAGGCTTGCACTGGTACTTTTCTACTCAAAGCTTCTTCCACAACATTACCCTTTCCTGGGGTATAGAAAATGTCAATATCAAACCCCTGCATGTACTCTATCCAACGACAATGCCTCAGATTGAGGCCCTTCTATAAGAACATGTAGACCAATATTTTGTGATCAGAATATACTATAAACTTATCCTCAAAAAGGTAGTTCCACTAAATCTTCAAAACAAGCATCACAACTTCTAACTCCAAGTCATATGTTTGATAATTCTTTTCATGTGGTTAGATTTGGAAATAACCATATGCCACCATGTGATCATCCTGCATAAGTACACACCCAAGACCCATAATTGAAGCTCATAATACACCACATAACCCTTTATTTGCTCTGAAAATATCAGCATGGGGTGGTAGTCAATCACCGCTTCAGTTCCACGAAGGACGCCTATCACTCTGGGCCCCATACAAACTTCACCCCTTTC
This sequence comes from Viscum album, assembly GCA_963277665.1. Lineage (NCBI taxonomy): Eukaryota > Viridiplantae > Streptophyta > Magnoliopsida > Santalales > Viscaceae > Viscum > Viscum album. The sequence goes on from OY728157.1 coordinate 1,782,214,789, forward strand.
TAGGTGAGCATGGTCATGGGTGAAGAAAGATGAGATAAATCTAAAACAAACCAAATTTAGAAACCATCCGGCCTTAGGAATCTTCTGATATCGAACATGTTATTAGACTGCTCCAATGACATACTCGGACTGATATTCTCGAGATCCAACAAAACCCCCTCCTATAAGATCACATGCCCTATAAACATAACCTCCCTAATCTGGAAAGTGCACCAGGACAACCTTTCATAGAGGTGTGATCCCACAAAGTTCCCAACAAAATCTGTAGATGATGGTCATGTTCCTCCTCAGATCCAGAGTAAACAAGGATGTCGCCCAAGAACAGAATGACGAAGGAATCGAGATACCGATGGAACACATTGTTCATGAGTTCCATAACAACCTTTGGATCATCAGTCAATCTGATGGGATGAACATATACTCAAAGTGGTTGTACCTTCTTTGGAAGGCTATATTTGGGATATCTACCACCTTCACCCTGATTTGATGGTAACCCAAACAAAAACCTATTTTAGAAAACCACTTTTCGCCTTCAACTAATCAAACAAGTCATCTATTCAGGGAAATGAATATTTTTTCTTGATTGTTTCCTTGTTCAGCTTCCGGTAATCAATACACAACCAGTGGGACCTGTCGGACTTCTTCAAAAATAGAATAAGAGTGTCCCAAGGAGACATTCTCGGTCAAACAAATCCTTTGGATTCTAAATAGTCCAGCTGAATATTTAATTCTTTAAATTATTTGGGGACCATATGATATGAGGGAATAGATATCGGTTGTGATACTAATACCAAATCGATCGATAAATCTACATCTCGCTCCTGGGGTAATCCTAAGAAATCATCTGGTAATACCTCTGGGAACTCATCCACTACATGAGGTAACCCATGCACAGGAGAACAATTTTCATCACTAGAATGAGAGACGATAACCAGAAGATAAGATTCCCCAACTCTAGGAGTGGATGTCCCTCATGACCTGACCGAGGATCCCATTTCCCATGAAAAATCAGATGACTCCAACCAAGTTTTGTGAAACTCACCCTCTGGCTATAGCAATCGATGTGTGCTTGAAAGTGAACCAGCCAATCCATGCCAAGTATCATGTATAAAAGATCCATATCTATGACCAGGAGGTCCCACTCCATCTCAACCCCTGACATGGACAACACATAGGATGGGCACCTAGGACCTTGTTCCTTCTTCTTTCCCAACGGGGTCATCAACTCAATCGCAAACAAAAATAGATTGGTTGGAAAATTATACATGTTCACAGTACGGGCAGAGATTAATGAAACTGAAGCATCAGTATCAAAAAGAGAAGTAGCTATAGAAGAGGCAATCAGAATGGTACCTCAAACAATCGATGGTCCTGCCTCTGATCCCTCTCATGCATGATCCACCACATGAAGATACCTAGTCTCTGCCTAAGAATGGTCGCTCGTCTGTGGGTCTACCCTGAACTGTATATCCCCATAAGATGATCTAGCCCTACCTCCATGGACACCAAACTAAGATCCATCTATCCTCGAAGGCTCTGACTGAGTGGGCACTCCCCTAGAAACCACTGATCCTACACTACTTTGGAGTGGACGTTAAATCCTGCAAAATCACTATAGGTGTCCTATACCACCGCACTAATAACAATTTTTTGGAGGAAAATTTCATTCTGGTTGGATAATCCTTTAACTCACACACTAGGGGCATACGACGGACCTCGCATCAGAATACACTAAAGAAAACAGCCTGGATGGTTGGCCTGAGCTGCCACCCCCCCCCCTTCTTTCCCTACTCCTCCTACTTCCTTTTCTTCTCAGAAGAGCTTCCACTACCAAGACCTGATATCATCCCAGAAAAACCATCCCTCCACTTGGGGTCGATCTCCAACATAAACTCCTGGTCAACAACCTCTGTATAGGTTTTCATCTTGAACAAAAAGACCTAGGAATAAATCTATGTCTGCATGCCCCTATCAAACTTTTCAGCCTTCATCTTCTCATTGGAGACCATTTTTGGAGCCTAACGGACCAACTCAGCAAAACAGTCAGCATAATACATCACAGAAAGGTCCCCCAAAACAAGCTCTATAACCTCTCTAATCTAGCATACACCAAAACATCAGGGCAGTACTGGTCATTGAAGATAACCTTGAAATCTTTCTAACTCATCTACTTGTGATTCCGATCTTGAAGCACTAATTCCCACCACCTATGGTTGGGACCCTCTAACAAGAAAGAGGCACACTTCACCCTGACCTCATCAGGTGTGTCCAAGAACTCAAACATACACTCAATCATTTCAAGCCACTCCTCCACTTCATGGGGTTCTATACAACCTCGAAAAGTAGGAGGCTTGTTCTTTAGGAAATCATAGTATTTGTCCTTCCCAGGACTAAAATACTCTTCCCTATCTGGATCAGGACTGGTTGATACTCCATGTCCTATGTAATGGATATACTTGACCACATATTCTATCATTCTTTGATCACTCGGTGAAGGATAACTCTCTCCAACATCCTCCCATGGGTTCATGGGAGCTTTCCGGGGATGCATGTTATTACACAAGGAAACAGTCACAAAAGAAATCATCAGTACAACAATTCTAAATAATTTCATAAATTACATCAAATATAAATATTTTTAACACGTCACAATAATGAAATAAACAACCACTTCACTCCCACCTGATGTATACATGCAGTCTGCAACCTGCATGTACCACATGAAAGAGAACACAAAAAAACAATCCCAAAATCCCATGGAAACTCAAGGTTTTTCACGAGAGGTACTAGCTAGGAACCCTACTAATAACTAAAACTCTGGTCCCCAAAAGTCCTAGCTCCTGTCTAACTAGACTCACTCCAAAATAATAATATTTTCCAGAAAGATAAACCTCCTTTCATACCATTTTGTCACGAACTGAATCTGGCCTCCATTAAACCTAACATCAAATCCAGCCCATGGAATGTCCCTAAGGGTATTCCATATCCCCACAGTCTAGAACAAGTTCTTAGGTATCATGTATTATGGTTTTTAAATGATTTACCTAAGTTTAGAATCATTTAACAACCAAAAACAATCAATAATCCAAATCTGAAAATTTATGCCAAACATGCCTTAAATAAAATCTAAAACTGAACACATATGTTTAAAAATGACACAAGTGGTCCAAGAAAACATAAAATAATAAGAAAAACAGCACAATGGGATCCATACGACATTGTTTTATCACCCACAAGTCGTCTGCACAACACCACACCAACGGAAGAAACTAGAAACCCAAACAACCTTCACCCAAGGCCTTTCCTTTACCCACGTCAAACATGATCAAGTATACTTACATTAAAGGTGTGTAATTATGGTGTTTTCCTAATCCCAATATGATACCACAAAAAGTATTCCATATATTATGAAATACCAGATGAAAATCTTTCAATTTTTTGATAAATATGAAATGGTGGCAATAAATTCTAAAGAATGAAAATTTTAAAGGTAAACAATATTCAAATGAGAATTTCAAAAGGTGAACACATTTAATTAAAACATGTAAGATATTGAATTTTTTATCCATACAAACCCTAATCCAATGATAAATACAAAGGATCCAACAAGCACTAATCTCAAGAACACCCCTAGGCACTAGTTAGTTTCGGGCCCCATGTACCTCATATCTCAGTGTAATGTAACCATAGTAATATATGTTATTGCGAAATATCCACTATTAGGTAACATAACAATAAACTATTGGTCAAAAAACATCATCAATATAAATTTTTTAGTGTTTTAAATATCCAAATTTCTATGTGAAATAGGGGAAAGACCACTCTGGATCACTAGCGCACTAGTACACGTCCTCCCACCTAGATACCCATGTGTCCCCCTTTTTGATAAAACGAATTCCACATGTTACCAAAAGAAAATTGCACATAAAATCATAATATCTGGTCACACACATTAAAAAAAGTATCTACACATGCTTTTCACCACTTATATCACCCAATAAAACATTTAGAATTTCCATAAATCAACGTCCCAAAATATAACAACGCATTGCACATAAAATCAATTGAAAACCCCAATTTTAACACCATGTTCATACCCGTATTTCACCAAAATAGAATTGATAGCACCAAATTTTTTTAATAAAACCATTTCACCTATTAGAAAGCAGACTTAAATGATCCAACATGGGATATCCATTTAAAACACCCATTTTCACATATAAATTCCATTTTAGCACCATTCGATTAACAAAATCCACTAAAAATAGTTTTCATTCCAATGAAAAAGGATGATGAACATGAGAAAATTATTAATATAGAAATTATAAATAATACAATAGTGCTTACACATGTAATAATCTACCACAATTGTCGAAAAGACCAAATCCTAGTGTGAATGTTCAACAATACCACCGCCGCACCACAATGGTTTTAAATCAAACATAAAACCACAACATTAGACCAAGAAACCAAAGATAAAACCCTAGGTTCAAATAACTACTTTTTGAAAAATAGGAAATTCAAGAAAAAATGGAAGAAACCCTATAAAAATTGGAGGAAGAAGGAAGGAAACCCACTTACTTGAGAGCTTTTGATGTAATCGGCCCAAATCCACTAAACATTGAATCTCCAAGAAATGAAAACATATAGTGAGTATCTAATGAGTTTGAGGAGGTCACGTGGGGACTGAAATAGGGAACTAAGAGTGAAAATTTAATGATTTATGGATGAAACAAATTACTTTCTCAAATATGGATGATTTGAGAAACCCTGATAACTTTCTCCCCAATCCACCATGTAAATGAGCTTAAAAGAGGAAAAATAGATAATGGGGGTGAGCCTAGGGTTTTTTTCATCGATTGGGATGTGGAATCACTGAAAAAATTTAAAACATTAATTAGATAATAGATAACTAATTTTTTTAAAGCAGGAAATGGGATCATAGGTTGGCCCAATTCCTATTTAAATCACCCAAATTCAAAATTATAATGACTTCCTATGGGTTCAAAATAGACATGGTGTTTTGAATAGGTTAGGATAGGCCATGTGGGAAGTGGAATGAGTGAAAATGTTAAAAAATTAAGGAGTTACAAAAAAAATGTTTTTAAATCTGGAAATGAGCTCACGGTTGGGCCTAAATCATGAAAACCCACCATTTACTCTAAAAATGCATGGGAAACCCCCAAAATAATAAAAGAATATAAATTACATAAAAAATAAATTTAAAATAATTCATTGATGTGGCACCAAAGTTAAAGTTTAAGTTGATAAGATCATCAAATAAAACATCATTTGGGATGTCCAATACCTCAAATGTAATTCCAATATTGTTATACTCAAGAAAATAGGTATTCATATTACATTTTATATCGATTTAAAATATTTCAACCATCACCAACCAAAATATAACTTTCCAAATCTTATTATAGAACATCTGATTGATTCAATGGCTAGTTACCAAGATATCTCCTTCATGAATGGATATTTAGGATATAAAGAAATATGAATAGACACTTAAGATTAATAACCCTCTACCTTTAGGGCAGACGAGGGATTATATTTCTATTACGTGGTTCCCTTAGGTCTAAAGAATGATTACAACCTATACTAGCATTCCATGCATCAAATCATTAATCTCTTTCAGTGTAAATTCTTCAAGTGCTATATTGAGTTATGGGTTATGAAATATTAGAAACTCTTTGATCATATTGTCTATATTGAGGTTTTCATCAACAAGTTTCAACAACACAACCTAAAAATGGACCCTTTAAATTGTGATTTTGGTGTTTCTTTGAGAAATTTTCTCATCTTCACAGTATACCAACACGGAATAAAGATTGATCCCAAAAATGAAATGGTTATCCCAGACATGTCATCACCTCAAACCCTTGTACAGATAAGAGGATATTAGAGATTCCTTTAATAGATTTGGATATTTATAGAAAAACATGAAGTAAATTGTATTCATTCACCAATATAATGAAAATTGGGATCACATATCATTGGACTGATGAAAATCAGTAAGAATTCAACAATCTCAAGATGTATATTCTGATCCCCCAAATGTTGGTTCATGATATTTACGTAAAGCCTCTAATTTTATAGTTGAAATATTTGGAGTGATCAATGGGTGATTTTCTCATGAAAAAAGAATGAAATTGGAAATTAAATCATTCTATATTATCTCAATCAAACCATGATTGATACCAGTACATTTTTTCCAATATTGAGAAGAACAATCTGGAATTAATTTTTTCCTTCTAGATTCCAAGGCAATATTTACTTCACCAAAATTTCAATTACTCTCACGAAAATACCCACTAAAATATATCTAGGACCATCCCATTGTGACTAGTTGTTTGGTATGGTGGGTTGTCATACTAATATAGTTAAACATTCCATTCACACCTCAAAAAGATGTGAAAGGTAAAAAATTATAATATTTCCTTCTGGAGAATCCTTATGGATAAACCAATCTATCAAATACTAGGTTTCCATATAAATAGATTCTATAAATCTAAATATCCCCACATAGATGGTATATTTATTTTTATATAACATCCATAAACCCAATAGGAAAAAGGATTGAAGTCCCTAAGTTAAATAAATTCAGGATGTGATTTATTCTTATATCTCTATTAAAGGAAGTTCTAAATTACTACTTTTTATTATAATAAGGATACACCAGAAATGTGTTAGAATATGGATCAAACTTTATAGGCTATGAAGTCGCATTATAAGTAATAATAACTCGGATGATAGTTAGATGGGATTCTGAGATGGTAATCAAACTTGTAAATAGTGAATATTTCATCCTAAAAGATGAGATAATCCCCATGTTCAACTATGTTTATGGATTAATGGAGGAATTTCCCTTATAAACAATGTTTAATCACATACAAATGTCACAAAATCCTTAGGAAAATTCACTAGAAAATATACCTACAGCTTTTTATGGTCCAGACTGGGATAAAATAATCATCAGCATTTCACTTTGCATAATTGTATCATTGTTTGTTAAGAGTAACATGGAAGAGATCAACAAGGTCTATTAAACCCTTGAACCAGATAACCATGGGAATGGATAGATTATTTCAATCTTGTAATACCTCCAAAGTATGACTCTTTCATAATAATTATCTAAATAATACTAGATATTATGGTGGGTAGTTATCTTTACCCTCAATGACAACCTGAGTCACCATAAGGTCCCATATAAATGTGTCTTTGATGGGATCCTCCATAGATTAATCAATTTTTAAGATACTATCTCTATAATGATAGAATTCTATATAGGTTCCTATAGTACCCACCAGTCAAGAACTAATATTTCTCATCAAATCATGAGGCTTGTATATTTCTAGACATTAATGACATAGGATTGTATGCAACTCAAAAAAAGGTTTCACTATTATCAAGTGCATTCCAATTTCATCCATGAACCCCCAGATATGCTTCACACTACCAAATAATACTGGATATTATCTATATGGGTAATGGATGACTTGGGCTCAAGTCCTATATCTATATCCAAGAATTTTATGTACATACTTGTGGCTATCAACTTCTTTTCCAAATTGGCTGAGGTGATACCCCTCAAGGAAGTTAGGACCAGAAGCATTTTCAATTTCATGAAATCCAATATCATCACAACGTTTCGTGTCACTCATACTACATTAATGGAAAATAGAAACAACATATATTCTTCTTAATTAAAAATATTTTATTAGGAATACAAAATTGATTCCAACTATTCATCATGCTATCATGCAGTTGAAAATGGATAGATATAGGCTTTCAAAAAAAGTTTATCAAACATATTATAAAAAATAGTGTAAAAATAAAATAATATTTGTACCAACAAGATTCTACATGATTTTTGGTACCACCAAATCACATCTTGTACGAATTTGAAGGTGACCCCACATTCAGTATTATATGGGCTAAATGAAGATTTTCCTATCGAATTCCAATTTCTGTCTTTGTGAAATACCATTTTTTATTATTTTTTCATAGACAAAATTTCAGAGAAGCATCTGGATGAATTGGAATAGATTGATGAGAATATACTATGTGCCATCAATTATTTATAGGTTCATCAAAATAGGATAGCATAACATTTTAATGAGATCATTCAACTTCATTCATTCCATCAAGGGGAACTAGTTTTGGTCCTCTGAACCCTGATGATACCTGGTAGGAAACCACTAAAGCTCTAACCAAAATGGTAAAGACGTTTTTTCATTCATAAGTTCTATTATAAAGGGGTATATTAATTAATCCCCATGGAAGGATATCACACTACTCCCCTACCAATGTAATATTTCTCAATAAATATATCATGTGATTAACAACATATGGTCCTAGTAATCTGACCTAAAACTACAAGAAAACATTCATCAATGTTGTATGATACACAACTATACTTAGAGTTATTTGTAACATTACCCCCAAAATACATGACCCATATAATCCTATTCAAAATACATTAAAATATATAAAATCATCATTATTACTTAATTTTAAAATGAAGTCTCACCATATGTACCGATAATATGATGACTTTGGAAACCATCTCTAGAATTCTCATTTCATAAACATGGGATTCCTCTAATGATATAATTTCTCGAATGGTTAGAAAATGTTTATGTCTATTTATGCCTTCTTTCAATGTTGTGTAACCTTTATATTTACCACATGATGTTACAATTCATGGTTAACATCCCTATCATTTGATGTTAAAATGATCCCATTACTATTTATGACTTTAATCTCATTTTAATGAGATATTTAGAGATTCTTAAATCCTATATCTTGGCCCATCAGCCATATGATAAAAATTCCCTGGCCATTTATTTTAATATCCACATCTTGGTGAAAGAAACATTTTACCTTCCTTATTTTTCACACAAAGCATAACTCATGTGGGAATAGGAATTTTAATATTCACTTCCCCAAATGATCAAGACATATTAGTTCACATCAAGGTTAGCATGTTCCTAGATGCGAGACATTAAAAGTTAGCCCAAATTTATTTACTGCATTATGTTAAATTATATTGTTAACATATCTTGTATGATGTAAAATATCATATTTTAATGTCTCTCAACTAAGAAGATCATTATCCTTGGTATTGGTATCCTACCACACCTATAATCAATAATTATTCTTGTGCTGATTGTCATCCTGGTGGGATACATACTGAGTCCCGAATCATATATCCTGGTTTGGTTGTAATATAAAAATGTCTCATCCCTTGTTATGGATCAGAACCGCTTGAAAAAAAATTCATTTATAGAACTATGTGTGGATTGATTCTCGTCTCAATGAGATATGTAGTGACACCCAGACTCTTAAACCTGGGCCCAACCAAAAAAATGGATGTCACTACTCTCCTATTCTTGACCCATATGGAGAGTCCAGTATGAGTTCTCACCTCTTTTGTGAGCCCGTATTATTAAAAAATACCCCTCCAAGTATATTAATTAGACCTGTATGGGTATGTTTTCATATAAAACTGCCTATGGCTTGATTTTTTCACCATAGGATATGTACTGATCACATGGTCTCAAATCCTAGGTAAAATAAAAAATTATCCCTAAATAAAACCCGTGTAAGGAAAACTCTACTTTTTCATGGTTAATTATGTTCTAAATACTCACCTCATAATCAGTAAAACTCCTTTCTCAAAACATATATTATGACTTGGGAAATTTAGATCTTTATAATCTTTTCATTGGTATTTGTAATGGAAGATATCAACATCAAAGTACAATGTTTTATTGACTATACATGATATGCCTCAATCATAGCATTGAATGATATACCTCTAAGTATTTATTATAAACTACAGGTATATTCATCCTTGGGGAATAGCTATTTTATCTTTTTACTCCCTGAAAACATCACAATAGTAGTTTATTTTCAAACATGGTCGACAATCATCCCTTTCACACGTGTCCCATATCATTTTCTTAGATTTGGGAACCCTAAGGGCGCATATTTCAAAATTATACTTACACACCTAGAGATTTCTAGATCATTATTGGATAAATCAATGTGAAATGGATTACACTATTTGAAATTACTTTAAAAGTCACAAAAAAATTCCTTTTCACATGATGTTAAACTATGGGGAAATGTCCTTGCCACATGATGTTAAAATACATAGTTCATGATTTTATCGTATGATGTAAAACTATGTGTTAATTTGGCCATTTTTTGAGTGGACCATCATTCCTGATGTCGGAATCCAATCATACCTTCCTAAGTTGAATTATGTGTGGATTTATTCCCATTCCAATGGGATATTTAGTGACACCTAGATCTCTCATTTTGGTAACATCCACCATGATAAAGATGTTTCCTCATTTATTTATCTTCACTAGGTCTTAATCCATGTAGGTAATTCTATGCAATAGATCCCTCATTTATAAACTCTTTATTAGAGACTAATTTTACCTTCTATTAATAAAATGAAATATATTTATGGAATGATCCCCATCTATGGCCAATGTTATGCTAAATTCTTTCTTTATCCAAAAATATATGTTTCTCCAAACCACACCTTATGTTCTTGAGAAACATGAATTATTACATACCTCCCATGGTTATAGGTAATAATTAAATCTAGCTCTAGAGTATTACTTTGTTTTGACTATGCATAATATTCCTCAAACATGGATTTACATAATATGCCTCAAAATATGGATCGTAAACAAGAGGAATGTTCATCCTTAGTAGAAAATTTCATTATCTTTTTACACTCTAACATCATATTAATGTAACCCACCTTTCGAATATTGTTAGTAGTCTTTGCTTACATAACTGTCCCATGTAATATCTCTAGATCCTAATATCCCAAGATCATGAACTAATGTTTCCCTCCTAATATTTGATAGGTGTTTGACTGTTCTCAAAATATAATCCCCACTTTATTCATAATTCCTATAACTCTTGGAAAAATCTATTCATAATAAAAAATTAATTACATAGGTTTGGCTTGAAATACCAAAAATTTCCACTGATAATATTTTTAATTATCATTGGGATAAAAATATACAAAGAGAAAATTTTGGAAAATTTGAGTTTTGTTTAACTAGACATGATCCTTAACACAATTAATCTTCTCCATCACTAAAGAAACAAAATCACATCCTTATAATGAGGTCATATTCATGAATTGGTGGAGTTATAAAATATATCTATTGATAGCTTCTAATTAATCTTTAAATAATTCCATCTTAATCTATTTTTAATGAATATGGAATAGATTCTTTTCCACCTCCAGGGAATGGTTAACCTCTATCTGGGATGCAGCAGCTCTAAGACTGTCCAATTATCTAGGAAATTGTGCTTCATCCTATTATTATATTTGATCTGCTTCCTGGTGTTGGATGTTTAACTTCACATCATTATGGATCATGTGGTAGTCAGATCTACTATACCATAGAACGGGGAACATGGTTGTGATTCTGTGGAGCCACAAAAGAATATCATCTAGAGGAATCTCAAATATTAACATCCAAATATCTCACCAAATGAAATAACTTGAGGATTAAAAGTATCCAGAATCTATAAAATATATATCACATCTACATTCATAAGTATATATGTACTTAGAAAAAATTCACTTAAAGAGGTGTCCTTTACTCTTCTCCTGGGAGTAACATCAACCTCACCTTGCACCATTGGTTGACCAACATTGAGGTTTCCCCCTCCAAAACAGCTACCCAAGATAATTGATTTTAATGATAGATGGAAATATTCTTTAATAATGTTGAATGATAAATATATAGGGAAGGAAACAATATAAATATTTAACGGTATTCACCTATGGATGGGTTAACTTCTTGACCAAAGGTTTCCCCTAATTCCACAATTTCGATAGCCCGAGTAAGGACCTCCGATGAAAGACTCTTCCTTAAATTTTCTTATAACCCATGAAAGAAGTCTCCTAGTATGTCCACACACTTGGTTTGAATACTAGTAATTAGAATGATGAATAATTTCGATACCCCACATTGCAATGGATTTTGTAATATTTTTTTTGCCCACAACTGCATAAGTTGAGAAGTATTGATTAAAACAGTAGACAAGAAGCCTTAGTTGTGTGAAAATTAAGTATCATGTATATATAAATATTTATTAGAATCCTCTAAATACTCTCAAAATATGTGGATAATAATATATGAAATAATTTCATCGATTTTCATATCCGAATTTATCATTTCATAAATTAATGACACTAGTTTAGTGGTATCCTCACTAGTGAGGATCTCTACGTCATCCGCCTCAGGACACAAATTGGTTCACCCAACACCCCAGACCACCATTTTTGTGAATGGAAAGCGCTATTCAGGACTATTAAAATTAAAAAACACCATCACCACCTTCATCAAATGAACTAAGGTTCTGATTGGCTCCCTTAAATAAAATAATAGGGCCCAAAATGGTCATTGTAAGGTCCCTCGATATATGTAAAAAACCTGAAATATCATTAAGGAAAAATTCAGATGGTTCCTTATGAATTCCTATAATGTATAATCATCATTACCATGATATTATTCTTTCAATGTAGTGACAGTAACAGATTATGTTTGGTCCCTTGACACTTCCTCCATAAAGGGTGCATAAATTTCAACAAGATTTCATGCCCCATCTGGAGTGTCCTTTTTGATTCCCAAGGGATTAGTTCTAGACCCCTTGATGAAGAAAATTGAAGAATATCCTATAAATTTAATTGATGATTATATGGATACATTTGGAAATTTATAGTATTAAATGACATTATAATTACTAATTGTGGCGCATATTCTTAGAAAATGAGTTTTCCTCCTATCTTTCTTCACCTGAGATGGTAAGGGGTTCATATCGGTCTTCCTAAAAATAGTTACCATAGGTGGAAAAGGGACCACCTATATCCCCTTTTTCCATTAATATCTAACTCATAGATAACTCTCCAAGATCATGGATAGACTCCTTCACCCCGATCAACGTGCACATTGAAGTGTATCTTTGGGAAGCTTGTTCTGTTAAAAGCCCCTCCTTATGAAAGTTAATGTTGTCCCTTAATAGAACTTCCTACACATATAAAGAATCATGATGGATGAAAAGAAAAGGTAAATAGACTTACATCACCAATATTTATGAATTTATCCAATTCATCATCAGATCAGTCAGCCACTACCTCAGCAGAACCCCAATCTAGCATACTAGCTACCCTTTTGTAGGTAGGATCCAGTCATTGGTAGCATATATGAGTATATCCAACTCATGTACATACTACCCTTCCTTGGAAGTATTTATTTTAAATTTAAGATCATGGGGTTCTTGAATATCCCCTTGTTGTGGGATATGTATTTTGGAATGAAAGACTATCCATAAATTTTTAATTTCGTGGGTTATGAATTTCTAGGACCTGACCACCTCAAGCCACTTGTAATCATATGTTTTTATAAGTCAAATAAATAAAGGAGCCAACATATTTCTACATAGACATCATTTTTTATCCCTCCATCTCAATGGTGGGCTGGGTAGCTGAAGCCTGAATCCTATCCTAATGATGATTACTAGATCTCTTTGGCTCAGTTTTATCTGAAAAATTCTTACTGGTTTTACCTCACTGAGTTCCCTAAGAGAATAGATATGGAAAATCATTATCACTATTATGTTCATATTGATCATGATTTTCTATTTATTCATGTTTGGAAATGGTTGTATTAGTCTCAAATTGGGGGGAGGTTTCTTTTACTAACACCCCTAGGGGTATGAGGATATCCAAGGGTAGGAATATTTTTTATTCAAACCAATAGGTTCATTCAAGTAAATTAACTCAATGAACTCCTCATATGTTTCATAATCCTTGAGAAAACAAATTATCTTATACAAAATTGGATGTTTCTCCAATCAAACATCTATAGTATGAGTGATAGTGGGTTGTTGTCGAAATTTTAACTAATGTGAAAATATGTATGTGACATAAGACTCATGGATAATTTCACTATCAGTAATTTTTTCAAGTAAATTATCTATAAAGTCAATCATGTTTGATATGATCTCATAGGTGTTACGATTGTTATTAGGGATCATTCTAGAAGGTGGAACATCATACAGGGTGATGTTGAAGTCATTAGACATGCAAAGAGTCTTCGAGTCCACCTAATGCTTCATAGAAAAGGGCACAATACCAAAGAAATATTTATAGAAGGGCCATATTTGATAATATTGAATTTCAAAACTCCTAAACAACTAATAATAATTAAATTGAACCATTTTTCACCACCACAATACATGGAAAGACCTAGATATTTGAAAGGGGACCTTCCCCTAGTATATGTGCAGCAAGCATTAGTGGATCTTTGCCAACGTAGGGGCTTGCAACCCGACGTGTTCTCCTTTGTCTAGTTTGGTTTCAATGAAAAATTACCTTGTCCACAAACTGTTTTCCTATTTGTAGTCTAGAAGAATAAAGATTCTAATCCACATGGCCATAAATCTTTAAATCCAGTTCTTCTTTGAGATGGGGTACCCCCATTTGGTGTATTCACCCTACTCCATGATGGGATAGTATCATAAAAAAATTCGTAGCTTATCAATTTTAGGACATCCCATTGGAATATTCCATGTGGGTCCCTTCCCCTTGGGTACTAAGACAATTTTCATTCATTCTTTAAGATATATATCACCCCTATGGAGGGCGTATCCCTTTCTGATCACCTTAGCCACTCTCAATAAGGCATATCCCAGTGTAGGATTTCATTTGAGATCACCCCATATCACCCTTTGGGGGTCAATTCATCATATATTTCCCTATGAATAGGTGATCCTAATATTTTTTAAACTTCATACAAACTAATAAAAACTTCTCCATGCGTCAGAAAAAATGTTTTAGTGTAAGGGATCCAACGTATTAGTAAATTCAAGACTAGATCAGTGGGATTGTACATATATTTCAGCACCACCCAAACAACCACATAAATACTGACATTTTTCATCTTAGTATCAAATTCAGCATAATTGTTTTGCAATTAGTATTCCCACGTCCATTCAGGATTGACCCATCCTCCAGCATGGAAGCTACATTCATCCTTTGAGCACTTTTTTTCAATTAGTGATTCGTGGAAAATGGATGCATAACACTATGTTCTCTATTCAAGAGTGTGAAGTTGAAATTATTTTCACATTCAAATTATGGAACATCAGATACACTTAGGTCAACATTAATTAATTAATGAAAAAATCTTATCTAAAAACATTATAAATAGTAATATTCATATATTACATGAACCAGTACTTAGGCTTGATGTCTATAGGCCTTGGGATGGGTTGATATATTAGAATTATACAACTATATATTAGAAGATAGTCACAATTAAGGTATTCCGGATAGTGATTTTTCAAATGATTTAAATGTTTTTGAATTATAGGGTCATATATTATCTTGTATACTGGCTAGATGATGTCTAGTATCTCTTATATTCATTCAATAACTTGTGCATAAAAAACTTTCACAATTTGAACATCCATTTAGAATCCAAGTTTGAAACAACAAGTATTTCATTAAACATCAAGGTTTAAAATAATGAAAAATGTGGGAAATTTAAAAAATGAGTGACCTCATGTATGTCACTCACACAAGTGACCTCACATGGGTCACTTAGGAAAGTGACCTCAAGTGGTTAACTTGGGCAAGTGACCTCGCGCAGGTCACCCACACAAGTGACCTCACATAGGTTATTCATTCTAATGACCACACATTGGAAACTTGTGCAAATGAACTCATGTAGGTCAGTCACCTATAAGATTTGGAGGAGGAATCTTTCTAAATTCATGTATACCATCGGTATACCAATGAGCGGTGTGAAATGATCAGGGCAGAAGACTAGCACAGATCACCAGTGTAGTGATAGTGGATGAACAGTAAAGGAGTGTGAATGTTGAAGGAATAAGAAACCCTATTTATAGATGTTTTAGACCTGAACAGTTTACCTACATGATCGACATGCATTTTCTACCTACAAGGTATACCAATGTAGTTATCCTGAACAGTTGACCTGCATGATGATCTTGTTCACTTCATCAACCCACTTCCTAGTGTGATTTCTAAGCCATAATGACCTCCAAACCTGAGAATAAATATGCATATATATATTAAATATAATAAGTGAATAATCAATAAGTTCCCATAATTATATCTACCACATGATTAAAACCTATATATTCAATTTGATCCAATCCCCATAGTGGTTATTTATTGACAATCGCTTTTTCAAAAAAGGATGAAAATACTAAAAGGAATGTACCTTATGAATGAAACAGGAAGAAAAATTAATGAAAGGATCCAAGTATCCAAAAATGAGAAACATAATCCACCTACTAAGTATGGAATCTCACATGGGTATAAGAATCTTAAGAAACCTATATGGTCATTAAGATTTGTGTATGTATAACCTGTATAGCCCACTCATGGAAATACAACCTATGTGGAATATTATCATAATTGGCATACATGGTGGACTTGTGTAGACCACCTACTTCAATGAGGTTCCCAATTTTTCCTAATAATAGGACCCTTGGCTCCCCATTTTGAGTCATGTAAGAGAAAAAGATTTCTTTAAGCTCTTCTCTCCGTATCCCTTTTCCCAATTCCTTAAAACCCTCTTAGTTTCTCTCTAATCTTAAAAAATGATATAGTTAATGGGAAAATACGTACTAGAGTTCCTCTAAAGTCAAGAAAACAATATACCAATTAAAGGATCCCCTTCCAACTATTTCATAGATATTAGATAAAATCTCCTTTCTCAAACATGGGACTACTGTGAGGATCATCCAAAGGCACCTGATGAATCATTTGGGTATTTAAGCAACATCTCTCTCAAGCATTGTTACCTAGGTTGTCCATCTGAAAAGAGGCACCTCCAACTCACCCAAACCCTACTTGGGAAATTCACCTCTATCTCACCTAGGTATTACAAAGGTGAGGTACCTCCAGCGTTCCCATGTCATACTTAGGAGAGGTATAATTCAACTCTCCTAGGTACAACCTATGAAAATCTAAATACATATCATCTAGGTACCGCCTGGATGAAACAAAATTCATCTCACCCAAACCCCACTTGGGTTATTCACACTCTAATCCCTCTCCTACACCACTAATGACTAGGAATCCCTCCCCTTATGGGACTACCATTACTTGGATACCAAATCAAAACCTCCCTTTAGGACTCTAGATTTTCACAATCATTGGAAAATACATGTCAACATGTCTCAAATTTGATTGTGTACTCACTTGGTATAATTGACCTTCACATATACAAACAAATATTTGTGGTCCTAGTGTTCTTCAAATTTATGAATTCCCTTGGAAATGAGGACCCTAAACATTGAGGAATTCCCATGTACCACTCTATTTCATATAGTGATGGAAACCACATTCTCTTCCCTTTGATAAGGGATAGTGTTTTATCCTTCTCTATTCCTCTTAAAAACTGTGAACTAGGGAATCCATCATAGATTAGGAACATATTATTTATTATGTTTAACTCCCCCACCTTTCATAACCTCACCCTCATCCACCAATGGATGAAGGTTATTGTTTAAATTGATAGATCTTCCATTTTCTCTTATTTCACAAACCTATCATGACTCACGTTGTCTTAGTGGTTACTGTCGATCAGGTAATCATCGTGATCAAATACCACTTGGGAGTCCTATTCAGTATAAGACCTAACCATGTTATCACCGCCTCAAAAGGTCATACTCTCTATGAAACAAATCTTCAAAGGTCCATATTCCTGATAAACCAACCACTTTGGAAATCATCTGTAGGTTTAACCCCAAACTCTTTCAAAATATGTAGTCTTTGATTCCTATCCAAATGAGATACATTTAAAGCCTCCATACAAACAAAATTATTATTTAATTAAGAAGAAATAACCCCACCCTAATATAGAGGGGGAAATAAAAAAGGTTCTATAAGGGCCTAAAATAATGCTTACCAGGAGTGTATCCAAATTTGGAAGCCTAGTGAGGATCAAACCTAGAACCCAAAACATACCCTATTCATCACTAGTCCAAATTACCAATAGGTTCAGATCTAAATCATAAGGGAATATTCCATCAAGGTACCTCCAACACTATCCTTATTGGGCTTTAGTCTTAGTGGAATCATTCCCCATACCAAAGAAGCCATATCCCATCACAATATATTGGTTTATTTCAGCATAAGTGCCATGACATCCTTTTTAGTAATCATCCACCTAGATGTCTTCACTACATGAAACTAAAACATGTCGTTGGGTCCTAGTCACAGGACCTGAAGAGGTATGTTGTGTCTCATTAAGTGGCACCGAACTACATCGGTTCTTATTCCTCTCATAATGATATATTGGAAAACCCTCTCATAGTCCTGATCCTAACATCAAAAAAACTATTATCTCCATAAATGATGATAAATTATAGAGAACCCCACTGTGTGGCATAAAAACATCATCACAAAATAATAAATGATTCCAAGATGGAAAACCTCATGAATATATGAATAATCCCATTGATGGGGAACCTCAGATACATATAGATGGTTCCATAAATTGATAACCATGGGTATAAACATATGGTTTCACATCAACACATGTTTATAATTTATTATTATTTTAAGGGATACATGTTAAATATTTTGGATTTAAAATAATGATTCATGAATATGTCTTAAATCTATAGGAGATTCCCAAATTAGGAAATAATTCCCCCCAAAGGGTGAGATATTCTTGACCTCCCATCCTCTCAACCAATTTGTGTTCCTATGTGTTGTTGGAAAAAATCCCCAATAACTATCCGCCATTGGAAAGAAGGCCCATGAGCCATGATAGATATGGGAACTTTTGGGTGTTTCTGGTTCCACAAATATACCCCATTGAAAAAACATGAAATGGGGTACAAAAAAAATGGTATCCCAACATGAAATATTGTGAAACTATATTTATTCTCCCAAAATTAATTTTTAGACAAAATTTTCATCTGAAACGACAATATATTATGTTACCTAGATTGGCTATATGGTTTGTAGAAACATGTTCCAAGAGTTTAGGGATATAATCTCACCTAAAATCACGTTTTATAGTTACTCCTTAGTGTCACGCAGTTTCAAAAACCATGATCTGACCATGAAAATCCCCACTACCAAAAACGGCACCACCCTCATATGATTATCCACACAATTAGAAAAATTGTGTGATGACATTGTAACCTAGTATGTCCTTCCATAAACTCTCATTTTCAACCCTGGTAATAAGATATCCACAAGAAAAATACCAAAAGGCATATAAAACACAAAATTTTATGTTCAAGTGACCTAGAGGGTGTCAGATACCCCACTAAATAAATTTCATCCTCACAATTTTGATTACTCCAAACTAATTATAGTTTGTTATGATATTTTTAACATGTAGATTAATAAAGATATAACTTATAATATTTCATCTTCCTTACTTTATTAGGCTATTCAATGTTATTTATCTTTCATTAAACAACATTGATCATTCATACCATCATGTACCCTTGTATATATACAACCTAATAATATATACTTTATAACAAACTTATATTAGAACTATATGAATCTCCAATACATTATAACACTATGATGTTATATTCCTCTAAGAACTAACTATATTTTAACCCTAAAATGTATTAAACACCGGTTTATAAGGGAATAAACTAGTCAATATATATCATAATAACAAAAGATAGATAAACATCGCCAAAATATCATAGATTACCTTTTTTAAAATCAATAATCAATTCTAATACTTCTTAACACTCTTATATGAAAATAAATAAACACTTTGTTACCTCAACAGAATGCTTATATTAATCTAAAGAGTTATCCACATATCAATCATGTTTGCTTCACTTATTTTCCCTAAAAATATAACATTTTTGTAATATCACATTTCAAGGTTATTTATTCCATTTAATATTTGTTTTGAAAAAATTAATGTAGATATAGGAAATAAAAATCCTTATATATTTTACATAACCTTAATAACATTTATAATATTCCAAAATCACATTGATAAATATAAATCAGCTACAAATATATATATTATTATCAAAAAATAATTTCAATTATGGTATCAACCTCACAAAATTAGGTAAGACTAGGAAACATACCTTTTTATCATAATAGGAATATAATAAAATTCACATCTATTTAGGTTTACTCCTTTATTTAATTATAATACATAGCTATTTTTAGATACATTCCATTCTCAGCATCATCTCTGTGATACCTTTTTAACCAAATACTAAAACCAAAAACGGTTATGATGATATTCAAAATAATTAGGTCATATGAATATGAAACCTAAATCCTGTGATATCTTCTCTAATTTCAATTTCATTCCAAAATATGATACTTTCATTTCAATTATTTGTAATTTTTTTAGTCATGTAACTCTATTGGTTCTACCATGGTTACTTTAATTTTCTTACCTCAGACTACTTAGAATAATCTATTATATAAATTATAAAATAAACCCTTTATAACAGTTATTTAATAGAATTTATTAGCTAAAGAATATACCCTATGAATATAAAACGTTTTGTAAAGTTAGGCTATTTTTTTGTGAACCATTTAATGATTGAGTTAACACCCAATTTATACTTTTAGTTATATTACCCCTAGGTAAATCTTAGCTAGATCCTACATCAAATTGTAGTATCTAGACTGGGATGTAATTTCTAAGAAAACCACACAGTCTATACTTTACCAAAACCTTGTGATGTTATCCCATGATTAGAATTTTCCCTTACAATTATCCTTAGGTTTTTCACTAAAATTCCCTTATCCTAATAACTATAATATTTTCTTAACTAACCTAAAGGGTTATTTATACATTTAAAATTATAATAACCATTAACTTATCAACCTTTGGTGACTTTTTTAACTCCCAATTTTCCTCAACCAATATCATTCTCATCTCTAATTTTTTTTCTAAATTATTCTATAATACTAATTAAATAATACTATGAGGTAACCATCTAATTTCATTACGTAAATAAAATATTTCATTAGAATTTCATTCCCAATACCATTTTGGTTTATAGTTTTATAAAATTAGGAAAAATAATTAAATGAAAGAACATGAGTCTTTTTAAACTAATGGAAATGTTCCCAAAAATATATATAGTTAATTAATCCATAAAAATTATTAAAACATGTCCCAAAAATTATTATCATAATATAATATTCTATTCATTTCAAACTTTTTTAATCTTTATAATGCAGGAAAATGGAAACACAAGAATGGGAAAAGATAAAATTGTCAGTAATGGTAAACATAAAAATTAATAATAAAATGTCATAAGTGATCATAAGATGATAATATATGTATAATAATAATATGTTATAGAGTTATACCAAAAATATCATAATAAATAATAATGTAATAATACAATATAATACATGAATAAAAAGTGTGCGTCAATATTATTTAGAAATCATATCAAAAAATATTCATGAGAATAAGAATAAAATTGTGAAACATCTTTAAAATATGGAACAAACATTATTATATGGAGCATAACATTCATTATATGCACCATATGTTCCCATGATAATGAGAAACTAAAATGTAATGGTGAATATAGATCTCATGAGATATAAACTCTTAAAAAGTGAATTAGAGTGTGATAGAGGATCCCACCCATTATTTATCCATAATTATATGTTCCACATGAAAATAATTCTCTTATCACATCTTAAAGAACTTGTAGAAATAAAGTGGGTTTCATAAAACTTTAAAATGTAAATCATTCAATTTTTTTAAAAAATAACCCATGGGTGTTAAATTAGTTTAATTCAACGCTTCATAATTAACACCTAGAAATAATATGTGTTTAATATCTTTTTCAAGTGTATTCACATATTGAAATAATTATCATGATAAACCCATATAAAATGAATTTTTATCTAAATATATTAAATAACTTTTTGGGTAAATGCCCTTAAATATAAATAATAAAACATACATTATTTACACTATATTGATAATGATTTTATGTTCAATAACTAGGTAATTAAATGAGAGTGATGTATCATTTTTAAGATAGAAAATAACATTACATAATAAATATGAAGAAATATGTTTGATATAATTCATTTAAGAATATACTTGATCAAGCATAATATGCATCAATGGATATGTTCTTATATGATGAAAAAAACTATATGTTTTAGAAAAAATACCACTTTTGTGAAATATTCTTGATCTTTTGAAATAATTTTTAAAGAAATATTATATAAATATATGATAAAAATAATATTTTGGAAACTTTGAAAACATGTAGAGAAATATTCATATAAAATGAATAAGGTGGTAAAATAATATCTTCACATATAAATGTTAAAAATAAAATCTTTTCACATATTGATAAAAATAACCCACTTGTAAAATATTAAAACATATTTAATATTTTCAAAAGAAGGTCACATAGTTAAAATAACATTAATAAAATATGTAATAAAATATAATGACACTTTAAGAGTCATCTAATGATTATCGATATGTAAAAATGGGTGTTCATTAATGAGAAGACGATACAAGGTTAGTTTCACTTAAAATAAACCATTCGGGTAAAGTATGAGTCAAAGGGAAATAGAATTTTGAGAGGAAATGTAAAAACCCATGAAAATAAAATAAAAAATATGATGTTTAATATAAATAATTCAAATTCTTCATATGGATGATCTTTTTGAGACAATATTGATTTGAAAATAATATTAGGAATCAAACCCCTTACGGGTTGAGTAATAGTTTAATGCGAACACATTTTCAAAATTTATATCATTTGAATTGAAGTACATTTAGAAAAATTATGTGATATGTCTCTTGAAAACCCATGACTAAGTTAAAATATATTTATTATATACTAATAACACCATATTAAAGGTATCATTGTGTATAAAAAACAAGTCTCAAGAAGTAAATTTTTTGACAAAAAACCCCTTAACGTTACTCTTCATCCCAAGGAAGTGATTTAAAATCCTACATAATAAATATAAATTAATTAATAACTAATTTAATAACAATATTCATACACAATATTATTTATAATTATCATTTATAATAAATATCTATATGTATATTAGTTGGCTTTTATTTATTTTTCCCACATCAGGTGTCTTTAATTTTGTTGTTTTATACTAGATTCATATAAACAGTATTAGTAATTATTACTCATAAAATTTTAATAATTCAAATTTAATTAAATTTAATATAATGTATGGTTGTTAATGATTTATGATTTCTCAATTTATTTTATGAGTGTTTCATTCTTAATCCTTTAAGATGATCTTGACAATTTGGACACATTGGGATTATTTTAACCAACTAAAGGTGTTTTATTAATTATTGATTTGAATATTCATGAATCATTCACATAATAGACCCAAAATATTTATTTACTTATTTATATAATATTATACCATTAATTATGTTTTTATATCCATCAATGATTTAATTTTGTGTAATTGTTTAAGTAGGTGGTCAAGCTGATCTAACCATGAACATACAATTATTAATGGATGATTATGGGGTTATTTAGAAGAAATATATTTATACAAATAGAATAATGATGTAATATAATATTTATTATATTCATCTATCATAATTGTATTGAATTATAAAAACTAGTAATGGATTTCAAAATATAATATAATATGAATAAATTGTTTTCCCCTATTAGTTTACTTGTTTTAGATAGTTAATTTTAGAGAAAATTTTAATCATTGATATCATTAATATATTAAGACATTTATATTACCAAAACATTATTAATGTAATAAAATAAATATTTATCAATTAATACTATTCCTAAAACCATCCACGAAATGAGGTAATGAAAAAATCAAACACACTGTTCAATAGAGGTAATAATTTTCACATACATGTGGATGATGCTATTTTTTTTTATTATAACATGTAAGGGGTGATATGGTTTATAATTATATAATATTAAATATGATATATTTATAATAATTAAATATTAAATTCATTTTTTAAACCATCCAAAATATGTAGTGAATGTAAATGTAAAGGTTACTTTGTATAGGCGTTAGTTCACACACATGCATTATTCACATTTTTATTTTTCTTTATGGAAAAAAAGGAAAGGTGTTTAATGATTATAAAATGGTTATAATAAAATATCAGTATATTAATTATAATTATAATATTATTTCAAGATGGTGTAATGGAATTTTAAGAATAAGTTCTGCACAAAAAATAAACAAAAATGAGAAAGATATATTAAGAGATTACACCTCAATTATTTAATTATCTTCTTTGAAAAGGGGTATAATCCATTAATGGATTTTACTTTTTTAAGAACATAACATTAATGAGATTTATATGAGGTTTTGGGATATATTTGGACATATTTTGGGATGAACTTAGGTGGTTTTGAAGTGAGAGCAATTGAGCAGATGATTTCCCCATTTATAAGTGAATGAGGATGAATTTTTTGTAAATTTTCAAAATGTTTCAATAATGGGAATTCACTCTTAAGAAAATTAGATAAAAAATTGTGAAATAATAAAGTTTATAAGAGTTAATTTCGATTGGAACATCAACCAATCAATTAAAATCTTTTTTAAAATATGTTATTCCCTTTACCTCTTAGGTTGTTCATTTTAACCATTTTGGTTTTAGTCACATTAACTAGTTTTTAAAAAGATAATTTATCCTTTATATCCAAAATTAAAATGCTATATATTATATAATTTGACCTAATGATTCCAATTATGAAATAATGTTTTTTTCCAATTTCTAAAAAGGAAAAAATTGTATTTTAAAATACAGAATGTATAATGTATTAAAAATAATTTCTTGAAAAAATAATATAATTCCTAAAAAGTCATGAAATTGCATTAATGATTAATGATATAATGAATAACTCATCCTAGTATATCCTCTAAAATCTTCACATGAGAGCCACGTCAATAGGGATTATTTCACCATCATCTTGTAAAATTGTCTCCCCTAAACCTCAACCAGTGAAAAAATATTAAAGACATAAAATAAGGGAGATCAAGGAGGAGAATATGGTAGTAATTAACTTGAATACACATGTTGAAACCATCTCAAACAAACCAAATCTAAGGGGTGCAGAAAGAGGATATGATAGAGCCAAATAGGGATAATTCACTTCCTCTCGTTCAGGTAGAATAAAGGGGATTCTAAATAAGATTCCACATGAAATTACCTAAAGGCCCCTAAAACCCCACCTATAACCTACACCTCATCATGTACATAAAGACTAAATTGAGGTTCCCCATTGTAAGGCCATAATATTTCATGTATTTTATAGATATAGTGTAATCAGCCCCCAAAATTCAGGGGGTATGATACCCACAAACCACTGCATAGTGTAGCCCCTCTAGGTTGTTTATGGGTATATCTCAACTAGTTCCACGCTATAGTGTAGACCCTAGGTTTGTGGAACCTCCCATGAAAGGTAAAATCACCCAACTTAGACACCCCATCCTTTGCAACACTAAACACAGAACAACCCTTCAGTTGTGGAATCATCCCTTACTTAAAAACACAAACATAGATCCCTTAACGTTTCAATGTATCCCCATACTCATATAAAATGCATAAAGGACACGACACATTTCATGCCACAATGCTTATGGAATCAATATAATATACTACCATCAGTTAAAATTTTCACAAAGGGTCACCCTGACACCTCTTCAACATTAAGTTGAGCACCTAAACCACTAAATGAGGATCATTCCACTTGAAAAAAATATCCTCATGATCTTCCAACACTCTATTCCTAATATGAGATCCAATTCCATAAATTCCCCATTCTCTGGGACAAAATACTCAAATTTCCTATAAATATCATAATTTTTACCATGTGGGCCATTAAATCAATAAATCAAACCTACCATTACCTAGATATCGACTATTAAAGCATCACCTTCACTTGAAACCCCATATCCACCATTAAATAGTGTCACCATATCATAAGTTTTCATTATGTTAAATGTTCTATATATAAAATGAAACAACCTATGATTACCTTGGATCACAGTTTTCCTAATAGAATATTATAAATCCATAAAATAAACGAACCACAAGAGAGATAATTAGAACTAGAGGTAATAGTATCCACTAATAATAATATACTAAAAAGGGGTAAATAGATATATATAAGTTTTATTTATACTAATGGAAAACCAACCACAGATGTGAAATTATTATGAAGGTGAAACAAGACACAAGAATAACTTCCAATCTGAATAGATTTGAAGTATCTGAGAGTCTCACTCACAGGATATTCCTCTAAACATATAAAAAAACCAACATTAATAGGAATGTAATTTTTTTTATTTTGGATTAATTTTATCTCATTTTAATTCATTTTGGGAATATTTTGAGTTAAAGGGTTCATTGATGAGGTTTAAGTGGATTTAAATTAAAAAGGATAAGGGTTGATGTGAACCAAGAACCAGTTAGTTTTTGTTCTAGTATAGAGTACCATGTTGGGTTATATGGGTGATGTTGGTTCAATTTGAATCTCCTGGTAACCGATAGAAATGTACCAAGTATCTGGTAGACACCTAGAAAAAATCCAATTTAAAAAGGATAGTTTGGTCATTAAACCCAAAAATTTAATCCCACTTGGCCATCAAACTCATGATTTCATCCAAATCTCCTCCCAATTTAACCTCTCTCATGATCTCCTTCACCTCCCTACCACACCAAGTGAATCCACTATTTTCCAATATTTCAGGTGACTCTATTTAGTCATAGGATCTCATTCTTGGTGAGGTAAATCACTTGATATCATCCAATATTTCCACACATTTTGTTTTATATTTTAAGTAGGTATAGTTCTATTTATTTCTAATCAAATATTTCTAAAATTAAATGAATATATTATATTCATTCTAGTCTACCTATTATCGGTGCATTTTCTAAGTGTACCTAATGTTAGTATGGTATTTTTCTCTTCGATCAATCCTCCTTTGATACAATTTTAATGAACTCTAATTATCTCATGTCATATGTTATTAATGTTTTTTTAGAGATATATCTAAAGTAGATATTCCCTATATCCAAATTTTTATATGATATATTTATGGGAACTAGGTCCGCTTGTATGTAAATTTTGATTTTCATGAATTGGGTATATTATTTCATGTGTTTTAGACACCCAAACCATTATCCACAAAATCTATAATTTATTAATCCATTACAAGAGTTATAATGTGGAGTAAATGGATACAATGAATGCACTTTTCGTAGCATTTATTCATTTGTTTTAACAAATTAATAAATAATCGTATTATAAAGGAGCATAATTTATTATATATATAATCTATTTACATATGATGGTTGTGGGTGTAGGTTTTAAATGTTATCTTTTTTGGAATATATTAAGATACTGAAGCTCTCTTTCAAATTTCTCATTTTCATATGAGGATTGTTATACCATGTAGAAAAGGTCAATCTCATCTGAACATTAGATGATTTATATTACCCTGTGGGTACCTGTGGAGGTGGTATACCTATGTTTTCCACTTTATTGATCTTTATAAAACTCATAAGATGAATATAAATTGTTATAATATCTCTTCATTGAATAGTATGTGTGATTTACAGTGTTTCTTAATTTATGGTGTTTATATGATGTTTCAAATTTATTGCATGGATATCGTCAAACATGGGTTTTAATTGATTATGTTGGTTTTAATAAGTCATATTAAACTTCTTATAAGCCCTTTAGTTATATTAAATGGAGGTAATGTTTTAGATTTGTGAAACTTGTACTGAAATGATGAAGAAAATCAAAAAAGAGTGCGATGTTTTCTGTTTCTAGTAAATTATTTTTTCAAATGGATTATCCTTACATATCAATGCTACATAAAATTAATTAAGATATTACCCTTATGAGAATTTGTTGTCTAATGGTGACCCTGATATTTCCCTTATTATTATCAATTTTAAAATGGTAACTAGGTTATTACGTTTATGTGAAGGGGTTAGGGTAGCTAGACATATTTTAAAATAGTATCTTTAAATTCATAATTCTTTATAAGGGTTTGTAAAATGTTGTTAATCATTATAATGGGTATTTTTTGAATATATTTTATAAATGGTTTATAAATAAATTAGTTAATTATAAATTATTTATAATTGATTAATTAAATGATTATGCAACATTTATTTTTCCCAAATATTAAATGTTAATATTTGAATTACGTTTAATAAAATAATGTGGTAATTCTTCTAATATAGAAATAACATATTTTACTTAAAAATCATATGAAAAAAATTTATAAAGGGAAATAATTCTCAAAACAAGGCTAAAATATAAAAAATATATTTAAATTTTTAGTTATTCATAATTAATTAATTTGAATTATTCAAATTAAATGGGATTTATTTAAATATTACTTAATTCACGTCAAAATTTTTTTAATGAATGATATGATAATGGTTTAAATAATATTAATTATATGATATTTAGATTATATATAATTTTTTAATAATAAAAAGTAGATTGTAAATATTTTATAATTCATAAAAGATCAAATATTTAAATAATAAATTACATATAAAGATAAGTATGAAATATTTCATATTGGAATTGACATAAAAATTTTATATTCAAAATTACGGAATGTCCATATTTTTAAAACTAAAAATTATAAAATTGTTTATAATTATATTTGAATAATGAATTGTTCATAAATATTTATGTTATTTTAAATATTTAAATTGTTCATTTATTTAAAAATTATTCCCTATTTTATTCTTAGTTTTGATTTTTTTATTTTGACTTTTTATATATCAAAATTTATATAATAAATATCTTCGAGGATATAGCCTTTAATTAAATGAAAGTAATGTCTCTGTAATGAATTTATTTTTTCATTTACCTTGGCCTTAGTTTTTAATTGAATTTATTAGATTGATCTTTGTTTTTGAATATATTTTTTCATTTTAAGTGTTAGAGTTTTGATCAATTAGATTCTCTCTTGAGTAATGTTTTCCTGAGTAGCAGGACTTGGGGTAAGACTACCTACATACCTGGAGGCTTATTCCTTGTCTATTAAAGTGAATGGGGTTTACTATATGTCTTTATGGGATTACTCATGATGATATTTTTAATCTAATATAATTCAAAATATTTACATAAAGTTTTCATATACCTTATTCATATGATTAATCAAGATATGTATAAATATTTTTGACTTCTAATTTATGGGAGAGTTAGAAAAACTTATACGTTTTAGAGATAGTTACTTTTTAATATAGTACGAACATATTATTTTTGTGGTGGGAATACGATCTCAAACTATTGTAAAAGAAAAAATAATAAATAAAAGGGAATAACATGATATAAGATGGTGAGATTAAATTTCCTGCAAATAATTAGTGTTAGATTCCTTAAAAAGTGGCACTTATTGGGACCTTGATCATCTAACAAGGTTGGTCATTTCAAATCTAGGTTCCCATGGATTATATTTTGTAATGAAATCAAGGATAGGTGACACTAAAACATCCTTGGGTAGGTCATACCAAAGTTGGGTTCCCCTATATTTGACTTTGTTAGCTTTTTCTGGGAGCCTGATTTTGGTCACACAATCTAAGATCCCCTAACATGGTTATTTTACCATATGAATATAGTTTATTTTATCCATATAATGGATTGTAAAAAGGTCTTTCCACTTAACTATCCAATATTCATATGTGGTATGATTGGGATGATGCCTTTCCAGAAAAGATAAACAATGGGAGAAATGATAAAGAGACCAAGAGATTAGTAAAATATGGATCTTAGACCACTAATAGATATGGTAGATTTTAAAAAGTTATTATCATTTTAGTGGGACCCCATTTAATAAATGTAATTATTAATAAGTTTTAAAACATTATACTCATTTGATAAAATTGTCTGATATAGATAAATTGAATCATCATCAAGTTTGACGGTAAGATCAGTCCTTAAAAAATAAAAAAGTAAGGGTATAAACTTCATCCATTGGTATGGATATTTTATAATTGTTCTCAAATAAGAAGAAAATTTATATGTATTGTAACAACATATTACAAATAAACGAACTAGTTAATCTATTCAAAAAATGATTTTAATTAATATGATAAACATCAAAAGGATTCACATGAAGTCTCTACACTCATGCTAGTTACAATAGAGTCATCATTTTAAAGAAAACATAATAATATTAATGTTTTTCAAATGATAGATAACATGATAAATATCTATCAAGAGAGATTAAGGAAACAATGGTATAATGTTTCTAAATCACTTTTTTATTGAAATATGACATAAGGAACCTTAGTAACCACTAATGAAATCAATATTATAGTATAATTAAATGACTAGGAAATGCTAGCTTCACCTGTAATGATTTATATTTACATCAATTTCATTCTACAATCACTATCATCCAGGTTTCTGATATTTATTGTGAATTATATTTTGATATATTTCTAAAATCTTATACCTAATATCCTCAAAATATTGAGTATTTTAAAAAAAGACTGGTTGTTTCAGTTTCTAATACCATTTTTATGGTTCAAAAGTATATGGGTAAAATTACTATCCATCATGGTAAGAAAATAGGTCCTGGAATGTAGTGAAAACATTTTCATTGTATAAAAGTTCACCATTATAAATAAAATTTTATGAATTAATAGAAATGTGGAAATAATCCCTTTGGAGAATACACTTCAGGTATGAATGTTATATAATTAATCTCTTTTATGGTATATGATCCCAATTGTATATTTTTCAAGTTTTTTAAATATATAGGACAATAGAAAAAAATTTAAAATAAATTAATTAATGGAAAATCTTGAATTTGATATTTATGTGATAGAGATATGATATTTTTGTATTCGATACTTGGATACACTAGTATCATTTAAATATTTCATAAGATTTTTATTTTATAATTTTTTTCTTGAGAATATCTTTAAAAGAATGGTTGTTTAAATTAATTGATTTGGATCTTGATCCACATAATAATGAACTATTTCTATAACATTCTTTAAGGAGATTATTAAAAATGGTTTGTTTTGGTTAGGGAATTTATCATAATATTTTCTATGGAAATTTTCCAACAATATGGTTGAATTCTAAAAACATTTACTCGATATTATAAAAGTGTTAGTAATATACATGAACTATGAATATGGTCTATAGGTTCTAAAATACTTTATATATAGTACACAATGGTAAAGTTAAAACCATAAGAAGAAAAGTTGGTTTTTAAAGTTCCAAAATGTTTCTTCAAAAATATGTGGTATGTTTTAATACCTTATTCTTTCCAAATGAAAGTGTTAAAAGAATATAGAATACCATATTTGATACAGGTTATTTATTTAATATGCCAACTGAAAGTAAATAAATGTTATTTCTTAACACAAAATGATTTTTTATCTCAAAAAGATATTCCAAATATAATAGTGGTAGTATATTTTTAAATGTTAAAAAATAAATAATTTTAACAATATAATATTAAAATGAATTTTATTTAATATCCTAAGAGATTTAGGATACTTTTTTAAATAATAATGTAAGTATATACATTATTTTAATGAAAAGGATTAATAGAATAAGGTTCCAATAATTATGATGATGATGCACTTATGAAAAGTTATGAGTAAACAACTGATGTCGATATTGTTATATTGTATTTTGTAAAGTTAATAAGTTTGAATCTGTTCAAGAAGTTCAACATTTAGGAATACAATTCCTAAGTCTTTCAATTTTTCAAGATATCATAATTCATAGATGTTTCTCACCAATGATATGAATATGAGGGTTTTATCATATGGTCACATATCTATGTGATGTGGGTTACATATTATCTAATTTGTTAACAAAACCTAGAAGGTGTAGAAAACAAAAGGTTGGTCGATATATTTTTCATATATTATATGATAAAATAGTGCTTATTTTGGTTTCTTAAATATTCTTAAAGAGTTTGAGAATATTAAAATGTATAATATTAATGGAAATCTCTATTTTATTATTCCTTCACATTATCTACATTAATGTATATATTGATATAAATTTTATGATGTGTAATGATAATTGACCTCTCTAATAATTACTTTGAGTTTCTCCCTAACTTTTGTTTTTCATGGATGATTATAGGTTATTAAAAACATTAATTTTTGCATGAGTAGGATTCTTGTATATATATATATGATCATTAGGCACCATATAAGTGATATGATTTTTTTTATACATTGGATGAACCACTAAATATACCACATAGCGTGTCAAATATATGTCGTTGGTATACTATAGGTTCATGGATCATATTTGAGTCCCCTCTACCTATGGTTTGTGTGATACCTATAATAGGAACCTTTATTCCTTGATACCCTACTTATGTGAGTCTACATATTGACTTAGCTAATATGGTCGTGGTAAGGTATGTTGGTTATTATGTCATTAGTTGGAGTTTAAACATGATGGGATTTTTCCTCTTGTATGATGAGTGTGACATCAATTCCCTCAATTGTGATAGACTGTAGGAGTGTATGGACGTACTAATATTATATATATATATATATATATATATCCAAATAGAGGACATGTGATGTATTCGTTGATTAGAGTAGTCTATAAATAGGTAATTGAGAATATATGGGTTGGCTATATGGGATTGAAATGATCTAGGATCCATGGTGACTCGATGAAGAGGACAAAGGAAAAATAATGTAATTCTCATTTTCATATGATGCGTACTTGTGGAAATATGCATATAGATACGTTTTTTTGATGGGGATCAATCTATATCGATTTATATCTTGAGTATCAATGATGTTTCTCTAGATGATTCTCTTTTCTTACATATATGTATCTTGATATTCATATTTGTTGTCAATTCTATGAAGTCCCAAAGGATCACAGTTTGTGGTTGACTAAATGGGGATTGTGTTTGACTCATTGAGATACACTAAAAAGGGTTTTCGAGTTAATACCAAATTGTTTTGGATGGGTTTTCACGATTTATTGTGAATGACGTGATACAAGGTGAAGTTAATAATAGCTTTCTGAAAGTGATTTTGATGATATCCAAAATGAGTTTTTGATATGGTTTCACAAGTTATAGTATATTATACAATTTAATTTGAAATGGCGCGTAGTATATGAGGATTTATTACAAGTGATAGATTGAATGAGATATTACCTAAAGCCATATATATATATATATATATATTTGTGGGACTTATATAGGTTTTCAAGAAAATTATTATTTTCATACATTGCTTATATTATATCAAGTGTTCCAAAAATCCAAACCATTATACACAAAGCTATAATTTATTAATATCTTATAATATTTGTAACATGAATGTTTAAAATTTATATAATTCCTGAAATTCTCTTGGAATTTATTCATGTGTTTCATTGTGTTAATAAACGAGTGGATAATTAAGGATAATGTTTTATTCAATATGTTATCTATTTTCATGTGATTGAAGTGACTGTGGGGTTTCTATGTTATCTTAGCCAAATATCCATGGATCCTGAATCTCTATTTCATCTTTCTACTTCGAATATGTGGTATTGCAATATTATGGATAAAAGGTGAATCTTATCCAAACATCAGATGATTCAACTATGCTCGTGGATACCTATGGAGGTGGGATAATTATGTTTTCCTATTATGTGACCTTTATAAAACTCATCATAGAAAGATAAAATGAAGTGGTATATCTTCAATAAACATTATGTGTGTTGTGTATAATTTTCTAAATTCTAGTTTGTATATGTAGTTTCATACTTAATTCTCAGATATCCTCAAAATTGTGATTTAATATCATCTTATTCTTATGATAATTACTATTAGACACATTTCAAACCCTTCAATTTCATCTATTCTAGAAAACATCAATTAATTCGTATAATTAAATTAGTATGAGTATATTTTTACCCTCACATATTCATATAGGGATAACCTGGTAATGGTATGGGTTTGAGAGAACCTAATTAATAGTAAGCATTTAAAATTAATAATCATTTTTCCAAAATATTTATACGATTAAAGAGATTTTATCCACTCTTATTTTTATTTATAATATATATTATTCCATGTTATCATTTCAGAAATTGGTTTTCATGTTATACATATTTCAAATTTATAATTCTTTGTTTATACCTATTGAAAACCAAAAGGAGATATTTGTATATTAATTTGATAATATCTTCCCACTATTGATTAAATATATTTTTATCTTGTAATTCATGACATAAATGACAGTCATTATATATGGATTTATTTTATTCTTGTTCATTGGTCTAGAAATATTTGAATATATGTATATTATGGTGTGTGAAATTTAGCTAGTACAAACATGTTTATGGATAAGAGGTGTTTTTGGTATGGGAGGGCAATAACATGACTTGTTATGCCCATTTAACTCCTCAATAGGATGGTTTGGAATATTTTATGAACTCGTTATGAAAAATTTTATTTCTCATAGGATGGGCCTTTATAACCAAGTTTTTATTTCACACATATACATATATATGGGGGTTCTTATATGTACATTTTTGAGCTATTTATAGGTACTCAGAGTTCCTCCCATAAGGGATGACACTATATTAATATCTCAAATCCTGGGTTGAGGATCAAAATAAGTGGTGTTAATTAAGACCCTTACCATGTGGGATGTTACTTATAATTTATCATGGATATTATCAATTATATACCTAATATGTAAACGACTATATTTAATGCTGCTCTGTATTTATATTGTTATTCGAAGGCACTCAAGTTTATGATTAGATATTAGATGTGGGGCGGTGATCGCCTACTAGGTATCGATTTACTCATGCACTATGAAATATCTTATGGGATGTGTGTTATACTTTTTTCACCGGATCCAAGTAAAATAAAGATCTATGAGAAAAATAGATAGTGAAATTTAAGTGTTTAATATATTCATTTATTTATTTCTTTTAAAGAGTTTATCAGGGGGATTCACATGGGTTTTCCTTGGTAATGTTTAAATAGAGGAGTCACTTCTAAGAAAAACATTCTATATCTTTTGGACATGTCTAGATTAAACTAAATTTGAATATATCATTTTTTATTATCTCACGAACATGGTGGAATTTGTGGAAATATTTGTACCATTTTAATAAGGTAATTTATTTACATGTCATGTTATCAATTTTATATTGTTTTATGTCTTCACCTCCTTCCATTTATAACCAGTTCTGCACATAAGAGAACCAAATTCTATGATAGGTTTATCCATGTATATGAATGTACACTATTCAATTTATCTCATCTAAAAGGGGGGAATAAATCTCCCACACTTACATTTCTCAACCCTAGATGTTTACACCATCCTTTTATTGTCAATAAGTTTGATTGAGGTGTAGAGAAAAAATGTTCTACGTGCTATTTGGGGGTTTGAGTCACCAACATTACAAAATGGTATTATATCCAATTATTGGTCTTGGGTATAGAAAATTATAGTAATAAGGAGATAGGACCGTTGGGACTCAAAAAGAAACCCCTAAATAGGTTTGTAAAACATAATTATGGTGGAATCTTGATTTTTCAGGGGTAATATAAGATTTATTTTACTTTTTATTCTTCAATATATCTTATTTCATTGAGCCTCATGTATCATATTAAGAAATGATAAGTAGGAAATGATAAGATATTATAACATATAAAATGTTTTATAATAATTATATTATATCTAGAACTAGTTGATTATTTATATTAAGTGAAACATTGACAATAAATAAATATCATTTTCCTACATATGTATTGTTTATGATTTGGTTAATTATAGGCCATAGTTGATTACATTAGATTAGAGAATAATTTTATGATTCAGATATTTATTAATTTCTATTTTATAAATAAATATTTTATTTTTTATCTGATATTTTAATAATTTATTTTTTATCTGATATTTTAATAATTTATTATTATTTTCAAAATATTATTATTTTTAATGAAAAAAAATTGTTTTAATAATTATTAAGGGATAGAAGAAATGTATTAAAATTGACCTATAGTGTAACCTACGTTTGTGTTTATCCTTTAAGAAGAGATTAATGATATCTTTCACCATTTTATTGTAGAGTATTCCACCTAGATGACCACCACCTACTAAGTAAGAAGGGATGGATGATCATACACTTCCAACACATCTAATAGTTAATACTAATTTCTAGGAAAGAATCACTCACATGTTTCATGGATATAGTTAGTAAAATCCTTAGGGAACACTTATCTATTGATATTAATATGTATTTTCAATTCCTTCATTTCATAAACATTCAAGTTGATATGTCACATCATGAATCTAGGGATTTCATTAATAACCTTTATCATATTTTCAAGAGCATTAATGCAATAGAATAACACCATGTATGGTCATCCACATTTATTATAGAAGGAGTGGATCTCTGGTTGTTGTAAATAGTCCTCAAAGTTAATAATTACCAAGTAACCAACTAGATAAATTTTCAATATCTCCTTTTCATGAAATTATACCCAAAAAATTTGTGTCGAGCAAAGGCCAAGGAGTTTATGAATCATCAACAAGGCTTTATGTCAGTTATGGAATATACAACCACATTTATTGATCTTATTCACATCTTTATAAACTTACGTATAGACAATTAATCCATCATGGGATGTTTTGAAATGGGTTTCAAATATAATTTTCAAACATTGGATGTGTCCTTTATTATATCTACCATCATAGAAGTGGCCAAGTAAATCATTCTTATTTAAACTGGATTTAAAGGGATTTTGAGAGTTGTATGTCCACTATCTAGTTAAAAATAAAGAGATAGAAATTCTATAAATAAAAAACAGTGGTCATAGATGGTTATAAAATTTAGTTCCCACTATGTAAGTCAAGGTGCTGGTATATCTATATCACCAATTTTAGAAATATCTTTCATTTAGGGCCATCGGTTATGTAAATCAGGCCACATCAATCCTAATTTTACCTTCAAGTAAAAAAAGTTTGACACCTAAATTTACTCTAATAATATTAAAAGGTTTTTATTTTGAGGTATATCTAAGAGTATTGGGAAAAATTCTAAGCTGATTCAGTAATCTCATGCAAAGTTGGTTGTGTGGTCTACTAGAGAAAGTTGACCACCCTCTAAGAGATCTAATCATAGTTTCACATATATAATTTATGGTCAATTAGTTATTGTGTAGTATTTTTATCATGGTTTTTACCTCATTTCCTATATGAGGAAGAAGGTAGTATGTATATCATTTAAAAACCCATAACTAATACTTGACTAGGGAGTTATACTTTTTTGGAAGAACTATTCAAATATATGATACTTTATCATGTGCTATATTTTACATAGATTACTCACTTTTTTATTTTCTAATCAATATGTATCTCTTATTGAGATTAATGTCAAAGTGTTAAATTAATATATGATACTTGATTAAAATTTTTGAAAGAGGAATGAAGAGCTCCAGAAGTACTCATTATGTAATTTTTTAGTATCATCCTCCACGAATCCCATGAATTCTATAGTCCATAATATAAATTCCATAAATTGCATTCATGGAATAGATGGTTTAAATCAGCAATTATCCTATATTGAATATTATAATATATGATTTTCCATTTCATCCCCCACATGAATTTGGTATATTCTCATGGGATAGTGAGTGTTCAAGGAAAACCAATCTAGTCTCAATCAATAGCAAGTTGGTGTGATCACATTTAATATGGATGGTCTCTTCCTAAGATAAGTTGATGAAAATTGGAAGGAATATTTTCCCCCAAGCTCTGATTTTTATTTAAAAATTCTACCTATAGAATTTTTAGGACTATATATTAATCCATATATATATTTCAACATTAATATTCTACCTAGAAATAAACCAATTTTTATTCCCTCATATAAAATGTTACCAATGTAAATAAGAAAATTAAATATTTAATTGGATAATCTTGAATGAATACGTTTTATTAGACCATGCACTACACCTCTAGGTGCTTTATTTAACAATTATAAGAAGGTGTATTATAGTTTAATTTTTTTTGTATACCACAGGATGTTGAACCATAATATAATAAGAAAAATATCCATTTCCTATAACAATAATATATTTGATCAGCTAAAAGGGAAAAGATGGTTTTCCAAGATTTAATTATATTAAATTTTCCATCATGTTTGATTCAAGAAAGAGGATAATCCTAAGATAAATTTTTGAAGTCTATATTATTATATTTAATATATTTTTATTCCATTCATATTGGATAATACTCCAGTTGTATTAATGGATTTAACGGAAAGGGTCTTCTATCCATTATAATACTCATTCATGGTGGAATTAGTAATTGAAAAACTTATTTATTTGAAATCTCATGTTATACATGGTAAACATCATTGAATTAGTCTATACACCTCATGGGATAATCATCTATACAATAAGTTTTCTAAAAACTCATTCTAGATATAAGTGGTTAAATATCATGGGCATGTAGTATCTAAAGCTGGCATCTCAGTGGATCTTGAGAATCTGGAGTCAGTGAAGTGCAAAAAGGATCCTTATAATAATTTAAAAATAAATAGTTTTCTTTGTATTTTCAAGTATTATCACCTCTTTATTTGTGAATTTTGAAATATTTCAACTCCTATGACTACCTTTACAAAAAACTGATTTAAATTAACATGGAAGGACAAATGTAAATTAACTTTACAAAATCTAAAGAGTCACTTAACCCCATATACGGTTTTTATTTTACCTTAAATAGGAAAGGGTTTTGGGGTTTGTTGTGAATATTATTTATTTTTACCTAGATGCGTCCAAATGTAGGATCATCAGGTAGCGCCTTATGAATTCAATCAGTTTCATCATCAATAAAGGAACTACCCTACCCATGAATTGGAAATAGATATTGTTGTTCATTCCATGAAGTACAGATCCAGTACCTTTATAGAGAATAGTTAATATTGTTTAAATACCACAAGAACCTCAAATACATCATTTATCAATGAGAATTGAGTCTTAAGAATCGTTTTTTGGTGGGATAACTTTAGTAATTAAATTTTTTTATTCAATATTCTCATGGTATGGGAAATGTATTTTTTGAATCTCATAGAAGGAAAGTTTACCAAAAACATGTTGTAGGATTCCAAATATGAATGTCTATTGAAGTATCTTATATCCAAATTCCATGTGGATGTTCTATATTACTGGATTTGGATACACTTATAACAAATCAAAATTACATCCTCGCTTCTGTACTGGGTCAAAGACTCTAAAATGTCTGATATGGATTGAATTATATTTCAAGAGGAACTTTATGGTGGGGAGATTATTGATGATTTGGTTCAAGATTATTATTCCTTTTTATATGTACATGGAAGGATAATCCTCATAATTGGTATAAGATAAATTTTAATGAAATAAAAAAATTCTTATCTATTATCTTTGAAAATATGTAATCACAAATTTGTATCATAACATTTATTTCCAATTATGATGTCCTAAACTAGACAAGGATATTGTACATTTCATTGAATTTCATGTCAATAGGTTAATGTAAAGCACCAAAGTACTATAATTTCTCTCTATACACTTACTATATCAATTTTAAAATTAGATTAGATCATTATTGATTTCATAAATAGTATTAAAATATTTTAAAAAAAGAGTGAAATATTATCGGTGATTTTTTATCATCTATCCAAGATGAATCACTTTCTTTCAATTAAAAAATAATTTTTTGTTGATGATGTAAGGAAAATGTAATTCATGGATATTTGGTAGCATTATGTTATACCAACTTGAATAATCTCTGACAGGGGCTCAAATATCACATCTTTGTTTTTTAATGGTATGTAATGGGCCTTAGCTTCTTTGGTAAAATTCAGTACTGATTTTCATCCATTGTTAGATAGATAATATTTGTAGAATATTAATACTCTAGAGGATATTATCTAATCCTATATCCTTGAATTTTGGTGTCTCATTATAAGGTCACATATCCTTGGTAGAATTATTATAAAATAACATCTTCCGTTAATTTATTTAGATGTCTCTATATAAATTCTTTTACGGAGGGCTAAATAATTAACCTTTATGTTTTATAAAGATAA
This sequence comes from Viscum album, assembly GCA_963277665.1. NCBI lineage: Eukaryota > Viridiplantae > Streptophyta > Magnoliopsida > Santalales > Viscaceae > Viscum > Viscum album. The sequence continues at coordinate 1,782,254,971 of OY728157.1, forward strand.
TTTAGTTTTCTATAATAAGGATCATAATTATCTAGGAGATTACTGATCATGTAAATTTAATTTTGAAATAGATTGTAAAATCTTATATCCATTAAAAGGATTATGTCGATCAATGAAGAGAACCCTTGGAATAAAAATTTGGTGACCATGTATTCTTCCAAGTATTACCCAGATTTTATTATTTATGGAAGGTTAAATAGGGGAATATTTCACTGTATTATGTTTTTCCATTAAAACTAATGGTCCAAGATGATGAAATTTATTATTATCTAACATTACCTCTAGAATTTAGTTCCATACATAAAATTTTCCATTTTTCACAATTGAGGAAGTTTTTTCCCAACCCAACTCATGTGATTCATTATAACAATTTGAATTTTGAGGATAGTGCATCCTGTATAGAAAATACTACATGTATCATTGATCAGAGTCATAAAATATTGAGGGGAAAGTTAATTCCTATTTTTTGAGTTAAATTCAAATAAGAAAAGTTATAATATTAAACTTATGAGTGGGGTTATTAAATGAACATGAAATGTCCAAACTTATTTCCTTATGAAGACGAATGATTCTTATCAAGAAAGAAAAACACAATAGTGGGGAGGTTATGAAACCCCAACCTCTATAAGTAGGTATTTATCTTTAATATTAAGTTATTTTAATTCATTTATGGTTTAGTTTGAGTTTAATGTTGTATTAGAGGGTTCAAAGAATATTTGGAAGTAAAATGAGAAGGGTTGAGTTGTATAAGGCACCGGGTACTCGATGATTTTCTATTGGGTATCTGGTGGGTGTGAGGAGTGTATGTTGTTCTATTTCAACCATCAAGTACCTGGTAGTAAAATATCAGGTACCTAGTAAACACCTAGGTAAAACCCTTTTTAAATTCATAGTTTAGTCATTCCAAACCCAAATTAAATCTCCATTGACCCACACACTCAGTATTGCATCCCCATTTCATTATTTTTCATCCTCTCTCATCCAATCTCTCACCTCCCATTATCTCTATATGAATCCACCATCATACCTTCTCCTATAAATATTTTGTTGGTTATAGGAGCTCATTATTAATGTGGCAAATCCCTATGTCTTTTCTAATATTCCCTCTCTTATTTTTTTATAGTATTTATAATTTCATGGATTCATAATCTAGGGTTTTTAAAATTAAATGAATCTGTTATATTTCTTTTAGTCTAGATGTAACAAGGTTTTTCCTATGTTATTCTATTGTATGTTTATTATTTGACTTATTGAATTTATCCTTCTTTAATGGAAGTGGAAAGAATCGCAATTCTCACATCGCTTCTTCTCTTATTTGTATAGGGATAATATAGCAGTGGTATGGGGATTAGTAAACATAATTAAGACCAATAGTTTAAAAATAATAATTTTTTTCCTAAATATTTATATTAATATAGTCAGTTGTTTTTTCACTCTTATTTATGTTTAGTATACTTATTATTCTATGTTATTATTTCATAACATTATTTCCTTTTTATTATATTTTAGAATTGATATTCCATTTTTTATACCAAATGAATTATATATGGGTATATTTATATATTTTCATCTTTATAGATATCCATTCTTGATTAGATACAGCTATAGTATGGAATTCCTACCTTGGATGCACATAATGATATGTGGATTGTTTTTTTCTTGTACATTTCTCTAGGAATTTTTCAATGTGTGTATATTATGTTATGTTTACATTAGTAGGTATCCACATTTTTATCGATGGCTGGGTAGTTTTTGATATGGGATCACAATAAACTAACTTATTATACCCATTCCCATATTCCTTATAATGCATTTTAATATTTCACTAAATTATTATACCTGATTATTTTTTCCCCTGAGGATTGGTTTATAGGACCTTGAATTCATTTTCACATGCCATAATATATTTTTGGGTGCATATATGTATATGTTTTATATTTTTATTTGTATTGAAATTTCATTTTGTATGAGATGGAACTCAATGACCATCTCAAATTCCAAACAGATTCTCAAAGCATGTGGTTTTGGTAAGGAAACATCCCAAGTGTAAATTCACTTCTAATTAATTATGGAAATGTATGATTCTATAAAAATATATACAATATTCTATTGTAATCACTCTAGTTTATGATTGGTTTTATGGGTTGTGGTTGTGGTTGTATACTAAATATCCTTAGACTCGTACTTTACACATTCCCCTAAGGATGCCTACAAACCCTTTTATACATAACCTAGGAAAAGAAAAGGCCCCTGAGTATAGGATCTAAAATACATATAGTCAAGAATATATGTGATCACTTTTTGGGATTTTGATGACTGGACTATAGGATGACACAATAGATGTCCTTACTACTATTCAAGATAATATTTACTTATGGGAGAACTTTTTTCTGTATTCAGGTTATATTTGTTGTGAACCACTAATTTATATATCATTTTCATAGCCTCACCCATGTGGTCAGTTTTATGGACATATTTAGGAAAATTTTATATTTTTATGCATCTACATGTCATGTTATTAATTTTATATTATTTTATTTCATTAACTGCTACCATTTACAATCAGTTCCAGATATAGGAGAACCAATTTCTAGAATAAGTCCATCCATGAATAATAATAGGCACTCTATGATTTATCTAATTTTAAAAGTGTGTAGACTATATTATTCACATATATTTCCAAATTCCTAGTGTTTACACCAACCTTTGTAAATAAAGAGGTGTCCCCGAGGTGTTGTGACAATGAGATTCATGTACCGTTTAGGTGTTCGAGGCATGTACATTATAGAAAACCCTATAATAAAACACATATCTTCCAAAACCCCATCATTCTAAACCAAGGATAGTATCTTTGATGGTGAGTGAGGATAAAAAAGTAATGGTGGGGGAGGGGGGACAAAACCATGACCTATGACCTACCACCAATTGAACCACATCCAACAATAGATAGGAAGAAAAAACAAAAGGAATATCTAACTTGAAGAATGAAGTTGTCATAACATCTGGATGAACATTGTTAAATTCCTCAACCAACTCGGTCTGAAATTACCAAGAACCCATCATATCAAACCAAGGATGGGTTTTAGTATAATATAGTTTATATAACTAATATAAAATGGTTATTATATATTCTTGAACATAAAATTAAATTTCATACTACCTCACATAAGGAACCACAAAATCTCCTATCAGGATAAAAAAACCACTAGCACTCTTCTTGGTCCACCATTTAGGTGAATTTTATTAGTGTTTAAGAAACGGGTTATCATAGATCCCCATATCATTATGGTTCATAAATTGAATAATGTTCAAATTCTTTAAAAAATTCATTTTTATGTTGGTTAAACACTTTTCTTATAATTTAATCACATAATTGAAATCCATATTTACTCTTTTACATGATTCTTCTTATAATTATAATGTATTATAAATTATAAAATCTTATTATTTTCCTATTTATTTAGTATTCCAATATTAATACATGGTATCCTATTATTATTAAACTATCTATTATTAAATTAGGATTTTGAGAAATAATTATCTAATTATAAGTAACTGTTCATGATTTCCGTATGTATATAAAATGTTAAAGAGGATAAGTCCCTTTAGATGTGTAGCCTTAATATATGAAAGAAATGATCATTTTTACTCTCAGTGTTACATTCATTGTTAGAATTATACCATGATAATCAGTTGTCATTATCCTTATACTATGTCACCATAAATTGTTCCTCTCATTATTTTTATATATTCAAGAACTATATTTCCATCTCTAAATAATTTTAATGCGAAAAATACATCTATAAAATGAGTATTTTGAATAAATTATTATCAATTTTTACAAAATATATTTTGTATTGGTGTTTTACATGAAAGGGAAATATTTAGTGGTCTCTCTATTTTATTGATATAAATTAATCATAAATGTATCTTACCTCTCAATATCAATTTTAAGAAAATATTTTTTTCAATACATGGTCTATTTCTCCAATGATAATGGATTTTTCTCCCTAAAAATAATTGATGTTTCAACCTTATGAGATGATCAAGGGTTATTATGACTTAATTATTTGTACTTATTAACTAAAAATAAGAAGTTTTATTTTTCATAAGCCTGATCATCTATCCCAAAATAGTAATAATTTTTTTAATTTCTATAATAACTCCATTAGATTTTTTATTTTGGAAATATGGAAATTTTATTTGAATTCTATTATTACTTTCACATATTTTTGTGCTTTTAATTAAAAAAAATGGAATTGTTTAATTAGTTGATTAATTACACAATTTATTTTAAAATAACCATTTTATTTATTTTATTCTTATTAAAAAATATTATATTTATCTTATAAATAATTGAAACAATTTTAAATTAATTCTAGAACATTTTAAAAAATTTCTCGGTATTTTATTATATAGTCTTGTTCTCTACCTATATTTTTCTAAATATTGTTCTAATAGTTTATAATAAATACTCTATGATTTAAACTTTTACAACTCAAACTATACCCCTAAAAAGTGTGTGCACATTTATTTATGAAATTTACAATTACATACGTTCTCTCACATGGAAGAAAATGTTAGTAAATTTATGAGACAATATTCATACATAAGATTTATATTTTACACATTTTGAAAGTTTTAAATAATATATTAGATATAAACCTAGTAACAAACATCTATATTTAGTATAAATTTACTAAAATAAAATATTTTAAATATCATATGGAAAATATGAAAACATGATGAAGGTAGAGAAATAAAAACCATGGTAAGCGTTAGCATCTCAAAAAAATTATATATACCAAATAATATTAAAAGAATATGTAGTATGATAAAAAAATTAAAAAATAATAATTTCATATTAAGAAAACATAAAGTATAACTTAATGAAGAAGTATAAAATTTTAAACATTTAAAATTTATGTTGGATAATTTGTGTTTTGGAAACATATCTTAAAGATTAAGTTCACTCTCAATGCCACATTATCTCGTAAATTTCCAAAAATAAATTATAGTACTATATAATTTCAAATATAACTGATCACTTACTTATTCTAAAAATAAAACTCACATCCGCAAAATTGGGCTTACAAATAATTGTATTAATGTTAATTTATCATTAATGAAAATTTTAAAATGATAACATATATGGATTCAAAGAGATTATATTAAGGTTAATAATTTCTTCAATTAATGGAATGGTTTGAATTATTATAGAAATAATATTCAATTAAATATATAATAAATTATATAAAAATAAAGTCCCTTGATGAAAATTGACCCTATTTATGGGTGTTGTTTCAAGGGATCATATAGATGGTTTGCTGATGAAATAAAAAAACTAAAAATTTCAAAAGTATTGGTGTAACTCTATCTCTCTCTTATGGTGTTTTCATGATCCCAAACACCCACATATTTATCTATCAATGTCAATGATTTTATTTCATACACTTATTTTAATCTTTAGGTCAGGTCATTGATGGGATTTATGTGCCTATCCAAAGGTATCTTGATAATATTGTTGATGTCTTGGACATATCATTTTCATATTCTAATACCTTGGAATGATATTAAAATATCCATTTAAATCTATAAAAGGAATATTGGTTAGGACTTCATGAATATATATGCTTTAAGGATGTATTGGTTGTATGGTGTAGTGAACCTTTGAGCTAGTACAATATAGACAAAGCCTCTTCATGATGAAGAATAAACCCATCTATCTAGTAGAGGAGAAATGTCCATCTATTGGGGGAGAACTACCCATACAGACCTATTTATAGTTACATAATGACTTCCATGAGACCCACCATCCATCAATTAAGGTGGAATAAGTGGTCAAGGGAATTGGGATATCTGGACTGGGAGTGCATTAAATATCATCTAGAAAATATTTATTCTTGTATTCTTCAGCTGAAATGTCTCCCAATGATTTCCATAGCATCTTAATCGTTTTATAGGATATAAAATGAGGTAATGGGTGGCTAGGAAGGGACACCTAGTTGATAGCAATGCTCTCTAATCAAATCAATGTTGAATCACTAGAAATATAAAAATTCTATAAAAGAGAAAAATATCATTTTTTAATCCCTAATATCCTCAAAAAAATTCTTTTTATCACTCATCTTAAATTTTATCCATCCTTTCGAGAGATTTAGGGTGTTTCATTTTAATGAGTTTTCACTTAGCAAACCTTCCTATTCTCATCACCTTATTCAAAGGGTTCTCACTACCAAAAAATAGGGGATGGGTTCCTTTTGTAACACCCCTGATATTTTAAATTTTTTTCTATAAATAATATGTTCAATTACATGCGTAATATGAAACACAGAGATTAAATGAACCACAACATACTTAAAAATATTATAATTTATTTATGCATGTTATGACCTAGCCATTTGTTTTCTAGGTACGTATAGGAATAAAGGTATTATAAAATATATATATAGAAAATTTTAAAATATTTAAATTAATAAATAATCATGAATTAATTAGAAATTAGTTTTAAATGAAGATAAAATCAACTAAATATAAAAGTGTTTCTTTTTATAAAATTGTTTTTATATGTGTAATGTATTTTTATCTTAGTCTTTCAAATTAACAAATAATTGATAAATGAATCTAATGAAACATTTAGATGATATATCTAATTTTATTAAATTATAATTAATTTAATTTTTTATTAGGAATGGAATGAGAATAAAAGTCATTTTATGAATTAATAATACATTTTCAATAAAAATGATTTTTAATACATTTTTGCATGGGAATTATAATTAGTTACTTCAAATTATTTAAATATTATTTTAAAAAATAGTACTAACTTTTTAAATACGAATTTAATAATAATATTAAGATGGATTAGAGTTTTTTTGAAAATAATGATTTTGACTAAATAGTGAAAAATGTAGATTTTTTAAAAACTGAAATTTATTTTATTTAAATAAAGTAATTAAGAAATTTCAATATATTATGAATTTAATTTTAAATTAATATAATATACATTTTATTTAAAATACTATAAATACTTTCAAAGGTATCAAAATTATATTTTATTTTGGTATAAGTATATTTTTATACTTACAAAAATAATTTACAAAAGAAATATTTTTTTGGGTTTTGCACAATTATATTGAAAGTAATTTATGCCACTTATAAAAATTTAATCCTGAGAAAAATTATTCCATATTTATAATTTGGATGTCCAAATTCTTAAATAAATCTCTTATTTTTAATCATTATGAATAGTAACTATAGTAAATATTTTTCACCTCCGTAAGGGTAAAATGGGTAAAATATGGTTAAAACTATGATATAATACCTAACAATCACCATAGAAAATATATTTAACCACGTTTATAAGTTTTTTAAACTAAATTAATCCTATATACATAACTATAGAAATTTTTTTCCACTTTCTATTTATTATAATATTTATATTATTTTAAGAAAAGGATAAATACAAAATATCACTCTCATGATTTTAATTAATGTAATATGTTTTATTAGAGATAGAATGAATTTATAAATGAATATAAAAGGTTATTATGAAAATAAAAATATTTTATTTATTATAGTATTTTATTTTAAATTTTTTAAGGTCTAATTACCTTAAATTCTTACACAATACTAACTCAAGTCATGTGTAAAAGGTTGAACATATTTAGTAAATGATTTAAAAAAATAAAATAAAAATATTTTAGATGAATTTGTATGATACATTAATTTTAATGAATAATTTATGTTAAAAGATTTTATATTTGAAATATATAGTTATCTTGATGGATTTAAATTCAAATTAAATAAATTGTCCAAAAAATGACTAATGATATTTTATGTTAAATAATATTTTATTAAATGATTCAAAAATCATAGAAATTTTTAATGAGAACTATTATCTTGGGAAATAATTTAAAATATAATCTATTTATCATTATTTTTCCACTTTTAACCTTATAATTAAATTTATATCCCTTAAATAATAAAAAATAAGTTAACATAGTTAATGTTAAAATTGGTTACCGGAGGGTTTAGATCAAAAATAAGGTTTCAAATAAGACCAAACATATCTAAATTTTATTTTTTTGATGATATTGAGTCCTTATAGTTTCTTTATTTAATATATATAAATTTGTAAGAGTTTTACATGATGAAATAAATTAATTATATTTTATTATTTTAATGGATACCATGTGTGCCATGTCCTCGCTTATAAAAGGACACATCCTCTTCTCATTTATTCAAAAATTCGAATCCCTATATGATAGAAAATAACTACCATAAAAGCTTATTATATTCCTTACCCATATTATATAGGTTCTTTTATCACCAAAAGACCTACCTATGAAGACTTAGGGTGTAATCTAAGAGATATTTTTCAAAAAAGATGTATAATTCTTTGTCAAGTGTTTCAATTTTATTTCTTCTTATAGCTCCTTAAAATATTATTAAAGATTTATTATATAATATAATGATTGTATAAACTATATTTAAATTTTATTGTATTTATGTGAAATCCATTATACATCTTCTTTCATATCCTATGGAGAATGAAAACATCGTCTGTGCGTACTAGTGGACTACCACCTCCATGAAGCGATGTGTTTCTTTTTTCATCACTATCTCACAAGTATGGTTATTATTATGTTTTTAATAAGTATATATGATATTAATTACATAATTTTTACTCTATAAAGATAATGTATTACTTTAATTCTTATCTTTTTACCCTTTGAAAAATTATAATGTCGCTTATGTGTATGTGTGTGCTACCACCTTCATGAAGAGATGTGATTCTTTTTTCATGCCTTCCATTCGAGGAATATTTTAAAACTCTATTTTATTTATAAAAATGACAACGATAACATTATTTATATTAATTATATAATGTAAAAATTAACCCATTAACTTTATTTAACTTATCAATGTTTTTTAGGGATTATGAACTGAACGTCTTCAAAACATATGACATGAACATAATCGATTTATTAACTATATAAAAAATAGTAATAAATGAAATAAAAGAGACTATACTAAAGTAATAAATCTAAAAACATATCTTAAATAAGTAAATATTTAATATAAGTTCATTATAAGTGGTAAAGAATTTTGAAAGTAGGGAGACATGGTAAAGGATTTCTTGTCTCAGTTTTCATTTATTGAGACTTATGCCATTTCAAAAAAAATGTTTAATTTTTTTTGGTCTATGTACTACTATTTGGATATATTTAATCAATATTTTAATAAAATTAATGTTTTTAAAAACCCATTCCATTTTATCTTATTTAATGTCCATTGGATTCAAAAGATACAAAATATGGATGGGATTTTTCCTTAAAACCCTATTTTTAAGTATTCATTTTAATTATTTTTCCATCCATGTAAATGTAAATAAATTTTTTTATGATTGATTTTATTTATACATATAATTATATTAAATTTAATTTTTTTTAAATTTAAATTTATTTAATAATGTTTTAAAAGGAATTTTTTTAACGTTTTATATATAGGTCACTTATGGCTCTTTTTACCAAAGTGTAAAAAGAATGTTTTTTCATATATACAGCACAACCAAATCTTCCCACCAACATAAACATTATTTTATTTATTGATTAATTTAAAATTATCTATGTTTATTTTAAAATAAATTATTTCTTTCAATAATATATAAATTATTAGTTTTAAAAAAATCAAAGGAAACATAAAATTTTTCTCATATTTATAATATAATTGATAGTGTTAATGATTTTGGGATTGAATTCTAATTTAAATGGATTTTATGATAAAAATGAAAGATAAATAGGTTTTATTAATTATATGTTTCTTGGAAATTTTTTATTAATGATAGTTGATCATGATAAATCTCTTATGGTAGGTGATCCCAATATAGCTCTCCAATGAATTGGGTAAAGTGATAGTGTATACTGAGGGTAGGTTACTCAATGTAGATATGGGAATTATCATATTTGGTGATTCTACTATAAGGATTTTTTAAGGGTGAATATAAGGATAATTTCCCAAGGTACTTACATAATATTCCTATAATGGTTTATAAAGTAAATATTATAACTTTGAAATGTAAGAAAATGATATTATGTTGTAAATTAATGATTATGTCCTTTTCTAAAATAAATGAGAAAGGATTGTTTTTCAAGGAAAGGAATTCATAATTTATTACTTCAACCAAGAAAACCTTATTATTATTGTTTAGGATTTATTATTTCATATGAAATTTTTTATAAAATCTATTAAGTGATTAAGTTTATTTCATAGAAATTTAAACGGATATGTGAGATCAAATCTTTATTATGAAAAATGAAAACATTTTAATGGATTTTTTAGGTTTACAAATAGAATAAAAATTTTCTTTTTTTTATGTTCCATAGAAAGATTTTTTTCTAATAAAATCTTTTTAAATGATTTTTCCTAGCTTTTAATGATGATTTAAAAATTAAATAAACGCTAAGTTATAGATATGGGAGTCACCTCGAATGAAGTAAGTGGGTCTTTGTTATTTTTAGAAAAATAAATACTGTGTAGAAATTTCAACTTCCTTATGTAATATTTTACCAAATTATCTAAAAATATGAACTAAAAAGATCCTAAAATGTAATAATGGTAAATTTTTGTTATAAATCATGTAATTATGGGTTTTTATGGTATGGGGTGTTATAGTTGGTATCAAAGAAAAGGTTTAGATAACATTAGAGGATATGATAATTTGTATAAGGATATATTAATAGTTTTAGATACCATCATGGGTTAATGATGATAAGTTTGATCTATGCGTAAATTCATAAATACCCTTTTGATGTTTTATCATATGGGAGTACATTATAAGACATTAATTTAATTTTTATAAATGTTTGAGGTATATTTAATATTATATATTAACTTGTGTTATCGTGAAAAGTTTATTTGAGGAATAATGCATTAGTATTTTAAAGAAAAAATTTGAAATGTATTGTTAACATTTAGGGTTAACATGATATATGATATTGAGGTAATTATGGTGAATTGGGATAAAATAGTAATTATAATTTTGGAATATATAATTTATTGTATAGATAACCATGGTATTGAAAATTGATTTTTTGATTAAGTGACTAAAGTTATTTTTAAAGAAGCTTACTATATTTGAAATATTATATAATTTTTTTAAATGAAAATATTTTGGACAAAAATGGGATTTTATTTGGGTAATAAATTTTGAGTCTTCATTTTTAATAATATATTATTAATTTTTTTCATTTATGGAAAATATAAGTAAATTTTAGAAATAATATGATGATGACATATATATTTATTTTTATATGACTTTAGGAGTGACAAATATTGTTTGGAGAATAATTTTAAGTTGATATCAGATGAATATGTGGTCAAATATTTCTAAATTTTTCTCGAATTTGGTTAGGAATATTTGAATAATTTTAATATTATTAATTTAAAGAATATTTAATGTTTAACTTTGAGGTTATTCTTGAGAATTTGGGTATTAATATAGTATTTCTTAAAATTAATCATTATTCATATTGGATATTATATTATCTTTTTTTAAAAAAATTTATTTTTTTTGTTGTCTATATATAAGAGGAATAACTTGATATCCTTTTTTAGATCATGTGATCTATTAAATGATTTTTTAGTGATTTAGTCATGAAAATTTCATCTTGAATATTCATATATTCTTGTGAGAGATGAGATAGAAGAGGTAACACTTCAATAAGAACCAAAAAGGATGATATTGTTCTTATTAAAAGTAAATAAATCAATTATATTTACTCACATTATCTATCCTAATAGAAAAAAAATCCATCAACTCTAGGAAAAAGATCTTGAAATAAAAATGTTATATGTTCACCTCTATTATTGATGAATTCATGGACTTATTTATCCCTTACCTATTTATGGTCTCATGATCATTAACATTATTTTTTAGGTTCAATATAACTCTATATTATTCCTTAATCCCTATCTTTCTCTTCCATGTTTGTATTTTCACTTCCTGCCAATGTTCTGCTTATTTAGGAACCCGATTATGTGTTATTCTAGGTGACCATAATATTTCTCATCACCAACATTCAAAAGGATGTTTTCTTATAAATTTTTATAAAGTGGGTTTTCAAAAAACATAAATTAAAATATATAAAAAAAATATATTCATGATCATATGTTTTATATTCCACTATATTGTGATAATTTTAAAAAATGTTTCGAATCCATTTTATGGGGCATGAGATAAAAATATTTTAATTCCTTTTATGACCTAGTCATCAACTTGGAAAGTAATAATGGGAATAAATATATTATTAAATATATTTAGAACTTTTTTCATTAATAAAATGAATAAGAAATCCTAAATTAATTATTATTTAGTTCAAAATGAAGATAATATCTTTTGAATGTAAAAGAGTTGTTTTTATAAAAGGGTTTTTATGTGTGTAATGTATTTTTATCTTTAGATTAATTTAATCGCTAAAAAATAAATAATTAAAATGAAACAACTAGATTATATAAAAAATAAAAATTATTTAAAAATTATTTAATTTTTTTTACCAGATAGGAATGAAAATAGAGTCATTTTGTGCCTCAATAATACATTTTCTACAAAAATGGTTTTTATTGCATTTTTTGAACTACTATTAAAATTAATTACATCCAATTTTAGAAATTTTATTCTCAAAAATGGATATAATGTCTAAAATTATAGATTCATAATAGGAATAGGGTAAATTATACGATTTTTTTTGAAAAGATTGATTTTTTAGTGAATAATGAAAAAATAACGATTTAGGAAAAACAATCATTTATTTTATTTAAATAAAGTAAATGAATGTATAATATTGTTTTCTATTTGTTTTTTGAGTAACATAAAATCCATTTTATTTAAAATTATATAAATAATTCCAAAATAATCAACATTATATTTTATTTTGGTGTATGTTCATTTTTATGCTTAAACCCCAATATTCTAAAATCTGTTTTCTTTTCATTTTATGAGCATATGTTAAAGTAATTCATGAAAATTATTTAAATTGAATTTGAAAACTATATTATATATTTAGTATTATTATGTTCAAATTTTATAAATATGTACCTTTTATTTTTTTGATTTTAAAAATGAAAAATGGAAAATGTGTGTCACCTCTGTAAGGGTAAAACAAGGTTAAAATTTTGATATAAGGCTTAAAATATACATAACACTATTATTTATCCTAATGGATGACTTTTATTTGACCCACTACATACTATATATGAAAATATAAAAATTTATTTTCAATTTACATTGATTATAACATTTATATTATTTTAAGAAAAAGGATAAATACAAAACATGACTATCTAGATTTTAATTTCTCTTATACGTTTTTAATGAGATAAAATAAATTTATGAATTAATATAAAAGGTTATTTTGAATATAAATAATTTTTTTATGTTAGTTTATTTTGAATTTTTGGTGATGGTGTAATTAAATTAAGTGCTTACGCAATGTTGACTAAATGCATGTGCAAATGGTAGGAAAAATAAAGTAAACCATTTTACAAACATTTAAAGAAAAATATTTTCTGGATAAATTATGATTTTCCATTAATTTTATGGTTAATAATAATATATAATTGATGTTAATATTTTTGACATTCTAAATATATTTTTATCTTGATGTCTTTAAATTCAAATTAAATGACTAGTCCTCAAATTATTTTAATGATATTTTATATAAAATAATATTCTCTTAAATGATTTAAAAATCAAAAAAATATTGAAATAGGACACATGAGATGGTAAATGGTCTAAATTTTTATCCATGGACTATTTTTTATCTACCTTTTTTCTTATATATAAATTTATAAACATCGAAGCGAAAAAATGTGTCACCATAATTAAGATTAAAATGTGTTAATGTTTTGTTTAAACTTAAAGTGATGTTTTAAAATAATACCAAAACCTATATAAATTTTATTTAATGATTATATATATAAATTATCATATTTTCATCTAAATACATGGCCATTTGGAAGAATTTTAATTGAGAAAATCATTAATTAAATTAAATTATGTTATATAATTCCAAGTCTTTCCTCTCCTCACATGTTAAAGGGAACATCATATTCCAATTAATAAAAATTTTTTAGAATTATATTTGGAGAAAACCCCCAATTATAAAACCTTGTTATATTCATTACCCATTTTCTAGAGGCTTTTTCTCACCAAAATACAAACCTAATAAGGATTAAGGTGTAAGAAAAGAGATGTTTTCCAAAGAAGATGTATAATTTTCAACTAAGTGTTTTATGTTTATTTATTATTATAAATCCTTAAAATCTTCTTAAATAATGATTATATAATAAAATTAAAATATATATTATACAAAATTGTTATTATTATAATGTTACAACCCTATTTAACTTTCATTCCTGCCCATGGGAAACGAAAACATCATTCTTGTGTATCTATGTACTACCACATCCACGAAGAAATTTTTTTTATTTTTCATCACTAGTGAAAAATGATGGTTATTATGATAAATTTAATAATTATATATGATATTCATGACATAATTTTTATTCTGGAACGATAATATTTTCCTTAACCTCTTACATATCAATCTGTTGTAAAATCGTAACATCGCCCATGCGTATCTATGGACTACCATCTCTACTAAAAGATGAAATTCATTTTTCAGATATAACATTAAAAGATTTTAAGGAAATTTTATTTAATGTATAAAAATTATAATTATAAAATTATTACTATTTTTTATAATATGGGATAATGACCCCTTTAACCTTGGCTAACGTATTGAAGATATTTTTGGGATTATGAATCAAACATCATTAAAACATCTGACATGAACGTAATCAATTTAGTAACCATATAATACATGGTAATAAATGAAATAAAAGCTACAATAATAAGGTTATAAATATCGAAAAGGTTCATGAAAAAATAAATTATTAATATAAGATCAATACAGATATTAAATAACATGGAAATTTTGTATATGATTAAGGGGATTTCTCATCTCAGTTTCCATTCATTAAGACCTATCTCATTTCACTACATGTTTTCTTTGGTGTGGTATATGAAATACCATATTGATTTATTTTATAACTCATTAATTTAAATTATGTTCATTTAAAAATCCATTTCAATTTATCTTCTTTAATATCTTTTGGTTTCAAAAGATACGATAAATGCAAAAGTGTATTCTTTAAAAACATATTCTAATGTATTCCATCAAAAGTTTTTCCTCCATGTGAATTTCATTTCAAACAGTTCAAGACAGTTATTATTTATAATTAAAAGGTTGTAAATTTTAATTTTCAACTAATTTAAATTTGATTTATATAAGTTTAAAAATAATTTTTTCTAACATTTTTCTATATGGGTCACTTCGGACACTTTTTACCAAATAGAAAATAGAATATATTTTTAACACATAAAAAATGAATAGTTTTTTCTACCATTATGGTCATTATTTTTTTTGAAACTACAGTTACATTTTTACATGTTTATTTTTTGGGAAATTATTTCTCTTAATATACTGTGAATATTTAGTTTTAAAAAAAATCTATGAAAATGGAAAAAATTTCTCATCTTTATGAGATAACTGGAAGTGTTATTTATTTTGGGATTGAATGAAAATTAAAATGGATTTTATGAAAACATTATAATATATTAGTGTTTTATTCATGATATTTTTATTCTAAATTTTATATAAATTATTGGTGATCCAATATATCTCTGGTAATGGGTGTACCTGATATAGCTCTCCAATGCATTTGGTAAAGTAATGTTTTTTACCGTTGATAGGTTACTCCTATGAGATATGGAAATTATTGGGTAACATGATTCCATTAAAATGGTTCTCATAAGGGTTATTGTAAGAATAATTTTATTAATTCTCTAAATTATATTCTTGAAATTGTTTAGAGGAAATATTGTAGTTTCCAAAATTTAGTAAATAAACCTATATTTTTAAGGAAATTTTGTGATTTTTTTTATATAAATGTGAAAGAAATATTTTTAAAGGAAAGTTATTCATGATTTTACATATTTTCCTAGAAAAAATTAAGATTATTACTATTCAATCATGATTTCAATATAAATAGTTTTAAAAAATAATGTTCAATTAAGTTTTTTTCATGTAAAAGTAAATGAATATTTTTAATCAAATGTTTGTTATGAAAAATAAGAACTTTATTATGTATTTTTAATGTTTTAAAATAAAATAATGTCTTTGATTTTTTTTTATTTTTCTTACTAATGTTTATATTTTTCATCCAACATTTTAAAATGTATTTTCACAATTACTCAGGATGGTTAGAAGCATTAATAAAGTGAGAGTTCTAGATATGGGATTTACCATGAATAAAGAATGTGTGCCTTTGTTTTATGATAAAAATGGATACTTTGTGGAAATATTCAATATTGAGTTAATTTTTTTCATAATTACATAAAAATATAAATTAGATGGACCCTAAAAAACAAAGGGATTAAAACCCATTTTATAAATCATGTTATTATGGGTTGTTTAAGTAATGGGGTGTTATAGTTGGTATTAAAGGAAATTCTTAGAAAACCATAGAGGTTCGGATGATTTATATGTGGATACTTTAATAGTTTTAAATACTTTCATGGGTTCATAAGTCTATTTTTGATCATATGTTTAAATATATAGATACCCTTTGGAGTATTTATGTGTTGATAATACTTTGTGATACATTTGTTGATTTTTTATAAATATTTTTGGTATATGTACCCTTAAATATTAACATGTGTTAAGGTAAACATATTATTTGAATAATAATGATTTTCTTATTTCATGTAAGTAATTTAAAAGGAATTGATAACCCTTATAGTTAAGATTATCATTCAGGAGGGATACATTGAAGGTGGGTGTTGTTATTTTCTGTGTTGTGTTGGTGGTGAGTAGGTTGGTGGTGTGTCGATGTCTAGAATGATAATGGAGGTCCTCATGGGATTCATCTGATGATGGGACTTGATGGTTTTAGGAAACCCCAAAAGATGGAGGAGGGTATCCTGAAATAAGGTAGAGTGAAAGGTGGATAAGTGGTTAGAATAATAGAAAAACAGATAATATCCCTCCACCTATGTAGTTCTATATAGGGTGCAGAGCAATAACACCTAGCTTTACAGGGCTACCAAATTGGAATAAACTAGAGGGTATGACATCTTCCATCTAGACCATCCACGATGTATGCATGGGGAAATTCTTGATGTGCATCCTAGAATGTTTGGGATTTTGATATATATATACATACACACACTTTGAGGGTATGATCTTATGGTGTCAGTTCTCTAGGGCCTTCAAGGTTCATGTAAGAGAACATATAGGCCTCCTAGGCCTGCGGTCCATTTATGGTTCCCCCTCAACCATTAAAAGGGTAATATCCTATACATTAAAAAAATTTATGGCCTTCAGGCTTTTAGGCTATATAGATTACTATGGGATTTAAAAGAGATTTTTTGACTATGTGAGTAATGTTATTTTTGAATAATTTTATTATATTGGGAACATCATATGATTTTTTTTAAATCAATCCAAGATGGGATTTTATTTGAGAAACAAAGGTTATTTTATCTTTTGGATTTTTATAAGGGTTTTATTGTGTCTTTGTAGCGATTTTACATATTTATGGAAACTAATATCATGTTTTAGAGATTATATAATTAAAATGTTCACATTTATTGATATATGAATTAATGAGTGGATAATGTTGTTTTTAGATTAATTTCATGTTGATCTCGGATGATTTTGTGATAAAATATTTATAATTTTTTGGTTTTTAATTTGGTTAGGTATATTTTGAAGAGTTTTAAGGTTAGTTATTTCTGGAATTCTAAAAGTTTAACAATGGGTGTTATTATTAATGACATAGAGATTAATGTAGTGTTTATTCATATTGATATTTATTTATATTGGATATTATGTTATCTTTGGATAAATATTTTTTATGTATTGGTCAACATCTAATGGAAGCACCTAACACAAGATCCACTAAATGGTGCCCCAATCTGGTCAGTCTCATGGATATATATGTGCCTCATTGTCTGCTAGAGGCTGCTGACTAGAAGAAAGGGTTTCAATGTAGTACGGTGGGGAGACAATAACCTCATGATCAGAGTAGCATAGCAGTATAAGAGATAATAAATAGTGGAGGAAATATAAGTAACTGAGCAGTGAAAGATAATAATTATAACTTAAAATCAATAATAAAAAATGAATAACCATGCATGAACATTCTATAATGTACAGAAATATCTATACAATAGGAAATGAATAAAAAATACACACCGAAAAGAACAAAACCTTCAAATTATATATTTATGATCATCCTAACATGTGGCACAATCATATGCTCATAGACTCCATTTCCTTTTGTATATAATAAATCACAATTTGGAATTCGGGTCATGTAACTATGAGTTGTTTTTGGGTATCAAATGGTTTCACAAACAGGGTGTGAGATATACTCAGTACGCCACCAACAATGGTGTCTACTATAATACAATCCTTCAGTATAAAATAAAGCAATGTACATGTATGTTATTAAGATAGTAAATCAATAAAAGTAAATAATTTAGACTCAGGTTCCCAAAAGGATTCTTAGCAGACAATACCTACTTCGGCCCAAGCTAGAAAATCTATAATGATATGTCACCATGTAAATAGGTATATATGTATATGTATATATATATGTATGTATGTATGTATGTATCTATGCATGCATGCATGCATGCATGTATGTAAGTATGTATGCATATGTACTATATACATGATAGCATATATAGACATATATATAGTTATTTTTATACTATCAATTACTTGAGGAGTAACTCAAGAATCCATTCATAGTCACAATAATCACATATTTTAATAATGGTCGACATAGCCAAATATCAAAATTTATAAGGGATGTCATGCTTTAGTATCAAAAGGTATAAGGGAGACCACTCTTGAGTATCACAATATATAAGGGACACCATTCCTGAATATCATAATGTATCAGGGACTCTATGACTAAGTATCATAATGTATAAGGGATGTCATGCCTAAGTATCACGATGTATAAGCGACACCATACCAGAGTATGATAATGTATAAGGGGCTTCATGATCGAGTATCACAATGTATACATAGAATAATAAATATTCCATGTCCAAAAGCATTCTATATCACAATTCAAATATATGATTTGGGTCATTCCATTTATAAGTAATTAATAAGTCCATGGGAAGTACCGTACCACTATCATTTTATCATGTGAGACAAGTCATGCATTACATTAATTAATTGATATGATCCAAGTGTAGATCCTCTCCATTAAAATTTCATTCTATCTCAATTGTTCATTTTATCCATAAAGGAAGGTTCTATAATAATATACATTATGATCTTAAGAAAATGGAAATACACACACAATTCTAATCATTAATTTAAATCCATTTAGCATCTCATTATATGAGATGGGAATTCAATGCACCTCAAAATGTGGTTTTAATTCTAATACTAGGAAAAAAATCAAAATATATGAGTAAAACACCAAAAGGAGAGGTTTGAGTCATGATAGACATCCTATGATGGTTAAATTTAAACGAATAATAACAATGAAAATTTAGATATAAGAATTTACATGTTAAATTTCACATTTATGAGGAAAAGAAAGGGAACTAAAGTTCATGGAAAATTTTTTATTTTATAAAAATTCAATACATTAATTTAAAATACATAGACTACCTACCTCATTCTTAGGATGCTTCACTCACCCATTATCAAGTTTTGATTCGAACCGGTTTGAGATAAATTTGAAGAATAGATGAATGCCCTAAAAATATGGCATATGAGATCTTGTTGAAAAAACATTAATAATGTTAAGTTAAATAATCAATGGATGAAGGAAAAATCAGAGAAACATCTAGGGGATTTCCATGTCATATACGTCGAGTGATTTTGAGATCGGTTGGAGGAGATCACTTCGTACCTTAGGGAGACGACCACTCTACATGTGAGGGATATACTATGTGCGAGTGAGAAAAATAAATGGGTGATGGATTAAAGGAAGTAAGGTAAAAAATTTAACTTCACACTTTTTAATGAGTTTCACTATTTGGACACACAATTTGCCCAAAATTTGTTCCAATCATGTGCACCCACTAGTTACGAGGCACTACTTGTGCAGGCTAGGGACACAATCTTCTTAACAAAAAATATCCCAAGTGGTTTGGATCTATAATTTTCTATAGATACCTCACATAGCCATGTGGCCTTCGGTGAATGTTTTGAAAACTGGTGTGAAATGTTCTATGCCCCACATGGTTTAGGTTCATGGTTATCACTAACAATGTTTTAAAATTGAGCCTCCCTTTGGTTTTCCAAAAACTGGTCTTTTGAATCCGCATACCACAACCACACAATGAAACACCCTAGACACCTCTCAAAACATAAAACCCATCTAAAAATAGAACTTTTAATCTATATAATTATCATATTTACATTTTTAATATAACATAGAAAACAAATAATCCACTAAGAACTAAAATCAAATTCCTTTGGAAATTATATCTGGTTCAAAATACGAGAGCTTAAAATATCCCTAACATAGTACTTGTCATCCTTAAGAATCCTTACGGAACAAAGAAAACAAAACATGGCCTTATTTTTGAAGAAATATAGTTAAAACATCCTCATTTCATTTTAATGATAAACACAGATGTAAGAATTTATGCCAAATTTTGATAATTGCTCCATTTTTACTTGAGGAAACACTCATTTTCAAAACAGAAACATTAAGAATACATTGACCCGGACCCTTTTAACTAGTTACATGACTACATCATCACCTATTTCACCAACCATCCCATAGTTATCCCCACTATAGCTTCTATATTTAATGTAAAATTATGAATCATGGTGCTCCCACCTTTCGAATTACCTACTTAAGAACACCCTTAGAAATCTAACAATGCACTTTGAAAAATTCCTCGTTTTTAATTGGAAATTAAATTTCCAATTGACCTCATTAGCCTTATTGTTTAAGGTTTTCTTTGAAAATCCACAAGAAAAAATTTCAAAGTACTCACCTAATTTCGATAAAATCTCTAATTTGGTTCATCACTAATCACATGAAACTAAGAAAGAAAAATTATGGTTGATCCACACCCATCCAATTATATCCAAAAATTATGTAATTTCATAGCTGATGAATCCAATCACTGATTGTGATTCTCATAATCTAGGGAACACTTTGATTTTATTACAAACATGATCACTTAATCTCGTAACTGTATTCTAGTTATGACTCTGACTAAAATATTCATTTATATTGTTATTCTAAAACATGAACATAGGTGCATTCCTAATCCAACACCCTTGGAACATCACACTAAAATTATATCAGTCAAGCCTGACTATATGTATGAGGTAACCTCAAAATCAACTTCTAGATTCCATGTAGCTTACCCAAGGCAGTCCACACTTTGTAATTTTAAAATTGATATTTTGGTACATGTTTGATACACCCATATATCAAGAACACTAATCGATACAAAAAGTAACATTCTCTTAGAGGTCAGTTCAAGAATCAAATGGTTTCCATGAATTTTTCCAAGGACATCCTATATGGGAATTCAAGTATATATCAAGACTATCCACACCTATAATATTATCCACACTTATCAAGAAAATCATTGATATATTTCATTTATAGATCCAAAAAAGTGTTTAACTTCTATATTTAGATCGATATATAATAGACACTCTCTTAGAGTACCATGGATGATGCCAAGATAGGGGACATGATTATCTTTGAACTATGAGTACACTATGAAAATATAACTTTCACCAATAACACTTGATATGGTACCATAATATCCATGATGAAGTTTCTGATATAGTTTCCAAAAAAACATATCAAATTACTAATAAGGAAAATAGTTGAACCATTATGGTTCAAATTCATTTAAAGATCACAGATACACCAACTAATGAATCGCCATTAACTGTTCCTGATTCCTTCAGTGCCTAAGGCATTTGGTGATTATTTCAAATAAACTCCACTTTATTCCAACCTCTACTCATGATGTCATTAAATTTTCATAAACCACAAACCATTTTATTGACATGCTACCTGAGATGTACCAAAATGAATTCTTGTCATTACTTTCAAGTCCCCTTCTGCACCCCAATTCTAAATCTATCATCCAAACCTAAAACCAACACATTACCAAGATTTATCTTGTGTATAATCTCAAGGAATAGATATCCCAAACAACCAACCTCATGGGATTTCCGAAGCAATGGTGACCACTTTAAAATTCCCCTGTTTTTGTTATTCTCCCTCTACGTGGAAGGACATGATAAACACAATAAAAATGATAATCCCTAGCTTAGTATTTTCCTATTCACCATTGACAGAGAATGGGATCTAATCCTTTGGAACATACTCCATCCACAATCAAACACAAGTTACAGATGTGGCCAAAACTCTCTTACCATGCGACAAAATGAAAATATAAGAAAATAATCCAGTTAAAATCATGATATATCTAATTTACTATACCCATGCGTGTGATTCTCTCCCAATATTCATTTACGCACATCAATAGAATCAAGATTATAATTTATAAATAAATTGATATGTAGTGTTAAAACTCCCAATCCTTTTACAATGTTATCCCCTAGTATTGGGACAACTCGATTTCCTCAAATACCCAAGTCACTATACTCCATAGATGACATTAATACATTGCATAACAACTTAATTATTTAATGATTTTCTATCTAAATCCTATGGTTTGCTGCACCATTTTACTAAATTGATGGGTACTGTGTCCATTAACACATACTCTCTCAATATTTCATCAACACTATGGTGTGTCCCTTGATATTGTCTATATGATTATCATTTCTATGAATCCTGGTATCTTATGTCACACAAAAAATATTTTCTCATGATTCATATTACCCATATGACTATTAATCTGACTAATGACCAACAGATTCATCCATTACTGAAGAGAAGAAGGGCCACACGAACTACTAAGCAGTTGACCATACCCTAGGAATTTCTATCCCATTAAATATGATCACTACATGTTTTTCATGTCATTAAAAATGATCAACTTAATAAACAATCATCCTTCTACCGAGGGTTTTTTTTCAAAACTAATATTCTTACTTAAAAAAACAACACCCAAATGGAACCTCTCATCTAATAAATGGAAAAAACATTTACCAGTGATAATTTACCTTATAGGGTGCTATCTCAACTAGGATAGACCCTTAATTAATAATCAAGTGTTGACCCCATAACAAGGTCATGCCAATATGGTCACTAGGATCTACTACATATCCATTATATTGAAGTAAAAACGAAAAGGAAACTAACTGAGATCTATGAGAAATGCACACACTACCATTCAAGGTATCTCTCAGGAATAAATTTAGACTACCCTTATATGAGTGTAAATATATGGAAACCAATTAAAAAAATAACGTATTTTCATCGATTCAAATTTATTTTAAACATTAAATAGGCTCATACATATAAAATTAAAGTACCAATTATAAATAAAAATACTTGATACTTCATTTAGATAATTCTATAAGGAAACATATGAAAGTTATATGAAACATTGTTCGAATCCTTATTTATTTACCTAACATCCAGTCAAAATTAGGCAATTTATCTTATAAATCTCTTTCAACCATTTTATTTAATTGTAATTATTCTTATAATTGGTCTTGGTTAAGTAAAATTTCTATTCCAAAATATAGAGGAAAACACCCTTTAGGTTGAAATTGGAATTTTAATTAACCAAGTCCTCATATAACCAATCTAAATACTGATAACAAATATTATCTATTAATGTGGATTGGTTCATTAAGGTGTCACCATATATTTATACACAACCCATATAAGTGGTTGTTGACACTTTAAATAATCATCCCAAATATTGTGAATATTACCTCAGGGGTAAAAGAACTAAAGCATAAAAGATAATGGTGACCTATTAGGGTCACGTTAGTCTAATATGGGTTTAGTTAAGTTAATCCTATAATAGTTCAATCATTATAATTTTCAAACACCATTAATGGTTTTATCTCATATGCAACATACCCTAACTGGCCTACTTGGTTCTAGTTGTGAATTTAGGTATTTAATCATATGAGTCATCTTTACCAAATTATAAAGGTAAAATCCTTTATAAATAGATACATATGCCATAGTCTAGTTAAATTCATTACCATTCCAAAATTATAAAGGTACATGGATTTATAAGTTTTCATTGGAATTCATGTAACTGTAACCAAGTTTTTACTTTCAGTCTTGTAATATAACAAGTTCATTTATAAGGGTTTGATTATATGGTTTACCCTTACAAATTTATAAATTCACATACTCATTATAAATTGTATTTAGAACTCATTTAATCATAACCATTTATGTTTCACCCCATGAAACCAATGATATATGGTTCAAACATGTCATGATTAGTTAGTTACGGTTCCCCTAGAAATATATATCTTGAGAAACCATTTATGTTGATGCAGAAACTTTAATAACCAATCATATATTATAATTATACAATGCATGCTATCAAAAAGAAATGAATAAGGGTAGGCATGAAAATCCCCTACAACATTAGGGAATACAGGTTATCATGATAAGTAATTAGATAAATAGTATATATATAAGCATGATATTAAATCACACAAGTCACATGAAGCATGTATTAGGTATTCATGAAATGCAATCTATATGTCATATAATATGCATGGAATATGAATATATATACCTATATTGATTCATGTAAAAATATATCCTTTAAATACTAAACTAAGCGTAAAAAACCAAGAACACCATAAATCTGTAAGTAGTGGAAACTAAATCAATCACTCGTGATGAAATAACAATTAACTATAATAATGAACATCAAAAATAATAGCCACATCCCTGGACACTTGGTCTTTTCCTCGTGTGAGAGATTATCACCCCCATACACAGTTATTTACCATGTGTTAACACATTCCAAGTCTCAATTCTACCAACCTAGAACAATAATAAAAAGGAAAAAAAGCCTCTGATACCACATTGTAACAACCTGACCTAGGTACCATAGAAATAGTTCCCCAATCCAGTTGATCACATGGCCATAATCATGTTTCCCCATACAAAAGAGGTTATTGACTAGCATTGAGGTTCTAAAGGTGGTATGGTAGAAACACTAGACCCTCATGATCAGAGTATAAAATCGGTATAAAAGATAATAAATAGTAGAACTAATATAAATAATTGATTAGTGGAAGATAAAAAAACAATTGACAATCAATAATAAATAATAAATAATCATGCATGAACATGTAACAATGTGTGGAAATATACATAAATAAGTCAATACATAAAAAATGTATAAATAAAATAATATGTACCCCAAAAGATATATCTATAATAATCATGATATCTAGATAAGTCATATGATCCTAACCTCCATATCCTAGTGTACAACACAATGCACAATATTTAATCCTTGGTCCTACAACCATGAGGTATCTACGGTTAAAAAAATAATCCTAAACAACATGTGAGATAAACTCTGTAGACCACCACCATGGGGTCTAATGAAATTCAGTCCATGAGTATAAAATAATGTAGTGTATAGGTATATCATTAAGGCATTAAATCAATAAACTTAAATAAGTTGTACTTGTGTTCCCAAAAGGACACTCGACCGACAATACCAACTTCAAACAAAGCAAAAATATCTCTTATGATGTGTCACCATGTATATATGTATACATATATATAGATTTGTATGTATATGTATGTACTATATATATTATAAAATATATCATAATATATACAGATATGTAATACTATCCAATACTTGAGGTATAACTCAATTATCCATTCATATTCATAAGATTCACATATATGAATAAGATTCGACATGCCCAAGTTTCGCAATTTATAAGGTCCATCATGCCCAAGTTTTATAGTGTATAAGGGATTCCATTCCTAAGTATTACAATTTATAAGGGTCATTATTCCTGAATACCATAATGTATAATGGACTCCATTTCTAAGTATCACAATGTATAAGAAACAGGTTGCCTGAGTATGATAATGTACAAGGTATGCCATGCTCGAATATGATAATGTATACATATAATAATAAATATTTAATGTCCCAAGTCATTCCATATCACAATTAAAATATATAATATGGGTTGTTACATTTATAATTAATTAATAAGCCCATGGTAATTCTGATGCCACTATCAGTTTATCATGTGAGATGAGTTATACATTACATTCATTAATTGATGTGGTCCAAGTGTAGATCATTTCGATTAAAATTTCATTCTATATCAATTGGTAATTTCATCCAAAATGGTAGGTTATTGAGTAGTATAAATAATTCTCAAAAACTAAGTAGGAAACACAAACACCACTTATCATTCATTTAATTCCATTTTAGAATCTCACATTGTGAGTGGGAAAGTCAATATAAGTCAAAAGGTTTTTTAAATTCTACACCTAATAATAAAATTTAAGATATATGAGTGAAACACAAAATGGTGTGGTTTGAGTTAAGATATACATCCTATGATGGTGTAATTTAAAATCACAATAGCATTACAAATTTAGACATAATCATTTAAATGTTAAATTACACATTTACAATAAAATGCATGGTAATTAATGTGTCTGAAACAATGGTATATTTTATAAACATGCTATAATTTAAAGTAAAATATATTGATCACCTACCTCATGCTTTGAAATATTTACTTTCCCATTGTCATGATTTTATTCTATCTAGTTTGTTAGAAATAAGGAGAATATACAAACCCCCCCAAAAATAAGGCATATGAGCTAATAGTGAAATAAAATTCAATACATAAAGATAAAATAAGAAAGGTGGAAAGAGGAATTATAGGCTCATTAAAGAGATTCCAAAATGATATATGGTGATTGATTCTAATATAATATGGAGGATATTTCTCTATTCCTAGGAGGAGTAGAAATATCCACATGTGAGGGAGCTATTGTGTTTGAGTGAGGATAAGTGAAGGGGGATTGCATTTTAAATAAATAATGGGGAAAATTTTTAATTTAACCATTTAAATAAGGTACACATTTTTATGCATTCTTTCAACCCATGTTCCAAAAAATCATACCCATTTCTATAGTGGCACTATCCGTGCGGGCTAGTTGCATGGTTTGTATAACTATTCCTAACTTGAGAGTTTTGGATCTGTAATTTTCTGTAGATCCTAATAGGGACATCAGAACATTGGTGAATGGTTAAAAAAATGTGTGAACCCCTCTAGGAACCCTATAGGCCTCAAATATTTGAGTTTCATTTTTATCACTATCTATGTGTTAACTGTGTGCCTCCATTTGGATTTCCAAAACTGGGTTTTCAAATCCTAACACTCCTAAAACTCAATGGAATACTAAAGAAACCTCTCAAGACATAACCACCATCTAAAAACAACACTTTATTCATTATAATTATTCAATTTATATTCTGAATATTTTTTTAAAAAATAGATCATTCACCAAATAGGAAAAACAAATTCCTTTGGAAATTCAATCTGATTCAAAATACAGGATCTTACATATAAATACTAAAGTAATAACTAATTATGCTTTTAGGGATCATGTGATCTATTCGTAGATTATTTTAGTACTTCATGTATGAAAACATCATACTGAATATTAATTTCATAGAGTTAGAAATGAGATAGAAGTGGGAATGTTTATTAAATCACAACCAAAGGATGAAATTGTACTTATGAAATGTAATTAAATAAAATATGTATATTTCCTCATCTTCTCTGTCATAATAGAAAAATAATCCCTTTAATCTTTTAAAAGGATCTAGAATTAAAAAAATTAACAATTTACCTTAATTACTATTATCTTTATGTACTTATTTTTCTTTTACTGATTTATGGTTGTTGGTCATTAAATTTCTCATGGTAATTTTCTATATCACACTGTATTAGACCTTGTACATTGTTTTTCTCTTCCATGTCCATATTCTCACTTCCCAATGGTTTTCTACTTATGTGGGAACCCAATTACATATTATTATAGGTGACCAACCCATTTATATTATACTCCTTTAAAATTATGTTTTTATCGTTTTTTATGATTTGGTCTTTCAACAAAAAAAATATTAATTTTTTCCCTATTTATAATCATATATTTTCTTTTACACTCCATATAATTTTTATTAAAAAGTGTTTTAAACCATTTTTATGGGACTGGAGATAAAATTTAGGGGAATTAATTGATTTGAGGGGTATAATATAATGCCCTAATATTTTTTAATTTAATTACTTTAAAGAATATATTTTATAGCATGTGGTATAAACAACATTGAGTTTAAACAAACTATGATGTACTGTATCAATATTATTACTTAATTATGACCATTATTACCAAGATGTTAGTATAGAAGGTATAAATAATAATAAGGGTATTATTAAATATATGCATATATTTTTTGCTTAATAAAATTACTAATCAATCAAGCATTGATTTCCAATTGGATAGAAATGAAGATAAAATCTTTTTGAATTATGTGTGAAATGATTTTCTATCTAAATAAGTTAAATTAATGAATAATTTATAAATGATTTTAAAGATACAATTATATTATATATATAATTTAGTTAATTAACATTAATTTAATTGTGTTTTTCTGACAAGTAATTTGAATAAAGTCATTTTATGCCTCAAAATACATTTTCTATGAGAATGGCTTTTATTACATTTTGTGCATGAATATTATAATTATTTACTACCACTTTTAGAAATAATATTTTGAAAAAATAGAAAGATTTTTTGAAATAATTATTTAAAAATAGTATTACAGTGATTCTTTCCAATTTTTCTGAAAATATTTATTTCTAAGTGAATAGTAAAAAATGCAGATTTTTGAAAAACTATAATATATTTCCTTTAAATAAAGTATTCTAGAAAACTCATTTCATTTTGCATTTGGTTTAAAAGTAAAATAACATATATTTTTTAATTTAATATAAATAATTATACAGGGATCAACATTTTATTTTATTTTGGTATATGTTTGTTTTTATACTTAAAAATAGAATTTTCAAAGAACTTTTTTTCATTGAGTTTTGTGCACTTATATTAAAAGTAATTTCATGAAATTTTAGAAATTAAATCTTGAAAAATATATTACATTTTTCTAATTCGGATATTAAAATTCGGTGTATATTTACCTTTTCCCACTAGTAATATTAATCATGATAATTATTTTTTACCTTAGTATGGGTAAAACGGGTAAAACGAGTTTAAAACTATGATATAAGGCATAAGAATTTTCATAAAACATTACATTATCAAATATTGTATTTTTTTCAAACAAATATATCCTATATATGAAAATATGTAAATTTAATACCACTTTCATTTGATTATATCAATTATATTACATTAAGAAAAGTGTAAATACAAAATACCAATCTCTTTATTTTAATTTCTATTATATTTTATAGAGTTAAAATAAATAAATGAAACAATATAATGAATTTTTTTTAGAAAAAATAAATTATTTATATTATGTTAATTTATTTTTATTTTTTGTAATGATATAATTACCTTAAATTATTACGCAATGCTCAATAAGTGCCTGTGAAAATAATGGGAAAAATATTATAAAAGATTTTAAAAACATTAAAAAATTAAATGAATTATGGAATTAAAAAAAATATGGTGAATAATAATTTATAATTTATTTTTAAAGAATTTATATTAGAAATATATTGTTATCATGATGGCTTTGAAGTCAAATTATATGAATTGTTCTAAAAATTCACTTTAATGATATTTTATGTTAAATTATATTTTATTAAATTGTGGAAAAATCGCAGTACAATTTAAAGAGGAAAATTGTAAGGGAAAACGGTCTAAAATTTCATCCACTGACCATTTTTATCCACTTTTCATCTTATTAGTAAATTTATGACCATTAGAGGCTAAAAATTGTGTTACCACAATTGAGGTTAAAAAGGGTTAATGAAGGGGTTAAACAAAAATATAAGGTTTATAATGACACAAAAATGTATTTAAATTTTATTTTAGGATTATGTTTCAAATTAATAAAATTTTCATTTCAATCCATGTCCATTTTAAATCATTTTTATTCATAATTAAATTAATTATATTTAAATCTTTTCAGATATTCTAAGTGTGTCCTATCCTCACTTATAAAAGTGAACCTCATATTATCCTTTATTCACAAAGTTTTAATATTATATGTAGGATAATCTAGAATATAATACCTTCTTGTATTCCTTCCCGATGTCCTATAGGTTTTGTTCTTACAAAAATACTAACCTACTATGGATTAAGGTGTATGCTAAGGGAGGTTTTCCAAAGTAGAGTTATAATTCTCTACTGTGTGGTTTATGTTTATTTATTACTATAACTCATTAAAATATTATTAAAACATGATGATATAATAATATCAATATCTATAATATACTTAAATTTTATTATGTTTTTGGTAAACCCTTATTCATTAATGATAATATATTACTTAACTTATTTCCATTCCATCCGTTGTAAAATGATAACGTCGCACTTGCGTACGTGTAAACTACAGCCTCCACAAAGCGATGTGATCTATTTTTCATTTTCAATCGTAAAGGATTGTTCTGAACTTTTATTTAATTTATAAAAAGTATAATTATTTCATGATCAATATTATTTATATAATTGTACAATGAACGTTATATCCTTGGTCAACCTATTGAAGTTATTTTGGAGATTATGAATGGAACATCCTCAAAACATTATACAAGAAATTAATAGATTTAGAAACTATATAATTAATTGTAATAAATTAAATAAAAGGGATTATAATAAGATAATAAAATGGAAAAAAATTAAAAAAAATTAAAATATTATTATAATTTCATTATAGGATTAAAATAACATGAAAATTCGGTATATGAGGTTCAGGTTTCTCATCTCAATTTCTTTTCATTAAGACTTATTCTATTTTCACCACATGATTTATCTTATGTATTTTATAAAATAACAGATAGATTTATTTTATAATTAATTTTTGAAAATTAAATTTGTTTAAAAATAAAACCAATTTCACTGTTCAACTTTTTTTGGTTTCAATACTTACAAAAGATATAAAGAATTTTTCTTTATACCCATTTTTAAAGTGGTCCTTTAAAATGTTTTTCCTCTAATGTTATTTTAAATATTTCAAAAAATATTGTTTATAATTAAAATGATATTAAATTTAATTTTAATCAAATTTTTAATTTCTTTACAACGTTTCAGAAAATAATTTTTTAATTTTTTCTGTATGGGTCACTTATGACTCTTTTTACCAAAGTTCAATGAATATGTTATTGAACATATTTGGAATGAATAGATTTTCCCACCACCGTGACTATCATTTTATTTGAAGATTACATAAAAAAATATCATTTTTATTTTATAATAAATTATCTATATCAATATTCTATGACTTTTTAGTTTTAAAAAATTCATGGAAATGAAAACTTTTTCTCATATTTATGATATAACTTCAAGTGTTAATTATAATGGGATTGAATTCCAGTTCAAACGGATTTTATGACTAATTAAAATATATATTTTTTTTATTCATGATATTGATATTTTACATTTTAAATGAATAATGAGTGATACCGATATAGATTTCATGATTGGTGATCCAGATATAACATTAAAATGAAGTGGAGAATGTCAAAAAGTTTTTCAGTTATAGGTTACTCTTAGGATATGTGGAAATTATCTAGTTAGGTTATTCAAATTCATGAGTGAATTAAAGATAATTTCTAAATATAAATACATTATATTATTTTGATGATTTATAAAATAAATTTTCTTACTTTACAATGAAAGTAAATGAACATATATTTTTAAAAAAAATTGAACTTTTTTTAAAAATAAAATTGAAAGGATTTTGTTTTGAGGAAAGGTTTTCTTGTGTTATCAGGTTTTCCAAAAAAAACTTTGTATTGTTATTTTTCCTATATTATTTTATACAAAATCTTTTATGAAATATATTAATAAATTAAGTTTTTTTCTTGGAAGATTAATGTGCATTTGAGGTGAAATGTTTATTATGACAAAGGAAATCATTCTTATGGAATTTTAAGGTTTAAAAATGTTCGAATGAGTTTATATTTTTATGAACCTTAATGATCTTTTTTTATCATCCCACATTTTCATATTATCTGTCATATATAATAATTATGAGTGTAAACATTAATAATATGAGTGTTCTAGATATAGGAGTTACATTAAATGAATAATGCGTGTCTTTGTTTTGTGGTAAAAATGGTTAGCATGTGTAAATGTATACCTTTTATGTAATTTTTTACCTAATTTTAAAAAACTCTATATTTGAAGAATCCTAAAAATTTAATAAAGTGTATCCATTATTATAAATCATTTAATTATGGGTATTTAAGGTGTGGGGTATATAATAGGTAACAAATAAAATGGTTAGATAACTTTAGAGTTATGTTTGAATCATATAATGATATTTTACTAGTTTTAGATACCATAATAGGTTAATAATTATATGGTTGATCATAGTTTTAAAGGAATAAATATCACTTTTGTGTTTTTATGTGATGGGAGAAATTTTTTGAGTTTCAAAAATGTTTTGGTATATATAATGATAAAGATTAATGTTATTTATAGTGAAAAGTTTATTTAAGTAATAATGATTTTATATTTTCTGTACATACATTAAAAGGTATTGATAACTTTAGGGATAAGATTATCTCTACTATTGGGTTAGTTTTTATTAATTAGGATAAATGTGTAATTAAATTTTGGGAACATATGATTTTTCTTATAGATAACCGTGGGATAGAAAAGTGATTTTTTAACTTAGTAATCAATGTTATTTTAAAGAATTTTACTATATTGGGAACATCCTAGGATTATGATAGATGGGAATATTTTTTTATAAGATGGTATTTTATTTGAGGAATAAAAGTTGAGTTATATTTTTGAAAAATATAGGATTTTTATTGTGGATTTATGTTGATTCTTGTTATTTATGGAAAATATTATCATATAATAAAGATTACTTGATTATTGAATGTGAATATTTCGTTATAT
Source organism: Viscum album (assembly GCA_963277665.1). NCBI lineage: Eukaryota > Viridiplantae > Streptophyta > Magnoliopsida > Santalales > Viscaceae > Viscum > Viscum album. The sequence goes on from OY728157.1 coordinate 1,782,288,163, forward strand.
GACTTTATGAGTGACTAATTTAATTTTGTTATTAATTTTTGGTTGATCTAAGATAAATATATGGTTAAATATTTCAGATTTTTGGTTTTTAAATTTGATTAGTTATATTTTTAAGAGATTTTAGTTCATTTCAAAGAGTGGGAGATGAGATAGTAGTGGGAAAATTTATCTAAGTACAACCAAAGGATAAAATTACACCTATGAAATAGAAATAAATCAAGTAACTAAATTTTCTTGTGATCTCTATCTAAATAGAAAAATAATCCCTTAACTCTAGAAAAATGTTTTCTAAAATATTTATATTACCCTTTTATTTTCATTATTTATGATTTTATTTTATTCCTTATTCCTTACAAATTTATGGTTTTGTGGTTTTTAACTTTCTCATAACTATGTTCTCTATCACTCTATATTTTTCCTTTGATGTTCTCTTCTATTCCAATATTTTCACATCCTTACAATGTTCTCCTTTTGTGGAAACATGATTATGTGTTATTATAGGTGATCATCATATTTTTATTATCCTCATTAAAAAATAATTTTTGATCCATTTCTATGATTCTGTTTTTCAACAAAGGTATTCATAAATATTAAAATTATTTTTCATTAATAATTATATTTTTTATATTCCACTCCTTATAATTGGTGTTCAAAAATATTTAAACCCTTTGTACATGAGCTCAAATTGTGATTAAACAATTAATTTAAGGCGGTATAATTTAACACACCAATATTTTATAATTTATTTTCATTAAATAATATATTGTATAGTGTGTGGTATACAAAAAATTGATCTTAAATAAACCATGATGTACTACTAAAATATTATTATTTAATTTTGAGTTTTAGGACATAGTATTTTTTAGAGGGTATGAATAGAAATAGTTGTATTATAAAATATATATAGAATTTTATTCCAACGATAAAATGAAAAATAAATCATGCATTTATTATTAATTTTTTGGAAATAAAGATAAAATCCTTTGGATGAAAAAGAGTTTTTTCTTATAAAACTATATTTTTTGTGTGTGTAATTTATTTTTATCTTAATTGTTAATGTTAATCACTAAATGATAAATTATTATAATGAAATAATTAGATTATATATCCAATTCATTTTTTGAAAACTCATTTAATTATAATTATTAGTTATTGAATGAAAATAAATTCATTATATGGCTCAAAAAAATCTACAAAATGGTTTTTATTGTATTTTGTGTGTAGATATTATACATAATTATTGCCACATTTAGAAATTTTATTTGAAAAAATTGAAATAATTTTTTAAATAATAATTTCATAATATTTTAAGGACAATTTTTTGAAATTTTTCTTAAAATTGTTATTTTTTAGTGAATAATAAAAAAATAATTATTTTTGAAAAAAATTGTCAATTTATTTCTTTAAATCAAAAATTTAAAATTAATTTTTTTATGGATTTAGTTATAAATTAACATAATATCAATGTTATTTTAAATCATATTAATAATTCTAAAGGTATCAATATTGTATTTTATTTTGGTATAAGTTCATTTTTATGCTTCAAAACAAAATTTTCTAAAAACTATTTTTTGATGCATTTTGTGCACTAGTATTAAAAGTAATTTATTCCACTTCAAAAAATTGAATATTTAAAAATCAATTTCATATTTTTAATTAGTATTTTTAAATTTGGAAAATATTTCCCTTTTATATTTTTGTCATTGTGAATAGTAATAGTGGTAAATATTTGTCACCTCGGTAAGGGTAAAATGGGGTTAAAATTTTGAGATAATGCCTAAAAATTTCCATAACACTTGAATTTTACCTATCTTAATAGTTTTTAAGTCCTAATAAATCCTATATAAATTAAATATGAAATTTATTACCACTCCTCTTTCATTTTAACATTTAAATTATTTTAAGGAAAAGATAAATACAAAATGAACCTCTCTTTATTTTAATATGTATTATAAATTTTTTGTAGTGGTAAAATGAAGTTATCAATCAATATAAAAAGTTACTATTAATATATATAAATTATTTTTATTATGTTAATTTAATTATTGGTTTTTATGGTATAATTACCATAACAAGTAACACAATTCAAACTCGGTGCATCTACAAATGTCAAGAAACATAAAGTAAATAATTTTAAAAACATTAAAATAATTATATTCTAGATAAATTGTTATCTTACATGAATTTTATAGATAATAATAAAATTATAATTATTTTAAAAAAATAATCAAAATCTATTGTAATCTTGATTTCTTTAAAGAGAAATTATATTAATCATCCCAAAAATATTTTATTTGAAATGTTATGTTAAATAATATTTTTTAAATGATTTAAAAATAAAAAAATAAGAGGACAATTCGAATAAAAATGGTCTAAAATTTCATTCATGGATGATTTTTAGCTACATTTCAACTTGTGAGTAAATTTATGACCCTAAAAGGCTAACCAATAGGTTATCGTGCTTGAGGTTAAAAAGGTTTAATGAACAGCTTAAACAAAAATATAATGTTTAAATTGACACTAAAAAAGTCCTAAATTTTATTAGATTATGATATTTTTCTATTGCATATTTTTATTTGAATCAATTTCCATTATTAATCATTTTACCTTAGAAATAAAATATTCATATTTATAAATTTTAAGTAATTCTATGTGTCTCCTCTCATCACTTATAAAAGGGGACATTCAGTTATCCATTAATCAAAAAATTTGTTCCTTTATATCATCTAATCCATACCCTTGTACCCTTCTATATTCCTTCCCCATTTCTTAGATGTTCTTGTCTATCAAAAAATTTAACCAAAGAATGATTAATGTTTAATCACATTGTCACTTTCCAAAGAAGAGGTATAATTCTTTAACAAGTGATTCATGTTTATTTCTCCTTCTAAAACCATAGAATCTTTTAAATACATGATAATTGTGGAATGAACCAAGACATGTTAGAGTTTTTTAATTATTATTTATTATTTATAATTTATTTTTATAAAACGACCTAAGAACACAAAGGTTTGGAGTTTTGAAGAATCAGGATACATCAGGTTATTCTAATTAAAACACCTATAAAATAAAATACCAAAAAAGTTTTCATTTTCGTTAAAATAATTAGACATCATAGAATGACCTTGATCACTCACTCACTTATAAACATCATTATTCCTAGTGAAAAGAGATTTTTAAAACATACGGTGAATGAAAAAAATCTCATAAAGGGGTTTAAAAAACATAAGGAAAAAAGATATGGTTTTTCAATTTTTAAAAAGTACATCATGAAATATAAATGTAAAGTACATGACTTATAAAGATATCCTGATTTATTTTGTAACATAAATATACTTTTTATTTAGGAAAATTAAATACGATTATTGTTGAAATAAAAATAATTTAATTCATTACTAATTTCATAATGGTTTATTTTAAAAAACTCATAATAACTTTATAAATAATTTTGAAAATACATTTGGATCATATCAAAATGTAATAGTTTACTACTGATAAAACATGATATGGTATACATAGTCCCATAATGGATTATGCTCACTCCCTAATCCCATATTTTTCTTAGTATAACATCTCGTGAAATATATATATAATATCATGAGACTAAGACATTACCCAATGAATTGGAGGACTATATAATTCTTAGCCCAAACATCATAAAATTAGAAAAAGTACCATATTGGTTTGTGTTTACTCCCCATACCCTGTCATCATTCATTTAATAACCAAGTATAATTCCTTGTAATTAATACTTAGTATCTTGTGTTTCTCATCATAAAAATCTTGATCATCCTTTAAAACTATATAAATTGATATTAAATTCAAAAGAAATAGTTACTTGGATACAAATGCATATTTAATTTGTTATGAATACTCTTATGTGATAATTTAGAAAAAAAATCAAACATTCTATAATTTAGAGCATATAAAGATGGTTTTGGAAATGAATAATACTATTTTGAAATATAAATAAGTTTTATTAGGCTTTCATAATGAGATATGTCAGAAATAAAACAGTTTCTCATGAAATTATATATATATATATAAATATATATATAAATATGTACTTATATATTTAATTTAGAATTAAAGCAGTTTCACATAAAATGATATATATATATATTAGAATAAAAGAGATCCATAGGTGTGGTATATATAAATATATAAGTATATATACTTTTTTTGAATAAAAACATTTTCACAGGAGTCGATATATGTGTGTGTGTGTACACACATATATACATATATACTTATTTAGAAATAAAACACTTTTATACCTTAAAAATAACTTTGTAAATTTAATAAATGCATCTTCCCCCCCAAATCCATAATTGAAATTTATTCTAAATAAGTTTCATGGGATAAAGATATTTTTTACATATAATACTTAACTGAAGAAACCATTTGAATCATCAATGCATGGTTTTTAATAAAAAAATCCCCTTAGATTGGTATAAAAAATAATTTAAAACAGGTAATTTGTAGAAAATAAATTTTTTATATAGTTCAAAGAAAATAAATAATATTTGTGATTTTATCATTTTAGTTCAATAAATAAGACTAGAAATTTTAAAATATGAATCAAATTAAATCACCCCCTTGCACTCATAGAAGCGAAATTAAAATTCTTTAAACATTGAAAATAATTTTATAAAGGGAATTCCATAAGAAGAAACAATTTTAAATGAAATGATACATATAAACATATATAATTGAATGTATATATATTTGTGTGTGTGTTTATATAAATATTTTTTGAAAATTGAACATTTTTACTAAAGAAATAATTTTTAAAATGTAATAACGTTCCTTGAATTCATAGAGGTGGAATTAAAATTATTAAAATGTTACAATAAATTTTATAGAATAAAACTATAGGCTTAAAAAAATTTACATGAAAAGATTCTTATATATATGAGTGTGTGTGTTTGTTCATATGTGTCTATATATATATAAAGGGAAAATTTTTACTAAAACAATAATTTTGAAAATAAAATAAATTATCCTACCATCCTAATGGAATAATTTAAATTCTTCAAATATTCCTAATACTTTTATGAATTTCAGGGTAAAAATAACATTTTAATTAAAAAATTTAAGGGGGAAACAATTTAAACCTTAAATCAGATTTTTAACAAAAATCCAATTACCACTACCTCATTATTGAACATTAATTACCCACACCAACACGTCTCAAACCCACTCTCTCATAATTGGTAATAAATACATATTTTTATTAAATATCAATGGAGGGAAGGGGAGGTTAATACTAAGAAAAACTCCCCTTCCCACCAACCGCTACATGCTACTAGGTTCTATATCCTCATTGATCATTGAATTATATATATATATATATTATGTAAACCCCAACGATTTCCCCCCAACATACAAATCTGATTTTTCACCGAAAAAATAAATCTTATGCTATACCAATGGATACTCATCTAGTTGGAACTAATCATAAACTCTGTAAGCCTACCGCGTAAATTCATCCTTGTTAGTTTAAAAAATATAAAAAACCCTAACTGATCTAGCTAAAACCATGTGATCATACTCACTTTTTCATCATCGGATCCTGAGGATGATCATTTCACATGAAGGGCTCGCAAGGATCTTTAAAAGGATACAATTTCATAACGAGTTTCAAGAATCATCCATTATTTGTTGGGTGATGTATAGGGGTCACCACGAGGAAGATGATGATAAGGGTCTTCTAGTTTCTCCTAAAAAAATGTGAATCCCCCTTTTCATGTTTTTATTATCATTGTAATTTATTATTATTATTATTATAGATTATAATAATTATTTCACATATATATATTTAATTACATGTACATTTATATATGTGTGTGTGTCCACTATCTATAAAAACTAAAAAAATTATAACCTCTTTTTTAAATATTTTAAAACCAATATCAATGTTTATGTAATTTTATATAATCAACCACATAAAATACTATTACATATTTTTAAATATGTTTTCTGTTTAATTCATTTTAATTATTAATATAATTTTATATTTAACATAACATTTTTGTTAAAAATAAATACTATTAAAGTTACATAGAACAAAATAGTATTTAAAATAATAAGTTTTAGTATTTAAAATAATATTTTATTAAAAAAACTAAATTTAAAAAATTTAAACAGTTATCTTTTACACCAAAAATAAAATTACATTTTATGTGACCGAAAATATATTTCATTTGAGTAAATATATAAATTTGAATAATATTATTTATATTTAAAAATATAAATATAGATCTTAAATATTCATTGATACAAATTCTTATTAAAATAAATATGTTTTTAAATAAGTTATTTTTTCTGATTTCTGTTAATTGGGTAAAATAAACATATATAATGTTTAAATAAATATTTCTTATATAAATATTAAACACATGAATAAAACATAAAACTAATATATTAACTAAATGTTAGATGGTTTATTATAATTCAATAAATTATTTTTACATGGTTTTAAATTCAAAATTTGTAATTTAAAAACCACAGTTTTTTTATATGTATGAGTGTGATATATATTGGCTTAATAATATATACAAATATATTTCCTAAAACAATAATAATTAACATTATACCCAGAAAAATTATTTTAGAGAGAAGATATTATCTTTACTAAAATTTTAGATTTTACATTCTACCCCCATAAAAGAATTGTATCCATGTAATTATTTCACTGTACATAGAGAAAAATATGAATCTCACTACTTATAGTTAGGTAAACATATATCACAATGTCTCTCTTTAATATAAATCCTATGAAAATTTATGGAAGGACTCTAAATATTAAATGGTTTCCCCATATCCTAAACTCTAAATTTGATTAATCCTTAGCTCCGATACCAAATAAGATAACCCAATACTCTTCTATTATTTTTAATTATTATTTGTTATTTATCATTTATTTCTATAAAACAACCTGAGATCGAAAGGGTTTATATTTTTATAGAGTCAAGATACTTCATAGAATTATATTTACAACCCCTATAAATGAAAATTCCAGAAAAGTTGTCATTTTATTTAAAAGATATAGACACTATATATGTACCTTGATCAATCACTCAATTTTACACTACATGATGACGTGTGAAAATTGGTTTTGAAACATTGGGTGAGTGAAAAAGAATCCCAGTAAGGGGTTTCAAAAACATAGAGAAACCAGATAGGGTATTATAATTTTTAAAATAGTGAATCATGACATATAAGTAAAAAGTACATACTGTCACAACCCCCATCCTCCAAAGATTCCCCTTCTGGTTTAGAAATGATGGAAGAGATTATGATCCTCAAGTTATGGCTCTAGTAGGCCTCAGGGTGGTGACTAGCACTAGGGGTATACAAACCACACAAAATTGGAAGCATTACCCTTTTATAGTAACCAAGTTCGAGAGATAAGATGAATCAACCTCAAAAATATCCAAGAACAATATAAAATAAAACCATAATCCATCCCACATGCATGTTTAAAGTAAAAATACTAAAAATACAATAAACCTCCAAAGTAAATACCAAAAGAACAAATCTAACCAGTGACACAACAGCTTTCCCAATATCTGAGCTAGTAATGCCCACCACGGTACCCATAATCCTCATGGAAACCAAAAAGTAGTTTTATAGAACAGGGTGAGTATAAAAGTATCCTCAGTAATAAAACCAAAGTCTCTCATGCACAAGTGGGAGAAGCATACTAATTCTCCTGTGAGAAAATAGAAGAACCAACACACATAACAAGGTATGCTAGCCATCCGAACCGCATCAATATATGATCACCAAGTAACGCATGTAAACTAAAGTAATGTAGTAAGAACATAAATGATATTGTACCCCACACCACTTTACCTCTAATTAGAAACTATCACACCCTAACGGAAAATGTCCTGGAACTCCTATCTCTTCTAAAATTACCATGTCAGAACCCACCCACATACACATGGGCCTCATAACTGGTCCCAAAACATGGGAGAATTAAAGTTCAACACATCTCTCCCACACACACCTAGGACTCAAAACCACACCCCACCCATAGAATCCTTGGATACATATCACACCACATCCCAAAAACACATGGGTGAGAACAACACATCTCATCCCGAAAACACATGGGAAACCACAACTCATCACATCCTAAAGACTCCAAGGAGAACACAACTCTCCCTCACACACCTGGGCCACACAAACCACTACCTGCGTAATGAATCTTAGGTTATCACCACCTAGAATAGGGAGTAAGGAATAGTGGGTGGAAAGCCATCCATCCTCCCATAAGGATATTTGGGAAAGGAACCCTCCCCCATGATAATGGGTTTTTTTGGCACATAGTGCTCAACTAGGTTGGGGTGAATATAGAAAACACAAGGAAAATACAAGTATGCATATATAGTATCAAACACTCAAGCCTGACCTATAGGTTCTTAATCAAACAATGAACCACCCAATGATACTGCTACCTCAACTGCTACCTCTAAATGTTTTTATTTAACACAAACAATAGTTAATTCAGAAGTTTTACAATGAAATTCATCCACAAAAATCCTTAACTTAAACATACACCAACCAACCCATTTAAAAAATTATTACTATTTATTTTGAAATCCATTTTTTCATTCCATCCATCCCAGGAAACTACTAATAAAATAATTCAACAATCCACACAACATAAACTATGAAGAGGAAAAAAGAACCACAGTAATTAAAGTATCTTCATATTACAACTCTGTTTAACACACATACCAACCACTACAATCATCATTATTCAAAGTCATTCTACCCATTCCTTCATATCAAAAAACAATCCCCCATCTTACATCCATACCCATCAACACATCTCATCACAATCAAACCTGAAATCCATGTTGTATTATAACACCACACCCATCACACCCATTAACATAAACATAGCACAACCTGAACATGCAACCCCATTTCTCAAACACTACCCATACATTCCACAACCAGTCAATATATCAACTTATGATTCCATTACACCCCACGTACCACCCCACCTTAGAGTTTTTTTCTCAACCCCAGTACCACACAAGTCACAAGAAAGAACAAAAGAATACACAACACAAAGCCACACCAAGCAAGGAATGGTCTATTCAGATTTAGCAAACACTCGTTCTTTAATTCCACTTTTATAATTCAAGGGTTATCACATGGAATGTTTGATCATAAGGCACCAATTTATTTAACAGGGTTTACATGGTTAATCACTTTCATACATATACAGTTGTTCAATACATGATCTACAATAATCCATCACATGTCATCCCAAGTGAACAAACAAAGGCCACCAACGTCCATAATTTTTAGTAGGCATACAACCCATAAAACTCACAATATCAATAAAAATTAAAATAGAACAACGCATCACATTCCCACAACCTCTGTTTATTTGTTTAAAGATGATTAAATTATATTTATTTAATTTGGATTAAACTACCTTAATATGTTAAATATTTGTACACCCACCCCACATGAAACCCAATAAAAAGAGAGATGAAGGGATCCCTCCCTTGAGGAAGAGATTATCAAAACCTTCTCCTTGTGTCAAACAGGGGGTGCACAAGCCTCCAGGGAAACGTGATTCATGGTTTCAACACAGACTCACAAATCCTCAAGGAAGAAAGTTTCTAGGATGCCTAGGTATCAATAGAAATGTGAAAGAAATAATTAAGGAAAGGTGTCTGTCTTTGAAAGACTATATCTCAGACTCAAGGGATATGAATCCATTTTTAACTCCCCATTAAAAGTAGATCTTGACAACACATTATGACTAACTCAAAGTATTCTGAGCATTAGGCAATTCAAGATATATTTTACATCCATTGAAACAGATTCAAAAACACTTAAGTATGGTTTTAAACAAATTTTATGTCAAATAAAATGCTAAAGGGTTGAATCTTTAAAAAATGATAAAAACTCTAAATTTTGACAAACTGTTGAAATGACTCATTGTTGGGTGATTCACCGGTGTGAGCTACTGGGGGTGAGTCACCATTCAGTAACCTACCATTCAGTGATCTACCATTTGGGGAGTCACCATCATATGACTCGCCATTGGATGAATCACTGGTGTGTGTCACCAATCCGGACTCACTGTCAGCGACCGACCGTTCCTAACTCACCATTGGATGAATCATTAGTGTGAGTCACTATTGTGAGTCACCGATATAATTCACTATTAGTGAGTCACCTTTGCGAGTCACCAATGTGAGTCACCTTAAATGAGTCACCATTGCGATTCATTATTTTTACACACCGATCATGACTCACCATTGTGACCTATTGGTGGATGACCCTCCGTGAGACGAGCTACCATTGGAAAAATAGATTTTTGAAAAAAAAAATGAAATGAGTCACCATTATCTCTAAACCACCTAAAAACTATATTTTGATAAATTAATGGACTGTGTTGGTCCGTCCCATTACAGATCCCTTATATAGATATCATGAGTTCTTATATAAAATAAAAATAATTTTTCTTTTGGAAATTTCAATAAAAAAAATTCCATCAAAAATGAATTTCATTAATTCATAAAATCAGAATGGTTTCATTAAAAAATTCATAGTCATTCATAAATAATATTCAAATCATCATTTGATCATATTAAAAATTCGTGAATTACAACCAAGATAACATAACATGGTGGACATTTTCCCATAATGGATTAGGTTCAATCCCCAATACCATAGTGTTCATAGGATAACCTCCCATTCACCATACATGATGTCTCATGAGACTAAAACATTACTCAATGCATTGGATGGATATATATTTATGGGCCCACCATCACATAATTGGACAAAGGATGTAAAAGCTTTAGTTTACTCCTCATCCACTGGCTTCATTCATATAATAACCAAGAATAATTATTTTAAATTTAAACTTATTATCTTGTGTTTTTCATCATAAAAACCATGATAATATTTTAAAACCATAACCATTGACATTCAATTCATAAATTAGGAATTAATTGGATACAAATACATGTTTAATTTGTTTGGAAAACTCTTAAGTGAAAATTTATAAATAAAATTAAATATTCTGTAATTTAGAATATATAATGATAGTTTTCAAAATGAAGAATACTTATTTGAAGTATCGATATGTTCTGTCAAGATTTCTAAAGTAGATATGTTAAAAATAAAATAGTTTCCAAAGAAATGATATATATATATATACATAAATTTATACATTTATATATGTCTGAATGAAAGAATTTTTACATAAAATTATATTTATACATGTCAGAATAATATTTTTTCAGGGTATGTTATATACACATATATATTTATATTTATATTTTCGAAATAAAAACATTATTTCATGAGTTGGTATGTGTCTGTGTGTTTGTGTGTGTGTGTGTCAACACATTTTTACATATATTTTTCTTTTGAAATAAATAATTTTATTCCATAAAAAATAACTTTGAAAATGTATTAAATTCATAGTCTTTCCCAAATGAATAATTGAAATTTATTTTAAATAAGTTTCATGGGAAAAAATTTATTTTTTTTCATTTACAATTTAAATATAGAAACCATTTGAATCATTAAAATAGGGATTTAATAACAAATATCTTTATCTATATTGTAAAACAACAATTTAAAATAGGTAATCTATTGAAAATAAATTTCTTTCTTAATTTAAGAAAAAAATATTTGGGGTTGTTCAATTCTATTTTAATTCATAAAACTAGAAATATTAAAATGTGAATCAAATTAAAACAGTCCTTTACACTCATAAATCTAGGATTAAAATTTGGTAAACATTCAAAATAATTTTAAAAAAATAAATCCATATGAAGATCAATTTTTACATGAAATGATAGATATATGCATATATATGTGCCTGAATATATATATATATATATATATATATATATATATATGTTGAATTCAAACATTTTACTAAAATAATAATTTTGAAAATGTAATAATTTTCCTTACATTCATAGTGGGGGATTAAAAATATTAAAATTTTAAAAATAATTTTTTAAAATAAATATATGGGTAAAAACAATTTTATATAAAATGGCACACACACACAAACACACACACACACATATATATATATGCATGTATATATATATATATACATTAAAATGAAACAGTATTACTAAAATAATAATTCTAAAAATGCAATAAATTATCCTACTATACTAAAGGGATAATTTAAATTCTTCAAAAATTATTATTAATTATATAAATATCATGGGATAAAATAATTTTTTCATTTAAATTTTAATGAAAAACCATTGAGAAAATAAATTAGAGTTTTAATAAAAATACCCTTACCACTGAACCATTATTAAACACTAATTCCCCACACCATTGGGTCTCAAAACCACTCCCACGCTATAGGGAAAAAATACACACCAATGGTAAAGAGCAGTACAGGGAAGAGGATCGGATAGAAGAGCAATTTAATACCCAAGTAAACTGCCATGTCCTCTATACCCTCTATGCTATGGGGTTATATATGCTCATTCACAATTTTATTATATATATATATATCCTATGTAAACCCCTATGATTTCTCCCAAACATAAACTTTATATTTTCCCATAAAAATAAAACATATGTGACAAAAACATATCTTCATCTACATGGCAATTATTAGAAGCCACATAAGCCAACCATGGAAATCAACTTTTGATGGTTTAAAAACTACCCAAAATATCATCCAATTCGGCTAAAACCATATGATTATACTAACCTTCATGTCATGAGATCCTGAGGAGGATTTTTTCACATAAAGGATTTACATTGAACATCGATAGGATGGGATAACATTTTGATGTGCAAGAATCATCCATGAGCTACAGGCCAGTGTATAGGGGTTGCTATGATGAAAACCACAGTGAGGGGATGTTAGCTTCTCCTGAAACAAATGTGAATCCCCCTTTTGATGTTATTATTATTATTATAAATTATTATTATTATTTTAAATTATTGTTTTTATTTAACATATATATATATATATATATTACTTTTCATGTACATATATATATATATATATATATTTAGGTATTAGTTTTCTAAAAAATATAAAAACAAATTCTAACTAATTTTTTTTAATATTTTTCATCCTATATCAACGTCTATCATATTTTATATAATCATCCACTTAAAAAAATATTATTACATATATTTTAAATATGATTTTGTCTAATTCATTAGAATTTTGAAAATAATTTTATAATTAATCTAGGTTGCAAAAATTATGTTTTCTATGAACTAATATATTTTTTTTTATTTCTTCAGAAAAAAATGAAGAATCTTAAATAAAAATGTTTTGTATTTAAAATACTATTTTCTTAAAAAGAGTAAATTTAAAAATTAAACTATTATATTTTACCCTGAAAATTAAATTAAATTTTATGTGAATAAAACTCTATTGCATTTGAATTAATATATAACAATGAAAAACATTATTTACTTTTATAAATATCAATATAAATCTTAAATATTATTTAATACAAATCCTATTAATATATTTATTTATTTAAATAAGTTTTATTTTATATTAATGTGGCCCAAAATACATATATATAAATTTTAAATAAATATTTCTTCAATAAAAATTCAAAACATGAATAAAATGGAAAACTGATATATTAACTAAATGTTACTTGGTTTATTTTAATTTTATAAATTCTTTCAACATGGTATTATATTCCAAATTAGTGTTTTGAAAACCATAGATTTATATAAGTTTATATATATATATATAATTTCACTTATTATTAAATACTAATATTTATCCTAAAACAAAATTAATTAACATTATAACCAAAAACATTTATTTATGTGTGAAATGATTATTTTTATTAAAAATCTGGATGTTATATTCTACACTGTTAAAAGAATCTCATCCTCCCAATTTCTTTGACTAACATAGATTAAATTATGAATTTAAATTTTTAAAATTCAGAAAACTAAGATCACAATATCTCTCTTTAAGGTAATTCTATTGGACAAGTGTAATTCGACCAAAAACAAACTTAGGAATAAAATATGACCATTTAGGCCCACTTGGATTAGATTAGGACATTTATTATTAATTTATTTAAAGAAAGGTTAAAATAGTTAAAATCAAAGTTTAATAAGTAAATAATTTTTAATATGGGGTTATACATAAGATAAATTCGATTGTAAATATTCATTAGAAAGCTAAAAAGATTTCCTACATGATGGTATTTTATTTGTAATTTTTAGACATCAAATAATTTAATTTATTTATGACACAACGATGATGAAGTAATTATCTTATTAATAAAATATTGACATAATTGATGTTATAAACACCAAAATAAATGTAATTTGATATTTTTTATGAATTCCACTAATTTTCTAGGTTACTATGATATATTAATGTTGATTTAATCAACTTGGTTCGAACATTTAATTCTGTTATGACTTTCACAAAAATCATAAATCAAATAGTATCAAAATTGACACAAAATAGTTTTTAAATAAAATATTATATTATTAATTGTTATTTTATTCCTAAAAATCTAAGGTTCGGCCAAATGACTTAGATAAGGATATATATATTAATAATAAACAATTTGGGGTTCTTTTGGCATGTTATAGTAAGTGTATTAACCATATAGTGAAAGAAAACAAAAAGACACGGTAAATGTTAAATTATTTAACTTAGAGTTAAATCTAATTGATAAGGTTAAAATAATATCCTAAACTTGTCTAAATTCTATTGGTTGATAGGATTTCGACCCATCCCCACTTTAGCTTCGAAATAAGACCCTTTGGAACCATTATAAACCGATTTTGACTTTAATATAAAATAATATTTTGAGATATTCCTAAGGTGCCCCTCTCCTCCCCTATAAAAGGACACCTCCTCCCCCTCCTCCTCACACCAATTTGAGCACTCAAGCTCGGCCAACCACTGCCAAAATCTCTTCTCCACTTCCCTAGAAACATCCTAGAGGTTCTGGTCTTCCTCAAAGACCAATTTTAGTGCCCTAAGAGGAGGTCTCAAAGAGGCGCTTCAAAGAAGAGGTAATTACCGTTACCAATTCTTTCATCTTTATTTCATCTTCCACTTCTTCTTCTTAGGTTGTTTCATTATGAAGTAATAAAATCAGTATCACTCATATACTGATATGTTATTATAAGTATGAAACAACCCTATTTCACCATCTATCCATCCTACGGGAAAAGAAATCACCGCGCGTGCGTACGTACGGAATACCGTCTCCACGCCGTGGTGTAATCTATTTTCCACCACCACCTTACATGGATGGGTATAATGGCGTAAAGAATAACTATACATAGTTATTACAACATCATATTGATTCTGATATATTGTATAATCCACTCCAATTCAATTCATTATTTATGGAAATGATATCATCGCTCGTGCGTACGTACGGACTACCGTCTCCACGAGGCGATGAGATTCATTCTCCATGTTAACCATTTAAGAATGATTATAAAGTATATATAAGAAATAATAATGAAATATATGACATTATAAAGTTACTGGATTTATGTATATATATATATATATGTATGTCATCAACTTACTTCCATTCAAGATAATAAGGAAAGGAAAACAGCGTTCATGCGTACGTACGGACTACCGTCTCCATGAACGGTGTTTTTTCATTTTATTTATCTACCTATTATATATATATATATATACTGAATATATATGATATATAAATCATATTTTATATTCTGGAAGTGAGTAAATCATGATATAAGTAATAATGATGTCAAGAACAACAAGTCAAAACACCTACAATAAATGAAACGATTTTACCCAAAACGCTTCTTTAACATGGAATTTACAAAAGAACGGGTAATATAATGTCATAAGTGAACCATATATGATATCATAACAATGAATATGATTCTGTAATAAGTCAATAACATGATTTAAATCATTATACAGGAGGTTCGGACACTTACAAAGCAAGTCGGACCTAAGGTAAGGGAAATATCACAATCTCATTTTTATCCGAGATTGTTTATTCGTAAGTATTTACTGGGGTGTATTTTATCATCCACATCCATGTTCCCTCAATATGTAATATTGTTTCCATCCACTTGCAATAGTTTAAATCCAATTTTACCCTTAGGTGAGTTTTTAGTAAAGAATATGAAAGGAATCTTTTGTCGTTTTTCCGTACGAGGTACTTTTTGACTTTTCCGACAAAAGTACGAAGAATGTTTTTTTTTAACTTATACGGCACGAACGGATTTCTACTGTTTTATAAAGCCTTATTTTCATGAAGCTTCCTATAAAAGATTTCATGACTATTTTCAATAAAATCTCTTTCTTTTAAAATTGCATGATGTTTTGTGAAAAGAAATTGATTTTGAAGAAGAAAGGATATTTTCCTCAAGAATTCAATTCAAGTGTTTTATCAAAATTATTTTCCATCTAAGATAATAAAGGGTTCTGTTTCTATCCATATTTTTACATTGTTTTGACTATGTTGTGATGGAATTATGTTTATGAATTCCTTTATCTTATATGAATTGATTTATGATGTCATGATGTTTCAAGAATCCCATTTTTGTTACATGTGTTATGCGATGATGTATGTTTTATGATTATGTGGCACACATAAGAAAGGATTCATTATAAGATGGGTGGGACCTATATCTCCCTCCAATGCATTGGGTAAAGATTTTATATCTCATGAGATAGACATGGCTGGAACGGAAGGTTATTTCGGTTCAGTGATACAGGACTGAAACGAGGAGTGAACTCGGTTCAGAAAGGGACTTTGTCCACTAAGATAGTCTTGGCAATAAGTCATGACTAACAAGAAATGATTTTCCATGATTATGTGTGCATGCCACAAAGTTTCAAGTTTCATGTTATGATTATGGGGATCTCATTTTCACTTCTATGATTTATTAAGATTTTATGATCTCTTTTGCAGGTTATGATTTTCAAAAAGATATGATATGATTTTTATTTCCTTTATTTACCCTTACTGAGCATTTGAGATCACCCTTTTATGTTTTCTTTTCCCCAGGATATAAAGAAAGGTTTTAGGTAAAAAAAAGGGAAGATCTTTATGGGAGATATTGAAGATCTTTCACCACGATTAGAAGATTACATTCCGAGTTTCCAAAGACACTAAACTATTACGATCCTTGTGTGTGTTTTTGTTATGTACTAAGTATTCCGCAAATTTAATGTAATGTCCATGTACGTCAGGATACGGGTCTCTACAGTTGGTATCAGAGGAAAGGTTTAGTCAACCTTTGGAAACTAGGACGCGAAAACGTTAGTGAGATCCCTAGAGATATTTCTAAGGTATGTCTAGGGATGTCCCTAAGGATAAGTATACGTATAGGATATAGTCCTAGAACTATGGTAACGATATTAGATTAAACCAAAGATGTTAGATATTTAAGTTACTCCCCCTTTATTATGATTTTTGCCTCTCACACTATTCTTTTTGGGTTTTAGAAAATGGCTGGAAACAAGGTGATTCACGATAATGGAGGATATGATGGACAATGGAATGATATTCTTCATAATGAAATGGGATTTGGAAGTCCAAACATCATTATTATGCCGAATCAGCAATCTCATAATATGATCAATAAAGTAAAATTTGGTAAGTTTCCTGACTCGGCTAATAAGAGAAAGATGGAGTTTCATGATGATCATAGAGGAAAGAAAGTTCAATTTCCCCTATGTAAATCATGTGGGAAGAGGCATCAAGGAGAATGTTTCAAAGGAACTGGAAGATGCTTTGGGTTTGGAAAAGAAGGACACAAAGCAAGTAAGTGCAAAGGAAAAGGGTCGGTTAACACCATGGATGAGGATAATGGTAATGCTACGACATCAAAAATGGTTAAGTGTTTTAAATGTGGAATGTATGGGCATTATGCAAACAAATTCCCTAAGGGAAAGACTCATGAAGAGAATCAGTATGGTCATATGGGTAGTATTTATGTTGATGATGATGAAGAAACTACAAATGATATCTGAGATGAAAGAAATTTTGAAGCTCGGTCAATGGTCTAAGAATGTAGTGGAATGATTACATTTTTATCATGTGTAATGTTGTATAAGTAATCTCGTGGAATAAGGAGACATCTAAGGATTGTTACACTATTGTCTTTCCTTAAGTTTTGAAAGTGTATGATGAATGGTACCAGTAACCATGAAAGGTTATTCAGATACTTTTTTATTAAGGTAGATGATAGGTGCATAATGAAAGGATAAGAAGATAATGAGATGTTTGATTGTATTCATGAGCTCATGATTGATATAAGGACTAAGTGATATCATGGTTTGAGTATATAGAATTTTGAGGATTTTGGTATGTGGAAGGTGTTAACTTTTAACTGCATTCATGTTTTCACTAAGGTATTCAAGAGAATACATGATTAAGGACTTTGAATGTTTGGAATGTGACCAACAAAACATATCTTATGATATATAGGGATCAACGATGGTATTAAATCTCTGGTAATCATTTTCACTATGTTATGAGAGTGGACTGCAGTATTATGGATAAGCCTAAAGATTAGAATGGATTATGTTGGACATAAGTTAGTATTGTTTAAGGATAGAAGTTTTTTTTGATATTATTAATGGGATGTTATAGTAATATAGTTTTATAAAAAGGACAACCTGCAGGACGGGCGACAGCCCATCGCTTCGGACAAGGCTGTAGGAATCGAACCCACAACCGAAGTGCGACTGGCCTTTATCGCCTACCACTGGCCTACAGGAAGTCCCTGTTTAGTAGAAACTAGTTTTATTATATTAAGCAGTATGATATATGAAGTATAAGTCCATTTTAGGAACCATATATGATTAAATCGACTTATGTATATAATTTATGCTAACCTTTTGTTTGAGACAGATGGAATGACCCGTCATTCTATCACATGATCTGCTAACACTTCACGAATAACAAATTCAACTTCATTTATTTAAGAGATGAAGTGGAAATTGTTCAAGGCACGAACAACAGTGAGATTGTACCAAAATAAAGTAAGTATTTATTCTAATTCAAATTTTCAACTTTAGGGGAAATGATCTTGAAAACCAAAAATGTTGTCCTAGTGATCTTATACCTGATGAATCAGATGGTACCTTATATCATCACAAATATATGGATTTGTGATTACTGGCTTTTCCATAGCCATGTTCTCTACCACTCTCCATCAGAACATGATGGATAGATTTCTCTTCCATATCCATATTTTCATCTATGTGGAAACCCAATGATTAGTTTATTTGGGTAACCGTTACGTTTCATACTTTTGTTTTTAAAGATTGGTTTTGACTTTCCTTTTTACGATGTGGGTTTCTATTAAAGAATCTTTCGAATAGTAAACCATTTATAACCCCGACGAATTTCGAGGGCGAAATTCATTTTAAGGGGGGTAGAATGTAACAGCCCAAGATTTTATAAAAAATATTCTTTTTAATTTTATTAATGTCTTGTGTTGTACGCTACACCAAAAGGATCTTGCACAACACGCATCCTTGACTTGCCTTGCATTACACGCAATCGCGACCTTCCTCGATAGCGTGTGTAATACGCAATACCGAGTTTCACTAAACAACGATATGCTATTAAAATATTATTAAACTAGCCGTTATGAATAGTAATAACCACTTTTTAAAATTCTGTAAATCTTATATTTCAAAATGAACTTCATTTTTGGATTCGGAGTATCGAATTTAGCCTAAGGTGAAATTTTGGTACTTTTCGGATAACTTTCATATTCTGATGAATAGTGAAAATTACTAATTTATAATTAAAAACAATTTTTTTTAATCGAAATAATTAATAGTGATAAATTATTAATTTGAGTGGTTTTAAAGTATATTTAGAATATATTTTTACAATTTAATACAATGTTGGTCATTGGATGTAATTTCACATTTAAACCAGACGTAATCAAATGTCAATCTTTTGATAGATATTGTTTCTTAAAAACACGCTATTTGTTTTAACAACGGGATTTAATTATAAATTTAATTAATGCAATTTCTATGTTATGAATTTGGTAAAATAGACTTCATTTTTGAATTTGGAATATGAAATATATCTTAGGATGAAATTTTGGCATTGTTCTGAAAAACATCAATTTTTGATGAATAGTGAAACTACTAAGTGGTAGTTAAAAAAACTAAATTTTTCATAAAACATAATTTTGCCACTTCTGTGAATGGAATTTCGAAAATCCGAGAGACACGGTTAATATCAAGGACTAAAATGTGGTTCAATGAGATGAAAATAATTTTTTGGTGAATAGTAACTTTTTACTTTTTTTACCGCGGATAATAGTAAATAGGGTAACTAAGGGTAAATATGATATTACTATTACCCTAACACATGTCCTAATTCTATTGGACAAGTGTAATTCGACCAAAAACAAACTTAGGAATAAAATATGACCATTTAGGCCCACTTGGATTAGATTAGGACATTTATTATTAATTTATTTAAAGAAAGGTTAAAATAGTTAAAATCAAAGTTTAATAAGTAAATCATTTTTAATATGGGGTTATACATAAGATAAATTCGATTGTAAATATTCATTAGAAAGCTAAAAAGATTTCCTACATGATGGTATTTTATTCGTAATTTTTAGACATCAAATAATTTAATTTATTTATGACACAACGATGATGAAGTAATTATCTTATTAATGAAATATTGACATAATTGATGTTATAAACACCAAAATAAATGTAATTTGATATTTTTTATGAATTCCACTAATTTTCTAGGTTACTATGATATATTAATGTTGATTTAATCAACTTGGTTCGAACATTTAATTCTGTTATGACTTTCACAAAAATCATATATCAAATAGTGTCAAAATTGACACAAAATAGTTTTTAAATCAAATATTATATTATTAATTGTTATTTTATTCCTAAAAATCTAAGGTTCGGCCAAATGACTTAGATAAGGATATATATATTAATAATAAACAATTTGGGGTTCGTTTGGCATGTTATAGTAAGTGTATTAACCATATAGTGAAAGAAAACAAAAAGACACGGTAAATGTTAAATTATTTAACTTAGAGTTAAATCTAATTGATAAGGTTAAAATAATATCCTAAACTTGTCTAAATTCTATTGGTTGATAGTATTTCGACCCATCCCCACTTTAGCTTCGAAATAAGACCCTTTAGAACCATTATAAACCGATTTTGACTTTAATATAAAATAATATTTTGAGATATTCCTAAGGTGCCCCTCTCCTCCCCTATAAAAGGACACCTCCTCCCCCTCCTCCTCACACCAATTTGAGCACTCAAGCTCGGCCAACCACTGCCAAAATCTCTTCTCCACTTCCCTAGAAACATCCTAGAGGTTCTGGTCTTCCTCAAAGACCAATTTTAGTGCCCTAAGAGGAGGTCTCAAAGAGGCGCTTCAAAGAAGAGGTAATTACCGTTACCAATTCTTTCATCTTTATTTCATCTTCCACTTCTTCTTCTTAGGTTGTTTCATTATGAAGTAATAACATCAGTATCACTCATATACTGATATGTTATTATAAGTATGAAACAACCCTATTTCACCATCTATCCATCCTACGGGAAAAAAATCACCGCGCGTGCGTATGTACGGAATACCGTCTCCACGCCGTGGTGTAATCTATTTTCCACCACCACCTTACATGGATGGGTATAATGGCGTAAAGAATAACTATACATAGTTATTACAACATCATATTGATTCTGATATATTGTATAATCCACTCCAATTCAATTCAGTATTTATGGAAATGATATCATCGCTCGTGCGTACGTACGGACTACCGTCTCCACGACGCGATGAGATTCATTCTCCATGTTAACCATTTAAGAATGATTATAAAGTATATATAAGAAATAATAATGAAATATATGACATTATAAAGTTACTGGATTTATGTATATATATATATGTATGTCATCAACTTACTTCCATTCAAGACAATAAGGAAAGGAAAACAGCGTTCATGCGTACGTACGGACTACCGTCTCCATGAACAGTGTTTTTTCATTTTATTTATCTACCTATTATATATATATATATACTGAATATATATGATATATAAATCATATTTTATATTCTGGAAGTGAGTAAATCATGATATAAGTAATAATGATGTCAAGAACAACAAGTCAAACACCTACAATAAATGAAACGATTTTACCCAAAACGCTTCTTTAACATGGAATTTACAAAAGAACGGGTAATATAATGTCATAAGTGAACCATATATGATATCATAACAATGAATATGATTCTGTAATAAGTCAATAACATGATTTAAATCATTATACAGGAGGTTCGGACACTTACAAAGCAAGTCGGACCTAAGGTAAAGGAAATATCACAATCTCATTTTTATCCGAGATTGTTTATTCGTAAGTATTTACTGGGGTGTATTTTATCATCCACATCCATGTTCCCTCAATATGTAATATTGTTTCCATCCACTTGCAATAGTTTAAATCCAATTTTACCCTTAGGTGAGTTTTTAGTAAAGAATATGAAAGGAATCTTTTGTCGTTTTTCCGTACGAGGTACTTTTTGACTTTTCTGACAAAAGTACGAAGAATGTTTTTTTTAACTTATACGGCACGAACGGATTTCTACTGTTTTATAAAGCCTTATTTTCATGAAGCTTACTATAAAAGATTTCATGACTATTTTCAATAAAATCTCTTTCTTTTAAAATTGCATGATGTTTTGTGAAAAGAAATTGATTTTGAAGAAGAAAGGATATTTTCCTCAAGAATTCAATTCAAGTGTTTTATCAAAATTATTTTCCATCTAAGATAATAAAGGGTTCTGTTTCTATCCATATTTTTACATTGTTTTGACTATGTTGTGATGGAATTATGTTTATGAATTCCTTTATCTTATATGAATTGATTTATGATGTCATGATGTTTCAAGAATCCCATTTTTGTTACATGTGTTATGCGATGATGTATGTTTTATGATTATGTGGCACACATAAGAAAGGATTCATTATAAGATGGGTGGGACCTATATCTCCCTCCAATGCATTGGGTAAAGATTTTATATCTCATGAGATAGACATGGCTGGAACGAAAGGTTATTTCGGTTCAGTGATACAGGACTGAAACGAGGAGTGAACTCGGTTCAGAAAGGGACTTTGTCCACTAAGATAGTCTTGGCAATAAGTCATGACTAACAAGAAATGATTTTCCATGATTATGTGTGCATGCCACAAAGTTTCAAGTTTCATGTTATGATTATGGGGATCTCATTTTCACTTCTATGATTTATTAAGATTTTATGATCTCTTTTGCAGGTTATGATTTTCAAAAAGATATGATATGATTTTTATTTCCTTTATTTACCCTTACTGAGCATTTGAGCTCACCCTTTTATGTTTTCTTTTCCCCAGGATATAAAGAAAGGTTTTAGGTAAAAAAAAAGGGAAGATCTTTATGGGAGATATTGAAGATCTTTCACCACGATTAGAAGATTACGTTCCGAGTTTCCAAAGACACTAAACTATTACGATCTTTGTGTGTGTTTTTGTTATGTACTAAGTATTCCGCAAATTTAATGTAATGTCCATGTACGTCAGGATACGGGTCTCTACATCATGTGCTTCATTTAATTTTTGTTTTTTATTTGGTATAATTATTCTTGTAAATAGGGAAGATCCATTCACTCTAACAAGTGCAAAGGTTCTAATTAAAAGGGATAAGTGTGAAGAAAAGAAAATTAATAAAACATTTGTACATTGATCCCCCCCAGTTTACCTATTTTTTCTATTAGTAATTTCACCTTTCTCTCTATCTCATGGTATTTTCATGATTACAAACATGCTATTATGTATCTAACAATTTCATTTAGTGTATTTCATCCTCTTATTTTAATCTCTCCTTAATTTCATTAATGGACTTGAGGATTTTATTCAGTGGAATATTGATAATATCGTTAAACTATTTTACATATCTCATTGAATATTTTAATTACTCTGAAGGAAATTAAAATTTTCATCAACTTATAAAGAAGGACTCATGGGAAGCACTTCTAGAATATGGAAGCACGAAGGAATCATCAACTGCCCAGTGTAGGGCACTGACCAATCGGTTCCATATAGATAGAGCCTCTTCATGATAAATAATACCATTAGTTAGCTAGTAGAGGATCATCAGTTACTCGGTCCCATTTCCAGTTTCCTAGTAACTTCTTGGTAACCGGTATTCCATCCAGTGAGGTACACAGGGCAGCCTATGTGGTTGGTATATTTATTCTTGGATTTGATTAAATATTGGTAAAAATGAATTTATTCTGATCTTCTTAGGATTCAATGATTCTCAGTGATTTCTATATGATTCCCAGCCTATTATATGTTATAAAAGAATGTTATATTCTTCTTGTAAGGGAAACCCAATTATGAAAATTTCACTCTAATTGAATCAATATAGAATCACTAGCAATATCAAAATCCTATCAAAGTGACAAATCTTATATGTTAATCCATGAAAGGGTGTCATAATTTCTTCTTATAACTCATGTCAAATTTTACCCATCCATTATAGATATTTAGGTAGAGACATTTTAATTGGGTTTCACAAAAAAAATACTTCTTCTTCTCATCACCTTCTTCACTAGTTTATCACTACCACAAGAGTGAGGGACAGGTTACTTGGCTACAAACAAAGCTCAAAACGGTTCTCATAAACCAAAGGGTGAGGGATGGGTTTCCTTATCAACTCCAACATCAATGGATTAATAATAGAAACCTATCAAACCATGTTTAGGATGAAAATGGGATCACATTAAGAAATTATTGAAATATTTTATCAAACCATGTTTTCTCTTACTTTAATCATACTCTTTGCAAAATTTAATCTCAACATGCATAATTCCATAAATTCGATATTATCTTTTTCCATTTTTCGTATTTGATTAATCTATATTAAAATTAAATTTCTAATTCATTTAATGTTTATCAATTTATCACCTTATTTAATTAATCTCTTTATCACTTTATCATTTAAAAAACAATTAATTTGGAATTTACCTTTTATTTTTGACTTAATTTTTAAAAGATAAAAATCTCCCCCCTCACATTACATATACTCTAACTAAAAACTATGGGTATGTAGCTAATTCATTTAATAATATTGTGATATATATAAAATCTATAAGTATTATCTTTCATTCCAAACAATTTAAAACCAATTTTCATTTTATTTAAATATAAAAAGAGTTCTTATAGAGGTCCTAGTAAAGGTTGAACATGGTATATTTGATACTATGTTTTACAAATCACATTCTCTCAGTCGTTTTATTAACTCGATATTGTAAATATAATAACATATAAACTGAGATGATATAACAAGTATTAATAATGTAAAAATTAAAATGAAGAATTATTATTTAAAAAATAAAATATATGTACTATTTTAAATATCGAATGGATGGAAAACTCATAGTTGTATTTTTCATCCAAAATTCCTTCAAAGTTAAAAATTTGAATATTTATCTAAAATTTTAGGAGAAATTTTATAATAGATAAATAAATTAATCGACCTGTATCAACGTAGGTTTATTTTTTTGGTGAGAAGGATGGGATAGAGAGATGGGTAGTTATAGGTGAATCTAAGTTGCATTTTTTATAATTTTAGGAGTATAAACATAACATGTATATCCATAGTAACAATTTTGTGATTAAATGGTAATATTAATTTTATTAAATTTAAAATATAAGTATAATAATATTCATTTAATTTCAAAAATCATCATTATTTCATTACTATAAAACAATAAAAAATCATATTTTATCAGTTACTTAATTTCAATGACTTGATAGAGAATTTGAAATCAATTTTATATAAATAATTTATAACTATGAGAAATATAATTATAAATTATAAGGTATAATATAATTAAAAATAATGTATTTAGTATGAGTGACATTATTAAAACATTTAAAATATTTATTATTCTAAGAATGTGTCTAAAATTTTATTATAATTTATATATTCACAAATATAATTAATATTTTCAATAAATAATTTTTAATATTTAACAGAAAACTCTAAAAATTAAAAAATGGTGTTAGATACATTGGATAAAGGTTTTGGAACAATTGGATAATGGTTAGTTATATTTATTATAAACTATTGAGATTATAGTGCATTGTATATATATATATATATATATTGATTTTATAGAGAATAAATTTGAGAGGTTATAAGGTCATTAATGGTTTTTTAACAATTAACATATCATATCATATAACCTAGTTAGTGATATCATAACATGTGTTACAGATAAAATAGTATTGGAAAGGATAACATAAGTAATTTTGGGGAGATATCGAATTAGAAAATTAAATAAAATTCAAAACAAGAGGGATATCATAGGATAAAATTAGTGCTTATCATAAAACAAAATTATAGTTTTGAAGATGGTAAGTAAAATAAGATGATTTCATAATAAAAATTTAGTATTTATTATAGGCAGCATTAAGATATCATAAAAAAATTGAAGAATACATTTTATATGGTATGATATTTTAATTCATGAAAAATGGAAAATTTAATTGTTCTATAGGAATAGGAATTCTATAAACTACATTACATGAATATGATTGGATGAACTTGATACTAGAGAAAACAATTTTTTTATATTATTGTACTTGATAAATAATAATAATATTAGTGTGTCATACCATATGGTATGAAAAAACTATGGTAAATTATAATTACCAATTCAGAAGTACCAACTGAACTAGTATTGGAGCTAATTTGTTACTAACCTGAAGGGAGTTCTTGATTCCTACGAGGTAGTTTTTTATAAATTCTATCATAGAAGGTCATTCCTTAAAATAAAGTACTTTTACTTGTATGGAATTATGTTATCTACTGTGAGTTATAGTGTAAAGGATATTAAGAACATGTTGGGAGTCAACAGGTATTTCGTGAGCATGTGTTTGATCACCACTTATTCGTGACAAGACATGCACTACTAAGGAAAGTGGGGAATCAGTAATTTCTTTTGTGTTATTAGTTTCCTGATGATAAATTATATATATATTATCTATGATATTATATTTTATTCTTGGGAATATATTATGTTTTTGGGTATTAATATAATAATGATCAACACTACATTGTTCCATCATGGTTTGAAAAATTAAGAGGAATTGATGTGGATGATCTAGAAGCTAATTTATGAAATTTTGTGTGGTTAGTGTGTGTTTTACCATCCCATGTGACCAATCAATACATATTTTTATTATAATCCTAAAATCTGTACCATTTCAATATTTTTCTTAAATTAAGTCACTCATGTTATGCTAGTTTGTAAGGTTCTTGTTTTTAGATTGACATTTTTGTTGTGGTCTATTTCAATCACATATTTTTTTTCTTTCATCTTTAATCAATTTGGTTATGATTTTATATCCTTTCTAAAACCAAATTGTGACCTAAAAAGTTTTATTTGAGTTCTTTGAAATGTTTTTTCAAGTATAAAAATAAGAGTTTTTATGGAATGATTGGTTCCGAAAACAAATTTTCAAATACTCATGTGTGATGTGATAAAGAAATGTTTTAATAAGGAATTTTTTATTATGATGGATTTAAAATTTTAATGGTTTTCAAATGGAAAAAATGGGACTAATGATTTTGAAACCAAAAATTAAATTCCATGAGCTGGTAAAAGACTTTTTGAAAACCTATTCCATGTTTATATTATATTTTAGGTTTTTTTATAAATAAGATAATAAAAATGTGTTTCATGATTATCAAAAATGTATCTCTAGGATTTTTCTATGAATTATTGAAAGATTTTTCATTGTTCCATTCTTTGGATTAGTCTATAACATTTCTCAAAAGTAGAATCCCCTTTTAATGACTCTACCTAGACTTTGAATTTATTGGTGGAGTCAAATCCTTTCCAGTATTCAAAACCCACTTTGGTTGTATTTGATCATAATACACCATCTTATAGAGGTTATCAAGGTTCTCATTAAGAATTAAATTAGATTGAAAAATCTAAGGAAATATTTTATTCTCTCGAGACTCCTAATTTTATGTGGGTCAAGCCTATTAACTCCAAGTTTTAGGTACCTATTTGGGAGTGGTAGGAAGTCATTATTCTTTCTTATCTACATCAAAGAATGAATTGGGAATTATTCAAAGTTATTTTTTTTTTCAAAGGTAGTATCCTGAGTGAGTGAATAAAGAGACAGTTTTTTACCTCTTAGGTTTCAGTCAGGGTGAGTTATCCATTGTTGAGTATTCCATGAAATTCTCAATTTTTGTATATTTTTCACTTTATCATCTAGGTGATGTATCTCTTAAATATTAGTATTTTATAAGGGGTCTTTTTCCATACCAAGTAACCATCATGATTGATGTTTTTTGGAACTCTTCTCTATTGGTTCTTAAAAGGGATTTATCAGTTGAATCGAAGCTAGAAAAGTGACAGGAAGGGGTTAATACCTCATTTATAGTTGTATTAGGATAATATATCTCATCAAGGGTACCATATAAGTTGGTTAAGTATGGAAAATATTCTTAGATAAATAATATGCATCTCATATGTTTTCAGTGTGGGGCTTGTGGACACTCTAAGAAGTAGCATTTGAATGCTCTTAAATTTTTTAAATGGTGAAGTTATTTGGGTCACATTAGGGGGTTTTGTAAGTTGGGCTACCAGAATGGAATTTTTTGGTCATGGTTCATCATCTTCGAACTACAGTGCATTCCATGCTTCATGATAATAGGTCTCCATCCATAGGCCTTTGAGTAAAAGATTTTATCTAGTGGGGGATCTTTCGTTAGTGATTGATATTAACCCATCTTGTTGTTTCCAATGTCGAAGTGATAACCATTTGAGTTTTTATTCTTATATTTCATCTATTCATGGAATCCCCTTTTATTTTGGATATCATTGTGTCTTGTTTAGGATATTGTTTGATGATATATTATAGAATTTAGTTGTTATCATGATGATGGTTTAATTTTCTTGAGATATTTATTATCCTTCCTTGTGGATGTTCAATATTGAATAGATATCCATCACAATGAAATATTTTGGTCACATAAGGTTTTTTGGGTTCTTGGTGATGGATTGGAACATTTCACTAAGAAACTTTTTATGTGGTTTTATTATTCTTTAAAATCACTCATTTTTTCCTTCTATGGGTGTCCCCATATGGTCATTGTTGCATATCATTCATGTTGGTAGTTGTTCCTTAATATGCACTTGTTTTTTTCATGATGGTTAGTGTTAAATCTTGATGAGATAGAAAATATCCCTTATGAGATTGTATTACCTTGTTTTTTGAAATAGACTTTTTTTTTGTGATCTTCCAATTGGACAAGGATAAAACTTGGGAGTGTACTTGCGAAACTCGGATGATGTGGATTCTTGATGGAATAGGCACTTGGAGGTGTTGGTGGATGATTCTATGAATCCATTAGGGGGTGAGGCTTAGTGTTTAAACTGCTAGGTTACTATCAAGTACATTCCCCAGGTAGAAAAACCTTGTCAGTTCCATGCCTTGATTTTGGATGTTTGGTTCATTGATAGATCATTAAAGCATTTTCTATTTTGGTGAATCTTTAAATGGTGGGAAGACCTTTTCTAGGTCTCATATTATTTCTAGTATTTTTCTAGTTCTTGTTGATTTTATTGATTTTTTTGAGTTATGTGTTGATCTTGGCAGTTCTTCTTAAAATGTTTTTTTTTCAAAACTTAATAGTAAATTTAATTTGAGTAGAGTTA
Organism: Viscum album; assembly: GCA_963277665.1. NCBI lineage: Eukaryota > Viridiplantae > Streptophyta > Magnoliopsida > Santalales > Viscaceae > Viscum > Viscum album. The sequence continues at coordinate 1,782,317,948 of OY728157.1, forward strand.
TATGGCTGCTTTTGGGTTAGTATTTTTATCTTTCATGGACCATCAACATCACGAGTTGAGTGTGAGAGTTATTTTAGTCTCATATTTTTCTATTTTTCATATAGTAAGATTTATGTAGATAGAAAGTGCTACGGTGCGGATAATTGTAACATCCTTTTTTATAATAAATAAAGACCATTTTTTGTTTTAATTTATAAGTCCATTGATTTAAAATTAAATAATATTTAACTTAATTTTTACCTTTACGCATAATATAGAATCTATGTAAGGGAAACTCCATATTTTATTGAGTTGTGTACGGGTACCCTCTAGTTTTCCAAGGCCATTTAGGGGTACTTAAGGTGCTATATAAAGGTACACATGATTTTCCAAAGGTTATGTAACGGTATTATGGCTTCAACATAAGGGTAAAATGAGCTATGTAAGGGTTATCCATCAGTTTCAAAGGATGCATAAGAGTAACCCAATACCCATATGTGACAACTAAGATATTTTTAAGGGTAAAACCATGTTACCCATATGTATCACTCTTTTTGTGATAAAAATAAATAATTTATTTATTTATTTATTATCCTCCAAAAAAACCCCTATAATGCCTTTTATCTATTTTAAAAGCCTATAATCCTTAGAATTTAATTCTTTAACCCATTAATGGTTTTTGACTCCTGTTTTAAATAATTTTAATCCCTACAGATTAAATATTTAATTAAAATGGAGGATTAAATGGTTATTTTGAATTATATTTTTTAATTATACAACTTCAAATTCCCTGTGTATTTATAAAATACCAAAACCCTTTTTGTTTTGATTATTTCTATCCTTTTGAGAGGAGTTTGGGATGTTCAGCTTCTAGGTGATATTTAGAAGGGTCTTTATCAATGTTTTTATTTTATTACAGGGTATTTACCTTTAACTATTTTTTTCATATGCCTTTTTACATGGTCTAAAATTTTAAAATTGTTTTTTGTGTTTTTATAAAATTCATTTATATTGTAATTGGTCGTTTCATGTGAATTCATATATATGTGTAATGTATTTTCTAATACATGATCAGTGAATGTTCACTGTGAAAAAACTCATAAAATATTCTATTATCCTCTACTAAATTAATTAAATATGGAATGGATAAAATTGATAATAATCTTGATTCCTCTCCCTGATTTTTAAATTGATGAATTTCATGTTTTTTCGTACTTTTTCAAATAGCTTTTAAAGGTTGTTTTAGAGAAATTGAGGGCTTAAGACTAGTTTTGTATCCTAAAGTAAAATTCCTTAATTTAAATAAAAATGGTTGATTAATTTAATGTTTTTCACATGGTTTTGAATGATTTAATTTTTGAAATGACCAAGATCCCTTTTTGAATGATTATTTTCCTTTTTTAAAAAACTAGTGTTCTCGGATGATTTTAAATGAATGATTTATTCATGAGGTGAAGGGTTTGGACCCATGTTTTGATATGAATTCAAGCCTTTTAAATTGTGAAACATAATTTTGAATTTTATAGAGATTTTTGGAATGAAATTCTTTATTTAAAATCATTTTTTTTATTTTAATGATGCTTTTTGAAAGGGGGTGGGTATGAAAATCATCTTAAGTGTTGATTTTTAAATAAAGTCTTGATTTGAAATTGATGATTCTTGATGGCCTAGTTGTCATTTTTTAATTATTATCTCTTATGATATTCCCTTAATGTGACTTACTTTATTATTGTGGTTCCCATTTATGGGTGTATAAAAAGGTAATACTCACTTTGAAGGAGTTCTGGGGTGAGAGTGAGATGTGAACTGAGAGTGAGATAAAATATTGGGGGAATGATCCTATATCAATACCTATTGGGATTCCTTTTTTAATACACATAACATGATTTTCTAACCCACATCTTTTTTGGTCATGGGATTCTATGTATTTATATGGGATGACATAGATTTATTCTTTTCTAAAATATGCACACCTCATCAAGTGGGTTTATAAATAATATGATAGATTTAGGCTTCGTATGTGTGGCTATAAATAAAGGACTGTGTGGATTTGGTTTTCAGGAGACACTTTTAACTTGATAAAATCCCATCTATCAGTCATTATTTTTGGATTATCTTATCTATGGTGGACTCACAATCGAATCTAGGTCATATCGATGATACCTTTATACAAGAAACATAACACATTGCTATGTTATTTTTAACTAATTGGTACTAGAGTTTACTTGCTTAATTGATTATTTTTCTTGATTGATCTGCTTATTTCGATGATGCACCTTAACTATATTATATTAAATCTTATACAAATTGTTTATATCTGGTTCATATTCTTTTATTTCTTTGATTTATTTGATTTTATATAATGTAATAGTTTTAAAATATTTTCAAGTAATTTTTTATTTTTAAATGATGAAATGGAATGTTTCCATCTTTAGTATCATAAATGAATTTCAAATGATTAAAATTAAATTTTTTAATAACTAATATTATTTTAATCTAATATATATGGATTTAGTTTCTTGTTATAAAATTTAAATGATTTTTCTATATTTTTGAACTCCCTTTTAGAATATTTGGATTACCATGTGAAGTAAGTAAATTAAATGTTTGGTGGCATCCTACTGGGCTCTAAAGATCAAACCCTACTTATACCATTTGGAGTTTCTAGCCTTTATAATCATATAGTGGGTTCTTGTCTTCTTATCATCTTTCATTTTGGGTTCAGTGTTAGTTGGATGAGGGCAGGTGACCTGGGTTATAGTGGGTGGTCATAGACCACTAGGACATGGGTTTTGGTAGATTTTTCTTCTTTTAATTTTTCCATCATCTCCTTTTACCCCTATATGGTTATATCTATTTACTTATCTACTTATATTTCTATATTGTATGTTTGATTATTTTTATCTTTTATTTTGGGTGAAATAATTCCTAAAGTTTGTTTTTTGATGCCCATTGGCTTGTTTCTATCCTTTGGGGATCAAGAATGCTTTTTTAGTCCATGGAGACTTAGTTCTAATACCAGTTAATATTATATTCTAGGTTTGGTTCATTACATATATGATATATATATATATATATCATATTATATTATATTAGTGCACCATATAATAAAATATAGTAAAAAATTATATTTTTTATATTTTTATCTATATCATGTCATATGATATAGGAATATAATATTAATATCAAAATATATGTTTTTGAAATACATCACATTATATAAGGAATATTTGATTAACCAATTTTTGAAATCATAGAACATCCAATGGGAATAATAATAGAATTTCTAAAGTCTTTTTAAACTAATATAATGTTATGGAATAAATCACTTGGAGTGATATAGAAATATCACATAAATTGATATGCATATGGTATAATTATTGTAATATGTGATAAGAGTTATCATATTAAATGATAAGAGTTATCACAACATGCGATAAGAGTTATCACATCACATGATAAGAGTTATCACAGTACATGATCAGAGTTATCGCAACACATGATCAGAGTTATCATAGCACGAAATCAGAGTTATCGTATCGCATAATCATAGTTATCACACCATGAGGTCTGAGTTATCACACCATGGGATGATAATTATCACAGCATGTGATTATAGTTATCACATGACATTTCAATTTTATTTTCCAGCTAATATATTATAAATTATGAAATAAAACAGTTAATTTTTTAATAATAAAGTATTTTTACATTGAATACTTAAATGATAGATATTCAATTGTTTTTTTGGATCACTATAAATCATAAACATCATATATGATGTAATGTATGCTTTTTGAAGAATAGTGTTAGTCACATTAAGGGAATATGATTTAAAAAACACTTTGGTAGGAATACTCAATTAAATTGCTCATATAATAATTAATAACATGAGACACATCTAAAAAATACTTCCCTTAAAAATTAAGATGTCAATGAATACAACCTCAAACATATATTTCGGATCAATTTTGAAAATATAAAATAGTATTAATTATCTATAATAGTATTAGAATTCAATATTATTTTTCAAATGAAAAGTGAATTTTAATATTTTAGAGAAACCACATATTGTGGCACCCATTTAAGAATCTTGTCAAGTATAAAATGATTCTTATAATAATCATTAAATGTATTCACTTAACATAAATATATATAACAAATAATACAATAATAAATGCATTATTACATGATTTATAACATGGGTTTAACTTTCTTACATTTCTAGTATCTTTTCAGTTTAGATTTTTGGATAATTAGGTATAAAACATAACAAAGTGGTAATTTTAATATAATGTCCATTTTTTCACAAAAAATGTTCTTTATAAAGAAACACTTAATTCATTACAAGTAACTCCCATAACTATAACTATGTATTTATCAAAATTTATAATAATATTTAATCCTAATGAAAAACATTTTGAAAACAAGGTATGAGAAGAAAAAAAGCTCAGTAGGGGTCATAAAAGAAAAAACATGTTATTCCATCTGTAAACCTAAGAAATACATAATAAAGCCTTCCTTTTCATAATAAATATTTAAGTTCAAATATCTATTTAATTTTCCATGAAAAAAATTATTTGTTTAATATCATTCATAAAACATTTTATATTTAATCATAAATGAAATTTAATTATAAACATAAGGGGTTCTTGGAAAACACGAAAACTGATGAATACATTTCCATAAAAAACAATCCTTTCACTGTATTTATTTAAAATAGTTATAAACCATTTTTAAAAGCATAATATCCCTTTATTTTTAAGGTCTTTAATTTTTTTTAGATTAATACTTATAATATTTCTATGTATATATCTATATTTTTCCTCATATTCGGCATGGAGTTTGGGTTTCTCGGGACCCCGATAATAATATATTTAAAATATTTATATTTTTAAATGCACACACATGCATCATTTAAATGTAAATGGTTTTACTATTATTGAGACAAATTATGGGAAATATGATACCATGGTCGATTCCATTATGTGGGGTTTACTCTAGGGATGACGTAATGTTGGTTGGTACTAGATGTTCATTTGAGGTAGTCGTTAGAGGGTACGTTAAGTGAATTAATTAATTTTATTTATTTATTTATTTAATAACCCTGAACCAATCAAACCTCTATAAATATATCATTATGACGTTTTTCCATGGTTATCCACAATACCCTAAGGGTATTAGAAGGATATTAAGGTGTATTCCTCATTGTTGGATCAATGATCGATGATGAAAAAATTAAAGAGAATCATGAGACATATGATGAATGTATATAATCTTCTTCTCTATTTCTACCAGGCATGTGCTTCACCAACAATCAATACATAATTGACATAGGTCCCTTTATTTGTGGTTTTCAATCTAGATATTAATTGATAGGAATTGATTTTTATTATCTAAATTATTGATCTATGATTATCAATTCCTTATATGATCTTAATCATAAAGTGTGTTATTGAACCTAGTTTATTATCAGTATGCCTTTGACTTCACCCTTGTTCTTATTTACATGATCATTGGATGATACTGCATCGGTCAATGTTGGATTTACCTCATTATTGTGATTCTATCCCTACCATTATTAACATTATTTATCATTAGAACATGATTTCATGGTTTTATATTATCAAGGTGGGTTCGAGCACAATCATACCCTATAATTCCTTTTAGTTTCATGAGTAACAAAAAGATCAATGGTTTGCATGCATATTGAGGTTTGATGTGGGATTTAAGGGATGTATTCTTGGATTTTTTATCTATAGTGTTGACAGAAGGCTTGAAAAAATTTTATTTTGGGTAATTGGATTTCCGATTTTCATCCTCTGAAGGCTAGAGATCAAAATTTTGCAATGGTCACTTTGATTCCAGGTTTTCAAAAGCTGCGAATTGTCGAAAAAAGTGTATTATAGGAAATAGATTGAAGAACATATTTTATTTCAAATGAAAACCCAAACTACACAATGTGTATTCTAGAATAACACACACCATGTAGTCCCCTAGATGTGATGGCTAAAGATTCTAGTGGAGATAAATATCACATGCCATATGTAGAGTTGTACACACTGTGTTCTCCAATGATGAATACTCAGTGTGTAGTCTAGGAGTACATGGGCATTGACATGACTAGAAACACAAGAATTTCCAAAGTAAACATGCATGACCAGAGTACACAAGAATGATTATTTACCTGGACACAAACAGGGTACACGGACATGACCAGTATACACAGTCATTGGCTGGAAGGACACGGATATTCCCTTGGTGGCCAAGAAATGTCACGTACCACCTGTACACACTTTTTAGTCCCATATTTCTATAAAATCTAAGTACACTCGAGGATGTAGTTAGGTGTCCAATTGAGGTCACATTCTATGTGACCCTAGGTGCACATTGATTACCTCCTTCAGGATCATCTACCTTATGTATCTTTTTCTTCATAACTTGGATTTTTGACCATGGTAATCCTATCCTAAGTATTTTTATATTAATATTTTGATTTTTTCCTTTTCTATCAAATATAATATATGATGTGATGTTTTTTATCATGAACCTTCTCCCAACAATTCTTGAACGATGGTAGGGATTGGACGGGATCATCAGAGAGATGTCAGGGTCACTAATCCCCAGTCCCACCAGGGTGTGGGTCCCCCATACTCTTTATATGGGTTGATTCAATAATCCCCAATATTATAGTATGGTGTGGGTCCTATATCAATAGAGTGGTACTCCCCCACATTTCTGCTCAAGCAGCAAGTGGGGCCTCTACAGGAGTAAGTGCTCCCTTAGCTATGGAGTACATTAGCACAAAGTGGGCCCCTCCACTCCGATTATTAGGCGGTTACACTCTATGTTGGGAATCATTGTTATAAATTTGGAGTTGAAGGTATTATCTGCATCTTTATCTTGTTTTTGGATACAGAGATATCATTTATCTCTCAACAGGGATTCTTTGTGAATATATATATTGAGTTTTTATTTACCTATTAATATGGATTGATATGAATTATATTGAATCTTTATATTTCCTCTTTTTTTGTTTTTTTTTTTGTTTCTTATTTTTTGTTTATTTAATCACCCTTCAATGGGATTTTATTTCATGTTTTGTGTCCTATACAGACATCAGAACGAGTGGCGGTGACTTCAGTGAAGCATAGTAGTAGATGGGTAGATTAACCATGTTTGGTTGTCATACTAGGATAACAAGAGTTAGAATATTTTTAGATTCTCCTATTTATAATTGTTTTTAGGATGGGAGAACATTTTTAGTTAGTCATTTATTTTATCCCTTTATGCTTTGGCTTTATATTTTCATACACTGATATATTCCTAGAGGTAGTTACATTCATGGTTATACTATATATTTTGTAACCGTTATTTATTTTTCTAAACATTTCATTGAGATGGTTGTGTGTGTTCCTATAGGTATATTTTTAATAATGACTCCCACTTTCATTTAGTACCTCTTGACAATTTCACTAGCCCCAATTATTTTAGAGTAGGGCTTAGGGTGTTGCACTCAGTTTCACGCTGGTCCGGAAATCCCCACTGGTATGGGTCCAGACAGATTTATATCATATTAGTTCATCCTAGGGTTGGTGCTATAGTGGTACCCATAGTGATGATTGGTTCAAAACTTAGGGAAATGATGTCGGAGTGTCTCGAGTTTGGATTTTAGTCTTGGGAACCTAGTGTTGGTGTGGTTGCTAATGTATCTATACATCATAAATCTGACTACCTTCTTGTCAATTTGGCATTCCAAGACATCGGTTATATGGATCAAATGGTTCATGAATAAAAAAAGATTGATTCCTTTGATTTTAATTATTGGGTAAAATCCTCATATATTCTCATCTAATCATGGTACATCTTGATCACTTTCAAGATTCCTCTATAAGAACATCCAAATATGATGCTTATAAGATATCATGATGATGATTAGTTGAGTGATGAGGCCTTATTTTAGGTACCATATCATGAGGTGTTTCGTCTATTTAGGTGGGGAGTAGTACCACCACTTTCGATGAAGTGTGTAATACTAGTTGGTCAAAATTATGATGTGCATAGGATGAGAATGTTGTGCAAGTTTCAACAGTAGATATCACTTTTGTTTCATCACAATCCCAACCCTCAGACAGTAGAGGAATGGATCAAGTAGGTAATCTAGTTATTTAGGATTGGTCATACTCTGAATGATCATATGATTTTCCTGGTGGAAAACATTCTTCATGGATAAGTAGGTAGCTGGTGAAGTCCCAACACCTGGACACATGATGCGGTGATGCTCTCATGAACCGAATTCCATAATATATTTCCGTAGAGACCCGAAGCTTGACGTGCATAGATATTACATTACTTTTGTGGAATAAATAATACATAACAAAAACAGACACACAAGGACTGTAATAGTTTAGTGTCTTTGGAAACTTGGAATGTAATCTTCTAATCGTGGTGAAAGATCTTCAACATCTTCCATAAAGATCTTCCACTTTTTGTTTCCTTACCTAAAACCTTTCTTTTAGTCCTGGGGGAAAATAAAACATAAAAAGGGTGAGCACAAATGCTCAGTAAGGGTAAGCATGGATAAAAAAAAACATATCATACACATTTGAACCTAAAAACATGAACATAATGTTTAAACATCAAAATCTTGAGCAATGACTTAAAACATGGAAGTACATAAGGCATAGATCATAATGGAAATAAATAATGATAACATATCATGGGAATAAAACATGTAATTGTGGCATCCATTAAGCACATGTAATGCTTTCCATAGTAGCCAAGGCATTGCTTCCAAGACCATCTTAGTGGACAAAGTCCCTTTCTGAATCGAGTTCACTCCTCGTTTCAGTCCTGTAACACTAAACCGGATTAACTTACCGCTCCATCCATGTCTATCTCATGAGATATAAATCTTTACCCAATGCATTGGAGGGAGATATAGGTCCCACCAATCTCATAATGAAATCATTCTTACTTGTGCCAAAACATAAACATAAATCATTCATCATAACCCAACGAATAAAATGGGTATCATAAACATCATCCCATCATAACATAATCCATATAAAAAAATGGATATCATTTCATCATAAGAACAGTGAAACCATGTAAATCATAGAGACATTATACTTGAAACATACACATATGAAATAATGTCATCTTATATGGAAAATGATTTTGATAAAACACTTGAAATAAATTCTTGAGGAAAATATCCTTTCTTCTTCAAAATAAATATCTTTTCACAAAACATCATGAAATTTTAAAAGAAAATGATTTTTTTTGAAAATATTCATGAAATCTTTTGGAGGAAGCTTCATGAAAATAAGGCTTTATAAAACCGTAAAAATCCTTTCATGCCGTATAAGTTAAAAAAATATTCTTCTCGTACTTTTGCTGGAAAAGTCAAAAAAGTACCTCGTAACGTAAACAAAAGAAAGATTCCTTACATAACATGTAGTAAAAGTAAAAAATGGGTAAAAAATAATTTAAAAATACATGAAAACTCTTTTATAAAATATGGACATGGATGATATAAATAACCCCAGTAAATACTTACGAATAAGCAATCACGGATAAAAATGAAATTTTCAAAATTATCTGTTACCTTAGGTTCGATATGCTTCGTACGTATCCGAACCTCATGTATAATGATTTAAATAATGTCATTGACTTATTACAGAATCATATTCATTGTTATGATATCATATATGGTTCACTTATGACTTTATATTACCCGTTCTTTTGTAAATTCCATGTTAAAGAGCGCTTTGGGTAAAATCGTTTCATTTGTCGTCCGTGTTTTGACTTGTAATTATTCATATGATTACTTAGATCATGATTACTTAATTCAAGAATATAAAACATGATTTATATATAATATATATTCAGAATATACATATATATAATAGATCGATAAATGGAAAGAAATACACCGTTCATGGAGACGGTAGGTCGTACGTACGCATGAACGTTGTTTTCGTTTCCTCATTTAATTGAATGGAATTAATTGGATGACATACATATATATATACATAAATCCAGTATCATTATTATGTCATATATTTCATGATTACTTATTATATATACTTTATAATCATTTATGAATGGTTAATCATTGAGAATGAATCTCATCGCGTCGTGGAGACGGTATTCCGTACGTACACACGAGCGATGATATCGTTCCCATGATCGTGTAATTTTATTGGAGTGTATGTATACTATTACAGAATAAATATCAATTTACAATAATCACATATAGTTATTATTTACACCATTATACCCATCCAAGTAAGGTGGTGCTGGAAAATAGAATACACCACGGCGTGGAGACGGTATTCCGTACGTACGCACGCGCGGTGATTTCATTTTCTGTAGGATGGATAGATGGTGAAATAGGGTTATTTAATACATATCATTACATATCATTATATGAGTGATACATATTTTATTACTTCATAATGAAACAACCTAAGAAGAAGAAGTGGAAGAAGAAATAAAGGTGAAAGAATCGGTAACGGACATTACCTATTCTTTGAAGCGCCTCTTTGAGACCTCTTCTTAGGGAACTAAAATTGGTCTTTGAAGAAGACCAGGACCTATAGGATGTTTCTAGGGAAGTGGAAAAGATAATTTTTCAGGGTTTTTCCGAGATTGAAGGCTCAAAGTGGTGTGAGGAAGAGAGGGAGGAGGTGCCATTTTATAAGGGAGGAGAGGGGCACCTTTGGAATAACGAAAATTATTATTTTATTATAAAGTCATATTCGGTTTTTAATAGCTCCAAATTGATTTATTTTGAAGCTAAGGTGGGTATAGTTCGAAATACTCTCATCCAATAGAATTTAGACAAGTTTAGGTATCAATTTTAACCTTATCATTTATATTTAACTTTAAGTTGGATAATTTAACTTTTATCGTGTCTTCTTGTTTTCTTACACTATAAGGTTAATAAACTTACTATATCATGCCAAACGAACCCCAAGTTGTTTATTATTAATATATATAACCTTATATAAGTCATGTTTCCAATACTTAGATTTTTAGGAATAAAATAACAATTAATAATATAGTATTTGTTTTAAAAACTATTTTATGTCAATTTTGACACTATATGGTAATTGATTTTTTTGAAAATCATAACAGAATTATTAGTTCAAAAAAATTTAATTAAATCAATAATAACATATCATATTAACATATAAAATTATTGGAATTCAAAAAAAGTCTCAAATTACATTTATTTGGGTATTTATAACATAAATTATGTCAATATTTCATTAATAAGATAATTACTACATCATCATTATATCAAAAATAAATTAAACTATTTTAAGTCTAAAAAATAAAAATAAAATACCATTATGTAGGAAATATCATTATATTTCTAATGAATATTTATAGTCTAATTTATCTTATTTATAAACCTATATTAAAAATTCTTTAGTTATTAAACATTGATTTTAACTATTTTAACCCTTCTTTAAATAAATTGATAAGAAATGTCCTAATCTAATTTAAGTGGGCCTAAATGGTCATATTTTATTCTTAAGGTTGTTTTTGGTCGAATTACACTTATCCAATAGAATTAATACATGTGTTATGGTAATAATAATATCAATTTTACCCTTAACTACCCTATTTACTTTTAATCGTGGTAAAAAAAGTAAAAAGTTACTATTCACCAAAAATTATTTTCATCTCATTGAACCACATTTTAGCCCTTGATATTAATCGTGTCTCTCGGATTTTAAAAATTCCACTCACAGAAGCGATAAAATTAAGTTTTATGAAAAATTCAGTTTTTTTAACTACCACTTAGTGGTCTCACTATTCATCAAAAAATGAAAGTTTCTAGAAAAATACCAAAAATTAGGCCTAAACTATATTTGACATTATGAATTCAAAAATGATTTCTATTTTACCAAATTCAAAACATATCAGTTTCATTAATTAATTTAAAAATTAGTTCCCGTCGTCAAAACAAATAGCGTGTTCTTAAGAGATAATAACTATCAAAAGATTGACACTTGTTTATGTCTGGTTTAAATGTGAAATTACATCCAATGACCAAAATTGTATTAAATTGTAAAAATATATTATAAATATACTTTAAAACCACTCAAATTAATAATTTATCACTATTAATTATTTCGATTAAAAAAGTTGTTTTTAATTAAAATTTAGTAATTTCTACTATTCATCAGAATATGAAAGTTATCCGAAAAGTACCAAAATTTCACCCAAAGCTCATTTCGATATTCCGAATCCAAAAATGAAGTTTATTTTGAAAGGTAAAATTTATAAAATTTCAAAAAGTGGGTATTACTATTCATAACGGCCAATTCATAATAATATTATAATAATATCTCGTTTAGTGAAACTCGGTATTGCGTACTACACACGCTATCGAGGAAGGTCGCGATTGCGTGTAATGCAGCCAATTTAGGGTTGCGTGTTGTGCAAGAATCCTCTGTTGTAATGTACAACACAAGACATTAATAAAATTAAAAAGAATATTTCTTATAAAATCTCGGGGTGTTACATTCTACCCCCCTTAAAATAAATTTCGCCCTCGAAATTCGTCGGGGTTATAAATGGTTTACTACTCGAAAGATTCTTTAATATAAACCGACATCGTAAAAAGGAATACCAAAACCAATATTTAAAAACTAAATTATGAAACATAACGGTTACCCAAATTAACTAATCACTGGGTTTCCACATAGGAGAACATAGAGGAAAATATGGATATGGAAGAGAAACCTAACCATCATGTTCTGATGGAGAGTGGTAGAGAACATGGATATGAAAAATCCAACAATCACAAATATATAGATTTGTGATGATCTAAGGTACCATCTGATTCATCGAATATAAGGGAACTAGGACAACATTTTTAGTTTTCAAGATCGTTTCCCTAAAGAAGATGAATTAAAAGAAATACTTACATTATTTTGGTACAATCTCACTGTTGTTCGTGAATTGAACAATTTCCACTTCATCCCTTAAAAAATGAAGTTGAATTTGTTATTCGTGATGTGTTAGCATATCATGTGATAGAATGATGGGTCATTCCATCTGTTTCAAACAAAAGATTAGCAAAAGTTATAAGTCCATCTTATGGTTAGATTAATCGTATATGGTTCCAAAAATGAACTTATACTTCATATATCATACCTCTTAATAAAATAAAACTAGTTTCTAATAACCAAGGACTTCATGTAGGCCAGTGGTAGGCGATAAAGGCCAGTCGCACTTCGGTTGTGGGTTCGATTCCCACAGCCTTGTCCGACGCGATGGGTTGTCGCCAGTCTTGCAGGTTGTCCTATTTCTAAAACGATATTACTATAACATCCCATCAATAATATTGAAAAAACTTCAATCCTTAAACAATACTAACTTATGTCCAACATAATCCATTCCAATCTTTAGTCTTATCCATAATACTGCAGTCCACTCTCATAATATAGTGAAAACGATTACCAGAGATTTAATACCATCGTTGATCCCCATATATCATAAGATATGTCTTGTTGGTCACATTCCAAACATTCGTAGGCCTTAATCATGTATTCTCTTAAAAAATGAATACCCATTGAACCTTAGTGAAAACATGAATGCAGTTAAAAGTTAACACTTTCCACATACCAAAATCCTCAAAATTCTATATACTCAAACCATGATATCACTTAGTCCTTATATCAATCATGAGCTCATGAATACAATCAAACATCTCATTATCATCTTATTCCTTCATTATGTGCATATCATCTACTTTAAAAAAATATCTGAATAACCTTCCATGGTTACTGGTACCATTCAACATATACTTGCAAATAATTTTAGGAAAAACAATAGTGTAACAATCCTTAGATGATTCTTTATTCCATAGTATCATTAACTATACAACATAACTCTCGATAAACATACAATCATTCCACTACCTTCAAAAACAACTGACTGAGCTTCAAAACTTCTTTCAGCTCATATATCATTTGTTGTCTCCTCATCATCATCCACATAAATACTACCCATATGACCATGTTGATTCTCTTCATGATATTTTCTATTAGGGGATTGGTTTGCATAATGCCCATACATTTCACATTTAAAACATCTAATCATTGTTGATGTCGTAGAAATACCATTATCCTTGTCCATGGTGTTAGCTGAACCTTTTCCTTTGCACTTACTGGCTTTGTGTCCTTCTTTTACACACCCAAAGCATCTTCTAGCTCCTTTGAAACAATCTCCCTGATGCATCTTCCCACATGATTTACATGAGGGAAATTGAACTTTCTTTCCTCTATGATCATCATGAAAATCCATCTTTCTCTTATTATCTGAGTCGGGAAACTTACCAAAGTTGAGATTATTGATCATATTATGAGATTGTTGATTAGGCATAATAACGATTTTTGGACTTCCAGATCTCGTTTCATTTGTTTTCTCATGAAGAATATCATTCCATTGTCTGTCATATCCTCCATATCATGAATCTTCCTATTTCCATCGATTTTCTAAAACCCAAAAAGAATAGTGTGAGAGGCAAAAATCATGCTAGGGAAAACAACATAGTAAAGGGGGAGTTCCCTCAATATCTAACATCTTAGGTTAAATTCTAATATCGTTACCATAGTTCTAGGACTATATCCTATACGTATACTTATCCTTAGGGACATCCCTAGACAAACCTTAGAAATATCTCTAGGGATCTCACTAACGTTTTCGCATCCTAGTTTCCAGAGGTTGACTAAACCTTTCCTCTGATACCAACTGTAGAGACCCGAAGCTTGACGTACATAGATATTACATTACTTTTTCTGAATACATAATACATAACAAAAATAGACACACAAGGACCATAATAGTTTAGTGTCTTTGGAAACTTGGAACGTAATCTTCTAATCGTGGTGAAAGATCTTCAACTTCTTCCATAAAGATCTTCCACTTTTTGTTTCCTTACCTAAAACCTTTATTTTAATCCTGGGGGAAACTAAAACATAAAAAGGGTGAGCTCAAATTCTTAGTAAGGGTAATCATGGATAAAATAAAACATATCATACACATTTGAACCTAAAAACATGAACATAATGTTTAAACATCAAAATCTTGAGCAATGACTTAAAACATGGAAGTACATAAGGCATAGATCATAATGGAAATAAATAATGATAACATAGCATGGGAATAAAATATGTAATTGTGGAATCCATTAAGCACATGTAATGATTTCCATAGTAGCCAAGGAATTGCTGTCAAGACCATCTTAGTGGACAAAGTCCCTTTCTGAATCGAGTTCACTCCTCGTTTCAGTCCTATAACACTGAACCAGATTAACTTACCGTTCTAGCCATGTCTATCTCATGAGATATAAATCTTTAACCAATTCATTGGAGGGAGATATAAGTCCCACCCATCTCATAATGAAATCATTCTTACTTGTTCCACAACATAAACATAAATCATTCATCATAACCCAAAGAATAAAATGGGGATCATAAACATCATCCCATCATAACATAATCCATATAAAAAAATGGATATCATTTCATCATAAGAACAGTGAAATCATGTAAATCATAGAGACAATATACTTGAAACATACACATATGAAATAATGTCATCTTAGATGGAAAAGGATTTTGATAAAACACTTGAAATGAATTCTTGAGGAAAATATCCTTTCTTCTTCAAAATCAATATCTTTTCACAAAACATCATGCAATTTTAAAAGAAAAGTATTTTGTTGAAAATATTCATGAAATATTTTGGAGGAATCTTCATGAAAATAAGGCTTTATAAGACCATAAAAATCCTTTCATGCCGTATAAGTTAAAAAAAATTCTTCTCGTACTTTTGCCGGAAAAGTCAAAAAAGTACCTCGTAACGTAAACAAAAGAAAGATTACTTACATATCATGTAGTAAAATTAAAAAATGGGTAAAAAGGAATTTAAACTTACATGAAAACTCTTTTATAAAACATGGACATGGATGATATAAATAACCCCAGTAAATACTTACGAATAAGAAAACACGGATAAAAATGAGATTTGCAAAATTATCCCTTACCTTAGGTCTGATATGTTTCGTACGTATCCGAAACTCATGTATAATGATTTAAATAATTTCATTGACTTATTAAAGAATCATATTCATTGTTATGATATCACATATGGTTCACTTATGACTTTATATTACCTGTTCTTTTGTAAATTCCATGTTAAAAAGCGTTTTGGGTAAAATCGTTTCATTTGTCATCTGTGTTTTGACTTATAATTATTCATATGATTACTTAGATCATTATTACTTAATTCCAGAATATAAAACATGATTTATATATAATATATATTCAGAATATACATATATATAATAGATCGATAAATGGAAAGAAATACACCGTTGATGGAGACGGTAGGTCGTACGTACGCATGAACGTTGTTTTCGTTTCCTCATTGAATTGAATGGAATTAATTGGATAACATACATATATATATACATAAATCCAGTATCATTATTATGTCATATATTTCTGGATTACTTATTATATATACTTTATAATCATTTATGAATGGTTAATCATTGAGAATGAATCTCATCGTGTTGTGGAGACGGTATTCCGTACGTACGCACGAGCGATGATATCGTTCCCATGATCGTGGAATTTTATTGGAGTGTATGTATACTATTATAGAATCAATATCACTTTACAATAATCATATATAGTTATTATTTACACCATTATACCCATCCAAGTAAGGTGGTGCTGGAAAATAGAATACACCACGGCGTGGAGACGGTATTCCGTACGAATGCACGCGCGGTGATTTCATTTTCCGTAGGATGGATAGATGGTGAAATAGGGTTGTTTCATACTTATAATTACATATCATTATATGAGTGATACAGATGTTATTACTTCATAATGAAGCAACCTAAGAAGAAGAAGTGGAAGATGAAATAAAGGTGAAAGAATCGGTAACGGACATTACCTCTTCTTTGAAGCGCCTCTTTGAGACTTCTTCTTAGGGAACTAAAATTTGTCTTTGAAGAAGACCAGGACCTCTAGGATGTTTCTAGGGAAGTGTAAAAGAGAATTTGGCAGGGGTTGTCCGAGATTGAAGGCTCAAAGTGGTGTGAGGAAGAGAGGGAGGAGGTGCCCTTTTATAAGGGAGGAGAGGGGCACCTTTGGAATAACTAAAAATATTATTTTATTATAAAGTCATATTCGGTTTTTAATAGCTCCAAATTGATTTATTTTGAAGCTAAGGTGGGGATAGGTCGAAATCCTCTCATCCAATAGAATTTATACAAGTTTAGGTATCAATTTTAACCTTATCATTTAGATTTAACTTTAAGTTAGATAATTTAACTTTTATCGTGTCTTCTTGTTTTCTTACACTATAAGTTTAATAAACTTACTATATCAAGACAAAAGAACCCCAAGTTGTTTATTATTAAAATATATAACCTTATCTAAGTCATTTGGCCGAACCTTATATTTTTTGGAATAAAATAACAATTAATAATATAGTATTTGTTTTAAAATCTATTTTATGTCAATTTTCACACTATTTGGTAATTGATTTTTGTGAAAATCATAACAGAATGATTAGTTCTAAAACATTTAATTAAATCAATACTAACATGTCTTATTAACATATAAAATTATTGGAATTCATAAAAAGTCTCAAATTACATTTATTTGGGTATTTATAACATCAATTATGTCAATATTTCATTAATAAGATAATTACTGCATCCTCATTATATCATAAATAAATTAATTTATTTTAAGTCTAACAATTACAAATAAAATACCATTATGTAGGAAATCGTTTTATCTTTCTAATTAATATTTATATTCGAATTTATCTTATGTATTACCCTATATTAAAAATTCTTTAGTTATTAAACTTTTATTTTAACTATTTTAACCCTTCTTTAAATAAATTGATAATAAATGTCCTAATCTAATCCAAATGGGCCTAAATGGTCATATTTTATTACTAAGGTTTTTTTGGTCGAATTAAACTTATCCAATAGAATTAGTACATGTGTTAGGGTAATAATAATATCATTTTTACCCTTAACTACCCTATTTACTTTTAACCATGGTAAAAAAAGTAAAAAGTTACTATTCACCAAAAATTATTTTCATCTCATTGAACCACATTTTAGTCCTTGATATTAACCGTGTCTCTTGGATTTTCGAAATTCCACACAAAAAAGAGGTAAAATTAAGTTTTATGAAAAATTCAGTTTTTTTACTACTACTTAGTGGTTTCACTATTCATCAAAAAATGAAAGTTTCCAGAAAAATACCAAAAATTAGGCCTAAGATATATTTGATAATATGAATTCAAAAATTATTCCTATTTTACCAAATTCAAAACATATCATTTGCATTAATTAATTTAAAAATTAGTTCCCGTCGTCAAAACGAATAGCGTGTTCTTAAGAGATAATAACTATCAAAAGATTGACACTTGTTTATGTCTGTTTTAAATGTGAAATTACATCCAATGACCAACATTGTATTAAATTGTAAAAATATATTCTAAATATACTTTAAAACCACTCAAATTAATAATTTATCACTATTAATTATTTCAATTAAAAAAGTTTTTTTTAATTAAAATTTAGTAATTTCCACTATTCATCAGAATATGAAAGTTATCCGAAAAGTACCAAAATTTCACCCTAAGATAATTTCGATATTCCAAATCCAAAAATGAAGTCTATTTTGAAAGATAAAATTTATCAAATTTCAAAAATTGGGTATTACTATTCATAACGGCTAGTTCATAATAATATTATAATAATATCTCGTTTAGTGAAACTCGGTATTGCGTACTACACACGCTATCAAGGAAGGTTGTGATTGCGTGTAATGCAGCCAAGTTAGGGTTGCGTGTTGTGCAAGACTCCTTTTTTGTAACGTACAACATAAGACATCAATAAAATTAAAAATAATATTTCTCATAAAATCTCGGGGTGTTACAATTTCTCTGAGTATTACCCCTAGATCATGTGCTCTATAAGGATTTAGGAGCTTCTCGATATGTAATAGGGTGATATTATGGTTTCTAATTATTATTATAGGTTCACTAACCTCAGACCTAACTCCCACAATATGGTTTGATATGGTTTCTTCTAGGAGCATAGGATTGACCAGGTAACTCGTAGAGATATCTATTCTAGTGGAGGATCCATAGTCATTACTACTTATTTTGGAGATATAGAGTGGAATATGGTGATAGATATATTTTTATTTGAGAGATGGAAGTTAGTTAGAGACAGTAGTGGCCATCATGGGGTTGAGACATCTGTAATAGCTAATAGGAAGAAAACATCATTGTCTCGACATAGGAGGCACACTCATTTTTGGACTCATACATGTATATATGTGGAATAGGGATAATAGAGAGGATATAATAATACAAGAGAGGGATAATGTTATTATTGTGATGGTATAAGTTACATGGATCATGATTACATAACCTCACATGTCTGTGAGGGTTGGAATATAGTATGTGGACCACTATGGTAGAGGTAGTGCCTTGATTAGGGACCCCCCAAGTGTGTTCATGGATTCCCTCAAGGGGTGATATGGGTAGAGAACTAGGTTAGACTTTAGATGGAGGATAAGTTAGTGAAGGATAATGTTATGAGATTTTCCCCCACTACCAACAGGTGTCCCACACTATTCATAGGGAGCATACAG
Organism: Viscum album; assembly: GCA_963277665.1. Classification (NCBI taxonomy): domain Eukaryota; kingdom Viridiplantae; phylum Streptophyta; class Magnoliopsida; order Santalales; family Viscaceae; genus Viscum; species Viscum album. The sequence goes on from OY728157.1 coordinate 1,782,337,657, forward strand.
ACAGAGCCACAGGTAGTTGTAAGCTATGGAGGTTTATTAAAAAGTTGAACATGAGATTATTTGAGGTATAATATGTGTCTTTTGTACACTGTATCCTATACCTATGGACACAAGTGCGAGTCATTCCTTCATCTCCACATTCCTTGTGTATGTGTTTGATCTTCCCATTGAGACCATGTCCTAGAAACTCTTTCTAGAGGTTCCTACTGGCGGTGATTCTTCTATATCACATATCTTCCATTGGTGAAAGCTGGAATTTGGTAGAGCATGTTTCCTCATGGTACCTCTTGGTCATCATGATGAGACCCTATAATAGTTTCTTAGGTATGTATTGTCTTTCCATGGTTGATGCATTAATTGACAGCCATCATAGGCTAGTGAGATGACTTCAGACATATGGGATGAGATTATCCTTTATAGGGGAGAGATATCTTATAGCTAATAAGGTGGGATTTGTAACCAGTAATATGAAACCCATCACCCATCAGTTGTTGAGTTTACACATTGGTGTAGCGGGATCATCAGGAATCTATCTTCCATCAGTAGTGTACAACTACATAGGCATCTTCAAAAAATATGTTCTTTAACTACCTATGATGTGGTAGAAGTACTTATATATCGAGTTTCACCCTATGACCACACCAATATCTTCTATGTCATATCAGATAGATCTTATCATGCTCTAGTAGCTGAGGTTGTTATTGGACATACTTTGAAATATGGGTTTTATCAGACCTAGTTTGTACCCCTAACGGGTTCCATATTTGTCTATGAAAAAGGAAGATAGTAGCTTGAGGTTTTATGTTTATTATAGTTTACTAAATCAGGTACAGGTAAATAAAAAGTACCCCTCATTGAGGATTGATGAACTCTTTGACTAGTGTATAGGTTTGATTTCCTTCTCAATGATTGACCTCATTTTTAGATAGCAGCATTTGAGGGTCTATGCGGATGATATTATGAAGACGAAATTCTAATGTTACTACGGACACTATGAGTTACTAGTTATTCCTTTTTATGTGATGAATTCTTCCATTTTGTTCATAGATATCATGAATCAGATCTTATTTCCAAACTTGGAAAATTTATTAGTCATCTTCCTCAATGAAATACTTGTTTACTTTTCATTATAGTAAGTGCATGTAGAGCATTTGAGGATGGTTCTAGAATTTTCCTGAGAGAACCAACTTTATGGAAATCTCCCAAAGTTCTAGTTTTAGATTTATGAGTTTTAATTTTTTTAGCATGTCATCTCTGATCATGGTTTAGCTATCGAACTGGTGAAGATTTATTTTTTTCTTTTATGGGAACCACCCAAGAGTACATCACAGTTATGGAGTTTACTTGTCTTGTAGGGGTAATATATGAGGTTCATTGCAGACTTCTACATGATTGAATCCTCTTTGGTCCCCCTAAAATATAAAGGGTGTCCATTTACCAAGGTGGAACAATTTCAGATATCTTTTGAAGATTTTAGGTTAAGGATGGACAATGATCATTTTTTTATACGATTAGAGGAGGGATTTATGTATGTAGTGTTTTTTAATGCCTCTGATTCTAGGCTTGGTTGCATGTTGATGCAGAGGTAGGTAGTGATCGCTTATGGTTTGAGGAAATTTATATCCCATGAGAATAACTACATGACTCAATACCAAGAGTCAGTATTGGTATTATTCATCTAATGATATATAGGAACTATCTTCTTCTTGATCGCTTTGTAGTTTACTAAGAGTATCATAGTCTTGTGTACATATTTACTTAGAGAGATCATAACCTAAGAAAGGGGTATTGTTCTATGTTCTATCTAGAATATGAAATTGAGATATTCTATACTCCTCATAAGGGAAACATTGTGATATATCCCCTTAGTAGGAGGTCATGTCCTCACTTGTTAGAGGAGGTTTCTGAGTAGTTGGCTCTATTACAACATACCTTGGTAGAAGAGAGGGGTGCATTTTTTCTTCAATAAACGGTGGTAACTCCCCTTCTTATTTAGAATGTGAGAGATTATTAGTTAATATCCATCTACTTTGAGGTTCTACGTTACTAGATATCCATGGGAGATGCACTAGATGGATATTTTGGAGGGGATCATTTTATATTTTTCTAGGTACAGACGATGGTTTTGGTCTTATTGCAGAAGGAGGTGATGAGGGAGGTCCACACTTCTTCCATATATGAACATCCTAGTATAGAAAATATGTATAGGTATGTTTAGTGGTAATTTTTTTTGGGTTGTAATGAGGAGTATTGTGTCTTATTTTTCTTTTTGGTGTCTCACATTTCAGGAGGTAAAGGTTGAAAACCATGTTATGACAGGTTTTTCAAAGCCTCTTGAGATCCTGAAGTGGATATGGGATACATATCCCAAGACTTTAAGTTTAGGATTACATAGAGATTGAGAGACCAAGATGCTATCTGAGTGATTGTTCACTAAATTACCAAGTCAGAAAAAAAATCATTAGGGATCAAATATTTGTTGAGATTTTGGGGAAGTTGTATATGTGGGGGATCGTTTGGCTTTATGGGGTACTCATGACGATCATTTATGATAGAAATTCTTGGTTTAAATCACAGTTGTGGGGAGGATAGTAAGAGTATTTTGGGACCCAATTTATTTTGATAATAGCATTCTATCCCCATATATATGTCCAAATAGAGTGAATTATACATGAGTTTGAGGATATACTGAGATTCTATGTTTTGTACTTCATACGGAGTGGGGAGGATCACTTTCCCTTGGTACAGTTTTCTTATAATAATAAATATCACTCTATTATTATCATGTCGCCTTTTAAGACCCAGTATAGAAGAACCTATAGCTCACCCTTACACTGGACTGATATTGGAAAAACATATCTTTTTGGGTTATAGATGGTGTAGATGACAATGGAGAAAATACAGGTGATCTGAGAGCGTATGGGGATAGGCCATAGAATATAGAAATATTATACAAACTAATTTCATATGAATTTGGTGTTAAAGTAGGGAGACTATTTTTTCATAGTAGTCACCCAAAAATAAGTATTGATAAGTTTTTTCATGGGAATAAATATATCAATGAGCTTTATCAGGTTATTCTAGATCCCACATATGATTTGTGAGGTTTCTTTACACTTTTCCTTGCACCCACAATTTTACCAACTACAATATTTCTACCATGTTTCATATATGAGGATATTCATGCATGACCCAATGCATGTTATTGACTTGGGAGAGATGTACATTGAGGATGGAGCGACATTCTTGGATTACCCGGTGGAGATTGAGGATCGGGGGGAGAGGATTTTGTTTGGATGGACCATCCCTTTGTTTTTTGTTCTTTGAAGTACAAGATAATGTATGAGAACTCCTAGGATCATGAAAATCATATATAGACTCAGTACCCCCAACTTTATGTATAAATTTTTCTTTTTAGGTTGAAAATCCTCAAAGTATGGGAGAATGTAATGAATTTGATTTTGTTGGATTAATTCATTGAATATTTCAAGTATATATCTATATTTTTTCTCAGAATCAGTGTAGTGTTTGGATGTCTCAAGACCCCTAAAATAATATATTGAAAATATTAATATATTTTAAATCATGTGTGATTATGGTTTTAGTGTAAATGGATTTTTTATTGTCTGAGACCTCATACTGAAAATCTGAGAACATTATTGATTATGGAATCTGGGGTTTACCAAAGGTATGACCTAAAGTTGGTCAGTGCCAGACATTCAGTTGAGGTATTAATTAGTAGGTTTGTTATGTGAAATAATTAATTTAATTTAATTATTTATTTAATAACCCTAAACCTAAAAATTATTTATAAATACATCATTATGATGTTTCACTAGGGTTTTCCGCTAAACCCTGGGATATTTTTAGGGAGAGGAATGGAGTGTTACTCATTGGTGGATTGAATATTAATGATGAATGGATTGAAGAGAATCATGATATGGATGAAGAATGTATAAAATATTATTATTCAGCAGTATAATTCACAGTATTCACCAATTATTGGTCCATAATCATGTTAGGGATTTTTATTTATGGTAATATACCCTTGGAGTAGTTGGTAAGAATGGAATTTTATTATATACTTTATTGATCTATCATTACCTATTCTCCACATGATCCTAATCATAAACTATGTTGTTAAACCCATATTATTAATTTTATTCCTTTAACTTTTCCCATGTTCCCATTAATGTGATTGTTGGATAATACCACATCATTAAATGGTGGATTTACCCAGTTCTTGTGCTTTATCCCAACCATTTTTTGTGTTATTCATTATTGGGCCATGGGGTTTTGGTTTTACATTTTTAGGGCGGGTCTGAGTGTTATCAGACCCCTTGATTTTGGTATTCTCATAAATGACATACAAATTGATATTTTGTAGATGGATTAGGATTTTATATATGATTTAGGTGATAGATTCATGGATTTGGGATCCGGAGCGATGATGGTTGGTATGGTGTCTTCAAATTTGGGTGAAAAAATTTCCAATTTCGAGCCACTAGATGTTGTAGATTGATGTTCAATGATGGACCCTTCAATTTTGGGATGTCAAAAACTGATGTTTTTGGTGGAAATGGAAGATTGGGAAACCTCATGAAGACTAAGATTTACTGTCTATGAAAAACATGACTATATGATGTGTAGTTTGTAAGAAAACATGATTTTTATTCCCCTAGCTATGGAAGTTAGGGTTTTAGGAAGTGATAAATATCACAAATCATGCATATATATACATATCATGTGTCATAGTGTTGGATGCTCAATGTGTACATTGAGAGTACATGGGATTGGACATGGTCATATACACATGAATGAAACAAATATATAGGGATGGACATGTAATCAGACATTCCCAGGGTACACGGATAGGAGAAGTGTACATGGGAATGGGTTGAAAGGACATAGGCAGGCCTTGGGTGGCCAATACACATTATTTACCACTTGTACATGCTATTTAGTCCCACATGTCTTCCTAATACATCTACAAGAAAGTTTTAATGAACCGACCTGGGTTTCCCTCAAACCCATCACCTAACCCATTCTGATATATACCCGATGGTCATTCCCAATTCCCACGGGCTAGCGACAAGCACCCAGGCATCAAAAACCATAATAGAGGGAACAATTTCTCCCAACTTGAACAAATTCATAGCATATATGTACTAAAAAGGGAATAGTGGAAGACGAACAAGATATATATTCCATGACTATAAGAAAACAATGTAAATAGAAGACAAAAAAAGTAGCTAAAAACTCTAAAGGACAAGTCCAACTACAAAGGACCCGAGCCAAATAGCTACTCCAAATGAGGGCATGGAAAAACTCCCACCATATCACCAACATCTACCTGGCCAACTAACATGAACCTCACCACCTAACTATGGTTCCCTTACTTTCCCTTCACTAGAAGACAAAAAAGGCCTACACACCACTAAAGAGGTGTGCAGGGTGTGAGCTAACAGGCTTAGTGGGATCCCACCTAGGTGTTCCATATCAAGTCTCTATATAACAATTCATGTATGCTCATTTTAAGTAAAAACATGGAATCATTATAAGTAAATTGGTTTTATAGAAAACATGGAAAATATTTCCATTTTTCCACAATTATAAACAAAATAAAGTATATCAATTTCAAAGTAAATTTTCCATATCATTTTTCATAACCATTTACATGCATATCAAGGCTAACTCAAAAATACAAGAAATAAAAAACAAAATAACATGTATCACAACCCCAATGAATACTACATGTCCACGACATAGACTACTCATACCACAATAATCAAGTTCACAAAAAAGTGTCTATAATAAAATTCCTAGGATGTAGAGGAATACCCCATGAGTAAACCCCCTACTAATGTCAATATTGGTCCCCTAGAACAATTGGCCTAGAAAAAAAGTCAATCCCCAAGACAAACCTCCTTGATAATCACAAAATAATGGATGATGGAACCAAGGTAAAGCTTTATCCTAAGTACTCAAGGTAAGTTTCGTGTGATTTTTCATAATTCATTTTAATTCCTTGAAAACCATTTAAAACCATTTCACAAATTCCATTTCTATGCTTTGAAAATACCTATTTTCTCTTCATTTGTCAATAAATAGGGAAAAACAATTTTTCATTAAAAACCCTTTTCAACACACAAAAAAAATCATGAAAATTTCAATATGAATCAATTTTTAAAGATAATAAACAAGATCCATTATCATAAGATAGAGACGGAACCATTTACCTCTAATATTGGGTCACACATGCCCATAACATAATCCAAAATCAACGAAACCCAACAAAATCAACAAGTGACCTAGTATAAATCCACATTAAAATTGATTCAATTTATAATAAAATGAGTCAGAAGAAGAGAGGAAACCTACATACCTAAAATATGAATTCATGTCACACTACCACTAAAGAGAAAAAATACTTCATAATGAGACCGCACAATAGATGCAGAAGAAACCAAGAAGAAAACACCATCTTAAACAAAAAGATCCAAAGACACCACACAATGGTGACACCATGGTCAAAGGAAATGATGATGTGTAAGGGTTAATCACCCAAAGAGTTACACCGCAGTCATAATAAATATTTAATGTTGAACAAATCAATCTAAGAGGGGTTGAGTCTCTCAAAAATATGATAAGAATTCCTTAGGTCAAGAGGCATGAATAATCAGTGAAGGGAATAAAATAACATAGCCGCCCACTATTTTTAAAAACTGAAAGCGGGTCATTACATGATGTGTTACCCAGGTTCACAACATGTAACTACCACATCCCACAAATTATGAAAACCTCGTCTCCTCATATTAAAAATCTATTACTTAAAACATACATGAGATGAACCCAACATTCATGATATGTAACCTTTCACAACATGATGTTGTATTTCATGACTTACATCTAGCAACCATTACACAGTGTGTAACATAGTTAGACGGTGTGCAAATTTTCTGTAGCCTGCATAAATAAATGTTTATTTTTGAAAGTACAAAAACTCTATGACTTCACTATTATAGGTATCCCCTCAAACTCAAAGGTGGGGAAAACCATGACACGATTAAGGGAATACCTAATAAAACAATAATGGGATGTTACAAACTCCCCACAATAAAGAAATTTTGTCATTAAAAATTCATGTGGAAGATATAATCCTAGAAAAGAGATGAGGCCACTAATCCCTCATCATTGATTCACATTACCAAGTCTCATGATAATCTGATCCTTGTTTCTATAGAACTCTGACCAACATAATCAATTTCCCATGCAAGAATTCCACTTATGTGTCAATGATCACAACCAGTTTCCCTATAATAGAATCATCTGGATCTAACACAATTTCATCGCAAATAAAAATGTGAGTGAGGTAAAGGTGATATTTCCTAAGTTAAGATATAAGGAAAACATCATGAATAACTTTCAACTGAACTGGAAATGAAAACTGAAAATCAGCTTGTTTGAGTTTCTCAGTAACCTTAAACAGTCCGGAACATATCAAAGACAACTTTCCCTACATTCCAAGTCTATTGTTATCCAACTGAGGAGAAAATTTCAAGATAATACAGCCTCCTATGGAAAACTCCAAAGGTTTATGTTGCCAATCCAAATACGATTTCTTTCAACTCTGGGCTGTAACCAGACATTGATGTACATCATGAATCTTTGAGGATGTAACCTGAACTAAACTTTGTCAAACTAAATATACTTTTCCCACCTCATCCCAACAAATAAGTGATCTACATGGGAAACCATACAATTCCTTGAAGGAATCTATTCTTATTGAAAACTGATAATTGTTGTTGTAAACAAACTCAACCAATCCTAGATGTTTATCCCATTATCCTCCGAAATCCAAGACATAGGCATGGAGAATATCCTCTAGAATCTGGATTACTCGTTCCATTTGACAATCTGCCTTTGAAGGGTAGGTTGTTCTCAACTTGACTTGAGTTCCCATCACCTCTTGAAGACTCATCCAGAACCTCAAGGTAAACCTAGGATCTTTATCCAAAACAATGGATGAAGGACTCCCATGTAATCTCACGATCTTTTGCACATATAGTGTACCCAGATATTCATCTTTATTGGCATATTTGATTTGAATGAAATTTGCAAACTTCATCAACCGATCAACAACTACCTAGATAGCATTATTTCCTCAAGAAGTCTATGGTAATACAAAAACAAAATCCATGGATATATTATCCCATTTCCAAATCGGCACTGGAAGAGGCTAAATAAAACCATAAGGTTTCAAGTGATCTTCCTTTATCGATTAAGATGTGTAACAGTGAGACACAAACTCTATGATCTCGTGCTTCATACTCGGCTGCCGGATGCTCCTCCTCATGTCATAATGCATCTTCATAGTGGCTGGATGTACGACCCATGAAGAGTTGTGACAATAAGACAATACTAAAATCCACATAGATACTAGGATAAAATTCACTTTCCCGAAGTGAAGCATATCATCTGAAGAGGGAGACCAAACCAAAACAGTCTCTCCACCACAAAGGATTTCTAGAACTTTACTAAAATCGCTATCATGATGATGAATTTTCATAATAGACTCTAGGAGAGATGATGATAGTTGAACACTAGTCATAACCATACCTGAAAAATCCTCTTGAGCATCTAGATGAAACCTAGTAAAAATCCCCATAAGGTTCCACTCTTCCTTCGATTCGAGAACATCCAGTGATGGTACTTTCCTTCTAAGAGTGTTTGCAACAATGCTTCCCTTCCCTAGGATTTAGGAGATATCTAAGTAAAACATCATAAGGTATTATACACGCCATAAATGACTGAGATTAAAGTCCTTATGAGAAAAGATATAACTCAAATTCTTATGATTAGAGAAGACCATGAACTTCTCCCAAAAGAGATAGTTCCTCCAATATTTATGTGTATGCATGATTCCATCAAGCTCTAAATCATGAGTGGGGTAATTATTTTCATATGGTCGAAGATGAAGAGAGTTTTAAGATACCACATAGTCATCATGCATATACACACATCCCAAAACAGCCTCATAATCATCACAAAACACCACATAACCCTTATTAGGATCAGGTAAGATCATAATAGGAACTGATGTCAGAAGACTTTTCAGTTCACTGATTGAAGCCTAACACTTCGCATCCAATGTTATTTTCACCACTTTTATAGTAATAAAAATCAAAAGTGATTATATTTTATATAATTCCTTGAAAAACTATCAATAGTATCCAGGAAGACCAAGGAATCTTCATATCTCAAAAACATTTTTTGGTTCCTTCCATGAAAAAACAGCATTTACCTTATCTAGATCAATTGATAATCCATGCTCATAAATTATTTTCCCTGAGTGCATCACTTTTTGAATCCAAAATCTACATTTTTATATCATTCCATAAAAATAGTGACTTCTCAAAATTTCTAGAACCAATATCAAATGGTGCTCGTGCTCCCGTTCAAATTTTGAAAAGACCATAATATCATCCATGAACACTACCACAAAAGTGACAATATATTGATGGAATATCTGATTCATCAAGGTCATAAAAACTATAGGATAATTAATCAAACCAGAAAGGTATCACAAGATATTCATAATGGGCATATCATCTCTTGAAAGTTATCTTTGGTATATCAGACTCCCGAACTATGATCTGATAATAACCCGAATGAAGACCAATCTGCAAAAATCACTTTTCCCCCTATAACTGATCAAACATATCATCCACACAAGGCAAAGGATATATTTTCTTAAATGTTACCCAATTCATATTTTGATAGTCCAGACATAAATGAATCGAACCATCTAATTTTATAGAAAAGAGTGTAGGGGGTAACCAAGGTAAAATGCTATGGCGAACAAAACCTTTTTCTTATAGTTCTTCCAACTGAATCTTTATCTATTTAAACTCTAGAAGTGTCATAAGATAAGAAGGTATCGATATCGGCTATGTACCTAGCACCAAATCGATCATAAACTCTAAATCTATCTATAGAGGAAGACTAGAGAAATCATCTGGGAAAAAATCAAGAAAGTATCAATAAAAAATGGGAATATCATCAATAGAAGAAATGGAATTTGGATCAAACACAATAATAACAAAAAAACTCCTAAGATATAAGAAAGAAGGTTCTAAAAGACCTACCATCAGGTCCCACTCCCCTTCAAACACATGAGAGCTCCTATTAGCGGTAATAAACAAACATGTCGATGATAAAAATCAGTCTCATCTAGATGAGTGACAAAAAAATCCATACCGATGATGACATCAAATAGATCCATATCTAGAATGAGAAAATCCAAGACCAACTCTGTATCAGCTATTGTTAATGAACAAGAAGGACACTTTAACCCCTACTCTTTCCTCTTACCAAGAGGTGTTGCTAACTCTATTTTAAAGGACATGAGTTATGTTGGAAGTTTAATAATATCAACAAAATTTATAGATATAAACAAGTGGGAGGCACAAGTATCAAAAAAAATCAATTGATACAGAATATAAAATAAGGATAGTACCTATAACTGTTGTTGGGAATGCATCAACTTGCACTGGACACTCATTTACTGAATAAAAATACTTCACTATTAAGGCCTGTTGTTGGAGCATGTAATCTTTTAAGCTTCTAACTGCACCGCAGTAACCTTTGGAGCAAACAAACCTAGACCATAATGAGGCATAGTCATAGCATGACAGAAGTATTGTATGTGACCAATGCTTCCATAGTTTTTTCACGTATTTTTGGGCATAGGACAGGAACGTCTAGTGTTTTCTCCGATTACACATTTATATCAAGTCAAAGGAACATTACCCCCTATAATAGATGGTGTAGAGGAGGCTCATTGTTGAGACCCACCTCCACTACACATGTGATGATCTTTCCACATACTCTTCTTCCCATGTGCGCCACTAGAGCTTCCACCTGATGGAAGATAAGAAGTTGAAAATCAAACCTTTCTTTCCATATTCATTTCTTCCATCATAGATCTATCTACCATCTCCACATAGGTAGAATGATTTAGCATAAACACATATGATATGATATCTGATCAAAAACCCTACATGTACTTATGAACCTTCAGTTAGTCATTCTTCACCATGTTTGGGAAAATATGGACAATCTCAGGAAAATTATTGGTGTATGTCGACATCAAAAACTATTCATATTGTAGAGATAAGAAATCAAGATACTTCACTAGTATCAACAACTCTAGGAAAAACTCTTGAAACAACGGGGTTTTGAAACCCTTCTAATCCAAGTCTACGTGCCTATCTACTTGGACCATAGAATCCTACCATTGCTTTTTGGGCCCCTTGAGTCGGAATTATTCACACTTTAACCTGATTTTCTCATGTGTATCTAGAAATTAGAAGATCGGATTGATCCTATCCTGCTAGTCCTCTCCCTATTAAGGTTCATTCGTACCTTTAAAAGACAGTGGATTCTCACATAAGAATTCTCATGATTGATCTCTCTCTCTCTCCTCCATTCTTCTGGTTGTACATCAACAATAGTGTACTGAACTCATGGTACATATTGATCAATAGAATGGACTCCCCATATGATAGTCTTGAAAAAATTATGATCTATAGGTGGGTTCCCTTGATGACTATCAGCTGCACCGTCCTAAGAAACTCGTGGAAGACGTCTTGGAGGCATACAGATGCACACTGATACATAAGAATGATCAAACAAAAGAGAAAATCTCAACTCAAACTAGAAAACCCATAAGAAAAAATTGACATTTTTAAAACAAAAACCAATAATAGAGACAGACTTCCCAACATACCATGGAAAATTGAGTCTCATTACGACAAGAGATGGCCATGCACTTATCGCAACATACCTCCCAAGTCCAAAAATCCTATCTCCAGTCTAATAGATGTCCCAAGACATGGACTCTAGAGGAAATACCTCCTCTGATACAAAATTATAATGAACCAAACTAGGTTTCCCTCAAACTCGACACCCAACCAGTTCCTCTACATACCTGAAGGGCGTTCCTGGTCCCCATGGGCTAGTGACAAGCACCCGGACATCGAACGACGCAAAAGAAGAAACAATTTCTCTCAACCTGAATAAACACATGGCATACGTGTACTAAATAAAAAATGAATAGTGGAATATGAATAGATATATATGCCATAACTATAAGAAAATAGTGGAAATAGATAAAACAAAGTAGCTAAAAACTCTAAAGGATAAGTCCAACTGCAAAGGACCCAATCCAAACAGCTAATCTAAAATATAGAATCGGAAAACTCCCACCATCTCACCACCATCTACCCAACTAGATGAAAACAAACCTCACTGCCTTACCTTTCCCTACACTAGAAGACAAACAATGGTATACACAACATTGAATAGGTGGGAAGGGTGTGAGCTAACAGGCTTAGTGGGATCCCACATAGGTGTTCCATATCAAGTCTTTCTGTAACACTTCATGTATGCTCATTTTAAGTAATAACATTCCCTGATAAGAAGTAAAGATGTTTTATAGAAAAAATGGTGAACATTACCCTTTTTCCACAATTCTAAACAAAATTTATTATATAAATTTCAAATCACATTTTCCATATCATTTTCCACAAGTATAAACATGAATATCAAGGCTAACTGAGAAATCCAAGCAATAAATAATTGAAGAATATGTATCTCAACACCAACAAATACTATAGCTATATTTCATAGACTACTTGTACCACAATAATCAAGTGTAAAAACCAATTCATAAAACAATGGTCCTAGTAATTAGAGGAATACCCAATGAGTAACCCCCCCCCCCCCTCCCACCCTAACAATGTCAATACTGGTCCCCTAGAACAAAAATCCTATGAAACAAAAGAAACCCCCAAGAAAAACCTCCTTGATAATCACAAAATAATGGATGATGGCCCCACGCTGAACATTACACCAATGTACTAAAGGTAACCAATGTTCTCCTTTTCACAATTCATTTCAATGATTTAAAAACCATTTCAAAAATTACATTTAAATGTTTTGAAAATACACATTTTCTATCCATTTATCAATATCTAGGCGACCCCATTTTTCATTAATAATCATTTTCAACACACAAAAAACAATCATGCCAATTTTAATATGAATCAGTTTATAAATAAAAAACAAGATCCATTATCATAAGATAAAGGTGGAACCACCTACCTTAAAACACAGGTCACACATGCTTGTCATAAAATACAAAATCAATGAATCCCAACAATGTCAAAGAATACCTTGTAATTGAATCCACATCAATATTGATTCAATTTAGAATATAAGGGGTCATAGGAAGAGAGGAAACTTTTATACCTCAAAGAAAAATGCATGTCGCACCACGACCAACAAATAAAAAAGCATTCCAAAACAGATCACACAAAGGATCTATTAGAAACCAAGAATACAACACCATCTTAAGCCAATGGATCCAAATATTCCACCCAATGGTGATTACATTTTCAAATTTAATGAACAAGGTTAAAGGTTACTAACCTAGAGGGTTTCAGTGCAGTCACAAAAAATATAAAATGTCGAATGGATCGATCTAAGAGGGGTTGAGTCTCTCAAAAACATTTTGGGACTACCTTAGGTTGAGAGCCATGAAGAATCGATGAAGGGACTGAAACAAAAAATTTGTGTTTTATTTTTAGTAACTAAAAGTTGGTCATTACATAATGTGTAACTCGGGTTCACTACGTGTAACTACCACATCCCACATACGCTAAAAACTCATTACCTCGGATTAAAAATATGTTACTTAAAACATACATGATCTAAAACCGACATTCATGATGTGTAACATTTCACAGTATGATTTTTTATTTCATGACTTACATCCAGAAACCATTAAACAGTGTGAAACAAAGTTACATAGAGTGTAACATAGTTACATGGTGTTTAACTTCTCTACATCCTATAGAAAAAAATTGTTATTTGTAAAAGACCAAAAATCTCCAACTTCACCATTATAGGTATCCTACCAATCTCAAAAGAGGGGGAAACCATAATGAGCTTAAGGTAATACCTGATAAAATGGTAATGGGATGTTACAAAATGACATAACTAGGCATCCAAGAAAATTCATGTTCCATATAACCCTAGGTACATACCATATATCTCCTTATGATCTTCTAACCTCCATATATCCTTCTTCAAGAGTCTTATTTTGGCTCACGAGAAGCCTATCATGGGTATTGTTTTCATGTAGAATGTGATGGTAGAGTTATTTATGGAATATGATATATGATGTGAGGTGTTTTGATTATTACGCTTCTTTAGGTGATGCATAACCAATGCAAATGATCATGTAGGATCATCAAAGAGACTTTGGGGTCAATACTCCCACGTCACACTAGGTCATAGGCCACCGATACTTTTTATATTGGTTGAGTCAGTACTCCCCCATACTATAGAATGCAATGGGTTCTCTATCTATTGAGTGTTACTATAACATTGTGGATCTGGGTGTTGCCAATGGTTCCCCAAACCCAGTTGTTCACATAACCTTTTGCGCATTTCCCCAAATTCTAGAGGCTTCCGACTAGCAGTGATGGATAAGGTATGACATCTGAGAAACTATGCCCTCATTGGAAGAGTATACATAACAGAATAACAAATAGTAAACAGTATAGGAAGTAGTAATACAAAATAGAAATAAACAATGTAAGACTGATATTAATAACACAATTGGGGAATATATGTAAATGATGCATGTCACATGTGTCTTAGAAAGTATCCAAACAAGTCACAATTCTTGAAATACAATATTGAAACCAAAGTACAAAAAAATAGTAAACTCCAATAGAATCGCAAGACTTATATTGGTCACGTGCTCTCTAGATCCAATATAAAGCAAGTAACTGATGAAGAAGGGTGTGTTCCCTTATCTATACCTGTAACCATATAATATGTTTGGGTCCAAAAGCATTACCCAAACAGGGTGTGATATTAATCTCGGTAGGAAACCACCAAAAGATATGTGCCTAACTGCCAGTGAATATATATAGAAAGTAATATATATAAATGAATCAATACAGTAAGAAGTACTCAAAAGTAAATAGTCCTATAGTTTTAAATTATATTCATTTACTTTTATTATTCAATATGTTGAATCGTGTAAACCTTGGGATTTAGCCGAATCTTTGTATCTCGTGTGTTATAGTAACAACAGATGTCTCATAATACCATCTATAAAAACATGTAATACTGAGTCCAAGCTTATGCTTTGGCTTGGAAGACTCTCCCCAATCATTCTATCATTCAATAACGACCCTATGGGAATGTTCTCACAGTACAATCCCCCTAGTGCAACATAACAAAAATTCATTTAATAATGACTCTCTATGTAACTCTCATGGTCCAACCCCCTTTGGTCTACATTAGCACTAAAAATTTTCAAATTTCCACTTGGGAAGTTCACACGTTCAATACCTTTTGGTCAACATAGCATCAATTCATTTAACAATGACCCTCTGGGTAGCTCTCATGGTCTAACCCCTCTGGTCTATGACCACTTGGAATCTCTCATAGTCAATACCTCTAGTTCAACATAACAACAACTCATACATGTATGACCCTACCTCAGGAAGCTATCACACTCAAATTTACCTTGGTCAAACTTTCACAATGCACATCACATACATCTCTTATAATCAGTAACTCCATCCTAACAACCTGAGGGATGGAATACAAGGGGAGCCTAATAGGAATTCTATACCAAATGGCCATAATAAATCAAACAAGGGGAACACATGCATAATCAATGTATAAAACCATATCCATAATCAATTACCCTTTAATCAATTTACCAAACCATAACAGGTAATAAACAGGGTCTAATTCCAAACAAAAAAAACCCAAACGTGGGTATACGACACATTTAGCATATATAAATCCAAATACAATCAATGATAGGCACAAACCACCTACATCAATATCATACAATCGACACTCTTGAACATTATCCCTTGAATCGACCAGGAATGTTGTAGATCTAAAAATAGGATAAAATTGATCATTCCATGATAACTCACAAGAGATGAAGAGTCGTGAATAAAGGCTCTAGGGGAAAATAGAACTCACTAGTGGGTATCTAATATTACTGACGACATCTCAATTGGAGCACAGAAGGAGAACTGGGAGGAGCTCGAAGTTCGCGGTCGTTCTATCGCTCTCATGAACGAACCAATGGGAGAAGATGACATTTCCAAGAATGAGACACAACCCCACACCAATTTATCAAATAAAATGAAACATGCACTGTAACGACCCGAAATTTTGAATAAATCTTGTTTCCTAATTTTATGTGTTATTTGATTTTATTTTTAAACTCAAAAAAATGTTTCATTTGATAACATGAGTATAATTAAAATGATACCATTGGTTTTTGACTGTTATATGACCATTGGTCAATATGACCGCTGGAAACTAAACCTTTTGATTATTGTCTCTAAATACAAGTAATCTTGGTTAATTAATATAGAAAGAAGATTCGATGGCCTCACCCAGTAGTCTTGGACCGATCGAAGCCCATCTAACAGAACTTGGGAAGGAGGTAGCACCACTGGGCTTTGATCTGGACCAAACCCAAGCTGAACTTCATCGTGTGAAGCTAGAACGGGATCGACTTCGCGAGAAGTTCAAACTGATAGAAATTACTACTCGTGCGATGTTGGCCGAGCCTCCCTCAGATTCTCTAACCTTAGCACACCTTACACTTAGGTCCTATGCTGGTGTTATAAGGGGCTATGTAAAGAGACCATAACTGCCTTGTGTAATCCTTTGTTTTAAATAAAAATTGGGATTTCTTCTTATGATGAAGTTTATGAATTTTCAAATGACTGGATAAATATAGTATGCATATTTTTGATGAATTTTAGAGAAAGGATATTTTAAAAATGTTTATGTAAACCCTAAATAAATAAAAATGTGTAATGATTTTCAAAAAATGGTCTTCTACAAATATGTTCAGTACGGAATTTAGAGTCTAATAAGATCAACTTAATTTTTGATGAATAGTAAATTATGAATAGTGATTTTATGCTTAGGATTAGTAATGTGATCAAATGGATTAGTAATCTCACTTAAATAAAGTATTAATATAATCTAGGCACCTTGATTAAGTAATGTGATTCAAAAAAATGGTTAAAAAACAGTTTCATAAATTATTATTCAAGTATTAGTTTTTTTGGGTGAATAGTGTTTTTTAATTAAAAATTAAATTAAAAATATTTAGAAAATTATTTTTATAAAATGGATTTCATTTTTGAACTCAGAGCATCGATATTATGTTAAGGTAATTTTTGGGGATTTTTCTAAAATTAATGAATTTTCGGTGAATAGTGTAATTATTTAAAAAATAAATTAAAAATATTTAGAAAATTATTTTTATAAAATGGTGTTCATTTTTGAAATCAGAGCATTGATATTTGGTTAAGGTGAAATTTTGGGATTTTTCTGAGAAAGTTGAATTTTCAGTGATTAGTAAAAATACAGTTTTAGGGTTTCGGTATGTTTAATGACATCATAACTGTGTCATGATGATGTCATGAGATATTTTAAAGGATGTTCGACTAAAGAGGATGAATTATTGTGTGGTGGTCCCCATGTGGCCTAACTTTATGGGAAGTACCATGGGAGGGCCCATGCTTTTGAGAAAACCACTTTTGAGGTGTCCCTTGGCCATTAATGTCTTGTCCCCTCACTTTCCCTATAAATACCAAGCCCTCTCATCTTTTCGACTCCAAAACCATCCTCAACGAAGTTCTGGTCTTCTTAACTCCCAAGGAGTCCTCCCAAGGTGCCCCCAAGCCCTCAAGGTCCCAACCTTTGAGTTTTAAGAGTTACATTTTAAGGTAAGGGATCCGACCCCTCTCTTTCTTTTCATGTAATCTCTTTTATGTCATTCCTATTATGCTCCATGTTTTTATGTGAGAGGATGTTCTTTTATATTCCTCTTACTTCCCTTTCATGTTTATATGATGAGAGATCCCCTCTTACTCTCATCATTTCGTTTTATGAAAGTTTAAGTGACGCCGTTAGGCTGCCGAATTTTTAAGGGATTCTTTCACCCTTCTCATTTTTCAAGTTCGATTTTCATGTCAAGTCTTTCAAGTTACTTTTTATTATGTTGGGGTATGATATCTATATCTATCATACTGATCTCTTATGATCATATTATGAGGGACCCTATTTGATCTTGTCAAATCGTTTTCTTTTGAAGTTAAGTGACGTCGTAAGGCTGCTGAATTTTCATAAGAGAAATCTAATCTTTTTTCCTTCCATGTTTTTCATTTCAAATGGTATGTCCCTCAAATTTCATTACCATGTCCATATGTCCTTATTACTCTTTCACCATACTGTTTTATGGATCATTTATGAGTGGGTGACCCATGTCCCCTCTCATTTCAATGTTTTCTAAAACCCCGAAACTTAGCCGTTATGCTGCAGAATTTTCCCCTCAAAATGCCTCTCTCTTTTCTCAAAAATTATTTTATGTTATAAAGTGAATACTCAAAGCTCCTATTTCTACAAGGGTATTCACATATATACCAAAATGTTCTATTTTAAATTCTAGGATTTACATACATGAGACCCACCTTCCTTTTCTGTGGGTTTTAAAGTGATATAAAGATCATGTCTTTAAAGCAGTTTTGAAAAAGTTATGATTATGAAATGAAACCCATTTCCTTTATGCTATATGGGTTATTTATGAAATGTTTGATGATGATATATGTGGCTCACATGATAATAAAGGCAAATTTAAGGGTGCGCCCTGATAGCGCTCCAATGCATTGGGTAATGATGTAACCACTAGAGATTACAATTTTCACGATACCTTGGTGAATAACCTTGGTAATTTTCAAATGACACCTTGGGGATGGACCTTGGTGATATGTTCATGATTGTCTATGTTAAATGTTGCAGGCACATCTTCAAGTTATTAAAAAT
Organism: Viscum album; assembly: GCA_963277665.1. Taxonomy (NCBI): domain Eukaryota; kingdom Viridiplantae; phylum Streptophyta; class Magnoliopsida; order Santalales; family Viscaceae; genus Viscum; species Viscum album. The sequence goes on from OY728157.1 coordinate 1,782,356,608, forward strand.
GTTATTTTTATTATGATATATCTCATGATTTCTTTCTCATGCCTTAAAGTTCTTTTCACGACCTTATTGAAGTATCTCAAGTTCACATGTAAAATGTTTCTCTTGTTTTCCTTACTGGGCCGTCTGCTCACCCTTTCTTTTGATGTATATTCCCAGGTTATGAGATGGAGTAATGAACCTAGGATGAACATGAGGAGAATCATTTCAAGTGTTTAAGAAGAATGTTTTATGTTTTCATGTTTTAATTTCCTGGTTTCCAAGACACTAAACCTTAAAGATCCTCGGTTTTGTAAAATGTAATGAAAGTTTATGTGATAAAAAGGCGGGATGCTATATGCACAACATGTTCATTTAATGTACATGCTATTTGTTATCCTCAAATAGCCCCTACTTTAGGTGGACTTCCAAGTCACCTAGATGGCCATGTACTCAGCCATTACATGACCAGTACATGGACATACGCGGAAACCGGGTACCAGGTGTGTACCCAAAATTACACAATGTGTACTTAAAAAATTTCTCATTTCATCCTTTTTCCTCCAACCAACCCGAAATCAATATCCATACCTGAAATGTTGATCAGGGTTCTTACAAACTTACCCCCTTAAAGCAATTAATCCCAAAATTTCCCTTCCAAGGGTGGTGAAGAAGAAACTTCAAACAACTCTGGTCACTGTGATCATACATTAGCCTCCCTCTCCTAAGTCTAGTCATGTACTCACATGTGTTGCCATAACACTCATAACATAGGAACAGACTAACCCTGGAGAACCTTCGGGTTGTGATCCACAATCTAGATTGAGTTTTCCTTGAAGGATGCATCCACCTCCAACTCAACCTCCTTGGGTTGAGAAACATAAGATGGGTTTGAAAAATAATGCCATAGGTGGGAATCATGAATGACATTGTGCTTATCTCGGTACCTCTGAGGTAACTACAGCCGATATGAAACTTACCCGACTCTCTCCAAAACCTCAAACATCCCAAAATATCTTAGTGAAATCTTTCCCTAACTCCTAATCCTCTTGTGTTCCAACCTCGGTGTGACAAGTAAGAAAATCTGATCTCCGACCTCAAACTGTAGAGGTCATCTCTGTGGATCTGCATATGATTTATGACAAGATTGCGCAGTATCCATCCTCTTCCGAATCAACCCTAGATTCCCATTGGTCTCTTGGACAAAATGAGTTTCCAGCATATCTTTCTATCCTGCCTCTAGCCAACATTTGGGTGATCAGCATGGCCTACCATAAAAAGCCTCAAAGGTTCCATATGAATCATTTCCTAAAAACTGTTATTGTAGGAAAATTCCACTAGGGGTATGTGTCTCTCCCAAAAGCCCCCAAAATATAAGATGCATGCTCATATATTTTCCTCTAAAACTAGAATTTTTTGCTCATACTATCCATCTATCAAGGGATGGTAATATTTACTCAGAAGTACATGGGTACCAAATTCACTCAATAGTCCCTACAATGCACAAGAAGTAAACCGAGATTCCTTGTCTGAAATGATTGAATATAGAACCCCATGCAAAACTACAATCTCCCAGATGTAAAACCTTAAAATATCGTCAACACTGAAGGTTTACTTGATTTTACAGAAATTTGACACCTTCATGAGTCTATCAACAACAACCAAAAGCCACATCATTCCCTCTAGAAGACCTAGATAAATCCATCACTAAATCCATTGCGACATCATTCTACTTCTACTCGAGAATGGGTAACTATCGTACAATTCCTACTTGTGGTGATGATCCTCTTTCACCTACTGACATGTGAAATATCTCATGAAAAAACTAGCTACATACCTATTTATACATATCCACCAATACTGACGTTGTATATCTCAATACATCTTGGTGACACCAGATGAATTTCCCAAAATGAGGAATGAAAATATTGCATCAAATTCTCACATATGTCTATGGTCATACATACATGTCCATGATAACAAAATACCTCATCATCACCTACAGTCCACCCAGGAGTGGGGTCCCCACCTGACCCACTCTCCCGCAGGACTAGGCCTTGGAATCTAATAGATTCCTTATTCGTATTTGATTTAGTAAGGTAGAGGTAGTGGCTATATAAGAAATAAATGTATGCCCCAGTCAATCGTTCACCTCCAAATTAATCTCATAGGAGAGATCCATAAGCTTCCACTCAATGTTGGCATCCTAAACTTCATGTATCTGGGTCCTCTTGCTCAATGAATCAGCCACTCCATTGTCTTTCCCAAGCATGTTGTCAAGATCAAAGTCAAAAGACTGAAGGTACTCAACCCACATTCACTGTCTCAAATTCATATCTCGATGAGTAAAGATATACTTGAGGATTTTGTGGTCAGTGTATACCAAAAAATTCTCTCCCAAAATATAATGTATCCAATAGCGTAAAGCGTGCACAAATGAAACTAACTCAATATTGTGTGTCGGGTGGTTCCTCTCATGTGGCCTAAACTACCGAGACCCATATGCAATGACTCCTTCACCTTGAATAATCACTGCTCCTAGCCCAATACCTAATGCATCATAGTAAACGGTGTAACTCTTGCCTGACTTTGGAAAAATCAATATCAACGTTGAGGTCAATCTCCCTTTCACCTCCTGAAAGGCTGAATCATGGGAATCTTTCCACAAGTACTTCACACCCTTCTTAGTCGAGCTCATCAGTGCTTCTTCTAACCATTAAAAGTCCTAAATAAAGTGCTTGTAGTATCTATCCATCCCCAGGAAACTCTGTACCTCAAATAAATTCTTTGGATCCTCCCAGGAAACTACTGCTATCACTATCTCTGGGTCTACTGATACTCTTGTCTCTAAGATAACATGACCCAAGAAGTGAATTTGTTCCATAAAAAACTGGTACTTTGAGATCTTAGCATATAATTGATGTTATCATAGTGTACATGATATGATCTCAAGATGGTAGGCATTGTCATGTTGAGTGTAAGAGTACACCAAGATATCATCCACAAAGACTACCACAAAACAAATCCAAGTAAGGATGGAACAATAGGTTTATCAGGACCATGAAAACTACTGGTGCATTTGTGAGACTAAAAAGAATAACTAAATACTTGTATAAACCATAACTACTACAAAAGGTAGTAAGAGGTATATCTGATGGACTAATGTGGAACTGGTGATAATCGGATCTCAATTGAATCTTTGAGAACACCTGGGTTCCTTGAAGTTGATCAAGGAGATCATAAATCCTCATCAAGGGATATCGGTTCTTAACCATCAATTAGTTTAGCTTCCGATAATCCACACAAATTCTGAGGGTTATACCCGTTTTTATCGCAAAAAAGGACAAGATAACCCCAAGGAGAAGTAATGGGTCAAATGATACAATTTTCCTTAAACTCTTATAACAACTTCTTGAGCTCTTTTAACTCTAGTATAGCCATACTATACAGAGGAATGGATACTGGTGCCACTCCCGGAACAAACTCAAAATAGAAATCTACCTATCTCTCTAGAGGTAAACCTGAAAATTCATCTCAAAAGATATATTTTAAACAATCCACCACTAGAGGAAAGTCCATATGTGAAGTCCCATGTATCAAAAAGAGCAGAAGCTAAAATTGAGGCCACTAGAAACATAACTCTAACTATACAGGGTCCAGGATCCTGCTCCTGCTAGGTCTTCTTCACTATAAAATTATGACCTATACTATGGCCCTGCGACCATATCTTACTACCCTGAGCTGATACACCCTATTATCACTGAAATACTATATCCTGAATACCATGGTAATGACCACCTCTTTGGACTCAATGGTTTTACGAGCTCCAGTTCCCTAACAAATAAGAAACTCATGGTCCTTACCCTAAAAGTGGAGTTATAACAGAACCCCCATCAATCTTTGTTGGTAAGAACATCTAGAAAAAATGAGGAATATATCCCATCTTTCTGCAAGATTAGCACTCGACTAGTTCATTCGAGCAATGTGGCCTCATATACCCACTCTTCTCTCACTCGTATCAAACCACCTGGTTACCTTAAGAAACATTGCATGAAATTACTTACAGTGCTTCCTACAATATGTTAAAATAGTACCACCCCTGGATGCTAAACATCCCTTGATCATAGCCCCAAACTCCCTCAAATTACACTTTGTAATCAGTTCCTAGTTCACTATAGTCGTCACTGAAGTCATCCAAAAAACATTCACCAGTAATCAGATGTCATACCTGAGACCATTCTTGAATTTACAAGCCATAGATAAATCATCACCTCCCTGAATAGGTGTGAAGCACTAAAACTCTGTAAAACAAGAAGAGTAATCCATTACTAAAAGAGTGCTCTACTCCAAGTGCATGAACTCTCTGGCTCAATCGGCCCTCAACAACTCGGGGTAGAAGTAATCATAGAAGTTACTCTAAAACTCTTCTCATGCCATACCCCGATGATGTCCCACCTATGAGATTACATCTTTCCATCTCTCGGCTAAATCATGTAGCATGTACATCATAAGATTCACCCTCCTCTTTGGAGTTGTATCCAGATGTTCAAAGATAGAAATCATGGCCTCCAACCATGAATCTACAGTCAGTGGTCCTCCATCCCCAAAAAAAGTGGGAGGATGCTATTACTGGAACACCCTCCTCAACTCCTCCATAGTCAGGGAAGGATGCATTGATCCCTAAAAATTATGTAACATACTGAAAAAGCATTCACAGAACTGTTCATTATCACCTGAATCTGGTATAACAGCTAGTGATAAGATGATCATGATGGGAAGATCTGCTGGTAGTGCCTGATCTACCCTTTTCGGTGTGTGATCCTCACACTATACCTGGAGTACATCTGGTGGATGTCTTGGTGGTATGACTCTGCAAGGTCAATCACACACCTCAGTTATATATTATTAAGGAAAGAAACATAAAATTGAAATAAATAAATATGAGAATAATGAATTCAAGTTTTACAAAAGAGGGTAACATGACATGTAGAACCACTACACAGTATGTTCCCATGTTATTTAACATGGAAATGTACCTCTTCCAACCTGGTCGTGTAGCACCCCATACACACGGCGTGTTCATCCTGAGACACGGCGTGTACTTAAATTTTCCCGTCTGTCCAGGTTCTTCTACATGGCTAGAACTACACGATTCTCTCCTGGGTAACACTACCCAGTGTGTTTACTCGAGACACAATGTGTACTACTTATGTTCCATCCACCCATGTCATTAGTCACATGGACGAATACACGGTCGATCACCACATGGCATGTACAATCTAGACACAGTTTGTACCATATGAATTTCATCCACCCATGTCGTTAGTCACATGGATAGATACAAGGCCTCTACAGCATGGCATGTACTTATAGTACACAACGTGTTCTACCAAACATTTATCAACCATTTTTATCTGCTCACACATTCATTCACATGGTAAAATTCTACATGGAATGTACATACAGTACAAGGAGAGTACTTAAGAAAAGTTGTTTCCTCCAAAACAGAAGAACACATGGCGTGTGTCTATAGAAACGCACACCGTGTTTTCTGGGTTTTTGGATAGTAGGCCTCTGAAAATTCTCCATAACCATTAAATATTTAAAATTATGTCCATGTCGTGACAAATTCTGACCCGTGGGAGCCCATACTCCCCACGAATCAAATTTTGGAATCCTTTTTCACACCATAACTTGACAAAATTCAATTAAAGTTCAAACATAATCCACCAAATTCAGATATAAGAGGGACCATAACACCTCAGGGATAAAATTTTGGCATACATCCAAATTAATCTTTACATATTGAAATACCCTATAAAAATATCAGTTCTTCTATCACGACATCTATCACAATAGTATGCATATCTAGCACAACATCAACCACAATAGCATGCAATCAGTAATACATTATAAATGGCCTAAAAATAATACATGACATGTGATCTCTAAAAAGTGAAAATATGATGCATGAGATGGAATACCCTCATCTCATCGGGTTACAAAATAAATATAAGCACAATGATATAAATCATAACAATAAAAAACAATTCAATCACCCAATGGTGAAATAAAATTAACTATAAAAAAATTGCAAAACCAGAAAAATTGCAATATTCGAGGTAAATTTGGATTCTCCCTATAAATGGGTTAGCTAATCTTGGGAAAAGATTATTACCAACTAAATATTCCTTCATATCCCTATCTATAGGATCCAAATTTAAAAAAAAAGAAAATAAAATTATTCTAATACCACTTTGTAACCACCCGGATCCGGGTGCCTCCCAAAGTGCCCCGAACCCTGTTGGTCACATAACCTCAAGCCCATTTACCCAAAATCCAGAGGCTACTAACTATCATCATGGGATAAAGTAATACATTGGGGAAACTATTCCCTAATTGGTAGAGTATATAGAGTGGAATAACAAATAGTAAATAGTAGGGTAAGTAGTAATACCAAATAGAAATAAAAGTCGAATACTGATAGTAATAAAAAAACTAGAGCATATATATAAATGATGCAAGTCACATGTGTCTAGGAAAGGATACAAACATTTCACAATAATATAAATTAAATACTAAAACCAAATTATATAAAAACAATAAACTCCAACAGCATCATAATCCTCATCTTGGTCCCATTCTCTCTAGATCCAATAGCAATCAAATACCTGATGAAGAAGGGAACATGCCCTTATCAATACCTGAAACCATATAATCGATTTGGGTCTAAAGTCATGTCCCAAACAGGGAGTGAGATGAATCCCAGTAGGTAACCACCAAAAGAGATGTTTCTAACTATTAGTGAATATATATAGCAGGTAATATGTAGAAATGAAGCAATAAACTAAGAAAGACTCAAAATTAAACAGTCCTACCATTTTCAATTACATTCATTTACTTTTATTATTCAATACATTGAATCATGTAAACCTAGGGATCTAGTTTAAGCTCTATATCTCTTATGTAATAGTAACAAGATAAGTCTCAGAACACCATATATACTAACAAGTAATACCAAGTACAAGCTTGTGCTTTGGCATGGTAGACTCACCCCAATCATACAATCATTCAATAACAACCCTATGGGAATGTTCTCACAGTGTAATCCCCCTATTCCAACATAACAAAAATTCATTTAATAACAACCCTTTGGGTAGATTTCATAGTCCAATCCCCTTTGTTATACATTAGCACTAAACATTTACAAACAAACACTTGGGAAGTTCACAAAGTCAAAACTCCTTGCTCAACATAACATCAATTCAATTAATAACAACCCTATGGGTATATCCCATGGTCTAACCCGTCTGGCCTATGACCACCTAGAATCTCTCAGAGTCAATACCTCTAGGTCAATAAAACAACAATTCATACATAGATGAACCTACCTCGAGATGCTCTCCCAGTCAAATTCCCCTTGGTCAAACTTTCACAATGTGTATCACATGCATGTCATATAATCAGTAACTCCATACTGACAACATGAGGAATGGAAAACAAGGAAATACTAACAGTAATTATAGACCAAATATCCATAATCAATCAAACAAGGTGAACACACCTATAATCATGGTATAAAACCTTATTCATAAGCAATTACCCTTTTATCAATCTACCAAACCATAATATGTAATAAACAAGGTATAATTCTAAACACTTAAAAACCCAAACGTGGGTATACAAAACTTTTACAATATATAAATCCAAATACAATCAAAAAAGGCACAAATTGACTACCTTGATATCGTACAATCAATAATCTTGAATGTCATCCATTGAATCGAAATATAATGACATAGATCTATAAAAAGGGTAAAATCAATCATCCCATGATTACTCCTGAGAGATTTAGAATTAGGAAGAAATGTTTTAGGGGAAAATAAAACTCATCAGTGGGAATCCAACACAACTGATGGTGTCTCAATCATAGCTCGGATGAATAAACAAGAGGATCATGAAGTTCGCGATCATTCTATCGCACTCATGTATGAACCTATGGGAGAAGAAGACATTTTTTAGGATGAGATGTGACCCTGCACCATTTTCTGAAATAAAAATAAAAATAAAAGGCATGTTCATTTAATGTACATGCTGTGTAGTAGCCTAAACTGGCCCCCGCTTTATGTGGTATTCCATGTCTCCTATAGGGCCATGTACTCAGCCATTACACATATAGTACATGGCTATACATAGAAACCAGGTACACGGTGTGTACCCAAAAGTACATGGTGTGTACTTAGAAAATTTCCCATTTCTTTATTTTTACTCAAAATAACCTGAAATCTAGATCCATGCCTGAAATGAAGATCCAGTTTCTTATGGTTACTCCCTAACCTTTGAGCTCTAATGGTGATTGTGTTCTCCAGATGAGTGAGTTATCCCTCGGCTTTAGAGCACAGTAGCAAGGAGTGGGACACTCCACATAGATTCCTATACAGTTTTTCAAGATAATGGGCATCAGAGATGTAAATTTGGAGTTATAGGCAGACTCATCATCCTTAGCTAGACTATGGAGATATATATTCGCTTTCTCTCTTGACATGGTTTCTTTATGAGCACAAATGTTGGGTTTTTGTTTCCCACTTACTATGGGTTGAGCTGATTTATGTTGTATCTTTCTATTTCTCCCATTATTATTCTTTATTCATACTATTGGGTATATATATACTCATAATTCATGGTATTCTTTTCATGTTTCATGTATTATGTAAATGAAATATAGGACAACATTGAATATTTGAGAGTATAGTAGTTCTTTGGTACATTGACCGTGTTCAATGCTTGGACTGGGGGATCAAGATTCGAGCTCTCTTCATGTTTTCCTTTTTCCAATTTTTTCAGTTTGGGTATTCATTTCTAGTTGGGTGTGTATATTTCCCATTTATTATTTGGATTTTTGTTTTCATACTCTAATGTATTACTAGTTGTTGTTGCATGGATGGTTATATTGTAGATGTTGTAGTCTAATTATTCTGCTGTAATTTTCATGGAGATAGTTGTGTGTGTACATACAGATAATTTAGGACAAGGCCTCCCATTTTAGTGTATGGATTCTTGCTACATATATCCATCCCATTGAATATTGGATCTAGGCTTGTTGTGTTAACTTGGCTTGTTGCTGGCTAGGCGGGCCCTGAAGTGTCAGGTCGTGACATGCTTACCTTATGATATCATATGATTTCCTTTAAAACCCATTGAAATCATATCACATCATTGCCTTGGGAAATTATCCTTAAATTCCCCATTATAATATCCCTTACAATAGAATAACTTGAGTAGGTAAATACATTATCTCTTAGGAGTAACTTATCACTGATAATATCTATCAACTTACCCAATGCATTAGAGAGATATATCGGGCTCATCCATTATTAGATCTATATCCAGTGAACCTATCATTAATATATAATGTGAAATAACTATAAAATGAGTAAAACATGTAAATAATGAACTCCAATCATATAAAACATTTTAATTTTCATTTAATTTCATAATCAAAAATATTTTAGTAATCACTTAAAGATGAGAAAAAAATTCATGTCATTAGAACTTTTTTAAAAAAAATTATAATTCCTAGAATATTGAGAGAAATATATCCTTTGAAAATAAAAATTAAAAAAATGAAAAGTAATAATCATAATGAATAATAGCTATGATGGTAGGAAAGGGAGGTCAAGTTGTACATGTTAAAAAAATATTATTTTTTCACATTTGTAAAAAGTGTAAAATATCCCATATATAAAATGACGATAATGTTATTTTTTAATAATTTATAAATAGAGTAAAAAATAATTGAAAATATAATTTATTATCTGTTGAATCATAATAATGAAAATTAATTAAATATTTAAAATATTCTTTCATGGATTTAAATGAGTTTAAGGAAAAATATAAAACAATATTTTAAAAATAATGTCCCTTACTAGGAGTTCGGACTCATATAGTTCGTATGTATACCCTACTAAGTAATAAAATTATATTATTTTTATAATTTCTTATGAACCCTTTAAATATTAATTCCATTATAATTATTCCCTTTATTTAATTCTTTACTATGTTTTATTTAGTTAATAAAATGGTTAAATTCACGTTTTTAGTTTTTAGGATCTTCGGTTTATAAGTCCAAAATGACATCAGTATGTCGGCTTAGGTTAAAGGGATCATAGTTTCAACATATCCAAAGTAATAATAAAGAAAAAATTATTAATTTCATACATTAAAAAATGTTTTATAACTATCTAAGGAATTTTTATTTATAAAATAAAATATGACATTTCCTAGAGGTGGTATTTCGCATATACACATGAGTGAAATTTCCATTTTTCTACTATATAGAAAAGAAATATGATCTATAATATTTAAATTTAATAAAATAATAAAAATTTTATAAATTTCATATTTATTCACTATTTCGATCCTTATGAAAAACCATGTTGGAGGTAATGAAAAATGAATCACATCGCTTTATGGAGGTGATATTCCACATGTACACCCATGCAACGTTATCAATTTTCAAAAAACAAAAAGGGTAAGACGACAAGTAATATGTTATTATTTCAGAATATTAATAATTTCATAAAAATATTATATATTCATTACTTTTATCTTTATAACTAGTCATGTGAGGTAGTGAGGTAAAATGAAACACATTACTTTGTGTAGGTAATAGTCCACACATATGCACAGGTGACATTTTAATTTTCCATAGGATGGAAAAGAGATAGAGAAGAGTTGTTCCATGAATTTAATAACATTTATGTATAAATAATATATTTATGTAATTATTTTATAGTGGTTATAAAATATTTTAAGGAGGTCCAAGAAGAAATAAATATGAAATATGTTGGTTAGGACTTATACCTGCTCTTTAGATATCTCTCTTTCGATTGCAACATAATCCTTCTAGGATTGGTCTTTTGAGAAAAACATAACCTCTAGAATGTGGGGAGATATATTGGGAAGGTGTTTAATAATTTATTGGTAAATATAAAAGTCTCTAATAGTTTGAAAAATATATCATAAGGGGTTCACTTTTATAAGTGAGGGGAGTGGTACTCATGTAATTATTCAATGTTTTAAAATAACATAAACTCTTATTCATGGTAAAATGGAACTTAAAAAATTAAAATTCAAATATAATGTGATAAGGGTCTAAATAATATCATCAAACAAGAATTAATTTATTATTTTATGAACTTATAACTTAGTTTTAACCATAATTAACCTATTTTTTCTTTTAACTATGGTGAGAACATTTTTACCGAGGTTATTATTCATAAAAACACAAAATGAAATAGGTGTCATTAAAAAATTTTAACCTCGTGATTCAAAATATGAAATCTATTTTTCATGATTAAATATATATAACTGGAATAAATTATTGTTAATATAAGAAGAAAAAATTGAACAAAAAACATTTTATCTAAAAAAATGTTCTTTTTAGCCTAAAAATTAACTTATACCAATATCAAATATAATGTTGATTCTTATGTGATTATTTAGATTATTTTTAATAAAATTTCTATTATGTTACTTAAATAGAAAATCCAAAATATATTCATACCTTTTAGATTAATTTATCTAAATAAAATAAATGATATTTTTACAAAAAATATGTATTTTTTCGAATTCACTGAGAAACCAATATTTTCAAAATAAAATAAAATATTACTCAATGATAAATTTTATATGGTTATTTCAAAAATTAATTTCATTTTATAAAATTTAATTCCGAAAATTTTTAATTTTTAATTTTAAATAAAAACATATAATTATTGAAAAACAATTTTGTTAAAAAACAATTTATTTTTTGACTAAAATGTTTCTTAAAATCCATATATTGAATATAAATACATAAAATATAATAAATAATAACACCAAGTCATTAAATTTATATATTATTAATATTCATGGTTCATCACATTCTTCCCCCTTTTAATAAATTATTTCCTTTCAATTTTTTTACTTAAAAAAGTGATTGTACTTTTCCCTCATAGGTTTTTCAAATTCTTGTGTTTCTAATTTTATCATATGTTTTTTAGAAAACCTTAACTATGTGAGTTTAATTATTCTATAAAAACTAATTTCTATAACCTATAATTTTCATTGGCTTTTTGTAATAATAAATATTCTCTTACAGGTGTGAAACCATAGGGCCCAAAATAATATATGTATCAGGTGTACACTTACTTATTAAAGAGTATACCATGATATCATCGATAAACACAACCAAATATTTATCCAAATACTCATGCAATACACTATTTATTAGATACCTAAATACAATGGGTACATTTTTTGGACTAAAATTCATAATTTTAAACTCGTAATGTTCATACCTATATCAAAATTAGATCTTAAAAATAACCATTGTCTTCACTTTTATACGATGTTATCCATACCTGAGATCAGCCTTTGAAAAAAAACTACACTCCCTAGAGTTGATCAAACAAGTCATACCTATGAGGCAATGGATAATTTTTCTTAATAATGGTGTTATTTAGTTCTATATAATCAATTCAAAGTCTCATGGAACAATCCATATTTTAAAAAACATAATACAAACACCCCAAGGTACAGTTTTAGGGTAGATGAAACCCTTATCAATATATTCTTGTAAATACTTTTAAAATTCTAACAACTCAAAAAAATCCATTTGATATAGAGTTTTTGAAATTTTCTTCATATCAGTATCTATGTTAATAGTAGACTAAAAATCTTTATTAGTAATAACACTAGTAAAATAATCTACATATAAATTCATATGTTTATCTACTATAGGCACATCACTAACTTTAATGGTTCATTTCTTATCAATAATTTATGCAAGATAATTTTTAATTCCATATTTTATCAGTTTATCTACTTCTTGATATGTTATTGACATTACACATTTATTATTATATAAAAAACTCATTTGGGAAAATAAATATTTAGCTATGTAATATATCTTATAATGATAAACTAAAAGCTAATACATAACCCAAAAAAACATCAAAATCTATAATGGTTATTCCAAAAAATTATTGGAAAAACTATTCCACATATAATAATTGGATGTTTTTTGTAAATTCATTCATCTTTTATACCACACCAAGAAATTTACCAGGAGTTATGAATTTATATTTTGAAATGATATTTACATTTTACATGATAATTTAAAAGATATAAAAGATGGTGTTGATGCTAAATCAAACAAGACATTAGCATAATATAAATAAATATTTAATGTACCATTCACCACTTCATTTGAGGGACTTGCATCAACTACAATAGTATAAAATGATTTGTTTCACTTTTTTGGATATTCATGATTACCACATTGAGTAACTAACTTTATAAATTAATTATCATAATGTCCCAAATCATTTCATTTAAAACATTTCACTCCCCTTTTTCATTAATGATCCGACCATTACCATTTCTCTATTATTTTCAATCATGCACCATGTGTATAGGCTTTCCACAACAATAAAACTTTACAAATCTCATAAAATATTCTTTATAATACTTCTTTATACACTTATCACATGAGGTTAATTGAAATTTAATACCTTCATGTCTCTTTGACGAATTCTTCCCCAATGATTTTCACTTATATCACTTATTATACTTTTATATAAAATTCAAAAAACTCCATCTCAACATTCTTATAACACCATGCAATTTTCTCATAAATTCCAAACTCATGAGTAACTTGATACATTCATTAAATTCACTTCAATATTAAGTAAAATCAATGAAATTTTACTATCATAGTCTAGAATAAAATTTGGCGTATAATGGTCAATATAGTAAAATTATCTTCATTGGTAGAAACAGGGACCTCATCCTTTTTCTTCAACTCTAGGAATTTAATTTCCCTTATAAGTCAAATAACTTTAGTAAAATACTTTTCAAGGAAGATATATTTAAATATTATCCATTCCATGGAATCAATTTCTTCTTTTTACTTATTGTTATTAATGAAATACTCACATTTATTGAATTCTCCATCAAAATTATAAATATCAAGGGTTAACTTTTAAAGTTAGGAATATCCCATAACTTTAAATATATTCTCTAAATCAATAATCCATCCATCATATTTCACTAGGTCCGGTGATCCACAAAAATCATGAGAGTTGTTTAATGAAATTATATACTATCAACATATTCTTCTATATATAATCAAATCCCTCTCTTACATTTGTACCTCCACTGGTAGCATGCTTCAACTAAGTTAACACAATTATAAACTACTCTGTACTAATTCTGATCATTCTAGGTTGCTAGTTTGGAAGTATATTATCCTCCTAATGTATTTCTACCTAAGATTCCCTACTTCCTCTATGGAAAACCATTTTGAATAGATAAGGAACATATGAAGAAACATATAAATATTAAAAATCTATCTATTGATAAAATATAAGTATATTATAATCTATTTAAAGTGTATTTTTATATCATTTTAACCTATAAAGTTATCTAAATAGTTCCTCTGATGGAAACTATATTGAATCATACCTTAATTAACCCATAATTACATGATATATAACAATGGTGTCAACTTATTACATTTCTATTATATTTTTTAGTTTATAGTTGTAGGTAATAATCTAAAAAATTATATAAAAATGTTATAATTTCGACAAATTGTCAATTTATTTCACAAAAGATTTTCTTTATAAAGACACACTTTCTTCATTAAATGTAATTACTATAATTATAACACTAACTTTATTAAAATTTCTAATCATTTTTAAGCCCTGTAAAAAATATTGGAAAAATTGGATGATTAAAAAAATATGAGTAAGGAAAATAGAATAAAAAATATCATTAGTACATTTGTAAACCTGGAAAATACATAAGAAATTTTTTCCTTTCATAATAAACATCTAATCCCAAATATTTATTAACTTTTCCATGAAATAAACCTAATTTCTCAATAGAGTTTATAAAATATTTCATCTGTAATCTTAATAGAAAAATCATAAACATAGGTTTCTCATAGAAAACATGAAAACTCCTGAATTCCTTTCCTTGTAAGACAATAATTTCACCATATTCTTTTAAAAAGGTTATAAAGATTTCTAAAAAAAACAAGAAAATTTTCTAACATTTTGATACAAAAAATATTTCCTTTAAAATATATGGCAATTATACCATGAATATAACATGGGACATTATCCTGAAATTCACCCTTAAAATAACAGTTACTGTAGAATCACCCAACAATGTAATTCACATATCTCTTAGGAGTAACCTATCACTAGTAACCTCTGTCACTTTACTCAACGCATGGGATATCTATATCAGGCTAACCCATCAATCAAATTTATTTTGGGCTCACCCTCCATTCATATAAAATGTATAAAAATAATATAATTAATAAAACACATATATAATTCACTTTAATCATAAAACCCATTTGAATTTTCATTTCTGTTAATAACTAATAACACTTTCAGTGATCTCATAAATATGAGAAGAAAATGCATTTCTTTAGAAAAAAATAAAAACTAAAAATTCCCAAAACATTTTGATAAAGATTTTATTTGAAAAAAATCATATAAAAATATAGAGGAAAATTGAAAAAAAACAAATATTTTTTGTGTTGGTAGAAGGTGTTCAAGTTTTATACCTTAAAAAATTTAACTTTTGTAAAAAGTCAAAAATAACCCATATG
Source organism: Viscum album (assembly GCA_963277665.1). Lineage (NCBI taxonomy): Eukaryota > Viridiplantae > Streptophyta > Magnoliopsida > Santalales > Viscaceae > Viscum > Viscum album. Next base: position 1,782,372,254 of record OY728157.1, read on the forward strand.
AAAAATATTGAAAAGAATAATTTTTAATCCTTTGTAATTAAAGTAAAAAATAATTGAAAATGACTTTTATATTCCATTGAATCTTAAATAATAAATTCTTGAAATATTTAAATGAAAATAAATATGATATAAAAAATGGAATTAAAACTTTAAAATAAGATTTAAAAATAAATCCTCTCACCTCAAGTCCTGACTCATATCACTTATATGTCTACCATCTTGTGTCATAAAATTCTATTATTTTTTCACTTACATGAAAAAATTCCGGGTTCCTTACATTATAATTATTCCATTTATTTCATTTTTTACCATGTCTTATTTAGTGACAATAAAAGGTGAAGTTCAAGTTGGATTTTTTGTGGACATTTGATTTATAAGCCCAAAATGGCATTGGTAGGTTGACTAAAATGAAATAGATCACAATTACATCATATTCAAAAAATTAATCAAGAAAAAATTATTATGTATAAATAGTAAAAACAATTTTAGAACCATCTATAGAATGTGGATGTAAAAAATTAAACTTGGTATATCATTTTGGTGGTATTTCACATGTACACACGAGCGACGTTTCCATTTTTCTACTGAATAAGAATAAATAAGATATATAATATTTTATTTTAAAAAATCATAATTATATTATAAATTTAATATTTATTCATCATATCCATTCATATATGTACCATATATAATTTTTAAAAAGATATATTATGTTTGATATCATATAAGATACGCAACACCGAGCTTAATCGAACAACTAAATATTGTTATTATTTGAACAAAATAATATAGGCATTAAATTGGCTAGAATGAATAGTATTAACTAAATTATGAAATATAAAATGGTCCTACTCATTAATAATTTTTAAATTGATTCTTATAAAATTAATAACATAATTTTAGTAAGTCATTTTATTCTTTAAATATACTTTCTTTAAGGATGATTTTTGTTTCTTTTCTGTGAGAATATTATAATTAATTTCATGTAATTTTAGAAATTTTATTTAATGAAATAAATATAAATTTTGAAATCATAATACCAAAATCATAGTTTGGTAAACATTTTAGAATTCTTAATAAAGTTTTATTTTTCAATGAATAGTGAAAACTACAGATTTTTACTGAAAATTGTCTTTTATTTTAAAGTATTTAAAAATTAAACTTATATTTTAGATTAGTTTTAAAATTTAATTTGTTCCTTTTGATTTAAAATAATATATTTATTATTTTCTAAAAAAAAATTTAAACTTTAATTTATTATAAAGACATTTTATGTTTAAAAGGATCATTTTTGTGAAAAAACTGTTTTTTATTACGTTTTGCTAAATTAATTTTCAATTTAATGCTGAAAATTATCTGTTTTTTATTTTAAAAAATGGATTCTATATTTATCTCGGGAGATAATAATTTGTTAAATAGATCACTTTAATTTTTGGAAAATATTAATAGTAACCTTAGTAATTTTTCTTACCACGGTAAAAGGTAAATCGGGTAATTAAGGGTAAAAGGAAAATGATAAGGGAAATAAAATGATGCTAAAACTTTCCAAAATTTTTTGGATGATTAATATTCATCCATAATAATTACATATTTATTTATACTACCATTTCTTTCCACTATAATTAGATTATGACCTTTATAATATTTTATTTTTTGAAAAGTAAAACATGTCACACTCTTGTTTTTAATAAGTATAATATTTTTAACAATGTTTTATCCAGAATATAAGTTATACTATAAATATTTTTTAAAAATTTAATATATTTATCTTTAATATTGTTATTTATTTTTAATTTTTACTAAGTAAATAGTTACCTTATGTTTTCATAACGATGATATTGTAATTATTCAATTAATAGAAACCTAGTATAAATTATATTAGAAATATTAAAATAATTATTATATGAGATATTTAATTTAATAAAAGAATTTTAAAGATTTATTTTACATTTTTTGGGTGCATTAAAATATTTTTTCAAATTTATCTTATTGTATTAGTATTTTTATAAGTCAAAGTAATTAATAGTTTAAAATTTAACATTAATGATATTTTAAAATAAAAAATATATTACTAAATTATATAAAATTCCAAAAAAGTATTAAATTATAAATAATGAGTAGGATAAGGTTTAAAAAATCAACCATGATCCAATTATGGGTCTTTTATAATTTTATAGTAATAATATTAACCCTCTAAGAGTAAAAATTAATGTTGTCGCAATAAGAGTTGAAGAGGTTAAAAAGGGTTAAAGCTGAATGAAAAGTGTAATAAAATGACCTAAAATTGTCTAAAAAATGTTTTATGAGAGTTTTAATATCCATAATTATATTATATTCTAAATAGATCACTTTTATCCATTTTTAATTGAAAATTAATTTATATTAATTTAATAGTTTGAGGAATTCCAAGAGATCTTGTCCCCTCTCCTATAAAAGGGAACCTCTTCTTATAATTTCTTAGCACTTACAAACCAATTTGGTGTAGCCAATATCTATCCAAATATATTTTATGAATATTTAAACACATTCTAGAGGCCTTATTATAGGCATAACACCACCCTTAAAAATCTTAAGGTGTTAATAAAAGGAGGTTTTCCAAAGAAGAGGTATAGTTTTTATCTACTTGTTTTAGTTTTGTTTCTTCTTCCAACAACTACTTATAATCTTCTTAAAACATGATAAAACAATTACACCGGTATCAAAAATATACTAAGATTTTATAATTTTTATTTCATAACCTATATTAATCTCCACTTCCATCAAATTGGAATTGAATTCATCATTTCTAAGTACAGCGGACTACCCTCTCACGAACCAATGTGATTAATTTTTCATCACCATCTCTCATGATTGGTTATAATTATGGAATTAATTTTTATTAATGATATTAATGAAATATTTATAATTATTAATATATAATATATCATTTATATTCTCACAAGTCCATGTACTATAAAATTATATCGTAGTTCGTTCGTGTCTGTGAACTATCACCTTAACAAAGATATCTGATTCATTTTTCATCACCATATCACCTAGATGAAATATATATAAGTATATTTAAATAAATAATATAATATTTATGATATTATTATCATTATTTAAATATAATATTATAATTACCTTCTATCAATAATGATCATTAAATAATGAAAACATGAATGATGCATACATACGACCTATTGTCTCAATGATTGTAGCATAGTTCATTTTTTATAACCATTTGTAATCATTGAATTTAAATATACAGTTTCTGGAAAAAAAATTAAATTATTTAATGATTATTACTATGAATATTATAGAATAATTAACTCTTTGATCGTATCTATCTTACTGAATTCATTTTATACTTATGAACCAAATATCATCAAAACATCCGATGTGAACTTAAATAGTAAAGTAATTGTATATAACATAGTAATAGGTGATATAAAAGGAATAAAAAACTTAAAAAATTAATCAATAATAAATAAACCTAATTTTATTATTTAGTAAGATAAATATTATATTTAATGAGTTAGACTCGAGGTAAGGGACTTTCTTTTAAAAAATATTTTTTTAAAGTTCCATATTTTCAAAAGTCAAAAAAAATATTTTTTTTAAGATATTCATCCAGATCGGACATTCCCTCCATCATAGAAGTTTAATTATTTTATTCTTAATTTATAATTTTTGGTTGTTATTTTCAATTAAAATGGTTTCTTTTTATATGTACACCTATTCAATTTTAAAGCCATTTTTTAATAAAAATGTATTTTGATATCCAAAAGTGATTTTTGACGATTTTGAAAGATATTTTCAAATGTTTTATGACGTAAAAGTTCAATAATAAAGAAAATTTATTCATCATGTGGTACTTGATAATTATTCATCTGAAATGGGTGTTCTTAGATATCATCGGGTGAGCCTATTATAGCTTATATGATGGGGTATCCCAAATAGCGTCAGGTGATCCCATTATAGATTATATGATGGGTGTCACCAGATAGTTCTATAATAAATTGGGTAATGTACCTTATCTTTCTAAGTAAATAAATAGGAATTTACTGAGTTGTTTGTCCTATGGATTTTACTGGGCTCCAGATATTTTTGACACAGGTCTAAAACAGGTTATGAATATCATGCTCTATATTACCAAAAAGGGTTTTAATTGGATTTATATTGGTGTAAATGATTTATTTGAGCTAAAAGTTTTTGTGTTTTCATGTGAAAATGATTTATTTCAATATATAAAAAAAATTTAGTTAAATTTAAATATTACATGGGTTTTTATGTTTTTCAAAGGACGAACGATTTTATTTATTTATGACCCTTACTGATTTTTTAAGCTCATCCAACATTTTAAAAAATTCTCATGATTTTAATGAAGATTAGGTAAAATTATATGTCAAGATAAAAATTTTGAATATGATTCAATGAAAAATAAAACATGTTCTATTTAAAAACATTTAATTTGGTGGGAAAATGGATGTTGAGTAAGTGTATTCACTTGTAAAGTATGGGTTGGTTATGTATGAGTTTTGACCTAATTTTATAAGACACTAAACCTAAAATATATTTGGGAAAATAAAATGAATTATAGTTTTAATATAACTACATTACGTGTTTTTTAAGGATGTATCCTTATATTTGGTTTCAGATAATGGTTTAAATAACTTTGGAGATTAGTATATTTTTCTGAGATGTTATCTTAATAGTTTTAGATACCATCATGGGCATATGAGACCATAATTTTAGAAACCTATACACACTTTTTGAGGTTTAAAGCTGTGAAATTTTAAGGCGAGTTATGATATTTTTGTAGACATTTATTTTGAGGTAATTATGGGTTATTGAATTTTGGGATGAAAACTTAAAGGCATAAGATAACCAATATAGTTAAAACATTTCATTATTATTGAATATATTAAGTCTGTTTTTAGGATTTTATCATATTTCTAGGAATTTTATAAATATTATAATAATATATAAAAAGTAAAACCCACATACCTTGTGAAAACCCTTCACATCTGGCAAGGTCATGAGGTTTGAATGCCTAACCGAATAGTGATTAGTGAGAATTTCCTACCACTAGCCTACGTGAATTATTGGTTAGTATAACTTTTTTTTAGTAAAATTACTTTATGGATAAAGAATAAGTTGATTTTGGGAACAAATTTTTTATCATGTAGAATACTATGGTATTGAAATTTATTAGGTTATTAAGTTATTAATGTTATTTTGGAAGAATGTCACTACAATCTTGGAAGCTTTACCGGAATAAGGTAAATATAATACTATGAGATTTTATTTTAGTAATAAATGTTAATTGTATTTTATGGATTTATGATGTATGTAAATGATTATCATAACATAGAGATTACTTTATTTGGGTATAAAATTTTTTGGTATGAGACATTAAGAGTTATTGATGTTATTTTGAGAGAAAAATGTTAAATTTATCTTAGAAAATTATTTGATCAAATACTTCTATATTTTTTATTTCAGTATTATTTTATAGTACTTTGAATAATTCTATGTATAGTTATTTTTTGAATGATATAAGATGAATTTTAGGTATTACTGTTGAATTTTGGAGATTAAAAGTGGTTTTTTCTGGATTTGATGTTTTAGGAATTATCTTTTATTGTTCTAAAATTTATTGTTTTGTTTAATTTATAAGGACAAAAATATAATATTGCTATATTTTTTAGGATTTTTTTATCTATAGATGTTGATTCAAGTGCTTCAAGCATAAAAAATTATACTCATCATTTAGGGAAAAAATGAGTTTGTGGTGGAAATTTATTAAAGGATGAAAATTTTAAAGTAATTATAATTATGTATGTTATTATTCTATTAAGTAAAATAATTTTTCAAAATTTAGGAAAATTATTTTGAATCAAAAACATTATCTATTTACTTTTCTTTCGAGATAATTAATGGCCCTTTAACCCATCATAGATTTATAATACTGTGGTGGTTAACTTTCTCATGACCATGTTCTCTATCACTCTCTATAAGTACTTGAGTGTTATATTTTCTCTTCCATGTCCATGTTTTTCTACATGGAAACCTAGTATGTTTTATCTTAGTTAACTTCGAAACTTCTTTTTTCTCTCTTATTAAGTGAAAATTTTATTAATCCTTTTTCTGAAGTGGGATTTCAAAAAAGGTATTTTGAAAAGTCAAAACTTGGTAACCACACCTAAATTTAAAATTGTGAGGTTGAAATTTCCCAAAGGGTGTAGAATGTAACATCCTACTTTTTTAAAAGGAAATTCTATGTTAGATAGCGTACAAGATACACAAAACTAAGCTTAAACAAACCACTAAATATTATTATTATTTGACTGTTACAATATATCCATTATGTTGGATGGAATGAATAGTATTATATTAGTTATTAAATATAAAATCGTCTGATTAATAAATAATTTATTAATTAATTCTGATAAAATAAAGGATTTAATTTTAGAAATGTTATTTTATTCCACAAATACACTTTCTTTAAAAATGTTTTTTTATTTCTTCTGTGTGTGAATAATATAATTAATTTCTAGAAAATTTAAAAAATTATTTAATGAAACAAATATAATTTTTAAAATAATAATATCAAAAATATCCTACGGTAAAAATATGAAAATTTTCTGAATAGTTGTTTTTAAAAGAATAGTGAAAAATACAGATTTTTATTGAAAATTGTATTTTCTTTTCAAGTATTTAAAAATGAAAATTATATTTTATATTAGTTTTAAATTTTGATTTTTAATTTTGATTTAAAATAATCCTATTTTTTGGAATGGATTTTGTACTTGAATCTGGTATAAACACATTTTATGTATAAAATGACATTTTTCCGAAAAATGATTTTTCATTGTATTTTTATTGTTTAATTTTTAATTAAATGATGAAACTTCTGTGTTTTAAATTTTGAAAAATTGATTAAGTATTTTTATTCATGAGATCCAAATTTAGTAAATCATTCAATTTTATTTTTGTCATTATGAATACTAAACTTAGTAATTAGTTTTACCATGGTAAATGGTAAATCGAGTAATTAATGGTAAAAATAAGATTATAAGGTATATAAAATGACCCTAACACCTGTAACAATTTTATTTTATGAATAATATTTTTAAAAAAAAATCAATAAATGTTTATATTTCCATTTATGGATTCTTGGATTATTTTAGGACCATTATAATATTTTATTTATAGAAAAGTCAAACACGTCATACTCTTGTTTTTAATAACTATAATATTTTTAATATGGTGTTATAAAGAATATATATTCGACTATAAATATTATTTTGAAATTTAAATGATTTATATTCAATATGGTAATTTATTTTTAATTTTTAGTGAAGAAATAATTGCCTTAAATGCTTCTACAACATTAATGCAGTAATTATTCAATTAAGGAAAATATCAAATAAATGATATTATAAATATTAAAATAAATATTATATGTGATAATTAATGTAATAAATTAATTTTATATATAAATTTAACATTTTAGATAATTATAAAAATATTTTTTTAGATGTTTTCTTATATTATTGATATTTTTAAAATTCAATGTAATGAATTGTGTCAAAATTGGTATTAATGATATTTTAAAAAAAAATATTTTATTAAATTATATAAAATTTATAAAAACACTAAATTAGGATAAATTATTATAATAAGTTTTAGAATATAAAAAATTATCCAATACTCAGTATTTAGCTCTTATGATAAAAATATTTTCTATCAATGAATAAAAATCATTGTTGTCCCTATAAGAGTTAAAGGGTTTATATAAGTTTTAAAACTAAATGATAAGGGTAAGCAAATGAAAAAATCCTATCTAAAAATTATTTTATGTGGTTATTTACACCCACAGTTATCTTATATTCTAAATAAATCACATTTTTTCTATTTTTAATTGAATATTTATTTATGTTGATTAACTATCTTGAGGAATTCCAAGAGCACCCCTCCCATGTCATATAAAAGAGCACATATTATTCTCATTTATTCACACTTAAAGGGTAATTTTTTAGAAAATATATTACAAAATACCTTACTATAATCCCAAAACACATTTTACATGCGTTATATTAGGTATAACACCAACATTATAAGGCTTATTATATTAATAAAATGAGGTTTCCCAAAGAATAAGTATAGTTTTTATCCACTTGTTTTACTTTTGTTTATTCTTAAAAATCCTTAAAATCTACTACAAACATGATAAAATAATAGCCCCAGTATACTAAATATACTTATATGTTAATATTTTTATATCATAAGCTATATACATATACACTTCCATGAAATGTGAAATGAAGTTGTCGCTCGTGTGTACGACGAACTGCCGCCTCCTGAGGCGATGTGATTCATTTTCCATTATCATCTATCTTAACTGGTTATAATGATGGAATTAATTTTTTTACATGATATTAATGAAATATTTATCATCATTAAAATTTTATTTATCATTTAACTTTTTACCACTCCATGTACTGAAACATGATAACATCGTTAGTGCGTACGTTGGAACTATCACCTCCACGAAGCAATGTGATTTGTTTTTCATCACCACATGACATCAATGAAATATATATAATTATATTTAAAGAAATAATATAATATTATTATATTATTATTGTTATGTAAATATATAATTATACTTAATTTCTATTCATAATGATCATTGAAAAATGAAAACATTACCCATGTGTACGTATGACGTACCATCTCCATGATTGTAACGTAGAAAATTTTTCATAACCATGTATAACGGTTGAATTTAAAAGTATATTTTATGTATAAAAAAGATAATTATGAAATTTTTATTATCCTTGAGATGATATAATGATGATATCTTTGACCATAGTCAATATAACAAAGTCATTTTGGACTTATAAACTGAATATCATCAAAACATCCAATGTGAACTTAAATATTTGAGTAATTGTATATAACATGGTAATAAATTATATAAAAGGTATAATAATATTAAAATATTTTATTAAGAAATTTTAAATTAACCCAATTTTATTATTTTGGAAGATAAATATTATAAGTGGTGAGTGAGACTCACGGTAAGGGACTTTCTTTTGAAAAAACTTTTTTTAATGTTTCTTCTTACAAAAGTGAAAAGGAATGTTTTTTTAACTTATACATAATGATATGATTTTACTGAAATCATGAGGATTTAATTATTTTATGATTAATTTATAATTTTATATTATTATTTTTCAAATAATTTTTTTTCTGTGCACACTTTTTCAATTTTAATTTCTTTTTTAAAGAATATGGTATTTTGATATCCAAAACTGATTTGTTTAAATATTTAAAAGAGACTTTAAAATTTTTTATGATTTAAAATTAAAATAATAAATAAAATCATTCATGATATGGTACTTTATAATTATACATTAGAAATGGGTGAACCCAGATAGCATCTGGTGAGCCTGTTATAGCTTATACAATGGGGTGGCCCAAATAGCATTAGATGATCCCATTATAGGTCATATGATGGGTGTGACCAAATAGTGCTCCAATGAATTGAGAAATTTACCTTTTATTTTGAATTAAATAATTAGAAAGTATCATAAGGGGTTTTTATGTATTTAAATAGGATTTAGTTATTTCTGACATGGGTTTAAAATAAGATATGAATGTCATGCTCTATGTTTCCAAAAAGGGTTTTAATTTTTTTACTATGGGTTTAATGATTTTATTTGAGCTAAAAGTGTGTGTTTTTTCCTATTAAAATTATTTATTTCATTAATTCAAATAACTTTGAGATAAATTTAAATATTACATTGGTTTTTTTGTTTTTCACAGAACTAACAGTTTTCTTTCTTTATGTTCCTTACTGATCTTTTTATGCTCGTCCAAATTTGAAAAAAAATCACAAGATTTTATGTAATAATTGTTAAAATTATGATGGAGAGATAATATTTTTGGAAATGATTCAATTAAAAGAAAATATGTTTTATTTAAAATATATATTTTTTTAGAGAAATGAATATTGATAAAAATTATTAACTTGTAATGTATAGATTTGTTATGTATGAGTTATTGATTAATTCTATATAACTCTAAAAATAAAAGAAATTTGGGAAAATAAATTGATTTATAGTTTTAAAATAACTATAATATTTATTTTTTAAGGCGGGTTCCACACATTATAACCTACCTTAATAAATGGTAATGAAAAATGAATGGCATCGCTTCAGGGTGGTGGTATTCCACACACACGCATAAGTAACATTATAGATTTCTAACTGAAGGAAATGGTGAAAAGTCAGATAACAAGTTGTCTTTAAATAATAATAATAATTTCATAATAATATTATATATTCATTAATTTCATATTTATAACTAGTTGTGTGAGGCATTGATGGAAAACAGAACACATCACTTCATTGAGTGGTGGTCCACACATATGCACATGTGAATGTTTTCATTTCCAATAAGATGGAAAAGAGATAGAAAAGATTTTTTACATCAATATAATAAAATTATATTATAAATAAGATACTAATTTCATTATTTTATAGTGTTTATAAAATATTTTAATGATGTAGAATAAGAAATAATCTTGGAATATGCTGGTTACGATGTATAACTCCTATTTATATATAACTCTTTGGATTACACAATAATCCTTCTAGTATTGATATTTTCAGAATACCAGGACCTCTTTGAAATGGGGAGGTATTTTGGTAAGGTATTTTGGCAAGTATTGGTATAGATAAAAGGAACAAGTGGTGTGAAGAAGATTGTAGAGGGGTTCCCTTCTATAAGTTGGTGGAGAGGAACTCTTGTAATTATTCAATGTTTTAAAATAATATAAAGTATTATTAATCATTAAATGGAAGTTGAACAATTGAAATAATATAATCCAATAATAATTGTACTAATATTTTGTGGCCTTATCATGTAGTTTTAAACTTACATAATCGGTTTTACCCTTTTTAGTATAGTGACAACATTTCTACCAAAGTTATTATTCAGAATAAAAAAATGATATTGAAATCATTAATAAATTTTAAATTCGTGATTAAAAATATGAAATTAATTTTTCCAGATTAAATATTTTTATTTGGTAGAAATTAATTTTAATATAAGAACGCAAAATGCAATGAAATATATTTTTTCTGAAAAAACAATTTTTTATGCCAAAAAATAAACTTATACCAAAACAAAATATAATTTTGATTATGCTGTAATTATTAAGATTTTATTTATTCAAATAGATATTATTATAAATTTAATCCAAATCTAAAAATGAATTTTTCTTTTAAAATTACTTAATTTAACGAAAATAAATGATAGTTTTGAAAAAAAAACATTTTTCACTCTTCACTCAAAAATAAATTTCTTAAAAAAGCCCAAAAAATACCCTATGTTAAATTTTATATGAGGATTTAAAAAGGGAATTAAATTTTATTAAATTAATTTCTTAAAATTTTATATTTTTTATTTTAAATAAAACCATATAATTCCTGAAAATCAATTTGGTTAAAAATATTATTGTTATAACTAAATATTTTCTGAAAATTAATATAATGAATATGAATCCATAAATTTTAACCATGGATATTAATAATATATGAATGTTATTTATTATTATCATTATCAGGATTTTAAAAATATATATACATATTATTGTATCCTTAATTCTTAATTTATAGAATAAATAGTAAAATTTGTATACTTATGGAATGATAGAAAACTAGAAAAGGATCTATTAAGACCAAGATATTCAAGAGAAAAATGAAATTTCTAAGGCCCTTTTTGATAAAAAAAATGTACAAGGTATATTATTTTACACTCGAATAATTAATGATATTAGTTAAATTAATGATTATAAATTACTACAGTCACTACTAAAAGTAGATATATTTTTTCATTCGGTTTCTAATAATAAATTGTAACACCCCAAGCTTCTACAATACGGTTCTCTTTGAATAATGTGATAGTGTGTGTTGTACGCAACACCGAGTTCTAACACACCATAACCAATCAAACTACCCGTTATGAATAGTAATACCTAATTTTTGAAATTATATATATTTTATATTTAAAAATGGACTTCATTTCTGGATTTTGAATATCGAATTTAGACTAAGGTGAAATTATTGTACTTTTCAGATAACTTTAATATTTTAATGAATAGTGAAAATTACTAAATTTTAATTAAAAACAACTTTTTTAATCAAAATAATTAATAGTGATAAATTATGAATTTGAGTGGTTTTAAAGTATATTTAGAATATATTTTTACCATTTAATATAATTTTGGTCATTGAACATAATTTTACAATTAAACCGAACATAAACAAGTGTCAATCTTTTGATAGTTATTATCTCTTAAAAACACGCTTTTTGTTTTAACAACAAGAATTAATTTTAAATTAATTTCTGCCACTTATGTGTTTTGAATTTGGAAAAATGGATTCCATATTTGGAATCAGGATGTTCAAATTGTGTAAATAGGTAACTTTTATTTTTAGACATTTTGAATAATTACTGCGGTAAATATTTTATTTACCATGGTTATGGGTAAATCCGGTAAATAAGGGTTAAACAAATAATATTTAAATAATACTAAATTACCCTAAAACGTGTCCTAGGCTTATTGGTTGATACATGTTTGACAATAGGAATATTTGGGTTGATTTTGGGACCCCATGGAGCCACTTGTAGGTGATAGGGACACTTAATTTTAATTAAGTTAAAATGAATACAAAAATGACACATGCATATATCTTTTAGAAAAACAATTGTTACATAGGGTTATATATGTTGGATGTTCGACTATAAATATTCATTATAAATATAAAACTCTTTCCTATATAATGATATTTTATTTATAATTTTTAGAGATTACATAAGTTAATTTATTTATGACACAATGATGATGCAGTAATTACCATAATAGTGAAAATTTAAAATAATTGATATTATAAATACCCAAATAAATATAATTTGAGACTTTTAATGAATTAAAATAATTTTATAGGATAATATGATATATTAGGATTGATTTAATTAAATTTTTTCGAAGTAATAATTCTGTTATGAGTTTCACAAAAAGAAACTATTGAATAGTGTCAAAATTGACATAAAAGAATTTTTAAAACAAATATTATATTATTAATTGATATTAAATTCCTCAAAATCTAAGGTTCGGCCAAGAGACTTATATCATGATAGTTTCATCATTAATGGACCACTTGGGGGTCTCTTGGATGTATATGGTAAGTTTATTAACCATATAATATAAAAATACAAAGAGACATTGTAAAAGTGAAACTAATTAACTTAGAGTTAATACTTAATGATAAGGTTAATATAATGACCCAAACCTGTATAAATTATATTGGTTTAGTGTTTTTAGACCTATCCCTACCTTAAAATTTAAATAATCAGCTTTGGAGCCATTTGAAACCGAATATGAATTTATTATAAATTAATATTTCTAGCTTTTCCAAAGGTGCCCCTCACCCCTCTTATAAAAGGGAACTCCTACTTATCATTTATTCACACCTTAAAAGCCTTTTTGTTCAGCCAAACTCTGCCCAAATACTCTCCCAACTTCCCTCAATACAACCTAGAGGCCTTAGTTTGATTAGAAAGCCAACCTAAGGAGCCCTTTTGATCAAATCAAAAGGAAGAACCCGAAGAAGAGGTAATGTTTTCACCACCCCTTTTCAAGTTCCTTTCTTCTTCCACTTCTTCTTTCTTTGTTATTACCATTATAAAATAATAACTCCAGTATCTTATATATACTGTGATGTTATTATAAATATGGTACAACCATATTCAGTATTCTATCCACCCTTTTAATAACATGTCACCATACGTGTGTAGGTACGGCTTACGGTCTCCACGTCGTCGTGTAATTGTTATTCAATATACTATTATTTGGATTGGTATAATAATGATGTGTAACTCATGTAAATAATAAATATAACATGTTAATGATTCTGTATATATGATATACCATCCATTTATATATTATTTTAATATCAAAATAATGATATTGTCGCCCGTGCGTACGTACGGACTACCGTCTCCACGAACGCGATGAGATTCATTCTCCATCGTATCCATTCAAGTATAATTATCATTTGATGATTTAAAAATGATGTTTAAGGACTTGATATCATTCTGGATATGAATAATATACAACCTATCCATAACAAACACGGCTTATGTAATAAAATATATAAAAGAAAATGAGTAAGTTAACACCCGAAACGATGATAATTCTAAGATATTATTAACAAATCAATGTTAAAAGATCATATATGATATCATATTAATATATATGATTCTTGTATAATTTAATAACAATTATTTCACCATTATATAGGAGGTTAACATACCCCAACCAAGGAAAAGTACAAGGTAAGGGTTATTTCACAATCTCTTCATTATCCGAGGTTGTTTATACGTAATAATCTATTGGGATCTCTTTATCATCCACATCCATGTTTCTTAAAAACGTATTTCAAAAAAATTTAATATTTAAAATAATATGGGTTAAAGTCACTTATACCCTTTTTGACTTTTTATAAGAGGTTTATAAAGGAATCTTTCCGTCGTTTTCCAAACAAGGTGCTTTTCAACCTTTTCGACAAAATTAAGGTAAGAATGTTTTTTTAACTTATACGGCGGGTGCAGCTATTTTCCACCGTTATAAAATCGTCGAAGCTTCCCTTACAAGGTTATAAGAATATTTTCAAAGAAAATGTTTTATTTCATAAATATAAGACTCTTAAATGATTTAAAAATAGAAAGAGATATTTCTCTAAAAAAAGTTTTGATTTCATCTATGTCAACATCCTTTGATGGATTTTACGCTTATTTGAAGTTGATTTATTATGATACAAAACTTCTATATTGTGTTGAAGGTTTTGTGATATGTTTGACTGTGGATGTGCTATTTTTATACCATTCATAGTTTATGGTGAAATTATTGACATTTCGTATGCTAATTTTAATACGAATGTTTATGTTATGTTTAAACCTTTTCATATGGGAATGCATTGGACTTAATATGTGACGGGTGGAGCCCGCTATAGCTCCTCGATGCATCGGTAGGTCTCATGAGACAAACTAGTGTATTGGAACAAGCCCTTGGCAAAATCTTATTTGTAGACTTGGCACGAGGCCTTGGCTATGTGGTTATGATAGTCTGCCATTATGCATTCCATCATTATGAAAGTGGTTATTGATATTGGATGTGATTATTCGATTAGTAGAATATCCATGTGAATAAGTTAATGGCATTATTTATTTTATTTTTTCCATACTATGTTTAAGTTCATGTTTAAAAGGATTTTTTTTTAGTTATACATTGCCTTAAATGTTTATTCTTATTTATGAAAGTTTACGCTATATTGTTATCCTTACTGGGAAATTGAGCTCACCCCTTTTCTATGTTTTATTTTTCCCAGAAAGTGAAAAGTAAATTATGAATGACCTGCAGGGATATTATGAGGGGATAATAGTGTGTATTATGGAGACAAAATGTTGTTGTAGTAGTTTTTCACTTCATGATGTAATGTAAAACTTTATGAATATATCTAGTGTTTCCAAGGCTACTAAACCAATCAGTCTTTCGAGATTTGATCTTTCTTGTGATCATGCCAATGTTATGTAATAATGCACCGACTCTAGGTAACTGGGTTCGGGGCATTACAGTTGGTACCAGAGGAAGTTTAGTACAAACCTTGAAAGCCAGATTTAGATAAACTCTGATTAGAGCACATAGATTTAAGATGGACTTTGAGGATTAGTATAGAAGATCTTCCTAGAATTTTGGTATTGTAGAGATTTTGTGAGTTTTCCGAGAAATACATCCTTGTCTGGATACGAGAAGGTAGAGGCGGCTCTGGCACAGATGTACCAAGGGGTAAAACCCGAAAACACCACTTTGAGCTAGACTCAAACGGGAACTGGTGCACGAAAACGGGCCTTGCTGTACTCTTGGTTACGACACTCCCGGGGGATATGCTTAGGATAACTCTCATTCTCTTTACATATCATTATGAAGGGTTTATGAGTATATACTTCTTCAAAGAAAACATTCTTATGATTATGGATTATATCCATAAATAGTTCAATTTATGTTAAGTGTTTTATAAGTATGGGATTATGTATTTTGATTCACAAACTGATCTAGTTTATGCCATTGTTTAGAAATGGCGCCTAGTGGAAGAAATGGAAACTGTATCAATGCACGCACTCCATGTAGGGATTTCCCTCCTGCTCAAGATAATTATAGTGGATATGGTGATGCAACTGGTGCCGATCAGCTAATCACCATACTGGGACAACTCACTCAGGTTATGAATAATAACCTTACCCGTATGGAGCACCCTGCTCCATAGCGTGGAGGATCAATGTTAGATCAATTCATGAGGCAACAACCACCAACATTCAGTGGGAGTACAAATCCCTTAGTAGCTGAGCAATGGATAAATTCCCTAGAGAAAATATTTCAGGCTTTAGGGAGTAGTGAAAGGGAAAAAGTTATCATGGCAGTTTACCGACTCACTGGAGATGCTAATCAATGGTGGTCATTGATTCAAAATATGAAGGAAGATGATGAAGTATAAAATATGGAATGGAGGGAGTTCAAAGATCTGTTCTTATAAAAATACTTTCCTCGTGAACATCGAGCAGATATGAAAAGGCAATTTCTGAGTCTGAGATAAAAGGAGGATGAGAATGTCGCAAAGTATGAGGCTAACTTTACAAGGTTATCAAGGTATGCTGGAGATTATATACGTAACCCAAGAAGTAATATTTATCATTTCTTTGATGGGTTAAAACCATTTATCCATTGAGTATTAGTCTCACAATCCTTTTCATCGTACGAAGACATTGTCTCATGTGCTATCATGACCGAAAAGGAATTCTCTAAGTCTTACGACTTTAAAGAAAAGAAAGAGAAGAAGAGGCCTGCTGATCAATCTGGGAATGGAAATAAGGGGAAGAACGGAAAGGTTGAATATCCATCCTATGGTAAATGTGGGAAGAAACACCCCATTACTTGCTTTAAGGGAATGGGCGTCTGTTACAAATGTGGTGAAAAAGGCCACCAAGCTCGTGATTGCAAAGGGAAGAAGGAGGCTACCAATGTTCAGTGCTACAATTGCAGGGAGATGAGGCATTATGCAAATGAATGTCCTAAGCGTCAGGAGAACTTACCTCAGAAAAGGCCAAGGGATCAAGGCCAGGCTTATGCTATCACTACTGCTGAGGTAGAAGCTCTGAAAGATGTGGTGGCATGTAATTTAATGGTTTCCTCAAGTTTAGAAAATGCATTATTTGATTCTGGATCATCGCATTGTTTCATATCTTCCCAGTTTTCTAAGAAAATTAGATATTTCCAATTTGATTTAACAAGGGAGTGGAAAGTTAAAACTCCTAATGGAAGTATCATTGCAACAAAGTTTTGTGAATCAGTCCCCATTAGAGCACATAAATGTTCTTTATCTGCTGATCTCATCGTCATACCTATGATTGAGTTTGATATAATCCTCGGTATGGACTGGCTTTCGGACTATGATGCGAATATTTATTATAAGAAGAAAGAGGTTACGATTCTTGATGATAATGATAAAGAACACCTTATATTTAGAGCAGAATCGTCACCACCTAGTTCTTATTTAGATCCATGCCCAGAAGCTCAACTAAATTCAATTATTGGGGAGGAAGAGAATGAAATAACTGTGGGTGAGGAAAAGAATGTTTAAATATAGGATGTACCTATTGTGAAAGAATTTGTAGATGTATTTCCAGAAGATTTACCTAGACATCCTCCAGAACGAGAAGTTGAGTTTTCCATTGATTTAATTCCTGGATCAAGGCTTATATCAAAGACCCCTTATAGAATGGCCACTATAGAATTAGTCGAACTAAAGAAACAATTAGAGGAATTGAGTAATAAGGGATTTATTCTCCCTATTTTTTCTCCATGGGGAGCCCCTATTCTTTTTGTTAAAAAGAAAGACGAATTTATGAGGTTATGTATCGACTACAGGGAGATCAATGCTATAACAATAAAGAACAAGTATCCCCTACCATGCATTGATGATTTATTTGACCAACTGCATGAAGCTCAATACTTTTCAAAGATTGACCTTCGATCTAGATACCATTAGTTGTGTGTGAAGAAGGAAGACATTCCGAAGACAGCATTTCGAACCAGGTACGGGCATTACGAGTTTACTGTAATGCCTTTTGGATTGACTAATGCACCCTCTGTATTCATGGATCTGATTGATAGAGTTTTCAAGGAGTATCTCGATGAATTTGTGGTGGTATTTATTGATGATATCTTATTATACTCCAAAATCTACTAAGATCATGAAAATCACTTGCGCATTATCTTGAAGACTCTGAGAAGACATGAATTATATGGGAAGTTTAGCAAGTGTGAATTCTGGCTTCAGGAGATTTCTTTTCTTGGCCATATTGTCTCTAAAGATGGAATCTCTGTTGATCCTTCTAAGACCAAGGCAATCCAAGAATGGCCAGCACCTATGAGTATAACTGAGGTACGTGGTTTTATTGGTTTAGCAGGTTATTATCGACGATTCGTCCAGAATTTTGCCCGATTGGCTAACCCATTAACGAAGCTCACACGTAAAGGGGTTAAATTTGTTTGGACAAAAGAGTGTGAAGAATGTTTCGAAGAACTGAAGAGAAGTTTAGTCAATGCTCCTATATTGACTCTACCATCGGGGAATGATGGGTTCGCTATTTATAGTGATGTATCGAAGAAAGGACTTGGTTGTGTCCTTATGCAGAATGATAGGGTTATTGCCTATGCATCACGATAGATGAAAATTCATGAACAAAACTATCCTACTCAGGATCTCGAGTTAGCAGCTGTGATCTTTTCTTTGAAGATATGGACGCACTACCTCTATGGTGAAAAATGTGAGATTTACACTGATCACAAGAGTTTGAAGTATATTTTCTCACAAAAAGAACTCAACATGAGGCAAAGGAGATGGCTTGAATTACTCAAGGATTATGATTGCACGATACACTACCACCCGGGGAAGGCAAACAGGGTGGCAGATGCTTTGAGAAGAAAAGACCATGGATTTTTGAACAATATGAGAATTGAAAGGGATCCAATTTTCATGGATCTAGTGAAGATAGATATGGGAATAACCAGGGAAGGAGAAACATCAATGCTTTTTCAAATGGTTGTCGAACCATCTTTACTAGAAAGGATTAAGAGTTCTCAGACCGATGATGAAGAATTTCAAAAGAAGATTAAAGCTATGAATGATGGGAGACTGAGAGACTTTGTGTATGAGGATGGAATTTTGAAATTCGGGAAGAGACTTTGTATTCCCGATATACCTGATCTAAAAATGGAATTACTGGATGATTCTCATAGTTCCAATTTCTCTATACACCCTGGGAGCACCAAAATGTATAGAGATTTGAAGGAACATTTTTGGTGGGACAATATGAAGAGGGAGATTGCTGATTTTGTGCCAAGATGTATAGTTTTTCAACAAGTGAAATCTGGGAGGAAACAGCCTGGAGGAGTCATGCAACCTCTTCCAATACCAGAGTGGAAATGGGAAAATATTACGATGGACTTTATCATGGGGATACCAAAGACTCCAAGAAGGAATGATGCAATATGGGTTATTGTTGATCATCTTACCAAGTCAGCACATTTTCTTGATATAAGAGAAGATCTACCACTGGAACGTCTAGCAAGACTATATATTAATGAAGTTGTGAGACTTCATGGAGTACCCCTATAGATTTTTTCTGATCGTGATCCCCGTTTTACTTCAAGATTCTGGAAGAGTCTTCAGAAATCCCTGGATACTGAACTTCATTTGAGCACTGCTTACCACCCTCAAAGGGATGGAAAATCAGAATGAACTATTCAAACCTTAGAAGACATGTTGAGATCCTGCTCACTTGACTTTTACGGTATGTGGGATCAGTATTTACCTCTGGTAGAATTTTCCTATAACAATAGCTTCCATTCGAGTATTCAGATGGCACCATATGAAGCGTTATACGGAAAGAGATGTCGCACACCAACCTGTTGGGATGACGTTGGTGAAAGAAAACTTGTAGGTTTAGAACTGGTGGAGGAAACGATATAAAAGGTGAAGGTAATCCAAAATCACATCAAAGCAGCTCAAAGTAGGAAGAAGAGTTATGCCGATAATCGAAGGAAGGATTTGGAATTTCATGTCGGTGATCATGTTTTCCTGAAGGTATCTCCATGGAAGGGAGTCATACGTTTTGGTAAGAAAGGTAAATTGAGTCCCAGGTACATCGGACCTTTTGAAATTCTAGAACGAATTGGGGCTGTAGCTTACCGATTGGCAATGCCGCCAAGTCTCTCCAAAGTTCACGATGTGTTCCACGTATCTCTGTTGAGGAAATACATGCCTGACCCAACGCATGTACTCACCTATGAGGAGTTAGAACTGGAACACGATCTGTCTTATTGCGAAGAGCCTGTCAGGATTTTTGATACGAGAGAACAAGTACTGAGAAACCGGACGACGCATCTGGTAAAAGTTTTGTGGAGAAACCATAAGATGAAAGAGGCGACGTGGGAACCTGAGGAACTTATGATGAAGAACCACCCGAGTCTTTTCATGTGATAAGTATTATAGAAATTTTGGGGACGAAATTATTTGAAGGATGGGAGAATGTAACACCCCAAACTTCTACGGTACGCTTCTCTTTGAATAATGTGATAGCGTGTGTTGTATGCAACACCGAGTTCTAACACACCATAACCAATCAAACTAGCCGTTATGAATATTAATACCTAATTTTTGAAATTATATATATTTTATATTTCAAAATGGACTTCATTTTTGGATTTAGAATATTGAATTTAGCCTAAGGTGAAATTTTGGTACTTTTCAGATAACTTTAATATTTTAATGAATAGTGAAAATTACTAAATTTTAATTAAAAACAAATTTTTTAATCAAAATAATTAATAGTGATAAATTATGAATTTGAGTGGTTTTAAAGTATATTTAGAATATATTTTTACCATTTAATATATCGTTGGTCATTGGACATAATTTTACAATTAAACCGAATATAAACAAGTGTCAATCTTTTGATAGTTATTATCTCTTAAAAACACGCTTTTTTGTTTTAAGAACGGGAATTAATTTTAAATTAATTTCTGCCACTTCTATGTTTTGAATTTGGAAAAATGGATTCCATATTTGGAATCAGGATGTTAAAATTGTGTAAATAGGTAACTTTTATTTTTAGACATTTTGAATAATTACTGCGGTAAATATTTTATTTACCATGGTTATGGGTAAATCCGGTAAATATGGGTTAAAAAATAACATTTTAATAATACTAAATTACCCTAAAACATGTACTAGCCTTATTGGTTAATACATGTTCGACCATAGGCATCTTTGGGTCGATTTTGGTACCCCATGGAGCCACTTGTAGGTGATAGGGACACTTAATTTTAATTAAGTTAAAATGAATACAAAAATGACACAAGCATATATCTTTTAGAAAAACAATTTTTACATAGGGTTATATATGTTAAATGTTCGACTATAAATATTCATTAGAAAGATAAAAAGATTTCCTATATAATTATATTTTATTTATAATTTTTAGAGATTACATAAGTTAATTTATTTATGACACAATGATGATGCAGTAATTACCATAATAGTGAAAATTTAAAATAATTGATATTATAAATACCCAAATAAATATAATTTGAGAATTTTAATGAATTACAATAATTTTATAGGATAATATGACATATTAGGATTGATTTAATTAACTTTTTTCTAACTAATAATTCTGTTTTGAGTTTCACAAAAATCAACTTGAATAGTGTCAAAATTGACATAAAAGAGTTTTTAAAACAAATATTATATTATTAATTGATATTAAATTCCTAAAAATCTACGTTTCGGCCAAGAGACTTATATAATGATAGGTTAATCATTAATGGACCACTTGGGGGTCTCTTGGATGTATATGGTAAGTTTATTAACCATATAATATAAAAATACAAAGAGACATTGTGAAAGTGAAACTAATTAACTTAGAGTTAATACTTAATGATAAGGTTAATATAATGACCCAAACCTGTCTAAATTCTATTGGTTTAGTGGTTTTAGACCTATACCCACCTTAAAATTTAAATAATAAACTTTGGACCCATTAGAAACCGAATATGAATTTATTATAAATTAATATTTCTAGCTTTTCCAAAGGTGCCCCTCACCCCTCTTATAAAAGGGCACTCCTACTTCTCATTTCTTCACACCTTCAAAGCCTTTTGGTTCGGCCAAACTCTACCCAAATACTCTCCCAACTTCACTCAATACAACCTAGAGGCCTTAGTTTGATCAGAAATCCAACCTAAGGAGCCCTTTTGATCAAATCAAAAGGAAGAACCCGAAGAAGAGGTAATGTTTTCACCACCCCTTTTCAAGTTCCTTTCTTCTTCCAATTCTTCTTTCTTTGTTATTACCATTCTAAAATAATAACTCCAGTATATTATATATACTGTGATGTTATTATAAATATGGTACAACCATATTCAGTATTCTATCCACCCTTTTAATAACATGTCACCATATGTGTGTACGTACGGCTTGCCGTCTCCACGTCGTGGTGTAATTGTTATTCAATATACTATTATTTGGATGGGTATAATAATGATGTGTAACTCATGTAAATAATAAATATAACATTTTAATGATTCTGTATATATGATATACCATCCATTTATATATTATTTTAATATCAAAATAATGATATTGTCGCTCGTGCGTACGTACGGACAACCGTCTCCACGAACGCGATGAGATTCATTCTCCATCGTATCCATTCAAGTATAATTATCATTTGATGATTTAAAAATGATGTTTAAGGACTTTATATCATTCTGGATATGAATAAGATACAACCTATCCATAACAAACATGGCTTATGTAACAAAACATATAAAAGAAAATGAGTAAGTTAACACCCGAAACGACGATAATTCTAAGATATTATTAACAAATCAATGTTAAAAGATCATATATGATATCATATTAATATATATGATTATTGTATAATTTAATAACAATTATTTCACCATTATAAATAATTTTAAACTACCCCAACCAAGGAAAAATTCAAGGTAAGGGTTATTTCACAATCTCTTCATTATCCGAGGTTGTTTATACGTAATAATCTACTGGGATCTCTTTATCATCCACATCCATGTTTCTTAAAAAAGTATTTCAAAACATTTTTACTATTTACAATAATATGGGTTAAAGTCATTTATACCCTTTTTGAATTTTTATAAGAGGTTTATAAATGAATCTTTCCGTCGTTTTCCAAACAAGGTGCTTTTCAACCTTTTCAACAAAATTAAGGAAAGAATGTTCTTTTAACTTATATGGCGGGTGCGGCTATTTTCCGCCGTTATAAAATCATTAAAGCTTCCCTTACAAGATTATAAGAATATTTTCAAAGAAAATATTTTATTTCATAAATATAAGACTCTTAAATGATTTCAAAATAGAAATAGATATTTCTCTAAAAAGAGTTTTGATTTCATCTATGTCAACATCCTTTGATGGATTTTACGCTTATTTGAAGTTGATTTATTATGATACAAAACTTCTATATTGTATTGAAGGTTTTGTGATATGTTTGACTATGGATGTTATATTTTTATACCATTCATAGTTTATGGTGAAATTATTGACATTTCGTATGCTAGTTTTAATACGAATGTTTATGTTATGTTTAAACCTTTTCATATGGGAATGCATTGGACTTAATATGTGACGGGTGGAGCCCACTATAGCTCCTCGATGCATCGGTAGGTCTCATGAGACAAACTAGTGTCTTGGCACAAGGCCTTGGCAAAATATTATTTGTAGTCTTGGCACGAGGCCTTGGCTATGTGGTTATGATAGTCTGGCATTATTCATTCTATCATTATGAAAGTGGTTATTGATATTGCATGTGATTATTCGATTAGTAGAATATCCATGTGAATAAGTAAATGGAATTATTTCATTTTATTTTTGCCATACTATGTTGAAGTTCAAGTTTAAAAGGCTTTTGTTTTAGTTATACATTGCCTTAAATGTTTATTCTTATTTATGAAAGGTTCCGCTATATTGTTATCCTTACTGGGCATTTGAGCTCACCCCTTTTCTATGTTTTATTTTTCCTAGGAAGTGAAGAAGTAAATTATGAATGACCTACAGGGATATTATGAGGGGATAATAGTGTGGATTATGGAGACAAAATTTTGTTGTAGTAGTTTTTCACTTCATGATCTAATGTAAAACTTTATGAATATATCTAGTGTTTCCAAGGCTACTAAACCAATCGGTCTTTCGAGATTTGATCTTTCTTGTGATCATGCCAATGTTTGTAATAATGTACCGACTCTGGGTAACTGGGGTCGGGGCGTTACAGAAAGTGTTTGTGGAAGTGGAAGAACCTAAAAGATCTTATATCAATGATGGTTAGGAATGAATGTCATTGTGGACTTAATTTCTAAAAAAAGGTGGTCACTAAGGTTATTTAATTAGTGACACTTTAGAATGTGTGTCGTTTGAGAGGGTGGGAGGTTAGTCCCATCATACCCTTTTTAGGGTATTATTTCCTAATTTTGGCCTCTCTTACATATTTAAGATTTATTTTGGGAAAAATTCATATTTCCAAGTATAAAATAGGTTATACTTATGACAATGATCTTATTAAAAACAATTTTTGAATATAAATACCTCTTTATATTATAGGTTTTCTATATTTAACTTATTAGTTCAAGATTCTTTGGCATAAAGATGATTTTCTAGGATATTTGAAGTTAATATCTATCTAGGGAGGAATTAGTTATGTTGGAGCTATAATCAAGTCTATGAGAGGGAATCCTATATATCCCCATGAAAGTAATCAGAGACCATGTAGTTTGATTCCACTTAATAGGGAACGTCGTGCCTTTTTAGGTTATGTGACCACGATTTATCCATGAATTTTACCATTATATAATAAAGAATACTATGAAATGTTGCCTATAAATGGTCAGTATATGAATTAATAATGAGTCACCCATTATAGTTTATCTTATCTGTGGGTGATATAATGAGAGAAAGTATAGCTAATATATGGCCCAACACTAGAAGCATACCTAGATCATCACTAAATGAGGATGATTCTCTTTTTAATCATCAGTATAAAGAGGTATTTTTCTCATCACATAAGAGTTTGATAGCTTAATTTAGGTCTTAATCCAAAGTGTATGCCCATATATAAGAACCAAGATGAATATATTGACTCAAGGTATAATATGTTATCTTATTCTCATTGTATAAGAGAAGAGGCATGTTTGAGGGTGTTGGGACATAAGCTTGTGAAGGTTTCCTACATATCCCACAAGAATAAGAATCAATGATCATATAGTTTAAGTGAAATGGTTTAAGTTCATATATGAGGATCGGTCCATGTAGTTTAACATCATGTGGTAAGTATGTACACTATGTATTTTAGAGTCATACAACTAGTACTAACTTGGGATTTTGGGTATGTAACTCAATTATGTTAATGGAAAAATTAGAAAACCTATAAGACCATGTGGTTTGTGCTCTATTTTATAAATAAGAGATAACATAATATCAATTGTGTTGCATAAGAGTGTGAAACCAGTGATAGAATGGGGAATCTACATTAATGTTGTCCATATGGGATGAATGTATCATGAAAGATGTAATAATAGAAGAATGTATAGATATTACACATGTGTTTACCTTTGGGATAGAGTTGGTTCTTGTGCATAGGTTGAGGTCTGAATGTTATAACCAGAAAACGTATCACAAATCATGTTGATTTTGTGAGGCTTATGTATGTATGTTTACCTGAAGTGACTAACCTGGATAGTGACATAAGTGAAAGTATGATTTGTTTTTAAAAATTATATGACGCTCATAGAGGATTCACATATCATTAAAAGGGTCTATGCTATAAAAAATAGAAGGGCTTACACATTAGATACCCGAAGATAACTAACCTAGTAGATGAATCGAATGAAGGTGTGTTTTATGGATTCCACCTATGAGGACTCCCATGAGAGAAACCAAAAAGATAATATTAAATCAAGGTAATTTGGAATCCAATATGAGTATCTAAACTCATGAAATGTACTAGAATATGTTTGGAGCCACAAGTATTGCGACCAGAAAATATGATATACCTAGCCTAATAAGTTCACAGTGCAGCTCTTGATTTTTCATGGGGATTACTGATCGAAGTCAAGGGGATAAGATAAAGGATTGGGAAAAGAGACTATTATTAATCTTAATTGGGTGAGTAAGGGGGATCCTTGATGGTATAGAACTATGGTCTAAGGCACAACATATTTATTTTTAAGGAAGATGATACTCGTAGAGGAACCTCTCATAGCACATGCCACATAAAACTTTCCGCATAGGGATGTTTTCATAGTGGTAGTTGTATATGGTGGATTTTGTGGAATATATCATATATGAAAACTCTTATATAAGTAGTTTCATGGGGATGTATGGATAATGTTTCTTGCATGGTGATTCTCACATAGGTTCACTCGTATAACACTACTCTTATATAGTCGCTCGCATGGCATCGGTCGCATAACCCTACTCATATAGGATTGTTCGCATAGAATTTTCTGAAGTTTCTTGATTAATTTCTTCCTTTTATAGGGATTTTTAAATGCCCTGATATTTTTAAAGAATTCTATTTTTTAAAGAATACAAGACATGCAACATGAAGCATTAACTATTGGGAAATATTATTATTTAAATGTTTTCATTTCAATCTAGTCATTGAATTGGAAAGTATAGATAGGAGAAACCACATTATGAACTATATATATAAAGGATATTCTTAATAAAAATTTATTTATTAATACTTTGGAAATAAAAAAATTTGTAAAGAATTATTATCTTTCAAAAATATGTTTTCTTCAAAAAAAGTTCTTATTTTTTTACTACTCAGTATTAGAATTAATTTCTACCACATTTAGAAATTTTATTTGATAAAAATGATATCATGTTATAATTCATCATTTCAAAATTATCTTAATAGAAAAATTTTGGACTTTATAGAAAAGATTATTTTTAAAATGAATAGTGAAAATTTTCTGATTTTATAAAAAAAATTGTACATTCCATTAAAATATTTAAAATGTCTATTGTGAATCAAACTTTTCATAAACAGATATTACATATTAATAAATTAATATTAATTACAAAACATAATTATCCATTAGAGAATAATATAGTTTTAGTATCTTTGGAAACTTAGACACAGAAATGACTTATTCATAAAATATCTACATCATATCCCACTTAGTTCTTCATAACTATCACCCTTATTAGACACATCATACTTAAAACCATTATTTATAACATATAGAAAGGAAAAAAATAAAAAAGGTGATCTCAGGTTCTCAATAATTGTAAACAAGGGATATATCGATGATCACATAAGCATAACATGAGCATAAGGGTATAAAAACAAGATCTCAACATTTAAAAAACCAACCCTTCATATCGTAGATTATATTCTTGAATCATGGCATAAATATTGGTAGTTTATAATACATGAATCATAAAGGAATCAAATAAAATAATCCATGAGAGAATAAAATTGGCATAAGTCATAGATTTGTGTCACACACATTAACATAGAAACATATTTCCTTAGTAGTACAAGATCACTTCTAAAACTATCATAGTGGATTGGGTTCACTCCTCATTCCAACATAGTAGTCGAGTTTTACTCTCAAGACTATTATAGTAGAAATAATTCCTTAAATAAATGTGTTAACTCCTCATTCATATCTTATTTATCACATGAGACATCCATATTTACCCAATGCATTAGGGGGATATATAATTCTATTCCCACACATCACATAATGAAAACCATATATATATATGTGTCACAAGATCACAAAACATCCATCATATCATAAACCATGTGAAATAAATGGGTTTCATGAACATTTTATCATAACATAACATGTGGAATGAAATGGGTTTTATAAACATCTCATCAATTCATCATAGAATAACTCATGGGAATGGTGTGGGTTTTATAAACATCTTGTCATCATTATCATAAAAATCTTGTGAAATAATAAGTATTTTATCACTATATCATATCCCTAAAAAACATAAGGTACATAAAAGGATGTCATCTTATAATGAAAAAAATCTTTTGAAATATCACATGGAACATTTCATATGGAATGTACCCTTTTCTCTTTAAAATCACTTATTTAAAATCTAAAAATTCAAAAATATAAATAAAAAAAATTTCATTGAAAATAAACTTGGGAAATTATAAATTAATCTTAAATTCATTAGTATTTAATGATGGTAGGAAATTTAGTTCATGTAGTATAAGTTAAAAGAAAACATTTATTTCATACACCTATAAAAGAAAGCCAAAAAGTTCTTCATTTGGAAATTGAAAAGAATATTACTTTTAAAAAAAATATAAAAAATTAAAAAATGGATATAAATAAATTTAAAATATAATATTATAATATTAAAAACATTATTTTAAATATTTTTAGAAAACATAAATATGAAATAAAAAGGTTTCTCGACTGAAGAGAGAAATGATGACGATTTTCTTAAAAATGTTTTTTAGTCTTCTAAGTACTTAATTTGAAAGAAATTAAAGTAAAACAATAAGTATCAATAAATAACTATATTATAATAAAATTAAATAGTTTATTTATAGTTATATAATAATATTCTATTGTTATAAACTTAATCATAAACAATTTGGATAAACAATGAAATTATAACATAAAACTCTTACCTCGAGTAACACTTTGTTCGAAAGCACTATAAATTTTAGTATAATAAATTAAAATTTATTATAATTCTATATAATAGTATTTATATTCTTATAATATCATAATGGTCCAATTATAACATTCCAACGCCCATTTATTAATAACATTGTATTAAAATCGCCGTTTCTAGGTGTTAACAATTTCATTTTGCATGAGGATTTCAGTTTGGTAGTTATAATACTTGTACATTTATCATGGTTCCATAATATAAATACAATTAAATCATTATATAAATATAATATATATTCATTATGTCCATATTTATAGTAAACCATAAAATGAATAGATAGAAAAATGAATTACGTCATTCTTAGAGACGGTGTGTGATACATATGCATGAATGCAATTTTCACTTTTCAATGGATGAGATGAAAGAAAGGAAAATAATAATTAAAATTTTAAGAATCAATATTATATATTATATATCATATATATTCATTAAATATATCTTTATTACTATCCAAGATAATATAAATGAAAAACAAATCACATCGCTTTGTGGAGGTGGTAGTCCACACCTACGCATGAGAGACATTATCATTTTCCAATGGATTGGAAGTGAAGAATTTAGAAGTTATATTATAACTATAAAAGTATAATGATTTCATAAATATTATATATAAACTTTAAAATTATTATAATAACCATACATGAAAGATAGTGATGTAAAATTGATTATATAGCTAAGTGGATGTGGTACTCCACAAAAACACATGAGTGAAACTTTTACTTACCATTTGATGGAATATAGGGTGAATAATGTTGATAACATAAAAAAAATAAAATTTAATTATATATCATATAATGAATGTATTATTTTATGGTTAATACCATAAAATTTTAGGTGTTGGAATAAGAAACAAATTGAATGAGGTCGTATAGAATGATTACCCATTCTTTGATAATCCTCCTTTAAAACCTGTCTTAAGGATACCCAAATGGTATTTTAAGAATACTATAACCTTCAATAATTTTATAGGGAGTTTTATAAGTAAATTAGATAGTTTTTTTTCAAGCTATATATCTCAATGTGTTTTAATGAAGAGTTCATGGGTGTCCTTTTATAAAGGAGGGAGAGGAGAAAATTGAAATTTTCTTAAATGATTATAATATAATTTTCATTCTCAATAAAAATTAAACAAAAGTGTACATTAATTAAAATAAAAATATGATTGGGTTTAAAAAAATTAAATTAAATTTATGTATGTTTATATATCATTTTAGACCTTATCTTTTGATTAATCCCATCACTATCCATTTTTAACTTTAACCACAGTAACAACTATTTTAATATTAAAGGGTTAAGATTATTGACATAAATGGAAATGTGACTCTTAAATGGACCATGGTTGATATTTTCAACCATATTTCATTCACTGGTCTAAAGATAAGATATTTTTTAATTTTAAACCATTTAATAAAATATTATTTATTATAAAATATTATCAATGTAAATTTTGGGACTATTAATTTAATTTAACCTTAAAAAACAATAAAAAGATGTCATTCGAACCTATTCCTTCTAAAAATTAATAATATGATATATTTATCATAAAAATATTTGTAACACAATAATTCACCCAAATTTTATTACTTTTAATGTTTTAAAAATCATTTATTATATTTTTTAATTAATTGAATAAATATTTTGTTGTCCATGTGTAAGAATTAATTCTAATTATTCAATCACTAAAAATTAAAAATAAATTATCATGATAAAAAACTAACTTATATTACAAATAAAAATTTATAACTAAACTTATCCTCTATTTATCCTTATAATAAAAAATTTAGGGTTATTAAAGTCAAGTGAGTGACATTTTGTGTTTATCCTTTTCTTAAATTAATATAAGTCATAATCCAAGAAAAAATTGAAAATTGTCCCAATATTCTATAACATAATGTAAATTTTTGAAATAAACTAATAAAATAGGATAAATTAATGTTTTAAATACATTTTAAATCCTTATAAAAAAATTAACCCTATTTTACTGGTTTTACCATTTCTGAGGTGACAAAAAGATTCCATGGTTATTATCCATAATGACCAAAAATAGAAGGGGCCTACTTATCATATTTTATACTCCTAATTAAATATATTGAATCCATTTTTAAAAATTAAATTTCTATAAGTGGAAGGCATTCATTTTAAGATAAGTGCGCAAAACACAATGAATCTCTTTTTAAAAAAATAAATTTTTAAGCATAAAACTAGATTTATTCTTATACCATGCATAGAAAAAACATATTATCTGAAATTTAAAACATATAATTTAATATATAATATATAAATTTCATTAAAATAATTCAAAATTCGTTATTAAATTAATTTATTAAGATAAAAATACTTTTTTCACATAAAATCAATTTTTTTTAAAACCCATTTCTTTAAATTTCAAATGACTTTATTTTTATCTAAAATAAACTTATAACCCAAGAATTTATTTTATATATTTTTAAACCGTAAATTTTTCATAATTTATTTAGTAATATTTATAAAAACTAATTTAATATCTAGATTATGATGGTATATTTTATTATGGTCCATTTAGACTCAAGGTTGCGTGTATAGTAAGCTATCAAATAAAAAAATAGAGAAAATTTTCATGATATCTCAGTCTATTATATTCAACCCCACTTAAAAATTATTTTCACATGGAATTAAATAACTCTAATTAAAAACCAAGGATATATCTGTTTCATTACATATTTGAATTTCCAAGTAGCTTCTTTGAATTTATTATTCCTCCAGATAACATTAACTAGGTGAGTAGTCATGTTATGACACACTTTATCTCTATAATAAAATATTTATACCAATTATTCTTCAATGGAAATATCATTATCTAGTGGTATGAACTTTTCATTCAATAAATTTTATTAATTATGTATGTACTTCATCATGATATATACATGGAACACATCATGAAATTCATACAAGTTTGGTGGAAGCAGCAAGAGATAAACTACCATCCCTACTCGATCAATAATCTCTAAGGGGATAATATACCTAGGGATTATCTTTCAATTATTTATGGATTTCATAACCTCATTCCTTGATAAACTCATATAAACCCTTTCTTAGAAACATTGAACACAATATCGCAGCGACAATTATCATCATAAATTTTCTATTGA
The DNA here is from genome assembly GCA_963277665.1 of Viscum album. NCBI lineage: Eukaryota > Viridiplantae > Streptophyta > Magnoliopsida > Santalales > Viscaceae > Viscum > Viscum album. Next base: position 1,782,404,316 of record OY728157.1, read on the forward strand.
CTCTAATTTTCCTTGATGTGTTTTTGAATGGATCTGACTTTCTCTTCCATTTCCTCAACTAGATTAGGTCCCAATAGATTTATTTTTTTAAATTAATATTATAATGTTCTATTTCTGTACTTATTTCTATATAATGATTCTTAAGGATCCATCTGAATTATCTGGTGAAAGTTATTATTGTAAGAAAACTTGAATAGAGGAATGTGTTGATCCCAACAACCTTTGAAATCCATGGAAAAGACCTCTGTATATCATTTTGGGTTTTAATGTTCCTCTCAAATTGACCATCTATATAAGGAAGATATTTAGTAATAAAACTCAACTCTGTATCCAAATCCTACAAAAGACTTTTCCAGAACTTCAATGTAAAACTTGGATCTCGATCGGTTATAATATAGAGTATTATTCCATGCAAACTTACAACTTCTTTAATATTTATTATGGTAATTTGGTAAAGAAAGAAATATTCTATGATATCAATGAAGTTTTATCACTTTATGAGTTGATTTAATAAAAACAAAATAGCATTATGACCTTTATATTTTTTGGAGAGTGTGATGATAAAATTCATGGTGAAGTTTTCCCATTTCTACTTTGGTATAGGTAATAGTTGTAACAAACCATTCAACTTATATCTCTCTACGTTAACATTCTTACATACCTATAACTAAGAAATATATTCTAAAATATCTATTTTCAGGTTTTCCCACAAAAATAACTCTTTTATATCTCTATATATATGTATTTCCATGCTGAATAGAGAATGTTGAACTATAAGCTACATGCAACAACTCTTTCTTTAAATCTAGTATGGAAGAAACACATACATGGTTCCTAAACCTTATTATTCTATCACAATCATTTTTAAAATTAGTAAGATGTCTTAACTTATTTTATAGTTCTACATCTCCCTTATACACCAATTTAATCCTTGCATATATATATGGTTAAACATTCATTTAGGAAAGATAAGATTTCTACCCTTTTTTCAATATTTCCAATTTCATATTTTGAAAATCTGGATATACTACATATTTTCTGATCCTATTCATATATAATCTTGAAACCTTCTTTTAGACATAGAGTATCTTCTACCTTGGTCATTTTCCCAGGGTGGTAATGTATTGAGAAATCATAATATTTAATCATCTCCAACTATATTCAACGATTCATATTCAAATATTTCTATGTGAATATATACTTTAAACTATTATAATTAGTATATATATCACAAATTTCTCTGTAAATATAATTTCACTATATAATAAATGAAATAATTACCCTAGAAATCTCAAAATCATGAGTTGGGTAATTTTTCTTATGAACCTTCAACTTTCTAGAGGCATAATCTATCACCATATTATTCTATATGAGAACACATCCCAATACATTATTCAATGCATCACTATAGACCAAAAACACTTCTACACTATAATGTAATATAATCACAAGTGTGTTGACTAACCATGTATTTAGTTCACTGAAATTATTTCTATATTCATCTATCTATAAAAACATTGATCCCTTTTAAGTTAACTTGGTGAGTGGATTACACAATTGGGAGAAATTATACACAAAGAGTTATTAATAACTTTTAAAACCAAGAAAAATATGGATATTAGTTGCAGTGGTAGGTCAAGTCTAATTTTTAATAACTTCTTTCTTTGGTGGATACACTGATATACTCTCATTTGAGATTATATGACCCAAAAAATGAATCTTTTTATCCAAAAATCACACTTTGTAAGTTTTTCATATAGATTATACTTCTTTAGTATTCATTATAATTTTCAATATATCTTAATGCTTTTCATTTCAGTTTTAATATTTAATAATATAATTTATAAAGGCTACCAAAAATTGATAAAGTTAATATCTAAAGACTATATTCATTAAATCCATGAAGATAGTAGAGAAATTAATAAGACCAATTGGAATTAGTTTAAATTCATAGTGTAGATACCTATTATGGTAGGTTTTCTTAGTTATTTCCTCCTCATTGGCCATTAATTGATGATATCCATAATAAAGGTTAATCTAGGAAAATTATTGGGCACCATACAGTTGATCAAACAACTAATCAATATTGGTTAGAGGACACTTTTTCTTGATTTTGATCCTGATAAGTTCCTAATAATAAATACAGATTCACATTGATCTATATTTATTCTTAATAAAATTAATAGGTACTCCCTAAGGTGACACACTTTTCCAAATTAATCTCTTTTCAATATTATTTTATTGTTTATTCTTAAATTATTGTAACTAAATTGAGGCCATTTTATATGGAGTCTTTGAAATAGGTGCAACACCATGTAATAGTTCAATTGAAAAATTAACATCATGATTTGGAGGAAGACCAAAAAATTATTCTCGAAAAAACATCAAAAAAATCTTATATAGTATGCATATCTTGGATGTTTAGTTTCTTACTAAACATGTAAGATAAACACCCCTTTTGAAAATGAATCAATACCCATAAAATGGATGAAATTTTCATTAGAAGTTTATAATTACCATTTTAATAGTATAATATCATAGGTTGGATTATAATATAAAATGTTACTTCCATTACTCACCAATTTATGTGGGATTTATATAAATAAATACAATCAATGCCCAAAATAACATAGAATTCAAATATATGGAGAGTAATGAGATTTACCAAAAGCACATTCCTAGAAACTTTAATTAGAGAATAATTATATAATTTTGATGTGATCATTATACCATTAGGTTTTTTCACTGATAATTCATCATCTAATCATTTTGGTTGTACTGTGATAACCTTATAAAATTATTCAGATATAAAAAAGTGGGTAGATTCGAAATCTAATAAGACATTTTCAATTCAAGAGTGGATGGTAAGTTTACCTTTCACCACTTCATTATCATATTACACATCGAAAATATTAATCGGATGATATTTACCTTTATCTTAAATCTTAATAGGTTTTTAATTTTTATAATCATCATTAACCTTTGTGTTTGATCACAATTTAACATAATTCACATAGTCCTTTAATTTGAAACATTGAAATGTGGGAGGTGTGTTCTATTGTTATTTTCGATTGTCATTAACTTAATTCCTCCCATTACTTTTTCATTCAATTTCTCGATGACCAACCTTACCACACTAAAAAAGTTACTAGTCTAATTAATAGAATTACCACCATGTTTCCTTCAAAAATGTAAGCATAAAAGAAATATCATCTTCTTATCTCCATGATTTTTAGAATTCTATTTTAATTATATATATTTTTATTATCAAAACTATGTGATAGGTAGGTAAATCAAATCTCAATTTCCCCCTTGGCAGTACATATAACTATTTTTTCATAGCTACTAAATTATCTTATTTATGAAATCGTTTATAGAATTGTTTTCAATCTACTGAGGAATTGATCAACCTTACATTTAGGTTGGATGATAATACCAGAATCATAAATCACATGTCCTATGAAATTTTCCTCATAGTTACTGAAAGATTCTTGATCTTTATTCTTTAGATCAAGGAATTCATTTTCTATTTTTGAATAAATAATAAAAGTAATGTAGTCATTAAAAATGATCTCTTAATCTCATATCACTCTAGGGATTCAATTTCCTCATATTTCCTTGTGTTCTTGATTACTTTCCACCATTTATCTGATTCACCTTCCAAATAAAAAACATCTAAAATAACTTTTTCAAGTTTTTAACACTATATAATGGAAAATATATTTTCAATTGTATTGATCCATTTCTCTGAAAATAGTATATCATAGAACCCACAAAAATAAGGTGGATGTTTCCTCAAGATGGAATAAATTGGACATTCTTCCAACCTGTTAACATTTATAGGCTCCACATGATTCATATATTAAGAAATTTTTGTAGAATCCTAACAAGAATTATCATTCCATCTCCTGTAAAATTTGATTGCTCGAGAGTATAATCATTTCATTTTCAGTCACTTTTACAATTAATAGAATTCCTTTAGGTTCCAACCATTGAATAAAACAAAAAATCATAGTGTAAATGACAATAATATTAGTGGGAAACCACATAATCATAAAAATCATTTATTAGATGACTAAATCAAGACACCTTATTTTCAATCTATGACACATTAGGTTTTACCTAGGACATCCATTATTATTTATAAAACATTAGGATGTTTTCTAATACTTAGATTTATCCCTATGGTTCTTACTAACTTTTTCTCCTCCTAATTTCTAAAGGTAACTAAAAATTTATCAGATACAAACTATAGAAACCCATACTTTTTATACATAGATATTAAATATTAATTGATGAATTTTCAATACATTACATAATGATATATTCCATAATCATATAGGTTTGGTATTTTTAGAAACATGGGCACATAAATAAATTTTTCATAAAAGATATACATTATCTGCCACTTAGTTCTTCACAAATAGATCCTTTTTTGACAACATCATACATAAAAACATTCATCATAACCTGGAGAAGAGAAACATAAAAAAGGGTGAGATCATATACTTAGTAAGGGTAAATTAGGGTGATATCAATGATCACTTAAGGATTATATGAGAATAAGTGTTTAAGAATATGATGTTAGCATTAGAAAACCATACCCTACATTTCATAGATCGTAATCATAAGTCATGAAATAAATCATTGTAGTTTAAAATACAAGAATCCTAAAATAATTAAAGAACATAATCCATGAGTACATAACATTGGCATAAGATAAACATTTCTGGAATACATAAAAGCATATGTAATCATTTACTTAGTATTCAAGGGTCACATCCAATACTACCATAATGGATTGGGTTCAATACACATTTTATCATAGTAGTCATGGTTTACTCCTAATACTATCATAGTAGATAAAATCCATTATTGAACTAGGTTTACTCTCTATTCCAGTAATGTTTATCTCATGAGATATCAATTTTTTCAATTAATTAGAGGGATATATAATTAGGTTTCCACCCATAGAATGATCAAAACCATACATAATTGTGCCACAAGATCATAAAACATTCATCATATCATAATCCATGATAAAGAAATAGGTTTCATAAAAATGTCATCAAAGCATAGCCCATGGAAAAAAATGTGTTTCATAAACATTTCATTAATTCATCATATAATAACTTATTGAAAATTTATGGGTCTCGTAAATATATTTTCATCATAATCATAATCCATAAAGATAAATAATAATGATGGTATCATTGGATCATATCCCTAGTAAAACTTAAGTGACATCAAAGGATGTCATCTTAGAATAAAAATAACTAGAATATTCATTTTAAAAAATATATAAATTCAATAATGGGTCAAAATTAATTTTAAAAATTATAGCATAATATTAAAAACATATTTGAAAATATTTTTAGAAAACATGTATGTAGAATAAATGGGTTTTTTGATTAAAGAGATGAATAAATTAGGTGTTCCTTACAAATGTTTTTATGCATATTTAGTTCTTAATATATAAAAATGAAATAAAAACATTTATTCTCAATAAATAACTATAGGATAAGAAAATTCATGAGTTTATTGAGTGGTGATCTTAATAATTCATCATCAGAAACTTGATCATAAAACATCCCAATAAACAATGAGATTCTAATAAAAAACTATTAGTTTGCTTCAAAATCATTGTAACCTCATGAATAAAAAAATTTAAATTTATGATAATTATATAAATGATTTATTTAAATACTTTTAATATCATATATGATCAATTATGACATTTTAACACCCATTTATTAATAACTCCTTACTGAAATTATTATTCTCAGTTGTTAACTATTTTTTTTGTCATGTGAATTTCAGTTTGGTAGTTTGTATCCTAATAAATTGATCATGGTTTCATCATCTCATGGAAATGGTAGGTCATATGTATGCATGAACAATGTTTTCACTTTTAGATAGATGAAATGAAAGAAAGATAAATAAAAATTGTTCTTTATAGAATCATTTTTATATCAAATATATCATATATATTCATTAAATATTTCCTTAATTCCATCCAAGTAAAATGGTGTAATTAAGAGAAAGTAGTGGTGTCCATTTATAAGATAGCTAGAGGACACACTAGGAATTTTTTTAAAAGATTAAAATATAAAAAATAAATTCTCACGAAAAATGATTCCAATGGGATTTAATTAGAATAAAATGGTTATAGGGTTGAAAGAACATCAAAAAATGAAATTTATATAGGATTTTGTGTCATTTTAAAACTTATCTTTTGAATAACCCCTTTGTTAGATATTTTTTATCAAAATCATGGTAACAACTATTTCAATATTAAATTGTTAAGAATGTTACCGTAAATGAAAAATTGACACATAGATGGACTAATTTTTATATGTTAATCCATATTCCATTTAACTAGAAAAATATAACATTTTTATGAATTTTAAATCATTTAATGAATTATTATTTATTATAAAATATTATTAATGTTAATTTTGAAACAATTCATTTCATTTGACATTGAAGACTCCAATACAAATATGTAATTAAAATATATTACTTTCACACATTGATAATATGTTATATTTTTCTACCAAATTCATGTACCACAACAATTTTCCCAAACTTTATTACTTTAAATATTTTTTTAAAATCATTTATCATATTTCTCTATTAATCGAATAAAGATTGTGTTGGAATTAAGTAGGTATTTAAGCTATTTATTAAGTCATAAAAAATTTATAATAAATTATCATGATTAAAAAAATTAATTTATATTTAAAATTAACATTTATATCCAAAATTATACTATTTTTAATCTTATAATAAAAAATTTAGAGTTATTAAATTCAAAAGTGTGATATTTTGTGTTTATCCTTTTATTAAAATAATATAAAGGTCATAATCAAAGAAAAATAGCACAAAGTGGCCATATATTTTATACTTATACAGAAATGTATGAAATCCACTCATAAAATAGTATAAATCCATGTGTTAGGGAACTTTTAAAGCCTTACCAAAATGTTTTAACAATATTTTACCAATTTTACCATTATTGAGGTGAAAAAAAATTTCCAAGGTTATTATTCATAATGAAAAAATATAAAAGAAAACTATTTTATGAATATTAAAATCATGATTCCAAGTATGGAATCTATTGTTCAAGATTTAATTCAAATAATTTGTATAAATTCATTTTTTAATAAGTACATAAAATGTGACGATTACCATTTTCTTGGAAAATACATTTTTAATCATAAAATAGTATTTATTATTAAATCATGCTTAGAAAAATAAATATATGATATTTGAAACATAAAATTGAATATATAATATAATAATTTCATTAAAATTATTCACCATTAGTTATTAAATTAATTTTTTAAGATAAAAATACATTTCACACATAAAAATAATTTTTTAGAAAAACTTATATTTTACATTAAAATAATTTTGTTTTTATTTAAAATAAATTGATAATAAATTAATTTATTTTAGTCATTTTTAATATATAAATTTCTTAATAATTTAGTTTGTACTATTTATATCCTCATATTTAATAACTTGGATATAATAGTATGTTATATTACAGTTCATTTAGACTCGGGGTTGCATGTATTGCAAGCTTCCAAAGAAATTTTTATTTAAAGAGAAATATTTCATGAAATATAATGGTTCTAAAAATCCTCATTTTTTTTAATTGATTTTAAGATTTCATTAGATACATAATCCAATAAATTTCATTGGAATAAATATTATTCTTAGTTTTGGTATAAAATAATTTTTATACCTAAAAATGCACCTTTCTTGAAAATAGTTTTTCATAAAATTTTGTGGGTTTATATTAAAATTAATTTTCACTTCTTATAGGTATTGAATTTGATAAAATGGATTATATATTTATAATCCTCATATAATTTTTTTAAATAGAACAAATTTATTTTTTTCTTAATGAATAGTAACCTTGGTAAAAATGTTGTCACCACGGTAAGGGTAAAATTGGTTAGAAAAAGTTAAATCTATGAAATAACGATTAAAAATAATCCATAAAATTTAATATATTTTACTGGATGATTTTAACATGACCACTCATTCATATATTTAAAAATATTCCATTTTGGTTCCATTTATCTTTGATAGATACCTTTATGTTATTTTAAGTAAAGGAAAATTCCAAAATGACTCTTTCATGATTTTAATATATAGAATATTTTTTATGGGGATAAAAATAAATTATTAATGGTTATAAATGTTTGTTTTTAATATTAATATTTTTTATTATGGTAATTAATTTTTAATTTTTAGTGATGTAATAATTACCTTAAATGTTTATGCAATGCTATTAGAGTACTTGTTCAAGGAGTAGAAAAATATAGTAAATGATTTTAAAAACATTAAGTGTGATATTTTTTTGGTTGATTGATGGTGTTAAATGAATATTTCAGATAGATATTATATATTATTGATGTGTTAAAAGTTTATATATTAAATAAATTACTATATTGATATTTTTTAAATTCAATGATGTGAATATAACTGAAAATGACTTTAATGGTATTTATATTAAATAGTATTTTAGGAAATGATTTAAAATTCATAAAAATGTTATATTAGGCCAAGTGAAATGGATATGGTTTAGAATATAAAAAATTATCTTCATATTGGTCACTTTTACATCTATTGTAACTTTCTTGACACCTAAATAGTATAAAATATTTTTATCAAAGTAATCATTAAAAGGGTTAATTGGAGGCTAAAACTAATAGATAAGGGTTAAAAAACAGGTAAAATTATCTAACTTTTATTGAATAAGTGGATTTACCTTCACCCTATACATGAAATATAAAAAAAATCTACTTAAGAATTAAAATTAATTTATATTAATTTATATTAATTTAATACATTATGTAATTCCAAGGGTTACCCTCTCCTCACTTATATTACTATACCACCCCTCCTCACTTCCTCACACACCATGATCCATGTATCTATAACAGTATCTATAAAAATAACATAACAACATTACTCCCCAATTATTATAAGTCATAGTATCACTAAAATACTAACCTACAAGTATTAAGTTGTAAGTGAAATGAGGTTCTTCAAAGAGGAGGTTTGAACCCGTATAAAGTAATATTAAACTTGACATAAGGGTTTCTCATCTCAATTTTCTTTTTGTGAGTTATATTCTATATTATACACTTTTTTATTTCATGTTGTGTATATAATACCCATTTTATATGATATATTAATATTACCTTTATAGTCATGTATTTAAGGTTTCATTTGAAGTTATTTATTTTATAGGGGTCATGATTCAAAAGTTGCAAAATTCGTAAGGGGTTTATGAGACAATATCATTTATTTTTAAAATTATTAATGTAAAATTTCATTTGAGTGAAATTATATGATCCTCATCCTTTAATCCCTATATTTTTTCACCTGTAGTTATTTATGGATGTTTGTTGTTTTGATTTAATTTTCTAATATTTAATACTTAAAATGGTCAAGAAAATGTTTTTAAGAAAACCTGACTTTATTTCTACTTTGTCTATAAATATTTTTCTTCCATATTTATATTTTATATAAAATATTTTTAATGGTGTTTTTAATAATATCCAATGACTTATTAAAGTCATTTATACCCATATTTGACTTTCTATAAAAGGGTTTAAAAGAATCTTTATATCGTTTTCCAAACGAGCTACATTTTAATAATGGTGTGAATGGGATATTTGTTTTATCGTATACTACATGAATTAATTTTATCACCATTAGGTATATTATTTTCTTTGAAGCTTCCTTTACATTTTTCCATGGTTATTTTCAAAAAAAAATCCCTTTATTTTTTAATTTTTTTGATTTTAAATAAGTGATTTCAAAATTAAAATGGTATTGACCTCAAAAAATGTTCCAGTTATATTTTCAAGGTATTTTCATCTATAAAAACTACCTTTGATTTTACTTATTATTAATTATATATAAGATCCAATGATATCATCCTTATTCATTATTTTTATTGTTATTGATTATGATGATGAAATATTAATCAAACTCGTTTTATTTTCCATGGTCTATGCTATGTTGAAATGATAAATGTTTTCTTCACCTTGTGTAATATATATATGTATGCTTTATTATTATATGATGGTTGGGAATTTTATATCCTTCCAATGCATTGGGTAATGTGATATAGATATCTTATGAGATGATGATCATGATTATATGTGTGGATAGGAATGAGAATAGTTATTTTCACATTTCAATGTGTCAATACAATTGTTTCTAAATATGATCATAATATTATGCATGGATATGGTTGTGAATAGATATGTTCAAATTTTAATGTGTGATCATTTTCTCTTCTATCTATTCTCACAACATTATGAGTGAACACAATTCTGAATATCTATGTTTGCAATATTATGATTTCGTATCCTTTTGATGCTACATTCATATATTATGACTCCTGAATGGTGATTACTACTTTTAAAACCTTATTAATCCTGATTTTAAAAATGAATTTTTTCAATATTTTATGATCTAATATTTTCTAATTTTGAATCTTTTATTTTTAGAACACGAAATTGATTATTTTATCATACCCATATGATCATATTATGTTCATTTATGATTGATATATCTCACAATTATCCTTACTGAGCATATAATATCACCATTTATTATGTTTCTTTGTTCTTCAAGTTGTGATCGATATCTCCCATGTTTACCCATACTATAATCATGTGTATGCTCTTGATGACCCTACTAGCTAGCCAGTGGCACTGGACTGGGCTAGGGTAATAAGGAGAAAAATCTTATTTCTACCCCCTAAAACCCCTAGTAAACTCATAATTAACCCCCCCCCCCTTGGCTGAAATACATTTTTTTATGATTATGATGGGTTATAAAAGGATTATATATGTTCTCTAATACATTTCCTTGGTTATTTTATTTTTTATTTGATTTGAATGCCTTAAATTTTATGTGTAACTATGATTTAGTGAAATAATCTTGCTTTCTCATTAAACCTTCTTCATCCATACCTGATGTGGTGTATCTACCACTATACATAAGATATTTTGGTGTTTCACATTTATCTGGACTATCAATCTCATGGTTTATTCTTCTTTACATAAGGTAGGTGGTATGAATCAACTCTCTAATGTCTGATTTTGTTTTCTAGTATGTGCGACTTGTGTGATCACAATATCAGCATGCATGTAATCTAAGTTAATTTTATATCACATGTATGGATTGAAAAACTCGTGATTAGACTTCCCACGATCCCTATACATCCTCTTAGAATTAATACTAGGAATTATGGCCATCTGAGAGGTGTTTCTACCCTTAAACATAGGTTAGAACTTGGTACGTATGAACCAAGATCTCTACATTGAATTGGTAACTGTATATAGAATGGATTAACATGTGAATTCTCTTAACATGTTAATTGGTGTAATTGGTTTGATAATGAATCACTTATATTGTGAGTGGTAATTTGGAATTAATTTGGAATTGGCATAATGACATTATGGTGTGAGGATATATTGACATGTGAAATGGTAAGTAGGATTAATTAATATGTGAATCAGAAATAGTCACAATACTATGTGAATTGACATGAAATTCATAATTGGGAATTAAAAAAGGATTGACCTATAAATGGGTAACTTGGAATAATGGAATAAATGGCATGAAAATTTGTAATTTGGTATTAATTAAACAATATGGAATATGATAACATGTTTGGAATTTCTGGTAAATAAGAATGCTTTGAATCTTGTTGTATTTGATTTTTAAAATGTAAAATCATCCGAAGAATGGGAATTTTGATAGGTTATAATGTCATTTGAGCATAAAAGTAGACCTATCATGGGAGTTCACACAAGTTTTGTTGATAATCCAATCCCTTGGCATGGACTTTCACCATGGGAATATGTAAGAGACTCTAGTATGGGAATTTTCATAGAGTCCATCAATACATAGTATGTGTGATTTATCCATGGAATGGTAATCTACCTTGATTCAATGATGGTACAGATAGAGATATCTGGTGTCAAGAAAAAACTAGTTTGGATAACCACAGGTGTCAATAAAGAGCTCAAGGATAGGTTTATTTATTGTGATATTTTTCATTAATATGTGAATTAATGTCCTAGTTTTTTATTCTGTTTCATTCAATGTTCCTCATACTACAATTTTTTAGACATTATTAGTGGTGACCTACTGAGTTTTACACACACCCTATTTAGGCTGACAATAGGTACCATGTAATATTTTTGAGATATATGTTTCGGAAAGGGAAAGGGGCCTTGTTCTTGATTGTTTTATAAGTAGGATGGGATTGAAGTATAAATTTGGGATATAGTATGGAATTTGGGACTAGTTTTGGTGGCTACCTTTTTGTTGGATGGTTATATGATATTTATTTGACATTCTTTATGACATAACATGGTTTATTATATTTGGATTGATTTGGATTTTTTCTATTTATATACTAATTATTTTTTATATTTTTATTATTTTATCTCATTTCTACAATGATTTATGCTCTATACCAAATGGTATTGTCTCCCTGTTATATTATTAATACTCTCACTACTAGTCAGCTACATCTAGCATACGAGGATCCACACCTGAGGTTTCATAATGACATGTCTTAATCATGTGTGGTAGAAATGGGTTAGGGATATAACAAATGGTATTATATAATATTAGTCTATAAGGGTGTCATGTGTGGATAATTTTTTGGTACATTTTTAAGCCTTTTGATGGAATTATAAAATATATGCATAATGGGAAAATTTCCCATTTAAGGATAAATACATGGGCTTTATTACATAAAGGGTTTTCCCTAATTCTCTAAAACTATAAACCTAAAAGTTCTTGGGTATGTAAGTGAGAAGATGTTAGTTATAGATATTTTAATTATGGATTATTAAAATTGAGTCATTTCGATTGGTATCTAAGATAGTTTGTAAAGAATGTGTTTTTATCACTGGATCCATGTTTACATATCTTGGGCTATTATAGTTGGAATTTGAGAAACGTTTAGATAAAATTGGAGATTATTATACATTTATGTGAGGTTAACTTAATAATTACGGATACCATCATGAGATTATATATTTAAGGTTGATCAAAATTTAAAATGCATAGACACTCCTTTATCGGTTTTATGTTATGGTATTTTAAAGTTATTAATGATATTCTATGGGATTTTTTATTTTATTGAGATATATGAAACCCTTAGGTTCAACAAAAAGGATTATCTTGGAGGAATTTTATTACATTTTTTTTTTTGGATGTAAGCTAAAAGGTATAAGATAACCTTTGTGGTTAAAAGTTGTTTAATGATGAGGTTATTGAGGTTAATCAAGATATATTGTTATTTATTTATAGAATGATCTAAGTTGAACTGTTCATGTTTTTATTTAAATTTTATTGTAAAATATATTATTTCTTCACGGGAAGGTTTATTTATTTGGGGTATTATCTTACCCTATGCTAACAATTTTTTTAAGTAAATACAAGAAGATGATCTTTTTATCGTTATTTAGATCCTATGATTTATTAAAATATGATGCTTTAGTAATAATAAATATTGAGCATAGATACTCATCATTTGGAATATGGTATGAGATAGAGGTGAAAATCGTTAAAAACCCAACCAAATGATAAAATAGTATTTATGTATTTGAAGAAAATTAATTAAATTTATTTTATAATTTTTTTAGACTGGATAATAAAATAATTTCTCATAAATTAAAAATGGATCCTTTTTATAATTATTTCTGATGAATTGTTTGTCTTCTTTCCCATTTACTAATTTATAATTTTGTGGTCATTAGATTTCTCATGATAGCATTGTCTATCCCTCTACATCATTATTTGGACATTAATTTTGTCCTATATGTCCACATTTTTAGATCCAATTAATGTTCTCCTGTTTGGGAACCTAATTATCTATTTTTATTGATTACATTCATATTTTCCTTTCCCACTTTTCAGAAGGATATTTCGAAAACCCTTTTTACGATGTGGGTTTTCAATACAAGGATTTTCAAATATTAAAACCTATAATTACCAAGATCGAGGTCAAATTATGATGATGTAATTTATTAAATGTGGGGTATTTAATACCCCAATATTTTAAAATAAAACTTTCTTTGATATCATACATGACATACAACACAAAGCTTTAATGGCTGTGAAATATTATTATTGTAATTAGATCATTATCACCTAGTTATTGAATTGGTGTGTATAATAGGATTAAAAAAATTATTATTATATATATATATAAAGTAACTATTTGATATAAATTTATTAATTAATTTCGAGTAAATTATCACTTAATTTTTACTAAATTAATTTTTTGCTTCAAAAATATATTTTCTTGAAAAGTGTTTTTTATTGGTTTCTCTGAGCGATTATTATAATTAATTTCTAAAAATTTTAGAAATTCTATTTAATAAAAATAATTTCATTTTTTAAATAAAAATATCAAAATTATCTTAAGTTGGAATTTTGTGATCTTTCTAAAAAGATTACTGTTTTAGTGAATAAAGAAAAAATAAAAAATTTATAGAAAACTATCATTCTCATTCAAGCATTTACAAAATTTAAATTTTATTTTAAATTGATTTCAAAATTTCATTAGTTCCTTTTGATTAAAAATAATCTAATTAATTTCATTTAAAATGAAATTATTCTTAATTTTTTTATAAAAAAACTTTTATACTTAAAAATGCATTTTCCATAAAACTGTTTTCATATTTTTTTTCTTGTTTGTTTTAAAATTTGTTTCTATAACTTATATGGATTTAATTTGATAAAATTTATTTCATATTATTAATAAAAATTTGGAAAATTTTGAAAATATTTTAACCCTATTTTTTGGATATAATGAATAGTAACCTTATTAATAATATTGACACAACGAATAAGGGTAAAACGGATAAAATAAAGGTAAATCTATGAAATACGGATTAAAAATCATCCATACACTTGACTGTATTTCATTTAATGATTTTAAATATAACACCTCTTCATATATTCTAAAATATTAAATTATTGTCATTTTTTTTATTATGACCTTTATATTATTTGAAGAAAATGAAAATTCCAAAATGTCTCTTTTTATTTTTATATTAATATTTTTTTGATAGGGATAAAGATAATTTATAAATGTTTATAAATGGTTATTTTGAATATTAATATATTTTTTATGATAGAATTTTATTTTTAATTTTTATTGATTATATAATTACCTTAAATTTTTGTGCAACTCTGAAGTCATGCTTGTGCAACTAGTAGAAAAATCAAGTAAATGATTTTGAAAAAATTAAAAGTAATATTTTTTGGGTAAGATATGTTGTTAGATTAATTTCATAGATAAATATAATTTATTAGTGATGTTTCAAATATCTATATTTTAATTAAATTTCTATGTTTATATTTTATTAATGATTATTATGTAAATAGCCTCAAAAAAACTTTAATGGTATTTTATGTTAAATATTAATTTATTAAGTGATTTAAATTCATAAAATATTATATTTGGATATTTTAATGGGATATGGTTTATAATAAAAATCATTTTCCACTTATGGGTCACTTTTTATTTAATTTCAAATTTCTTAACCCCTAAAGAGTAGACAACATTATTATCATCCTTAAAAGGATAATGGGAGGTTAAAACTAAGAGATAAGGGTTGAAATATCACCTAAACTTGTATAAATTTTATTGTATTGGATGATTTAGACATATCATCACCCTATATTTGAACCATTTTAATTGAGTTCTAGTTTAACATGACAAATAATTTATATTAATCTAATACTTTATTTAATTCCTAGGATGCCTCACTCCTCTTTTATATACGGACACAACTCCTCCTATCTTACTCGCACTTCATGAGCTATATATATCAACCAATATCCAAAAAAATTACTTCCCAACATTCCTCCCTACTTATTATAGGTCCTTTTCTCACCAAAAGTTGAAACCTATAAGTCTTGAGGTGTAATAAAAATGAGGTTCTTTAAAGAGGATGTTTGAACCTCTATGAAGAATTGTGATACTTAATGTAAGGGTTTCTCATATCACTTTTGTTTTTATGATTCATATTATATATTCCCCTATTATTTATTTAATTCAATTCATATACAACCCCTTTATATTATATATCATTAATCCATTAATATTTTTGGTATTTGAAGTTTCATTTGACATCATTTCCTTCATAGGGGTATTGATTCAAAAGTTACCAAACCTATAAAGAATTTTTATTATAATATCATTTATTTTTAGGATTTTTTATATTTAATTTCCATTAAGGTAAATTATATGATTATTATCCTTTAATACCTATCTATTTTCATATCCTTTCTTATTTCTATGTTTTTCATGTTTTCCTTTCATTTTCCACTTTTTAGTACTTAAAATGGTTGCGAAAATATTTTTAAGAAAAACCTACCTAATTTCTTTTTTGGTAGGGAATATTAATCTTTCTGTCCATATTTTCATTAAAAATATAATAATTTTTTTACTATTATCCAATGATTTATTAAATTCATTTTTAAACATCTTTTACTTTTTATAAAAGGGTTTGAAAATTATATTTTTATTGTTTTCTGAATGAGGTAATTATTAAAAAATATATGGAAAAAATATTTATTTTAACATATACCACATGAATATATTTTCACACCTTCATGACTACTATTTTCTTAGAAAATTATTTTATAAGTCCCATGGTTTTTTTCAAAGAAATTTCTTTTCCTAATATTTTATAATTTTTTATATTTTAAATAAGTGACTACAAAATGAAATGGTTATTTTCCTAAAGAAATGTTCCAATGATATTTTAAAGGTATTTTTATCTATGAAAACCCCTTTGGTGTTTCTTATACTTAAATTAGGACATGATCCAACGATATCATATTTATTTATTTCTTTTTGTGGTTATTGATAAGGATGTTGAAATCTTGAACACCCCATTTTTTATGGGTTAATAAATGATGAAATGATAAATTTTTTAATGAAATTGGGGAATATATATGAATGGATCATGATTATAAAATGTAAGGGTCTATTATAACCCTCCAATTCATAGATATCTTATTATATTATGATGATAATGATAAGAATAGACATGATTGTGAATATATATGTTCACATTTTGATACATGAGTATGATTTCTCCTAACTATGTTCACAAGATTATTTATGTACATGATTTCAAATGGATATATTCACATTTATATGCATGAGTATGATTAATTATAGATATTCTCAAGATATTATGAGTGTAAATTATTGTGGATAACTATGTTCATAAGATTATTATTTGTTATGTTTATAATGCCACGTGTCTATGTTATTACTCTCGAATGATGAATTTATTAATCATGCTTTTGGGTATGAATTTATTTTTTTTTAACATATAATATTTTATGGGTGTGAATATTTTATATTGAGAACATACACATGATTTTTTTATCATGACCTTATGATCATCTTATGTTCACTTATGATTGATATCTCCCACATTTACCCTTACTGAGTATCTGAGTTCACCCTTTATTATGTTTTAATTTTCCAATGGTTATAAAGAATGACAATATGTAAGATTTTTAAATAATTTTATCATGTGTAGATAATTTTTTGGGATATTTTTGAGAATTTATATAGAATAATAAAATCAAGGTATATTGGGAAGAATTCTCATTTGAGGGGAAAGGTGTGGGTTTTGTTACATTAAGATTTTTTATTAATTATCTAAATTTATAAACCTAAAAGGTATTGGGTATTTATGTGACTCAATGATAGATATAAATATTATAATTAATTATTTTTAAAATTGGTTTGTTTCAGTTGGTTTTCATGCGAGTATGTAAATTATATGATTTTAGCATTGGATCCAGGTGTATAGATATCTGGTTGTTAAATATTTATTTCAATAAGTCCTTAATAAAATAAGTTCTCAAAGGCCCTACCTAGTTCAAAATATTTTAATTTTACCATAGTTTTAAATTCTATGAATCTTGAAATCCCTCTATATATATACCCGCTATTAAATTGTGTGTCGATATTTATAGGCAATAGTGGGTAAATGCATTCTGAAATGGGTGGTTTCATAGCTATTCACAAAGGGGGTATCCACATAGGATTTTTTCATATAAATATTTGTATTGTGATTCATGATTGACATTACAACATTATATGTGTTTCCAAAAAATCACACCACACACTACAAATGAATTTGATACAGGTTAGAGTGTGTTTCTTTATAGAGAAAGACTTGTTTAAATAAAGATTATGATTCTTTGAGAGGAACCAGTGGTGATATTCAAAATTTCAACCATTTCCAAATTTTACAAATTAAAATCATATATAGAAATTGTAATGATTTTTTTTGAACCGAATGATAAACCAAATAAATTTTTAATTTTCATGTTTACTAGGCGGTCCATTTTTAATGATGGGATTCAGAACATAATTTTAATAGTGGGGAATCTGCGATGTGTTCTTCATAAGAAGAAATTACTTTAATTAATTTCAAAATAAAATAAAATTAATTTAAGTGAAAGTTAAGGAAAAATAAAAATTAAGATATGTTTTAATAATAATAGTAATATAAGTATTATTATTATTATCTTGGTTTCTAGAAAATCTCAAAGGGGTCCCCTCTCCCCTCCAAATAATGATGCACACACCCCTAGGGTTCTCCAGCCATGCTTGATGAACTCCAATTGAGGATCCCTCATATATCGATGTTTATACCGATTTTCTTTGTGTTTCTCGCTCGAATATCCAAAGTAATCCTCTTTCCTCATACCTCCTCCCTTTCTTTGGTGGTTTTTGGTCTCCCTGTCACCTAGTAAGGTGCGTCCAAACCTAGGGTTAGATTCTAATATTAATTTTCAGTTTTCCTTAAATGATAGGGTATACAAAGGGTCTCTCATGACCCCTTCATGCGTATTTCGTCATCCACCACCGAAGACAAGGAAAATTCGTTTGATTTGGTTCACTACCAACGTTTTGAGGTATGTTTTCCCATGATCTTCATGGTCACTCAATTAATAATTGGTTATTTTGAAATTTTTGAGGAGATTGTATTTTTCCTTGGGTGTGTTTATTCTTTTCGCGGTGTTTTGAGTTCCTAGTTTTTTCTGTAGTCTGTTGGGTCATCCTTGAGGCGGGTTCGGCTTTCCATCGTTTCTTCATGGGTGTTTGAAGACTTTGTGAAGGCTTTCACTCACATTCATAGGTATGTGTATATATATATATATCTCTCTTTATGTGTGTGTGTATAATATATATGTGTGTATATATATATCTTCCTTGAACATATTCCCTCATGGGAAGGGGAATATGTTGGATTAAGATATATATATATATATATATATATATATATATATATATATATAAATGTATGTGCATGCAAGTGTGCAGAGAATTCGAGTTTTTTTCCTCATGGTCGTCAAGTGTGGAGTGTTCAACTTGGTCTACTTGCATAGGTTGGATCCCTTTATTTTCCCTTTAATTTAATTGATGCATTAATTAATTACTTGTCACATCATTATTAGATTTTAATTAATGTAGTATGGTTTTTAGAATAAATTCATCCCTTGACAAATTTAATAAAATATTAAATATGATAAATGAATATTTTGATGATAAATATCATTTTTTTATAATAAAACCCCTCTACTGAAGGTACACTGCCTTCAAACCAAAAAGTTGGGATAATTATATATATATTTATTATTTTTGGTTTGAGTTTTCCATATGCTTTTTGATGGTACTTTTTATATGGAAATTTAGTTTTTCCCCATTTGAATAGTGTAAATTAAATTGGCATGCACGTTTAGTTTAAATGAAATTGCCAAGTTAGCGTATGCCTTTTTACCATGACACTTTCCTTTTGATCCCCCTTTGAACCTTATAAATTAATTTTCCATGTTTAGGTAAATTGAATGAATTAGTTTGGGTAAATGGTCTGAATAGGGTGGATTAAGATAGGTAATATCATTCCTAAAATGAATCAATCTGTTTTAAATTAAATGACCCAATGGATGGTTAGACCATTCCCCTCATGTAAATCTTTTTATTGGAATTTTGCAAGGATAATGAAATGAATAAGAGGTATTACCTTATGAAATATATTATAAATGTAAATTATGGTTTTAATGGGGTATATAAATGCGAATCATGAGAAATACTTCCTCATGGATTGTATTAAGAATTTGGTAACACACTTATAAGGGTTTGATAAATGACATGCATAAGAGTTTACGCCTTATGTGTTATGATATAAATGATTATGTTCTATTTATATAGGTACGACAACCAAGACTCATGGACGATTATGTTCTCTTGAGTGGTGGGGATGATTATGATCTCCTCGACCTATGATCTAGATGATTATGCTCTCCTAATCAGTTACGAACCTTGAGGGGTGTTTCATGGAGATCTATTGGCGAGTTCTCTTAATTTGGGCATGTAACCCAAGAATTGTGGACATTTATGCTCTCTTGAGTGGTGGGGATGATGATGATCTCCTCCAACTATGATCAGAATGATTACGCTCTCCCTAGTCAGTTACATTGATTTTTAGAGTTTTTTCATGGCGTGCACACTCTCCACCCTATGTGTCAAGAATGAAGTCCCCTACTCTATCAGGATGTAGGGATTACTACCCCTTCAGTATAGCTTATCATCTTGTAGACTGGTGTTGGATGCTTTCATGTTACACCGCGGTCCACTCTAGAAAATATATGTGTATGTATGTACCTATATATATACTATATATATAGTGATATTATCATACTATTATTCTGGATATGAACCAAAGTTGGTATAGTCATCAAGTGTCCCTTAGGAACCGGGATGGGTGTTATTTATTTATTCTATTATTTTTATTATTCTTGTTATACCTGCATGCTATTTAATTTATATTGCACGGTCTAGATTGGGCTAGAAATTTTGGGTGTTGGACAATTGATATTGATATCACACACCCTTCTCGAGCCACTATTTCACTAGGGTACGTAAGCAAACTTTCTTTTTCATGGGACCTTGGACCCTGCTTGTTTTTATGTGCTTGTACCTGGGTGTTCAGAACAAAAAACTAAGCTCAATCTCAGGATGCTCATGGAGATCACCTTCGGACTTTTTAGTTCTTTTATTTACATGAGCTATGTATTGTTCTAAATTATAAAATATGTTATATATTTACTTTTTTTAGTTATGTTTAATTAATAGTACATGCATACTTTGTATAAACTATCATTGGGAACTTTTATATAGTTATATAAAATATACCTTCCACTATTTTTTCATTTATTTATTATTAATTTCGTTGTTGAATGTTATTTATTCTATTATAGCATTGTCCTTCTCTAATACGAGGGTATAGTCTCTCCAATATTACCTCCTAATACCCTTGATACTATTTTACATCCTCTGGTGTACGAGGAGATACGCTTGAGCCCCTAGGACCCAACGGTCTGACAACTTGTTTAGTGGTGATTTGGGTTGGGATGTTATAAAGTGATATGAGAGGGGGGTTTCCTTTGTATTACAGCTTTGGGATGGTAGTCAAGAGATTAAAAATATGTCGACACTTAGTTAATATATGTTCTAGGTACTGATCACCCCGTGTATGGGAAATGGACATGTGTCTAGGGTATGGATTCTTGTTCATGTTATTCAATATTATAATTGGTTATTATTTCACCTTGAGGGACTAGTGTATTTTCCTCTACTTATGTATTTATGGATTTTCATAGTATTTTTTCCTTAGCAAGGTTTTGTAAGGTTGAAGCATTTCATGCATCATACTAGGCACATAGGAATTAAAATACAATGTGTTGATTTGACTGTATTCCATTAGTGTTATGCCATGTTTTTTATTTCGTAAGCATTCATATCTATATAACATGCTTGGTTATTTAATTTTATCATTTTTTCATAAATAAGTGATAACATCCCATACTACCTATTTTTCATATATTCTATGAATCTATGATTACAACATGTTGTTCTATTAACATGAAATTGGTTTCATGGGCTAAAATTTATTGGTTGCAATTTCAATACAATTCAGTTTTTAGTTATAAGGTGTATGGATGCCTTATAACTATGAAAATATAACTCGTGTATTGGAACCATTGTAAAAAGGATTCTATAATTTAGTTGTTCAAGAAATTTTATTTTGATTAATGGGATCAAAATTCCAAACTATAAAGTGTATGGGAACTTTATATACTAGTAAATGGATACCCATATGATAGTACCATTGTATAATAGAATGTTATAATTTGAAATGAGATTTTTTTCTATTGATGAGAGCCAATTTTTAATCCATGAAGTGTATGGGCACTTCATGAATTGGGAAATTTCATCCCATATTAAATTTAATAGCATGATGTATTGTGAAATGGATGTAAATGTAAAGTATTGTTTAATTTAAACTTGAAATAAAATAGTCAACCACTAAATACACAACTATACCTAAGTGGGTTGGTTGATGCATTTTTCTTATGAGGTGACCCATTTTGTTGTTTTCTAATTTTGGTAAATGAGAAACAAATATTGGGATACTATTTAGAGAATTGATTTTTGCTCAGTAGGACCCTTGTAGGTCACCTTATTTGTTAGAAAGAAATTTTTTTACCAATTTATTAATAAATACATAATTTTAATTAATTTTTAATGTTAAAAAGTAATTTTGATATACTTTCCAGTTTTTCCCTTGGGCGTTGGTTAAAATCAAGTACCATGTGCTTTTGTTTCGAAAATGGTACCATTTGTTTTGATTAAATATTGTGATGATTAAATATTAAATGTTATTAAAAATGAAGGTAATATAAATGAAACCTGTAGTGATGTCCTATTTTAAAAAACCATCATGTAAGGGTAGTTAAATATTCTTTGAGTCTCCTTTAAATTGAATCGTAGTCCTTTTCCATAGGCTTTTTTTTCTATAGTAATGGATTAAATGGTAGGATCTTGAGCCAGAGACTTTTTTTTAGTATGACCTAGTGATAGGTTCAATGATTTTTTTTTCCTTAAGGGGATAGCCCATGGTAGGTAGAACCCTAGTGATTAAATTCTTTTTTAAATCATGTGATATATCTGACTTTTGGTGTCTTTCAAGTGTCATTGTCCCTTATAGGACTGTTTGTTTCTAATGACACCCTTGTTCAAACTGGTGTTCATTGTGTTTTTGTCCTTTTTTGTGGGTGTGAGCATCAATTAATTCTCAGTTTCTACTGGTTATAGATTCCTCAGGCATGTTCGACTACTTCATTGGTCATTTGACCCCTTTATTCTTCCTATGTGATGGATTACATGGTATGTTGTCATCTAAGGTAATGGTCACAGGGGGAAATATGACATTGAGTTAAATATCTATATAGACCATCTAATACATTAATTATAAGGGAGTACAACCTATGGATAGTATTCAAGATGTTTCATCTTGCTTATGAACCTCGGGGTAGTATGTGTTCACATACACAGTGTCGTCAATTGCTAAATGTTGTGACTAACCAGTTGAGTTCATAAAAATTGTTGAACCTTGAGCTATTGAATATGGTCTAAATTCATCTCCAGGTAGAGTAAAATAAGTGTTAAGGAATCATATTCATCTCCATTCTCAAGGTGTAGTTTTTAAAGACTGTTTTTTTTGACATGTTGATCGGTTTGGTTTTGGTTTCCTTGTCTAATGATTTGACTTAGTGATCATAGCTCGGAGGAGTGTCACATGTGCCTTTGTGTTGAATCTATTTTAAGAACGCTAATGAGTGGATATTTTTATTTCCCTTTGTGACTAGGAAACTCTTATAGTGGGGAGATTTATGTCGGTTATGGTGGTTACATTCCCTTTTTAACTAGAAGGAACCCACCAAGAAGGGCCATTTGAAAATGGTCGATCTTGATTAATGCTCTTGGGGTTGGTGACTTTTAAATCATGGTTGTACTTGCTCAGTAGCCTGATGTTGGTGTATTTAGTAGTGTATACAACCCCTGTTTGAGCATCGTCAGTCTCTAATGGACTTAAATGGTAAGTTTAATGATCACAGAATGCCTCGAGTGGTGAAGTCTTGTGATTGGTTAGTAATGATGTGTCAGAAGGTGAAGCTGAGATTCTTCCTAGAAGTTGACCAGTTGTGGTTCGAATGTTCTTTTTTCCAGTAATTGGATATGATTAACTAGAAACTATTTCAATCCTATTATTTTATTCTTCTTTGTGATGAGCATGTCCCCTATCTTGATGTAATCCTAGATACACGAAGAGAGTGTTGGTAGTATTCCATGCTAATGCTTTAATGTTTTTGGGACTTTTTGGGTGATCCTTTTTGGTATTTCATGTTGAATCAAGTTTATTATCAAGGATTGGTTGGTATTGAGTGAAGCTTTAGTTCCCAAGTAGAAATTCCATGGATGGACTCTTGGACACCAGCCATTTCCCTTGAATTGACTGTCAAGAGGATGCCATTTTGGGATCAGTCAGAAATTTAATGTCGATGTATTGGATTTGAGTAAACATATCACTTGTAATCATGGAGTATAGACTACCTTAGGTTGGACACTTGGACTCCAGTAAATGAATCTGTAGTTACCCTAAACTATTTTTTGTTCTTGGTGGTAATTCTTAAAATGGTAACGACTCTAGTGGGATGGATCTAGGTTATGCCCCTTACTTGTGTTGTGGCATGGAAGTTTAAAATGTTCAAATGATTTTTTGATCAAATTTTTTTTCAAATCCATGTTTCGACTTCGGTGGTCATGCTTGTGTTGGTTGCGACATGCCTTGGGAGAAGGCATAGTAGTTCTGTTCGTAATGCAACGACTGCCTAATCTAAGCATCTCGAGAAAATACGGTAGGGGTGGATTGACTTTTTGACCATCTTGTTAAATTTTTATGGTCATTATGGAACTGTTTTGAACACATCAACAATTTTAGGCGAGTGTGGGGTGGTGGACAATTGTGTATTTCAAGGAAAGATCACATGACTAGTTTCATATTGGTTGATCAGGAATTTGACCATTTCATTATAGTGATGTTATTATTAGGGGCTCAGATTTTTGGGTTCTCTCTATATAAATTAATTGGGTTAGGATCTTCATTAAAATTCATGGAGTGAACTTTGAAAGGAAATTCTGATGGTGGAGGTTTTGTGACTCACAATTTGAAGCTTTTAAAATTTTGATACCTATAGTGGGGAGCACGATCAGTTGTTTCAAGATACAAAGACATGGTCGTGTCTCTAGATAAATGGGCTCGGGTAAGAGTTTTTTCAATGTTTTTATTAGAAAATAAGAATTGGATCAGATCTTAATAGATTAAGAGTCACTTGCCTAATAATTTCATAAAGGTTTGTTTGGCATTTGGAAACACAATGCGATCGTTTGAGTGAGAATTCACAACCCTTGTAGGTCAGGTGATTTTTTTTGTTTCTCAAAGTCTTCTTAGGGATTAGAGGTTCTAAGGTGGGGAGGTTGTAATGATCCATGTTTTTGAACCAGATGAAAAACCATAGAAAGATGAATTTTCTCATTTATTGGGTAAAAAAAATTAAACCGGGATTCAGAACATAATTCTTAGAGTGGGTACACTATGATGTGTTTTTCTTGAAAATAAATTATTTTAATGAATTTCAAATTAAAATAAAATTATTTTAAATAAAAGTAAATAGAAAATAAAAATAAAAATATGTTTTAATAATAATATTAATATAATTTTTATTATTATTATTATCTAGGTTTTTAGAAACTTCAAAGGGGTCCCCTTAGCCTCTCCAAATCAGGATGCCCCCCTCCCCTAGGGTTCTCTAGTCACGCGTGATTCACCCCCATCATAGATCCCTTTTTGATCATTGTTTTCCTTGATTTTATTCTCATTTATTGCTCAAATATCCAAGGTAGTCCTCCTTACTCCTCCATTTCTTTATTGGTGTTTTGGTCTTCTTATCACTTGGTGAGGTGATGTCGAACCTAGGATTAGAGGTTAACCTGATTTTTTGGTTTTCCTTCGATGTTAGGGTGTGTTAAGGGTCTCTCGGGACCCCTTCTTGCGCATTCCAATATCTTCCATTGAAGGCATGGCAGATTGGTTCAAGTTGGTTTTCCACCTATGGGTTGAGGCAAGGTTTCCATTGTTCTTCATTGTAGATCAATTAATAATTGGGAAATTAGTAATTTTTTAGGTGTTAGTAGTTTTCCTTGGGTGTGTTGGTCCTTACTGTGGTGTTTTGTGTTCCTGGTTTTTGTTTGTAGTCTGTTGGGTCATCCTTGATTTAGGTTTTTCTTGCCATCGTTTCTTTGAGAGAATTTTAAGACTCTATAAAGGCTTGCACTCACATAAATTGCTATGTATATGTATGTGTGTATATATATATACATATATTCCTTGTACATGTTCCTTTATGGTTAACGGAATATGTGTATTGAATTAAGGGATATATATATAAGAATGTATGTTTGTGAAACTGTGGAGAAAATTTGAGTTTCCATCATCAAGGTTTTCAACTGTTGATTGTTTGACTTGGTCTACTTACAATGGTAGGATCCCTTTCCTTACCCTTTAATTAATTTAATAAATAAATTAATTATATATCACATCATTCTTGTATTTTAATTAATGAAGTATGGTTTTTAGATTTAATGCTTCCCTTAGTAAATTGAATGAAATGTTAATTATGATAAATGAGTTTTATAAAGATCAATTTCATATTTTTATAATAAAACCCTTCCAAAAATAGGTGTGTTTTATTTAAACAAAAAAAATTTCATAATTATTTATATCATGCTCAGTTTTGGTTTTTGTTTTCTTTATGCATATTTTTGGTTCTTGTTCTATGGGAAGTTATGTTTCCCCCCTTTGAATAATGTAAATTAAATTTTCATGCATATTTATTTTAAATGGAATTTCTAATTAAGATTATTCCTTGTTACTAGGACACTTTATTTTTGACCCCCCTTTAAGCCTTAAAAATTAATTATCCATTTTTAGGAAATGTTAATGAATTGGTTATGGTAAACGGTTTGAATAGGGTGGTTAAGATAGATAATATCATTCTTAAAATGAATCAAGTGGTTTTAAATTAAATGAACCCAGGGATGGTGAGACCATTCCCCTTATGTAAATATTTTTATTGAAATTGAGAAAGGCTAATGAAATTCATAAGTGGATTTCCTTATAAATTATATTATAAATGTAAATGATGATTTTAATGGGTTATATAAATGTGAAGCATTAGAGGTACTACTTCATAGATTTCATTAAGAATATGGTAACACCTTTACAAGGGTTTGATAAATTACATGCATAAGAGGTTCCTCCTTATGTATTATGATATATATGATTATGTTCTCTTTATATGGGTATGGAACCCATGAATTGTGAAAGATTACGTTATCCAGATTCATGGGTATTATTCTGATCTATTTGACCAATGATAAAGATGATTATGCTCTCCTAATAAGTTACGAGACTCGATGGGTGTTTCATGGTGTCTCACCAGCGTGTTCCCTTAATTCGGGTATGGAAACCAAGACTCATGGAAATTTATTATCTCTTGAGTGGTGTGAATGATGATGATTTCCTCAAAATATGATTGGGTTGATTACACTCTCATTTATTTGTTATGTTCCTTTTTAGAGTGTTTCCATGGTGTACACACTCTTAATCCTAAGTGTCGGTCATGACGTCCCCTATTCTATTGGAATTTTGGGCTTACTACCCTTTGAGTATACCTTATCATCTCATAGAATGGTGTTGGATTCCTTCATATTATGTCTTGGACCACTCCAGAATATATATATATATATATATTTATATATATATATATATATATATATATGTGTGTGTGTGTCTATATATATACTATATATATATTGACATGATCAGACTCTTATTTCGGCTACGAGCCAAAGTTGGTATAGTCACCAGGTGTCCCTTAGGAACCTGGTGTTGTACCCCACACTCTTTGATTTTCATGATCACAATCACTTTCATATGTGTTTAACATTGTTTTTAAGTGTTGTGGATGATAGGCAAAATATTGCCAAAGGATTGGCCCAAGAAAGCTGGCAAATGGACTGAAATTCAGTCCACCGGCCAACCGGTGTGATAGCACCGGCCAGCCGGTGGACCTGGCAGAGGCATTGCCCACTGCCAGGTTCCACCGGTCAGCCGGTGGCTCTGTCACCGGCCAGCCGGTGGCATCCCTTCAACAGTGTGAGCTACTGTCTCACCACCGGTCGACCGGTGGCTCTGTCACCGGTCAGCCGGTGGCCCCTGGAAAAGAAGAACAGCTACTGTCTTGCCACCGGCCAGCCGGTGGCTCTGGCACCGGTCAGCCGGTGGCGCCTGAACCAGAATCCTATGCCTTTTTGCACACACCGGCCAGCCGGTGGGACTGTACCGGCCAGCCGGTGGAGCCAGTCAAACTAGCCGTTGCAGTTTGACCAGGCTGGCCCACTTGGCTCCCAACGGCTCTTTTAGCCTTTCCAACGGCTCCGAAGCCTCCCCAAGGGTTCCATGCCTATAAATAAAGGCCAAGGAAGCCCTGGACACCTACCGGATCATATACCAAGCGCTCGGACATATTGTTGAACATTTGGCGAACCTCCGGCACTCCACCTTCAAGGATCCTCAAGTGCTCCAATCCAATTTCCAATCCAAGGAGCACCTCAAGAAGCTTGGGAGAGCACGCTACATCAACTCCATCTATCCAATTGGCGCCCAAGTCTTCCTCCAATACGATTTTTCTTGTTTATTTTATTTTGAGCTTAAAATTGGGTTTGTGCCTACAAACCCCAACCTTTTCTCTATCCTCCCTTTCTTTTGGGTTCTCACACCACCATTAAGGTGTGAAGAGGTTAGTCAAGCCTTTCCTTTTAAAAGGCTTGAGTTTTCGGTGAGCTAGCCTTCACCCGTTAAAAAGGCTAGTGGGTTCTTACTCAACCATTAAAAGTAAGTGGGTTCTTGCTAAACCACAAAAAGCAAGCTGTAATAGGTCCTAGTGCTACCTCAAAGCCTAGTGGGTTTCTTGCTAAAACCATTGAAAAGCAAGCGGTAGGAATCTCTCAACGGTTGAGTTGGGAGCGGAGACGTAGGCCGGGTTTTGGCCGAACTCCGTTAACAATTTCTTGTGTGATTGCCTCCTTTATTTCCGCTGCATTTCAACTTTGATTTTTAATTTGTTAATCAATTTTTTAAAAGGAAATTCACCCCCCCTCTTGCCATCTATTCCCGTGTTTCTTCCGACCCAACATTTGGTATCAGAGGGAGTATTTGAATAATTCCCTTAACCGGTTTCAAATTAAAGATCCTATTTTTTGATGGCTTCTACCGCTTCTTCCTCTCAATCCCCCGAAGGATATTCATTGGATCGTGCTCCATTCTTTGATGGAGCCGATTGTACTTTTTGGAAAACCCGCATGTCAACTTTTCTTAAAAGCATTAGCTATCCAATTTATAGAATTGTTATGCATGGTTTTATGCTCTCTTCTCCCGATGAGTCTCAATGGACCCCCGTAGACATTGCAAATTTCGAGCTTGATGGCAAAGCCATGAATGCTCTACATTGTGGGTTAGATCGTAATGTTTTTTATCATATTTCTTCTTGCACATCTTCTCATGATATTTGGAAGCTTTTAGAGCTAACCCATGAAGGTACTAGCAAGGCTCAAAAGCAAGAACCCGCTCAAAAGCAAGAACCCGATGCAAAATCCGTACCCGCTTGCCCACTTCACAAGAAAAGGGCCAAGAAGAAGAAAAAGGAGAAGGCTTCAAAGGCAACATGGAGTGATAGCTCCTCCTTCTCCTCCTTCTCCTCGAGCGACAACGGTAACAAATGCCTAATGGCAAAACACGAGGTAACTTTTTCCGATTCCTCATCCTCGTCCTCATCTTCAAATTCTTTTAATCATCTATCATATGAAGAACTTCAACATGTGCGAGACCAATTAGAAAATGGTTTTCATGAGCTTTCTTCAAAATTCGTTGCTTTGAAAAAGTCTTTCAAAAAACTCTCCTCCGAAAAAGAACAACTTCTCAAAGAGAAGGAGGAGATGTCCCTTAAAATCCAAAATTTTCCAAATGTTGATTCCATGGAATCAACCATCAAAGACCTAAGGGAGACCTTAGCCAAGTTCACCCAAGGTGAACAAAATTTGACCAAAATATTAGGTTCCCAACGAATTTCTAGAACCACCAATGGACTTGGCTATACCAATCAAGCCTCCTCCTCCCATGCACCCACTGTTTTTGTAAGGGGGAGCTCTAGTTATAAATTTTGCAATTATTGTAAAAAACCCGGGCACCTTATTTATGAATGTAATTGTAAAAATGCCCGTTATGGTAGGCCCAAATCTATTTTTTATTCGGATGAATTTTATAGGAGAAGACCCGCCATGAGACAAGTGTGGATTGAAAAATCCCTCTTAGCGAGTCTCTCCGGGCCTAAAATTGTCTCTTTTCAAAATCCCTCTCCCCGGTGACTTATTGTTTTTATTTAGGGGGAGTTAGGTTCTTTTAAGCCTTTTTGTGAATTCAAAATTCTCATTTCAAATTTTTCAATTTCAAAATTTTCAATTCAAACCTTCAATTTCAACTCTTGGTATCAAATTTTCAATTCAAAATTCTCAATTCAAAATTTTCATTTCAAATTTTTGATTCAAAACTCTCAATTTCAAAAATTTCATTTGGTTTCAAATTTCAAATTTCAATTGGTTTTTGATTCAAAACTTTCAATTCAAACTGTTATTCAAATTTTCATTTCAATTTCAAAAATCTCAATTGATTTTCAAATCTCAATCTTGTTTTTCAAATCTATTCCCTCAATCAAGTTTTATGCCCCATTCTATTTTGATAATCACAAAGGGGGAGAAATTTCTTGATTGATTGGGGGAGAATCTTTTCTCTCATGCTTAGTATTTATTTTCAATTTATCATTTAAAGCATTCCTTTCATTTAAGTTTTTACATTGCTTAGATAAGTGATTGTGATCATCAAAATAGGGGGAGATTGTTGTACCCCACACTCTTTGATTTTCATGATCACAATCACTTTCATATGTGTTTAACATTGTTTTTAAGTGTTGTGGATGATAGGCAAAATATTGCCAAAGGATTGGCCCAAGAAAGCTGGCAAATGGACTGAAATTCAGTCCACCGGCCAACCGGTGTGATAGCACCGGCCAGCCGGTGGACCTGGCAGAGGCATTGCCCACTGCCAGGTTCCACCGGTCAGCCGGTGGCTCTGTCACCGGCCAGCCGGTGGCATCCCTTCAACAGTGTGAGCTACTGTCTCACCACCGGTCGACCGGTGGCTCTGTCACCGGTCAGCCGGTGGCCCCTGGAAAAGAAGAACAGCTACTGTCTTGCCACCGGCCAGCCGGTGGCTCTGGCACTGGTCAGCCGGTGGCGCCTGAACCAGAATCCTATGCCTTTTTGCACACACCGGCCAGCCGGTGGGACTGTACCGGCCAGCCGGTGGAGCCAGTCAAACTAGCCGTTGCAGTTTGACCAGGCTGGCCCACTTGGCTCCCAACGGCTCTTTTAGCCTTTCCAACGGCTCCGAAGCCTCCCCAAGGGTTCCATGCCTATAAATAAAGGCCAAGGAAGCCCTGGACACCTACCGGATCATATACCAAGCGCTCGGACATATTGTTGAACATTTGGCGAACCTCCGGCGCTCCACCTTCAAGGATCCTCAAGTGCTCCAATCCAATTTCCAATCCAAGGAGCACCTCAAGAAGCTTGGGAGAGCACGCTACATCAACTCCATCTATCCAATTGGCGCCCAAGTCTTCCTCCAATACGGTTTTTCTTGTTTATTTTATTTTGAGCTTAAAATTGGGTTTGTGCCTACAAACCCCAACCTTTTCTCTATCCTCCCTTTCTTTTGGGTTCTCACACCACCATTAAGGTGTGAAGAGGTTAGTCAAGCCTTTCCTTTTAAAAGGCTTGAGTTTTCGGTGAGCTAGCCTTCACCCGTTAAAAAGGCTAGTGGGTTCTTACTCAACCATTAAAAGTAAGTGGGTTCTTGCTAAACCACAAAAAGCAAGCTGTAATAGGTCCTAGTGCTACCTCAAAGCCTAGTGGGTTTCTTGCTAAAACCATTGAAAAGCAAGCGGTAGGAATCTCTCAACGGTTGAGTTGGGAGCGGAGACGTAGGCCGGGTTTTGGCCGAACTCCGTTAACAATTTCTTGTGTGATTGCCTCCTTTATTTCCGCTGCATTTCAACTTTGATTTTTAATTTGTTAATCAATTTTTTAAAAGGCAATTCACCCCCCCTCTTGCCATCTATTCCCGTGTTTCTTCCGACCCAACACCTGGATGGGTCGTTATTTATTTATTTTGTTCTTTTTATTATTATTACTATATATGTACATTGTTTAATTTATATTGCACTGTCTAGATTGTTCTAGACACCGTGGTTGTCGGTCTACTGAGATTTATATCTCACACCCTACTCAGGACACCATTGGAATGGGGTACCTGAGCAAACTTTCTTGTTCACAGGACCTCAGACCCTTCTTATTGTTATGTTCTTGTACTTGGGAGTTTCGAGAAAACGATTGAGCTGGAGATCAAGATTCTTGTGGATATAACCTTTTGACTTTTTAGTTCTTTTCCTTACTTGAGTCCTGTATTATTATGAATTGTAAAATATTTTTTATGTTTACTATTTTCAGTTATGTGTCATCAACTGTAAATGCATAATTTGTATAAACTAACATTGGCCACTATTATTCAGTTATATAAAATTTTTCTTCCACTAATTTTTAATTTATTTATTACTTCTTCCACTGTTGAATATTATTTATTATGTTATATTTATGTGATACTCTGATATGAGGGTATAGTATCCCCATTATCACCTCTTGAGAATCTCTCTTCTAGTCAGTAGCCTATGGAGTATAAGAAAATGTGATTGAGGCCTTGTGACCCATTGGACTTTCCACTTATTTAGGGGTGAGATGGGTCAGGATGTTATAGTAAGGCCAAAAGGTACACCTTTATACTTCAAATGATGGTGATTTTTGGGAGATGTTTCTTATAAACTATGTGAAGTGCCTCACAAATGATGTGATGTGCGTTCAGATGCTTCACAAATAAAGTGAAGTGCTTCACCAAAGAAGTGAAATTCTTTGTGTGAATTTTCTTTTTTCCATTTCTAATTCATACAAAAATTAATCCAAACTTATAACTACCATGACTTTTGATCTATAAGTCTATTTTAGCTCCTCAACTAGCCAAATCTAAGCCTCCAAAGTGAACTATTCCCTAGGATAAGATATTATGCTATTAGGATATTATTTAATGATATAAATTATAGAAACCAAAGATTATAAAAGAATAAAATTTTGTTTGATAGAAAATTCAGCATGTAGTACTGAGCTTAACCAATCCATAAACAATATTTCATTAAATTTAATCTCTTTGATATCTTGTGACACACACATCTATGTGTCTAAAAGAGTCGTAAAAGTATATACCATTATAACCAAGATGTAAAAATAGTTGGTATGAATATAACTAAATAAATAATAAAAATTATTTGGTTTAAACATGTATAAAATAACTTCAATGGTTTTCTATTGATTATTACAAAATAAGAATCATTTGAAATAAAAAATGGAAAACTATATTTTTCTAAAAGATAGTTTCATCATGTATTGCACACATATATTGAAAGTAATTATGAACAATTTAATAAAATTTATTTTAAAATTTTGACATAATTTTTTAAATCATCATGTCAAAATTATCTTAGTGTGAATTTTTAAGAATTTTCTAAAAATATTAATTTCTCGATGAATAGTTAAAAATAGTAATTTTTATTGAAAACTATATTTTCATTAAAAACATTTAAAATTTATATTTTAATTTGATATTATATTAAAAGTAAAATTATTTAAAATATATTATAATTAATACAATTGGGTTCATTTTAATTAATTTCACATTGAATTTTTATACTAAAACATTATTTACTTATGAAAATTTTCTTTAGAAAACAGCTTTTTCTTCGCATTTGTGGGATTAATTTTAAATTAAATTATACAAATTTAATGAATTTAATTTTGGAAAATGGGTTAAAAATATTAATTAATATTATAAAATAATTTCAATCTAATTTTTGTTTATAATTAATGGTAAAAAACAATAAAAATTAATTACCACTATTAAGGTTAAATCAGTTTTACCATGGGTAAAACAATGAAGATAAGAGTTATAATGACCTAAAACTTATCCAATTACTATTTTATTGAAATATTTAGACCATCTATCATCCATTTTTCAATAATTATCTATTTTTTATCCCTTTTCCATGTGAAAAATTTGGGTATCTCTTTTTCTTTTTAAAAATTACAAGTGTGTCATCTCGCCTACTTATAAAAGGACATCCAATCTCTTATCCTCTTCACTCTCCCAAAGCCTTTTGGTTCATCCAATACCTACCCAAATATATTCCCTTGATATATCCCCACATATTAGAGTCTTTTTTATAATCATAAATCCAATCTAGTAAGGATTTAGATATAAACCTAAATAGATTGATTGAAGAAGCGGTAAAGTTCTTAACCATGCCTGTTCATTTTACTTCTTCCTTCATCTCATTAAAATATTATAAAACTATGATAAAATAATAAAAAATAGTATATACTATATACTATTATGTTATTATTTTAATATAATAAACTATGTGTGTATACTCTTCCGTCAAATGGGAAAGGAAACCGTTTTTACCACCTCGTGAACTGATGTAATTTGTTTTCCATCACCACCTCTCTCGGCTAGATATTTTTTGGTATTTTACATATTTATGTTGTATTTATTAAATTAAAATAATTATGTGATTATAATACCAAATATACCTTTTTACCTTTAAAACCTTTGTAAAATAATAATGTCGCTCGTGCATACGTGTGGACCACCACCTCCATGTAGCGATGTGAAATGTTTTTTATTTTATTTTATTTTTACATGGATTTTAATAAGGATATATTTAATGAATATATATAAAAAAATTATGTAATAATGGTTTTTTAAAGTTGAAATGTTATTTAATTATTTTTACATTCCATCTATTGGAAAAAATTGAAGTAGTATTCATATTAATGTATGGTCTATTGTCTCTACGAATGGTGTAACTCATTTTCCCATATCTAATTTTTATAGAATATTATAAATACTTATATAATGATTATATATGATATTAATATCATGGTTAAAATTATTTATATTATGTAACCATGATCAAAGTAAAATTATCGAAATTACTGAACCAAAACATACATGAAAAATGAAGCAATTATCACCCAAAATAGTGATTTTAACAAAGAATTGTTAATAAACATGTCATAAAAGTATATAAGTAAATCCTAAATGGTATAGAATATATCATTATGATTCTATAATATAATTATAAAAAATATATAGTTATTTTATAAGAGGTATGGACACATACAAAGGAAAACAGATATGAGGTCAGGGTTTCTCATCTCACTTTAACTTATGTGAGACATATGCCATATTCACCACTTATTTATTTTGTATGGTGTATATAATACCACATTGATATTTTATATCATTAATATACTTATATTCCTAGTATTTAAAGTTTTATTTGAAGTTATTTCTTTAATGGGTCTTATTATTCAAATGTTTCCAAAGTTGTAAGGGTTTATTTCGTAATCTCATCATTATTCAAGAATGTTTATGTTTAAGTGTCCCTTTGTGGAATTGATTGATATAACTATCTTAAACCTAATATAATTCATTATACTCTATTTATTCAGTATTTTTTTAAGTAATAAAACAATTTCCATCTCTTTGGTACTTAATATGATTGAGAAAATGTTTTTAAGAAAAGATAACTTTATTTATCTCTTCAGTCGAAATTTTTTTTCTTTCATATCCTTGTTTTATAAATAAGTTTTATAAAAAAAATTTAACATTCTCAAAATGACATATTAAATAATTTTTAAAAATGTTTTACTTTTAAAAAATAGTTTTAAAGGAATATTCTTGTCATTTCTTGAATGAGTTATATTTTAACCTTTTTACAATAGTGTGAAAGAATGTTTTTTAAACTTATATAACATGTTCATAATTAACTAATACTATTATTTTCAAGATTACCTTATTTTTTTACATGGTTTACTTTAAATTAAAATATTTTTCCCTAATATTCTTGAAAATTTTAATTTTTAAATTTTTTTTTTGAAAATGAAAATGATATTTTCCTCAATAATGTTTTAATTCCATTTTTCTGGTATTTTTATTCATTAAAAAATAACCCTTATATTAATTATTCTCAAGTGGTAATATGTTCTTTTGATACCATCATTATTAATTATTGGGATGGTTTATGATCAGTTTTACTGGGGATGTACTATTTTGATATTATTCTCCATATTACTATGGATTTTTTATGATTATGTGTGTTGATTAAGGAAATTATTAATACTCTATATTCTAGTTTTTTAATATGAATGTTTACATTGATTATGTTTTTACCCTTTAATATAAGGAATGCATCGGAATTATTAAGTGAAAGTCATGGATTGTTATAGCACATCAATGCATCAGTAGGTATGATGAGACAAAATAGATTGGTTATTTTGCTGAGACCTTACCTATTTATGTAATACATATTGGAATAAAGCCTTAATGGTATGTTTATGATGTCCGAAATTATGCATTATCTAATTATTATATTAGTTATTGATTTCCATGTGATTATTTTATTAGTTAGAATATCCATGGATAATTTTCAAGATTATTTCATTGTTTATATGGAATTATGTGATCACCATTTATTTCTTCCCTATTATTCTTAAAGTTCATTTTATTGATTTAATGGAATGTGTTTCAGTTATTTACCATTCCATATTTATTAGTCCTTATTTATTCATGATAGCTTCTGCTATATGCATTCCCTTACTGAGCAATAGATACCACCCCTTTCTTAATTTTCTTTTCCCTAGGATTTGAGGGAGTTTTTTATGATTTATATATAGGGATATTCTAAAGTTAATAATGTTGTACACGAATCAAATATTATGTTTTTTTATATTTTCAATTTTAATGTG
Organism: Viscum album; assembly: GCA_963277665.1. Lineage (NCBI taxonomy): Eukaryota > Viridiplantae > Streptophyta > Magnoliopsida > Santalales > Viscaceae > Viscum > Viscum album. The sequence goes on from OY728157.1 coordinate 1,782,441,415, forward strand.
GTATTCATGTATTTATCTAGTTTTCAAACTATTAAACTATTCGTTCCTTTGGGAAGTGATTCCATGTATCTAGTTCCAATGTAATAAATTAACCACCAATCAGGATTACTAGGTTTTGGGTCTTTATAGAAAGTTCCCAAAAGACCCTCAAATGAGATTTATAACTTCAACACCTTTTTCATCATCATTTTGTGAAATCGATGGCCTGATAATAGAGGGAGTATTTACCCACCCTTTCATCATATTGGGAATAATATTTGATTAATCCCTATCTTTCAGTGTGTGATAAGTATTATTCACATGAAAATATCATTTTATTCTTATTTGGGAAAGGGAAAACTTTTCTCTGAAACATGACTTGTGTTTTCAATATGGGGATACTATGAGTTTTTTGGTAAATTTCTTGGTAAAAATTTTTAGTTCCAATATATTGATATAGATTTTATCCTATAACAATTACTATATATATTTCATCAATGGATCTTTAATTATAACATTGATGTGTTTAATTAAACTTTACTAGATCTTCTCATTGTATTAAGGGTAACTGAGTAGGAAATTGGAGGTCCAAGATCAATTTATATGATGATGGTATCAATAAATAAGTGTAATATATTTTCATAAAAGAGAAATACTAAAGGAAATTTAGTTTATATAACTAATTATTTGAAACTGGAATGAGATGTTAGTAAGAAAGGAAAATATTTCAATTATGGTAAGTAGATATATTTGAAATGGGGTTATCTAAAATAACTGATAGAGAATTGAAATTTTCATAGACTTTAAATTTTATAAATTTATGTTATATAAATCAATTATTATATTTTATAATGGTGTATTATACTAACTATACATTATATAGTTATTGTGTATAGTTATAAGGGTTTATAAAAGAGAAGAAGCTGATAAAGGGAGATATAGGTCTATGATTGATGGAGAAATAAAGGGTTAATACATTAAATAAAGTGACATTTGAATTATCTTGATATGATTTATGAATTAGTGTTTTGTGTAGCATTATTCCATTCACTCTTTTCTAGATAGAGATGAAATTTGATTAAAAAAGTTGTTTTAAATAAAATCAATATTTGTTTAAAACAAATGTTTTATATTTTTATTATCAAAACTATGACTAAATTAAAAAATTAAGATATCAATAGGATTATTATTTATTTTGATGTGATCTAAATAAAATAATTTTTAAAATGGGTAAATATTTAATATTTCAAATTTTATTTTCTGATTGTTTATTCTTAAGAAAATTTCTTATGATGTAATAAAGTTATATAAACGTTGATTTTGACTTTCATTATTATAAATTCTATAAAATAAATAAAATGAGATATGTTTTTGGTATATAAAATATTTTTGTCATGTAATAATATATTTGAGAAATATATTTTCTAAAAGTTCAATGGGAGTTAATATCAATCTTGAATAATTTTAAATTTAAACAAAAAAAATAAGTTCTTATAAAATTGATGATTTATAATAATATAGTTTAAACTATATTGAAATAAACTAATACTATATCCTAGGTAGTTGAGTATAATTTTTGTAATATACATTAGTAAAGTAAGTGATTAATGTAGATTTGAATTTTTTATTATTATAATTGACCTCAATGAAGGTTTGTATCTCATAATAATCTCATAAAACTTATATATGTTAGATATTTTAAACAAGAAAAGTTTAAATACATAATAATATTACATATTAGGAAGTAATTTTATTTGTAAAAATAAGTTCATGAGATGAACATAAGGAATAAGGATCATATTCTAAACATTGTCCAAATATACTTTCAACAAAGATGTAATATAACTAAATAATTTATTATGTGGTTTGATTTGTTTGATGGTTACATGGTGATATAGCAGTCTCTACATAGTGATGTAACATGTTTTAATAAAATATTTAAAATTATAAAAAACATAATTTCATATAAAGTATTTATATATTAGGATTTGGTAGAACTAATACTTATTTATATTTTTTTGATACTGTCTTCTTAAAAGATTTTACGAATAAAACTATATAACATGTCATATATAATAATTTCCACTTTATCAAACATTCATGTATGATGTATAAATCATTAGAGTAAGTTAATATTTAATCCCTTAGAGAAAAATGTATAAGTTATCCTTAATAGATTATCATTGTCAAAATATATGGGTTATGGTGATATATCAAGGTCAACATGAGTAAGGGCTTATATATAGATAAAAACGTTATTGATGAGATAAAAATATTACTTGAGTTTTCAGTTGACCCACTAAATGTACAACATGAAATGTTAAACATAGTGTCCTTCATATTATTGGTTGGGTTTTTTATAGTAATGCCCATTAAATTATGCCAAAAGGGTTCATTGTATGTTAACCCTCATACTTCAATATATTTCTTATACTGGAAATAAGGCTTGGATAATCACTGGTGGTTGGATATGTTTCTAGTCATATAGTGTGTGTTTATAACAAATGTAGGACTTTCCCTCTTATATTATGTGTAATACATGGTCCCTCAATTAGAAAGAGTGAAGAAGTTTATAGTCATGCCTTGTTATGTGACATCTGATTCACTCATCTATTTAGATGAATATCATGTGATTTATTCATATGGATGAATGATATGTGATGTATTCATAGATATTGATAGATCTTTAATCATAGAATCAAGAATATATGATTATTCCAATTTTAAAATGAAATTTTCCATATCTTATGGTTATACTTAATGTCTTGGAAAAAGGTATTGTATTAATATGTGTGATATATTATATATTTTGTTTAATCCCTTGTATGAAGATACATGAGTTTGTTGGAGATCAAACCAAATCCCTTTATATCTTGAGTAGTTATAATACTTATATATTGGGTTATCTCATATTATAAATATGAAATAGGAATTTATAACCATTTTTAATACTAAAACGTCAATAGGGTTATACAGAAGGTATTATCAATAAGGATTAGTTTTGTTATAAATTTTTTGGATAAAACTAAAATAGCTTATTGATAACTTGAAAAAAAGGGTTTCAGAAGATCTCTAAAATATTTTGAGGTATTATTTCATACTTTTTTTCATCTAAACTGATATATGATGAAATATGTATAAATTTTATTAGGATTTATTACAAGTGGTAGATTTAAAGATACATATATACATTAAATCCATATTAAAACCTTGGATTTATAAATATTGATATATGCAATATAATGATAGGAGAATATGATATAAGTATATCACTTTTACAAATATACTTATAAGTTATATATCCTATAGAATGATATATGTATATCACATACATATATATGAATGTATTAATAGTTATCACAACATTAAATAAAAGTTATAGCATGACACAACCATTTCATTTAACTCATAAGTTATAATAGTTTTGGACATTGTACTATTTGATGTTGTAATAGTAGAGTATTTATTAAATTTAATATTTAGTTATTAAAAATTTGAATATTTATTTGGATCGGTATAAATCATAAACATTAGATGTGTTTTAACATACTCTTTAAGAAGATCCTTTTTAAAAAACTCATTATTACATGACCTTTAGAGTGTCCATAGGTACTTATATAAAGGAATTCAATCTAAATAGAATATTGCGCATTTGAATCATTCTAACATTGAAGTTTTATTTTTTTTATATCCTTAGTTATCCAATGGTTATAACATACCATACAAAATTAGGAGGTCCATATAAATTATTTGGTAATATAAATAACCAATAAATAACTATAGAGATAAGATTCATTCATCTATTATTAAGAGATCTTAAACAAGATCCTTTTAAAGAAGAATCCACAATAGTATAAAGTTTTTTCATTATGTTTTTTAATATTCCTATAATTTTATTAGGGTATATCTTGTGAAAAAATATATTTTTTATATTCATTCCACCATATTTGGTCATGAGGGATTTTCTAAAACTCTAAAAAATATTCTATTAGATTGGTGAACACATTATCGTTTTATTAGGGAGAAATATTTTTTCTCACATGGGAATTAAATTGTAAGATATGGTTGAGATAAGTTAATTATATTTTGTAAATTAATATAAATATAAGATAATGTTCATTTAAGTAGGGTTTAAATAGATTAAATAATATTAATAAATGGAGATATTTTTTGAAACATAATTTATTATTGATCAATTCATTCAAAAGGATAGATAATATTACTTGAGCCTTTGTTAAGAAGAAATAATCCACACATAGAAAAAAAGACTCGTGAAGAATATATTTAAAAATTTAATAAATACAATTCACCACACATTACAGAAGATAATTTTATGAAGAAAAATGAAAAACTCTATTGAAAATATGAGAGTATACTATAACGAGGAAGAAGGGACTATCTTGTTATATCTAAGAAACCTTATTTAAAGTAATTTATATAGTGAATTATACTTTTATATTTAAGTAAAATTAAAACCCTTGATTTGAGGCAGTACATGGAGCATTCACATGGACCAAGTCTAATCATAGTCAAAACTAGTAATATCTTTACCAAATCAGTTCAGACTATTGAGTCAGTTTTTAAGGATAAAAATATCATTATTTTAATGGTAAATATCAACACTATTTTTTAAGTAAATTCTTCCTTATAAATATAGAATCATCACTAAACACTATATTATCAATAATCCTATAATTATTAGTAAGAAAGCCAAAAATTATCTCTATAATTTTTTAGTTATTTTAACATGATGACATTGCATTAATCATATAAATTGGACTAGTCTATACATTTTTAGTGAACCAAATAAATTATATGTATCATTATGATCTCATTATAATATTGTAAAAAGTTTTATTTAGTGGGATAAGTGATCAGACTATAAGAAAATTAATTAAATAGTCACCTTACATACATTAGTGAAAATATTCATTATGTTAATGAAAAATAATAGAATTAAAAGGGGAAAATATTAATTTTTTCACAACATGATTCAACCCATATTAGGGTATCTCATATAATACAATACCAATAATAATTAGTAATAGATGTAAGTTTTCTCTATTGATTTGGTTATTTTGTGTGATAGCCATCAATTATATACAAAACCATGTTTGAGAATTCTATATAATATTTTATAATACCAAAAAATTAGTAAAAAGGTCATTTTTTCTATATAAATATGATATATAGTTTCAATAAAATCCATATTTTTTTATTTAATATTTTTAAATTTTTATTGAATAATTTCTTATCTATTCAAAAATATGATTATTCTCTTATTAAAGGGGATTGAAAATTTAATAAAGATAAAAAATATACATTCTCAATTAATTTTTGAGCCATTTTTCTCAAATTGAAATATTAAAATAAATTAATTATTTTTTTAATGACAATTATCAATAAATTAAATAGAAATATATAGATCATGAAAAGATGGAACAAGCGATTGCTACAATACCGGAAGAAATCAGATAAGACATTATAGAAAAGGTTGTCTGACAAGAGTTAACCTATAAGTGGATAGTGTAAATTAAAGAAGTTGAAGATTAATTAAATATGTTACAGTATTTTGATGATAATAATGGTTATTTTAATTTGTTAAAAGTTTTAAATAATATATATGAAAATATTCCAACAAACATTAACTAATGAAAATATGTATCTTATTTCCCTAACAAAATAAATCTTATTATTTATGCTATTAAAAGGAGAAAAGAAAAGAAGAATCAGTGGAATGTTTCACTTTAGTATAAAACATGGAAACAATTTGTATTATTGTAAATATTCCTTGGAATACATGAATAAAGGACCTAAATAGTAATTTTTTTGTTAATTAAACAAAAAAGGTATGTATTATTTACTAAAAGATTCAGGGGTACTAACCATGGATCAATGACAAAAAAATGTTTTAAAATAATTATAAAAAGGAATATAAAATAATTTTAAGTTAAAATGAATTTATATGGTGTTGAAAACCAATAAGAGGTTTTTTATTAAAAACTAAGATATGTTAAATACTCCAGTGGGAAAAAAGAACGAGGTGGATATGAAAAATAAAAAATTTAGGAATTAGAGAAAAATTATATCTGATATAGATAGATAAAAAATATCATTATTAACTTTAAAAATAAGGTGTTCATTAGAGAAGATGTCCCCTATGCAACACCCTAATTTTTTTTAATATATTTCTGTTTAAATAAATTGTAAAGTTTTTGAATACATGCTTGACATACAACGTTAATATTAAAACAAACTAGGAAATATTGTAACAAATTCATTATATTTTATTGTATTAATAAGATAAAACACATTATAAAATTATTAATAAATTTTTTACTTAATTAAAATGTATTAGTCAATGTATAGTTTATAAGTACTAAATTTTTAGAAAAGCCATTTTATGTTTAAAAAAAAAAATTTCTTCAAAATTGGTTTTTATGAAAAATTTTATATGGATCTTATAATTTATTTATACCACTTTCAGTAACTATATTTTAGAAAAACTATATAGTTTCTAAATAATAATATCAAAATTTTCTTGGGGTGAAATTTTTGGATTTTTTTGAAAACATTGATTTCTTAGTGAATGGTGAAAAATAACGATTTTTATAAAACTATAGTTTCATCTCATTGAAATATCCCATTATTATTTCAATTTTATCTTAAATTAACATAGTAATCCTTGCATAACAGACTTAGCCCGATTGAGGAGGACTCAGTAAGTGTATCCAAGAGACCCGAGTTCAAATCGGGGGTAGAAACATAATTTCTAGGTTATTATAGTAGGTACAGTAGCAGGTAATCTCCAGTAATGTAGTACACTTTTGGGATTTCAGGCCACTGGTTTGGTTCTCAAGTCCTTCAAGGCCTTCTGGCCACCCAAGGCCTTTATGCCAGTAAGGCTTTCAGGCCACATCAAGGCATTCGGGATGCCTCAAGGCCTCCGGGCCACCTCAAGTCCTTCAAACCACCTCAAGGATTTCAGACCACCTAAAATTGTGCTTAATGGAATAGATAGACTATACAAGGATCATACTCCAGATGAGGATTCAGATCAGGTGCATTTTCTAGAGGAGACGCTAACGGATTTGGAGGAAAGAGAGGGTACAACATTACAATCTGGACCAGCCTATGTATGCATGAGAAGCCTGGCCGAGAAACCATGTGAAGGTGGAGAGCTGACATCACAATGTAAAATCCGGGGATGAGAAGTTTCAAGTAGTTATAGTCTGGATATTTCCTCTAAGACCTACGAGTCATGTAATTTCTAAGCCTACCAGCCTTGTAAGGGTTCCCCATCATTCCATGAAAGGGGTATTATCAAAAAAATCAATACAAATAAGGCCTTGGATCCATTCATACATATAAATCCTTTAATTTTATATAATATGATTAATTATATAGGAATCATCATTAAACATTATTTTGTTATAAGTTCATTTTTGGGCAAAAAATCACATTTTTTTCAAAAAACTATTTTTATGTGCGCAAAATGTGTTAATTTTAATTAATTAAATAAATCCCTAATAAATAAATATTTTAATTAACTTAATAGGCTATATATTAAATAAAATTATCTCACATTCATTTTATGATTTTTACCATGCATATAATAAGAATAAATACAATTTTATGTATTAAAAAATATTTTTCTAAAAAAGATTTGTGTTCTGTTTTGCACAATTATTTTAAAATAGACTACTGCCACTAAAATAAATTTAGTATTTAAAAATTAATTCCATATTTTTTATAATGAGTATAAAATTTGGTAAAAAAATCCCTTCTTCTTTTTGTCCATTATAAATATTAACCTTTGTAAATGTTTGTCACCTTGATAAGGGTAAAACAGGTAAAACATGTTTAAAATTTGGAATAAGGGTTTAAATTTCCCAAAAACATTTTTTTATCCAATTATATGAGTGTAGTTTTACCATTAAAATAAAATTATAGAAAACATGTCCACTTTGGGAGTTTTTTCTTTTATTATGACCTTTAAATTATTTTAAGAAAAGAATATATACAAAATATATTTCTCTTGAATTTTATATATCTAAAATTTTTATATAAGGATTAAAAGCCATTATGTTCAGTTATAAATATTTATTTGAAATTTGAATTAAATTTTTTTATCATATTAATTTATTTTTTATTTTTAGTTATTGAATAATTACCTTAAACTCTTACACAACAACGATACCGTTTTTATTCAATTAACATAAAAATGTTATAATTTATTTTTATTAAAAGAAATAAAATTTGGATGAATAATTATGTTCTCATAAATTTATATATAAATATAACATATTATGGATTTTTGAAAGTTTTATATTTAAATTCCTTTGTTGTATTTTTGTTTTCAATGTCAAAGTAAATGAGTTGTTTCAAAATGAAATTAATGATGTTTTAAAATAAACAATATTATATTAAATAATTTAAAATTCATGAATATCCTATATTCAGAAATATTAAAGTTATATGTTTATAAATATCAACCATTCCCCATTTATGGGTCACTTTTTCTTTTATTATAACATTATTGACCCCTGAATAAGAAAAAAAAATTCGTTATTGTTGTAATTTCCAAAATGATTGATAGGGGTTAAAATTAAGTGATATGGGTGAAAACATAGAGAAAACATGTCAAAAATTTATTATATTAGAGGATTTAGAATCATTATAATCTTATATTCTAATTATATCAAATTTTTTTCATTTTTCCTAAAAATTAATTTATATTAATTTAATGATTTATGTAATTCCCAGAGTGGACATTCCCTCGCTTATAAAAGGTAACATCATATCCTTCAATATTAACAATGTTTTAACCTTATATATCATCCAATAAAACCTTAATACCTTACTATATTCCTTCTACACATCTTATAGATTCTATTCTTTACAAAATACCATCTTTCCAAGGCTTATGGTGTAAACCAAAAAGGGTTTCTCAATGAAGTGGTATAACTCTTAACCGAGCATTTTCAATTTAATTTATTCTTATACCACCTATAAATATATGGTTCAATTATAAAATAATGAATTAATTATCTTAATTATAATTAATATTTATTATTATTATAGAGCATCCATTATACATATTCTTTTAATCAAATCGAAAATCATAACATCACTACTATGTACGTGTGGACCACCACCTCTATGAAGTAATGTGATTTGTTTTTCATTTTCACTTTACATGAATGGAAATAAGGATAATTTTAGTTAATATATATTATATATAATTATATTTTAGTGAAAAATAATTATTTAACTTTTTTCAATCCATTCCTCAAAAAATGGAAATAGTGTTCTTGCGTACGTATAGAAAACTACCACCATTGATAGTATAATTCAGTTTTTATCACTACATTTTATTGATGAATATATAAAAATAATTAATATATATTTTACTTATATCATGTTTAAAATATTTAATATGATGTGACTATGATCAAAATACGGGGTCCAAAACATCATAATCAAAACTTCCATGAAAAATGAAATAGTTACTTGGAAATGGTGATTTTAATAACGAATTATTAATAAATTGGTGTTGAAATTTTATAAGTGGAACATATATGATATTATAAATATTTAAATTATTTTATTATAAAATTATAATAAAATTAAATTTATTATATATGATGTTATAATACTTTCAAATAAATTGGAGCTTTAGGTAAGGGTTTTATGTTACAGCCTCATTATTTATAGGGATTATTTATGATTAAGTTTTGGATGAGAAAATTTCAATATATAACTCTCAAAAATCTCATTATTTTTCTTATACTCTATTTATTTATATAAATTACATTTATTCCTTCCATTTTTTTCTCTTTATGTACTCGAGATACCAAAAGAATATTTTTAATGGAATCCGACTTTATTTACCACTTCGATCAAAAATCCTTTTTATTCTATGTCCATGTCTTCTAAAAATGTTTTCAAGAATGTTTTTACTATTCTATAATTATTTTTTAAATTATTTTTTACCCATGATTTAATTTTTATAAAATGAGTTAAAATTACTTTTATTGTAGTTTTCTGAATAAGGTACTTTTGATGTTTTACATTAAATGTGAAAGTATTGTTTGTTTTAATATATATAAAATGAATGGACTTCCACACAATCAAGACCACTCAATTCTTTGAATATTACCTTACCATTTTCCAAGGATCTTTCAAAATAAAAAATTTTACACAATATTTAGTAATTTTTTATATTCTAAATAAGTTATTTCAATGTGAAAAGGGTATGTTTCTCGATAAATATTCCAAGGGATATTTTAAATTCATTTTAATCTAAAATGAAATGTGTTTCCGTTACTTATTTTTTAATGGGTATATGAACCAATGATACCATCCTTATTATTTCTCTTGATGGTTTATTATTATTATTATGAGATATTTATGAAATCCATTTATCTTCCACGAGTTATGTTATAATAAAATGTGGAAATGTTTATGAAACTAATTTCATTTCCACGGGTTGAGATATACGACTAATGATTCATGATCTTTTCACACACATATAAATAGATTATGATTATGTGACTAGTGGGACCATAATTAAACATCCCTCTACTGCATTTTGGTAAATATTGAAAATCGTGAGATAAATATGTTTTGCATGAACATAATTTAATTTTCACAATTTTATACAAAAACCTGGTTTTTATGTCTATAATATTATGAGTGGACTTGGTTTTCATATCCATAATATTATATATGGTCCTAGTTTCATGACCATAAGCTTAGTGAGGTCCTGATTTATTTTCCTTAACTGAATGAGTGAACCTATTTCTATATATACAAGTTCATAATGTTATAAGATTATGTTTATTTCCAGATTCATATGTCTATGTTATTCTCTCATGAATCATGACTGATTGTTGATGATTTTTCACTCTTATGAATATTGTCTATTATTATTATAATGTTTATTCCATGGATCACTTTTATGATCTATTACATATTGGTTATGAAAATTTTAATTTACAATCATTATATCATTCACTTATTCATATATTATTCTTATGTGTCATAAATGATCGATATCTTCTATGTTTACCCTTATAGAGAATCTGAGATCACCATTTCTTATGTTTCCTTTCATCGGGGTAAGAATAAAGATTTTTATTATGGTATACCCGAGAATCATTTTATGTGGGAAATGTTAGATATATTTCATGAAATAATATTTTTATTCATCTAGTCTCCAAATACACTAAACCATTAAGGTTATAGTGTGGATCGTAATTTTATGTGGTGGATACTCAACTAAAATGATGTAATATTTATGTATTCAAGTCTTTAGTAACTATAGTTTCTATCAAATTAAGGATTAGTCAATATTTTGAGATTAGGATTAGGGGAAATGGTGTAAACCTTGAGGATAATATAATGTATAGGATAAAAACCTACAGTTTTGGTAAGTAAGAGATTATATGGTTTTCCTAAAAATACATCCATTTTTGGATACTACAAGTGGGTGGGGTTTTGGCACAGATGCATCTAACTATAATAACCCTAATAAGAGTTTGATAAGTATATCTTAGACATCATTCTAGTGAATAGTGAGTATGCTCTTACTATGAACCAAGTTTGACACTCCTGATGGATATTCTTGGGTTAAATCACATTGTACTTCTGAAAAATTATGAAGGATTTCAATAAATGATAACCAGGGATGTCCTAGGATAAACCTAATGTCTCATAGATTGAAAATAGTGTTTCATGATTTTGACAACTTATAAATTATTTTTCATGATTATATGATTTCTCACTATGATTTTTGTTTCACTCACTATACTTTTTGGTTTTATCCAATTGTTGTAACCCAAAGGAATCATGTGAACAATGAATATGATAACCAATGAAATAATTATCCTCATGAGTAACCAAATGGATTAGGAGATAGGATGCAATATTTTTTTACTATTCTCACTCAAATATCTTAATATATCACTTCTACGAAGTTGTGTTTTCCCAACGCTTTTATACCAACGGTTCTTCAGAAGCGTTGGTATAGGGGTCCTTTACCAATGGTTTATTCAAATCATGGGTAAAGGTTGGTTTAGTGAAGGATTTCCCAACGTTTTAAAGAAATTGTTAGGAAATCCACAACATTTTCACTCTTTACCAATGGTTTGTACAAACCGTTGGTAAAGGCCATGATTTTCCCAACAGTTTTTAAAAAATATTGGGAAAGGTCCCCCCAATTACAGCAAACCCGCCCCCGATTACACAGAAGCACAAAACTCATTTCCCCCGATTTTCAGAAGGCCTCGCTCAGTTGAACCCTAACCCGAGGTCTTCCATCTGATCGGCTAAAACTCCTCAATCCAGGTTAGACTCCTTAAACATCTTCCCAAATACAAACATAGAATCCCTCTTCCCCTGATTTCTCCATTTATTTCAATATCTAGAAAGATCACATCATTATTCCCAATTTCTAGGGATTTTGGAAAATTTTATGATTCACACTATTTAATATTGAATCAATGAATAATACTTGATTGGAAGATGTTTGTGAGTATATAGTAGATAGTTTATAAACTATCCTTTAAAAGTGTCATTGTTTTGTGTTCTTTATGATGTGTATAGTATCATTAACATAATTTGTTATTAATCTCAAATTTAAAAATAAATTTTTCTGTCTATACTTTATAAAATTAAATCTTTTTATTATCCATGAACAACCTATTAGTGTAGAAGCCTAAAATTTATCCACCCATGGGGTGCACTTGACTTGGGAATGTTTTCCCCCAAATACCCAGCGTCCTAACTCCTAGTAGGTCCGATTTCAGACCTAATCCAGACCTCCTCCCGATGTATTCTCGGCCACGAAAACCTTCCAGTCTAAGATCCCTCTTCATCCAAAAAAAATTATTTCTACACTTCAAATTAGTAAGTGTTATCTTAGTTTTAGTGTTCTTCATCTTTTTATTTTATGATTGATGTTTTGAATTTGGTTAAATTAGAGATATTTCTATTGGAGTACCGAACCCTTTGTTTGTTTTATGTTTTTTTCTTCACATTATACATTGTAAATGGTCTATTTAGTGGGGTTTGTTTATTGCAGGGGTAAAGGGTTTGTTTTTTGTTTTTTATTTTTTGTTTTGTGGGGGTGGGCTGTCCAGGTGGGGGTGTGGGTTGTCCAAGGGGGGTGGGGGTGGGTTGTCCTGGAAACCTCGTACCCCCTGGACAGCCCCCCCCCCCCACTCCAGGAAAGCCCCCCCAACCCCCTGGACCCCCCCCCCCCCCCCCCCGACACCCCTAGACAGCCCCGCCAACCTCGTCGACAGCCCGCCCACCCCCTGGACACCCCGTACCCCCTAGACACCCCCCCCTGTGGACAGCCTGCCCACCCCCTGGAAACCCCTCCCCCTGTGGATAGCCCCCCACCCCTGTTGACAGGTCGCCCACCCCCTGGACAACCCCTTCCCCCTGGAAAGCCCCCCTAACCCCTGGACACCCATGACCCCGTGGACAGCCCCGCCACCCCCGTGGACAGCCCACCCACCCCCTGGACAGCTCGTACCCCCTGGACAGCCCCCCCCCCCCACCCTTATGGACACCCCCCCCCCCCTGACACCCCCGACCCCACTGGATAGCCCTGCCATCCCTATGGACTGCCCGACCACACCATGTAGATAGCCTACCCCCCCCCCCCCCCCCCGCCCCCATGGACCACCCGCCCACCCCTCCCCCTGGACACCCTGTACCCCCCCTGGACAGCCTCGCCCACCCCCTAGACACCCCTCTCACCCCCTTGGACAGCCAGCCCACCCCCTAGACTCCCTCTACCCCCCTAGACAGTCTGACCACCCCCGCGGACAGCCCTCCCACTTGGACACCCTGACCCCCCTAGACAACCCCCCACCCCCTGGACACCTCCAACCCCCCTAGATTGCCCTGCCACCCCCTAGACACCCTGCACCCCCTGGACAGTCCCTCCCCCTTGGTAAATGTATGTGATCACTCAAATTATCAACTAAAATATAAAATTTCTTCGATCTAAAATTTAGTCAACTCCTGAATAATTCTCCTCCACAATTGTACATGATCTTTTACACTCATGTATATTTATTCCAAGATATTTTGTTATAAATATAGTATTTTTTTGTCTTTTATATTATGATTCTCATATAGAGTAGTGTGTCAATTATGGTTTCATATAAAGTGAAAAATTCTCGTTTAATTAAATATATTTTAGATGAAACTTCAATCTTATTGAATTGGTTTTGACGAAAAGACTTATAACAATTATTTTTTTACAGAATGGGTAGAAGTTGGATGTATGAAACTGATCGGATCTCAAGCGATTTTCAAAACAATTTGGAGAGATTTTTCATTTCACAATGCTTCAGATAGTGGTCGCATACAATCCCCGTGTTCCATTTATGTTTGGAGACCTTGGTTGAGCCATAAATAAGTCATCTACCACATAACCAAATATGGTTTTCAAGGAAACTACTATGTGTGGTATCACAATGGGGAGAAAATGAAATATCAAATTTCTGATGATCCAAATGAGAGGACTGGAGTAGAGAATTTGTTATATGACCGGTTTCTATTTATTCATCATCATGAAAACGAAAGAATTCCGACCCAAGAAGACTTCAATATGAGAACACATGATGCATCTAATGAAAATAATGATTTTGTCAGGGTGAACAAATTTAATGATGCTGGCATGACTCCAGTATATCAACAATACAATAAAATGAAAATATTGGAATTTTTAATCCGATTGTTTCATGGGAAAACAATGTATGGGATTTCTAAAATAGTAATCAATTACATTCTTACCTTCTTGAAGGATTTACTTCTAGATGATGCAGATATTCCCTCAATCCACTATATGGCATGGAAGTTAATTGAGGAACTTGGATTTTCAAGAATCACAATCCATGCTTGCTTGAAATATTTCAATTTATTCTGGGAGGAAACCGCTGAATGAAATGATTGTATAAAATGTGACACATCTCGCTGGAAGTCAAAATCTAATAGAACACCATCCCGCATGCCAAAGAAAGTAATGTGGCACTTTCCATTGATCCCCAAACTTGAGAGTATTTTTATGTCTGATGAAATATTTATAAAAATGATATGGCATGATACCGAGAGAAATAAGACTAATGATGAGTTGGTTCACCCTACAGATGGATTTTCATGGCAGATATTTGATGCTCGATATCCTGATTTTACAGCTAACGTGCTTAATGTGAGGTTGGGTCTTTCATGCAACGGTTTTAATTTGTTTGGGCAGATGCTTACTTCGCACAGCACATGGCCTGTTTTTATAAACATTTCTAATCTTCCCCCATGGTTGTGTATGAAAAAACCTTTCACTTTCATGAGTATACTAATATCTGGCCCTTCTGATCCTGGCATTGATATTGACGTATACATGAAACCTTTAATAGAAGAGTTGAAACTTCTTTTGGATGTGAGTGTGTGATTATACGATGCATATTCGAAATACATATTTTAGATGCGTGCTTCACTTATGTGGACGATCAATGATTTTCCGGCATATGAAATGATGTATGGATGGAACACAAATGGAAAACTGTCATGTTCTGTTTGAATGAAGAATACACAATCCATAAGACTGAATCATTGTTGTAGTTTCAATTTTATGGTACATCATCGATTCCTTCCAATGGACCATCCATATTGAAATAGTCATTGAAGATTTGATAATACCATAGAGACTGATGATCCACCTCAACGTATGTCTGGAACTGATGTGCTTAATGAATTGAAATATTTCATTTTTTCATTCAGGAAGGGTCATATGAAATTTGGAAAGAGAAATAATGTTTCCACTGAAACCTGTTACAATTAGAGTAAGAGGAGTATCTTTTTTGATTTTCCTTATTATTCAACCAATTTGTTACGTCATTTCTTAGACGTAATTCACATTTAAAGGAATATATATTAAATGTTGCTTTTAATACATCTAAATTTTAAGGGAAAGACAAATGAGGATTTACGGCCTAGGTATGACTTGGTGGATTGGGGCATCATACCAGAATTGCATCTTGTGCATAACAGTGAATATAAATGGAAAGTTCCATGTTCTTCTTATGTGATGAAACCTATGGAAAAAAACAATTTCTGGAAGTATTAAAGACTATTATAGTTCCTGATGGCTATTCAAGAAACATATCTAAACGGGTCAATAGAATATAGTTGAAGCTAAAATCATTGAAGACTCGTGATTATCACGTTCTTCTGCATGAGTTGATTCCATAAAAATCCTTCATATTTTTTCCAATAATGTAAGGGTGACTGTTATTCAGTTGTGTCATTTGTTTAGAGATATTTTTGGTAAGAAGTTTTCCAAGTCTTTCTTGCAAAAAATGTTGACAGATGCCCCATTAATTTTGTGTGAGTGGGAGAAAATATTTCCTCAATCATTTTTCACATGCATGGTGCATCTAACTTTCCATATTCCCACTAAAATACTTCTCAGAGGACCTGTTTCTTTTCATTGGATGTATCCAACTAAAATAAATATGTACACATTAAAGTCTTATATCCGAAATATTAATCATCCCGAAGGTTCTATCGTGAATGGTTACTTGGATCAAGAATGTATGGATTTCTGCTCAATGAATTTTTCTGATCTTACTACAAGAATAAACATACCAATGATAAATAAAGAAGAACAGTATGAGAAAATTGAACCCAATTTTCCATCACTTCCTCAAACAGGAGGAATTCCTGGATCATATACATTGACTACATTAAGCCTTGAAGAGCGGGAGATGCCACATCGCACTGTTTTGTTCAACTGTGATTTGTTCGATGACTACATCAGGTAACTAAATTGAATATGTATATCTTACATATATATCTATTAATCTATTCATATTTATTATCTACAGGGAACATAAAACAATGATAAATAGAAAGCATCATTTGTGATCTTTGAGAAAGAGGGAGTATTTTCATAGCAAAGAGTTTTCTGGTTGGTTAAAATTGAAGGTAAATATATTACTATTTAAAATAATTAAATCAATATTTAATTAAGTTTAATATTCATTTATATTGTAGGTATTGAGTTTTCATACTGACTCTGTCTCTGTGGAAATAAGATCTTTGGCTTTTAGTCCTAATACCGTGGTTCGTGATTGTAAATCAATTGTTATTAATGGGTACAAATTTATTGTCACTGAACAAGAAAAGAACATGAGAACACTACATGATGGTGTTATGGTTACAGCCACAACAGGTTGTTATGCCAGTGCACCAGATAGTAGATCGCGATTTGAAAATGTGGGTTATTATGGAGTTGTTGAAAAAAATAGTAATATTGGATTATTACTCTCATGGATGAGTCACGATGATGAAATGACATTGTTTTGATTCGATGATGGGACATGGCACATTTATTGATGATTGTGGATTTCGAGTAATTAATATGACTCACACACTTGCTACCGAAGAACCATATGTATTGGAATCAATGGCTAAACATGTTTTTTATGTCAAAGACCAACTTCGACCTGAATTTGGTGTCATAGTTGAAGTAATTCTAAGACATATTTTTGATGATGGTGATGATGGAATTGACATTATACCTACTGCCATTGGAAGCAATCTATTTATTTCTTTTGATGAATCTTATAGCCCAATTGTCAGAGTTGATTATGAACCTAAAGTTGTGGTGGAAAATATATAGAATCATCCATCCATGTTCTCAATTCTTTTGGTTTACCTCGAGTTGGGTTGTTAAGGATGGTACTATTCAAATTGATTTAATATTGATTACAAATATGTTGTATCCAATTTGACCATTATGTTCATTTTCAATGTTTATTGGTTGGAATTTTTATTTGAATTACATTTTTTAATTTGGAATTGAACTGTATTTAACCTATGAAACCCACATTTCTAACTTGGTGAACATTTCAATGCTTCAACTATGATTTTTATAAAATTTGTACGACTCTAAGACCTCTCTTTTACATTTTACTAGTTAATGAACATAATGGTTTGTATTCTTTTGAAAAACATTTATTGAAACCAGCATCATCTACCTAAGCTAAAAAAATTAAATTTTTCCTTAATTTTGGAAACTGCTTTACCACTTATGAATCTGGTAGAATCAATGTTACATGATTTTAATAGACTTATGACAATTAGTAAATAATCATCCTATTAAAAATTAAAATTTTCCCCTCATTTATTTTGTTTTTTGGGTTACACATTAGTTATCCTTTTCTATTTACTTCCATATTTTTTTCAAATGAAGGAAATTGAAACCAATTGAAGAGAGGTGACGAAAACATATTATGGACAATAGTCATCGCATGGCTGAGCTGGGCATTCCACCACTAGTGCCTACAGTGAGTACTTTATTTAAAATATATTTATTTAAATAATATATAATGTCATGTGATTAATTTTTTTTTAACATTTTTTCAGGATCCATCTATTAAGCGACAGTTATTCGATGAACAGCCTAGTAGTGGTCCCAGTACTCGGGGTGTTCGTACAAGGGGGTGGTACGGGAGCTAGACGATCTGGTCGGCATACCCGATTAGACCATTCCCCTCCAATTGACATACCATCCATCCCACATTCTAATCCTAGTGTTCCATTAGGGACACATGGGATATTTAGACCTCCCATGTTTTCACCACACTTTACATCTGAGCCTCCTCACCCATCTGTACCATTTCCGATGATGATTCCCACTCCCCATCCAATATTTGGCCATCCATCATTGTCATCTTCTTTTACTTCTACTTCATTCTCTCTGGGCTTTTATATTGCATCTTCTTCGACTACTGCTCAGCCAGAGTCTGTCCCTGCGGAGCATACATTGGGACCCACTCCATCTATACAGGGTGTTCCTTCAGTTTCGGCGGATCCAGCATCGCCCATTGATCAGACTACCGCAGGTATAATTATACAACCCTAACAAATTGTTACAGCATTATCTATTTTCATTATAAAATGTATTGATAAAATATTTGTTTTTATTTCATAACAGATACATCTACTAATAGGAGGCATGTGCGGGGGGATACACGCATGCGTTCGGTGTGGAACTACCACAGGCAGTTGATAGTGGACTACAATGAAGATAGTCAGATGATTGAAAAATCAGGGCAGCAATGTCGGAGTTTTTTGGCAATGCTTTCCAAATACTCCGACATCATTCCTGTCAGCCCACTCTCATGGAGACATCTGCCAAATGAAGTCAAGGATAAAGCATGGGAAGAGATATGGGTAAAAAAATCTGTTGTATTTAATGCAATATATTAATTTTTCTATTGATATGAATTAATTTTTTTGTTTCAGCTATGGTCCCTATCGTGGATGGTTTTCCATTAGAACAGTATCAACTGATGATTACTCATTGGGTGACTAGCCAATTTACGGTATTAATCAAACTAGAAATATTTAAATGAAAATTTTCATGTTTTTCATTAATACTAATTATTGAATTTTATTAAGGATGCATCTAGAAGAAATAAAAAAATATTGATGCTAAGAAATACATCCACACATTGGTATGTACTATGATGCCAGATCATGAGAGACAGCTGGTATGATAGTTTATAGTCTTTCTTTACGACTTGCAGTTTCTATTGCTTCCTATGTAATTTATTCGATTGCTAATGTTTTTATATAATTTTAGTTATGAAATTACTATTTTTTTGGTATCCTATTTTTAATTATGGTTTCCTACATTCAATGTCATTTTGGAGGCATAAATTGAATATAGTAGGACGTGTGCCTTGAGGAAAACTGCCTTGATCGAGTATAAAGAATAAATATGGAAGTTTGGTTAATGAACTGACTCAGAAAAAGATTGTATGTTTTACTTTTTAGATTTAAAATTTTAATGTAAAGACCCTTAAAATTCAAGGGAAATTTTTTCTTAATTTTCTTTGGAATTTTACAAGAGCGCGGTTTCTGACGGCACCTGATTCCGAGGCCCGGAGTGCCCGGAATCATTTTCCAAAGTTTGGCTCGGGTACGTTCAGTGAATGAACGAGCGGGAATTTCTAACTTTTGAACCGGTGCCTGGAATCAAATTCACAGGGCACCGATGAACTCGCAGCGCCGAAATTCGCTTAAGGGGAGCTTTTCCGAGGTCGCGTTTATTGCGGGTTGAAAGTTAGTTTTTGGGTTTTAGAATAAGTTAAATAAAATTTGTTGAATACAATTTTTATTTTAACTTGTTGTTTTTTTTTAAAACCTCCCAAAGGGAGTTAGGGGTGGGACCCACAACCACTTCACCTCCCTTGGGAGGATTAAGTGTGTTGGGGCCCACATGAACCCCAACTCCTCAACTTCTCTCAAAACCTCCCCTTTAACCCTTTTCAATTAATGTTTGACAACTTGGTTTAATTAATTAAGGTGGGTTGTTTTGAATTTCAAACCTTTGAAATTCAAGTTGTTATTTCTGTAAATAAAATAAGCCTTAGCTTATTTTATTTTGGTTAGCCACCTTGAGAGGATTTGAGAGCTCCTTCTTCTTCTTCAAACATTGACGAAGAACACGAAGAACACTCAAGCTCCGATGAAGAACGTTGCTCCTCTCTTCTTTGTAGCCGGTTGTTTCCGAAGATCGACGACGCCTTCCGTATCAACGAAAGGGAATGCCGCTTCCTCCTCGGACTTCCTTCGTCGGCTTACGAAGATTCACCAACGATGTACCTCTTCGGACATACCTCTTCATCAACGGAATTGACGAACGTTTACCGCGACGCCCGACCTCCGCGACGTTCGTCTTCCGCGGGTCGTTGATGAACATCGTACTTGAAACCGAGGTAGGGGTTTATTTATTGCTTTTGTTCATGATTTATACCCGAGAATATTTCTTCTTGAAATTTATCCAATTGTTAGCAATTAACGTGAGGGGGCCGGACCGTACGAACATGGCCGACCCTCCTCCATTTCATATTGATTTTTGTTGTGGATTGAGACGGGTGAGGCGCGGTGCCGTCACACCGTGCAGGATCATACGACAAGATATGTGCGGCGCCGTCGCGCCGCGTTGTAAAGTAATGCAAGGATGTGACGTCGTCGCGCCGCGTCGAAGAGAGTTGAAGGCGCCGCGGCCGGAGCGGGGCCGCGGTGGTGGGGCACGGTGTCATCGCACCGCGCCGAACGACGAAGGCCGCGGCCGGTTCCGGGCTGCGGCGGGACGAGAGGACCGGCGGCTAGCCGGGCCGCCGGTGTCGGAAGCTGGAAGGGGGGACCGGCCTTGCCGGTCCCATTGAGGAAGAACCGGCCAGCCATGTTGGGTCGGCCGGAAGGGAGAAGGACCGGGGGAATAAATTCCCCTGGCTGGCCAAAACTGGCCCCCAATAATGGGGGGCCGCGGTTACACTAAGGGGGGGGGGGTAGCGCCCCCCCCCCCCCCCCCGTTTTTTTTTTCAAAAGCAGGCCCCCACGAAGGGGGCTGGTTTTTCCAAAGGCGCGGCTTTCAGCCGCCCCGCCAGCAAAGAGGGGCGGGGGCCTTGCCCTTAGCACGTGGCACCCGAGCGGCGCCCAGGTCGCGCCGGACCGCGCCGCCGCGCCGGACCGGGTCGGGTCGACCCGGTTCGGGCCGACCCAAGGGGGGGTCGGCCCGGACCCGAACCCCCCATTTTCGAAACGACTTCGGTCTTTTGGCCATAACTTTAGCTACGGACCTCCGATTGATGAACCGTCAGTGGCGATGCGATCCTTGGATCGAGACGGTCGATTCGGTATATTGCACTCAAAGTTTAGGAATACTTTGAGTTCGGCCGGGTTGGTTCGTTCACGAAACCAACCGGGCCTTCAGAGCGGAAACGCTCATATCTTGAGCTACGGACGTCCGATTGACGTGCCGTCAGCTTTGTTGTGTTCCTCTTAGTGAGACGGATCTTTTGGCATACTCCGCCCGAGGTTTGGACGCAAGTGGAGTATGGTCAGGTTGGTTTTGCCTTAAAAACCAACTGGGTCCCTGGGACGAAAAAGCCAATAACTCTCAGACCGGGCGTCCGATCGACGCGCCATCTGTTGCGTTGAGTTCCTGTTGACGATATGGAACTTTCGGATACATCAACTCTGGACTTTGTGACAGTTGATGTATCAGCCTCTCGGCTCGTGGAGCGGACCCTCCTGAACGAGCTTGCTGTGTGCGGGAACCCTAGTGCTGGCTGCGACTGTGA
Organism: Viscum album; assembly: GCA_963277665.1. Taxonomy (NCBI): domain Eukaryota; kingdom Viridiplantae; phylum Streptophyta; class Magnoliopsida; order Santalales; family Viscaceae; genus Viscum; species Viscum album. Next base: position 1,782,463,572 of record OY728157.1, read on the forward strand.
CTGCTACTGCTACTGCTACTGCTACTACTACTGTGACTGCGACGACGACAGTACAGCGATCCTTAGTGGATTCGACGACGACGACTACAACACTCAGCGATCCTACGTGGATCAGTGCTACAGGTCCTGTGTGGGCCCGATCCTGTGTGGGTCCGATCCTATGTGGGTCTTTGCGCTCAGCGGTCCTGTGTGAACCAGCGCCTACAGGTCCTATGTGGGCCTGATCCTGTGTGGGTCTTTTGCGGGGGTTAGTTACCTATCGATCCTTCGTGGGTCCGACGAGTTAGATGGATCAGAGATCATCTTTATCGTCTTTCGAAGAAGTATACCTGTGTGAGCTGAATCCTGTTGTTTTCCTGTGTGGATTGTGTTGTGCTATCCTGTGTGGATTTCGTTTCGCTTTCCTGTGTGGAATACGTTTACTTTCCTGTGTGGACTGAGTTGTTCTTGGGCTTGGAGGTTGGAGCGTATTGGGATTGATGACTTAGGTATATGTATGGGCATATACCTAAGCAGTATCAGTTGTTACTTCGTGTTTGTATCTCACCTTTGTGGTTTATCCTTTGTGGATTTTGGGAGACCTTCAGGGGTCTCGGGGTCCCTACTGAGTAGCTTATACTCACCCCTGCACGGGCTATGCCCGCACTACGTTGTGTTGGTTGCAGACGACGGACAACGTTGATCTTGGCTGAGGCTTGCAGAGAAGGACGGTACCTGGAGGTGGACCACTGGGCGGGACGTGTTCGGAGCGGACGGCGGGACCCGAGGAGCAGTGGAGCTATCTGTACCCATCCTTCAGGTGGGATTTCCAGTGGACAGCTCAGTGTAGAGGATTTTACTTTACAGTTGCTATTTTCCCTTTCGATTTGTACTTTACTTTCAGTTTGGGTTTGTATACTGGCCCATTTACTTTTCCACACTTTCAGTTGTACTCTGTTTTTACTTAGTGTTTACTTTCTGCTTGCTTACTCTGTAGTGCTTGTTTACTTTACAAAGGCAATGCCTTCCCTTTTTACCGGTATTTATGCCTTGGTGCTAGTCGCCAGCCCCTGGCCTATGGAAGGTGGGCTTGGGGTAGTCACGGCACGGGACCCGAGGGTGGGTCGTGACAAATTGGTATCAGAGGAGTTCGGTTCTACCGTGAACTCTGATCTTTTCTATGTGAAGCAATAATGTTTAGCGTATTGAGTGTGGTTATCATTCCAGGGAGTCCAGTGTTGGTGCGGCGGCCGACGTATCCGTACAACAGGACCCTAACTTCTGATTTCCGACTTAATGCACGAAAACATTGATTGCGTGTGTGTTTCAAAGTTTTCTTTGTGATTAATTTATATCAGCTCACCAGGTATACTGTTCTGACCATGGCGCACCTATTTCCTTTTTAGGATGGCCCCACGACGGCAGCCAGCTAGGGTTCCGAGAGTCGAGTGTGACGACAGCCCACCGAGCGACGAGGCCTCGGTGCAGGGCCCTCTGTCAGCAGTGGCACCGGCGGTAGCTCTACCCGTCGAGCCACCGATGCTTCTAGTACCAGCCGCTGACGATGCACATCACCTTAGCGCACTGCATGAGTTTCAGCGCCAGCGACCACCCAGGTTTCGTGGGGAGATGGACCCCCATGCAGCAGAGGACTGGCTGGAGGCAGTAGTACGAGTTTTTAGGCTAGTGAGGACACCTGCAGACCTCATGGTGATCCTCGCTGCGAGCCTACTGCATGCAGCAGCGGGCTGATGGTGGAGCTTGATGCTCCAGGTGCACGATGAGGCATCTCTACTTTGGACGGACTTTGAGAGCCTCTTCCGCTCGGAGTTCGTCCCAGCCACCCTTCGTGCGGTGCGTATCCAGGAGCTTCTTTAGCTGCGGCAGGGAAGCATGACGGTCGCTCAGTACTCGGCGAGATTTACTTATCTCTCACGCTACTCGACCGACATGGTACGGGACCCATTCTTCCGGGCCCGGACCTTCAAGCAGGGATTGAGACAAGAGATCAGGGCTTCGCTGATCTCCCTCAGCATACCGACTCAGACAGGAGTACTGGAGCAGGCCCTTTTGATCGAGAGCTTCCTTGCTGAGTCTACACCAGCGCCGAGACCCACCGCAGGGCGGCACGTGGCAGAGTCATCTGCAGTAGGCAGTCGACGGATGACTCAGGGGTCCAGGCAGACCAGACCTTCAGGCAGACGACCTCAGGACACTGGCTCAGTAGTGCGGGGCACACAGCGTGGAGCCAGTCTTTCGAGAGGCAGGCAGTGCTACTCGTGCGGCGGGCAGGGCCACATGGCTCGTGACTGCCCGACCCGCCGTGCCGAGGAGCAGCAGACGGTTGAGGGACCACCGAGGCAGAGGCAGAGGGTCGACCGTGGCGGTCCGCAGGGAGGAGGCGGACGAGGCAGAGGAGCTGGCCGAGCAGCAGGTGGTGGGCGACGCTTTGAGGCTCTGCCACCACCACCACCAGGAGGTCCACCCCGACCACAGGGAGCAGGCGGGCAGAGGCAGGCATAGCTCCAGGCAGCAGAGGCCTACGACCACGGCGCACCCGAGATGATTCGAGGTACTATATGTGTCTATTCCACCCTTGCTGCAGTACTTATAGACACAGGAGCGAGTCACTCTTTCATAGCCGCTGCCCTTGTTCGGAGCTCAGAGATTCCGACAGAGCCGTTGGCTCGATCCTTGCGGCTAGTGACTCCTACGGGAGCAGACTTGACGATTACGCACTGGTGCTGGCAGTGTGAGCATACTCTAGGAGGCGAGAGCTTCGGTTGGGATCTTCTTGTAGCAGCGTCGAGGCCTTACGACGTCATCTTGGGCATGGATTGGCTATCTACGGTCCATGCGCAGATTGACTGTTTTAGGCGCAAGGTGCGATGTGTACGCACCGACGGGAGCAGGTTCACCTTCACCGGAGAGAAGGGAGCCTTTGCAGCACAGGATGGACTTCCGCGGAGGAGAGGACAGCCCATTACTCATTAGTTGGCTAGCCTCATCCTTGGAGCAGTTGACGTGCGGAGTCCTGGTTTTCCTGCAGTGGTGGATCAGTTTGCGGACTTTTTTCCCGACGACGTTCGAGGGATACCTCCTCGCAGAGAGGTAGACTTTTATATTGACTTGTACCCTGGGACAGCCCCGATATCCACTCCAACATATCGGATGGCCCCCGCCGAGCTTCGAGATCTACGAGTACAGTTGGAGGACTTGCAGGGCAAGGGGTTCATCCGACCCAGTGTTTCACCCTGGGCTTCCCCGATATTGTTCGCCAAGAAGGCGGACGGGAGCTTGCGACTTTGTGTAGACTATCTTCACCTAAACCAGGTGACGGTGAGGAACAAGTATCCACTACTGAGGATTGATGACCTCTTTGATCAGCTAAAGGGAGCACGGTGGTTCTCGAAGATAGACCCCAGGTCAGGCTATCATCAGCTCAGAGTCAGAGATGAGGACGTGTAGAAGACGACCTTCAGATGTCGGTATGGCCACTATGAGTTCTTAGTTATGCCTTTCGGCGTAACCAATGCTCCAGCAGTGTTCATGGCTCTCATGAACAGGATCTTTCAGCCATACCTTGATCGGTTTGTCGTAGTCTTCATCGACGACATTATGATTTACTCTACGACTGAGGAGGAGCACGCCTATCACTTGCGAGTTGTACTAGACACACTCCGAGAGCACCAGCTTTATGGTAAGCTCTCTAAGTGCCAGTTCTGGATACGGTAGGTCCACTTCTTGGGACACGTTATCTCTGAGGTGGGAGTTGCAGTGGATCCTGCGAAGATCGAGGCTGTGTTAGCATGGGAGCCACCCAGGAGCGTGACTGAGGTTCGGAGTTTCTTGGGGCTAGTTGGATACTATCGGAGATTCGTGCCAGACTTCTCTAGAGTTGTGGCACCACTCATAGCTTTGATGAAGAAGGGGAAACCCTTCGTGTGGTCAGACAGTTGTCAGCAGAGCCTCCAAGAGCTGAGACAGAGATTGACCAGTGCACATATCTTGAGGTTGCCTGAGGAGGGAGTAGGGTACATAGTCTACTGTGATGCATCAGGGACCGGACTCGGATGTGTTCTAATGCAGGAGCGGGTAGTGATCGCCTATGAATCACGTCAGTTGAGGCCGCATGAGCAGAACTACGCTACCCATGACCTGGAGTTAGCAGCAGTGGTCTTCGCTCAGAAGACATGGCGACACTACCTGATGGGCGAGCGCTTTACAGTCTTTTCTGATCATCAGAGTCTCCGTTATATCTTCTCGCAGAAGGACCTGAACCTGAGACAGCGGTGATGGCTTGAGTTCCTCCAGGAATATGACTTTGAGATAGTCTATACTTCTGGGAAGGGGAACGTAGTAGCCGATGCCCTCAGCAGGAGGACGGGCATTCAGCTACTTGAGGAGGCGACGGAGCAGCTAGCCTCTTTGCAGATATCCTTCGTGGATAGAGATGGAGCAGCCTTCCTCCAGTCTCTCACAGTCACCCCTCCACTACTACAGCGGGTCAGAGAGGCACAGCGTGAGGACGCTGACTGTGAGACACGACGTGCACAGATATCCTCGGGTCAGGCACCTGATGGTTTCTCCCTTGGTGTAGAGCACGACATCCTTTTCAGAGAACGTACCATGGTACCAGTCGCTTTGCGAGAGGAGGTTCTAAGAGAGTTTCACACTTCTCCTTTGGCGTTACATCCTGGAGTGGCGAAGATGTACCAAGATCTCAGACGACAGCACTGGTGGTCGGGCATGAAGAAGGTTGTAGCAGAGTTCGTTTCTCGATGCCTCACCTGCCAGCAGGTGAAGGCAGAGCATCAGGTACCAGTAGGCTTGGTACAGCCCTTGGAGGTCCCGGAGTGGAAGTGGGATGGCATATCTATGGACTTCGTGACTGGACTTCCACGCACTTCCAGAGGTCACGACTCCATTTGGGTGATTGTTGACCGACTCACCAAGTCGGCACACTTCTTACCCATCAGAGAGCAGGGCTCAGTGGAGAGCTTGGGACGTCTCTACGTTCAGGAGATTGTGCGGCTCCACGGTGTGCCATCATCTATCGTCTCCGATCGAGATGCTCGATTTACTTCCCGTCTTTGGAAGGGGTTACAGGAGGCGTTCGGGACGCGGCTACGTCTGAGCACAACCTTTCACCCTCAGAAGGATGGTCAGATGGGGAGGACCATCCAGACTCTCGAGGACATGCTCCGCGCATGTGTCCTCGACTTTGGTCGTAGCTGGGAGGACCACCTACCCTTGGTGGAGTTTGCGTACACCAACAGCTACCACTCCACCATCGGGATGGCACCGTACGAGGCGTTGTACAGCCGACCTTGTAGATCTCCTTTGTACTGGACAGACCCTGGGGAGTCAGCACTTGTGGGACCGGAGATGGTCCAGGCCACGACAGAGAAGGTCCAAGTCATTCAGGAGCGGATGAGGATAGCTCAGAGCCGGCAGAAGTCATACGCTGATAGGAGGCGGAGGCCACTAGAGTTTGAGGATGGCGACCACGTCTTCTTGCGGGTCTCACCTCGACGTGGTATACGGAGATTTGGCCGTGGCGGCAAGTTATCTCCGCGCTTCATCGGACCCTTCCAGGTCCTCAGCAGGATTGGCGAGGTGGCTTATCGCCTGGCTCTACAACCTCAGTTGCACCGAGTGCACGACGTCTTCCACGTATCTCAGCTGAGAAGATATGTGCACGACCCGACGCACATCATTGACCATGGGGAGCTTGACGTTGACGATGAGGCGACTTTTACGGAGGTCCCGATGGAGATAGAGGATCGACAGGAGAAGGTCCTACATGGGCAATCGATTCCTCTTGTGCGCATCAGATGGCAGCACGGGAATCTCCAGGAGAGCACATGGGAGCGGGAGGCTCAGATGCGTGCTCAGTACCCTCTTTTGTTTCCCTAGTTTTTGATGTATCTTTACGGGGACGTAAAGCCTTGAGGTGGGAGTAATGTAAAGACCCATAAAATTCAAGGGAAATTTTTTCTTAATTTTCTTTGGAATTTTACAAGAGCGCGGTTTCTGACGGCACCTGATTCCGAGGCCCAGAGTGCCCGGAATCATTTTTCGAAGTTTGGCTCGGGTACGTTCAGTGAACGAACGAGCGGGAATTTCTAACTTTTGAACCGGTGCCCGAAATCAAATTCCGAGGGCATCGATGAACTCGCAGCGCCGAAATTCGCTTAAGGGGACCTTTTCCGAGGTTGCGTTTATTGCGGGTTGAAAGTTAGTTTTTGGGTTTTAGAATAAGTTAAATACAATTTGTTGAATACAATTTTTATTTTAACTTGTTTATTTTTTAAAACCTCCCAAAGGGAGTTAGGGGTGGGACCCACAACCACTTAACCTCCCTTTGGAGGATTAAGTGTGGTGGGGCCCACACAAACCCTAACTCCTCAACTTCTCTCAAAACCTCCCCTTTAACCCTTTTCAATTAATGTTTGACAACTTGGTTTAATTAATTAAGGTGGGTTGTTTTGAATTTCAAACCTTTGAAATTCAAGTTGTTATTTGTGTAAATAAAATAATCCTTAGCTTATTTTATTTTGGTTAGCCATCTTGAGAGGATTTGAGAGCTCCTTCTTCTTCTTCAAGCATTGACAAAGAACACGAAGAACACTCAAGCTCCGACGAAGAACGTCGCTCCTCTCTTCTTCGTAGCCGGTTGTTTCCGAAGATAGACGACGCCTTCCGCATCAACGAAAGGGAACGTCGCTTCCTCCTCAGACTTCCTTCGTCGTCTTACGAAGATTCACCAATGACGTACCTCTTCGTCAATGGAATTGATGAACGTTTACCGCGACACCCGACCTCCGCGACGTTCGTCTTCCGCGGGTCGTTGACGAACATCGTACTTGAAACCGAGGTAGGGGATTATTTATTTCTTTTGTTCATGATTTATACCCGAGAATATTTCTTCGTGAAATTTATCCAATTGTTAGCAATTAACGCGAGGGGGCCGGACCGTACGAACACGGCCGACCCTCCTCCATTTCATATTGATTTTCATTGTGGATTGAGACGGGTGAGGCACGGTGCCGTCACACCGCGCAGGATCATACGACAAGAAATGCGTGGCGCCATCGCGCCGCGTTGTAAAGTAATGCAAGGACGCGACGCCGTCGCACCGCGTTGAAGAGAGTTGAAGGCGCCGCGGCCGGAGTGGGGCCGCGGCGGTGGGGCACGGTGTCGTCGCACCGCGCCGAACGACGAAGGTCGCGGCCGGTTTCGGGCCGCGACGGGACGAGAGGACCGGCGGCTAGCCAGGCCGCCGGTGTCGGAAGCTGGAAGGGGGGACCCGCCTTGCCGGTCCCGTTGAGGAAGAACCGGCCGGCCATGTTGGGCTGGCCGGAAGGGAGAAGGACCGGGGGAATAAATTCTCCCGGCTGGCCAAAATCGGCCCCCCATAATGGGGGGCCGCGGTTACACTAAGGGGGGGGGGGGGGGGGCAGCGCCCCCCCGTTTTTTTTTTTCAAAAGCAGGCCCCACGAGGGGGGCCGGTTTCTCCAAAGGCGCAGCTTTCAGCCGCGCCGCCAAAAAAGAGGGGTGGGGGCCTTGCCCCCCGCACGTGGCACCCAAGCGGCGCCCAGGCCGCGCCGCCGCCGGCCGGGCCGCGCCTCCGCGCCGCCGCCGGCCCGGCCACGCCGCCTCGCCGGACCACGCCGCCGCGCCGCCGCGCCGGACTGCGCTGTCGGCTGGGCCGGGTCGGACCCGGGTCCGGTCGACCCGGTTCGGGCCGACCCAAGCGGGGGGTCGGGCCGGGTCGGCCCGGACCCGGACCCCCCGTTTTCGAAACGACTTCGGTCTTTTGGCCATAACTTGATCTACAGACCTCCGATTGACGAACCTTCAGCGGCGATGCGATCCTTGGATCGAGACGGTCGATTCGGTATATCGCACTCAAAGTTTCGAAATACTTTGAGTTCGGCCGGGTTGGTTCGTTCACGAAACCAACCGGGCCTTCGGAGCGGAAACGCTCATATCTTGAGCTACGGACGTCCGATTGACGTGCCGTCAGCTTTGTTGTGTTCCTCTTAGTGAGACGGATCTTTTGGCATACTCCGCCCGAGGTTTGGACGTAGGTGGAGTACGGTCAGGTTGGTTTTGCCTTAAAAACCAACTGGGCCCCTGGGACGAAAAAGCCAATAACTCTCAGACCGGGCGTCCGATCGACGCGCCGTCTGTTGCGTTGAGTTCCTGTTGACGATACGGAACTTTTGGATACATAAACTCTGGACTTTGTGACAGTTGATGTATCAGCCTCTCGGCTTGTGGAGCGGACCCTCCTGAACGAGCTTGTTGTGTGCGGGAACCCTAGTGCTGGCTGCGACTGTGACTGCTACTGCTACTGCTACTGCTACTACTACAGTGACTGCGACGACGACAGTACAGCGATCCTTAGTGGATTCGACGACGAAGACTACAGCACTCAGCGATCCTACGTGGATCAGTGCTACAGGTCCTGTGTAGGCCCAATCCTGTGTGGGTCCAATCCTGTGTGGGTCTTTGCGCTCAACGGTCCTGTGTGAACCAGCGCCTACAGGTCCTATGTGGGCCCGATCCTGTGCGGGTCTTTTGCGGGGGTTAGTTACCTATCAATCCTTCGTGGGTCCGATGACTTAGATGGATCAGTGATCATCTTTATCGTCTTTCGAAGAAGTATACCTGTGTGAGCTGAATCCTTTTGTTTTCCTGTGTGGATTGTGTTGTGCTATCCTGTGTGGATTTCGTTTCGCTTTCCTGTGTGGAATACGTTTACTTTCCTGTGTGGACTGAGTTGTTCTTGGGCTTGGAGGTTGGAGCGTATTGGGATTGATGACTTAGGTATATGTATGGGCATATACCTAAGCAGTATCGGTTGTTACTTTGTGTTTGTATCTCACCTTTGTGGTTTATCCTTTGTGGATTTTGGGAGACCTTCAGGGGTCTCGGGGTCCCTACTGAGTAGCTTATACTCACCCCTGCATGGGCTATGCCCGCACTACGTTGTGTTGGTTGCAGATGACGGACATCGTTGATCTTGGCTGAGGCTTGCAGAGCAGGACGGTACCTGGAGGTGGACCACTGGGCGGGACGTGTTCGGAGCGGACGGCGGGACCCGAGGAGTAGTGGAGCTATCTGTACCCATCCTTCAGGTGGGATTTCCAGTGGACAGCTCGGTGTAGCGGCTTTTACTTTACAGTTGTTGTTTTCCCTTTCGAGTTGTACTTTACTTTCAGTTTGGGTTTGTATACTGGCCCATTTACTTTTCCGCACTTTCAGTTGTACTCTGTTTTTACTTAGTGTTTACTTTTTTCTTTCTTACTCTGTGGTGCTTGTTTACTTTACAAAGGTAATGCCTTCCCTTTTTACCGGGATTTACGCATTGGTGCTAGTCGTCAGCCCCTGGCCTATGGAAGGCGGGCTTGGGGTAGTCACGGCACGGGACCCGAGGGCGGGTCGTGACATTTAATCTCTATTTTGTAACTTAATAATATATTTATATTTGTAACAAGCTACTTTAGAGGCCCTTAATGCCTAGGAACCTGAAAATTTTGGGCCAAATGATCACTTACATCAGGTGTTGGTAGATGAGAACCCTGGTAGAGTATGTTGTCGGCCTGGGAAGAGAATAGTTCTGATGAGGTATTGGCCCTCCTCAAGTACGAGTTTTAGTTCCACCGAGTTGCAGCAGTTTAAGGCACAGGAAGAATAGGCTGAAAAAGGTCCACAGAGACGGCAGCACAGTCTTCTATGTCAAACAATGCATTTATGAAACTAATGGAAGATTTACATCCAACACTTCCACCAGAGGCCAGAACTTCTTGTGAGGAATAAATTTCATCGATGCATTCTATATATGGTGCACCAGGTTGTAGTTCTAGTGGTGGTTGAGATTATGGTGAGGAGGAGGCTGAGGCGAAGGAGGAGGAGGGTGTGAAGGAGGTCGAGGCGGAGGAGGAGGGCGAGGAGGAGGCTAAGGTGGTGGAGGAGGGATATGAGGAGGCCGAGGCTGAGTACAAGGTAAATGAGGAGGGCAAGGACGATGATGAGGATGACGATGAGGATGAGGTTGAGGGTGAAGATGATGGTGATGATAGTGATGGTGATGAGGGACAGATTGATCTGTTACATTTTTGACTGATATTACTGACCTTTGATGTTTATTTATTTTTTATTCCTGAATATATGTTTGATTAGGTAGGTCACATTATATTTATTTTTTATCTATAAATAATAAAAATTGATTTGATGATTTGCTGTGAAATCCTCATATTTTAATGAAATTGTAATTTTTTAGTTCAATTTAGAAAATTGGTGGTCTTATTAGAAGTTGATATAATGAAATTAATTTTTTAACCTTGAAATAATTTGCTTAGAAAATATGTAAATATCATCCCATGAACCTGGTACATCCCCCCGGACAGCCCCCCACCCTCCTCCCAGGACCCCGGACAGCCCCCTGGACAGCCCCTTGGATAGCCCCCCACCCTCCTCCCTAGACCCCAGATAGCCCCCCAGACAACCCCCTGGACAGCCCCCCCCCCCACCCCCCACCCTCCTTCCTGGACCTCGGACAGCCCCCACCCTCCTCCCTGGACCTCGGACAGGCCCCGGACAGCCCCCTCGGACATCCCCCCAGACAGCCCCCTGGACAGCCCCCCGAACAGCCCCCTGAATAGCCCCCCACCCTCCTTCCTGGACCCCAGACAACCCCCCTCCATCCTTGACCTTGGACAGCCCCCTCCCCCCCCCACCCTCCTCCTACCATGCATAACCCCCGCCACATATATCCTCATCCTCCACTGGGTACCTCACACAACTGTGTATCACCGACATCATCACACCAATCACTACATCATAAGTTCACGGAGCCCAATCTATGCTCTCTTCAAGATTTACCCTAAATCCCAATCTAATTAACATTCCATTACTATTACTTTAGAACCAAGCACTGACCACCTACCTTGATTCCGGAAACAATTTCACTCTTAATTAGGTGTCTCATATCCTAATCTAATCTCTCTTCAAGATTCACCCTAAATCCCAAAGGAAAAGAGGGTTTTAGAGCTTCGGAAGAAGATGATATAAGAGTGAAAACACTAATCTAAAAGAGGAATCAAAGATAGGATTTTATATAAAAGCAACAGTCATTTGGAAAACTGACCAAACACTTTCTGATTGTATTGATACTTTAGTACAATGATCCATGGGTCATTTGTGATGTGTACGAGTCAACTCTGCCTCAATCCGAGGCACGGTGTGGCTGGTACCACTCAAACTATCTTACTTTTATTTGAAATGGACATGATTTTAAGTGAAAACAAAAACTTGCATACGGAAAACCGACCAAACGTATTCGGATTGTGTTGATACATTAGCACAAGGATCTATGGTCTAGACTCACACAATCCACTTCTCATGTGAGGAACTCCTACCCCTATTCTAAAACACATGACATTTAATATGCCAATCCCATCCTCAAACAGTGGGTTCTAGGACCAAACCAAAGTCCGTTTGGGAACCCAATACCAAATATATAATTGGATAGTCATACCCACTACCCAAAATGGGGATTCATCTCACATCACACCAAGAAGACCAAATTACAATTATCCACATACCCCCTTATTCCAATTGAAAAGTATATGAAAAACATGTAGGCTATTTTTGTAACCCATCTCATATGTCGAGATTGGCCAATGTTTCCCACTAACACGTCAAGAACCATTTACACATGGATACATAGTCATTAGAGGAATATAAACATCCCATTTGCTTCCTATAACTCATCTTTAGTCTAAGCACATGACCACTACCATTTTCTATCTTATGGGTATTATGATCCTTGTCCATACTACACAAGTTTTTCTGTTGGTTTTAAGATAGTCAACCCAAGACCATGAGTAAACATCCCATGTGATTCCTATAACATGTAGGCTTTTCTCTTGTGTGTAATGGTGTTTTGGTTTGAGTGATTAGTGAATTCTAAATTTTTAATACTGTTATGGGTGTTATTGCTTTTCAGTTCTAAATTTCTGAATTCTGGATATATTGGATTCTAGCTGTATTGGTAATGAATTCTAAATTTTGAATATTGTTATGTGTAATGAATTTTAGATGTATTGGATTTTAATTTTGAATTGGTGTTATGGGTCTTATTGAATTTCAATTCTGGATGTATTGGATTTTGGATTTTTCTCTTCTTTTGTGGTTTGAGTGAGGAATGAATTTTAAATTTCTAAATTTCTGAATTCTGGATGAATTTTGAACATCCCATGTAGTGTTTTGGATTCTGGTTGTGTATGTGTTCTTGCAGGTCATGGAGAGTTGCAGGTTGGAGGGGGTTGCTGGCTGCTATGGAGCTGCAGCATATATTTACCAACAGTTTTCAAAACCATTGGTATAGACTTTTGATGTATATTATACCAACAGTTTTGTTATAAACATTGGTATAAACATGTACCAACGGTTTTAAAAACTGTTGGTATATTCTTTGGATGTATATTGTACACTATATACCAACGGTTTAGAACCGTTGGTATAAGGGTAACATATACCAATGGTTTGTGAAATCATTGGTATATCTCTTACTTTAACACATATACCAATTGTTTACACAGAACCATTGGTATAACCATTTACCCATGGCTTACTTTTCCATGGTTTGGGAAACCGTTGGTATATAATATACCAACGGTTCTAAACTGTTGGTAAAGGGTAGAATTCTAGTAGTGTATGAGTGGTAATTTAGATAATTCTGAACTTCTAAATTCGCAAAGGAGGGAGAAAATTCCTTTGAATATTTTATACAACAACATAAATATAAGAACCTAGATATTCATTTCAATTATGGATCTTGATTTCAGGTGTTTTTGAGGAAAAGGGGAGAATTTGGAAATTTTATAAGTACACGATGTGTACCCAATTACCACATACAGTCGCTTCTTGAGCGTGTAACGGCCAAGACATGGCCATGTGGGGTGATGTGGAAGACTTCTAATATCGGGGGCCGGTTGAGGAAAATAAAAATCATGTTTATTAATATTACATGATGTGTACTTTTATTTTTATTATATTAATCAGACTGGGGTTGCATCTAATCTTCATATTCATCTTCTTCTGGTCTTGGTTCATCTAGGAGCGACTGAGAGTGATGAATCTTCTCTGACCCACCATTTCTCTATCTGAGTTCTAATCTGATCTCTGACAGGTGCATTGGAATCTCCTCTATGAGTTATTCCTTCTTCTAAAATCTCTTATCCTGATTCTTTTTCTTTCATGAGTTATTCAAGGTTGAACGTTTTTGACATTTTTGTAGATCTATGAGGTTATGGACTGATTTATGGGTTGAGTATCATCTATATCGATCGTATATCATTGAGGTAGGTGGTTTGTTTCCTTTTTTTATTTTCCTTGATTTCATATTCCAAAGTACCAATTACCCATGTTTTGGGTATTTCGGGTTAAGGAAATTAACCCATGTTTTATCTACATTAGATTGATTTTGGATTAAGCATATTTTGTTGTGGTATTATGTGAAGTTTCATGTTTAAGGAACACCCCATGAGTTATTTTCCTTGTTTTAATGTTTAGGACCATTTGTTCTAGGTTTCCTATGAGGCAAACCTTGTTTCCTCTCCTTGGTTGATAGGATGGAACTGATTTCCTTTTTTTGTTTCTTAAATTCTTGTTATATGCATTGGAATTGTTTATCCATGTGGTGGTTGATATAACTTTGGGCTGCTTGATATCATTTATACATGATTTAATTACATAGGTCTATGAGAACCTGGTGTAGTTAGACCATAGGTGGAATTGACATTGAGAGCTTCCTCATAGTGTCTGTTATATTTCAAGCAATGAGACAATAGGGGGGATGGATGGTGAGTGCTCCCTCATAATTTCTATAGTTTACATTATAAGACAACAAGGGGAATTGACGTTGAGTGCTTCCCTATAGAGTCTATATTTTTTATGGAAATACCATAGGGGGGTTGATAGTGACTGCTTCCTCATAGTGTCTTTTCCATTTTTATGGCATTACATGGCTAGAGGGGTTAGACTATGTAAGCTACCCACAGGGTTAACATAAATATTGAATGTTTTTTATGCATCTTCCATGAAAAATCACAAGCTTGGATTTGATCCTGTTAGGTAGTCTTATGAGATACCTATTTTGAAACTTACTTGATTAAATTATGAACATTAAATGCAATGAATGTAAATGGAAACTATATGATTGGTTACTTTTGTGTACTCCTAGTTCTTTGTTGCATTTCCATTATTACCTGTTATATATACTCACTGATAGTTACGTATAGATATTGTGGTGGTTTCCTACTGGGATTCATCTCACACCATGTTTGAGTCATGATTTTGGACCCAAAATAATTATATGGTTGCATGTATAGATAAGGGAAAGTTCCCTTCGTCATCAAGTACTTGATTTTTGTGGAGCTGGAGAGCGTGGGACTAAGCTGAGGCTTACAATGTTTTTGGAGTTTATTTTTTTTCTTTTTTACTTTGGTTAAGTACTATAATTCCATCATTGTGACTTGTTTGGCTATTTTCCTAGATATATCTGAAATGCATCATTTATATGTGTTCTCCAGTTGTTTATTTACTTTTACTCTTATGTTGTTACGTGTTGTATGGTGTTATTGCTTCTGCTACTATTATTAATTGTAATTCCACTATTTTTACTCTGCTAATGATGGAATATATAGCATCCCCGCATTTTTTTACATTACTATTACATCATTTTAAAGATAAACAACATAATAGTGTTACACATAGAGGATCCAAAGGTTCAGTGTCATGGGAAAACTTTGACCATACATAATAAATAGAACATCAAGCATAAACATTTATTTAATTTATTCTTCTCTAGCTTCTTATTGGAACTTGTCCTCTCCATAGTACATGTATCCACATAAGGATATACATAAAAAAGTGTGAACTAGAAGCCCAGTAAGAGGATAGATAAGAACAATATAGTATGGTTTGATCATAATCATAACATGGGAAAAGGATCATGAACATGAGAGGAAGCATATATAAGACTTGAAATGTGGCAATGCATAAAAATGAAACATCATGTCTTAGTGGTTAACTACCACACATACTTGTGAACCAAGATAGCATCTTGGTCACACATTATATTACATTTACTCATGAGATTCTTCACTTTTCCAAATGCATTGGAGCGCTGTATAATTATGGGTGCACCTGTCACATTTAAACATTCATATAGCACAATATAATTCTGGGTGCACCCGTCACATCATAACATTATCATTTATCATGAATTACACAATAAACAGATAACATAAATGAACATAATTAACCCATGAAAAGGAATGGGTTTCATATCATAAGGATACATTCATAAACATTGGGTTCCCAAAAGAATGAGGGAATAACATACATGTTACAAGAACCGTCAATCTTGAATGAAAAGTAAAAGGTGTGTTCTTGAAGGAAGATTTCTTTTGGAAAACATTTGGTTTTTCATAATTACCAGTGAAAAACATTTATATCATATAAATTAAAAGACAAATATGAAAAAATTATCTTTAAGGAGTAACCATATCAAAAATAATGGAGTGAAAGAGGGAGAACCCGAAGGATGAAAGTTGGGTTCGAGAATTTCCCGTTACCTTGTATCTGAATGCCTCCTTCCCTTTAATTTCCTATATAATGACATTATATTAATTAAATAAAACTCTACAACCATTTTTACATTAATATGGTTCATTATGGTTTCATTAAGTTATTTTATGTGCCTTTGGATGAGTTATAGAGTTTAAAAACATTATTTGGGAATGTTTGTTTTTATGGTTTTCTTGAGTGGTTCACTTGTACTCTTAAATTGAAGATTGGGTAGAACATGGGTATACATACAGAACTAATATTACATGTTATTAATTATATTACAAGAGTTTGAATTATTTTATAATTAATTATGTTAGATCCATGTGGATGAATCATTATATAAGAATTAAATGATGATTATTTGGGTTAATTTGAGTGATTTTTCGATCATAATGAACTTGTTTTATTTTATCACTAGAAATATGGTCATAAGTTAGTTCTAGAACATGAAATAGGAGATAATACATATAAAATATTCTGTTTCAACCATAAAATTGGTTTGATGACCAGATCTGAAGGTAGAAATGGAAGAAGAAAACATGTCGTTTTTTTTGAAGCTGATAAATTAACACCTCACAAACAACATTCCCTTTAATAAAGTAAAAGGAAGAGGGAAAGGGGGTTGAATGATATAATATAACATTAGCATCATAAAATTCCATTAAATGTATAATACTGGAGTTACAATACCATTTGGATGAATATATGTGGTGAGAGATCAAGAAATGAACTTGAACTTGAAAGGAAATTAAAGGAGAAGAGGGAGAGAAATTACCTCTTAAATCCTCCTCTTGAGATTCTCCTTAAGGAAGCTAGGATTGGTCTTTTGATGAGACCATAAGCTCTTGGAAGTGGGATAGGGGAGATGGAGGATTTTTGGGTAGAGTTTAGAGAAGTCTTGGAGCTTTAGAGTGGTGAGGAAATGAGGGTGTGAAGTGTGGTTTTTATAGTGGAGGGGAGAGGGGTTTCCTTAATATAAAATTCATTAGTTTATTAATTTCCCCGAAGACAAGGAATAGTGAGTCTTGAATGACCAGGAATAGTAATTGTATCATGTTATCCCAACCAAGTGGTCTTACATCAGCATAACATCACACA
The DNA here is from genome assembly GCA_963277665.1 of Viscum album. Lineage (NCBI taxonomy): Eukaryota > Viridiplantae > Streptophyta > Magnoliopsida > Santalales > Viscaceae > Viscum > Viscum album. The sequence goes on from OY728157.1 coordinate 1,782,480,300, forward strand.
TGACTCTATAATTAGCTTATTTAGTTTATTTTTGTAAATTACGGTATTTCACTATTCATCCAAAATTCAAGTATTTTAGAAAAAATCCCTAAAATTTACCCTAACCATTTTTCGACGTGTAGAATAAAAAAATTAAGTCAATTTTTCAAAAATAATTCTCTAGGTATTATTAATTAAATATTTAATTAAAATCATAATTTACTTAAAAAAACAGTTCTTAAGATTAAAACTGATTTTATAGTGCTTTGAAAAATTATGTAGGGTCTTAAAATTATCTAAAAACAATAAGAAATTGATTTGATAAATAATTAATGCATTTTATGAAAATACATTTTCTTTTAAATTAATTAATTAATTATAATTATTTATTTATGACTTACAAAATTCCATAACGTTTACTAAGGTTAAATTGTCACTTTCTAAGATGTCTAGATTTTATTTAATTATTCATGGGTAAGGTTACTATTATTTTGGATGATTTACTATTCATAAGGGTCATATTACTATTCATAAGGGTATGTTACTATTCACAAGGGTACATTACTATTTACTAAAAAATATTTTTGTTTCATTAGACTCCGAAAATCATCTTGAACACAACCGTGTATGTCAGATTTTCAAAATTCCAAACACTAAAGTGACAAACTTATGTTTAAAGGTCACTTATCACTTAGTAGTTCATTATTTTGTGTTTTCATGTTATTTTATGACATAATTATAAGAAGGGAATTTCCATTGAAAAACTTTGGGTTGTTACATTCTTCCCCCCTTAAGAAATTTTGCCCCCGAAATTTTACTTTACACAAACAGGTGAGGGTATTTCTCCTTCATTGTCTCTTCTGGTTCCCATGTTTCTTCCTCAAACATATGGTTCCTCCACAACACTTTGAGAATATGTGTTGTCTTGTTGCATAGAACCTTATCCCTCTGATCCAGAATCTTTACTAGCTACTCCTCATAAGAGAGATCATCTTCCAGTTGCACCACCTTTGAGTTTAGTACATGTGAGGGGTCTGGTATGTACTTCCTCAGTAGTGATACATGAAACACATCATGAACTTGATCCATATTCGGTGGAAGTGCAAGATGATAGGCCACGTCTCATATGCGGTTAAGGATCTCAAAGGGGCCAATATACCTTGGGCTTAACTTCCCTTTCTTCCCGAATCACATGACTCTCTTCCATGGAGATATTCGAAGGAAGAATTTATCTCCAACATTGAACTCCAAGTCCCTTCAATGGTTGTCAGCATAGCTATTTTTCCAACTTTGAGTAGATTTGATGTGTTTCTGGATGACTTGAACCTTCTCTGTCATCTCTTGAACAAGATCAGGTCCAAGTAGCTTTCTTTCTCCAACTTCATCCCAAAAGGTTGGAGTTCTACATCGCTTTTTGTACAGAGCTTCATATGGAGCCATATGAATACTCGAGTGGAAGCTATTGTTGTATGAGAAATCAACCAATGGGAGATGCTAATCCCATCCACCTTTGAAATCTAGAGAGCAGGATCTTATAATATCTTCAAGCGTCTGAATAGTCCTTTCAGATTGGCCATCAGTTTGGGGGTGATAGGTCATGCTGAAATTTAATTTAGTACTCAAATCATGTTGAAGGCTTCTCCAGAATTTAGATGTGAACCATCGATCATGGTCAGAGACAATTGAGAGTGTAACACCATGCAGTCTCACCACTTCCTTCACATATATCTTAGCAATTTGTTCAAGAGAGAGGTCTTCCCAAATAGCAATAAAATGGGTAGTCTTGGTGAGTTGTTCAACCACAACCCATATCGCATTATTTCCCTTTGACATCTTTAGGAGACCCATGACAAAGTCCATAGTAACATTTTCCCATTTCCACATGGGTATAGGCAGTGGCTGCATCATACCTTTGGACTTTTGTCGCTCAGCTTTAACTTGCTGACATACCAAGCACCTTGATATATATTCCGCAATCTCCTTCTTCATGTTATCCCACCAGAAGTGTTCTCAGAGATCACGGTACATCTTGTTACTCCAAGAATGGATAGAGAATATTGAGCTATGTGCATTATCCAATAGCTCCTTCTTTATACCGGGTGATGAAGGCACACAAAGCCACATTCCAAACTGAATCACACCATCATCGTCAATATGGAACTATTGCAACTTCCCTTCCTTTACTGCATTGACCCTCTTTTGTATCTCCACATCATCCCTTTGTGATTCATTAATCTTCTCCTAGATGGATGGTTGCGCAATCATTTGGGAAAGGTAGGATGTATCCCCTTCCCTTATGATTTCCAAATCCATTCTTTTCATATCCAAGAAGATAGGGTCTTTCTCAATCCACAGCATAGATAGAGTAGCAGGTTATTTTCTTCTTAGAGCATTAGAAACCTTGTTCGCCTTTCCAGGATGATAGTTAATAGATCAATCATAATCCTTGATTAGCTCTAACCATCTCCTTTGACGCATGCTGAGATCTTATTTTGTGAATATATACATTAGGATCTTGTGGTCGATGTATATGTCACACTTCTTTCCATAAAGGTAGTGCCGCCAGATTTTCAAGGCAAAAATCATGGCTTCCAGCTCTAGATCAGGCATCGAGTAGTTCTTCTCATGGATCTTCAACTGTCATGAGGCATAGACTATCACATTATCATTTTGCATGAGTACACAACCCAAGACTTTATTTAAAGCATCACTATATATCACAAAACTTTCTCCACTTTCTGGTGGTGTGATTACAGGTGCAGGGATCATCCTTCTCTTTAGCTCCTTGAAGCTTTCCTCACATTCTTTCATCCAGACATACTTTACCCCTTTCCTTGTTAACTTAGTTAGCGGGCTTGACAATCATGAGAAGTTTCTCACAAAACCTCGGTAGTACCCCAGGTAATCCAAGAAAACTACATATTTATGTGACACTAGAGGGCCTAGGCCATTCCTCAATCACCTTTGTCTTTAAAGGATCCATATAAATTCTCTCACTTGGGATCACATGTCCCAAGAATGTGACTTGATTCATCTAAAAGTCACACTTCCTGAACATGGCGTACAACTTATCCTTTCTTAATGTCTCCAACACAAGTCTTAGATGTTATTCATGTTACTCCTTTCTCTTGGAGTAGATGATAATATCATCGATAAACACTACCAAAAATTTGTTGAGGTAATGTCTAAATACTCTATTCATCAAATACATGAAGATTTCAAGGGCATTAGTAAGTCTGAAGGGCATCACCAAAAACTCATAGTGCCCATACCTTGTTCGAAAGGCATTCTTCTAAATATCTTCCTTCTTCACCTTTACCTGATGATATCCAGAACAAAGATACACCTTTGAGAAGTATTGAGCTCTTCTTAACTGGTCAAACAAGTCATCAATCCTTGGGAGAGGATACTTGTTCTTTATGGTGATCTTGTTGAGTTCCCGATAATCGATACACAGCCGCATTGTTCCATCCTTCTTCTTCACAAAGAGAACTGGCGCACCCCAAGGTGATACACTAGGGCGTATGAACCCTTTGTCTAGATGCTCTTGCAGCTGCTTCTTTAACTCCTCCAGTTCGATAGGATCCATCCTATAGGAACACTTTGAGATAGGATTAGCTCTAGGTATGAGATCAATTGACAACTCTACCTCACGATCTGGTGGAATTCTGGGTAACTCTTCGGGAAATGCATCGTTGTATTTCCTCACGATGTAAATTTTCCCAAGGTTGGCACTTTCCTTCGACTCAACCATTTGGGAGAGGTATGTTTCTTCATAGGGAATCATCACCCACACCATTGAAGGATTTTTCAATGGAGATTCATGATCTTCTTTTCATTTGTATAGGAGCATGGGATGGTTTGGAGTATGAAAAGATATTTCCTTTTCCCGATAGTTGATATGTTATCTATATAATGAGAGCCAATCCATTCTCAATATAGAGTTTAATTCCACTAAGGTAAGTATTAGGTGATTTTCCGGAAGAATATTCCCACATACGCCAATAGGAGAAGAGTAAAAAACTTGGATTGCGATGATTGCACCACTTGGTGTTTTTAATGATATCTCCACTTCAAGGTTTCGGCGCTTTGATTTTATAGTTCTCGCAAACTTGCATGATATAAAGGAATATATAGAACCAGAATCAAATAATACTTTTTCTATTCTAGAGTGAATAGGAAGTGTACCTTGTACGTCTTAATTATCATGCTCTACCTCCACAGTAGTAATGGCATAAGCCTTCCCTTATTCCTTTGGCTTTGGTGGTTGCTGATGTTGATTACCCTCGAGAACTCGAGGTTTAGTGCACTGGTTTGCACAGTGCCCTAGCTCCCTATAGTTGTAGCATTGAACCATGAGTGGTTCTATCCTTTAATCATCTACATTCTCCTTATTTTTCATGTCTTTTAGACATTCTTGAGCATGATGTCCTTCTTTACCAAATTTTTAGCATTTCCCCATTCCTTTGAGGCAGTTCCCATGGTGAAACTTTCCACATTTTTGGCATGTGGTTCGTTGAGTTTTCTTCCCACCCTTATGAGTAGATCCACCGGCTTGAAACTCCATATTTTATTTCTTATACCCATATCTATGGGACCATTCTCCAAACTCCATCTCCACTTTGAGGGCACATCGAACAACTTCTTCATAACTCCCAATTTCTCGAATTACAAGAGCCTTTCGAAGGTTTGGTTTTAATCCACTAAAGAATCTATCAATGTTTCTATCATTGTTGATAACAAAACCCGAAGTGTACCTTGCAAGCCTTGTGAAATTCTCTTCATAGGTTGTGATAGATTCTCCTTCTTTTTTTTTTGAGCTCTATGAATTCTCTCTCCATCTTCATGTGAAGAGTTCTTGGGAAATACTTGTTAAGAAACTTTATCTTAAAGTCTTCCCATTCCATCTCTTCAATTTTCTCCCTTGTCTTGGTGTTATTAATCAAATCCCACTATTGATCAGCTTCTCCATCTAGATGATAAACGGCTAGGGTCAACATCTCCTTATTATAACAGTGAAGCATAGAAAAGATCTTCTCCATGTAGTTGACCCACTGTTTCACAACTAGTGGATCATAATATCCACAAAATGTCGGTGGTCGTTGCCGCATAAAACATTTGATATCCATTTGCTCCCTCATTGGTGAAAGAGGACGTTCCCCATTATTATGGTTATTGTTCATAACATGAGATAATTGGGTAAGCATCTCCATGAAGTTTTGAACTCCACCTCCCAAATCATTGGGGATGTCATTTGGGAAATCGTTGCTTTCACCCTCGCATGAGTTGTTGGCATGATTTCTCCGGTTTCCCACCATTTTCTAAAATACAAAAGGTTAGAACAAAACATAAGTCAACAATTCATGAATAACTTATTCATTTAAACAATTTATACCAAAAACATAACATATGGGATCCCTAGGTAAATATTCTTCTGTGCATATTTGTACTCAGTCTCATGGTATAGGTTTCCTCTAGGGTTCACTAATCCAAATTCCCAAATTAACTAAACCTTGCCTCTGATACCAACTATAGAATCCCTGCCTTTTCTTGCATTACTATTACATCATTTTAAAGATAAAAAACATAATAGTATTACACATAGAGGATCCAAAGGTTTAGTGTCTTGGGAAAACTAGGACCATACATAATAAATACAACATGTAGCAAAAACATTTATTTAATTTATTATTCAATAGCTTCTTATTGTCACTTGTCATATCCTTAGTACATGTAGCCACCTAAGGATATACATAAAATTGGGTGATCTAGAAGCCTAGTAAAAGGACACATAAGAACAATATAGCATGGGGTGATCATAATCATAACATGGGAAAAATATCAGGAACATGAGAGGAAGCATATATAAGACTTGAAATGTGGCAATGCATAAAAATGAAACATCATGTCTTAGTGGTTAACTACCACACATACTTGTGAACCAAGATAAAATCTTGTTCACACACCATATCACATTTACTCATGAGATTCATCACTTTACCCAAGGAATTGGAGTGCTGTATAATTCTGGGAGCACCCGTCACATTTAAACATTCATATCGCGCTATATAATTCCGGGTGAACCCATCACATCATAACATTATCATTTATCAAGAATGCCACAATGGACATATAACATAAATGAAAATAATGAACCCATGAAAAATAATGGGTTTCATATCATAAGAACAAATTCATAAAAATTGTGTTCCCAAAATAATGAGGGAATAATATACATGTTACTAGAACCATCAATCTTGAATGAGAAGTAAAAGGTGTGCTCTTGAAGGAAGAATTCTTTTGGAAAATATTTGGTTTTTCATAATTACCAGTGAAAAACATGTATATCCTAGAAAAGGAACAACAAAGATGAAAAAATTATCTTTAAGGAGTAACTATATCAAAAATAATGGAGTGAAAGAGGGAGAACCCGAAGGATGAAAGTTGGGTTCGAGAATTTCCCCTTACCTTATATCTGAATGATTTCTTCTCTTTAATTTCCTGTATAATGACATTATATTCATTAATTAGAAATCTAGAACCTTGTGTACATTAATATGGTTCATTACGGTTTTTTAAGTTATTTTATGTGCCTTTTTATGAGTTATAGAGTTTAAAAACATTATTCAGAAATGTTTGTTTTTATGGTTTTCTTGAGTGGTTCACTTGTACTCATAAATTGAAGATCGGGTAGAACATGGGTAAACATAAAGAACTGATATTACATGTTATTAATGATATTAAAGTAGTTTGAATGATTTTATAATAAATTATATTATATCCATGTGGATGAATCATTAGATAAGAATTACATGATGATTATTTGGGTTTATTTGAGTGATTTTTCAATCATAATGAACTTGTTTTATTTTATCACTAGAAATATGGTCATAAGTTAGTTCCAGAACTTGAAGTAGGAGATTATACATATAACATATTCTGGTTCAACCATACAATTGGTTTCATGACCAGATCTGAAGGTAGAAATGGAAGAAGAAAGCATGTCATTTTTTGAAGGTGATAAATTAACACCTCACGAACAACGTTCCCTTTAATAAAATAAAAGGAAGAGGGAAGGGGGTTGGATGATATAATATCCCATTAGCATCATAAAATTCCATTACATGTATAATACTGGAGTTACAATACAATTTGGATTAAGATATGTGGTGAGAGACCAAGAAATGAACTTGAACTTGAAAGGAAATTAAAGGAGAAGAGGGAGAGAAATTACCTCTTAAATCCTCCTCTTGAGATTCTCCTTAAGGAAGCTAGGATTGGTCTTTTGATGAGACCAGAAGCTTTTGGAAGTGGGAGAGGTGCTATGGAGGATTTTTGGGAAGAGTTTAGAGAAGGCTTGGAGCTTGAGAGGTTTGAGGAAATGAGGGTGTGAAGTGTGGTTTTTATAGTGGAGGGGAGAGGGGTTTCCTTAAGATAAAATTCATTAGTTTATTAATTTCCCCCAAGACAAAGAATATTGAGTCTTGAATGACCAAGAATAGTAATTTTATCATGTGATACCGAATCAAGTGGGATTACATCTGCAGAACATCACACATGACTCTATAATTAGCTTATTTAGCTTATTTTTGTGAATTACGGTATTTCACTATTCATCAAAAATTCAAGTATTTTAAAAAAATCCCAAAAAAATTACCCCAACCATTTTTCTACGTGTAGAATCCAAAAATGAATTCAATTTTTCAAAACTAGTTTTCTAAATTTTATTAATTTAATATTTAATTAAAATCATAATTTACTTAAAAAACAGTTTTTAAGATTAAAACTGATTTTATAGTGCTTTCAAAAATTACGTAGGGTCTTAAAATTATCTAAAAACTATAATATATTGATTTGATAAATAATGAATACATTTTAATAAAATAAATTTTCTTTTAAATTAATTAATTGATTATAATTAATTATTTATGACTTACAAAATTCCAAAACATTTACTAAGGTCAAATTTTCACTTTCTAAGATGTCTAAATTTTATTTAATTATCCATGGGTAAGGTTACTATTATGTTGGATGATTTAATATTCATAAAGGCCATATTACTATTCATAAGGGTAGGTTACTATTCATAAGGGTACATTACTATTCACTGAAAATTATTTTTGTTTCATTAGACTCTAAAAATCATCTTGAACACAACCGTGTATGTCAGATTTTCAAAATTCAAACACAGAAGTGAAAAACTTATGTTTAAAGGTCACTTTTCACAGTTCATTATGTTGTGTTTTCATGTTATTTTATGACATACTTATAAGAAGGTAATTTCCATTGAAAAACAATGGGTCATTTCAGAATATTTTCCCCACTATCACAACCAAGGCCCACGCTGCAAGTCGGTAGCCTTTGGCGTTCGGGGAAATGCTCTTGAGGGCACGTGACCAATCGGGCACGGGGAACCTTTGGGAGTCACCCAGAAATGGGATGTTACAAAGTGGTATCAAAGGTTGTTCTTTTCTACTTTTTCTTACAATTTTGAGCTTATAGATAGGGATAAGAAGGAATAGGTATATGTTAATAAGTTGTTCTCGAGAGTAGCTGACCTGCGTACAGGGAAAATCCAATTTACCTCGATTATTTCAATTTTTATTTTTTGCAATTGTTACAGTTAATTTGATTTCACCGTTGGGTGACTCACTTCTTTTGCATTATTATCATCGATATTATTGGGGTTCTATTTATTTTGCAACCTGATGAGATAAGGGTATTCCATCTCATGCATCATATAGGCACTTAATAGGGATCACATGTCATACATTCTTTTCATGCCATTTAGGGTGAATTCTTGATTGCATGGTGTTGTGATAGATGTTGTACTAGATATGCATGTTGTTTTGATAGATTCCATGATAGAATAACTTATATTTTATAGAGTATCGGGATATTTAAAGTTTCATTTGAATGGATTCCAAAATTTCGTCCCTGAGGTGTTATGGGCCCTCTTGGATCAGAATTTGGTGGATCATATATAGACTTTAGTTGAATGTTTTCTAGTTATGAAGTTAATAAGGATTCCAAACTTTGATTTGTGGGAGTACGGTCTCTCACAGGTCTGAATTTTTTATTCCTTGGGAAAAAAAATAAGTTTTTAAGAGTTTTGGAGAATTTTTAGAGGTCTACTATCTGGAAACCCAGACAGCACACCGTGTGGTGTTATGAACACATTCCATGTGTTCATCTGTTTTGGAAGAAACAAATTTTCTTAAGTACACACTGTGTACTTTGATTATATGTCATGTAGTCCTTAACCATGTGACTGATTGTGTGAGCAGATACACAGGGTTGATAAATGGTTGGTGGAACACACTGTGTATGAGAAGTACACACCGTGTTGTAAGGACTGTGTATCCAACCGTGTGACCAACGGCACAGGTGGATGAAACTTAGGTTGTACACACCATGTTCAGTTCTTGCACACCGTGTATAGTCGACCATGTCACTGGTCGTGTGACTAACAACATGGGTGGCTGGAACATAAGCAGTACATGTTGTGTGTATGGTGAACATGTTGTGTAGTGTTACCTAGGAGAGAACCTTGTGGTTTATCTATATAGAAGAACTTGGGTAGGAGAGATAAATCAAGTACACGTCTTAACCTGATAAGGAACACACTGTGTGTAGGGATGTTACACAGCTAGGTTTGGGAGAGGTACACGCCATGTTAAAAGATTAAGTGTACACACTATGTAGAGGACATACATGTCGTGATTCTTTATTTTAAAAAAATGAATGTTTTCTTTATCTTGTTCCTTTCTTTCACTTATAAGTTTAATCTCTAATAATCTTAAACTGAGGTGTGCGCTTGACCTCACAGATTCATGCCACTGAGACGTCCTCTTGTTGTACGCCAGATACATGGTAAGGATCAGATGATAGAAATGGTAGATCAGGGACTACCAACAGATCCTCTCATCATGATTTTATTGGAACCAGTTATTATACCAGACACAGGTGCTGAGGCAAAGTTTCGTGAAGACTTTATGAGGATGATGCAAACATTCTAGGGAGAACTTCATTCTGTCCCATATATGGAAGAGTTGAAATGGCGTTTTCAGTAGCATCATCCGCCCACCTTCTCCGGGGATGGAGGACCTCAGGCTGTAGAGTTATGGTTGTAAGCCATGTTTCCTCTCTTAGAGCATCTCAAAAATTTCTCCATATAGGAGGGTGAATCTCTCTATCTACATGATTCGGGATTCCTCCAAGAGATGGTGGGATGTGATATCATAGGTGGAAGGTCAGTGGATTATGTCTTGGGGTGAGTTCCAACAAACCTTTTATGACTACTTCTACCCAGAGACCTTGAGGGCCAACCGATCCCGAGAGTTCATGAGTTTAGATTAGGGTACTCTCTTAGTCATGGAGTATTCTTCTTACTTTATATAGCTACTGTGCTTCACACCAATTCTAGGGGTGATGAGATTTTCCTAGCAAGAAAGTTTTAGGATGGTCTCAATCATGACATCCGATCCAAGGTGAATATATTCAAGTTGACTTACATATCATCTATAGTCAACCAGTCACTGATCATCGAGCGTAACCTGAGGAATTATGGAGCTTTGGGCCAGGGCGGTTCGACATCTAGAGTTAGTACCCTTCTGACTGATAGTATGAAGTGCTACATGGATTCTACGCATGGAGATCCAAGAAGATCATATTTTCTATTAGGTAGATAGGTGGTTTGATACCAGTTTGGTAAGGGTTAACATAAAACACCTCAATGCCTGAGATACCTAATTGAGTGATGATCTTGAGGAAATATGGGACATCTTCATCATTTCTAAAATGGCCTCCTTCCAGCAGCTAGTGAGGTTGTATCTATTTTGACTCCTCATACCAGAGTAGGACTATCAGCCCACATTAGATTGGGGGATGAAGTTCTTTAGTCCACTTAGGGTTAGGTGGTGGTTCTGCCCATAGTGGCCAGACACAGGGATTTTGACAGCCATAGGGTGGATCAGATTAGGGATCTCAGGTAGCTTCACAAGGCCATGCCGTAGGTTAGGTTTTTTCGCTGGATCAGATCCAACAGGAGCAGGATCCCAAACACTCAACAGTTAGAGGTACCATTTTTGTTGCCTCAGTTTTATCTTATGCTCTTTTAGATACATTGGATTACCACAGCTTTATATTTGTGCCTGTTTTGGAGAGCCTTCGGCTCTGTATCTTTACTTCAGTTGATATCATGACGATGGAAACTTCATTGGGAACTAGAAAGGATAGTGTACATCTTAGCAAGGAGTACCCTCTTGATGTTGGTGGGTGTCACTTATTATGGGACCTTCATGTCTTATAGATGACGGGTTATGAAATCATTCTCATAATGGACTGGTTAGTTCCCTTTTAGGCTATTGTCGATTGTTATCGCCATAGGGTGACCTTCACATAACTAGAGAGAATGTTTTTTCTACATAAGGGAGAATGGGATTTCTAGGCGAGTAGTGCGGGACCCAAGAATCATGGTTTGGTAGGAGTTACATCCCATATTGATAGTTTATATCTGGATGACCAGGGGACTTCACATATGGAATTTCCTTCAGTGGTCGATCAATTCATGGACGTCCTTCTAAACGACTTTTCCGGTTTTCCTTCAGAGCAAGAGGTACATCTTTATATTGAGCTTGTTCTAGGGGAATCACTAGTGTCCATTCCTATATATAGGATGGCTACACTGTAGTTGTAGGAGCTCAAGAAGCAGTTGGAGGAGTTACAGGAAAAGGGTTTTATCTGACCTAGTACTTCTCCTTGGGGTGTTCTTATCCTATTTTCGAAGAAGGAAAACGGTACCCTCAAACTTTGTGTGGATTATCAGAAGTTGAACCAGTTGACTGTTAAGAACCAATATCCCTTACTGAGGATTGATTATATCTTTGACCAGCTTCAAGGATACCAATTATTCTTGAAGATTTACTTGAGATTATTTTATCATCAGTTGCACTTTAGACCATCATATATAACTCTTACAGCCTTTTAGAGCAGGTATGGTTTATACGAGTATGTGGTTATGCTATTAGGTATCATGAATGTGATTGCAGTTTTTATGGCATTGATGAACTGAGTGTTTCATTTATACTTGTAATCCTTTGTGTTAGTCTTCATGGATGATATCTTGGTGTACTCTCACACTCGACAAGACCATGCTATCCATATTGAGATCATTTTGTGTACACTGAGGGAGCATCATTTATATTCTAATCTCTCAAAATTCCACTTTTGGATAGATCATATTCACTTCTTGGGTTATGTTATCTATAATACATGAGTATTACTAGACCTAGAGAAAGTGAGAGCAATAGTTTCATGGGAGAAGCCGAATAACGCCTTTAAGGTATGGAGTTTCCTAGGGTTAGCTGGATACTACAGACTCTTTATATAGAAATTTTCATTCTTAGCAGTGTCATTGAAGGGCCTACCTAATAAGGGAATGGATAAATTGTGGACAGATTACTGTGATTCGTTCTTATAGGATCTGAAAAGAAGATTGACTTTAGAACTGATACTAATTTTTTCAGAACTAGGAAAGAGTCACATAGTTTACTGTGATGCATCAGTTATGAGGCTTGAAGCAGTGATTATGCAGGGGGAAGGAGTTTTTGCGTATGGGTCTTGGCAGTTGAGGCCATAAGAGAGGAATTACCTGATGTATGATCTTGAGTTGGATGGAGTTGTTCATGCCTTGCCTTGTTGGAGACATTACCTTCTGGTTCATCGTTTTTTAGTGTACACTAACCACAAAAGTCTCAATTATATCTTTACCTAGTGTGACCTGAATTTGAGATGGTGAAGGTGGTTTGAGTACCTTCAGTACTTTAACATTGAGCATGCCTACATGCTTGGTAAAGGAAATTCAATGTATGATGCATTGAGAAGGAGGACTCAGATACAAGAAGTTCAGGAGGCCAGTGGTGAGTGGTAGCTTATGTCTCTATTCTCTGATATGCATTTGGAGGTTCACTACAGTCAGGGGTAGACATTTATTTCTTCTATAGTTATTGCCTCTACTATTTTAGATTGAGTACGAATGAGGTATCTATCAGACTTTGAAGGACTAGTCCTATGGGAGAGTGTGTCCGGAGAGGACCCTACTCCTGGGTGGATCGTAGGAGAGGATGAGATCTTGTAATTTCATGGACATATATGGGTGTCAGTAGACATATGGGAGAAGCTGATGTGGGGTTTTCATTCCTCGATTTGGGAAGTTCATCCTGGTTTCACTAAGATATATCGAGATCTACACCATTAGTATTGGTGTCCAGGTATGAAGAGGGATGTTTCTGGTTTTTTTATGAGATGTTCCACTTGTCATTAGGTAAAGACAGACCATTAGTGTCTCGAAGGTATTTTATAGCAGTTACTCATTCCCAAGTGGAAGTGGAATGATGTCATGATGGACTTCGTGATAGGGTTATGAAAGTTTCCTCGAGGGAATGATGCAGATTGGGTTGTCATTGACAAACTCATGAAGGTTTCACACTTCTTACCAATCAATGAGATCTTTATTGTTTATTATCTTGGAAGGTTGTACATCTGAGAGATTGTACGTTTTCATGGGGTTACGCACTCTATCATTTCAAACAGGGACTCCCACTTTACTTCACATTTCTGGAAAGAGATATAGAAGGATTTGGGTACATAAGTACTTTTGAGTAAATCTTTCCATACCTAGATAGATGGCTAGTCAGAGCTCATGATTTAGGTGATGGAAGACATGATTTGATCATGCGTCCTAGATTTCAGGGGTTCTTGGGAGAGACACATACCCCTAGTGGAGTTTTCCTACAATAACATTTTTTTAGGAAATGATTCAAATGGGACTATATGAGGCTTTGTACGGTAGGCCATAACGATCACCCTAATACTAGAAAGAGGATATAGAGGTAGCTATGGTGGGACATCATCTTGTCTAGGAGACCACAGAGTAGGTGGAGTTGATTCGGAAGAGGATGGATACTTCACAGTCATAGGATAAGTCTTATGTTGATCGATGAAGATGACATCAAGAGTTCGAGGTCCGAGATCAGGTTTACTATGTGTTGTACCGAGGATGGGACACAAAAGGATTAGGAGAGAGGGAAAGCTTTCACCAAGATACATTGGGCCATTTGAGGTTTTGGAGAGAGTCGGTTCAGATGCCTATCAGTTGCAGTTACCTCAGATGTATCGGGATATGCATGACCTCTTCCACGTTTCTCAGCTACAGTGTTGATCCTCAGACCCATATCATGTTATTCAACCTAGGGAGGTTGAGTTGGAGGAGGACGCATCGTTTGAGGAGCATCCTATCTGGATTGTTGATCATAACATGAAGGTTCTATGTGGCTGGTATGTTTCTCTGGTATGGGTGTTTTGGTAGCACAGCCAAGTGCAGGATGAGACTTAGGAGAGGGAGACCAATGTGAAATCGTAGTGTCCGAAGCTGTTCGAGGATTCTTTTTCACCACCTTATTAGGGAAATTTGGGGATGAATTTATTTAAGGGGGGAAGTTTGTAAGAACCTATATCTTCATTTCCAGTATGGATCTTGATTTCAGGTGTTTTTAGGAAAAACAAGGGAGAATTTGGAAATTTTATAAGTACATGTCGTGTACTTAGGAGTACACTTCATGTACCTAGTTACTGCATACAGCCGTGTCTTGGGCATGTAATAGCCGAGACATGGCTGTGTGGGGTGACTTGGCAGACCACTAATGTCAGGGGATGGTTGAGTCAAATACATGGTGTGTTCATTAATAGTACACATCATATACTTTTATTTTTATTTGATTAATCAGACTAGGGTCACGTCTAATCTCTAGATTCATCTTCTTTCTGCCTTGGTTTGTCCATGAGTTTCTGAGAGCAACAAATATTCTCTGATCCGACATTTCTCCATCTGAGGTTTAATCCAAACTCCAGTAGTTGTGTTGGAATCACCTTGTTGATTTCTTTTTTCTTCTAGAGCCTCTCCTCTTGATTCCTCTTCTTTAGTGATTTATTCAAGGTTGAATGTTTTTGACATTTTTGTTGATCTGTGATGTTTTAGACTGATTCAATGGCTTAGATTCATCTATATCGATCATTCATCTTCGACGTAGGTGGTTTTTTTTCTTTTTATTGTTGTCCTTGAGTTTATATGCCAAAGTGTTGATTACCCATGTTTCAGTTATTTCAGGTTAGGGAAATTAAACCCTGTTTTATATACCTTAGATTTATTGTCGGATTAAGGGTTTATTATTGTGGTATTATATGAAATTTCATGTTTAAGGAAAACCCCATGGGTGTGTTTCCTTGTATTAATGTTTAGGGCATTTTGGTCCAAGTTTCCTATGAGTCAGACCTTGTTTCCTTTCCTTGCTTGATAGGACGGAACTGATTGTATTTTTTTGTTTGTTAAATGCTTGTGATATGCATTGGAATTTTTTATCCATGTGGTAGTTGAGATAAATTTGTGCTTCCTGATATCATTTATGCATGATTGAATTTCACATGGTTGTGAGAACCTGGTGTAGTTAGACCCCAAGAAGAATTGATATTGAGTGCTTTCTCAGAGTGTATGTTATGTTTTACACTACGAGACCATAGGGGGGATTGATAGTGAGTGATCCATCTAAGTTTATATAATTTACATTACTAGAACATAGGGGTAATTGACGTTGAGTGCTTACCTAGAGAGTTTGTAGCTATTGCGAAAATACCACAGGGGAATTGATGGTGAGTACTTCCTCAGAGTTTCTTTGCTATTTTTATTGCATTACTTGGCCAGAGGGGTTAGACTGTGTGAGCTACCCAAAGGGTTAACATAAATATTCAATGTTTGTGATGTGTCTTCCAAGACAAAGCACAATATTAGATTCATCCCTATTAGGTAGTCTTCTGAGATACCTGTTGTGATAATTACTTGATTAAATGATGAAAATTAAATGATAATGAATGCAAATGGAAACTGTGGGATTGGTTACTTTTGTGTACTCCTAGTTCTTTGCAGCATTTACATTATTACCTACTATATATACTCATTAACATTTATGAATAGATCTTTTGGTGGTTTCCTACTTGGATTCTTCTCACACCCTGTTTGGGTCATGCTTTTGGACCCAAATAGATTATATGGTTGCAGTTATAGATAAGGGAAAGTTCCCTTCATCATCTGGTACTTGATTTCTAGGGATATGGACAGCATGAGACCAAGATGAGGCATGTGATTCTGTTAGATTTTTTTTTCTCTTTTACTTTGGTTTAATACTATATTTCCAGCATTGTGGCTTTTTGGCTATTTTCCTAGACATATGTGACATGAATCATTTATATATGTGCTCCAGACATTTATTTACTTTCATTCTTCCACTATTACATGTTGTATGGTGTTATTTGTTATGTTACTATTATTAATTATTATTCTGTTGTGCATACTCTTCCAATGAGGGCATAGTTTCCCCACTATCACACCCAAGACCATCACTGCTAATCATCAGCCTCTAGTGTTCGGGTAAATGTGCTTGAGTCCATGTGACCAACTGGGTATGGGGCACCTTTTGCGGCACCCAGAAGTAGGAAGTTCCAATCCACCCCCTTATATGGGTATTCTGATCCATTATTTGTTTAGAAATGAACAAATGTGATAGAAAATATATTATAATTATTCAGTTCTTAGGCCATGAAAAATTTTTCATTTATGTTTATCATTTGGAAGTCGAAATATATCAATGGTGGAATCTTATTAAGAATATAAGGAAAGATTAAGAAATTGACTCCATGTAATGGGATGAGTTTAAGAGGATATTTTTAGTAATTACTTCCCTAGTATTCTATGTACAAAAATTGAGAAGGAATTAATTGAGCGTAATTAGAAGGATGATGAATTCATTAGTGCAGATAATATCTTTTTACTAGATCAGAAAGATGGCTCCCTTATCCTATTATATCACTCTCTCAAGCACACCACACCTCTTCTTCATATAGGAATTCTTCCCATGGTGATAGCCCATCCTCTTCTAGTTTTATATGCTACATTTTCCTTCATCTTATTCCTTTCCTCTTTGTTTCATTTATAGGCTTCGCATTTCTTTTTCCATTCACCTTCTTGGATGGGTTTTTCTCCTTTACCATGTCTTTCTCTAGGGTTTCTCTCTTCTCTCTTTCCTTCACTTTTCTCATCCACTCTTTTTCCATCTGTCTCATTCGATTGTTTCTTTCTCTCCATAATTTTACCTCACACTCGAGGCCTTATTCATCTCAATATCTACTATTACTCACAAATCTATTGCACTAAACTCCATTTTTGTCTAATGTAGTGGCCCTTGTTGGTGGTTTGGGATGTGTTGGTTGAGTTCTCATCTGTTTTCCAGGAGTCACATTTTGTGTTTGTTCTCTATAACCTTAGGGTTTCAGTCCCCTTCATTGGTTTTGATTTAGGCCTTTCTATTCTCTAGAGATATTTTGATCAGGGTGGTGTTTATATGTTATGAGTAATGTTTGGACTCATGATGTTTTGGATTTTTTCATGTTTTTCATCATTAAAAACAATAGATGTTTTCAGTTTTCGTGTTTCTTCTCAATAACGTATGTTCCTACGCTTCTCATGCTCTAGGATCCCTCCACTCTCCTCCCAATCATATTTTCATGTTGTCTTTCAAGGTGCATTGGAAGGTCAGTTTGAATGGTCGATGATGTTCTAGGAGGTCAATGTTTCAGGTGATATTGATTTTTTTTGTTATTGGTTATCAGATGTTCCATTTACTAGTTTGGGAGAGATTTCCCCCTTCATATTTCGAAGGTTTAAAGTTTTTTCCAATGGTGATGAGGATATTATTTGATGGATTATGATTTTTAGTGACGTTGATGATGACTATGGTTTGATTTATAATATGTTTTATTATTCAAAGAGCATGTATCGAGGAAAATCATGACCGAATGTGTTTTTTTTCGAATCATATCTTTGAATTTGAAATTTGAAAATTAATTTTGATGTTTTGAGGTGGATTTTGAATCTTTTATACCATTAATTTTTTTGGTGTTTAAATTTTTTATTTGTTATCTAGTATTATGAGGTTCCCACTCAACTATAAATTGTTTTATTCCAAAAATGAAAAAAAATTGGAGTTGGTACCTATGAGGAAGTTTTTACAAGATTTTTAAGGTATGTTTCTGGTTTAATCATCATCCATAAAATAAAAATTGAAAAATTATTTAGTGTTTTGAAACCAAGTCTTTAAAATGAATTATCCATAAGGGACTTTGGAATCTATGAATAAATTGTTCAATGTGCACTCAAAGTGGAAATAGAAGTTAGAAACCCTGAAAGTTATAGTGATAAGAAATGGAAGATAGAGTTTCATGGAAGCTACAGTGGTATGTCACATGAAGAGAAGAAAATGTTTCGACGTACTATTTTCAAAAAAATGTGTGAAGGAGAACTCTGGAGAATACCAAAATGAAAAAATAATATGTTTAAAGTATGTGAATTCAGGTTATCAAGCAAAATAATGTCAAAGTTTTGTAAAGAGGCTAATAAATGAAATAAATAGAGAATGATATCAATAGAATACACCACTGACACTTCAGTGCTATAAATGAAAGGATTTTGGGAAATATATGAATCAACTCCCTAATATAAAGGCAAATGAGGATAATAATCTATAATAACCTATGAATTTAAAGGATAAAATAAAATTTTATGCAATCACAACAACTGAAGTGAATAATGATAATTAGGTCACACTTATTATTCACTCCAATGTTGGGGGTTCAATACTGAATTTTGTATGTATAATCCCAATGAAAATTTTATTTTTCAACATTTAGTGAAATTTTCGGTGATTTTGAGAATTGTATAGCTCTCTCTACATATATTCCATTTAAATTTATGAGTTTAGGAAATCATATTTGATATTATAGATCAACCTATGATCATCTATCGATGAAAAAATGAACCCGAACTTCCTATTAATTTTTTTGGCTAAAATAGTATCTTATTTAAGGAATATATGGCGAATAATATTTTGGAAGCATAGGTTATTTTATTGTGAACATTTACTGGAAAATGATTAGTACATTTTGGAAAATATATGATTAAGGTATATACATTTTGGAATGAGACTTAATGAGTGATTAAAATTATTTCAAGATAATTGATAAGATTATCATATAGGATATGAGATCAAATAATTATTATCCATGGACTTTAATCTTGGGAAACATATTTTTGTATACCCTTAAAGTTAAATATTTATGAAATATATTAAGTTTAACTTTAAGTGTGTTTTTTTAGGTTTTAGAGATTAATTCATTATATTTTTTCATATTTGATAACTTGTGCTGAAATTTTTTTTTGTTAAATATTTAGAGAAATAAAAAAATTAATTATCATTATTTCATAGTTATTATGATCCATTAAAATTTAATATGTGTGCTTCCGTAATAGAAAATTTATATGGAATATTAATTTTTTTGAGTATGAGATGAAGTGTAAATTCATAGAAGTAAAAAAAAGGATGAAATTTACTTTATGAAATAGAAATAAATCAAGTATTTACATTTTATTATGTTATATATATTGATATTAAAATAATTCCTCATCCTTGAGAAATTGATATTGAAATAAAAAATGTATCCCTTTACCTTCATGTCTCATTAATTGATGGTATTTTAACCCATCACTAATTTATGGTTTTGTGGTTATTAAAATTCTCATGAACATGTTATATAACACTCTCTATTAGTCCTTGTGGATTAAGTTTATCCCTCCTGTATATAATTCAACTTCCCACCAATTTTTTTAATATCTATAAACATGATTATGTGTTATTCTGGGTAACCTTTATGTTTCCAACTTCCCCTTTTCAAAGAAAATTTTATTATCCTTTCTATGATATGGGTTTTCAACAAAGGAATTTTTAATTTTGAACTTATTTTTATCAAGATAAAAATTTCAATCAACTTATTTATTTAAGGGGGTTGGATGTAGCACACTGAGATTTTATAATACATTTCTCTTTAAATAAATTTTAAAGTGTTTGATGTTTTGCTTAACATGCAATACTAAGCTTAAAACAGACAATGATATTTTATAGCATAGCCATTAAATTGAAATGTTTAAAAATTATTAACCACATTATGAAATATATATATATATATATATATGTAAATTTTTTACTTGATTCAAATTTATTATTTAATTCATAAATTTAAGTACTCAATTTTCAGTAAAGTCATTTTATGTTTCTAAAATATATTTTCTTCCAAAATGGTTTTTATTAAATTTTTTATGAATATTATAATTAATTTATACCAAGTTAATAAAATAAATATGATTAAATGGTATAATTTTTTAGATAATAAAATAAATATTATATTAGGGTGAAATTTGGGTATTTTTCTAACAAGATTAAATTTTCAGTGAATATTGAAAATATCAATTTTGTAAAATGGTTATTAATTTTAATTAAAATGTCTAATTATTATTTTAATATTATATTAAATTAAAATATTTACCCTTTAATTTTATATAATATAATTAATTATATTTGAATCAATGTTAAACTTGATTTTGGTATAAGTTCATTTATAGACTTAAGAAGGCATTTTTTCTAAAAAACAATTATAAGCATAATGTGTTTTTATTTTAATTAATTAAATAAAGCACTAATAAATAATTATGTTAATTAAATTTATATATTAAATATTTATAAAATTGTTTTTCATTCATTTTATGGTTTTTACTAGTCATTAAAGAAGAAAAAATCTAGTTTTATGCTTAAAAACATATTTTTTTAAAAATAGTTTTTATTGCATTATTTGTGTTTATTATAAAATAGACTTCTTAAAATTCTATAAATTTAATCTTGAAAATTTTATTATATATTTTTAATCATTAGGATCGAATTTGGTAAATATGTCCCATCAATATTATCATTATGAATAGTAACCTTCGTAAATGTTTGTCACCTCGATAAGGAAAAACAAGGTTCAAACATTAGGATAAGGGATTAGAATTTATCAAACACTTTAATTTATCTTATTTTAGGAGTTTATTTGGATAATTATCATCCAATTCTAAAAATTATGGCCACTTGGTTTCACTTTTCTTTGATTACGGCCATTAAATTATTTTAAGAAAATAATAACTAAAAAATATCATTCAATTGATATTAATATATATACACTTTTAATGTAAGGATAAAGAAGTGGTTAATTTTTATTATAAATATTTATTCAAAATTTAAATTAATTTTTTTAATGTTAATATATTTTTAATTTTTAATGATTTGAATAATTACCTTAACCATTTTTACAATTCTGATAAAGAATTTATTCAATTAATAGAAAAATAAAATTAATTATTTTAAAAATATTAAACGTAATATAATTTGGGTAAATTATTTAATGACATGAATTTCATAGATAAATATAAAATATTATGGTTGTGTGAAAGGTTTATATTCAAATTAATTTTTTTCATTTTTTTTCAAAATTGAAGTAAATGAATAGTCCTAATAATGATATTAATTATATTTTATAATAAATAGTATTTTAATAAATGATTGAAAATTTATAAAAATCTATATTCATCTAAATTTATATTATATGGTTGAAAATATCAACTATGGTCCATTTATGGGTCAATTTTTCTTTTATGGTAACATTCTTGACCCTTAAAGAGAAGAAAACTTTATTATCATGGTAATTTTCAGAAGGATTAGTGGGGGCTAAAACTAAGAGATAGATGGGGAAACATAAAAAAATCTTGTAAAACTTTAATTGGATAATAATATTTAAACTCATTTTCATATTATATTATAATTATATCAATTTTAGGTCATTTGTACTTGAAAATATAGTTATATTATTTTAATAATTTATGTAATTCCAAGAGTGCCCATCCCCTGACTTATAAAAAGAAACCACCTACCATTCATTATTCACAGTGTTTGAGCATTTTATATAAGTAAATAACTACCATAATACCATGATATATTTCTTACCCACATCCTAGATCATATGGTCTTTCCAAAATTTCACCTTTCAAGGCTTATGTTGCATTCTAAAAGAGGTTTCCCAATTAAAAGGTATAACACTTAACCAATCAATTTCAATTTTGTTTCTTCTTATACCTCCTCAAAATATATGATATAAATTATAAAATAATTACATAAGTATAAAAAATATAATTAATTTTTATTATGATTGTGTAACAACCATTATCCACATCCTTTTAATCTATTAGAAAATGATAATGTCACTCATTTGTTTGTGTGGATTATCACCTCCATGAAGAGATGTGATTTGTTTTTTATTTCCTATATATATTAATAGTAATAGGGATAAATATAATGAATATATATTATATATATTATATAATAATTATTTTTTAAAGTTTATTTATAATTTACCTTTATTTCATTCCATCCCTTGAAAAATAGAAACAATGTTCGTGCATAAGTACATCCAACTATCTCAATGAACAATGTAATTAATTTTTCTATCTATATCTTTTATGGATAACTATAAATATGTATATCTATATAGTGAATATATATTATATTTATATAATAGTTAAATTATATATATTATTGAACAATGATCAACGTACAAGGACCGAAACAGTAGAACCGAAACATCCATGAAAAACAAAATAGTTAATACCTAGAAACAATAATTTTAATAAAGAATTATAAATAAATAGGTGATGAAATGATATAAGTGGATTATATATGATATTATAAGTATGTAAATGAATATTTTATATAATTATAAGAAATTTAAATTTTTCATATAAGAGTTTAGGTAACTTTTTAAGTAATTGGAACACAAGTTAAGGGTTTTATGTTACAATCTCATTCTTAAATGGGATTGTT
This sequence comes from Viscum album, assembly GCA_963277665.1. Classification (NCBI taxonomy): domain Eukaryota; kingdom Viridiplantae; phylum Streptophyta; class Magnoliopsida; order Santalales; family Viscaceae; genus Viscum; species Viscum album. The sequence continues at coordinate 1,782,503,126 of OY728157.1, forward strand.
TATTATTAAGTTTCCAGTGAATAAATTTCATAATATACCAATCAATAATCCCATGATTTTTATTATACGTTATTTATTAATGTGGATTACATATTTCCATTAATTTTACTCTCTTTAGGAACTGAAGAAACTTAAATAATATTTTTTAGGAAATTTGATTATATTTCTCTCATTGATCGAAATTCCTTTTCTTCTCTATTTTTGTCCTCTAAAAATACTTTCAAGAATGATTTTAATATTACCTAGTTATTTTTTAAAGTCATTTTAAACCATGTTTTAATTTTTAAAATATGGTTTAAAAGGAATGTTTTTTTTCATTTTCTGAAAAAGGTACTTTTTCTTTTTTCTGAAAATGTGATTGGAATATATATTTTAATGTATATAGAATGAATGAAATTTCCCACCATCATGACCAGTCAATGATTTCAATATTCCTTTACAATTTTCAAATTTCCTTTCCAAAGAAACATTTTTTCATAATACTTTGGAAATTTTTAGATTTTAATTAAGTTATTTTGAAGTAAATAGGTTATTTTCCTCAAGATATTTTCCAAGTGATCTTTTAAAGGCATTTTCATCTAAAATGGAATCCTTTGATGTTACTTATTCTTTACTAGGGATAGGATCCCATGATAACATACTTATTCTTTATTTGGATGTTTATGATTATAATGATAATATTTTTATGAAACCCGTTTATTTTCTATAGGTTATGTTATGATGAAATGTTAAAATGTTTTTGAAACCCATTAATTTTCTAAGGGTTATGATATATGATGAATTGTTTTTGATCTTGTGGCACAAATATGAATGGACTATGATTATGTGATGGGTAGGATCACAATTATATCTCCCTCTAGAGAATTTATTAAATATGGATAACTCATGGGTTAAATATGTTATTGGTGAAGTTGATTTCCTATTCACTATTTTATGCATGGGCCTAGTTTTCATGACCATAAGATTATGCATGGACCTAGTTTTCATATTCATAAGATTATGTGTGGACCTGGTTTCTTTTCTATAAGATTTTAAGAGGGATTCATTTAATGTATTTAAATTAATAATAACAATTGTTTCTATTTATACATGTTCACAATTCTATAATCATATGTTATTTACACATTCATATATCTATGTCATGATTTCATGGATCATGACTGATTAATAATTATTCTTCATTATTATGAATATTTTATATTATTATGATAAATTTTTATATCATGACTCATTTTTATGATCTATGATAGGTTGGGTATGAACTTTTCAATTTATGATCATGATCTCATGACCTTATTCTTATATTATGATCTTATGTGATCATTGATTAATATCTTATATGTTTCCCCTTACTAAGTATTTAAGATCACTCTTTATTATGTTTTATTTCCCAAATTTATAAACCATGGTTTTAAGGAGGGAATACCTAACTATCATTCTATGTGGGAAATGTATAATATCTTTCATGAAATAATAGGATTGTGTATCTAGTATCAAAATATATTAAACCATTATGGGTATAGAAAGGATCGTAATGTTTTATATTTAATATACATATAAATTTATGTAATATTTATGTATGTACATCATGAGTTTCTATGGTTGAAATCATAGCATGGTTTAGTCAATATTTTGAGATTAGGATTAAATATATTTAGTAAAAACCCTAGGGATAAGTCTATGTATAGGATAACATCCTAAAGTTTTTCTAAGGAAGAGATTATAAGGTTTTCCATGAAATAAATCCATGTCTTGATAGTATAAGTGTACATGGTTTTGGAATAAATTAATCTCGGGGTAATTACCCCTAAAATAGTTGGTCAATTATATCTCAGCCATCATTCTAATACATGGTGAGTATGTCCATCTGGTTTTACACTCTCGATGGATATTATTTGGTTAACTCACATTTTATTTATGAACCATTATAAAGGATTTGAATGGATGATAACAATGGATCACCTAGGTTAAACCTAAGGTGTCATAGATTGAAAAAAAAACATGTCACGATTTAGGCATCCTATGAATGATTTTTTAGGATTATATGATTTATCAACATGACTATTACTGATCACACTATACTTTTTTATATTTATTAAATGTATAAAACCTGAATAAACAATGTAAACAATGAATTTGATATCCAATGCAATGACCGTCCTCCTGGGAAACAAAATGTATTAGGAGCTAGGATGTAATATTTTGTTACTATTGACACTCAAATATCTTAATATATGAGTGGTGACATAGATCATGTTGAAATTATGAATGAACTAAGGAGGTAGAAACATTCCATTTAATTTTTTATGTGAAATTGTATATTCTCCTTATATGGGTATTTTGATCCAATAATTTCTGGGTAATGGATTGATGAAATGGAAAAGATATTTTCCATTCTTCAGTGCTCAGGCTATGAAAAAAATTTCCTAATTGTTTATCATTTGGAAGTCAAAGAAAATAAATGGGGTAATAACATTAATAATATGAGTCAAGAGGAAGAAATTAACTCTATGGAATGGGATGAGTTTAAGAGAATATATTTTAGCAAGTACTTTTCTCGTATTCTATGTTCAAAATGGAGAAGTAATTCATTAAGCTTAAGTAGTAGGATGATAAATCCATTAGTATCTGTGAGGTAAATTTTATAAAACATGTAAGGTATTATTCTGGTTTAATCATAGTATTTGAAATCAAAATTTATTTATTTTATAGTGGTCTGAAATGAAGTCTTAAAATATAATTGTCTATAATGGGATTTGGAAGATATGAAGAAATAATTCAATGTGTGCTCAAAGTGAAAATGAAAGATAAAATCCCTCATGTTTTTGGTGATAATAAAAGGAAGATGAAGTTTCAAGGAATCTCCAGTTGTATGTCACATGGAGGGAAGAAAAACTTTCAACCCCATAATTTCCAAAAATATGGGAAAGTTCACTTAGATGAATTACTAAAAAGAACAAGAATATATTTCAAGTGTGGGAATCCATGTTCTCATGAAAATAATTATAATGTGATTTGAAGAGGGAATACAATAAAATTAATAGAGAAAATGCCCAATAGAAAATGCCACTCACACTTCAGTGCTATAGATATAAGGAGTTTAGGAATTATGAAAATAAATTCCAAAATCCAAGGGATAATTAGGATAATGACCCAAAATAACCTCTAATGTAAAAAGGACAAAAGTAAATATTATGAAATCACAATAGTTGAAGTAAATTAAGATAATTAGGTCACACTTTTCATCCAATCTAGAGTTAAAGATCCCATGATTAAGTTTATATTAATGAGCCCTGTGGAAATATTATTCCTCATCATTTAATGAAATTTTATGTGATTATGAGCACTGATTATATATCTCTATATAGATTCCATATATATTTATGGAATAATGAAATCATATTATATATTTTGAATCAACTTATGACCATTTATTAGTACAAAGATGAACTTGAACTTTCCATAAAAATATTTTTGAAAAAGATAAGATCTTATATAATGAATAAAGGGAAATTTATCTTTTGGAAGCATATATTATTTTATTGTGACTTTATCATGGGAAATAATAATATACTCTGGAGAATATATGATTACGGTATATAAATTTTGGTATAATAATTTATGAGTGATTAAAAATATATTAAGATAATTTTTAAATTTATCATAGAAGGATATAAGATCAAATAATTGTAATCTTTGTGTTTCAATCTGGGTTGGGCATGTTATGGAGGATACTTAAGTCTATCTATTAATTTAATGGATTAAGTTTAGATTTTTGATTTATTATTGAGGTTTTAGAGATTAATTTATTATATTTATCCATATTGTATAACTTGTGCTAGTTATTTTTTTTAAATATTTATGGAAATAAGTAATGGATTTTTATTCTTTTATGGTTCTTATGATCCATTAGAAGATAATATTAGTGAATCAAGAATGAAAAATTCACCATAAATATTTGTTTCAAAGAGTATGATATGAAGTGTAAATTAATCAAAGAACAATCAAAGGATGAGATTGTTATTATGACATAGAAATAAATCAAGTAAATACATTTTCTCATGTTTTATATCTTGATATTAAAATAATATTGAATCTTTAAGAAAAGGTTTTTGAAATAAAAAAATTATCCTTTTACCTTAATTTTTTTTGAATTGATAATCTTTTCACCCCACAATGGTTTATGGTTTTTTGGTCACTGACTTTATCATAAAAATGTTCTCTATCACCCTATTTTAGTCATTGGATTTAGTTTTCTCCCATAAATCTATAATTTAATTTACCACTAATTTTCTCCTTATCTGAGAACTCAATTATGTGTTATTTCATGTAACCTTTATATTTCCCACATCCCATTTTCAAAGGAATTTTTGTTATACCTTTTTATGATGTAATTTTTCAACAAAGGAATTTTCAAATTTTGAACCTTTGTTTACTAATACAAAATTTTTTATTGTGAAATTTATTTATTGGGTTATATTTAACACTCTAAAATTTTAGAATATATTTCTCTTTAAATAAATTTTAAATTTTTTGATAGCATTCTTGACATACAACACTGAGCTTAAAATGAACTGTGATATATTATAACATAAACACTAAATTGAAGAGTATGAATAGGATTAACCACTTTAAAAAATATATATATAAAGTTTTTAATTAATTTAAATGAATTATTTAATTTATAATATGTAAGTACCTAATTTCTAGTAAATTCATTTTATGGTTTAAAAATATATTTTATTCAAAAAACGGTTTTTATTGCATTTTTTGTATGAATATTATAAATAATTTTTACCAATTTTTGAAATATAAATTGATAAAAAAGGATATTATTTTTTAAATCATAATATCAAAATTATCTTTGGAGTGAATTTTGGTATTTTTCTAAAAAGATCGATTTTTCAGTGAATAATGAAAAATACCGATTTATGTAAAACTATCATTTCTTTTCATTGAAAGGTAAAAATATTATTTAAAATTGATATTAAACTTAATAAATTATCCTTTCAATTAATATAATATAATTAATTACTTTTTAATCATTATTAAACTTTATTTTTCTATAAGTTCATTTTTTGGGCTTAAAAACACATTTTCAAAAAACTATTTTTATATACATGCTATATTTTTACTATAATTAATTAAAAAATAACTAATAAACAAATAATTAAATTAAATTTAAATATTATATATTAAATAAAATTCTTTTTTACATTCAATTTATGGTTATATTATGAATAGAATAAGAATAAATATGGTTTTATGCATAAAAATGTATTTTCACGAAAAAAATCATTATTTTTTGGATGTTTATTTTAAAATGTACTTTTCTCACTTCGATAAATTAAATATTAAAAATTAATTCTTTATTGTTAATCAGTAGAATAAATTTTTTAAATATTTTCCTTTTATTTTTTTGTCATTATGAATAGTAACCTTGGTATATTTTTGTAACCTCAGTATGGATAAAATAGATAAAATGGGGTTATAACTTTGGGATAAGTCTTTAAAATTTCTTTAATAATTTATTTTATCCTATTTTATGAGTTTAATTTGACCATTTTCATCCAATTATCACACATATGGCCACTTGGTTCTATTTTTCTATGATTATTCCTTTTATATTATTTTAATAAAAGAATAAATGAAAAATGTCATTCTCTAGACTTTAATATCTCTAAAGGTTTTACATAAGGATAAAAGGAGTTTATACTAAAATATAAATGATTATTTTAAGGATAAATTTTTTTATTATTAATATAATTTATTTTTCATTTTTATTGATTGAATAATTACCTTAAACGATTACATAATGATGACACAATATTTATTCAATTAATAGAAAAATAAAATAAATGATTTTAAAAATATTAAAAGTAATACAATTGGATGAATTATTATGTTCCACAAATTTTATAGATAAATATAACATATTTTTTATTTTTTAAATTTTTTATTGAAACTCCTTTGATTTAATTTTATTTTCAAAGTCAAATTAAATGAAAAGTTCCAAAAATGACATTAATAATATTTTATAATAAACAATATTTTATTAAATGATATAGGATTCATAAAAATCCAATATTAAGAAAAATTTATGGGATATAGTTTAAAATATTAACCATGGTCCATTTATGGGTAACGTTTTCTTTAATGTTATCATTCATAACCCTTAAAGAGTATAAAATTTTTTATAGTTTAATTGTCATATGGGTTAACGGGGGTTAAAAATAATAGATAAGGGTGAAAAAATGGACAAAACTTGTCCAAATTTTATTTTATGAGATTATTTAAACTCTTTATCTTATTATATTTTAATTATATCAATTTTAAACTATTTTTTATGAAAATTAATTTATGTTAATTTATTACTTTAAGTAATTCCAAGAGTGCCCCTCCCCTCACTTATAAAAAGGTATCTCCTCTTCTTTATTGTTCACAATATTTTATCCTTATATATCAAAAAATGACTTCCATAATAACTTATTATTTTTCTTAAACAAAAAAAATAGCTTCAATTATTTCCAAAATAATGTCCCTTTAATGCTTAAGGTGTAATACAAAAGAGGCTTCTCAACGAAGATGTATAACTCTTAACATTGAGTTTTAAATTTTATTTCTTCTTATAAATCCTATAAATATCTGGTCTCCATTATAAAATAATGAATTTAATAAATTCAATATACTGATTTTTTAATATTATTATAGAACAAAAGTTATCTACCTCCTTCCAATCTGTTCAAAAATGATAACATCACTCATTCGTATATGTGGACTACCACGTCCACAAAGCGATGTGATTTTATTTTCATTTAAGATTTATAAGAATATGGATAATGATAAATTTTATGAATATAAATGATATATTTGATAAAATAATGATTTTATATGTGTGAATTATAATTTACTTTTCTTTTTTCCTTTCGTCAAAAAATTGAAACAGTATTCATACGTGCGTACGACCAATTGTCTCCATGAACAGTGTAATTCATTTGTTTATCCCTAAATTTTATACATAACTATATATATAATGAATATATATGATACTTATATCATGGTTAAAATTATATATATTATTTAACCATGATTTAAACACCAGGACTAGAAATGCATAACTGAAACTTCCCTGAAAAATGAAACAGTTAACACTTGGAAATAATATTTTAATAAACAATTATTAATAAATGTGTGTTCAAGTATTATAAATCGATCATATATGATATTATAATTATATAAATGTATTTTAATATAATTATATGAAATTCAAATTTATTACACATGAGGTTATATCTCTTTTTAATCAAGTGGAACTTTGTGTAAGGGATTTATGTTATAATCTATTTGTTTGCAAAGATTGTTTAAGAATAAGTTTCTGATGAGGAAATTTCATGATTTACCTCTCATAAATCTCATGATTTTTCTTATCATTGGGTTATTTATATATATTATGTTTTCTCCTTCCATTATCCTCTGATTAATTACTCAATATACTGAAAAAAACAACATTAAGGAAATCTAATATTATTTCTCTCTTCAGTAGAAAACCCTTCTTATTTCATGTCCATGTTTACTAAAAAAGAAACAAAGAATTTTTTTAATATTCTATAATTATTTTTTAAATTATTTTTTACCCATGTTTACTTTTAAAAAAATTATTTAAAATAAATCTTCTTTCCATTTTATGAATAAGGTACTTTTTATTTTTTACCAAAAATGTGAATGGAATATTTGTATTAATGTATATGACATGAATTGAATTTCCCACCATTATGAAAAATAATTTTTTTGGCGATTTCTTTAAAATTTTCCAAGGTTATTTTCCATGGAAATTTGTTTCATAATATTTTGTGAATTTTAATATTTTTTAATAATTGATTTCAAAGTAAAAAGGGTATTTTTATAAGAAATATTCTAAGTGATCAGTTAAATGAATTTTCATATAGGTTTACATCCATAGATGTTAATTTTTCATTATTGGAGATATGATCCAATGATATCATAATTATTTATCTATAGATGGTTTATGATTATGATTATGAGATATTTATGAAAACCATTTTCCATGGGTTATGTAATGATGAAATGTTGAAATGTTTATAAAACTCATTTACTTCCCATAGGTTATGATTTATTATGAATGATGACATGTCCCACCTCCCTAGGCTATGAACCTAGTCAAATGAACCCATGGGTTTTCTATAATACCTTTTTTTACTTTTCTTCACACCACATATGATTATCCACCTAGTTAACATATCATATAAATAATTATACCCATAGGCTAACACATTTTCTTCCAATGTGATTTGTCCCCACTCACACACCCTATGAAACTTCCCATGAGGTCACCCATCATGATTATTACTAAAAGACAAGTACGGTTAACTGTGTGAAGAAATGTGCATATTGTTTACATGGGTAGTAAAATTTAGCCTTTTAAATCTCACTTTTCTAGGGGTTTTACACTCCCCTGGACCCTTTAAAGTCAAACACCCTCATTGTAGACCCCAGACCTCAAACCCTAATAGTAGCTCTACATTTATAGTTGAGTATTGGAACTGATACCATTTGTTATGAACAACATATTGGGGCCATTAACCTAGTAAATTTACCCCATGGGTGTCATGAAATACCTTATTTTCTTTCTCAACACACCTCAAGTTATTAACCACTAGGGTCACTTATCAGACTAATGACTATCTCCATATTCCAACACATATTATTCCAGTTTGATTTGTCCTCACTCACACACATACTAGGAAACTTACCAGGAGTTCACCCATCTTGATCACTTCTCCAGGATAAGCACTCTTAACTATGGAGTTCTAATCATGTAGGATCTCCAAAAGAAAGTAGCACCATATTGACATGGGTAGTATCATTTATCCATTTCACTCTCACTTTTACAGGGGTGTTACAAATGATTTATTACCTTGGGATACACATATGAATGGATTTTGATTATGTGAAGGGTTGTCCTAAAATCATATAGCCCTCTAATTAATTAGGTAAATATGGTTACTCATGATATAAATATGTTGTGCATGAAACTAATTTCATGTTCAAAATTTTATGCATCGACCAGGTTTTAATTCCCATAATATTATGAATGTACCTGGTTTTAATGTCCATAAGATTATTTATGGACCTGTTTTCATGTCCATATGTTATTCAAGGGCCTGATTTCATGTACTTGGCTTAATGAGTGAATATTTTTATACATATACATTCTCACAATGTTATAAGCGTATGTTTTTTTTTCATATTCATATATTTATGTCATTTTGGCATGGATCATTACTAATTATTAATGATTCTACAATATTATGAATATTTTCTATTATTATGGTAATTTTTTATTATATGTATCATGTTTATGGTCTATTAATGATTGGGTATGAACTTTGAAATATTTTATCATGATCTCATACCCTTATTATTATTTTATACTCATGTGTGATCATTTATTGGTATATCTTATCCTTTCACTTACTGATAATCTGAGCTCACTATTTCTTATGTTTCCTTTCCCTAGGTTAATAATAAAAATTTTAAGTAGCATATACCAAAGAATCATTCTATGTGGGAAATTTCAAAGATCTTTTATGAAAAAAAGAGGATTGTGTATATAGTCTCCAAAGAAACTAAACCTTTATATTTTTGGAATGTATTTTAATGTTATGTAATGTATATTAATCTAAAATGATGAAATATTTATGAATGTAAATATTAGGTCACTATATTCTCAATGTTACAAGAAGAGAATATATGTTTTTATAGTGTAGTATTACAGTACGAAATGAATAAATATATACAAGTGGTATTATCACAATCCAAATTAAAAAATGATAAAAACAATAAAAAGGGATGAAAATATTTTCTAAAGTTTCTTGAAATATAAATTATCAAATATAAAGAGGGAGTATTAGTCAAAGGTAAAATAGAATAAAATATTTATTCAAGTAACTCAACCACCTCTATTTATATGATAAGGCTAGTGAAGATAACTCAAAAACCATGGATTAATTTCATATTTAAATCAATACACATAGGGGTATTATATAGACAAATATTTTTATGATAAATGAATATTTTTTAAAAAAATTGAACAGAAGTACAAACATTTAATGTATATATACAATTTTTGTAATAAATGGTATTATTTTAATTTAATTTTTATGATATTATAAAATGATTTCATTATAAACAAATTGGTGAGAAGAGTATTTGGTAATTAGAAATTATTTATATAAAGATTATTAATTTATCAATATAGGGGGGAGTGAACGTATATTACCTTTAAAAATAGTTGAAAATATTTAATTAATATGAGCGAGAGGTTTTTATTTAATAGGATATTTGATTTCAAAATGTTCCCTCTAGTTTCAAACACTAAACATGAATTACATAATATTAGTGTTAATAATGAAAAATGTCATTTCTTGTCTATTAAAATTATATTTGAGTTAAACTTGAAATTTAATAGGCTTTGGCTTTTGTGTCCAAGGGTGAGAGTGCTTGGAAATGATGGAAAAAAAATCCAAAGGGGATATTTTCCAATAATTTTGATAATGGTACATTTAATTTTTTTTATGAAATAATGATATTATAATTCATTACATAAATACTGTTCTTATATGGAATAGATTAAATATTTTAGAATTCTATTTTGGTTATTTAAATATTGATATATCATATCATATAAATTGATTGGTTATTTCATAAATTATGATATAGAAAAAAATTGTATTTGATCAGGTTTTATAATTTGAACAAAGTAGATATTATATTATATAACATATAATGAAGTTAAGAAAATTTATTACATGGGGGATGTCATCGAAAATAATTTTTTCTTACTAAAATATAATATTTACAAATGTTCTTGGTTATTCCCTCATCAATTCATGATGAATTACTGAAGGAATTTGACCATTTTAATTACTTAATCTTGATGAAAATAAAATATGGAAGGACATGAGATGATAATTATGGTGGTAAGGTATGATGAGATATATTTTGGGTTATGTTACAAATTTACTTATATATTAGAAGGTAAATGTGGAATATAAAAGTCCTACATAGATATTGTAACCATTTCATATTATGGTTTGGATGGATATAGGTCCATATTTCTATGGGTTTTATAGTATATTCACTAAAAACCATGATGAAGCATGATTTCATTTTGGTATTCATTGATATATTTATAAAATCAACAAATTCCATACCAATTCTGGATATGGATACCTTGGAATATTTAGAAATGTTGCATGTATGAGAAGTAGTTAAATTGCATGGTTTTCTAACTTTAATTTTATCAGATAAAGATCCTTGGTTTACCTCTAAGTTTTTTAGATCTCTACAACAATTTATGCATATGTATTTTTTCAAGTTCATTATCCAAATATTGGAAGAAATTCTAAGAGACTTTTTTCTGAATTTTTGTGGTTCAATGAAATATCATCTCCCATTAGTGGAATTTTCATATAGTACTAATCACCAAAACACTATAGGGATGGAATGAATTGAGGTTCTCTATGAGAGGACATATCATTCTTCCTTGTGTTGAGTAAGTGTGAGAGAAGCTTTTTTGGGGGACTGAGTATGGTCTAATAGATAGAAAAAATATCAAGTTAATATAGAATCATATTTATATAACCCCAAGTAGGAAAAAATCTTATATTGATCATCATCAATGTACTTTAGAGTTATCCATAGCTCATTATGTGTTTCTCAAGGTGTCATCAAGGTTAGATCAAAAGAGGATAGAGAATCAGGGGAAGAATACTCCTAGATACGTATGACCATTTGAGTTTGATGGTCATATTAGGAATGGGGCATTCTAGTAGACATAACATCCTTATTATAGTGTTATAAATGATATGTTTCATATCTTCTGGTTATGGAAATATATGATAGAACCTTCTTACACCATCAGTTGAAACCAGATAGATTTGGACCTGAATGCTAGTTTTTTATAAGATCCTAATAAAATTTTTGAACAGTGATATAAAGTATTGGTTGTTCAAGTTATTCTAATGATATATATGATTTAGCAATATGGTATCATGCATGAAGAGGCATATTAAATGGAATCATTGATGTGTCAATAAATTTTGAGGCTCTTAACCTATAATAACATACTTTAATTCTTTTACATAAGAATGTAAATGGTGGGTAATAATATAGGGCCATGTTTGAGGTACTTAATGTTTATAATAAATTTTTATTGAAGTACGAGGGATTTAGTGGTAAAATCAGGGTGTTTTAGAAGTGTTTGGAGGCATTTCAGGGTAGATACATAGTTCTGGGATCATGTAAAATTCTTAGGGGATAGTGAATGTTAATATGGTGAATCTAGAATGAAATTCATAGTTATATACATGGTTATTGGAACCTTTTATGTCATCCATGGATGTTGAGAATCCAATTCTATTAATAACTATTCAATCACATGTAATGTAATCGGGACCATGAGATTAGGCCATGCATTCACATAAAATGGTCCCTAAACATTCTATTTTTACTTAATTTGGTTAATTTTAGTCTCATGTCTTACCAATCATGAGGAAAACTCAATTTATGGCATCCATGGTGGTGCTTTTTGGTACATTACTTCCCCATATCATAGATATTAGAGTGTTGGGGTGTTATATCTAAGTAAATTCACTCTAAATCTCCTCATATGTTCTCTATTCGTATTATTTTCATGGTGAAACCCAAACTGGGATGTTTTAGATAAATTTAAGGCATTTGGTACTAGGTATTTTAAGAGGTTATAGTAAGAAAGAATATCAAGTATAGCGGTGTCATTTTACATCATTATATTTAAGGTAGTGTATTTTTGTGGGTTATTTTGGTAGAAATATAATAAGTTTATTTTTTGAGTGCATGTATGTTTTTTAGGAAATCAAGGAAATGAAAATGTGGGTTTTGATGTTAGTGATTTTTTTTCATTAATTTTAATGGATATTGATATAAGTATTATTATTTATGGAGTGGTTAGGTGAGGGATAAAACATGATTTAGAATTCCTACTTGAATGTAGGTGTCATGAACCAGATTGGTTACCATGGAACATTGATACCTAAGCCAACCCTGACATATCCTTAAGGGAATTATAGATCTCCATGGGTTGGTGAATAGCACCTAGAATCATATATATATCAAGAGAGAATAATTTTTCCACAATAATACAAAACAATATTATATAAATGATACAAGTCGGTATTCCAACACTTCTGAAGGAGAAAGTACCATAATCAAATAGGTAAAAGAATATGAAAACAATGCATCATCAAAATACATAACATCTTCCATGGTAAAAAAATAATAAAACCACATGTAACAAGTGGATGACACCTCCATAGGTCACCTTTATCACTCTAGGTCCCTTGAATCAAGTACGCATGCCTCCTTTAAGAGGTGCTTTTCCTTTACTTGAACCTGAAATAAGATAATATATAAATGCCTAAAGGGAAAGGTCAGGTGTGAAAAAAATACCATGATAGGATTCCACTAAAAATTACACTATTAATTCCATAAAAATAAACCATTTATGCTCCCAATTCAAATAAAACAAGTCATGGAAAGGCATTTACATGTTTTAAAAAACCTGATTTTAATCAGAAAGATGAAAAGTATATCAAAAAAAGATGAAATGGAAATTTTATATAAAACATTTATATTAAATAGTTATCATAAATAAAATTTTTCTATAATAAATTTCATGTATAATCAATTCAAATAAAACAAAGAACCATGCTTATAAGCCCTATGATACATTAGTTTCTATAAAAAAAGATCCACATACTTCTCAATTTTCAACCTAACTCAAGATAGGTATGCACATTTAAATCAACACCCCAATATAGGACCCATTACTAGAAATATATCAACACCCCATTTGGGGATACATTATGGGAAAACATTCTAAAATTGGTTTACTTAGTGTTTTCAACATCAATCCACTAGCAAGGAGATAGATTCATATCTTTCTTGTCCTAATCATCTCTAACTACCCATGCTCACATGATCTTCAATCAATAAATCAAGTAATCAATCAATCATGGTAAAATAGATAATTTCATATTATTTCACCATTTTCAGTTCAATTTCAGAATTTTAGTTTCAACATGCCTTTTCATTTCAAAACCAAATCATAGGTTTTCATAAAATTCATTCCTTTTTAAAAAATATTTCATTTTTAAGAAAAAAATTCAATAATTAATATTAAATCATTTCATAAAATATTTTTTCAAATCAAGTCATCAGTTTTCTCAGAATTCTCCTCTACAATTTCAATTCTATTGAAATTGGAGGTTTAAACAATTTTCAAGATCTTTTAAAATAAAACATAAATTCAACTCAAATATGTGGTTTAAAATTAATTAAAAACTCATTATAAATAAATAATGTGGATCAATGTTTAAATTCAAAGATAAAACCTTTTTTAAAAGCTCAACCTTTTATTGTGTGAAAAAATGTTCAACACCAAAGACAGAAATTCCAACAGAGAGACACATGTCTAGAGGATCATTAATTAATCCCTAGAAACAAATCCCATTAGATATGGGTTTCAATACATAAATAATATTAGGATTAAAAACTCTTAAATGATATAGGAGAATGGAAAATAATTCCACTAAAAGAAGAAATTTCTCTTATAAGAGATGGTTCAAATTCATCCACCAGTGCTTTGATCCGATAAGAAAGGATTTTGGGGTCAAAAAGCCTATATGAATCTTTCTAAATTCAAAATTTTGAATGAGGTTCAAGTGTGAGAAGATGATATTTAAATATGATACATGATTTTTAAAATTGGAAAAATAAGGACCACACCAAATCTCCCATGGCCATAGAACGTAAGTTCTAAAAACATCCAGGCCACAGCATAGCCACCCCAGACCACACCATAGCCACTCCTAGTCAACTGACCTCTTGAAAACCCACATTCAAATTCACCTATATCCTATTAACCCATGGTAAGTTTATGAAATAATCTATCCACCATGCTACAGTTATTCCAATATAGGCATTATCACCCAACCATATCACTCAATCCTCTACATTGCAGCCCAATCTCTATGGCATAGCTATGAAGAAAAAGGTAGTAGCTCTGAAAAATGACCTCTAGGGCTCAATTTCCCAACCCACCACCCACTCTGCAGCCCGAAATGAACTCACTTCTCCTACTCTATATCCTTAGGGTCTATAAAACAACCCCACTATAGAAAACCAAATTTATTTTTTAAATACTCTAAAGGACTTAGAATCATGCCCAAAAAATAGGGGAACAACATAAATAAGTCTAGAAGTACATGGATTAAGGTAACAGAATGTTACAACCTCCCCACCATAAACACTTTTTTCCCCACAGATACTTTTAAAAAGATTCTATATCAAATAGATGAGGAAATTTATCTCTCATTAGTGACTCATGCTCCCAAGTCTCATGAAAATCATAACCATGATTCCATAGAACATAGACCAATGGTATAGTGTTCACATAAAGAAAATTTTTCTCATAATCAAAAATCATGAATGGATACTCAGTCATAAATAAATTAGGCTCAACATTGATTTTTTCCCAGCTAAATACATGATAAGGGTCATAAAGATACTTCATTAGTCATGATAAATGGAAAATTGTTGTGGTTAAAAGGTAATTGATATGGAAGTTATAAATTTTAAAAAACATTCCCCACCTACTCAACAATATCAAAAGTACATAAAAACCTTGATTCAAGATTTCCCTTCTTTCCATGTAATCAGTGACCCAACTAAGGTGAAACTCTCAATAAAACCTATTCAATAACTCAAAAATCCAAAGGTCATAAATCATGATCTGTATAGTATTTATACCATCTCTTGGATATTACCATTATCTAAGGAATCAACAGAATCTTCACCATCATCTCGTTGACCAAAATTAGTCCAACCAAGGGAGATTCACCAATCCCCCTCCAACGAAACAAAGATTTACACATGTGCCTATAAAATTCCTCAAAGGGTACCATCCTAATTTCTAACTAGTAAATATTATTGTATAAAAACTCAACCAGTCTGAAATGTTCATCCCAATCTCCACCAAAGTCAAGAACACAAGAACAAATCATGTCCTCAAGAATTTATATTTCTCATTATATCTATCTATCCATCAGTATATGATATTTCAAGCTCTAACATACCTAGTATATAATTACCTCTTGGTGGCCTCTCCAAAAATGATAAGTAAAATAGGGTTCCCTATCATATAATATAATAGATGGAATACCATGAAATATGATAATATCCTTCACATAAGGGCTTCCAAAATTCTCAACTTTGGTTCTATCTATAATGGGTATAAAGTGAGATGATTTGGTCATATAAATGATCACAAACCATATCACATTATACCATTGATATTTACATGGAAACAAAATCATGAAATATATAGAAATCTCATCCCACTTCCATGTTGCCATTAGAAGGTGATAAAGTTAACTAAAAGGTCTTTGGTTCTTATCTTTGACATATTAGAAAGTATAATAATACGAAACAAATTTAATGATGCTTCATATTATACCTAGCTACCAAAATCCCTATGGTATATCATATAACATATATATTATACCAAGGTACATCACCCATTGGGGATTATAGAAATCCCTCATGATATCATTTCACACTAGAAAAGTTATAACATACCAATTATAGAATCATAGAAACTCCAATAAAGAGAATGAACACTCACCAATGTTCTCCCCACTATAAAGAGAGTCCCAAATATCATGGAAATAATCATCAATATTCTAATCCTGAATAATCATCTCAATAATAGAGTAGGTTAACTATATTATAGAAAAAAAATATTAGACTCATTCTCCCAGACTACCAAATAAAACTGAGCAAATATATCCATAAAATTACTCTTTTGATGGTTTTTCAAGTCATGGGTTAGATTTGTCCAACTCAAAGCATTAAAAATGATATTTCCCTTATCAGGGGTGTTGGGAATATCAAAATAAAAAATTTTAAGGTACTGTACCAATCATCCCTACCAAAGTTTCAAATATTTCTGTGAGAAGATATAACTCAAACTTTTTTGGTTGGAGTAAATGGTAAAACTTTCCCCAAAAAGGTAGTTCTGCTAACTCTTAAGAGAATAAATCGTGGAAGTGAACTCAAGATTACCGGTTGGTTAATTCTTATCATGTGGCCTAAAATATCAAGAACCATAGGCTACCACATAATCACCCTACACAATAATATATCCCAAGCCTAAACCAGATGATCATAAAAGACCTCATATCCCTACCCAACTTTTGGAAAATTCAAAACTAGTGAAAAAGAAAAAATAAATTTCAAATCATCAAATTAACTTTGGATTTTCACATCCCAAAATAATCACACTCATTTCTGAGTAAGAGTGGTCATTGGAGAAACCAATTTTGATAAATCTTTAATGAACCTATGATAACAACCTTGTAATCCCAATAATCTTTAAAACTTGAAAACATTACATGGTTACTCCAATGTAATAAAATATTTCACCTTAAGTATAAACTGAAATACCATGTTCTGAGACCACATGTCCCAATAACATTACTTCTCAAATCCATAAGTCACATTTTGAAAGCATAGTATAAAGTCAGTAATCTCTCGATATTTCTAGAATTTATCTCAAATTACAGACATGGTCATCCTCAGTTTTGGAGTAAACAAAAATGTTATCCATAGATAATTCCATGAATGAGTCTCGAAACATAAGGAATATACTATTAATAAGTTGTGTAGAAACTTTAGGATCATTTAAAAGACTAAAAGGAAATAACTGGTGATAAATAGACCAAATATCGATCTTAGAGAAACAATTTTTTACTTTCAACTAATCAAAAAAATCATCAATCCATGGAAATAGATACTTTTTCTTTACCGTAACTCAGTTAAGATTTCGGTAATAAACAAAAAACCGGAGTGACTCATTATATTTCTTTTCAAAAACCACAGTTGTCACTCTAGGTGACACACTCAGGCAAGTAAATGATATTTCTAACAAATCATCCAACTAATTTTTCAACTCTTTCATTTTATTCGGTGCCATGAAATAAGAATAAATTGATACTGGTTGACTATAAAGTACCGAATAAATGGATAAATTCCCCTATATTAGCAATGGTGATCTAGAACAATCAGATGGAATCAAATTGGGAAACTTGATGAAAACTTGATGTAGATTATCACTAAATTATTCTTTCTCCTTATTGAAATAAAACATCGATAATACCCTACCCAACTCCAAAAATAGAGGTCAGGATCTACTCATCCTTGAGTCAAATTCTCCACAAAAACATCGATCACCCCATAATGTGCATTATATGAGACCCACTAAAGATAGCATTCAATCCAGGTCATATGATCAATCATCCAATCCATCCTAAAAATTATATCAAGATATCGAGAACTAGAAAATTAAAAGTGGGGTCAATCTATGATTGATATAAAATTCAAGAGGTACATTAAAGACCCTACTTTTTCTTAGTTATGAGGGGTATAGTAAAATATATTACATAATAAAAAAATATATTTAGGAATATTTAGAATATTCAAAATATGAATCGATATAAATTAGTGAGATGCACCAGTATCAAATAAAGTGCTCACTAAAGATAAAGTTATAGTGATGGTACCTCTCATAGTCATTGGACCCACATAATCTTCCTTTAGAGACTCTTCCATTGCATTGAGAAGCTTTGTTCTCTATGTATATAGTTGTAACCCCTTAGTTCTTGAATAATCTTCTATAACCCTAGTACTTTTTGGTGATGATGAGCCTATTCCACTACATAGAGCAGAAAATATATGATAAAACTTCTAAACATGACCTGATTTTCTTTATGAACTATAGATATTGGGTGCCTTAGTGCAAACCCATTTTGAATAGCCAACCATGACACACTGAAATAAAATCATTGGGCCTCTTCTAGGCACTACAGGTGTAATAACCCAAACTTTTAAAAATGAAAATTTTAATTTTTGAATAAATAAATGCATTATCAAGTAATGAAGTTATAGAAAATACATACACTAATTTGGTTATTTTTTAAAAATTATATGGCCTTTAAAATTTAAAATACATTCATTCAATAGAACCATTAATAATATAGCCTTTGAATAGAGACCGTTATGAATAGTATATTAAGGGTTTTAATAAATTCTAATTGATATAGATGAAATAAGTGGTGGTCATGACTAGTAGGATCCTACCCTATGAAGCCAATTTATCAAATATTTTGTTGGATATATCATCTTTTATAAATACCAAGTTGAAATTAAATAAATAAATCATGAAAAAAACCATTTATGGTAGAAGTTTAAGCTCATAAAGATCACGAACCAAATCATATATGCTTAACCACCCCAATAAAATATCATTATTGCACAACTTACCCTTAGGTAATTAAATGATGTAATAAAGAGATATGTATCTAGACCCTAACCGTATGAATTTTTTTATATTATTTTAATTAAACAAAATATTATATTTATCCATTTTTATAATTAATTTTTAAATGATTAAATAATGAGTTTGATAAAAATTATATTATGATACAATGAAACATGAATTGTATTTTTTGTAAATCTATACTTTCAATCAAGAAGATCTTTCTATAGATTTAAATAATTTTTAAAATAGATTTTTTAACATATAATTATTGAATAAAATTTTTTAATATAAATAATAATATAATTTTATGAAGTCAAAAAAATGTGATAAGGGTCATAAAATTGTTATTGTCAAAAGAACTAGTATTTTTTAATAAATGAGTATTTTGGTTTAAAAGTGAAAATTATCATATTTAGAGATTTTTTTTTTGATAAAATAAATATTTTTTTTAAATTGTAAAATCAAAATTATCCAATGCTAATTTTTTTATAATTATCTGAAATAGTCAAATTTTCAGGAAAAATTTAATTGTGGTATAAATATATTGTATGTATTATGACATCATAATGACCCAAAAGGAATGTAATTTATGATATAATAGGTTTCCACAACCAAATAAATATTTATCCTTTAAAATAATTTTTTTAGGTTATTTTATTATTTTTATACACTCTTAACGAAAACTACAACACCTATATAATATTTTAAGGTTCTGAAATCAATTATTTGTAAACCTAACTCACTTCCACATCACCAACGATATTATTTTAATAATATTGGTTCTTAGTCTTGTAAAATAATTAAAATGACTACACTTTTTCTAAATACATGGGAAAAATCCTTGGTATTTTTTTTATTAGTTTATCATATAGTTCACAAAGCATCTCTTTGGAAATTAATAAAGAACTCTCCCCACTTTTTCTATATGAACCCACCCAAACTCCCATTTCACCTCACTAAAAACACTTTGTACCACAACATTACTCTAATATTTCGTCTCTAGATCCTTCCCATGGTGTACCAAGACTCTTAATAATCTCCTTTAAAGATTTTAGAATCACCCTCTCAAGGTAAGGTATCCTCTCCTTCTCCTCTTTATTCAAGAACCACCTTTATATTATGCCCTTTTTTACAATTGTTCATGTTGTGATATGGTTTCACGCATCCCTATTACTACCCTTATTATTTATAAGTGATAATATAACCCTTTTACTCTCATTAATCACTCCCATTAACCTTTACATCACCCTATTATGTTATCATAATTATCCTATAATTTTTCCATGCTAAATATTTTATTATGAATACCCATCCTTATTTCCAATCAAGAGTATTCACCTAGATGTACCTATATTTCATTGATTATGGACTTCAATTTATATAACCCATGCTCCTTGATCATAGTATTAAAATTTATCAAAGATATTTTTATGGTGTATGATTCATGTGGAAAACTTATGCATGTACATGATATGGAAATGATGGGTGTTCCCAGATAGCGCTCTAATGCATTGGGTAATATTTTAGTCTCATGAGATTTTATTTATTGGATTATGGAGTAAAACTAATCCAATATGGAAATTTTCACACCATTTTTATGGTGTCTTGATGGTTAACCTTGACCTATGTTTATGATGTCATGTTTAATGTTATCGTTAAATTCCCATGTTGCCTTTTTGCTATCATGTTATATCATGCCTCATTATTCAAAATTATGATGCTCACACCTCTCATGTTTCTTAAATATACCTCTTGGGTCACATGCACTATTTTACCTTATGTTATTCTTTTTGTATCCCATTAATGGTATTTATATATCACCCCTTTCTTATGTACGTCCCTAGGTTATCCTGTGCAGTTTTAGAAGAACGATTGAATTTTAAGAGCATGTTAAGGGTTATTTAAATAATTTCATTGTATTCCCATTTCAAGTAGTTATGTTATATACATAATTTTACAACGACTTTATGCTTCATGATATTTTGGTATTATTTTATGTGTACCTTTATGTAATAAATCATGAATTAATGTGTATTAAAATATCAGATTTTATAGTTGGTATCAGAGAAAAGTATAATTATTTATGGGATTATGATTAGAAAAATATATTAAAATATTTATGGATAAGACTAAACATAAGAAAACATCCCTAAATTTTGGTAAATTGTGGGGTAAATGGTTTCCAAGAAAATACATCCCTTTCTAGATTCAACAAGTGGATGTGGTTCGGGCATAGATGTACATAGGGGTAATAACCTAGAAAAGGGTGAATTAAGATGGAATCAATCGTTACCCGTTTCATGAAAATGGGACTTTCTAAATGCTTGGTTTGAAACTACTAGGGGATATGCTTTATTAAATTATAAATCTCTTTATGAACCATTATTAAGAGAATAAAAATGCAAATAAGATTTTATGTTAGGAAATAGATCATGGATAACTTAGATTGAAACCTACAAATTCCTAGGTTAAATAATATATTTCATTTATGAGTTATCCATATAATGTTCATGGTTTCATGTTTATATGTTTAATAATTTAAAAATTATCATCCCTAATTTTTCCTTTATTATAGTCAATGGATGGAAATATGAGGAATCGAGTCAACAAACAATGTGAGTTGTAATGATATGACTTCCCAGATGAGATTCCCAACCCAATGGGAGAAGGAATCATGAACTTCATGACAATAATTTCTTAATAGACTCAATTTTTGAACCATGACATGAATCAGTTGGAACTCCCAAATCCCCCTAAGAATGATAAAGTTGGAATTAATACCTTTATGCAACAAAGGCCTCTAACTTTTAGTGAATATTAGGATCCCTTAATCCTAGAGAAATAGATCAAATCCATTGAATAGATATTCTCTATCATTTAATTCTATGAGAAAGAGAATGTAGTGCTGGACATTTATCATAAAAATGGATAATTTTATCATAAAATACATTGGTCAAATATATAAATCCCTAGGAAGAGATCAAAGTAATGGAGTGGAAGTAATTCCCAAAAAATGTTTTTCAAAAAATATTTTACTCCCACTCTTTGACTAAAAATAGAGAGTAACTTCATTAACCTCAACAAAAAAGATGTTGAATCCATCAGTGCATATGAGGAAACCATTACAAGACTTGAATGATATACATATAGCTTTATCATTACCCTTGATGGTAAATTTATCATATTCTTTGGTGGATGAAGATGATTCTACGAAATTCCTTAGCTATTTGGGACTTAGATTTCTATGAGAAAATAATATAATATACCCTCAAATTCAAAATTAAGATCCTCGAATCTCAAGGTTTTCATGTGGACAAGAAGTGGAAAATTTATTTTCATTCTAGTGTTATGGAAGAAAAATATAATGGTGGAAAGAAATCCCAACATACCACTTATAAAAAGTGTGGGAATAAGAATCCTAGAAATTTCAGGAGGGGGAGAGAAAATGCTCTAGGTGTAGGAGGGAAGGGAACCTAGATGATGATTTCTTATGGAAAAATATCACTAATGTGATGGAATAAAGGACTTCTCTCATCAATCCTCAGCTTGAATTATAGTGTTTAAATGGAAAGGAACATTATCATTATAAAATCCAATTTCTTGATCCAAGATTTATCAGATACCATCAACACCAACAACATCCAAGGAAGAATGGGTGAGCTTATGTCATCACAACTACTAATGTAGATCCTGAAAATTAAGTGGTTACAAGTGCACTATTTATTCGTCTAAGGATAGAGAATGAACTTTTTGATTATTTTTCTACACATTCATTCATATCTCAATATTTTTCTAAAAAAATCAAACAACACCAAAAATCATGGAAGTATAACTATCAGTTAAAATAGTAAATATAGAAATTAATATATCCTAAGTATATAACTTCTTCCTGATAAAAATTTGTGGGTTAAACTTCCCAAAAACCATTTGATACTTCCTTTAGTGGAATTATATGTAATTATAGTTACGGAATGTATTTTCTTATATAGAGTCAACATAAATTTTTGAGATAAAGAAATAACCCTCCCTATCAAGAATTAAACTTAGATTTTATACAAGTGCAAGGAGGAGGATGAATCTTATTTAGTACCAGCATCTCAAGCAAGGATATCATTACCTTTTAAGTAAGAATATCTATCCAAAATGATTGATATTAAAGAAAATATAATCCTTGGTGACATGTCCATTTTAAGGTAATTCACTAATGTGTTTCTTAAGGAATTTATTGGTCGTCCTCATGGTTGTGATGTTCATTTCTCAATCAATATCATACCCAGAGCTTTTCCAATACCTAAGATTCTATACAAGATGACCATTTTTGGACTTGACGAGATAAAGAAAAAAAATTAGGAGAATATGGATAAAGGGTTTATATGCCCTAGTGTTTCATCATGGGGTGAAACATTCCTCTTTTTCAAGAAGAAGGATGGTTCAATGAACCTATGAATTGATTATAGTGTGATCAATAAGATCATTTAAAATAATAAGTATCTTATACCAAATATTGATGAAATTTTTTATCAGCTAAGTGGATCGTAGTATTTCTCTAAGGTGGATTTTTAATCAGGATATTATTAAGTAATGGTGAAGAAAGAAGATATCCCCAAATTGATTTTCATACAAGGTATGGACACTATTATTTCATAGTCATTCCATTTAGACTCACAAATTATCTCTCAATCATAATGAATTAATGAATATAGACTTTAGGTATTTCCTCAACAACTTTTTGGTGGTATTTATAGAATATATTATTATTTACTCCAAAATAAAGGAGGAACATGATGGGAATTTTAATTGGGTACTAAATAATTTTGAAAAGGACAAGTTATTTGATAAGTATAATAAATGTGATTTTTGGTTGGAGAAAGTAACTTTATTGGGACATATTATCACCTGTAAAGGGATATTTTTGGATTATTCAAAAACTAAGTTAATTAAAGAATATCCAAGGCCAATATATTTTTGAAAATTTAAAGGTTTCATGGATTAACTGGATACTATCATCTATTTTTGAGAAACTTCTCATGATTTTCAATCCAACTAACCAAGATTACATGAAATGGAGTCTTATTTTTCTTTACTAATGATTGTGATGAATATTTTAAAGAGATAAATAATGGGATAATCACTGAACCAATGCTCAAATTACCAACTAGTCGGGAAGGATTTTATATTTAAAGTGATGCATCCAAAAAGGGATTGGGTTGTGTACTCATGAGATATGACAAATTGATAACCTATGTCTCCCACCAATTAAATATCTATCAGAAAAAATATCCAAATCATGATCTAGAATTGTTTTTATTTATCTTTTAAATAAATATATGGTAACATTGCCTCTATGGAGAAATATATTACATCTATATGGATCACAAAATACATAAGTATATATTCACACAAAATTATATTAATATTTTATAATGAAGGTGGTTAGATATAATCAAATATTGTGATTTTTCGATCCATTATCATCTTGGGAATGTAAAAAAATGGTATATTATCAAAGTAGAAAGGATCTCACAACTCAAACCATGATGGGGATTGAAATATATCCAATTATCTTGGACATGTAAAGTATGGATATGAGAATAATAAGAGGATATTTATCCTAACTTGCTCAAATAAATTCCCAACCATCCATTCTTTAGAGGATCAAGGAGGCTCATAAAGATGATGAGTTGATACAAAAGAAGTTAGTGAATATTAAGGAGTTTAGATTTTCTGAAGATGTAGTAATAATGTTGGATCCTAGGTATGTGTCCCATCAAAACTAGAGATGAAGAGGGAACTTATAGATGCTGCACATAGATCATCATTCTCTATTCATCTAGGGAGAACATAGATAGAAAATTATTTGAAGGAAAAATTCTTTTGGGATAACATAAATATGTATATTATAGAGTTTTTGTCTCAATGGTTAGTATAATAACAGGTCAATCCAAAGAGAAAAAATGTCTAAGGGTGTGATGCAATAATTTCCCATACTAGTATGGAAATGGGAAAACAAAACCTTGAATTTCATCATAGGACTCTTCTGGATACCTAAAGGGAATAACACCATCTGGTTGGTAGTCAATTACCTTACCAAGTCAGTCGATTTCAAACTATCAATTAATATTTCTATCTTGACCAATGCATGAAGATATAAATAAAGTGGTAAGACTGCATGGAGTTCCAATCTCTATTATATCTGATCAAGACATGATATTTACCTCAAGGTTTTGGAGAATACTTTCACAGGAATTTGATATAGAATTGAGATTATAAATCTAAATAGGCAGTTATTCTAAATGTAACATTAAAACTTTGGAGGATATACTAAGACCATGTTCAATGGATTTCCAAGGATTATGGGACTATCAACTTACCCTAGTGGAGTTCTTGTATAAAAATAGTTTTCTTTATAACATTCAAAATGGATCCTTATTATTATATTAATGGGAATATGTGTCAAACTCTGACATGATGGGATGAATTTGGAAAGAGTAAGCTGATGGGAAATGTTCTTATCTAAGAGATAAAAGAGAAGTTTCCAACCATTCAGTGTTATATAAAATCTAAAAAAAGTTTACATGAAATATATCCAGACTCTAATTGATGATACATAGATATTTATGTTGGGGATAAGGTGTTACTTCATATATATTCATAGAATAAAGTGATGAGGATTTTAAATAATGTAAATATTATCCCTAGATACATCATCCCCTTTGATATCCTTGATCACATCTGAGCGGTGGACTATCGACTTTAACTACCACCTTACCTATCTCAAGTAGATGATGTGTCAGATGTATCCCTATTGAGTAAGTACATATCATGACCCTTACAGATCAGTTAGTCAAAGTGTTATGGTGAAACCACAAGTATGAGAAAGCAACATTGGAACCAAAGGAGGTGATCAAACAAAATTTCCCTCATCTATTTTAGTTTATGTAAAGAAAATTTCATGTTTTCAATTTCCAAAGGGGGTAATAATTTAACAACTCAAAAATTTATAAATGAAATTCCCTCTTTTTGAATGAATAAATGCATTATCAAGTAATGAAGTTATAGAAAACACACTACTTTGGTTATTTATAAATAGTTATAGGATCTCTAAAATTTAAAATAATGATATGAATCATAACAATTGATAATATATCCATTGTATAGGGACCATTAAGATTAGTATATTAAGGGTTATGATAAAGTCCAATTGATACAGATGAAAGAAGGGATGGCCTTGACCAGTAGGATCATACCATTTGAGTCCAATTTATAATATCTTCTAAGGGAGATAATATCATTGGGATTTTACCCTAATCAATCCAAAACCAATATTAAATAAATGAATGAAACTATTTATGGTAGAATTTCAAGCTCATCGAGAACACAGTCGAAACCATGTATGTCGAACCACCCCATGAAAATCACAGCATCGCACGCCTTACCATTAGGGAATTCATTGGTTAAATAATTGGGTATGTATTAAGACCTTAAAAATTTTAATTGTTATATTTTATTTTAGTTAAAAAAAATTATTATTTTTATTATTACTTTTTATATGATTAAATAATGATTTTGATAAAAAAAATTAATATGGTGAAACATGAATTGTATTTTTTAGAAATATATAGTTTTTGTTACGACACCCATTTTAATGATTTCAATAGTTTTTAAAAGAAATTTTATTTTAATAAAATATTCTTCTAAAATAATATTTATTACATATAAATTATAATATAATTGAACTAAATAAAAAATAATTTTTACAAGGGTTAGAAAACTGTTATTGTCAATAAAATCTATATTGTTCAATAAATGGTTGTTTTGATTTAAAAGTGTAAAGTCTCATATTTATATAATTATTTTTCATAAATAAATACTATTTTTGAAATTACCATGTCTAAATTATAAAATGGTGATTTCATCATAATTTTATGAGATAGTTGAATTTTTGGGTAAAAATTAAATATGGTGTAAATATATGATATATATTATGACGTCATAATAACCCCAAAATGATGTAATATATTTCATAATAGGCATCCACGACCAAATATATATTTACACTTTAAAATTGTGTGTTTTGAGGATATTTGATTAATTTTTTAAACCATTAATGGGTCCAAAAAAATCAATATAATATTTTAAGGTTTTAAAAATAATTATTTATAAACATGGATAACTTCCACATCACCAAGGGTACTATTTTAAATATATTTTCTAATAAACTTGTAAAATAATTAAAACCAATTCAAATTTTTAGGAACCATGGGAAGGTTTGTGGTTTTAATTACTTTATCATATAGATTCCAAAACCTATGTTTGAAAAATTAATAAAGAACTCTCCTCCCTTTTTCTATATAAACCCACCCAAAATCTCATTTCACATCACTCAAAACCATTTTATCAAGATATTACTATTATATTAAATCTCTAAAAACCATCCAAGGGGTCCCTAATATCATAATAATATCCTACTAATCTTTTAGAGGCACCCTCTCAAGGTAAGGTATTGTCTCTTTCTCCTCTTTATTCAAGCACCTACTTTATATAATACCATTTTCATTCCAATTATTCATGTTGGGATATTATTTCACACATCCCTATTACATAACTTTTTATTTATAGGTGATTATAGACCCATTTCACTCTCATTAATAACTCTTATTAACCTCTATATACCCTCATTATGTTTTTGGGATTATCCTATGATTTTTCAATGCCAAACATTTTTTTTATGAATAGGCACCCTTATTTCCCTTCAAGAGTATTCACCTAGATTTTACTATCCTCCATGGATTGTTTAATTATATATATATAACCCACACTCCTTGATCGTTGGATTAAAGTGGTTTAAAATTATCATTATGTGATTTAATTCATGTGGTACACTTATGCATGTACATGATATGAAAATAATGGGTGTTCCCATATTGTGATACAATGAATTTGGTAATGTTTTATTCTCATGAGACGTCATATATGGGATTAAGGAGTAAAAATTATCTATTATGGGACTTTATCCACCATGTTATGATATCTCGGTGCTTATATTGCCATGTGTTTATGATTTCATGTTTAATATTGTCACCACATTCTCATGTTGTCTTTATGTTATCATTTTATATCATGCCTCATTGTTTATGATTACGATAATCACCCCTCTCATGTTACCTTTATATGCATGTTGGATCACATGTACAACTTTACCTCATTTTATGCATTCATTATTCCCTTTTTAGGATTTATATCTCACCCTTTTCCTATGTACATGCCTATGTTGTACCATATATTTTTTGAATAATGAGGGAATTTTAGGATCCTGTAAAGAAGTTTTCAATAATTTAATTTTATTCCTATTGAAATTTTTTATGTTAAGTACATAATTTCTCAAATTTTGGATAGCATGTACCAGTCTCTCAACCAGATTCTGGTAATGTTGAGGGTTTTCTTTTTGTGGTTCATCAAAACCCTCATCCTAAAGTCTATTAAAACATATCCTTGGTGGAATGATGCTAAACAACATAAAAAAGAGACACTAAAAATTATAAAGGTTAATCGAATAATAAACTCAAATAAGAGATACAATAACATCAAAATGTTGGTATCTCAAAACACTTCAACCAACTAGGAAAACACTATAATCAAATCAATTTATTCATCAATGACACTTTTCACAAACACCCATATTGTCTTAAGTCTTGTTACGATGACATATGGTTAGGAACTCACTTTCAAAAACCTCCCAAGTTCCATAAATCTGAACTATTATCTTCTAAGACATCTCAGATTGCAAGTCAAAAATAATGGTAGAAGGTCAACCTGCCTTTGATACCACTTTTTCATGAACCAACCTTGTTACCCAGGTATACTAACACCTGATCTAGTCCTGACATAGCCCGAAGGGAATTCCCAATCCCCATGGGTTGGGGACTAGCATATCATAACATATAAATATCAAGAAAGAATAGGGTTTCCATAATAATACAAAATAGTTGAAGATAAATGATACAATTTGGTATGCCAACACTTCTGAAGGAGAAAATACTAGAATCAAATAGGTAAAAGAATACCCAGATAGTACATTATAAAAATAAAAAACATCCTCCAAGGTAAAATCTCATAAAAACCATGTAATAAGTGGATCTCACCTCCTCTAGTCACCTCCATCAGTCTAGGTCCCATGAATCAAATACACCCACCACCTCCAAGAGGCACTTTACCTTTACATGAACTTAGAATAAGATAATCTAAAAACACTTGGTATGTTATCAGTAAAATATTCCTTTGTGATACCACCAAATATTAAATAATAAATTACTTAACAATAACCCATTTATTCACCCAATACAAAAAAAACAAGGCATGGTAATGCAATAACATATTCTTAATAAAAGATGATTTTAATAAAAAAATAGCAATTATATCAAAATAGGATTCAATGAAAATTTTTTATAAAACATTTATATAAAATATTTGGCATGAATAAAATAGTTATATAACCAATGGCATGTAAAATCAAGTCAAACAAACAAATCACCACACTCACAAGCCTTGTCATATATTATTTTATCGAGAAATGATCCTCATGCTTCTCAACATTCAACATGGTTCAAGATAGGTGTGGATACTCAAATAAAATCCCCAATAAAGGAACCATTACAAGAAATATATCAATATCCCATTATGGGACCCATTATAGGAAAAAATGCATAACATGGTTTAGTTTTTGTTTTTATCATCAATAAATTATTAGGGAGTCAGAGTCCTGTCATTCTTGTCCAAATCACTGCTGACTACCCAGGCCCGCATATGCTTCAATCAATCAATCTTGATAAAATCAATCATTTCAAATTGTTTTATCATTCCCACTTAAACTACCAAATTTTTATTTTAAGTGCATTTTCATTTCAAAACAAAACCATAGGTTTTTATCAAATTCATTCCTTTTAAAATCATCTTTCATTTTAAGACAATTTTCTTAATAATTAACATTCAATCATTTCGTTAAATCAATATTCCAATAAATCCATTGTTTTTCAAAAAATCTAGCTCTACAATTTTAATTCCATTGAAATTGGTGGTTTTCAAAATTCCAATCCCTTTTTAAATCAAACATCAATTCACCTCAAATCAAGGTCTAAAAATAAATTAAAATTCATTTCAAATCATCCAAGCATATTAGGGTTTCAATTTTATGGTGAATCCTTATAGAACCACCTACCTTTAATCACATGATAAAATGGTCGACACCCAAGATAATAATTCCAATGGAGATTATTTGGAATAGAATATCACAATGTAATCTCTAGAAACATATCCAATTATATCAGGGTTCCAATCCATCAATAATTTGAGGATTCAATGCTCTTAAAGGAGAAAGCAAAAGAGAAGGTAATCCCAGGACAAGGATAAATTTATATCAACCTTCTAACTTGAGACTCTACTACATATCCCAATATCCATGGTGTATTTATGTTTAAAATGGTAGTAGATCTACAAAATAGTATCTAGGGATCCATGTTACACCCCACCACCCACACTTCATCCCTATCTGACCCTGCATCTCCTCTGTCATATCCTGATGGTCAAGGGTGTATCCCTGCTATATAAAACCTCAATTTTTCATCCAAAAATTCCAAATTACTCAAAATCACACCCAAAAAATAGGGGAACAAGTCAAATAAAGAAATAATTACCTAGAATAAGCGAACCAAATGTTATAGTTGTTTCCCTATTAGGGTTGACAAGTATCATAATTCTCACTTAAGAGTGAGTTCCTTATGAAGTTTGATTTAATATTGGATAAAGGTTGGGATTTAAGTCTACTCAAGAGTGTGAGGTATGTAATGACCTAACCAAAATACCTAAAAAGTACTTGAACTTTACCACTACAAACCCTAACATCCTTTAGAGATTATATCTAAGGGTTTTGGTTTTTCAGTGGGTATATATTTACCCTCATGAATTTATAACAAGGGTAATTTTTAGATTATAAAAAACATGTGATATGAGTAGATTATACATATAATTTATAAAAAATACAATATATTACCTATTGACCAAATAGGTATACTTTTATGACATTGATACATGATATAACTATATAATAATAAAACTAACATCTATATACTTGTAACTAAACCAAAACATCTAAAAAACCATCCATACTCATTATGATAACTATAAGATGGAGATACAAAACAAATCCTAAGACATTAAAAATAATCAATATGGTGATTTTCTAAACAAATTGGCCTTCTTACATCAACCTATAATCCTCCAACATGTCACATGGTCTAAAAAAATCAAAGAAATAAAACTAGTACACATTTTCCAAACAGAAATCTCAGAACCTACTCATAACTTAAAATAAAACAATATAGGTACATATCCACTAAAGTACACATATAAGATGTCTGTAAGAAGACTTATTAAGGAACAACCAATAATGTCTCAACTTACACATGGAAAAAGGTATGTGTATGTGAGATATTTGTATACATATTTACATATAAAAATATAATCCCTTATTTCAAAAGAATCAATAAAATCATGCAAAAAATGCAAAATTAGTCGATAATATAATGATAAACACCATAATTAGTAACACTTTATACCTAGAGATTCCAAATAAGTATATACCAGCTTTGAGATAATCTGAAAAACCAAGAAGAGTTGTTTTCCAAGTCTGGGAACTACCATCACATCCCATGGGAAAGAGAAAAATGTATTTTTAGTTAGGGAAATCTTACGGCCCATTCCTTTGAGAAAGGAAAACATGTATAATAATTCATTGAAATCTTATACCCCATCTTTTTTTGAAGAAAAATTATATCACTAATCGGAATTCATACTTAATTAGTTTATAAAAATAGTATGAAACCTTCTATATTATCATCAAGATATGGTTTAATTTATCATGAGTAAAAATATAATTAAAAAACCAATCTATAAATATAACATTACATAATTATCAGTCAATCATACTAGAAGCAACATTCCAAAACTCAAAACATTTCATAATCATTAACCAGATCATGATTAATCAAGATATACTAGTATAAAAACATTTATAAATCAACAAATAAAAATATATTAAGAAATAAAAAGAGTAATATATAAATTTCAAAATAACATGAGATTTTTTACTCATTCAACTATCATAAGGAAAAATTTATTATAGAAAAAAATAGATTAAAAGATTTAATCTCTAGGATACTATAATGATACCAAAATGTGAAATTGTTCATATAATATACCTAAAAACTGAAAATAAACACTTTAATAACCATTAGAAACATTCAAAAAGAGTAAAATTTAAATATTTTTTAGTCCAACTCCTCGATTACCCACTTATAAGGATGTTCATACTCGATAAAATATTTAAATGGAATGAATAACCCACATCATGAAAACATAAAAAGAAATAACCCAACTAAAAATTAAAATTACTCATGTTAAGAGAACTAATAAAGTATGTTTAGTTAATGGATAATATTACTAATGATCATAAATGTTGGTAAGACCCCAATTAACTTACAAAATATTCATTTCCCAACAACACCTAGTAGGGTAAAAGTTTAACCCTAATCATCCTGGTCTAAGAAAAAAAATATAATTATTGATAAATCCCAATGGTATTATGAAAATTTATAAACTAGAAGGAAATAAATGAGAATTGAAAGAAAAAAACATTCAAAAAACCTAAAAATACATTAAGAATGAATAAATAAATGTGACAATTATTAAGGTTTTTTTAAGTAATGAATAATTCTATAATAGTATTACTAAAAAATAATCAAGTCCAATAAAAACATGTATACATTCTTTTTCACATCTCAATATAACAAAAACAATGAAACCAATTAGACAATTTAGATAAATATTCATAATTAAACCTGAGTGGTATAATTTAGTAATATTCAAAGTTTATAAAAGCATAAAAATCGATGAGATGAGAAATGAATAAAAATAAATAATTCATATTTTAGTATAATCTTCCATGAAAACCATTTTTTATATATAAAAAAATATTTATAAAAGCCCCTTATTTATACATTAAAAACAATCATTTTAAGGTTTCATTAAAAGTTATAAATCAAGTACATTAGAATCATAGGTATAACACAATAAATAGAAAAGAGGGTTGAGGCCATATACCAAAAATATATATTAGTAAGCTTCTTATTTTTATATAACCACAAGTAATTCTAATATAATGAGTAAATCAATTACCATAATCAATTTAAAACCAATTTAAAAAATCTCTATAAATTAAGGATAAAAATAATCAAAGGAAACCCATGAAGATAATATCTAACAAACCCCTCAAATCAACTCCAAACCCCCCCCCCCAAATTACATAATCTAACCCATATCCAATTTTGATACAAAATAATGGGATATCAAGAATAATTCACTAATAAAATACATCATATAAAAATTATGACTAATTTAAAATAATTAACCTTTCATATATCTTTCTAGTAAAAAATCAATAAATCCATAAGACTCAAAGTTATTTCATAAATAATTTTTCAAATCACAAACCAAAAATACCTAATAACATTAATGTAAATAAAATAAAAATGGAACAGGGAATAGGAGGGGGAGGATGGAGGTTTTAATTAGTCATGGTATCTAAAAATATATAGACCCATATTGATTTTATGGGGTAATTGGGAAGGAATAATGAAACCAAAGGGAAATCCCACCCATGAAAACAACATCCATGAGGATAATAGGATCGAAGGAACCCATTTAAGGATTTTTTTAAAAAAAGAAAATGACATGTTTACCCTCGTTTAAAAAAACTATACATAGGGTTGTTGTGTACCTAGTGGAAGGAAATTGGCTACATAATGGTTTTCATGGGGCCTTTCATATACCTATAGACAGCTCAATGGTTACCCAATACACTTTCATCAGGCACTTGGTGTCTTTGAAATACATTTTTGAAACAACAATGCACCCACTAACTATTAATAAGGATTATAATAGGTACCCAAAATGATATTTGGTTTCTACTAGCTACCAAATATGATCCCACTACACTTTAGACTCCTTTTCATCAACACCTAAAAGAGAAAAACTTCCTCAAAAACCTCTAAAACGTTGACCAACCATCCATAAATAATTAACAAAATAATAAAATTTAAATTTAAATCTATGTATCAACCTCAATACTCTTATAACACCATCATTTTTTTTCAAATAAAAGTATAAATATTTAAATATGAAACTTAAATCAAAAAATAAATAGGACTATAATTCCAAAAATTCAAATTGACTCATGTTTACTATGTTCAAATTTATAATTTAAATCTTTAATGATACCTTGGTCAATAATCATATGGATTCTCATCCCAATAAGTTAAACTAGACTCTTACCCAAAGTTCATTATCTCTTAGAATCATTATTTTACCATCAACACACTCTAAAACATACTCTAAGGTTCTTACCATGATTTTGATACATAAATCCAAAAACCAAAACAACCCATTTAATATCCATGATTTTAAAATCTGGAAGATATGTCAACGTCCTTAATGTTCCCAAAATACAATTTACTAAAAACACCTATTAGTAAAATGATTTTTAACTAAGTTATATCTCATTTAGAAAATCACAGTTTAGTATTATTTCCTATAAAAATACTTATTTCACAAAACCAACACATTTATAAATATATCTCAGAAAAACACTTCAAATTTACTTTAAAAAAAATAGCTATTTATAATTTTTAAACAAGTTTCAAAATTAACTTTATTAAAATACAAAGTTATAGAATAAACTTTCCCAAATTTTGAAAATATTTAAAAAAATTCTTCAACTAATGAAGGATTATGATTATAAAAAATCTCAAGAATTACGTCACTAGTCAAAATTTAAATCAACAATCACAATATAAAAATTTATTTGAGTTAATATAATAAATTAAATAACACCTCATATAGTATTCTATATAACATTGATTATTTAATTAGTTTTCTTTTACTTAGTTAAATCCATTTACATATTGAAATCTTGGAATATAATAAAATTAGTAAGTCCCAATGTGATTTTAGATTTATTATGAATGAGTAAATATAAAATTTGGATCTAAGATAATATATATGACACTCCTAGAGTTCCACCATATTTTTCTCAATATATTTAAACAAAATATTCAGATAACCCTATGTTTCATACTAAATTTGAGAACATTCCTTGGTAACTTTAGATTTAACTATATAAAGGTTGATTAATAATATTTATATATTAATTCTCAAGTCCTAATCCCTAGGGGTTGGTGACTAGCGCTAATGGTTTTTTTATCATTAGTGAAAATTTTATGGTCTTTAATTTATAACATGGTTCATTATTAGATTCTATTAAAAATTAAACATGACATTTCCATAAGTTGTAAATCTAAATATATAACCTATTATCTAAAGGAGTATATCTATATGTCAAAAATACTTGATTTTAATATATAATATAAATAAATAACATCAATCAACATTAAAATAAACCAAAAAATATAAAAAAATAAAAAGTAAACATACTTATTACAATTACTATAATTGGGTAACAAAACAAACTTATTCAAATACATTAAAACTACTAAATGTAAATATGTGCTTAACTAGTCATTCTTCCAACATTAACCTTCCATTCCCCAAAACCTCACGAAATCAGAATTGTAATCCAAGACATTGAACTAGTATAAAACATCTAAATATATATTTTAAAACATGTATGTACTTAAAAATAAAATAGTGTAGTTTTATGTATAATAAAGATCATATACAAGGTGTGATTCTGAAGACTTAAGACGGTATCACTAATGGTGTCTCAACTCATACAAGTAAAAAAGGAAAGTTTATGTGAGAAGTGTTTTTATAAATATAAATATAAAATAATAAATCAATTTTTCATTGACATCAATCAAGGCAAACTAACAGCTGTAAAATTAGTAGATAAAAGAATGATAAACACTATAACTTATTTCTCCCTCTACTAGGAGAATCCAAACCTTTATATGCCTACTTTGATCCTAAATTTAAATCTAAGTAGAAATGATCTAAAATTTAGATAAATATTTTATTATACCATAGGAAATGTAAGGTATATACCAGGTTAAGGATATATTATAGTCTATCCCTTTCGGAAAGAGAAAAGTTTATAACATGTTAGGGAAATCTTGTAACTCGTCATGTTTCTAACAACCTATCTATCATTGTTCTACATACTTACTAAATCAATTAATAATAGTAATATAAAACTTTCTATATTCTCATCAGGATATAATTTAATGGATAATGAATACATATCATAATCAATAGTCCAATCTATAAATTCAACATGATATGATAAATGTTATGGAACACTAGTTGTAACTATTCAAAATTAAAAACGTGAATTAATCATTAAACAAGGAATACTTAATCAAACATTCTAGTATAAAAATATGTATATATTATAGAATAAAAATTCATTAAATTTTTCAAAGTTTACTACATGAGTTTCATGACCAATTCATCTTTTATGTTCATTAAAATATTTAAAATAAGACATTTATTAGAGAAAATATTTATTTTCGGAATAAAAACATTCATCTCTAAGACACTATAAGGTTATTGTAATGGGAAAATATTCAATTTTTTTACCTAAACTAAGAATACACACACTCTAATAAGATAAAACCATGGAAATAATCACTTTAAATATTCCTTAGGTCCCCTCCTCGATTACCCATTTATATAGACATTTATACTCGTTAAAATATTAAAATTAAAAGATTAAACCAAAAAAATAATACTACCAAATAAATAATACAACTAAAAATTAAAAGTTTTGATATCAAGAGAAATAATAAATTAAATTTTGGTGAAGTACAAATGTTTGAATGATGATCGATATCGATAAGATCTAAATTAACTCATAACTAAATCATTACCTAATTCTATCTAATAAGGTAAAAATTTAACCCTAATCATGCATGTCCTAGAAATAATAATAATATAATTATTAATAAACCTAAATAGTGTGATGAAAACTTATAAGCCATAGGTATATATAAGATAAGGTAAAAAAACCTACCTAATTAATAATCCCAAGAATACACAAATATGGAATCATTGAAGATGAAAATTATTAATTCCAATCCATGAAAGACCAAGGAGTATCTAGAAAAAGAACGGATAACCTCCTAGATTAAAAATCTAAAAAAGAGTGATAATCCCAATAACTATTAGCACCAAATAAATAAATAATGAGTAATAATAAATTATTATAAACCACTAATTAATTTAATGTAAAACCCTTGATCATAGAGAAAATAGATAATCCCATTTAATTTTTTAACCTAGCATTCACATTTCAACTGGTGAAATCACTTAACAGAAGATAAAGTATTGTTCATTGAAATATATTTCATTCATATTTCTTATCTGATCACATCCTTTAAAATTACAAACATACCAAGAAATATATTTAATAAGAACCTTGTTTATAAAATTTAAAGATAATTCATTCAAATCCAATGTTTACTCGTGTGCAAATTTATAGAATAGCATAACATAGACCATAATCTAGAATATTACATTTCTTAACCATGTAAACATGTAATAACTTATTCATGATTTTAAATGTAATTATAATATTAATTTTCTATCAAGGAATAAATAGTACCAAAATAATACCACTAGAAAAAAAATAATCATGTCCAATCAAAACATGTATTCTTTCATTTTCATAACTCAACCAAATCAAAAATCAATAAATTAGATACTTTATATAAATATTCATAATTATAAAATGATGATGTAATTTATTAATAATAAAATTTCACAAAATCATATAATAATAGGTGAGATAGAAAATGAATGAACATAAATAATGCATAATTTATTTTACTCTTTCATTAAAACCATTTGACTTGGTATATATATAATATTTAACATACCAAGATTTTAGTTTATAATGAAATAAAAATAATATTATGTTAGATATCATGTTCCATGCACACCACCAAGATTAACAGAATTGTGAAATACTATATAAACATTATAATTTAAATATAACCATTATAACCTAGTCATTAGTTTGGTATGTATGAATAAAGTAAAAAAATTATTAAATATATGTTAACATTTTTTATTTATTTAAATTTATTTATTATTCCTATGAAATAAATAATAAATTTTGAATAATATTAATTAAATTATAATAAGGATTAAAATCTATATAAGTATAAAAGGTTCATTTTTCTATAAAAATAAGGTTTAACTTATATTTTATATTTTCATTTAAAAGATGAATTTATGAATTTTGAATACTATAATTGATAAAATGGAAATAATTTTTTGATCTACTCAAATCAAATATATTTTAGGTTTAGTATCTTCTATATTTTTGGAAAAGTATCATTTTTTGGTGAAGAGTAAAAAATGCCAAATTTTATAAAAATATCATTTATTTTAAAGTGTTTACAAAATTCCATTCTATTTTGGATTCATTTTAAAGAAATATGACTCCATTTTTATTAAATATAATTCAATTAATTCAATGGTGATCAATACTATATATAATTTTGGTATAAAATAATTTCTACACTTAAAAATGGTATTTCTATAAAAAGATAATTTTCATTCTGTTACACATTCTTATAATAAAATTAATTTTAACTATTTATAGAAATTAAATCATATAAATGGATTTCAATATTTCGAACAAGTATATTACAAGTATGTAATAAGTTTATTTCCATTTTTATTATTAATGACTAGTAACCATGGTAAATAATTTATCACCATGGTAATGGGTAAAATCAATTAAAAAGGATTAAATATATGAGATAAGGTATATAAAATAATAAAAACTTTAATTTATTTCATTATATATGTGTATTTTGACAATAATAATACTATATTTGAAAATATGGCACTTTTGTGACACTTTCCTTTAATTATAACCTTTATATTATTTTAAGTAAATGATAATTACAAAATATCACTCTTTTTTTAATATCTATAATATGTTTTAATAGATATAAAAATATGTTTTGGATAGTTATAAATGTTTATCTTAAATATTAATAAATTATTTTTATTTATTAATTTATTTTAAAATTTTATTGATGGTATAATTACCTCAAATTCTTACACAGTGCTGATATAATGCTTATACAATCAATAAAAAATTCAAGTAAATTATATTAAAAAAACAATAAAAGTAAAATTATTTCAATGAATTATGGTATTCTGTATATATTATGGATAATTATAAGGGATTACTATTCTTTAAAGTGTTTATATTTTAATTATATTGTTATATTTATGTCATTAAAGTCAAATGTTTTGAATAGTCTAAAAATTACTTTGAATGGTATTTCATGTTTAAAAATTATTTTTAAGTCACTATAAAATTATAAAAAACCTATAGTAACTTGATTAATTGTGAAATTTTCAAGGATATCATGAATATTCCATTTATTTTCCACTTGGAATTTTTAAAATTAATTTCTTGACCCTTATATATTGAAAAATGTGTTTCCAGGATTAAGGTTAAAATGGTTAATGATGGGGATAAACTAATAGAAAAGGTTTAAAATTCCACATAAAATTGACTAAATTTTATTTATTGAATTTATTTTAACCTTATAATATTTATCTAATAATATATGTCACTTTGGATCCATTTTAATTTAGTTAGACACATATTATATATTAATGTTACATGTATTTAAAATATTTCCACTCACCACAATTATAAAAGGGAACCTTCTCTCCTCTATACCATGAACCACTTGAACCATTTATATCAACTAATATATACCCTAATCCTTTACCAACATTACTTCCCATGTACTAGAGGTTCTAGTCTCACCAAAAGACCAAACTATAAGGATTATGGTGTAATCCAAAGGAGATTTCTGAAAGAAGAGGTAAAACCTTTAACCAAGTGTATTCATGTTTATTTATTCCTCCA
This sequence comes from Viscum album, assembly GCA_963277665.1. Taxonomy (NCBI): domain Eukaryota; kingdom Viridiplantae; phylum Streptophyta; class Magnoliopsida; order Santalales; family Viscaceae; genus Viscum; species Viscum album. The sequence continues at coordinate 1,782,543,532 of OY728157.1, forward strand.
CATCCTTAAAATACTCTATAAACATGATCATATAATAATATAATTATCTTAAATATATTTAAATGTTATTCTGTTGATGTCAAAACCCTTACCCATCTCCAGTAAGTAATGTATTTTTTATCGCCGCCTCATATGGATGGTTATAATGATGAATTAAATGAATATATATTGTATTTATAAAAATAATTAAATTTTATAAAAATAATATATTACATACCTTACTAACCTTTATATATATTTTAAAATGATAATGTCACTCTTGTGTATGTGTAAAATATTTCCTCAATAAAGAAATGTGGTCATTTTTTATTAATACCTCACACGGTTGGTCATAGGGATTGAAATAAGGAATAAATATGAAATTTATAACAAAAATATTATTCTATAAATTTATAATATTATATGTCTTATTTATTTTACATATAATATAAAAAATTAAATTTTACTCATTTGTAATATGGACTACCACCTCCATGATATTGAGTATTTCATTTTTCACCTCCACCATCCATGGATGGTTATAAAAATGATTTTAATGTATAAAAATAATAATATTTTCATGTTTAAGAATTTTTAGATGATTTAAACCTGATCCCTTTGACCATAGTCAACCTATTGAAGTCATTTTGGACTTAAAAACCAAACATCTTCAAAACATCCAATGTGAACCATTTTAATAACTGAATAAAACATGGAAAATAATGCAATAAAGTAAATAATGATAATGGAATGAACATGAAAATGGTTCTTAAAAATTATAAAAATTAATAATTTTATTACTCCAACTGACACATGTATGAATAAAATGAGTCATTACTCAAGGTAATATACTTTATTTTAAAAATATTGTTTTAAATTTATTATTTGAAATATTTTTATTCCATGTCAAGGTTCTTTAAAATGTTTTACTAATTTTATTACTTATACTTCAAATATTGAAAAATATAATTTTTGATTATTTTTTAATATCTTTATAAATTATTACAAGGAAATATTTTCAAAAAAAATGTATGGGTTATTTTATACTTTTTACAAAATTACAAAAAAAAATGACATATATATATTATCCCCCCTTTCCCACCATCGTAGTCATTATTCATTATCAAGATTAATCTTCAAGTAAACATGGTTTTCAAATAATATAATATTCCCACTCTTCTTAAATTTTTTAGTTTTAAAAAAAATATAAGGAAATGGTAATTTCTTCTCATTTTTATGAGGTAACTAAAAGGGTTGTTGATTATGGGATTTAATTCCAATTCAAAATATTTTTATGGTTAAAGTTTTATATATGTGTGTTTTATTCAAGATATATTTATTGGAAATTTTATATAATTGAAGAGTGATCCCGATTTATCTCTGAAGATGGGTGATCCGGATATAGACTACCAATACATTAGGTAAAGTGATGGATTTTATCAATGATAGGTTACTCTTAACATATTTAAGAATTATTTGGTTAGGTGATTCTATTATAATGTTTCTTTTAAAGGTGAATTCATGGATAATGTATCAAGGTACCTACATGGTCTTCTTACAATGGTGTCTTTTTAAAGGAAATATTTTGATTTCATAAGGTAAGAAAATGAGTTAATTTTTATAAGTAATTTTTATAACTTTTTAAAGGTGAAATTATTTTTTTTAAGAAAATGAACTCATGAATTTTTATGATTTTTTAAGAAACCCTCATGATTATGATCTTATCTGTATTAATTATTATTAAATGTTTATGAAAACTATTAAGAAATCATTTTTTCCATGGATAATTAAATTAATATTTGAGATCAAATATTATTATTAAAAAGGTAAAGTTTCTTATGTATTTTTTAGGTTTACCAATGTACCTGTGGAATTAATTTCTTTTATGTATTTTACTAACCTTTGTTTTCTCATATCCCATATTTTTAAATATTTTTAATAGTGCTTAAAGATGAATTGGAATGTTAATAATGATAGAGTTTCAATTATTGGAGTTACCTTGAAGATGCAAGTTTATCTTTATAAAGAACACATTTTGTGTAACAAATAGACATTGTGTGGATTTTTTTACTTTTTAGTTTAACTAATTTCTTAATTATCTAAAAATTTAAACCTAAATAGTTATTTGGGATATAATTGATTAAATATATACCATAAATCATGTAATTTATACGAAGGTTGTGTATGGACTATTATAGTTGGTATTAGAGAAATTATTTAGATAAATTTAGAGGTTAGGATGTTTAATATGAGAATATTATAAGAGTTTTAGAATCCATCATGGGTTAATAAGTTTAAGGTTTTTAATATGTTTAAAGGAATAGATATCCCTTCATGTTTTTTTCAATTAAAGTTTAATATTATTAGGTATATTTCAGGTGATATTTATGGTAATTCAACCCTAGGGTTTATTAGGTATTTTAGTGAAATAGTTATTTGATGAGAAATGCTTTTATATTTTTTAGGCATAAGTTAAAAGTTATTGACATCCTTGAGCTTAAATTTGATATTTGGTGTTGAATTAATTATGTTTAATTGGGACAAAGGATTATTAGAATCTGGAAAAAAAATTTATCATATATATAATCATGGGATTGAAAATTTATTTGGTGATTATGTGATTAATGTTATTTTTTTAATATGTTTACAATTTTGGGAACATTAAATGATTAAGTTAAATGGAAATATTATTAGCTAGTATGGTATTTTATTTTAGGAATAAAGGTTGAATTATTTTTTAGAAGCATATATGATTTTATTGTGTCTTCATGGTGATTAAAGTTAATTTTGTTAAATATTAACATATTTCGGAGATTATATTATTAGTTTATATACATTTTTGTATGTAAATTTAGAGGTGATTGATGTTATTTTGAGATAAATATTAAATTAATCACATAATAATATGTGATAAAATAATTCTAATCTTTGGGGACATATTTTGAATATTTTTATGGATACTTATTTATGGAATGATTTAAGTTGAACTTTGGGTGTAATTATTGAAGATTTTAGATTATTGTATTATTTATTCATATGAAGTTTTATTCATTTTGGATAATATCTTAACTTGTGGTAACCATTTTTAGTTTTGGTTAATGGATGGAAACATAAGAACTAAATTTTCATAATTTTATGGATCTTTTGATCTATTTAATATTAATTATCGTTCTATAGGTATGAAAATTTCAATACTCAGAATATAAGTTGAAGAAAGGGTGTTAAACTGTTCGAAACATAACCAATTGATGAAATTAAACTTATGGTGAGGAATTAAGTTAAGTTAGTATATTTTATATTATTCTATATCTTGATGTTAAAATAATTCATAAGCTTAATCAATAAGAACATTAAATAATAAAGTATTATATGGAAAAAATTTCCCAGCTATAAAGATAAACATTATGAAAATCTTTCACAAAAATGAGTCTTATTATAATAAATCCATGGTTTAAGAAATACATTATAAATTTTAAGTTTCCTAGTATGAATGTTGAAATTAAATTTATTTTCAAAATTAAATGCAATATATTAGGATTAAAAGGAATTTATTTCCATTTATGTTTATTTATCTTCCACACCTTAGAATTTATTCTGAAAATGTTTTAAATCTATTTTATCCAACATGAGATAAAATTAAGAGGCCAAAATTTCTATAATGATGGAATAATGTAACATCACAATATATTATTTTATATAACTTTAAAAAGAATGCTATTTTTGATATCATGTTTAACATGCTACATCGAGCTTAAGTGAACTATAATATACTATAAAAATATTATAATTTAAATATTATTGTTATAACCTAGTTGTTGCTTGGGTAAGTATGAATGGGAGTAGTTGCATTATGAAATGTAAGTTTAAGAGTTTTCCTTACTCAAATTTATTTATTTTTTTATAGTAAATAAACATTAATTTTTTAATAAAAAAATAAATCAAATAAGGATTAAAACCCTTAAAAGTATAAAAGAATAGTTTTTTATAAAAGTAGGATTTCCTTAAATTTTGTGCTTTCATTTAATATATAGATTTATTAATTTTAGAAATTTTATTTGATAATATGGAAATAATTTTTTATATAATCATATCAAAAATAGTTTTGGGTTAATTGTTTTGTTATTTTTTTAAAAATATTGATTTTTGGGTGAATAATGAAAAATAAAAATTTTTATAAAAAATAGAATTTCTTTTAAAATGTGTAAAAAGAACCATTATATTTTTTATTTTTTTAGAGTAAAATTAGTCCCATTTTAGTAATTATAATACAATTAATTTATTTATAATTAACATTATACATTATTTTCGTAGAAAATAATTTTATGCTTAAAACATGTATTTTTTTAAAACTATTTTTCATTGCATTTCATTCACTTATATTAAAATTAATTTTTACTAGTTATATAAATTAAATTAAATTAAATTTATTCCATAATTTAAATTAATGTATTGTAATTATTTAATAAGTTCAATTTCATTTACAATTATAATGAATAGTAATAATGGGAAAAGTTTTTCACCATGATATAGGGTTAAATGGGTTAAATGGGATTAGAAATATTGAATAAGGTCTAAATAAAAATAAACCCGAGTTTATTTTATTGGATGAGTTCATTTTTTATATAATCATCCTATATTCTAAAATATGGAATTTTTTTCCAATTTCCTTTAACTATAACCATTAAATTATTTTAAGTAAAGGATTATTACAAAATATCACTCTCTTTCTTTTAATATCTCTAATATGTTTTATGAGAGATAAAAATAAGTTATGAATGGTTATAAATAGTTATTTTCAAATATTCATAAATTATTTTTATAATAGTAAATTATTTTTAGTTTTTATTTATGGTAAAATTACCTCAAACATCTATGTAATGCTGATATAGTGCATGTGAAAGTAATAGAAAAATAAAGTAAATTATCTAAAAAATTATTAAAAGTAATATGATTTGGATAAATTATGGAAGTCCGTGAATTTCCAGAATAATTATAAAGAATTATTTTTTACTTAAATTTTTTATATTCGAATTATATTTTTATCTCTGTGTATTTTAAGTCAACTTTTGTGAATAGTCTTTAAAATGACTCAAAATGGTATTTGATCTTAAAATTTTATTTTTAAATCATTATAAAAGTATAAAAATACTATATTAATTCAAGTTAAGTTGAAATTTTCTATTCAATAATTAATTTTCTATGTACATTCCACTTTTCATTTTTAAAATTACTTCCATGGCCTTTAAAGATTGAAAATTTTGTTATCACGGTAAAGGTTAAAACGGTTAATGAGGAGGTTAAACTAAGTGATGAGGTTTAAATGGCACTTAAAATTTTATAAATTTTATTATTTTAATTTATTTTGACCTTATCCTTATTATATTCAAATATATTGAAATTTTAAGACATTTTAATTGTGTTACGCACATATTCTATATTAATATTTCATGTATTTACAATATTTCCACCCACCTCACTTATAAAAGATAACCTTATATCCTCTCTACCCCATAAATATTGAAAAATTTAGCTCAAATAATATCGATCCATATCCATTCCCAAACTTCCTCCCCATTTCTTAGAGTTTCTGGTCTCAACAGATGACCAACATAGAGGTCTTATGGTGTAATACAAATGAGGTTATTCAAAGAAGAGGTATAATTTTTAACCGATTATTTTCATGTTTATTTATTCGTACAGTTCCTCAAATATTCTATAAACATGATCATATAATAACATTATTGAAATTAATATAATGAAAATTTTATTCTTTTGGTTTTACAACCATTATTCATCTCTTTTTCCATCCTATAGAAAATATAAATGTCGCTTGTGTGTATTAATATACTATCGTCTCGACAAAGAAATGTATTTTTTTCATCAATTACTCTTATGGATGGTAATAATTATGGATAAAATGAATATATAATATATTAATAAACTAATTTTTATTTTGTAAAGATAATATATTACTTACCTTCTTACCCATACCATATGTTGGAAATATTAATTTTGATCATGTGTACATGTGGAATACCACCTTCATAAAGTGGTATGATTTGTTTTTTATTACCGCATAACATGGTTGGTAATAATAATAAAAATATTGAATAAATATGAAATTTATAACATAACTATGATTATATAAAATTAATATATTATATAACTTATTTCATTTACATCCATTAGAAAATGGAAATGTTGCTCATGTGTTTGTGCAGATTACTACCTCCATGATATGACATATTTCATTTTTCATGAACAACTTCCATGGATAGTTATAAAAGAAATTAATGTATAAAAATAATAATTTTTTTATAATTAATATTATTTATATTATGTAACTATGATCCCCTTTACAATAGTCAACCTACTGAGTTCATTTTTAACTTATAAAATGTACACCCCCAAAACATCTAACATGAACTTAACCATTTTGGTAACTAAATAAAACATAGTAAAAAATGAACTAAAGTGAATAATTATAATTGAATGAACATGAAAAAGGGTTTTAAAAAAATATTAAAATAATATAATTTTATTACTCTGGAGGGTATACATAAGAAGAAAAGGAGTTGGGGCTTGGGGTAAGGGACTTTCTTTTAAAAAAATCATTTTAATGTTTTCCTTCACCTCTTTTTATTCCATATTTATTTTCTTTTAAATGCTTCAACAAAGTTTATAATTATTCTAAAAATGTTTCAAAAGGTTATTTTCTAATATTTTTTATTTTATTTATAAATTATTAAAATTTTATCTTTTTAATGTTTTCTGTATGGGTTATTTTTGTCTTTTTACAGAAGTATAAAAAGATTGTTTTTAGAATATATTGATTAATTTCACTTTCCCTCCATCATATGTCTTATTAATTATCAATATTAATATACAAGTTAACATGTTTTTTAAGAGAATATTATATCCCCACTCTTTTGGGAACTTTTAGATTTAAAAATTTTTTCTATGGAAATATAAATTTCTTCTCGTTTTTATGAGGTAACTAAATGTTTTATTACTTATGGTATTGAATGAAAATTAAAATGAGTTTTAAGTTTAAATTTAAATATAGAAGTTTTTTATTTGTGATATGGTTCTTATACATTTTATATCAATGATGGGTGTGCCTAATATAGCTCTGATAACAGGTGAGCTCAATATAGCTCTTCAATTATTTAGGTAAAGTGATAATGTTTTTTGGTTAGAGTTTACTCCTAAGAGATGTGGAAATTATATGGTTAGGTGATTCTACTATAAAGGTTATTATAATGGTGAATTTAAGTATAATTTTCCAAATTATCTATATGATTTTATTACAATGTTTTTTTAAGAGAATATTTTGATTTCATTAGGTAAAAAGATGATCATATTTTTATAAGGAAAGTTTATAACCTATTTAAAGGTGAAAGTATTGTTTTCAAGGATAGGTACTCATGAGTTTTTATGTTTTTTCAAGAAAACCTCATTTTCTGATTTTTAATTTATGAATACTTATTAATTTTTGATGAAAACTATTAAGCAATTATGTTTTTCCATGGATTAGTAAATTAATATTAGAGCTCAATGTTTATTATGAAAAAGGTAACAATTATTATGGATTATTTAGGTTTACTAAGGAAGTAATAGGTTTCTTTTATTTTATTCCCCTTACTAGAATTTATTTTTTCACATCCAAAATATTCAAATGTTTTTAATAGGTTATAATTATGAGTAAGAATGTTAATAAAACTAGTGTTCCAGTTATGTAAGTTACATTGAATGAAACAAATTTGTCTTTATAAAAAACATATTTTTTAGGAAAAATGGAAATTGTGTGTAAGTGTACACTTTTAAATGTAAAAAATTTTCTAATTGTCTAAAAATATAAAATTGAAAATATATTCAGTATGTAATGGGTGAAATATATTCCATAAATCATCTAATATATTTTATGATTATTTTAAGACTTTTATATTATATAATTATGAAAACACCCCATTTATATTTTTAAAATATTTTAAGGTTTTAATAAAAGTTATAAATCAAGTGTGATCAAATCATAGACATAGCCTGGTAAATTTTATAGAGGTATGATACCATATACCAACACTTTCTATCAGTGAGATTTATATGCTTGGATAACCACAAGGTAACCTCTTATAATGGTTAAATCAATTTATATAATAAATTTAAACCTAATTAAAAATCCCATAAACAATGTATAATAGATAATCAAAAGAAACTGATGAAGATATGCTCTAATAAACTTATAAAATTAAATCTAAAAAAACCTCAAACTATATTATCAATTAAATAATTAATTTTAATCTAAATCAAAGGTATCCCTATAAAATTCAACAAAGAAACAACATTACATAAAAACAGTGGCTGCTGTAAAAGAATCAATCTTTCATGTGTTCCTCTAGAAAAAAGTCTTACTACCTCAAAGTGATTTCACCATGCCTTGGTAAAATCAAACACCATAACACATAATATAATTAACTATAATATTATAAAAAAGAGAATAATAGGTAATAATATAAGGTGGATAGAGGCTTACCACAATCTCAATTCTACAAATTACATTGAATCGTTTTTATTTAATGGTGGAAAAGGGAGGGAAAATGAAACCAAAGGGAGATAAACCCTTGAAAATGGTAACCTGGAGGAGAATGGGACTAAAATAACCCATTTCGGGTTGAAAATAAAAGAAGTAAAATGACAAATTTCTCATTTTTTAAAACTAAAATCATGGATATTTCGTACTTAGTGGAGAGACATTTTCTACCTAGTAGTAATCATAAGGCATTTCTCATGCCTCTAGATAGTGTAATTAGTACCCATTATACTTCTAATGATTACTTAGAGTATTATATTATATTTTCTCATAATCATTCTATTCCCACTGAATACCCTATAGGACTCCACTGGTTACCCAATAGGATATTCTCATACCAACTACCTAGTAGTTTTCTACCTATTACATTGTATAATCCCACTACACTTCAATAACATTACCACGAATGTCTCTAATGGTTGAACTTTCTCTAAAACCTCCAAACATATATTAAATAATCTATAATTCACTACCAAAACCTTAAAATTTAATTTTATATACCCATATAAACCTAAAAAAATTTATAAATCCATTCTCTACTCCATACTTCAACTTAAAATATCAAGTCCAAAACATAATTCAGATAACACAATTGACTATAATTCTAAAAACTCAAACAAACCCATGTTTTCATTATTCTCTCACAAATAAAGATTTATACTAAAAATAAATAGATTATTCCAAAGATAGAATCATGGTGTCCTAAAGTAGGGAAGACTAATTGAATCACTATAAATAGCCAAATTGAAATCAATGGGTAAAAACCAAGACAATAATAGACAATAAGTCCTGTTATAGCATCTTGATAGGAATCAAGAAGGTCTACTTCCATATAATATTCACATAAAATTTATTGAACCATTATAGCATAATTTATAAGATTCTTACACATCCTTATTATGTATATAACATAATAGTGATATTGAATTAGAGAAAACATGATTTTTATAATCAAATCTGAATTAGATTCCATCATAATTATATGGATACTTCATTCTTTGAAAAGGGAGATGCCACTAAAGAGAGTGTGATCAACTATGATGGGTGTATTACTATTTACGTAATAGAATAAAAAATATTTTATCACACATACTTAATTTTCATGAATAATACTACATATGTGCATGATTATATTAGAATATATACCAGTCATGTTCATCTTGAAAATTAAATCTGGAAGTTTCTAGCATAACCAATGGCCTTGCACACTGACTTTAGTTGCACTAGTGGGAATGATTCCTAGTTCCATTATAAAATTATACTCTTTATGGGAATGGTTTAATAGAAAAAGTTCTGCAATTAGTGAGATCATAATCATTTTGATACAGTAGGTGCTAACTTGAAATCATTTATTCCTAGTGACATTGTATGAAACTAGATTTCCTAACACCCAGTAGAGAATGAAACACCATAGTTTTTTCCAAAGGGTGATTTAGTGTATAATCCCTAGAACCATATTATATATAATATATCAACTAATGAATAATTTAAGGAAATATCTAGGTTATTACTAAGCTATTTTCAAATAAAATGAACCTATTCATAACCTAGAAAATTTTGATCCTTCTTCTACCTTTGTGAATTAATATATAAATAGAAGATAGAGGATAAGAAAATCTATCAATAATAGTTTGAAATATTGATAGGGTGAAAAAAATTACAAGATTCAAAAACAAGGAAATTAACATTTAATTGATTGATATTATCCTAGAGGATTATATCCCAATTATCAGATCCCTACCGAACATGTTTGATATATCATTTTTTCATTATTAAAATGTCTAGATTAAATATTTAATAATACCATAATCAATAAAATTAAAAATCAGTCACTTAAAGGTGCATTTTGGCTATTGGTGTTTTATCATGTCCATGGAGTTACAATGGTCTTTGGTTAAAGATTTATGTAAATGGGTATTTGGTTTTATAAAATTAATGGATGTAACGTGTTTTATATTATTTACGTTAGAGTATATTATTAATGACATATAAAATACTTTCATATGGTTTTATAAATTATCATGGTTTTGGTTTAAGTTTTATAAAATGAATTTATTTCTTGGTTGATTTTAACATTCATTGGGTGCATGGGAATCCATGAGGATATCTTATTGGGTATTGTACTTTCCCCCTACTCTCCCACCTTATTGGACTGCCAAATTATATACAATATGAAGAAAGTAAAATTAATACATCCTACTTCACTAGTGGTTGACCATATCTATGGTAGGGGATCTATGGAGGTATATTTTTCATGAAGGGTTAACTCATGGAGTTATTAAGGTGGAATGGAGGAGTCATTTGGGGTACTATTTTGGGGAGTTCATTTTGTTTCCTTATCTACCATTCTATAGAGTTTTATACAGTTTTTGTTTTTGGTTTAACATTTATACAAAGTTTTTAAAAAAATTATATATCATATATGTTACCTAGATGGTATTTTCACTGTTTTATTGTTCATTTCTTATATATGTTGAGAATATATGATATAAGAGTACATCATTCCAAAAATTTAGTAGAACAATGGTATGATATGTGTGTTTTATTTGAGGAAAAGATTCCCCCCAATGTTATAAAATAATGCCTCAGAATTAATTTCCTTTGTTGATCAGGGGTACACTTAAGGAAAAGTTGGATTATAACTTGATTTGGGTGAGGTTATGGGTGATGGATCAAATTTGGATATTATAGTTATTTATAAATAATTAAAGTACTATAAAAATATATATCTTAAGCTATGATTAGTAGATACCATAGGTAGTGGTAAGATATTGTGCACAATAGTTGTAATATGTCATATTATGTGATATGATAACGTAATAGGAAATACAATTAAAGGTAATTTTCGTTTTATAAATATGCATAAAACATTAAATAAAATATTTATATCATAAAATAAATTTGATATCATAAACAATGTTTTGTATATATCATATGAAAAAAAATTGCAATGGATGGTATATAAATTTTCAAGTATACATTAGGGAATAATCAAATATTATATAAACTATATTATATGATATTGGTATGTTATATTATATGCCACATATGAAAATAGGATATTTATTTATCTCTAACCAAATTTTTCATATGATATGGCCATATCGATAACCTCTAGACACCCCTATTATGAAAATACTTCACATTTCATGGGGAATATTTTATTACTTGTTTGTATAAATTAAAGAAGATTTTTTGTTATTAATTATGAAAGATATTGAATATAATTTGATATATTTGATGTTACTTTAAATTTATATATAAAATTTCCTTGATTTTATTCAAGGACGTGACTATTTTTTGGGGAGAAATATTCAGTCTCATGTGGGAATTTGATTACAAGAAGTTATCATTGAGATATGTGATGGTTATTTTATAAATTATTTTAAATGGAAGATATGGTCAATTTAAAGAGGATTTAAATGGATAAAATCTAATAACCAAATGCGTACATATTTTTTAACTAGCAAACAAATAATTTAAGATGATAGAGAAGTTTTCTTAATCCATTTTAAAGAATAATGAAGTAAAAAATATATTTGGGAACTATTTATTGAAAGAAGTTATATCGTGAATCATAAACAGTGATATAAATAAAATATAATCCATTAGGAGGAGGTAGTATATGGATCATTCAAATGGAACCCATATAATTTTGGTATAAGTTGGTGATATCTCTATTACCTTTGTTTAGGTCCTCGAGAAATTTTGTTAGAGAAGTGTATTTGTTCATGTTAGGGTTTTTAGAACCCCTATTTAATAAGGAAGATAGTCTTAGTAAAGGATGTAAGACTCCCAAGACCTTGTATAAAAAAAATTCATTGGTTTAAATATGAAAAAACATAAACCTACCACTATATTCACATTAGTGATTTGTACGTGAATGTGTTGATTAATTTAGCATATGAATGACTATGAATATATTTGGTTCAATAATAAAAATACATGTATGTATTTTATAAATATTTTTATTTAACCTATTTTTGGTAAAATTCACTAAGTATTGAAAATTATCTAAACAATAGGTACCCAACTATGGATATATCATAGTGGTTAGTTAAAATAAAACAAAATCATAGTGGGTTATTAACTTATTAAAAATAGAGATTAAATCAATAAACTAACTTGACAAGGTATAAAAATAGTCGTCAGTTCATATACTATAGTATAGATCATCTCCATCTTGATTCTAGAATTCAAACTATCTAAGAAAAATGATTGAAGGGTAGAAAAAAAACAATTTCATTATGAGGTTTAACAAAATATTATTTTACAAAGTTCATTATTCCATAAAAAAATGAAGGTTTCTTTTAGATTTTCACCACATAATTTAAATCTCCAATGACTATATATAAATATTATAAATTAAAAAAGTCTTCAATAACACCAGAAATGGTTGTTCAATAATTATATATTATCATAATAAATTTTTTGTACCCAATCATAACACCTCAAAAGTTACAAAGATCCAATAGTTAAATAAACATGTCTATATAAAAAACCAAGTTGATTATAGATAAATAAAAAAGTTATTAAGTAATCAAAGATAATTTTTTACCTAAAATAAAACAACTTATGAAAATTTATAGACTCTTATTTTAGATAAAAATTTATTTCCTTTTAACTTTATTTTACTTATCATTCACTTTCCCAATCCATTAGTATTTATATTATGTTCCTTAATTAAAAATCAAAAAAAATTACATTTCTCTTATAATATACCATTATTACACCTTATGATCTCATGATTGAATAATTCATGGGTATAAGGACTCTTCCTTTGTAAAGTGATCATTGTTTATACTCAGTACTAGATATATTAAATTGAAGGATATAACCCAACCTACAACTTTATTATTAATTTGAATAAGTTTTAAGAATAAGATATTTTGTATCTAAATTTTAATATTGAGTTTTTATATAGATTGAGGATTTCTTATCTTAAACATTTTTAATAGTTTATTGGGTCTATTATCTATTATTTACTTTTCATAATTTAATTTAAAGTTTCCAAAGTTATTATTTCCATTTTTACTAATTTTCCATTTTTTTAAGAATAGACCTACCATATTACAAGATCATCTATATACATTTTTTGTTTTATATATTATAACTTTTCTTAAAAAACACTGCATTTTCATTTACATGGGCCTAATTTCTGGATATTGTATATCTAAACTTAAAATTATTTTTATGAAATTAGATTTTATGAATTAATCATTTTAAAGGGTTTTAAATATTAAATTTTTTATGCTTTAATTCAACCCCCCCCCCCCCCATCACACACACATGTGAAGTTTCCATGTGAGGAAAAACACAGCATCAAAGAACTATCCCAATTTTTATTTTCAAACCCCAACTTTTTATTTAAAAAATGTTTTTTTTAAATTAAGGCTCATAAGAGAAGAATAAATTTACCAAAATATAGTAAACCTCCATTATTTAAATTAAATGATCATGTGTATTAAAAATAATTGATTAAGACCCTTATATTTAATAAAAGTTGAAAGCACTAGTTGATTGTATGGAAACTATAATATTGCATATAAATCATTCAATTATGAAGATGAATATTTCGAGATAAATTTTAATATGGACAATACTTTACATTGTGTTATTTCCTAGAAGTTAAAAAATCAGATATCATCATTAAAAAGTTGAAATTTATTTTGGATAACCTATTGGTAACATTTTTTTCATGGATTAATACATCTCAGCCTCATTGAGAACCCACCCAGGTCAAGGTAAAGTCCGGGTGTGCCACCCAAAACCCACCTCTAATAGGTAATGGTTTCGTTTCTAGAACTATGATGGAATTCACACAATTTGAAAGGAATTGTCATAAAAAATGATTAATAATATATCTTCAAATCACTAATAGAAAAAACAAGACAAACATATAAATTAGTGAGTGTAAACTCATTATAAATTACATAATCATTCATCTCTACCTAATATCCTCTATAGACTAACACCACCTACTCCACGACAATTGTGATCTCCTATAAACTTTTAGACAATTTTATAACCATAAGTACATCATAGCATAAGTACTCATGCATGAATGAGTATAATAATAACTAGTATATTACCCCATGTACTAAATAATACTTAATCTAAACTCATGTATGGATAATAATAAATCAATGAAGATATAATATATCTTTATGACCTCACTACTCAGTACCAATAATGAATAATCTATGTAAAAACACCTTCCATGAAACAACCTCATATTATAAATCTATAAATCATCATATAGAAGTATAACTCATATGAGTATCCTATAAACAATATCACCAAAATTATAAATATCTAAATAACATGGATTATGAAGATACACTCACAAAAATAGTGGCTCCATGTCCATTCTTTTAGCCATCATAGAAACATAACAAGACATTCAAGGGATTACATATACCCATGAAAAGTATCAAATTGAGTAATTCCACTAACTCTATCAAGGAGGGTTATTAACCTATATGTGAAACCACAAATAAAATGAATTATTAAACTCTATATTTTAATCTATGGAGGATCATTAGTTACCAATCATAAGTGTTAGATGACGAAATATATAAACTCTAATAAGTATTCTCTGTTTGATCATAAACAACTGAGAATAATTATTTGATATAGGAATACCCATAACCCATGATAACTTATTTTCTAATGGTACCAAAACCAAGATCTGGGTATTAGGGTTTGGCTAAGATAAACTCCAGGTGATGGTTAACTAAAATTTTATCACTAAAATAATATAAAAACATTTAATAAAAACACATTAACATATTTATGTATAAATTAATCTCCATACGGAAAATTCAATAGCACAATCTCAAATTTCAATGATCAAGTTGATAGAAAAGCATTTCACCAAAAGTACATTCTCTAAGATTTAAATTCATAAGTAATATATTATAAGGTTATCAGAGTAATCAATAGAGTAACTCATCACTTCAGTATCATTTTTTAATCATATATCCAATTGTACCCAACAACAGTAACACCAAATTACTTTTTTCTAACACAAATCCATTCTATTTAAAATTTACCCACCTAAAATGAAGAATATTATAATTATTTCATTAAAATATTTGATGATCCAAAATATCAATTTTCGAAGATATTGAAGAGAATATCTCAACTTATGGTACCCACCATAATCTCTTCATTGAAAACCATTTTTATAAACATCATGTGATAATAACCATCACATATACATGTGAAAAACTTAATTTTAGTTAATTCATTGTTCTAGGATGTCCAAAATATTATTGTAAGGACATCATATAATTCTACTCAAGAAAATGGATACAATTAAATTATCATAAATTATAAAACTGGAGTCATCATCAATGAGGATCAAATCCTTAAAATATCAAAAATAGATTTTATATAATCTAAATTTTCATTGATATCGTCATTATTGTGAGGTACAAATAAAATAAATAAATTTTATTATTTATGGGACTTAAATGGACACTATTATGTTTTAAACATGTAAAATAAATTAAGGAAGAATGAGATAGACACATAGATTATTGGACACTATGTCACATGTTATTAAGAGAGAAACATGAATTTTAAAGTGTCAATATGAAGATATGAATCCTACCACAATTCATAATTTATATATATATATATAACTATATATATATAAATAAATTCCCTCATTAACATCGCACCTTAACCACCACTCTTACTCTCTTTTCCAACTCTCTATTATAAAAATATATTATTTATGTTGATTACTCAAAAAAAATAAAATCAATTGGGTCTCAATCATGATTTAATCCATACCAACTTCCCCCCCCCCAATCAATATGGATATATATATATTATAATAATTAATTTGATTATATATTAATTACACACAGAAAATTTATTTAAATTAAAAATAAAAATATAATAAAAACAAAAAAATAAAAAAATTACTTTATTCCTTAAAGGAAAACGCATGGGAGATATTACCAATATGAAAAAACCCAATCTTAACTCTATAAATCTCTATCATTTAATGTAAAAATGGTGTGAAATCATTTCACTGATAGTATATATAGCATATTTTTTTCATGAAATACTATAATTGAAGAAACTAGATTTTTGAAATCTAATTGAGTAGCCCCTCTATACCTCCTTCTATCCAAGGATTCATTGGCTGCCACTACTCAAGGGTTATGTAATTAACCTCATAGTTCCCTAATATTAACCAAACCACTATCATTGGTTATGTAGTGATATATAATCAACACACAATAGAGATGAAAGGTTGGTTCCTACCAATTTCCATCAACCTCTTTATTTATCAGCTATATTTTATAAATTTAATTATATATGTCAATTATTAATTAAAATATATAATATAATAAATGAAATTTATTATAATTCATAAAACTAATTGGTTCAAGGTGATTTTAAATCTAACCAAAACTAGTCTATTGTCACTCCTCTAATTCATTTATTATCACATCATCTTGTAAAATGTGGTGACTGAAAAAATGAAAGGTTAAAATATCTATTTATAGGTAAAATTAGTCTCTTAAAGGTTTGAAACTAAAAAATTTCAAATTTTAACCCTAAATGAAACAAACTATCCCAAGAATAAAATTTCTGATTGATTTTAAAACTAATATCTAATTTAGAATATATTATAATTTTTACACTAGGGTCAATTATTCTTGAAAAATTAACATTCTTTAATTTTAATTTATTTCACTTTTTATTTCATATTTAACCATTTTAAACATTCACCTAGAATCATTGAGTAATCATAACCGTAAAAATGGGAAATAAATTATGTTATATACAAAGTAACACACTAAAAATTTAAGATCAAAATAGTATCTCAATTTTTGAATTTTTTCATCCGAATAAATACTAAACTATTTAATATGATAAATTAATTGGGATCACATTTGTATTACATTATCTAATGTTCCCTAACTAATTACATACTTCCTCTAAAGGGACAAAAGGATAAATTGTATTCATATGAATATTTATATATCACCGTTATTAGTATAATGAATATATATATTATCTTCCATGTATATATATTTTCAATAAATAATTTATGATATAATATGCATGTAACTCTTGAGTTACGATATATTAAAGAGGTCGTATATTCACTCCATATTTAACAGAAATGAGAAATTGTAGTTTAACACTTATGAATAACTTGGACCATGAATTACCCAAAGAATCTTGGGGAATAGCCAATTTTCTATCCAAATATCCTTAGTTAATGATATGAAGTGACATTCAAGAAAGTAAAATTTCTCACCTAAACTCTAAAATTCTATAAATTTTATGAATATAGGATATCTGGTTGTTACAAGTTTTCTTTATTCTCTCATAGATATATTGTAATTTCTCCTTGACTTTTTATGCCAAGTAATCTAAATCATTACTATCATTCCAACCTCTGTCCAAAATTTTAGAGTCTTACAAGTTTCATTGCATGTAGACTTATATAACATTATAATTATCATGGAGTGTAATGTTCATTGTATATAACCCCAATAAATTTAATTACTCAACTTAACTTCCTTTCAAATATATCATATAGGATCATAGATATCCTTTATAAACTAAATAGTCTATTATGATTTCCCATCTGTATGAGGATGTAAATTCATACTCTTACATAGATGAGATTAACAATTCCCCTAAAAACTATATAGAAACATTGAGGTGAAATTTTTATCTTAATTTAAAATTACCATTAATGGATCTCCATGAAATAAATTGATTTGTGCTATATAAAATCACATCCAAATTCCAATGAAACTACACTCTTGAATGGGAAAGGAATTAGGAGAAATTTTCCACTAATAAATATTATTATAGATGATGTAATGAATTTTATAAAACATTTAAGGCTTATCATGAAGTGTATAAATATTTTATCCAACTTCCATTATGAGGCACTCAATGATTAGCCCAAACCTATAAGAGCCTGATAATATTCCTTCACATAATAACTTGTAACACATTATTTTATATACCTAAAAAATCTTTATAACTATTAATTAATATTCATACCTGATATTAAATTATATATTAACAAAACTTGAATATATCACCTATTAGGGAAGTTTAATGCTTTTTCATCACCTCCTCTCTAACCTCAAATGGTACTACAACTCATCTCCATTAGAGTAGTTAATTCCCCCCCCCATCAAAAAATATATTATAATCATTATAATAAAATATATAATTATATAAAACCTTGTGATCAATATGTTCTATTTAATATTAATTAACTTAATAAAGAATTGGTGGGGTTATTGATGTTGAGATATGGCAAGTAATATTTTCCTCAACTACCAAATCTAGATGCCTAAATGCAAGTTTATCTATAGTTTTTTGAAATAATTTATAATCAAAACCACATGAAAATTATATCTTTTACATAGACACATCACTGAAAGAATAATTTAGATTAGTAGACCATGAATCACTATAAATAGTTCATTAATTAAATTTATTTTTCAGTTAATCACAACTATCACATGAATTATTCCATGACTAACTTCCATTCGATAAATAATTTATGTCAAAACATAACTGCATCTATAATAACAATGATAAATTTTATATGTTACCAACATCATTGTCTTATATCACAATTAAATGTATTTTTAACAAAGATATATCATTATGAGGAATATAAAAACACCAAAAATATTGATTTTCTAGTAGTTAGTTATTTATAATGACTTCACTAATGATTTACTTTACCACACTGAATCATAATATCTAAAAAAGGTTGTAACTCTACTAAATTTTGTTAGCACTACTTACATAAATGGTCCAAAATAGATAATGGTATTATTTTTATCATTTTCACTATGAAATCTAAAATGTACAAATTAAGAGTGTACATATTTGGATATAACTAAGTACCCAAAATTTGTTAAGTCGAGACCCAAGGATAACACCTTTATAATTAATTGACTTCATTTGATACCTAAACAAATCATATTTCTTTAATTTCACATCAACCACCACTTATACACAATATATCACTAATTCATTATAAATATTATAATAAATTATCAGCATTAATGATTATTTATCTTACTAAAATATCATTTTTCCAATTAAAATTTTCATAAATAAAACATGAAAAATCTTGGTCTAGGAAACTAAAAACCAAGTTAACTATCTTTTCTTATGAAAAGTTAAAACCATATATATAAACATCCTATAATTCAGGTATTTTTTTCAAGGATCACTTACCATATATCTAATTCCAATACCTAAAATAAAAATATTGAACTCTTACCCAATCGATTATTCCCAAAATAGTTCATGTGGTACATTAGTAGTACTAAAATCTATGATATAGATGAAGAATCATGTATAATATATTTAATTGTATCTAATATTTCAAGATTGATATTATCCATGGCATGTAAATTATCTCTACTCTTCTCTCCAAATCCAAACTAAAATTTTTTTCTCATTGTTTCTATTGATAAAGTCCCTCATCTATCCTACACTATACTTTATAGAAGGGTATCCCCAAAAGAAATTATCATAACACATTACTAATTTCACAATAAAAAAGGAAGAATAAAATGTTCATCTAGTCATGAACTACCTATGATCCTGCTATAATAATAATTTCATGTTATTCTTACCTAGGTCTCAATATCTTGTATCAAGATCAATGAAAATTTTTATGTCTAAAAGGACATGATGTCCCAACCATGAAAAAAATTAGTCACAGTTAAATATATGTTATTTTTTCTAATAAGAATATATTTATCTCATTCATTTATCCAAACACATTAAAGTAATATAATTATTGAGATAATATTTTTAATCAATTAAAATTATCCATTCTCAAATCAATAATGGTAAAATATACTCATTTAAAAATTCCATAACTCCTAAATAATTTATAGATTCAAGGTTAAGGAACAATAAACCTATAAAAAAGTCTTAGGAACTCTCTTTAGGTCACTGATGCTTCACTCTCAAGTAGAAGGGTAAATGTCTACCACCGCCTTTCCTGTAAAATTATGTTATTTTTTAGGTCTTATAGGATCTCAATAACCATTTGTTTCTCCTCCAAACTCCTTTCTAAGTAGATCAAAGTGCGTCAGACCTCATTTTATTCATCCCTGGTAAAAGAACTTATCATTTCCCTTCTCTCATGATCTCTATTTATTTCCTCCATCATGACCTGTCCCCCAGAGCCCGTGTTGTGACTACCCCAAGACCGCCTTCCATAGGTCAGGGGCTAGTGACTATTACCAAAACAGAATATCACAATAAGGAAAGTCATTTCCTTTAAACCTATACACACATAGACAGGTCATACCGCACAATAAACCCACAAAGGGAATAAAGTAGTACAACCACCACAAAGTATCACTGCAAAGAGTAAAGTGTGTAAATTGGAATTAAGGGGCTATAATACAATTACAACTAAAAGAAAAGTACAAAAAAGAAGTACAAGATTCAGAGTTCATCCTCCAAGGATCATATCTGAAGGGTAGGTATAGCTCTCGGTCAGATGTCACTAAAGCACACCATGTATATCGATCCACCATCTAGAACCGTCTAGTCCTAACTCCCCAAAGTCTCAGTCAATGTTTCCCGTCATATTCACAAGACACAACAGGTGAAGGCGAAGCCTGTGCAGCGATGAGTATAACAATTCTCAATAGGGACCCCGAGACCCTTGAAGGTCTCTCGGTAATCCACAAAGGAAAACACCACAACGGAAATACCACAGAGGTAAAACCACCCAGAAATATATCAAACACATATCACAAGTTAAAATACACATCTCACACTAGGTATAACCTAAGTACATAAGTAAATATGACTATTCGTAAAGTAAGATCATCTTATTCTTCTTAGAGGCTCCGCTGCTGATCCACACAGGGTCGCTAGGTGTTGACCCAAATAGGATCACTAGGTGTCAACCCACATAGGATCATTAGGTGCTAACCCACACCGAATCTCTAGTTGGTGACCTACACAAGATCTCTAGGTGCTGACCCACATAGGATCGCTAGGTTCTGACCCACACAGTATCTCTATTCATTCTTCATGTCACACCCAGCCACTGGATTCCCGCACTTAGCATGCTTGATTCTGGGAGGTTTCATTCCTCAATCCATTTTTCACACCTCATCCACTACTAAGTCCCACATAGATTAATCCCAAAGTATTTTCTCTTTGTAAGGGTCCCAATGCAAAAAACGACGCACTGAACGGACGCCCGGTCTGTAAGATATGGGCATTTTTGTAAAAAGTTCCATGTTGGATTCGAGTCTGATCCAACCCGGATGTATGCCAATATCCAAAAAAACTCACGTAGATTATCTTATAAGTACCACCCCTTTAAAAGGGTCCCAACTCCACTAATGTCACATCAATCGGATGCCCGGTTTGAGAGATATGAGTGTTGTAGTCAAATACGGGCTAGTGGGGTCCGGGTCTTGTCCGACCCGATCGGACCGACCTGACCCGACCTGTTCCGGCTTGGGCTGAGCCTATTTGGGCATGGTTCCAACCTGGTCTGATAGGGTGGTTCCAGCCCCATAGCGTGGGTCCAGCCCGGTAGAACGGGTCTGGCCCGGTAGCGCGGGTCCAGCCCAGTAGCGCAGGTCTGGTCTAGTAGCTCGGGTCTGGCACGGTAGCACGGGTCAAGCCTGGTAGTGTGTGTCTGGCCTGGTATCATGGGTTCATCCCAGTAGCGCTGGTCCTATCCGGTAGCATGAGTTTGGCCCACGGGATCATCGGGTCTGCTAGAGGCGGACCGGCCTTCAGCCCGGCCAGGACGTGACTAGAAGCGGTGTCTGGTTCCTCTGCTCCCACGGTCGAGCGACCGCGGGCTGCCATGAGCCGCGTCACATGTATTCTCTGACACATCTGATTAGCCTCTTCCTCCACTTCACCCACGGATCGAGTCCACAGGTTGACTTCGGTCAATGTGGCGCCAGCATGGCGCTGCAGATCTCCAGCACCCCAGTCGAGTGACCACGACCTTAGCCATTCGCCCGGGAGGCCCAGACATGGGATATTTTCTCCACACCACCATGGATGGATGGTCGCAGCCATCTTCTACCATAGCGCACCACTGGGCATGCCACCTCCCTCCTCCTGCAGCCGCCGCCGCGGGCCATTGACGGTGCGTCGGCGGTTTCTTCTACAGGGGCACCGAAGTTGCTTCGGTGGTCCTTTCATGATGTGTCTGCGTCTATAGAATCATTTGGTCATCATCTTAATTGAGAGGCCTTAAAACATGATTTGACACCTTTTCAAGAAATATTCCATGAAGAATGCACATACGAAGGGGCTTAGGCCTTGTTCGTGTCGGTCGCACCCTCCGTGTTAGAAGTTTAAAAACATTGGGAGGTTATGGGATTTTAATTCAACCAACACAAGTGATAATATAATCTCGAAAAGAGAAATCCTGAAATAATTTACCCTCCCAGAAGAATGCATGGTCTACATAATAACTTGTTCATGGGTTAATCTACGTTTATTGTTTGGAATAAGAACGGGGAACTTTAAATGGTTCAAACCTCTACTTTTCTTGACGTTCATTGCCACAACATTCCATCCTCTAGGTTTCAAGGGGTTGACATCATTCGTCACTTTCCAGCTTCATCTTTTGAGGTATGTCGAAGTCAATGATGTTCTATCGACATTCTTTGTTCTTATTTGGAGATAAATCTCACTAGATGTTCACCAAATATTTTTCCACGGTTTCATTATTCACTCTCCAACGCGTTCATTTAATAAAAAGAAATATGTCGCAGCATTTTGGTTACGCTGCGTCATTTCATCATTGCACTGTTTCATTTATGAAACAGTGTAGCGGTTAAGCTTTCACAATGATCCATTAAGGGGATTATTTAATTGTGCCTTGTCGTAGCCTTGTCTCCACACCTAAGCATCGTCGCCCGCCGCTCAATGGTGCGAAAAAAAATAACTTCCTAAAGTTATTTTATTTATTTTCTGAAACATCCCAGAAATTAACCTTTCCATATGACCCTTTTCAGTAGAAGTTATATATTTTATAGAAGAATCTAGGTGTTCCGAGTTCAACGGTGCCCTCAGATTTTTGATTCAAGCACTGGTTCAAAAGATAGAAAAATCAGCTCGCACGTTTACTGAACGTACTTTAAAATAAATTAAAAATTACATTTTGGCACTTTGGGCCTCAGAATCATGTGTCGTCAAAGAGTGTGGTCTCAAAATAATTCCATATAATTTAAACAAAATTACATGGAAATTCTGAGACATTACATTCTACCCAAATTAGGGATTTACGTACCAGAAATTCAAAATAAGGGCTAATCAAACAAGTGGGGGTACTGAGCAAGAATCTGAGCCTCCCGCTCCCATGTGCTCTCTTGGAGGTTCTTGTGCTGCCACCAAATGTGAATTAGAGGAATCGATCATCCACAAAGTACGTTCTCCTATCGATCTACTATCTCCATCAAGAACTCTGCAAACGTCGCCCCGTCATCAATGTCCAGCTCCCCCCAATCGATGACGTGTGATGGATCATGCACATACCTCCTCATCTACGACACGTGAAAAACATCATGCACTCGGTGCATCTGTGGGGGAAGAGCTAGGAAGTACTCCACCTATCCAACTCTATTGAGGATCTGGAAAGGTCTAATGAACCTCAGAGATAGCTTGTCGCCCCAACCATATCTCTGTAATCCCCGTCGGGAAGAGACCTGAAAGAAAACATGGTCGCCCACCTCGAACTTCAAGGGTCTATGTCTCCTATCATCATATGACTATTTCCTTCTTTTTCAGTCCTCTTCCACTCTCGGATGATCTAAAAGTTCTCTATGGTAACTCATACCAACTCTGGACCCATGAGGGTTGACTCCCCTAGGTCTGTCTATCATAAAGGTGATCTGAATGGTCGCCCGTACAAGGCCTCAAATGGTGCCATGCCAATGGTGGAGTGATAGATATTGTTGTACGAAAAATCCACCAGTGGTAGGTGGTCTTACCAACTACAACAAAAATAAAGTACACAAGCATGAAGCATGTCTTCCAAGGTTGGTATGGTCCACTTCATCTGACCACCTTCCTGGGGGTGAAAAGTTGTTATCAAGTGCAGCTGAGTCCCAAACGCCTCATGTAGCCCCTTCCACAACTGGTATGTAAAGTGTACATCACAGTATGAGACGATCGTCAAAGGAACCTCATGAAGCCATACTATCTCTTAAACATAGAGGTGTCCTAATCCCTCTACCGATCCCTGCTCCTGGATGGGTAGGAAGTTAGCCTACTTGGTGAGTCAGTCAATAATCACCCAGATAGAATCATGGACCCTCAACGTGCATGGTGACCCCGTCATGAAGTACATGGAGATACCTTTCCACTTCTACTCTTGTACGTCAATTGGTCATGTCAAGCCTTTCGGGACCTGATGCTCAACCTTCACTTGCGGACAAGTGAGGCATCATGAAATAAACTTTTCCACCGCTTTCTTCATCCCATGCCACCAGTACTAATGTCAGAGATCCTGTTACATCTTTTCCACACTAGGATGTACCGAAAAGGGGATGTTTGGAACTCCCTCAGCACCTCCTCCTGTAACATCACTAGTACTACATTGTGTCCTCTGAAAAGGATGATGTGCTCTCCACCTATCGAAATTCCATCAGGAGAGTGTCTTGAGGATATCTGAGCACGTCAGGCCTCTCGGTCAACATACATAATTTGTGCCTCCCTAACTCACTATAATAGTGTAGGAGTGATAGTTATAGATATAAGTTAATCTACTCCATCACTATCCACAAAGTATATCTGCATCGCAGCTAGCTACTTCGTCTCCTCAGTCAGCAGTTGTAAACCAGACCTCCTATTGAGTGTGTCAGCCACCATGTTCTCTTTCCCATGAGTATAGACTATCTCAAAGTCATAGCCCTGGAGTAACTCTAACCATCATCGTTGTCTCAAGTTTAGGTACTTCTGTAAGAATATGTACCTAATATTCTTGTGGTCAGAGTAGATGGTAAATTGTTCACCCATCAAGTAGTGTCGTCACATCTTCAAGGAAAAGACAATTGCTGCTAACTATAGGTCATGGGTAGCGTAGTTATTCTCATGATACCTCAACTATTGTGATCTATAGGTGATCACTACTCACTCCTACATCAGGACACAATCTAGTCTGGTCCCCGATGCATCACAATATACCACGTAGTCAATGCCCTCTTCTGGAAACCTCAATATGGAAGCGCTGGTCAAGATCTGCCTCAACAAATGGAAGCTCCGGTGGAATTTATCTATCCACGTGAAGGGTTTTCTCTTATTTGTCAAAGCTTTCATAGGTGTTGCTACTCTGGAGAAGTCGGTCACAAACCTTTGATAGTATCCTTCCAATCCCAATAATATCTGCACCTCAATGACGCTTCTAAGTGGATCCCAAGAAAGCACGGCTTCTACCTTCGCCAGATCCACTGCAACTCCAGCCCCTGAGATGAAGTGTCCCAGAAAGTGGACCTCCCGAATCCAAAACTAGAACTTCGAGAGCTTACCATAAAGATGGTGCTCTTAGAGTGCATCTAGGACTATCTTTAGGTGTGTAGCGTGCTCCTCCTCTGACGCTGAGTAGACCAAGATTTCATCAATGAATACTACTATGAAACGATCAAGGTAAGGCTGGAAAATCCTATTCATTAGTCCCATAAACACCTTTGGGACATTGGTCACACAAATAGGCATCCCAAAAAACTCATAGTGGTTGTACTGGCATCTAAAGTTTGTCTTTGGTACGTCCTCATCCCATAACCGAAGATGATGATAGCCTGATTTGAGTTCGATCTTGGAGAACCACCTCGCTCCATTCAGCTGATATAAGAAGTAATAAATCATCGTTAGTGTATAATTGTTCTTCCCGGTCACCTGGTTCAGGCTCCAGAAGTCTATGCATAGCCTCAAGCTTCTGTCTCCCTTCTTGGACAATAACACCAGGGCTGCCCATAGTGAAACATCAGTCCTTACAAACCCCTTCCTCTAAAAGTCCTCCATATGTAACCTCAGCTCCCAGATCTCGATAGGGGCCATCTGATATGTAGGTATAGATATCGGTGTCATCCCTAGGTACAAGTCAATGAAGAAGTATACCTCTCTATGAGGAGTTAGTCCTGGGACATATTCTCTAAATACATCCTCATACTCATCCACCACTACAGGAAAACTATGACTCCTCTTATCCACCCCACTGAGGGTGAGGCTATCCAACTAGTGAGTGGTCGGCTAAATCCTCCTATGATAAAGTACATATTATGCTTAAAAGGTTCTCTTCTTACCGGTGAAGGAAAATTTGGTCCCATCCTCGCAGACACAGAACACTTGGCACCTAAAACAATCGATCTGAGCATGGACTGTAGATAACTAGTCCATACCCATGATAATGTCGTAAGGCCACAACACTGCTACTATAAGATTCCAGCCAAACCTCTCACCTCCTAGAGTAAGATCACACTGTCGGCACCAATGTGTAATCATCAAATCCCCTCCTGTAGGAGTCTCTAATCATAAATATCGATCCAACAGGTCCACTAGAATCTCTGAGCCTTGAACGACGTCTTTGGTAAGGAAAGATTGATTGTCACCTATGTCTATAAGAACTGAATCTAAGGTGGAGTAGACATAGATCGTACCTATAATCATCTATGGAGTGTCATGGTCGTAGGCCTCTATAGCCTGAAGCTGGCCCCGCCTCTGTCCACCTGCTCCCAAAGCTCATGGTGAACATCATGGGGATGGTGGTGGTAGTACCTTGAACCGTCATCACCCTCCTACTGCTCGACCTGCTCTCCTACCACGTCGACCACCCTGCGGACCTCCTTGCTCAAACCTATGTCATTGTCTTAGTGGTCCCTCGAACACCTGTCGGTCATCCGTGTGGGGAGTCGGACAGTCACAATCCATGTTCCCCTTTCTGCCGCAAGATTAAAAAACTCTATCCCTCATATGACATCCTCTACCTCATAATATCCACACATCTGACCCAACATCCAGGGGTCTTCCTCTGGAAGTTATGGCCTGTTTGGGCCTCTGCCTCATCTTCCTACTGCCTCCTATAGATGAGTCGGCCAACTGTCGGCTGGTGGTGGCTCTCACCATTAGTTCCTGCTTGTCTAGGAATCTCTACACCAGTAGGGATTGCTCTAGCACTCCAACCTGTATATAGATTCTGAGTAAAATCATTTATTCCCTAATATCATGTCGGATTCCCTACTCAAAGTTCTAGGACCTAAAGAAAGGGTCTTGTACCATGTCGTTGGAGTATCAGGAGAGGTCAGTAAACCTCGTTGAGTACAGGGAAATAGTCAAGCTGCCCTAATGTATGTGAAGTAACTCCTGAATACACACTGAGAGTAGTGTCGCTGGTAAGAACTCTTCCCTAAAGAGTCTCTTGAAGTATGAACAGACAAGGGTCACCCCCTCATGTGTCTAGAGCATCAAGCTCCACCATCTCATAGTTGTGCCCTGAAAAAGGCTAGTGTCTAGAACCACCATCTAGTCTATAGGTATCTCTACCAGGATAAAAACATGAGTATCTACCTCAATCCAATCCTTAGCTTCCTGAGGATCTTTCTCTTCTCGAAACCTCGTAGGCCTCTACCTCTAGAACTCATGCAGTATGCTCAATCGGCGTGCATTGTCCACTAGTGAGGCTGGTAGAAACTACTGCTCTCCGGGTGGTAGTGTTGCTGGTACACCACCCGAAGGTGCTATCACTGTAAGTGGTCCCTGCACCAATGCCTCATCACTCAGTGGACCATCGTCACGGTATCTCACTGAAATCATGGATTTCTGTCATTGTGGTGGAATCAGGTAGGGAAACAGATGCTCCATGGTCAATAAGCTATACTTGGTGATCTGACTTAAAAGAAATCATTAGGAAAACATTTCCAAAACACATGCAACTAGTTTTTTTGTGTACCAAGTAGGAAAACAGAATTCATTGTAACAACTGGGTTATAATGATAGCACATACACCCCACCTTAACATGGTCGTCAGGTTTTAGCCCATCAGGTACCACCGGTTTTCCTACAGACACATGGTTCCCACCCTAGGGCCCACCCAGGTGCCTGAACAGGTCATCTAACTAATGAAGGTCCCCACATGCCAATACATTTCTTTTCTAGTGTTCTATGTGCTCACTCACACACACCCTAGGAAACTTCCCATAAGGTCATCTATCCTGGTAACTACTCTACACCAAGCACAATTAACTGTGGAATTCTAATCAGGTGGGCTCCTAAAAAGGAAGGTTCACCTTGTTGAAATGAGTCATATCATTTAGTCATTTAAAACTTTATCATTCTGGGGTGTTACATTCACCCCCCCCCCCCCCCCCATAGAGCAAAACATCCTCATTGTGGGACATGTATCTCAACTCAGGTAGTGCACCACACTTAAAGCTGGGTTCCACCTCGGATACCAAATGTAACAATTGGGCCCCGCTGACAGCACATGCACCCGGCCTTAACATGGCCATTAGGTCCTAGCCCTCCAGGTACCACCAGTTGTCCCTGAGACATGTTATCTCCACCACGGGGCCCACCCACATGCCTAAATGGTTCATCTGACTAATGACGGTCCCCATAGGAAAAAACATGTCCTTTCTAGTGTGCTTTGTCCTAATTTAACCCTTTATCAATCTGGGGTGTTAGATTCACCCCCCCCCCCTCCCCCAGAGAACAACATCCTCATTGTGGTCCCTATATCTCAACTCAGGTAGTGCACCACACTTAAATCTGGGTACCACCTCTGATACCAAATGTAACAACTGGGCCATGCTGACAGCACAGACACCCTTCCTTAACATGGTCGTCAGGTCCTAGCCTGTCAGGTACCACCAGTTGCCCCGTAGAC
Organism: Viscum album; assembly: GCA_963277665.1. NCBI lineage: Eukaryota > Viridiplantae > Streptophyta > Magnoliopsida > Santalales > Viscaceae > Viscum > Viscum album. The sequence continues at coordinate 1,782,573,003 of OY728157.1, forward strand.
ACGTTTTCCCCACCCTGGGGCCCACCCACATGCCTAAACAGTTCATCTGACTAATGATTGTCCCCACAGGGCAACACATGTCCTTTCTAGTGTGTTTTGTCCTCACTCACACACACCCTGGGAAACTTCCCAGAAGGTTACCCATCATGGTCACTAATCCAGGCCAAGCACGCTTAACTGTGGATTTCTAATTAGGTAGGCTCCTAGAAAAAAGGTGCACATTGTTGACATGAGTCATATCATTTATTCATTTATCCCTTTATCATTCTAGGGTGTTACATTTAGGATCATATTGTATGGATATGTCAGCTGCTGCACCAATACTGGACTCCCTGAACTGAAAGTCAAACTCAAGACACTTAACAATATCACCCACATTGAAAATTACAGACTCTTAGTTCTTCTGGTAGAACTTACCACCCTTTGATACCACTTTTTCACGACCCGTCCTCTAGGGATCGTGCTATGACTACCCCAAGCCCAACTTCCATAGGCATGGGGCTGGTTACTTGCACTGAAAAAGCATATCCCAAAAGTTATGGAATTTCCTTTAAACATGTTCACACACGGACATGGCATACCACACAAAGAAAACCATACAGGGAAGAAAGTAGTACAACCACCACAAAGTATCACTACTAAGAGTAAAGTGTCTAAACAGAAAGTAAGGGATCAGGATACAAACCCAACCAGATGGAAAGTATAGGAAAATAAGTACAAGCTTCGAAGGTCGTCTGCCAAGGATCCTACCTGAAGGGTAGGAACAGATCTCTGCCGTATGTCACTTTAGCACACCAATTCTATCGATCCACCTCCGAGCACTGTCTATTCCTGGCTTCCCAAAGTCCTAGTCAAAGCTTCCCATCGTATGCACCAGAAAAAAACAGGTGTGGGTGAAGCCTGTTCAGGGGTGAATATAACAATACTCAGTAGGGACCCCAAGACCCTCGAAGGTATCTCATTAATCCACAAAGTAAAACACCACAAAACAAATACCACAGAGGTAAAACCATCAAGAACGATCTCAAAAACATAGAAAAAGGTAAAATACACAGCTCACACTAGGTATAACTTAAGTATATAAACAAATATGATTAGTCATAAAGCTAGATCATATTATTCGGTTGAAAGGCTCTGTTGTTGATCCAAACAAGGTCGCTAGGTACTGACCCACATAGGATATCTAGGTGTTGACCTACATAGGATCTCTAGGTGCTGACCCACACAGGATCGTTATTCATTCTTCACGTCACAGCTAGTCACTGGATTCCCACACTTAGTATACTTGATTTCGAAAAGATTTCCTCCTCAAAACATTGGTCATACCTCAACTGCCACGACTTCCTACATAGTGTAACCCCAAAGTACCATCTCATCATAATGTTCCCAAATAACCATCTCATCATACCTCAACGGCGCGTTGAACGAAACCTCGGTCTATAAGATATGGTCGTTTTAGTAAAAAAGGCTCGGTTGGATTCGAGTCCAATCCAAAACAGCCATACACCAACTTCCGCCAAAACTCATGTACCATATCTCATAATGACTTTCTTGTCTCTAGGGTCCCAACACCACTAACGGCATGTCAATCGGATGCCCAAATTGAGATATATGGGCGTTTTAGTGAAACGGGGCCAGTTGGGTCCGGGTCCGGTCCGACCCGGTCGAACTGACCCAACCCAACCCTGTCCGAAATGGTCCCAGCCCGATAGGGGGTCTGGGATAGTAATTTTGGTCGGCCCGGTAGTGTGGGTTTGGCCCGGTAGCGCGGGTCTGACCCGGTAGCGCGGGTCCGGCCCGGTAACATGGGTCCGGCCCGCTAGCGCGGGTCCTGCCCGGTTGCGCGGGTCTGGCTCAGTAGCGTGGGTCCGGCCCAGTATCATGGGTCTGGACCGGTATCGTGGGTCCGGCCTGGCAGTGCGGGTCCTGCCTGATAGCACAGTTCCGGCCCGCAGGTTCACCCAATCCACCAGTGGCGAACCAGCCTTTTCCCTGGTCGGGACGCTGTTCGAAGCCGCGTTCAGTTCCTCTCCTATCATGGTCGAGCAACCGTGGCCCGCCGCATGTCGCACCGCATGCTATCTCTGAAGTGGCCCTATGGTTGCGTCCCCCACGTCACCCGCAGATCGTGTCCTTGGGTTGACTTTAGTTTACACGATGCCAATGTGGGGCTGCAAATCTCCAGCACTACGGTCGAGCAACTATGGCCTCCATCGTTTTCCCGAGCGGCCCGGACACAGGAAGCCGTCTCCACATCACTACGGTCGGCTGGCTACGACCCTCTACTATTGTGGCACGCCGACGAGCACGCAGCCTTCCTCCGCCCAGGGCCACTACTACGGACTGCCAGAGTTGCTCCAATGGTCTGTTTCTCAATCCGTCTGCGTCTACAGAATCGTTAGGCCATCACCTTCACTACGATAGATTTAAAATCATGTTTCCACCATTTTGAGAAATCATCCATGAAGAACACACATGCGTAAGGGATCGTTCATTGTTCATGTGGGCCTCACACTCCACATTAGAAGTTTAAAAACACAGGGAGGTTTGGGAATTTTAATTCAACCAACACAAGTTATAATATAATCCTAGATAAAGAAATCTTAAAAGAATTCACCCTCCCAAAAGAACACACGGTCCGCATATTAACCAGTTCATGGGTTAATCTACATTCGTCATTTGGAATAATAATGGTGAAACTTTAAATTTTTGAAACACCCGCTTTTATTGACGTGCGTTGTTATAGTGTTCCATCCTCAAGGGTTCAAGGGTTCGATGTCATTCATCACTTTCCAGCTTCATCCTTCGAGGTACATCAAAGTCGACGACATTCTATCGACATTCTTCATTCTTCATTGCAGATAAATATCACCATAGGTTCACCATAGATTTTAAAACCATTTAATTCTTCACACTCCAACGTATTTTTTTAATAAAAAGAAACATGTCGCAGCATTTCTATTACGCTAAAACGTTGCATCATTATGCTATTTCATTTATGAAACAGCAGAGCAGTTATGCTTTCACAACGAGCCATTAAGGGTATTACTTAATTTCACCTCGTCGTCACCTCATCATCGCACTGTAGCATCACTTCCCTCCGCTCAATGGTGCGAAAGAAAAATAAAATAACTTTTTAAAGTTATTTTATTATTTTTCCGAAAAGTTCCAAAAATTAACTTTTCTATCCGACCATTTCTAGTCAAAGTTAAGTCCTTTCTAGGAGAATCTCGATGTTTCGAGCTAAATGGTGCCCTCATATTTTTTATCTGAGCACCAGTTAAAAGTTAGAAAAACCCACTCACGTGATTACTGAACTTACTTTAAAATAAGTTTAAAATTACATTCTAGGAACTCTGGACCTCAGAATCATGTTTCGTCAAAGCATCCAGTCTCGAAATAATTCCATATAGTTTAAAAAAATACACAAAAATTCTGAGTCATTACATCCTCCATAGGATTTATTAGTTCTTAATGTGTTTTATGGATCTAAACTAATTTGTTTTTTATCTTGAATCTTGGTTTTATTTCTAAATCTTCATTGTCGTCGTTTGTCATTGGAAATTCCCTCTATAGGTGTTGAGTTTGTGATATCATGATTAAGTTTCGGTGGTTGTATAGATATTTTTAATTTAATAAACCCTCAATTTAATTGATTGATTTATATTTATTTCGATTAAATAATCAAAACCTAATTCGGTGTGAATTGGAATTTGAAATTGGATCAGCATGAATTTTGGGGAAAACCCCCCAATTCCAATGGAAACTAAAATTGGGGTGTGATTTTAATTTCCTAGAAATTTTGAAATTGACTTTTGAAAAAATTGGTTATATAAGAACCTATGATTGGTTTTATCTTGAAAAATGAATGAATTGATTAAAAACCCGTGTTTTTGTTTTTAATGTGAAATTGGAATATTGAAACTGGAAATGGAGCAATTATATTTTAAATTATTTTGAAAAAATTCTCACATTATTGATTGATTTATTGAGAACATGGGATCCTGGGTAGTTAGTGTGTTATTTAAGATAAATATGATAGGATTATAATTCCCTAGCAATGGATTTATGATGTAAACACTAATTAAAACTTGTTCCACAAGTAATTCTCCCTTAAGTGGGAGTGGATACTTATAATTCACCCTTAAGTAGGAGTGGGTATTTTTCATGGTCACTGATATAAAAAGTATAAGGATCCTATAACTTTTAACTATCATACCATAGAGAATATGACCATGTTTCTTTCTGTGATTACTTTAACATATATTCCATTGATTTTGAACCTACTTTACTCATGCTTAGTGATTTATATAAATTTTTTTATATAAAATGGTCACCTAAGATTTGGTTTGATATGTTTCTATCATTTAAAATAAAAATAATGTTTTTTTAATATAAAATTTTATTTTCAAACCTTTTGTATTTTGAAATTGAAATAATTATCTAGTTTATTTATTATATAATATTATTATCGAAACCTTGGTGAGATCCTACAGGGATTTTTATCTCACACCCTACCTTTTCCTTCAAGAATTTGTATATTTTCTTCTACCATGTTAGAGTAAAGTGAAATTGCCTCTTGGAGGAGGTGAATGTTCTTAACCCTTAGAGCTTGGAGTATTGATACCTTTGGGATGTTTTAGTTTTATCTTGTTATTCTATTACTTTGGTTACATACTATTTGGATTTTGATATACCTATTTGGTTTACGGTACTGTCTTCTTTAGAAGTTTTATTTTATTATACTGACTTATTTCATTATCTTCCACTGTCATGTGGAAAAAAGCTTCCTGGTTTTATCTTGTATTATTCCTTGTTCTCATCACCGACCTGTGGGGATCAAGAATGCCCTTTAGGTTATGTCAATATCGAATCAAGTATCATGGTACTAGGGTATCTAGGCTGGTTCATGAAAAAGTGGTATCAAAGGTTAAGGTTTTTCATCTTTCCTTGATGTCAGTATGTTGTTGATAGATATTTTTGGGACATAGGAGGTATTTTCAAGTGAGTTTCTATATATCTCTCATTATAATGATCCTTAAGTGACCATGGGTGGTTCAGAAAAGAAGTATTGAGGATTATTTATACTCTTTCCCCATCTTTATATTTGGATAGGTAGAAATCCAAATCTATTTTTCTTATCTAATGGGATTAATTACCATGGTGCACTTGTTTGGATATTGATCTGAGTAATATTATAGTGTCTTCAATGTTTTATACTAATTTTTTGTAGAGTTATGCCTATGAAAAGTTTTTGGAATTGAATCTAAGAGGAATTTGTTGATGAAACACAATTAGAAAATCCTCTCATGGACTAGAATCTGGTTTAGGTTATTGTGAATGTTGTCCAAGCTCTAGGATAGAAACCTACACCCATTCCTATTCAGGCTCCATTTGTGGAACCTCAAAGGGATGAGTTTGGGAATCCCGATTAAAAGTTCCATTTCCATAATCCACCAGTGTTCCAAGGCTCTAATAATCCTCAAGAGGTTGAGGATTGGTTGATAAGGATTTAGATTTTTTTGATTTCTTGGAGACCCCTGATGAAATCAATGTGAAATGTGCCACCTTCAAGCAAAAGGGACCTAGCATGAGATAGTGGGACATAATGGTAATAGTGAAGAATCTTGAGGTCTTATAGTGGAAAGATTTTAAATTTATTTTCACTAAATATTTCTATCTAGATTCTATGTTATTGGATAAGTCTATAGAGTTTTTAAAACTCAAATAGGCTGACAAGACCGTGATTGAATATGAAAACTAATTTACTGAGCTTTTTCCATTTACACCTAAGATTGTATAAAATAATAAGATGAAGAATCAATAGATAAATATGGGAATTAGATATAATATTCATTATCAAGTTTTATTTATGAATCTCTCTTCTTATGTTGACATGATGGATAGGGCGTTGATGGTCAAACTTAATCCGGTTGGTATGTTAGGGATGACGGGAGTTCCCTTTTCTCCAAGTGGAAGTTCTATGAGTTCCTGTAAAAGTAAGAGAATGAATGATGAGTCCCATGGTGGTTATTGATAGCATATGTTTTTCTTGACCTCCTGATGTTCTTGGAATAGTCCCTTTTACTTACTTCTAGTTTGGAAAGCCTATCCATTTGAAACAGGTTTTCACTAAGGCATCCAAGATATATGGTTCCTATGAAAGATCAAGTTACTTGTAGAAATTATTTCATATTTATTTTTCTACACTTAGTGGAATATGATCATCATTACTAAAAATTACTATGTAAAAATTAGATGCTTTAAAATATATTGGGTTCTAGCCATAGGCATTCAGAATGAAACTTCTTCATGCGGTGTGAGATTCTCCAGAGGAAGCAGATAAGGTTCCAGTGACTGTGAGAGGTATCATCACTATAGCTTCATATTTAGTGACTAATTTTTTGATACTGTTGAATCTAATTCATTCATTTCAACTCGTATTGTGAATCTAATAAATCTTCCTATGGAAATTTTATCTTATGTGATGGATATTAATACACCCCTCAGAACTAAAATAGAGAAGGGTCTTCATTTTCTTGCATTATTTTTCTCTTTATCAGAGTTTGATCTTACTTGGGATGTTCTAGTTCTCTAAATAAAACCTTGGGTGTATTTTCTCATTGCTAATAAATCCTAAATTGATTGTTATCTTTGATGGGTCTCCCTTACTGCACCCAATGGGGTGTGTCATATCTTTTAGGGAGAATAGGACATGAGGTCGAGAAGAGACAAACCTTTTTATCCAGAGTCAGTAAATGTAATATCAGTTTTTTCTTTTTACTTAGAGTGATAAACCTTGATTTATGGTATCCCCCAAGTTTTCATCGAGTTTCCCAATGTTTTTTCTTCTAACTTCTCTGGTTTTCCACCAGTAATAGAGGTAGAGTTATTTGTTGATTTAGTGTTTGATACTCAGTTAGTATATATACCTTCTTACCCCATGGAACCAAATAAAATGAAAGATTTGAAGACTTAGTTCGATGATATTTTAGATAAAGGCTTTATATTCTTGAGTATAGTACCTTAGGTGATGCCTGTTCTCTTTGTTAATAAATCTGATGTGTTACTTTTCTTTTAGGTTGATTACTATAATCTCAATTGAGTTACGGTAAAGAAAAAGTATATGTTACCATAGATTGATGGTATCTTTGACTAGTCGAAAGTGGAGAAGTTTTTCTTAAAGATTGATCTTCAATTCGTTTACCATCAGTTGAGGGTAAAAGAATATGACATTCAGAAATCTATCTTTCGGAGTACGTATGGCCATTATGAGTACCTTTTCATGCCATTTTCTCTAACTAATTCTCTTGTGGTCTTTAGGGATTTAATGAACAGGATATTTCATGATTATCTTGATACTTTCATGTTGGTATTTATGTATGACATCCTAGATTACTCTAATTCTGAGAAGGATCATGTTCATCATTTAAGAGCAGTTTTGTAATTTTTGAGAAATCATTGAATCAATAAAAAGCTATAAAAATGTGATTTATAGATTCGGGATGTGAATTTATTGGGACATGTGGTGTCAGAACAAGGTATATCAATTTATCCTGAGAAGGTGAAAACTGTTATGACATGGGAGAAACTGTATAATGGTTTTCAGATTCAGAGATTCTTGGGTTTGGATAGATATTATCACCAGTTCATGAAGGATTTTTCAAAGTATGATTCTTCGATGACCTCCCTAACTTGGAAGGGAGTATAGTTTGTTTGGGATGAGAAATTTTAGAGTTATTTTGTTGATTTGAAACATCATTTGACTACTACATTGGTGTTGACTCTTCCAAAGGGCATGAAGGATAATGAGGTCTTCTGTGATGAATCAGTTTTGGGTTTGGGTTGTGTTTTTAATCAGCTTAATCACATGGTATCCTATAGATCGATATAGGTTAGGAAAAATGAAACTAATTATTCAATCCATGAAATTTAATTGAAATCTATAATTCATACTCTTAAGAGTTGGCAGCATTACCTTTTTGGATTAAGGTTTGTCATATATTCAGACCACAAGATCTTGAGTTATATCTTCTCTTAAAAATAATTAAATATCCACCATAGGATTTGGGTAGAGTAGCTACAATATTTTAATTTCAACATCCCCTATATCCTAAAGAAAGTGAATGTTGTTGCTAATGTTTTGAGTTGGAAACTTTCAACCCATGTCATAAAAGAATTAGTAGATGAGTATAACTTAATGGATCTTTTTTCACAGTTTCATATTAGATTTTGGGAAACAAGGGATAAGGTTTTTTTGGCTAGTGTTTATTTGACCTCTACTCTTCTCAAGATGATTATTCATGAATAACATATTGATGATGAATTTTGTAGCTTTAGTGACTCTCTTTATGGTGGGGATACCATTGCTGAGTGGTCATTATCCACATAGGATTTGTTATGTTTTCATAAATGGTTTGATGTGTTGTTACCTGGGAGAAAATTTGTGATGGATTATTTCTATTATTCCCAGTGGTTTGTGCACCCAAAAACCATGAAGATGTTCTATGACATAAAACAAAAGTTCTGGAAGTCATGTGTGAGATGGGACATTGCTATGTTTGTCCCTCACTATTATACTTTCTAATAGGTCAAGTACGAGCATCAAAGTCCATTGGGTTTACTTCAGCCACTTCTAGTTCCTAATTGCAAGTGAGATGAGATTTATATGGAATTTCTAGTTTATATTCCATGTACCCAGATAAAGGAGAATGTGATATGGGTTGTGATCAATAGACAGGCCAAATCAGCTCACTTTATACCCATTTGTGGTACAACCAAATTTAAGGAGTTGGGAAATCACTATGTGAGAGATATTTTTCATTTCCACATAGTTTCATATAATATAGTCTCTGATAGTGATTCTTATTTTACTTATTGATTTTAGATAGTCCTCCAGGAGGCACTGGGATCTTAGGTTCGGTTGAGTATGGCATATCATCCATAGACAGATGTCCAGATAGAGAGGACTGTAAAAATTCATTAGGATATTCTCTATGTCCTTTGGTGGGTCTTGGGATAACCATTTAGGAATGGTTAAGTTTCCTTATAACAATAGTTACCATTCCATGATCAGAATGGATCATTTTGAGGCCTTGTATGGTCGGCCATGTAAATCTCTATTGTGTTGGTCGGATATTAGTGAAAGATCCTTGGTTGGACTGAGCATGGTCTAGGAGATAATATTAAATATTGATTTGATTCGTTAAATGATTTTGATAGCACAATGCCAGTATAAATCTTATGTTGATCATCAGATTAGACCATTGGAATTTTCAGTTGGTGAGAAGGTGTTCTTGAAATTTTCACCTTGTTTGGTTCATCGGTGAATTGGGAGGTAAGGGAATATTACTCCCCATTTTGTGGTACATTTTGAGGTTGTTGATCATGTGGGAGAATTTTCTTACCATTTATCACATCCACTACACTCGATGTCGATACAAAACATGTTCTATGTATCGTATCTACATAATTATATTTATGATCCATCTCATGTTCTGAGATGGAGTGATCTTAATGTTGAGCCTGATTTATCAGTGATTGAGCATCTATTCAAGATATTTTATTTTGAAACCAAGGTACTTCATGGGATAATGATGCCTTTGGTTCAAGTTCTAGGGAAGCACAATTTTGATATGCATGAGATGTGTGGGAGAGAGGCACAGATGAAAGATCAATGGCCTCATATTTCTTATATGAAAACTTATTTATATGATTTATACGGATAGACAGTTTCTATAGTGGTGAGTTTGTAACATCATATTACTATTTTCAGGTCTTGGAGGCTCCCAATAACCATTTTAGGCTCCTCCAAACCTCATTCTAGGTAGATCAAAGCATGGGGAACCTTGTTTGATTCCTCTCTGATAAGTGATCTTCTCACAATCCTTCTCTCTCCCTCTCTATTTTCCATAGGGTTTGTGATATTATTATGTGTTTGATGGATCTAAACTTATTCATTTCGGATCTTGAATATAGGTTGGATTTTTAGATCTTTGTTGTCTTCTTTCTTTATTTAAAATTCCCGCAATGGGTGTTGAGTTTGTGATATCATGATTAAAGGTAGGTGGTTTCATTCATATTTTTCATTAAATAAACCCATTATTTTCTTGATTAATTTATATTTCTTTCAATTAAATTATGAAAACCCAATTTCATTCAAATTAGAATTTGAAATTGGATTGGCATGAATTTTTGGTAAAAACCCCAATTCCAATGGAATTGGAAATTGGGGTTTGAATTGAATTTGAAAGAAATTGTTGAATTGATTTGTGAAATTGAATTTTGAGAAAATGGATTAAATTTATTTGATAAGAATATATTATTATTTTTTATCTTGAAAAAGGAATGAATTTATTAAAAACCCGTTTTTTGGTTTTTAAAGTGAATTTCTCATATTGAACCTAGAAATGGGGCAATTTTATTTTAACTATTTAGAAATAATTTACCCATTATTGATTGATTGATTGAGAACATGAAATCCCTGTTAGTTAGTGGGTTATTTAGGACAAGAACTATATGAGGATAATTACCTATCAATGGATTGATTAGGAAAACACTAATTAAACCTTGTTCATCAAGTAATTATCCCTTAACTAGAAGTTGATATTGGTAATTCACCATTAAGTGGTAGTGTATATTTTTCATGATAACTGATATGAGATGCATTAGGATCCTATAACTTGGAACTATTTTACCATAGGGAAGATGGCCTTGTTTCTTATTGTTATTACTTTGATATATATTCCATTGATTGTGAAATTTCTTTACTCATGTCTAGTGATTTATATAAACCATTTTATATAAAATGTTTACTTAAGAGATTGTTTGAATTTTTTACATCATTTGAAATGAAAATAATGTTTTTTTAATATATAATTGTACTACAATGCCTGTTTCTTTTGAAATGGAAAGAATGTTCTACTTCATTTATTATGGAATCTTATTATAGAACACTTAGTGAGACCCTACTAGGATTTTGAGCTCACACCCTACCATGGCCTTTGGTAGTTTGTATATTTTATACAGCTGTGTTTGAGTAAAGGGAAAGATCCACTTAGAGGGGGTGGATTTTCTTGACATTCTAGGCTTAGAGTATCGATAAATTCAGGATTTTTGAGTTCTATATTGTTCTTCTTTACTTAGGTTATGTGCTGTATGGGTTTTCATATACCTGTTTGGTTTCGGGTATTATATTCTTTGGTATTTTTTTAGCATACTGACTTGTTTTTTTATCTTCCACTATCCTGTTGAAAAAATTGATCACTCTTTTATTTTTTATGATGTCAGGTGCTCATCACCAACTCATGGGGATGAGAAACACACTTCATGATATGTCAATGTTGTCTTAGGTATCAGGGCACCAGGGTATTCAGTATAGTTCGTGACATTTCCCCACTATGAGACAATATTTTCATGAAAAAGTAGTCCTAGTGATACTTGTATCCTCACTAGATGGAACACCTTTTCAATTTCATCTTGAAAAACATCCACTAAATGGGAATCAGTCTTACCCTAGAACATGAGTGTTATCTGGTATTAAAACTCATATAGGGTCTCCACTCCCTGAGGGATCATGACTAAAAATGTGTGTCTTCATGATGTAAATGATTTATTTCTCATTCCATGGATTTCAAATGAATCTCTAGGAAATATTATACCAAATTCAAAAATAATTTATTATTTTTGATCGATTTATAGTGAAATAAAGATATAAGATTCAAAAAAATATGAATAGAATTTTACATAACTATCCATCCTAGGATAACTCTTCTATCAAAATAAATAATACACATAATCCATATCCTAACCACTTATTGATGCATGTATCAACCAAAATAAATTCTAAAAATAATTATTTAAATACTCTGTTCAATTGGTAGATTATCAGTGTAGGGACATGTCAACTTTAATACCCTTTTTTGGTCTCCCTAACATATAATAGGGACCCAAAATTCCTTGTACATTGTTTACTTAATCCCCTAAACCAAACCTCACACATGCCAAGTCCAAACATTAGTACTAAGAAAAACCCACTCTAACACAACTTTAAAACATCCCAACCACATTAGGACCCCCCTCAAATTAGTGAAATGATTAAGTAACCCAACCCAATCCTACCTTAAATAGGCCAAGGTATTTTTACTATACTTGTGGGGAATACATAGAATATTAGAGAATTTTTTTCACAAAGCATGAAATAAAATATTTTCAAATAACTTACGAAAATATAGACATCTAAAAATTTATAAAAATTTTAATTGTGAAAAGTATGAATACATGAAATAATGTATTATTATATATGTAACAACCATAGATTTTAAAATAGGAACATTATGTATGATACCATATATGACACAAAAAAACCAAGACTATAAGAGAATAAACCATCCTGAAACTTTGTGATAAATTTATTTCTAAATAAATTCAATCACTTTGATATCTTATGATGCATGTAACATCAGGTATAAATAAAATATGTCACTCTTTTAAAATATCATTCTTTAAACATTTCCATTATAACTAAGCCATTAAGATGGAAGATATGAATATAAATAACTAAATTATGTAAATTATATGGTTTAAACATGTATAAATTAAATTAAATGATTATCTATTTATTATAAATATAATAATAACCATTTTAAATAGAAAAAATGCTTTCTAAAAAACAGAATTTTTCTAAATGGAAGATTAGTTGTGCTTTACACACATAATTTAAAATTAATTTTTACCACATTTATAAAATTTATTTGAAAAAATAAGATTCATTTTTTAAATCTAAATTTCAAAATTATCTTTGGGTTAATTTTTTAGAAATTTATGAAAAGTTTAATTTGTTGTGAATAGTGAAAAATATTGAATTTTATTTGAAAACTATCTTTTCATTTAAATTATTCAAAAAGTAAAATTATATTTTAAATTGGTTTTAAATTAAAACTATTTAAATTATATTACATTGTAAATAATATATTCAATTGAAATAAATTTCATATTTAATTTTGATATTAAAATATTCTATACTTTTGCGAATTTTCTCTTTGGAAACCCGCTTTTTCATCACATCACCGGGTATAATTTTGAATAGGATTCTTCCAATTATATGAATTGAATTTATAAAAATGTATTAAATATTTTGAATCGGAGTTATTTTTATTATCTAATAATTTCAACTAAATTTTTGACCGTTATAAATAGTGAAAATAGTAAAAATTAATTATTATGATTAAGGTAAAATGGGTTTACCAGGGGATAAACTAAACGGATAAGGGTTAAAATGACCTACCAACTTGTCCAAACCTCATTTTATGGACATATTTTGACCCCATAATCTCTATTTTTTGGGAAAGACCCATTTTTTAGGATTTGGGAATGATAAAAATGTGGGTTTCATTGATTCTTTTCAAAAATACCAAGTGTGTGTTCTCCACCGCATATAAAAGGTCACCCCCTCTCCTCCCATATTCTCACTATAAAAGACCTTTGTTTCAGCTAATACCTACCAAAATATATTCCTTAAATTATTATCCACAACCTATATAGATTTTTTAGGTCAAAAATATAATCTATGAATGCTTTAGGTTAAACCTAAATAGCTCACTCGAAGAAGAGGTAATGTTTTTAACTATATGTTTTCATTTTACTTATTCTTATAACTCATTCTAATATTTTAAAACTATGACCAAATAATAACAAAATTATATTTTATATAATTATATGTAATTATTTTAATTAAATAACCTATATCCATCTCCACTTTCATCAAATGGAAAACGAAACTGTCGATTGTTTGTATGGCGGACTACCACCTCACAAACTGATGTAGTTATTTTTCCATTACCACATTTAAAGGATAGATTTAATGATGTATTTAACATATTTATATGATATTTATGATATAATTATAATTATATAATTATCATATCACATATACCCTATTACTTTCCATTTTATTAGTGATATTATAATGTCTCTCATGTATACGGCTGACTACCACCTCGTGAAGCGATTTGATTTGTTTTTCACTTATGATTTACATGGAAGGTAGTAAGGATAAAAGTTGATGAATACATGTGATATTTATCATATAAAAATAATTCTATAAATATAATGTCTCATATAACTTCTTACCTTCCAATTTATTAGAAGATAATAACATCACTCCTGCATATGTGTGGACTACCGCCTCCACACAGTGATGTGAAACTTTTTTCATTCTATTTTTACATGAATTGTAATTATGATGTATTTTATTAATATAAATGATATATATAAAATTATAATTATTATTTAATGGTTAATGAATATTTAGTTTCCTTTTTTCCATACATTGGAAAAAATGGAAATAATGTCCATTCGTATATATGTTCTACCATCTCCATGAACGGTGTATTCTGGTTTTATCTATAAATTTTATAGATTACTCTAAATAAATATATAATAAATATATATGAAATTTATATCATAAATATGATATATCCATGATCAAATTAAAATAAACAAAATCACCGAACAAAAAAAAATATGAAAAACAAATCAATTATCACACAAAATAGTGATTTTAACAAAGAATTTATAATAAATGAGAGGTAGAAAAAATAATAAATAATATATGGTATGATATATATATTATTATTTTACATTATATTATTTTTAATAAACATATATTTAGTATATATTATTTTCAAACACATATAAAGTAAGTCGAACAAGTGGTAAGGATTTATCGTCTCACTTTTACTTCTGTGAGACATACATCATATTCACCACTTATTCCTTTTGTGGTGTATATAATTCAAATTTTGATATTTAATATGAAGAATTTATTTATTTTCATGTTATTTAAAGTTTAATTTGAATTTATTTCTTTCATATGTCTTCTAATAAAAAATTTATCAAAGTGGTAAGGGTTTATTTAACAATCCCATCATTATTCAGGATTTTTTCTTTAATTATCCCTTAAGGGGGTTATTTTATATTTATATATTAAAATCAAACTGTTTTATTTTAATATGGTTATTCATGAACTTTTTCAAGTATTAGTACCTTTTTTCTTCTCTTTGTGACATAAAATTATTGAGAATTTTTTTTAATAAATTTTGACTTTATTTCTCCCTTCAATTGAAAATCAGTTTTCATCAAAATCCATTTTTTCTAAATATGTTTTCAAAAATGTTTTCATCCTTTTCCAAATAATTCATTAAATAAATTTTTACACATTTTTACTATTTATAAAATTTGTTAAAATATATCTTCATGTCATTTTTAAAATAATGCTCATTCGTTTTTTATCAAAAATGTGAAAGGAATCTTTGTTTTGATGTGTACAACATGAATTGAATTTTCCACCATCATGACCATAAATGTTTTAAATATTATTTTAAAAAAATTTAAAAGTTATTTTGAAATAAAATTATTTTAAAAATATTTTTTTAACTTTTAGTTTTGATAATATTTTCAAAAGTAAAAAAAATTTATTTTCCTTGAAAAAATGTTTTTAATGACATTTTTATGGTATTTATATTAATTAATGACATAAAACCTTTATTATATTTATGAGTAATTAGGGATATGTTTTATTGATACCATCCATATTATTTCTTCATATGGTTTATGATTAGTTTGACTAGGGATGTATAATTTTATTACCATTCACCATATTAACCTAGATGGTTTAATATTATGTTTATTAATTTGGGTAAGTATTAACATTTGATATGTTAGTTTTTCAATATGAATGTTTATACTGATTATATTTCACCTTTTCATATAAGGAATGTATTTTTATTGTTATGTGATAGTTGGGGCCTAGACTTACATAGCCCCTTGATGCATTAGTAGGTCTCATGAGACAAATTAGCTTGGGTATTTGGCTGAGGACTTAAACATTTATGTAAGATGTCTTTTCATGATTACTTGATGATAAGAAGTCTTGGAAAGAGGCTTTGATGGTATGTTTAATATGTATGGAACTATTAATTCCATCATTATGAATTCATCCATTGATATTCCATTTGATTATTCGATTAGTTAAAATATCCAAGGTTAAGTTTCAAGATTATGTGATTATTTATTTGTCATTATTTGGTTATCATTTATTCCTGCCATATTATTCTCAATATATTGATTAATTTTAATGTTTTAAAGTTATTTACCTTTCCCTATTGATTATGCATTATTTATTCATAGCTTCCACTTTATGCATACCATTACTAATCATTAAAGATCACCCATTTATTATGTTTTATTTTCCCAAGGATGCCAAGAATTTTTTTGTGATTGATTTGAGGAGATACGCTAAGGGGAATAAAGGTGATCTCAAATAAAATTATCTATGGATTTTATATTTTAAAATTAAATGTGAATTTCAATTATGTCTCTAGTTTACCAAGAATACAAATCTATTCAGTCATTTAGGATGCGATTTCATGTATCTAGTGATAATGTAATAACGTAACCACCAGCTTTGGGATACTGAGTTCAGGGTCGCTATAGTTGGTATTAGAGTAAATTTTAGTAGAAACCTTGGGAACTAGATTTAGGAAAATATATATTAGGTAATATAACACTATGATAGACTTTGAGGATAAGAAGAGAAGAACATCCTAAAGTTTTATTAAGGAGGAGATTATGTGGTTTTTTATGTAATAAATCCTTATCTGGATACTATAAGTAGATGTGGTTATGGTAAAAATGTACCTACAGGTAATTAATATTAAAAAGGTGCATTGGAATTGACCGGATCATCACCGGGTGCAAGAAAATGGTCCTTACTACAAACTCGGTGCGATAGTCACTGGGGATATTATAATGGCCTGGACCTCAATGGTCCATTCCTTTAGAAAAATCTAGTGTTTGATGTGTTTGGGGAGGTCAAGGTGACTTATCCTCAACACTTTTCCAATTTTCCATTTCTACAAATAGTTCCATCAGTGAGACTGATGTGAACAGTTCCATCGGTGAGACCAATGTGAACAGTTCCATCGGTGAGACTGATGTGAACAGTTCCATCAGTGAGGCCGATGTGAACAGTTCCACCAGATCGTTATGTTGTTCTGTGAATAGTACCATCGGATTGGTCTATCGTTTTGTGAACAGTTCCATCATATCAGTCTGTCATTCTGTGAATAGTACCATCAGATCAGTCTGTCGTTCTGTGAATAGTACCATAGGATCGGTGAGTCATTTTGTGAATACTATTTCTAGGATCGGTGAGTCCAGGATCGGTGAGTCATTCTGTGAAAAGTGTTTCCAGGATCGGTGAGTCATTTTGTGAACAGTGTTTCTAGGATCGGTGAGTCCAGGATCGGTGAGTGTACAATGTTTCCAGAATCGTTTATAGTGTTTCCAGCTTCCTACAGTTTCACCCCTTTGATGTTTTCTTTGACGTAAAACACATTCAAGACCTTGTTTTAAGGGATTTAAGGCCAAATAAAATCTCATAACTCCTATATTAATTTTTCTAAGTCCCGATATGCCTTTACATGGTTAAACCATGTGGTTTAATGTGATCATATTTTAATGGAAAATTCAGCATATCTTAAACTATTGCTCCATTGAATCTTCTAAAGGGATGAGATATCTTCCACCCTTGTTCTACCTTCTTGTTCTCGGGTGAGAGATTATCGAACCTTTCCTTCTTCCCATAGAAGCAGTGTGATTGAAGCTTAATCCTCAGATCATTTCCCCTTGAAGTTTCTTACTGTTACATGTGCACCCCATGTATTGGTGCAAGCATCAAGTGTTGATTCTTCATCAATATAAGGTATGTTTTATCATCATTCGTTTGGGTTCATCTACTTTTGTTTCTTCTTTCCCTTTTATGAATGGTATCTCTATGTTTCTAATGGTTTTTTCTTGGGTGTTGACCAGTGTGGTGTCTCTGCATCCTCGGGTGCATACAGTTATCACAGGAGGAGGTGATCATGATCCTTTGCGTGGATCGTTCTCTTATAAATAACAAAAAGAACTGTTTGAGGTTGGGGGTTCATTGCGTCTCTTTTCTTTTACGTGAAACTATAGAGTTATCATGTTTTATCCCACTAGGTCATAATGGAATTGACATATTAAATATTTGAACCGGATAAATAAATTGATTTCCATCATTTGTTATTGCCTCTAGTTTTTCTATATAGTGTGATATCTATGATTTCTTTGTATATATTTTTATTCTTAATGGAAATTGGTAAAGAACTTATAGCCGGAATTAATTGAAATTTTTTTGGATAAAGATAAAGAGGAATATTATTTAATCTAATGGTTGTTGTTGTAATTTTATGTTAATCTAATTGATGCAGTAAGCATGTTTAATTATTTTTTATAGATTACTGGTTAGGTTTCCCGAATTTGGAACATACGAATAATAAATTGGTTAATCCAAGATGGATTAAAGAACTGAAAGTTTGATAAAAGATAATTCCTTGTAGGGTTTTGAGTTACCCTCTAGCTTGTTTAAGTTCCAAGAGCCCAGTTTATATGATGGTTTTTTTCCTACTGCTTGTGTTTTAATGTAAGCCTATATGGCTATTGTGATATGTGGGGGCATGGAGGTCTATTGGTTGTGGTAGCAGTTGATTCCTGGAGTGGCGAGATGCATCAGTTTATGCATGTGGGTGTCAGGGAGCACACCGTGGATGATGGAACGGGTTAGATGTGAATGTTTGGATGCTTGCTGGTTCTTATTGGTTGTTTATATGCTTTAATTTCCCCACTGATCAAGGTATATGAACTTTCTTACCTTTCTTCCAAAAGGGGAAAAGACGCGCGACGTATGCCACGGGATTTCTGTGTTTAGATTCTTAATGTAGGATGGGTCTACTCTCTTGATATAGGCGGCAAAGACTCGATGGTTAGTTCATATACTCACCGTGTTGATCCCCCCTTGTGTTTAATAGTATAGAATGTTTTTCTATAATTCCTGGGAATATGGGAATGTAATGATGTAAATAAATAATTGAATAAATGATGTTAACCCATGGGGTGGGAGCTTTCTGGGACACAATGCTGAGGTTACAATTTTAAAGGGGCACTGGACTTTGGGTGTGATGCTAATAAAATGAAATGAGGACTTGTTAATGGTAAATTAATGTTTAAAGAATTATTTAACATAAAGTGAAACTGATAAAAAGGGGAATGAACTAATGTAATTAAATATCTTTAAATAGTTGTGTGGTTATTGGATACTTAGTCTTATAAGTGGCAGTCAAGAGTCTGAGAGATGTTATCTATAGTTGAGTCTAAGACTAGGTTATTCCCATAGTGTGGTTGTGAGCTATATTATATTCTGTACTTTTTGTGTTTCTATACGCTACTCCACCATGTCAGTTAGGGAAACTGACACCCCAGGGATTCTAAGCCCTAGGGGGTGTTTTCCCCAACATTCTGGTGGGAGGATGGATGGATGACTACACCCTTTGGCCCCACTCTCTTCTCTTGGTAGTTACTTGTAATGGTAGGCACAGTGGTTAGTTTTCCCCATATATGTGTGTAGAGGGATGTAATGGCTTGTGGTTATTCACACACATATATTCTGGATATAGTTTCTTATGGACTGCTATAGGTGTAACGTGTACAGGCTGTGATGGCTTGAGGATACTTACTCGGTGTATGGGTTGTAATGGCGTAAGGTATAATACTCAGCATATGATACATGTTATGCGAGCTTTAGTGGTTCCCAAGAACTACCTAGTTACTTTGCTTATGTGGAAGTGGTGGTTTTGTTGTGCGAGGTGCATGTTGTAGTGCTTCCCCTATGTGTCTATGGGCAAGCCTTTTTGGAGAGAGATTCTTAGTACGTGCAACATTAGGGAAAAGTGGAAAAATAGTGGGGAAGTAGTAGTGGGGTACCCTTGATATTCTTTATTATATTATATACTCTTGTATGTGTTACTTGGTGAGAGTTTCCATGGTGAGGCTGGGAACATAGTATACCTATTTAGGTGATGAGTTTGTTTCACTTTTTTTTCACTATGCTTTAGCATGATTTCTTTACTTTTTCATGAGAGGATTCAGGGAGGATACTACTGAGTATACTATTACACTCACCCTATGTATATATAAACTATTTTTTAGGTTTCTTGGAGCAGGTAGAAGATCAAGATGGTTTCTACGAGCTTGGGGTTGCAGGAGCTGTTCAGGCTTATGGTTGCTACTGTTTTTACTTTCCTTTGGTATTTTTAGTTTTCCCCTTTTAGTTGTAGTAGTTTTGCATGAAATTACATATGTGTACTTGGGTTTTCTTTTATATTTAAGTTTGAGTAGGAGTTGGTTGGTGTATATCTTATCTCTCTCTTTTTCATGCATTCTCTTAAAGGGTAATGCCTTCCATCTGTGTTCTTACTATACCCTCGGTGCTAGTCTCCAACCTGGGGCCTAATGGAGGTGGGACTCAGGGGTCATTATCTCCCTTCTCACATTACTATCCCCAGAAGAGTGAACTTTTTGGAGAGGGGGTCATGATAGATTGGTATTAGAGGTCTGGTTGAGTGATAGTATGGATTTTGGTGTTAGGTACAGGTGAGGATTCATGGGTTGGTAGGGAAAGAGTTTGAGTCAAGTTTAGAAAGTGATGTAAACACTGGAGACTAGATGAGACATAGGCATTTAGGGACCCCTATGATCTGATGAACGGACCTTTAATTTGGAAATGGCTACTAAATGAGGTGATACTAGTTGCAGGGTAGACACCTGGGAAAGTATCATGCATCATTATTTTTTGTGCTTGTATTTCAATGGGTAAACCTTGGGATAGGAGAATTCAAAATTAATAAAAGAAAACAATTAATTAATTAATTTTGAGTCTTCCATATTCCTGTTTTAGGATCTCTAACAGTTTTTTATTTTACGGGTATGGCTCTAGGTCAATGTCCTCGTCAGGTTTTCGCAGAAGATGTCCAGCAGGATGTGCCGGTAGATCGCCACCGGGTAGAGGTTGATGATGAAAACACTTGGAGGAGGACACTCTGAGAGTTTTAGCGCCAGATTCTGCAAAAGTATGAGAGATCTGTTTCAGATGCCGTCATGGAAGACTAGTTGGAGGAGGTTGATATAGGCTTCAGTTCGGTCTGTGCATGGAAGGAGCACTAGGTGTCCTTGGTTGTGATGATTCTATGTGGAGTAGCGAGGCAGTGGTGGTTCTTATTCCCTGGGGATCACGAGGAGTCAGTGATATCATGGGATGAGTTCTGATACAAGTTTAGAGTCGAGTTTCTTTCTTCGACCGTGAAGGCATCCAGTCGCTAGGAGCTTCTTACCCTTCGACAGGGGAACTCTAGTGTACGAGAGTTTGGAATCTGTTTCAAGAACCTTTTATGATATTCTATGGACCTTTTTTTAGATGAGGAGGCTAGGGCGAGGCATTTCGAGGAGGCTTTGCATATAGATATCCAGCGCCAGGTCACCCTATTTATACTGAAGACATATCATGAGGTGCTGGCGAGGGAAGAGGTCATCAAGAAAAAATTGGCTAGAACTGGATCATCATGAGAGGGGAGTCATAATGATTCCTAACTAAGTAGAGCTATGGTCCGGGGTTCCTGGTCTTTAGGGAAGAAGAGTTTTCGTTCTACTGGGGTTAGTTCCCAGCCCTCAGCATCTTGTTTCCCCAGAGGCAGCAACTCTCATGCCTATTCCAAGGGATCAGGTACTTTTTCTTGTGGTGGTCCAGGTAATCAGTAGTGAGAGTCCTGACCTTTCAGAGTAGTCATTGTGCACCAGGTTTTCTGCTCCAGGTTTCTTTATTAAGGCAGTTCCAGCTGAGGCAGTAGCAGCAGGTTGCACCAGCTTTAGATCAGCAGAGGGTAGATGGGGAAGGCATAGGACAGCCCGGTGACACTCCCCATCCTCAGAGAGCAGAGAACGGCCATGGTGGTGGTCATCATTAGGGTCAGAGAGGGTGTGGAGGAGGTCGTGGATAGCTTCATGCTTTAGCGTTGCCAGCACTAGGCGATCCAGACGTCATTCGAGGTACCCTTTTATTGTTTTCTACCTTGGTGTATGACTTGTTTTATTTATGAGTGACACACTCCTTCGTATCACCTACCCTTTTCCATGTATTGGAACTTGAGGTAGAGAGGCTTCCAGTGCCCTTGAAGTTGACTACGCCAGCTGTAGGTCAAGCTGACTTGTTTGAAGTATGTAGAGACTATGAGCTAGTGTTGGGGTAGCACCGCTCTTGGGGAGATTTACTATGTTTATGAATATAGCCATATGATTCCATCCTTATCATGGATTGGTTGTATTCAGTGAAGGCTATCGTGGATTGCTTCAGGAGGCAGGTTGTGTTCTTTGATGCAGATGGAGAGCCAGTGGTGTTTCTTGGAGAGTGAGACCCTCATGTGGGTCAGAGGCGTGTTTTTTCCTTGTCATCCATGATGGATGAGATGATGTTGAGTTCTTCAGAGGTTCAATATTTTTCATTTCCTAGGGTCATAGAAGAGTACCCTGATGTTTTTCCAGAATAGGTTGTAGCATTACCCCCTCGACGAGAGATCGAGTTTGGGATCGAGCTACAACCAGTAGTGTCTCTTATCTCTATGTCTCCATATAGGATGTCCCCTTCTGAGTTACAAGATCTATGTATACATCTTTATGGTCTGTTAGAGTGCGGTTTTGTTCGGCCGAGTGTGTCACCGTGGGGTGCACCAATTTTGTTCGTGAAGAAGGCTAACGGCAGTTTGCGGTTGTGTTTAGATTATCATTGCTTAAACAAAGTGACAATAAAGAATCACTATCCTATTTTGTGGATTGATGATTTATTCGATCAACTGAAGGGTTCCAGTTGGTTCTCAAAGACGGATTCTTAGTCAGTATATCCTCAAATGCCTGTGAAGGAGGAGGATATCCCAAATACTACTTTTCGTTGTCATCATGGGAATTATGAGTTCATTGTAATGTCGTTCAGTGTGATGAATGATCCATCTATGTTCATGGTATTGATGAACGTTGTGTTCCTTGAGTTCCTGGACAAGTTTTTAGTGGTTTTCATTGACGACATCCTTGTGTACTCCACATCTGAGGAGGAGCATGAAGAGCATCTACACGCCGTTTTGGGAGTTCTTCATCAACATCAGCTATTTGGGAAGTTGTCAAAGTGTGAGTTTTGGGATCAAGAATTCCGTTTCATGGGGAATGTTGTGTCCCAATAGGTAGTATCTATGGATCCATCAAAGATAGAATCAGTTGTGTCTTGGGCATCCCCCAAGACTATGTCAGAGGTTCAAAGTTTCCTTGGTCTCGCAGGCTACTATAGGAGGTTCGTATCCGATTTCTCTCAAGTTGAAACTCCTATGACATCTTTGACCAGGAAGGATCAGAATTTCATATGCACAGATCAGTGTCAGTCAGATTTCGAGTATCTAAAGAAGAAGTTAGTAAGTGCTCTAGTTCTTTGTCTTCCAACTGAGTGAGTTTAGTTTGATGTTTTTTGCGATGCTTCGCATCTGGGGTTAGGCTGTGTTCTGATGCAGCAAAGATCAGTTGTTTTTTATGGGTCTCATCAGTTATGTCCCCATGAACTTAAATATTCCACCCATGATATTGAGTTGGCTGTCGTGATGTTTTCTCTGATGTTTTGGTGACATTACCTCATTGGTGAGTGCTTTGTGGTTTTCACCAATCATAAGATCCTGAGGTATGTTTTCTCCTAGCATGACTTGAATTTATATCAGAATTATTGTATGGAGTTCTTACAAGAATACGACTTCGAAATATCGTATACACCTATAAAGGGGAATGTTGTAGTTGATACACTGAGTCGGAAGTCACGTATTGATGTCGTGTGTGAATCTGGTGACTTCTGAAGAGTAATGGAAGCACTGTCAGCATTACATCTTGATATGGGAGAAGTTGGGGGGAAGAGGTTGTAACAACCTGAGATTTTATGAGAATTATTCTTTGTAATTTCTTTGATTCTTTTGTTGTACGCTACACCAAGATTATATTGCGCTATATGCAACACCGTATTAGCTTGCAGTATATGCAACACTATTCTTGGATTGTGTTACACACAATTTCAAGTTCGTTTGATAGTAGTTATTCTACGCAACATTGAGTGTGTATATATATATATATTCAATGTATAAATGAAATATGGTTGTATTCTGTTATACGCAACAACAAAGGAGTCTTTCACTACACACAACCCTGACTTGGATTACATTACACGCAATCGCGACCTTCCTCGATAGCGTGTGTAGTACGCAATACCGAGTTTCACTAAATGAGATATTATTATAATATTATAATGAACTAGTCATTATGAATAGTAATACCCACTTTTTGAAATTTTATAAATTTTATCTTTCAAAATGGACTTCATTTTTGGATTTAGAATATTGAAATTAGCATAGGGTGAATTTTTGGTATTTTTCTGAAAACTTTCAATTTTTGATGAATAGTGAAAACACTGGGTTACTATTTAAAAACCGAATTTTTATTTAAATAATTATTTATTTTAGGTAAAAATTGATTCATAATACCTATATAAGTTCAATGTAATTCATTGTAGTCATTTTATAATAATTTTTTATATATAAAAATTTTATTGAACTTTTCACCGTATTTTACCTAACTCCTAGGAGCATTTTGCAAACTTACATAAAACTTAATTTTACCGCTTCTGTGAGTGGAATTTTGAAAATCCGAGAGACACGGTTAATATCAAGGACTAAAATGTGGTTCAATGAGATGAAAATAATTTTTGGTGAATAGTAACTTTTTACTTTTATTTACCATGATTAAAAGTAAATAGGGTAATTAAGGGTAAAAATGATATTATCATTACCCTAACACATGTCATAATTCTATTGGATAAATTTAATTCGACCAAAAACAACCTTAGGAATAAAATATGACCATTTAAGTCCACTTGGATTAGATTAGGACATTTATTATTAATTTATTTAAAGAAGGGTTAAAATAGTTAAAATCAAAGTATAATAACTAAATCATTTTTAATATAAGGTTATAAATAAGATAAATTCAACTATAAATATTCATTAGAAATATAAAAATATTTACTACATAATTGAATTTTATTTATAATTTTTAGACATTAAATATTTAAATTTATTTATGACACAATGATGATGCAGTAATTATCTTATTAATGAAATATTAACATAAATGAAGTTATAAATACCCATATATTTGTAATTCGAGACTTTTTATGAATTCCACTAATTTTCTAGGTTAATATGACATGTTAGTATTGATTTAATTATCTTTTTTCGAACTAATCATGCTGTTATAATTTTCAAAAAAATCAATTACCAAATAGTGTCAAAATTGACATAAAATAGTTTTTAAAACAAATATTATATTATTAATTGTTATTTTATTCTTAAAAATCTATGGTTTAGCCAAGATACTTATATCATGATATTTGTATCATTAATGTACCACTTTGGGGTCTCTTGGATGTATATGGTAAGTTTATTAACTATATAATATAAAAATACAAAGTGACCTGGTAAATGTCAATCTAATTAACTAAGAGTTAAAACTAAAAGATAAGGTTAATATAATGACCCAAACCTATATAAAATCTATTGGTTGAGATTATTTCGACCCATACACACCTTAACTTTGAAATAAATCAATTTGGAGCTATTAAAAACCGAATATGACTTTATTATAAAATAATATTTTAAGTTTTTCCAAAGGTGCCCCTCTCCTCCCTTATAAAAAGGGCACCCCTTCCCTCTTCTCTTCACACCCTTTTGAGCCTTGAAGCTCGGCCAACCCCTGACCATTTCTATTCTCCACTTCTATAGAAACATTCTGGAGGTTCTGGTCTTCTCAAAAGACCAACTCTACTTCCTTAAGAGAAGGCTTAAAGGAGGTGCGTCGAAGAAGAGGTAATCTCTTCTTCCGATTCTCTCAAGTTTATTTCTTCTTCAACTTCTTCTTGTTTAGTTGTATAATTATAAAGTAATAACATCAGTATTAATTATATACTGATATGTTATTATAAATATGAAACAACCCTATTTAACCTTCTATCCATCCTACGGAAAACGAAATCACCGCGTGTGCGTACGTACGGAATATCGTCTTCACGTCGTAGTGTAATCAGTTTTCGACCACCACCTTACTTGGATGGGTATAATGGTGTAAATAGATAACTATATATGATTATTCTAATGTAATATTTATTCTTAAATATTATACATACACTTCAATACAACTCTACGATCATGGGAATGGTATCATCGCTCGTGCGTACGTACAAACTACCGTCTCCACGACGCGATGAGATTCATTCTCCATGTTAACCATTCATGAATGATTATAAAGTATATATAATGAATAATAATGAAATATATGACATAATAATGATACTATATTTATTGATATATATATATTTATTTCATCTACTTAATTCCATTCAATTCAATAATGAAATGAAAACAACGTTCATGCGTACGTACAGCCTACCGTCTCCATGAACGGTGTATTTCATTCCATTTATCGATCTATCATATATATATGTATATGTTGAATATATAAATCATGTCTTAAATTCTGGAATTAAGTAAATCAGGATATAAGTAATAATATCAAGAACAACAAGTCCAAACACGTACGATAAATAAAACGATTTTACCCAAAACGCTTCTTTAACATGGAATTTACAAAAGAATGGGTAATATAAAGTCATAAGTGAACCATTTATGACATCATAACAATGAATATGATTCTGTAATAAGTCAATGACATTATTTAAATCATTATACAGGAGTTTTGGATACGTACGAAGCATATCGGACCTAAGTTAAGGGATAAATTTTCAATCTCATTTTTTATCCGAGATTGCTTATACGTAAGTATTTACTGGGGTTACATTTATCATCCATGACCATTTTTTCTAAAAATGTTTTCATAAAATGTTTACTATTCTTCCATGAATTTTTAAATTCATTTTTACCCTTTATTGAATTTTTACCACATTGTATGAATGGAATCATTCCTTTGGTTACCATATAAGGCACTTTTTGACTTTTCAGACAAAAGTACGAGGAGAATGTTATTTTTAACTTATACGGTGTGAACGGATTTTTACGTTTTCAAAACACCTCATTTTCAACAAGCTTCCTCTATAATATTTCATGATTATTTTCAAAAAAAACCATTTTCTTTTAAAATTTCATGGCATTTTGTGAAAAGAAAATGATTTTGAAGAAGAAAGGATATTTTCCTCAAGAATTCATTTCAAGTGTTTTGTCAAAAACTATTTTCCATATAAGATGAAATTATTTCATATGTTTATGTTTCAAGTAAAATGACTCTATGATTTAAATGGTTTCAATTTTCTTATGATTAAATGATATCCATTTGTTTTATATGGATTATGTTATGATGGGATGATGTTTATGAAACCCATTTTATTCTTTGGGTTATGATGAATGATTTCTGTTTATGTTGTGGAAAACGTAATAATGATTTAATTATGAGATGGGTGGGACCTCTATCTCCCTCCAATGCATTGGGTAAAGATTTATATCTCGTGATATAGACATGGATGGAATGGTAAGTTAATCTGGTTTAGTAATACAGGACTGGAACGAGGTGTGAACTCGATTCAGAAAGGGACTTTATCCACTAAGATGGTCTTGGAAGCAATGCCTTGGCTACTATGGGAATCATATCATGTTCTTAATGGTTGCCACAATCACATGTTTTATTCCCATTCTATTTTACCATGATTGTTGTTTCCTTATGATATATTCCTTACGTACTTCCAAGATTCACGTCTTTGCTCAAGATTTTGATGTTTAGAATTTATGTTCAAGTTTTTGCATTCAAATGTTTATGGATTGTTTTATGTTCTCTATGTTTATCCTTACTGGGCATTTGAGCTCACCCCTTTTTATGTTTTCCTTTCCCCAAGATTTAAATAAAGGTTTTAGGTAAGAAAACCAAAATGGGAAGATCTTTATGGGAGATGTTGGAGATCTTTCACCAAGATTAGAAGATTACGTTCCGAGTTTCCAAATACACTAAACTATTGTGGTCCTTTGGTGTCTGTTTTTGTTATGTATTAAGCATTCCGTAAAAGTATTTTAATGTCGATGTACGTCAATATTTGGGTCTCTACAATTGGTATCAGAGGAAAGGTTTAGTCAACCTTTGGAAACTAGGATGCGAGAACTTTAGAGAGACCCCTAGAGATATTTCTAAGGTATGTCTAGGGATGTCCCTAAGGTTAAGTATAAGTATAGGTTATAGTCTTATAATTATGGTAACGATCTTATAATTTAACCTAAGAAGTTATATATTGAAGGTAATCCCCCTTGATTATGATTTTGGCCTCTCACACTATTTTTTTGGGTTTTAGAAAATGGCTGGGAATGGGAAGATTCACAATAATGGAGGATATGATGGACAATGGAATGATATTCTTCATGAGCAACCGAATGAAATTGGATATGGAGGTCCACATATCATTATTATGCCTAATCATAAATCTCATAATATGATCAATAATGTAAACTTTGGTAAGTTTCCCGACTCAGCTAATAAGGGAAAGATGGAGTTTCATGATGATCATAGAGGAAGGAAAGTTCAATTTCTATCATGTAAATCATGTGGGAAAAGGTATCAAGAAAAATGTTTCAAAGGAACTGGAAGATGATTTGGGTGTAGAAAAGAAGGACACAAATCCAGTACGTGCAAAGAAAAAGGTTCAGTTAACACCATGGATAAATATAATGGTATTGCTACGACATCAACAATGATTAGATGTTTTAAATGTGGAATGTATGGGCATTATGCAAACCAATTCCCTAAGGGAAAATCTCATGAAGAGAATCAGCATGGTCATATGGGTAGTATTTATGTAGATGATGATGAGGAGACTACAAATGATATATGAGATGAAAGAAGTGTTGAAACTTGGTCAATGGTTTAAGAAGGTAGTGGAATGATTGTATGTTTATCAAGAGTTATTTTATATAGGTAATTTAATGGTAATATGGAATAAAGAAACATCTAAGGATTGTTACACTATTGTTTTTTCTAAAGTATTTGAAAGTATATGTTGAATGGTACTGTTATCCATGAAAGGTTATTCAGATATTTTTGGAAAGAAGATGATATGCATGGATAAGGAGGAAATAATATGTTTGATAGTATTCATGAGCTCATGATTGTTATAAGGACTAAGTGATATCATGGTTTGAGTATATAAATTTTTTGGGATTTTGGAATGTGGAAAGAGTTATCTTTTGACACCACTCATGTTTTCACTAAGGTTCAATGGGTATTCATTTTTCAAGAGAATACATGGTTAAGACTTTCGAATGTTTGGAATGTGACCAACAAGACATATCTTATGATATATGGGGATCAACGATGGTATTAACATGCTTGTTATATGAACTCTCTGGTAATCGTTTTCACTATAATATTAGATTGGACAGCAGTATTTTGGATAAGCCTAAAGATTGTAATGGATTATATTGAACATAAGTTAGCATTGTTTAAGGATAGAACTTTTTCGATATTATTGATGTAAAGTTATAATAATGTATTTTTTAGAAAAAAGGAAAACCTGCAGGACGGGCGAAAACCTGTCACGTCAGACAAGGTTGTGGGAATCGAACCCACAACCGAAGTGTGATAGGCCTTTACTTCCTACCACTGGCCTACAGGAAGTCCCTAGTTAGTATAAACTAGTTTTTTTTTATTATGCAGGTTGATAAATGAAGTATAAGTCCATTTTGGAACCATATCTAATTAATCTCACCATAGATGGACTTATGTATATAACTTTTGATAACTTATGTTTGAGACAGATGGAATGACTTATCATTCTATCACATGATCTGCTAAAACTTCGCGAAATACAAATCCAACTTCATTTCTTAAAGAGATGAAGTGGAAATTGTTCAACGCACGAACAACAGTGAGATTTTACAAAAATAAAGTAAGTATTTCTCCTAATTCAAATTCTTCAACTTTAGGGAAATGATCTTGAAAACCAAAAATGTAGTCCTAGTGCCCTTATATCTGATGAATCAGATGGTACCCTAGATCATCACAAATTTATGGCTTTGTGATTGTTGGCTATTTTCATAGCCATGTTCTCTACCACTCTCCATCAGAACATGACGGTTATATTTCTCTTCCATATCCATATTTTCACCTATGTTCACCTACGTGGAAACCCAGTGACAAGTTAATTTGGGTAATAGTTACGTTTCATACTTTAGTTTTTAAAGTTAAGTTTTTTTATTCCATTTTACGATGTGGGTTTCAATTAAAGAAACTTTCAAGTAGAAAACCATTTATAACCCCAAATAATTTTGAGGGCGAAATTCATTTTAAAGGGGGTAGAATGTAACAACCCGAGATTTTATGAAAATTATTCTTTTTAATTTCTTTGATGTCTTTTGTTGTACGCTACACCAAGATTATCTTGCGCTATACGCAACACCGTATTAGCTTGCAGTATACGCAACACTATTTTTGGATCGTGTTACACACAATTTCAAGTTTGTTTGATAGTAGTTATTCTACGCAACATTGAGTGTGTATATATATATATATTCAATGTATAAATGAAATATGGTTGTATTCTGTTATACACAACAACAAAGTAGTCTTTCACTACACGCAACCCTGACTTGGCTTACATTATACGCAATCGCAACCTTCTTCGATAGTGTGTGTAGTACGCAATACCGAGTTTCACTAAACGAGATATTATTATAATATTATTATGAACTATTCATTATGAATATTAATACCCACTTTTTGAAATTTTATAAATTTTATCTTTCAAAATGGACTTCATTTTTGGATTCAAAATATCAAAATTAGCTTAGGGTGAATTTTTGGTATTTTTCTGAAAACTTTCAATTTTTGATGAATAGTGAAAACAATGGGTTACTATTTAAAAACCGACTTTTTATTTAAATAATTATTTATTTTAAGTCAAAATTGATACATAATACCTATATAAGTTAAATTTAATTCATTGGAGTCATTTTATAATAATTTTTTATATATAAAAATTTTATTGAACTTTTCACCGTCTTTTACCTACGTCCTAGGAGCTTTTTGCAAACTTATATAAAACTTAATTTTACCACTTCTATGAGTGGAATTTAGAAAATCTGAGAGACACGGTTAATATCAAGGACTAAAATGTGGTTCAATGAGATGAAAATAATTTTTGGTGAATAGTAATTTTTTACTTTTATTTACCACGGTTAAAAGTAAATAGGGTAATTAAGGGTAAAAATGATATTATTATTACCTTAACACATGTACTAATTCTATTGGATAAGTGTAATTCGACCAAAAACAACCTTAGTAATAAAATATGACTATTTAGTTCCACTTGGATTAGATTAGGACATTTATTATTAATTTATTTAAAGAAGGGTTAAAATAGTTAAAATCTAAAAATAATAATTAAATCATTTTTAATATAGGGTTATACATAAGATAAATTCAACTATAAATATTCATTAGAAAGATAAAACGCATTCCTAAATAATGGAATTTTATTTATAATTTTTAGACATTAAAAAATTTAATTTATTTATGACACAATGATGATGCAGTAATTATCTTATTAATGAAATATTAACATAAATGATGTTATAAATACCCAAATAAAAGTAATTTTTGAATTTTTATGAATTCCACTAATTTTCTAGGTTAATAGGACATGTTAGTATTTATTTAATTAACTGTTTTCTAACTAATCATGTTGTTATGATTTTCAAAAAAATCAATTACCAAATAGTGTCAAAATTGACATAAAATAGTTTTTAAAACAAATATTATATTATTAGTTGTTATTTTGTTCATAAAAATCTAAGGTTTGTCCAAGATACTTATATCAAGATAGGTGTATCATTAATGGACCACTTTTGGGTCTCTTGGATGTATATGGTAAGTTTATTAACTATATAATATAAAAATACAAAGTGACATGGTAAATGTCAATCTAATTAATGAAGAGTTAAAACTAAAAGATAAGGTTAATATAATGAACCAAACATGTCTAAAATCTATTTGTTGAGAGTATTTAGACCCATACCCACCTTATCTTCAAAATAAATCAATTTGGAGCTACTAAAAACCGAATATGACTTTATTATAAATTAATATTTTAAGGTTTTCCAAAGGTGCCCCTCTCCTCCCTTATAAAAAGGGAACCCCTTCCCTCTTCTCTTAACACAATTTTGAGCCTTTAATCTCGGACAAACCCTACCCATTTCTCTTATACACTTACCTAGAAACATTCTGGAGGTTCTGGTCTTCTCAAAAGACCAACTCTGCTTCCTTAAGAGAAGGATTGAAGGAGGTGCGTCGAAGAAGAGGTAATCTCTTCTTCCGATTCTCTAAAGTTTCTTTCTTCTTCAACTTATTATTCTTTAGTTGTATCATTATAAAGTAATAACATCAGTATTAATTATATACTGATATGTTATTATAAATATGAAACAACCCTATTTCACCTTCTATCCATCCTACGGAAAACGAAAGCACCGCGCGTGCGTACGTACGGAATACCGTCTCCACGTCGTGGTGTAATCTATTTTCGACCACCACCTTACTTGGATTGGTATAACGGTGTAAATAGATAACTATATATGATTATTGTAATGTGATATTGATTCTGAAATATTATACATACACTTCAATACAACTCCATGATCATGGGAATGATATCATCGCTCGTGCGTACGTACGGACTACCGTCTCCACGACGCGATGAGATTCATTCTCCATGTTAACCATTCATGAATGATTATAAAGTATATATAATGCATAATAATGAAATATATGACATAATAATAATACTGTATTTATGTATATATATTTATTTCATCTACTTAATTCCATTCAATTCAATAAGGAAACGAAAACAGCGTCCATGCGTATGTACGGCCTACCGTCTCCTTGAACGGTGTATTTCATTCCATTTATCGATCTATCATATATGTATATATATGCTGAATATATAAATCATGTTTTAAATTCTGTAATTAAGTAAATCAGGATATAAGTAATAATATCAAGAACAACAAGTCCAAACACGTACAATAAATAAAACGATTTTACCCAAAACGCTGCTTTAACATGGAATTTACAAAAGAACGGGTAATATAAAGTCTTAAGTGAACCATTTAGGACATCATAACAATGAATATGATTCTGTAATAAGTCAATGACATTATTTAAATCATTATACAGGAAGTTCGGATACATACGAAGCATATCGGACCTAAGGTAAGGGATAAATTTTCAATCTCATTTTTTTATCCAAGATTGATTATACGTAAGTATTTACTGGGGTTACGTTTATCATCCAGGACCATGTTTTCTAAAAACGTTTTTAGAAAATGTTTACTATTCTTCCATGAATGTTTAAATTCATTTTTACCCTTTATTTACTTTTTACCACATTGTATGAATGGAATCTTTCCTTTGGTTACCATATAAGGTACTTTTTGACTTTTCCCACAAAAGTACGAGGAGAATGTTATTTTTAACTTATACAGCGTGAATGGATTTTTACGGTTTCATAATGCCTCATTTTCAAGAAGCTTCCTCTACAATATTGCATGATTATTATAAAAAAACCCTTTTCTTTTAAAATTTCATGGCATTTTGTGAAAAGAAAATGATTTTGAAGAAGAAAAGATATTTTCCTCAAGAATTCATTTCAAGTGTTTTGTCAAAACTATTTTCCATCTAAGATGACATTATTTCATATGTGTATGTTTCAAGTAAAATGTATCTATGATTTAAATGGTTTCAATTTTCTTATGATGAAATGATATCCATTTGTTTTATATGGATTATGTTATGATGGGATGATGTTTATGAAACCCATTTTATTCATTGGGTTATGATGAATGATTTATGTTTATGTTGTGGAAAATATAAGAATGATTTCATTATGAGATGGGTGGGACCTATATCTCCCTCCAATGCATTGGGTAAAGATTTATATCTCATTAGATAGACATGGTTGGAATGGTAAGTTAATCTGGTTCAGTAATACAGGACTAGAACGAGGAGTGAACTCGATTCAGAAAGGGACTTTGTCTACTAAGATGGTCTTGGCAGCAATGCCATGGATACTATGGGAATCATATCATGTGCTTAATGGTTGCCACAATCACATGTTTTATTCCCATGCTATTTTATCATTATTTTTGTTTCCTTATGATATATGCCTTACGTACTTCCAAGATTCATGTCTTTGATCAAGATTTTGATGTTTAGAATTTATGTTAAAGTTTTTGCATTCAAATGTTTATAGATTGTTTTATGTTCTCTATGTTTATCCTTACTAGGCATTTGATCTCACACCTTTTTATGTTTTCCTTTCCCTAGGATTTAAAGAAAGGTTTTAGGTAAGAAAACCAAAAGGGGAAGATCTTTATGGGAGATGTTGAAGATCTTTCACCAAGATTAGAAGATTACATTCCGAGTTTCCAAAGACCCTAAACTATTACGGTCCTTTGGTGTCTGTTTTTGTTATGTATTTAGCATTATTAAAAAGTATTGTAATGTCGATGTACATCAAGCTTTGGGTCTCTATAGAGGTTGTCTTTTTCAGATGGTGGTGTAGTCATCTCTGGTGTAGAAGGTGGAAGAGTCCTAGTTGGGAGATCTAGAGGTGGAGGTCTAGAGAGACCGAGTTGTTTGTGGTAAGGCCCCTGATGATTGGTCTGAGGATGAACAACACCAAGTGTTGTATCATGGAAGGATAGTTGTTCCTTTTATGATGTGTGAGATAGTTCTTATAGAGTTCCATACTTCTATTTTATCTGTGCATCCTAGCGTGACAAAGATGTACCGAGCCTTAAAGAGTAGGTTTTGGTGGCCTGGGCTAAAGCATTCAATTGCGGTGTTTCTATCTCGATGTTTGGTTTGCCAGAAGGTGAAGTCCGAACACTATGTTCCTAGTGGTCTTCTTTAGCCATTAGATGTTCCTTAGTGGAAGTGGGAGGATATATCAATGTACTTTGTTACTAGTTTACCTCGAGCTCAGGGAGGACATGATGCTTTTTGTGTGGTAGTGAATCTTTTAAGAATATCAGCCCACTTCATAGCAATCAAGGAGTCAAGATCATTGGAAGTTTTATTAAGGTGGTATCTGTAGGTGGTGGTGATACTTAGTGGAGTCCCAAGGACGATAATTTCTGATCGAGATCCTCATTTACCTCTAGGTTGTGGATAGGTATCTATCATGCTTTTGGTTCTCAACTATGACTTATCTCTACTTTTCATTCTCAGGAGGACGGTCAGATAGAGCGGACCATCCAGACTCTTGAAGACATGTTACGCTCTTGTGTCCTGGATTTTGGAGTTTCATGGATGAGGCACTTACCCTTGGTGGAGTTCTCTTACAACAATAGTTTTCACTCTACCATTGGTATGGCACTGTTTTATGCCTTGTATGGATGAAATTTTCGTTCATCGTTGTGCTAGACTAGGATCAGAGAGTCAGCAATTCTCAGACCAGAACTAGTGTAGAATATAAACAGAGATGGTTCATGTTATTCATGAGAGGATGAAGACAGCGCAGGATCGTCAGAAATCATATGTCCATCAAAGGAGGAGACCTTTGGAGTTTGATGTTGGGGATCACGTGTTTCTGAAGGTGACGCCCCGTCGTGGGCAGTGAAGGTTTGGTTGTGGGAGAAAGCTTTCTCCCCGGTTTTTTGGGCCTTTAGAGGTGTTAGAAAATGCTGGAGTTATGGTGTATCGAGTAGCACTTCCCCCACAGATGAGCCAGATACACGATTTTTTTCATGTATCACAGCTCTGTCGTTATCTTCATGATGACTCTCACATCATCTATTAGGGAGAGATTGATGTTGATGATGATGCGACCTTTGAGGAGAGACATGTGGATATAAAAGACCGCAAAGAGAAGGTGTTGCATGGGAGTTTTATCCCCTTGGTTCGTGTCTTATGGCGACACAGTGGCATAGAAGAGAGTACTTGGGAATGTGAGTCAAAGATATGTGCTTAGTACCCATATTTGTCTGATGTTTAACTCTTTTCATGTAACAATTTTTTCTTTTTGGTTATAGGCCTTTCATGTTTATAATATGGCTTTATTTGGTTGCTTCTTGTGGCTTTCTCTCTTTTGAGAGGTATCTCAATGGGTAGTTGTTCAGACTTCTTTTCTGTTTCCTTTTAGGTTGGTTTTGAATTCTTGGGGATGAGAATGTTTTGAGAGGTATCTCATGTAATGGATCGGATCTCTATGGTCCATTCCTTTGCAAAAATCTAGTGTCTAAGGTGTTCAGGTAGGTCAAGGTGACTTATCCCCAACACTTTTTAAATTTTCTAATTCTGCAAATAGTTCTATCGGTGAGACCGATGTGAACAGTTCCATTAGTGATACTGATGTGAACAATTCCCTCAGTGTGATTGATGTGAATAGTTACATTAGTGAGACTGATGTGAACAGTTCCATCAGTGAGACCAATGTGAACAGTTCCATCGGATCGGTATGTCGTTCTGTGAATAGCACCATCAGATCGGTCTGTCATTCTGTAAACAGTACCATCAAATCAGTTAGTCGTTCTGTGAATAGTACCATTAGATCGATCTTTCATTCTTTAAATAGTACCATCAGATCGGTCTGTCATTCTGTGAACAATACCAAAGGATCAGTGTGTCCAAGATCGGTGAGTCATTTTGTGAATGGTGTTTTTAGGATCGGTGAGTCTAGGATCAGTGATTCCAAGATCAATGATTCCTTCCGTGAACTGTGTTTCCAAGCTTAGTGAGTCTAGGATCGATGATTCATTTTGTGAACAGTGTTTCCAGGATTGGTGAGTCCAGGATTAGTGAGTGTATAGTGTTTCTAGAATCGTGAACAGTCTTTCTAGCTTCCTACAATTTTTCCCCTTTAACATTTTCTTTGAAAAAAACACATTCAAGGCCTTGTTTTAAGGGATTTAAGGCCAAATAAAATCTCATAACTCCTATATTAATTTTTCTAAGTCACAAGATGACTTTACTTGGTCAAATCGTGTGGTTTAATGCGATCTTCTTTTAATGGAAAATCCAGCGTATCTTAAATTGTTTCTCCGTTAAATCTTTTAAAGGGATGAGATATCTTCCTCCCTTGTTCTACCTTATTGTTCCCTAGTGTGAGATGCTCGATCCTTTCCTTCTTCCCATAGTATTGGTGTGATCGAACCTTAATCTTCATATCGTTTCCCCTTTAAGTTTATCAATGTTGTATGTGCACCCCCTGTTTTGGTGCAAGTAGCAAGTGTCGATCCCTCATCGATATAAGGTATGTTTTATTGTCGTTCGTTTGGGTTCATCTCCTTATATTTCTCTTGTCCCTTTTATGGAATGGTATATCCATGTTTCTAATGGTCTTTTCTTGGGTTTTGACCTGTGTGGTGGTGTCTCGGCATCCTCGGGTGGATACAGTTGTCACAGGAGGAGGCGATTATGATCCTTTGTATGGATCGTTCTCGTATAAATAACGACACGAACCATTTGAGGTATGGGATTCATTGCTTCTCTTTTATTTTACATGCAACTATAGAGTTATCATGTTTTATCCCACTGGGTCACAATGAAATTGACATATTAAATATTTGAACCGGATAAATAAATTTATTTCCATCGTATGTTATTGCCACTTTTTTCTAGATAGTGTTATATCTATGCTTTCTTTGCTTATTTTATCATTATTGATGGAAATTGGTAAAGAATGTAAAGCCAAAATTAATTAACAATTGTTTGGATAAAGATAAAGAGGCATATAATTGAATCTGATGGTTGTTGTTGTAATTTGATGTTAATCAAATTGATTAAGTAAGCATGTTTAATTATTTGTGATAGCTTAATGGTTAGTTTTACCTAATTTGGAACCTATGAATAATAAATCATTTAATCCTAGATGGATTAATGAATTGGTTTTTGATAAAAGATAATTCCTTGTAGGGTTATGAGTTACCCTATTGTTTGTTTAAGGGCCAAGATCCCAATTGATATGATGGTTTTTTTCCTGCTGCTTGTGTTTTGATGTGAGCCTGTATGGCTGTTGTGATATGTGGGGGCATGGAGGTCTATTGGTTTTGGTAGTAGTTGACACCTAGATTGGTGAGATACCTTGGTTTATGCATGTGGGTGTCGGAGAGCACATCGTGGATGATGGAACGGGTTGGATGTGAATGTTTAGATGCTTTACTGGTTATTATTGTTTTTTTATCTGCTTTACTTCACCCACTTCTCAAGGAAGATGGTCTTTCTTACCCTTCTTCCTAAAGGGGAGAAGATGCACATAGTATGCCACGTGATTTCTGTGTTTATCTTCTCAAGGGAGGATGGGTCTACACTCTTACTATAGGTGACAAATACTCGACGGGTAGTTCATAAACTCACCGTGTTGAGCCCCCTTGTGTATAGTAGCATATAATTTTTTTCTAGAATACCTGGGAATATGTGAAAGTAATGCTGTAAATAAATAATTGAATAAATGATGTTAACCCATGGGGTGGGATCTTGCTGGGACGCAATGATGAGGTTACCATTTTAAAGGGACATTGGACTTTGGGTGTGATGCTAATGAAATGTAATGTGGAATTGATAATGGTTAATTAATGTTTAAAGAATTAATTAACGTAAAGTGAAATTGATAAAAAGGGGAATGAAGTAATGTAATTAAAGCTCTTTAAATGGTTTTGTGCTTATAGGATACCTAGTCTTATAAGTGGCAGTCGGGAGTCCAATATACATTAGCTACAGTTGAGTCTAAGACTAGGTTATGCCCATAGTGTGGTTGTGAGCTATAGTATATTCTGTACTTTTTGTGTTTATATACGCTACCACACCCCATCAGTTAGGGCAACTGAAACCCTAAGGATTCTGAGCCCTGGGGGGTGTTTTCCCCAACATTCCGGTGGGAGGATGGATGACTTACTACCCCTTTGGCCCCGCTCTCTTCTCTTGGTAGTTACTTGTAATGGTAGGAACATCTATTAGTTTTCCCCATATATGTGTGTAGAGGGATATAATTGTAACACCTAAGACTTTTATGAGAAATATTTTGTTTTTATATAAATCATCAAAGGAATATTTCACTATGCACAACACTATATTGGCTTGATTTACACGCAATCACGGCCTTCCTGGATAGCTTGCGTTGTACGCAATATCGAGTTTCATTAAACAACGATATGCTATTAAAATATTATTAAAACTAGCCGTTATGAATATTAACAACCACTTTTTGAAATTTTATAAATTTTATTTTTCAAAATGGACTTCATTTTGGGATTTGGATTATTGAAATTATCCTAGGGTGAAATTTTGGTATTTTTCTGAAAACTTTCAATTTTTGATGAATAGTGAAAACACTGGGTTACTATTTAAAAACCGATTTTTTATTTAAATAATTATTTATTTTGTTTAAATTTATTTTAGTTCAAAATTGATACATAATACATATATAAGTTCAATTCAATTCATTGGAGCCATTTTATAACAATTTTAGATATATAAAAAAATTTATTGATCTTTTCACCGTCTTTTACCCACCTCCTAGGAGATTTTGAAAATTTACATAAAACTTAATTTTACCGCTTTTGTGAATGGAATTTAAAAAAACCGAGAGACACGGTTGATGTCAGTAAGTAAAATGTGGTTCAATGAGATGAAAATAATTATTTGTGAATAGTAACTTTTTACATTTATTTACCACGGTTATAAGTAAATAGGGTAATTAAGGGTAAAAATGATATTATTATTACCCTAAAACCTGTCCTAATTCTATTGGATAAGTGTAATTCGACAAAAAATAACCTTAGGAATAAAATATGACCATTTAGGCCCACTTGGATTAGATTAGGACATTTATTATTAATTTATTTAAAGAAGGGTTAAAATAGTTAAAATCAAAGTTTAATAACTAAATCAATTTTAATATAGGGTTATACATAAGATAAATTAGATTATAAATATTAATTAGAAAGATAAAAATATTTCCTATATAACAGTATTTTATTTATAATTTTTAGACATTAAATAATTTAATTTATTTATGACACAATGATGATGCAGTAATTATCTTATTAATTAAATATTGACATAATTGATGTTATAAATACCCAAATAAATGTAATCTGAGACTTTTT
Organism: Viscum album; assembly: GCA_963277665.1. Classification (NCBI taxonomy): domain Eukaryota; kingdom Viridiplantae; phylum Streptophyta; class Magnoliopsida; order Santalales; family Viscaceae; genus Viscum; species Viscum album. The sequence goes on from OY728157.1 coordinate 1,782,613,148, forward strand.
ATGAATTAAACTAATTTTATATGTTAATATGACATGTTAGTATTTATTTTATTAACTTGTTTATAACTAATCTTTCTGTTATGATTTTCAAAAAAATCAATTACCAAATTGTGTCAAAATTGACATAAAATAGTTTTTAAAACAAATATTATATTATTAATTGTTATTTTATTCCTAAAAATCTAACGTTCAGCCAAATGACTTAGATAAGGTTATATATATTAATAATAAACAACTTGGGATTCGTTTGGCTTGTTATAGTACGTTTATTAACCTTATAGTGTAAGAAAACAAGAAGACACGGTAAAAGTAAAATTATCTAACTTAAAGTTAAATCTAAATGATAAGGGTAAAATAGAAACCTAAACTTGTCTAAATTATATTGGATGAAATTATTTCGACCCATACCCACCTTATATTCGAAATAAATCAATTTGGATCTATTAAAAACCGAATATGACTTTATAATAAAATAATATTTTTTTTGTTTTTCCAAAGGTGCCCCTCTCCTCCCTTATAAAAGGGCACCTCATCCCTCTCTTCCTCACACCACTTTGAGCCTTAAATATCGGCCAACCCCTGACAAATTATCTTATCCACTTCCGTAGAAATATCCTATAGGTTCTGGTCTTCATCAAAGACCAATTTTATTTCCCTAAGAGGAGGTCTCAAAGAGGCGCTTCAAAGAAGAGGTAATGTCTGTTACCGATTCTTTCAACTTTATTTCCTCTTCCACTTCTTCTTCTTTAGTTGTTTAATTATGAAGTAATAACATCAGTATCACTCATATTTTGATATGTTATTATAAGTATGAAACAACCCTATTTCATCATCTATCCATCCTATGGAAAACGAAATCACCGCGCGTGCGTACGTACGAAATACTGTCTCCACACCGTGGTGTAATCTATTTTCCACCACCACCTTACTTGGATGGGTATAATGGTGAAAATAAATAACTATATATGATTATTTTAAATTGGTATGGATTATCAAATATTATTCATACACTCCAATACAATTCCACGATCATGGGAACGATATCATCGCTTGTGCGTACGTACGGAATACCGTCACCACGATGTGATGCGACACGTTCTACATGATCTTCATTGAATAATGATTATATAAATGAATTTAATGAATAAATATGATATATAGTACACTAATAACATTCTGGAAATGAGGTATCTATAATCTAAAGAGAGGAATAAAAATTTATTCGACAAAACACGCATAAGAACAAAAAGTAATAAACACCCGAATAACAAGTAGCAATGAAATATTAATAATAAGAAGCTAAGAATATGACCATATATGTTATCATAACAATAAGTATGATTCTAGAATAAGTCAATAACATTATTTAAATCGTTATACAGGAGGTTCGGACACTTACGAAGGAAATATGACCTAAGGTAAGGGAAAATCTCACAATCTCAATTTTTATCCGGGATTGTTTATACTTCAGAATTTACTGGGGAATATTTATCATCCACATTCATGTTTCCTCAATATGTAATATTTATATCCTTATACAATTTTTTAAGTCCAATTTTACCCTTCAGTGAGTTTTTAGTAAAAGATATTAAAGGAATATTTTGTCATTTTTCATACGAGGTAGTTTTTGACTTTTCCGACATAAGTACGAGAAGAATGTTTTTTTAACTTATACGGAATGAATGGATTTTTAAAACATTATTTCCAAGAATATTCCTTTACAAGTTTTCAAGTTTATTTTTAATCAACTTCTTTTAGTTTAAAATTGTATGACATGTTAAGAAAGGAAAAATGTTTTTGAAGTAGAAAGGATATTTTATTCAAGAATGGAGTTCAAGTGTTTTATCAAAATTATTTTCCATCTAAGATAATATAGGGTTCTGTTTCTATCCCTATTATTACATTGATTTGATTATGTTGTGATGGAAATATTTTTATGAATTCCTTTATCTTATACGAATTGTTTTATGATGTCACGATGTTTAAGATTCCCATTTTTATTACATGGGTTATGCTATGATGTATGGTTTATGATTTTGTGGCACACATAATAATGGTATCATTATGAGATGGGTGGGACCTATATCTCCCTACAATGAATTGGGTAAAGATTTTATATCTCATGAGATAGATATGTTTGGAACGGTAGGTTAAATCGGTTCAGTAAAACAGGACTGAAACGAGGAGTGAACTCGGTTCAGAAATGGACTTTGTCCGCTAAGATAGTCTTGGCAATGAGTCTTGACTAATAAGAAATGATTATATATGATTATTTGTGTATGCCACAATGTTTCATGTTTTAAGTTATGATTATTGGGATTACATTTCACTACTATGATTTATACCATGTTATGAAATTATGATCTCTTTTGCAGGTTAAGATTTCCAAAATGTTATGTTCTTATGAATATGATATGATTGATATTTCTTTTGTTTACCCTTACTGAGAATTTGAAATCACCCTTTTGTATGTTTTCTTTCCCCAGGTCAGGAAGAAGGTTATTAAGTAGGATATGCCAAAAGGGACTCTAGATATGATGAAATAAAATGGAGACAGTGTAGATGATTTATGAACCAGTTGTTTATGTTTCCCAGTTTCTAAAGACATTATACCTATACGGTCCTTTACTGGTTTTGTTATATGTTGTAGTAAGTGTTCTTCAATTCTGAAGTAATAAAAATGTATGTAAAGTATGGGTCGTTATAGTTGGTATTAGAGGAAAGGTATAGTCAACCTTTGGAAACTAGGATGCGAAAGCCTTAGTAAGAACCCTAAGGATAAGTCTAAGCATAGAACACAATCTTAGTGTTTTAGAAATGGCCATGAATAACCTATGATAAGACCTTAAGTGTGAAATTTTATTCTTGATTATGTGGTTTTCCTATTATAATTAGTGTTTCTCACACTATTCTTCTTGGTTTTAGTCAATGGCTGGAACCCGAAGGAACCGTGTTAATGCGGAATATGGCGGGCAATACAATGATTGTCCCCCTGAGCAACCAAACGTTATGGGAGTTGGAATGCAGAATCTTGGAGCCATACTCCACAAATTTCTCAAAATATGAATCATACGGGACTTCCAAACGAGAAAAGGAAGGAGAAACATTCTGTTGAATCCTTCATGAGGCAGCGTCCACCTTCATTCAGTGGGTCTTCTGATCCATTAGTGGCTGAACAATGGATCAGTACCAGAGAAAAGATATTTTTAGTTCTTCAATGTTCTGAACATGATAAAGTCATCTTAGAAGTATATCGTTTGGAAGGTGATACTGATCAATGGTGGAATCTTATTAAGAATACGAGGCAAAGGGATGAAATTGAGTCCATGGAATGGGATGAGTTCAAGAACTTATTTTTCAATAAGTACTTCCCTCATATTCTTCGAACAAAGATGGAGAAGGAGTTTCTTGAACTGAAGCAAAAGGATGATGAATCTGTTGGTACCTATGAAGCAAATTTTACAAGACTTGCAAGGTACACTTCTAGTATTATTATCCAACCTGAGAGTAAGATCGATCGATTATTTAGTGGCTTAAAACCAAGTCTTCGAAGGGCATTATCTATAAGGGACTTCAATAGTTACGAAGAAATCGTTCAATGTGCTCTCAAGGTTGAGATGGAGATTGGAGTAACCCATCAGTCATATGGGTTTGATAAGAAAAGGAAAATGGAATTCAAAGGAAAATATAAAGAGCACACTGAAAAGAAGATGAGTTTTCCCTTATTCTCAAAGTGTGGAAAGAAACATGGAGGGAGTTGTCTTAAAGGGACAAGTAAATGTTTCAAATGTGGAAAGGAAGGTCATTGGGAATTTGAATACCGCAATGATGGGAAGAAGATGTCTAGTGATGCAAACAAAGAAAAGGCTACATAGAGTGCACCTCATACACTTCAATGTTACAAGTGCAAGGAAATAGGGAATTATGCCAATCAATGCCCTAATCCAAGGGTTGGTGATGATGATCGATGCCAAAAAACTCTTAAGGCTAAATACAAAGGAAAGTCACATGCAATTTCTATCAGCGATGTGGATTATGATAACGAAGTGGTGAAAGGTACACTTATCATCCACTCTAAAGTAGAAAATGTTTTATTTGATTCTGGATCCACCCACTCTTTTATTTCTAAAGAATTTTCTAAGGTTATCACCATATTACCTCAACAATTATATGTTGAGTTAGCTGTGACAACCTCTAATGGAACAACAGTCGCATCAAAAGTTTATAATTCTTCTCCGATTGAAGTTTGTGGGAAAGTGCTTCCTGAAAATCTTTTGATCCTTCTTATAGTGGAATTTGATGTGATTCTTGGCATGGATTGGATTTCTCTATATGGAGCTCATATCAATTTCCAAAGAAGGGAAGTCACATTTCATATTCCAGATCAATCTATGATCGTCTATCAATGCAAGGATGAACATAACCTTCTAGTGGAAATTTCTTCCATATTATGGGTCTTGATTCCACTAAATGAAGGTTATTTATCTCAAATGGTTGGAGATAAACTCACGATTAAGAATATTCCCATTGTACGGGAGTTTGATGATGTCTTTCCAGAGGAATTACCGGGTCTTCCACCAAATCATGAAATTGAGTTTTCCATAGAACTTGTACCGGGTGCTTCACCTATTTCAAAGACACCTTATAGAATGGCCCCAATTGAGTTGCAGGAATTGAAGAAGCAACTCAAAGAGAATCTTGATAAGGGATTCATATGACCTAGTGCGTCACCTTGGGGAGCACCTGTTCTTTTTGTTAAGAAGAAAGATGGATCAATGAGACTCTACATTGATTATCGAGAACTTAACAAGATCACTATCAAGAACAAATATCCTCTCCCATGCATTGATGACTTATTTGACCAACTACGTGGAGCTCAATACTTTTCCAAGATTGATCTTTGTTCAGGGTATCATCAATTAAGGTTCAAAAGGGAGGATATACCAAAGACAGCTTTCCATACAAGGTATGGACACTATGAATTTATAGTGATGCCATTTGGTCTTACTAATTCCCCTGCTATTTTCATGGATCTGATGAATAGAGTCTTTAGAGACTATCTTGATTAGTTTGTGGTCGTCTTTATAGACGATATTCTTGTCTATTTAAAGAGAAAGGAAGAACATGAAGATCACTTGAGAATTATATTGAAGACCCTGAGAAAGGAGAAGCTTTATGCCAAATTTACCAAGTGTGAATTTTGGCTTCAAAAAGTTTCATTTTTGGTCACATAATCTCAAAAGAGGGGATATCTGTGGATCCATCAAAAATAGAGGTTATCGAAAGATGGTCGAGACCAATAACAGTAACTGAGATCCGAAGTTTTCTTGGCTTGGCTGGATATTACCGACGTTTTGTGAAATATTTTTCAAGGTTATCTAACCCACTCACCAAGTTGACTCGGAAAGGAGTTAAGTTTGTTTGGACGGAGGAATGTGAAGATAATTTCAAAGAGCTAAAAAGAAGGTTAGCCAATACACCTGTGCTCACACTACCTTGCAGTGGAGAAAGGTTTGTGATCTACAGTGATGCATCCAAGAAGGGACTGGGGTGTGTTCTCATGCAAAATGATAAGGTGATAGCTTATGCCTCACGAAAGTTGAAAATCCATGAGCAAAATTATTCAAATCATGAGTTGGAGTTAGCTGTGGTAATCTTTGCATTAAATATTTGGAGGCATTACCTTTATAGTGAAAGGTGTGATATTTATACTGATCATAAAAGTTTAAAATATATTTTCACACAAAAGGAGATGAATATGCGTCAAAGAAGATGTTTGGAGCTGATTAAGGATTACGACTGCTCAATTCATTACCACCCTGGGAAAGAAAACAAGGTAGAAGATGCATTAAGTCGACAAGACCATGCTAGCTTATCCATGATGAGGATCACAAAAGATCCCATATTTATGGATTTACAAAGGATGGATCTTGGAATTATAATGTAAGGGGAGAAATCTTATCTTTTTCAAATGAATGTTGAACCATATATACACATGAAGATTAAAGAGGCACAGAAAGAAGATGTAGAGTTACAAAAGAAGATGAGAAATGTTCCTGAATTCAACCTTGATTGTGATGGGATAATAAAGTTCAGGAATCGGGTTTTTGTTCCTCCCATCCCAGAATTAAAGAAGGAGCTGCTGGATGAGGCTCATAGTTATTCATTCTCTATTCATCCTGGAAGCATGAAGATGTATAGGGACCTGAAAGAGTACTTATGGTGGGATGTCATGAAAAGAGATGTTGCTGAATATGTCTCTCGATGCTTGGTTTGTCAGCAAGTTAAAGCTGAGAGACAGAAGTCTAAGGGGATGTTACAACCATTACCCATACCCGAATGGAAATGGGAAAACATCACTATGGACTTTGTCACAGGACTTCCTAAAACACCCAAGGGCAATAATGCTATCTGGGTCATAGTTGATCATCTTACAAAGTCTGCACACTTCATTGATATTAGAGAGGATTTCTCTCTGGATCAGCTTCCCAGGATATATGTAAAGGAAGTGGTAAGATTGCATGGAGTAACAATTTCCATTATATCTAATCGGGATCCAAGATTTACCTCAAAGTTCTGGCAAAGTCTTCAGCATACTCTGGATACAGAGTTGAGTTTTAGAAAGGCTTATCATCCTCAGATAGACGGTCAATCTGAGAGGACAATTCAAACTCTAGAAGATATGTTAAGAGCTTGCTCTATGGATTTAAAAGGTGGTTGGGATCAACACCTACCTTTGGTGGCATTTTCTTATAATAATAGCTTTCACTCCAGTATTCAGATGGATCCTTATGAAGCTCTCTATGGAAAGAAATGCAGGACTCCAACTTGCAGGGATGAAGTTGGGGTAAGAAAGCTATTAGGACCTGATCTTGTTGATGAGATGGCAGAAAAGATCCGATATATTCAACAACACATAAGAGCAGCTTAGAGTCGACAAAAAAGTTATGCTGACAACCGAAGAAAAGACCTAGAGTTTGAAGTGGGTGATAAAGTGTTCTTACGAATATCTCCTTGGAGGAGAGTAATGAGATTTGGAAATAAGGGAAAGCTGAGCCCTAGATATATCGGTCCTTTAGAAATAATGGATCGTGTTGGGAAGGTAGCTTACCGATTGGCGTTTCCACCGAATCTCTCTCAATTTCATGATGTGTTCCATGTATCTCTCCTAAGAAAGTACATACCCGATCCTTCACATGTACTCAGCTCAGAAGTTGTACCGATGCAGCAAGATCTTTCTTATGAAGAACAGCCAATAGAGATTCTGGATCATAGCGAAAAATTCCTACGGAACAAGACCACTTGCTTAGTGAAAGTTTTATGGAGGAACCAACAATTAGAAGAAGCTACATGGGAGATTGAGGATATGATGAGGGAGAGGTATCCTCATCTGTTTGTTACAAAGTGATGAATTTCAAGGGCGAAATTCATTTTAAGGGGGGTAGAATGTAACACCAGAGACTTTTATGAGAAATATTTTGTTTTTATATAAATCATCAAAGGAATATTTCACTACACACAACACTATCTTGGCTTGCTTTACACGCAATCGCGGCCTTCCTCGATAGCTTGCGTTGTACGCAATACCGAGTTTCACTAAACAACGATATGCTATTAAAATATTATTAAAACTAGCCGTTATAAATAGTAATAACCAATTTTTAAAAATTTATAAATTTTATTTTTCAAAATGGACTTCATTTTTGGATTCAGAATATCGAAATTAGCCTAGGGTGAAATTTTGGTATTTTTCTGAAAACATTCAATTTTTGATGAATAGTGAAAACACTGGATTACTATTTAAAAACCGACTTTTTATTTAAATAATTATTTATTTTGTTTAAATTTATTTTAGGTCAAAATTGATACATAATACCTATATAAGTTCAATTCAATTCATTGGAGTCATTTTATAACAATTTTAGATATATAAAAAAAATTATTGAACTTTTCACCGTCTTTTACCCACCTCCTAGGAGAATTTGCAAATTTACATAAAAATTAATTTTACCGCTTTTGTGAATGGAATTTAAAAAATCCAAGAGACACGGTTTATTTCAGTAAGTAAAATGGGGTTCAATGAGATGAAAATATTTTTTGGTGAATAGTAACTTTTTACTTTTATTTACCATGGTTAAAAGTAAATAGGGTAATTAAGGGTAAAAATGATATTATTATTATCCTAACACATGTCCTAATTCTATTGGATAAATTTAATTAGACCAAAAACATTCTTAGGAATAAAATATGACCATTTAGTCCCACTTTTATTAGATTAGGACATTTATTATTAATTTATTTAAAGAAGGGTTAAAATAGTTAAAATCAAAGTTTAATAAATAAATAATTTTTAATATAGGGTTATACATAAGATAAATTCGACTATAAATATTAATTAGAAAGATAATAAGATTTCCTACATAATGGTATTTTATTTATAATTTTTAGACATTAAATAATTTAATTTATTTATGACACAATGATGATGTAGTAATTATCTTATTAATGAAATATTGACATAATTGATGTTATAAATACCCAAATAAATGTAATTTGAGACTTTTTATGAATTAAACTAATTTTATATGTTAATATGACATGTTAGTATTTATTTTATTAACTTTTTTTAAACTAATATTTCTGTTATAAGTTTTACAAAAATCTATTACCAAATAGTGTCAAAATTGACATAAAATAGTGTTTAAAACAAATATTATATTATTAATTGTTATTTTATTCCTAAAAATCTAAGGTTAGGCCAAATGACTTATATAAGGTTATATATATTACTAATAAACAACTTTGGGTTCTTTTGTCTTGTTATAGTAAGTTTATTAACCTTATAGTGTAAGAAAACAAGAAGACACGGTAAAAGTAAAATTATCTAACTTAAAGTTAAATCTAAATGATAAGGTTAAAATAGAGACCTAAACTTGTCTAAATTCTATTGGATGAAAGGATTTATACCCATCCCCACCTTATCTTATAAATAAATCAATTTGGAGCTATTAAAAACCGAATATGACTTTATAATAAAATAATATTTTTAGTTTTTTCAAAGGTGCCCCTCTCCTCTTTTATAAAAGGGAACCTCCTCCCTCTCTTCCTCACACCACTTTGAGCCTTCAAGCTCGGCCAACCCCTGCCAACTTATCTTATCCACTTCTCTAAAAACATCCTAGAGTTCCTGGTCTTCTTCAAAGACCAATTTTAGTTCCCTAAGAGGAGGTCTCAAAGAGGCGCTTCAAAGAAGAGGTGATGTCCGTTACCGATTTTTTGAACTTTATTTCTTCTTCCACTTATTCTTCTTTAGTTGTTTCATTACGAAGTAATAACATCAGTATCACTCATATAATGATATGTTATTATAAGTATGAAACAACCCTATTTCACCATCTATCCATCCTACGGAAAATGAAATCACCGTGCGTGCGTACGTACGGAATACCGTCTCCACTCCGTGGTGTAATCTATTTTCCACCACCACCCTACTTGGATGGGTATAATGGTGAAAATAAATAACTATATATAATTATTTTAAATTGTTATTGACTCTGAAATAGTATACATACACTCCAATAAAATTCCACGATCATGGGAACGATATCATCACTCATGCATACGTACGGAATACCGTCTCCACGATGTGATGCGACTCGTTCTACATGATCTTCATTTCATAATGATTATATAAATGAATTTAATGAATAAATATGATATATAGTACAATAATACCATTCTGGAAATGAGGTATCTTTAACCTAAGGAGAGGAATAAGAATTTATTTGACAAAACACGCATAAGAACAAAAAATAATAGACACCCGAATAACAAGTAGCAATGAAATATTACTAATAAGAAGCTAAGAATATGACCATATATGATATCATTACAATAATTATGATTCTGGAATAAGTCAATAACATTATTTAAATCATTATACAGGAGGTTCGGACACTTACGAAGCAAATCGGACCTAAGGTAAGGGAAAATCTCGCAATCTCAATTTTTATCCGAGATTGTTTATACTTCAGAATTTACTGGGGAATATTTATCATCCAAATCCATGTTTCCTCAATATGTAATATTTATATCTATTTACAATTTTTTAATTCTAATTTTACCCTTTGTGAGTTTTTAGTAAAATATATGAAAAGAATTTTTTTTCATTTTTCGTATGAGGTACTTTTTGAATTTTCCGACATAAGTACGAGAAGAATGTTTTTTTAACTTATACAGCATGAATGGATTTTTAAAACATTATTTCCAAGAATATTCCTTTACCAGTTTTCAAGTTTATTTTTAATCAACTTCTTTTAGTTTAAAATTGTATGACATGTTAAGAAAGGAAAAATGTTTTTGAAGTAGAAAGGATATTTTCCTCAAGAATGGAGTTCAAGTGTTTTATCAAAATTATTTTCCATCTAAGATAATATAGGGTTATGTTTTTATCCCTATTATTACATTGATTTGATTATGTTGTGATGGAAATATTTTTATGAATTCCTTTATCTTATATGAATTGTTTTATGATGTCACGATGTTTAAGATTCCCATTTTTATTACATGGGTTATGCTATGATGCATGGTTTATGATTTTGTGGCACACATAATAATGGTATCATTATGAGATGGGTGGGACCTATATCTCCCTCCAATGAATTGGGTAAAGATTTTATATCTCATGAGATAGACATGGCTGGAACAGCAGGTTAAACCGGTTCAGTGAAACAGGACTGAAACGAGGAGTGAACTCGGTTCAGAAATGGACTTTGTATGCTAAGATAGTCTTGGAAATGAGTCTTGACTAATAAGAAATGATTATCTATGATTATGTGTGTATTCCACAAAGTTTCATGTTTTAATTTATGATTATTGGGATTACATTTCACTACTATGATATATCCCATGTTATGAAATGATGATCTCTTTTGCAGGTTAAGATTTCCAAAATATTATGTTCTTATGAATATGATGTGATTGATATTTCTTTTGTTTACCCTTACTGAGCATTTGAGCTCACCATTTTGTATGTTTTCTTTCCCCAGGTCAGGAATAAGGTTATTAAGTAGGATATGCCAAAAGGGACTCTAGATATGATGAAATAAAAGGGAGACAGTGTAGATGATTTATGAACCAGTTGTTTATGTTTCCCAGTTTCTAAAGACACTATACCTATACGGTCTTTTCCTGGTTTTGTTATATGTTGTAATAAGTGTACTTCAATTCTGAAGTAATAACAATGTATGTAAAGTATGGGTCGTTATAATAATGGATTCTGGTTATTCACACACATATATTCTGGATATAGTTTCCTATGGACTATTATAGGCGTAACGTGGATAGGTTGTTATGGCTTGAGGATACTTACTCGGTGTATGGGTTGTAATGGCTTGAGGTATAATACCTGACGTATGATACATGTTATGCGAGTTGTGGTGGCTCCCAGAAACTACCCAGTTACTTTTCTTACATGGACGTGGTGGTTTTGTTGCACGAGGTGCATGTTTTGGTGCTTCGCCCAGGTGTCTGCGGGCAAGCCCTTTTGGAGAGAGATTCTTAGGATGTGCGACATTGGGGTAAAGTGGAAAACCATTGGGGAATTAGTAGAGGGGTAACATTGATAATCATTATTATATTATATACTCTTATATGCGTTACATGGTGAGATTTTCCATGGGAGGCTGGGAACATAGTATACCTGTTTAGGTGATGAGTTAGTTTCACTTGTTGTTCACTATGCTTTAGCATGATTTCTTTACTTTTTCACGAGGGGCTTCGAGAAGGATCCTACTGAGTATACTTTTATACTCACTATATGTATATATAAACTATTTTTCAGGTTTCTTGGAGCAGGTTGAAGATCAATATGGTTTCTACTATCTTGGGGTTGTAGGAGCTGTTCGGGCTTGTGGTTGCTGTTGTTTTTACTTTCATTTGGTATTTGGTGTTTTCCCCTTTCAGTTGTAGTAGTTTTTCATGAAATTACATATGTGTACTTGGGTTTTCTTTTATATTTTAGTCTGAGTTGGGGTTGGTTGGTGTATATCTTATCTCTATCTTTCATCTGTGTTCTCTTATAGGGTAATGTCTCCCATCTGTGTGCTTACTATACCCTCGGTGCTTGTCGCCAACCCGGGGCCTACTGGAGGCGGGACTCGGGCGTCATTATCTCCCTTCACACATTGCCGGCCCAGGAGAGGTACACTTTTTGGGGAGGGGGTCATAACAGATATGGTTAAGATAATTCACATTTTATTTACAAAACATTATGAAGGATTTGAGAATAAAGATATCACCAAATGAGCCATGTTTATTATTATGATATGATCTATGAATAAATATTTCAATTTATGTTAAGTGTTTAACTAGTTTTGGGATTATACATTATGTTTCATAATTATATAATCTAATCTAGTGTATGAAATTTTTTATAAATGGTTCATAAGGGAAAGAATGGGAACTATATCAATGCATGTACTCCATGTTGGGATTTACCTCCTAGGAAAGATAATGAAGCTAGAAATAGAGATTCGGAAGAAAAAAAAACTCATCAAATTATAACCATATTATAGAATTTGACTCAGTTTATGAGTAATAAACTTTCCCGTATAGAGTAGCCTAATGACCTACAATGTGGTGTAACAATGTTAGAGTGCTTCATGTATCAGCAACCTCCATAATTAAATGGAAAAAATACATATTTAGGTGAGAAATGGATAAGTTCCTTGGAGAAGATATTTCTCACTTTGGGAAATAGTGAAAGGGAGACAATAGTCAGGGAATTTTATCATCTATCAGGAAATGAGGATCAATTTTAGTAATTGATTCAAAACACTAAGTATGAAGAAGAAATAGAAAAAATGGAATGGAAGGATTTCAAGGTACTTTCCTTTGAAAAATATTTTCCTCATGAGCAAGGATCAGATATGGAAAGAAAATTATTAAGTCTAAGATAGAATGAGGATGAAAATGTTACTCAGTATGAAACCAACTTTACAAGATTAACAAGGCTTGTTGTGGATTACATATGTGATCCAAAGAGAAATATTGACCCTTTATTTGATGGGATTAAGCCAATCCTTCGAAGGGCACTAGTCTCCCAATTTTTCTCATCATATAATGACATAGTTCCATGTTCTATAAATATAGATAAATAATTCTTCAATTCTTATGGATTCAAAGGGGATAAAGATAACAATAGGATGGAAAAGAAAAAAATGAATAAGGGGAATAAAGGAATGAATGATTTTCCCACATGTGATACTTATTGAAAGAATAACCTTGGTATATTCCTAAATGTAAAATGAGTTTGATTCAAGTGTGGAAAAAATTTTCATCATTATCATGAATAAAAATTTTAGTAATAATCCCTCAAAGTATAGTTCTTTAACTGTAAGGATATGGGGTATTATTCCAACCAATTCCCCCAACATAAAAGGAATATACATCAAAAGAAGCTAAGGGATCAAGGTCAAGCTTATGTTATTGATATATCCAAAGTGTAATGATTAATGTTATTATATATTTTTATCTAGTAAATATGTTGTAAAATTATTTTTTTAATTACATTATTTTTATAATAACTATGAAACATATATGGATTGTATCATAGCAGTATTTATTTAAGAATTTGAAAGCATATGTTTAGTGGTACTAAGAAAAGTGATTCAGTGGCAAGTTGATATTCTTGGAAAACACATGATTAAGGGAATAAAACCCTTAATATGTGCTCTATGTTGATATAATAATGATAAAGATATGTTTATAGGATAGTATTGGTGACCATGAAATTAGTTAGTGGTTTGATAGTTTATGTTATATTTTCTAGAGTTTAATATATGTTTGGAAATATGAAATATATTTGAAAAACTAATATTTTATTTTTTGGAAGCATTAATTTTTTCATTGAGGTTTTATATTTATTAGGGTATTAACATATTTTTAATGTGACATTAATAGAGACTTTTTATTTCCTGAGCGAATATAATGTTAATTTAGTGACATTCTTTCAAAAAAATGACTTTGAATTTGGAGAGAGATATTTTCGATGAGTCTTAATATATATAATATATTAAGTTTAAGTTTGGGAGTTATTGGATAATGTTATATAACCATTTTTATTTTGTAAAATATCTAGAGATATGAGGAATGAATTTTCATTCTAGTGATATGTTAAATGTGCTTCAGAAAAAAAATCATTTTTTGTATTCATTTTTTAGAGTAAGAAATGAAGTGGAAATTGATCAAATCACAACCAAATGATGAAATTTTTCCTATGAAATATAAATATATAAATTAAGTAAATTTTCATTTGTTCTCAGTCAAGATGTAAAATGAATTCCTCACCTATAGAAAAAGGATCTTGAAACAAAAATGTTATCTTGGTACCCTCATTTCTGATGAATCAAATAGTCCCTTAAATAATCATAGATTTTTTGTTTTTTGGTTGAATACTTTTTATTAATCATTCACCTTATTATGATCAATTAACACTATCACCTTCCATCTTTATTTGAGAATTTTTATTTTCTTCCATGTCCATATCTTCACTTCTCACATATGTTCCCTTACTTAGAAACATTGTCATGTGATTATTCTAGATGAAATTTATACTTCCCATTATCTATTATAAATAAGATTTTTTATTTATCCTTATCATTATGTGTGATTTCAATAATGTTATTTTCAAATTTCAAACCCCTGATCACCGATATCCATATTAAATTGTGATAATGTAATTTATATAAGGGGGAAGAATGTAACACCACAATATTTCGAAATAGTAACATCATGTTTAATAGAATGTATGACACACAACACCAATATTATTAGAAAATAGAACATCCTGAAACTTTATTATATATATAATTTTAAATAAATTAAGTCACTTCAAGATCTTTTTATGTATTCAACATTGGGTTTAAACGAAATGAAACACTCTGCTAAAATATTATTCTCTAACCATGACTACAATAAGCTAACCGTTAAGTTAGCGGGAATGAATATTACAAGCTAAATTATTTAAATTATATGGTTTACACATATATAAAATAAATTAAATGGTTATATATTGATTATTAATAAAATAATAACCACTTTAAAGAGAAATAAATGGTTTCTGAAGAAACTCTATTTTCTTAATAGCGTATTAGTTATTCTATGCGCACATAATTTAAAATTAATTTTTACCATTTTTAGAAAATTTATTTGAAAAAATAAAACTTATTTTTTAAATATAAATTTCAAAATTGTCTTTGGGATATTTTTTGATAATTTTCTAAAAAGATTATTTTTTATGAATATTGAAAAATACTGAATTTTAATTGAAACGTCCTTTTCGTTTAAATTATTTATAAATTTAAAATATATTTTAAATTACTTTTAAAGTAAAATTAGTTAAATTATATTAAATTTTAACTAATTTAGTTAATTTTAATCAATTTTATATTAGAATTTAATATTAAAACAGTCTATACTTATGCAAATTTTCTCTTTGGAAACCTGCTTTTTCGTCACATCTGTGAGTATAATTTTTAATTGGGTTATGCCACTTCTATGAATTGAATTTTAGAAAATGGATTTCATATTTATAATAATAATATATATTATATAATAATTTCATCTTAATTTTTTACCATTAAGAATAGTAAAATAGTAAAAATTAATTACTACAATTAAGGTAAACATGGGTTTATCATGGGTTAAACTAAAAATATAATGTTTAAAATAACCTAAAAACTTATAAAACCCTAATTTTATGGACTTATTTAGATACTAAAATATATATTGTTTTATAATGACCTTTTTTGGAGGTTTTTTTTAATGATATAAATGTAAAGGCAATTGATTCTTTTCAAAAATACCAACTATGTCCCCCCCATTTATAAAAGGCCACCCCCTATTCTCCCATATTCACACTACCAAATCCATTTAGTTAGGGAAATACCTAAAACTTTATATTACTTACATAACTCCCCACATAATACAGTAATTTTTAGATCAATAATTAAATCTAGGAAGGATTTAGATTAAACCTAAAGAGGTTTCTTGAAGAAGAGATATAGTTTTTAACTATGCGTTTTCATTTTACTTCTTGTTCTAAATCCTTATAATATTTTAAAAATATGAAAAAATTATGAAAAAAAATATATTATATACTTATATTTTATTATTTTTATGGAATAACCTAAATCTATATCCACTTCCATCAAATGGGAAAAAAATTTCCAATCGTGTGTATGGTGGACTACCGCCTCGCGAACCTATGTAGTTTTTTTTTCATCACCACCTTTCAAGGATAGATGTAATGATCTATTTAACATATTTTTATTATTTTTATTAAATTATTATACTTATTTAATTTTCATATCACATATTCTTTATTAATTTTCATTCTGTGAGGGATACAATAACGCCGCTCATGTGTATGGCAGCCTACCCCCACACAAAGCGATGTGGTTTTTTTCCACTTATGCATTTTATGGAAGGTATTAAGGGTAAAATTTAATTAATATAGTTTATATTTATATTCTATCCATAATTTGGGAAATATAATATCACATATAACTTATTAACTTTCAATTCATTAGAAAATAATAGCATCGCTCATATGTACGTATGGACTATGGCCTCTATTTAGCGATGTGAAATGATTTTCATTTTATTTTTACATGGAAGGTAATGTGTATGGATTTTATCAATATAAATGACATATATATAACATAATAATTATTACTTAAATGTTATTTAATATTTATTTATTTCATTCCAACCATCAAGAAAAATGGAAACATCATTCATGCATATGTACGACCTACTGTCTCCATGAATGGTGTAATACATTTTCTAACTCTAACTTTGATATATTACTATAAATAAATATAAAATTAATATATAAAATATTTAAATCATGGATATGATTTAACAATTATCAAATTAAAATTACCAACATTACCAAACCAAAACTTACATGAAAAATGAAATAATTATCACCCAAAATATTGATTTTAACAAAGAATTTCTAATAAACGAGTGATAAAAGACTAGAATTAAATCATATATGGTCTATAATATATTATTATTTTTATGTAATGGATTTTTTAATAAACATATATTTATTATAAATGATTTTATGACACATAAAAAGGAAGTCTAATAAGTGGTAAGGGTTTCTTGTATCACTTTTACTTCCGTGAGACATGTGTCATATTCATCACTTGTTCCTTTTTGTGGTGTATATACTACCCATTTTGATATATTATATAATTATTATATTTATATTCATTGTATTAAAGTTTAATTTGAATTTATTTCTTTTATGGGGATTGTGATTCAAAAGTTACCAAAGTTGTAATTGTTTATTTCACAATCTCATCATTATTTGGGATTATTTTTGTTTAAGTATCACTTATGGGAATTATTTGATATTTATATATTAAAATAAATTTATTTTATTATAATATGTTTATTATTAAACTTTTTAAATTAATGATACCATTTTTCACTCTTTGGTACTTAAAATGATTTAAAAAAAATTAAGAAATTCTGACATTATTTCTCTCTTCAGTCGAAAATCCATTTTTATCAAAATAATTTTTTTCTAAAAATGTTTTCAAAAATGTGTTTATAATTTTAAAAATGATTTATTAGATAAAGTTTTACCCATTTTTACTATTTATAAAAAAATTTAAAGTAATATTCATGTTGTTTTCAAAATAAGGCTCTTTTGGCTTTCACCAAAAATGTGAAAGGAATGTTTTTTTTAACATGTACAACATGAACATAATTTTATGCCATTATGTTTTATCAATGATTTAATGATTATTTTACAATTCCTTAAAATTTAATTTTCAAATAAAATTATTTTCAAAAAAAATCATGGACTTTTAGTTTTAAAAATATTTCCAAGTGAAAATGTTATTTTCCTCTAAAAAATTTAATGAAAATTTTATGGTATTTATATTCATCAAAAAATCAACCCTTTATGGTACTTATGATCCACTCATGATATGTTGTATTTATATTATCCTTATTATTTTTCTGGATGTTTTATCATCAGTTTGATCAAAGATGTACAGTTTTATTACCATTCACTATATTACTATGGATGGTTTATGATTATGTTTCTTGGTTGAGGTAAGTATTAACATTTTTTATGTTAGTTTTTTAATAATAATGTTTATGTTGATTATGTTTCACTCTTTCATTTGAGTAATTGATTATACTTTTTAAGTGATGGTTGGTGTCTAGAATTACATAGCCCCTCGATGAATTTGTAGGTCATATGAGAAAAATTATCTTGGGTATTTAGCTAAGGCCTTACCCATTTATGTAAGATCTCTTGTCATAGGGCCTTGAAAGTAAGAAGTATTTGTATGATTCCTTGATGGTATGTTTAATATTTCCAGAATTCTACATTCCATCATTATGAATTCATTTAAGTTTCAAGCTCAGGTGATTATTTATATGCAATTATTTGATCATCATTTATTCTCACCATATTATGGTCAAGAAATTGATTAAATGGCATGTGTCTTAGTTATTTATTTTTAAATGTTGATTATTTTTTATTTATTCATATATTTCATTGTACTCATACCCTTACTGAATATCTAATCTCACCCATTTATTACATTTTATTTTTTCCACGATACCAGGAAGTGTTCTTCTATTGATATATAGGGATACACTAATGGGAATAATAGAGACCTAAAATAAAAATATTTTTGTATTTTATGTTTTAAAATGTGATGTGAATTTCAATTATGTTTCTATTTTACCGAGACTACTAATCTATTCAGTCTTTTGGGATGTGATTTCTTATATCTAGTGCTCATGTAATAAAGTTTCCACCTGTTACGGGCTACTGGAGTTAGGTTCACTACAATATTGTACTCAAACAGTCAATATGATTCAATTTTAGAAAATATATAAAATATTTCAAAAAAATTAAAAACCAAGATAAACACATAAAATAAATAGTGTCAACTCTATAATAATGATACCACTAATAGTATCCACAGGTTCACCTTTACAGAATAACACTTCATTCTTCATGACCATTATGATCATCCATAAAATGTCAAATAGTTACACAACTCTGAGTATATCATTTCACAAGTAACCAAGTAAGGGTGATTATAAAAATACATAATTAGACACCCCAAGTACTAAAAAACACCAAATAAAACAAATTCTATGTATAATAATAAGGTAATAAAATCATAATATATAGTCATGAACTCACCGCTCATTACCAACCATAGATCATTTAGGAAAAACCACTATATAAGAGATAGTGTAATCATAATATTCTCTAAGTATTAATATAGTTTTATAGTTAATCTATGTAATATACACCTAATCTCATCTCAAATATCACTCTATAGATAAAAATTCTTATGAAGATATATGCACAAAAACAAGGTCCCCATGAACATTCCCATTTATATTGGATAAACATAATTGTACGCATAAGGTATCATGCACTAAAGATAAAATTATCTAAAAAATGATTTCCACTAACCCCATCATGAAGTCTTACACACCAACAAGTGAAAAATATAGTAATAAAAATACCTAAACTCCATGAATCAATCTATGAAGCATCTATAATTTTTAATCTTTGGTGTTAGATGAAATAATATTTAAACTCTATAGAGTATTATAAAAAGGGTTACACTCTATCTAATATAATCTTTAAATGAAGGAATACCATAACCCCATGATAAATCCTTTTTAAAAGTCATAATAACCAATATCTTGGTGTTAATGTCTCACTAATAAGAACTCAATATGGTAGTAATCTCCAACACTATCTATAAAATAATATAAAACCATTAGGGAAATCATAAATTAACCAATTTATGAATAAATTTATATTCATAAGGGAAATTATACATCACCGTATCCAAATATCACCTATATGTTTAATAAAACAACACATTACAAAAAACATTAACTCTAAGAAGAAAATCCAAAAGTATTATATCATAATGACCTCATTATAGTTAATAGAATAGTTTTCTACACGAGTTTAATACATTATTTATATATAAAAATATTTTCATAAAGTATTCCATTGGATAAATCCCTACAAGTAAAAACACATGCTTCGTTAACAGTACTCACTTAAAATGAATAAAAATAGAATAACTCTATCAAAATATTTAGGTAATAAAAACCATACATCTTAGGTGATCTTAATAAAGATATTTCGATTTATAGGACCGAATTAAATCTCTCCACTGACTACCATAATTATAAATATCATTATAAAATAACCACCATACATCCATATCAAAAATAAAAAATTTAATAATTCATCAAGTTAAGAGCTCAAAATTATCCACACAAAAAAAAATTAATGAAATTATACTAAAGAAAATGATCAAAAGTACATTATTAGAAATTACATGGATTTAATCATCATCAATGATTCTAAAATCTATAAAATATAGAAAATAGATTTTATTTAACAACATTTGGATTTAAAAACATAATAATTCATATCTATATGTAAAATAATTAAATTGGTTATTCATGGGTCTCAAACAGATAGTAGAGGGTTTCAAATGTGTGAAATAAATTAAAGGAGAGCAATAATAGCATGGAATGGGTTAAGTATGATAACATGTGGTGAGATAGGGCAGGTACACATAGTACATATATATTTAGCACATGGACAAGCTAAAAATGCCTATATTCCATGATCTTTCAATTTAGACATCATAACATTTAAACTCACTCTATGACTATGAATCCCCCCACTCGACCTAGATAGAAAATCCATTATATATATATATATTAAAATTAATAATATATATATGTATATATCATCATTACACCCATAAAAATTCATTAAATTTATAATAAGAATAAAATAAATATAAATATAAAGTAAATTTTTTTATCTTCTACGCCAAGGAACCACTCACCATAGAAACCAAAAACATGATATAAACCAATATAAAATTCAACCTTAATCAACATTGAATGCAACACTAGTCTTGTATTTGTTTATTGATCATTGATATAGATTTCATTTTTTATAGAAATCCACAACCAAATAAATTGAAGGTTAGAAATCTAGTTGGTCGACCACTCATCATTTATTCATATTATAAGAAACATTAGTCTCTACTAATAAATGGTGGTGGCATTACAATCATAGAAGATTAGTGTAAACCCAATAGCTTCAATAGGTTATAGTACATTACATCTCTAACACACACTAGAGAGAAAAGGTGGTAATTCTATCATGTTTTCATTTTCCCTACCCACTTTATCATTTGGATTTAATAAATTCAATAAAATTTATAAATTATTTATTTAACTATATAATATAATCAATTTATTTTTTTTAAATTATATAAAATTAACTAATTAAATGTGGTTTAGAAATAATTTCATAGGGGGGCTATTGTCACTCCTCTCCTCCTCAGAGTATAACTTCGCCTTGAGAATTGTTCTAGTTGATTTAAATGAGACGGAGAAAATTTTATTTATAGATAAAACAATCCTCATATGGGTCTAGAACTCAAAAAAAAAATCAAAACTTCACCCCTAAATGAAAGAAATTACATTGGATAATACTATGATGATATATTTTAAATTCAAATTATGGTTTGGAATATATTTTCATTTTTTCAATGGGGTCTACTATTCATGAAAAATAATAAATCATAAAATTTAATCATTTTATATTTTTATATTTTTATTTCAAAATTACCTCTATTAAACATTCACATGATGGCAACATGTATTCATACCATCACTATGTTAAATTTTCAACTCAATTATATTAATTTAAAAATTAATTCACGGAAAAAATTTGGATCACTACATGGATAAAATGCCTAATATAAAGAGAAGAATGTTTCTTGAAGAGTATCAAAGATTTGAATTCCAACTATGGTCTCTAAAATATATCAAAGGTGAAAGAAAATTGTTAGTGGTGTACATTCCCTTGGGAAGAAAAATATAACTAATGATCATTCTATTGATAATGAAATATAAATCCTTCCAAGATAGTGGGAACTAAATAAAAAAATTATTTAGGATACCATAAATATTATGAAACTAAATCAAATTAGCAAATATATTATGTAATGTGATTTATAAATCAATATATATGTGGATAATGAAATTAAACCAAATAAGAAGGGATATTTATATTAATTATTAATACTATTACACAATCCAAGGAAAGTGTTATATTGTTGAGTATAGAATATATAGATTATTTTTCTAAAATGATGTGTTAAATTTTATATAAAATAGTACCTAAAAATAAATTATTAGAAATGAAAATACTGGTATCGAATATATAGAAATAGCAAAGTAAAAAATGAGTTCGGTGAATTAAATTTTTATAAATAAAAAAATTGATCATGTAAAATTGGACAATTTGAGAAATAAATGGAAGGATTAAAAGAAATACAATAAGACTAAATGTAATAATGTTTTTAAGATATTAAAAAAATGTGGTAAAAATGAATATCCATCATCCTAGAGTGATTCTTATAGTGAAAACTCAAGGAAAAGATTAGGATTCTTTGTGATCACTTATATACTCAATGAATTTCATTTTTAGACAAGGTAATTAATAATATTACAATTTAATCCTTGGATTTTATTTTTTTAATGATTCTTATGGGGATCCACTATCAATTTAAGAACTTAATGGCTATTTTCATGACCTAAATAAATTTTATAAACTTTATAAAGAAATATACTAGTAGATAAAAGCTGATGTGGTTACAACTAATGAGAAAATATCAAAATGTGTTGTCAATATTTCTTACAAATCATATTTTTACAAACCTTATATTGATAATAATATTATCGACATACTAAAATATTATAATAGGAGACCTGTGAAGACTCTAGGTAAATTAACAAAAATAATATTATATTTAGATAAAATGTTATCTATTCAGATACCAATCGTATTAAACAATTGAATTAGTTATACCACACTTTTCAATTATAGTTTCTTTTAAAAATACTTTGTTCTAGAATGGTAAAAAATAACATTTTAAATTTATAAAAGATTTAAATAATTAAAGTATATTTAGATACATAATTATCCATAAATATTCATCAATCATTTATAATATAATATGATTTTATAAATAAGGATATATTTAATCTCTAAAATTATAGAGTGAATCAAGTATGAATTCCAAAAGTTTTACTGTATAAATTTTCTATACTCAAGAAGATTACGTACATAAATATTTTGTTTCAAAAAAATTAGGATAAAATATCTAGTAACTATGGTAATAAAACCATATATATAGGCATCAGTTTCTCATGAAATAACATAGGATAAAAATACAACTTCCAAAACTTAATTAAAGTGTCATGAGAACATGAATGTTTTTGGATAACATGAAAGGTTGAATATTAATACTTTTAGATGTATATATATTAGATAAATATTCAATTTATAATCTATTTTATGTTTTAATTTTTTTTAAAAATGTAATTATATAATGATGGATACTTTATAAGATTTAGGAATAAAAATGTATTATAACCAATTCATAGGGAGTATTTATCATAAAATTATAATGTTATTATTTATAACTAAATCTTATAAGGAATATTATACTAAAATATTACTTGGTTTAGTGAAATAAAAAATGTTTCATTGATTTTTCATAAATATTTAAGACACTAAAACATTTGGATTCTATGAAACAAATATAAATTAAATCATAAAGTACCTATCAAATTTGAATTTTGGTTTATCTAGATATTTTTATCAATTTTCATATCACAAGAAAAAGAAAGTTTTCCCCAAATTAATAAATAAGTTTTGAATATCCAAACCATAATAGTTTATTCCCAAGGATATATTTTTATATACCAAAAATATTATGTATTGGAAACAACCACTCTATGTTTTTCCTTATTTATGATTATACTCATTACATTGTAGTTTTCTTTCCTTTTGAAAAATTAGAATCCCTCAAATTTTTCAAAAGAACCATTCTTTTCTTGTTTAAGATTATAAAACTACTAATAATAATCACTATTAAGATTATTCATGGTATTGAATTTGAAAATGTTGTTTTTTTATTTTTTTTAGTGATAAGAGCATTAAGAACTACTTTTATACACCAGTAAATCGTTAAAAAAATATTGTATTCAATTGGAGGAATAAAACACTTCAAGATATTTCTCATAGTATGTTCATTGAATATAAACTTAAAAAATATTTCTAGGTTAATTTTATAAATGAAAATTTGTATATTATAAAATATTATTTACTCTAATTTATTTTAAATAAAACACCAAATAAACTTTATAAATATAGGAAGCCTATGATTTGGTACACGTATATTTTTGGATCATGGTTTTTATCTTAAATACTAATGACAAACATGGTAAGTATAATCCAAAATACAATAATATAATACTTATAAGATACTAAATCATAAGTAAGGAATACAAGTTCATTAATAAAAGGACACATACCATTGATGAACCAACATGTGTGAAATTTTAATATCTATACTTTTTTTGTAAAATCATTTTCAAAAACCTAAAAAATATTACTCTCCATGTATTTTTTTCAAAATAACCTTCTAGTTTGAAAAAACCAAATAATGAGTCCCCAAAATATGAAATTGAGGAACAATAGGTGATTGATTAGAAGAAGATGAATTATCCTTTCTGTTATCTATACTCTTAACATTATCAAAGGACCATTTTCATGATAATTCTGTTAGTGATATTGATCAAATAATAATTACTTAAAGTTACCTTCAAAATGAATATGATCATTTAACATCTATATATTAATAAAAACCTAAAAAATAATACAATGTCGTTGGTGATAAGAATATTATGATGATCATAAAGTATAATATAAACTAATTAGAATAAGATAATATATAATAATTTTTTAAAATTACTAAGGATACTATGGTAATAGATTGTAACTAGATTTACATACCTAGTGTGATGATGATGGAATCCTTATATCAAATAATTCAAGACTGACTTTTAATGGATATGAAAAAAATAAGGCATAAAATATAAGCGATATTTTTATTTGTTGTCAAGGATAAAATCTATCTTGATCTAACTTTTCTTTGTTACATATTTTTTTTATTTTTCAAATGAATGTTAAATGTTTATTTTTAAATAAGTTCTTTTAAGAGGATCATTCACCAACCCCATAGATTTTATAGAAATTATTTCACCATTACTAATTCAAAATCCACATTTCCCATAATTAATTTTATATAATATCTAAGAAACTAAAAATCAACACAAATATGTGATACACATCGGTTATCTAATACCCATGTTTTGAAGCTAAACATTGATCTCTATAACATATAGTTCCTCTCACCCAATTTTATTTGATTATGACTTAATACATTCAAACACATTTAATGATTTCATGTTTTCATATCACTTTTGAAGATTTGAAACCATTGATAAAATATCATATATGATATTGGTTTCAATAGAATATTTAAATTTTACTCAGTTTTTGGAACAATAATATTCAATTCTTCATTCTCAAGGACTGATCTCAATGATAATTTTGAATTTTTATTTGACTTCACAAATACATATAGAAAATTAATGTCGACATAAGTATCACATATGTCATTATTTAATATGATATTTAATTGAATACACTCCAAAACAAATAATTGAACTTTCTATTTTATAATGAGGATATTGTGGTCCAAGATCAATATTTCTATATGTATTAACTCACTTAAGATAGTATCTTATTACATATATACTAAGGTAGAATTTTTTTTAAATTTTATCAAATAAAACTCTTCAGTTGTTAAGTGTAAAACATATTTTCCAATTTATCTCATGAATATACTCAAAAATATGCCTCTAAAACCAATATGATTAGGTTATCAAGTTAAGTTTCAACCAATATTTATAATAAGATATGTTTTATCCATTTCTTATAGAATAAGATAGATAAATTACACTCGTAAATAAAAACCCATCTATTTGATCGATCATGGTCTTTATGAATATAATAATTATTATAAAGAATACAATACTAAGATATTAAAAGAAACATTTTATAAAGACTCATGACCCACATTATATGAATCATATTACATAAATATATTCATAGTAACTCATGATATAAATATTTTTATATAGAGTGAAAAATAACTAATATATGGAAATGGGGGTTTGAAATAGTAGAGTTTAAGGGAATATACTCAAACAATGAGATTACAATCCAGTAGGAGGGGTCCTGGTCTAAAAAACAATTTAATAGTGTCATCAAGGTTACCTTTAGAATCTAAGATTCCAAATTCCCTATTACCTTTGTTGTAAGTGTGTGTGATCACCTTCTTATGGTCGAGAAGTTTCTTATGTTCCCTAATGAAATAAAAAATAGACCAACGGATAGGAGGGGGCCCCAATAAGAATTTAACAAGAAAATATAATTCATATTCAACAATAATTAGTTCAATGTTGTAAACCCATAATATAATAAGTATGCTCAAAAAAGCCTAGTTTTTAGTGATGATCAAGTTTCCCTTTCTATAAAAGATTCTAAATTATTCCGTAGTAGATCCTGGAGTGTCACATATTATACTTCCCCCATAAATCTCACAGTTAGTATAAGAACCATCAATGTTGATCTTAATATCTCTATTAAGTTCCTTCTAGGCCACCCAATGGCCTAGTGCAGCACTATCCTTTCCTATCTGGGTCAGATAATATGGGTGGACTTTTCTAAAAATAATAACCATGTAATTCCCTAAGTAGTTTGATCCTAACTCATCCATCAATAGAAGAAGTTTATATTTCAATCAGGTGGAGTTAACCTAAGTTGCCATGTGTTTGGCCTCATTTAACGCCTCCTATAGGACCCAAAAACCTTCCAAAAATACACACTATGATCTCGCCCTTTGACAGTGTAGCACCCTGATATTTTATGAGAAGTATATTTTTTTATGTATTATATTATACGCAACATTAAAGGATTTGTTCACCACACACAACACTAGCTTGGCTTGCGTTATACACAAAAGCAACCATCCTCGATAGCGTGTGTTGTACGCAATATTGAGTTTCACTAAACAACAATATGTTATTAAAATATTATATAAACTAGCCATTATAAATATTATTAACTAAATTCTGAATTTTATTACATTATTATTCATATTACACATTTTCTAGAATATGGTATGAGAATAAAATAAATTTTTCGGGTAAAATAAGTATTTTTCAAAAAATGCAGTTTTGTCACCTTTTGATGGCGCACCCACTTTAAATCTAGTTTTTGACATGTTTATAAGTTCAATTTGAAAAAATAAAATTCTTCTTTGGAATCAGGATATAAAAATTTACTTTGGATAAATTTTTCATATTATTCTGATAACTTTCATATTTTAATGAATAGTAAAAACACGCTATATTTTAATTAAAAATAACTTTTTTCATCGCAATAATTTATATGGTTAAATTATAATATAGAATGGTTTTAAAGTATAAATAGAATATATTTTTACCATTTAATATAATTTATGTCATTACCATTAATTTTACATTGAATTCATAGGTAAAAACATTTCAATCTTTGGAAATGTTTTAACTTTTAAACCTGTTTTCTCAACAACGGGATTAATTTTAAATTATTTACTACAACTTCTGTATTTTAAATATTGAAAATTGGATTCCATATTTTAATTCAGTGGGTCCAAATTATGTTAATAGGTTACTTTTATTTTTTTGATATTATGAATAGTAACTATAGTAATTTTTATTTACTACAGTTAAAGGTAAATCTGGTAATTAAGGGTAAAAATAAGATTATAAAATTACCCTAACACTTTCCAAAATCCGATTGGATGAATAAAATTCGACCCATATTACCTGAGGGTCGGACTAGATTCAATTTATGGAATTTTGACCATGAAATAATATAATTATTATTAAAACCCAAGAAAGTGACAACATGTCACTCTCTTAAATCTTATAAGTGTAATAATTTTAATTTAGTGATAAATGTCATAAAACTTAAGATATAAATAGTCCCCAGAAATATAATAAAATTATCTACATAATATGAATTTATTTATAATTTTTAGGTATTAAATAATTATAATTAATTATGACACAATAGTGATGTTGAAATTATTTTACTGGTTGAAATATCAAATAAATGATTTTAAAAGTATTAAAATAAATATTATATGAACTATTTAATGTGCTCCACTAATTTTATCAATAAAAATGACATGTTATGAATCTATTAAATCTTTTAGTTCGAACATATCTTCTGTATATATTTTATTTAAATTCAAATAAATGAATAGTGTCAAAATTGACACTATTGTTATTTTATAAAAATAACATATTATAAACTTGTTTAAAAATCAAAAAAATATTTAAAATTTATAAAATAAAATTTATATGGTCTAAAATGTAATAAAATATAAAATTATGTACAATTCACAACATATAAGTAATTATTTATAATGATTTAAAATTTAGAATATTATTACCACAAATAAAATTAAATAGATTATATAAGGATAAATCAAGTTGATAATGTTTAAAATAAATTCCCAACTTGTCTAAATTTTATTAGTTGATGATATTACAACCCTATCTCATCTAATATTTTTATTTGATTCATTTTTGGAGGTTTTTAAGTGGGGTTGGAATTTATTATAAATTAATATTTCTTATAATCCCAAAGGTGCCCCTCTCCTACCTTATAAAAGGGAACCTCCTCCCTCTCCTCCTCACACCATTTTGAGCCCTCAAGCTCAACCAAACCCTGCCCATTTCCCTTCTCAACTTCCTTATCAACATAATAGAGGTCCTGGTTTTCTTCAAAGACCAAATTTAGTGCCCTAAGAGGAGGTTTCAAAGAGGCGTGTCGAAGAAGAGGTAATATCCATTACCGATTCTTTCAAATTTATTTCTTCTTCTAATTCCTATTCTTTAGTTGTTTCATTATGAAGTAATAACAACAGTATCACTAATATACTTATTTGTTATTATAAATATGAAACAACCCTATTTCACCTTCTATCCATCCTACGGAAAATGAAATCACTGCGCGTGTGTACGTACGGAATATCGTCTCCACGCCGTGGTGTAATCTGTTTTCCACCACCACCTTACTTGGATGGGTATAATGGGGTAAATAATAACTATATATAATTATTGTAAAGTTATATTGATTCTAAAATAGTATACATACACTTCAATACAATTCCACGATCATGGGAAAGATATCATCGCTCGTGCGTGCGTACGGCCTACCATCTCCACGATGTGATGTGACTCGTTCTACATGGTCTTCATTGAATAATGATTATATAAATGAATTTAATGAATAAATATGATATATATTATATTAATACCATTCTGTAAATGAGGTATCTATAACCTAAAAAGAGGAATAAGAATTTATTCAACAAAACATGCATAAGAACATAAAGCAATGAACACCCGAATAACAAGTAGCAATGAAATATTACTAATAAAAAGATAATAATATGATCATATATGATATAATAACAATGAATATTATTCATTAATAAGTCAATGACATTATTTAAATCATTATACAGGAGGTTCGGATACGTACAAAGTATATCGGACCTAAGGTAAGGGAGAATCTCGTAATCTCAATTTTTATTCGAGATTATTTATACTTCAGTAATTACTGGGGCATATTTATCATCTACATCCATGTTTCCTCAATATGTAATATTATTTCTATCATCCTACAATTTTTTAAATCCAATTTTACCTATTGGTGAATTTTTAGTAAAAGATATGAAAGGAATCTTTTGTCGTTTTCAGTACGAGATACTTTTTGACTTTTCCGGCCAAAGTACGAGAAGAATGTTTTTTTAACTTATATGGAATGAATGGATTTTTATGATTTCATCGAACATTATTTCCATGAAGCTCCCTTTACAATTTTTTAAGTTTATTTTTAATCAACTTCTTTTAGTTTAAAATTGTATGACATGTTAAGAAAGGGAAAATGTTTTTGAAGTAGAAAGAATATTTTCCTCAATAATGGAGTTCAAGTGTTTTATCAAAATTATTTTCCATATAAGATAATATAGGGTTATGTTTCTATCCCTATTATTACAATGATTTGATTATGTTGTGATGGAATTATTTTTATGATGTCCTTTATCTTATATGAATTGTTTTATGATGTCACGACGTTTAAGAATCCCATTTTTATTACATGGGTTATGCTATGATTTATGAATTATGATTTTGTGGCACACATAAGAATGGTTTCATTATGAGATGGGTGGGACTTATATCTCCCTCCAATGCATTGGGTAAAGATTTATATCTCATGAGATAGACATGGCTAGAATGGCAAGTTAATCTGGTTCAGTGATACAGGACTGGAACGAGGAGTGAACTTGTTTCAGTAATGGACTTTGTCTGCTATGATAGTCTTGGCAATGAGTCTTAACTAATATGAAATTATTTTCTATGATTATGTGTGTATTCCACAAAGTTACATGTTTTAAGTTATGATTATTTGGGATTACTTTTCACTACTATGATTTATCCCAGGTCATGATATTATGATCTCTTTTGCAGGTTAAGATTTTAAAAATGTTATGTTCTTAAGAGTATGATATGATTGATATTGTCACGACCAGTCCTCAGGACCCGTGTCATGACTAGCCCATTCCCGACTTCCATAGGCCAGGGGATGAAGACTAGAACCAAAGGCGTAAATCCTGATATAAGGGAAGGCATTGCCTTTATGTAACAAAACAAACACCACAGAGTATGCAGGCAGAAGTAAACACTAAGTAAACTGAGTACAATAGTAAGTTCTGGAAAGTAAATGGGCCAGTATACAAACCCAACTGAAAGTAAAGTACAACTGAAAAGAGAGTACAGCAGTAGAAAAGTAAAGATGCAACACCGAGCCGTCCTCTGGAAATCCCACCTGAAGGGTGGGTATAGATAGTCTCCTCCGCTCCTCGGCCCCAGCCATCCGCTCCGTGTACGTCTCGTCCAGTGATCCACCTCCAGGTACCGTCTAACTCCACGAGCACCTACCTTGATCAGCGATGTCTGTCATCTGCATCCAACATAACGTAGTGCGGGCATAGCCCATGCAGGGGTGAGTATACGCTACTCAGTAGGGACCCCGAGACCTCTGAAGGTCTCTCAGAATCCATGAAGGATAAACCACAAAGGGATGATACAATCACGAAGTAATAACCAACTCTACTTAGGTATATGCCCATACATATACCTAAGTCATCAATTCCAGCTCGGCTCCAGCACACGATCCCAAATTCGATCTAGTCCACACAGGAAAGTACAACCCAATCCACATAGGAAAGCACAACCCAATCCATACAGGAAAGCAAGTCAATCATATCGAAGATAATGACTGAAGTCAAGAATCATCTCACACAGGTATACTTCTTCGTAAGACAATAGAGATGATCAGATGTAGCCACTAATTCATCTAACCTTTCGGATCCACATAGGATACAAGACCAGCTAAGCTGTCGGACCACAAAGGATACAAGACCAGCTACTCTGCCGGACCCACATAGGATATAAGTACAGAGTCAAATACTGTCGTACCCACATAGGATACAAGGACAGTAGTCAAGTACTATTGGACCCACATAGGATACAAGAATAGTAGTCATCGTCGTTGAACCCACGAAGGATTCCAGTACGGTCGTTGTCGTTGCCGAACCCACGAAGGATCCCAGTACAGTCGTCATCGTCGTCGCAGTCACAGCCAGCTCTAGGGTTCCCGCACACAGCATGCTCAATTCTGGGAGGGTCCACTCCACAATCCAAGGGGTTCGATACATAAACTGACATGAAGTCTGGAGTTGATGTATCCCAAAGTTCCATCTCCTCAATAGGAACTCAACGCGACAGATGGCGCGTCAATCGGACGCTCGGTCTGAGAGTTATTGGCATTTTCGTCCCAGGGGCCCGGTTGGTTTTTAAACTAAAACCAACCCAACCATACTCTAGATGCGTCCAAATCTCAAGAAGAGTAATCCAAAATAACCTTCTTACTAATAGAAATCCAACAAAGTCAATGACACATCATTCGGACGTCCGGAGCTCAAGTTATAAGTGTTTCCACTCCGATGGCCCGGTTGGTTTCGTGTTCGAACCAACCCGGCCATACATAAAGTTTTCCGAAACCTTGAGTATAATATAACAAAATGACCATCTCAATCCAAGTATCTCTACGCAACTGACAGTGCGTCAATCGGAGGTCCATTGCCCAAGTTATGGGCGTTTGAAAAGATATGTCCGGAAAACAGGGGGTTCGGGCCCGGTCCGACCCGGCCCGATACCCCTGGGTCAGCCTGAACCGGGTCGACCCGACCTGAGTCCGGGTCCTACATATTAGGGAGCGGCCCGGTGCCAGGGTCCGGCCCAGCGCGGGCGGCCCGGCCCTGAGCGGGCGGTCCGACCCCGTGCGGGCGGTCCAGCCCGGCGCGGCCGGTTCGGCCCGCTGCGGGCACCCGCGTGCTGAGCGGACGCGGAAGGGCGGAGGCACTGCCCCCCCCCCCCCCCCGATTCGAAATGGTGGCCCCCCATTAATGGTGGGGTCCTCCCTAATTAAACTGAGGGCTTCACCCACCAGATTCTTGGAAACAACCGGCCATTGGCCGACCGTTTGTTGCAGCCGCTGGACCTGTCGGTCCCGCCCCCCTAGAGCACCAGCGACCGGAATTCTGGCCACCCCCTTATTGAACCGATGTGGCCGGAGGCCGCGGCCTTCTTCTCTCCGGCGCGACGGCGTCGCGCCCCTCCGCCGCGGCCCTCCCTGGCCACGGCCCTCCATGGCGCTCCGGTGTCGCGTTCCTCCGTCGCGGCCCGATTCCGGCCGCGACCTCTTTCGGCTTCACCTGTGCGACGCGACAGCGCCGCGCTCCTCCGCTGCGGCCTGCTCCGACTGCGGTTCTCTCGACCTCGCGTGGTGCAATGGTTCCACCTCTGTTTCAAGCCACGAAGAAAAATCAATCAAAAAACGGGGAGGAGGTTCGACCGTGTTCGTGTGGTCCGACCGCCTCCCATTATATTGATAATAGGCGGCCAATATTAACAATGAAGTCAAAATAATCATGAACGTGAAAACAACCCCTACCTCAAAGCTGTTCGAGGAAACTCACGGCGCGGAATACGGCGTCGCGGGTGAGGCTCCGTGTACATTGATGGTAAACGTTCGTGGAAGAAGTGGCGTCGCTTCGTCAAGCGTCGAGAAGAATGAAGTCGAGGTTGGCACCGGCATTCTTCACGTTCTTCAACGTAAAAGATGAAGATCTTAAAGATTTGAGTATTATCTCCCAAGTCTCCACACAACGAAACAACCAAAAATAAAATAATGCTTTTTCCTTATTTTATTACTTTTGCCAACACTTTTAAAATTTCAAAAGTTGAAATCATTTCATTAATTAAGACTAGAGTTGTCAAAATTAATAAGGAGTGTTAAGTTGGCATCATAAATGTGGAAAAGGAGTTAGGGTAAATTTGAAGGGGTGGGGATCGTGTGGGCCCCAGCTCACTAATATCCTATCAAGAGGATTTAGGTTCAAGTGGGTCCTACTCAACTCCCACACATAGGGTTAAACCACTTGGATGTGAAATAAAATTGTAACACAATTTTTATTTCACTTTAAACTTAATCTATTTTTTTAACAACTCTTCCCGAGCAAACGCAACTCCTAAAAAGGTCTTCTTAAGCAATTACCGGTGATGCGGTTTCATCGGTGCCCT
The DNA here is from genome assembly GCA_963277665.1 of Viscum album. Lineage (NCBI taxonomy): Eukaryota > Viridiplantae > Streptophyta > Magnoliopsida > Santalales > Viscaceae > Viscum > Viscum album. The sequence goes on from OY728157.1 coordinate 1,782,646,937, forward strand.
CGGATTTTGATTCCAAGCACCGGTTCAAAAGTTAGGAAAACCCGCCCGTTCGTTCACTGAACGTACCCGAGCTAAACTTTGGAAATTGATTCTAGGCACACCGGGCCTCGGAATCAGGTGCCGTCAGAAACTGTGTACTCATAAAATCCCAAAGAAATTAACAAAAAAAATTTCTTGAATATTACGGGTCTTTAAATTACTCCCATCTCAGGTATTTACGTCCCTGTAAAGATACATCACAAACTAGGGAAACAAATGAGGGTACTGAGCAGGCATCTGAGCCTCCCGCTCCCATGTGCTCTCCTGGAGGTTCCCATGATTCCACCTCATGCGCACAAGAGGTATCTACCGTCCACGTAGGACCTGCTCCTATCGATCCTCAATCTCCACCGGGACCTCTGCAAAAGTCGCCCCGTCATCGATGTCCAGCTCCCCATGGTCGATGATATGTGTCGGGTCATGCACGTATCTCCTCAGCTGAGATACGTGGAAGACATCGTGCACCCGGTGCAACTGAGGTGGAAGAGCCAGGCGATAAGCCACCTCACCTATCCTGCTAAGAACCTAGAATGGTCTGATGAAGCGTGGAGATAACTTGTCACCCCCGCCAAATCTCCGTAATCCACGTCGAGGTGAGACCCGTAAGAAAACATAGTCGCCATCCTCGAACTCTAGTGGTCTCCGTCTCCTGTCAGCATAAGACTTATGTCGACTCTGAGCTGTCCTCATCTACTCCTAGATGACCTAGACCTTCTCTGTCATGGCCTGGACTATCTCTGGCCCCATAAGTGCTGACTCCCCAGGGTCTGTCCAGCACAGAGGTGATCTACAAGGTCGGCCATACAATGGCTCGTATGGTGTCATATCGATGGTGGAGTGGTAGCTGTTGTTGTACGCAAACTCCACCAAAGGTAGGTGATCCTCCCAGCTATGACCAAAGTTGAGGACACATGCACAGAGCATGTCCTCGAGAGTCTAAATGGTCCTCTCCATCTGACCATCCGTCTGAGGGTGAAAGGCATTTCTTAGGTGTAGATGTGTCCCAAAATCCTCCTAAAACCCCTTCCAAAGCAAGGAAGTAAAGTGAGCATCCTGATCGGATATGATAGATGATGGCACACCATGAATCTGTACGATCTCCTAAACGTAGAGCCGTCCTAAGCTCTCCACTGATCCCTACTCTCTAATGGGTAGGAAGTGGGCCGACTTAGTGAGTCGGTCGACGATCACCCAAATGGATTTGTGTCCTCTGAAAGTACATGGAATTCCAGTCACGAAATCCATAGATACCCCGTCCCACTTCCACTCCGGGACCTCTAAGGGTTGTACCAAGCCTGCTGGTACCTGGTGCTCTGCCTTCACCTGCTGGCAGGTGAGGCATCGAGAAACGAACTCTACCACAGCCTTCTTTATACCCGGCCACCAGTGCTATCGTCTGAGATCCTGATACATCTTTTCTACCCCTAGATGTACCACCAAAGGGGAAGTGTGAAACTCTCTTAGTACCTCCTCCTATAATGAAGCTGGTACCATGGTACATCCTCTGAAAAGGACGAAGTTATCTCCCCCTACAGAGAATCTATTAGGTGCCTATCCTGAGGAAATTTGTGCATGCCACGTCTCACAGTCAACGTCCCCACGTTGTTCCTCTCTGACCCGCTGAAGAATTGGAGGAGTTACTGTAAGTGACTGAAGAAAGGCTGCTCCATATCTATCCACGAAGGATATCTGTAAAGAGGCTAGCTACTCTGTTTCCACTCCAAGTAGTTGAATTCCCATCCTCCTGCTAAGAGCATTGGCTACTAAGTTCCCCTTTCCAGGATTATAGACTATCTCAAAGTCATATTCCTGGAGGAACTCGAGCCATCACTGTTGTCTCAGGTTCAGGTCCTTCTGTGAGAAGATGTACCTGAGAATCTGGTGGTCAGAGTAGACTGTAAAGTGTCTGCCCATCATATAGTGCTGCCACATCTTCAGAGTGAAGACCACTGTTGCTACCTCCAGGTCATGGGTAGCGTAGTTCTTCTCATGCTTCCTCAACTATCGTGATCCATAGGCGATCATTTCCCGCTCCTGCATTAGGACACACCCGATTCCAATCTCTGATGCATCGCAGTAGACTACGTACCCTACTCCCTCCTATGGTAGCCTCAAGATGGGTGCACTGGTCAATCTTTGTCTCAGCTCCTAGAAGCTTTGCTGACATCTATCTGACCACACGAAGGGTTTCCCCTTCTTCGTCAAAGCTGAAAGTGGTGCTGCAACTCTGGAGAAGTCTGGCATAAATCTCCGATAGTACCCAGCCAAACCTAGAAAACTCTTCACCTCCGTCATGCTCTTGGGTGGATCTCAAGCTTGCACTGCCTTGATCTTCGTAGGATCCACCGCAACTCCCGCCTCAGAGATGGCGTGTCCCAAAAAGTGGACCTCACGTATCCAAAACTGACACTTCGAGAGCTTACCATAAAGCTTGTGCTCTCGGAGTGTGTCCAGTATAACCCGCAAGTGGTAGGCGTGCTCCTTATCAGCGGTCGAGTAAATCAATATGTCGTCAATGAAGACCACGACAAATAGATCAAGGTAAGGCTGGAAGATACTATTCATGGTACTCATGAACACTACTGGAGAATTGGTCACACCGAAAGGCATAACCAAAAACTCATAGTGGCCATACTGACACCTGAAGGTCGTCTTCTACACATCCTCGTCTCGAACTCTGAGCTGATGATAGCATGACTTGAGGTCTATCTTTAATAACCACCGTGCTCCCTTGATCTGATCGAAGAGGTCTTCAATCCTCGTAAGTGGATACTTGTTCTTAACGGTCACCTGGTTCAGGCAACGGTAATTGACACACAGTCGCAAGCTCCCATCCTCCTTCATGGAAAACAATATCGGGGAAGCCCAGGGTGAAACACTGGGTCGAATGAATCCCTTTCCCTGCACGTCCTCCAGCTGTACCCGTAGCTCTTGAAGCTTAGTGGGAGCCATCCGATATGCTAGAGTAGATATCGGGGTTGTCCTGGGGTATAGGTCAATATAGAAGTCTACCTCTCTGTGAGGAGGAAGTCCTGGAACATCGTCAGGAAAAATGTCTGCATACTAATCCACCACTACAGGAAAACTCGGACTCCACACGTCAACTGCTCCAAGGATGAGGCTAGCCAACTGATGAGTGATCGGCTTCCCTCTCCTCTGCGTGAGTCCATCCTGCACTACAAAGGCTCCCTTATCGCTGGTGAAGGTGAACCTTCTCCCATCAGTGCGGACACACCACACCTTGCACCTAATACAATCTATCTCAGCATGAAATGTAGATAACCAATCCATGCCCAAGATGACGTTGTAAGGCCTCGATGCCGCTACAAGAAGATCTCAGCCGAAGCTATCACCTCCTAGAGTAATCTCACACTACTGGCACCAGTGCGTAATAATCGAGTCTGCTCCCGTAGAAGTATCTAGCTATAAGGATCGATCCAACGGCTCCATCGGAATCTCTGTGCTCCGAAAAAGGGGCAGCGGCAATGAAAGAATGACTCGCTCATGTGTCTATAAGAATTGTAGCAAGTGTGGAGTAGACACAGATAGTACCTCGAATCATCTCCGGTGTGCCGTGGTCATAGGCCTCCACTGCCTAAAGCTGCGCCTGCCTCTGTCCGCTAGCTCCCTGTGGTCGGGGTGGACCTCCTGGTGGTGGTGGTGGTGGTAGAGCCTCAAAATGTCATCCACCACCTGTCGCTCGGCTAGCTTCTCTACCTCATCTACCTGCTCCCTACAGACCGCCACGGTCAAACCTCTGCCTCTACCTAGGTGGTCCCTCAACTCTCTGCTACTCCTTTGCATTGGCGAGTCTGGCAGTCACGAGCCATGTGGCCTTGCCCGCCGCATGCATAGCACTATCTGCTCCTCGGAAGGCTGGCTTTGGGTCGTGTGCCCCGCACCTCTGAGCCAGTATCCTGAGGTCATCCAACTGATGGTCTGGTCCGCTTGGACCCCTGTGACATCTGTCGACTGCCAGCTACAGAAGACTCTGCTACGTGCCGCCCTGAGGCAGGTCTCACTGCTGGTGTAGGATCAGCAAGAAATCTCTCTACAATAAGGGCTCGCTCCAGTACTCCTACTTACGTCGGAATGCTGAGGGAGATCATCGATGCCCTGATCCCATGCCTCAGTCCTTGCTCGAAGTTTCGGGCCCGGAAGAATGGGTCTCGTACCATGTCCGTGGAGTAGCGTGAGAGATCGGTAAATCTCGCCGAGTACTGGGATACCATCATGATTCCCTTCCGCAACTGTAGTAGCTCCTGGATGCGCACCGCACGGAGGGTGGCTGGTACGAACTCCGAGTGGAAGAGGCTCTCAAAGTCTGACCAAAGAAGAGATGCCTCGTCGTGCACCTAGAGCATCAGGCTCTACCATATACCTGCTGCCGCGTGCAGGAGACTCGCTGCAAGGATCACCATGAGGTCTATTGGTGTCCCTACTAACCTGAAAACTCATACAACAGCCTCCATCAAATCCTCAGTGGCCTGAGGGTCCATCTCCCCACGGAACCTGGGTGGTCTCTGATGCTAAAACTCGTGCAGTGCACTAAGGCGATGTGCACTCTCAGCAGCTGGGGCTGGTGGCATCGGTGGCTCGGCGGGTAGAGGTACCACCGGTGCCTCTTCTGTAAAAGGGCCCTGCACCGAGGCCTCGTCGTTCGATGGGCTTTCGTCTCACACAAAGATCGTAACCCTAGCTGGTTGCCATCGTGGGGTCATCCTGAAAAGAAACGGGTGCGCCACGGTCAATAGAGTATACCTAGTGAGCTGACACAAAGTAATCAAAAAGAAAAACTTTTGAAACACACATGCAATCAATGTTTTCGTGTATTGAGTCAGAAATCAGAAGTCGGAGTCCTGGTGTATGGATACGTCGGCCACTGCACCAACACTGGACTCCTTGGACTGATAACCACACTCAATACCCTTAACATTATTGCTTCACATAGAATAAAGATCAGAGTCCTGAGTTCTGCGGTAGAACCAAACTCTTATAATACCAATTTGTCACGACCCGTCCTCGGGACCTGTGCCGTGACTACCCCAAGTCTTCCTTCCATAGGCCAGGGGATGGTGACTAGCACCAAAGGCGTAAATCCCGATATAAGGGAAGTCATTGCCTTTATGTAAGAAAATAAACACCACAGAGTATGCAGGCAGAAGTAAACACTAACTAAACTGAGTACAATTGTAAGTGCTGGAAAGTAAATGGGCCAGTATACAAACCCAACTGAAAGTAAAGTACAACTGAAAAGAGAGTACAGCAGCAAAAAAGTAAAGTTGCAACACCGAGCCGTCCTCTGGAAATCCCACCTGAAGGGTGGGTACAGATAGTCTCCTCCGCTCCTCAGCCCCAGTCGTCCGCTCCGTGTACGTATCGTCCAGTGATCCACCTCCAGGTACCGTCCAGCTCCACGAGCTCCTACCTCGATTAGCGTTGTCCGTTGTCTGCATCCAACACAACGTACTGCGGGCATAGCCCGTGCATGGGTGAGTATACGCTACTCAGTAGGGACCCCGAGACCCCCGAAGGTCTCCCAGAATCCACGAAGGATAAACCACAAAGGGATGATACAATCATGAAGTAATAACCAACTCTACTTAGGTATATGCCCATACATATACCTAAGTCATCAATTCCAGCTCGGCTCCAGCACACGAGCCCAAATTCAATCTCGTCCACATAGGAAAGTACAACCCAATCCACACAGAAAAGCACAACTCAAACCGCACAGGAAAGAGAGTCAATCATATCGAAGATAATGATTGAAGTCAAGACTCATCTCACATAGGTATACTTCTTCGTAAGACAATAGAGATGATCATATGTAGCCACTGATTCATCTAAGCTGTCGGACCCACATAGGATACAAGACTAGATAAGCTATCGGACCCACAAAGGATACACGACTAGCTACACTGCCGGACCCACATAGGATACAAGTACAGAGTCAAATACTGCCGGACCCACATAAGATAAAAGAACAGTAGTCAAGTACTCTCAGACCCACAGAGGATACAAGAACAGTAGTCATCGTCATCGAACCCACGGAGGATTCTAGTACGGTCGTCGTCGTTGCCGAACCCACAGAGGATCCCAGTACAGTCGTCATCGTCGTCGCAGTCGCAGCCAGCTCTAGGGTTCCCGCACACAGCATGATCAATTCTGGGAGGGTCCGCTCCACGAGTCAAGGGGGTCGATAAATCAACTGAAATGAATTCCGGAGTTGATGTATCTCAAAGTTCTGTCTCGCCAATAGGAACTCAACGCGACAGACGGCGCATCAATCGGACGCCCGGTCTGAGAGTTATTGGCTTTTTCATCTGAGGGGCCCGGTTGGTTTTTAAGCTAAAACCAACCCGACCATAATCCAGATACTTCCAAATCTCAAGTGGAGTAATCCAAAATAACCGTCTCACTAAGAGAAATCCAACAAAGTTGACGTCACGTCATTCGGACGTCCGGAGCTCAAGTTATAAGTGTTTCCGCTCCGAGGGCCCAGTTGGTTTCGTGTTCGAACCAACCTGTTCATTCCCAAAGTTTTCTGAAACCTTGAGTGTAATATACTGAAACGACCACCTCGATCCAAGGATCTCTACGCAACTGACGGTGCATCGATCGGAGGTCTGTAGCCCAAGTAATGGGCGTTTGAACGGATTTGTCCAGAAATCAGGGGGTTCGGGCCCGGTCCGACCCGGCCCGATACCCCTGGGTCAGCCCGGCCCATTAGGGCGCGGCCCGGCCCGACCCATCCGACGTGGCCCGGCCCGGCGCGGGGGTCCGGCCCAGCGCGGGTGGCCCAGCCAAGCACGGGCGGTCCGGCCTGGCGCGGCCGATTCGGCCCAATATGGGCGCCCGCGCGCTGAGCGGACGCGGAAGGGGGCGACGCTGCCCCCCCCCCCCCCCCCTTTGATTCGAAACGATGGCCCCCATTAATAATTGGGTACTCCCTAATTAAACTGGGGGCTTCGCCCCCCGGATTCTCTAAAACGGCCAGCCGTTGACCGGCCGTTTGTGGCTGCCGCAGGACCTGCCGGTCCCGCCCCCATGGAGCGTTGGCGGCCGGAAGTCCGGCCGCCCCCTTGCTGAACCGCCGCGGCCTAAGGCCACGCCTTTCTTCTGTCCGGTGCAGCGCAATGGCGTCGTGCCCCTCCGCCACGGCCGTCCCCGGCCGCGGCCCTCCATGGCGCTCTGGCGTGGCTCGATGGTGTTGCGCCCCTCCGTCGCGGCCCGGTTCCGGCCGCTGCCTCTTTCGGCTTCACCGGTGTGGCGCGATTGCGCCGCGCTCTTCCGTCGCGGCCCACTCCAGCTGCGGTTCTCTCGACCTCGCATGGTGCAACGGTTCCGCCTCCGTTTCAAGCCACGAAGAAAAATCAATCAACAAAAAGGGGAGGAGGTTCGGCCATGTTCGTGCGGTCTGACCTCCTCCTGTTATATTGATAATAGGCGGCCAATATTAACAATGAACGTCGAAATAATCATGAACGTGAAAACAACCCCTACCTAAAAGATGTTAGAGGAATCTCGAGTCACGGAATACGGTGTCACGGGTGAGGCTCCATGTACGTTGACGGTGAACGTTCATGGAAGAAGCGGCGTCGCTTCGTCAAGCGTCGAGAAGAAGGAAGTCGAGGTTGGCACCGGCGTTCTTCGCGTTCTTCAACGTAAAAGATTAAGATCCTCAAGGCTTTGAGTATTCTCTCCCAAGTCTCCACACAACGAAACAACCAAAAATAAAATAAGGCTTTTGCCTTATTTTATTACTTTTGCCAACACTTTTAAAATTTCAAAAGTTGAAATCATTTCATTAATTAAGACCAGAGTTGTCAAAATTAATAAGGAGTGTTAAGTTGGAATCATAAATGTGGAAAAGGAGTTAGGGGAAATTTGAAGGGGTGGGGCTCATGTGGGCCCCACCACACTAATATCCTATCAAGAGGATTCAGGTTCAAGTGGGTCCCACTCAACTCCCACACATAGGGTTAAACCACTTGGATGTGAAATAAAATTGTAACACAATTTTTATTTCACTTTAAACTTAATCTATTTTTTTAACAAATCTTTCCGAGAAAACGCAACTCCAGAAAAGGTCTTCTTAAGTAACTACTGGCGTTTCGGTTTCATCGGTGCCCTCGGATTTCGATTCCGAGCACCGGTTCAAAAGTTAGGAAAACCCGCTCGTTCTTTCACTGAACGTACCCAAGATAAACTTTGCAAATTGATTTCAGGCACACCGGGCCCCGAAATCAGGTGCCGTCAAAAACTGCGTACTCATAAAATCCCAAAGAAATTAAAAAAAAAAATATCCTTGAATTTTATGGGTCTTTACAAATATTTCCTTTTTTTAACTCTTACTGAGCATTTGAGCTCACCCTTTTGTATGTTTTCTTTTCCCCAGGTCTGGATGAAGGGTATTAAGTAGAATATTCCAAAAGGGACTCTAATATGATAAAATAAATGGGAGAAAAGATAGAAGATTTATGAAGCAGTTGTTTATTTTTCCCAGTTTCTAAAGACACTATACCTATACGGTCCTTTCATGGTTCTATCATATGTTATAATAAGTATGCTTCAATTCTGAAGTAATAACAATGTATGTAGAGTATGGGTCATTATAGTTGGTATCAGAGGAAAGGTATAGTCAACCTTTAGAAACTAGGATCTGAAAACCTTATTAAGAACCCTAAGGATAAGTCTAAGCATAGAAAATAATCTTAGTGTTTTAGAAATGTCCATGAATAACCTATGATAAGACCTAAAGTGTGAAATTTTATTACTAATTATGTGGTTTTCCTATTTTAATTAGTGTTTCTCACACTATTCTTCTTAGTTTTAGTCAATGGTTGGAACCCGAAGTAACTGTGTTAATGCTGAATGTGACGGATAATGCAATTATTGTCCGCTTGAGCAACCAAACATTATGGGAGCCGGAATGAAAAATCTTGTAGCCATTCTCATACAACTTTCTCAAGCTATGAATCATGCAGGACTTCCAAACAAGCAAAGGAAGGAGAAACATTTTTTTGAATCCTTCATGAGGCAGTGTCCACCTTCATTCAGTGGGTCTTCTGATCCATTAGTGGCTGAACAATGGATCAGTACCACAAAAAAGATATTTTTAGTCCTTCAATGTTCTGAGCATGATAAATTCATCTTAGTAGTATATCGTTTGGAAGGTGAAGCTGATCAATGGTGGAATCTTATCAAGAATACAAGGCAAAGGGATGAAATTGAGTCCATGGAATGGGATGAGTTTAAGAACTTATTTTTCAATAAGTACTTCCCTCGTATTCTTCAAACAAAGATGGAGAAGGAGTTTCTTGAAGTGAAGAAAAAGGATTATGAATCTGTTGGTACCTACGAAGAAAATTTTACAAGACTTTCAAGGTTCGCTTTGGGAATTATTATCCAACCTGAGAGTAAAATCAATCGATTCTTTAGTGTCTTAAAACCAAGTCTTCGAAGGGCGTTATCCATAAGGGACTTCAATAGCTATGAGGAAATTGTTCGATGTTCTCTCAAGGTTGATATGGAGATTGGAGTAACCCATCAGTCATATGGGTTTGATAAGAAGAGGAAAATGGAATTCAAAGGAAAATCTAAAGACCACGCTGAAAAGAAGATGATTTTTCCTTTATGCTCAATTTGTGGAAAGAAACATGGAGGTAATTGTCTTAAAGGGACAATAAAATGTTTTAAGTGTGGAAAAGAAGGTCATCGGGCAATTTAATGTCGAAATAATGGGAAGAAGATGTCTAATGATGCGAACAAAGAAAGGGATACACAGAATGCACCTCTAAAAATTCAATGTTTCAAGTGCAAGGAGATGGGGAACTATGCCAATCAATGCCCAAATCCAAGGTTTGTTGATGATGATCGACATCAACAAAATCTTAAGGCCAAAGAAAAAGGAAATTCACATGCAATTACTATCGGTGATGTGGAGTACGATAGTGAAGTGGTGAAAGGTACACTTACCACCCACTCTAAATTAGCAAATGTTTTATTTGATTCTGGATCCACCCACTCTTTTATTTCTGAAGAATTTTCTAGGGGTATCGTCGTATTACCTCAAAAATTAGATGTTGAGTTAACTGTGACAACTCCTAATGGAACAACGGTTGCATCAAAAGTTTATAATGCTTCTCCAATTGATGTTTGTTGGAAAGTGCTTCCTGAAAATCTTGTTATCCTTCCTATAGTGGAATTTTGTGTGATTCTTGGCATGGATTGGATTTCTTTATATGGAGCTCATATCAATTTCCAAATAAGGGAAGTCACATTTCATATTCCAGATCAATCTAGGATCATCTATCGATTCAAGGATGAACATGACCTTCCAGTGGAAATTTCTTCCATCTTATGGGTCTTGATTCTAATAAATGAAGGTTATTTATCTCAAATGGTTGGTGAGAAACTCTCTATTAATAATATGCCCATTGTACAGGATTTTAATGATGTCTTTCTGAAGGAATTTCCAGGTCTTCCACCAAATCATGAAGTTGAGTTTTCAATAGAACTCATACTGGGTGTTATGCCTATTTCAAAGACACCTTATAGAATGGCCCCAATTGAGTTGTAGGAATTGAAGAAGCAACTCCAAGAGAATCTTGAAACCGGATTCATATGCCCTAGTGCGTCACCTTGGGGAGAACCATTCTGTTTGTTAAGAAGAAAGATGGATCAACGAGACTCTGAATTGATTATCGAGAACTTAACAAGATCACTATCAAGAACAAATACCCTCTCCCACGCATTGATGACTTATTTGACCAACTACGTGGAGCTCAATACTTTTCCAAGATTGATCTTCGTTCAAGGTATCATCAATTAAGGGTCAAAAGGGAGGATATACCAAAGAAGGCTTTCTATACAAGGTATGGACACTATGAATTTATAGTGATGCCATTTGGTCTTACTAATTCCCCTGCTATCTTCATGGATCTAATGAATAGAGTCTTTAGAGACTATCTTGATCAGTTTTTGGTGGTATTTATAGATGATATTCTTGTCTATTCAAAGAACAAGGAAGAACATGATGATCACTTGAGAATTGTATTAAAGACCCTAAGAAAGGAGAAGCTTTATGAAAAATTTACCAAGTGTTAATTTTGGCTTCAAAAAGTTTCATTTTTGGGTCACATAATCTCAAAAGAGGGGATATTTGTGGATCCATCAAAAATAGAGGTTATCGAAAGATGGTCGAGACCAAAAAAAGTAACTGAGATCTGAAGTTTTCTTGGCTTGGCTGGATATTATCGAAGTTTTGTGAAAGATTTTTCAAGGTTATCTAATCCCTTCACTAGGTTGACTCGAAAAAGGAGTTAAGTTAGTTTGGATGGAGGAGTGTGAAGAAAATTTCAAGGAGTTAAAACAAAGGTTATCCAGTGCACCTGTGCTCACACTGCCTTGTAGTGGAGAAAGGTTTGTGATCTAAAGGGATGAATTTAAGAAGGGATTGGGGTGTGTTCTCATGAAAAATGATATGGTGATAGCTTATGCCTCACGATAGTTAAAAATACATGAGCAAAATTACCCAACTCATGATTTGGAGTCAGCTGCGGTAATCTTTGAATTAAAGATTTAGAGGCATTACCTTTATGGTGAAAGGTGTGATATTTAAACTGATCATAAAAGTTTAAAGTATATTTTCACACAAAAGGAGCTGAATATGCACCAACGAAGATGGTTGGAGCTAATTAAGGATTACGACTGCTCAATTCATTATCACCATGGGAAAGCAAAAAATGTGGCGGATGCGTTAAGTCGACAAGACCATGATAGCTTATCCATGATGAGGATCACAAAAGATCCAATATTTATGGATTTACAAAGGATGGATCTTGGAATTATAATGGAAGGGGGAAAATCTTATATTTCTCAAATGAATGTTCAACCATATATTCATGTGAGGATTAAAGAGGCACAGAAAGAAGATTTAGAGTTACAAAAGAAGGTGAGAAATGTTCCTGAATTCAACCTTGATTGTGATGGGATAATAAGGTTCAGGAATCGGGTTTGTGTTCCTCCCTTCCCAGAATTAAAGAAGGAGTTGTTGGATGAGGCTCATAGTTCTTCATTCTCTATTCATCCTAGAAGCACGAAGATGTATAGGGACCTAAAAGAGTACTTCTGGTGGGATGGTAAGAAAAGAGATGTTGCCGAATATGTCTTTCGATGCTTGGTTTTTCATCAAGTTAATGCTGAGAGACAGAAGTCTAAGGGGATGTTACAACCATTACCCCCATAATGGAAATGGGAAAACATCACCATGTACTTTTTCACTGGACTTCCTAAAACATCCAAAGGCAATAATGCTATCTGGGTCATATTTGATCGTCTTACGAAGTCGGCACACTTCATTGATATTAGAGAATATTTCTCTCTGGATCAGCTTGCTGGGATATATGTAAAGGAAGTGGTAAGATTGCATGGAGTACCACTTTCCATTATATCTGATTGGGATTCGAGGTTTACCTCGAATTTCTGGAAAAGTCTTCAGTATACTCTAGATACAGAGTTGAGTTTCAGCACTGGTTATCATCCTCAGACAGACGGTCAATCTGAGAGAACAATTCGAACTCTAGAATACATTTTGAGAGCTTGCTCTATGGATTTAAAAGATGGTTGGGATCAATACCTACCTTAGGTGGAATTTTCTTATAATAATATATTTCACTCCAGTATTCAAATGGATCCTTATGAATCTCTCTATGGAAAGAAATGCTGAACTCCAACTTGCTGGTTGAATTTGGGGAAAGAAATCTATTAGGACCTGATCTTGTTGACGGGATGGAAAAAAAGGTCTGATCTATTCAACAACACATAAGAGCAGCTCAGAGTCGATAAAAAAGTTATGCCAAAAACCGAAGAAAATACCTAGAGTTTTAAGTGGGTGATAAAGTGTTCTTACGAATATATCCTTGGAAGAGAGTAATGAGATTTGGAAAGAAGGGAAAGTTGAGCCCTAGGTATATCGGTCCTTTTGAAATACTAGATTGTGTTGGGAAGGTAGATTACCAATTGGCGCTTTCACCGAATCTCTCTCAAGTTCACGATGTGTTCCATGTATCTCTCCTGAGAAAATACATACCCGATCCATCACATGTACTAAGCTCAGAAGTTGTACCGCTGGAGCAAGATCTTTCTTATAAAGAATAGCTGATAGAGATTCTGGATCGTAGCGAAAAAGTTCTACGAAACAAGACCACTCGCTTGGTTAAAGTTTTATGGAGGAACCACCAATTAGAATAAGCTACATGGGATCTTGAGGATATGATGGGGGATAGGTATCCTCATCTGTTTGTTACGAAGTGATGAATTTCGAGGACGAAATTCATTTTAAGGGGGGTAGAATGTAACACCCTGATATTTTATGCGAAGTGTATTTTTTTATGTATTATGTTATACAAAATATCAAAGGAATCTTTCACTACACACAACACTAGCTTGGCTTGCGGTATACACAAAAGAAACCTTCCTCGATAGCGTGTGTTGTACGCAATATCGAGTTTCACTAAACAACAATATGTTTTTAAAATATTACATAAACTAGCCGTTATGAATATTATTAACTAATTTTTGAATTTTATAACATTATTATTCATCTTACACATTTTCTAGAACATGGTATGAGAACAAAATAAATTTTTCGGGTAAAATAAGTATTTTTCAAAAAATGCAGTTTTGCCGCCTTTTGATGGCGTACACACTTTAAATCTAGTTTTTGACATGTTTATAAGTTCAATTTGAAAAAATAAAATTTTTATTTGGAATCAGGATATAAAAATTTACTTTGGATAAAATTTTCATATTATTCTGATAACTTTCATATTTTAATGAATAGTAAAAACACGCTATATTTTAATTAAAAACAACTTTTTTCATCGTAATAATTTATATGGTTAAATTATAATATTGAATGGTTTTAAAGTATAAATAGAATATATTTTTACCATTTAATATAATTTATGTCATTACCATTAATTTTACATTGAATTCATAGGTAAAAATATTTCAATCTTTTACAATGTTTTAACTTTTAAAACCTGTTTTCTCAACAACGGGATTAATTTTAAATTAATTACTCCAACTTATGTGTTTTGAATTTTGAAAATTGGATACTATATTTGAATTCAGTGGGTTCAAATTATGTTAATAGGTTAATTTTATTTTTTTGATATTATGAATAGTAACTACGGTAATTTTTATTTACTACAATTAAAGGTAGATCTGGTAATTAAGGGTAAAAATAAGATTATAAAATTACCCTAACACTTTCCAAAATCCTATTGGATGAATAAAAGTCGACTAATATCACTTAAGGGTCGGACTAGATTCATTTCATGTACTTTTGACTATGAAATAATATAATTATTATTAAAACCAAAGAAAGTGACAACATGTCACTCTCTTAAATCTTATAAGTGTAATAATTTTAATTTAGTGATAAACATCATAAAACTTCGTATATAAATAGTCCCCAGAAATCTAATAAAATTATATACCTCATATAAATTTATTTATAATTTTTAGGGATTAAATAATTATCATTAATTATGACACAATAGTGATGTTGAAATTATTTTATAGATTGAAATATCAAATAAATTATTTTAAATGTATTAAAATAAATATTATATAAACTATTTAATGTTCTACACTAATTTTCTAGATAAAAATGAAATGTTATGAATCTATTAAATATTTTTTTCGAACATATCTTCTGTATATATTTTATTTAAATTCAAATAAATGAATAGTGTCAAAATTGACACTATTGTTATTTTATAAAAATTACATATTATAAAATTGTTTAAAAATCACAAAAATATTTAAAAATTATAAAATAAAATTTATATGGTCTAAAATGAAATAAAATATACAATTATGGAAAATTCACAACATATAAGTAATTATTTATAATGATTTAAAATTTAGAATATTATTACCACAAATAAAATTAAATAGATTATATAAGGATAAATCTAGTTGATAATGTTTAAAATAAATTCACAACTTGTATAAATTTTATTGGTTGATAAGATTACAACCCTACATCATCTAATAATCGTATTTGAGTCATTTTTGGAGGTTTTTAAGTGGGGTTGGAATTTATTATAAATTAATATTTCTTATAATTCCAAAGGTGCCCCTCTCCTCCCTTATAAAAGGGCACCTCCTCATTCTCCTCCTCACACCATTTTGAGCCTTCAAGATCGGCCAACCCCTACCCATTTACATTCTCAACTTCCTTAGAAACATACTAGAGGTCCTGGTCTTCTTCAAAGACCAAAATTAGTGCCCTAAGAGGAGGTTTCAAAGAGGCGTGTCGAAGAATAGGAAATATCTGTTACCGATTCTTTCAAATTTATTTCTTCTTCTACTTCCTATTCTTTAGTTGTTTCATTATGAAGTAATAACATCAGTATCACTAATATACTTATATTTTATTATAAATATGAAACAAACCTATTTCACCTTCTATCCATCCTACGGAAAATGAAATCATTGCGCGTGCATACGTACGGAATACCGTCTCCACGCCGTGGTGTAATATGTTTTCCACCACCACCTTACTTGGATGGGTATAATGGTGTAAATAATAACTATATATTATTATTTTAAAGTTATATTGATTATGAAATAGTATACATACACTTCAGTACAATTACACGATCATGGGAACGATATCATCGCTCGTACGTACGTACGGCCTACCATCTCCACGATGTGATGCGACTTGTTCTACATGATCTTCATTGAATAATGATTATATAAATGAATTAAATGAATAAATATGATATATATTACATTAATACAATTCTGTAAATGAGTTATCTATAACCTAAAAATAGGAATAATAATTTATTCGACAAAACATGCATAAGAACATAAAGCAATGAACACCCGAATAACAAGTAGCAATGAAATATTACTAATAAAAAGATAAGAATGTGATCATATATGATATCATAACAATGAATATTATTCTTTAATAAGTCAATTACATTATTTAAATCATTATACTGGAAGTTCAGATACGTACAAATCATATCGGACCTAAGGTAAGGGAGAATCTCACAATCTCAATTTTTATCCGAGATTGTTTATACTTCAGTAATTACTGGGGCATATTTATCATCCACATCCATGTTTCCTCAATATGTAATATTATTTATATCCTCCTAAAATTGTTTAAATCCAATTTTACCTATTGGTGAATTTTTATTAAAAGATATGAAAGGAATCTTTTGCCGTTTTCAGTACGATATACTTTTTGACTTTTCTGACCAAAGTACAAGAAGAATGTTTTTTAAATTATATGGCATGAATGGATTTTTATGATTTCATAGAACATTATTTCCATGAATCTTCCTTTAAAAGTTTTCAAGTTTATTTTTAATAAAGTTCTTTTAGTTTAAAATTGTATGACATGTTAAGAAAGGAAAAATATTTTTGAAGTAGAAAGGATATTTTCCTCAATAATAGAGTTCAAGTGTTTTATCAAAATTATTTTCCATCTAAGATAATATAGGGTTATGTTTATATACCTATTATTAAATTGATTTGATTATGTTGTGATGAAATTATTTTTATGAAGTCCTTTATCTTATATGAATTTTTTTATGATTTCACGATGTTTAAGAATCCCATTTTTATTACATGGGTTATGCTATGATGTATGAATTATGATTTTTTGCCACACATAAGAATGGTTTCATTATGAGATGGGTGGGACCTATATCTCCCTCCAATGCATTGGGTAAAGATTTATATCTCATGAGATAGACATGGATGAACCGGAAAGTTAATCTGGTTCAGTGATACAGGACTGGAATGAGGAGTGAACTCGGTGTAGTAATGGAATTTGTCCGCTATGATAGTCTTGGAAATGAGTCTTGACTAATATGAAATGATTTTCTATGATTATGTGTGTATTCCAAAAAGTTTAATGTTTAAAGTTATGATTATTTGGGATTACTTTTCACTACTATTATTTATATCATGTCATGATATTATGATCTCTTTTGCAGGTTAAGATTTTCAAAATGTTATGTTCTTATGGATATGATATGATTGATATTTCCTTTTTTTACCCCTTACTGAGCATTTGAGCTCACCCTTTTGTATGTTTTCTTTTCCCCAGTTCTGGATGAAGGGTATTAATTAGAATATACCAAAAGGGACTCTAGATATGATGAAATAAATGGGAGACAACATAGATGATTTATGAACCAGTTGTTTATGTTTCTCAGTTTCTAAAGACACTATACCTATATGGTCCTTTCATGGTTTTATTATATGTTGTAATAAGTATTCTTCAATTCTAAAGTAATAACAATGTATGTAGAGTTTGGGTCGTTATAGACAGAGACCACCTTCACATTGTTAAACCTAGAAACTTAGAATTTCCCATTATAGGTGATAAAATTGATATATACATGAAACTTTTTATTTTATTCCAGATGAACCTTTTTCCACCCACTTCATTAAATGGACACTCTGGAATTTCCATATCTTATGGATCATGAATGAGTTTTATAAAATTTAATCTAAAAAACTTTTGAAGTTACTGACCTAAAACCATATTATGTGTACTTTATGATATCATGTATTTATTTTTTTGAATATTAATAAACCTATTATCAAATCATGATTGTTATTATTTGTTAGTTTATGATAATATCCTAAGAGTATATTTTTCACTGAATGGTCATAGTAGTTCTTTGTAATGGTTGAACCTAAAAGTGCCACGATAGTATTCATAAATATATGTTCTATAACTGGATGAAATTATTTGAGGGACACAATTTATATAGGGTATCAGGGGTACATAATCATAGAATTTTGAGGCTCCTTCTCGTGGTTTATGCCCTTGGTAATATCCATTGAAGGATATTATTAGAATGAGAACCGCTATAAGGAAATCCAAATTTATATGTGTCATTAAATTTTTCTATTCGTGGATGTGTGTATTGGTCCTTATACATTAATATTATTATTAATGAGTGATATAAGTTGAGTACATTGATGTATTAATGAAAACTATGATGACATATGTTCATAGCGAGGTAGGATATATTGGGTGTTTCATGAGTAATACTTCATTAATGAATAATGTGAAGAAGGTTTTTCCCTTTTTTCTTTAACAAAAGTTAATATATTAGGACATTTCATGGAAATGATATATCCTAAATAAATCCAAGGCCATGGTGTTCTATAGGAAAGTTTTATTTTCAGAAAGTCAAAGAAAGAGACGTCAAGCACATAGGTTAACGGTACCAGCATGCAACCTGCTTTATTAGATATATTGTGGTAAATGGATTATATTACATAGTAAGAATCTGTAAGAGGTATTATTTCATTGCGACATTAACTTATTTCTATATGGGTGTGTTGTCATGTTACTAGATACTAACCATGAACTTTCGGCTAATTCGCTTCATGCCACTAAGAAAGAGGCCTAGAGGGTCATGCACTAAGTGTATTGACAAACTCAATTAAATAATATATTATTGTTTATTATTTAATAAGTGGAATAAATATTATTCTGGAACATGGTTTAATAATTATTCATGTTTTCTTGGTTTCACATATTCCATCACCAGTTATTTGAGAGAGTATTATGTGAGAAGAATATATAATAAATATTTATTTATAATTTAGTGAATATAAAATTTATTTATTAATTAGTGAATAATGTACTGATATTATTCATTAAATAAATAATCAATATTAAATGCCTGATAAATATTATGTAGGAATTGAGGACCGATTTTATAAGTTTAGTGAGAAATAATATATATATTGAATATTATTTTATTAAATAATATTTAATTTAATTCTAAAGTTAATCTCGTATCAAGAAATATTATTTTTAATATTATTATTATTATAGACATGGGGTTCTACAAGGATTAAATAAATATCAAGAAATTATTTATTTCTAACCCTAGTTGTATATAAACCAAATTATATTATCTTTCAAGAGTGCTAATTCATTTTGTTGTTCATAAAGAAATTTGGATGATCCTCTCAAAGATCTAGAGATATCCCTTATACAATAATGCTATCAAGAACATAGAGTGATATTTTTCCACCTTCTACTTTCGAGTTAAGAGAGATTAAATATAATCCTCTCAAATAAATTCTTGGGGAGATCAAAGAAAAACAACACAAGTGATATGATCTGTCCTGCTAGCACCCATAGAATCCTAAAATAATTCTTGGAGATTTTTGGAACACATGTGGATAACTACTATAGGGAATATAATCTTGATTCCTACAATGTAACAATGGTATGGTGTAGATCCTTCACCAGATCCATCAATGAGGAAATAATTTGTCACAATGTAATTATTTAATTTCTTATTTTAATTATAAATAATATGTGGAGATCCTGCTCTTTGGTTCTGTTTATTTATCCATTTTCTATATTCTTTGATTCAATTATGTTGATCATAGCATTTATCATTGTTTAAATCTTGAATCAATTATTGATCATGAAAAAATTGTTGGGCATGACCCATCACATGCTTCTGTTATGGCCAGAATCTTTGAGTGGTATCAGAGCAGGTCATATAATTATTTATAATTATATAAAGGTCATTGATTAATTTATGAATTTTTTATTAGTTTTCAATTAAATTTTAATCATTCTTTAATCTGAATTACAATATATACTTTCTTCCTATTCATTTCTTATAAATATTATCAAATTAATTAATTTTATGAACGAAATAAATTTGAAGATCTCATATGGAGGTTTTAAGGAGTCTAGATGGATAACACAAGAGGTACATGATGTGTACTAGTGTTTAATGAACCAATAATTAATTCATAATTAATTCATGGAATCTTTATTTATTACATATGGTGAATTTGATTTTACACCGTATGTTGAATAGGCCATCCCGGCACACGGTTAGCCGAAGTGAATGCTTTGTAACTTCAGTACACGATGTGTAGTCCCTTATTGGTATATGGGCCATGTATTCTATTACCTATCCTATATGATTGGTGGTCATGTAACTCAGACAACACATGTCGTGTATCCCATGTACACGTCTTATACTCCAATATTTTTCATGGCACGATTACATGAAAAATCTCTATGCATGTGTCACAAATATATGGTGAGAATAATACACACCATGTACTTTTACCAAATTACGTAGAATTAAAATAAATTTATTATACTATTCAAACCTTATCAATATATACTTGTGTGTGGTTATTAAGTTAATAGGACATGCCATGTAACGTTTTTTTCATATATATAAATGTCTAATTAATTTTTGTGTAATGTTTAGATCTATATATCATGTATAAGTCATATTATAGTTATTAATCTACATGAATTGAAGCATTGCACATTATGTAAAAATAAAAAAAATCATGTAAACCAAGTGATCATTAAGTTGATAGTACACATCATGATATTACAAGATAAGTAATGTATGACATGTTTTGCAATATTAAACAGTATAAAAGTATAATACACATTGGGTAATTTGGATGGGTGTTCATCATGTTTCCTCCAAGGTATATTTTTTAACACAAATAATTTTATTTATTATTTTAAAATTATGATCTATGGGAATCTCAATGAAATTTAGATGATAATTAAGATAAAATAATTGATTAATTAAATATGATAATTAATTAACTTGACTGTAATTTATCTTAAATAAAAATTATTTGAATTTAATGGTAATTTTAATAAATGTGTAATTTGTTACATGAAAGTTTATTATCATAATCCTAGACTAGACCTTTGTATGTGATTGGTTTCATTTAATTTATTATTCATCTCTTATCTCATTATATAAGGTCATATGTTCCCGTGTTTCCTTTTATGTAAAACCCTTAACCAATTATTTGGTTCCACTCAACTACATGTGGGTAAAAGAATATTTAATAGATGGATAACCCAAGATAGCAGAGTCATTTCATGTTTATATTTGAGAGGAAACTAATCCAATAGATATATATAGGTGGACTGGGGGAAAACTACAACACGAACCTTAATTGGTTCAAGGTGATTTTCCCCTAGGTCAACGGTTAGTTTATCATACTTTAGATAAAATAAAAATTTGTAAAGTCTCGTGATCATACCAATTTATTGTTTTATTTATTTCAAGTTTCATGGTTATTTTATTATTTATGTTTTTTCATGATCACATGAATTAATGAATTAACAAGCATGCAAGATGGAACTAGAATAAATTTTCTTATGTGTAAATATTATCTAAGACATGTTTAATCACTTAATTAAATATAATTAATATTAAAAAGAATGTAATAAATATAATAATTGGAAATTTACACATAAAATATAAAATAAATAAATTATATATATTAATTCGGTATATCCTTCCATTACTTCAATTAAAATCAAACCATAGTTCAAAGTGCTTGACCAACCAATGTTGGTGTGCTTTCAATTATTGGGAAATTCTAAATTAAAGTTTTGGGTTGACTTAACATAGTTCATATCAATATTTGACTACCAAAGTAGTACTTGGTTTAACTGAGAGGAAAGGGTTGAGGAAATCCAATTTAAGGATTTCAGGATTAGGGAGTCCACTCAACAGAATAAGGAACTATGAGTTAATGTAGTAGGAATTTGGAATGCCTACCTAAAACCCTTCAAATAGAATGACAAAAAAATGTTATGGTGGTGAGAAGGGTAAAATGGATCCTTTCCACTATAATGTCCAAGAAAAAAAATTGAATTCAATGGTGAGGGATATTGGTTTTTTATAAAATAGGGGGAGATTAATAAATATAATATTTATTTATTTGTCTAAATTTTATCAAATAATTTCTAAAAATATAATCATATTATTTGTAGAAATAATAATAAAAATGACTTCAAACATATCACTATGATCTATGCTTGATAATGATAACCTTATCACCAAAACAAATTTCAAACATTGGAAAAGGATTTTATGTGTTATCCTACACCATAAAGGAAATTGTATGTGAAAGAATAACTTATTCCTAATTCACCTAGTAATGAGGATAGTGAGGAAGAGTTTTCTATCCATGGGAATAATTTCAATGATGTTATAGATGTTCAATGTTTCATGTTATCATCCAGAAATAATGATCTTTTGAAGAAACATGAGGACATGGATTTTTATAGCATGATATCTCACATTTAGGATCTTTATTAAGTGAAGGGGGTACGAGAGAGATATGATATGTAAAATGTAGTATTTAAAACTAATATTGGCAATTCTAAAATAGCTAGGAATAATATGGTCAATCTTATTGGCTACATTGAATACTTGGACATCTTAGAGATTAAATTCACAGATGAGTTTCACATAGATCTCATACATTCCTCACTACCCAATACCTTATCTGGTTTTATTGTTAATTATAAATTGAGAAATAATGAGAAGAGTATTTAAAGACTTCATACTCAGATTTGGGAAGTGGATAAAGACATGAGATGTGACAAATTTTTGGTCCTTATGGTGAATGATAAAGGTAAGAACAAGGTTAATGGGGCCAAGACTCAAAATAATTATAAATTTCTAGAGCACCATCCTTCTAAGAAGAGGAAAATCTATAAGTAGGGAAAGGAAAAGGTGGTAGTATGTTTTCAATGTGAAATTAAGGACACTAGAAGAATAAATGCACCCAGAATCAAGGAGAATATACAGGTACATTCATTATCAAGTTTAATATTTCAATATGTACATATTGGGTGTTAGATATAGCTTGTGGTGCTCACAATTGTATCCAAATGCAGAAACCAAGTAGATTCTGAAAGATTGCTAGAGGATAGGTTGATTTTCAAACTACCAATGGTGTGAGTCTAGATTTTATATCCATTTGTGACTACCAACTTTCATTTCCAATAGGTATGATATTGGTTTTAATAGATTAATATTATGTACCAATGGTTACCAAGAACATAATTTCTATGTCATGCCAAGATGCAGATGGTTTTATTTTCAAGTTTTGAAATAAAAATTGATTATTTTATAATCACAACATATGTTATGGTATGGAACATTTAAATAACGGTCTTATGGATTAAGTTATTAAAACAAGTTATTGGAAATAGATAAATAATTGTGTTCACACGAATCATATAATGCCTAGCTATGGCATCGCCATCTTGGTCATGTAAACGAGAAGATTTTAAAAAATCTATATCGAGATGGTTATTTAGACAGTTCTATCCTAAAACCACTTGAATGATTTCATTCTTGTTTACAAGGAAAAATGACCAAATCGTCATTCAGTGGACATGGTTAAAGGGCTATTGAGATTAAAGGATTGGTACACACTAATTTGTTCGGACCATTTATAGTAAAATCTAGAGGTGTATATTCTTACTTTATAACTTTTATTGATGAATTTAGTAGATATTGATGTGTCTACTTGATGAGGTATAAGTATGAGTCCTTCGAAAAATTCAAATAATTCAATAATGAATTATAGAATCTACTTGGAAGGAAGATAAAGAAGCATTGATCCGATCAAGGTGGTGAATATCTTGACCAAGAGTTTATCTACCTTTTACTAGATTATAGGATCCCCTCACTCCACCTTACACACCATAGTGGAATGGTGTTAGTGAAAGGAGTAAACGTACCTTGTTAGACATGGTAAGGTCAATGATGAGTCATGTAGATCTTTCATTATGCTTTTATGGATATGCATTACAAACTACAGAATACACACTAAATTGAGTACCAACTAAAGACAAAAATGCAATTACCTTTGAGTTATGGAGTGTAAATAAACCCATTTTTTTACATAAACATGTTTGGGGGTTGTTAGTCATTTGTTAAGGCCTTCTACAGTAACAAACTATCACCCGGGGGAATCAGGTGTATCTTTATAGGGTATCCCAAGGAAGTAAAGGGATACTATCTATACAACCCTCATATAAGAAAGTTATTGTCACTAGAAAAATCATCATTCTTTAGATGGATCACATCCTTGAAAATTATAGTGGTATAAATATTGACTTTAATGAAGTTGATGCATAACATACACAAGAGTTGGTAGAGTAACAGATTCCATAATTCTTCATGGAAATAGTAGTTCATGAAACATAAGTACTAAATAAGAGAACTAGAGAGGTAATAGAACTATAGAGATATGGTTCTCTATTCACTAGTGATGTTGACTCATTATTGTTTTAAAATAATGAACTTCTATCCTACAAATAGGAAATAGAGAGTTCAGAAGTTGCAAGATGGAAAGAATCCATGAATTCTAAAATGGATTCCATGTATCAGAACCAAGTTTGGGTTCTGTTCAATGCTTGAGTTGATGTAAATCACATAAGGTAAAAATGGGTATTGAAGAGAAAATATAGACATGGAAGGTAAGTTAGATACCTATAAAGAAATTATAGTGGCTAAAGGTTTTAAACACTGTCAAGGAATTGACTACAATTAAACTATTTCACCAGTTACCATGTTTATATCTATCATAATTATACTTTCTATATAAACTTAACATGACTATAAAATTTGGTATATATGTAAAAAAATTCCTTAATGAGAACCTTCATGAAGATTTATACATTACATAACCAAAACGGTTTGTGACTATAGTTGATGCCAAAAGGATTTTTAAGTTTTACATATCCATTTATGGATTTATGTAATCATCTAGTTCCAAGAACATTTGATTCCATGAAGCTATAAAATAATTTCGTTTCATTAATAATGAATATGATCCGTGTGTTTACAAATGGTTTAGTGGGAATGAAATCATTAATCTAGTAGTATAATTTGATGGCATATTACTTATTGGAAATGATATACCAGTCTTATAGACTATTAAGGATTGGTTAAATCAGTATTTCTCCATGATGGACATAAGTGATGCAACCAATATTCTAGAGATCAATATCATTCGTGATAGATCCAAGAGGCTTATTAGACTAATTCAAAGTACATATCTTGACCAGATACTAAATTAATATAGTATGGAACAATATCAGAGGGGATTGGTTCCAATATCACAAGGTATACATCTTTCTATGAAAATGTGTCCTCATATACAATAGGAGAAAGTGAGAATTAGTAAGATCTTATAAACATCAATAATAGGATCAATCATTTATTCCATGTTATGTATTATACTTGATATTCCATATGCATTGAGCATGGTAGGCAGATATTAAGATGATCCAGGATAACAACATTAGTCTACTATTAAATCAATCCTTAAGTATCTAAGAAGAACTAAGGATATGTTCCCAGTGTATGGAGAAGACAAGGAGTTGGTCACAAAGGGTTATACTCATGCAGGTTTTTAAAAAGATCATAATGATCCGATGTTGCAGTCATAATATGGTTTTTATATAAATGGAAGAGTTGTGGTTTGGATGAGTTCAAATCATCTGGTTGTCACTAATTCTACATCGGAGTTAGAGTATGTAGAGGATTTTTATGTATCCAATGAATTCGTTTTTATGTAGAACTTTTTATAGGATCTTTATGTGGTACCAAACAGTAAATACCCTATCACATTGTATTGTGAGAATACTATAGTGGTGGCTCTTGAAAAATAGTCAATGTCACGTCAATGGATAAAGCACGTACTCTAAAAGTATCTCCACTTGAGGGATTTCTAGTACTGGGGTGAATTTTCAGTAATAAAAGTTCCCACAGAAGAAAATTTGGTGTACCCCTTGACTAAAGTCTTATCCTAATAGAAGAATTAGTATCATGTGAGAGATAGTGTACTAAAGGTTGTTAGCAGTTTTCTCTGGTGCAAGTGGGAGTATGTTGGAGTTTGTTAGAACCAAATTTTTTGTGATTTATGATAACATATATTCATTATTTTTAATATTAATAATATTTATCACATCTTACTTATTCTTATGTGTTAAATAGTATGTGATAATGTCCTAAGAGTATCTTTCACACTGAGTGGTCATAACAGTTCCCAACTATGATGAGAACCCAAAAGTTCCATGACTATTATTAAATACATGTTTTATATATGGATGATATCTTTTGATGGAAAAAATGAAATTGGCTATCAAAGGTGGAGACTCATTTGACTTTGGGGTGCCTTCTCATGGTCTACTCAGTAATATCCAGTGTAGGATATTATGAGAACAAAACCCACCAGTAGAAAATTCACATTTAAAAGTTTCATTGGATTTTCATATCTAAAGATGTGTGTATTGAACCTAAGACTTTAATATGATTATTAATGATCGCTATAAGTCATGTTTTTGATGTATTTATAAAAACCATGATCACATATGTTCATGGTGAGATACTATATATTGGGTTCATCATAAGTAATATTTCATTAATGAGTAATGTGAGAAATGATTTGTACCTTCTATTATTTAATAGAATTTGATATCTAAGACCCTTTTATGAAAATAATATAGCCTAAATAAATCAATGGCCATGGTGTTCTATAGGCAAGTTCAAATTTTTTAAATTCAAAGAAATAGACATCGAACACATAGGTTGATGGAACCATCATGCAACCTTCTTGATTAGATATATCATTTTAAAGGGATAATATTACACAGTAAGAGTCATTTGAGTTATTATGTCACCACAACATTAACTTCTTTCTATATGGGTTCCTTCATGTGTTGTTAGATATTAACCATGAACTTTAGGATGTTTTGTCTAATTCCACTGAGAAAGAGGCCCAAAGGGTCACACACTAAGTGTATCCAGAATCTCAGTTAAATAATTTATTATTATTTATTATTTAAAAATTATAATAAATATTATTCCCATATTTGGTTTAATATTTATTCATGTTTTTTTGGTTGCATATATTCTATCACCAATTATTTGATAGAATATTATGTGAGCGGAATATTTAATAAATATTTATTTTCTATTTAGTGAATTTACTCTTTATTTATGTATTGGAGAATAATATAGTGATATTTATTTATTAAATAAATAGTCATTATTCAAAATTTAATAAATATTATGGAGGAATTGTGGACCGAGTTTATAGGTCTGGTGAGATATAATATATATGGAATATTATTTGATTAAATAATATTATCTTTAATTCACAAGTTAAGTTCATGTTGAGAAATAATAATATTATTATTATTTTAGAAATGGGGTTTGAGAGGAATTAAATAAATAATAAAGGGAACTTGTGTAATTATTTATTTCTAAACCCATCAGTATATAAACCAAATTATATTATTTATTGGGAGAGTTGATTCATTTTTTTGTGCACAACAAAATCTGTAGAACCATCTCGAATCTCTAGAGAGCTCACTTCTCTAAGAATTATCTTAAGATTAGAGATCAATCTTCCTCCACCTTCCACTCTTGAGTCAAGGGAGATCAAGGAGAATCATTTGGAGGTGATTCTTAGGATGATCAGAGGCAAACAACACTAGCGATGAGAGCTTTCATCCTAGTAACCAGAGATTTCAACGACAACATTCGGAGATTTTTGGAACACATGTAGTTCACCACTAGAGGGAATCTAATATTGATTCCTACAATGAAATGATGGTATGATGCAGATCCATTGTTAGATCCAATAACAAAGAAATAATTTTTCAGAAGGTAATTCTTTAATTTCTTAAATTAATTATAAATAATATGTGACAATCTTGTGCTACAGTTCTAGAATTTATCCACTATCTATGTTATTTAATTCAATTCTATTGATCATGATGTTTATCATCATTTAAATCTTGGATTAATCATCAATCATGATAAAAAATAAAAGTTAGGCATAACCCATCACATGCTTCCATTGTACCCAGAACCTTCAAGTGGTATTAGAGTGGGTCACATAATTATTTATAATTATTCAAAGATAATTAATTAATTTATTCATTTATTATTTGTTTTAAATTCTTGTTTAGTAATTATTTAATTCAAATTGAGATATATTATTTATTCCTCTTTATTTATCATAAATATAATCAAATCTATTAATTTTATGAATGAAATAATTTTAAATATCTCATTCATAAGTTCCAAGTAATATGGTTGGATAACTCAAGAGTACACACCATGTAACCCGAACGTACATTTCATGTACTAGTGTTTAATTCACCAAGAATTATTTGGAATTAATTCCATTCATGTGTATTTATTACACTTATGAATTTAATTTTTCACCGCATGTTGACCAATCCATCCTAGTGCATGGTCAGCTAGAGAACACACTGTGTAACATCCGTACACAGTGTGTAGTCTTTTAGTCAAATATGGGGAAAGTATCTTCTTATACGGTTTACATGACTATTGGTCATGTAACTCAAAGTCCACATGTTGTGTAGCCTATGTACATGTCGTTTACTCCAAAAAAATCATGGTATTGTTACATGTTGATTCCCTAGGTGGGTTCTATAGATAGACGATGATAATAATACACATCGTGTATCTTAATTGTACATGTCATTTACTTTTATCAAAATTATGTAGAATTAAAATTAATTTATTATACTATGTAAACCTTATCAATAAGTACTTTTGTGTGGTCATTAAGTTGATAAGACATTCCATGTGATGGTTTTTTTATATATATAAATGTTTAATTAATTTCTAGGAAATTTTTTGAACTAAAAATAGTGTATAAGTCATATTAAAGTTATTACTCTACACTTATTGAAGAATTACATTATACTTAAAAAAATTTAAAATATGTGATCATTAAGTTGATCATACACATAATGATATTACATGATAAGTTATGTATGCCACATGTCGCAAGAGTAAACATTATATGAGTATAATACACATCTTTTAGTTTGGATGGGTACTCACCTTTTTTCCTTCAAGGTACATTTTTTTACATAGATAATTTTATATAAATTTTTTTAGTTTTTTTAATTTATGATGGATAAGAATCTCAAGGAAATTTATTTGATAATTAAGACAAAAAAATTATTAATCAAAGAAGATAATTAATTGATCCGAGTGTTATTTGTCTTAAATAATAATAATTATAATTGAATGATAATTTTATTAAATATGTAATTTATTTCATGCTTGTGGATGGTCAAGATTCTGGTCGGACCTTTATATTTGATTGGTTTCATTTAATATATTATTAAATTAAATTTTTGAATTACGTGTCATCTCTCCTCTAATTATATAAGGGCCTATGTGACCATGGTTTCTTTTATGTAAAAACATTAACCAATCCTATGGTTCCCCTCACCTTTATATGAGTAAAATTATATGTAATGGATGGAGATCGCAATCTAGTGGAGGTAGTTCAAGTTTGGATTTGAGTCGAAACCAATCTCAACTAAGGCATTAGTAGAAGTTTGTATTTCAAGAAGGTATAGTTAACCTAAGTTCCCATGTGTTTGGCCTCATTAACAGCTCCCATAAGTTCAAAAACCCAACCACAAAAGACACACTATGAGAACTCCCATTGATAGATACCACCTCTACATTATCAAACTAAGAAGATTAGAATTTATCAATAGATCCAAGAAAAATAGATATATCCATATAAATTCTGAGGTTTTTCCAAATAAACTTTTCTCATCCCTTCATTAAATATATACTCTACTGTTTCCATATCTTTTTGGGAATGAATATGTTTTAGAAAATTGAATGTACAAAACAACCTCAAACTTGAAGGGGTTAAGACACAATGTTCTAACTCACCAATCAGCCTGATGTTAGAATATAACTTATTTTGTTCTTCATCAATAATGTCCTTGATAAACCTCAAGTGATATATTGCCTCAAAAAATCTCAAAGCAAGATATGGGCACCGTAGGAAGTAGAGAGAACTGCACGGCCAGTTTTCTTTCCAAAATAATATATCACCATGCCCTATGATACAGGCACTCAATAGTATGTATCTCATACATACTTGATGAGTCTTATTCATATTAATTACTTATGTATTTACTTTAATTTATCATAAAAAGTACAAGAATTTAATCAAGAACTCATGTTGAATAATTTTATGCATTAACATTGATTTATTTAATAAGAAATGGTCTAGTATTTAAAATGGGTCTGATGGACTAGAGCACGGGGCATGTGATATTTCACAAAGAGATCGAATGAAACCCCGCTATCTAGAATTACTATTTAGTGTAGTGATTTTATCTTCAAACATTCCATTAATCATTCTTGTGAGTCTTAAATTAATTTTTCATTATGTGAAAACATCGTGAAGCCAATACAATTATCTAACTATTAGTATGTGAATAATAAATATTCAGATAGTATAAATATTAACACACACACTTTCATTTTTATTAATAAATCAAGGATCTAATATAAATTCTAGAATTTTGAGGTGATATCAATACTGGAAATACAGTATAAGCATAAAGAAAATTAATATATGATCATTATGAGTAAATGAAAATAAAAAAAATAAGAAAATGGATCTTACTTTATTTTTTAAAAAGGTTCATAATATTAAATAAAACTCAAATTATTATGTTTTTTCCTCTTTTCATGTCCACTAATAATATTAATAATCACAAAATTAGTGGGACTCACTTCTAATTAGAGTGATGCTAGATATTACAATGGAAAAAATGGAAGTGAGCATGAGGATACACTAGAGAACCACTCAAATGAGAAAAAATAGAGAACCACTCTAAGAACCAAAATTGCATTATCACAACTGAGTGAATGAATCTTCTCCTCCTTATTATTAATAACTAAAGGGTAACCTTTAGAGTATTTAATGGTATCTAAAAAATATAATCCTTAATCACACATTTCCATGTGAAATAATTAAGCTCTAGAGTCCCTTTGGTGAATTTAATATATACTAAAAGTTTCTAAGGTGGGAATCCACTAGGTAGGTACATTAATGAGCCACCAAATATGTTTTATCAAGAAAAAGAGGTGATTAAATGAACTTTTAAACTATACCTGGGAGATTATCTTATGTGTTAGTCCTTAAAGGTCTGTTACTTTAATCACAAACCAAAATCCCATTTGATATTTATTATTTATTATTGTTTAAGTATTAATATATAAATAACCCGTTGTTTTTATTATAAAAAGAATGAATTATTAAATTAAATACCAAATATTTTATTAAATATTTCAAATAGTCTAAATACATATCTCATTCTTTTTTGTGATAAAAAAATATTTTAATACATGGAACAATAACATTGGCCCAATTAATCCAAATTTGAATTATTTTATGAGTGACCCTAAGGTCCCTTTATAAATTTGGAAATAATTATGAATTTCAATCATAATCGTACTTAATAGGGGTATCTAGGAACTCATCAGAGCTATTTAATTTACCAAGGGGATTGGGATGATCAAATCTATCACATATTCATTATCAATGTTAATTTATCTTCAACATAAATATTATAAATGAGACATGAAAAATAGCAACCCCATATATCTTATCTATTTTAATCAATTCTAGAGTTAACTAAAACATATATAATTACATCACATATAATTATTTTTGAATGGTTATGAACTTATTCAAAACTCAATTGAGGGTTGTGACGTCATCAACCCATCATATGGGTGGACACATAATATATTGGTTGATCAATTACCTTACTTGATTAATAACATACTCAATCGCCTTATGTTAAGATAAATTTTCAAATGTATTTAATAGAGGAATAAAACTATAAAATTCACAAGTCATGTGACTTTTCACAACATTAAGTTGAAGGATGCATAGCCAATGTCCACTTGAGAAAGACTAGTGATGCATATAACAATACATATAGTGTAATTTAAATGGGTTGATCCAAATATTAGTTCACCAACTTGTATTATATGGGTGATTATTTTTATCTCTATGAAAATGATCCTAATCATAATAAACTTAACATATAATCAAAACCCAACATGTTGATTATCAATTAGGGATAACATGATAAAAATATATTATAAGGGCATGCTGTCATATCATCTTCCATATTCTATAAAACAAACACAAATAAATGAATATAATTTACATTAATGTCAATTAAATGATACAAAATATCCATAATACAAACGAATTTAACTAAAATTATGGAAAAGGTGCTAAAAATCTCCAACTTACACTTAATTTAGTCACCCATGTATATTATACATAGGGTGATAGAGTGGATTTCATTATTTTGTTCCATTAGATTATCTGTTAGGGGATTTACAATATTATACTCTATATGAACTTTATATGTCCTGGTATTTCCTCTATTAATAGTTTATTTGATGATATAAAATTGAAAAATAATGTGTTTAGATCTCTGGTGAGTCTTAAGTTCAATAGTTTTTATAATTGCTCCATTATTTTCATAGTAGAGTTAAATTGGATGTATGATGATTTGGACCACCCCTAGTTAATCATGAACTAATTTGTGTAAAAAGAAAATCTTTTCACATTAGATGTTGTGACATATTAAACTTATATTATATAATAAAAACTTCTAGTTTCATGTAAATCTTTCATCTTATTAATCCACTATGAGAAAAAAAAACCTCAATAGAAATACCAAGTCATTTTTATAGATTTTTAAAGAAACATATGTGTAGCCTCTCACAATGATCTCTTACTCACCACAAAAAAATAATAATATATATTTATTTATTCTTAAGTACATAATGATATTCTTCATAGGTACCTAATGATTTTTATCAATATTTTATAAGGAGTTACATATCATGATTAATGAATAAGATGCATCAGTACAAATAAACAACCTAACATCCATGATTAATCCAAAAGGTAAAAGGTATATAAGCTTACTAATGTGTTCTTTCTCTTCAAGTGTTAAAGGGAATTCTTTCTTTGAAATAATTATTCCCTGAAAAATTAATAAAGAACCCTTTTTAGATTTTTATAATCTAAACATATTTAGAACATTAACTATAACATCATGTTACTGGTTTTTAGGTTTCCATTGAACCTTGTTTTATTCCCTTTTGGTTGGATCTTGTTTATGGGTGATTTATGTGGAATTTGGAACTTTTTGGATGTTCTTTGGGTTGTGTATGGTTAGTGCATGGTTTCCCAAATTGTGTGCTACCCCAATGAAAACCGTGAAACCCTGGATAGTGGTGGTATTCAAGGTTGGTGCATGGTTTGAAAAAACAAGTGCCCACCTAGTATATTTCATGCACCCTAGTATAGGGGTGCATGGTCAGGGTGCACGAATTGTATAATTGTGTGACCCTTCCCATCTAACCATTTGAATGGGGATTTTTATTCCTAAAAATTATTTAAAATTATCTAGACCCTTGGTTTAACCCCAGATCAACCCCAATTCAACCTAAATCATTTTTATATTCTTTAGAGGCTCTCAAAAATCAATTTTCTCCCCTAAACCCTTTCCTTAGTGGATTTAAGTTTGGAGGATCTCATTCGATCTTTTTTGGGTAAGTGATTCTCCTCTCATGTGTCTTCTCCCACTATTTCTTTCTATCCTACTTATAGAGTGATAGATTATTGTGTTGTTGATGGATATAAACTCCATTAAATTGAATCTTGAATCTATGTTTGATTTCTTAATATCTATCAGCGTCGTTATTCATTGGAAAATCCCATTGTGGGTGTTGATATTTGAATCCATGATTAAAGGTAGGTGGTTCCATTTGAGTTTTGCAATATAATTAAACCTTAATTTGATTGATTTGATTTAAATCACTTTTAATTGATTTATGAAAAACCCAATTTGAGATTAATTGGAATTGTAATTTTAATGGAACGAATTTTGAGAAAACCCCCCAATTCCATTGGAATTGGAATTTGGAGAATATTTTTCAAATTGATGGAATTGATAAATTGATTAGAGAACTGTTTTGAGAAAATTTGATTAAATATAAATAATGAAAACTTATGATTGGTTTTTTATTAAAAAATAATGAAATGATTAAAACCCATGTTTTGGTTTTGAAATTGAAATGGCATATTGAAATTGGAAATTGGAAAATTGAATGGTGAATGATTTTTTATTTTAAATGAGATGATTTTCCCATTATTGATTGATTGATTTAGCACATGCGAACCTGGGTAGTTAGTGGGTTATTTGGGACAAGAATTCTAGGATGATTATTCCCTAGTAATATATTGACAATGAAAATGCTAACAAAAACCTAGTTTGGTGCATTTTATCCCCGATGGGATGTTAATGATTCTTATTTATCCTAAGCCTATGGGATGTGTGTACACATATTATTTCATTCCCTGATATGAGATGTGTGAGGATCCTATAACTAAAAACTATCATACCATAGATAATATTACCATGGTGGTTATTGTGATTGTTTTCATTATATATTCCATTAATTTATAGAACTATTTTATTCACAGTAGTTTATTTATATAAACTATTTTATATAAAATTTTTATTAATCCATGTTTGAAATGTTTTCCATCATTTTGAAATAAAAGCATGTTTTGTTTAAAATTTAAAAATTTTCTACCATTCCCTACTTTATTAAAATTGAAAGCATGATTTGGTTTAATATTATAGAATCTATTATGGAACACTTGGTTAGACCCTACTAGTATTTATAGCTCACACACTGCCTTTTCCTTCAGTCTTTTATAGATTCTCTTCATCCAGGTCTAAGAAAAGGGAAATTTCCTCTTAGAGGAGGTGGATATTCTAGATTCTTTGGGGATTGGAGTGATGTTTCCTTTAGGATTTTTATCTTTATTATAAGTAATTTTATGATGTACTATTTTGGATTTTGATATACTTGTTTGGTTTCTGGTACTTTCTCCTTATGGAGTGTTGAGCATACTAACTTTTTTATTTATCTTCAACTGTTTTTGTGGAAAATAATTACCTCTTTTATCCTGTATGATGCTATATTATAGTCAAAAACTCATGGGGATAGGGAATTCCCTTCAAAAAATGTTAACTCTGGATCAAGTATTAGGGTATCTGGGTATCTGGGTGGGTTGAAAACAAATTGGTATCAAAGGTGCAGGTTAAGAATCTTTCCATCATATCAGTATGAAGTTTGGGTTGTCTTTTGGGACTTAGGAGCTAGTTACAAGTGAGTACCATGCCAGATCTCATCGTAACTAGCCTTAAGTAACCATGGGTGTTTCAAGAAATTAATCTTGAGGGATAATTTTGTTTAATTGTATTATTTCCCCTATTTTTGATTTAGATAGGTTAAAATAAAAAACATGGTATCTTCTCTGATGGGATTAATTTTCCTAATGATCTTGTTTGAGTCATTGATCTAAGTAATCTCTTGATGTATTCAATGTTTTTTTTTTCAAATGTTTTGTACCATTATTCCTCTAAAAATACATGTGAATTGGATCCAGGAGGAAGCTGTTGGTAAACCCCAATGAGAAAATCCTCTTATGGACCATAATCTTATTGAGATTATTATGAGTGTTACCCAATCTCTGGTATAGGCACTTGTACCCATTCCCATTCAAGATTCAATTGTGGAACCTCATAGGTATGAATATTTGGATCATTATTATGAGTTATTTCTCTAGATAATTAGATAATTACAAGGATAAAATGATCCCCGAGAGGATAACGATTGGTTGAGAAATATGTATTTTTGTTTCAATTCTTGGAGACTTCTTCTTTGATTAAGGTGAAATATGTCACCTTCAAGCTATAAATACATATTAGGAGATAGTGGGACTAGATGGTTATAGAAAATAAGCATGAGGTTTTAGAGAGGAAGGACTTCAAGGTCCTTTTACCTAACTAGTTATATCTAGATTCTATGGTATTTTCTAAGGTTTTAGAGTTTTTCAAACTTGATCAGGTTGATAGGATCATGATGAAGTGTAAAAACTGCATTATCATGCTTGTGTAGTTTGCACCTGAGATTATATCAAATGAGAATATGAATACTCAATAGTTTGAGATGGGTATTCGATATGATATTCATTATTAATTTTTATTACTAAATCTCACTTATTATGCTAACTTGTTGTATTGGTCTTTAATGGTTAAACTTGATCTAGATGGTAATTTTGGGTTGATGGGAGTTCATTATTCTCCTAGTGGGATTTCTCTAAGTTTATTTAAAGGAAAGAGGAAGTTTGATAAGTCTTGTGGTGGATCTCAATAGAAGGGTTCTTATAGACATCCTTTTGTGCCTAGCATAGGACCTTTGACTAGCTTATAGTGTAGTAAGGTTAGGAATTTGAAACTGGTTTACACTAAGGTATCCAAGATTTATAGTTTCTGTTGACACTCAATTTACTTGAAGAAGTTATGTTATATATTTTCGGATCCATGTAGTGGAATGGGATCATCATCACCTAAAAAGTATTGTAGTGTAATTAGATGCTTCTTGAGCAAATGGGTTCTAGACATAGGCATCTATAATGAAGCTTCTTCATGCACTGGAATAGTCTCTAGAGAAAACTAATATAGGTCTATAGACTATGAGATGTAACATTACTATAGCTTCATCTTTGGTGACTGCTTTATTGGATATTGGTGCATCTCATTCATTTATATCCACTTGTATTGTGAACCTCCTAAATCATCCTAGGAATATTTGATCTTATGTAATGGATATTACTACACCCCTCAGAATGAAGAGAGAACAAGTTATTCTTTGTCCTTATTTTTTTGTCTCTTTATCATAAATTGAGCTTACCTGTAATTTTCTAGTTCTCGACATAAAACCACTTGATTTAATTTTTAGGATAGATTGGATCATTTCTAATAAGGCCTAAATTGATTATTATCATTGACAGGTCTCCTTTATTATTCCTGATGGGGTGATTCATGTCTTTCAAGGAGAATGGGACCCAAGGTTGAGTATAGTCGGAACTTCTTATCCAAATTTGGGTAAAGTAGTATCTATGTTCTCTTTTGATCTGGAGCGAGAATCTTTGAGCAATGATCTCCCTCTAGATTTTTGCAATTTTAATGATTTTTTTCTTTCTGAATTCACTGGTATTACACAAGTAAGGGAGAAAAAAATATCAATTTAGTTATAGGTAATTAATAGGTATTTATACCTTATTAGCGTATGGCACCAGCTGAAATGAAAGATTTGAATATTCGGTTGGATAAGCGGTTAAAGAAAGGATTTATATAACTGAGTGTGTCACCTTGGGCGATTCTTGTTCTATTTTCTAAGAAAGATGATGGAACACTTTTCCTATGTGTTTATTATCTAAAACTCAACCGATTTATGGTAAATTAAAATTATATGTTTCCATGGATTGATGATCTATTTGACCAATTGAAAGAGATGAAGTAGTTTTCAAAGATTGATCTTTGATTTTGTCATCACCAGTTGAGAATAAATGAATCTGACATTCAGAAAACTACCTTCCAAGAAATTATGGCCATTATGATTATGTTTTCATTCCATTTGGTCTAACCAATGCTCATGTAGTCTTTATGTATTTTATGAATAGAATTTTCCATGAGTATCTAAATATGTTTGTGGTATTATTTTTTGATGGCATCCTGGTTTACTATCATTTTGAGGAGGATCATGTGCGCCATATAAGAGCAGTTATGGTATTTTTGAAAAATCATTTACTTTATTCCAATCTTTTCAAGTGTGATTTTTGGATTCGGGAATTGAATTTATTAGAAAACATGGTCTTGGAAAATGATATCTCATTTGATCCTCAGAAGGTGAAATCTATTATGACATGGGAGAAACCATGTAATGTTTTCGAAATTTATAGATTCTTGGTTTTAGTAGGGTATTACCACTGGTTTTTGAACTATTTCTCAAAGTTGGATTCTTTGATGATAACACTCACTTATAAGGGGGTGATTTTTTTTGGGATGATAAATTTCAGAGTTATTTTTTGAGTTTAAATGTATTTTGAATTTTGCATCAGTGTTGACTCTTACGGGGTCATTTAGGGATATGTGGTCTTCTGTGATGCATCAGGTTCGGGTTTGGGATATTTTCTTATTTAGGGTAATCATGTGGTATCCTATGGCTCTCAAAATCTTAGGCCACACGAGAATTTTTATCCAACCCATCAACTTGATCTTTCAGTTCTGATACATGCACTTAATATTTGGAAGCATTAACTTTTCATAGAAAGGTTTGCCATGTATTATAACCACAAGAGATTGATTTATATCTTCTCTCATAAATATTTGAATCCATACCAGAGGAATTGGGTGGAATACCTAGAGTATTTTTATTTCTACATTACCTATACCCTTGGGAAAGAGAATTTCATCATTGATGCCTTGAGCAGGAAACACTCAACCCAGGCTATGAAACATTCCTCAAAAGAGTGTAACTTGATGGATATTTTTTCATAGTTGCGTCTAGGAGTTCATTAAATAGGGATTGAGGTCTTCTTGGATAGTTTTTATTTGAAATCCAATATTCTCAAGATTATTCTTTAGGAACAACAGCTTTATGATAAATTTTGTATCATTAGGGACTCTTTTTATGGTGGGGAGACCGTTATTGAGTGGTATTTCTCCATGGAGGGTATTCTATGTTTTCAAAATCAATTTTTTTCCTTTATATATGAGGAAATTTTTTATGGGGGATTTCCATAATTCCCAGTGGAAAGTGCACCCAGGAACCACAAATATGTCTTATGATATGTGGAGTCCATTTTGGTGGCTAGTTATGAGATAGGACATTGCTAATTTTGTTTCTCATTGTTATAATTTATAATAGTTCTAGGTCAATCACCATATAACTTAAGGTTTTTTTCATCCACTTCCCATGTCGGCTTGGAGGTGGGCTGGTATTTCTATGGACATTGTGGTCGGGTTTCTGGGTACCCCAAGAAAGAATAATTTGATATGGGTTTTGATCGATGGGATGACCAAATCGTCTCACCTTATTCCCACTTTTTATAAAACCAAAATTGAGGAGATGGGAAATAACGATGTGAAAGATATTTTTCATTTTCATGGAGTTCCATCTGTTATAGTATCTAAAAGATATCCTTTTTTTACTTCTCTCTTTTAGAGAGTCCTTTGGGAGGCAATGGGATCTCAAGTACATTTAAGTATGGTATACCATCCATAGATGGATGTCTAGAAAAAAAGAGCTATAAAAATTCATTAGGATACGATTCATGCCTATGTTCTTTACTTTTGTGGAGCTTGGGATGACCATTTGGGACTGTTTGAGTTTTCGTCTAAAAATAGTTACAAATCCATGATTAGAATGGCTCCTTTTGAGGCCTTATATTTTCAACCTTATAAATCTCCATTGTGTTGGTCGGATATTGGAAAAACTTCTATGGTTGGAAGAAGTTTGTTCCAAGAGATGAAAAAAATAATTAATTGATTATTTATATAATTTTGATGAAAAATAGTTGGTATAAATATTCTACATATCTTGATCATAGACCATTGGATTTTTTAGTTGGTGACCATGTGTTTTTGAAAGTTTCAGCTCATTTTTTTCATTGAATACTTGGGGGGAAAGGGAATATTACTCCTCATTTTATAATACCTTTTGATGTTTTTTGTTAGGTAATAAAATTGGGTTAACATTTATAACTTCCACCATATTCGATGTCAATACATGAAGTGTTCCATGTATTTTAGTTACAGAAGTATCTTTCTGAAGCAAATAATATCTTGAGTTGGGAGGATCTTAATGTTGAGCTTGATTTATCTATGACTCAGTATCCTGTCAATATTTTTTATTCTGAGACAAAGGTACTTTAGGGTAGGATTATACCTTTGGTCCATGTACTATAGAATCACGGTTTTGATTCACATGATACATGGGAGCATGGGTCACTAATGACAGGGAAGTGGCATCATCTCTTCGATATGGAAACTTCTTGATAGAATTTTTGGGGAAAAATTTTCTATGGTACAGAGTTTGTAACATACTATTTCTAGTTTTCATGTATTTTTTTACCCTTGTTCAATTCCATTTTGGTTGGATCTTGTTTATGAGTGCTTCAGGTGGAATTTTGAATTGTTTGGAGGCTCATTTGGTTGTGCATGGTTGGTGCACGATTTTCCCAAATCGTGTTCCACCCCAATGAAAACCATGAAACCTTGAATAGTGGGGGTTTTTATAGTTGGTCAGTGGTTTGGAAAAGTGTGCACCCACATAGTAGAAACCATGAACCCTATTAAAGGTCTGAATAGTTAGGGTGCATGAACTGTGCGACTCTGCCAAGATAACCATGCACGAGGGACTTTTTTATTCTGAAAATTTATTTAAAATTCCTAAGACCCCCAGTTTAACCCTTATCAACCCCAATTTAACCTAAATCATTTACCTGGGTTTTTTTGTCTCTCAAATATAGATTTTTGACCCTCCAAATCCCTTTCTTAGTGGATCTAAATGTATCATATCTTGTTCGATATCCTCTAGATAAGTGATTCTACTCTTGTGTGACTTCTCTCACCCTCTCTTTATCTCCTCCTTAGATCATTTAAAATCATCATTTTTATGGATGTAAACTCAATTTAATTGAATATTGAATCTAGGTTTTATTTCTTTATCTCTGTTACCATCTTTCTTTGTTAGCATATCCCATTATGGGTGTTAATATTTAATTCTATGATTAAAGGGTAGTGGTTCCATTTGAGTTTCACCATATAATTAAAACGTGGTTTTCTTAATTAAATTTAAATCACTTTCAATTGATTTATGAAAAACCAAATTTGAGATGAATTATAATTGGAATTTTAATGGCATGGATTTTGGTAAAAAATTCAATTCCAATAGAATTGTAATTTGGGTCGTATTTTTGAAATTAATGGAATTGATAAAATGTTTTGATAATTGTTTTGAGAAAAATGGATTAAATTGAAATGATGAAAGCCTATGATTTTGTTTTTATTGAAAAGGAAGGAAGTGATAAAGACCCATGTTTTGGTTTTGAAATTTAATTATCATATTGAAATTGAAAATCAGGCAATTGAATGGTGAATAATGTTTGATTTGAGATAAGATGATTTCCCAATTTTTGATTGATTGATTTATCACATGTGATCCTGGGTAGTTAGTGGGTTATTTGGTAAAATCACACTAGGATGATTATTCTATAGAAATGGATTAATGATAAAAACACTGACAAAATCCTAGTTAGGTGAATCTTATCCTGAATGGGATATTTATTAATCTTAATCAGCCTGAGCCTAAAGGGAGTTTGTACACATATTGTGGGGATCACTAATATGAGATGTGTGATGATACTATAACTAAAAACTATTGTACAATAGGGAAGATGACCATGGTGATTATTTTGATTGTTTTGATTATATATTCCATTGGTTTATAGAACTTTTTATTCATTCCAATTTATTTATATTAAATGTGTTATATAAAATGTTTATTAAGACATTTTTGAAATGTTTTCCATAATTTTTAAATGAAAGCATGTTTATTTTAATATGAAAATGTACTCTTATTCCCTGTTTTATTAAAATTTAAAGCATGATTTGGTTTATTATTATGGAATATTTTATATAATGTTTGTTAATAACCTGTTGGGCTTTGTATAACACACCCTACCTGTTTCTTTGGGAATTTATATATTTCTTTCTACCATGTCCGAACAAAGGGAAAGTGCCTCTTGGAGTAGGTGTATGTTCTTAATCATCTGGGGCTTAGAGCAATTTTTTTTGGGATGTTTTTATTTCTACTGAGTAATTTGATGATGTGATATTTTGGGTTTTGATATACCTATTTGGTTTTTGGTACTTAATTCTTATATAGTGTTGAGGATACCGACTTTTTTCTTTATATTCTTATATTTTTATGGAAAAATATTTCACACTTATATCTTGTATGATGTTAGGTGCTTGTTTCCAACCCATGGGGATCAGGAATGAACTTCGAGCCATGTTGGTTCTAGATTGGGTATCAAGTTACTGGGGTATCCAAGATGGTTCTTGAAATTACCATTGTATGTGTTTATACCAAAGCTATGAAATAATTTAGATCTATCTCTATATATTTTCATAACTTGTATATATGTTTCTTCACAATGATCATTCATCAATAAGAAATATCCAAATGATTTTTTTTTCTAATTGTAGTGTTGTGATATCATTTGTGATGATAATTGTATCGTTAATATTCAATACTAGAAAAACAACTATCTTACTACTAACCCATTTGTATAAACAAGTTTTATCCTCATTTTTGATAAATTCAAACTCTTTCATAGCTTTATAAAATTGAATATTATAACGAAAATAATCTATATTCCACACATAAAAGGTTTATTGAAACATAAAAATCATATTAACACATATGGATATTCAAAACCTTTAGGTTATATCACATATAAATCCTTAAATAATTGTAATAAATTAATGTGATTTTAAAATCAATTTAATATATCTCATAATAATAATATTTTTTATGTATAAAAGGATCCAAATGGATTTGATGAAATATGATTTATCAAAAATTAAGTAATATCTAGAGAATAAATTTGTAGGGAAATATTATGGTCTACATTATTCATCATAGTCCAAACCATGTCCAAAAAAGTCTAATGTCTCCTTTCAGATACACTATTCAAATATATTATACCAAGATGAGTGAGTTTTGATTATACCAAAATATCTTAAATAGTCATGAAGTTATTAAATCAATTATTTACCATGTAACATATCGTTACCTTATTTTAGGTACTTATACATAATTTTTTATTATAATTTGTTTGGGGATAGTCTTGATATATTTCAGATGAAGTTTGAAAAAGTTGGAGCCTTAAGGAGTTGTACGCAGTTGGCGCAAGGTTAGGGAAAACTATGCATTTTGGGACAGCAAACCATGCACCCAATTGAAATCCCTTGCAAGGTATGAATGGTCTATTCAAACCATGTGGCCAACCTTATAAACTATACACCCTTTAGATAGTTGGTTTTTTTTGGTTGGCACTCAGCTCGTTTAGTCATGCTGCCAAATTGTGCACCCTATCCAAAAGTTCAGTATGGGTTCATAGTTAGGGTGCATGGTTACTAATAACTGTGTGGCCCATGCAGTAAACAATGCATTCAGTTTTTAATTCCAAATAAATTTTAATTAAAAATCATGGGACCCCCATTTAATACTCTAAAAACACTCATTTTACCTTAATATAATTCCTTGGCCTTTAGAGGCTCCTAATAGGTGAGTTTGACTCCTCCAACCTCTTCTCTTTGTGGATCTAAGCATCGGTGATTGAAATTGATCTCTTTATGGTATGTAAATATCCTCACATCTAGTTTCTTCAAATATCCTCTTCTATCCTTCTTAGAGAGTGATAAATCATAATTTTATTGATGGAAATAATCTCCATTTTGATGGATCTTGATTATATGTTTGATTTATTTATCTCCTTCACCTTTTTTTCTCATTGGTGTTCCCTTTGCGAGTATTTATTTAATCGTGTGATTAAAGGTAGTTGGTTCTATAAGGCTTTAAACTAAAATTTAAACCCTATATTGGTTTATTGACTTGAAATGCATTTTTTATAGATTTAAAAACCTTGATTTATGAAGACTTGATGTTTTATTAAAAAAATGGCATGAAATTGTGAAAATCCCTCAAATTTAATGCAATTGAAATTGTTGGGTTGATTTTGAGAAAAATGATGGGTTGAATTGAAGGTGGATTTGATGAAATTATTTGATTTTGATTCTTGAGAAAATTGGCTTAAAATAAAGGATGATTTGAAAAACATGAATTTGATGAAAACCTATGGTTTGGTTTTGAAATAAGAAGGCATGTTGAAACTAAAATTGATAAATTGAACTATGAATGATGAAATGATTTATTTTCCCATGATTAATTTATTGATTGATTAAAGCACATGTGAACCTAGGTAGTTAGTGGGTGATTATGAAAAGTGCACTTGGACCCCAACTCCCTATAAATGCATTTATGGTGACAACAAAAACTAAACCAAGTTCGGAATGATTTCCCATGATGGGTCCCCCAATGAGGTTTTGATTATTTTCCATTAATGGGTCTTCTATTGGGGTATTTATTTTAGTGTTCACACATATCTTGATCTATGATGATGTTTGAGAAGTTTGAGGATATTATTTCTAGAAATTAATATAACTTAGGGCTTATGAGCATGGTGATTTGTTTTTTTTACTTGATTATACTTTCCATTGTTTATGGAACTATTTTATTCATTCCAGCTGATTCATATAAATCTTTTATATAAAATTTTCA
Organism: Viscum album; assembly: GCA_963277665.1. Classification (NCBI taxonomy): domain Eukaryota; kingdom Viridiplantae; phylum Streptophyta; class Magnoliopsida; order Santalales; family Viscaceae; genus Viscum; species Viscum album. Next base: position 1,782,691,033 of record OY728157.1, read on the forward strand.
TTTAATCCTATTTTGACATTTTTTCAATCTTTTGAGTTGAAATCATGTTTTTTTTAAATATGTGAATGATTTACCATGCCTTGTTTTATTTAAATTGAAAGCATAAATGGTTTTTTGTTATGAAATTTATTATGAAATATCTTGGTGGTATCCTACTTGTATCTTTTTCTCATACCCTACCTTTTACTTAGTGCATTTACAGATTATATTATTTTGGGTCCAAGAAAAGGAAAAGTGTCACTTTGAGGTTATTAGTGTACTTGATTCATGGGACCTGAAGTGATGGCTGTGAATAGTGGATATGTGATCCACCTATTACATGGGTTTTATAATCCTTTATTTTGTATATGTTTTGTATTTTGATGATATATTTTTTGGGTATTTTTTTACATATTTAATTCTAGTACTTTCTCCTTGAATACTGTTATCATAACATTCATCTTCTATTGTTTCTTATTTTTTGGAAATACTGTTCCATATTGATCTTGATATGATGTCAGGTTATGGTCACCAACCCATGGGGATATATAATTCCCTTCAATCTATGTTAAGACCATATCGAGTATGATTGTACCAGGGTATCCGAGATGGTTCATGATCAAAGTATTTAAATAAATTTTTTATTTTTATTTTTGTACTTTATTATTGAAAACATTAAATATTTTAAAGAATTAAAATTTTTATTCCATATGATATACATTACCATAAATAATGTAGTTATTATTAAATGTAATGATGTATGGAAATCCACCTTGAGTTACTACACTTATAAGAACACATAAATAAATAAGTATAAGTTTTCATAAATTATTAGATCTTTTTCATTTAACCTTAAAATTTGGTTTGTTCATTTTACCTAATAACTAATATTCACATGTAAAAAATTATTCATAATAATACTAATCCAATAATCTATAAATATAGAGTCTTTGTTCGCCCAACTAGGTTGAACCCTACTAGGGGTGAATCAGGGTATGACAGATTAAAACTACGACCCCTTAGGATATTATTTCATCATTAAATAAAAAATTATTCTCTCTATTTATCATAGCAATGTATGAATAGAAGTTAAAGCATGCATGAGACATAATAATTTTTACTTGTTTCACCTTCACTGGTTTACATCCAAGGATCATACAATAGCAATGTCCCAATTGTACCAAATCCACTAAGGCTCACTACCAAGAATAGTGGTTCGTGCTAGATCTCATATATACCTAGGATCAATTCCTTTACAAAGATTAGGTTCATCTCACTAATTTCCCAAGGGTCCCTCCCTATTTCTCTTTATCTGTATCATAATCAGAGGAAAGGATAATCGTCTTCCTCATCCTTTTCTCACTGCAATTGGAAGGGATCCATTCACAGTCTATGGACTTGAAGTTCCCTTCATTTGCATGAAAACACACATCCTAAACTATAGGTAGATGTTCTATTGAAGTTATGTTTTCACCCATAGATAAAATCCACTTTTCCATGTAATTTTAGTTTACGAAAATTGATTTCGGGAAATATTTCCACCCCTTCGTGAATCACCTTACTTCTTTAGTGAATTGAGTAGTATGATGTGGCATAAGTGCTTCATGAACCACCTCTTCTGTAATCCTCCTCTTCTCCTCAGTGCACCACCTCCACTTACCACCTCTGTGTACCGCCTCCACAAACTGCTTGTTCCCCATGGATTTTTTCTCCTTCATAAACCACTTCCCTTTGCGAGCTTCAGATCCCCTCAAAAACACCTTTGTGGATTATTCTTGTGAACTAATTCACCCTTCCTAGAATACTCCCTCACAAACCACTTCACTTCATGTAATCCTTCCTCATGAACTACTTTCTGACTTAGTTGAATTCTTCCAGAGCGATATTTTTTTCCAATGAAAATCACTCTTGGTAATGATGGTATTATCAGTCCTTATATAGGGTAATAGATCAAAAAACTCACTAATCCATTTTACCCAAACATTCAATGTGGTATAGCCTTCACAACGTACTGCTCCTTCTGTGAACCATTTTCCTTACACGGTCTGTGTACCACCTCTCCTCCTTCACAGTGGTCGATCTCTTCCATGAAAAAAACCCTTCATGGATCCAAAAATCACCACCTACTTTTCACAAATGATGATCCATCTGGTGAACCTCTAGTCTTCCACGACCTATGATCATCCTGTAAACCATTTTCGTTATGTGTTCCATGTACTGTGCTTCTCAATTCATGTACCATCCTTCGTTGACCGCATAAATCTACTATACGGAAATCTACCTTTGCTGAAATTCCTTTTGTATTCCATGAACTCCTTTTCAAAAATACATTCTTTTTCTAAAAACCAAACTCCAAATTTGGGGGCCCAAAAATTTGGTAAACATAAGGAAACAGTGCCACCTAAAACACCTGTTATGGAAAACACCAAACATACTCACTCACGGTCATCTGGATTTGTCAAAAAAAACATAATCATACCCAAAAACACTGAAGGATGCCTTGAGGGATTTTTTCCCAACAATATCCCACTTTGGGTTTGTTAACAACTATTCAAAATTTTATACCTAGTTAAAGCTTATTCTATATTTAACCAGTATTCACTTCTTGTGATTAAGAAAGAGATCAAAGATTTACTCAACACATGCTCTAAGTCCACATGAACCATGATCAGCATGAGAAAAAATATTATAATGAAAATTTCATCAATGAATCACTTCATTCCACTCTAACACCACTCATCTACTTTCATCACAAACCTCATCTATCATGATATATAATCTTTCATCGATCACATAAAGCATCATCATATTTAATACTCCCCCAACATCACTTCTCCCCCTAATAGATTAAACTCGCCTTATCTCACTGCTTCACCTATCAACTTCTCCATATGTCTTGATTAAGACATTTTCTCCCTTCTAATAGTCACAACTTCTCCCCCTTTCCCAATGAACCTGAAGGCCACTCCTTCATGGTCTACCACAGGGTAAAGAATAAAAATTAGCGCATTAGAGAAACAAATACCATAACTCAAGGAGATGAAGTCCTACATCCATGTTTTTTCATGTGTGATGAGCTGAATGGACTCCTATAGCTAGTCAATGCCATTAAAATGCTTCATTGGGTAAAGCCTTTATCATAATATCTGCAACTTGTTGTTCTATAGGAACATACTCCAATTTCACAAGCCCTTTCTCCATATTCTCCTTGATAAAACCATATTTGATTTCAATGTTTTTTTCCTTGAGTGATGGAATAGATTTTTTCTAAGATTTATAGTACTTGAATAATCACAATGGATTCCAATCAGATACTTCACTTCAACTCTCATATCACCAAGTTGTTGCTTCATCTACAATAATTTCATGCATGCTTGAATTTCCAAAAATATACTCAGCTTCTATGGTGATCAATGAAATGAAATCTTGTTTCTTTGTTATCTAAGAAATACACAATCCACCAAGATAGAATGCACCTTCTAATGTTTATTTCCTATCATCTGTTGATCTGAACCAATCTATATTTGTATATCCGAATAACTTTTATTGAAATTTTTCATTGTATATACAAATAAATTACATTATTCCCTTTATATAACAAAGTATTATTTTGACTACAAGCAAGTGGATTTCCATGGTATTTCTTTGATACCATGTTTCTTGACCTGTGGAAAAAAACAATATCTAGTTGTGTCGCTGTTAAGTATAAAATGCTTCTAATGATCTGCTTGTATTCTGTTACATTAACCACTTTTTCTTCATCATCTCTGGAAAGTTTCATTCGAGTAGCTATCGAAGTCATCATATCCTTGTAATTATCTATTCCAAATATTCTCAAAACTTACTTGGAATATTTAGATTGAGAAATGAATGTGTTATCCTTTCCTTTTGTTACCTGTAAACCAAGTAAAAACATCAGTTCACCAATCAATTACAATTCAAACTCTCTTTTCATGAATTTGGAAAACTATCTACACTACGATTCATCTGATCCACCAAAAAATATGTCATCGATATACACCAACACCATAATCCTTTGATTTATATCTTTTTTGACATATAGACTGTAATCTACTCCACCATGCCAAAAATTGAGCTTCTTCAAAAACTGATTGAGCCTTGAATACCATTCTCTTGGTGCTTTCTTCAACCCATACAATGCCTTCTTCAGCCAACACACTCTATTATCATCTTCATGAATGAGAAAACCATAGGGTTACTCAATATACACTTCTTCTTTCAGAACCCCATTTAGAAATACTGATTGGACATCCATATAGAAAACTTTGAACCTTATTTGCACTAATATGGTCAAGAATAATCTGATTGTATTTAGCCTCACAATAGGAACAAATATATCATCAACATCAATACCCTATATATGGGAGTACCCTTTTCACACTAGTAATGATTTATTTTAAATCGCTATGTCATCTCCATTTATATTATTGTGAAAGGCCCATTTAGTATAAATGATGTTATTATTTTTTGGTCTTGAAACAATCTCTCATGTCTTATTATTATCAATTTGGTCAATCAATTCATTCATATCCTAAACCCAATTCTCATCTCCAACTACTTCATAAAAACATTTAGGCTCTACCTATGATAAGTATGATGATTGTTATAGATTCTTCATACTTCTTTTCTATACTAGCACTATCTGATCACCAATTATGTTTTTTCTATCAATTTCAACTCATCTTGCTGGTATCAATGGATACAATGATGTATTCTCATCATTATCATCATTTGAGTCTTCTTTTGAATCATACTATGGAATTAGAACATCCCCTAATATGATTATCTCTTCATCACTATCCTCCTAAGTATGAGCATGTATTTATTGAAGTTTATAATCTTTATCCGTTATAGTTACATCGTAGGTTTCAACTACCTTCCCCAGCCACTTATAGAAACATTTATATGCTTTACTTTTCTTTGAGTGGACAAGAAATATCCCTTCATCTCCAAAAGATTCAAACTTTCGGTGTTTCTCATTTGTGAGAATGAAATACGTACTTCCAAATATATGAATATAATTCAGTGTTATATTCTTCCTATACCACATATCGTATGGAGTCTTTTTTTCCTTCAGACACAATATAACCCTATTATATATGTAGATCGATGTCAAGATAGATTCCTTCCAGAATTTCTCTCGTAGGTCCTTTTTTATAAGTATTATTTTGGCCATGTTTTTGATGATCTGATTTCTCCTCTCAACCACTCCATTTTGTTGAGGAGTTCTTAATGTTGAAACTTGATGCCTTATCCCATGTTTCTAAAGATAATATTCCACTTGACTATTTTTGAATTATATACTATTATCCATACAAAACTTCAAAATCTTCTTTCCAAGCATCCTTTTAGATTCCCTATGATACTGTTTTATGCAACCGAACACATCGGACTTGTGGGAAATGACAAAAACCCGTGAAATCCTGCTAAAATCATCAATCAAAAAAATGTATTGTCTCCTCCCATCAATAGATCTTGGTGAAATAGGTCTGCACACATCAATATGCACCAACTCAAGCACTCTTGTTGAACTTTTCTCTTTTTATTTATATGTCTTTTGAATGATCTTCCATTGTTGGAAAACATCACACGTATGAGTACGGTCACATGATAATGTTGGGAGGTCTTGGGAAGCATCACATTTCACCATATATTCCAAGTACATTTGTCTCAAGTGACCAAGAAGTTTATGTCATAACTTTTTTTCTTCATCCTTGGATAGAAATAAAATATCTTCTTCGCCACTTACTAGGTAGATATTTTCTTTCATACACTTTCCCTACAAAACAACTATTCCATGTTTCGACTTGATGACACAAAGTTTATTTTAAAATCTTATGGAATATCATGAGTCATATAGTTGACCGACACTGAGAAAATTGTGACTGAGACCTTCAACAACTAAACATCATCACGTCTCATGTCTCTTCCCCAAAACTTGTCTTTTCTTGATCCAAAAATATGCAGGCCTTCATCATTTACAAATCTTACAATACCTTCCTTATCGTACCTAATTAATTTCAATAGATCCTTATTTCCAGTCATATGAGAATTGCATCCACTATCAATGATCTATATTACAGTGTGATCTAATGCTTTGAATTAAATCTATGAAACCATTGTGTGTCCATCTCTCTTCTTTTTTATCCATATTTTTAACTTCATACATGATATAGATTGATGATCCTTATCTTCCTCAGTGTATTATGGACCAGCTTCATATTATAGAGTTAAAAATTGATTTTTTATTTTTAGATCATTTGATGATACATTTCTTTGATGCTTATGACCAAATTCAGTATGCTTCAGCACATTCCTTTACATTTTTTATAAAAAGTATCTTTCCATTTGACCGAATCCACCACACCTAAAATAGTGACCATTAAATGATTTCCTATAATATTAAGCCCTGTATTTCATCCTCTGTTGGTATTTTTCTCTTTAATACCACTTCTCTATGAAAACAATATTTTGTGAGCGTCTCATATTTCCACAACAATAGAATCTAATGTGGGGTTCATTTCTGTGTGGAAATACTACACTACTAGTTCTCCCTTGGGATCTCTGGGTCTTTTGATTCTGATTAGTACCTAGATAAATATTCATCCTTGGATTGAGAGCTTGTGGTCTAACTTTAACCATTAATACTTTATTTTTGTGATCAATCCACATACCAGTTGTATCATTCTAATCAATCATTTTCTTTTCCTAACACTCCTTTGTCAACTTTACTAGAACTTTGAATTCTACTTTTCCTTTTTTTTCATATGTCTCCTACTTTGTTGGAATCAAGATTTTCTCCTGACATTTATCTTTTCTATTCATACTAACAACTTAATATTCAATCTCTTTGATACATTTGATTTTATCTTTTCCATTATTAGTCAAAATATTGATCTCTCTTTTCTGTTCTTCAATTTTGAGTTTGTACTCAACCACCTTTTATAAACTTTATGGCATTGAAGACTTCAGTTTTTTAATTTCTTCATTTAGCTCAGACTTGTCTTCTTCCTGCTGCTATATATAAAGTTTGGAATCATAGAACACTTTATTGTATTTGTTTTTTTATCTCTAAACATCTATCTCTTCAAGATAAGATTCTAATACAGCATGAAGTTCAAATATTCCTTCTACTTCTCCCTCATCACTGTTTCTTTCTTCATTTGTTTGGGAATTTCCCATAACTGCCACCATAGCATCTGCTCCATGATCCTTACAATCCTCCAACTCTTCTACCTAAAATTATTTGGAACATTCATCTTATTTTTAAATAAGATTCTTCTTTTTTAATAAATTTATCTTATCACTTCTCCTACCTTTCACATTGGATGAATACTTCTTCTGGGGAATTTCATCATTGTCTTCATCATCTTCATACTTCTTATGACACTTTGCAGCAAAATGTCCAATATTTCCACATTAAAAGAACAAAAATGGAAGTTTACCTTTGAAATTTTCTCTACCTCTTTGCATATTTGAAGAGAGAAATGACATGAAATCATCCAAATTTTATTCCTCCCAACTATCTTAAATAGATATCTTCTTCATGGCCTTGAATTCCACTTCTTTGGACTTCCCCTTTTCCACAACATTGTTATCATAATTTCTCATTTCATATGAAACATGATTACTGTGAAGTTTATCCAATGCCAGCTACTTCAGATCTTTATCTTATAATACATAAACCTTCGTATTAAACTAGGGTATAAGTTTTCTCAATATGCGCTTGACAAAATATATATCTTAAATAATTTCTCTGAGACCATGCATATGTTTCACGACAATATTCACCTAATCAAAGAATGTATTAATAGACTCATTAGGGTGCATTCTAAGATCCTTATATTTGTTCCATAGAACCTATAGCTTCGCTTCTCTGACTTATGATTCACCCTCATAAATATTCAGAAACTTTTCTCACATAGCATGTGATGACATACATGAAATTACATTTATATAAATTGAATTTTATAAGGATCACCCTAAAGCATTGATCCCTTTAGCATCAGCATCCAATTACCTTCTATAAGCTTTTGTAAAGTATCTCTATCGATATTGGATGATATTCTATGCATAGCTGATGTAAATACAGCCATTCCTAATGATCAGAAGTAGTTTTGCATCTTATTCTTCCATAATTAAAAAAAATTTCCATCGAAGATCAAAATCCCTTTGTGATTTACAACCTTCATTTATTATACTGAGGGAGAACCACTGTCTTTCAACCTTTCCTTATAATACCAATTCTTATCCCAACAAGGTAAAATACCCTAAGAGGGGGTGAATCAGGGTATGATATATTAAAATTGTTTCCCCTTAGAATCTTGTTTCATTATTAAACAAAATACTCTTCTCTCTCTTTCCCATAGAAATGTATAAGTAGAAATTAAATCATACATGAGAAACATAAATTTTTATCTGGTTCACCCTCACTGGGCTACATCCAAGGAGCATACAACGACAATGTGTTGATTATACCAAATCTACTAAGTCTCACTACCAAGAATGGTGGTTTGGGATAGATCTCATCTATACCCAGGCTTACTACCTTTACAAGATTTAGTGTTATATCACTATTTTCCCAAGGGTTCCTCCTTATGTCTCTTTATCTAACTCACAGTTAGTGGAAAATATCACTATCTTCCTCTTCCTTTGCTCACTACACTTGAAAGAGATCCACTCAAAGTTTATGGACTTGTAGGTCCCTTAATTTTCATGAAAACAAGCACCCTCAACTATAGGTAGATACTCTATTGAAGTCCCATTTTCATCAATATATGAAATATAGTTTTCCATGTATTGTTAGTTTATGGAAATTTCATTCATGAACAGTTTTAGTCCCTTTGTGAACCGCCTTGCTTCCTTTGTGAACTAAGCTACACCACGTGGTGTGGGTGATTTGTGGAACAACTCTTCTACAAACTGCCTCTTCTCATCCATGTACCACCTATACATACCACCTCTACAAACTGCCTCCACAAATCGCTTATTCCCTACAGAATGTTTCACCTCCATAGATCAATTTCTTTTGCAATTTATAGATCCCCACAAAAACACTTTTTCGGACTATTCTTGTGAACTACTTCACCCTTCACAGAATACTCCCTCATGAACCAATTCACTTTTTGGAATCCTTCCCCATGAACCACATTCAAACTTAGTCGAATTCATCCAAAGAAGTATTTTTTTCTAATTAAAATCACTTTTGATAATGATGGGATTATAAGTCCTTATATAGGAAAATAGATCTAACAATGTTGTTAATCCATTTTACCCAAACATTCGATGTGGTACAACCTTTACCACATACTGCTCCTTCCATGAACCATTTTCCTTACACTTTCTACATATTGCCTCTCTTCCTTCATGGTAGCTAATCTCTTATATGAACAAAACCCTTTGTAGTTCCAAAAAACACCACCTTTATTTCAAAAACAATGAGCCATCCCACGAACCTCTATTCTTATGTGAACTATGATCTTCCTGTGAACCATTTTCATTATACAATCAGTGTACTGTGATTCATTATCCATGTATCATCCTTAATTGTCTACATAGAGTTGTTATGCATAAATCTACCTTTTCCGAAATTCATTTTCCATTCCACGAACTCATTTACATAAATACATTATTTTTTCAAAAAATATACTCCCAATTTTGAGGCCCAAAAATTTGGAAAACACTGGGAGATGGTGCCACCTTAAACACCTACATTAGAAAACACCAATCATACTCATTCATAGTCAACTGGTTTTGTCAACAAACACAATCACACCTAAAAACATCAAGAGGATTCCTTGAGGTATTTTTTCCCAAAAGTATTTTTATGTTATTCTTATTTATATATCTGTTGTGAAAATTCCAAAAATAATTGAAATTCATATAATTAAAATTTACTTAATTATTATTTACATTATTGATGGTATTTTCATGATCTAATATGTATAAACCATTAAACATGTTATCAAAATCATAAATAATTTCATTTATATAAATATAATAAATATTTTTCATTGTTAAAAATGAAAATTTTTCACATCTATACCAGATATAGAAATCAATTTTTTTATTGTTGGTACATGATGACATTTTTTAAGTGATAGGGACAATCCAATAGGAAAATTAATATTCTCCATCCCCATGGATAATATAAAAACTCTTTGGTCCATCTCTCCATTAATCAATTCCCTTCGATCTTTGAGAATTTTCACATTATCACAAATATGTTATGCACATCTAGTATATAAGAATTATGCTTCATAGTTAGATATGTTAATCTATATAACATATAGTATCTCAAAAATTTGATTTTTTTATTAATTATTTAACCACTAAATAACATTTAATGATTCTATGTTTTTATATAGCTTATAAATCATAGAACATATGGATGATAATATAAAACATAATATGTCATATATATCCTTATAATAATTTTCATAAGCATTATTTTCCTATAGTGTTGCAGAAAAAAAATATCTCATATGGTATGGGTTTCTATATAACATATTACTTCTTCTCATGATTGGGAATATTTATTAAATTATAATACCAGTCAATGAATTTATTAACATTCAATTTTTCTTTCTCATGGTTTAATATCATTGATAAGTATAAACATTTTTTTGATTCTATAAATAGTTAAAAAAAAATTATGTAAATTTAATTATAACATAATTTCTTATTCAATATGTACTTTAATTGAATATAAACTTATTAAAATAATATTCCTAACTATTTTATAATGAAAATATAGTGGATAAAGATCCATATTTCTACATGGCTTAAATAAACTAAGATAGAATCTTAATACTTGTGAATTTAAGAAAGAAACTCTTATTAATAGTATCAAATAAAACTCTTATATTTTTAGTGGATAACATCTTATCCAATCCATCTTATGAATTTACTCAACATAATAATTTTTGACACTAATCTAATTGGGTTACCTAGTAAAGTGTCTCACAATATTCACAATAGAATAACTATTACACTTTTCATCTAATACAAGATATATCAATCATGTTTGACTAAGAATGACTCATCTATTTGATTGATCAAGGTCTTAATGAGTGTAATTATTATTATAATTAATCTAATGCTTATATATTTAATGAGGGAACAAAAGAAAAAATAATATATTTAATGAGTAATTGTTCATGGTATTTCCAACAACATTATATGCACCACATATATATCCTATATGAATATATTCATATTAACTCAATAGTATTCATCGCATACATACTTTTTGCATCTCATGTATATTAATTATTTATGTAATAATGTAATTTAATCTAATATATTATTCAATTTTAAATATTTTAATCACATAATCACATGGAATAATTCCATGTATGAACATTAAATTATATAATAAGAAAAGGTATGTAATTCAAAAGAGGTTTGGTGGACTAGAGTATGGGAATTATCATATTTCAAATAGAGGCTGAGAAAAAACACACTATCTATAATTACTCTTAATAAGAGCTAGATTACCATAAAAGATTTCATTAATGTTTCATATGAGAGTTATAATAATTCTATATAATGTGAATACACCATGAAACTTATAAAATTGACTGAAATTTAGTCTGTACAAAATCAAGATTCAAATCCTATTAAAAGATATATATATTCTTATTTTTTATTAATCAATCATAAATTTAATACCAATACTAGGTTTTTTAGAAATACTAAAACTTTAAATGGATTATAAGCATAAATGAAACCCATATAGGATCACAATGATTAAATGAAAACATAAAAATAAAATAAAATAATAAATTATAATTTCCCTTTTAAAAAGGTAAAAATAATTAATTAAACTCAAATTATTGGATTCAACTATTATTTAGAATCCAATGAAAATATTGATCACTAATAACTTAGTGATATCCCTTTATAGTCAAAGTGATATTAGTCACTCCGATGGAAAGGTATGTAATTAAGGAATTGGAAACACTTAGGAATATATTACATGAGAAAAACTAGATAACTACTCTAAGTAGAACATTTTATTGCTTATAGAAAAATGAATGAATCTACTCCTACTTGTTATTTATAGCTAAAGGGGAACCTTAGAGCATTCAATTACCTCCAGAAATTCTAATTCCAAATCTCATAGTGGGAGATGAAATAATGGTTCCTCAAAGTCCCTTTAGTATATTTAATAGCATCCACAACTAGCTAAAGTGGTGAACCACCATGGGATATGCATTAATAATCCCCTAAATGTGATTAAGATAACAAAAGTGGTGTTTTAATGGCCTACTAAAATAGAACTGTGAGATTCTCTAATATATTGGGCCTTAAAGACTAATTATATCAATCTCAAACCCAAATTTCATTTTTAATTTATTATTTATTCATGTTTATGTATTAATTATATAAATAATTCAATATTTTTATTATAATGGTAAATTAATTATTTAATTTAAAAACTATCACTTTATTAAATATTTTAAATATGGTAAACCCAAATTTCATTTTTGTTTATGATAAACATAAGTATTTAATACATGGACCAATTACATTGTCTTGAATAATCCAAAAATAGAATTATCTTATGTGAGATCCTAAGGGGCCTTTATAAAGTTAATAATTATTATGAATATCCTTCAAAATAATAACCCAAGGGTTATATATAGAAACACATCATATCTACCTAAATTATAAATGGTTTTGGGGTGATTCAATTTATCACATGTTCATTATTAATGTTATTTTTTCCTTAACATCGAGATTAATCATGAAACATGGAAACTATCAACCCTTTAAAGCCTATATATTTTTAGAAATTCTTGATCTGAATAGAACATATATATTACATCATATGTAATTTTATTAGAATGACTATACACTTATTTAATCAAAAATAAATTGAGTGTGATGTTGTTATAAACTCATCATATGATCAAACACATCTTATCATGATTAATCATATCCATCTGGTTAATTAGAAATATACCCAATCACCTTATGTTAAGTAAAATTATAAAATGAATTTTAGATAGAAATTAAAGTACAAAAAATCCAATGATCTTGTTGATAACATCAAGTTTAAGGATCCATCACCAATGTTTATATGAGTAACATCAATGAAACATATGATGATCCATAAGGTTTAATTTAAGTAGGTAAATTTAGATTCATGTTCTCCAACATGTATCCTATGAGGGATCAATTTTATATCCATAAACGTAATATACTTATACTTATCTTAGTATATCATCACAACCTAATATGATGTTCAACAATCATTGATAACCTAGTAATGAATATATTCCCAAGGGTTATTATCATATCACCCCTTGCATTATATGAAACAAATATACATAAATGATAATGTATTATAATTAAAATCAATTATATGATATATAATACCCCTAATCCAATAACACTTGGTTGAAGTTATAACAAAAATAGTAACATTGATACTATATGAGAATTATAGGTAGTTATAGTTTTTTATAAATAGTATTAGAAACCAATATTAAACCTATTTTCCTTTATTTTATTATTATTATTATAATTTTAACAAACTATATCTTATTAAAATATTTAATAGAGATTTATTAAAGTCATAACTAAACCATTAAAAAACTCTCATACTCTCCTCCCCCATTGGTGAACACATCCTTATCATGAGGAAGGTCAAAAAAAATTTATAAAACCCTACATATAGCATAATATATAACCTAGGGGTCGGTCTTAAGGAAGTATTGTTGAATGTCCTGTTGATTCTATCAAAGCTCTTTTTTTTGTTTTTACATTTTTAAAGAATAAAAAATAGCATGAAATTAATTAATGGAAACACAAATGGAAGTAGGTCATATGAAAATAAGAGAAGATAGTAGGAAGAATAATAAAGGGAAAAAAGAACAATACTAGATCCAAGTCGATCCACTCTCAATTGCCTATAACATATCTAAAAAGAATAATGTCATCAATCCATAACCATACTCAATTCATGGATGATGACTCAGTCACACACCTATCTTATCTAAATAGTGAAAAATCAATAACATAAGTTCTTTAGTGATCAAGCATTCCTCTAGAATGAAAAATGAATCACTCGACGAGATCATTTAGATCAGGAAATATCACAATCCATAATGATCCTACTGAGATCATCAAACAACATAACCAAACTCTACTCACTCTGTCAAGTGAAATGAGGGGAAAAGAGGGAAAATAAGTGAGGTAAGAGAGTAGAAAACTATTCATGTTCAAGTCTGTGCTCCCACAACACCCCAATTCACCATCATAATCTACTAAGGGTAAATAATAAGTGATTATCATCTGGAAGCTCAGATCTCGGGGGGGGCATTGAGTTTCAAATCCTGGATCAAGCCTCATGAATTATCTCTTTATTTCTATAGGTATGAAAACATAGTACTAAGAAATAAAAATCAAAATCAAAATAATTATATTTACAATGGTAAATAGAATTAAAAAGTAAGAATAATAGTAATGAGTTCCTGTATCTAGGAATCAAAATTGATTAATCTATCTGGGGATGGAAAATACCGAGTTCTATAACCACACTTATTTAAAAATTAAATGTAAAAATAGTTACATATTAGAATAACAAGCATCAAACATCCTTATGGAATGCCCAGAGGTGCTCATTATCCGCTCCAAATGAAGCCCCAGTGCTAGTAGCAATATTCTTCTAAAAAATGATATGCCCATGTGATTATCATAGATTTAGAGGAATAAACCACTCAGTTAACAATTCCCTACAATATCTAAAATATTCCAGTGGTTTCTCATATCCCTTTAATTTCTCCACTTATAAGTTTTAGGGAATCTATAAGTTTTGATTAATTTACTAGGTCGCAAAGAAACTTTGGGATGCATGATAATCCAATTTTTGGGTCGGCTTGAATTTACTTTGTACAAGAGCTAAATGGTGCACATGACTCCTTTTTTATATTTTATTCTAGGAAAGAAAATTATTATTTAATTTTTTCAACCTGAATTGATCTTAAAAAAATTAATCTATCATTGGTTAGACCTCAAAATAGAATTATTAGAGAAATAAAAAGTCCTTTCCATTAGGAAAATATTATAAAATTTTGAATTCCACTTCATGTGAATACTAAAATATTCAGTCACAATCTTGATTTATCCTCAATAGATTGAATTTGGGTGTCATCAAACTAGATTTCAAGTTCTCAAAATAAATTCATTCTATCATGGCATTTGTATCGCCCCAACCTTGAAACAACTCGAGCTTGTTGACTTTTGGCTTGAAAAAAATTTGACTGGTGAATCATCAAAGTTGGATCATAATTCCCATGATAAGGTCTGGTTCTTCAAGGTTCAGTGGTCATTACACCCAAGTCTATAAGATATACACAAAACAAAATTTATCATTGGTATTTGATCTACCACATATAGTTTAGTCAAACTAGAACTCATGATTGGTGATTTAGGATTGTTCGAGGTCCCCATCATCAACCTACAACAAACACAAATCCAGTAACTGAAATCCTTAAATTAAGAAACATTGATCTTCATGATTAAACATCAATTACATCACATTAGAACGACTCCAAAAACCATGAATTCATCCTCGAATCTTAATCCTAACCCAAGTAGCACCCTCGACAATAGATAAAACTCTTTGTTAGAGACATTAAATTCCTTGGTCTTGGAATCAATATAAACAGGAATTCCCACTCAATTTGGATTCTTCCTAAAGCTTCAAGAAATTGATTGGTCTCAGTTTTGGATAAAATCCCCAATTCTTCCTCAGTAAGACTCGTAAATGTTTTGCAGCATCACCCTCAGTCGATCCTCGCAGTGCAAGCCTGCTTCATGTTGATTATCCAGTATTCGAATGAAATTATTTCTTTAATAGGAAGTGACGACAACACCTAAGCTTGGGTGACATCAATTCCTGGATAGAATTTAGAAAAATCAATGATTATACTATTATACTTTTATTTTTGAATTTATATCTTCAATTAAACCATGATTCTATTCTATTTAAATGAGTCTCAATTCTTTACTGGAGGGCCATCCTAAGATTGGATTCTCATAATCACCTCTCGACTAAAAATTTCACTAATAGTTAAGAAGTAAAACTTCCCTTGTATTTTAACTATTTCATATAAACTTATCTATTATTTAAATATCAACTCAAGTGGGTGTTCTCTTCTTTATATTTTCTCTTCACACTTGGGTTCAGAATTAGTTAATTTTAGTGAAACTTGGTCACAAGGTAACTTCAAAATTAGCTTGTGGTCAATTGTATTTCATTCAAAGTATGTTGAAATATTTTGAATCCACTTATTACTTAATTTTATAGGTTAGTATGAGGGGTAAATGGCCACTTGAGGTTTTATTTATGTGGTAACTAAAGCAACCACTAAGTGTAACACGGTTAGTTAATAGTTTGAAGGTGTGGTCACTTGGACTTAGAAGGCATGGTAGCTTGTCACTACATGTGGTCACTTATTATTGTAGTTTTTTCATGGTTAGTTGAGTGATTTTGGAAGAATTAATATGGTAGGTTTTAAACTTTACCAAAAAAAATTATAGTACTAAAAAAACACATAATTTGTAATTCATTGAAAAAAAATATTCAAATTAGAATTGAAGAAAACAAATAAAATAGGAATTTTCAAATAAAAAACCAAAAAAATATTTTAATTTAAAATATGGAATTATTGAGTAATAAATCCAAACCAACACAAATAGAGGGAATTTTATGATAAATTTATTTTCATTAAAATAATGAAAAAAATTCCCAAAAAATCATGTTCAAAAAGAAACATGAAACTTGAATTTATAAGTTCTAATTTTTAAATCCACTCAAAAATAATCACAAAATATAATTCAATGTAATCATATTCAACCAAACTCCCTGAAAAATGTTTCTCTTAAAAAATATATCAAATAAAATTGAAGAACATTTAACCTTATAAGCACTAAAAATGAAAAAAATTATTATGATTTTCAAAGAATGACATGTTCAACACTAAATGATAAAGTGTTAAAAAAATATAATTGTAAGTACACTTTCTCGTAAAAAACATTTAATCAATAAAATATATTTGGTAAGATGTGTTATACTAATTTAAAATCAAATTCCCCCATACTTAATTAATTTCACCCCCAGGAAATTCAAACTATTCTTTTTATTTATAATGATTCTTAAAAAAGTAGTTATTCTTACCAAGTTCTTATTCACCCAAAAATCAAAGGAAAACACATACACCTATTTTTCTTGAAATTATAATTCCTCTTATGAAGATTTAACTCATCACCCTACTTCCATAAAAGTTTAAATTCCAATTTTAAGAGTTCATACTAATTATATTCAAGTGAAATTAAATCTATAAAAATAAACGTTGCTGGTTTTCAATATCTCCCAGGTTCCTAAAACTAAAGTTACACCTTACACTTCATTGATATAACTCAAATAAAATTTTCACAAATAAATTTATCCCTTATTCATTAAGGTTTGATATTCCCTCACATGAATGAATTCACTTTTCACACTTAGGAATTTTGTTTTGATTTTCCTAGACATCAGTTTTTGTGTATCGCTATGAAAATAACTTATTAAATTTGAATTTTATTCATGTATAAAAAACACCTAGTTCCAAATAGATCCAAGATTAAATGTGGGATCCCAATTTCCTATTTTACTGTAGATTCAAAGGAATTATATTAATCTCAAATGAGTTATCTTCTAGAGGTATTCCATTTACCCAAGGCTAAGTGACTCGGTTTAAGTTCAAACTTCAAGTTTCCTCAATTTGTAATTCCAATTCCACAAAAATATAACTTATCACACTTCATTTCATAGTTTTAAAATTTTATTTCCATAAAATAGTGGATATCACCTCTTAGTAATCATTTAATTCTAACAACTTGATACCTAGAATAATCCATGAAAATGAGTGTGACAAATTTCCCCTAGGAAAGACACATTGAATTTAAATTTTCCTAACCTAAAAACACATAAAAATTTTATTTATTTACAAGAAAAAAATCCTAAAATTATATTTAAATGGAGGAAGGTTTGAAAAAAAATTGTCAATTTTTTATGTTTATAACATTGAAGCACAATGAAGGCACAATTTAAGACCCCTAACCCCCACACATAAAATCCAAAAAAAAATCCCCAATGTTGAATATTTTGGTGGGAGAACATTTTCCTTCAAAATAGATTTTTAATTTAGAAATTAATAGATTATTAACATAGTTTCACGAAATTTTAAAACAATACATTTTCAACACATCCATCATATTTTTCAAAAACATTTTTTTTCAAAAATTCATGATAATTCTTTATAAACAGTCAAAATAATTCCCAATTAAAATCAAACATAAGCCTGATGGAAAATTATGTATAAAAACATAAGCTATTTTAAGTTTGAAATCTATTTTTTAAATGTATCTCAACTTAGTTTTCAACTCTTTGATAATTATAAAGCTAAAAACCCAGAAAATAAAATAGTTTTATAGTTTTCAATTAAAAATAGAAAAGTGAATCACATCCCCATACTTAATTATTAGTATTATGAAGAAATGAGAAGAGTTATAATAATACTCCCCTGAATGTGGAAGTTTTTAAACTTTGTTTTTTACATACATGCATGTCATGAACCAAGTTGGGGTGTCATCCAACCCGACACATGACCCGATTTGTGGCATGGCCTGAAGGGATTTCCTGATCTCCATGGGTTGGAAACTAGTACTTGGAAATCAACATTATACCTTTGGAATGATTTCACCCATTTATAATATCATAAACAACCAATAAGAATTAAACATCATAATAATATATAACCAAAACCAAATATGGAACAACAATTTTCAGATATAAAGTTTACAACTTGAACTAAAATCCAAAAGTACTCCAATGGAATGGGAAACACAAAAAAATATCTCAAAAACCTCCATGTGACAAGATAGAAATCTCATATGATCCACCACCACCAACACCTGCAAGAATTGAAACACTAGAAACTGGATCCACCATTATCGCAATACACCTTGTCTTTACCTAGGTCATACATAACAAAGTCTACATATGCACAAAGGTGTATGCAGGGTGTGAGCCAAAGCCTAGTAGTATTCTACCTAAAATAAAAGGTTCCATTCTATAAAATTATAATACAAATTAACATCCACATTTATATAGGAACATTTCAATCATTTATAAGAAATAATTTTAAAGAAAATTTTCTCAAGAAACACTTTTCAATGAAAACCCTTTTTCACAAATAATCTTTCTTGAAATAAAAATGTAAACAAGGTACACTATGTACCAAAGGCTAGAAAAACATCGCATAAGAATCACATAATAAGAGAGATCACCGTGGATAAATCCCTAAGGGTAACTAGCACAGATGGAAATCTATGAACATCATACCTCGGTGATCAAAATCCTCAAACTCAACTACCAACAGTGTTCCCATGCGCAAACCACTAGAGATGATCTCATCAAAATTTCTAATGGTCAAACAAAATTCCAATGCATTATCCACTAGAGAGGATCCCATCCAAGGTTCTAATCATATCTGATCATATCACATGTTTAGTTAGTGTTGCATTCATCAATCCTGCTAGATGAATCTGGGCCTTCGCTGATTCCAAATCAAATAGAATACTAGTTTTAGTTTGCCCCCCAAGATACCTGGTATTACATTTGTGATCAAATAATTTTTCATATATCACATAAATCAACATTTTCACACATACATTCTAAGAATCTTGAGCACACAAGGAAATCATGACTTTCTATAAACAAAATCATTTCCATTTCATGCGTATACTAAAACCATTTCGAAACACATTTGGCATCACTTGTGAAATTTATGAATTTCATTTGGAATCATAACAAGAAGAACACATATTAAATATAAATATTTCCATGGGAAAATCCCCTCTTCAAATATGTACACCAAAAAATACTTTTTAAAATATGCTTCCCATCATTTACACAATTCACAAGTCACATTAAAGTTTCACAATAAGGTAGCCAACATGACCCAAAAATTTATTCCTATTGAAAACCCCATTTTTTACACATTACAACCTCATGTTAATTTAGAAACACATTTCTCACCTTTTACCCAATTCATATAAAATTTTCAAGAAACACAACAATGAAGCACACATAAGAACACAACCATTTCCCTTAATAAAAACCAATTAATCACATATGAATGTCAAACTCTTTCAAAAAATGTTTTCACCATGTGATTAATACATAGAACATACTAATGAACTCAATAAATCATATCAAAATCATTCAATAATGTAAAATCATGGAACCACCTACTTATCACTTAGAAAATTCTATAAATTTGTGTGAAACTGCAACCACACCACCACAATACCCTATAAAGGAAAAATCAAGAAACAATCATTAATATATCCCCAAAAAACAATATTGAACCCTATTTAGGTAAAACAACCTACTATAAAATAGAAATATAAGAAATAGGGGAGAGGAACCCTAAAAATATGGTGAAATAAAGAGGAGACAGACTTACTTGATGTTTCTTTGAAGAATCGGGGTCAAAACCTCCCAAGGATTGAGGTTAAAAGGATTCAAGAAAACTTAGAAGAGGATCCCATGGATAAAAACTACAAATGATATGGATGGGAGGAGAATTATGGTTAAAATTGATTAGGATATAAAGGTAAATTATCTCTTTTTAATGACTTGGATAGGTCGCACGGTTTTCCCGCACTGTTTTCCAAACCATGCGAAAACCTTACACCCATCATTGTCCAAGAGGGAAAGGAAACACAGTTAGCCTAAATGTTCTGACAAATAGTGCACTAACTATATGGTCACCACTATCCAAAATGACATTTGGTCGCATGATTTCCTGGGAGAGGGTGCACAGTTTCCCTAAACCGTGCGCCGCCTGCTGTTGAGCCCAAAATCACCATTTTTCACTAAAAACTCATGGGGAACTCCAAGGATAAATACAATACCAAAATAAATTAAATAATTACCTCAAAATAAAAACATGGATGTGACAATTATCTCCACTATGAAAACTTTCTTCCCCCAGAAAGTCAACCCAAAGACGGATCCGAGAACAAAAATGGATACTCTTCCTCAGCCCAAGACTTTCACTCCCAAGTATCCAGCACATCATTAACATGTTTCCAAATAACTTGGACCAACATAATATAATTCCCACAAATCACTTTCTTTTAAGAATCTACAATCCACACTGGCCACTCAAACATGGATAAATCAGGCTCCAATTCCAACTCTTCCTAATTTAAGACATGAGAGGGATCTGGGTTGTACTTTTTTAGTTGGGAGACATAGAACCCATCATGAATTTATGTCAATTGATATGACATAGATAACATATATTACACATTACCAATTCTCTTGGTGATCTCAAAAGGTCCTACATACCTCAGAGTTAACTTCCATTACTGACACAAACAGCGATGACCTAATAAATGTGTCACTTTCAAGAACACCTGTTCACCCACAGAAAACTCAAAAGCTCTGCACCTCTGGTCGGTATAAGACTTTTGATGACTCTAAGTTGTCAAAAATTTATACCTAATAAAATTTATTTTTTCAAAAGTATCTTTCCCAAGGCTTGGTACAAACAATGAGGTCTCACCCACCTCATCCCAACATAAGCGTGACCGACATTGCCAACCATAAAGAACCTCAAAAGGAGCTATTTGAATCAAGGATTTCCATTTATTTTTATACGCAAACTCAACCAATCCCAAATAGTAATCCCACGAATGACCAAAATATAACACACATGCCCGGATCATGTCTTCCAACATCTGATTCGCCTGCTCCATCTGACCATCCACTTGAGTATGGTATGTCTTACTCAACTTGATCTGAGCCCCCATCACCTTCTAAAGGCATTACCAAAATCATGAGGTAAAATGGGGGTCCCTGTCTAAGGCCATTACTGATGGAACACCATGAAGCCTCACAACCATCTAAAAATATAACCAACCCAAATCATCTACCTTGGTTGAATCCTTAATTGGAATGAAATGGGATGATTTGGTCAGAAGATCAATCACTACCCAAATAGAATTCCTCCCCTAGGTTGTATTAGGTAAGATTACAATAAAATCCATAGAGATATCATACCACTTCCATATAGGAATAGGTTGCAGTTGAAACAAACCTGATGGTTTTTGGTGCTCTTCTCTAACTTGCTGACATGTATAACAATGCGACACAAATTTGGCTATGTACCACCTCATACCTGGTCACCAGAACTATCGATTCACATCATAAGACATCTTGGTGGCACCAGGTTGAATGGCCCACTAGGAATAATGGCTATACTACAACAACACCTTCCTAAAAAAATGGAACAACGGAGTGACCCTTGAAGCACAAAACTTCCTCAGGAGACAAATACCATTCACAAGGTGTCTCCCCACCATTTAGAAACTACATAGAATATTGTCACAACTCATAACTTAGCTTCTCTTTCTGAATCAATTCCACAAGTGAAGTTTCAGCTGCATAGTGGTCAAGAACGCACCCCTTCTATGCTCCTGGGTATCTAGATGCGTCAAGGAAAAAATCCCCATCATGGTCCACTCATCATTGGAATCTTTCAATTCTTACATTGGCACTTGTCTACTTAAGGAATCTTCCACCATGTTCCCTTTTCCTAAGGTATAGACTATATCAAAATAAAAACACTAAAGGTACTCAGCCCAATGATGTTGCCTAAAATTTAATTTTTTTTTGGAGAAGATGTAGGCTTGTATATTATGATCTAAATAAAGTAAAAACTTCTCCCCATAAAGATAATGGAACCATGTCTTCAATAAATTCATCATTTTTGCTTACTCACTATCATGGTTTAGGTAATTCTTTTCATGTGGTCATAGTTCTTGAGATCCATATGCCACCACATGACCATCCTTTATTACCATGCATCCAAGACTCATAAATAAGGCATTGAAATAGACCAAATATCCTTTTATAAATTACATAAAGATCAAAAGAGTGGATGTGGTCAACCACTTCTTAAGCTCCTCAAAAAATTCTTGACATTTTGAGTTACACTCAAACATTACCCATTTCTAGGTAATAGAATTCATAGATGAAGAAGGCCTAGATAAATCCCAAATGAACTACCAGTAATACCCTTCTAGGATTAAAAATCTCATGATCTCAAAAACATTTCTCAAATATTCCCATGAAATTACTGCACTGATCTTCTTGAGGTCCACCGAAATCCCTGCTCCGAGATCACATAGTGCAGAAACTTCAACTCATTGATCCAAAAGATGCACATAGAAAACATAGCATAGAGATGATAATCCCAAATAGTTCCCAACAGAATCCTCAAATGATTCTAATGCTCCTCCTAGATCCTAGAATATACCGGTATGTTATCCACGAATACCGCAACAAAGTAATGGAGGTAATGGTGTAAAGACTTGTTTATAAGTTCTATGAAGACCACTGGATCATTCTTCAACCTGAAAGGAATGACCAAATACTCAAAATTACCATACGTACTTCATAATTCTATTTTCCAAACATCTCCCTCTCTAACTCTGAATTGGTGATAACCAGAACGCAAGTCAATTTTGGAAAACCACCTTTCCCCCTTAAGTTGATCAAAAAGGTCATTAATATGGGGTACATGATATTTGTTCTTGATTTTCACTTTATTCAGCTTCTGGTAATCAATGTACAATTGAAGATATCCATCGTACTTTTTTGAAAATCAAACCAGGGTGGCCTAATATGAGACGCTTAGGTGAATGAATCCTTTGGATTCCAAATATTCCAGTTGTACCATTAATTATCTCAACTTGGTGGGGTCCATACAGTATGAGGGAAGAGATATCGGTTATTTTCCCAGTACCAAATCAATAGATAACTCTACATCCCACTCTGGAGGAAAATATAAAAATCCTCTGGAAAAACCTCTATGAATCCATCCACTAAGAGAGGTAATCCACCCACAGGAGCACTATCATCATCCTCCAATTCATGCGATGAGATATCAAAAATGAGATTTACTAATTCTGAAAGTGGAGGTCCTTCATGACCCAACCGAGGATCTCATTAACCATGAAAAACCTAGGTAATGCCATCAAGTTCCACAAAACCCACTCTCCACCTATAAAAATCAATGAGTGCCTCGAAGATCACCATCCAATCCATACTAAGGATCACATCAAAGAGGTACATCTCCAAAATGATAAAATCTCATTCCAACTCGACCCCTAACACAGTGACTGCACAAGATAGACACATGAAACCCTTATCTCACTTCTTAACTAGTGGAATTACCAGCTCCATTGCATATGTAATAATATCATTTGGAAAAATTAACACATCAACAAGACAGGAAGAAATAAAAGAAATTAAATCACCAGTATCAAACAAGGCAACTGCTAAATATGATGCAATAAAGACGATACCTCAAAATTTCATAGGCCATGTATCTGATTCCACTAGAACTTGATCCACTACATGAAGCTTTCTAGTCTCTGCTAGATCCTGATAGTGGCCACTAGCCTACAAATATCCCCTAAAATGACTCTTCCCAAAAGATGATCCATCCCTGCAACCACGACCACCAAATAGAGAGTCTGTTGTTCTGGATTGTTCTGACCAATATGACATCCCTTTGGAAGCTAAAAATCATACACCACTCTAATATGGGCACATCATCCTGCATAATCGCTGCAAGTGACTCATAACTTTACATAGGTTACAAGTTGTAGGAGAATATGTACATACTATTCATGTGTTCCCTGCTTTCCCACACTGATGGCACACCATTGACCTAGAATCATAAGCCAGAGACAAAGTCATCTGGTAAGGATAGTGTGAACTACCACCTCCCTTCTTCCCCTTCTCATCCCTCTTCCTCTTCTTCTTAGAAGAACTGTCATTTCCTGCTGTTGATACTACTTTAGAAAACCCATTCTTGCTTCCATGATCAATCTCTACCATCATATCATGATCAATCACCTCAGCATAAGTTTTCATCTTAAAAAATAAAACATGAGATCGGATCTCTGGCCATAACCCCCTCTTGAACCTATGATCCTTTATTTTCTTATTGTAAATGAGATCGGGTGCGTACCGAACTAGCTCTACATAGCGGTTATCATACTCCATCATAGATCGATATCCATAGATAAAATCCATGAAATCCTAAGATCATACAATGGAAAAAAACATTAGGACAATACTGCTCATTGAAAATGACCTTTAAGTCTTTCCAATACATCTACTCATGATTTCTTGCTTGTACCACTGAGTCCCACCACTTTCAACTGGGACCTTTCAACATAAACAATATAAACTTAACATTGACCATATTAGGAGTGTTAAGAAACTCAAAAATTCTCTCTATATTCTCAAGACACACTTCCACTTCCTGAGGTTTTGTACAAACACATAAATAAAGAGGCTTGTTCTTGAGGAAATCTTGATCCTTATCTTTTCCAGGACCTAGTTCAGCCTCTCTAACCTGAGTAGGACCATATCCCTCTCCTTGTCCCAAATATTAGACTACTCGAACCACTGATTCAACCAAAATCTGATCAATTAAATACGGATAACTCTCACCGACCTCTTCCCATGGCTGCACAAGAATTCTATAGGGAGTAATTTTGCTACAAAATGAAAAAACCATAAGGAAAACCATCAATACAACCATCAACACAAATTATGAAAATTTCCAATAACAGCAAAAAATAACAATAATTTCATAAATCAAAACATAATCATATTTATTATAATAAAAAAATCAACCAAACCAATCCACCCCACCCAACGTCCATATACAGTCTACAGCTTGTACGTCTCAGCTGGAGGAGAAGTAAAATCAATCCCAACATCCCATTGTGACTCAAGTCACATCATGAGGTGTGATGTCCAAGCACCCCAGACAAAACCAGAACCTCAAGACCTAACATTCCTAGCTCCATTCTATCTAAAATCATACCAAAATAACTTGACCCAAATAGATAATAACCTGCTCTGATACCATTTTTTCATGAACTAAGCCAGGGTTCCATCCAACCTGACACCTATCCCAATCCGTGGCATGGCCTGAAGGGAGTTTATGATCCCCACAAGCAAGCAACTAGTGCTTGGGTATTAATATTATACCTTGGGAATGATTTCACCCATTTATATAATCATAAAAAACCAACAATAATTAAACATCACAATAATAGATAACCATAACCAAATGAGGTACAAAAATTTTAAGACTCAAAGTTTAAAACATTAACCAAAACATAAAATTACTCCAACGGAATGGTAAACACAAAAAAATTATCTTAAAAACCTAGATGCAAAAATAGTGACATAACCCTCGAGCCACCACCACCAACACCTACAAGAAGTGGAACACTAGCATCTGGATCCACCATCATCATGATACACCTTGACTTTACCTGGGTTATACATAACAAAGTCTACATACATCCAAAGGTGTATATGGGGTGTGATCCAAATCCCATTAGGATTCCACCCAAAAGAAAATGTTCCATGCAATAACATTAGAAGAAAATTTAACATGAACATTTATGTAGGAACATTTTAATCATTTGTAAGAAATAATTTTAAATAAAACTTTCTCAAGAAAAAAAATTCAATTAAAACCCTTTTTCAAAAATAATCTTTCAAGAAATAAAAGTGTAAACAACATCTACAATATACCGACTGCTAAAATCACATCGCATACAAATCACATCATAATAGAGAGAACGATGGGAAAATCCATAAGGATAACTTTCACAAGAGGAACTCTATGAACATTGTACCTTAATGAACAAAAGCCTCAAACTCAACTACCAACAGTGTTCCCATGTATGATCCACTAGATAGGATCTCATCCAAAGTTCTAGTGGTCTAATATTATTCCCATTTACAATCCACTAGAGAGTATCCCATCCAAATTTATATTGGAATCTAATCATAACACATATTTATTTAGTGTTACATTCACTAATCATACTAGATGAATCTGGGCCTCATCCACTTCATAATCAACTAGCATACTAGTTCTAGTTCTCCCACCTATATTCTTGGGATTCCCTTTATGGTAAAATCATTTTTTATATATCACATTAATCAACAGTTTCAAACATACATGCTAAGAATCATGAGAACACAATGAAATCACCACTTTCTATAAATAAAACCTTTTCCATTTCACACACATGTTAAAATCCATTTGGAAACACATTTGGAATCACTTGAAAATTTTAGGAAATCTATTTGGAAACATAACAAGAAGAAAAAATATGAAATATAACTATTTCCATGGGCCAATCCCCTCTTCAAATCCACACATAAACCAAATTCCTTTTTGAAATGTGTTTCCCATAATTTACACAATTCACAAATCACATTAAAGGTGCACAACAAGGTAGCCAATATGCCACAAAACTTCATTCCTCTTGAAAAACCCATTTTTAACACATTCTAACCTCAGGTGCCTTTGATAAAAAAAAAATCACACCTTTCACCCAATTCATATAAAATTTTCAAGAATCACAACAATGAATCACACATAATAACATAACCATTTCCCTTTAGAAAATTCATTTCATCACATATTCTTGTCTAAACACTTCGAAAACATGTTTTTCACCACTTAATTAATCCATAGAACACGTTCCTAAACTCAAGAAAGCATATCAAAATCATCCACTAATGTAAAATCATGGAACCATCTACCTATCACTTGAAAATTTTTGGAAATTAGTGTGAAACCGCAACCACACAACCACAATACTCTATAAAGGCAAGATCGATCAATAATCATCAATATCTCCCCTAAAAACAAAAGATCGCACCCTATTTAGGTCATACAACCCACTGGAAAATAGTAACCCAAAAAATCGGGGATAAGAACCCTAAAAAAGATAGAGAAATCAAGAGAAAATGGACTTATTTGACTTTTCCTTGAAGAATCAAGGTCAAAAACACCCAAGGATTGAGGTTCCAAGGCTTTAAGAAATATTGGAGGAGGCTCCCTTGGATGAAAACCCCAAATGGGGTATATGGGAGGAGAATATTGGTTAAAATAAAAGAGGGTAGAGAGGCAAATTACCACTTTTGAATAACTTAGACAAGTCTCATGGTTTTCCAACATATTTTTCCAAACTATACAGAAACCATGTGCCCCTCACTATACAAGAGGGACCAGCTGCACAATTGGCCAACATAGTCTGATGAACCATACTCTAATTTTTCATTCACCACTATCCAAAATGACTTTTGTCCGTACACTTTCCTAGGCGAGGTTTCACGGTTTTTCCTAACTGTGTTCCACCTTCTGTTGAGCCCAAAATCACCATTTTACACCAAAAACTCATGGGGAACACAAAGGATAGATACAAGACCAAAATAAAAAAATAATTACCCAAAATAAAAACATGGTTTTGATAATGAAACCCCCATTGATTGCTTTTTGAAATATCCATGGTTCTCCATTAATGTCCCTATAATTTTTAAATAGTGTAACAATTGTAATATATAGTATAATCTCAAATAATTATCAACTAATGTTTGAGTTATAGATTTTTTATCAAAAAAAATCTAGTTTTTTGATTTTCTTAGGAATTTAGAATGATTCTCTCATGGTTCCTTATTTGTCAACTGGGTGCCTTTATAATAATCATGTTCCTTTTGGATGCACTACTACGTTGTTTCCTAAAATAATTCATCAAACACTTAAATAAATAAAATTAAAATAAAATATGGAATAAAATAAAAACAAAATATAATCTTGGGATAATGCCCAAGGGTTGTTGTGTTTATAATGTCCACAGTTGGACAACCTATTATTTGACCCCAATCTGATGGAGATTGTGGTTTCTTTATTAAGAACCACTATAGTATATTTATTCTAATTTTAAACTTTTATAATATCCCTTAGTCAACTTATTTAAATTCCCACTCTTTAGTAATAGATATCTTGTAGAGTGATGGAGGGGAAAATGGAATGTGTGGTTACTTATTATTTTCTAAAAATTGATGGTCGGTGTGTAGAAGTTGTGGTAAATAAAATTATGTATGTGGCTTATCTTATGGTTCATTCTAGGCCCAAGAAATATTAGGAACTCTAAAAGTTACTTACTAGGTGAAAGTTTATTTCCTTCAAGACTCTCCAGAAAGTCACACAAATGAGTTGTCTCTTAAATATATATACAAAAAAAATCAAAATTTAATAAAATAAATATTAAATAAAAACATGGATTATTCTATAAAAATTTTATCTCCCTAAATTTTCACATCTTGTTATTCTCCAATAGTAAGAAATTATTCTGAGAGAATGTATGGAGTAGGAGTGAGCTAGTCAGCCTCCTCTATCCATCCTTAAAAATTAAACACATCATTTATACTATATTCTAAGGAAAGGGATCAGATATACTGTGTTGGTTCAATATGTTGAGTTATTGAAAAAAAAAATTATACAATTGAGAACACAAAAAATCATCAGATAAATTACAGGGATAATGATATTCCCCAAATTTTCTAGCTTATTCAGGTTATACTTGAACCATTGCCTTTAAACCCTTAAAATAATTCCTAGAGTGTGAATCTTGCATCTTTAACCTTGAATCTAGGGGTATATCAAGATAAAATATAGGAAGCTATAAATTCTTAATCATTTTGTTTCTTTTCTCATTTCTTAATTATTTTTTCCAAGATAATTATTTAATAAGTTCCTATAGTTATGATTATTATTTTGGTTTTCCTAATACTTATCAAAAACTTATTGAAACATTAGAATCAAAATATTATATTGAGAAATTTCATTTTTGGTATGCCCGCAATTTTTTCATTTCTACACCCAATATTGAAATTGAGTCATTGGATCTTTATACTATTGAACCATAGAATACTCTAGTAGTGAATATGAGTAAAAATTGTTAGTATCTATCATTTTTTTTATTTTTTATTTGTTTTTTTTTTTTTGATTTTTTGGTTTTTTTATAGAAGTATGATTTAATAAAAAATGGAAAAATCACTAACAAAAATGATACTTCTCCAAAAAATGGCACCAATTTTTTTATTGTGTATTTAGCATGAGTATTTTCACAAATACATTTATAAACCCCAAGATATACCCCTATGACTAACCCAAGGGTTGGTCTCAATGAAAGTATTGTTTAATGTCCAAGTGATTCTCTAGAAAATATTTTTGTGTTTTTATATTTTGAATGTATAAAAATAGGATGAAATTATTGATGGAAAATATAAATGGAAATATATGATATGGAAGTAAGAGAATATATCATGAAGTAGAAAAAAGGGTTAATTCCTATCATGAATCTAAAAATAAAATGATCATCGATCATAATCCTTACTCAATGCATGGTTGATGACTTAGTCACATGCCTATATTACCAAAATAGATACCACTCAATAAAAAAAGTTATATAGTGATTGATCATTCCTCTAGAAACTAAAATAAATCACTCAACAAACTCCTTCTAGTTAGGAAATCTCATAGGCTAGAATAATCCTATTGAGATCATCAAATCACACAAGAAAACTCAACTCATTATTCCAAGAAAAATGAGAGTGGAAGAGGGAAAATAAATTTTTTAAGAAAATATAAAACCATTCCTATTAAAGTGTGTTCTCTTGTAACATCATAATTCACAATCACATTCTTCTAAGGGTGAATAATAGGTAATGATCATCATGAAGCTCTGATCTTTGTACAATGTTGATTTTCACTTCCTAGATATTTCCTTTTGAATTATATCGTCATTTCTGGAGGTATGATAACTTAGTATGGGGGAATAAGAACAAATGTTAACAAAATTGTATTTACAATGGGAAATAGGATTACAAAGTAAAAAAATAATAGGAGAGGAAGAGGATGAGAATGAGTTCCTATTTCTAAGAATCATAATTGATTTCCATGTTTAGGGTTGGGGAATACAAAGGTCCAACCCCATACTTATTCAAAAATAAAACAAAAAAAAATATTGAAATCTTAGACTAATAGTTAATATACATCCAAATGGAATTCCTTGAGGTTATCATCATCTGGTCTCAGTGAATCAATGTTGTGGGTAGCAATATTCCTCTAACAAAAACCGATATCCCCACATGATTAGCATAGACTATGAGGAATATCCTACTCATTTCACAATTCCCTATAATATCTAAAATCTTATAGTGGTTTATCCTAGTAATTTAATTTATTTACTTGTGATTTTTAGGGCACCCACATATTTTAATTCATTAACTAGGTCTTGAATCATCTTTGGGCCACATGCTTATCTAATTTTTGGGGCAATCTAGAATGTTCTTAGCATAGATGATCACCAGTGTGCTTTAATCCTTCCACGTAATTTAATTTAGGTTAATCACTTCTTATTGAATTCATCTAACCTGAATTAATCTTTAAAAAAATAAAATCTAGAATTAGTGAAACCTCAAAACTATAATATTGGAGAAATAAAAGGTCCTTGCCATTATGAAAATGGTTCATAATTTTAAATTCTACTTCATGAAAATACTCAAGGATTCACTTTAAATATTGTTTCATCCCCAACTGATCACACAAGGGTTGTGTTTTGTCATCTTTCAAGTTATAAAAATAAATTCATTCAACCATGGAATTGGAATCTCCCCAACCTTGAAAAAAATCAAGATCATCGACCTCTAGTTTAGGAAAATTTTTATTTATAAATCATCAAAATCATATTATAATTCCCATACTGAGGTAACATTTTTCAAGGTTCAGTTGGAATTTCACCCAAATTTGTAAGCTTTACATAAACCATAATTTATCACTGGAATTTTATTGAGAACCTACACTGCACTTGAACTGGAACTCAGAACCGATGAATTAGGATTGTTTGAGGTCCCCATCATTTTCATCATCAAACTACAATAAAAAAAATCCAAAAACCTAAATCCTAAAACTAAGAACCATATATCTTCATGGTTCGACATCAATGGAGTCACATTAGACCCACTCCAACATCAATGACTTCATCCTTGCATCTTCATCCTAACCCGATTAGAAAACTCAGCAGTAGATACAACTCTTCATTGGTGAAATTAAATTCCTTTCCTTTGAATTAATATAAAGAGGTTTCACCACTCTATTTTTATTCTTCCTCAATATTTAATAAATTATATGGGTCTAAATTTTGGATCAAATCCTCTACTCCTTTATCTTCAGTGTTGTCAATTCGGTCTTGGGCTGGAGTAACTCACTCTATGTCTTGATTCTTCCTTAGATAGACTCATATAGTTTTTTAATCATTGTCCTCGATTGATCCTCATGGTGTAATCCAGCTACATGATAGTTCTTTAGTCTATGAATGAGATCAGTTCTTCAATAGGTAATAATTATAACACCTAATCTTGGGTGGTATTAATTTTTCAATCAAATTTAGAAACATAATCAATAGGACTATGCTCCTTTTATTTTTTTAATTTACAACTTTTAAAAAATAAGGCTTCTGTTTAATTTCCAGGATCCTCAATTATTCATCATCAGAACATCCTAAGCTTGGATTCTCATAATCACCTCTCAACTTTGAAGCTCTCTAATAGTAAATAATTTTAACTTCCCTTGGATTTCAACTAGTTAATCTAACCTACTTTATGATTTTAAATTCATCTCAAGTAGATTTAATTTGATCCAACTTTTCTCCTCATACTTGGGTTCAGAATTGGTTACTTCTAGTGAATATTAGACTTGTGGTAGCTTCAAAATAAACTTTTATTCAGTTTGATTTCATTCATGGTTAGTTAAACGCTTTTATATTCATAGAGAGGTTAATGTGGTAGGTTTATATGAGTGGGTACATAGACATTTAAGGTTTTATTTATGTGATAACTAAATTGATTGTGAAGTTTGGCATGATCATTTGACTTTTTAAGGGTGAAGTTACTTAGACATAACAGGAATGTTAGCTTGTCGCTATATGTGTTCACTCCATGCAGTAGGATTCTCATGTTCAATTGAGTAAGAGATATAAAATAAGATGATAGTTTTGATAAATTCAGTATGAAATATCTGAAATATATTTCTAGTCCCAAGAAAATTTTAATCCTGAAGATATTTTTGGGTCTCTCCCAAGATATCATAGCTTG
Organism: Viscum album; assembly: GCA_963277665.1. NCBI lineage: Eukaryota > Viridiplantae > Streptophyta > Magnoliopsida > Santalales > Viscaceae > Viscum > Viscum album. The sequence continues at coordinate 1,782,724,151 of OY728157.1, forward strand.
GAGATTCTCTAGATCTACTAAAATTCCTTTATTAAATACCACAAAACCTAGGAATTTCATCTCTTGAATCCAAAAATGGTATTTTGATAATTTCACATACATAAGTGGTCTCTTAAAGTTCTAAAAACAACCTATAAATGTAATTTATACTCCTCCTTCATCTTGAAGTAAATAAAAATTTCATCAATGAATACCACTATAAATGAGTCAAGATACTGATGAAATTTTTTTTCATCAGGTCCATAAATACTATAGGGTAATTCAAGAGACCAAATAGTATAATAAGGTACTCAAAATAATCATATCATCTCTAGAAAGTGGCCTTAGTAATATCCCCCTCCCTTACCCTTAAGTGGTGGTACCCTAACCTTAGTTAAATCTTTGAAAACTAATGGGAACCCATAATCTAATCAAAAAAATCATAGATATGAGGCAATGGGTAATTTTTTTTTATTTTTAGAGTATTTATTTTCTATTATTCAATGAAAAGGTAAAGTATTTCATCTTCCTTATTTATATAAATCACTAGTGATTCCCATAGTGACATGATCATGCATATGAACCCTTTTCTCTTAAGGTATTCTAAATGGACCTTTCACTCCATGTATTATGTTTCTCTTGAGGTATTCTAAATGGACCTTTAACTCTTTTAATTCTAGTGGTAGTAGTCAATACGAGCCTTGATGATCACCATCCAATCCATGTGAATGATAAGGTCAAAGATTTCTAGATTCAAAAACTATGAAATCCAAGATAATCATAGATTTGGTGATGATCATGTGGCACTCAAATAACCTGGAACCCTACTCTATCCCATTTCCCATATGTGTGAAAAGATCCATGACCTACAGAATAAACTCATACTGTAGTCCCAAGGAATCAATAAACTTATGATAAATGAATGAATGAGATGTGCTAGTTTCTAAAAAAGTTAAATTTGTAGATGAATCAATGCAAACCATACTTATGATTTCCATTGGACCTGTCTATGACTCCTTTAGATCATACCTTGTCATGTATAATCACCCATATTTAGGCTTATCCTAAGATTTTTTGTTAGAATGAGAGTCCCCTCTCACATGGGAATGATATATATCCCCTTTTGATGCATCTAACCACATCCAGTAACCCTTGGTATAAGATAAATCAACTTTTATACCCTAAGGAAAGTACCTGAAAAATTGATGATGGTGTTTAAGGAGTCTACACCCAAGGAAGGTTTTCTAATCTTTTTGGAAATACTTTTTGGCATTCCCTTTCTTTACACATTAAAAGTAAGTAAATAGATTTCAATCTTTGGGATCTGTATAAGTAGGGTAAGTGGGGAATTGTACACTACTATTGTTACCCCACTATAACTATCATACTTCCTATTTTTCCTAAAAGATGAACTTTTTCTTCCACCTATATCTATAGAAGAACATATCATACCGGTCAATTCATATTTATCTACCTCCTCCATAACTTCCTTTTTAACCACTTTATCTTATGTTGGAAGGCATAAAATACGGATTCTATACCTAATTTTTTGATTTAATCCCATCTAAAAATTTTGTGCATTCAAGTATTCATTTTCTTAGAGATTTAGTGAAAGATGAACCTATTTCGAAAACTGAGTGGAATAATCCATCATGGATCAGTCACTCTTTTCTAGTGTTACAAACTCCATGGCATTCACCACTCATAATGATTCTGGGTATAATTGATGATTAAAAATTTTATTCAACCAAGTCCAAGTAAGATATTCATAAAGCTTAGCAAGAACAACTAGTTCCCACCACCTTCTACTCGACCCCTGTAGCAAATAAGTAGAAAGTCCTACCTTAGATATATCAGGTTTTTTTAGGAATAAGAAGATATATTTAATATTTTCCGACCACTCTTCTTGTTATTGGGGTCCTTGGTCACCCAAAAACATTGGTGGATTCTATTTGGTGAACTCATAAGCATAATACACTAACCAGTATTGCCTTGGGTCATTCCCTTTCCTGAGTGATTGAATGGTTTTGATCACCAATTTAATAAGATGAGAGTACATGGGAGGATTGGCCAGTGGATCATTCTCTACAGATTATTCCCCTTATATTTATAGAGGTCCTTCTAAAAGGTATTTTTTAAAAACATAAACCACAAAAAATAATTAATATATATTAATTTAAAAATTAATCTAATTAAATAACTCAGGGATTCATCCCAAAACATAAAATAGAAATAAACTATTTTGAGACTCATTAAATTTCTCATAACAAAATCATACAACACAAAATCCTAAGTAACTTGGTAGCTCATGGTCTGTCCTAAAGAAGAGTTTTCTAAGAACTACTATGTACCCTTACTTATCCCCAAAAGAACCTACACTAACCTAAAACACTACCCAAATAATGAGAGGGAAATAATATCATTTTGTAATGGACCAACCTAAGAAAACTTTTTACATCACCTAGGTCAAATTGTTACATAGACCAAGGAGCATTCCTGGTCACCCTAAGCTAGAAACTAGTGCTAGGGTATCCATGCTGACTACGTGGGAACAATTCTACCATCAAAAAACCAACATGAATTATCCATGGGTTGGCACAAACAAATAAATAATGAAAATAGTATTAATCATGAAAAATAAATTATAAGTAGCAACATCATAATTATAACCCATAACTAGATAAAAACAAAATAATTAAATAGTAAATCCCATATCACATATATATACACGATACTCAAGTAAATCCTAGTCCAAAGTAGCGATTATATAGAAAAAATAACAAAATTACAAAAATAATGGGGATCCTAAAATTTCAAAAAAAGTTAACGATGTGTGGACCTTGGCCACCTATAACTTTTATCATGTAAGATGGCATGAGAATCAAGATTCTAGGCTATAAGAAGAAACTTATTTTCCTTTTCTTGTGTTAGACAGAACCCAAATGAAATATGTAGTGTGTGTAGAAAATACTAGTATGGTACCACCATGAACCTATATACCACCTTTAATAATGAAAACCAATATTTCATGTTTGAAAACCATTTATTTGAAAAAAAAATCATAAATACTTTGGTTATGGAAAATAATTCATAATTCTGAATAGCATTATATGTATGTGCATAAAATAAAATAGAGGGAATAAAAATAACTAATGTTCTAAATGTCAAATAATAAATAGGTATCATATAAAATCAGTCCATAATAAATCAAAATAATATGTGAAACATAAGGGAGCTCTAAAAAATTACTTCTATGTGTTTGGGAATTTCTCATAGATCACTTTACTACCCTACATAAACCTAAATAAATAATATAACACTGGCCTCTCAAGGAAACTGGTAACAAACACTAATGAGATCATGCTTAAGGCTAGGGGAGTACCCATCCTAAAATCCACACACCCAAAAGTCTCTTATATGTACCCATAACCACAACGATCACATACAACGAAACCCATGATCAAGAAATAATGTTTTTAAAAAAATACTATTTCAAATTCTCTTTGAAACCTCATTTAATGATAATAATCTTCATAAAATAATTTTATCAAACACTTTTCAAGAATAGACTTTAGTTTAAAATATAAAGCCCATGAAATCACATTTCTGTTAGAAAATTCCTAGAAAATCAATAACACATGAATAGAAGCCCTTGGTAATCAATCCAATCATGATAATTTAACAAAACCCAAAATAAAACTCAAGCTTAAAGTAATCTAAAGTAAAATTATGGGTATGTAGAGAAACTTACCACATATATAAATAAACATTAACTCTTTTATAAAATATTACTAGGAGGGAAGTATATGGACACTCACTGACCAAAACATTGAAATAATTCATCAAAAACTCACCCTAAACCCTAGGTTCATCCCTCCCATGTCCATTAAGTTTAGAAAACACATGGAAAAAATAATAACATGGAAAAACATGATAAAATTTAAAGAAATGAGATAAAACACAAGAAAACATGACCTTAACTTGAGATCTTCACCTAAGAATCCAAGGAGAACCATCAAAGGACAAGGAAGAAGAAGGATCCATGACAAGGGGGATTTGGTTAAAATGAGGGGGAAAATTAAAGAGGCTGAGAGTTAGAAACTAAGATTAAATTTTGGTAAAATCTCATTTTTTTTTTAAAGAATAGGCTAGGACACATGATTTGGATGTATAGTTTTTCAACCCATGCACCAACCATGTGGATCCCCCTATATTAGAAAAAAGGTAGCACAGACTCCTAGGAGGTCCTGTAATATTTAAAAAACCATACAGAGACTATAAAAAATATAATGGTCATCCCACACCCCCATTCGCATGGTCAATAACACGATGGATATTAACCATGTGTTAACTGTGTACACTGGGTATTTTCCCCAAAATTTCTATTTTGGAACCTGAAACCCTGGAAACTCCAAAAAAAAACTTAAAATAAGATGAAAATATAAATTAAATACATACCAGTGACTCAATGGGTATCTCAACACTAAACCTCTCATACCCCCACCAATCAGAGTGCTGGTAGCCCTCCTCTATTATGCCTTCATCACAATCCTCATCAATCTCCCTCACCTCACACCCTTGGCCCTTATAATCCCCCCCCCCCCATGATAGTATTTTAGTTTAATTTTGTTTTACATGGTTGATTGCCTTAAAAAATTATTGATTTTTCATGTGATTAAATATATTCTGGTTCCATTCACAACCTTTGGTTATATATTCAACATTTAATAAATCTATGTGGGAATACAATTGTTTATATTTAGTATTTCTTGATACATAATTTAGTTTAATGATGTGTTTTTTAATTTATGTTTAATTTCTATATAGATTTTAATAATAAATTTTATAATTTTAAATCAATATAATATTATAATTAAGTAGAAAAAGAAAACTCTTATAAAGGTTTTACATTAATTTCCTATAAAACCCTTATTTTAAAGATTATCTATGTCATCTAAAAACCGAGGGCACATGAAATGGCATGCTATAGAAAATAAAAAAGATGGATTGAAATGATATCCAATAGATTATAAATCACTAAATACATTTGATTTATTTCATATATAATTCTTATTATGTCTTAATAATGTTTGATTGTGATTTTATACTAATTGATTAAACCCATTCGAGACATTAATTTCCAGTTAAAACATTTTGTCAGTTATTTTAATCCCTTACAATCTACCTCTATGGGTGTGTATGCATAAAACTTCCTTTATAATTTGAATAATTATTTTTGTAAAACAATATCCAAAAAAGACATATTAATTTATACATTAAACCTCTTATATATTAATTTAAATAGTTATGGAAATATGGCGTCAAAAAATATGATACATCTATTATGAAAATTTAAAAATTCATTCTACTCTAATGTGAATCATTAGCAACTTCCCTGAACTTAGTAACATATCCATATGAAATAATGACACCGGATTGGTTAGTCTAGTTTATAAATTTTATTTTTGAGCCTAGATAGGTACTTTATATTAAAAAATGGTCTTCCATGAATAATAATGGATTCCTTGATTCTTCTCAAAAAAATCAGTTGAACAAATCATGATTCAATGGAAACATTGATCATACGCCACAAATAAATTTACTCACAAGTTTATAAATATTGTAATAACTAGTAAATGGTGAAGGATATTTTGGGAAGGTCTATCATTTTAATGATTATGGAAAACGGGTTTAACATTCATGGTTAATTGTAAATAGAATAAAATAATAGAAGAAATAAATATCTATCTCAAACTTCAATATTGGGAATTTTATTTTCTATGTCATAATCATGATGTCATACATATTGAGAAGAATGTATGTGAAAACTTGTTTTCACGTTATTTAGTGAGCATAGAAAATTTGAGGATAATTTTAACGCTCAAAAAGGACTTAAAATCAATGAATATAAAGTGTGATCTATGGATAAATCAGAATGGGGAGTGTATTTCATTAGTTTTAACAATTAAAAATTGGGAAAAATATATATTCCTTTAAATAGTAAATATTGTGAAATTACCTAATGGATATTCAAGTAACATCTCAATATGTATTGATTTAAATATGTATAGGATACATTGATTGAAAATTGATTATTCATATATTTTTATATAGCTTCTACTACCTTTTAAATTACCTATTTCCAAAAAAAGTATCTAGAGTTGTAATCTAGTTTTTCATATTATTCACATAAATATTTTAGAAAATTATTTAATTACTTGATCTTTAAAAGATCAGGAAATAATTTTATTTACAATTTTTCATGTGGAAATCATCTTTCTCCCATTATTTTTTACTGTCATAATATTTTTTAACTATTAACTTTGTTGAGGAAACTAAATTTGGATAACCCAAACATTATCGATGGATGTATCCCATTGGGAATTTCTTTAATTATATTAAGTAAATAATGTTTTTCAAATAAGTACATATATATCAAATTATATTAACTTCATTTTGATTCATTTTTTGGTGTAATTATATGTTTTTAAAATCGTTTGGTGGGCTATCAACATTGTTAGAAAACAATATTAATAATACCAATGTTGTAAATAAGGTTTTTAACATCAGTTTCTAAAAACAAACTTATAAATAGTTTATGGAATCTATTATTTTATATAACCAATGTTAAAAGTTCAATTAAAATTATTCATGAAATACTTTACACATAAAAATGGTTATAACTATTGTTGAAAAGGTTTTATATGATCAGTTATTTTAATAACCAATGTTGTAAGATGTTTTCTACATCAATTATCAGAATACCCAATGTGAAAAGTTATGAGTTCTATTAAAAAATGGTTTTTATAACATAGTCATTACATTCCTATATAGTGAGAAAAACTAGAAGACAATAAAAGCTATAAAAATTTCAAATAATATTTAATTAAAAAATATATTACATAAAAAATTATAAAGATAATACAAATTTAAAACACATTTAACTATACATCTAAAAATAAGTCAGACCATAAAAAAATTTGTGAATAATCACCATAGATGGGTTAGTTCATTTATATAATATGATTTAGTGTCATCAAAAATTTATAAACATAATTAAAAATACTATCACATTAATAATGCAATATATGTTATAAAATATAAAAGTTTTTATGAAACTAACCCTTCCAAAAGATTTCATTATTATAATCATGATTATATCATACATAAATCATAGAACATAATAATTTTATTCAACTACTTATTATTGAAATTCAAATTGATGTTTTAAAATATTCATTTCAAACTATTAAATAAAATTTTGAATAATTAGAAATTAAATTTTATATTAATATCAAATTTATACCTTTATAAATATATAATGAATTTTTTGACTTATTTTTTGAAAAGTGAATACTTGGAAAGACTTTCCATGAACTGTTGGATTTTCATATTACTAAAACACGAGTAACATAATAAAATTTAAAATTTATGAAATAATATAATAATTAACTTATGTTTTTATAAAATATTTAAAGTTATTAGGAATATCTTCCAGGAATAAGAACAACCAAAAGGCAGTGCATTTATATAAACAGAATGCACTTAATATCAAGTGTCTCCTAAAATAAAAAGATCTAGCATGTATGATAATATAATAAAAATTATTTTTTTAATTATATAATTATAAATATGTATCAAGAAATAGAAATAAGAAATAGTGAATATCTCTATTATTAAATATTTGAGAAATATATTTTGTGAATACATTTCAAAGTAATAAATGAAATAACAAAAAATTGTATTCAAATAATGTAATGAGATTTTAAATTTAAATTTACTTACATAGAAGATACTTGAAATAAATTTACTATGAGATAATCACCAGTAACATGATCCATGATAACTTTATTAAATATATTAAATTTATGATATTATCTACATACATCATTAGTCATTAGAAATGTATAAAAAATCTCTAATATAAAATTATTTACCAATAATTTAAATATCCCTAAAGAAAAATATGGATTATTTGAAGTTATTGGATCTTAATCTTTTCATATAAATTTAATTTAATCTTTAGATTTTGGGTACTCATACAAAAGGTGAAAGTATAATTTAACTATCCCTTAAGAAAAATAAGGATTATTTGAAGGTGTTGGATCTTAATCTTTTCATCTACATTTCATTGACTCTTTAGATTTTGGTTACTCATAAATAAGGTGAAAGTAATAAAATATTTCAATTAATTTAATCAAAAACATATATATATTTTATATCTCAATAATAAACTTTAAAGAAATTATAACTTTACAGATTAAAAATGTCCATTTTTCTGTCTAATTATGACCACCTCCACAGTGGGAAATGGCACTAATGTATATAGATAGATAATATCATATATCTTCACTCTTAATTGATATTGATATATATGTTTATGATGTTAATTTTCCCACAAATAATGTATTTTATTTTATACTACAATACGATAATGGGGATCCTCAACATAAAACTCACAATACACAGTAGAATTTGTACTAGGAGAGAGAGGTTTGAGATGTACAGAACATGTCTATCTTGACATATACCTGACATTGTCTATATAGATAATCTAATTTTCTCCTTTATTGAATTATCTATCACCTAAATATGATCCTTTAAATCATATATTTCACCATTGTATGCATCCTCCCTTGATGCACTACTAGGAATCCAAAAACGTTCCTAATACTAACACCTTCCTCATATCCTCTTACATGAAATGGGGGTACTTATTAGTTTCCTAAAGCTGCTACAAGGATATAATTCCTACCCTTAGGAATGAATATCCGATTTTATGCTTTATTCTAAAGGACATCCTCTAATAAAATATTAAAACATTATATTAATTTGATTAATTTAAAAAAATATATAAATTTTATTTTGATACTATTGGTTATATCCTTTGATTGATCTATAAGACACTTCCCATTTTCTCATTATTAGTGTTTTCTATATTCATCTAAAATTTTGTTTTTTAGGCATAGATGTTTATTTTTTCATCCAAAAAATTTAAAATATAAGGTCAACCTCAATTTAAAATCTCCTCATCTAATTTCTGAAAATGAAAATCAACACTTCCTAATTAATTTCATATCAAGTATATAAAATCTATATTATAAATGAATAGTTAAAAGGTTGATTATATGAAGTAGTTAATATCTAAATAATAAATTCTATTTGAGATATTACATAGTTATGGAATCCCATAACAAATATAATTCCACCTTGTCAACACTCCTCTAATTAAGATATAAGATATTAAATTTACATAATCCTTAAAAGGCTATAAAACAACTAAATTTATTTAATTTTGGGCCAATTGGATTACCATTATCATCAAATTCAATAGATGACCTTTACCCATTCTCATGAACTCGTGAAGTAATGTTAAAATGTGTACTTCCATGTCTGCCAAATTTGGATGTCTTCTTCCTTAAAGATAAATAATACTCGATAATATTAGGCTCTATAGCACTAAAAATAATTTCAACAAATATAAATTAAATTTAATGAATAAATTTAATTATCATAGGTGTATTTATATGAATATACACACATATTCATCAATATATATATTCTTCTATCTATGTGTCATTTAGTTAAATATTTTAATTGTAACATCTTGTTACCTTCTTTCAGGTACATATACACCCTTGTTTTGATAGTACTCTATTTGGGGATGGTCTCTTTAAATTTTAGGTTAAGTTTGAAAAAAATATGGATCCTTAAGGGGCTATGTACAATTGGTGCATAGTTAGGGAAAACCGTGCATTTATTTTCAACAAACTGTGCACCCTATTGAGAGCCACTAGAAGGGGGCTCACTGTTTGTCTAAACCATACAGCCACCCATCCAAACCATGCACTATTTTTATAGTTGGTTTTTCATAGTTGAAATATGGTTAGTTTAACCATGTTTCCAAACTAAACACTCTATCCATAAGTCTATTAGGGGAGTATGGTTAAGGCGTACGGTTACTACTAACCATGCGACATGTATAGAAAATCATACGCACGGTTTTTAATTCACCTTAAATCTTAATTAAAAATCATAAGACCCTAACATGTTAAACACCCCCATTTGACCCTAATATGATTCCTTCATCAATGGTGTCTCTCAAGGGATGATTTTTTACTCCTTTAACCTCTTCTCTTTGTGGATAAAATCACTAATGATTGCATTTGATCTCTTTCTGGTATGTAAGTCTTATCTCAGCTAATTACATCCAATATCCTCTTCTCTCCATATTAGAGAGTGATATATTATAATGTTATTGAAGGATATAATCTCTATTTTAATGTATTTTATTCTAGTTTTTATTTATTGATCTTATTTTCCTCTCTTCTCATTGGCATTCTTGTTTGTGGGTATTGATTTGATCACGTGATTAAAGGTAGGTGGTTCCATAAGGATTTAACCTATAATTGAAAACCTATATTAATTGATTGATTTGAAAAGTTTTTAATTTATTTAAAAACATGTATTTAAGGTGATTTAATGTTTGATTTAAAAAGGGAATGGAATTGTCGAAACCCATAATTTCAATGGAATTGAAATTATTAGGTAAATTTTGAGAAAAATAATGGCTTGAATTAAAAGTGAATTTGATGAAATTATTTGATATCGATTATAAAGAAAATTGTATTGAAATTATGGATGATTTAAAAAGGCATAAATTGGAAAAAAATCTATGATTTAGTTTTGAAATGAAAAGGTTTGTTGAAACTAAAATTGGGAAATTGAATTGTGAATGATAAAATGATTTGAAATGGGTGATTTTCCCATGATTGATTGATTGATTGTTTTTTTTTTGAATTTTATGTGATCCTGGGTAGTTATTGGGTGATTAGGATAATCATGCTATCAATCTGACTCCCTAGAAATGGATTGATGATGACATCATTAAATAAACCAATTTTAGCATGATTTCCCATGATGGGTCCCCTAATAGAGTGTTGACTAATTTCTCATAATGGGTACCTATTGGGGTTTTTATTAGAGTGTGTATAGTTATCTTGATTCGTGATGATGATTGAGAAGTGTGGGGATATTATTGCCAAAAACTAACATAACTCAGGGCTTACGAGCATGGTGATTTTTTTGTTTAACTTGATTATACATTCCATTGTTTATAGAACTATTTTATTCATGCTAACTAATTTATATAATTTTTTTATATAAAACATTAATTTATGCATGTTTTGATATATCTTTCTTTTTTTTAGTTGAAATCATGTTTTGTTGAAAATATTTAAATGCTTTGACATGCCTTGTTTTATTTAAATTGAAAGAATAAATGGTTTATTATTATGGAATTTCTTATAGAATCTTATAGTGGTGTCCTACTAGGATCTTTTTCTCACAAACTACCTTTTCCTTTGGTCATTTTTAGATTATCTTATTACAAGTCTCAATAAAGGGAAAGTTCTTCTTAGAGGTGGAAGGTGTACTTGATTCATGGGATCTAGAGTGATGGAGATGTGATCCACTTATTACAAGGGAGTTTTAAGACTTTCTTTGATAGATGTTGTGCCTTTTAAGGATGTAATCTTTGGGTATTGATTTTCCTGCTTGATTATAGTACCTTATCATTAAGAAGTATTGGAATGCCAAATTATATCATTTTTCTTCCATTATTTTGTGGAAAATCATTCCCTTTTTATTCTGGTTGATGTCAGGTGCTAGTCACCAACTTCTGGGGGTCAGTAATTCCCTTCAGTCCATGTTAGGACTATATTAGGTATTAGTGTACTTGGGTATTTGGTCTAATTTTGACAAAATAATATCATAGGTTTTAGTGTTTTGAATATTTAATTTATTTCAATATGAAATTTATGTTTTCCTGGTAGATGGTAGGTAGGATTTTTTGGACTTAATAGGTAGTTATCAGAAAGTTTCTAGCCATATCTCATCATAATGAGTCTTAAGTCACCATGGGTGTTTGGGAAAAGTGCATTTGAGAAATAATTTGATTTTAATCTAGTATTTTTCCTAAATTTAATTTGAGTATCTTGAAAATACCAAAGTTGATCTTTGTTTCATGGAATTTATATTCTCATATATTTTGATTGATTTGTTGATATGTGTATCATTGTTTATGTTTTAATGTTGTCTATTGATGGTGTGTAGCATCATTCCTCTAAGAATTCATTTGAATAGTCCATGGTGGGAAGCTACTAGTGAACTATAATAGAAAAATTCTCTAGTGGACTAGAATCATATTGATATAGTGGTTTATATGGTCCAAGATATGGTATATGTACCCATTCTTGTTTAGGATTTGGTATTAGAACCTCTAAGGGATGCATCTAGATATCTTTCTCAAGGTTTTCTTGACTAGAATCCACCAGCTTTCTAAGGCTCTAATAATACTCAAGAAGCTAAGGATTGGTTGAAAAGATAAACATGCTATTTGAGTTCTTGGAAATTCCTGATTCTATTTAGGTTAAATATGATAACTTGAATCTTGAAGGTCCTAAAAGGATATGGTGGGATTAAATAGTGATAGAAAAGAATCATGAGGTCTTGGACTGAAAGGATTTTAGGGTTATTTTCACTAAACATTTTTATCCATAATCAATGGTCTTGGAAAGGTCCATAGAGTTTCTCATCCTCCATCAGGGTGATAGGACAATGACATATTATGTGAACTGTGTTTCTGATATTGTTCAATTTTCTCATGAGGTAGTGAAAAATAAGAAATTGAGGGCTCAAATATTCCATATGGGTCTTCATTCTATCATCTAATCTCAATTATTCTATTTTAAACTCACTTCATATGCTAACATACTGGATAGAGTTTTGATGGTTGGGATTGACATGGATAGTAAGTCAAGGTTGACGAGAGTTCTCTTTTCTCCCAGTGGTAATTCTATTAGTTTCTTTAAATTAAAGAGGAATCATGATAATTATTATGGTGTTTCTAGAAAATAAGAATCATCCGTACTTCCTATAGTTCCTATTAGAGTCTCTATGGATTCATTTTAGTGTGGGAAGGTTGGGTATTCATAATGGGTTTTCACTAAGGTGCCTAAGATCTATAGTTCATGTGAAGGCTAAAGTCACCTGTAGAAGTTTTGTCATTTTTTTATACTCCGTGCAATAGAATCATCTCTTTAATAGAAAAAATTATTGTGGTGTAATCTAATGCTTTTAGAACTAAGGGGTTCCATCCACAAGCATCTGGAATGAAGCTTCATCACTCGGTAGAAGAGTATCTAGAGGAAACTGATGTGGGTCCAGTGATTGTGAGAGGTATCATCACTATAGAATCATATTTGGTGACTATTTTATTTGATATTATTTCATCTCACTCATTTATATCAACTTGTATTTTGAATCTGTTAAACCTTCCTATATAGATTTTTTCTTTTGTAATGGATATTATTATGCCCCTGAGAATAAAGAGAGATCATGGTCTCTATTGTTCCTCTTGTGTGTTATCTCCATCAAAGATTAATTGTACCTATAGTTTTATAGTTCTCAACATGAAACCTCTTGAAATCATTTTTAGTATGGATTGTTTGACTGGTCATAAGGCCCCAGTTGAAATTTATCTTAAGTGGGTCTCTTATACTATACCTGATGGGGTGATCCATGTTTTTTTGAGAGAATGGGACCTGAGGTCGAGTAGAGTCGAACCACCATTTCTAGAGTTGGGCAGGGTAATATCAGTGTTTTCTTTCAACTTGTAGAAATAATCTTTTATTTTTGATCTCCCTCTAGTTGGAATCTAGTTTCTCAATGTGCTTCTATATGATTTCTCCAGCTTTCCACCAGTAAGAGAGGTGGATTTCTCTATCAATTTGGTACTTGGTACTCAACCATTGTATATTCCTTTTTACCATATTATACTACATAAATTTAAATATTTAAAGACTTTGTTGAATGATTTTATAAAGAAATTATTTATATGACCAAGTGTGTCACCTTGGGTGGCACCTATTCTGTTTACAAAGAAAGCTAATGGAAAACTTATCCTTTGTGTTGATTACTAAAAACTCAATCAAGTTATGTTAAAGAAAAATTATCTATTTCCACATATTGATGATATGTTTGACTAGTTAAATTGGTGGAGTGGTTCTTAAAAATTGATCTTCTATCTAGTTATCACCAGTTGAGAATTAAATATTCTTGCATTCATAATTTTTCCTTCAAGATTAGGTATGGCCATTATAAGTATCTTGTAATTATATTTCATCTCACCAGTTCTTCTATGATTTTTATAACATTTATGAATATGATATTCTATAAGCACCATGATACATTTTTGGTTGTTTTTTTGGTGACATATTGGTTTACTCTAAAACCAAGTAAGACCGTGAGAATCATCTGAGAGTAAATCTAGATATATTGAGATATTACTGACTTTATGTGAATCTTTTGAAATGTAATTTATGGATTAATAAAGTGGATTTATTAGTATACATGTCCTTGGAACATGGTATTTTAGTTGATCCTAGGAAGGATAAGAATTTTATGACATGGGAGAAACTTTGTAATGTTTTTGAGATTTGGATCATCGTGGGTTTTGTGGGATATTGTCACAGGTTCATTAAATATTTCTCTAAGATGGATTCTTTTATGTCCACTCTCATTAAAAAAGGGGTTATGTTTATCTATGATTTGAAATGTGAAATTTATTTTGATGATTTGAAATTCCTTATGACTTATTCATCAGTTTTGAATCTTCTAGAGGCTGGGTAGAACTATATGGTCTTTTGTGACATATCTGATTCGGTTTTGGGTTGTATTCTTATATAGGGTGATCCCATGGCATCCTATAGTTCTTGATAGCTTAGGATATGCATGAAGAACTATCCAACACATTATATTGAACTTTCAGTTGTTATGAATTCTCTTAGTAGTTTTTGGAATTACTTTTTTTTTGGGAAAGGTTTACCATTTATTCTAATAATAAAATCCTGAGTTATATTTTCTCTCAAAAAGATATAAACCTCTAAAAGAGGCATCGTGTGGAGTATATGTAGTCCTTTTATTTAGAAATTTATTATACCCATTGTTACACCCATTAATTCTTTTAATTTTTTTTTTATTTAATTTTCATTCTTTCTTTGTTTTGGAGGTTTCCCATTCATTTTGATGGAAATTGTGGGTTTTCAAAATTTGGTCCAAACTGTGAGCCCATTTTCAGATTTAAAAATAAATTTTGTTTCTTTTATAACTCCTTATTTTTTCAAAATTTTACACCCATTACACTTTCCAATTGGAATCTCCTGGTATATTAAAACCACCATATCAATTTTGACCCCATAGTAATCCATAATAATAATGGATTTGGGTTTTTTATTAAGGTTTTGGGCTAGCCCATAAGCCCATTTCTTGCTTTAAATTTTTTTTAATTTTTCAATATCTCATTCATTTTATACTTTTTTTTGTGATTCCACCTCCCAACCAAATAAAAAAACCTGAGGCTCACTCTCATTATCTATTTCACCTCTTTGGAGATCATTTAGATCACGGATTAGGGAAAATATTCTCAGGGTTTCTCAAATCATCCAGATTTGAGAAGGTCATTTGATTCTTTCATAAACCTTTCAATTTTCACTCTTTCTCCCCCATTTTGGTCCCCAATTAACCTACTAAGCCTCATTCGATCCTACCTATCAGTTTTGGTTGCTTTGAGATTCAACCTTTTTTGGATTCAGCGTGATTTCTACAAGATTGTTCAAGGTAAGTGATTCCTTATTGGTTTCTTTCATTTTTATTAGGGTTTCCTCCCTCTTTCATGAAGTTTTAAAATTTCCAGAAGTTAGGGTTTTAACCTAGGGTTTTATTTGTTGTATTTTTGGGAAATATTGTGGTTTAGGGTTGGTTTTCACCCTCTTTTTGTGCGGCGGTGGTACGGTTGATGTTTCGCACCAAGTTTTGAGGGTTTCGACATAAAAAGGTAGGTGTTTCTATTTGTAACAATTTTATGATGATTTAGATTGCTGTATATACTCATTTTTCATATTCCTAATATGTTTTTTGTGGTGTGAAAATTTTTTATGATTGACTTTGTTAAGCGTTTAATTTTATATTTTCATTTTAGCTTGAAATTGGGTGTTTTTCAAGTGTAACTCTTGGGGTATTATTTGGGTGTATTTTATAACATATTAAATTGGTTTAATAAATCTTTTTTGGTCTTCCAATTCTTATTTGGTAGGGTATTGGTGTTTCATTGGGTTTGAAGAGGGTTTTTGAATGGGTTTTATGTGTAAAACCATGTTATTCCACTTGAATGTGTTTTATGAAAATGTGTGTATTTTCATGTGCATATTTTGTGGTATTATTCAAGGTGATTTTATAATACTTGAGAATGGTTTATTAAATCTTTATAGGGATTCCAATTATATTTTTTATTGGTATTGGTGTGATTTTTTCCCTTGAAATATATTTTTTAAACGGGTTTTATGTGCAAAGCTTGGGTATACCCCTTAGAATTGTTTTATGAAATATTTGAATGGTTTAATGATTTATGTAAGAGGTGAAACCATATTGGAAAACTATTTTGGATTGTTTATATTTTGAAATAGTCCATTTTAAATGTGAAAGGGTCTGTCATGTGATGTGTATCCTCTTGGAAATGTTTTATAAAAATATTTAATGGAATTACTGAAATGTGAAAGTGATGTGAATATGATGTGGGTTGTTTTGTGTGAGTGTGGTGTGAAAAATGGATTTTGTTTATGAAAAGGGTATTATGTTACATGTGAGTGGGATTTTATGTGATATTTATCATCTTGGGAAAGATTTTATAAAATTGTTAAAGGATGTGTTGAATTGTGAAAGATATGAAAAATATGTTGTGGGCTATTTTGGTGTGAGTTGGATTTCAAAATCAATTTGAATGAATAGGGGGATGATGTGCTTATGTGATGTAAATGTGGTATGTTTGGTTGATGTGTGATGTGGAAGTTTTATTTTCATGTGAAAATTATATTTCATGCCTTATTGAACTTTTTTGAGCATAAGAGGGAAACCCAGGTATCTAGGTGGGTGGACGTGTACTAGTATTCTAGTGATCCCATGGGGTTTGGCCGCAGTTTCACGTAGCAATATTGACGCATACAACAATAACTAAACTATAATGATGACGATGATTAGGGACCACTAGGTTATGGGTATGATCCCTACTAGTGGCTCATGCATGAGAATGGATATTGTGATGGTTAATCTCACTGAGATACGAGGTACCTGGGACCCACAGCGAGCTAGTGCCTAGGGGTTATTTCCTATTGCATATGCTCATTAGATTCTTTACTCTTACCATAGGCATATGATATGGTTGCATCTTTTAGAAATTGTAAATAGCATTTCATGTTTTTGAAAACTTTCATGATTTTCGTATTTGAATGTTTATGAAATGGAATATCTTAGTGGATGTATCCTACTGGGATTTGGCTTACACCCTACCTACACCTTTGGTTGTAAGTAGACTTGATGATTTTATTGCCGTAGGTTTGGGTACAACTTTTGTGCATATGGTTTGGGTTTTAGTGGTCCAACGTGTTGCAGTGTTATGGATATGGTTTGAGGGCGGTGCCTCTTGCCATGTGGAGGTTCTTGGGCTATAATTTCTGGTTTTGTACCTTTGTAATGGTTTTTGATAATTGTTTTAAGTTGTGTAATTAAATTCTGAAATTTTATAAAAGATGATTTTGTTTGAAAAATCCAGATTCGTTTTATTGGATTTGTTTGTTGTTTCAAGTTTATAAATTTGGGTAAATAATTCCTAATTTTTAGTTTATGATACCCAAGAACTTGTGCCATCCTATGGGTATCGGGAACTCCCTTAGGGACTTGTATCGAGTAAGTTTTGGTGCTGTTTTAGTTGGTGACCAAATTCAGTTCGTGACAAAATGGTATCAAAGGAGGTTCTGGTTAGCTCTTTGGGTCACGTTATTTGGGGAACAGTCAGGATAGTCTGGAGTTAGGATTTTCAGGACTTGGTATTCTAGTTATGGGTAGTGTGCCTCATCACCACACCTCATGATGGGATTCGAGTTGCCAGGGGAAGTTGGGATTTATCTGAGTCCTTTGGTTTTCTTGGTTTGATGATGATTAGAAAAAATGAAAAGAGAGTTGGGTTAATGGTCTCAGTGAGATCGCAGGGACTGGAAATCCATGTGGAGCTGGGGATATTCCCTTGAACACTCTCTAGGATAGTGAAGTGATTCGAATATAGACTCTAACCATATTTTCAATTCACTCACTGAAACTAGTTTCCTCTCACATTGTCTTTTATTCTTTAGTTTTTAAGTCTTGGAAGTTTGTTTTTAAAGAAAAAATGGCACGGTTTTAAGAAGAGTAAAGTTTTTGTGAAATAATTTTCAAATAAATATGGAAAGTATTGATTTTAGAAATGGTAGAAATAAACTTTCAGAATGTTTTTGAAATGGGAAGTGGTGTGTTTTCACCTCTTTTTAAAGAAGGAAATTATGTTAAAGTTGGTTTTGAAAATGTGTTTCCAATAGAGTTCTCTAAACTAATTAAATGTGTTTTAATGGAATGATAGGTTCTGAAATTGAAGTGAATGACTTGAAAGTGAGTTCATATCTGAATGGTTGTGCCTTTCTAAAAAGTTTTGTAAGCTGTAAATTGGTATTTTGATTTCATGGTTAGCGGTCTTGAGAAAAAGTAAGTATTTGTTGACTATTTTGGTTTTGAAATGTGGAAAGGATTTTTGTTTTAACCTTTGGTATTTTCATGAGATACTACATGAATGAGGTTATATAGGATTATGGATGGTTAATGGAACTACTGGATAAGTTACGGGATGGATATGAGGAGGGTGCCCAGTGTGGTATGGAAACATGCATGTGTGAGGCCCATGGGGTACCATTGGTGGATACACAAACCGCTGAACCGTTTGTTTTCAAAGAAATGTTTTCAAGGAAAACATGATGTTTTTATGACTGTATTGGGATGGTGTGTATTATTTTTTAAAAAAAATTGATGTTGTGGGAGGTTTTGAGTCCAAGAACCCCTCCTTTTTGAACTGTGTTTTGGGTTTGTGTTTGTTCGGTAAACTGGGTAGAAGGACCGGTTAGTAGTCTCTTCTAAGAAATGTTTCGGGATTCCTTTATAGTGGTTCCCTTTATGTGTTTGGATATATTTTATGGAACATTTTTACCAATATACCATCTTTATTGGGTCCTTGAGTTTTCTCGTTAGATACGGTATGCCCCCATTAATGGTTAGTGCACAACTGAAGTGCAACCCATGTTGTTTCTCCATTGGAAGACCCTCCATTTGATCAATATAAGGAATATTTTTTTCTCAAGCTTTGTATATTGAGTCTACACCCTTTTAATTTATTTGTTTTTTGGATCCTCTTTTAGTGAGATAGTTATTATGTAATTTTGAAAGATACCTTAGTTTCTTAATTTACCTGATTCGTTAGAGGTGGAAGTTGTCTGGGGTTGTTAGTGTGGATGGTGTCTAAGAGGGCCTCTGGGCCCTTCACAGTCTCTTCAAAGAAGGGGTTTATGTTAAACCACCAGTGTAGGAAATCTAGTCATGAGAGTTTGTTATGGTCACTTAATTGAATGTTGTGATGTTTGGGGATGTTGTATAAGGCCCCCTCCATATATTGTTTCTATCAGTCACTTTGGTCATGTTTGGTGACGTAGTGTGATGTTGTTTTCTTATTTGACTGTAAAGGTAAAAGTCGTTCAATACTCTGAGAGTCTCTTTTATGTTGGGAGTTTGTCTCCCTTGGATGAACTTAAAAATCCTCTATTTTAGAGGAAGGTGAGTATATATTTCCTTTCCTTCTGTTTTTTCTCACTTGAATAAATAAGGTGTGATGTGTGTGCATCCTCTAATCCCTTGTTTCAGTGAAATATAGAGCTAGGGTAAAGTGAGTTTTGGAATGTGTTATGTCTTGGTAAACCGATCTGGGGTTGCGGTGTGGTTTTTTTGTGGCACTGAAAGAATAAGTGTCATACAGGTGTTTCCAAAGCCTAACTGCAAGGCCGAAAATGCTTCAATATTTTGGGCTACATCCATAGGCCCCAGAGTGCAGCTGGCGCATGGTCAGGGGAAATCCCAGAGTTTTTAAACCCTTGTACAATATCCTATCCTCGGTATGAAATATGGGAAAATTTTAAACCTTTGGTGTTTCCATCTTGTTCTAGTTTTTCATGTTTGGTGGTAGAGGTGGGAGGACCTCATTTCCATATTGTATCCTGAGTTCACAATTTTCCCTTTGGTTTCGACTGGGTTTTTGGAGAAAGGTTTGAAATTTGGATAGATAGGATGATCACATGGTTTGTACACGATTAGTAGTGACCGTGTTTTAGAAATCCATGTGGAAATATTGATCTACATAGTTAGTGCATGGTTTCCCCAAACTGTGTAGACTAACTGTGTGGTCGTCCCAAATCATTAAATTTTGGGGTCTTTCTGTGTCATCCTGTTCTGGTCAGTTAAGATGGTTGGTTCTTATGGTGGGGATACCCACTATTATTGTCATGTATGTTCCTTTGAAAATTTCTCATGGAAGTATACCTTTTATGTCAGGGAGTCCATTGGGGGATCCCCCTGTTAGTGTCATGTTTCTGTCTCAGGAAAAGTTTAAGTTGTCTATTATAGTGGGGATCCCATATGTGTCTCCCCATACTAGTAACTCAGATTGGTACTTGGTCTTAGATTGGTGGTAGGTAGTCTTTTTTAGAGCTATCTAACTACCTACACTTCCTTGGGTAAACACTGGGATTGGGGAATACCCAATGGTTTGGTTAGAGCAATGTAAGTGTAACCTTGTTCGTTGTTGTTGTTCGTTTGGGTAAATTGATGGAATCTTGTTCAGATAGTGTTTGAGGAGTTTTATTTTGGGATAAAATCTGAATATACTTGATCATTTTAGGAAGTGGTGTATTTTTTGATTGGATAGAGTATTCCTTCCTTGATTGATCAATTGGAGGTGTTTTGGCCTTTTGGGGGCGGGTGAAAATTGGCAAAGGAGTCCATTTTGCCCTGTCGGTTAGGTTTGTTTTTTTCCTTTGGACTTGATGTGTCTTTCCAAGGGCAGAAAGATTTATAGTGGGGAGAATTGTCACACCAATGAATTATTTTAAAGGCTTTTTCATTTAATTTACATTATTGATTTGTTTTGGAGGTTTCCCATTCATTTTGGTAGAAATGGTGGGTTTTCAAAATTTGGGCCAAACTGTGAGCTCATTTTTAGATTTAAAAATAAATTCTGTTCCTTTTATAACTCATTCATTTTTAAATAATTTACACATATTGCAATTTATAATTGGCATAACCTAGTATATTAAAACCATCATATCAATTTGGAACCCATATGAATGCATAATAATGATGGATTTCGGTTTTTTATTATGGTTTTGGGCCAGCCCGTAATCCCATTTCCTGCTTTAAATTTTTTTAAAATTTTCAATATCTCATTCATTTTATACTATTTTTCAATGATTACACCTCCCACCCAAATATAAAACCCATATTCCCACTCTCATTTTCTATTTCATCTTTTTATATCTCATTTGGATCTCAGATTATGGAAAAATTCTCAAGCTTTCTCAAATCATCCAGATTTGAGAAAGTAAATTGATTCTTTCATAAACCTTTCAATTTTCACTCTTTTTTCCCCATTTCAGTCCCCAATTAACCTACTAAGCCTAATTAGATCCTACCTATCAGTTTCTGTTGCATGGAGATTCAACCTTTGGTGTATTTTGGGTGATTTCTTCAAGATTGTTCAAGGTAAGTGATTCATTCTTGGTTTCTTCCATTTTCCTTAGGGTTTCCTCCCTCTTTCATGAAGTTCTAAAATGTACGTAAGTTAGGGTTTGAACCTAGGGTTTTATTTTTTGTCTTTTTGGTCAAATATTGTGGTTTAGGGTCAGTTTTCACCCCCTTGTGGTGCGGCGGTGGTGTGGTTGATGTTTCACACCAAGTTTTGAGGGTTTCGACACAAAAGGTTAGGTGATTCCATGTGTAACCATTTTATGATGATTTATATTGCTTTATTTACTCATTTTTCATATTCCTCATATTTTTTGTGTGGTGATAAAACTTTTTATGATTTATTTGGTTAAGCATTTAATTTTATAGTTTCTTTTTAGCTTGAAATTGGGTGTTTTTCATGTGTAACTTTTTGGGTATTATTTGTGTGTATTTTAAAACATATGAAATTGGTTTACTAAATCTTATTTTGGCAGAAAATGCTTCTTTGGTATGGTCTTGGTGTTCCATTGGGTTTTAAAGAGGGTTTTTTAATGGGTTTTATGTGTAAAACCATGTTATGCCTCTTGAAAATGTTTTATGAAAATGTGTGTATTTTCATGTGCATCTTTTGTGGTATTATTCGAGGTGATTTTATAATACTTCAGAGTGGTTTATTAAATCTTTATAGGGATTAAAATTCTATTTTTTATTTGTATTGGTTTTATTTTTTCCTTGAAATATGGTTTTGAAATGGGTTTTATGTGCAAAGCTTGGGTATACTCCTTAGAATTGTTTTATGAAATATTTTAATGGTTTAATGATTTATATAAGAGGTGAAAACATATTGGAAAACTATTTTGGATTGTGTATATTTTTAAATGGTCCATTTTAAATGTGAAAGGGGTTATCATGTGATGTGTATCCTCTTGGAAATGTTTTATAAAAATGTTTAACAGAATTACTGAAATGTGAAAGTGATGTGAATGTGATGTGGGCTATTTTTTGTGAGTGTAATGTGAAAATGGATTTTTTTTATGAAAAGGGTATTATGTAACATTTTATTGGGTTGTTATGTGATTTTTAGTATCTTGGAAAATATTTTATAAAATTTTTAAAGGATGTGTTGAATTGTGAAAGATATGAAAAATGTGTTGTGGGCTATTTTAGTGTGAGTTGGATTTCAAAATCAATTTGAATGAAAAGGGGGATGATGTGATTGTGTGATTTACATGTGGGATGTTTGGTTGATGTGTGATGTGGAAATGGTATTTTCATGTGAAAATTATATTTCATGTCTTTTTGAACTTGTTTGAGAACAAGAGGGAAACTCGGGTATCTAGGTGGGTGGACGTGTACTAGTATGCTAGTGATCTCATGGGGTTTGGCCTCAGTTTCACGTAGCAATATTTCCTCTTATAGAACTAACTAAACTATGATAATGATGATTATTTGGTACCACTAGGTTATGGGTATGTTCCCTACTAGTGTCTCGTGCATGAGAATGGATATTTTGATGGTTACTCTCACTGAGATACAAGGTACCTGGGACCCACAGCGAGCTAGTGCCTAGGGGTTATTTCTTATTTCTTATGCCCATTAGATTATTTAATCTTACCATTAGAATATGGTATGTTTGGATGGAAATTTCAATATATTTTTCATTTTATTTAAAATTGTTTATTCTTTAAAATAGACCACTTGAAAACTGTTTTAATTTTTAAAGTTGCATCTTTTAGAAATTATAACTAGAATTTCATGTTTATGAAAACTTGCATGCTTTTCGTCTTTGAATGCTTATAACATAGAATCTCTTAGTGGTGGTATCCTACTGGTATTTTACTCACACCCTACTTACACCTTTGGGTGTAAGTAGACTTTCTGATTTTTTGTACATAGTTTTGGTATAACTTTTGTGCCTATGGTTCGGGTTTTAGAAACCCAACGTGATGCAATGTTGTGGAGGTGGCTTGAGGGCAGTGCCTCTTGCCATGTAGAGGTTCTTGGGCTGTCATTTCTTCTTTTGTACCTTTGTAATGGTCTTTTATAATTTTTGTAATTAGTGTAATTAAATTCTTAAATTTTATAAAAGATGATTTAGTTTGAAAAATCCAGATTTGTTTTATTGGATTCGTTTTCTGTTTTAAGTTTATAAACTCAGGTAAATCATTCCCAATTTTTAGTTTATGATATCCAAGCACTTGTGCCATCCCGTGGGGATCATAAACACCCTTTGGGCCTTGTCGGGGGCTAGGTTTTGTGTCGGTTTAGATGGTGACCAGATTCCATTCGTGACACCTCTAGTAAGGGGGTGTCATTTATGATGTGTTGAGTAGGAAACTTTCAAACCAATACATGAAATAATCATTAGAAGAGTGGAATCTGATGGATCCCCTTGGTCAGTTTCATTTAGGATTTTGGGGGGATGTGACCAAGATTGTTTTGGAAAGTGTTCAGCTGACCTCCTCTCTTCTTGAGATGATTCTATAGGAGAAAAATATTAATGATTAATTCTATGAAATTAAAGACTCTCATTATGGTGGGGAGACCATTGGTGAGTGGTCATTCTTTTATGAGGGTATTCTATGTTTTTGAAAGCAGTACGTTGTACCTTTACCAGTGAGAAAATTTTTAATGGGGGATTTCTATAATTCATGATGGGTTGTAAACCCTTACACCATGAAGATGTTTTATGATATGAAATAATGATTCTGGTGTCCAAGTATGAGGTGATACATCACTGAAATTTTTTCTCATTGTCATACTTGATAATAGGTCAAAGTTAAGAACTAGAGACCCTTATGTTTGCTTCAACCACTTATGATGCTGACTTGTAAGTGGAAAGAGATATCTATAGAATTTTTTTAGGTTGTTGTATACCCCTTGATGGAAAATTTTGATATGGTTTATGATTTATGGGCTAACCAAATTGGATCACTTTATAACCATTCGAGATATAACCAAAGTTATGAAGGACCCTAGACCACCCTGAGTGGGGGGTGAATTAGGGTGTCAACTTTTTCTCTTCTTTACTAGATATTATTTACACATTGGTAGGAACTTGTTTAAACCTATAGGATGGATATGTTCCGTAATTAAAACATTCACATGCAGAAGTATAATACAACACTTTTACTTGGTTCATCACTAAGGGCTACGTTCAAGGAGCATACACCGATAGGTTTTCAGTCGTATCTAATTCCACTAATCTTCACTAGATGTGGATTATAAATATTCATGCACAGTCACTCTGTCCCAGGCACACTGCCTAAAGGTTCAGGGATAGCTTGCGCCTCCCTTGGATCACTTCCAAAGAATCCCCCTAACTCACTACCTTGGAGGGGTCTTCACTCAATTTATCTACTTGAAGGTCGATTCAACAGATTAGCATGAAATTCTTTATCTCTATTAATTAAGAGACACTTCTTGAATCGGAGTCATGAATTCGTTCACTTTTACATTTAGTTATATCCTTTATTTAAATTACTGAGTTCACTTAAACTTCTTATTATTTTTGCTAGAATCACAAATTCCCTTTATGATGTTTCTACTTCTGCGAACTGTCGTTGATTCTGTGGACTGTCTCTAATATGCATATTGTGCCTGCTCTACATGTCGCACATGTTTAACAAACCGCACCTGTTTCTCATACTGCATATACTCTGTGTACTGCTCCTTCTCCACATACTGCGCCTGCTCCACACACCACTCCTGCTCTGTGCACCACGCCTACACCACACACTATGCCTGCTCTGCATACTATGCCTTCTCCACATACCGCATCTACGTACCACCTCTGTGTACTGCCTTCACGTACACCCTCTATGTACTTCCTTCAGGTAATTCCTCTGCATTTATTCTTCACGTATTGTTTCTTCCTTCCACGGTCTTCTTCTTCAAATTCTGCAAATTACTTCATCTCCCGCATACCACTTTTTCATACACAAAATCTCTTTTGTGGATTTCTCCTTCCAATTTTCCGAACTGTGTCATCTTTCATATACCAATTCATCCAACATGGAATCTCTCCCACAACCCAATTTTGGACTTAGCCAAGTTCTTCCACAGTGATGATATTTTATTATCGAATTCGCTCTCTTTTAATGATGGGATTAGCACTCCTTATATAGGAAAATAAATCTACAAATTTTGCTAATCTGATTTACCCAAATTTTCAATGTGGAATAATCTTCACCATGGACTATGATCCTTCCATGTATTGTGAGCCTCCACTGCGTACTGCGACCCTCCTGCAAATTTCAAACCTTTATCATGTACTGTGTGTCTATTGGTCCACGTGCTACATCTCTTCTACCAACAATGAGCCATTTCACACCCATTTTATAAACCATTCCACGTACCTTTCCCACTACATGGTATGCGACCACGAACCATTCCCAGACATGGTACACAATCCGTGCTCTGAGGTATGCAATTTGCTTCCTTTTCTGATTTCCTTTTCAATTCCACATCTTGTTCACTCCCATGCATAAATCCTTCCATTTCCAAAAAACAAAATCCCAATTTTGAGGTCAAAAAATTTAGAAAACACTCGAAAATTGAACCACCTTAAATATCTACTTTGGAAAGAACACCCATTCTAATTCATGGTCATATTTCTTCTTCAATGGTCATCTTCTTTAATCATGAACCTCATATGTCATGATATATAGTCTTTGATCAATCACCTATAGAATCATCAGATTTTTCCAAGGAAAGTACTGCAACTTCTCTATCTTCCAGCAACATCAGTATTTCCAGTCAACACTGAATATGACAGGAATCATCTTTTTAGATTTGTATGATCATTCAAAAATCTGGAAATATCCACATGATCCCTCATGCAATGATGCATGTATCTTCAGGTATGCTCTTTCATGGTCTCTTTGAATAGTGAAATGTTGCATGATCACTTGATAACTTGAATCCCTTCAACAATATATGATATGGTTTCATTTTTGTATACAATGTATCACCTTTTATGCATGTATTTTGAACTTAATATCATTTCAACAAACGTCTGAATTTATCACTTTAAATAACTTAGGAGTTTTTATCCATATCATTCTTTATTTTGATCTTTATTGAAAACTGTTGAGAGCAGATACAACCTTATACACAATGTGGTCCCAAAAATCTCCCCCTTTGTATTTTTTTGTCAATACCTTAAAGTTCTCCTCAAATGAATGTGCCAATATCAAAATTATAATCTCATATCTCCCCTTTTTCTTTTTCATTATATCCACCTTTCGAACTTTCATTTCACTTTATCTCCCCCTTATTGACAAGAAATACAAAGTTCATGGGAAAAGGGTATTCTTCCTTTATTAAGAAATGTTCCATCAATCATTTCATTCTAATTCTACTTGAGCAGTGCTCGGTGTAGAAAACAAGAGGATTTGATTTAGATAAAAAGGTTGTCCATTATTCACTGATCATGATACCACATGAGATGAGAACTCATGTACATTGTCTTCAAGGGTTTTTCACATTCATTCTAGGATGAATAAATTGAATTTCAAAGGGAATAATCAACCTGAAACTCCTACACTCACTTCAACAAATAGATCAAAAACATTCAAGTTCAATTGGAAGGATAAGTGGACTTTGGGAACTTCCATTCTTCTTATGTCACTGATTAATTTAGTTACTCCCCATTTGTAAAATAATCTTCATTCTAAGTAACAAAGGATGAGAGATTGAAAAATTAAATACCTTTTCCAATGACATGTTCTTCAAGAAATTTCCAGAGTAATTGAATTTAATACCAACTGAAGATGATAGTGATTGAAATAATAATTTTAGAAGCTTATTCATTTTTCTACCCCACAAGGGAAACACTCGTCATAATATTAATCAAGGGTGATCCTTCATCATTTTAATCTTTTAATATCAATTGAATAATCTTCCAAGGATGGAAACTTATTTAGATTATCTATCAAGAGTTAACAGCATCCATTACTTCTCAGGTTCTCCCCCTGAGATCATACTTCACCTTTAATTCCCTATATTATCATCACAAATACAATACACAAATTATTAAGGGAATAAATTGGTTCCTCCTTGCTTCTTCATTGTGATAAGAAAGGATGAGATGGTTTTCTCAACCAAGATTATTTATTTTCTCATATCTTCATGCTCGCACATCTGAACATATTTTCTAATCCATATTGATGTGGAATGGATCTCTTTACATTATGTTCTACTTTGTGTGGAGAGTTGTTCTTCTTAACAGCCATCATGAATGATACATTCTTACTCTTTTTAAGGAATGCTTCTTTATATGGTATTAAGTTTAGTCAAACTTTTTCAATGTGACCAGATTTCATACATCTCTCACACGGGACTTCTTTAACATGTGTGTTTCCTTTGGATTTCACTCTCTCATGAACTTTATCTTCATCACATGAAAGTTTTTCTTTTCATTTAGTACCAGCCTTGGCCATTTCATATTCAAGTTTCCTCATTCTTTCTAAATATTTTGGCCAGATGACCAACATGTCATTTGGAACTATTTTAGCAAGTCTGGCTCTTCCACACGGGTTCATCTGAGTGCCATCCCTATTAGTTTATCTTTTGGATGAATTTCCCTTCAGTTTCATTGATCTAAAAACTAGGGTCTTCTCAGCTTCCCTACTTGAGATCTTCTTGGGTAAATTTGTTTTCACAATATTCTTATGATTTCTTCCCAAGGTTTATTTTTCATTCTTAGTCAACATCTATGGTTTTCTCTTCTTATCATTTTTTGATTCACTTTTAGATGAGCCCATACCAACCTTGTGACCACTACCATTACATACATTACAGATGTTGTCAATCATTCCAAATCTGTTTGCAGTATACTAATGCTTCTAAATCATTGGATTTGTCTTCTTCCTATTTATATTTCTCCCCCTTATGATGGGTTTCCTTTGTAATTTTTCATTTTGAGGACTTTACCAACAATATAATGCATAATGCCCAAACCTATTGCAGCACCAACATTAGACCACAAATATTGACTTCTTGATATCTTCTAGATAAGGTTGTTGGGTCTTCTTCTTGATTTATTGTTCTCTCTATGGGGAATTGTCTTCCAAATTTTTGTTCTTCCTATCCACCCTAGATATGGTGGTTGGAAAATCCTTGCCTTTACTCATTCATACTTGTTTTTAATTTCCCTTCTGGCCTCCACTGGTTGTGGAAACATATTTAGAAACATGAGTACATGATTGTTTGGATGGTACCTTATTCCTCTCAGATACTTGTGGTATATCACTAAAATATGTCATGATCATGTTATCACATGTTGGAGGTCTTTAAATTTTAGATTCCTCCAATAATCATTGAGTAGAAACATATATTGTTTCTTGAGATAGATCATCAACATAAGTCATGATATTCTTGTCACATGTTGAAGGTATTTTAGCTTTAGAATCCTCCAGTGGACACTGAGTACCAGTAACAACTATTTTCTTATTTTGTAAAGGCCAAATATGTGTCTTCTCAAGATTTTTCAACTGAGATACCAATTGTAGACTTTCTATATTGAGTTTGATCTTCTAATCTTCAATCATGATCATCTTATCTTAACAATTCTTATTAAATATTTCAACCTCATCTTCATGCATCTTAACTTTGTTTTGCAAATAATATTCAAGTTCCTTGACCTTCTTGGAATTTTATTTTAAATATAAACTTTTTTCTTCATTTCCCTTCTTCATATCATCTTAAAGTTCATGGATCCTTTCTTCTATAGTCTTATTGACTCCTTCTTTATTTTCAAAGGCTTCAATCTATCTGTAGAGCTTATAACATTCTAAAATTTTTCCTACTAAGAACTTTTACATATTTCCAGCTTCTCTTTTCAGTTGGGTGATCTCAACCTACATGCATTGAAATATTATACAAATAGAAAAAACTCTTTCTCCAGAAATATCATGTAGATAGGTTCTTAATTTCTCCTGATCATATGAGGTAAAAATTTGATCAACATCACTACTTGTGTTGGAATCCATATGTTTGGTGGAAACCTGATCCACCTGCTCTTTACATTCCAAGCCTGATATTTCTTTATTATTTGAAAGGAATAAAGAACTAGAAAAATTGTCTTATTTAGATAAGAGGGACTTCTTTAACTGTATCTTCTCTTTCTTTTTCCTGTTCTTCATGGTCTTGATGGGTATCGACTTCTGCTCAGATATAACTAAGCTTTCATCAAGACTACTCTTCATTATTTACTTATGAAATAAAACTAAAATCCTCTTCTAAATAGAATTATTTAAGATTATCCAACATATGTAAACCTTTCCCTGTGATACCAATTAAAGGACCCTATACCAACCTGAGAGAGGGGGTGAATCAGGGTGTAAAATTTTTATCTTCTTTACTAGATCTTGTTCTCACTTTGGTAGGAACTTATTTCAACATGTATGATGGATATGTGCAATAATTACAACTTTCAAATGCAGAAGGACACACAACACTTTTACTTGGTTCACCACTAAGGGCTACGTCCAATGAGAATACACTGACAAGTTTCCAGATGTTACTAATTCCACTAATCTTCACAAGATGTAGATTACAAAAAATTGGTTTAGTCTCTCAGTCTCAGGCACACTTCCTAAAGGTTTAGAGATAGATAACATCCTCCCTCAAATCACTTATGTAGACTCCCCCTGGATCACTGCCTTAGAGAGGTCTTCACTCATTTTATCGACTTGAAGGTCGCTTCAATAGATTAGCATGAAAGTCTTTGTCTCTATTTAGTATGAGACACTGCTTACATCAGAGTCCCAAATTGATGCTCTTTTATATTATGTTTTCTCCTTTAATGAAATTACTAAGTTCACTTAAACTTCTTATTTTCGCTAGAATCACAAACTCCCTTTATGATGTTTCTACTTATATGAATTGTCCCTAATTCTATGGACTA
Source organism: Viscum album (assembly GCA_963277665.1). NCBI lineage: Eukaryota > Viridiplantae > Streptophyta > Magnoliopsida > Santalales > Viscaceae > Viscum > Viscum album. Next base: position 1,782,754,725 of record OY728157.1, read on the forward strand.
TCTCTGAACTACGTATCATGCATAATCTACGTACCGAGCATGTTATGCCTACTGTTCATGTTCTTCCTACCATTCTTGCTCTATGTTCTGCTCCTTCTCCACATATCGCACCTGCTCCAGGCACAGCGCCTGCTCCATGCACCACGCTTACTTTGTGCACCGCATCTACTCCGTGTACCACATCCATATACTACCTCTATGTACTGCCTCAGCATACCACCTTCATGTACCACCTTTGCATACCTCCTCTGTGTACCACCTTCGCATACCTCCTCTATGCCCCGCCTTCGCATACTATTTCTTCCTTCCATGGTCTTCTTCTTCAAATTTTGTGAATTACTTCACCTCCCACATACCACTTTTTCTAATGCAAAATCTCTTCTGCAGACTACTCCTTCCAATTTCTCAAATAGTTTCCTCTTTTGGGTACCACTTCTTCCAACACAGAATCTCTCCCGTATACCAATTTCAGACTTAGCCGATTTCTTCCATAGTGATGATATTTTATTATCGAATTCACTCTCTTCTAATGATGGGATTATCACTCCTTATATAGGAAAATAGCTCCACAAACTTTGCTAATCTGATTTACACAAATTTTTAATGTAGTAAAAAATTCACCGTGGACTATGATCCTTCCGCGTACTGTGAGCCTCCACCACGTACTACGACCCTCCTTCTAACTGTGAACCTTCACCGTGTACCGTGTGTCTGACAGTCTGCATACTGCATCTCTTCTTCCAATGATGATCCATTCCACAAATCGTAACCCCTTCTACAGTTAACCATTTTTTGGTACCACAACCCGTTATTTGAACCATTCCACGTACCTTTCCCACTACATGGTACACAGTCATGAACTGTTCCCAGACATGGTATGCATTCCATGCTCTGAAGTATGTGGTTTGCTTCCTTTGTCGATTTAATTTGTCATTCTTCATCTCATTAACTCCTATGAAGAAATCCTTCCATTGCCAAAAAAATCCTGATTTTGAGGTCCAGTAATTTAGAAAACACTGGGAAATGGAACCAACTTAAATATTTGCTTCGGTAATAACACCCATACTAATTCATAGTCATCTTTCTTCTTCAATAGCCATAGGATTTCATCACTAACCTTATCTGTCATGATATATAGTCTTTGATCGATCACCTTTAGCATTGTCATATTTTTCTAGGGAACGTACTGCAACTTCTCTATCTTCCAGCAACATCAGTCTTTCCAGTCAACATGAAATATGAATGTCATCACCTTTTCATCTATGAATGATCTTTCTTAAATAATCAAATATCCAAATTATCCCTCATGAAATGATGCATGTATCTTTAGGTATGCACTTTCATGGTCTCTTTGAATAGTGATATGTTGCATGATCACTTTATAACTTTAATCCCTTCAACACTCTCTGAGATGGTTTCATTGTTGTATACAATGTATCACCTTTGATACATGTATTTTTAACTTAAGATCAGTTCAACAAACATCTGAATTTATCACTTTCAATAACTTAGGAGTTATTCTCCATATTTTTCATCATTTTGATCTTTATTGACAATAGTTGACAACAAATACAGCCATATACACAAATTGGTCCCAACAAGTTTATGATATGGGAAGTCTCTATGTTAAAGAGATCAGTCGTTTTCATGGAGTTTCATCTGATATAGTGTCTAATAAGGATCCCCAATTTACTTCTTATTTTTTTAGATGCCTCCATGAGATAATGGGATCCCGAGTATGTTTGAGCATGAAATATCATTTGCATATGGATGTCCAAACAGAATGATCTATACAGATTTTTGAGGACATGATTTGTGCTTGCATTCTCGACTTTGGTGGAGCTTGGGATAACCATCTAGGACTGGTTGAGTTTTCCTACATCAATAGTTACAAGTATGATATCAGTATGTCTCCTTTTTAGGCCTTATATGGTATTCCTTATAAATCTCTATTGTGTTGTTCTGATATTGGTGAGGATTCCTTGGTTGGATTGAGTTTGTTCTAGGTGAAAACAGTGTATATTTGGTTGACTTTTCAAATAATGGTGATGGGATAGAGCTGGTATAAAAATACTATGTTGATTGTCATCAATGGACACTATAGTTTTAATTTTGTGACTAGGTTTTATTAAGATTTTCACCTCAGTTGGGTCATCAATGTCTTGAGGAATAGTGAAAGTTTTTTCTAAGGTTTGTGGGTCTTTTTAATATTTTTGAGAAGGTGGGGAAAATGGATTAAAATTTAAAACTTACACTATAGTTGACATTGATCCATATTGTGTTTCATGTATCACAACTCATAAAGTATATTTTTTACCATTATCATGTCCCTATATGGGAAGATTCGGACGTTGAACCCAATTTATCTGTGACTGGCCATCCGATCAAGATGATACATTTGGTCTATGTTCTATGGAATCATGGTTCTGGTTTTCATGATTCTTGGGATCATGATTCATTATTGAGAAATTAGTGGACTCATCTCATTGATACAGAATTTTCTTAATAGGATTTCTAAGGACAAAAATTTTTTATGGTGGGGAGGTTATAACATATTTTTACCTTGTTTTAAGTACTTGTACACCCTTGTTTTGATCATACTTTGTTTGGGGATAGTATCAGGATATTTTGGGTGAAGTTTAAAAAAAATTGTAGCCTTTATGGGTTGTTCACAATTGGTTCATGGTTAGGGAAACCCATGTGGTTTGGCTGATAAAATCGTGCGACCTATTGAGAGCCACTGGAAGGGGTGCATAATTTATCCAAACTATGCAACCAACCCTCCAAAACATGAATCCTTTAAATAGTGGGTTTTTTATTGTTGGTGTGTGGCTAGTTTAATTGTTCATCTAAACCATTCACCCCATCCAAAATTCCAGTAGGGGCACACAGTTAGGTGACACGATTACTACTAACTGTGTGGCATGTACAGCAAACCATGCACGTGGTTTTTAATTCCATCAAAATTTTAGTTAAAAATTTTGGGACCCCCATTTAAAATTCTAAACACCCCCATTCAATCTTAATATAAATCCTTTGTCTTTGGAGGATCTAAAGAGGCAATTTTAACTCCTCTAACCTCTTATCTTTGTGTATCAAAGCACCGATGATTGCATTTGATCTTTTTCTAGTATGTAAAAATCCTCCCACCTAGTTTCTTATGATCAACTATTTTATCCTTATTATAGAGTGATAGGTCATCATGTTATTGATGGATCTGATCTTTTTTTATGGGTTTTTATTCTAGATTTTATTTCTTGATCTCCTTCACCTATGTTATATTTGGTGTTCCCATTACGGGTGTTAATTTGATCATGTGCTTAAAGTTGGGTGGTTCTATAAGGCTTTACCCTATAATTGAAACCCTGTATTTATTTATTGATTTGAAATGGGTGGTTAATTTATTTAAAAACTCATATTTGAGATGATTTTATGTTTGATTTAAAAATGGCATGGAATTGCAAATAACCCTCAATTTCAATGGAATTGAAATTTTTAGGTAGATCTTGGGAAAAATGATGAATTGAATTAAAAGTGGATTCGATGACATAGTTTTATTTTTATTCTTGTAAAAAATCTTAAACTGAATGGTGATTTGAAAGGGCATGAATTTGATGAAAATATATAATTTGGTTCTAAAATGAAAATCCTTTTAAAACTGAAATTGGTAAATTGAACAATAAATGATGAAATTAGTTGAAATGATTGATTTTCCCATGATTGATTGATTATTTTTTTTGAATAGCATGTCATCCCGATTAGTTAGTGGGTGTTTAGGACAAGATCACTATGAATCTGACTCCCTAGAAGTGTAATGATGAGGAAAACACTAACTAAACCAAGATTGGAATGATTTACCATCATGGGTCCCCTAATAGGATGTTGAATAATTTCAAAAAATGGGTCTCTTATTAGGGTGTTGATTTGAGTGTGCACACATATCTTAATCTGTGATGATGATTAAGAATTATGAGGATCATATTGCTAGAAACTAACATAACTCGAATCTTATGAGCATGGTGCTTTATTTTATTTGACTTGATTATACATGCCATTTTTTATAGAACTATTTTATTCATGCCAGTTATTTATATTAATTTTTTATAAAAAATTCATTTAATCGTGTTTTGATATATCTTCTATCTTTTGAGTTAAAATAATTTTTTGTTTAAATTATGTAAATATCTTGGCATGCCTTATTTTATTTATTGAAATCATAAATGATTTATTGTTATGAAATTTCTTATGAAATATTTTGGTGGTATCCTACTAGGAACTTTTTCTCACACACTTCCTTTTCCTTTTAGAGTTTGTAGATTATTATATGTTAGGTCTAAGAAAAGGGAATGTTCTACTTTGATGTGGTGGGTTTACTTGATTCATGGGACCTAGAGTGATATAGGTGACTGATGGAGATGTAATCCACCTATTACATGGGATGTCTGATCCTTAATTTAATATATGTTGTGTATTTTGATAATGTATTTTTTGGTTATTATTTTACATGTTTGATTCTAGTACCTTATCCTTGAGGAGTGTTGGCATGTCAAATTTCATTGTTTATCTCCCATTGTTTTGTGGAAAAATAATTCCCTTTTTATTATTATTAATGTAAAGTTATCATATCCAACCCATAGGTATTAAGAACGCCCATTGGTACATGTCAGGACTATCTTGGGTATCCATGTACCAGGGTATCCGCGATAGTTCATTACATAAATTCTACTTTAATATAATGAAATTATCTTGACCTGTAGTTAAAAAGAATTAAATATTGTTAGAAGTAAATATTATATTATTAAAAAAATATAAATACTATGTAATTTAAAATAAATAAATGAAAAAAAACAATATAAAACATTTTTGTAATATCAAATTAAATATATCCATTTGATTTTTGAATGAACTATTGAAATTTAATATAACTTTAATAATAAATTGTTTTTATATAAATAATTTTTATGTTATTAAATATTATTTTATGATATTTCTTTTACAATGTTCTCTAAGTAAATAAGCCTAAATTAATATGAATTTCAATTATTGAAACTAATAAATTGGTCATGAGATAAAATAATTAGTTTTGATCCAAAAATAAACTGGTTCCACTACATTTCATTATAGATTTATTATGTTGTAAGATGATGTATCATAGTGGATCTTTAATAGAATATAGTGAAACCAATTTCTTTATCACTAAAAATTGATTCTTCTATCTCATGACACATTTCCTAAGTTCATGAATTCAAATATATATTAATTCAGGCTTCCTTACCCTAAAAATGTAGTAAAATTGATATAGAGAAAAAATAATTAATAACAAATATATTTTCATACAACACTGATTTAATTAATATTACATTTTGATATTTATTTAATAAAAATTAACTATTTTATATAAGTAGTGTATCATTTTAGTGAAATGAATCATATATTTTTTTTATTCATTCAGCTACTTTAGTAACATAATATTTAGATAATTCTATATATTAAAAATGATATTTACATCAAATCACTTTTTATTTTCAACTACAGACATCAATATAAAAAATCAGTTACATAAAAATAATTATTTTAGAATTATTCAACCACAAACATGAAGCTAAAAATGATTAATATAAAATTTAATATAAATATAGAAGAATATATGAACACTTATAAATATTAATTTGAAGTTAAAATAATAATACATTATTACAAGTATAATTTTAATATAATAACATCAAAAATATACATATTTAACTAAATTATTAAGATATTTATGGATTGGTTTCTCATATCCCTTATACATGATCATTTAATATAACCTATATTATGACCACATCATAGTCATCATTATCCTTGGGTAATCATGCAATAGATGGGGGAATCACATATAAGTTCACAACATCATCAATATTCTCATCACCCCCAATGTATTTTTTTCTTGAAAAATTAATAATCACTGATCATTTGTTGGATTAAAAATATAAATTATCTATTTTGTATGTCATTAAATAATAAATGGGTCCTCTTTTCAACTAAATCTTTTCAAATCAACAAGTGTAAATCCAAAACCACTATGTTTTGAACCATTATTATAGGAAATCTTATTACACTTAAACACTGGTACTCAAAATTTATTATAATAAATTAACCATATATATTCAATAACTCTAAAATATGAAATTGATAGAGAAATTAGGTTTTTATCTCTTTAAATTGAAAAATAAATTGATTTGATGAAATCCATTACTCTACTATTTTTAATGATTCTTTGGTTATCCTAATTTTTTTCTAAAATGAATATATATTAATTTCATAACTAGAATATGTGACCACATAAACAGATTTCCCTATCTAACCATTTCAAAGTTTCATATATGGATGAATTGGTACTAATATTCCCTTTAAACCATTAAATAATTGTTTTATATGCTCATTCATTAACCAAATATCATTTTTTGAGTATTTTACTTTCCAAATATTCAAATTTTCCTACATTATTTTATCACATTCCATCAACATTACTTTTAATTCATGGTTCCCCTTACCTCCATTGTTTACTCCCACGTAGTGTGATGTAGGTAGACTGACATGATTCACTTCATATAAGTAGTTAGTACAAATTTCATCCACCTCCTTTGAAATATATTTTTGAATAATATAGGCCTATGGTCAATGTGGATTCATAATTTATTCCTTTATAATTTTCATAGATAATTCAAAAGGATACATCTAATATAAATATACCGGTCCACATAACCTTATTTCTCACACAAAAAGAATCACTAAATGTGACATTATATCAAAAAATAATGGTATAAAATATATATCTAGTTGACAAAGTATAATTAATGCTTCATTTACTGACATATTTCATAAATTTAGATCCATATAATTTTTATAAATGGAATTTAAGAAGAAATACAAAATTAATTGGTAGTATGCCACATGGTGAAATTGGTAATAGTTGTTGCATAAATACATAACAATCATGAAGTTCCATACCTATTAACTTTAGTTCCTTTAATGAAATAAAAAAATTACATTTATAGAATAATCATTACATACTTCAATACCTTGAATGCATTGACAGAAATTAATTTTTTCACTCTTTTATAACATATGAAAAACTATAGGTAAGTATATTCTTTTTATTAAGTATTAGGATCTTTCTACACATGTATTCCCATAGATATTAAATTTAATATTTTAGTCATTATATCTTTAGTCATTCTTTTTATAACAAAAAATTTTCTGATCTGATTTCCATATAAGTTTATATTAACAAGCATAAAATCAATGTTATGTTTTACCTCTAAAAAACTTCAATAAGGTGGATAGAATAAGACAGACTGTTTATTTTATATATTTTTATCATTATAAAATTTTTGTGTCTTTATAAATTCTACATCAATTTCATTCACCTTGTAATAATATTCATTGATTGAAAAAAGTTTTTTGGGGGATTATACTCTTATACACCATTAAATTTCATTCTTAGTTTTCATTAAGGATGATCCATTCATAAAAATATTTTATGAACCATTTATATTGTCTAATAACAATTATTTGGTTGATGATATTAAGTCGCTTCTTCACAAATTCAACAATATTTATGTCCCTTAACATAATATCCAAACAAATTTTTATATTTCAAAAATTTATTTATAGTAAAAATATTATAGAATATAAAAGATAAACCTATTTTATGTATACATTGTCGCACATTAACACCATCCTCCCATACCAATTTTAAATCATCAATAAATGGTGAAAAGTAAATATTAATACCATTTTTAGGTTTTTTTGGCCCAAATATCATCAAGATCGTCATAATATATTTCTTTCACACAAATATATGGTTAAAAGTTAAAAACTACTGATATAACTGTCCATGAACTATGTTGACTAATGTGGATCTGGCCCTATATGCACAATCACAATCTTAGATTTATAACTTCATTTCCAAAATCATGAAATTTTTTATCAAATTTCTTCCATTGTGGTGAATATGATGGCTGATGTAGTTTTCCATTGAATATTCTAACATCTATATATCATCTCAGTATCTTTATAGAATTTTAATTAACAAATAAATTCTCCAAATAGGAAATTATTATAAGTTTCCAAATTTTCAAAGTAGGAGGTCTGGTACCAAACCTAGGATATGAATCAAAATTAGATCCTTCATTAATTTTATACAATGATATCCCATATTTAGGATATTTTGAAAAAACTTCATATTCATTTTTATAAAACACATAACCAATGGTAGAATCATGTATCTTATTGTATCCTAGTCCTATTAGACATAATATTTTTTAGAATCATGATTTAAATCTGGTGATCTATTTCCTTCAGGAAGTATCTCTTTCAAAAGTTTAAGAAATTCAATGAAAATTTTACCACTCCAACTATTTATTTATTTTATGTTAATCAATATCAATACTATGGATAACACTTTAAATTTATTAAAACATAGGTTCAGTTATTTTTCATAATTTCTATATAATTTTTCAACCATCACTATTTTTTCAATGTTTTCAACTCATACATCATAAATTAAATCATTAATACAATCTGATGTATCGTATCAAATTCCATATTATTTCACTATTCCAGATCCAATGGCTATAACTCGCATTAAAACCATAGTAAATAAAAAGATATTTAATATTTATAAGCCCTAATTTTCCCATATTTAAACATATCATGCATAGATAGTAAAACATGTCAATGTTTTCAATGTTCCATTTATAAAATTATAAGAAATCATCAACCACTTTCTCATATTTACCATTTTTTATCTATAAAATTATCTAATTATGATATATTAATTATCTAAAATAAAAAATATGAATTAATGGTGTATTTACATACTTTTTTTAGCCATGAATTAAAATTAACATTGAAAAATAGATTTTTTTTAAAAAATTATAACAAATATTACTTTATAAATTATTATTTTAATATATGTTCTTCAAATGTGTGTGTGTGTTTAGTGTTGATAACAAACATATTTTTTTTAATATTCATATCATAAAAAAATAAAAAATAAGAAATATTACATGTGGTTTCAATAATAATATATTTACATATGTAGATATGTGTGTGTGTATTATACATAAATATATATATTAAATATTTTAAATATATAATAAAAATAAAAATAATTATTTTAATATTAAATTTTTTTATTATTAATTATATTTTAACAAATAAATACACTTACGATGATTCAATAATTATATTTTATACTTGTGGTGATTTAAAATAGTTAATTCTAAAGTATGAATAAACACATTACTATATATTAGACCAATCTAATATTGAATTCAAATAAAAAAATATAATAAAAATTAAAAACAAAAATAATTTAAATAAAACATATAGAAATTATATCAAAATATATATATCTCAATTTTTTAATTTTCAAATAAAATATATCCATAAAAAATTTGGTAGTGCAAAATGCAATGAACTGATAAATCTATTAGGATTCCTATAAAAAAACAATGATGGTAATAAAGAAATAATTAAAAATAAAAAAAATAGAAAATAATAGGATGTGGAAGTAGTTGTAGTGGAGTTGTTATGGGGAGAACCACAACACTAGAATGAAAACCAAATAATGAAGAATAAGAAACTAAGAGTCCTAATTTAGGATCTCAATGATAGTGTCACACATAATGGGGAATAATGAGCGTTATATTCTTTTTAAAAGGATATATACCATTAGTTTTTTATAAAAACAACACTACAAATGATTTTTTCACATTGATTATTAAAAAATGATATGAAAAACAACTGTTTTTTTATTTTAATATTTGTTATTTAAAAACTAATGTGTAAAAACTTCTTCAAAATTGGTTAATAAATAACCAATATTAAAACTGTGATGTGGATTTCATTTATTTTACTTTTTCTTAGATACCTCAATCATTGGAAATAATATATGAAAAATAAAACCAAACCAAAAGCATCTATTTTTAAAGAATACCTGATAAAGGGGTGTCTTACCTTTTGTTCTAAGTACTTAAATGATATTAAGAAGAGAATTGATCAAGTTTGACATGTTTATCACACCACATCTCAATCAAAACCTAATAATAAATCAACAATCTTTCCTAATTTAGGTTGATTGGTTGGGAGGATCTCAAATATTACATTGAAACAATTGGAATTTTTACAATCACATAGATATGTACTAATAAATAGTAAGATTTTAAAATCCATTCATTGAATAAATGAGGGTACAAATGAATAGATTACTAAAGAAAAAAACATGTTGTGAGATATAAATAACAAAAGTTATTAATAAATAGCTTGTAGAAAAAATTTCACATCATTTAAGTTCATAAATACTATAATTTATATGTATAATATGTTGAAATATATATTCTATATGTGTAATAATTTATAAAAAAATTATATTTTGTGAATATTGATATTCAAGTTGAAGTGTTAATTTTGAAATTCTTTGATCAGGATCCCCTAAATCAAGCTAGAAAAACTGATTCTTGCAATGTGTATGGATTTAAATTTTTTTATAGTTTATTGTGAAGAAGGTTTAAAAACAAAAAAAATAGGGGTATATTTATAGTCATGAAACTAATATATTTTGAAAGATGACTGATGTTATCAAACTAAACTACCACATTCATTTTTCAATTGTATTATTAAAATGAAAGTGGTTCTATATTACCATGGGTATTAATAGTGAATCCTTACAATTTAACTCTATGAACTTCTCTTGATTTATTGATACCATTAATCTAAAAGAAAATTATATGTATATATTGAAATCATAATAAAAAATATATTTTTATGGAGATTATACTAGATTAAGTGTAGAGTGTATTTGTGTACCTGAAACAAATATATTTATATGATATGGGTGATGAAGTGGAATAATAAACTTGTAAAATTGAATCCCATAAATGAAAACACATTAAATTTTTTTACAATAAAGATATTGAAACTATTAGTCTTATGAGGAAGGGTAAAGTAGAATAATTAAAACTAGATCCTAACAATAATAGACCATTGAAGAATAAATTGATTATATGTGTAGTTATTCATTAACTAATTAATTAACATATGCCTTATATTATTTATTTTAATTATCATGAATATTTTATTATATTTAAATTTATTCTTTTCATTCAATATTTTATTTTTATAACTTAAATTTGATTTTTTTTTTAATTATATATGTTTTAAAAAATTTATATCTTGTTTTTGTGATATAAATGTTAAGGATAAAACATTTTAGTAATAGTACTATATTGACATCACCTATTACACTTACAATACAAACTTTATCAACTATTCCAATATATATCCCATATACTACATCTAGAATTCCCTCTAAATTCCTCTTGATGGAATCTATAACAATTCCTATATCTACATCTACCTTATCATTTAGTTTAGTCAATGTTCATCTATTGATGGAGTAGGTGGTCACTCCACTTCCCTCACAAGGATATTGGGGGGTTCATGATTATTGGAATGAATTTCAATACAAAATAAGAAATTAATTATTTTTTTGTACTAATATGTTAATTATTTTCAAAATTGATATAAAAAAATAATGTTAAACAAACAAACATTGATAGTTTAAATGTATGAAATTTGAATGGCTTTAAGATAGTTATGCCATTTGAAAGTTTTGGGATACCAATTGAGGATGTTGTGGGGAATGTTTAGAAAATATTGTTTCAATTTTATTATTATCTAGTGAACCTTCCCATTTATTATAGATATTAGAGACATGTGACACTTTCTTGAAATAATGAGGTATTTTATTTGTAAATAAAGACATTTTAATTCATTAATCATAGATGATTAAATTTAACTTTATTATATAATTAAATTAAAATAATTTTAATGAATGTTTTTATAGATTTCATTCCATTTTAGTTTTCTTAATGAGATCTCACATCCATGGATATTAAAAAAATGGGTAATAAATAGAATAAGATTAGTAAATTCCAAAGTTATATGATCGATGTGTGCCTTAATATATTAGGAAACTCTCACACTTTATAGGACTAAGTCCCAAATTTAAGTGCATGGGTTTAGATTTAAAATATTATTTCTTCAATTAATCCCCTATATTCATTTACTAAGTGATCAAACTAGAAAAACATTAATAATATATGAATAAGATATAATGTTTTAATTCATTAAATCATTGGAAGTAATCTATAAATAAATCTCACCTGAACCCCACTAAGTAACTATCCACACATGCTCATGTTATACAATATAAATAAAATGAGTAGGAAAATTATTCTCTAATAATGATCTTGGGTAAAGCTCCCAGCAATAGTCAGATCTCTAAGCACTTCTTTCTCTAGTAAAGTACTAAACTTTGAACCTATATTTCTATACATGGGACCATCTCTTTATACTTATCCTTCCTTTTTATAATCATTCCACGTGAGTGGGAAACTATTATTTCTTTTAGTTAAGATCCACTTCCATTTCTCATATGGGTTTACTTCTTTATTTCTAGTATCGATCACCATCTATCCATTTGTTAAGTAATTTTATGAATTGATTTGATAGGTTTGTATATATATTTTTTGGTCACTATAACCAATAAATGTACTCTATGTGGAAGCTTCATTGATCAATGACCCTCAAGGATCAATCTTATTCCCTTACTTATGATTTATCTATTTAAAGTAGTTTTCTAATGATTTGAGGTCACAAGAGTTCTTATGGAACTCTTATTATACTTCACAAATTAAACTATAGTGTTTTCTAAAATTTTATCCTTAAGGATATGTTGGAGACAATGTAGACTGCATTGAATCTTGGAAGTACATTTTCTTAGTAACATAGTCTCTATTTTGTGGACTCTTGGCTGCATTTGAGTGTTAATGTATCTTTCATTACTACCACATAATGTATTGGAGTGAAAATATACCCTCAGGGAATGATTTTTTTGTGTTGGTGTAGGCATAGCCTTGGGATTTGATGTTGGTCTCATATGATTTCCAACGTATCATCAATCGCCCAACTTTTTGAATTCGTAAAATCATAGTGCAATAATGTAGAGGTTTTGGCCTTGATTTTTAAGACGGAATTGGCCTCCTACACTGTGTTGAGTCACAGACATATCTTTTATTGAATAGTGTGAGATATTATTGGTAGAAATGAAACCTTATTTGTTTCCCTCGCACTATGTTGCAGCTAAAGTAGTCCCAAAAAGTTGATGCAACATCCTTTGATGAGTAGTCATAGCCTCATGATGATAAACATGGGATCCCATTAAATAACTAGAATACTCTAAATCTCTAATGAATGGTTCCAATATCATTTATGTACCCTCAAACTCCTTTATACTATGTTACATTATCCACAATAGATATTCAACATTCTCTATAATGTTACGTTGGTGACCTAATCCAATTTGAGGTAAAGGGTTGAGACTACATTGGATGGGGGACACATCCTTGTGTTTCCTAATGTAATCTACATTTCCTCCCAATATAGTCTTAACCCCTAAATATAGTTATAACTTTCTTTTTATTTATTCTATCCCTTATTCCACAGGTTATCCTTGTACATCCAAATATATTCAAACATTAGTGATGCAGCATAAAACACATAAAAATTCAAATTAAATATTTAATGAATAAAAAGAAATATATGTACAATTAATATTTATATCTCATTCCCTAACTAGTATAATTCAATAAAATACCATTAAACATATAAAACATACAAAAAAACACAAAATATAGATAAAAACAATACCAAATCAATAATAGATTTGTGTAATGCACATTCCCTCACACTTGAGTGATTAATTTTTTTTAATTAATTTCTCTCAATATGTTTTAAAATGATCAAAAATTATTATAATAATGATTTATAGGTTAGAGAATATTTAAAAGAGTAGAATTTAGTATAATCATGATTCAAACATATACCAAATTCAAAAATACCTCTCCTTAAAGTTACTCATCCACTTTTTGGTTTCTCACTCCCTTGATACAACTTAAATGAAAACTTTATATGTCAAATTTCCCCTTCTTTATTTGGGTTCAATAATCCAATCATTTTACTTTTTTTACAACTAATAAATACATTGTTTTCCATCAAATGTGCTAAGAACTTAATAATTGAGTGTGATAATTATATAACTAAACCATTCCTTACATTAGGTATCCCCCAAGGTTATTTATGCTAACTAGGTAATAGATACAAGATAAGGAAAATAGGCTCTCATAATTCCATATACTCCTATTTATGGATTTTTTTTCACCCACACACCATATACCTAATCATCTCATAAATTTCAATTGGGGTCATAATTTTCCATTTTTCTCTAGTTTCAAAGGAAATATATTATTGTCTATTAATTTGGATACCTAAGGTTTTATTCCCTCATGGTGAACAATTCACCCAAATTAAATTTAAAATTATAATATAAAAAAAGTTATATTATGATTCCCCTAAAATATTTTCATTTTAAAAATCACTAAAAAAGTTCACTGACTATAAACTAATTGTCTTAAAATTAATTTTTTCTCCATATAACTAATGGATAGAATTTTAAAGAATTATTTCATAATAGTTTACACACCACATCCTCCCCCACACTTGAATTTTGATCATAACTCAATATGTTTACATATAGCTAAATGAAATTATGTTATAATAATAAACTCAAATAAAAGAGATATATTAAGTAGTGTACTATCCTTACTTATTTTTTCTTATTATATGGTGTGTATCTTACCTTTATCTTTAATATAAATTCTTTTATCTATCTTACAAAGTTCAACCAACACACTTAGTGGCATAAAATTAATCTTATTCAAATACTAACTAATAAAGTTAAATAGAATGTTCAGCCTATTAAGATTTCTTTGTTTATATTCATCATCCTAAATCTTCATCATTTTAATATTTAATCCATAAGGTGGTGGATTTCTCCTCATTCTCCATTTCAAAGTATAACTTTATCAGATGATCATTCATAGTGAATGGTACTTCATATTATCCCACTATCTTTACATCTCTATTTATTTTAATTTAAACCACCTTGAATAGTTCATACCATCTAGACTTTATTTCCTTGTAAAAATATTCATCCTTGAGTTGAATAAGAGGACCTATTATATTTTCTTCAATTATTTCTTCTAAATAAACCTTTCATGGAATATATTGGACTTCTATTTCATAATATTAGAATTACTATATGATTTTCATATAATTTAATTCATCTCATTCAAATAAAACACCATTTTTTATCATTAATCACATAATACAAATTAATATCCTTCACATCCCAAAAGTCCATGTATTTAAACTCTACAAGAATATATCATATTTTTCCAAATACAAGTCTATAAGTTGATATACCAATCAGAGTTTTATATAAAATTCTATATTATTATAGTGTATCTTATATATTTTAAGTAAAATCCTTCCTAGAGATACACAATGTCTTTTCTATAAATCCCTTAAGATTTTTATTTTTCATCTCAACATATCTATTGGTTTTTGGATTATACATTGTTCTTATCTTGTGCTTGCATCCATATTCCTCTATGAGAACTCCAAACTTCTAATTATATAAATGTACTCCATTATCATTTATGATAGCCTTGGGAACCTCATATTTATATAATATGTTTTCCATTACAACCTTCATCACAAATTATCTCAAGTTTTCTAGTGGTAAAATGGTTTCTTTCTATTTGGATACATAGAAAACTACAACCAAAATATACTTATTCCCATTATATTTTTGGAATGGTCTCTTTAATTTTAAACCCCATAAATTTAAAATTAAAACTTCTAATATTCTTGATTATGGAATTTATACATCCTCCCCATATTTATTATACTATGAAATTTATTATAGTTTTTGAAAAAATCCCTTACATATCTTAACAATGTGGAAAAATAGAAACAAATTTGGATAACTTTAGAAACTATTTTCATATTTACATAATTTCCATCACATGGTAGTGTATGGATGTAACAAAAATAGATAGTGTATCTTTTTCTGGAACACATATTCTAATAATTCCTTCATCACCTTTATTGTATAAGTATGACTCCCCCCATGTGAAGTACTTCACATCAACTAAAAATATCTTATTATTACTCCATGTAATTCAATGTGGTTGTTTATTAGTTAGTAATTGGAATACATAGAATACCATAGAAATATTTTTGTTAAAACTAGAAACAATTCATAATCTAAAAATTCACCCTTTATGGGATGAGTGTGATCTTATTTCAGAGATTATAATATTGATAAGTGATTAGTAATCTAATTTTATAATCCCTTATTATCCTTGACCTCTAAATCAAGTTATCATAATAGAATAACTCATATAATAAATCATGGTTTTGAATTACATTTTTGAAAAAAAGATACTTCAAATTTGAGTAATCTATGTAAACTATCAGTTTGTTTCCAATTAAGTATGGACTAAATTTCTCCATAGAATACCCCACTACCAGAAACTAATTCATGGTTGTAGAATAATTAAGTTATTCCCTATTGAGAAAATTTCTATCATAATAAATGATATGTGGATTATTTTTTATTTTCTTCCCGAGGACATCTCCCATAGAGAAGTCACTTATCTCAAACATGATTTTTAATAGTAGACTCCAATCAGGTGATATAATAAATATAGTAGAGATTAACTCTTTTTTTAATCTATTGAAATCCACTAGTAATTTTTCATCAAACTTAGACTTGTATTTCATTTCCAATAATGATAAAAAATTGTATACCTATCTTGTAAAAATAATTTATAGATGTTTTATAAAACCCAAGGTGCCCAAGAAATCTTTAATATTCCTTAACTAGTGATGGTGTAGGTGATGATGAAATCACTTCTATTTTGTGCTTACCTACTTATATTCCATCCCTTGAGATTATGTGGCTAAAAATAATGCCTTATATCACCATAAACTATCATTTCTTGAAATTGAATACCAAATTAGTTTCTTTATATCTAGTTAAAACCTTTGAAAAATTCTCCATATGGTCCTAAATTGTAATCCCAATGAATAAGAAGAAATCCATGGATACTTCAATGATATTTTCTACCATATCATAGAAAATGGGAATCATGAATTTCTAAAATCTGGTTAGTGATCCACATAGTCCAAATTTAATTCTTATGTATTCAAATATACCGTATGTATATTTTAATATTATATTTTATTGTTCTATTGGATCAAGTTGTATTTGGTTGTATCCTAAATATACATAAAAAATAAAAATAAAAAAATTTCCTATAAACTTACATGTATGTAATCAATGAATGGTAGAGAAAAATGATCTTTCCTTGTGTTTTTTCTCAACTTTATATGATCTATACATACTCCCCATCTAATTATAATCCTTGTTGAAAATTTTTAATTCTTCTCAATTTTGATCACATTTATTCCAAATTTCTTAGGTAACACATGAATTGGGCTTTCCCAACCATTAGAAAATATGGGATAGATTATCTCATCATAAATCACTTTGATTATTTTATCCTTGATAACATTCATCATATTCTGATTCAATATTCTTTATGACTCAATAGTTGGATTCACATCTTCTTCCAAGAAAATTTTGTGCCTGTAGATTTTTGAACTAATGACTTTAACGTCTAATATAGTATAATAAATTATATTCCTATGATTCTTAACCACCTCTGGTAATATTATTTTTATTTTTTAAATTTTATATTAGCTACCACAATGATATGAAGTGACTCTTTTTCACCCAATTGTGTATACTTCATCTTAGAAATAAGTTCCTTCAATTAAAAACATGGTGGTTTTTTAATTAATGGTTTCATGACTAACATATCTTGTTTAAATAATATTTAAACTTCATGTATCCTTGAGTTTTTAAGCATCACTCTCCTATAGCCTCTTTATTTTATTTTCTTTTTTTCTTAGCTAACTCAGCTTATATTTTCTCTTTTTTTAGATTCTATTTTTTATTATTTATAATAAACTTCCTTCCTTTGTTCATATTTTACTTTGAGTTTCATGGGATGTATCTCATCTCTTCTTTTGAGAATATTGATTCCTCTGGTTATAATTTCTATACACCACTCCCTTGGGTTTGTTTCTTTAGTACTTTAAGTTTTTTTCTCTTGATGTGTTTTGTTTATTAATCTATCCAATTATAATTTTCAATAAATTAATTCTATTATTATTCTCTTGTATCAACTATTTAATTCTTCAGAAATTGGAACTAGTGCTCAATAAAAATTCACACATCCTCATCTGATTTCCCTTGGTCTCTCTAAGTGCTTCCAATTTCTAAAATATAACTAAGTCATATTTATTGGATGTTTAATCTTGGTTTCCATAAATTCATTGATAATTTATATCTTTATAATAGGTTTTTGGTTCCCTAAAATTCACCTTGATCTTCTTTCTTGATTATTCCTTTTTCCGTTTATGATAGATTTGGAAAGTTCTTCCATTCAAAATTATATGTGTTTCAAAATGGATCATTCCTCACATGTTATCTTCCATAACCTATTTCCATGTAGAAAACTACATATATTTGATTATTTTTTGCCTCATGGTTTGTCATGTAAAACTTCATGTAATGGATTTCACTATAGTAAAACATGCCATAGTATTTTCATTTCTCCTTGAGTTCTTGAGACTGAGCTTTTCATTTATCTTTAAAAATCATAAATTTTTCTTTAACATCATCCTTTACTACCACTTTATTGATATATTCTTATCCCTCTTATTACCTTAAGTTTATAATTAATAGAAAGTATACTATGGATAATCTTGAGCTCATTATCTATATTTTCACCATAGTGACCTGTTGTAGTAGTGTCAACCAAGGTATCTCCCATAGCATTAAGCCATTTTTAGAAGATTTTAGTTATCATAGATTGTAGAAATTGATGATGAGTATATTATTGATGGTAGTCCTGAAATATTTAATATGCCTTATGGAAATATTTTCGATCCTTCTATATAAAAGTGAAGAGTTTGTTACTTAAGTCCAATGCCCTCTAAGTAGGAAAGAACCTTATTATGGAAACATTATAATTCTTCTCCCATGTGTTGAATGAATCATCCTATTATTATAGAAACCATGTTATAGCTTCCCCAATAGATAGTAGAGGAAACATATCATCTTGAGTTCATCCTCACTCACTCTATTGAGTGGTAAGTACTGGATGGTTGATAGGAATTCCTTGATAAAATCCAAAGCATATTCAGAAGGAAGTCCATTGAATATGACCAAGCTTTTTAAGTGATAGTTCTCTAAATAATAATTTCTATCGTTCTATGTTAGTGTTATAAATTGTGGATTAAAAAAGAACTGAGGGACTTATAAATACCTTAGTCTTGGAGTACCTTGACCATTTTGAATTATATTATCATGGTATTAAGGTTATTATTTTTATTGTTTCATCTTGGAAAAGTTAGCTTCATCTATGTCTTTAGTTTTTTTAGAACTACTCGAATAGAAGTGTCTTTAAATTTTAATAATTAGAGGTAGTGGGTTTGTACTCAGAATCCATATGTGCATGCACCTAGAAATGAAAACATAGGTATCTATAAATAAACTTTAGATTATATCTTTATGAGTATTGTTATTGGGTAAAATATATGTTATATTTATATGTATTTAAGAATGAAAAAAAATTATGAAATGAAATTACTTCCCTTAGAAATTTTTTCAAATGTTATTGATTTAAAAATATGTAATTAAATTGATATAGTCTCCCTACATGTGCACAGGGAAGTATATCACATTAATTTGGAAGTTACCTAGGTAGTTTCCATATGGAAAATAAAATTCAATTGACGTATTGATTTAACTTATACAATAATGTATATAAATTATAGTGTGTCTTGTATCAATGGTTTATGTAACAAAGAAAATAGAGTGTAGAAAAGAAGCTTATATAGGATATGATCATAGGATAAATTATGATTGGTTTTAAGGAATTTAAAAAGAACAAGTGTGTTTGGATTATTTAATTATTCCATATTATATATGATTAAATTTATCAACTCATTTCTAGAACACTCGCTAAATTTTCCTAATAAATCTCTCAATATAATCTTTAACCTTTTAGTACAATTACAGGACCCTATAAGGATTCTAATTCTGAAAATACTAATATTAATAAGTTCTAATGGTATGTGATCAGTGTATGACTTATTCCCTTATGATATCCTCATGATTCATGGGATTAATTATCTACTTAAAGTAAATAGTATTTACTTCAACTATCATTTCTTTACTCAATCCCTTAAGTTCAATTATTTGGTTATCAAACTTGAAAATCATTAAGAATGGAAGAATAAGATAAAACATCATGATTCATTCAAGCATTGTAAATAGTTTACAACTGCACCTCACTTGAATCCCACTAGTTAACTATCCTTGCATGTTTATTTTGTATAATATAAATAAAATGATTATGAAAATGAATCTATAATTGTAATCATGAGTACAAATACCTTCAATGGATGGATCTTCAATATCTTCCTTCTCCAAAAAAGGTTTTAACTCTGAACCTCTCTCCCTATACATGGGATCATATATTTTTTTGTCCTCCATAAAATTACCAAAGGATTGTGAGTGTTTCATTTATTATAAATAAGAGATTAAGATATTTAGAATATGGTAAAGTTAATATAGGCTAGAAGAATGAGATACACCTTAGAGTTTCTATGAATATTTTATGTGTTTTATTCCATTGGATATGTTAAGGAAGATTCACTAATAAGTTAAAAAGGTGATTGAATTGGGATATTGGGATGCTATCATAAATAAATAGGGCATTTTATACAACATTAAATTTATGTGTTTGTGAAGTTGGATGATTTTTATGAGTTTTTAAAGGTGGATAATAGATAAATTGAGTGAATTTGGTTGAGATTTAAAGAGAGTACCCATCCATGTATTTTTTCCATGAGCATGTTGTGAAAGTTTCACTTGGATGATGGTTGGATAATGATGAGTTTGTAGTTGAGGATAGTGATTCATTTATGGTTAATTATTAAATCACTATCAATTGCGGAAAACTAATGAATATTTAAGATATAAATACTTAATAAGAGTATTTATATGATGCAATATGATTTAGGAATTGTGATAAAGATATTTGAGAAGGCTTGATATATTTATAAATTCAGTTAAGTTCTTTTTTAGATGAATTGGTGTGATTAGAGATTCCTTGATAATTTTTGAAGAAAATATGAGATAATTTGAAGAATTTTTAGATTTATGAGTTCGAGATGGAAATTATAAATGGTATCAATATTATTTTCTCAAAAAAAATATTGGAAAAGTAGTAGAGTTTACTGTGATATTTAATATACTCTAGATGATATGTAATAAAATTAAGGAGTCATCCTATGATAAATAACATGTCTAGATTGTATGTAATATTTTCTTATTGACCCATAATATATCCTAGTGTATACAAAAGATATTTTTTGAAGCTCATACCAAAATGTGGAAAAGTTAAGATCTTATAGTGATATGTAAGATATTTTAGAGCATAAAATATATGGTTTGAAGTTCATACTAAAATACAGCAAATTAAATGTTTCATTGTGACGTGTAAGATATGTTATGGAATAAGAAATATTTTTATAGTGATATTTCATGTCTTCCAAGTGATACATGATATTTTAAGGATGGAATGTAAGATGCTTCAGAGTGAAAAATTGAAAAGTATCAGACCTACTGTGATACATGAGATATTCTATCTGGTATGAAATATATCATAAAGGCGTGAATAAGATTATTTTGAGTATATTTAAGATCTTCATAAGCTTATAGAAGATATTTTTAAGGATCCATAAGATATGTGAGCACACTAAAAGGATATATAAGATATAATATTTCATATATATGGTATACTAATTTGAAAAATGTGAGAATTTTGGTGTTTAGAATCAAACATTGATGATATGTTATTTATTTATTAAATATCATGATTCTCAGGATTGATCCATCATTTAATTTGAGTTATGAGTAATAAATGAGAATGAAATGAGATAATATTGGTGTAATGATTTTGGGACTTAAAATATGAGGATTTTAAATCATTAATGAGATCAAAACTAGAGGTTTTATTAAAAGGAATATTTTTATAGCTTTTAAATAATAGTTTAATAATAAAATTTTGTATATGATCATATAAACAAGGAATATGATAATTGGTGTGGTTATTTTTGGAATATCAATTAAATAATCATAACTTAATGAGAAGAAGTCAATATCATGGGAATAGTCTCATGTGGTGAATTATTGATTAATGATCATGGGGAATAAACCAACATTATCTAATGAGAATATTAATATAATAAGATAAGAATATTATGATGATATTGATGATATTAATTATGAAGTGAGTAGTATAAGAGAGAATGAGAAGAAACTAATATTATATTCTGATGAATATCATGTGTATTAAATAAATAGAATGAGAGAGAAGTTGAGTAAATTCTAGAAATAAGATCATATGTGTTGAGTGAGAATAATAACTAGGAGTGAATACTTTTCCTATGATACCATTATATTTTAGAAACCGAATAAGAAGGATAAGAAGATAATTAACCAAGTTCAACACTATTGTTTAATAGATATATATAATGTCTGTCGCAATTCTTGAAGAAAAAGAATACCGGGTTAACATAAAGAGGTCGATGTGAATGATACTATAGTAGATTATATATTGGTTTTCAAAGACTTTGATTGAGGAAGAAGATATTACCAGTTGATTTAGTGATATCCCATAGCATATTGAAGATCTTATTCATTAGTGAGTTTGTTAATAAATTAAAATAAAGGCCTTCGGGCCATTCAGGCTAGTTTGGTAATACCAATTTTAAACTAGTAGAAGCTAGTATAAAGAACCAATTATAAGACTATAAAGGATTTTTAAGAGATAGACTTGGGTTTAAGGATGATACCTTCCCTATTAGTATTCACTTGATTATATTAGTGGATATCTATGTTTTGGAGTTGATCTGAACATAGAAAGGATTTAGCCACCCAGATCAGAGGAGAACTTGTAAAAATATCATGTGATGCTACTATTATTTATTTATTTCTTTATATGTGGTGTAGCATACTAGTAATTCATGATTATATATATTCACCCAAATAGGTGTGTAAGTTTAAATATTATTATGGGTAATTAAAATATAAAAAATAAATAAAAACTAGTTCACATTAATTCACTCCCCCCCAGTGTTACTAAATGATCCTGTTGGGTATTTCTTCTGGTATCATAGTAGGTTATACCTTGGATTAGATCTAATATTTTTTCTAGTTTTATTAATTTTTCAAACATAGTGAAAATTTTAAGAATCTTTTGAGTACCTAGTCAAATTAGATATGGAGGTTTCATAAAAAACCTTGAATGACACAAATAAAATATAGGATAATAAGAAAAATAATTATTTATTAGTAAATAATGAAAAAATATGATTCAACACTAGTTTAAGGAAATCAAGGTGTTAATATTTCCATCATATCAATTTTTAATTATACTATTTGAGAATATTATTCAATATATAAAGAGTATGTGTCTATTTAAACACTATGTTTTTTCACTATTATATTAAGGAATGTTTTCAAAATTAAATTATTGAAGTTATAACATATATATTTGAGTTTAACATGTTTCTATAGGAACAAAAGACATAGCTGGAGATGAAGAATGATTCATTAGATAAGGAAATGGATAAAAAGTTTCAAGTGTGAAAAAATATAATCAAAATTTTATAATCCATGGAATAAATTTTATTATTCTTTAAATAAAAATATCCCTTAGAATTTTAGGAATTAAAAAATTTAGTTAATGAGAAATGTGAAGTTAGAAATTTCTATAAAAAAGGATCCATTCAATTGAAGAATGTTACAAAAATACTATTGGTGTCGAGGTTAATTAATGAGAGATAAAAGCTGAGATAATAAAAAATATTAAAATTTACCTGCAATAAAGTATCAAGGTTTATAAAGATCTTACTAGGAAGATGAAGAGAGAATGAGAAGAAATTTTGAGATTAGTTGAGATTGAGAATATTTCCCTCAACATGAACTGTCTTGAATTAGAAGTAAAAGTGACAAATCTAGAAATGAACCAAGATAAATCTTCCCAAAGTACTAGTAAAATAGGTACTAACATGAAATATTCATATAAGAGTATTAATTTCAAAATGACTCATGCTAGTGGCATTAAGGGATTGTGATCATCTAATTATTTATCTACTAAAATCTCAAGGAAAGAGGAAACCCTTATGATAGAAAAATTTATTTTCACTAATACTATTACATGAAAATTGTAGGATAAAACTAAAAATCAAGATAAATATGGGTGTAAAAAAATATAATAAATCCACCGCTACATCAAGGGTGGATATAATCATGTTAAACCCTAAAAGGTTCCCAAAATAATATACTTTTCACTCAAACATAGCAAGGTGTTCATGATATCTAGGTTAGTGAAAAAAGGGTAAAATCAGTATTAATTGGATTTTGTTGGTGTTGAGGACGTTTTGGCCCCAACACCATTGAATATTGGAAATATATTTCAATTTATTAAGATTATATAAGGCCTACACCAAGGGGAGGAATTTAGTGCAGAGGAAAAGTACATAGAAAAATAGAAATCAATTCACTTCAAATACATTTGAAAGTATTTAAAATTTATATATAAATCATAATAAAGGTGGTAACAATGGTGAAAATGAAAATATGAATCAACCAAGCATGTACCATAGTCTTTCAATGGAATAACACAATAAGATATGATAAATAAGAAAAAAAGTGGAAAAAATAAGCTATCGTTGGGTTGTAAGAAAAAAAAGTATTAAACAAAAAACACCCAAGAAGAAAATTTATGAGTATTATATACGAAATATGAGATGATACTTTATGTAATAAAAGGACACATCATGGATCGTTATAATATATACATTAATATTAGTGTTTATAGAAGTGGCCTTGAGGTTAGAAGAGAATAAATCCAAGAGATAAACAAAAGGATTGGTTTATTGGAAGACATCCAAGAAAAAGAAGCTGAGAAATTTCCAAGAATGGGGGAAATAAATATTTCTGAGAATCCATGTGGTAAAAATAATAAAAATACAAATATTTCAAAATAATGCATGATCACATGTCCATCCCAATTGGAGATAGAAAAAAAAAAGATTAAGCAAGAAGAAGAGATTGCAAGTACCTTTCTAGCTAATGTGAAAAATCCAATTCCATTAGAGAAGAAGATTATGAAAATCAAGAATACCATTCTTCCCATAAAGTATCAAGTCTATAAATACTTAAAAATAAAATATATTTTTCAATAAAAATAAATATTTTTTTCACTATTCATTGAAAATGTGATCATTTTATAAAAATCCCAAAAATTCACTCTTACCTAATTTTGATATACTAATTTAAATAATAAAGGTTATTTTTTAAAATAAATTTTATAAAAGTGGTAAAAATTAAAGATAATATTTTCTCACAAAAAAATCAATTTTAAAGGAAATTCATTTTCGAAGAATAATATGAATTCACTAAAAATTGAGTGATTATTTACTAAGAATTTTTCAATACATTTATATTGTATAGAACCTTTATATATATATTTCATAAAGTAGTTAATACTATTTATACCCTCCAATTTAATGACTGGGATATAATGGTCATGTTTAAATAACAATATTTCATGGTTTATTTAGTCTTGGGGTTGCATGTCATGTACACTATAGAACATGGTTTTCTTTTTAAAATCTCTGGGTGTTACATTCCCCCCACCCACCCACCCCTTTAGTAAATCGTGTCCTTGTAATATGAACTTGAACTCAGTAATAAAAGTTTTGACATTTAAAATACCTTTATTGAAATCCCACATCATAAAAAGGGTTAATAAAACTTCCAATTGAAAATAGGGGAATGGAAATAAAAAGGTTATCTAGAATAACACATACTATGTTTCCAAATATGAGAACATTAGTGGTAAGTGAAAATATTGACATAGAGGAAAAAAATAAATGTCAAAATAATGATGGAGATTGATCTAGATCATTTATCACAATAAATTTAATGATCATGAGAAAGATAACGACCACAAAACTGTAAATCAAAGAGATGTAAAAACGACCATAGATTTATTAGAAATAAAGGTAATTGGATAACATTTTTATTTCAAGAACATTTTTCCAAAAGTTGAGGATTACTTTACCATATATACTAAGAAAATAATTAAATATACTTACTTGATAAATTTAATTTCATCCTTTAATATATTTTCACCATAATATCATATTTTTATCCAAATAAAAAGTATTTAATATTATTTTTTTATGACTCAAGCACTAAAATCAACTTCTAATGGATCACATAATCTATAAAAGGATAAAAATATATTCCTAATTTCCTTATACATTAACCAAAACCATAATGGTTAGTATAAGGAATGATAATTTCCAAAATGAATAAACCCTCGTGTGATGAAATACAACATTAATCTTAAAATCCTCAATAATAACACCCAAGGTTCAACTTAGATCATTCAATAAATAGCTACACTTAAAATTATTCAAAATATTCCTAAATAATATTAAAACCCAAAAATTATATGGATTTGATCATATATTCTTCTGGGATTAATTTAACATTTATCTCCAAATAACATCATTCACTCTTAAATTCTCATACCAAAATATATATGTCATAGTTATATAATCTTCAAGATATGATAATCATTTTCATAGAAGACATAAATCACCATAAATCCACATTAAAATAATATATGATTCCAAAATATAATACAAAAATTATTCCTAAAATATCATATAATGTTCCCAAAAATAATGAGTTTCTTAAAAAACATTAGTTTTATGGTCACTAGGTCACTTTTCAATCCCATAGTTAGATATATCATTTGTTCCAAAATTATAATAACCTATAATTACCTCAAAATTAAAGATCATATAAACCCTAAAGGATATAAATACCTTCATACACATTTCTAAAAAATTTAAATTCATTCTTCCTCAAAAAAATGTTAAACCTACGGATCACTTATACCTCAATACAAGAAAACATATCCCAAAATGCTATTAATCACTTGAAAATCCCATCACTCAAAACATAAAAAGGGGTGTTTGATATTTTGAACTGATAATCAAAATTAAACTAATAAACATGTGAGGTTATCCATAAATCTTAAAATTTCCTCTCATTAAATAATTCTAATCTCCAAATTTGTTTAATCCCTACTCTGATACCAGTTATAGCAGCCTGAGGACCCGCAGTCCTGGATCTGGTGCTAAAATCATAAACTTTGCATTTTTATATTTAATACCAATCAATGAGACCCAATTTCAACCATATAAAACTTACAACATCAAAAATAAATATGAGATAACATACATACATAAGGGTATTTTAGGTTTAGAGTTTTATAGAATTAGGACGAACTCTTATAAAATGATACCCATGACTTTAAGTGAGCATTATTCCCACTATACCCAGCTTTTATTTTCCTATATTATATCTTCATCATTGTTCCTACTCATCCTTAAAATCCTATGAAAAACATTTTAAAATTTGTGATGAGAAAAAAAATCTTAGTAAGGGACATAAATAATAAATAAAGAAACCTGTTATTTCATGGATAATTATAAAAAAATATTTTTTCAAAAATAAACTTTGGAATCAAAATAAAAAAATTATTACCCAAGAAATAAACATTACTGCCCAAATATTTTCATAAAACATTTAAATATAAAAATTAAAGGAAAAAATAAAAATCATAAAGGAAATGTGCAAGAAACACAAATCATGACATAAGAATAAGTTAAGGTCGACTATCATGACAACATCACATGGTGGAAAGAGTCACATTGTGGATTAGGTTTACTCCTAAATCCCATACATGATGTCTCATGAGACAAAAACTTTACCCAGTGAATTAGATAAATATTTGGGTGTACCCATCATAAAATTTTTAGGATTATTTATTACATAAAATGAAATCAATAAGAAGGCATAATCATAATACATGGAATCTTTCATAATAAAAAAATTTCTTTTCACCCATAAGAAAACATTTTCGGACCTTCATATATCCTTTTTATTTAAAACCAAATTTTTAAAAATAAAATTACTAAAAAAATGAAATGAGGTTTTTTCTTTGAAAAAACATGGAATATTATAAAGTAATCAAAAAATAAAATAATTTTTGTGGCGGTGGAAAAATTCGTTGATTCCATATATGTTAAAATAGAACCTTCTTTTTGTCTTTTGTAAATAAATTCAAAACATTCCGTAAAAAATAAGTAAAAATATTCCTTTTTAAAACATTTTAAGGAAAGTAAAAAAGATATTTAAATTTTATTTTATAATTCATAAATATTTCCATAAAAAATAATTTTAATAATATGGACATAGAATAGAAATATTTAGAAAAAAAGTCTTTAAAACATTTAAAACATGGTTTTTAAAGTAAAGTGTCCCTTGCATTGAGTCTGACTCATCATGTATGTTCTTATCTTACTAAATAATAAAATTATGTTAATTATTTACTTTATTAATACAATTTTTCAAGTTTATTATTTCTTTTATTTTATTTTTTACCATGTTATACATAATTACTTAATCAATTAAGTTCTCATTAGATATTTTGATGATATTCAGCTCGTATGTCCAAAATGACTTCGATGGGTTGACTATGGTCAATGATATCATTAATAAATTATCTCTAGAATAATAATAATGACATAATATGAATTTTATACATCAATTATACTTTTAAAACCAACCAAGAAATGTGGTTATGGAAAATGAGATATGTTACAATCATGGAGACAGTTGGTCGTACGTATGCATGAGTAATGTTTCCATTTTTAAAATAACATTATGGATAGAAGATAAGTATTATTTTATATTTTAATAATGATAATTATATCATAAATACCATATTATTTCTTTAAATTCACTTATATATAGTATCCATGTGATGTGGTTATGAAAAATGAGTCACATTGCTTCATGGAGGTGGTATTCCACACGTACTCACAAACGATGTTATCATTTTTCAATGGATGAAAAGTTAAGAAAAAAGATGATAAAATATATTTTAATAATTATTATTATTTCATTAATATCAAATATAAACATCAAATATATCATTATAACTATCCTTGATAGGCGTTGATGGAAAATGAATTATGTCTATTGGTGAGGCAGTAGTCCTCCGTACACACGTATAACGGTTATGTTCCCCATTTGATGGAAAAGAAGAGGGATATGGGTTATTAAATTAAAATATTAACATATAAGTATATATAAGATATTTTTTTATTATTTCATCATGTTTTAAAATATTTTAAGGAGTTATAAGAATAAATAAAACTAAAACATTTAGCAAAAAAGTTATACCTCTTCTTCAGACAACCACCTTTTCGTGACATCTTAAGCCCTCTAAGGTTGGATTTCATCTAAAAATAAGACCCCTAGAATATGGATAGGGATGTTATAAAGGTATTTTGGTATGTAATTTCTAAAACAAAAGGCTTTTAATGTGTTAAGAAGATAGTATAAGAGGTTCCCTTTATAAGAGAGGAGAGGGGCGTTCTTGGAATTTCATAAAGTATTAAATTAATATAAATTATTTCTCATAGAAAAATGGATTAAAATGGATATAATTAAAATATAATATTATTATGAGTATAAATCCTATAATACAATAAAATTTGGAAAATTTTAGATAATTTTACACCCTTATATTTTCTTTTAACTCGTGTTAACCCTTTTTGACAATTTCTACGATAACAAAGTTTTTACTCTTTAGGGGTCAATATAGATACTATAAAAATAAAATTGATCTATAAATTGACTTTAATTTATATTTCTAAAATTATCCCAATAAATTAATGAATATAGGGTTTTTATAAATTTTGAATCATTTAATAAAATATTATTTATTATAAAATAACATTATTGTCATTTTTAGAACTATTCATTTAATTTGACTTTGAAAAAAAAACATGAAAATAGTGGAATAAAAATATAATTCTATAAAACATATATAATATGTTATTTTTATCTAAAAATTTATGGGATAGAATAATTCATTCAAATTATATTACTTTTAACATTTTTAAAATCATTTATTTTATTTTATTTATTAGTCGAATAAATACTATGTTGGTGTTATGAAATAATTTAAGGTAATTATTTCATCATTAAAAATTAGAAATATATTATAATGATAAAAATCAAATAATTTATCTTTTAAATGACCCTTTTATAACCTAACATATTCTCTGTTTATCCCTACATCAAAAATTTATAGATAATAAAACAAAGAGAATGATATTTTTTGTTTTTCTTTATATAAAATAATATAAAGGTAAAAATCAAAGAAATATACCACCAAGTTGCCATATTTATGAAACTTGGATGTAAATGGCAGAACTAAACTCATAAAATAGGATAAATGCAATTTTAGGATCATTTATTAGACCTTATAATATTATTTGTAACCTTGATTACCTGATTTACTCTTACTGTGGTGACAATTATTTACTATCATTATTATTCTTAATGAACAAAATTAAAAGGGATATATTTACCAAATTTGGAAAACTTGATTCAAAATATTGAATCAATTTTTTAATATTAAATTTCTATTAGCGCCAAAAATTGATTTAAGAATAAAATGCAAAACGCAAAGAAAAACTTTTTTTCAGAAAAATTCCTTTTCAAGTATAAAAATGTTTTTATACAAAATTAAAGTATAAAATTTATTCCGAATAATATAATTTTATTATTTTAAATAAAAATTATCTAAATAAATTTTAAAACTTTTAAAAAATATAATTTTACTCTGTAAATATTTTGAAAGAAAATATTGTTTTCAATAAAAATCAGTATTTTTCACTATTCATTTAAAAAGAAATATTTTCAAAAAAATACCAAAAAAACAATCATAGATAATTTTGAAATGATGATTTAAAAAATAAATTTTATTTTTTCAAATATATTTTATAAAATATGTAAAAATAAATATAATATTTTCTCAAAAAAATTAATAAAAATGATTTTTGAAGGAAACGTATTTTTGAAGCATAATATGACTTTACTAAAAAATGAATGATTATTTACTGATAATTTATCAATACATTTATATTGAGTAGGAACTATATGTATATTTCATAAAGTATTTGATCTTATTCATACCTACCAATTTGATAGCTAGGTTATAATTATCACATTTAAATACTAATATTGCATGGTTTATTTAGGATCACTGTTGTGTGTCATATATTCTATAGAATATATTTTTATTTTTAAAATTTAAAAGTGTTATAGGGGTAGTGACATTTATAATTTTCATAACAATATCAAGACCTCATTGATCTCTTAGGTAAAACCATACCAACATCACTCGGGAGAGGTGGCATAAAGCCCATCTCTCCTCCCAAGGTTATCCTGGGTTTTTCCACTCACCCAACCTATAATAAAACTACCCAAGGTATACCCACCATAGTAATCATTTACCTAAGGGGATGGAACACTCTCTCCACTCTCTAACTAATTATCCTAAGTGATATAAGGTGTATCATTGTAACATCCCAATTAATTATAAAATAAGACATTTACATATCTATTAATATTTATGAATTAGATATTGAGTTTACATAAAAGGGGAATCTATGTAAGATAGCTTACATGATGCGCAAAAATGGGTTTCTCTAAAATCTTATGTTGCACACAAGGCTGAGTTATACTGAAAAATAATACATTATTAGTATTATTATTTTAAATAGTAGTTATCACCTAGCTGTTATATTAGTGGGAATGAACAAAACTAACAATATTATGTTTACACATGTTTATTAAATTTTTTAATTTAATCTAATAAATTTAAGAGGCTTACAATGAGAATAAATCAAGTTTCAAGTATAAAATACACTAATATTTTTAAAAGGTAGTTTTACTGCCTTTTGATAGTGAACTCTTTTTAAATCTAGTTTTTGTTACTTTTATACGTTATATTTTTCAAAATAAAATTATTCTTTTTAAACAAGATATCAAAATTTACTTTGGTTGAATTTTGTTATTTTTATGATAAAATTCATTTTTTAATGAATAGTGAAAAATAATGCATTTTAATTCAAAATTGACTTTTCATCTAATTTATTTATATAGTTAGGTTATTATTTTAATTAGTTTTAAAGTTTAATTAAACTAATTTTTTATCATTTAATCCAATTTTGGTAATTGGAAGTAATTTCACATTGAAATTTGATATAAACACATGCCAATCTTTTGATGGTTTTTACTTTTAAAAAACTTGTTTTCTCATTTTGACAATGGGGATTAATTTTATATTAATTACTGAAACTTATGTGTTTTTTATTTAAAAAAATTGATTCCATATTTTGAATCATAAGATCTAAAATCATTTAAATATTTACCTTTTATTTTTGTACATTATGAATGGTAACTTTAGTAATTATTTTTATTTACCACGGTTAATGGGTAAATCAGGTAAATAAGGGTAAAAATAATATTATAATAATATAAAACTATCCTAAAACTTGTCATAATCATATTTTAAGAGATATGACTGACCTAGACAACTCTTGGGATGAAAATTTGTCCTTTTGAAGCCACTTGGGTGGGATTATAACACTTATAACTTTTAATTTAAAGGAAAATATGGTATAAACATATATCTTCTTACTAAAAAAAGTTAATATGGTTTTATATAAGTGATATATTTGACTATAAATATTAATTAGAAATATAAAAATATTTCATATATCATGATATTTTATTTATAATTTTTATAAATTAGATAATTAAATTTAATTATGACACAATGATGATGCAGCGATTGATTTAATAATGAAGGAATCAAATAAATGATATTATAAATATTAAAATAAATAATATTTGACATAATTTATGTCATAAACTATTTTTATAGGTTAATATGACATGTTATAAAACTATTAAATGGTTTTTTTGAGGTCATCTCTCTGTTTATATTTTATTTAAATTCAATAAAATGAATAGTGTAAAAATTGACAGAATTGATGTTTTATAAAAATAGTAATTTATTAAATTATTTAAAAATCCTAAAAATATTTTAAAATCAAAAAGTTACTATGATAAGGTATTAAAGTTCATTATGTGTCCAATTATGGTAAATTTATCTCATATAAGTAAAATTAATAGCCCCTTAATAATTAAAATGTTGTTACCACTCTTAAAATAAAAAGAGAATAATTAAGGGTAAATCAAAAAGATAAAGTTTAAAATAAAATCAATAAATATATAAAAATTATTGGATGAGTGTTTTTATAAATATCCTCATCTTATATTCTAAATATTTCAATTTTTAAGCTTTTGGAGAAAAAAATTAATTTATATTAATTTAATATTTTAAGAATTTTCAAGGGTGCCCCTCCCCTATCCTATAAAATGGTACCCTCTATTACATAATACTCATAATTATAAACCTTTTGGTTTAGTAAATATCTACCCAAAACCCTTACTATAATCCCTCCCTAAATTCTTGAGGCCTTATTTTAGGTAGAACACCCTTCTTATAGGTGTTAAGGTGTTCTTCAAAGGTGATCAACCGAAGAAGAGGTATCGTTTTTTTAAGAGTTTCTATTTTATTTCTTCTTCCACTTCCTTTAAATATTATTATTTAAATATGAAATAAAAAATAAAGTATCCTTAATATAATGAGATTTTATTATGTTAATATCATCCCCTAAATACATCTCTACTTCCATCAAATGGTAAAGGAATTAATCATTCTTGCGTATGTGTGAATTATCACCTCCACGAACCAATTTAGTTCGTTTTCCATTAACGTCTATCAAGAAAAGTTATAATTATATAATTAATATTAATATTTTATATTCATGACATATTTATCATTATAAAATAATAATATTTTAATTATGTTTTTACTTTCCATTCACATAAAAACAATAACGGTGTTCATGCGTACGTGTGAACTATCACCTCCACAAAGCGATGTGAATCGTTTTTATTCACCACATCACTTGTATGATATATATAAGTATATTTATATGATTATTATAATTCTAATAATATTATTATCATTATGTAAAGATAAAATAATAATTACCTTATTTCCATAATGATCAATAAAAAATGAAAACGTTACTCATGCAAACGTACAACCTGTCGTCTCAATGAATATAACGTTGTTCATTTTTCTTAACCATAATTAATGTTTTGATTTAAAAATTATTATTAATGTATAAAATTGATTATTATTTCATGAATAATATTTTGGATATGATGGACTTATGACCACATGGACTAGTGACATCAAAACCATGTTCATTTTTAACGCAAGTACCAAATATCGACAAAACATCGGATATGAACTTAAATAATTATATATTTTTTATAACATAGTAATAAGTGATATAAAAGAAATAATAAACTTGAAAAAGGTTCTCAAGTAATTAGAAATAAATCTGAGTTTATTATTCAGGAATATAAAGATTTTACGTGATTATTCGGACTCACGGTATGGTACTTCGTCTCAATATCCTTTCATTGAGGCATATTTTGATGTTATACACCATCTTATTTTATACAGTGTATATTTATCCCCTATGAATTTTAATTTAATTCAACAGTTTTCAAAAGGAATCTTTTTTATACAAAGTGTTTTACTAAATAAAAAAAGGGATATTTTTTTAACATATGTGGCGAAAACGACCTTTCCGCCGTTGTGACAATTATTTAGTATTTGACTTCCTCTACAAGCCATAATGTTTTTATAAGAAAATTAAATAGAATTTTTCCCTTTTAGGTATTTTGGTATTGAAAATATATTTGAGAATTAATTTATTATATATTGAAATGATATCTTATGATTGTAATGTGGAAATGTTATTTTCCCTATATGAATGGTTTATGTGTTATTATTATGTTATGGTTTTTGGACATTGCTTATGTATATGGGTGATTTCATTATAAATCGAGGGTAGTTGAGCCTATGATAGATCTCTAATTCATTAGGTAATGAGACAAAGTTAAACAATAAGGTTTCTTCTAAGAGATTTAGGGAATATACTATGATGGGTATTCCAAACATAACCATGAAGGTTACTCCCTATGTAGTTGTGAAAGCAACAATATAACTGTTATATGGATTCCACAGATTACCTTTATGATTTATGATTACTATGAAGTTTTTTCAGTATTCTTATGATTTCATGGGTTTATAAATATTCATGGACCAACGTTTTCTTTCCTTATTTTATATCCCTTACTGATCTTTTTGTTCCCATCCCAAGTTTTTAAAATGTTCTCACAGGGTATAAGGATGGGTAAGAGAAAGGAAGAAGTATAGAAGATTTTTATCAAGAAAAATAAATCATGTTTACTTTTAAAAGTTTTATTTTGTGAAAGAAATGGATACTATTTTAGTGGTATTCACTTTGTATAAATTTGAGTTATTATGTATTAGTTATGTCCTAATTCTCTAAAACTCTAAACTTGAAAAGATCCTCAATCTGAATTATTGACCTAACTCAATATTATTCAATGTTTAAGGTTGGGTCCTTGTAGTTGGTATCAAAGGTCAGTTTAGATAAATTTAGGGGTTAGTATATTGTTAATAGAATATCTATAAATGATTTTTACTTTATGGTAAAATTGAAATTATATAGTATTTTAAGATTAACATGTTTCTTCATCTAAGATATATTTATTCAGAATATTTTTCTGCAGTAGAAATAGGGAAACTATACTAGGACGACATCAAGAGGAAAAAAACCTTCCAAATCAACAACCTGAGATGGTCAGAATCGGAACTGAATAGTTTTTTGTAGTGATGGAGTATTTTAATTAAGCTATAAATGGTTGTGGTATCCATGCATGAGATCAGCTAGATCAACCATAGAGGAACATGTCAGTAGTGGATCATTTCATAAGACAACATCCTCTATCATTTAGAGGATCATCTGATCATGTGATAGCTAAAGGGTATATTGAAGAAATAGAAAAGATTTTCAATTTCATGGGGTATTCACACAATCAAAATATTAGTCTTTATTTTTACTATTTTGAAGTTGAAGCCAATCAGTGGTGGTATATGGTTAAGAATATCAGGGATAGTGAGGAGATTGATTCTCTTAATTGGGATGAATTCAAAGGCATGATTCTTAAGAAATATTTTCCTAAGGTGATTCACCTTAGGATGGAAAAATAATGTTTGGAATTGAGGTAGTAGGATGACTCGGTGGTTGCTTATGAAGAAAAATTCACTCGACTAGAAAGGTATGCTCCAAATTTCATCCAAGATCTTGATAGTAAAATCAATCATTTTTACTCAAGATTAAATCCAAATTATCAAAGGGAATTAGCTTATTGTGAGTTCAAAAGTTATGAAAATATTGTTCAATTTGTTGATGTGGTAAAATTGGATATAAGGCTTGTAATTGCACTAAACAATATCAAGGTAGTGGTAAGACAAAATCCGATTTACAGTCAGTAAAAATTTTTAAGTATAATTAGATGGTTCATTATGAAAACGAGTGTCCGATGAAGAACTTAAATGATGGGAAGAATCAAGACTATAAGAAGAAAGGTTTGGTGAAATCCTTTGCAACTAATTCAGAAGATGTTGGTCCATCGAATGAAGTGGTATCAGTTACATTGTTTATTTATTCATATTTTTTCAATGTGTTGTTTGATTTTAGATCTACACATTATTTACTTTCTGAGAAATGTTTTGGTAAATTGGGAATTCCACCTCAAGAAATGAATCTAGAACTTATAGTAAAAACACATGGGGGGAATGATGAGATAAAAATAAATTATAAGAATATTCATGTCCTTGTCTATGAAAAGAATCTACCTAAAAACCTTATTTTTTCCTCTGTTAGAGTTTAATATTATTTTGGGTATGGATTGGCTTTCTGTTTACCATGCTAAGATTAACTGTAGAGATAAAGAAGTTTCTTTCTGTAAATACTTTTAGTTTGTGTATAAGAATGAACCCTTACCTATAATAACATATAAGGAAGCTGATAAACTACTAAAATATGGAAATGAATGCTACCTTTCACATATTGTTGAAAACCAAGGAATTTTTCAGATTAATGATGTGCTGGTGGTAAATGAGTATCTTTATTTTTTCCAGATGAGTTGTCTCGTATTATACCAGACCAAGAAGTTGAATTTAATATTGACTTAGTTCCTGATTCTAAGCCAATTTCAAAACCACCTTATTGAATGGATCAAATTGAACTTTTAGAGTTAAATAAGAAAATATATGAGTTATTAGATAAAGGTTTCATTTGACCTAGAACATCACCATGGGGTGATCCTGTCTTGTTTCTTAAGAATAAAGATGGTTCAATGAGACATTTCATTGATTATAAAGAATTTAATAACATCACTATTAAGAACAAGTATATTTTGCCTCATATCGATGATTTTATTGATCAGCTCCAGGGAGCTCAGTATTTTTTGAAGGTTGGCTTAGGTTGGGGTACCATTAGTTGAAATTAAGGGAATCATACATTCTAAAGACTATGTTTCATACTAGATATGTCCATTATGAATTTTTAGTTATGTCGTTTGGGTTAACTAATGCACCTTCTTTATTCATGGATCTTATGAATAAAATATTCCATGAGTTATTGGATAAGATTGTGGTTGTTTTTATTGATGATATTTTGGTATATTCTAAAATTAAAGAGGAAAATTAAAGTAATTTAAGTGTTTTCTTGCAAACCTTAAAAGAAGATAAATTATATGGGAAATTCAGTAAGTGTGAGTTTTGATTACAACAAATTTCTTTCCTTGGTCACATTGTTTCTAAAGATGGAACAACTACTGATCCTACTAAAACAAAATTTATTAAATAGTGTCCAAGACCCACAAATATAACCGAGATTCGTATTTTTCTTAGTTTAGTAGGCTATTACTGGAGGTTTGTTGAAACTTTTTCATGGTTATCTATCCCAATTACTAATTTAACTCAAGAAGGTGTTATTTTCATATGGAAAAAATAATTTGATGATTGTTTTCACAAATTGAAAAGAATATTGGTGAATGCTTCAATTTTGAAATTACCTTCCAAGAATGGTGAATTTTTTATCTACATTTATGCTTCATTGAAAGGACTTGGTTGTGTCTTAATGTAGAATGATCAGGTAATTGCTTATGCTTCACATCAGTTAAAAATTCATGAGTTAAATTACCCTACACATGATTTGGAATTAACTGCTATAGCTTTTACTTTAAAATTTGGGAGGCATCATTTGAATGGAGTAAAATGTGAAATATATATTGATCACAAAATTTTTAAGTTTATATTCAATCAGAAATAATTTAACATGAGATAGAGAAGATGGTTGGAATTAATAAAGGATTATTATTTTATGATTCATTACCATCTTGGAAAAGAAAAAAAAAGTGGATGATGCTTTGAGTTGGAAAATTAATGCTATATTAACCATGCTATATTTGGAAATTGATCCTTTGGTTAATGATTTGATGAATATTAGCTTGGAATTTATTCGTATAGGAAAGTCCTATATTTTTTTTAGGTGTCAGTGAAATCATCTATTTCAGATAGAATTAAGAAAGTGAAAAGGGAAGATAATGAGTTTCATAAAAAGGTATAATTGGTTCAAATGGGTAAGTTTCCTAAATTTAATATTGATAAAGATTGTGTTTTGAGATTTGGGAAGAGTTTATGTGTGCCTTATGATTAAAATTTGAAGAAAGATTTGTTATGTGAATCTTGTAGTTTCCCATTTTTAGCTCATCCTGGTAGTACTAAGATGTACATAGACCTTTGAGGGTATTACTGGTTGGATGGAATAAAAAGATATATTACTGACTTTACTATGAAGTGTTTGACTATTCAGTAGGTGAAAGCAGAATGACAGTTTCCAAAAGGGATGCTTCAGCCTTTTCCAGTACCAGACTGGAAATGGAAATATATATCCATGGATTTCATAGTGGTATTACCAAAGACATCTTGAGGTAACAATATGATTTGGGTTATTTTTGATAGATTGACTAAATCTTCTCATTTTATTCATATTTGAGATACATTATCTCTAGATAAACTTTCTCGGTTGTATCTTAATAAGATATTCACGTTATACGGAGTTACTCTCTTCATTGTATATGATTGTGATACCAATTTCACTTATAACTTTTAGAAAGGCCTTCAGAAGTCGTTGAGTACAGAATTAAATTTTAGTACAGCTTTTCATCCTAAATATGATGGGAAGACATAACGAACAATTAAGACATTGGAGGATATGCTATGTTCTTGTTCAATGGATTACCAAGGAATTTGGGACCAACATATTTATTTGGTTGATTTTTCTTATAATAACAGTTTTCATTCTAGTATATAGATGGCACCATTTGAGGAATTATATGTAAAGATGTGTCAAACTCTAACTTTTTGGGATGAAGTAGGTGAAAGGAAGTTGATGGGACTAGAATTGGTAGAAAATATGGTAGAAAAAGTTCAGTTGATTCAAAAACACATGAGGATAACTTAGAGCAAGAAGAAAATTTATGCAGATAACCAGAGGAAGGATATTTCTTTCGAGGTAAGTGATCATGTCTTTATCAAATTTTTACCATGGAAAAGTGTGATGTATTTTGGTAACAAGGGAAATTTGAGTCTGTGGCTTATTAAACCCTATGAAATCCTAAAGAAAGTTGGATCAGTTTTTTATATAGTGGATTTACCTCTGATTTTATTCTAGATACACAATTTTTTTCATGTTTCAATGTTGAGAAAGTATTTTTTGAATCCATCTCATGTTTTGAGTCTAGAAGTATTTCAGTCAGAATAGAATCTTTCTTATGAGGAATAGTCAATCCATATTCTTGACCACAAAGAATAGGTGTTGTGGAATAAGGTGATTCATCAGGTTAAGTTTTTGTGGAAAAATCATATGGTTGAAGAGGTGAAATGGGAATCCGAAAATTCTATGAGGGATAAATACCCCCACTTATTTGATAAGTGAATAAAATTGCGAGGATGTAATTTCTAAAAGAGGGGAAATATGTAACATTCTAGGTAGTTATAAAATAATAAATTTTAATTTATATTAATATTTATGAATTAGATATTAATTTTACTTAAAAGTGTATGCTATATATGATAGTGTACTATACACGTAACAATGGGTTTCTTCGAAATCTTATGTTACACACAAGACTGAGTTATACCAAAAAAATAATACATTATTAGTATTATTATTTTAAATGGCAGTTAATTTCTAGTCGTTCTATTAGTAGGAATTGATAGAAGTAACTATATTATATTTACACATATTTATTAAAAAATTTACTTTCATCTAATAAATTTTAAAGGCTTAAAATGAGAATAAATCTAGTTTTAAGCACACTCTAATATTTTTAAAAGGTGGTTTTACCACCTTTTGATGGAGAACCCTTTTTAAATCTAGTTTTTTTCAGTTTTATATATTCTATTTATAAAAATAAACTTTTTCTTTGGAAGATGAACATTAAATTTTAATTTGGTTGAATTTTGGTATTTTTAAGATAAAATTCATTTTTTAAATGAATAGTAAAAAATAATACATTTTAATTCAAAAATGAATTTCTATATAATTTATTTATATAATTAGGTTTTCCTTTTAATTGGTTTTGATATGTAATTGGACTAATTTTTTATCATTTAATCCAATATTGGTCAATGGAAGTAATTTCATAATGAAATTTGATATAAACATGTGTCAATATTTTGATGGTTTTTACTTTTTAATAAAACTTGTTTTCTCATTTTGAAAACGAGGATTAATTTTACATTAATTACTACAACTTCTGTGTCTTGAATTTGGAAAAATGGATTCCATATTTGGAATCATAAGGTACAAATTATATAAATAGTTCCCTTTTATTTTTGGACATTATGAATAGTAACTTTAATAATTATTTTTATTTTCCACGATTAAAGGGTAAATCAAGTAAATAAGGGTAAAAATAATATTATAATAATATAAAACTACCCTAAAACTTGTCCTGGTCATATTTTATGAGATATATCCGACCAATAAAACCCTTGGGATAAAAATTTGGCCTTTGGAAGCCACTTGGGTGTGATTGTGACACTTATAGATTTTAAGTTAAAGTAAAGGAAAATATATTATAAACAAATATCTTCTTACTAAAACAATTTCAATATAGATTTCTATAAGTGATCTACTAAACTATAAATATTAATTAAAAATATAAAAATATTACCCACATCATGGTATTTTATTTATAATTTTTATACATTAAATAATAAATTTTAATTATGACATAATGATGATGTATTGTATGCCTTATTAATTAAGGAATAAAATAAATGATATTATAAATATTAAAATAAGTATTATTTGACATAATTTATGCCATCCATAATTTTTCTAGGTAAATATGATATTTTATAATACTATTAAATGGTTTTTTTTAATTTATATCTCTGTTAAGATTTTATTTAAATTCAACATAATTAATAGTGTAAAAATTGACATAATTGATGTTTTATAAAAATATTTATTTATTGAATTATTAAAAAATTCTAAAAAAATTAAAACAAAAAAGTGACTATTATAAGGTCTAACATTTCATTATGTGTCCAATTATGGAAAATTTATCTCATATAATTAAAATTAATAGACTCTTAATAATTAAAACGTTGTTACCACTTTTAAAATTAAAAGAGAATAATTAAGGGTAAACTAAAAAATATAAGGATTAAAATAAAATAAATACAGATCTAAAAATTATAGTATGGGATGATTTAGAACTATCCTCATATTATCTTCTACATATTTAAATTTGGAAGCTTTTAGATTAAAAAATTAATTTATATTAATTTAATATTTTAAGAATTTGCAAGGGTTCCCCTCCCCTCTCCTATAAAAATGTACTCTCTCTTCTCTAATACTCACACTTCTAGAGCCTTTTTTTGTCCAATATATACCCAAACCTCTTCCAAGAATCCATCTCACATTATTTAGGCCTTATTTTAGGCATAACACCCTTATTATAGGTGTTAATGTGTTCTTCAAAGGTGATCAACCGAAGAAGAGGTATCATTTTTTAAGAGTTTCTATATTATTTCTTCTTCCACTTCCTTTAAACCATATTCTTACAATATGAAATAATAACTATAGTATTCTCAATATAATTATATTTTATTATGTTAATTAATTCCCTAAATCCATCTCTACTTCCATCAAATAGTAAAGGAATTAATCATTTGTGCCTACATGGGAATTATCACCTCCACGAACTGATTTAGTTTGTTTTCCATTACCATCTATAAAGATAGGTTATAATTATGGAATTAATATTCATATGTAATATTCATGACATATTTATCATTTTAAAATAATAATATTTCAATTATTTTCTTACCTTCCATGCACATAAAAACAATTACATCGTTTGTGTGTACGTGTGAACTATCACCTCCATGAAGCGATGTGAATCGTTTTTATTCACCACATAACTTTTATGATATATATAATTATATTTAAATTATTAATAATATGATAATAATATTATGATCATTTTGTAAATATAAAATAATAATTACCTTATTTACATAATGATCAATGAAAAATAAAAACGTTACTCATGCATACGTACGAACTATCGTCTCCATGAATATAACATTGTTCATTTTTCATAACCATAATTAATGGTTTGATTTAAAAAGTATGATTAATTTATAAAATTTATTATTATTTCATGAATACTATTCTGGAGATAATGGAGTTATGACTACATGGACTAGTGACATCAAAACCATGTTCATTTTCAACTCAAGTATCGAATATCTACAAAACATCCGATATGAACTTAAATAATTATATATTTTTTATAACATGGTAATAAGTGATATAAAAGAAATAATAAACTTGAAAAATTTTCTCAAGAAAATAGAAATTACTCTAATTTTATTATTCATGA
This sequence comes from Viscum album, assembly GCA_963277665.1. Classification (NCBI taxonomy): domain Eukaryota; kingdom Viridiplantae; phylum Streptophyta; class Magnoliopsida; order Santalales; family Viscaceae; genus Viscum; species Viscum album. The sequence continues at coordinate 1,782,797,758 of OY728157.1, forward strand.
ATATAAATATTGTATGTGACAATTCAAACTCATGGTAAGGGACTTCATATCAATCTCCTTTCATTGAGTCATATTTTGATGTTATACACCACCTTATTTTATAGTGTATAATTATCCCCTTTGAATTTTAATTTCATTCAAAGGTTTTCAAAAGGAATTTTTTTATATGAATCGTTTTACTAAATGACAAAAGGAATTTCTTTTAACGTATACGGCGACAACGACCTTTCCACCATCATGACCATTATTTGGTATTTTGCTTCCTCTACAAGCCGTAATGCTTTTAAAAGAAAAGTAAATACCATTTTACCTTTTAGGTATTTTGGTATTGAAAATGGTTTTGATAATGAATTGATTATATCTTGAAAATATATCTTATGATTTCAATATGGAAATTTTATTTTTCCTTTATGGATGGTTTATGTGTTATTATTATGTTTTGGTTCTTGGGAATTGCTTATGTATATGGTTGGTTCTGTGATAAACCAAGGGTGGGTGAGCCCGTGATAGCTCTCCAATGCATTGGGTAATGAGACTGAGTTAAAAAATAAGGTTTCTCATAAGAGATTTAGGTAATATACTGTGATGGGAATTCCAAACATAACCATGAAGGTTACTCCCTATGTAGCTATGAAAGCTACAATGTAAGTGTGATATGGATTCCATAAGTTACCTTTATGATTTATGATTTCTATGAAGTTTTTTAGGATTCTTATGATTTCATGAGTTTATAAATATTCATTGACTAACGTTTTATTTCCTTATTTTATATCCCTTACTAATATTTTTTTGATCATCCTAAGTTTTTAAAATGTTTTCACAGGGTATAAGGATGGGTAACACTACTGGAAAACTAACATATACCAACGGTTTGGAACTGTTGGTATATGCCTCCAAACCGTTGGTATATCCTATACCAACGGTTTGGAGAACCGTGGCCAAGTAAGCCGTTGGGATAGGTCTATACCAACGGTTTTCCCAAAACCGTTGGTATAGACCTATCCCAACGGTTTTGGAAACCGTTGGTATAATTAATATGAAAATCTTTACCAACGGTTGTGGAACCGTTGGTATATGTTTTTCAAAAAAAAAACATTCGCTGGGATTTGATCCCAGCACCCCTAGTTTATTATTGAACGACTTAACCACTAACCTAACATGACTTTTGTGTATATAATTACATAAATATATATATGTATTCTCATAATTATATTAAATTTTGATTTATATAATGTTCTGGGTAAGAAGAAATGATAAAAAATCAAAGGATCTATACCAACGGTTGTCAAAACCGTTGGTATAGACCTATACCAACGGTTTTGACAACCGTTGGAATAGATTTTGAGCCTGGATTTGATTCTGGGCGAAGGTTGATTGATGGGTGACCTTTCCCAACGGTTTTGGCAAACCGTTGGGAAAGGTATACCCTTTCCCAACGGTTTTGGCCAAACCGTTGGGAAATATGTCCACAAAGTGGACCTTTCCCAACGGTTTGGCCAAAACCGTTGGGAAAGGTCCCCACAATGTGGGTTTTCCCAACGGTTTGGCCAAAACCGTTGGGAAAGGTCCCCACAATGTGGGTTTTCCCAACGGTTTGGCCAAAACCGTTGGGAAAGGTCCCCACAATGTGGGCTTTCCCAACGGTTTGCCTAAACCGTTGGGAAAGGTGGCCTCAAAGTGGGATTTCCCAACGGTTTGGCCAAACCGTTGGGAAAGGGAACCTATACCAACGGTTTTTATGAACCGTTGGTATAGAAGCGTTGGGAAATGTCAGATTTCCAGTAGTGTAAGAGAAAGGAATAAGTGAAGAAGTTTTTTATCAAGAAAAATAAATAGTGTTTACTTTTAATGTTTTATATTGTAGAAGAAATGGATATTTTTGTAGTGGTATCCAATTTTTATAAATTTGAGTTATTTTTTATTAGTGAAGTCATAATTATATAAAACTCTAAACCAAAAAAGATCCTCAATGTGAATTCTTGACTTAACTCAAGATTATGCAATGTTTAGGTCTAGGGCCTTATAATCATGGTTCTATCATAGCATACTCATTCCAATCATTCCCAGACCATCACTCACCCATACTCAAGGGAACTAAGGGATCCTATCTCATTCCTACTACATTTCATTCATTTCATTTCATTTCTACCCCTCCAGGGTCTATATATCTCAAGGATCTCGTTTAAAATCAATTCCTAGTCCATCGGTGAATGAGGTGTCAAGTGGTGTTCAAGGGTCTATCATGGCCATTAAAACTTCATTTGTTTCATGAAATTTATTTAAAATGATTAATTTTATTTTAAATATAAGTTTTATTTATCTAAATAGGTGAGTAAACATATAAAAAGTACATAACTAAAATTCATAAACCATAGGTATATGTTTCAGGATCGCCTACCTCATATTGAGTTATTTCCTTTAAAGAAAAATTTAGATACTCTCACTTAATCTAATCCAAGCCTTATACACTCTCATATCACTTTCCAATAACCTATATCAAGTCACAATATAATTAATTATAATAATTAATAATTAATTTCCCAATTTAATTTAAATAGGCATAATTTCATAAAATCTCATTGAGTGACATTCGCTCACTGAAACCTCGAGCAACGGGTGTGATCCACTCTCAACACCCACATGAACCTAATCCATACAAAATACCCAATACCCTTTACTGATTCAATATCCAATTTCATCTAATTAAATCAAAAGACTTAGAAAAATCCATAAGGCGGCGTACCTCCAACAAAAAAATCAAGAAACTGTATGATTTTATCCTTACAAGAAGTCATCTATTAGTGTGGATAAAAACCCCCATCATATAAAATTCTTTACACTATTATCTAATGGAAATACTCACTAAACCCCTCAAAAATCATAATGAATTAGTGACAACAGAAGATAAAAAAATGAGAGAAGTGAAGGGAAGAATATACATAAAATTTGAGCAAAAAAACTAATAAATCACACCTAGCCATGGGGATCAAAGGAAAAAAGGGAAGGAGGATTAAAGAAATAATATCTTCTCCCCATGCCCTATTTGGTCCAAAACCAATGGTATGACTGTTGAATTTATAATTTAACCCTTTTAAAAACCCCATCGAGACGATAGTCATGGTGTGACCATGTGGGTCACAACGCTGCCTCACTCATCCAGGTCATGATGTGATCCTTGTTTATCATTATGTGACCACCCCTTGGTAAAGGTTGTTGAGTATACATTTTGTGTGTCGTTTTTGTTGTCAAGATATGTCAATATATTAAAGAATAGTCTCCCAAGAATAAGTTTCAATTTTATTAAATATCTTAGATGATCAGTATTTAAAGTTTTTGTTAATAAATCATATGAAAAATGAGATCTATTACCTTTGTAAGTATTAGAAGATTCATTTATGTTGAATAGAAATGTTTTTGAATATTATAGTTAAACGTAAAATTTATAATGATAAATTCTATATTTCCATGATGATCCATCCATGTTATTTATGAGAAGAATTAAATTTATGGTGATTGTTTGTGAGCATACCTTTAATGAATCAAAGACAAGTATTGATGGGTGTAGAAACACTATCTACATCATATTTTATTAATGTTTGATAAATAGTTAATTTGGTAATGTTTATGATCTTATTCAAGAGTGTTTTGAGGTGTTAAGAAGGCCTTCGGATCATCCCAAGAAGCTCAGGATCGATTTAAAGAAAGACTGGAATTTCCAAACTAAGAAAAGAAATTTGTTAATTTCTTATAAGCTTCACATGGTTAATCTGTATGGTTAATAGATTGTACATGTGGTTAATCCTTGCGATCGTTTAATTATACATGTGTTCGATATGATGAGCATGTTCATGTGGTTGATATTCATGGTTGGTCCATTGATTTAAGCTATGAAAAGGTGATAACCAACCTATGTAAAGGTTAGCTTTCCACTAAAAAACTAGGTTTTAACAGCGCTACTAAATGTCCTTTAACAGTGCTTATAAAGTGCTTTCTACACAAGTGATGTTAAAGGGTAGGCTTTAACAGTGCCCAAAAAAAGCATTGTTAAAGGGGGTAAAATTATATTTTTTTCAAACCTCTATGAGCTCGACCCCTTTATCATCGCATCTATGACCCCTTTAACAACACTCCACTCCCCCCCCCCATTAGTTCTTTTCACCCCACCACTCCTTTAACAGCATTTTTCAAATTTTCATCCTTTTGTGCATGCCTGGATTCGAACCATGCGCCTCCCCTTTGAATATGGGATGTCTTTACCACTACACCATGTTGTTTTGTTTTCTATTTAATGATATTTTTGTTTATTTATATATATACATATATATTTTTTATTCATATATTTATATAATTATTTTTAAATACATTTATAAAATATGTGTGTGTGATATATATATATATACTTATATTTATTTAAATATATTATATATTATATTCATTTACATATACTAGAATATAACATAAATATATATATTTTTATTAATACACACATATATGCATATGTAAACTTTATATATATATAATGTAAAAAATGGATAGATATTATTTTAAATGCATTTTTAGAATATTTATTTTTTTACATATATTATAATATACATATATATGTATATTTATTAATTATTGACACACACATGTTTATATATAAACATTAATTGTATAGGTATACATATACATATTAATAAATTTTTATAAGGTAGATAAAATGGATAATTCATTACTTTAGATAAAATGAATAATAAGTATTTATTTTGTATATTTAAAAATATATTTTTATGTAAATATGTTTAAGTATGTATTTATACAAGTGATTTAATATAACTAAATATAGGAAAATATGCATATATTTAATTATAAATAAAAATAATTTGTAAACAATGGTAAAATTTTAAAACCATAATATCAATATGAATGTAATCCCTAGGAAAAAATCTATTCCCCACTGAAAATGGGAAAAATTACCCCCTTAAATGAGGCTTAAATTCCATTGAATGTTAAATATATAGGGTATCCTGACCAAAGACTTTATTTTAGAGTCCTTCTATATAATGACCCATACTTTACATACATAGATATTACTTAAAATTTTAAGAATATTAATTAAAAATTATAACAAATCCACGACAGGACCACAAAGGTATAGTGTCTTTAGAAACTAGGAAACATAAACAACTGGTTCATAAGACATCTATATTGTCTCCAACTTATTCCTTTATAACTAGACCCCTTTTTGAAATATCTTACTTAATACCCTTATTCATGACCTGGGAAAAAGTAACATAATAAAGGGTGATCTCAGATTCTCAGTAAGGGTAAATAAAGGAGATTTCAATTATATCATAATCATAATATATAAGAATATAACATTTGAAAATCTTATCCTACATATGAAAGATAGGGATATCATGTCATGAGATAAATTATAAAAGTTAATAAAGAATCAATGAACATATTCCCAAAAGTCATAACATAATACATGAAATTTGTGGCATACAAATAAGCATAGAAAATCATTTCATATTAGTAAAGTATCATTTTCAAGACCATCATAGCGGACAAAGTCCATTACTAAACCAAGTTCACTCCTCCTTCCAGTCCTATATTACTTAACTGAGATCATTTCCCATTCCAGCCATGTCTATATCATGAGATATAAATCTTTACCCAATGCATTGTATGGTGATATAGGTCTCACCTATCTCATAATGAAATCATTCTTACGTGTTCTATAAAAACATAAATCATTGATCATAGCATAACCCAAGGAATAAAATGGGTTTTTAAAACATCGTTCATAACATAATCTATGTAAAACAAATGGATTTCATAAATATCATTCCATCATAAAAACTAAAAAACCATAGGAATAATAGTGATAGTATACTTGAAACATAACCTTATTAAATAATTCCATCTTAGATGTAAAATAATTTTGATAGAACACTTGAAATTAATTCATGAGAAAAATATCCTTTCTTCTTTGAAAACATTTTCCTTTCTTAAAATACCGTGAAATTTTAAGAATTTATTGGAAAATAACCTTGAAATATTATAAGGTAATATTCATGTAAATAAATATTTATGAAAGTGTAATAATTCATTCATGTCATATAAGTTAAAAAACATTCTTCTGGTACTTTTGTTGGAAAGTCAAAAGGTGCCTTGTATTGAAAATGAAAAAAGATCCCTTTCAAACCATTTTGTAAAAAAATCTACCAATGGGTAAAATTGATTTTAAACAATAGTAAAATAATATAAATAATATTTTATATTACATATGTATAAAACATGGATGATAAATATACCCTAGTAAATACTTCTATATAAACAATCTCATATAAAAATGAGATTGCGAAATTATCCCTTACCTTAGGTATGATATCCTTTATATGTATCTAAAACTCATTTATAATGATTTAAATAATGTAATTGTATTATTAAAAAATCATATTAATTTTTATGCTATCAAATATGATCATATTATCATCTATTTAATAATATTTCATTATTACTCTTTATTTGGGTACAAACGGCTTCATTTTCTTATGCATGTTTTGTCGAATAAGTTCTAATTATTCTTTATAGGTTATAGTTATATCATTTCCAAAATGATATTAATATAATACATATATATAATATTTATAAATTATATACATTTATTATTTAATGTATATCATGTAGAATGAATCGTATCGCATCGTAGAGACGGTAGGTCGTACGTACGCACGAGCAATGATATCATTCCTTTAATTATGAAATGGTATGAAAGTGGATGGTATATATATATTACTCTAGAATAAATATATTTTTATAACAATCATATATAGTTATTATTTCCATAATTATACCCATCTCAATAAAGTGGTGGTGAAAAACATATTACACCACGGCGTGGAGACGGTAATTCGTACATACGCACGCGTGGTTATTTCGTTTTTTGTATGACGGATAGAAGGTGGAATAAGGTTGTTTCATAACCATAATAAAATCTCAGTATATAGATGATGGTGGATTTATTACTTAATATTGGAAACAAAAAAGGAAGAGGAATTAGAAGAAGAAATGATCTTGGGAGAGTCGGTAAAGGAGATTACCTCTTCTTCGGCGAGCTCCCTCTAGATCTCCTCTTAAATGTACTAAAGCTGGTCTTTTGAGAATACTAGTACCTTTATAATGTGACTTGGTAAGTTGAGAAGGTAAATTGGTAGGTTATGGATTAAATTTAAGGCTAAATGAGTTATGAAGAAATGAGGGAGGAGGTTTCCATTTATAATTGAGGTGAGGGGAACCTTTGGAATCTCCAAAAATATTAATTTATAATAAAATCAAATCCTATCCAAAAAAGATCCAAAATATCTTAGTTTCGAATATGAGATGTGATAAAGTTTTAATATCATCAACCAATAATTTTTAGACATGTTTTTATTTCATTTTAAACCTTATCATTTCATTTTACCCTTAATTATTCTCTTTTAATTTTAACTAAGGTAACAAATTTTTTAATATTAAAATAGTGTCATTTTTACTTATTTGATGTCAATTAGACCATAAATTAATAATATAGAAAATTTTAGAGTAAACCATAGTTATTGTATATTTTTTAAAATATTTAATTTTTTTTATATAATTTAATAAAACATTATTTTTAAAAAATATCAATAATGTCAATTTTGACACTATTCATTTAATATTTTTTTTAAATATCATGATAAGATGTTAACCTCAAACCAAATATTTTATTATATCAATAGGAGTTCAAGTAAATCTATAAAATTCATTTTACATATTAATTATCTCAAATTATAATTATTTTAATATTTTTAATAACGTTAATTTTATATTTCCCTTAATAAAATAATTACAATATTAGTTTTGTGTAATTATTTAATACACTTATTTTTTGAATAAAAATTAAAAATAAAATACTATGATGGAGATAAATCTACTATATTTCAAAATAATACTTTTAGTCGAATATATCTTCTCGAAAATCCATCATTAAAAATATTATACTTATTAAAAAATGAATGTGACAAGTTTAACATCACTTTAAATAAAATAATATAAGTGTCATAATCTCTTATATAAGGCTCCAAATGGTAAATAATTCAATCCATAAATTATTATGGTAGATATATAATTTACCAATAATATTTTTTCAATTTTTTGTGTCTTTTAATGGTTATTATAATTTTAATAAAAATTATTTTATTGACTTTTCATCAATTAAATAATTTCTGCATCATCGATATATAAAACTTAAAGGTAATTATTTATTTCCTAAAAATTAAAAAAAAATTACCTTGATAAATAAAAAAATATCTTTAAAATTAGTATCTATAATATAATTTATCTTTTTGTTAACCTCATATTAAAAAATATTTAGTTATTAAAATTTGAGTAAGACATATTTAACTTTTCTTAAAATAAAATATATTAAATGTTCTAATCTCGTCCAAGTGTATTAAAAAGGGTATAATTTCAACCCAATTATGGTTTAGGTCAAAAGGCACTCATCCAATCATATGAGGGAAAGTGTTAAGGTAATTTTATAATATTATATTTACCCTAAAATACCTGATTTACCTTTTTACCGTATTAATAAAAATTACTGAAGTTACTACTCATAATGCCTAAAAAATAAAATAATGCTTTTAAAATAATTTGTATCCACTAATTCCAAATATGGAATCCATTTTTAAAAATTAAAAACATATAATTTTTAGTAATTAATTTAAAATTAATCTCATTTTCAGAATGAAAAATGGGTTTTTAAAAGTTAAAACATTGTAAAATATTGAAATGTTTTTACATAAAAAGTCATGGTAAAATTAATGACAATTACATAAATTATATTTAATGATAAAAATATATTCCATTTATACTTTAAAACCATTTAATAATTTAATTTAACAATATAAATTATTTCAATGAAAAAAGTTGTTTTTAATTAAAATTTAGGTATTTTTACCATTCATCAAAACTTGAAAGTTATCAAAAAGATATCAAAAAAACATTCAGAGTAAATTTTTATATCCCACTTAAAAATAAGAAGTTTATTTTGTTAAATATAATATATAAAATTTTCAAAAACTAGATTTAATATAGGTGCACCATCAAAAGATGACAAAACATCATTTTTTTTTAAAATACTTCTTTTATCTGAAAATTTAAATTTGTTCTTATATAATGTCTAGAAAACATATAAGATGAATTTTAAACATTATATTTAATATATTAAATTTTTATTACATTAATAAAATCCATCAATAGTGATTTTACTATTTTATAAAATCACTTATTTTCATTCAAAAAGTTTTTTTAGAAAAACATTTCATTTTATTTAAAAAAAAGTTTTATTTTCATTTATTATTAATTGTTCACCAAAGTGTAAATTATATTTTTATAATTTAGCTAATATTGTTCATACCTCTATTATAACGTCTAGGTTATAAGGTAACATAATAATATTTAGTGATTCAGTTAAACTCAGTCTTTCGTGAAATGAATTCTATCAAAAGTACTTGAAATTGAGTGTAACACAAGAGAAGCATAGTGTTGCATATATCTCAAGCTAAGCTAGTGTTGCGTCTAGCGCAATATTATCTTGGTGTTTCGTACAACAAAATACATAAAAGAAATTAAAAAAATATCTTATAAAAATATCAGGGTGTTACATTTTAGGCCTTTTTTTGCCTCAAAAAATGTGATTAGGGGTTTCCCTAATCACTAGTTTGTAGAACTTATTGCATGCTTTGATTTTATATGTGTTAGATCCCAAACGGATATCTGGATCAAAAATTATGATCATTTTAAGTTCAATTCATTTTTTTAACTTATCTTAGACCGTTCATTAATTCATTTAATTCTCAGATCATCCAAATATTATTAAATGGATATTGATCAATAATAATTTGAAAATTATTAATTAATAATATTTTTTAATAATTGTATAATTCATTTTCATTAAATATCTTATTTATTAAGTGTAAATTACTATGTAGCCTTATCTAAAACATATTTAAAAAATATATATTATATTTATATAAATATATTTATATTTATATATTTATATATTATTTTTAATGAAATATATTTTTTTATGAAATATAACCTTTATCAGTGTTAGAAAAAAACTAATAAAGGGTGGCCTTTATTAGCACTTTTTTTCTAGCACGGATAATGGCCCCCCTTTATCAGTGCTTTTTTAAAAACAATGATAAAGTCCCACCCTTTATCAGTGATTTTTTTAGCACTGATAAAGGGGGTCCTTTATCAGAACTTTTTTACAAGCACTAATAAAGGGGGCCCTTTAAAAACACTTTTTAGCACTGTTAAATACCCCTTTAATAATGCTAAAAAATGATGTTAAAGGCCCCGTTTAAAAGTGTTTTTTCTAGCACTAAAAAGGGGGTCTTTAGCAGTGTTTTTAGCTATTTCTATTAAAGACCTAGCACTGGATAAAACCAATTTTGTAATAGTGAATCTTGATTTATTCATATCATGTAAGGGTATAGTGAGAATCGAATTAACTACATGATGGAAATTATATACATTCAATGATGTATAAATATAATTCACAATCTCACTGATCTATATATGTCAGAGGCATGTTGTGTATAGGTAACTCTGATTCTAGAATTATGTTGAGGTTATGCTGAAAGTTTTAAAGCTGCGTTGGGGTCAGCTTAAAATGTGTAAAGGTCAACTAGAGACTACACTAACTACATAAGGTTAGTCTAGGTTCTTTGTTATGGTAACACTTTAAGTATTAATTTGGGTAAAGGTAATTCAAATTTAATGTCCTTTGTGTAAAGGTGATTCATTATCTATGCGATGGAATTCCAAATGAGAACTTAGGGATAGATTTTGAAATATAATGTCTATGAAAATGTGACTATTTTGGAGAATGTTGATTTCTTAAGGTATTACTTTATATAAGGAGAAATCATCTGGGAATCGTGAAACGAGGAGCTACCATGCCATAGTGAATTTTTTTAGGGTGTTTTGTTTGAGAATTAAATGTTTCCTAAATTATTTTATTCCAAAATAATATCAATTTATTCAATGTCAAGTGTTCTGATCTCAAATGGAAATAGTATTCATGGTCTATTATATCATGATTCAGGAAAAATTTAAAATATGGATTAAGAAGTATTTGGGGGAGAATTATTCAAAAAAATGTGATAAGGACATGAATATAGTTGGTTTGTGCATGAATTCATATATTTATATGTGTTATAAATGTGTGTGGACATTATGGATTGAAAGAGGAAAATTAAAATATTATAGAAGATGAATCCCATAATAGTTAATGTATATTTTATGCAGTTATATATAGTTATAGAGAAGAGTGGTGGGATTTCTAAAATAATGAGATCTCAAGTAATTTGAATTAATAAAAATTATGTTAATTCAAATTTAGTATTCATGTGGTATTTCTTATAAAAAAAATAATAAATAAGTGATATAGGAAATAAAGAGTGTTTTGAATTATTATAAATACATATATATATTGTTGTGGGTCAAAGAATATAGAAATTTTGGCACTATTTTTCTAGTGAGAATAATTTTTTGTGCCAAGATAAAATAGTGACCCATTACTGAACTACACCAGAAAAAATATTATGTTTAAAAGTAAAGGAATGAGAGATCAGACACACCATCAAATCTTGAATAAGTCTTGTGTGTTGATTCCATAAATAAATAACCAGTGTATAATTTCTATTAACCGAATTAGGATAGTATAATAAGAGAGAGAAATAAACCAAACAGCACATCAATAATTTCCAGAGTTCTAAATTAGTGAAGAATATCTCAGTTGTTACCCAAACTAATACTATTATAAATTGTGGATGGAATTATTTATATGATGCACCAAATCATAGTTATGATACATTAAATGTTAGTTTGAAGGTTATACCATACTCATTGAATCACACAATTTGATACTAGAAGATAGTGTGATATTGGAGGAATCCATTTCACACAAATGAAAATCCTTTCATATTAAAAGGTAGAACTTGTATATTTTCATTTCCTTTGTGTTTTTTTGTTCGTTTATGCTGTAAGAAAATAATGAATGTGAGTATATGGAGAGAGAAAGAGAATAATAGTGATCTATTAACCTTAACTATTGATTGAGGTAAAAGAAATAAATGGACAAAAATTATAAATTGGTTTAAAATTCAAAAACACTGATTTACTCCCCCATCAGTGTTAAGTTCATCCCTAACCAGTCCCCTTAATTGATATCAAAGCACAGTTCACCGTTGATTGGATTCTCATATTTTGAAGTTGTTCTCTTTTTAATATTTGAGTCTCTTTCAAGATTTATAATGAAGTTCATATTTGATATGTTTCTAAAAGAAAATTCTACCAATAATTAGATTCTATTTCTAATTCCAAAAATATGGAAGTCTCTATCAAGAGAATATTGAATATAAAAAAAGAGAAGAGAAGGTTGAATAATTTTTCCCTCCTAAGTAAAGGATATAAAGGTTCAGATCCTCTATGAAATAATGATAAAAATATAGATCTATCGATAATGGAAAAGAATATATGGTTTAATCAATCACTAAGGAGATAGATATCCCTACTCCCACAAAAGAATCAAGGAATTCAAGTGATCTTGAGGTAAGGAAAATTTCTTATGAAAATTTTCCACAAGAAGAATATATCAATGGGAGTCATAACATGTCAAAATATTTATATATTAATGCACTAAAGTATTTTCTTAATTTTTATCCCATAGAATTAGTTTCTTTGGTCTATGTAATTTTTAATAGCCGGTTGGAAGAGATCATCGGGCATGAGGAGGAGTCAGAATAATTAGAGAATTTTTTGGAAGAAAATATTATATCATATGTGAATCTATCCAATAAGGTTTTTGAAAAAGAATATATAAATTTACAATAAGAATAAAATTGAACCATGTTTAAAGAAGATTGAATCAATAATATCCATGGTAAGGATGAGGCTAGTAAATAATTTTAAAAGAAGATCCATGTGTTAGATAAAATTTTGAAAAATAACATTGATGTCAAGAATTTTAAAATACAATTCATATCCAAGAGGATTAAATATCTTAACACATTATTACTATAAAAGGTCAAAATTCATGATGATGAATTTGAAATAATGATTAAATATTTTGAAGTGATAGTTGTATTGATTAAAGTTTAAAATAACTCACTTAATATGAAGTTTCTTGAATTAGAAATCAAGTTGGACAACTTAGAAATAATGAATATTGATTCATCACAATTGAAGAAGAAATAAGTCATTACCATATATTATTCTAAAGGAAATTATAATATTAAAATATATCTATTATGTGGCAATAATATTATTACATCATCCAATGTTTTTTCTCAAGTGGATCTAATGAAATAGGTACCATCTATACCTTATTGTAATGATTTTTCTAAAGTTATTTTCATGGATAGTATAGGTTTAAAAAAATATAAGTATAGATAAATAAAAGTAACTATAATACTACCACCATGTCAATGGGGTATATAATATTAAGTGAATAAACTGGTTCCCTAAAAATAGATCAACCAGTAGTGGATAAATCCTAAAAAAAACATGCTCCAAAATCTAGAAATTTCAAATAGCATGCAGTGGAGAATAGAAGATCAAGGTTTTTTAGGAAATTTTGGTGATGCAATATGTTTTGTCCTTGTGTATTGTATTGTTAGTAAAATCCATTAATTTCATCAGCACAAAGTAATCCCATATCAAGGGGAGAAAACTCTAGGAGATGAAGCATTCAAAAATTAATAAAAATTAGTTTACCTAAAATAGATTTAGAATGCTTGAATAAATATCTGGTTATTACAATGGGTGTGGTCATGAAAATGGTTCATGTCTATCTAAACATGTATCAAAGTCAAATAAAGAAAAAAGGCCACAAAATTTTAAAAATAAAGAAGGATCGTCCTTGGGAATGAAACAGAAAGAAGCTTCATATCAGAATACACCCTATAAGGTATTAAATAATATAGATGAGAGCTCCTTGGGTAATAAACCTAAGAATTTAAAGAATAGTATTATGTCTAAAAGTACTGATGAGAATAATTTCCCTCAGAATGATCCATTTTGATACTCTAAGAAGGTGGTCAATGTACCCAAATATTTTTTAGTAATTTGACCAGAAGATTTGGAGAGGTCAAGGAAGATATAAGAGTCACAATAAAAAGATAGTGTAAAATTAGAATAATATAGTCCACATGAAGTGCCTGAATTTCATGATAATTTTACAATAAAATTCAACCCTTATGTTAAAGAAATTTATGGGAGATTCAAATAAGTAAGACACAATAAAAAATGATGTCTAACCATTCTTCCATTGTAGAAATCAGCCCTTAAAATAATTAAGAATTCATTATTCATGAGGGCTATTGAAAATAAAATTTATTCACACAAAGTAGAAGAGAATATGAAGGGATCTATTCTCCCTCAAGTAAAATTAGATTTTAATAACAGATCTTGTAGCATTAAGATTGGATCAATTTGGTTGATAAAATCCTCTCAAACTTTTTTTTCACATTAAATAGAAAGAAGATCTTCCTTATTTAATTAACCTTCGTGTGTTGTATTTGTACTTATAATATAGATAATTAAAGGTTAAGAATGTTCTTGTGAGTAGAACCTGAGAAGAAGTGTGTGTTGTTGGTATTGGACAGAATAGTTAAGAATAAATCATTTTTGAATGATTTCTAAATTGGTAGTGTAAAAGGAATCTGATTAATGGATCATACTTGATAAAGATATTTATTTTTTAAAATCTATAAAAACACATAAATAAATCCAACATGGTGAATTATCTAATTGAAATTTCTTTAAATTCATATTTTGAAGTGTTTCATCATTATGAAGACCATTTGAAGCATCTCCTTAAGAAATAGACAAGTAAAGAATGAAGAATAAGTTGATAGAAATGTTATTTCAATAAAATTTAAATATTATAGAATGTTCTTGAAGAAATTTCATTAGAAAAGGTATAATTTCTTATTCTATCATCCTTGGTAATCAAAAATAAAATTCTAACATTAAGTAGGAGAAATTTATTTAAACTAATGGCATAGAAGATAAAGGTTGAAGAATATTCATATTTTTTTAATAGTTTCATTATTACTTTGTACTCAAATGTTTTGACCTATGTATTGAACTGTAGGAATTTAGGTTAATATATTTCATGATAAATTTTTATCTCAATGTGTATCATAAATTTTCTCAACATGAAGTTTCTTAATAGGATTTGAGAAAGGTAAAGAGTATCTCATTTAATTTTGTGTCATTTTATTTTATAAGGGATGTCTTTATTATCTAAATCAAACCCTGTTTTTTCTCTATAGAGCATGGATCAAGTAGAATTATAGTGGAATGTTTGATGACACTTTTCTTTAGTATTAATTAATATCACTTTTCCAAGTACTCGGTATTTCTTATCAATAAGGGGGAGAAAGTGAAATGGAATATTGATGAGAAAGGTGGGGAGAATAAATGAATGTATATAGAATATATTGAAATGTCATTTAGAAGGTATTTCCAATAAATAAAAATGGAGATATTATTGATCCCTCTTTGTTTTTATTGTATTTTTTGTCAAGATATATCAATATATTGAATAAGAAGATCCCAAGAATAAGTTTCTTTTTTATTAAATATCTTGTATAATTGGTATTTTAAGTTACCTATCATAATTCATATGAAAAAGGTGAGATCTTTCCTTTGTAAGTATTATAAAAAAATTATATTAAATGAAAAATGAGTTTTAATATTGAAGCTCCATAGATAATTTTTAATGATAAATTTTATATTTCTATAATGATACACCTATGTTATTTATGATAAGAATTAAATTTGTGATGATTATTGAAAATATGATCTTTAATAAATCAAATAAAATTTTTAATCTATATGGAATCACTACCTACATCATATTTCATAAAGGATTAATGAACGGTTGATTGGGTGATGTTTAATATTTTATTTAAGAGTGTTTTGAGGTGTTGAGAAGGACTTCAGATCGGCCTAAGAAGCTCTAGATCAATTGGAAGCATGTCTAGAATTTCCAGACTAAGAAAGGAAATTTGTAGATCGATTGTCTACTTCACACAATTGATAAAATGTACATGTGTTCGATCCACACGGTCATTTGACTGTACATGTGGTTAATCTATTTAGTTTTTACATACAATTGATCATCACAATCAACACATTGAGTTTAGATGCATAAAGATGATACCCAACCTTCATAAAAGTTAACTTGTGATTTATGTAGGTCATGTAAGGGTGTTGTGAGAATTGAATTAACTATGTAAAGGTAATTATATACATTCAGCATTCTAAAAAGATAATTCACAAACTCACTAAGTTGTGTAAATTTCGAAAGCATGTTGCGTATAGGTAATTATGATCCAAGACCTACATCAAGGTAACACAAAAAAATTTAAGGTTATATAGAGGTCATCTTGAGATGCATAAGGTTCAGGTTGAGGTTAAACTACCTATGTAAAGGAGGTAAAAATTCTATATTAAGGTAACAATGGAATTAATTATATGCATAGGTAATTCATAGTCCATTCCCTCTGTGTAAAGGTGATTCAAGATCTACATAATAATATTAAAAATGAGAACTTAGATCTATAGTTTGAAATAGTGATGTATACACTATAGTATAACTATGGTGATTGTTTTGGAGAATGTCAATTTTTTAAAGTATTACTTGATGGAAAGATAAATCTACTAGGAAGTTTGAAATTGTGAGGTTCCACACTTAGTGAATTTTTTGTGATTGTTTTGGTTGAGAATTAAATGTTTCTAGAATTATTTGATTCTAAAGAATATCAGTTAATTCAATTCCAAGTTTTCTAATCTCAAATGGACATAATATTCATGGGAGGTTATATCATGATTTAGGTATAATTTAGAATATGTAGAAATAAGTATTTTTGGTGAGAATTATGCTACAGAATATGAGAAGGCTATGATTATAGATTGTTTATGCATGCATGCATACATTTATATGGGTTCTAAATGTGTGTGGATATCATGGATTGAAAGAGGAATAATTCTAAGATTATAGAATAGTAATACCATGAGATTCACTGTATATTTTATTCCCTTAAAATCAATTAGATAGAATACCAATGATATTTTTAAAATTTCTTGATCTTAGATAAATTGAATTACCAAGAATCATGGTAATTCAAATTCAATATTCATACAGTATTGTGTATAAAGGCAATGAAAAAGAATGGTTAAAGGAAACCAACACCGGTGTGTATTATTCTATAGACATATATATATATATTATTTTATGTCAAATAAGATAATAAATTTGTAACTATTATTACATAGATAATAATTCTATACTCTAAGATAAAAGAGTAACCTGATACTGAACTACACCAGAGAAACTTTTGTCTATCAAAGGAAAGGAAGGAGATATCTAACATGCCATCAAAACATAAATAAGTATTGTGTTTTAAATCCAAAAAATGGTAACTAATTCAGTTTTATTTTTCATTGAATTAGAAGAATAAAATAATAAGAGAGAATAAGAAACCCAGTAGTACATCAAAAAAAAATTAGAGTTCTCAATTGGTGAAGAACTTCTTAGTTGTTACCCAAACTATTACCATTGTAATGTGTGAGATGAACTTATCTGTGGTATGCACCGAATCATAGTCATAAGATGTGTAAAAATGAGTTTTAGGGTTATATCCTACTCATTCTAGCTTAAAGGTTAATACTAGTGGTTAATGTGATCTTGTATGAATCCATTTCACACCAAGTACTATACTTTTTTTAAAGGTAAAACCTTATATATCGTTGTGTTCTTTGGGTGTGTGTGTTTGGTTTTTCTACAAGAAAATAATAAAGGTGAGGAGAGAGAGATAAAAAGAGTGATTCATTCATATTAACCAATGATATAGGTAAAATAAATAAATGGATAAAAAGTATAAATTAGAGATCTGAGTATACATTGGAAACAATATAGCCTGTGTTGAAGACCAATAGTAAGTTGGCTCTACAACATAGTCTTGATTTGGTAAACATTGGGATAGAATAAAGAGTTAGTGTATCTTTCATTACTACATGAAATTTTTTTTGAGTGAAAACATATCCTTAGGGAATGATGATGTTCATGTTAACTTGGACTTAGCCATGGGATGTGAAGCAAGTCGTGTTTTCTTAGCAACATAGCCTCAATTACCTAACTTTTCAAATTATTAGAAGAAAAGTGACTTAACATAGAGAGTTTTTTCCTAATATTATAGTCTACATTGGCATCCCACTCTATTTTTAATCATGGATGTATCGTATGTTGTCTAGTGTGAGATAGTGTTGGTAGAAACAAGAGCTCATGTGTTTCCCTCACACTATGTTATAGCGTAGTCTCAACAAGTTCACATGGTGTCTATCAATGAGTAAACATATCCTGGTAGTGATGAATGTGGTATCCCTTTAGAGAACTATCATTCTCTCAAGATCTTATTTAGGGTTTTTTTGGCTTTGTTTTATTCTCAAACTCCTTTCCATTATATTATTTTGGACTCAAAGGATTCTCAAGGTTTACTACAGTGCTATGTTGGCTCCTATACATAATCAATGGTAAAGGTCTAAGACTAAATTTGTTAGGGGATGTACTATTAAAGTTCCAAACACATGCTGCATTGTCTCCCACCATAGTCTTAATGCCTAAATGTGATTATAATGTAAATTTCTCCTTCCATTCCTTCTTCTTTAACCTATCCCCTTTCATCTAAGTACATCTAAACATTAGTGACTCATCTTGAACCACATAAAAAATTCAAATTAAATATTGAATGAATGAAAATCAATGTATGGATACTTCATATTTATATTTTATCCCCCAACTACCAAAAATCAACAAACTACCATTAAATATATAAAATTTATAGAAAAAAACACAAAAGATACATTAAAACTATCATAAATCAAGGATAGATTTATGAAATTCACAAATGAGACCCATGTTGTGACATAAATCAGTCATAAATGAACTATATTTCCATAAATATATCAATCATATACATTTAAGGATATAAAAAATAAATAAAACTAGTGATTCCACATCTAACCAGGTTGTTGGTCTCACCCGGTAACTCATTCTTATCCCTACTAATTATTGAAAGTGGGATCCCTAGACCCAACTTATGTATGTACTTTAATTACCATTACATGTATATATTTTGATATATATATATATGTGTGTGTGTGTTTGATTGTGTGTGTGTGATTATCTTACTAGAATAGTGTTTATACTTTTTTGTTCACTGTATTTTTGTTAATCTCTATAGATTAATTATCATATCAAAAGATTATAACAGTTCCCAGGCTATAATGAGAACCTCGAGATACTATGACATTAATATTAAATAATATTTCATATGTTCTAGATACATCATACCGATTAGACATAGTTTATTTATGACTATATGGTGTTAGGGTATTATAATCATTGATACTTCTTCTCATGAAGTTCGCACTTGGTGATCTCTAGAAGGTGAGATCATGAGGATAGACCCTCCAATAGGAACACTGCATGTTTCGGGTTCTATTGTTTATTCATATCTATGAACATTTCTATTGGTCTCCTAACTTGATATCATTATCAATGTGTTCCATATGATCGTGTACTTTTATGCATGGAAAAAAACCAAGACGTTGAATTCATAGTGAGGTAGCTTTTGTTGGGTTCATCTTTGGTGACATGGCATTGGTTGAATGGTTAAGATGGAATTTTTCACTTTCAAGTTAGGGAAGTGATATCTCGATCCTAGTTGATCAAGATGGAAGTACCTCCATTAAATATATGGCCATGATAGTCGAAGTTAAATTCATTAAATTAGATCAACAAACAATAAATCAAGAATGTATTATGACATAAGTAGTAAATCCTATTTTATAAGATATCACATGATAAAGAGATTGTATTATACAGTGCGTATTCGTAGGATTGTTGTCATTTCTATGACTATTCATTATCTCTTTAGGTGCCTTGATGGGTTTCTAGAATCCACTCATGGTTTGTGAATAATATTCACTACTGTCGAGATAGGGTCCTATAGGGTCACACAAAATATCATATTCAAGAGTCTTCCCTATTCTAGAGAATAGGTGTATAGGACATGGGGAGCCCACCATGGGGTCCAAGTGTTGCCCAAGTTTTAACGATCACCAATAAATAAATAAAATTCATTATTATATGATTATAGAATAATTGAGTTGAATTTATTTATTAAAATTATTTATAAGAGTTTATGTAGATACATGGAATAACATTATACAAACAAATATTATTTTAATATTCAATATTTGTTTAATATGAGTGGGAATTATGAGTAGAGTAAATAATTTGGGTTTATCACATAATATATTTAATATATATATATATATATTACAAGTAT
Organism: Viscum album; assembly: GCA_963277665.1. NCBI lineage: Eukaryota > Viridiplantae > Streptophyta > Magnoliopsida > Santalales > Viscaceae > Viscum > Viscum album. Next base: position 1,782,818,199 of record OY728157.1, read on the forward strand.
GTGATAAAATATAAATAATATTTATGATACAGTTAGTTCATCATAACTATTTATTTATTTCTTATTTAGTGGATGTTAAATATATGTGGGATGGGGAACCCTATCAGAGTATTTATAAAATATTCTATATAATTTTGAAGGAGATCATTCCCATTGTGATGTTCATTCTAATTAATTGAGATATCCTCTCTCCTCCCATATCCTAGAGAGAGAAAGGATCTATCTGAACAAGAGATCTAAGAACACCTTCACGGATAAAAGGCATGGGATCGAGGTGATCATTGTGATCATTTTTATGTCGAAGGAATCATAAGAGCTCTGATATAGCACCTAGAATTCGACGATCAACATCCATGTGGATTCTTGAAGTGTTTTTGGATGATCTAGAGGGGTTATAGATTGGATCCTTCAGGAAACACTCACTGGATACGTGCAAAAGATGAACATGCCACGGATTCAAAAAAGGTACTTTTTATTTAATTTTTATGCTTTGAAATATTCATTCAATATCATAAAACCTATACCAGGGCTTATATCACTAGAGACGATGAGGTTACATCACTTTAACAATGAAAATTTTTAAATCCTTAGCCTAATGGATTCTGTCACATGATCTGGTACCTTTAATTGGTATCATAGATATCACATGATTTTTTTATCAAATAAAAAATTAATTTTCATTAAATTAAGTATAGGGATTTAATTAGGTTAAAATGGTATAGACCATACAGCAATCCTATTTCATATGGCCATGTTATGGCCTTATAAAAATTTTAGTATGGATAGAAAAGGCGGTTTTTGTGGGTTAAAATTGTAGAAAAAAATAAATATATATTTGTTTGTGCTTTTTTTCTGGTGATCCAGTTCGGGAAAAGTTCTGGCCAAAACATTTTTTTCTCAAAAATTTTAAGTTCCCTAGTGAAACTTTAACAAAAAAAGGAGGGGTCCAAGATTCCATTGGAAGCCATAGGTTTTATTAAAATATATATTTAAAAAAAGGATATTTCCTAGCCTTTTAAAAAATGTTAAAAGGTGGGGTGGATCATTCTATCATCCATGGGATACCTTGCTTATTTGTTTGTATAACCTAACATGTTTTATCATCTACAAATGGTATTATTCTTTGGGCTTATGATTACTACTAATTTTTATTATAATTATGATGATTTTTATTATTTCTTCTATTGTTATAGTCTTTATTCCATTGTGTTATATACATATGGACCATTATTATTATCACCACCAGTGGGTATAGTCTCCCTACTATCACCTAATCAGACCCTTGATACTATTCAGAATCCTTTGACATACAGGGATGTATGCCTAAGTCCCAGTGGAAAACTGGCCTAGCGCACAGTTTGAGTGGAAAACCAGGTTGGGGCACTACAAATGGTGTCAGATCATGTTCTTTGTTGGTGTTTCCTTACAAAATCACAAGTCTTAGGTATAAAATGGTAATCGCATTCATATATTTACAGATTGTATCAAAGGGTTTCATTTTCTTTTTGGTCTTACTATTTGGGCTATGGTAGACTAGATAATAGGATATAGTCAGAACTGGGCAAATATCTTGTGTTTGGGTGCCTATATCCCCATTCATGGGGGATAAACCAAGTTTCCAAGGGTGTAAAATTGATGTTATTCTTTTCTATTTTACATTTGATTGATTTCCACCTGAGTGGCACACTTGGGTGTGATATTATTGAATTGTGTGGTTTAACCCTTGGCCCAGTATGGAAATGGGGATTGTTTATGCATCATGGTAGGAAAATAGGGTGACATGATATATTTATGTTCATGTATATAATTTCTTAGAACCTAGAATATGCTCAGAGGGGTTAGACTGTTTAAATTTTCAATGAAAATCTAAAAAGTGTTTTCCTGCTTAAATATTTTTATGGCATTCTACTCAGCCAGCCCAGGTATGTAGTTTTCCAGTGAGACTGATATGTGATTCTATATGCATGTGATATATGGTCTTAACTCTGATAAGGGTAGTCAAGGATGATAAAATGGTGTGAGTTGTTTAAAGTGTTAACAAAAAGATAAATAGTGTTTTCTTGTATAGCCTTTTGGTGGCATTCTACCCAGCTACCCCAGATTGATGATATCTAATGTGGATAATCTATGATGCCTAACTCTATTACAGTTAGTCAAGGGTCCATGAGGATGGATTATATGTAAAACCTGACTCTGACATGGGTAGTTAAGGGGCCATGAGGTCGGATTTCATGTGACATAGTGTGGTAGGGGACTGTTAGGGTGGTGAGGTGTGCTGCCTCTTACAGCATTCCCTATCTGCAATATATATATATATTACTATTACTATTGTAGATTTTTTACCATAGTGTTTGGTATTTAGAGTGATTCCTCCTAGATGGATTCTGGTGGAGCGCCAAGAGGGTGGAGATATGGTGTTGCATGACCATGCACGGGATGAGGATCTAGAGTTCAAGATGAGGCCCCTAAGGGTTGGTTTGATCATGAGCCATAGGTACAGGATCCAGTATAGCCAAGTCAGACACATGATATGGAATGTTTTGGTCCATGTTTAAATGAGCATCTCAATGAGAGCTTGGTGTGGGTCATACAGTATATTGACCGGGGATCTCATGGAGTTGATTTGTCCACAGTGCATATGACTCGTGAGTTCCAGTCTCACCACCCACCATTATTCTAGGGTGAGGATGGATCATAGGTAGTAGATAACTAGATTGAATCAGTGCAGGTGATTTTTGACCAGCTTGACACACCCGCATGTCGTAGAGTGAAGCTAGTTATGTACATGCTTAGAGTATTAGAAAAGCGATGGTGGGATGTATGGGTTCAGGAAGGCAGACATGAGGGACATTCTTAGAAGGATTCTGATGCTAGGTTACTCAATCACTTATTCTCAGATACATTGAGAGAGTACATAGCCTATGATTTCATGAACCTATAGTAGGTAGAATCATTTTTTATAGATTATGTGGCCAATTTCAAATACTTTTATCACTTTTTTCCTTCTATGGTGAGCAATTAAATTTCTAGGGTGATGTGATTCTTGGATGGCTTGAAGTATGCCATTAGGGTTCAGGTAAACATCTTTAAGATAAAAACCTTTTTTGAGGCAATCAATCAGGCACTAATAGGTGAGGAAAACTTTACATACCATTCCTATTCGAGTTGAGTGAAGGCATCAGGTGAGCTTAGCAGTGATTCTTCATGTATCTAGAATTGGGAATGTGAGGAGTCTCAGTAGGGAAATCAGTACAGAGACTCAGGTAGACAACCTAGGAGTGGTTCTTAGATAGTGTGCTTCTGGTGCAGGAATCCCAGACATGTTCGGACTCAATGTGAGCAAGCTCCAAAGGAGTGATGGGTATATGGTCAGATGGGCATCTAGATAGGTTCTTTATAAATCCTTCTTGTATAGCTGGAATCCATGTACTGGGTCAGACTCAAGGATATGAGGTAGGACTTAGAGAGGTGCCACAAGTTGGTTTTTGGGATTCAACTTCACACATAGGCCATGGTAGGGAGAGAGATACTCAGAAGGGGGTCAGTGGCTAGTATCTAGTGTAGAACTATAGGGAGGGTAGACCACAAGTAGTCATGCTTCAGGCCAGGTGCATGTTGTTGAGATTTCAGGTTCAGAGAAGGTCGGGGTGCTGATGACAATTATAGGTACTCTGTGATTGTGGGCATGGCCCTTTTGTTTTTTTCATATCCATTTTTGGTACATGAAGTGCATGTGTGTTGTATTTGTACTAACTGGATATTGGTTAGTATATGGGAATAAGTGTGATATGTGATATGTATGAGGTGTGTAATAATTGGAACTATGATGGGAATGCATGTGTGTGTGTGTGTGTGTGTGATGGGGGATTATTTTTTAGCATTTGTTAAGATGCAGGATATTATGGGCATCTGATGAGATGTGGGACTTGATGGGTGTCAAGTATGACATGGGAATGAATTGAGAACTTGATGAGGTGCATGAATTATGGTAAGTCATGGGAGGACTTTATGTCTAGGGATGGTTGGTGGAACCATCGGAATGTTTAAGTTTTGGGTTGGGAAGTGACTGGGTAGGTAATTTCTAAGGTGGGGAGTGCTACAAGGGGAATTGATCGTGACTAATAATTGAGGTAGATTGGGGTAATGTTTATGATATGGTTATGTATAGTACCTTATTTGGGAAATCTTGATAACTTGGGGATAAGTTATTATAATGTGGGGAGACTTTATGGTCCCTAGTTTTTGAGTGGGTTGAAATCCTCAACCTTTTTGAATTTTTCTGTTGGTGGTCAGGCCAAATTTATTTTTGGGATTCATAACCTAATTATAATAGATTGAATTACCAAATTCAATATTTCTAGATGGTTTTTAAGGATTTTCAAGTACCTTTAGAGTTTAAATGGGTTTCAGATGCATCAGACTCTGAAAACCCAGTTTCGAGAAAAGGCTGACAAGGACACACGGTTGGCCCACAATTTGTCTAACTGTATGGCCAAAACTGTGTGGCCTATTTTCAAAGGGGACTGGTTGATTTAATTTCATAGACCCTTTAAGTCAATTTTTTGGGTGTCTGCAGATCCTCATAGAGGGTGTGCATGGTTATCGCATAGTCTGGTCAAACCATGCGGTCAAACCGTGCAACCTATTTTAAAGGGGTGACCCTTTAGACAGTGAGCATCGTACTGTTTGCAAAACCATGTGGTAACTGTGTGTATTTTAAAGATTACAATATTAACTTTTTTTCCTTTTCTTTTTTTAAGATTATTTTATCCTCTTCCTCCTCCTCACTCGCATGCAAAGCAGGGGGGCTCTCATTTTATTCCTCCTCTATGTTCCTTTGGAAATTTTTTGTATAATCTCTGGTTTAAGCTCCGTCTATCTCATTGGAAGAATAGCAGTAAGGGATTCAGTCCTCTTTCTTATTTTATTTTGTTACCTCAACATATGGAATGCTAAATCCATGCGAGCTCTTTTCCCTGTTTTCATGGAATTTGTATAAAACTCTAATTTATCTCGTTTCAACTCGAGTTAGAGGCCAGAGTTCGACAAGAGAGTGTTTACGAGTATAAGTTAGGTGGTGCCTAGATTTTTCCTTAATTTTATGGGTGTTTTTAGTGCATGATTTCATACGCACATTGTGTTAACTGGGTGAGACCCTAAGTAAATTAATTCATACCTTTTAAATTGATTAATTGATGTTATGGGATGTCATTAGGCATGACCTAGTTTATCAACTTATACTAAGTTGGGTAAGGGGATTTTGACCAACTAAGTTGGGTAGGCCTATTTTGTAATTAAATTAAATAAATTTTATTATGATTTCTATTGGTTCCATGGAAACATGATGGGAATGGCATGAGGCTTTGAGGTGATGTTGATCACCGGGACTGAGGATACGTGATTCGTCAGGTTGGGATTGGCCTGTGATATATGGGGTGATGATGATCACAAGGTTGAGGTGACATAGTTCATCGGGTTTGAGGCAATGAGTTCATTAGGTTGAGGGCATGGCTCGCGGGACTTGGGATGGTGTTGACCATTGTATTTGGGTGATGTGGTCTCAGGGACACAAGGTGTCAGATGATGTGTCTTTGGATATTGTTGGTAATTCCACTCACCATTTTTGACCTACACTCTATTGGAGTTTTGTATACATATATAGGACTTAGTTGAGGTGGTGTTGACCACTCATTATGGGTGGAAGCCTCTGTAGATATTATAGCTTATGTGATGGTTTTAACCATCAATTATATAGGAGGTGATCACCATAGAAAGTCACGGTTGTTTGTAATGGACCATTGGTAGATGGTGTTGAGACCATTGGTTGGGGGATAATGCTCACTATTATATTTGAGTTTGTTAGGATGAGATTATTTAAGTATGGATATCACCATTCCTTGGGACATAGGGATATTGAGATAATGGTGATTTGTTATATATTGGAGAATGGATATCATCATGCCTTGGGATTTCGAACTATTGAGCTGATAATGATTTTCTATATAGGGGTTCAAGGGACTGGGGACATATTGATGGGAATACCATTGGGATTCCATTTACTTAATTTATGGAACATGAGGTGTCGAATGTCATGATGTGTCAGGTGACATGTTTATGGGTGGAACCTTAGGGATCACCTAGTATGATATTCTTCAGGGGATGCATGGTAATTAAGCCATGGATCCTCGCTACTAAAAATATATATTTATAGACATGTATTATATGCCAAATATATGTTTTTTGGCACATTTTCAGAGATATATTATCTTTGGATGAAGCAGGTAAATGCTTCCTTGTGGTTGTTGAGCACAAGGGAAGTTGGTTAATTATTAAATGTATGTACATTGCCTTTTTAATTATATTTTCCATACACTGTATAATTATGGATGTAATATAGGAACACATTATTGGTGTCTTAATGAGTTCATACTCACAACCTAAATGGTCCCCTCGAGATGTGTGTAGACTTTGAGCTTTTGAGATCAGGTAAGGGACCAGGCTCAGGAGATGGACCTTAGTGATCGAGTTGTACTGCTTTTTCATGGGATGGATGGTAGTAGAATGGGTGGTTCTTCTACATAAATAAATATAGTCTTTTGGGTTTTTATATATATGTACCAATATGGTCATCCATGATCTACATTGATTATCTTTTTGTTTGACCTAACATGTTTTATCATCTAAAAATGGTATTATGCTTAGGGATTATGATTACTACTATTCTTATTATGCTTCCAATGAGCTTTATTATTTATTCTATTATTATGGTATTTATTCCACTATGTTATATACATATAGACCACTATTATTATCATCTACATAGGGTATAGTCTCGCACTATCATCTAATCGGGCCCTCACTACTAGTTGATGGTCATTGGCATATGGGGAGGCGCGCCTAAGGCTCAATGGCCAACCAGCCCTAAGTATAGTTTGAGTGGAAAACCAAGTCAAGAACTAAATTTACAAGAGAAAAACGTGAAAAATGTATCCTTGTTAGAAAAAATCTCAAGGGAAATCCATGTAAGTGTATTGTCTCATGAATACACATCTTTCCTAACTCATCAACTAAGTGGGTCTCTCATGTCAGTAAGAACTGAGCAACCTTTTTCCACTGATCGACAATCACCCATAAAATGTCCTGACTTTTCAAGGCCCTAAGTAACCTCATCACAAATTTTATCATGACATCCTCCCACTTCCACATGGGCACTAGAAGTGGTTGGATCAAACCACCAGAATGCTGGTGCTTGGCCTTTACCCTCTGGTAAGTAAAGCATAAGGAAACAAAACTAGCAATGTCCCTCTTCATCCCAGGACACCAGAACTGTCATTTGAAGTTATAGTATATATTTTCCACACCAAGATGTATTTTCCATATAGAGGTATAGAATCCCTCATTATATCCTCTCTGATTAAATTAGGTAAAATTACTCTCTCGTGCACAAGGATCACATTGTCAATGCTCAATGACCACTTGGGTATTGGGTCACCTCCAACTAGTTGTTCCTGAATCACAGCACACTCTATGTTAGTTTCATGTCTAGACTTTACCCATTCTACTAGAGAACAAGTTACCAGCAATGTATTACATGTCATAGATCCTTGGTCCACAAAATCATGCATCCTCCAATTGGACAATAATCTCATCGAGCACCACTTCTCCTCAAAAGAATGCTGACTAAGCTCCTTCTCAACCTATTTCTTACGGATAAGAGAATACAAAATGATGTTACCTTTCCCTAGTGCATAATCCATCTTGAATTCAAATGTCTGAAGATACTCTACGCAGTGCCTCAGCCTTAGGTTTAGGTCCCGTTGTGTGAAGATATAATAGAGGATATTATGGTCAGTGTAGATGAAAAATATCTCACCGAAGAGATGGTTTCACCAACACTTTAAATCATAGACCATGATTGCCGGTGCCAAGTTTTGAGTATGGAATTTTCACTCATGGTTTTGCAGATAACGTGACCCATAATACACTACCTGCTCCCTCTACATCGGCACCACTCTTAGAACAATACCTAATGCATCTTAGTATACAGTATAGTTGTCCCATGGATTAGGAATTATCAACACTATAGCTATAGTCAACCTTCTCTTGAACTCAATAAATGCCTCTCCATGCTTCTCCACTCAATAGAACTTCATTTCCTTCCTTTTTGGTGCAATCATAGGCTTTGATAATTGAGAGAAGCCCTGGATGAACCATTGGTAATATCCTATCAAACCCAGAAATCTCCCGATCTTGAACAAATTCCAAGGATGTGACTAGAACATCACTACCTTCACTTTCTCTAGATCCACAAATATACCTACCTCATACACCACATTCCCCAATAACTTTACCCCCTAAATCCAAAAGTTACACTTATATAGATTGTTGTAATTCTAATATGCTCCAAGAATACTCAATAATATCTCAAGATGTATGACATGTTGCTCTGGTGTTGGTGATTTGATTAGAATTTCATCAATAAAAATCATGATGAATGAATATAGATATGGTTGAAAGATCTTGTTCATGGGATCCATGAACACTGTTAGTGCATTTTTCAGTCCAAATAGTGTCACCAAGTAGTGATACAACCCATGATTTCTCTAAAACTCCATATTTAGGATGCACTCCTCTCTAACCCAAAGATAGTGGTGGCTTGATCAAAGATAAATCTTGGAAAACCACTGGGATCCCTATAACTGATCAAAAAGATCACTGATCCTAGGAAAGGATATCTATTCTTCACTATCACCTAGTTTAGCTTCCATTAATTAATGAAGAGTTAAATACTACTATTTCTCTTCTTGTAGAACAACACAGTTTTACCCCACGGTGAAGTACTCAACTTGATAAATCCATTCTACTCTAAGTTTTAAAGCTTCACCTTAAACTCCTTTATCTTCGTTGGAACCATACAATAAGGGGGTATTGATGTGAGATAAAAAAAATAAAAAAAATTGTATGTTATTTTTTTACAATACCTCTAATTTAATCCAATCCCTAAGTAAAAATAGTGTTTTAATGATTTTGAGAATTTGAAATATAATTTTTAAATGGCCTAATTCATGGTTTTTGATGATTTATTCATTTTTATGGATAAATGATAACCCATATATTAGAAATTTTCATCACTTAACAAAACATGTTTGGAATGTGAATACAGGTACAAAAACAAACAAGCTACTATCGGCCCAGTGGTAGCACAAATAATCTACCACCATCCCAACAGTGGTAGCACAAACAAGCTACCACCAACCCAGAAATATCAAAAACAATCTATTGTTCCCCTTATTCCATTCCTCCCATAATATACCACTATATTTCTTCCACTCTACTACTATCACCACCTCAAAATGACCGTTCATGATACTATTCTTCAACAGTAGCTCTACACTTCTACCACTCTTCACCCATAGTGCCACCAAGTTTTTGTTCTTCCATGGTACTATCATCATCTCATTCCACCACCACTAATGCTTGAGGTATCTCCACATAGCTACCACCACCACTTCTCTATTACTACTGAATCTACCACCCCATGGATCCACCACTATAAGGAAAATAAGGGTGCCTCCTACTCGAGTCATACCTCCTTCTCACACCACCCATAGGTCTAGACCAACTAATATTGGAGGGATGGACTAAAACCAACTTGAAAAGGGAATCACAATTGTACACTGATCTAATATGAACTCTTCATTGAAAAAAGCTAATATCCAGCTGAATTTTCTATGAATAAATCCACCCTACTTACACCACCTCTAAGGAATTCATGTTGTTCCACTCAATTATAAAGAATATCATTTCCTACCACCAAAAAAGCCATGAAATGAAGGACTAAGATCCCATGAGAAGCTGAAGAGAACAAGGGAGTTTCATCCAAACTAGAAGTACATATTGATTGAGAATCTTCCCCTACACTAAATAAATAGACCCCTAGTAGGTGTAAGTTTCAGTTCTAAGGTCAACAAGACCCTTAAAAATATATCCTACTATAAAATACATCACCACTAGAAAATGATAGTTGGAATTCATCAATTGATGGAATATTTGAGTTGCAGACAGTCAAAGAAGAGTATGACATAATCCCGAGTAAAAATGGTAAATCCTAGTATAATCCTAGCACTAATAAAATGAAGAGGCCCATAAATCAAATCCCAATACCATTATTCCCATCATCTCCCTCCATTCAAGATATATACATCCACTATTTTTTGAATCATTGAAACACTTCACCTCCAAAAGGGGCACTAAGCTTGATCATGAGAGGTGCACTGGAGAAAATTCTTGATGTTTTGAAAAAGTCATCCAGACCCTCAATTCTGGACACATGTTGGTCATTTAGTTTGGAGGAAGTCATGGATCGACACTAAAAAGAGGAATTTCTAAATTACTTGAATAAATTCATGTCAGTCACATCAAGAATTCTAAAGCACACTCAGACACATAAACATTCTAATATAAAATAAAGTATTGTTCACTACACTGAGGATGCTCATTTTTCACACTAGCTCTCTTTTTAATCCTTCCCTCACTCATTGTTTATGGTGATTCTCGTTTTCTTTTCATTACCCATTGTAATAGATCTGATGATGGAACATAGGGAAATTTTTTGTATCACTAATGAGAATTCCCCATTACCCCCATGTTGATGAATTCTAATTATGAAATTTTCATTTCAATTTCTATGTAGATCTTAATGGTTTTAATTAGTTAAAGATTTATTTGGGTTTTAAGATTTTAATTTATTCTACTTATTATTGTAATTGCACACACAAACCAATATGACTTAGATCATTGCATGTGATATCAACAAGTGAGATAATTCAAGGGTGATTAGATATATTCAATCACCAGACTAGGAAAGGAGAGGGGATATAGTGATCATTGAATTTCTCTATCCAAACCAAAATATCTAGATAAAATTAATCAATGATATTTCAATTGATTAAAGGATAAATAGATAATAATTGAATAATGATTCAAAGTAGGATTAGGGAATGATCCAAGGTGAGACCCATGATATTTATATTGATATTAAAACCAACCAGTTTCACCTACTGATTTCATCAAATTTAAACCCACTAACAAGATTTAGACACACCCACAACATTATCTTCTCTGAAGACAATCTGGGTCCCATTGTATTGTATTTTTCTCAGGTTCATAATTCATTTTATTGAGCATCTCACAATATTTTTTCATCAAACATGGAGCCGTTTCTGGGGAGGCCAATGTTTTGTTTTCATTTTGTCCAAAAAATATTCAAAATAACCAAATCTAGTTCTTCCATCCTCATAGGTTTTGATCTTGAGGTTGAGAGAACTATGTTGGTGAGACTCAGAAATCTAAAAATCATATAATAATATGAAAAAAAAATTCACCATACCATTGGACGAATCTCCCTTCACATCTTCTTCCTCCACTAAATCTACAATAGGAAGTAAAAATGGAGGATAATCTTGCTCAAGTTAATAGGAATTTGAGAGAAATGTATTCACAAAATTTCAATACAAATAACTAAAAATTACAATTAAATGATCAATGGCACTATGAACTCAAAACTGGAATGATTGGAATACTACCTAAGTTTCATGGACTATCTAGTAAATAACCCAATAGAAACTTGAGGGCATTTAAAGAAGTACGCAATGGGTTTAGAACTAGAGAATTCACTAAGGCTCAAATAAGATAGAATAATTTACCCTTCTCGCTTGAAGGGTAAGATAAGGAGTGGCTCTACAACTTACATCCAAGATAATTCACCACATGGGATGATCTATAGAGGAACTTCCTCTAAAAATTATTCCCTTATTTAAGGAGTTCTCAACTTAGAAAGGAGATCAATAGCATCAAATAGGAAACTAGAGAAACTCTCTATTAGTTTTGGGAAATATTCAAGCAACTAACCACATACTTCCCACACTATCCATATAAATAACATCATTTCTTTGTATTCCTTTACCAAGGATTTATGGAAAATGACTAGAACCTACTTGATGATTCTTTAGCAGGATCACTGATTGATAAGTCACCAGTTGAAGTTATAGATCTGATTGAAAGAATCTCTCAAAATTCTCAAAAATTTGGTACAAGAACTACAACCAGATGTGTACATGAGAAAAAAAGTTATAACTCTCCTTTATTATAAAATAAAATTGAATAAATAACTATTCTTATGAGACATCTAGGTGTGAATAAAGTACAGGAATCATCATCCACCGCACCCCAAGGATCTTCTAGCTATACAATTTCTAGGAGAATTTCACTGATGGATGCCCTCAAGTTCAAGGGACTAAAACCTACAATGCCATGTTCCAAAGGAAATTCCAGAACCAACCAAGTGGAAACCAAGGATTCAAATATTTTTTCACCGATCATTTTGGAGCTAGGATCTGATAGCATCAAAGGCCACAATTCCAATAGGTATTATAACCCCCTTTATTCAATAGATGGAATTTTCAACCATATATAAGTTACTAACAATAAGAAGAATAAGAACCCTCCATGAATGACATGTTGAGACAGGTAATAGAATCTTAAAATATCCAATAGACCACTCTCACTACTCATGGATCGAAATTGGAGGAATTGAAAGGATAGTTCAGTAAGCTCATGACCACCCTCAATACTATAGTAAATCAAGGCTCAGGTAATCTCTCTACCCAACCAATCCCTAACCCAAAAGTAAATTTCTATGTGATCACATTAAAGAGCACAAAGTATCTATAAAATAGTAAAGGAATGGATTTGGAAACCGAAGATGGAAGTGAAATGCGGAATAAATCTGAAGAATCTTCCTAAGAAAAAGATCCTGAAATTGAATATGTAAATAAACCCCCCTTTGAAGGCAGAAAAAGGGATATTTAAGATGTAAAACCCACAAAAACCCCCAACTCCCTTCCCTTTAAGGATATAAGAACCCAAGAAAACCATGGAAGAATCACTTCAATAGGATATGCTATAAGTCTTCAAGAAAGTGAAGATCAATATCCCACTGCTGGAAGCCATTTGAAAAATTCCAAGTTATAAAAAATTCACTAAATACATGTGCATTGAGAGAAGGATATTGTGAGGAAATTAGAAGGTAAGGTTAGGTAAGAATTCTTATTCTCTGGTTACCCCTCAAATCCCCCAAAAATTCCAAGATCCATGTAATTTTTCAATCCCCTTTACAATTGGTAAGTTGGATTTTTCCAATGCATTTCATGATTTAAGAGATTCAATTAATGTTATGCCTTATTCTATTTAATCTTATTTGTAGATGGAAGAACTCAAACCCACCCAAGTGGTTGTGAAACTCACCAACCGAGCCACTACATGCCCGGTAGTTTTCCATGAAGATGTCTTGGTAAGTGTACAAGGTTTCCCATTCCCTAATGACTTCTATATTCTCTACATGGAATAAGGAGAAGGTAAATATCACTCTCCAATCATTCTAGGTAGACCATTCTTAAATACTGGTAATACCATAATAAATGTCAATTAAGGCAACATTTACATGAATTTTTGTGAGGAAATAGTGGATTTCAACATCCTTGATTCAATAAAACTTTCACATGAACATCATTCTATTTATACATGAAAACATTTTGAATTACCATGTTCTTATAGGGAGGAAATTGAAATTTTATATGACATAACCAGTTTAGAAGAATATTTGGAACACCCAACCTACTCGATAAATCTGTTTTTGAAAATGAACTTGATGTGGAGATACTTTTGAGTGTTAAACAATTTGAAGAATTTGATGAGATTTATTTTGATGAGTTACTCAAATATGCTAATGATATTTCTATCTTTAATGTGTAGGTTTCCAACATGAAAAAAAATGAGTTGGAAACATCTTTAGAAAACCCCCCTAAGTTAGAATTAAAACTGCTACACTTAAAATTAAAATATGAATTTTAAAAGGAAAATGAGAAACTTCCATTCATAATATCAAATAATTTAGAGCCTATCCAAGAACACCAACTGCTAAAAATTCTGAAAAATAACACTAAGGACATAGGCTGGACATTAGGGGACATCCTAGAGATTAGTCCAATCACCTGTATGCATAGGATTTTTTTGGAAGATGAATCCAAACAAGTGAGACAGTCCCAAATGAGGCTCAATATGACCCTTTTGGAATTACTAAAAAAATAAATAGAAATGCTTTTAGTAGCTGGAATAATCTACCCCATCGCAGACTCCCAAGGGGTAATTCCTGTTCAAATTGTCCCAAAGAAAATAGGATACACAATTGTGAAAAATAAGAATAATGAGTTAGTGCTTACCAAAATTCAGCATAACTATATATTTTTTATAAATTATAGAATATTGAATCATGTGAGAATAAAAGACCACTTCCCCATACCCTTTATGGACCAAATATTAGAAAGACTAGCTGGGAAGGGCCATTATTGTTTACTTGGTGGATTTTATGGATATTTTCAGGTTCCAATAGCTCTATGTGACTAAGATAAGACCACATTCACATGTCCCTTTAGTATGTTTTAATATGAAAGGATGCATTTTGGTCTTTAAAATTCCTCAGGTACCTTTCAACATTGTATGTTAAGTATTTTCTCAGGCCTAGTTAAGAACTTCTTACAAGTAATCCTTTATTATTTCACTATGTATGGGACTTGTTTCTAAAGGTTCTTAGAGAGTATGAAAAATGTTTTAAAAATATGTATCAAGACAAAATTGATTCAAATTTTTGAAAAGTTCCATTTTAAGGTTGAAAAAGGAAATATTTTGGGATATTTAATTTCTAAATTTGGGATTAAAGTTGATAAATCCAAAGTTGATTTCATTTCCATGCTGCCAAACCCCATCACTATAAGGCACATCAGATCATTTCTAGGCCACATTGGATTTTATAAAAGGTTTATTAGGGACTTTAGAAAAAATTATTTTCCCCTAACTAAACTACTCAAGAATAAAATAGACTTTTCTTTTAATGATTCGTGTAGGACATCTTTTGATAGATTGAAAGTGTGCTTGAACATTTCCCCCATTATCTATCCACCAAACTAGAGTTACCCCTTTGAGATTATGTGTGATGCTTCCAACCAATCTGTTGAGACATTTATTTCCAAAAATATTGATAGGCTTCCATAATTGATTTCCTACACTTCAAAAATATTATACACTGTCCATATTAATTACAAAAAAATGGAGGATTTTTTTATCTATTGATACAGATTTAGAAAAAATCCATTCATATCTTATAGGGAGTAAAGTAACTGTTTATTTTGATCATGCAGGCTTGATATATTTAATCAAGAAAGCTGATGAAAATCCTAGACTAGTGATATGGATGTTACTACTGCAAGTGTTTAACCTGAAGATTAAGGACAAGAAGGGATGTAAAAATACAGTGGCTAAACACATGAGTAGGTTTCCTCACACTGTCGAGTTAAAACCAATCCCCAAGACCAAACTTGATGATTCATTCCCTGGTGAGAAACTATACAAACTCACCCAAGTTCCCTAGTGTGTTGACATAGTGAATTTTATTGTTGCAGTAATGGTACCATACTTCTTTTCTAAACATCAAATTTCTAAATTGAAATATAAATCAAAATATTATGTCTAGAAGTAGCTTTATTTATAAAAAAATCAATGACCAAGTCATTAAGAGGTGAATCCTTGAGGAGGAAATGAACTCTATACTTTCATTTTATCACACACTTTCATATGGGGGATATTTCAGATCTCAAAGAACTATTAGAAAAATTTTAGAAGTTGTATTTTTTTGGACTTTAATTTTTAAAAATTCACATGATTTTTGTAAAAAAAATTAAAAATGCCAGTTTACTGGTGGGATTTCCAAAAAACATGAGATGCCCCAAAAGCCTTAATTTTTATATGAAATATTTGATTCCTGGGGAATTGAATTCATGGGCCCAATCCATGTTTCATTTGGATTTTCCTATGTTCTATTGGTACTAGACTATGTTTCTAAGTGGATTAAATAAAAAGTTACCCAGACTGATGATTCAAAAATTGTGATTGAATTTCTGAAATCAAAATTTTTTTGTATGTTTGGAATACCTTGAGATAAATTAATGATCAAGGAACACACTTCAGCAACAATAACATGGAGGCCCTCATTAAGAAATATGGAGTACATCATAAATCTTCTAATGCCTACCACCCATAGAAAAATGGACTAGTTGATGTGTCCAATAGATAAGTCAAAATAATTATAAAGAAGATAATGCATCCCAACTATAGAGATTGGAGTAAGAAATTAGAAGATTCATTGTGGTCATATAGAACTACCTATAAAACCCCCTTAGGTATGTCACCCTATAGGGTTTTTTATGGTAAACACTACCACTTGCCTATTGATTTGTAGTACAAAGCCTGTTGGGCTACCAAAAGGGTGAACCTAGAGTTTGGAAAGGCTGTAGAAAAAAGGAAGCTAAAAAAGATGCATCTTGAGAAGCTAATAAGGTAATCATATGAAAAATCACTATTATACAAGGAGAAAACTAAATATTCTCATGAAAAATTGATCCAAAAAAGATAATTTCAAGTTAGAGACAAAGTATTTTTTTATTATTCAAGGATGAATCTCTTCCCTAATAAGCTTCATTACAAGTGTACTAGGGAATACAATTTAACTAATACATTTCCATTTGGTGGAGTTAAAATTGAAGGATAAGGTTTAAAACAACTATTCAAGGTAGAAAGATAACAACTAAAGAAGTACCAGGAGGGTTTCTGGAAAGAACCTATGGAGGAGTTCAGACTCCTCCCTACTACTGATAAATATAGCATTGTCATGTTTTATCCTTCCCTCATATTGTTCTATCTTATTATTTTATATTGAATTGTTTTTATTGAATAAATACATGATATAAATTAATAGGAAGTATGTTTGAACCAAGTGTGTGGGAGAGAGAAAGGTAGTTTTAGGATGTAAATATATTTGTTTCTAATTTTCATATCAAAAAAAATGTTTTTCTACTTATGGATACTGTAAATAGATTTTGTATAGTTTCTATTTTTCTTTGTCAAAAATATCTTGAATTTAAATGTTGTCCTTCCGAGATTGAAAATATCATGCTAGATTCATTGGTTCTGAAACTATGAGGTTTAGATGACTGCTGAATGAAATCAATCTTTGTTTTCATAGAATTTTGGTCGTAGAACTAGGAAAAAGAGTGTGAGTTAAAATATTTTTATGGCTCCAATTTTATAACTTGAGGTCACTAAGATTTTTTAACATAATCTAAGGTAATTTTACTTTTGTGAGAAAGAAAAATTTAGGTAGACAACTCAAATAAAAATGATATGATTCCTTTGAACTTGGATTAAAATGGGAAATTGGGAACCCACAATGTATCTCTAAGATGATGACATAGTGTGTGTGAGTATCCCTCTATAAATTTCAATAAGTTATTTTTCATAGTTATATAAACATACATGGATGGGAAAAATTCAAAATAATATATATATATATATATATAATTAAGTAAGTGTCTAAGTCAAAAATGAATTCATTTTGGTGAGGTGGATATTGAAACCATGAATGGAGCAATTGACTTATAACAAATTCATTTAAGTTGTATCAATTTAGTGGAAAATCAGACAGTGGTTTAAGAATATTAGGAGATAGGGATAAATGGAAGTGATTCTAATTAAAATTTTGATTCCACTTAAAAATCATTTGATCCACTCCTAAATTGGGACATTGATTTGATTGAAGTGATACAATGATTTGATTCACATATGAGGCATGATAGTTCCAACATTTTAGGAATCTGTAATTACTTTCAATTATTGTTGTTAAATTTAAATTTAGGCATGATGACTTTATTTTTCCTTTTGAATAAATTGAAATTCAATGATAATATTTCTCAGGATTGCAATAGTTCAAGTGTGGGGGAGTGATGTGAGTTGAAATTTTTGAATTTTTTTGTCCATTATTCTTTGAGAATATCCCTAATTTAATTTGATCCCTAGGTAAAAATAGTGTTTTGATGATTTTTAGAATTTGGAATATAATTTCTAAATGGCCTAATTATTGGTTTTTGAGGATTTAATCATTTTTATGGCTAATTGATAACCCATGCATTATAAATTTTCATCACTTAAAAAAACATGTTTGGAATGTGAATGCAGGTATAGAAACAAGCAAGCTATTTTCAGCCCAGTGGTAGCACAAACAAACTACCGTCAGCCCAGCAGTAGCATAAACAATCTACCACCAGCCTGGCAGTAGCACAAACAAGCTACCGATAGCCCAGTGGTAGTATAAACAAGCTACCTCCATCCCAGTTGTAGTACAAACAAGCTACCTCTAGGCTAGAGATAGCAGAAACAAGTTATCATTCCTCTACTTCCATTCCTCCCATCATCTACCGCCATATTGTTTTTGCCCTGCTACTACCGCCACCTCAAAATGGACAGTCATGCTACCATTCTTCAGTGGAAGCTCCACATTGCTCCCTCTCTTCACTCACGGTGCCACCATGCCCCTGTTCTACCATGGTACTACCATCATTGCATTCCACCTCCACTGATGCTCACGGTATCTCCACAAAACTACCACTAACAATTCACTGCTACCACCGCATATACATCATCTACCGACATATTACTTTTTCTATGCTACTACCGCCACCTCAAAATGGTCAGTCATGCTACCATTTTTCATTGGTAGCTCCACATTGCTCCCTCTCTTCACTCAAAGTGCCACCATGCCCCTGTTCTACCATGGTGCAACCTTCATCGCATGTCACCTCCACTGATGCTCACAATATCTCTACATAACTACCACCAACAATTCACTTCTACCAACGCATATACTACCCCATGAATCCACCAACATGAGTAAAAGGAGGGTGTCACCTACTCGATTTTCACCACCTTCTTGTGCCACCCACAAGTCTAGACCAAATAATATTGGAGGGATGGAGTGAATCCACCTTACCAAGAGAATCACAGATGTACACCGATCCAATCTGAGCTCCTCATTGACTGAAGATAAGATCTGGATGAATACGCCATGAGTAAAGACACCCTTCCTATGCCACCACTAAGGAAGTCTTTCCATTACACTCAGTTGTGAAGAAGATCACTTCTTATTTCCACTGGATCCTCACAACAAGGACCATTCCCCCATGATAAGTTGAAGAGAATAAGGTAGTAGTGTCCAAACTGAAATTTAGTACTGATTGAGAATATTCCCCTACTAATAAATAAATATACCCATGATAGGTGTAAGTTTCGAGCCTGAGGTCAGAAAGACCCTTGAAAAGCAATCTTACTGTGAAATGTGGCACCACTAACAAATGATGATTGGAATTTCCCAACTGGTGATGGAATATTTGAGTTGCATATTCTCAAGGAAGAGTATGACATAATCATGAGTAAAAATAGTAAATCCCAGTATCATCCCCATTATAATAACTTTGATGATGGCACACTAGGCCATTTTTGGTCGCGTTAAGGATAATTCCCCCATTACCCCATGTTGATGAATTCTAATTATGCAATTTTCATTCTAATTCATCTATAGATCTTGATGGTTTTAATTAGTTATATATTTCTTCTATTTTTAATCTTTTAATTTATTCTACTTATTATCATAATTACAAACACAATCCACTCGGACTTAAATCAACGCATGCAATAGCAAGTAGTGAGATAATTCAAGGGTGATCAGAGATATCCAATCACCAGTCTAGGAAAGGATAGGGGATACAATGATCATTGTATTTATCTATCCAAAATTAAATAACCAAATAAAAGTAATAAATGATATATCAATTGATTAGATTATTAATAGAGAACAATTGAATAATGATTCAATAGGAGAATGAGGGGATGATCCAAGGTGAGACTACTAACCTTTAGATAGATATTAAAACCAACCAATTGCACCTACTGATTTCAAAAAAATTAAACCCACTAAAAAATATTTTAACGCAACCACAACATTGTCTTCTCTGGAGAAAATTTGAGTCCCATTGTAGTACATTTTTCTCGAGTTCATAATTTGTTTTTCTGAGCACCTCACAATAGGCATGCATCAGGTATCAAAATGGGTTGTTCACCTAGCATGAGATCTATCTCAAAGTCAAATCATCTATTAGGATGAATTCTTATGGATTTTTTCATAAATATATCCTAATAGAGATCTACAACTGGAGGAAAAGTCGAAGGGACTGCCACTGATCCTGCTGAAAGAGCCAAGCACTCTATTTGTGTCATGATTGTCCTTGTTGGGACCAAGTTGGATGGAGAAGTGGATTGTTGTCTTTTGTTGTCAAAAAAAGGATAAATCAATTCACTTTGTAAAATACCTAACAACCCAAATGATGCTTTTCTTATTTATATTTCTCAAATATCATAAGTTTTGAGAACTTGTGATGCAAGCCTTATGATGGAAAGTGGGAGAAAAGGTGATGCTAATCACATTTAGTTTTGATTGGAAGTAATGATGTAGCTAGAAGACAGGGAAGTTGCAGATTTATATTTCCCAAATATCATAAGTTTTTAGAACTTGTGATGCAAGACTTATGATGGAAAGGGGGAGAAAAGGTTATGTCAATCATATTTAGTTTTGATTGGAATGAATGATGTAGCTGGAAGATAGAAAAGTTGCAGTACTTTCCGTTGAAAATATGATGATGCTAAAGGTGTTCAATCAAAGACTATATATCATGGTAGATATGGTGCATGATAAAAGCAGTTATTTGTTGAATAATCTAGATTACAATGAATCAGCATTAGTGTTCTTGCCGAAGCTGATTTTAAGGAGGCGTTATTTCCCAGTATTTTCCAAATTTTTTGGGCTGAAAATCGAGAGATAGAGAAATGTTCTTTTGGAAAAGGATGTTGCACGTAAGTTTAAATATGTATTGGTATGTTGTGCACAAGTGGAGTTTCAAGATCCAAACATCAAAATCTGGCAAAGGAAAGTCTCACGTGAAAGATTGGTTTTTGTGTCCAAGATTGAAGAGAGTTTGGAATGTTGCGTGTAAGGCATGATTCAAGGTCAGAACATCAAAAAATGGTAAATGCATGAAGTGCACAAAATATTCAAGAAGTGAGAGAAATATGAGGTTTGCGTGAAAGAGACTTACACGTGCCCAATGCGACGTCAAATGGGGTTTTACACAACGTGTCAGGATCTTGCGCGATGTGTTAGGGTTTTTGCGTGCAAGGGTCAGCAATGCCTATAAATAAGAGGTGACCCCATATCATTTGAGTAGCTTGATACTTAGAGACATCCAGAGCTCTAAAGAATGGGAGAATTTTATGTGAAGGGAGTTTTGAGAAAGAAATAGAGTTGTTCATAAGAAGGGGAAGTTTCGTGCAATAAGAGAGTTGCGCACAAGATTGAAGTTGCACACAAGAGGTGTTTTGCAACAAAAGTTAAATCTTATGCGTGAAGCATGAAAGTTGCATGCAATACACCTAAAAGGGTGCGCGAAAGATTTGAATTCAGAACAAGTAGTAAGTTGTGTGCAAGGTAGTTCTTACTAGCATCTGGGTAGGAAAGAGAAGAATTTTTTTGAAAGATCAAACTGTGAAAGCTGATTCAGAAGCATTGAAACTTTGTTTTTCCCTATTTGTGCTAAAAGGGTGTACACATGCTTGTGAATTGTCTTCCAAGTGCTAAATGAGTGTAAGGGTATATCCTACTCACTTTATTCCACATAAAATGATTATTTTCTAGTGGAATGTGTTGTACTGGATTGTTTCCCTACCATACCAAGGACGTAGCTTCTCTTGTTGAGTAGTAAACCTTGTAAATCTTATGTTCCTGTGGATGTGTGTTTTGATTATGTTAAGTAAGGAAAGAACTCTTTAATAGGAGGCAAAGGTTGTTTCAAAAATAAGAAAATATAAAAGAAAAATATATCACCGATTCACCACCTCCCCCTCTCAGTGATACTTGGATCCTGACTGGGTAAATTCAGTCCCAAGATGACTCAAGTCTGGACCAACTCTACATGCTCTCAGTTCCCATTATCTTATCATTACGTACCTCTTGTTCTTCAGTAGAGTAACCAACACCCGTCTCAGATTACAATCAATGTGACCTCATAAGTTGGTCAACTAGTCCATAATGATAATCACAACAAACATCATCATATCCAATATCATGAAGTCCCATAGATGTTCATAGTCAGTGATGACTATAGGACACTCTGAGAATCATAGAAGATGTTCCACTTTCATTTATAATGGTGTGTCAAGGTAGAGTAACTTAGATGATAAATCAACTAGTAAGATAAGTCTAGAAATGATTTGTGCATATATGAATGAATGAGAAGCATAAATATCAAACAAGGCAATATATAAGATAGATGTGATCAAAACCATACCTCGAATAGTAGATGGCCCCTCACCACTATCTGTTGGAGTCTGGTCCACTATGTAAACCCATTCTATCTTATTTCCATGGACTTTTCCATGAGTTACTATAGTTTATGAAGTTTTCATCCTCTACTAACATCTTCCACTCCAAGATTTCCTTGATCTTTAAGTACCCCTCTGAGAAACTCTCAAGAAAAAACTTTGAATATGACCAGTCATGCCACAATAGTGTCACTCCACAGACGGCTTCCTACAGTCACTGCTATAATTCCCCCCTTTTCCCACAATTTAAGCACCTATTGGAATCATCTCCCATAGTGGATACTAAATAATTAATGCTCTGAATCGATTGTCTGCTACCCTACTGCTTCAGGTCTATCTTCCTCTTCCTACCACCAGAAGAAACTCTTATAATAGTGATCGATCAATCACTATCCCAATATGGGATAGAAGTGAAATTATTTCCCTATCCTCCTCAATACCTCTCAAATTTTAGGTCTTTGTGAAGCACCTATGTGTACGTTGTCATATCAAAGTCCCTAACCCGATGTCTGAGCTCCGGTTGAAGACATATCTCAAATTTCCATACCTTTTACACCTTGTTCCCAACCAATAAAGGAGAAAAGTAAAATAACTCCATAAACTAAGTAGAATATGAAAATATGTCTATATAGATTTATCATAACTCCATAAACTCTTGGGAACGGTCTAGCTTCATTAAGTTAGGAAAGTACTACTCGAAGAATAGCTCCTTGAAGGTCGCATAAGTAAGACCTTTTGGTCTCCCAGCTTGAATCATGGTAGTCCACCATCTCTTGGAAGGCCCTTGGGGGAACATGAAGGTCACCAGAATCACTCTCTCCTCTTTGAGAGTCTAGAACAGCTCAAAAATGCTCTAGATAAAGTCCATATAGTCTTTTGCATCCTATGGTCCACCAGTACCCTAGAATGTTGGAGGATTCTAGAGATGGAAATCTTGAGCATGATCATCCATGGACTTATGAATAGTTCCACCTTGGATGGGCATAATCTGAAAGACTCCCGAATGAACAGGCTCTATAGAATGAATCATCTGTTCCGGTATAGGATCATGTTGGGGTACATCATCCTGCACCATGGTTGGTGGAATGGGAGAATCTAGGGCTACCTCATCTATAGGTCTCATCAAACATATTTGAGGTGGCATATCTAAAATGAATAAAACACTTAGAACATTTAAGATTTATCCTAACCAGTATATGGGATCACGCAAAGGTTCTCTTAGGATTCTACCTCCAAACCAAGGTATACCCATCCTAACACTAACCAAGGTCTTTATCCCTGCATGTTATTCATGTTCATATATATACAAACATAACATAACTTCATGATCAGTTCAATTAGTTAATACCAATAAAGATATATCACAATAGCATAGAAAAATAGATAAATCACACAATAGAGAAACTATCCCAAATGTATATCACACATTTCAAGTAATTAAATTAAAGAACTAATATGCATCACAATAACATGTATATATTTAGAATGTAATCCTATGTGGCTAGTCATGATGCATGAAGTCACCCAAAATCTCATAAAATTATAACAGTAGTCCATTCAATGGTAACTCAGAGGTTCATCACACATGGGCTGCCTAGGAACATGGAAACACACCTACCTAAGTATCACAAGGCTATTTTCTTTCTACCATGTCCCAGGTTAGTCCAAAAAAAAGTCAAAAACTATCATATGATACCATTTTTGTAACACCATGACCTGAACCACCGGGTTCAAATGAGAGTGTCACGTGACCTCATGCATGCCTTACTCAAGAGGTTTTCGGCTAGAAGTGCGGGTATAAGTTCATCAATGGGGAGACTATACCCTTAGTATCATGTCATAGGATAAATAATAATATAAAAGAATATAAAGAAAAAATTATCAGAGTAAACATGCAGAAAATTAAATAACCATGATATCAGATGGAATACATGTCATACAATAATAAATAAACAGGATCTCAAAGTGGCAAGACAAACCATAGTATATCAAGTGCAGAAAAGTAAATGAAATTTAAATGGTTTAAGTATATCCTGACATCACCTTCATCTCTAATCATGTGTCTCCTCAACTCCCCATCATAGGGCCCTTTCCCTTTATTGGATCTCTGGTTATGAATTTTGCATGTGAACCAAGATGCCTATGTAGGTTGTGAGTAATAAACCACATAGGACACCACCAATGAGTCCTTAAAATAAGTGAACAATATATATATATATATATATATAATTGAATGACATGACATAAGTAAATGCTCAAATAAGCTTACATTCACACATGTGTTGAGTCATCATGTGCTAACCAATCCACCAGGAACCACCAACCCAATTGCTTCAGCTCGTTACTGGTAAGGATATTAGTGAAAGTCAATTCAAGTATCGCATTTAATGAAACATCACATGCCCCACCCTGATAGTGGTCATTATCATTAACATTTCACATCCCACCCTAAAGGTGGTCATTATCAGTAACATTGCATGCCCCACCCTGATAGTGGTTGTTATCAGTAACACCACATGCCCCATCCTGAAGGTGGTCATTATCTAGAACTTGACATGCCCCCACCTTTATAGTGGTCTTTATCCTCAAATGATGGTAAGTCCCACCCAACATGTTTGATGTAAATGGATAACTCAAACCCCTCCCCCTGTATGGTATTCTCTCACTTCAGCCCAAGTTGAAAGATTCTCATCCCATGCTTGGTCTACTCCCATGTCAACAAGAAAATCCATGATCTAACCCATACCACCCAACGATACATAGTCTATATCCCTCATTACATCATTATGCTTCCCCTCTAAGGGTCCATCTAACCAAGGATAAACAACCTAGTCATCCTAATACTTGAAGTAGGGTTCCATATACTATACAGCACAATAAGAAATACATGTCATAGAAAGGAATAACAAGGCATATCAATAAAAAATATCAAGAGGCTACACATAACCATATGATCACGATTAATCAAGGTGTTAAGGACACTCATACACCCACATGAAAACATATAACAAGCATGGATTATTAAGCATAAACAAACATGTCATGACAACATCATATATAAGGCCTAAAAATGGTATGGAACTTCATACCTCAAGGTTATCTATGTCGACATAAAGTTTCTACAAGGAATCATCACTCGAACCATGTCTATGTATTTTTTGGCTCAAATCACTTGCCAAGGATTCCTAGAACCGATTCCAGCTATTTTATTTCTAAAATAAATAAAACACCACATGTGATAATCATTTCTCTCTCCTAGATAATTTCCAAATTATCGCTTTAAGCCATATCATGTGTTAATAGATTATTTCATAAAGAATAATTACAATTCCACATGTGATGACAACCCCTCTTTCTAAAATAATCCAAGATAAACAAGAATGGTTCTTATTATTCTTTTCCATAATTCAAAGTTATTATCATTTTAAGAGTTATTTATCATTTTTTTAGATAGATTCAGAAGGATAATTTCACAAACTAACTATGAAATGATTTTATGTAATTCTTACTTGAGTTTTTTCCTTTGAAAAACACAGCACCTGAGAATAGAGGAGAGAGGGTGAGGGTTTTTTCATGCCTAGAAACTGGATGAAAAACTCTTATTGTTCGTATAAGATTTCACCAAACTTGAGAAAAGGAATCCTTGGTCTTCCCAGACTCAAGATAATAACCAAAAACCAAATTAGAAAGGATTTAGATATTTTTAGAAGTTGTCTTGCGTACAGATTCATAGCATTAAAAGACACAAATTAAATCCATCATTTAATTTTTATTTTAATCGATTCTTAATTATGGAGCATCTATAATATTTAATAATATGGGCTATGAATTTTAAATGATTCAAATAAATTATTTCCATGATTTTAGACTTTTAAAATCACCAAGAACGAGTTACAGGTGTGTTGGGGATGAAGAAACAAAAAACAGGGTTTTTAAAACATTTTTCCCCAAAAAGAGTGTTGCATAAGGGTAACATGATTTTACCCTTACATAGATATTAATTTTTGTATGAGGGAACTATATTACCCATACATAACCCTTGGAAATAATGAGTTAACCTTATTCAAATCATCCATACTCTTATGCACCCTTTAAAAACTAGGAGTTACCCTTATGAATCCTTTAAGAAAAAGTAGTTACCCTTATACAGTCAGGGAACTAACCTTAAGAGACCTTTAGAAACCAGGAGCTACCCTTACACAACTCCAAAGTTACCCTTACGCAAGTTATAGAAAATTCCTCTTACCCTTATGTGGTGGAAGGTTACCCTTATACAACCTTTAGAAACTTTATCTTACCCTTACGCAGTGCATAGGCTACCCTTACGGAAGTTAAGTAAACATGGGATTACCCTTACGTGAATCCCTTCCTACCCTTACATGAAGTTGGGAAGACCCTTACAGAGTGCATGGAATTCCCTTTACCCTTACGCAACTCATATAATTGAGGATTCACCCTTATGCAAGTCCCAAAAACTAGCTTGTATAAGAGTAGAATACTTTTTACCTTTACATAAGCCTTATTCCATACATAAGGGTAAAAATAAACTTAAAAATTACTAAATTTTCACAAAAAAGAACTTATAGATTAAAACTAAAAGGGGGATTAAATAACATTTAAAAAATGATAAAGTTACTCCCAACTCCTCCAGCAATCACTTTAACTATAAAAAACTCATTTTCAGCTTCTGTAGCTACTATATATTTTTCTTCCATCGTAGACAAAGTAGTCATCGGTTGTAGGCAGGACATCTAGTTGATCATTATTCAGCCAAATATAAACCCAAAACCTATTATACATTTCTAAGAGTCAGAATCACCAGTAAAATATGTATCAAAAATCATTATAAAGGATCGAATTCCCCAAAGTAAAATATTGTATCTACTGATCCCTTAAAGTATCATATGATCCACTTCACAGCTTCTCAATGCTCCTTCCTAGGGTTAGATATGAATTAATTTACAACTCCCGCTACAAAGGAAATGTATGGCCACATATATATCATTGTATACATCAAACTACTAATAGATGAAGCATATGGAACATTTTTCATGTACCAAACCTCATCTTCCATTAAATTTTTATGTGCTCTAGATAAATTAAAGTGTTTGGAAAGGGGAATTTTGGTAGATTTACATCCATTCATTCCAAATTTCTCAATGATCTTCTGGAAGTACTCCTTTTGATACAGCACTAGAGTGTCATGTTTTTTGTCCCTCTCTATCCTCATCCCCAAGATTTTCTTGGATTGGCCAAGATCCTTCATTTCAAATCTTCTAGACAACTTATCCTTCAACTCTTAAATCCATTGAATTTTTGGACCTACCAGTAACATATCATCCACAGAGTAAAAGTAGAATGTAAGTCCCTTCATTACCATCCTGAATGGCCTGAAGGCCTTTTTTATTTTTATTTTATAATAATCCCTATTTCAAGGGATGAGGTGGAACCCTTACAAGGTCTAAAGGCTTAAGCGACACATTACATGACTCGTAGGTCTTATAGGAAATCATCCCAAACAAGACAACTTGGAACTGCCCCTCCCCATCAAATATCGTGATGTCAGCTCTCCACCTTCGCATGGTTGGTCGGCTAGTTGTCATGTGCAAAGCTACATAGGCCTAGTACTGATGGCAATACCATACCCTCTCAATTAGAACCATTTCACCACCAATTGTTCCTTATATATTCTACTTTCATTAGTTTCATATTTCAAATAGTAGGTCCATTTGTTCTCTAGCACTCTTTTACCTTCTATCAAATCGGTCACCTACAAAGTTCCATTGAGATTTAAGTAATTCATTTCTTTCTCCATGGATAACTCCCACTACTTTGAGTCACTGAGTGTTGCTACCTCTTATGGACATTTGGGTTCTCCATCATCTATTAGAAGTGAGGATTTTGTATCGACCCTGTAGTGATAGACTAGTCATCTAAATCTAAATGATCTTCTCAGTGAAGTCTATACACTCTTCATATCTTCACTTTTTGGTTCTTGAATGTTTGGTTCCCTTGATACCAATTTCTCTACTACCAAATATTTCTCTCATACTTTCGCAGTTCTCAAGAATTTTGGTTCATCTTTCATTAGTCAATTTTTTTAGTGCATTCATGATGATATTTGGAACTATCAATACTTATGAATTACTAATAATTTTATCCATATCAACTTTTACTTCAATAATTTATCTTTCTCCCACAACTTTTGATTCAGTCAAGTTCATGTCTTTCTATAGAATCTTCTCATTGAAGATTACATATCGACATATGATGATTTTCTGTTGATCATCACTCCATAGTTGATAGCCATACTCTACATTTTCATAGTCTATAAGAAAATAGTCTTTGGAAATCCCTACAACTTATCTCTGTTCTTTGCATCAACATAATCATAGGCAATATAATTGAATATTTTTTAAGTGTGATGCTTTTGGTAACTTACTGGTCCATATCTATTCTAGTTAACTCTATCCCACTATAGAAACTAGACTTCTATTGACTAGCCGTGTTGTCGTATTAATTTATTCTACCAAAATGACCTTGTAAATTTTGGATTACACACACATGCATCCAGCCTTCTCTATAAAATTTCAATTCATCCTCTCTGCTACTCCATTATGTTGTGGAGTTCTAAGAACTATTTTCTCAATCTTAATCCCCTTCTTTCAATAGAAGTTCTAGAAATTTCTATTGTTGTACTCTCCACTATTGTTGAATTTAATGCATTTCAATTTCTGACCAATTTCTAATTACACCATGTCTTTCCACTTTACAAAGGTACCAAACACAACAAATTTATTTTTTAGAAAATAAACCCATACTTACTTTGAAGTATCATCAATGAATGTGATGAATTAATGTGATCCTTCTTGATATTGAACTAAAGATATTCCATAAAAATACATATGAACTAGCTCCATATTTTGGTATTTGGGATTCTGACCATTTAGATTGAATTAAACACTTTTTTTCCAAGCACATAGATCTCACACCATCTGATAGTTGTGTGGTCGAATTGTAGGATATCCTTCTCTACCAGAAGCTTAATATACTTCTCAAAGAGGTGATTGAGTCTACAATGTCAAACCTTTGGTTTTTTAGAGGATGAAATTCTAGACATTTCTCTTCCCCTTGAATTTCCAATCATGTAAAG
The DNA here is from genome assembly GCA_963277665.1 of Viscum album. Lineage (NCBI taxonomy): Eukaryota > Viridiplantae > Streptophyta > Magnoliopsida > Santalales > Viscaceae > Viscum > Viscum album. The sequence continues at coordinate 1,782,847,726 of OY728157.1, forward strand.
TGTGTTATACTTTACTCCTTATGCCACAACCATGGATCCCCAAGTCACTTTACAAACTTCATTGTTGAAAGTATTATCTAAGGTGTCATCGTCTAACTATCCCACTGAAATGAGATTCCTATAGAGAATCGATATGTGTTTCACTCCATTCAACAAAAGAATGATCTCATTATGTATTTGGGGATTTACATCTCTCTTTCCAATAATATTTAAAGATTCTCTATTATCTAGAAGAACTCTCCTAAAGCTTCTCGGTACATAAATCTGTTGGAACCGGGCGTGCAACTGAAGCCCCAAACATGTGAGTTATTAAAAATTCCCCACTGACGATCGACGTAAACTTGTCGACGTCAGTGAACAGCAGCCCGATCTTATTCAAGGACCACGCGTGAAGGATTTTAAGTACAAACATAAACCGTAAAGTACCTGCTTTAATTTTGAAGTTGTGCACGACGTTTGTTCATCATTGGTGATTGCTGCTCAAAGAATCTGAAGCCAAATTCCTCTAGATCATCCCCACGTGCTTCAAGGAATCCGTGGGAACACCATTCGTCGTAATCTGGGTGCTATCATGGAATACCAACGACGTCTTCAACGCTCCAATGATCACTGCATCGCTTCACTAGCGATGCCTGAGAGAGTACTTGATTCATACTCCTTGGATCCAGAGCCTCTCTCTCTCTAGATCAAGGGATATAGGATAAGAGAGAGAAGCTCCATGAATAGTGTTTGGCAAAAGTCCCTCCTCTTCTATTTATAGTGCTTAATTAAAATACCTGGTATAGCCTCGTCGGCCCCGGATACTTAACGCACTATCAACGACATTTTATGACTACTAATCTGATTCATAAATATTATTATCACTCACTTGTAATATATTAAAATATATTACGTGATAATAATTGAGTCATTAACTCGACTCGTCGCTCCCATAAATATTAATTGAACCTTGAATATTTAATATTCGTCAATTAATATTTTTTATGTATTTACTTAAAACTCATAAATACATTTAATAAATAAATTCAATACTAATTATTATAAACTAAAATAATATGAATTTATTTATTGCATTGGTGATCGTTTAACCTTTATACAAACCTCAAACCCCAATGTTGGGGCCCACCATGTCCAAAACTCTTATTCAACTGAATAGGACAGATTCTTGAATACGCTATTGTGTGTGACCATCTAGGCCCCTATCTCGACAGTAGTGAATAGTATTCACAGACCAAGAGCGGGATCTAGCAACCCATTATGGCCACTGAAGAGATAAGAATTTTCACAATGGTGACAACCATCCTACAAACACGCACTGTGTAATATAATCTCTTTGTCTGTAATATCTCATAAAGCAGGATGCACTCTCGTGTCATCGCCCTTATCTTTCTTTATTGTTTGTTGATGTAACTGGACGGACTTACCCTCGACCGCCATGGACATGCTCTTATAAATGTATTGTCATCCATATCAACATGGCCTGAGACATATTACTTCCATAACCTGGAAGCGACAAATTATTTCTTAACCATTCAACCAATGTCATGCCACCAACGATGCACCCAACACAAACTACCTCGCCACGACTTCATTGTCATGGTTTTCATCTTGCATCAAAGTACAAAATCAAATGACATGCATTGGTAATGATCTCGAGTCAGGAGACCATTACACATGATTGTAGATAGGAACATCCAATGACACCCGAAACATATGGTGTTTCTATTGGCGGGTCAGTCCTCATGATCTCACTACTAGAGATCACCAAGTGCGAACTTCATGAGAAGAAGTCTCAATGTTTATGAGACCCCAACACCTGATAGTCAAACATATACTATGTCCAATCAGTAAGATGTATCTAGAAAGAACATATATTTAAGATTAATGTCATAATGTCTAGAGATTCTCATTATAGCCTGAGAATTGTTATAACCTTTCGATACAACAATTAATCTTTAGACATTACTATTTCAATAGTGGATTTAGAAAAGTATACACTATAAAGGTAAGATTACATCATGTATATCTAACTGTATACACGATATGGTAATCAAAAGCACTTAATCTTTAGACATTACTATTTCAATAGTGGATGTAGAAAAGTATACACTATAAAGGTAAGATGACATCATGTATATCTAACTGTATACACGATGTGGTAATCAAAAGCACTGAATAGTTGGGTCTAGGGAACCCACTATTTCAACACTCCCACTGGCACTAGAGCCAACTTGCTAAACAAATTTGTTAGCTACTCACATGATGAACATCATGTTTCTGCTAAGTAACGGATTTAGCTACTGGGTCCGCCACGGTTCTGCCATGTGGCTATTCTGCTATAGCGACCTCATCATCTTGAGTAAAACTTCTCAAGAGATGGTATCCCGAGTATATACCTTTTGTCCACTTTCATAACTAGACATATTGGCTAGTAAGAATATCATAATTTACATTATGATAATACTTTTCTCATTAGGTGTGATTCCAAGAAATGGAAAAAATCATTGCATTTATTTTCTTCTTAGCTGCCTTAGAAGTTGGAATGTACTCGGTCTTTGTAGTTATGGATACCACTGGATGATATGATCTTGACTTGGTCATCGTCTTTAGCCTAACTACTATACCAGATCACATTGATCTATGGAAGACTAGTTTGTATCCCCAAAAACTAGTATCCTTTCTTCTCCACTTACCAGGTACATATATTTTGTACTTTCTAAAGTACAATTAGATAGTTCTGACTACATCCCTTGCAATGCTCCTGGATATAACTGATATTTTACTATTGTAAAATATACGTTGGCAATATCGGTTCTTGTACATATCATGGAACACGTGATTTATTCATCACTTTAACTTATCATGTTTTATCTCTTCCATGTCTCTGACATGTCAACTTGAAGAGATTACGCCTTGTGGCATAGGTAACAATTCATCTCTTGAATTGTTCTAACTTGTATTTTTTAATATTATGTCACTATATGTATGATTGACTAGAACCAAGAAACCTATAGATCTACCTTAGTAGATCCTATTCTCTAGAACTTAGGTTGCTACTTTAAGTCAATCACTGGAGAATAAATGTAAAGACCCAGAAATTTCAAGGAAATTTTTTTCTTAATTTCTTTGGGATTTTATAAGAACGAAGTTTCTGATGGCACCTGACTCCAAGACCCGGTGTGCCCGGAATCATTTTTCGAAGTTTAGCTCGGGTACGTTCAGTGAACGAATGAGTGGGTTTTTCTAACTTTTGAACCAGTGCTCGGAATTGAAATCGGAGGGCACTGATGGAACCACAGTGTCGGTATTTGCTTAAGAAGACCTTTTCTGAAGGTGTGTTTGCTCGGGAGGAGTTGTTTAAAATTTGGGGTGTAAGTGAAGAATAAAATAAAATTTGTAATCCAATTTTATTTTTCTTCTAAGTAGATTTATCCTTGTGTGGAAGTTGGGTTGGTAACTCCCCTTGGGAGAATAAAGGAGAGGTGGGGCCCACACGATCCCCCACCTTTTCACATTCCCCATAACCCCTTGAAACTCCCCTTTAATGTGAGACCACTCACCTCCCCCTCTCTCCTCTTTAATCATGCCAACTCTCTTCATTAATTTAAGTGGTTTGAGTTTTGAATTTTGAGACTTGGTTGTGTGAATAAAAATAATAGCATGAGCTATTATTTTATTTTGGGAGCATTTGGTGTGTTGGGAAAACTTTGGGGGAGAGATCTTGAGTTTTTGAAGAACACCGACTCTCCGACGAAGAACGCCTCTTCGACGAAGAACGCCTCTTCGATGAAGAACGCCTCCGACGGAGAATGTGAAGACACCGATGACGTGCCTTCTCTTCATCTTCCACCGCGTCAAGGGAGGAGACACCACGGCGGGGAACGTCGCCATCGACGATGGCTCTTTCTCCGATGACAACGGAATCGGCACCGATCTTTCGCGACGATCGATCATCGCGACGCTAGCCTCTTTCCACGGCTCAATGACATGTGATGTCTTTTCGAGGTAGGGGATTAATTGTTTTTGTTCGTGAATATTTTTTCATCGCCTTTCATCGTTCTCTAATTTGGCCGCATGTTATCGCAATAATGGGAGGAGGTCGGACCGCACGAACACGGCCGACTCTCCTCCCCCTTTGTTGTTTTGTTCATTACGGCACGAACAAAGGCGGCGCGGTGCAATGGCACCACGCAGAAACAAGAAAGAACGCGACGAAGAAGCGCGGCACCATCGCGCCGTGCCATTGAGGCCGAACGAAACTGCGGCCGGAGACGGGGCCGCGGAGGCGATTCGAAAACTCCGCTGGTTGATCGTTGTGCGCGGAATGACGAGCGACGACAAACGGGGCCGCAAAGTCAACTTGAAGCCTCCGCAGTGAAGGTCGGGTCCCGAGAGGACCGTTGGCGAAGACGGAAAGCAAAACGGACCACCGGAGCACGTCCGGTGGTCCGCGGAAGGGCCTGTCGGCACGCCACGCCGGCGGCCGGAGGCGGCGGCCGGCACCGGCCGACCACCAGGAAGGCCCGCCGCGGCTGAAGCCGCGGCGGCAGGCACCGGTCCCGCGGCCGCACGGGACCATGGGGGAGACCGGGGGTCATAACCCCAGGCTGTCAAAGGAAGCGGCCCCCACGTGGGGGTCGCGGCTTCATTCAAGGGGGGCAACCGCACCCCCCCCCCTATTCCGCTCAACCGAACAGACGGGCAGGCCACGCGGCCGCGCCAGCGCGGCAGCCCAACCGGTCGGGCCGCCCGGGCCGGGCCGGGCCGCGCCCTAGTGGGCTGGACCCGGACCCGGGTCGGGTCGAGCCGGTTCGGGCCGACCCAGGGGGTCTCGGGCCGGGTCGGACCGGGCCCGAACCCCCTATTTTCGGGCAGTTTTTGTTCAAACGCCCATATCTTGGGCTACGGAGCTTCGATCGACGCACCGCCAGCTGCGATGCGATCCTTGGATCGAGACGGTCGTTTCGGTATATTACACTCAAAGTTTCGGAGAACTTTGGGTACGGCTGGGTTGGTTCGAACCCGAAACCAACCGGGCCCTCGGAGCGGTAACGCCTATAACTTGAGCTCCAGACGTCCGATAGACGTACCGTCGACTTTGTTGGATTCCTCTTGATGAGACAGAACTTTTGGAATACTTCTCCTGAGTTTTGGACGCAGATGGATAGTGGCCGGGTTGGATTGAACTCGAAATCCGACCGGGCCCCTGGAACGGAAAAGCTGATAACTTTCAGACCGGACGTCCGTTTGACGAACCGTCAGCGACGTTGGTGATCACGTTGAAAAACGGTCCCTATGAGTATACCCTATGGGAGTTCGGGGTACAGTTGAGATACGGCCGGGTTGGTTCACACATGAAACCAACCGGGTCCCTGGGACGAAAAGGCTAATAACTCACAGATCGGGCGTCCGATTGACGCGCCATCTGTTGCATTGAGACCCCTATGACGAGGCGGTCCTTTGAGATATTTCTTCATGGGACTTTGAGATACTTGGAGTATCGACCAGTAGCTCGTGGAGCAGACCCTCCCGGAGACGAGCGTACGGAGTACGGAGACCGTGTAGCCAGCTGAGACCTGACGACTGCTTGACCGACTCGACTTGGAGTGAGTTGATTAACCCAATGGACGGAGCACTACTTTGTTTGGGTGCAGACCCATGGCGGACAGAGCACTACAGTATTTGGGTGCAGACCCGCGGTACTCGTCTGGAGAGTACCTCTACAGGCTATTAGGGGGAATGCACTACTGTGTTTGGGTGGCAGACCCCGGCGGGTAGCACTACTATGTTTGGGTGGCTGACCCGTGGTACTCGACAGGACGAGTACCTCAGCAATCTTAGGTTAGTGAGCAGTACCTCGAAGTCGTGACAGGATCACTGTACACTCTAGAGACGGGGTTCTTCAGCAATTACGATTTCGATAATGAAAATCCTAGTTTGAGCTGAGTCTATGACCTTTGTGTTTACCTCATGATTGAGATGGGTCACTTGATAACTTAGGTATATGTATGGGCATATACCTAGGTAGTGGTTATCCGTTGATTTCATAATCTTTGTGTTTCCTTATGATTGAGATGGGTTACTTGATAACTTAGGTATATGTATGGACATATACCTAGGTAGAGGTTATCTGTTGATATCTTTCTTTGTGGTTATCCTTGTTGGATTTAGTGAGACCTTGAGGGTCTCGGGGTCCCTACTGAGTATCGTTATACTCACCCCTGCACGGGCTATGCCCGCACCTCGTTGTGTTGGTTGCAGACGACGGGCAGTGCTGACGGAGGCCGAGTGTTCGAGGATGGGACGGTACCTGGAGGTGGACCTCACAACGAGTCAGTATCTGGAGGTGGACTTCACAACGAGACGACACTTGGAGGAGGTTGACGGGCGAGAGCGTTGTGGAGGCTATCTGTACCTACCCTTCAGGTAGGATCCGTGGTGGATGATCCAGGAGCTGCGCTATCTGTACCTACCCTTCAGGTAGGATCCGAGGAGGACGATCCAGGAGTTGCTTCCGTTCTTCTGGTTGTTTGTCTTTTTCTGTTGTACTTTCGTTCAGTTGTAGTTGTACTTTCAGTTGGGTTTGTATTCTGGCCCACTTACTTTTCAGCACTTCTTTTTGTTCTTAGTGTATTACTTCCGCTTGTACTCTGTGATGTTTTGTTTATTTTTATAAAGGCAATGTCTTCCCAGTTATCAGGATTTATGCCTTTGGTGCTAGTCGTCAGCCCCTGGCCTATGGAATGCGGGCTTGGGGTAGTCATGGAATGGGCCCAAGGACGGGTCGTGACAATAAATTTCATTTTGGTCTTAAGTAACTTGAAGACCAATTTGTTTTCCATATGTTCCCAAACATATATTTTTCTTGGAAAAAATTGGTGTTCCCACTAACCTTTTGTAGACACATGGCAAACATTTTTTGCAAATGTATATTATATGATCTTGTTGCTTACTTCAATCCTAAACTGGATTTCAGTAACTTGCAACCTTTATTATCATTTTGTGACGTGACCATCCTTTTCTGGTTGTGTCTTATAGACACCATCCATGATTGGTGGTCATGACATCCAATGCTAAAAAAAATTGATCATAAATATTAGCTATGATAAGTAAAATTCTAACGGATTTAGGCATAACGACTTGGTAAAATCAATCGAGCCTTATTGGTACCAAGCTTGTACCATCCATGTATCAATTCACTTGAATACCCACCACAGTATTCATAATAATAAGCCCCTTTTCACTTTGATACATGGAATCCATTAATTGAATTTTAGTTAGTCTTATCAATTTTAGCTAATTTTCATATACTGCTTACTTGTGGGAAATATTATTCATATTGAATAACAGGTCACCAACCATGGTGAATATAAAAACCATCACCATGGTTTTATCCTTCCTACGCAATATGTGTCTCTGGAACATACTATGTTCCACATGCACTTGTGGAACTAGTTCCTATGTCAACTATTTGTGCATCCTGAGCATTGACTAAACACAAGTCAATATAGCTCCCACTATCTCTAATAGAGATGTTCACCCTTATATATAAGTTTAGTCTATCTTAGGGATTTATGTAATATCCTAAGCAATCGTTAGGATAAGTACCTTAGATGTACAATGTGTTTATCTTGATGCAAGTTTGTTTGTATCTGAAAAAATTATTTGTATCCAAACACATGTCCTTATGACATAATGGATTTACATCATATTATGACTCGTATGATATCCATTTTTCATTTTAGTTGGCACATGATTATGGGATATCTCCATTATTTGCAACGCATTTCATAAAATATAATGGAATTTTCTGCTGGTTGCAACATTGATATTACTTACATCAATACTTTGATGTATAAAATGTGTGTTTGGGAATTACTCCACGCTACATTTTTTTTATCAATGTTGACATGTAAGACTTCATTATCAATCCACCTCATTAACATCAATGTCGTGATGTCAATAAGGTAATGTGCGTTTAGGAATTACTCCACTCTATATTATCATGATTGACGAATGGTTGGTCGAGATATTCTTCGGTATCACAACCTGAAGCAACTCATATCTCCTGACCATGCATATAATTCACTTTATAATTCCTTAATTACTTAAAGGAATCTTATGAAGTATACATACCTCTAGCTTATACTTGGAATAGTTCATGCGTACTTGTTGAACTATTTCCAAAATACTTGTGACATACCTTTATTTCTAAAGGCTCCTTTGTCAAAACTAAAGATGTCGAATTTACCAAAACTATTTAGCAGTGCTGAGCCTAAATACCATACTTGATATATTCTTGACGTCCATTTGTAGTATTACTTGACAAAGAATTATCTTGTCACAACTGAGTATAAGTCTTCCATTTATATTCATCACTCATTACATATGATTCATGTATCACTGAACTAGTGATTGAGTTTACCAAAAACAACATTCATTCCAGAACCTAAAAGAATGTCTCCTTGCGTACAAGGACACATGAGATTAATGTTTGTGGATATACTCAATAATAGTTCAACATGAATCTTTCACTTGGAAATTAAGAATTAGTGTACTTCTCACCACTGGCCTAGGTATCACCTTTTCGTAGCCACTTAGAGAATACACCTGACTTCTAGTAATGTTCTTATACTTACTTGGTAACTGTATTTAAATACACATATATAGTATTAAATACCCAAGTAGTAAAAAGAAACATTACATTGATGAATATGCCTCATGTAGAAGCGGAAACTTGCTTCTTTAAAATAGTTTATTGATTTTAAACTTCCATAGTATTATTTTATAATATGCAATGCAAATAACTTTTGTTAATACCTCATTAATTGAAGGACGTCACGAATGTTCCATTGGCATTAAATTCCTTTGACCTTTCCACGTTGTCTTTCAATTTATCCGCCATAAGAATTAAAACTTAGTTGTCTTTTATTCTTATTCTCTTGGCAAACCTTACCTAGATAGGTAATGAAGCGTTTACTCGATACTTGTTCATTTTATAACTTAAAACGAGACTTGAGTAAAGTGTTGAAAATGATATGATAAAGGGATCCATTTAAATATCATGATCAATATTTCAATTTATGCATGTCAGTGTAACATCGCCTTATTCATATCATTGCTTCGCTTTCTCCTTGCAAACATCTCGGAGATGAGACTTCATGTTATATCATCCATGTCCTGGTGTAGTCACTGCAACTGACACCAGACATTGAAGGAAGCATAATGATATAACTATCATATGTTTTGTACATTATTCTCTTGTAAGCAATTTTCACCCTCGCTTCTTGAGGTAGTTAACGGTATCGGGGACACTGGAACCCTGAGTTTCTAATATCATTGCACTATGCGCATGCGCCTGTACTATTCATGGAAACTCGTGTCAGTGTGGATGTTTAATTTGTCTAATATAATATCGCAGTTTTTAAACTTGTGGTATATCTTTTCATTTTCTACAAAAATGAATTTTAGCAGATTAGTGCTTTTTATCTAGATTATCAGTTTAGACATTTTGATTAATTACTTAAATCATTTAATATATCCCACTATTTTATCGGATTCTAGGAACCCTCTGTGCTAGAATCGGAATACTCTATCGCTTGAGTATTCTAGTTGCAAGGATCCTGAAACCACCCCTCATAGTCTACAAGCTATGGCTACACCACTACTTGGAGGGTTCTAGGTGGGCTTTTGGCTGGCTGACTGCTTTAACTTTCAGTTCCTTGATCTGTTGAGTGAAGTCTCAACTTATTAATTTCAGAACTTGATTTACTTAACACTTGCCTCTAAAATTACAACAAACTAGCTATGGCTATTTCTTTGCTGCAATTTTAGTTAAGTTGACTCATCATTCTTATAAGGACTCCCCGGTGGTATGAATTGCCCTCAGTTATGGCATGACCGGCACCTCAAACAGTCGGTTTTGTCCAAATTTGAATGACAGAAGGTAGTTATGACTTAATATATTTTTGAGGGTTTTGTTATTTTTAATGTGACGAAAGAAATCATTTTCTATTTTTATAAGAACTTACTATGTGATCGCACTCACAACTTATCATGCAAGAAACAGAAATTTCATCGCGTCACATGTTCATTTTATCTTGCATGCTTGTTTATTATTATTCTATGTGATCGTGCAATAAACTACACATACACAAAAATAAAAAATCATGCAAAACAAAATAAATACCTGATTATGAGCCGGTACTATTGGTTGATCCGTTGAGTGAATAATGGACCAACCGAAACCCTAGGGGTAAGTACATTTAGTCGTGTGGATTATAACTTAAATAGCAACATATACTCATCCAATGCATCCAACTGTTGTCTGGTGTGTCGCCGTCACTTGGCGCGAAATGCGTCATACCTCATCTCATCATTATACAATTGTACTTGCACGCAGGCGAGGGGGTCTCGGGGTATAAAACATACAACTCAGAAAATGGGTGTGCATGCCCTTTTATATATAATGACCCTTGAGATGACACGCAAATCATCTTTTATTTAATTAAAATAATTATTACAAAACCACATGCAATAATTAAATAAATAAATAAATAAATAATCAAGCACCCAACTCATGATCAGCCATATACGCATTAAACTCGCATATATTAAATAAATGCATAATAAAATTAAACTTGCATTAAAATAAACTTTAGGACATTAAATTTAATTAAAATTTTCACTCTAATTTTTAATTCAATAAATATGTTGTTCGGTCACATTTAATTAATTTAATTTTAAAACTAAAAATTAAATCAATTAATTAATTTGATTAAACTCCAAATTAAATTAATTGCGCTACATTAAAATTTTAATAACCAAAATTAATGCTTAATTAATTTAATTCTCCACTGAAATTAAATTAATTATTTTAATTAATTTTGATTAAATTAAAATTACCCGAGCCCCTGAAAACCCGACAAGGGTCTGTGCGGGTCGGAACGAACCTGCGCAGGCCCAGTCTGGGTTGTTCTAACCCCCGTGTAGTGGTGTTCTAGGTTGAGTAGGTCTGCTCAAACCCGTCCCGGGCTGGGCCAACCTGCTTGGACCTATTTCGGGGCATACCCGTACTGGGCACATGGTTACCTTCAAATAGGAAGATCGGGCGGCCGTAGGGGTTTGAGCCTGGAAGGGAGATGGTCGGCGCCTGTGACTACAGCAAGGAGGTGACGGCCGGGCTACACGTCGCCGGCCTGGTGGCCTGCTGGGACGGAGGAGGGTCAACCCGGAGGTGGCTTGGCCATAGCGGGGCACTTCCGCGCCAACATCAGGAGGGGGAAGCCCTGTGTGGATTGGCTCCGGGTGCACGTGGGCCTGCTGCATGGAGCAGGGAGGTTTGGCTGAAGCGTTGGTATACCAGCCTTGTGGTGCTTCGGGAAGAAGAATCGGGAGGCTAGAGACCAGGAGGGCGTGTTTCCATGGGTAAAGGGATGAGGTTGGTCCATGGCTGGGCGGCGCGAGGGTGAACCGCCCATGCACGGTGTCGTCGGCGTTGGGGTGGCAGTGCCTGGTGCAGGCTGGCAGTCAGCGTCCGGTCGGAGAATGGGTGCAGTGTGGCCGCACGAGGCAGCGCTCTTCTGCAGAGGGGGCGACATGGGGCGCAGTAGGGAGGCGTCCTGGAGCGGTGCAGGTGGCTCGGGCGCGGCGCAACTGGTGCGGGATAAGTGTTTCGGGTGATGTCAACGGCCCGTCGGCCTGGTTCACGGACCAAGCAGGGTGGCTCTGCTGCTGCTAGCAGAGAGGGAGGCCGAGCCGAGAAGGCGGATGCGGGGTGTTCTGGTGCGGCGTGGGCCACTTTGCGGGAAGGAGAGGAGGCGGCCCTTCGGGGTCGTCACGGCTGGGAGATGCCCCCATCCAACCTTTTTTTCTTTGCACGAACTCCGCCTTCCCTTTCTCCTCTCTTTTTTTAAGGTCTTGCACCCAACCCCCTTTTTTTAACAAATACTTTAAGTCTTTCCCCTCCCCCTTTTTTTTTGTTTTTCTCTAGCCTAATATATTGGTTTTAACAATATAATAATAAGATATTATTATAATATAATATTATAATAATAAAATTATTATTATAATTAAACTATTATTATTATAATAAAATTATTATAACAATAATAATTAATAGTGCTCACTGAAAAATACTATTCCGGTGTGAACTTTGTTAAACTACTGATTTTAATCTGAACTTAAAATTTCGGATGACCGTAGAATGGTCATCTGGTATTGGATTAAAATGCGGTCTACGGTGTTGGGATCGTATCGACGCCCTCATAATATTTTAATGAAAATTTAATTATTTCATTTGACTTAAAATCATCACGCGTCACTCTGATACCAATTGTTGGAACCGGGCGTGCAGCGGAAGCCCCAAACAGGTGGGTTATTAAAAAAATTCATCGATGATCGACGTAAACTTGTCGACGCCGGTGAACAGCAGCCCAGTCTTAGCCAAGAACCATGTGTGAAGGATTTTATGTCATGACCCGTCCCCCGAGGCCCGTGTCGTGACTACCCCAAACCCGCCTTCCACAGGCCAGGGGCTGGAGACTAGCACCAGAAAGAAATATTCCTATAACGGGAAGGAATTGTCTTTAAACCTATACAAACACACAACTAGGAACACAACAAGAAGCAACCACTAGTGCAGAAAACATTTTTTACGTCGGTTATTTTTCATTATTTACGTCGGTTTCTAGGCGACGTTAATACGGACGACGTTATAAATAACGTTTTTTACGTCGGTTATTTAAAACCCGACGTAACATCCCTAAAATCACGGTGTTTATCACGTCGGTTCATTAATAACTGACGTGAAAAATGATGGGGGATGGGGATTTATAACGGCGGTTATTATATACCCGCCGTGATAAACCGCGGGTGGGGGGGTTTAGCACGTCGGTTATATAATAACCGACGTGATAAATATGCGGGGGGGGGGGGGGTTTATCACGTCGGTTATTTCTAAACCGACGTGATAAAACGCCTGGGATATCGTTTATCACGTCGGTTATGCCATAACCGACGTGATTAACCCTTCCCCGGGCCTATTATCACGTCGGTTTCTTAAATAACCGACGTGATAAAAAGGCCTGGGAAACGTTTTAGCACGTCGGTTATCCAATAACCGACGTGGTAAATCGATTCCCAGGCCTTTTAGCACGTCGGTTATATTAAGAACCGACGTGATAAAAGGCCCGGGAACGGTTTATCACGTCGGTTCTCGAAAAAACCGACGTGATAAACCCCTACCGATTTATTTACCACGTCGGTTATAAAATAACCGACGTGAAAGCGATATATATATTTTTTTTAAATAATTGCACTGCTCTGACCAAAAAGCAACCAGAAACCAAACAACAAAAATAACCATGTCAGCCCTCCCCCAAGCCCCAACTGAACCCCACCCTCATCTATACCCACCTAACAACCTGGCCAGCCCTCCCCCACCACATTGGAGCCCCACCACAACCCTTGGACACCCCCCACCCCTTGGACAGCCCCCCCACCCTCATTTACACCCCCACGACCCCTAGTACAGCCTCAAACACCCATTGGACACCCCTCCCATATCCCTTGGACACCCCCCACCCCTTGGACACCCCCCCACCCCTTGGACAGCCCCCCCACCCTCATTTACACCCAACCGGCCCCTTGGACAGAACTCCCAGACACCTTGGACACCACTCCCATATCCCTTGGACACCCCCCCCCCCACCCCTTCGACAGCCCCCCCCCCCCCCCCCCCACCCTCATTTACACCCCCCGAACACTAGGACAGCCCCAAACACCCCTTGGACACCCCTCCCATATCCCTTGGGCACCCCCCCCCCCCACCCCTTGGACACCCCCCACCCCTTGGACAGCCCCCCCACCCTCATTTACACCTCCAAGACCCCTAGTACAGCCTCAAACACCCATTGGACACCCCCCCACACCTTGACAGCCCTCCCAGACCCCTTGGACACCCCCCCCCCCCCCCGGACCCCTGGACACCCCCCGAGCCCTTGGACAGCCCCAAACACCCCTTGGACACCCCTCCCATATCCCTTGGACACCCCCCACCCCTTGGACACCCCCCCACCCCTTGGACAGCCCCCCACCCTCATTTACACCCAACCGGCCCCTTGGACAGAACTCCCAGACACCTTGGACACCACTCCCATATCCCTTGGACACCCCCCCCCCACCCCTTGGACACCCCCCACCCCTTCGACAGCCCCCCCACCCTCATTTACACCCCCCGAACACTAGGACAGCCCCAAACACCCCTTGGACACCCCTCCCATATCCCTTGGACACCCCCCCACCCCTTGGACACCCCCCCACCCCTTGGACAGCCCCCCCACCCCCTGGACACCCCCCGACCCCTTGGAAACCCCCCCCCCCCCCCCCGACCCCTTGGAAACCCCCCCATCCCCTTGGACAGCCCCAAACACCCCTTGGACACCCCTCCTATATCCCTTGGACACCCCACCACCACTTGGACACCCCCCCACCCCTTGGACAGCCCCCCCCCCCCACCCTCATTTACACCCAACTGACCCCTTGGACAGCCCCAAACACACCTTGGACACCCCTCCCATATCCCTTGGACACCCCCCACCCCTTGGACACCCCCCCACCCTCATTTACACCCCCCCCCCCCCCGACCCCTAGGACAGCCCCAAACACACCTTGGACACCCCTCCCATATCCCTTGGACACCCCCCAAACACCCACCCACCCCCTTGGAACCTCTCCCCCCATACCAAAATCCAGACCAGAAAAACCATCAACAGTAGACCAAAACAAGAAGTAGAGAAAAATTAAACATTCACTTATATAACATTCAAAACTTACACTGTCAACTTCAAAAAAAACTAAATCCAACCTAAACGACTACGAAATACACAATTACATTAACAATATTCAAAATTACATTTTACATTACAAACAACTAAAAGTTAATCAAACCTGTAAAATAATTTGACCACTCCACTTGTAAGTGTTTGATATCTTTAGCAGTAAAGGGTTGAGGGTCATCAAAAATCTACAAAGGAAAAGGATAGTAGTCAACGTGTATAATGAATAAATCAAATTAAAATATTATGAGAAAGAGGAAATCTTACCAGGTCAAAACTCAAAACTGTCCCAGTTGTTATTATTTCATACATAAATCTTAACATGTAATATCCGCATTCGATGATGCCTTGTTGCTCATGACATTTCTGTTTGAATGAGTGTAAATTCAATATATTATTTTTATGTAATAAATCAAAATGTACAAATTATAAATGGATATTTACCTTCGCATGTACATATTTGATCTTGAAATTCCTTTTCTTTGCGCTTTTTCGAAAGTGGACCCATGCCCTGTTAGAAAATAATACGAATGGGGTAAATTTAAAATTCATTATAATATATAAAACTATTGTGAAATTGAAACTTACGTTTCCAATATATTCTTAAAACTTTCTCGCACATCATCATGGAGAGAGCATATCCAATAAAGTGCTTTCTCCCTAGGGCAAAAAACCCCTAACATCCAATGATCCCTGATAAAAGGAAATTTAACGTTAGTGGTTTTTTATGTTAAAAGATAATTAACTCTTTGAGAGGGATGTGTTTCATACCTCTCACAAAAAGGCATCATCCAACACTGTGTGATTACATTCTTTTCAAATCTATCAGCAATATAAATCATTCTTTGTTCCTCATCCAATGCACATGCTTCAGGGGAAATCAATTGTGGGTCCACGAATCCATATACATCTGTCACCTCATTCCTCTCACAAATTTTATACAGATACCTAATACAAAGCAGACATAAGTATACATTTTTAATAAATATAACGCAAGGAAAAGGTGTTAAGACTTACATGATAAAAATTTGCACCACGTTGATACCCAACTTATCTCCAGTGACAAACTCCATGATATCAGTTTTCATAATCCCCACACTTAGTTCACGTCCACAGACATGAGCTTCCATTGTAAAGTCATAATGATCCGCCAACAAATTTGAATATCTTGACAATTTGTCAAGACTGCTAGTATCTGCATCTGATGTCATAGCTATCTGTCTTTGTTGTTGTCTGTACAGTATTTCTTTACCTTTGAAGTATTCCTGTAAAAATAAATTGAAAAATATATTAGTTTTCAAATGATAAAACATTAATAAAAATATAAAATAAAAGATATAACATCCATACCTCTATGGTAATGAGTCGAAGAAGTCTGGATGGCCAAAGTAAAAAATGGCCGATACTATGTCCAACTGTCGTCACCTCATCTGTAGGTAATGGTATCCGAGCTGATCTATCTATAATATCCTGTACAGTAACCCTCTGATTCTCTACCTCTAACTGTTGATGATGAACTGTATCTCCTATACAATATACCATCCCATATGCAACTATATGATGTTGAGGATCATCAACATACAACTCACAATAAGTAGGTAGCTGCGGCGGAGGAGGAGGATCAAAAATGGGGTCCGCAGGCTGAGGTGGGGGAGTGGGAGCTACTGGGAGAGGTGGAGTGGGAGATGCACCCTGAAATTGTCTTTGCAATTCTGCAAACATAAACTGCACCGATGCTCTAATCTTGTCCTCCATTGTCGCATTAATATTATGGACTTCAGCCTCCAAGGATTCTATTTTTTTTATAAACTCCCTCAACGTTAGAAGTTGAGGAACGTGGCAACACTTTTCTTACCGATACACCTCCCGGATATCCTCTTACACGGCCAGGATGTTCGGGCTTTCCCAATGCCACAGATAAAATATCTTCCCTCCCAGATGGTGTAAATGTCCCCTGTGAACTCTGCTCCTCAAGAGAGTCCTGTAATAATTAATTGAACATTTCTATAATGATTGGAAATATATGACGAAAATAGTAAACTTAAATAAATAAAATAGATATCTTACAATCCTCTCAACTACGAGTCTCGATTCTTCCGAAAGATATTGTCCTTTTTTGCCCTTCCGAGCTCTTTTCCATTTCTCATGTCTAGATGGAGGGGATGGAGGGGCCACCTCTCCAGAGATTGAAGACTCAGCTCTTAGTTGTTGAAATTTTTCTGCCATCATTTGTTCTTCCAATAATGCATACCCTCCCTGAGATAAACTATGAGGGTATACATTTTTAGATTGGATCTCTTGATGAGCTTTCCTTGTTTGCTGTAAATTAAGAATAAGTAATCATTAACAAAACAATAATAAGATCATTTATATAAGAAAGCTTATAAAAGTTTACATTGCCCTTACCAAAAATGATTCTTTTCTTCTACTTTCAAAAAATTGTCTCCATGTGTCTTCATCTATAAAAGGATATATACGACATGGATTCTCACGACTCTTATGACCATAAATGAAATCAGATGAGAGGGTTGATTTGAAATCCCTCCATCTCCTAGCAGCCAACGATAAGCATTTCTTCCTGACTCCTCCAGTGTCAGGAATATCAAATGTCATCTGATAAAAAAGAGGTTAAAAATATTATATATACTAGAAACATTTAAAGAACAGTCAAACAATAGCAAAAGATCTTACCAAAATGGTCTCCCACAGCTGAGAAATTATCGCCTTATCCACACTTCTCCAATCATCATAGAGAATGCTTACTTTGCTCTTAGCCTGAGTTGCTACAAAACCCTTAAAATCTTTAGCATTTGGACCTCTAGGAAGATCATCATCATCAAACTCCACGACTATCCTCTCCTCCTTCGTACGGGCAAGTGATAATTTTGGTAAACGTGTGCACCCACGCTTACCAACCTTTGAACTCTTTTTCGTAATAGGAGCATGTGAATGTTCCTCCCCAGATGTATGACCAATATGCTCATCTCCAGAATCATGTGGCTGATCAACTGATTGATCTGTCATTTTCCTTCAAATCAAAAAAACAAACATTAGTTCACAAATATACAAATTCAAATATTGTAATACTACTTAATCAGAAAATAGAAAAGTGTACTAAATTACATAATAGTAAACATTGGTAATATGGTAAGCATGTTAAACAATGATAAACATGGTAAACACAGTCTGTTGTACCCCTCTCTCTTGAATTTTAATGATCACAATCACTCTTATTATGTTCTAACTTGTTTTCAAGTGTTTTTGTTGATAGGCAAAAGGTTGTCAAGGAGTTGGCCCAAGAAAGCTGAAAAGTGGACTCACTGAGTCCACCGGTCAGCCGGTGTGAGCTCACCGGCCAGCCGGAGGACCCAGGCAGTAGACTTGCCCACTGCCTGGTGTCACCGGCCGGCCGCTGGATCACCACCGGCCGGCCGGTGGACCAGACAGAGAGCCTTCCTCTCTGTCTGGACCACCGGCCGGCCGCTGGATCACCACCGGTCGGCCGGTGGACCAGACAGAGAGCCTTCATCTCTGTCTGGACCATCGGCCGGCCGGTGGACCAGACAGAGAGCCTTCCTCTCTGTCTGGACCACTGGCCGGCCGCTGGCTCATCACCGGCCGGCCGCTGGACCAGACAGAGCTTTGCTGTCTGGACCACCGGCCAACCGGTGATCCACCACCGGCCAGCCGGTGCGCCCAGGACTTCTCCTCTTTACGGTTTTTATTATTTTATCATTTTGGTTTGATACATGTTTTAATAAGTAAAAAATTTACAATATCTAACAGTATATGAAAAAACTAAATGTAAACAAGAAATAAACATGTGTTACCTGTAATTTTAGGAATGTACAGTTGGATTGTTTTCCCAAATTCCTTCGTCGTGATCGTTCCTTATGGCACAAACCATGTCTTCAACATACTCATCATTATGTTCTGTTAATCTTTCCATGGAAGTAGGGATCTCACATAAATCAGCATCTTCATCAAATTCATCCTCACCAACATATTGTTTTTTCCCTTGTAAAACAACAGCCCACTGCATATCTGATTGATCTACTACATAGAAAATTTGTTTGGCATGTGTTGCCATTATAAAAGAATCAGTTGTGTCTTCCAATCTATTCAGATTAACAAGTGTCATTCCAAATTCATCGTGTCTGGCACTGTTGTTACCGATAAACCATTTACAGTTAAAAACAGGAACTTTAATTTTAAAGTAATCAGCCTCCCATATGTCTTCAATCACTCCATAATATGCACTTGATGCCGAAATTGGGTTTCTGTCCTTAGCACTCGAAAAATGCATTGCTTCTGCAAACACCAATACACCACTATTCTGAACTGCACTTCTGTTTTCCTGAGCTTTCGTATGAAATGTATAGCCATTAATGTCATAAGCGGACCATGTTATCACATTTAAAGATGGACCACCCACTATCCATTTCAATGTCTCTGATACATCTGATCTACCAAGCAAGGTCTTTTTAAACCATGGCAAAAAAGTTTTGTTGTGCTCATTCAAAATCCACATTTCTTTCTTCTTTGGATGACATTCTTTCAACTCATTAATATGCAATGTGATATACGGTTGAACATCAGCTATGTTATTCAAGATTTATGATTCTAACTTCTTCATCTGTTCAGCTGACAGTGATTTGACTTTCAAGCCACGAATCCCCTTTCCCTCATTATTAACCCGTTCATGGCGAGATGGAGGCAAACCTATGTGTTGCGCCGTAGCCAAGTAGCTCGTACAAAACTCTGCTACCTCCTCAGAAATATACTTTTCAATAATGGAGGCTTCAGGTCAATATGGATTTTTAACATATCCCTTTAATATTTTCATATACCTTTCAAAAGGATACATCCAACGAAGATATACAGGTCCACAAAGCTTTATTTCTCGAACCAGATGAATCATTAAATGCACCATCATATCAAAAAAAGTTGGAGGAAAATACATTTCCAAATGACAAAGTATAAAAATTGCATCCTTTTCCAAAATGTTCAAAGCATTCACATCAATCGCCTTGTTACAAATTGACTTGAAAAAATAACACAACCTCATTATAGTCTTTCTGACACGGATGGGCAATATTCCATGCAGTGCAACTGGTAGAATTTGTTGCATCATGACGTGACAATCATGTGATTTCATACCTATCAACTTCAAGTCTTTCAATGAGACAAAATTTTTTACATTTGAAGAATAACCTTGAGGCACTTTGATATCATGAAGACACTGACAGAAGCTACTTTTCTCCCTCTTCGATAATGTATGACAATCCGAGGGAAGAAATGTTCGTCTTCCTTTAGGAGTGGGAGCTAACTCCAAACGTATTCCCATTGATAGTAGGTCTAACCTTGCATTCAACCCATCTTTTGTCTTTCCTTTAATATCTAGCAATGTTCCGATCAAAGAATCACAAATATTCTTCTCCACGTGCATGACATCAATATTATGTTTGACTTCATGATACCTCCAATATGGTAGCTCAAAAAATAATGACCTTTTCTTCCAAATATGTCTATCATTACCAGATTTCTGTGTCTTTCCCAATGTCACATCAAGGTTTTTCACCCTCTCAAAATAAAAATCTGGGGATAAAGGTTTTGGAGTAGTATCAAATTCTTGTGAGCCATTGAATGCCTTTTTTAGTCTTCTATAAGGGTGATCCATAGGCAAAAACTTTCGATGACCCATGTACACTGTTTTCCTCCCATGATGCAATTGACAATATGACGTCTGTTGTTCGCAAATTGGACATGCTTTATGCCCTTTAACACTGTATCCAGACAAATTTCCATATGCTGGGAAGTCATTTATAGTGAATAGAAGCACTGCATGCAGTTGAAAATATTCCATTTTATAAGAATCATACACCCTAATACCATCAGCCCATAACAGTTTCAAATCATCAATCAGCGGTGACAAGTATACATCAATATCATTGCCGGGTTGCTTTGGACCAGAGATCATGATACTCAACATGACATATTTGCGCTTCATACAAACTTCAGGAGAGAGTTTGTAAATTACCAATAAAACAGGCCATGAACTATGTGTGCTACTGAGGGTTCGGTATGGATTCATTCCATCTGTGCACAAGCCTAGTCTCGGATTTCTAATTTCATTTCCAAATGTAGGGTACTGGGCATCAATTTTCTTCCATTGTGGACAATCAGCTGGATGACGTATTTTTCCATCACATACTCGCTCATCAGCATGCCATCTTAACCTTTTTGCATTATGTGAATTAGCAAATAAACATTTGAAATGAGGAATTATAGAAAGATACCAAAATACCTTTGAAGGGAGCTTTGTAATCTCTACATCAGCTTG
Organism: Viscum album; assembly: GCA_963277665.1. NCBI lineage: Eukaryota > Viridiplantae > Streptophyta > Magnoliopsida > Santalales > Viscaceae > Viscum > Viscum album. The sequence continues at coordinate 1,782,868,906 of OY728157.1, forward strand.
TGATTTTTCTTTCACCTTATACCGTGATGTCCCACATTTAGGACACTCTTTCAGAAATTCATATTCCTTACTATATATAATGCAGTCATTCGGACAGGCATGTATTTTCCTGTATCCCAATCCCATCGGGCATAATATTTTTTTGGCCTTATAATGTGAATCTGGAAGATCGTTATCTTTTGGAAGAATGTCTTTCATCAATTGTAGCAGCTCTGTAAAACTTCTGTCACTCCATCCATGTTTCGCCTTCAGGTTAATCAATCTTAACACCGCCGACAAAACCGTAAAATCTGTACAACCAGGATATAATGGTTTTTCGGCATCACCATATAGACGTGCAACTGTCGGTTCTATCTCAATTTGTTCTGCTACAATATCGCGAATCATTTCTTCAATTCCATCGGAGTTACCATCTTGCGATTCATTATCATCAGTGACATTCTGTCCAGTTTCGCCATGCCAAATCCAAGGGTTGTAACTCGGATTGAAACCATGACAAATCAGATGATCTTTTATCTCTCTACTTTTCAACTTCTTCATATTCAGACATTTCAGGCATGGACAGAAAAAAATGTCACTACTTGGAACATTTCATTTAGCAAATTCCAAAAAGGCATCAACACCTTCCTCATATTCATTGCTCATTCGATGTGCCGTAATCCAACTTCGACTCATTATTACCTATAACAAATAGCAAAAATATATATATTTTTTAGATAAGACAAATATATGTTTATATGAAAAAAATCATAATTTGAATGTAAACAATTTTGAAATATAAAACAAATCGATGTGTATTTAAAAAAATATGCTTGAATATTATTTTTTAAACAAAATATAGTAAGATATAACACCCCCCCTGGACACCCCCCGACCCCTCTGGACAGCCCCCCGCCCCTCCTGGACACCACCCCCCACCCCCTACCCCCTTGGACACCCCCCTGGACATCCCCCAACCCTCTGGAGAGGCCGCCACCCACTTGGACAGCCCCCCACACCCATCCACCCCCTTGGACACCCCCCTGGACACCCCACCGACCCCTCTGGACAGGCCGCCACACCCTTGGACAGCCCCCCACACCCACCCATCCCCTTGGAAACCACCCTGGACACCCCCCGACCCCTCTGGATAGCCCCCGACCCCTCTAGAAAGCACCCCCACCCCTCCTGGACACAACCCCCCACCCCCGACATGCTTGGACACCCCCCTGGACACCCCCCAACCCTCTGGACAGCCCCCCACCCCTCCTAAACACCACCCCCACCCCCTACCCCCTTGGACACCCCCCTGGACACCCCCCAACACCCACCCACACCCTTGGACAGCCCCCCACACCCACCCACCCCCTTGTAAACCCCCTGGACACCCCCTGACCCCTCTGGACAGCCCCCCACCCCTCCTGGACACCACCCCCCACCCCCTACCCCCTTGGACACCCCCCTGGACATCCCCCAACCCTCTGGAAAGCCCCCCCACCCACCCGGACAACCCCAAATACCCTCTGGAGAGGCCGCCACCCACTTGGACAGCCCCCCACACCCATCCAACCCCTTGGACACCCCCCTGGACACCCCACCGACCCCTCTGGACAGGCCGCTACCCCCTTGGACAGCCCCCCACACCCACCCATCCCCTTGGACACCACCCTGGACACCCCCCGACCCCTCTGGACAGCCCCCGACCCCTCTAGAAAGCACCCCCACCCCTCCTGGACACAACCCCCCACCCCCGACATGCTTGGACACCCCCCTGGACACCCCCCAACCCTCTGGACAGCCCCCCCACCCCTCCTAAACACCACCCCCCACCCCCTACCCCCTTGGACACCCCCCTGGACACCCCCCAACACCCACCCACACCCTTGGACACCCCCCTGGACACCCCATCGACCCCTCTAGAAAGCACCCCCACCCCTCCTGGACACAACCCCCCACCCCCGACATGCTTGGACACCCCCCTGGACACCCCCAACCCTCTGGACAGCCCCCCCACCCCTCCTAAACACCACCCCCCACCCCCTACCCCCTTGGACACCCCCCTGGACACCCCCAAACACCCACCCACACCCTTGGACAGCCCCCCACACCCACCCACCCCCTTGTAAACCCCCCTGGACACCCCCCGACCCCTCTGGACAGCCCCCTGCCCCTCCTGGACACCACCCCCCACCCCCTACCCCCTTGGACACCCCCCTGGACATCCCCCAACCCTCTGGGCAGCCCCCCCACCCACCCGGACAACCCCAAATACCGTCTGGAGAGGCCGCCACCCACTTGGACAGCCCCCCACACCCATCCACCCCCTTGGACACCCCCCTGGACACCCCCACCGACCCCTCTGGACAGGCCGCCACCCCCTTGGACAGCCCCCCACACCCACCCATCCCCTTGGACACCACCCTGGACACCCCCCGACCCCTCTGGACAGCCCCCGACCCCTCTAGAAAGCACCCCCACCCCTCCTGGACACAACCCCCCACCCCCGACCTGCTTGGACACCCCCCTGGACACCCCCCAACCCTCTGGACAGCCCCCCCACCCCTCTTAAACACCACCCCCACCCCCTACCCCCTTGGACACCCCCCTGGACACCCCCCAACACCCACCCACACCCTTGGACAGCCCCCCACACCCACCCACCCCCTTGTAAACCCCCCTGGACACCCCCCGACCCCTCTGGACAGCCCCCCGCCCCTCCTGGACACCACCCCCCACCCCCTACCCCCTTGGACACCCCCCTGGACATCCCCCAACCCTCTGGACAGCCCCCCCACCCACCTGGACAACCCCAAATACCCTCTGGAGAGGCTGCCACCCACTTGGACAGCCCCCCACACCCATCCAACCCCTTGGACACCCCTCTGGACACCCCACCGACCCCTCTGGACAGGCCGCCACCCCCTTGGACAGCCCCCCACACCCACCCATCCCCTTGGACACCACCCTGGACACCCCCCGACCCCTCTGGACAGCCCCCGACCCCTCTAGAAAGCACCCCCACCCCTCCTGGACACAACCCCCCACCCCCGAATCCATGCACCTATGCCATGGTTGTGTGTGAATAAAGTAGTAACAACTGTAAAAGGGCAACCCATCCAAATGGACACGCCCCAACCCTCTCGGGGATTTATAGAAAACGATGAAAAATTAGTGAAATCATAAAATTAGTCAATATTGCAAGTCGAACTAATAGATCTAGGGATGATAAATAAGATTATGGTGCCAAAACGAGTTAAAAGGGTTCGCAATCGAAGAATCTTAGCTAGTTTCAACAAAAAAATCACAACACATATATATATACTATCCGCGAAAAAAACGAATGAGTGGGAGGATTACCTGAGTGCTGCAAGTTTAGATGATTGATCCGAGGAGATTAAATATGAGAAACGATGATCGCAAAACGAATCTAAACCAACGAAATGGACGAGCCGATTCGGGTTTACGCGCGAGAGAGACGAGTCGCGACTGTCGAAGGTAAACTCGCGAATGACAATCCACGGGTCTGGGTAAATTTTTAAATGAGTTATCACGTCGGTTATTCAATAACCGACGTTATAATTTTTTTAAAAACATTTATAACGTCGGTTATTCCATAACCGACATAAAAACCTTCCTCCGATTCTTTTTTTACGTCAGTTATTTTATAACCGACGTTATAAAGGGCTCAAAATCCGCGTTTTTTTACGTCGGTTATTCCATAATCGACGTCAAAAACATCTGCGGATTCTTTTTTTACGTCGGTTATTTTATAACCGACGTAAAAAGGCCTTCAAAAACCGCGTTTTTTATGTCGGTTATTGAATAACCGACGTAATAACTCGTACATATGTCGATTTGTTACGTCGGTTATTGAATAACTGACGTAACAAAGACCCCTCGCTTCTGTTTTTTACGGCGGTTAATGTATAACCGACGTAAAAAACGAAGCCGCGCGATTAATAACGTCGGTTATAAAAATAACCGACGTTAAAGGTGTACCGAACACAGGTTTTTACGTCGGTTATTAAATAACCGACGTAAAAAACCTCGTTTTACATATTATGACGTCGGTTTTATATAACCGACGTAAAAAATGGTGACGTAAAAAACGTTTTCTGCACTAGAGAACCATGAAGTAAAATGTTGTAGTAAAAAGTGTACTGAAAGTAAAAGGGAGCGGAATACAAGCCCAACTGGAAAGTACAAGTACAACTGAAAGAGAAAAAAAGCTCCTGGAACGTCCACCGAGGATCCTACCTAAAGGGTAGGTACAGCTCTCGATCAGCAGTCACTGTGACACGTCACATCAAATGGTCCACCTCTGAGCACTGTCTAGTCCTAGCTCCCTCAGCCTCGATCAACGCTGTCTGTTGTTTGCACAAGACACAGTAAGGTGTTGGCGTAGCCCGTTCAGGGGTGAGTATATCAATACTCAGTAGGGACCCCGATACCCCAGAAGGTCTACTATAGTTCCACAAAGGAATAACCACAAAGCAAGACCTCAACTACAAACATGAAGCAGTAGTCATCAACTCTACTTAGGTATATGCCCATACATATACCTAAGTTATCAAAAGATACTCGTCTCATTTATGAGGAAACTTAAGGTGCCAACTTTTAAGCCATTTGCACAACTGACCCACGAAGGAAGAATACCACAAAGGTAACACCACGAAGGTAACATCGCGAAGGTAAAAGACTCAGATAACACCAAGTATGAGTAAAGCACATAAGTATAGATGATTAGTCAAGCAGATAGATCATCTTATTCTGTTGAGAGGCTCTGCTCCTGACTATATGGAGTCTGACCCACACAGGATCGATAGGTAGTAACCCCCGCTGACCCACACAGGATCGGTATGCGTTGACCCACACAGGATCGCTAAGCGCTAACCCACATAGGATCTGACCCACATAGGATCGGTGCTGACCCACATAGTATCGCTCAGTACTAACCTCTGTATGATCTGTCTCCAACCTCCGCCTCACTGTCATCCACAGGATTCCCGCTCATAGTACGCTTGATTCTGAGAGGATCCACTCCTCAAGCCATCATTCATACCTCAACCACCACAAAACTCCACAAAGAAGTATCTCAAAGGACCACCATGTCGTAAGGGTTCCAACGCGATAAACAGCGCGTCAATCGGACGCACGGTCTGTGACTTATAAGTGTTTTAGTTCTGAGGGCCCGATTGGATTCGGTGTTCGATCCAACCTCACCGTACTCCAACTTCCTCCAAAACTCAAGTAGAGTATACCAAAAGGAATGTCTCGCTCCAAGGGTCTCAACGTCGTAAAAGGTTCATCAAACGGACGCCCGAATTTCATGTTATGGTCTTTTTAGCAAAACTGGGACTGGAAGGGTCCGGGTCCGGGCCAACCCGACTCGATTCGGGTCGCCCGACCGGGTCTGGGCCCGACCCAGTCTGGGTCCGACCTGGCTGGGTTGGGTCGCGACGGGCTCGGCCCGCTGGGCCACGGGCCAGTCGGTGCTGGCCGCCGCCATAGCCCGCTGATGCCGGTCACCGGCGGTCTTCCGCGGGTCATCGGGTGAGCTCCAGTGACCCTGTTTTCCATCTGATCACGTCCACAGGCTCCCTGGGATGCCCTCTTCGCCGCATGACCCTTTGTTTCGGATTTCATTCAACCTGAAAATTTTTCTACAAAGAACGCATAGATTAAACGAAGTAGCGGAGGGTTCGGACCTTGTTCGTTTGGCCCGTGCCCTCCGCCTTACTTGATAACAAGAGGGAATCAAGAAAACCTTCATCAAATCTTGGAAACAAATCAAGATTAAACCCTACCTTGTAAATATGTTGGATAATGTTCACGATTAAAGGTGGGTCGGTGTTCGTCATTCCCGCAACAATCTTCCAACGACGTCGCTCGAACGACGATCTTTGGTTCTCGATTGTGAGATCTGTTCTTCGTCAAGAGCCTCAAGATCCTCATCCTCTTTTCGCCAACGGAAACCAACACCCAACCCCAAAGGAAGAGTTAATATAACTCTTAATTTAAGAGGTGATTCATTTATTTTGAATTAATTAATCCTATTAATTAAAGGGATTGGTGGCTACACATTTGTGTAACTGAGCATTTAATGACCAGCATTAAATGCCCGACCACCCTCTTGTGGTCACCGCCATCAAAAATTAAAAGGAGAGGTGGGAGGATATTTTAAAAATAAAATATATTTATTCAATTTAATCCTCCACAAAAAACACAAAAATCAACTTCTCTTCTCGACCCACTGCGGTCGAGGTTAAACCTCCCTTAAGCGAATCACGGCGCTGTGAGTTCAATGGTGCCCTCAGATTTCAATTCCGAGCACTGGTTCAAAAGTTAAGATTTCTTGCTCACACGTTTACTAAATATACCTTAAAGAAATTTTAAAATTATGTTCCGGGCACACCGGACATTGGAATCGAACACAGTCAGATTTCGCAGCCTCGAAATTGTCCCTAAAATAAAAAAAATACATGGAAAATCTGGGTCTTTACATTTTAAGAACAAACATAAACCATAAAGTACCTGGTTTAATTCTAAAGTTTCGCACGATGTCTGCTCGTGGTTGGCGATTGTTACTCGAAGAATCTGAAGTCGAATTCCTCTAGATCATCCACACACACTTCAATAAATATGCTGGTGCGTTGTTCTTCATAATCCGGGTGCTAGCGCGGAATACCAACGACACCTTCAATGCTCCAATGATCACTGCATCACTTCACTAGCGATGCCTGAGAGAGTACTTGATCCATGCTCCTTGGATCCAGAGCCTCTCACTCTCTAGATCATGGGAGAGATGAGAAGAGAGAGAAGCTCCATGAATAGTGTTTGGGAAAAGGCCCTCCTCTTCTATTTATAGTGCTTAATTAAAATACCCGGTATAGCCTCACCGACCCCGGATACTTAACGCACTATCAACGACATTTTATGACTACTACTCTGAGTCATAAATATTATTATCACTCACTTGTAATATATTAAAATATATTACGCGATAATAATTGAGTCATTAACTCGACTCATTACTACCATAAATAGTAATTGAACCTTGAATATTTAATATTCACTAATTAATATTTTTCATGCATTTACTTAAAACTCATAAATACATTTAATAAATAAATTCAATACTAATTATTCTAAACTCAAATAATATGAATTTATTTATTTCATTGGTGATAGTTTAACCTTTGTACAAATCCCTAACCCAAGTGGTGGGTCCCACCATGTCCAAAACTCCTATTCAACTGAATAGGGCAGATTCTTGAATACGCTATTGTGTGTGACCCTCTGAGCCCTTATCTTGACAGTAGTGAATAGTATTCACAGATCAAGAGCGGGATCTAGAAACCCATCATGGCCCCTGAAGAGATAAGGATTGTCACAGTAGTGACAACCAACCTATGAACACGCACTGTGTAATATAATCTCTTTGTCTGTAATATCTCATAAAGCAGGACGCACTCTCGTGCCATCGTCCTTATCTTGATTTATTGTTTGTTGATGTAACTGGACGGACTTGCCCTCGACTGTCAGGGTTGTGGTATTATAAAGGTACTTCCATTCATATCAACATGGCATGAGACAACCACTTCGGTGGTGTCATGGTGGTGAAGGAGAGTAGTACAACATCGCCGTTCTTTGGGAGGTTCAGGGTTCAAATCCTGGGAGTCCGCTTTCGGGGTGAGTCTCTCCCCCGGTATCCACCCGTCTTGTCGGGTCGCTCGGTCTCAATTGGGCGGGCAAAATGAGGTGCGGCCCAATGTGCTAACGGATTGCTTTGATGAACCATCGTCGATCAAGTTGTCACCCTCCAGGACGCTCTGCCATCTCGGCTGGCAACGGCTCCTTCCCCGGTTGGGGCTCTACCTCAGGGCAGTGATCTCTTCGTGGGGGAGGGGGTTTACCATGTACGGAGGGTTCGAAAAGGCCACACATGGGAATTCCCTTTTGAGAAAAAAACAAAAGAGAACATGGCCTGAGACATATTAGTTCCATAACCTGGAAGTGACAAATTCTTTCTTGACCACTCAACCAATGTCATGCCACCAATGACGCACCCAACACAAACTACCTCACCGCGAATTTATTGTCATGGTTTTCTTCTTGCATCAAAGTACGCAATCAAATGACATGCATTGTTAATGATCTCAAGTCAGGAGACCATTACACATGATCTTAGATAGGAACATCTAATGACACCCGAAACATGTGGTGTTCCTATTGGTGGGTCAGTTCTCATGATCTCACTACTATAGATCACTAAGTACGAACTTCATGAGAAGAAGTCTCAATGCTTATGAGCCTCCAACACCTGATAGTCAAACATCTACTGTGTCCAATCAGTAAGATGTATCTAGACCATAGAACATGTATTTAAGATTAATGTCATAGTATCTAGAGGTTCTCATTATAGCTTGGGAAATGTTATAACCTTTCGATATGATAATTAATATTTGGACATTACCATTTCAATAGTGGATGTAGAAATGTATACACTATAAAGGTAAGATGACATCATGTATAGCTAACTGTATAAATGATATGGTAACCAAAAGCACTGAATAGTTGGTTCTAGGGCACCCACTATTTCAACAAATTCACCATGCATCCATGATCTATTGTTGAATGGAAGTATTCACCAGAGTTAACTTCCCATGACTCTATCGGGTATTGAACAATGAGAAGAGTATTGTCCCCTATATTCATTGAATTGGTAGAATTCAAACTTCTAAACATAGTTCTTTCAGTTCCATCCTTGTGATTCTTGTAATTACTTAGGATATGTCCTCACTTACAATAATTCCAGCATGTAGTTCTCAGACTAGTCAACTTTCCATGAAATTTCTCTTTATACTTTTCTTTTAGTTGTTGATGGTTCTTACGATGAGGTGAGTGTCCCCTTCTGTTATTATTCAGCGCACTACCAGAAGGTACTTGGACCTCTCTTCTCCTGAACTCCACTTTAAGAATTAAATTTCATACATCTTCAAACACCAAATCTATCTTTCCGCAGAAATTACATACCACAATAACTAGTCATCCTAAGATTCTGGTAATAATAAAAGCATCAATATGGCTTACACATCATTAATGAAATAAACTTTCATCGCTTCAAGCTGGTTCTGGATCATGTTGAAGTCATTGAAATGATTTTCACCTTCCTGTTGATAGCCTCAAGCTAAACAAATTCCTCATCAATAACACTTTGTTTAAGGTAGTTGGCTTTTCATACATGTCTATCGGGTCTGCCATCAAATTAGTTGTAGTCTTCTTCTCCCTGATGTTAACGACTACGTTCTATTCCAATGTCATCCTCACTAAGACTAATGATTTTTTGTCCATGTTTTCTCATTCACCTTTATCTATCTTGTTGAGTTTCTCTCCACCCAATGGAAGTTTTAGATCCTTCTAGATGAGATAGTCTTCTATTTACATTTTCCAAAAGTCGTAGTCAGTTCCATCTAACTAACTAATCTAAACTTTTCCATCTTCTAATGTCATATCTCCCTATAATAGTAAAGACCAACTGAAATCAATATAATTCTAGGGAAAGTGATAAAATTACCTAAGCTACCAAGTGTGTCTAAACAAGATTTGATACCACTTGATGGGAATCCACCTAAAGATACAATGCAAATACCATATGGTAGAACCTTGAGTTCACCAGAATTCCAAATCCACTGGTAGTTCAAAATTTCAGAATCCCAACTATAATAACTTTCCTCCTATATTAGAGAATCAGAATTAAGAAGTCTTATCCACCCTAATCATCTCACTTACAAACTACACCAATTAAACACTTCAAACTTAAAGTAAATAAATATAAATAAGAAAAGTAAATGGGACGCAAGATTATGTGGTTTAGAATTTCTTCCTACATCCATGGGAGAACACTGCAAACTATTTATATATTCAGAAGTACAGGTATGGAAATCATTGTAGCTAAATTTATAGTGATTTCACTCAATGAAAGTACAAATCACAAAACAACAACTGATACCACCTCTATATTTAGATACAATTGACTAGTAAAAGTGGTTGCAACATCATCCAACATTTACGATAAACCATCCTTTGAATTCACCATTCAAACGAGGCTCCATCAACTCAACTTTCTTAACTAGTACATTGTTCACCACTCCTATAGACTAGTCCTCTCAACCATTAAAAGTACACGAGCTTCCAATAAACACATATGCATGCTAAAGATTGCTGGTCTCACTACTCTGAAAAAGACGGTATGTACTTCTGGGGCTAGAACTTCCGGTGAGGTAAATCTTGTAACTTGAAGAAGCTTCACATTCTTAAAAATATATTTAGCCTCCACAATGAAAAACTTAAGTTCATATCACTAGCTATACTCATAAGGTATTTTAATTTTCTATTATGGAAACCCTTATAAATGGTAGTTTATCAAATCCCTAATAAAACTCACCAGGTGATTTACCTTCATCAAAATAGAGAGTGACAATGTGTTTTTATCCTTTCAGTATCCCCTAACCACTACATGCAAAAAAAACCTTGATAACAGACTGATTTCACCATACTCTAGTGAAATCTATAGAAAATACCTAACCAAAATTGTTATGAATCTAAGGGGAAGAGGAAGAATTAAAGTGGAAGAAGAAATGGGAAGTTATCACCTCAATACAACATGAAGAACCATCCTGAATCACCTTGAATCACCGAAGGAGAATAAAGGAGGAGAGGTGAGAGAGGGCTCCCTCCCTTCCATTCGGACACCCTAACACCAAAACCCATGAAGGGGGTTTAAGGAACCCCCTTAAAAGATGAAAAAAAACTCCAAATTTAGTGGGGGTCGGGGTCCACCACTAGACAACTAGTGGACCCCCACCGGAAGTTTTGTGGTCTACTCGGTCCCTAATAAACTATCACCAAATACCCTGTAACAGGTGTAGTGGTCCTACCCCACTACCCATCCCATTAAACTTTTAGTGGGATACCATTATGAATCTAGTGGGCACCTATTATGTCTCATCAGGCCTAACCACTTACCCAAACCTTGAGTTTCTCTCTACACCCTTTTCACCCAATTTTCCACCTCATAAACCTCTGTTTAAACATTTAAAACACAATCACAACTTCTTTCCTACAGTTTGAATTTTCAAGATTTAATTTCACTCAAGTCTAAATCCTATGAGACCCAGCCTTTTCCTGATCCCACTAATATGAAATGACATGGTTCATTACAAACTCCCCATTATATGATTTATTTTTTCTCAAAAAGCATCCTCACATATAAACCATTTCATCTAAGGGGACCTAATGTTTGTCTCTATCTCAGAGATCCCACTAGATATAGGAGTTCCACCACTACACTCTATCTAAAATCAATATCCTTTCTTGGAAAGACTCCCATTTTTATATTCCATGCATACTTTTCATTTCTTGGATGATTTATCGACTCAAATTCAATCTCACCATGCTTGATCACACATATAAAGTGCCTATCAGTGCCCTATTTCATTGAATTACTAAGAAATATTCTTAACCCATGTGACATGGAACCAACCCCTGGTACCTCATAAATTTTCAATGCCCTTACCACGATGATATCCTTAGAATCACATTATCACTAACACTAAACCCCATTGGCCATTTTCATTAGTTCAAGTAAAGTCATTACCTAATCCCAGTAGTTTAACCCATACCACCTGGTTATCCACAGCCAACCTGCAGTCCTCCACTAGAGACTCAGCCTACCATGGGGAATCCCAAATCAACAATCTATTCATCGTACTCCCCTATAGAATATTGAAAACCTATAGCTCGTGTTATATTTGGACTGATAATCAAAATACACACCTTTTCAGTTACCACATGCACTAACTACTCTGAATGCTTTGGCTAAATTTTTAGTCTTTTATATTCTCAAAAACCAAAAAAATCACCCATCCTCTTCTAGAATCCAATGTGATACCTAAATCACATACCCCTCAAGTTTTCTTCCCACATCACTCCAAACATTCATCACAATACACATCACATAGGTTTTGTATTCCATGAAATCAATTGGATGCTCCACTTCATAGTATTTTCCATATCTTTATCCAACCAATGTTAACTCTCTTGGATTCTAATATCTCACAAGGACCAAAGCTCACGAGCCTCACTTATTAGAACTCGATAGACCCATCTCCCAAGCCTCTATATAAGATATATAAGCATCATGGTGATCCAAGATACTATTATCCCACATCACAGCCGAATGGTTAACACAATCCTTGGTACCTATAGACGTGGCTTATATAGCAAGCATAAATGAAAACCTAAACTACTGATCAGATCATCTCTTAAAACTCCTACATTAACATGATCATCTGTACAGTTCTTAAAAAGGGACTCAGTGTTTGTCACATGACCTTTGCGTGAAACCCTAGCAGACTCCATACCTATATATGGAAAGTCTTACAAAGTATCACTGATGTCCCATCTCACCCTAGCTAAAACCTCCCTTCATCCTTTCCTTCCTACTTGATGGTTCCCCACCACATGTAATTCTCACTTTAATGATTTCAAAAAGAACCAATCCACTCAACCACGGGTTGAATATTCTAATCTAGTTTGTAGCATCCTATAATCATCTCAAGGATCTGGTAGGATTGCTTAAAAAATATGGACCAACACAAGACACCCTCACTCTCCCTTTGTGAACCCTTATTAATAGATCCAAAGATTTACAACATGATCCCTCTGAGGGTAGTTTCACTTGGAAAATACTCACCAGAGACTTCTAATACACACTTGGTGTTCCATGAATGATCATCCCTCAAATATCACTAATCAACACTCAACTACTCTTTCTATTATCATTTCTCGGTGATTCATCTATGTTGATACTCCCAAGTATTCCATGTGCATTCTCACTAATCTAAAGTCCACTTAATACTTCCCTAGATCAAGATCATTCTTATACCAACCATTCTTGCTCAGCATGTATATCTCATTCCTCAATTTCAAGTTTTAATGAACACTATCCTTCAATTTGATCATTCTTCCCAAGCATTTTCCATACAATACCATTCAATCCTCTATGCCTCACATGGATTTGAAGTCTCAAACCTCTACAAAGTATTTACAATCCCTTCCAAGACCCAGTTCTGCTTCCCAAGTTGTAGTCACACTTCAAATTTTCATGCCTTTACCCACTTTCAACACTAGTCATATCCAATAACAACCACTAAGCACATTGTTGCATGGTTTAGCTTATTCTACATCATCCCACATACTATGTACATGACACAACCAACACACTCTTACCACCAATGTGACAAAGATCCCACACTCTCCATTATCACTATCATCTCATACTCATCATCATACCTCATATGATACAATGACACTTTTTTTCTTGCCTCTATGGAAAGATTGAGCTTGCAAAACCAAACCCCCACAATGACCTATCATCGTTATCTTAATTCTTTAAGTCGCATGAATCCCCCTTCACTTGCCTCCATGGAAACAGAGAACCAACTAACCCATGCCAATTTTATGTCCTTAAATCACACACACAATAACAAAATTATATACTACATTGTTATCAAACCTAACCCATGCTATTATGAGTCCTATCACATCACAACTAGGCTCACCCACCTAATAAAGCAAGTTATGATTCAACCTATCTTATCACACGCCTCCTCTATAACCCATGAGAAAGATTCGTGTGGATGTTCCCAAACGTGCCCATGGAACCCAGCATTCCACACTCAACCCAATTGAGGGTTTCCATCCCATCGGGAATATAATGCTCGTATCAACCCATACATCAAGAATCCCATGCATATATCCCATTAACCACCTAGGCATATGACATCGGTACCAAACCAAACCCATGACATTGATTCCCTTACCCAAAACACACTTCAAGCCTACACTAACAGTTACAATCCATACTTGATACATCCCATGCCTTTACCAAAGCATACCCAAGGCATACAATTCATTTTCACCCATCCTAAGATTTTCATCACACAACATGCACATACACACTGTCACTATCAAGTGATAATGGCCATAAAACATCCTAGTGCGGTTTAGTAAATTAACATTCCCCAAATAAGTTATTCAAAAAACACCAAATAATTTATTGTTGGATTTTAATTAAATGACCACTCTTTCCAAAACATTTTTCAAAACATTTTTCTCAAAAACCTTTTTTTAAATCTCTTTTTCCAATCAAACACAATCATGTGCATGTCCAAGTGAACCTATGTGTTAAGCATGAGGCATGAATACACACATCTTTCCATACTCGTCCAAGAGTGAAACCAAAACAACACAAAAATATCATACTTTAATCAAAAACATCTCAAATGAAATAGAAAAAAGACAATAACTACAATCTCATAGGCCTGGTAACTTGGACTTCCACCATACACGTGTTCGTGATGCACAAGAATGGTATTTTTCCAATTTAAAACCAGTTCTATCTTCATCTACCATGACCTAAAATCATAATTCAAAATAAACCAAATATCTGATACCATTTGTAACATCTCTAGATCGATTCACCCAAATAATAATTGAGCTCAAATTCCATGTTGCGTCAAGCGTGTCTCCCCACATGCCAAGGGTGCTCGTCAAGTAATATAACACATTCCATGTCAAATAAAACTCATTAAATACATCAGTCATACATGAACTAGATTGTACTCAGCAGGTCAATCATACACATGAAAAGACATAAAACTATATAAAGTTGGAAAAAACGCATCTAACCAAGCCCTCAACCTTGCCTCAGAACCCACTCCTATCCCTACTAATACCCTAACACCACCTTATCATCAGGCCCTTTCCCTAATCTACAACTCAAACACAAGGGTTGCACGTCCACCAAGGTGAACATGCTGGGTATGAGTATGAAACTCAGTAGGCCATCATCAACAAAGCCCCTTAAATACTCCATGGTGAATATATGTTAATGCATGCACAACGTAATATAACAAGATACAAGACTCAACATGAAAACACACAAGTAAGCAGTTGTATTCTAACTAGACCACCATAACACTCTAACCTACCTGCTTTGACCAGTGCTAGTGAATCGAATCGGCCATACAAAATGAAAGTCCATATGGTATTCCAGTCTCCAGTTAGTATGGCCATTAGTAACATTGAACTAAGGACTCAACCCATTGTTATCCCCTATAAGGAATCATATTGAGGACCCGACACACTGTCGCCCCCTAGAAAAAACAATGAAAAGATGGAGGATCTGACTCACTCTCACCCCCTAAGAAAAACATGCTCAAGGAAAAGGACTTGGTTCGCTACAATCCTCTAGAAGAACATGCACAAAGTGGGGGACCCAGCTCACTGTTATCCCCTAGAAGAATAATAGCTAGTTTAGGACCCACCTCATAATTTTCCCCTGAGAAAAAGATATAAATAGTGGAGTACCTGGATCGTTTTTTTCCCTTAGCATCGAATATGACTTCAGAAGAAGCGCAATAACCCAAGCATCATACTTCCTATACTTATCCCTCTGTTATACCTCAACATGTCCCTTGCATCTCACATCTCAACATACTCCACATAACACTATGTTAGTCCCAAAGAATCACATACATCTCATATCCCACATCAAGTCTAGTCCCTCGCTAGTGACCACCCCTCTCAGGAACCATATAAGTTGAGCCCTTCCACCATAGGCATTGCTTGTCTTGCTCAAGGTCATCTCCCAAATGATCACACTACCAGTAGTCCACACCCACCATTCTCATACATCAACTCTTAGGTTGAACCAAACAAAGAAATCAGTTAACCCATCATATTCTCAACAGGTTATCCCACTCAATCGCCAAGGACCCACTCAGGTTTTGAACCATCCACTCATCCACTAACCAAAGTGAAAGGCAATCCCCTAGGCCTATTTTATACACCTACCATGTCTCGAACTCCGTAGGTAGACCATTCATTGGCATTAATTCCATGTTCTAATCCACATGGATCGTTGTAATTAGCCAAGTCACGTCCTGGTCCAACCATATGATTATTCTCTTAGCTCACATCCAGCCTTACTCGGCCTCTTAAAATCCAACTCATGCTACATTGGCCCATCACCCTTGAGGTGATGTCTAAGGTCCTCAAACTACACCACCAGCCCTTATATGAACCACAGCTGATATGGAAAATTCATCACCAACTCAATGATCACACAACCCGCCCCTAGTGAGGCACCCCATCAACACAACTTTAAGAGCTAATCTAGGCACTTATATCCATCTTCACCCTCAAACAACCCTATGTTTCCTCCGCTTCAAACTAACCCATGTATCACGAGGAAACATGATCTCTAGAAGATTATAAGACCATTCTATTGTGAATAGAATGATTATTATGTACCCAATAGATTCTACTTATTTATCACACACACCTGAGCCCTCTCGGTTCCCGCTCAAATCACCTTGAAGTGAGTACCCATGCCTGTATATCACATAGCACACAAAATACACTAAATGCTTGGATTTATAATTTACGAACCACTCATTTTTACAGAGATGCCCCTCAAGTTAAGCTCTCCCAACTCCATCTAAGCCTGCACTAGCCATCACCCATGTCACGATCTTTTATCTTAAGTTACAAGACTCTATTAAATAATTATATCATTTATAATTAATTTACCAATTTAACTCATAATTAAATGAAGTGGAACGGTCCAAGAAAACTCACTGGATGGTGTAGAAACATCGAAATCTCAACCAACTGTGTGCGAACGGTCCATGGTGTGCCCTCGGTACTCCTATGAACAAAAGTTCTATGATATACCACCCAATTAATCATCAATTTAAAATGAAATTGATTAAATATCAAGGAAACTCACTAAGTGATTTACCTTTATCAAGACGACGAGAAATGGTGTGTGTCTGTCTTTTATTGGCATCCATTAACCACCGCACACAGAAGCGCCTTGATAACAACCAAATTTCACCATGCTTCAGTGAAATTTACAGTAAATCCCTTACTAAAATCACCATAAATCATAGGAAAAGAAGAATAAGAAATGATAAAGAGAAAAGGGGATGTTCCTGCCTCAATCTGATGCAAAGAACTATCTCGAATCACCATGAATCACTGAAGGAGAAGGAATGAGAAGGGGAGACAAGGGCCTCTTCCCTACCATGTAGTCGCCCCAACACCAAAACCCTCAAAGTGGGTTTAAAGAAACCCCTTTAAAAGATGGGAAAACCCACTTAAGTGGGGGTCAAGGTCCACCATCAGACTCTCGATGGACCCCCACCCAAAGTCTGATGGTCCATTGGGTCCCAGGTGGCAAGGGAAGTGAAACTACCTCACTGCCCAGACCACCTGACTCCTAGTGGGTTGCCACTAGGAATCCAGTGGGCACCTGCTATGAGCCATCAGGCTTGGCCACTTGCCCAATCCTCGATATTTCTCTCTGGGCCTTTTTCACTCACTTTTCCAGCTCGAAAACCGCTACTTAAACATCTAAGACACTGTCACAACATCTTTCATCCATCCCAAATTTCTGAAATTTAATTTCCGCCCAATCTCGATCCTCTGAGACCCGGCCATTTCCAGATCCCACTAACATGTAACGTTGTGCAACCAACGATGTGCGGACGATCCATGGTGTGCCCTCGATACTCCTATGAACAAAGTATCTATGATATACCTCCCAATTAATCATCAATTTAAAATGAAATTGATGAAATCCCTAGAAAAACTCACTATGTGATTTACCTCTATCAAGCTGACAAGCAATGGTCTGTGTCCATCCTTTATCGGCATCCCTTAACCACCACACACAAAATCTCCTTGTTAACAGCAAAATTTCACCATGCTCCAGTGAAATTTATAGGAAACCCCTAATTAAAATCACCACAAATCATAGGGAAAGAATAATAAGAAAAGATAAATAGAAAGGGGGAAGTTCCTTCCTCAATCCAATGAAAAGAACCATCTCGGATTACTGTGAGTCATCAAAGGAGAAGGGAGGAGAAGGGGAGACAAGGGCCTCCTCCTTGCCATGTGGTCACCCCAACACCAAAACCCTTGAAGTGGATTTAAAGAAACACCATTAAAAGACGGAAAAAAGGCTCTTAAGTGGGGGTCAAGTTCCACCACCGGACTCTTGTGGACCCCCACCGAAAGCTCGGCAGTCCACTAGGTCCCAGATGGTAGGGGCAGTGAGACTGCCCCACTACCCAGACCACCAGACTCCCAGTGGGCTGCCACCGAGAATCCAACGTGCAACTGCTATGACCATTACAAGAAAAAGTTGTATTTGCAACGAATAGGGCTCCCATCACAAATAATATATTACAGGGATCTAACGTTGTGACCATCGAATCAGTGTTTTAATTCCAGTAAAACGTCATTTTTGAGGTATATATTTTAATCTTTTTAATTTTCAATTAATTTATTTTATTTTACATTACAAATAATTAACAATAATTAGTTGTAATTAGCATTAATTAGTTGTAATTGATATTAATTATAAGTAATTACTAAATAATTATAAATAATTATAGTAATTAGTAAATAATTAATAATAATTAATGATAATTAGTAAAAGTTAACATTAACTGTAACAATTAATTATAATTAGTAATAATTAACTATATTAGTAATAATTAGATAAAATTAACAGTAATTAGATAAAATTAGAGGTAATTAGATAAAATGAGCAGTTATTATATATAATTAGCGTTAATTAGATAAAATTAGCGACAATTAGTAAAAAATTATCTGTAATTAGTAAAAAAATAGCGTTATTTAGCAAAAATTAGATGAAATTAGCGAAAATTAGAGAAAATTAGATGTAATTAGTAAAGATTGGCGGTGAATTGTGGTAACTAGTAAAAATTAGCGATAAATTATGGTAATTTCTAAAAATTAGCGGTAATTAGTAAACAATAGCATTAATTAGTAAAAATGAGCGGTAATTAGTAAAAATTAACTGTAATTAGTAAAAAAATAGCATAAATTAGCGATAATTAGTAAAAATTAATGTTAATTAGTAAAAATTAGTGGTAATTAGTGGTAATTAGTAAAAAAATAAGTAGTAATTAGTAAAAATTAACACTAATTAGTAAAATTTAGCAGTAATTAGCGATAATTAGTAAAAAATAACGGTAATTAGAAAAAAATAGCAGTAATTAGTAAAAATTGACGGTAATTAGAAAATATTGACTGTAATTAGAAAAAAGTAGTGATAATTAGCGGAAATTAACAGTAATTAGCGGAAATTAGTAAAAAATAGTAAAAAATATTGATAAATAGTAAAAATTAGAGGTAATTGGTAAAAATTAGATGTAATTAGCGGTAATTTGTAAAAATTAGTGATAATTAGTAAAAATTAGCAATACTTTGTAAAAAGTAGCAATAATTAGTAGAAATTAGCAATAATTGGTAAAAATAGTGAAAATTGGTGGTAATTAGTAAAAATAAGTGGTAATTAATAAAAAATAATGGTAATTAATAAAATTTAAGAATAATTAGAAAAAATTATGGCAGTATAAATTACTGATAATTAGTAAAAATTAGTGGAAATTAGAAAAAATTAGCGAAAATTAATGGTAATTAGTGGAAATTAGCACAAATAAGTAGAAATTAGCACAAATTAGCACAAAATAAGTGGTAATTAGTAAAAATTAGCAAAAATTAGCAAAAATTAGCAAAAAATGTAAAATTTATCATAAATTAATAAAAAATAGCGGTAATTAGTAAAAAATAGTAAAAATTAGCAATAATTAGTAAAAATTAGCAATAATTAGTAAAAATTAGCAGTCAATAGTAGAAATTAGTGTAAATTAGCGATAGTAGAAATTAGCAGAAATTCTCAACAATTTGTGGAAATTCGTAAAAAATAGTGGAAATTAGTAAAAAGTAATGGTAATTTGGGGTAATTAGTAAAAATTTGTGATAATTTTTTGTAACTAAAAAAATATGTGGTAACTAGAAAAAATTAGGGATAATTTCCAAAAATTGGTTTGTAATCTTTCTATTCACTGTTATTTTTTTAGTTTGTAAAAATTTCTGGTATTTAGTTGTTTATACCACTAATTATCGATATTTGGTAATATTTACAAGTAATTTGTAATTTTTTGATTTTATGGCTTTTTGGGATCATTTTTTCCTTCCATCAGATTAATCATAAGCAATATTTTACTTTTCTATTTTTTAGAAAAATATGGGAAAAGAATGCAGACAGTTTTTATTATAAGATCGCAATTGGATAAATCATCGCAAGAATCCAAACGATTTTGGTATAAATCGTGTATATATTGAGGGTGTTAAACCTATTTTATCATTTGTGTCATCAAAACTGAAATTTGTTTCAAAAGGAACAATTAAGTGTTCATGTAATAAATTTGATATGAGATTTGAAATATTTGACATCATTGAGGGTTATCTATTGCGTTTTGGTTTTTAGAAAGATTGTATTTTTTGGTATCAACATGGTGAACCCAATTCTGGAGAAGATACTGATGATTTGGTTCCAAATCCATCACGGTTTCAAACTTTAGTACATGAGGTTGTTGATATGTCTTTTCAACAAATAGAAACTCAGAATGATGATTCAAATCCTATGTTAGAACCATCTCAATTTCATGAGTTGCTGAAAGCTACTGAGGATGTCTTATATCCTGGTTGCAAGATAATCAAATTTGAAGTTGTTACAAAACTTATGGTTATTAAATCAGAAAATGGAATGTCAAATGGTTGTTTTGATCAAATATTCTTTTTGCTTAAATCACTGTTACATGAAGAAAATGTGTTGCCTATAAATTTCTATGAGAACAAGAGGTTGATCCATTATTTTGGTCTTGGTTATCAGAAGATTCATACATGTTCAAATGATTTCATACTATATTATGGTGAAAATATGTTGTTAGTTAGTTGTCAAACATGTGTACAATTGAGGTACAAAGAGGCACAACAAGAGAAGTCTGTATTGGTTCTGGTTAAACAGTTGAGGTATTTCCCACTTACACCCAGATTGTAACATTTATTCATGTCTCGAAACACAGAGTCATTGATTTCATGGAACAAATCCAATATTTTAACCGATGAAATCTTAAATCGTCCTCATGATGGTGATTCATTGAAACATTTTGATCAGATGAATCTGTCTTTTGCTTTAAAAGTCCACAATGTGTGATTGGATTTTTCTACTGATGGTTACTTTCCATTTAGTTCTTACGGTAGTCAATATTCATGTTAGTCTGTCTTTATAACTCTATACAACTTACCTCTTTGGATGTTAATGAATGAATTGTGTTTCTTTTTGACATTATTAATTATAGAACATCCAAAAAAGAATATTGATATTTATTTGAAGTCATTAATTGATGAGTTAAATTTATTGTAGAGTAATGGTGTTGGTACATATGATGTTGTTGCGAAACAGAATTTCCTAATGAAAACTACATTAATGTAGACAATTAATGACTTCTCGGCATATCGCATGTTATCTGACTAGAGTACATATGGCCCAAAATCATGTATGTATTTTATGAGTGACAGCAAAGCGTTTATGCTTTTCAATAGAAGAAAATCTTTTTTTTGACTGTTATCGCAGGTTTTTTCCTACTGACCATCCTTTCCGAAGGAACAAAAATAATTTCAAAAAATGTACAATTGAAAGAGATGGTCCTCCAAAAATGATCTCAAGTATTGATTTAAAATCTATAGTCTCTTTATTACCTTTCATTACCTTTGGACCGATTATAAACCAACAAAAATTAGATGGCTTTGGAAAATATCACAATTGGATAAAACAGAGTATTTTTTGAGATCTTCCACATTAGTCTGATTTGTTAGTCTGCCACATGTTGGTTATCATGCATATTGGAAGAACTGTTTTGATAATATATTTTATACAGTTTTAGACACACCTGGTAAAACTAAAGATAATGTAAAGTCATGATTAGATCTTGCCCTAATTTGTAGGTGCCATGAACTTGAGTTATTTGAAAATGATATATCATAGAAGTTAATGAAGTCAAAAACATCTTACACAGTTTCTAAAGAAGATCGAATTTATTCTGTCGGCGGATTGCGAATTTGAGGTTACCGAATGGTTATGTTTTCAATTTGACTAAATGTGTCACAAATGGTCATGTCACCATATTAAAGTCATGATTGTCATTTTATAATAGAAAGACTTATACCAATTGGATTTAGAGGTTTGTTGAATTCTTCGATTTGAGATGCGCTAACAGAAATGTCATATTTTTTCTGAGACATTTGTGGAGTGATAGCAGACTGATGCACTCGCAAGAAGTTTTAATTTTATGTAAACTGAAGAAAAAAAATCTTGTCGGCATTTTTTGATTCAATGGAACAATTGATATTATATTTTCTGCATGAAGCGAATTATGGAGGACTGATACAGTTCTGATGGATGTACTCATACAAGAAATTCATGCAGAAATTGAAGAAAAAGGTACGTAACAAAGCATCATTTGAATGATCAATTACAGAAGATTATTTGAAAGAAGAAATTTCTTTTTTCTGCTCTCATTATTTCCAACCTATACATCCTTCAAAACATAACTGAATGTATTTTAATGAGGAAAATGTTGACGATGCAATGAACATCTAATTATCAGCTTTTAATCATTTTGAACTTGGTTTTGGTGGAATTTATGAACGATGACTTTCAAATGATGAACATCACAAGGCTCATACATAGATTTTACTCAACTATGAATAAATGACAGGATTTGTATAGTGAGTGCTACTTCCACGTATTCTTTATATATTTTTTAAAGTAAATTAATATTATTTTATTTGTAGATTATATGATGATCATATCAAGAAATGGTTTTCACAAATTACATCAACTACTCTTAAAAAACGTCGGCAACATAATTTTTCCTATTAATTTCAAAGGCAGGTAAAGTAAATTTTTTATGGTTTAACATATAGAATCAATTTATTATTTTTTATATTGCTAATTATTTTTCAATTTTTCAAGTATCACAACATGCCGACAAAATTGATAATTGATTGTGTGTATTGAGTAATCCATCATCCAAAATGATTAAATATTATAATTCAGGTGGTTAATGGTTTTTGATTTCATACACGTGCTTACGGTGAATCAAAAAAAAGAATGAATAATAGTGTTTGTTTGAGGGGACATCATCATAGAGAAAGTGAAGTTAACTTTTATGACATGCTGGATGAAATAATTGAGTTGTGTTATCTGAGACAGAATTATGTAACAATGTTTAAATGTCATTGGTTTGATACTGATAGATGCTTGTGCGTTCATTCGCACCATGGAATTGTTGATATTAAATATAAAAGACTTCTTGCAGTAAACAAACCATTTATGTTGGCCCATCAAACACATCAAATTTATTATGCAAATTATTGTATTACTTCAAGAGAGTTAATTGACTGGTAAAGCATTATAAAAATAAAATCTCGTGAAAATCAGTTTATGCAAAGTGAAATTGGTTCTATTGAAGTGCAAGAGATTGAAATTTTTCAAGAGACAACTCCAAATATATCTTTCCCATGAAGAGACTCAAATATTGATGATGAAACCTCATAGTTATAGGTCAATTATGATGATGATATTGATGATGTAACAAATAAATTTGAAATAGCAAGAGATGATGAAGGTGGAGCTCCTATGAAAATTGATGATCTTGATGATGAAGATGAAGATATTGACATCATCGAATACGAAGATGATGATGAAGATGAACAGTGCCGAGATTACATGTTGGTTATAGTCATAATTAATATATAATACTTGTTTTCAATTATTTGCAGACAACATTCTTTTCATGTTTCAGATGGATGGAGACGATTTCGATGAAATGTTCCATATCCTCTAGGATGTTGCGCTTCCTAGTGATCAGCCTGATGTTTCATCATTCAACCTGTAAGTTTGTGTCAGTTCATCGTCGACTCAGAAGGGTCGTGGTCTAGTGAGATTGATAATTCTTTACCATATTCCTGAGCAATGTTCACATCTTGATTTTGATCCACGCATGTGGAGGTATGTTCAGTTGTCTATTTTAGTTAATTTTCATTAATTTTCATTAATTTTCATTAATTTATTTATGTATTAATTGTTTGATTATTTTTTCTTTTTTCTGTTGCGGAATCGTCGGGAGGCACAACGACAGAAAATGAGAAAACGAAAGAAAGGAAAAACAACAATAAACACGGCGATTTATGTGGTTCGGGAATAATCCCTACGTCCACGGGAGAGGCAGAATTTTCACTAATCAGGAGCAGCAAAATTACAGAGGATTTCGATGATAAACCCTAGCCCGAAAATGGGCTACATATGAAGAAGACGGTCCACTGTTCTGAATAGTAGTCCGCGTTGCAACAGTGATCGGCGGCTCACTTTGTCAAAAGTGCTACAGTGTCTGCCGGCTGGAAGTCAAAAGCGCTACAGTACTGTTGACCCCAAAGTCCACACCGCTACAGTGTCTGTCGGTGTCGATCGGTCAGCTCCGCTACAGTGGTCAGCATTGCTACAGTGCCGGAAAAATTGGGTTCGGGGGCCTTCGGCCCCCGAACCCCCAGAGCAGGGGAGCGTTGCCCCCTGCAACCCCCAACGAGCTCACCGCGGAGCTAGACCCGCGATAGTTGCGAGCCACAAGCATTCAGCCCAACCGGATCGGGCAACACCAATCCAACATTTTCCATATTTTTTCACATATAACTATTGGAAAGGGGAGTGCGATTCTACAGAACCATGGATGACATGAAATCATATTCTCATTGATGTTCGTCGTCAGATGTTTGAGCATTGGATATTACATAAATAAATATTACTTATTTTGAAATCTATTTAATTATTAACATAGTGTTATTAATTATTTGTAGAATTTATGATATCTCATCAAAGATAACATGAGAGTCATTGTCTGGTAGACCTAAGAGATCTATATGCATGAGCGTTCTTATTAGTTTTTGCACAGTTTGAGGAAGAGATCTATGGAAAAACTTGGAGCCACGGCTTTTTATCAGTCGTGTTGCACCCATCAACCTGATTACATCTCATCTTATGTTTGGGATGGATTGTACTCCTACTGCGTGGGAGATAGTTTTCAAAGGAGACCATCATCAGGCCGATAGAACCAAGGGACGCAAGAGGTCACATAAAAACCTGGTAGTCATACATTTTGTACTCATCGACAACATATGATAAGTAATTTTATTTAACAATTTATATATACTTTAAATGTAAAATGTTTATTTTATATTCATATAGGCAGTTGAGTATCCTGATGTTATGGAGTTTGATATTTTTAAGATGATGTACATTGATCCTACCACTGAAGAGATTATTGGAGGTTGACGGTAACATATTGCAGTCAGTATTGTTTTTTAAAATTAACTAAAAAGAATATTTTAACTATTTTAATTTCAAATTGCATTTGAAGGAGACATATGAGGGCGCAACTTCTCGCACACAAGATGAGAGTCAAGCCATAACTGAGGGTCGAGAGACCAATGCATGAGAATTTGATGAGCCAGCATGGATGCAGGCGATTCAATATGCTTTCAAGAAAGGCCGAGTGGTTGGTATCAGTTCTCACTTGATGCCTGCTAGTTATTATGACACTACTGTGTGGTCGTCGTCCAGCTCGAGGAGAGCTTGTGCATAGTCATCATCATCGATTGCAAAATATAAGAAGTTGTGAGCTCATAAAGATGTTATAGACCCTGTTTAGGGAGCAAGAGGAGCTTTGTCGACGTCAGGAGCAACTGCAGGAGCAGCAGCGTCGATAGCAGGAGCAGCAGCATCGATGGCAGGAGCAGCAACACAAATAGATGATCGAGTACATGCGACGACTGACGCAGGGTATAGGGATGGAGTTATCTCCACCTGGTCCTCTGAATGACTCGCCTCCACGGCGATTGGTATATATTGTTGGCAACCTTATTATGATGATCTTTGAATGAACGTATTATGCGTAATATTTTTATCAATTCAGATGATAGTTTTATATATTAGGTTTTTTATAAGAAAAATTATGTTTTTTAATTTTTTGTATTTTTTTTTAATTATTATTATTATTTTTTTGCTATCTGTGAAAGGATTATTACTCTATCGCAATCAACTATCTGTGACGAAATAATGATTTCCTCGCAAATACCTAAGCAAATTTTTTCAGTGGAAACCTTTTTGTGACAAAGCACATTCCATCAAAAAATCTTTTTTCGACGATCCATCGTAAAAAAAATGTTTTTGCGACGCCATTTTCAACGACAGCCTAATTGCGACATGATACCGTCACAATTAGTCTTTTGCAAAAAATCACTTTTCCAATTGTAGACCCACCAAGCCTGGCCGCTTGCCCCATCCACGAGATTTCTCTCTGGGCCTTTTTCACTCACTTTTTCTCACAAATTCCTAGGAAAATTTCTCTCCGTGCAATTATAAAAGAAAACATTTTCTTTGAAAAGAACCTTGTAAACTTCCAAAAGTTTAAATGGTTTTATAAATCATTTGGTTATATGGTATGACGATGATTCATTAGATAAAATGTTGATTAAAATGTCTTAATTCATTTTGGCGATTTTTAAGACCATCATCCACTTATGTCATGTTATTTAAAATTAAATTTATATATTGGTTCCAAAACATGATATAACTTATAATATGTATATTACAATCTGATTTAACCATAATAATAGTTTTATGACCAGACTTGAAGGCGGTAATGGAAAATGAAAACTCGTCGTCCACGAAGGCTGTGAATCGACATGTCACACACGATATTTTCATTTTTAAAATTAAAAAAAAAGATGTGATAGTGGATATTTCATTAACATAATAACATTTCAGTATATATATGATACTGGAGTTATCATACTGTTTTGGAAAGGGGAGGTGAGGAGAGGATAAAAAAAGAAATTAAAAGAGAAAGAATGAGGATTTCACCTCTTGAATATCATTGTAGATACCCTGGTTTTGCCCTGTAAGACTATAATATTTCTAGGAATATTTTCTAAGCTAGGCGCTGAGACGGTGTGCGATTCTGAGACCCGGTGTGCCCAGAATTAATTTTATAAAAATATTAAATATATTTTTATTACGCGCGCGCGGTTTTTCAGAAATAATGAAATATCTCGTAAGCGGAAGCTCAAATCAGAAATCTGAGGGCACGGTTAAGTCCGAAACATGGCGTTTACCCTAGGTGCGGCATAACTTTTGTCGGCACATGCCATCTGTAGAAAAAGTCACCGAAAACATAATCATAAATAAAACAATTAAATAAAATTATTTTAATTTTAACGCTAATCCAAATAACTCATGAACGGGGACTCGAATTGAAAACCTGAGACCGTCGTTGAGTTCGTAATGCGATGTTTTTCCATAGATGTGACCTAAAGATGGTCGACTCGGGACGTCTGGTAAATGTAGCTGTTGGCGGGTGCGTTTAGTTAAAATATATAATTTATTTATTTATTTATTTTAAATTAAATGACCTAAACCACATTCTTCTATAAATAAGCTGCTACGTCAAATCGTCAGGGTTAGCCGCATAACCCAGGGATCGTTGAGAGGATATTCCACCCCCTTCTCTATTGGCAGATTGAGACCGGACGACGATCGGTGATCGGATCGAGATGAATCGATAGGCGGCGGACGCAGCAGATCATCCTCATCGTTGGTGTATGCATTCTTCACCAACGATCAATCCATAATTGAGGTAGGACTCGACAATTGGTGTTTTACGCCCTTTTGATTAAATAATTGAGCAGATCGATCTTCATTCTTCGATCTGCGTCCTTTTGCACTCTTTGCATGTGCCTGAGTATTGACAATTTAATTTAATTCTGTTGTTTTCTAACCTTGGGTCCCTATACTTGATCATTGGCCAAGAATGTTTGGCCAATAATGTTTAAACCTTGGTTTTTTGTGTTTTTCCCCACCATTCTTCGTGTTCTTCATCGTTAGACCACAGGGTCACGATTCGACATTGTCGGAGCGAGTTCGAGTGCGATCAAACCCCCGGATTCGTTGTGGTGGCACGAACGACATGCGGATCAACAGTTTGGGAACATATTGATAAACGAACGAGATGGTGTTTGGTGAACGAATCGGATCGGCACCGCGGGTAAGTGTTTGTGATCAGAGGTGGTTCGGGATCAGGTCGATAACCCTCGTTTTCCCGGTTGGCGCGCGACGACGACCTGCGGTGTGACGGGGTCGGTTTCAAGCGGAAGCCATGTGTGCAATCTCATGGCGGACTGCTCAGCGTTGGCGTGATGATAGTTGAACTCGAATCTCTGAAGAAGTGGTCGGACGTGGTCAACGCGACGAGCATTAAATATTATTATCATTAATAAATAAGGGTGATGAGTTGTCGGACGTGGTCAACACGACGACCGTTGAATATTATTATTCAATAATAATTATGGTGATCAATTGATAAAAATTAAAGGCAAGGTTATTATTATTATATGAAATAATAATAATAACGGTGACATAAAATGTGTGGTTAGATAATAAAATTAAATAAGGGAGCCTGTAGGGATGCGCATTTGAGTTAATGGGGCGTGGCCTATATAACATCATGAATAACAATTATGATAACAATAAAAGAAAAATAATTTAATGCAAAGGATGGGTCTGCGTGATGAGGAGGCGCCCTCAAGGGAGGATTTGAGATGAAAAACAAGGGTTTAAAAAATATATTAATAATGATATTATAATATTATTATTATTTTTGGTTGTCAAACCATAATTCGTCTGTAACCCCTCCATGCGGTCTCAGTTTGACGAACCGTTAATGGCAGCATGATCCAAACATTTAGACAGTCATTTTAAGACCGATGTTAGATGCCTTTTTCAGACTCATACCTCGAGTCAACGAAACTCCCAATAATAATAAAATTATTATTGTTACAAAACCTTGTATCTGACATATATCTCTCATACGGTGTCGGAATGACAAATTGTTTGCAACGCTGCGACCCTGAAATTGAGGCAGACGTTTTCGGGCATTTAATTCAGACATGTGGCTCGGACCCACGAAACGTCGTTCGAGCGTGATGCGGGGAAATGCGACTTTTTCACCGAATATCCGATTGAGGCAAGTGAATAGCCTATCTCGAGCGTTTTTTCGGGACGATCACAATGGTGAGATCCGTATATTTTATTTCAGGAACGAGACGTGTGCCCCACGAGGCACTATTCATGCACAATGCTGTGAAATGCAGCTTCTTCACCAGGTGTATGATTCGGGCGAATAAATAGTTAATCATGTGCGATTTTTCGCAAGGATCGCAACGGTGTAATCTGTTTGGTTATCTAGGGCTGTTTGAGGAGGCATGTTAGTGAAATTCTGCTTTTTCCCTTCAGAACAACAATGAGAATCGTGCGCTCGTCAACCTTTTGGTCAGATATACCATGTACTCTGAGAGTACACTGGCATGCCTAGGGGTACATGTACACAGTTTAGTACCCAAGTATGGCTAGGTACACGGTCAGGCGACAAGGCGGGGTCACACATCGTGTGGGCTCCATACACGTTGTGTACCTCATTATGAATTTTCAACCTCTCGTATCTCCTTTTGGACTCGAATTTTGACCCACGAGCAGCATATCCTAAGTGTTTTTCCGCATAGAACACGATGGTGCCCTCCGTAGTGGGCTTTCGAGATACGATGTGAGATAATTTGGGTGTGACGCTTATTCAGTCGACGTTCGACGACGATGGTGATCAGGCACTGGCATATTAGAGCATTCAAGGCGTAACCCTCCAGCAGAGCTAGGCATATTAGAGCATTCAGGGCGTAACCCTCCAGCAGAGCTAGGCAGTGGAGTTCCCCAATGACAATACCAGGCTTACCCTCCAGCAGGGATGGGCAGTGGCGTTCTCCGATGATCTTTCTGAGTTACTCTCCAGTGGGAGTGGGCAGTGAAGTTCCTTAATGTTTCGGGCTTACCCTCCAGCAGGGCTGAGCAGTGGTGTTCCTCGATGATCTTTTTGAGTTACCCTCCAGTAGGGTTGGGCAGTGGAGTTCCTCGATGTTCCGGACTTACCCTCCAGCAGGGCTGGGCAGTGGAGTTCCTCGATGTTCCGGACTTACCCTCCAGCAGGGCTAGGCAGTGGTGTTCCTCTATGACAGTTCTGGTCTTACCCTCTAGCAGGGATGAGCAGTGGCATTCCTCGATGACATCTTCTAGGCGTAACCTTCCATCCAGGCTGGGCAGTGGAGTTCCCTGACGACTCGTCGGGTTTACCCTCCAGTAGGATTGGGCAATGGTGTTCCCCGATGACCTTCCCGAGCGGTACCCTCCAGTGGGACTGGGCAGTGGCGTTCCTCGGTGACTACCAGAGTAGGACCTTCCTGTTGTACCAGGGCATAGAATCCTTTCCTAAAACTGGTGACCCCTCGACTATGCGGCATAGTAACAAGATGTGGTTTGACGTAACTTTGGACTGACGAGAAAAATGGATGTTTTCCCCACCAAGACGCGTCCTTGTGACGTGACTTAAAACCATGTGGGTGAGTCAGTGCTGCCCAAAGAGGATTGTATCAAGGTGTGGTGATTGAGTCTCTTTGACTTCTGTGCTCTGGGCAGACGCATGAGATGTTGGGCATCACATATGAACTTTACCTTGGAATTGTTGGTTACACGTCTTCTTGGGTCGAGTTGTGAGATAGAGATCCCCTTACTCTCGTTTGAGTTTCTTTGACTGAGCATATATATATATATCCCACTTCAATACTCACTCCTTGGGTATAGTTACTCTTCTTCCAGGAGAGCCGAAGACGCGCAAGGTATGCCACATGATTTCTGTGTTTAGCTTCTCATGGTTGGATGAGTCCACTCTCCAGTTATAGGTAGTGAAGACTCGACAAGAAGTTCATCTTCTCACCGTGTCGAGCTCTTTATGTTTGGACGAGTTCACTTTCACTCACTTGTTGGTGTTGAGTCAATAAGGTTTCCTTATGACTTTTTCATTCCTCTATGTTTTGAAAATCACAAACACTCTATCTTAAGACAAATTATATTTTCCCTAAGAATTATCTTAATAAGAAAAATTTTCCTTCCTCAAGGAAATTTTATCCTTACCTATGTTTTCATTGTTCATTTTATAGTTTCTCTAAATCTAACTCTTGTTATTCCTAAGGGTAAAATTCAGTTTCACATCTAAAACCTCATAATCCTATAAATTCTTGGTTATAGAGTATTCTGTTTTCAAACTCTGAATTTTTTGAAATTCAGACTCTGAATTCCTTGAAATTCCGACTCTGAATTCCTCAGAATTTAGACTCAGAATTCCTCAGAATTCCAACTCCGAATTCCTCAAAATTCAGACTTCAAATTCCTCAGAATTCTTTGGAATACAGATTCTGAATTCTTTGGAATTCATGTTCAGAAATCTATAGAATTCAGGTTCCGAATTCTTTGTATAACAGAATCTGGATATCCATGATTTATAGTCTCCAAATTATTATTTGGTTAGACTACGAACTTTTTTCCTTAGACTCCAAACTTTATTTTTCTTTAGACTGAAAAAATAGATTTAGTTAAGCAACCTCATTTTTCTTATACTTGTTATAATCATGAAATGATGTCGTACATTATGTTACTAACTTTGAGTGACACGTTTACAGGTCCCTCCAAAATTCAAGGAAAAATATGACCGTTGGAAGAGGGAGTCTATCGTTAGAGAAGTGTCTATAAATATGAGTTCATTTGAACGAGCTCACAATGATCCATCACTCTAGAGATTGCATGCTGCTGAAGTGATTTCTAGATAGAGAGGCTCTCATGCCTTGTGCGTATTAAATATCTTGTTCAGCTTGTTTCGTGCTACTCCGATTGTTGTTGTGTACAATCGAGGACTTTCGAGGATATGAAAACAGAGGTGCTGACTACCTTAAAGTTCAAAGACTTCTGTGGATAGAAAGTCAGAGATTCTGACTACCTTAAAGTTCGAGGGCATGCGAGGATAACAAGACACATTCTGATATTTCTATCGAGGACTTACCCTAGTGTGGGTCAAACAGACTTTCTTGAAAGTATAAATCAATGGACGTTTATCCAATGTTGTTGGATACCCTTCTCTTTGGGTTAAAAGATTTCATACTTATTACTTGTTTTGTTTCAAGTTTATTTCCGTTGTATTTTGATAAAGGAAGAAAGTATAACCTTCTTATACTTTCTTGTTCTTTTGTATACTCTGATAAGTAAGATTCTATACGCTTTAAGGCAGAATCTTTTTCATGTAAACTTTTCTTAAAGTTTCATTTTTGGAACCACATTTTCGGAATCTAGCAAGTTTGTAGAACTAGAAGATGTCTTTGAATTTACCTTGTTTAACCTTATTAAACATAGTTTTCCTTAAGTTTAAAAACGTAAGTTTTTAAACTTACAATTCACCCCCCCCTCGTAACCTTAGGAACCTATGTAAACTCTCTAAGAAGAGACTTGTTAAGGATCTACCATAGCTTAGATATGATTTTTCAAAAGTTTGTGATCCTTGTCAATATAGCAAGCAACATAAATCGAGTTTTAAATCAATCGGTGAAGTCTCAACTACTGATGCATTACAGTTGGTGCATATGGATCTTTTCGGTCCAACACAAACTGGAAGCATTGAAGGCAAATATTATATATTTGTTTTATTAGTTAATGATTACACTAGATTTACGGGGGTCTATTTTCTAACAAAGAAATATGAAGCTTTTTCTTATTTCAAAATATTTAGAGCCCAAATTAAAAATGAGAAAAAATCTTTCATTGATAACTATTTATAGTGATCATAGAGGAGAATTTCAAAATTCTGATTTTGAAACTTTTTGTAGTAGAAAAGGCATTACTCATAACTTCTCAGCACCATGAACTCCTGAACGGAATGGTGTTGTTGAAAGAAGAAATTGAATTTTTCAAGAGATAATTAGAACCATGTTGAGTGAATATTCGATATCTAAACATTTTTAGGCTAAAACTGTAAGTGCTGCTTGTTATAATATAAAATCGAGTTTTGATTAAACCTTTTCTTAATAAAAGCTCATACGAATTGTGGAACGGTAGAAAACCTAGACTTTCCTACTTCTAATTATTTGGTTGCAAAGTATTCATTTTGAATACTAAAGATAATTTACATAAATTCGCACCCAAATCTGATGAAGGAATTTTTCTAGGTTACTCCACAATTTCTAAGGCTTATAGAGTTTTTAATAAAAATACTTGTACTGCTGAAGAAACAGTACATGTTAAATTTGATGAAACTGATCCTTTTGTTTTTAAACAATCTCAACCTACATCTTCGGATGTGTTTTCAAAAACTGATTATCAACCCTTGATAGAAGATCTTTCTGATATGAAAAATGTTCAAGAAAATGTTTCTGAAGCATTTATCCCAGAAGATTTCCTACCATATGTTGATGAACAGGTTTTACAAAACCCAAATCAGTTGTTTCTTAAGAATCATCTCAGTGATAGTATCATTGGAGATGTAAATCAACTCGTAAGGACTAGAAATTCCTTAAGAAATGAAGTAGAACATATAGTATTCCTTTCTCAATTAGAACCAAAAAGCACTGATGAAGCTTTAGGTGATGATGATTGGATAAAAGTCATGCAGGATGAGCTAAATGAATTCGAAAGGAATAAAATCTGGACCTTGGTTGAAAGACCTAAGGAAACTTATGTTATTCGAGTAAAATGAGTTTTCAGAAATAAGTGTGATGAAAATAGAATCATAGTAAAAAATAAAGCTAGATTAGTTACTAAAGGCTATAATCAACAAGAAGGAATATACTATAAAGAAACTTATGCTCCAGTAGCTAGACTTGAATTCATTCGTATTTTACTTGCCTTTGCAGCATTCTTTAATTTCAAACTTTTTCAAATGGATGTTAAATGTGTTTTCCTTAAAGGTTATGTTTAAGAGGAAGTTTTTGTTGAACAACCTCCTAGTTTTGAAGACACAAAATATCATGAACATGTTTTCAAACTTACCAAAGCTTTATATGGACTAAACAAACCCCAAGAGCCTGGTATGATAGACTTACATGATTTTTGTTACAAAACAATTATGTTAAGGGAAATGCTGATTCAACCCTCTTTATAAAGAAAGATAAGAAAAATGTTTTGATTGTTCAAATTTATGTTGATGACATTATATTTGGTTCAACTCAGCAATCTTTAACTGATTCATTTGCGAATTTAATGAAATCTGAGTTCGAAATGAGTATGATGGGCGAGTTAACATTTTTCCTAGGTTTTCAAATCTCTGAAAAACCAGAAGGAACTTATATATCTCAACATAAGTATATTAAAGATCTTAAAAAGTATGGATATGACAACACCAAGAGTATAAGTACTCTCATTGGTACCTCAAATTCACTTGATCTTGATGAAGCTGAGAAACCAGTAGATCAAACATCATTTAGAGGTATAATAGAAAGTCTAATATACTTGACAGCTAGTCGTCCAGACTTAATGTTTTCAGTATGCTTATATGCAAGATATCAGTCCAATCCTAAGAAATCTCATTTAAAGGCAGTGAAAAGAATTTTTCGCTACTTAAATGGAACCATAAATTTAGGACTCTTTTTTTATACTTCTTCAAATTATTTTATTTTAAAAAGTTTTTCGGATGCTGACTTTGGTGGATGTCGAATGGATAGAAAAAGTACATGCGAAACTTGTCATTTCTTAGAAGATCCATTAGTTTCTTGGTCATACAAAAAGCAACACTCAGTAGCCCTTTCCACTACTGAAGCTGAATATGTAGCAGCTGGAAGTTGTGCTCAAGTGTTGTGGATGTAACACACACTCACAGACTATGGTATGAGTTTTACCAAAACACAAATATTGTGTGATAATACTAGTGTCATTGCCCTAAGTAAAAATTGTGCACATCACTCACGTGTAAAACACATAGATATTAGGCATCACTTTTTTAGAGATCACACACAAAAAGGAGATATTCTTCAATTTATCAGAACGCAAGATCAACTTGCTGATATTTTCACAAAATCTTTACCCTTGGATAGATTTGAATACATTAAACAGAAGTTAGGAATGATAACCGTAAGGTAATCTTCCATATTAACTTCTTGTTGAAACCTATCTCCTTATAGTAAGAAACTCATTTTCATAGGGTGAGTACATTTGCCTGTTAGTCATCTTAGTTAATCAAATTTTTGTAATCAAAATTTTCATAATCAAAATTTTCGTAATCAAAATTTTCGTAATCAAAATTTTCGTAATCAAATTTTTTTTTATTTCGAAGTCTAAAGTTCTTCAAGAAAAATTTTCCTCATTACGAATAATTTTCCCGACAATCCAGAAGGTATGTTTCCTTTCTTAAATTTTCGTAATCATCCTTTTACATTTTGGTATTTTCATTTTGTTTAAAAAATTTCGGATTCACTTTTCCTTAAATCTGAATTTTATCTTTAAAACCTCAAAAGATCAGAACCTACCAAATTTATTCTTCGGCTATTATCTCAACAGTTAGATCTGATCAAGAGTATTTCAATTGTTGGATCAATCAAGGAAGGTGAACCCTCGCCTCAAACGCCTATATAAGGATCCCCCGATGTTTGTCCCACATCGATCTTCAAAACTCCCGCGTGCTGAATCTCTGCTGCTCTACTTAAGGTCATTCGGAATCTTCAGGGTTTTCCTCAATTCTGAAGGTCTGTGCAAGCATCTCCTCGGAAAGAAATGTCGTCTGTAAAGGAAATCTCAAAATGGAAAATATACAGGGGGAGGTTAGTCGATCCGAAATTCTTTGCTAAGTATGATTCTATCATTTCAAAGAATATCAAGCTGAATGGTTGGGAGAGCTTATGTGTATCGAAACCGAAGGCACGGGATCCGGTCTATCCGGAGTTGTTGGTTGAATTCTACGAATCAATAAGTTTCTTTAACGAAAAAGGGAGAGACAAGTTTTCCTTCCAAGTGTTATGGAAAGACCTGCTCCCTTTCCTCCACTAAGGCTGCAAGTCTAATTGAAATTTCATATGAAGGTGAAGCTGAATTTTGCACTCATAAATTACCGGATGTATCAAGTTCGTTTGAGAAGGAAAAGGCTTTAGAGTGTCTTGGTTTGAAAGAAGTAAAGACTCTTAAGATTGTTCATCTATCTACAAACTTCCAGATTCTTGAATTATGGGTTCAAGATTTTATCATTCCGAGAAAAGGGGATAAGGATTCCCTGAAGAAAAGTGATATCGATATTCTGGATTTCTTGGTGAACCTCAGGAAGATAAACTTGGTCAAGTACATCATGGTCACAATTGAGAATATCATGAATGAAAATTTGAAGTCTCA
This sequence comes from Viscum album, assembly GCA_963277665.1. Lineage (NCBI taxonomy): Eukaryota > Viridiplantae > Streptophyta > Magnoliopsida > Santalales > Viscaceae > Viscum > Viscum album. Next base: position 1,782,905,186 of record OY728157.1, read on the forward strand.
AATCATCATGTATCAGGCTATTCTATCCAAGATTATAGTTCTTTGTCTTGAGTCTTTCAAAATTCCTTGTAGTTCTAAGCCATGGAATTTCAAAGTAATGTTACTGAGTGATGATACTCTAAGGAGAATGAAAGTTGGTTTTTCTAGTGAATCCAGAGATTTCTATGATTTGTCTGAAGCTGAAATCGAAGCTCTTTCAAAGAAACGGGAAGTGGCTGAAACTTCCAAGAAGGGTGAAAGGAAGAGGAATGCGAAGGAACCGAAAGAGATAAAAAATCTCTACGACTAAGGAAACTCAATCAGCACCCCCAAAACCAAAGAAGCAAAAGACTTACCCTGATGAAGTGGTTGTTAAGTGGAGAGAAGACAAAAAGAATAAGAATGAAGGGGGGGCTACTTTTGGCTTGGACCCTACTGAGGCAAAAGCCTTGAAGTTGAAGGCTGCTGAAAATCTTAAGAAGCAAGAGAAAGAAAAGAAGCAGAAGAAGAAGATGTCTGAAACTGAGATAGTTCAATCCCTTCTCAAGGCTGCTGAGAAAGCCTCTAAACAAATTCAAGTACCAAAATCGTTTTTGCAAGAATCACTTCCTGTGACTCCGGGAAAGAAGTTGGTGATTCCGAAACCAGAACAAGAAGAAGAAATTGTGCAACATGAAGAAGAAGAAGAAGAAGAAGAAAGTGGTGATACCAAAGATATGATAAGGCAAGTGGAGGATTATTATGAGAAAGAGAGTCCTTCTGAGAAACTGTCAATCCGAACTTCTGAAGCAGAATATTCAAAACTAGCTACACTAGGAAAAGAAGAAAAGTTAGGAAGAAGTCAATAAACTATCTGAAGAAAAGAGTAGCAACCATGACTTCATGCAGCCAGAGGATATTGTGACAGGTGTCGAGAAAGAAGATCGAGGAAGACAAGATTGTTCAGTTATCAGATAGTGAGCATGAATCACCCAAAGCAAAAGAGATCATTCCGAGAGCTGAGAAGGGAAAAAAGGTGTTGGTTGATACACCTAGGAAATCTGTGGTGAAAAAGAAAGATGTTGGTGCTTCGTCGAAGAGGAAAGCTAAAGAGATAAAAAAAGAAACCTCACCTACCAAACACTCTGATTCGAAATCCTCCTCTCTTGAACATGATTTTGTTGTACAATCTTTGAAAAAGTTGATTGATATCATTCCCTTATTTCAGAGTATAGAATCAAGGTGTCAGATGCTTCAGCATTCGATAAATCAGAAATCGGATTCAATTTCCATGCTCATGGATAAGTTTGTAAAGCTTGAGACCGATTTCAAAACTTTCTTCGTTGAATATGAAGCTCATAAAAAATCATGCAAGAAGATTGCAAATTGGTCAAGGAAGACAATCGAAGACCTAAGAGTCTTTGATGAATTTCAAGAAAGTGTAAAGGATGCTTTTGACATCGAAGATGGGAAGTTTACTGATCTTACTAAGAGTTTTGAGGAAAAACTGACTCTCGAACAGACAACTCATAAGCAAGAAGTCAAGGACTTAAATGGGAAGCTTACTTCAATGGCTATGAATTGGAAGAGAGAAATGGATCTTAGAATTGAGTTTGAAGAAAATTTTGTTAAGCAAGAAGAAGTTTTGAAGTCTCAGGCAGATATTCTTAAGGCTCAGGAAGAAAAGATCAAAGCCTTAGAGAAGAAAAATGAAGATCAGGATCAGCTGCTTAAGCGTGTGGAAGAAGATGACAAGGAGATAAAGAAGCTGAAAACTATTGTAAAGAAGTTAATACCGAAGGAGAAAGAAGGATAATTCTACCTCATTCCGATCTTTTGTTGTATTTTCTTCTTTGTACAAATTTTTTTCAATCATAATGGAATTTTGGTTCTTCATATATTTGGTTGTTTAGTACTAATTTTTTCAGGTACCATATTTTTTTTCCATTCTCTTTATTCCTTTTTGAAAATCACAAAAAGGGAGAAAGGAATGATAAAAAGAATACTAAGTAAATAAGAGATTTCCCTAAGGGGGAGTCCATCTAAGGGGAGTTCTTATCAAAGAAGATTTTTGTATGCAAGAAAATGTAAAATCTCATTCAGGAAATCAAGAATACGATCCTTAGGGATTTCAAAACCTAAGGGGGAGTTAGTCGTATTCACTATGATTCATATATAAAGGGAGATAAATTTTCTTTTATGTTCATAAAGAAATTTTCTAAGTCCTTATATTCTTTTTCGAAAAGATGTTTGTGATTTCCAAAAATGGGGAGTTTGTTGAGTCAATAAGGTTTCTTTATGACTTTTTCATTCCTCTATGTTTGAAAATCGCAAACACTCTATCTTAAGGCAAATTATATTTTCCCTAAGAATTATCTTAAGAAGGAAAATTTTCCTTCCACAATGAAATTTTATCCTTACATATGTTTTCATTGTTCATTTTATATTTTCTCTAAATTTAACTCTTTTTATTCCTAAGGGTAAAATTTGATTTCACATCTAAAACCTCGAAATCCTACAAATCCTTGGTTATAGAGTATTCTGTTTTCAGACTCCGAATTCTCTGAAATTCAGACTCTGAATTCCTCGAAATTCTGACTCCTAATTCCTCGAAATTCAGACTCTGAATTCCTCAGAATTCGAATTTCCTCAGAATTCAAACTCTGAATTCCTCAGAATTCAAACTCTGAATTCTTCAAAATTCAGACTCCGAATTCCTCAGAATTCAGACTCAGAATTATATGGAATAGAGATTCTGAATTCTTTGGAATTTAGGTTCCGAAATCTATAGAATCCAGGTTCTGAATTCTTTGGATAACAGAATCCGGATATCCATGATTTATAGTCTCCAAATTATTATTTGGTTAAACTCCGAACTTTATTTTTCCTTAGACTTCGAAAAATTAGATTTAGTTAAACAGCCTTATTTTTCTTATACCTGTTATAATCATGAAACGATGTTGTACATTCTGTTACTAACTAATTGTTGTTTGAGTGACACGTGTACAGGTGCCTCTGAAATTCAAGGAAAAATATGATCGTTAAAGGAGAGAGTCGACCGTTGGAGAAGTGCCTATAAATAGGAGCTCATTTGAACAAGTTCACAACGATCCGTCACTCTATAGATTGCATGTTGCTGAAGTGATTTCTAGAGAGAGAGACTCTCATGTATTGTGCGTACTGAACATCTTGTTCAGCTTGCTTCATGCGACTCTGATTGTTGTTGTGTACAATCGAGGACTTCTGATGATAGGAAGACAGAGATGTCGACTACCTTAAAGTTCGAGGACTTGTGGATAGGAAGACAGAGATTCCGACTACCTTAAAGTTCGAGGGTTTGCGGGGATAGCAAGACGGATTCCGATATTCCTATCGAGGGCTTACCCTGGTGTGGGTAAGACATACTTTATTGAAAGTATAAATCAAGGGATTTTTATCCAAGGTTGTTGGATACCCTTCCCTTTGGGTTAAAAGATTTCATACTTGTTACTTGTTTTGTTTCAAGTTTATTTATGTTGTATTTTGATAAAGGAAGAAAGTATAACCTTATAATTTCTTGTTTTTTTTGTATACTCTGATAAGTAAGATTCTATATGCTTTAAGGTAGAATCTTTTTCATGTAAACTTTTCTTAAAGTTTCATTTCTGGAACCACATTTCCGGAATCTAGCATGTTTGTAGAACTAGAAGAGGTCTTGTGAATTTACCTTGTTTAACCTTGTTAAACATAGTTTTCCTTAAGGTTAAAAACGTAAATTTTTAAACTTACAATTCACCCCCCCCCCCTCTTGTATTTGAGCATCTACATTCATATTTCGATCCTACAGTTGGGTTGAGTTGTACTCTCTTACTGTACCTTATTCTATCTATTGTTTTCCTCTTTAGTTGTATCTCTTACTGCTCCCCCTTCACCATTTTTGGGGCATTCTACTAGGTATGTATATACTCACTCATGTATGGACTTCGCCCAACACATGTCGTGTCTTTTGTAGATGGCGAACAGATCAATCGTGACTTCAAAAGAGCTTAAGGATACGACGTGTTTGGACCGCATATGGTGGTCGTAGCTTGGGAAACAGGAGTTGGCCTCTCTCAGTTATTTACTCTTTTCCAATTTTGTCAAGTTGGGACATATTTCTGGTTTGGGCGTGTATTTTGCCCCTTTTTCTTTTCAGTATACACTATTATATTTCGTTCGGTTTAGTGGTTCGTGCATATTTGGTATATTTATATCAGTGTTGCATTCTTCATTTCTTTCTCTACACTTTTGCATTGAGTTGTTTGTGTGTGTGTACAGGTTTTTAGGCAAAGTCCTCCCCGAATTTAGTGTGTCTTCGACGCTTATCGTCACCCCCTGGCCTATGGAGACGGGCTTGGGGTAATTGCGGCTTGAGTCCCGACTTGGGTCGGGTCATGACAGATTGGTATCAAAGGTGGTTCGACCCTTGGGACGTTGTTCGAACATTTCCCTAAAATGGTTTTGGTTGGGTTTAGGGCAACAGTGTCAAAGTGTCTCGAGTGCAGCTCTCGGGCCAGGGAGTCCAGTGATGCAGCGGTCGACGTATCCATTCACCAGGACCTTGACTACATGCTTGTCGACTCGATATGTTAAGATATTTGTTGTAGAGATTAATAGTACATGCATCATATAGGATTGAGTCTTTGATTGTCCTTGAGTCAGCCCCTCATTGTTATGTATATATATATATATATGATCAAATGACTGTGGTACGTCTCAAACACTTTGGAGATACCTCTGCGATAACAATCAGTCAGGATATTAGCTCTGGTTCGTAACGATGATCTGATGAGCGACAAGGCCTCAATTCAAGGTCCATCTCGCGACCCACTTCCTCCATGTGGGTCAGTAGTAGCACCTCCACCTGTTGAGCAGCAAACCATCCCAGCAGAGCAGGCTGAGGAAGCGCGTAGGCTTAGCTCGCTTCGTGAGTTCCAGCGTCAAAGACCATTGAGGTTCCGTAGCAAGCTCGATCCTCAGGCAGCAGAGGATTGGCTAGAGTTAATGATTCGTGTTTTCAGACTCATCCGAACACCAACGAATCAGATGGTTGTATTGGCAACCAGTCCTCCTCATGGAGCATTTGATGGCTCTGAAGGTACCGACAGATGACGCATCCGGATTGAGTGTGTGTCGCGAGTTTCAAAGATATGGATCACCCAAGTTTCATGGGGAGATAGACTCCCCCTTCTTGTATGGTAGAGGACTAAAGCGAGCATGTGGTGTGGATGTCCCGCTTGGATAAGACCCTTCCTGATGGTGGTCCTGGCAGCGACACTTCTTCAGGGTGACGCAGGACGTCGGTGTAACTCTGTGTCGGTGTTGTTCGACGTAGCTTCGAATGCACGAGGAAGAGGGGTTCTTCCCCCACCGAGAGACGTTTTTATAACGCGAGCAAAACCGTGAGGGCGAGTCAGTGCCGCCTAAAGCAAATAGTATCAAGGTGTGGTGGATGAGTCCCTCTGGCTTGTGCATTCAGGGTGAAGTTGGGCGATGGAGTGTCGGAGCAAGTCCTGACATTGCCGGTGGAGTTTTTCTGCTTGACACTTTTTACTTGGGATGCCACTAGAGGGTATGGCGGAGTTTCTGGGTTGGGGTTACTCTCCTTCCAAGAGAGAAGAAGACGCATGGAGTATGTCACGTGCTTTCTGTGTCTAGCTTCTCGTGGTTGGATTAATCTACTCACATGTCTTGTTCGTTGGTACTCTTACGTGCTCGACATCAACCTTGATGCAGCGGCAAACAGTTATCGCATACGGGTTGAGGCAGTTGAGACCCCATGAACGGAACTACGCGACTCACTACGTAGAGCTGGCAGCGGTAGTCTTCGCCTTGAAAATGTAGAGACACTACCTTATGGGAGAGCGCATTGTGGTTTACTCAGATCACCAGAGTCTCAGGTACGTCTTCACTCAGAGAGACCTGAACCTGAGACAGCAGCGCTGGTTGGAATTCCTGTAGGACTATGACTTCGAGATAGTTTATACTCCAAAGAAGGGTCACGTTGTAGCAAATGTTCTTAGTAGGAAGTCCCAAACTCGCTTAGTGCAGAAAGCTTCGGAGCAATTCGCTTCCCTGCAGCTGGCCCTGGTGGAGCAGGAGGGTACTGTTTTTTTTCTCCAATTGATGGTTGTTACCCCTCCGCTTCCTCAGCGGGTTATAGAGGGACAACTTAGGGATATCAACTTTGAGATCTTGTGTGACCAGATGTTCTCAGGAGACACACCAGATGGATTTTCTAAAAAAGGGAATCACGTCATCTTTTTCCAGGGGCGGAGGGTGGTTCTGATCACGTTACGAGAGGAGGTGGTGTGGGAGTTTCACACTCCTCTTTTGGTTGTACATCCATGAGAGAAAATGGGAGCGGGGAAGTCAGTGGTGGGCTTAGCATCTCCACCCTTTTTCTTAGTTTGGGCTTTTCGATGATGAAAAGTTTTGAAAAAAAGAATAATGTCGAGATCTTAGTTTTGCCCTCTAAGACTTTGAAATATTTCTAGGAATATTTTAGGAGCCAAGTGCTGAGACGGTGCGCGATTCTGAGGCAAGCGGGCCAGAAATTAATTTTACAAAAATATTTAATATATTTTTATTGTGCGCGCACAATTTTTCAGAAATAATAGAATATCTCATAAACGGAAACTTGAATAAAAAATCTGAAGGCACAGTTGAGTCCGGAATGTGGCGTTTACCCTAAGTGCAACATAACTTTTGTCAGTGCGAGTCATTTGTAGAAAAAAGTCACCGAGGACGTAACCGTAAATAAAATTATTTTATTTTTAACGTTGATCCAAATAACTCATGAACGGAGACTCAACTTGGAAATCTGAGACCACCGTTGAGTTCGTAATGCAGTGTTTTCCCTAGGGGCGACATAAAGATGGTCGTCAGGGAACGTCTGGTAAAGGCAGATGTTGGCGGGTGCATTTAGTTAAAATAAATTATTTATTTATTTATTTTAAATCAAACGACCTAAACCGCTTTCTTCTATAAATAAGCTACTATGGAAAATCGTCAGGGTTAGCCGCACAACCCTGAGATCGTTGATGTAAAGACCCGAAAAAATCCATGTAATTTTTTTAAAATTATTTGGGATTATTACGAGTCTGCGAAAATTAACGGCGCGTGATTTCGAGGCTCGGTGTGCCTGGAATGAATTTTTGAACTTTTTTTAGAAGTACGTTCAGTAAACGCGCGGGCGGCGTTTTCTATCTTTTGAACCGGTACTCGGATTAAAAATCTAAGAGCACCGTTGAATCCGCAACGCCGGGATTCGCTTAAGGGAAGCTTCACTTCGACAGCAGTAGGTCGGGTGAAAAAGTTAGTTTTTGCGGTTTTTAAAGAAACAATAAAATAACATAGAATTTGTTATTTTATTTCTTTTTTTCTTCCTACCACCTGTTGAGCGGCGGTGGCGGGGACCACGGAGGTAGTCGGACATTTAATATGGGATATTAAATGCCCAGTTACTCTTTGGTTGCGTAACCACCCCTTGCGTAATTAATGTGGCACATTAATTACGTCAATTAATGAACCTCATTAATTCCTCAGTGCGTTTACCCACCTTTTTCCTCCTCTATTTAAATGGGGCTCGAGGTAGAGTTTTTGACACAACTTCAAGCGAGGAACCTCTGGCGAAGTAACGCGACACCTTCCACCGACGGAGACGGAAGCTCGAGTGGCAACCAACCGGGATCAACGAACGTCAGCGGCTTCATCAAACGCGGAATCTTCTTCCACCACCGCAGCGTCTCCAAAGAATCTCGAGGTAGGGTTGTCTTTTAAATCAAGAAATTCCCACGATTCTTCTCCTCGTTCTTGAATTTGTGGGTGGTCATAGCGGGGGATTTGAACGAGGTTTATCATTATTTTAATGTGATGTATAAATTACTCTCACTTGTTATAATGCTAACGCGGAGGGCGCGGGCCAAACGAACATGGCCGGGTTAGATCTACTCTGAATCCAACCGGGCCTCAGCACTAAAGTGTCAATAACTTACTAATCGGGCATTCAGTTGACGCGTCGTCTATTGTGTTGGAACCCTTATGACGTGACGGATCATTGGACAACTTCTACATGGGACTTCCTGCCGATTGAAATACGACTGATGGCTTGAGGAGCGGTTTCTCCCAGAGACACGCATACTATGAGCGGGAATCCTGTGTCTGGCTGAGACGTGAAAAATGAAGAGCGATTCTGTGTGAATCAGCACCGAGCGATTCTGTGTGAATCAGCACCCAGCGATTCTGCGTGAATCAACACCCAGCGATTCTGTGTGAATCAGCACCCAGCAATTCTGTGTAAATCAGCACCTATCGATCATGTGTGGGTCTTGCGGGGGTTAGTACCTATCAATCATGTGTGGGTCTTGCGGGGGTTAGTACATATCGATCCTATGTGGGTCAGCAGTAGTGTCTCTTGACAGAGTAAGATGATCTAGCCTTACGACTAATCATCTGTACTATTGTACTCAGTTATATCTGGTTTGAGTTGTGTCTTGTGCTTTGTGCTTTGTGATTGAGATCATGCTTGTGGTTTTCCTTTGTGGGATTCTGAGAGACTTTCGGGGTCTCGGGATCCCTACTGGGTATTGTTATACTCACCCCTGCACAGGCTTCGCCCACACCTTGTAGTGTCTTGTGCAGACGACGGGCAGCCTTGACTGAGACTTAAGGAGCTAGGTCTTGACGGTGGACGGAGGTGCCGATGACGGGTGACGTGGAGAGCTGAGGAGATGAGTTGTACCTACCCTTCAGGTAGGATCCTCGGTGGAAGATCTCGGGAGCTGTTTTCTCTTTTCAGTTGGGCTTGTATTTCGTCCCCCTTTACTTTCAGTACACACTTTTACTACTGCAGTTTTACCTTGTGGTTGCATCTTGTTATGTTTTTGGGCTGTGTGTTTGTACAGGTTTAAAGGCAATGTCTTTCCGTTTTAGAGATATGTCTTTCTGGTGCTAGTCGCCAACCTCTGGCCTAAGGAAGACGAGTTTGGGGTAGTCACGGCACGGGCCCCGAGGGACGGGTCGTGACAAAATGGTATCAGAGTAGTCGGTTCTACCGAAGAACTAAGACTCTGGGTTTTTTTTTTAAATGGAGCAATAGTGTTAAGTGTTTTGAGTGTGGTTTTCGGTTCGGGGAGTCCAGTGTTGGTGTGGCGGCCGACGTATCCATACACTAGGATCTTGAATTCTGATTTCTGACTTGGTACACAAAAAAAACCGATTGCGTGTGTTTTGGAAATGTTTTTAATTTGATCTCTTTTGAATCAGCTCACCAGGTATAACTTATTGATCGTGTCGCGCCTGTTTCTTTTCAGGATGCAGCCGCGTAGACAGCTAGCCAGGATTCCCGAGAGAGTGCACGATGACGGACCACCGAGCGACGTGGCTTCAGTGCAGGGCTCTCTTACTGTGTTGGCACCTTCGAGTGGTGTATCAGCAGCACCACCACTCGGAGGGCAACAGTTGCCACCAGCCCCACTAGCGGACAGTGAACGCCAACTGAACGCGTTGCACGAGTTCCAGCGACAGAGGCCTTTAAGGTTTCGAGGCGAAACAGATCCTCAGGCAACTGAGCACTGGCTGGAGGCTGTGGCTAGAGTTTTTTTCACCTAGTTGGGACACCAGCGGAGCAAATAGTGATCTTAGCTTCTAGTCTTTTCCTGGGCACGGTAGGAAGATTGTGGAGTCTGACGCTCCAGTTACATGACGAGGCGACCCTCACCTGGACGAACTTTGAGAGCCTCTTCAGGGCGGAGTTCGTTCCAGCGACAGTACGCTACTCCAGTGGCCTAGTACTCGGCGAGATTCACTGACCTCTCACGCTACTCCACCGACATGGTGCGGGATCAATTCTTCAGGGCTCGGACCTTTGAGCGGGGTCTCCGGCAGGAGATCAGAGTGTCGATGATATCACTCAATATCTCGACGTAGGCTAGAGTGCTCGAGCGAGCATTATTGGTGGAGAACTTCTTAGTTGAGCAGGCACCGACGGTGAGAGCCACCACCGGGCGACAGGTAGCCGAGTCTTCTGCAGCATGCAGTAGACAGATAACACAGAGGCCTAAGCGGGTCAGACCTTCCGGAGGATGACCCCAGGACACAGGGTCGGAGGTGCGGAGCTCGCGAGGCAGAGGGGGTCAGCTGGGAAGAAGGTTGTGCTTCACGTGCGACAGGCAGGGGCACATGGCTCGCAACTGCTCGACCCGTCGTACCAACAATCAGCAGACAGTCGAGGAACCGTCGAGGCAGCGGCTGAGGTTCGAGCGAGGAGGTCCGCAGGGCGGCGGACGTGGCAAAGGAGCAAGTCGTACAGCAGGTGGTGGACGACGGTTCGAGGTTCTACCACCACCACCCCCAGGTGGTCCACCCCGACCACAGGGAGTAGGGGGACAGGGGCGAGCACAGCTACAGCAGAGGCCTACGACCACGGCGCTCCGGAGATGATTAGAGGTACGATCTATATCTATTCCACCCTAGCAGCAGTACTTATAGACACAAGTGTCAGCCACTCTTTCATTGCCACGGCACTCGTTCGGAGCTCAGAGATTCTGATGGAGCTGTTGGCTCGATCCTTGCGATTAGAGACTCCTACGGGAGAAGATTCGACAATTACACACTGGTGCAGACAGTGTGAACTCACTCTAAGAGGCGAGAGCTTCGGCTGGGATCTCCTAATAGCAGCGTCGAGGTCGTACGACGTCATCTTGGGTATGGACTAGCTCTCCACATTTCATGCTCAGATCGACTGTTTTAGGCGCAAAGTGCGGTGTGTTCACGAGGATGGGATCAGGTTTACCTTTACTGGTGAGGAGGAAACCTCTGCAGCACAGGATGGACTATCTTGAAGGTGGGTGCAATCGATTACTTCTCAGTTGACTAGCCTCACCCTCGGAGCAGTTGACGTGAGGAGTCCGAGTTATCCTGTAGTGGTGGACCAGTATGCCGATGTCATCCTTGATGATGTTCCGTGACTACCTCCTCGTAGAGAGGTAGACTTTCACATCGGCATGTACCCCGGGACGACACCGATATCTACACAAGCATATCGGATGGCTCCCGTGGAGCTTCGTGAGCTGAGGGTATAGTTGGAGGACTTACAGAGAAAAGGGTTCGTAAGGCCCAGTGTTTCTCCATGGGCATCCCCGATCTTGTTTGCCAAGAAGGCAGATGGGAGTCTAAGGCTTTGTGTGGATTATCGGCCCCTGAATCAGGTGACCGTGAAGAACAAGTATCATCTGCCGATGATCGATGATCTCTTCGACCAGCTGAAGGGAGCTCGTTCGTTTTCGAAGATAGATCTCAGATCAGGCTATCACCAGCTCAGGGTACGGGACGAAGACGTACCGAAGACAGCCTTCAGATGTCGGTATGGCCATTACGAGTTCTTGGTGATGCCTTTCAGCGTGACCAACGCTCCAACAGTGTTCATGGGGATCATGAACAGGATCTTCCAACCATACCTCGATCGCTTCATGGTGGTCTTCATTGACAACATCTTGATATACTCGATGTCGGAGGAGGAGCACGCCACGCACCTGCAGATAGTTCTAGATACACTCCGAGAGCACCAGTTGTATGGCAAGCTCTCGAAGTGCCAGTTTTGGATACGGGAAGTCCACTTACTAGGGCATGTTATCTCGGAGGCTGGAGTTGCAGTGGATCCGACGAAGATAGAAGCAGTGCTCGCTTGGGAGTCACCCAGAAGTGTGACCGAGGTGCGGAGTTTCCTGGGATTGGCTGGGTACTACCGGAGATTTGTACCTGACTTCTCCAGGGTAACGGCACCCTTGTCAACCTTGACGAATAAGGGGCAGCATTTCTTGTGGACATAGAAGTGTCAGCAAAGTTTTCAGAAGCTGAGGCAGAGACTGACGAGTGCCCCTCATCTTGAGGCTACCAGAAGAGGGAGTTGGGTATGTAGTCTACTGCGACGCATCAGGGAAAGGACTAGGTTGTGTCCTGATGCAGGAGCGAGCAGTGATCGCCTACGGCTCACGGTAGTTGAGACAGCCCGAGCAGAACTATGCTACTCATGACCTGGAGTTAGCAGCAGTGGTCTTTGCGCCGAAGATGTGGCGGTACTACTTGATGGGCAAACGTTTTACAGTTTACTCTGATCACAAGAGTCTCAGATATATCTTCTCACAGAAGGACCTAAACCTGAGACACCGACGATGTCTAGAGTTCCTCCAGGACTATGACTTTGAGATAGTCTACACTCCTGGGAAGGGGAACATAGTAGCAGATGCGCTCAGCAGGAGGCCTGGTCTACAGCTGCTGAGTGAGGCGACGGAGCAGCTAGCCGCGTTACAGGTATCCTTTGTGGATAGAGATGGAGCAGCTTACCTCCAGTTTATGATTGTCACTCTCTCACTTCTTCAGCAAGTTTGGGAGGCACAGCTTGGGGACGTAGAATGCGAGGTCCGACATGCTCAAAATATCCTCAGGACAGGCTCCAAATGGATTTTCTGAAGGTGAGGAGCACGTCATCCTCTTCAGAGGACGCATTATGGTACCAGTGACGCTTCGAGAGGAGGTGTTGAGGGAGTTCCACACATCCCCTTTGGCGGTACATCCTGGAGTGGCGAAGATGTACTAGGACCTCCGGCGTCAGTACTGGTGGCCAGGAATGAAGAAAGCGGCGGTAGAGTTCGTTTCACGATGTCACACTTGTCAGCAAGTGAAGGCCAAACATCAGGTACCAGCGGACTTATCTCAGCCACTTGAGGTACCGGAGTGGAAGTGGGATGGTATCTCCATGGACTTCATGACAGAGCTACCACGTACGTCCAGGGGCCACGATTCCATCTGGGTGATCGTTGACCGACTCAACAAGTTGGTCCACTTCCTACCCATCTGTGAGTAGGGATCAGTAGAGAGCTTGGGACGTCTCTATGTTCAGGAGATTGTACGGTTTCACGGTTTGTCATCGACGATAGTCTCAAATCGCGATGCTCGTTTTACATCCCGCTTGTGGAAGGGATTGCAGGAGGCGTTCGGGACTCAGCTACGCTTGAGCACCGCCTTCTATCCTCAGACAGATGGTCAGACGGAGCGGACCATCCAGACACTCGAGGACATGATTTGTGCTTGTGTCCTCGGTTTTGGCCGCAGTTGGGAGGACCATCTACCCCTGGTGGAGTTCGCATACAACAACAGTTATCACTCCACCATCGGCATGGCTCCGTTTGAGGCCTTGTACGAGCGACCATACAGATCACCTCTTTGTTGGAGAGACCCAGGGGAGTCAACACTTATGAGTCCAGAGTTGGTACAGGCTACCACAGAGAAGGTGCAGATCATCCAGGAGCGAATGAAGACTGCACAGAGCCGGCAGAAGTTTTATGCCGACAGGAGACGGAGACCCTTGGAGTTTGAGGAGGGAGACCATGTCTTCCTGCGAGTCTCACCCCAACGAGGATTACAGAGGTTTGGCCAGGGCAGCAAGCTATCTCCGAGGTTAATCGGACCTTTCCAAATCCTCACCAGAGTAGGCGAGGTGGCTACCTTCTAGCTCTTCCCCCACAGATGCACCGGGTGCATAATATTTTCCACGTGTCGCAGCTGAGAGATACGTGCATGATCCATCGCACGTTATCGACTGAGGCGAGCTGGACATCGACGATGGGGCGACGTTTGCGGAGTTTCCGGTGGAGATAGAGGATCGACAGGAGCAGGTCCTTCGTGGGCGGTCGATTCCTCTAGTGCGAGTTCGTTGGCAACACGGGAATCTCCAGGAGAGCACATGGGAGCGGGATGCTCAGATACGTGCTCAGTACCCTCATTTGTTCCCCTAGTTTTGTTGTAGCTTCCGGGGACGAAAAGCCCTAAGGTGGGGAGAATGTAAAGACCTGAAAAATTCCATGTAATTTTTTTTCAAATTATTTGGGATTATTACGAATCTGCAAAAATTAACGGCGCGTGATTCCAATGCCCGGTGTGCCCGGAATGAATTTTTGGATTTTTTTTAAATGTACGTTCAGCAAACACGCGGGCGGCATCTTTTGAACCGGTGCTCAGATTAAAAATTTGAGGGCACCGTTGAATCCAGAGCGCCGGGATTCGCTTAAGGGGAGTTTCACTTCAACCGCAGTAGGTCGGGTGAAAAAGTTGGTTTTTGGCGCTTTTAAAGAAATAATAAAATAACATAGAAATTGTAATTTTATTTCTTTTTTTTCCTACCACCTGTTGAGCGGCGGTGGCGGGGACCACGGAGGTAGTCAGACATTTAATATGGGATATTAAATGCCCAGTTACTCTTTGGTTATGTAACCACCCCTCGTTTAATTAATGTGGCACATTAATTACGTCAATTAATAAACCTAATTAATTCCTCGGTGCGTTACTCACCCTTTTCCCCCTCTAATTAAATGTGGCTCGAGGTAGAGTTTTTGACACGGCTTCTTCAAGCAAGGAACCTCTGGCGAAGTGACGCGACACCTTCCACCGACGGAGACGGAAACTCAAGCGACAACCAACCGGGATCGATGAACGCCGACGGCTACATCAAACGCGGAATCTTCTTCCACCACCGCAATGTCTCCAAAGAATCTCGAGGTAAGGGTTGTCTTTTAATTCAAGAAATTCCCAAGATTCTTCTCCTCGTTCTTGAATTTGCGGGTGGTCGTAGCGGGGGATTTCGACGAGATTTATCATTATTTTAATGTGATGTATAAATTACTCTCACTTGTTATAATGCTAACGCGGAGGGCGCAGACCAAACGAACAAGGCCCTGACCCTTCGCCGCTAGATTTTTCATTGCGTTCTTCGGAGGCGGGTTGTTCCAACTTGACGAAACCTTGAAACCGAGAGGCGTGCAACGGCGGCGGCATCCCGGGAGAACCGTAGGCACGTCCGGAAGGAAGAACGGACCACCGGAGCTCACCCGGTGGCCCGCAGAAGATTCGTCGGCACGGCACCGGCGCAGCGGCACCACCGGCGGCCGGCGCTCGCCGGCCACGGAGAAGTGCGGCGTCGCGACGGACCTTAGGGGCGGCCGACGTGGGCCGGTCGCGGCGACGGCGAGACGGCGCGCCGTCGCGCGCCGCGTTGAGCAGGTCGCAGCTACGAAGTCACGACGGAGGGGCCCACTCCCTGCGGGTTCACGGGTGACGAGGCGGCACCACCTGGCGCCGCCAATCAAAGAGTCGAACGGCTCCTTTGAGTTGTTCGGTAGGCGGGTCGCACCAGCCAGCAGGGCGGACCGCCCGGCGGGCCGGGCCGGGTCAGACCAGACCGGGTCGGGTCAAACCCAAACCGGGTCGGGTCGACCCAAACCAGGTCGGGCCGGCCCATGCCAGGTTTGGTCGGGTCGGCCCGACCTGGTCGAACCAGACCCGGACCCCTCTCGGGCCCTGATACGCAAGGGTTATATCTTGCGAACCGGACGTCTGTTTGACAAACCGTATGCGGCGCTGGGATCCTTGAAGCGAGACTGTCCATTTGAGATACTCCACAGGAGTTTTGGAGGAAGTTGGAGTATGACCAGGTTGGATTGACTCCGAATCCAACCGGGGTCTCGGCACTAAAGTGCCAATAACTTACAGACCGGGCGTCCGGTTGACGCCCCGTCTGTTGCGTTGGAACCCTTATGACATGACGGATCATTGGGCAACTTCTACGTGGGACTTCGTGTCGGTTGAAATACGATTGATGGCTTGATGAGCAGTTTCTCTCAGAGACAAGCGTACTATGAGCGGGAATCCTGTGTCTGGCTGATGCGTGAAGAATGAAGAGCGATTCTGTGTGAATCAACACCGAGCGATTCTGTGTGAATCAGCACCGAGCAATTCTGTGTGAATCAGCACTCAGCGATTCTGTGTGAATCAGCACCCAGTGATTCTGTGTGGGTTTTGCACGGGTTAGTACATATCGATCTTGTGTGGGTCAGTAGCAGTAACTCTCGACAGAGTAAGATGATCTAGTCTTACGACTAATCATTTGTACTACTGTACTCAGTTATACCTGGTTTGAGCAATGTCTTTTGGTTTGTGCTTTGTGATTGAGATCATGCTTGTGCTTTTTCTTTGTGGAATTCTGAGACCTTCGGGGGTCTTTGGGTCCCTACTGGGTATTGTTATACTCACCCCTGCACGGGTTTCGCCTGCACCTTGTTGTGTCTTGTGCAAACGACGGGCAATCTTGACTGAGACTCGGGAAGCTAGGTCTTGACGGTGGACGAAGGTGCCGGGTGACGGGTGACGTGGAGAGCTGAGGAGACGAGTTGTACCTACCCTTCAAGTAGGATCCTCGGTGGACGATCTCAGGGGTTGTTTTCTCTTTTCAGTTAGGCTTGTATTCCAGCCCCTTTACTTTCAGTACACACTTTTACTACTGCAGTTTTACTTTGTGGTCGCATCTTTTTGTGTTCTTGGGTTGTGTGTTTGTACAGATTTAAAGGCAATGTCTTCCTGTTTTAGGGATACGTCTTTCTGGTGCTAGTCGTCAACCTCTGGCCTAAGGAAGGCGGGCTTGAGGTAGTCACAGCACGGGCCCCGAGGGACGGGTCGTGACAGTTGAGAGGATCTTCCACCCCCCTTCGCTGTTGGCGGATTGAGACCGAATGACGATCGATGATCAAATCGAGGTGAATCGACAGGCGGCGAACACAGCGGATCATCCTCATCATTAGCGAACGCATTCTTCACCAACGATCCATAATTGGGGTAAGACTCATCAATTGGCATTTTACGACCTTTTGATTAAATGATTGAGCATATCGATCTTCGATCTGCATCCTTTTACAGCCCTTGCATGTGCCCGAGTATTGGCAATTTAATTTAATTCAGTTGTTTTCTAACCTCGGGTCCCTTTTCTTGATCATTGGTCAAGAACGTTTGGTCAACGATGTTTAAGCCTTGGTTTTTGGAGCTTTTCCCCCATCGTTCTTCACGTTCTTCATCGTTAGACTACGGGATCACAATTCAACATTGTTGGGGCGGGTTCGAGTGCGATCAAATCCTCGGATTCGTTGTGGTGGCATGAACAACATGGGGATCAACGGTTTGGGAACGGATTGATAAACGAGCGGGATAGTGTTTGATGAACGAATTGAATCGGCACCGCGAGTGTGTATTTGTGATCGGAGGTGGATCGGGATCGGGTCGATAACCCCTATTTTTCCAATTGGCGTGCGGTGACGGCATTCGGTGTGACGAAGTCGGTTTCAAGCAAAGGTCGTGCGCGGAATCTCATGGCAGAGACTGCTCGGCGTTGGCGTGACGGTGGTCGGACTCGGATCTCCGACGAAATGGTCAGACATGGTCAACGCGGCGAGCGTTAAATATTATTATCATTAATAATAATAAGGGTGATGAGTTGTCGGATGTGGTCAACACGACGACTGTTAAATATTATTATTCAATAATTATTATAATATGAAATAATAATAATGGTGACAAAATGTGTGGTTGGATAGTTAAATTAAATGAGGAAATGGGAAGCGCTAATAGGGATGCGATTTTGAGTTAATGGGGCGTGGCCTATAACATCATGAATAACAATTATGATAACAATAGAAGAAAGAAAAATAATTTAATGGAAGAGGGTGAGGTACGCGTGATGAGGAGGCGGCTTGATGAGAGGATTTGAGTGTGGCCCTCGAGAAAAACTAAGAGTTTAAAAAAATATAATAATAATAATAATAATAATAATAATAATATAAAATTATTATTATTATTATTATTGGTTGTCAAATAATAATTCGTCTGTAACTCCGTGCAACCTCGATTTGATGAACTGTCAGCGGCAGCATGACCCTGACATCGAGACGGTCATTTTAAGACCGATGTTATACCTTTTTTGAACTCGTGTCTCGAATCAACGAAACACCCAATAATAATAAAATTATTATTATTACAAAATCTTATATCCGGCATATATCCCTCATACGGTGTTGGAATGACGAACCGTTCGTGACGCTGCGACCCTGAAATTAAGACGGACATTTCAAGACCAATTTCGGATATTTAATTCTGACATGTGGCTCGGGCCCACGAGACGTCGTTGAAGCGTGTTGCGGTGAAATGCGACTTTTTCACCGGGTGTCCGATGGAAGCAACTGAATAACCTATCTCAAGCGTTTTTCTATGAGGATCACAACGGTGTGATCCGTATATTTTCTTTCGGGATCGAGACGTGGGTCTCACGAGACACTATTTGTGCACAATGCTGTGAAATGCAGTTTATTCATCGGATGTCCCATTCAGGCGAATGAAGAGTCAATCATGTGTGTTTTTCCGCAAGGATCGCAACAATGTAATCCGTTTGGTTATCTCGAGCCGTTTGAGGAGGCATGTCGGTGAAACTATGTTTTTGCCCTTCGGACCAACGACGAGCATCGTGCGCTCGTCAGCCTTTTGGCCAGATATGTCATGTACTCTAGGAGTACACTGGCATGCCTAGGAGTACATGTACACAGTTTGCTACCTGAGTATGGCTGGGTACACGATCAGGCGACGAGGCAGGGTCACACGTCATGTGGGCCTCATACGCGTCGTGCACCTCATTATGAATCTTCTACCCCTCGTATCTCCTTTTTTTGTACTCGAATTTTGGTCTGCAAGTAGCATATCCTGAGTGTTTTTTAGTAGAACGTGATGGTGCCCTCCATAGTAGTTTTCAAGATACGATGCGAGATGTTTCGGGCATGACGCTTATTCAGTCGACGTCCGACGACAGTAGTGATCAGGCACTGGCATATCAGAGTATTCTGGGTGTAACCCTCCAGCAGAGCTGAGTTGTGGAGTTCCTCGATGTTCTGGGTTTACCCTCCAGCAGGGCTTGGTAGTGGCGTTCTCCGATGATCTTTCTGAGTTACCCTCCAGCAGGGTTGGGCAGTGCAGTTCCTCGATATTTCGAGTTTACCCTCCAACGGGGTTGGGCAATGGTGTTCCCCGATGACATCTTCCAAGCATAACCCTCCAGTCGGGCTAGGTAATGGAGTTCCCTGACAACTCACCGGACTTACCCTCCAGTAGGACTGGGCAGTGGCGAACCCCGATGACCTTCCCGAGTGGTACCCTCCAGTAGAACTGGGTAGTGGCGTTCCTCGGTGACTACCAGACGCATGAGGTGTTGGGCATCCCAGGTGGACTTTGCCTTGGAACTGTTGGTTATACATCTGCTTGGGCTGAGCTGTGAGATGGAGATCTCCTTACTCTCTCGTTTGAGTTTCTTTGAGTGAGCATATATATATCCTACTTCATTACTCACTCCTTGGTATAGTTACTCGAAGACGCGCGGGGTATACCACGTGTTTTCCGTGTTTAGCTTCTCGTGGTTGAATGAGTTCACTCTCTTGCTATAGGTAGTGAAAACTCAACGAGAAGTTCATCTTCTCATTGTGCCGAGCTCCTTGTGTTTGGACGAGTTCACTTTCACTCTTTTGTTAGGTTGAGTTGTACTCTCTTATTGTACCTTGTTCTATCTACTACTTTCCTCTTCAGTTGTATATCTTACTGCTCATCCTTCACCTTTTTCAGGACGTTCTACTGGGTATGAATATACTCACCCCTGTATGGGCTTCACTCAACACGTGTCGTGTCTTTTGCAGACGGCGGACAGGTCGATCGTGACTTCAGATGAGCTTAGGAATACAACATGCTTGGACCACATACGGTGATCGTAGCTTGGACTGCAAGAGTTAAGCTCTCTCAGTTGTTTACTCTTTTCCAGTTTTGTCAGGTTGTGACATTTCTGGTTTGAGCGTGTATTTTGCCCCTTTTTATTTTCAGTGTACACTATCATACTTCGTTCTGTTTAGTGGTTCATGCATATTTGGTATATTTATAACGTTATTGCGTTCTTCATTTCTTTTCCTCTACACTTTTGCATTGAATTGGTTGTGTGCATGTGTAGAAGTTTTTAGGCAAAGGTCTCCCCGAGTTTAGTGTGTCTTCGACGCTTGTCGCCACCCCTGGCCTATAAAGGTGGGCTTGGGTTAGTTGCGGCCCGAGCCCCAGCTTTGGTCGAGTCGTGACAATCGCCTCTTGGAAACCTCTTTAAAACACTTGATTCTATCTTTTGGTAAAACCAACAGGTCTTGGACATGGGAAAGATGTTTGGGAAGTGAATTAGACATAATTTAGAGAATCTACAAGACTTTAGAGGTGTGAAGAGGATAAGTGATATTTATGAGGGGAAAATAGTGTTTTTGATTATTTTATTCATTAATTCATTATTTTAACGCAAAAATATCAATAGTATTGATTATTATGACTAAATACAGTAACTAGAGCACATGAACTCAAACTAATTAGTGTTTACCTCATTGATACATCAGCCTTGACTCAATGCATTTATTTACTTATAATGTTAAGTAGCGTAAATTACCGTATTTCACTATTCACCAAGCTATCGAATATGTTAAATTTAAGAGGCATACCATAAAATCTTAAGATGTTACAATGTAATACTTTTTATTTATACAACTTCAAATAAAGATATATTTTTTAAATTGTTAAACCCTCTTATTATTTTGGGTATTTCCGAGTCCCACATCGGAATACTCCTGTATGTATTTCTCCTTCTCAATCTATAAAAGAAGGCATCCGCCTCACCTTGAGGTAAGGCGGTTTCTCGTTCTACATGGTATCAGAGGGAAAATCACATTAGATCTTTTTTTCCCTCCTCTCGGCTCTGCCCTACGTGGCACCCCCCCCCCCCCCCCTCTAAGTCTGCCCTACGTGGCCACCCCCCCCCCCTCATCTCGCGGGTCTGCCCTACGCGGCCACCCCCCATCCTCCCGGCTCTGCCCTACGCCCCCCCCCCCCCCAGCTCGACCTCGCGGCTCCCTCTGGCGGCTCCCTCCAGCGTTGTCTTGACATCGCCCCTTCGTCACGCCACAACCTGGCGCCCCCTCCCTCCAGCGGCGTCGCTCTCCCCTGCAGTCGCTCTCTCCTACGGCGCCCCTCCCCGACGGATACCCTCCCTCCAGCATCGCCTCCCTCAGCGGACTCCCGCAGCGGTTCTCTCCTGTCGTGACCCCGCCCCTCCTGCAACCTCCTGGCCCGCCCCTCTCCCGGCGCTTCCCAGTCCGACGTCATCTGGCACCGGCCTCTAGCGGTTTCCCAGTGACACTCGGCTCCCGCCCGATGCGGCTCCTGACTCTCGCGGCCCCGCTGCCCGACGCGCCTCCTGTCGCCCTCCCGCGCTCAGCCCCACCTCTCGTAGCTGTCCACCCACGCAGTCGCAGCACCGCGCGCGCGCCTCCTATCCACCAATTCGGCGCTACCCAGCCCGCCTCCCTGCGCTCCCAGCAGCGCTTCCAACTCGTGGCACCCTCCATCGGCCTCCCACTTCGGTCGTCGTCGCCCACATTGTCCCGACAATCACAGCACCCTCCATCTGACAATCGAACGCCTCTCCCGACACCTTTCGGTTCCTACGTCGACTCCCGACTCACGACACCCTCCAGCGATGCATCACGGCCCTTCATCACGCTTCATCTGTGCATCTGTACACCCACCTGAGATGTCATCCCTTGCTTTGTCATCGGTTTTGTCACACGTCCATTCCCCTTTATCCAACACCCGTTACCGAACGACACTCTCGGTAGAAGAAATTGCTTGGATACAATCTTATTGGGCGACTGTGCCACCGTCCTCTTCTCCAGCCCCCATTGCTCAGACTGACAGCTCTACTGCATGTGTATCTCAACAACCCACAGCATGGATGTTAAACTCTGGAACATCGGAACATCTCACAGGGGACTCTGGTATGTTCACTACCTATCATCCGTACACTGGTGCATCTACAATTACAATTGTAAATGGATCAACAATCCCCATCATTGTATTTGGCACATGCCACTTGACCCCGTCTATTCGCCTGGATTCGGTTGCTCATATTCCTCAAAGTCCCTTTAATCTTCTCTCAGTCAGCAAACTCACCAAAGATTTAAATTGTGTCGCTACTTTTACTTCTTCTAGTGTTGTTTTTCAGGAGCAGATGACGAATCAGGAGCTTGGTCGAGGCCATCTTCGGAATGGGGTGTACATGTTTGATACCCCACCGTATCTCGTTTGCTCATCTACCTCAGCTCGTGCTCTTGACCTACATTCTCGTCTTGATCATCCATCGGCTTCCATCCTCCATAAAATGTGCCCCCAATTCAGTTCTCACCTATCATTCCATTGTGAATCCTGCAAGTTTGCTAAACATCATCGGGTAACATATTCTCCTCGACAGGAACCACGTGTAGTGAATCCTTTTGATCTTGTTCATACCGATGTATGGGGTCCTTGCAGGGTTCTGAGCCAGTCTGGGTACAGTTATTATATCACCTTTATTGATGACTACTCCCGCATGACATGGCTTTACATGCTTCGTAATCGGTTTGAAGTATTTTCTACCTTTCAGACCTTTTGCAATGAAATTCATACTCAATTATCCACCTCCATCAAATGTCTCTGCTCCAACAATGGACGTGAATATTTATCTACTTCCTTTCAACAGTTTCTCAAGGATCACGACATCATTCATCAGACATCTTGTCCTGATACACCTCAGCAGAATGGAGTGGCGGAGCGAAAACATCGTCATATTCTGGAAACTGTTTGTGTCCTCCTATTCCACATGCAGGTGTCACTCCGCTTTTGGACCGATGTCATCCTAACAGCAACCTACCTCTTAAACTGACTTCATTCTTCTATCCTTCAGGGGGAGACTCCTTTTCGGACTTTGTTCTCCTCTCTCCCTCCTCACTCACTTCCAATCCGTGTATTTGGATGTCTTGGTTATGTCCGTGACACTCGTCCCGGGCTCTCCAAACTCTCTCCCAAATCTCTTCGTCGCATCTTCCTCGGATATTCATGCACTCAGCGCGGATACTGGTGCTTCTCTCCAGACCTACGGCGTTATATCACCTTTACTGGCGTCTCATTTGTTAAAAGTTCTCCATTCTCACTTCTCTCTCCCCATCCAGATACAGACATCGATGATTGTCTTCCACTCATCATCCATCCTCCTCCGGTGTTGCCTCCTGCTGCTCATCAATTTGGTACGGTCTGCTCTCGTCGCCCATCGACTGTGCCCCCCATCCAGGCCGAGGAGACCATTGTCCCAACTTCGTCTGATGCTCCTGCAACGCCACCAGACGACCTGCCCATTGCACTACGAAAAGGTACTCGCTCTTGCCAAAACAATCCTCTATTTACATCTTCATACAAAGGTATGTCAGCTCTGGAGACGATATCTATTCCCCGCACAGTTGGCGAGGCCAAATCTCATCCGGGGTGGTTGCACGCAATGAGAGATGAATTGCAGGCTCTGGAGGACAATCATACTTGGGATCTGGTTCTCCTCCCTACCGGTAAACAGGCGGTCGGCAGCAAATGGATTTACACAGTCCGTTTGAACGTCGATGGCACTCTTCATCGACTCAAAGCCCGACTTGTGGCAAAGGGTTTTGCTCAGACGTATGGTGTCGATTATTTTTGACACCTTCTCCCCAGTTGCCAAGATGGCATCCGTTCGATTATCCATTTCTGTGGTCGTTCATCATCATTGGTCACTTCATCAACTGGACGTCAAGAATGACTTCCTCCATGAATTTCTTGAGGAAGAGGTTTATCTTCAGCAGCCCCCCGACTTTTGCGCCTCCGGCTACGGGTCCCAAGTCTGTCGACTACGCCACTCTCTATACGGTCTCAAGCAGTCCTTTCGTGCTTGATTTGACCGATTTAGCACCGTCATCACCGACTTTGGGCTCTCCCGAAGTATGAAGGATCACACCATGTTCTACAGGACGGCATCCACTGGTTGCATCCTATTGGTCGTGTATGTGGATGATATCATCATCACCGGGAGTGACTCTGCTGGTATCGCTCACCTCAAGGGGCATCTTCACCAGCACTTACACACCAAAGATCTCGGCCCTCTCACATACTTCCTTGGCATCGAGGTCTCCCGTTCTCCGGACACAATCTTCCTTTGCCAACGGAAATATGTTTTGGATATTCTACAGGATGCTGAAATGACACAAGTCCCCGTCGTTGACACTCCTCTTGAGCCTGGGGAACGGTCTCTCTATGACTCATCAGAACCATATTCACACCCAGAGCGGTATCGTCGACTGGCGGGCAAACTCAACTATCTCACCATGACTCATCCCAACATTGTCTGCGTTGTTGGCAAAGTGAGCCAATTCATGGCGCATCCGACCACCTCTGAGTGGGATGTTGTACTCTGCATCACCAAATACATCAAACGAACCTTTGTCTGTAGTCTTCGCTACTCTCACCACGCTCATCAGAATATTGAAGTCTTCTGTGATGCTGACTATGTTGGTTGTCTTACTACCCGAAAATCTACTTCTGGGTTTGTCGTGTTCTTCGCAGGCAACCTCGTCTCTTGGCGCAGCAAGAAACAGACTGTTGTCTCGATCCAGTGCGGAGTTTGAGTACTGTGTCATTGCCACCGTCACTATGGAGATCCTTTGGCTTCAACAACTCCTCCAGGAGCTTGGCTTTCCTCGGCAGATATATGCTCATATCTGGTGTGACAATCAGGCAACCACCAAAATTGATTCGAATCTCGTCTTCCATGAACGCACGAATCATATTGAGGTAAACTGTCACTTTCATTGACACCACCTAGAGCACAATCATATCAGCTTTAGTCACATCCCGACAGCGGACCAGCTTGCTGACATCTTCATCAAAGGTCTCTCAAGGGCTCGCTTGGCCTCGCTTAGTTCCAAGCTGGGCATCCACAGTATCTACGACCCAGCTTGAGCAGTGTGTCTGGCCTTATCTGGTGTCATCTTTCTTTTTGTGGGACTCGTGGTCCAAGCTGGGCATGTCCAGCTTGAGGAGTGTTAAACCCTCTTATTATTTTGGGTATTTCCAAGTCCCACATCAAAATACCCCTGTATGTATTCTTCTTTCTCAATCTATAAAAAAAGGTCTCTGCCCCACCTTGAGGTAAGTCGGTTTCTCATTCTACATAAATGTAGCTCAAAGACCTTGTGGGGGATCTCGACATTTACATAGTGGCTCAAATAGAGGTGTAAACGATGCACTAATACTCACAAGCTACACGAGCTCACCTTAAAGAATACTCAAATTTGGGTTAACTTTTTTCATGTGGGGGCTAGAACTCAAGCTACTCAAGTATTAACTCAATCTAAGTTGGTATTAAAATACCTTAATCAAACAACTCATGAGCCTAATTATTATATATTTTAATATATATATATATATTTCTTTTAATATCTTTTTATTTAGTTTTGAGCTCAAGCACCAATCTCGAGTGCAAATTAGAGCATGTAATTAAGTCAACCATGAGCTTAGAATCAGATTTATGAGTATTTTAATGAAGCATAATCCCTTAGTTAGACCATGAGTTGAGTTTGAGCTTTAAAAATATTACTAGGTTTGAGCCAACTCAAACATCAATTTCAAGTATCAAGCATAGCTCGAGCTCGACTTGGCTTGATTACATGCCTAGCCTCGACTTAGGCTCGATTACTCCAATGGTTTTTGTTTAAGATTGAGTCCACTGTTTAAGATTGGGTCCACGATAGATAATTCAAAAGCCCAACATAGCCGGAAGACTTGCTTAAGAATGACCCAAATATTGACCTGGAAGACTGCTTAAAGAAGATTTGGGGAGGAAGCCTGGTTGTTTGTAGATCCATGATAATACTACAAAACTCTTCTTTTCTACGTGTAGGTTCAAACCCCAAAAACTCTTACAGTGATTGATAGGTTAACCTGAAAATTGTAGGTTTAGGTTCAAACCCCAAAACTCTTCTTTTCTAGGTGTAGGTTCAAACCCCAAAAACTCTTACAGTGATTGATAGGTTAACCTGAAAATTGTAGGTGTAGGTTCAAACCCCAAAAATCTTCTTTTGTCTAACCAACTGAAATATGAAAGATGGACTCTTTAAATAAATGTGTACATTCGATTTGTATTGTTCTATAATAAAATAATAAAATTTATTTATGTAACATTGTAACCAATATGGCACATAGATTATATAAATTCAATTTTCTAACAAAATTTTATGAAGCATTTTCTTTGTTTTCACATTAATTCGTTAGTTTATTGTTGTACTTCTACATAAATAATAAAAAACCTGCTACAAAGGCAGAACAAGATTTACGGAAAATCTTGAAATAAATTTAATACACAACATAATCACTTGGACATCCAACAATAAAATGTGAAATAAATGCAGTTTAATAGCATTATTCATAGATTAAAAACAAGCACACGAGATTAACTATTTTAAACAGCTTACCCGGCAGTTGGACTGTGTCGAAGCCACTGCATTATTCCCACACAGAAACCATCCACGGGAGGGAATTCCATTTCAGGCCGTGGATTCAAGAGCTGCAGCACGTGACTGTCGGATTAAATTCTTGGTTGACGGCAATCCGGCAACCACGGCCTCTTCAACGCCACACTCGTTGGTCCCCCTCCTCATCTTGAAGTACCCATCCTGCCACTCACAAACCAAAATTAAATATACAAAAGAAAAAAACACTTTCCAAAACCACACACAACGGAAGATGAAGGATTCCATACTTCGCCCCACTCTCGATTCCACTGGTTCACAAGGATCTGCACCGACAGTAAATGACACCGTTTAGATATCCTGGGGCTCAAAAACAGAGGGGGTTAATGCCTGTATAGCAGCATGTATTTATTACCCAGTAATCCTCTCCGTCTTCAGTGGAGCCCCATCCAATGAGCTTCACCGCGTGCCCTCCAATTACATTCCCTGCGACATGCCTGTAAACACCCGACTTGTAATGTGCGAAATCCTCATATACAGTGAAGGACACCTCAACAGGTCCATTCGTGTACACTTCCGCCATGATATCCCGGGGTGTGGACCCAAGTTTATATGCACCTGCACTATAGTGTTTGGATTCCCACCAGAGCTCATTCTTGTCCATGCATCGCCTCTCACACTTTGGGGTCGGATACGGAGGCTCGCAGCCAGGGTGGGAACACCCAATTTCATCGAAATACGGATCACACGATTCAGTGACAACACCACTCGTAACCAAGTATTGCCATGCACTAAAAGGAGAGCCCCCGTCACAGCCGCCCCCGCACAGAAAGCCGCAGCACGCCAAGAGATCATTGACGGAGAGAGAGATGTTCTGAAAACAAAAAAAGGGAACGGGATGAGTATTATGTACATATCATGTCATCTTTTTTATCCAACGGTAGGGAAATTTACGATGCCAAAATGGATGCAGAATCTATCCGAGAGTGACTCGACCGCACCAAAAGCCCAGCACGACCCACAGTGACCCTGGTCTTCAGCATATGGACCAGGAAATCAAGGCAGGAAAATTAAAGCATCATCAATTTGTCTACTCTTGTCTCGCTTTTAGAAAAAAATTTAGTATGCAAAACCAAGTGAACTGACCATAAATTTTTCCAATGTTGCTGCATTGAGCCCAAGCTTCCCTTGCATCAAACTGACTTGGCAGTTCTAAAGATTTTGGATGAGATTTTACAGGGAAACTTCCCAAATCAAGCAAAGGAGGTGGTTTTACTCCAAGAAGGTGTTTGAATTGTGAAACCTGAAAATGGGGGGAAACGAAGTCATGCTAGGGAATAAAACAACAGTAACCACCATATTTTTCATGCATTTTCAGTTCTTAAATAGAATTATACACTGTAATTGAAAAATCGAGGATTCATGTCAGCTTCCCATCCAGCCCCTGGATTTGAATTTATCAAATTAACAATTGACTCCTACATAGCCATATAAAAAGACTGGGATTAGTAACCAGAACTTGAACCTACACACACACACAGCACAGCACAGCACCTCTCGTGCCATTCACAATGTGAAGTACCTGAAGTATATCAGAATCTGGCATTATCCGACTAGCCACTTCCACCGCAAGAACCTGCAGAATATATATATATAATCGATTTATATATATTTACTGCATAGTAGGTAATAAAAACATATCCTGGCAGCTGAGTATTTTAGATCAAAAAAACAAATACAATGCATGCACATAAAAAGGATAATTGATCAATATGTGTGTGTGTGGGAAGCGGACATTTCGGATCACAAAAACAAACACAAAGCATGCACATACGAACAATTGCTGAGATTTGACTTAAATTTGAACACTTACATATTAAAAAATCACTCAAGAGGCTTTACAAGAAAATTGAACCATGACCGATAAGATGGGGACTGCAACTCCAATCAGGAGGCATCTAGAAGAATGTAATAAAATTGTGCGACATTTGATCCGTGTAGTCAAACCCATTTAAACAGGTTTAAGGCTTGTTTGTTTTGTTGTGTTGGATCTAACTGATATGGAAAAAGAAATAAAACATGAGGATCAAACCATTTTGCTTTGGTCCTTCCTTGATTTATCCTATACCTGTCTTAAAGAAAAAATGATGTATGATAAGGATTCACTGCCATTAGATGAAGTGCAATCTACCTTTTATGCTAGGTGAGTGTTTTCGATATTTAGATATTTCTGTAAGGTTGGTCAGCCTTATCACATGTGTTTGAAATTCCAGATTCTCTCGTATCTTTTGTATCAGCTTCCCTATAAATAAAGCCCCCAGCCTCACTTGAGAGGTACGATTTTCTGATACTCTTTCTACATGGTATCAAAGCAGGTCCCAAACCCTAGCCCCTCCCCCATATTTTTCTCCTAGAGAGGAACTCTACGAGATTTTCCGCAAGGGGTTCTGTCACCGCCCCTTCCCCAGACTGAGCAGCACGAGACACGCAGCCCCTCCAGC
Source organism: Viscum album (assembly GCA_963277665.1). Taxonomy (NCBI): domain Eukaryota; kingdom Viridiplantae; phylum Streptophyta; class Magnoliopsida; order Santalales; family Viscaceae; genus Viscum; species Viscum album. The sequence goes on from OY728157.1 coordinate 1,782,933,906, forward strand.
TGCGCTGCCCCCCTCAGCCACACGGCCCCCACCCAAGCCAGCCACCACCTCTTCTTCTTCAGTCACGGCGCGTGCTTCCGAGTGCAGCCCGAAAGTAATCCCTTTCTCTTCAAGTCCAAGGGTTCTCAGCCACCCACAAGAAAGCAGGAGACGACAGATCCGCTTCAGTCAAAGTCGTGGGCCTCCTCATGCAAGCAGCCCCTTCCATGCCACCCTGTCCCGACACCCCCCGCTGCGTCACCCCCTGCTGGCTTCTATTTAATTTTCTCCGAGGCCGCATTCTAGGCGCACGTCCCTTCCTGTCGGCTCTATTTTCCTTTCTGCTGCACACTCCAGGAGCACCAGTAAAAGCTGCGCAGCCCCCTGTCATCCAGCCCCCACCCAGCCTCGTCCACCATCACCAAAGTTTCTGCTGCTGCCCGGAACTCCGTTGGGCCTCTTCACTACTGCCCGGATCACTGTCAGGCCTATTTGTTGCTACTCAGATCATCGTCAAGCCCCCAGAATCCCTGTCAGAACTATTTACTATTGTCCAGCTCTCCATCGAGCCTCATTATTGCTGATTACCAGCCTCTTTCGGGTCCGCAAGTCGGGCACCATTTCACCCGGCCTTTTTGGTTCCGCTATTCGGAATCCGTTTCACGCAGCCTTTTTGGGTCTACTATTCATGCACCATTTAACCCGGCATTTTTAGGACTGTTATTCGAGCATCGTTTCACCCAGCCTTTTGGATCGAAAAGTCAGGCGTCGTTTCACCCAACCATTTTGGGCCCGTTATTCAGACACCGTTTAACCTGGCCTTCTTGGGTACGCAAGACAGGAGCAATTACACCTGGTTGTTTTGAGGTCGCTCGTCAGCCGTCGTTTCATCCAGCATCTTCAAGCAATTGTCATCATCAGCATGGGAGTTCTACAGTGGTCATCTCTTCTTCGACAAAGGCATTTTTTTCCTCAATCATTTCCCTCACGCAAAGTCCACACAAAGGAGGTCGGCTCACAACAAGGGGGCGGCGCATAGGATGACGTTCTGTATTTTAGTCTTTATCAAGTTGAGCATGTCTAGCATAAAGGGGGTATTGGGAGTGTCTTTGTTATGTATCCAAGCTAAGTAAACCCGACTTGAGGGGGGTGGGGGTGTTAAGTATTTTAGATTTTTAAATATTGTAAATTTAAGGTGTTTTCATGTTGAATTTGCCTTGTTTAATATTTCGGCCAATTTGATTCTACATCCATGCAATTTTCTTTGATTTATTATTATGCTCAATTTTGATACTGGATTTAATGTGTTTATGTGGGTTGATCCTTCTGGTTGGGTTTGTTGCATGGATCTCTTGCTTGGGCCTGGTTAATGGGTCGTGGCATGGTCTATCTCCTCAACCCGCTCCCCATTGTTTTTCTTCACCTACACCTGTTTCCCTCGCCAGCTCATTTGATCTGTTTGGCCTGCCATCCTTGGTTGTCAATCGCCTTGCCGCCCTTTTAATCCCAGCCCTCCATGTGCTCTGGTTTGGGCGGTGGATACGTTTGGCCATTAGGGTTCCTCGTGTGTGGCGGTTCCTGGTTGGTTCGCCCGTTTCGAGGGACAACGGTGTGTCAGGGGAATTGATCACCCATGCACGCCCGGTGGTTGCCATTCGACCTGGCTTGCTCCTCGCTCCTGGTTGTCGACTCTCGTTTGGCGAATCCCTAGCTCGCCCCGCTGATTTCTGCTTCCTGTGAGATCAACTACCGGCCTATCGTCCTCCTCGGCTACTCCTCTTACGCCGCTCATGGTGGAGTGTTGATGATGCTCCTTCACGTAGAAGAAGTGTAGTCCTTCGCTTGATCCAAGAGCTCCCGGAGAAGTGTGAATCATCAAATCCAAAGGGGCTCCAACATCACGAAGAGATCAGGACCGCTGGGGAGCTACTCTCTCCGGCTTATAAGTATTATGCTTCTTTGTTTTTTTAGTTCTTGAAAATAGAGTTTGTTATCGCTTCTGTTTTCTTGTTATTTGTATTGATGGTTTGTTACCTGTACCGTTTCATTTTTTGAGCTTAATAAAATGCGTGTGGGGATGATGTTTTTGTCGTGCACGTAGGCCCCAAAGGGACCGAAGCACGTGAAATATGGTGTTCTTCTTTATTGTCTTCTTTCTTTCTTTGTTCGACTCAATCTGTATTGTTTATTCTGGTTGGAATCATTCTTTGGTTGTATTGTTCGAACCATTTGAATAATATTTAAGTTCTGGTTTCTATTTTAATTCCGTTTGTTCACACTCGTCTTAAATCGGTGCAATTTTCCTGATATACACTTGCATAATTTACATTATTACATGTCTTGAATTTCAACTTCATAAACTTAAGAGAAACCGATTGCATATTTGGTGATCTTAACTATTTTTTGGGGTGCATGCTTAACGTTGTCCCCAACGAACTGATATCAGAGCACCCGTATAAGTAATGGCATCTGCGAAGTATGAAATTGAAAAATTTGACGGAGATAATGATTTCAATTTGTGGTGAATTAAGATGAGGTCTCTGTTAGTTCAACAGGGCCTCATGGATGTCTTGCATGGACCAAAGAAACCTATTGCATCCCTCACTGTTGATGGTCAGACCTCTACTACATATCAAGATATCCCTCCTGACATTCTTGTTAAGGCCCATAGTTCTATATTGTTGTCTCTTGGTGACAAGGTCCTTCGGGAAGTTGTCTTTGAATACTGTTGTTGGAATATGGCTTAAGTTAGAAAAACATTATATTACATCATCTTTAGTTGGTGGACTTAAGAAACATCGCATGTTCACCTTTAAAATGCATACTGGTGTTTCCATTAAATCTCATTTGGATGAGTTTAATAAGACCATGTTTGATTTGACCAACATTAATGTTACTATTGATGATGAGGATTAGGCAATAACACTCTTGATTTCTCTTAGACAATTCCTACAACACATTGGTAGAAACTACGATGTACGATCGTGACTCTGTTACCCTTGAAGAGGATAAATCTACCCTGCTTTCTAAGGAGTTACATTCTAAACCCAAAATGAAAGGTGGGGCTAAGAGTCTATTTACCAGAGGTAGGCCAAAGTACAAGGGTAAAAGGAAAGAAAAAAATAAAAAGGGAAGAACAATAACCAACCCAAACCTAGGTCAAAGTCTAAGGATATAACAGTTGTGTGTTACAATTGTGGTCAGCCCAGGCACATAAGACTCGAGTGTAGAAAACCTAAACAAAATCCTAAGGTTGAAGAGCCTAGACATGCACTCACCGATGAGTAGGTTCTGGATTCAGGCTGCTCTTTTCACATGTGTCCTAGAGAATCTTTCCTTGAGTTAGTCGAGAGAGTAGAGGGAGATGCAATCTTAGGCGATAACAGAAAGTGTAAGGTTCAAGGAAGAGATTTTGTTCTTATAGAATTAGATGACCATTTTGTCATCACCCTACTAGATGTTAAGTGGGTCCCTAACCTTCACACAAACTTGATTTCTCTTGGTATTCTAGACTAGAAAGGGTATGTCTTTAGGTTTGAATCGGGATGCCATAAGATCTCCAAAGGCTCTAGAACTATAATCAAAGGATCCTTAGTTAATGGACTTTATGTGTTGAATGGGAAGACCCATTCAAGGCAGGTAGGCAGTGTGTATGTCAGTAATGTTGATAACACTTTGTCATGGCATAGGAGATTAGGGCCATGTAAGCTCCAAGGGCCTCGAGGAGTTGGGTAAGCAAGGGCTGCTAGAAAATGTTACACCAAGCAATTGTAAAGATTGCATCATGGGTAAGTAGAGGGTTAGTTTTGATATGTCTTTTTTTAAGACTGCTCAAACATTACATACATCTATTCTGATTTATGGGGCTCTGTCAGAACCACATCTCATGGTAGAGGTTCCTATTTTGTTACCTTCATAGATGACTACTCTAGAAAAGTATGGATTTAAATACTCAAACAAATTTGATGTTTTTAAAACGTTTAAAACGTGGAAACCCCTAGTTGAAAATCGGATTGGAAAGATAATTAAAGTCGTGAGAACAGATAATGGTCTGGAGTACTTGTCTACTAAGTTTGTCCAGCTATGTCAATCTGAGGGTATACCAAGACATCGGGCTATTAGGGAGCCCCCCCCCCCCCCCGACAAAATGGGCATGTTGAGTGCATGAATAGAACTATTCTTGAGCGAGTCAGAAGCAAGCTTGCATGCTCGGGCCCACCTAAATCTTTTTGGGCTAAAGTTGTCACAGCGACAGTGTACCTAATTAATAGGTGTCCATCTACCGCTAACCAGTTTAAACCGCCAAATGAACTGTGGCATGATAAACCACCTTCCTATAACCACCTAAGAGTCTTTGGGTGTACTGCCTAAGCCCATATTAAAACCGATAAGTTGGAACCAAGAGCCCTTAAGTGTGTTTTCATGGGATACCATGATGATGTTAAGGGATATAAGTTGTGGGTTGACAAACCTGGATACCAAAGGTGTATAATCAGTTGTCTTTCATGAATTTTGTTCTCCTAAATCCAAATCTGTCACGCATGATAGTGATGGTACAGCCCATAATGAGGTTGTTGATCCTCATCCTTCGACTCAGTCTGAGGCTGTTGTTGAGCCTCCACCTATTCCTCAAAGTGAAATCCGAAATGAGTCCAGTTCTGATTCAGACTCGGATTCTGAACCTCCTAATGCTAATAGTGATTACCAGTTGACTCGAGACAGAGCTAGGAGGGTCACTAGACCCCCTGCCCGGTTCAGCCAATATGATATGCCTTCTTTTGCCTTTCATGTTGCCCAGGATCTCATTGATGATGACTCTCAAACCTATAATCAAGCCTTGAATGACATAGATTCCAAAGAATGGATCTTTGTTATGGATGAAGAGATGAAATCCTTGAATAAAAATCATATTTGGTCTATTTTTGATAGACCTCCTAATGCTAAAGTCATTGGGTGTAAATGGATTTACAAAAGAAAGGAAGATGATGTTGATGAAAATAAAATAAAATTCAAGGCCATATTAGTGGCCAAGGGTTACCTTCAAAAAGAGGGTATTGACTATGTTGAAATTTTTTCACCAGTTGAGCATTCTTCTATCTGGCTACTTCGTGCTTTTGCTGCTTTTAATGACTTACATAAAACAATCAGATGTGAAAATTGTCTTCTTACACGGTGACGTTAATGAGAAATTGTACATGAAACCTCCTGATGGTTATCAAAAGAACTTCAAACCTAACCAAGTCTGTCTTTTAAATAAATCCTTGTATGGTCTAAAACAAGTATCTAGACAATGGTATAGGAAATTTGACTCTTATGTTGGATAACCAATTTAACAGGAGCTAACATGATGCTTGTGTTTACTATAAATGTGTTAGAAACTACATGTTTTTCCTACTTTATATAGATGATATGTTGGCAATGTGCAATAATATGAAGCTCATTAATTCTATTAAGTCTCAATTGAAGAGTGTTTTTGAGATGAAAGTTTTAGGAGCAGTAAAACAGATATTAGGTATGGAAATTACAAGGGACAAATCTGATAAATTGTTATACTTGTCCCAAAATACTTATATCTTGAAAGTACTAAAGAGGTACTTGCTTGAGACCATGAAGCCGGTTAATGTTCCCTTTGCTCAACACTTTAAACCGTCTTTAACACAAACTTCTGCTTCCGCTGTTGACATTGAACATATGTCAAAGATCCCTTATGCCAACATTATTGGCAGCTTGATGTACTCCATGATTTGCACTATGCCTGACATAGCTTTTACAATTTTCATTCTAACCAGATTCATGGCCAATCAAGGGAAACCTCATTGGCAAGCCCTAAAATGTTTACTTACATATGTTTCACATACAGCTGGTTTGTCTTCATGTTTTGGTAGAAATATAAATACTGATGAACTAATTGCTGGATACGTAGATGCTGATTGTGCAGACAATATAGATATTAGAAAGTCACTTTGGTATGTCTTCACTATTTGTGGAGGACTCATATCTTGGAAATGCAACATGCAATCTGTGGTTGCTCTTTCAACCACAGAAGTTGAGTACACCGCCTTGACCGAGGCTGTCAAGGAGGCTTTATGGTTAAAGGGTTTGGTTTCTGAACTCAATTTATACAATTTTGTCATTACAGTTTTTTTTTATAGTCATTCAACTTTGCATTTGTCCGAACACTAGGCCATGTGAGCCAAAAGAATTGCCTAAAGATGGGTAAATAATATTTAGTTAAACTTGGAATCCTTGAAAATATATCCTTTTGTAAGAATTGTATTGAATTTGCATGTTCTAATTGATTTACAAATGAAACTAATAATTTGTTGGTTTGTTATTTGTATTTGCAAGCTTCATATGTTTATAACCTGCCAAGTCATATTGCCCTTGTTTATTGCTCATTCTCAGTTTAATCCTACGTGAGACCTGTTTATTCTAGCAAGAAGTATTCTGCCTTGTTTAATCTTACGTGCAGTTCTTGTTTAATCTGACGTAAATCCTCTTACCCTTTGGTTTATTCTTCCATGGATTCTGGCTTTATCTTCCGTGAGATGCATTTTAATCCTACGTGGCTATTGCACGCGTTTGTTTAATCTTACGCGAGTTTAATTCAATCTCACATGAACTATTTGGTCGGCAATTCAATCTCAAGTGCCCTGCTTCTTTTATGGTTTAATCAGACGTGAGTTGTTTTGCCCTGCGATTTATTCTCACGCGGCACTTCACACCGCCTCTATTATTTGTTGTTGTCGTGTGTCCCTTCACGGCTATTTCGGGTTGTTATGGTCGAGCTGATCGCGGTCGTCCACCTGTATTCAGCTGTTACATCGCAGCCTTGACTGCCAAGTCTTCATGATTACCCTTGCAACTTGGTTGCCCTGATGCTTTTAGACATTCACACCATTGGGTTCAAACCAGAGAAAAGAGAGAGCTTGAGAGAGTGAAGATCGTTGTCGGAGCTGGAGTTCGCTGTCCCTGTTGGACAGTACCTGTAGAGACTAGTCGTTCCAATGCACAGCTGATCCTGGAGTTGATGTTCGATGGAGATCCCTGACTGGAACCTGCAGGGAGCTCCCTTCTTGTCTGTTGTTCTACATTCTTGAAAGTCTAGCCGAGAACCTCTTCAAAGATTGGAAGCCACAACATGTCGGTTGGTAGATCTGAATGGTATGCAAGTGTTTCCTGTTTTCTTATGATTCTTTCATGCATAAGCGCTTCTGACTAGTATATCTCTGTGTTTGTTCGTTGTTGCTACTCTCGTATTTTGTACTTGTATTGAGCATTAATAAAGCTAGGATAGGGTGGTATTCTTGTTGTGGATGTAGGACCAAACTGGTCTAAACCACGTTATATATGTGCATTCTTTTTCTTGCTTTCTTTTCTATTCTTGAGTCGCCCAAATCGTTTATGCTTCTCCTGTTCTTCTTGACTTTGATTTCTAGACTTAAAACCAAACACAAATTTAGTGCTCCTTGGGCTAGTGAATGAGGGTGTACAACTAGCATTGTCCTCAACAATTGGTATCAAAGCCTCCTGAAATTTGCAATAGCATCTTCTAAATACGAAATCGATAAGTTCGACAGAGAGAATGACTTCACCCTTTGGTGAATCGAGATGCGTGTGTCAGGATGTGCTTCACGAGCCCAAGAAGCCTGTGGTTAGTCAGTTCACTGATGGAAAAACTACGCCCACCATCATAGATGCCTCTCCTGAAATTCTGATGAAAGCACATAACTCCATTACTTTGTGTTTGGGTGATAAAATCCTACATTAGACTGCTTATGAAACCTCCATTGTTGGTATATGGTCTAAACTTGAGAAATTGTACATGATTACTTCATTAGTTGGTGCATAAGAAACATAAATTGTATAATTTCAAGATGCATCCTAGGATCCCAATCCGGGCACATCTTGACGAATTTAGTAAGAGTATGTTTGACCTAACTAATATTAATGTTACCGTAAATGATGAAGACCAAGCTTTAATTACGTTGACCTCCCTTGATAGCGCTTATGATAATGTTGTTGATGTTATGTTTTATGGTAGAGATTCTTTGAGTTTAGAGGAAGTTCAATATGCCTTGCTTTCATGGAAATTGTGTGGTAAACCTAAGGTTAAGCCCGAATCAAAGAGTAGTGGTTAGGGGTCGATCTGAATTTCGAGGTAAAAAGAAAGGTAAAGGGAGAAAGAATGGAAGGAGTCGTCGTTGGGACCAAGTTGACTAAAGGTGGTTATGAAGTTGTTGGATGTAAAAAGTTATTTGGATGGATTGTTTTTTTTTTTTTTGTCTTAGCAAAAATCACCTCACTTTGTTATAGTTTCCAACAATGGTGAACGGGCAGAGTTGGAATTGGATGAAGAGGATCGGACAAAATTTTGTTAGCCAAGTCCATCAGACGTACCAAAATTTGTATAGATGTTTTTGGTATAAACACCATCGGACGAACTTTTGATATAATACGAAGTTGTGAAACGCAGTTTGATAACGAGGATATCAGACGTACAAAAGAGCTTGGACAAAAAAAAAGGTCTGATGAAGTTTTTGTAATGAAGTTAATCAGTCGAAGTTTTTGTGCTGAAAAGTTATCGTCAAAAAGTTCGGACAATCCAAAATTTGGCGATGTTTTGTTGATCTAAAGTTCTCAACATCATGAGTTGTGAAACCTTGTGATCCAAGCTTGGGTTGAAAGGATGAGAAATATGTTTTAGTCGAAAGGGGGAGAAATTTGATTGTGTATAAAATGTTTTATACTACGATGTTCTAAGGAAGCAATGGAACGAAGTTTGTGTTTGAAGTTTCATGAAGGTTGGAAGTTGTGGGTGTACAAAGTTTTTTCATTTATCAAAGGAAAGTTGTTGAAGAAGTGTCGTCAGACAAAGTCCCTCGGGCGTACAAAGTTTCATTTTACTAAGTCCTGTCAAGCACATTGAACGGACAAAATCAGACAAAGGTTTGGCAGAGTTTTGGTTGAGCTACTATAAGAGTTGTTGAGTATGCCATGTAAGAGTACATTCGATGTTTAAGAAAGTTTGGAAGTTAAGACTTTACGAGGTTTGTGTTTGGAGTTTCTGAAGTCTGTCGAGCAAAGGAAAGTTGTTGAGGTTTGAAGGGATGTTGATGTTGTTTGTATTAGACGAATATTTTTGTATGAAATCTTCGGACGAACAAATCTTGTGAAGTTTGACAAACAGAAGAAAGTTGTTAAAGTGCTAAAAGAGAGGATGGTGAAGAACGTCATCAGACAAAATCTTCGGACGAAGTCCATCGGACAAATGTTTTGTATAAAGTTTATCAGACAGAAATTGATGAAGGAAGACAGCGGGCGGAGAGTTCTGATGCAATTAATCGGACGAAGGGACTTTGGAAAGTCTTTCAAGAAATTCCTACAAAGTTTGTTAAATAAGAATTGGACGAAGATTTTCCGGACAGAACATTTGTTAAAAAATTCTTACCAGACTAACTTACAGTGAAATAATGTTTTTGCTAGTTTGAAGTTCTTTACGAAGTTTTCGTAAAGATATTAAATGTGACAATGCTAAGCAGATCGTTCAAAGTTCCAAATATCACCGGAGAAAGATCTGTGATTCTCGTCGAGTTTGAAGGAAGGTTATGAATATTTGAATTTGTGAAAAGTACTCAGCGAGAGATTTAAATTTCAAGTTTTCATGAAGTGGGAATGTAAAAGTAGAATCTGGCCTTTTCTCCCAACCATGCATCTATAAATAGGATGCAAGTGCAAAGTTTTTAATGGTACTGTTCACGCGTGCAAAAGTGGAAATGTTAGAGAATTGGTTTCGGGCAGAGATACGGGACGAACTTCTAAAGCCAGAATTCGAGCATGAAAGTTTTCAATCAAGAAATATCTTGGTTGAAGAAAAAGAAGTTGGTTTTGATCATAAGTGTTGCAATCAGATGCAACGGACCAACAAAGTTGTCACCGGACAAACTTTTATAACTAAAATCGAATGGACAAAAGTGTGAGGAAGTTGTCACCAGAGGAACTTTCCGGAAGGACAAAACGGACAGAGTTTTTCATTACAAAGTCCAAGAAGAAGTACCCACCCGCTGCTAGGTAAAAAGGTGAAGAAAAAGTGTTTTGCAAGAATAGCAAAAGTGAAGTCTGTAGCAGCACAAGGACAACATTCTGAGCCTGTTGGTGAAGGCTTCTAAAAGTTACAAAATCTTTGTTACATCTTTATCTATGCGGAAAGCACGTGCACTGTAATTTTGATAATAGTGCAACGCAAGTGTGAGGATATTTCCTACTTAATGTAACCACATAAAATAATTGTTTTCTAGTGGATTGTGTTGTAACACCCTGAGATTTCATAGTACGTTATCTCTTCAAATAAATTCGATAACTTGCGGCACACGCAACACCGAGTTCGAGTGAACCACAACATACCAAACTAGTCATTCAAAAAGCGGTTATGCATAGGCGTGCCATTGGCACCTTCATCTAATCTAGCGTTTGACTACACGAGAAATAATCCTCAGTTTGCGAGATCCACGTCTTCATATGTGTGGCAGAAAATTTCGGGAAAAAAAACCTGTAAGTATTTTTTCTAATTTATGATCACCCGGGCCAGTTGTAAGAACTCGGATCTTCTTTTCAGGTATGCTTTCCCTTTTCTGGAGTTTTTTAAGAAAAATGAATTTTATGGAAATTTTCAAAGTACACGCCGTGTACTTTTTTCCGGCTCGAAGTCGTGTGTTGGCCGTGTCCGGGCCACACACACGGTGTGTAAGGGTGAGGTGGAGGCCGGTTAAAGCGGAGTACGGAAAACTGAAGTACACGCCGTGTACTCAAGAAATACACGCCGTTTATTTTCTTTTTTTTTCATTAAACGGACCGGGGTCGCGCCTAACCCCCAATTTCATCTTCTTCTCCAGATTTCGTCCGCCCGAGAGCGACCGTACGGCCGGACCTTCGACGAGCTCCCGCCTCTTCGTTCGTTCTCCGATTCGAGCGCGGTCGATTGCGTTAGAATCGCAGCGGTGAGCTCTCCCTTCTGCTTGAGTCTTGTTTCTTGATTTCTCCTGGTTTCCAAGTTATCGTAGGTTGAGTGTTTTGTGCGTTTTCTCAGATCTACGTCGTTCCAAGGGGAATCTGTCGTCGTGGTTCACATATATCGATCTCCTAGGATCGAGGTAGGTGGTTTGTGTCTTTCCGTAGAAAGTTGATAAATATTTTGTGCAAATTTCACCAATACCCTTGAACGGGGTATTGCGTGTTCCTGTTTTGCCTTTGTTGTATTGTCTGCCTTGCTTGATTGCTAGAGTAGATATTTTGCCTGTGATTATGGTAGCTTTACTGTACTTTGGATGTTTGCTATGCTTGTTCTGCCTGTTTGGCGTTTTGCCAGTTGTCATGCTTAGCCGTAGGACAGTGGAACTGCTACCTTGTTATGCTATTGAGTCTTAGTTGATAGTCAAGTAGTTCTTGGGGTTTACTTGGACGATGTACACGCACGCTGAGCATGTATTACCTTTCACTCAGAACTGTGAGAACCTAGAGTAGTAGACCAAAGGGAGAATTGACGGAAGGGCTTCTCCAGAGTGTCTTTTAATTACGATACGAGACCACAGGGGGAATTGACGTTGAGTGATTCCTCAGAGAGTCTGTAGTTCCTCGACGCGGGCCACAGGGGGAATAGACGTTGAGTGCTTCCCCAGAGAGCCTTTAGCACGATACGAGACTATAAGGAGAATTGACGGTGAGTGCTTCCCCAGAGAGAGTATTAATTTCATAGCTAAACTAGAGGGGTGAGACTGTGTGTGCCTCCTAGAGGGTTGCTAGTACTTGTAGGTTGAACCATAGGGGTTAGGCTGTGAGAGCTGCCCAGAGGGTTACCTGTTTTCTTCTTGTTGCTGGCTGTTTACTTGTGTGTTTTATTCATTAGAAGTGCGGATTGTAGCTGTTTGTGCTTTCCTGTTTACTGTTTCTTGTTTTATTACTTGCCTTATATTCATTGACTGTTAGGCACAAATCTTTGGGTGATTGCCTACTGGGATTGTATCTCACACCCTGTTTGAACCATGCTTTTGGGCCCAAGCAGACTATGTTGCTGCAGGTATAGATAAGGGCAAGCGCCCTTCTACTTCAGGATCTTGATTGCGCTGAGCTGGAGAGCATGGGACCGAGCCGGGGCTCGCGATGCTGAGGAGTTTATTTTGTTTTTCTTCTGCACTTGTTTTCAGTTGTATTCCAGCACGTTGTTGTGTTTGCTGCTTTCCATAGATACTTGTACCTGCTGCATCATTGTCATCATTGCTATATATATTCATTGCTTTCGCTGTTTGGTTTCTGTTGTTATGCATGTTGTTACTGCTTCCGTTGTTGACTGTTGATTTTCCGCTGTATACCTTACCAAATGAGGGCATAGTTTCCCCACCGACTCACCAATGCCCCCGCTGCTAGTCGGCAGCCTCTGGCGTTCGGGGAAATGCGCTTGAGGTCATGTGGCGAACCGGGTACGGGGCACCAGTGAAGGGGCTCCGGATTCAGGTCATTACAAAGTGGTATCAGAGCAGTTCTTTTCTCTTGCTTTACTGTTTGGAGACTTTAGCCAGGGATAGGACGGATTCGGTACTTGGTATTAAGTTGTGCTCGGGAGTAGCTAACTCGTGTACAGGGAAAGGCCATACTACCTCGTTAATTGCGGTTTGCTGGTTTTGAGTTTTTATGGTTGATATGTTTTCACCTAGAGTGATTCGCATGACTTGTGCGGTTATTGTTTTGATATTTCGGTTCTATTTCTGTCGCAACCCGATGAGATGAGGGTATGCCATCTCATGCATTATATAGGCACTTTTAGAAATCACATGTCATGCATTCTTGCCATGTCATCTAGGGTGCATTAGCGATTGCATGATGTTGTGATGGACTCTGTGTAGATTATGCATGCTGTTGTGATAGATGTTTGATAGATTCTCTGTTGTCATGTTAGAAAACTGTTTGTTTTGTTCCTTGCTTAAAATGAACGCCAATTTTTGATTCTTGAGGTGCTATGGGCCCTCACAGATCGGAATTTGGCACCTCTCTGCCTTGTTTTTAGTGTTTCTGGGAGTCTGAGCAGTTTCTGAGCTACTGCCCAGAAAAACCCAGAATACACGGCGTGTACGTTTTGGATACACGTCGTGTAGTTTTCAAGTCGTGTCACTGACCGTGTAAGCAGAACACGGTGTCGTGGAAGTAACTTCGGGAACACGCCGTGTACGACAGGTACACATCGTGTGAGTTCGGAGCCGTGTACCCGGCCGTGTCACTAACAACACGGGCTGGGGAAGCTCGGGTAGAACACGCCGTGTCCATAGAGAACACGCCGTGTAGTCCTGTCCAGGTACCCGGCCGTGTCACGAACAACACGAGTCGGTCTTAGCTTCTTTTCCACACGCCGTGTTTGTTCGGAACACGCCGTGTAGTCTTGTCCAGGTACCCGGCTGTGTCACGAACAACACGGGACGGGGTCACCTTACCTATACACGCCGTGTTTGTTCGGAGCACGCCGTGTAAGGTTCAGCCGTGTAGACGACCGTGTGCTTAACAACACGGGCCGCCGAAGCCTTGTCTAGTACACGCCGTGTTTGTTTCAAACACGCCGTGTAGTCTCGGGTTAAGTCGGACCGTGTGGGTTAGCCGTGTAAGGGACTCGGGCAGGGGAATAGTTCCAAGTACACGCTGTGTGTCGGGGTCAACACGTCGTGTAGTTTGAAGTGTACACGACTTGTAGGGCAGGAGTACACGTCCATGTCTGTGGTTTAGGAAGACACGCCGTGTAGTTTTTATACACACCGTGTAGTCGAGTTTTGTAAACTTGTGTGTTTTTCTTCCCCTGTTTCCGTTTTGTACTCTTATGTTCTTTGTCCTTGTTTTCCTGATCTAAGGTGTTCTTTTGATCTTTCAGAACTATGCCTCCGAGACGTCACGGTCGTACGTCTGTCGTCGGGCAGTGATCAGACGCCGGACAGGGCTGATCATGGACTTCCTGCCGATCCTCCAGTCGGGCCAGCCTTGGCACCGGCTGTCATACCGGTTGCAGGCGCTGACGCGCAGTTCAGGGAAGGTTTTATGAGGATGATGCAGGCCTTCCAGGGAGCGCCGCCTCCTGCCACGTCTATGGCAGATTTGACGCGGGTTTTTCAGCAGCAGCATCCTCCCACATTCTCGGGGGAGGGAGGACCTCAGGCTGCAGAGTCATGGCTGGAAGCCATGCTAACTATCTTCGAGCATCTGGAGACGCCTCCAGAGAGGCGGGTCAAGCTCACCACCTACATGCTCCGAGACTCCGCCAAGAGGTGGTGGGACGTGATCTCACAGGCGGGTCAGCAGCAGGCTATGGCTTGGGAGGAGTTCCAGCACGTGTTCTACGACTACTTCTACCCGGAGACCCTGAGGGTCAACCGAGCCCGAGAGTTCATGAGCTTAGAGCAGGGTATTCTTTCAGTCATGGAGTATTCCGCTCGTTTCACCGAGCTGCAGCGCTTCACACCCCTCCGGGATGGGAGTGGGGTGTTCCTAGCAAGGAAGTTTGAGGATGGTCTCAGGCGGGAGATCCGCTCACAGGTGAATCTCTTCCAGCTGACTTTCATTACTTCCATCGTCAACCAGGCACTGATTGCGGAGCGCAATCTGAGAGACTCTGGAGCTGCGAGCCAGGGCGGTTCTGCTTCCAGAGCTAGTTTGCCTCCAGATGACAGCAAGAAGCGCCATAGAGAGCCTACACGCGGTGATCCGAGGAAACGAGATGCATCGTCAGGCAGTCAGGTGGTATGCTACCAGTGTGGTCGGTCAGGGCACACGAGGCCGCAGTGCCAGAGGGACCCCGTGGAGTGCCGATCTTGCGGCAAGATGGGTCACCTTCAGCGTTTCTGTCAGGTTTTCTCACCAGCAGCTAGTGACCGGGGTTCTTCCATGACTCCTCGTTCAGGAGTAGCCTCACCAGTCTCTCACCCGTCAAGGAACTGGAGTTCTTCCGGCCATTCGGGCCGAGGTGGAGGTCGAGGCTGTGGCGGTCAGCCACCAGTCCCTCAGCACTGGCAGGGAGGTTCAGCTCAGAGTGGTCAGGCAGGGGCGCAGGGCCGTGGTGCAGGCCAGTCTTTCGCCGTGGAGCAGACTTATCAGGAGCAGGATCCCGACCCTTCTACTGTTCGAGTTACGATTTTAGTAGCCTAAGTTTTATCTTCAGCCCTTTTCGATACTGGTGCTACGCATAGCTTTATCTCCGTGGCTGTTGTGGAGAGCCTTGGACTCTGCGTCTTTTCTTTTGCCGACTCGTTGACACTAGACACACCTTTGGGGACGAGGACATCTAGTGTACGCCAGTGTAGAGAGTGCCCTCTCGAGGTTGCAGGGTATCGCTTCTTATGGGATCTCTATGTCCTAGAGATGACAGAATATGATGTCATCCTTGGCATGGACTGGTTGATTCCCTTCCAGGCAGTCGTCGACTGCTATCACCGCAGAGTGAGTTTCGTCTCACCAGAGGGTGAATCTTTTCTACATAGAGGCGAATGGGACGTTCGGGCGAGTCGGGCGGGACTCGAGCATCTTGGGCTAGGAGGGGTGACGGCCCAGATTGCTAGTCTTTATCTGGATGATCAGGGGACTCCACAGTTGGATTTTCCTCCAGTGGTGGATCGCTTCAGGGACGTCTTTCCAGAAGACTTTTCAGGTTTACCTCCGGAGCGTGAGGTAGACTTCTCTATTGAGCTCGTGCCAGGAGCGGCACCGGTGTCCATTCCTCCCTATAGGATGGCCACACCTGAGTTGCAGGAGCTCAAGAAGCAGTTGGAAGGGTTTCATCCGACCCAGTACTTCTCCTTGGGGTTCGTCTGTCCTGTTTGCAAAGAAGGCAGACGGTACCCTTCGGCTTTGTGTGGATTATCGGAAGTTGAACCAGTTGACGGTCAAGAACCGATATCCTTTGCCGAGGATCGATGACCTTTTCGATCAGCTTCGAGGAGCCCGGGTGTTCTCGAAAATCGACTTGAGGTCCGGTTACCATCAGTTGTGTTGCGGAATCGTCGGGAGACACAACGACAGAAAATGAGAAAACGAAAGAAAGGAAAAACAACAATGAACGCGGCGATTTACGTGGTTCGGGAAAAATCCCTACGTCCACGGGAGAGGCAGAATTTCACTATGATTCGGGAGCACAAAATTACAGACGATTTCCAAATATAAACCCTAGCCCGAAAATGGGCTACATATGAAGAAGACGGTCCACCGTTCTGAATAGTAGTCCGCGTTGCAATAGTGATTGGCGGCTCACTTTGTCAAAAGTGCTACAGTGTCTACCGGCTGGAAGTCAAAAGCGCTACAGTACTGTTGACCCCGAAGTCCGCACTGCTACAGTACCTGTCGGTGTCGGTCGGTCAGCTCCGCTACAGTGGCCAGAGATGCTACAGTGCCGAAAAAAATGGGCCGGGGACCTTCGGCCCCCGGACCCCCGAAGCAGGGGCGCGTTGCCCCCTGCAACCCCCAACAAGCTCACCGCGGAGCTAGACCCGCGATAGTTGCGGGCCACAAGCATTCGGCCCAACCGGATCGGGCAACACCAATCCAACAATCTCCCACTTGTAGCCTGATCCGCTGCACTGTTATGCTTTGATGCAACTGATGAAGACAACTTACTTAATCTAAGTTCTTCCTCTTCTTCACTCACCAGTGGCGTGCTTTCACAGATTCATGAAATACAAACTGTTTTCCTCTTCTGCTCCCATCAAGTCATCCATCATTCTACCTCTCATCCTCCGTTCATCAGTGGAGACCAACAGAGGCACAGCAGTGCCTCAACTTCTGTATCACCATAGGCTTTGTCAACATGTCTGCCGGATTGTTGGTTCCACAGATCTTCTGCAAGGTCAGCAACCCATCCTGTATCAAACCTCTGATGAAATGGTACTTCAACTGAATGTGCTTCGTCCGGGCATGAAACATTGGGTTCTTGGCAAGATGTATAGCACTCTGACTGTCACAGTGCAATACATTCTCCTCTTGCTTTCTTCCCAATTCATCCAAGAAGTTTTTCAGCCAAACCATCTCTTTCCCAGCTTCTGTTACAGCAATGTATTCTGCCTCTGTGGTGGATAAAGCCACCACCTTCTGCAACTGTGATATCCAACTTACCGCAGTTCCTCCACAGGTAAAAACATAACCCGTGGTACTCCTCCTGCTGTCGACATCGCCTCCAAGGTCAGCGTCCACATATCCCTGCAATGAAGTTCCTTTCCCAAAGCACAGAGATACCTCATTGCTGCCCTTCAAATACCTTAGTATCCACTTCACAGCTTCCCAATGTTGCTTTCCAGGGTTAGCCATATACCTGCTCACAACTCCCACTGCATGAGCCATGTCAGGTCTAGTACAGACCATGGCATACATCAAGCTTCCAACAGCTGATGCGTATGGAACTTTTGTCATGTACTCCACCTCTTCTGCCGTCTTCGGTGATTGCTCCTTTGATAGTTTGAAATGACTCGCCAATGGAATAGAGACTGCCTTTGCTTCCAGCATGCTGAATCTTCTCAGCACCTTCCCAATGTAATCAGCCTGTGACAACATTAATGTTCCAGCTGTGTGGTCTCTCTTGATCTTCATTCCCAGAATCTTGCCAGCTTCTCCAAGATCCTTCATTTCAAACTCCTCAGCCAACTGCCCTTTCAGCTCATTAATCCTCTGCATACATAATCCTGTAATGAGCATGTCATCCACATACAGAAGTAATATAATGTATTCATCACCGAAAGATTTGGTGTAGCAACACTGATCCATGCCACATCTTCTATATTCATTTTTAGACATAAATGAATCAAACTTCTTGTTCCACTGCCTCGGTGCCTGCTTCAGTCCATATAAGCTCTTCTGGAGTTTGCACACCAGGTCTTCATTTCCAGACTCTACATATCCCTCTGACTGCTGCATGTAGATCTCTTCCTCCAAATCTCCATGAAGGAAAGTAGTCTTGACATCAAGCTGCTCAAGGTGCAAATCCTCTGACGCCACAATGCTGAGAACCACCCGGATGGTGGTAAGCTTTACTACTAGTGAGAAGATTTCAGTGAAATCTACTCCCTCCTTCTGTTGAAAGTCTTTCACCACCAGCCTTGCCTTGAACCTCCTCTTTCCATCATGTTCTTCCTTGACCCGGTAGACCCACTTATTCTGCAATGCTTTCTTTCCTCTTGGCAGAGGTGTCAGCTCCCAAGTGTTGTTCTCATGCAATGAGGAAATCTCCTCCTTCATAGCCAGCTCCCACTTGCTCGACTCCTTCAGCTGCATTGCTTCTTCAAAGCATTCTGGTTCTCCACCGTCAGTCAATAACAGGTAATGCAATGATGGTGAATACCTCTGCACGGGCCTTCTCACCCTTGATGATCTCCTCAACTCCACTGGAGTAGTAGGTTCCACCGGTTCGGATCTCTCAAGCTCAGACACACCTTCAAGCTCCACTTGCTTTTTGCATTCTGATTCAATGTTCCCATTTTCATCTTCAACTGCATGGCGATCTTTGTACATGACACCTTCATTGAATACCACGTTTTGGCTCCTGATGACCATCCTGTTGAGATCATCCCAAAAGCGATACCCAAACTCCTCACCACCATAGCCAATAAAGAAACATTTTTTGGACTTGGCATCAAGCTTGTCCCTTGCATTAGCATCAACATGAACATATGTTAAACTGCCAAAGACTCGTAAATGTGAGAGTCTTACCACCTTACCAGACCAGAGTTCCTCGGGTAGACATTCCCCCATTGGCACAGAGGGACTCCTGTTTATGAGATATGTTGCCATATTTACTGCATCAGCCCAAAAGGTCTTAGGTAACCCCGAATGCAGCCTCATGCTCCTGGCACGTTCATTCAGTGTCCTATTCATCCTTTCTGCCACACCATTCTGTTGTGGTGTTCCTGGGATTGTCTTCTCCCACCGAATTCCATTTTCAGAACAGAATTCCCTGAACTCCTGACTGTCATACTCTCCACCATTGTCAGACCTCAAACATTTCAACTTTGCTCCTGACTCGTTCTCCACCATGACTTTCCACTTCTGAAACATCTTGAACACATCAGATTTATTCTTCAGAAAGTAAACTCATACCTTGTTGAGTCATCGATGAATGTCACATAATATTGTGACCCTCCGAGGGATGGTACTGGATGGTACTGGTGCAGGCCCCCAAACATCTGTATGCACCAGGTCCAGCTTTCCAGTCTTCGGTGTTCCGCCTCCTTTTGCAAAGGACACCTTCCTCTGCTTTCCAAAGATGCAATCTTCACATAAGCCTACTTCCACCGACTTCAGCTCTGGTAGCAACCCTTTAGTTGTCAGCACCTTCATCCCCTTTTCACTCATGTGGCCGAGTCTATAGTGCCACAGTTGAGAACCTCCGATAGCTTCCAGTGATGCAGCCATGTCCATGCAACTTTCTGTCATGTTGTACAGAGTGCCATTGTTTGCTCCCCGAGCTATGACCATAGCTCCTTTGGTGATCTTCCATGCACCACCAGTGAATGTGGTACTCAACCCTGCATCATCAAGTTGTCCCACAGAAATGAGATTTCTTCTTAAACCAGGGATGTACCTCACGTTTTCCAGAACCAGCAAACTCCCACTGTTGGTCTTGATCCGTGCATCTCCTTTCCCCACAATCTGCAAGGGCTCGTCATCAGCAAGATGTACCTTGCCAAAATTTCCAGAAACAAAATTGTTCAGGAAACCCTTCTCCGATGTAGAATGGAAAGACGCCCCAGAGTCTAAAATCCAAGACTCCATTGGTCTGTCTACGCTCAGCAGTAGCACGTCATCAGTTCCTTCAGCTACCGCGTTTGCTCCACTGGTTTCAGGTCCCTTCCGGTTATCTCTACACTCCTTCTTGACATGTCCTTTCTTCCCGCATGTCCAGCAGGTAGGACCGGACCCCTTTGCCTTGTCTTTGCTCTTTCCTCTTGATTTCGACCGTCCTCTACGATTGTCCCACTGTGGGTATCTTCCTCTTCCTTCAACGTTCAAAGCAGAACCAGAGAATCTGCCTGATTCTCTTCTTCGAACATCCTCACTAAGGATCAGGTCCCTTATGTCTTTCAGAGCCATCTTCGTATTCCCCGAAGTGCTGCCCACAGCTGTTACAGTTGCTTCCCAACTTTCAGGTAACGAAGATAATAAAACCAGAGCACATACCTCATCACCAAGGTCAATGTCCACCGATGACAACTGACTTATGATGGTATTGAACTCGTTGATATGATCTGCAACAGGTCTCCCTTCAACCATTTTCAGGTTGAACAATCGTCGTATCAAATGCACCTTGTTTGCCGCAGAAGGCTTCTCATACATATTTGTGAGGGCTTTCATCAGGTCCACCGTCGTCTTCTCCTCTCTGATGTTGAACGCCACGTTTTTGGCCAACGTCAGGCGCACAACACCCAGAACCTGTCGATCCAGTAGCTCCCACTTCGACTTCTCCATGTCCGCTGGCTTCACACCCAGAAGTGGCAAGTGCATCTTTTTCTGATAAAGATAATCATCGATCTGCATCCTCCAGAAACTGAAATCAGTTCCATCGAAGCGATCGATCTTCACTTTGCCTTCATCCAGAGCCATCGTTGGAGAATTCCGAACTCACCCTCTGATACCAGTTGTTGCGGAATCGTCGGGAGACATTACGACAGAAAATGAGAAAACGAAAGAAAGGAAAAACAACAATGAACACGACGATTTACGTGGTTCGGGAAAAATCCCTACGTCCACGGGAGAGAGCAGAATTTCACTATGATTCGGGAGCACAAAATTACAGACGATTTCCAAATATAAACCCTAGCCCGAAAATGGGCTACATATGAAGAAGACGGTCCACCGTTCTGAATAGTAGTCTGCGTTGCAACAGTGATTGGCGGCTCACTTTGTCAAAAGTGCTACAGTGTCTGCCGGCTGGAAGTCAAAAGCGCTACAGTACTGTTGACCCCGAAGTCCGCACTGCTACAGTACCTGTCGGTGTCGGTCGGTCAGCTCCGCTACAGTGGTCAGAGATGCTACAGTGCCACAAGCATTCGGCCCAACCGGATCGGGCAACACCAATCCAACAAGTTGCGCGTTAGACCATCAGATAAACCTCTGACAGCCTTCAGGAGCAGGTATGGTCTATACGAGTATACAGTCATACCGTTCGGTCTCACGAACGCACCTGCAGTTTTCATGGCACTGATGAACCGAGTGTTTCATCCTTATTTGGACTCCTTCGTCGTGGTCTTCGTGGACGATATCTTGTTGTACTCTCACACTCGACACGACCATGCCACACATCTTGAGATCGTTCTGAGTACACTGAGAGAGTATCGGCTTTATGCTAAACTCTCGAAGTGTCACTTCTGGATGGATCAGATTCACTTATTGGGTCACGTCATCTCAGAGGCAGGAGTAACTGTGGACCCAGAGAAAGTGAGATCTGTAGTTTCCTGGGAGCAGCCGAAGAACGTTTTTGAGATACGGAGCTTCCTAGGGCTGGCTGGATACTACAGACGCTTCATTCAGGACTTTTCTCGTCTAGCAGCACCTTTGACAGGTCTGACCAAGAAGGGGGCGAAGTTCTTATGGTCAGATTCTTGTGAGTCAGCCTTTCAGGAGCTGAAATGGAGGTTGACGTCAGCACCGATACTAGTCTTGCCAGAGCCAGGCAAGAGCTACACTGTTTACTATGATGCTTCAGGTATCGGGCTGGGAGCTGTGCTTATGCAGGGAAATGGAGTCGTTGCGTACGGGTCTCAGCAGTTGAGGCCACATGAGAGGAACTACCCGACGCACGACCTGGAGTTGGCAGTTGTTGTTCATGCTTTGCGCTGTTGGAGACATTATCTTCTGAGAGAGCACTTCGTGGTCTTCACTGACCACAAGAGTCTTAAGTATATCTTCACTCAGCGTGATCTGAATCTGAGGCAGCGCAGGTGGGTTGAGTATCTACAGTCTTTTGACTTCGAGCTTGCCTATACGCCGGGTAAGGGCAACGCAGTGGCTGATGCGTTGAGCAAGAGAACTCAGATTCATGCAGTTCAGGAGGCCAGCAGTGAGTGGCAGCTGATGGCTCTGTTCTCTGAGATGCATCTAGAGGTGCACGACAGACAGGGACAGACCTTCCTATCTTCTGTAGTTGTTACCTCTACACTTCTTGATCGGGTACGGATGAGGCAGCTATCAGACTCAGAAGGCTTAGTCCTGCAGGAGAGTGTATCAGGAGAGGACCCTCTTCCCGAATGAACAATGGGCGAGGATGAGATCTTGCGTTTCTAGGGACGCGTATGGGTGCCAGCAGACATACGCGAGGAGCTTATGCGGGATTTTCATTCCTCTGTTTGGGCAGTTCATCCTGGCGTCACCAAGATGTATCGGGATCTTCATCGCCAGTACTGGTGGCCAGGTATGAAGAAGGATGTTGCTGGTTTTGTCATGAGATGTTCTACTTGTCAGCAGGTGAAGGCAGAGCATCAGCGGCCAGCAGGCCTTTTACAGCAGCTACCCATTCCGGAGTGGAAGTGGAACGATGTCGCGATAGACTTCGTGACCGGGTTGCCGAGGTCGCCTCGAGGGAACGATGTTGTTTGGGTTGTCGTCAACAGGCTTACGAAGGTTGCTCACTTCTTGCCGATTAAAGAGACCTTCAGTGTTGATGATCTGGGACGACTTTACATCTGGGAGATCGTTCGTCTGCATGGAGTTCCACACTCCATTGTTTCAGATAGGGATGCGCGCTTTACCTCTTGGTTCTGGCAAGGACTTCAGAAAGCCTTGGGTACACAGGTACTTTTGAGTACAGCATACCATCCCCAGACTGATGGTCAGTCCGAGCGCACGATCCAGGTGTTTGAGGATATGCTCCGAGCTTGCATCCTAGACTTTGGCGGTTCTTGGGAGAAGCATATCCCTCTGGTGCAGTTCACCTACAACAACAGTTTCCAGACGACCATTCAGATGGCACCATACGAGCCTTTGTACGGTAGGTCATGTCGATCACCGTTATGCTGGCCGGAGGCAGGAGAGGCAGCTTTGTTGGGACCTCGTCTTGTTCAGGAGACTTCATAGCAGGTAGAGCTGATTCGGAAGAGGATGGCTACAGCGCAGTCTCGACAGAAGTCTTATGCTGATCAGCGGAGACGACCTCTGGAGTTCGAGGTCGGTGATCAGGTTTTCCTGCGTGTCGCACCGAGGTTGGGACGCAAGAGGATTCGGAGACAGGGTAAGCTTTCACCGCGGTACGTCGGGCCGTTTGAGGTCTCGGAGAGAGTTGGGCCGGTCGCCTATCGGTTGCAGCTACTTCAGAGGTATCGGGTCATGCACGACGACTTCCACGTCTCTCAACTCCGACGTTACTTTTCAGACCCGTCTCACGTTTTTCAGCCCGAGGAAGTCGAGCTTGAAGCGGATGCATCGTTCGAGGAGCATCCTATCCGGATTGTCGATCGCAGTACGAAGGTTCTCCGCAGGCGGTCTGTTCCTCTGGTACGGGTGCTATGGCAGCACGGGCGAGTGCAGGACGAGACCTGAGAGAGGGAGGCCGATGTACGATCGCAATGGCCGGAGCTGTTCGGGGTTTTTTTCTTCTCCGTCTCGTTAGGGAAATTCGGGGACGAATTTCTTTAAGGGGGGAAGTTTGTAAGAACCCGGATCTTCTCTTCAGGTATGCTTCCCCTTTTCTGGAGTTTTTTAAGAAAAATGAATTTTCTGGAAATTTTCAAAGCACACGCCGTGTACTTTCTGAGTACACGCCGTGTACTCTTTTTTCGGCTCGAAGCCGTGTGTTGGCCGTGTCCGGGCCACACACACGGTGTGTAAGGGTGAGGTGGAAGCCGGTTAAAGCGGAGTACGGAAAACTGAAGTACACGTCGTGTACTCAATAAATACACGCCGTGTATTTTCTTTTTTTTCATTAAACGGACCGGGGTCGCGCCTAACCCTCAATTTCATCTTCTTCTCCAGATTTCATCTGCCCGAGAGCGACCGTACGGTCGGACCTTCGACGAGCTCCCGCCTCTTCGTCCGTTCTCCGATTCGAGCGCGGTCGATTGCGTTAGAATCGCAGCGGTGAGCTCTCCCTTCTGCTTGAGTCTTGTTTCTTGATTTCTCCTGGTTTCCAAGTTATCGTAGGTTGAGCGTTTTGTGCGTTTTCTCAGATCTACGTCGTTCCAAGGGGAATCTGTCGTCGTGGTTCACATATATCGATCTCCTGGGATCGAGGTAGGTGGTTTGTGCCTTTCCGTAGAAAGTTGATGAATATTTTGTGCAAATTCCACCAATACCCTTGAACGGGGTATTGCGTGTTCCTATTTTGCCTTTGTTGTATTGTCTGCCTTGCTTGATTGCTAGAGTAGATATTTTGTCTGTGATTATGGTAGCTTTACTGTACTTTGGATGTTTGATATGCTTGTTCTGCTTGTTTGGCGTTTTGCCGGTTGCCATGCTTAGTCGTAGGACAGTGGAACTACTACCTTGTTATGCTGCTGAGCCTTAGTTGATAGCCAAGTAGTTCTTGAGCTTTACTTGGACGATGTACACGCGCGCTGAGCATGTATTACCTTTCACTCAGGACTGTGAGAACCTAGAGCAATAGACCAAAGGGAGAATTGACGAAAGGGCTTCTCCAGAGTGTCTTAATTACGATGCGAGACCACAGGGGGAATTGACGTTGAGTGCTTCCTCAGAGAGTCTGTAGTTCCTCGACGCGGGCCACAGGGGGAATAGACGTTGAGTGCTTCCCTAGAGAGTCTTTACCACGATACGAGACTATAGGGGGAATTGACGATGAGTGCTTCCCCAGAGAGTCTATTAATTTCATAGCTGAACCAGAGGGGTGAGACGGTATGTGCCTCCTAGAGGATTACTAGTACTTGTAGGTTGAACCATAGGGGTTAGGCCGTGAGAGCTGCCCAGAGGGTTACCTGTTTTCTTCTTGTTGTTGGTTGTTTACTTGTGTGCTTTATTCGTTAGAACTGTGGATTGTAGCTGCTTGTACTTTCCTGTTTACTGTTTCTTGTTTTATTATTTGCCTTATATTCATTGACTGTTAGGCACAAATCTTTGGGTGATTGCCTACTGGGATTGTATCTCACACCCTGTTTGGGCCATGCTTTTGGGCCCAAGCAGACTATGTTGCTGCAGGTATAGATAAGAGCAAGCGCCCTTCTACTTCAGGATCTTGATTGCGCTGGAGCTGGAGAGTATGGGACCGAGCCGGGGCTCGCGATGCTGAGGAGTTTATTTTGTTTTTCTTCTGCACTTGTTTTCAGTTGTATTTCAGCACGTTGTTGTGTTTGCTGCTTTCCATAGATACTTGTACCTGCTGCATCATTGTCATCATTGTTATATATATTCATTGCTTCCGCTGTTTGGTTTCTGTTGTTATGCATGTTGTTACTGCTTCCGCTGTTGACTGTTGTTTTTCCGTTGTATACCTTACCAAATGAGGCCATAGTTTCCCCACCGACTCACCAAGGCCCTCGCTGCTAGTCAGCAGCCTCTGGCGTTCGGGGAAACGCGCTTGAGGTCATGTGGCGAACCGGGTACAGGGTGGAGGGGCTCCGGATTCAGGTCGTTACACCAGTGAAGCCCAGAGTTCCTGCATGTGAGTCGTCATAGGTTGTCGGGTCTGAACAGCGAGGCGCCCCCAAGTATGTGCGTATCCTCCAAGGGGAGATATATATATATATTGCTTGGTTTAACTACCCTAATAAATACGAACATGCCTCTGTTCCACCCCCTGTTTGCTTTTTTTTTTTGAAAGAATACGTTGTAAATTGTATCGCACCCGAAAAATCTTCTGTAACAAGCAGTGCGCTGCCTCCTCTTCCAGACTACGTTGCAACGGGGGCGTCGGAAGTCACTACCAACCCAGTGCAGAGTCCGAGCAAAACGAGAACAGGGAGGACGCCGCCTCAAAACTGATCTGGTGGTGCACGTTGTCACAGATGAGAGTCGGCAGGGTGCGCCGCCTCGGAACGCGAGTCGGTAGGGGGTTCCCTCTCCCGACGAAGTTTCGACGTGTCACAGTGCGTTTGTTTTGTTGCGGACAACGCTGACAGTGCACCTTCTCTCCAAACCTCTGAGTGCGATGTCGCTAGACGCAACTCCGTCAAACAAGAGAAAGCAGCGCACAAGGCATCCCAGCCTCTAAATTTGTTAGAATCGTCTGCACCGCCGTCAAGTGAAGAGGCGGTTGTGGCAGGTCGGGGATGTCTCTGAACGACAGTTCGTCGTCGAGTCGTGCTGGATGGGAGATGAAAAGAGGAAACCAGTGCGCGTTGGTGCTGATGAAGTCGGAAGTGAGGAAAACGGCGACAGTGGAGGTGGCGCTTCGAGACCGAACGCGGCAAAGGAAGAAACGGCGGGGTGCTCCGGCAGTAAGGAGCAATGGCAGGTCGGACCAATTGATAAAGACCGGAGGACTACTACTTGTATTGGTGCATGAAAGGAACCGAAAATACAAAAGAGGAAGGATGAAGAAGATGATCGAGAGAGACCCCGCCCAAGCCTAACGGCCGATCTGCTCAAAGCAGCCCAATAGATTCCTTCTTTTCCCGATACCCCCTCTCTCAACCTCATCCCTTTATTTATAACTAAACCTCTCCCCTAACAACTAATAATATTCTCAGGATATTCCGTGGAGCCCAAAGGCATATTCCATATATTCTCCCAGTATATTCCATATATTCTCCTTATCTAACCTTTCCAGGTGCCCTGCATGGAATCTATCAGAGTCACGCCTTGTTTGGATACTCGTGAGTCATCAATGTGCTTTCAATCTTCGGTTTTAGCCCTCCGATAAACAAACACGTTTGCCAATCTTTAGAAAGGTCTTTAATCTGTAAGGCAATGCGTTCAAATTCATCAATATATTCATCCATTGTTCAATCTTGCCATAAGTCCTTCAAACAAATCATTGGATCTTCCTCCTCCGCACTTCCAAACCACCCAAGCATATATTCATCCACTGTTCTATCTTGCCATAAGTCCTTCAAACAAATCATTGGATCTTCCTCCTCCGCACTTCCAAACCACCCAAGCATTTCCACTTTGACTGCGACCATGTGAGCTCTGTTTGGACCGCCCGTAGTGACATGATCCAATATTGAATCATACCTGCCATACTCAGTTGCGCGAAAGGTGATTTGTACTATTCACGCATGCGGTAAATGGAAAAGAATGTTTCAACACAGGTAATCCAAGTAATCGGATCCTCACTAAAGAAAACCGGCATTTCCACCTGCCTGGTCGACATCCAGCGCATCGCCACCCACTCCACATTGTGCTCACCCTCACCGAC
Source organism: Viscum album (assembly GCA_963277665.1). Classification (NCBI taxonomy): domain Eukaryota; kingdom Viridiplantae; phylum Streptophyta; class Magnoliopsida; order Santalales; family Viscaceae; genus Viscum; species Viscum album. Next base: position 1,782,961,195 of record OY728157.1, read on the forward strand.
CAATAGAGTCTCTGGTCCACGATCAGTATATCTTGACGTAAGTCCTTAAAACAAATCATTGGATCTTCCTCCTCCGCACTTCAAAACCACCCAAGCATTTCCACTTTGAGCTGCGACCATGTGAGCTCTGTTTGGACCGCCCATAGTGACATGATCCAATATTGAATCATACCTTCCATAATCAGTTGCGCTAAAGGCAATTTGTACTCTTCACGCATGCGGTAAATGGAAAAGAACGTTTCAGCACGGGTAATCCAAGTAATCAGATCCTCACTAGAGAAAACAGGCATTTCCACCTGCTTGGTCGACATCATGCGCATCACCTCCCACTCCACATTGTGCTCACCCTCACCGGCCAATAGAGTCTCTGGTCCACAATCAGTATCCACATAATCAATGTTAAAACTGCTTCCACTTTCCTCTAAAATAACTGATTTCCCTTCATCCGCTCTATTTTTCGGTTGATCCGTCTGGTTCGTCCCTTGCTGAGCCAACATCACCATCAACTCCCGCGTCTGAGTCTCGAGCTGCAGTTGCACAACCTCCTGTTGCTGGGAACTAGCCCGCACCTCCTCCACTGAAGCCTCAAAGCCAGCTACATTGTTCTCCATTCGTGTGGGCATAAACTGCAGAACAGCCCAAGCGTCGACCGAGATCGCCTTCCGGTAAGTGGTCTACCTCAGTTGTTCCGTAAGAACCAGGACCGCCTGTTTCACGTGCAGTCGCTGTGTCTGCATCGTCCGACATGAGCGGAACTAAGGCCAGACGTGCCTCCAAGGGACGAAGGATTGAACGCTTGATAAATTGCGCGGCTCGCCTGGACGATAGCCGGCAGATGTTTCTGGCATCTGATCGGCACGTCGTTCCGTCAACCAAGACACCCACAGAACTCTCACTCTCACTCTCTCAATGAAAGCACAAAGTGATGGGTGCTTGGCAGAGAAACATAGGGGATCTATTGATATCGATTGTTCGTTGTATGAGAATTACAGCAGACTGATGTAGAAGAAGATTGAGGAGAAAGAAAAATGAAAAGAAGAGACAATGGAAGAAGAGATCCCCGGATGGCGCTGCACCATGGGTCGATGGCCTAACCCACCCTCAGCTGCTGCTGAATATTCCTTTAACAATGCGCACCCTCACCCAACAGTTGGACCCCACTTACATAATATTCTCCAACAACTTCCTAACAGCTCAGCCAACAACTTACAATGGTATTACATCACATACCTTGTAGTTAAAGGAATGTACCCACTAACTCACTCCCCTACGTAGCAGCATACCAGTTCCTATATACTCACATCTCTATCGTGCTGGCTCCTTCCATGTATAGGGCTTCGATTCCTCATAAATCTACTTGCACTTTGTTCCTGTTTTTATTTTATGCTAAGCTTGCTTATGACCGGATTTTAAATATATAATTTATTAAAATCAATTATAGTTTTCTGGTTCTTAGTACCTGTAAGTTTTTGGCGTATAATCTCGTTCTGCTTTTGAAGACTGAGCCAGAAAAACAGAGTCTGATCTTTGGTCGTTTTTTGGTTTCTGTTTTGAGATATAAACTCCGTGCCTTCAAATCTATCATGCGTTGTTTGATAAAATTTTTGTGAATTAATATGTTTAATTCAATATTTGTTTTTATATTAAATTCTGCCATTTAATATTATCATACGCGTTTTGTAAATTCTGGCCGCTTTTTCCCCATTGTCATCCACGCTGGCTATCCCAACCTGGCCGTCCTTTTATTCCTGGCCGTTGATCCATGTATGCTGCCTAACACCTCCTGGCCGTTGATCCTTGTGGGTCTTTCGGTTTCTGTTTCTCGGTGTGCTTCGTGGCGTTTTTTGGTTGGGTGCGTTGTTATGGTGGTTGCAGGGTTTTGTCTTTTCGTTCTAAGGCTAGGGTTTGTATTCTTGCGAGAGGAGAGTTCTGTAGAGTTGGGTTTTTTGCATGTGTCGATGCTGGTACGCAAGAGAGGCTCTCGAAGGATCCCGTGGTGTCTTCTTCCTTCATATGCAACGGAGGATCCAGTTGGCCTGCCGAACTCCCTGCACACAGCTCGTGCGTAGCTCGCGGTGGAGCTTTTCTCGGCGTCCTTCCACAGCGAAGAGGTGTGGCTGCATTCGGATCAGAAGGCTGCTTGAACCAAAGTGGAGAGACCTCTCCTCAGCGAGATCCTGGTGAGAAGCACTATCCTCTTTTCCCAGACGCGCCAAGAGATCCGGACCGTCGGACCTGTGTGTCCGGCACTGTAAGTTTTCCTCTTGCATCTGCTTGTCCTTTTTTTGGTTTTGCTGTTTTCTTTTACTACAGGACTGTACATCCCGATGTTGTTTCTTTTCTTTCAGAAGTTAATAAAACGCGTGTGTATGGTGTTTTTGTCGTGCAGTAGGATCCATAAGGATCCGAAGCACGTAAATCCTGTGTTCCTTTTATTTTTCCTGCAATTTCTTTTCTGCATTACGGTTCTTGGGTCGCCTGCAAGTCGCCAGCACCATTCTGCTTTCATTGTGTTGTTTCCGAGTTGTTGGTGTCCACGGTATTGAGACCCATCAACCACAACAAGTGGTATCAGAGCCACTTTTGGCTGCTGTGTTGACTTCACTTGACCTACTGTGTGCACCGCCACTAGTTCTTTGCCTTTTGTTTCGTTGCATTGTTTTCCATATTAACAGTCTTGCTGATTGACTTGCTGCATTTCTCTCATATAACGTTGTTCTGTGTTCTGCAACCTGCTTGCATGCTTGTAATTCCTTTTTTTTGCAGGACCTTGTTATTTGCCTCGTGATCCTGCTGTAATTGTAGTTGTCAGTACCCCACTGGCGCTCCCTTTCTTTGTACTGTTTTACAGCTTTGTTTCATATCTGTCCGGTTGCATTCTGCTCACTGTTTAGTTCTCATGTTTGCAGTTCTTTACAATTTGGGTTTTCTGTCTTCCGCATTCCTTGTGTCTGTTTAATTCTGTCTGAATATTGTTGTTGTTTTTTCTCTTTCTTTTCTGGTGAAATCATTGTATTCACCGAACCTTTTCTGTCTTCATATCTCACGGTACACGTTTACCCAGTGAGATCGGTCGATTTTTGGGGGCGTACGCTTATCGTTGTCCCCAATCATTCGGCATCCACTCATCTGGATAAACATGTCTACAATGCGATATGAGATCGAAAAATTCGATGGAGACAACGACTTCAATCTATGGAGAATAAAAATGAGGGCATTGCTTGTCCAACAAGGTCTCATAGATGCCCTCTCCGGACCTACTAAACCCATTACATCTGTAAATGAAACTGGTCAAACTGTAACAGAATACCAGCCTGTCCCCCCTGACATTCTTGTTAAAGCCCACAGTTCCCTTTTGTTGTCCTTAGGAGACACAAAGTCCTTAGGAGACAAAGTCCTTAGAGAAGTGGCCTATGAGTCTACCGCTGCCGGCATCTGGCTTAAGCTGGAAAAACTCTACATGACTGCCTCCCTTGTAGGTAGACTGTATAAGAAGCATCGCATGTTCACCTTTAGGATGAGGCCTGGGGCTGCCTTGAAATCTCACCTAGATGAGTTCAACAAAATCATGTTAGATCTAGCCAACATAGATGTCTCGGTAGATGATGAAGATCAGGCCATCATTCTCCTCATCTCTCTTGACCATAGTTATAGCACCTTGGTCGAGACCATGATGTATGGTCAAGACTCCTTGACTCTAGAAGAAGTCAAGTCTGCCCTTCTATCCAAAGACCTTCACTCAAAACCTAAGACCAAAGGAGAGGCTGAGAGCTTATTCACTAGGGGAAGACCCCATATTAAAGGCAAAAAGAAACAATTTAAAAGAGACAAAAGTAGAGGCAGTAAAGAACATAAGCTAGAACCAAGACCTAAAGATAGTAATAATAATAGAGAACGAAAAGTCACTTGCTTCCATTGCGGCAAGCCTGGGCATATTAAGCCCGAATGCAGGAAGCTTAAGCGTGAGCAAGAACGTGCTCAGCCCACTGACCAGTCCCTCGTTGTTGACTCTGGTTATGACACTGCCGAAGTGTTAAATGTCTCCAGCCATACACTCGACAGAGAGTGGGTCCTTGACTCCGGCTGTTCCTTCCATATGTGTCCATACAAAGAGTCATTTTCAGAGCTGGTGGAGAGAGTGGAAGGGGATGTCCTGTTAGGAAATAACAAAAAGTGTAAAGTGGGGGGTAGAGGATCTGTTCTATTAGAACTTGACGATCAATCTGTGATTACCTTACTTGATGTAAGGTGGGTTCCAAACCTCCAACGCAATTTAATTTCCTTAAGAGTCCTTGATCAAAAAGGATATACCTTCAGATCAGAATCGGGATCAATTAAGATCTCTAAAGGATCTAGGACCATTATTAGAGGGTCTCTCACTAACGGGTTATATGTCTTGGATGGTAAGACTCATTCAAGGCAGTTGGGTAGTGTTTACAATACAAACACTGACAATACTATGCTTTGGCATAGACGTTTGGGGCATGTAAGCTCCAAGGGGTTGGAAGAACTCAGCAAGCAGGGGCTGCTGAATGACATAACACCAATAAACCTGCCTTTTTGTGAAGACTGTATAATGGGAAAAGCTAAGAGAGTTAGTTTCAATAGATCCACCTTCAAAGCTGTTGCCCAACTTGAATATATCCATTCGGACCTATGGGGTCCAGCAAGGACTACCTCTCATGGTGGAGGATCTTACTTCGTCACCTTCATCGACGATTTTTCCAGGAAGGTCTGGGTGTTCATCCTGAAGCATAAATCAGACGTTTTCCAGACCTTTAAGACCTGGAAGGCTTCGGTGGAAAACCAGACCGGAAAGAAAATAAAAACCATGAGAACAGACAACGGTTTAGAGTATCTGTCTACTGAATTTGTTGAGTTATGTGAGAAGGAAGGGATTAAGAGACATAGGACCGTTAGGGAGACTCCCCAACAGAATGGGCTAGCAGAGAGGATGAATAGGACCATCTTAGAGCGTGTCCGAAGCATGCTTGCATGCTCTAGCCTCCCCAAATCTTTCTGGGCTGAGGCTACTAGCACTGCAGTTTATCTTATCAATAGATGTCCCTCTTCTGCTAACTTGTTCAAGACCCCTGAAGAACTTTGGACCGGTCGGCCTCCCTCTTGTTCACACCTTAGGGTTTTTGGTTCCACAACCTACGCCCATGTTAGGACTGATAAATTGGAACCAAGAGCTGTTAAATGTATTTTCATTGGTTACCCCGAAGGAGTCAAAGGGTACAAACTCTGGGTTGATAAACTCGGGTACCAGAAATGCATTATCAGTAGGGATGTGGTTTTTCATGAGTCACCTTCTACCAAGCCCAAACCCACGCATCAAAGCAGTGATGAACCAGACCTTTCTAAGTCTGATGAACCTGAGCCTTTGGCTCAGTTTGAGACTGATCTTCAGCCTGATCAGCCTGCTTCTCAGCCCACTGCTGGAGCTTATTCTCAAAGCAGTTCTGGTTCAGATTCAGATTCTGAACCTTCTAATACCTACAGGGACTATCAGTTGACCCGCGACAGGCAAAGAAGGGTCCCTAGGCCCCCTGCTAGGTTCAGCCAGTATGACATGGCTTCCTATGCTTTTCATGTAGCCCAGGATCTCATCGATGATGATCCTCAGTCATATAAGCAAGCGCTGAAAGACAAAGACTCCAAACAATGGGTCTTTGCTATGAATGAAGAGATGCACTCTTTAATGAAAAACCATACTTGGAGTGTTGTGAACAAACCAGTTAATGCTAAAATAATTGGTTCCAAATAGATTTTCAAAAGAAAAGAGGATAACACTGAGGGAAACAAAATCAAGTTAAAAGCTAGGTTAGTAGCTAAGGGTTTCCTCCAAAGAGAAGGAATTGATTATTCTGAGATTTTCTCCCCAGTAGTAAAGCATTCTTCTATTAGGCTCCTGTTAGCCTATGCAGCCTATGAAGATTTCCACATCGAGCAGTTGGATGTTAAAACTGCCTTCTTACATGGTGATCTGAAAGAAAGGATTTATATGCAGCCTCCTGAAGGTTATCCTAGTATTTTCAAACCACATCATGTGTGTCTCCTGAACAAGTCTCTATACGGCTTGAAGCAAGCCTCAAGACAATGGTACTTGAAGTTCGACTCTTTCATGTTAAGGAATAAGTTCACTAGGAGTCAATATGATGCCTGTGTTTGTTTCAAAGAAACTAGGACCTGCATTATTTACCTCTTGTTGTATGTTGATGATATGCTCATCATGTGCAAAGATATGAACCTTATCTCTTCTGTCAAAATCCAATTGAAAAACACCTTTGAAATGAAGGACCTGGGTGCGGCCAAGCAAATCCTTGGCATTGAAATCATTAGGGACAGACCCAATAAATTGCTTTATCTTTCTCAGCATAGTTACATTTTAAAAGTTCTCAAGAGGTATATGTTTGAAACTCTCAAACCTATTAATATTCCTCTTGCTCAACACTTTAAATTGTCTCTATCTCAAGCTGCTGCTGCTAAACAAGATGTTGAATTTATGTCCAATATTCCTTATGCTAACATGGTTGGAAGCATAATGTATGCTATGATTTGTACACGCCCTGATATTGCTTTTGCAGTCTGCACCCTTAGCAGGTTCATGGGCACACCAGGGAAGCCACATTGGCATGCTCTCAAGTGGCTTCTTAGATATCTCTCTAGTACTCCTAATGTTTGTTTATGTTATGGTAGAAACATTGATTCTGCTGACCTTATCTGTGGTTATGTGGATGCTGATTATGCTGGAAATGTTGATACCCGTAAATCCCTAACCGGTTATGTGTTTAGTGCTTTTGGTGGTACCATTTCCTGGAAGTGCAACATGCAATCTGTCGTTGCACTTTCAACTACAGAATCTGAATACATTGCCTTGACTGAGGCGGTCAAGGAAGCATTGTGGATCAAAGGTATGGCCTCAGAACTTTGTATTTACAATTCTGCTATTAATGTCTATTCAGATAGTCAATCAGCTATTCATTTGTCAAAAAACCTTGTTTGTCATGGTAAGTCAAAACATATAGATATTAGACTACATTTTATTAGAGATGTCGTAGAATCTGGAACCGTGTGTATCAATAAGATACATACTGACATAAACCCGGCTGATAGTTTGACTAAAGTCGTGGTCTTGTCAAAGTTTGTTTATTGCCTAGATAGATTAAACTTGGTTCGGATTCCTTGACCCCTAGGTGCAAGAACATCACTGAATTTAATTTAAAAATGGTGGAGATTTGTGAATTAATATGTTTAATTCAATATTTGTTTTTATATTAAATTCTGCCATTTAATATTATCATACGCGTTTTGTAAATTCTGGCCGCTTTTTCCCTATTGTCATCCACGCTGGCTATCTCAACCTGGCCGTCCTTTTATTCCTGGCCGTTGATCCATGTATGCTGCCTAACGCCTCCTGGCCGTTGATCCTTGGGGGTCTTTCGATTTCTATTTCTCGGTGTGCTTCGTGGCGTTTTTTGGTTGGGTGCGTTGTTATGGTGGTTGCAGGGTTTTGTCTTTTCGTTCTAAGGCTAGGGTTTGTATTCTTGCGAGAGGAGAGTTCTGTAGAGTTGGGTTTTTTGCATGTGTCGCTGCTGGTATGCAAGAGAGGCTCTCGAAGGATCCCGTGGTGTCTTCTTCCTTCATATGCAACGGAGGATCCAGTTGGCCTGCCGAACTCCCTGCACACAGCTCGTGCGTAGCTCGCGGTGGAGCTTTTCTCAGCGTCCTTCCATAGCGAAGAGGTGTGGCTGCATTCGGATCAGAAGGCTGCTTGAACCAAAGTGGAGAGACCTCTCCACAGCGAGATCCTAGTGAGGAGCACTATCCTCTTTTCCCAGACGCGCCAAGAGATCCGGACCGCCAGACCTGTGTGTCCGGCACTGTAAGTTTTCCTCTTGCATCTGCTTGTCCTTTTTTTGGTTTTGTTGTTTTCTTTTACTACAGGACTGTACATCCCGCTGTTGTTTCTTTTCTTTCAGAAGTTAATAAAACGCGTGTGTGTGGTGTTCTTGCCGTGCAGTAGGATCCATAAGGATCCGAAGCACGTAAATCCTGTGTTCCTTTTATTTTTCCTGCAATTTCTTTTCTGCATTACGGTTCTTGGGTCGCCTGCAAATCGCCAGCACCATTCTGCTTTCATTGTGTTGTTTCTGAGTTGTTGGTGGACAATCAACCACAACAATTTTGATTCACAATGTTCATTTTATAATTTCACAATTTTTTTAAAGATCGGGATTCGCTTTAACCCGTAGATGCCCAGGTAACTTCGCAGAGGAGCTAAGAAATGTAGCAGTCATGATGCCTCTTCGTATCACAACACCGAGACCGGAAAGGAAAAAAAGAGTTCAAAAAAAATGTTGAAGGGAGTACCTGCTGCTGAAACACAACTGTAACAGCAGAGAGAAGCAGAGTTGCAAAATACATCCGTGTGGAAGTCATTCCCACCCTCGGTACTGTATTAAACAAGGAAATGATACTGACCGTTAGAAAAGCTCCGAAGGTTTACAAAAATAATTGCTAAGAGAGCATATGAGCCAACACGAGCATAAGTCCATACGTGAAAGCAAACTAAAATCACAAAACCGGCAAAAATTAAAAAGATTCGAAGTACTAAGGAGTGTTGATTCGTTTTCGTGTAGAGTTCTGCGCCGCGAACCTGGCCGTTGATGGGACGGATAGCGAGCAAAACCGACAGCCAGCTCGTGAATCGTCGCGGCGAGAGAGCAAAAGATCAGCAGTGGGGCATCGCATCGGGTGCTCAAGCATGCCAGGGTGAAGACCGGGAATTGGGGTAGAGATAACATCCACGTGGACTGATCCCTCCGGGGTATCGAATATGATATTAGGTGGGTGTCTTTTCACGCTCGTCTTCGACTTTTTTTTTTATTTTTAAAAAATAATTACCGATACCTGATGGATCAAAAATTAATTTACGGTTCCTAAAGCAAGCCAACCAGTTGTAAGAATATTTATTACACAGTTTGCGATGCTATCTCATGTTTTTCTGATCACTTGTTTGTTATTTTTAATTATTGGTTCTGTTTATTTAATTATTAGTTTGTTTGGACTATTTATGTTATGATTTTGTTTATTAAATATTAAAATAAGTGGTATCATTTGAAACGGAGTGAATTTTTTTAAAAATGGTGGGGATGATTTTTGGTTTTGGGGATCCACATTGGTTGTGGGGATTTTATTCCAAAGCCCTTCCTTAAATATAGGCTTTTAGAATAATATTTTTCATAAAAATATATTTGTCAAAATGTTTTTGAAATTATTTTGAAAATATATTAATAAAATGTTTTAAGGGATTGGGGGGTGAGGGGCAGGTCGCAGGGTCAAGTCCTCGGGCTTGCGATTTACATGTAATTTTCTTCCTTATGTGTGTGCCGCTTTCGCGGTTGTATCCAAATTTTTATATATATAAAGGAAACCACAACACCCCCTTTAAAATATTTTTTTTAAAAACACCACGATTGGAATTCAAAATCCAAACAGTTGTCTTCTTCTAAAAGTTGTGTTGTTTTGATCAAATTAAAACGTCTTTTGATAAAAAAGATGAGGTCGAATCGGTGCGAATCACACCGGTTTTGGCCTATGAATAAGTGGGATTGTAACGTCCCGACCCGGATGCCACTAAAACGGTGCCCCGAGTCGGCTGGTTACAAAGCCTCAAACGCACCTCCTCATACGCCAGAGACTGGTGGCTAGAGGGTCTAGGGTGTGATAGTGGGGCGATTATGCTCTCATATTTGAGTAAGCAAACAACGAAAATAACTAAATGTCATATACACCAGAAAGTAAATAGAGTGCAGAAGCAATAAATAAATTGAAATAGAACATTTTGTAATAATAAATGAAAAGACTATAAAAGCCATAACACCTATGTCATACAACAACACTGGCCACCCATTGGGCCGACCATAGAGATACAGGAATACAAAAGAAACTAAAATAAAAGTACAAGGCTCTACTACTAACTCTGAGTCAGACCATATATCTGATCTCCAAACACTGTTGAACTGCATCGGCCCAACCGGAAGAACTCACACGAGCAGCTCCGCTCGAACGTGTAACTCAAGGCCTCAACTATAAGGCCTCAGCCTTAAACCTTACTTAATCTTGAGTTATTACAAGATTACACATTGAGGATCTTTTCAGGTTTAGAGTTTTAGAGAATTAGATCATGAAACTTGCATTACATTCCACATTTAAACAAAGTGGTTACATAAAAGACAATATTCATTCTTCCCACCAACGGAAACCTATTTAAAATAAAACACGAATTCTTTCTTGACACATCCTTGACACTATCATCACATCATGTACCTTTCCCTTGACCTGTGGAAAACATTTCAAAAACTTGGGATGAGCATAAAAAGCTCAGTAAGGGTTATAAAAATATGGAAAGGAAACATGAGTTCATATATATACATAAGAATGAAATCATACTTTACCCATAAAACATAGGCATATCAAATCATGAATAAATCATAGAAAACATAAGACATAAAGGTAACTTCAGGCATTCATAACATTCTTACGTAGGGAGTAACCCTCTTGGTTACGTTTGGAATACCCATCACAGTATATTCCCTAAATCTCTTCGGAGAAACCTTAACGTTTCACTCCTTCGCGTTACCCAATGCATTGGAGAGCTATATCGGGCTCACCCGCCCTTAGTTTATCACGGAACCACCCGTTCTTCATAACAATGCCCAAGAACCATAACATAATCGTATCACATAAAAATGAATAAAGGAACATAACATTTCCACATTTCAATCACAATATAACATTTTAGGATATTGAAATAATGAATCCATTAAAAAAGAAACCATTTCCAAAACCATTTAAAACATTTAATAAAGAGATTTTTGAATCAAAGTGTCCCATACCACCTTGAAGCTTTTAACATTTTAAACCATTAATATCCATATAAATAAATCCTTAAAACCATTTTGAAAACATGGATATTAATAAGAACAAATAATTAAAACATTTAAAACGATATTCTGGTAAAAGGGGTTTTACCAAAATTAGAGACACTTGAATACAATAATTGAGGAATAACATTTAGTCAGAACTTTATAATATCATGAGAATAAAAGGATTCATGATATAATACTCCAAAGGATAGTATATACACCATATAAGAGTGAATTGGTGCATAACAACAATGAACCCTCAATAGAAATGTCAAATGTGATGAAATCCCTTATAAAGAAGGTATCCTTAAATTAAGGACAAATCAATCTCAAAATATGTGTGACAAATATAAATACACCCAATATAAGTGGATATTAAGTGTAAAACAATAAAAGTTCATTCACACATATTCAATGGATGACATATTCAATGACTACATGTTGAACCCAAAGAAATCTAAATTGGGTTAAAAAGTTCCCTTGACAGCCTAACGGCATCACATCAAAATGAGTTGATGAGAGATAAAAAGTGTATCTCATCACTTTGACATCAAATTTACATCAATAAGGATATATGAGAACATATCCCAACATAACAATATGTAAATTAAAAGACCCAATAAAAGAAGTCTTTTAAAAAAAGAGGAGGGTGAAAGGTTCCCTTACCGACTTGGGTATCTTTCAAAACATACACCCCATGGAAGAAAGACAATAGGTCATTGATGTAAATACTCATAAACGAATGTATATAACACAAAGAGTAGAATAATGGGCAGTACATACACCACTCAATGGAATTTGTGGCGAATGTAGCATAAATCTCACGGGAATAAAAGTGAGATGAAAAATCCCTTACGAAAACTCGGCAGCCTAACGGCGCCACATAAAACTTCCGAATATGGATTGATGAGATCAAATAGAGTATCCCATCATATTAAAATAGAATTTACAGCAAGTGGAATATAAAAGAAAATCCCTCAACATAACAAATAGGAGCTTAGAAGAAGTGACACAAAGGAGAGTACTTAAAAAGAAAGAGAGAGGTTAGATCTCTTACGAAAGTTCGGCAGCCTAACAGCGCCACTCAAAACTCCCAAAATGGATTGATGAGAGAGAATAGGGTCTCTCATCACATGAACATAAAAATTACAGTAAATGTAATATAAAATATCATCCCAAATAACAAGAAATATGAGCTTTAAAAGGAATGACATAAAAGTGTATACTTAAAAAGAAAGAGAGGAGTAGGATCCCTTACCTCGGGTCCGACTTGACTCGATCGTTCTTTAATCTCCTGAATAATAAACTTGAGTTAATTTCTAATTCCTTAAGAAACCTTTTTAAAGTTCATTATTACTTTTATACCACTTATTACCATGTCACAAACATTATGTAATCATTTAAGTTAATAATATTTGTTTTGCCGATATTTGGTTCTTAAGTCGAAAGTGGTCTTCTTATAATTACATGTTGTTCGTGTGGCCAAATGTTTATTATATCCAGAATTGTATTCATTATGTAGATATCATATATGTCATATATATCCAGTACATGCATACATTTATAACATTACATAATCATTTAGAGGTAAGAAATGAAATGCACCGTTCATGGAGACGGTAAGCCGTACGTACGCATGAACGCTACTTTCATTTCTATTTCGTATTTTATAGAATTTAATAATAATGATATAAAGGTATATTATAATTCTAGTATAATATCATATATAATATCATATTTCCATCCTTTATACATCCCACATATGGTATTTAACGAATCAAATCACTTTGAGGGGGCGGTAGTCCGCACTTCCTTAAATGAAGATATCGCGTATACCCATAATGGAAGCCATAAAGGTAAGACAAAAATGAAAAATACAGAAGCATAAATAAAACATAAACATATTATATATCATATATAAAAATAGTGACATCATAATGGCCACCTTTGAAGGTGTTAAATGAGTATTGAACAATCATCGTTTCGGGAGGCAGAATTTCACCATCCACGGAAACCGTATGTTCTTTAACCATTTGATGTAGTTGTGTGAGAGTGTAGCTCGAATAAATCTTATAACAACATCCTAGTATATTGAGGATACTGGTGTTGTTACAAAAGAAGTAAATAAAAAGAGTTTAGGGGGTTGGAGAAGCAAAATAAAACAAATGAACATGAGAGAATGAATTACCTTTAAAAGTGTAACTCCTTTTGATTTAAGCCTAAAGGCTTCCTTTGAAAGGATTCTGCCCAAAGGGAGTCCTCTAGGATGAGGAGAGGGATGTGGAGAGAGTAAATGGGTAGGGTTTGGCCGAGCCAAAGGCTTGAGGAGTGTGTTAAATGAGGTAGAGGTGGGGGCCTTTTATAAGAGGAGAGGCACTTTTGGAAAGTAAAGAAATATTACTTTATTTGAAAATGTGTTTCGGTTTCAAAAGGTCCCACATTGATATAATTCGTGGATAAGGTGATAAGGCTTCGAAATCCACTCATTCAATAAGTTTTGGACATGTGTAGTTCATAGATTTTACATTATCTTTCCATTTTATTTAAATCGTCAAATAATGATGTCACCGCTGCATCATTATTATGTCATAAATAATTTAATTTATTTAATGTCTAAAAATTAAAAAAAAATACTATGATGTATGAAATCTTTTTATCTTTCCAATGAATATTTATAATCAAAAATATGACTTGTATAACCCCACTTAACAATTGTTTTAGTAAAACATATCATGTTTGTGTCAATTTTACTTTTACATTAAATAAAATGTTATTTATGTCATTTCCCAACCAAAGTGGATCCATGGGGTCCCCAAGTTGACCCATGGCTTTTCTTGGTCGACCATGACACAACTAATAAGGTTGGGACATGTGTCTAGGTCATTTCATATCATTAAAACATTATTTATACCTTAAACTACACTAATTACCACTAATCGCGATTAAAAACTTAATAAGTTACTATTCACCAAAAAATTATTTTAATCTCATTAAACCACATTTTACTTCTTAATGACAACCATGTATGTCGGATTTTCAAAATTCAATACACATTAGTGGTAAACTTTCATTTAACTGAAAAATCAGTTTGCTTGATTACCACTTAGTGGTTTCACTATTCATCAAAAATTGAAGTTTTTCAGAAAATTACCAAAAATTCACCCTAAGCTATATATGATATTCTAAATTCAAAAATGAAGTCCTTTTTACAAAATTAAAAACATATAAGTCACATTAATTAATTTAATAATTAATTCCCGCTGTCATGACAAATAGCGTGTTTTATGAAACAATAAGTATCAAAAGATTGACACTAGTTTATGTCTGATTTCAAAGTGAAATTGATTCCAACAACCACTATTGGATTTAATGGTAAAAATATTTTCTAATTTCACTTTAAAACCAATTCAAAATATAATCTAATCATATAAATAAATTAGATTAAAAAGTGGTTTTGAATTAAAATACAACATTTTACACTATTCATTAAAAAAATGAACTTTATCGGAAAGATACCAAAAATTTACAGAAAGTAAATTTTGATGTCCCGATTCTTAATAAGAGTTTTATTTGGTCCAAAAGAATGTTTAAGAGTGAAAAAAACTATATTTAATGACGGTTCTCCATCAAAAGGTGATAAGTGAACCTTTAGTGAAAACTAGGGCATATACGCCAAAAATTGAATTCTTTCCGTATTTTAAGCCTTTATCATTTATTGTATAAATGTAAAAATATTTAAGAACATATATAATCATATTTTAGTTATTTCTATGCATTCCCGCCAATACAACGGCTACATATTAACTACCATTATTTTATTATTAGAGTGCAACGTAAGATTCCCAAGAAACTCGTTGTTGCGTGTTGGGTACGCCATCGAGCATAACTTCCCCTTTAAAGTCATTTCAATATTTTATTCACAAATATAGATAAATATGAAATGTCATATTTTTTATTTACCTGGGGTGTTACATCCTTCCCCCCTTTTGGGAATTGCGTCCTCGCAATTTTAAAATTGCGCTTAGAAACATCCTTGAAAGTCCCACATCGGAACAAAAGTCGGTAAAACAAACACTTTAAAATAAAGAAAGATAAGTACAAAGGTCACCCGAGTTAACCCATACTAGGATTCTAAGTATGAAAATATGGACATGAAGGAAAAAACAAAGGGTCATGTTCTGATGGAGAGTGATAGAAAACATGTTTAGGAGAAAGTTAACCACGAGAAAATCACAAACTTGTGATGGGTTAAACGGTCTTCGATTCCCCAGTAGGAAAAGTTAATAGACAACATTTTTGTTTTAAGTTACTTTTTATTGAGGAATTTATTCATAAGGAAACATAATCACTTATCATATTGACTTTCAACCTTTATTAGATTTCTTACACAAACTCATATTTTCTCCAAAAGACGAGTATTTAGGAAGACTTGTTCACATTAAGAGTACTATAATCAACTTCTAGAGAATCACCTAATCCACAAAATAGAACTATATACTTCCCATGTCTTTAGACTTTAACCAAATCCAAAACCAAAAAGGCTAGTACAAGATCAGATAATCCAGAAAAGGATAACCATTTATAAAAAGAAAATCTATTCTTAATCTCCAAAATTTGTCCAACAAAACCCAAAGTTCAACGAGGACCATTCTATAATCAATTTGTCCATAAAATTCTTCAAAGTAAACCAATATAAGATTGAAACCCAAATATTTGAAGGATTTAGTCGCATAGTCTTCCAAGATAAATCGTAACATTTATCTCCAAACAATATCAGTTGCTCCTAAAGTCTCGTTTTGAAAAGTAATTAACCTAATCACATATCCTCCATGATAGGTTAATCATTTTCAAAAATAACCCAAAATCAACTTACTCTTAATTCATAAAATCATATAACTAGAATGAATCAGTCAAACTAACCAGGGACTTCACGTAGTCCAGTGGTAGGCGATAAATACCAGTCGCACATTGGTTGTGGGTTCGATTCCCGCAGCTTTGTCCGACGCGACGGGATGTCACACGGTCTGCGTGTTGTCCTTTTTCCAAAACTATATAATTCTTAAAACATTCCCCAAAATGAGATAAAATCTTCAATAATAATCATAACATATTTTAACCTCAAGTTTATCTCATTCCTTTCATTTTCCATCATATCATAGAGTAACCCATAATTACCTAAAAATTAAGTATCATATAAACCCTAATGGTTACCTTAATAATTATTACCTGAATTTCCACATCGAATTGGCCATCTCGTACCTGATGCATTAGAGAACTCACCAAGGTTGAAGTGGTTGATCATGACTCCTTGACAGTTGGTTTAGAACAACCATGAGTTTCCTCATTGAATCCTCCATTTTATCTAGTATCTTAATCATATATCCACCACAGTTTCCTTCAAACCAATTGTCACTTTGGTGCCTGCGAGATCCAGCCATTCACTAAAAACAGAAATGTCAGTGTGAGTATATCAACAAAACCATCATGTACTAATGAGTAAGATAAACACTAAGATATACTTACTCATTCACTTTATCTAAAACTAGGACTCTTTCTGAAATCCTAACCATTATGGTAATGTCACTTATGCTTAAAAAATACCCTAACCTCTAAAGTTATCTAAACCGACCTCTGATACCAACTATAAGGCCCCAGCCTTAAACCTTACTTAATCTTGAGTTATTACAAGATTACACATTGAGGATATTTTCAGGTTTAGAGTTTTAGAGAATTAGATCATGAAACTTGCATTACATTCCACATTTAAACAAAGTGGTTACATAAAAGACAATATTCATTCTTCCCACCAACGGAAACCTATTTAAAATAAAACACGAATTCTTTCTTGACACATCCTTGACACTATCATCACATCATGTACCTTTCCCTTGACCTGTGGAAAACATTTCAAAAACTTGGGATGAGCATAAAAAGCTCAGTAAGGGTTATAAAAATATGGAAAGGAAACATGAGTTCATATATATACATAAGAATGAAATCATACTTTACCCATAAAACATAGGCATATCAAATCATGAATAAATCATAGAAAACATAAGACATAAAGGTAACTTCAGGCATTCATAACATTCTTACGTAGGGAGTAACCCTCTTGGTTACGTTTGGAATACCCATCACAGTATATTCCCTAAATCTCTTCGGAGAAACCTTAACGTTTCACTCCTTCGCGTTACCCAATGCATTGGAGAGCTATATCGGGCTCACCCGCCCTTAGTTTATCACGGAACCACCCGTTCTTCATAACAATGCCCAAGAACCATAACATAATCATATCACATAAAAATGAATAAAGGAACATAACATTTCCACATTTCAATCACAATATAACATTTTAGGATATTGAAATAATGAATCCATTAAAAAAGAAACCATTTCCAAAACCATTTAAAACATTTAATAAAGAGATTTTTGAATCAAAGTGTTCCATACCACCTTGAAGCTTTTAACATTTTAAACCATTAATATCCATATAAATAAATCCTTAAAACCATTTTGAAAACATGGATATTAATAAGAACAAATAATTAAAACATTTAAAATGATATTCTGGTAAAAGGGGTTTTACCAAAATTAGAGACACTTGAATACAATAATTGAGGAATAACATTTAGTCAGAACTTTATAATATCATGAGAATAAAAGGATTCATGATATAATACTCCAAAGGACAGTATATACACCATATAAGAGTGAATTGGTTCATAATAACAATGAACCCTCAATAGAAATGTCAAATGTGATGAAATCCCTTATAAAGAAGGTATCCTTAAATTAAGGACAAATCAATCTCAAAATATGTGTGACAAATATAAATACACCCAATATAAGTGGATATTAAGTGTAAAACAATAAAAGTTCATTCACACATATTCAATGGATGACATATTCAATGACTACATGTTGAACCCAAAGAAATCTAAATTGGGTTAAAAAGTTCCCTTGACAGCCTAACGGCATCACATCAAAATGAGTTGATGAGAGATAAAAAGTGTATCTCATCACTTGGACATCAAATTTACATCAATAAGGATATATGAGAACATATCCCAACATAACAATATGTAAATTAAAAGACCCAATAAAAGAAGTCTTTTAAAAAAAGAGGAGGGTGAAAGGTTCCCTTACCGACTTGGGTATCTTTCAAAACATACACCCCATGGAAGAAAGACAATAGGTCATTGATGTAAATACTCATAAACGAATGTATATAACACAAAGAGTAGAATAATGGGCAGTACATACACCACTCAATGGAATTTGTGGCGAATGTAGCATAAATCTCACGGGAATAAAAGTGAGATGAAAAATCCCTTACGAAAACTCGGCAGCCTAACGACGCCACATAAAACTTCCGAATATGGATTGATGAGATCAAATAGAGTATCCCATCATATTAAAATAGAATTTACAGCAAGTGGAATATAAAAGAAAATCCCTCAACATAACAAATAGGAGCTTAGAATAAGTGACACAAAGGAGAGTACTTAAAAAGAAAGAGAGAGGTTAGATCTCTTACGAAAGTTCGGCAGCCTAACAGCGCCACTCAAAACTCCCAAAATGGATTGATGAGAGAGAATAGGGTCTCTCATCACATGAACATAAAAATTACAGTAAATGTAATATAAAAGATCATCCCAAATAACAAGAAAGATGAGCTTTAAAAGGAATGACATAAAAGTGTATACTTAAAAAGAAAGAGAGGAGTAGGATCCCTTACCTCGGGTCCGACTTGACTCGATCGTTCTTTAATCTCCTGAATAATAAACTTGAGTTAATTTCTAATTCCTTAAGAACCCTTTTTCAAGTTCATTATTACTTTTATACCACTTATTACCATGTCACAAACATTATGTAATCATTTAAGTTAATAATATTTGTTTTGCCGATATTTGGTTCTTAAGTCGAAAGTGGTCTTCTTATAATTACATGTTGTTCGTGTGGCCAAATGTTTATTATATCCAGAATTGTATTCATTATGTAGATATCATATATGTCATATATATCCAGTACATGCATGCATTTATAACATTACATAATCATTAGAGGTAAGAAATGAAATGCACCGTTCATGGAGACGGTAAGCCGTACGTACGCATGAACGCTACTTTCATTTCTATTTCGTATTTTATAGAATTGAATAATAATGATATAAAGGTATATTATAATTCCAGTATAATATCATATATAATATCATATTTCCATCCTTTATACATCCCACATATGGTATTTAACGAATCAAATCACTTTGAGGAGGCGGTAGTCCGCACTTCCTTAAATGAAGATATCGCGTATACCCATAATGGAAGCCATAAAGGTAAGACAAAAATGAAAAATACAGAAGCATAAATAAAACATAAACATATTATATATCATATATAAAAATAGTTACATCATAATGGCCACCTTTGAAGGTGTTAAATGAGTATTGAACAATCATCGTTTCGGGAGGCAGAATTTCACCATCCACGGAAACCGTATGTTCTTTAACCATTTGATGTAGTTGTGTGAGAGTGTAGCTCGAATAAATCTTATAACAACATCCTAGTATATTGAGGATACTGGTGTTGTTACAAAAGAAGTAAATAAAAAGAGTTTAGGGGGTTGGAGAAGCAAAATAAAACAAATGAACATGAGAGAATGAATTACCTTTAAAAGTGTAACTCCTTTTGATTTAAGCCTAAAGGCTTCCTTTGAAAGGATTCTGCCCAAAGGGAGTCCTCTAGCATGAGGAGAGGGATGTGGAGAGAGTAAATGGGCAGGGTTTGGCCGAGCCAAAGGCTTGAGGAGTGTGTTAAATGAGGTAGAGGTGGGGGCCTTTTATAAGAGGAGAGGAGGGGCACTTTTGAAAAGTAAAGAAATATTACTTTATTTGAAAATGTGTTTCGGTTTCAAAAGGTCCCACATTGATATAATTCGTGGATAAGGTGATAAGGCTTCGAAATATACTCATCCAATAAGTTTTGGACATGTGTAGTTCATAGATTTTACATTATCTTTCCATTTTATTTAAATCGTCAAATAATGATGTCACCGCTGCATCATTATTATGTCATAAATAATTTAATTTATTTAATGTCTAAAAATTAAAAAAAAATACTATGATGTAGGAAATCTTTTTATCTTTCCAATGAATATTTATAATAAAAAATATGACTTGTATAACCCCACTTAACAATTGTTTTAGTAAAACATATCATGTTTGTGTCAATTTTACTTTTACATTAAATAAAATGTTATTTATGTCATTTCCCAACCAAAGTGGATCCATGGGGTCCCCAAGTTGACCCATGACTTGTCTTGGTCTACCATGACACAACCAATAAGGTTGGGACATGTGTCTAGGTCATTTCATATCATTAAAGCATTATTTATACCTTAAACTACACTAATTATCACTAATCGCGATTAAAAACTTAATAAGTTACTATTCACCAAAAAATTATTTTAATCTCATTAAACCACATTTTACTTCTTAATGACAACCATGTATGTCGGATTTTCAAAATTCAATACACATTAGTGGTAAACTTTCATTTAACTGAAAAATCAGTTTGCTTGATTACCACTTAGTGGTTTCACTATTCATCAAAAATTGAAGTTTTTCAGAAAATTACCAAAAATTCACCCTAAGCTATATATGATATTCTAAATTCAAAAATGAAGTCCTTTTTAAAAAATTAAAAACATATAAGTCACATTAATTAATTTAATAATTAATTCCCGCTGTCATGACAAATAGCGTGTTTTATGAAACAATAAGTATCAAAAGATTGACACTAGTTTATGTCTGATTTCAAAGTGAAATTGATTCCAACGACCACTATTGGATTTAATGGTAAAAATATTTTCTAATTTCACTTTAAAACCAATTAAAAATATAATCTAATCATATAAATAAATTATATTAAAAAGTGGTTTTGAATTAAAATACAACATTTTACACTATTTATTAAAAAAATGAACTTTATCGGAAAGATACCAAAAATTTACAGAAAGTAAATTTTGATGTCCCGATTCTTAATAAGAGTTTTATTTGGTCCAAAAGAATGTTTAAGAGTGAACAAAACTATATTTAATGACGGTTATCCATCAAAAGGTGATAAGTGAACCTTTAGTAAAAACTAGGGCATATACGCCAAAAATTGAATTCTTTCCGTATTTTAAGCCTTTATCATTTATTGTATAAATGTAAAAATATTTAAGAACATATATAATCATATTTTTGTTATTTCTATCCATTCCCACCAATACAAGGGCTACATATTAACTACCATTATTTTATTATTAGAGTGCAACGTAAGATTCCCAAGAAACTCGTTGTTGCGTGTTGGGTACGCCATCGAGCATAGCTTCCCCTTTAAAGTCATTTCAATATTTTATTCACAAATATAGATAAATATGAAATGTCATATTCTTTATTTACCTGGGGTGTTACATCCTTCCCCCCTTTTGGGAATTGCGTCCTCGCAATTTTAAAATTGCACTTAGAAACATCCTTGAAAGTCCCACATCGGAACAAAAGTCGGTAAAACAAACACTTTAAAATAAAGAAAGATAAGTACAAAGGTCACCCGAGTTAACCCATACTAGGATTCTAAGTATGAAAATATGGACATGAAGGAAAAAACAAAGGGTCATGTTCTGATGGAGAGTGATAGAAAACATGTTTAGGAGAAAGTTAACCACGAGAAAATCACAAACTTATGATGGGTTAAACGGTCTTCGATTCCCCAGTAGGAAAAGTTAATAGACAACATTTTTGTTTTAAGTTACTTTTTATTGAGGAATTTATTCATAAGGAAACATAATTACTTATCATATTGACTTTCAACCTTTATTAGATTTCTTACACAAACTCATATTTTCTCCAAAAGACGAGTATTTAGGAAGACTTGTTCACATTAAGAGTACTATAATCAACTTCTAGAGAATCACCTAATCCACAAAATAGAACTATATACTTCCCATGTCTTTAGACTTTAACCAAATCCAAAACCAAAAAGGCTAGTACAAGATCAGATAATCCAGAAAAGGATAACCCTTTATAAAAAGAAAATCTATTCTTAATCTCCAAAATTTGTCCAACAAAACCCAAAGTTCAACAAGGACCATTCTATAATCAATTTGTCCATAAAATTCTTCAAAGTAAACCAATATAAGATTGAAACCCAAATATTTGAAGGATTTAGTCGCATAGTCTTCCAAGATAAATCGTAACATTTATCTCCAAACAATATCAGTTGCTCCTAAAGTCTCGTTTTGAAAAGTAATTAACCTAATCACATATCCTCCATGATAGGTTAATCATTTTCAAAAATAACCCAAAATCAACTTACTCTTAATTCATAAAATCATATAACTAGAATGAATCAGTCAAACTAACCAGGGACTTCACGTAGTCCAGTGGTAGGCGATAAATACCAGTCGCACATTGGTTGTGGGTTCGATTCCCGCAGCTTTGTCCGACGCGACGGGATGTCACGCGGTCTGCGTGTTGTCCTTTTTCCAAAACTATATAATTCTTAAAACATTCCCCAAAATGAGATAAAATCTTCAATGATAATCATAACATATTTTAACCTCAAGTTTATCTCATTCCTTTCATTTTCCATCATATCATAGAGTAACCCATAATTACCTAAAAATTAAGTATCATATAAACCCTAATGGTTACCTTAATAATTATTACCTGAATTTCCACATCGAATTGGCCATCTCGTACCTGATGCATTAGAGAACTCACCAAGGTTGAAGTGGTTGATCATGACTCCTTGATAGTTGGTTTAGAACAACCATGAGTTTCCTCATTGAATCCTCCATTTTATCTAGTATCTTAATCATATATCCACCATAGTTTCCTTCAAACCAATTGTCACTTTGGTGCCTGCGAGATCCAGCCATTCACTAAAAACAGAAATGTCAGTGTGAGTATATCAACAAAACCATCATGTACTAATGAGTAAGATAAACACTAAGATATACTTACTCATTCACTTTATCTAAAACTAGGACTCTTTCTGAAATCCTAACCATTATGGTAATGTCACTTATGCTTAAAAAATACCCTAACCTCTAAAGTTATCTAAACCGACCTCTGATACCAACTATAAGGCCCCAACCTTAAACCTTACTTAATCTTGAGTTATTACAAGATTACACATTGAGGATCTTTTTAGGTTTAGAGTTTTAGAGAATTAGATCATGAAACTTGCATTACATTCCACATTTAAACAAAGTGGTTACATAAAAGACAATATTCATTCTTCCCACCAACGGAAACCTATTTAAAATAAAACACGAATTCTTTCTTGACACATCCTTGACACTATCATCACATCATGTACCTTCCCCTTGACCTGTGGAAAACATTTCAAAAACTTGGGATGAGCATAAAAAGCTCAGTAAGGGTTATAAAAATATGGAAAGGAAACATGAGTTCATATATATACATAAGAATGAAATCATACTTTACCCATAAAACATAGGCATATCAAATCATGAATAAATCATAGAAAACATAAGACATAAAGGTAACTTCAGGCATTCATAACATTCTTACGTAGGGAGTAACCCTCTTGGTTACGTTTGGAATACCCATCACAGTATATTCCCTAAATCTCTTCGGAGAAACCTTAACGTTTCACTCCTTCGCGTTACCCAATGCATTGGAGAGCTATATCGGGCTCACCCGCCCTTAGTTTATCACGGAACCACCCGTTCTTCATAACAATGCCCAAGAACCATAACATAATCGTATCACATAAAAATGAATAAAGGAACATAACATTTCCACATTTCAATCACAATATAACATTTTAGGATATTGAAATAATGAATCCATTAAAAAAGAAACCATTTCCAAAACCATTTAAAACATTTAATAAAGAGATTTTTGAATCAAAGTGTCCCATACCACCTTGAAGCTTTTAACATTTTAAACCATTAATATCCATATAAATAAATCCTTAAAACCATTTTGAAAACATAGATATTAATAAGAACAAATAATTAAAACATTTAAAACGATATTCTGGTAAAAGGGGTTTTACCAAAATTAGAGACACTTGAATACAATAATTGAGGAATAACATTTAGTCAGAACTTTATAATATCATGAGAATAAAAGGATTCATGATATAATACTCCAAAGGACAGTATATACACCATATAAGAGTGAATTGGTGCATAACAACAATGAACCCTCAATAGAAATGTCAAATGTGATGAAATCCCTTATAAAGAAGGTATCCTTAAATTAAGGACAAATCAATCTCAAAATATGTGTGACAAATATAAATACACCCAATATAAGTGGATATTAAGTATAAAACAATAAAAGTTCATTCACACATATTCAATGGATGACATATTCAATGACTACATGTTGAACCCAAAGAAATCTAAATTGGGTTAAAAAGTTCCCTTGACAGCCTAACGGCATCACATCAAAATGAGTTGATGAGAGATAAAAAGTGTATCTCATCACTTGGACATCAAATTTACATCAATAAGGATATATGAGAACATATCCCAACATAACAATATGTAAATTAAAAGACCCAATAAAAGAAGTCTTTTAAAAAAAGAGGAGGGTGAAAGGTTCCCTTACCGACTTGGGTATCTTTCAAAACATACACCCCATGGAAGAAAGACAATAGGTCATTGATGTAAATACTCATAAACGAATGTATATAACACAAGGAGTAGAATAATGGGCAGTACATACACCACTCAATGGAATTTGTGGCGAATGTAGCATAAATCTCACGGGAATAAAAGTGAGATGAAAAATCCCTTACGAAAACTCAGCAGCCTAACGGCGACACATAAAACTTCCGAATATGGATTGATGAGATCAAATAGAGTATCCCATCATATTAAAATAGAATTTACAGCAAGTGGAATATAAAATAAAATCCCTCAACATAACAAATAGGATCTTAGAAGAAGTGACACAAAGGAGAGTACTTAAAAAGAAAGAGAGAGGTTAGATCTCTTACGAAAGTTCGGCAGCCTAACAGCGCCACTCAAAACTCCCAAAATGGATTGATGAGAGAGAATAGGGTCTCTCATCACATGAACATAAAAATTACAGTAAATGTAATATAAAAGATCATCCCAAATAACAAGAAAGATGAGCTTTAAAAGGAATGACATAAAAGTGTATACTTAAAAAGAAAGAGAGGAGTAGGATCCCTTACCTCGGGTCCGACTTGACTCGATCGTTCTTTAATCTCCTGAATAATAAACTTGAGTTAATTTCTAATTCCTTAAGAACCCCTTTTCAAGTTCATTATTACTTTTATACCACTTATTACCATGTCACAAACATTATGTAATCATTTAAGTTAATAATATTTGTTTTGCCGATATTTGGTTCTTAAGTCGAAAGTGGTCTTCTTATAATTACATGTTGTTCGTGTGGCCAAATGTTTATTATATCCAGAATTGTATTCATTATGTAGATATCATATATGTCATATATATCCAGTACATGCATGCATTTATAACATTACATAATCATTTAGAGGTAAGAAATGAAATGCACCGTTCATGGAGACGGTAAGCCGTACGTACGCATGAACGCTACTTTCATTTCTATTTCGTATTTTATAGAATTGAATAATAATGATATAAAGGTATATTATAATTCCAGTATAATATCATATATAATATCATATTTCCATCCTTTATACATCCCACATATGGTATTTAACGAATCAAATCACTTTGAGGGGGCGGTAGTCCGCACTTCCTTAAATGAAGATATCGCGTATACCCATAATGGAAGCCATAAAGGTAAGACAAAAATGAAAAATACAGAAGCATAAATAAAACATAAACATATTATATATCATATATAAAAATAGTGACATCATAATGGCCACCTTTGAAGGTGTTAAATGAGTATTGAACAATCATCGTTTCGGGAGGCAGAATTTCACCATCCACGGAAACCGTATGTTCTTTAACCATTTGATGTAGTTGTGTGAGAGTGTAGCTCGAATAAATCTTATAAAAACATCCTAGTATATTTAGGATACTGGTGTTGTTACAAAAGAAGTAAATAAAAAGATTTTAGGGGGTTGGAGAAGCAAAATAAAACAAATGAACATGAGAGAATGAATTACCTTTAAAAGTGTAACTCCTTTTGATTTAAGCCTAAAGGCTTCCTTTGAAAGGATTATACCCAAAGGGAGTCCTCTAGGATGATGAGAGGGATGTGGAGAGAGTAAATGGGCAGGGTTTGGCCGAGCCAAAGGCTTGAGGAGTGTGTTAAATGAGGTAGAGGTGGGGGCCTTTTATAAGAGG
Source organism: Viscum album (assembly GCA_963277665.1). Lineage (NCBI taxonomy): Eukaryota > Viridiplantae > Streptophyta > Magnoliopsida > Santalales > Viscaceae > Viscum > Viscum album. The sequence continues at coordinate 1,782,987,462 of OY728157.1, forward strand.
AGAGGAGGGGCACTTTTGGAAAGTAAAGAAATATTACTTTATTTGAAAATGTGTTTCAGTTTCAAAAGGTCCCACATTGATATAATTCATGGATAAGGTGATAAGGCTTCTAAATCCACTCATCCAATAAGTTTTGGACATGTGTAGTTCATAGATTTTACATTATCTTTCCATTTTATTTAAATCGTCAAATAATGATGTCACCGCTGCATCATTATTATGTCATAAATAATTTAATTTATTTAATGTCTAAAAATTTAAGAAAAATACTATGATGTAGGAAATCTTTTTATCTTTCGAATGAATATTTATAATCAAAAATATGACTTGTATAACCCCACTTAACAATTGTTTTAGTAAAACATATCATGTTTGTGTCAATTTTACTTTTACATTAAATAAAATGTTATTTATGTCATTTCCCAACCAAATTGGATCCATGGGGTCCCCAAGTTGACCCATGGATTTTCTTGGTCGACCATGACACAACCAATAAGGTTGGGACATGTGTCTAGGTCATTTCATATCATTAAAGCATTATTTATACCTTAAACTACACTAATTACCACTAATCGCGATTAAAAACTTAATAAGTTACTATTCACCAAAAAATTATTTTAATCTCATTAAACCACATTTTACTTCTTAATGACAACCATGTATGTAGTATTTTCAAAATTCAATACACATTAGTGGTAAACTTTCATTTAACTGAAAAATCAGTTTGCTTGATTACCACTTAGTGGTTTCACTATTCATCAAAAATTGAAGTTTTTCAGAAAATTACCAAAAATTCACCCTAAGCTATATATGATATTCTGAATTCAAAAATGAAGTCCTTTTTACAAAATTAAAAACATATAAGTCACATTAATTAATTTAATAATTAATTCTCGCTGTCATGACAAATAGCGTGTTTTATGAAACAATAAGTATCAAAAGATTGACACTAGTTTATGTCTGATTTCAAAGTGAAATTGATTCCAACGACCACTATTGGATTTAATGGTAAAAATATTTTCTAATTTCACTTTAAAACCAATTCAAAATATAATCTAATCATATAAATAAATTAGATTAAAAAGTGGTTTTGAATTAAAATAAAACATTTTACACTATTCATTAAAAAAATGAACTTTATCGGAAAGATACCAAAAATTTACAGAAAGTAAATTTTGATGTCCCGATTCTTAATAAGAGTTTTATTTGGTCCAAAAGAATGTTTAAGAGTGAACAAAACTATATTTAATGACGGTTCTCCATCAAAAGGTGATAAGTGAACCTTTAGTGAAAACTAGGGCATATACGCCAAAAATTGAATTCTTTCCGTATTTTAAGCCTTTATCATTTATTGTATAAATGTAAAAATATTTAAGAACATATATAATCATATTTTAGTTATTTCTATCCATTCCCGCCAATACAACAGCTACATATTAACTACCATTATTTTATTATTAGAGTGCAACGTAAGATTCCCAAGAAACTCGTTGTTGCGTGTTGGGTACGCCATCGAGCATAGCTTCCCCTTTAAAGTCATTTCAATATTTTATTCACAAATATAGATAAATATGAAATGTCATATTCTTTATTTACCTGGGGTGTTACATCAACTCTGTCCACCATGCAAACCGTGCTCAACCAAAAAATAGACATAAGGTCTACTCGTACATTGATGTGCACGTGCAGGGGTGAGAAATAATCTCAGTAGGCCACCCCAACGATGAATCTATAAATATGTTGTTATAAGTGCATGCAAAAGCAATATGCTCATCCTAGTCGAGGCACAACTTAAAGAAAAGTAAAACTAATAACGTGAAACCACAGTCAAACCTCGGGTTCGTAATACTGGTCAATTGGGTAAGTGTCACCATAGATGTCCATATCCATACATGTATACATGCATAGTCCCATACCTATACATATATACATAAAAATGAATATTCATGAGTAAAGTGGATTAAATAACATAAAACCAACAACAATTGATTCTTGGGTCTGTAATCCCGATCGCCTAGACATCATGTGCAAGGGCATTGAGTTGGACGTCATGCCACTTAAGTCATGTATCGTTAAGTCGATCTCTAGGTCCCTAATCCCAATCGACATATACCCGCTTCAACCAGCGCTGGAAATGTCTCTGAGCAAGCTACATCACCATAGGGGGACACACGTATTAACCCTGGGTTCACCCATACTCACCTCCAATCACTATAAAGAAGGATTTCAGTGAAGTACGCCGTACATCCTGTAAAATGGTCATTGAGCTAGTCATTATGCTGCTCATGCCATGTAAATCCAACCCAATGTCTGAGCCCTAGATCCTGATTCGTAAGCGATCACGACATTGTGACTTGGCTGAACCCTAAGGGTTTGACCCTTAGGTGATCTATAAGGAGAGCTCCCTAGTGAGATGACATGACCACCCATCCAGATCCAAAAGTGAATGTCAAACATAGGTGTAAGACACCATGGTCCCCACCCTGACAAAGAAAAAGGGCTCATAAGCCTGATCTCAGAGAGTACATATGGAGATCCTCATCGCATGACAAATCGAGGAGAGCGTAATCATCCACCGATAACTCTGATTTGAGGAGAGCACAATCATCCTCATTTAACCCATGAGTATAATCAGATTGATAAGAGCGTAATCATCCTCATCACTCGGGAGAGCGGAATCATCCATGAGTATAATTACTAGGGACGCCATTCCTGTATATCATAGTAGTAGGCTCAGTCGGATTCCGGGAAGCACCTCTGGACATCCCAATAATATAATAATCAAATATACAGGTTCAACAGCCAAGTCTCAGGTCGTACCTCTGGGTATACCAATAAACATAAGAAATAACATGGCTCAGAAGCCGAATCCAAAGAAGAACATTTGGGCATCCCAAAGAGAAAGAAAGACGCCTCGCGTCAGGATCAACAACCACCAACCAGGAATCACCTCTGGTAATCATCACTGCATCAATAATAAACATGTAAAAGCATAAACAAAAGAGTGAGGGTGACCAAACACCTAAAACCAACACTACTTCCACAACCCCATGAGCTTACAAGTTCGACACGGGTTCTAAGGTGACACTCATTACCATCTCTACCCAAACCTGATGTACCAGCTCAGGGTCAGTCAAATAACGGGGCACCCGCTGGTTCCCTCAAATCAAACACTGAGAGACATCCTAATTGGGATCCTCGAGGTCTATACATAAGCGGAGGCATCCTAATTGGGATCCTTGGTTGTAAAGGTAAAGGAGGAATCCTACACGGGATCCTCAGTAGAGAAAGTAAAGGAGGAATCCTATACGGGGTCCTCGACAGAAAAAGTAAAGGAGGAATCCTACATGGGATCATCAAACGGTAAGCAAACAGAGGCATCCTACTTGAGATCCTCAGAATGCTCAATAGGTAAAGGAATCCTACGAGGGACTCCCTAAGCCATCATGTGAGAAAATTCATCCCTTAAGGGACCCCTGGTAATAGGAAGAAGATAGAGACATCCCACACAGGATCCTCTAGGTCAAAATGTAAGTAAAGGAATCCTATAAGGGATCCTCAAAAACAACTAAACTCACAACCTCTTAGGCCAGAAGGGCACATCTCGCAAGGTAGACATACAAGGAAACAACTACAAAGGCACCAATCACGATAGATAACTCATGGCTAATCTCAAAACATGTCTCACTCTCAGGAGACATTGGATATGATCAATGGAGGAAGAACCTCTCCATTCAAGAAACACCACCTAGGAGTCCTCAAAGCACCTTAAAGATCTTACTATCATGATATACGTGAAAAGATACTCAAAATGGACTAATCATGAGTCCAATTCCAACTCTTGGGTGAAAAGACACAAAACCCCCTCAAAGGGTAGCAAGGGAGGAGTACACGACGTGTACCCTCAAGGCCCCACATGGTCATGTACTTTAACCTGTACTTGATGTGTAAACGCCCAAGTAAATGACGTGTATGATAGGTACACAGTGTGTACCCTACATGGGGTACCTACATGTGTCCCTCATATGGCCTAACCAGGTACTTGGCTTGGCTGTGTACTTATACATGGTGTGCGACCCACACGGGGTCTGGTCGTGTACTCTACACGGCCATGTACCCCTACACGGGCAGCCTGGCCGAGTACTCGGCTACATGAACAAGTCCCAGTACACGACATGTACACCCCCGATACACAACATGTACTTCGAAAACTTCATCTTCCTCAAACAGGAAGAACACACATCGAGTGTTCCCTAAACCACACGTCGTATAGATGGGTTTTCCCGAACGTAAACCCTTCGAAACGCCTGAAACCCCTGTTTTCTCCCCACAAACAATAAATCGGACCGCAAGGGGTCATAAACAAGAATAAAAGGGGATTAAAACTTGAAAAAGGTAAATCTATGGGGATCTATGAAAAAAAATTAAAAGGCCTACCTTTGGGTGGAATCTGTCAAAGCTTCACCCATTTCTACAGTCCACGGTTGCTGCATGGCGATCCAGCGTGTCCCAAGCTCCATGGAGGTACCACTCCCCCCTCTACCCCTCCCTATATTCTCTCTATCGTGCGAAGGAGGAACCCATAGGGGGTGTTTTTGAGAAGCTATGGGAGAAAGGAAGAAAATAAAAAGCAAAGAAAGAAAAGGAAGAAAAGAAAAGGGGGTTTGGCTTGGCCCCGACGCCCAACTTGAGTTTATGCCCCACCTAGGAAAAAATACCCATTAAAGAATCAACGAAGAAGATAAAATCTCAATATTATGCTCCGTTCAAAAGATATTTCCAAATGAACCTGTGCGAATAAATTAATATTTAATTTATTAAATATCAAATATTAATTATTCTGCTAAAATTCGAACATCTCAGATTTCCACCAAACTCTTATAATAGGGTAAAAAACCTATTTTGGGACCAATAGAGTGGTCAAAAAAATTATCTGAGGCCATCTACTTGGATAAAAAGACCATTTTACCCCTTACAAGCATCTGAAATCAAAAATTCAAATTTCTACTAAAAAATTAAGTCTGGAAAAAACAAGGGTCCTTGAAATATCCCCACCATAAACCTTCTCGTCCTCAAGAAGCCTTGGTGGTAAGACTAGTATCCATGCTTTCAACTTGAGCATCTGCAAAGCCATGCTATTTGGACTATCCAACGACAAGCCTCGCAGCGCCAACAACTATCTCTTACACGGAAGACATTTAACTACGATTGATTTGGTACTCCTCACTATAGGAGTACCCTTATCTTCATCTCAAAACCAAACCCCGAGAAAAACAACCCATGAAAAATGCCGATTTTCAATTGAAAACAAGGTTCACCATCCTCAAATAGCCAACAGTGCACTCCCCACCATATGGATTACCTAACACCGCTCCTTGAGTGTAACTTTGATAGGTTTCTTTCCTCAACCAGGGAATACATTTAATAGAAAAGAAGCTCGGAATAGGGCTGACGCTCTCTCAGTATTCTCAAGACGAAGTCAAGATAGAGCATGATCGTCTCTAACTAGGAGTACACTATGATTCTATAAAAGGGAGTGTACAACTCCCTTCAAGCCACACTCACATCCTGTCAATACCTAACCAGGATTCAGCCATAGGTCATTTGTCTTGCAGTACCCAGTCATTCATGATGTCACATATGCCATGCAAGGACATTTTTCATTTAACCATAACTCTCGAGCAATAATTCCCATGGTAAGTCTTGAAAACATTTCTCCTTAGCTCGCACCCGACCACTCACTAATGTTCAATTGAACGGTACCATGCGCAACCAGTGTGTACCTTATTACCTGACTCATACTCTAGCGAGTCATCCATTACAAGGATAATTTGATTGTGTTACACAACACGTTCATTTTAACTAGCCAGAAGCTCCCTTGGAACTTCTCTTCAAAACTGGGCGCCTCACTCGTGCCACGATTTATTCCACGACAACCCATCTCTTGACATCGTTCTAGTCACGAGAAACTACCCATGATCTGAATACATTAGAAACAGTGGAAACGCTGATTGACCGGGCCAGGAACCCAAAAAATCCTTCCCGTTGAATCCAGTATCAATACTAAACCACCCAAAGTGCTTATTAAAAGCTGAAGGCATCAACATGCTTATAAATAAAAACTCAAGCACCTACTGTGCCTCGATCACAAAACAAGCATAAAAAACAAGCTCAATACTTAAAAAGGCATATGAAAACATGGGTTAACCTATCTCACACAGTTTTCCTTCGAATAAAATGGACGTTGACCTACAAGGGTTCAAGTCGAAATTAAGGGTCTCTAGGTCTCCCACCTAGCCCTGCAGAACAAGTCTCGAAACTAGGTCATAAGGTATAACCACATATCCCAAAAGATAAAACCTATCTAAAGAAGGTAAATATCACTACAACCTACAAGGGTTAAAACTGAAAACATGGGCTATAAGGATCTGACCATCACCAAGCATCCTCATAAGGAACTGGTCCTTGGAGGTCACAATACTAAAATAGGAGAGACTAAACTGAAACTCATCGAGCATCTGTATATAGTAATACCCCCTGGAGGTCTATCTCACTAGAAACATCTTGGTATCCATTGACATTATACTCTGCGATTCGACTAGATAACCACTACCTGAGAAACAACACCCTACAAGGGGTACAACAAAAAGGCAACACTTGCCAAATCGACCTACTATGGTCGATGCACCTCTCGTGCATGAGGACTGAGTCATCATCCTCAACACCAAATGACTCAATGCAGATCCACATAACTTTCCATCAATATGTGTGTGTGTGTGTGTGTAATAACCACACACTAGCATGACTATATAATGTGAAACCTACATGCCAAGGATAATGCATGAGAACTTGCCTTTGCCATCCAAGAGTCAAAATCTATCACTGGACTCTTTCCAATGGACAAGATCCATAGATCCATAGCAAATCATAACATCCAAACAATATGTGTGTCTTTCAAGGCGAAAATCATATACAAATGTAACATCACAAATCAGAATAATAACCCCATACCCTGGCAGCCAGGACTTCTTACCAGAACAGGTGGTCTCGACGCACTAGTCCGATATCCATCATAGGTTCCGACACATTCCTAATACTTATGTATACCATATCCCAAATAGTAAAGACTGGGAAAAGAACATCTCTGATACCACTTTGTAATGTCCTGCCCCAAATGCCACTAAAATGGTGCCCTGAGCCGGTTGGTTATGAGGCCTCAAGAGTGCCTCCCTGTATGTCAGAGGCTGCCAACTATCAGCGAGGACCTAGGGTGTGACAGTGGGGAGACTATACCCTCATATTAGAGTAAGAAAACAATTTAAATAGCTAAATATATTACAAAATAGAAAGTAAATAGAGTGTGAAAGTAGTAAATAAACTGAAATAGAACATGTTGTAATAATAAATGAAAAATCTATAAAATCTTGAATAGCTATGCCATACAACAACACTAGTCACCCACTGGGTTGACCATAAAAATACATGAATACAAAAGAAACTGAAATAAAAGAACAAGGCTCTACTACTAACTCTGATCTAGAACAAGTACCTGGTCTCCAGACATTGTCGAACTGCACCAAACCGACTAGAAGAACCCACACGAGTAGCTCCACTCGAACATGAAACTCACACTACTGGAAATTCGGGCTATATCCACGGTTCTAAACCGTGGCTATAGGTAATAGCCACGGTTTGAGGAACCGTGGCTAAGTTTGGCGTGGCTATAGGCTTAGACCTATAGCCACGGTTCCAAACCGTGGCTTTAAATCTATAGCCACGGTTCAAACCGTGGCTATACTAAAGTCCAGACAGAATATATTGCCACGGTTTAGAACCGTGGCATTATGTCTATAGCCATGGTTAAGAACCGCGGCAATGAACCAATAGCCACGGTTTAAAATCGTGGCTATAGGGTGTCCAAATCCATAAAAAAAATACCCCCTGGACACCCCCTGGACACCCCCCTAGACACCCCCTGGACACACCCTGGACACCCCCTGGACACCCCCTGGACAACTCCTGGACACACCCTGGACACCCCCCTAGACACCTCCTGCAGACCCCCCTGCACCCAGCCCTATATCCAGCCCCCACCCCCTACACCCAGCCCCCTCACTACCCCTTGCACCCAGCCCCCTCACTACCCCTTGCACCCAGCCCCCTCACTACCCCTTGCACCTAGGTCCCCCTCCCCCCCACTGCACCCCCACTGCCCCCTGCACCCAGGCCCCCAGCCCCCCTGCACCCAGCCCTATATCCAGCCCCCACCTTCCTACACCCAGCCCCCTCACTGCCCCTTGCACCCAGGTCCCCCTCCCCCCCACTGCACCCCCACTGCCCCCTGCACCCAGGCCCCCAGCCCCCCCCATCCCCCTGCACCCAGCCCTATATCCAGCACCCACCCCCTACACCCAGCCCCATCACTACCCCTTGCACCCAGGTCCCCCTCCCCCCCACTGCACCCCCACCCGCACCCCCACTGCCCCCCTGCACCCAGGCCCCCAGCCCCACCCCCATCCCCCTGCACCCAACCCTATATCCACCCCCACCCCCTACACCCAGCCCCCTCACTACCCCTTGCACCCAGGTCCCCCTCCCCCCCACTGCACCCCCACTATCCACCCCCACCGAGTCCTTGCATAATCTGTTGAAGTCCAAAAAAGAATACCAGCAATAGACACCACTGCTGGACACCCCTCCCCCTGGACCACCACCCCTGGACACCCCTGGACCACCCCCCCTAGACACCCCTCCCCCATGCTGGACACCCCTCCCCCTGCTTGGACAGCCCCTCCCCCTACTGGACACCCCTCCCCCTGCTGGACACCCCTGCCCCCTGCCCCCTGCCCCCTAACCCTGGACACCCCAGGACCGACCCCACCCCAGGACAGACCCCCCCAGACCCTGGACACCCCTGGACCACCCCCCTGGACACCCCTCCCCCATGCTGGACACCCCTCCCCCTGCCTGGACAGCCCCTCCCCCTGCTGGACACCCCTCCCCCTGCTGGACACCCCTGCCCCCTACCCCCCTGCCCCCTGACCCTAGACACCCCAGGACAGATCCCACCCCAGGACAGACCCCCCCCCCAGACCCTGGACACCCCTGGACCACCCCCTGGACACCCCTCCCCCATGCTGGACACCCCTCCCCCTGCCTGGACAACCCCTCCCCTTGCTGGACACCCCTCCCCCTGCTGGACACCCCTGCCCCACTGCCCCTGGACACCCCAGGACAGACCCCACCCCAGGACATACCCCCCCCAGACCCTGGACACCCCTGGACCACCCCCTGGACACCCCTCCCCCATGTTGGACACCCCTCCCCCTACCTGGACAGCCCCTCCCCCTGCTGGACACCCCTCCCCCTGCTGGACACCCCTGCCCCCTGCTGGACACCCCTGCCCCCTGACCCTGGACACCCCAGGACAGACCCCACCCCAGGACAGACCCCCCCCAGACCCTGGACACCCCTGCCAGTCCTGCCCCCCCAGAACCTGGACACCTCAGGACAGACCCCCCCCCCCCCAGACCCAGGACACCCCCCCAGAACCTGGACAGCCCCCCAGACCATGGACACCCCCCAGAACCTACCCCCCCCAAACCCAGACCCCCCAGGACAGACCCCCCCCCAGACCCTGGACATCCCAGGACAGACCCCCCCCCCACTGGACACCCCATGGACAGACCCCCCAGGATAGCCCCCCCCAGACCCTGGACACCCCAGGACAGACCCCCCCCCCCACTGGACCCCCTAGACAACGGATGGATGTCATGGGCTATTGCTAAAAGACCGAATCTGGCTGCTAAAATCAGCAGTAAGTAAGAAGAGGTAAATGAAGAAAAATGAATAAAATTTTCCCAATATACTTGGGGAATTTTATTCATCAGCAGGAAGAAGAACAGAAGAACGGTAGCTGAGAGTTCCTTCCCCGGAGGTGGAGAATGATTTTTTTACATAGGATATGTCTAATATTTAATGGAAGAAAGAGGGAGAGGAAATTAAGCACCTCATTACAAGTGGCAGCATCCAAAAATTATATAGCTAACCATTCAAATATTATGTGATACATGTACAATAAAATATGCCAGACAATTCCAAACCAATGTTTTCAGTTGAATTGAGCCTTTGTACCACCTACTATGCATGTTTTGTGGAAAGATGGATGAGAGGCAGCGCTGAGAGGAGATATAGTTTAGGAATGAGGAAATACGAAAAATTATAGAGATAACTATTCAATGTTTCTATAAGGAGGAGTAACCGCCGCAGGGTGTCGTCCTGGAGCAGGGCCAAATCAAGGCGTGACCACGGCGTGACCGCGGGGTGACCGCGGCGTGACCGCGGCGTGACCGCGGCGTGACCGCGGCGTGACCGCGGCGTGACCGCGGCGTGACCGCGGCGTGACCGCGGCGTGACCACGGCGTGACCGCGGCATGACCGCGGCATGACCGCAGCGTGACCACAACGTGTTGGCCCGGTCCAGCGACATCCCCCCTGTCTGGACACACCTCCCCCCTATCTGGACACCCCTCCCCCGTCTGGACACCCCCCTACTATCCCAAATCTAGAATCCCACTTACCCTAAAAGATAAGAGAGACCCCAAAAAGAGATTTAAACTGAACTCAAAAATGAGAAAATTCAATCTAGTACATAACACCGATCATTCTATCTATTCAAATAATAATGTCAAATACCTCCAGATCATGCACTAAGAGATCCCACACCACTTCAAAGTTGGAAACCATCACATAACACACATGAAATTTAAAACATTACATGGACCTCTTTACTAAAGGCATGTATGGATCCAACAAGAATTATATAGTATTTGGATTTAAGAACTACATTTCAACTAAAATTGATGATATAAAAGAATGAGTAACTTCAATACCAATTAACTCTAACAACATAGAGATAAAAAATAAACACTATACCTTTATAGTAGCTGGACATGGTATAGATTCTTTTAGTGCATACTCTACAATATAAAGAAATTCAGTATTAGCTCCCCCTCATCACTCTTGCACCAGCCCCCCCCCCCCCCAGCCCCCAGCTACCCCAGCCCACCTGCACCTGTCCCCCCTCCCCAGCCCCCCTGCCACCCCCAGCCCACCTCCACCCCCCCCCCCCCCCCCGCAGCTCACCTGCACCAGCCCCCAACCCCAACCCCTAGCTGCACCAGCCCCCCCAGCCCCCTACCACCCCCAGCCCACCAGCACCAGTCCCCCCCCCCCCCCCCGCAGCCCACCTGCACCAGCCCCCAACCCCAGCTGCACCAGCCCCCCCCCCCCCCCCCCAGCCCCCTGCTACCCCAGCCCCCCTGCACCTGTCCCCCCTCCCCAGCCCCCCTGCTACCCCAGCCCACCTGCACCAGCCCCCCCCCCCTCGCAGCCCACCTGCACCAGCCCCCAACCCCAGCCCCCTGCACCAGCCCCCCCCCCCCCCCAGCCACCTGCTACCCCCAGCCCCCCTGCCACCCCCCAGCCCACCTCCACACCCCCCCCCCCCGCAGCCCACCTGCACCAGCCCCCAACCCCAACCCCTAGCTGCACCAGCCCCCCCCCCCCCCCCCGCCAGCCCCCTGCTACCCCAGCCCACCTGCACCTGTCCCCCCCTAATGTCTATGTGTTTTAGTTTACCATGAAAAACTAAAATATTGGAAAAATAAAGGGTTGATTGACTATTAGAATAAACATTTATAACAGAATTGAAAAGGATAAGTTTAGAAGATGCACCTTTCATCCATATGGATTATTTCACATCCTCAATCAAGGAAATATACATAGATTCCATGGTTGAAATAGAAAACATTGACTGCATGTTACATTTAAAATAAATGAGGCCACCATAGGAAGTGAACACATAACCATTCAAGGATTTTCTAGTTTAAATATTACATTCATAGTCTGCATCTACATATCCAACCACAATTTCAGAATTGTTGACATCTTTACCATAACACAAAGAAAGATTAGAGTTACATGATGGGTATCAAAGAATCCACTTAAGGGCATGAAAATATGGCATCCCAGGTGTGGTCATAAATCTGCTATGACTGTAGATTTCATAGGCAATATCAGGTCCCATGGAAATCAGAGTACATAATGCTACCAAAAATATTATCATAATGGATTTTACACCTAAATTGAATATCATCATCAACAATGGGTTTTTGTGTTGAAGAAAATTTAAAGTGTTTTACTAGGAGTACATTGGAAATTTTGAGAGATTCAAACATGTGTCTATTTTTAATATTTAATATTTAACCATTTTGAGATAAGTAAGAAAATTTATTTGGTCTATCTCTAAAAATTTCAATGCCTAAGGTTTTATTAGCTATGCCTAAGTCTTTCACTTCAAACTTACCATTATTTTGTGATTTTACAATAATTATGAGGCTCATGTTCTTACAAATTGTAATCATGTCATCAACATAAATCATCAGATTTCATGTAGTACTACATTAAAAAAAACATTGGAATTATGATTTGAAATAGAGTTACCAGATTTTATAGCACCGTGCTCACTATCTATAGGTGATGAAATAGTTATACCTGGTGCCTGTGAAGTATCTATGGGATGTTTTATGATATTTTCTAGATCTGGACAGCACTGCATTTTCTCTATAGAGACATTCATAACCTGCATGGGCTTAGGTTCCTGGACAGCCCTCTTGCACCCCCTTGCAACCCCCTGGACAACCCCCTTGAACACCCCCCTTCACCCCCATGCCCCCCTTAGTCCCCCATGCCCCCCCTGCACCCCACTGGACAGCCCCCATGCCCCAACTGGACAGCCCCACTGGACAACCCCACTGGACACCCCCTGCACCCCCTGGACAGCCCTCCCCCCCTGCCGGACACCCCTCCCCCCCTGCTTGGACAACACCTCCCCCTGTTGGACACCCCTCCCCCTACTGGACACCCTGCCCCCTGCACCCTGCCCCCTGCACCCCACTGGACAGCCCCCATGCCCCAATTGGACAGCCCCACTGGACACCCCCTGGACACCCCTCCCCCCTACTGGACACCCCCCCTGCCGGACACCCCTCTCCCTACCCCTTTATACACCCCCTGGAATGTGTTTCTATTGATATAAATGATCATCTTATTGAGGTATGTTTTGTATTAGAAAACATACCAAAGTACAATGAGCATTGCAGATGATAGGCCATGCCACTGATAAGTGCAGAATTGTACAGAAATTCTGCAAGCCATCCTCTATTAATACTTTATTGAAAGATGCTCTGAAAGGGAAAAATATTAATACCACGGCGTGACCGCGGCATGACCACAGCGTGTTGACCTGATCCAGTGACATCCGTAGGGCAGCATCTTCTGGCTAGGAGCGAAGAAAGCGGGAGGAGGCTGGAATGCTGGTGGAAGGGGGCTGGTTGCAGGTGTTGGGGGGATGGTGCGGGCAGATTCGAAGGTGGCAGGGGGGCTGTTGCGGGCTGGAATGCCGATGGCAGCGGGCTTAAATGAAGGTGGAAGGGGGCTGGTGTGGGCTGGATGTGGCTAGAGCAGGGCCAAATCACGGCATGACTACGGCGTGACCACGGCGTGACCGCGGCGTGACCGCAACATGTTGGCCCGATCCAGCGACATCCGCGGGGCAGCATCTTCCGGCCAGGAGCGAAGGGAGCGGGAGGAGGCTGGAATGTGGGTGGAAGGGGGCTGGTTACAGGTGTTGAGGGGATGGTGCGGGCTGATTCGAAGGTGGTGGGGGGGGGGGGGGGGCTGTTGCGGGCTGGAATGCTGGTGGCAGCGGGCTAAAATGAAGGTGGAAAGGGGCTGGTGTGGGCTGGATGTGGCTGGAGCAGGGCCAAATCACGGCGTGACCGCGGCGTGACCGCGGCGTGACCGCGGCGTGACCGCGGCGTGACCGCGGCGTGACCGCGGCGTGATCGCGGTGTGACCGTGGCGTGACCGCGGCGTGACCGCGGTGTGACCGCGGCGTGACCGCGGCGTGATCGCAGCGTGTTGGCCCGATCCAGCGACATCCGCGGGGTAGCATCTTCCGGCCAGGAGCGAAGGGAGCGGGAGGAGGCTGGAATGCGGGTGGAAGGGGGCTGGTTGCAGGTGTTGGGGGGATGGTGTGGGCTGATTCGAAGGTGGTGGGGGGGGGGGGGGCTGTTGCGGGCTGGAATGTTGGTGGCAGCAGGCTGAAATGAAGGTGCAAGGGGGCTGGTGTGGGCTGGATGTGGCTGGAGCAGGGCCAAATCACGGCATGACTGCGGCGTGACTGCGGCGTGACCTCGGCGTGACCGCGGTGTGACCGCGGCGTGACCGCGGCGTGATCGTGGCGTGACCGCGGCGTGACTGCAGCGCGTTGGCCCGATCCAGCGACATCCGCGGGGCAGCATCTTTCGGCCAGGAGCGAAGGGAGCAGGAGGAGGCTGGAATGCGGGTGGAAGGGGGCTGGTTGCAGGTGTTGGGGGGATGGTGCGGGCTGATTTGAAGGTGGGGGGGGGGGGGGGGCTGTTGCGGGCTGGAAAGCTGGTGGCAGTGGGCTGAAATGAAGGTGGAAGGGGGCTGGTGTGGGCTGGATGTGGCTGGAGCAGGGCCAAATCACGGCGTGACTGCGGTGTGACCGCAGTGTGACCGCGGCGTGACCGCGGCGTGACCGCAGCATGACCGCGGCGTGACCGCGACGTGACCGCAGCGTGTTGGCCCAATCCAGCGACATCCGCGGGGCAACATCTTCAGACCAGGAGCGAAGGGAGTGGGAGGAGGCTAGAATGCTGGTTGAAAGGGACTGGTTGCAGGTGTTGGGGGGATGGTGCGGGCTGATTTGAAGGCGGCAGGGTGGGTGTTGCAGGCAGGGTGGGTGTTGCAGACATAAATACACCGACCGAGATGCTCGGATAAACCAAGACTCCATTGCTCGGATAGAGGCGATCTAGCAATACTTCCGCATGCAGTAACTATCAGAAGGTTATAATCATAGATGAAATGGTTCAAGATAACCAGACACAGTATGAGAATTTTAATGTAAAAACAACCAAATGAAGGGGTCGTGCAATGACACGAATGGGCAGAGTGAGAATATCGGATTGATCATCGGATGGAGTGCACTGCAATCAGAGGAAAGAATATGCGCTGTGATAATACAATATGCAATGGAGGATCATCGGATGGTCCATAAAATTGTACGCTAAGTAGACACCCTATGATCAGACGATTCAGGTATAACATACCTGGTAGTAGAAAAGTTGAAAGACTATGATATGAATCTACATACACAAGAGTTGGAGCACCAAAAAAATGCAACTACTGATGATCATGTGATAATAATACAATCGAGCTGAGTAATAAATACAATAAAGCAGCTAATAATCATATAACTCCCTTGAAAGTATAGAGAATAGTTGATGTTCAATGTATAAAGAATGATATGTTAGATTTGGATGCATGGAGAAATTAAATTGCATAAGATAAAATTATATTTTTCATTAAGAGAATATTTTGAAAATCACATTTACAATTTTGTAATTTGAATAAAGAATTCAGAGTACATAAAACAAAAAGCATGATGGAATAAGTTATTACATACCGTTAGGTACAATGATGACATTGATATAGTACCTGAGTCAGTTGTTTGGGATCTTGCACCAGAAGAAGCACCCTATAAGCAGATAAACGGTAATGTCAAATTGAATGACTACTCATATATTGAACATAGGTGGCTGAAAGCATCTAATAATCTAAACTCATGTAAGCAGATCCTCATTCTTATGCTTGTGAATAGAAACAATTCATCCTCATTAACTTGTAAGCACGCCTTATCTCTCTTTTAATCTCATGCTCAACAAAATCATATTATCAGGTGATGCACCAACCATTGCAAAGAGCATAAAAACATGGGTTTGAAAATGTAAAAAGTATAACATGCTTAACAGGTGTAGGAAGCTTCTATGGGAAAGGTAAGAATTTATCTAAGTTTAAGATGTGAAACTTTTTATCTAAGTGTGAAGATAGTGATTTTAGTAAGGATAATGAAGAGGTAGAATCATCTAGTGAAGATGGTGAAATGCTACTAACTGAGAAGGTGAATAATGAAGTATTCAAAAGTGATGATAGAAGCAATGATGAAAATGAAAGAGATATAAAAATAGAGTTCATGCTGAAAAAGAAACTTAAAGAGTGTCTCTTGAAGTTTTCTCACTTAGAAATAAAGAAAGTTTTTAAGAATGATGGTCAATTATCTATCAACAATGACATCATACATGCTACTTTTGCATTCAATTATAAGAAGGATGGTCAATTATAAAAATGATTGACCGTACTTTTTGTTGTACCTCTCGTACCCCTCGTGGTTTAATTTTCATGATCACAATCACTCTCTTTTTTATCTAATCTTGTTTTAAGTGTTTTTGGATGATAGGCATGATTTCAGGTGGCCAAAGAATTGGGCCAAGAAAGCAAGAAGCCAAAGTGGACTGATTTTCAGTCCACCGGCCAACCGATGGAAGAGCACCGGCCAGCCGATGGAGGACTGGACAGAAGGCATCCCTCTGTCCGGACCACCGGCCAACCGGTGTCCCACCATCGGCCAGCCGGTGGCACCCAGACAGAAGGCTGAGCCACTGCCTCAGCACCCGGCCAACCGGTGGCCTCAGCACCGGCCAGCCGGTGGCACCCAGCCAGCACAGTGTTTGCTACTGCCTCAGCACCGGCCAACCGGTGGCCACCTCACCGGCCAGCCGGTGGAGCCTGAGCCCGAGCCCTCTCCCATTTTGCAAGCACCGGCCAACCGGTGGCTCTGTACCGGTCAGCCGGTGGAGCCAGTCAAACTAGCCGTTGGGCCTTTGACCAGACCTGTCCACTTGCCTCCCAACGGCTCCGAAGCCTTTTCCAACGGATCCGAAGCCCTCCAAAGGCCATATGAGGGTTCCCCCTCTATAAATAAAGGACTAGGAAGCCCCGGAACTTTGTCGGAACTATTAAAAAACACACGGTAGCCCATGGGATCATTGTTCGATCATTTTGGCAAACCTCCGGCGAATTCCTCCAAGGAACCCCAACTGCTCCAATCCAATTCCACATCCAAGGAGCACCACCATAGAAGCTTGGGAGTGCACGTCTTCAACTCCAATCATCCATTGGCGCCCAAGGCTTCTCCCCAATTACGGTTTTTATTGTTTTATTTATTTTGAGCATCAAATTGGGTTTGTGCCTACAAACCCCCATCTCTTTCTCTCATCCTTTCTTTTGGGTTTTCACATCACCTTTAAGGTGTGAAGAGGTTGGTCAAGCCTTTCCTTTAAAAGGCTTGTAACATAGGTGAGCTAGCCTTCACCTGTAAGAAGGCTAGTGGGTTCTTGCTCAACCATTAAAAGCAAGTGGGTTCTTGCATAACCATTCAAAAGCAAGCTGTAATAGGTTCTAGACTACCTGAAAAGTCTAGTGGGTTTCTTGCTAAAACCATTGAAAAGCAAGCGGTAGTAAATCTCTCAACGGTTGAGTTGGGAGCGGAGACGTAGGCTTGGGTTTTAAGCCGAACTCCGTTATCAAGCCTTGTGTCTTGCCTCATTTATTTCCGCTGCACTTTCACTTTGATTTTAATTTGTTAATTAATTTTTAAAAGGCAATTCACCCCCCCCCTCTTGCCATCACTTCCTTTCTTTCTCCGCCCAACAATTGGTATCAGAGGCAAAATTTGAGTAATACCCTAACCGGTTTCAAATTCAAGATCCATTGTGATGGCTTCAACCTCTTTCGCCCCCGAAGGCTATTCATTGAGTCGGGCTCCATTCTTTGATGGAACCGACTACACTTTTTGGAAAACTCGCATGATTACATTTCTTAAAATTATTGGCTATCCTATATATAGAATTGTTATGCAAGGCTTTTCTTTATCTAACAAGGATGAGTCCAAATGGACCCCCGAAGACATTGCAAATTTTGAGCTTGATGGAAAAGCCATGAATGCTCTTCATTGTGGGTTAGACCGTAATGAATTTAATCGTATTTCTTCTTGCTCATCTTCTTATGAAATTTGGAAACTTTTAGAAGTAACCCATGAAGGTACTAAAGGCGATGACAAGCCCGATTGCCCATCCCACAAGAAAAAGGCCAAACGAAAGGAAAAGAAGAAGGCATTCAAGGCCACATGGAGTGATAGCTCCACATCCTCCTCCTCCTCCTCAAGCGACAACGGTAAAAAATGTCTAATGGCATTTCATGAGGTAACATCTTCCGACTCCTCTTCCTCTTGTTCTTCAAATTCTCTTAATCATTTGTCTTATGAGGATCTCCAACATGCTAGAGATCAATTGGAGGAAGGTTTTCATGAACTTTCTTCCAAATTTGTTGCTTTAAAAAAGAATTTCAAAAGACTCTCTTCCGAAAAGGATCAACTTCTCAAAGAGAAGGAAGAGTTGACCCTTAAAGTCCAAAACCTTCCCGATGTTGATTCTATGGAATCAACAATCAAAGATCTAAGGGAATCACTAGCTAAGTTCACCCAAGGTGAACAAAATTTGACCAATTTGCTAGGTTCCCAACGCATTTCTAGAACCTCCGAAGGGCTTGGCTATTCCAAGAAAGCTTCCTCTTCCCATGCTCCAACTATTTTTGTAAGGGGGAGCTCCCAATTTAAATTTTGTAATTATTGCAAAAAACCCGGGCACTTAATCTATGAGTGCAATTACAAAAATGCCCGGTATGGCAGGCCCAAAACTATTTCCTTTAATGATGAATTTTATAGGAGAAGACCCGCTACTAGACAAGTATGGATTGAAAAATCCCTTTTAGCGAGTCTCTCCGGGCCAAAATTTGTCTCGGTTCTAAAATCCTCTCCCCGGTGATTTGTTGTTTTTATTTAGGGGGAGTTAGGATCGTTTAAGCCTTTTTGATTTCAATTTCAAAACTTTCATTTCAAACTTTCAATTCAAAATTTTCAAACTTTCAATTCAAACTGTTTTTCATTTCAAACTTTCAATTCTAAATTGTTATTCAATTTTTCACTCAAAACTTTCAATTCAAACTGTTTTTCAATTTTTTCATTCAAAACTTTCATTTCAAATTTTTGATTCAAAACTTTCAATTCAAATTTCAAAAATTTCAATTGGTTTAAAATCTTGTTTCCCTCAATCAAGTTTTATGCCCCGTGCTATTTTGATAATCACAAAGGGGGAGAAATTCTTGGTTGATTGGGGGAGAAATCTTTCTCTCATGCTTTACTTTACTTTGCCGTATTCTTTAAAGCATGCCTTTCATTTCAATATTTTACATTGTTTGTTTTGGTGATTGTGATCATCAAAATAGGGGGAGATTGTTGTACCTCTCGTACCCCTCGTGGTTTAATTTTCATGATCACAATCACTCTCTTTTTTATCTAATCTTGTTTTAAGTGTTTTTGGATGATAGGCATGATTTCAGGTGGCCAAGGAATTGGGCCAAGAAAGCAAGAAGCCAAAGTGGACTGATTTTCAGTCCACCGGCCAACCGATGGAAGAGCACCGGCCAGCCGATGGAGGCCTGGACAGAAGGCATCCGTCTGTCCAGATCACCGGCCAATCGGTGTCCCACCACCGGCCAGCCGGTGGCACCCAAACAGAAGGCTGAGCCACTGCCTCAGCACCGGCCAACCGGTGGCCTCAGCACCGGCCAGCCGGTGGCACCCAGCCAGCACAGTGTTTGCTACTGCCTCAGCACCGGCCAACCGGTGGCCACCTCACCGGCTAGCCGGTGGAGCCTGAGCCCGAGCCCTCTCCCATTTTGCAAGCACCGGCCAACCGGTGGCTCTGTACCGGTCAGCCGGTGGAGCCAGTCAAACTAGCCGTTGGGCCTTTGACCAGACCTGTCCACTTGCCTCCCAACGGCTCCGAAGCCTTTTCCAACGGCTCCGAAGCCCTCCAAAGGCCATATGAGGGTTCCCCCTCTATAAATAAAGGACTAGGAAGCCCCGGAACTTTGTCGGAACTATTAAAAAACACACGGTAGCCCACGGGATCATTGTTCGATCATTTTGGCAAACCTCCGGCGAATTCCTCCAAGGAACCCCAACTGCTCCAATCCAATTCCACATCCAAGGAGCACCACCATAGAAGCTTGGGAGTGCACGTCTTCAACTCCAATCATCCATTGGCGCCCAAGGCTTCTCCCCAATTACATTTTTTATTGTTTTATTTATTTTGAGCATCAAATTGGGTTTGTGCCTACAAACCCCCATCTCTTTCTCTCATCCTTTCTTTTGGGTTTTCACATCACCTTTAAGGTGTGAAGAGGTTGGTCAAGCCTTTCCTTTAAAAGGCTTGTAACATAGGTGAGCTAGCCTTCACCTGTAAGAAGGCTAGTGGGTTCTTGCTCAACCATTAAAAGCAAGTGGGTTCTTGCATAACCATTCAAAAGAAAGCTGTAATAGGTTCTAGACTACCTGAAAAGTCTAGTGGGTTTCTTGCTAAAACCATTGAAAAGCAAGCGGTAGTAAATCTCTTAACGGTTGAGTTGGGAGCGGAGACGTAGGCTTGGGTTTTAAGCCAAACTCCGTTATCAAGCCTTGTGTCTTGCCTCATTTATTTCCGCTGCACTTTCACTTTGATTTTAATTTATTAATTAATTTTTAAAAGGCAATTAACCCCCCCCCCCCCTCTTGCCATCACTTCCTTTCTTTCTCCGCCCAACAATTGGTATCAGAGGCAAAATTTGAGTAATACCCTAACCGGTTTCAAATTCAAGATCCATTGTGATGGCTTCAACCTCTTTCGCCCCCGAAGGCTATTCATTGAGTTGGGCTCCATTCTTTGATGGAACCGACTACACTTTTTGGAAAACTCGCATGATTACATTTCTTAAAAGTATTGGCTATCCTATATATAGAATTGTTATGCAAGGCTTTTCTTTATCTAACAAGGATGAGTCCAAATGGACCCCCGAAGACATTGCAAATTTTGAGCTTGATGGCAAAGCCATGAATGCTCTTCATTGTGGGTTAGACCGTAATGAATTTAATCGTATTTCTTCTTGCTCATCTTCTTATGAAATTTGGAAACTTTTAGAAGTAACCCATGAAGGTACTAAAGGCGATGACAAGCCCGATTGCCCATCCCACAAGAAAAAGGCCAAACGAAAGGAAAAGAAGAAGGAATTCAAGGCCACATGGAGTGATAGCTCCACATCCTCCTCCTCCTCCTCAAGCGACAACGGTAAAAAATGTCTAATGGCATTTCATGAGGTAACATCTTCCGAATCCTCTTCCTCTTGTTCTTCAAATTCTCTTAATCATTTGTCTTATGAGGATCTCCAACATGCTAGAGATCAATTGGAGGAAGGTTTTCACGAACTTTCTTCCAAATTTGTTGCTTTAAAAAAGAATTTCAAAAAACTCTCTTCCGAAAAGGATCAACTTCTCAAAGAGAAGGAAGAGTTGACCCTTAAAGTCCAAAACCTTCCCGATGTTGATTCTATGGAATCAACAATCAAAGATCTAAGGGAATCACTAGCTAAGTTCACCCAAGGTGAACAAAATTTGACCAATTTGCTAGGTTCCCAACGCATTTCTAGAACCTCCGAAGGGCTTGGCTATTCCAAGCAAGCTTCCTCTTCCCATGCTCCAACTATTTTTGTAAGGGGGAGCTCCCAATTTAAATTTTGTAATTATTGCAAAAAACCCGGGCACTTAATCTATGAGTGCAATTGCAAAAATGCCCGGTATGGTAGGCCCAAAACTATTTCCTTTAATGATGAATTTTATAGGAGAAGACCCGCTACTAGACAAGTATGGATTGAAAAATCCCTTTTAGCAAGTCTCTCCGGGCCAAAATTTGTCTCGGTTCTAAAATCCTCTCCCCGGTGATTTGTTGTTTTTATTTAGGGGGAGTTAGGATCGTTTAAGCCTTTTTGATTTCAATTTCAAAACTTTCATTTCAAACTTTCAATTCAAAATTTTCAAACTTTCAATTCAAACTGTTTTTCATTTCAAACTTTCAATTCTAAATTGTTATTCAATTTTTCACTCAAAACTTTCAATTCAAACTGTTTTTCAATTTTTTCATTCAAAACTTTCATTTCAAATTTTTGATTCAAAACTTTCAATTCAAATTTCAAAAATTTCAATTGGTTTAAAATCTTGTTTCCCTCAATCAAGTTTTATGCCCCGTGCTATTTTGATAATCACAAAGGGGGAGAAATTCTTGGTTGATTGGGGGAGAAATCTTTCTCTCATGCTTTACTTTACTTTGCCGTATTCTTTAAAGCATGCCTTTCATTTCAGTATTTTACATTATTTGTTTTGGTGATTGTGATCATCAAAATAGGGGGAGATTGTTGTACCTCTCGTACCCCTCGTGGTTTAATTTTCATGATCACAATCACTCTCTTTTTTATCTAATCTTGTTTTAAGTGTTTTTGGATGATAGGCATGATTTCAGGTGGCCAAGGAATTGGGCCAAGAAAGCAAGAAGCCAAAGTGGACTGATTTTCAGTCCACCGGCCAACCGATGGAAAAGCACCGGCCAGCCGATGGAGGCCTGGACAGAAGGCATCCCTCTGTCCAGACCACCGGCCAACCGGTGTCCCACCACCGGCCAGCCGGTGGCACCCAGACAGAAGGCTGAGCCACTGCCTCAGCACCGGCCAACCGGTGGCCTCAGCACCGGCCAGCCGGTGGCACCCAGCCAGCACAGTGTTTGCTACTGCCTCAGCACCGGCCAACCGGTGGCCACCTCACCGGCCAGCCGGTGGAGCCTGAGCCCGAGCCCTCTCCCATTTTGCAAGCACCGGCCAACCGGTGGCTCTGTACCGGTCAGCCGGTGGAGCCAGTCAAACTAGCCGTTGGGCCTTTGACCAGACCTGTCCACTTGCCTCCCAACGGCTCCGAAGCCTTTTCCAACGGCTCTGAAGCCCTCCAAAGGCCATATTAGGGTTCCCCCTCTATAAATAAAGGACTAGGAAGCCCCGGAACTTTGTTAGAACTATTACAAAACACACGGTAGCCCACGGGATCATTGTTCGATCATTTTGGCAAACCTCCGGCGAATTCCTCCAAAGAACCCCAACTGCTCCAATCCAATTCCACATCCAAGGAGCACCACCATAGAAGCTTGGGAGTGCACGTCTTCAACTCCAATCATCCATTGGCGCCCAAGGCTTCTCCCCAATTACGGTTTTTATTGTTTTATTTATTTTGAGCATCAAATTGGGTTTGTGCCTACAAACCCCCATCTCTTTCTCTCATCCTTTCTTTTGGGTTTTCACATCACCTTTAAGGTGTGAAGAGGTTGGTCAAGCCTTTCCTTTAAAAGGCTTGTAACATAGGTGAGCTAGCCTTCACCTGTAAGAAGGCTAGTGGGTTCTTGCTCAACCATTAAAAGCAAGTGGGTTCTTGCATAACCATTCAAAAGCAAGCTGTAATAGGTTCTAGACTACCTGAAAAGTCTAGTGGGTTTCTTGCTAAAACCATTGAAAAGCAAGCGGTAGTAAATCTCTCAACGGTTGAGTTGGGAGCGGAGACGTAGGCTTGGGTTTTAAGCCGAACTCCGTTATCAAGCCTTGTGTCTTGCCTCATTTATTTCCGCTGCACTTTCACTTTGATTTTAATTTGTTAATTAATTTTTAAAAGGCAATTCACCCCCCCCCCCTCTTACCATCACTTCCTTTCTTTCTCCTCCCAACACTTTTGACCATCTTATGGACATCATCTCCACAATGACATCATCCAAACCTCTATATAATTGACCATCTTATGGATCATTTTTATAATTGACCATCCTTCTTAAATTTTTTTATAATCTATCAACAATGACATCATAAGCATATTTCATGCCCTTAGTCACTTCATGGGAAATTTTAAAAGCACTTGGAATAGCTTAAGCCCATTCCAAGCATTAAAACCATCTAAACACCATTTTGAGCTTACTAAGCGTATGAAATATGCTTTTAAATTCATAAAGAAGCATTTAAAACACTCATCAATTTATAACACATAATACAAGGGAGTTCCAAAGTAACACCTACCTAAAATCAATGGCGGGTGAGCTGGAACCGTCCGAAACACATAGCCTTCAGTGGAAGATTCCGAAACAAGTATGAAGATACCCACGTGAGCCCTAGAAACAAATAGAACATAAAGAATTGGACAAATCAGAACCCCTAGTGTTTTACCGAGCTAAAATCACAATGGGGAAGGAAGAAAAATGCAGGGAAAAGGAGGGATAATTGAAGTAGAGGCCATACCTTGAAGAATCGGCCATGAATCACTATGAAATCACAAAAAAAAATGCAAGAGGAGAGGTGGTCAGAGGAGGGAGGTGCGCATGACTATGGGATCTCAGGCAGGAGGTGGGCTAGCAATGTCGGAGGAGGAGGGTTGCGGTGAGGTTGGGGGGCATCGGCAGAGAGGTGGGGAGATCGTGTTGGCCAGAAGGTGGGCTGGCAGTGCCGGAGCCGCGTCGACAGGGAGGCGTCGGAGCGTGTCAGTGGGGAGTCGTGCTGACTGCATCGGAGCCGGAGGAGGAGGAGGAGGAATCGCGGGGGGGGGGGGGGGGGGGGAGGATGGGAGGAGGGGAGGAGGAGCGGCGAAGGAGGAGGTGGAATAATCGCGACGGAAGAGGGAGCAGGTATACAGGAGAGGGAGGAAATCCCCGATGATTTGAGGAACCGTGAGCTACCTGTAGCCACGCTTTTAAAACTATTGTGGCTATATCACATTCTATAGACATGAATCGTGGACATCAAACTGGGTTATATTGGCACTGGACGAAACAAAATCTACAAGCAGAGACTGCATATATAAAAACTCATCTAAGAGCTCGACCATGAAATCGTGTGTCGGGAGCAGAGGTGGGGGACTCAGCAACAACAACTTGAACAGGACTGGATCAGCCAGTATGTTGATGATGCTTCAGGTGGCCATGATGTTTTCATCAAGTGTCAATTGTGTGATGTTGTCAACCATAATGGTGATACCATATATGACCGAAGCTACCACCACCAAAGCATCCAAATCCACAACCATTGCAACGAGATTCAACAGTCGTGTGAAAGAAATCAACAGACACAGTAGTGGTAGATAGATGATTGGCCTTGATAAGGAGACTACAAACAAGTGACATATATAGAGTGATGGGGTTGGCGAGCATCTTTTTCCCAACAAGGTTGAACTCTGGGTTCAATCCATGAAGTGGAAAAAAAAGAATAATTGCTCATGCTGAGTGTGCATTTATTCTGGAGTTTGGGGAATAGATCACAAGTCGATGAACTCACCCACAATAATCTTCCAGTCAAAAAAAATGCAAGAATCAGCCAGGATCCCTGGTATTCAAGTTTCTGGCCACACGTTTAACCAATTTGTCCATCAAATTGAGAAAAAAACTGAACAACTTTCCATCCTCAGGTTTATAACAAGAATATGAGGATCCGCTGAATTTGGAGGACTAAAAAAATGGCCACAACAGAATCCCTTCAAAAATATAGTCATTGTCATCTACCACATGCAAAAAATTGAGAAATTGAGGCATTGCCAACCGAGAGGATACTGTAATCATCTCTGGTTTGGTTGCGGTTTCATTTACGGCACCCATATCAATGAACATTACGAACAACACAAACTGCAGAATTAACCAGGGGCGCAATGACCATCACAGTGAAGTAGCAAGATTCCTTCCTTCATCAAAGAAAGGGTAGAAAAGGCACACCGGTCCAAGAAAAAAGCACTTTAGGGAAGCATAGCTCTGTAGAGATCATCGCAAAGTGGTGTGCATGGTTGATGTAGTGCAGCGGGCATCACTAAGGCACGACATCAATGGTTGGGTGAGACAGGCTGGCTGGGCAGCATGTGCTTGGGGGGGCGCGTGGCCTGATGAAGGCAGCGAACGCAACTAGGGTGCATGGCAAATAAAGGGGGTATTGGCAGGGACCAACGAGGGCTCCGGGGAAAGAAAGGGGGGTCTGATCTAGAGACGCTTCCTAGGGTTTGGCTTTGTTACTGTGTAAAAGGAATATAACCAGAAACCATGTACCTCGAGTTAGACTGAAACATTTAATTAATAGTGTACGATGAGAAATACAGGACTTGAAATAGGTGCGAGATTCAAAATTTAAACACGCTAGATAAAAGGATAGAAATAACCTAGACACACCCACATACTAAGTACATAACTGCTCTAACTAAACACGTCAAGAGTACAGTCCACCACAATCCTTTTTCACTTTATGTTAGAATAAGAATTGAGCTCTAAGTTTAATTAGATCAAATACCTGGAAACAGAGAAAAATAAAGCACCTATCCCACAATCACATGCCCTGTGATAGTTGTCAAGTGCCAAAGTTGTTTCTACAACATCTTGAATCTCAATGAAAACAAGCTTATGCTGCATTATTTCCTGCAACAAAAGTTTAAAAAAAAATTGAATAAGTTCATAGAAAAGCTACCGTAAATATAGTTTGAAAAACATTAAACTGCATGAGTTTTTTAATTAGTAAATAAAAATAGATTCCATATATCACCTACAATGATTTGAATATTGAACCTTACGCAACACTAAGGACCTAATACCCATGCTGATACCAAGAAGCTAAAGAACTAGTGCACCCAAAGCAAAAACATTTGACTACAACGAAGTTAAGAATTGTAAAAAAACACATTGGGATTTTATTATACCCATAAGAAAGATTTTTCTTTCATAACAAAATGTATAAATGTGAATTCAATATCTCCATTGAGCATTAACATGGCATTTTCCCCAAAATAGATTTAAAGGCAGTCAACAAAAAACCAATATCACCAAAGCTAATGTAGAACATATTCACCTTTAAAATCCCAAGTTCATTCCAGCTATTGACTATTCTTTCCATGTACGAGTAACTGGTGAAGAAACACACAATCCCATCAGGGACAACTGTAACCATCTCTAGCAAAAGTTTCCCATAGTTTCTTACAACGCCATGATCACTCCTCATATCAAATTTAGTACTTATAGGAAGCTGATCACTGTGAAAAAACAAATATTTTCCAGAATACCATGACAACATTAAATGTAATGGGTCTTATTTTATT
Organism: Viscum album; assembly: GCA_963277665.1. Taxonomy (NCBI): domain Eukaryota; kingdom Viridiplantae; phylum Streptophyta; class Magnoliopsida; order Santalales; family Viscaceae; genus Viscum; species Viscum album. Next base: position 1,783,014,463 of record OY728157.1, read on the forward strand.
TAAAATAACACCTATGTGAGGGTGAGGAGAAGCCAACTAAATAGAAAACACATTTAACCTAGTATACTAAATTTGATAATATCTCACCTTCCACGAGTGAGAACCATGGGACAGATGCAATCCCTTATTAAGGACATTGTTAAGCTTTGACTAACAGCTGGGTTGAAATTCAGAAGGTGAGTATAGAGATCAATCAGGCTAAGAGTTCCAGATGTGATCACAACTGACTGGAAACGACTAAATACAGGCTTTATGGCAAGAGAAGCATCCTGGCAGCTGAGCTGAAATGCCAAAATGAAAAATAAAGAAATTTATCATTTCATGATGTGAATGAATAAAAATATCATTTGAACCATGTAAATTGCTAAAAGACATCCAAAGAGATGCAGTACACTAGAAATAGTAATTATATTATGATTTCCACTGACATTTTACACCAAGACAGAAGACATTACAAAAAAATCTCATATCAGACGCAGAAAGGTTTGATAGTTTATTCCTCCTATAACATGACTGTTATAAAAAAGAAAGTCACAATCATACTAGAGATCCAAACGTGACTTCTAAATATCCTATACAAAATGCCAGCCCCCACCCCTAATAAAATGAACAAGGAACTAGTGCCCAATGCAGTTACACTTACTGAAAAATTCAGGTAACCTTTTAAACTCAGAAGATAATTCAAGCTTATAACCATTAACAATAAGGAAAATAGTTTCAATGAGAGGCAAACATAAATCAACCTCAACAGAAAATCTTACAAAATGACCATATCAAGCACGGTTAGTCTCCCCATTGAATTTGATAGTAATTCCCACAACTGGTTCACTACCCCAAAGGATTTGAGAATTCCAAAAAAACCAACTTAAGCCCTGAAAGTGAATCCGAGTTTGAATAATTAAATTTTTAACCGAAGCTAGATCAAAGAGAGGATCCCAATCTTGAAACCTCAAGATTCCAGGTTTGAGGGAGACAAAACTGAAGCCTCGTGTTCTTGATTTTAATTCATCCTATAGGGAGAAGAGGAAAAAATACCCTACCAATCGACACCATGCGCCATCCACCGAAGCCCCAAATCTGATGGAACCACTTTAGGAGATCTTCAATTTTCCATGGGTTATTATTCTACTGCAACATTAAACATCCACAAATTAAATACTTCATTCTTCTAAAATCTCTTCAAGAATTTTAGCATTCGGCTCAATAATTGAAAAAGAACAAGACCATCTACCATAGCTTCATCCACATCCAGTATTAGTTTCAGATTCAAGAAAGAACAGAAGAAATTATAGAAATTTTCAAATACCTTGATGATAGGGTGTGGGGGGTGTCGACCTTGGAATACGGGGTGTTGAGGGTTGTGGGGGAGAGCCATCGGAAAAGAAGAGAGGAGGTGGGGAGGCCGCTTGGAGCAGCTTCGCTGGAGGAGGAGGATCGTGGGGAGGAGGGTCGTGGTGAGGAGGCGTTGTGGGTATTGAGGGCTGTTGGCGAGGAGGCATCGGGGAGGAGGCATCTGGGAGGCGTCGGGAAGGAAGAGAGGATGTGGGGCCACTACGTCGGAGGAGAAGAATCGGGGGTGGCCGCGTGGAAGGAGGATCCCGAGAGGTGGAGTGGCCGCGTTTGAGCCAGTCGGGGCAGCGTCGAAGCCATGTCGGGGCAGCGTCCGAGAAGTAGAATCACGGTGAAGTGGGGTGGCCGCATCAGAGGCACGTCGTCGGAGGAGGTGGGGAGTCCGCATCGGAGCAGCGACGACGGGGAAGTGGAGTGGCCGCGCTGGAGGAGGACGATCGTGGGGAGGTTGGGTGGCCCATCGGAGGAGGAGGATCGCAGAACGTCGGGGAGAAGAGTCGCGAGGAGGAGAGAGGGTTACGGTAAATTGGGGAGTGGGGGTGGGTTAATTGCCACATAAAGAGAAATTGTCGTGGCTGTACACAGGATATAGCCACGGTTCCTATTGTCCGTGGGTATAGCTCTGTGGTGGTAGCTCTAAATTCTAGTAGTGTCAGGTCCTCAACCCTATCTACCATGAAAAATGTGCTCAACCTGAAAAGAAGACATAAGGTCTACACGTACACTGAGGTGCACATGCAGGGGTGAGAAATAATCTGAGCAGGCCACCCCAATGATGAACCTGTAAATACACCACTATAAGTGTATGAAAAAGAAATATGCTCATCCTAGCCAAGGCGTAACTGAAAGATAAGTAAATTCAATAACATGAAACCACAATCGAACCACGGGTCCATAATCCCAATCAACTGGGCAAGTGACACCATGGATTTCCATATCTATATGTGTATACATGTATAGTATCATACCTATACATAAATACATAAATATTAATATTCATGAGTAAAGTGAATAAAATAACATAAAACCAACAAAAAACGATCCTTGGGTCTGCAATCCCGATATCCCATACATCCTATGCAGGGGAATTTAGATGGACTTCATGCCACTCAAGCCATGTATCATTAAGCTAATCTCTGGGTCCATAATCTAAATCGACATATACCCGCTTCGGCCAACGCTGAAAATGTTTATGAGCAAGCTACGTCACCATAGGGGGATGCTTGTCTTAACCCTAGGTTTAACCATACTTGCTTCCAATCACTATAAACAAGGATTTCGATGAAGTACATCTGAACATCCTGTAAAATTTTCACTGAGCTAGTCATTATGCTGCTCATTCCATGTAAATCCAGTCCAATGTTTAAGCCTTAGGTCTTGGTCTATAGGCAGTCATGACATTGCAACTCGGATGAAGCCTAAGGGTCTAGACCTTAGGAAATCTGTAAGGAGAGCTCACCAGTGAGACGTCATACCCACCCCTCGATATCCAAAAGTGAATGTCAAACATTGGTGCGAGACGCTATGCTCAACCACCTTGATAAGGAAAAAGGTATCATAAGCCTGATCCTAGAGAGAACGTCTTGAGATCCTCATCATATGAAAAATCTAGGAGAGCATAGTCATCCTCTATAATCCATAGGCTGAGGAGAGCATAATCATCCTTTATAGACCACAATTTGAGGAGAGCGTAATCATCCATCGACAACCCCGGGACAAGGAGAGCATAATCATCATCATTTAACCCATGAGTATAATTAGATCGAGGAGAGCATAACCATCCTCATCATTTGGGAGAGCTAAATAATCCATGAGTATAATTACTACGGATTTCATGCCCATATATCATAGTAGTATGCTCAACAACTGGATTTTAGGAAACACCTATGGAAATCCTAATAATATAATAATCAAATATACAGGCTCAATAGCCAAGTCCCAGGCAGTACCTCTGGGTATACCAATAAACATAAGAAATAACATGGATCAGAATATGGATCGTAAGAATAATGTTTGGGAATCCTAAATAGAAAGAAAGATTCCCCGTATCAGGCTCAACAACCACCAACCAGGAATCACCTATGGTAATCATCATTGTATCAACAATAAACATGTAAAATAATAAACAAAAGAGTGAGGGTGTCTGAACGCCTAAACCCAACACTACTGCCACAACCCCCTGGGCTTACAATTTCAGCATGGGTTCTAAGGTGACACCCGTTACCATCTCTACTCAAACCTGACGTACTATCTTAGGGTCGGTTAAACAACGGGGCACCCGCTGGGTCCCTCAATTCAAACACTGAGAGACATCCTACTTGGAATAATTGTGGTCTACACATAATAAAAGACATCCTACTTGAGATCCTTAGTTGCAAAGGTAAAGGAGGAATCCTACACGAGATCCTCAATAGAGAAAGTAACGGAGGAATCCTACATGGGATCCTCAAATGGTAAGCCAACAAAGGCATCCTACTTGGGATCCTCAGAATGCTCAATAGGTAAAGGAATCCTATAAGGGACACCCTAAGTCATCATATAAGAAAAGGCATCCCCTAGGGGACCCCTGGTAATAGGAAGAAGATAAAGACATCCTACACGAGATCCTCTAGGTTGAAATGTAAGTAGAGGGATCCTACAAGAGATCCTTAGAAACAACTAAACTCATGGCCTCTTAGGCCATAAGGGCACATCTTGCATGGGAGACATCTGTAAGGGAACAACTACAAAGGCACCGGTCATGAGAGACAGGTCATGGATCATCTCAGAATAGGTATCACTCTCAGGTGAAGCTGGATATGATTACTGAAGGAAGAACCTATCCATTCAAGAAACACCACCTAAGAGTCCTCAAAACACCTATGGGGTCTTACCATCATGATCTATGAAAAATGATACTTATAATGGACTACTCATGGGTACAATTTTAAATCCTGGGTGAAAAGACATGAAAACCCCTCAAAGGGTAGCAAGGGAGGAGTACATGGCAAGTTACCATGGTACATGGCATATACCCTCAAGGCCCCACATGGGCGTGTACTTTAGCCTGTACTTGGCATGTAAACACCCAAGTACATGGAGTGTAGGATGGGTACATGGCATGTACCCTACAAGGGGTACCTACTCGTGTCCCTTAGATGACCTGACCATGTACTTGGTCTGGTCGTGTACTTCTACATGGTGTACGACCCACAGAAGGTCTGGCCGTTTACTCTACACAACCATGTACCCCTACACAGGTAGCCTAGCCCGGTACTCAGATACACAACCGAGTCCCAATACATAGCATGTACACCCCATTACATGACGTGTACTTCAAAAAACCTATCTTCCCCAAATAGGAAGAACACACTGCGTGTGTTCCCTGAACTACACACCGTGTAGATGGGTTTTCCCAAATGGAAATCCTCTGAAACACCTGAAACCCCATTTTCTCCCCACAAACAACAGATCAGACCATGAGGGGTCATAAACAAGCATAATAGGGGATTAAAACTTGAAAATGGTAAATCTATGGGGATCTATGATGAAAACATAAAAATTCCTACATTTGGGTAGAATACGCTGAAGCTTCGCTCGTTTCCACGGTCCACGGTTGCCGTATGACGATCCAACACGTCCCGAGCTCTACGATGTACTAATCTTCCCTTATATATATATATATACCTCTCTCTCTTTTCTCTCTATCATGTGAAGGAGGAACCCATAAGGGGTTCGTTAGTGAGAAGCCAAGGGAGAAAGGAAGAAAATAAAAAGAAAAGAAAGAAAAGAAATGAAAAAGGGGTCTGACCCGACCCTGATGCCCAACTCAAGTCTATGTCTTGTCTAGAAAAAACTCCCCATTCTGGACTTAATGAAGAAGAATAAATCTCAATCTAAAGATCCATTCAAAAGATATTTCCAAACAAACCCACATGAATCAATTAATATTTAATTTATTACATATTAAATATTATTATTCCGCTAAAATTCGAACAGCTCGGATTTACACCAAACTTCTGTCCTAGGGTAAAAACCATATTCTAGGACCAACAGAGTGGTCATAAAAACTATATGAGGTCATTTTCTAGGATAAAAATACCATTTTACCCCCTAAAAACATCTGAAAGTAAAAATTCAAAATTCTACCCAAAAATTCAGTCTAGAAAAAACACAAGTCCTTATAGGAATGTCTAAATCGTTTTGATTAATCTTTTCGATCAGAAATTCTCTAGAAATATTCTTTTAACATTATTGCAATGGGAGTGCCGAAAATTAGTGTTTTTCATTCCAAAAACCTTTCATATTTTTTAATAATCAAAAGGGTTTGAGTCAAGATAGAACCTAAAAGATGGATTCTGAGTTCCTTAAAGTGATAAACCATGATCCAAATTGACCGGTTTAATGGTAATAACTTCTATCGGTGGAAAGACAATATTAATTTCCTCCTTGTTGGATTTGGTTCCCTAGAACAAACTACTTTGTAATTTAGATTACTTGTATATTCAAAGAAATGAATATTAATATAATTTTTTATCACATATTATTTTTTTCTACATGACGTTGATGTGATAATGTCCTAGAGTAAATGTCACATTGATAAGGTCACATCAGTTCACCGTTATGATGAGAACTTTGAGATATTATGACGACATCTCTTAAATATAGATTTACAGTTGGATAACATATTGTGTTAGGGTATATGGTGCATAGACTTTCAAGTGCAAGTACTCGTAAGCAGATGAAGCTTCTTCTCATAATGTTTTCACATAGTAATCTCCAAGATGAAAGATTATGAGCATAGACCCGTAAGTTGGAATTCCACATGTTTTGGTGTCATTGAATATTCATATCTACGAGAATGTGTAATGAGCTTTATAATTTAATATTATTATTAATGCATGTTACAACTCACACACTTAGATGTATTTTGTAAACCTTGATGATATAGTTCATGGAGAAGTTGGATATGTTGAGTGCATCACTAGTAAAATGTTATTAATGAATAATTCGAGGAAGGATTTTTCTCTTCCATATTCATGAAAGTTGGTATCTTGTTCATTTGATTAGAATAGAACCGTCCTATTAAATTTCATGATCATGGTGTAATGATGTGATTATTTCAGACAGTCAAATAAAAACATATCGAGCATATTACTTGGTGACATGGATGTGCAACTTGTTTGATGAGATACTGTGACAAAAGGATTATATTACATAGTGAACATTTGTATGTGGTTGTCGATGTTACAACATTAAGTTATTTTTCTTGGGTTCCTTGACCCATTGTTAGACAATAATTTTAGACTGTAGGTAAGTCCACCTAATGTCAATGAGAAAAAATCATAGAGGGTTACACACTATGTGTTTTCATTGATCTAAATTAATTTCTATTTGAATTTAATTATTGGAATAATCATTATTATCAAGACTGAAGAATAATTTTATTCAAGTTTTATTGATCATAAATATTCACAAGGTAATAACTAATTTATTTGATTATGTGAATATATAATAAATAATTATTCATTGGATTGTGGATAAAATATTTATTTTTTATTGAATATTTAATAATAAAAAATTGTTGGATTATGAATAAAATATATATTTATGAATAAAAATATATATTCGAGTATTCGATAAATACCGAGAAGTTTGAGCAGACCAAGATCGCGTCCGATGATGAATATTAATTTACAAGCCGGTAAAATAATATTTATCATTGAGAAAATTAGTGTGTGCCATAAAATATTATTATTATTATTATATGAAATGAGGTTTTATTAAATATTATAATATTATTTAAGGGTTGGTATGAAATTAAATAAAATTTTAAAATAAAACCTAACTCTATAAATAGATGGTTATGTCTACTGTGGGTTAATCAAGAATTGAGAATCGTTACATACAACATACTTCTCTATAGAATTCCTCCTCCTTACTCTCAAGAATGAGAATAAATTCTTCATGCCTGAAGAATATTAAAAAGATCAAGACGAGCAATGCAAGACGATTTGATTCACCACGCTAGCACCCATAAATTAGTCGGCATCGCTCAGAGATCAAAGGAGCATGTGTTGATCACTGCTAGAGAGATTCTACACTTTGATCCTCTTAATGAAAATAAAGATAATCCGAGAAAAGGTTTTTCAGAAGGTCAACATCATCAACAAAGAAAGATCCTAAGACAAGGTATTTATTTCTTCAAATTTAATTAAATTAATTATAAATTTAATGTGCAAAGATCCTCTCTAGGTTTCGGGCTTTAATATGTCAATATCTGATTGTAAATTTTTTTGTTGGTCACGACGTTCACGTAACTGACAATGCTGTGAATGATCCATCAGATCAACATAAACCTTTATGGTTTTCTGCCCACCTAGACTCTTCTACTATGCCCAGAACCTTCAATTAATTATTGTGAATTTAAAAACTATAATTCACTTAACATTTTAATTTTCTCTTGATCTATCATATAAATATATTCCTCCTCTTCTTCATTGCTAGAAAATATTACCAAGACCTTAATGACTAAAAAATTTACATATGAAGATATCATCTGGAAGTGTCAGGGATTCTGGATGGATAACATAAGAATACATGACATGTACTCCATTCTTACGCACCATGTATCCATGTTCATTACACAAGGACACTTGTGTGGATTCTGGGTCGTCGTGTAATAAGTGCACACCACATGCAATAAATGCACTGTGTGTAGACCAGCCAGGGTGGAACATGACTTTTCCAGAGTACACATCATGTAGTTTGACTACACACCGTGTAGCCCACACATTTTCAAGATGGAAAACAAGCACTAAAGAAAAAAAATGGTTTTTTGCGACAGGGAAGGGTCCCATCGCAAAAAGTCCGTCGAGAGGGACTATTTGCGATGGGAAGATCTGCCCGTCGCAAAAGGTTTGGTGCGAGTTGTGTGCCAAACCGTGGGAAGAGTATTTGCGATAGACATAAGCACCCATCGCAAATACCTGACGACGTTTTTTAGTATTTACAACGAGATTTATCTCTCGCTGCAAATAGTATGTCGACAGGTTGGTATTTGTGATGAGTCTCATCGCAAATACATTTTTAACCACCACCACTAATTAATAGGGGGTTAGTATTTATGACGGGATACCCGTCGCAAATAAGTCTGTCGCAACTAATATAACCTATATATACCCACATCCATTTTCCCCTCATTCCACTCATTTCTAATTAGTAGTCATTAGTATTAATTATAAAAATTATTAATAATTATTAATAATTAGTCATAATTAGTAATAATTAGCGATAATTACTAAAAATTAGCATTAATAAGTAGTAAATTGAAATTAATATTTATAAATAATAATAAATAGTAATAATTAGAAGTAAATAGTAATAATTAGTAGTAAATAGTAATAATTAGGAATGATTAAGAATAATTAGTAATGATTAGGAATAATTAGTAATGATTAGGAATAATTAGTAATGATTAGGATTAATTAGTAACAATTAGGATTAATTGGTAACAATTAGGATTAATTAGGAACAATTAGGATTAATTAGGAACAATTAGGATTAATTAAGAACAATTAGGATTAATTAAGAATAATTAGGATTAATTAGGAATAATTAGGATTAATTGGGAATAATTAGTTATAAATAGTAATAATTAGTAATATTCATTAATAAATAGGAATAAATAGGAATAAATAGTAATAATTAGGAATAATTAGGAATAATTAGGAATCATTTGTAATAATTAGGAATAATTAGTAATAACTAGGAATAATTTGTAATAATTAGTAATAATTAGTAATAATGAGGCAGCATGGATGCAGACAACCCAGTATGCCTTCGAGAAAGGCCGACTTGTTGGTATTGGCTCTCGATTGACGATTGTGAGTTATTATAGTACCGTTGTAATGTTGGGGTCTAGTTCGAGAGGAGATCGTGGAGAGTCATCATCATTTGCTGCACAATATCAGGAGTAGCTATAAGGTCAGAGTGAGGTTATAAAGAGTATGCGTAGGGAGCAGGAGGAGATGCATTAATGACAGTAGTAGGAGATGTGTCAATGGTAGCAGCAACAACAGCAGAAAGAGCTCTGACGATAACAGTAGCAGTAGAAGGAGGAGATGCGTCGATGACAATAGCAACAACGCAAGCAGATGGAGTACATGGGACGTCTAACTTGTGGTTTAGAGATGATGTTCCCTCCACCATCTCCCCCAACTCCTCCAGAAGACCCCCCTCAGTGATATATTTGTTTTTTTTATAATAAAACATTTGAATGTATTTTTTTGTAATAATAACTATTTACATTTCTATATAGTGTGTTTTTTATATTGTTGAGAATATTGCATTTTTTATTATTTATTTAATTTTTTATTACTTTATTTAATTTTTTATTTATTTTTTATTTTTTTATTATTCTGTTTTTGTTATTTTTTTATATATTTACGAATATTGAGGTTTTTATTATTTTATATTATTTTATTATTTTACTAATATTAATATTATTATTTCATTAATATTAATAATATTATTTTATCATTTTACTGATATTAATATTATTATTTCATTAATATTAATAATATTAATAATATTTATTATTATTATATTAATATTATTTATTATTATTATATTAATATTATTTATATTAATAATAATAATATTATTATTATTATTTTCTAATATTATTTTATTTTTATTAATAATATTATTTTATTCAATTTTTAAAGATATTTGTGGCAAACCTTTTGCGACGGCCCATCGCAAATACTTTTTTAAAATAATCTCAAGGAAAATATTTAAGATATGATCTTTTGCGACGGGGTTCCCCATCACAAATAGTATTTGTGACAGCCCGTCACAAATGTGTTTTTTAAATAATATTGGGGAAACTATTTGCGATGGGTCCACGTCCCATCGCAAAAAAAATCTTTTTGCGACACCCTTTTCTGTAACAGGCCATTTCAGATGGGGTCCCGTCGCAAATAGTCTAATTTCCAGTAGTGAAGGGGTTAAATTGTGCCATGTAATTAATGCATCACATGTATTTAATACACGACATAGACATACTGACAACTGTGTAACTATAAGTACACATCGCGAATCCTCTATACACACTGTGTACTTCATAAATGTTTGTGGTAAGTACACTCTGAGCCCCTGGGCGTGTATTGCAGATATTCAATGGAGATAAAAACACGATGTGTAGATGGCTTGTACACACTGTGTACTTCACCTATTTAAGTAGAAATATTAAAATTAATTAATTACTCCTTAAACCTTATCAACTTGAGTTCTATGGGCCATTAAGTTAACAGTACATGTCGATTATTAGGTTTTATATTATATTAAATGTTTAATTAATTTTGTATAATATGCGAGACCATGAATCATTCATGGTTATTGTATATTAAAGGCTCAATGCATTAAATTGTACAGGCTACATAATTTTCATGTGTTTTGTGTGACATTAAATTAGTCGTACACATCGTGAAATTATGACATATGTCGTGTACACAATATGTCATATGAGTGCATTATTTACAATTAAACCATACTGAGTAGTTCAAACAGATAATCACTGAGTTGATTCTAAGTACAAAGTCGTGTATTATTTTATTGAGTTTTAAATAAAATAAAATATTTTATTTTATTTAAAATTAAAATATATCTAAATTTTTAGGATGATTGGATGAAATAAGATAAAATTAATTAATTGATTAATAATATAATTAATCATATTAATTCATGCACATTTTATCTTATTAAAGAATGAATTGAGATGAATGCTATATAATAATTTTAAATGCGTAATTGTTGCATGTGTATGACCGATCATGAGCTTGACTAGACCTGTGTATAAGTTGGCATCATTAATTTAATTTATTACATAATTTTGAAATTATTTAATTTTTAAATTAAATATGATGGCTTGCGAGTCATCCTTCTCTCCATTATTATGTAGGACCTGCATGTCCAAGGTTATTTATGTAATTCTCCTTAACCAATCCTTTGGTTTCCCTCACCTAAATGTGAGTTATAAATACTTGTAATAAATGGAGTATCTCAAGGTGTGTAGAGATGGTTCAAGAAGAAACCAAGATGATCCAACCCAAGTGGTACACAGGTGGACACATGGAATGATGCAACTCATGCTAAGACCGATATAAGGAGTTTCCCCCTAGGTCAAAGGTTGCTTTATTATCTGCTCAATAAATCAACTGTTAGATAGGCTCATGATCGGGTCATTTATTTATTTATTTCTATCTTATGCATCATTTATTTTATGGATAAAATATTGTGATCACATAAATAAATGAATTAATGCACAAAGAAAGACTATAATTAAATGAATTATGTGTAAATGTTTTATCCAACATGATTAATTAATTAAGTAAAATCCACTTAATATTACACAAGATGTGTAAAGTATAAAACAAGATAAAATTTATTCATAATAAAACAAAATCCTTTAAGTTATTATTAAGTCATTAAGTCTTCCATCGTCTGAATTAAGATGAACCCATAGTTTAAGTGTCGGTTCGACCTTTGTCAGAAGCACTTTTAATTATCGAGAAATATTAACTAAGATAGTGAGTCGATGTAAAAACCCTGAATTTCCATGTAATTTTTTTTCTTAAATACATGGAAATTTTACGAGTCCGTGAAAACTGACGGCGTATGATTCTGAGGTCCGGTGTGTCCAAAATCAATTTCTGAAGTTTTGTTCGGGTACGTTCAGTAAACGTACGAGCATAATTTTATAACTTTTGAACCGGTGCTCGGAATTGAAATATGAGGGCACCATTGAACTCGCAGCGCCAATATTCGCTTAAGAATACTTTCACCTCGACGACAGATGGTCGGGAATAAAAGATAGTTTTTGGGTTTTACGTGGAATAATAAAATAAAATAAGTGCATGTCTTATTTTATTTTATTGTTTATAACCACCATGTGGAGGTTGGAGGTGGGGACCGCCACACCTTAACCTCCCATGAGAGGTTATGGTGGTGGGTCCCACCCAAACTCAACCTCCCATGTGTGGATTAATTTGGTGGGGACTACCCGAGTTGGAAGCCTCTTGAACTTCCCATAAAGTAGGGAGAGCCTCTTGAGCTCCCCACTTTATGGTGCCAATCCACACAAATTAATTAATGGAGCATTAATTAATTAATTTGAATCTTTTTAAATATTTGGGAAAACAATTAAATAATGTATTAACATAATCCATTATTTTTGGGGTTGACATTTTCATTTGGTGAAGCTTGGGAAAATGAGAGCTTGAGAGAAAAAGAATTCTCCAACGAAGAACACTTCTTCCGCCAATGAAGAACGATCTTCAATCGGAACAAGGGAGGAAGCACCGTCCTTGAAGAACGCTGACGACGTCATCCTCGACTTCTTCATCTTCTTTCTCAACGTCAATGAATCAACATCCGCCTTTCCGGGACATCGTCAACGAAAAATGAATCCGAGGTAGGGGTTCGAGCATGATAATTGTTGCGTGTTCTTCATTTCCCGTCGTGGTTTAGAATTCGAAGCTGCTTGATTTCACCCTAACGCGGAGGGCGCGAGCCCAACAAACACGGCCCGACCCCTCTGCCTTTCTTATGGATTTGACGCCCAACACGGCATGAGTCCGGGTTGAGTGTTTCTCGTTAAAATCGATTGCGGATCGAAGGCGACATCCCTAGGAGAGTGCAACTTCTTCCGGAACGAGAAACGGGCCACCGGAACTCGTCAGGTAACCTGCGAAAGATTTGTCGGCGATTGGAATTGGCGACGAAGAGAAGGGCGGTCAGCGCTTCGGCTGGCTGCCTGGTCAGCGGCGGCGCAACTGCGCCGCTGGAGGAGAAGGCCGTGGCGGTGCAGCTGCGGCCGGTGCAAGGCCGACCGCGAAGGAAGCCGGTGGCCCGAGCTGTCGGGTCACCGGAGAAGGCGCGGCGCCACAGTGCCACACGGTGGAGAAGAAGGGGCCACAACGATGCAGCGGCGGCCGACGCTAGGCCGACCGCGATGAAGATCGGCGGCCCGAGCCGCCGGGTCATCGGAGGTGGCTCGTGTGGGAGGCGGCTGGCCACTCGGCCATCTGGGAGGAGCGGGACCCAGCAGGTCCCGCGTGTCGCGGACCGACGCCATGTGGCTCTGGTTTGATTCTCACCCGAACGACTAAGCCGTTCGGGATTCAAGGGGCACGACCTCCCCCCTGGACACGGCTAGGGTGGACCCCATGGGCCCCCGGGCCAGACCCAGCGCGGGCCGCTGGGCCGGACCCAGCGTGGGCCGGGCTGCCCCTGCAGGCGGGGCCGCCCCCACGGACCGGGTCGGACCCGCGGACCGGGTCGGGCCCGCGGACCGGGTCGGGCCCGCGGACCGGGTCGGACCCGCGAACCGGGTCGGACCCGCGGACCGGGTCGGACCCACGAACCGGTTCGGACCCGCGGACTGGGTCGGACCCCAATTGGGACCCGGGTCGATCTGACTGGGTCGGACCGGACCTGGACCCGTTTGACCCGGTTTCACCTTTTCGCCCATAACTTGGACTAGGGTGTCTGATTAACAAACCGTCTATGGAGATGGAAATTTTGAAGCAAGAAGGTTATTTTGATATACCCCACTTAAGGTTTGGACACAATTGGGGTATGACTGGGTTGGATCGAACGTAAATCCAACCGGGCCCTCAGAACAGAAATGCCAATAACTCTCAGACCGGGCGTCCTATTGACGCGCTGTCTGTCGCATTGGGTTTCTTTTGGCAAGGTAGATCTTTTGGATACATAAAATTGGGAATTCATGGCAGTTGATGTATCGACACTTGGCTTGAGGAGCGGACCCTCCTAGAATCAAGCATGCTTTGAGCGGAACCCTGTGGCTAGCTGTGCACTGATGACTGTTCCTGGATCCCGTATAGGTTCGACAGCGCTGACGACTATTCCTGGATCCTATGTGGTTTCGAAAGCACTGATGACTATTCCTGGATCTTGTACGGGTTCGACATCTCTGACTTCTGTTCCTGGATTCTGTGTGGGTTCGACAGAATAACTATTCCTAGATCCTGTGTGGGTTCAACAGTTCTGATTTCTGTTCCTGGATCCTATGTGGGTTTGACAGAATAGATGATTTAGTGGCTACATATGAACATCTCTATCTCTATATAAAAGTTGTATACCTGTGTGAGCTGAGTCAGTAACTTTGTGTTTTCCTCATGATTGAGATGGATTACTTGATAACTTAGGTATATGTATGGGCATATACCTAAGTGGGGTTATCTTATGATTTCATAATTTGTGGTTTATCCTTGTTGGATTTTGTGAGACCATTAGGGTCTCGGGGTCCCTAATGAGTATCGTTATACTCACCCCTTCACGGGCTATACCCGTACCTCGTTGTGTTGGATGCAGACGACGGACAACGCTGACCGAGGCTGAGTGTATGAGGAATGGACGGTACCCGGAGGTGGACCTTACGACGAGTCGGTACATAGAGGAGACTGATGGATGTGGAGTGCTGAGGAGGCTATCTGTACCTACCCTTCAGGTAGGACCCATGGTGGATGTTCCAGGAGCTGATTTTCACCTTTCAGTTGTTTGTCCTTTTCAGTTGTACTTGTACTTTTCAGTTGGGCTTGTATTCTGACCCCTTTTTCTTTTCAGTACTCCTTGCTATACAATTTTAATTAGTGTTTTGCTTCTAGCTTGTACTCTATTGTGTGTGTTTACTCTTTATAAAGGCAACGCATTCCCAGTATTAGGGATTTACGCCTTTGGTGCTAGTCGCCATCCCCTGGCCTATGGAAGGTGGGCTTGGGGTAGTCACTACACGGGTCCCGGGGAACGAGTCATGACAAATTGGTATCAGAGGAGTCGGTTCTACCGCAAAACTTAGGACTCTAATCTTTCTTTTCTGTGAAGCAATAGTGTTAAGGGTACTGAGTGTGGTTTTCAGTTCAGGGAGTCCAGTGTTGGTGCGGCGACCGATGTATCCATACACCAGGACTCTAACTACTGACTTCAGACTCAGTGCACGAAAACACTGACTGCGTTTGTGTTTTGAAGAGTTTTCTTTGTGATCTCTTTTGAGTCATCTCACTAGGTATAACTTATTGACCGTGACACACCTGTTTCTTTAAAGGATGCCTCCACATAGATAGTCAGTTAGGGTTCCAGGCTTTGTACGAGATGGCAGTCCACCGAGCGACGAGGCCTCGGTGCAAGGCCCTATTACAGTGGAGGCACTAGCAGTATCACTACCCGTTGGGCCACCGATACCACCATCCCCAGTAGCAGACGGTGCACGCTGCTTGAGCGTGTTGCACGAGTTCTAGTGCTAGAGGCCGCCCAGGTACAGGGGCGAGACGGACCCGCAGGCAGCTGAGGATTGGTTGGAGGCTGTGGTGAGAGTCTTCAGACTGGTAGGGACACCAGCGGACCTTATGGTGATCCTTTCCACGAGTCTCCTTCAGGCAGCAGCATGCAAATGGTGGATCTTGATACTCTAGGTGCATGACGAGGTGACTCTACTCTGGTTGGACTTTGAGAGCTTGTTTCGGGTGGAGTTTGTCCCAGCCACCCTATGTGTAGTACGGATACAAGATCTACTACATCTATAGCAGGGTAGCATGTTGGTGGCTCAGTACTCAGTGAGGTTCACCGACCTCTCGCGCTACTCCACAAATATGGTATGAGACCCATTCTTCAGGGCCCAGACCATTGAGCATGGGCTCAGGCGAGAGATTAGGGATTTGATGATCTCCCTCATCATCCCGACACAGTCGAGGGTGTTAGAGCGATCCCTCTTAGTGGAGAGTTTCCTTACTGAGCAATCACCAGCAGCGAGACCCACCACCGGGCATCACATAGCGGAGTATTCTGTAGAAGGCAGCAGACATATTTCACATAGGTCTAAGCGGAATAGATCATACGGTGGACGAATTCAGGACACAGGTTCGGTTGTGCGAGGCACACGAGACAGAGCCATTCATTCGAGGAACATGCAGTGTTTTACATGCGGTGGGCAGGGTCACATGGCTCGTGACTGTCCGACCCGCCGTACGGATGATCAGCAGACAGTTGAGGGACCTCCCAGGCAGAGGTAGAGGTTCGATCGAGGCGATCTGTAGGGTGCAGGCAGACGTGGAAGAGGAGCTGGTCGTGCAGCTAGCGGTGGGTGACGTTTTGAGGTGTTACCACCACCACCACCAGGAGGTCCACCCCGACCGCAGGGAGCAGGTGGATAGGGGAGAGCTCAGCTCCAGGCAGCCGAGGCATACGACCATGGGGCTCTGGAGACGATTCGAGGTATGATCTGTGTCTAGTCCACCTTAGCTGCAGTACTTATAGACACAGGTGCAAGTCACTCTTTCATTGCCACTGCCCTCGTTCAGAGCTCGGATATTTCGATGGAGACGTTGGCTCGATCCTTACGTCTAGAGACTCTTATGGGATAAGACTCAACAATTACACAATGGTGTCGATAGTGTGAGCTTACTCTAAGAGGCGAGAGCTTCAGTTGGGATCTCCTCATAGCGGCGTCGAGGCCTTACGACGTCATCTTGGGTATGGACTGGTTATCTACAGTCCATGCTCAGATCAACTGTATTAGGTGCAAAGTGTGGTGTGTCCGCACGGATGGGACCAGGTTCACCTTCACCGGTGAGAAGGGAGCCTTTGTAGTGCAGGACAGACTTACTCAGAGGAGGGTCCAACCGATCACCCATCAGTTGGTCTGCCTTACCCTCGGAGCAGTTGATGTGCAGAGTCTGACTTATCCTGTAGTGGTGGACTAGTACACGGATGTTTTTCTGACGATGTTTTAGGACTACCTCCTCACAGAGAGGTGGACTTCTACATTGACCTGTACCCCAGGACGACACCGATATCTACACCAGCGTATCAGATGGCTCCTGCAAAGCTTTGTGATCTGCAGGTACAACTAGAGGACTTGCAAAGGAAGGGATTCATCCAGCCCGGTGTTTCTCCTTGGGCAGCCCCGATTCTGTTCACCAAGAAGGCGGATGAGAGCTTGAGGCTTTGTGTTGACTACCGTCACCTGAACCAGGTGACCGTGAAGAACAAGTACCCACTTCCGAGGATTGACGACCTCTTTGATCAGATGAAGGGAGCATGGTGGTTCTCAAAGATAGACCTCAGATCAGGCTATCATCAGCTCAGAGTTCGAGACGAGGATGTGCAGAAGACAGATTTCAGATGTCGGTATGACCACTATGAGTTCTTGGTTATGCCTTTCAGCATAACCAATGCTCCAACAATGTTCATGAGTCTCATGAACAGGATCTTCCAGCCATACCTTGATCGCTTTGTCATAGTCTTCATCGATGACATTCTGATCTACTTGACTACTGAGGAGGAGCATTCCTACCACTTGCAGGTAGTACTGGACACACTCCAAGAGCACCAACTTTATGGTAAGCTCTCGAAGTTCTAGTTCTGGATCCGATAGGTTCACTTCTTGGGACATGTCATCTCGGAGGCTGGAGTTGCAGTAGATCTAGTGAAGATTGAAGCGGTACTTGCTTGGGAGCCACCCAAGAGTGTGACAGAGGTACGAAGTTTCCCAGGTTTGGCTGGATATTACCGAAGGTTCGTACCAGACTTCTCTAGAGTTCTAGCACCAATATCAGCCTTGACAAAGAAGGGGAAACCCTTTGTGTGGTCAGAGAGATTCCAGCAGTGCTTTTAGGTGCTGAGGCAGAGGCTGTCTAGTACCCTCATCTTGAGGCTTCTAGAGGAAGGCGTAAGGTACGTAGTCTAC
Source organism: Viscum album (assembly GCA_963277665.1). Lineage (NCBI taxonomy): Eukaryota > Viridiplantae > Streptophyta > Magnoliopsida > Santalales > Viscaceae > Viscum > Viscum album. The sequence continues at coordinate 1,783,032,563 of OY728157.1, forward strand.
TATGATGCATCAGGAACCGGACTTGGGTGTGTCCTGATGCAGGAGCGAGCAGTGATCGCGTATGGTTCTTGGAAGCTGAGACAACACGAGGAGAACTAGACTACCCATGACCTGGAGTTAGCAGCAGTGGTCATTTCCTTGAAGATGTGGAGACACTATTTGATGGGTGAATGTTTCACAGTCTACTCTGACCACCAGAGTATCAGGTATATCTTCTCTCAAAAGGACCTGAACTTGAGACAAAGATGTTGTCTTGAGTTCCTTTAGGACTATGACTTCGAGATAGTCTATACTCCTGGGAAGGGGAACGTTGTTGCAGATGCACTCAGCAGGAGGTCTGGTATACAGCTGCTAGGTGAGGCGATGAAGCAGTTGGCTGCCTTATAGATATCCTTTATGGATAGGGATGAAGTAGCCTTTCTATAGTCTCTTACAGTCGCTCCCCCACTTCTTCAGCGAGTCATGGAGGCACAACGTAGAGACACTGACTGCAAGACATGACGTGCCCAGATATCCACAGGGTAGGCACCTGATGGATTTCCTGAAGGTGGGGAGCACGACATCCTCCTCAGAGGAAGTACCTTGGTACCAGTGGCACTTCAGGAGGAAGTGTTGAGGGAGTTACACACTTCTCCTCTAATGGTACATCCAGGAGTGACGAAGATGTACCGGGACCTTTAACGACAGCACTGATGGCCAGGTATGAAGAAGGCAGTAGCGGAGTTTGTCTCTCGATACCTCACTTTTCAGCAAGTGAAGGCGGAGCACCAGGTACCAGCAAGCTTGGTCTAGCCTTTATAGGTCCCATAGTGGAAGTGGGATGGGATATCCATGGACTTCGTGATGGGTCTTTCATGTACATCCAGGGATCACGACTTGATTTGGGTGATCTTCGACCGACTCACCAAGTCGGCCCACTTCCTACTGATCATAGAGCAGGGTTCAGTAGAGAGCTTGGGACGCCTCTATGTGTAGGAGATTGTGCGGCTACATGGAGTACCTTCAACGATTGTCTCTGACTGTGACACACAATTTACTTCTTGGCTATGGAAGGGGTTGTAGGAGGCTTTCAGGACGCAGCTTTACTCAGACAGATGGTCAGACCAAGCGGACCATTCAGACCCTCGAGGACATGTTATGTACTTGTATCCTCAACTTCAGTCACAACTGGGAGGATCACTTACCATTGGTGGAGTTTTCCTACAATAACATCTATCACTCCACCATTAGGATGACACCTTTAGAGGCATTGTACGGACGACCTTGCAAATCACTCTTGTGTTGGAAAGACCTTGGGGAGTCAGCACTGGTGGGACCAGAGATGGTACGAGCTACCACAGAGAAGGTTCAGATCATCCAGAAGCAGATGAAGACTTCACAGAGCAGGAAGAATTTGTATACCGACAAGATACAGAGACCTCTGGAGTTCGAGGATGGTGACCACGTCTTTCTATGGGTCTCACCTTGATGAGGTATATGAAGATTTGTCCGAGGCGACAAGTTATCTCTGAGATTCATCAGACCTTTTCAGGTCCTCAGCAGAGTTGGCAAGGTGGATTACCGCTTAGATCTTCCACCTCAGTTGCACCGGGTGCACGACGTCTTCCACGTATCTCAGCTGAAGAGATACGTGCACGACCCTTCTCACATCATCGACCATGGGGAGTTGGACGTCGATGATGGGACGACTTTTATGGAGGTTCTAGTGGAGATTGAGGATCGACAGGAGCGAGTCCTTCGTGGACGGTCGATACCTCTGGTGCGCGTTCGCTGGCAGCATGAGAACCTCCAAGAGAGCACATGGGAGCGAGAGGCTCAGATGCGTGCTCACTACCCCCATTTGTTCCCTTAGTTCGAGTTGTAGCTTATAGGGACGTAAGACCCTAAGGTGGAGAGAATGTAAAGACCCAGAATTTCTGTGGAATTTTTTTTCTTAAATACATGGTAATTTTACGAGTCCGCGAAAACTAACGACATATGATTCTGAGGCTCCGTGTGTCCGAAATCAATTTCTGAAGTTTTGTTTGGGTGCGTTCAATAAATGTATGAGCGGGATTTTATAACTTTTGAATCGGGGCTCGGAATTGAAATCTGAGGGCACCGTTGAACTCACACACCAATATTCACTTAAGAAGACTTTCACCTCGACGACAGATGGTCAAGAATAAAAGATAGTTTTTGGGTTTTATGTGGAATAATAAAATAAAATAAGTGCATGTCTTATTTTATTTTATTTGTTATAAACACCATGTGGAGGTTGGAGGTGGGGACCTCCACACCTTCACCTACCATGAGAGGTTATGGTGGTGGGTCCCACCCGAACTCAACCTCCCATGTGAGGATTAATTTGGTGGGGACCACCCGAGTTGGAAGCCTCTTGAACTTCCCATAAAGTGGGGAGAGCCTCTTGAGCTCCCCACTTTATGGTGCCAATCCACACAAATTAATTAATGGAGCATTAATTAATTAATTTGAATCTTTTTGAATATTTGGGCCAACAATTAAATAATTGATTAACTTAATATATTATTTTTGGGGTTGGCATTTTTATTTGGTAGAGCTTGGGAGAAAAAGAATTCTCCAATAAAGAACACCCCCTCTGCCAATGAAGAACGGTCTTCAATCGGAACAAGGGAGGAAGCACCATCCTTGAAGAACATCGGTGATGTCATCCTTGACTTCTTCATCTTCTTTCCCGACGTCAATGAATCAACATCCGCCTTTCCGCGACATCGTCAACGAACAACGAATTCGAGGTAGGGGTTCGAGCTTGATAATTGTTGTGTGTTCTTCATTTCCCATCGTGGTTTAAAATTCGAAGCCGCTTGATATCACCCTGACGCGGAAGGCGTGGGCCGAACAAACATGGCCCGACCCCTCTGCCTTCCCTATGGATTTGACACCCAACACGGTATGAGTCCGGGTTGAGCGTTTCTCGTTAACATCGGTTGCGGATCGAAGGCGACATCCCAAGGAGAGTATGACTTCTTCTGTAAAGAGAAACGGGCCACCAGAACTCGTTCGGTGACCCGCGAAAGATTCGACGGTGATCAGAACCGGTGATGAAGAGAAGGGAGGTCGGCACTTCGGCCGTCCGCCTGGTCATCAGTGGCGCAACCGCGCCACCGAAGGAGAAGGCCATGGCTGACTGGCCGCGGCGGCTGGCGCAAGGCCGACCGTGAAAGAAGCCGGAGGCCCGAGCCGTTGGGTCGCCGGAGAAGGTGCAGTGAAACTGCACCATGCGGTGGAGAAGAAGGGGCCACAGGCCCTGGCCGCGGTGATGCAGCGACAACCGACGCTAGGCCGACCGCGATGAAGACCGGCGGCCCGAGCCGTCGGGTCGCCGGAGGCGGCGCGACGCATCGGCGTCGCGCGGGAGGTGGTTGGCCGCTCGGCCAGCCAGAAGGAGCGGGAACCAGCGGGTCCCGCATGATGCAGACCAGCTCTATGTGGCACCGGTTTGATTCTCACCCAAACAACTAAGCCGTTCGGGATCCAGGGGGCGTGGCCTCCCCCCTGGACGCGGCTAGGGCGGACCCCACGGGCTGCCGGGTCGGACCCAGCGTGGGTCGGGCCGCTCCCGTGGACCGGGCCACCCCCGCGGGATGGGCCATCCCTGCGGACTGGGTTGGACCCACGGACCGGGTCAGACCCCAGTCGGGACCCGGGTCGGTCCGACTGGGCCGGACCGGACCCAGACCCATTTGACTCGATTTCACCTTTTCGCCCATAACTTGGGCTACGAGTGTCCGATTGACGAACCATCTGTGGTGACAGAAATCTTGGAGCAAGAAGGTTCTTTTGGTATACCCCACTTGAGTATTGGACATAGTTGGGATATGTCTGGTTTAGATCGAATGTAAATCCAACCGGGCCCTCAGAACGGAAATGCCAATAACTCTCAGACCGGGCGTCCGATTGACACGCCATCTATCACATTATTTTTCTTTTAAAAAGGCAGATCTTTTGGATACATTAACTTGGGACTTTGTGGTAGTTGATGGATCGACACTTGGCTTGAGGAGCAGACCCTCCCGGAATCAAGCATGCTTTGAGAGGAACCCTGTGGCTGGATGTGCACTGACGACTGTTCCTGGATCATGTGTGGGTTCGACAACACTGACAATTATTCCTGGATCCGGTGTGGGTTTGACAGCACTGACGATTGTTCCTGGATCCTGTACGGGTTCGACATCTCTAACTCCTGTTCCTGGATCTTGAGTGGGTTTGACAGAATAACTGTTCCAGGATCCTGTGTGGGTTCGACAGTTCTGATTTCTGTTCCTGGATCCTGTGTGGGTTCGACAAAATAGATGATTTAGTGGCTACATATGAACATCTCTATCTCTCTACAAAATTTGTATACATGTGTGAGCTGAGTTAGTAACTTTGTGTTTTCCTCATAATTGAGATGGATTACTTGATAACTTAGGTATATGTATGGGCACATACCTAAGTGTGGTTATCTGTTGATTTCATAATTTGTGGTTTATCATTATTGGATTTTGTGAGACCATGAGGGTCTCGGGGTCCCTACTGAGTATCGTTATACTCACCCCTGCACGGGCTATGCCCGCATCTCGTTGTGTTGGATGCAGACGATAGACATCGCTGGCCGAGGCTGAGTGTATGAGGACTGGACGGTACCCGGAGGTGGACCTTATGACGAGTCGGTACACAGAGGAGACTGACAGATGTGGAGGGATGAGGAGGCTATCTATACCTACCCTTCAGGTAGGACCCATGGTGGATGTTCCAGGAGCTACTTTTCACCTTTCAATTGTTTGTCCTTTTCAGTTGTACTTGTAGTTTTTAGTTGGGCTTGTATTCCAACCCCTTTTCACTACAAAAAAAAACATGGTTTAGCGGCGGTTTTGTGGCGGCGGTTCACAAAATCGCCGCTAAACCTTTTTCGGTGAAGGTTTCGCGGCAGTTTTTAATAAACCGCCGCGAAACCTGATTTATTTTACACAGCCGCCGACCCTTTCCCCCTTCCCCTTCGCGATCCCTAATCCTCGCGCTGCCGGCGACTCCCCACCCCCCGCGCTGCCCGTGGCCGACGACTCCCCACGCCCCCCGCGCCCTCGCGTTGCCGGCGACTCCCCATGCCCTCGCGCTGTCTGCGACTCCCCACGCCCCCCGCGGCCGGCGACTCCCCACGCCCCCCGCGCCCTCGCGGCCGGCGACTCCCCACCCCCTCACGCTGCCGGCGACTCCCCACGCCCCCCGCGGCCTTCGGCGACCCCCACACCTGATTTGTGAGGTAAATAACCATTGGATTTGTTGATGATGTTGTCCTTAATTTCAACTAACTGTTTAAATTTTTTTAATTACATTGAATTTCTGACATGTATTATGATGCCTTTTGAACTGATCTTAAGGATCATTTCATGAGCTTTATTAAGAGCACATTGTCAATAGAAAAGTGTTGAATATAAATGTGGGTGATGTTTTGATTAATAATTATTTTGATAATTGAAGAAGGATTATTTTGAGATTATTTTAATTGACTTATTTGAGGGTTTAGAATAATATAATAATGAAGTTTTACTATGTTTTTTATAGAGTTTTTCTAAAACATTTTTTCCAATGCAATGCCAACAGCCCAAGATAGCCTAATATATCATAAAGTTAGCATGCCAACTCAATGGAAATTTCATGGATAATTTCCAAATTTAGAGAAACATAACTAGTATATGGTGCACCCATGTGGCGTGTAAGGATTAGAATATATGCGGGGTTGAACAAATAGGTGATAGAGTTTGTAACTATGTTTAGGAGCCAACCCCAGTGTTATGGTTGGAGGGTATAAGGAACGAACATTCTTATTATAAAAAAACCTCCAATGATAAAAAATGATTTGGGTCAAATTTTATGTGGGGAATTGTTCCTCCACTTAAAATGTTATGAAAATAGAATACTCTATATGATTTATCTGATCAACAACACTGAATATAAATTCCTATTATCCTCAACCTTCAACATAGGGTTTTCATTTTGTAGACTGTATTCAAATTCAAACCCCATGAAATATCATCAGAATAAAATTGAAGCCTTTAAAATCTGGTATGTATATAATTTCAAATACAATGAATAGGATTTTGTTAAGATACAAAGTTGGTATGTGGGGAAGATTTGGGAATGGATATTATTAATAGAACATGAACATACTTCACATCATTTGAAGGAAAGTGACATCATTTCTACACAGACATAATATTTTAATGTAAAAAACCTATGTGAGGTAATGATGAGGTCCCCCAATGAAGAAATGGTTTAGTAAAGAGGAACACATACCATTAATTATAGTTTAACATGAATCTTTGTCAAGATTCAATGAGAAGTTATTATGAGAATGAGGTTACATTTTCTGAATGAAAATTCCATGTTAGTATTGGTTTCCATAATTTTATTTAAAGGTAGCATATTAAAAATCCATTTCAATTAATATTTTTTATAATATTGTTTCCAAGAAAATATTTTTATATAGTTAGATTTTTCCATCATATAGTACATGAATCAATGGAAACATATTTTTTAGTGATGCCTTATATTATTGGTTAAACCAAATTTTTTGGACTAACATGTGTTAATCACAAGTAATATAGCCTATAAATACACTATGATTCATCTGTTAAGCATTATTACGAATTATCGATAAGAGATTGTTGATATCATTAAAAGAAAACCCCATCATTTCAATCATTGAGTCTAAATATGTATGTTAAATACTATGAAAATCATCATGATTGAGAAACTCGATTACTCCATAAAGCATTGTTCCTATGAAAATTAATTTAAATATGTTTTTATATGAAAAGTGTATACTACATGTAGGGGTTATGTGAATTAATTTCTATGAAAAGTACATGTACGAAAGATTGTAATATGTGATTGAGGTGTTTAGAAAAGTGTAGTATATTATAATAGCATGAATTTTATAGATCAATAAAACAAATTTAATATATTATTTTTGTTGTAGTACCATGAATCAAATTTGAGAAGCTATGGTAATAATTTTCATAATGAATAATATTTAGAAGATTAAAAGTGAGAAATATTAGTAGTTTTGATTGTGATTATCAATGTTAATGTTTTCTAAGAATATAACTTATAATATTTATCTTATCTTTAAGGCTCAAGGAGAAATATATTTATCAAAATTTGAAAGGGAACCCAATATTCAACTGTTATCATTATTATTTTATTTTAATCCATTTTGTATCGAGAATTTTTAAGTCATTGTTCCAGTGTAACTTTGGAAAGAATAGTGTGAATTTATTTTATTAATGATTCTTTGGTGGGATCACCTCTAATCATAGTGTATAATATATGTTTCGAGAATCAAAACAATAAAAACAAGTATTAGGCTGACATTAGTATTAAACATAGTAAATATATTTTGTCCATGTGCTATTCATTTTTACTATATTTGGGTAAGGAAAAGTAGTTATAATAGTTGATTAGATTATAATAGGTCAACAGTGGTTATTTTTAAAAGAAATATAAGATATAAAAAGTTACTAGTGATTAAACCCCCTTCTCTATGGTGAAACATCTCCTCAGGCTCTTCAATTGGAATCAAAGTGTTTGATCCCTCAGTTAAGCACCAAGAAGTACTGAATAAGGATATAGGAATTTTTTAAATACTATTGGTGTTCTTATGTCTAATGAATAGAACTATCAAATTTGTAAGAATAGGATATCCATGTCTCTAATCACTTATCCATGAAGTTAATGATTTATAAATAGTAGGATCCCCACCTATTGTTGAAGCTAATATGATGACATTTGTTAAAACATGTAATATGGGATTTGACGACAAAGCTCAGAATTTAAGTTTGATGTCTCTTTTAGAAAAATTTTACACAAAAGGATATAGGGCACTATAATGACTTGTAAATTGGGGAATATTGGAATATAGTTATGAAGCTAATGTGAAATTCAACGATGTCGAATTGAAAATTTATTGAAGAAAATTTAAGGAAATAAATATGGACGGAGAAGAAAACATAGATGACTACTTTTCAAGAGTCAATGAAATTTCCAATAATATTGTAGAATGTTTAGACAATTTCAGTGATTCAATTATTGTAAAAAGGATGACGAGAAACATTCCTAGAAGGTTTAATCTACTGGAATGAGAGTTCTTATTTGTATTTGAGGAATGAATGTCAAGCTTCAGACTAGTTGCAGGTTCCACATTATTGGTTTTAATAATGTTTCAATGTCTAAGACAACCCTTGAATAAAAAACTGGTTCTTTATATGTCGATGGTTGAAGACATGATTATAAATGTCTGACTTGTAATACTCAAACCTAGAGAGGTGACACTTCGATGAATAAAGTGAACATAGTGGCCCTCTTTATAGTTGGTTGTGTATGAAACCATTGAGAAACATCATTCCTCTTGGAGGAAATCTAAGGTCAAGCCTAAACAATCACATAATGTCTCAGGTTTAAAATGCATTATGATCAGTTTCGATCACACATCAATGGGGTGTTGTTTGAGGCAACATAAATGTGTGATCGATAGTGTTATGATAAGTGTGTAGCCCGATATTCTTATTGCTCCTCAATGAGGTGTTGACGCTGTCTCCTATGGACCAGACTTGTTCTGTTGGTCTGAAGTGGTAAATGTGATCAATGAATCATCTTTATTATATTATGCATACTTTATGATCAATGGTTCATCTTTATTATATTATGTTTCTGTAATCTTACACTATCGTATATTTTTGTGTAGGCACATTGTGATATACATGGATAAAAGCTGGATCACATTACTGAGGAACACACCTCAATATGTTAAGGGTTTGAATGAGTTTTTAGATTTTGAAATTTCTAATCGATCCGTTGAAGGGAGAATAAGATGTCCATGTCCTAAATGTAAATTTAGAACATGGTTGAAGAGGGATGAAGTTTATGAACATTTAATACTGAAGTAATTCCCTGATCAATATTTGTGTTGGATTTGGCATGGAGAATCAAACAATATAGAAAGATTGAGGACTGATGTTAATCCACAGAATAAGGTCCCAAGTTTGTCGCCAATGGAAAATGAAATGCAAAACCTCATAAATGATGCATTCGGCACTGCAAGACACCACTATGAGCATCAAAACATATCAGAACAACCAGAAGATGATGCTACAAATTGCAACGTGACAAGTGATGTTTTTGAGACTGTAACACAAGCAGATCAAGATTGTAACATATCATTGGATCCTCCTCTTGATTCTGTGGAGCCAAATGTAAGGGAAAACTTCAGTGAGGAAAATGCGTTTCATGATTTAGTTGACGATGGAAATCAAGAGTTGTATAGTGGGTGTTTGAAATATTCAAAGCTTTCATTTCTGCTGAAGTTGTACCATATCAAATGTCTTTGTGGAATTACAAATAAGGCAATGTCTATGTTATTGGAATTGATTCGTGATGCATTTCCTGAAGCAAAAATCCCAGAATCGTTTTATGAGATGAAAAAAGTTGTAAACAAGCTTGGTCTGAATTATACAAAAATACATGCGTGTCCCAATGATTGTATGCTTTACTGGGGAGAGGATTCAAGTAGACAGAATTGTAAGAAATTTTCTTCTTCTAGATGGCAGTCAAAGGGTAATGTTGGAAGTATGACTGAACATAATTTCATGGAGAAGAAGAAAAGGAACACACCTGCAAAAGTTTTGCGTTACTTTCCTTTGAATCCTCGATTGCAAAGATTATTCATGTCATCAAAAACCGCTGAACACATGAAGTGGCATGCTGTAGATAATAACAATGATGGGTTAATGAGACCTCCATGAGATTCCCAATTGTGGAAGACATTTGATTCATTACATCCAGATTTCTCAGCTGATTCTAGGAATGTTCGATTGGGATTGGCTGCCGATGGATTCAACCCATTTGGGACTTTGAGTACGAGTTATAGCATTTGGCCAGTTGTTTTGATCCCTTATAATCTGCCTCCATGGATGTGTATGCAACAAACATCTTTTATCATTTCGATGATTATTCCTGGAAAACAAATGCCTGGAAATGATATTGATGTATACCTGCAGCCTTTGATTGAAGAATTGCAGGAGTTATGGAGCAACGGTGTTGAGACATTTGATGTTTCTTCTAAAACAATGATCAAAATGCATGCTGCTTTAATGTGGACCATTAGTGACTTCCCTGGGCTTGGGAATTTATCTGGTTGGAACACTTATACGGGTTTGGCTTGTCCCGTTTGTAACTTTGATTTCGAGCCCAAACGGCTACCTCACAGTAGAAAATGGTGCTTCTTGTGCCATCGAAGATTTCTTGATACATCTCATAGATTTCGGCTGAACAAATCAAAATTTAATGGTTCCATTGATCATAGACCACCTCCAAAGTTGTTAGCCGGTTCTGAAATATTGACACAGCTTGAAAATGTTAAAACAGAATTTGGGAAGGTTCATCATTTGAATGATAGCGGAAAACGAGTGCGAAGTGCATCGTCAAGTGAAATCAGAACGCAACAATGGAAGAAAAAAAGTATATTCTTCAAACTTCCGTATTGGGAATTTAATTCTTTGCGCCAGAATCTTGATGTGATGCATATTGAGAAGAATGTATGTGATAATTTGATTTTCACATTACTTAATGAGCATGGAAAGTCGAAGGATCATATCAATGCTCGCAAAGACTTACAAGTAATGAACATAAAACGTGATCTCTGGCCAGATGAGAATGAAAAGTATGCTCCGACCATTTTTTCAATGAAAAATAGGGATAAAGATACGTTCCTTCAAATTTTAAAGAATGTGAAGGTATCTGATGGGTATTCGAGTAACATCTCGAGGTGTGTTGACTTGAAGAATCGTAAGTTATATGGATTGAAAAGTCACAATTCACATATTTTGTTACAACAGTTACTACCATTGGCATTGCGTACATTATTACCTGAAAAAGTTACTGCTGTTGTACTCCAATTCTGCACATTTTTCAGGCAATTATGTGGGAAAGATCTACATCCATTTCAGCTTGACAACCTACAGGAGAGGTTTGTATTGACCCTTTGTGCAATGGAGATGATCTTTCCTCCATTGTTTTTTACTGTCATGATGCATTTAACTGTGCATTTGGTTGACGATGCTAAATTAGGAGGCCCCGTTCATTATCGATGGATGTATCCAATTGAGAGGTATTTTATTTATATGTTTCCAGTTAAGTAAACAATTTTTGGCATTTAAATAAATGCATAATATTATTATTTTTTTTCACAGATATCTTGGGAATTTGAAAGCATACGTGAGAAATAAAGCTCAACCAGAAGGCTCTATTGCTGAAGGCTATTTGGCCGAGGAGTGTCTCACCTTTTGTTCCAGATATTTGGATGATATTGAGACAAGATTTAATCGAGTTGGATGTGTTGACGACACATCAACTCATTCTCAAATGCATCAGAAATCAAAAATATTTCCTGCTATTGGCCGATCAGTTGGGAGGACCTCATACGCGACACTAATAGAATTGGAATTATTACAGGCACATAGATATGTGCTGCTGAATAGTGAAATTGTAGATCCATTTATTGAAGAGTTGAGGATACAAACAAAGAGACGAATGAGAGGCCGAACACGAAATGAAAAAGATATAACAAAAGCTGTGAATAAAGAGCTGGTAGAATGGTTTGCACGACGTGTAAGTTTATAAATATTGCAATAAATACGAATATTAGTTTGACACATACAATTTGCAAATCTATTAATTTTTTTTTCAGATCATGAATACTGATACTCGAGCAGACTTGTCAGAAGATTTGAAGTTTATTGCTAGAGGTCCTATAAAACAAGTTAGAAAGTTCGGTGCTTATAATGTGAATGGTTTTAGATTTCGTATAGTCGATCGAGAAGTGGGTTTGAAAACACAGAATAGTGGTATATTTACATTTGCTGAAGTGGAATACTATGGAAAGCTGTATGATATTATTGAATTAAACTACCACGGGCATTTTTCTGTTGTTTTATTCAAATGCAAATGGGTCTATATTATCAGAGGTGTTAAAAGATATTCCTTGCAATTTACTTCTGTAAACTTATCTCGCTTGATGGATGTTGGTGATCGTGAACTGCATGATCCATATATCTTAGCATCACAGGAAAAAATGGTATATTATGTGAATGATGTTGTGGATGAAGGGTGGAGTGTAGTTACTCACGTAATACAAAGAGATTTGTATGATATGGGTGATGAAGTGGAAGATTTGACCTCTGCAATTGAATTTCATCAACAATAGGAAGCAGAATTATTTGTCCATCATGATATTGAAAATATTAGTCTAGCAAGGATGAATGAAGTGGATGAAGCAATGGAGCAGGAAACCGACATGATTGAAGGGGAAAATGATTGTATGTACAATTATTTATTCATTCAGCAACCACTTGTTTCATTTCTGTAGTCATTCATTATCATTGTTATATATATTTTGTTTGTTAGTACTGGGCATCTATTATCATTTTTAATTTTTTTTTTCTGCATAAATTTTTTGAAATATATATTCTGAACTTAATTTTATTTGATTAAATGACAGGAATGCCAAGGAAGAAGTGGTACACCATTCCTTATACTTCTGCGACAGATGACAATCCGTCTGTCCCCACGACATCTGAGGCAGCAGCTGCCTACATCCCTGCATCATCTCCCCCTGCACCATCTCTGACACCATCAGTGGATGCCTCATTAGAGGATGAGTCATCGCCTCCCCCTACAGGAGCCTCAGCAGTGGGGCAGCGACACGCCCCTTCCAGTTCATCATAGACATTCTGGAGGGTCACAGTCATAGGTACAAATTTTAATTAAATAAATTTATTGCATTTTGTTTATAGTAATTGTTTGCTCATTGCAGATGAAAACAATGCAACCGTGGAAAAACACATAAAAAGTTCTGATGTTTGGAACATGCATGGCGAGAAGATAGTGGTGCCATTTGATTCTTATGGGGTCCCGACGGATGACGCCGCAGGTTTACTTGGTCAGATTATAGGTCAGCTGGCAGCGAAGCCCATTTCCCTGCCTATTTCATATGATGATTGGAGGCATATGCCTCCAAACTGGAAAAATGAAGTTTATGATTCTTAGATAAAGGTAATTTTATTACTTTATGGTTTAATTGAATGTCATGTTACTAATATATTCAAAATGAATTTCTGTATACAGATGGTCTTCCACTTTACCGTTGCTGATGTGATAGCACGGAAGTGGACATTGAAAAATCTTGGGAAAAAATGGAAAGATTTCAAATGGAGGTTGTGGTGTGATGTCAACGATACTTCATTGACCTTGCAGCAGATGTATGAGAAGCTACCCAGTGGGGTACCGAAAGAATAGTGGAAGGTTTTTGTCGATAGACATCGTGATGAGAAGCGGATGGTATTGAAATATATATTATTATATTATCCTCATTTTACATTTATACATGTACATGAAGAGGAGATAGACATTGAATACAATACTGTTAAATTGAATTTTATTTATTTCAGGATCTCTCAAGACAAAATGCTTCAAACCGGGCAAAGCAGGTCATCCCGCACACTGCGGGTTCAAAAAGCTTTTCAAGAAGCCGAATTTCATTGGTAATCTTTTAATTAGTTTAAATATTTATAAGATAATATTATCTATTTAACATATTTGATTGTTGATTTATCTTTGTTTAATGCAGTCACAGAGTTTAGGGCATGACGCATCCCGAACAGAACTGTGGCTGGATGTTCATAAAAAAACAGATGGAAGTTTTGTTAATGAACCTGCCAGAGAAGTTGGGGTATGAAGTCAATTATTTATTATAATAACTTATTATCAGTTTTTACCGTGTTAATATATATTGATATTTGATTTATAGGTAAAAATTAAAGAAATATGGGATGCCAATCCTGGGCAATCCTACTCAGTCTCCCAGGATGACCCGGTTGGTAAAGTCCTTGGGAAGGAGCATCCTGGTAGAGTGCACGGGATGGGTTTGGGACCTGTACCATCTGAGGTCTTTCTCATGCCATCAGGGATTTCGGCTACATCTACTCCTGCTTATAGTCATTTCATACCTGAAGATGCTCAGAGGGAGATGTCTTCTCTACGAAACACAGTTCACCAGTAGGGGGATCAGATATCTGGTTTGCAGAAAGAGTTGCTTGAAATACATCAGTATATGAGCAGATATGCCCCCGGTGGTAGTGCATCGGGTAGTGGTGAGCAGGTAAATCACAAAAAAATCAAAATCATTTAGTTTTCAAACTTTTATTGGTTTTAAGTTTTATTATAAATATGCAACAATATTTAATTTTCAATATAATGTTCTTACAGGTGGCAGTAGGTGGTGGAGATGAAGGTGGAGAGGGTGACGATGCAGCATCAGATGATGAGTAGTAGTATTGTTGATGTGTTGAACAAGTATGATAACGGTTGGTTTGTATATGTAACATTTATGGCACATAGTTGCCACCAAACATTTCCATATATGTAACCTATATTAATACCATTTCTACTATATAGCAGCATTCGGGTAGCCCCATTGTGTAAGCTCAATTCATAAATGGATTGGGTGTTCTGACACGCTGGTCGGGTTGGTTTCATCTTTTATGACAAATGTTATGGAGTTTGTGAGTGTGAATCAGATATGTGTCACATGTGCGATTAAGGTGAATCTAACCTAGTTCTCTTATGAGCAGTTGGTCTATCTCTTCTTTTCATGAATGTCATTCTAGGCTCAGTCAATGATCTTATGTGGATGTTTTGGTCTTTTACCAATATCTCACTTGTAAACTTGGAGTATGGACTACCTAGGGATAGTTACTTGGACTCTAACTTGATGATCTTATTTTATCCCAAACTTATCGTCGGACTCAAAGGTGATGTTTAAAGGGTAATGATTATAGTGGGATGGATCTAGGTTCCACCCTTGTTCATGCTGGGGAACAATGTATTAAATGGTTAGGTGATGGAATGACTAAGAAATTTCATTGAAAGTCAGGTATGGGCTTATGTGAATGTGCTTGTGGTAAACACGGGATTTCATAGAGGAAGGAATTGTGGTTCAGGTTGTGATATGTGTATCATGCTACCTTCTATATGTATACTATTTTTTAGTTTTTTATCTTCATCTGGACATGAATTCATGGTTGTAAATTGTCATTGGCCTTTTATATTTATTTTATATTATTCATCCAATGCTTTGTCTTTCATTTATTGTTGATTTAATTATTGTATGTTGTTTCTCTATTTATTATACCGCTATCCTACACTAACAAGAAGGGGGTCGAGATCCCCATGAAACCTAGGTGATCTCTATATTCTGGTTTGATTTATTTTTCAGGGCAGTGGTGCAGTAGAACCAAAATTTTTTTTTCCAGTTCAGCATTTAGCGGCGGTTAAAACCGCCGCAAATAAAAAAATGTGGCAGACCCATAAAACCGCCGCTAAATAGAGAGAAACCGCCGGGAAATGAGGCATCTACGGCACATTTTTTAAACCGCCGCGAAATAGAAAAAACCGCCACTAAAAGATTGCCGACGCCAAGTTTAGCGGTGGTTTAAACCGCCGCTAAATGGGAAAAAAACCGCTGCTAAGGTCTGCGGTTGTTGTAGTGTTTTCTTTTCAGTACTCCTTGTTATATAGTTTTACTTAATATTGTGCTTCCAGCTTGTACTCGGTTGTGTGTGTTTACTCTTTATAAAGGAAACACCTTCCCAATATTAGTGATTTAAGCCTTTGGTGCTAGTCTCCAGCCCTTGGCCTATGGAAGGCGGGCTTGGGGTAGTCACGACATGGGCCCCGGGGAACGGGTCATGATAGTCGACTTAACCAAATCTGTAATGAGTTTAATGGAATCTGTCTATCCAATACAAATTTAGAGGCATGTGTTTAGGAAATTTGATCTAGGGTTTTTGGATTAGGGAGTCTACTCAACAGATCAAGGAGCTATAAGACCGTGGTTGGTAATACTTCCTACCTAAATACTTTCTAATAATTTTCATGGCCTTCGTCTATATTATTAGAAAGGAAATATGAATCCTTTCCACTATAATGTCAAATAAACTATACATTCCAAGTTCAATGGTGAGGGATATTGAGACTTGATAAAATAGTAGTAGAATTAATAAAAATTTATTATTATTATTTCTCACATAATTTGTAATCAAGTAAAGTACTAATCATCTGTTTTAATTATTGTATAAAATGGAAATAAAATCCATAAAAAATAGTGTGATCATTCTTTAACTCAGAGTATATCCTTAAAAATAAAAATTTCCTGATATGGAATAATCATTTATGTGAGGCATCATTATCAAAAAGTTTTTATTATGTGTTGGAATCCCCTACTCCCATTCTACCACCCCAACAGGTGAGTGAAGGCAAAAAGGATGTCTATCGGAGATATGTTGAGGATGATTCTTATGTCTGGAGGGTTGATGATACTACATAAATATATGGATTCTTACACCATAATATCTCATATTCTTTATATTGAAGAATATTGGGAAAGGCTTGAAATAAATAAGATTGTCAATGCATTTTATTAGTGTGAACTGGAAGAAGGCAGTCTAGCTACTGATCATGCTTTCAAAATGCTGAGGTATATTGATCAGTTAGGGAAATTGGGATTCCACTTGGATAAGAAATTATCCATTAATCTTATCTTATTTTCCTTACCACCAAGTTTATCCTTATTTGTCCAAGACCGGATTAACAAAATGGGTAAATCACTCAGAAAAATTTTATTCATACTTCACCAAGCAGATAAGGATTGGTTGAAACATGTTTCTCCCCTCTTATGGTAAAAAGTTTGAAAGAAAAGGCTGAATATTCCATGGCTAATGTAGATCAAAAAGATCCTTTATAGCATCCTTAAAAAAGAAAAAATATTCAAAGTAAAAATAATGAACAAGGGGCCATTTTCTTTTTATGTGGAAAGAATGGACACTAGAAAATAAATTGCAATGAATTGAAGAAGTAAGAAGTTGCATCCACTTCAGGTATATTCATCAAGTTTCTATTCACTAATTGTGTATTAAATATAATATGCTTACAAAATACATGTATTTAAATACATGAAATGAGAAAGAATAGAAAGATTGTAGAGTGAACTCAAAAGGATTTGAGAAAGGGAGATTCTTATGTCAGCAATGGATAGATCAATATTTCTAATTTCTAGATTCGATTGATTCAAGTTTTTAATAAGTATTACCAAAACATTTATCTCAGTGTCCATATAGACATAATGAGTTATTATTTCATTTTGTAATAAATGTTTTTATGGTACTTTAATACTAAACTAAAAGTTCAGTAACTCTTGATTCACAAATATCCATTACGGTGAATGATGAATATTAAATATTATACTCTTACCTTATTGTGAAAAGATAATTCTCTATCTGATAAAACTAAAAGTAATTGACTCATCTATAACCATTAAAGTGTGTTAGTCTCAATTGAGCTAAAATAATAGATATACAAACACACTACTTATCATGTTTTAGATAAAGAAACCTTTTAAAATAAAGGTATGTCACAAAACCTTTTATAGTTAGTTCAATATGGACACATAAACCATTCTAAAGTTAAAGTTAACTTCATATACCTCATGAGATTCCTTTAATAAATTTTAGAAATGATCAGTAAAGTAAATGAGTGCACTTGGTAAAGATTGAGGTATCTCTGAGCTGTCTTGTTGGAGAATATCTTATCCAAGTAATTATTGATAATATATGTGGAGTAAAGGTTATACCAAGCTCACATTTCCTTATATACATCAATTTCATGATGGTAGTAAAAGGAAGATCATTGACGAGTCATATATATATTGAAAATCTTCTATTATTCCTTCTAAGATTTTTTTTACAAATAGAAGTGAAACAACTAACCATATGCCAACTATATTGTCTAATGGATATCATATCAAATGTGTTATAATAAAGATCTATTAGGAAACTACCATAAGTATTTATTGAAAACCATTTGTTAAAATACAGCTTTATCTAAAACTGAACATCAAAACACCAAGGTGAATCTGAGTTAATGATCTTATAGTCACTAAGGATATTAATGTCTAGTCAAAATCGACTATATTTCCAAAACATAATCCCATCTCTTTGAAGATAGTGGGAGAAGACTTAACTTATATGGGTTAAGGCTCTGAATGCACATGAATTGGCTTATGAATATTGGACTCCACTATGTTTAGTTGGGGGATTAGTTCCAGAGACACATATTGTGTAGGAACTTATAACCAAAGAGGTGGTTTATGTTCACCATAGTGGGTGATGTATATTTTATTCTTCCAAAATAAAGATTCCTACAAAGTATTAATAAAATGGTAATATGCTAAGGTTGATAAGTATGTATAAATTCAAGTAATAGACTATGTGTATCAATATTTGGGATTCCATATTTTGAAGATTTATAAGACTTGATACCACTAGTGATTATTCAATAGAAACTAGACATGGATGGTAGAAGATGACACCGATATAGCATGATAGATCATTTAAAGGCTTAGTTTATGACTAAACTTATTCACCACTCATCATGAATAAAATATTTTTTGAACTTTACTTGTCAAGTAATATTTCTATGATCATTATATTGGGATAATAATTGTCAAGGACACCCCATTTAAAGGAATCCTTATCAAAGATGCCTATATGATGCGACTAAAAAGAGACCCTATGGTATATGACTACTAGTAATAATTAAAAAGGGTCGGTGACATCAATAGATTCCAATAAGATATGTAGATTACATAAATTCATTTATAAACAAATCACACAGGGTGATCATAAAATATTCATTTGGAAACAAATGAGTGGCATGTGTCTATAACTGGTTAGTGGGAGTGCTATAAGTTTTCGAGATAAATATGTTGATAACACATGAAAACAATTTTCATGTGTTACCAATTTGTTAAGACTAAGGAATAAAAATGCCCTAAGTTTGACTTAAAGTAGAAACCGTGTTCAAGGTAACAATATCTACAAAAAAGATCTATAAGTTTTCTAAATATATTCATAGTACATATATTAACATAATATTGAAAAATAGAAGTTGAAGCAATTCAAGATCGAATTTTTGTTGGTGTATAATCCTTCCAATAGAACATGTATGGTCATAGGAAGAGATTATGGAGATTAAAAGAATTTCACAAGCTTAATAGCTAGGAATTCATCTCATGTGCCATGATATGTACTGAAATTTGATATTATTGATGCATAAATCATAATAGGTGAATATAAAAAAAATCCAACATAATTGTATAGACTTTCTGTCAAAATTATCTGATAGTACTTAGAAAAATAGAAATGGATGAGTTCCTAGTGTTTGGAGAAGTGGGAACACAAGTGATTAAAGGAATTTAATGATTTCCTTCATTTAATTCAATTTGATCTAGTATCACTGATAAGGATAAATTAATACATAGGAAAAACTTATTAAAACATGTGGTTTTCATATCTACAATATATGAGTATGTTGTGGCTTCAGATGTAATTTAATAAACAGTTTAGCAGTGTCCTATTTTGATTTTGGGTTATTCCAAAAGAAAGAGATTTATCATTTTATGATAAGCTTTCACTATGGATTTAGTCAAGATGTTAGGATTATGAAATGATAATAATAGATGGATACTTGATTAATCACTACTCAAGGGATTTTCTCAAGATAGAAATGTTTTAGTAAAAAATTTCGTTGCACAGACATGTGGCTTAACCAGCCCTAGCCACAGAAACGTGGTGGGCCTAAAAATTGTACCCATACTCAGAAAAATCATGTTTAACATGTGAGGGCTAACCAATCATTAGCAGTTAGCTCTAGTTTAAGTGATATTTTGTTGGAGTTGGTTCCCTAAATCTAACTACTTTTTACTTTAGATTACTTGTATATTCAAAGAAGTGAAAATTAATACAAATATCTTATCACATATTGATTGTTCTTCTATATAACATTGATGTGATAATGTCATAGGGTATCTATCACATTGATAAGCTCATAGAAGTTCCCCACTATGATGATAACCTTGAGATTCTATGATGATATCTCTTAAATATAGTTCTACAGTTGGATAACGTACTATGATAAATCACATAGTACATAGACTATCAAGTGCGAGTACTCATAAGAAGATGTGGATTCTTCTCATGAAGTTTTCATTTGGTAATCTCCAAGATGGAAAATTATGAGAATATACCCGCCAGTAAGAATTCTGTATGTTTGGGTGTCATCAGATATTCTTATATGTGAGAATGTGTAATGGTCCTTAGACTTTAATATTATTATTAATGCACGTTACAACTCACACACTTAGATTTATTTCATAAACCTTGATGATACAATTCATAGAGAAGTTAGATACATTAAAAAGAAGTTGAATCTTCTAAATGCATTGTATATACTTGAGATTTGAAAGAATCTAGTATCTGTTGATCTTCTATGTAAGAAGGTATTTTAAGTCTCATTTGAATTTGACAAGGTTGTTTTGTCAAAGGGAGGCATGTCTGTGGGGAAGGGGTGCTCAAATGATGGAATGTATCAACTATCTATTGATAATATGATTGCATCTTATTCTTATTTGATTGATTCCTATAACTTATGACATGATTATTTTGATTGAGATATATCCTAAATCCTTATATATATATGTGTGTGATATATATATATATATATATATTTCATGCAAATTATGATTTTCATGCACATAAGGTTATATTATTAAATGCAATATACGATTGCTGCAAAATGATAAATGGTTATCATTTTTTATTTCACCCACATAAGCTATCATTAAATGAAATCATTTCATATTTATATAAAACATATAGGGAGTAAATGCATATGATGCATTCATATATTAATCGACAATAGTATTTATTCATGTTTTTCAACACATGAATAAATGAGAGTATAATCAAGGAGCATCCTTGATATCATATTTAACTTCTTCCATGTGATAAAAGTGGATGTATAATTCCATTATTCTTGGTCAAACCTCCCTAAACTCGTTGCTCACTTTCTTATTCTTCCTTTACATACTGAGATGCTAGCACATCGTGGGAGAAAGGAGAATCTTGCATGAATGAAACATGATTCAGATTATCATGTGGATACAATACAGAGGTGGGATACTGATGTTTGTCGCTTATGTGATCTTTATCAAACACATATGAAGATCAAGAGTTGAAGCAACCTCTTCGGTGTAAGGTACATTGGTTTATAATGCTCTTCATTTTTGTATTTTTGGGAAGGTTTCATATTATCTTGCATGGAGATACTTATACATGGGTTTTAATTGCTTATGTTGATTGTAATAAAAGTGATTAGACTCTAACAAAACCCTTCAGTAGTGACAGAGGGAACCCATGTTTTAGTTTTATGAAATCATGCATCGAAAATAAAGAAATGCGAAAACAAAGCATTGTTTAACTGGTTTTTTGAAAATTTGAAAAAAGGGAATACCCTTACATAGCTAGGATATGTAAAGGAAACCAAGACCTTACCTATAACTTCTTGACCTGAGAACCACTAAAATGGTGCCCCGAGTCGGTTGGTCACATGGACTCAAGCGCACCTCCTCATACGTCAGAGGCTAGCGACTAGCAGTGAGAGTCCAATGATTATATTATGGGGAGACTATACCCACATGATAAGAGTAGTGAAATGATACATAATAAATAAATATACATTAGAATTAGTATAAAAGGAGGCATTAGAAATAAATGTGATAACCCAGCAATGCCAAATATAATATAGTTATGCATTTCCATGCGAAACTACAATATACAAGCAGAATACATGCAACATGAAATTCATAAACAATAAATAATTAAAATAAAAAAGCTACAAAGGCTATCTCTATGAGAATCATGAGCTCTATCTTAGTCCTATGCTCCCAATCTCCCATGTACAAGAGTAACAATACAAACATAATCCAAGAAACCTAAACCTGTAACCAAAAGATCTATTTGGGTATCAAATGACGGTTTGAACAAGGTGTGAGATATACTTAGTAGGCCACCACCAACAGTATATAATGTTATCCAGTATGTGAATATAAATACAATAGTGTGTAGGTATATCAAATAAGATAGTGAATAAATAAATATAAACAAGTCGGACTTGGGTTTCTCAAATGACACCCGACTGATAATACCTACTTCGGCCTAAGCCATAATATTTCGGATGACGTGTCTTGATATATATATAAGTAAATATAAGTGTATATAAATGTGTGTATAAATATACATATATATGTATATATATATGAACTATATACGTAGTAACAAATATAGCCATATATATAGATAATTAGTTCTATACAGGACGCGATATATAACTTAGGTATTCATGCTTAGTCACAAGAGTCTCATGGAATAATACTAAGGGACACCATGCCCGATTATCACAATAAGGGATGCCATGCTTGAGTATAACAATAAGGGATTCCATGAATGAGTATCACAACAAATGATGTCATGCCAAAGTCTCACAACAAGGGATTCCATGCATGAGTATCACAACAAGGGATTCCATGCATGAGTATCACAATAAGGGATGTCATGCTCAAGTATCACAATAAGGGATTCCATGTCTGAGTATCACAACAAGGAATTTCATTCTTGAGTATCACAATAACAGATGTCATGCCCAAGTATCACAATAAGGGATGTCATGCCTGAAGATCATGAATAACGTATTAAATAAGCACATGTATTTAATAATTAAGCATAGTCCATGAGATATATATACATGACAAGATACAACTCATCATGATCATTCAATTCAAATTTTAACATAATTAATAAGGAAGGCCATGTCTATAAGAATTCCATTAATCACTTTAAACATTTCCATTTGATTTCCCCTTTTTATTTAAGAAGACGACGCACCTCATAGGTGGTTTCATTATAAAATAGGCACATGGTTGTCATACAGATGTACATGGATTTCACTAAAAAAAAATTATAAATTTTTAATTTAGTTTTAATTAAAATTTTAACCCCTTCTTTTGTTTTTAGGTTCTTTTTATAGTTTTTAATATTTTAGTTATTTTTTATAGTTTTTAGTTAATTTTATATTAATATTAGTTATTTTTTTATTTTTAGATTTTCTTAATTTTTTACTTTATTAACATTTAATATTTTATTATTTTTAGTAGTTTAATTAATATTAGTTTTTTATGAGTTTATTTTATTAATAAATTATATTAATTTAAATTGTAAATATAATATATATTTATATAATTCTACTTATTATTATTTTTATTATTACTAATTCTATTATTATTATTATTTAACTTTTAGATAATTAGATAATTTTAATTTTCAATTTTGAATTTAAGTTTTGAGTTTTGATTTTGAATTTAAATTTTTGATTTTGAATTTGAATTTTTGAATTTGATTTCTGTTTTGGTTTTGAAAATTTCTTCAGCAGAAAATCTAGAGGAGACCTGGTCTGTGGCTACACCCCCTTATCTCATGTCTGCACCCCACCAACCAGCTTCCCCTCACCCTCACTCACCCCACCTCCCCTACTCCCTGCTAACCCCGCTCGCCCCACCTCACCTCCCCCCCACTCCCTGCTCGCACCCCCCTACCGCCCCCTATCTCCCCCCTCACCCCTCACCCCACCACTCCCTCTCTTCCCCTGCCCCGCCTCCCCCTTATGTCGCCCCTTACCCAGTCGCCTTCCCCTCCCCTCCCCCTCTCTCCATCGCCCACCCCTCTACCCATCTCTATGCTACCCGCCACCTCTCCTCCCTACAGCTTACCAACAACCCATCTCACCTCCTCATTTCGTCATTTGGTTCGATAATCAAACATGTCTCCTAATTTATTTATAACACCATAGAATGAGACTTTAAATAAATTAGGGAGCACACACACGTCTAACATTAAGAAAATCTCAATTAAACCTTGTTTCAGACATCATTTTCCAAAATGGTGAACACTCGTAATTCATCTCAATCAAAAAATGACCCACCCATTGATCCATAACTTGAACATAAAATAAAAGGAAAATATTAAATTGGTAGATTGACCAAAAATCAAATGTATCCATGAGAGGAAAGTGTTGAAACTCACATTCTAACCCTTCCCAGTGGATAAGTCCACCCACTTTTCCAAAACTGTCTTGATACTCAAAGACCCCAAACTACTATAAGGCAGGAGTTGCGACCCAACATAGTTAGAGTCTTCTCATGCATAATAAGACCTATAATTCAAGTGACGCACTTTTAATTGCATCTATCCATGCTCAACCTGCTCTAACAACATGCATAATTTCATGTCTTGAGCAGCGAAGACCCTTATATGCATGTGAACGGATTTCTCAAAGTTTGTGACACATTTAAATATAATGGGGTGATAGATGATGTGTTGATCATGTAACTATTTTTGTTCTCATTACAAGGTAAATATAAGGACTAGTTGGGGAGTCTTTAACTATAAATAGTTTCCACTTGGGAAGTATTGAGAAGAAAATTTCTTGATCGATATTACTCAACTGCACAATCTTTGACAAAAAAGAGACATTGAATCCTTTTTCCAAATTGACTAAGAATTATTATGAGAATCTTGGGAAAGATCCAAGTCCATGTTAAGGAATTATTCTCATCATGGGATGAAGTTGGAGAACCAGTTTCAATATTTCTACTATGAACTTCAACTTGAGAGTAAGTCCGCAATCAATGTAGCTACAAAAAATGTGTTTATGAAAATGGATCTTGAAGATCTGTAAAAATTAATTCAAAACATGGAAGAACACAATTTCTAGTGGCTAAAATATTTTTCAATAAGAAAATAAGGAGTGAATCATGTTGATTCACACATATTCATGGACACACAATTTGAATCTCTCAATAAGAGTATTGACAAATTGTCAGTAAGCCCACCTAAGCCAGTCCATGTAGTTCAAGATAAACACTGCCCACAATGTGGTGGTCCTCATGATTATCCAATGTGTCCATATAACACCTATGATAACAATATTTCTATAGATAATGTTTTCAATTACAAGAGAGGAAATTATGGAAACAATTACAACACAAACTAATAAGACAATAACCAAAATCAAGGTTGAAAGGAACCAATGACTACTCATCCAATAAATCAGAACATGGGTCCACTTGGGTTCCCGACCCAATCTTCTTTTAGAACCACTATACAATATAAAGAGAAAGGATATCAATAGAAATAACAACCACCATTCCATAAACAACAATAGTATAAGGAGAAAAGGCAAACAACTAACTTTTCCCCTGCTGTAATGCAAGGTCAAAAAATTGGGGAGCTATAGAAAAACTGATGATGTCTAATCAATCAAGGTTTGAATCACAAGAGATGGAAACCCAAAACTTATAGATACGAACCCAAAACTTGTATACAAACAACTAAAACTTGCAAACATTCGTGAAAAACATTGAAAATAAAGTCTTTCGGTTAGCCACAAAAATGAAAAACCGACAACAAAGAACTCTACCGGGTAACACAAGAGTTAACCCAAGAGAAGAGGAAAAATCTATCACATTACATAGTGGAACAAAATTTCTAGAGCACCAAATGCCTGATACTCAACCAACATATGAGACGTCAAAACCTTCCACTAATAATGGTGACTCAACAAACAAAGAAATCCAACTTGAAGCTAAAGAGGAGGAATATCAAAACGAACTTGAAAAAATTGAAAAGGAAAGAAAAGAAAAGGAAATTAAGGCACTTAATGAATGAGTAAAATCTCACACACCACCTCATCCATTTACAAGAAGACTGAAGCAAAGGAAATTGGATGCTTAATTTGTAAAATTCATGGGAATGTTTAAGAAATCCATATAAACATTCCTTATGTGGAAGCCATCACACAAATTCCTCATTATGATAAATTTATAAAGGAGGTTATATCAAAAAGAATAAAACTAGATGATGTGGGAACAGTTGTAATGCATGAGTAATGTTTGGCTGTTATACCCATATCCATACATATAAAACTAAGAGACCCTCATAGTTTCACTATTCCTTGCAATATTAGAGGATGTCAATTTGGAAGAGATTTGTGTGAACTCAAAGCTAGTGTAAACCTCTGGCTATCTAGAGTCCTTGAAGAACTGGTCATCACAGAATTAAAGACAACGAGGGTTGCCTTGAAAATGGTGGACCGATCAGTGAAGTATCCTCAAGGAATTCTAGAGGATGTACTCATCAAGGTTTATAAATATTACTTCCCTACTGATTTCATTTTCCTCAATATGGAATATGATAAGGATGTCCCGCTCATTCTTGGGAGACCTTTATTAGAAACATGAAGATATCTAGTTGATGTCCAAGAGGGAAAATTAATTTTTAGAATTGATGATGAAAACATAGCATTTGATGTCCTGAAGGATGTGAAAAAATTCTATGCAGTTGACTGTCATTTTTTGGATATGATTGAAGAATGGGATGAGTTAGTAAGGGATGTGTTGAATCTCGAGGATTTATATAATGAATATGGGGAGTTAGCTGAATCAATTTAGGAATTAGAATTCATTAGAAACATAGTCAAACATTTGGATAGATAAGAGTTCACCTCATTGACTTCATCACTTGAAAAACCTCCAACACTTGAGCTTAAACCCCATCCACCAAACCTGAGATACAATTACTTGGGAGATTTAAACACCTTGTCGGTTATCATAAATGATAATATTTCAAGAGAACAAGAAAGAAAATTTATAAATGCCCTATCACAAAGGAATCCAATAATAGGTTGGACGATTGATGATTTAAAAGGTATAATTCCTTCCATCTGCACTCAAAGAATACATATGGAAGATAATTTAAAACCTTGCAGGAAACCACAAAGATGCTTAACACCTCCAATAAAATAAGTAGTCAATAAAGAATTAATTAAACTTATTTATTCTAGTTTAATATTCCCTATCTTTGATAGTCAGTGGGTCAGCCCATTGCAAGTGGTACCTAAAAAGGGCGGGACCACCATATTTGAGAACGATAAATGAGAATTGATAACCACAAGAATAATGAATGGATGGATATTTTGCATCAATTATCGAAAATTGAATGACGCCACTAGAATGGATCACTTTCAATTACTCTTTATTGATCAAATACTTGAATGATTGGTAGGAATAGATTACTATTGTTTTCTAGATGGATACTTAGGGTATAATCAAATAGAGGTTACACCAGAAGATCAAGAAAAAATCATGTTCACTTGTCTATATGGTACATTATCTTATCGGTGAATGCCTTTTGGAATGTGCAATGTGATAACCATATTTCAACGACGCATGATGGAAATTTTCTATGACATGATTGAAGAGTTCTTGGAAATATTCATGGATGACTTCTCTATATATGGGGATTCTTTTGATGACTGCCTGCAACATTTGGGTAAAGTTTTGGTGACATGTAAATAAAATAAACTAGTGCTCAATCAGTAAAAATCACCCTTCGTGATACAAAGTGGAATAGTTTTAGGTCATCAAATTTCAAATAAAGGCATTGAAGTTGATGCAGCCAAGATCAGTATAATCTCTGAGAAACCCATGCTGTAAGAACCCGGTTCTTAGTTCTGAGGTACGGGCTTCTTCTTTTCTCTTTTCCTTAAGTGTTTTTGAGAAAACATGGAAAATGGGGAAAAATCCCAAAATTTGGAAAGTAAACGCCGTGTACTTTGTCCACACATCGTGTACTTTTGGCCGTGTGGAATGAGTACACAGGGTGTGTGGCCGTGTCGACGATGAAGGGTGTAGGAACCAACTACATGCCGTGTAGTGGCCCCTTACACGCCGTGTAGTCAGTCGGCAGGCGAATAGTAAGGTGGTGTCCAGTTGTGCGACTGAACATGTCATGTAATCAAGGATACAAGTCGTTTATTCATGTCGGTAGATGAACAGTGCCACGTTGGCAGGAAGCCGCCAGAGGAACATTTTAAAAATGGTAAGTACATGCCGTGTACTCGAAAGTACACACTGTGTACTTTGTTTTTTTTCTCTTAAAATGGGCAGTAGCCTCCCCTGTTCACAGGGAAGGCTTAGAACGGGAAGAGAGAGCTCGGGAGAGGAGGCCAAAGCTTTGGATATCCGTAGAGCGCACGTCCGGAATCCGTTTCCGCCTCGGACGATCTCGTTGGAACCGAACGGGTAAGACCTCCACTCTTCTTTAACCATTCTTTCCAATTCTTCCCCTAACGGGAGTTATTTTCATTTAAGAGAGAATTATTTTACCTCAGATCTACGACGTTCTTGGACATTTCAGAAGGCGTCATTTTCGTATATCGTTCGTGGGTGTTTAAGGTAGGTGGCTTGGTTTTTATTTTCTAACTGTCGTGCATTTTTGTGTGTTTAGAGCTACGGACCCACATTTGGGGTGTCGTGTGGCTGAGGCTGTGACTATTTTAAATACCTATAATTGAATAGGTAATTAAATGTGATATTAAAATGTTGTTTTGGATCGCTGCTTGGATCCAGGACCACCCAAGGGGTGCGTTCCTCTGTTTAGCCATTTGGCCAGGATACCCGAGGGTATGCCTTATTTACTTTTCACATTACTTTTTCCTTGAGAGAAATTGATTGTTTACTGCTTGTTTACATGTTGGGCTTGGCCCGGTTACCTGTTTAGCCTGAGGGCGGTGTTGTGATTAGCCTGTGGGCGCTGTACTACTAGCCTGTGGGCAACTTCTTCCGTGCCTGTGGGCAGTTGATTCTGTGCCTGTGGGCGACACTTCTTACGCCTGTGGGAAATATCCGTATGCCTGTGGGCAGATTCTTGTGGTTGGTTTCTCTTTACCCAAGGGTAGGAGTTTACGTGTCTGTGGACATTGGCTGTTTACTTAGAATATTCACTGTGGTGATGTTTTAATTTAAATGATTAAATGGATATTAAAATGGCAATATAACTGGTTAAGTTAGTTACTTTTCAGTACTGCTTACTTTATTGCATTTTACTACTGCACATTGTTGTTGTATGTTTACACACAGTTGGGCACGGGCCTTTGGTGGTTGTCTACTAGGAATTTATTTCTCACACCCTGTTTGAGTCATGCTTTTTGGCCCAAACAGATTACGTTTTTGCAGGTGTGGATAGGGGTAAGAGTCCCTTTACAGGTACTTGATTGCTGCTGAGGAGTAGGGGAGCATGGGACCGGGCTTAGGCTCACAATGCTACCAGCTGTTCTGTTCTGTTTTGCTTTCCTGTACTTTCACTGCACTATATTGTTGTGTAACATGTTCTGGATACTTTCTTAGAATTCGAGACATGTTGCACCATTTTATATACTGGTTGGTTATATCTACTGTAGTTGTTTATCTTAGTTGTGTACGGTTTACTGCTTCCACTGTTGTTGTATGTTTATTTATATTCCATTGCACTACACTTTGACAAATGAGGGAATAGTTTCCCCACTATCAGACTTGGGCCCTCGCTGCTAGTCGGCAACCTCTGGCATTTGGGGAAATGCGCTTGAGGTCACGTGGCGAACCGGGTTCGGGGCACCCGTGGAGTGGTACCCAGATCCGGGACGTTACAAAGTGGTATCAGAGGGTTTTTTTTCTTTGAATTACTATTTGGAGCCTTAGTCAGGGATATGACGGAACGGTAGTTGGTAATAAGTTGTGTCTGGGCGTAGCTAACCCGTGTACAGGGAAAAGCCAATTTACCTCGTATTGCAATTTTACTTTTTTTAGGGGGTGAGTTCTGGTCAAAAGACCAGAACTTAGAGATTTATTCAAAAAGAAAGAGAAACAAACAAGTTACAACAAACGGAAAGAGGGCAATTTTCTAGAGTCTTTAATAAAAAAAGGTGTCAACTCCTGAGGGAGTTCATTCCTCCAAGTGATCTCATGTGAGACCCCCATGTTGGCAAGCCCATCAGCGATCATATTAGCCTCACGATAGGTATGGGTGGCAATAAAGTTGAGGCCATTGAGCGCGGCGAGGCAGTCCATCCATCGGGGGGTGAGAGACCATGCAAGATGAGCATCACCCTTCCAGATGGCTTGCACAATAGTAGTGGAGTCGCTCTCGATCCAGATATTATTCCAGTTGAAAGACTTTGCATAGGAAATGGCATGAATGGTAGCAAGCATTTATGCCTCCAGCGTAGAAGCAATTCCGTAGCTTCCAAAGAAACATCCGAGGATCCGGTTCTGATGGTCTCTGAAAATTCCTCCGCATACCGAGAGTCCAGGGTTGCCCTTTGAGATGAGGGTATGCCATCTCATGCATCATTTAGGCACATGCTAGAAATCACATTCCATGCATAGTTCCATGCCATGTAGGTGCATTAGAAATTTCATGTCGTTGTGATAGTTGATGTGCTAGAAAATCATGCTGTTGTGATAACTGCTTGATAAATACCTGCTATGTGATAGGGTATTTTGTATGAGCCAGTTTGTAGAATGAACGCCAAACTTTGGTTTTTGGGGAGTATGGGCCCCCATTGACCAGAATTTGGTGGATCACTGACTGTTTATTATGTTATAACACTAATAAGATGTCAAACTTTGATTCGTGGGGAGTATGGGCCCTCACGGATCGGAATTTGGAACTTAGGTGTTGTTTTGCGGTATTTTCTGGGTTCTGGAGAAGTTTTTGAGGCATACTGTCCGGAAACCCAGTATACACACCGTGTAGTACTGTAGACACGCCGTGTATGTTCTTCTGTTCGGGAAGAAAAATAAACTTTTTGAGTACACGCCGTGTACCCTAATTACACGCCGTGTAGTCTCTACCCGTGTCACAAACCATGTGGGCGGCGACACGGGGAAGGGAAGAGCTTGGTGCGAACACGCCATGTACCGAATGTACATGTCGTGTAGTGTTGACCTGGAAACCTGGCTGTGTAACTAACAAACACAGGCCGATGTAAGCGTTTCTTGAACACATCGTGTCAATTAAGAACACGTCGTGTAGTGTGACCTGGGGACCCGACCGTGTAACTAACAACATGGTTCGGTGTAATCCTTCGTGTACACGTCGTGTGTATATTAAACACACCGTGTAGTGTGAGCCATGTGTCTGGCTGTGTAACTAACAACACGGGTCGGTGGAGCTCATCTAGTACACGCCGTGTACCTGTGGGACACGCCGTGTAGTCTTGTCCAGAGACAGACCGTGTGGAATTAGCCGTGTGACTGGGAAACGGGGTGGTGTACACGCCGTGTAGTGTCAAGCTGAGTAGTCGGCCGTGTCATAAGCGACACGGGCAGTTGGAAATAACACCATACACGCCGTGTAGATAATATACACGTCGTGTAGTTTTGTTCAAATGGGAGTCGTGTGGCTTAGCCGTGCAGAAGGACCCGGGCAGGGGAAGGAAAGTCAAGTACATGTCGTGTAGTCAGTATACATGCTGTGTAGTCTTGTTTTTCACTTTTTGAATGCCTTATTCCTCCTGTTCCCTTTTGGGTTTCTTCATTTTCAGTCTTGATAATCTTGTTCTAAGGCGTGTTTTTGACCTTGTAGTGTCATGCCGCCTAGACGACCTCGCATTGTTCACCAGGAGAGCAGCAACGAGTATACTCTAGAGATGGTGGGCCATGGGCTACCAGTTGATCCTCCAGTAGAGCCAGATACGGCACCAGCTGTTATACCGGACACAGGCGCGGAGGTGCAGTTCTGTGAAGGCTTATTGCGGTTCATGCAGACCTTTCAGGGAGCACCGCAGGCTGCCACATCTATGGCCAAACTGACACGTATCTTCCAGCAGCAGCATCTGCCTACGTTTTCGGGGGATGGCGGACCACAGGTTGCAGAGTCTTGGCTAGGATCGATGCAGAATATTTTTGAGCATCTTGAGACGCCTCCAGGGCGGAGGGTCAAGCTTGCGACATACATGCTGCGTGATTCTGCCAAGAAGTGGTGGGATGTTACCACCCAGTCAGAGCATCATAGAGACATGGTGTGAGAAGATTTTCAGGTAGTATTCTATGAATTCTTCTTCCCAGAGACGCTGAGGGAATATAGAGCTTGAGAGTTCATGAATCTGCAGCAGAGCACTATGTCGGTGATGGACTATTCTGCTCGCTTTACCAAGCTTCAGCACTTTGCACCCATGCTTGTGGGTGATGAGACGTTGAGAGCCCGAAATTTTGAGGATGGCCTTCGGTATGAAATCTGAGTGCTGGTGAATGTTTTCAGGTTGCCTTCAATACACGCTATTGTAAATCAGGCACTGGTTATAGAGAGAAACCTGTAGGAATCTAGTGGTGTGGTCCAGGGCAGTTCAGCACCAGTTACTGGTACTATTTCTACTGGAAAGAGGAAGAGACGTATGGACTTATCTCAGGGTGGAAGTACCAGTCAGAAGAATGCTTCAGGTGGCCAGGTCATGTGCTACCAGTATGGTAGAGAGGGGCACAAGAGGCCATAGTTTCCACGAGACCCAGTGGAGTGTCGAGCTTGCGGCAGGATGGGTCATCTGCAGCACTTTTGCAGGGCGTTTCCACCGATGGCTAGTGAGAGGGGTTCTGTGCAGACTCCACGTGAGGGAGCTAGACCAGTGGCTTCTTATCAGTCATGGAACTGGAATACGCCAGGGTGTGTAGGCAGAGATGGTGGTCGTGGCTGAGGTAGCCAGACACCAGGATCTCAGAGGCAGTAGGGCGGGACAACTCAGGGTAGTCAGGCTGTGTCACAGGGCCTCGGCACTGGGCAGACATATGCAGTGCAACAGACCCAGCATGAGCAGGATCCCGGACCTTCTACCGTCAGAGGTACTATTCTAGTAGCTTATGTTTTATCTTCAATACTTTTTGATACGGGTGCTACACATAGTTTCATATCTGTACTCGTTGTGGAGAGCCTTGGGCTCTGTGTTTCTACTTCTTCCGATATCATGATGCTAGACACTCCATTGGGGACTATAACAGCTGGTGTGCATCAGTGCAAAGAGTTCCCCCTTAAGGTTGGTGGGTGTCACTTTCTTTGGTACCTCTATGTCTTAGAGATGACAGCTTATGACGTCATTCTCGGGATGGACTGGTTGGTTCCCTTTCGAGCCTTTGTAGATTTCTATCGTCGTAGGTTGAGTTTCACGTCACCAGAGGGCGGAGAGTTTCTATACAAGGGCGAATGGGATGTCCATGCGAGTTGAGCTAGACCAGAGCATCGTGGGTGAGGAGGAGTCACAACCCAGATTGCGAGTTATATCCAGATGACCAGGGGACTTGTCAGACGGATTTCCCTCCAGTGGTTGATTGTTTCAAGGATGTCTTCCCAGATGACTTTTTAGGTCTTCCTATGAAGCGTGAGGTGGATTTATCTATTGAGCTTGTGCCAGGAGCAGCACCAGTGTCCATTCCTCCTTATAGGATGGATACACCTGAGTTGCAGGAGATCAAGAGGTAGTTGGAGGAGTTACAGGAAAAGGGTTTTATTCAACCCAGTACTTCTCTATGGGGTTCTCCGGTCCATTTTGCGAAGAAGGCAGACGGTACCCTTAGACTCTGTGTGGATTATCGGAAGCTGAATCAGTTGACGGTTAAGAACCGATATCCTTTGCCGAGGATTGATGATCTTTTTGACCAACTTTGTGGAGCACAAGTGTTCTCGAAGATTGACTTGAGATCTGGATATCATCAGCTGCGCGTTAGACCATCTGTTATACCTCTCATAGCTTTCAGGAGCAGGTATGGTCTATACGAGTATACAGTTATGCCGTTCGGACTCACAAACGCACCGACAGTTTTCATGGATATGATGAATCGTGTGTTCCATCCTTATCTGGACTCTTTTGTGGTAGTATTCATGGACGATATCTTGGTGTACTCTCACACTCGACACGACCATGCCACCCATCTTGAGATTGTATTGAGTACACTGAGAGAGCATCGACTATATGCTAAGCTCTCAAAGTGCCACTTTTGGATGGACCAGATTCACTTCCTGGGTCATATCATCTCAGAGGCAGGAGTTGTCGTGGACCCAGAGAAGGTGAGAGAAGTAGTTTCCTGAGAGAAGCCTAAGAACGTGTTTGAGATACAGAGTTTCTTGGGGCTAGCTGGTTACTACAGACACTTCATACAAGACTTCTCCCACTTAGCAACACCGTTGACGGGTTTGACTAAGAAGGGTGTGAAGTTCGTTTGGTCGGAAGCTTGCAAGATAGCCTTTTAGGACCTGAAAGGAAGGTTGACATCAGCACCGATCCTGATACTCCCAGAGTAGGGTAAGAGCTATATAGTTTACTGTGATGCATCAGGTATTGGGCTGGGAGCAGTGTTGATGCAGGGAAATCGAGTAGTTGCGTACAGGTCTCGGCAGTTGAGGCCACATGAGAGGAATTACCTGACGCATGATCTCGAGTTGGATGCAGTTGTGCATGCATTGCACTGTTGGAGACACTATCTATTGGGAGAACATTTTGTGGTTTTTACCGATCACAAAAGTCTCAAGTATATCTTTACTCAGTGTGACTTGAATCTGAGGCAGCGAAGGTGGGTTGAGTACCTTCATTCCTTTGATTTTGAGCTTGCCTATACACCTGGTAAAGGTAATGCAGTAGCTGATGCACTCAGTAGGAAGACTCAGATACAGGCTGTGCAAGAGGCCAGTGGTGAGTGGCAGCTCATGGATTTATTCTCTGAGATGCATTTGGAAGTGCATGAAAGTCAGGGGCAGACCTATCTTTCATCTTTAGCTGTGACCTCTACCCTCCTGGATAGAGTGAGGATGAGACAACTATCTGATTCAGAAGGCCTAGTTCTACGAGAGTCAGTGGCAAGCGAGGACTCTCCTCCTGGTTGGATGATGGGCGATGATGAGGTATTGCGTTTCCATGGACGAGTGTGGGTTTCAGGGGGTATACGTGAAGAGCTGATGCAGGAGTTTCATGATTCATATTGGGCAGTTCATCCCGGGGTTACCAAGATGTACCAAGACTTGAGACATTAGTACTGGTGGCTGGGTATGAAGAGATATGTGGCTGGTTTTGTTACGAGGTGTTCCACTTGTCAGTAGGTGAAGGCAGAGCATCAGAGGCCAGCTGAACTATTATAGCAGTTACCCATTCCGGAATGGAAATGGGATGATGTCGTGATGGACTTCGTGACTGGGTTGCCAAGGTAACCTAGAGGCAATGATGCCGTGTGGGTTGTTGTGGACAAACTCATGAAGGTAGATCACTTTTTTCCAATCAAGAAGACCTTCGGTGTTGACGAGCTTGGGAAGTTGTATATCCGAGAGATCGTACGTCTTCATGGGGTCCCTTGTTCTATCATTTAAGATAGGGACGCCCGCTTTACGTCTTGTTTCTGGCAGAGTTTTCAGAGGGCACTGGGTACACAGGTGCTTCTGAGCACAACTTACCACCCTCAGACCGATGGCCAGTTAGAGCGTACTATACAGGTGCTTGAAGACATGTTGCATGCATGCGTTCTAGACTTTGGGGGCTCTTGGGAGAAGCATATACCCCTATTCGAGTTTGCCTATAATAACAGTTTTCAGGAAAAAATTGAGATGGCACCATACGAGGCTTTATATGGTAGGCCATGACGATCACCTTTGTGTTGATTAGAGGTAGGTGAGGCACCTTTACTAGGACCACATCTCGTGCAGGAGACTTCTGAGTAGGTCCAGTTGATTCAGAAGTGAATGGCTACCGTGCAGTCTCGTCATAAGTCTTATGCTGATCGCCGTAGACGACCTTTGGAGTTCGTGGTCGGGGATCAGGTTTTCTTGCGTGTTTCGCCGAGGCTGGGACATAAGCGGATCAGAAGACAGGTTAAAATTTCACCGAGGTATGTGGGGCCATTTGAGATTCTGGAGAGAGTCGGGCCGGTTGCCTATCGGTTGCAGTTACCTCAGAGGTACCGAGTCATGCACGAAGTCTTTCATGTATCTCATTTGTGTCGTTATCATTCAGAACTGTCTCACGTATTTTAGCCCGAGGAGGTTGAGCTTGACTTAGATGTGTCCTTTGAGGAGCATCTGGTTCGTATCATTGATAGGAGCACGAAGGTTCTCCGAGACTGGTCAGTTCCTCTCATACGGGTGTTATGGTAGCATGGCCGAGTGCAGGATGAAACCTGGGAGTGGGAGACCGATGTACGTGCTCAGTGGCCGGAGTTGTTCACGGCTTTATCTTAGCTACCCTTGGAAGGGAAATTTGGGGAAGAATTACTTTAAGGGGAAAGTTTGTAAGAACCCGGTTCTTAGTTCTGAGGTACGGGCTTCTTCTTTTCTCTTTTCCTTAAGTGTTTTTGAGAAAATATGGAAAATGGGGAAAAGTCCCAAAATTTGGAAAGTACACGCCGTGTACTTTGTCCACACACTGTGTACTTTTGGCCATGTGGAATGAGTACACAGGGCATGTGGTCGTGTCGGTGATGAAGGGTGTAGGAACCAACTACACGCCATGTAGTGGTCCCTTAAACGTCGTGTAGTCATTTGGTAGGCGAATAGTAAGGCGGTGGTCAGCTGTGCAACTGAACACGTCATGTACTCAAGGAGACACATCGTGTAGTCATGTCGACAGATTAACAGTGTCATGCTGGCGGGAAGCCGCCAGAGGAACATTTTAAAAATGGGAAGTACACACCGTGTACTCGGAAGTACACGCCGTGTACTTTGTTTTTTTCGCTTAAAATGGGTAGTATCCTCCCCTGTTCATAGGGAAGGCTTAGAACGGGAAGAGGGAGCTCGGGAGAGGAGGCCTAAGCTTTGGAGATCTGTCGAGCGCACGTCCAGAATCCGTTTCCACCTCAGACGATCTCGTTGGAACCGCACGGGTAAGCCCTACACTCTTCTTTAACCATTCTTGCCAATTATTCCCCTAACGGGAGTTATTTTCATTTAAGCAAGAATTATTTTACCTCAGATCTACAACATTCTTGGACGTTTCAGAAGGCGTCGTTCGCGTATATCGTTCGTGGGTGTTTAAGGTGGGTGGCTTGGTGTTTATTTTCCAACTGTCATGCGTTTTTGTGTGTTTAGAGCTACAAACCCATATTTGGGGTGTCATGTGGCTGATGTCGTGGCTATTTTAAATACCTAGAATTGAATAGGAAATTAAATATGATATTAAAATGTTGTTTGGGATCGCTGCTTGGATCCAGGACCACCCCAGGGGTGCGTTCCTCTGTTTAGCCGTTTGACCAGGATACCTGAGGGTATGCCTTATTTACTTTTCACATTACTTTTTCCTTGAGGAGAATTTCTTGTTTACTACTTGTTTACATGTTGGGATTGGCCCAGTTACCTGTTTAGCCTGAGGGAGGTGTTGTGATTAGCCTATGGGCGCTGTACTACTAGCCTGTGGGCAACTTCTTCCATGCCTATGGGCAGTTGATTCTATGCATGTGGGTGACACTTCTTATGCCTGTGGGAAATATCTGTATGCCTGTGGGAAGATTCTTGTGGTTGGTTTCTCTTTACCCGAGGGTAGGAGTTTACGTGTCTGTGTACATTGGTTGTTTACTTAGAATATTCACTGTGGTGATGTTTTAATTTAAATGATTAAATGGATATTAAAATGGCAATATAACTGGTTAAGTTCGTTACTTTTCAGTACTGCTTACTTTATTGCATTTTACTACTGCACACTGATGTTGTATGTTTACACACAGTTGGGCATGGACCTTTGGTGGGTGCCTATTGGGAATATGGCATCCCGCCTTTTTATAACATAACTTTTCATTACATTTTACAAAACCGATGATCTTTAAGGTTTAGTGTCTTGGAAACCAGGAACTTAAAACATGAAAACATGAAAACATTCTTCTTAAACACTTGAAAGGCTTCTCCTTATGTTCATCCTAGATTCATTACTTCATCTCATAACCTAGGGACATACATCAAAAGAAAGGGTGAGCAGAAGGCCCATTAAGGGAAACAAGGGGAAACATTTAACATGTGAACTTAAGATACATCAACAATGTCATGAAAAAGAACTTTAAGGCATAGGAAATAAATCATGAGGCATATCATAATAAAAATAACGTATTTCATAACTTGAAGATGTGGCTACAACATTTAATATTGACAATCATTTCTGTTTCACCAAGGTCCATCCCCAAGGTGTCATTAAAAATTACCAAGGTTATTCACCAAGGCGTCGTTAAAAATAGTCATCTCTAGAGATTAAGTCTTTACCCAATGCATTGGAGCGCTATCAGGGCGCACCCTTGAAATGTCTTCATTATCATGTGAGCCACATATATCATCATCAATAATTTCATAAAAAACTCATATAGCATAAAAGAAATGGGTTTCATTTCATAATCATAACATTTTAAAACTGCTTTAAAGACATGATCTTTATGTCACTTTAAACCCACGGAAAGGGAAAGCGGGTATCATGTATGCAAATCCCAGAATTTAAAATAGAAGAACTTGGTATATTTGTTAATACCCCTATAGAAGAGAGAGCCTTGAGTATTCACTTAATAAAATAAAAGAACTTTAGAAAAAGAGAGAGACATTTTGAGACGAAAATTCTGCAGCATAACGGCTATGTTTCGGGGTTTTAGAAAATATTGAAAAGAGAGGGGACATGGGTAAAACATTCACAAATGACCCATAAAACAGTAGAGAGACCGAATATGAAGGATATATGAACATGGTAATGAAATTTGAAATACATACCATATGAAATGAAAAACATGGAAGGAAGACAAAAATAAGATTTCTCTTATGAAAATTCGGTAGTCTAACGACGTCACTTAAAACTTCAAAAAGAGAATTGACGAGATCAAAATAGGGTCTCTCATCATATTAACATAAAAGATCAGTATGATAGATATAGATATTATACCCCAACATAATAAAAAGGAACTTTAAATACTTGACATGAAAGTAGAACTTTGAAAAATGAGAAAGGTGAAAGAATCCCTTAAAAATTCGGCAGCCTAACGGTGCCACTTAAACTTCAACAAAAATGAATTGACGAGATCAAAATAGGGTATCTCATCATATGAACATAAAAGATCAGTATGATAGATATAGAGATCATACCCCAACATAATAAAAGGGAACTTTAAAGACTTGACATGAAAGTAGAACTTTGAAAAATGAGAAAGGTGAAAGGATCCCTTAAAAATTCGGCAGCCTAACGGCGCCACTTAAACTTCAACAAAAATGAATTGACGAGATCAAAATAGGGTCTATCATCATATAAAAATAAAATATCAGTATGGTATATATAGATATCATACCCCAACATAATAGAAATGAACTTTAAAGACTTGACATGAAAGTAGAACTTTGAAAAATGAGAAAGGTGAAAGAATCCCTTAAAAATTCGGCAGCCAAACGACGCCAATTAAACTTTCTTAAATCAAATTGATGAGAGAAAGATGGGGTCTCTCATCATATGAACATAAAAAGGGAAGTAAGAGGAATATAAAATAACATCCTCCAACATAAGATCATGGAGCATAAAATAAATGACATAAAAGAGATTACTTGAAAGAAAGAGAGAGGTAGGATCCCTTACCTTAAAACGTAACTCTTAAAACTCAAAGGTTGGGACCTTGAGGGCTTGGGGGAACCTTGGGAGGACTTCTTGGGAGGTAATGAGACCATAGCTTTGTTGGGGGAGAGTTTTGAGTCGAATGGATGAGAGGATGACTTGGTATTTATAGGGAAAGTGAGGGGACAAGGCATTAATGGCCAAGGGACACCTGATTGGTGGTATTGGCAAAACCATGGGCTTGCCCATGGTATTTTCCCATGGTATTGGCCACTTGGGACACCTCATACAATAATTCATCCCCTTTAGTTGACCATCCCTTAAAATATCTCATGACATCATCATGATGCAGTCATGATGTCATTAAACATACCGAAACCCTAAAATTGTGTTTTTACTATTCACTGAAAATTCAACTTTTTCAGAAAAATCCCAAAAAATTACCTTAACATAATATCGATGCTCTGAGTTCAAAAATGAAATCCATTTTATAAAAATAATTTTCTAAATATTTTTAATTTAATTTGTAATTAAAAAATCACTATTCACCTGAAAAAAACTGATACTTGACTAATAATTTCTGAAACAGTTATTTACCTATTTTATTGAATCACATTTCTTAATCAAGGTGCCTAGATTATATTAATACTTTCTTTAAGTGAGATTACTAATTCATTTGGTCACATTACTAATCCTAAGCATAAAATCACTATTCATAATTTACTATTCATCAAAAATTAAGTTGATCTTATTAGACTCTAAATTTCGTACTGAACATAATTGTAGAAGACCATTTTTTGAAAATCATTACTCATTTTTAATTATTTAAGGTTTACATAAACATTTTTAAAATATCATTTTTCTAAAATTCATCAAAAATATGCATACTATATTTATCCGGTTATTTGAAAATTCATAAACTTCATCATAATAAGAAATCCCAATTTTTATTTAAAAAAAGGATTACACAAGGCAGTTACGGTCTCCTTACATAGCCCCTTATAACCCCAGCATAGGACCTAAGTGTAAGGTGTGCTAAGGTGAGATAATTTGAGGGCGGCTCGGCCAACATCGCATGAGTAGTAATTTCTATTAGCTTGAACTTCTCGCGAAGGCGATTCCGTTCCAGCTTCACACGATGAAGTTCGGCTTGGGTTTGGTCCAGAGCAAAGCCCAATGGTGCCACCTCCTTCCCAAGTTCTGTTAGATGGGCTTCGATTGGCCCGAGACTACTGGATGAGGACATCGAATCTTCTTTCTATATTAATTAACCAAGATCACTTGTATTTAGAGACAATAATTGAAACGTTTAGTTTTCAGTGGTCATATTGACCAATGGTCATATAACAGTCAAAACTCAACAGTCTCATTTTAATTATACTCATGTTATCAAATGAAACAGTTTTGTTGAGTATAAAATAAAATAACACACAAAATTAGGAAACAAGATTTATTCAAAATTTCGGGTCGTTACATGGAATTTATTTCTCACACCCTGTTTGGGTCATGCTTTTCGGCCCAAACAGATTACATTTTCTGTAGGTGTGGATAAGGGCAAGAGTCACTTTACAGGTATTTGATTGCTGCTGAGGAGTAGGGGAGCATGAGACCGGGATTAGGCTCGCGATGCTACCTTGTATCATGATATTCGTGAGTTCATCATGAATTGTGATAAATTCCAAAGAACTGGGGGTATAATCTGGAAGTGTAGATGCCACAACATTCAATCATGGGCATTGAAATTTTTGACATATGGGGAATCGAATTCATGGGTCCTTTTCCTAAATATTTTAGAAAATAATAAATCCTTGTCTGTGTGACTATGTGTCAAAGTGGGTGGAAGATGAAGCATTTTCAGAAAATACTTCTCGAGTTGTCATTAAATTTTTAAAGCAACACATTTTTACCTGGTTAGAAATTCCAAACCTCATTATCAGTAACCATGGTACCCACTTCAATAATGCACTATTTCAGAATATAAAGAATCACCATGGATTTCACCACCACATGAGCACCCCATACCATCCACAGACCAGTGGCCAAGATGAGAATTCAAACAGAGCGATTAAGGGAATTTTAGAGAAAACTGTGAGTATATATCAGAAGGATTGGGCCTCCAAACTTGACAACACACTTTTGGATTATAGGACTGCATACAAGACAACTATTAGAATGTCCCCGTATCACTTGGTCTTTAAAAAAACTTGCAACCTCCCTAGAGAACTAGAACACAAAGATTATTGGGTTGCGAAGAAGCTGAATTTTGATTTCAAAACTGCCCAAGAGAAGCAGTTTTTATAGATGAATGAATTAGATGATATGAGGAGAGAAGCGTATGAAAATTCTTTGATCTATAAAGAGAAAAATCGAGCCTGACATGATAAACAAATCCAACAAAGAAATTTCACCAGGCAATAAAGTTCTACTCTTCAACTCAAGACTTCTGATCATGGCATGAAAGCTCAAATCAAAGTGGTCGGGTCCTTACACTATTAATTTTTTTTATCCCCATGGTGGTGTTGAAATATCTGATGGGAAGATGCCTCCATTTAAGGTTAATAGTCATGACATGGACTTAATTTGACATAGTTTTCCACATATTTTTATTAAGATTATAATACTTTATTAAATAATTTTACACTTTTTGATAAATAAAAGCACTTTTGTATTTTTATAATTAAATTTATTAATTTATCAATTTTTTATCAAATTGTGTATTTTTAGCATATAATATAAATAATTTAGTTTTACTAGTCTAATAATTCACTTAATTAGTTGTGATGTTTTAAATCTTCTTGAATTTTAAATTATATGACATGTTTATTAATTAATCAATTAATCTTTTTTATTTGCATATAATTAACTTAATCTTT
Source organism: Viscum album (assembly GCA_963277665.1). Lineage (NCBI taxonomy): Eukaryota > Viridiplantae > Streptophyta > Magnoliopsida > Santalales > Viscaceae > Viscum > Viscum album. Next base: position 1,783,074,847 of record OY728157.1, read on the forward strand.
AATTTAACATTTTATCTTTAGATCGATTTAAGAAAAATAACTTTATTAAGCATTTTATTATGTTTAACTGTTGGTGAAACTGGCAGTTCAAGAAACTCACTGATACCAATCCTTCTATTGGCGAGACATGTCTCATCAACAATGCACTTTCTACTACTATCAGTGACTCAGTGAGTCACCGAAGCAGATTCATTTGACTCACTGCTCTTTTCATTTTAATTAGTTAATTTAATAAATTAATTCATTAATCTATTTTTAGTTTAAAAACAATCTTATGTTTTAATTTATTTTGTTAACTTTGCTTTAGTTTTTAGTTTTAGTCTTAGCATTTTTAGTTTAATGTTTTTTATATAGTTAATCATTTTACCATTTTAATTAATTTAAGTGTTAATTAAGTTTTTCTTTATTTTATTTTAGTTCTTAAATTTTAGTTTAAGTCAATTTTAGTTTTATGACTTAAATTTATCAGTTAATTAAATGTTTATTTTTAATTAATTTAAGTTTCTATTTCTTTTTATTAATATAATTTAAGTTTTTGTGTTGCAGGTTAATTATTTTGCACTGTTGGTGAGACCGACAGTTGTTTTTTATATGTGCTACCGATGGTGAAAATTTCACGTTGCTACCGTAATGACCATCACTGTTGGTCTCATGATGCTTCCATTGTCATCGGTGAGACTGATGACACCACTGTCGGTCTCTCATCCTTCCACCCTGCTATTGACGTACTTCGTCGGTACCACCAACGCGTCTCGCCTCCTTCCTTCACCTTTGCTACCGACGCAACACCCCGTCGGTCTCTCACTAACACACCGACGCTGCTCCCCTATATGCTACCGACGACACACATTTTTCTCACTCACACATCGAAACCCCTTGCATTTGTCTCACCGACGTTCTCACCTCTTCATACTGACACCGATCCTCCCCCAGCCACCACCTTCATCCTTGCCACCAGTGGTCCCAGCAGCACCTTGCTATCACCGTCGTGTCCTGCACCCAGCTCCAACTGAGCCATGCCAGATTTGGACCGAAGCTGGTGCGCCGCGAGCCGTTGATAAAGCCGTGAGCCGGCCGTCGTCGTCACGAGCCAATAAACTTGAGAAGATCGCCGCGGGGCTTCTTTGGGGAAGAAGAACAATTATCCCCCCTTGCGACACTGCAAGGATAATGTGGGGGGGTGGGGGGGGGGGTTAAAAAATTAAATAAATAAAAATAAAGATAAAATAAAAATAACAAATAAATAATAATAAAATAATAAATTATTAAAATAATTAAACTAAATTTAAATTTATAAAACTAAAATATTAATAATAATTTTTAAATAAAATTAAAATAACTAATCTTATTAAGTTTAAGATAAATAAATTAATACTAATAATAATTATAAACTTATAAAATTAATTAAAATAAACATTAATAATATTATAAAATAAGTTAAATAATTAACTTAATAAAATAATAAACTTTTAACCTTAAAATAATAATATTAATTATAATCATTTTTTATAAAAGTTATAAATATACAAAAGCTAAATTAATAATAAATAACTTATAATAATTTAATGATTTATCTAATTTATTAAGTTTATTTTATTTTTTTATTAACAATATTTTAACTTATACTTATACTCTGTTTCATACAAAGGTTCAAGAAGAAGCCTAAAACACATCCAAGTGCATTTAATTAACTCATCGGGAATTAGTTACATGAGAAAAACTAAAGCGACATGTGATTCACTAAAAAGTGCACGTGTGCGGTGCAATAGTGAAGACCACTTGAAGTCGGTGGAAAATAGGGGGTGGCATGTGGCCCATGATGGAGGTATTAAAAAAAAAAGAAACAACGGGAATTTTAAAAAAGGATGAACATGTAATACATTCATTTTTTCATGGAGAACCAGAGCATAGCAGATCCATGAGACCTAGAGAGCAGCAAGTCCTGGATTCATAGAAGCCCGAGTGCAGAGCATCATTTGGGGAGTTCTTCCTCCCACTTGTTTTAATTCTTGTACTCTGTTATAGGATGTTTTCAATTGGTGTAAAGAACATGATAGTCAGCTAAATACTTTAGTTTGGGGAAAATTTATAGATATGCTGGTTATTTTTAATCCACCTTTTCACTTTTCATTTTAATGAATTCAGAATTGATCAGCGAGATTAATTCTGAATTCATTCAACTGCATCGTGCCACTAGCATTAAATTTTCAATTCCAGGATCGTTCAGTGAGAATGACCATGTATACATTTTCTAAAGCTTTTAATTCAAAATAAAAACTTCAAAACTAACGATGAGTCTGTTTTGTTGTATTTTTCAAATCTAAATCCTATAGTTGATCCTTTCTTGGAGCGGAAAACTCTGAGGTTGATCAATCTGAGTGACTTATCTCCTAGCAAGGGAAATAAGTCAGCCTTTTCAATGGTAATTTTTTCAATCATTCCTGTGAAACAGAAATATTTTAAACCATTAGAATAGAGTTTTTTCCCAGGCATTTCATTCTGATTGTTCATTTTTCTGCATCACTGTTTCTATTGCTTATTGTTTTCATAATGATTTTTGTTTCATCATAGTTTAGAGCAGAAAAAAATATAAAAAAACAAAGTAGAAAAATTAAAAATATAAAAAATATAAGGCTTATCCCACTGCTGACAACATTGGGGTGTTTTGAAGGTTTTTTAGAAAATTGGTAGTTCCACCTTCCCTGTGGGTTCGACCCTACTCTCCACTATACAATAGTTTGTAGGAAACATAAATAATTAAAATTTTACCCAATTTCAATGAAAGTTGGGCATCAGGTCACCACCTCAAAATTTATCGTACCTCTAATAAAATAGGCATCATTGAAGAGGTTCTCTTAAACTGAGAATGTGCTCATTTGGATGAAGACATTAAACTTAGTGCTTCCTTGGAGGCAACCCATATTTTTCTATTTTTCTTATTTTTCATTTATTTGTTCTAGTTTTTTTAGGAAATAAATTTGGCATGTGTGGGACATTTTCAACTAATCTTGAAATTTTTGTGAACTAGTTATCCCCCCACGTATATGTTTTCATTTGTATGATCTTTGGTGCAATCTTTATGATATTATATGGGTATGTGTAGTCCATGTGTAAATTTTATAGGTACATCATTTTTGGAGCTTCATCGGATACATGAAGCCTTTATGTGTCTATCTTATCTTACTCAAGGAGGTTTTTTTTCTTTCATATTTTATGCTTCCAAAAAACACCATGTAAAACAACTAACTAATAAAAAACATAAAAAAATTGAAAAATGAAAAACATAAAAATTACATTCCTATCATTTATTGAACCCACATGAAAGCTGTTGTATTTTTGTCATAACACAATCAGAGGCATACCACTTTTCTTCCTGGATAGTTCAAGAACATGATTTCTATTTGATATGCTTTGATTCTCGATACCCTTATTTAAATGATTGTGGATATCAGTCCATGATTTAAAAATGTTTTCCTAAAACTCGTTTATTTTTTAGACATCTATTTTCACTTATGCTCATCTATGCTTTCTAACATTTTATTTCAATACCCATGAGGATTATGGAGCATTTTTCATCATCTCTAGTTTCTATTTTTCTTTAGGGAATCTCAACCATGTTATGTCTTCTAGAACTTTTCTATGTTTTTCCATCAAAGCGATAATAATTTTGAAAGTTGCACTGAAATAACTGAGGCATTTGTTTGATATCCATCCCATTTGACCCACTGATCCACCCTTTCATTTTCTACATCGTGTATTCCTTAAAATCCACGAAGAATCCTTTTTTACTCTGACCCCACAGCTAATACCTTTCCCTACCTATTTCTTGAATATTTGCATAATGATTTTCAATCTAAGTGTGTGTGTGGGGGGGAGATTTATTCATAGATAGGGTTATTTGAGGAATAGTGAGGCATTTGATGCACATGGATTGACATTATCTCATCATGATAAGATGTGTTACATTTCATAGTAGAAACATTCATTACATGTATTTTGATATAGGAATGTAGATTCTTTTTGGTTCCAATAATGAATACTTATGTAGTCTTTATGCAGTAACCCTCACTTTTAGGGATACCTATAAAAGTGTTGATCCATTACTCCAGGAAATAGAGAGTTTCTATATGACCTATTTTCACTGAGATGCTACAACATACGCACTACTTGTGTACCTTTCTTTGGAATTTTGTCTAACATTTATTTCATGGGGTTTGGGAGCTGTTACTCACTAGTTTTTATGTCCATCTTATTTGAGTGAGTTGTGTCCCTAAAGAAATGAAAAAAAATTGAAAAAAACTAGTGTGACATTTGGATATTCATATGTTTGGGGACAAGTAACTTTTTAAGTGTGGGGGATCACGAGTTTGAGAGAGACATTTAGATTGACACTTATCATGCATTTATTTCAAGATTCAAACCTATTTTTTTCCCAAAAAAAGTCACAATTTTTTTATGACCCACCATCCCACAGCCTCAGAGACAATTGAACCTAATGTTAAACCCTCAATATTGGTGAATTCTTTTGATCTCCACCAGTGAAGATGTGGAATTCATGGCAAGCCTATGGTAATCATGCATGTGTATGAGAATTGAGCGTAGCTTTGATCAAATTATTTGAGTGATGAGAGTGATGGTGAGGTAGGTCACATGATACATGAGTGCACGTACTTGTTTTAAAAATAATGCGAGTGGAAGGAAAATGGTTTTTGAGAATTGGAATTTTAAAATGAAGCATGATATTTTGTGGGTAAAAGAGATTGACAAATTTTGAACTTGTAATTTTGATGTTTTGATTTGTCTATGGGTATACTTGTGTATTCTTTCTGATTGTTTTTCCCAAGAGTGAAAAAGATCAAGTGTGGGGGATTTGATGTACATGGATTTTGCTAACATTTTTTATAATTTTATAATTTAGTTTTAATTAATTTTCTAACTGCTTCATGTGTTTTTAGGTTATTTTTATAGTTTTTTAATAGTTTAGTTATTTTTATAGTTTTTAGTTAATTTTATATTAATATTAGTTATTTATTTTTATTTTTATCTTTTATTAATTTTTTACTTTACTAACATTTAATATTTTATTATTTTTAGTATTTTAATTAATATTAGTTTTCTTATTTGTTTATTTTATCAATTAATTATGTTAATTTAACTTGTAAATATAATATATATATATATATATATATATAATTCTACTTATTATTATTTTTATTATCACTAATTTTATTATTCAATTCATTTATTATTTAACTTTTAGATAATTAGATAATTTTAATTTTGAATTTTGAATTTATGTTTTGAGTTTTGATTATGAATTTGATTTTTGTTCTGGTCTTCAAATTTTCTTCACTAGCAAATCCAGAGGAGACCCGATCTGTGCCTGCACCCCCTTCTCTCATGCCTGCACCCCCACCAGCCTGCTTCTTCTCACCCCTACTCGCCCCACCTCCCCTGCTCCCTGCTAACCCTGCTCGCCCCACCTCCCCTCTCCCTGCTACCCTGCTCTCACCCCAACTGTTGCCCCTATATCTCCCCCTCATCCCTCACCCCGCCACTCCCTCTCTTCCCCTACCCCATCACCCACCGCCCCCTGCCCCCACTCCCCTACCCTGCTGCTCCCCCTCTCCCTCTTCCCTACCTCTCCCTTCCTCCCCTACCCAGCTGCCTTCCCCTCCCCTCCCCCTCTCTCCACTACCCACCCCTCTTCCCATCTTCACGCTACCCGCCACCTCTCCTCCCTACAACGAACCAACAAGACAACACACCTCCTCCTCATGGAGATCACTAGCAATGCATCAGAGAATCAGGCCGCCTCCTCTTCTAGCTACTCAACAGTGAGCCGTAGACTCCTTATATGCACCACCAAATGGCGTTACTAGCCCAGCTCAAAACACTTCTAGCAGCCTTGGCTCGACTCTCGCTGCAACTCAGGGTGAGTGTGATATTGTTGGTGGCTAGTTGTTAGCACAACAGTGATTTGGACGTGACGTCATCACATGCAAAGGTTGGATTTTCACTGAGATTGACGGGCATAGAGTGTGTGCGGTGAGAGTGCAGACCAATCCAATCATTTTTTCAGATAATGCGCGTATAATTTTAATAATTTATCATTTTATCGCTGCACATGTTTTTTTCATTTGGGATGTCAGGGTAAATTTCTATGTGTCAGGATGCTGATTGAATAATTTAAATTCCTACACATGCTAATCTGGTATTTTATTTTGTGAATAATTGCTAGTTGAATTTATTTTAACTAGATATTTTTCTGCTTAATTTATATTTTCACTAAAATTAATTTTGAAAATTAAAACCGACCTTTTTAATTCATAGTTGATTCAGTGATACTGAGAAAGTTAATTGTTTGACTAATTATAGTGCAAATTGGTGGCACAACTTTGTGAGAAACGAATTATGTCATTTCTCCGTTTAGTTCGGCACTCATGTAAAGACCCGAAAATTTCAAGGAATTTTTTTTCTTAATTTCTTTGAAATTTTACGAGTGCGCAATTTCAGACGACACCTGATTCTGAGCCCCGATGTGCCCGGAATAATTTCCCGAAGTTTAGCTCGAGTACGTTCAGTGAACAAACGGGCATGTTTTTCTATCTTTTGAACCGGAACTCGGAATTGAAATCCGAGGGCACCGATGAACTCGCGGCGCCGGTATTCGCTTAAGAAGACCTTCACCGCAATTGCGTTTGGTCGAGAGCAGAAGTTAACTTTTGGGTTTTCTTTTATAAATTAAATAAAATAGTGTGTGACATTATTTTATTTACTTGGTGGTTTATATCTCCAAAGGGAGGATAATGTTTGAGGGGCCCACACGAACACTACCCCTTTTAAACTCCCTTGAAACCCCCTTGAACTCTTGGAATTCCATGTTTTAATATATTTGCCAACACTCCACCATCAATGAAGTGAATTAATTCATTCTTTTAATTCAAATCTTTTTGAATTAATCTCTCCACATTTAATCCATGTGTTGTCACTTTTATGAGGGATGACTCTTGGGTTTTGTGCCATAAAAATAATAGAGACCAAACTCTATTATTTTTGGGGGGCTTAATTTCTTGGTGGAGAGGTAAGGAGGAGGAGGAGGGGAGGGAGAGTTTTCCTCCAACGAAGAAGAACGTTCTCTCTCGACGAAGAACGACCAACTACTCTTCTCTTCCTCTGCGTCAAGGGAGAAGACGCCGACCGTGGAGACCGACACCAACGACAATGTTCTTCTTCCTCCGACGTCGACGGAATCGATACCGTTCCTCCAACAAAGAAGAACGTTCTCTCTCGACGAAGAACGACCAACTACTCTTCTCTTCATCCGCGTCAAGGGAGAAGACGCCGACCGTGGAGACCGACACCAACGATAATGTTCTTCTTCCTCCGACGTCGACGGAATTAATACCGTTCTTCCGCGACACCATTCTATCGCGACGCCCAACGTGCGACGTCAATTTCGAAGTAGGGGGTTTTCGTTTATAGTGTTTATGTGAATTATACCCTCGTGCGTGGGTATTTAATTGCAGGGTGTTTGTATAATTTATTTGAATAAATTATACCCTAGTCATTGACGTATTATGGATTGAGGTAGGGAAATTTTTGTTTAATTTCCATTTGAGTGGTTTTATCTCAAGAGCATGAGCTTTTAATAATATGATGTTAGTATAATTTTTACTTGAATAAATTTTACCCTCGTTAATGATTAAAAGCATGTGTTTAAATGATTGCCAATTGATAAAATCTAACGCGGAGGGCGCGGGCCGAACAAACACGGCCCGACAACCCTCCACAGCTTGTGTATTGATGTGCGGATTGACGGGCGACGACGAAACGAGCCGCAATGGTGATTTGAAGTCTCCGCAGTGAAATACGGGTCCCGTAGTGACCGTAGACGTAGACAACAGGAGGAACGGACCACCGGTGCGCGTCCGGTGGTCCGCGGAAAGCGGCGGCGGCGCGCCGCCGGAACAGAACCGCCGCGGTTGAGCCGCAGCGGTGGACCAAACCGGAACGGCTTAGCCGTTCCGGAAGCTGAGGGGCGCGGCTTAAGTGTCGCGCCAGCTGGCCGCCAACGCCCTCCCTTGGCCGGACCAGGGCGGGCCGAGTGGACCAGACCGCCAGCGCCGGACGGGCCGGGCCGGACCCGGACCCTGGTCGGGTCGACCCGGTTCGGACCGACCCAGGGGGTATCGGGCCTGGTCGGACCGGGCCCGAACCCCCTATTCTCGGTCAGTTTTGTTCAAACGCTCATAACTTGGGCTATGGATCTCTGATTGACGCACCGTCAGTTGCAATGCGATTCTTGGATTGAGACGGTCGTTTTGGTATATTACACTTAAGGTTTCAGAGAACTTTAGGTATGGCCGGGTTGGTTCGAAATCGAAACCAACCGGGCCCTCGAAGCAGAAATGCTTATAACTTGAGCTCCGGACGTCCGATTGACGTGCTGTCAACTTTGTTGGATTCCTCTTAGTGAGACATACCTTTTGGATTACTCCACTCGAGGTTTGGACATAGTTGGAGTACGGTCGGGTTGGTTTTGACTTAAAACTCAACCGGGGCCCTGGAACGAAAAAGCCAATAACTCTCAGACCGGGCGTTCGATTGACGCGCCGTCTATTATGTTGAGTTCCTAATGATGAGAAGGAACTTTGGGATACATCAACTCTGGACTACGTGTCAGTTGATGTATCGCCCCCCTTGGCTCGTGGAGCGGACCCTCCCGGAAACGAGCATGCTGTGTGCGGGAACCCTAGAGCTGGCTGCGACTACGACGACGATGACGACTACACTGAAATCCTCCATGGGTTCGGCAGCGATGACGACTGCACTGAAATCCTCCGTGGGCTCGGCAGTGATGACAACCATACTGAAATCCTTCGTGGGTTCGACGGTGAAGACTTTCGTACTGGAATCCTCCGTGGGTTCGACGACGATGACAACCGTACTGAAATCCTTCGTGGGTTCGACGGTGAAGTCTTTCGTACTGGAATTCTCCGTGGGTTTGACGACGATGACAACCGTACTGAAATCCTCTGTGGGTTCGAAGGTGAATACTTTCGTACTGGAATCCTCCGTGGGTTCGACGACGATGACAACCGTACTGGAATCCTCCGTGGGTTCGACGACGATGACAACCGTACTGGAATCCTCCGTGGGTTCGACGGTGAAGACTTTCGTACTGGAATCCTTCGTGGGTTCGGCGGTGACGACTACTGTACTTGTATCCTACGTGGGCCCGACAGTATTGACCTATGTTGTAGTATCCTACGTGGGTCCGACAGAGTAGCTGGACTAGTATCCTATGTGGGTCCGACATAGTAGCTGGACTAATATCCTATGTGAGTCCGACAGCTTAGCTGGTCTAGTATCCTACGTGGGTCCTAGCTAGATGAATGAGTAACTACATCTGATCATCTCCTTTTGTTTTACAAATGATGTATACCTGTATGAGCTGAGTCTTGACTTTCAATCATTATCTTCGATGTGATTGACTTGCTTTCTATGTGGATTGAGTTGTGCTTTCCTGTGTGGATTGGATTATGCTTTCCTGTGTGGATTATGTTTTACCTTCCCGAGTGGACTGGTTTGTACTTGAGCTTGTGAGTTGGAGCTGAACTGGATTGATGACTTAGGTATATGTATGGGCATATACCTAAGTAGTGTTGGATGATACTCCGTGATTGTATCTTTTCTTTATGGTTTATCCTTTGTGGATTCAGGGAGACCTTCGGGGGTCTCGGGGTCCCTACTGAGTATTGTATACTCACCCCTACACAGACTTCGCCCGCACTACATTGTGTTGGTTGCATACGACGGATATCACTGATCGAGGTTGAGGCTTGTAGAGCTGGATGGTTCCCAGAGGAGGAAGTCACGACGAGTCGGTGCCCGGAGGTGGATATCACATCGAGTCGGTGCCCGGAGGTGGATTTTATGACGAGTCAGTACCTGGAGGTGGACCACTGGGCGGGACATACACAGGGCGGACGGCAGGACCCGAGGAGCTGAGGAGGCTATCTGTACCCACCCTTCAGGTGAGATTTCCAGTGGACGGCTCGACGTTGCTGCTTTACTTTTCAGTTGTTGTACTTCCTTTCCAGTTGTACTTTACTTTCAGTTTGGGTTTGTATTCTGGCCCACTTACTTTTCCGCACTTACTATTGTACTCAGTTTACTTAGTGTTTACTTCTGCTGGCTTACTCTGTGGTGTTTGTTTACTTTATAAAGGCAATGCCTTCCCCTTTTTGTCGGGATTTATGCCTTTAGTGCTAGTCGCCAGCCCCTGGCCTATGGAAGGTGGGCTTGGGGTAGTCACGGCACGGGCCCGAGGACGGGTCGTGACAAATTGGTATCAGAGAAGTTCGATTCTACCGCAGAACTCAGGACTCTGATCTTTCTTCTATGTGAAGCAATAGTGTTAAGGGTATTAGGTGTGGTTATCAGTCCAGGGAGTCCAGTGTTGGTGCGGCGACCGACGTATCCATACACCAGGACCCTGACTTCTAATTTCCGACTCGGTGCACGAAAACATTGATTGCATGTGCGTTTCAAAAGTTTTCTTTGTGATTACTTTGTGTCAGCTCACCAGGTATAAATCGTTGACTGTGTCGCATCTGTTCAGGATGTCTCCACGCAGACAGTCAGTTGGATTTCTGAGATAGTGCACGATGATGGCCCACCGAGCGATGAGGCTCCGGTGCAGGGCCCCCTTACTAGGTTGGCACCTTCGGGTGGTGTACCAGCAACAACACCACCTGTTAGGCAGTAGATGCCACCAGCCGTACTAGTGGACGATGCATGCTGACAGAGTGCGTTGCACGAGTTCCAGTAGCAGAGGCCTCCGAGGTTACGAGGCGAGTCAGATTCCCAGGCAGCAGTGGACTGGATGGAGGCGATTGTTAGAGTTTTCCGCCTAGTTGAGGCACCAGTAGAGTGGATGATGGACTTAGCTACTGGAGTTTCCCAGTGAGTGACCACGAGGTTGGTCTGTATGTTTATGGGGCTTCGGTACGTGTACCTATGCCTGAGATAGTACCATCGGGTAGTGTTCTAGCTATATCACTACCTGTTGGTCAGCAGACACTACCGGCGGTAACGATAGAGGGTACTTGTAGGCTTAGTGCCTTAACTATGTTTCAGCACCAGATATACCTGAAGTTCCAAGGCAAGCCCGACTCACAGGCGTATGAGGACTGGATTAAGGAGGTGGTAGAGAGTTTTCTAGAGCTTATACAGCTACGGTAGAACGACATGTCGGTAGCTAAGTATTCATCAAGGCATACCGATCATTTCGGGTACTCGATGAATATGATTTGATCAGTGCTATAGAGCTCGGACCTCTGAGCGAGGTGTGTTTAAGGATATCTGAGTAAGCACTCTTTCCTCTATGCATTCCTATTTATGTTAGGGTGCTAGAGAGAACCTTTGTGGTTGAATGTTCTTTGGATGATCGGTTATAGCCAGTGAATGTTAGCAGTGGGAAGATACGAACTGTCACCAGTCTCAGATACTTGGGCATGCAAATGTTTCAAGAAGAGGAAATGTTAAGGACAGATAAATCTGCAGAGTAGCAGACGTGGAAGCAGAGTAAGGAGAGCAGCATGAGGTGGTGTACATTTCGACATGTTACAATCACCCGCCTTTGAAGTCCCCGCTAGGCTCAGGGATCTAGAGGGCAGGGGAAGAGAATAGCTGTATGCGGTCAAGGAGTGTGACCCAAGGGCTCTAAGAATGATTTGAGGAACAGTCTGTGTCTACTACTAGCTACCGTATCAATAGACTTAGGTACCAATCATTCCTACCTTCCACGAATCTTGTCCCATACCTAGAGTTTCCGGTTAAGCCGTTGACTTGACCCTCACGTCTGGAGATACCTTTGGGAGGAGACTCGATAATCACACTTATGCCGACAGTGTGATCTGACCCTTGAGGTGAGAGTTTCGGTTGGAACCTCTTGGTGGCAGCGTCGAGGCCTTACGACGTTGGTCTGGGTATGGATTGGATTCACAGTTCATACTCAGATTGACTGTATTAGGCAAAAAGGTTGTGGTTTATCTACAATGTTGGGATAGGTTTTCCTTGGTCGGCAAAAAGGAAACCTCGGGCAGCACAGGAAAAACTCATGCACATAAGGGTGCGGTCGATCACTCTTGAGTCGGTCATCCTTACCCTCGGGATAGCATGAGTTTTGAGTTTCAGTTCTAATCAGGAAATGGAGGCCTCTAGAGTTCTAGGATGGCGACCATGTACTTATACGGGTTCCACCTCGACGAGGTTTATGGAGATGTGGCCAAGACAACAAGTTATCTCCGAGGTTCTACGGACCTTTCTAGGTCCTCAGCATGGTAGGCGAGGTGGTTTACCGCTTGACCGTTTCCACCTCAGTTGCACCGGGTGCACGATGTCATCCGCATGTCTCACCTAAGGAGATACGTGCATGACCCTTCACACATCATCGACCATAGGGAGCTAGACATCGATGATGGGGCTACGTTTGTGGAGGTTCTTGTGGAGATCGAGGATTGACAGGAGCAGTTCCTACGAGGACGGTCAATTCCTTAGGTGCACTTCCACTGGTAGCACGAGAACCTCCAGGAGAGCACATGGGAGCAGAAGGCTCAAATGCGTGCTCAATACCACTTTGTTCTCCTTAGTGTGTGTTGAAGCTTTACGGGGATGTAAAGCCCTGAGGTGAGAGTAATATAAAAACCCGAAAATTTCAAGGAATTCTTTTTCTTAATTTCTTTGGAATTTTACGAGTGCACAGTTTCAGACGACACCTGATTCTGAATCCCGGTGTGCCCGAAATAATTTCCCAAAGTTTAGCTCGGGTACGTTCAGTGAACGAACGAGCAGGTTTTTTTATCCTTTGAACCGGAACTCGAAATTGAAATCCAAGGGCACCGATGAACTCGCGGCGCCGGTATTCGCTTAAGAAGACCTTCACCACAATTGCGTTTGGTCGAGAGCAGAAGTTAACTTTTGGGTTTTCTTTTATAAATTAAATAAAATAGTGTGTGACATTATTTTATTTACTTGGTGGTTTATATCTCCAAAGGGAGGATAATGTTTGAGGGGCTCACACGAACACTACCCCTTTTAAACTCCCTTGAAACCCCCTTGAACTCTTGGAATTCCATGTTTTAATATGTTTGCCAACACTCCACCATCAATAAAGTGAATTAATTCATTCTTTTAATTCAAATATTTTTAAATTCATCTCTCCACATTTAATCCATGTTTTGTCACTTTTATGAGGGATGACTCTTGGGTTTTGTGCCATAAAAATAATAGAGAGAAAACTCTATTATTTTTTGGGGGCTTAATTTCTTGGCGGAGAGCTAAGGAGGAGAAGGAGGGGAGGGAGAGTTTTCCTCCAACAAAGAAGAACGTTCTCTCTCGATGAAGAACGACCAACTACTCTTCTCTTCCTCCGCGTCAAGGGAGAAGACGCCGACCGTGGAGACCAACACCAATGACAATGTTCTTCTTCCTCCGACGTCGACGGAATAAATACCTTTCTTCCGCGACACCGTTCTATCGCGACGCCCGACGTGCGACGTCAATTTTGAGGTAGGGGGTTTTCGTTTATAGTGTTTATGTGAATTATACCCTTGTGCGTGGGTATTTAATTGCAGGGTGTTTATATAATTTATTTGAATAAATTATACCCTAGTCATTGACGTATTATGGATTGAGGTAGGGAAATTTTTGTTTAATTTCCATTTGAGTGGTTTTATCTCAAGAGCATGAGCTTTTAATAATATGATGTTATTATAATTTTTACTTGAATAAATTGTACCCTTGTCAATGATTAAAAGCATGTGTTTAAATGATTTCCAATTGATAAAATCTAACACGGAGGGTGCGGGCCAAAAAAACACGGCCCGACAACCCTCCACAGCTTGTGTATTGATGTGCGGATTGACGGGCGACAACAAAATGGGCCGCAATGGTGATTTGAAGTCTCCACAGTGAAATACGGGTCCCGTAGTGACCGTAGACGCAGACGGCAGGAGGAACGGACCACCGGTGCGCGTCCGGTGGTCCGCGGAAAGCGGCGGCGGCGCGTCGCCGGAACAGAATTTCCGTGGCTGAGCCGCGGCGGTGGACCAAACTGGAACGGCTTAGCCGTTCCGGAAGTTGAGGGGCACGACTTAAGTGCCGCACCAGCTGGCCGCCAACGCCCTCCCCCGGCCAGACCGGGGCGGGCCACGCAGACCGGACCGCTAGCGCAGGCGGGGCCGGGCTGCGCCGGTTGAGCCGGGCCGCGCCCTATCAGGCTGGACCCAGACCTGGGCCGGGTCGACCCAGTTCGGGCCGACCCAGGGGGTATCGGGTCGGGTCGGACCGGGTCTGAACCCCCTATTCTCAGGCAGTTTCGTTCAAATGCCCATAACTTGGGCTACAGACCTCCGATTTATACACCATTAGTTACGATGCGATCCTTTGATTGAGATGGTCGTTTCGGTATATTATACTCAAGGTTTCTAAGAACTTTGGGTATGTTCGGGTTGGTTTGAAACCGAAACTAACTGGGCCCTCGGAGCGGAAACGCTTATAACTTGAGCTCCGGACGTCCGATTGACGTGCCATCAACTTTGTTGGATTCCTCTTAGTGAGACAAACCTTTTGGCTTACACCGCTCGAGTTTTGGACACAGTTGGAGTACATTCGTGTTGGTTTTGACTTAAAAACCAACCGGACCCCTGGAACGAAAAAGCCAATAACTCTCAGACCGGGCGTCCGATTGACGCGCCGTCTATTGTGTTGAGTTCCTAATGACGAGAAGGAACTTTGAGATACATCAACTCCAGAATATGTGTCAGTTGATGTATTGACCCCCTTGGCTCGTGGAGCGGACCCTCCCGGAAATGAGCATGTTGTGTGCGGGAACCCTAGAGCTGGCTGCGACTACGACGACGATGACGACTGCACTGAAATCCTCCGTGGGTTCGGCAGCGACGCCGACTACACTGAAATCCTCCGTGGGTTCAGCCGTGATGACAACCGTACTGAAATCCTCCATGGGTTCGACGGTGAATACTTTCGTACTGGAATCCTCCATGGGTTCGGCGACGATGAAAACCGTACTGAAATCCTCCGTGGGTTCGACGGTAAAGACTTTCGTACTGGAATCCTCCGTGGGTTTGATGACGATGACAACCGTACTAAAATCCTCTGTGGGTTCAACGGTGGAGACTTTCGTACTGGAATCCTTCGTGGGTTCGACGAGGATGACAACCGTACTAGAATCCTCCGTGGGTTCGACGGTGAAGACTTTCGTACTCGAATCCTCCGTGGGTTCGACGACGATGACAACCGTACTGAAATCCTCCGTGGGTTCGACGGTGAAGACTTTCGTACTGGAATCCTCCGTGGGTTCGACGGTGAGGACTACTGTACTTGTATCCTACGTGGGTCCGACAGTATTGACCTCTGTTGTAGTATCCTACGTGGGTCTGAGAGAGTAGCTGGACTAGTATCCTACGTGGGTCCGACATAGTAGCTGGACTAGTATCCAACGTGAGTCCGACAACTTAGCTGGTCTAGTATCCTACATGGGTCCCAGCTAGATGAATCAGTAACTACATCTGATCATCTCCTTTTGTTTCACAAATGATGTATACCTGTGTGAGTTGAGTCTTGACTTTCAATCATTATCTTCGATGTGATTGACTTACTTCCTATGTGGATTGAGTTGTGCTTTCCTGTGTGGATTGGATTATGCTTTCCTGTGTGGATTATGTTTTACCTTCCTGAGTGGACTGGTTTGTACTTGAGCTCGTGAGTTGGAGCTGAACTGGATTGATGACTTAGGTATATGTATGGGCATATACCTAAGTAGTGTTGGATGATACTCCGTGATTGTATCTTTTCTTTGTGGTTTATCCTTTATGGATTCAGGGAGACCTTCGGGGGTCTCGGAGTCCCTACTGAGTATCGTATACTCACCCCTGCACGGGCTTCGCCCGCACTATGTTGTGTTAGTTGCATACGACGAACATCACTGATCGAGGTTGAGGCTTGTAGAGCTAGACGGTTCCTGGAGGAGGAACTCACGACGAGTCGGTGCCCAGAGGTGGATATCACATCGATTCGGTGCCCGGAGGTGGATTTTACGACGAGTCGGTACTTGGAGGTGGACCACTGGGCGGGACGTACACAGGGTGGACGACATGACCTGAGGAGCTGAGGAGGCTATCTGTACCCACCCTTCAGGTGGGATTTCCAGTGGACGGCTCGGCGTTGCTGCTTTACTTTTCAGTTGCTGTACTTCCTTTCCAGTTGTACTTTACTTTCAGTTTGGGTTTGTATTCTGGCCCACTTACTTTTCCGCACTTACTATTGTACTCAGTTTACTTAGTGTTTACTTCTGCTGGCTTACTCTGTGGTGTTTGTTTACTTTATAAAGGCAATGTATTCCCATTTTTGTCGGGCTTTACGCCTTTGGTGCTAGTCGCCAGCCCCTGGCCTATGGAAGGCGGGCTTGGGGTAGTCACGGCACGGGCCCGAGGACGGGTCGTGACAACTCGAATGCATATCCTAATTTATTTATAACACTAGAGAACGAGATTTTAAATAAATTAGTAGATATGAAATGAGTGTCTAAAAATGTTTATACTTTCATAATCGATGATAATTAGGCAGAATAAATATTTAATCATAGAAAAGATTATTTTTCATGACTGTGTAGTATTTTGATTATGACGTCAGCATCCCATACACAATTTTATGATTTAGAGTTCATCATCATTTATTTAATTGAAATTTACTTTATTTGTTTCGCTTTCTCAATTTTTAGTTTAAATAAAATAATAAAAAAAGGAATTCCCTCAATTGATTCTCTGTTTGAACATTGTCCAATGAATTTTTTTAGTGAACTAGATTCCGTGCTCTCTAAGGTTCAACCCTGCTCGCCACTTTTACAGTAGCTGATTAGCTATAAAAATTTGAAAATTGGACATGCTGTGTATGACAACCCTGCTTTTATTACAAACTTAAACATGATTTATTATATAAAACTTCACTTGATACAACAAAGAATATCAATAGGTTTAATGTATTTGGGGCTTAGGATCATTACATAAAAACTTAAAACATGAAATACAACATCTTTGTTGAAAACTTCCTTTACACGACCACTACATTCCCTCGTACTTAGCATTGCATGGGATAACCTGAGGGCATGCATAAGAAAAGGGTGAGCTATAAAGCCCAGTAAGGGAATACACATGGAATAACATGAAGAGTACAATACATGCTAGAAATTAGGCATATCAATATAGAAAAAGAGAAACATGAACATAAAGGCATGATAAAGCATGATAATCATAACATGGAAATGTGGCAACAACACTTAACATGGAATTAGCATGAGCCAAGGCTCATTGCACATGGAGCATGAGTAAATTCTCATTGCACATGAAGCACGAGTAAACCCTTGTTGCACTTGAATTAGCATGAGTCAACACTCATTTCACATGAAGTATCATGATACTATACTTTACCTAATGCATTGGAGTGCCATAAGGGCGCACCCTTCTTAAACATTTCATTTCATGCATAAGTGTGCCACATGGATCATAAAACATGGATTCATTAAACATAATCATTTATTCCATGATAAAGGAATGTGTAATTCATACATGAAACTTTATAATCAATATGTAAATGTGTATAAAGGTGAATACCCTTGATGGAGAAATGGGTATGGTATTCACTATACAATGGCATTGGCTTAGAAAGTCGGTGCGATTTCAGCAGCGTAACGACGTGACATAAGAATTCATAAAAATGGTTGATGAGAGAGAAAGGGGTTACTAATCATATTTAAATGTAATGGACAGTAATGAGGTCATATAGATACATATCCCAACAATTTTAATGGAATTTAGATTCATGATACAAAAGTATTGCTTGAATGTAAAAGAGGAGAGAGAAGTTCCTTTCGGAATTTCGGCATAGTAACGGGTGTACATGGGAGGCATTTAATGAGAGAGAAATGGGTCTCCCATCATTCAAACATAAATAGGGCAGTATGAGGGAGGTGTGAAACCATACCCCAACATTCATAATTGAAATTAAAAGGGCAAAACAACTTAAAGAAAATTGGACAAAAATGAGAAAGGAAGAAAAAACCCTTACTTGGAAGTGTGCTTCCAAAGGATAGAGAGAGGCTTGTGAGAGGCTTCTTGGGAGCTTGGGGAAACTTGGGAGGATTCTAGAGAGAGCAGATCAGAGGTTGGACGAACTCCAAAGGCTTTGAGTGAGGAGGAAGTGGGAGCTTGGGTGAGTTTATATAGGAAAGGTGAGAGAATTCTTTATTATTTAGGTTTGGGACCCCTTATATTAAATTAATCCAAAACAAAAACCATCCCATGGTTTTTGCCCATGGTTTTTGGAAAAGGGAAGAGGAAAAAAATATTGTATAAGGCCAATGTCTGAACTTCTTAAAATAATAGGGTTGCCTATGTGGAGGTGAGTCACACTCCCATGAAAAACAATTTAAAAAGACAAGGTGTTTAATAAGTCTTGAGGGGTCCATTAATGCTTTGAAAAGTAAGTCAAACAAACCCAAAATCACATTATTTTAATGGTAAAATATATATTGTCCGAAAATATTTATTATAGTATTTTATTACATCACTATTGGGTCATTATGATGTCATAAAACACATTATATATTTAAACGGTATTTAATTTTTACCCAAAAATTTGACTGTCTCAGAAAATTATGAAACATTCACCGTTGGATAATTTTGACATCCTAATTCCAAAAATAACATTTATTTTATCTAAATAATTTTCTAAATATGTTAATTTTCACTTTTAAAATAAAAACCGACATTTATCGAAAATTCACGGGTTTTGACAGAAGTGGCTTTCAAACCTTAATAAAAATTATAATTGCATTCATAAAATTATAAGATAATTTATATTTAATAAAAATTAATTTAATAATAATAATATTTTATCAAAATATTATTTAATTCAAAAATCCATTAATTTAATAAAATATATTTCTTAATTAAATAATAACTAAAAACACTATTTGTACTTTAAAAACTATTTACAATGTATCAATAATGACAAGAACATATATACATTATTATATACAAAAAAATAATGTACATGAACATAGTACTATCTATTTGTTACATAACCCCTTAAAACAACCGCATAAGACCTAAGGGTAAGGTGTGCGATGATGACAGACTCTTGGGGTGGCTCAGATAACATTGCTCGAGTGGTAATCTCTATCAACATCCACTTTTCCCGTAGACGGTCCTGTTCGAGCTTGACATGATGAATCTCATATTGGGATTGGTCAAGAGCGAAGCCCAAGGATGCCACCTCTTTTCCGAGCTCCGACAAATGGGATTCGTATGGAGCAATTCTACTGGATGAGACCATCGCTTCTTTTGTCTGAGTAAATTGGATTTGTTAAAGCCACATATTTATACTAATCATGTGATTAATGTTCAATGACTATATTAGCAACGGTCAAAATTCTTAACATAAAACCAAAGAATTTGACATTTTATATAAAAATACAGAGACATTTAATTAGATCAAGAGGGATTTCCATTAATGAAACTTTGGGTCGTTACAATATTCCCCCCTTAAGAAATTTCACCCTCGAAATTTCCTTTTTCCCACACTAAAACATATGTGGGTAACTCAGCTTCATCATTTCCTCCGATTCCCAAGTCGCTTCTTCAAACGTGTGGTTTCGCCACAACACCTTGACGAGGGGCATTGTCTTATTTCATAAAACTTTTTCTCTACGATCTAAGATCTTCACTGGTTGCTCCTTATAAGAAAGATCATCTTCTAACTGTACCACCTCAGAAGAGAGTACATGTGAAGGGTACGGTATGTACTTCCTTAAGAGGGATACATGAAATACATCATATACTTTGGACATGGTAGGTGGAAGTGCTAGTCGATAGGCCACATCCCTGACACGATCAAGAATATCGAAGGGGCCGATGTACCTTGGACTTAACTTCCATTTCTTTCCAAACCTCATAACCTTCTTCCATGGAGATATGTGTAGAAAAACCATGTCTCCAACTTTAAACTCAAGGTCTCATCGACGATTATCTGCATAACTCTTCTATCGACTCTGAGATTCCTTGATATGCTGTTGAATGGTTTTCATCTTCTCCACCATTTCCTCAACTATTTCTGGTCCAAGCAGCTTACGTTCACCGACCTCATCCCAACATGCCGGTGTTCTGTACCTTTTCCCATACAGGGCTTCATATGGTTCCATTTGGATGCTTGAGTGGAAACTGTTGTTTTAAGAGAATTCAAATAGTGAAATATGTTAATCCCATCCTCCTTTAAAGTCCACTGAGCATGCTCTCAACATGTCCTCAAGTTTTTGGATAGTCTGCTCGGATTGGCCATCAGTTTGAGGATGATAGGCCGTACTGAATTTCAGTTCAGTATTCAGAGCATATTGAAGACTCTTCCAAAACTTAGAGGTGAATCTTGGATCTCGGTCAAATACAATAGATAGTGTTACTCCATGCAACCTTACCACTTCCCTGATATATATCCGTGCCAGTTGATCCAATGAGAAATCCTCCTGAATAGCAATGAAGTGTGCAGTCTTTGTAAGACGATCCATAACAACCCAGATTGAATTGTTGCCTTTGGATGTCCTTGGATGTCCGGTGACAAAGTCCATGGTGATGTTATCCCATTTCCATTCAGGTATGGGCAATGGTTGTATCATCCCCTTAGACTTCTGCCTCTCTGCCTTCACTTGCTGACACACCGGGCACTTTGATGTATATTCAGCCATCTCCTTCTTCATATTATCCCACCAAAAGTTTTCTCAGAGATCTCGATACATCTTTGTGCTCCCTGGGTGAATAGAGAAATTTGAACTATGTGCATCATCCAAAAGTTCCTTCTTCACCTCCAGACTTGATGGAACACATAGTCTTTTCCCAAACCGCACAATTCCTTCTTCATTAACATTAAACTCCAAGGATTTCCCTTTTTCGATAGCTTCCACCTTTTCCTGAATTCCCACATCATCCTTTTGAGCATCCTTTAACCTTTCCAAAAGAGACGGTTGAGAAATCATTTGTGAAAGGATTGATGATGTTCCCTTCTTTATGATTCCCATTTCCATTTTCATCAAGTCTAATAAGATTGGATCCTTCTCAATTCTCATCATTGATAGAATCACTGGGTCCTTTCTACTTAGGGCATCTTCCACCTTGTTCGCTTTCCCAGGGTGGTAATGTATTGAATAGTTATAATCCTTGATGAGCTCTATCCATCTTCTCTGGCGCATATTAAGATCTTTTTGTGTGAATATATATATTTAAGACTCTTGTGGTCAGTATATATCTCACATTTCTCCCCATAGAAATAATGCCGCCAGATTTTCAAGCCAAAGATCACCGCCGCCAACTCCAGATCATGCGTTGGATAGTTTTGCTCATGGATTTTTAACTGCCTTGAGGCATAGGATATCACCTTATCATTATGCATCATCACGCATCCTAAGCCCTTCTTCGAAGCATCACTGAATACCACAAAAATTTCCCCACTTGTGGGTAAAGTGAGCACATGAGCAGTGATAAGCCTCCTTTTCAAATCCTTGAAGCTTTCTTCGCATTCATCACTCCAAGAAAACTTTACTCTCTTTCGAGTTAGCTTGGTAAGAGGGTTGGAAAATCGTGAGAAATTTCTCACAAATCGTCGATAATATCCAGCTAACCCCAAGAAGCTATGGATATCCGTTACTGATGTTGGCCTCGGCCATCCCTCAATTGCATCTGTTTTGGAGGGATCCACAAATATCCCATTGCTTATAATGATATGGCCCAAGAATGAGACCTCCTTCAACTATAACTCACACTTTCTATACTTTGCATAGAGCTTCTCCTTGCGCAAAGTCTCTAGTACAGTTCTTAAATTCTCCTCATGATCCTCCTTAGTTTTAGAGTATATTAGAATATCATCTATAAAGACTACCACAAATTTGTCGAGGTAATCTCTAAAGACTATTTTCATTAAGTCCATGAAGATTGCTGGAGCATTGGTGAGTCCGAAAGGCATTACTATGAATTCATAGTGCCCGTATCTTGTACGAAAAGCAGTCTTGGGGACATCTTCCTTCTTCACCCTTACTTGATAATATCCCGACCGCAAATCTACCTTGGAGAAGTATTGTGATCCATGAAGCTAATCGAACAATTCATCAATTCATGGGAGATGATACTTGTTCTTTATTGTGATTTTTTTAAGTTCACGATAATCGATGCAAAGCCGCATTGACCCATCCTTCTTCTTGACGAAGAGGACTGGTGCACCCCATGGTGAAGCACTTGGGCGTATAAACCCTTTATCCAGATTCTCTTATAGTTGTTTCTTCATCTCTTCAAGCTCTACAATAGCCATTCTATATGGAGTCTTGGATATTGGTAATGCCCTGGGTATAAGTTCAATTGATAATTCAACGTCGCTTTTAGGAGGAAGACCAGACAGTTCCTCGGGAAACACTTCAGTGAATTCCCTCATAATAGGCATTTCTTCAAGGATGGTTTCTTCCTTGGACTCAATCATCTGAGCCAGATACGCATGCTTATAGGGCAGTAATATCCATGCTTAAGATGATGGAGCTAAAGTAGATTCATCTTCCTCCTTACACTTGTAAAGAATCGGGGGTCGATTCTTCATATGGAGTGTGATTTCCCTCTCCCGACAATTTATGTTGGCTCTATATAAGGAAAGCCAATCCATGCCAAGAATTGCATAAAATTCCACCAGAGGGAGTATGATGAGGTTTTATGGGAAATTCAATCCACAGATTATAATAGGGGAGGACTTATATTCATGGGATACAATGATTGCCCCATTTGCCGTACTCATCGACATCTTCACTTCCATGATTTGTGGTGGTGCTGGGATTGTTCTACTAAACTTTCGAGATATAAAAGAATGTGTAGAACCTGAATCAAAAAGTACATTCGCTATTCTTGAATGAATAACTAGCGTACCTATCACCACTTCGTTGTCGGGGTTCACTTCGGCAGAAGTGATGGAAAAATCTCTTCCTTTCTTCCTTGGAGGTTGTTGGTTGCCTCCGAAAACCCTTGGATTAGGGAACTGATTTGCAAAATGACCCGGTTCTTTGAATTTATAGCATTGAACAATGCATTGAGGTTCGAACGGAGCGTTCCTCTCCTCTGTCGCAGCCGCGGGTCTTTCTTTCCGATAGTTAACAGCTAGGTGCCATTCTCTTCCACACCTGAAGCATTTCCTCGTCCCCTTAAGGAAATTTCCAGGGTTCTTCTTTCCGCACTTTTGGAAAGTGGGGTGCTGGATATTATTAGCACCGTTGGATTTATCCATTGGACCAACAGCATTAAAGTCCACCTTACGCTTCTTATCCCCATGATACCCCTGTGATTCTCCGATCTCCATTTCGACCTTGAGGGCACATCGGAAAATTTCCTCATAGCTGTCGAAGTCACGGATCGCCAATGCTTTCTGCAGGCTAGGATTCAGCCCACCAAAGAAGCGGTAAACATTGAATTCGGGGGTAACGGCAAAAACAGAAGTGTATCATGCAAGCCTTGTGAAGTTTGCCTCGTACGCTCCAACAGATTCTTCATATTTTTGCTTGAGGGAAAGGAAGTCCCTTTCCATCTTAAGCCGGAGGGTGCGCAGAAAATATTTATCGAAAAACATCTTTTGGAAATCCTTCCATTCCAACGCCTCGATCTTCTCCTCAGGCTTCGTATTTTTGATCAACGTCCACCATTGATCAGCTTCACCCTCCATACGATAAGCCTCCAGGATAACCTTCTCTTGTTTAGAACATTGAAGGATGAAGAAGATCTTTTCAATGGAGTTGATCCATTGTTCAGCGATCATGGGATTGGATGATCCACTAAAAGTAGGAGGCCTTTGTCTCATGAAGCTCTCAATAGAGACTTGTTCTTTCTTAGGGGGGTTGAACGTTCCTATTGACCCGTGTTTCTATTCAAAACTTGAGTTAGCTGAGAGAGAAGTGTGACAAAGTTCGCGATTCCCGCTCCCATTGGATTGGGCATCTCATTAGTACAGTCATCACACTGATCTTCACATCGGTTGTTAGCCTGAGTCCTCCTATTACCTGCCATTGGCTGGAATAAAAGGAAAGTTAGGTGTAACACATAAAGGGTAATCCAAAGACAAAATTTGATGACTTATAAATAAACTTTTATCTCCTTAACTCACGAGTCTATATGCTTCAATCTAGGCTTTTCATGATCTACTTTCTAACATAAATTCTTAGGGGCATTTTTTTTAATTCCCTTAATAAGGGTTCATACTAAGCTTGTTAATTTATAAAAACATATCCCCCGGGAATGTCGTAACCAAGAGTGCAGCAAACCCCGTTTTCGTGCACTAGTTCCCGTTCGAGTCTAGCTCAAAGCAGTGTTTTCGGTTTTACCCCTAGGATACATCTGTGCCAGATCTGCCTCTACCTGCTCGTATCTAGATAGGGATTTATTTGCTTGATAAACCACTTACTTAGTAATTAACAAAACTTAGGGATGTTTTTATTATACTTAGTCTTGTCTATAAGGCTTTACTAGGGTTTTCTAATCCTAATCCCAAAAATAACTAAACCTATCCTCTGATACCAACTATGACAACCCTGCTTTTATTACAAACTTAAACATGATTTATTACATAAAACTTCACTTGATACAAAAAAGAAGATCGAGAGGTTTAGTGTCTTTGGGGATTAGTATCATTACATAAAAACTTAAAACATAAAATACAACATCTTTATTGAAAACTTCCTTTACACAACCACTACATTCCCTCGTACTTAGCATTGCATGGGATAACCTGAGGACATGAATAAGAAAAGGGTGAGCTATAAAGCCCAGTAAGGGAATACACATGGAATAACATGAGGAGTACAATACATGTTAGACATTAGGTATATCAATAGAGCACAAGAGAAACATGAACATAAAGGCATGATAAAGCATGATAATCATAACATGGAAATGTGGTAACAACACTTAACAAGGAATTAGCATGAGCCAAGGCTCATTGAACATGGGGCATGAGTAAATTCTCAATGCACATGAAGCACGAGTAAACCCTTATTGCAATTGAATTAGTATGATTCAACACTCATTACACATGATGTATCATGATACTATACTTTACCTAATGCATTGGAGCGCTATAAGGGCACACCCTTCTTAAACATTTCATTTCATGCATAAGTGTGCCACATGGATCATAAAACATGGATTCATTAAACATAACCATTTATTCCATGATAAAGAAATGTGGAATTCATACATGAAACTTTATAATCAATAAGTAAATGTGCATAAAGGTGAATACCCTTGATGGAGAAATGGGCATGGTATTCACTACACAATGGCATTGGCTTAGAAAGTCGGTGCGATTTCAGCAGCGTAACGGCGTGACATAAGAATTCATAAAAATGGTTGATGAGAGATAAAGGGGTTACTCATCATATTTACATGTAATTGATAGTAAGGAGTTCATATAGATACATTTCCCAACAATTTTAATGGAATTTAGATTCATGATACCAAAGTATTTCTTGAATGTAAAAGAGGAGAGAGAAGTTCCTTTCGAAATTTCGGCATAGTAACGGGTGTACATGGGAGACATTTAATGAGAGAGAAAGGGGTCTCCCATCATTAAAACATAAAGAGGGAAGTATGAGGGAGGTGAGAAAACATACACCAACATTCATAATTGAAATTAAAAGTGCAAAACAACTTAAAGAAAATTGGACAAAAATGAGAAAGGAAGAAAAAACCCTTACTTGGAAGTGTGCTTCCAAAGGCTAGAGAGAGGCTTGTGAGAGGCTTCTTGGGAGATTGGGGCACCTTGGGAGGATTATAGAGAGAGTAGGGAAAAGGTTTGATGAACTCCAAAGGCTTTGAGTGAGGAGGAAGTTGGAGCTTGGATGGGTTTATATAGGAAAGGTGAGGGAATTCTTTATTATTTAGGTTTGGGACCCCTTATATTAAATTAATCCAAACCACAAACCATCCCATGGTTTTTGCCCATGGTTTTTGAAAAAGGGAAGAGGGAAAAAATATTTTATAAGGCCAAAGTCCGAGCTTCTTAAAATAATGGGGTTTCTTATGTGGAGGTGAGTCACACTCCCATGAAAAACAATTTAAAAAGACAAGGTGTTTAATAAGTCTTGAGAGGTCCATTAATGCTTTGAAAAGTAAGTCAAACAAACCCAAAATCACATTATTTTAATGGTAAAACATATATTGGCCGAAAATAATGATTATAGTATTTTATTACATCACTATTGTGTCATTATGATGTCATAAAACACATTATATATTTAAACAGTATTTAATTTTTACCCAAAAATTTGACTATCTCATAAAATTATGAAAAATTCACTGTTGGATAATTTCAATGTCCTAATTCCAGAAATAACATTTATTTTATCTAAATAATTTTCTAAATATGTTAATTTTCACTTTTAAAATAAAAACCGACATTTATCGAAAATTCACGGGTTTTGACAGAAATGGCTTTCAAACCTTAATAAAAATTATAATTGCATTCATAAAATTATAAGATCATTTATATTTAATAAAAATTAATTTAATAATAATAATATTTTATTAAAATATTATTTAATTCAAAAATCCATTAATTTAATAAAATAGATTTCTTAATTAAATAATAACTAAAAACACTATTTGTACTTTAAAAACTATTTGTAATGTATCAATAATGAAAAGAACGTATATACATTATTATATACAAAAAAATAATGTACATGAACATAGTACTATCGATTTGTTAAATAACCCCTTAAAACAGCCGCATAAGACCTAAGGGTAAGGTGTATGATGGTGACAGACTCTTGGGGTGGCTCGGATAACATTGCTCGAGTGATAATCTCTATCAACATCCACTTTTCCCGTAGACGGTCCCATTTGTGCTTGACATGATGAAGCTCAGCTTGGGATTGGTCAAGAGAAAAGCCCAAGGACTCCACCTCTTTTTCGAGCTCCGACAAATGAGCTTCGTATGGAGCAATTCTACTGGATGAGGCCATCGCTTCTTTTGTCTAAGTAAATTGGATTTATTAAAGCCCCATATTTATACTAATCATGTGATCACTGTTCAACGACTATATTAGCAACGGTCAAAATTCTTAACATAAAACCAAAGAAGTTTACATTTTATATAAACATACAGAGACATTTAATTAGATCAAGAGGGATTTCCATTAATGAAACTTTGGGTCGTTACACTGTGATGCATGTACCAAATTTCTAAACTATTGTAGTTAATTCAATTTAAAAATTTCTTTCATAAGGGATAATTCATTAGACCTAAAAAGGTGATGAAACATCAACCAAGGCATTTTGTTCACAAGCATTTAGAACAACACACCTATAAAGGTGGTTCAATTTCATAGTCAAGGCATAGATATTTTAGGAATATAAACAATGTACCCAAAGGGGTGGTTCAAGTTGAGGTGGGAAACCTCCAATGATGAGATTAAGTACACAACAACTAATTAACTTGAAGCGTAAGGTTATAAATAATTAATTTCACATTTTAAGGGCGTTTCATGGAAAATATGATGCACAAAATGATGAAGTAATTTATAAACATGCTAGAATTTAAGGGAAAATCCATAAACCACCTACTTTATGATTATGATGCTTCACTCATCCATTATTAAGCTTTGATTTGATCCAAATCAAGATAAAACAAAAGAATATACAAACATCTTAAAAATATGGTAAATGATCTCACATAATAATTGCATCAAAAGCGATAAGAGAAACTAATAGAATAAGAATAAGGAGTCGTAGACTTACTGAAAGGCTTCTAATGTGAAAAAAACTGTTTGATTTGGACCAAGAACGATTGAGATATTCCTTGAGAAGAGGAAGGAGGGAGAATGTGTGGAGGGCTGATGAGTAGAATGAAGGTGGGAATAGGTTAAAAACATATTTAAGGGCGGAGGTGAAAAATAGTAATTTCCCCCCTTTTAAGAGATTCATGATTAGGCTGCACGGTTAGGAAAACTGTGTGCCAACTGTACAATGCCTCTGTTCAAGACACCCACACCCATCATGGTTCATGCACATGGTTTGAAAAAACATGTGAAAAACATGCCCTTGGAACTAAATCACCACTACACCCCTCAAAACTAGGTTCATGAGTAAAATAACCGCGCGTAGCCCATGCATACCCCTCTGAAATTTTATATAGACTTCACACATGGATATGCGGCCTCAAGCACATAGATAAAAAAACAGCATGACGCCCTATGCACCCCTACACCAGGACACACAATTTCTCCTAGATGGACGCACTATTTCTTTAAACCATGTCTATATACAAACAAGCCACATGGTTTGGGATTTGTGGTTAACTCTAATTATGCACCAACTATGAACCCTTGTTTGTTTATCACGAAACTGAGTTTTCTGAGCTCAATGCTTCCAAAACTCATCCAAACTTTTAAGAAACCTCTCAGGACTTAAAACACATCCAAAAGTAACACTTTTAAGTGTTGTAACTCTTGGATTTACATTTTAGAGATTATTTTATAAAATAAATGCCCATCAAATGAAAATCTCAAACTCCTTTTAAAATTTCAACCAATCCAAAACATGAAATATTACATTACCCTAGTAGGTTTCATATGTCCCACTGTAGGAGGCAGCGATGGATGCTCCGGGTGCCATCCCTTCTCTACGGAGGGTACATACTTCACCTTCCTTCTCTCCCTTTACCAGCCCTACATTTATCCCTGATTTTACCCACATCCACCTTAGCCCGAAGGTCCCCTCTCTTCACCTCAAAGCCTCAATGGTTCCCCTTTACCTCTGTGAATTCTCTGAGGTGTTGGCCCTCAATAACCTCTCTCTGGTGGCTCGTTTTGATTGAAGGAGTCCCCCACTTGACTACTTTGAAAGATTCATCAATGATGCCTAGTCTTTGAAGGAGCAAGTCATCGTCGAGTTACTGAATCCATGCCACTTACTTCTTTGTTTCACTAATGAGGATGACCTCACCCCGACTTGGTCTAAGGGACAACAGTTATGAAAGGGATCTCACTTCTTCTTATTTAGATGGGGCTATAAATTTCATTGTAATCATGATCCTCTAAACATGGTGATTTGGTTAAGTTTCCCAAGCTTACCCCTTCCCTTCCAAAACCCTTATATCCTCCAAATGTTGGGAAATATTATCAGATTTTTTTTGGCTTTTGATGACCACTCATGATCCCTATTACACCCCATTTCCCCTCGAATTTGCATGAAAAATGATGTTTGTAAGCCTCCTGTGGGATCTGTGTGGATTTAGGTTGGTGAAGAAATCAGATACCATCAGGTAGTGGTGTTCGAGGCTTGGTTCAACTACTACTTTTCATAATTTCGTTTGGGACACTTACAACATTCTTTTCATCTTTGTTTGAGGAATAAGGAGCTGACACATCCTGACTCTGAGGTTGGTAGTAAGGGTAATGACTAGATTCTCTATAATTCTTCTCCAGTTGTTAATTCCTATTCTCATGAGCCTGGACTGGATTCCTTTGATGTGGTTATCTACTATGCTCAAACAGTTATGGGAAATGGTAGTAAAGGTAAATATTTGATTGCTCCTAGCCTAAGCGGAGGGGATGCCTGACCTTTAGCACCCACCAAGGTAGTTGGGGTGGTGCAGAATTTTGATGCAATTTTCCATCCCGATAGTCCTGCATGAAATGCCTCATTGTTAGGAACTATGAATCCCTCTACTGCTGGTGGTTTGCAAAAAGGGGGCTCTGGCGTTCTACTTCCTAACAATGTTTCTAGTTCCGGGAATAAAGGGGGTGTGAAAATTGATGATTTTGTTTTAGTGGGCTATATGGAACATGAAAGATAAAATATGATCACCTTGGCTTCAAGTGAAGGTGGGGTGAATGAAGTGATTAAATAGTGTCCTATTAAGACCAATCCAACTATTAATCTGAGTAATCGGTTTGATGGTTTGGCTGTTATGGGTTTAGACCAGGATGGAAAGGAGGAGGATTGTGATCCTAAAGGGTGGAAGTCAGTTGTTCCAAAATAGAAGAGGAACCAGGTTGGGTCTAGGACCTAGGGGGACCTTCAATAGAGAGAAAAAGAAACTGATTCCCAATCATCATTAGAGTGTGAGAAATATCATACAATAATGGTTGTTGGGTGTGTCTTGAGGAATGGGAAGCACACCCATTTTGTTTCTAGAAAATTTTCAGTCAACCAAAAGAAAAAAACTAAGTAATGAAAATAATACACCAATCTTTTGAAGCCCATGGTCTCTAGATCATCTAGAAAACTAAATAACAGTAAGGCAGAGGTAAGGAAGGATCCAAATGTGGTTCATGAATGAGGAATTCTTGGGTTTCTAGCTACTACTACTAGTGATGAGGTTGAGGTAGATATAGATAAGGCAGAGGAAATAAAATTTGGCAGGTCAGAAGACCCTAATCGGTTATTGGAACCAGAGGCATTTTATGGTGTCCAAAATGAATCAAGGAAGAAGGATGCTGATATGAAGCTTCTCATACATTCTAAGGAAGAGATGTCGTTGGAAGATTTTGATAGCAATGTTTCAAAAGAAGATGATAGTGGAATGTATAAGAGATCAATCCGAGTTGATCTTAATGATGAAAAAATTGTCTGGATCAACAAATAAGATCAAATATTGTCTCACAAAATCAATAGGAGGGGGAAGATAATTCTGGAGGAATATATTCAAACCTAGGATAGGCTAGCCTACCACTTTGAGGATCTCATCAAAGATGAACCATACGTGAAGGTAACCTCTATAACATGGATCTTACATTGTGTGACTAATTCAAAATTTTTAAATCTTTTCTAGAATAGATTAATAATTTCCCACGTGGTGTGAATTTTTGTGTTTCATGTAATCTTTTTGGGTTCTCACTTTCCCTCAAAAGTGTTTTGAGAAATAAAACAATTTTAAATTTCCATAAGGCTAACCAAGGCTTTACCCTTACATAGAGTGGTCTGTATAAGGGTCATATCACCTTACCCTTATATAGATTGTTCTATGTAAGGGTCACATGAATTTATCCTTACACAAGAAATGGTACCCGAGGCTTACCTTTATGTGAAGATTTCATGTAAAGTTAGTCTATATTATAACCCTTATGCAAATGGTTTGCATAAAGGTGTTATGTCAGGGTATGTTATTGATTAACCTTATGTGTAAAGTTAATACAGGGTTTTAAAATCTCATGTAAAGGTAAATGGTTTATGTGTAAAGGTTATGCATTTTTTAAAAAGGTTGCATAAAAGTAACCAACCGCTTACCTTTATACGAACCAGGGATACGTAAAGTTCATACCCTTACATGATCTGGTTATGTAAAGGTAGTTGTGATTTTAAAAGGGTTATGTAAAGGTGACTGGGAGATTTACCATTATGCTTATAGGTACAAAATCCACTGCGTAAAGGTCCTTGATGTTTACCTTTACCCAGTGTAAGAAAAATAAATATTACATTAATGAAAATGACATGTGTAAAGTTATTACCTATATGTGAGGTACTTCATGTGGGTTGTTTCCTCCTTAACCTTATGCAATTGGTGTTACGTAAGGGCCATAGACATCTACCTTTACACAAGGGCTCCAAAATTAGTTTACCCTTATGTAGAGTGTTTATGTAAGGGTAGAGGGAGATTACCTTTACGTAGAAATCGGTTCCTGTGTAAGGGTAAAAAAAGATATTTTTAAATTATTAAATGATTTTAATAGTTTATAAAATGTTCATAAATCATTATAAAATATATTTTAGGATATTTTAATTTATAAAAGGTTTATAAATTAATTAATTTTAAATTGTTTATAATTAATTAAATGTTTATGGAATATTTTATTCACAAATATTAAGAGTTAATATTTAAAATATATTTTAATTTATATAGTAATTCTTATGATATAGAAATAAAATTTTTTATTTAAAAATCATAAGAAATAATTTATAAAAGGTTATAAATTATGAAATATGACCAAAAATATAAAATGTTTATATTTAAATTATGAATTGTTCATAATTAATTAGTTTAATTTTTTTCTAATTAAAGGGTAATTATTTGAATATTATTTAAGCCACATCAAAAGTGTTTTGATGATTGATATGATCAAGGTTTAAATAATGATTAAGTATTTGATATTTAGATTATGTAAAATGTTTACATAATAGAAATTGAATTGTAAATTGTTTACAATTCATAAAATATCATATATTTTAAATATAAATGACATATAATGATTAATATGAAAGATTTCATATTGTAATGAATGAAAAAAGTTTATATTAAAAATTATGGAATGTCCATAATGTTAAAGTTGAAAATTATAAAAGGGTTTATAATTAGCTTTTATTTATGAATTGTTCATAAATGGTTATCTAATGTTTAAATATTTGAATTTTTCATCTATTTAAAGGATATTACATACTTTATTCATAGTAATAAATTTTTTATATGATAGTTATATATTATTTAGTTTAAAATGTTAAACAACTTCTAGATAGAGCCTTACATTACATGTTAGGTAATATTTATGAATTTAGTTTTTAATCTACCTTAAACTCAATTTATAATTAAAGTTATTAACATGAATATAGTTGTTGAATATAGTTTGTGCATATTAGGTGTTAGAGTTATGACGAATTGGATTATCTCTTCAGTAAAGTATCCTTGGGTAGAGGGACTTGGGGATATACTACCTACTTACCAACTTACTTGGAGGCCTGTGCCTTATCTAGGAAAGTGAATGAGGTTGAATATCTGTCGCTCTGATCTTATTCATGTGAATATTTTCAATTTAATATAATTTTAAAGCTTTATATGAAGTGTTCACGTACCTTATGCATATAATGCATCTGAATACATATGAATATGTTTGACATCTATTTTTGGGTAAGTAACACAAACTTGTGGTTTGTGTAAAGGGTTACACATCAATATGGTTTGAACACACTGATTTGGTGGAGGGAATATGATTCAAAACTAAATTACTAAAAGCATGAAAACATTAAAGGAATAACATGAGATAATATGGTGAGATTAAAATCCCCTTCAAATAGTAAGTGTATGATTCCTTCCAAAGTGACACTTGTCAAGACCTTGATCATTCAACCAGGTAGGTTATGCCTTCATAGGGTGACCCTTAATTATCTTTTTTAAGGAAATAAAGTGGTAAATAACACTAGATCATCCTTGGGTATGTTTTTCCTAAGTAGGGTTCCCTTAGATTGTCATTTTTTAGTCTTTTATTAGTGCTTGTTTTGGGTTACACTTAGTTGGGA
The DNA here is from genome assembly GCA_963277665.1 of Viscum album. NCBI lineage: Eukaryota > Viridiplantae > Streptophyta > Magnoliopsida > Santalales > Viscaceae > Viscum > Viscum album. The sequence continues at coordinate 1,783,108,233 of OY728157.1, forward strand.
AACCCTTAGGAAGAATACCAGAGGAATACAACTGAGTTTATCCATACGATGGATTAGACAAAGGTTTATTCAATTAGCTATACAAGAATAATATATGATATGATTGGTATGATTCCATGCCTAAATAATTAAGTGATGAGAGGAATTCCTTAGCAGACTCATTGATTTGTGAAATATAGATCTTAGCTTACTAATTAATATGATGAATTTTAATGGGGTCATAATTTTAGTGGGACCTCATTTAATAAAATTCATTTTTAAATGGTTAATAATACGTGATACTAATTTGATAAAATCTTCCATTTTATATAATATCATCATCATCATCATCATCAAGCTAAACGTTGTAATCAATCCTTAAAAGGAGAGGCTTAAAGTAAGGTACTCCTAAGACTGGTAACTTAAGAAAAGTTCTTAAGTTATATTGGTGATTTAAGAAAAGTTCTTAATGAAAATTATATGTTTTAGAATAGTTCATTCCTCAATAACCAAGTGTAACGTCCTGTCCTGACTGAACACTAAACCGGTAACCAGGCCAGTAGGTCACATGGCCTTAAGAGAACCTCCCCATATGCCAGAGGCTGCCGACTAGCAGTGAGGGTCTCATGAGGTGATAGTGAGGATACTATACCCTCATATCAGAGTAGCACAATGGTATAATAAATAAGACTCAACATCAAAATCGATAATAAATGAATGAAAAAGCAACCGAATAATAGTAATAATCAACCGAAACAAAATGGCCAATGCCAATATACAACAATACATGCATGTCTAGATGATGATACATATCTAAAATAATAGACATACAACAGACACAAGATAAAGTACAATACAAGAATAAGAAAAGAAAAAAAGATCCAAAGGAAATCTCCATGAGCATCCTGAGCTCCAGCTCAGTCCTGTACTCCTAACTCCCAGGTACAAGCAAATAAGCACAAGCAATAATCTGTGGTCATGCGAACATGAGTTCTACTCAGGTAACCCAGTGCAATGGTGGCATGATCAAGGTGTGAGATATAAATCCCAGTAGGTTACCACCCACAGTGTCTAAAAATGAATCCAGTACATGAATATAAAGTAAAGTAGTGTGTAGGTAATATGAATAAATAAAAAAACTGCAAAAATCAATACTGGCATGCTCAGGTTCCTGAAGGACACATGGTGGCTCTACCTGCTTCAGATCATGGCCGAAAAGAGTGTCTGAATAGTAACTATATGTATATAGTAATAATATATACATAGTATAGTTATATATTTCATCCACCTAAATGGACCAAATACATGCATATTTAAGTGGCCATTTACTTAGAATACCAGGTGATGGATCGATTGGGGCATAACTCAGTCATCCATGACTTGTCTAAACAAGCCCATGATCTCCAATAGAGAGTACATGCCCTATATCTCATGATGAGTGGGATATGTCATGCTCTTCACTTGAGATGGTGAGTGTTCCATCATGTCAACACTTGAACAGTAATGAGTGTGCCTTCATGCTAACACTCAATAAGGGATGTGGTGCATCATTCCCACCATCCACATAGTATCACTGGTGTGAGATGTCATGCTCAACACCTAATGTAAGGGAGCGTGATACCTCCATTATCAAAATAACCCTTACCATAATTCTACAACCTATATCAATGCATAATCATATTTATAAAAATATCCACGTGGCATTACCTCTCATGATTTACATTTATTGATCCATTATAATCAACTCATAACATTTCAATTTAAGCATTAAAAAAACATGACTAAACGAAATGTTCATTCCACCCTCTCACAATTCATTTAAATTAAACCATTTTATTCATTCACAGAAGACAAACTATCATGAACATTTCATTCCATTTAATATATGACATTTATTCTATCAAACATGGAAATTAATTTTAAAAGGTTCAAAGAGAAATTTATAAGGTGTCATTGTCAATTGGGAAATTACCTACATGGGAAATCCCATTTATAAATCAAACCAAGCCCTTAGGATGAGATTGGTTCATTGGTCATTTATATAGGAGTGGCCCAAGTCAATCACTTAGAAGGTGAAATGGTTATATAAACATTTATAATAGAAAACCCCACTTAATAATACCATTATTGGTCATGTACTAAACATGCCATATATAAAAAATAACAGAAGGTGTAGGAAACCAAAATGCCATAAGTATAAACATGATTTAAATCACTAAACATAAATTTTTAATTTTTGAATATAGTGCACCTCATTCAAGGGGTTTTATTATAAAATAATGTAATTTTTTATCAATCAAATCATATAGCACAATTTAAGAATCACATTCAAGATTCATATCCTAATTCCCATTAAAGAAGAATTTTAGAAAAATAACCCAACATGGAAATTCAATTTAATAAAGGTTCAACGCGACATTTAAGAGGTTCCATTATTATCTAGGAAATTTCCTACAAGGGTAAATTCCATTATTAGTTCAAGTTGAATGCTAAGGAGGCATTCAAGGATTTCAATCATTTAATTCTTAAGGGAAAACATAATCCGACATACCTAAGGGGTGTTTGTGATCAAGGTTGACATCCTGAAACTAATAAGTAATGACAAAAAAGTGTAATACATGGTGCGAAAACCACTTTAGAATGAAGAAAACAATTATAGGGAGACACACGATAAAAACCGGTGTGTGGAACAATAAAAATATTTATAATTCAAAAAAAAACTTTATAAAAAATCCATAGACCACCTACATCATAATTATGACACTATACTCATCCAATATCGAGGCTTGATTTGGTTTGGTTTGGAAGAAATATAAGAAACAACAATCCTCCCTAAAAATAGGGAAAATGAGCTTGGACCATGATAAATTAGTTGAGAGGAAACGAAATAGAGGAAGATTCAAAAGGAATGTAGGGCATACCAAGAGGAATCCATAGGGATTGATGATGCTAGAATATGATGACGGATGGTGGATATCTAAGAAAGCCTAGGTTTGGCTTGGAGGAGACCCACAACACAAGGGAGGAGGAGACACCTGATAGAGGATAAAGAAGAAAGAAAAGAAGAATTTAAAACTCATTAAGGGTAAAAAGTTCATTTTACCCATAAAAATTGGGTTTCATGGTTTGGACACATGGTTTTACAAACCATGCACCAACTGTGCGACACCCACTGCTTAGGAAATCCACCTGGCACAGTTGTCCCGCATGGTTTTCTCTGATAATATGCCAACCATGTGATGAATAGTGCGAGGTTACTTCCTAAGAGGCACAAATTGTGTGGGATAGGCACATGGTTTTGGTAAATCATGAACAACACATGTGACACCTGCTACACCTCTAGTCCAGGATGTACGATTTATTATTGGGTATGCACAGTTTCAAACAACCTATGCACCCTATTCATACCACCCAAACTTGTGATTTTTAGGGACTGACGCTCCTGAAACTTGATGAGACACCCGAGGGACCCCTCAAGCATTTATCCAAGCCCAAAAACAAAACTTTAAAGTTCTTCAACTCTCAAAATTACATTCCAAAGCTCAGTTCAAAGAACAACCCATCCACTAAATGCCAAAATTTAAATTCCCTTTGGAATTCTACCTTGGGGAACAATGAAAATACCATTTGACCTATAAGGGCCATGGAGTATCGTTCAAACGACCATGTTGTGTTTTCAAATGTCCAATGAACCTCCAAGAATTTCTTAAGAAAATGAAACTCAAGCCATCAAAACTCGATCCAAAACTTGTTTTCTAACTGAAACATCGAAATAGAACTTACCTAAGTATGTTTATCTAGAGACATGATAATTTCATCATCTCCTTAAACATTTTTCTGATGGTGATTCCCAACATAGGCTCCTACATTTTAGAAGGGTCAAATTTTGAGTCATGATACCTCCACCATCATAATTTTCTACAAAGATTACCCTAATAATTCTATAATTTCTCCTAGTATGATTTTGAACCTGTCGCATGGTTGATTCTTCCCCAACCTCATTTAACTAGGTCGATCCAGATTTTCATGAAAAGCCCTGGCTGAACACCTACCATGCCTGCCTCCACTTGAGGACATGCCAAAAAAGGTTCTTCACCAACCATATTCCTTAAGGAAAAAGGAAACAAGTCAAGCCACCTTCAACTAACCATTCACAAAATGCCCAGATTAGACGACTGACATAAAACAAACTGAACCACAAATCATTCTCCCAAAACGTCTCTCATTTACCATGAACATGTTCACTAAATCCCATACTTTACTTTTGGTGATGTTCCCTGATCAAACCATCAATTGATCATTTAATCTATCATGCATCAGTATGAACAATGGTGTAATCCAGATCCAGCCCAGTGGAATCATTACCCTTTACACAACACCTCTAAGCCTAACAAAAGTCCGGGTTAGCCTCATATTCATTAAACCAGAGTCTAAAGGACTAAAACAAGGTAGTCCATACCCATGTTTACAAGTGAGATGTCTGTAAAAATCCAATAAGTCAACATCAGGTCATTAATTGAGTCCAGAAGGTCATCTGCCTTACGGTCAAGTAAAAGGAAAACGACTGGTGTCCAAGAGTCTGTCCAAGGCGTTCCTACACGGGAACCCAGGTATCACTTAGGATTAACCACGCCTTGATAAAAACCACTCCTCCAGTGAGAAACTCTGATAGAGATCACATCTCAATCCCAAAAACTTTAAAACTTAGTGCGATGTATAAACGATGCTCTCTTAGTGCATCAAGGATGATGTCAATATAGGGGACATGCTCATTGCTAAGTCAGAGTACACTAATAATATATCGAAGTTTTACCCAAAGGGGATCCAAGAAACATACAATACATCAAGAGAGGTGCTCTATATAGCTCCCAACCAACCATACCCCAAAAACTAAAAAGGATTAGTCAAACCACTACTGGTATAATTCCCTTGAAAGAAGCTTGGATTCACCAGCTGATGCGTCACCATTAACCAAACATGATGCCTTTACCACCTGAGGCATTCTATGATCATTCAATCTTTACCACCGAAGTACATCAATGACCAATAGTGTTTCTAAAGGGTTTTATACATATAAAACCTCATCAATGTTGTGCTGGAGAGAAAGAAACAACAAGATTTAAAACTTGCAAGACTCAAGGGAATTCAATAAATATTGACCATTTCCAAATGGTCCTCTTCAGTTGTGTTCCATATAGTTTGAAGGACACGTGTTTACATGAATTGATATGAAACTCCCCACATTATGAGTGTCCTAGTCATCAAAGGAAGAGAGAGATAGACTAGCCGCTCATAAGAACACTAGATCAGATTACCTTAAATGAACGCGTGACACTTCTCCGAGTCATGATCACAAATGACATAACATTTTTCATGAAAACTAAAACCAACCTAACTGGTGTGTCAGAACACCCAATCCTCTTGGAAAGTCATATAGAGCATTGGGATGAATTATTCCTTTAACACTCAGGTCGACCTACTTTGGAGATGACCCAAGAATGAAATTAACATCACAAGGCTCAACTATTCCACCAAACTTGTAACACCCCAAGCTTCCACGGTACGCTTTCCTTTGAATAATACAGTAGCGTGTTTTGTACGCAACTTCGAGTTCTAACACACACACCACAACCAATCAAACTAGCCGTTATGAATAGTAATACCCACTTTTTAAAATTTTATAAATTTTATATTTCAAAATGGACTTTATTTTTGGATTTGAAAAACTGATATTAGCCTAGGGTGAAATTTTGGTATTTTTCTGAAAACTTTCAATTTTTGATGAATAGTGAAAAAACACTGAGTTATAGTTTAAAACCAAATTTTTATTTAAATAATTATTTATTTTATGTAAATTTAATTAAGGTCAAAATAGATACATAATACCTATATAAGTTCAATGTAATTCATTGGAGTTAGTTTAGAATAATTTTAGATATATAAAAATTTTATTGAACTTTTCACCGTCTTTTACCCACCTCCTAGGAGAATTTGGAAATTCACATAAAACTTAATTTTACCACTTCTGTGAGTGGAATTTTGAAAATATGAGAGACACGGTTAATATCAAGGAGTAAAATGTGGTTCAATGAGATGAAAATAATTTTTTTTGAATAGTAACTTTTTACTTTTATTTACCACAGTTAAAAGTAAATAGGATAATTAAGGGTAAAAATGATATTAATATTACCCTAACACATGTACTAATTCTATTGGACAAGTTTATATCGACCTAAAACAACCTTATGAATAAAATATTATCATTTAGGTCCACTTGGATTAGATTAGGACATTTATTATTATTTAATTCAAAGAAGAGTTAAAAGAGTTAAAATCAAAGTTTATTTACTAAAACATTTTTAATATAGGGTTATATATAAGGTAAATTAGATTGTAAATATTGATTAGAAATATAAAAAGAGTTCATACATAATGGTATTTTATTTATAATTTTTATACATTAAATAATTTAATTTATTTATGACACAATGGTGATGCAGTAATTACCTAATTAATGAAATATTAACATAATTGATATTATAAATATCAAAATAAATGTAATTTGAGACTTTTTATGAATTACAATAATTTTATAGGTTAATATTACATATTAGGATTGATTATATAAATTGTTTTCGAAGTAATAATTCTGTTATGAATTTATCAAAAACAAAATACCCAATAGTTTCAAAATTGACATAAAAGAGTTTTTAAAACAAATATTATATTATTAATTTATATTCAATTATTAAAAATCTAATGTTCGGCCAAGAGACTTATATCATGATAGGTGTGTCATTAATGGACCACTTTGGGGTCGCTTGGAGGTATATAGTAAGTTTATTAACTATATAATATAAAAATACAAAGTGACATGGTAAGTGTCAAACTAATTAACTAAGAGTTAAAATTAAAATATAAGGTTAATATAATGACCCAAACCTGTCTAAATTCTATTGGTTGAGTGGTTTTCGACCCATACCCACCTTAAAATTTAAATAATCCACTTTTAAGCCATTAGAAACCGAATATGAATTTATTATAAAATAATATTTCTAGCTTTTCCAAAGGTGCCCCTCACCCCTCTTATAAAAGGGCACTCCCCCTTATCACTAATTCACACATTCAAAGCCTTTTGGCTCGGCCAAAACCTGCCCAAATACTCTCTAAACTTTACTCAATTAAACCTAGAGGCCTTAGTTTGATCAGAAAGCCAACCTAAGGAGCCCTTTTGATCAAATCAAAAGGAAGAACCCGAAGAAGAGGTAATGTTTTCACCACCCTCTTTCAAGTTCCTTTCTTCTTCAAATTCTTATTTCTTTGTTATTACCATTCTAAAATAAAAACTCTAGTATATTATATATACTGTGATGTTATTATAAATATGGTAAAACCATATTCAGTATTCTATCCATCCTTTGAATGACATGTCACCATACGTGCGTACGTACGGCTTACCGTCTCCACGTCGTGGTGTAATTGTTATTCAATAAATTATTATTTGGATGGGTATAATAATGATGTGTAATTCATGTAAATAATAAATATAACATGATAATGATTCTTTATATATGATATACCATCCACTTATATATTATTTTAATATCAAAAGAATGATATTGTCACTCGTGCGTACGTACGGACTACCGTCTCCACGAACGCGATGAGATTCATTTTCCATCGTATCCATTCAAGTATAATTATGATTTTATGATTTAAAAATAATGTTTAAGGACTTGATATCATTATGGATATGAATAATATAAAACCTATTCATTACAAACATGACTTACGTAACAAAACATATAAAAGAAAACGAGTAAGTTAACACCCGAAACGATGATAATACTAAGATATTATTAACAAAGCAATTTTTAAAAGATCATATATGATATCATATTAATGTATATGATTATTGTATAATTTAATAACAATTATTTCACCATTATACATGAGGTTAACCTACCCCCAACCAAGAAAAAGTACAAGGTAAGGGTTTATTTCACAATCTCTTCATTATCCGAGGTTGTTTATACGTAATTATCTACTGAGACCTCTTTATCATCCGTATACATGTTTCTTAAAAATGTATTACAAATCATTCTTACTATTTTAAATACTATGGGATAAAGTCATTTATACCATTGTTTACTTTTTATAAGAAGTTTATTAATGAATTTTTCTGTCGTTTTCCAAACAAGGTCCTTTTTAACCTTTTTGACAGAATTAAGGTAAGAATGTTTTTTTAACTTATACGGCGGGTGAGGCTATTTTCCACCATTATAAAATCGTAGAAGCTTCACTTAAAATCTTATAAGAAAATTTTCAAAGTAAATGTTTTATTTTCTAATTATGTGACTTTAAAATGATTAAAAAAAAGAGATATTTCTCTCAAATAGTTTTTATTACATCTATGTCAACATCCTTTGATGGATTTTAAGCTTATTTAAAGTTGATTTATTGTGATAAAAAACTTCCATATTTTATTGAAGGTTTTGTTATATGTTTTACTGTGGATGTGCTATTTTTATACTATTCATGGTTTATGGAGAAAGTATTGAAATTTCATATGCTAGTTTTAATACGAATATTTATGTTATGTTTAAACCTGTTCATATGAGGAATTCATTGGACTTAATAAGTGATGGGTGGAGCCCGCTATAGATCCTCGATGCATAGGTAGGTCTCATGAGACAAACTAGTATCTTGGCACAAGGCCTTGAAAAAATATTATTTGTAGTCTTGGCACGAGGCCTTGGCTATGTGGTCATGATAGTCTGGAATTATGCATTCCATCATTATGAAAGTGGTTATTGATATTGCATGTGATTATTCAACTAGTAGAATATCCATGTGAATAAGTATATGGAATTATTTCATTTTATTTCTGCCATATTATACTGAAGTTCAAGTTTAAAAGGCTTTTGTTTTAGTTATACATTGCCTTAAATGTTTATGCTTATTTATGAAAGTTTCCGCTATATTGTTATCCTTACTGAGCATCTGAGCTCACCCCTTTAAATGTTTTATTTTTCCCAGGATGTGAAGAAGTAATTTATGAATGAACTGCAGGGACAGTATGATGGGATATGAAGAAAATATGTTGTTGTAGTTTTTTTTAGTTTATGATGTAATGTAAGAATTATGAATATATCTAGTGTTTCCAAGACTACTAAACTAATCGGTATTTCGAGACTTGATCTTTCTTGTGATCATGCCAATGTTATGTAATAATGCACCGACTCTGGGTAACTGGGTTCGGGGCATTACAGTTGGTATCAGAGGAAGTTTAATACAAACCTTGGAAGCTAGATTTAGATAAACTCTGATTAGAGCACATAGATTTAAGATGGACTTTGAGGACTAGTATAGAAGAACTTCCTAGAATTTTGGTATTTTAGAGATTTTTTGAGTTTTCCGAGAAATACATCCCTATCTGGATACGAGCAGGTAGAGGCGGATCTGGCACAGATATACCTAGGGGTAAAACCCGAAAACACTACTTTGAGCTAGAATCGAATGGGAACTCGTGCATGACAACGGGCCTTGCTGCACTCTTGGTTACGACACTCCCGAGAGATATGCTTAGGATAACTCTCATTTTCTTTACAAATCATTATGAAGGGTTTATGAGTATATACATCCTCAAAGAAAACATTTTTATGATCATGGATTATATCCATAAATAGTTCAATTTATGTTAAGTGTTTTATAAGTATGAAATTATGTATTTTGATTCATAAACTGATCTAGTTTATGCCATTGTTTAGAAATGGCGCCTAGTGGAAGAAATGGAAACCGTATCAATGCACTAACTCCATGTAGGTATTTCCCTCCTACTAAAGATTATTATAGTGGATCTGGTGATGCAACTGGTGCTGATCAACTAATCACTATACTGGGACAACTCACTCAGGTTATGAATAATAACCTTACTCGTATGGAGCACCCTGATCCACAGTGTGGAGGATAAATGTTAGATCGCTTCATGAAGCAACAACCACCAATGTTCAATGAGAGTACAAATCCATTAGTAGCTGAGCAAAGGATAAGTTCCCTAGAGAAAATATTTCAGGCTTTGGGGAGGAAGAGAATGAAATGACTGTGGGTGAGGAAATGAATGTTCAAATAGAGGATGTACCTATTGTGAAAGAATATGTAGATGTGTTTCCGGAAGATTTACCTGGACATCCTCCAAAATGAGAAGTTGAGTTTTCCATTGATTTAATTCTTGGATCAAGGCCAATATCGAAGACCACTTATAGAATGGCCACTGTGGAATTAGTTGAACTAAAGAAACAACTGGAGGAATTGAGTAATAAGGTATTTATTTGCCCTAGTGTTTCTCCATGGGGATCCCCTGTTCTTTTTGTTAAAAAGAAAGATGGATCTATGAGGTTATGTATCGACTACAGGGAGATCAATGCTATAACAATAAAGAACAAGTATCCCCTACATCACATTGATGATTTATTTGACCAACTACATGGAGCTCAATACTTTTCAAAGATTAACCTTCGATCTGGATACCATCAGTTGTGTGTGAAGAAGGAAGACATTCCGAAGACAACATTTCGAAAAAGGTATGGGCATTACGAGTTTACGGTAATGCCTTTTGGGCTAACTAATGCACCCTTTGTATTCATGGATATAATGAATAGAGTTTTCAAGGAATATCTCGATGATTTTGTGGTGGTATTTATTGATGATATCTTGGTATACTCCAAAAGCTAAGAAGATCATGAAAATCACTTGCGCATTATCCTGAAGACTCTGAGAAGACATGAATTATATGGGAAGTTTAGCAAGTGTGAATTCTGGCTTTAGGAGATTTATTTTCTTGGCCATATTTTCTCTAAAGATGGAATCTCTATTGATATTTCTAAGACCATGGAAATCCAAGAATGTCCAGCACCTACGAGTATAACTGAGGTACACCATTTTATTGCTTTAGCAGGTTATTATCGACGTTTCGTCCAGAATTTTGCCCGGTTGGCTAACCCATTAACAAAGCTCACACGTAAAGGGGTTAAATTTGTTTGGACAAAATAGTGTGAAGAATGTTTTGAAGAACTAAAGAGAAGGTTATTCAATGCTCCTATATTTACTCTACCTTTGGGGAATGATGGGTTCGTTATTTATAGTGATGCATCGAAGAAAGGACTTGGTCGTGTCCTTATGCAGAATGATAGGGTTATTTCCTATGCATCACGACAGTTGAAAATTCATGATCAAAAATATCCTACTCATGATCTCGAGTTAGCAGCTGTGATATTTGCTTTGAAGATATGGATACACTACCTCTATGGTGAAAAATGTGAGATTTATACTGATCACAAGAGTTTGAAGTATATTTTCTCACAAAAAGATCTCAACATGAGGCAAAGGAGATGGCTTGAATTACTCAAGGATTATGGTTGTGCGATACACTACCACCCGAGGAAGGAAAATAAGGTGGCAGATGCTTTGAGAAGAAAAGATCATGGAGTTTTGAACAATATGAGAATTGAAAGGGATCCAATTTTCATGGATCTAGTGAAGATGGACATGGGAATAACCATGGAAGGTGAAACATCAGTTCTTTTTCAAATGGTTGCCAAAACATCTTTACTAGAAAGTATTAAGAGTTCTCAGACCGATGATGAAGAATTTCAAAAGAAGATTAAAGCTGTGAATGATGGGAGATTGAATGACTTTGGGTATGAAGATGAAATTTTGAAATTTGGGAAGAGACTTTATGTTCCAAATATACCTGATCTAAAAAGGGAATTGTTGGACGATGCTCATAGTTCCAATTTCTCTATACACCCTGGGAGCACCAAAATGTATAGAGACTTGAAGGAATATTTTTGGTGGGACAACATGAAGAGGGAGATTTCTGATTTTGTGTCAAGATGTATGGTTTGTCAACAAGTGAAAGCTGGAAGGAAACATCCTGGAGGAGTCATTCAACCTCTTCCCATACTGTAGTGGAAATGGGATAATATTACGATGGACTTTGTTATGAGGCTACCAAAGACTCCTAGAAGGAACGATGCAATATGGGTTATTGTTGATCGTCTTACCAAGTCAGCACATTTTATTGCAATAAGAGAAGATATACCACTAGAACGTCTAGCAAGACTATATATTACTGAAGTTGTGAGACTTCATGGAGTACCCCTATTGATTGTTTTTGATCGTGATCCCCATTTTACTTCAATATTCTGGAAGAGTCTTTAGAAGGCCTTGGATACTGAACTTCATTTGAGCACTGCCTACCACCCTCAAATAGATGGACAATTAGAACGGACTATTCAAACCTTAGAAGACATGTTGAGATCCTTCTCGCTTGACTTTTTGGGTATGTGGGATCAATATTTACCTCTGGTAGAATTTTCCTATAACAATAGCTTCCATTCGAGTATTCAGATGACACCATATGAAGCGTTATACGGAAAGAGATGTCGCACACCAACCTGTTGGGATGACATTGGTGAACGAAAACTTGTAGGCCCAGAACTAGTGGAGGAAACAATGGAAAAGGTAAAGGTAATCCAAAACCACATCAAAGCAGCTCAAAGTAGGCAAAAGAGCTATGCCGATAACTGAAGGAAGGATTTGGAATTTCAGGTAGGAGATCATGTTTTCTTGAAGGTATCTCCATGGAAGGGAGTTATACGTTTCGGTAAGAAGGGTAAATTGAGTCCTAGGTACATCGGACCTTTCGAAATTCTAGAACAAATTGGGGCTGTAGCTTACCGTTTGGCAATTCCGCCAAGTCTCTCCAAAGTTCACAATGTGTTCCACGTATCATTATTGAGGAAATACATGCCTGACCCAACTCATGTACTCACCTATGAGGAATTAGAACTGGAACCCGATCTGTCTTATTACGAAGAGCCCGTCAGTATTCTTGAGACGAGAGAAAAAGTACTAAGAAATCGGACGACTCGTCTGGTAAAAGTTTTGTGGAGAAACCATAAGATGGAAGAGGTAACGTGGGAACCCGAGGAACTTATGAAGAAGAACCACCCGAGTCTTTTCATGCGGTAGTATTCTAGAAATTTCGAGGACGAAATTATTTGAAGGAGGGGAGAATGTAACACCCCAAGCTTCCACGGTATGCTTTCCTTTGAATAATACAGTAGCGTGTTTTGTACGCAACTTCGAGTTCTAACACACACACCACAACCAATCAAACTAGCCGTTATGAATAGTAATACCCACTTTTTGAAATTTTATAAATCTTATATTTCAAAATGGACTTTATTTTTGGATTCAGAATATCGAAATTAGCCTAGGGTGAAATTTTGGTATTTTTCTGAAAACTTTCAATTTTTGATGAATAGTGAAAAAACACTGAGTTATAGTTTAAAACCAATTTTTTATTTAAATAATTTTTTATTTTATTTAAATTTAATTAAGGTCAAAATAGATACATAATACCTATATAATTTCAATGTAATTCATTGGAGTTAGTTTAGAATAAGTTTAGATATATAAAAATTTTATTGAACTTTTCACCGTCTTTTACCCACCTCCTAGGAGAATTTGGAAATTCACATAAAACTTAATTTTACCGCTTCTGTGAGTGGAATTTCAAAAATCTGAGAGACACAGTTAATATCAAAGAGTAAAATATGGTTCAATGAGATGAAAATAATTTTTGGTGAATAGTAACTTTTTACTTTTATTTACCACGGTTAAAATTAAATAGGGTAATTAAGGGTAAAAATGATATTAATATTACCCTAACACATGTCCTAATTTTATTGGACAAGTTTATCTCGACCAAAAACAACCTTAGGAATAAAATATTATCATTTAGGTCCACTTGGATTAGATTAGGACATTTATTATTATTTAATTCCAAGAAGAGTTAAAAGAGTTAAAATCAAAGTTTATTTACTAAAACATTTTTAATATAGGGTTATACATAAGGTAAATTCGATTGTAAATATTAATTAGAAATCTAAAAAGAGTTCATACATAATGGTATTTTATTTAGAATTTTTTTACATTAAATAATTTAATTTATTTATGACACAATGGTGATGCAGTAATTACCTAATTAATGAAATATTAAAATAATTGATATTATAAATATCAAAATAAATGTAATTTGAGACTTTTTATGAATTAAACTAATTTTATAGGTTAATATGACATATTAGGATTGATTATATAAATTTTTTTTGAAGTAATAATGCTGTTATTAATTTATCAAAAACAAAATACCCAATAGTTTCAAAATTGACATAAAAGAGTTTTTAAAACAAATATTATATTATTAATTTATATTCAATTCCTAAAAATCTAAGGTTCGGCCAAGATACTTATATCAAGATATGTGTATCATTAATGGACCACTTGGGGGTCTCTTGGAGGTATATAGTAATTTTATTAACTATATATTATAAAAATACAAAGTGACATGGTAAGTGTCAAACTAATTAACTAAGAGTTAAAACTAAAAGATAAGGTTAATATAATGACCCAAACCTATATAAATTCTATTGGTTGAGTGGTTTTAGACCCATAAACACCTTAAACTTTAAATAATCCACTTTGGATCCATTAGAAACCGAATATGAATTTATTATAAAATAATATTTCTAGATTTTCCAAAGGTGCCCCTCACCCCTCTTATAAAAGGGCACTCCCCCTTATCCCTAATTCACACATTCAAATCCATTTGGCTCAGCCAAACCCTGCCCAAATAATCTCTAAACTTCACTCAATTCAATCCATATGCCTTATTTTGATCAGAAAGCCAACCTAAGGAGCCCTTTTGATCAAATCAAAAGTAAGAACCCGAAGAAGAGGTAATGTTTTCACCACCCTCTTTCAAGTTCCTTTCTTCTTCAACTTATTATTTCTTTGTTATTGCCATTCTAAAATAATAACTCTAGTATCTTATATATACTGTGATGTTATTATAAATATGTTAAAACCATATTCAGTATTCTATCCATCCTTTGAATGACATGTCACCATACGTGCGTACGTACGACTTACCGTCTCCACGTCGTGGTGTAATTGTTATTCAATAAATTATTATTTGGATGGGTATAATAATGATGTGTAATTCATGTAAATAATAAATATAACATGATAATGATTCTTTATATATGATATACCATCCAATTATATATTATTTTAATATCAAAAGAATGATATTGTCGCTCGTGCGTACGTACGGACTACCGTCTCCACGAACGCGATGAGATTCATTCTCCATCATATCCATTCAAGTATAATTATCATTTTATGATTTAATATCATTCTGGATATGAATAAGATACAACCTATTCATGACAAACATGGCTTACGTAACAAAACATATAAAAGAAAACGAGTAAGTTAACACCTGAAACGACGATAATACTAAAATATTATTAACAAAGCAATGTTAAAAGATCATATATGATATCATATTAATGTATATGATTATTGTATAATTTAATAACAATTATTTCACCATTATACATGAGGTTAACCTACCCCCAACCAAGTAAAAGTACAAGGTAAGGGTTTATTTCACAATCTCTTCATTATCCGAGGTTGTTTATACACAATTATCTACTGGGACCTCTTTATCATCCACATCCATGTTTATTAAAAATGTATTACAAATCATTCTTAATATTTTAAAGACTATGGGATAAAGTCATTTATACCATTTTTGACTTTTTATAAGAATTTTATTAAGGAATCTTTCTGTCGTTTTCCAAACAAGGTCCTTTTTAACCTTTTTGACAGAATTAAGGTAAGAATGTTTTTTTAACTTATACGGCGGGTGCGGCTATTTTCCGCCGTTATAAAATCGTCAAAGCTTCCCTTGAAATATTGTAATAAAATTTTCAAAGTAAATGTTTTATTTTATAATTATGTGACTTTCAAATGATTTAAAAAAAAGAGATATTTCTCTCAAATAGTTTTGATTTCATCTATGTCAACATCCTTTGATGGATTTTAAGCTTATTTGAAGTTGATTTATTATGATACAAAACTTCCATATTGTATTGAAGGTTTTGTGATATGTTTGACTGTGGATGTGATATTTTTATACCATTCATGGTTTATGGAGAAAGTATTGAAATTTCGTATGCTAGTTTTAATACGAATATTTATGTTATATTTAAACCTGTTCATATGAGGAATGCATTGGACTTAATAAGTGACAAGTGGAGCCCGCTATAGCTCCTCGATGCATCGGTATGTCTCATGAGACAAACTAGTGTCTTGGCACAAGTCCTTGACAAAATCTTATTTGTAGTCTTGGCACGAGGCCTTGGCTATGTAGTCATGATAGTCTGGCATTATGCATTCCATCATTATGAAAGTGGTTATTGATATTGCATGTGATTATTCAACTAGTAGAATATCCATGTGAATAAGTATATGGAATTATTTCATTTTATTTCTTCCATATTATGCTGAAGTTCAAGTTTAAAAGACTTTATTTTTAGTTATACATTGCCTTAAATGTTTATGCTTATTTATGAAAGTTTCTGCTATATTGTTATCCTTACTGAGCATCCGAGATCACCCCTTTCAATGTTTTATTTTTCCCAAGATGTGGAGAAGTAATTTATGAATGACCTATAGGGACAGTATGATGGGATATGAAGAAAAGATGTTGTTGTAGTTTTTTTGAGTTTATGATGTAATGTAAGACTTATGAATATATCTATTGTTTCCAAGACTACTAAACTAATCAGTCTTTTGAGACTTGATCTTTATTGTGATCATACTAATGTTATGTAATAATGCACCGACTCTGAGTAACTGGGGTCGGGGCGTTACAGAACTCAACTGGTTCATTACATCATCTTATAACTTGATGGGTATTGTGTATATCAATGCATAATACCCTGATATTACATGATATAATGACACATCTTGGATACTATCCATAGGATGCCCACCCTATTCATTCAAGTATCTGATGGACCACATAGAAAATTGGCTCAAATTCATACCATCCCATAAAAATGTAAAATAGACTAATGACCTCTTGAGTCTACCCAAGAAAGCGAAAAGGGTAATGAGACCTAATAAGTAGCCGACCATTCCCTAGGCATGTCTAAACTATTGAAATCGAACATTACTTAATGATCACACCCATAACAAGGGTTAAAGATACCATGACCACCCATCCAAACAAGCATTTCATTTAGAAACTAAGAGTCCTACTCGAGATAAAAACACCCGAGCGATACCATACAATAGAAATTCATGACATTTAGTAAGGAATTTAAGCTCTAAGGGTGATACCTACCTTGGGATATCCCCTAAAAAAATCACAAGCATTTATCCTATCACCAGGTCATGCCAAACAGATTTCACTATTCCCTATATCTATGTTTTAATTCATTGCTAAAAAAGAGAAATGCCTATGGAAAATGATCAAGTTTCCATTCCACGAAATCTCAAAGAGAAGATTAAACTACCATTACATGAGGGTTTAAACTAAAGATACCACCTAATATTCCAATTTAATCCATTACATTAATTCAAATTTAATCTTTAAACATTTAAAATATTTGAAGTAGGACATCAAGTAGTAATTATAAAACAAAATCACTTGGTAAAAGATAAGGCGACCTAAAAGGGACCCATTAAACTAACCCAGGTTCATCAAAATGAAACCCAATAATAGTTGATTAATTTTAAAAATTTAAAAACACCTGTAGCAGGTTATATCATAAGAAACATGCCCCAACTGACCTACTTGGGTCTAGTTGTGCATTTAGAAATTTAGCCATATGGGTCATTCATCCCAAGTTATAGAGTTATAGGTTTTATAAGTAAAATTTTTCCCCTATTTATTTAGCCATCATTTTCACATTTAATCATAGGATCATATCATCATAATATATATATATATATATATATAACCACATATGGTTAGGTACTAGTTCAATTACACGGGTGGTCATTCCCAATTTAGAAAGTGCCCATACACCTTAAAAATTGAAAATTGACTCTTGTTTAATTGTAAACACCCAAGTCTCAATCCATGCAAAAAATGTTTCATGAATCCCATGTGCGGTAATTGGTTAATTAGGGCCTAACAACAAACAATGAAGTAAAACATTATTAGTTTGTTGTAGGTACCCTAAGTAACCAATTACACAACTTTTTCATGCTATAGGGGAAACACTTTAGTAGATTTTAAATTTTTAACTAGGGTATCTAGATATATTTACAAAGCTTACATGGGTTAACTTTCCCCAATTATAATGTGACCATACAACTTATAACTAAAAACTGGTTCCTGTTTAATCGTAACCAATGAATTCAACCAATGCAACCATTTACAAATATCAAAATTATAACTAGCATGTTATTAAAAGTAATAACCACAGAGAAACATGCTAAATAAGTAGGAAACATGGCATATTATCTCTTAATTATTCTATAATAGTAGGCATGCTAAAGACAAAAAAATCATGACATATCACTCAAGGCACACAATAAGAATCAGCAGGCAAGTTCCAAATGAAACTACATGGAATGACATATTCATGACATGTGAATTTCCATGTGTCTATAATGATGCATTTAATGATATATCCTTGTCATACTAGGCCAAGGGAAACATACCATAAATTTCATAAATCATTAAGTAGTGGAAAGTACACCAATTACTCAAGGTGAAATCAAAGGCAACTATAATAATGAACAACATGAACAACAATCCCATTACTGTCCACTTAGAATTTTCCCCATACATGGGTTGATCACTCCCAGACACGACTATTTACCAAGTGCTGACACATTTCTATTCTCCTATCTACCAACCCAAAATAGTAAGATAAAGGAGAAGAAAGGCTCTGATACCACTTTGTAACACCCCGACCTGACTGACCGCTAAACCAATAGCCAGACCGATAGGTCACATGACCTCAAGCACAACTCCCCATATGCTAGAGGCTACCGACTAGAAGCGGGGGTCTCAGGAGGTGATAGTGGGGAGACTATAACCTCATATTAGAGTATCATAACTTTATAATAAATAAGAATTAATAGCAGAAGTGATAATAAATGAAAGAAAAAGTAGCAGAATAATAATAATAATCAACTAAAACAAAATGGCCAACACCAAAATACAATAATTCATGCATGTCTAGATGATGATACATATCTAAAATAATATACATATAGAAGGCATAATATACATTACAATACAATAATAAGAAAAGAAAAAAATACCCTAAGGCGATCTCCATGAGCATCCTGAGCTCCAGCTCAATCTTGTTCTCCTAACTCCCAGGTATAAGAAAATCAGCACAAATAATAATCCATGGTCCTACAAACATGAGATTTACTCGAGTACCCTAGTGTAATGGTGGCTCGAGCAGGGTGTGTGATATAAATCCCTGTAGGTGACCACCCATGATTTATACAACTGAATCCAGTCCATGAATATAAAGTAAAGTAGTTCGCAAGTAATATGAATAAATAAACAAACTGTGTATATAAATACTAGCCTTATCAAGTTCTTGAAGGACACCTGACGACTCTACCTGCTTCGCATCATTGCTGGAAAGAGTTTCTAAATAGTAACCATATGTATATAGTAATAATATATACATAGTATAGTTTTATATTTAATCCACCTATATGGACCAAGTACGTGCGGACGTAAGCGGCGATATACCTGGAATATAACGTTCTGGCTAGATTAGGGCATAACTCAGTCATCCATGACTAGTATAAATGATCTTATAATATCCAACAGAGGGCATATGACCTATATCTCATAATGAGTGGGAGACATCATTCTCTCCACTTGATATGGTGAGTGTTCCATCATGTCAACACTCAAACAGAAGTGAGTGTGTTGTCATGCCAACACTCAACAAGGGATGTGGTGCGCCATTCCCACCATCCACATAGTATCACTAGTGAAATATATCATGATCAACAACTGATGTAAGGGAGCGTGATACCACCATGCTCAACAGAACCCTTACCATCATTCCACAACCTTTATTAAGGAGTAATCATATTTATAACAATATCCATGAGGAATTACCTCTCATTCTTTACATTTATTGAGCCATTATAATCAAGGAATAAAATTTCAATTTAATCATTAAAAAAACAAGACCAAATAGCATGGTCATTCCACCCTCTCATAATTCATTTAAATTAAACCATTTGATTCATTCAAGGAAGGCAAACCATCATGAACAAGTCATTCCATTTAATACACGCCATTTATTCTGTCAAACATAGAATTTAATTTTACAAGCTTCAAAGAGACACTTAGAAGGTGTCATTGTCAATTGGGAAATTACCTACATGTTAAATCCCATTTATAAATAAAACCAAGACCTTAAGAGGAGCTTGGTTAATTGGTCATTTAGATAGGATTGGTCTAAGCCAAGCATTTAGAAGGTGAAATGGTTCTATAAACATTTATAAGGGAAAACCCCAATTAATAATACCATTAGAGGTCATGTACTAAACATACCATATATTAACAATAAAAAAAGGTGTAGGAAACCAAAATTCAATAAGGCCAAACATGATTTTGTTGGGAAAAAATCCCTCAAGGCATCATTGAATCATTTTTGAGGTGATTGTGTTTGTTGAAAAAGTGGGCCTCCATGTTGTGTTTATTGACAATGAAGACCATGATATATGTTTGTGTCGACAAATGGGGTTTACATGGTGATTTTTCGAGTTCAAGGGATGCTTTCAGCAATCTATTATTGAATGAAGAACCTTGACAAAGGGATAAATGATCTGGAGGTGGTACAAAAAGAGTAGATACAAGGTGGCGCTGTTTTACAATGTTTGCCAAATTTTTGGGCCTAAAAATCGTAAAATGGAGAGATATGTTGTTGGAAAATGGTGTGGCACGCAAAAGGAAATAGGTTCACAGAAAAATTATGTGTGGTGCGCAAAATTAGCGGGATGCGCAAAAAATTTAAGTGGCACGCGGAAAACAGCGGGATGTGTGGAAAACAGCAGGTTGCATGAAATAGATGGATGAAGTATTTCACGCAAGAGGTGTTTCGCGGTTTGAAGCTTGAAAATTGGCAAAGGCATGAGGTGCACGAAATTTTGGAGTAGTGCGCGAAAAATGGTCTTGCGCGGAAGATTTGTTTTTCGCGCTCAAAGTGGATTACGCGCTCAAGGAGGGTTTTTCACACGGGGTCGATTTTGCCTATAAATATGAAGTGACCCCCCTCCATTCGGAGGAGTTCAAGATATAGAGAATACCCGAGCTATGGTGTGCAAAATTGAAGTTCGAAAGGGAGTTGCGCGTAAACTTTAAGTTTGCGCGTAAAATTGGCGTTGGCCCGGAAAAGTGGTGTTGCGCGAAAAGTGGATTTCGCGCAAAAGAAGAAAATTGCGCGCAAGGCAGTTTCTAGGCTGTGCGTAAAAGGGAGTGGTTTCGCGTAAGAAAGGTGTTGTGTAAAAATTGTATTTCGCGCAAGTCAAAGGAATTGCGCACAAGGTGTCATAAGGGCTGCGCGTAAAAATTTGGGTTTCCTAGTACACCTGGTGCAAAGTGAGATTCATCTACAGGTGAAAGTTGAACGTCAACAGAGCATCTATCAACAGTTAAGGATGCAGATTTCATTAGTGATAATGAAGAGACCTACAGGTCTATAAAATGTGAGTGGATCCTTTCCGACGCATTGATCAAAGGAAGTGGAAGAAGGTGATCCTCTCCACCGGCAGTGATCTAGAGAGAGAGAAACAGGGAGTGACCCTTGGGAAAGCAGTGACATGACCCTAAAACCTTGTAAAGGAAGTGAGCCTGGGACAGAGTGACTGTGCCTGAACTTTGTAATCCACAACTAGTGAAGTTTAGTGGAATTTGGTACGACTGGAAACTTGTCGGCGTATGCTCCTTGGACGTAGCCCAGTGTGGGTTAACTAAGTAAAAATCATTGTGTCCTGTACATGCTTTACTTTCTGCTTACATTGTGCAACATGAAAGAGAGAGAAGAGTGTTTTTCTTAACAGCGAAACAAGATCAGAACAGACATTAATTTTAAATTAGTCATACCCTGATTCACCCCCCCTCTCAGGGTATTCAGCCTTGTGGACCTAACAAATTTAAATCACTAAACATCATTTTTAATTTTTGAAGACCACACACCTCATCCGAGGGGTTTTATTATAAAATCATGACATTGTTTATCAAATAATTAATTTAGCACAATTTAAGAATCACATTCAAGATTCATAACCTAATTCCCATTAAATAATAATTTTAGAAAAATAACCCAACATGGAAATTCAATTTTATAAAGGTTCAATGTGGCACTTTGTAAGTGCCATTATTATCTAGGAAATTTCCTAGAAGGGGAAATTCTATTATTATTCCAAGTTGAATGCTTAGGAGGAATTTTAGGATTTAAAACATTTAATTATTAAGGGGAAACATAAGACGATATACCCAAGGGGTGTCTGTGATCGAGGTTGACATCCTAAAAATAATAAACGATGACCAACGAGTGTAATACATAGTGCACAAACTACTTTAGAATTAAGAAAAAAATTCTAGGGTGACACATGACAAAAGTTAGTGTGTGGCACAATGACACTATTTATAATTCAAAAAAAACTTTAGGAAAAATCCATAAACCACCTACCTCATACTTAGGATGCTCTACTCATCCAATATCGAGACTTGATTTAGTATGGTTTGGAAGAAATATAAGAAATGAAGATCCACCCTGAAAATTGGGAAAATGAGCTTGCTCCATGATAACTCAGTCAAGAGAAAACTAAATGGAGGATGATTCCAAAGGAATGTAGAGATTATTGAGAGGAATCCATAGGGGCAGAGAGTGATCAAATCTGATTAAGGACAGTAGAGATCTAAGAAAGCCTAGGTTAGGCTTGGAGGAGACCCACAATGCAAGGGAAGAGGATACACCCACTGGAGGAGGAGAAGGAATAAAAAAATATGGATTTAAAACTCATTTATGGTAAAAAGGAAATTTCACCCATAAAAACTGGGTCACACGGTTTTCCAAACCATGCACCAACTATGCGACACCCACTACTTAGGAAACCCATGACACACAGTTGTCCCACATGGTTTTCTCTAATTGTGCTCCAACCATGTTATGAATAGTGTGGGGTTACTGACTAAGTGTAACTAACCATGTAGAATAAGAACACATTTTGGGTAAACCATGAATAACCTGTGTGACAGCTACCACACCTCTAGTTTAGGATACACAATTTACTACTGGGGGCCACACGGTTTCAGACAAACCGTGCACCTTGTTCAGACCACCCAAAATTGTTATTTTTAGGTCTTGGTGCTCTTGAAACTCGAAGAGACACCCAAGGGACCCCAAGGGCCTTTATCCAAGCCCAAAAACAACACTTTAAAGTGTTAAAACTCTAGTAATTATGTTCTGAATCTCAGTTCAAAGAATAACCCATACACTAAACACCAAAATTCAAATTCCATTTGGAATTCTACCTTGGCTCAAAAACACGGGCTGTTACACCAAGCATTTAAGTTGTTCAAAAAGTGAATCTATATGCTTATGGAATCATATAGTGGTTCATTCATGGTTTCAAGTCATTAAATGAAAAATGGATTTTTCTGGTTAGGGAATTCATCCCACTTCCATGTATGAAAATATTCCGACAATATGATTGAATTTAAGAAAAGTCTACATGATATTTTCAAAGTGTTGAGAATGGATGAACTGGGCATATGGTATCTAGATTATGGTATTGTATGGATAGTATAAGTTTTTAAAAGTTTAAACCTAAAGAAGAAATGTTTTTTTGAAAATTTCAATAATGTTTCTTCAAGAATCCAATCAAGATCATTGAAAATTAGGGTTTACTGAAGGAAGGAATAATAATTATATATGATGGGATTATCGGGAATACCAAAAGAGTTTTTGAAACTCCATGGAAGGTCCATATCAATTATGGATGTTATAGAAACTAATTCATTGATTTTTAAGGGTATGTGATACCGAATGTATACTTTAAAAAGTGTTGTAAATATACAGGAGTTCAAAATCAAAGGAATATTTGATCAAGCTTTTAGATTATATTCATGAGATGTAATAAATAGTTACTATATCAAGGATTTAAATGTAAATTATTTTATCAAGATCAAATGAATCTAAGTAAAAGATATGTATCTTCATCTCATTTCTCTTATGTGATAAGAGAATTTGTTTGATTACAAAAAGTTTTTGTGAAAAAGTATTAGATTATTAATTGTATACACATGGTTTAGGATTCATAAATTTATATAATATGTTTTTAGAAGAATATTTGGATAAAAGTGTTTATCTAGGATAAAAGTTATTATTAAAACATTTGTTAAAATATGTGAGAATGTGTTCTTTCCACCCATCAGTGTTATATTTTAACAAAGAATTCATTTAAAACAATAAATGTTATAAACACATGGAATAACATATGTGATATGGAAATAATACTTTATTTTTTTTAATATTAATACTGAAAGGAAATAAACATTAATTCCTAACAAAAAAGTGGTTGTGTATCTTAGTAAGATATGATGAAAATAATATAGCGTCTAAGAGGCTAGTGGGAGTGTATTTGGACTTAGAGAGGTTCAGAATTAAAAAATAAAGGATAACACCAATCTTAAGTCAAATTATCTTCCACTCAATATCCTAAAATGTTTAGGATATGTGTTGGTAAGGAAAAATGTAATGTGTTACATTTAGTTACCTTTTAGAAAGTGGATATCTCTATTATACCAGTCTAAAATTAGAATGGTTTTCACTTAATATCCTATAAGAGTTTAGGATATGTGATGACAAATAAATATGTAAAGAGTTACATTTAGTTATCATGAAAAATGAAATATATTATTTCTTAAAGGATTATACCGATCAAAATGAAAAACTGAATTTCACTTTATATCCTAAAAGAGTTTAGGGTATAACAGTAAAGATAAATGTAAATATCCACATTATTTATGGTAACAAAGTGTTATCACTTTATCCTAAAAGGGTTTAGGGTATGGCAGTAAAAAATAATGTAAATAGTTACATTAGTTACCATAGAAAAGTGGTTTTCGTTTTATCCTAAAAGAGTTTAGGAGGAACAGTAAAAAATAATGTAATTAGTTACATTATTTCAAGGAAAAAGTTTGGTGGAATAGTGTTCTAAGGATAATGATAATGAACTTAGGAAGAGTTATAAATATACAACATAAGCTAACATTGTAATGTCTGATGTTAATAAGTTTAAATAAGTTCAATAAGTTGAATGGTTAGGAATATGATTCTTAAATATCACCATTATTAAAACTGTATTTCTTTATAGAAGTTTCTCACTATAGAGTTAGTGGGTGTGTTTTATCAGATGTTCACATAAAGATGTGATAGGGATTATATATGATTTAATGTGTTAACAAAACCTAGAAAGTGTATCAAACATAATCCTGATATGATAATTTATCATATATGATATGTTAAAATGGTGCTTATATTCGGTTTGGTAAACATTCATAAAGAGGTTGAGAATATTAAAATATATAAAATTGAAGTACAACCTCCATTTTATCATTCTTTCATGTTGGATACATAAATTTATATATAAATATATATTTCATGAAGTGTAATGATAATTTACCTCTCAAAGTATGACTTTGAGTTTATCCATAACTGATGTTTTTCAAGGAGTATTATAGGCTATGATGAAATGTTATGGTTAGCATGAGTAGGATTATTATATAGAGATAAAAAATATTCTCATGAGGTATAAGATAAATAATAGGATTCTTTGTGTGTGTTGGATAACCCACTAAGTATGCCACATGGAGTGTCATATAAAAATGTATTTTTTATACTAGGGGTGTATGGATCATATTTGGGTCCCCATTACCTTAGGTTAGTGAGATACCTATCATAATAACCTCCATTATTTGATACCATAATTAGAAAAGTCTACATATTGGCTTAGCTAATACATGGATGGTTAGGTTTGTTGCTGGTCATGTCATCGATTGGAGCTTAACCAAGATAGGATTTATCCTCTCATATGACGAGTATGAAATCAAGATCCTTGATAGAGATAGACCATGGGAGTGTGAAACTGCACCTAGATATTATTTATCTATCCAGATAAGGGACATGTGATGTGCTTATCCAGAAGGATGAATACATGTGATGTATTCATCGACTAGTTCAGTATATACTCTGAGAATCGATAACGGATGAGTTAGCTACATGGGATTGATATGGTCTATGTTTTAGGGTCACTTTATTCCTTAGACAAAGGGAAAATATGATAATCCAAGTTTTCATATGATGTAGACTGGTGGACACATGTATAGAGATGCATGTGTTTGATGGAGATCATTCTAGATCCCTTTAAAGCTTGTGTATCATTTATGATTTACTAGAGAACACTCTTTGCTTACATATATGGATATGGATATTTTTATTTATTTTCAACACTATAAAGTCCTTTGGGATTACACTTTGTGTTTGACTGAATGAGGATTGATTTTGACTTAGAGATCTAATCTAAAAGTGTTTAGAGTTAATCCAAAAGTATTTCATATGGGTGTTTACAAGGTGTTTCATATGATATGATATAAGGTGAAGTTAATGATAGCTTTCCAAAAAGAGTTTTAGAAAATATCTAAAAGGAGTTTTGGATATGATTTCACAAGTTATTATATATGATACAATATAAGGTGAAATGGAACAAAGTCTTTTAGGATTTAGTGAAAGTGGAAGATTGTTGGAGATGTTACATAAATCCTTATATCTCTCTATCTATATATCTATATATGATAAATATATTGCATGAAAATTATGATTTACATGCACATAATGGTATGTTATTTAATTCAATATATGATTTCTACATAATGATAAACAATTATCATTTTGTATTTCACCCACATAAGCTATCATTAAATGAAATAATTTCATATTTATAAAAAAATTATAGGGAGCAAATGCATACCATATGTTCATACATGAATCATCCATGGTACTTATTCATGTATTTCAACACATGGATAAATTATAGGATAATCAAGGTTGATATCCTATTTAACTCCTACCATGTGATAACAGTTGATGTGTAATTACATTATGCTTGTAAGAACCTCCCTAAACTCATTTCTCTTTCTTATTCTTCTTTTGTATGAAAAGATTCTAACACATTGTGGGAGAATGAAGAATCCTACAAGAATGACATGAAATTCAGATTATCCCATTGATATAATATAGAGGTGGGATGCTTATGTTTTCTATTTATGTGATCTTTATCAAACACATATGAAGTTAAAGAGTTGTAGCATCATATTTAGTGTAAGGTATGCTAATTTACAATGTTCTTCATTTATGAATTTATATGTAGGTTTTATATTATCTTGTATGGAGATCCCCTAAAAAGGGTTTTAATTGCTTCAAATACTTCTGATAAATGTTATTATACTCTAGAAAAACCCATCACATTTGGCACATGTTAATTATAATTTATTAAAATTAATAATAAGGTAAACTTAATTAATTTTAGAAATGAATTTAATAAATGTGAAACATGTATATAATCTAAAACAGTTAAAAGACCATTTTAAAGTGTTCATATAAATTTTGATATATTATAATAGGTACATTATAATATTTGTGAATTAAATGGGTTGTTAACCCAGGGAAGAAAAAGGTATTTCATTACTTTTGTTGATGACTATAGTAGATATTTACATGTATATATTCTTAGAATAAAATATGGATCCTTTAATTTGTTTAAGAAATATAAAGATAAAGTTGAAAACCAATTAAATAAAAGGATTAAAGCATCACACTTTGATAGATATGGTGAATACTTCATGAATGAATTTAATGAATTCTATAAAAAAATAGTATAATTAATCAAAGTACATTTCCTTATATACCTTATAAAAATTAATTAATTGAAAGGAAACAATCATACTTTAATATATATAGTAAATTGAATGATTTTATAAATTTAAGTTACCATTACATTTATGTGTTATAACTTTATTATCAGCATGTCATATTCATAATAGAATTGAATCTAATAAAACTAAGCCATCCCCTTATGAAAATTTTAATGGTATAATACCTAATATTTAATATTTTAAAGTGAAATGGTGTTTAGATTACTATAAAGTTCATGATAATAAAATAAGTAAAATTAGTCTCAGAGAAATTAAAGCTGTTTTTTTGGACATGCAAAAAATAGCAAAACATATAGAGTTACGGATTTGGTAGCCAATTTATTTTTTGAATAAAGGGATGTAGAGTTTTTTGAAAATAAATTTTATAAATATGATATAGAGGAGGTTATTACTCATACCACTATATATTGTACTCCATCTATTTCAAATAAAATAATATATAATAATGATACTTCTTTAGTTTAACCTAAATAGAGTATAAGATTTAGAAAAGAGAAAATTCTAAATCCAAATCTTATTTCTCTTGATTCCATAGTTTTCCTTGTTGAGGGAGATAAAATTAATCATTATTTGAATAAATATCTCATGGTGTTAACTATAGAGGATGAACCAAAGACAGATAAAGAAGCTACGTCTCTAGTGATGTTTCTTTCTGGAAAGAAGCAATTAATGATGAAATGGATTCCAGAATGGGGAATAATACTTGGTTCATTATGGATTTACCAAGAGGTTCAAATACTATTGGTTAAGAATGAGTTTTTAAAAAGAAGTATGATTCTAATGGAAACATTCAAGATTTTAAATCAATATTGGTTGCCAAAGGTTCTAGACAAGAGGAAGGGATTGATTATTTTGATACTTATTCTCTTGTAGCTTGAATTAATTTAATAAGGATTTTTTCTGCACCAACTTTAATTAATCATTTATATGTCCATAAAATAGATGTTAAAATTTATTTTTAAATGTATATTTAAATGAATAGATTTACATAGAACAACCAAAAGAGTTTGTTTTACAAGTTAATGAGAAGAAAGTATGTAAACTAGTTAAATCTCTCTAGGTACTTAAACAAGATCGGAAGAAATGGAATGAAAAGTTTGATACTATTATATTATTTAATGGATTTATTCATAAAGATGTGTATAAATGTGTTTATTCAAAGTTTATAAAAGAATATGGAGTTATTATGTGTTTATATATAGATGGTATTCTAATTTTTGGAACCAATATTATTAGTATAAATGTGACAAAGAATTGTTTTTCCTTTATGTTTAAAATGAAGTATGTTAGAATAATTGATACTATTATAGGTATTAATGTTAGAAAACAATATGGGAGTTATTATTTAAGTGAGTATCATTACATATAAAAAATGTTAAATGATTTTTTTCATCTTGGATTCAAAGATGCTAATAATTCTTCTGATTATAGTGTTAAATTATTTATGAATACGAACAAAGTCATAAAATAACTTGAATATACTAATGAAATTGGTTCTTTAATGTATGAAATTCAATATAATAGACCTGATATTTATTTTTTTAGTATGAAAAATGAGTATACATAGAATTAATCCTAGTGTGGATCATTAGAAATGTATAACAAGAATCTTTGGATACTCAAGGAAGACCAAAGATTTAATTTTCTACTATAATGATTATCTGACTATATTAGAAGGATATATAGATGCACTACTAGAATTTAAAATTATACCAAAATTTTGAGAAAACCATTGGTATAGGTCCCATATACCAATAGTTTTTGTTAACCATTAGTATAGAATTGTTCTGGGTGGGATATTCCAATGGTTTTGCCAAACTATTGAGATAGCCTAACCTATACCAATGGTCTTTTAAAACCATTAATATAGGATCATGACTATACCAGCCCTGCTAACCCCCATTACCCTTTTCAAAATCACCCCATGGTCAAATTATCCTCCTTCATAATTCAATTTGGTTCTCTCTTTGATTATACTTGGATTCATTCTTTTTGCGATGATTTTTAAGCACAATCATCAATGTATATTGGTTATGTTTACCTTAATTATTATTTTATCCTCTTATTTATGTATTTTCATAGCCTATATTGTAAATGGAATAATAAAATTATATAATTTACATGTTAATACATGATTTTTAAAAGAACATGCGAAGAAGTTCCATCCTATAGAAATTGGTTTTTGTGTGTTGGATGAGTTCCTTGGTTTCTTTTGAAGAAGTTCTCTGATTTATGCCCATTTATTTTTAGCTTTTC
This sequence comes from Viscum album, assembly GCA_963277665.1. Lineage (NCBI taxonomy): Eukaryota > Viridiplantae > Streptophyta > Magnoliopsida > Santalales > Viscaceae > Viscum > Viscum album. The sequence continues at coordinate 1,783,138,384 of OY728157.1, forward strand.
TTGAATGATATAAAGGAGTTATAAAAATTATATGTACCATTTTACCTATCATTTTATGTTGTGTGTTCTTTCATGCCCACCATTGGTTGAATTTTCCCTTACAGATCAAGCTAAAAGTGCCCCTGGATTCCAAAAAATTGTAGCTTGATTAATGCTCTCTTGATCCTTTAGAGGTAAGTCTATTTTTGAGGATCAATTTATCTTTTAGATTATGAATTCTTAAATTATTTCGATAAATATAATGTGATATAAGTTCATATAATTTGAGGCTGACTATTATGTAACTCCTTGATCGAACTAGTGTAGAGCTTCCTCTGCACTTTACATCGCGATTTCCATGCATAAAGAACTAAGCCTTAATAATAAGGGACAAAATGTCCTAGAAAATTGTCCAAAATCAATTAGATGAACATATTTAGACCCTATACTAAATTTTATATAATTTTTTTATTATTGGATCCATTTTTTATAGGATAAACATGGGTGGAATTCATTTTTCAAAAATTTACAAGTGTGTCACTCCTCCTCCACTATAAAAAGGCACTCAACCCTCCCACTTTATCACAACTATAAATACACTTTGTATCGACCAATATATACCCAAATATCTCCTAAAAATCTCTCCCCTCAACCTATAAGCCTCACCTTGGGCATAAATCCATCCAATAAAGCCTTTTTGTGCAAACAAAAAGGAGTTACCCGAATAAGAGGTGACATATTTTCTCAAGCTCTTTTGTTTTATTTTCATTATCACCCACTAAAATCTTTTTATTCCATGATTATATAATAAAATTTGTATCCTAAATATATATATATATGTTTTATTCTAATGGTTATATATGAACTTACACACACTTCCATTTAATGGGTAACAAACTTACTGTTTATGTGTACGACGAACTACCGCCTCACAAAATGATGACATTCATTTTTCCTTTACTACCTCTCATGGTTGAGAATTATGATGGAGAAAATGTTTATATTATATATATATATGATATTTATAACATATTTATTATTTTTTAATTTTTATACAACACATAACCTTACGATTTCTATTTTTTATAAATATGATAACATCGTTTGTGGAAGTGTGGACTACCGCCTCTTCAAAGTGATGTGATTTGTTCACACTATAAATGGAACATATAAAGGGTGGTTTTAATAAAACTATGTAAAATATATGAAATACATATGATAATATAATTATAATATACATATATATAATTTATTTTTCATTCTTTTAATATAAAAAAGAAATGAAAGTAGCGTTCGTGCGTACATATGATTCAACTTCTCCATAAACGATGCATTTCATTTCTTATCTCAAAATATTATGGAATATTATAAATAAATATATAATAAATATATATTATATTTAAATCATGGTTTAAATTATTGAGATAATGAAACCATTATATAATTACTAGGAACAACAAATAACAAGTAAAAAAAACTTGAGAAACTAGGCAATTAACACCCGAAATAGTGAAAATAATGAAAGTTTACTAACAAATGGGTAATAAGATATTATAATAAGATCATATATGAAAGAATAAATATTAATATAGTTATGTAATAATTTATTGACATGTTAAAAACTATTATACATGAATTTAAAGGGCGTTCACCCAAAAAGGAAATGAAAGGTAAGGGATTTTCATCTCACTTTTTACATATGTGAGATAAATGTCATATTCACCACTTAATTATTTTGTGTGGTGTATCTAATGACCATTTTGATATATTATTAATCCTTTTATCTTCATGGTATTTAAAACTTTGATTTAATTTTATTATTTCATGAGTCTTATGATTTAAAATGTTTCAAAGTGATATGAGACACTTTGGAATGTTGAAATATTATTTCCTTAAAGAATAATTTTAATGATATTTAAATTAAATTCAAGTAAATTATATGAAAATTGTTCAATAAAACCTTTAATTTTCCTATATTATGTCTATTCACGACCATTTTCAATTATTAGTACCATTTTCCACTCTTTAGTACTTAAAATGTTTTATAAAACGTTTTTAAGAAAACCTGACTTCATTTCTATCTTTAGTTAAAGAACCTGTTTTCTTTTAAAAACCCTTTTTTCTAAAAAGGTTTAAAAAAATGTTTTTAAACTTTACAAAATGATTTATTAAAGACATTTTAACCTTTTTTTCTCTTACCAATGCTCTCAAATGAATGTCCTTGCCGCTTTCTGAACATGGCATTTTTCTAACCTTTTTATTGTGTAAAAGAAATTTTCTTATAACTTGTATGGCATGTACATATTTACCCACAATAATTTATTTGAATATTCCTTTTTCATTTATAAAATGTTACCTTTGAAATATTTTTTTAAAAAAAAGTGATTTTCAATGAAAAGGTTTTTCAAGACAAAAGAATATTTTCCTCAAGAATTTTTTTAAATGATATTTTTATAGTATCTCTATTCATCAATGACAATAACCCTTTGTTATTACTCCACTTGGGATATGTTGTATTAATACCATCCATATTACTCTTATAGATGGTTTATGGTTGATTTGTCCAAGGATAGCATTGAAATCCACTTCCTTGATTCCTTTTAGTCCCCTTGAAATATTCAATTTCCTATGATCATTTGACATTGAATTTCTCCTAAATATATATATATATATATCATTTTTCATGGATATGATTATTTCATGAACCGTATACCATTTTTCATACAATATTTACTTTGAATGTTATTTTATTATTTGGGGAAATATTGATAAATTCATATCTTTTATTTAATACAAATATTTGATAAGGAACATTTTTTTTGAATTAAATCTATTATTCGATATGTGAGGAATGATTTAGACATGCAGTGATGGGTGGCCCCCAGAATTTTCATAGCCCCTTGATGCATTAATAGTCTCATGAGATGAGATTAGTTGAAAAAAAATCCTTTGAGTTTATTTCCAAGAAAAATAGATAGTTTTCTACCCACAGACTTAAATTGTCTTGAGGATAGATCTTGACGATATAGTGGTTCATGTGTCAGATACATGGCGTCAAATAAATTAAGAATTTCCTTCATTTTGATTCAGTTATTATTTATCCATGAGATTTTTTGTCAACATATCTATTGACTCACTTCATTCTCATTTCATTAATTAAATGGCATGTGTTTCAGTTTCATACCTTTCCATATTGATTTTTCATTTTCTAGTCATTTGAATGGAATGTGTTCTAAGTTATTTACCTTTTCACATTGTTTATTCTCATTGATTCATTATTTCTTCCACTGTACTTTACCCTTATCGAGCATTTGAGCTCACCCTTATTATGTTTCCTTTACCTAGGTGTAAAGACCCCGACCCCAGTAGCTCAAAGCCCATGCCTTACTTAATTACATTGGTACTATTAACAAGAGATCACATCACAAAGTATTGAATAGTTTAGTAGATTTGTAAAACTACATACAAAAATAAGTTTTACATTACAACTAGAAATAAAATTCAACATAGAAAATCCATTGGAAACACCCATAAACTCCCAGATTATCCCTCTAAGTCATTCATAATAAACATCTTCACATCCTAGGGAAAAATAAAACTTAAGAAAGGGGTGACCTCAGATGCTCAGTAAGGGTAAAAAATAAAGCAGAATATATCATAAATAATAAGGCATGTTGAATAAATAAAAACACATTCTATTAAAACATAATCATGAGAATGATATGGAAGGAATGAAAACTGATTAAATAATGCCATAAATAATCACATAAGAAAGAAACATAACCATGGATATTCTAATAGTCGAATAATCTCATGGACTAAAAATTACTAGTATCATAATGAGGGAATGTAAAATTTTAGACATCATAATCTTACCATAAAGGGTTCAACCAAGACACCATTCATAAATGGGTAAAAATCCAATCTAGTTTATCTCATAAGACATACCGATGCATCAAGGGGCTATAACGGGCCCAAACCGTCGCATACTAAGTCTAATTCATTCCTCATATGAAAGGGGTGAAACATAATAAATATATAAATTAATATTGATACTATACTATTAAATTTAAATAATACCCCCAATCAGTAAACTTAATTATAAACCATCCAGAGTAATATGGCGAATGGTATCATGATAGTACATCCCCATAAATAATCATAAACCATTAAATATAACATGGTATATGGTAATATAATAGATCAATTTCAATAAATCATAGGATCTAATAAAGGTTTTTGAAATATATGTAAATAATATAATTAAATCTTTGTGAAATTCTTGAGAGAAATACCCTTTTTCTTTGGAAAAAAGAGTTCTTTTGGAAAATCATTTGTATTCGCCATAAAAAATAGATTGTAAACATGTATATCTTAGAAAAAAATGGAATTAAATTATTTGAGGAATGTTAAAATAATAAAATAATATTCATAATGAAATTTTAAAACTTAAGTGAAAACATGTAAAAAGAGTGTTTAACAAACTTTAGAAACAAGTCATTAAAGCAGAAAAAAGATTAATTATTTACATAAAACCAAAAAATATACAAGATATTTTTCACGATAACAAGATTTATTTTATAAAAATATTGGTGTTTTAGAATAGATTATGGATTGTATTTGAAATTGGGTAATAAATCAGGAAGTTCCTTTTAATCGAGCTTGCTTATCACGAAGAATTGAGAAAGGATCCTTATAAAACATGTAACTCCCTATTGAAGAAAGAAGGATTATGATAGGTGGATATCTATATAAAATTAAAATATAATTTAGGAGGATTAAATACAAATAATTAATAATTAAATTGGGTTAAAGAGAGATAAAGATCAACTTGAATGAAAAATGGAGGTTTGGGGAGAATCCCTTACCATATGTCCGAAAGCGTTCAACACTTATAATTAACATCATGTATAATGAAATTAGATTCATTAATAAATTAGTTCAGAACCTATTTAACATGTATTTGATTTATTATAATTTTATTATGTTCAATTATGTACTTTTTTATGAGTTATCATATTTAATTCCGTCGTTCGAAGTGTTCTTTTCCTTGGTTTCATGATTGGTTCACTTGTATACACATATGAAAGATTATGTAAAATAGAAATAGTTTTACAGAATTAAAATTATATGTTATTAATTAAAATACATAAAATTAAATGTTTATAAAATTCATTTGGTTATTTGTGATAATGATGAATCATTAGATAAGACGTTTGTGATAATCGTTTAGATTATTTTGGCGATTTTTTGATCATCACAAACTAGTTTTGTCTCATTAATTAATATTATGTATATGTATTGGTTAAAAAATATTAAATAAGATATAATACATATATTATAATCTGGTTTAATCATAAAAATAATTTTATGACCAGCCTTGAAGGTGGAATTGAAAAACGAAAACATGTCATCCATATAGGAGGTAAATCGACACCTCATAGACGATGTTTTCATTTTTAGAATAAAAGGAAGAGGAGAAGAGACTTGATGATATATTTTACATTGAAATAATAACATCATAGTATATATAAGATATTGGAGTTATCATGCATGTTTGGATAGTTAAGATGAGTAGAGTATAAAAAAGAAAAGAAAGTGAAAAGAAAATAAAGAAAGCGAAAGAGGATTTTACCTCTTGAATTCTTCTCCTTGAGAACCCCCTTAGGGAAATTGGTTTTGGTCTTTTGTTGAGGAAAGAACCTTCTAAAATTATGGAATAGTATTGGTAAGATGATTGGGTATAAATTGGAGAAGCTTCAAAGATTAAGAGTTTTGAGGAGAAGAGGTGGTGAGGGGTGGTATTTATAGTAGATGAGAGGGATGTTTTTTGAATATTTTATTCATTTGTTTATTATTTTGCCTCAAGACTATGAATAGTTTGATCGTTATAAAAAAATATATTAAAATAATTATGTATAGTTTATTATTACGTGCTTAAATCATCCATACAACATCCATGACTCAATGATTCATGTATTTGTTAAATACCGTAAATTATTGTATTTTACTATTCACAACAAATTCAACTATTTTAAAAAAATCCCAAAAATTCACCCCAATAATTTTCAACTTGTAGAATTAAAAAATAGACTCCTTTTTATGAAAATATTTTTCAAAATATGAGAAATTTAATTTTTTAAAAAAAATCATCATTTATTTGAAAAACACCAATTTTAAAATTATAACTGATTTTATAAAAATTTGAAAAATTAATTAAGGTATTATAAAATTATCCTATAATAATAATACAATAAAGTATTAATTTATGAATCTATTTTATGAAAATAATTTTTTATTTTAAATCATTATATTAATTATAAAATCATAATTAAATATTTATAACTTACAAAAATACCAACACTTAATTTATCATTTTTAAAACATTTATTTACTTATTCCAAGATATAGATATATCATATTTTTATTTATAAGATACCAAAATTTTATTTATACTTTCATCGGTGAGGTTACTATTCTATTGGCTAGTTTACTATTCCTAATGGTCACATTGCTATTCTAAAGGTCAAGTTACTATTCCATTGGTATAGGTTCCTTAACTTATAGAAATACCTCTTATTTCATTCATTATTCATTTATAAAGTTTGTATTCTATTCTCTAAGTGATTATATGTGATTTATACTATATGAAATAATTATAAGAAGGAAAAATTCATTGATATAATTATGGGTCATTACATTCTCCCCTCCTATAAAAATTTTATCCTCAAAATTCATAGAATGCCAGCTCATAAAAATATTTGGGTAGTTCTTCATCATAACTTTTTCTGGTTCCCATGTTTCCTCTTCAATTTTATGATTTTTCCGAAGTACCTTTACCACTAAGTCATCCGATTCCTCAGCACCTGTTCTCTAGTGTCAAGAATCCAGATAAGATCTTCACAGTAAGATAAATCTGGTTCCAATTCTATTTCTTCAAAAGTGAAAACATGCATTGGGTCTGGCATGTACTTCCTTAAAAAAGAGATGTAGAACACATCATGAACTTTGGAAATTCTAGGTGGAATTTCCAAATGATAAGCCACAGATCGAATTCTATCTATAATTTCCAAAGGTCCAATGAACTTGAGGCTTAGTTTCCCTTTCTTTTCAAATATTATATCACCCTTGCATAGAGATACTTTCCAGAAAACATGATATCCCACTTGAAATTCCAAATCCTTCCTTCAATTATCAGAATATCACTTTTTCCTATTTTGAGCTACTTTGATATGTTTTTGAATAGTGTTTAACTTTGATGTTGTTTCCTTCACAAGTTCTGGACCTACAAGCTTCCTTTCACCAACTTCATCCCAACAAGTTTGCATACAACTTCTCTTTCCATACAATGCTTTATATGGTTCTATTTGAATACTTGAATGGAAAATATTATTGTAGAAAAACTATACAAATGGTTAATAATGATACCACATACATTAAAAGTCAAGTGATCATGATCTCAACATGTATTATAATGTTTGAATGGTACTTTTAGAATGCTCATCAGTTTGATGGTGACAAGTTATACTCAAATGAAGCTTAGTGTCTAAATATTTATGAATACTTTTCAAAACTTTTGATGTAAATTTTGGATCATGATCAGACATAATTGAAATAAGTACTCCATGAAGACTTACAAATTTATTAATATAGAGTCTTATACGGTGCTCTAGTGGAAAATCCTCCCTTATAGTGAGGAAATGTGCATATTTGGTAAGTCAATCAATAATTACCCATATTGCATTATTCTTTCTCAGAGTCCTTGGTAATAAAGTGAAAAAATCCACTATAATGTCATCCCATTTCCTTGTAGGAATAGGCAGAGGTTGTATGAATCCTATAGGATGTTGTCTTTTATCCTTCACCTGTCAACAAACTAAACATCTTGATACATTATCAATAATTTCCTTTTTCATACTATCCCACCATAAATATTCCTTCAAATATCTATACAAATTAGTGCTAACAGGGTGTATAGAGAATTTTGAGCAATGAGAATCATCTAATAAATCCTTTTTTAGCTCGGGTATAGAGGGAACACATAGCCTCATCCCAAATTTTATAATTCCATCTTCATACACAAAGTCTGCCAACTTCCCATCATTTACAGCTTTAATTTTCTTTTGAATATTCTCATCATCAAACTGAGAAAATTTAATCCTTTACAATAAAGATGTTTGGGAAACCAATTGAAAAATTAATGATGTTTTTCCTTGATAATTCCCATATCCATCTTTTCTAGATCCATATACATAGGATCATTATTAATCCTCATTTTGTTCTGAACTCCACAATCCTTCCTGCTCAATGCATCTGCTACCTTATTCACCTTCCATGGGTGGCAGTGTATTGAAAAATCATAATACTTTAGTAGCTAGAGCCACCACATTTGCCTCATGTTGAGTTATTTCTGTGAGAAGATATATTTCAATCTCTTTTGATCTGTATATATCACATATATTTCACCATAAAGATAGTGTCTCCACATCTTTAGTGAAAATATTACAGCTGCTAACTCAAGATCATGAGTTATATAGTTATGTTCATGAGTTTTTAATTACCTTGATGCATAGTCAATAACTCTATCATTTTTCATAAAGACACAACCGAGTCCTTTCTTTGATGCATCACTATAAATCAAAAATCCATCATTTCCCGATGACATAGTCAAGATCGAAGCATTCACTAATATCCTCTTCAATTCTTCAATTAATTTTTCACATTCCTTTTTCCAAAAAAACTTAACCCCTTTATGAGTAATCTTGGTTAATGGGTTAGCTAATCGGGAAAAATTATAAACGAAACATTGATAATAACCTGCTAAACCAATGAAACTATGTACCTAGACTATATTAATTGGTGTATTCCATTCCTGAAATTCCTTTTTCTTCACATGATCAATTGAGATTCCATCCTTAGAGACAATATAGCCAAGAAAATAAACTATTTGAAGCCAGAATTCACACTTACTAAACTTCCCATATAAGTATTTTATTCTAAGAGTCTCCAGAATAATATACAAGTAGTTCTCATGGTCCTTATATATTTTTGAGTATATCAAGATATCATCAATAAATACCATAACAAAATCATATATATATTACTTGAACACTCTATTCATTAGATCTATAAAAATAGAGGGTGCATTGGTCATTCCAAATGGAATTACTATAAACTCATAATGTCCATACATGGTTCAAAATGTTGTCTTAGGAATATATTCATTCATCACATGCCATTTATGATATCCATATCGAAGGTAAATATTCTAAAAATATTGAGATCTGTAAATTTTATCAAATAAATAATCAATTTAAGGTAGATAATACTTTTTATTTATTATAATAGAATTGATTTCCCTATAGTCAACACACAACCTCATGAATCCATCTTTCTTCTTGACAAAGAGAACATGGGATCCCCATGGAGAAAAACTAGGGAAAATAAATCCCTTATTACTAAACTTCTATAGTTGTTTCTTCAGCTCTGCTAATTTGGCAGTGTCCATTCTATAAGGAGTCTTTGATATAGGCCTTGCATCAGAGATTAAATCAATATAAAACTCAACTTACCATTCTAGAGGATGTCTAAGTAAATCCTCTAGAAATACATCAATATATTCTTGTACAACATGTAAATACTCAATTTGAAGATTTATTTTCTCATCCATAGATGATGTTTTCTCTTCCTACACAAGAATTTCATTCAGTAGATCTACTGGGGGTGGATTTAGATAAGAATGAGATGATGAGGTTTCTGCTCTAAAGATAAGGGATTCTACATCTTCCTCACCAATTTTAATTTCCTTCTTCTTACAATAGATTTTCATATCATATTTTGAATTCTATTCCATACTGATAATTATATCAAATTCAATCATAGGTATGTCGATAAGGTCAGCAAATAAATCATGTTTATGTTTCATAAAGGGGACTTAATGATACAAATTTTTTTGTAATGAGACTTCCCTTAGGATTTTTGATAGAAAATTAATTTATTAAATCAAATGGGAAATGTTTAATTTTCTTGGTAAACTAGGAAGATATAAAAGAATACGATGATCCATAATCAAATAAAGAATTGGCTATGTTTGAGGAAATGATAAATTTAGCTTCCACCACATCATTAGGAACTTCAACCTCAGCCGTTGTGATCATATAATCTTGGACTTGCTCCCTTGCCCTTTTCTAGGGAAAGTTTCCTTAATGATTAGGACAATCATTTTTATAATGTCCCATCTCTTTACAATTATAGTATTGAATATTGGTATCTTATTTCTTTACCTTAAAATCATGGGCTTGGTGGCATTTTTCTACACACTTCTAACAAACTCTCATTCCCTTCAGGCAAGTACTTGGGAGTTTTTCCCACAATTATCACATGATGAAAATTTAACTCTTCCCTTCTTCTCTTTTTCCTTATTTCCTTTTCCATAGTGTTCAATAACCCTATTATTCTCTTTCTTTCCTTTAAATTCATAATACTCAGAGAATTATTTTTCTATCTTGATAGCACATGAGGCTATATATTCATATGATGAGAAATTTTGGGAGACTAGTGCCCTTAAAAGGAATGGTTTTAACCCATAAAATAATCGATCAATCTTACTCTTTTAATTGAATATGTAATATGCAACATGCCTTGCTAACCTTGTAAAGTTTTATTTATACTTAGCAACATTCGCATCTTCCTTTTGACTTAGATTCAAGAATTGTCTCTCCATATCCGCTCAATGTTAGCGAGGGAAATATTTTTCCAAGAAAATCTCCTTAAAATCCTTCCATTCCATGTTTTCTATTTATTTATCCTCCTTCGTGTTTTGAATTAATGACCACTATTGATCCACATCACCCGAGAGATGATAAATTTCCATGACAACCTTCTTCCTTTCATTACTTCCCAGAGCGATACATATTTTCTCTAAGGAACTTATCCATTGCTTAGATATAAATGGGTTTATAGCCCCATTAAATTATTTATGCTGTTATTGTATAAAGTAGTCTAACATTGTTACACCGTGATGTGGATCAGGATGCTCTATGCGAGTAAGTTTATTGATCATAACCTGAGTAAGCTATCCCAGTATAGTTATAAGTTACTCAGCCCCAGTTGCATCTCCTACCCCAACATCATTATCTTTCATAGAAGGGAAATCCCTACATGGGATACATGTGTTGATATAGTTTCCATTCCTTCCACTTGGTTCCATTTCTAAACAATGACATACACTAAATTAGGTTATGGATCATAATGCATAATTTCAAACTAGAAAAACACTTAACATAAATTAAAAATTTATGCATAGATAATCTTATAATCATAATCATGGTTTCTTTAGGGACATATTTACTTTTAAATATTTCAAAATGGTTTGTAAAGAAAATGTGAATTATCCTAATTATATCCCTTGGGAGTGTCAAACTAGGTGCACTGTAAGGCCCGTTGTCGTGTACTAGGTTATGCCGAGTCAGGACCAACTCACCTTATCAGAGTTGTTACCCCTAAGTACATATGCACCAGAACTACGTCCACTTGTAGTATCCAAATAGGGATGTATTTCTAGAAATACCCACATAATATCTACCGTACCATAATTATAGGATGTTCTTCTATGTATATCCTTAAAGTATCACTATTGGAAATGGAGGTTTTCCTAATACCTATGTACCAATGGTTTGCTTAAACTATTGGTGTACATAAATTTTACCAATGGTTTTATTAAACCATTGGTAAAGTCTTGGTAAAAGTATAATCTATACCAACAGTTCAATAAAACTGTCGGTATAAAGTGGTTTTCATGATAATATACCAATGGTTTTTTAAAAACATTGGTAAAGGATTTCTTTCCCAACAGTTTTTAAAAACTTTTGGGAAAGTTTGGCCCCAAATTGGAAGAAGCTCAGGCTCCCCCATTCCATTGGACTACAACACTAAATAGAAGCAGGGAGAAAGATTTTGTTTACCCTACTGCCGAAATTATTCAATCTTCAAAATTTCTCAGTTCATCACTTGTAATCTATAAGTATACCTTCATTTTATTATTCCACATATACTATTTTGGTTTTATGTTTTTATTTCGGTGATGTGGAGAAGCATAAATACTACTACGGAAATCCTTGACTGGGCAGTTGTCTGGTTCAATGGAATTCCCTATTGGTTTGTGAAAAATTTGTATGAAAGCTGGCCCTTTTTTATATGGACTATTAGGTATTTGGATATTTGGACTATCTAAACCCTATATTTAGTCACAGGAATAATAACATGAAATATTTCCCATTCTAATCCTTGATTTTAATTGGGTAGTCCGGGTTTTTTATCTTTTTTGTTTTAGTATGGTTTGGGTGAGAGAAAAGTGAAGGAGAGAAATTGTTATGCCTTGATCTCAAATGGATTATTGAACTATGTAGAGTCTGAGTACTTCGATAATTTTCTAGGAGTTGTGTCTTGTTTTAGTATCTTTTTTTACGAGTGAACATTAAAGGTGAAAAATATTTTGTAATGGAAAATGATTTCATTCAAATGGGGTTGGATTGAAAAAATGGGATTTAATTGAAAATGTTTTCATTTTAAAATTTGGTGAATTCCTTAGTTCTATACTTCTAATATGTAAGTTCTGCACTTCTAATATGTAAGTGATACGTTCATTTTAATGTTCTGCATCTACTATTTTGGTTTTCTGTTTTGATTTGGGTGTGTATGACTTTTGTTTTCTGGTTGATTTGGGTGTGTGTGTTGGGATTTGATAGTGGCCACTACTGGAAATGAGGGTTTTAGGTGGGGAAGGGGGGTATGGGCTGTCCAAGGAGGGGGGGTGTCCAGTGGGGAGGGGGTGTCCAATGGGGGGTGTGGGCTGTCCAAGGGGGGTGGGGGGTGGGCTGTCCAAGGGGGGTGGGGGGTGGGCTGTCCTAGCCACCTCGTACCCCGTGGACACCCCCACCCCTGGAAATCCCCCCACCCCCTGGACCCCTCGACCCCCTTGGATAGCCCCGCCACCCTCGTGGACAGCCCGCCCACCCCCTGGACACCCCATACCCCCTAGACAGCCCCCACCCCCATGGACAGCCCACCCACCCCCCTGGACACCCTGTACCCCTCTGGACAGCCCCACCACCCCCGTGGACAGCCCTCCCACCCACCCCGTACCCCCTAGACAGCCCCACCACCCCCACCACCCCCCCTGGACAGCCCACCCACCCCATGGACACCTCGTACCCCTGGAAAACCCCCACCCCCTAGAAAGCCCCCTGGACACTCGACCCCCTGGACAACCCCGCCACCCCCGTGGACAGCTCGCCCACCCCCTGGACACCCCCGTACCCCCCTGGACAGCCCCACCACCCCCGCCACCCCCTGGACAGCTTTCCCACCCCCTGGACACCTCGTACCCCCTGGAAAACCCCCACCCCTAGAAATCCCCCACCCCTGGACCCCCCGACCCCTTGGACAACCCCACCACCCCCGTGGACAGCCCTCCCACCCCCCTGTACTGCCCGTACCCCCCTGGACAGCCCCCACCCTTGTGGACAGCCCTCCCACCCCCCAGACACCCGCCCAACACCCCCCGGAAACCCCCATCCCCCCGGAAACCCCCACCCCCTAGAAACCCCCCACCCCCTTGACACCCCCGACCCCACTAGACAGCCCCACCACCCCCGTGGACAGCCCAACCACCCCCTGTGGACAACCCTCCCACCCCCTGGACACCCCATACCCCCCTGGACAGCCCCACCACCCCCATGGACAGCCCTCCCACCCCCTTGGACACCCCCTACCCCCTGGACAGCCCCACCCACCCCCTGGACACCCCACTCACCCCCTGGACAGCCCACCCACCCCCCTGGACACCCCTACCCCCTGGACACCCCCTGGATAGCCCGACCACCCCCGTGGACAGCCCGCCCACTTGGACACCCTGACCCCCTAGACAACCCCCACCCCCTGGACACCTCTGACCCCCCTTGACAGCCCTGCCACCCCCTTGGACACCCCGCACCCTCCTGGACACTCCCTCCCCCTTGAGCAATGTATGTGACCACTCAAATTATCTACTAAAATATAAAATTTCTTCGATCTAAAATTTAGTCAACTCCTGAATAATTATCCTCCACAAGTGTACATGATCTTGTACACTCATGTATAGTTCTTTAAAGATATTTTGTTATAAATATAGTATTTTTTTGTCTTTTATATTATGATTCTCACATTGAGCAGTGTGTCAGTTATGGTTTCATATAAAGTGAACAATTATCATTTAATTAAATATATTTTTGATGAAACTTTAATCTTATTGAATTGCTTTTGACGGAATGACTTAAAACAATTATTTTTTTACACAATGGATAGAAGTTGGATGTATGAAACCGATCATATTTCAAGTTATTTTAAAAACAATTTAGAAATATTTTTAGATTTTTCATTTTACAATGCTTTAGATAGTGGTCGCATACACTGACCATGTTCCAATTGTGTTGGTAGACCTTGGTTGAGCCGTGAAGAAGTCAACTACCACATAACCAAATATGGTTTTCAAGCAAACTACTATGTGTGGTATCACAATGGGGAGAAAATGAAATCTCAAATTGATGATGATTCAAATGAGAGGACTGGAGTGGATAATTTGTTATATGAACGATTTCCATTTATTCATCATCATAAAAAATAAAGGATTCCAACCCAAGAAGACTTCGATATGAGCACACATGATGCGTCTAATGAAAATGATGATGTTGTAAGGGTGAAAAAATTGAATTATGCTGCCACGAATCTAGTATATCGACAGTGCGATAAAATTAAAAACCTGTAATTTTTAATCTGATTGTTTCATGGGAAAACTATGTATGGGATTTCTAATACTGTAGTTGATTACATTCTTACATTATTGAAGTATTTACTTCCATATGATATAGATATTCCCTCATGCCACTATATGGCATGGAAGTTAGTTGAGGAACTTGGATTTTCAAGAAAAAAAATTCATGCTTGCCCGAAATATTGCAGTTTATTCTGGGAGGAAACCGCTGAACGAAATGATTGTATAAAATGTGGCACATCACGTTGGAAGTCAAAATCTGATGGAACACCATCCCGCGTTCCATAGAAAGTAATTTGGAACTTTCCATTGATCTACAGAATCCAGAATATTTTTATGTCTGATGAAATATCAATAAAAATGAGATGGCATGATACCGAGAGAAAAAAGACTAATGATGAGTTGGTTCACCCTGCAGATGGATTTGCATGGCAGAGATTTGATGCTCGATATCCTGATTTTTTAGCTGATGTGCATAATGGAGGCTGGGTCTTTCATGCGACGATTTTAATCCATTTGGGTAGATGATTACTTTTCATAGCACATGGCCAGTTTTTATACACATTTATAATCTTCCCCCATTGTTGTGTATTAAAAAACCTTTCACTTTCATGAGTATACTCATATCTGGCCCTTCTGATCCTAACAATGATATTGACTTATACATGCAACCTTTAATAAAAGAGTTGAAACTTCTTTGGGATGTGCGTGTGTGCACATACGATGCATATTCAAAAGGCATATTTCAGATGCGTGCTGCACTTATGTGGACGATCAATGATTTTCCGGCTTATGAAATGATATCTGGATAGAGCACAAAGGGAAAACTGTCATGTCTTGTTTGTATGAAGAATACACGATCCAGAAGACTAAAACATCGCTGTAGTTTTAGTTTTATGGGACATCGATGATTCTTTCCAATGGACCATCCATATAGAAATAATCGTCGAAGATTTGATAATACCACAGAGACCAATGATCTACCTCAACATATGTCTAGAACTGATGTTCTTAATGAATTGAAATATTTCAGTTTTTCATTCAGGAAGGGTCAAATGAAATCTAGAAAGAGAAATAATGTTTCCACTGAAACCTGTTACAATTGGAGGAAGAGGATTATCTTTTTTGATTTTCCTTATTGTTCAACCAATTTGTTAAGTCATTTCTTAGATGTAATGAAAATTTAAAAGAATATATGTGAAATTTTTCTTTTGATACTTCTAAATGTTAAGGGAAAGAAAAAAGATGATTTATATTCTCGATGTGACTTGGTGGATTGGGAAATCAGACCAGAATTGCATCCTGTGCGTATCAGTGAAAATAAATGGCAAGTTCCATGTGATTCTTATGTGATGAAAACTAAGAAAAAAAAAACAATTTCTGGAAGTATTAGAGACTATTAGAGTTCCTAATGGCTATTCAAGCAACATATCTAAACGGGTCAACAGAAGAGAGTTAAAGCTAAAATCTTTGAAGACTCATGATTATCAGATTCTTCTACATGATTTGATTCTAATAACAATCCGTTATATTTTGTCCAATAATGTAAGGGTGACCATTATTCAGTTATTCCATTTGTTTAGAGATCTTTGTGCTAATAATTTTTCCAAGTTTTTCTTGAAAAAAATGTTGACAAATGTCCCATTAATTTTGTGTGAGTTGAAGAAAATATTTCCTCCATCATTTTTCACATGCATGTTGCATCTGATTGTCCATATTCCCACTAAAATACTTCTTGGAAGACCTGTTTATTTTTGTTGGATGTATCCAACTAAAAGAAATATGTACACATTAAAGTCTTATGTTTGAAACAGGAATCATCCCGAAGGTTTCATCGTGAACGGTTACTTGACTCAAGAATGTATGGATTTCTGCTCAATGTATTTGTCTGATCTTACTACAATAATGAACATACCAATGAGAAATGAAGAAGAACAGTATGAGAAAATTGAACCCAGTTTTCCATCACTTCCTCAAAATATGAGGAGTTCTTGGATCATATACATTGAAGACATTAAGCCTTGAAGAGTGGGAGATGACACATCACACAGTTTTGTTAAACTGTGATTTGTTCGATGACTACATTAGGTAACTAAATTGAATATGTATGTCTTACATATATATCTTCTAAACTACTCATATTTTTTTATCTACAGGGAATATAAAACATTGATAAATAGAAATCACCATTCTTTATCTTTGAGAATGAGGGAGACTTTTCATAGCAAAGAGTTTTCTGCTTGGTTAAAATTGAAGGTAAAAATATTACTGTTTAAAATAATTAAATCAACATTTAATTAAGTTTAATATTCATTTATATTGCAGGTATTGAGTTTTCCTACTGAATTTGTCTCTGAGGAAATAAGAGCTTTGGCTTTTGGTCTTAATACCGTGGTTAGTGACTGTAAATCAATTGTTATCAATGGATATAAATTTATTGTCACTGAACAAGAAAAGAACATGAGAACACAACATGATGGTGTTATGGTTACTGCCAAAACAGATTGTTATGCCAGTTCATCAGATAGTAGACCGTGATTTGAAAATGTGGGTTATTATGGAGTCGTTGAAAAAAATAATAATGTTGGATTATTACTCTCATGGACGAGTCACGATGATGAAATGCTATTGGTTTGATTCGATGATGAGACATGGCACATTTATTGATGATTTTGGATTTTGAGTAATTAATATGACTCGAACTCTTGATACCGAAGAACCATATGTATTGGAATCAATGGTTAAATAAGTTTTTTATGTCAATGACTAACTTCGACCTGAATTTGGTGTCATAGTTGAAGTAATTCCAAGACATATTTTTGATGACGGTGATGATGGAATTGACACCATCCCTACTGCCATTAGAACCAATCCATTTATTTCTTTTGATGAATCCAATAGCTCAATTGTCAGAGTTTACTGTGAACCTGAAGTTGTGGTGGGAAATATATAAAATCATCCATTCATGTTCTCAATTCTTTTGGTTTACCTCGAGTTGGGTTGTTAAGGTTGGTTCTATTCAAATTGATTTAATATTGAAACCTGCATCATCTACCTGAGCTAAAGAAATTAATTTTTTCCTTAATTTTGACAATTGCTTTTCCCTCTCATGTATTTTGTTTTTTGGGTTACACATTAGTTATCCTTTTCTATTTACTTCCATATTTGTTTTCAAATGCAGGAAATGAAACCAATTGAAGAGAGGCGATGAAAACAGATTATGGAAAACAATCGTCGCATGACCGAGCTGGGCATTCCACCAATAGTGCCTACAGTGAGTATTTTATTTCAAATATATTTATTTAAATTATATATAATGTCATGTGATTAATTTTTTTAAACATTTTTTCAGGATCCATTTACTAGGCGACATTTATTTTATGAGCAGCCGAGTAGTGGTCCTAGTACTCGGGGTGTTCGTACGAGGGGGGGTGGTATGGGAGCTAGACGATCTGGTCGGCGTACCCGATTAGACCCTGCCCCTCCCACTGACATACCATCCATCCCACATTCTGATCCCGGTGTGCTGTTTGGGACACTTGGGATATTTAGGCCTCCCATGTTTTCACCACCCTTTACATCTGACCCTCCTCACCCATCTGTACCATATCCGATGATGATTCCCACTCCCCATCCAGAATTTGGCCAGCCATCCCTGTCATCTTCTTTTACTACTGCTTCGATCTCTCCGGGCTTTTATATTCCATATTATTTGACTTCTACTCCACCAGAGTCTGTCCCTGCGGAGCATACATTGGGACTCAATCCATCTGTATAGGGTGTTCCTTCAGTTTCTATGGATCCATTGGCGCCCATTGACCAGACTACCACAGGTATACTTATACAACCCTAACAAATTGTTACACCATTATTTATTTTCATTATAACATGTATTGATAAAATATTTGTTTTTATTTCATAATAGATACATCTACTGATAGGAGGTGGGGGCGAGGGCGTACACACATGCGTGCAGTGTGGAACCGCCGCATGTAGTTGATAATGGACTACAATGAAGATAGTCAGATGATTGAAAAATCAGGGCAGCAATGTCGGAGTTTTTTGGAGACACTTTACAAATACTCCGACATCATTTCTGTCGGCCCACTCTCATAGAGACAACTGCCAAATGAAGTCAAGGATAAAGACTGGGTAGAGATATGGGTAAAAAAAGCAGTTGTATTTAATGCAATATATTAATTTTTGTATTTATATAAATTAATATTTTGGTTTCAACTGTGGTTTAATTTCCCTGATGGTAAGGGTGCATGGCCAGCACGTCTAAAGGATTTTGGAGAGATTTGGAGAGCTTATAAGCATGAGTTGTACATTGGATGGCGTGATAGATTGGGCACAGAGTTGGAGGCGGTCCCTATCATGGATGATTTTCCATTAGAACAGTATTGACAGATGATTACTCATTGGGCGACTAGTCAATTTACGGTATTAATCAAATTAGAAGTATTTAAATGAAAATTTTCATGTTTTTCATTAATACTAATTATTGAATTTTATTTAGGAGGCATCTGGAATAAATAAATAAAATGTTGATGCTAAGAAATACGTCCACACATTGGGACGTACTATGATGCCAGATCATGAGAGACAACTGGTATGATAGTTTATAACCATTCTTTATGACTTGCACTTTCTATTGCTTCCTCCGTAATTTATTCAATTTCTAAAGTTGTTATATAATTTTAGTTATGAAATTAATGTTTTTTTGGTATACTATTTTTAATTATGGTTTCCTACATCCAATGTCATTGTAGAGGCATAAATTGAATATAGAAGGATGTGTGCCTTGAGAAAAACTATTTTTCTCGAGTAGAAAGAAGAAAGATGGAAGTGCGGTTGATGAACCGACTCATCTCAGATTGTAAGTTTTAATTTGTATATTTAAAATTTTAATCTCTATTTTATAACTTAATAATCTATTTATATTTGGAACAGGCTGCTTTAGAGGCCCTTGATGCCCCAGAACCTGACAATTTTGGGCCAAACGATCACTTACACAGGTTTTGGTAGATGAGCACCCTGGTAGAGTACGTTGTCATCCTAGGAAGAGTATAGTTCCAAAGAGGTATTGGACCTCCTCAGGTACGAGTTGTAGTGCCACCGAGTTACAGTATGTTAAGGTATAGGAAAAACATGCTGAAAAAAGGGCCACAAAGATGGTAACACAGTCTACTATGGCAAACACTGCATTTATGAAACTGATGGAAGCTTTACGTCCAACACTTCTACAAGAGGCCAGAACTGCTTGTGAGGAATATATGTCATCGATGCGATATATATATGGTGCACCAGGTGGTAGTTCTAGTGGTTTTTGAGATGATGGTGAGGAGGAGGCCGAGGCGGAGGAGGAGGAGGGTGAGGAGGAGACCGAGGCAGAGGAGGAGGGCGAGGAGGAGGTTGAGGCAGAGGAGGAGGGTGATGAGGAGGCCGAGGCTGAGTACGAGGGCGAGGAGGAGGTCAAGGAATATGATGGATACGATGATGGGGATGAAGGTGAGGGTGAAGATTATGGTGATGATAGTGATGGTGATGAGGGATAGATTGATCCATTACATTTTTGACCGATATTACTGACCTTTGATGTTTATTTATTTTTTGTGCCTGAATATATGTGTGATTAGGTAGGTCATATTATCTTTATTTTTTAATCTATAAATAATAAAACTTGATTTGATGATTTTCTGTGAAATCCCCCTATTTTAATTAAATTGTAAATTTTTAGTGGAATTTAGAAAATTGGTGGTCTGATTAGAAGTTGATATAATGAAATTATTTTTTTAACCTTGAAATAATTTACTTAGAGAATATGTAAATACCATTCCATGAACCCAGGACAGCCCCCAGATAGTCCCCCAGATAGACCCCCGGACTGCCCCCCACCCTCCTCCCTGGACCCCAGACAGCCCCCCCGGACAGCCCCCCCCACCCTCCTCCCTGGACCCCAGATAGCCCCTCGGATAGCCCCCCACCATCCTCCCAGGACCCTAGACAGCCCCCCAACAGCCCCCCGGACAACCCCCCACCCTCCTCCCTAGACCCTGGATAGCCCCCCTGGACAGCTCCCCAGACAGCCCCCCACCCTCCCTCCTGGACCCCAGACAGCCCCCCGGACAGCGCCCCAGACAGCCTCCCCACCCTCCTTCCTAGACCCCGAACAACCTCTGGACAACCCCCTGGACAACCCCACCCTCCTTCCTAGACCCATGACAGCCCCCACCCTCCTCCCTAGACCCCAGACAACCCCCCGGACAGCCCCCCACCCTCCTCCCTGGACCCCGGACAGCCCCCCAAACAACCCCCCAGACAGCCCCCCAGACAGCCCCCCACCCTCCTCCCTAGACCCCAGACAGCCCCCGGACAGCCCCCCGGACAACCCCTCGGATAGCCCCCCACCATCCTCCCTCCACCCCGGACAACCCCCCGGACAGCCCCCACCCTCCTTATACCATTGTGTATTCAAGTAAATGAGACTCATATACCTTATGTATAATGCTATTACAAGTTGATTAAATGTTATACCTCATGTTATATTCCTTTTATTTCCTTTATGTTATTCTATGAGATTTATACTTATGCATAGATAATGTATATTTTTTATACGAAATGGTTTGGCCTAAATGGCAGGCCTTGCTTGCCAAGCTTACTAGCATGGGATATTGGAATGTCATGGATGATATGTAAATGTAGGCATATTGATTTCACATGCCTTATTTTTATTTCTATGATCATGAAATGTTATTTAGGATTATTTCATTTTTGTATGTATTGAACTATATAAATTCCTTGGTAAGCTTATTTACTCATGCTCATCAAATGCATGTGAAATGGACATCATTTTAAGTGAAAAAAACAACTGACATACAGAAAACTGACCAAAAGCATTCGGATTCTGTTTAAACTTTATGAAAACTATCCATGGGTCACATGTGACATGTAAGAGTCAACCTCGCCTCAATCCGAGCTGCGGTGTGGCCGGTATCACTCTAACTGTCTCTCTTTTGTTTAAAATGGACATCATTTTATGTAAAAACAACTGGCATATAGAAAACTAACCAAACACATTCAGATTCTATTGAAACTTTAGGAAAATGATCCATGGGTCATATGTGACGTGTATGAGTCAAACTCACCTCAATCCGAGGCATGGTGTGGCCAAAACCACTCAATGTGTCTCACCTTTATTTGAAATGGAAAACATTTTAAGTGAAAACAACAACTGGCATACGGAAAACTGACCAAATGAATTCAGATTGTGTTGATAATTTATGAAAATGATACATGAGTCATTTGTGACGTATAAAAGTTAACCTCTCATCAATTCAAGGCGTGGTGTGGTCTACACCACTCAAAGTGTCTCTCTTTTGTTTCAAAAGGACATCATTTTAAGTGAAAACAACAACTGACATACAGAAAATTGACCAAAGGAATTCATATTCCATTTAAATTTTATAATAATTATCCATTGGTCATATGTGATGTGTACGAGTCAACCTCACCTCAATCCGAGGCACGGTGTAGCCAACACCACTCAAAGTGTCTCTCTTTTGTTTAAAATGGACATCATTTTAAGTGAAAACAACAACTGACATACGAAAAACCAACCAAACACATTCGTATTGTGTTTATACTTTAGAAAAACAATCCATGGGTCATTTGTGATGTGTGAGAGTCAACCCTTCCTCAATCTGAGGCACGGTGTGGCCAACAACACTCAAAGTGTCTCTCTTTTGTTTCAAAAGGACATCATTTTAACTGAAAACAACAACTGACATATGGAAAACCAACCAAAGGCATTCAGATTCTGTTTAAACTTTAGGAAAATGATACATGGGTCATATTTGATGTGTATGAGTCAACCCTTCCTCAATCCAAGGGTCAGTGTGGCCGACACCACTCAAACTGTCTCACTTTTATTTGAAATGGACAAGATTTTAAGTGAAAACAACAACTGGCATACGAAAAACTGACCAAACGCATTTATATTATGTTTATACTTTAGGAAAATGATCCATGAGTCATTTGTGATGTGTATGAGTCAACCCCACCTCAATCCAAGGTGCGGTGTGGCCGACACCACTCAAAGTGTCTCTCTTTTGTTTTAAAAGGACATCATTTTAAGTGAAAACAACAAATGACATGCGAAAAACCAACCAAAGGCATTCGTATTTCTTTGAAACTTTAGGAAAACGATCCATGAGTCATATGTGATGTGTACGAGTCAACCACGCCTCAATCCGAGGCACTTTGTGGCCGAAACTACTCAAAGTGTCTCTCTTTTGTTTAAAATGGACATCATTTTAAGTGAAAACAACAACTGACATATGGAAAACCAACCAAATGCATTCTTATTCTATTTAAAATTTAGTAAAACGATCCATGGGTCATATGTGATGTGTAAGAGTCAACCCCACCTCAATAAAAAGCGCAGTGTGGCCAGAACCACTCAAAGTGTCTCTCTTTTGTTTAAAATGAACATCATTTTAAGTGAAAACAACAACTAACATATGGAAATCCAACCAAATGCATTCAGATTATGTTGAAAATTTAGGAAAAAGATCCATGGGTCATATTTGATGTGTAATAGTCAACCCTGCATCAATCCGAGGTGTGGTGTGGCCGGCACCACTCAAAGTGTCTCTTTTTTGTTTAAAATGGACATCATTTTAAGTGAAAACAACAACTGACATATGGAAAACTAACCAAACGCATTTGGGTTATGTTAAAAATTTAAGAAAATTATCCATGGGTCATATGTGATGTGTATGATTCAACCCCGCCTCAATCCTAGGCACGGTGTGGCCGGTATCACTCTAACTTTCTCTCTTTTGTTTAAAATGGACATCATTTTATGTAAAAAGAACTGGCATACGGAAAACTGACAAAATATATTCAGATTGTGTTGATAATTTAGAACAACGATCCATGGGTCATATGTGATTGTACGAGTCAACCCCACATCAATTCGAGGCACGGTGTGGCCGAAACCACTCAAAGTGTCTCACCTTTATTCGAAATGGAAAACATTTTAAGTGAAAACAACAACTGGCATACAGAAAGTAGACCAAACGCATTCAGATTCTATTGATACTTTATGAAAACTATCCATGATTCATCTGTGACATGTATGAGTCAACCCTGCCTCAATAAGAGGCATGGTGTGGCCAGTATTACTCCAAGTGTATGTATTTTGTTTAAAATGGACATCATTTTAAGTAAAAACAACTAGTATACGGAAAACCGACCAATCGTATTCGGATTCTGTTGATACTTTATTTTGGGGTTATTAGCTTCTAATTTATGAATTAAATCATGTATGTGTTATAAAAAATGAAATTCTGTATGTATTCTTAATTCTGTATAACCCACCCCCTAGACACCCCCACCCCAATGGACAACCCCCACCCCTGGACACCCCCACCCCCCAGGACACCCCCAACCCCTTGTATGTCATATTATATATGTGTTATATATAATTCAGAATTATGTATGCATCATAATTCATTTTGTATGTGTTATTGATTCATAATTCACAATTCATTACATAATTCATTCTGCATGTATTCAATTGAGAATTCAATTATGAATTCTGTATTACATAAGGTAATTGGGTTCATATACATGATTATAGTTGTGGTACATTACATGGTTATAAAGGTATCCTATTTTTATGTGCTTTTGTGTGCTATAGCAGGTGTTTCTTTTTCTATTAAGAGTGTATGCAGGTGTATGTAGTTAAGTGTGAAGTGGAGGAGATTTTAGGTGGCTGGTCTGCCAAATTCTGGAAATACACTATACCAACAGTTTACTAAAACCATTGGTATAGTTCTGTACATATTTTTACAAATGGTTTTAGTAAACCGTTGGTAAAACATGAAAATGATAGTATTCCAAATGGTTTTACAAACTGTTGGGAATACTCCTATATACCAATGTTTATTTAAACCGTTGGGAAACTAGGATTACATTGCCTTTCCCAACAGTTATACTAAAACTATTGGTAATGGGATATCCCGATTCCTTACTTACCAAAAGTTTTCCAAACCATTGGTATATAGTATACCCATGGTTTGGCAACCTTTACTAATAGTTTGAAACTGTTGGTAAAGCCTTAGTTTCTAGTAGTGTATATCTTAGGGTTATGTTCCCTGATATTTTTTTTTTCTAAATCTAGTTTCCAAGGTTTTTACTAAATTTTCTCTAATACCAACTATAAATACCCCAAACCTAGTAGCCTAGATCTGGTGCCTTACTTAATTACACTGGTACTATGAAAAATATATCACATCCCAAAGGATAGAATAGTTTAGAAGATTTGGAAAACCAGATACAAACATAAGTTTTACATTACAACTTCAAATGAAATACGACATAGAAACTTTATTGGAAACACTCATAAACTCCTGTAATATCCCTATAATTCATTCATAATAAACACCTTCACATCCTAGGGAAAAATAAAACATAATAAATGGGTGATATTAGATTCTCATTAAGGGTAAACAATACAATATAAGCTATCATAAACAATAATACATGTTGAATAACTAAAAACAAATGCTATTAAAACATAATCCTAAGCATAATATGACAGGAATGAAAACTGATTAAATAATGACATAAATAATCACATGATAAAGAAACATAACCATGGATATTATACTAGTCTAATAATATCATGTACTAAAAATTACGAGTATAATAATGAGGGAATTCATAATTTTGGACATCATAATCATACCGTCAAGTCTTTGTCCAAGACACAATTCATAAATGGGTAAAAAATTGGTCTAGTTTATCTCATGAGACTTACCGATGCAGCGAGGGGCTATAGTGGGCCACACCTATCACATACTAAGTCCAATTCCTTCCTCACATTAAAGGGATGAAATATAATCAAAATATACATTTATATTGACACTAGAATATGAAATGTAAATAATACCCCTAATTAGTAAACATAATCATAAACCATCTAGAGTAATGTGGTGAATGGTATCAAGATAGTACATCCCCAGAAATAAACATAAACCATTCAATATAATATGGTATATGGTAACATAATAGATCAATTTAAATAAATAATAGGATTTAATATAGGGTGATTAAATATATGTAACTGCTCTAATAAAATCTTTGAAAAATTATTGAGAGAAATACCCTTTTCTTTGGAAAGAAGATCTCTTTTGGAAAATCATTTTTATTCGTCATAAAAATTAGACTGTAAAAATTTATGTCACAAAAAAGAAAATGGATTGAAATTATTTTATGAATATTAAAAGAATATTAATACTAAAATTTGGCAACTGAAGTGAAAATATGTAAAAAGAGTGTTTAAGAAACTTGAGAAATGAGCCACTTCAGTGCGATTTAAGGGAAAAATATAAACAAGTCTTTAAAGAAGGAAAAGAATTAATTTTTTACATAAAACAAGAAAAGAGATAAGATATTATTTTATGATAAAAAGAGTTATTTTATAAAAATATTAGTGTCATAGAACAGATTATTTAGGGTACTTGAAAATGGGTAAGAAATCAAGAAGTTCCCTTTAATTGGGCTTACTTATCGAGAAGAATTAAGAAAGGGTCCTTATAAAACATGTAACTACACATAAAAGAAAGAAGGATTATACTAGGTAAATATATATATAAAACTATCACATAATTTAGGATGAGTAAATAAGAATAATTAATAATTACATTGGGATAAAGAGAGATAAATCGTAACCCAAATGAAAAATGGAGGTTCGAGGAGAACCCCTTACCTTAGGTCCGAAAGCGTTCTTCAATTATACTTAACATACTCGATAATGAAATTAGATTCATTAATAAATTATTTAAGAAAATATTTAACATGTATTTTATTTATTATAATTTTATTATGTTCAATTATGGACTTTTTTATGAGTTATAAGATTTAATTTCATCGTTCGAGAGTGTTCTTTTCCTTGGGTTTCATGATTGGTTCGCCTGTATACACGTACGCAATATTATGTAAAATGGGAATAATTATCTATAATTTAAATTATAAGTTATTAATGAAAATATATAATATTAAATTTTTATATAATCCATTTCGTTATTTGGTGTGAGGATGAATCATTAGATAAGATGTTAGTGATAATCGTTTAGATTATTTTGGCGGTTTTTTGATCATCGCAAACTGGTTTTGTATCATTAATTAATATTATGTATATATAATAGTTAAAAAACATTAAATAAGCTGTGATATATATATATTATAATATTTTTTAACCATAAAAATAGTTTTATGGCTATCCTTGAAGGCGGAATTGGAAAATGAAAACACATCATCCACGAAGGTGGTAAATCGGCACCTCACAGACGATGTTTTCATTTTTAGAATAAAAGGAAGAGGAGAAGAGACTTGATGAAGATTTTCCATTGACATAATAAAATTAAATTATATATATGATACTGTAGTTATAATTCATGTTTGGATATAGTATTTGAGTATAGTATAAGAAAAGAAAAGAAAGTGAAAAGAAAATAATGAAAGTGAAAGAGGAATTTACCTCTTGAATTCTTCTCCTTGAGAACCTCCTTAGGGAAATTGGTTTTGGTATTTTTTTGAGAAAAGAACCTCATAGACATGGGGAATAGGCTTGGGAAGATTATTGGGCAGAAATTGGAAAATCTTAAAGGATTAAGAGTTGTAAGGAGAAGAGGTGGTGAGGGGTGGTATTTATAAGGGAGGAGAGGGGTGTTTTTTGAATATTTTATTAATTTGTTTATTATTTTGCCTTAAGACTACAAATAGTTTGAGTTTTGTTAGTAAATATATTAAAATAATGAATTATAGTTATATATTATGTTCTTACATCATCCATACATCATATATGACTCAATAATTCATGTATTTTCTAAATACCGTAAATTACCGTATTTCACTATTCACAAAAAATTCAACTATTTTAGAAAAATTCAAAAAATTCACCCTAACCATTTTTCAATGTGTAGAATTAAAAAATGGACCCAATTTTATGAAAATAATTTTCAAAATATGATAAATTTAATTTTTAAATAAAATCACCATTTATTTGAAAAACACCAATTTTAAAATTATAATTGATTTTATAACACTTTGAAAAATTAATTAAGGACTCATGAAATTATCCTATAATCATAATAAAACAAAGTATTAATTTATGAATATATTTTATGAAAATAAATTTTCTTTTAAATCATTATATTAATTATAAAATCATAATTAAATATTTATAACTTACAAAAATACCAACACTTAATTTATCATTTTAATACATTTATTTACTTATTCCAAAATATAGATATATCATATTTTTATTTATAAGATACCCAAATTTTATTTATACTTTCATAGGTGAGGTTATTATTTTATTTTCCAACTAGTTCTTAGTGTCACATTACTATTCCAAAGGCCAAGTTACCATTCCATTAGTATAGGTTCCTTAACTTCTAGAAATACCTCTTATTTCATTCATTATTAATTTATAAAGTTTTTATTATATTATCTAAGTTATTTTATGTGATTTATAATATATGAAATAATTATAAGAAGTGAAATTTCATTGATATAATTCTAGGTCATTACACCAGGATTCCCTAAAGTGTACTAAGAAAGATACACAAGGGTACGCTAGAGGGAATAAAGTTATTATACTCAAAAGGGAAAAAAACTATGTTGTAATTAGTGTGTTAATTTGTATTACAAGACTCATGTATGTATCTAGATTACCAAGATTACTAAACAATTTGGTCCTTTGGGACACAATTTACTTGTATCTTATGTCAATGCAATTGATAGCAGACACCAGCTCCAGGGTTACTAGGGCCGGGTCACTATAGTTGGTATCAGATTAAGTTTAGTAGCAACATTGGGAACTAGATTTAGTAAAATATAGATTAGAGAACATAATCCTAAAGTAGAATTTGAGGATAAGTATAGAAGAACATCCTAGATTTTTTTACGGTAGATATTATATGGGTCTTTCTATAAATACATCAATGTCTGTATACTATAAGTGCACATAATTCTAGCACAAATATACCTAGGGGAAACAACTCTGACAAGGTGTGTCAGGCCAGACTCAGCATAACCTGGTACATGAAAACGAGCCTTACTACACACCTTAATTGACACTCATAGAGGATATGATTAGGATAATTCACATTCTCTTTATAATCCATTATAATGGATTTGAATAGATAATGAATATTAATATCCTAGGTTAAACCTGAGGTGTCTTAGATTGAAAATAACGTGTCATGGTTTAGTCATCCTAAAAATTATTATATAGTTTTTCCAACATGATAATTTATGATCACAATATGGTTTTTTGTTTTAGTAAATTCCCTATTGTAAAAGATAAACCCTAGACTATGGAAGGACCTATATGGAAATAAATGGATGAAGTATTTATGTATTGATCCAATATTGAAAACCTTAGTTAAAATGTTATTTTGTGATTAAAATTATTTCAAGGATGTCCATCATATTTATTTTGGAAATTATATCAATATGATTTTAGAAAAGGACAATCTATATGCCAGGTGACAACCCATTAATCCTGGAAAGGCCGTAGGACTTGAACCCATGACCGAAGGATGGTAAGGGTTTTGTGCTTACCACTGGCCTACGTGATGTCCTGATTAAATTTTAATTGTTTTTAGTTAAAACATCTGATTAATAAATATTAATGATGAACCTGTAGTGTTTCTTTTTTAGGTTTAGAGATTAATGACTTAACCATATTATCTTTGTAGAATAGTTAGATACAAATTTAAAGACTTTTCACTCATTTATGGGCCTTATGATCCGTTAAATGTTTATTTTAGTGCTTTATGGATCAAAGTTAATTTGTGGATATCCATTTCTTAAAGTAAGGATTTGATCGAAGCACAACAAAAAGATGGAATTTTTCATATGAAATTAAAAATTATCATGTAAGTAAATTTACTTATATTCTTAGGTGGTAAAGGAATTTATAAAAATGAAGAAAAGGGTCTTAATTTTTTTTCATAATACCTTTATTTCTTTCAAACCAATGGTCTTTGAAATCATCATTGATTTATGACTTTGTGGCCCTCAACTCTCCATTTATCATTTATTTGTTTGTAATTTATGACCTAAATAAATCCCTATAAATATTTATGCTTTTCCTCTAAGTCTATATTTTTACTCTCTACTAATGTTCTCCTACGTAGAAACCTAGTTATATGTTAGTCCATGTGACCTTTGTACTTCCCATTCTCTCTTTTATAGAGGATGTCTTAAAAAACCTTCACATGATATGATATTTCAACATAGGAAATATCAAATAATTTATTACCAATATCAAGTTTAAATTGCAAGGACACAATTTATTTAAGGTAGGGAGAATGTAACGACTTGAAATTCTAAAGTAAGAACATTGTATTCGATAGCATGTATGAAACAAAACACCAAGCGCGTAAGGGAATATAATATCCCAAGACTTTACAATATATTTACTATTTTAAATAAATTCAATATATGATATAACTTGCAATTAATGTTATATTGAGTTAGGTTATGTCTCACACAATGAAAACTTTCTTCGATATTTTATGTTACATTCAAGACTGAGTTTTACCGAATAACAATATATAATTAAAATATTATTATTTAATATAATAATATATAACAGAGCCGTTAAATTATAGGTTGTGAATAAGATTAACTAAATTATGAAAATATATGGTTTACAAAAATATAAGATTAATTCATAGGTTACCAATTAATTAGAAATTAATATAAGAACCAATTGAATATAAAGGTAATGTTTTTTATAGAAAACTATTTGTATGCCCAAAAAACTATTTTATCCTAATAAATTAAATTAAATAAAATTAGTGAGTTATATTAATTTAATACATATGTTATATATTCAATCAAATATTTTTGATATTCATCCAATAGATTTGTCAGTCATGAGATAAGAACAAACTCAATATTACACATAAAAATCAATATATTTATAAAGGTACTTTTACCACCTTTTAATGGATAAACTATTTTAAATACAATTTTTGGAACTTTTATAAATCTTATATGTCAAAATAAAATTAATCTTTGAAATAGGAACATAAAAAATATTTTAGGGTGAATTTTTGGTATTTTTCTGTGAAGTTTCATGTTTTGATGAATAGTGAAAAATACTGAATTTTAATTCAAAATTTCTTTTTCATATAATTTATTTATAAGGTTAAATTATATTTTAAACTTCTTTTAAAGTTTAATTAGAGAATGTTTTTATTAATTAATCCAATTTATGTTTTTTGAATCAATTTTACTTTGAAATTGGATATTAAAACATCTCAAACTTTTGAACGTTTTTACTTTAAAACCTGCATTGTCGTCCCATATGTGGGATTAAATTTAAATTAATTTCTGCCAATTATGTGATTAGAATTGGAAAAATGGGTTACATATTTTTAATCATCATAATTTATAATTTATAATAATTTCAACCTAGTTTTTTACCAAAAATATTAGTGAAATTAATTAAAATTAATTACGATAATTAAGAGGAAAATTAGCTTAACAAGGGATTAAACCTTAATATTAAGGAAAAAATGACCTATAAACTTGTCGAAAATATATTTTATGGACATATTTAGACCCTATCATACCTTTTATCTAATTTGGTTCATTATTGGATCCACTTTTAATAGGAAAAACATGGGTGGAATTCCCTTTTCAAAAATTTACAAGAGTGACACTCCTCCTCCACTATAAAAAGACACTCAACCCTCCCAATTACTAACACATCTCAAGACACTTTTGATCAACTATTGTATACTTAAATAGATTATAAAAATATCTACCCTAAACCTAGAAGCATTACCTTGTTAATAAATCCATCCAAGGAATACCTTTAGTGCAAACCAAAAGGT
Organism: Viscum album; assembly: GCA_963277665.1. Classification (NCBI taxonomy): domain Eukaryota; kingdom Viridiplantae; phylum Streptophyta; class Magnoliopsida; order Santalales; family Viscaceae; genus Viscum; species Viscum album. The sequence goes on from OY728157.1 coordinate 1,783,170,103, forward strand.
GTTACCCAAATAAGAGGTAACATCTTTCCTCAAGTTCTTTTGTTTTATTTTCATTCTAAACCCCATAAAATATTCTTATTCCATGATTATATAACAAAAAAATTATCATAAATACACTTATAGGTTTTTATTCTAATTTTTAGGCCTTCACTTACACACACTTCCATCTAATGGGCAATGAACTTACCGTTTATGTGTACGGTGAACTACTGTCTCACAAAATGATGCCGTTCATTTTTCCTTTACCACATCTCATGGTTGGGAATTATGATGGAAAAACTGTTTATATATTATATATATGATATTTATAATGTATTTATTCTTCTTTAATTTTTATACTATTCATGAACTTATGATTTCTATTTTATATAAATACGATAACATCATTTGTAGAAGTGTGGACTACTACATCCTCAAAGTGATGTGATTCGTTCACACTATACAAAAAATGTATAAAGGATGGTTTTAATAAAAATATTTAACATATATGAAATATATATTATACTGGAATTATAATATACATATATATCATTTACTTTTCATTCTTCTAATACAAAAAATAAATGAAAGTAGTGTTCATACGTACGTACAACCTACCGTCTCCATAAAAAATGCATTTCATTTATTATATCAAAATATTATGGAATGTCCTAAATACATATATACTGTATATATATGATATTTAAATCATGTTTTACATTTTTTTATATGATTAAACCATGATATAATTAATAGAAACAACAAATAATAAGTCAAAACAAACTTGAAAAACTAGGTAATTAACACCTGAAATAGTGAAAATAATGAAATTTTACTAACAAATGGGTAATAAGATATTATAATAATATCATATATGATATCATAAATATTAATATGTTTATGGAATAAGTAGTAACATGTTTAAAACCATTATACAGGATGTTAAAGGATGTTCACCAAAAAAGGAAATGGAAGGTAAGATATTTTCATCACACTTTTTATATTTGTGAGATAAATGTCATTTCACCGCTTACTTATTTTGAATGGTGTATCTACTGAACCTTTTGTTATATTATTAATCCTTTTATATTAATGGTATTTAAAAATTTCATTTAATGTTATTCCTTCACGAGTCTTATGATTTAAAATGTTACAAAGTGTTATGGAACACTTTGGAATGTTTAAACATTATTTCCCTCAAGAATAATTTTAATAATATTTCATTTATATTAGAGGAAATTATATGATAATTATTCAATAAAACCTTTAATTTTACTATCCTATAGTTATTCATGACATTTTTTAAATATTATTACCATTTTCTACTCTTTGGTACTCAAAATATTTTAGAAAATGTTTTTAAGAAAACCTAACTTAATTTCTCTCTTTAGTTGGAGTACCTTTTTTCTTCTAAAAACCCAGTTTTCTAAAAAGGTTTTGAATAAATATTTTAAACATTTCCAAAATAATTTATTTAATACATTTTCACCCTTTTCGTCTTTTACCAATTCTTTCAAATGAATCTTCTTTTCACTTTCTGAACAAGGCATTTTTCTAACCTTTTTACCGTGCAAAAGGAATATTCTTTTACCTCATACGACATGTACGAATTTACCAAACACAATTTATTTGAAGCTTAATTTGAATTTATAAAAGGTTAATTTTTAAATAAAATGTTTTAAAAAGTTATTTTCAAAGAAAAAATTTTCCAAAGAAAATGTTTTTCAAATGGTTTTTTAAAACTAAAGGATATTTTCCTCAAGAATGTTTTTAAAAGATCATTTTATAGTATCTCTATTAATCAACAACAATAACCCTTCATTATTAATAAATTTTTATATGTCATATTGATACAATCCTTATTCCTCCTTTAGATGGTTTATGATTAATTTTTATAAGGAAATTATTGACATTCACTTCCTTGATTCCTTTTAGTTCCCTTGAAATATTCAATTTCCTATGATCATTTGACATTGAATTTCCCCTAAACATCCATATCATTTTTCATGGATATGATTATTTCATGAATCATATACCATTTTTCATATGGTGTTTACTTTAAAAGTTATTTTATTATTTTGGGAAATATTGATAAATCTGTATCCTTTATTTGATATAGATATTTGATAAGGAACATTATTTTTGAATTAAATCGATTATTAGATATGTGAGGAATACTTTGTACATTCAGTTATGGGTGGGGCCTGCAATTTATATAGCCCTTATATGAATTTATAGTCTCATTATATGAAATTAGTTGTTAAAAAACCCTTCTAGTTTATTTCCAAGTAGAATATATGGGTTTCTACCCACAGATTTAAACTGTCTCGAGGATAGATCTTGATGGTATAGTAGTTCATATACCAGATACATGGCTTCCAATAAATTAAGCACTGCCTTCATTTTTATTCAGTTATTATTTATCCATGAGATTTTGTGTTGACATATCTTTGTATGAATTTCATTCTCATTTCATTGATTTAATGGAATGTGTTTCAGTTTCCTACCTTTCTATATTGATTTTTCCTTATCTAGTCATTTGAATGGAATGTATTCTCAGTTATTTACCTTTCTATTTTGTTTATTATTATTGATTAATTATTTATTCCACTTTAATTTACCCTTATTGAGTATTTGAGCTCACACTTATTATGTTTCCTTTCATTAGTATTCCCTAAAGTGTACTAAGAATGATATGTAAGGATACACTAGATGGAATAAAGTTATTATCACCAAAAGAAAAAAACAATTATGTTGTAATTAGTGTGATAATTTTTAATACAGGAATTATGTATGTATCTAGTTTAAAAATACTATTAAATAGTTTGATCCTTTTGGATGCGATTTATTTGTATCTTATGGAAATGTAATTGATAGAGGACACCGTCTCTGGGATTACTAGGGTTGGGTCACTACAACCTAACCCAAAATAAACCAAATAACCTAACACAAAATTAACCAAATGACCTAACCCAAAATGAACCAAATTACCTATCCTAAAATGAACCAAATCACCTAACCTAAAATGAATAAATGTCCTAACCCAAAATGAAGAAAATGTCCTAACCAAAAAATGACATAACGCACAAATGAACTGAATGACCTAAATAGAAATAAACCAAATGAACTACATAAAAAATGGAATAACCCAAAAATGAACCAAATGACCTAACCCAAAATGACCTAATCTAATATATGACCCAAATTACCCAACTCAAAATAGACCAAATAACTGAACTCAAAAATAAATTAACCCAAAATTGAACAATTTTTCTAACCCAAATGAACCAAAATGACCCAAATCAAAATGAACCAAATTTTATAACCAAATGAACAAATGAAAAAATATTCCAAAAGTATAACCCAAAAATAAACCATACAACATAACCCCAAAAATGAAAAAAATAATGAATAACCTTTATGATAAATTGTTTTAACAAAGTTTTGTATTTGTTAACAACTAACCTTTTTGTATAAGAATGTTTTTTTATTTATTAATTTGACCCAATAAATTTTAATGAGTTCTGCAAGAAAGTTGAAAGTTGATGAAAGTTTGAACCCAAAAATAAAGGGGGAGAAAATTTTGGTTTTTACAAAAGTTGTTTTTTGACTCATAGGATCAGACTGAGAAGCACTAAACATAGAGTATCGGACTGAGAAACAGTAGATGAAAAGGTGGTTAGAAAGATAAAGTTTTTGATCGAATGCACCATCGGTCTTGGGTCCATCGACATGAAGTTCAAGGTCCATCAAACTTAGAGTTTTTTAGAAAAACAGAAGTTGTTGTTTTAAGAAGCCATATTTTTACTAAGGAGTTTTGAAAGAAGATTATGAATTTAGGAGTTAGAAAGGTTTCTTTATTTTTAAAATAAATCAGATGATGATTTTTGGATTATGGAGTTCTCAAAAACCATGAAAAATATCATGATAAAAGTTTTTGAATAAATGGAGGAATCATAATGATTTTATCTTATCCATAAGTACAAGAATCATTATATGAAATAAATTAGACTTAGAATTTGTTAGAAAGACAGAAGTTGTTGTTTTAAGAATCTATATTTTTACTAAAGAGTTTTGAAAGAAGATTGTGAAGTTAGGAGTTATAAATGTTTCATTCTTTCTAAAATAAATCAGACGATGATTTTTGGATTATGGAGTTCTCAAAAACCATGAAAACTATCATGATAAAAGATTTTGAAGAAATAGAGGAATCATAATGATTGTATCTTATCCATAAGTACCAGACTACGAAGTTTTTAGAAGTCATAATGTGTAAAGTTTATGATGTTTGATGAATTTAAAAGTTGTAGATTGGAGAATTCCATCCTAATAAAAATTCTATTGTAATGATAATCCCATCGCTATGAGTATTCCATCAGACTGACTCTGAGAAGGAAAGATGATCAGAGTGACTCTAAGAAGGAAATTCAATCAGACTAACTCTGAAGAAAGAAATACAGATCATAATGAGATGGTAAAGAAATCTATATTCTAATGAGTTGAGAAAGAAATGTATATCATAATGAGATGATAAATAAAGGAAAATCATAATGATATGAGAAATAAAGGAAGATCATAATGAGCTAAGAAAGAAGGAAAGATCGTAATAAGATGAGAAAGAAAGGAAGATTACAATAAGCTGAAAAAGAAAGGCAGATCGTAATGAGGAGAGGAAGATGAAGCTGAGGAATATCCATCACATTGAATCTAAAGAAGATACACCATATTGAATCTGAGGATGTTACATCGGAATGAAGAAATGATATAAATTCTGAGAAGGATGATTATGAAGAAGACTCAAAAATAATATTTCAAAAGTTTTATGAAGAGTTTAAGAGTCTAAATTTGAAATTCAATTTTTCATAAATCTATAAGAAATCAGTCATGTTGAAGTTTAAATGTGAGTGTTTTTCAGATCTTTGAAATTTGAGGAAGTGGGGAAAGTTTTCATGTTTCACACTCTTGTTTTTATGAGTTTCCTATAAACATTTCTCAGATCAATTTTACTTTGTAACTTTTTATTTAGAGCAGAAAAGTTGAAACACTGCATAATTATTTCGAAGTATTTTTTTTCTGGACTGAGATATCTGAAGAAGATCATACTTATGAAAGTTTTTTTACCAAGCTGAGGAAGATCATATTGAATATTTGAGAAAAGTTTGAGTATTTCAGATTGAGATTGAACAACATCGTATTAAGTCAATCATGATGAGTCAATCAGACTAAAGAATATCAGATTTAGATTTTGATCAGAGTTTGAGTAATGTAGATTATGAATGAGTTCATCATACTGAGTCCATTAGACCCAGTCTCATCGGATTGAAAGAATCAGATCCAGAAAAATCATAATGATGATCCAGATTGAGCTTTTGTGGAGTAAATTTAACAAAGAATTTATTCTTTTTTAGATCAATTGTTTTGTAAAAAAATTTGTAAACTAATGGGATTTAGTATAATATTTCCCATTAGTATATAAAATGTGTCTAATGAGAGTTGACACAAGTTGTATTCACTTATTGATAATAGTTAATTTTCATAGACCCATGGAAGTGTCTATGATAAGGATGTCGGTTCTAAAATTGTGGCCGAAACTTGTAAATATTATATGATTTACTTGATTTCCTAATTTTTTATGAATGAGTATTTACAAAAAGATGATAAAGAAATAAATTTTAACAAGTTTCAGGTGTTAAGTTTTAATTTTTTTTGAAACTTATAAATGTTAAAAACTGATTTAACCCCCCTTCTCAGTTGTTATTCGATCCTTTGGAATTTAAATTGGTATTAGAGCTAAGTTTCTCTTGTTTAATCCTTATCGTGGATAATATCAATTCTATAAATATTAGAGGAATTCTGACATTTGTTGGAAAAAATTATTATGTATGAAAAAATAGGATTATTTCTTATCTCCTCTCTCTTAGATTGGAAGTTATTGATGTCGCTATAATTGGTTTTACACCTATTGAGAAAGATACTCCCATGATGTTTGGTGATAAGATAAATATATAATTTTATGAAAAAGATAGAAATTCCATCCTTATGTCCTTATTAGAAAATGTTTATTAGAAGGTGATGGGTCTCAAAACTTCAAAAAGTAAGTGGGACAAACTCGAAAGTATTTTCGAAGGGAATACTAAAGTTAAGGAAGAAAAGTTACAAATTTGGAATAGTAAGTATGAAGATATCATAATGAGAGATGAAGAAACAATTGATGAATGATTCACCAGATTAAATGAAATTGTTTACAACATCAGAGGATTTTGAGATGTCCTGGAAGATTCTACAATTGTGAAGAAACTTATGAGAAACTTTCCAGACAGTTTTGATTATAAAGTTTCTTATTTAGAAGATAAGGATGATTTTTCTCTTGATTAATTGCATAAATTTCTTATTTCTTATGAAATGAGAAAAGGTAAAATGTTCAAAAATAAGATGAAAGATGAAATATATTTTAAATCCATGAGAAAAATGAAAATATAATATGATGAAGATGTTGATCCTTATGACTATGAAGATAAAGAGTATGATGATTTAAATGAAAAAAATCACATCTCTTATATCCAAGAACTATTATAGAGGAAGAGAAAATTATAGAGGTAAAATTATTCTCAAATTTTTTTGAGTGTGGTGGAATCATAAACTTTACTATGAATTCACCCAAGAAGAAAGTTGGTGAATATCGAGATGATTTAAATGAAAAACCTCAATGGAAGAAGTGAAAAAAAATGATAAAGAAGAAAATTCATCCAAAAAATATAATAATAAATTTACTATAAACAGGAGAAGTATGTTGAGTAAGAAAGATGAATCAGACTCAATTGAAAACAATTGTTTAGAAGATGAAAGTTCAGAAAAGGTTATAACATTCATTGAAAAAGTATAGAATGTCAAAGAATCCTCAAACAATAAAGAATATGGAGGTGAAGAATCTTATAGAGAGTATCATCTAAGAATATAACTTCTTATATGTCTTGAGAAAAAAAATCTCTCAAGAAATAAATCATAGTAATAAAGAAACATTGTGAAGAAGTCTATGAAGGAAGAAAAGATTTCATCAAGTCGGGGGAATAATAAATTAAAGATATATTAAGTTATGAACTTATAATTGATGAACATGGAAATATGGTTGAGTATCTTAGTAAGAAGATGGAAGATAATAAAGAAGAAGATAACAAGTTTCAATAAAAACTTCTTGATTCCAAAAATACCTTGAGAAAGATGAATGTGAACTTAAACAAAAATTTATAAGTAAAATATGAGACATTCAAAGTTACTGAGAAATCTCAAATCAATAATTAAGTGAAATCCTCACCCACCAAAAATAATGTTTTATCTGATTTTTCTAATATTTAAGGTGATAAGAAAAATGTTTGGAATGTTGGGGTTGAGAAGGGATGTGATAAACCCATCACATATACAAAAGTTGAAAAATCATTTGATAGGAAATATTCTCCATGCCCAAAGTTTCTTAAAAAAGAAATAATTTATCAACCTCAACAATGTTTCTACAGATAAAGATCTTACTTCGATAGAAAATAAAGATTTGATGGTTATTTCTAGTGCTGTGGAATCTATGGCCATAAGGCTTATAATTTTTGGCACAATTTATCTCTACCCAAAAGAAGGTTTGAGTAGAGTGGAAGAAATAATTAAAGGAGGATGGGTAACTTTCCTAACCCACAAGAATTTAGAAAATAAAAAACTCAAGATGTTAGAAAAATTCTAACAAAAAATCAATTTGAATGTCTAGAAGAAGTTTTTGAAAGATGTGATCAGGATGATCATCATGTTAAGATATGTATGATAATCCTCCCGGAACAAGTTTCTTATGGTAGAAAAGAAAATAAAGTTGGAAATAAGAAAGTTGAAGAAAGAGATTTTGTTGTTGAGACAACTTTAAAAGAAAGTAAAAGGAACAAAACATGGATAATTAATAGTGGTTATTCTTCACATATGACATGTGATATAAAAAAATTAAAACATATTGAAAGTGATGATGGAGGAGTAGTTACTTTTGGTAATGATCTTTCCTTAAAAATCAAAGGAATCAGAATAGATGAGATTGAAGAAGAAAAGTTGAAATCTAAGGATTTTTTTTGTTAATGGGATAAAACATAATTACTTAGTGTAAATAAAATTTCTGATGATATAAAAGAAGTGATATTTAGAAAATAGTTTTGTGTTATCAAAAGTGTGAAAGATGGAGAAGTTATTACAAAAGGAGAAAGAACTAGTGGGAATCTATTTCAGATTGGAGAACTTAACAACTAATGTTATCTAAGTGCTAAAGATGATAATAAGTTTTGGAACCAGAGACTTGACCACCTTGGGTAGAAAAACATGAACAAACTTTTTAAAGTTGATGATGACTGTTATTTTCTAGAATTTAAAAGAAGCGATGAAGATGTTTGTGTTACTTTTCAGAAATGGAAGATGACTAAAAAATTCATAAGAGAGTTGAGATTCAGTCTACCAAGCCTCTTGAACTTATTCATTCCGATTTATGTGGGCCGATGAGTCATCAATCAACAAAAGGAGATTTATACTTTATCATTTTTAGTGATGATTTCACTCGGATAACAAACATCATGTTTATGAAACACAAGTCGGAGGCTATGGAAATGTTCAGGTTTTTCAGAAAAGATATTGAAAAAGAAATGGGGGATTATATAAAGTAATTGAGAACATATAATTGTACTGAATTCACAAGAAATAATTTTGAAAACTATTAGATAAAACACGGTATCAAGCATCAGTATAATTCTCTATATACTCTAAAAAAACAAAGCATCAGAAAGAAAGAATATAAGTTTGATGGAAATGGGAAGAAGTATGTTAATAGAATATAAACTTTCAAAGTTATATTAAAGAGAAGTTGTTAGTACTATTGTACATGTTTATAAAAGATGTTTTTTGAGACCAGAAACCAATAAAACTTCTTATGAAATGTGGTATAACAACAAAACTTTTTTAAAGTACTTCAAAGTTTTTGGAAGTCCATGTTTGCTTAAAATAAAAGATCTAGATTAGGGAAAGTTTGATGAGAAATATAAGGAAGGAAATTTTATGGGTTATTCCTCTAATTTAAGAAGTTACAAATATTGGAATAAATGTTTACAAAAGTTATTGGACTCATATGATATGAAAGTAATTGAAAATCAAAATTCTTTAACAAATTTTGTTGATAATGATGAGAAGGATAAACTGGATATTTTCAACAATAGTGAAAGTATGTAAAAACATTATTATAAAGATTTAGATGAATAATGTGATGAGGAAAGTGAAGCTGGGAGAGAAACTTTAAAATTTCCTACCTTACAAAAACATGATGAGTTCAAAAACATTATTGAAAATTATAAAGCTTCAGTTCAAAAAAGAATAAATTTGATATTAGAAAATCATACTTCACTTATCTCAAAATTTTAACCTAAATTAGTTTCAGAATCTATTGAAAAAAATAATGGGTGGATGCTATGAATAAAGAATTGAATCATATTGAGGAGAATGAAACATGGGAACCTGTTCAATGGACATAAAATAAAAATGTTTTCAGAAAAAAACTAGGTTTATAGAAACAAGTTCTATGAACATGGAGAAGTTTCAAGAAACAAATCTAAGATTGTTTATAAAGTATATTAATAGGCGGAAGGTGTTTATTTTGAAGAAAAATTTTCCCCGTTGTAAGATTAGAATCTATTATAATGTTTCTATCAGTGGCTGTACATCAAAATTACAAAGTTTATCAGATGGATATAAATCCATCCTTATTAAATGGTGATATTGAGGAAGAAGTTTACATTAAACAACCATGTGGGTTTCTACTTGATGAGGATGAAAAAAAAGTTTGTAAATTAAAGAAATATTTGTATGGATTGAAACAATCCCCATGTGCTTGGTATTCAAAACTTTATTTTTTTTTGAAAATGTTAATTTTTTCTAAAGGAAAAGTTTATAGAAACTTATATGTGAAAGATTTTGACTCTAAAACTCTAATTGTAATTGTTTATGTGGATGATATAATTTTTATAGGGATATATAAGATGTTTTTAAAACATTTTATGAAGAAATGAAGAAGAATTTTGAAATTTTAATGTTGGGAGAATTAACTTTCTTCCTTGGCTTATAAGTTCAACAAAAAAAATACATTTTCTTATCTCAATAAAAGTATGCTAGAGAATTGTCAAATAAGTTTGGCATGTCAGAATAAAAATATGTCTCTACTCCTATATCTGTGAGAAAAAAGTTGAGTAAAGATGAGTTCGGAAAAAATTTGAATCAGAAATATTTTTGGAAGCTGATAGAAAATATAATTTACCTTACAACCTCAAGACCTGATATTAGTTATGCTGTGACTTTTTGCATCAGGTATCAAAGTAATCCAAAATAATCACATATGTTGGAAGAAAAAATAATTTTGAGATATTTCAAAGGAACAACTTCACATGGTTTGTTATAGAAAAGAAATAGTGAGATGAAGTTTCATGGTTATACTGATGCTGATCAGGATGAAGATTGTAATGATAGAAAATCAACCTTGAGAGAAACATTTTTCTTTTTGTGAATGTTGTGTATGTTGGAATAGTAAGAAACAAAGTTCAGTAACTTTGAGCATAGTGGAATCAGAATATGTTGTGGCTACTCAGGATTATAATCAGATGTTTTGGATGAAAGTTTAGCTAGAATATTTAAAAGTAAAATTTTTTAAACCATTGAAGATACTTTGTGATAACTAGAGTGCAATTGATCTTTCTAAAAATCCTGTCCAACATTCAAGATCAAAACACATTGATATGAAGTTTCACTTTATAAAAGATAAAGTTTCTGTTGGAGATATTTTTCTAGAATATATCTCAATTAAGTATCAAATTGATGATATATTCACAAAGAAAATTCCAAAAGATATATTTGTGGAATTAAGGCTGAAACTTCATGTTTAGACACCAACCATGACTTCCTAATCCTCATAAGGAAGGAACCCCACCATGATTTGGATTATGTTGAAAAAGGGGGAGAGAAAGAAACAACTTTGTACTTTGTAAAAGTTTTTACTTATCTTTCTTTAATGAATCTGAAGTTGTAGTTATCATAAAATAGGGTAGATAAAAAAAATTGAGAGGAAAATATAAAAGTGAGGGGGAGTTTATCTTTACATGGACACAATTTTTTTTGCCACCGAGGTATTGAGTTACTTCAATAACATTACTTTATCCAGTAGTGTGGTGTTAAGACACTCACTTTTAAGTACGACTATATTTTGATAAAAGTAAAAAAATTAAGTTGTTTACAAAAGTTGAGTTTTGAAAAATTTATGGGAGTTTAAAAAGTTTTTAACAAGGGTTGTCAACAAATATAAAGGGATAGATTGAAGAACATTTGTGATAAATTATTTTAATGAATTTTTTATATTTGTTGAAAACTAACCTTTTGTATAAGAATGTTTTTGTTATTTAGGAATCAGACCCAGTCCATCAAAATGAGTTATGTAATAAAGTTGAAAGTTGATAAAAGTTTGAACCCAAACATAAATGGGAAGAAAAGTTTTTTTTAAGAAAGTTGTTTTTCAGACTCAGAGTATTGGACTGAGAAACACTAGACATAGAGTATCAGACTGCACAACACCAGATGAAAAGGTGGTCAGAAAGATGAAGTTGTTGATCGAACACACCATTAGTCTCAGGTCCATTGGTATGAAGTTCAAGATCCACCAGAATCGACATTTGTTAGAAAGATATAAGTTTCTATTTTAAGAATTCATATTATTGCTGAAGAGTTTTGAAAGAAGACTGTGAAGTCAGGAGTTAGAAAGTTTTTATACTTTCTAAAATAAATAAGATAATTATTTTTTGATCATAGAGTTCTCAAAAATCATGAAAACTATCATGATAAAAGCTTTTGAAGAAATGAAGGAATCTTAATGATTGTATTAGATCCAGAAGTACTATACTCAAAAGTTTTTAGAATTTAGAATGTGTAAAGTTGTAGAGTGAATAATTACATTATAATGATAATTCCATAGTAATGATAATTCCATCATTATGAGGATTCCATTATACTAACTCTGAGAAGGAAAGACGACCAGACTAACTGTGAGAAGGAAAGTCAATTAGACTAAATCCAAAGAAAGAAATGCATATCGTAATGAGTTGAGAAATAAATCCAAATCGTAATGAGCTGAGAAAGAAAGACATATCATAATGATCTGAGAATGAAATCCTGATTGTAATGAGATGAGAAAGAAAGTTACATCATAATGATATGAGAAATAAAGGTAGACCATAATAAGCTAAGAAAGAAAGGAATATCATAATGATCTGAGAAAGAAAGGCAGATCGTATTGAGCTGAGAAAGAAAGGCATATCGTAATGAGAAAAGGAAGATGAATCTAAGTAAGATCCATCATATTAAAGATGAGGAAGATACATTATATTGAATTTGAGGAAGTTAAATCGGACTAAAGAAAGATTATAAAGTCCAAGAAGGATGATTACAAAGAAGACTCAAAAATAATATTCTTGAAGTTTTATGAAAATTTGAAGAGGTCAAAATTGAAATTCAATTTTTCATAAATATCAGAGAAATATGAGAATGATTGAAGAATTCAAGTTAAAGTTTAAATGCGAGTGTTTTTCAAATTTTTGAAATTTGAGGAAGTGGGGAAAGTTTTAATGTTTCATGCTCTTGTTTTTATAATCCACCTATAAATAGTTACTGAAATCATTTGTAGTTTGTAACTTTTTATTAAGATCAGAAAAGGCAGATCACTACATAATTCTTTCCAAGATCTTTTTTTCTGAATTGAGATCTCATAATAAGATTAGACACCTAAAAAATTTGTTTAATGGATTGAGGAAGATCATATTGAACGTTTGAGCAGAGTTTGAGTTATGTAGATTGAGATTGAACAAAATTGTATTGATTTAATCGAATTGAGTCAATCAGACTGAGTTTTTTAGAAAATTTTGAGTAATACAGATTGTGAATGAGTTCATCGTACTAATTCAATTAGACCCAGTCTCATCAGATTGGGAGAATTAGATCTAGCAAAATCAGATTGAGGATCCAGACTGAGCTTTTGTGGAGAAAATTAAGCAAAGTATTTATTCTTTTATTTTGGATCAATTGTTTTGAAAGAAAATTTTTAAATTGATGGAAGTCAGTATAATATTTCCTATCAGGATATAAAATGTTTTTAATGGGAGTTGGCATAAGTTTTATTCACTTCTTCATAAAAATGAATTTCTATAGACCCACGAGAGTGGCTATGAAAAAGATGTAGGTTGTCACACTGAGGCCAAAACTTGTAAATATTGTTTTATTTACTTGATTTCCTACTTTTTTATGGATGATTATTTAAAAAAATATGATAAGGAAAAAATATTAATAGGTTGTAGGGGTTATGTTTTAAAAAGTTTTGAAACTTATAAAATTTAATAACTGATTCAAACCCCTTCTTAGTTTTTATTTGATCCTTTGTAACTTTAAATAGCCTAACCTAAAATGAATCAAATGCGCCAACCCAAAATAAACCTAATGATATAAATAAATAACCTAATGACCAAATGAAAAAAATAACCAAATGACCAAATGAAAAAAATAACCAAATAACATAACCAAAAAAATAAACCAAATGACCAAATGAATGAATAAAAAAATGACTAAATAACCAAATAACCTAACCCAAATTGAATTGGACCAAATTGAGCATACAAGAAGAAAACTATATCAATCCAATAATCATGATAATTAGTATGTGTTTATTTTTTTATGACATTAGTACTAAATTTCTAATTAAATGTATGTTAATTTTCCAATACGGAAAATGATAAACATTGAAATGATACAAAGGAAGTCCACATGAGAGAGTTGGGAATTTCTATGGCCCCCCCTGTTAGTATACTTTTTCATATATATATATATATATATGAATTAAAAAACATGTAATGTCACATCATTAATCATGTTTTAAGTTTTATTCAGGTTCTACCATCAAGGAGAAAATTATTCTCCATTAGTGACCTACCTATAAGTTTGATGGGGGAAGGCACTAGAGCTACCCAAAACACTCATTATACCCGATCACAGCTAGATTGTTCACTATATATTCCATCTACCATAGTTTCTTATCTCATAGTTCCCTTAGAGGCATCAGGGATATTCAAACTACCTATACTGCCACTTCCATTTTTATCTAATTGGCCTATTAATATATCATTTCTATATTAGATGATAGATATTGATCCCCATTCCTATTATCATTTTCCATAAATGTATATTCCACCGCCTCCATTTCCTACTTCTCCATTCTTTTCGAGCTTTTAGGTTCATTCTCCTTCAAAATTTTCTCTAATGCCTTTAGATCATCCTGAGCATACATTAGACCCCCTAACATAGTTTACCAGTCCTCCATAGCTTAAGGATCCATCAAATCCCACAAATTATCATACCTCCGATATATCTATACAACCCTATTAAATTTTGTAACCATATTTTATTTTCATTATAACATGTATTAATTTAATATTTTTATCTTATTCCTTCATAGTTAGATATACCAATATTAGGCGGCATGGGTGGAATCACATTCATAAAGTGTGGAATCGCCAGACACAGGTGATGATTGAGTATACTGAATATAATTAAATGATTAGTAAAACTAGGAGATAATGTAGGATTTTCATGGAAATGCTTTCCAAATACCGTGAAATCATTCCTAAGAAACTAGTTTCCTAGAGACACTTTGAAAATGAAATAAAGGATACTGTATGAGATAAAATATGGGTACGAAAATTTATTAGATTAAATTTATATTATTATTTTATTTATATGATCTAATATTTTAGTAGCAGCTTATATATAATTTTCCTGATGGTGAAGAAATGAGGGATACATGGCTAATGGAATTGATTATTCTATAAAGAGAATATAATAATGATCTATATAATGGATGGAGTGCTAGAGTTGGATTTAATTTAGATGGTATACCAAACCTCAATGAGTATCTAGTAATATAGTACCAAGACATGATTACTCATCGAAAGAGTGATGAGTTTAATGTATTATTCAAATTTAATGTTTTTTTATTAATACCAATTACGACTTATATTCATACTTCATTTATTATTATTTCCTTTTATTTTTCTGGAATCATCATAAAAAAAGGATGCTATAACGTATGTCCACACTTGGAATAACTACTATGTTGGAGCATGAGGGACACCAAGTATATCTCATGTACAACTGAGTTTAATTAGGTACTAATAGAAATGAACCAAACCAAATCAAACCTACCACACATGACATGAATTTTCAAGAATAAAAAAAAGTGAATTGAATTGAATTAAACTGAAAATTAACAAACCAAAAAAAACTGGCATGAACCAACTATATTAAGGAAGAACTAAACCATACCAAATCAAATTAATATGAATCATCCAAAATAAAAATAAAATGACATGATGTAATAAAAATATACATAAATTGAACAAAACTGACATGAATTGAACTCAACTAACTTGACCTAGCTCAAATCAAATAAAAATGAATAAAATTGATCTATACCTAATAGAATAAATTAGAATTTAATTGAAATGAATTAAATGAGTATAAACTGAACTGAAGTTAATCAAACTAAATAAAACTAAATAAATTTAAAATAAACCATAAATGTATAAATTTAATATGAAAATTTTAAAAATTCTACAATTTGTAAACTATTTATAGTTTTTAAATAGTTTGTAAATTGATTGTAATTTTTTTTATAAATTGTTTAAAAATAGTTCAGAAAAATGCTTGTAAATAGTTTTTAAAGTGTTTATAAATAGTTTTACCCGGAATATGACTCCAAAATTCAAATTCAAAACTCCAAAATCAATATATATAAAAAATTAAAAGTTTTAATCATTGAAAGTTAAAATGAATTATATTTTAAAGATTATCCATCCAAAACCTCAATATCCCTTAGAATTCAAATCTAACCCGACACCATCAATACCCAAAACCACAATTCTCATCTCAAGACTACCAAATACCATCCCAATCAAATATTCAAGATAAAATACAAATTTTTGAACCCTTAATTACCACAATTCAATCTATATGTCCATTAAATTAGTCATTCATCAAAGAAGGTACCTCCCCTTTCCATTTATACCCCAAACATCTATAAAAAAGGGTTAAAATACAAAATAACAACCCAAACAAAAACAACCCCACCTAATTCCATCCAAGTTAACCATATATAATGGTTTCATCCTAAATAAACCATTCAATACATAAAACCCAAAATCCATACTATCCTTCCACTTAACATAAAATTCTAAAATTTCATCTTCAAATCAAACACAGCCTAATAACTCAATTCCCTATCAAATCAAGAAAAACCAATATAATCACAACTAAAATAAACCATAGAAACAAAAAAACCAATCAATTAAAAACATATCAATGGAGAACCATAACAACCATGGTTCTAACCACACAAAGATCAACATCTCAAAATATATATATTAATTATACTAAACAAGTCATAACTAATAATACAGAATAATATTTAAATTATAAATCATGTGAACACCTTTTATTTAAATCAAAATCATGGGTTTTAAGTCATACAATCATTTAAAATTATAAATTTCACAAATTCACCCTTTTAAATTAAAAACCAAATAGTAAAAAGATTATATAAAGATTTGATTTATCTCAAAAAGTTTCATAACACTACCCTTATACACCTTAATCTAGTTAAATTAAATAATTAACTCATTTTGAAACAATTATAACGTAAAAAAAATTTCTTTTTCATCACCCAATATCCAAAAGATTAAATTTTTTTACAAGCAGTTTTTCATGAGTAAAATAAATCATCAATAAAATATTATTGAAGAATGTTTTCTTACATTCAATTTCATTTATAGTGGGTGTTAATAAACATAGAAGGGTGTGTACCTCATGTGAAATTGTTTTTCTTAGGAAGAAAGATGAAATATGAGAGTACTATAAATGAATAAATGCAATAAAATATTATAAATTTTATTCTAGTACTTAAAAATTTTAATATCTATTTTATAATTCAACATCTCATTTATAATTGTTAACAACATGATTTTTATCGTCACCAAGCTGTGTAGTGGAAGCGGATAGACTGGGGTTTTAATTTTTTTTATCATTGGTTCAATTTCATAACATCATATCCGATGATACACGACTTGATAATCAACTTGAGGATACTATATGAAAGGATTTAAGAATAGAAAATTAAATCGATCCATTGCCTTGTTTGAATTGTTGAATCTAACGTGTTTTACTCTTTTCTGATGAATGTTGTATGAATAACCTGCCTTTGGATCCATCTAAATAATCCAAACATGCTTCAAGAGTCTTTTGGAGTCTCAAACATTGGATTCTGGGTATTAGTGTGAATTACTGATGAATCTTTTGACCTCCTAATGATCACCACAACACAATCCCTTTGATCCATGTAGGAGAACTTGGATCTATTACTTGGAATGGTAACTTATCTCACTAGGATGTGGGAGAGATGATAGAGTAGCTATTGAATTCGAGTGGATAAACAGTCCACCAAATTTGAGCTTGTTTCGACTTAAATAGCTAGGTTAAAACATTCAGAAATTGCACTAAGGCCCCTGAATCTATATTACCTACTAAATAAGCCATCAACCACATCTTATGATCTATTAATAGTTTCATAAACATTATTAATGTTTTAATCACTTACTTGTAATGTAATAAATATATTATGTGATAAAATAAAAGTCATTTACCTAAATCATAACACTCACAAATATTAAATGAACCTTGAATATTAAAATAATATTCATTCGTAAAATATTCTTTCTTTTATTCACTAAATAAATTGTGAATACTATTAATAAATAAATTTAATACAAATTATTATAAACTTGAATAATATAAATTTATTTATTTCATGTCAATCGTTCAAACCTAAATATTACCTAGACCCTATGGTGGGGCCCACCATAATCCTAAACTCTTATTCATAAGGATATGATAGGATTTTGAATATTCTAAACATGTAACCCTCTATACCCTTATCTCTATAGTAGTGAGTACTACTCATAGACCAAAATTGAAGTCTAGAAACCCATCAAGGCCCCTAAGGAGATAAGGTATAGTCATAGCAACGACAACCTCTCCTATGAACACATGTGTAATATAATCTCTTTGTAATATTATATCTCTTAAAGTAGGATGCATAACATGTGTCACTATCCTAACCGATTTATTTATTATTTTCATGACCTTTATGGATGGACATACCTTCTTTAACAATGTCCATGAATTTAATTACGGTACAACCATCCTATTCAACTAGTTTCGAGATATCTCTTCCTCTACTTGGAAGCGACAAATCCTATCTTGATCCTTCAACCAATGTGTAAAACCACAAACCCAGTTACCCAGAGTCGGTGCATTATTACATAACATTGGCATGATCACAAGAAAGACCAAGTCTCGAAAGATCGATTAGTTTAGTAGCCTTGGAATAACTAGATACATTCATAAAGTTTAAATTACATCATAAAATGAAAAAATACAACAATATAGTCTCCATAGTCCACACTCTTATCCCCTCATAATATCCCTGTAGGTCATTCATAAAATACTTCTTTACATCCTGGGAAAAATAAAAAATAGAAAGGGGTGAGCTCAAATGCCCAGTAAGGATAACAATATAGAGGAAACTTTCATAAATAAGCATAAACATTTAAGGCAATGTATAACTAAAACAAAAGCCTTTTAAAACTTGAACTTCATCATAATATGGCGGAAATAAAATGAAATAATTCTATATACTTATTCACATGGATATTCTACTAGTCGAATAATCACATGAAATATCAATAACCACTTTCATAATGATGGAATGCATAATGCCAGACTATCATAACCACATAGCCAAGGCCTCGTGCCAAGAATACAAATAAGATTTTGTCAAGGCCTTGTTCCAAGATACTAGTTTGTCTCATGAGACCTACCGATTCATCGAGGAGCTATAGAAGGCTCCACCCGTCACTTATTAAGTCCAATGCATTCCTTATATGAACAAGTTTAAACATAACATAAATATTCATATTAAAACTAGCATATGAAATGTCAATACTTTATCCATAAACCATGAATGGTATAAAAATAGAACATCCACATTCAAAAATATCACAAAACCTTCAATACAATATGGAAGTTTTGTATCACAATAAATCAACTTCAAATAAGCTTAAAATCCATCAAAGGATGTTGACATAGATGAAATCAAAACTATTTGAGAGAAATATCTCTCTTTTTTGAAATCATTTAAAGTCACATAATTATAAAATAAAACATTTACTTTGAAAATTTTCTTATAATATTGTAAGGGAAGCTTCTACAATTTTATAACGGTGAAAAATATCCACACCCACCGTATAAGTTAAAAAAAACATTCTTACCTTAATTCTGTCGAAAAGGTTAAAAAGGACCTTGTTTGGAAAATGACAGAAAGATTCCTTAATAAAATTCTTATAAAAATTCAACAAGGGTATAAATGAATTTATCCTATAGTATTTAAAATAGTAATAATTATTTGTAATACATTTTTAAGAAACATGGATTTGGATGATAAAGAGGTCCCAGTAGATAATTATGTATAAACAACCTCAGATAATGAAGAGATTGTGAAATAAACCCTTACCTTGTACATTTCCTTGGTTGGGGGTAGGTTAACCTCCTGTATAATCATTAAATAATTGTTATTAAATTATACAAGAATCATATACATTAATATGATATCATATATGATCTTTTAACATTGCTTTGTTAATAATATCTTAGTATTATCGTCGTTTCGGGTGCTAACTTACTCGTATATGTTTTGTTACATAAGCCGTGTTTGTTATGGATAGGTTGTATCTTATTCATATCCATAATGATATAAAGTCCTTAAACATTATTTTTAAATCATCAAATGATAATTATACTTTAATGGATACGATAGAGAATGAATCTCATCGTGTTCGTGGAGACGGTCGTCCGTACGTACGCACGAGCGACAATATCATTCTTTTGATATTAAAATAATATATAATTGGATGTTATATAATATATACAGAATAATTATAATTTTATATTTATTATTTACATGAATTACACATCATTATTATACCAATCCAAATAATAATTTATTGAATAACAATTACACCACGACGTGGAGACGGTAAGCCGTACGTACGCACGTATGGTGACATGTCATTCAAAGGATGGATATAATACTGAATATGGTTGTACCATATTTATAATAACATCAAAGTATATATAATATATTGGAGTTATTATTTTAGAATGGGAATAATAAATAAAGAAGAAGTTGAAGAAGAAAGGAACTTGAAAGAGGGTGGTGAAAACATTACCTCTTCTTTGGGTTCTTCCTTTTGATTTGATCAAAAGGGCTCCTTAGGTTGGCTTTCTAACCAAACTAAGGCATCTAGGTTAAAGTGAGGGAAGTTGAGAGAGTATTTGGGCAGGGGTTGGCCGATCCAAAAGGCTTTTAATGTGTTAATTAGTGATAAGGGGAAGTGCCCTTTTATAAGAGGGGTGAGGGGCACCTTTGGAAAAGCTAGAAATATTATTTTATAATAAATTCATGTTCGGTTTCTAATGGCTCAAAAGTAGATTATTTAAAGGTTAAGGTGGGGATGGGTCGAAAACCACTCAACCAATAGAATTTAGATAGGTTTGGGTCATTATATTAGCCTTATCTTTTAGTTTTAACTCTTAGTTAATTAGTTTGACACTTACCATGTCACTTTTTATTTTTATAATATATAGTTAATAAACTTACTATATACCTCCAAGAGACCCCCAAGTGGTCCATTAATGATAAAAATATCGTGATATAAGTCTCTTGGTCTAACCTTAGATTTTTAGGAATTGAATATAAATTAATAATACAATATTTGTTTTAAAAACTCTTTTATATCAATTTTGACACTATTGGGTATTTTGTTTTTGATAAATTCATAACAGCATTATTAATTCGAAAAAAATTTATATAATCAATCATAATATGTCATATTAACCTATAAAATTAGAGGAATTCATAAAAAGTCTCAAATTACATTTATTTTGATATTTATATTATCAATTATTTTAATATTTCATTAATTAGGTAATTACTGCATCACTATTGGTCATAAATAAATTAAATTATTTAATGTCTAAAAATTATAAATAAAATACCATTATGTATGAAATATTTTTATCTTTCTAATGAATATTTAAAATCGAATTTATCCTATGTATAACCCTATATTAAAAATGTTTTAGTAAATAAACATTGATTTTAACTCTTTTAACTCTTCTTTGAATTAAATAATAATAAATGTCCTAATCTAATCCAAGTGGACCTAAATGATAATATTTTTTTCCTAAGGTTGTTTTTTGTTGAGATACACTTGTCCAATAGAATTAGGACATGTTTTATGGTAATATTAATATCATTTTTACCCTTAATTACCCTATTTACTTTTAACCGTGGTAAATAAAAGCAAAAGTTACTATTCAACAAAAATTATTTTCATCTCATTGAACCACATTTTACTCCTTGATATTAACCATGTCTCTCGGATTTTCGAAATTCCACTCACAGAAGCAGTAAAATTAAGTTTTATGTGAATTTCCAAATTCTCCTAGGATGTGGGTAAAAGACGATGAAAAGTTCAGTAAAATTTTTATATATCTAAAATTATTCTAAACTAACTCCAATGAATTACATTGAAATTATATAGGTATTATGTATCTATTTTGACCTTAATTAAATTTAAATAAAATAAATAATTATTTAAATAAAAATTTGGTTTTAAACTATAACTCAGTGTTTTTTCACTATTCATCAAAAATTGAAAGTTTTCAGAAAAATACCAAAATTTTACCCTAGGGTAATTTCAATATTCCAAATCCAAAAATAAAGTCCATTTTGAAAGATAAAATTTATAAATTTTAAAAAGTGGGTATTACTATTCATAACGGCTAGTTTGATTGGTTGTGGTGTGTGTGTTAGAACTCGAAGTTGCGTACAAAACACACTACTGTATTATTAAAAGGAAAGCGTACCGTGGAAGCTTGGGGTGTTACATTCTCCCCTACTTCAAATAATTTCTTCCTCAAAATTTATAGAATACTACCGCATGAAAAGACTCGGGTGGTTCTTCATCATAAGTTCCCCGGGTTCCCACGTTGCCTCTTCCATCTTATGGTTTCTCCAAAAAATTTTTACCAGACGAGTCATCCGGTTTCTCAGTACTTGTTCTCTCGTATCAAGAATCCTGACGGGCTCTTCGCAATAAGACAGATCAGGTTCCAATTCTAATTCCTCATAGGTGAGTACATGCGTTGGGTCAGGCATGTATTTCCTCAACAGTGATACGTGGAACACATCATGAACTTTGGAGAGACTTGGAAGCATTGCCAAAACGGTAAGCTACAACCCCAATTCATTCTAGAATTTCGAAAGGTTCAATGTACCTAGGACTCAATTTACCCTTCTTACCGAAACATATAACTCCCTTCCATAGAGATACCTTCAATAAAACACGATCTCCTACCTGAAATTCCAAATCCTTCCTTCGGTTATCGGCATATCTCTTCTGCCTACTTTGAGATGCTTTGATGTGGTTTTGGATTACCTTTACCTTTTACATTGTTTCCTCCACAAATTCTAAGCCTACAAGTTTTCGTTCACCAACGTCATCCCAACAGGTTGGTGTTTGACATCTCTTTCCGTATAACGCTTCATATGGTACCATCTGAATACTCGAATAGAAGCTATTGTTATAGGAAAATTCTACTAGAGGTAAATATTGATCCCACATACCCTGAAAGTCAAGCGAGCAGGATCTCAACATGTCTTCTAAGGTTTGAATAGTCCGTTCTGATTGTCCATCTGTTTGAGGGTGGTAGGTAGTGCTCAAACGAAGTTCAGTATCCAAGGCCTTCTGAAGACTCTTCCAGAATCTTGAAGTAAAATAAGGATCACGATAAAAAAAAATTGATAGGGGTACTCCATGAAGTCTCACAACTTCAGTAATATATAGTCTTGCTAGACATTCCAGTGGTAGATCTTCTCTTATTGCAAGAAAATGTGCTGACTTGGTAAGATGATCAACAATAACCCATATTGCATCGTTCCTTCTAGGAGTCTTTGGTAGCCCCATAACAAAGTCCATCGTAATATTGTCCCATTTCCACTCCGGTATGGGAAGAGGTTGCATGACTCCTCCAGGATGTTGCCTTCCAGCTTTCACTTGTTGACAAACCATACATCTTGACACAAAATCAGCAATCTCCCTCTTCATGTTGTCCCACCAAAAATGTTCCTTCAAGTCTCTATACATTTTAGTGCTCCCAGGGTGTATAGAGAAATAGGAACTATGAGGATCGTCCAACAATTCCCTTTTTAGATCAGGTATATTGGGAACACAAAGTCTCTTCCCAAATTTCAAAATTTCATCTTCATACCCAAATCCATTCAATCTCCCATCATTCACAGCTTTAATCTTATTTTAAAATTCTTCATCATCAGTCTGAGAACTCTTAATCCTTTCTAGTAAAGATGGTGTGGAAACCATTTGAAAAAGCAGTGATGTTTCACCTTCCATGGTTATTCCCATGTCCATCTTCACTAGATCCATGAAAATTGGATCCCTTTCAATTCTCATATTGTTCAAAACTCCTTTATATTTTCTTCTCAAAGCATCTGCCACCTTATTTACCTTCCCCGGGTGGTAGTGTATCGTACAATAATAATCCTTGAGTAATTAAAGCCATCTCCTTTGCCTCATGTTGAGTACTTTTTGTGAGAAAATATACTTCAATCTCTTGTGATCAGTATAAATCTCACATTTTTCACCATAGAGGTAGTGTCTCTATATCTTCAAAGCAAATATCACAGCTGCTAACTCGAGATCATGAGTAGGATAGTTTTTCTCATGAATTTTCAACTGTCGTGATGCATAGGCAATAACCCTATCATTCTGCATTAGGACACAACCAAGTCCTTTCTTCGATGCATCACTATAAATAACGAACCTATCATTCCTCGATGGTAGAGTCAATATAGGAGCATTGACTAATCTTCTCTTCAGTTCTTCAAAACATTCTTCACACTCTTTTTTCCAAACAAATTTAACCACTTTACGTGTGAGCTTTGTTAATGGGTTAGCCAACCAGGCAAAATTCTGGATGAAACGTCGATAATAACCTGCTAAACCAATAAAACTGTGTACCTCAGTTATACTCGTAGGTGCTGGCCATTCTTGGATTGCCTTGGTCTTAGAAGGATCAACAGAGATTCCATATTTAGAGACAATATGGACAAGAAAAGAAATCTCTTGAAGCCAGAATTCACACTTGCTAAACTTCCAATATAATTCATGTCTTCTCAGAGTCTTATGGATAATGCGCAAGTGATTTTCATGATCTTCGTAGCTTTTAGAGTATACCAAGATATTATCAATAAATACCACCACAAAATCATCGATATATTCCTTGAAAACTCTATTCATTAGATCCATGAATATAGAGGGTTCATTAGTTAGCCCAAAAGGCATTACCGTAAACTCGTAATGCCCGTACCTTGTTCGAAATGCTATCTTTGGAATGTCTTCCTTCTTCACACACAACTGATGGTATCCAGATCGAAGTTCAATCTTTGAAAAGTATTGAGATCTATGTAGTTGGTCGAATAAATCATCAATGAAAGGTAGGGGATACTTGTTCTTTATTGTTATATCATTGATCTCCCCGTAGTCGATACATAACCTCATAGATCCATCTTTCTTTTTAACAAAAAGAACAGGGGATCCCCATGGAGAAACACTAGGACGAATAAATCCCTTATTACTCAATTCATCTAGTTGTTTATTTAGTTCAACTAATTCTACAATGGCCATTCTATAAGGGGTCTTTGATATAGGCCTTGATCCAGAAATTAAATAAATGGAAAACTCAACTTCTCATTTTGGAGGATGTCCAGGTAAATCTTATGGAAACACATCTACATATTCTTTCACAATAGGTACATCCTCTATTTGAACATTCCTTTCCTCACCCACAGTCATTTCATTATCTTCCTCCCCAATAATTGAATTTAGTTGAGCTACTGGGGGTGGATCTAGATAAGAATTAGGTGGTGATGATTCTAATCTAAAGATAAAGTGTTCCTTATCATCATCATCAAAAATCATAACCTCCTTCTTCTTACAATAAATCTTCGCATCATGGTCCGAAAGCCAATCCATACCGAGGATTATATCAAACTCAATCATAGGTATGACGATGAGATCAGCAGATAAAGAAAATTTATGTGCTCTAATGGGGACTGATTCACAAAACTTTGTTGCAATGATACTTCCCTTAGGAGTTTTAACTGACAACTCCCATGTTAAATCAAATTGGAAATATCTAATTTTCCTAGAAAACTGGGTAGATATGAAACAATGTGATGATCCATAATCAAATAATGCATTTGCTAAACTTGAGGAAACCATTAAATTACTTTCCACCACGTCTTTCGGAGCTTCTACCTCAGCAGTAGTGATAACATAAGCTTGTCCTTGATCCCTTGGCCTTTTCTGAGGTAAGTTCCCCTAAAAATTAGGAAATTCATTGGAATAATGTCCCATCTCTCTGCAGTTGTAGCATTAAACATCGGTAGCTTCTTTCTTCCCCTTGTAATCACGAGCTTGGTGGCCTTTTTCACCACACTTGTAACAGACTCCCATTCCCTTCAAGCAAGTACCAGGGTGTTTCTTCCCACATTTACTACAGGATGGATATTCAACTTTTCCCTTCTTCCCCTTATTTCCATTCCCAGATTGATCAGCAGATCTCTTCTTCTCTTGCTTTTCTTTAAAGTCATAAGACTTAGAGAATTCCTTTTCTATCTTGATAGCACATGAGACAATGTATCCATACAATGAGAAGGATTTTGAGACTAATGCTCGATGGAGAAATGGTTTTAACGCATCAAAGAAATGATCAATCTTACTTCTGGGGTTACGTATATAATCTCCAGCATACCTTGCTAACCTTGTAAAGTTAGCCTCATACTTTGCGACATTCTCATCCTCATTTTGTCTCAGACTCAGAAATTGCCTTTCCACATCTGCTCGATGGTCACGAGGAAAGTATTTTTCTAAAAATAGATCTTTGAACTCCCTCCATTCCATATTTGATACTTCATCATCTTCCTTCGTGTTTTGAATCAATGACCACCATTGATCGGCATCTCCAGTGAGGCGATAAACTGCCATGACAACTTTTTTACTTTCACTACTCCCCAAATCCTAAAATATTTTCTCTAGGGAACTTATCCATTTCTCAACTACTAATGGATTTGTACTCCCATTGAACGTTGGTGGTTTTTTCCTCATGAAGCGATCTAACATTGATCCTCCACGCTGTGGATCAGGGTGCACCATACGGGTAAGGTTATTATTCATAACCTGAGTGAGTTATCCCAGTATGGTGATTAGTTGATCAACACCAGTTGCATCACCATATCCACTATAATTATCTTGAGTAGGAGGGAAATCCCTACATGGAGTGCATGCATTGATACAATTTCCATTTCTTCCACTAGGCGCCATTTCTAAACAATGGCATAAACTAGATCAGTTTATGAATCAAAATACATAATTCCATACTTGTAAAACACTTAACATAAATTGAACTATTTATGGATATAATCCATAATCATAAAAATGTTTTCTTTGAGGACTTATATACTCATAAACCCTTCATAATGATTTGTAAATAAAATGAGAGTTATCCTAAGCATATCCCCCGGGAGTGTCGTAACCAAGAGTGCAGCAAGGCCCGTTGTCGTGCACCAGTTCTCGTTCGAGTCTAGTTCAAAGTAGTGTTTTTGGGTTTTACCCCTAGGTACATCTGTGCCAGAGCAGCCTCTACCTGCTCGTATCTAGACAGGGATGTATTGCTCAGAAAACTCACAAAATCACTACAATACCAAAATTCTAGGAAGTTCTTCTATACTAATCCTCAAAGTCCATCTTAAATCTATGTTCTATAATCAGATTTTATCTAAATCTAGATTCCAAGGTTTGTACTAAACTTCCTCTGATACCAACTGTAAAACCCCAACCCCAGTTACCCAGAGTCGGTGCATTATTACATAACATTGGCATGATCACAAGAAAGATCAAGTCTCGAAAGACCGATTAGTTTAGTAGCCTTGGAATAACTAGATACATTCATAAAGTTTACATTACATCATAAAATGAAAAACTACAACAATATAGTCTCCATAGTCCACAATCTTATCCCCTCATACTATCCCTACAGGTCATTCATAAAATACTTCTTCACATC
This sequence comes from Viscum album, assembly GCA_963277665.1. Lineage (NCBI taxonomy): Eukaryota > Viridiplantae > Streptophyta > Magnoliopsida > Santalales > Viscaceae > Viscum > Viscum album. The sequence goes on from OY728157.1 coordinate 1,783,197,484, forward strand.
CTGGGAAAAATAAAACATAAAAAGGGGTGAGCTCAAATTCCCATTAAGGATAACAATATAGCAGAAACTTTCATAAATAAGCATAAACATTTAAGGAAATGTATAACTAAAACAAAAGCCTTTTAAAACTTGAACTTCAGCATAATATGGCAGAAATAAAATGAAATAATGTCATATACTTATTCACATGGATATTCTACTAGTCTAATAATCACACGCAATATCAATAACCACTTTCATAATGATGGAATGCATAATGCCAGACTATCATAACCACATTGCCAAGGCCTCGTGCCAAGACTACAAATAAGATTTTGTCAAGGACTTGTGACAAGAAATTAGTTTGTCTCATGAGACCTACCGATGCATCGAGGATCTATAGCGGGCTCCACCCGTCACTTATTAAGTCTAATGCATTCCTCATATGAACAGGTTTAAACATAACAAAAATATTTGTATTAAAACTAACATACGAAATGTCAATACTTTCTCCATAAACTATGAATGGTATAAAAATACCACATCCACAGTCAAACATATCACAAAACCTTCAATACAATATGGAAGTTTTGTATCACAATAAATCAACTTCAAATAAGCTTAAAATCCATCAAAGGATGTCGACATAGATGAAATCAAAACTATTTGAGAGAAATATCTCTTTTTTTTGAAATCATTTGAAAGTCACATAATTAGACAATAAAACATTTACTTTGAATTTTTTTTATAAGATTTTAAGGGAAGATTCGATGATTTTATAATGGCAGAAAATAGCCGCACCCGCCGTATAAGTTAAAAAAACATTCTTACCTTAATTCTGTCGAAAAGGTTTAAAAGGACCTTGTTTGGAAAATGACAGAAATATTCCTTAATAAACTTCTTATAAAAAGTAAAAAATGGTATAAATGACTTTATAACATAGACTTTAAAATAGTAAGAATGATTTGTAATACATTTTTAAGAAACATGGATGTGGATGATAAAGAGGCCCCAGTAGATAATTACATATAAACAACCTCGGATAATGAAGAGATTGTGAAATAAACCCTTACCTTGTACTTTTCCTTGGTTGGGGGTAGGTTAAAATCCTGTATAATAGTGAAATAATTGTTATTAAATTATAAAATAATCATATACATTAATATGATATCATATATGATCTTTTAACATTGCTTTGTTAATAATATCTTAGTATTATCGTCGTTTCGGGTGCTAACTTACTCATATATGTTTTGTTACATAAGTCATGTTTGTAATGGATAGGTTGTATCTTATTCATATCCATAATGATATCAAGTCCTTAAAAATTATTTTTAAATCATCAAATGATAATTATACTTGAATGGATACGATGGAGAATGAATCTCATCGCGTTCATGGAGACGGTAGTCCGTACGTACGCACGAGCGACAATATCATTCTTTTGATTTTAAGATAATATATAATTGGATGGTATATCATATATAAAGAATAATTATCATGTTATATTTATTATTTACATGAATTACACATCATTATTATACCCATCCAAATAATAATTTATTGAATAACAATTACACCACGACGTGGAGACGGTAAGCCGTACGCACGCACTTATGGTGACATGTCATTCAAAGGATGAATAGAATACTGAATATGGTTGTACCATATTTATAATAACATAACATTATATATAAGATACTGGAGTTATTATTTTAGAATGGTAATAACAAAGAAGGAAGAAGTTGAAGAAGAAAGGAACTTGAAAGAGGGTGGTGAAAACATTACCTCTTCTTCGGGTTCTTCCTTTTGATTTGATCAAAAGGGATCCTTAGGTTGGCTTTATGATCAAACTAAGGCCTCTAGGTTGAAGTGAGGGAAGTTGAGAGAGTATTTGGTCAGGGGTTGGCCGATCCAAAAAGCTTTGAAGGTGTGAATTAGTGATAAGGGGAAGTGACCTTTTATAAGAGGGGTGAGGGGCACCTTTGGAAAAGCTAGAAATATTATTTTATAATAAATTCATATTCGGTTTATAATGGTTCCAAAGTGAATTATTTAAAGTTTAAGGTTGGTATGGGTAGAAAACTACTCAAACAATAGAATTTATATAGGTTTGGTTCATTATATTAACCTTATCTTTTAGTTTTAACTCTTAGTTAATTAGTTTGACACTTACCATGTCACTTTGTATTTTTATATTATATAGTTAATAAACTTACTATATACCTCCAAGAGACCCCCAAGTGGTCCATTAATTATACACACATCATGATATAAGTCTCTTTTCCGAACTTTAGATTTTTAGGAATTTAATATAAATTAATAATATAATATTTGTTTTAAAAACTCTTTTATGTCAATTTTGACACTATTGGGTATTTTTGTTTTTGATAAATTCATAAAAGCATTATTACTTCAAAAATATTTTATATAATCAATCATAATATGTAATATTAACCTATAAAATTAGTGTAATTCATAAAAAGTCTGAAATTTCATTTATTTTGATATTTATATTATCAATTATTTTAATATTTCATTAATTAGGTAATTAGTGCATAACCATTGTTTCATAAATAAATTAAATTATTTAATGTCTAAAAATTATAAATAAAATACCATTACGTAGGAAATCTTCTTATCTTTCTAATTAATATTTAAAATTGAATATATCTTATGTATAAACCTATATTAAAAATTTGTTAGTAAATAAACTTTGATTTTAACTCTTTTAACTCTTCTTTGAATTAAATAATAATAAATGTCCTAATCTAATCCAAGTGGACCTAAATAATAATATTTTATTCCTAAGGTTTTTTTTGGTCGACATAAACTTGTAAAATAGAATTAGGACATGTGTTAGGGTAATATTAATACCAATTTTACCCTTAATTACCCTATTTACTTTTAACCGTGGTAAATAAAAGTAAAAAAGTTACTATTCACCAAAAATTATTTTCATCTCATTGAACCAAATTTTACTAATTGATATTAACCATGTTTCTCATATTTTTGAAATTCCACTCATAGAAGCGGTAAAATTATGTTTTATGTGAATTTTCAAATTCTCCTAGGAGGTGGGTAAAAGACGGTGAAAAGTTCAATAAATTTTTTATATATCTAAAATTATTATAAACTAACTCCAATGAATTACATTGAAATTATATAGGTATTATGTATCTATTTTGAACTTAATTAAATTTAAATAAAATAAATAATTATTTAAATAAAAATTTGGTTTTAAACTATAACTCAGTGTTTTTTCACTATTCATCAAAAATTGAAAGTTTTCAGAAAAATACCAAAATTTCTCCCTAGGCTAATTTCGATATTCCAAATCCAAAAATAAAGTCCATTTTTAAATATAAGATTTATAAAATTTCAAAAAGTGGGTATTACTATTCATAATGGCTAGTTTGATTGGTTGTGGTGTGTGTGTTAGAACTCGAAGTTGCGTACAAAACACGCTACTATATTATTCAAAGGAAAGCATACTGTGGAAGCTTGGGGTGATACACAATGTCATTCCACCAATGACACACCTAACACAAGACACATAACCACCACATCAATGCCATGTTTTTCATCTTACATCAAAGTATGTGATCAAGTGGTACACATTTATGATGATCTCAAGTCAAGATACCAATACACATTCTCATGGATAGGAACAACCAATGACACATGGACATGTGGTTTTACTATTGGAAAATCGGTCCTCATGATCTCATCTACTTGAGATCACCAAGCATGAAATTAATGAGAAGAAGTATTAATGCTTCTAAGCCCCCAACACCCAATAGTCATACATTATCCATGTCATGTCACCATTATGTGTCTAGACCATTGGAAATATATTTAATATTTTTTTCATGGTATCTTCAAGTTATCATTATAAACTGATAACTTCTATAGACTTTTTTACAAAACATGTAATATAAAGACATTATCACGCAAACAATGGATACAAAATTATCAACACTATAATGGTAAAAGAAACACATTTATATATATCAAAATATATACATGTAATGGTAATAAAAGTATGTACAGTATTGGGGTATAGGGAACCCACTCACAACACTCCCACTTACACTACAGACAACTTACAACAAATCTCAACCCACTAGCTCTCACATGAGAATCATGATTCTGAGGAGATATATATTTATTTAGTGGGTCTTCCACATTATCCTATGTGGATAATTTTCTTACTGAAACATCATCTCTCTGAGTAAAATACCTCAAGGGATGAAACTTCTAAATTATATGTTCTATCCTATGGTGTGTCTTGGGTTCCTTTTCCAAAACCATTTATGCAGTATTATCACAATAAAATATAAGAGGGTCTATATTTATATACATTAAACCAATTTTTGAGAAAAAGTTTCACATCTATACTACCTCCTTAGCTACGTGAAAAGCCTCTATATACTTAGATTATGTTATAGAATCAATGAAAAGGGGTTACTTTGAGATTATTTAGCTCACACCACTACTATTAAGGAAAAATTCATAGCCTGACTATGATTTCATATCATGATGATCTATCTAGAAACTAAAATTAGTGTATCCCCTCAATACTAGTTCCTTATATCCTCTATATATTAGAATCATATCATTTATACATCTCATGTACTTCTAAATAGTTTTTATAGCTATCCAATGTAGCTCCCCTGGATTGGCTTGATATCTGTCAGCCATGCTTAATGAAAAGGTAACATCAAACCTAGTACATAGCATGACATACATGATAGATCCCACTGCTAAATCATAAGTTTTTTTCTCACATTTTCAATCTTTTCATGTGTTTTTGGAAACATTTTCTTAGAGATGTTAATACCAAATGAAATTGGAAAAAATCTACTATTAGATTGTTCTATATTGTACCTTTTGAGTACCTTGTCAATATATGTACTTTGACTTAGCCTAAGAATCTTCTGAGATCTATCTCGATAGATCTTGATACCTATAATATAGGCTATTTCACCTAATTCTTTTATGGAGAAGAATTCATTTAACCAAGTCTTAATTGACTACAACACCTACAGTAAATTTCCCATAATCAATATGTCATCAACATATAATACTAGGAAAATGATGATAATACCACTAACCTTCTTATAGACACATGACTCTCTTTTGTTCTAGAAGAAAAAAAATTCTCTTATGGAATCATCAAATAGAACATTTCATGATCATGATTCCCATTCCAATTCATAAATGGATCTCCATAACTTTCATACTTTATTGGCACTCTTTGACTGAATGAAACCTCCAGGTTGAGTCATATATATATCTTCAACTAACTTCCCATTTATAGAAGATGTTTTGAAATCAATCTACCAAATTTCCTAATCATGAAAGGCTGTTATTTCAAGTAATATTATGATGAATTTCATCATCACAACATGTGAGAAGGTTTCTTCATTGTCAATGCCTTGAGGTTCTTTGAAACCCTTCACAACCAGATGTACTTTCTAGGTATTTAGTTTACCATATATTTACACCTTTTTCTTGAATACCCATTTACATCAAATATGTTTAATATAAATTGGTGGGTCTACCAAAATCTACACTAGATTTTGATATATGGACCCCATTTCAGAATACATGTCTTCTTTCCATTTAATAACATCCTTTCCATACACTTAAACCTTATAGGTAAGAGGTTTATCATTCTCTAGGAGTAATGTGTCACCTAACTCAGTGACAAGAAAACTATATATCTCTAGTTCTCTAACCTCACTATTAGACCTACATAATACTAATGTCTCAGAAACATATTCATCTCCCACATCTTCTTATAGAGATTTTCCCCGTACCAACTCTTGTACATCTATAGTATTAATTTCATTAAAATTGATCTTGATCCCACTATTTCTAATGGAAATGTGCTTCATTTCTAGAAATATGGCATGTCTCGCCATAATAACTTTTATATCTGAATGATTATATATGTAATATCCTTTAGTTTTCTTTAGATAACCTATAAAGATACACTTTGTGATTCTATATGCTATCTTGTCATTTGGAATTGTCTTAAAAATTTCTTCACATACCCATAAATGTATATGTGACATAGTGGGTTTATTTCCATACCAAAACTCATATGTAATTCCATTAGCTGCTTTAGTCAGTACTTGGTTGATTGTATATGTCATAGTATGTGGTGTATATCCCTAAAAGAATAATGGTAGAGTTTCATGACTCATCATCGATCTTACCTTGTCCCAAAAGGTTCGATTCCTCCTTCCACTAATACCATTCCACTAAGGTGTATAAGGATGAGTGAGTTGGGATATTATCCCATACTCTTTTAAATGATAAATGAAATCTTGGTTATAATATTCTCCTCTATAGTCTTAGCATAGTGCCTTAATCATTTTACCAAGTTGATTATATACTTCATTTTGGTATTCCTTAAACATATAAAAGGAATCCAACTTATACCTAATTAAGTAGATATACTCATATCTACTTAATTCATTGGTAAAAGTAATGAATTAAGAGAATTCACGCCTTGACTCTATTGAAAATGGACCATAAACATTAGTATGAATTAACTCCAATAGTTATGCGACTCTTTCTCTCTTCCCACTGAAGGGTACTTTGGTCATTTTCCCTTATAAAAAAGCATGACATACATCCAAGGGTTTTAACCCAATCGAGTCTAAATACCTTACTTGATATAATTTTCTTAAATTATTTTTATTTATGTAACCTAGCCTGAAGTGCCATAGACGGGTAGGATATGAGTCATTCTCATTGGTTTTTTTATTTATGACCAAAATAGGGTTTTTAAGTTCAAGTATATATAATCCATTATCAATATGTTTCATTCCATAACATATGTTATCCTTATCAAAGTGATCACACTTATTTATAAACTTGAAATAAAAACCCATAGTGTCTAGGATCAACACTGAGATCATGTTTCAGGTAATATAAGGTACACAATAAAAATTATTTAATATAAAAACCAAACCACTAGGCAATGTGAGATGGTAATATCCTACTACTAGTGTTGTCAGTCTTGCACCATTTACTACTTATAGATCCACATAATCCTTTTCAATCTTCTTGAATCTACTTGTTTGTATTTGAATACAGACGTGTGCACCATATGCTATATCCAATACCCAAATTTTAGAAATATACATATTACATTAAATGAAAAAAATAACTAAAGTATAAGAATCACCTTTCTAGTGGCCTTTATTACCACATGAAAAGTAAACCACATCCTTCTCATTTCTATCCCTCAAAATATTTGGATTCTTAGAGGGGTAGTGTATCAATGTCTTTGGATTATGTTTAACATTTTATTCCTTATCATTTTCATTCTTCATTTTGTTCACAATATAGAATGAATATTTGGAGTTATTCATGTCTTTATCATCTTGGATAACTTAATCCAATAGATATGATATGAACCTTTTCATGTTATTAAGGTTATAATTAATAATAGAAGTCAAGAATCTTGGTAGTAAAGATATAAGAATGAGATCTGTCGCTAGTTTTTGTTTCAAATTGAACCCAAGGCACTCAAGTCTATTAGTGTACCCAATCATCTTGAGTACATGGGGTCCTACCTAATTCCATTATACTAGCCTACACATATACAATGGACTGGATATTTAATATCTTTCTTGTCCAGCCCTCTCCTAATAAATCTCTTGGCGATGAGACAACATTTTATAGGAATCTTCTTCCTCATTCATTTTTTTTCAATTCATTGTACATAGATGATAACATGATGCACTATACATATAATGCATCATAAATATGATTCTTGTACTCATATTTATCTACCTTTATTGCTACCATGTGGGGCTCAGTAGAAAGTTTAGATTCTAACACATAGAGCTTCCTCTCTTGGTTAAGTAATATGCGTAAGCACCTGTACCACTCTTGGAAGTTATTGTCAGTTATGATATTCTCTTCATCGAGTACTAATTGTAATGATATTGAACTGATGGTTATGTGTTCCATTTTATCTATAAAAAATAAACTTAGTAGTTATTACTTTATCTTGATTACTAATTAATTAATCATTAAATATATCCCTCTAATTTATCGAATCATAGTATCCCTCACTATTAGATTCAAAATACTCAATTTCTTGAGTATTCTAGTGGAAAAGATCCTTGAAACCTCTCCTCATAGTCTAGGCTATTTCTATGATTCTATTCATAGAGTTTCAAGGTAGTATTTTGATTGGCCAACCACATTAACTCATGGTTCCTTGAACTATTGAGTGAAGTCCCAAAATCTGGGAATCATAACCTTGATTTACTCAACAATTTTCCTCTAAATACACTATAAGAAAGATATGCTCATTTCTTTATTTCTAACTTTAGTTAAATCAACTCATCACTCTCATAAGAACACCCCAGTAGTAGGAGACACCCTTAACGAGGGATGATGATCACCTCATATATAACATCATGAGATTTTGTGAAATATATTTTTTCTAATAAAGTTAATTTCTTTGATATCTTGCGTTACATGCAACACTGAGTTTATCACGCATTACACGCAACACCAAGTTTTAACGAAACATGACATACTATTAAAATATTATTATTTAATATGATAGTTATCACCTAATAATTGGAATGGTGAATATGAAAATGATTAAATAAACTATGAAAATATATGGTTTACACATGTATATATAATGAATTATTTGGTGATCAATTAATTAGAAATGAAAATAAAAACCATTTGAAAACAAATGAAATATTTTTCTAAAATACTATTTTTATGCACACAAATACGTTTTAACTCAATAAATTAAAAAAAATAACGATTTGTGAATAATTTTAATGAAATTTATATATCATATATTCAATCAAATGTTTAACATTCATACACTAGTACAAAAATTATTTATCATGTCAGTTATTTATAAACAACGTGAAAATCCTTGTATATCGATTTATCACGTCAGTTATATTATAACCAACGTCAAAAATGAATTATATTGATTTATCATATCCGCTATAAAATAAATGACATGATAAATCAAGTGCATCACTTTATCATGTCAGTTATTTTATAAGCAATGTGAGAAATCCAATGTCATTGCTTTATCATGTCGATTATATAATAACCGATGTTATAAATCATTTTATCACATTGGTTATATAATAACCAATGTGATAAATCCATTTTTATATTGTTTATATAATAACCGATGTGATAAATCATTTAAAAATTTCATAAACTCATGTTTTGAGTTATTCTATTGTTTTTCTTTCGGGCGACAATGACTCGGTCTCTCTCGCACAGAAACCCTAGAATCGATTCTTCAATAACGTAGTTTCCAAACTTGTTTTTTCATCTTCTTTCATCATGTTTTTTATAATCTCATCTATCTACTAGACTTAAAACTCTCAAGTAAGCCTCACACGCTTCGATTTCAGTCATTCGCGGATGCCCTAAATCTAATTTTTGTGATTTTGTTCATCATGTATTTCACTATTAATTGTTAAAGGTGGTCTAGTATCCTGATATTGTTTTATCATTGGTCGTTCATAGATGCTAAATCTATGTTTTGCGATTTAGTTCATTGTGTCTTTCACTATTAATTGTTGAAGGTGGTTTAGTATCATAATATTATTTTATCATTGGTATCCTGTAATTTTTATTAAATTATGATTTCCATTTAGTTACCTACCTTATTTCCAATGAGTATTATAGGGAGATAAAATTAAATATGGATTTTCATTTAGATTTGAATACCATGTCACCTAATATACATTTTTGATGTATCCTGATGTGTTATAAATGGAAGAGACGATCATTGGGATACTATACGACACTTATACATCTTTATAATGAAGTCATTAGAACTTATTATGCTTAAGGGATATATATGGATGATATCATTTGTGAATTGGTTAGCTATTTATTATTATATATTAGTTTTTTTACATTCCACTACTTTTCATTTACTATTATTATTTTATATTTAGTACTGTTCGAGAGTGTAAATTCCTCCAACCATACAACCATTAAACTGTCACTGCTAGTTGTCAACATCTAGAATATGGGGAGGTTCGCTTGAGGCCTTACCGCCAACCAGTCTGGTTACTATTTTTAAAGTGAACTAGTTTGAGGAATTCCATGTTAGCTAAGTAGCCCCCAAAATAACCTTTTAACATACCTTAAATAGGATATTTTCACCACATTCCCAAGACAATCTAGGTTTCTCTCAAGTCCTATACACAAGACCATTTTCCACAATACCATTTTCCAAAACAAAATAAATAAGAATGTTAAAACCCATAAATGTGACGATAAAAAATACATGAAACAAAGAAAATATTTCAATTCAATACAATCCTAATACCTATTAGGTAAATATTTTAGATAATTAGGATAAAAAATTAAGTAACAAAACTCATGATGTGATGGGTTAATAATATATCACACTAGGGAGTGGTTTTTTATTTTTATATTGTGGATTTATATCTTATTTCTAAAAAACAATTTCATTATAATTTTCAAATATGCATATATTTGTTTTTTATTTCAAAATTGTGTTACTTTAAAATTATGGAATATTTCATATAATTATAAAACTGTCTTATCTAACTATATTTTCTTTTTAAAATTATTTCCATGTATATATTTTTATGATTTATCATTTATATTTAAACTTATCTTCCATTATTGTGTAGAATTTGTAATTATATTTTTCAAATACACATATATTTGTTTTATATTTCAAAATCGTGTTACTTTAAAATTATGACATATTTCATATTAATATAAAATTGGATTATATTAATAAGATGTATAATTTTGATATTTTTTATAGGTAATAATGAGTTAAAGTTGGATTATGACACATCAAATGAGTGATGAATATTAGGAAAGTGTTGATGCTTTTTTGGAATTTTCTAAATGAAAATTTCCAAACAACGACATGTTTTTCTTGTTAAGTCAATAAGGTTTTCCTTATGACTTTTCCATTCCTTATTGTTTTGAAAATCACAAACACCTTATACTTAAGCAAATATTATTTTTACCCCCATAAGGAAAATTTACTTCTTTAAGAAAATATACCTTAACCTATATTTTCTTATACATAGCAATATTATTCTTAAATTCAAAAACCGGATTCATAACCAAATTTCCGGAGCCATATAATGAAAAGATTTGGAACATTCTGTTTTTAGGATTCGAATTCTGGATGTGATCTGTAATGTAGTTCTAAACCGAATTCTAGACTCCGAACTCTGAAGAAGTTCGACTCCGAACTCTTAAGTAGTTCGACTCTGAACTCTTTAGTAGTTCGACTCCGAACTCTGAAGAAGTTCGACTCCGAACTCTTAAGCAGTTTGACTCTGAACTCTCAAGCAGTTTGACTCCAAACTCTGAAGAAGTTCGACTCCGAACTCTTAAGCAGTTTGACTCCGAACTCTTTAGTAGTTTGACTCCGAACTTTTAAGCAGTTCGACTCCGAACTCTTAAGAAGTTTTACTCCGAATTCCTATAAAACAGAATCCGAACATTTATTAACATAGAATCCAAACTTCATTATTGGTTAGACTCCGAACTTTTGATTAACCTTTACTCACATATTCTTTGTTTCAAAACGATGTAGTGAATTCAGTTATACATAGCTTGTTATAAAATGATGTCGTCTATTCTGTTTCTAATTAACCGTTGGTTGAGTTACACATGTACAGGTCCCTCCGAGTTTCATGGAAAATATGACCATTGGAGGAGGGAGCTGACTGTTGGAAATTTGCCTATAAATAGGAGCTCATTTGAAAGAGCTCATATACAAGAATAGAACAACAACGGAGAAGTTTGTCGATATAGAGACCACACGCTGCTAAGGTGATTTCTAGAGAGAGAAAGATTTTCATGCCTTGTGCGTACTGAACCGCTCGTTCAATTTTTGCTTCGTGCGACTCCGAATGTTGGTGATTACATTCGAGGACTTCCGGGGATAGGAAGACAGAGGTTTCCAACACCTTGAAGTTGAGGGCTTCCTTGCTGAGGAAGACAGAGGTTGCCAACTACCTTGAAGTTGAGGGCTTGCGGGGATAGCAAGACAGAGACTCCGATCTTCGTATCGAGGGATTACCCTAGTGTGGGTAAGATATATTTTCTTGAAAGTATAAATCAAGGGACCTTTATCCAAGGTTGTTGGATACCCTTCTCTTTGGGTTAAAATACTTATATCTTGTTACTTGTAGTTTTACTACTTGTTTGATTCCGCTGCATTTTGTATTATAAGGAAAGTACAACTTTCTTATACTTCCTTACTTGTACCTTGTTTCATTTAGATTCTATACGCTTTAAGGTAGAATCTCATATTGTAATCTTTTGTTAAGTTTCAATTTCCGGAACCATATTTCTGGAACCTACTTTCAGAATCTCTTTCCAGTTTTAAGAAAGTTCATAGGACTTGAAGTTTATAACTTCATTCCTTTTTCCAAGTTTCAATTTGTGTTAGAGGTGTTGTGAATTTGATTAAGTTTAACTTTATTAAACTTAGCTCTTTTCTTTGTTTAAAGGAATGTTTAAAGTATACAATTCACCCCCTCTTGTATTTTGAGCATCTACATTATTATTTCGATCCTACAATTGGTATTAGAGCAGGTCTCTGAAATACTTATACTCACGTATAAGTTTTTCTTGCTCAATTTGTCATTCCAAACTTTCTCATTCCGAATTTTGTCATTCCGAACTTTGTGATTACGAACTTTTTCTACTAACAAGTTTGTGTACCGAAGGTTGTTTTAAGTATGGCAGGAATCAATGTTGGATCCATTGATAATCTAAATCCTAAAAGACCACCAATATTTGATGGTAATGACTATGAGTACTGGAGAGATCGAATGAAGACTTTTGTTATCAATACTGGAGTAGACAACTTTGTTATGATTACTGGTGATTATAAAATTCCTGATAAGGAAGTTAGAACTTTCACTAACCAGGAAAAGCAAGAGTATCAACTCAATTATAAGGTACGCAATACTCTACTGTGTTCAATGAATAGAAATATATATAGCCAAATTTCTTCTTGTGAAGCAGCTAATTATATCTGGAAGAAGTTAGAGGTTACACACTTTGGAACTTCTAAAGTGATTGAGACTAGGAGAGCTATGCTTAGAGCTGAATACCATGGATTCAATTTTCCTTATGGAGAACCAATATGTAAAGTTCAACAGAGATTTATGAATATCGTCAACAGTCTACAGTATATGGGAGAAAAAGGGTTAGACGATGAAAAACTTGTGGATAAGATAATTAATATTATGCCCAATGAGTGGGAATCCAAAAGAACTGCTATAGATGAGAACATGAAGGTTACTCAAATTTCTCTTGATGAGCTATTTGGAACTCTTATACAACATGAGACAAGAATGAAGAGAGATGCTGAAAACATCAAAAAGAAGAATGGGAATGGTACTGTTGCTTTTACAACAACATCAAATCAGATGAACGCTAAGACTCCAGAGAGAGTAACCAGATCCAATTCTAAGAAAGTCATTTTCCAATCTGAATCTAGTGAGAGTGAAATCTCTGAAAATGAGTTAGAAAATCTTACTCGAAGGATGAACAAGATAGCTGGACAAAGAAGTTTCAAATCCAAGTATAAGAAAAAGGAAAGGAAAGATAGGAAAGATAGAGAAGTCACTTGTTATGAATGTAAGAGAGCTGGACATATTAGACCAGATTACCCTTTGCTTAAAAAGAAAGAAAGGAAAGAAAGGAATTCAGACAGGAACAGAAAGAAGTATTATAAAGCCAAAGCTAAGAAATTTTTGAAAGAAAATGATACCTGGAGTGCCAGTGGTGGTGACTCTTCAGATGAATCTTCTGATTATGAATCTTCAGGACAAAATAATCTTGGTCTTATAGCCAGATTACCTATTTATAATCATTGTTTTATGGCTAAGGTACGAAATGCTGAATAACTGACCAATGTTTCTTTAAATTCTAATGATAGTAAGTATTATAACTCTTCTAATGAAGAATCCTCTTCTGATGAAGAAAATACTTTACCTACTTATGAAGAAGTCTCTAGGTTTGCTGAACTTCTTGAAATTGAGAATTCTAAACTCAATAAAAAACTTGATAAAGCAAACTCTAGGAATTCTATTCTTACAAAAGAAATATCAGATCTTTCTAAAGATCTTGATAGGAAAAATGATGATTTTGAAAGTATCTCAAAAAATCTTGAGGAAGTAAATTCTGAGAAGAACAAACTTTCTAAAGAGTTAGAAAAAGTAATTTCTAAGAAAAATGTTTTCGAGCCTAGCTCTAGTTCTAAAACTAATGATTTTGAGGATAAAAACTTGGTTATAAAACTCAAGTCCGAAATTTTTTCCTTAAAGAAGTGTTTATCAAACTTTACCCATGGTAAGGAAAATTTTTATAAAATGTATTCCCAAATACGACCTTTAAGAAATAAATCTAGATTTGGTTATACCCATGAAAAACCAATTTTTAGTAACAATTATTTTGTTCCTCAAAGTGCCCCATTTTGTACCAAGTGTCAATGTGGTGGTCATTGGGCAAAGAATTGTTCCTTAAACAAAACCCAATCCTTAGGTTTTCATAAAGCTTATTTCTCAAAGAAGATGTGAGTTCCTAAAATTTTGTTGTCTGGAAATCTCGGATCCAAGAAAGTTTGGATTCTGAAAGTCTAATTCTCTTATTATTTTCATGAAAATAAAGAGAATACCAGCAACAATACATGGTACATGGATAGTCGATGTTCCCGGAACATGACTGGTAACAAAAGCTATTTTGAAAAGATTATCAAAACGAAAGGAGGAAAGGTAACTTTCGGAGATAATGCTAAGGGAGAAATTGTTGGTATTGGTAATATTGTTCTTCTTGGTAAAACCTTAATTTCAAATGTTCTGTTTGTTAAGGGTATTAAGCACAAACTCATTAGCATAAGTCAGTTATGTGATGAAGGATACCTTGTGAATTTTAGGAATGATAAGTTTTTAGTTCACAATTCCAAGGAAGATTTTATTCTCTCAGCCAATAGGCAAGAGAATGTTTACACTTTGAACCTAGAAGACCTCAGGAGTCAAGATTTACCTTGACTAAGTGCAATGGAAGAACATTCCTGGTTATGGCACAGAAGACTAGGTCATTATAACCTTAGGAACTTATGCAAACTCTCTAAGAAGAAACTAGTTAAGGATATACCAGAGTTTAGATTTGATTCTTCTAAAGTTTGTGATCCTTGTCAATATGGAAAGCAACATAAATCTAGTTTTAAATCAATCAGTGAAGTCTCGACAACTGATGCATTATAGTTAGTGCACATGGATCTTTTTGGTCCAACACAAACTGGAAGTATTGGAGGTAAATACTATGTGTTTATTCTAGTTGATGATTACACTAGATTTACTTGGGTCTATTTTTTAGCAAAGAAGTCTGAAGCTTTTTCTTATTTCAAAAGTTTTAGAGCTCAAGTTAAAAATGAGAAAAACCTTCCATTGAAAACTATTCCTAGTGATCATGGAGGAGAATTTCAAAATTCTAATTTTGAAACTTTTTGTAGTAAAAAAGGTATTACTCACAATTTTTCAGCACCAAGAACTCCTCAACAAAATGGTGTAGTTGAAAGAAGAAATAGAATTCTTCAAGAGATAACTAGAACAATGTTGAGTGAATATTCTATAGCTAGACATTTCTGGGATGAAGCTGTAAGTACTGCTTTCTATACTATAAATCGAGTTTTGATTAGACCTTTTCTTAATAAAACTCCTTATGAGTTATGGAATGGTAGAAAACCAAGACTATCCTACTTCAAGGTTTTTGGTTGCAAAGTATTCATTCTAAATACTAAAGATAACCTATATAAATTCTCACCAAAATGTGATGAAGGAATTTTCTTAGGTTATTCCACAACTTCTAAGGCTTATAGAGTTTTTAATAAAAATACTTTTACTGTTGAAGAAACAGTACATGTAAAATTTGATGAGACTGATCCTTTTGTTTTTAAACCATCCCAGCCTACATCCTCGGATGTGTTTTCAAAAACTGATTGTCAACCTTTGATAGATGAACCTTCTGATAAGGAAAATGTTCAAGAAGATACTTCTGAAACATTTACCCCAGAAGATTTTCTATCCTATGTTGATGAACAGGTTTTACAAAACCCAAATCAGGTGTTTCTTAAGAATCATCCCAGTGATAGTATCATTGGTGATGTAAATCAACCTGTAAGAACTAGAAGTTACTTAAGAAATGAAATAGAACATCTAGAATTTCTTTCCCAATTAGAACCAAAAAGCACTGATGAAGCTTTAGGTGATGATGATTGGATCAAAGCTATGCAAGATGAACTAAATGAATTTGAAAGGAACAAAGTCTGGATCTTGGTTGAAAGACCTAAGGAAACTTCTGTTATTGGAGTAAAGTGGGTCTTCAGAAACAAACGTGATGAAAATGGAGTCATAGTAAGAAATAAAGCAAGAATTGTTGCAAAAGGATATAATCAGCAACAAGGAATAGACTATGAAGAAACCTATGCTCTAGTAGCTAGACTCGAATCTATCCATATTCTACTTGCCTTTGCAGCATTCTTTAATTTCAAATTTTTCCAAATGGATGTGAAATGTGATTTTCTTAATGGTTATGTCCAAGAGGAAGTTTTTGTTGAACAACCTCCTGGCTTTGAAGATATAAAACATCCTGATCATGTTTTTAGACTTACCAAAGCTTTGTATGGTTTTAAACAAGCCCCACGAGCCTGGTATGATAGACTCACTGGATTTTTGCTTCAAAATAACTATGTTAAGGGAAATGAAGATCCAACCCTTTTTATAAAGAAAGATAAGAAAAATGTTTTGATTGTTCAAATTTATGTTGATGACATCATATTTGGTTCAACTCAGCAATCCTTTACCGACTCTTTTGCAAGTCTAATGAAATATGTGTTTGAAATGAGTATGATGGGTGAGTTAACTTTTTTCCTTGGTTTTCAAATTTCTCAAAAAACAGAAGGAACCTACATATCTCAACATAAGTATATTAAAGATCTTATAAAAAAGTATGGTTATGACAACACTAAGAGTATAAGTACTCCTTTTGGTACCTCAAACTCTTTAGATCTTGATGAAGCTGGGAAACCAGTAGATCAAACATCTTTTAGAGGTATGATAGAAAGTTTACTTTACTTAACAGCTAGTCGACCAGACTTAATGTTCTCAGTATGCTTATGTGCAAGATATCAATCCAATCCTAAGGAATCTCACTTAAAGGCAGTAAAAAGAATTTTTCACTACCTTAAGGGAACCATGGATCTAGGATTATTTTATACTTCTGGAAATGATTTTGTTCTAAAAAGATTTTCTGATGCTGACTTTGGTGGATGTAGAATGGATAGAAAAAGTACATCCGGAACTTTTCATTTCTTAGGAGATTCATTAGTTTCTTGGTCTTGCAAGAAGCAACATTCTGTAGCACTTTCCACTGCTGAAGCCGAATATGTAGCAGCTGGAAGTTGTTGTACTCAAGTATTGTGGATGCAACACACACTCACAGACTATGGTTTGAGCTTTACTAAAACTCAAATTTTATGTGATAACACAAGTGCTATTGCCTTAAGTAAGAACCCTGCATATCACCCTCATGCAAAACACATAGATATTAGGCATCACTTTCTTAGGGATCACACACAAAAAGGAGATATCATTCTTCAGTTTATCGGAACACAAGATCAACTTGCTGATATTTTCACAAAATCATTACCCTCCGATAGATTTGAATACATTAAACAAAAGTTAGGAATGATAACTGTAAGGTAAACATTATTCATTAACTTCTTGTTGAAAAATTTTCCTAACAGTAATAAACTCCTCTTCATAGGGGGAGTACATTTGGTTGTTAGAGTTTTTTTTTAAAAAAAAACTTATGGAACTAAACTTCCAGAATGGAATTTTATGAAACTAAAATTTCTAGAATGGGAATTTCCGGAACTGAAATTTTTAGGACTGAAATTCTCGGAATGAAAACTTCCGGAATGAAAGTATTCGTACTGAAGACTTCCGGAATGGAATTTTCGTACTAATAATTTCATAACGAGATTTCCGGAATGGAGATTTTCGGACTGGAGTTTTCATAACGAGGTTTTCGTACTACAACTTTCGTAATGAAGTTTTTTTTGCAAGATAAATATTACCAATTTCGAACAATATTTCTTGTCAATCCGTAAGTTATATTTTTCTTACTTGTAGTTTTGTAATCAAATTTTTGCTTTCTGGTATTTTTTTTAAAAAAATTTGGATTCTAGTTTTTCCTCAAAACTGAAGGTTTTCCTTAAAAACCTCAAAAGATCAGAGTTGAATTTTCCTTGAGGGACTATTCTCAACCGTTAGATGAAATCAGAGCTTTTTCAACCGTTATATGACTTTTGAAAGACCAACGATCAAATTCTTTGACTATATAAAGGGGACCCCGAGACTCATCCCACATCAGTTTTTCAAGCTTTTGTATCTCGAAGCTCTGCTGCTTCTCTTAAGGCCGGTTTCGAACCTTGTGAAGCCGATCCGAATCCTACAGTTTATTTCATTCTGAATGTCTGTTGAAGCAACCTCTCAAGATATGTCAACTATAAAACCAATTTCAAAGTGGTTAGTTTACAGGGAAAGGTTAGTTCATCCAGATTTTTATAAGCTTGATTCTCTTATTTCAAAGAATATTAGACTGAATGGATGGGAAGATGTGTGCATAGCAAAATAAGATAAACAGGATCTGGTTTATACTGACTTATTGATAGAGTTTTATGAGTATATTTCCTTCTTGGTGGAAGATGGCAGAGAAAGGTTTTCTTCTAAGTCTTATGGGAAGACTTATAAATTTTCTTACACTAAGGCAGCAAGCCTGGTTGGTATAGCATATGAGGGAGAAGCTGAATTCTGTTCTCACAAACTTCCCGATGTGCAAGGAAGTTTCAATAAGGAGAAGACACTGAAGTGTCTTGGGCTTAAGGATGATTCAACAACTAAGATTGCACGGCTCACTCCAAATAATAGAATACTTTAACTATGGGTGCAAGGTTTTCTGGTTCTGAGAATAGGAGATAAAGACAATCTGAAGAAGAGTGATATCTATGTCTTAGATTTTTTGGGTAAATCTAAGAAAGATAAATCTGATAAGGCATGTCTTGGTTACAATCAAGAATATTAAAGAAGGAAATTTGAGAGCTCAGATTATGATGTTTCTTGCTTTACTATCTAATCTGATTGTTCGATGCTTAGAATCTTTCAAAGTTGCCTTCAAATCAAAGATCCAGAATTGCAAGATCATGCTTGTCAGTGATGATACGCTTAAAAGAATGAAGATGGGTTTTTCTAGTGAGTCTGGAGAATTTTACCCCCTATCTGTAGAGGAATTTGAAATAGATTAAAAAGAATATCTGGAACCTTCAAAAAAGAAAAGGAAGAAGAGAAAGGCTAAGGAAGCAGTTACTGATGAAGAAGTTCCTCAGCCTAAGGAAACTGAATCCGCACCTCCCAAGTCGAAGAATCAGAAAATCTATACAGATGAAGTAGCAGAAAAGTGGAGGAAAGATAAATAAATGAGGAAGGAAGGGGATCCTCAATTCGGATTAGACCCTACTAAGGCTAAGGCATTAAAAGAAAAAGCTGATGAGGAGCTAGAAAGGCAAGAGAAGGAAAAGAAGTTGAGAAAGAAGATGACTGAAGCTGAACTAGTGCAATCTTTGCTAAAAGATACAGAGTTGGCTTCCGAAAGGCTTCCAGTTCCGGAAACTTTCGGTGTTGAACCTTCTTTACCAGAAACTCCAGCGAAAAACTATGTCACTCTGGAAAAGGACAAGGGTAAAGGAATAGTTGTAGAAGCTGAGAAGGAAGTTGCTGAAGCAGTAGAGGAAGAAGAAGAAGAATAAGAGGAGAGTAAAGATCTGGATACCTTGATCAAGCAAGTACAAGACTACAAAGATAAGGCTGAATCCGCAATGATAGTTACCTCAGGCAAGGGAGATGAGGAAGCTAGAAAGCAACATCCAGAAGAAGAAGAAGAAGCGAATGAGCTGTTTGATAAAGAAGAATCCTATGAGAGGAACTTTCTTGAGGAAGGACAAGAAAGACAAAAACCAGATGAGGATCAGATTGTTCAAGTTTATGAATCTGAGGAAGTATCTCCAAATGTGAAATCCATTCCGAAATCTGATAAAGGGAAGCAAACTCTAATGGAGACACCCATTAAATATGTCATCAGAAGGAAATAGGTTGGTGGTACCTCTAGAAGGAAGATGATTCCAGTTGAAGAAGAGGAATCTCAAAAAGAAGTTTCTGATTTAGAATCATCATCCCATGGGCATGATTTTTTGTTTCAATATCTGAGAAAGTTAGTGGACACAATTCCGATTCTTCCAACAATAGATTCTAGATGCTAGTTGCTGCAACAATCTATGAATCAAAAATCAGATTCTTTATCCATGATAATGGATAAGTTTGTGAAGTTGGAATTTGAACAGAAAAGTTTTTTGATCGATTATGACATGCATAGAAAGTCCTGCAGTAAAGTAACCAAGTGGTCTAAGAGAGTTGATGAAGATTTAGTTCAATTTGAGAATTTTCAGGCTGAAGTTCAAAATGCTTTTGAAATAGAGGATAAAAAGGTTAATGAGATTTCTGAGAAGTTGACCCAGGAGCAAAATTTTCGGAATCAACAGGTCAGGGATCTGAATGGGAAGCTTAACTCGATATCTCAAAATTGGAAAACTGAAAGAGATTTCCGGATTGAGTTTCAGCAGAAGATGGAAAAACAAGATGAGTTGTTGAAGTTGCAGAAAGAAGCCCTGGAGGCTCAGGCAGAGGCTTTAAAAGCTCAAGAAGAAAAGGTAAAATCCTTGGAGAGTCAAAGAGAGGAAGATCAAAGAGACTTGAAGAAACTCAAAGCCTTGTTGAAGTAGCTCATTCCGAAGGAAAAAGAAGACAAATGAACCCACTTCGATCTTTTGTTGTAGTTGTCTTTCCTTGTATTTTTTTTCCTAACTCTAATGAAATGGTTATCTGGTTGGTTTGTATCTTGTTATATACTAATGTTTCAGGTAGCATACTTTGTTTTCCATTCCCTTCAATTCTTTTTGAAAATTACAAAGGGGGAGAAGGAAAAAGAACTATTCCTAAGGAGGAGGAAGGAAAAATTTCTAAGAGAAATATCCTTAATGAAAGGGGGAGTTTCTCACTGTGAATTTTTCACTATTATATTATTGAAAACTCCACTCTGGAAACTCAGAATACAATCCTTAGAGTTTCAATGCCTAAGGGGGAGTTAGTTTTATTCATTTCTATCCATGAACAAAGGGAGATAAGTTTTATTTTCAATGTCTAATAAATTTTTTTCAAGATCCTTATATGCTTTCTCGTAAGGATGTTTGTGCCTTCCAAAAAGGGGGAGATTGTTAAGTCAATAAGGTTTTCCTTATGACTTTTCCATTCCTTCTTATTTTGAAAATCACAAACACCTTATACTTAAGCAAATATTATTTTTACCCCCATAAGGAAAATTTACTTCTTTAATAAAATATACCTTAACCTAGATTTTCTTATACATAGCAATATTATTCTTAAATTCAAAAACCGGATTCATAACCAAATTTCCAGAGCCATATAATGAAAAGATTTGGAGAAATCTATTTTTAGGATCCGAATTCTGGATGTGATCTGTAATGTAGTTCTAAACCGAATTCTGGAATCCGAACTCTGAAGAAGTTCGACTTCGAACTCTGAAGAAGTTCGACTCTGAACTCTTAAGCAGTTCGACTCCGAACTCTTTAGTAGTTAGACTCCGAACTTTTAAGCAGTTCAACTCTAAACTCTTAAGAAGTTTGACTCCGAATTCCTATAAAATAGAATCCGAACATTTCTTAACATAGACTCCAAACTTCATTATTGGTTAGACTATGAACTTTTGATTAACCTTTACTCACATATGCTTTGTTTCAAAATGATGTCGTGCATTCAGTTATACATAGCTTGTTATAAAACGATGTCGTCTATTTTGTTTCTAATTAATCGTTGGTTGAGTTACATGTGTACAATTCCCTCCGAGTTTCATGGAAAATATGACCATTGGAGGAGGGAGCTGACCGTTGTAAATTTTCCTATAAATAGGAGCTCATTTGAAAGAGCTCATATACAAGAATAAAACAACAACAGAGAAGTTTATCGATCTAGAGACCACACGCTGCTAAGGTGATTTCTAGAGAGAGAAAGCATTTCATGCCTTGTGCGTACTGAACCGATCGTTCAGTTTTTGCTTCGTGCGACTCCAAATGTTGGTGATTACATTCGAGGACTTCCGGGGATAGGAAGACAGAGGTTTCCAACACCTTAAAGTTGAGGGATTCCTTACTGAGGAAGACATAGGTTGCCAACTACCTTGAAGTTGGGGGCTTGCGGGGATAACAAGACAGAGACTCTGATCTTCGTATCGAGGGATTACCCTAGTGTGGGTAAGACAAACTTGCTTGAAAGTATAAATCAAGGGACCTTTATCCAAGGTTGTTGGATACCCTTCTCTTTGGGTTAAAATACTTATATCTTGTTACTTGTAGTTTTACTACTTGTTTGATTCTGCTACATTTTGTATTATAAGGAAATTATAACTTTCTTATACTTCCTTACTTGTACCTTATTTCATTTAGATTCTATACGCTTTAAGGTAGAATCTCATATTTTAATCTTTTGTTAAGTTTCAATTTCCGGAACCATACTTCCGGAACCTACTTTCGGAATCTCTTTCCAGTTTTAAGAAAGTTCATAGGACTTGAAGTTTATAACTTCATTCCTTTTTCCAAGTTTCAATTTTTGTTAGAGGTGTTGTGAATTTTCTTAAGTTTAACTTTGTTAAACTTAGCTCTTTCCTTTGTTTAAAGGAATTTTTAAAGTATACAATTCACCCCCCTCTTGTATTTTGAGAATCTAAATTATTATTTCGATCCTACATTTCTATCCATGCCTAAAATGTTTAAATATGAAGAAGTTTAAAAGTAGAGAGTTAAAATATCATTTAATTTGTCATGGTTTTAATCTGAGTTAAAAACCTTGGATTTGGCATGGTGAAACTGGGAAGAATTTCAGATTTACTGATGATGATGATTTGCAAGATGGTAACTTGGATAAAATTGAAGAAATGATTCGTGATATCGAAGAAGAATAAATTGAGAAAGAACCAAAAATTGAGTGTCTATATGGTGATTCTTAAAAACCATTGTATCCTGGTTGTACAGATTTTACTATTTTATCATTGGTGTTATGATTTATTAACCTAAAGGCGAAATATGGATAGAGTGACAAGAGTTTTACAAAGCTACTACAATTGTTGAAATAAATTATTCCTAAAGACAATGATCTTTCAGAATCACATTATAATGTCAATAAAATATTAGGCCCAATGGGATTGGGATACAAGAAAATACATGCCTATCTGAATAACTATATTATATATAGGAAGGAATATGAATTTTTGTAGGAGTGTCCTAAATGTGGGACATCACATTATAAGTTAAAATAAAAATCACAGGCTGATGTATGGATTACAAAGATCCCTACCAAGATATTTTGGTATCTTACTATAATTCCTTATTTGAAACGTTTATTTTCTAATTCACATGATGAAAAAATGTTAAAATGGCATACTGATGTGTAGACATGTGATAGAAAAATACGCCATCCAACTGATTGTCTATAGTAGAAGAAAATTGATGAGCAGTATCCTACATTCAGAAATGAAGTTAGAAATCTCAGACTTGGGTTGTGAATGGATGGAATGAATCCATATCAAATCCTCAGTATCACACATAGTTCATGGCCTATTTTATTGTTAATTTACAACATATCTTTCAAATTTTGTATGAAGTGAAAATATTTCATGTTGACTTTAATGATCTCTGGACTAAAGAAACCCGAAAATGATATTGATGTTTTCTTATCACCATTAATTAATGATTTGAAACTCTTATGAGAGTATGGTATTAGGGTGTATGATTCTAATAAAATGGAATATTTTCAAATGCATGAAGTGATTATGTTCACTATAAATGACTTCCCAGCATATGGAAATTTGTTTGGATATAGTGTTAAGGGGCATAGAGCATGTCTAATTTTCAAATAACAGACTTTATATTGTCAATTTCATCATGGGAGGAAAATAGTATGCATGGTTCATCGAAAGTTTCCTATGGATCACTCTTATAGAATATTAAAAAAAGCATTCAATGGATCACAAGAATTTGATATTGCGCCAAAACCTTTATCCACTAAGGATTATTTTGAGAGGGTGAAAAACATTGATGTGACATTGGAAAAGACACATAAATCTAGTAATGATAGTAATATTTGGAAGAAATACTCAATATTTTTTGTGCTACCATATTAGAGATATCATGAAGTGAAACACAACATCGATTTCATGCATTTGGAGAAGAATATCTATGACAGTTTGATTAGAACATTGTTAGATATTAAAAAAAATACTAAAGATGGTTTGAATGCAAAATTCGACTTACTATCAATGGGAATACGTTTGGAGTTAGCTCCCACTCCTGATGGAAGGTGAACATTTCTTCCCTCGGATTGTCATACATTATCCAAGAGGGAGAAAATTAGGTTTTGTCAGTGTCTTCATGATATCAAAGTGATACAAGGTTATTCTTCAAATGTAATTTTTTTTGTCTCTTTGAAGGATTTGAAGTTGACAGGTATGAAATCTCATGATTGTCACGTCATTATGCAACAACTTCTATTAGTTCCATTGCGTGTAATATTGCCCATCCATGTCATAAATACTATTATGAAGGTGTTTATTTTTTCAATTCAATTTGTAATAAGGTGATTGATCTGGATGCTTTGAAAATTTTGGAAAACAAATCAATTTCTATAATTTTTATATTGGAAATACATTTCCTCCATTTTTTTGATATAATGGTGCATTTAATGGTTCATTTGGTTTGAGAAATAAAGTTCCATGGACCGATATATCTACATTGGATGTATCATTTTGAAAGGTATATGAAGATATTGAAGGGGTATGTTAAGAATCCATATTGACCTGAAGCCTCCATTGTTGAAAAGTATATTTTTGAGGAGTTTGCAGAGTTTTTTACGAGCTAATTGTTTATGGAAGAGCACATTGGTTTGAATCCATCTCTCCATGAACTAGTTAATAATGGGGAAAGGGGATTAATGGTTTGAAAGTCAAATCGTTGTCAAGTGAAAAAATGAAGAAGGTACATTTATACATCTTGAATAACATAGATGATGTTCAACCATATATAACATTTCATATTAATAAGTTGAAACAACGTCATCCAAAGAAGAAAGAAACGTGGATTTTGAATGAGTATAATAAAACTCTTTTTCTATGGTTTTAAAATACCATGCTTGGTAGATCAGATACATAAGAGACATTAAGATGGTTAGTGGGTGGTCCAAGTTTAAATGTGATAACATGGTCCAGGTATGACATAAATGGCTATACATTTCATACAAAATCTTAGGAAAACAAAAGTGTAGTTCAGAATAGTGGTGTTTTTGTGTTTGCAGAAGTAATGCATTTTTCGAGTTCTAAAGGAAAAAACTCAATTTATGCATCAAGTGCATATTATAGAGTCATTGAAGAAATATTAGAGGTTGATTTAATTAAAATTAAAGTTCTAGTGTTTAATTTCCAATGGTTTATCATTAACAACAGTGTCAGACATGATGAATTTGGAATGACACTTGTTAATATGAATAGATTAGAAGACACTAATGATTCTTTTATAATGGAAACACATGAATTTTTTTTTCTATGTTCTTGATACATCCGATATGAAGTGGTCTATTGTTTTATAAGGAAAAAACAATATATTGGTGATGATCAACTTGATGAATATACTAATTTATGTAATATCCCTACTTCCATGGAAAAATTAATAGATAATAACGATGAACATGTCGTAGAAATGGTTTGTACCATAAGGAATGATCATGATGAAGGAATTTGGGAAAACTATCCATTAGTAAATTCATAATATTATAGGTAGAATATGTTTATTTCTTCTTTACTTTTATTAATTTCATAAAATGTTAGATATTATAATTATTTTCTTTATTAAAACATGTATTAAAAATAATAAGTAGAAATTTTTGTTTATTTTAGTTTAGTTTAGTTTTTTTTACTATGTTTACCATTACATAACTTATATATTTATTGATTTTGTTGAATAACAATTATTTTAAATATAATATGTTAAAAAATATTCTTTTTTTGTGTGTAAAAAATGATTTATTAGGTTGGACCATTTTTAATATTCCTACACTAATTTTGGATTTGTTTTCATTCATTTACATGACATTTCATATATCATTACTGTTGTTAGCATTTTAATTAACTATAAAAAATATGAATAATAATGTGTTAAGTTTTAGTTTACTTTTTTGTTTCATAATTTTTCATTTTCTGTTTACATTAGAATTTTAATATGTGAATTTTTATATTTGTGTACTAAATGTTCGTTTCTTTGATTTTAATGATAATTACAGATCAATCAGTTGATCAACCTCATACATCTGGAGATGAGCTTCATGATCATATATCTAGGGAGGAATATCCACATGCTCTTCTTGATGTTCCCCAATCTTCTTCATGTACTCCCACAATGGAAAAGAAGAGTTTGAGGGTTGGTAAATGTGGCTGCACACGTTTACCAAAATTATCACTTGCTCGTAGCCAAGACCAGAGGATAGTGGTAGAATTTGATGATAATTATATTCCAAGAGGTCCTAATATAAAATAATTGAAGGGTTTTGTATCAAATTAGGTTAAAAAAAATTCAGCATTTTGTTTAATTATTGGAGAAGTGTTGATAGAAAAAAACTATCTCAGTTGTGGGAGACCATTTTAGTAAGATATTTTTCTATTATTTGACTAATCTTGAAATGTTTATAGTATAATGTGTTTTCCCTTTTATTTATCAGATGAAATTTGATATACCTAAAATTGGAGGAGTCAGGAGGAAATGTTTATCGATGGATGATAGAAGATAGAGGAATTTCAAATCAACCCTCACATCTGATTTCATTTTTGGGAATAGGAAATAGAAAAATCCATGTCATATATATATATATATCCTTTTATAGATGAAGATACATGGAAATTATTTGTTGAAAGTCGAAGACAAGAATCATTTTTTGGAAGTGTAATGTAAACTTTTATAAGTTTTCTTATATTAATGATCTTATTAATGACTTCTTAATGATTTCTTATTCTTAATTTATAGGAATCAAGGAGATCTTATCTAGAGATCCAATCTAGAAATGTATACCCTCATAGTTTATCTTAGGGAGGGTATACTTTATTGGAATAAAAAATGATGGCTAAAAAATTGTAAAAACTTAGAGTTGAGTATTTAAGCTTTGGAGAGGTTTCCCCTCCATCCCCTATGTCTAGACATGAAAAATGGAAGAGGTTTCATATGAGAAAAAAGGGGAAATATCTTACAGAATAATCGAGGGTCGTAGATGAGAGTATTGTAAGATGTTTATTTTATTTATTTAAGTTAATTATATTTTTTATATAATTTTAATCATTATCTAATTTTTCAAATAATTCATATAGGATTATCTTGAGGAGCAGAGCACATAGGGGGTATTTAAAGGTGATGGGAGATAAGATATTTTATCTATAGAATTGGGAAATCTTGAACACCCGGGTCATGTATGAGGGTACCTAGTGGGTGAATCGGTGAGAAAAGTGTTACCACATTCTTCAGCTTCTTCCATAGAGGCGTTTTATAAAAAAGAATCTTTGGAGGCTGAAGTTAAAAATATTAATGTGATGATGGAGGAAAAGATAAGAGAATCAGTATAGTCTATGTTTGTAGACATACAAAGACAATTTCAGATTTCAACTCCCACTCCTCCACCTCCGCCAACAGCTCCCGCTCCCCCACCTCTTCCTGCATACCCCATTTTTTATCCTACTCCTACACCCCTCGTCCACAACTTCTTAGTTATTGTGAGTTGTATATTGATGATCCTCACTATCATATAGTTTCATATAGGATTACATATTATATAAAAGATACAATTAATTGTCAAAAGTTATAGTTAGAGAAACATAGGGTCACTGTATAGGATATTATAGATATATTAGTTAGAGTACCGTTACCTATAGATGAGGTGAGGATAGTTGGACAAAGTATCGAACACTTTTTAGTTTGGTCATCTAGACTTCCGTGACACATTACCATAGAGGTATGTGTATATTTTATATTTTATTTTATTTTTGTATTAAATTTGTTTTAACATTTGAAAGTTAATATATTTATCTATTTATTTACAGGAATAATTTAAAGGTAGAGAAATAATTTATAGGAAACAACAAAGACAAAGGGTTATGAAATAATATAAAAATTCTAGTAGTCTTGACAGATTGTCAAGATATTCAAATTTGTTGGTGGGTAATTATACGTTCCAATGGATTCTGATGTTTGTGGGTGTGAAATAGATGCGGGGATTCTGAAAAATGATATCATGGATATTTTTACTGGAGATAAGTTGGGCATTAACGTGATTCAAGTTTTTTCCATGTAAGTCTTAACATAAATATATCTCTATGTTAAATTTATTGAAAATTTATACTTATATCTATTTTTTATTAGATACCTTTACAAAATATATAAGGAGAATGAAGAGATAGAGGTATATGGATCGATGAACCCATAATTAATTTCACCTAAATCACACGCATTGACTAAGGAACAAAGAACAGTTGATATTGCTGAAATATTTGAACAGAATTTAGTTACGCAGTGTTGGATGTTTCTTTATATTGAGAGGTATGGAACATATATCTCAGAAAGTGTTATTTATCTTTTAACATAATATCCGCTAACATTAAATTTTCTTTTATATCAGTGACTATCAGATGTTAGGTGTTTTTTGTCCAAGGGAGAAGACACTTTATTGGATATGCTTTATCTATGGTGATGTGAGAGGAAATTTTAAGAACATGTTGGAAAAATAAGTTTTAATTTCTTAATAGTTTATATTATAATGAATTTTAAATTTATTTCATTCATATTATTTTCTAATAGGGGATTAGATTTCTTTCAAAAATCCAAAAATAAAAAGAGTTCCAAGTTCAAATATGTAAAATTAAAGTTGAATATACATTTATAATTAGTACATTTTGGATATATTACATAAAAATTATATTTTTAATTGAAAAAATAATTTAAACATAATTTTTATGCACAAAAAGGCATCCTCAAATGCATATATTATGTGTTAATATTTATGTATGAAATAATTTCTACTAGAACAGTTACGAAGTTCAATGAGGTTAGATTTCCTTATAAAATATTACTTAATATTTAATTTTTTTTCATTATACATGTTAACTAATTTACTTTTTAATTTTTAGCTATTTTATGACCCTAAACCTTATAGTGCACAAGAGTTCGTACACTTACAAGTGGAATGGTCAAATTATTTGACAGGTTTGATTGGATTTTAGTTTTTTTAGTGAATATTGTAATTTTGAATGTTGTAATTGCAAATGTGTATTTTGTAGTTGTTTTGGTTGGATTTTGGTTTCTTTTTAGTTAATATTGTAGTTTTTTAATGTTGTAATTTTAACTGTGAATGTGTAATTTTTTTTCTAGTTATGCTTGTGTTTACTTCTTTAATTTTTTTGCTCTTCTACTACTGGTTCTGCTTGTTTTTGGTTTGGTCAGTAGTGGAGAGGAAGGGTAACATGATTTAAAAAAAATAGTTTTTACATCAGTTATTTTATAAATAAAATTAAAAATATATTATGTGGGTTTTTTTACATCAGTTATAAAATAACCAACATGGTATAGGGGTTTTTACATCAGTTATTTTATAACCGACGTAAAAAAACTTCATCACGAATACCTTTCATGCTGGTTATTTAATAACTGATGTAAAAAACCTTCATCTGAAGCATTTTTCACATAGGTTATTAAATAAACAATGTAATATATTATATATTACTTAGGTTATTTAATAACAGATGTGAAAAACGTTTGAGATAAAGGTTTTTTATGTCAGTTATTAAATAACCGACATGAAAAACCTGTTCCATTATTGATTTACAATGTCAGTTTTTTAATCGACATTAAAGAAAATATTAATAACATCACCATTATTAACAGAGGCTAAAAAGTGACATAAAAAAACTGGTGTTAAAAAGGAGCTTAGGGAGGCTGCGTCTTTCCATGACCTGACATTGGTGGCTCGTTTCGGCCGCAACAAACCCTCTTGGTCGTTTTTCTGGAGCTTTGTGGATTCCTGGGGTCTATCTCGTCCGACGGTGGTTTCTGAGCTATCTCGGGTGGCTTTCTGAATTCATCTTGCGTCCAGGGAAGATTTTATCAAGGCGTGGTCTAGAGAGGTCAGAAGATGTGGATCTTGGCGTTTTTCTCTTTCTAGATGGGCATGGGACTACCACTTTGGTCGTGAGTCATCTTTGGATGTGGTGTGGTTATCGCTCCTAGGGTTAACTCTCCCTCTTCATAACCTGACTATTCTAAGGGAAGTTGGTAACTTGTTTGGATCCTTTCTTTGTGCTGACAAGAAAAATAAATCCCTTTAGGTAGCGACGAACCCTAGAATATGTGTGGAGTAAGATCTGGCTTTGCAACGTCTGTCTTCGGTCTTGATAGAAGCATGCGATGGCTTCTCCTGGAAACAAAGGTTATTTTATCATCAGGTTCCGCATTTTTGCACCTTCTGTGGCTTGCATGGTCACATGGAGGAAACCTGCCGGTGGTGTAGGGAGGTAACTGAACCCTCCCGATGGGGCCCGACGGTGGTTTCGGGTCCCGACCTGCCCACCTTGGATGGAAAGAGAAAGGATGAAGTTTCTGTTGCCCCACGCTCCTTTTCAAATTCAAAATTTTCAGGGGACCATGGTACGGAGAATTTGGTGTGTGGTGAGACAACTACTGACACGGTCTTCTTGCGGTCGGCTCCCCCTTTGGATTGTAGGGATCTTATCTCCTCGTCGCCAGTTTCAGATGTTCAGGTAGAGGTTCCGTTTTTTGAAGAGAAGTTCATTCCTCAGAGGGATTCAGAGGTCTGCCTGGCTTTCTCCTTGGGTGGTGCGTTGCGGGCTCTGTCTTCCCCTGTGTCTCCTCTCTTGTTCTCTTCTCAACTATCGCCAAAAATACTTCAGAAGTCCCTGGTGAGTAAAATTTCTAAGCATTCAGTGGAAGGAAGGGATTCGGGCGGTATGGCTTTTGGAGTGGAAAAGGAACTGGTGATTTCCCGTCTTTCTCCACAACGAAGATTTCTGGTATCTCTAGTCCAAGGGGACTTGGGGTCAGACTCTATGGGCTATCGGCCTTCTGGAAGGGCGTCTATAATGGAGGATGATGATACTAATTTTAAGAAAGTGATCTTGACTCCAAAGAAGAGCTTGAGTGAAGTGAGTATGCCGGGGCCTCTTACTCACTCCATGACCAAGGGGAAAAGTATTCTTACCCCCCCTCTATCCAAGGTGCACCTCTCGTCATACCTGAAGGCCTATAAGGGCGCTCTGTAATGTTTTCTCTTATCATTTGGAATGCACATGGCTTTGGTGCTCAAGCCAAGCGTGTGTTTCTGGCTACAGAAGGTAGGAAAGCTAAAGTTTCTTTGGGGGTCATGTTGGAACTGAAGCTCGATCCAAGAAAGTTGACATGGGTTTCTAAGAGGATGGGGTTCTCGAATTCCTTGCATGGAGGTGAGGTTAACACTTAGATATGGATTGGCTAGAAAAATAACATATCAGTGAAGGTGGTGAATATCTTTCCCCAGTGTATTGATACTAGGATTGATATTGGTGGAGTTCAGTTATTATTCTCGTTTGTATATGCGAACACTATGGTTAGCGGAAGAAGAGAACTATGGAATCATTTGAAAACAACACAAGCTGGACCTCTCCCGTGGTTCATGGGAGGGGATTTTAACACAGTTGCAGACCCGTCAGAAAAGAAAGGCAGTTCGGGGTTTATTCAGGAGAGTATCTTAGAGTTTCAGGAGTGCATGTTACATGCCGGGCTTATGGATTTGGGTTTCATGGGATCGAAATTTATGTGGTGCAACAATCGTAAAGGTTCGAGTCACATCTAGAGTCGGCTGGACATATGCCTCACCAACATGCAAGGTCTCGATCTCTTTTCGAAAACTTCGGTCACTCATCTAACTCGTATTCTTTCAGATCATGAACCTCTTTTAATAGAGATCAGACGTGAAGTGGTGATGGGTAGGCCATTCCACTACTCGAGGGAGTGGCACCGTGATCCAGTGTTTTTTCACTTGTTAAAAACTTCTTGGCTTAAGGAAGAGAGAGAACGCTCTTGGACAGGGCTGGTGAATCGCCTTTAACGACTTAAGAAGGACATCGGGGAGTGGCTGATAAATCAACCCAACTCCTCTAACGGGGTGGTTAGCATGCAGACTAAGATTGCGAATATGGAGGTTGATCTTCAGTTAGCCTGGGATGAGACCACTTTTATTATTCTTTGTGATAAGAAGGCCACTCTTGTTGAAAAACTCTTAGAGATGGAAAGAGTCTTCAAGGAGTGGGACCAGGTTAAATGGATCAGAGAAGGAAACCATAATAATGCCTTCTTTCATTCTTGCATTAAGGAAAAGAGAAGCGCAAAGATTAATATCAAGATGGAGGACTCTTCTTTCACTACAGATGTGAATATTGCTGGAAATATGGCATTGAAACATTTCGAGGGTCTCCTGGCCAGGGATTCCATGTCGGGTTTTGTGAGGGATGATATGGATAACACTAGTTTCTTAAGTTTTCTTCCTTTTTGGTGAATGATGGTGATAATGAGCGTCTCTCCTCTCTCCCACATGAGGAAGAGATTAGGGAGGCCCCGATGAGCATGCCCAAGGGAAGTGCACCCGATCCAGATGGTTTCCTTGCTTCGTTCTACAGTTTTTCCTGGGGCGTTTTTGGGCCAGGTGTTGTGCATGCTATCCAGGACTTCTTCAGAGGGGGGCACTTGAACAAGGGTGTCTCTTATTCAAGGGTGGTTCTGGTTCCAAAAGTCAAAGACCCCATTCTCATCAGCCAATTCTGGCCCATATGTCTTTGTAATGTATCTTATAATATCTTGGCCATGGTGATTGGGAGGAGAATTTCAAGACTTATTCCCAAAGTGGTATCGACAGAACAACATGGGTTCATACAGGGTCGGAATATTTAGGGGGTGGTTGGAATTGCTAGTGAGTTGGTTCAAGACATCAACAAACGCATGGTGGGTTCAAATTTCAATCTTCAAGTCGATATGAACAAGGATTATGATCAAATGTAATGGAGCTTCATCATCAAGGTTATGAGGGGGTTTGGGTTCCAGGAACGGTTTTCTAATTTGTGTTTTAGGTGATATTCCTCCCCGTGGCTTTCGGTGGCTATGATGGGGAAGTGTTTTTGGTTTTTTCAAAACTGTCCACGGTGTGAGGCAAGGTGATCCCCTGTCTCCAGCCTTGTTTGTTTTGGAACAAGACTCTCTATCAAGGAATCTGAAGAAAGTTTTGTTAGAGGGCAAGATGAAACCATATATTGGAAAAAGGAACACGGGGAACATCACACACCTGATGTTTGCTGACGATGTTCTGTTTTTCATGAACGACCTGTGCAGATCTTTAAACCATTTCAGAGAAATCATGTCTAGTTACAACAAGATCAGTGGAAAAGCCTCAACTACTCGAAGAGTCATGTCTTTATATCTAATAAATGTTCGGGAAGGAGGTGTAGAGATATACAGAGGGCTATTGGTTGCAAGCAGAAATGTATGCCCATTTTGTATCTTGGGGGTACCAATATCTTCTGGCCAGGTGACGAAACAACATTTTAATGGAATCATGGATCAGCTGCTTGGGAGGATTCTCAACTGGAAGAACAAGCTCCTTTCTTTTGGGGGACAGGTCATGCTCATTAACAGCGTGCTTCTGTCTATTCCCATGCATGTGTTCTCAATTATTAAGCCTCCGAAGGGTACGATTCAAAAGATGGAAAGCATCATTACTTCATTTCTTTGGGATGCCAAGGCAGAAGGGTGGTGTCATTGGGCCTCTTGGAAGCAGATGGCGTGACCAATTTCTAAAGGAGGTGTCGGCCTGTATGAAATTCATGAGAGCATCCTTGGTTTACAGGCTCATCTTGAATGGGAGATTATCGCTGGGGAGACCCTGTGGGAAAAATTCTTCATAGGGCTTTACGGCTGGAGTGAGGAGATCAACATGCATGGAGAGACAAGGCTGGACAAGTGCATTTTTGATCGTATGGAGGAATTTCATGGTTACTCCAGATGGATTATCGACAATGGGAATATTAGATTCTGGAATGACAACTGGGCGGGTGGAAAGCTGGCCTTCAAAGGCTGCCAGTATCCTGACGTTTCTTTCAGGGAAGCTTGTAACTGGTATGAGGTCATACATGCAGCGTTAAACCACACCCAGATGAGTCTTTTTGAAGAGATTGTGATGAACGAGGAACCAGATGTATGCTGCTTCATAGAGGCTGCTTCCGGTAGGTTCAACGTCCGCGATTACAGGAGAATTCTTCGGAGCGAGAGACCCATGGTGGAAGGGGGAAAGGTTACTTGGTGAAATGAAATTCTGACGAGGATGAACTTCTTGATGTGGAGATTCAATAACAGAGCTCTACCGACAGAGGAGAATATTCAGAAAAAAGGGATCTGCATGGCGTCTCGGTGTTATTGCTGTGAGCACCCCAGTATTGAGACAACGGTTCATCTTTTCTTCTGATGGAAATGGGCCTAACTTATTTGGTCTTCCTTCACTCACTCTCTGCTTGAAGATGGTGAACCCTGGACCTTTCGGGACTTTGTTGCAGCTTGGTTTTGGGGACACAGAATTGGGCCATGGAAAGAACGATTAGGACCATCATCTTGATTGCTGTCTGCTGGGTCATTTGGGAGGCGCGTAACCAGGTTAGGATGGGCTCCAAAAGAACTCATTTGTCTCTTCTAATTAGACTTAAATCTCTCATTGTGGAACTGGCGTCCTTTGTTAAAGGGGGGAGTGATTTGGTTTTACTCTGTAACTTCCTTAAGAGACCATTCATGCTTCAAAGGAGGGTTGGTTTTTGGGTAATGTGGCAGCCTCCTAGCCACAGGTTGAAACTGAATATCGACGGGTCTTGCATGGAGGGAGTGATGAGGGGAGGAGGTTTACTGTGAGACTATTGGGGCTTGGTGTACGTTGACTTTAGTGCGTTTTATGGGCCTGGTAACTCCTTGGGGGCGGAGGCTCGAGCTCTCCTTTCTGGCTTTATGGTTTACAAGAGGAGGGGCTTGACGGTGACAAAGGTTGAATCAGATTCAGAGGTCCTGGTTAGGGCTGTACAAGGAAGTTATGGGATTCCTTGGGACTTGACTTATATTATTAGAAGGTGCAAGATGGAATCAAGTAAAGGAAGGTTAATCCATCATAGCTGGAGGGAATCCAACTTTGCAGCTGACTCGCTTGCTCGTTTGGGCAGACATGAGGACAATCTTTTGGTTTATGATAGTCTTCATTCTCTTCCCCAGGAGTGTTTATGTGTGGTTCAAGGGGATGCCCTTGGCTTGCACCACTTTCGACCCCCTTGTAGGGATTTATTTGGTTCCTCTTGTTATCCTTTGAAATAATAATAAAAAATAACTTTCAGACCAGATAAGAGATACAAATAAATCCAATTTTATGCTTAAAAAAATGTATTTATCTAAAAATAAGTTTTGTTTAATTTTAAAAACTTATTTTAAAATTAATTTTTAACACTTTTAGAAATTTTAATTTAAAAAATAAAATTAATTTTTTAAATCTACATGTAAAAATTATATTGGAGTTAATTTTTTAGAATTTTCTAAAAACATAAAATTTTCACTGAATAGTAAAAAATACAGGTTTTTATTAAGAACTATATTTTCATTTACAAATTTTAAAAACATAAAAATCATTTTAATGTGGTTTTAAAAGTAAAATTAGATCAATTATATATCTATTAATCCAATTTAGTTCATTATAATCAATTTCATATTGAATTTTTATATAAAAACTTTTTAAAATTTTGAACATTTTCTCTTTGAAGACCTACTTTCTCATCGCATCTACGGGTTTAATTTTAAATTAAATTCTGCCACTTCTATGAGTTTAATTTGAAAAAATGGGTCCTATATTTTTAATAAAAATATTTTTTATTATATAATAAGGAAAAATTATTTTTTGACCATAATGAATAGTAAAAACAGTAAAAATTATTTACTGCGGTTAAGGTAAAAATGAGTTTATCAGGGGGTTAAACTAAAATGATAAGGGTTAAAAATGACCCAAAACTTGTCCAAAACCCATTTTATTTCCATATTTATTCCTTATAACCTATAAGTTTTGATAATTTCTCATTTTGAATCCCTTTTTCATTTAAAAAATGTGGTCACACCTTTTTATTTTAAAAAATTACAAGTGTGCCACTCACCACACTTATAAAAGACCACCCATATCCTCTCCTATTCACACTTCCTAAACCATTTGGTTCAGATAATAACTAAAAAAAATAACTTAATTAATTCCATAATATAATATTAAAATCCTTATTTTTTTTCATAAATACATCATAATAAAGCTTTTGGTGCAAACCAAAAGAAGTTGTCTGAAGAAGAGGTAACGTCCCTAACCGAGTGTTTTATTTTATTTATTCCTCCATATCATTAAATTACTATTATAACATGATGATATAATAACATAATTATATTAAATATAATTATATGTTATTATTTTAATTTAATAACTAAAATCCTTCTCATCTTCCTTCAAATGGGATACGAAATCATCATTCGTGTGTACAACATATTATCGCCTCACGAACCGATGTTATTCATTTTCCATCACCATCTATCACAGATGGATATAATGATGAATTTAATGTTTATATATGGTATTTATGATATTATTATACATTTTTAATTATAATAACACATGTACCTTCTTACCTAAAAACCTGTTGGGAAAACAATAATGTCGCTCGTATGTACGGCGAACTACTACCACGTGAACCGATAAGATGTGTTTTTCATTTTTGATTTACCAAGATGGTAATGATTATTTATTAAATGAATATATATGATATTTGTAAAATAATTATAATTTTTTAATTATTATATCACATATAACTTCTTACCTTCCATTCTATGGGGGATACGATAACATTATTCATGTGTACGGCAGAGTATCGCCTCACGAAGCGATGTGATTCATTTTTCACAAATGCTTTTCATGGAAGGTAATTAAGGTAAATTTAATGAATATATGTGATATATATGAAATAAAAATTATTATTTAATGGTGATATATTATTTACCTTTCTTTCATTTCATCCATAGAGAAAATGGAAATAGTGTTCATGTGTATGTAAGGCCTACCGTTTCCATGAACAATACATTTCATTTTCTATCTCTAACTTTTATGGATTAATATAAATACATATATATTTAATATATATGATATTTATTTCATATTTAAAATTATTGATATTATGTAACCATGATCAAATTAAGAGTACCTAAAATAAAAAATCAAAACATACCTGAAAAACAAAGAGGCTATTACCCAAAACATGATTTTAATAAGGAATTGTTAATAAACAGGTAATAAAAGGTCATAAGTAAATCATATATAGTATTATATATATAATTATGTTTATTTAATATATTTATAATAAATTTATATTTGTTTTATAGGAGGTTTTAATGTGTACAAAAGAAGTCGAGACTTAAGGTTATGATGAAAAGTATTATGTATGACATGTCTAAGAAGGGTGCTAGCTACGAAGAACATAGTAGGAGATGACATAACTCACTTATGGACAATTTTTTATGTGTCCATTTTTACATAGGCACTATAAATAAATTATTCCATCATGTATTTTTATGTTATGTAATGAATATTCTCTTATTAAGATGTAATATTTATGTATGAGAAGTTTGGATCTCTACTGTCGATATTAAAAAAAAGGTTTAGTTAACCTTTAGAAACTAGGGTGAGAAAAAATTAGTAAGATAGCAAGGTATATTTATAAGTATATGGCTAAGTATAAGTATAAGGATGAGTCAAAGTATAGGAAAATGTCCTGTAATTTTGGTAAAGGATAGAGCGAGTGGTTTTTAAGAAATTACATATATTTATGGATACTACAAGTTGATGTGGCTCTAGAATTGAGGTACCTGGGGGTAATAAATATAAAAAGGTTGTATTGAGATAGACTCAACCATCAAATGGTGCATGAAAATGGGCCTTATTGCACACCTATTTTGACACTCTCAGGGGATATTCTTTGGAAATTAACAAACTCTTTATGAACCATCATGAATGATTCCAATAATGTCCCTAAATGACCTAGGGTAAGACTAAGGTATCATAGATTAAAAAGAATGTGTCATGATTTATATATCATATAAGTGATTTTTCATGATAATTTGGTTTCCCAATATGATTATTATTATTCACACTATGTTTTTTGGTTTTATTCAATAGTGAAAACTAGAAGGAATTGGGTTAACATTGGATGTGATAAAAAATATGTTGATGAGAAAAAAATGAGATGATTACTAAAGTAAATGATATTGTGATTATTCATAATCAGTTATCACAATATATGATTAAAAACTTACACCTTAACCAAATATTAGACACACCGAAGAAGATAAGGATAGATTTTGATGAGAGATTAGGTGGTTGTGACCATAAAGGAAAGAATATCTAGTTTCTTA
Organism: Viscum album; assembly: GCA_963277665.1. Classification (NCBI taxonomy): domain Eukaryota; kingdom Viridiplantae; phylum Streptophyta; class Magnoliopsida; order Santalales; family Viscaceae; genus Viscum; species Viscum album. Next base: position 1,783,236,272 of record OY728157.1, read on the forward strand.
TATGTTGAGAATGTGGGAAGAAGAATCCAAGTGAATGTCTCAAAGGAATGTGAAGATGTTTTATGTGTGGTGAATAAGGATATAGAGTAAGTAATTACTGAGGAAAAATGAAAAGTTCAGTTAATGTAATGGATGAGAATGATGGTTTCTCTAAGGCATCATCAATGGTTGAATGTTATAAATATATAAAGTATGGGAATTATATAAATCAATGTCCTAGGGGGGAATCTCTTAAATAGAATCAAAAAGTTGGTATGAGTAATGGTCATATTTCTAATGATGAAGGGACCAAGAATGTTATATGAAGGGTATGAGTTGTTCTAATAGTATTGTTTTTTAAAACATGACAAGCATGATTGAATTGAGGTTGATGAATGTTAAGACATGATTTAGATTTCATATTATAGGAAAGTGGTATTAATGAATAGTATGATAAATAATAATAATGAAGTATCATGATTGAAGTGTTTATGTCTTAGAATTCAATAATTATGAAATATATAAGGAATTTTTTATAGAAGTTTTGCATCAAGTATGTACAAGAATATGATGAATGGTGCTGATAAACTAGACAAGTGATTTAATGGAAAGGTGATATTTTATATACAACACATGATTAAAGGAATATAACCCTTAATATTTTCCTGATGTTGAGATTATTATGTTTGGATAAAAATATGATTGATATAGATAAATTATTTTGATAGTATTGATTACCTTGGAACTAATTAATGATATGATGATAAGGTGGTATATTTTATCATTTATGGAATTTACAGTTTTTTTTAAAATTATGTAATATATTTAATAATATATTATTTTATGAGGAAATTATTAATTTTTGAAAGCACATATGTTTTCATTAAGGTTTTATGGTAATTCAAAATATTACTATGTATCAGGGGAATATATGATCAATGTTTTCACATATTTGGTATGTGAAATTAAGAGCTACTTCATGTTGTTTGGGGGATTAATGATAATTTGAATTTGGAAATTTAGTTACCTTCTTTTGAATATTTATATTTCAATTTTTACTAGACTTAGAGGATCCTTAAGGTTAATTATTCATGGAATGGATTAAGTTTAACTTTGGATGTTATTAGATAACTTATGCTAACCATTTTTTATGATGATAAATAGATATATATGGAATGAATTATTATTATATTATGGATCTTGTGATATTTTAGTTCTTTAGGCTTAACAAATTCATCTTTATTTATTTAATTAAGAGATGATGTGGAAATATATCCAAGTACAACCAAAGGATGAGATTGTGATTATGAAATGGAATGAAATCAAGTAAGTATATTTATTAGCCACTAAATGAGGCTAATATTAATTGGTAATATATATAATATTCATGTTCTTTATTATTCATAAACACCATTTTAGTGCATTTTACACTTTGAACATCATTTCACATTATGATTGTAATACCTTCTTAAAATGCACTATTATGTGGTACATTTTTGAACATCATTTAAAGTACCAAATGATTCATCTGATTATAAATATTTTAATTTTATAATTTATCTACACTCCAATATGAACATGTTTCATTTAGGGATCAATGGAGAATTCATGGAGGATTATGGAGATATTTGCCAATGAAAGGAAGCAATTCTGGAGAAGGCAGATTGGACACCAGCCCACTGATGAGACTGTGGGGCCCAACATACAGTCCCAATTAATCCCAAATTTCGTGGTATTCTAGAAGACATGTATAGGAACAAATCACTCTTCAGGAGTTAATGCTAATTCGGCCTCCATGGTGGTCATTTATGTGGCCCAAGTTAGAGATACAATTCTGGTCCAGATTCTGCGGCCCAGAAAAACAGTCCATTAATTTGATCATATCTCGGAATACAAAACTACAAATGGGCCCAAATTTTACAGGAGGTTAGAATACATCCGGAGCTCCATTTTCTTATTCTATGTCCCACTCTGATTCGGCCTTCTAGAAGGTCTTCCAGACGCGTCTGTTTGGTGGATGAAAACTGGCTGCCACCTCGGGTCAAACGTGGAAAAGTCCAAATTCCACAAGCTTTCCACCACCTATAGCCTACCAAAATTAATTAAGATGATTTGTACTATTGGTGGCTCGACCCAAGGCTCCCAAAATGCCTATTTAAGGCAGTGGTGGTGAAGGAGGTTAGAATTTTGGATGCTTTGTTCAATTGTAATGTTATGCTGCATTTTTGTTGCCTCAATTTTGTCGTTCACATGTAAGTTGTTCAATTCACTTTAGTTTCTTAATAAAAGTTCTTCTTATAATCTTATTATGTTGTTCTTAATATCACTTTGATACCGTTGGATCAAGGTGTGAATTTATTCACACCAACCCTTGTGAAATTATTCACACAACGGTGGAGTGATCATTTTATTTTTGTTGTTTTCTTTACTTCTCCATTTCCTCCCTCATGAGTCTACTTTCCGCTTCCATTGAAACCATGGGATAAATGGAGGGCTAACCCACTTATGGGTTGATCCAAGGGAGTATCAAGGGGCTGGATTGGATGTTATTTATTACCTAATTAATGTATAATCACTTCTTTAATTGGGATTTTTATTTGATGATTTTTAAACTCCATCGTCCTTGTTGAATTTAAGGCCACACACTTCAAGTACTAATACGATCCTTTACCTTGAAGTGATCAAAACTTTGATCCTTCAAGTGTATAGGTGATTAGTATTAGAGGGTGTAGGCATTAAACCAGTAAGTGATGATGTTGTTTTATCTCCTTAAATGAACCCATCTCAAATTTAAGAAATTGAAATCATTAAAAAGAAAATACGTCCAATCCACCCCGAGCGATAACCTAGGATCAACTCATTATTTTAAATTGAATCCACTTAAATCTATTATATATCTTTAAAACCCATCCAAAATCAATCCAAGTTGGCCACTTCATAGCCAAAAATCCATCCCTTAGGTTGTGTATCTTAGGTATCTTCTTAGGTCTCTGTGGAATCGACAACCCAAGCTACACTACAAGGACCGTTCTACCCTTCTTCTCTTGGGTAAATTTGGGCGTGAACCAAATTTTGGCGCCGTTGCCGGGGACCAAGTAAGTACCTTAGATCCAAAAAAAAAACCTTCTTTCCTCACCTCCATTCTTCTACTCTCACCCAAGATCTCTTATCTTGTCCCTTTCTCGCTTTTTTTTGGCGCATGTCCGCCTACACCCGCGATTTCTCAAACAGACTAGTTAGGGTGGAAAGTCCTAGGATAGGGGATTCAAGTGCACCTAAGGTATTGTTTAAATCAGATTCAAATATTCTTGAAACCCCAAAGTCAGAACTTGAAACAAGTCCAATGGAGGGTCATCCACAAAATCAAATTGTAAACCTTGGGGGGAATCAAATGGGAAACCAAAACCAAGAAGCCCCAAACTTAGGGAATGTAGTTGATCAAACCATGAACGACTACCTCACTCCAGCTTGGACCAATGCCCCCTCATGCATTAGACACAATTCCATAGGAGACACCAACTACATATTCAAACCCCATGTCCTAAACCACCTTCCAACCTTTCATGGGATGGAGTCAGAAATGCCATACCTTCATGTCAAAGAGTTCAACGACATTGTTGAAACCATGTGTCCCCCACATCAACTAGAATATGCTAAGATGAGGCTATTTCCTTTTTCATTAAAGGATCGAGCTAAAAATTGGCTAAACAACTTGAGACCTGCATCAATCCACTCTTGGGACCAACTGCAAAGAGAATTCTACAAAAAATACTTCCCTCATCACAAAACAATTGCACTTAAAAAGAGCATCCAAAACTTTTTTGAAAAAGAGGGAGAGTCATTTTATGAAACATGGGAGAGGTTCAAAGACACCCTAAACATGGTTCCACACCATGGGTTTTCCATACCTGAACAAGTGAGAATTTTCTATGAAGGGTTGGGTCCGGGTAATAAACAATTCATTGACATGATGTGTAATGGAAATTTTAAAAACAAGGCCCCAAATGATGCTTACGAGTATCTGGAAAGTCTGGATGAACAAAACCAAACTTGGGGAACTTCACCTTATTCTGAAAATCCACAAAGAACCACTGGAATTCATACACTTAGAGAAGAGGAAAGCCTTAGGGCTAAACTCGCAGCACTCTCTAGGAAGGTTGAAGAGATAGACCTTAGGAAAGTCCATGAAATCCAAAATGTAGACCTTGTTTGCACAATTTGTGACAAACATGACCATAAAACAGACAACTGCCCAACCATTCCATCCATCAAGGATGTTCTTCTAGGAGGACCCCCAGCGGAAGTCAATGCCCTAAACTTTCAAAAGCCCCAATACCAAAACACATTCAATCCAAGGTACAATGACCACCCAGGCTTCCGATGGAAGGATAACCAACAACATAGCCAACCACAAGGGCAAAATCCTTACCCTCAACAGAACTACCAAACCCATAACCAGTTCCAAACCCAACCTATCCAATACCAACAGCCACCGGTCCATTTTCAACAAACCATCCCACCTCCAAAATATCCCACTGGGATAAACCAACCTACTCAAGCACCAACCCAAACTGTTCCACAAAGCCTACTAGAACAACTGTGAAAACAAATGGAGAGGATGAACTCAGAAGTCTCTTCCCTAAAACAAGAACTTCAAACCATCAAAACAGGAAAGGCACCCATGCCTACTCAGGCGGTGCCATCCTCAACTTCAAGGGGAGAGTCAAGTTGTGCTCAAACAACTCATGAACAACTAAAGACTGTGACTGTTTTAAGAAGTGGGAAATCAATTTAGAAACCTGAACAACTAATTCAGAACCCACCTGAAGATTCAAACTTGGATGAAAATTCAAATGAACCACAAGATCAAACTGAGGAAACTGATAACATTTTCAAGGAAACAAATCCTCAACAAACGACCCCACAACCTGCACCATTTCCTCAACGCATGAGGGGGAAACCCAAGCCTGAACTGAGTGAAACATTGAGGGAAATCTTCTCACAAGTCAAGTTGAACATTCCTCTTCTCGATGCAATCCAAACCATACCTTCCTACTCAAAGTACCTTAAGGACTTGTGCACTTTTAAAAGAAAATTTTCACATAAAAACCAAGTCCTTTTGGCTGCTAATGTGAGTACCACCATTCAAGGGACCATTCCTCCTAAGTTGAAAGACCCAGGTTGCCCTTACATCAATGTTGAACTAGGAGAAAGCAAAGTTGTCAAGGCCTTGTGTGACCTAGGTGCTAGTGTCAATCTCATCCCATATGCTGTGTACTACCAATTAGGCCTAGAAGAGCTCCAACCCACATCTGTCACACTTCAGCTTGCTGATCGTAGCATTAGGGTTCCCAAGGGGATTTTAAAGGACGTTCTGGTAAAGGTTGAAAACTTCATCTACCCTGCTGATTTCATTGTCCTTGACAACCATCCAAATTTAGGAAATAAGGAACAAACCCCAATCATCCTTGGTCATCCTTTCCTTGCAACAATCAACTCTGTTATCCGAGTCCGAAATGGGAACATGACCATCACCTTTGGGAACATGAGTCTAGACTTGAACATCTATAATGCAAGCTCACAAATAGGGAATGACGAGGATATTCATGAAGTAAACATGATAAGAAGAATTGATAATGAATCCATGGAACATCAAGGAATATTTGATGAATGTTTAAGTCAGAATGAGATTGATTTCCTTTGTTCATAAGAAGGAAGTTTATCTCATTGGATTGAATCATTTTCAAATTGCTCTTATGATGAAGTCTTAGGTCCAACAATCAGTGAAACCTTTCAAGAAACCACTTTCATGGTGACCACTCCAATTTCCTTCCCTAAATATGATCAATCCAATCTAGTAGCTGAAACTTCCACATGTGAGGAATCAATCCTATCTGAACCTCTAAAAAAAGAAATTGATCTTGATCCAATGTCCCAATCTTCTGTTGAAATTCTGAACCAACCTGATCTTGAATTGAAGGAACTTCCTGCTGCACTAAAGTATGCCTTCCTAGGGGAAAATCAAACACATCCTATTTTCATTTCTTCTTCTCTTGAAGCCAATCATGAGAGGATGCTTCTAGATGTCCGTAGGAAGCATAAGAAAGCCATTGGTTGGACCCTTTCTGATATTCATGGGATTATCCCACTTATCGGGACTCATAGGATTGTTCTGGAATCTGATTCAAAGCCATGTCGTCAACCTCAACGGAGACTCAATCCTAATCTCATGGAGGTAGTAAGGAAGGAACTTCTGAAATTGTTGAAAGCTGGTATCATATATCCCATAGCTGAGAGTGAATGGGTGAGCCCAATCCAAGTGGTTCCAAAAAAGGCTGGAATCACAGTGATAACCAATGAGGATGGAGAGATTTTTCCAACAAGGGTGAGTAGTGGATGGAGGGTCTGTATTGACTATAGGAAACTAAACTCATTCACCAAGAAGGACCATTTCACCTTACCATTCATTGACCAAGTCCTTGAGAGAGTGGCAGGTCATGCCTTCTACTGTTTCTTAGATGGGTACTCGGGGTACAATCAAATTGAGGTCTCCCTAGAGGATCAAGGGAAGACTACATTCACATGTCCTTTCGGTACCTTTGCCTTCAAACGCATGCCCTTCGGGTTATGCAATGCCCCTGGAACCTTCCAGCGGTGCATGATGGGAATCTTCTCAGACATGGTAGGGGATTTTCTTGAGGTCTTCATGGATGACTTCTCTATGTTTGGGGATACTTTTGAGGGATGTCTGCAGAATGTGGAGAGAGTCTTGTCAAGATGTGAAGAAAAAAATCTGGTCCTAAACTGGGAAAAATTCCATTTCATGGTTAAAGAGGGACTTGTTCTAGGACATCTAGTCTCGAGTAGGGGGATTGAAGTTGATAAATCAAAGGTTGACATCATTCGTCACCTTACATCACCCAAAACTGTCAAGGAAGTGAGGTCTTTCTTAGGACATACTGGTTTCTATAGAAGATTCATCAAGGAATTTAGTTCAATATCCCGTCCCCTTTGTGCTCTCTTAGTAAAGGATGCTCCATTTGTTTGGACAGAAAGCTGTGAGGGTTCATTCTCAACCCTCAAATCCTCTCTCACCTCTCCTCCCATTATGAAATCTCCAAATTGGAACCTTCCTTTTGAACTTATGTGTGATGCCAGTGACTTTTCTGTTGGAGCTGTGTTAGGACAACGTTGTGATAAAACTCCTTATGTCATTGCTTATGCAAGAAAATCCTTAAATGATGCCCAAATCAACTACACCACCCCTGAAAAGGAGTTACTTGCTATTGTGTTTGCCTTAGATAAGTTTAGGTCCTACCTCTTAGGATCACCCATCACTGTGTTCACTGACCATTCTGCACTAAAATACCTCTTCCAAAAACAAGATGCTAAGGATAGACTGATTAGGTGGGTCCTTCTCTTACAAGAATTTGACCTCACAATCAAGGATAAAAAGGGAGTTGAAAATGTTGTAGCTGATCAACTCTCTAGGATGGAATTCAAAGACAACTCAAATCACCTTTTTGTGTCTGATTCGTTTCCTGATGAACACTTATACTCTGTGAGTGACTGCCCTTGGTATGCTGACATAGCAAATTTCTTAGTGACATGACTCATTCCAAAATTCTTAGGGACTCAAGATCGAAGGAAATTCCTTTATGATGTTAGACACTATGTGTTTGATGATCCATACCTCTATAAGTTCTGCCCTGACCAAGTCATTAGGAGGTGTGTTCCAGAATCTGAACAAGAGTCCATCCTTAAATTCTGTCATAGTGAGGCATGTGGAGGACACTTTTCCTCTAAGAAAACATCTGCTAAGATTCTTCAATGTGGTCTTTTCTGGCCCAACCTCTCAAGGGACTCATACACATTTTGTCAAAGCTGTCCTAGGTGTCAACAAGTAGGGTCCATCACAAAAAGGAATCAAATGCCACTCACTCCCATCTTAGTGGTTGAAATCTTTGACTGTTGGGGAATTGATTTCATGGGTCCCTTCCCAAACTCTCAGGGATACCTCTACATACTCTTAGCTGTTGATTATGTCTCAAAATGGGTTGAGGCCATTCCCACAAAATCCAATGATCATCAAACTGTGATTAGATTCCTAAAAGAAAACATATTCTCTAGATTTAGAATTCCTAGGGCTATCATAAGTGATCGTGGAACTCATTTTTGCAATCGTCCATTCTCATAACTCATGGAAAAATATGGAATTTCTCACAAAGTGTCCACTACTTACCACCCACAGACTAATGGTCAAGCTGAGTTAGCCAATCGTGAAATTAAGCAAATTCTTGAAAAAACTGTCAACCCCTCTAGGAAAGATTGGTTTGAGAAACTCCTAGATGCTCTTTGGGCCTATAGAACCGCATATAAAACCATTTTAGGAATGTCCCCATATAGGTTGGTTTATGGTAAAGCATGCCATTTGCCAGTGAAGATTGAACATAAGGCCTTTTGGGAAATTAAGAAAATGGATTATGATTTCTCATTGGCTGGAACAAAAATGAAATTAGATCTCAATGAACTGGAGGAACTAAGGATGGAGGCTTATGAAAATTCAAGGATCAATAAAGATAGAGTTCAAGCCTACCAATCTAGGAATATCAAGGTCAAACATTTTGAACCGGGAAAACTTGTGCTCTTGTATAGTTCAAAACTTCATTTACATCCGGGAAAGTTAAGGTCTAGATGGTCAGGACCTTTCATAGTGCATCATGTATTCCCCCATGGGGCAGTAGAGATTCAAGATCCCACAAGTGGTTATATTTTCAAGGTCAATGGTCAAAGGTTAAAACCATTCATTGAATCATTTAATAAACAGGAAATAGATGTTGAGTTAATTGATCCAATCTATGAACCAGGAAAAAATTGATAAATCTGGGATCTATGTCGGGCTAACGACGTTAAACACAGCACTGCACGGGAGGCAACCCGTGGTTTTTATGTTTATAATCTTTTTGAATAGTCTTTATTTTTCAAATAAGATTACTTAATCATTTTTATATTTAAAAATAAAAAAATATACTTTTGAACTGTTCTTCTATTATGAGTATGGATGGGTACGAAAGAGGAGCACCATATTCATCCGTGTCACGTGGTGTGATTCTTGAGTAATACCTCACCCAGAAATTTAAAAAGAAGACAATGTATCATCAGTTTATTTTGTTTTTATTATTCAATAGGTTAAGAAAAAAAATATAATAATACAAAAAAAAGTCCACACCATAGGCCGTGGGGCAAACCCCGTCACAACCGGTGAAGCCGCGGGGACTCGAACCCGGGACCGAAGGGAGACAGGGGCGCGCGCTTACCACTGACCTGCGGCTTCTTGTGCTACCTTATTCTATAATTTTTATATATATTCTTATATTTTACTTCCTTTATTATATATATATATATATATATATTGTTTGTTTTGTTTGTTTTGTTTTTTCCTTTTTCCACTAGGGAACTTTGCAAGCGACATGGATATCAAAGGAATAAATTCGAGCGGCAAGAACTTCAAACTTCAACCACCAGGTGACTTCATTCCATAATCCTCATTTTCAATTTCCTTTTTAAATTTTTATTCCCTGCCTCTACTCCTTCTAATTTTTCATTTCTTCAAACACTGGGGACAATGTTGTTTTAAGTTGGGGGGGAGATAAAATAAAAAAAAAATGCTTTTGTGTCAAAAACAAAAATTGAATGATTTGAAAAAAAAGTAAATGGAAGGAAAAATTCCTTTAACTTTGAACATGGTAATACACATTGCACACTTTGAAACTGAATATCAAATAATTTAGCATGCCCTGATTCTGATTTTAATCCTTGTATAATTTCATGAGCATAGATTTTGGAAAGTGTGGCTGTCCAATGTGATATTTCATCGTTTATATTTTCATCCAAATAAAAAAAATGCCACAATGCACGTCCTCTAGACTGTGGGGTACTAATTTGAATTTTTGGGGTCCCATAATAAATAGCATAGGATGGTTTTATTTTTATGAATAATATGAGTATTCAAAAAAAAATTAAAAAAAATATATTAAAAAATAAAAAATAAAAAATAAAAATAAAAAATTGCGTGTAGAGCAATGGATTGATAAAATGCGAGGCTTTCGGCACTTGGGGATCGTGAATCCAGAGTTGTCTAGCCCTGAGTTTTTCAATCTATCTCTATTTATGGTAATATGACTTTGTTTTTGATTAAGTTAACTCGAGACGATGCCCGAGTATGTGGGCTTCACTTGGTGCCCTAAGGCCTTTGAGTCTGGGAGTCATCGGCAAAGTCTTGCTACATGGGTTAATTTGATTAATTGAAATCTCAATTACTATAGCAATATTGAAAAAAAAAATCAAAAAAAGAGGGATGAAGAATACTCATATTAGGATTAAATGTGATTCCACCTAGCGCTTCCATGATTTTCCCCTTGAATGAAAATGAACCCCCATATCTATTGTGATTCACAACACATCATTACACCTAATTGAGTTGGATGAAGAATGATGATGGATTTGATCAAAGGAATGAGCTTGGGATTGGGGTCTTCTTATGAAACTATCTCGTATTAAAATATTTTGATGGGTTTCATGATTGTTTGGTATAAGGTTTTTTGGTGATCATTGTGTATTAAAATGTTTTTGGAAAAGGGAATTCGAATTTCATTTTTGATGAGATATATTTTGCTCGGGACTAGAAAAACTCAAGTTGGGGGGTGTGATTAGCCACTAAATGAGGCTAATATTCATTGGTAATATATATAATATTCATGTTCTTTATTATTCATAAACACCATTTTAGTGCATTTTACACTTTGAACATCATTTCACATTATGATTGTAATACCTTCTTAAAATGCACTATTATGTGGTACATTTTTGAACATCATTTAAAGTACCAAATGATTCATCTGATTATAAATATTTTAATTTGATAATTTATCTAAACTCCAATATGAACATGTTTCATTTAGGGATCAATGGAGAATTCATGGAGGATGATGGAGATATTTGGCAATGAAAGGAAGCAATTTTGGAGAAGGCAGATTGGACACCATCCCACTGATGAGACTGTGGGGCCCAACATACAGCCCAAATTAATCCCCAATTTCTTGGGATGCTAGCAGACATGTATATTAACAAATCACTCTTCATGAGTTAATGCTAATTCGGCCTCCATGGTGGTCATTTATGCGGCCCAAGTTAGAGATACAATTATGGGCCAGATTCTGCGACCCAGAAAAACATCCCACTAATTTGATCATATCTCGGAATACACAAATCCAAATGGGCCCAAATTTTAAAGGAGGTTAGAAGACATCCGGATATCCATTTCCTTCTTCTATGGACCACTCTGATTCGGCTTTCTAGAAGGTCTTCCAGACGCGTCTGTTCGGTGGATGAAAACTGGATGCCACCTCGGGTCAAACGTGGAAAAGTCCGAATTCCACAAGCTTTCCACCACCTATAGCCTACCAAAATTAATTAAGATGCTTTTTACTATTGGTGGCTCGACCCAAGGCTCCCAAAATTCCTATTTAAGGCAGTGGTGGTGAAGGAGTTTAGAATTTTGGATGCTTTGTTCAATTGTAATGTTATGCTGCATTTTTGTTGCCTCAATTTTGTCGTTCACATGTAAGTTGTTCAATTCACTTTAGTTTCTTAATAAAAGTTCTTCTTCTACTCTTATTATGTTGTTCTTAATATCAATTTGATACCGTTGGATCAAGGTGTGAATTTATTCACACCAACCCTTGTGAAATTATTCACACAACGGTGGAGTGATCATTTTATTTTTGTTGTTTTCTTTACTTCTCCATTTCCTCCCTCATGAGTCTACTTTTCGCTTCCATTGAAACCATGGGATCAATGGAGGGCTAACCCACTTATGGGTTGATCCAAGGGAGTAGAAAGGGGCTGGATTGGATGTTATTTATTACCTAATTAATGTATAATCACTTCTTTAATTGAGATTTTTATTTGATGATTTTTAAACTTCATCGTCCTTGTTGAATTTAAGGCCACACACTTCAAGTACTAATACGATCCTTTACCTTGAAGTGCTCAAAACTTTGATCCTTCAAGTGTATAGGTGATTAGTATTAGAGGGTGTAGGCATTAAACCAGTAAGTGATGATGTTGTTTTATCTCCTTAAATGAACCCATCTCAAATTTAAGAAATTGAAATCATTAAAAAGAAAATACGTCCAATCCACCCCGAGCGATAACCTAGGATCAACTCATTCTTTTAAATTGAATCCACTTAAATATATTAGATATCTTTAAAACCCATCCAAAATAAATCCAAGTTGGCCACTTCATAGCCAAAAATCCATCCCTTAGGTTGTGTATCTTAGGTATCTTGTTAGGTCTCTGTGGAATCGACAACCCAAGCTACACTACAAGGACTGTTCTACCCTTCTTCTCTTTGGTAAATTTGGGCATGAACCATATATCATCTCATGAAAATTATTGAACTTTAAGAAAAATATCTTGATATAAAATTTTATACATATAACATTATTTTTGATTAATGAATGGTATTTTCACTTATCATATATTTATGGATTTTTTGTCATTAACTTTCTCCCAACCATATTCTCTATCACTCTCCATTAGTATTTGGGTGTTCGTTTTCTCTTCTATGTCCATGTTTTCACTTCCCAACAATTTTATCCTATATAGAAACATAGTTATGTGTTATTTTAGATAACCTTAGAACATAATTTCTCTCCTTTCAAGAATAATTTTAATTAACCCTTTTTATAATTTGGGTTTCTAACAAAGGTATTTTCAAATGTTGAACCCTTGATTATTGTGAACAAGTTCAAATTTTGAGGACACAATTTATTTAAGGGGGTGGAATGTAACACCCCAAGATTTTATGAAATATATTTTTTGAATAAATTTAATTTCTTTGATAGTTTTCATTACATGAAACACTGATTTTAGGGTGTGTTACACGCAACACCGAGTTTTCCAAAAACACAACATACTATTAAACTATTATTATTTAATATGATAATTATCTCCTAAAAATTGGAATGGTGGGTATGAATAGAATTAACTAAATTACGAAAATACATTTTTTAAAAATTCATATATAATGAAATATTTGGTGACTAATTAATTATAAATGAAAATAAAAACTATTTGAAAACAAAGGAAATCTTTTTCTGAAAAACTATTTCATGCGCATAAACACATTTTTCCTCAAAAATAAAAAATCACTTTTGGAGAATTATTTTAATGAAATTTATATATTATATATTCAATAAAATTTTTAACATTCATATTATGTTTTTTCTGGACAATATATAATAATAAATCCAATTTTATGCTTAAAAATTGTATTTTTCTAAAAAATAGTTTTGTTGCATTTTATGAACTTATTTTAAAATTAATTTTGATCACTTTTAGAAAATTTATCTAAAAAAATAAACTAAAATTTTAAAATATAAATATAAAAATTATCTTTGATTGAATTTTTGAGAAGTTTCTAAAAAGATAAAATTTTTAGTGAATAGTGAAAATTCTGGTTTTTATTAAGAATTGTCTTTTCAGTTTCAACTTTTATAAACAAAAAAAATGTTTTAAGATGTTTTTAAAAGTAATATTAGTTATATTATATATTTATTAATCCAATTTAGATAATTTTAATCATTTTAATATTGAATTTTGATATAATTTGTTTTTAAACTTTTGAACATTTTCTCTTTGAAAACCTACTTTCTCATCGCATCTACGAGTTTAATTTTAAATTAAATTATTCCACTTATGTGATTTGAAATTGAAAAAAAGGATTAAATATTTTGATGAAAATTAATTTATATTATATAATACGGTCAAATTAATTTTTTACCATAATTAATAGTAAAAAGTACAAATTATTTACCCTGGTTAGGGTAAAAATGGGTTTACCGGGGTTTAAAATAAAAAGATAAGTGTTAAAAATGAAAAAAACTTGTAAAAAAATTAATTTTATGGATATATTTAGACCATATAACCTCTAAGATTCAATAATTTCTCATTTTGGATCCTTCTAGAATGAAAACTTTTGTTCACGCCTTTTTCTTTTCAAAAATTACAAGTGTACCACTCACCTCACTTATAAAAGGCCACCCACTCTCCTATCCTCTTATTACTTCCCAAACCAATTGGTTCAGAAAATAAATGCCAAAATAATCTCCTTAATTCCTTCCTCTCATCCTAGAACCATTATTTTGGTATGAAATCCAAACTAATAAGTCTTTTGGTGCAAAACAAAAGGCATTTTTCGAAGAATAAGTAACATCCTTAACCGAGTGTTTTATTTTATTTCTTCTTCCACATAATTAAATTATTATTTGACCATGGTTATATAATAAAAAATTATATTCTATATAATTAAATTTTATTATGTTAATTTTATAACCTAAATCCTTCTCCTATTCCATCAAATGGGATATAAAAGCATCATTCTTGTGTATAGTGGACTACCGCCTCGCGAACTGATGTTATTCGTTTTGCATCACCACCTCTCATGAATAGATATAATGATGGATTTAATGTTTATATATTATAATTTTGATACTAATATAACTATTTAATTATAATATCACATATACCTTCTTACCACTAAAAATGTTGGGAAAACAATAATGTCGTTCGTGTGTACGGTAGATTACCGCTTTGTGAACTGATGTGATGTATTTTTTATTTATGGTTTAATTTTATGGTAACAATGATAGAATAAATTAATATATATGAAAATTTTAACATAATTATACTTATTTAATTATTATATCACATATAACTTCTTACCTTCCATTCTGTGGGGGATACGATAACGTCGTTTGTGTGTATGATGAATTATCACCTCCCGAAATGATGTGATTATTTTTTTAATAACGCTTTTAATGGATAGTAATTAGGGTAAATTTATTGAATACATGTAAAATATATGACATAAAAATGATTCAAAATTTAATATATTATTTAACTTTATTTCATTTCATCGTTGATAAAATGGAAATAACATTCACGCATAAGTACGCCTTACCGTCTCCATGAATGACGTATTTAATTTTATATCTATAACTTTTATGGGTTACTATAAATATATATATACTAAATATATATTATATTAATATCATATTTAAAATCCTATATATTATGTAACCATGATCAAAGTAATAATATCAAAAATAACAAATCAAAACGTACATGGAAAACAAAGCAGATATTACCCAAAACGTGATTTTAACAAGGAATTGTTAATAAAAGGTAATAAACGGTCACAATTAAATCATATATGGTATTATATATATAATTATGGTTATATAATATATGTATAATAATATTATATTTATTATATATTATCTTATAATGTGTATGAAGTAATTTGAGACATAAGGTTATGATCAAAAGTATTATGAATGATATGCCTAAGAAGGGTAATATTTATGAAGAACATAGTGGGAGATAACATAGATCACTTATGAACTAGTTTTTTATGTGTATAAGTTTCCAAAGGTAATAGATCTAAATGATTCTATCATGTATTTCTATGTTATGAAATGAATATTCATTTATTAAGATGTAATATTTATGTATGAGAGTTTGGGTTTCTACAGTCGGTATCAAAGAAAAGGTTTAGTTAACCTTTGGAAACTAGTATGGGAAAACTTTAGTGCGATTACTATGGATATTTATAATTATATTTATAAGGGAAAGTCCAAGGATGAGTCAAAGTATAGTAAAATGTCCTGGAATTTTGGTAAAGGATATGGAGAGTGGTTTCCAAGCAATTAAATCCATGTATGGACATAACAAGTGGATGTGGCTCTGACATAGAGGTACATATGGGTAATAAATATGAAAATGGTGAATTGAGATAGAATATATCATCACCTAGTACATGGAAACGGGCCTTTCTGCACACCTAGTTTGACACTCCTGGGATATATTCTTTGGAAATTCAAAAATTCTTTACGAACCATCATAAAAGATTCAAATAATGACCCTGAATGACCTAGGTTAATATTAAGGAATCAAATATTAAAAGGAATACGAAATTATTTTATACATAATATAATTTATTTTTCATGATTATCTGGTTTCACAATATGATTATTGTTGCTCACATTACACCTTTTGGTTTTAGTTAATGGTGGGGAACAGAAGGAACTGGGTAAAAATTAGATGTTATGGACAATATGTTAATGAGAAGCCAAATAGGAAGATTAATAGAGATAAGGATATTGTGATTATGACTAATTTTTTATCATGATATATGATTAAAAAATTACACCTTAACTAAATCTTAGACTCACCAAAGAAGACAAGGAGAAAGTTTGTGGGGACTATGGAGGAAAAAAGATTAATTTTCCTATATGTTGAGATTGTGGTAAGAATTACCCAAGTGAATGTCTCAAATGAATAGGAAGATGTTTTATGTGTGGAGAATAAAGACACAAATTAAGGGGTTGTTAAGGAAAAATGAAAAGTTCTGTTAAAGCAATGGATAAGAATAATTTCTTCCCTAAGGAATCATTAATGGTTGAATGTTATAAATGTTGAAAGCATTGGAATTATAAAAATTTATGTCCTATGGTAAAATATCATGAATAAAATAAAAAATGTGGTATGGGTAATGGTTATATTACTGATGATGAAGGGACCATGAACATCATATAAGAGGTATAAGTTGTTCTAACATTATTTTTTATATTAAACAAGAGAAGCATGACTAAATTCAGGTTGATGAATGTTAATACATGATTCATATTTCATATTTTAGGAAAAAGGTACTAGTTAATATGATGATAAAGAATAAGAATGAAGTATAATGATTTAAGTGTTTATGCATTGGAATTCAAGAATTATGAAATATATAAGGAATTTTTTGTAGAAGTTTTGCATTAAGAATGTGCAAGAATATGATGAATGGTACTGATGATCTAGAAAATTGATTTAATGGTAAGGTGATATTTTATGTAAAACACATGATTAAGGTAAGATAACTCTTAATATGTTCTTGATGTGGAGATAATGATGTTGGGATAAATAGATGATTGATATGGATAAAGTAAATTGGATAGTATTGATTACCTTGGAACTAATTAATGATTTGATGAGAAAGTAGTATATGTTATAATTGATAGAGTTTATAAATTTTTTTGAAATCATGGAATATATTCAATAATCTGTGATTTTATGAGGAAAGTGTTATTTTTTGAAAGTTTGTATGTTTTCATTAAGGTTTTATGGAAATTTAATATATTACCATTTTTAAGAGAATATATGATCAATTTATTCACATATTTGGTATGTGACATTAATATATACTTCATGTTGTTTGAGGGATTAATAATAATTTTATTTTTAAAATTTAGTGACCTTATTTCTAAATTTATGGATTTCAATTTTGGTCAAACTTGGAGGAGCCTTAAGGTTAACTATTCATGGAATGGATTAAGTTAAACTTTGGATGTTATTGGATAATTTATGATAAACATTTTGATAGGATTATAACTAGAGATATAAGGAATTTATTATCATTTTATTATGGATCTTGTGATCCATTTGTGCTTCAGGTATAACAAATTCATCTTCATTTCTTAAATTGAAAGATAATGTGGAGATTTATCAAAGCACAACCATAGGATTATATTGTGCTTATTAAATGGAATGAAATCAATTAAGTATATCATCTCATGAAAATTATTAAACTTTAAGAAAAGGATCTTTAAATAAAATTTTATACATTTAAATTCATTTCTGATGAATGAATGGTCTTTTCAGCTATCACGAATTTATGGCTTTATGGTCATTAACTTTCTCCTAACCATGTTCTCTATCACTTTCCATCAATATTTGGGTGTTAGTTTTATTTTCTATGTCCATGTTTTCACTTCCCACCAATTTTATCCTATATGTAAACTAGTTAAGTGTTATTTTAGATGACCTTCACACATCCTTTATCTCTTTTCAAGAGGAATTTTTATTAACCCTTTTTATGATGTGGTTTTCCAATAAAAGGATTTTCAAATGCTAAACCCTTGATTTTCGAGCATAAGTTAAAATTGTGAGTGTGAAATTTATTTAAGGGGGATAGAATGTAACACCCTGTGATTTTATGAAATATTTTTTTTCGATTAAAGTTAATTTATTTGATAGCTTGCATTACATGCAATATCGAGTTTAGCTTTCTTTACACACAACGCCAAGTTTTAACGAAATATGACATACTATTAAAATATTTTTATTTAATAAGATTGTTATCACCTAACCATTGAAATGATGGGTATGATTAGTATTAAATAAATTATGAACATATATTTTTTATACATGTATATAAAATTAATTCATTGGTGGCCTATTTATTAGAAATGAAAATAAAAACCATTTGAAAACAAAGGAAATCTTTTTATGTTTTTTTATGTCCACAAACAAATTTTACATAAATAAATTAAAAAAATAAGTTTTTTTGAATTATTTTAATTCAGTTTTTATATTATATTTTCAATAAAATATTTAACATTCATATTAGGTGTTTTCCAGACAAGAGATAAGAATAAATCAAATTTTACGCTTAAAAATTGCATTTTTTAAAAAAAATAACTTTGTCTCATTTTGATCAATTTTTATAAAATCAATTTTTACCACTTATAGAAAATTTATTTTAAAAAATAAAATTCATTTATGAAATCTATATTTCAAAATTATTTTGGAGTGAATTTTTGAGAATTTTCTGAAAAGATAAATTTTTCAGTGAATGGTGAAAAATACTGGTTTTTATTAAGAATTTATTTTTCATTCACAACATTTAAAAACATAAAAGTTGTTTTAATATGGTTTTAAAAGTAAAATTAGTTCAATTATATATATATATATTAATCCAATATAGGTAATTAGAATCAATTTCATATTGAAATTTCATATAAAAACATTTTAAACTTATGATCATTTTCTATTTGAAAACCCGCTTTCCCATCGCATCTATGGGATTAA
This sequence comes from Viscum album, assembly GCA_963277665.1. Taxonomy (NCBI): domain Eukaryota; kingdom Viridiplantae; phylum Streptophyta; class Magnoliopsida; order Santalales; family Viscaceae; genus Viscum; species Viscum album. The sequence continues at coordinate 1,783,255,232 of OY728157.1, forward strand.
TTTTAAATTAAATTACACCAATACTATGAGTTGAATCTGAAAAAATATATTCCATATTTGGAATAAAAATAATTTATATTATCTAATAATTTCAACTTAATTTTTGGCCATAATAAATAGTAAAAATAGAAAAAATTATTTACCGTGGTTAAGGTAAAAATGGGTTTACCGGGGGTTAAACTAAATAGATAAGGGTTAAAAATGAAAAAAAATTTAAAACATAATTTTTATAGACATATTTAAACCTTATCACCTATAAGTTTTTTTAATGATACATTTTTTAGTTTTTTTTAATGTGAAAAATTTGGCCACACCTTTTTCTTATAAAAAATTACATGTGTGCCACTCACCTCACTTATAAAAGGAAACTCTCTCCTCTTCTATTAACACTTAAAAAACCCATTGGTTTGTCCAATACCTACAAAAATAACTTCCTTAATTCCATAATATCATATTAAAATCCTTATTTTGGTCAGAAATCCAACCTAAGAAGCCTTTTGGTGAAAACCAAAAGAACTTATCCGAAGAAGAGGTACCGTCTCTAACCGAGCATTTTATTTTATTTATTCCTAAAACTCCTTAAATTATTATTAGATTATGATGATATAATAAAATAAATATAATACATATATTTATATTTTATTATTTTAATGTAATAACCTAAATCCTTTTCCCCTTCCATTAAATGTGATACAAAATCATCATTTGTGTGTATGGTGGACTACCACCTCGTGAACTAATGTTAATTAATTTTTCATCACCACATATAACAGATGAATATAATAGTACATTTAATGTTTATATAATATATTTATGATATCAGTATTCATATATAATTATAATACCACATCTACCTTCTTACATCCAAACCTGTTGGGAAAATAATAACGTCGCCCGTGTGTACGACGGACTACCGCCTCACGAACCGATGTGATATGTTTTTCATTTATGATTTATTTGGATAATAATAATTATATATTAAATGAATATATATGATATTTTTAACATAATTATGCTAATATAATTATGATATCACATATACCTTATTAACTTTCATTTCGCGAGTGATACGATAACATCGTTCGTGTGTATGACATACTACCACCGCATGACGCGATTCATTTTTCACTAACACTTTTCATGGAAGGTAATTAGGGTAAATTTATTGAATATATGTGATATATATGGAATAAAAATAATTATTTAATGGTAATATATTATTTACCTTTCTTTTATTTGATTCATCAAGAAAATGGAAACAATGTTCATGCGTACGTATGACCTACCGCCTCCATGAATGGTGTATTTCATTTTATATCTATAACATTTTGGATTACTATAAATACATATATAATGAATATATATTATATTTATATCATATTTAAATTTTTTTATAGTATGGAACCATGATCAAAGTTAGATGGCCAAAAATGAAAAATTCTAAAATATATGAAAAACAAAACGGTTATTGCCCAAAACATGATTTTAACAAGGAATTGTTAATAAATGGTTAATAAAAAGTCATAAGTAAATCATATATGGTATGATATATATAATCATGGTTATGTAATAGATTTATAATAAACTTATGGTTATTATACATGAGTTTATAATGTGTACAAAGGAAGTTGAGACTTAAGGTTATGATGAAAAGTATTATGCATGATATGTCTAAGAAGGGTGATAGTTTTGAATAACATTGTGGGAGATAAAGTAGATCACTTATAGAACAGTTGTTTATGTGTCCAAGTTTCCAAATTAACTAATACTAAATGATCTTTTCATGGATTATTATGTTATGTAATTAATATTCATCTATTGAGATGTAATATTTATATATGAGAATTTTGGGTCTCTACATCGTACTCCTAGTTTTGTCTAAATTTAAGTGACATAAGGCATTGTGAATTAATTTATCATTGAAGGATTTTATTATTTCTCAATTAATAAAATCAATTTATATTTAACATGCTCATACCATGTGACCGTGATCACAACTTAACAATTCATTAAATAGAAAAACATTCATCATTTATTAATTTTTTTAATCAATACATACTTGTTTATTATTTTATATGATTGGAAAACATGAAAATACAAAAAGAAATAATAATAAATACATAAATTAAATTAATAATCATGAATGACCATGGAAATAAACTATTGGTTGATCCATTAAGTGAATAATGGACCAATCTAGACCCTAGGGGAAACTACCCAAATTGGTCCTAACTCGTGTTGAAGTGCATACCATGTCCAATGTATTCACATCTCATCTAGAATATCATTTCATATTAGTGCATTCCACATATTCATTCATCCAATTCATTATACATAACTACTCAAGCGTGGGTGTGGGGGTTTCAGGGATGCTAAATACACATATAGGGAATCACTAGTAGACACACATAACCTTATACATATAAAGTGGGGAAATACAATACACATATCATCAAAAATAAATTAATTATTACAATCATTGAAAACAATTTCAATAATTAATTAAATAAATTAAATTAAAAACATACATTGGTTGGTCGATGCTCAATATCAGTCCGCAGATGATAATCGTGGGATATAAAATTAAATTTTCAATAAAATCTATTTGGGGGAATTCTAAATGAATTTTAAAACTTAATTTAATTTTAATTCATAAATAAGAAATCGCATAGTTCCATAAAAAATTTAAAACATCCCAAAAATTTTAATTAAAATTTTGTTTTTTTAAAAATTTCGGGCCCTTGGGTGGCTTGAAAACCCCAAAAGGATTTTTGGGCAGGTCGGGTAGGGCCCGACCCTATCCAGTTGCTGGATCAGATGGCAGGGGGTGTCTCATGCAGCTACATGAAGGGTTGGAGGTGGAAGGGGTGGAAACACCTACTTCCACCATTCATTTTATAAAAATAGATTTTTTAAAACACTTTCATGCCAACTGGAGTGGGAATTTAAAGTGAACCGCCCCTTTAGGGTTGATAGTTTTATAATTTTTTTAAAAAAAATATTTAAGTGTTCTGTGTCAATGTGGGATCCCCCAAATTTTTTTGTCATTTTCAATCCATCTAAATCTTATCAAGTTAGGATTTTGAAATTTTTGAAATTATAAAAAAGAGTTGAACTTACACCACCACCCAAGAACTATTTTGGCCATTAGAAAACTATCCATAACTCTACAACCCATAGTCGCTAACTAGAAAAAATATAACACACACACTCACACACAAATATATGTTCTTCATTTTTTTTAAAACTAATTGGACCGGTTTTGATCTAATTTTAAAATTTGGATAACCATAACTTGGATAACTAAAATTATATTGAATCTTGGTTCATTGCGATGGGATCTCTCTAACACCCTTACTGTGAATTTCATATAAATTTAATTTATAATTGGATTAAACATTCACATGTCTCCCTATGATACCAATTAGTGGTAGCAGTGCACACAACGGAAGTGGATAAACCGTGGTTTTAAAATTTTTATCATCGTTTTGATGTCGTAATGTCATCTTTGATGATGTGAAACCGAGTAAAAAACCTGAGGATCCCATGAAAAAGGATTTAAGCATGAAAAATTAAATCAAACCACTGACTCATTATATTTGTTGATGCTAGTGTGTTTCACTCTTTGTCAGTGACTGTTGCATGAAAAGCCTAATGTCAGATCCCTCTAGATCATCTGCACATGTTTCAAGAGTCTGTTAGAGCATTGAATGTTAGATTATAGGTGCTATAATAGATTACCAATGAATCTTTCAGCCTCCAAATGATCACCACAATACCATCCCTTTGATCAGTGTATGAGAATTTGGATTGATTGATTGGAATAACACAATCTCTCACTAGGGCATAAGATATATGATAAAAGAACTCTCAAATTCGAGTAGATGAAGTGTCCAAAAAAAATTGAGTTTTCTCTGACTTAAATAGATAGGATAAAACATTCATAAATTACACTAAGGTACTTGAATATATATCACCTACTAAATATCCAACAACCAAATATTTTGATCTATTAATAGAATAATAAAAGTCATTAATATTTTTATCACATACTTGTAATATAATAAAAATATTACTTTATAAAATATGAGTCATTGAGCCGACTCATAACTCCAGTAAATATTAAACTAACATTGAATATTAAAATAATATTTATTCATAAAATATTTTTTCTTTCATTCACTAAATAACTTGTGAATACTACTTGTTGGTCGGAGTAGAGTACTCAAGAGGGGGGGGGGGGTGAATTGAGTATCTATAAAAATTTCTATTTGAAAAGTATTCTTAGAAAGGTTCCTAATAAATTTAAATACATCCCATTTAATCAAATTAATACGGTTATGAAAGTTTGACTGTTTAAATAACTTCTCAGAAGATTGATTAATTCTCAGTAATCTTAATATCAGTTATTAACATTACTTTTAAAGCTATTCTAATAAGTCAAAACAATTATAACTTCTTTCCAAGATTAACTATCAAATTAAATTTAGTGATTTCTGAATTATACAATAAAATAGAGTAAACTAAATCAAACAACATAGTGGAAATAAAACAAGTGGTTCAGTCTCAAGCTGAGATCTAATCCACTCCACTTGGTGATCACCTTCCACCAAGCAATTTATATTAATAAACTTGATCCACACCCTGGATCGGGGTAAACAACAATACACAGGACTGTCCAAATCACATGACCACTTCCACAGTTCTTTGTGGGTATGAACTATTAGGCCACACATGGACCTCTTCCACACTTATCCGTGGGAATAAACAATGGTAAAAAGATGTTAGAGGAAGGATATATTATATCCTATAGTTTAATGTAGGAGACAATGTGCATTTTAATGCACACACACACACTGATCGAAAGATAAACAATAATACACAATAAAGAAAAAGTGATGAGATAAGGTTATAAGTGCTTTGAGTGTTAGTCTATGAAGCTCTGGACTTCTAGGATGAAGGAGATGCAGGAATTGAGTCCTCTTGTGAAAAACAGAGTATCGCAAGTTTGGTGCTCTGGTCCAGATATGACTCATGTTCTTCGTGGAGTCTATATTGAGAAGATGTTATTGACTCTAATCAATGGTATCACAGTGAATTCTTCATGTGATTTTCAGATGTATTAAGTTGCATGTGTCGGTTATCTTCTCAATAATTCTCGTGCTTCTTCGTTATCGTTCCCACACATGTTTTTCTATCATCTCTCCTTTTGTTTCTGGCCACACTATTCTTTTTATTCTTGGAGTGCATGTGTTGGAGCTGACAAGATGCATGTATTATGCACCTCATACCTTGTATTGTCAGGTGACATGTCTATAAAGAAACATTAATTATGTCAGTGCATTTAAAAGCTTCAAATATTGATTTTAGTGATTAAATTGAAAAATAAAAAAACAGATTAAGAAACGGTGTCACAGTCTGTCTGGAAACGGTGTCTCCATGAAACGATGTCTTCTTGAAATGGTGTCTCCTTGAAACGAAGTCTCCTTTAAAATAGTGTCTCCTTAAAACAATGTCTACTTATTTTCATTTGAGCGGTGATAAAGTTTTGATGGCATAGTTGTATAGAGATCAGGAACCGGTAGCACATATGCGGTGTCTGATCACGGTGTCTGGTCATAGTGTCTAGATGGTCACAATGTCTGGATGGTCATGGTGTCTGAATGATCATGGTGTCTGGATGGTCATGGTGTCTAGATGGTCACACTTTCTATATGGTAATGGTGTATAGATGGTCACGGTGTCTAGATGGTCATGGTGTTTGGTTCATGGTGTCTGGCCGCTTTACCAGAGAAACCAAAACCGGTGGAAGACTTACTCTTTCTCAGACTTTCATAAAATGTATTAGACTTAATCAATCATCAAAGAAATCATTATAACACAAATTAAATATAGTTTAAAATAATTAAACATAGAACTTAATATCTTGGATAGGTTTATTTAAAGTATAAAGAAACTAATCATCTGTACACATGATTTTAGATAGATTACATTGGATTAACAAGTTTTACAGAATGAATAGGATTTGTGATCATTAAAACATGATTAACACATGAGGATTCAATCTCCCCATTTTTGATAATCACAAATAATGTGAGTGAGATATCTGTTCTTAGTGAATGTGCCTCTTTATTTGTGTGCATTTAGAGTACAAATTTCTCCCCCTTTTGGGATTATAAAAAAGATTAAAGAAGAAAATAAGAGTATAGATAAGAAGAGTTCATAATGAATTATATAAAAAAATGTCATTACAAACAGTAAGGAACAAGAATAAATAAATAATCCTTATAAAAATATAGTAGTCACTTTTCTTCAGCACTGTCTTGTCTTCTATTTTCCCTTGGCAGCATCATCAGAAGAGGAATCCATAGGAGAAGAGGTGAAAGTGGAAGACGGGAGTGAACCAGTTGACAGAAAAGGTAAAGGGAGGCCTTCAAAGATAGAAGGGGACAAGGTAGGTGCAGTAGAAGACCGAAGAAACTATTGATCAAGGATAACATGTCTGATCTGACTTAGATCCTGAGAGACAGACATAGATGTAGAGGCAAAGGCAGGGGATGAGAAGGTGGGAAAACTAGGTCATAGGGGTCCAACTGCAGGAGCCACAATAGCAGTACTCTATACATAAAGATAAGGCCTCAAAATCTTGATGAAGTGAGCAATAATCTTTCGACCATATTTAATGGATTTCTCAAAGTCACCCTTGTTCTCCATAAACTTATCCAACAAAGGAGTGAAATCTTTGAGCTTTTGGACTTGAGTTTTGAAATCTCGAGTGATAAGAGGGATTCTCAGATTCTATACAAGGTATTTTAAGTGGTTGGTCATGTCATGATTCGAGAAGATCCTATTAAAGTACAAGTCCACCTTATTAGAAATATCTTCTTTAGAATCATTTTCTATTTTGGAATGAATTCTCACCAAATCAAGAACTCTATCACTATTATTGACAACTTCAGATAGAGACTCTTTGTCAAAAGCACTGAGCAAAACATGAAGTTCTTCTTTGAAAACTGTTCTGAGCATATCACTATTTAAAGAGGGTTGAGGGGATTATCCAGAGGAATGAGAAGTATTAACCACTGAAGTAAGGGAATTCAGTTGATTCAGAACTTTCTGGAGACAACCTTTATACTCATCAATCAACTTGTTAAGACCAATAACAAGCTCACACATCTCTTGAAAAATTTTCTTATTTCTTTCAGCTACCTTGTCAGCTAAGGAGGTTATATTAGGTTGTATCAGGGAGGATACTTCCTGTGGAATCTCACTACCAAAATCCTTAATAGGATGAGAAAAAGTTTTTGGTCTTGATTTCAGCACTCTCTATATATCTTCAACCATACCTAGAAGTGACTTCACTTCATCACTTAACTGTTTGTTCTCAATTCTGGTCTCTTGAATCTCATGAAGCATCTTAGGATGAATCTTCCATATTATCTTTTCCAACAACAGGGCAGCATCTCTTTCACTCAAATTGGTTACAGGAACTAGTTGGGTATTCCTGAGCTTTTCAACCCCAGCCAATAGGGTAGCTCCAAAAGCTTTTAAATCATCTTTACTCACCAAGTTTGAAGGTTCTTGTAAAGGCTTAGAAATAGGATCTGGGACAAGATCAGGTTCCTTAGCATCTATAACATCAATAGAAGATACTGGTTTCAATTGAAACACATTAGACAGATCTATACCTTTCACTGAGGCTTCCTGGGAGTCATTCACATCAAAATAACTAGGAAATTTATACCATGTATCCACTGAGCTTGGATCAACTGGATTAGGCATTTAAACACTTTCTAGACTTGGGGGATTCTGCCCCTCAATAGGTGCATCTTTTTCAGGACTGAGAGATTTAGATTCCTAATCTATTTCCAAGATTTCATCCCTGATATCCTCACCCATTTACTTTTTATCCAACTGAAAGGCTTTCTCAATTCTTTCTTCAGCAGATGAAATAAGATTATTCCTCTGGGTGTTCCTCAAGAGAATATTCCTACACAATAGAAATATATTATTCTATATTCTCTTCTAAAATATCATTTTAATTTACCTTAACAATATATTATTCTTCAGCAGCAAGTTGTTCTTCCAAATCATCAACCTTTTTAGGAGAAGGCATTTCATTCTCAGTTAAGTCTTGGAGAATAAGTTCACTGTATTTCTCATCCAGAATAGTTTTCCATATAGATACAACAACCTCTTCCTCTTTGTCCTTATCATAATACTCAACAATTTCATATGGTTCCAAACCAAGTTCAGAAATATCCTTAGGTCTTGAAGAGTGTTCCACCAGATTGAACTTTTCATAAACCCTGTCATTATCCCCCACCCATGCTTTTCTCCATGGATTCCAACTGATTTTCATTATCTTTACTGTAACTTTTGAAAGACAAAATTTATATTCCTTAATAGCTTATTCATCTGGTTCAACCAACCCTTTTTCATGAAACATAGCTGAGATAAGACTTGAATAGAACATGGAGGTTGACTTAGAGGTTTTCTGATCAACTCACACATATGGAGTATAATATATTTTAATAGGTTGATATTATGTCCATTCTTCATAAGGTGTATCAAAAATTCATCATGATACTTGAGTTTAGCAAAGTCACCTTTTATGGGGCTAATCAGATTCTGAACAAATTTAAACAGAAGTATAGTTTCACCATCTAGCTCAGTAGTTATGACTCTTCGCTTTGTTTCATTTCCATTTAATCTTACCAACGATTCTTCTAAAATAAAGAACTAACTTAGAGGAGGAGGACCTCTCTGGTAGTCCTCACAAATACCCTCATGAGTCATCCTAAGGCATGAATCCCATAAATTCGAAGAAAAGGTACATATATGGCCATTTATCTAGCTTCTCACAATATAGCCATCTTCTGTATCAAAATAGAATTGAACATACTGATAAAAATGTGAAACTAGATTTTGGTAAATATGAATATCTTCCTTCATGAACCAATCCAGCCATCCTTTTTCTTTTAGAACTTTTAATACCAAAGAGTTACTCGACAGAAGCCACTTAGTGCATATTTCCTTTTCGGGTACCACTATTATGTCTACCAGATTCAGATTCATAGGTACTTTGGGTGCTAACTTTGGTGCTATTTTTATCTTCTTCTTTGATCTTTTCTTCTCATGAGTTGACGAGGATGGGCATTTCATCCTGGTCATTCAACGAGGGTTCGAGAGAAAGAAGAGTTGAAAGAGGGTTTAAAATTTGAGAGAAGAGAGCTTGGGTGAAGGAGTGAAACTTCCTTAGTTTTTATCATTTAGGGATATCAAGCATCGCAGGATCCAAAATGCAGAAAAGTAAAAGCATAAAAAAATTAATTACCACGATATGGGTTATAATATGTAAATAGAATAAAAAAGCTTCTTCATAGTGAGACCATAACTGGAGTTCACGGTGAGACCGTAACAAGCGTTCACGATGAGATCCTAACATGCGTTCATGGTGAGACCGTAACAAGAAACAACAATTCTGAAGACAATAAAACTATAGAACTGTTAGATAGTGACCTGTGAAACTGTAAACTAAGAAAAAGTAATCTATGAAACAATATACTTACTACTTAAGATTTATTTTTCCCAATTCATCTATGATGTAATCTATTCTTTTAGAATTTAATGGTTTGGTGAATATTTCCGCAAGATGATATAAAGTTCCAATGAATTGTAAAGTGATATCACCTTTTTGATAATGATCTCTCAAAAAGTGATGTCTTACATCAATATATTTTGTCCTAGATTGTGAAACATGATTTTTTGAGATGTTAATAACACTTGTATTGTCACAATTTATAGGTACATGACCGAATTGATATCCATAATCTAGTAATGTGTGTTTCATCCACAAAATTTGGGCACAAAAACTACTAGCAGCTATGTATTCAGCTTCTGCAATAGATAATACAACAGTGTTTTGTTTCTTAATACACCATGATACCGGTGACTTACCTAAAAAGTGACATGTTCCAGAGGTTCTTTTTCTATCTAACTTATAACCACTGAATTCATCATCAGAATAACTAACTAACTCAAATGATTATCCTTTGGGATAAAACAATCCTAGATTGGGTGTATGCTTGAGGTATTTGAAAATTATATTAACAACATTTAAATGGGATTCCTTAGGATTTTCTTTAAAATGAGAACACATGCACACACTAAACATAATGTCAGGTCGGCTAGAAGTTAAGTATAGTAAGATTCTAATCATCCCTTTTTAAGTGGTTTGATCAACAGATTTTCCATCTTCATCAAGAACCAACTTACAAGTATTACTCATTGGAGTGTCACTACTTTTAGTGCTATCCAAACCAAAATGTTTTAGAATATCCCTAGTATATTTTCTTTGATTTAAAATAATACCATCATTATTTTGAAAGATTTGAAATCCAAGAAAGAATTTTAGTTCACCCATTGAACTCATTTCAAATTTGTTTTTCATCATTTTAGAAAACTCAATACATAAATAATTTTTTAAAGATACAAAGATAATTTCATCTAAATAGATTTGAACTACTAAAACATCATTGGAAATTTGTTTTATAAAAAGGGCAGGATCAGATATTCTTTTTGTAAAACCTTTGTAAATAAGAAAAGTACTTAATCTATCATACCAGGCTCTTAGAGCTTGTTTTAAACCATATAAAGCTTTTGATAATTTAAAAATATGATTTGGAAAATGAGGATCTGTAAAACCAAGGGGTTTCTCAACAAATACATCCTAAGCTATATACCCATTTAGGAATGCACTTTTAACATCCATTGGATATAGTTTGAAATTCAGATGTGTAACATAAGCTAGAAGAATTCTGATGGTTTCAATTCTAGCTACTAGTGAAAAGGTCTCTTCATAGTCAATTCCTTCTTATTGAATATAGTCGTGTGCAACCAATCTAGCCTTGTTTCTAACTATATTACCAGATTCATCTACCTTATTTATAAACACCCACTTAGTGCCTATGGTAAATGCATCTTTAGGTCTGTCAACAAGTTTACAAACTTTGTTCCTTTCAAACTGATTAAGTTATTCTTGCATAACCATCACCCAAAATTCATCATTGATAGCATCATTAAGGTTTTTAAGTTCAAGTTGTGACAAGAATACTTGATGTTCAACCTAATTTCTAAGAGAATATCTAGTTTGAGTTCCTTAATCTAAATCTCCTACAACAACATCTAAAGGATGGTTCTTAAGAGTTCTAACAGCTTTAGAAAAAGAAGGACTAGTGATTTCATGTTCTTCAACAGGTTTGGGTTCATTGTGACTTGAATATAAATAATTTTTATAAATATAAGTTTTCACAGATTCCTTCACAGAGTGGTTAGAGAATTTTGAATTAATTTCCAGATTTGATACATCATCATCCAAGTTCTCTAGAGTGGTTTTAGGCTCATGTGGGTCTGTTTCATCAAAGTTGACATGGACAAATTCTTCCACACATTTAGTTCTTTTGTTAAACACTCTATAGGATTTACTAGAGATTAAATATCCTAAAAATATTCCTTCATCACTCTTGGGTGTGAATTTTTCAAGATTGTCCTTAGTTTTAAGGATATAGAATTTGCAACCAAAAACTTTTAAGTAGATTACTTTGAGTTTTCTATTGTTCTATAACTCATATGGAGTTCTTTTAAGAATAGGTCTAATCAAAACTCTATTGATAATATAGCATGCTGTATTTACAGATTCAACCCAAAAATAAATAGGTAATTCATACTCACTAAGCATGGTTCTATCAATCTCTTGCAAGGTTTTGTTTCTTCTTTCTACAACTCTATTCTGTTGAGGTGTTCGAGGGGTAGAGAAATTATGATTATAGCCATTTTGAGAACAAAAATATTTAAACTCTTGATTTGTAAATTCAAGACCATGATCACTTCTTAAGGATTTAATTCTAAGTCCACTAAGATTTTCTACAATTTTGGAATATTTGCTAAAATGATAGCAGGATTCACTTTTGTGAGCCAAAAAGAAAGTCCAAGTGTATCTAGAAAAGTCATCTACAAGAACATAAACATAGTGATTCCCATTTAATCTAAAAACTCTAGATGGTCCAAAAAAATCCATGTGAACCAATTCGAGAGGTTGAGAAGTTGACACTTCTTTCTTTGGTTTGAAGGAAATTTTGTGTTGATTTTCCTTTTGATAAGGATTATACACTTTGTCATTTGGAAACTCATGTTTGGGTAGGTCTTTGACAAAAAAATTTCTAGTTAACTTTCTAAGGGAGTGAATATTACAGTGTCCCAGTCTCCTATGCCAAAGCCAAGACTCTGTGAAATAAACTTAAACATAAATTATTTTTAGAGACTAAAGAATATAAGTTAACAGAGTATACATTTTCATTTCTAAATGCAAAAAAACTAATTCATTTTTAGAATTGAAAACAATGCAAGCTTCATTTTCAAATTTAACATGAAATCCATCATCACATAGTTGTTAAATAATAAGCAGGTTATATTTAAATCCATCAACAAAAAGTAATTCTGGAAATTAAAACTGAGTTAGAGTTACCGATTTTCCCAAGGCTAATGATATTTCCTTTGGCATGTTCACAAAAGGTGACATGTCCTCCATCAATTTTTATTAAATTATTAAATGATGAATAGTCTCCTGTCATGTGTCTTGAACACCCACTGTCCAAGTACCATATGATTTTACAAGAGCTCTTTAAGAAACATTACTATAAAGTAGTCAGATAAAAACAGATTTTGGTACCCATACCTGTTTGGGTCCAGTAATATTAGTGAATAGTGCTTTAGGAGCCCATATCTACCTTATATGTTTCCTATAAGCAATATATAAAGTAATTGAAAAATAAACTCTATTTGGCCCAGAAAATATTGAAATTGTAGAGAGTGTATCATAACTTGAACTAGCTGAATTTTTTCCAGAACTAGGAGTAAATCTGTATGTCCTAGACTTAGAAACAAAATTAGTTCTTCCAAAATTTCTTTTACAAGGTTGATAACCAATTCCATTAGTATATTTAAAAGAAATCTGTTTACCTAGAATTTTTACCAAAGTATCTTTAACATTAGTAAACCTTTCAAGATCCTTTTTCAATCGCTCATTAGATAGATTTAGTTCATTGTTTTCTTTGAGTAATTGAGAATTTTTCTCCCTTTCTACAGTGAGTTCAGTTTTAATAGTTGAGGTAAGAGCATATTGTTTCTTTAAAGACTTGCATTTATCTTTTAGTTCATTAAATGTCTCTTCAAGAATATTTTAGTAGTCAAACATTTCTTCATTAGACATATTTTCAGAGTCACTCTCATCTCTAGAATAATAGGAATTGTGTACAGGAGATTCCAGTGTTACCTTAGATGTATTTTTCATAAAACACATATTAGATTTGTTTGCCTGTTCATCATGTGAATATTCTGAGCGACTTAGACTGTCCTCAAAAGCACTTCGTGTTTTTTTCATTGACTTTTTATACTTCCTATCTTTTTCCTCATACTTATTTTTGTACTTGAGATTAGGATAGTCAACCTTTATATATCCCTTTCATTTACACTCATAGAAAACTATCTCATCAGACTTGTCACTTATTTTCCAATCTTTCTTCCAGCTTCCCTTTTGATCATATCTTCCCTTGAAGTTATGATTTATGAAAATTTTCTTCTTCTTGTAAAATCTCTTAAACCTTCTAGCTAATTGATCTATCTCCTCATCACTATCAGGTGATGATGGTTCACTTCTGGAACTTTATACAAAGGCTTCCAACTTACCTTTCTCTTTGTGTTTAGAAGTGGCAGTTTTGAATGCAACATATTTTCTTTTGGGTTTATCCTCCTCTTCCTTGTTGAATTTCAGATCCTCTTCATACATAATCATTTTCTTAATGAGTTATTTTATAGGTAACTTTATAATGTCACATGACTCTCTAATAGAGATAGAGGTTCCTCTCCATCTGTCAGGTAGGCATCTAATAATCCTTATGATCTGCTCTTTGGTAGTGACTTCTCTCCCAAGAGAAATCATTGTGTTGACAATTTCATTGAAACTGAGATACATGTTAGAAATAGGCTCATTAGGTTTCATTTTAAAGTTATCATATTTAATAGTAGAAGTATTAAGTCTCATTTATTTCACACTAGAAGTTCCTTCATGTGAAATAGACAAAGTATCCCAAATTTCATGGGCAGTTTTACATGCAGAAATTCTATTAAATTCCTCATATCCTAAGGAGTAATATAAAGCATTCATGGATTTTCAATTGTTATTATAGGCAGTCTTGGTTGGGTCATCCTATTTGATTCTATCAGTAACATGAATCTTATACTCATCTATAATTGAAGACCATATTTCAAAGCTCATAATTTCTAAATGCATTTTCATTTTAATTTTCCATTGAGCATAATTGGTTCCATTAAAGAATGGTGGTATGTTTGTTAAATCTCCTTCAATTGTATTATCCATAATAAAGAAATATGATAAAAGAGATAGAAATTTAGAATTAACATAAATTTATAGTTCTATAAAGTACAACTAAAATAGCAGTTGAATAGGGTAAAAAACAGAGTCTTAAAACATCCTACAATACCAAATGTTGGTCGGAGTAGAGTACTCAAGAGGAAGGGGGGGTAAATTTAGTATCTATAAAAATTTATGTTTGAAAATTATTCTAAGAAAGGTTCCCCAATAAATTTAAATACAACCCAGTTAATCAAAGTAATACAATTATGAAAGTTTGACTGTTTAAATAACTTATCAGAAGATTGATTAATTCTCATTAATATTAATATCAGTTATTAACATTACTTTTGAAGCTATTCTAATAAGGAAAAACAATTATAACTTCTTTCCAAGATTAAATATCAAAGTAAATTTAATGATTTATGAATTATACAGTAAAACAAAGTAAATTAAATCAAACAAAACATCGTATATAAAACAAATGGTTTAGTCTCAAGCCGAGAACTAATCCACTCCACTTGGTGATCACCTTCCACCAAGTAGTTTATATTAATAAACTTGATCCACACCCTGGATCAGGGTAAACAATAGTACACAGTACTGTCCAGATCGCACGACCTCTTCCACAGTTCTTCATGGGTATGAACTATCAAGTCACAAAAGGACCTCTTCCACACTTATCCATGGGAATAAACAAGGGTAAAAATATGTGAGAGGAATGATATCTTGTATCCTTCAGTTTAATCCAGGAGACAATGTGCATTTTAATACACACACACACACACTAATCTAAAGCTAAAAAATAATACACAACAGAGTAAAAGTGATGAGATAAGGTTAGAAGTGCTCTGAGTGTTAGTATATGCAGATCTATATTTCCTAGATGAAGCTGATGTAGGAATTGAGTCCTCTTGCGAAAAAAAGAGTATCGCAAGTCTGGTGCTCTGGTTCAGATCTGACTTGTGTTCTTCATGGAGTCTATATTGCAAAGATGTTCTCGACTCTGATCAATGGTATCATAGTGAATTCTTTGTGTGTTCTTCAGATGTATTAAGTTTCATGTGTTGGTTCTCTTCTTAAGAATTCTCATGATTATTCATTATCGCACCCACAATTGTTTTTCTATCACCTCTCCTTTTGTTTCTGGTCACATTGTTCTTTTTATTCTTGGAGTGCATGTGTTGGAGCTGACAGGATGCATGTATTTTTCACCTCGTACCTCGTACTATCAGGTGAAATTTCTACAAAGAAACATTAATTATGTTAGTGCATTTAAAATCTTCAAATATGACTATTAGAGATTAAATTGAAAAAAAACAAAACAGATTAAGAAATGGTGTCACAGTCTGTATGGAAATAGTGTCTCCATGAAACAGTGTCTCCATGAAATGGTGTCTCCTTGAAATGGTGTCTCCTTGAAATGATGTCTCCTTGAAACAGTGTCTCCATGAAACAATGTCTCCTTCTTTGCCTTTGAGCGGTGAGACAACTATGATGGAATAGTTGTATAAAGATTAGAAACTGGTAGCACAGATGCAGTTTCTGATCACGGTGTCTGGTCACGGTGTCTGGATGGTTACAATATCTGGATGGTCATGATGTCTAGATGGTCACGGTTTCTGGATGGTCAGGGTGTCTGGATGGTCACAGTGTCTGGATGGTCACAGTGTCTGGATGGTCACAGTGTCTGGATGGTCACGGTGTCTGGATGGTCACAGTGTCTGGTTTACGGTGTCTTGCCACTTTGCTAGAGAAACCAAAACCGGTGGCAGAATTACTATTTCTTAGACTTTCACAGAATGGATTATACTTAATCAATCAGAAAAGAAATCATTATATCAAAAATTAAATATAGTTTACAATAATTAAACACAACACTTAAGATCATGGATAGGTTTATTTAAAGCATAAAGAAAATAATCATCTGTACACATGATTTTAGATAGATTACATAGTATTAACAAGTTTTACATAATGAATAGGATTTGTGATCATTAAACATGATTAACACATGAGGATTCCAACACTACTAATAAATAAATTTTATACTAATTATTCAAAACAAAAATAATATGAATTTATTTATTTCATGGTGATCATTTGATCTCACACATTACTTAGACCCCATGGTGAGGCCCTCCATGTCCTAAACTTCTATTCATAAGGATAGTATAGAATTTTGAATATGCTAAGTGTGTGACCATCTAGGCCCTTATCTTGATAGCAATGAGTACTACTCATAGACTAGAATTGGATTTTAGAAAAATTTCATGGACCGAGAAGAGATAAGGTATATTCATATCAATGAAAACCTCTCCTATGAACATATGTTGTGTAATATATTTTTTTGTCATAAAATATCTCATAAAATAGGATGCATAACATGTGTCACCATATTAACTACTTTATTTACTATTTGTATAACCTTTATGGATGAACTTATCTTCTTCAACCATGGTCATGAATTTAATGAAGGTACTACCATCTTGGTCATTTGGGCCCAAGATATCTCTTCTCTTACTTGGAAGTGAAAAATCCTATCTTGATCCTTCAACTAATGCCATACCACCAATGACACTCCCAATGCAAGATACCTTGCTACTACACTAATGTCATGGTTTTTATCTTGAATAAAAGTATGTTCTCAAATGGTTCACATTGATGATGATATCAAGTTAAGAGACCAATACACGTACTTGTGGATAGGAACAACCAATGACATCTAAACATGTCTTGTTCCTATTGGTGGCCCAATACTCATGATATCATCTACTCAAGATCTCCAAGTGAGAACTTCATGAGAAGAAGTATCAATGCTTATGATCCCACAACACTCAATAATCTTACACCATATATGTTCTATCAACATGATGTGTCTAGACTATAGGAAATATGCTTATGATTATTGTCTTGGTATCTTGAGTTTATAATTATTGTTTTGGAACTACTATAACCTTTTTGATACAACATATAATCTTAGGACATTACCATACAAAAATTGGATACTGAAGTATCATAATTATAATAGTAAGAGAATCACATGTATATATATCAAACTATATATATGTAATGTTAATCAAAGTACTTACTAGATTTGGGTCTAGGGAACCCACTAACAAACTTTGAAGGACCTTGATGTGCAAGGGGATGAAAACTTTGGTCCACACGATAATTTGAAATAGATATTAGGTGACACTACAGGAAATGGGGTCTTTCCCAATGGTTCAGAACCATTGGGAAAGCCTGTAGAACCATTGGTATATGTTATACCAATGGTTTTTCAAACCGTAGGGAAGTAAGCTGTTGGAAAAACCTATCCCAATGGTTTACAAAGAACCGTTGGTATAGGTTAGTAAAATTAACCTATGCCAACGGTTTGGCCAACCATTGGCATAAGTTTTACCAATGGTTTACACAAAACCGTTGGTAAAAATAAGGAAATAAACTCTTTCCCAATGGTTTCTAAACCATTGGGAATGGTTTTTTCCAATGGTTCTCATTGAACCGTTGAAAAAAAAATCCCTAGAAACCTTTCTCAATGGTTTGAAACCGTTGGCATAGTCTATGCTGTGCAAATTGCACAGCAGCCTGAAATTTGTACAGGAGCCTCTAATGATGTCCATTCTGATCATTTACAATTACTATACCTGCAATAACAAACTAAGACATACTTATAGAGAACGAATTCATACACATTTAACATATAATTCATTCTTGAACTATACACATCCAGAATTAAATCATAATTCATAACGTAATTATAAACATACATAATTGATTTAGAATTAAATTTTAAATTTAGATGACAATTATATGTGGAATCCGGAATTCAATTCATAATTGAATACATACATAATTTAATTATCAATTATCAATAAAATACATAAAAAACTGAATAAGTATCAATAGAATCTGAATAATTTTGTTTGGTTTTTCGTATACCAGTTGTTTTTACTAAAAATGATGTATATTTTAAACAAAATACATACACTTGGAGTGATACCAGCCACACCATGCCTAAAATTGAGGTGGGGTTGACTCTTACACATTACATATGACCCATGGATCGTTTTCCTAAAGTATCAACATATTCTGAAAGCGTTTGGTCGATTTTCTGTATGCCAGTTATTGTTTTCACTTAAAATGTTGTTCATTTCAAAAAAATGAGACACTTTGAGTGGTGTCAGACACACCATGCCTTTGATTAAGGTGGGGTTAACTCTTAAACATCACATATTACTCATTGATCATTTTTCTAATGTTTCAAAAAATTCAGAATGCGTTTGGTCAGTTTTCCGTATGCCAGTAGTTGTTTTCAATTAAAATGTTGTCCATTTCAAATAAACGTGAGACACATTGAGTGGTGTCAGCCACACTGGGACTCAGATTGAGGCGGGGTTAACTCGTACACATCACATATGACTCATGGATCGTTTTCCTAAAGTTTCAACCGAATCCGAATGTGTTTGGTCAGTTTTCCGTATGTTAGTTGTTGTTTTCACTTAAAATGATGTCCTTTTGAAACAAAAGAGAGAAACTTTGAGTGGTTTCAGCCACACTGCACCTTGTATTGAGGCGATGTTGACTCTTACACATCACATATGACCCATGGATCGTTGTTATAAAGTTTCAACAGAATACGAATGCGTTTGTTCAGTTTTTCATATGCCAGTTGTACTTTTCACTTAAAATGTTGTCCATTTCAAATAAAACTGAGACACTTAGAGTTGTGATGGCCACACTACGCCTTTTATTTAGGCGGGATTGACTATTAAACATCACATATGACCCATGGATCATTTTCCTAAAGTTTAAATGGAATCCGAATGCGTTTGGTTGGTTTTCCGTATATCAGTTGTTGTTTTCACTTAAAATGATGTCCATTTTAAACAAAAGAGAGACACTTTGAGTGGTTCCGGCCACACCTAACCTTTTATTGAGGTGGGATTGACTTTTACACGTCACATATGACCCATATATCATTTTACTAAAGCATAAACACATTCATAATGCGTTTGGTCTGTTTTCCGTATGCCAGTTTTTGTTTTCACTTAAAATGTTGTTCATTTAAAAAAAATGAGACACTTTGAGTGGTGCCGGTCACACCATGCCTCAGATTAAGTAAGGGTTAAATCTTAAACATCAAATATGACCCATTTATTGTTTTTCTAAAATTTAAACACATTCTGAATGCGTTTTGTTGGTTTTCCATATGCCAGTAGTTGTTTTCAATTAAAATGTTGTCCATTTCAAATAAATGTGAGACACTTTGAGTGGTTCTGGCCACACTAGGCCTTATATTGAGGCAGGGTTTACTCATACATGTCACATAGGATCCATGGATCGTTTTCCTAAATTTTCAATGTAATTCGAATGCATTTGGTCAGTTTTTTGTATGTCATTTATTGTTTTCACTTAAAATGAAGTCCATTTTAAACGAAAGAGAGACACTTTGAGTGGTTCCAGCCACACCATGCCTCGGATTGAGGCAGTGTTGACTCATACTCATCAAAAATGACCCGTGTATCATTGTACTAAAGGTTAAATAGAATCCAAATTCATTTGGTCGGTTTTCCGTATGTCAGTTGTTGTTTTCACTTAAAATGATGTCCATTTTAAACTAAAGAGAGACACTTTGAGTGGTACTGGCCACACTGCATCTCAGATTGAGGTGGAGTTTACTCATACACATCACATATGACTCATGGATCATTTTACTAAAGTTTCAATGGAATACGAATGCGTTTGGTCAGTTTTCTGTATGTCAGTTGTTGTTTTCACTTAAAATGATGTCCCTTTGAAACAAAAGAGAGATACTTTGGGTGGTTCCAGCCACACTGCACCTCAGATTGAGCCGCAGTTGATTCGTACATGTCACATATGACCCATGTATTGTTTTTCTAAAGTATCAACACAATCAGAATCCGTTTGTTCAGTTTTCTATATGTACTTAAAATATTGTCCATTTTAAAAAAAGAGAGACACTTAGAGTGATCCCGGCCACACTGTGCCTTGTATTGAGGCGGGGTTGACTCGTACATGTCAAATATGACCAATGGATTGTTTTCATAAATCATAAACACATTTTGAATGCATTTGGTCAGTTTTTCGTATGTCAGTTTTTGTTTTCACTTAAAATGATGTCCATTTTAAACAAAAGAGAGACACTATGAATGGTGTCAGCAACACCACGCCTCAGATTGAGGCGGGGTTTAATTTTACATGTCACATATGACCCATGGATCATTTTTCTAAAGTATCAACACAATCAGAATCCGTTTGGTCGGTTTTCCGTATGCTAGTTATTGTTTTCACTTAAAATGAAGTCCATTTTAAACAAAGGAGAGACACTTTGAGTGGTTTCTGCCACACTTCACCTTGGATTGAGGTGAGGTTGACTCATACACATCACATATGACCCATGGATCGCTCTCCTAAAGTTTCAATGGAAACCGAATGCGTTTGGTCAGTTTTCTGTATGTACTTAAAATGTTGTCCATTTTAAACAAAAGAGAGACACTTAGAGTGATCCCAGCCACACCGCGACACGGATTGAGCCCTGGTTGGCTCATACACCTCACATATGACTCATGGATCATTGTGATAAAGTATCAATAGAATCCGAATTCATTTGGTTGGTTTTCTGTATGCCAGTTGTTCTTTTCACTTAAAATGAATTGCTTTTTAAATAAAAGAGAGACAGTTTGAGTGGTGCCGGCCACACCGTGCCTCGGATTGAGGCAGGGTTGATTCGTACACATCAAAAATAACCCACAGATAGTTTTCCTAAAGTATCAACACAATAATAATCTGTTTGGTCAGTTTTCCATATGTCAGTTGTTGTTTTCACTTAAAATGAAGTTCTTTTTAAATAAAAGAGATACACTTTGAGTGGTGTCGGCCAAACCGCACCTCAGATTGAGGCAAGGTTGACTTGTACATGTCAAAAATGAGTCATGGATCATTGTGATAAATTATCAACACAATCAGAATCCATTTGGTCAGTTTTCCGTATGTACATAAAAGGTTGTCCATTTTAAACATAAGAGAGACACTTTGGGTGGTTCCTGCCACACCGCGACTCAGATTGAGTAACGGTTGACTCGTACATGTCACATATGACCCATGGATCATTGTCCTAAAGTTTAAATAGATCCCAAATGCGTTTGGTCAGTTTTTCATATGCCAATTGTTCTTTTCACTTATAATCCTGTCTATTTTAAACAAAAGAGACACAATTAGAGTGGTAGCGGCCACACCGCGCCTCAGATTAAGATGGGGTTGACTCGTACACATCTCAAATGACCCATGGATCATTTTCCTAAAGTATCAACACAATCAGAATCTGTTTGGTCGGTTTTCCGTATGTCAGTTGTTGTTTTCACTTAAAATGAAGTTCTTTTTAAATAAAAGAGAGACACTTTGAGTGGTGCCGGCCACACCGCACCTCGGATTGAGGCGGGGTTGACTCTTACACATCATAAATGAGCCATGGATCATTTTGATAAAGTATCAACACAATCATAATCCATTTGGTCAGTTTTCCGTATGTAATTAAAATTTTGTCCATTTTAAACATAAGAGAGACACTTTGGGTGGTGCCAGCCACACCACGACTCGGATTGAGGCGCAATTGACTTGTACATTCACATATAACCCATGGATTGTTTTCCTAAAGTTTCAACAGATTCCAAATGTGTTTGGTCAGTTTTTCGTATTCCAGTTGTTCTTTTCACTTATAATCCTATCCATTTTAAACAAAAGAGACATAGTTAGAGTGGTATCGGTGACACCATGCCTTGGATTAAGATGGGGTTGACTCGTACACATCTCAAATGACCCATGAATCATTTTCTAAAAGTATCAACACAATCAGAATCCGTTTGGTTAGTTTTCCATATGTCAGTTTTTGTTTTCACTTAAAATGAAGTGCTTTTTAAATAAAAGTGAGACACTTTGAGTGGTGCTGGCCACACCGCACCTCAGATTGAGGTGAGGTTGACTCTTAAATTTCACAAATGATCCATGGATCATTGTTCTAAAGTATCAACACAACCAGAATCAGTTTGTTCGGTTTTCCGTATGTACTTAAAATGTTGTCCATTTTAAACATAAGAGAGACACTTTGGGTGGTAACGGACACACCGAGACTTGGATTGAGGCACGGTTGACTCGTACATGTCACATATGACCCATGGATCGTTTTCCTAAAGTTTCAATAGATTCCAAATACGTTTGGTTAGTTTTACTATGTCAGTTGTTCTTTTCACTTATAATCTTGTCCATTTTAAACAAAAAAGACACAGTTAGAGTGGTACCGGCCACACCGTGCCTCAGATTTAGATGGAGTTGAGTCGTACATGTCTCAAATAACACATGGATCATTTTCCTAAAGTATCAACACAATACGAATGCGTTCGGTTGGTTTTCCGTATGCCAGTTGATGTTTTCACTTAAAATGATGTCCTTTTGAAACAAAAGAGAGACACTTTGAGTGGTTCCAGCCACACCGCACCTCAAATTGAGGCAGGGTTGATTTTTACACGTCACATATGACTCATGGATCATTGTGATAAAGTATGAACACAATCAGAATCTGTTTGGTTAGTTTTCCGTATGTACTTAAAATGTTATCCATTTTAAACAAAATAGTGACACTTAGAGTGATCTTGGCCACACCGTGCCTCAGATTGAGGCAGGTTTTACTCATACAGATCACATATGACCCATGGATCGTTTTCCTAAATTATCAACACATTCTGAATCCATTTGGTCAGTTTTTCGTATGTCAGTTATTGTTTTCACTTAAAATGATGTCCATTTTAAACAAAAGAGAGACACTATGAATGGTTCCAGCCACACCGTGCCTCTAATTAAAGCGAGGTTGACTCGTACACATTACATATGACCCATGGATCATTGTTATAAAGTATCAACACAATAATAATCTGTTTTTTTGGTTTTCCGTATGCTAGTTGTTGTTTTCACTTAAAATGAAGTCCATTTTAAACAAAAGAGAGACACATTGAGTGGTGTTGGCCACACCGCACCTCGGATTGAGGTGAGGTTGACCCGTACATGTCACATATAACCCATGGATCATTCTCCTAAAGTTTCAATGGAAACCAAATGTGTTTGGTTGGTTTTCTATATGTACTTAAAATGTTGTCCATTTTAAACAAAAGAGAGAATCTTAGAGTGATCCTGACCACACCGCAACTCGGATTGAACCGGGGTTGACTCGTACATGTCACATATGACCCATGGATCGTTGTGATAAAGTATCAACAGAATATGAATTCATTTGGTTGGTTTTCCGTATGCCAGTTGTTCTTTTAACTTAAAATCCCAGCCACACCGCGCCTCGAATTTAGGCAACCTTGCTTGCCAAGTATCTCACATAGGGGACCGGGTATCACCTGAGGCATGATATTACCATATTGAAAAATAGACATGTCCTCAGTTTATATTCAAGAAATCAATATCACTCATGAGTAATATAAACCATCATGATATCCCTCACCTAGAAACCAAAGCATTCATCCTAGAATTTCAAGTCTAAATTTCCTGAGCATGACGAGTCCGTCCATGAGTCCTTAACATGTAACCCATGTCTTATCCTAACAATTGACAAGTAAACCAAATCAAACAAGGCATAATTCACATAACATGGAGAATGTACAGTAAGGCTTTTTATTCAATTTAAAGCATATCATCACATGCAATTAATGAGCATGAGCTAATAAGCTTACCAAGACATTCATATAATTCAAGACATACAAAAATGGAATAATCCTAAATAACATCGTCATCACCCTCATCATCAATATCATCACCATCATCATCACCCTCATCCTCGTGGTCATCATTGTCCTTATCATCGTCCTCGCCCTCCTCAATGCCCTCCTCCTCGCCCTCGCCCTCCGCCTCGCCCTCCTCCTCCGCCTCGCCCTCCTCCTCTCCCTCATATTCCGCATCAAACTCCTCGCCATCATCATCATCAGGATGGACATCGTCTTGACCACCACTATAACTGCCACCTGGTGCACCATATATAGAACGTATCAATGAAATATATTCATCAAAAGATGGGCTGGCCTCTGGTGGAAGTGTTGGATGTAGAACTTCAATTAATTTCATAAATGCAATGTTTTCCCTAGTAGACTATTATGATATATCTATGGCCCTTTTGTCAGCCTGTTCTTCCTGTGACCTAACTTGTTGTAGTTCGGTGGCACTAAAACTCTTACCTAAGGAGGGAAAATACTTCTTCGGGGCTATCCTTGGTCAGCAGCGTACTCTGCCAGAATGCTCCTCTCCCAACACCTGATGTAAGTGATCAGTTGGCCCAAAATTGTCTGGTTCTTGGGAATCAAGGGCCTCTAAAGCAGCCTGTTACAAATATAAATATGTTATTAAGTTACAAAATAGATATTAAAATATAAAATCAATAGATTAAAACTTACAATCTGCTGCTGAGTCGGTTCGTTGATGGCACTTCCATCATTTTTCTATCTACTCGAACAAAACAATTTTTCTCGAGGCACACGTCCTTCAATATTCAGTTTTTTCCCATAAAATGACATTGAAAACTAAATTTATATGAAAAATTTAGCAAACGATTAAATAATTGAGTAAACAAAAGAAACTATAAGTCGTAAAGAAAACTTATAAACAATTGTCATACCAGCTTTCTCTCATGATCTGACATCGTAGTATGTCCCAGTGTGTGGATGTATTTTTTTTCATCAATGTTTTTTTATTTTTTCCAGATGATTCCTAAATAAAATTATATAATCCAAAGGATAATATTAATGAAAAACATGAAAGTTATTATTTAAATACCTCAAATGTAATTAATACCTTAAACTGAGTAGTCGTCCAATGAGTAATCATCTACTGATACTGCTCTATAGGTCAATCATCCACGACTGGTACTGCCTCTAACTCAGTGCCAACTCTAGAACGCCATCCAATATACAACTCATGCTTGTAGGCTCTCCAAATCTCACCTAAATTCTTTAGACGTTCCGGTCATACACCCTCACCATCGGGAAAATTAAATCGAAGTTGACACCAAAATATTAATTCATATAAATACAAAAATAATTCATGGCATTAAATACAACAGATATTTTTACCCATATCTATACCCAAGATCTATCCTTGACCTCATGTGGCAACTGTCTCCATGATAGCATACTGATGGTAATGATGTCGGAGTATTTGGAAAGTGTCACCAAAAAACTTAGACATTGCTACCCTATTTTCTCAACCATTTGGTTGTCTTCATTGTAATCCACCATTACCTGTGTGCGGCGGTTCCACACCGCACGCATGCGTGTAAGCCCCCACCCCTGTCTTCTGTCAGGAGATGTATCTATCATGAAATAAAAACAAATATTTTATCAAAACATGTTACAATGAAAATAAATATTGGTATAAACATTTATTAGGGTTCTATAAATATACCTGTGCCTGTCTGATCGTTGAGCGCCATTAGATCCACAGAAACTGATGGAACATCCTGTGGTGGAACAGGAGTCGAAGACGATGGAATATAGAAGCTCAGAGAGACAAAAGTAGAAGGAAAAAAAGATGGGAAAACTGTACGATCGGATTCTGGCTGGGGAGTGGGAATCATCATGGGATATGAAAAATATGGGTCAGAAGATGCAAAAGGTGGCGAAAACATGGGAGGCCTAAATATCCTGTGTGTCCCTAACGACACACCAGGATCCGAATTTGGGAAGGATGACATGTCAGTGGGAGGGGCAGGGTCTAGTCGGGTACGCGGAGCTACTCGTCTACCTCTGGTATGAACCCCCATCGTACCACCAGCCTGAGTACTAGAACCAGTACTAGGCTCCTCATTGAATAACTATCGACGTATAGGTGGATCCTACAAAAATTTTTACAACAAAATTAATCACATGACATTATATATTCTTTAAATATATGTATTTTAAATAAAGTACTCACTGCAGACACTAATGGTGGAACGCCCATCTCCGCCATTCGACGATTGTTCTCCATCATTTTTTTCCTTCGTCTCTCTTCAATTGGCTACATTTCCTGCTTTTGAAAACAAATATGTAATTAATTAGAAAAAGGAAACTAATGTGTAACCCAAAAAACTAAATATATGAGGGAATAGGGGGATTCATTGGTAATTTAGCTATCAATTGTTTTAGAAGAGCTTGAATGGATTTAATAAATCATAAAAGTTGTAATGTTCACCAAGTTAGAAATATTGTTTTACTAGGTTTGAATACAGTTCAATTCCAAATTAGAAAATGCAATTCAAATAAAACTGCAACCAATAAACATTGAAAATTCACATAACGGTCAAGTCAGCTAAAACATATTTGTGATCAATACTAAATCAATTTGAATAGTACCAACCTTAACAACCCAACTCAAGGTAAACCAAAAGAATTGAGAACATGTATGAATGATTCTATATATTTTCAACCACAACTTTAGGTTCACAGTCAACTCTGAAAATTTAGCTATGGGAGTTATCAAATCTAGGTAAACCAAAAGAATTGCATACACTGTGCATGGTGGGGGAGTCTCAGCCGATTTAGAAACTAAAATAAATTCCCATCATAGGTATCAATAAGAAACATCAGCATTAAAAGAAACTCCAAATAAAAAAGGACTAAAAACATCAAACACTTTAAGAATTCACTACTATGCATGGTTTATTCACATGTTTAGCACTAATTATATGCCTTAATCATGAACCACCTATACAGATCCCATTTTTCACCAATAAACATATAATATCCTCCATGATCACTGTATGACTTAACACCAATAGGTAAATATCTCAAAATATCTTTAAAACAACTCATTAATAGGCTCAAAATGTATATATAATCTTGAACCAACCATGGAATCTCTTTCACAACACATTCTCACACACCAGTTATCTTATGTGTTACTAAATACTAAACATAGTCACATAACAAGTGTACTATAACAAAATACATTACACAAGCCTTATTAAAAAAATTACCATTTTAATAAAACACTTTCCTCAAGATTAAATCATTTCTGAAATATCTTTCAAAATCCATTTTAAATAATAAAACCCCTTTGATCATTTTTAACAAATATTTGGAGTATTCTCAAGGAACCCCCATTTGGAAAAGTCACATTAAATGCCCAATTTACATGCCAAACCATTGAAAACAATTAACATGGGACAATCATTGACCACAAATAACATAACTAGAAATTAAAAAAACATAAACCAAATGTGATATAGAATTTAATGTTAAGTTAGGGGAAATGAGATTAAATAGACAACAACATCATAAATGGTTCCAACATCATAACTTTTGATTAAAACCACACATAATAGGAATGGGAATGCCTTATACACCTAATACCAAATAAAATAAACCAAATCTCCAATTAAAACATTGAATTTAGGGTTTACACCTTCAATAAAAATGGATAAATATGTAAGATAAGTGGAAAATGATCAATAAGACATGAAGATTTGGAATTATCCCATCTAACCTCATGGGGGAGTCTCAATGGATTTGATGGAGTTCACCTGGGGGGCACGCATAAGGGTTCTGCAAATTGGGGGAGAGGGGTTCTGGAAATTGGGGGAGAAATGCGACTGGAGGAGGTCTGCCCGATTTGGGTATTTCTAGACATCTTTTCCCAATGGGTTTTAAAAGTCGTTGGGAAAAGGATGCTTTCCCAACAGTTTGAACCAAACCGTTGGGAAAGCACTGAGAAAGTGAATATTTCCCAACGGTTTTAAGAAAACCATTGGGAAATCATCAACCTTTCCCAACGATTTCATTAAACCATTGGGAAAAGGAGCGTAAGTGGAAGATTTCCCAACGGTTTGATAAAACCATTGGGAAATCATGAAAAAACTCTCCTATACCAATGATTCATTAGAAACGTTGGTATAAGACCATTGAGAAAAGAAATATTCCCAGTAGTGTGATAACACCATGGGGGAGTCCATTATTGACCCAAGAAGAGTATCATCCCCACTAGGTATTATCCCACTTTAGGCATCTCTAATAGATTTTGTAGCACTGAGTTTTAAGAAGCCTGTGTAGAGGTAAGAAAGCCTATATAAAGAAAGTAGGGGACAAAAAATCATCCATGTAGAATTATAAAATAAGTAAAAAGGTCAACAAGAAGTTTTTGAAAGCTATAACACCTTTATGTCTATCACTTCCACTAGATACCATTGTGGTTTTGATACATGCATGTTGTCGATATGCTCCTTATATGATGCACCTAGTGATGGAGATAATGACCCTAGTGATAGGTGGTTAGTTACTAGTGGTGATGAGATAAAGATGTAACAGGTGATGATGACTGTGAGGATGATCATGATGATAGTGATGGCTATGATAGTACTGGAGGTCATGAGGGAGATATTTACCCCGACATTTCTGACTCAATGTTTAAGAAAAAACTATGTGAATGGTGTTTGATGATAAAAAGTGATTATATATGTAATTTTTTTAAATTATGGATGAATTAAATGTGAATTATATAATATATTTTATATATTAAATGTGTATCATGATTGGTTGAAAATATAAGTTTTTTTATGGTCTGTGATATATTGTTTGAATGTTGCTTGAGGTGTTAGTGCAAGCTGGATGGAAGATGGTTGTAGTGGTAGCCAATAAAAATAGTTTCATAACCAATAATAAAATATATATATCAATTATTTAGAGAATCTATTGGTTAAACCCAAATTCAATCCTCCTTATACCAATGGTTTTTATAAAATTGTTGGTATAGGGGTATCCCGATGGCTAGTATACCCATGATTCCTAGGCCTATACCAATAGTTTAAAACTATTGGTATAGATTAATTTTTCAAATGTGATTTAATTTTGATAATTAGTATTTAAGATAATTAATTCACATATAGATGTTTATTTACTCTTGGAGATTATATTTTTTCTTAGGAGAGTAAGAAACAGACATATATTTCACATTTGATTATGGATTCAATTTTTTTCCTTAGCATTATGTGGAAATGAAGATGAATTGACTAGGAATCTATTATTGAATATTAAATTGTGGCCTAATCTAATTCCTACTATATTTATCAATTTTGATAGTGAAGAAAATTTATCAAATGCATATAGTTTCAAGTACAATAGAAGTCTAGGAACATAAGTTTGAGACATGATTATGTGAGATAATTATTTCAAGATGGAAACATAATAATTGTCTATTTGAAATCATGTAAAAACATTGAAAATCCATTTATAAAATATATAGAAGGATAGATTATTTTTATAACTAATAAAGATATTATTTTTGATACTTTCACCAGGGCTCGCCTGTGCATCGACACAAATGCATATGCTAGCTTTTATGTTGCCCCATATTCCCACTTTCCAAAGAGGGCAACTTTTATCACATTCATTGGTGATGCCCGCTCCTTGATCAAAATAGGATGATGGGTTGTCAGTTACTCCTTCCATGGATTCCTTCTTGGAGATCGTTTCCTATTTTGGTTCTCCCTCATAGATTTAAGTCATGTTCATGGAAATCGTTCCAAGTGCAATTTCTTTGTGGATGTTGATTAATTATGATACTTATATCTGATAGGGAAACAACCTTTGGTCATGAGAGTAGTCATGTTGGTCATCTATAGGAATTTATAGGCTCTTTGTGTATTGGGAATATTTAAATATTCCTCTTAGCAGGTAATCTCATATGAAGAATCTTGGGCATGGGACCCAAGGTATCCTATGTCGATCATGATGTAATTAATGACAGGGGTGTAAATCTTCCAAGACTTTTTACCTCAAGCATCCCATGTTTTTCATGAGGTGTTTATTATGGGTTAGGGAATGATTTTAACATCTTATGGAGATGGTCAGAGGGTTAAGGTCTTCTGGAGACAGGTTGGGCGCAAGTTTAACATATTAAGGGGACAAGTTGGATGGATTAGAATTCCCCATGGATGCAGACCCAAAGTCGTGGATCAGAAAACCCCATAGAGGAAGATACAAGAGGTGTTTCCCTAGGAGGGGAGATGTCACACCTAGAAGGTTTACAGATGGATCAGAATTCCCATTGAGGTGGATCTGAAAGATAGATCAGAATGCCCCTTGTGGAGGATCATAGAGGTGTGTCCCTAGGAGTAAAGATGCCACACTTGGAATTTTTACCAATGGATCAAAACATTCCATGAGGCCAATTTAGAAGATTGATCAGAACACCCCTTGAGGCAGATCAGGGAGGTGTGTCCCTAGGAGGGAAGATGTCACACCTGTATAGTTTACCGATGGATCAAAACATCCCATGAGGCAGATCTAGAATATTTATCAGAATTCCCCTTGAGGTTGATCATGGAGGTGTGTCCCTAAGAGAGAATATTTCACACCTGGATAGTTTACTGATGGATTATAACGACCCTTGAAGTGGATCCAAAAGATTGACCAGAATTCCCCTTAAGGTGGATCAAGGAGGTGTGTCCCTAGGAGGGAAGATGTCACACCTAGAAGGTTTGTCAATGGATGGATCATAACACCCCATAGAGACAGACCCAAAATATTGATTAGGATGCCCCTTGAGGTGGATCAGGGAGGTGTGTCTCTAGGAGGGAAGATTTTACACCTGAAAGGCTTACTGATGGATTAGAACGTCACATGAGGAAGATATGAAAGATTGATCTGAATACCCCTTGAGTAAGATCAGGGAGGTGTGTTCATAGGAGGGAAAATGTCACACTTAGATAGTTTACCTATAGATCAGGATTCCCATTGAGGTAGATCTATATGATTGATCAGAATTCCCATTGAGGCGGATCATGGAGGTGTGTCCCTAGGAGAGAAGATGTTACACCTGGATAGTTTACCGTTGGATCAAAACATCCTATGAGGTGCATCCATAAGATTGATCAGAACACCCTTTGAGGTGGATCAGGGTGGTGTGTCCCTAAGAGAGAAGATGTCATACCTAGATAGTTTACCAATGGACCAGAATGCTCCTTGGGGTGGATCTAGAAGATTGATCAGAACCCCCTTGAGGATGATCTGGGGGGTGTGTCCCTAGGAGGTAAGATGTCACACATGGAAGGTTTACCAATAGATTAGAATGTCATGTGAGGAGGATATAGAATATGGATAAAAACACCCCTTTAGGTGGATCAAGGAGGTGTGTCCTTATGAGGGAATATGTCACACCTATATAGTTTAACGATGTATCAGAATGCCCCTTGAGGCAGATCTGGAAAATTGACTAGAAAACCCTTTGAGGTGGATCAGGGAGGTGTATCCCAAGGAGGAAAGATTTAACACCTAAAAGGTTTACCATTGTTGGTATTTATCCTCAGAGAGGCATCCTATGTATCCTATTTTGAATATAGGGATAAACAGCCACATAGTTCGATGTCGCAGTTTAAGGTCATGTGATAGGACCGATCAATGAAATTTAACACCATGCGGTAAAGATGATCATGCCGTGAAAGGAGTATCGATGAGGGATGGTGTGGGGATTATGCATTGAAGATACCCTAATTGGGTAGGTTTGGTACTATCACATGCCAATAAGACACATGGCATCCTATTTTTATCACATAGGGTAAGACAATAGTTTTATGTCATGTGATGATGATATTGTCAAGCAGTTTAAAGTCGTAAAACTAGGATGTGAAACTAGGAAATTTTATGTTATGTAACTTGAATGTATGGGGAATTACTCCTCACCCATTAGGCTTACACGATCACCACTCATGTTCCTTTGGGAGGGGCATGGCATTAGCACTTCCATGGAGGAGTGATAATCATGAGGACCACGTTAGAGTCCCCTTACTTAAAAGAAAAAGGGGTTAGAGTACCCATTCTCAAAACCCGTAGGTAAGGTAACAGGTGAACTAGAGGCATAAGGGAAATCAAGTGAGGGACTAAGAAATTTTTGCGCACAACAGGTTTGGGTTTCATGAAAGATTTATTAAAGTTGGGTGCTCTAGAACAGGGACATGCCATGAAGCCTTAAGAAGTAGGTGCACATAAGATTTGAGTTGTACACAGATCAGGGTTTCACAGAAGTAGATTATCTTGTGTGCACCTGAACTACATTAAGAGGAGTTGTGTGAGGATTACTCAATCAGGTTCCAAGTCAAGTTTGGACCCATAGGAGGTCTATCGTGCAAGATTCTCTACCTTGGTTGTTCCATGTTGCACGCTATCATGGAAGAGGAGTACTTGTGCACAGGGTAGAAACATTTCATCTTTTGGAGAGTCTCTCCTAGGAGGAGGGGGGTGAGCTTATATTTGTAGCTAAAATCCTTGGTGGTGGGAGTTCAAGTCCTTGGGTGTGAAAGGGACTTTGTGCGTGGCTTTTTCCTTTTCCACTGAAGCTCGGCCATGCAATATGCTCGAATAGATGTCACCATTAGCACATCAAGGGGATTTTTGTGTGAAACATTCATTTATTTCATGAAAAACTTTTTTATTTCATACACTATCCTTGGAAATCCCTTATTCCTTGGTGGAATCCATGAAAAATCTCACCACCTTTAGCTCACAAGGCCTTTGAGCGCGAAATTAGGTCCTTGTGTACAACCACTAAAACTTGCACGCACCATGATAATCAACCTTATAATGGTCCTTCAAGGTGAAGTGCATGTTTGGTTCATCCAAAACTGTTCGTTTAAGGATTTAGATGAAATTTTAGTGGCAAAAAATTCCCCCATTGGAATCAGAGTTGAGAGGGAACCAGAAGTTTGTGTTCCAAGGGAAATGACAAAGAGAGTGGTTCATTCCCATGGTTGCGTGCAACATTTGCAGTTTTTCATGAAAGAGTGTTGCACACGTTCATAAGAAAATAGTACATACATGTACATAGGAAGATGTGGGACTCTATATGGTACATTTAATTCTTGCATGATAGACTTTTCTTTCATGCACATAAGTCAGCATATTGCATGAAAACCCGAGCTTCAGTCATGTATTTCACGCAACTCTCCTTTTCACACAACATTATTCATGGCCAAAGATTATTTTTTTCATTAATTCTTAAAAAATTTCCTGAAAAATCACCTATTAGATTCCGAAAACCTACTCTTACATGCAATTCCATTGAACTTTCCAAAATCATATGAAGTGGACCATTAATAGAACCATGTGGAGATCAAAGCTTCTACCACCACCCAGAAGAAAAAATGGCAGGAATCCCTTAGATTCCTCAAGCTAGGTGGGTTGTTTTAGACAACCAAATTATCATGGGCATGATGATCGAGGCTCATAAGAGCTATCCATTGAGCGATCAACTTCCACTATGGGGTTTTGGGCTGATAGATGAAGTGAACATCCCAGGGCTAAAAGTAAACATGCCTAGATCTTGGTTCATGTGTGAGGACACACTAATCTACTAGAACATTACCCCTAAAGGTTATTATGTTAGGGACCATGGTTCCATATTCATATACATACTGAATAGGCAGACTAAGACAATCATGGGGGAGGAACTAGAGGTCGAAGAATTCCCCTCCCACTATGCCATCATCTTTCAGAGCAGCATGAGGGACGACATCATGAGATTGAATAAGGATAGAGATATATGGTTTAGAGAAAATTTTATGAGTAAATGGACTTGGGTGTACTATTATGATATACCTTCTTAGAGTATGGGGATGAGCTACACCATATTGGACTATATGAGGCAGTGTGGATGTCATAATTCCACATGTACCATCAATAGGAGATGGTGTTGGAGCTCCTCAACCGGTGGTCCTCAGAAACCAACATCTTCCACCTCCACCATGGGGAGGTGAGAATTATATTATTGGTTGTTTACTACATTGGTGTAATACCACTGTAAGGGTTTTAGTACGATGAGTTTATTCCATCACAAAACATTTGGGATGACAGGCAACCGACTCTTCTCCAAGCACAAAACCTGCTGAATTCATTGAATGAAAATTCGGGCAATGCTCCCATATTTTATAGGGAAATACTATTTACAATGTGGTTCGACATGTTTCTAAATAAGGATATGACCATGAATATGTCAGGACGGGGAAAGCAATGTACGAAAGTGTTATAATGGAGGATACTGGAATCATATTGGTTGATCCTAGAGGAGGGGAAGTATGATCAGTGGGGTAAAATATGGTGGAAGGCTGAGAGCCACTGGTTCACTACACCACATTCCTCACCAAATTCCTTAGCAGTTGAATACTTCTAGTCAGGGAAACCCATATTGGATTGCACTCAGGGATGTTGGTGACAGCGACAATCTTGGTGGTTGAAAATAGGGTGAACCTGTGGGTACCCATGCTGGCCTAGCTCTACATCCTATAGAGCCATACGGTGAGGGGAGACATTCCAAGGAGAATCTGTGGCCCATTATAGTTCTTGAATGGTTGGATCGTGGTGTACTTCGGGGGTTATGAGTTCCCAAACACCACCAGCCTACCAAATGATGGTTTTAGACCATCTATAATCAACTTTTTAGGGTCCTACCAGTGAAACTGGATGATATTGGGGTTATGATTGGGATCAAAGACCATTCAAACTTCAACTTTCACCTATTCTCAACCTCATTTGGCCCAATGGTGGAAAACCTACAGGGGCATGCAAACCGAAGGAGTACCTATAGAGCTTCTAAGGTGGAGTTCTGGTGGCCAAGATTGATAGCCACATCTATTGTGAACTGTATACACTATCATGGTTTACATGACAGTTTGGGTGCCTCTACCAGCTGACAAAGAGAGTCTACATGGGGGTTCATGAAGAATGACATCCCTATATCCTTCATCAGCTATGGTGGATGCTGATAGGTGAGGGATCAGAAGATAAGATAACGCTAACACCGACCAATGTCAATGATGGACTATCAATGAATAATACTAGAAAATGGGTCACATCATACCCGAATGTGATCCTACGTCAATACATATGGGTGATCACTCTAGTGAGTGAGGCATCTAGGAAACAAGGTGGCATGTAGGCTTCTCTTCGAGGAGCGACCAAGACATCTAGAGTGTCTCAGACTGGGGATGCTACGGGGATAGCACAGGGAACTATTGAATCCCCACCCCCTAGAGGAGAGGGTTCCTGGAAGCGATATCAGGAGAAATTAGGGGGATCCCAGGTCAGGATGAGTAGGTCTAGGGAGGCTCTTGGGAGGAAGAGAAAACACTTGTTGAAACCAGTTTCTAACAATATCCACCCCATGATTTGGACAGCTTGGAGGATACTGTGGGTGTCCATGACGATAGAGGAACTATGGAA
Organism: Viscum album; assembly: GCA_963277665.1. Lineage (NCBI taxonomy): Eukaryota > Viridiplantae > Streptophyta > Magnoliopsida > Santalales > Viscaceae > Viscum > Viscum album. The sequence continues at coordinate 1,783,290,920 of OY728157.1, forward strand.
GAGGATGATCTAGGATTGAGTCGAGCTGCCAGAGTTTGGGATTGCTTGAATTATATCCAATGTAAGATTCCACAAGAGGCATGCATACCTGACGTCCATGGATTACTTTTCATTCCAACGGGGAGAATCCAAAATCACTTTTATCCTAGTGAGGGTGATGTTTAGTGGTGATCTAAGTAAGGAGGATAAACCACCTATCGATGAATCATATGAGGAGGAATCAATGAATGGGGGTGTTTAGGGCTCTAAAAATGAAGAATACTGGGGATCCTCCACTGACCAGGGGAGTTCCCAGGAGAACAATGAAATTGTGAACTCTGATGATGAATTGGTCATAATTCTTGAGGTAATCCTATTAACATACCTGCTTCCTTTATTACCTCCCATTTTATTATTTAAGAGCACTAACTGAAGCTTTTATTGTACATGAGAAACTAAAAAATGGTAAAGTGGTCCCTGATGGAGGGGGAGAAGGTGAACCAATGGGTGTTGGAGAGCACTCTTTGAGGCCTATGCCTAAGTCTAAAGTAGCTAGTGGGCTAGTTTAAGAAGTCATAGTGATGAAATCAGAGCCTTAGGTCCTTTCTATCATCTATGGGGGACCACGCCCTGGTATTCTAATGGTGGAACCCACTACTGGGGATGCGATGTGCACAAGGTGTCTCATCATCAAAATCCTCCTACCTTAAGGTAAGAGTACATATTAATTCACTTGGCTGCTATTTAACCCTTCACAAAGATTTTTCATCAATGTTTTTGTTTTTTCCTCATATAGGTACTCATGAAGCTCCTACTCAACCAACGTTGGAAGGTCAGGTGCCAACTACCTAGATACCAACTGGAGTTGAGGGGTCTCCTATAGTGGAACTCCCTACCGAGTCTCAGGGACTACATTTTACAATACTCAACCTTTGTAAGTTTTTTTTCCTCTCACACAAGTTCAACTGGTCATTTTCTGATCAAATTGACTAATGTGTTCCCATTCCAAGTAGTGATCGAAAGGTTATGTGCCCAAAAATCAACTATGGATAGAGAATTTGTCCCCCCTCCCCAGTGGATGTTTCAGTCCTTGAAGATCTAGTCACCCAAGATAATCTAACCTTGGTCATAGGGGAATAGTTTGCTGCAGTCATAGGTGAATCCACTGGTGGGGTGAAGATTGGGGCTAGAAAAGTCGAGGCTACTGAGGAAAGGTCAAGTGAGGATGATCGACCTCTTGACATGGAGGCCGACCTATCTGAGAGGATCCTAGATAAAGACCCTACTACTGTCATCCTTACAGATGTCCCTAAGTATGAGCCTACACCCCCTAAAGAGCTAGAATACTTCGGGTCTAAGGTCAATGAGGAGAATCACATAGTCCATTACATGGCATGGAGGAGAATACAAAATTTCATTAACCTTACCCTAGAACAACACCTGGTGAGGCATATGGGGTCTCTGCTCCATTGGTTGTGCAATCTGAGCATCTAAGGGGTGGACACTCATGATATCCATGCACTAGTCCTCAACTTACTTACTGAGAGGGTGTATGAGAAAATCCAACATTTATATGTTACTTTGTTCCAACAGAAGTTTGATAGAACTCGAAAGCTCCAAGAGGTCAACTAATAAACCTGGCATCTGAAGGAGCGAGAAGATGAGCATGCTTATTTCCTTGCCACTCAATCAGAGGTCATCAGAAAACTGAGGGATCAGCTATATGAGGCCAAGAATCAAGCGTGGTAAGCGATAACTCAGATATCCAGGCTACAAGTTGAGTCTGACCGGGCACATATCAGGGATGATGATCTTCATCCTATGACTGATGAGGAGGAAGAAAATGTTAGTAAGATTCAATAGGTCTTGGAGGATATAAAATGGAGGATAGAAAAGTTGGAGCGCTCAATTGTTGGGGTAGATCCATAGTGGTAATTTTTCTAGGACTTAAAATACGCTCCAATTTGTGGATGACCACCACCAATTGCAGTATATTTCTTGTTTTAATCCTTCTTCATGCATGGAAAATTTTTCTTTCACTTTATTATTTCTCTTCAATCATATTTTTGAGACAACCAACAACCAATCCCTAAGCTCATGTGAGTCATTATTGGTGTGAGAAACGAGGGATGACCATGTGATTTATCATTCATATGAGAGTGTCTGGAATGAGAGAGGATGCGGTTGGCGAACAGGGCTCTCAGAACAGCTGACTTGCTTTTCCAATGTGCTATAGTGCACGAATGGGGTAACTCCATGGGTATTAAATTCTACCTGAACAAATGGTAATACAGAGTGTGAATCATAATGCTCAAAATTTGTAACATAAGGAGGGTGACGTAATGATATAGGATAACTACTAACTAGGTTCTAAACAAAGCATCCACACCACTAGCTGGGAATGGGGACAAACAAACAAGGTTCCACCACTAAACATGTTTGAGACACAAAACCCATCTTATAATGTTTTCCAAATTCCTTCAAGACATTGGCCTAGGATGGAAGGTGAGATAGTGTGTCCAGGAACCATGCCTTTAGGGGGTACCTATAGATGTGGAGGAGGATGAGGATCCAAATAAGGGGCCACAAAGCATGGAAACAAATTGATGGAATGTTAAAATGGATTCTAACACTCCTACAATTATGCCACTATGAATTAGAGCACATTGGGTAGGCATATTAGTCTAAAAAAAGTAAAACTCATCTTATAGGGGTAGAATTGTCTCGAATTCTGAATGACAGTTGAAGAAAAAAATGCGGTGGATGACTGACACCGGAGGAAAGAGATTCTTGGGCAAGGGCATCATATGAATTGAAATTTTACATCATTTAATGAGGATGATAAACATGTAGTTTTACATTATATGGTTAGAATTTTGGAAATTCATTTTAACATCATATGTTAAGGAAGATTCATTTTATAGTTTAACATCATGTGATTAGGATGCATCTTGTAGTTTAATGTCATGTGAATGGGACTTGATACATGGGGCTTATGCACCGATATTCTCATCATTTCTTCCTCATGCTAGGTCAAGAGGGAATCCCATGTTCATTAAATGGGGGTAGAGTCATAGTTTAACATCATGAAGAAAGGGATGGAGTGAACTGACATGAATGATACCCTCCCGGATGCGGGTGTTGAGGGTGAAGGAGGGTAGCATAACAGGAGACCCTACACTGAGAAGTAGAATATGGGGCAGGTTTCATACAGTTTAAGGTTGTGTTGTATGGACCAAAACTTTTAGTTTAATGTCATAAATATTTTACCTATTACAAACATTTTAAGGTCTTATTTCACGGACCATGGGGTGGGTGGGTTGAAGGAATGCATGTGACATCGAAGGAAGGTTACCCGATGTGAATAGAGGGGCTTAGGATGCCACCAAATGCTACATAAAACACCCTTATTGACTTGAGTTCTACTCTTAGTTTAAGGCCATAGAGTTTGGACCATAGAGGTTACCTAAAGTGTTTGGTGTGGATTGAAAGGGTATTAAACCAGAATGAATGAGGGCTGGGAATGCCCATGTGACATGAGAAAGGTAAGGAGAAGGTTGCAAATTATTTATGGTCATACTACTTGGACTAAGGGGCTTTGAGAATCTCAAGAGGATACATGTGGTGTAGTGAGTTAACAAACTTGATGTGAATGGGGGGCCAAGGAGACCGTCTCCATGGAACACATTCTTTGGATGACACAAATACAATTTAAAGTCATGATTCTTGGACTTAGAATCCTAGTTTAAGGTCATAGAGCTTGGACCATAGTGGTTTGCACTCACGTAGCTATCCCTTCTTGAGGAAAACCCTCTACTGACTCATAAGACTGCGTAATCCATGATCGGTGTAAGAACCAAAGAGTGGTATAATGTTTCTATGCTTACAATGGAGCACACAATGAGGGGGAGGAAAAGGAGGATAACTCTCGTAAAGGTGATTGCGACTTTCATGACCCAAATAGAAAGGAGGGAAATAACAGATGGATGGGGAACAACTACTAAACATATTCAAAACATAGTTTCTATATCCATGTTGGCTAGAAATGAGGCAAAAAAATGTAATATTGATGGTTGACTGAGTTTGAACCATGTGATCTATTATTTTATACTGAAAACCCTTTGAGGCGTAAGCTCAGAATGGTAGGTGGACCATTTTGGCCAGTAACCATTACCTTTAGGGAGCTTGTTCAGATTAGAGGATGATGGTGATCTAAATTAGGTAAAGTGAGAAGCACTGACGATACAACATGGTTGGAGACTAATGCTCGTAAAGTGATGTACTGTCTAGTGAGGGTGGAATATCATCTCCCACTAGGAGGCATCCCGATTTCAGACAAGGTAAAGTTTGAATCATCCCATATTCATCATTCGAGGCATACCGATCTTGAACAGGGTAAATTATCATATAACACTTATGGTATGAAGCATCCTGATTTCAAACTGGGTAAAGTTATAGTTTCACACCATATGAAGAGGACATTGGTCTTGGCAGTTTAAAGTCATACAACTCAAACTAGGGAAACTTCCAGTTTAAATTCATAAATCTTGGACTGGGGAAATCACTGGTTTAAGGATGTGTATCCTTGAACAGAGGGAAACGAGTGTCCCAAGATGGTTTGTGTGGTATGGATGAGTGGGAGCTTAACATAAATGGGGGGGGGGGGGGGGTTCAAAGGGACCCTCTACTATGAAGGACTAGGAAAAATCAGATCTTGGGTCAACATCATGGCATTGAGGAAGGAAATAACCCTTAATGAGTTTATGAGGGGGGATGGTCCCAGAAAAAAATGTTCAAATGTCACTACATATCCCATAAGGATGGGAATCATGCCACACATAGTTCTTGAACATGAAATCATATAAGGCCTACACCGAAAGGGGGATACCCTCTCGAATAAGGATAGTGACTATTCTCATATGGGCATATGAGGCATCACAAATCTATAAAAGATGAGGATAAAATTTAACATCATGTGCTGAGGTTGTTAGTTCTTTTTCATCCCTCATTTTTCATATAGGAAATCCTAGTTTGATACAAGGTAGAATAATCTCTTATTCAGAGGCATCCCAAACTTGTTCGGGGTAAGACTGCAATTTAGCATCATGCGATGAGGACGTTGGAGGTCTTGTGCTTTGTATAACCATTCTTTACTTCCTCATATCAAGCTATGAGGTCATATCATCCCCTTGATGGTACAAGGTAGTTGTATGGGGATTTTACCTGGAAGGAGGCCCATAGGATATTTTGGTGTGATTACGTCACAAATAATGGATGGTCTCATGGTGAATCTGCATTTGGGCCTAGAGATGAAATGTATAGGCATCACTGTATATCCCATGAGGATGGGAATCAATCCACATATATTTTTGGGACACTACCTCATAGAAGATCGACATTGTAAGGGGGGATACCCTCTAGAATAAAGATAATGAATCTTCTCATATGGGGATATGAGGCATCCCAAATCTGTACAGGGTAAGGCTATAGTTTAACATCATGTACTGAAGATTTTTGTGTCTGTTCATCCCATATTTTTCATACAGGGAATACTAGTTTGATAAAAGGTATAATCATATCTTATTTAGAGGCATCCTAAACTTGTTTTGGGTAAGATTGTTGTTTACCGTCATGTGCTGAGGACGTTGGAGGGCTTGCGCTTAGGCTGCCCATTCTTAGCTGACTCATATCAAGATATAATGGAATCTTGTCCTAATGATGGGTTAAGGTAGTTTAATGGGGACTATACCTGGAAGTAGTCCCATATGATATTTTGGTGTGATTACGCTTCAAAAAATGGATGGTCTCATGGTGAATCTGTAGCTGGGTCCGAAGATGAAAAGTCTAGGCATCACTACGTATCCCATGAGGATGGGAATCAAGACACACATAGTTATAGGAGGAAATACACATAGTTTAATTTCATATGGTCTGGACCATGGAAAATAATTTAAATTCATGTTGTTGGTACTATAGAAAATCAATTTAATGTCATGATGTATGGACTGTAGAAGTGTTTGTTTCAAGAGATGAACAACACATTGTTTAAGGTCATACGGTCTGGACCATGTAAGGATGGATTTGAGGATTATCATTGAGTGAAATATAGTTAATACCTGATGTGAATAGAGAAAATAATACCTTACACCACATGAAGTAGTCCTAAAGTTGATTCTGCATAGTTTTAAGTTCATACGGTCTGGACTATGTGAAATAAATTTAAATTCCTGATGCTTGGACTGTGGAAGGGATGTTTGTTCTAAGGGTATACATGTGGAATAAAAAAAATTAAAACCCAATTTAAATGGATCTAATGGAGTCTTAAACACCACACAAGTAACAGTAAGAAAACGACCCATATTTTAAGGTCGTAATGCTTGGAACATGTGGCAAGGAAAACATTTTAAAGTCATGATACTTGGACTTAAGTGAATGTTGGTCTCAAAGATATCTATGTATTAGGGTAGAGGTAAAAATTGATGTTAATGGATCCAAAGGAGTCCTGTGTTCCACACGAATACCATGAAACAAAAAGCACACAGTTTAAGGTATAATTCTTGGACCGTAACATAGGCCAAGGGGCCAAAGAGTAGATGAATTTGCTGCTGGGCCCGAAGATGAGAATTTTGAGTGTCACTATGTATCCCATGAGGATGGGAATAAAGACACACATATTTCTTGAAACATGGAATGGTAAGTGTAACACCCCAAGATTCCATGGTATGTTTCCCTTTAAATAATGCAATAGCTTGCGTTGTACGCAACTTGGAGTTTTAACACACCACGACTAATCAAACTAGCCGTTATGAATAGTAATACCCACTTTTTAAAATTTTATAAATTTTATATTTCAAAATGGACTTCATTTTTGGATTCATAATATCCAATTTAGCTTAGTTTAACTTTTTGGTATTTTTCTAAAAACTTTCAATTTTTGATGAATAGTGAAAGACACTACGTCATTATTTAAAACCGAATTTTTATTTAAATAATTATTTATTTTATCTAAATTTATTTTAGGTCAAAATAGATACATAATGCCTATATAAGTTCAATTTAATTAATTGGAGTCATTTTATAATAAGTTTAGATATATAAAAATTTTATTGAACTTTTACCGTCTTTTACCCACCTCCTAGGAGCATTTGAAATTTTGCATAAAACTTAATTTTACTGCTTCTATGAATTGAATTTCAAAAATCCAAGAGACACAGTTGATATCATTAAGTAAAATGTGGTTTGATAAGATGAAAATAATTTTTGGTGAATAGTAACTTTTGACTTATATTTACTACAGTTAAAAGTAAATAGGGCAATTAAAGATAAAAATGATATTATTATTACCCTAACACATGTTTTAATTCTATTGGATAAGTTTATTTCGACCAAAAACAACCTTAGGAATAAAATATGATCCTTTAGGTCCACTTGGATTAGATTAGGACATTTATTATTATTTTATTTAAAGAAGAGTTAAAAGTGTTAAATTCAAAGTTTAATAACTAAAACATTTTTATTATAGGGTTACACATAAGATAAATTCGACTATAAATATTCATCGGAAATATAAAAATATTTCCTACATAATATAATTTCATTTATAATTTTTAGACATTAAATAATTTAATTTATTTAAGACACAATGATGATGTAGTAATTACCTTATGAATGAAATATTAAAATAATTGATATTATAAATACCCAAATAAATGTAAATGGAGACTTTTGATGAATTACATGAATTTTATAGATTAATATGACATGTTAGGGTTAATTAAATGAATTTATTTCAAAGTAATAAAGTTATTAGGACTTTAACAAAAATCAATTACTAAATAGTGTCAAAATTGACATAAATGAGTTTTTTTAAAACCAATACTATATTATTAATTGATATAATATTCCTAAAAAGTATAAGGTTTGGATAAAGGGTCTAAATAATATTATATATGTCATTAATTAATCTCTTGGGGTTTTCTTGGTAGTTTATAGTAATTTTATTAACCATATAATATAAATATACAAAGAGACATGGTAAATGTCAAGCTATTTAACTAAGAGTTAAATCTAAATGATAAGGTTGAAATGGTGACCTAAACCTGTCTAAAACATACTGGTTGAGATAATTTCGACCCATACCCACCTTATACTCAAAATAAATCTTTTTTGAGCCATTATAAAATGAATATGAATTTATTATAAAATAATATTTCAATCTTTTCCTAAGGTGCCCCTCACCCCTCTTATAAAAGAGAACTTCCCTTCTCTCAAATTCACACCTCCAAAGCCATTTGTCTCGGCCAAACCCTACCCAAATATCCTCCCAGCCATACTCCCTTTATCTTAGAGTCCTTAATTTGGTCATAAATCTAACCTAAGTATCCTTTTTGATCAAATCAAAAGGAAGAACCCAAAGAAGAGGTAAATATTTCATCATATCTTTTAAGTTCTTTTCTTATTCCACTTCATCTTTCTTTGTTGTTTCTATTATAAAATAATAAATCCAATATATTCTATATAATATGATGTTATTATAAAAATTTAACAACAATATTCATTATTCTATCCATCCTATAAATGACAAAGTCACCATACGTGCATACGTACGGCTTACCATCTCCACGTCGTGGTGAAGTTTGTTATTCAAACACTTCATCATTTGGATGGGTATAATAATGAGTATAACTGATGTAAATAATCAATATAACATGATAATTATTCTGTATATATGATATACCATCCAATTGTATATCATTTTAATATCAAAAGAATGATATTGTTGATCGTGCGTACGTACGGATTACCGTCTCCACGAACGTGATGAGATTCATTCCCAATCATATCCATTCAAGAATAATTTTCATTTGATGATTAAAAATAATTTTTAAAGACTTAATATCATTCTGAATATGAATAAGATACATCCTATCCATAAAAAACATTAATTACATAACAAATCATATAAAGGAAAATGAATCAGTTAACACCTAAAATGATGATACTACTGAAATATCATTAACAAATCAATATTAGAAGATCATATATGATATCATATTAATGTATATGGTTCTTGTATAATTTAATAACAAGTATTTAACCATTATAAAAGATTTTAACCTACCCTAGACCAAAGAAAAGTACAAGTTAAGGATTAAATTCACAATCTCTTTATTATCCGAGGTTGTTTTTATGTAAGTATCTACTGGGGCCTCTTTATCATCCACATCCATGTTTCTAAAAATGTATTTCAAAACATTTTTACTATTTACTAGATAATGGTTTAAATTCATTTATACCCTTATTTTACTTTTTATAAGATATTTATAAAGGAATCTTTCTGTCATTTTCCAAACAAGGTACTTTATAACCTTTTCAACAAAATTGAGGTAAAAATGTATTTTTTAACTTATACGGAGGGTGTGCATATTTTCTGCTGATATAAAATCATATAATATTCCCTTACAATCTTATAAGAATATTTCTAAGATAAATGTTTTCTTTTAAATGGTTTCAAAATAGAAAGAGGTATTTATTTCAAATAGTTTTCATTTCATCTATGTCAACATCCTTTGATGGATTTTAAACTTGTTTGAAGTTGATTTATTATGATACAAATCTTCCATATTGTATTGAAGGTTTTGTGATCTATTTGACTGTGGATGTGTTATTTAATACCATTCATGGTTTATGGATAAATTATTGACATTTCATATGCTAGTTTTAATACGAATGTTTATGTTATGTTTAAACATTTTCATATGAGGAATGAATTGGACTTAGTAAGTGAAGGGTGGAGCCCTCTATAGCTCCCCGATGCATTGGTAGGTCTCATGAGAAAAACTAGTTTCTTGGAACAAGGCCTTGACAAAATCTTATTTTTAGTCTTGGTACAAGGCCTTGACTATGTGGTTATGAAGTCTGGCATTATGCATTCCATAATTATGAAATTGGCTATTGATTTTGCATGTGAGTATTCGACTTGTAGAATATCCATGTGAATAAGTAAATGGAATTATTTGATCTATAATTGCCATATTATGCTGATGTTTATGTTTAAAAGGATTATGTTTTAGTCTTATACACTGCCTTAAAATGTTTAAGTTTATTTATGAAAGTTTCTACTATATTGTTATCCTTACTGAGCATCTGAGCTCAACCCTTTCTATGTTTTATTTTTCCCAGGATGAGAAGAAGTATATTATGACTAAACTGTAGGGATATTCTAAGGTATATGAGTGTGGCCTATGGAGAAAATGTTGTTGTAGTTTTTTTTTCATTTTATAATGTAATATAAAACTTATGAATGTATCTAATATTTCCAAGACTACAAAACTGATCGGTATTTCAGGACATGATTTCCTTGTATCATGATAATGTTATGTAATAATGAACCAACTCTGGGTAACTGGGGTAGGGGTGTTACAATAAGAGACCAACATCGATAGGGATGATCCTCTCTGGTAAGGGAATTAAGGAATCCCATGATTGTCATGGGATATCTTGTGTTCAGGGCATGTGATAAGGTTTGTTGGCCATCCCATACTTATCACAAGAGGAATTATAGTTTAGGATAGGGTAAAAATCATCTCTTATTTAAGATAAATCCTGGTTTAAGAATGCGTATATATAATCTCTTATTAAAGAGGAATCATAGTTTAGGATGGGGTAAACATCATATCTTATTGAAGAGGCATCCCAGTTCAGGACATGGTAAACATAACCTCTTATTGTAGATGCATCCCAGTTAATGATAGGGTAAAATAATATCTTATTGAAGAGGCATCCTAGTTCTGGATGGGGTAAACATCATCTCTCATTAGAGAGGTATCCCAGTTCAAGATAGGGTAAAATTTAAGTTTAACATCATGCACTGAGGACGTCCGGATTTGTAGTTTAAATTCATACAACTTAGACTTTAGGGGAAAAAATAGTTTAAGATCATAATTCTTGGACCAATGAGGCTCTTATTTGAAGGTCACAGAGTTTTAACCATAAGATATTAGTTTAAGGTGATAGAGTTTGGACCATGGGGGTTGAGTATCCCAAACAGATATGTGTAGTGCGATAGAGTGGAAAAAGTGATGTGAATAAGGGACGAGAAGGCCCAACGCAACACTAAATATTCCTAATAAGACTCACATATAGTTTATAGTCATTATTATTAGACTTAGATTCCTAGTTTAAGGTCATATAGTTCGGACCTATCACATAATTTAACATCGTGTGGTCATGGATATTGAAGGTCCTCATGTGAAGTACTTCTTTAGAAACTTGGAATTGGTGGGAGGTGTTGTACACTATTCATCCATAGTTATCAAAGATTATGAACCATTGGAATAGTACTTGTGAATGATGTAAGGTCCTTCCCACTTTGGATCCAACTTTGGTGGATTCTTTTCAGGTATGATTGGCATTCTGAGATCCAGTACTGTATCACCCTGGAGGAAGGAGTAGAGATGAACCTTCTTATTGAACACTCTTTCTATCCTATTCTGGTGCCTCTCTAGATTATGTAACGCCTAAAGCCTATTCTCTTAAAATAATTCCAGCTCAACTAGACAGAATTCAGCTATTTTTATGGCATCTTCTGATCATAGACTGCTATTCAAAATGATATCAACTAAACCTCAATAGGTGGAACTACCTCTATTCAGCACACTTGGGAGTATGGAGTCACTTAGGTGGAATTACAAGTTGTCATACGATAGGCCCAGAGGGTGTTGGGGAGCTTATCTGGCCAACTTCTCTTGTTCTATCCCACCATCTTCTGCAAAATTCTAGATAGGGTCTTTTTAAATGCCTTGATCTATCCATTTTTCTATGCATGATAGCGAGAAGTATAGTTTGACTTGATATTGAACTTAGAGCACAAATTATTCAGCTCAACAACCAAGAAGTTGGTGCCGTTGTCTGTGATAACAGAATTATGGTCTCTAAATTGATGGATGATGTGGAAGATCACAAACTCTATCACAGATCAGGACTTGACTCCCTTAAGGGTAATTTATTTTGACCACTTGGAGAAGAAATCCTTCATGGTCAGAATAAACCTACATTGGTGAGCTATTACTGGAAGGTATGGGCCCAAAACATCGAGTCCCCATACTGTAAAGGGATAAGAATACTTGGTGGTATGGATAAGCTCTGGTGGTTAATGCACAAAGTTGGTATGGATCTAACATGTGTGACACCTCTTGGAATACTTAATATATACATGGACCATGGTGGGATAAAAGTATCCCAACCTTTGAATCTGGTGGGAGAGCTTCAATCCCGTTTGATGGGAACCATAAGACCTGATGTGAAATTTCTACATAACCTGGGGAATATAATCTCCTTGGATACAAATGAGGATAATTAAATCAAACCCATGTCTATAGAGAGTTAATTTAATGTTAGGAAAGCTATGAAGGGTAAACTGCACTGCACATCGATGGATTCACTCACTCTTGGATTGATCTGGTGAGAGAATGTCACGCTGGAGATACTCAATGAAACGAGTTTTCCAATTGGGTATTTTCTCTACTGTGGGGGAACTCGAGGTTCTTGAAGTGGAAGCACCGGTAGTTAGATAGTTTACCTGCTTCCTGTCATCATCATCTGAAATGATTGGAGTGATGAACCTCTGATGTGATACATGAATAACGAGGTCATCCTAACCAAGATCTTCAATAGAGGTGACTAAACTATATTAGGAATTAGATCAACCATTCTATGATTGAGGGATATGAGTCACATCTGGTTGAGTAGGGAAATAGACCAACAGTTGATGAGTGCGCTCCAGCAGGGGTACAAGATCTAGATTTATGATGATGTAGTCACCATTAATCTGTTTGATGACTAATTTAGAGTCTCCATTCACATATAAGTAGGGGAATTCAATCTCGAGAGCCAACTCGAGACTAGTAATGAGAGCCGGATACTCTGCCTCATTGTTGGTGTAGCCTTCTAGAAGCAGGAATGAGTATGGAAGACAACCTGTGTTGGGGTGATGAAGATGATCCTTAGGCCCACTCTATTAAGCTTGGGATTATTGAGATTTATACTGGTTGGGATATGAGAGGCACCATCGAAATGCATCTTCCAATATGGCATGGCCTGGTCCATTAAGAGGATAACCTCATTTGAGAAATCAACATATAGGGTAAGTTCTTTAGGGGTCATATGGGAAACTAGAAAGTCTACTAACACCTGACCCTTGATTGATTTTTATAGAATAAACCTAATGTCGAAATTTTGAAGGATCATTGCCCAGTATGCCAATTATCCCATCAACATGGAGAGATTTAGAATATACTTCAGTGGGTCCACATGATACACCAGTTCTACCCCATAAGGATGTAGATAATGCTACAAATTCTACAATGAAAAAACCAACACAAGACATCTCTTCTCAATAGGGGAGTATCTAGTATCTGTATTGAGGAGAATGGGACTGAGATAATATAAACTGCTCTCTCTACCTTCATTATTCTTTTGGGTGAGAAGGGTACCGAGGAACCATTCTAGGGAAGTCATGTAGAGGACCAAAAGCTTCCATACGATAGGAAACATCAAAACCAGAGGATTTATAAGATACTACTTGATTTCCTTAAAGGTGGTCTGGAATCCCTCATCCCACTAGTAGATAGTTCCTTTATTCATGATCCTTGAGAATGGATTAAACTTTCCTACTAGATTCATGATGAATCGGACTATATAGGCCAATTGGACTTGGAGGCCTCGTAGATCCCATAGGTTACTTGGGCGAGGCATATGAATGATGGAATTGATCTTCTCTAGGTTGATCTCGATGCCTCTGTATATGAAAACAAAGTCAAGAAACTTCCAAGAGGTAACCTTGAACACACACTTTAATGGGTTCATCTTCAAATTATAGGAGCGAAGGAATCCAAACACTTTCTCAAGATCTATAATATGGTTCTGACAGTGGAAGTATTTGACTACCAAGTCATCCATATAACATTCCACCAATGTACCGAGAATCATTTTGAAGATGTGGTGAAAGGCCCACTGATAGTTGTCTCCTACATTATTTAGGTCAAATGGAATTAAATGATAGAAGAAGGTACCTTGGGGTGTTCTAAAGGCAGTGTAATAATCATACTTAGGGTCCATATAAATATTTTTATACCTGAATTATCCATCCATAAAGGAGAGGTTCTGGAACCTGGATGTAGCATCAATCAATAGATCTATTTCTAGAAGGGGAAAATCATCCTTTAGGCAATGGAAGTTGAGGTCCCCAAAGTTGATATAGACTCCGATATACCAATTATTCATCCTATCTGGGATGATGTTAGCTAGCCATTTGGGGTACTGGAATTCCTTGATGAAGATGTCTTTAATAATCTTATCAACCTTAGCCTTGAACATGGAACTGTGAGAGGGGTTCATATTTCTAAGATTCTTATTAAACCAAAAATAGTTCACTTGGAGGCCTAGACAGTGGATGGAGAATTGAGGATTTATACCTATCATCTTGTAATAGCTCCAAGAGAATACGTCATGGTGTTGCTTCAGGAAAGCCACATACTGCTGCGGCTCTTTTGGAGGCATGGCTATACTAATCAACATTGGAATCAGATCTTCCTCGGTACCAAGGTTCACCTGAGCCAACTCATCAACAATGGTAGATACACCCTTTTATAATATAGGAGGGGCATCTTACAAATATTCCTCATCTTCAGAGCCAAGATAATCAGTAGGAGGAGATGGTTCATCTAGGCCAGCTGATTCGGGGGGAGCACTCATGCCTACTTGAGTGGACATGGAGTCTCCACTAAGGTGATCCTACTCTACTAAAACTATGGAGATAGAGTCTGTTGAGCCAATTTCATCCAACCTTAGACCATGATGCACATTCTTGATGTCAAAGAAATGGTGGAGAGTAGAATTTTGAATATTCAACCTTGCTATGTGGAACATATGAGAATGTCATGAAATGGTGTCCATAAGGAAAACCTCTCAATACTTCATAGGGGTAGGGGATTCTAGTATCACCCAGTCCTATCCCATGTAAGAGTACGAGGTAATCTTTAGACGTTCCTTATATTTGGGGATAGTGAAACCCTTTTTCTTTGAGACAACAAAGAAACCTTCTAGGTTCAGTGTTTTGGGCTCCAACTGATGGATTGGGAGAATAAAACCATCATCCAAGTCTGTCCATGGATTGGCCACGGTCATTGTCAGATCATTAGTGTGCTCAACTCCATTGTTCTAAACCTACTTCCCCTATCTCATGTAGTATCCAAAATCCATATATTAGGATTCATAGGACTCAAAAGGAGACACATCACCCTAGAGAACCCCTACTCAACCATTTAGGGAGTACATGAGTCACTGGTGACACAAGGAGGGGAATTATATATGTAGATGAAGCTATGTTTTACCTAGAATTGTGTTGTAGGAGATATCATATGAGACTACCTAAACTCGGTGCATGCTTTCAAGCCACTAAAATGTGTCTTAAGTTAGATCATGCCACATAGTTTCTTCTCGGTCTTTTCATAACCCTAGTTGGTCAGGTCGGAGGGAGTCAGATATGCCTCGGTCATTCCTAGGCTATGGAGAATCCTGATTGTGATAAGACTGATCCCAGAACCTGTGCCTACTAGGTAGCGGTAGGCTTCCACACTATTGAACTGGCCTGAAATTTATAACATGAATATGTTCCCCTACACAAGGGAACCCTCATCTTCATTAGAAAATGAGATAATTACTTGAAATTATTCTTGATCATACTCCTCTGTATAGTATACCTCTATGGCAGCTACCTCTGTTTCAAACTGGAGGGGGATTTTTCATGTTCATGTGAGGGCCTCATGCATTTATTTTGAAAAGTGGAGGGCCTTGAGGATTGATAGCATTATGGGTTTTCTTGATATGTGCTTAAGTACATTTTATTTTTGTGCCAATGTCATGTTTTTTCCCATAGGGGGTCACTCCTTAGCTGGGGGAACAACGGGTGCTACTGGTTATACCACCGTGTTCTGAATAATGCTAGAGATATCATTCTATTGACTATATGACATTCTATGAACCACTTCTGGATGACTATAGGTTGAATAAGGCCTAGATCTGGCTGGATGTGGTCGATAACAATACAGTCATGGCTAGTCTTACTGGTTATTCAACATGGTCAGCTATGGTGGCATATATGGTGGAGAAAGTTTGGAGAACTGTGCCTATTAAGCTCTACACAGAACCTACTATCTGGTCTCGGTAGTATGTACAGCTCTATTTGAGGTGTTGGCCTGAGAATTTTTTCACCTCACATGTCCTAGAACTCTACTTTGATAGAATCATTCGAGGGTTGTATAAGGATTTTCGGGTCACTCCACATCATCAGGATACATGAAGAGGTCTACTATCTTGACGGAATTCACAGAGGCATACTCCTTCTCATCAATAGAGGGGTCTTCCAGAGCTGAGCGAACCATGGGTGTGATTTCAAACTCTGGAGGCATGAAATCATTGAGGGTGTGGGATGGATTCAGTATTGGCGGGGGACTCTGATTTCCCCAACATCATCATTGTCTACTCTTCTAAGTTTTGGGAGGCTACGACATAGATGTAGAAGTGTCATTCATGGAAGGAAAATTGAGTTCATGAGGCTTTTTTCTTCCTAAGTGGGCATGAATGACACTATGGGTGAGAGATAATACTCTAATATCCAACTAGTCTTCATACTTCTGGGTACCATGGCCAGAATCCCATTTCCATTTTCCTGAACCCTCACTGTTGCTACCAACCTTAGTAGATAAATGTGTTACCTGCACCGAGACGTCACACAACTTGACCAAACTGTGATCCACTTTGTCCTGGAGGTAATCATTTAACATAAAACATTCCTTGATGGTATTTCTAAGGATCCTATGGTAAGAGAAATAGTTGGGGTGATCATTCTGTACGACTTCATGGGGTCTTTTTCACTCTAACAGCTTTAGAATTCCCTTATCCATGGTACATAAAAAATAACGTGAGACCTATGAATCCTTGAAATAATAGGTCCAGTTTTTTTTCTAGGAAGGGTTCTCTAGGAGTCTGGATCTGATGATGGGTTAGAGATTGATGAGGATATGGATTCACATTCTCCCATTTAGGCAGGTGTACCTAGTGAGGTGGTGCATGATAGTTCTGCTCTGGGTGAGGATGACCTTGATAAGAATGCACATGGAAAGGATCCTTTGGAAAGGGTTCCAATAACTCCAATAGATTAGGGGCCTCTACCTATACTCCAGTGGTAGTCTTTACTTTGGAATACCTTCTCGAAGGGGCTAGAAGAGGCAATTGGTGTAACTATTTAGTCTGATGCAAGGCTTCCTCTCAGTGCTGGGCCTTATCAAAAAACTCTTATAATCTACATGGAAAGTTTTGGGTGATGAGGGAAGGGACCAGAACAGTCTTGAAATTACCCACACACATCATTAGAAGCTTCTCTTGAGTCAGTGGAATATCAAGTGAGTATGTGAGTCCTTTTCACCTAGCGAAAAAATATATGACTCACTCATCAGAAAATTTCTTTCACTTGAAGAGGCGAGTAATACTTGTCTTGTGCATGGTGGGGCTTAACTAGTAAAGGAAATTTCTACGAAGGTCTTCCCAACTAGAAATGAACCCTACAGGTAGCTAGCTATACCAGAAAAACATAGGTCCTTCCCATGTCTAGATGAAACACTAAATCTTGTTGGCCTCCTACCACTCGGGGGTTTCCAAAATAGGCCCTCACCTTGAGATAAAGTGTGAAAAGTGATGTAATAGGTCACATGTACCATTAAATGGGGGAAAATCTAGGATTTCCAAACTTTGGGGGTGCTCACATTTCATCCACCCATATCGGGTATGACTTTCCATCAAGTGGGATTTCCACTTGTCATATCTCTAGGGACTCAAGGTGAGTAGTGATAGTGGATATCAAATCATATTGGTGAGGATTTCTATCATGAAAAGGATTCCAGATCACCAATGTGTTGACATACTCATAAACTTAGTAAGCTGGCTCAGTGACTTGTGGAGCGGAATGACCTAGATCCCGAGGAGGGTAATTACGTTGCTTGGGCAGGTTCGATGACTCATATCTCAGTTAATTTCTATAAAATCTCACCTATTATATGTTTGGACATGAAAGATTACCGATCTCAACTATGGAAGGCATCACTGTAATCTGGGCACAAATCAACAAGTAGCTTATCAATGATCCTTTTCTTCTCTTTGAGATGCTGAAGCAAAGAGGATACTGTGGGATCTACCTGTGTCTTTGGCGTAAACTTGAATGGATCAAAAGTTCTGATATTCTCCTTACCCTTATCATTGTTCTTATGGTAAAGTAATGATTCATCATTGGATGGATCCCCAAGGCTGAGTGCCTACCTCTATTAGCGGGTGCAGATGCCTGTCAAAGGGTCTGTCTGGTACTGTACTACCCCTTGGGGAAGATCTTTCCTATTAAACCATGATTTAGGGACCCTATCTCTCTAATCCCTTAGAAGATTTGGGATGTACATGTTTACTATGATGGCACCCAGAGGGGAACTTTCTTTATTATAGGTTAGGTCAGGATATCACAAGATAGGGCTGTGTTGGACCATAGATACTATTGGCCACTATTTCTAACTATGATGGTTTTAATTATCACAAATCATGTCATATATTAACATTTATATTACCTCATTTTAGATCCTATATTATGTCAAAAAATTATCTTGAATATCATATCATTTCAATAATATAACTATTTATGTTTGTTTAAGTATAACAAGGATTATAACTGATTATCTATGTGTAATTATGAGTATTACCATTCTATGACATTTTTGATTTGTAAGACAGAAAAAACATCTAAAATTATCTAAGTATGAGTCACTAACACTGATAGACAATTGACTCACCAATAGACATATGACTCACTGACAGACAGTTCAAACAAACATATATTCTAAGTATGTGAAGCTGATACCATTGAAATGACTCACCATTGCACATGACACTGACGTAGATGACTCACTATTGCACATGACACTAACACAGATGACTCATCGTTTCACATGACACCAATGCAGACAAATCACCATTTCACATGACACCGACGTAGACAACTCATCATTGAATATATCTCACCGATGCAGATGACCTACCATCAGTACCAAGCGACCCACCATTGCATGGTGCTACCGACGCAAGGACTCACCATCAGTTGAGATGAGTAACCGTTGGTTCAACTGTCTCACCAACAGAAGGAAAGAATCACCGTTGAAACAAGTAATCGATGTAATGAGTCACCAATATATGTCAAAGACTGATAGAATGAGACACTGATAGACGAGTCACCGATACATTGTTTAAATGTGAATTTATTAATATTATTTATAACGGTCATATTTGTGTTATTTAATGACTATGACATAATTAATTCCTAATTTCATACTTGAAAAAAGATAGTACGATGTACTAGGTATCTCCACATGCACATTGTCAGGCTAAAAAGTTTAAAGAGGCAAACAAGCATGTGAGAAAAAGTGTGGATGAGAATTAGGGCATGATGTGTGCGAGAGAGGCATACTGAAGAACATCAACTATCATGCAACCACTGTGAACCTAAGAACTCAAAAGGAAGAACATACGGGGAGATCAATAAATCAAGCTAAACCTCTTGAGCTGACCTTGAACATCTTTCGAACAAGAACCTGAACATCTCATACTCCTGGAAGCCAGAACACAGAGGCTACGTCACTCTGTTTTGGAGTCAAATTCTAGAAGAGGACTTGAACTTCAAATCTACTTCACCAAATGAGTCCAAAGCTTCAATTCATAACACAAAACTACTTCTAAACCTTACTCTACATCTTTATCTATGTTGTGTTCATTTATTTACATTTCTGAGTAGTGTGTGTATCTGTTTGTTACACACACACTGTCTCCAATGAATAACTGCAGTATACTTGATATCCTCAATCTCAAACTCCTTTTATCCTTTTTTATCCCACATAGAACCATGTAAGAGGTCATGTGTGACCTTTCTGTTGTTTTTCCCATGAATAATTGTGGTAGAGGTCAAGTGTGACCTGGACAACCTTTTGTGCTATTGTGAACCCTGATCCAGGGTGTGGATCAAACCTATTTATTTATTTAAACTACTTAGTGGCAGGTGATAACCAAGTGAAGGGGATTAAGTCTTTGTTTGAGAATGAAACTCTTGTTTTATATCTGCTATGTTTTTACCTTATAGTTTTACTATGTTTTTATCATATATTTGATAAAACTAAATTGAACTATGATAGTTAGTTTAGAAAGTGTTTATAACTGTTTTGAACCAGTAGGTTAGTTTAAAAAGTTATATTAATCTTTAGATTAGTATAGCTAAGAACTAATCAATCTTTTAAGAAATTAATTGATCATTCAGGACTCTTATAAATTCACTACAAACTAACTTAGATTATATTTTTTTAATTGGTTGAAATTTTCAAAGAACCAATCTTTAAACATAAATTTTTTTAGATACTCATTTCACCCCCTCTTGTTCTAAAATTTTTATTATGGATAATAGACTGGAAGGTGCTGATACCAATGAACCTCCATTATTTAATGGAACAAATTATGCCTAGTGGAAAATTAAAATGAAAATGCACTTAGAAAGTATGGGTTTTTAAATTTGGTCTTTAATAGTAGATGAGTATAGGATTCATGATACTTCTAGAACCACTTGGGATGACCCAAATAAGACTTCTTATAACAATAATTTAAAATCCATCAATTCACTATACTGATCTTTAGGAGATGAGTAATTCAAAAAAAATCTGCATGTAAAACAACCCATGAAATTTGGGATACTTTTTCTGTTTCACATGAAAGAACTTCTAGTGTTAAGTAAATGAGAATTAACACATATAATATTAAATATGATAACTTTAAGATGAATCCTAATGAGCCTATTTCTGACATGTATCTTAGGTTTAATGAAATAGTAAACACTATGATCTCTTTGGGAAGAGATGTTACTGCAAAAGAACAAATTATAAGGATTCTTAGATGATTACCTGATAGATGGAGAGGAAATTATATCTCAATTAGAGAATCATGTGACATAAGAAAAATACCTATAAAAGAACTCATTGGAAAACTGATGATGTATACAGAAGAGCTGAAAGTCAAAAAAGTTGAAGAGGATGAACCTAAGAGAAAATCTGTAGCCTTCAAGACTACTACCTCTGATAATAAGGAAAAAGAGAAGGTGCTATCCTATGTTGAAATCTATAGTAACGATGAATCAACATCAGATAGTGATGAAGAGATGGATCAAATTCCCAGAATATTCAAAAAAATGTATAGAAAGAAGAAATTTTTCAGGAAGCCTAATTATAAAGGAAGATATGATAACAAGGGAAACTGAAAAAAGGACAGAAAAGAAATGACAAATCAGAGGAGATTTTATACTATGAATGAAAGAGGAGAGGAAATGTCAAAGCTGACAGTCAAAAATTGAAATACAAAAACGAAGTATGAAAACAAAGGCAAAAAGTATAATAAAGCTATGAATTCCACCTAGAGTGCTTCTGAGGATAGATCCAGTGAATCAGCATCATCTCAGGATGAGAAAGATGACATTGAAAATATGTGTTTTATGAAAAAAAAAACATATGAGTAAAGTTTTTGGAAGAGCTCCTTCAAGAGTCAATGGTACTTGGACAGTGGATGTTCAAGACATATGACAGGGGATTATTCAAGCTTAAAGAACCTAATCAAGATAGATGGTGGATATTTCACCTTTTGTGATAATGCTAAAGGAAAAATAATTGGCTTATGCTAGAATGGTAACTCTAACTTAGTTATAATTTCTAAATTACTTTTTTTTGATAGATTGAAGTATAATTTACTTAGTATTTCACAATTATGTGATGATGGATTTCATGTTAAATTTGAAAATGATGCTTGAAATGTTTTTAACTATAAAAATTAATTAGTATTTTCTGTTTTTAGAAATGAAAATGTATATTTTGTTAACTTTTATTCCTTAGTTTCTCAAAATTTTTCTTATTTAAGTAACTTTCATAAAGATTCTTAGCTCTGGCACAGAAGACTTGGACACTGTAATGTACACTCTCTTGGAAAACTTACTAGAAAAGGACTAGTCAAGGATCTACCCAAACTTGAGTTTCCAAATGGAAAAGTTCATAATCCTTTTCAAAAGGATAAATAACACAATATATCTTTCAAATCAAAGAAAAAAGTTTCAACTTATCAACCTTTAGAGTTGGTTCACATGGATTTGTTTGGACCATCTTGAGTTTCTAGTTTAAATGGTAAGCACTATGCCTATGTTCCTATAGATGACTATTCTATGTATACATGGACCTATTTCTTAGCTCATAAAAGTGAAGCATGTACTTACTTCACCAAGTATGCTAAAACAATGAAAAATCTTATTGGAATTAGAATAAAATCTTTAAGAAGTGACCATGTCCATGAGTTTGAAAATCAAGACTTTGAATATTTTTTCTCACAAAATGGATATAAGAATAATTTATCTGCCCCTAGAACACCTCAACAAAATGGAGTTGTAGAAAGAAGAAATAAAACCTTACAAGTGATAGATCGAACAATTCTTAATGAATATGATTTACCTGTTTACTTTGGAGCTGAAGCTGTTAATACAACTTGTTTCATAATTAATAGAGTCTTAATTAGACTTATACTCAATAATACTTCTTATGAGTTGTGGAACAATAGAAAACCCAAAGTTAGGTATTTAAAAGTTTTTGGTTTCAACTTCTATATTCTTAATACAAAGGAAAATCTTGAAAAATTTTCATCCAAGAGTGATGAAGGAATATTATTAGGTTACTCAACCTCTAGTAAAGTCTATAGAGTCTTTAATAAAATTACTAAGTGTGTGGAAGAATATGTGCATATAAAATTTGATGAAACAAATCCACATGAACCTAAGACCTCTCTAGAAAACCTTGAAGATGATATGTCAAATCTGGACATAAATGAAAAATCATCTAACCATTCTATCAAGTAATCTGTTAAATCAAAAAGTTTTGGAAATTATTCAAAATCAGAACATGATGAACCCAAACCTGTAGATGAACCTAAGATAACTAGCCCCTCCTTTTCTAGACCAACTAAAACTCTTAAGAACCATCCTTTAGATGCTATTATTAGAGACTTAGACAAAGGGACACAAAGTAGAGCTTCTCTTAGAAATCAGGTTGAACATTAAGATTTTTTGTCACAGCTTGAACCTAAAAACATCAATGATGCAATTAAAGATGAATTTTGGGTGATGTATATACAAGAAGAACTTAATAAAATTGAAAGAAATAAATTTTGGAAACTTATGGATAAACCCAAAGACACCTTGACCATAGGAACTAAGTGGGTGTTTAGGAATAAAGTAGATGAACTTGGTAATATTGTTATAAAAAAATCTAGACTAGTTGCACAAGGTTATACTCAAGAAGAAGGCATTGACTATGAGGAAAATTTTTCACCTTCTAGTAGAATTGAGGCCATAGAATCCTTCTTTCTTATGTTGCCCATATTAATTTCAAACTGTATCAAATGGATGTTAAGAGTGCATTCCTAAATGGATATATATTTGAGGATGCTTTTTTTGAACAACCCCCTAGTTTTACAAACCATAATTTTACAAATAATGTTTTCAAATTAAATAATTTTTTATATGGATTAAAACAAGTTATAAGGGCTTGGTATGATAGATTAAGTAGTTTTCTCATTTTCAAAGGTTTTACAAAAGGAATTTCTGATCCTATCCTTTTTATAAAATGAATTTCTAAAGATGTTTTAGTAGTTCAAATCTATGTTTATGATATTATTTTTGGAACTTCAAGAAATTCTTTATGTATTGAGTTTTCAAAGATGATGCAAAATGAATTTGAAATGAGTTTAATGGGCGAACTCAGATTCTTTCTTGGATTTCAGATTTTTCAAAATAAAGAAGGAATCATTTTAAATCAAATTAAATATACAAAATATCTTTTAAAAATATTTGTATTTTATAGCATTAAAATTAGTGACACTCTAATTAGTACAAGTTGTAAGTTGGATCTTGATGAAGATGGTAAATCTGTTGATCAAACCACTTACATAGGAATGATTGGAAGTTTTATCTACTTGACTGCTAGTAGGCCATATATATTGTTAAGTGTGTGTATGTGTTCCTGTTTTAAAGCTAATTACAAATAATATAACTTAAATGCTGTTAAAATAATTTTCAAATACCTCAAACATACTATCAATTTAGGTTTGTTTTACCCCAAAGGACAATCATTTGATACAGTGAGTTATTTTGATGCTAATTTTGGTGGATGCAAGTTAGATAGAAAAATAACCTTTGGGACATGTCATTTTTTGGGAAAGTCTTTGGTTTCATGGTTTAGTAAGAAACAAAATTATGTTGCATTATCAACTACTGAAGTTGAATACATAGATTCTAGTAGCTATTGTGCACAAATATTTTGGATTAAACACACTCTACAAGACTATGGATATCAATTTAGACATCAACCTATAAACTATGACAATACAAGTGCTATTAACATTTTTAAGAAACCAGTTTCTCACTCTAGAACAAAACATATTGATGCAAGACATCAATTTTTGAGAGATATTTATCAAAATGGTGATATCACTTTAGAATTTATTAGCACTGAATATTAGCTTGCTGACATATTCACTAATACATTTAACTCTGAAAGAATAAATTATATCAGACATGGGTTAGGAATGATCAATCAGTAAGACCTTGTGTTTGACTTTCCTTTAATCTTTTTAGTGAGGTTGTCATCCTGACACCGTTTTCATGTCGAAACCATTTTTATGTTGACACCGTTAGTATTTTACAAAGTCTGTCATACCGACACTGGTGACTCGTTGTTTCTACGTGTTATGTTTTTTTCAAAACGACACTGTTTCATTAATTCTAGTGAACCCAATTCATGATTTCACGATTGTAAAATTTTAAAATCCCTAAATGATATAAATTTGAATTGATTCACTCTAATCCCTTTACTACTACTCTCTCTCTCGACCACCTCTCTCTTTCTTTACCCTCAACCTTTCACCTTCAGACCTCCAGACTGAACTGATCAGAATGGCATGAGTGAAGCGAGATATGGAAGAGGGTGTGTATTATGAGTCCAAGAAACAGAAAGGGGAATCAAAAAAACATTGAAGTCCTATAAATCCTGGTCTGTAAAACTGTGTTGTAACCCTAGAGAAATAAGTATTGGTGAAATGGATCTTGGATAGAAAGTATTTGTTATTGAAGGTACTTCAAGATCAAGGATGGATTGAATGGTTCACAAACAATGATAGAGTCTTTTATTTGAAGATGGTATTTGAATTTTACATGAATATGGAACTTTTTATGGAAGGAAGTGATGTTTCTTGGGTAAAGTCAATTGTGAAAGGGAAGATAATATCTTTCTCTTGAAGACATTGGGATAAATGTCTTAAGGTACCTCACAAAGGAAGGTTTTATGATTACCAAGGTACTTCTCCTCCTGAAAGTGAATTCTTTTTCTATGAGACAGTTCAGAAAGAGCTAACTGGAAATAAGGAACACAAGATACCCTGTAGAGACCCGAAGCCTGACGTACATGGACATTACATTACATTTGCGGAATACTTAGTACATAACAAAAACACACACTAAAGGATCGTAATAGTTTAGTGTCTTTGGAAACTCGGAACGTAATCTTCTAATCGTGGTGAAAGTTCTTCAATATCTCCCATAAAGGTCATCCCTTTTTTTTACCTAAAACCTTTCTTTATATCCTGGGGAAAAGAAAACATAAAAGGGTGAGCTCAAATGCTCAGTAAGGGTAAAAAAAAGAAATATCAATCACATCATATATATAAGAACATAGCTTTTGGAAATCTTAACCTGCAAAAAAACTCATAATATCATAACATGGGATAAATCATAGAAGTGAAATGTAATCCCAATAATCATAACTTAAAACATGAAACTTTGTGGCATACACACATAATCATAGAGAATCATTTCTTGTTAGTCAAGACTCAATGCCAAGACTATCTTAGTGGACAAAGTCCCTTTCTGAATCGAGTAACTCTCGTTTCAGTCCTGTTTCACTGAACCGGTATAACCTACCATTTCAGCCATGTCTATCTCATGAGATATAAAATCTTTACCCAATGCATTGGAGGGAGATATAGGTCCCACCCATCTTATAATGAATCCTTTCTTATGTGTGCCACATAATCATAAAACATACATCATAGCATAACCCATGTAATAAAAATGGGATTCTTAAACAACATGACATCATAAAACAATTCATATAAGATAAAGGAATTCATAAAAATATTTCCATCACAACATAATCAAATCCATGTAATAATAGGGATAAAAACAGAACCATTTTATTATCTTAGATGGAAAATAATTTCGATAAAATACTTGAACTTCATTCTTGAGGAAAATATCCTTTCTACTTCAAAAACACTTTTCCTTTCTTAACATGTCATACAATTATAAAATAAAGAAGTTGATTAAAAATAAACTTGAAAACTTATAAAGGATGATTCTTGGAAATAATGTTTTAAAAATCCATTCATGCCGTATAAGTTAAAAAAAAACATTCTTCGTACTTTTGTCGGAAAAGTCAAAAAGTACCTCGTATGAAAAAAACGACAAAAGATTCCTTTCATATTCTTTACTAAAAACTCACCGAAGGGTAAAATTGGCTTTAAACTATTGTAAGTGGATGAAAATAATATTACATATTGATGAAACATGGATGTGGATGATAAAATACACCCCAGTAAATACTTACGAATAAACAATCTCGAATAAAATGAGATTGTGATATTTCCCTTACCTTAGGTCCAATTTGCTTCGTATGTGTCCGAACCTCCTGTATAATGATTTAAATAATGTCATTGACTTATTACAGAATCATATTCATTGTTATGATATCATATATGGTTCACTTATGACATTATATTACCCGTTCTTTTGTAAATTCCATGTTAAAGAAGCGTTTTGGGTAAAATCGTTTCATTTATCGTAGGTGTTTTGACTTGTTGTTCTTGACATCATTATTACTTATATCATGATTTACTTACTTCCAGAATATAAAATATGATTTATATATCATATATATTTAGTATATATATATATATAATAGATAGATAAATAAAATGAAAAACACCGTTCATGGAGACGGTAGTCCGTACGTACGCATGAACGCTGTTTTTCTTTCCTTATTGTCTTGAAATAAAAGTAAGTAGATGACATACATATGTATATATATACATAAATCCAGTAGCTTTATAATGTCATATATTTCATTATTATTTCTTATATATACATTATAATCATTCTTAAATGGTTAACATGGAGAATGAATCTCATCGCGTCGTGGAGACGGTAGTCCGTACGTACGCACGAGCGATGATATCATTTCCATAAATACTGAATTGAATTGGAGTGGATTATACAATATATCAGAATCAATATGATGTTGTAATAACTATGTATAGTTATTCTTTACACCATTATACCCATCCATGTAAGGTGGTGGTGGAAAATAGATTACACCACGGCGTGGAGACGGTATTCCGTACGTACGCACGCGCGGTGATTTCTTTTTCCGTAGGATGGATAGATGGTGAAATAGGGTTGTTTCATACTTATAATAACATATCAGTATATGAGTGATACTGATGTTATTACTTCATAATGAAACAACCTAATAATAAGAAGTGGAAGAAGAAATAAAGATGAAAGAATTGGTAACGGTAATTACCTCTTCTTTGAAGTGCCTCTTTGAGACCTCCTCTTAGGGCACTAAAATTGGTCTTTGAGGAAGACCAGAACCTCTAGGATGTTTCTAGGGAAGTGGAGAAGAGATTTTGGCAGGGTTTGGCCGAGCTTGAGTGCTCAAATTGGTGTGAGGAGGAGGGGGAGGAGGTGTCCTTTTATAGGGGAGGAGAGGGGCACCTTAGGAATATCTCAAAATATTATTTTATATTAAAGTCAAAATCGGTTTATAATGGTTTCAAAGGGTCTTATTTCGAAGCTAAAGTGGGGATGGGTCGAAATCCTATCAACCAATAGAATTTAGACAAGTTTAGGATATTATTTTAACCTTATCAATTAGATTTAACTCTAAGTTAAATAATTTAACATTTACCGTGTCTTTTTGTTTTCTTTCACTATATGGTTAATACACTTACTATAACATGCCAAACGAACCCCAAATTGTTTATTATTAATATATATATCCTTATCTAAGTAATTTGGCCGAAACTTAGATTTTTAGGAATAAAATAACAATTAATAATATAATATTTGATTTAAAAACTATTTTGTGTCAATTTTGACACTATTTGATATATGATTTTTGTGAAAGTCATAACAGAATTAAATGTTCGAACCAAGTTGATTAAATCAACATTAATATATCATAGTAACCTAGAAAATTAGTGGAATTCATAAAAATTTTCAAATTACAATTATTTTTGTGTTTATAACATCAATTATGTCAATATTTCATTAATAAGATAATTACTGCATCATCGTTGTGTCATAAATAAATTAAATTATTTGATGTTTAAAAATTACAAATAAAATACCATCATGTAGTAAATCTTTTTATATTTCTAATGAATATTTACAATCGAATTTATCTTATGTATAACCCCATATTAAAAATGATTTACTTATTAAACTTTGATTTTAACTATTTTAACCTTTCTTTAAATAAATTAATAATAAATGTCCTAATCTAATCCAAGTGGGCCTAAATGATCATATTTTATTCCTAAGTTTGTTTTTGGTCGAATTACACTTGTCCAATAGAATTAGGACATGTGTTAGGGTAATATTAATATCATATTTACCCTTAGTTACCCTATTTACTATTAACCGCGGAAAAAATAAAATAAAAAGTTACTATTCACCAAAAATTATTTTCATCTCATTGAACCACATTTTAGTCCTTGATATTAACCGTGTCTGTCGGATTTTCAAAATTCTATTCACAGAAGCGGTAAAATTAAGTTTTATGCAAAATTTAGTTTTTTAACCTACCACTTAGTAGTTTCACTATTCATCAAAAATTGATGTTTTTCAGAACAATGCCAAAATTTCATCCTAAGCTATATTTCATATTCCGAATTCAAAAATGAAATCTATTTTACCAAATTCATAACATAGAAGTTGTATTAATTAATTTTAAAATTAAATCCCGCTGTTAAAATAAATAGCGTGTTTTTAGGAAACAATATATATCAAAAGATTGACACTTGATTATGTCTGGTTTAAATGTGAAATTACAACCAATGACCAACATTGTATTAAATTGTAAAAATGTATTCTAAATATACTTTAAAACAACTCAAATTAATAATTTATCACTATTAATTATTTCGATTAAAAAAGTTGTTTTTAATTATAATTTAGTAATTTTCACTATTCATCAGAATGTGAAAGTTATCCGAAAAGTACCAAAATTTCACCTTAGGCTAAATTCGATACTCCGAATCCAAGAATTAAGTTCATTTTGAAAAATAAGATTTACAGAATTTTAAAAAGTGGTTATTACTATTCATAACGGCTAGTTTTAATAATATTTTAATAGCATATCATTGTTTCGTGAAACTCAGTATTACGTACCACACACGCTATCGAGGAAGGTTGCGATTGTGTGTAATGCAAGGCAAGTCAAGGATGCGTGTTGTGCAAGCTCCTTTTGGTGTAGCGTACAACACAAGACATTAGTGAAATAAAAAAGAATATTTTTCATAAAATCTCGGGCTGTTACATTCTACCCCCCTTAAAATGAATTTCTCCCTCGAAATTCGTCGGGGTTATAAATGGTTTACTATTCGAAAGTTTCTTTAATAGAAACCCACATCGTAAAAAGGAAAGTCAAAACCAATCTTTAAAAACAAAGTATGAAACGTAACGGTTACCCAAATAAACTAATCATTGGGTTTCCACATAGGTGAAAATATGGATATGGAAGAGAAATCTAACCATCATGTTCTGATGGAGAGTGGTAGAGAACATGGCTATGGAAAAGCCAGTAATCACAAATCCATATATTTGTGATGATATAAGGTACCATCTAATTCATCAGGTATAAGATCACTAGGACAACATTTTTGGTTTTCAAGATCATTTCCCCTAAAGTTGAAAATTTGAATTAGAATAAATACTTAATTTATTTTGGTACAATCTCACTGTTGTTCGTGCCTTGAACAATTTCCACTTCATCTCTTAAATAAATGAAGTTGAATTTGTTATTCGTGAAGTGTTAGCAGATCATGTGATAGAATGACGGGTCATTCCATCTGTCTCAAACAAAAGGTTAGCATAAATCGATCTATAGTGAGATTAATCATATATGGTTCCTAAAATGGACTTATACTTCATATATCATACTGCTTAATATAATAAAACTAGTTTCTACTAAACAGGGACTTCCTGTAGGTCAGTGGTAGGCGATAAAGGCCAGTCGCACTTCGGTTGTGGGTTCGATTCCTACAGCCTTGTCCGAAGCGATGGGCTGTCGCCCGTCCTGCAGGTTGTCCTTTTTCTAAAACTACGTTACTATAACATCCCATCAATAATATCGAAAATCTTCTATCCTTAAACAATACTAACTTATGTCCAACATAATCCAGTCTAATCTTTAGGCTTATACATAATATTTCAGTCCACTCTCATAATATAGTGACAACGATTACCAGAGATTTAATACTGTCGTTGATCCCCACATATCATAAGATATGTCTTGTTGGTCACATTCCAAACATTCAAAGTCCTTAATCGCGTATTCTCTTGAATACCTTAGTGAAAACATGAGTGCAGTTAAAAGTTAACACTTTCCACATACCAAAATCCTCAAAATTCTATATACTCAAACCATGATATAACCTTCTCCTTATATCAGTCATGAGCTCATGAATACTATCAAACATTTAATTTTCTCTTTATCCCTTCATTATGCGCATATCATCTACATTCCAAAAATATCTGAATAACCTTTCATGGATACTGGTAACATTAATCATAAACATTCAAAACTCAAGGAAAGACAATAGTGTAACAATCCTTAGATGTCTCTTTATTCCAAAATTACACATGATAAACATGTAATCATGCCACTACATTCTCAAACCATTGACCGAGCTTCAAAAAAATTCTTTCATCTCACATATCATTTGTAGTCTCTTCATCATCATCCACATAAATACTACCCATATGACCATACTGATTCTCTTCATGAGTCTTTCCCTTAGGGCATTTGTTTGCATAATGCCCATACATTCCACATTTAAAACACTTAACCATTTTTGATGTCGTAGCATTACCATTATCCTCATCCATGGTGTTAACCGACCCTTTTCCTTTGCACTTACTTGCTTTGTGTCCTTCTTTTCCACACCCAAAGCATCTTCCAGTTCCCTTGAAACATTCTCCTTGATGCCTCTTCCCACATGATTTACATAGGGGAAATTGAACTTTCTTTCCTCTATGATCATCATGGAACTCCATCTTTCTCTTATTAGTCGAGTCAGGAAACTTACCAAATTTTACTTTATTGATCATGTTGTGAGATTGCTGATTCGGCATAATAATGATGTTTGGACATCCAAATCCCATTTCATTTGGTTTCTCATGAAGAATATCATTCCATTGTCCAGCATATCCTCCATTATCATGAATCACCTTGTTTCCATCCATTTTCTAAAACCCAAAAAGAATAGTGTGAGAGGCAAAAATCATGCTAGGGAAAACAACATTATAAAGGGGGAGTACCTTCAATATCTAACATCTTAGGTTTAATTCTATGATCGTTAGCGTAGTT
Organism: Viscum album; assembly: GCA_963277665.1. Taxonomy (NCBI): domain Eukaryota; kingdom Viridiplantae; phylum Streptophyta; class Magnoliopsida; order Santalales; family Viscaceae; genus Viscum; species Viscum album. The sequence goes on from OY728157.1 coordinate 1,783,322,767, forward strand.
CTAGTACTATAACCTATACGTATACTTAACCTTAGGGACATCCCTAGACATACCTTAGAAATATCTCTAGGGATCTCACTAAAGTTCTCGCATCCTAGTTTCCAAAGGTTGACTAAACCTTTCCTCTGATACCAACTGTAGAGACCCGAAGCCTGACGTACATGGACATTACATTACATTTGCGGAATACTTAGTACATAACAAAAACACACACTAAAGGATCGTAATAGTTTAGTGTCTTTGGAAACTCGGAACGTAATCTTCTAATCGTGGTGAAAGTTCTTCAATATCTCCCATAAAGGTCATCCCTTTTTTTTACCTAAAACCTTTCTTTATATCCTGGGGAAAAGAAAACATAAAAGGGTGAGCTCAAATGCTCAGTAAGGGTAAACAAAAGAAATATCAATCACATCATATATATAAGAACATAGCTTTTGGAAATCTTAACCTGCAAAAAACTCATAATATCATAACATGGGATAAATCATAGAAGTGAAATGTAATCCCAATAATCATAACTTAAAACATGAAACTTTGTGGCATACACACATAATCATAGAGAATCATTTCTTGTTAGTCAAGACTCAATGCCAAGACTATCTTAGTGGACAAAGTCCCTTTCTGAATCGAGTAACTCTCGTTTCAGTCCTGTTTCACTGAACCGGTATAACCTACCATTTCAGCCATGTCTATCTCATGAGATATAAAATCTTTACCCAATGCATTGGAGGGAGATATAGGTCCCACCCATCTTATAATGAATCCTTTCTTATGTGTGCCACATAATCATAAAACATACATCATAGCATAACCCATGTAATAAAAATGGGATTCTTAAACAACATGACATCATAAAACAATTCATATAAGATAAAGGAATTCATAAAAATATTTCCATCACAACATAATCAAATCCATGTAATAATAGGGATAAAAACAGAACCATTTTATTATCTTAGATGGAAAATAATTTCGATAAAATACTTGAACTTCATTCTTGAGGAAAATATCCTTTCTACTTCAAAAACACTTTTCCTTTCTTAACATGTCATACAATTATAAAATAAAGAAGTTGATTAAAAATAAACTTGAAAACTTATAAAGGATGATTCTTGGAAATAATGTTTTAAAAATACATTCATGCCGTATAAGTTAAAAAAAACATTCTTCGTACTTTTGTCGGAAAAGTCAAAAAGTACCTCGTATGAAAAAAACGACAAAAGATTCCTTTCATATTCTTTACTAAAAACTCACCGAAGGGTAAAATTGGCTTTAAAATATTGTAAGTGGATGAAAATAATATTACATATTGATGAAACATGGATGTGGATGATAAAATACACCCCAGTAAATACTTACGAATAAACAATCTCGAATAAAATGAGATTGTGATATTTCCCTTACCTTAGGTCCAATTTGCTTCGTATGTGTCCGAACCTCCTGTATAATGATTTAAATAATGTCATTGACTTATTACAGAATCATATTCATTGTTATGATATCATATATGGTTCACTTATGACATTATATTACCCGTTCTTTTGTAAATTCCATGTTAAAGAAGCGTTTTGGGTAAAATCGTTTCATTTATCGTAGGTGTTTTGACTTGTTGTTCTTGACATCATTATTACTTATATCATGATTTACTTACTTCCAGAATATAAAATATGATTTATATATCATATATATTCAGTATATATATATATATATAATAGATAGATAAATAAAATGAAAAACACCGTTCATGGAGACGGTAGTCCGTACGTACGCATGAACGCTGTTTTTCTTTCCTTATTGTCTTGAAATGGAAGTAAGTAGATGACATACATATGTATATATATAAATAAATCCAGTAGCTTTATAATGTCATATATTTCATTATTATTTCTTATATATACATTATAATCATTCTTAAATGGTTAACATGGAGAATGAATCTCATCGCGTCGTGGAGACGGTAGTCCGTACGTACGCACGAGCGATGATATCATTTCCATAAATACTAAATTGAATTGGAGTGGATTATACAATATATCAGAATCAATATGATGTTGTAATAACTATGTATAGTTATTCTTTACACCATTATACCCATCCATGTAAGGTGGTGGTGGAAAATAGATTACACCACGGCGTGGAGACGGTATTCCGTACGTACGCACGCGCGGTGATTTCTTTTTCCGTAGGATGGATAGATGGTGAAATAGGGTTGTTTCATACTTATAATAACATATCAGTATATGAGTGATACTGATGTTATTACTTCATAATGAAACAACCTAAGAAGAAGAAGTGGAAGAAGAAATAAAGATGAAAGAATTGGTAACGGTAATTACCTCTTCTTTGAAGTGCCTCTTTGAGACCTCCTCTTAGGGCACTAAAATTGGTCTTTGAGAAAGACCAGAACCTCTAGGATGTTTCTAGGGAAGTGGAGAAGAGATTTTGGCAGGGTTTGGCCGAGCTTGAGTGCTCAAATTGGTGTGAGGAGGAGGGGGAGGAGGTGTCCTTTTATAGGGGAGGAGAGGGGCACCTTAGGAATATCTCAAAATATTATTTTATATTAAAGTCAAAATCAGTTTATAATGGTTCCAAAGGGTCTTATTTAGAAGCTAAAGTGGGGATGGGTCGAAATCCTATCAACCAATAGAATTTAGACAAGTTTAGGATATTATTTTAACCTTATCAATTAGATTTAACTCTAAGTTAAATAATTTAACATTTACCGTGTCTTTTTGTTTTCTTTCACTATATGGTTAATACACTTACTATAACATGCCAAACGAACCCCAAATTGTTTATTATTAATATATATATCCTTATCTAAGTCATTTGGCCGAACCTTAGATTTTTAGGAATAAAATAACAATTAATAATATAATATTTGATTTAAAAACTATTTTGTGTCAATTTTGACACTATTTGATATATGATTTTTGTGAAAGTCATAACAGAATTAAATGTTCGAACCAAGTTGATTAAATCAACATTAATATATCATAGTAACCTTGAAAATTAGTGTAATTCATAAAAATTTTCAAATTACATTTATTTTGGTGTTTATAACATCAATTATGTCAATATTTCATTAATAAGATAATTACTTCATCATCGTTGTGTCATAAATAAATTAAATTATTTGATGTCTAAAAATTACAAATAAAATACCATCATGTAGGAAATCTTTTTAGCTTTCTAATGAATATTTACAATCGAATTTATCTTATGTATAACCCCATATTAAAAATGATTTACTTATTAAACTTTGATTTTAACTATTTTAACCTTTCTTTAAATAAATTAATAATAAATGTCCTAATCTAATCCAAGTGGGCCTAAATGATCATATTTTATTCCTAAGTTTGTTTTTGGTCGAATTACACTTGTCCAATAGAATTAGGACATGTGTTAGGGTAATATTAATATCATATTTACCCTTAGTTACCCTATTTCCTATTAACCGCGGTAAAAAAAAAATAAAAAGTTACTATTCACCAAAAATTATTTTCATCTCATTGAACCACATTTTAGTCCTTGATATTAACCGTGTCTGTCGGATTTTCAAAATTCTATTCACAGAAGCGGTAAAATTAAGTTTTATGCAAAATTCAGTTTTTTAACCTACCACTTAGTAGTTTCACTATTCATCAAAAATTGATGTTTTTCAGAACAATGCCAAAATTTCATTCTAAGCTATATTTCATATTCCGAATTCAAAAATGAAATCTATTTTACCAAATTCATAACATAGAAGTTGTATTAATTAATTTTAAAATTAAATCCCGCTGTTAAAATAAATAGCGTGTTTTTAGGAAACAATATATATCAAAAGATTGACACTTGATTATGTCTGGTTTAAATGTGAAATTACAACCAATGACCAACATTGTATTAAATTGTAAAAATGTATTCTAAATATACTTTAAAACCACTCAAATTAATAATTTATCACTATTAATTATTTCGATTAAAAAAGTTGTTTTTAATTATAATTTAGTAATTTTCACTATTCATCAGAATGTGAAAGTTATCCGAAAAGTACCAAAATTTCACCTTAGGCTAAATTCGATACTCCGAATCCAAGAATGAAGTTCATTTTGAAAAATAAGATTTGAAGAATTTTAAAAAGTGGTTATTACTATTCATAACGACTAGTTTTAATAATATTTTAATAGCATATCATTGTTTCGTGAAACTCAGTATTACGTACCACACACGCTATCGAGGAAGGTTGCGATTGCGTGTAATGCAAGGCAAGTCAAGGATGCGTGTTGTGCAAGCTCCTTTTGGTGTAGCGTACAACAAAAGACATTAGTGAAATAAAAAAGAATATTTTTCATAAAATCTCGGGCTGTTACATACCCATTACCTCAGAATTGAATGGTGAATGCTGAATTTTATTCAAGTTTATTTAGCACCAGATTTTTCCTAGGAAATGGGACTTTTCTTCACTTAAATATCAATATGTATACTTGGTGTATTTTCTTTATAAAGGAGTCAAATGGAATCTGTGTAGATATCTGATGGTGTACATTAATAAGATGATAAAACCTTGTTGCAAGTCAAATTATCTTTTCTATTTTAGAATGATTTTAGTAATGATAAAGGAAAAAATATGTGTAAGTGAAGCTGATCATGTTGTAGTTAGTGAATGTAGTGGAATCTTCTTAAGCTTTGACATCTGTAAGATAATGAAAATTAATTGGAACCCATGGAGGAAGGAATGGGTTAGTGACAAAGATAGATTTTATGAGAATCTTAATCCTAAAGATCATCTAGTTAGACCAAGGTATCTAGTGGATCCTGGACTCGGTCCAGATGAACAAGTAACATATTCTTCAGATGAGGAAGATGAGACTGCTACTCCTATCAAAGATGTGGGATCACCAGTTGATGATAAAGGTGACTCATACACTATTAAACCCAAAAAAAAAGAGTCTCCATTGGACATGTAAGTCCACCTCTAGACTTACCTATTGGGACCACTTTGTGTATAAGTTGTATTTGTTGTCAACTGGTGTCAATAATGGTCAAAATGAAGGAAGAACTCCAAAGTGAATGGAGATTGGATAAAGTGAAGATTCCTGGAGAATTGTTATGGATTCATAGCATTGGATGCCACGCTTGGGAAATTCTCCATATTATAACAAATTAGATGATTGATGCACTGATCATGAAAATTTTGGAGAACTTGTATAATGTGTGATACAATGTTTACAACATTGAAGTAGCATCCTTTTAAATATGAATGAAGTACTTTGGATTTTATAATCCAAAAATAAATGAAGAGTATAAGAATGTTAAAAAAGAGGCTTGGACTTTAGGGTGGCCATGCATGAGGTTGGTGTTGTGTTTATTGATGGACATGTATTTTTGTGTATATTGGTTTTCTACCAAGTACTTATTATGTGGCTTACAAAAAATTGGGGCCAGCCCATGAGCTAGGTACCCAGCCTCAACCCAAGGCACATGCGAGACCACATGGGGTTGACTGCACCCATGGGAAAGCCTAGTCAGAGCCAGCTCTCAAGAGGCCTATGCGGGTCGTGTAAAATCCTGTAGGAGTGCACACACGGTGATAAACCCATGCGCAGGGATGCATTGTGGGTGCTAGGAGCGCACCCGCATGAGGCATGGGTGGGCACAGAAGCACGCCCGTATAGAAACGGTGCGGGGCGACACTAGAAGGGTGAGATGAGAATTCTGAGGGGTGTTCGGGATAAGTTTATTGATAAACTATGGCTTTTCCGCATGTCCGTTTCGATGTGGGATACATTTTAAAAAATGCTGATGTAATCTCCGCCATCCATCCAATCTTGCGTCTCGCTCCACCGTTTGATCAATCCATGACATATGGATCCAATATTCACCTCTCATCTTTTCTCGCGCCGTGTACTATTGAACTAGAACCATCCGATCCTCTCATAGAATTCGATCCATCCTACTCCATCGTCTTCAACCTCCTGTGATCACTAGCGCCACTGCATTTTGTCAGAGTTTATGAATGATCATGTATGAGCCATCATGCCTTATTATTTTGACACTATGAGGATTGTCAGATCAAACTGAGACCATGCATGCAATCTACGTCTTTCATGCATGTGATATCTAGAGGATAGAGTTTCGGCTGAGGTAAAAAAAGTTTCCAAGGCCATGTGGATTCGTGCATGATTTAAAAATGCGGTACCTGAAAATCTCAAATGCATGCACATAATCAGGGAGAAGCCCACTTTCAAAAAGGAAACACCATAAGGATCTCAGCATATCTTCACTCGCAGGTTTAAAGATTTCAAAACCCCAGAAATCCCGATCATTCAAACCACGATCCCCACAGCCTCTCACACGGTTTGTGAACATAGAAGAGGTGATCCCATCTCCTATAAAAGCAGGAGCTCGAGACTAAATATTCTTGCTGTTCCCTCATTACTGAGAGCTCATGTTCTCTAAAAACAGAGCATCTTTGCACATCACCTCGTGAAGAGAAACCAGGAGTCTCGTAAGAATTCTGCTCTGTGAAGAAGAGTTTCCACAAGCCTTCGATAGGTGCTATGCACCCTCGAACATCTTTGTGAAGAATTAACACCTACGAAAACCCGATAGGTTTTCTAAAAACCCTCAGTGCGTTTCCTGAGGAATTTCCCACGGGTACACAACCGGTGCAACCACACCCTTGTTGTACCCTATGAAGGGAAAGAACCGTGCCTCATGTGCATGAAGAAGAACTATGAATCTCATAGCCTTCCCAAAGGTTAACACCCTCATATTTTCATATTTATCCTACTATTTGCAGAGGTTCAAGTTTTGGTGAAGAAGGAGAGTCTAAGAAAAGGGCAGTACGTATTGCATGCACCCATGTGCATTATTTGAAGAAGCCTGAGGCATTGAAGAAGAAGTTTGCACAAATAAAGGGTCATACCCATTCGGGTTGGAATAAAAACAAACACATGTACTTATGTGTATGATGTAAATGAACTTGAAACAAGTGCAAAGTGAAGGGGATAAGAAGAAAATGAATATAAAGAAAGAGGCTGCGTGTGTTCTTAAAGAACCATACCCATTAAGGGTTCTCACATAAGAAGGAGAAGAGGTGAGTGCATGAAAACATGAATACACATGTATACACATGCATACACATTCATATGTGAAGACTCTTAAATAAAATAATCAAACAAGTGTGTGCATGTGTGTAAAGAAGAAGAAGAAAGGAATGGAAGAAAGGTTCAACCTGAATTCCATATGCATGATCACATGCATTCACGGAGAAGAGATAAGTATTGATTCTAATGATTCCAAGTAAGAAAATATTCATTTTCTGAATAATAACATTGGTGCATGTGATTCTATCTAATAAGAGAGAGAAAGTTTTAGTGCAGTTGGTTGTTTCACTAAGAAGAATAAAGAAAAAGTCTAGTGCAGTTGATGTTGCTCTAGAAAAGAAGAGAAATAAAGAAGGAATAATTGCTTGCCTACTGCTTTGCAAGTAATCAAGTGAAGAGCACTAAAGAATACCAAGAGCAGAACCTACCTTATCAAGAAATAAGGAGACTATATCTATAGTAATTATAAAGAACCAGATAGAGGCTTAAAGTTGGATTAGACCATCACCGGTCTAGGGAAGTGGATTATTTCCCACCCCCTCCAAAGTGTAGGGACTCACACTGGCTAGAGGATTGTTTTCCTAGCCACTCCACTATAACATCATATCACATCATAGCGGAGAATACATTCACTAGTCATACCCATGCATGGAAAGGATGTAGCTACTCTTATTGAGTGGTGAAACTTGTAAAAATATTGTGTTCACATTTTTCCTGCTTTTTATTATTGCATGCGACAAGTAAAAGAGAATAGGAGAATCAAGATCCTAACAGGTCAATAGGTACAAGGATAAACAGTTGGAATTGGTTTAAAAAGTCCCCAACAATGATTCACCCCCCTCCCAGTGTTAGGAATATCCCAAACTGGTCCTCTCAATTGGTATCAGAGACAGGTTCACCTATATTGGATTCTATACAGTGAAGTTATTCTCTTTTGAAGATTTGAGTTTCTTTCCTGGGTTATCAATGAAGTGAACTTTCTATGAAGATTCAGTTATCTCTAAGAAAAAGGTTGTATCTACCAAGACCATGATGAACAGGAAAAATTAGGAGAAGAGAAAGTTGAAGAAGAAGTCCCTCTTATCTAAAGAATAGGAAGAAACTTGTTCTCCATATCTTGATAACATTGAAGACACACCAAACTTGGAAAGTAATGAGAAGGTGGATCAAGCCCCTACAAATAAGATGGAAAACCTTCCTACCTCAACTAATCAAGAGGTATGTGTTATTACATTTGGAAATTATTCTCATGATGAAAATGCTAGCATAAGTGGTGATGATCAATCTACAACATCTCAAGAAATATCAGTTGATAGATTAAGAATTATTCTTCATGGTATTACTAAAGAGAGTACATACCTGATTTGTGGAGTATTTCAATGCATGTAGGAAAATATCACTTAGATAGAAGAAGAAACTGATGTTTTGGAGAAAGGATTACAAGAAAAAATTGTTGAATTTTTAAATCTCTCCAGACAGGTTGGATCCTTTGAAGCAACAAAGAGGGAATTTGAAGTAAGTTCTTCAAAGTGGCTCAAAGATGTTGAAGAGAAAGAGGGATTCAATAAGAATCTAGAAGAGAAGATCCATGCACTTGAAGTTGAGCTGAACAAGAGCAATGAAATCAAGAAGGTATATTTGGAAGAAGATTCCAAGAAGATCAAATAACTTGACTCTTTGTTACAAAACAAAGTAAAGATGAATGAAGATGAAGTTGAAAGATTAAATAAGGCATGTTAATAAAAGATGACTATGATTGAAGACCAGGAAGTCATCCTCAATATGAGATATCTAGAATTGGAAGACAAGTTGACCAATCTTGAGAAGATACATATTGAGTCTCCACAAATGAAGTAAATAGTTGCTGCTAGTACTCAATGATCTTTGTAGGATTCTATTGTCGAAAGACCTACAACATGTGACAAGAAGATCATGGCTTCACTCATTGATCTATCACAAGCATCTGAGAAAGTAATGGCACAATCCATACCAACTTGTACTAATGTTTCTAAAATTGTTTCTACAAAAAGTACAGGTTGGAAGAAAAATTCTAAAAAAGTATGGATGAAGAAAATTGAGAAGAAACCTACCACCATGGATATAGTGGATAGGGGAAAGAGTGTGGAAGATAGCTCCCCATAGAAAGCACAACAATTCAAGAAGAATATTCAGCAACCATATAAAGAATATGGGAAGAAGTCAAGGTTTGTTGGTAAATGTTGGTGCTGTAATAGATTTGAGAATTATGCACTGGATTTTTGGAACAACCCCTTAAATATAAAAGCATAGAGAAATCCCATCTCAAGGAGTAGAAATCCAGAGAAGAAGAAGAAAAATCCACAGATCCATAAGCATATGTATACTGCAAACAGATTTGGAATGTTAGATAACATATGTGATGTATGAAATAGGAGTGGTCATATGAGTAGTGCATGTTCATATAAGAAAAGAAGACCACATAAGCTGGGTAAGAATGAAGAAGCATCCTTGGGAAGAAATCAGATGAATAATGTGAAAAAAAATTCTCCCAAGAATATTTCAAGAAGGAAAGATGAAAAGTCCTTGGATTCTAAATCCAAGAAGTTGATGGGAAGTTCATCCAAAATAACTACTAAGAAGGATGACACTCAGAAGAATCCATGTAGAAGATCCAATCTTGATGCCTTAGTACCTAATGATATATTGGTGGTTTGGACATAAAATTTGGAAGGAATGAGAAATATGGAAGATGTACAAGCTAAGAATTGTGCTAAAAGAAAAAAATAACATTCTACATAAAGAAAAAGAAGTTATGTGTGTGAGGTTCTACAAGGATGGTCATACTGCTAGAAGATGCTTTGAATTTACTCTATCCCAACAAGAATTCCTCAAAAAGATGAATGTTGCACCAGGATATTCTAGTGCTTTGAAATCTCTTTAAGAAAGAATATTCACACACAAAGAGATGGAAGAAATAGTAAGGTCCACACAATCATAGTCAGCATTGAATCTCATTTGTGAATGTGTGAATAATGGAGCATCTGGGTTGAGAAAATAATCTCAACCTTGTTGTTCACATTGAGTGAACAAGAAGGATCAACCTTATTACCTTAAATATTTGAGTATTGTATTTGTTCTTATCATATAGGGAATTGAAGGTGAGGTAAGCTCTCTGGGGGGAGATCATGAGAATTAATGGCAAGAAGTGTTCCCTTGAGGGGGAGACACATGAAGAAGCTTCCAAAGTCATTATCTCAATTAGTGTCAACTTTAGTTGATATCAAAATTCAATTACTCTGAAGATTTTTTGGAGATCATGTCATTGGAAATGGTTGATTATTTTATATCACACTTACTATTACATGCCTGGAATGAATGTGGAAACCCCTTGAAGTAAAGTTCATGAGTTCTCATCTCATGAGGTATCATGATTCAGTAGATAATGGACAACTTAGTTGTCTAAATCAAATCCTCTTGTTTTCTACACCGAGCATTGCTCAAGTAGACTTAGAGTGAAATGATTGATGGCACATTGCTTAAGAATGGACTGATACCCCATCTACCCAGAACTTTGTATTTATTATCAATAAGGGGGAGAGAAGTGAAATGAAAGAAGTAAGAGGAGATAAGATTTTCATTTTGTCATTAACACATTCATTTTAAGAGAAGTTTTAAGGCATTGACAACAAAATACAATGGGGGATATTATTGGGACCACTTTGTGTATAAGTTGTATTTTTTGTCAACTGGTGTCAATAATGGTCAAAATTAAGGAGGAACTCCAAATTTAATGGAGATTGGATAAAGTGAAGATACCTATATAGTTTTTATGGATTCATAGCATTGGATGCCACACTTGGGAAATTATCCATATTGTAACAAATCAGATGATTAATGCATTGATCTTGAAAAGTTTGAAGAACTTATATCATGTGTGATACAATTTTTACAACATTGAAGTAGAATCCTTTTAAGGATGAATGAAGTACTTTGGATTTGATAATCCAAAAAGAAATGAAGAGGAGAAGAGTGTTCAAAAATAGGCTTGGACTTTAGGGTGTCCATGAATGAGGTTGGTGTTGTGTTTATTAATGGCCATGAATTTTTGTGTATATTGGTTTTCTACCAAGTATTTATTATTTGGAATAAAAAAATTGGGGCCAGCCCATGAGCTAGCTACCCAGCTTCAACCTGAGGCACATGCGGGACCAAAGGGGTTCGACCATGCCCAGGGGGAATCCTAGGCAGAGCCATCTCACAAGAGGCATGTGTGGGCCATATATTATCCCACAGGAGTGCACACACGGTGATCAAACCATGAGTAGGGATGCATAGTGGGCACTAGGAGCGTGCCCATAGAAGAAATGGGTGGGCGCAGAAGTGCCCCTGCAGAGAACCAGTGCGGGGAGGCACCAGAAGGGTGAGATGAGAATTCTGAGCGGTGTTAGGGAGAAGTTTATTGATAAAATTCAGCTTTTCCGCATGTCCGTTTCGATGTGGGATAAATTTTAAAAAATGCTGATGTAATCTCCGCCATCCATCCAATCTTGCATCTCGCTCCACTGTTTGATCAATCCCCAACAGATGGATCTAATCTTCACTGCTCATCTTTTCTCACGCCGCGTACTTTTTAACTAGGGCCATCCGATCCTCTTGCGACATTCGATCCATCCTACGCCGTCGTCTTCAACCTCGTGTAATCACTGACACCACTGCATTCTTTCAGAGTTGATGGATGATCATGTACGAGCCATCATGCCTGATTATTTTGAGACCATGGCGATCGTCGGATCGAACCGATACCATGCATACAATCTACGTCTTGCATGCATGCGATATCTCGAGGATGGAGGTTCGATCGATGAAAACGAAGTTGCTGAGGCCAGGTGGATTCATGCATGATTCAAAAATGAGGTACATGGAAATCTCAAATGCATGCACGTGATTAGGGAGAATCCCACGTTCAAAAAGGAAACATCCCAAGGATATCGGCATATCTTCACTTGTGGGTTTGAAGATTTCAAACCCCCAGAAATCCCAAGTATTCAAACCGCAATCCCCGCAGCTTATCACACGGTTTGTGAACACAGAAGAGGTGCTCCCCTTACCTATAAAAGGAGGAGATCGAGCCTGAATATTCTTGCTAATCCCTCATTCCTGAGAGCTCATGTTCTAAGAAAACAGAGCATTTCTGCACATCACCTCGCGAAGAGAAACCAGGAGTCCCGCAAGCATTCTTCTTCGTGAAGAAGATTTTCCAAAAGCCTTTGATAGGTGCTATGCACCCTCAAAAATCTTTGTGAAGAATCAACACCTTCGAACAACCGATAGGTTTTCTAAAAACCATTGGCGTGTTTCGTGAGGAAGTCCCCATAGGTACACAATCGGTTCAACCACACCCTTATTGTACCCTGTTAAGAGAAAGAACCATGCCCCATGTGCACAAAGAAGAACCGTGAATCTCATGGCCTTCCCAAAGGTGAACAACCTCCAATTTGCATATTTATCCTATTTTTTAATGGGGTTCAAGTTTTGGTGAAGAAGGAGAGTCTAAGAAAGGGGAAGTACGTGTTTTATGCACCCATGTGCATTGTTTGAAGAAGCCTGAGGCCTTGAAGAAGAATTTTTCCCAAAGAAAGGGTCATACCCATTCAGGTTGGAAGAAAAAAAAACACATGCACTTATGTGTATGATGTAAAAAAACTTGAACCAAGTGAAAAGTTAAGAGGAGAAGAATAAAAGGAAGAGAAAGAAAGAGGTTTTGTGTGTTATTAAAGAAACATACCCATTAAGGGTTCTCACATAAGAAGAAGAAGAGGTGAGTGCATGAATACATACATACACATGCATACACATGCATACACATGAATATGTGAAGAAACTTAAATAAAATAATAAAATAAGTGTGTGAACGTGTGTAAAGAAGAAGAATAAAGGAAGGGAAGAAGGGTTCAACCTGAACTCCATATGCATGGTCACATGCATTCATGAACAAGAGAGAATATTTGATTCCGATAATGCCATGTAGTTCGATATTAATTTCCTGAATAATCACATTGGTGTATGTGATTCTAGCCAATAAGGGAGAAGAAGTTTTAGTGCAATTGGTTGTTGCACTAAGAAGAAGAAAGAAGAAGTCTAGTGCAGTTGGTGTTGCACTAGAAAATAAGATAAAGAAAAAAGGAAGAATTGCTTGCCTACTGCTTTGTAAGTAATCAAGTGAAGAGAACTAAAGAGGACTAAGAGAAGAACCTAACTTATCAAGAAGGAAGAAGACTATCTCTATAGGAAGTATAGAGAACCATCTAGAGGCTGCAAGTTGTACTAGACCATCACCAGTCAAGGGAAGTGGATTGTTTCCCACCCCCTCCAAAGTGTAGGGACTCACACTGGCTAGAGGATTGTTTTCCTAAACACTCTATTGTAACAACATATCACATCATAGTGGAGAATCCATGAACAGGTCATACCCATTCATGGAAAGGATGTAGTTACTCTTATTGAGTGGTGAACCTTGTAAAAATAGCGTGTGAACATTTTTACTTCTTTCTATTATTTCATGGAACAAGTAAAAGAGATTAAGATAATCAAGATTGTAACAGGTCAAGAGGTATAAGGATAAAAAGTTGGAATTGGTTTAAAAATCACCAACACTGATTCACCCCCATCTCAGTGTTAGGAATATCCTAAAATGGTCCTCTCATTACCTTCTCATGAACCTATTCTCAAATCTACTGAAAGTGAAGAAACAGAAGTTGAAGGCAGTTTAGTGTATGTTATTGAATCCAATGAAGAAGAAGATGAAGAAGAAGAAGTTGGTAGTGGTGAAAGTGGTTCATAATTAGGAAGGGAAGAATAATATGAGCAAGTTGATAATGACGTTGGGGATGTAAATGATAAATATGGTGATAATGAAGAAAGTAGTGAAAGTTTTAGTGACAGTGAATCTAGTCATCCTGATGAGAATCTAGATGTTTTGAGTATGGAAGTTGTCAAAACTATTGCTGGCGTATTTGTTGAGGGTGTTGTTCAAGAAGAAAATGTTTCTCCATATGAACCTATTTCTCAAGTTGTATATACTATAAAACAAACTCTACAAAAGGAAAAGAAACCTAGGAAGGAAGTCTTGACTAAGGGGGAGAAATATTCCTTGAAAGCTAACATTGAGGGGGAGCCTCAAGGACCAGTTGCTCCAGCTAATGAGGAGAATCAAAATGGAAGAGTAAGGCTTGATACTCTTACTCCTTTGGATTTTGACATTTTGGTAGAATGGGCAAGGAATCCTTGTTATGTAGCCTTGGGATTGGATTATGAAGATTCTGATGATGAAGTCTTTTCACTTGTTTCAAGAGAACTAGTGGATGAAACCTCTTCTAGTGACTATGTCACTAAGTCCGATTTTGAACATTTCAAGCAAGAAATATGTGCCTCCAAAAGACATTCAGTACAATCTCAAATGAGTTATGAGATTGATGAATCCAGGAGAGTGAATACTGAGTTGAATGAAAATTTGAAAGAAATATGATCTATGGTTGATGGTGTAAAGCAAGATGGTGCCTCTAGTTCTACTTTTACCTCAACTAGTCTATCTCAAGATGATGCTACTTCAGTTTTAAAGATGGTGATTAAATAAATTCATCCAAATCTAATCACAACTACAGAAACAATTGTGATAAGAAACACAAAGCTCGAGAATGACATAAAGAAGTTAACAAATGGGATCAATGCCTTGACCACCTAGTATAGGAATACAATGGAAATTATCATGAAAGGACTTGATAATCTTGTTTCTCATTTTAAATCTCTCGAGTTTTCTAAGCTAAGAAAAGAAGTTCAGGAACTTACCACCTCTGCTCCACTTGCTCAGTTTCCCTAGACAGACTCTACAAAAATGGAGTAGCCCTAGAGGAAGATTTAGAGTAGGTTCACTCTCCAGAGCAGAACCAATAGATTCGGAAGAATTAGAGGTTATGAAAATTCCATCAGGACCAGCCCATGCTTACACGAGAAGCTTAGCCGGACAACCATGTGAAGGTGGAGAGCTACCATCATGATGCAAATGATGGGGAGGGTTAGTTCCTTGTAGTTATAGTCTAGTTGAATTCCCTAAGACCTTCAAGTCATGTAATGTCTCATAATCCTATAGTCCATGTAATATCTAAGACTACAGGCCTTGTAAGGGTTCCCCTTCATCCCTTTAAAGGGGGGTTATAAAAAATTAATAAAAAAGAAGGCCTTCGGGCCATTCGGGAAACCTTAATTGTCAGTTTCTTAGGCTTTATCTCAGATCAGACAAGTCATTACAGAAACTATTCAGCCTCAGATTCTTTCTCAGCATCGACCTTCCCTAGTTTCTAGAGTTCCTTAAGGAGTGCCACTACCTCCTCTCAAAATCCATTCATACCCTCCTTCTTCTCAGCTTAACCCTCGTGATGAACCATCCATTGATCCTTCTGATAAGGGGAAGGAACCCCTTGATCCTACCCTGTAGTGTGGAGTGATCTTTTTTTGATAGGTTTGAGTCATTATACCTTTTATTTTTTAGTGTAATCTTTTTATGAATACTATTTCATTGTTTCTACTGTTCTATTTTTAGTGTTCTTTTCACCTAACACTTTTTTCTAATCCTAAAAGTGGGAGAATTTTTTTAAGATTTATTAAACTTGGTAGAAAATTACTTTATTAAACATTATTAAGAGGTTAAACATTATTATGTGTTTATGAATTATTATCTCTGATACATTATTTTGATCTTATCTTGGATATATTATTATATGTTTACTTTAATCATTCTCTAATGTTACTTAATAATTCCATGAATTGTGATCATCAAAAAGGGAGAGATTGTTGGTCCATAGATGCTGTTGGACACTATATCTAACTATAATGGTTTTAATTATCACAAATCATGTCATATATTAACATATATCTTACCTCATGTCAAATCCTATATCATGTCAAAGCATTATCTTAAATATCAGATCATTTCAATCATATAACTATTTATGTGTGTTTAAGTCTAAACAAGCTTATAACCGATTATCTATGTGTAATTATGAGTATTACCATTTTATGACTTTGTTGATTTGTAAGACAAACAAAAAATATAAAATTACATAAGTATGTGTCACTGACACCGACAAATAGGTGACTCACCAATAGACATACAACTCACTAACAGACAGTTCAAACATGCATATGTTCTAAGTACGTGAAGTTGGTACCATTGGAACGACTACCCATTGCACATGACACTGATGCTGACGACTCACCATTGCACATGACACTGATGCAGAAGACTCACCATTACACATGAAATTGAAGCAGATGACTCACTGTTTCACATGACACCGATGCAGATGACTCATCTTTTCATATAACTCACCGTCACCGAAGACCTACTGTCAATTCCAAGTGACCTACTATTGCATGGTGCTACCAACATAGGGACTCATTGTCAGTTGATATGAGTCACCATTGGTTCAAATGTCTCACCGACAGAAGGAAATACTCACCATTGAATAAAGTCCCCAATGTAATGAGTCACCAACATATAGAAAAGATCGACATAATGAGACACCAATAGAAGGAGACACTGATAGACGAGTCACTGATAGACTGTTTAAATCTATATTTATTAATATTATTTCTAATGGTCAGATTTTTGTTATTTAATGACTCACAAACATAATTAATGCCTACTTGAAGACTTGAAAATAGATAGTACGATTTACAAGGTATCTCCACATGCACATTGTTGGGCTAAAAAGTTTAAAGAGGCATACAATCATGAGAGCAAAAGTGTGGATGAAAAGTATTGCATGCTGTGTGCGAGAGAGGCATACTGAAGAAAATCAACTCTCATGAAACCAATGTGAACCCAATACCTGAAAAGGAAGAACATACAGGGAGATCAAGAAATCAAGCTAAACCTGCTGAGCTGACCTTGAACATCTTTCGAATAAGAACCTAAACATCTCATACTCCTGGAATCTAGAACACAGTGGCTAAGACAATGTGTTTTGGAGTCAACTTCTAGAAGAGGACTTTAACTTCAAATCCACTTCATCAAATGAGTCCAGAGCTTCAATTCATAACACACAAAGACTTTTAAACCTTACTCTACATCTTTATCTCTGTTGTGTTCATTTATTTACATTTTGAGCAGTGTGTGCATCTGCCTATTACAGACACACGGCCCCCTGTATATAACTGTAGGATACTTGATATCATCAATATCACACTCCTTTTATCTATTTGTATCCCACGTAGAACTTTGGAAGAGGTCGTGTGTGGACTGTTTGTTTTTTTCCCATCAAGAACTGTGGTAGAGGTCAAGTGTGACCTGGAAAACCTTGTGTGCTATTGTGAACCCGATCCAGGGTGTGGATCAAACCGGTTTATTTATCTAAACTTCTTGGTGGAAAGTGATCACCAAGTGGAGAGGATTAAGTCTCATCTTGAGACTGAACCTCTTGTTTTATATCAACTATGTTTTTACCTTATATTTTTACTCTGTTTTTATCACATATTTCATAAAACTAAATTGAACTCTGATAGTTAGTTTAGTAAGTGTTTATAAAAACCAGTAGGTTAGTTTCAAAAGTTATATTAACCTTTATATTAGTATAACTGAGAACTAATCAATATTTTGAGAAATTAATTGAACATTCAAGACTCTTATAAATTCACTACAAACTGACTTAGATTATATTTTTTTAAATGGGGGAAATTTTCAAAGAACCAATATTTAAATAGAAATTTTTATAGATACTCAATTAACCCCCTCTTGAGTACTCTAATTAGGCCAACAGTCTGAAATGGAGAGCATCGTACTGTCCCCGAACTCTAATCAGCACATGCAATGATTCCTCTTCCATAATTCGGTGGAGAACTATAAGGCTCTTGAAACATATTTGCTGGAGGGTCTGGTGGTATCCAAACTACACATTGTGCTGATACACTGGAAGTGCTGTCAGATCAACCCTTCAACACCATTGATCGATGTACTCAAGGTTCCCATGGATCTTTGGATAAACCAACTGATGATCACATAGTTGATGAAGTGTTTCCCATATGATCTGAAAGAAATTCATGGACTGGACCTCTATAAGGGACTCCAATATATCAATGTTGAGAGTTATAGGTGGCCAAAAAACTATTGACACCTGGTCAGTATCTAGAACCTCCTAAAAGCCCTCTTGCTCAGAGGAAGGGACCTGTTTCTGATTATCCCAAACTCCAATCGATGCTGGTCGAGAGATAGGTGGCAACACCGATATGAATCGGTTCAGAGGCTATTTAGTCAGTAGAGGGGCCACTGCATGTTGAATCTATTCACTGCACACTAAGGCATCTCTTGGGGGAAACACCAATCATATCATCACATCCTTATAGGACTGAGTGTTTACCACTACCTCATACTCAAGGGTTGTGGTGCTCATATGTGGATAAATAGGGTACTCACCATCTGAAGGATTTATCCCATTCCTTATAAAATCTCCAACATCTTTTGTAGAGGTAGAGGGAATGGAAACTGGCGGCAATGAAGATGGATTCACCATGAGCCCTTATAAGGGAAATAAAACTTCCTCCACCTGCATGTACCTACAAAGGGATCTGGGGATCCTGTGGATCTCATATTCCTAGATGGATAAATTTAACTATTAGGATCCTTCCCAAACTCTGATAGTTGGGGTGGAAAACCCATTAACGAGTTGTCTATGTTCTCAGAATCAGATAGATCAATGAGGTCAATGTCAAATCGGTGTTTCCCATGATTTTTACTTTACCATAGAGTGTTCTCCCTTTTACCCCGAGATGGTTCTTCAGGGTAGGGTAAATCTTAAGCATCAGGAGGACCTTCATATTGGTTGAGTGTAACATGGGGATTTCCTCCTCTTTGGTTCATTGGAGCATGATAAATACCTTCATACTAGTTGTTGATAGAGTAGGGAGAACCTCTGATATGATTGGTGGGAACATAAGGAGGGACTTCATGTTGACTATTGAAAGAGCGGGGAGGACCTATTATTTTGTTGGTAATAATGTGGGGGAAACTTTAACATCCCATATCATCATTATGAGTCAGACCATAATGGTTGTTTGTGGTTCCAATGATTGACAGAGTCAGCCCTGCCTTCCTATGAGGTGGCTGGGGTATCACTACCAATTGGGAAAAAATGAATCCCTATTCGCCTATTGTAGGGATTTGGAGGGATGCTCCAGAAGTGGAAGGGTCCACTAGATCCATGGAATATTATGAATCTTGTTGAGGATTCTCTTGATCCTACCCCTAAAATTAGTTTTTGGTACTTTGGATTGGGTCCATCAGAGCAAGGGTAAAGGATATATGTTTTTTGTCATGAGGAACTGATCGTTACTGGCATTGACGAGGCTTGGTGGGAGTCCTCATTAGTGGATCCTAGGTAGTAGTCATGGTTATGGTGACTTGGGCATCCATCAACTCCTCGGCGTAGGAGAGAGAGTCATAGTATTGCTCTGGGAAGCAACTCCCAAAGTGGTCTGCCATCAGAATGGGAGGTAGTTTCCCCCTTTGTGGTCCTTAGGGGCAACAATTTTAGTGAGGTGCTAATGTCTCTAGGTCTTGGAAGACCATGTACCTTATGGTAATGAATCCCTTATATTCACATAAGAGCATGAGGGTATCAATAATCCTTTTTTTGTATGATCTATGAGGGTGAGATGGGGCGTTGGTGCTCAGTAGCTGAAGTCATAGAAGAAGTCATGATAGGGTTAGTGTTGTGTGGGGTTTCCACATCCGTATTTCTCCTACCCCAGTGCCTGCAAACACTGGGTTACTAATTTACCACTACATGAATCCTATAAGGAATGTGGATTTTTCCATCAGTCTAGGTACAAGGAAAGTGATTCCCAATTCCCTAGTGTCTTCTTATATTCTGAATATAGAGAGGGATCCACACTGACTATGTCACAGACCAAGGATTCCTAATTGCTAACTACGATAATTTTCTGGTGAGATCTATGCTAGGTCCACTGTTTTCTTGATGGGGCCTAGCACTAGATATTTGGATCTAATGGCATGCTGATCTGATGATTCCCCAATGCTACTAGTCCCCAATTTGAAGAGATGAGTTTCACATAATGTTCACCATTTCTATTTCTGATGCTTTCGCTGAGCCCACCTGTATATCGACACAGATGAACATGCTATATTTTCTATTTCCCCACATTCCCACTTTCCAAAGGAGATTGAATTTCATCACTTTCATCAGCGATGTTTACTCCTTTATTGAAATGGGATGATGGGATGTAGATTCCTCCTTCCATGGATTCCTCCTTGGAGATAATACCTAGTTCGTGCCTCCCTTAAAGATTTAAATCATGTTCATGAAACTCATTCTCAATTACATCTTGTTGTGGATACCTTTTAATAACACTGCTTCTATCTTGAAGGGATGAAACCTTCAGTCAGGATATTAGTCAATTCAGGCATCTCTGGGTATGTCTTGGTGTTGGGTGTATTGGGAATATGTGAATATTTCTCTTAGGAGGGAATCTCAAATGAGGAATCTTGGACATGGATCCCAAGGAATCCCATGTCAATCATGAGGTAATTAATTCCAGGGTCATAAGTATTCCAATTATAATAGGTTTAAGGTCTTGTGGGGATAGGTTGGGTGCATATTTAACATCTTTCATGGAAAATTTGGATAGATTAGAACGCCCTATGGAGGATAACCTAGAATTGTGGATCAGAACACCCTATAGAGGTAGATCTAAGAGGTGTGTCCCTAAGAGGGGAGATGTCACACCTGGAAGGTTTAATAATGGATCTAAACTCATATTTAGGTGGATTCAAAAGATTGATCAGAATGAACATTGAGATAGATCAGGGAGGGGTGTCCCCAAGAGGGAAGATATTACACCTGGAAGGTTTATTGATGGATCAAAATGTCCTATGAGGTAGATCCAAAAGATCGACCAGAACACCCCTTGAGGCAGATCAGGTAGGTGTGTCCCTAAGAGGGAATATGTCACACCTTGATAGTTTACCGATTGATCGAAACGTCTCATGAGTTGGATCCGGAAGATTGATTAGAATGGACCTTGATATTGATTAGTTATGTGTTTCCCTAGGAGGGAAGATGTCACACATGGATGGTTTACTGATGGATGATAACTCCCCTTGAGGCAGATCCAGAAGATAGACCAGAACTCCCCTTGAGGTGGATCAGGGAGGCATTTCCTTAGGAGGGAAGATTTCATACTTGTAAGGTTTACCAATGGATGGGTCAAAATACCCCATGGAGACAGACCCTAGAGATTGATCAAAATGATCCTTGTAGAAAATATGGGAGGTGTGTCCCTAGGAGGGAAGATTTAACACCTTGAAGGTTTACTGATGAATCAGAACGTCCAGTGAGAAATATATATAAGATTGATCATAATTACCCTTGAATAGATTAGGGAGATGTGTCCCTAGGAGGAAAGATTTCACACCTAGATAGTTTACCGATGGATCAGAATACCCCTTTAGGAAAATCCATAAGATTGATCAGAAATCCCCTTGAGACAGAACATGGATTTCTATCTTTAGGAGAGAATATGTCGCACTTTGATAGTTTAATGATGGATCAGAACATCCCGTGAGGTAGATTGAGAAGATTGACCAGGATTACCCTTGAGGCGGATCATGGATGTGTGTCCCTAGAAGGGAAGATGTCACACTTGGATAGTTTATCGATGGATCAGAATTCCCCTTAAGGACGATCCATAAGATTGATCATAATACCCCTTGAGGCAGATCCATAAGATTGTTCAAAATTATCCTTGAGGTGGATCAAGGAGGTGTGTCCCTAGGAGGGAAGATCTCACACATGTAAGATTTTCTGATGGATCAGAACATCCTATGAGGAAGATCCATAATATTGATATGAACACCCCTTGAGGAAGATTAGGGAAGTGTGTCCCTAGGAGGTAATATGTCACACTTAGATAGTTTAATGATGGATCATAACTCCCCTTGAGGTAGATCTAGAAAATTGATCAGAACACCCCTTGAGTCAGATTAGGGAGGCTTGTCCCTAGGAGGGAAGATGTCACACCTATAAGGTTTACCATTGTCGGGATTGACCCTCATAGAGGGTTACTACGTACCCTATTTTGAAGACAGGGATCAAAACCCACATAGTTTGATTCAATAGTTTAAGATCATGTGACATGATCAATCGATGTGATTTAACATCATGCGGTAAGGATGCTCGTGTCGTGAAAGGAGTGCCTATAATGGATGGTGTGGGGATTATGCATTGAAGTTACCCTAAGTGGGTAGGTGCGGGATCATCCCATGCCAATCAAACATGGGGTATCCTATGTTTATTACATAGGCTAAGACTACAGTTTTATGTCATGTGCTGAGAATGTTGTCATACATTTTAAAGTCACACCACTATGATGTGGTACTAGGCAGTTTTAAATCATGCAACTCAGATGTATGGGGACTCACTTCTCACCCCTTGGGATTATGTGACCATTAATCATGCGCCTTTGGGTGGGTCATGGCATTGTCACTACCATGGAGAATTTCTCAATAACGAGGTCCACGTTAGAGTCCCCATACTCAGAAGAAAAAGGGGTTAGAGTACCCATGCTCATAAAAAGTAGGTAAGGTAACATGTTCACTTTAGGTATAAGGGACATAAAGTGAGGGACTAGGAAATTTTTGCATGAAAAAGGGTTGGGTTGCATGAAAGAGTTGAGTGAATAGGGTGCTCTAGCATAGGGGTAGGCCATGGAGCCTTATGAAGTAGGTTCAAATAAGATCTGGGTTTCGTGTAGATCATGGTTACATGTAGGAAACTTTTGTTGTGTGCACCTGAACTATGTTAAGAGGAGTTATGTGAGGATTACTCAACCGGGGGCCAAGTAAAGTTTTGGCCCACAGGAGGTTTATCACACAAGATTATCTACCTTGGGTGTTTTATGTTGCACGCTATCATGGAAGAGGATTACTTTCATTCATGAGAGAGGTGTTTTGTCTTTCATAGAGCTTATCCTAGGAGGGGGGGGGGGTGAGCTTCTATTTATAGTTGAAATACTTGGTTGTGGGTGTGAAAATACTTGGTCATAAAAGGGACTTTGCACACGACTTCTTCCTTTGTCGATGGAGCTTGGCCACACAACACACCCAACTAGACGACGCCTTTGGTGCATAAAAGGGATTGCGTGAAACATTTATTTATTACACAAAAACCTTATATGTTTCATGTGATGGCCTTGGAAATTCAGTTTGCCTTGGTGGAAGCCATGGAAAATATCATCACCTTTAGTGTGCAAGGACTTTCTGCAGGAAATGAGGCCCTTGTGTGAAACCACTAAAACATGCATGCACCACACATCGACCCCGAAATGGTTCTTTGGGATGGGGTGCATGCTTGGTTCATCAAAAAATAGTTGTTTGAGGCTTTAGATGAAATTTCAGTGCCAATATAGATGGGGTTAAAACCCATAGAATGAATCATTATATAATGGAAACCCAACACTTTCTTTAGGTATATACTAATCAAAGTGCTTAATGGGTAAGAAAAAATTATGAAGATGATTGCTGATATTGACTATTATTACACCAACTATTAAGTATCAATGTCATCCATTATGAATAGAGTTTGAGTTATAAAATCTTAACAAAATATTAATACTTGATGATTTATGTGTTCTAATAATGTAAACACATTATAATATTTTGACTTTCTGAGCTTCTAAGTGGCACCACTTCTTGTAGGAGTTAATAGGTTTACCCCTTAGAGAGTTTATAAAAAGGATATAAGCACATGGCCATAAAAGTGATAAAAAATTATATGTTGGATGGAATGATCATTTAATGTATGATATCTCCATTTTATCTTTAATATTAGTAATTTTAATGTTTCGAAAACTTATAAATCTAAGAATAATTTGATATATTGTTACTAAGTAAAGGTTTAAATAAAAAGATACCTTTATTATATATAATGATTTATTTGTGATATGGAGAGTTAACCTTTAATAAATAATAAGGGGGATTTTTATGATTTTTTATATTAAATATTAAAATAAGTGGTACCATTTGAAAATGAGGAAGGGAATTAATTTTGGTTTTGGGATCCAATATTGGTTGTGAAGATTTTATTACCAAGTTCCTTCCCCTTTAAATAAAGGACTTGGGAATAATATTTTTCATAAAAA
The DNA here is from genome assembly GCA_963277665.1 of Viscum album. Lineage (NCBI taxonomy): Eukaryota > Viridiplantae > Streptophyta > Magnoliopsida > Santalales > Viscaceae > Viscum > Viscum album. The sequence continues at coordinate 1,783,347,048 of OY728157.1, forward strand.
TATATATTACAAAATTCTTTTCAAATTCTTTTTAATATATATTAGTAAAATGTTTTATTATATATTATATATATAAAAAAATAAAAAAAAATATTTTTTTAAAAAACTGACTATTGAAGAGATTAGTTTTGATAATTGGAATTTTAAATTTGAAATACAAATGACTTCTTCCTTATAAAATTCATGTTTTTTAGATCAAATAAAAACATATTTTGATCAAAATGGTGAGATTGAATCAGAGTGAATCAAATTTTTTTTTCTTTCTATAAATAAGTTGGATTTATGGATTATTTTATTTAATCTCCTTGATTAAAAATTCTATAGAAATATCCTTCCAACATCACTAAAGTGGGACTACTAAAAATTAGTGTTTTCCATTCCCAAAACCTTGGTGAAGTCCTCAAGGGAAATTTACAGTAAGAACCTTACACCAAAAAGTTGGGGTGGATCATGTTGTACCTCTCTCTCTCTCATGGTGTTTTCATGATCACAAATAATCATCATTATATCTAATGATTTAATTTAACATATTTTAGTTATATAATTAATATCTAAGTCTTGATATTAATGGATCCAAATGATGAATTTGTATGATAATAATGAAATATTTAATATCTTTGAATAATCATATTGGATGTGTTAAATACATAAATTTAAGATTCAAGGATATTTTGAAGTCATATAAGGAAGTTAGTATTCCATGGAGGTGTTCTAAAAGCAGAAATCAATGTTGGATAGCTGGTTTCATGTGGATAGTGGATTTAAGTGTGTAGAAGACCAACCGACTAACCAATGGAGTGCCATAGGCCAACCTGTGGTGAAGTTAGAAACTAAGAATCCTACAGGAGTGCCACCATCCAGATAGTGGAGGGGCATCAATTAGCTGGTGGGGGAATTCGAGTAGTAGTATATTCTAGGTAGTCCATTGGATACCCGGTGGAAGATAACAGTTATCTGATGATGTCATGTAAGCTAGTCTAAGAGTATATTAGTTGATGGTTAAAATGACTTTTTAAATCAGTCTTATTTAGATTCAATGCCCTCAGAAAATTCCAAAAGGTTCCTAGATCTTTTGAAGCTTATAAATAGAGGCTTCAGGTGCTTAGATATCTACATAGACAAACATATGAAACATATCTATAATTGAATCAATGTTGAATATCTAGAGATCTCTAATCCATTATCTCAAAGAGAAAATCTTCATTTCCAAATCCAAAAGGATCTCAAATTTCTTCTATATATCTCTCCACTAACTTGTTTAGTATTTCTAGAGAGATACGAGATCAAAATTGTAAAAAATTTGTTCCAAGAAGATCATATCCTCTCATCCCACCTTCTAACTTTAGTTTCATGCTATCTCTATAAAAAAACAAGGGAAATTGGTTTCTTTATTTCCATAAAAAAACAAGTGAGGATTGGTTTATTTCCATATCTATTGAAAATCAATGGAATCTTGGTTAATTTATATCTATTAAAATCAAGGGAATACATATATATATATATATATATATATATATATATATATCAATTCATGATGTGGATATGTAGGGGAACTTTGTTTACTATTGTTAAACTCCTTATCAAATTTTATTCACACTATGATTTATTTAACGCATTGCATGATCCTATACCAAAGCATATAAAGTTCATAAATTTGATACATCCAATATCCATTGTGCTTACTCTTTAATAAAATATGATATTAATTTTATAAAAGATTGAATTGATCAATTTATCTCTTTATCATATCAAAATAATTTTAGTTTGAATTTTTCATTTGTATTTATTGCTTTAATTTTTAAAATGAAATTTACCCGTCTCTTACCATACAATCTGAACAATAATTGGTATCAAAATAGATCTTTGTATTTATTTCAAAAATCATATTTTTTTTTCTAAAATTGATTTTAATTTTCAAAACCCTAGACGATTCCAAATTATGATATTTTTATAATGTCATCTTATTCCCATTATCCTATTTTTTATGAGACTAATTATTCCTATTGGAAAAATCACATGTCAACTTTACTTAGAAACATTAGTTATCTTTTTTGGAAAATGGTTATGAATGAATATATTCCCACTAAAGAACTATATGATAAATGGACTCCCAAATATATTTCCACTTTTTAATTTAAGGGAAAATCCATGAATGATCTTCATTTTGGGCTTGGAAGAAATGAATTTAATCACATATCTACTTGAAAAACTACCTTTAAAATATGGAAATTCCCAAAATTCACTCATTAAGGAACAAAAAAAAGTTAACGATACTTGGCTTGACATTTTTAGAGAAGATTTTTAAATATTTTCTATGCATATAAATGAATCCATTATTATTATGTTTACATGATTTATTGATATTTACAATGGTTAAAAGTCTCTTGGTTATGATTTGTCTATAGAAAATTTAGTAAAAATACCCAAAGTCACAACCATACAAGAAGAAAAAGATACGAATAAAATAAAAATTGAAGATCTCATCCGATTTTTCATAACATAGAAAATCACGATGAAACTCTAAATATTATAAGAATTAATGAAAGTCAAGGAAACCTTGAATAACCTAGAATTTAAGGTAATCAATGATTATGACTCTTTCAAACTTGACACTAATGATGAATGTGAAATTGAAAAGATTTTAAAAAACATGTTTTTTTAAATAATAATAAAACATCCTAACATGCTAGAAAGAAATATCAAATTGAAGTTCTAAAAGTTCTATGATATAAATGAAAAAATAAGGGTAATATTATACTATAATTCCACATATATAAAATTAAGTTAGAAAAGAAAAATAAAGGTAAAAAAATTCTTAAAGTTTAGACTTGGGGTGCTAGTGAAGACCCCATGGAATCAACTTACTCAAGTAAACCAAGTTTGAAATGTATCACAATTGATATTGAGGTAAGTATAAATTTAAATTCTAAATCTTATACCACCTCTTATTCCTACTCTTATTATTCTTCAATTCCCCAAAGTTATGGAGATTTAAAATATGTTTGTGATCAACTCAAAAATGGCTTTTATGAACTTTTTTTATCAAAAGATCTAAAAAAATACAAGAATGATATTAATGATAAAAATAAAACTTCCAATAAAAATTATCTTCTTTACAAAAGAAAAATATGATTTGGGTTTTAAATTAAAAGATCAATTGGATTCTGAAGATTTAAAATCTAAAATAAAGTATCTCAAAAGATCTCATTCAAAATTCACCCAATGTGGACAAAATCTTAACACAATCCTTATTTCTAAATGTGTTAAAATAAATAATCATGGTTTTGGATTTTAAAATAATACAAGTTCTTAAAAAAATACAACATTTTTAAAAGGTTTTTCTAAGAATAAAATTTACAAATATTTTTGTAAATATGAGTATCTTATATATGAGTGTTATTGTAAAAATTCTAGACATGGAAGAACTAAATCACTCCATCTTTATTCTAATTTTTTTAAAAATATAAACAATTTTGGGTTCCTAAATATTTATTATCCAATCTTATCTGACCTAAAATTATTTCATCTTCACTTTTTTTAGATAACACCACTAGACACAAAATTTGGGCACCAAAATGCACTTGAATTTTATATTTTGCAGGGCTATGCCTACAAGATTAATTGATCTATCATATGGTGGATTCTTAATGAAATTTGAATATGAAATATTGAAATGATTGATCAAATATTTCTATATTTATCTATTTTTTAAATGATCCAATTGAGGGGGAGCATAGATTTTACCTTTCAGGTAATGTTTTAGGAGGATCTACATCAGAAACAGTTTTTTGATCTTTTTAATTTTATTTTTTCATCTTGGACTTCATTTCAATAACTCTATCCCCTATCTCTATATATTATGAACTTTATATTTATTAAAAAATAGGGGTTATATTTTTAAACCTTTTTGAATTATATTTTTTTTCCATTCTTTATTTCACTTATTTTTTTTCAAAATTTATTTAACTTGTCTTTTTCAAAATTTAATTTTCTTATCCTTTTTCAAATTTTCTTTCTCTTATTTTATTATAATTTGAGTTAATGTGTTATTAAGTGTTTTATATTTGATACATATATTTCACTTTATGTTATAATAATATTTATTTTACATTCCTATTCTCTAATATTGTTTTTTTATTTTTATGATGATCTTTGAGTGGGAGATAGTATTATATCTTATAATTATTCTACTTTATATGAAATTATACTATTTATATAATCTTATATTTTGCCTTATTTTCTTTTTGATAACAATAAAGGGGTATAGACTTTTAGGTAAAATGGGTAACAAAATTTTTTATTTTAAAATGGATATATTTCTTGGTTTTTGGGAATAAGTTTGTTGCATTTTGAATATGTTTCATGAATAACTTGAGCATGTTGAATATACTAATATTTAATATCTTGAATTTCTTAGAATATATGTTTCCCCATTAGTTTAAACTTGATATATATTTTTATGTTAAGTGTTTGTGATCATAAAAAAATGGGATATTGTTATACCTTCCTCTCCCTCATGGTGTTTTCATGATCACAAACACTCATCATTATATCTAATGATTTCATTTAATATATTTTAGTTATATAATTAATCCCCAAGTATTGATATTAATGGACTCAAATGATGAATTCATACAATCATAATGACATATTTAAGATCTTTGAAGAATCATATTGGCTATTTTGAAGGCCCAGAAGAAATATTCAAGGATATTTGGAAGGCATGTAAAGAAGCTAGTATTCCATGGACGCAACACCCCTGTGTCACGATGCTGTTTATTTTGTATTATTTTATCTTATCCTGAGTAGTTAATAATTTTGGTTGGATGTGCGATGAAAATACATGTTTTAGAGGATTTTTGGAAGGATCATAGTTTTCTCACATGGTTAGTATTAATCGTGCGATGCCCGTGCAGGTGGGCCTGTCATTTTGAAAGAGCCATTTTGCACGACTTTTGAACAATTTTTCAAAATCGTATAGAGCTACCCAGAAGCTATTCCAGGCTTGGGGTGTTTCTGAGGTAAGGTGTATGAATTTTCCAAACTGTGTGTCTCCCTGGGAGAAACTTTACGAGGGGTTCCTAGCCTAGGTAGTGGCCAATGAAAGGTTGGTGCATAGTTTGGAAAACTATGCGGCCAAAATGTGCGACCTGTCCAAGTGTTTAATTTTTGGGTTTTATTAAAATAAAAACCTTAAAATTTAAGGGATTATCACCCACATTTATCCCCTATAATATTAGATAAACATTTGGAGCCTTGGAGGAGCTCCACCACATTCCTTCTCTTGATACTTGCCCTATCTTTGGTGTTTTTTCAAGCGGATCTAGGGTATTTCTTCTTCCTGTTCTCTCTAATTATCTCCCCCTCTCCTCTCTTAGTTTTGGATTCTACCATGAACCCTAGATCTATTGTGGTTTATTTTAGGGTTCCCAGTGGATCTCATGTTGGGGTTTTGGGTGTCTAGGGTTTATATATTCCATTTCTATCCTCATGGGTGTAGTCACCATTGAAGGCAACACGTTTTAAAGCATTTTGGATTGAATTATATTACTTCCAAGTAGGTGTTTCTATGAAATGGTTTCATATTGGAATTAAATGTTTAGTTGTGCTTTCTAAATTAATTTTTAATAAAAGTATGATTATGTTTGATTGCTTTGTGGTGATTTGAAACCATTTCATTATGTTTTGAGCTTATCATAAATGGTTTTTCATGTGGATTCCATGTTTTATTATTTGAAATGTAATGTTTAAATATGATAAACTTTATGTGAAATGTTTGTATTCCTTTTGAAATGGTTTCCTTGTTGCGCATTGGTTTTTGAGACTATCTTGGTTTTCAATGATTTAAACTATATTTTAAAGGTAGTTTGGTTTTAAAGTGAGGTGTTGACCAAAAAGTGTTTTAAAAAGGTTTTTTAGTGGATATAAAATAGTGTTTTGAGATTTTTTGTAATTTTAACCTAGTGAAAATTCGTTGATGGTTCTTTTAAAATGTTTTGATGGAAATGGATGAAAATTGGCCTTGTTCTGGATTTTCAAACAAGAAGATCCGTGTTGGGGGGGGGGGGGGTGGATTTGAAATTTTTTGAAGGTGTGAGAGATTTCCATAGTTTTCCAAATGGTATTTTAAAAGGTGTTTTATGAAATATGAAAGATATTGGAATCTCGAGCCATGTTTTTGTGTCAAAATAATAGTTTTCACTTTGGTTTTTAAATGGTGGTTGTGAAATACACCCCTTGATTCCCCCTTGACGTGTTTACCCATTGTGTGGGTTATTAATCTCTATGTGATTATTATTACTTCCCTTGTGTGGGAATATGTTTTTTTTATGCCATGGGTGAATTTTACATGTATTTATATTCACCATTGGGTGTTAGGAGTGATGGTGGATATAGTTATGCCTTGTGTGTTAAACATGGATCGTTTTTCCTTGTGCCTTACTTCTTTATTATTCATGGGAAACCAGATACTGAGTGGAAGATCTAATTTGTTCCTCTAGTTACTTCACAATCCTCTAGTTTTCTACCAATAATGTTAGGAAAAAAGGTCTAGGTGGGGGGTTTTTCATCATAATAAGGCTTGTGTGGGATAATTTTATGACTCATGGTTTGAAATTCAACACATACTGGTAGATAGTTTGTGATTGGTTTACTCTTATACGATTAGATACTTCACATGTTAGGAATCCCAATCTAGAGACCATGAAACATTCTATTTCTTAGTTAGTTATGATTTAGGGGAGTTTGATCTAGTTATTATTTGTATCATTTCCCCTGCTTTCATTTTCGTGACACCCTTCCTTGTATATGTTTGATATATTCCTCCTGATATATTTTTTCGATGTGTTATGCTTGACTCATGTGCATGTTGGGTTATTTATTTTAGAATTCAAGTTTTAAAAAATTTTGTAAAACTTATTTTGAATTTAAAGACTCTTGTGTGGGTGTTTTAAATTGGATTTCAAAATAGGTGTTTGGTTTAAATGGTGGATTCGGTCAAGTAAAGTATTTAAAGTGACTGTTTTCATTTAAATAAAATAAGTAGATTGTTTTCAGAAATGAAAATGTGTGCATATGGATTTTTAAATGGATTATGCTGGTGGTTTTGTTTTAAAAATGTGTGTGTTTGATTTTGGAAAATAAAGTGAAATGTGTTAAAAGGATGATTATGGAATTGTTTCATTTTCTATAAGATATATAGTAAAATCTTACCTTATAGATTTATTTTAAAAATAGAATTTATTAATTTACTTATGAAACATATAGAATAGTTTCGGAGGTTTCTGGTGACCGACTAGTCTTTTTAACTCACAAATATACATTCATGTCCCAGGTTCCTAGTTGGATCTAGTTCTGCTAATCATGGCTGATGTGGGGTGATTTGGGTAGTGGTGAGTAACCAGAGATTATATGGAGTTGGTTTAGGCTCATCTTGAGTTGGTTTATGATTGTTTCATTTTTGATTGATGTTTCATCTATTCTGCCTGGATATATATTTATTATTGTGTATTCCATTTATGTATAAGACAATGGTTTGGATCAGTCTAGTTGGTTATGACCTGTAAGCATTTTTATTTATTTTGGCTCTCATATTTATTTATTCTACTATTTCTATCTCTAGTATGGGTGAAATCATTCCCAAATAAATTTCTATGATACCCAAACACTAGTTACCATACAATGGGGATCAAGAATGTCCTTCATGCCTTATGAATGGTTGGTTCAGGTGTCACATTTGGTGGTAGCCCATGGTGGTTTGTTACAAAATTGTATCAGATCATTTTTATGGTATAAAGGAGATTAAGGTTATTAGAGCTTGATAGGTAAGAGTGGGAAGAGTCTATCTAGATATTACTCATATAGATCCTCAAGAATCTATGGGAAGTTAGGTTTTAAATTGTTAATTTGATTTTTTTAGCCACTTTCGATCTGAATTGTTAGTTTGACCCCCTTTGATTATTTAAGTGATATTGAGGATCACTCTTAGGTTTTAGGGTGGAAAGTCATGAGAACTCGATATGTGTGGTTAGAATGCATGTCTTGGGAAACCATGTGGTACCCATGCGGTTGAGTCTACCTCCTTATTAGAGTGTGATTCTTGGTCGACACACGGTTTCCCAACCCATGTGGCCAAAGCGTGTATAGAACTATTTTTCCCATTTTTCTGTTTGGACTCCTTTTGATTCTATTTTTATCCAAAAGTAATTTCCACTTATCAAAGGTGGATTGAGGAATGTTTTAATTCCTTTTGGATGTGGTTCTTTTGATCCTTGTTTGGATTATTATGCAATTCATCATGTGTTCTTGGTTTTGGAAAACATGTTTGGAAAACTAAGGGACTTTTTTAAAAGTATCATTTTCAAACTTGGTTTTGTGGAATGTTTTAAAAAATGGTTGTTTCCCTCAAGGAAGATGTTTTTAAAAAGGGAAATGGATTTCAAAGATTATTCTTCAGGTGATTTGTTTTCAAAATGAAATGGAATTTTGAAAGGTATTTTTAGTGTTATTCCTTTTTGGGGTAATGTGTGTGTGTTCCACCAAGGTTTTTTTTGTTTTTAACGTTTTTATGGATTAGTTTTCAAGCATAAACCCTGGTGAAGTGTGATTACAAAATTCCTTAGTGAAATGGGGAGGCTTAAAATGAAAAGTTATTTTTCTATGATTGATGTGTGTCTTATTTGAGGGATTTTTGTTTTGGATTTGATTCCTACCTTGAGGTGGAATTATTAGGTTTTTTTTCTAGGAATGAATTTATGATATTAATGTCTTGTTCTATTGTGGTTTCACCCATGAAATAGTCCAAAAAGTGTCTTTAGTTCTGGGGCCTACCAAGACTTCGAGTGGAGTGGTGGACATGGAACCTTCTTTGAGCTTAGGAAGATTTATGGGTGAAAGATGTTGAGAGATTTATTATCAATTTTAGCCATGTTTAGTGGGAATAAATGGTACCTCCTCTACCGTGAGAGGGTATGTGTTGAGAGTTTTTTAGTATTTCATTTTTCTAGTTGTTCTTTCCTGAGGTTATGAAAGTATAAAAAGTTCTTGATCTTTTGATCTTGCATTAGGGTGACCAGTTATTAGAGAATTACGTCAATTTCTTTTTGAAGTTGGTTATATTTTCTTCAAATATGGTCATCAATAATTATGAGAAAGCTAATTCCTTCAGAGGTGGTCTTCAGCTAGATATTGGTTAAGATATTCTTACATCTGATGTGACATGTTTTTAGGAGGTTATAAATTTGGCTATTATAATGGAAAATAACTAGTCTAGGAAGCATGTGGTGGTTCATTCCTTAGTTTAATATAATGTGCAGTGGAAGCTTGGTGGGAATAAGGATAAACTAGTGAGTAGGGTGCAGGAGTAGGATGATTCATAGATTGGGGAAAATAATATTTCTGAGGGAAATAAGATATCACTCATGTTCTTTTAGTGTGGGGATATGGGGTATGTTAATCCTTCCCATCTCAATTATCCTAAAGTTTCCTCCATTATATCCATTTGGGTTATCTCTATAAGTTTTGTAAGTTGGGTTTTTGGAAGAGGTCTTGGGTGTAATAATTTTTAGGATGTATTTTTAGAACCTTTAATTCGATGGTTATAATTTTGGTATTGGATCTTGGGTTGTGGTTGTTTTAATATTTCAGATGGTTCATTTTTAGAGATGTTTCTTGTGAATATTGTTTTATGACATTCCTGGTTTCATTTTTTGGTTGGATGTGGGTTCTGTTTGATAAGCCTCATTATTTGGGTGAACCTTTCTAGAGATTTTTGGTCACTACCATTCACTTATTTTGAGCCTTGATGGTTCTCATTTTTTTGGAAATGAGAAGAAACATGGGTAGATGATTGGATAACTTGGGTGAGTGTTTTACTAGTTGATTTTGGTATTCTAGCTGGTGATGACCATGGCTTTTTGGATACACCATGTGAGGTTGATCCAGGTTTTGACCATAGGTTATCCGCATGTATCATGACCTGAGGTGTGAACTCATGTAATTCATTTTAGGATTCTCATGGTTTATATTCCTTCCTTTGAGTTGGTAAGTTCTTTTGGTTTGAAAGTAACTTTGTTTAAGAGGGAGTTTCTCTCATGGTTGTTCAGTTGTTCGAGGATGAATTTCCCAATAGTTCCATTTAGTGAAAAAATGTTAAAGGAACTCTAAATGGTGGGGAGACCATGTTAGAGGAACTCTAAATATTGGGGAGACCATGTTAGGTCTCCCATGCATCATAGGACTCCTTGCTTGAGGATATTGTTCCAGTTGTGCTTAAAGACATTTGGTAACCTTGGGGTTGATTGGTTTAATCATTTTGAGGATGTTGGTTTTTGGCTTGAGGTTGATTCACATTGAGTGATTCTTTGGGTTAGTTCCTCTTTGGATATACCAACCTTTCTTACATATATTTTTTGACTGTGGAATTTTGGGGGAATAAAGTGGCATAGTGAGGAGTTTGTGAAATCCCCTATTTCACGATGTTGTTTATTTTGTATTATTTTGTCATTTATTGAGAATTTTTGAGTTTCAGTTGGTTTTAGGCTAAAAATTAAAGTTTTTAGAGGGTTTTTGGAAGGTTAATAGTTATCCTTCATGGTTAGTATTAACCATTTGGTTCACATGTGTCTAGTCTTGTAATTTTGAAAGATCCATTTTTTATGGCTTCAATATGGTTTTTCAAACTGTACAGAGATCCCTAGAATCCCTATTGGGATTGGGGTGTGTATGAGGTGAGGCACATGGTTTTTCCTAATCACGAGGTTCCCTAGGAGAAACTGTGTGAGGGGTTCCTATCCTAGGTAGTTTCCAATGCACGATTGGTGCATAGTTTGGAAAACCATGCAGACAAACCATGTGACCTATCTAAGTGTTTATTTTTTAGGTTTTCCCAAAATAATCCTCTTCAAATTTAAGGGGTTATCACCCCTATCACATTGACTGACCCTTGGGAGACTTTTTGGAGATCCACCACCTTCTTTCTATTTATACTTTCCCTCTCTTTGGTGTTTTCCAAGTGGATACAAGTTATTTCTTCCTCCTTTTATCTCTTCTTCTCCCCCCTCTATTCTCTCTTGGTTTTGGATTCCCCCATGAACCATAAATCTATTGTGTTCGATTTTAGGGTTTTATTTTCATATAATGTTGTATTTTTGGGTGTCTAAGGTTCATATATTTTGTTTCTATCACCGTGGGTGTGGTCTCCATTGAAGGAGTCATGTTCTGAAGCATTTTGGATTGGATTCCGCTTCTTCTAGGTTGGTGTTTCTATGAAATTGTTTCATCTTGGAATTAAAAGTTCACTTACGCTTTCTAAATTCATTTTTAATGAAAGTATTATTATGTGTGATAACTTTTTGGTGATTTAAAATAATTTCATTATAGTTTTATCTTGGAATAAAAAAATCTTCATGTGAATTACACGTTTTATTATTTGAAATGGATTGCTTAATGGTGATAAGCTTTATGTGAAATGACTGTATTCAATTTTGAAATGGTTTCCATGTCGTGCATTTCTTTTTGACCCATATTTTTCTTTTAATGAGTTAAAACTATTTTTTAAAGGGAGTTTGATTTTAAAGTGAGGTGTTGACCTCAAAGTGTTTTAAAAAGGAGTTATTTAATGATTTTAAAATGATGTTTTGAAATTTTTGTGTGATTTTCCCCTTGTGAAAATGCCTTGATGGATCCTTTAAAATTATTTGATGGAAACAGATGGCCTTTAGACTTATTTTTTATTTTCAATGAAGAAGACTCATGTTGGGGGGGGGGGGTGGCCTTGAAATGTTTTAAAGGTGTGGGTGAGTTCCATTATTTTCAAAAAGGTGTTTGGAATGGTTTTTTATGAAATTTGAAAGGTCTTGGCATCCTATCCATGTTTTGGTTTTAAAGGTATTATTGGTACTTGGTTTTTTAAATGATGGTTATGAAAGACACCCCTTAATTCCTCCTTGATGAATTTACCCTTTGCGTGGGTTATTAATCTCTACAAGATTCTTGTTTACAACCTTGTGCAGGAATGTACTTGTTTATGAAATGGGTGCATTTTATATATGGGGATATTCATCAATGGGTGTTAGGAGTGAGGGTAGATATAGTTATTCCTTATGTGTTAGACTTGGATCATTTTTACTTGTGCCTCACTTCCTTATTGGTTATGGGAAACCAAGTACTAAGTGGAGGATCTAATTTATTACTCTAGTAGGTTCACATGCCGCTAGTTTCCCACCACTCATTCTATGCACAAAGGGCTAGGTTCAGGGTTTATCATTATAATGATGATTGTTTAGGCTAATTAGATGACTTGTGGTTTGATATTCAGTGAATGTTGGTAACTAGTTTGTGATTGGTATACTCTTATATAGGTAGATGCTTCACATGTTAGGAATAATAGGGTAGATCCCATGAAACATTCAATTTCTTAGTCAATTTTTATTATGGTGAGTTTGATCTAGTGATTATTTGTATAATCTCCCCCAATTTTATTATTGTGGCACCCTTACTTGTTTATATTTGATACATAACTTGTGATATATGATGATAACTTATCATGCTTGACCCGTGTGTGTGTGTTAGATTGTTTTGTTTGGGATGTGAGTTTTCAAAAATGTTGGAAAACCAATTTTGAATTTAAAGACACCTATGTGGGTGCATTAAAGTGGATTTAAAAATGGGTTTTTTGGTTTAAATTGTGGCTTCATTTGGAGAAAGTATTTAAAGCATTCATTTTAATTTAAATAAAATAGGTGTGTTGTTTTTAGAAATGGAAAAGTGTGCGTGTGGATTTTGAAATGGATTAGGATGGTGGATTTGATTTCAAATCACATGTTTTCAGTTTTGGAAAATAAAGTGAAGTATTTTGAATGGATGATTATGTAATTGTTTCATTTACCAAAATATATATTTTAAAAGATTAATTTATAGATTTATTTTCAAACTAGAATTTATGAATTACTTTATGAAACATATTGCATAGTTTTGGAGGGTGGTAGTGAACTAATGGGTTTTTTAGCTCATGCCTATACATTTTAGGTACCTGGTTCCTAGTTAGATTCAGTTCTGTTCACTATGGCTGATGTGGGGTGAGTTTAGTTGTTGTAAGAAACTAGAGGTTGTAGGGGGTTAGTTTGATCTCATCTAGATTTGGTTTGCGATTGTTTCCTTTTTTGTTAATATTTTATATGTTCTTCCTGGATATATATTTATTCTTGTGAATATAGTTTATGTATAATCAAATGGGTTGGATCATCCTAGTTGGTTATGACTTGTTGGAATGATTATTTATTTTGGATCTTGTATTTAATTATTCCATTTTAATTTAACTATAGTTTGAGAAAAATTGTTCCCAAAGGGAATCATATGATGCCTAGAAAATTATTTCCATATTTTGGGGATTAAGAAATCCCTTAGTGCCTTGTGATGGGTTGGGTCAGGTTCCGGGTTTGGTGGAATCCCAGGACAGTTTTTTACAATGGATGTGTTCTCAAAGAAGCAGGCTTCACTGGATAGCCGGTGCCATGTGGATAGTGGTTCTAAGTGTGAAGAATACCCACCAGCTATCCAGAGGTGAAGGCAGAAGCTTAGAATCCTTCAGAAGTTTCATCGGCCTACTGGTGGAGGAGCACTAATTAGCTAGTGGGGGAATTCTAGTTGTAGTATATTCCAGGTGGTGCATCTACTACCCAGTGGTGTCGAGGTAGCTAGTTCAAGAGTGTATTAATTAATGGTAAAAATTAATTCAAAATCATCCTTATTTAGCTTCAATTCCCTTAAAATATTATACAATGCTCATAGATATTTTTAATCCTATAAATAATGGCCTTGGTTGCTTAGATATCTACACAAATGAACGTGCGAATCTACTCTCTGATCGAATCAATGCCAAATATATCACGATCTATAAGACTTCCTCTTAAAGATCCAATATACATATCTAAACCTAAAAGGATATCACCTTTTATCTCAATATTTCTCTTCTATTTTGTTTAATATTTCTAGAGAGACATGAGACTAAAATTCTAATAGATTTTCACTAAGAAAATCATCTCTTCTCATCCCATATTCCACCTTTAGTTTCTTTCTATCTTCATTAAAAAGTAATGGAAGTTGGTTTCTTGGTATTTTCTTAAAAAATAAATGGAGAATTTGTTTCTTGATATCTCCATTAAATATCAAGGGAATCTTGGCTACTTGACCCTATTAAAAATATAGGGATATATATATATATATCTCAATTCAAGGGGTGAAGATGTAGGGGTACCTCGTGTGATGTTTCTGAAATCCTTATCAAATTATATTTGTTATCTCATTTATTTTAAGCATTGCATCATCCTATATTGAAACACATAAATTTCATAAATTCAATATGTTTGATATCCACTGTGATTACTACATAATAAACTTTGATATTAATTTCAAATACAAATAGAATTTATCACTTTATCTCTTCATCATGTCAATATCATTTTATTTTGATTTTTTTGTTTGTATTTATTGCTTTAATTTTTAAAAGGTAATGCACTCTCCATATTTACATCTACTCAAACCAATAAATCAAACCCTTTTGGACAGTGAACATCATTTACACATCAAGGTTTACAATATTTTCTATCTTCTCTAATTTTCATATTTTTATTTATTTATTTAATTGTTTATTTGTTTTACTATCATTGAATATAAATTTATAAATAGAATAATTATGATTAATAATAATAAATTTAGAATATCTTTCTTAGATTTGAATGGTGAATGATAATCAGTTGGACTGACCAACGTATATTTGAATTTATGTAATTTTTTTTGTAATTTATAATAATTATTTTTAATTTTCTTATCGAAAACTTTCACTACTACCAAACTAGCCTTTAATAATTATAGAAATGGCCTTTATCAGTGCCAAAAAAGTGCTGAAAATGTGAGTGACATTAAAAGCCTATGAATTTTTGTAACAGCCCAAGCTTCCACGGTACGTTTTCTTTTAAATAATGCAATAGCTTGCATTGTACACAACTTCGAGATTCTAACACACCACGACCAATCAAACTAGCCGTTATGAATAATAATAACAAATTTTTGAAAGTTTATAAATTTTATTTTAAAAAATGAAATTCATTTTTTAATTTTTAATATTGAAATTAGCTAAGGGTGAATTTTTGGTATTTTTCGAAAAACTTTCAATTTTTGATGAATAGTGAAAAACACTGCGTTATCGGTTAAAACCGAATTTTTATTTAAATAATTATTTATTTTATTTAAATTTGTTTTAGTTAAAAATAGATACATAATACCTATATAAGTTAAATGTAATTCATTGGAGTCATTTTATAATAGGTTTAGATATATAAAAATTTTATTTAACTTTTACAGTCTTTTACCCACCTCCTAGGAGCATTTACAAATTTGCATAAAACTTAATTTTACTGCTTCTGTGAGTTGAATTTCAAAACTCCGAGAGACATGTTTGATATTATTAAGTAAAATTTGGGTCAATAAGATAAAAATAATTTTTGGTGAATAGTAAATTTTGACTTTTACTTACCACGATTAAAAGTAAATAGGGAAATTAAAGGGAAAAATGATATTATTATTACCCTAAAACATGTCCTAATTATATTGGATAAGTGTAATTCGACCAAAAACAATATTAGGAATAAAATATTTTTCTTTAGGTCCACTTGGATTATATTAGGACATTTATTATTATTTTATTTAAAGAAGAGTTATAAGAGTTAAAATCAAAGTTTAATAACTAATATTTTTTAATATAGGTTTATACATAAGATAAATTAGATTATAAATATTAATTATAAAGATAAAAATATTTCATACATAATAGTATTTTATTTATAATTTTTAGAAATTAAATAATTTAATTTATTTATGACACAATGATGATGCAGTAATTACCTTATTAATTAAAGATTGAAATAATTAATATTATAAATATCCAAATAAATGTAATTTGAGACTTTTTATGAATTAAAATTATTTTATAGGTTAATATGACATGTTAGGATTTATTTAATTAAATTTTTTCTAAGTAATCATGCTGTAATGATTTTCACAAAAATAAATTACCAAATACTATCAAAATTGACATAAAAGAGTTTTTAAAACGAATATTATATTATTAATTGATATTATATTCCTAATAATCTAAGGTTATTTCAAAAGACTTATATAATGATAGGTGTATCATTAATGAACTACTTGGGGTTCTCTTGGAAGTTTATAGTAAGTTTATTAACCATATAATATAAAAATACAAAGATACATGGTAAATGTCAAACTAATTAACTAAGAGTTAAATCTAAAAGATAAGGTTCATATAGTGACCCAAACCTGTCTAAAACCTATTGGTTGAGTGGTTTTCTACCTATAACCACATTATACTCTAAATAAATTATTTTGGAGCAATTATAAACCGAAAATGATTTTATTATAAAATAATATTTCAAGCTTTTCCTAAAGTGACCCTCACCTCTCTTATAAAAGAGCACTCCCCCTTCTCTCTAATTCACACCTTCAAATCCATTTGTCTTGGCAAAAAACTACCCAAATATCCTCTAAACTGTCCTCCATTAATCCTAGAGGCCTTACTTTAGTCAGAAAGTTAACCTAAGGATCCCTTTTGATCAAATCAAAAAAAAAAAGAACCCGAAGAAGAGGTAAATATTTCATCACCTCTTTCAAGTTATTTTCTTCTTCCACTTCTTATTTCTTTGTTGTTTCCATTATAAAATAATAAATATAGTATATTATATATACTGTGATGTTATTATAAATATGCTACAACCATATTCATTATTCTATCCATCCTATTAATGACATGTCACTATACGTGCGTACGTACGACTTACCATCTCCACGTCGTGGTGTAGTTGTTATTCAATACATTATTATTTCTATGGGTATAATAATGATGTATAATTGATTTAAATAATAAATATATCATGATAATTATTCTTTATATATTATATACCATCCAATTATTTAATATTTTAATATCAAAAGAATGATATTGTCACTTGTGCGTACGTACGGATTACCGTCTCCACGAACACGACAAGATTCATTCCCCATCATATCCATTCAAGAATAATTTTTATTAGATGATTAAAAATAATTTTTAAAGAATTAATATCATTATGAATATGAATAAGATACATCCTATTCATAATAAACATTACTTATGTAACAAAGCATATAAAGGAAAACGAATCAATTAACACCCGAAACGATGATAATACTAAGATATTATTAATAAAGCAATGTTAAAATATCATATATGATATCATATTAATGTATATGATTATTTTATAATTTAATAAAAATTATTTCACCAATACACAGGAGTTTAACCTACCCTTGACCAAGGAAAAGTTTAAGGTAAGGGTTAATTTCACAATCTCTTCATTATCTGAGGTTGTTTATACGTAATTATCTACTGGGACCTCTTTATCATCCACATCCATGCTTCTTAAAAATGTATTTTAAAACATTTTTACTACTTACTAGACTATAAGTTAAAGTCATTTATACCCTTATTTGACCTTATGTGTTTTTAAGGGAATCTTTCCGTCGTTTTCCAAACAAGGCACTTTATGACCTTTTCGAAAAAATTAAGGTAAGAATGTTTTTTTAACTTATACGGAAGGTGCGGCTATTTTCCACTGTTAAAAAAACATTGAAGCTTCCCTTACAAGATTATAAGAATATTTTTTAAAATGTTTTCTTTTATAATTACATGAATTTTAAATGATTTCAAAATAGAAAGATATATTTCTCTAAAAAGGTTTTGATTTCATCTATGTCAACATCCTTTGATGGATTTTAAGTTTATTTGAAGTTGATTTATTATGATACCAAACTTACATATTGCATTGAATTTTTTGTGATATGTTTTACTTTGGATGTGTTATTTTATACCATTCATGGTTTATGGATAAATTATTGACATTTCGTATGCTAGTTTCGATATGAATGTTTATGTTATGTTTAAACCCTTTCATATGAGGAATGAATTGGACTTAGTAAGTGAAAAGAGGAGCTTGATACAACTCCTCGATGCATCGGTAGGTCTCATGAGAAAAACTAGTGTCTTGGAATAAGGACTTGACAAAATCTTATTTGTAGTCTTGGCACAAGGCCTTTACTATGTGGTTATGAAAGTCTAGCATTATGCATTCCATCATTATGAAAGTGGCTATTTATATTGCATGTGATTATTCTACTAGTAGAATATCCATGTGAATAAGTAAACGACATTATTTTATTTTATATTTTCCATATTATGCTGAATTTATAGTTTAAAAAGATTTTGTTTTAGTCTTATATATTGCCTTAAATGTTTATGCTTATTTATGAAAGTTTCTGCTATATTGTTATCCTTACTGAGCATCTGAGATCACCCCTTTCTATGTTTTATTTTTCCCAAGATGCGAAGAAGTATATTATGACTGACCTGTAGGGATAGTCTATGGGATCTCAGTGTTGTCTATGGAAACAATGTTGTTGTAGTCTTCCATTTTATGATGTAATGTAATCCTTATGAATATATCTAGAACTTACAAGGCTACTAAACTAATCGCTCTTTCGAGACTTGATCATTTGTGATCATGCCAATGATACGTAGTAATGCACCAATTCTGGGATTCTGGGGTCTGGGTGTTACAGTTAGTATCAGAGGAAGGTTTAGTAAAAACCTTGGAATATAGATTTAGATAAAATATGATTAGATCACATCAACCTAATATAGACTTTGAGGATTAGTATAGAAGAACTTCCTAGAATTTTGGTACTGTAGAGATTTTTTGAGTTTTCCAAGAAATACATCCCTGTTTGGATATGAGCAGGTAGAGGCAGCTCTGGAAAAGATATACCTGGGGGTAAAACCTAAAAACACAACTTTGAGCTAGACTCGAATGAGAACTGGTGCACGACAACGGGCCTTGCTGCACTTTTAGTTACGACACTCCTGGGGGATATGCTTAGGATAATTCTCATTTTCTTTAAAAAACATTATGAAGGGTTTATGAGTATATAATTTCTCAAATAAAACATTTTTATGATTATGGATTATATCCATAAAATATTCAATTTATGTGAAGTGTTTTACAAGTATGGAATTATGTATTGCGATTTATAAACTAATCTAGTGTCTGCCATTGTTTAGAAATGGCGCCTAGTGGAAGGAATAGAAACTGTATCAATGCACATAATCCATTTAGGTATATACCTCATACTCAAGATAATTATAGTGGAGATGGTGATTCAACTGGTGCTAATCAACTTATCACAATAATGGGAAAACTCACGCAAGTTATGAATAATAACCTTACCCGTATGGATCACCCTGATCCACAAAGCGGAGGATCAATATTAGACTGCTTCATGAGGAAACAACCACCAATATCCAATGGGATTACAAATCCATTAGTAGATGAGAAATGGATAAGTTACTTAGAGAAAATATTTCATTCTTTGGGAAGTAGAAAAATGGAAAAAGTTGTCATGGCAGTTTATCACCTCACAAGAGATGCAGATCAATGGTGGTCATTGATTCAAAACACAAAGGAAGATGATGAAGTATCAAATATAGACTGGAGGGAGTTTAATGATATTTTATTAGAAAAATACTTTCCTCATGACCATCGAGCAGACATGGAAAGACAATTTCTGAGTCTGAGGAAAAAGGAGGATGAGAATGTCGCAAAGTATGAGGCTAAATTTATAAGGTTAGCAAGGAATGCTGCAGATTATATACGTAACCCAAGAAGTAATATTGATCATTTATTTGATGGGTTAAAATCATTTCTCCATCGAGCATTAGTCTCACAATCCTTCTCATCGTACGAAGATATTGTCTCATGTGCTATCAAGATAGAAAAAGAATTCTCTAAGTCTTACGGCTTTAAAGCAATGCAAGAGAAGAAGAGATATTATGAACACTCTGGAAATAGAAATAAGGGGAAGAAGGGAAAAGTTGAATATCCATCCTGGAGTAAATGTGAGAAGAACACCCTGGTACTTTCCTAAAGGTAATGGGAGTCTGTTACAAGTGTGGTGAAAAAGGCCACCAAACTCGTGATTACAAGGGGAAGAAAGAGGCTGTTAATGTTGAATGCTACAATTATAGAGAAAGGTGGAATTATGAAAATAAATGTCATAAGCGTCAGGGAAACTTACCTCAGAAAAGGACAAGGGATCAAGACCAAGCTTATTCAATCACTACTACTGAGGTTGAAGCTCTGAAATACGTGGTGGTAGGTAATTTAATGGTTTCCTCAAGTTTAGTAATTGCTTTATTTGATTCTAAAAACACTTAGAAGAAATGAATTATATGGGAAGTTTAGAAAGTGTGAATTCTAGCTTCCAGAGATTTCTTTTCTTGGACATATTGTCTCTAAGGATGAAATATACATTGATCCTTATAAGAGAAAAGAAATACAATAATGGACAACACCAACGAGTATAACCGAGGTATGTAGTTTTATTGGTTTAGCTGGTTATTATCGATATTTGGTCGATAAGTTTGCCCGATTGGCTAACCTATTAACCAAGATCACATGTAAAGGGATTAAACTTGTTTGAAAAAAAGAGTGTGGATAATGTTTTGAAGAACTGAAGAGAAGATTAGTCAATACTCCTATCTTTACTCCCCCATTGGGGAATGATGGGTTTGTTATTTATAGTGATGCTTCAAAAAAAGGACTTGGTTGTGTCCTCATGCAGAATGATAGAGTTATTGCCTATGCATCCCGACAGCTAAAAATTCATGAGAAAAACTATCCCACTCATGATCTTGAGTTAGCAGCTATAATATTTTCTTTGAAGACATGGAAAAACTATCTCTATGGTGAAAAATGTGAGATATATACTGATCAAAATATTTTGAAGTATATTTTCTCACAGAAGGAACTCAACCTGAGGCAAAGGCGATGACTTGAACTACTCAAAGATTATGATTGCACTATACACTACCACCCAGATAAGGGAAATAAGATGGAAGATGCTTTGAGAAGAAAGGATCATGGAGTTTTGAACAAGATGAGAGTTGAAAGAGACCCTATTTTCATGGATCTAGTGAAAATGGATATGGGAATAACCATGGAAGGTGAAAAACCAATGCTTTTTCAAATGGTTTCCAAACCATATTTATTAGAAAGGATAAAATGTTCTCAGGATAATGATGAGGAGTTTCAAAAGAAGACTAAAGCTGTGAATGATGGGAGATTGAGTGAATTCGTGTATGAAGATGAAGTTTTGAAATTTGGGAAGAGAATTTTTGTTCCCGATATACATGATCTAGAAAGGGAATTTTTGGATGATGCTCATAGTTCCAATTTCTCTATACACCCTGGTAGCACCAAAATGTATATATATTTGAAGGAACATTTTTGGTGGGAAAACATGAAGAGGTAGATTGCTGATTTTGTGTCAAGATATATGGTTTGTCAACAAGTGAAAGCTAGTAGGCAACAACCTGGAGGAGTCATGCAACCTCTTCCCATACCTGAGTGTAAATGGGATAATATTACGATGGACTTTTTCATGGGGCTACCAATACTCCTAGAAGGAACGATGCAATATGGGTCATTGTTGATCGTCTTACCAAGTCAGCACATTTTCTTGATATAAGGGAAGATTTACCACTTGAACGTTTAGCAAGACTATATATTAATGATGTTGTAAGACTTCATGGAGTACCAATATCGATTGTTTCTGATCATGATCCCCATTTTACATAAAGATTCTGGAAAAGTCTTCAGAAATCCCTGGATACTGAACTTCGTTTGAGCACTGCCTACCACCCCCAAACTGATGTACAATCAGAACAGACTATTGAAACCATAGAATACATGTTGAGATCATTCTCACTTGAATTTTAAGGTATGTGGGATCAATATTTAACTCTGGTAGAATTTTAATATAATAATAGCTTCCATTCAAGTATTCAGATGACACCATATGAAGCGTTATACGGAAACAGATGTCGCACACCAACTTGTTGGGATGATGTTGGTGAAAGAAAACTCGTAGGCCCATAACTTATTGGGGAAATGATGGAAAAGTTGAAGGTTATCCAAACCCACATCAAAGCAGCTCAAAGTATGTAGAAGATATATACTGATAACCGAAGGAAGGATTTGTAATTTCAAGTAGGAGATCATGTTTTCTTGAAGGTATCTCCATGGAAGGGAATTATACGTTTCGGTAAGAAGGGTAAATTGAGTCCCAGGTACATCGAACCTTTCGAAATTCTAGAATGAATTGGGGGTGTAGCTTACCATTTGTAAATTCCACCAAGTATCTCCAAAGTTCATGATGTGTTCCACGTATCACAGTTGAGAAAATACATGCCTGACCCAACGCATGTACTCACTTATGAGGAATTAGAACTGGAACCCGATCTGTCTTATTGCGAAGAGCCTGTCAAGATTTTGGATACCAGAGAACAAGTGTTGAGAAACAGGAAAACTCATCTGGTAAAAGTTCTATGGAGAAATCATAAGATGGAAGAGGCGACATGGGAACCTGAGGAACTTATGATGAAGAACCACCTGAATCTTTTTATGTAGTAATATTATAAAAATTTTGAGGACAAAATTATTTGAAGGAGGGTAAAATGTAATATCCCAAGCTTCCACGGTACGTTTCCCTTTAAATAATTTAATAGCTTGCATTGTACGCAACTTTGAGATTCTAACACACCGCGACCAATCAAAATAGTCGTTATGAATAGTAATACCCAAAATTTGAAAGTTTATAAATTTTATTTTAAAAATAAACTTCATTTTTGAATTCAGAATATCAAAATTAGCTTAGGGAGATTTTTTTTTTATTTTTCTGAAAACTTTCAATTTTAGATAAATAGTGAAAAACACTGCGTTATCGATTAAAACCGACTTTTAATTTAAATAATTATTTATTTTATTTAAATTTGTTTCTAGTCAAAATAGATACATAATACCTATATAAGTTCAATGTAATTCATTGAAGTCATTTTATAATAGGTTTAAATATATAAAAATTTTATTTAACTTTTACCGTCTTTTACCCACGTCCTAGGAGCTTTTGCAAATTTGCATAAAACATAATTTTACTGCTTCTGTGAGTTGAATTTAGAAAATAAAAGATACATGGTTGATATCAGTAAGTAAAATTTGGTTCAATAAGATAAAAATAATTTTTGGTGAATAGTAACTTTTGACTTTTATTTACCACGGTTAAAAGTAAATAGGGTAATTAAAGGTAAAAATGATATTATTATTACCCTAACACATGTCCTAATTCTATTGGATAAGTGTGATTCGACCAAAAAAAACCTTAGTAATAAAATATGATCCTTTAGGTCCACTTGGATTAGGTTAGGACATTTATTATTATTTTATTAAAAGAAGAGTTAAAAGAGTTAAAATCAAAGTTTAATAACTAAGTTTTTTTAATATAGGGTTATACATAAGATAAATTCAATTATAAATAGTAATTATAAAGATAAAAATATTTTCTACATAATGGTATTTTATTTATAATTTTTAGACATTAAATAGTTTAATTTACTTATGACACAATGATGATGCAGTAATTACCTTATTAATGAATGATTGAAATAATTGATATTATAAATATCCAAATAAATGTAATTTTAGACTTTTTATGAATTTCACTAATTTTATAGGTTAATATTACATATTAGTATTTATTTAATTAACTTATTTAGACGTAATAATGCTGTTATAATTTTCACAAAAAATCAATTACCAAATAGTATCAAAATTGACATAAAAGAGTTTTTAAAAAAAATATTATATTATTAATTGATATTATATTCCTAAAAATATAAGGTTCGGCCAAAACACTTATATAATAATATTTTTCTCATTAATGAACCACTTGGGGTTATCTTGGAAGTTTATAGTATGTTTATTAACCATATAATAAAAAAATACAAAGAGACTTGGTAAATGTCAAACTAATTAACTAAGAGTTAAATCTAAAATATAAGGTTAATATAGTGATCCAAACCTTTCTAAAACCTATTGGTTGAGTGGTTTTAGAACCATACCCATCTTATCCTCAAAATAAATCATTTTGGAGCCATTATAAACCGAAAATGATTTTATTATAAAATAATATTTGATACTTTTCCTAAAGTGACCCTCACCTCTCTTATAAAAGGGAACTCCCCCTTCTCTCTAATTCATTCCTTCAAATCCATTTGGATCGGCCAAACCCTACCCAAATATCCTATAAAATGTCCTCTCTTCATCCTAGAGGCCTTAATTTATTTATAAATCTAACCTAAGGATCCATTTTGATCAAATCAAAAGGAAGAACCCGAAGAAGAGGTAAATATTTCATCACCTCTTTCAAGTTCTTTTCTTCTTCCACTTACTCTTTCTTTGTTGTTTCCATTCTAAAATAATAAATTAAGTATCTTATATATAATTTGATGTTATTATAAATATGGTACAACCATATTCATTATTCTATCCATCCTATGAATGACATGTCACCATACGTGAGTACGTACGGTTTACCGTCTCCACGTCGTGGTGTAGTTGTTATTCAATACATTATTATTTGGATGAGTATAATAATGATGTATAATTGATTTAAATGATAAATATAACATGATAATGATTATTTATATATGATATACCATCCAATTATATAATATTTTAATATCAAAAGAATGATATTGTCGCTCGTGCGTACGTACAGATTACCGTCTCCACGAACACGATGAGATTCATTCCCCATCGTATCCATTCAAGACTAATTTTCATTAGATGATTAAAAATAATATTTAAAAACTTAATATAATTATTAATATGAATAAGATACATCCTATCCATAAAAATCATTACTTACTTAACAAAGAATATAAAGGAAAACGAATCAGTTAACACCCAAAACGACGATAATACTAAGATATTATTAACAAAGCAATGTTAAAAGATCATATATGATATCATATTAATGTATATGATTATTTTATAATTTAATAACAATTATTTAAGAATTAAATAGAAGTTTAACCTAACCTCAACCAAGGTAAATTACAAGGTAAGGGTTAATTTCACAATCTCTTCATTATCCAAGATTGTTTATACATAATTATCTACTGGGACCTCTTTATCATCCACATCCATGTTTCTTAAAAATGTATTTAAAAACATTTTTAATATTTACTAGACTATGAGTTAAATTCATTTATACCCTTATTTGACCTTATGTGTTTTGAAAGGGATATTTCTGTCGTTTTCCAAACAAGGTACTTTATGATATTTTCGACAAAATTAAGGTAAGAATGTTTTTTTAACTTATACAGTGGGTGCGGTTATTTTCCGCCATTATAACAATGTAGAAGATTCCCTTAAAATCTTATAAGAATATTTTTAAAAATAAATTTTTTATTTTATAATTACATGACTTTTAAATGATTTGAAAATAGAAAGAGATATCTCTCTAAAAAGGTTTTGATTTCATCTATATCAACATCCTTTGATGGATTTTAAGTTTTTTTTGAAGTTGATTTATTATGATAAAAAACTTACATATTGTATTGAAGGTTTTGTGATATGTTTGACTGTGGATGTGTTATTTCATTCCATTCATGGTTTATGGATAATGTATTGACATTTCATATTCTAGTTTTAATACGAATGTTTATGTTAGGTTTAAAACTTTTCATATGAGGAATGCATTAGTCTTAGTAAGTGATGGGTAGAGCCTGCTATAGCTCCTCGATGCATCGATAGGTCTCATGAGACAAACTAGTGTCTTGGCACAAGGCCTTGACAAAATTTTATTTGTAGTCTTGGCACAAGGCCTTGACTACGTGGTTATAAAAGTCTTGAATTATGCATTCCATAATTATGAAAGTGGCTATTGATATTTCATGTGATTATTTGACTACTAGAATATCCATGTGAATAAGTAAATGGAATTATTTGATTTTATCTTTGCCATATTATGCTGAAGTTAAAGTTTAAAAGGATTTTGTTTTAGTCTTATACATTTCCTTAAATGTTTATACTTATTTATGAAAGTTTCCGCTATATTTTTATCCTTACTGATCATCTAAGCTCACCCCTTTCCATGTTTTATTTTTCCCAGGATGCGAAGAAGTATATTATGACTGACCTATAGGGATAGTCTATGGGATATCAGTGTTTTCTATGGAAACAATGTTGTTGTATTTTCCCATTTTATGATGTAATGTAAACCTTATGAATGTATCTAGTACTTATAAGGCTACTAAACTAATCGGCCTTTAGAGACTTGATTTTTTGTGATCATTCCAATGATACATAGTAATGCACCGACTCTAGGCTTCTGGGGTCGGGGAGTTACACTTTTATCAGCACTTTTAAAAGTACTGATAAAGTTCCATACAATAATATGCTGTTACAAAAAACTGTATCACCACTACGGTGTGTTGTAACAACACACTGTAACACTAGAAACACACAATAAATACACCATATATCAACAAAACAAGTCCCAATATAGAGTTCATATGAAATAAAATTTACAACAAAAATACAAAAAAATATATTATAGACCTTTAAAAAATTGGTTTATACAAATACATAAATAAAAATTATTAAATACATTAAAAAACAATCCTAACTATCAATGTTAGCATGATTTATATTGAATTTCTTTATTGAACTTCCAACATTGCATGAGTTGTTTCGAAAAAACCACCTCAATTAAAAAAAAGAATCCACCTATATAAGAAAACAATTATTACGAGTAATACTAAAAAGAAATAAATTAAACATTTATATGAAACAATACATTAATTCTATGGAAAATTATTTTACTATGTAAACATCAAGATTACCTCTATAATTGAGTAAATACAACATTTTTTCTCTTCCTGCAAAGGCAGTGGAGGTAACTGGAAAGAAAGTGATTAATGCACCACTGTAGGGGAGAAAAGGTTTTAAGGAAGAAGGAGAATGAAAGTTGGACAGAGCACCCCAAATCAAATAAAAGAATCCAATTGTATAAAAAAACAATTATTATGTGATTAATACTAAAAAGACATAAATTAAACATACATTTGGAACATAACATTAATTCTATGGACAATGATTTTACTATGAAAACATCAAGATTACCTCTGTGATTAAGCAGAGGCCGTGTAATTTTTCTTCCTACAAAGGCAGTGGAGGTAACTTGAAATAAAGTGATAAATGCACCACTGTAAGGGTGAAAATATTTTAAGAGAGAAGGATCATGAAAGTTGGACATAACACCTCAACTCGAACAAAATAATCCACATATATAAGAAAACAATTATTATGTGAGTAATACTAAAAATAAATAAATTAAACATATATATGAAAAAATACATTAATTCTATGGAAAATAATTTTACCCTGAAAACATCAATATTACCTCTGTGATTTAGAAGATAAAATTTCCTTTCTCTTCCTACAAAGGTAGTGGAGGTAACTTGAAATAATGTGATAAATGCACCACTGTAAGGGTGTAAAGGTTTTAAAGGAGAAGAAGCATGAAAGTTGGATAGAGCACCCCAACTCGAACAAAATAATCCACTTGTATAAGAAAACAATTATTATGTGTGTAATACTAAAAAGAAATAAATTAAATATAAATGTGAAACAATACATTAATTCTATGGCTAATGATTTTACTATGAAAGCATCAAGATTACCTCTGTGATTGAGCAGAGACAACATCATTGATCTTCTTTCATGGGCATGACACATGGAAAACAATCTTCTAAAATAAACAAACTCTACAATTAATAATGAAAATTAAATCAAGGTTCAATTATATAATTTTTTGATAAAATAGAGAAAGTATATCATAACATTACGTTTTCATCTATCCAAAGGGTTTCCTTCATTATAGTTTTTTCTTACGAGGGATTGGTAACATCATCATGTGTAGAAGACATTGTCTTCATGAATAGTCAAACATTTAATTTAGATTATGTTAATATAGTAGAGAACATATAATATTACGATGAAAAACATAATATATTAAAAAAATACTTTTACCTTCTCATTGAACTCTATTTTTTTAAAGGTTTCAAGGATTTGGTTCCTCTTTTGAGAATCCAAATCCCCTCTTTGTTGTCCCCTATAACATATAAGAAATTATCTATATTGGGACCAACATGAACTGATTGTGATGTCCCAATGAAAGGGTCATCCTTGATTGAATTTTCAACTGAATCAACATTTTTTTAGTTGCCAGTAGGATAATCTACCAATTATTGTTTGTTGGATCAAAAACATAAAATACTTGCACTAATTGTGATTCCATTATGAATGGATCATATGTTTCCCCTTAAACACTGAAATTCACCTTCATAAATCCCATTTCATCAACTTTCACTCCATTGATATTGTCAACCCATTTGCAATGAAAAATAAGAACTTGAAATTTTGTATAACCCAACTCGTATATCTGTTCGATAATGCCAAAATATGACATATTTGTGCAAATTGGATTTCTATTCATGGAACCAATATATGCATCGCTTCAGCCACAAGCGTAACACCACTGTTTTGAATCATACTAAAGTCATTGTTTTATTTTGAATAGAATATTTAACCATTGATTAAAAACCCAGTGTAAGATATAACATTTTGATTTAGTCCTATGGATAGCCATTGAAGTCATTCGACAATTGAATTCCGATTTTCAGATAACTCCTTATAAATTTGATCTCTAAACCATCTTATAAACTATTGATTATGTATATCTGATATCCATATTTCATCCCTTGATGGATTCAAATATCTAAGATTTTTTTGTGAGCTTCAATGTATGGATCAACATCTTCACTATTATGTAATATGGAAAGATGTGATTGTTCCCACCCTGTTAAGGTAATTGTAATAACATCTCTTCTGGAAATCTCTTTGCCCATAAGGATTTTGTTTTGATGAGACTTTGGGAGACTGATGATTTCAACATATTATAGGTAATTGGTACAGAATTCAATATCTTCTTCAACAATATATCATTCTGAAATATATCCTTCTGGCCAACTTCAATTCTTGACAAACCCTTTCAAAATCTTCATTTACCGTTCAATGGGGTACATCCATCTATAATGAAAAAGACCACATAGTTGAACCTATCTGACCAAGTGAACCATCAGGTGGACCATTATATCAAATAATGATGGTGGGAAAAACATTTATAATTCACATAATATGATTTAAATCTCCTTATTCATAATGTTAAACTTCACTAGGTCTACAAATTTACTGCATATGGCTTTGAAAAAGAAGCAGATTCTGGTTAATGTACGTCGTACATTTTGAAGCAGAATGCAAAGAAAAAAAACATGCATTAAATCTTGCATCAAAACATGCCAGTCATGTGATTTTAGTCCTTGTAACTTCAAATTAGTCATTGACATGACATTATTGATATTTTATGAATACCCATATGGAACTTTTATACTCATAAGAAAAAGGAAAAATTTCAATTTTTCTTGTTTGGAAAGAGTGTAGGCTATAGGAGGAAGAAAAGTCCACCTTTTACCCTTTACTAGTGCCAACTCTTACCTTATCCCCATTTCAATAAAGTCCAACCTAGCCATGATTCCATCTTTAATTTTTCTAGGAACATTTAGTAATGTTCCAATAACACTATCAAATAAATTTTGTTATACATGCATGACATCAAGAAAATTTCTGACATACCACTAGTACAAATATGTCCTTTATCAGTGCTAGAAAAGTCCATTTATAGGGCTAAAAAAGTGCTGTTAATCTCAGTGATGATAAAGGGGGGGATCCCTTTTATCAGAGCTAAAAAAAGCACTGATAAAGACCCCTTTTATCATCGTTTTTTTAAATCATCGATAGAAGTTAAAAAATGTTAAAAAAAATTAAAAAATAATTCTGCAATTTGGGGAGGGGCTTAAACAATTCTTGAATCCCCCTTCAACAATGCCCCCACCCCAGCCCGCACGGCCCAGCCACCCCTAACCTTTAACAGCGTCTGCCCCCACCCTTTAACAGCGTTGACACTTATTCCACCTGCGCGCACGACCTTCCTTTCCCTGGATTCAAACTCGAGACCTGTTTCCTACACACTTAAGCCTTTACCACTCTAATATACTGCTTTTCTCTTCATTTATTAATATATCTATTTATATATATATATTGTTATATTTTCTCGTATATTATTATATATTTATATTAACATATATATATTTATATTAATATATATATATGTTTAGTTATATTAATATATATATATTCGTATATTAATATATATATATATATTAATATATTTATTTGTATATTAATATATATATTTATAAGATCAGTTTTAAATACATTTATAAAATATGATTTTTTGTGTGTGTTTATAAATAAATAAATACATATATATGACACACACACACATATTATATGTGTATTTGTATGTATAATTATGCATATTTATATATATTTATAAATATTATATATTAAAATGTATATACATATGTTTAGAATATATAGATAATATATATCAATTTTTCAATATAGACCCACACACACACACACAGATATATATACAAGTACAAATTATATAGGTATATAAATATTCATATATTTGTATTTTAAATAAAATGGATATTAGTTTTTTTATTTTGACAAGGCTTATATATTGAGAAATATATTTTATATGTAAATATGTTTAATTATATATTTATTTATAAAATTAAATTTTTATATGTGAATATATAAAAAATATTTATATATTGTTATATATTTGATTATAAATAACAATAAATTATGAAAAATGATAACAATCCCTGAAAACCTGAAAAACAGGTAAAAAATGGAGAAACCCTCAAAACCTGTAAATACAGTCATAAAGTCAAATAAACCCTAAACTCAGGGTAACGATGAAAACTTCTGATCCGAGAGTCCATTCCAGATCCTTGAATAGTCAAATCGATGATCATCAAATGAGATTTGATATGATAGGTGGTGGAGGCCAAACGGACAGACAGATCATAAGTTACAACTGTTTGAAAAAACAGCAGACATGACAAAAGTGCTAGAAATGGGGGCTTGAAAAACCAAAAAAACCACAGAGTCACTGAAACATACATAACTTCCGATCCGGGTGTCCGTTTCTTCTTTGTGACTGGTAAAACTGAATATCATGGAATGAAATATGATATAACATGTGGAAGATTCCAAACAGATACATGAATCAGGAGTTATTACGTTTTTAAGAAAAATTTGACAGGGCACCGGACACGGAAACAAATTTTTTGAGGCCTTCTTATGGATTTTTGATGTTTTAGGATCTGGTACATGAATATAAATTTTTTCACATTAGTATTATGCATATATATATTTTCTTCCTTTGATTTGATATATGGTAAAGCCCAAACGGACACCCAGAGCGAAAGTTATGGCCATTTGAAGTTGATGTTTTTTTAGAGTGGTATAACTAATATATCTTACATTTCTTTGATCTTCTAATGGTTTTCATTGGGCATGTTCCTCACTCATCTCATGATATTCGATTTTACTGGTCTCGATGCTCAAATGGACACCTGGAGTAGAAGTTATGGCTGTTTTAGTGAGTTATGGGTTTCTTAGGTTTTTAGGCGCTAGGAGGGTTGCTCAATTTCAAACAATCATAACTTATGCTCCGTGTGTCCGTTTGAGCACCAAAACCTATAAAATCGAAGCTTGAGAAAATATCTACACTTTTCTGACCACTATAATCCCTTATCACGTTCTTCATGGCCAAATGCCCATAATTTCTACCAATAGCCATAAGTTCTGCTCTGGGTGTCTGTTTTTCCATAACTTCTGCTTCTGGTGTCTGTTTTGCCTCTACCACATATCAAATCGATGATTGTCAATAAACCTATACTCTGGTGACCATTAGAATACCTTATATTATTCTTCAAGACCTAAAAAGGTCCTTAATCCCTCCAAATAGTCATAACTTCTGTTCCGAGTGTCTGTTTTGCGTCTACCACATATCAAATCAATCTAAAACATATATATTATATTTATCTAAATATAAATATACTTTTATATCAATATATTATTTTTTTATGATTTTTTTTTGAAATATAAACTTTATTAGCGATTGAAAATAAAGCACTGATAAAGTCCCCCCTTTATCAACATTACTAAAAAAAGCACTGATAAAGGGGGGCCCTTTAGCAGCGCTAAAAAAAGCACCGATAAAGGGTCACTTTTAACAATGCTAAAAAATCACTGTTAAAAGTGAACATTTATCAGTTCTTTTTTTTAGCGCTGATAAAGTCACCCCCTTTATCCGCACTTTTTTTAGCGCTGTTAAAGGTTGGCACTGGGAGAACCCAGTTTTGTGGTTGTGTACAAACAATTTCAATATGGTAATTCAAAGAAATTTTATCTCTTCTTCTAACCTGATTTTGTAAGATTTTTCAAAAATGGTTTATCAAAAAAAGTGTCAATCTTTTTTACGTTTTTGTATATTTGATCGCCCATTAATAGAGACAATGTTGTACCTTTTTCGATATTCCCATTGAATGATGTCATCCAAGATCAGTATTTTTTTCATTGAGGTAAAAATTTTTGATGTCCTAAAAACACAGTCTTCGAGGAATGTTTCAACCAAAATGAGTATGTGCATTTTTCAGAAATGGGACACCCCAATATGCCTTTAATGTTATAGCCTAATAAATTTCCATAAGCGGGGTAGTAATTTATCATTCCATACAACACAGACCTCAATGTGAATTATTAAATTCTATGAGCATCATACATTATAACACCTATATCCCACATCAATTTCAAATATTCGACCAATGGAGCTAAATAGACATCAATATCATTACTGGGTTACTTTGGTCTAGATATCAACAGAGACAACATAATGTATTTATGATTCATGCATAACTGTGGTGGAAATTTATAATTTACCAACATGATGGGACATGCATTATGAGTACTTCTCTATACACTAAAAGGATTTATTCCATCTATAGATAATGCAAGATGAAAGTTTCTCGACTCATCTCCAAATTCAGGAAACTCGTAATCAATTTTCTTCAACTGAGGAGAATATGCTTGATGATATAGGTTCCCATCTTTAATTCTTGTATCTGCATTTTATGTAAATTGTCTTGCAGTTTCTTGACATCCATATAGTCTTCTAAACCATATAATGATAGGAAAGTACCATACATATTTCGAAGGACTTGATTCATTTTTCTTGTATTGATCTGCACTACACTTAGGGAATTTTATGAGTGATTCATGGTCCTTAAGAAACAATATGCAATCATTTGGACAAGCATATTTTTTTAGAGATCATTCCCATTGAATGTAACATTTGTTTAGTATCATATGTTTGTCATAGTAGTTTATTTTCTTTTAGTAGCATATCTTTTAGAAGACCAAGTAGTTCTGTAAAGCTGGGGTTACTCCATCCATTGCCTGCTTTCAAATTATATAACTTCAATATAGCTTACAATGCTGTGTATTTAGTACAACCAATATATAATAGTTTCTTGGAACAACTATTTAACTCCGAAAACAACTTCGGACAATCATGAAGGCCATCTTCAATTTCTATTTTCATTTATTCCATGCGATCTCCATCATCTTTTACAAAGGTATTCCTATCAAATGAGTCATAAACCATAGTATCATCCTAATAGATGTCCATATTCAGTTTTCCCCATGTTTAGTCCAACATTTATAGCTTTGATCTATTTCGTGACAAACCAAATATTATTCCAACTATTCCAGACTAATTTTTCATGAATAAAAACAATGTAAACATGGACATAGGATTTTAGAAGGGTCATCTGCATGCTCTCTTGAAAACATGATGAACTCTTTAACTCCATATTCATATTCATTTGTCAAATGATTAGAGTGCATCCATTTTTGGTTCATATCGATCCTATTGGTTTCATAAAATATTAATTTTATACAATATATAAATAAATACACATAAGATATTCTTTATCAAAAGTGAAAGTTATAGAAAATTCTAATAAGGGAAATATGGAACATTTCTTCTAGAATATATGAGCTCCTATAAATTCTAAATCAAATAATAAGGGATATTGAAATTTGAAAAAAATATAGGGATATAAAGGTAGATAATAAATGATACTATCACTAAACTTTGTAGGTGTAAACCAGAAGATGGATAGTGTAATGACCCTAACCTTAATTACCTAAACAACACCAGGTCAGATCATCTTATAACCTCTAACACACCTCAAAGTTGCTAAATTATGGTTTAAACTTTGGGTGTAAAAAAACATAAATGGGAGTTCCCCCCCCAAATAGAAACAATTAGTACCAGAGGTTGAACAAAATTCTAGCATGACCCTTGGGGTCAATGGACATACAGACCCAAAATCATTATTACTAGATATAGGCATACCTTTTAGACAAACAACTATGGAAATAAATGATGCAATAGCTATATGTACACACATACATGTCACATCGGTATAAAAATCACTCACTTATAGTCTATAATAAATATCAAATAGATAACAACCTAATATTCAAACATAATGTGAACTAAAGGCACCATAATGATTCAAAAAGTGAAGGATTGATGTGATTAAACTTAATGTGCTTAACTGTGGATGGCCCCTTTGAATATGATCTATAAGAAAACTAAGGACCATAGTGAATTATAAGATGAACTAGATCCTATGATACATATAACCAATAGAGGAACATACATCACTCCACTAACTTGGTTCCTAAAAAATAGCGTCTGAAGTTGCATGTCCACTGAGGTGTCCATGAAAGGTGTCAGAATATATATAATCATTAGAGAACCACCAATGTGCCTCAAATTAGTAGTCAATAAACAAGAATATACATGAAAATTCCTACACATTTTTATAGATATATGAATAAATTATTTTGTTAGAATATATAAAACATAACAGTAAAACAACAATGAATAAATCCAAGGTTTAGTGTCAGATATGAAAAAAATATCATAGATTAGTAGTCAATACAAACAACGGACAATAAATCGTTCCCTAAACAATGGATAACAAACAAATTGAAAACAACCAATCATAAACAATCGATCATAAACAAATCATAGAAGAATAAATAAAAAATGAAACAAAAAATACACAAAGAAAATTATAAGGCCTACCTCGCTAGGTTGAAGAAAATCTGAGACCCTCTTCAGATGTTGGACAAGATGTTCAGAGGCAGTCGAGTTGTGTGATTCAACCTTCGATTCACCAAGGAGGAGCACCAGCAGTGGGTGGCTTCCATGGAAATATTCTATATAATGACCGGTTTGAAAATGGTTAGGGTTTTTAAAATAGATAAGGATAATTTTATCAACACTTATTTAGCACTGATAAAACCAATTTTTATCAGTTCTAAACTTATAGTGTTGATAAATGTTCATTTTATCACTCCTTTGTTTAGTGCTGATAAATCCTCAACTTTATCAGTGTGAAAAAATAGATGATAAAGATTTTTTTATCAGCACGTGTTACTGAAGCATTGTTAAAGGATTTATAATTATAATTATAAATAAAAAATTATAAATATTTATAAAAAATTAATAAATATATATAAATATAAATATAGTAAATATATTCCTTTTTAAATATATTTATTATAATTTATAATTAATTATTTATAATTATAGAGATATTTTTCAAAAATATTATTTATATCATTATATATATTTATATAATTATACACACACATAGATATATATATATATAATAAATGTATATAAATATAAATATAGTAAATATATTCATTATTTAAGTAAATTTATTAGAAATTTAATAATTATTTAAATGTACATAATTATTTATTTATAATTATATAAATACTTTTAAAAAATATTTATTTATTTATAATTATAAATATATAATTGTATAAATATAGTGAATGTACGTTTATAAATATATTTATTTATAACTATTTTTTTACAAATATTTTTTTAACATTATTAATGAATATCTAATTTTGAGTTCATGCATATATGTACAAAATGAGTGAAATTTAATAAATAAAGAATATAGGTAGACTTTAATAATATTGAAAAAATGGATAAGTTTTGTGTGTGTGCATATTGTATATAAAAATGCTTTAATTATGTATATGTGAAGTCAATATAACACACATTTGATCTATATTAAATTGAAAAATCAAACGAAATTCAATTACATGTCGAGTACTATGCAATTAGTCAATATTTTTAATTCATATTAATTTTTAATTATATACCATTATTCAATAAATATATGACAATTTAATGTAAAGCACATAAATATTTTTTAATATATAAATCATATTTATATAAATTAATATATATCTATATATTTAATACATACAATTTAATAACACTAATTATCATATTTATCTAATTAATAAAATGTTTAATATTTAATAATGTCTAATCAATCAATTCATTTTTATCAATAATTATTTAATTAATAAAATTCGTAATATTTTTTTTAATAAACACATTTTTTATTTTTTATTTATTTAATTATTTCATTTTATCATTGCTAGAAATGTGTTGATAAAATAAATATTTGTCAGCACTAAACAAAAAGCGCTAATAAATTGTACCCTTTATCAGTGATAAAAATAAAGCATTGATAAAGGATACCCTTTATGAAAAGTAAAAATAAAGTACTAATAAAGGATAAACTTTATCAACGCTAAAAATAAAGCACTGATAAAGGTTTCCTTTATCAGCACTAAAATAAAAGTGATGGTAAAAGGTTAAATTTATTAGTGTTTTCTTTAGCGTTGATAAATATGCCATTTATCAGAGTTTTCTTCTAGTGCTGATAAATAACAACATTGTTAAAGGCATGTTTTTAGTAGTGTTTTGTACCATATCTATCTTTTGTTAAGGATATGTGTTCCCATGGATAATTTTATGTATAACCACACATTTGATAACTCTAAATTGAATATGAGTAGGATCATAAAGAATAAATATTCCATAAAAGTTGTGGTGGTTCAATTTAAAATATAAAGTGAATGCAAAGACAATGTCTTTAAGGAGAATGGTGGATGCTACAACCTGAACAAATCAAGTCTAATGGAGAGCCCCTATGTTTTTTTTGGTTTTTTATCACTTGATAAAAAAATTATTAGATGATAACCCATGGTTATATCATTTTAATTTGTGAATGTTTAATTATTTATTTGTGTATGTGTATATTATAATAAATACTAAACCATCAAAAAATTTGGTAAATGATTTGATAGTGATTGATCTTGAGATCATCGGGAAATGTA
This sequence comes from Viscum album, assembly GCA_963277665.1. Lineage (NCBI taxonomy): Eukaryota > Viridiplantae > Streptophyta > Magnoliopsida > Santalales > Viscaceae > Viscum > Viscum album. Next base: position 1,783,384,328 of record OY728157.1, read on the forward strand.
TGTTTGGATTTGTTTATTTTAATTATTATTAATTAATGGTTATATAAATTGTAATATTTTTTTTATTAATTTAAATATTGATGATATGTGTGTCACCTATTTACTATGTAGTGTAAGGACTCACATGTCTTATGAATAAATTTATTCTCACCACACCCTTAGTATCTATTCCATAATATATGATATGGTTCAATTTTGGAGATGAAGTGAATAAGAAAAAGACTACTCAAAGGAGAATGGATAATGTTGTAACCCAATACAACTAAGAATAAAAAATATTTCCCTTTGGTCTGGTTAGTTTATCATTTCTTGATAAAGAAATTAATAAATGAAATCTCAAGATGTAGTCACATTAATTAATTTTGGATTTAGTGGTTAATAATTTATCTATAAAATCACATAAAATAATTATAACATTTACTTAATATGTTTTCTCTATAGGTAATCATGTCTTCATATATATATATATACTGTAATGAAGAATTATTCAACAATGACTAGGGTGTTGGTTACAATCCAAGACCAACAAGAGTTATTATTCTTCAAGATTTTATAGCATTAGAAGATGTGAATATGAGGATTCATAAACACTTAAAACCAAGATTCTATATATAGAACCTTGATTTTTATACATTATCATTACATAGATTCTATGAAATACTTACAAATTTATACAAACAGACACCCAAAGACTGTATTAGTCTAGAGTCTTTGGAAACATGGAAACTTGGAAACATAAAAACTAGTACACAAGTGAGATACATTATCTCCCACTAGGTTATTCTTGACTAGAACCTTTCTTAGACACATAAAACATAATACATATAATAATAACCTTGGGTAAAGGAAACATAAAAACTAGTGATCTTAGATTCTCAGTAAGGGTAAATAAGGGAGATATGTAAACATAACCATGAGCATAAGGGTATGAGAACATTATCCCAAGAATAGAAGATCATATCTTGAATACTAGAGATCATAAACAGGAATCATGACATAAATAATGAAAGTTCATAAGAGATGAATCATAAGGAAATAAATTACATAATCAATGAAATAATAACATAGGAATAAAACATGGAATTGTGGCAGACACATAAGCATATAACATTATTTCCATAGTAATCAAGGTATCACTGCCATAACCATCTTGGTTGTATGGGTTCACTTCCCATACCATCTCGGTGGTCATAGTTTTCTCTGATGAACATATTAGTAGTATGATTTCACTCCCCATACCATCTTGGTAGTCATATTTCACTCTCATAACCATATTAGGAGTAAAGGTTCACTCTCAAGACAACCTTAGTATTTATTATGAGATATAAATATTTACCCACTTCATTTGAGAGAGATATAGGTCCCACCCATCTCATAATCAAATCATACATACATATGCCACAAGATCATAAACAATCATATCATAACCCATGAAATGAAATGGGTGTCATAAACATTTAATCATATATTAACATGTAGAAAAATACAGGTTTAATAATAATTTCATCAAAGTATAACCGATGAAAAGAAGTAGGTTTCATAAACATATAACCCATGAAAGAGAAACAAATTTCATAAACACATAACCTATAAAATAGAATGGATTTCATATACATCATTCCATAATGTGTAAACCATCCAAAGAAAGAATATGAATGAAACCTTTGGATCATTTCCCAAAAAGTCATGAGCAACATCAACGAATGCCATCTTAGATGGAAAATAATTTGAAAAGATCCTTTAAAACCATTTCTTGAGGAAAACATCCTTTCTTCTTTGAAATATTATTTTTAAAACATAAAAACTTTTGAAAACCATTTTTTTTAAAATAAACTTGAAAACTTATAAATGAGTCTAGAAATCATTTGAAAACATTTTTCCTTTAAATCTTATAAAATAATCTTGAAATTATTTTTGAAAAACTTTTTCTTTGAAAACACTTTGAAAAATTATAAAGGAATCTTGAAAACATTTTAAAAACCCTTAAATAGAAAATTTATTTTAAAACATATAAATAAATATTGAAATAATTTAAATAATTTTATTTGAAAATACATTTTTGAAAACATATAAGGGAAGTATTTAAAATCACTTAAAACACTTTTTGAGCATAAAACATTCATGAAAATTTTTTTTTCTTTGAAAACAAATTTAAATTAAAAAAATTAAAAAAATTTAGGAAATTTTTTTTCTTCAAAAATAACCTTTTAAACTTATAAAGTAAGCTTTAAGGAAATTATGGTCATGATGATGGGTAAGTCTGTACATGCCAAACATTCCTTTTTCACCTTAAAAGTTTAGAAAAGTGTGTTGAATAGAAAATAACAAGAAGATTTCTTTTTAAAACCATTTTTAAAAAGTTAAAAAATGGGTAAAAATTTCCTTTAAACATCATAGGATAATATTAAATCATTTTTTAAAGCCTTTTAGAAAACATGATTTTGAAAGATCACATATTTCCGACCGAATGGAAAGATGTATCCACATTTTGATAATTTTTTTCTTAATTATCTTAAGTACACAAGAGTGGGAAAATGGTACCATTACATGGATATAACATGAATATCCATAGGGTAAGAAATATTATTAGAGTTCATGAGATATGTATCATAATATTTAATCAATTAAAAAATAATCATAAATAATCTTGATAAATTATGAGATTGTTTCAATAAACTCTTACCACTTGGTAACTTTAAATCATAATACCCATGAAAGAAAACATAATTACATGGGTAATATCATGTAAAATAAGGATATTCATGATATTACATGTAAAGTTTAATCATATACACCTTATTAAATAACATAGGTGCATAAAAACATTTGTTTCTCATTGAAGGCAAATTGAGACAAAATTACTTTACTGATTTGGTCACTTTTGACCCATAAAACCCATGAAAGAAATTTCATAAAATGGATATTTAAATATCTATAAATTTAAGTATAATAATAATAGAATACATTCATGTACATTATATAAACCATGAAATATAAAAGAGTGGGGAAAAATTCATGTATCTTACGAATATTAAAAGTGAGATGAAATTCCCATACCTTGTGTCTCGAATCTCGTCATAATTATTCAAAAAACCTGTATAAAAAATATAAGTTTATTATAAATCTATTAAAAAACCATATTATTATATCTGATACCATATATTTTTTGATTATGACTTTATATTACCCACTTATTAACAATTCTATGTTAAGGTGTCACTTTGAGTAATATCCGCTTTGTTCTTCGTACATGTTTTGACTTATTATTTTTGAAATTCTTACTTAGATCACAATTTAATTACTTAAATAATGTAAAAAATTATATAAATATAATTTATTTTCTTTATATATGTATTTATAATTATCTATAAAATATAGAAAGATGAAATGGAATACACCGTTTATGGAGACGATAGGCCGTATGTACGCATGAACACTGTTTCTGTTTTGTCGTCATATTGAAAGAAAGTAAGTAAATGACATATATGTATATATGTATATAAAAAATTAAATTAGTATTATTATGTTATATATATCTTATATTTTCAATAAAACCATCCTTAACACATTCTATGTACAGTGTTAATGAATCACATCGCTCTGAGGAGGCGGTAGTCTACATTTCCACAAACGATGTTATCGTATTTAAAAAAGATAGAAAGTGTATAGGTATGTGTTATAAAATAATTTAAAAAGAATAAATACATAATAAATATAATTTATATCATATATAAACAACATTTCTATTTTAATTCCCAACTTTAAAAGGTGTTAAAGGAAAAATGAACAATCATCGTTTCATGAGGCAGTAGTTCGCTGTACACATAAACACTATGTTTGTTACTCATTAAATGGAAGTTTGTATACGTTTAGGTATAGATATTAGCATAAAAAAATCTCAGTATATTTAGGATACTTATATTATTGTATAATCATGGAATAAAAAGGGTTTAGGGGGTGGATAATGGAAATAAAATTCAAGAGAATAAGGAAAGATGTTACCTCTTCTTTAGGTAACTCCTTTTGGTTTTCACCAAAGAGCTTACTTGAATGGATTTATTCCAAAGGTGAGGATTCTAAGATTATGGTAGGTATTTTTATAATATATTTTGGTAGATCTTTCTCGATCCAAAGTGTCTTTAGATGTGTGAGGATATGGGAGGAGAGGAGGACTTTTTATAGTGGAGGGGGATTGGCACTCTTGTAAATTTTAGAAATGGGAATTCCACCCTAGTTTTCCTTATTTAAAGAAGCTAAAATAATAGAATTTTTTTGAGAAAATGGATTATAGGGTATAAATATTTCCATCAAATTTCTTTTGTATAAGTTTCTAGGTCGTTTTTGGCCTTAAGTTTAAGGTTTAGTTCTTTGTTAAGATAATTTTTCTCTTAATCTCTATAATTAATTTTAATCACTTTCACTAATATTTTTTTGTCAAAAAATAAGTTTAAAATATTAGAAATTAGAAATTATTATGATTAAAAACATATAATCCATGTTTCAAAATTAAAATCACATAGGTGTCATAAATTAATTTAAAATTAACCTCGCAGATGAGATGCTAATACGAGTTTTTAAAGTAAAAGTGTTTAAAAGTGTTCAATGTTTTTATATACAACTTCAATGAGAAATTTATTCCTATATACTAAATGGGATTAATTGAAAAATAATTTATATAATTTTACTTTAAAACCAAATTAAAATATAATTTAACACTATAAATTAATTATATGGGAAAATGTTTTTGAATTAAAATTCAATATTTTTCACAATTCATCAAAAAACGAAGTTTCTTAGAATAATCCCAACAATTAACCCTAAAATAATTTGAAAATTATAAATTAAAAAATGAATTTTATTTTATAAAATTAAATTTCTAATTGTTAATAGAATTAATTTTATTATTTTTCACAAAAGGACATGAAAAGCAGTACATTTGAAAAAATAGTATTTTTAAACATATAAATACTTTACCAAAAATTATATTTTTCATTATAAATATGTTATAACATTATAAAAAATATTTTAAAAATATTTATTACTATTAATATTACAAATTTTAATGTATTGGTTATAACTATCTCGTTTAAATAATTATAACAATAAAATAAGGTTCCATAGAAACTCAGTGTTATGTGTAACACATGCCAAGTCATTGTTGCATGTAGCATAAGACAAGTCGGTTCCATGTGAGATAAATGTTTGACTTAGTGAAATAAAATACATAAATGAAAATTAATTCATTTGAGAAAGAATAGTCTATAAAAACTTGTGGTGTTATATTCCATCGCCCCTAAAATTAATTTCACCCTCAAAATTCATCACCCAGGTAAAAAAATGAGGATACTTATGCTTCATCGTATCCTTATGTTCCCACGTATCTTCCTCTAATATGTGATTTCTCTGAGAATATTTGACTTGATGAGTGGTATTATTTTTTATATCTTTCTATGTATCATTTATAATTTCAACTAGTTATTCCTTATAGGAAAGGTCCTACTCCAATAGTATATACTCTAAGTTTAGTATATGTGAAGGGTCAGGTATGTACTTACTTAGGAGAGATACATGGAACAAAAAAATAGAATTCATAGAGATTTTGAGGATGTTCCATGAAATTAGTTACCATCCTGATACGATTAAGAATATCAAAGGGATCGATATAACTAGGGTTTAATTTCCTCTTTTTTTAGAATCTCATAACCTTATTTCAGGGAGAGATTCATAGAAACACCTTTTCACCAAATTCAAATTCTATATCACATCAGTGGTTATCAACATACCTTTTCTACCAACTTTGATCTACCTTGATATGATGTTGAATGGATCTAACCTTGTCTTCTAGTTGTTTAGTGATCTCAAGTCCCAATATATTTCTTTCTCTAACTTCATCCAAGCACATTGGAGCTCTAAATTTCTTCCCATAGAGGGCTTCATAAGGTTCCATCTGAATGCTTGAGTGAAATATATTTTTGTAAGAAAAATCAACTAGAAGAATGTGTTTATCCCAACCACATTTGAAATCTAATGAACACGATCTCAACATATCCTCTAGGGTTTGAATTGTTCTTTCAGATTGACCATCCATCTGAGGATGATAAGCTATTTTGAAACTCAATTCTGTATCAAGTACTTGCTAAAGACTTTTCCAGAATATAGAGGTTAACTTCGGATCCCAATCTGATACAATGGAATTTGGTAATCCATGAAACCTTTCCACTTCCTTAATGTATATCTTGTAAAGTTGATCTAGAGAGAAGTCTTCTTTGATAGAGATGAAGTGTTTTGACTTTTAAAGGTGATTAACTGCCACCCATATAAAATTGAACACTTTAGAAATTTTGGGGAGTCCAAAGACAAAATACATAGTGATGTTCTCTCATTTCCATTCTGGTATGGGTAATGGATGTAACATCCCTTTAGACTATTGTCTTTTAGCCTTAACTTGATGGCATACCAAGAACTGAGATACAAACACTGTGATATCTCTCTTCATTCCATCCCACCATAAGTGTTATTTCAAATATTTATAAATATTATTACTTCTAGGATGAATTGAGAATGAAGAACTATGAGATTCCTCTAATAGATCCTTCTTCAAATCCTGTATGGAAGGAACACATACACGGTTCCTAAACCTTATCACCCCATCCCGATCAAGGTTAAACTCCTGAATATTTCTAAGTTTCTTTTATAACTATACATCTTCCTTCAGCGCCTCCTTAATCTTCAATGAGATAGAGGTCTGAACATTCATTTGATAAAGATAATAGTTTTCCCTTCCTTCAAGATTTCTAGATCGATCCTTTGTAAATCCAGAAATATTGGATCTTTTATAATCCTCATCATGGATAAGCTAGAAAGATCCTTTTTACTCAAAGCATTGACCATCTTGTTCAATTTCCCAGGGTGTTAATGTATTGAGTAGTTATAATAATTTATCAACTCTAACCATATTCTCTAGAGTATGTTCAAATCCTTCCAATTGAATATATATTTTAGTCTTTTATGATTAATATATATATTACACTTTTCTCCATAAAGATAATTCCTCTATATATTTATTGCAAAAATTACTACTAATAAATCCAAATCACGAGTTTGGTAATTATTATCATGAATCTTAAACTTCCGTTAGGCATAAGAGATAACCGTGTTATTTTTCATAAGAAAACATTCTAATACCTTCTTGTATGCATCAATAAAGATTAAAAACCATTTTCCACTATAGGGTAATGTAAGCACAGGTTCACTGACCAACATTCTCTACAGTTCCTTGAAAATTTCCTCACATTCATCTATCCTAAGGAACTTGACACCCTTCCAAGTTAACTTGGTCATATGGTTATATAGTTGTGATAAATTCTCTACAAACCCTCTATAATATCAAACTAAACCAAGAAATCTATAGATCTCAATTACCATGGTTGGTCTAGGCCAACATTCAATAGCCTTCGTCTTTGATGGATCTACTACAATACCCTCTATTTAGATTATATGACCCAAAATGAAACCTTTTGCAGACGAAATTCACACTTTGAAAATTTTTCATACACTTTTTCCTTCCTTAGGGTCTTTATTACAATTCTCAAGTGGTTCTCATGCTATTCTTGTCTCTTTGAATAGATAAGAATATCATTTATAAAGACTACCACAAAATGATTGATATAATATCTAAAGACTATATTCATTAAATCCATGAAGATAATAGGGGAATTAGTAAGACCAAAAAGCATTAATATATATTCATAGTGTCCATACCTCATACAAAATGGCATCTTGGGTATATCCTCCTTATTAAACCTCAACTAATGATTTCCAAAATGAAGTTCAATCGTGGAAAAGCATTGAGATCCATGAAATTGTTCAAAACAGTCATAAATATAGGGGAGAGGATACTTTCTCTTGATCATGATCGTGTTCAACTCCCAATAATAAATGCAGAGTTTCATCGATCCATATTTGTTTTTTCACAAAAAAATAGGTGCACCCCATGGTGACGCACTTGGACGAATGAATCCATTATCAAGGTTTTCTTGGAGTTTATTATTATATTATTGAAACTCAATCGGGGCTATTCTATAGGGAGTCTTTGAAATTGGTGTGGAATTGGGTATGTGTTATATTGAGAAGTCAACTTCATATTTTGTTGGAAGGATAGGCAACTATTTTGGAAGTACATCCGCAAATTATTGAACAATAGGCATATCATCGATATTGATTTCCTCCCCAACCATTTGAGATAAACATCCCTTCTAAATGGGAATTAAAACCCATACACTGGATGCAATATCCATAGGAAGTTCATACTTATCTTCACATTGATGGATGATCATAAGAGGGTTTGAAATATAAAATTTAACTTCCATTCCTCAACAATTGATGTGATATTTATGAAATTAAATCCAATCCATTCCTAATATTACATCAAAGTCAACCAAAGGAAGAATGAGAAGATTTGTAGGAAGCACATTACTACAAACATCAATCAGAGAGGAATCATAGAATTGGGATGAAATTATCATACCATGAGGTGTTTTCACTACTAACTCCACATCTAATAGTTTTTATGGAATCTTAACACCCTTAGAAAATTCTTTATACATAAAATAGTGGGTAGATTTTGAATGAAATAAGACATTATTATTTCTAGAGTAGATGGTAAGTGTACCTTTCACCATGTCGTTATTGCACCCCTCATCAAAAATAGTGATTTCATGATATTTCACCTTATACCTTAGCTTAAGAGGTTTTTGATGTTAATCATCATCACCATACTTTGGGTTTGGGAACTGGTTAGCATAATACCCATTCTACTTATTCTTGTAGCACTGAAGCGTGGGATATGCATTCTGTGCCACTATTTCTGCATTCACACCATCAACTAACTTCTTCCCATAACTTTTGAAATAAAATTCATGATGGACTTCACTAACATATTTAAAATATTTATTATACCCCTTAATGAAATTTCTTCCATGATTCTTCCCACACTTAGAGCATAAAGGAAATATCATCTTCTTCTCTTCATGGTTTTTATATTTTCCTTTAAACCCCATCTTCCTTTTCTTGTCAAAACCATAGGATTTATTCATGACTCCAACCTCCATTTCAACCTTGATTTCACAACGCACAATCTCTTCATATCTACTAAATGATATTATGGCCAACTACCTTCTGAGACTTGTCTTTAAGACACCAAATAACCCATTAACTTTAATTTAGGGGTGTATGATAATCCCTGAAGTTCACCTCACAAGTCTTATGAAATTATCCTCATAGGTTCCAACAAAATAATCATCCATTTGATTCAACTCAAGTAACACTTTCTCCATATTTGTATGAAGATTCCAATGAAAGTACTTATTGAAAAATATTTTCTTTAACTCATCCCAATCCATGGATTCTATATTATCTTACTACCTCATATTGGTTAGCGTTCACCATTGGTCCACTTCACCTTATAAATGATAAAAAACCAGAATGAATTTATCATGATACAAACACTAGATAATAGAGAATAACTTTTCAGTAGTACTAATCCATTTTTTAGGAATAAGTGGATCAGAAGACCAGCTGAATGAAGGTTGATGTTTCATCATGAAGGAATCAATGGAATGTTGTTCCATCTTTTTCTCATTTGGAATTCCACCATGATTCTTATCTTGTGATATTTGAGTGAGCATAGAAATGAGATTTTACATTCATGCTCCCATAGAATCTGGTTGCTCAGGAGGACAATCATTGCATTGTTCATTGTAATCATGATTAACGTAATTCCTTTAGGTTCAAGCTATTGACTAAAACCAAAAGAATAGAGTAAGAAATAATTATCATAATGAGGCACCACATAATCATGAAAATTCACTTATAAGATGTCTAAATTATGAAGCCTTATTTAATCTATGAAACCCTAGGTTTATCCTAGGTTATTTATAACCAAATTCTATTTAAATCCTTCATAATTTTTCATGAATAGTTTGTGAATTCCCAAATAATATATCCCATGAGAATCAAACTAGGTGTGTAGAAAGGCCCATTGTCATGTATTAGGTTATGCTGATTCAAGCCCGACACACCTTGTTAGAGTTGTTACCCCTAGGTACATCTATTCCAGAGCCACATCCACTTATAGTATCCATACAGGGATGTATTTCTAGTAAACCACTCACTCCATCCTTTACCAAAATTCTAGGAAATTTTCATATACTTTTCCCTATCCTTAAACTTATCCTTATACATGTACTTAGGGTTCACAATAAGGTTTTCTTATCTTACTTTCCAAAGGTTAACTAAATTGTTTCTATGATACCAACTATAAAGACCCTATATTTTTATACATTAACATTACATAGATTTTGTGGAATACTTAAACAATTATACAAACAGACACCAAAAGACCATATTAGTCTAGTGCCTTTGGAAACATTGTAACATAAAAAATGGCACATAAGTGAGCTACATTATCTCCCACTAGGTTCTTATTGACTAGAAAACTTCATATACACATAAAACTTAATACATATATTAATAACCCGGGGAAAATCAAATATAAAAATGGGTGATCTCAGATGCTTAGTAATGGTAAACAAGGGAGATATATAAACATAATCACAACCATAAAGGTGTGAGAACATGATCCTAAGAATATAAGATCACAAACTGCATATCAAAGATCATAAATAGGAATCATGGCATAAAGAATTGAATTTCATAAGACATGAATCATAAGGAAATAATGAACTTAATCTTTGAAAGCATAACATTGGAATAAATTAGGGAATTATGGTAGACACATAAACATATAAAATGATTCCTATAGTAGTTAAGGCTTCACTACCAAGGCTATATTAGTAGTATGGGTTCACTTCCCATACCATATTAGTAGTCATAGTTCACTCCCATGGCTATATTAATAGTATGAGTTCACTCCCATATGATCTTGGCAGTCATAGTTCACTCCCATGGGAATATTAGTAGTCAAGGTTCACTCCCAAGACCATATTAGCCTATCTCATGAGATATAAATCTTTACCCAATGCATTGGAGGGAGATATAGGCCCCAAATATGTCATAATGAAATCATAAATAAATATTCTACAAGATCATAAAAAATCATATCATAACCCATGAAATTAAATGGATTTCATAAACATGTAATCATATCTTAAACCATGGAAAAAGGATAAGTTTCATAATCATTTCATCAAATAATAACCAATGAAAAGAAGTTGTTTTCATTAACATATAACCTGTGAAATAGAAATAGATTTCATAAACATATAACCTATGAAAGAGAAAAGATTTCATAAACATCATTCCATAATGTGTACACCATTTAGAGAAAGAATATGAATTGAAACTTGGATCATTTCCTAGAAAGGCATGAGTAACATTAATGAATCTCATCTTAGATGGAAAATAATTTTGAAAGATCCTTTAAAACCATTTCTTGTGGAAAAAATCCTTTCTTCTTCAAAAAATTATTTTTAAAACATAAAACCATTTGAAAACCATTTTATTTTAAAATAAACATTAAAAATTTTAAATGATTTCATAAAAACATTTTAAAAATTTTTTAATTGAAATATTATAAAATAATATTGAAAAAATTTTTGAAAAAAATTTCCTTGAAAACACTTTAAAAACTTATAAATAAAATTTAAAACATTTTGAAAACCCTTTTATAGAAAATATAATTTAAAACTTATAAATAAATCTTGAAATCATTTAAATAATTTTCTTTAAAAATAACCTTTTGGAAACATATAAGGGAATCTTTAAAAACCACTTAAAAGACTTTTGGAACTCAAAGCATTTTTGAAAAAAAAATTCATTGAAAAAAACTTTAAATTAAAAAAAATTATAGAATATTAGGAAAACAATTTTATTCAAAAATAAACTTGTAAACTTATAAATTAAGCTTCATGGAAATTACTATCATGGTGGCGAGTAAGTCCGTACATGATGAACTTTCCTTTTGCACCTTAAATGTTTAGAAAAGTGACTTGACCAGAAAATGACAAGAAGATTACTTTTAAAACCATTTTTAAAAAATTTAAAATTTGGGTAAAAATATCCTTTAAAAATTATATTATAATATTAAAATATTTTTTGAAAACCTTTTATAAAACACGGTTTTTAAAGAACACAAATTTCTGACCGAAAGGAAAGATATAACAATATTTTCATAATTTTTTTTATTAATTATATTAAGTACTAAAAATTGGAATAATGTTACAATTACATAGATATAACATGAATATACATAATTTAATAAAATTAATGATAGTTCTTGATATGTTGATCATAACATTTCATTAATGAAAGCATAATCATAAACAATCTCAATAAATTATGAGATTGTTTCAATAAACTCTTACCACTTTTTAACTTTGAATCATACTCCTCATGTAAGAAAATAAAATTACATGGATCCTAAAATATAATTAAAAATAAGTATATTCAGGATATAACATGAAAATTTGATGCATATACACTTTTTTAAAGAACATAGGTGCATAAAAAAATATGTGTCTCAAAGAAGGAAAATTGAGACAAAATTACTTTACAAATTAGGTAACTTTTGAACCATAAAATCCATGAAAGAAAGATCATAAAATGGATTTGTAAATACCCATAAATTTAAGTTTAATAATAATATAATAAATTCATGGATAGTATATGCACCACTCATAAGAAAAGAGTGGTGAACATGACATGTATCTCACAGATATAAAAAGTGAGATGGAATTCCCTTACCTTGTGTCTTGACTCTCGTCATAATCATTAAAACCTTTTATATAATTAATAAAATTTTACTATAAATATATCAAAAAACAATATTATTATATATAATACCATATATTGTATTATTATAACTTTATCTTACCTTATTATTAACAATTCTATGTTAAGGTTTCACTTCGGGTCATATCCACTTTGTTCTTCATACATGTTTTAACTTATTATTCTTGATCTTCTTACTTATATCATGAATTAAATACTTAAAGAATGTAATAAATTATATAAATATCATATATATTTAGTATATATGTATTTATAATAATCTATAAAATATATAAAGATGAAATGGAATACACCGTTCATAGAGACTGTAGGCCGTACGTACGCATGCATGCTATTTCCATTTTGTTGTCATGTTAAAATAAAGTAAATGAAATATATTCATATATGTATATAATATCATTAAATTAGAATTATTATTTTATATATATTAAATATTTTCATTAAAACCATCCTTAACAAATTCCATGTAAAGTTTTACGAATCACATTGCTTTGAGGAGGCAATAGTCCACACATCCACAAATAATGTTATCATATTTAAACAAGATGGAAAGTGTAATGGTATGTGATATAAATGAATTAAATAAGAATAAATAAACAATATATATAATATATATCATATATAAATATATTTTACATCTTATTTCCCAACCATGAAAGGTGTTAAATGAAAAAAGAACAATCATCATTTTGTGAGGCAATAGTTTTTTGTAAACATAAAAAGTATGTTTGTAACCCAATGGATGGAAGTGTAGGTAAGTGTAGGTAGAAAAATTATAATAAATAAATATAAGTATATTTAGGATAATTTGTTTTGTATAATCATTTAATAATTAGAGTTTATGGGGTGGATAATGGAAATAAAACTAAAGAGCTTGAGGAAAGATGTTACCTCTTCTTTAGGTAACTCCTTTTTGATTGCACCAAAGGGATTACATGGATGGATTTATACCCAATTAGAGAATTCTAGGATTATATGATGGATTTTTAGGAGATATTTTTGTATATATTGTTCAATCCAAAGTGGATTGAGAGGTGTTAGGAAGTGGGAGGAGAGGTGGACTTTTTATAGTGGAGGGAGAGTGACACTCTTGTAAATTTTGGACAAGGGAATTCCACCCACGTTTTTACCATTTAAAGTGGATACAATAATAGAAAACATTATATAAAAGGGATTATAGGGTCTAAATATTTCAATTAAATGGATTTTTTTACAAGTTTCTTGCTTGTTTTGGGCCTTAAGTTTAAGGTTTAGTTATTTTTAAGCTAATTTTTCTCTTAACCACTATAATTAATTTTAATCACTTTCACTAATATTTTTGGTCAAAAACTAAGTTTAAAATATTATAAATTATAAATTATGATAACTTAAAATATGGAATCCAATTTTCCAAATTCCAATCAAAGTGGTGGATGAAATTAATTTAAAATTAATCCCACAAACGGGACGATAATGCGGGTTTTTAAAGTAAAATCATTTAAAAGCTTGCTATGTTTTTATATTCAATTTCAATGTGAAATTGATTAAAATGTCATAAATTTAATTAATTTATTAATAATTGATATAATTTTACTTTAAAACAAAATTAAAATATAATTTAACCCTATAAATAAATTATATGAAAAATTATTTTTGAATTAAAATTCAGCATTTCTTACTATTCATCCAAAAATGAAGTTTTTTTTTGAAAAAACCCAAAAATTAAACATAAGATAAATTAAAAAATTAATTTCATTTTATAAAATTCAATTTCTAAATGTGTCTAAAATTAATTTTATTTTTTTCACAGAAAGACATGAAAAACAATTCATTAGAGAAAATAGTATTTTTAAACATATAAAGACTTTACCAAAAATTATATTTTTCATTATCAATATGTTATACCATTATAAAAAATATTTGAAACGTAGTTATGAATATTCATATTATTAAGTTTAATGTCGAGGTTATAACTATCTCTTTTATATAATTATAATAATAAAATGATGTTTCGTAGAAACTCAGTATTGAGTGTAATGCATGCCAAGTCAGTGTTACATGTAGCATAAGCCAATTCAGTGCCATGTGAAAGGAATGTTTGACTTAGTGAAATGAAATACATCAATCAAAATTAATTCATTTTATAAAAAAATGGTCCATAAAAACTCGGGGTGTTACAGTCGAGTAAGTAATAAAATCAATCACCTATAGGTTTCTTTAATATATTGAGTGTTTATAGTATAAAATGTATATTTTGATCGATGGTGGGGTTTAGGAGGAAGCATAATTGGTGTTCATATAGCAGCCTGAATATAGTTTAATTAAATTATACTTGGACATGTTTTTTGTTGTGGAATGTTAACCCACTATTATAAATATCATTTATGGTAAATTAGTTAATGTCAATACTTACCAATAATATGATACAATGTATTATCATATGACTACGATAATCTCAAATAAAAATTAATAAACGGTTATATATATAATATCAAACTTTGACAATTATAATCATGGTGAGAAAAATGTGGAGAGAACCATGCAAGATAGCCCTTCAGATACTCCAAAATTAATTAATGAGAATTTCACTGATGATGGAGTATCTGATGATGGGATGGGTGATGAGGAAGTTGAATAATATATAGATATAGTTTCACAACTACAATTTGTTACTCAAAAACACACAATGTTAACTATTCTCCATTGGTGACTTCATTGTGCACTCAACAAGAAAGTAATCCCAAACATCCTCCATTATTTATTTTATTGTTGGAGGTAATTTCACAAATGTATAATTTTGATTCATATACAATTACACTGAGTAATGAATTTCCAAATATCATAGGTAACACATATATAACCATTAACTAGACTGTATATGTTGGAAGAGTGTTTGAAAGAAAAAAAATAATGAAAACTATAATCAAGTAGTATCACATCAAATATTATTTTACCTATATGGTTGAGGAGTCGAAACATGGAAAATAAATAATTTAACATGATAAGTATGGGTTAGAATATATATGTAATTGTGAGAAATATCTTATAATTTTTTTGATGTTGCATGATATCAAAGTTAGACTCCCCATACACTCATTTATACCCAAGACTGTCATAGAGTCATTCTCCATTATATATAAAAGTCACTTCTAAAGTTATTTTGGAGAATATTTGAAAATATCAATACATTATTGTGGATCTTTTTCAAGAGATAATACACATGTTTAATAAAAAAGTATATAATACAAGAAGGTTTGAATGGAAAAGAAAAAGAAATTTTAAATGTGTAGGGTGATTAAGACGAGTCATATAAGGTTTTACCTTAGGTGATGGAATTTTTTTTCCACAAAAATCAAGTTATTTATCATCTAAAAATTATTGATTACATCTCATAAATAATTTGGTTGATTTATCAAAGGTAAATTTCCATAGGATGTTTTGTGAATTTAGACCATGTATTTTTGTGTTTCCATATTGAAAATAGCTCATTCAGGTTAGTGGATATTTTATTTATGGAAACTATATAGTTATATTTATCATTGTTTCTATATAATATAGGAATTGTGATTTAATCTTGTTGGTATTCACCCGTGTGGAGAAAGAGGATTTTGAATCTTGGATTTGGTTATTGGAACATATACACACTCATGTTATACAAATCCAAGGAGTATGCTTGATATTTGATCATCATCAGTAGGTCCTTATATATAAGGGATTATCATGGAGACAAACCAATTATTATCATCAATATTGTATTTGAGATGTTTTAAGTAATATCCAGAAGCCGTTTCATGATAATACAATAAAGAAGTTGATCATTAATTTGATTATGTAACAATCCATATATACTTGTGTTTACAAAATTTAATTAAACTATCATTTTAATTACTCAAGTATAATAATTTAGTTTAGCATATGATCCTCAAAAGAGGAAATTAAATGATCAAATTAAAGGAATATAAAGGTAAAATCACGATGTAGATGACTACATGATTCATATTTCAAAGGAAAAACAATCTTTAGAATATGATGATGGAATGCTATATATACCCATGACCACTAATATCACAGAGTGCATTAATAGGGTCTTTAAGTAAGTTCATAAACTTCCAATCACCAACTTAGGCTAGAATACCTTTTATTATCATGTGAATTATATTATAAAATTATACCAGAAGGCTCATAAGGGGATACAATAGGGGAGGTAGTTTGGTAAAATATTCTAATGAGATATTTAAATTATTTTATAGTAAGAATAATTGTTTTTCATAGGAATATTCATCCTAGAAGAAGAATAATTTTAGGTAATAGTGTTCCCTAATCCCCTCATGAGAAATAAGGGTTGATCACTAGTGGTGTTACTAAAACAATGATACCATGACTATAGAAACTTCCAAGCCCTAAGGTATCCCTATACACATGTCATTACAACATGTGCATTGATTAAATTATCCTTATAACTAAATGTATATCCATTTTAGTAAATCAAAACTATGGTTGACTATTATAGTTCACTATGGATACCTATTGGAGAGTTTCAAAATTTTACCCTTCTAGGTGTTGAACCCATTATATCCCCTAACATTAGTAGGTTATAATCACAGGGAAGGTAAAATCCTACTCAAATGAGAAAATAGATGGATTAATGATGTGGATTTATTTTAATACATTCTTATCAAATCTTTCTTATGAAACTATTGTGTTTTTGGTATTTAAATGTGTCATATTTGACAATATATTAAATTTTGATCATTTCTTGTAATTTTTATTCTTTATATATTTGATTAAAAATGAGTATTTTTAGTGATTAGTTTTTCAATTGAATGTCTATTTTAATTTTCATATATTTTATGATCAAATATTTTAGTTTATTTTTGTATAAATTTTAGTAAAATAACCTCTTGAAGTGATTTTAAAAGGATTTTTTGGGTTTTTGGAGTTTACTATTTCCAATGATCCATGCTTATATCTTTAACATGATTCTTTGGAACATATTTTAATTATTATTTTAGAGGATGGAATTATTTTGTTTTCTTATTTTGAATTTTATATTATACATTAAATTGATAATTTTCAAAAAGTACTATAATTTTCACTGTAGGATCATACATAAAATTTACTAGTTATAGATGAATAATGGTTATATATAACATTATTCCTTGGATAATTTGGGAAATCAAAAAAGGGAGTTGATGTTTAATATGTTTTCCCCACTATAGGATGATACATAATATAATTATTAGCACTAAGAAAATATATAAGAATATATAGTTTAGAAAATTCGTGGAAGACTCATACATAAAATGTTGGTTTTGGAGGATCCAAGTGATATATAATATGATATTCTTTGAAAAAATCCATGGAAGTGAATTAATAATAAGATCTCCCCAGTAAAGGCAATACGTAAGAAGATGGACTCAATCAAATTTCTGAGAAGCATTTCTGATGCTCAATAGATCATACATAAGATGTTGTTCTTCCAGTGTAGAAGCTATGTAATATGATAAAATTAGAAAAATATGAGGAAACCACTGAACTATTCTAAAATTAAGAGGATTTTCTGTAGGGTTATGATACGTAATATCCCATTATTTTCTAAATTCAAGGATTTAACAAAGTTTTTAATAATTAAATCCAAAAATTCCATGAGTACCTTAATTTTATGGTTTGAAATTAAAATGGAGGGGGGGGGGGTGACTGAGCTCAATGATAGGTGTTATTGGGAATCTATTATAGAATACCAAGTGAAGATCAAATATTTATTCTAGCCAAAAAAATTATAAGAACCAATTTCTTGAATCTGAAACCAAATGCATGTGGGGAAGTGAAAAATTCTTGGAAATTATGCTCAAGTCACTTAGAGAAGACGATGAATAGTGATAACCACCAAGTGTCTAGTTGGGTAATGAATTTAATAATTCATTTAATATGGGGAAAATAACATGAGATCATTAATTTAAATTTGGTGAATTCATTTTTATTTAAAAAATATGGGTGAGTATAAAGGCATTGATCAATAGGGGTAGATGTGGTAAGAACTGTGGAAGTTCAATTATGGTAGTTTTAGAGGGAGATGAGGTGAAGAAGGAGTGATGGAGAGGAATATCACCAAATATAAATTTTTATTATAAATTCACTTTAAGGGAAAGTGGGAAACCATAGTCCACTAAACAAGAACCGATACGTGCTAAAAGAGCTCACAAAATTATTAAACACCAGACTAAGATTATTTTAGTTAGAAACTCTTTATAATTCCCAGTGTAGAGTAATAACCTGGATTTCTAGATCCTCCCAGATAAGTTCTTCAAGGTGAGTAACCATTATGTCCATTGTCTGAATGAATTACTCTAAGGTGATTTCCCCTTGATTAAAGCCACGGGCGATGATTCAGTCTTGCTTGTCAATCCAAGATTCTTTCTCTTTAGAGGCCTCAACTTGCAACCTTCTTTCATAGATTCTTAAAATCTTTTCATTTGAGGCATTGGGACAATGAACTTCCTCTATCATTTCTTCCTTGGAGTGGAATATGAGCCTTAGACACTCTTCTACCTCTTCTTCCATCACTCTTGGTTCTCTGCTTGGATCGCCTTTTTCCCCGACTTGTAGGACTTTTCTCTCCTTGCACCCACTTTTCTTGGATGAATTGGTTTCCATCGGTTTAGGAAAGTAAGAATAGTATTTGTGTCCCTTGGGGTTTTCCCCTGAGCCACAATGCATTTCCCTGAGTCACGATTTCCTTTTTGCCCCTTCTTCCGTCTTGGGCTATGGGGACCTTTTCCTTGGAAATGGTCCAAACCGTCCACTGAGAGCTGGCTATAACTTTCATCACCAGAATCAACTTCCTCATGCATCAATTTTTAGTCTTGGACCGCCAAACCTTCAAAAAAAAATTTCAACTCAAAACATGGGGCTTCTTTAAGAGGCCTCAACCTGCATAGAAAATCCACCTTGCCAGTTTTAGACTCCCTTCCATTCTTCTTTCCCTCACTTCTAGACTTATAGACGGAAGAGGACTGGGAAATGGGAATTTTTGGGTCCAAGGGACCCAAGACACTAACCACATCCTTCCTTCCTTGTCCATGAGACCCTATAGCAGCAAGTAAGAAGGAATTCCCCTGCAATGGCAATATAGAAGGCTCGACCTCCCGTCTATATCCACACACCTGAACGACATTACACAACATGCCTGAAGCTGTGGGAAGCTCGTTTCCTTTGCCCATGAATTGTAGTTGCATGTAGGAGTCCTCCCATACCTGTCCTTGAGGGCCCCCGAGGCTGTGCACATCACTGGAAGACAAATTCCCCACTCCATAATCAATAATTCTAACTAAGGCTGGGTGTTTTACCAGATCCACATTCAAGGATACCTCCTTATCCAATCCATCCACCGGCCCTGCCTACACTCTACCCACCTGTATGGGACTGATCCCCAGATCATGCCGTAAGCGGATTAGGACATCCACGACTCGTAGCTCAGGTTCCTTTTCCTTAACATCCTTCACTGCAGCTGGTGGCACCGAAGAAGGGCACTGCATAAGTTGAGCCTCCTGAGAACTGCCTTCCAAAACAGACATTAACACCGCCCCTGTGCAGCTTTAAAACCTTTCTGGAACCCCTTCCTCTGAGACTACCCCGCACGCCTCCCCTGACCCATCCAAACCATCACGAGTCTGCTGGACCACAGCGGGGTCGACCAGCACCTCCGACCCTTCTGGGTGAGGAAGCAACATTTTCCGAGCACGTAGCCCACGACAACGTCCAAGGACTGGATGTCCTAACTGTTGACAGCCTGAGCAGTATGCTGGCCAAGATTCAAAAACCACCCGTTGTTTCCATGTGAATTCATCTCCAACCGAAATCCAAATCCAATCTATAAGAGGATTTGAAACATTAGCCTCAACACAAACACAGGGGGAGATGGGGTGACATATTGCTGAAGTCCTAATATCAGAGCACAAATATCTACCTACCAAGATCCCCATCATGCTTAAAATTGAGGGGTTTTGAAAGGGAAGAGGAAATTCTGGGAAGCTTACCCACACCGCTATATTCTGATCGTCCTGGTAAATAAAGAAGATTATTCTCCTTCAAATTCTTATATTATTATTTATTTCTTTTCCTAAATAAATAAAATTATTTATATTTAATTTAAAACGTCAATTGGAAAGATTTTCTTAGGGAAAGATATTTTTATGAATAAATTCTTTTACTTCATTTGTGTTCTCTTTCCTGAATTGGGTCACTATTCTTATTCTTGTTTTCCCATACATGTTTTAATTTATATATAATTTAATAATTAAAAACTGTTAATATTTATATTGAGTGAAAACTATCAAGAAACTATTTTTTTTAAATCATATGATAAGAAATTTTTAGATTGAAATAGAGGAATAACACACCTAGTTTGAAAGATAGTTTTATCATACTGATGAAAATTTTACTCATTTATCATGGTTGTGTCAAGATCTATAGTTAAAAAATGATATAACTTGACCTTCCAGATATCAACTCTTAAAAAGATTCAATGTGAATATTTTTTTTGAATGTGACCCAATGAAATTTCTTTATGAATAAAGAAACATATTTTTAGGATTAGACAATAAAAATTCTCTTTTCCTATTAACTATTATTCACTACTTGCTTTTTTTGGTGATTTATTATCCTAAACCATCCCAATTACATCATTTTTACCACTATTTCCTTTTTTATTACACATATCAGATTTACTTTTCATCGCTATTTTGTTTTATAATTGTTGGGTTTTTGTTTTTTTGGGTTGATTCTGTTTTCTTTGGATTATATAAGTCCTTACCTTTGGTTTCGACCATTCTTTCTACTTGGATAGGGATAGTAGGTAAAAAATATTTTTTTGACCAAAAAATGACCATTATTTTAGTTTTAGAGGGAGATAAAGAGAAGAGGTAGTGGTGTAGAGGATGATCGAATCGATAGATATGATTCTTATCTTTTTAATTCTTATAATATTTCTTTTTTCTCTGTTGAAAAGAAGAGCATGCTTTGTATTGAATTGGAAATGCTTATCAGATAAATTTTCTTATGGAATGTGATTGTTCTAATTATATTATTTTACTTCATTCATGATTTTTTTGAATTGGGTTGGTGTTATTCTTCTTGTTCTCATTTAGATTTTGTCACTTCTCTTTAATTCAAGAATTAACAATGGTTCATCTTGATATTCAGTACAAAACTATTAAGAAACTTGTTTTCCTAAAATTATCTAATAATAAATTTTCCGATTGAAATTGAGGAATAAAAAACCATGTTTTAATGAATATTTGATATTAGTGATTAAAATTTCACTCATTTCTTATGGTTATATTGAAATATGTATTTAAAAAACTATGTAATTTGACCTTCCACCTATCAACTCCTCTACAGAGTCATTGGAAAATCTTTCTATAAATTTTTGGAGTTGGTGTTTCGGAACCAAATGTTTTTACATTATATTCCATCAATATTAAAAGAAGTGAAAATAAATAAAATAAATAAAATATATTATTATATATTTTTCATTTTTTAATGTGACTTTAATGTAATAATGTACTAAAGTCTCCATCACATTGAAAAGGGAATAACAGTTTCTTACTTTGATAAGAATCTTAAAATGCTATGAAAATATTCTTAAATATTGTTCTACAGTCGGATAACATTCTATTATGGACAACATAGTATGTTGAATTTCAGGTGTTAGTACTCATAAGCAGACGAGACATCATCTCATGATGTTATCACTTGGTAATATCCAAGATGGGAGATTATAGGAACAAACACACCAGTGTAAATTTCACATGTTTTCATGTCATTGGATATTATTATCTGCAAAAATTGGTAATGACCCTTATAATTTAATATTATTATTAATTCATTTCATGACCTATACACTTAGATGTATTGCTATAAACCATGATGAGTTATGTTAATGGCTAAGTTGGGTACATTGGGAACATCATGAATAATATGTTATTAATGAATAAGTTAAGGAAGGATTTTTCCCTTCCATATGTATGGAATTTGATATCTTATCCCTTCGATTGAAACAAAACTATCACAATAAATTACATAACCATGGTGTATAGAAAAGTTCATTTTAGATAGTCAGAGAAATACGTATCAAGTATATTTGTTGATGATACAAGTATTGAACTTTCTTGATGGTATATAGTGACAAAGATATTATATTACACAGTGAGAATTAATATGTGGTTCTTATCATTGTGACATATCTTCTTCCTCTATGAGTTACTTAACCCATTATTAGACAATAATCTTAGACTTTAGGGAAAACAACTTAATTTCATTGAGGAAGTGTCCAATAGGGTCACACTCAAAGTGTTTCATTGATCTCAGTTGAATATTATTTATATTTAACAATCAAAATTCATATTATTCTATAGACCAAAAAGTAAAAATTATTCAACTTTTATTGAATGATTGAAAATATTAAATAAATATGTATTTTCAAGGTAATTGTTTAATTATGTGAATATATAATATTTATTTATCTCTTTTTATTATTAAGGTAGTAAATAATTATTTATTCATTAATAATTAATTTATTTCATTACAAAAATGTTAAATAATTTTTTATTTCCAAAACTGTGAAGTAATTTTTATTTATTTTATTGAATAAATAATATTTTTTTAAAATATCTATTCGAGAATTCAATAAATTAAGAGTAGGAAGAAAAAACTATGTTTAGGGCCCAATGATTAATTTTTTTTTTCTAGATTGTAAAAATAGTATTTATTATTGTGTGGGTTTTCTTATGTCTTAAAATAAAATAATGATATTATTATATTATATGGAATGATGTTAATTATGGGTTTAATATATTATTAAGTGCCCATGTGAAATTATTTAAATATTAAACCCCAACCCCATGTTTTAAATAGATCGTTATGTTATTTATGAAGAGGTTAATAATTGTGCACAATATTCATCCCAACATATTACTCCTCCCCTATTTCCCTCAAGACTGAGAAGAAAAAGAAAGATTCCTTCAAGGATGAAGGAAAATGAAACAATAAATGTGAAAAATAAAATATGGTAAATCATTCATGCTATCACCCAACGTTTCATCAGCATTGTTCGGAGATCGAAGGAGCATGTGTGGATCACCACCTAAGGGTTTTTTCTTTAGGTCCTCAAGATGCAATGAAGATACACCAATTAGGTTCAGATATTCAACACCATTAATGAAGAAATATCTCAAGACTGAGGTAATATTTCTTCTCATGTTTTAAATTAATTATAAATTAATGTGAAAATATCCTCATTTTCATGGTTTTAGTGAAAAATATAACTGTATCCTTCAGAAAAATTTCATTGGTTATGATGTCCAATTCGTGTATATTGCAGATTATCTATTGAATCCAAAAAACTGAGTTTTCCATAGGCCTAAAAGGTTCTTCTGATGTGTTTGGAATAAATAAGTGGTATCAAAGAAATCACATTGAATTTATAATTAATTATTTATTATTGATCATTAACATATTTAGAAATTAGTTTTCAGTTCAAGAAATTCATTCTTCTAATCTGATTGTTGAGATATTTTCTTCCACTCTTACTTTCTGCCTCATATAACCCAGAACCAATTAATAATTAACAAAGAACATCTAATGAACCCATCCAAAAGTAATAGAGATTCTAACTGAATAATATAGGAGTATACAGTGTGTAGCCTAAAGGCACACATCGTGTATCCCATTATATTGCACCAGGAATAACCATGGGTTCCATGGGTTGTTGTGCAATAATGACACATAAAGGTATTAAATATACTCTAGGTATTGACCAAAATAGTCTGGAACACAACATGTCAGACTACACGCCATGTAATAGTGTTACACACTGCGTAGTTTACCTGTTTTTTCGGTGTAAAATGCATCATCAGATATGTGTTATGTATTTATTATATGATGCATAAGGTCCAACAACTATGTAACAAGGAGGTTACATGGTGTGTACTAGATATACCTTCCATGTATGTCAAAAATTTATATGAATAAATACAAGTCCAGTCCCAAAATGTGTATCATGAATATACGATGAGTAAGATACACAATTTGTAGTTTGATGTACATGCCATGTACCAAACCCGTTTAAGTTGAAAATTAAAAATTAGTTTATCACTCCATTAAAACTTATCATTATGTGTTCCATGCATTATTTATTGATAATATATTCCAATGATAGGTTTTATATGATATTAAATGCTTAAAGTTAATTTCATTTAATATAAAAAACTACAAGTCAAGAAAGGTCATTTCATATTACATAATCCATGTGTATTAAATTAGTACACCTAGAGTATTTCTCATGTGCTTTGTGATTAATTTAATAGATATTACACACCATGAAATTCTATCACATGTTGTGTATGTGATATGTTTTGTGGGTGTATTGTATGAAACAAGGACCATGCATAATATTTCAAATAGGTACTCACCAAATTGCATCAAAGTTAAATATATGTATTTATTTTATTAATTATTACATAAAATATATAAATTTAATTTATTTTAAATCACTGAGGATGGGTATATCTTTGACATATTGGATAAAGATGAAGATAAAATAAATTAATTGATTAATCAGATTAATTTTATCATGTTTTATCTCTATAAAAGAATGGACCGAACTGAATGCTAGCCATTTATTCTAAATGTGTATTGGTTTTATAAGTGGATGATCATGATCCTAGATTGACCTATGTATTTGTGTTTTTTATTTTAATTTAATTATTTCATGGATTTTTGTAATTATAATTAGATTAGATTGACGGATCATGATTTTTAATGACCCGGACCCGAACAGCCACCCGAACAATTCTAAATGGTTTGGGTGTTACAACCTTAGGCGCACCTCCCCAAACACCAAAGGTTGCCGACTAATAGCGAGGGTCTGATGGGTATAGTGGAGAGGCTATACCCTCTCAAAGGATAATAATAGTACTGGTCTGAGAAATAATATATAACATGAAACAGAAATAAACAACTCAGCAGACTCAAACCAGACCCGCAGAATGGAAGCATATCCAATATCAATAAATAGCGTAAGCTATATATATAAACTAGTGCATCAGAAAGTAAACACAATAGCATGTTGAACCACTTGAAAATACTAAAAAAACCAACCATGCATTCACAGTAAGTCAATACATAAAAGGGAGTAAATAGATAACCAATAGTAGCTACCATTAACAAATAAAGCATGTTGATATAGGAATGAAAGCAAAACAAAGTAAACTCCAGCTAGGCAAGACCTCGAGGTTCATACCATCTCCATGAAACAACTAAAACAGTCCATCTTCTGAAGCTGATCTCTTTCCTGCACGCAAATCCATAAAGTCTACACGCGTCCCAAAGGGTCCATGTAGGGTGTGAGGAAAATCTCAGTAGGATCCCACCCAATGGTGCATACCTAATATAAGTGTTTAAGTAGTCATGCAGTTATAAGGAAAGTTGTAAATATTACGATGCACAAATAAACATAAACTCCACTGGTGCTCAGTATCCACCATGAAGTGTCACCTGCTTCGGCCAATGCCAGAATCTCTATCATGTAACCTGGCACCATGTGCCACCTGACACCTCATGTCTCAAGTACCAATGTCCCGAAGGCATGCCCAAATATTAGTAACATAAAGGAACAACGATGTATACCCTCAAATAAAGTAACTAGAGGAACATCGATGTCTTCCCTCAAATCAAGTAACCAGAGGAACATCAATGTTTTCCCTCAAATCAAGACGAGCCTCTACCCGACCCTGATATCCTAAATTCTATTCACTGAAGGCTCCTCACATTCCACGTGGCTTCCTATGACAAGCATCCCCAAAACAATAATACCTAAACCAGAACTAACGGGGGCCTCTACCCACATGAGTTGTCAAAACTACCTCATCATAGAGTCTCTCTGTTTGTAAACTACTCAAAGATCCGGGTGAGCAGTAATCACCAAAATAAGTTCACAAGCCACAACGTCTCTAACACCTCATGTACCTATGACCATGCCGCTCAAGTCTGATGGTCAGGCCATCCAAGTAACTCGAGCGATGCCCAACTTGACAGTAACCTTGCCTCAAGCCGATATCCATGATTCCCAATCCCATGGTCAGAACCACCCAATGTAACCTAGGCCAATCCCAACCTGTAATCAACATCACTCAAGAATTTCTGGGCCACACCCAACACAACCGTAAGGGTTCCAACATATGATATTCAACAATTACATATATAATCAAAAGAATCAATTTTAAACAGGAAAAACAAACTAAATAGTTGAAATGCACAAACCAAGTGTTGTCCCATACCAGCACTGAGGTCTTTAAAGCCTCTAAAAATTCATATCAAGGTTTAATAAACTAAAATCAACAGTTTAAAACAATACAATTCAATTATAACCATTTTGGCATCCCTTGGACAAAATTCCCTAACGAGCAATGACCCCTCACCCGACCTTGCTCAAGAAAAATGAAAAAAGGGCATACCCAAAGGCATCCCATGGGTCATATAATCAGTTGGATATGAAAAAAAATATAAAATTGGGTCTCTCTCAAAAAACCCAAAAACATGCCAAAGGTTGCACCACCCAAAAGTCTATTAAAACACAAAAAAGGTATGCACAACCTACCTGATACTTGTAGACATAGGCACATCCAATATCAAGCTCTAATTTGAATATGATCTTTGTAGATCTACGTTTCCATCAAATCCCAACAATTCCACTCAGATGGAAACTACGACGTGTGAGGCAAGGAAACTGGAACGAAACAGGGTGCGCGGGTTTAACCTTTCTATTGCGACCTCGCATCCACCAATGGATTGAAGAATGGACTCCAGTTGAATATTCTAGGGAAAGGTATATAATTAGGGTTTTCGGAACGGACCTGTATAGATGTTGGAAAATAGGAAGGCGTTTCCCGAATTTAGATGCGATGCTCTTTCATTTAATAGAATAAAAATAAAAGTAAATGACATGTATTAAGAACTACACACCATGTTGTGGCCTTGTCCGTACTCCAACTTAAGTGGTGGTAGCCACACAGTTTGGATGCACCACATGGGTCGACACATGGCTAAAACTCATCTGGTACACAAAAATCATGATACACTGTGTGCCGAGCAACACTACATGCCGTGTAGTAGGGAATTATTACACGATCATCACACGATATATACTCGTAAAGAACACAACCAGTGCACGCCTGATCCATATACAGTGTATACCTTGGAGTACATGGTGTGTAGTCTGGAAATTTCTAGAACTTCCTAGATTTTTGAAATTTTCTCAGAAACAAGTCAAAAATTCAAACAGGGTTGATATTTTGACCCGTTCTAAAAACTCAGGTTCTTACACGAGTCACCCATCTCTCCTTATTATATATAGGCCCATGTTCCCATGATTTTTTTATGTAAACCCCCTTTTAGTTCTCTTTACCTACATATGAAGTAAAATAATTATAAGTATGGAGCTCCCAAGCACATGGAGTCCATTCAAGATGGCGTTGAGGAAAAACCAAACCCAGTTGATACATAAGACAGAGGTGGAATACCGCAACTCAAGCCTAGACTATCTTAAGGAGTTTTTCACCTAGGTCTAATGGTTTATTTATTGTCTATTAAATAAAAAACCACTAGTTAAATCTTATGATAATGTCATGATTTATTTATTTTATTTCTGTCTAATGTATGATTTATTTTATAGATTCTATACTGTGATCACATAAATAAATGGATTAATATGCTAAGATGGATTTAAAGTAACAAGATTATGCATGTATATTTTATTAACACATGGTTAATCACTTAATATCAAAAAGGATTGTAGATAGATAAAATAAGAATGATTATACATAATAATAAATCCATCAAGTTAATATTAAGTCATTACGCCTTTTATTATCTGAATTAAGAAAAACCATAATTAAAGTGTTGATTCAGGGCATAGTTGTGGGAAATTTTAATTATCTAGGATTCTTAACCAAGATAATGGGTCAACTTAATTGAAGTTGTATTGAATTTAACATCCATATTATGTTCAGTACAAATTTGTAGGCAAGTGTATAAGGAACCCGAGTTTGGATTTCAAGATTGGAGAGTCCACTCAACGGATCAAGGAGCTAAAATCCCATAGTTGATAAGACCACCTAATTAAACACTTCATTATGGTTTTCATGGACATAGTATAGATTATAAAGAGGGATATAGAGATTCATTCCACTATAATTTCCATGTTATGAGACATTTTGAGTTCAACGGTGAGGGTTGTTAGACTTGATAAAATAGTGAGAGACTTAATGAAATTAAATTTATTATATCTTAAATAAATTTTCAATGAAGTAACATATTGATAATAAAATTTTATATTATTTTAGAATGATGAAAAAAATTCCAACCACATTATACCTATAATCAATTTTGGGGAAGGACCATATCCTAACAAGCATAAACTTACAGGAATGATTCAGACGCTAATGGGTTGTGCTGCGCCATGAACAGAAATCTTACATGCTAGAATCATCAATCCATGATGTATCCAATAAGTAGGCATGTGATGAGGGTTTAATTATATTTGAAAAACA
The DNA here is from genome assembly GCA_963277665.1 of Viscum album. NCBI lineage: Eukaryota > Viridiplantae > Streptophyta > Magnoliopsida > Santalales > Viscaceae > Viscum > Viscum album. The sequence goes on from OY728157.1 coordinate 1,783,413,724, forward strand.
CCTTAATGCTACACTAGATATTTAATGTTTAATTATTTCATCCATGTCTAGTGAACTCTTGAAGTCACATGAGAACATGGGTGCCTATAATATACTCCAATATCTCCATGATCTTTATGAGGAGAGAGCTTGATAGGCTTGGTATAAGATCTACAAGGAACTATTCATAAGAAAAATTTTATTAGGTGAAAAAACTGGGCCACATGTAATCAGACTTATAGGAAACATTGGTCACCTAGAGGTTCTAGGATTTAAGATACCTAAACAATTGCGCACCGATATCATTATTTCATCACTCCCTCATATATTCTCTAGTTTTGTTGTAAATTTTAATATGAACAACATAGTAAAGTCTATCCATTATTTATTCACTATATTTATCTATGTTGAAAATGATATAAAGTGTGAAAAGTGTTCCAACCTTATGGCTAATAAGTGGAAATTCCAGGAAAATAGATCTAAGAATAACTCCAAGTATAAAAATTATTTATAATGTCCTTATAAAAAGAGTGGGATTAAGGGGAAAACAATGAAACATGACACTATCTATTTTATATATAGAAAGAAGGGAACTGGAAGAAAAACTATACATAGGAAAAGAAGTATGAGGAAGGTTCAGGTCTATTTTTTATCGAGTGAAATATATATTTTTTCTACAAATTGGGTATTAGATACAACATGTGGTGGTTATGTATGTATTAAAATATAGAAAACAAGAATATTATAGAATATTTACCAGGGTAATGTGGATCTAAAAGCTACCAATGGAGCTAGAATTACTACTGTAGATATTGGAGACTACCACCTCACATTTTCGACTGGATGATATTAGTTTTTAAATATTGTTATTATATTATACCAATTACCAAAAACATTATTTATGTTTCCAAGAGTGATACATATGGATTTATTAACAAATTTGGGAATAAGTTATGCCTCTTTTACAATGATTTTTTTATGGAATGGAATATTTCAAGAATGGTCTTTTTTGTGTTTGATTACATGAACCAAGTAATAGAAATCGATAATGAAAATAGTTTACATGACTCATACCATACCCAAATATGGAATCAACAACTTGATCATGAAAACAAAAAGTGTTTGACCAGATTACACCAGGATAAATATTTGGATTTATTTCATCTAAAACCACTTGGTGTATGACATGCATGTTTTCAAGGAAGAATTACTAAAGAACCATTTAGTGGAAAAGGTGAAAGGAACATATATCTTCTTGAGTTGGTTCATAACAATGTGTGTGTACCATTTCCTATTGAATATAGGGGTGGGTACTCATACTTCATAACTTTTATTATTGAATTTAGAAGATATGGATATGTATACTTAATGAGGTATTAGTTAGAATCCTTTGAAATATTTACGGAATATATGAATAAATTTGAGAACAATCTTGGAAAGAATATTAAGAAACTATACTCAGACCATGGGCGGAAATATCTTAATCAAGACTTCCTGGATTATTTACAGGAGTTTTGAATTTTATCTAAACTCATCATTCCTTATACACTACAATGGAAATTATGTAAGGGAAATGAGAAACCACATCCTATTAAAAATGTGAATATCAATTATGAGTCTTGGAATTCATCCACTATCATTTTGGGGATACAAATTGCAGTCATACACATGTATACTAAACCAAGTTCCAATAATAAACAACTAGTATTCCATATCATCTTTGGTATTGAAATAAACTTGTGTTTTCTCATGTATGAGTTTGGGGTTGCGAAGCATTTATTAAGGATATTCTTGAAAACAAACCTAAACCATAAGGAACTAAATATAACCTTATAGGGTATCTTAAGGACAATGAAGGATATTAACTTTACAAACCTTCATATAAGTAAGCTGTGTTTAATAAATGTTTGGCTACTCTTGATGGGGATCACATCTCTAGAAGAGATAGTGGGAGTGAGATAGAATTTGATGAAGTCATGGATTAATATACACATGATCTGTCACACAAACATATTCTATAAAACCCTGTAAATGAGAATGTTTCTGAGACAAAAGTACCACATAGGAGTATAAGAGAATTTAGAGAACTAAAACGATATCATTTCCTAGTCACTAAAGATGGTGACTCATTATTAGTTGATAATAATGAACTTGTAACCTAAAATTAAGAAATAAGTGGCATATAATCCAAAAAGTGAAAAGAATCTATGGATTCTAAAATGGATTCCATGTACCAAAATAACATTTGGATATTGATAGATCCTCTAATTAATATAAATCATGTTGGTTGTAAGTGGGTATTTAATAAGAAACAATACATGGATGAACAAGTTAATACCTATAAGGTATACCTGTTTGTAAAATTGTTAAGACAACATCAATGCATAGTCTATGAAAAAACATTTTCACTATTTTCTATTCTAAAATCTGTTAAAATTATAATTTTCATAATAGCTTATCAAAACTATGGGATTTGGTAAATTGATGTTTAAATAAATTTACTTAAAGGGAACCTTCAAGAAGATGTCTATATGACACAACAAGAAGGGTTTGCAACTCTAAAGGCTTCTAACAAGGTATAAAAGTTGTATAGATCCATTTATGGATTAAATAAATCATCCATGTCATAAAACATATGATTTGATAAATCCATAATTGAATTCAGTTTCATAAAGAATGAATATGAGCAATGCATTTATAAGTGGTTTATTGGGATTGTGGTAATTTTAATAATAGTTTATTTCAATGACATATTACTTATAGGAAATGAAATACCATTATTAAAATATGTAAAATGTTTCTTAGGCAGTTGATTATCCATGAAAGACTTAGGTGAAAAAACATATATTCTTAGAATCAAGATCCATTATGATAGATCCAAGACACATCTTTAATTAAGTCAAAGCACGTTCACTGACTAGATACTAAAGAGGTTTAGTATAGAACAATCCACTATAGGATTTTTTCCAGTGTCACATGATATTAATCTTTCCTAGAAAACATGTTCTTAGACACATGAGGAGAGATAGAGGATAAAAAATATTCCATACACTTCAATTATTGTGCTAGTCATGTATGTTATGATATATACTAGGATATATGTCACCTATACCTTAAGTGTGATAAGAAGATATGAAGATGACCCAAGTTTCTGCCATTGGATGACATTCAAGATTATCCTTATGTATCTGAAGCATATTAAGGATAAGTTATTGGTTTATGGAGGATATAAAGAGATAGTCATTAGAGGATATGCATATGATAGTTTTAAATAGATCAAGATGATATGAAATCATAGTTAAGATATATATTTACACTTAATGGAGGTGTTTTGATCTATAAGATCTTAAAGAAATCCATGGTTATTGATTCTATTGTGGATTATAATTACAATGTGACTTAGGTGGAATCTAAATAAGTAGTTTGGATACACAATTTCATCCATGAGCTTAACATGATATTGAGAAGTAAGGAACCTATACTATGATAATACTACAACATTGGATCTTATAAAGGAGAAATGGACACATCAGTGAGCAAAACATTTAATCCAAAAACATAATCTCTTGAGGGATTTTACTCAGAGAGGAAATGTCATAAATAAAAGAGTTTCAACAAAAGAAAACATGAAAAATCCCTTAAAAAAATACTTAACTCATCAGAAACATGATCATCATGTGTGATCTAGTAGACTAAAAGTTATTAGTGGTTATCTCTAGTTCATGTGGGAGTCTATTGGAGTTGGTGTTCTAGATACAACTATTTGTACTTTAGATTTCATTTATATTCAATGAATTGTATATAAAGAAAACATCTTATTATATATTTTTTATTATTATTCATGAATTTAATGTAATAATATTCTAGAGTATCCGTTTCATTGAAAAGGAAATAGTGTTTCCCTACTTTAATAGGAATATTGAAATTCTATGATGATATTCTTAAATAGTGTTCTAGTTTAGATAACATTATATGATAGAAAAAATAGTATGTTGACCATCTCGTGCGAGTACACATAAGTATATGAGACTCTATATCATGAAGTTAAAACTTGATATAATCTCCAAGATGATGGATTATGAGAACATACCTGTAAGTAGAAATTCCATATGTTTTTGTGTCTTTGAATATTCTTATTATTGTTTCTATATAATGATCCTTAGAATTCATGATTATTATTAATACATGTCATGAATCATGCACTTAAACATATTTCCATAAACCGCAATAACATATATTCATAGTGAAGTTTTCTATGTTGGGTGCATCTTGAATGATATGTTATTAATTAATAAGTTGATGAAGGAATTTCCCTTTCATATGTATGGAATTAGATATCTTAGACCTTTTGATTGAAATGGATCTATCAAATTAAATTCCATGTTCATGGTGTATAGATGAGTTCATTTCATAAAGTCAAAGAATGTCGTATCAATAATATAGGTTGATGACACAAGTGTGAAACCTACTTGATGACATATCATGAAAATGAGGTTACATTACATAATGATCATTCATTTACAGTTCTTATCATTGTGGCATATCTTCTTCCTCTCTATATTCCTTGACCCATTACTAGAAATTAATGTTGGAATTTAAGAAAAACTGCCGAATTCCATTGAGGATTAGGCCTAGTGTACCACACACAAAGTGATTTCATTGATATGAGATGAATATTATTGACATTTAAGGAATATATATTATTTTCTTGACTGAGAAGTAAAAATTATTCAGTATTTATTGAATGATAAAAAATATTAAATAAATCTTTATTCACATGTTAATTATTTAATTACATGTATATATAATATTTATTTATCTCTTGTTATTATAAATTTAATAAATAATTTATTTCATTAAAAAATATTAAATAAATATTTATTCACCAAACGATGAATAAAATATTTATTTGAGAATTCAATAAATGATGAAGGGGATGAACGAACCGAGTTTTAGGTCCAATGATAAGTCTTTATTTACTAGATTATAAAAATAATATTTATCATTGTGTGGGTTTATGAATGCCATAAAATAAAATAATGATATTATTATATTATATTAAATGAGGTTAATTTTGGTTTTATTAAATTATTAAAGTCCCATGTGTAATTAATTAAATATTAAACCTGGAACTTGGGTCTTTAAATAGAATACAATGTCATTTGTGAAGAGGTTAATCATTATGAAAAACATTCCTCCTAAACTCTTCATCCTCTTCACTTTATATTAATATTGAGAAGAATAATAGAGATTCCTTTAATCTTAAAGAAAAATTAAGTGAAAAAAGGGAATAACATAAGACGATCAATCATTTGTGCTAACACCTAATGTCACATTGACATTGTTCAGAGATCAATGGAGCACATGTGGATCACCACTTGAGGGGATCTACTATGGGTCCTTACAATGCAATGATAATACACTAATTGGGTTTATACGATTAAAACCACTAATAAAGAAAGATTTCAAGAGTAAGATAATCTTTCTTCTCATGTTTTATGTTAATTATAAATTAACATGTAAATATCCTCCTTTTCTTGGTTTTGACAATTTTTCTTCACAGTATTATTTAGAAAAAATAATTGTTCATGACGTTCATGCCATGTACATTGCAGATTATCCATTAGATTTTACAAAAATTGAGTTGGCCATTGTCCTGTTAGAGGCTTTTATTGCATTCAGAACCAACATGAATATGACCTAATTAGATTTTTGTATGAATAAAATAGCACATTTTCATGACTATAAAATAAAACCCCCCTTGCTTATTAACTCTTTTTCACTACTTTATCATTTTTTGTGATTTATTATCTCAAAGAATCCCTCTTTAATAATTTTCACCACTAATTCATCACTTGTTGAAAATATCATAAATATTTTTTATCACTAATTTTTAGGGTTGTTGTTTTTTGTTTGAGTTTGTTTTATTTGGATTTCATAAGTCCTTCCCTATCAGTTCGACCCAAATTTCCACTAGATTAGGGTTAGTAGGTAAAACATATTTTTGTTGACCATTGAACAATTTAAATTTAGAGTTTTTGTTAGGGAAGGAAATGTGTGTGTCCAATAAAAATATTTATTTTTAAAAAAATACAATAATCAAAATAGGTTAAAAAATAGAAAATTTGGAACTATATAGTGTATGAAAACTTGATCAAAATTTGAAAAGATAGATCCATTTATTCCCAAAATTAATTTTTTTTAGTGTTATAAAATATAAAATGAAAACTCAAATGGAATACCTTAGGGAGGTAGTTTATCATATGTTTATGGTGATTAAGAAAAGTCATATAAGGTTTTACCTTAGGTAATGGAATTTTTCTCTCCCAACAATTAAGTTATTTATAATCTAAAAATTATAGATTACATCTCATAAATAATTGGGTTTATTGATCAAAGGTAAAGTTCCATTGGATGTTTTGGGAATTTATACCATGTATTTTTTTTGTTTCCATATTGAAAATAGTCTATTCAGGTTAGTGGATATTTTCTTTATGGAAACTATATAGTTATCCTTATCATTGTTTCTATATAAGATAAGAACTGTGATTTAAGGTTGTTGGTATTCAACATTGCTGAGAAAGAGGATATTGAATCTTAAATTTGGTTATTGGAACATATACACACTCATGTTATACAAATAAAAGGAGTATTATTGATACTCGATCATCTCGAGGTGATTGTCTAGGTCCTTAAGTATAAGGAATTTTCATGGTGAAAAAACAATACTTATCATCAATATTATATCTAAGATGTTTTAAGTAATATCCATAAGTCATTTCGTGATGATACAATAAAGAAGTTGATCATTATGTTGATTATGTAACCATCCATATATAACTATGTTTACAAAATTTAATTAAACTCTCATTTTAATTTCTCAACTATAATAATTTATTTTAGCATTGGAGGCTCAGAAGAGAAAATTCAATGAGAAAATTGAAGGAATATAAAGGGAAAATCAAGATATGCATGAATATATAATGCATATTTCAAAGGAAAAATAATCTTTAGAATATGATTATGGAAAGAGATATAGACCCATGACCACTAATATCATGGAGTGAATCAATAGGGTCTTTAAGTGAGTTCATAATCTTCCGATGACCATCTTAGGATAGTATACTTTTTATCATCATGTTGATTATATTGTAAAATTATACTAGTAGGCTCATAAGGGGATACAATACGGGAGGTACTTTGGTAAAAGCTTCCAATGAGATATTAACATAATTTTATAGGAAGAATAATTGTTTTTCATATGAAGCTTCATCCTAGAAGGAGACCGATTTTAGGTAAGGGTTCCATGAACCCCTTATGAGAAATAGGGGTAGAGCACTAGTAGTGTTACTAAAATAATGATAAAATGACTGTAGAAACTTCCAAACCCTAAGGTATCCCTGTATAAATGTCATTATAACATGTAAATTGATTAAATTTTCCTTAGAACTACATGTAGATCCATTTTACTAAATCACCACTACGGTACACAAATATTGTTCACCATGGATGCCTATTGGAGAGTTTCAAAATTTTACCCTACTAGGAGTCGAACCCATTGTATCCCCTAACATGAGTAGGTTACAATAAGAGGAAAGGTAAAATCCCACTCAAATCAGAAATGAGATGGATTAATGATGTGGATTTATTTTAATACATTCTTACCATATCCTTCTTATAAAATTATTGTTTTTTTGGGATTTAAATGTGTCATAATTGACAATATATTAAATTTTGATTTTTTTTCAATTTGTATTCTTTATATATTTGAATAAAAATGAGTATTTATGGTGATTAATTTTTCAATTGGTTATCTATTTCAATTTTTATATATTTTACGATCAAATATTTTAGTTTATTTTGGAATAACTTTCAGTAAAATAATATCTTGAATTTATTTTAAAAGGGTTTTTTGGGGTTTTTCGAGTTTAAAATTTCTAATTTTCCATGTTTATATCTTTAACATGATTTATTAGAACAAATTTTAAGTATTATTTTAGAGGTTGGAATTCATTTGTTTTCCTATTTTGAATTTTATATTTTATATTAAACTGATAATTTTAAAAAATTACTATAATTTTCATTGTATGATCATACGTATAATTTACTTTTTATAGATGAATAAGGGTGATATATAACATTATGTCTTAGAGAATTTGGGAAATTAGAAAAGAGAGTTGATGTTTAATATGTTTTACCCACTATAAGATGATACATAATATAATTCTTAGCACTAGGAAAATATACAAGAAGATGTAGTTTGGAAAATTCATGGATCACTCATATATAAAATGTCAGTTTTGGAGGATCCAAGTGATATGTAATATGCTATCCTTTGGAAAAATAATGTGAAGTGAATTCTGAAGAGGATATCCCCAATAAATGAAATACATAATATGATGAACTCTATCAAATTTATGAGAAGCATTTCCTATGCTCGAGAGATCATACATAAGATGTTTTTCTCATAGTGAAGAAGCTATGTAATATGCTAAAATTAGAAAAATTTGAGGAAACCAATGAACTAGTTGAAACATAAGAAGATTTCCCCTAGGGTTATGATAAATAATATACCATAATTTACTAAATTCAATTATTTAAAAACGTTTTGAATACTTAAATCTAAGAATTCCATGTGTACCTTAATTTTATGGTTTGAAATTAAAACAAGGAAGGGGGGATGAGCTCAATTAAAGGTGTTCTTGGGAAGCTTTTATAGAATACCAAGTGAAGATAAAATATTTATTCTAGCCAAAAATTTATCTTGGTACCTATTTCTTAAATTCGAAACCGAATGCATGTGGGGAAGTGAAAAATTCATGGAAATTATACTCAAGTCACTTAGAGAATATGATGAGTAGTGATAACCACCATTTGTCCCATTGGGGAATGAAGCTAAGAATTCACTAATTATGAGGGAAAAATGGGATATAATTCTTTTACATTTGGTCACTTCATTTTTATTTTAAAAATATGGGTGAGTATAAATACATTGTACTATAGGGGTAGATGTGGGAATAACTGTGGAAGTTCTATTATGGTAGTTTTAGAGCGAGCTGAGGTGAAGAGGGAGTGCTCAAGAGGAAGATTAACTCGATAAAGAATATTATTCTCCTTAAAATTCTTATCTTATTCTTTATTTCTCTTCATAAATGAAGAATTTTTTTTATTGAATTTAAAATGTTTATTTGATAAATTTTATTAGGGAAATTGATTTTGGTGAATATATTCTTTTACTTCATTTGTGTTATCTTTCCTAAATTGGGTCACTATTCTTCTTCTCATTTCTCTTAATAGTTTTCATTTATATATAATTTAATAATTAACAATTTTTAATATTTATATTCAGTAAAAAACTATCAAGAAACTTTTTATTTTTAAAATCACATGATAAGAAGTTTTCATATTGAAATAGAGGAATAACACACCAAGATTGAAAGATAATTTTATCTTGCTGATTAAAATTTTACTCATTTATCATGGCTGTGTCAAGATATATAGTTAAAAATGATATAATTTGAATTTCCATTTATCAAATCCTCAAAAGAGTCAATGTGAATAATTTTTGTGAATATGACTTAATTAAATTTCTATATGAATAAAAGAACATATTTTTAGGATCATCCAATACAAATTATCCTTTACCATTAACTATTATTGAATTATTTCTTGTTGTTTGTGATATATTATACTAAACCATACCACTTAAATCATTTTTACCACTATTTTTATTCTTATTACACATATAAGATTTACTTTTCATCAATATTTTTTATTATTATTTTGGGGTTGTTGTTTTTTTGGTTTAATTTTGTTTTCTTTGGATTAAAAAAGTACTTCCATTTTGTTTCGACCCTTCTTTCTACTAGGATAGGGTTAGTAGGTTAAAAATATTATGGTTGACCAAAAATTTATCATTATTTTAGTTTTAGAGGGATCTAAGTTGGATAGGGAGTGGTGGAGAGGATGATCAAATCGATAGATAAGATTATTATCTTTCTAATTCTTATCTTTCTAATTATTATCTTTTTAATTCTTATAATATTTATTTTTTCTCTCTTGCAATGAATAACATGCTTTTTATTGAATTTGAAATGCATATCGGATAAATTTTCTTATGTAATGATATTGTTCTAATTATATTATTTTACTTCATTCATGATATTTTTTTAAATTGGGTTGGTGTTATTCTTCGTGTTATCATTTAGATTTTATCACTTCTCTTTAATTAAAGAATTAACAATGGTTAATCTCAATCTTTAGTACAAAACTGTAAAGAAACTTTTTTAAAAAAAATTATATGATAATAAATTTTCATATTGAAATAGAGGAATAAAACAACAATTTTTAATGAATTTTTGATATTGGTGATGAAAATTTCACTCATTTGTTATGGTTATGTTGAGATATTTAGTTAAAAAACTATATAATTTGATTTTCCACATGTTAAATCCTCTACAAAGTCAGTGGAATAAATTTCTAATAATTTATGGAGTTGGTGTTATGAAACCAACTATTTTTACTTTAGATTCCATCTATATTCAAATAAGTGAATATAAATAAAATATCTTATTATATACTTTTCATTGTTTAATGTGATTTTAATGTAATAATTTCCAAAACTCTTTATCACAATGAAAATGGCATAATAGTTTCCTACTTTGATAGGAACCTTAAAATACTATGAAAATATTCTTAAATATTTTTCTACAGTCTGATAAAATTCTATGATGGGACACATAGTATGTTGAATGTCATGTGTGAGTACACATAAGCGGACGAGACTTCATCTCATGAAGTTCTCACATGGTAATCTCCAAGATGAGAGATTATAAGAACAAACCCACTAGTGTAAATTCCATATGTTTGCGTGTCATTGTATATTATTATCTGTGAGCATGGGTAATTAACCTTATAATTTAATAATATTATTAATTCATTTCATGACCTGTGTAATTAGATGTATTTCTACAAACCATGATGATTTATGTTAATGGATAAGTTGGATACATTGGGAGAATCATAAATAATATGTTATTAGTTAGTAAGTTAAGGAAGGATTTGTCCCTTCCTTATGTATGGAAGTTGATATCTTATCCCTTTGATTGAAATATATCCATCACATTAAATTTCATAACCATGGTGTATAGAAAAGTTCATGTTAGATAGTCTGAGAAAGATATATCATGCATATTGGTTGATGACACAAATATGGAACTTGCTTGATGGTATATCATGATAAAGAGATTATATTACACAGTGAGAAATCATATATGGTTCTTATAATTCTGAAATATCTTCTTCCTCTATGAGTGCCTTAACCCATTATTATAAAATAATCTTAGAATTTAGGAAAAACCACCTAATTCCAATGAGGAAGTGTCCTAGAGGGTCACACACAAAGTGTTTCATTGAACTCAGTCGAATATTATTTATATTTAATAATTGGAATAAATATTATTTTATAGACCAAAAAATAAAATTTATTCATCTTTATTAAATGATTGCAAATATTAAATAAATATGAATTTTTAAGGTAATTGTTTAATTATGTGAATATATAATATTTATTTTTCTCTTCTTATTTATAAGGTAGTAAATAATTATTTATTAATTAATAATTAATTTATTTCATTATAAAATTTTTAAATAATTATATATATTCCAAACTGTGAAGGAATATTTATTTATCTATTTAATAAATAATATTTTTTTTAATATTTTTTGATAATTCAATAAATGAAGAGGAGGATGAACAAACTATGTTTAGGGCCCAATGAATAATTTTTTCCCAGATTGTAAAAATAATATTTATTATTTCATGGGTTTGAATATGCCATGAAATAATATAATGATATTATTATATTATATAAAATAAGGTTAATTATTGGTTTAATATATTATCAAGGGACCTTGTGCAATTAATTAAATATTAAACCCTAACCCAAAGTTTTAAATAGATTATTATTTCATTTTTGAAGAGGTTAATCATTATTCACAATATTACTCTTAACCTATTCCTCCTACCATATTTCCCTCAAGGCCGAGAAGAAAAATAAAGATTCCTTTAAGGATGAAGGATCATAAAATGATCAATGTAAAAAAATTCAAGATGATCAATCATTCATGCTAGAACCCAACGTTTCATCGACATTGTACAGATATCGAAGGAGCACCTATGGATCACCACTTAAGGGGTTTTTCTTTAGGTCCTCACGATGCAATGAAGATACACTGATCAGGTTCTGACAATCAACACCATCAATGAAGAAATATGTCAAGATTAAGGTAATATTTCTTATTTTTTTAAAGTAATTATAAATTAATGTGAAAAGACTCTCATTTTTGTGGTTCTGGTGAAAAATATATCTATATTATTTGGAAAATTTTTATTGGTCATGACGTCCAATTCATGTACATTTCTAATCATCCATTGAATCTGAAAAAAATGAGTTTTCCATTGGCCAAATTGGTTCTTCTGATGCGTTTGGAACCAGTAAGTGGTATCAAACCAGTCACATTGAATTTATAATTATTTATTTATTATTGATCATTTACATATTTATAAATTAGTTTTTATTTCAAGAAATTCATTATTTTAATTTTATTGTTGAGATCTTTTCTTCCAATCTTAGTTTCTCCCTTATATAACTAAGAACCAGTTAATAATTAAAAAAGAACATCTCAAGAACCCATCCAAAAGCGATAGATATTCTGACTGAATAATAGAGGAGTACATACTATGTAGCCTGAAGGTACACACTGTGTATCTCAGTATATTACACCAGGAATAACCATGGGTTTTATGGGTTGTCGTGTAGTAATGATACACAAAGGTATTAAATATACTCCACTTATTGACCAAAATAGGATGGAAAAGAACATGTTGGACTACACACCATGTAATAGTGTTACACGAAGCGTAGCCTACGTGTTTTTTTTAGTGGAAAATGCATCGTCAGATATGTGTTGTGTTTTAATTACATGACACATAAGGTCCAAAAACTATGTAACATGGGGGTTACATGGCATGTACCAGCTATAAATGTCGTGTAATTAAAATATCTCTGTAAAGAAATACACATCCGGTCCCTAAATGTGTATCATGAATATACGATGAGTAGGATACACCATTTGTAGTTGGATGTACACGCCATGTACCCAACCCATTTAAGCTAAAAATTAAAAACTAATTTATTACCCATTAAACCTTATCGTTATGTGTTCCATGAATCATTTTTTGTTAGTATATTCCAATGATAGGTTTTATATGATATTAAATTCTTTAATTTAATTGTATTTAATATAAAAAACTACAATTCAAGAAAGGTCCTTACATATTACATAATCCATGTGAATTAAATTTGGTACTCACCAAATTGGTTCCAGGTAAAATCTATGTACTTATTTTATTAATTATTATATAAAATAAATTTATTTAATTTAGTTAAAATCAATGAATATGGGTATCTCTATGATATATTGGATAAAGATGGAGACAAAAATGAATTAATTTATTAATTAGATTAATTTTTTAATGTTTTATCTCTATAAAAGAATGAATCAAACTGAATACTATCCATTTATTATAAATTTTTATTGTTTGTATAAGTGGATGATCATGATCCTAGACTGACCTATGTATGTGTGTTATTTATTTTCGTTTAATAATATCATGGGTGTTTGTAACTGTTATTATTAAATTAGATTGATAGCTCATGAGTCATCCCTTTATCCTTATTATGTATAGGCCTGTGTACCCATGATTTCTTTTATGTAAACACCCTTTTAGTTCCCTTTACCTACATATGATGTAAAATCATTCTAAGGATGGATCTACCAATCACATGGAGTCCATTCAAGATGGAGTAGAGGAAAAACCTAACCAAGTTGACAAATAAGATATATATGGAATACCGTAACTCAAGCCTAGACCATCTCAAGGATTTTTTCACCTAAGGCTAATAGTTTATTTATTATCTATTCAGTAAAAAAACCACTAGTCAAATATCAAAATCATGCCATGATTTATTTATTTTATTTCTTTATAATGCATGATTTATTTTAAGGATTTAATACTATGATCACATAAATAAATGGATTCATATTCTAAGATGGAATTAAAGTAATAGGATTATGAATAGTTTTTTTATCAACACATGGTTAACAAGTTAATATCAAAAAGACATATAAATGGATAAAATAAGAATGATTACACATAATAAAAAAATACCTCAAGTTAATATTAAGTCATTATGTCTTCTATTATTTGAATTAAGACAAATCATAATTAAAGTGTTGATTTAGGCCATAGTTGAGGACACTTTTAATTATCTGGGAGTCTTAAATAAGATGACGATTCAACTTAACTGAACTTGTATTGAATTTAACATCCATAGTTTATTCAATAAAAATTTATAGGCAAGTGTTTAAGGAACCCAAGTCTAGATTTCAGGATTGGGGAGCCCACTCTATGGATCAAGGAGTAGCAATACCATAGTTGACAAGACCGCCTAATTAAACACCTCATTATGGTTTTCATGGATGTATTATAGATTATAAGGAGGGATATAAGGATCCCTTACACTATATTTTCCATGTGATGGGATATTTTGAGTTCAACGGTGAGGGTTTTTAGACTTGATAAAATAGTGGGAGACTTAATGAAATTAAATTTATTATATCTCATATAAATTTTCAATCATGTAACATACTGATAATATAATTTTATATTGTTATAGAATGGTTAAAAGTTTTTCAACCACATTATTCCTATGATCAATTTTGGGGAAAGACCATATCCTAACAAGTATAAAATTCCACAAATGATTCAGATGCTTATTGGTTGTACTGCGCCATGAACATAAGTCTTACATGCTAGAATCCTCTATCCCTAATGTATCCACTAAGGAGGCATGTGATGAGGGTTTCATTATATTTTTTTAACACCTAAATTCTATGATAGATATTCAATGTTTAATTATTTCATCCATGTCTAGTGAATTCATGAAGTCGCATGAATTCATGGGTGCCTATAACATACTACATTATCTCCATGATATTTATCATGAGAGAGCTTGACAAGATTGTTATAAGATCTACAAGGAACTATTCATAAGAAAACATGGATAAGGTACAATAACTAGTCCAAATTTAGTCAAACTTATTGGAAACATTGATCGCCTAGAGGTTCTAGTGTTTATGATACCTAATCAGTTGTGCACCAATCTCATTCTTTCATCACTACCTCATAGCTTCTCTAGTTTTGTTGTAAATTTTAATATTAACAACATAGAGAAGTCTCTCCCATATTTATTCACTATATTTCTCTAAGATGACAAGGATATGAAGTGTGAAAAGTATTATACCCTTATGGTTTATAAGAGGAAATTCCATGAAAATATCTCGAAGAATTAATCCAAGTATAAATATTATTCACAATTCCCTTATAAGAAGAGTAGGATCAAGTGGAAAACAAGGGAACATGATACTATCTATTTTATATATAGAATGAAGGGGCACTAGAAGAAAAACTATACCTAGGAAAAGAAGTAAGGGGAATCCTCTGGTGTATTTTTTATCAAGTGATATCTATTTTTTCTATAAATTTGTTATTATATACAACATGTGGTGGTTATATATGTATTAAAATATAGAAACCAAGAATATTATAGAATATGTACCATGGTAATGTTGTTCTACAAGCTTCTGATGGAGGTAGAATTACTACTGTAGATATTGGAGACTACCACCTCACATTGCTGACTGGATGATATTGGTTTTTAAATTTTTTTATTATGTTATATCAGTTACCAAAACATTATTTATGTGTCCAATATTGATACATATGGATTTATTTTTAAATTTGGGAATAAGTTTTACCTCTTTACATTGAATTTTTTATGGAATGGAATATTTTAATCATGGTATTTATGTGTTTGATTACATGAACCAAGTAATGGAAATCAATAATGAAAATAGTTTACATTACTTGGTCCACACCAAAATATGGCATCACCAGCTAGATCATGTAAACAAAAAGTGTTTGACTAGATTACACCAGGGTAAATATTTGGATTTAGTTGAACTAAAACCACTATATGTATTCCATGCATGTTTTCAAGGAAAGATTACTAAAGCCCCATTTAGTGAAAAGGGTGAAAGGAATGTATATATTATTGAGTTGGTTCATACCAATGTGTGTGGACCATTTCATATTGAATCTAGGGGTAGGTAATCATACTTCATAGCTTTTAATATTGAATTTAGTAGATATGGATATGTATACTTAATGAGGTATTAGTCATATTACTTTGAAAAATTTTTGAAATATAAGAATAATGTTGTGAACCATCTTTGAAAGAATATTAAGAAACTATACTCCAAACATGGGGGAAAATATCTTAATCAAGACTTCATCGATTATTTATAGGAGTTTGGAATTTTATCTCAACTCACTCTTCCTTACACACAACATTGGAATGATGTAAGTGAAATGAGGAACCACATCCTATTAGACATGTTAAGATCAATTATGAGTCTTGAAATTCATCCATTATCCTTTTGGGGATACACATTGCAGAGAGACACATATATAATAAAAAAGTTTCAATAAAAATAACAACTGGTATTCCATATTAGCTTTTGTACGGAAATAAACTTGTGTTGTCTCATGTATGAGTGTGGGGTTGCGAAGCATTTATTAAGGTTATTCTGGAAAACAAAACTACACCCCAAGGAACTAAATGTTTCTTTATAGTATATCCTGAGGGAACTAAAGGATATTAACTTCACAAACCTACAATTAAGGAAGTCATGTTTAAAAAATGTTTGACCACTCTTGATGGGGATCACATCTTCAGAAGAGATAGTGGGAGTGAGATAGACTTTGATGAAGTCACAGATTAAGTTTCACATGATTTGGAACATAAACATATTCTATAAAACCCTATGACATAGGATGTTTCTGAGAAAAAATACCACATAGAAGTATAAGAGAATTTAGAGAACTAAAATGATATGATTTTCTAGTCACCAAAGATGTTGAATCATTATTAGTTGATAATAATGAACTTGTAACCTATAAGAAAAAAATAAGTGGCATAGAATCCAAAAAGTGGAAAGAATATATGGATTCTAAAATGGATACCATGTATCAAAATGACATTTGGATTTTGATAGATCCACCAATGAATATTAATAATGTTGGTTATAAATGGGTATTCAATAAGAAATAAGACATGGATGAATAATTCAATAACTATAAGGTATGAATCTTTGTAAAATTGTTAAGACAACATCCATGAATAATAGACTATGAAAAAACATTTCCAATAGTTTCTATTATAAAATCCCACAAAATTATAATTTCCATAATAGATTACTAATACTATGGGATCTAGTAAATGGATGTTAAAATAACTTTACTTAAAGGTAACCTTAAAGAAAATGTCTATATGAAACAATTAGAAGGGTTTGTGACTCGAAAGTATTCTAACAAGGTATGAAAGTTTTATAGACCAATTTATAGATTAAATAAATCATCCATGTCATAGAACATATGATTTGATAAATCTATAATAGAATTCATTTTCATAAAGAATGAATATGCACAATGTGTTTATAAGTGGTTTAGTAGGAGGGTGTTCATTTTCATAATAGTTTATGTTGATGACGTATTACTTATTGAAAATAAAATACCAGTCTTACAGTCTGTAAAAGTTTTTTTAGACACTTGATTCTCCATAAAAGACTTCAGTGAAAGACATATATTCTTAAATTCATGATCCATCATGATAGATCCAAGACACTACTTGGATTAAGTAAAATCACATGCATTTATAAGATACTACATAGGTTTAGTATAGAACAATCCATGATGGGATTTTTTCTAATGTCACATGATATTAATCTTTCCTAAAAAACATGTTCTCAAACACATGAGGAGAGATATAGGATGAAAAATATTCCATACACTTAAATTATTGGGCCAATAATGTATGTTATTATTTATACTATGATCGATGTTACCTATACCTTAAGTGTGATAGGAAGATATGAAGCTAACCCAAGTGACTTACATTGGATAACATTCAAGACTATACTTAAGTATCTTAAGAATAATAAGTATATGCTATTGGTTTATGGAGGATATAAAGATCTAGTCATCATAGGATATGCATATGATAGTTTTAAATAGATCAAGATGATATGAAATCATATTTGAGATACATCTTTACACTTAATGGAGGTGTTGTGAGCTAGAATATATCAAAGAAATCCATTGTTGTTGATTCTATTGAGTATTATAATTACAGTGTGACTTATGTGGTATCTAAAGAAGCAGTTTGGATACACAATTTCATCCAAGAGATTGATGTGATATTGAGAAGTAAAGAACCTATACTTTGATAATAATATAACATTGGCTCTTATAAAGGAGAAATGGTCACATCAGAAAATAAAGAATGAACTTTAAAAATATCATCTCTTAAGGGATTTTTCTCAGAGTGGTGATGTCATAATTAACAGAGTTTCCAAAAAAGGGAACATGAAAACCCCTAAAATAAATCCTTATCTCAGCAGAAACATGATTATCATGTGTGATCTAGCAGACTAAACGTTATTAGTAGTTATCTCTAGTCCAAGTGGGAGTCTATTGGTGTTGGTGTTCTAGATAGAACTGTTTTTAATTTAGATTTTATGTATATACAATGAAGTGTATATAAATAAAACATATTATTATATATTGTTCATTATTCTACATGAATTTAATGTAATAATATCCTGGAGTATCTATTACATTGAAAAGAAAATAGTGGTTCTCTAATTTTATGGGAACCTTGAAATGCTATGATGATTTTCTTAAATATTGTTCTATGTTTAGATAACATTCTACGATAGGACATATATTATATTGACCATCAGCTGTGAGTACTCAAAAGTAGATGTGACTCCATCTCATTAATTTTGAACTCAATAATCTCCAAGATGAGATATTTTGAGAACGTATCCTCCTGTAGGAATTCCACATGTTTTTGTGTCTTTGAATATTCTTATTAATGAGTGTGTGTAATGATCCTTATAATTCATGAGTATTATTAATTCATGTCACAAGTCATTCCCTTAGACATATTTCTATAAACTATAACGACATATATTCATGGTGAAGTTTCATATTTTGGGTGGACCTTGAATGATATGGTATTAATGAATAAGTTGAGGAAGGATTTTCCCTTTTATATATATAGAAGTAGGTATCTTAACCCTTTTGATTGAAATGGAACTATCACATTAAATTCCTTGGTAATAGTGTATAGATGAGTTCATTCCAGATAGTTAGAGAATGGTGTATCAAGAATATAGGTTGATGACATGGGTGTGAACTTTTCTTGATGAGATATCATGAAAATGTGATTATATTACATAGTAAGCATTAATATGTGGTTTTTGTCATTGTGACATATCTTCTTCCTCTTTGGATTACTTGACCCATTACTAGAAAGTAATGTTGGAATTTAAGAAAAATTGCTTAATTCCATTCAGTACAAGGCCAAATGGACCAAAAACAAAGTGTTTGCATTGATCTCAGACGAATATTATTTATATTTAAGGAATAGATATTATTCTCTTGACTGAGAAGTAAAAATTATTCAGGATTTAGTGAATGATCACAAATATTAAATAAATATTTATTCACATGGTAATAATTTAATTACATGAATATTTAATATTTATTTATCTATTGTTATTTTAAATGTAATAAATAATTATTTATTATTAATAAATAATTTATTTCATTAAAAAAATATTAAATAAATATTTACTCACCAAACCATGAAAAAAATATTTATTTTAGAATTAAATAAATGACAATAAGGATGAACAAAAACTGAATGGCCCAATGCCCTTTATTTTTATTGATTTTTGATAATCCCCCTTTCAAGGGATGAGGGGGAACCCTTACAAGGCCCATAGGATTAGTGATTACATGGACCATAGTCTTAAGAGACATTACATGAATCTAAGGTCTTAGGGAATTCAACCAGACTATAACTAAAAGGAACTACCCCTCCCCACCATTTGCATCATGATCGTAGCTCTCCACCTTCGCATGGTCATCAGGCTAAGCTTCCTATGCAAGCACAAGCTGGTACCAATGGAATAGGCATACCCTCCAATTCTTTCAAATCAATTGGTTTTGCTATGGTTAGTGTGCCTACTCTGAATCCTCCTCTGGGGCTGCTCCTTTTTTGGAGAGTCTGTCTGGGGAAACTACATATGGCCCGAAGGCCTTGAGGTGGCCCAAAAGCCTTAAAGGTGGCCCAAATCCCTACTGACCCAAAGGAATGGGTTTCCCAAAGGCCTTAAGGACTCCAAGACTAAACCGGTGGCCCAAGGTGAATAGTTCTTGCTGCTACAGTACCAAACAATACCTGCTATATTAACTGCTATAGTACCTGCTACAATACAACATGGTGTCCAATACTGCTATAGTGATGCTACAGTACCCAGCAATATACCTTCGCCTGGTTTTGAACCTGAGTCTCGTGGATGCACTTAAGGATACATCACCAACTGGGCTGAGGCTCATGTGCGAAGGATGAGCAAACCAAGTTTCAGGCTCGATGATAAATATTTGTCCACCAAATTTTAAAAATAATATTTATCATTGTGTGGGTTTATGAATGAAATAAGATAAAATAATCATATTATTATATTTCATTAAACGAGGTTAATTATGGTTTTAATATATTATTAAAGGCCCATGTGTAATTAATTAAATATTTAACCCTAAACCCTGGTCTTAAAATTTAATACTGTGTCATTTGTGAGGAGGTTAATCAATATTCAAAACATTCCTCCTAACCTCTTCATCCTCATCACTTTCTATTAAGATTAAGAAGAATAAGAGAGATTCCTTTAAGCTTGAAGGAACATTAAGTGATCAAAGTAAATAACATAATATGATCAATATGTTGTGCTAACACCCTATGTTTCATTGACATTGTTCAGAGATCAAAGGAGCACATGTGGATCACCACTTGAGGGGATCTAATTTGGGTCCTCACGATGCAATGATAATACACTGATTGGGTTCAGACGATTAAAACCACCAATAAAGAAATATTTCAAGACTGAGATAATATTTATTCTCATGTTTTAAGTTAATTATAAATTAACATGAAAATATCCTCTTTTTATTGGTTCTGACAATTTTTTTCAATATTATTTAGAAAAACATCATTATTCATGATGTTCATGCCATGTACATTATATATTATCCATTTAATTTTACAAAAATCAAGTTGTCCATAGTCCTGATAGGGGCTTCTATTGCATTAAAAACCAACATGAATATGACCCAATTAGATTTCTATATGAATAAAGAAGCACATTTTCA
Source organism: Viscum album (assembly GCA_963277665.1). NCBI lineage: Eukaryota > Viridiplantae > Streptophyta > Magnoliopsida > Santalales > Viscaceae > Viscum > Viscum album. The sequence continues at coordinate 1,783,435,106 of OY728157.1, forward strand.
TGATCAGATAATAAAAATCCCACTTGATCATTAACTCTTTGTCACTACCTTTTCATTGTTCATGATTTATTCTCTCAAGGCATCCCAATTCCATCATTTTTACCACTAATTCATCACTTGTTTAATATATCATAAATATTTTTCATCACCATTTTGTTTTGTTTTTTTTAAGGTTGTTGTTTTTTGTTTGAGTTTTTTTTCTTTGGTTTTCAGAAGGCCTTACTTACAGGTTCAACCCAAAATTTCACTAGATTATGTTTGGTAGGAAAAAAAATATTTTGGTTTACCCATGACCAATTTATATATATAGTTTTTTAGGGAAGGAAATGTGTGTGTCCAATAACAAATTTTTTTAAAAAAAATTCAATGATCAAAATATGTTAAAAAAGAAAAAATTTGAAACTATATAATATATGCACACTTGATCAAAATTTTAAAATATAAATGCCTTTATTCCCAAAATTGATTTTTTTTAGTTTTCTAAAAAAGAAAATGAAAACTCAAATAAAATACCTTAGGGTGGTTGTTGATCAAAATGAAGACATTATCCCACCTCAACCTTGAGAGTTTTAGCTGTCTACTATATCAATCAACCCATCTTATATTAGGCTAGGCCCTTGGTCAAGTAACTATGAGATAAAGTAATACTACCTATCAATATTTCCATCCTATAATTATCTAACTAACAAAGACTCTTTATGATTCTTTAGATAATTTTATTGTGTTGTGGAGTAATTTCCATTACATGGGATGTGCGAGGAAGAGCTTAAGTTGAGAGTTTTTCCATTATATTTAAAGGGAAATTCTAAGGTCATGTTCCAATAATTAGATGAGAAAATATTTGACACATGGGACTTAGTATTTAATTCTTTTATGATGAAATTATACCCTAGAATAATTATAACCAAAGTGAGGAATAAAATCATTGGGTTTGTCTAGGATGAGTGTGAGTTGTTCCATGATACTTGGGATAGATTTAGATATATCATTAGATAGAATCCTAACTATTGGGTTTATCATCATTTCCTAGTGGACACATTCTACAATGGTATCACCCTACAACTTAATATTAGTAGATAAATCTTTAAGTGGTGACTTATTCAATAAAATAGTTGAGTATTTGAATTTATTTTCAATAAACTTTTTTGAAACTACTAACACGAATGTTCTAGGAGATGAACCATCCATTGGAAAGAGTAAAATTCTATTATTTATTGAGAATAAAATTCCAATGTTTCTTGAGTTTAAAAAGATAATCATGATAGTTCACTTAGAGAGTAATGTTAGTATTGTGGAATATTTGGGAACTCTAGATATTATTATCCTAACATTGATATACCGACCCACCCCATGAAAATTAAAACTTTTTTGGCTATGGACATGGGACAAAATCTAGAAATTAACCTTATTAAAACAACTATAATAATTTCTATAGAAATAAAACAAATATTTCTTGTAAATAGAAGGGTGTTTTTAGACTATATGCTACCCCTAAATTACCACATCAACCATGAACTCATTATACATATAAAAACATGGCTAAGTAATCTGATTCTAAAGTAAATATGGAAGGTATGATGCATCAAATGCTTAGTATAATGGATTCTCAAGAGGCTATACAAAAGTTTTACATAGTGTATCATAGGTCTATCTTTGAATATAAGATGAACAATATTCAATATTAAATGAGTAAATTGGTAAGAAAACTTAATATGAGATAAAAGGGAAACTAACAAGTACCACATAAATTAATTATAGGGACAAACATATAGATTCCACCACTAGGATTGGTTTGAAAACACAATATAAGGTCAGTGATGACCCTAGGAATGTTCAAGCTGGGTCTGTGGAAGAATTTTGAATTTATAATATATAAGGAAAATAATGTGGAAATAAAAATAGTAAGACTGAAACTAAGTTAAATCACTACTGGAAAAATACCCATTACCAACGGTTTGGAGAACCGTGGCCAAGTAAGCCGTTAGGATAGGTCTATACCAACGGTTTTCCCAAAATCGTTGTTATAGACCTATACCAATGGTTTTAAAAACCGTTGGTATAAGTAATATGAAAAATCTATACAAATGGTTCCATAAAACCGTTGGTATATTTATTTCAAAAAAAGAAGCATTCGATGCGTTTTGATCCCAGTACCTGCAGTTTATTGTTGAACGAACTAACCACTAACCTGACTTGACTTTTATGAACGTAATTTCATAAATATATATATGTATTATCATAATTATTTTAAATTTTTATTTATATAATGTCCTCGGTAAGAAGATTCCATAAAAAATCAAAGAACCTATACCAATGGTTTGGCCAAACTGTTGGTATAGGTCCATTGATTTTGGGACCTATACCAACGGTTTTGGCCAAACCATTGGTATAGGGGGGACCTATACCAATGGTTTTGGCCAAACCATTTGTATAGGTCCAAATTAGTAACCTATACTAATGGTTTTCCCAAAACTGTTGGTATAGTTCATATTTACAGTAGTGAATCCAACTATCCAACATTAAAAACAAACAAAAAAAATAATTTAAAATGAAAAAATAGTAAGGTTAATGAGAGAGTTTAAGAATAACTTGAATGTATACTCATTTTCTTAAGAAACATTTCCCCACCAATTCTATTCCATTAATGAATTAAGAAAAATAATCAAGAATTTTAACTACCCAAGTTCCTTGGAATATTCAACAATATTTAAGTCAATATTCCATTCATTAAAGATTTAATTCAAATCCCATCATATTTTAAATTATCACAAAATATTATTTCAAAAAAGTATAATTTAGAAAATTTATATACTTATAGTCTAATTGAGGAGTGAATTGATTTCTTTCAAAAAAATATTTCTTATAAACTCAAAGACTCAAGCATCATTTTCATACCATATACTATTAGAAATAATGGTTAGCTTAACTATTTATGTGAACTTGGTGATATCATAAATTTGACAGTTTTCTCACTATTTTAACAATTGATATTAAGATAATTACAACCCATCATATTTTTTCTACAGTTGGATGACTTCTCCCTCACCCACCCCATATGTAGACTAGACAACTTGTTAGTTGGAGTAAGAAAACTATTTTTGCATACTAATTTTCTCATACTAGATATGGAATGTAATAATGAGGTCCTTATTATATTTGGTAAGTATTTCTTAGCCAATGGTGGAGTTGTTAGTGGTGTATCTAAGGGAAATTTTATTTTTAAATTTAGTGAAAAAGAGTAGAATTGAATATTATTAAAAATGATAAATATCCAAAACATGAAGAAAAATATTAAAGAGTTAAGTTTCTATAAATTTAGGACCCTTTTGATAAACTTGAATAGGAATTATTATGATTCATTAAATAATTATATGGAAAACCCTCAGTTAAAGAAACATTATTAGAAATTTATTTTGTTGATGAGGTTAAGATATTTGATGAGTATGAGAAAGAGTTTATATAAAACCTTGATGAGTTTTATAAAGAGAAAATTATTAGGATATATTTGAGTTATGAATGTAAGGAACCATCCATTATGTATAGTAATGAAGAGGTGGTTCATTATTTCTTTAAAAGGAACATTGAGGATCTTAGGACCTCTTGGACAAAGAGTTTTCCATTTAGCTAAGAAACATATAAATTAGATCTTAAACTATTTCCATATCACTTGAAATATTCATCTATGGTGGGAATTTTACATTTCCTATCATTATATCAACTAACTATTGATAAATAAAAGGTATTAGTTCCTTATTTGTCTTACATAAGATCCTTGTGGAACATGAGCACAAAATAGGAGTTGAGGTACAAATGAGACTTAATACCAGTATGAAGGAGGTTTTTTGATAAGAATTTATCTGGATTTTAGGTGTAGGAACCATTAATCCTATCTTAAATAGCCCTTAAGTCAATCCTATTAAAGTTTTATATAATAATGGGGGTGTTACTATCTTTACCAATTAAAATAATGTGAAAATTCATACTAGGAAGGAGACTAAGTGGAGTGTCTATATAAATTATATAAAGTTTAATTATTCCATTAGTAAATACCATTTTCCCATACCATTACTATATCAGATGTTTGAGAGGTTAGATGATATTGGATTATATAGTTTTCTTGATGGTTATTCTAGTTATAACCAAATTCTTATAGCCCCTAAATATCAAGAAAATACCACATTCATATGTCCCTTTGAAACATTATTCTATAAATGAATTCCCACTAGTTTTTGTGGTGATCTGACCAATTTTCATAGATTTATTATGGATATATATTTTTATACATGATATAGGGGATAATTTAAGTGTTCACATATATTTTTTATATTTTTGAGAGAACATTTGAGAAGTGTTTATAGAATATAAGATTAATCTTTTAGAGGTTCCACGAGTCAAACCAAGTTTTTTAATTGATAAAAATATCAATTTATGATCACTTAGGGGATTTTTCATAGTCACAATATCTCTAATAGGAAAATATAAATTAATACTACCATGGTAGAGGTTATTCATAGGTTTCCACCTCCTGAAAATGTTAAATGTGTTAGAATTTTTTTAAGGTCGTGTCGATTTCTACTAAAGGTTAATTAAATACTTTTCAATGATCTTAAGGAATTTATATTCCCAATTGGCCAAGTATTCACCCCTTTTATTTGATGATAAGTGCCTATAATATCTCAACTATATCAAGGAAAAATCAATGTTTTTCACCCATCATCACTACCTATGATTATAAATTTCCCTTTTATATTATGTGTGATACTTATAACATAGTTGTTGGGAAATTGTTGGTGGAAAAGAAAAGAAAAGAGGTTATATGTGTGTATTATGATAATTGAATACTATATGATGGATAAATGAACTACACCATAACTGATAAGTAATTTTTAGTGTGACATCCTCAAACTCGAACTCTTATAATTTGTCTCTTAACATATAATCTTTATATTTCTGGTTTTAATACCAATAAATGTGACAAATTTCAACCATGTAAAATATAAAAAATTAAACATCAATATTGAATCACTTAAATACCCAAGGAAATTTTAGGTTTATAGTTTTATAGAAATAATAAAAACTCTTTAAAAGTGGGTATTCAACAAAGAATCTATTTTTCACACAAAATAAGTTCTTTATAAAGATATGCTTACTTCATTCAAGGTAACTTACTTATCTAGAACTCTAACTTTATTAAATTTTCTACTCATCCTTAAGCCCCATAAAAAATAATTCTAAAACATGGGATGAGAAAAAAATATCTCAGTAATGGATATATAAAAAGGGATAAAGAAACTCCTTAGTTTTTTTTCTAAAACCATAATATAATAAAAGAGAGTCTTTCCTTTAACATAATAAACTTTCAGCTCAAATAATCATTTACTTACACTGAAATCTGCTTTACTTTGCAATTTTTAATAAAGAACTTTATAATAAAACTTAAAGGAAAAATAATAATCATGAGGGTTACTTATAAAACACAATATCCCATGAAAAACATTTTCTTAAAAACTTACCTTTTAATAAAAAGAGAAAAATCATTCCTTTAAATCAAACAATCATTTTATTACCTTGTAAAATCAAAATATTTCCATGAAAAATAATTATAAATCATAGAAAATTCTTGTAGGAAACTTGGGATATCATTTTTATATCACTATTATAATCACTCTTATAAATGGAATAACTTACCTGGTAAATTCCAGTAATACCTTTAGAGAAACCTATAACTAGTTAACTCAATCCATTAACTCAATGAATTGGAGAGCTATATCAGTCTCACCCAGTATATTTAGGTATATTTGGATCTCTCATCATCATAAAAAATTTACAAGAACTATAACATAATTAAAACACATGAAATCTTTATTTTCCATCCTCATACTCATAAAAATGTTCTTTGTATCCATAAGTAAAACATTTCAGGATATCAGGATATCCATTCAATTTAAAACTATTTTGGAAAATACCTTGAATAAAGGGAAAGAGGGTTTTATTTGAATAAAATGTGTAATATTATAAAGGAATCCAAAAATCAAATAATATTTATGATGGTGGTAAAAACATTTGACATCGTATACATTAAAATAGAGCATTCCTTTAGCCCTTTTATCAAAACATTCCATATAAAATATGTAAAAAAGATTACTCTTGAATAAATTAAATAGTTAAAAGATATATAAAATTTACTTTATAATTAATTTATGAACATATTAATACATTCATAGATTAATTTTGAGAATATGGACTTGGAAGAATAATATTTATAAAATATATCTTTAAAACATTTAAAATGAGGTTTTTAAGATAAAGTGTCCCTTACCTTGAGTCCGACTTGTCCCATACTTTCTTTATCTCCTATATAATAAAATTTTATCAATAATTTACTTTCATATAAAACTTTTAAATGTTTAATAACTTATCATTAAACCGTTTATTTCATTTATTTCAATGAAATATTTAATTAATTAATCGATTAAGTCCACATCGGGTGTTTTGAGGACGTTCGACTCATAATTTCAAAATAGATTCGATATATTGACTGTGGTCAAAGAGGTAATTATTAAATCATATAAATAATAGTAATAATGAAATAATTATCATTTTATAAATTAATTATACTTTTAAAACCAACCGTGAAATATGACTATGAAAAATGAATTATGTTATAATCATGGAGACGGTAGGCTATACACACACATGAGGAACGTTTCTATTTTCCAAAAAAAGAGGTAAATAATGAAAGAACCATTTTATCTTTATATAATTATTGTTATATCATAAGTTTCATATGAACTCTTTAAATACACTTACATATACTATCCATGTGAGGTGGTGATGAAAAAAGTATCACATCGCTTTGTGGAGGTGGTAATCCACATGTATGCATGAACGATGTTATCATTTTTTTCAATTGATGGAATGGTAAGATAATATATGACATATTATATTTATATAATGATAATTTTTTAATTAATATCATATATATACTTTATATTCAACATTATAACTATTTGTGAGAGGTAGTGATGGAAAACAAATTACACGAGTTCACAAGGTGGTAGTCCGCCATACACAAAAACTATGGATTAATTTCCCCTTAAATGAATATGGATATGGATTAAAATAAGGAATAAAAAAATAAAATATAATTATATTAAATATAAAGATGTTATTATATCAAAAATTTTATGATATTTTTAAGGAGGTAGAAGAATAAATAAAATTAAAACATTCGGTTAAAAGCTACACCTCTTCTTTCAGACAACCACCTTTTCTTTATACCAAAATCCATCTAAGATTGGTATTATTAAAAGAATAATACCTATAGTATATGGTTAGTGATGTTATAAAGGTATTTAGGTAGGTATTTTTCATGGTATATTTCTTAAAATGTGCTAGGAAGAGAGGATAGAAGGTACCCTTTTGTAAGTAGAGGAGGGGCACTTTTGTAATTTTTCAAAACATTAAAATATTATAAAGTCATATTCAGGGAAAAGTGGTTCCAAATTGGATTAATTTAGAATTAAATATGATATAGTATCTAAATAAACTCATCCAATAGGATTAATAAAATTTTTTAGGTCATTTTAACCTCTATCTCTTTAGTTTAACCCCCATTAACCCTTTTTATCCCAAACCACGATAACACATTTTTCAACAATTAAGGGTTATCAATTTAATTATGAGGTAACAATTGGTTCATAAATGGTCCATGGATAATATTTTAGACCATTATCCATTAAAATTTCACTCTTTTAATATTTTTATGATTTTTAAACCATTTAATAAAATAATATATAACATAAAATTTCATTAATACAATTTTGAAAACTATTCACATATTTTGACTATAAAAACATAAAGATAGTTATTGAATTATAATATACACTATTTAAACACAAATTATACATTATTATTAACCATAAAACTCATGAAACACCATAATTTATCCAAAAAATACTACTTTTGATGGTTTTAAAATCATTTACTTTAATTTTTCTATTTCTAGCACAAGCATGGTGCCAGCATTGTATAATAATTTAAGGTAATTATATGATCACTAAACATTAGAAAAAAATAAAATTAATAAAAATAATTTTATTATTATAAAAAAACTTTAATATTAATTCCTAAATTATTTTAATTTCTATGAGAAAATATCAGAAAAAATTAAAAGCAAGAGACTGACATTTTGCATTTTCTTTACTTAAAATATTATATAAGACATTATCATATAAAAAAGGGAAAAAATTGCCAAAAAATAAAATATTGGATGAGGATGGTATGAAAACACTCATCCATTAGATTAAATTCTGGTATTAGGGTTATTTTAAAGTCTTATCCCATAGTTTTAACCCTATTTTACCCGCTTTACACTTATCGAGGTGACAAATATTTACCATGGTTACTATTCATAATGGAAAAAATAAATGGAGCATATTTAAATTTTTTTAACCTCATGATTCCAAATATGGATTCCATTTTTTAAGATTCAATTTATATATTTTTTTAAAATTTAAGATCCACATAAACCCAAAAAATGAGACAAAAAGTGGTTTTCCATATAAAATGAGTTCTCAAGTATAAAAGTTTTTATACCAAAATAAAATATAAAATTTATTACAATGAAATTAATTTAATTATTAATAATTTAAATGAAATAATTTTACTTTGAAAAAATTTAAAAAAACGGAACTTTTTAAATTCTTGAAAAAAAGACGGTTTTCAATATAAATTAGTATTTTTCACTATTTATCAAAAAATAAAACTTCTCAGAAAATTATAAAAAACACACTTTAAGATAATTTTAACCTAATTATTTAAAAAATGATGTTCATTTTTTCATTTTTTTTCTAAAATTAGAATAAATTAATTATATATTTTTCTCACAAAAATTAATAAAAATTATTTTTGAGTAAAAATGTATTTTTGAAGCAAAAAATGACTTTACTAAAAACCAAATACCTATTTAATAACAATTAGTCAAAAAATTTTCATTGAGTAGGTACTTTATACTTATATTTCATAATGTGTTTATTCTTATTCATACTCACCAATTTAGTGACTAGGTTATAATAGTTATATTTTAAAAAAGTAATATTTCATGGTTTTTAAGCTTAGTATTGCATGATATGCATGCTATCAATCATTGTATTAATTATATAAAACTCAAGGAATTATAGTTATATATTTTGTTTTATATTTATAAGTTTATGCAATACTTTATTGGGTCCAAAGTTATTATTTTTATTGATCATTTATCCTTGAAATTCCAATTATCCACGAAATATGTTAAACCTAGAATAATTAAATGGGTCCTCTTATTAATAGAATTTTATTTAGGGATCGGGGAAAAGTAAAATGTTGGAAATTTAGTTTATGATCATCAGTCTAGGCTATCCAGCACTCAAATAAGTGATCCTAGAGAGATTAATTCATCATTTCTAGATGAAAAACTGCTCATACTTTTAACATCATAAATTGCTTGGTTTGAAAATTTTATAAATTTTATAACCATATGAATCATTCCTAGTGGTATCACCAATAAAAAGGATTAAATTAATTTATGATCTTAACTACTATTTTTTGGATGATTTATTTCATTTTAGGATGTGTGCCAATGTAATTATAAGGAGATGTGCACCCGAGGAAGAGTTGATTCTCATCTTAAAGAGTTTACACTATTCACTATAGATAAGAAACCATAGGGGAGAAAGAGAAACTCATAAGTTGTTACAAGATATATTATATTATTTAAATCTATTCAATGATTCTATAAGTTTAGTGGGTTGTTGTGATAAGTGCTATAGGATGGGTAATGTTAGAAGAAAGAAATATCTCCTCCAAAAAAGAATTTTAGAAGTTGAAATTTCTATTGTGTGGGTTTTGGAATCCATGGGATCATTTTTAAATTCTCCTTATAATGAATATATCTTGGTAGCTATTGATCATGTCTCTAAAGTGGTTGAGGCTATGACACTTTAAAACAATCTAGCTAATAGTTTTTTCAAATTCTTCAAGAAAAAAATATTTTCAAGATTTATAATGTCAAAGGATTTTATCATTAATAATGGAACCAATTTTAGTAACTTTAAATATAATAATTTGATGAAGAAATATGGATCTTTACATAAAACTAGAACCACTTACCGCCCACAGTCCAGAGAAAAAATTGTGATTTCAAAAAGGACGTCGAAATAGATTTTAGAAAAACTCTAGGGAGTTCGAGGAAGGACTTCCAATTGAAAATTTATGGATCCTTATGTTCTTAAATAACTATGTTCAAGAATTCCATTGGGATATCCCCATATAGTTTTCAATTTGGAAAATAATACCACTTTCCTATGGAATTACAAAATAAATCATTTTGGGATGTAAATGACTTGAACTATGATTTTATTATTATTGTTGAGAGAAGACTATTAAAGTTGAATAAATTGGATGAGATCAGGAGAGAATAATATGAAAATTATAGAATTTAAAAATATATAACTAAATATTTTCATTACTTAATAATCTAAAATAGAGATTTCATGGATGGAAAAAAGTTTTACTTTTAAATTATAAACACAATATGTTTCTTATAAAAATTAAGTCTAACTGGTATAAAACTTTCACCATCCTTAGGGTATTAGTTAATAGAGATGTTTAGTTAGTTATAGAGGATAATAAACCATTTTTGGTTATTGTTTATATAATTAATCATTACTTTTAATGGCATCCCAATGGGTTTTATGTTGTTTTTATGTTAGATACTAAGACATTATCCAAGTCATATTGAGGATTTAAACTTAGTGATTCATGGGATTCAATCCATGAAATTTAATTTAATTTTTCTTTGGTTTTAGTAGAAAATAAAATACTTATGTATTATACCTATTGGATCATTAATTATTCATTGGAAAAGTTCCTTTTTTTCACTCATTATAATGATTTACGATATCTTCTTATGCTTAAAAATAATAGGTACTTCAATTCTGACCCTCCTTGGTGTTATTGAATAAATATCACCTTTTATGCATTAATTTTGAAAAATATAATCCCAAAACCTATGGAGAAAAAACTAAATTTATTTTTAAAGACCAAGAAAATATGAACACTAGAGAAACCTAAATACTTTCACTCTAGACTCAAAATCTAGTTTCATTTTATTTTATGTTATTTTTTTAAATTATTACATTGATCTATTTAATCCTATAGGATATAGATTTGGTAAAACATGGACAATTATCAAATGGAAAAGAAGGGGAGTATATTTGAAAGAACTCCAAAGCGTAAAGCTTCCCTTATAGGGGAGTTTTTGTTTAATTATGAACTCTATAGAAACCATTGATTTCTGTTTAAATGGTTATTTTTTGATGTATTTTTTTAAGATAAAATCATTAGATAAATTATTCTAGTAACTGATACTATTTATGATCCTTTACCAATGAAATTATGGTACAACATGCTTGTTTTTGTGCCTTTTTGAAAATATTTTTGAAACTTCTAGTCTTAGCATGCACTTTTTAGAAAATCATATATGTGCATTGAAATTTTATTGTGGAAAATAATTTTTTTATAGTTTGAATATAATTATTGACTATGTTATAGTATCAAATATTCTCTTTTAACTTTATTATAACCCTTTATACATTGTTTTAAATAACTAAATTGTCATGTCTCAACCTAGGAGCCATTAAAACGGTGCCCTGAGTTGGTTAATGACATGGATTGAAGAACACCTTCTTGTATGAAGAATACCACCAACTAGAATCAATGGTCTAGAGGTGGTAAAATGGGAAGATTATACCCTTTGAATCAGTAATAAATACAATAAAGTAAAATAAATAAAATATAATAACAACATAAGATAATAATAAATGCATGACCTAACCAATTCTAAATAAATATCCATGCATGAATATTCCAAGTTATAATCAAATAGGAAACATACAATAGATAAACTAATAAATAGGGATAGAGTGGAATATTAATGAATAAATAAAAGTGTCCAATTTTTTAAGGAATCCTGATTACATGCTCAAATACTACTCCCAAGATTCCATATACAATACTAGTCCATAATGATAAACAACCCATTTCACAGTCTAGTTCTTAACCTGTAACCAGGAGATATGATCGAGTACCAATGGGTGGCCCGAATAGGTTGTGATATATAATCAGTACAACACTACCAATGAAATCTAAATCAATCAAGTTCATGATTATAAAATTAAAGAGTGTGCATGTATAATAAACTAGGTAGTAAATAATAAATGCAGTCAAGTCAGGTTCAGGTTCCTCAAGGAAACCTGGCCAAATATACCCACTTCAGCCTAATCCAAAATGTCTTTGAACATGTTCCGTCATGTATATATATGCATACATGTAACCTATATATTCAAAGACATATATATGTAACAATTAGGATATAAGGAATAAGAACAAGTCATCCACATAATAATAATAATATAACAAGGGTATCATATTTTATAAAGGGGCATAAGCCCAAGTATTCGAATCAAGGATGCAATTCACCATGCATGACGGTCCTAATCAATGAGGTGAAGCATCATGTTCAACATCTTGATCAAGGGGCATGAAACATCATGTACAATAACCCAAAAATGACATGAAATTCCATTTTCAACATCCTAGCCAAGGGGAGTGAAAAATCATGTCCAACAACCCAGAATGATGTGAAACAAAATGTCAAATATAATGATGTGAAATGCCATATCCAAAATCCTAGACCAAGGGGGTGAAAATCATCCTGTCCAAAAACCCTAACCAATGCCTCTTAGTAATAATCTAGTGTAAAGTAATCTCACATGCCCTATGATCTTGTAATTGAGGCGTTCCTTAAAGAGGAACCCATGTGTCATTCAATGTGTAGTATACTATCATTTTTATGTTTAATTTAAATTTTAAAAATGGGCCATGAAAACATCCATGCCATAATATAAGTCATGGAAAATGAATACATTCCATTCCATTATCAATTCAAACCATGCAAACATACCATTACATTTATAAACAACAATAAGGCAATGTGAAGCACCCATGTCACAGTATCAATCAATCACATTTCAAGTATATCTATTTGATTTAATTAATAAGATAATGCACCTCAAAGGTGGTTTTATGACAAAATGGACGTAAGGTTTTCATTCCATTCCAATAAACTGAATTAATTCTATTAGGTTGATCCTTTATAATTTTCAAGCTCACTGAAAGTGAACAAGGACCAAGCGGTTTATCCAAACCATTAGGAAAATCATTATATGTATTTAATAAAACTCACCATTCATATTGGTTTAGGTTGACTCCATAAAACTCCAACCATATAAGGGTTCCAGACCATTCCTAAACAATGTCTAGGTTTTTAATTTATAGAATTTCATATTTTTAGGAGAAATGTGTCGGAATTATGGTGTGCGACATAATGAAACATTTTTTAAATGATGAAACTTTTAGGGAAAATAATATAGACCTCCACCTCATGATTTGGAATACTCACTCATCCATTATCAAGATTTTATTCGAATTAGAATGAGAGAAAATAGAAGAATAGAAAAATTCCCTAAAAATAGGATATATAATCTCTTATGGAAATAACATCTGATATGGTAAGAAAAAATGGAGAAAATAAGCAAGATGATTGAGATACTAATAGCAGGCGATCAAACATGAAAAAAAATGTTCTATTATAACATTGGATGAAGGAGATATCTCCAAACCTAGATGAGGGATAGGGAGAGATCTCTATGGTTGGGAGTAGGTGTTGTTCATGAAGGGGAGGAGAAAATATGGGGGAGAAGGTTAAATAGAAGGATGAGTAAAATGGGAATTTTACCCCTTTTTAAAGGGTCCACGGTTTTCTTCACAATTTTCTAAACCGTGAACCAACTGTGTGCCTCCCACTATCTAAGAGCAACACCCCGAATGATTTGGCCACACAATTTGGAAAACTACTCAACAACCGTGCAGTGCCACTATCCAAAGGGACGCCACCTTTCATGATTGCAGTGCACAGTTCGAAAAACCACATGCCAACCAAGCAAGTCTCTTTGCACAACTACACTAAGTTACATTGTTTCCCTTAAGGTGATGAAAAATTTCAATAAATCACACCCCTATACAAACTAGGATATATAGTTTGGGTTCAAATGGTTATTACTAACCATGTGCCAACCGTGTGCCCCTATATGTTTTTCTTGAAATTAAGCTTCCAGAGACTGATGCTTATAAACGTCATCTAAACTCACGAGACACCTCCCAGGACATAAAAATAATTAAAAAAACACTTTTATGTGTCCCAACTCTTTGAATCACATTTTGATGCTTTATTTTCAATTTGGTCAATCCAGCAAATGGAAAACTAAAATTCCATTGAAAATTTCAATCAATTCAAAACACAGGATCTTACGACCTCCCCACTATAGAAATTTTCATCCCTAAGAAGACTTTGGGAAAGAAATAAAACATCACTTTATTTACTCAGGTTATGAATTCTCACTTAAACAATCGCATTGTGTTTCAAAAAACCCAACACACCTCCAGGAGTCATTTTAAAAAAATGTAACGTAAGTTATTAAAACTCGAGATAATGCTCATATTTAAATCTGAAACATAGAGACAACACTTACAAGATCCCGTTAATCCCGAGACATGATCATGTCATCATATATTTTATTAAACAATCTATGGTGATCCCTACCGTAGGTTTTAAATTTCCCATGGCCAATTTTGTGTCATGGTGCTACCACCATTGAAATTTATAATTAAATAATGTCCTTAGTATCCTAGAAATACTCGTAGAAAATTTATCTAATTTCACCTAATTACCCTAACCATGGTCCATGATTGATCAAAATGGTAGAACTACAATCGACCATGATCATACTAATCATGCTGAATTTTTGTTGAAAAACCATGACTGATCTTTAAACTACACCCATCACCCCAATGACGTGATAAATTTAGTTTCTTACAGAACACATCCATATATTAGAAAACTGAAGTCAAACCACCTTCGGCCAACTATTTCTGAAAATGATCGGCTTCTACAGCCGACGAATCACCATACCAAAATTTTGAAAGCCTTTGTTTCAAGGTATATTAAGATCATTTTGAGCATGCTTATTGAATCCCACACCCAAATTTTGGTGAAATATCCTAACAAAAAAATATATTGTTCAAAATATTCATCATACTATAATATAAGAATCATCACATTCCTAATCCAGTATCCATGGATAATCATAAGATGCTCTGAGATTAATGTCCTCACTTAGAATTCACCCAAGTCAATACTCAAATTTGAACTATAAATTTAATAATAAATCTATATATACATTGTTTAATTTATCAAATTATATACGAGTTCCAAAAATACATTCGTCCAACTAGTCTCAAGGTATCATGATCCTTCTCACTTGAGTTCATCCCTCTAGAAACCAAAGTTTTTCCCCAACTTAGGAGAATACTTGTAATCACATCAATGAAAGAAGAATGATTACCATAGCTTGTGCCCTATCCATGCTAGAAATATAAATTCCATGTAAAAGAACCTACTCATCCATAGTTTCTAATGTAAATGTTATCCATCTCCCATTCCCATTTCCCTAGAATAGTTCTCATGAAAAACACCAAAATTTTAGAACATAACGAGGTTCACCACCATTAAATAGCCAAATGTGTACTATGAACCATCTAGATCACCTTAAATGATATTAGAGTGAAACTCTTAAGGAGTCTCTTTGTCAAACCATATGGTTTCTTAGTAGATCAGTGTATAGATGATGCTCTCTAAGCATGCTCAGAATGATGTCAAGATGTTGGGCATGATTACCTATAATAATGAGTACACCAAGATTCCATCAAAAGGCATGTATATCTATCGTGATCCATGATCACATCAACCAAGATATACTTGCCTTAAAAAATACGAAACACAATTTCTCACAGAAATGTGTGTCAAGATCCAACTATGGGTCACCTGTCTCATGTGACCTGGTCCATTCCATATTATCCCTCATCATAACCACTTAATTTAAAATTTTCCCAAATCTATGGGTCACCATGCCCACAAGAATCACTTATTTTAAAACCATTGGTCCTTGGATCACACCCAAACTATCACTAAAATTCAATTCTAAACAACTCCCACATGCACTTGGCATGAGATAAACTTTACATAAGCAATGGTGCACACTCCTATACCACCTGAGTTATGAAATGACTTTCAATTCCATGAGTCATTCATCAACAAGGTCAAGATGACCATACTATATGATACATCAATTTTTCAATGCTAGGAGATCCCTTGGAACTCCTATTAAAAATCAGACACCTTTCTATTTAGTGATTTATCAAACGACCACCCTACTCATGATGTAATTATAGAAATTAAAGCATCAATACAAAACCACAGGTCAATTAAGCCAGTAACCTAAAAATTCATGCCCATAAAATCCATTCTTGGTATAATAGAACTCAGGGTGATTTCTAAAAAATTAGGGGCATCACCATGCCTATATTGAAAAACCGGAGTACCCTCTGTGCATTAGTCAAAAAACAAGCATAAAACCAAGATCACTACCTTAAGGCATTCATAAACCTGGACCAACCTATTCTGTAGGTTATCCTTAATAAAATGGAACATAGCTGACCTAGTGGGTTCTGTATAAAAATTAAGGGCACTAAGGTCTCCCACTCAACCCTATAGATCATGCTCAAAACAGGGCTGCTAGGCCTGTCCACCTAGTCCTAATCTCTATCCCATGAGAACCACATACCACATAGGTATATATATCACACGAAATCTAAAATTATTTGAAACTATCTCTATATAGGTATAAAATAATTAGGTTAAAAGGTCATTGACCTATGAGGGTTAGAACCCATCAACAAGGTGAAATGACATCACCTTCCAAGCATCAGCCTACCAGGACCTGAATCTCTCCAAGAATATGAATAGAGAAGTGATCCCTAGAGGGTTACATCATTAACTTAAAGGATAAAGAGTTAACTCTCCCTGATTATCCATATATATAAATTCCCCCTTGTGGTTTAACTTACCAAACAACCACCCATATACTCGGGGTGACGTTTCATTAACTAAGAGTCCTACCCAACTCAAATGATCAAACAAAGAGCTCCTACTATTATTATAAACTCGGCTCAAAAATTATACTAGTTTTCTATTTACAAGGTAACTACATCAACAAGAAAACCCCTCATTTTAACATAAGACATCAAGCCTTAAAATATAGTGATGACTAAATGGACTCTAGGCTCTACCACCTATCCTTTATGTTTGAGAAAAATCCTAAAATAAGCCAACTGAGATCTAGGGGAAATGCTCACATTCCTATTCAAAATATCTATCAAGTAAAACTATAACCAACTCTTACATGTAGGTTTATTTTTGATAAAAACTACTAAAAGGTTCCATTTTAAGGAATTTAATCAATGCTCATTTAATACAACATTTAATGTAGATCATTAATAAAGGGTATCAAGTAACAGTTTTTAGAGAAAACTATATTATGAACTCCATTTAGCTGGATAAATGCAACATTAGGTATATTGTGTCATAATTTTCTTTTAAACCATTTCATATACCTATGATGTTCTCTTAACTGGTCTCGGTTAAAGAAAATATAAATTATGAGATATAGAGGAAAACACCCTTTAGGTTGTAGTTGGAATTTTAATTAACTAATACCATATAATAATAAAGATAAAAAACATAGAGAAGGTATTTTATTATTTAAGGGGGGATCTGTTCAATAAGACACCGCCATACATTTATACATAACCCATATAAGTGGATTCTAACACTTAACCATCCCTAATTATCATAAGCATACCCCCATGGGGTTGAGTACTAAACACATGAATAAGTAAAGGTGACCTACGAGGGTCATGTTAGGCCATTCTGGGTTTAGTTATATGGTCAATAATTCAAAATTTATGGAGTCAACACTCTATAAATTACAATATTCATCCCATTTAAATGAAACCCATAACAGTTATTTTATTCAAGATTTAACACATCCTTAATGGGTTTATCTAATAAGAAACATGACCTAACTTATATACTAAGGTCCATATAGGCATTAACAGATCTCATCATTTGGTTCATCATTTAAAAGTAATATAATTACAATCCTTTATATATATATATCATGGTTTAGTTGGATGCATTACCATTCCCAAGTAATAAAGGTACTTTCCTTTATAAGTAACAATTGGCATTTATGTAACTAAAAATAGGTTTTTAACTTCATTCTCAAAATATAACAAGTCTATATAAGATGGTTCAATCACATGAGTTGAGATTCACAATTTATAAAGGCCAATATACTTTAAAAATTGCATATTGACACCCATTTAATCACAACCATTAATGTTTCAACCCATGACCCCAATGGTTCATGGCTCAAACATGTCTGGATTGGTTAATTATGGTGCCACCATCAATATATATGGCGAAACAAAATTTAGGTGGATATATACACTTTATTAACCAACCACACATCATAATATAACAAGGAATTCTATCAAAATCAAGGAATGTATGCATGTAAGTAGGAAATCACAGAAGCATAGAATATAGATAAGCATGCTAAAAGTAATGTGAATCCTATGTGCCTAAAATGATGCAATAAAAACCCCCATATATTTCAATACTAGTACAAGAAGTAAATCCCATAAATTCATAACTCAGTAGCCAATGAAAAGTACCCAAATCACTCAAGGTGACATAATAATCAACTGTAATAACAACAACATGAATAATCCTATCTATGGAACCTTGATCTTTCCCCCATGCCTGGGTTGTCCAGACCCCAACATAAGCTATTTAACAAGTGTTGAAAAATTCCTAGACTCATGTCTACTAGAAAAAAATGGTAATACTATAAAAAAGAAAGATCCGATATCACTTTGTCACATCCTGGCACAAGAGACACTAAAATGGTGTCCTGAGATGGTTGGCAACATGACCTCAAGTGCATCTTTCTATATTCCTAAGGATTTTGACTAGTAGTGATGGTCTAAAGGTGGTAAAATGGGGAGAATATATCCTCTATATTAGTAATAAATATAGTAGAGTAAAATAAATTAAATGAAACAAAAATGAAAGATAATAATAATTACATAACTTGACCAATGCTAAATAAATATCCGTGCATGATCATAATAAGTCATAATAAAGATGAAAAAATACAATAGATAAAACTATAAACAAGGATATATTAGAAAATAAATAAATAACTAATATACTCCAACTCTGGAAGGCATCATCAGTACAAGATCAACCGCTACTCCCAGGCTCCTATATCAAATACTAGTCCATAATGATAAACAACCCAAAGCAAAGTCTAGTTCCTAAACTGAAATTAAGATATCTATTTGGGAACCTATTGGTGGTCTTAATAAGGTGTGATATATACTCAGTAGAACATGAATAATGATTTATAAATCAATCCAGTCCATGATTATAAAATAAATTAGTGTACAAGTATAATAAATGAGAAAATAAATAATAAATGTAATCAACTCGGGTTTAACTTCTTCAAGGAAACCTGACCAACCATACTTGCTCCAATCTAAGACAAAATGTCTTTGAACATATTCCATCATGATATATGAATATATGTATCCAATATATGAAAAAATATACATACAACAGTGAGGATTCTAAGTGTGAGACCAAGATATCCACATAATAATAATAATACAACAAGGGTTTCATATTTTATAAAGGGGCATAAACCCAATCGTCTGATCCGGGGATACAGAGTACTATTCCTGAAAATCCAAATCAATGAGGTAAAGAATCATGTTCAATATCCTCATCAAGGGGCATGCAACATCATTTACAGTAACCCAAAAATGACGTGAAATTCTATCTCTAACATCCCTGTCAAAGGGTGTGAAATTTCATGTCCAACAACACATAATGATGTGAAACACCATGTTCAATATCCTCAATGATATGAAACTCCATGTATAACGTCCTAGACCAAGGGGGTGAAAATAATACTATCCAAAAACCTGAACTAAGTTATCTCAGTAATAATCTAGAGTAAAGTAATCTCATATGCCCTATGAGCCCATAATTGAGGCGTTTCATAAAGAGCAACCCAAGTATCACACAAGGCACAATTTACTATCATTTTTATATTGAATTTAATGTTACAAAATATGACATGAAAACATCGATTATATAATATAATTTAATGATAAGGAATATATACCATGCCATTATTAATTCAAACCATTCAAATAGACCATTCCATTTTTAAACAACAAGAAGGCCATGTGAATCACCCATGCCATAATATCAATAAATGAGATTTCAAGTATCTCTATTTTTTTTGAATTTATAAGAAAACACACCTAAAATTTAGTTTTATTACAAAATGGAAGTAAGGTTTTCATGGCATTCCAACCAACTGAATTAATTATAATTATCTATTCCTTTATAATTATCATACTCACCACTAGTTACCAAGGACCAGGTGGTTTATCTAAATCATTAATAAAGTCATTATATACATTTAGTCAAACCAATACTATAAAATAATACTTTAAAAAAACTAAAAATTTCCTTTATTAGTGCTAGAGAAGTGGTGAATTCTAGAGAGAGATTAAAAGATCAAGTATTTTATCAGTTCTAAGAAAGCATTGATAGGGCATACTGCAGTGTGCTGCTACAACATACTACCCCACCAGTGCAGTGTGCTGTAACAGCACACCACAACACCAAAAACACCATTAAATCAGAAAATTAATGTATGAATATAGAATTTAAATAAAAAGAAAATAGTCTACACTCATTTTCTCGGTTTTGGAGATGTGATGCGCGTTTTAAACTAAAATAATACTTATATATTGAAAACACTCACTTGGAGTAATACCAGTAACACCATGCATCAAATTTAGGCATAGTTAATTATCCACATCTCAAATGACTTATGGATCATTTTCATAAAGTATCAAAATAGTTCTAATGTGTTTACTTGGTTTTGTGTACATCACTTGCCTTTTTTATTAAAATGTCACTTTAAACTCGAAACATGCTATTTGACTCATACTGGTCATATCATGTGTCGTTTTGATGTGATACTGATTCATACACAGTAAAAATGACATATGAATTTTTATATTATATTATAAAGACAAATCCAACATGTTTTCTCAATTTTCAGTGAGTAACACTTTTTGAACTAAAATGCTGATTTTAAACTCATAATGGAAAAATTGAGTCTTATCGGAAACATCATGTATCAGATTGTGGTATGAATAATTTATACACATCAAAAATGACTTATGGGTCATTGTAATAAAGTATCAAAATAATCAGAATCTATTTTCTCAGTTTTGAGTAAGTGAGTAGTCCTTTTTACTAAAATTGATGTCAATTTTAAATAAAAAGATGCACTTCGAGTCATATGAGTCACACCGTGCATCAAATTGAGGTATGTATAATTATTTATTGTCACAAATTACATATGGATTGTTTTAATTAATTATTAAAACAATACGAATGTGTTTAATTTGTTTTGAGTATGTCAATTTTATTTTTTACTAAAATATCATTTTAAAATGGAAACACGCACTCTGACTCGTACCAATAAAATCATGTACTAGTTTTACATGAGAATGATTCCTACACATGAAAAATGAATTATGAATCAATTTAACAACTTATCAAGAAAATATGAGCACATTTTCTTGATTTTTAGTGATTTATATTTTTTGAACTAAACTATCAATTTTAAACTGATAACAGACACATTGAGTCGTACCGGGAACACCATGCGTCAAATTGAGGTTCAGATGATTCCTACATGCCAGAAATGAATTATGTATTATTTCCATAAAGCATAAAACAATCTGAATTTGTTTTCTTGGTTTTGAGTAGGCATGTTTTCATTTTTATTAAAATTGATGTCATTTTTAAATAAAGACACACTTGGAGTCATATCGGTCACAATGTGCATAAAATTGAGAAAAAATTGAATTACATTTCTATCAAATGACTTATTGGTCACTTTCTTAAAGTATCAAAAAAATATGAAAGAGTTTTCTTGGTTTTGAGTATGTCACTTATTTTTTACTAAAATGTCATTTTAAATTGGAAGCCTGAACTTTGACCTATACTGATCACACCATGTATCAATTAGACGTGAGACCAATTCCTACACATCATAAAGTACTTATGAATCAATATTATAAATTATTAATAAAATCTGAGTGCATTTTCTTTGTTTTCAGTAAGTGATTTTTTTGTACTAAACTGTCAATTTTAAACTGATAACGGACGCATTGAGTCATAGCGGTCACATCATGTGTTGAATTAAGGTGAGGTTGATTCCTACATATCTCAAATGACTTATGGATTATTTCCCAAAAGTATCAAAGAAATCAGAATTTTTTTCTTGATTCTGAGTATGTCAAATTTTCTTTTTACTAAAATTAATGTCAATTTTAAAAAAAGAAGCACTTAGATTAATACCAGTCACACTGTGTGTTAGATTGAGGTGTGGTTAATTCCTAAACATACCAAAGTATCAAAAGACTCATAACTACCAATGTTATCATGCTTCCATTGTCTTTTTATGTTGAACTGCCAATACTGTATATTTAATTGATGATCTTAGTGGAAAAACCTTTATCATTGTTGAAATCTAGAAGAGCATAGGCTTTCAACAATAAGAAAGGTTTTTCGAATGAGAAAATAAACACAATATATAGTTTTGGAAGTTCTATAAAAAAACTCCATGAAAATAGAAAGTGTGAAAACATTGAAATAAATAATCATTTTATCTCTTTTATGGCTTGTTTTAGATAGTTGGAAGAGGAATATAACTTCCCAAAAGTTTTTTGAAAAAAAATAAGTATTAGATAAAAATGATGATGAAATTAACTTACAAATATCATATAAAATGATGTCAAAATTTATTAAATAAGTATTAGTAATTCACATTTTTCTGATGTTTTTATGCATTTTTTATGCATTTCCTTATTTTTATTATCTCAGTTGCAGTCTTGAACAAAAGAATCCACTTGTACAAGAAAAAAATTATTATCTGATTAATACTGAAAATAAATAAATTAAACATAAATATAAAACAATAACTTAATTATATGGATAATGACTTTACTGTGAAAACATTGTTGACCATAGGGACATGCTGATTGTAAATCAAGAATGATGATAAAAAAATTCAAACAGATCTCACCAAACAATCAGTCAATGACTGAGGAGGATGAGGAGAATTTATCCACTATGGTTAGTGTTATCCTTCGAATTCATTCAAAGGTGAAAGTAATAGACAACTTTCATCCTCATCATCTCATCTCCCAAAAATTTATCATTTCATTTTTTTTGATAGACATCCTCCATCTCTTGAAGACATGCACCTAGGTTTCTTGAAATACTCTAAATAGTATTCATACATGGGATGACTAATGCTCATAGTAGTATAATAAACATAAAAGAGAAGGGGGATGAATCTCAAGGAAACAAAATGCAATAATAACTATTCAAGATATTAAGCTGATGGGGATGCCAATTGTACTTAATTATGTTCTCTAAAAGGGGAAATGAATCCTATTTGTGAGAATTACACCATTGACACTAGTTATTAATTCGATACCTCCATTTCCACCAAATCCATACAGATCAAAGCTCTACACAAACTGAGAAATGATAGAGTAAAGGGTGGAAAATAAATGGAAAGGGTGAAGAACGAAGATTCAGAATACACAACTGTAGTGCTATGCAACCTAGGGGTCTTGGGTTGAAACAGTATAATTTCATCCGACAAGTGCATTTTAATGAAATTAATTTATTTTATTTGATGTGGAGGTATAGTTAATGATGAATTACTTTCATTTTTATCCTCTAATTTATCCACAAAGATCCAAATAAAACTTTATTAAAATAATTAGTTAAGGATTTTTTTACAATGTTTTTTTCGTTAAAACTTGGGTTTTTAATAGGTTTTATTTTTTTAAAAAAATGATAGGGTTTTATATGATTAGAAAATGAGGTTTATGGAGGTGTGTAATTCATTATCACTTATCTTGATAGGTAATAAACCTGAAAGGGGTTCACACCTTCCATCATTTAAAACTATAAAATGGAGGTCACTCTTCATTCGATACATAGATAAATAAAATGAATCTACCTCAATATTATATATATATATATATGTTATATATATGTATTATATTAGTAACTTTATTTGAATATAATTATATATATATATATGTATATTATTTATCATATTTAAATTTATTAAAATATACAATATATTATTCAATATATATATAATACTATTTTTTCTAATGAAACTAAAAAAATACTAATAATAATAATGTTTAAATTATAACAATTATAAATAATTATTATTTTGTGTAATTTTGTATAAAATATAAATATCTAAATTTTTTAAAGTTCAATTATTTTAAAAAAATGTATATATAGTTACCTAATTTTATTATTTTGAAATTAACATGAGTTTACAATATTTTATTGGTTATTTAAGTATAAATTCTATCATTGTAAATTAAATTTATATATATAAATAAAATGTATATATAGTCCTAAAATTATGAATACCTAAAAATAATTTCTAATATGTAGAATTTGATAACTTCCATTCTATTTTTTGAAAAAATGATGTAGCAACATAAGTATTCTAGGGAGGACATCTAATACACATTGACGCAACCTTGAGATTTTAGGTAGTTCCACAAAGAAGTTGGCATAAAGAAATAAAACTACAAAATTATGAGAAATATATTATAACACTTACTGCAGAATATAAAAACATAGTAAAATAAATGCAACCCCAAACTAATTTTGAAAATAGAGAGCCATTGAAAATAAATAAATATGGTATCAACCTTACTAATATTTCTGTTAAAATAAAACAACAAAATTCTGAGAAAATAAATTTTCAAGGAAAAACCCTTACACCAGAATATTAAAACAAAATTTAAATAAATAAACCCCCTTCAGAGAACTGCATAATATCAGCTTTTGTTATTGCTTCCCACCATCATCAGATTGAGAATTTGTTTTATAAATCAATTTTCTCATTCGTTTAAGGTTTTTATATCCAAAACCTCCACTATTTATATAGTGGAATAAATAAATATTTAATTGTTTTATCTGAGGACCAGAGGTGATTTACTAAGATTTCAAAACAGTGATAAAATTAAGCTTGTAGAAAAAGCTGAGGTATAAATTTAGACACTAAAGAAAATTGATTAATTTTTTTTAAAAAGACCAAAATTGGATATCCAAAATAGTATTCAAGAAAAAATGGATCATAAAAATAACCAAAATAGTCTAAAACAACCAAAAAACAAATATAGAAAGAAAATGAAAACCTATAAAGGAAAATAAGAAATTCTCAGATATTGATCTCAAAATGAAAAATATAGAAATTAAATTATAACCTACGAAGGAAAACACAAGACTAACTCACTAGGTTGAAGAAAACTTGAGAACCTCAGATCCAGATCTCGATGTTTTCTTCAGAAACCCTAACTTAAACAAAAAACCGGATTCTAGATGATGTTTGTGCGATTGGATGTAGTGGCTTTGTGCGATTCGAGTGGGTTTGTGTGATTTTAGATTTTATTCGATGAGGAGGATCACCAACAATGGGTGGCTTCCATGAAAAACTTCTAATATCGTTATGGGTTCACAACCAGTTAGGTTTTTTTAATTAAATCGGGATACTTTTATCAGTGATTTTAAAAATGATCTGATAAAGATTCCTTTTATCAGTGATAATTATGTAAGAACTGATAAAATGAATATTTTTTATCATTTTTTAGCATTGATACTGGTAGGTCTTTATCAGTGCTAAAAATAATTGATAAATAACTCTTTTATGAGTGCTCAAAATATAGTGATCATAAAGGGTACCCTTTTTTAGTGCTAAAAATAAAGAGTTGTATTAGGGAACCCTTTATCAATGCTAAAAATAAAGCGATGATAAAGGGTTAAATTTATCTATTATTTCATTAGTGTTGATAAAGATTCCATTTATCAGTGCTTTTTTCCAGTGTGGATAAATATCAGAGCCATTAAACATCAATTTTTTCGTAACTCACCATACATGGTGATTCGGGATGAGGTCATAAACCTCCAACCATTTACGGGTTCTATACCATGTCTAACCATTGTATTGGTGTTTAATTTAATTCATTTCATTTTTAGGAGAAATTTTATAGGAGTTTAACATGAAATACAATAACACATTGTATAAATGATACAATTTTGATGGAAAAGAATATAGAACAACTACCATATGCTTTGAAAGCCTCACTCATCCATTATCGATATTTTATTAAATCCAAAAAAAGAGAAAACATAATAATAGGAAAAAACCCTAAAAAAAGGGCACACGACCTTTCATGGAAATAACAACCAATACAGAAATACAAATGGGTAAAAGAAGAAAGTGGATTGAGAGACTAATAGAGGGTGATCAAACTTGACAAAAAAAATTCAATTTCAACACCAGATGAAAGATTTAGCTCCAAGCCTCGGTGAGGGAGAGGGAGAGATATACACTATATGGAGGAGGTTTTATGTGTATAAGGGAGGAAAAAAGATGGTGGGGGAGAAGGTTAAATAGAAGGAGGGGAAAATTGGAATTTCAACCATTTTTAAAAGGGCACAGGGTTTGGCTGCACAGTTTTCCAAACCACGTGATAACCATCTGTCTCCCACTATCTAAGACACACACCCCTCATGGTTTAGAAACATGGTTCAGAAAACCTTAATACAACCATATAGTGTCACTATCTAAAGGGAAACCATCTTGCATGGTTGTAGTGAACTGTGAGACAAACCATGCAGAAACTCTGCAGGTCTCTCTGCACACCTCCATAAATTCGCACAGTTTCCCCTAGTGTGTCACATGGTTTCAAAAAAATATTCCCCTACTGAAAATAATCCACATGGTTTAGGGTCACATGTTTAGTATTAAATTGTGTTCCCTATATTTTTCTCTTGAAATTATGTTTTCAGAGCTCAACACTTTTGAACATCATTCAAAAAACCAAGACACCTCTTGGGACTTAAATCTCATCCAAAAACAATAATTCAAGTGTAAAAACTCTTATAATCACATTCCAAATATTGATTTTCAATTTTTCCCATCAACCAAATGAAAAAAATAAAATTCCTTTGAAAATTTAATTTAGTCCAAATCATGGGATCTTATATAAATTACAAATCATATTGACCATAATACAGTTTTAATTTTTCTATGACCTTGAAGTTCAAAATTTGGGATAATGATGGGTTTTAAGTGTGGGGGAGGGGTCTTATTTTTTGTTAAATTTTATTTCTAGAAGAACTCATCAAAATACCATGAATTATTTTTCTAATTGACCATTTTTTTATATTCTTCTTGCATATTAAATGGTTGAAAATTTTTATTTAGACTAGAGATTATTATGATACCTTTAGGTGATTAATCATTTTTATTTCTACTTTAATTTAATCTGGTAATATATTTTTATTTATCTCTTTAAAACACTTATTTTTAGTGAAATTTTGGGAGTAATTTTTATAATTTTAATGGAATTTTAATTTCATGATTGGATTTAAACTGATAAGATTTTAATTCAAATAGTCTAAAAATGAACTCATAATTATCATTGAGATGAGTCTGTTAAATCCATTGTATGCGTTTAATTATGTTGTTTTATTAATTATTAAACTCACTCATTCATCTATTTGTGTATAGTTATGTTGATATGATAAATTATGTATATGTTCACTTAGGAGAAAAATAGAAGTTTGTAAGAATAATTGAATAGAGAACGAGGTTTGTTAATTTCCTTTCAATATTTTTAAGTTTGATCATTTTATTTTTCAAAATAGGAAACCATTTTTTACAAAAACCTTTTCTTTATTAGATAGAAATTATACATTTTTACTTGAGATATTTCATGAGGGAAAAATTTTTGAAAATCAAATCGTTTCTCACATTATTGTTTATTCATTTTGAGATTAATTTACATTCATTGAATATTTTGAATTGATTTCTTGATGAAAATAAATGTATTTAGTGTGGGGGAATTTTATTTGGTTTTATTTTAATATGTGTTTTACATATCTTTATTAGGAAACACTTGTGTTTCTGTGTTAAAAATGTGTTTTAATTAACAATATATTAAATTTTGATATTTTTTTTGTCAAAACGATTATTATTTGTATATATATATATTTTAAAAGATGATTTATGATGTTGAATTGATTAATTAATTCTCTAATTATATTTTTATTGATTTTGAGATCAAATACCTTGGTTGATTTGGGTAGATCTTGCACTAGAATAATAACTTGAAGTGATTTTAGAAGGGTTTTTTGGATTTTGGAGTTTAATATTTCTAGTGTTTCATTTTTATGTATTTGAAATGATTTATTGGAACACATTTTAATTATTATTTTAAAGGCTGGAATTCACTTTCTTCATATTTTTAAGCTTATATTACATATTGAAATAAAAATATTCATAAGGTACTGGAATTTTCTTTGCAAGATCATATGTATAATTTTCTAGTTTTTATGAAAAATGGTGATATATAACATTATTCCCTGGGAAAGTTGGAAAATTGGAAAAGCTATTTGATATATAAGATTTTATCCCTAGTAAAATATGGTTGATAATACAATTCTTGGTAGTAGGGAGATATATAATATGATGGAGTTTAGAAAATATGTGGAATTATCATACATCATATGTTATTTTTAGAGGATCCATGTGTTATGAAATATGTTATCCTTTGTAAAAGTCCAATGAAGTGCATTAACTATAAAATCTCCTTAATAATGGAAATATATAAGATTATGGAATTTGTTAAATTTTAGAGAAGTACTACCTACACTCATGAAATCATACATAAAATGTTGTTCATCCAATATAGAAGACACATAATATACTAGAATTAAACAAATTTGAGGAAACCAATGATCCAACCAATATGTAAAAATATTTTAACTAGGGTGACGATATATAATATCCTATCCTTTTCAAAATTCATGGATTAGTCTAATATATTCAGTGTTAAATCCAAAATTGTCATGTGTTCCCCAATTTTATAGTTTGAAATTAAAATAAGGGGGATAACTGAACTCAATGAGAGTTGTTCCTGGGAATCTATTAGAAAATATAATTAAAATATATAAAGATATAATCTAGATGATAATTTTTACTGGTATCTATTTCTTGAATTCAACAACAAATTCATGTGAGGTAGTAAAACTTTGGGTAAGTTCTATGCGATTCACTCGGAGAATATTATGAGTAGTGAAGGATTCCATATTTCTTATCAGTAAAAAAGATAAGAATTCTCTAGTTTTGGGAAAATTCCTAAGAGATCATTCTTATTTATATGAAGACTTAATTTAATAAATGTATGGATGAGGATAGAGACATTGATTGAGAGGGGTAGACATAGGAAGAGCTGTAGAGGTTTAATCATGGTTGTTTTAGAGGGAGTTGAGGAGAAAAGGAAGTATTGGAGAGGATGATTATCTTTATAAAGAATATTATTATACTTCAAATTCATATATTCTTATTTCTTTCTCTATTAAAATGAATAAAATTATTTGTGTTGAATTGAAAATTCCCATTGGCTAACTTATCATAGGGAATGATATTATTGCGGTTATATTCTTTTACTTCATTCATGTTATCTTTTATGAATTGTGTTGTTCATTTTTCCTTTAGTAGTTATAACTTATCTTCAATTCAAGAAATAATGATGGTTAATCTTGATAATCAGTACACAACTTTTTTACCTTGTTTTTTTAAAATCTATTAGAAAGAATTTTTCATACTGAAATAGTGGAATAACACACCAAGTTTTAACCACAGTTTGATCTTGTTGAGTAAAATTTCACTCATATATCATAAAATTTTTAAAATATGTATATGAAAAATAATATAATTTGAACCTCCACTCATATACTCTTTGAAATATTAAGTGGGTAGATTTTCTATAAGTGTGACCCAATTAATTTTTTTATTAATGAAGGAACATGTTTTTTTGACTAGACAATCAATATTCACCTTTTCTATTAAATATTGTTCAGTGCTTGCTTTTTTTTTGTGATTTCTTATCTAAAACCACCCCTCATCCATCATTTTCACCACTTTTTTATCACTTGTTTTACATGTCACAAATATTTGTTATTATTATTTTGTTTTTTTTGTTTTTGGGTTGTTTTTTTATTTGTTTTATTTTTATTGCACATCCCCTTTCCTATGGGTTCTACCATTCTTTCCACTAGACAAGGGTTAATAAGTAAATAAATATTTTGGTTAACCAATGAATGGTCAATTATCCTCAATAAAAGGGGCGGGGTTACATTACACTATCTTTACTAGGTAAGGTAACAATTATAAAAATTATCCTAATATGGTAGAAATAATATCTAGATCTTATTAGAATTGATAGATTTATATATATTGTATATTTTCTATGTAAACCTGCAGTTATTATTTTGGTTGAATTTTCTTTATTTATTCCAAATGAATAAACATCAATATTTCATGATTACAAAATGAAATCCTATATATAGTTACACATATATTACTATAAATTTTAACTCAATTCTTTACAATTTACAACCTTGTTAAAATTATCTTATTAAAATAAAATAGTAATATTGATATCATATGTAGATATGAAGTACACTACATTTCCCATGACACATGATACCTATGTTTCATGTGATTTCTTAGCAGGACATCCCATTCCACTACCAATAGTGTGGATATCACACCACTTCCATCACAGTGGACCTCCCTTTGTGATCATTCCATATATTTGACATGCTGAATTATATGGTATAACCACATGTGATTTCATATTCATGGACCATAAGATTATTTCAACACTTTTTGAGAGATGTAGCCCCAAGACCCATATTTTCCATTTACTTGGTGGAGAGATTTCCATAAAATTATATGATGTGTTATTTATGTCAGGCCTCCTTATATATGGTGTCTCCAATTTAGGATCTATAGTGAGTGATTTATTTTCTTTAGTTGAGAAATCACTAGGCACAATGATTCCAAATGATGATAAAGCCATTGACGATAGTCACTTACATATACCTTAGATCAACGATCATTTCACTCAATTGGTTGATGATGTTGATGATATAACTATCCTATAATAAACACATCCTTATATTTTATAACTTATTATTGGGAAATTTTTCTTTAATCATTCTATGATATTTTTCGATATTATATACTTATACTTGATTGAAGACTTGAATTAGATAACCATATACACCCGGTGATCAACTTGTTTAGAATACATGTATAGAACACTATTTATGGAATTTTACTTTGGCTATAGGAATATTATAGGGTGTTTTATAATAATACAAATGTGGGTATGGGAGCACATCCCTCTCCTTGCTTCTCATGTTCACACGATGCTTCCTTTGGATATATTGCATGATTTTCTATATAGATGATGGTAAATTTACTTGAACTTTTTTTTATCAGTATTCCATTATTTAAATTTTTACTAATAATCTTATTATGTATGTATTTATGACCATCTTCAATCCCATACTATTAAGCATTATGTACATAGTTTTAGACTAATTCTTGATAGTTTACAACTTAATGATGTATGTGATTTTTTATTTGATCTTTTAAATTTTAATTTATGAAAATAAATTATTTCATATATAATTTATTAATTCAATTATTTTTATTTTAGGTTTCATGGATAATATATCTTGGTTTTGTTTTTGAGAGTGTTCTCATAAAATTTTCGATGATGATTCATGTTAGTACATCTATGTCGCCTCCCATACATTATCATGTCATTGAGTGGTACCATGTGGACCATGTTACAAGGTAGTTTGAGTTCATGTGGATCATTACCACTCCACCTATAAATATTCTATAACTTCATTCTTTAAATATGTCAAGGAAGTGTGATATTGAATTGAGGAAATTTCATGTTTCAAGATATGGGACAAACATGAGGAGTCTCATTTATAAGGGGAACCTATGATGTACTTACATTTATTCGAATAGTTATCTTATAAATACTGATATATAATAGATTAATTTTTATATTTTATAAAAAAAATTTATATTCCTTTTTGGCTTGGTAATAAATCTTTATTCTATTATATTACTACTTCTTTTTAATTTTAATTAATTATACATTCTTTTATTTATAGAGTGATCATGTCACACATGTTTTATATGTCTTTGATCCAACAAATGGATTAGTATTTGACTAGATAGTTTTTCAATCATCATCATTGGATAAAAAACATCCCATTGATGAGATCTATTATAACATTTTTAATGATATTTCATAGGAGGATAATGTCTTGAAAGATCAACTAATAGCTACCACTGATACTACTATGGACTAAAACCAATAGAGGAATATAAGTGTACTATGCTTAGAGTTTATCCTGTAAAGTTTTTTACCTTCATCAATATATTCACATGACATGATTACTGGATCTTAGTGTGATTCTATTGGATATTCTAGTGTATATTAGTTTCTATCTCAGCAATTGTAGTACTGTTATTAGAGGATACCAACTAGAAATATTTTACTCTTCATTTATCTATACTACACTTTGTAATTAGATTTCCATGTCACAAAAATCATTTTATTTACATGTGGTAAACGTTTATGGACAACATTCATATTCCTTCCATATAGAATAAAGTTCTATTTATTGTAAAAATCATATTTCAATGCGGGGGAAGGTTTTGGGCATGGGACAATGGTTCCCCGTCTGATGACACAACATGATTTAGATGAAAATTTTGGGCATGAACATTTTTAAAAATATGATCTATCTTTTTCATTGAATACAACACTATACCCACACCAACATAGTAGATATGGACTCATTATTCATATTCCCAAATGTAGCATAGGGAAACCTTCTAGACGCTAATCAAGGCATCTTGGATGGTTTTTTATTGACCATGTAATAAAAACAAACACAA
Organism: Viscum album; assembly: GCA_963277665.1. Taxonomy (NCBI): domain Eukaryota; kingdom Viridiplantae; phylum Streptophyta; class Magnoliopsida; order Santalales; family Viscaceae; genus Viscum; species Viscum album. Next base: position 1,783,468,156 of record OY728157.1, read on the forward strand.
ATATGTTATCTATTTATCATATTTTTATTTTTTTATAATTTTAATAATAAAATTTACTCAATAATAAATATTTTTAATTCATTGAAAAACTTTACACCAATTTCATTTTTTACTAGAAATATATTGGAACTAATGATATTTAAGAGGAGAATAGTGAACCAAACAAAGATATTGTTTAATAATGATCAAAAGTGGTTGTGTTTATTGAAAATAGGTATTATTGGATTCAATATTACTATGGTGAAGTTCAAGATAATATTGGTGATGGTTTGTGGTCATATGGAACTATTTTTTTTGGGAAAATTAAAAAAAACATCATGATTTTTTGATCTCTCCATTATATTTATTATGAACTTTTAATTATTTAGGTGATAAATATTATAACATTAAGAATATTTACTATATTATGATAAGGTTTGAAGGCTAATAATTTCTTGTATCACTGTGACTTATGGATGGAGGTTCACATTACAATTGGTTGCTATAATGAAGAAGAAGTTTTTTTTGAAGATAAATCATGCCACATTCATTGTGTATCATGAAATTATTTTTGGAGGGATTTGAAAAATTTTCTTGTCTATGAAATGTTCCCTAATACTCATACATTTATGTAAGACCATAATAATTATGGTTTGATTATAGTTTTGAATCAAGATATATAGTGACCCCTTGTTTGTTGAAGGTATAATTTTTATAAATAAGTGTTTGAGGTTATAAATTATGAATCATAGGCTATGACACATTTGAAGGTCATAGTATATTAAATAATTTAACATTACACCATAATAATATATGTGACATTATAAAATATTTTTATTATATATATATCAAATATAGAACCCCATGATTTTTGGAGTTTAAATTCATATGAATCCATTATTTTAAATTAGATATGGTAACCAAATGGAATTACAATGCAACAGTAATCATTATACCATGATTTGGAAGATTGTAGAATAATTTAAAAGTATATGTTTTTCTTGAGCTATTGAGAAATTCCCTCAATGGAATAGTGTTCTGAATAATATTTTGATATTAATTATGAGAAAACTATGTGTTGAATATTATTATGAGTTTATATTGAAGTAGTGAGTGGATAAAAAGAAGGGTAGAGTGACCCTTAAAATTGACCGTGAACCAATCTAAAACCTTTTAAACACCACAATGAGTTAGTAATTTTTGGTACATTGACACATTTTTTTATGTATACTCCTTATACGTATACCTCTGTGGTGAACCGAATTAAATCATTTTGTTCATGATATTTACTTAATTTATTTGGAAACATTGTGTATTATTTTTGAATTGATAGATTCACGTTCTCTTGGTAACATGATGAAAAGATCAATTTTTAAAAGAAATTGGACACCCTAATTCACCCTTCTTAGTGTGTTTGGGACTCTCTGGTTCGATAAGTGGTATTTGAGTAATATTATTCACGATGAATCTATTCTAAGTTGATCTTTGAACTGGAGAAAATTGTGAATGAAAAATTATTTCCTCTTTTTGATGAATGAAACTATCAAATTTAGAAGAATCACACAATATTACATCTATAATATATAAGGATTTATGTTTTCTATGCTGTAATTCATAAAATAAAAGTAAGTGATCCCACAAGTTGTAATTGAATGAAGCTGATAAGATACATATCAATGATGATGTACATGTACAAAATTACTAATATTGAGATTTATAAAATCAAATATTATTAAAAATAATGAGTTTTGTGTCTATGAAATATATATATAATAAGTTTTCCAATATCTATAAAAGGGATAACAAAGTGAAGGAGGTGATGCTACAAGTGATACATAACTAGCTCAATGATTCAAATATACACCACAATGAAAAAATTTATGATTTCTTAAACAGAATCATTGATGTTATCAAATACATTTATGGAATTATAGATAAGATAAAGGTCTTAGATATTTTCAAAAGTATCCTGAAGAGATTTCCATCCTAGAAAAATTCATAGGTGTTGGTGTTTGAAGAAAGAAACTTGGAAAATATTTCACTTGATGGATTATAAATGAATTTTCTTGCTTATAAGATGTGTATAAAACTAAAAGATATTATGAGTAATTAATATAATTAAATGTAATTCCATTAAATGGATAAAAATTAAATCAACCATGGTGAATATGAATATGAATATGTGAGTGATGAATTCCTATCACTTTTTTCTAGCTAGTTCAAATGGAGTAAACTAAAATTTGATTGAAATATACCCTTGACTTGTTTTATAATTGGAAAATCAAATAATATCATAGAAAGTTGTCCAAGGAGATATTATGGTGATTATAATGAGGTTGGAATCTCACAAAATCAATAACACAAGTATTACCTTAGAAGAAATTTCAAATCTAGAAATCAATTTGGAAATAAGTTTCAATAAAAAATACTCACTTTCAAAGTGCAATACAATGATGATATTTTTATTGAATAAGGTAAAATAAAGATTAAATTAGATTTAGAGGATGTCATGATTCATTTTTATAAAAATAACACTCTATAAACTAAGTGTAAAATCAACTAAAAGGGGTTGTAGATATTAAATTAGATTTTTAAGGTGTTATAAATGAGTTATATAATCAAATAAATAAGAACAAAAATATTAGTGGGATATTAGAAGAGTCCTCAAAATATACTTACCAAATAAAATTTTAAATCACTTGGTTAATAAGGTGGTGGAAAACCAAAGTACTTTAGAAGAAAATTCTGTATAAATAGTTTATTTTAAGCTAAAAAACTATGAACAAGAAAAGATAATAAATGAAACTACTAGTTATATTGAGGAGTGATAATAGAATATTTAGAAAAATGAGGAATATGTGGATTACTTGAAGAATAATATTGGTGATTAATTAAAACATTTATATTTAAATAATAAGTCACAATTAAAAAAAATCCTTATATGAGGAAGTATAAGAAAACACTGAAAGATTCAAAAAGAGTATTGAGATGTTTTGGAATGATCAAAGTCACACTAATAGTTGTAAAATTAGAAATGGATTTAAATGCGAATCATCCATGATTCCAAAATCAAATTCTAAGGATAAAGGAAAGAAAAATATGGGTCATAACTCTCAAATATCAAGGGTTTTTTAAATAATAAAGAGTTATTTAGAGGAAGAAAACATGTGGAGAAAATGTGTCAAAATATTTCCTCTTATGAAATTATATTATTTTCATTACATAGGTCACACCATGACCTGATTTAATGATCCAAAGAGATACCTCAAAGGCATGGAACCCAAAATAAAACGAAGGATAATAAGAACATATCTTACACCTCAAAGAAAAATTTCTTTTCATGGATATTGGTTTATTACTTCTCTAGTTTTAGGCAAAAGTCTTATGATTAAAGATATATAAGAAACATGAAACAACTAATATAGAAAATCAAGAAGGATAGAAAGGAAACCAATAAACTCAGCTCCATTGGGAAAATAATTCTATCTATTAAAACAAGAGGATGTATATATTATTCTCATTATAAAAACAATGAGGAGAGATCCCATTATGTATCAACACAGTCCAGATTATCATAGAATGAAAACAAGAAGAGAAATAATTCTATATTAGGTGAAAATAATTCTTAAGGTGATAATAATTTTATCACATGGATCCTTGATAATGGGTGTTCATACAACATGATTGGAAATATGAACTTTTTAAATAATGTAAAAAGTCATGTTGATTAAATGGTTTATTTTAGAAATTATATATATTTAAAAATATCAACTCCAAACATATTCCATCTAACTCTATACTTACAAACATTATTCATCTCACACAAAACTCAATTTTATGTGAGTTTGTACATGATTTATGTATTGAAAATAAAATCTAACACACACATTTTGTTCACTTCATATCTTCTTCAAATTATTATTCCTAGGAAAACACCACAACTCTAGGGATTTATTCTTTAATAATTTATCTCAGAAAACTCTCCTAGGTATCAAAAAACTCTCCATGGTCATAATAACTCATATTCTCAACATTTCCCTTAATCATATATTGGTCACCACAATCTCCCCCTTTATATATTATTATCAACCATTAAAAATAAATAAAATTTAAAACTTATCACACTTAGAAATTAATAATCATTCAATTATAACAATCATACATGAGTAAAATCAGTGTAGTGAATAAGAATATTGAATAATGATATCATGTTATCCATTAAACTGGCTTACATCCGCTTATTCACATCACTTGATAATGAATGAGATCAAATTATTAAAATAATTCTTATTCACATACTCAAAATCATTCCTCGAACCTATGTACAAAAAGTTCCTGTCTACATGACCAATAAACATCTTAGAATATTTCACACAATTCACCAAATCACATGTTGAATTCATAACTTTCCCATTTTAAAAACTCCCTATAAACTCATGCTCTCCCTAAATAAAAGATCTATCCTCCATTAGGAAAAACATATATCTTTAGATTCTACCCATATATTTCTTTTATCCCCCTTGAAATATTCCCCATTTTATAGAAAAGGTATATACATTAATGGATAAGTGTAATGAAATTTATATTATCTTACTCCTCCATTAATAACAAATATCTATAGTATAATTGAGACATGTGGTGGGATCACCATACATTATCCTTTGATGAGTGAAGGATTCGACTTATTATTCAATAAAAATTTATTGGTATTAAAATCCCCCTTTGTATAATAACCAATTTGATAATTTAAAAGGCTTTTTAACTCCCATTTCATTTAAAGAGAACTCATCTTCTTCTTAACGTTGAGAATATGATATGTTAGAGACTCATTCACATCAACTTATTTTAAAATACAGAAAAATTGTTTTATTAAAATAAAAATAGATTATTAAGTCATATTTTTATGATATGATTTTATTATTTCACTTTTCTATCCTTCTTATTGATTATATTTTTTATAACATTTTTAGATTATATAATCTCAAACGGTTTCTCAACATTTTCTTTGTTCTTCTTGCAAGGAATCTTATTCTTCACAAATTTATTTCTAAAGTTCTGATAATACATTGATAACGTCTTCAATGACATGATACTATTAGTCACATATCCTAAAAACTTAATATAAAACCTTGATATTTTATGAAAAATTTCTCTTAAAATATTTTTTTCACGATAGCTTGCAATACACACAACACCGAGTTTAAACAAACTGTGCTATACTATTGAAATATAATTATGTGATAGTTATTAACTAGCCATTGGATTAGAAGGAAATAATAACATTGAATAAATTATAAAAAATTAATGGTTACATTTTTATAAAATTATTTCATTATTTATCAATTAATTATAAATGAAAATAAAAATTGTTTCAAAATAAAGGAGATGTTTTTTTTGAAAAACTATTTTTATGAAAGTAATTTTTTTATCATAATAAATTAAATTAGTCACTATTAGTAAATTATTTTAATTAATATTTCATATTACATATTAAATCAAGTGTTTTATCATTTATCTGATATTGTTTCTCTATTTTAGACAAGAATAAATATAGTTTTATTCTTTAAAACTATATTTTTCTAAAAGTGGTTTTCATTGAGTTTTGTACACTTATTTTAAAATTAATTTCTACCACTTATAGGTATTGAATTTTATAAAAGTGAATATATATTTAGAATCAAAGGCTCTAAATTTGGTAAATAGGCCCCTTTTATTTTTAGGCCATATGAATAGTAACAATAATAAAATTTATCACCGCAGTAAAGAGTAAATCGGGTTAATATTGGTTAAAACTAAGTGTTAAGGTCACAATTTTTCATATAAATTAATATTGGATAATATTAATTCTACAGTTATCACCTTAGTCTCTAAATTTAAAATTTTTAGATACACTTTCCCATGAAAATGACCTATATAATATTTAAAGTAAAGAAAAACACAAAATGTCACTCTTTTACATAAAAATATTTATTTTGTGACCATTTAGGGGTAAAAAAAGTTATGAATGAATATAAATGTATATTTTGAGGAGAATGAAATTATTTTAATGATGAAAATTTATTTTTATTTTTTAGTATTTAAATAAATACCTTGAATGCTTATGCATCACTGACATAATATTTCCTCAATTAATAAAAAAATAAAGTAAATGGTTTTAAAAAATATTAAAAGTAAAATAATTTGAATGAGTTATTGTGTTATAAGAATTTTATAGATAAATATGACATATTAGTTCTATGTTAAAGTGTTATATTCTTATTCAAAAATTTATTTTTGTCTTTTATTCCATATTAAATGAATAGTGTCAAAATTGACATTAGTGATATTTTATAATAAATAATATTTTATTAAATGATTTAAAATTCATAAAAATATTATATTCTACTATTTGAATGTAATATGTTTTAAAAAATCACCAATGGTATATTTATAAGCCACTTTTCCATTTAATATAACATTATTAACCCTTTATTGTTAAAATAGTTGTTATCGTGGTTAAGGTTGGAAATAATTTGCAAAGGGATTACGAAAAAAGATAAGGTTTAAAGTGACACCAAAACCTATCTAAATTTCATTGGATTATATTATTTAAACCATAGAAACTTTATTTTTTAATTTATGTATATTTGTAATCATTTTTTTAGAATGACTTTTTTATATTTTAATCTTATAAGAAATTCTAAGTGTGTCCTCTCCATCCCTTTTATATGGACACCATTCTTTACTCTTCCTTATAATATATTGATCTTTATAGATCGAAAAAAACATACCAAATTATCTTCTAAAATCCCAAATACACATTTTATAGGCTATTTTATTCTAGAAAGACCAAACCTAGTGTCTTTAAGAGAATATCTAAAGGCGTTTTTTCTAAGAAAAGGTAATCGCCTTAACTGATCACTTTATTTTTAATTCTTATTTTACCTCTTCCAAATATGTTATATTATTCATAAAATAAAAAATTAATTATAATAAATATACTTAAATGTTATTATTATTATGAAACCACCTTTATTAACCCTCTTTATACCAAACAGGAAGTGAAAGTATCACTCATGCGTTTGTACAATTTAATATTTCCACACAGCGATACAATTAATTTTACATCACCATATTTCATGGATGGTTATTATGATGGATATAAAATTTATATGTGATATTTATAAAATATTTATTCTTATATAATGATAATATAATATCTACCTTCTTACCTTCCAATCCATTGTAAAATGATATCATCACCCGTGTGTACGTGTGGACTATCACCTCAACGAAGTGATGTGATCCATTTTTAATTTTCGTATTAATTGGATTGTAATAAATATAGATTTAGTAAATATATAAGATATATATGATATAATAATTATTCACTAAAGGTGAATTATTTTTTACCTTTCTTTTATTCCACTCTTCGAAAAGTGAAAACTGCGGTCATGCGTACATACGACCTACCGTTTCCATGAACGGTATAATTCATTTTTCTATCTCTAAATTTTATGGAGGAATATAAATATAAATAAATAAATAACTATATATATGATGAATATATATGATATTTATATCATTATTAAAATTATGGATATGATTTAACCTTGATCAAAGTACTAGTATTGGAACTACTGAACTGAAATTCCCATGATAAATGAAATAGTTAGCACCTAAAAAAGGTGATTTTAATAAGGAATTATTGATAAATGGGTGTTAAAATGTTATAAATGGATCACATATGATATTATAAGTATGTAAATAATTATGATATATAATTATAATAAATTTAAATTTATTATATAGTATATTATACTTCTTTCGGAGCAAGTGGAACTTGTGGTAAGGGTTTATCATCTCAAATTACCTTCTTTAGGACATATGTTATGTCAGGAACCTATCTTATTTTATGAGGTATATATACTTCCATTTGAAATTTTATTCCATTATTATCCTTATTTTCAGGATATTTAATGTTTAATTTGAATTTATTCTTTCATGGGGCTTACGATCCAAATGTTACCGAAGCGGTAAGAGTTTTACGTTACAATCTCATTGTTTATCGAGATTTTTTGTGGTTAAGTTTCAATAATGAAATATTATGATCTACCTAAAAATAAACTCATTAATTTTATTATACTATGGTTATTTATTTAAATTAAATATTTTAATTTCATTTTCCTCTATTTAAGTACTAAACAGACCAAAAGAATGTTTTTAAGGAAAAAAAACTTTATTTCTCCCTTCGGTTGAAAATCCTTTATCATCCATATCCATGTTTTGTAAAAATGTTTTCAAGAATAGTTTTAATATTATACTAAAAAAATTAAATTAATTTTCACACATTTTTGTATTTTTCAAAAATGGTTTAAAATATAATATTCTTATCATTATCCAAATGAGGTATTTTTTTTACTTTTTACAAAAATGTGAAAGGAATGTTTTCTTTTAACTTATACAACATGAATGGAATTTACCACTATCATGAATGATCAATACTATAAATATTCATTTATAAATTTCAAAGGATATTTTTAAATTTATGTATTTTCAGAATATTTTTGTGAATTTAATGTTTTTGAAAAGTAATTTTCAATGTGGAAAAGTCATTTTCCTAAAGAATGTATTAATGATATCATAATGGTATTTCTATTCATCAAAGACAACAACCCTTGATTTCAGTTTTGATTTACTGGGTATATGATCCAAGGGTACTAAACTTTTTCTTTATCTAGATGGTTTGTGTTTATGATGACATGATTTTTATGAAACTTGCTTTTTTCTATGAGCTATGCTATAATGAAATGGTGAAATTTTTATGAAACCCATTTATTTTCATGGGTTTTTATATGATGAATATTTTATGATATTGTGACAAACATATGTATTATTTTAATTATATGATGAGTGGACCCAGAATTATATATTACTCAAATTTATTGGGTAAATATGGATATCTCATGAGATAAACAAGACTGGAATGAGGAGTGAACCTAGTTCAGTAAGGGACTCTGTCCACTATGATAGTCTTGGGAGTGAACCTTGACTACTATAATGGTTTGGAGAGTTAAACCATTCCACTGTGATAGTCTTGAAAATGATCCTTGAATACCAAGGAAATAATTTCCTATTTTTATGTGTATGGCACAAATCAATGTCTTATTCTAATGTTATGATCTCATGGATCATGTTCTTTGACTCTAATATGATTGATGTCTCATAAACTACCATGATTTATCCCATGACTCATGATTATGATCTATGATATGTAGGGTATGATTTTCAAATGTTATGATCTTGTTATCATACCCTTATACTCATGTTATGATCAAGTGATCATTGATATCTTCCTTGTTTACCCTTACAAAGAATATGAGATCACCCTTTATTATGTTTCCTTTATCCAGCTTATGAATAAAGGTACTTGTATCATATGTATAAGAAGTGTGATATTTATGAAGAACTAAGTGAGAGATGATGTAGTTTATTTATGAACCTGTTTTTTATGTGTTCAAGTTTCCAAATGCACTAGATGTAAAGACCTAAATTTATCATTCATAGATATCACATATTAATTGTTGAATATTCATTATATAACATAACGATCCATGCCAAAATTGTTTAGGTATAGTGCCTTTTGAAACTTGGATACATAGGAATTGGTTCGTAAGTGAACTGTATCATCTCACGATAAGTTCTTCATAACTAGAATCCTTCTAAGACATATCATGCATACTATATTTCTTCATAACCTAGGGAAATGAAACATAAGAAATGGTGAGCTTAGATGCTCAGTAAAGGTAATAAAGGGAGATATTAATGGTCACATAATAATAACATGGGAATAAGGGTATGATAACATGAGATTAACATTTGAAAACCATACCCTACATATCAAAAATCATAATATTGATACATGAAATAAATCTTGGTAGTTCATAATATATGAATCATAAATGAATCAAAGAATATGAGCCATGTGAACATGAAATTGGAATAAGACATAGATTTTTGGAAAAATCATAAGAATATAAAATCATTTCCTTATTAGTCAAGGATCATTTACAAGGATATCATAGTGGAATGGGTTCACTTTCCAAACTATCATAGCAGTCAAGGTTCACTCCCAAGACTATCATAGTGGGAAACATCCCTTGATGAAATGGGTTCACTCCCCATTTTAGTCCTATTTATATCATGAGATATAAATCCTAACCCAATGCATTGGAGGGAGATATAGGCCCCACCCATCATGGTTTATAACATAACCACCTTTCCTTGGTTATAACTTAACCACTATCATTGCTTATAATGTAACAATTATTCTTGGTTTTAACATAACCACCATCCTTGGTTATAACATAACCATCATACTTGGTTATAATGTAACCACCCTCACTGGGTTATAACTAAACCACCCATCACATAAAGAAAACCATAAATATGTGTGTCACAATATCATAAAAAATTTATCATAACACATAATAACCCATGGAAAAGAATCAGGTTTCATAAACAATTCATTATAGCATAACCTGTAAGAACCTAGTTTTTCACTTAGGTATGTATCATTTTAAATTTGGTCTAATTATTTATTTTGGAAGTAATATGAATTCCTAATTAATTTTTAAAGGTTTTGATGGGTGTAAATGGATTTTTTAAATCTTATAACCCCGTTCGGTGGATAAAAACACTAGGCTGCACGGTTCATAGAAACCATGCACCCATCATGCACAGTATCTCCCAAACATGCAGGGATGGATAGTGGGGTTTAGTAGGGAACACATTTCTCCATAACTATGTTCCATGGGCTTCATGACCATATAAATTTATATAGTTTTTACAGAGTAGTTTTTCACGGTTAGTGCACAATTTCCCAAACCATGTAGCATAACCATGCAAAATGCTGCTTGAAGCAATGAAGGGTGAACATTTGGAACATTATTTGGACAACCATGTAGCCAAACTATGCGAACCCTATTTTTTGGGAAATTTTTCCAAACTACCCTTAATGAATTATAATTCTAACCCCTTTTACTATTTTCCCTATTTCTCTAGCCGTGTCCACCCCTTCACCCTCCTTTGGGATCCTCTCTTTCTAAAGTTATGATTCTTGATAAATTATTAATCTGATGTCCAATTTAGCTTCTGTTCATCTCATTGGATCCATGCTTGTAAAATCTTAATTCCATTTTATCTGTTATTCATTTCCCATATCCTTGATAAAGTTAACGAGGTTCAGGCTCATATGCCCTATTTCAGGGATTTCATTTGTTCTTTAGATTTATCCCAATATAGTACAAAATAGAGGCTAATACTGGAAGAAGAGATTCATATGAGTATGAGGTAGGTGGTCTATAATTTATTCCCCATTTTTTTAGTGTTTTCATAATACACATCATTATACCGCACACCGGTTTCATCATGCATTGCCCCTAAATTTTAATTTCCTGAAATTGTTTTCCATGTTTTGAAATTAATGATCTTATTAAACCCTTTTAAAACAAATACCTTAGTTGGATCCATACCTTTGGGTGTTCCCTCCTACATTCCTAATTGGATTTATTGATACTATGACCAAATAACCTGTTTCAGTGTTTGGTTTCACTTTGAAATGATGATATTTTTTGATATAGAATAAATAAGGTGGTGTGGAATGGATAATTCCCTTACCAATTATAATGATTTGAATTTAATAATGGTGATTGGTAAGACCAATCCACATATTTTAACTTGAACAAGGGTTACAACATTTTTGATATTAAATTATAAGGATGCATGGATTATACCTTGGATCATATTACAACCAATGGTTATTTATTAATGAATGGAAATGATGAAACTTTTGAATTATAATGAACATGCATGATGAACCTTATGCTTGTTTAATATAAATGGTAATGGATACCCTTCTTCTTAATATTAAATGGGAATGATGACCCTCACTAATTAAGATGAACGGGCATGATGACCCTTGATTTAATTAAATGAGCAAGGTGACCCTTATATAAATGTGATGCGGTCATGACATCCCATGTGATATGGCCATGTAATCCATTTATATAAATGTGATATAGGAATGGAGTCCCTTATGATACGAACATGGAATCCCTTGTGATTTAGGCATTTCATCCCTTGTGATATGGGTATAGTGTCCCTTGTAATATGAGAATGGCGTCCTTTACTATGATTTTTTAATAAATCAATTTTTATCTTAGTTATGAATCCTTTTAATTTTGGTCTAATTATTTATTATAGAACTAATATAGATTACCTATGAGGTTATAAGGGTTAAGTGGGGGGGGGGGTCCAGGGCCAGTTCAAAGCTCGGAACCCAAAACGATGGAGAAAATCACTAGGCCACATAGTTAGTAGAAACCGTGTAACCCACCCCACATGGTCTCTCCTAACCATGCGGGGCTGTACAATGGGGTGAAGCAGGGCACACCATTTTCCCTAACCATGATCAAGGGGATTCACACCTATGAGAAATGTCTTCATTTCCTACTATAGGTGATTCTAATGATTTGATCACAGTTTCTCTAACCGTGCAGCCTAACCATGCAAGTACCCCCTTAGCACAATAGAAGGTGAACGATTTGTCCAATCATGTAGCCAAACCATGCGACCAAGTATGTTTGGGTGAAATGATTAATTCTACCTTAATGAAATGTTTTAACCAAATTATTCTTCCTCCTTGGTCATTCCAGAGAAAAAAATGGTTTTCTTCTCCCTTGAGCTACCCAAAGTCCTCTTGGATAGTTTTTGATCCCATTCATCTATCCAAAGTCTGATTCATGCATCATCAGTCTCATTGGATATCCACCAGTAATATCTTAATTCCACTTTATTTATTCTTTGTTTCTCTTCTCCTCGATAGAGTTATTGCGGTGCAAGCTCATATTCCCTATTTTTAGGGCGTTGATCCATTATTTAAATTTCTTCTAATCTAGGATGAACTAATAGCTGATACTAGACTATGAGAGTCGCATGAGTATAAGGTAGGTGTTCATGTTTTGCTACTTTCATAATATGTGCCACTATTCTACACACCGATTTCACCTTTCATTTCCCATAAAATGTAATTTTCTTAAATTTGTTTCCATGTTTGGAAGCTATTGGTCTTATTAGACCCCTTGAGAATGACTACCTTAGATGGAGAAATACATTTGGGTGTGCCCTCCTACATGCCTAATTGGATTTATTGAGAATGTGGCCAAATCACCTACTATAGTGTTTGGTTTCACTTTTAAATGATGAGGTCATTTTGATATAGAATAAACGAGGAAAAATGACATGGATAATGCCCTTAACAATTATAATTTAGTGAATTGAATAGTTTTAAGTGGTAAGCCTACATTACCTAATTAAATTGAATAATGATCACACCCTTTTTGATATTAAATGATAATGATAAATGGATTATACATTCTCTTATATTAAATCCAATGGTTATTTTTTAATGAATGGGAATAATAATACTTATGAATTATAATGGATGGTCATGATGACACTTATCCATGTATTATACAAAATGGGCATGGAAAACCTTTATAATTATACTAAATGGTCATGGAGGCCCTAATTATACCAAATGGGAATGAAAAACTATTATATAAATGTGATACTTTACAATCATGGTGTCCCTTATAATACGAGCATAGTGACCCTTCATATAAATGTGATACTTTATGGGAATAGAATCCCTTATAATATGGGAATTTTGACCCTTTATATAAGTGTTATACTTTATGATCATGTAATCCTTTTTGATACGGCCATGGAGTCCCTTATGATACTATATGGGCATGACGTCCCTTATGGTACTATACAAGAATAACATCCCTTACTATGATACTAGGCATGACGACCCTATACATGATATTGGGAATGTCGTCCCTTATAAATGTGATATTGGGCATAGAGTCCTCTATACTACTATGATACTGGGAATGGTGTCCCCAATACTATTGTGATACTAGGAATTGCATCCCTTGATACTTATTTAGAGTTATTCTGGAATGGGTCGAAGAAGGTAGTGTTAGCATGGTTTCCTTTCAGGAACCAGAACCAACCCATTTATTATTGTTATTACTTCTTTACATTATTATACCTATACACTTCCATATTGTATACACAGACTGGATATTTATAGACGCCATTGGTAGTGGCCTACTGAGATTTACCTCACACCCTATTTTGGCTTCCTATGTCACCCGGACAAACTATGTTCTTACAGGTGTTGATAAGGGGAAGTGCCCTCTTATGGATGTGTGACTTTTTGACATGTCTTAGGATGGAGATATTAGCAGATAACTGAGCTAGGGATCAAGACTCTTGAATAAAATTTTCACCTTTTTGTACCCTATTTTTGTTTTATATAACATGTATTTTCTAATACCTTGTATCCATGTCTTCCTTCTTTGTAGACACATGGAATTATCATCTATTGTATATGATTCAGTCTCATGTTATCTGATGATTATTATTTCATGGTTTTTTACATCTGCTTCTATGGTGCCTTTTTTATACTGCTTCCACTATTTATTAGATGATTCTAGTTGGTACTTAGAGTTCCTTCTATGTTCTAAATAGTGTTTTTCTGATTGGGATATTGTAGACACCATAAGCTGTCAAGTATGGAATATTGAGTCATGGAGCATTGGTCGCATGGGCTAAAACCTATTATGATATGGATTGAATGGACATCATAATTTGGTTCATAAGGTGAATGGGACCTTATGAATCAGAAGTGGTGAAAAATTAGGTTCAAACTTTTAAAGAATAATTGAAATACAAATATAAATTAAATGAAAATGAAATTTAAAAACAAAGATCATGACTCAATATTGGCCTTAGTAGTGGTCAATAGATAGAATATGTGTTATTATATATAAATATTATATCATATAGACCTGACTATTTAATCTGGAAGAGGGGTACGATAATTACATAGAAAGGATTTGTACCTGATCTATTTATATATCTATGGATTTTGTTGTTATCAAACATTATATGAGGTGTGTGTTTGGAAATTGTAGACCAATACCACCACAATATCCTCGGGTCATATGCCAGGAGGGAGGTGATGACCATTACCTGGATTTAGTGGGCCTTGGGGCCACCCATTATACCTCCAGTAGTGCATCCTAGGACACCTCTTCCTATTCTAGATGTAACTAAGGATTCTTAGTTTTGAGGAGATTTTATATGCCTAATGCATATGATTTAAGGAGTTCTGCGCTCCATCCCTTCTATGGGAGAGTTTACTAGGGAGTTCCAGGAGTAGAATACGCCCACAATTTTGGGGGATGGAGGACCAAAAGCTTCAAAGTTATGGATTAGGACTGTTATGACTATATTTGAGAATCTGGAGACACTTACTTAGAGGATCATGAATCTTGATACTTATATGATGAGAGGATCCATTAAACGCTAGTTGGATATTCTAAATTAGTCTAGTCAGTATCAAGAAGAGACATGAAGGGAATTCCAGTTGAGCTTCTTTGATTATTTATTTCTAGAGACCATGAGGGAGGATCATTCCAGGGAGTTTATAAACCTACAGTAGGGTTCAATGACAGTTATGGACTATTCATCTCGTTTTATAAAGCTTCAATGCTTCACGCCTATCTATACGGATAATAAGCCAACAAAAGAGAGATGATTCGAGGATGGTCCGTGGCATCCTATTCATTCTCATGTGAACATTTTATGGCTAAAGAAAGTATATAATATAGTTAACCAGACCATTATCATCAATAATAACCTAATGGAAGCATAAGTTGAGGTTAGAAGTGGTTCAGAACCCAAATAGAGTAGTGGATCTACCAGTAGTCGGAAGCGACTCTTAAATATGTGCATGTGAGCAGCGACTGCCAGTTGACAACCATATATGGTTAAATGGTATGTCACCTGTGTGGGAAGCCTAATAATAAGATATCCTAGTATCATAGAGACCCATCTAGTGTTGAGGATACGAAAGATTGAGGCATATTCAATGTTTCTGTAGGACCTTTCCATCTATTCTGAGTAAGAGAGGATCCATACTAACTCCACTTTTAGGAGAAATTTTAGTAGCACCTCACTAGGAAGGTAGCTGGAGTACTCCTATATATATAGCCAGAGGAGGAGGTTGGGTCCATGGTAGTTAGACTTCATATTTTTAGCGCCAGTAGAGAGGAACTACTCTCGGTAGCCAGGTTACAACACATGGCTAGGGACCAGGCCAAATTTATTCAGTGCATCATATACTAGAGGAGTAGGATGCTGAGCTATATATGATTTTAGGTACTATTCTAATGGCTTCTACTTTATTTTTTTCCTTACATGATACATGTAAATCAGATTCTATCATATATGTTCCTGTTGTGGAGAGTCTCAGACATCATATTGATTACTCTTGTGGAATAATGGCGCTAGATACACCTTTGGGTATATAATCAAAGAGCATACACCAATGAAAGGGACTATCCTCTTGAGGTAGTTACCCATCATTTCTTATGGAAACTATTCATCCTTGAGATGACTGGCATTGATGTCATTCTCTGAATGGACTAGTTGGTTCCTTATCATACTTATGTGAACTATTATCACTGGGGGGTTTTGTTTACATCATCAGATGGAGGTACGTATATTCACACAGGAAAGTGGGATGTATAGGACGGAAGAGCTAGACCAAATCACCTTGAGCTAGGAAGAGTTAATGAACAGATTGCTAGCCTTTTTCTAAATGATCAAGGACTACATCAAATTGAGTTCCCTACTATAGTCAATCAATTTAGGGATGTATTCCCTGATGAATTTTCAAGAATACCTATTTATAGGGAGTTATATTTTACTATCAATCTAGTGAAAGGAGCCGCATCGGTATCCATTCCTCCTTATAGTATGGATACTACTAAGTTGTAGGAGCGCAAGAGGCAGCTAGAGGATTTAGAGGCCAAAGTTTTCATACAACCCGATACTTTTCCATGGGGTTCCCCAGTAATTTTCTCCAATAAGGTGAAAAAAATCCTCAGGATTTGTGTGGATTAAAAAAAATTAAACCATATTACTAGGAAAAATGGTATCCTTTACTTCGTATAGATGATCTTTTTGACCAGCTCAGAGTATCAAAGATATTCTCAAAGATTGACCTGAGATCCAGATATCACTATTTTCTAGTTAGGACTTAATATATTCCACATATGACTTTCCATATTTGGTACAACTTATATGAGTATCTTGTGATGTCCTTCAATCTTACGAATGCACCTTCCATATTCACACCTTTGATGAATAGGGTTTTCCATCCCTACCTGGATTCCTTTATCATGGTATTCATAGATGACATATTAGTGTATTCTCATACTTAGAGAGATCATGCCAATCGACTTGAGATAGTTTTGGATACACCAAGAGATCAAAACTTGTATAATAAGCTAAGTAAATGTGATTTCTAGATCGATAAGGTACACTTCCTTGGTTACATTGTCTCAGAGATAGGAGTTTCAATTGACCCAAAGAAGGTGATAGATTTGGTTACCTGGGAGTATCCCAAAATTTTCTTTGATATACAAAGTGTATTGGGGCTATCTGGTCACTATAGAAATTTTATACTAGACTTATCATGCCTTGAAATACCTCTTACTAGTCTTAAAATGAAGGGTGTGGAGTTTTTGTGGTCAAAAGCATGCGAGAAAGAATTTCATGAGCTAAAAGGGAGGTTTAACTTGACAAATTTTCTGATTCTTCTAGAGCATGGAAGAGGATAAAAAGTGTTTTGTGATTCATCAGGAATTATCCTAGGAGTGATATTGATATAGAATGTTAGAGTCATTACATATGGGTCCTGGAAATTGAGGCATCATGAGAAGAATTACCCAATACATAATCTCGAGTTGGTAGTATTTGTACATGCCTTGTTTTGTTGGAGGCATTACCTGTTGGGAGATCATTTATTGGTGTTTATAGATCACAAGAGCTTTAAGTATATTTTTACACAGTGAGACTTAAATATCATGCGGTGAAGATGGGTTGAATATTTATTGTACTTTGACTTCAAGATTGCCTATATTACTAGGAAAGGAAATTTTGTTATAGATTCTATGAGAAGGAGGACTCAAACATAGGTAGTTTATGAAGCTTGTAGAAAATGGAAGCTTATGAATCTATTTTCTGAGATGCACATTGAGGTGTAGGACCATCATGGATAGTTTGTACTTGCTTCACTATCAGTAACCTCTTCACTTATGGAGAAGGTGAATATGAGATAATTTTTAGATCTAGAGGGCTTGGTGCTATGAGAGAGTATTACTGGTGAGGACCCACCTCTGAATTTGACTATCAATTATGAATACATCCTATGTATACATGGGCATATCTGGGTTTCCATAGATATGAGAAAGGAGTTGATGCGGGAGTCACATGCTTTTCAATGGGTAGTTAAATCGAGTATCTCCAAGATTTATCGTGATATGAACCAATAATACTGGTGGCCATGAATGAAACATTAGATAACATGGTTTATTACTAGGTGTTCCACCTATTAGAAGGTGAAGGTGGAGCACCAGTGACCTGCATGCATGTTACCGTCTTTATCGATCCTGGACTAGAAATGGTAGGATGTCACCATGGAATTTTTTTCCAGCTTACCATGGTCACCTCAAGGTAGTGATGCAGTTTGGGTAGTTGTTAATTGACTAATAAAAGTATCCCCCTTCCTTCCTATTTGGGAGAATTTCTTGGTTTATGAGATGGGATGATTTAAAGTCCATGAGATTATATGACTACACGGGGTACCTCATACTCTCATTTTAGATAGGGATGCTTGTTTCACATCGAGGTTCTGTTAGGGTTGTAGAAATCTATGGGTACCCAGGTGATTTTGAGTATAGCTTTTCACTCTCAGATAGATGGTCAGTCAGAATGGATGATATATGTCACGACCCATCCTTGGGGCCCATGCTGTGACTACCCCAAGCCCGCCTTCCATAGTCCAGGGGCTGGCGACTAGCACCAAAGGCGTAAATCCCGATAAAAGGGAAGGAATTGCCTTTATATATAAAAACAAACACCACAGAGTACGCAAGATGAAGTAAACACTAAGTAAACTGAGTACAAAAGTAAGTGCTAGAAAGTAAATGGGATAGTATACAAACCCAACTAAAAGTATAGTACAACTGAGAAAAGAAAGTACAACAGCTGAAAATTAGAACAGAAACCACCAAGACGTCCTCCGGAACTCCCACCTAATGGGTGAGTACAGATAGTCTCATCGGCTCCTCAAGTCCGGCCGTCCACTCCGTGTACGTCCCGCATGATAGTCCACCTCCAGGTACCATCCCGCTCTACAAGCCTCAACCACGATCAGTGCTATCCGTCATCTGCAACCAACACAACATAGTGCGGGCATAGCCCATGCAGGGGTGAGTATACGATACTCAGTAGGGATCCTGAGACTTCTGAAGGTCTCCCAGAATCCACTAAGGATAAACCACAAAGGAAAGATGCAATCATGAAGTAACAACCAAAACCACTTAGGTATATGCTCATACATATACCTACGTCATCAATTCCAGTTCGGCTCCAACTTCTGAGCCCAAGTTCAACCCAGTCCACACAGGAAGGTACAATCCAATCCACACAAGAAATAACAACCCAATCCAAACAGGAAAGCAAGTCAATCATATCATAGATAAATATTGAAATTCAAGACTCAGATCACACAGGTATACTCTTCGTAAGGCGATAGAGATGATCAGATATAGCCACTGATTCATCTAAGCTGTCAGACCCACATAGGATACAGGACCAGCTAAACTGTTGGACCCACAAAGGATACAAGACCAGCTACTCTACCGGACCCGCATAGGAAACAAGTACATAGTAAAATACTACCGGACCCACATAGGATACAAGAACAGTAGTCATCATCATTGAACCCATGGAGGATCCCAGTACGATCGTTGTCGCTGCCGAACCCACGAAGGATCCAAGTACAGTCATCCTCACTGCCGAACCCACGTAAGATCCAAGTACAATCGCCATTGCTGCCAAAATCACGTACAATCCAAGTACAGTCTTCATCGCTGCCGAACCCACGTAGGATCCAAGTAAAGTCATCATCGTTGCCGAACCCACCCAGGATCCAAGTATAGTCGCATCGTCGTCGCAGTTAGCTCTAGGGTTCCCGCACACAGCACGCTCGATTCCAGGAGGGTCCGCTCCATGAGCCAAGGGGTCGATACATCAACTGTCACGAATTCCAGAGTTGATGTATCACAAAGTTCCGTCTCGTCAATAGGAACTCAACGCGACAGACGGCGCACGTCAATCAGACGCCTGGTCTGAGAGATATTGGATTTTAAGTCCGAGGGGCCCAATTGTTTTTTAAGTTAAAACCAACCTGAACCATAATCCAGCTATGTCCAAAACTTGAGCAGAGTGATCCAGAAGAACCGTCTCACTAAGATAAAACCAAAAAAGTCGACGGCACGTCAACCGGATGTCCGATGCTTAAGTTATAAGCGTTTCTGCTCCGAGGGCCCGGTTAGTTTCATGTTCAAACCAACCTGGACATACATAAAGTTCTCCGAAACCTTCTGTGTAATATACAAAAATGACCGTCTCAATCCAAGGATTGTTGCGCAACTGACGGTGCATCAATCAAAAGTCCGTAGCCCAAGTTATGGGCGTTTGAACAGATCTGTCTGAAAAAATAGGGGGTTCGGGCCCGGTCCGACCTGGCCCGATACCTCCTGGGTCGGCCTGAATTGGGTCGACCCAACCCGGGTCCAGGTCTAGCCCATTTGGGCCCAGCCCGGTCAAACTGGCGCGGCTCGGACTGGCGCTGGTGGCTCGGCCCGGCGCGGGCGGTCCGGCCCAACGCGGGCGGTCCGGCTCGTGGCCGGCTGAGCAGGGTGCAGGGGGGGGGGGCGCCGCCCCTTGAACTGGCTGGGGGTTTCAACCCCTGAATTTTCTGGAATGGACGGCCATTAAGGCCGGCCTTGTGTAACCACGGGACCCGTGGGGGTCCCGCCTCCAGCTGGTTCCGGCGATCGGCTTAGCCGGCCGCTCCTCTGAACCGCTGCGGCCATAGGCCGCTGCCCCAGTCCGACTGGCGCTGCGCGATGGCACCACGCCCCTCCGCCGTGACCTGCCCTGGCCACGGCCCCCTTGGTGCTCCAGCGCGGCGCGATGGTTCCTTGCCCCTCTGCCATGGCCCACTCCTAGCCGCGGCCTCTTTCGGCCTCACCAGCGTGGCACAACTGCGCCACGCTCCCCTATCGCAGCCCGCTCCGGCCGCGGTCCTCCTCGTTTTCACACAGTGCAATGGTACCGCGTCGCCTGCATTTCAGGCCACAATGAAGATCAACAACAAAAGGGGAGGAGGGTCGTCCGTGTTTGTACGGTCTTACCTCCTCCCGTTATATCGATAGCAAGCGGCCAAACATTAATTAACGATGATCATTAAATAATACTCAAATAAAGAAATAACCCCTACCTCAAAAGAAGTTCGTAGAAGCCAGCGTCGCATGGGTGGTTTCGATGATGGCGTTGGCGTGTGTCCAAGAAGAGGATGTCGTCTCACACCAGCTGCGGAGAGGGAAAAGAACGGAACGTCGTCTCTCCTTGCTGTCGGCATTCTTCGTCGAAGTCTTGGCGTCCTTCAATGAGGAAGATAAAGTTCTTCAGAAATAACTCAAGACCTCTCTCCCCTTTTCTTCCCACAACAAAAGCCAACCAAAATAAAATAAGGCTTTGCCTTATTTTATTAACACATGCCAAGCTTTTCAAAACTTCAAAATTCAAAAACTAAACCATTTAATTAAATAAGCTTGAGTTGTCAAATTAAATGAGGTGTTAAGTTGGCAAGATCAATGAGGGAGATAGAGAGAGAAGAGTTACTCACATTTAAGGGGTGTTAAATGAATTTGAAGTGGTGGGGCTCGTGTGGGCCCCACCTATCCTTTAACCTCTAAAGAGAAGTTAGCAACCTAGTGGGTCCCATCCCAACTTCCACACATAGGTTATAACCACTTAGAAAAGAAATAAAATTTGTAACACATATTTTATTTCACTCTTCAATTAAACCACTTTTTTTAAACAACTCCTCTTGAGCAAACGCACCTTCGAAAAAGGTCCTCCTAAAAAATTATCGGCGCTGCGGTTTCATCAGTACCCTCAAATTTCGATTTCGAGCACCGGTTCAAAAGATAGAAAAACCCGCTCATCCCTTCACTGAACGTACCTGAGCTAAACTTCGGAAATTGATTTCGGGCACATCGGGCCTCAGAATCAGGCGCCGCCAGAAACTGCATACACTTAAAATCCCAAAGAAATTAAGAAAAAATTTCCTTGAATTTTTCGGGTCTTTACAATATAAGTGTTAGAGGGTATGCTCTGAGAAATCATCCTTGAATTTGGTGGTTCTTGGTAAAATAATATCCATCTCACAGAGTTCACCTACAATAACAGTTATCAGGTGATGATTTATATGGATCCATATGAGGCCCTATACAGTAGGTTGTTTCGTTCTCCCTTATGCTAGTTAGAGGTAGGAGAGGTAGTACTACTTGGCCCTCATATCATCTAGGATACTTTGGAGAAGGTTCAGTTGGTTAGGAAGAGAATTTTTTCTACTCATTCTGGATATCAATCATATGCTGATTGCCATTGATGACCTCTCGAGTTCGAGGTCAAGGATCTTGTTTTCTTACAGATGTCACATAGAGTTTGGAATAGATGGATATAGAGGCAAGGGAAGCTGTTGGCATGATCTTTAGGGCCATTTGATATTCTAGAGAGAGTTAGTTTGATAACCCATTGGTTTCTATTACTTCATAGGCATCATTCCATGTACAACATCTTCTATGTTTCACATATTCACCGCTATCATTCCAACCAATCTCATACTTCTGATTTTGAAGATGTCAATCTAGATACTGATGGTTCTTTTGATAAGTATCCTATACACATCGTTGATCGAATCAGGAAGGATATATAAGGCTATTATATCCCTTTATTATGGGTGATATGTAATAAATACTGAGTATAGGATGAGACTTAGGAGTGTGAGGATGAATCAAATGCTCAATGGTTGGAGTTACTCTCAGATGAAGTTTCGCCTCCCTTGGAAGGTGAAATCAGGGATGAGTTGATTTTAGGGGGGAAGACTATAAGAACCCAATTTTCACTTAGGTATGTATCCTTTTAAATTTGGTTTAATTATTTATTTTAGACCTAATATAGATTCCTAATGATTTAATAAAGTTTTCAGTGGCGTCCAAGGCATGTTCAGAGCTCAGAACCCCAACCAGTGGAGAAAAACATTGGGCCACACAATTGGTAGAAACCGTGCCACCCAGCCCACATGGTCTATCCCAATCATGTAGGGATAGATAGTGGGTTGAATTAGGGTGCATGGTTTACTCTATCAATGTGTTTGGGGCTGCACGACTGTGCAAATGTCTGCAGTTTTTAGCACATGAGTTTTGCACGGTTGAAACATGGTTTCACTAACCGTGTGGATTAATCATGAAAAGTGCACCTTGAAGTAGTGAAGGGTGCATAGTTTTGCCAAATGTGCATCCAAAATGCGTGACCCCTAGTTTTTGGGTGATTTTTCAAACTACCCTCAATGGATTATAATTTTAATCCCTCTTCTTTTTTTCTCATTTCTCCCCGCATAGAAAACCCTTCACCCTCCTTTGAGCTATCGTCTACCTAATGTTAGGCTCCTTAATAACTTCTTGATTCAGTGTTTGATTCATCTTCCATTCATCTCATTGGAACCACATTGGTAAGATATTAATTCCTTTTTATCCATTCTTTATTTATATTCTCCTCAATAAAGTCATTAAGGTGTAGGCTCATATGCCCTATTTTCAGGGCGTTGGTTCGATCTTCAGATTTATTGCAATCCAAGATGAAATAAAGGATAATACTTGATAAGGAGAGTAATATGAGTATTATTTAGGTGGTATATAATTTATTCCTCAAGTTTTTGTGTTTTCATAATACACCCCGTTGTACCACATGCCAATTTCACTATGGGTTTCCCCTAAATTGTAATTGACTTAAATTGCTTTCCATGTTTGGAACCTAATGATCTTATTAGACCCATTTAGAATGAATACCTTATATGGATACATCCATTTGGGTGTGACCTCCTAGATTTCTAATTGGATTTATTGATAATATGTCCAAAGCACTAGTTTTAGTGTTTTTTTTTCACTTTTAAATGACAAGATTTTTTGATATGGAATAAATGAGGCGGTGTGGCATGTAAAAAAACATTAAAAATTATAATGAAGTGATTTGAATAGTGGTTAGTGGTAATCCCATGCCACCCATTTTAACTTAAACAATGGTTACGACCTTATTGACATTAAATGATAATGATACCTGAATTATAACTTGGATTTTATTAAATCCAATAGTTATTTATTAATGAATGGGAATGATGCCCCTTGTGAATTATAATTAATGGGAATGATGAACCTTGTTAATATTTAATATAAATGGGCAAAAAAACCCTTCTTCATAATATTAAATGGGCATGGAAACCCTCACTAATTAAGATGAACATGTATAAAGAACCTTGATGTAATTAAATGGGCATGGTGACCCTTATATAAAAGTGATATAGGCATGGATTCCTTTATGATACAGGCATATCATCCATTTATATAAATTTGATATGGGAATGGAGGCCCTTGTGATATGGTCATGGATTCAATTATGATATGGTCATGGAATACCTTGTGATACAAGCATGGTGTCCCTTATAATATAGGCATGGGATCCCTTACCATGATACCAAGCTTGTTGAACCTATATGATACGAAGAATGGAGACCCTATATGTGATACTTGGCATGGAGACCCCATATGTGATACTAGTCATGAAATCCCTTATAAATGTGATACTAGGCATGAAATACCTTATAAATGTGATACTAGGCATGTAATCCCTTATAAATGTGATACCGGTCCTTTTGAACCTTGATACTTATTCAGAGTCATTCCAGAATGGGCCGAAGTAGGTAGTGTCATCCCAGTTTCTTTCCAGGAACCAGAGGCAACCCATTTATAGTTATTATTACTGCTTTGGATTGTTATATCATTACACTTACATATTGTATACACAGACTGAATATTTATAGATGCTATTAGTGGTGGCCTATTCAGATTTATCTCACACCCTATCTGGTCCGCCTATAATAGAAAGAAAAACTACATTCTTACAGGTTTAGATAAGGGGAACCATCCACTTACATATGTGTGGCTACTATCATGTCTCAGGAAGGAGCTAGTAGAAGATGATCGGGTTAGAGCTCGGGATGCTGGGATAGACTTTTGGCCTTTTGTACCTTTTGTTTATTTTGTACCACTTGTATTGTCTAATGAATTGTATCTATATTTTACTTAATTATATACACACGACATTATCATCTATTGTATATGATTCAATTACTACTTTTGAGTATTGATATATTTTTCTTGGTTATTTATATCTGTGTCTACTGTTCTATCTGTTATAATACTTCAGATATTTTTTTGTTGATTGTACTGTTTTTATACTCTGGTATTGAGGGAATAGTATCCCCATAGACACAACCAAGGCCTTCATTACTAGTCTACAAACTCTGGTATTTGGAGATATTTTCTTGAGGCCATGTGGACCACTAGGCTTGGGGCACTACTCAGTGGAAACTGGGTCCAGGAATTCACAATAACCTGTGAAATAGGAATGGAGTTCATAAAAATTTCATCATAGAAAAACCTATGGAAAAGAAATGGGGTTCATCAACTTATCTTCATTATAATCATAAATATAAACCATATATCGAAAGAATAAGGATAAAACTACTAGACAATATTCCTAGTAGAATATACATAACACCACATTCTGTTGTTGTCAGTGGATAAACATTCCATATAAATATCATTAAAACATTCTTGAGGAAAATATCCTTTCTATTTTGAAATAGGTTCTTTAAAATATAAAAATTTCCTTAGAATTAAGGAAAATAGTTTCTTTTAAAATAAAATTTAATAATTTTAAAGGTATCTTTAAATAATTTACTGTTCATGATGGTGGAAAATTCTGTTCATGTTTTACACATTAAAAGAAAAATCCACTTCACATTTTCCATAAAAAGTCAAAAACTACCTCATTCATAAAAAGACACAAATATTCTTTTTAATACATTTTTTTAAAAGTTAAACATGGGTGGTAATACCTTTAAAAAATCATTAGATAATAGTGAAACTATATTTATAACATTTCTAGAAAATATGGACATGGAAGAACAAGGATTTTTGATCAAAGAGAGAAACAGAAATATTTTTTCGTAAAAACATTCTTTCGGACTCTTGAGTTCTTAAAGAGAGTAAAATAAAATAAAAACATGTATTCTATTGAAATAACTAGAGGATAATAAAATTAATTGTTTTTTTGAGAGGTATATCATATGATTTAATCAATAGAAACTTAATCATAAAAAATCCTAGTAAACCATGAGATTTTAATATAAAACCTTTACCACTTTTCTAACTTTTGAATCATATTCTCAATAAAGGAAATAACATTAGACAAATACTTATATCCCATAATTTAATAATAAGAATCATAAAAGACATTCATGGGTAGTATATAAACCAAAATAAAGATACAAATGGTGTATAAGGCATGTGTCCTAAAGAAATAAAAGTGAGATGAAAATACCTTATTTTAGGTCTCAAATTTCTTTGTACATGTTCAGACCTCCTCTTCTTCAGAGAACCTCTTTAGGTGTATACATAAGGTCTTCATAAAAGGTTTTCCTAATCAAACTAAGGCCTCTATAATGTGGGGAGGGAATTAATGAAAATATTTTCGTAGGGGTTGACTAAACCAAAAGGCTTTGGGAGTGTGATTATGATAAGAGAGAGAATTCCCATTTATAAGTGTGGAAAGGAACACACTTGGAACCTTCCGGTAAACTACATGGAATTTTTTCAGAAGATTCTAAATAGTTATAGTCATTCCCAAGAAAAATTATTCAAAATTAACATATATTAGAAATTGGGATAGGATATGTTTATAATATGGATATCTAATAGGATTTAGATAAGTTTGATTGAAAAAACTACCCTTATCTTTTTAGTTTAAACCTTGGTAAACCCATTTTATCCTCAACCACAACAATGATTTTTTACTATTTTTACTATTCATTATGAAAAAAATTAATTTGAAATTATTATATAATATTAATTATGATGATTCCAAATACGAAATACATTTTTTCAAATTAAATTCAAATGAGTTGAAAATTTTTATAGAAAATTAAATATACATATGAGACAGAAAATAGTTTAAAGAAAAAGCTTTCAAAAGTATGGAAAGTATTAATATTAAAATTTGTCATGAAATTGATTAAAATGGCCTAAATTAGATTAATCATAAAACAATTGAACTAATTTTTCTTTTAAACCATTTTAAAAAAATAGAACTTTGTAAATTATTTAAATGAAAATAGAGTTTTAAATAAAAATAAGTATTTTCACTATTCATTAAAAAAAATTTTTTTTTTTTGAAAAATATAAAAAATTAACCCTAAGATAATTTTTACACGTTGATTAAATTTTTTTTTCATTTTTTCAAATTAATTTTTTAAAATTGGAAAGAAGTAATATTATTATTTTTTCATAAAAAGCAATATAAATCATTTTTTTTGAGATAAATGAATTTTTAAAGAATATAAACACTTTCAGAAAAATTAAGTACTTATCTATGAATATGTTTTATTTATATATAAAATTTATACTTAAATTTAAAAATATGGTTATTACTATTCATACAACCAAGGTTAACAACTAGGTTATAACAACCATGATTAAATAATAATATTAATAGTATAGTTTGGTTCATTAAAACTCAGTGTTTCTTGTAACACAAGCTATCAGGGAAATTAAATTTATTTGAAAAAAATATTTCATAAAATCTCCAAGTGTTACACTGGACCTATAAAATTATGGAAGAGATTATTATGTTATATAATGAATATTCATCTAAAAATATATAATATGTATGTATGAAAGGTATGAGTCACTATAGTTGGTATTAGAGCAAAGGAAGGGATCTGATCCTTGGGAACTCTGACATGTAAAAATTAGATGAAGCTAGAATATCCACCCATGGGATTCATGAGGAAAAGGATACCAATGAGGATGGTGGTAAGAATCTTTCCTAGGAGGCATAACTACCCATGGAGTTCTTTGATAGGTATCAATTATATACCACCAGTTAGAAGTTTATACCATTATAGTTGGAATTAGAGAAAAGTTTAGTGACCTTTAGAAACTAGGATAAGAAAATTTCAGTTATAATCATAGGGATAAGTCTAAGTATTGGACAATATCCTAAGGATTTGGTGATGATCATGGATTACCTAGGTTAAAACTAAGGTTTCATATATTGAAAATAAGGAATGTTGATTTATATATCCAATAAATGTTTTTTTTCTAATGATATGGTTTCCTACTATAAATATTTTTTTCCACACTATATTTTTTGGTTTTAGTTGATTGCTGGAACCTGAAGTAATTATTTTAATTCTAAATACGATAGACAATGAAATCGTTTTTCTTTTGAGAAACCAAATTTTAAAGAAGGTGGAATAAAAAATCTCATTGCTATAATTATAAAAATTTATCAAGATATGAATCATGATAAACTTCCAAACGAGAAAATGATGGAACAACATTCTATTGATTCCTTCATGTGGAAACATCCACATTCTTTTAGTGGTTCCACTTAATCACTAGTTGCTGAGTAATGGATTAATACCATTGAAAAGATATTTTCAATTCACCGTTGTTCAGAGAAAAAAAAATCAGTTTATACATCTATCATTCTGAAGGTGAAGAAGATCAATGGTGCAATCTTATCAAGAATACAAGGAAATAGGATGAAATTGACTCTATAGAGTGGGATGGGTTTAAGTAATTATTTCACAATAAGTAATTTCATCATATTATTTGTATAAGAATAGAGAATAAATTCTTTAATCTAACGTAGAAGGATAAAGAAACCATTGGTACCTATGAGGAAAATTTTACAAGACTTGCGAGATATTCTTCTGATATTATTATCCAACCTAAAATTAAGTTTTATTAATTATTCAGTGGCTTAAAACCAAGTCTCTAAAAGGAATTATCCATAAGAGACTTCAATAGTTATGAAAAAATCATTTGATGTTCTATCAAGGTGGAAATGTATATTATAGTTACCTATCCATCACATAGTTTTAATATGAAAAGAGTGATTAAATTAAAAGGGAATTATAAAAATCATAGAGAGAAGAAGATGAAATTTTTTTTATACTAAAAGTATAGAAGGAAACATGGTGTAAATTGTCTTAAGGATAATGATAACTATTTTAAGTGTGGAAAGGAAGGTCGCTAGGAAATTGAATACCAAAGTGACGGGAAAAAGTTATCTAATGATGAAAATAGAGAGAAATATCCACATAATGAATCACCCACACTCCAGTGTTTCGAAGACAAGGAGTATGGTAATTATGCTAACCAGTGCTGAAATATGTAGGTTAATGATGA
Organism: Viscum album; assembly: GCA_963277665.1. Lineage (NCBI taxonomy): Eukaryota > Viridiplantae > Streptophyta > Magnoliopsida > Santalales > Viscaceae > Viscum > Viscum album. The sequence goes on from OY728157.1 coordinate 1,783,497,708, forward strand.
TGATCGACATCAACAACCTCTTAAGATGAGAGATAAAGGGAAATATTTTTCAATCACTATATCTATTGAGGGGTATAATAACTATGTGCTAAAAGGTACACTAACCATCCTCTCTAGAACTTCTAGTTTCTTATTTAAATTTGGTTCTACTTACTCTTTTATATTTTAATAATTTTCTAAGTGTATCAAAATTACACCTTAAGGATTAGATATTGAATTAGCAGTGAAAAATCCTAATGTTACGATGATAAAATTGAAAGTCTATAATTCTTCTCTGGTTTATGTTTATGGGAATGTGATTCAAGTTAATATTTTTATTCTCCCTTTGGTTGAATTTGATGTTATTATTGGAATAGATTGTCTCTCTTTACATAAATACCACAAAAATTTCCAAGTAATAAAATCCATTTTTGATTTTCCAAACCAACCAATGATTGTCTATAGGTGTGATGATAAATATGAACTTTTTATAGAGATCATATCCATTATTTGGGTCTTTATTCCTACTCAAAAGGGTTGTTTATCTCAGATTTATGGGGATAAACTCAACATAAAAGATATTCCTATCTTATTGGAGTTTTATTTCTATAATAATTTCCCGGTCTTCCACTAAATTATGAAACTAAGTTCTCAATATAACTTATACATGGTTATATACTTATTTGAAAAAATCTCTATATAAATGGAACCATTTGAGTTTTAGGAATTGAAGGAGCAACTCTAGGATAATATTGAAAAGGGATTTATTTATCCAATTGCATCAACTTAGGGTGAATTTATTATTTTTTTTAATAAGAAATATGGATCAATGAGAATCTATAATGATTATCAAGAAATTAATGATATAACAACCAAGAAAAAGTATCCTCTACCCTGTATTGATGAATTTTTTGAGCAACTACGTAGAGATAAATAATTTTCTAAGATTGAAATTTGTTCTAGATATCATTAACTGAGGTTCAAGAAGGTGGATATACCCAAGAAAACATTCCTTACATGATATGAACACTATGTAATTATATTGATTCTATTTGGTCTAGCCAATGACATATATTTAGTGAATATAGTCTTTATTGACTACCTTGATCAGTTCTTGGTAGTATTTATAGATGATATTATTATATATTAAAAGAGAAATAAAAATCATGAAGATTATTTAATAATTGTGCTGAAGACCCCAAGGAAAGATAATATTTATGAAAAATTTATCAAGTGTGAATTTTGGCTTTAGAACGTTTCATTATTGGGTCATATAATGGTACATCAGTAGATATTTCAAAGATAGAAGTTATTGAATATTCAGATAGAATAACCACTATAACGGAAGTCCATAGTTTTCTTGGTTTGTTTAGATATTATTAGCTCTTTTTTAAGAATTGATCATGAATTTATAATCCACTCACCAAGTTAATTTAGAAGGTATATAAGTTCATTTTGATAGATGAATTTGAATAAACTTTTAAGGAACTAAAGAGAATGTTAGTCAGTGCACCTATTCTTACTTTACACTATAGTGGAGAAGGGTTTGTAATATATATTGATGTATCTAATAAGGGAGTAGGATCAATTCTTATAAAAAATGATATGGTGTTAGATTATGACTCATGCTAATTGAAGTTTCATGAGAAAAATTACCCAACTCATGATTTAGAGTTACTTGCGGTAATATTTTCATTAAAGATATGGAGAAATTATATTTATAGAGAAAGGTATGATATATATATATATATATAATGATAATAAAATTTTAAAGTATATTTACACATAGGAAGAGTTGAATATCCACTATAGAATATTGTTGGAGTTGATTTAAAGATTATGACTTCTTAATATATTACCACCCTATGAATGAAAAAAAGGTAAAAAATTCTATAAATTGAAAGGATCATGTTAGCATATCTATATTGAGGATAAAAAATGATCCAATATTTCTAGTTTTTCAAAGGATGGATATGTAAATCTTGATATAAGTGAAGAAATATTATCTTTCTTAAATGAATGCTCAACCATATATCCAAGTGAAGATTAAATAGGCATATAAGGAAGATTTAGAGATATATAAGAAGTTTAGAAATGTTCTTAAGTTTAACCTTGATCATGATGAAATGATAAGGTTCAATAATGGTGTATGTGTTCTGTCTATACCATATTTGAAGAATTAGATACTGTATGAGGCTCATAGTTCACATATCTCTATTCATCCACAAAGTATAAAGATGTATATATATCTAAAAGAGTATTTCTAGTCAAAAAAAGAAGAAGAGAGGTATCACTGAGTATGTATCTTGGTTCTTATTATGTCATAAAGCTAAGGCTGAGAGATATCATTCTAAGGGGATGTTACAACCATTACCCATACTAGGATGGAAATGGGAAAATGTCACCATGAACTTTGTCATCTGACTCCCCAAAACTTCTAAGGGTCATAATTATATTTGGGCTGTATTTGATCAAATTAAGAAGTCATAAAATTTAATTACCATTAGATAATAATTATATCTTATCCATCTTTCCAGAATATAAATTAAAGAAGTGGTAATATTTCAGGAAGTACCACATTCTGTTGTATCAGATTGGGATCAGTGGTTTACCTCAATGTTCTGGTGAATTATTCAATAGGATATGGATACAAAGTTGAGTTTGAGTACGACACATAATCCTCAAACATATGTCCAGTACAATAAATCCATTAAAACATTATATAATGTTTTTAGACCTATTTATATTGATTTCAAAGGAGGTTGGAACCAACACCTTCCTCTAGTCATGTTTTCTTACAATAATATCATTCACTCGAGCATTCAGATGGATATTTATGAATCCCCATATTTAAACATGTTTAGAAATTCAATATGATGGGATGAGGTGTGAGAAATAAATCTTTTGGGACAATATCTATAAGAGTAAATTGAATATAAAGTCAAATAAATTCAGAATCATATCAAGGTATGTTAGAGTCGATAAAAAAGTTATATTGAAAATCATATTCATAATCTATAATTTAAAGTTGGTGATAATTTTTTATGAATTTATCCATGGAATAAGGTTATATGAGCAGAAAGAATGGGAATATGATCCTTATGTATATTATAACTTTTTATATTCTTGATCGAGTAGGGATGGTGGATTATCACTTGGCGCTTCCACCGAACCTCTCTCACGTTCATGACATGTTCCATGTATCTATCCTAAGGAAGAATATACCTGATCCTTCACATATATTAAACTCAATGGTTATACCATTTGAAAATTATATTTTCTATGATGAAAAATTGGTATAAATCTTGGATCATAGAGATAAAATACTATATAAAAAGATTACTCACTTGGTTAAAGTTCTCTACAGATATCAGAAATTTGATGATGCTATATAGAAACCCGAGGACGTGATAAAACAAATATATCCTAATTTTTTTATTCCATAGTGATGTAATTTCATGGTAGAAATTAATTTTATAGGGATATAGTATAACACCCTAATATTTGATGAAATATTTCTCTTTAAATAATTATTTTGATAGCTTGCGATACACGCAACACTGAGTTTAAACGATCCATGATAGATTATTAAAATATTATTTTGTGAAAGTTATTTCTTAGCCATTATATTGGTGGGTATTAGTAGGATTAACTAAATTATGAGAATTTTATGGTTACATATGTATTAAATGAATTTATTTGTTATCATTTAATTATAAATGAAAATAAGAATCATTTGAAAATAAAGGAGATGTTTTTATGAAAAATTATTTTTATGCACGCAAAGTATTTTTATGTTAATAAATTAAATTAGTCACTATTTTTTAATGATTTTAATTAAATTTATATATTACATATTCAATCAAGTGTTTAATCATTTATCTAATATTTTTTCTAGGTTTTGGATAAGAATAAATAAAGTTTTTTTTTCTTAAAAACTATATTTTACTAAAAGCGGGTTTGGTCGTGTTTCTATCACTTATTTTAGAATAAATTTATACCACATATAAGTATTGAATTTTACAAAAAGGACTCCATATTTTTAATTAGGAGGTTAATTTTTTTTAAATAGATCAGTTGTATTTTTAGGCATTATGAATAGTAATAATGGTAAAATTTATCACCATGGTAATGGGTAAATCTAGTTAGAACTAAGTGTTAAGGCCACCATTTTAATCTAAATTCATATTTTATTATGGTAATTAGATCCTTATAACCTTATTCTTGAAATTTAACTATTTAATAGTCAATTTTCCTGGAAAATTACTTATATAATATTTAAATCAAAGAAAAATACAAAATGTCACATTCTTACTTTTAAATATCTATTACGAGTCGACATAGAAACTAATGAAAGTTATGAAAAAATATAAATAAACATTTTTAGAATAATGAAATTATTTTAATAATGTAAATTTATTTCAAATTTTTAGTAATTATATAATTACCTTGAATTCTTATGCAACGCCAATGCAACATTTCTTCAACTAAATAAAAAATAGAATAAATTATTTTAAAAAATATTAAAAGTAATATAATATGAATTACTTATAGTGTTACATGAATTTTATAGATTAAAATTACATATTAGTGTTGTGTTAAATTTTTATATTAAAATTAAAACATTTTATTTATGAATTTTAAGTCAAATTAAATGAATAGTGTAAAAATTGACAGTAATGACATTTTATAATAAATAATATTTTACCACATGATGTAAAATTCAAAAAAACATTATATTTGTCCATGAAAATTTAATATTTTTGAAATCATAATATATAGTCGATTTATGAGTCACTTGTATATTTATGATAACATCCTTAACCCTTTAGTGTTAAAATAGTTGTTACCATGGTTTGGGTCAAAGATAATAATAACAAAGGGGTTAATAAAAAAGATAAGGTTTCAAGTGAAACCAAAACCTGTATAAATTTAATTGAATTAAGTTACTTAAACCCTAAATATTTTGTATTCTAATTTATTTCCATTAAGAAGAATTTTTCTTGAGAACCAAATTATTATATTTTATTCTTTTAGGAAATTCCAAGTGTGTCCTCTCCCTCCTTTATAAAAGGAAATCCGTCCTTCCTATTTCTTAAAATACTTTGGTCCTTATAGATTTAAAAAAACCTTCCAAATTATCTTATAAAATCTCCTATACACATTGTATAGGTGATACTCATTAAAAAATATCAACCCTAGGATCCTTAAGAGAATATATAAATGAGTTATTTCAAAGAAAAATTAATTTCATTAATTGATAACTTTCTTTTTAATTCTTATTTTAACTATTATAAATATGTTATATTATTAATATAATGATAATTTATCCACAATAAATAAAATTAAATCTTATTATGATTATGAAACCACCTTTATTCACCCTCTTTCCCTTAAAAAGGAAATGAAAGTACAGCTCGTGCGTACGTACGACTTACCATCTCCACGTAGTGATACAATTAATTTTTCATCACCATATTCCATGGATGTTTTTTATGATGGGTTTAAAGTTTATATGTGATATTTATGAAATAATTATTATGTTGTAATTATAATATAATATCCACCCTCTTACCTTACAATTCATTGGAAAATGATAATGTTGCTTTCACGTATGTGTGGACTACCACCTCCAAGAAGTGATGTGATCTGTTTTTCATTTACATTTTTACTTGGAAAAAAATAAGGATATATTTAGTGAATATATAAGATATATATAAAATAATAATTATTATAGAAAATTAAATTATTATTTTCCTTTATTTTTTTTTCTGCCCATCAAAATGTGAAAACAACGTTCATGCGTGCCTGCAACCTACCGTCTCTATGAACGGTGCAATTAATTTTTCTATCTATAAATTTTATTTATGTTTATAAATATATATATTTTGAATATATATGATATTTATGTCATTATTATAATTATTGATATGATTTAACCATGATCAAATTACAAATACCAAATCTTCTGAACTAAAATACACAAGATAAACGAAATAGCTAACACTCAGAAATGATAATTTTAATAAGGAATTATTAATAAATGGATGTTTAAATGTTATAAATGTACCAAATATAATAATATAAGTATGTAAATTATTATAATATATAATTATAAAAAATTAAAATTTATTTTATAGGAGTTTAGATTGATTTCAAAGCTATTGGAACTTGAGGTTAGGGTTCATCATCTCAAATTATATTCTTTAGGAAATATGTTATGTCATGAACTTGTAATATTTTATGAGGTGTATATACTAACCTTTGACATGTTATATCAAGATTATACTCATGTTCATGATAATTAATGTTTAATTTGAAGTTATTCTTTCATGTTCTTACGATTCAAATGTTACCAAAGTGGTAAGGGTTTTATGTTACAATATCATTGTTTATTGGGATTGTTTATATTCAAGTTATGATAATGAAATATTATGATCAACCAATCAATAAAATCAAAAATTTTATTCTAATATGTGGTTTTTCTATAAATTACATGTTTTACATTCATTTTACTCTCTTTATGTACTCAAGAGACCAAAAGAACATTTTTAATTAAAACTGACTTTATTTCTCTCTTCGGTCTAAAATCCTTTCTCTTTCGTGTCTATGTTTTCTAAAATTATTTTCAATAATATTTTTACGATTATCCAATGATTTTTAAAGTCGTTTTTACCCATGATTTACTTTTTAAAATATGTTTTAAAAAGTAATCTTCTTTTCATTTTCTAAATGAGGTACCTTTTGACTTTTTATAAAAATGTGAAAGGAATGTTTTATTTTAACTTATACCGAATGAACGGAATTAACCACCATCATGAATACTAAATATTTTAAAGATTAATTTATAATTTTCCAAGGAAATAATTTTTACAATATTTTGTGAATTTATAGTTTTTGAAAAGTGATTTTCAAAGTGGAAGGGTTATTTTACTCAAGAATGTTTTAATGATATTGTAATGGTAATTCTATTCATCACGGAAAATAACCCTTTATTTTAATTATGATTTACTAGGGATATTAATCAAGGGTATTATTATTATTATTTCTCTATATGTTTTTATGTTTATGATGAAAATATGTTTATAAAACCCATTTATTTTCCACATGTTATGCTATAATGAAATGATGAAATGTTTATAAAACCCATTTATTTTAATAGGTTTTGATATGATGAATTTTTTATGATCTTATGATGCACATATGTATTATTTTCATTATATCATGGTTAGGCCTAAAATTATATAGACCACCAATGCACTGGGTAAATATTGATATCTCATTATAGAAACAGGATTGGAATGAGGAGTGAACCCATTTTAGCAAGGGACTATGTCAAATTTGATTGTCTTGGGAGCGAGCCATGACTATTATGATGGTTTGGGTAGTGAACCAAATCTAGTATGATAGTATTATTTATGATACATGACTACAAAGAAAATGATATTCTATAATTATGTGTATTCCTCAAATATATTTCTTATTCCAATGTTATGCTCTCATAGATCACGTTCTTTGATTCCTATATGGTTCATGTCTTAAGAACTACCAATATTTAATCCTTGACTTGAGATTATGATCTATGATATACAGGGTATGATTTTCAAATCTTATAATCATGTTCTCATACACTTATTCTCATGTTATGATCAAGTGTTCATTAATATCTCCCTTGTTTACCCTTATTGATCATTTTTTCTGACCCTTTATTATGTTTCCTTTCCCTGGGTTATAAAGAGATATATTATGTATGATATGTCTAAGAAGGGTGATAGTAACTAAGAACTAAGTGAGAGTTGATGTAGTTTAGTTATGTGTCTATGTTTACAAAGGCACTATACCTAAAAGATTTTTGGCATGTATAATTACATTATATAATGAATATTAATATGAAAAGATGTAATATCTATGTATTAAAAGTATTGGTTTCTATACTTCATTCATCTATTCAAAATGGTTCTTCAACTCTACATTTTTTTGAAAGGGGTCTTCAGGATCTATGAAGCCTTGGGGGTGGGTGGGTGAATTAGTGACTGTCTTTTTTATTAATTTCTTCTTAAAAAACACCACTGTTAGAGATAATTGACTTCAAAAAAATAAAATACACAAGTAAACTTATAGGAACATAATAATTTTCAAGGTACACTACTCAATAAGTGTACTTAGTCCTTGGCATGTTTTGAAAACAATGTGTGATCACACAACCAAAAGAAAACAATCCTTTTTGGAATACAGTAAGAAAGTGTAAGTGCCTAGTGAGTATGATTATATAATTGAGAGGTAGAGGGGTGAATTAGTGATACTCTTTTTCTTTTATGTTTATTTTCAATTGAAACAACCTTCACCCCTATTAGATATTTCAATTCCCAGCTGAAAAAAATCCAACACACATCTATAGGAACTCAAGAATTTACAAGGTTCACTATTCAATACAAATAATTATGTCCTTGGTATGGTTTAGCAACAATCCAATACCATAAAATAAATTAGAAAAAAATCCCTAGATTACAATGAGTAGGATACATCCATATACTCATGTATCACTTTGAAGACAATCCAAAAGTGAGTGTGCACCCTCTTATCACAAATAGGGTAATATAATTGTTGTGTTACAACTCATGTTACCTATGCTTCTTTTCAATTCAAAAAATGTATTCAATTGGAATAAAATTATTTAATTTATTACCCAGAACAAAGGTAAGAACCTCTTGGACATCGTTTGAAGTAAAATTAGTCTGATTTTATGGGTCTAATTTTCCCAGTCTTATTCCTTTGAGTTCGATTCTACTAGACCCAATTATCTCAGTCTAATTTTCTGATAGAATAAAATATAAATGAATAGGAACCACTTCAATAATCTTTCACCATTCTGAAAATTCTCAGTAGAGTAAAACAAAACACTAAAATCATGAAAGCCGATTAATACAGCTTGATATGATGATCATCTAAATACAAATTCACTTCTTCCTGTTGAAATGTATTCAATAAAAAACAAAACAATATCAATTTTTATCACTAAAATCTTAGATCTTCTCTCTCTACTGAAATAAAAATTACACCATCTTCTATCAAGTACAATGTACTTTTTCTATTTTTATAGGTTATCAAAATAGGGTTGGGTGGAAATCCCAAAATCTTTCCTACTCACTTAAATCCACCCAAAAATGAAATTTCTCTAGAAATATCAGAGAAATTATGACTTAGTCAATGCTTATCGATTCTTCTAGAAACTTATACAATCTTCTCCTCTTCTTCTCTAAACTTTCATTTCAAGTGTCAGTTGAATTTCAATTCATGGGTCCAATTTCAATTGCTGAGATTGATTAAAATTTCTGAGATTTATTTGAATCAAAATATTGTATTTGAAAGTTAATATCCTCTTCAAAAAATCATTCAGAAACGTCTTTTCTTCACACAAATCTTGACCCACATGAAATAAAAATCATCTTCTACTCATCTTCTCTCGACCCACATTGAAAGAACATTTGAGAGTAAATCAGTGTTCATCTATCTCTTCCTTTATCAATCCAAATAGCCATTTAACTCATCCTGATTATGATATATAGAGTATGATATTTTGAAGTATGATTGAACTGGGTACGATTATTTTAGGATATGATCATTTGTAATGCCGATCATCGTGATATTGATATTTTCCTTTATGAGCCTAATATCAATTATTATGATACTGATCATTCTAGTATTTATCATTCTGATATTGACCATTCTGATATTGATCATTCTAATATTTATCATTCTGATATTGATCATTCTGATATTGAAAAGTTTTTATATCATTCAGTGGAAAACCTGGATGCTATAGTAAATAGGTACAACCTTTTCAATGAATAACACCTTTTAAATCAATACCACATTTTCAATCAATATAACCTCTTTAATCAATATAGTTATGATTATCCTGATTCCAATCTTAAGTATGTGGTTAATGAAAAAAATTCTATATTAATTCGATACCAATTATTTTAAACCCACCCAGAATCTGATCGTATTGAAAAACAATTGATATCACTTCTTTCTCTCTACCACCCAAATATGATAAATCTGGATACAATATTTTTTGGATTGATGACATCTTCTTTCACTACCCCTTTCTTCAATCAGTATTTCATCACAAGTTATCAATTAAACTCATGATCTATATGAAATACGAATCAAGAGATCATCATCAAATTTAATTTATCGATGTCGTAGAGACTTCAATTCTCCATAAAAACATATACATCTCCCACATCAGCTCTAGATTGAGACTAATGACTATTTACTTCCAGTAAGATGCATTAACTATCATCCCAAACCTGAGGTGAGTCTGATTAGAACCTTCTTCCAAACAACCTCTTCTCGTTACGATGGAATTTCATAGTGAGTCTGATTCTTCTCAAAACATGAGTCCAATATTTTTCAATAACATGTGTACGCTTTTTATCAATACCATGAGTAGCACAATTGTCTCTAGAAACAAAGTGATGTGATTTCCTTCCTTCAAAACATACGTTGAAAACAAAAGACAACACAAAACACCTTCAGCATTGTCTTGGTCCAAACAATCTCCCCCGTTGGATTTTTCTATCATCCAAGTTTTCATATATCAACAAACTATGTTTCCTCAAGAAATGTATTACTTATAAACAATTATAAGACTATGTGAGCTAACTCAATGTAGGAAACAATAATCATTGACAACAATACCATGCTATCCAAAAGTAGTGATTATGAGAACATATTCATCTTTCTTCCTCATCTCTTCTTCCACCTCTCTGGAATACAAAAAAAATTATTTCCTAATACCACTATAATAAATAGTTAGAATAGTTCACACACTGAACAATGATGAATTCAAGGCTTACCCAAAACTCCCCCATTTTACACACACCACTTGGATTGATTTATGAAACAATACAATTTCCCCCCTTGACAAAACAATCTTAAGGTAATATGAGAGAGGGGATAAAAATACATACCTTATCCTTGATGAGAAAGAGGTTGGACACCCATGTTCAATATCAATTTAGGAAATGATTTCTTCAGTAAAGTTTTTGTGAAAATTTCATCCACTTGTTCTGATGTGGGAACATATTCCAATTTCAATTCATTCACCTCCACATGCTCTTTGATGAAATAATATTTGATATCAATATGTTTTGAAAAATAATTTTGGACTGGATTCCTTATGAGATTGATTTTTCTTTGATTGTAAAATCTAAAGATAAAGGGTAACGTCACTTTAAAAATAATATATTCTAATTGAGTTCTCATCCACAAGAGTTGAGTAACGGGTTGAGTGGAAGAAACAAACCCAGATTTAGCCGTACTGAGAGTTATTGAATTCAATCTCTTTGAATTCCAGCTAAAATAATTCTTCTCCATAAATAACACTCCACAATATGTGGATCTTTTATCATCAACAATTACTTCTATATATTTTTTCAAATTAGTTCCCACTAACATAGGTGTGGAAATAGGTTTTGAGTTTTCCATGGTGGACCTCTTCAGAATTTACTTAGCATACTTTTCTTGAGAGAGAAAAATGTATTATTTCTTTTGAAATATTTGTATCCCAATAATGTATTTCATTTCCCACAGAAAGTACATTTAAAATACCTTCTTCATTTATATAGAAAATCTTTCACAGCTTCTTTCATCATTCCCAAAAAATATGACATGATCAACATAAACAATTACAATGAGGGAATTCTCTTCAATTTCTCTAATATACAGATTTTTATCCACTCTTATTTTCTTGAAATTCATCTTCCTTAAGCAAGTATACAATTTGGAATACCATTCTCTCAGAGCTTATTTTATCCAATACAAGGCTTTCTTCAATTTGCACACATAACTTTCATATTTCCCAACAACAAAGCCACAAGGTTGTTCAATATAAACCTCTTCTTCAAGATCACCATTCAAGAACATGGATTTGACATCCATTTGGAAGATCTTGTAGCCTCATTGTGCATAAATAAAAAGACATATTCTAATTGTTTCCAATATGTCCACCAGAGAAAATGTTTCATTAACATCAATTCTTTCAATATGTTAATACCCTTTGAAAACCAATATTACTTTGTTTCTAATAACCTCACATTTTTCATTGAGCTTATTTTAGTAAACCCATTTTATTCCAATGATGTTTTTGTTTTCAGTCTTGGGTACAAGTTCTTATGTATTGCTATTTTCAATTTGATCCAATTCTTCATTCATGGCTTGGACCCATTCTAAATGCTCAAAATCTTCTTTCACATCATTCGGCTCTACTTTTGAATATAGAGAAGTATGAGTAATTGAATTTGTTTTTATTCTTGTTTGAACATTATGATGATGATTACCAATTATATTACGAGCCTCCACTTGTTTCCTCATCCTAAGATTAGTCTTTAGAATGTATTCCTCATCACTGGAAATAACTAAATCTGATTATTCTTCTTGAGAAGGAATACAATTGTCTCTATCCTTATCAGAATTGTTTTCTTAAACATTATCAACCTCCTTGTCTTCCTAATCATGTTTACCTTACTTTTCCTTTTCAGTTAATTTCACATAAACTAAATCAAAAATTATTTTTTGTTTCATTTTTGAATCATCTAAACCCTCTTCTTCTGAATCATAGCTAAGATAGATTGAATCTTTACCTCTCTGCTCAAGCTTTCCACAGTTTCCACCTTTCTTATTTATAATGCATAGAATCCTGAAAACCCTCAAGTGTTTCAATTTTTTTTTCATAAAACAATTCATATGGAGTCATGTCTAAATCGGGCCTATAGAAACGTTAGTTTTGAATGTAAACAATGGTGCTCATAACTTGCCTCCAAAAGTAATGAGAAATGCCATGCTCAAGTAACATGGTTCTTCCAATTTCCATCAAGATTCTATTATTTATTTTAGAAACCCCATTTTTTAGGAGTATATGGGGAACTATACTCATGCCAAATCCTATACTTATCTAGGTAAAATTTGAATTCTTCACTTTTGTACTCACCACCATTGTCTGTTCTCAACTTCTTCACAAAAAACTCACATTATTTCTCAAATTTCCTTTTGAAACTTTTAAACATTTTCAAATCATATGAATTATGTTTTATATATATAACACATGTAATGTTAGTAAATTCATCAACAAAAGTGATGAAATAATTATCTCAATTTGTTGAATTCTTTCTTATTAGCCCACAAATATCAGAATGAATTAGCTCTGGGGTTTATCTTGAGAAAATTTCAACTTTCTTATGCACAACATTTCTAATATTTCCTTTATCTCAAATAGTTCAACACTAATATCTTATTCTTATAAAATAAAGAATGTCCTTGAAACTATTTCTCATAGATAACTTTCTCAAGTTTCTCGGTCCCATATGTCCTAGTCTTTTATTCAATAATTTATTCTCTTCTATCATACTCATGTAACAAGAGTTTTGTATTTCAACAACCTGAAAAAAGTTTCACTTTGAACATTGGACTCTTGTAACAATTTTTCCATCTTATTCACTTTTCAAAAAAACCCATATTTTCTGAGGATAACTTTATTACCATCATCACAACATTATGAAACACTTACTAGATTGTGTTTCATCCCATAAACAGAGAACGTTTTCTCTGATTTCATTTTTATTTTCTAATGCTGGCTAATCCAACACCTTGGATTTTTAGGGATTCTTCATTGCCAAATGTCACTATTCCTTCTTTAAAATCTTTCAAATTCCTCAATAATTTAAAATATCCAGTTATGTGAGAATAACACCCACAATCAAGTATCTAGGGTCATTCTCCTTTTGAATATTTTAATGCGGTTTCCACAACTAGAGATTTTTATTCTTCTTTTACCATCCTCACCTTCATCTTTTATGAATTAAGAATATTTTTCTAATCTTGTAACAAAAAGAGGCACCTTTTTCAAGATTTCTAGGTTTTTACACCTTTCACAAATAGTTCCATGGGTTGTATCCTTTCATATTTCTTTACAACAACCTTCTCAAACTTATTTCTTTGAAGATATTGAATCCCCCACAATTTATACCTTTTATAACCTATGCAATAATAGTAATGTTTTTTTATTGAAACAAAAAATACTTATTTCATGTGTGAATCCCCTATAATACCAACAATATCCATAGAAATATTATTTTCCTTTGAAAATTCCATACTGATTGGAATTATGAATATGTTTCTGAGAAAACTTCTTCTCTTTCTTTTCTGCCCAGTAAACCTTTCTGTTTTAAATCAGATTCATATTATTCTTTTCAATCTTAATAGAATCAAAAGTATTTGAAACTTTTCCACATCTAGATAAAACATTCTCAAACTTATGATGTTTTGTAACTTCTTAATACTTCACTTTGGCCACATACATAATTATCCCTGTATTCTCCTTTCCAGAAACAAGTCCATAATTCTCCTAACCCTTTTAAGGTAACTTTTATTGAACCTTATATGGTTTATAATTTCATGAACTTTCACCAACTTTGGTGATAGAGTTATGGAAACTTGTATCTCTCAATTCATCTTTGGAAAGTTTTTTTTGGAAAAGTTCCAACTCTTCTTCTTTTTTCTTTTAGCTTGACCTCCATATGCTCATTAAAATTATTTTATTCTTCAAGAGACTTCTTAAAATCAACAATATATTTCACTAGCTTCAAATTCTCATTAACCTCATGTTCTTTTTTTATTGATCATTCATCTTCTAATTTTTTGTTCTGCTTCTCCAATCTTATGATATTTCTCAGTCATTCTTTCAACTCTTCTTTCAAATGAATTTCAAGTTGAGTTTCTTCTTATTCAGAACTACTGCTTCTAAAATATTCATCATTCACTATTGTAATAAAATTATTTTCAATACCATAATCTACTGATTTTTTGGATTCCACATCACTGTCTTATTCTTTTTCATCTTTTGGTAATAAAATTCTTTTTTTGAATTTGAATAATTTATTTTCTATCACTATGGATTTCAATTTTTATTTTTATCCTTATTTCTTCCACGATATTATTTGATTTCTTTATTCTTCATCACTATCCTCCTTGTTATTTCTTCAAGGAAAATTATCTACAAAGTGAATAATGCCTCCACGTTCGAAACATTTCAAGGGAAGTTTACATTTTTATTTCCTTGTATCTCTTTTCACATTTTAAGAAAACAAGGATAAAATATCATTGAGATTTTTACATACCTCATTTTCAGAGTTAGAATCACTATCTTCTTCTTCAAAAAGAGTTTTATTTGACTTTTCTTTCTTCACAACCTTGAAATATAGTTCTCTATAAACTTTTGTTTTTCTCTTCATAGCTTTATATCTTCTTATTTCATAAGTAATAAGAGTAATATGAAAATCATCAAGAGATAATGTTTTAGGATCCTTGTCTTCTAATGAGGAAAATTTTGAATCAAATTTGTCAGGTAGGATTCTCAATATATTTTCAACAACTATAGAGTAATCCAGATTTTCATCAAGACATCTGATAGCACTCACTATATCATTCACCCTGGTAATGAATTACCCAACAAATTCATGCTCACCCATCTTCAAGTCTTCATACTTCAATATCTAGATTTTAAGTTTTTCTTTCTTGAATCTTTTATTGCCTTCATATAAGTTTTCCATTTTTTCTATATATTTTTGGCTATAGAAACACCTTTCACTCTTAATATTTAACTTTCGGAAAGTGATGAAAATATAACATTATTCACCCTTCCATCATTCTCAAGATACTTCTTATAAATAGCTGTAAGTGTAATATTATCATCAATGGGTGGAAACCTAACTACTGTAGCTTCAAGAACATAATAAATGATATATATAAGATAAGTAAACATTCAATACTTCCTAATATGATAATTATTTCCATCAAAGACCGGAATACCATTGTTGTTCACACAGTTCAAATTCTCTACTAGCAAATAATATAAAATGGAACCAACCCTATGATACCACTTGTAAGTGCCTAGTGAGTATGATTGTATCACTGAGAGGGGGAGGGGTGAATCAGTGATAATATTTTTCTTTTATGTTTCTTTTCAATTGAGACAACCTCCACCTCCTGTTATAAATTTCAATTTCCCACTGAAAACAAATCCAATACACATTCATAGGAACAAAAGAATTTATAGGGTTCACTATTTAATATGAATAGCTATGCCCTTGGTATGGTTTGGAGACAATACAATACCATTCAATCCACTAGAAAAAAAATCCCTATATTACAATGAGAAGGATATATCCTTACACTCATGTATCACTTTGGAGACAATCCAAAAGTGTGTGTGCACCCTATTAGTAGAAATAAGGTAATACAATTATTATGTAACAACTCATGCTACATGTAATTATTTTCAATTCAAAAAATATATTCAATTGAAATAAAATTCTTCAATTTCTTACCCATAAGAAAGGTAAGAAACTCCTAGAATTTGTTTGTAGAAAACTACATCTGATTTTGTGGGTCCGATTTTCCTAGTCTGATTCCTTGAAGTCTAATTCTGCATGATATAATTCTATAAGTCCAATTTTTTGATAGAATATAATAGAAATGAATAGGAACAACTTCATTACACCTTCCTCAGTCTAGAAATTCTTAGTATGGTAAAACCCAACACTAAGATCATGAATTTGATTAATCTAACCCGATATGATGATCATCCAAATATAAATTCACTTCTTTATGTCGAAATGTATTCATTACAAAACCAAACGGTATTAATTTTTCTCACAGAAACCTTAGAGATTCTCTATCTATTGTAATGAACAGTACATTGTCTTCAATCAAGTACAATGTACTTTCTCTCTTTTTATAAGTGAACCAAAACAGGTTTGGGTGGGAATCCCAAAATCATTTCCTCTCACCTAAATTCACCCAAAAATGAAATTTCTCTTGAAATATCGAATCAATTATGACTTAGTCAATGCTTCTCAATTCTTCTAGAAAATTCTAAAATATTATCCTCTTCTTCTCTAGACTTCTATTTCAAGTTTCAATGCAATTTAAATTGATGGGTCTGATTTCAATTACTGAGACCGATTATAATTTTTCAGATTGATTTGAATCAAAATCTTTTATTTTAAAATTAAGCTCTCCCTCAACAAATAATTCAAAAATCTATTTTCTTCACACAAATATTGACCCACTTGAAATAACAAAATATTCTTATCCTCTTCTCTTGAACCACTAGGAAAGAACACTTGAGATTAAATCAACATTTATCTTTTTATTCCTTTAGAAATTCAAATAGCCACTTAACTCATCTTGATTATGATATGTAGAGTATTATATTTCTGAGTGTGATTGGACTAGGCATGATAATTTCAAAATACGATCATTTATGATGTTGATCATCATAATATTGGTCTTTTCCTTCATGATCTTGATATCTATTATTCTGATATTGATCATTTTAATATTGATCATTCTAATATTGATCATTCTAATATTGATCATTCTAATATTGATCATTTTGATATTCATCATTATGAGATTGAAATGTTTTTAAATCATCTGATGGAAAACCTGGATGCTATAGTATATCGATAACACCTTTTTAATCAATACCACTTTTTAATTCAATATCACCTTTTCAATCAATATCACCTCTTTAATCAATTTGGTTATGATTATACTAATCCTGATCTTTAAGTATGTGGTTGATGAAAAAAAAATGCTACAGTAAATCGATACCACTTATTTTAAATCCACACATTATCCAATCATATTGAAAAAAAATCGATATCACTTCCATATCTCTACCACATGGATATCATAAACTTGGATAAAATATTTTTAGGACTGACAACATCTTCTTTCACCCCCCTTCTTCCATCAGGCTTGCATCATAAGTTCTCAATTTTACTCATGATATATATGAAATATGAATCAGCAGAGCATCATTACATTTAATTTATTGGCATCATAGAGATTTAGATTCTCCATCAAAACAAATACATCTACCACATCAACTCCAAAGTGAGACCAATGACCATTTACTTATAGTAAGATGCATTCAATATCATCCTGACCCTGAGTGAAGTTCAATAAAAACCAATTCTTCCAAACAGCCTCTTCTCATTATGATGGACTTTCACAGTGAGTCTAATTCTTCTCAAAACATGAGTCTGATATTTATCAATACCATGAGGCCAATTTTTATCAATATCATGAGTAGCATGATTATTTATAGAAACAAATTGAAGATATTTCATTCCTTAAAAACATACCTTGAAAACAAAAGAAAACACAAAACACCTTCATCATCAGCTTGGTCCTAACAATATCCCCTTTGGATTTTGTTGTCAACCATGTTTTGATAAATCACTGAACTTTATATCCTCAAGATATGGACTACTTATCAAAAATTCAAAGCCTACGTGATTTAACTCAATATAGGAAACAAGAATCATTGAAAAAAATTCCATGCTGTCTAAAAGTATTGATTATGACAACATCTTTATATTTCTTCCTCACCTCTTCTTTCACCTCCCTGGAATACTAAACAAATTCTTTCCTACATACACTAAAAAAAATAGTTAGAATAGTTCACACACTAAACAATGATGAATTCATTGATTACCCACAACTCTACCTTTTTATGTGCACCACTTGGATTGATTTATTAAAAAATACAATTATCCCCCATGATAAAACAATGCTAAGGTAAGATGAGAGAGGGGATAAAAACACATACCTCAGCCTTGACGAAAAATAGGTTGGACACCCATGTTCAACATCAATTTAGAAAACGAATCCTTCAGTAAAGGTTTTATGACAATTTCAACCACTTGTTCTGATGTGGGAACATATTCTAGCTTCAATTCATTCTTCTCCATATCCTATTTGATGAAATGATATTTGATATAAATATGTTTTGAATGAGAATGTTAGACTCGATTCTCTGTGAGATTGATTGTTCTTTGATTATCACATCCCAAGAGTAAGGGTAAATTCACTTCAATAATTAGATATTTTAATTTAGTTTCCATCCAAAAGAGTTTATTAAAGGGTTGATTAGAAGAAACACACTCAGATTCAACCGTACTGAGTGTTACTGAATTTTGTTTCTTTAAATTCCAACTAAAAAAATTATTTCCCATAAAGAATATTCCACCAGATGTGTAACTTTTATCATCAAAATTTCATTCTCCATATTTTCTCAAATTGGTTCCCACTGAAATAGGTATGGAAACCAATTTTGAGTTATCTATGATGAACCTCTTCAGAAGTTCCTTACCATACTTTTCTTGGGAGATAAAAATGTATTCTCTCTATTGTGAGATTTGTAACCAAATAAAGTATTTCATTTCCCCTAGCATGGACATTTCAAATACATTCTTCATTTCTTCAGCAAATCTTTCACAACCTCTTTCATCATTCCTAGAAAAGATGATATGATCAATATAAATAATTACAATCAGTGAATGATATTCACTTCCTCTAATATATATATTTCTATCCACTCTTCCTTTCTTGAAATTCATCTTCCTTAAGTAAGTTTCCAATTTGGAATACCATGCCCTCAGAGCTTGTTTTATTCCATAAAAATATTTCTTCATTCTACACACATAACTTTCATATTTCCCAACAAAAAATCTACAAGGTTGTTCAATATAAACATCTTCTTAAAGATCACCATTTAGAAATTCGTATTTGACATCTATTTGATGGATCTTGTAGCCTCATTGTGCAGAAATAGAAATAAAGATTCTAATTGTTTCCAATCTGGACACTAGATAAAAAGTTTCATCAAAATCAATTATTTCAATATGTGAATACACTATGCAAACCAATATTGATTTGTTTCTTATAACCTCACCTTCTTCGTTCAATTTGTTTTGGAAAACCCATTTTGTGCCAATGATGTTTTTGTTTTCAGTCTTGGGTACAAGTTCCCATGTATTATTCTATTCAATATGGTCCAATTCTTCATTCATGGCTGGATCCCATTTCATATGCTCAAAATATTCTTTTACATCATTTGTCTCTACTTTAGAATATAGATAAGTATGAGTAATTTCATTTGTTCTTATTCTTGTTTTGACCTATTGATGTTGATTACCAATTATATTTTGAGCCTCCACTTGTTTGCTCAACCCATAATGAGTCTTTTGAATGTCTTCCTCATCACTGGAAATATATTAGTCTGATTCTTCTTCTTAAAAGGGAATAAAATTGTCTATATCCTTATCAGAATTGTTTTCTTCAACTTTACCAACCTCCTTGTCTGCATGAACATTTTATCTTCCTTTTCCTTTTCAATTACTTTTAGATAAACTGAATTAATAAATATTTTTTGTTTCTTTGTTGAAGCATATATACCATCTTCCTTCTGAAGCACATCTAAGGAATATTCCATCTTCACCTTTTTGTTCAAACATTCCACAACTTCAACCTTTCTTCTTTATAATGTATGAAATCCTGAAAAACTAAAATGTTTAAAATTTGGATTTTTCCCATAAAACAATTCATATGGAGTCATATATAAATCAAGCCTACAGAAACATTATTTTTGAATATAAACAACGATGCTCAAGGCTTGCCTCCAAAAGAAATGAGAAAGGTCATGCTCAAATAACATGGTTCTTCCCATTTCTACCAAGCTTATATTTTTTCTTTCAGAAAACCCATTTTGTTTAGGAGTATATGGGGATCTATACTCATGCTGAATTCCATGATTCTCCAGGTAGCTTTTGAATTCTGCACTTTTTAACTCATCACCATTGTTTGTTCTCAACTTCTTCACAGAAAAATCACAATCTTTCTTAGCTTTCTTTCTAAAACTTTTTTAGATTTTCAAAGAATATGGATTATGTTTAATATACATAACACAAGTAATGTGAGTAAAGTCATCAATTAGAGTGATGAAATACTTATATCCATTTGTTTACTACTTTCTCATTGGCCCATAAATATCAGACGGAATCATCTCCCATGTAACGCCCCGACCCTAGTTACCCAAAGTTGGTGCATTATTTTAATACATTGGCATGATTATAAGGAATCAAGTCCCAAAAGGCCGATCAATTTAGCAGTCTTGGAAAATAGATTACATACATGAATGTTACATTACACATTTGAAAATAAAACACAACATAAATGATCCTTTTGGAATTACATTAATCCCCTAGATTAACCCTACTTATCAATCATAATATACTTCTTGGAATCCTGAGAAAATTAAAACATAGAAAGGGGTGAGCTCAGATGCTCAGTAAGGATAACAATATTGCGGAAAATTTAATAAATAAGTATAAACATTTAAGGCAATGTATAAGACTACAACAAAAGCCTTTTATACTTAAACTTCAAAATAGTATGGAAAAGATACAATAAAATAATTCCATTTACTTATTCACATGGATATTCTACTCGTCGAATAATCACATGCAATATCAAAAGCCACTTTCATAATGATAGAATACATAATGCCAGACTTTTGTAACCACATAGTCAAGGCCTTGTGCCAAGACTACAAATAAGAATTTGTCAAGGCCTTGTGCCAAGACACTAGTTTGTCTCATGAGACCTACCGATGCATCAAGGATCTATAGTGGGATCCACCCGTCACTTACTAAGTCTAATGCATTCCTCATATGAAAAGGTTAAAACATAACATAAACATTCATATTACAACTAGCATACGAAATGTCAATACTTTATCCATAAACCATCAATGGTATAAAAATAGAACATTCACAGTCAAACATAGAATAAATAATTCAATATAATATGGAAGATTATATCATAATAAATCAACTTTAAACAAGTTTAAAATCCATCAAAGGATGTTGACATAGATGAAAATGATCGGTGAAATGATTCGAGAGAAATACCCCTTTTTTATAGAATCATTTAAAAGTCTCACAATTTATAAAGGAATTCCTTTAAAATAGATTTTTGAATAAAAGTGCCCCATACCACTTTGAAACTTTTGAAAAGAATTACCATTTCAAAACATTCATGTCCATATAAATAAATCCTTAAAATCATTTTAAAAACATGGACATTGATTAATAGGGTTTAGAAAGATAAATCTTTAAAACATTTAAAATGATTATCTAGTTAAATAGACCCTCCCATAAAACCTTAAAATATTCCCTTTGAATTTTTTTTATTAAATATGGGTATCGATAATAAGTATGTCCTAGAAAATACTTACACATGAACAATGTTAGATAATAATGAGATTGAGGAAATAACCCTTACCTAGAACGTTCCTTTGGTCGAGAGTACGTTTAACCTCCTGTATAATGACCATTGTATGCTATTAAATTATAACAGAACCATATTCAATTTTATTATATCATACAAGATTCATTTATGACATTATACTACCCATTTAATAATGATTTTCATGTTAAATTAATGTTTTAGGTGATAATCACTTTCTTTATCGTACGTGTTTTAACTTGTTATTTTTGATCGTATCATTTAGATCATGATTTAAATAATTATAGAATAGAAACTTTATTTATATATCATATATATTTATAATATAAATATTTATAATATATAGATATATTTAATGGAAAACACCATTTATGGAGATGGTAGGCCGTACGTACGCATAAACGAGGTTTCTATTTTCATATCGTATTGAATGGAAGTGAATAAGATATATGTAAGTAAATACATACATATATATATCTCCATTAGAATTATTATTTCATATATTAAATACTTATTAATAATATATATTTTTATAATCATCGTTGAATGGTGAACGTGAAAATGAATCTCATCGTGTCGTGGAGATGGTAATCCGTACGTACGCACGAGCAACAATATCATTATTTTGATATTAAAATTGTATATAATTGAATGGTATATCATATATATAGAATCATTATAATGTTATATTTATTATTTACATCATTTATACTCATTATTATACCCATCCAAATGATGAAATGTTTGAATAACAAACTACACCATGACGTAGAGACGGTAAGCCGTACGTACGCACGTGAGGTGACTTTTTCATTCATAGGATGGATAAAATAACTAATATGGTTGTACCATTTTTATAATAACATCACAGTATATAGAAGATACTGGATTTATTATTTTAGAATGGAAACAACAAATAAAGAGAAAGTGGAAGAAGAAAAGAACTTGGAAGAGGTGATGAAATATTTACATCTTCTTCGAGTTCTTCCTTTGGATTTGATCAAAATGGATCCTTAGGTTGAATTTATGACTAAAGGGAGGCCTATAGGAAATAGTGAGGGAAGTTGAGATGATATTTAGATAGGGGCTGGCTGAGCCAAATGACTTTGAAGGTGTGAATTTGTGATAAGGGTGAGTTCCCTTTTATAAAAGGGGTGGGAGCACCTTAGGAAAAGATTGAAATTATTTTATAATAAAATCATATTCGGTTTATAATGAATCCAAATTGATTTATTTCGATGATAAATTGTTATGGGTCGAAATCATCTCAACCAATAGGTTTTATACAATTTTAGGTTACCATTTTAACCATATCTTTTAAATTTAACTCTAAGTTAAATAATTTAACTTTTACCGTGTCCTCTTGTATTCTTACACTATATGGTTAATAACCTTACTATAAACTTTAAAGAGAACCTAAAGTGGTTCATTAATGATATAAATATCATTATATAAGTCCTTTGGCTGAACCTTATATTTTTAGGAATATTATATCAATTAATAATATAATATTTTTTTTAAAAACTCTTTTATTTCAATTTTGGTACTATTTAATAATTGATTTTTATTAAATTCTTAAAAACTTTATTAATTCAAAATAAATTCATTTAGTCAATCATAAAATTTCATATTAACATAGAAAATTCGTGTATGGCATCAAAACTTTCAAATTATATTTATTTTAACATTTATAATACCATTTATTTGATTCTTTCATTAATAAATAAAATATTGTATCATCATTGTGTCATAAGTAATTATAATTATTCAATGTATAAAAATTATAAATAAAATACCATTAAGTAGGAAATATTTCTATATTTCTAATGAATATTTATAGTCTAATATATAACATATATAACCCTATGTAAAAATTGTTTTTCTAAAAGATATATTCTTATGTCATTTTTGTATTTACTTTTACTTAATTAATATAAAGTGTCATTATCACTTAAAAGTGGATCCATTGGGTCCCAAAATCGACCCATGGATGCCCATGGTCGGACATGTATCAGCCAATAGGGTTAGGACACATGTTAGGGTAACTTAATATTATTATAATATTATTTTTAACCCTTATTTACCGGATTTACCCTTTAACCATGGTAAATGAAATATTTACCGAAGTAATTATTCAAAATGTATAAAAATAAAAGTTAACTATTTAAAATATTGAATAAATTTTTCTAAATTCAAAACACAGAAGTGGCAGAAATTAATTAATAATTAATTCCTGTTGTCAAAACAAAAAGCATGTTTTTAAGAAATAATAACTATCAAAAGACTGACACTTGTTTATGTATAGTTTAAATGTGAAATTACGTCCAATATCTAACATTGGATTAAATGGTAAAAATATAATCTAATTTTACTTTAAAACCAATAAATATTATAATTTATCACTATAAATTATTTTTATTAAAAAAGTTTTTTTAAATTAAAATTTAGTATTTTTCACTATTCACCCAAATATGAAAGTATAAGAAAAACACCAAAAATTTATTGAAACTGAATTTTTATGTCCCGATTATAAAGAAAAAGTTTATCTTGTCAAATTGAATATATAAAAGTTTCAAATATTGGATTTAAAAAAAGTTCTCCATTAAAAGGCTGTAAAATTGCATTTTTTGAAAAATACTTATTTTATCTGAAAAAATGAATTTGTTCTTACGTTATGTCTAAGAAACTCATAATATGGATTCTAAAATTATAAAAATTATATAAAGTTCAAAATTTAGTTAATACTATTTATAATCGCTTTTGAACGGCTAGTTTGGTAAGCCGTGGTGCGCTGGAACTCGATGTTGCGTTTAATGCAAGTTATTGAATTACATTGAAGAAATAACGTACTATGAAATCTTGGGGTGTTACATTCTTCCCTCCTTCAATAAATTGTTTCCTCAAAATTTGAAATTGATCTTTGAAAATAAAAGGTTAAAAATAGAAAATACCTTTGTGGAAAACCCACATCAGAAATTGGGTTAATAAAATTTAGTCTTAATAAGAGGAAAAGGGAAATGAAAGGGTTACCACCAAATTATGATCTCTATTATGAGAACATTGGTGGAAATTAAAGACAAACAATTGGAAGAAAAACAAAAATATTTATATGGAGTGATTGGGGTCATCAATCACAAAAAAGTGTTAAATTGAGGGCCTCAAATCCATCAATCTACGATGATTTAAAATACCATCGGTTCAACAAAATATAAGGTATTAGGATAACATATTTTTGGTTTTAAGATCACTTCCCTAAAGTTTATTAAATCATTTATCCATATAATAAGAGGAAAAATATATATGTATATATATACTTGACAAGTAGAGTTTCATCCTTCAACCAATTCCTACCACAAACTTATCTTTCACTCTAAAGGATTTAAAAAAATATTCTATATATCCTAATCGTATAGGGTTCCAAAAATAATGAATTTATAATTAACATTTCACACCCTTTAAAAAAACTACATTATAAAATCCAGGGACTTTACCTAGTCCAGTGGTAGGTGATAAATCCCAATCGCACTATGGTTGTGGGTTCGATTCCCACAGATTTGTCCGATGCGATGGGTTGTCACACGGTCTGCGTGTTGTCCTTTTATAAATTTCCAAATATAACCTTTCAAACCTAATCCATTCTAACCTTTATAATTATCCAAAATAATTCAATCTGAACTCATAGTCCAAAATTTATAAGGAAGTTAAATACAATGAAGATCCATTTTTCCACGTAATAACATGTGAACACCTTAATCATGTATTATTTTAAAACATGGTAACACAATGAATTACCATAAAACCTTATTGATTACATTCATGCTCCCTTATTAATTATAGAATACTGGATATACTTCTTCCATCAAAAAATGTTGTAAACTCCAACAATGTCAGAATATACCAATCATTAATCAGTTTCAAGGTAGTCAAGAATATCTAATATAATTTATCCAAGTCAAACATGTATTAATCCAAAATCACTAACTCAGTATCAGAACCATATTATGGTTTGTCTTTCTTTCAACCATATATTTTCCAAAAATTTAACCTGCTATTGAGTCACTTTTCTTGGTTCTATACAATCTCAAGTCTTTAATGAAGTAGTACTGCAGTAAAATCCGTATATACTCCATAATTATTATAACCATTACATCGTTGATACAACACTCAAATGATATAATTCTTTAATAACAATATAAGAACTCTAATAATTCATCCTCATATGTGGTAGAATCATAACTTGATTATTATCCAATAGCATCATTTGGGGCATACTCTGATGATTTGGACATTGGTTCGTGTAGTGTCCCAACTCCATGCAGATGAATCATTGTACATTTGAAACCTTTTTCTTACCCTTGCAGTCACGTACTTGATGTCCTTTTTCTCCACACTTATAAGAAACTACCATTACCTTTAGGTTAGTTCTAGGGTGTTTCTTCCCACAGTTATCACATATGGGAAAATTCTTCTTTTCCCTCTTCCCTTTATCCATCTTTCTCTCTTCTATCCTTTTCTTCTCTTGCTTCCCTTCAAAGCCATATGACTCAGAGAATTATTTACTTATCTTATTAACACATGAAACTATTTCTTTATATGTTGAGAATACATGAGAGACTATTTCCTTACTAAATTTTGAATTAATACCATGAAATATATGATCCTTCTTACTCTTTGGATCATAGGTATTGCTGGAGTTCACATTCCTTCAACTGAGCGCCATTTCTATACAATGACATACACTATGTCAGTTTATGAATTGCAATGAATAATTCCAAACTTGTAAAATACCTAACATAAATTGAAAATTTTATGGATATAATCCATAATAATAAAAATATTTTCTTTGAGGAATTATATACTCATAAAACCTTCATAATGGTTTGTAAAGAAAATGAGAATTATCCTAATCATATCCCCTGGAAGTGTCGTAACCAAGAGTGCAGCAGGAACCGTTGTCATGCACCAGTTCCCGTTCGAGTCTAGCTCAAGGTGGTGTTTTCGGGTTTTACCCCTATGTACATCTTTTCCAGAACCACCTCTACCAGATCGTATCCAAACATGGATGTATTTCTTGAAAAACTCACAAAGTCTCTACAATACCAAAATTCAAGGAATTTATTCTATACTAATTATCAAAGTCTATCTTATGGTATTGTGCTCTAATTAGAGTTTATCTAAATCTAGTTTCAAAGGTTATCACTAAACTTCCTCTGATACCAACTCTAACTCCCTGACCCGAGTTACCCAGAGTTGGTGCATTATTTTAATACATTGGAATGATTACAAGGAATCAAGTCCCAAAAGACCGATCAATTTAGCAGTTTTGGAAAATAGATTACATACATGAACGTTACATTACACATTAGAAAATAAAACACAACATAAATTATCCTTTGAAAATGCCATTAATCTACAACCTTAACCTTGCTTATCAATCATAATACACTTCTTGGAATCCGGAGAAAATTAAAACATAGAAAGGGGTGATCTTATATGCTCAGTAAGGATAACAATATAGAGAAAACTTTCATAAATAAGTGTAAACATTTAAGGCAATGTATAAGACTAAAATAAAAGGATTTTAAACTTAAAATTCAGCATAATATGGAAAATATACAATAAAATAATTCCATTTACTTATTCACATGGATATTATAATAGTAGAATAATCACATGAAATATCAAAATCCACCTTCATAATGATGGAATGCATAATGCCAGACTTTCATAACCACGTAGTCAAGGCCTTGTGCCAAGACTACAAATAATATTTTGTCAAGGCCTTGTTCCAAGACACTAGTTTGTCTCATGAGACCTACCGATGAATCAAGGAGCTATAGCAGGCTCCACCCGTCACTTACTAAGTCCAATTCATTCCTCATATGAAAAAGTTGAAACATAACATAAACATTCATATTAAAACTAGCATACGAAATGTAAATACTTTATCCATAAACCATGAATGGTATAAAAATAGCACATTCACAGTCAAACATAGAATAAATCATTCAATATAATATGGAAGATTGTATCATAATAAATCAACTTCAAACAAGTTGAAAATCAATCAAAGGATGTTGACATAGATGAAAATGATCAGTAAAATGTTTTGAGAGAAATACCCATTTTTCATGAAATTGTTTAAAAGTCTCACAATTTATAAAGGAATTCATTTAAAAGAGATTTTTTAATTAAATTTTCCCATACCACTTTGAAACATTTGAAAATAATTATCATTTCAATACATTCATGTCTATATAAATAAATCATTAAAATAATTTTGAAAACATGGGCATTGATTAAAAGGGTTTAGAAAGATAAATCTTCAAAAAATTTAAAATGATGATCTAGTTAAATAGAACCTCCCATAAAACCTTGAAATATTCCCTTTGAAAACATTTTTATGAAATATGGGTATTGATAATAAGTATGTCCCATAAAATACTTACACATGAACAATCTCATATAATAATGAGATTAAGGAAATAACCCTTACCTTGCACTTTCCTTTGGTTGAGGGTACGTTTAACCTACTATATAATGACCATTGTATGTTATTAAATTATACCAGAACCATATTCATATTTTTTATATCATACATGATTCATTTATGAATTTATACTACCCATTTAATAATGACTTTCATGTTAAATTAACGTTTCAAGTGATTATCGCTTTCTTTATCGTACGTGTTTTAACTTGTTATTGCTGATTGTATAATTTAGATAATGATTTAAATAATTATATCATATAAAATTGATTTATATATAATATATATATATTAGAATATAAATATTTATAATAGATAGATATATGAAATGGAAAACACTGTTTATGGAGACGGTAGGCCTTACATACGTATAAATGATGTTTCTGTTTTCATATCGTATTGAACGAAAGTGAATAAGATATATGTAAGTATATACATACATACATATATCTCCAGTAGCATTATTATGTAATATATTAAATACTTATTAATAATATATATTTTTATAATCATCATTGAATGGTGAACGTGGAAATGAATCTCATCGCGTCGTGGAGATGATAATCCGTACGTAGGCATGAGCGACAATATCAATCTTTTGATATTAAAATTGTATATAATTAGATGGTATATCATATATAAAGAATCATTATAATGTTATATTTATTATTTAAATCATTTATACTCATTGTTATACCCATCTAAATGATGAAATGTTTGAATAACAACCTACACCACGACGTGGAGACTGTAAGCCGTACGTACGCACGTGTGGTGACTTTTTCATTCATAGGATGGATAAAATAACTAATATGGTTGTACCATTTTTTATAATAACATAAAATTATATAGAATATATTGGAGTTATTATTTTATAATGGAAAAAACAAAGAAAGAGGAAGTGGAAGAAGAAAAGAACTTGAAAGAGGTGATGAAATATTTACCTCTTCTTCAGGTTCTTTATTTATATTTGATCAAAAGGGCTCCTTAAGATGGATTTATGACTAAAAGGGGGACTCAAGGAAAAAGTGAGGGAAGTTGAGAATATATTTGGATAGGGGTTGGCCGAGCAAAATGGCTTTGAAGGTGTGAATTTGAGAGAAGGGGGAGTGCCCTTTTATAAGAGGGGTGAGGGGCACCTTAGTAAAAGATTGAAATATTATTTTATAATAAAATCATATTCGGTTTATAATGACTCTGAATTGATTTATTTAGAATATAAAGTGGGTATGGGTCGAAATATTCTCAACCAGTAGGTTTTAGACATGTTTAGGTTACTATTTTAACCATGTATTTTAGATTTAACTCTAAGTTAAATAATTTAACTTTTACCGTGTGTTCTTGTATTCTTACACTATATGGTTAATAAAATTACTATAAACTTCCAAAAAAACATCAAGTGGATCATTAATGATATACCTATCATTATATAAGTCCTTTTTCCAAGCCTTATATTTTTAGAAATATTATATCAATTAATAATATAATATTTTTTTAAAACTCTTTTATATCAATTTTGACAGTATTTAATAATTGATTTTTATTAAAGTCATAAAAACTTTATTAATTAGAAATAAATTCATTTAATAAATAATAACATGTAATATTAACCTATAAAATTCTTGGATGGCATCAAAACTTTCAAATTATATTTATTTTAACATTTATAATACTATTTATTTGATTCTTTCATTAATAAAGAAAAATATTGCATCATCATTGTGTCATAAACAATTTTAATTATTCAATATCTAAAAATTATAAATAAAATACTATTATGTATGAAATATTTTTCTATTTCTAATTAATATTTATAGTCGAAGAGAAAACATATATAACCCTATGTAAAAATTGTTTTTCTAAAAGATATATGCTTATGTCATTTTTGTATTTACTTTAACTTAATTAATATAAAGTGTCATTATCACTTACAAGAGGATCCATGGGGTCCCAAAATTGACCCCAAGATGCCCATGGTTAGAAATGTATCATCCAATAGGGTTAGTACATGTGTTAGTTTAATTTAATATTATTATAATATTAATTTTTAACCCTTATTTTCCATATTTACCCTTTAACTATGATAAATAAAATATTTACCGAAGTAATTATTCATAATGTCTAAAAATAAAAGTTAACTATTTAAAAAAATTGTACCTCATGATTCTAAATATGGAATCCATTTTTCTAAATTCAAAACACAGAAGTGGAAGAAATTAATTTAAAATTAATTCCTGTTGTCAAAACAAAATGTGTGTTTTTAAGAAATAATAACTATTAAAAGATTGACACATGTTTATGTCCAGTTTAAATGTGAATTTACATACAATGACCAACATTGGATTAAATGGTAAAAATATAATCTAATTATAATTTAAAACCACTAAATAATATAATTTATCACTATAAATTATTTTGATTGAAAAAGTTGTTTTTAATTAAAATATAGTATTTTTCACTTTTCACCCAAATATGAAAGTTATCAGAAAAACACCAAAAATTTATTGAAACTAAATTTTTTATATCTGGATTCTAAATAAGAATCTTATCTTGTCAAATTAAATATATTAAAGTTTCAAATATTATATTTAAAAAAAGTTCTCCGTTAAAAGGTGGTAAAATTACATTTTTTGAAAAATACTTCTTTTATCTGAAAAAAATGAATTGGTTCTTACATTATGTCTAAAAAACTAATAATATGGATTCTGAAATTATAAGGATTACATAAAGTTAAAAATTCAGTTAATACTATTCATAACTGCTTTTGAACGGCTAGTTTGGTAAGTCATGGTGCACTTGAACTCGGTGTTGCGTGTAGTGCAAGTTATTGAATTATTTTGAAGAAATAACGTACTATGAAATCTTAGGGTGTTACATCCAGGGGTTATCTTGAGAAAATTTAAACTTTCTTATGCAAAAAATTTGTTTTCTTTCCTTTTTTTAAAATAGTGAAACACTAATATCATCTTCTTGGAAAATCAGGAATGTCTTGGACACTATTTCTAATAGATAACTTTGTTATGTTTCATTGTCCCATGTGTTCCAGACTTTTATGCCACAATTGATTCTCTTCTATCAAACTCATGTAATAAAATATTTGTATTTCACCAAAATAAAAAAAGTTTCCCTTTATACATTGGCCTCTTGTAACAATTTTTTCATCTTCCTCACTTTTCAAAACAATCCCATATTTTCTAAAGAGAACTTCATTACCCTCATCACACAATTGTGAAACACTTAGTAGATTGTGTTTCATCCCATAAATGTACATTGTTTTTGTGTATTTCATTTTTTTCTTTTATAATGATGGTCGATCCAATGCCTTTGATTTTTATGGAGTCATCATTTTCAAATTTCACTATGCCTTATTTAAAATCCTTCAAATTCTTCACAAATTTCAAATATCTAGTCATGTGAGAAGAACACCCACAATATAGTATCCATGTTTGTTCTCCTTTTGAAGCTTTCAATGTGGTTCCCACAACAAGATATTTTTCTTCTTCTTTTACCTTCCTCACCTTCAGCTTCTAATAATTAAGAATATTTTTCTAAGTTGGTAAAAAAAGACATCATTTTGCAATATTACCAGGTTTTTCACACCTTTCAGAAATAGTTTCCAAGGGTTGGAACCTATTTTTAATCTTATTTTCATTCTTTTCATATTTCTTCACAATAACCTTCTCAGACTTCTTTCTTTGAGGAGATTGACCCTCCTCAATTTCTTCCTTTCATAACCAGTGGTATAATATTAATGTTATTGATTGAACCAAAAAATACTTTCTATGTTTCCAAATCCACCAAAATACCAACAATAGACATACAAAGAGTATTTTCCTCGAAAACTTACATACATATTGGAATTGTGAATACATTTCTCAGAAACCTTCTTCTCTTTATTTTATGACCCATCAAAATTTTTGTTTTCAATCAGGCTCATCTTATTCTTTTCATCCATAATATAATTAGAAGTATTTGAAACTTTTCTGGATCTAGATAAAACTTTTTTAGACTCATGATGTTTTGTAACTTCTGAATTCTTTACTTCAGCCACATACATAACTTTCCCTGCATTATTATTTTCAAAAATAACTCCCTTCTTATTCTCAACCTTTGAAGGTAAATTTTGTTAAACCTTCTTCGATTTCTCATTTTTGAGAACTTTCCCTAACTTTAGTGATAGAGTTTTGGAAACATTTATATCAAAATTCAGATTTGAAAATTTTTGTTTGAAAAGTTCCAACTCTTCTTCTTTTAATTTCATCTTGACCTCTATATTCTCATTATGATTATTTTCTTCTTAAAGAGACTTATTCAAATAATCATTCGCTTTCACCAATATCAAATTATCATTAACCTTATGCTCTTGTTTTCTTGGGTATTCATCTTCTAATTTTTTTCTTCTCAAGTCTTATGATTTTTCTCAGAAATTCTTTCAACTATTATTTCAAATTCATTTCAAGTTTATTTTATTTATCTTATTCAAAACTACTACTTATGAATTATTCACCATTCACTATTTCAATAAAAGTATTTTCAATACCACACTCAACTGAATTTTCTGATTCAACATCACTGTCTTCTTCTTTGTCATCTTTCGATAAGAAACTTCTTCTTTTATATTTGATGAATTTATTTTCTTTCCCTATAGATTTAATTTTTTATTTATCTCCCTATTTCTTCCATGATATTATTGGATTTCTTTATTCTTTATCACTATCCTCTTCATTCTTTTTTCTAGGAAAATTAGCCACAAAGTGACCAATGCCTCTATATTCGAAACATTTCATGGGAAGTTTTCCTTTGTATTTCCCTATTTCGTTTTTTAAATTTTTAGAAAATAAGGATAAAATATCAATGAGATTTTTACACACCTCATTTTTAGAGTTAGAATCACCATCTTCTTCTTCTTTAAACATAATCTTCTTTTACTTTTCATTCTTCACAACCTTAAAAGATAGTTCTCTATTAACTTTTGTTTTTCTCTTCATATATTTCACTCTTCTCAATTCATAAGTAATGAGAGTTCTATGAAAATATTCAAGAGATAATGTTTTAGGATCCTTGTTTTCCAATGAGTAATATTTTTCATCAAATTTGTCAGGTAGGATTATCAATATCATTTCAACAACTGTAGAGTCATCCATATTTTCACCAAGACATATGATTGTACTCACTATATCATTCCCCCTGGTAAAGAAGTCCCCAACAAAGTCATGCTCACCCATACTCAATTCTTCATATATTAATATCAAGATTTGAAGTTTTACCTTCTTGAATTTTGTACTTCCTTCATATATGTTTTCAAATTTGTCCCATATACCATTGGTTGTGGAGACACCTTTCAATCTTAATGATTCACTTTCAAAATGTGATGGCAATATAAAATTCTTCATCCTTCTATAATTCTTAAGATGCTTCTTATCAACAGGTGAAAGTGGAGAATTATCATCAACGGGTGGAAACCCAACTACAGTAGCTTTATAAACATCATAACTAATAGACATAAGATAAGTCAGCATTTTATCCTTCCACATATGATAATTATTTCCATCAAAGACCGAAATACCTTTACTATTCACACATTTCAAATTCTCCATAAAAAAATAATAGAAAAGGGAACCAACCCTATAATACCACTTGTAAGTGCCTAGTGAGGATGATTGTATCACCGAGAGGAAGAGGGGGTGAATCGGTGATAATCATTTTATTTTATGTCTATTTTATATTGAAACAACCTTATCCTCATATTGGAGATTCCAATTCCCTACTAAAAACAAATCCAAAACACATCCACAAGAAACCATGAATTTACAAGGTTCGCTATTCAATATGAATAGCTACATCCTTAGTATTGTTTGGAGAAAATAAAATACCATAAAATCCACTAGAAAAAAAATGCTTTCATTACATCAATTAGGATATTCCCTTAAACTTTTGTAGCACATTGAAGACAATCGAAAAGTGTGTGTGGACCCTCTTAGCACAAATAGTGTAATACAATTGTTATGTAACAACTCATCTTACCTAAAATTATTTTCAATTCAAAAAATGTATTCAATTGAAATAAAATTATTCAATTTCTTACCCAAAAGAAAGGAAAGTACCTCTTGGATTTTTTTTTTCAAAAAACTTAGTCCGATTTTATGGGTCCGATTTTCCCAATCTAATTTCTCTGAGTCTGATTATCACTGATACAATTCTCTCTGTCAAATTTTATGATAGAATACAATAGAAATGAATTAGAACAAATTCAATAGTCCTTCCTCAGTCTAAAAATTCTTAGTATGGTAAAAATCAATACATAAATCTCGAAGCTGATTAATCCAACCCGATATGATGATTAGCCGAATATAAATTCACTTCTTCCCATGGAAATTTCTTCAATAAAAAAATGATATCACTTTTTCTCACTGAAACTTCAGAGATTCTATCTCTAATGAAATGAACAGTACACCATCTTCAGTCAAGTACAATATACTTTTTATCTTTTTATAGGTGACCCAAAATAGGTTTGGGATGGAATCCAAAATTCGTTCCCACTCACCTAAATTCACCCAAAAATGAAATTTCTCCTGAAATATTAGAGCAATTATGACTTAGTGAATGATTATCAATTTTTCGAGAAACATCTACAATCTTTACCTCTTCTTCTATAGAATTCCATTTAAAGTGTCAGTATAGTTTCAATTTCTCGGTCCAATTTCAATTGCTGAGACTAATAACAATTTATGAGATCAATTTTAATCAAAATATTATATTTTAATGTCAAGATACCCATTGAAAAATCATTCGGAAATATCTTTTCTTCACACAACTCTTGAACCACTTGAAATACAAAGCATCTTATTATGCTCTTCACTTCATCCACTTGAAAAGTATATTTGAGAGAAAATCAGTGTTCATATATTCTTCCTTCACAATTAAAATATCCATTTAACTTAGCTTCATTACAATATACAGAATACGAACATTTTGAGTATGATTGTACTGGGTATGATCATTTCAGGATATGATCATTTCTGATGTTGATCATCCTGATATTGGTCTTTTCATTCCTCAGCCTAATATCAATTATTCTGATATTGATCATTCTGATATTGATCATTCTGACATTAATCATTATAATATTGAAAAGTTTTTATATCATTTGATGGAAAACTTGGATGCTATAAAAAATTGGTACCACCTTTCCAATCGATACCACCTTTTAAATAAGTACAACGTTTTCAGTCAAAATCACCTCTTCAATCAATCTGGGTACAATTATCCTGATGCTGATCATTAAGTATGTGGTTCATGGAAAACAAAAAGCTACAATAAATCAATAACACTTATTTTTAATCCACCCAGAATATGATCATTTTGAAAAACAATTGATATCACTTCTTTCTCTTTGACACATGGATATGATAAATCTGGATACAATCTTTTTTAGATTGACAACATATTCTTTCACTCCCCATTTCATCCATTAGGCTTTCATCACAAGTTCTAAATCCAACACATGACCTATATGAAATAAAAATCAGCATAACATCATCACTTTTAATTTATCTGTATCACAAAGACTCCAATTCTCTATAAAAATATATACATCTCACACATTAGTTCCATAGTGAGACCAATGACCATTCACTTACATCATGATGCATTCACTATCATCCTGACCCCGAGTGATGTCCGATCAGAACCACTTCTCCCAAAAAACCTCTTTTCATTACGATGGAATTTCACAGTGAGTCATATTATTCTCAAAACATGAGTCTGATATTTATCAATACCATGAGTCTAATTTTTATCAATACCATGAGTAACACGATTGTTTCTTGAAACAAAGTGAAGCGATTTACTTCCTTCAAAACATACCCTGACAAAAAAACACAACATAAAACACCTTCATCATCATCTTGGTCC
Source organism: Viscum album (assembly GCA_963277665.1). Lineage (NCBI taxonomy): Eukaryota > Viridiplantae > Streptophyta > Magnoliopsida > Santalales > Viscaceae > Viscum > Viscum album. The sequence goes on from OY728157.1 coordinate 1,783,534,255, forward strand.
TAAAAAAAGGTATATTAATCACTTTCATTGGACTATAGTTCATTGAAAATTCATGTACTCATCATATATATAATATTATAAAATAATTTTTTCAACAAAGAAATGAACCTTCGTCAATAGGCTTCAACACATCATCAATTTAATGCTTGAATATTCAAACATTTCTTTATGAAAGTTATATCTTCTTACTATTTTATTTCTGGCACAACAGTGAGAAAGAACCTATCCCCTTCTTCTTATATTTCTCCAATTTTCACATATTTTTATTTTCACACACTTAAAATCGATATGAAACAACTCTAAAATTTATATCATACAATGAAAATTATATTTTCTATTTCTTATTTATTCAAATATTTATGAATCAATGTAAATAATTTAAAATTGAAATCTCCAAAAATATTATATTTGGTCTTCAAAATAAATTCAAAGAGAAATCACTTCCATAACTGTATCAAAAAAACAAGCAGAAATATCGTCATCTATTATCCCTTCTTTAAAATTGCATTTATTCTTTAATAAGTCCACATGTATAAATAAATAAATACATTTAATATTGATAGGATTGTTTAAAATTCAATCATGGATTTATTCCTCATAAATACCATTAAAATCATACCTCTTTCTTTCTATGATAATTTCATAACCTAATACATGCAATTATCTTGCATATATACAAGAATTCAGTCATATGTGTCATCTGTTATTCATGGTGCAAGGCTTTATATGATATGTGAACTTCATAGACAAATCATCCAATTCATATCCATAACAAAAACCCATACGTGAACCATTTTCTATATGGTGTATTCGTGTATGTAAATAATTCATATACATGACTAGTTCACCCATGGGTGCAACCAATTTTCCTTTCTGTCAAATTTTCACATGAAGGCCATTTGGGTATATATATTCCATTACATATCCAATTCAACTATGCAGATTCATAAATATACATGGCCTATTAACATATGTAGTTTATTTGAACTCATGACCAATTTGTATGACCAACAAGTTATTCGGCTATGCAGTTCCCCTTATATAAGAAAACACATATGTTGAAAATACCATATGTAGTATCTTTTTTAGGTAGGAAAATTTGTATATGTATTAAATTAAATACACAAAGCATGTATATAGATTCACATGCATGGTTCTACACAACTTCAACGACCTTCTCAAACTTTATTTTTTCCCTATTCTGCACTTCTTCATACTTTCACTCTTCAACCAAGAAACTCTTTTCAAGAATCCCGATAACTACTATAATGAAATTTAATCTTTGGAAGATCACCTTAATTTTCATCATCTGATGTAACAAAACATCCTAGAATACAAACTGATTTATGTGTTGACAACAAAAGGCAACACCATTATTATTTCCACTTCTCGATCATCAGCTTCTTAACTAGAAACAATCTCAAAACCTCTTGGTCTTAATAATATTCCTATTTTTATTTTGTTTTAAACCAAGAAAAATAAATCATTGAACCTATGAAACTCAAGAAATGGTTCATGATCCAATGATCCCAATATCATTAGATAAAGTTAGGTGTAGTAAATATGAATAATTTAATAGTAAAACCATTTTATCCATAAAGCAGTGATAAAAAATCATTCCAAACTTCTTTCATCACAACATATTAAAAAATGAAAGTTACTTTAATAAATAAAGAAATATTTATTTCAACTAATTTAATAAAATGTTAGAATGGTTTATACACGCTTACTTCACTGCTTACCTTTTTTACAAACCCCCCTTAAAAATATGCTCTCCCTTGATAAGTAAATCACATATCAATAAAAAGATTTATTTTAAAATATTTTCTACCCCTTTGAAAAAAATATGAAAATAAAAGAAGTGACAGGGGAAAATAACCATACATTAGTCCTTTAATGATTGGGATTGAAAACCTAATTTGAACCTCATATTATAGAATGATTATTTAGACAATATCTTAGTGAACACATAAACAATTGAATCTTTTCTTAGAATAAGATTCATCTTTAATTCATTTCTCTCTATAAGATCCTTAATGAAGTGATTTTTAATATCAATGTACTTTGATCTTGAATGTTGCATGAAATTATTTCTAAGAATAATAATATTATGATTATCACAACCAAAGAGAAGGGACAACTTAAAATCAACCAAAAAAATCTTCTTACTGTATCTACATCCATATTAATTATGTTGTATCTTGAGCAGAAAAAATACACTCTAATTTTATAGTTTTGAGAGTCAATTAACCTTTCTTATTTATATATCAGGCACACATCTTTATCCTGTAAAGAAAGCTTCATGATATGTTGATCTTTTATCATTAAAACAACATTCATAGTCTGTATCTGTATAGCCCAAAAGATTCAAATATCACTTTTTCATACTTTATCCCATAATTTATTGTTCCCTTAATGTATTTGAGAATTATTTTTATAGAAAAATATGTGACATTTTTAGTGAACATTGAAAGATATCACAAAGGGTAACTAAATAAACTAGGTCTATTCTAGAGGCCATTAAATATATAAGACCTCCAATAAATTTCCTAAATTAATTAGTATGAGTGTCCCTTCCATTATCATCTTTTGAAAACTTTGTTTCCACTGAAATGAGTGTAAAAACAGGCTTCAAATATCCCATCCTAAATATTTTTAAGATTTTTTTAACATACTTCTGTTGAGAAAGGAAAATTTAACCTTTTTTAGAGATTTATAAGCCAAGAAATTATTTCATCTCTCCCAAAAAAGAAATTTCAAATAACCCCTTCACCTCCTCAGAAGAATTCTCACACATTTATTCATCATTTCAAGAAAAAATGATGTCATATATATTATCAATAATAAGAATATATACTTCTTTTTCATTTTTGATGTAGTGATTGTTGTACACTCTTCCTTTTTTGAAATTAAATTTCTTCTATCAACTATCCAGATTATAATTCCAGGCTCTTGGGTCTTGGATCATCATATATAAATCCTTATTAAATTTACACACATAGTTATCTAACTTTTATATAAATAAACTACTTGGCTTCTAAATATAAACTTCTTCTAACTCTCTATTGGGAAAAGAATACTTTAAATCCATTTGGAAAATCTTATATATCCTTTGTGCAGTAATAATAAGAAATATTTTGATAGATTAAAGTCTTGAAACTAGGGAAAATGACTCATCAAAATCAATGTGCTTAAACTATGAGTATCCCTTACCAACCAATCTTACCATGTTTCTTACAAATTTACCTATTTCATTCAACTTGTTTTAGAAATTACACTCTGTTCCAATAAAATATTTATCTTTAGGTTTGGGTTCCAGCTCTCATGTGTCATTATTGTCTATCTAACCCATTCCTCTATTTATAGAATGAATCCATTCCCGATGCATCAATTATTATTCAACATATCTTAGATCAACCTATGAAAAGAAAGAGTTATCTAAAACTTTACTCAATGTTCTTCTGGTTTAAACTTGTTATTCTTGATCTCTAATGATATTTTAGACCTCCACTGACTTCATCATCCTTAGATAATATGAACACAATTTTCCCTCATCACTTGAAATAGCCGAATCAATATCTTTATCTCATATAACTTCTATAGAATCACTTTTTTCCAAAACTTTATCACATTTTTAATAGAAAAAACTTCATCTTTACTTACACTTATACATAAAGATGACTATTTACCTTTCTATGAAAGTTTTCTAGCACTTTTACATTATTAGAATCATCAAGTCTTCTAGTTTCCTTGTAATAACGTCTTCTTCATCTTCCATTTGGAGAGTATCCAAGGGAATTACTGTCAAAACCTATCTAGGAAAACTCCCCAAGATTTTCACTTTTGAATTTGACAATGAAGGGGCCACCAAAGCCCTTAAGTACTTCTAACTTGGGGTATTATTATAATACATATAATATAGATACACGTATGAATTTGGTTTATAGAAGAAATAATTTTTAATGTGGATTTCTACACCAATAGCTTCTCTCTAAAATAATCGGTAAGTATAATGTTAAATCAACATGGTAAGATCCATTTCAACTGAGATTTTATTATTTATTTCAACCAAACTTTTTTTGTGTAGTGTGTTAAATTTTTGGATCCTTTCTATAGAATATATAAATTCCTTTTCCAAACATACGTTGAAAATTTTGATCATCATGAGATACTATAATTTATGTTTTTAAAATATAGTACATGTAATATGAGTGAAATAAAAAATAAAGAAAATAAAATACTCATCTAAATTTTTTGATTTCTTTCCCATGGGACCACATGCAAGGGACCATATCCCAGTATCCCTTTACTTTGAGAGTTTTGGGTGTTAGAGGTTTCTATATATGGTTTCAAGGATTTTGGAGGGTAAATGGAGGAGTCTCAACTGAAGATTATTCTATTGTGTGGAGGGATATACTACACTGTAAGGTTAGTTGCTGCAGCACAAAGATCTTGAATGCGACGTAGGGTTCCAGGAGGAAGGAGTTCAGAGCTATTTCCTTTTTTTCCATAGAAATGAAATAGAGTGGGGATATGGAATAACCCCTTAGGTTCAGTGTAATGGAATTTTTAGATGTGTTGTAGGGGTTTAGGTGGTGAGTTTGGGAGGTTTTTCAAAATTCGGTACCCATATGGCATGGAGGTAGTCAACAAAGATGTTTCTGCATAGGAAATTGCATGGATGTGACATGGTGGTCTCATTTTCACTATGTTCTCTCTCTGGTTTTATAGGATCTATTATTTCAAGGTAACCATGTTCCTTAGATGCAGGTTTGACCTGGTAGGCTACAGTGTGGTCCCTTGTTTTGCGCCGTAGTCTTTCCTATCTCAACCAATTCTATGGCATGGTGTGTAGTATCGAACTGTGGTTTTGTATTTTAAAAAATTACTATAAATACCCAAACCCCGTATAAACTAACATTTCTACCAAGTTTCACTCTCAAACCCTATTCTACTAAGAGTGACTTTCAAAGACCTTTGAATCCCCTTTTTACTGGATTCAATCACTATATTCCTGTGTTTTATTCATGGTGATCAGAGTTGAGTTCTTCCTATTTTCTAGTAACTTCTTAACTTTTCGATCTTGTTTCCACCCATGATATCTTTAAATTTTTTGGAATTTTATCTCTATTATTCTAATTTATTTTCTTTTATTATTTTTTGGTAAGGTTTTGGCACAGTGTTTTTGGAGAGCTATAGTTTCCTTGTGGGAGAGGTCATTAGGATCCACATTGTTGTTCTATTTTCATCAAAGAATATTGAATCCTTGAGGTAGGGATTTATTTCTTCTCATTTTATTTAAGTTTAATTATAAATTAACTTATTATTTAGATTCTTTGGTTAGTGGTGGAATTAAACCTAATAAATAATAATATGGATAATGAAATGAATTGTTTTATGGTCATAGTGATCACATGCTTTCCATTGTGATAAACATTTGCTTCTTGTTTTTCTATATAGTGTGATATTTATGTTTATGAATTTTTTACCATGTTTTTTATGATTATATTAACATTTTAATTTGATGTAAATGGTTAAAGGCCATAAATACAATAATTTTTGGTTGGATAAATAATTAAAGAGGCAAGATTAATGAATCCTTAGATTCTTGTAATTTTATGGTAATAAAATTGTTTCTAAATTAATATTTAGTTGATTATCATTCTTTCATATGTTAATGGAATCATCTAAAGAACACAAAGATGCTAATTATTATTGATTATAATAATAATAAGTTATGTTAATGAGATATTCTTCTTTAATGTTTAATAAAACTAAAAGTTATTCTTGAAATAATTTTTAATGAATTTTATATCTTTTTATAGCTGATGCCTTAGGTTACCCATAGTTATACACTATGAAAATGGAATCTGTTAATTCAAGATGGAATACAACTATTTTTTTGATAAAGATAAATGTTTAGGGTCGAGTGAGATCATTTTCTTATGAAGGTTGGATGCCTTGTTTTTAGTCCCTATATTCCTCATTGACTATGTTTATTGTTTGATGCCATTTGTGATTTCTTTAGATATGAGCCTTTTAATTCGATATGATATGATCTATGGATGACTGATGGTTTGATGAGATATGGGAAGGGATTCCTAGATGTTGTGGTGACATTTAATGCCTATGATGTCAAGATGCATGGTGATATGCCTAATGATGTCGAGGATGGTACTGGTTTTGATAGAATGGGTTAAATATGGATAACCTATTATTGTACTAGAAATTGGGATTCTTTATTTCTAATAATCTATTTAAAATACTGATGGTTGAGTTACTTGATTACCTATATTCTGTTCCTTGCTTCTTGAGGCAGATAGATGTTCTTGGTTATGTATCACATTTATGACATCTTAGGATGTTTCCTAGAGTACCTATAATTATGGAACAATGATAATAATTTTTTTAATAAATGTTTTAACCCATGTGGTTAGTGCTTTTTGGAATGCAACACATTTTTATAATCTTGAGAAACCTTTGAATTGGTTGGATTATGCCTGTAGGGCATGGACTCACCTTGAGTTTAATGAATTTTGAACAAAATAATGTTAATTGATGGCTAATGAATGAATTAATTTATGGTTTAATTGTAAAAATTAGATAATAATTTAATATAAATCTTCTTAAATTCTTGTGTGCTTATAAGATATCAAGTTCTTAGTGGTGGAAACCGGGTGTTTGAGTGACAATAACTGCATTTAATCTTATTTCTAGGTTAATGACCATAGTTTGGTTGTGAGATATATTATATCTTGTATGTTTTTTGATTTCATACACTACCCAACCCATGTAAGTATGGATAATGACACCCAGTGGACTATGGAAGGGTGTTTTCCCCAATATCTAGAATGGAAATGGATGGATGGCTAACTACCCCCTCTAGCCCTTCTCTCTTCTCCTCGTAGTATTATATGATTATTTTCATGATAGTTAGTTTCCCCATATATGTATGTAGAGAGATGTAAGGGATCATGGTTATTTCACAAACATGTATCTCCAAATATACTATCTTAAGAATTATTATAGGTATGACGTATATGAGCTATGATGGATTGAGGTACATTACTCAGTGTATGGGTAGTGATTGATTAAGGCATGGTACCCAATGCATAATACACAACATACCGACTATGATGGATCTCAATAAATACTCACTTACTATATGGAGATGTGGATATGATGATGAGATTAAGTGATTAATGAGATTCACGTTGTGATACTTTATCCTTGGTGACTTTGGGATGAATTCTATTAGAGGGAGATGGATTAAGATGTACGACATTGGGGAAGAGCAGCAAAACAGTGGGGAAGAAAGGAATCCTTATTTCATTACTATAACATATGATCTCTTATATGTGTTACTTGGTGATAGATATCCATGGTGAGGCTGGGAACCTACTATACCAGTTTAGGTGATAAGTTAGTTTCACTTGTTTTTAATTGGGATTTTGTATGATTTCTTTATCTTTGGCATGAGAGGATATGGGGATGATCTTACTTAGTATACTTGTTATTCTCACCCTATGTATATATTAACTATTTTTAAGGTCAACTGTATTTGGTTTGAGATCATTCTAGATATTATTAGCTCATGGTTGTTTGTAAGATGTTTGGGCTTCATGTTCATTGCCAAGTTTATCTTTTGGTACTCATGGTTTCGTTTTCAGTTGTACTAGTTTTATATGAAATTATATGAATGTAATTGGTTTGTTATCCTTATGAGTAGGAGTCTATTTTTTACTTGTCTTATCTCTCTTTCCTCACTTTCTTTTAGAGGGGAATTCCTCCCATTTGTATGTACGATATAGCCTTAATGGTTTTCACCAACCCATGACCCTTTGGAGGAAAGATTCTGGTTATCACTATCTACCTTATCTCATTGGTAGCCTAGGAGGGTTACCTTTGGGGGGGGGGGGGGTCATGAAACCATATATTTTAAAATGAATATGCGCCAAAGGATGAGATGTATGTATCTTGACCTTATGTGAATGATTTAAAAACCCCCCTTTTAGGCATTTAAAATAACAACAATCTTTATTTCTTATCATATCAGGGACATCACAAACACTTTCTATATGTGTTAAATTGTTCATATTTATATGGAACATATGAGAAATCCTTATATTAGATAATTAATTCCCTTATTTCATACTCAAATAACATGAATACTATTCATCTCCAACCTGGAGTAGGTTTCCCTTGGTTCGTTTTCCTCTGGTAAAAACTTCCCCATATTCAATCCTTTTCACAAAAAAACAATATTTTTCAAAGATAAATTTGTTTCCTTCATCATAAATCTATGAAATACTCATCAAATTGTGTTTTAGTCCATTAAAAAATAAAGAACATTTAGATATCAAACTTTTTATTTTCCAAAAATAATAGATATAATGCCTATGATTATGAGAGACTGATCATTTACAAAAGTCGTTATTCCTTATTTATAGTATTTAAAATTCTTCAATAGATTTAAATCCCTGATCATACGTGAAGAACAGACACTCTACAGTATCCAATTTCTTTGTCCTTTTATAGACCTGAGTGTAGTTTCAACCACAAGAGCCTTCTCTTTTCCCTTATCTTTCTTCTCTAGATGCTTTTTTATTTTTTATTCAAAACTTTTTTGACCTATTACCATCACCAGAAAACATTTGGTAAGATGTAAAGACTGATCATACCTTTGACATATAGTTTCATGTGGTCATAATCCTTTCTTAAACTTCAAACTATATTTTTCAGATTATTGTTGAGTCTAACTTGTTTGAGTGGGATAACTCACCCTTAAACTCTGCCTCAAATACCTAATAGATTCATTATAGTGTTGATGATTGAACCAAACTTTTTTTATATACCCAAACCCTCCAAAAGTCCAACAATATACATTGAAATCATATTCTTCTATATAGCCTACATACTATCTAAAACTATATATCTATATTCCAACATTTTTATGACCATCAATCTTGGATTCTTTTTATGAACTAAAATTTTGGTAGAATCCTGACATCTTCTTCCCCAAATTTTAATTCTTATTAGTTTTAACAGAGTCTCCAATTGTAGTTGTTTCTCCTTTAAATTTTTATTTATTGTAAATTCCATAATTTTGGATTTCACTTGTTTTATATACATACATGGTCCCCATGGTTTTATTATTCTTTCGAGACCCTTTTCCCATATCTTGAATCTTGTAATTTACTATTGAAAATGGTATTTTTTTTCAATTTACACTCTATGTATCTTTCACTAACTTTTGTAATTGAATTTTGGAAGTTAGATAATCCTTATTGAGCTTTAATAAGTTTTTGTTGAACTCAATCAATTTATTTATCCTTTTCCCTCATCATTTCCTCAAGATTGATGTTGAGATTATTCACTTCATAAAATAACTTCTTCAGGTTTTTAATCTCTTTTAACAATCTATTTTTTACTTTATGTACTATTTCTTAATTGTTAACAAATTGATCATATTTCTTTAACATCTTATTCTATTTCTCAGTTTTTTTAATTTTTAAGTGATATTATTTCAATTATATTATTACCATGAAATCCATATGTTTTTCCTATTCTTCATCTTTATAGTTTCTAATTTCTTCACTAGTAAAACTCTCATTATTCAATTTTTCAATAATAAACTTCTTGGCACATTCATCACTGTAATTCTCAGCCTTTAATTATTATTCACTATCACTATATTTATCATATTTGGACAAGAAGTTTCTATTTTTCAAATTTAGAGAACTTATTATTCCTTCCTTTTGAATAAGACTTTTATTTTTCATCCCTCTTCTTTAGAGATATTATTTTCCTTTATTTATATTCATCACTATCTTCATCTTCCTTTAATATTGGACACTTTTTTGAAAAATTTCCAATGGATCCAAAGCTAAAACACTTCAGAGGTAACTTTCCTTTATACTTCCCCATATCTGTTCCAATTTATAGAAAATAAATGCACGAATTCATCAGAATTTTTACTCACAACGTCTTCTGAATTCGAATCAAAATCCACTGTATTAATAAAAACTTTCTTTAACTTATCTTACTTAGTGAATTTTTAATAGATTTCATGACCAATATTTCAATTTATTTTGATGACATTATCTTTTCTCATTTAATATAAAATGAGAATAATATACATGTCATCCAGTGAGATTATTTTTGGATCTGTATCTTCTAAAGATGAAACTTTGGCATCAAATCTATTAAGAAAGATTCTCATGTCTTTTCCATCACTATCAAGTCTTCCAGTTTTTCTTCAAGGCTTATTGAGGTGTTTATAATATCATTATCCTTTTTGAATAACTCACTAAAATATTCATCATCTACCATTTTAAAATCCTCATATATCAATATATAAATCTATAACTTTTCTTTATTTACTTTCATTTTCCTTTCGTAAATTTTCTTAAACTCACCCTAGATGTATTAAATAGTTCCAATTTCTTTAATAAAAAAAAATTCACTTTTTGAGAGAGAAGAAAGAATATAATTTATGGATTATCCATTATTCACTATATTCCTCATGTGCACAGCTGTTAAGGGAGCACCCTCAGTAGGATGAGTGAAACCATTAATAATAGCTTCAAGAACAACATAGCCAATGGATAATGGATAGGGTAGAATTTATACTTCTAGATATGATAGTTTTTTCCATCAATGAAAATAATCTCATTACCATTAACTAAATTAAAAACATCCATGGTTGTCTTCTTCTTATTAAAACTCCAAAAAACCAAGAGTTAATAAAGGAACCTTCCTTTGATACTGATTGAAAGGACCAGTCATGATATGTGTGACCATAAGAGAGGGGTGAATTATTATATTTATTATTTAAGTTTTTATTTAAAAAAACCTTCACCTCCAGTTAGATAGAATTGAATTTTCTAAGATAAAACTTACAATCTCACCCATAGGAACACAATAATTCTCAAGGGTCGCTACTCAATAAGGATAATCTATCCTTGGCATGATCTAGAAATAATTTGAAACCACACATTCATGAGAAGGTAGTAATTTTTAGTTTATATAAAACAGGGTATACTCATCACTTGTTTTTTTCTATAGTCCATTGATAGTGCATGTGATCCTCACATAGATAATATGATATAATTTTTTTTACAAAAATGAAATGAAGCTTCACCAAAAGGATTCAACACATCATCACCATACTACTTAAATTATTCAATATTGCCTTTATGAATGTCATATCTTCTTACTCTTTGATTTATTGAAAAATAGTGAGAAATAACCTCTCCCTTTATTCTTATATTTCTCCTATTTTCACTACTTTTTATTTTCACACACCCAATAACTATATGTAATAACTCTAAAATTTATATCATGAATAAAAGTTTACCTTTTATCTTTATTAATTATTCAAATATATATTACACCATGTGAATACTTTTGAATTCAAATATATTGAAATATCATATCTGGTCTTCGAAATAAACTTCAAAATGAACTACATCAATAACATAATGTATGTATATAAAAAAGATTGAAGTAATATCAAAACCTCTTCAACCTTCTTTTAACACACATTTCATTTGTAATAAATCTACATGTATACATCAATACATACATTGTAAGGTGATCAGACCATTACAACTTCAATATTATAATTATTATTTATAAATACCATAAAAAATGTGCCTCCTGCTTTCTATGATAATTGAAAAATCTATTTCATGGAATTATCATGTGTATATACATGAATGTAGTCAGATGTGTTATCCTTCATTCATGGTGAATGGATTTCTGAGATATGTGAACTTCATGGAAAACTCAAACAATTCCCATCCATATAAAAAACCATACATGAACCATTATCTCACATGTTCCATTCATGTATGAAAAAAATTCACCGAAATGACTAGTTCACCCATGAGCACAACCAATTTTCCTCTATGACCAATTCATATACATAGGTCATTTGGGTATGTAGATTCCATTTTTAGACAATTTTCATATGAAGATTAATATGTATACACAATCCATTCACATACATATTTCATTCCTATATATAACCAATTCATCCACAATAGGTTATTTGTCTTTACAATTATCTTTACATAGGAAAACCCATATGTGGAAAATCCCTTTTACATCAGCCTGCTCAAGTATGAAGATTCATCTACGTATAAAATCAAATATTCATATATTTACTTATATGGGTAATATACACAGATTCACATACATGGTTCTGCAGTTATTCAACTAGCCTTTTGAACTTCATTTTTTCCCTATTCTACACTTCTTCTTTCTTTCAATCTTCAACCATGAAATGCTTCACAAGAATCATGATATCTAATACCATGAAATTTAATATTTAGAATATCACCTTAATTTTCATAGTCTTATTTAAAAACAATTCCTAAAATATAAATTTTTTAGGTCTTTAAAACAAAATACAATAGAATAATCATTTCCACTTCGTGATCATCATCTTCTTCACCAACAGAAATCTTAAAACATCTTGCTCTCAATAGTTGAAAACCATCGTGATTGACTTTCTTGTTTTCTAGGTCTGTCTCCCTTTAAATGAATACATTAGAACTATATTCATGAACTGAAATGTGCGTTCTCTAGACCAATAAATTCTCATTACATTCTTGTAGCTTCCATAAAACTAGCAGTGAACATAAAAGGACAATATTCTTTCAAAACAACTAGTATGTCCAACAATAGTACTCCTATAAAATCCATTATGTTGATAGATTATTTGTTTCTTTTTAAATAATAAAAACTCAAAGATACTAGAAACATGTTCCATTTCATGGAAAACATTTCTCCCAATCTATTCTCTTCATAGAAAAAGATGATTTTTATTCAAATTTGGAATTTCATGAAGAAACCAGACTTTGAATAGTCTTCTATTATATGTTTTTCTTCACTATTATCATATTTTTTTGAAATTAACCATTTTATATAGTGAATATATGATCTTTATGAATCATTAATTTTTGATATCCTTGTTTAATAAAATAATATTTAAGTCTCACTTGATCCACAATACACTTCGCTTGCTTCGAGCAATCTCCAACTCCATGCATGGAATTAAAAAGATCATATCTGAATTTTCTATTATAATATTATTTATCCAAAAATCCTAATTTGTGATGTTTAAGTTATTCATCCTATGAAATAATCCTCTCTTTCAACAATTAAAATTTATTATTCTCCTTAGTTAGTAAGTCTCTTACCTATTCAATACTTAGGAGCAACTGAACTTCCTTCTTTTTAAATTCATCCATATCAAATTCAATCAAATTGGATGCATTCTTTGTGAAATAGTTATGTACTAAATAATAAATCACATATGATGTTATTAATACATATCACACTACATGATTGTGATGAATACTATGGTATGATTCTCTCAAATATCTTGTGGATGATATGATCATTCAAACATTAAAGTTTAATTTTTGTATCATCTTCCACCTTATCCAAATCCATTTTTTTTGCTATTTTCAAAAGGCCACTTTATGATTAAGTGGTAACATCACATTAAATAGGATTAAAAGAAAAACATTAAATTTAAAAATTCAAATTCAATAGATCATACAACCATAGTTCCCAAAATTCAAATTCAAAAAGATCAATGATTGACTCGGGTCATAAAAGCTCAAGAAGAATGCCACCTCAAGCTACGACCCCTGGTAGTTTCACCTATGTAACCTCCAATTCACCAGAATGAGAACCCACCAACCATCATCCCATAAATCACTAGTGATAACCACCTACTAGAATCCAACCTATCCATCATTAAAACACCATTATTTCTGCACATCATAGAAGAGAACCACAAGACTTCTTAAAATTGAACGTATAATAAAGAAAATCCCATCACCATGAAAGTTGTTCTCACGAAATAAATCATCATTGGCATAGAATATCATTACAAAAAATCCAACTTCAACTAAAATTCCTAAAAATTCATCAAATGAGAAATGTTGATAAGAGAATACAAATCAAAATTCAAGCACCCAACACTATCAAAACCAGCAACATTGGCTGTGAAGGTTGTGCCTCATAGACCACCACCATCCACTCGAAAAAAAAAATCCAAAAGACACTTAGATAACAAACACACCAAACCACACTTGGGGGGGGGGGGGTGATGGAACATAGGATCTAGAGAAGAGTAAGAGTAGACAAGGGATTCAACATCAAACCTCGACCATGAGAAGAACATCAACTCAATCATTCAAAACCCTTCAGTCTCATCTTCAATAAGACACTTCCATAACCATAATCTTTTAACTAATCCTTGAGCCTAATTCTAAATAAACAATAGGTTTCAATGAAAAATAACCCCAGAAAAATGAGAAACCATATCGTCATAACCCAATGAGGTGACCAGAGTCAGAACAATGAAACACCCCAAGTGAAAAAGAAAAACACCATAGACAGTAACAAAAACATGCACATAGGATGAACCAACAAGCGCACCACCTAAGAAATACCAATCCACCAATACGGTCACCACGATAGCTTATAATGGAATCCAAAATGATGTATCATGAAAAAAGGGAAGAAGAGAAGCAAAAGAAAATAGTCTCGTAGTGACGACCAAAGAAAAACACACTAGAGACAAAAAAACCCCAAACCAGAAACACAAAATCCCAAAACCAATGCTCCACCATCACCATCCCAAGACATCATCACAACCATCACACTAGAACAATATGGGGTCTAGGATGATAGGGAAAACCAAAAGAGTAGAGAAGGAGGAAGACTGAAGCTTCATTCATGGAACACCATTAAAGAGAATGCATCCAAAAACCCCAAGATGAAAAAGGTTGAACATACAAAAATGAGAGAATGAGAGCTTGAAAAATCCAATGAAATCCCCATTTAGAAGAGGATCCATAAAGACTACTATAGGTTTTAGGGGAAAACCCATATATTATCGAGAGATCTGATAGGGATTCCCACATGAATTATTATAGCCATAAGTTATAATGGTCATAATTGTAGCTATTTACTTATGAATTTATGAAATGCATGAGTAAATACATGTCACAACTCTTGAGTTCTCTTAAGCCTTACGCATATTATGGATGTATTGTTTTTTATTAATCATTATCCAAATATCTCCTTCTTTCCATATCTATCAAATACTCCTCAATTTACTACATGAGGCACTACCATGCCATGGTGAGGAAGGAGAGTCCCACCTATGCGATGGGTGATTTTGTGTCAACCCATGGATACACCATAGAGGGAGGAATCCTTTGATTGCTCTTAAGAGATAATTATTAACCAAAGATGATGAATACAATGGACGTTCCTTAATTAGTACAAGGCACACATGTAGGTTCTTTATTTCATATAGTATTGTGTGTTTGGGTATTCTCACATGGTCGATTCAGAACTATGTGTTTATTTCATTTTCACTACCTTGTATAAGTGTTATGAAATACTATGAAACCAAAAAATAGTATAAATTCTTCACCATGTGTTTAGAAAACTAAAATAATGTTTTAGAAATGATGAACATGAACTATGGATGGCTATATGATATGAGATATTGCAAGCCATGATTTGATTGCTTTAAAATGATATGTGACATTGTTACCTATAGCTCAAGTGAATTACATCGATTCAAACACGTAAAAGTGTTATACATAAGGAATCATATGATAATAATATATTAGAATAAATATTTCTTGTGGTATGAATAATAGAACATTATATCACTCTTATGGTATAAGATATATCATAAAAATTGAACCCAGGTGCCAATGGATTTAAGGCTATAAAGAAGTCATATTATATGCCGCAATAGATACTGAGCCGTGTGGTTTAATCATTAACATCCAAACTAATGATTTATTAATCATATGTGATAAATATCACATGACTAATTTTCATTAACTTATGATGGGAAACATAATATTAACTGTGTTTTAATGGTATGTGAGTCGTGATCACTCGCTTTATGAAAATCATTCTAGTGTGGTTTAGTCTCACTTGATTGCCCATTTCACCTTATGCGTGATTTAAATATTCCATTTAATTAATCCTAAATAACATGGGATTATTCTTAAATAACCCATTTGTATAATATTAATCACACACATTGCCTATTTTAATCATATTTAATACCCTAATGCATTGAGTTAATCTCACACATGCATTGAGTTAATCTCACACATGCTCTACGTTAATTTATCATTGACCTTGCCCAATAATTTTATTACTATGAAAGGAACTAAATTATTCCTACATAGGTTCCATGTGATTAATTCTTATTCTTGTCACTTCGACTTATTTTTACGCATCCTGGGTTATGTTCTTTAAAAACGATATACTTAGATAGAAATTGATTTTCTTACTTTTCAATTAAGAATCAGATTAAATACTTTTTAAATTATTTATATATAATAATAAAAGGTATTTGGGTTATTTATTAATTTATAAAGGTGTTTATCAATAAATCAATTACAAATTTATTATATTTAATTAATTAAATTTTTATGAAAATTTTAGTAAATACACATCTTTAATATTAATGATTAATATTAAAATACATTTTAAAAATTTATATGTAATACCTTATGAATTAGAAAAAAAGTATTTTCTTATAAATTATATGGTTAATTTATAAATTGTTTATAAATTACAAAATAGCACCAAATACAAAAGAGTTTATATTTAAATTTTATAGTATTCATAACCATTAATTTGAATTGCTCAGATTAAGGCCCTATTTGAGAAAATGTTTTAACTACATCAAAATAATTTTTGATGATTGATGTGATTAATAATTTAATATTAATTAATATGTTATATTTATATTATGTAAATTGTTTACATTATAGTATTTGGATTATAAAATGTTTATAATTTATTTAATTTTATATATTTTTGGAAAATTCTATAAAATGAATAATATGGAGTTCATATCAGAACAAATATAAATTGTTTATATTTGTTTAATTATGGAATGTCTAAAACGAATAACTAAATTATAAAGTATTTATAATTTTATTTAATTTATGAATTTTTCATAAATTGTTTATCTCATGTTTAAATACTTTAATTCTTCATTTATTTATTATTCCCTATTTATTTAGGGAAATAATTGTTATATTATAAATTTTTATGTGTATTCTATAGTTTAATATCGCTAAACTACTTTTAGAGATTATCATACAAGCATATGATGAGTTACATGCTAGGTATGATAATTGATTTATTTTTCTTTTACCTTGAATTCAGATTGTATTGAGTTATTATATTTAATTAAGTAGTTAATTATGATTTATACATATTTTATGTTAGATTTAGGAGGGAATTGTGATCTATATTAAGTAAATTATCCCTAGGAAGATGGAAATTTGATTATAATGTTCACTAGCCTGGAGCCTTATGTGTTTTCTAAAAAGGTGAGGGCTGACTATACATGGATCTAGGATTACTCCTGATGGGATTCTTGATTTATTATATTTTTATACCTTTACATGAAAGAGTTTCATATACCTTATGAATGAAAAGAATTTTCAAATGTATGAATACAATTTAATTTTAATTTGGGTTAGTAATAGAAGTAATTGGTTTTATGAAGAGTTTCACATCAATATGGTTTGTGTTGGGAGGTCGGGGAAACCATGTGGTCCTCAAAAATTTGATCTCGATCCACCAAAACATCACACACCATAATTTCAATGTAATCGAGTGTAGTCAAAAAATAAATATCTGGAAGTCCACATCCCTTGACTAAGTATAATAGAAGTTGGAAGCCAAATTACTTTACCCATAACACAAATTAAACCTCACACACAACTTAAGAAAAAAAAATTCATATGCATTCAAACCAATAAAAATATTATCAGCGAAAGTATTTAAAGTAGGAAATAATACAACATAATTTACTTGCTTCAGTTGAGTTGTCCTATATGCATGGAAAAAACACTATAACATTCCTTATATTCGCTAAAAGTTGAATAATTACACACAAATTAAAAATCCATTAGTACATTTTCATTATTGTAGATAAACACTCATTAATTTATTGATGAACTGTATAATTCACGGGTGCACTGTATGTAATTAGGATTCACTGTGTACTTTAGTCCCCACTTTTATAAGAATATTCACTCAGTCATCAAAGTTTTAACACCCTCAAACTTTCATGGATAGGTCTCTATTTGGTATGTAACTTAGGATATCCAACAACAATATTAACTTCGACCTCTTACCTTAGTAAACTATTTTAAAAAATCAATTCTAGGGTATTTTTATTCATTAAACTTTTCAGACCTCCTTGATACCATTAGATGATATAAACATATGATGATACAACTTTCACCAAGAGAGATTGAACATTAACTATTTTCATACCAACCAACCACCTTCCTCTGAACATTTTTTGGAAAATTAAATCTCCACGATTAAACTTATTGTGAACTGAAAAGGACTTCACATACTAATAAAAACCAAATTGAAGAATTATTTCAAGGAAACTTAAACAACTCTCTTGAATTTTGGAAATAATTTCTATCTTACTCTTCTTATTCACAACATGTAATGTTCAACTTTCTCCTTACATTCACCCAAGCCACACAATATATCAATGATACAGTAGAATTTCTTGAACTAATGTTTTAGTGAACATGTCAACAGAAATTTAGATTCTAACAATATTTTTGAAGATCTAACACCTTCTACTCTAGAAAATTTCTAATTAAGTGGTACTTCAGGTCAATGTTCTTTGTCATTGCATGAAATACCTGATTCTGATCCATGTAAATTGCACTCTAATTATCATAGAATAATATTTCTCCATCCTAGACTATTCCAAGTTCCTTCAACAATTTCTTCAACAAAATAAAATCCTCCTATACGTCCATTACAACTATATATTATACATTCATTATACTTAAGTTTACAACCCTCTATAGCCATAACATCCAAATTATCATTGTTCCTCTATAGGTACACATAATGCTGGTTGTTCTCTTCTAGGTATCTGAATATCTAGTGAAGACCACAACTATAAAACCTTATAATGTATCTTCCTACCTAAAACATACAATAACTTCTTTCATTACTTTCAAGTAACAGATAACCCATTTTGATAGCTTCTTAGTGTTCCCTTCTAGGTTTTAACATAAAATGACTTACAACTCATACTAAAAATGTTATATTCAACCAAGTAAAAACCATCACATATATAAACCTTATAATAGATTATGTAAATTTCACTTTATCCATGTAATGGAACATTTGTTTCATTGTCGGTGCCTGTGATTTAGATAGTTTGAAGTATCCAATAAGATAATTAGTGATTGTCTTACATCTAACCATTCCAGACTTCTTTATGATCTTTTAGACGTATTTTTTATAAGACAACTACAATTTTTCAAATTTTCGATCCATTTATATCCCAATATCCAATATTTTCAGGGTTTTCCCAAGATCTTTCATCTTGAAACTTCCTGAAAAACTACTCTTCAATTTCTAAATCCTTCAACCATTTAGTCCAACTAGAAATATGTCATTAACATACAAGAGTAAAATGATGAAATTTACATCATCCCATTACTTCTTGTAAAAAAAATATATATTTCACCTCTAAAATCATTTTTCTAACATAAATCCATCAAACTAACAATTCAATTATATTGGTGCATGATTTATCTCACAAATAACTATCTTTAATTTATTGACCATGTTTCAATTCCTAAATTCCATGAATTCTATTGGAAGCCTCATGTAGATTTAGTCCTCTAAATCGTCATGAAGGAAAGATGTATTTATATCCATCTATTCTAAGTATAGATTTTATGATGCCACCTTTATCTAAACCATCTGAATAGTTGCATGTTTAACTATTTGTGAAAATATCTCTAAGAAATTAACAGTTTCCTTATATTGAAATCAATTCACCATAAACCAGTCATGGAAATGATTCTTTCCACCATAATTTTCCTTTAACTAGTAAACACACTTATTCTAAATTACTTGTTTTCCCTTCAGTAAGTTAGTAAGATCCCAAGTTCCATTGGACTTTAATGCAGATATCTCTTCATCCATTGCTAACTTTGACTGTTTTGACTCACTTAGTGCTACCACTTATTTCGGTAATTTAGATTCCCCTAAATCAATTAAAAGAAAGTAATTCATATCATCCCTAAACCCATGAGCAAGTTTTTTTGTTCTAGTTTATTTTCTCAACTAAATTGGCAGCCATGTACTTCTTCGTTATGATCTATCTTATGGATCCATTTTTTTGGTTAAACCACTTTAGATTTATTAGTTGTTAATATTTCTAGAACATCTTCTACTACTATTCCTCTTGTAATTTTGATACTTTATGAAGTTACATCCGATTTCTCTAAAACCTAATCCCTCCCGATGCCTTAATTAGATTAACTTGGAGTTCAATATTTGAGACTTTTCCATCAACTTATTTCTTTTCCAAATTATGGTCCTACCAAAGAACCTTCTCGTTAATGATAAAATCTCTAATTTGAATAATTTATATTTTATCACCATCCTATAGCTGATATCCAAAATTTTCATCACCATATTTGATAAAAAACACATTTTGGATTTTTATTCAATCTTATCCTGATTCTATGTGTTAACATGAATATACACCAAGAATCCAAAAACTTTATGATAAAAAAATTATAATCATTAATCATACCATAAATATTCTAAAATAATCTACCCAACCATCGATAATGGACTCCTATTAATGAGACATCCCATTCTACTGAGTGCCTTTTCCTAAATTCACTTAGGTATTCCTGAGTGAAAACCTATTCTCCAAACCTTCTCTATAAAAGTTTGATTTATCCTTGCAGCTGAACTATTCTATTATGGTGTCCTGAGAACCTTTTTTTATCAATCCTTATCCCTTTACATTTATAAAAATCCTAGAAGTTGTATCCGATGTAGTCACATATGTTTTCTGAATAGATTCACTTAAACATCTGAACACATTTATTTTCTACCAAGAATTTCCAATAAATTAAATATTGAAACACATCATACTTATGATTCAAAAATTAAATCCAAAATTTCATTGGAGAATCACCAATAAATGTTATAAAGTAAAGGGAACCACCATGAGACTAGACAAGGGAAGGTAACCAAACATCCATGTAAAATAATTCTAACTTCTAAGATTATGATTATGTTAATCTAAGTCAAAAGAGACCCTTATCTATTTCCCATGTAAAAATCATGTTTTATTATGAATTTTTCCATAATAAATTTTATGTTCTTCTCATTGAGATGAACAAGAACACAATGCTAAACCTACAGATCACTAGAGGTTATACTTATATTAATTATAATTCCATCTGAACTTCTGGCCAAGTAAAAGATTATATCCTTCACCCATCCTGAAATCACCATAGATCCTCAGGTAAATTTATATACCCCATTGAAAAATTAGATCCAATATATTACTCACTAGGTTGTCTAATGGAAATAATATTCTTCTATATACCAGGTATGTTCCTTACTTCTATTAGATTCAAGAATCCTCTAGTCCTTATATAGATATTGACATATCCTTTTTCAACAACTTCTAGGTATTTATCATCCACTAGATGATACTTATAAAAATTTATAGATACATAATTCCCTATGAATATTTGTTAAAAAAATTACTAAAATGAAGCTCTAATGTCAATCACCCAAGATTCTACCAGGGTAGTAACACTGAACAAAAAATTGGTTCCTCCTTTAATTGAACTAACAAAATTTGCAACTACTAAAAGTTAATTCCCATATAATGTTTTTTCTTTAAATTATTTTTATTATTATTGATATGAACTTTATTCCCATAAATCCATCATGTTGGACTTGGGTTATCCGAGTTACTCTAACTTCATTATCTAAACTTATCTTCTGATGGTTTCTTCTAATACCTCCCCTGGGGTGATTATCCTCATTCATCAACATTAAATTAACTACCGAGCAATTTTTTAATTGTCCTCATATTTATCTCCTCATTTAGTATTATGTTCTAGATATCCTCAAACACCAAATCTATTTTTCTGCTTGAATTACTGATTGTAGTCACCATCACATCTAGCTTTATTGAAGTTAAGATAGTGTAAGTATCACCCACACATCATCTATGAATTTTAACTTCACCAATTTGAGCTACTCGTGGATCATGTTGAAGTAGTTTATATGATATTCCACCTATCTTTATTTTAATAATCTTAGGCTAAAACCCATAACATCATAAATAGTTTATTATGTGTTATTGTTTTCTCATACATATCTACTAATGACTTCATTACTTCTAATGTAGTTGTCTTTTGACAAATGTTGAAGGAAACATTATGTACCAATGATGTACACACTAATTCCAAATCCTTCTTATCTGACCATTCCCATTATGGATTCTCTATTTTGTTCATACATACACCTAATATCAAAACATCTAGGTCTTTTAGAATTATATGTTCCTCTAAATGAATTATTAAAAATACAAAATCCATTCATTAAAATTTATCAATTTTGATCTTGTATTAATATGACGCCATATATTCTATTGACAGTAAGTCCAAATGAAAATAAAAACACATCAATGTAAGAGAAAATAATACATGATCCACCTCTAGTGTGTTATGAAATAACTGAACCAAATTATCGTATACCACTTGTTGGGAGTCTAGGGAAACTACATGATCACTGAAGATTCAATATCAGTCCTTTAGAACGTGACACACTTGATGTTTAGTGAAATTTAACATATCATAAAAAAAACCTTCATAATTTCACCTTGCCAGACTAATTTTACCAAAATAGGAAATTAAATCCTCCCACCCACCTAACATAGTTGACCTCAAGAAAAAATAAATTAAATAAAAATCACATGAATTTAAAATAATGAAAATAAAATCAATAGAAGCATGTAAAGTAAGAAATATCACAAATGGATTAACATTCTTCATATGAGTTATCCTCTATACATGGGGGAAAACTAAAACTTTCCTTATATTCATTAAAAGTACAATAATTACATATAACTAAAAATTACATCAGCAATATTTCATTATAGGATATGAACACTCTATAATCCATGGATGCACAACATAATTTACCGGAACACTATATGTAATCACGATACACTGTACACTTTATTCCCCACTTCCTTTTATAAAAATATTCATTCGATCATTCAGGTTCTATTGTCCTCCAACTTCATAATATATTCCTCTATTTGGGTTGTGACTGGTGATATATAATAACACCATTTAATTCTACCAATTTTCTTGGTAAACTCATTGAGACACTTCATTATAGAGTTCTATCATTCACCAAACGTTTTATACCTCCTTGATACCATCAGAAGAAACTAAATTTCAATGATATAACCACCACCTAGAGAGATTGAACTACCATTTTCCATACATTGTTCCAATAACCTTTCACTAACTAATTTCTGGTAAATAGAATTTTTATGATTGACCTTTTGATGAACTAAAAAAGGATTCACATCCAAATAGTTAGAATATATTGTTTTAGTGGAAGGAATAAGATTCCAAATTAAATCATTAAAATCACATATACATGAAATGAGGATAACATTAGATAATATGATGAGATTAAATCCCCTTTAAAATTCAAAGTTTTATATTCCTTCAAAAGTGGAACTTGTTAAGGCCTCGACCATAAAATCAGATATGTTGATGCTAAAGATGGGTACCCATATATTATTTTGTATAAGGAAAGAATGAAATGCGTGACATTAATAATATTATGTGTTTGTTATTAGACCTTTATTTGGATTACACTTAGTTAATAAACCGTATAAGATAGGATACCAAAGGAATAGAGTTGATCATATATCCATTTTATAGATTTGAACAAATGGTTATCCACTCAACTATCCAAGAGTCATATATGGTATGAATTGCATGATAATCTACTTAAATAGCTAAGTGGCGAGATGAACACTAAACTAGACCCGTTTATTAGTTAAACATGGATCATAGACCACTAATGGATATAATTAATTTAAAAGGGGTCATCCTTTTAGTGGGATCACATTTTCTAAAATTCCTTATTAGATGTATGTAAAACATGATACTCAAATGATAATAGATTTTATTATTGATGAATAATATCATTAAAAAAATTTACATAGAAATTAATCATTTTAAAAGAAAATCATTATACAAATAACTCTAATGAATGGTAACTTAAGAAAGGTTATCAAGTAAGAGAAATTCTATGTGTTAGAGAAATCTACCCCAAGTGACCAAATGTTTATGTTTTTAAAAACATGAAACTAGATTCATATGATAAGAATAAAATGATTCAATTGAGTTTTTAAGGGTATTGGATGAAAAATGACCTAAATAATTTTAGTCTCTACTCATATAATCAATATTATTTAGTGGAATAATGACTTGATGAGACCGAAGATTTTCTATAAGTCTTACCCTCGTTAAGGAATTCATTCGATTTTCATCAATGTAAATTTTCTGACAATGATAATGTATTCAATAAATGTTTACCCAATTTTATAAAAGTGTTAATAAAATATGAGTGAGGCATGTGATGTCTATATTTTAGTGTTGTATTGATAGTACAAGTGGGTAAAAGTTCAAACCGAAAGAAGAAGTTTTAGTTGATAAGTCCAACAATGTTTCTTTTACTATCCAATAAAGGTCATTAATACCTAGAGTTATTAGGAAGGTGGTGTAATTTTTCAAAAATTATGGAATTATATAAGATACCTTGTGGTGTTTGTAAAACTCAAACAATTTACCATGTCAAGTATTAGTGTTATTGAAATTAATTCTTTGATTTTGAAGGGAAAAATATTCTATGTGTATACTTTAAAAATGTTGTGATTATTAATAGGATTAATAGAATCTAACAAAACTTATTAAACACATTGGAAGTAATAAATATACCCAAAAATAAATATCAACCATATGAGAATACCTCAAACCACACGCTATATAAAATAAAGAGACAATATGTATAACTTACACCATATAACTAATTCTACAATCTTCAAATGAATGGGTTTTATGATCACTCAATAGGTATCAAATGATGTATCTCCTCTATAGTGTATCCATCGTCTGACTAAATCACAATTTGTATAAGCACGACACTATTTCCATACAAGATATTCTTGTATCTTCTAAGGTTATCGATGAGAGAAGGTATAGAGATATAAGGAGAATTAACAAGGGCCTGAACAACAACATATCGATGGTGTTTCCTACTTTTATATACTATTGATATAGAACTAGTTTATCCAAGAAATAACTCATTCATTATAAAAAATATGAGTTATATATATGATTTTCAATGGTTTTGAAGCTCTCAACTATTATGATATTTCCATGTGTTTCATTTAATGAAAAATCGAATTATTAATGATAGCTTATATAGAAGATACATCTAATTTATAACAATTTACATATAGTTTCCAAAATGAATCATTGCATTTCGAAATGAATCATACCTTCATATCTAGTCATATAAAATAGATTACATGGGAAGCATGTATGATATCTTATATCGTGCCATTTTGATACACCTATAAGGTTTATAAGGGTTGATTAACCATTAATCAAAGTAACATAATTGAATATAAACCATGAAACCCAAGAAAAATATACCATTTAAATTGAAATATTATAAAACTAGAAATTAAGAATGTATACATTACACTATAAAATTCCACTTCCCTAGACTATATTTGGTGTTTGATGAAAAACCCTAAGGAATAACTAAAAGGCTCTTCCCTTTGAGGTGTATTCATGGATTTCACCAAATCACCGATAAAATTTCGGTATGACCTTCCAACCTTCATGATATGATAGTATCTTAGAATAAAATAAGAAAGGATGAAGAGAGAATATAGACTGGAGAGTTTCATCCTGAGATCACTAGAAGAGATTTCACACACAGACTCGTAGTATGGATTCCTTTATATAGGCTATGTGGATTCTCCTTGATCTATGAATTTACTCAAATTTTTCCTAAACATGTGATTAATTAGTTTATTTATATCCCATATAACCCTCAACCGTTGACTCTCTAATATATTTTAATGATAGATGATGTATTAGAAAGATTATAACATTAAATACTTAATGTACACATGGCTGATTTAGTCATGGTAGTTCCAAATAAATAAAATCATTCGATCCATGACACTATAAATCAACTATATCATATAATATGAAAAGCTCAAATAGCTAGAATATGATATCCTATATGGTTAAATAGACATTCCCAGTGACATAAATATAATACTTTTATATATAGTGTGTTGTAATTTAGGACACAATAGATAATACTATATGATATATATATATTTAGGGAATATTCCTTTTAATCTCTCACTTTTAATAAATCCTAAAATACTTTATGCCATTTCACCATATATCATATCATATACAATATCCTATGAAATCATATCCAATTTTTTAAGACATATTCGAGAACACTTTTGGAAATATATCATTAACTTCACCTTGTATTACATCATAAGAAATACCTTGTGATAACCATCTAGAAATATGTTTGGATAAAACTCTAAAATACTTTTAGATAATATATTTGAGTCAAAATCCATCCCCATTTAGTCAAACATAAATTTTAAACCTCTCATCCTTTATAGCACTAAAAAAATTTGAATAACTGGATATATAAATGTAATTATAGAGAAAAATCTAGAAAAATATCAATTTTACTCAATATATAAAGGGATATATCCATCAAACAAATGTATCTTTGTACCTATGTTAACTATTCACATCACTTTATAATGTTTATTTTCATAATTTCCCTTTTTTTGAGACATTTAGTGACTATGAAAATTAGTGTATGTCGATCCCAAATAGAATCCTAAAAAATTCTTAACTCTATGGGCATAGAATAACCAGATAAATGAATACATCACATGTCATTCATCTAGTATATGATTACATCTCATTCCACCCATCCAAGTAGATAAACACATTATTTTTTTACGTTTTAATTATAGAAAAATATTTCTTTAATATATCTCAATTGAGGGCCCAAATGTCATACTCATAATGTGAGAGAATAACTCTCATCTTGGTTGAGCTCTAATTTATGACATGAACAACAACATACCCAACCACCCCATGATTAGAAAAACATTAATTCCATAATAAAGGTATCAAAGTATGAAGGTTCCCACGCTAGGTATCTCACCAAATTCATGAATGGGGGATCCAAGTATGAACAATAAAAACACAGTATACCAAATAAATAGTGTTTGACACTCCATGTGGTATAATTCATGGTCCACCTAGTGCAAAACAAACATTTATTCTTCATGAGCATATTCTTTATCCCTATACAAGAATCATACTCATACTAACTTTAAATTTTTTACAAAACCCATAATACTACATAATTATCATTGGTTAGGGTAGCTCAAATTCATACTTTGTGTGATATATTTCATTTTACTTCATGAAATTTATATCTATATCTATATATATATGATATAGTGATCCAAGAATTTTACATATATTATTACAAGGGTTTTAAAATAAACATATATTAATTACAACCAAAAGACCATGGGGCCTAGTGTATTTGGAATACTAGGTTCATAATACATCAAAGTGAAAGTTTAATAAAAAAATATTTATTTTATTCTCTATAATGAGATCCTAAAACTACATGGGATAACCTGAGGAATACATTGACAAAAGGGGTGTTCTAAAAATCCTTTTAAGGGAATAAACATGATAAGGAAACATAGCTTTTGAGTCAAAAGTATAACATGATATCATAAAAGAGAAGGATCATGATTAATAACATAGAATAATAATATAAAGAACATGATATTATAAGATAATTAAATCATAGTAAATGTGGAAACAACATATAACATGATAGAAACACGAGTCAAGGCTAACTTCCTAGATAATATCACTTGGTGGAAAAGTACCATAATGCATTAAGTTCACTCCATAATCCTATACATATGTCCTCATGTTACTAAATATTTAACCAATGAATTAATGTGATATCTTGGTGCACCAATCATAACATGTTCAAGATTTATATGGGACACATAATGGAAATCAATAATTAGGCATAACATAATAATTACCCATGAAAATAAAATGGGCTGCGTAATATTTCTTCATATCATAATCAAAGGAAATTTCATAATGAATGCCTTTAAGAAGTGAACATAAGGCATGTATTACCTTATAAAATGAAGGGATAATAAGATAAGTATATATTTTAGGAAAATATATACATAATTTATAATGACTACATAACATCAAAGGTCAGCTTCATTGATGAAAATTTCTTTAAAATATAACGTGGAATAATTTTTGATAAAAATACCATTTTCACTTTGAAATAAACTATTCAAAATATAAAAATCTATAAAATTTTATTGAAAAAATTTTATTTAAGAAAATGAAATATAAAAGTAATATTCAAATAATTGAGTGTTCATGATGGTGGGTAGTTTCGTACATGTCGTATATGTTAAAAAACATTCCTTTCACATTGTGGGAAAAAAGTTAAAAAGTACATCATTTAAAAAAGGACAAGAATATTACATTTAAACAATTTTAAAAAAAATTAAAAAATGGTTAAAATTTTATTTAATTAATCATTTGGGAATGTTAAAAACATTATTGAAAATATTTTTTGAAGACATGTATATGGAATAAAAATTATTTTTGACCGAAGAGAAAAATGAAGTCATCTTTTCTTAAAAAAACTTATCAATAATTTTAAGTAAAAAATAGATAAAAATGGCACTGCTATTTGAAATTTTCATGATTAAATATAGGATAATAAAATATATTGGGTTTAAAATAGAAATATCAAGTAATTACTCCAAGGTATACTTAAAAATAAATAATCCCAAGTAATTACAAGATTGGGAAATAAACCCTTACCACTATGGTAACTTTTGAATCATAACCACCATGAGATAAGAAACATAAAATGAAAATTTAAATACCATTAATATAATAATATTCATGATATAACATTAAAATAAGTATTATATACACCACACCAAATAAATAAGTGGTGAATATGACATATGTCTCACATAAGTAAAAGTGAGCGAGAAATCCCTTACAGTTTAAGAAATGTCTTAATAAAAACTAATTGAAAGAGAGACCAATTGAATTTGAAGTTAAAATAAAATTAATAAGAATAATAAATGATTTTAAATATTCAATTTTAATTATATACACAATTTAAAATAAATTAGGTACATAAAATATTGTATGACTCAAATATGGATGTTTTTGAGATGAAAACCCTGACCTCAAGTCCAGACTTGTCATGAATTCCCTTTATATAATGTATAATAAACTTATATCAACTATTTGTTTTATTAATAAAATTTTAAAGTTTTAATAAATTACAATTAAACCATTTAATTTATGTATTTTAATTAAATATTTAATTACTTTATCATTTATGTCGACATCAGATGTTTTGAGGATGTTCAGATCATAAATTCAAAATGACATTTGTGTGTTAACCATGGTCAAAGGTATCATTATTAAATCAAATAAAAAACAATAATAATGAAATAATTATAATATCTATATATAAATTATTATTTTAAAACCAACCATGAAATATGGTCACACAAAATGATCCCTGTTACAATCATGAAGATAATAAGTTGTACGTACACATGAGTAACATTTCCATTTTTGAATGACCATGATGAAAAGAAGGTGAGTGTTATTTTAAATTTAAATAATTATAATTATATAATAAATATAATATTTTTTCTTTAAATACACTTACATATACCATCCATGTGATATAGTAACAAAAATCTAATCACATTGCTTTGTGAGGTGGTAGTCTATTGTACACACAAAAAAAATTATCATTACTCAATGGATGGTATGGTAATAAGGTACATTATATATTTATTTTATTTAATGATTGATATTCCTTGGATATAATATATAAACATTTAATCAATCCTAATTAAAATCCATGAGAGGTGATGATGGAAAACTAATTACATCGATTTTTGAGGCAGTAGTTTTTCAAACACATGAACAATGGTTTTGTTTTTCATTTGATGGAAGAGGAGATGAATTTAAGGTATAAAATTAACATAATAACATATTTTTATATGGTATCTATTTATTTTATTATATAATCATGATTTATTAATATTTTAATGGGGTGGTATAAGAAATAAAACCCAGATGCTCAGTTAAGAACAATACCTCTCTTTCAGACCACCTCTTTAGGATTATACCTAAAGCCTAACTAGATTGGATTTATAGAAAAAATATAGGAAATGGGGATGGAATTAAGGAAGGTATCTTTTTAGGTATTGAAAAAACCACAATGATTTTTAAGCATAAAGAGGAGAGGATCGAGGGTTCTTTTTTATAAGTGGGGGAGATGACACACTTGGATTTTTTGAAAAGAAAAAGTTATACCCATGTATTAAACATAAAAAGGTTAAAAAATAGATCATATCAAACAATTTATGATATAAGTTCAAAATATTTCAATACTATAGAGTTTGGGAAATTTTTTGGTCATTTTAACCCTTATCTTTTTAGTTTAACCCCCGGTAAACTCGTTTTAACCTTAGCCACAATAATTAATTTTTAGTATTTTTATGATTAATTATGAACAAAAATTAATTTGAAAATATTATTTGATATTAATTATATTTATTCCATTTTTAATACATTTTTCAAAATTAAATTCATAAAAGTGGTATAATATAATTTAAAACTAAATCAGCAGATGTGACGAAAAAATTGTTTTTTAAAGAAAACGTTTCGTGTAAAAAGTTTTTATATCAAAATTAAAAATGAAATTGACTCTAATAACCTAAATTGGATTAATAATAACATAATTGAACTAATTAGACTTTTAAAACATTTTTAAAACAAAATATAACATTGTAAATTATTTAAATGGAAAGTCAGTTTTCAATAAAAACCAGTATTTTAATTATTCATTAAAAATTTAACATTTTAGAAATATACAAAAAAATTCCCCCTAAGATAATTTTAAAATATTTATTCCAAAAAAATTAGTTCATTTTTTAAAATATATTTTATAAAATTGGAAAAGATTAATTTTAATATTTGTTCACAAGAAGTAATAAAACTCATTTGTTTTGAGAAAAAAGTATTTTTGAATCCTATAAAGACTTTACCAAGAATTAAGTGATTATTTATCAATATATTTTATTTATCTATAACAATTAATTATCAAAATAAGGTTATTACTATTCATACCTCCAAATTTAACTTCTAGGTTATGATGATCATTTTTAAATAATAATATTTCTAATAGTATATCACAGTTCTTTTAAACTCAGTGTTTCATGTTCTATATGCTATCGAACATAGTGTTATTTTTAAAAATAAGGGTGTTACATATAAATTTAATGAGAAGAAATTATAAATTGGTTATTACGTTTATTTTAAATTATACATTTTAAATTATTAACTCTATTAAAATATTTTAATAAAACCATACGTAAGCACATGTCTAACATATCATATATGATAGACTACTAGATCAAACTTATATTTGCAACACATTTTTGATTTTGTTAAAATCATTACCTTAATATATAATTC
The DNA here is from genome assembly GCA_963277665.1 of Viscum album. Classification (NCBI taxonomy): domain Eukaryota; kingdom Viridiplantae; phylum Streptophyta; class Magnoliopsida; order Santalales; family Viscaceae; genus Viscum; species Viscum album. The sequence goes on from OY728157.1 coordinate 1,783,565,871, forward strand.
CTACTACATCCCTCTATGACCATCTGATAAAACCCTCCCATTAAACTCTTTAGTTAGTATTATCTATTAAGCAAGATATTTTGAATAATATTGATACTTAGGAATAAAATTCCTAATGTTTAACTCCTTGAACATATTTAAACTCCTTATATCTAAAAAACCAATTTTATGATGTTAATATATATTTTTTGTTAACTTATAAGTTTTCAAAATTTATTATCATCACCCTTGGAATCCTTTACATCAAAATTTAACCTTGAGATATTTTGGCGACTAATGTAAATTTTAAATTATGTATTGACCAATATATCATAATAATTGTAGGATATCAAGTAACATTTACATTATTATGGAAACTAATATAACTTTTATGAAATTTATATACCATTATATCCTAAACCATTAAGGATATAAAGTGAAATTCATTAATAACTTTAACTGGTAAAATATTTTATTTATTAACCTTGAACTTATCCATGTCCAAACATGATCCCATTTGTCTTTTATATACTATATTATTTTCATAATTTCAAGATAATAAACACAACTTAAACTTATTTATATTTAGAAATAACACTTATTTCCTTTTAGTGTGAATTCTTAAAAAATAGTCTATTATTTCAATATCATATATGGTATTATTTCTATTTAAAAAATTAATAGAAAATAATACTTTATCATTTATGAAACTATTTTTTGTGTATTTATATTCCATCAAAATATTGGAATACTAATTTTCCATGGATTAAAATCATTTTATCCTTACCCCCCTTTGAATAATGTTATAGATTTAGACTTTTTTAACCAAAGGTTGGATTGATAGGATTTGTTGTCAAGGATTGGATTTTTTGTCAATATTTTTGTAAATATGGAGTATTTTTGAAGTACGTAACTCTTGAAGTGACATGAAGGAAGTGGAAGATCATTGGAGGATGTTTATAAAAATTATAGAACATACATAGATAATTATATGACCACAAGTTTCATGATGCAACTCATATTTTTATGAATCATATGCTTTGTGACTTCATGAATTACTCCATGAATAGAGTTTGATTATGTAACAAAAAATCTATCTACTAAAGTGTAACATTATGAAGAGTTATAAGCATTTTTTAGTGAATCTTGAAAATAATTTTCCATATTGTGACTCATAAAATAATTCCATGAAAGAATCTGGGTAGATTCAATAGTTTTTTTAAATTGATTATTCTATGTAGCATATATTCACTAAGTGAATGCTTACTCACCATGAATATTTAGGTTTCACAATGACATATCTAGTACTTTAGAAGTTATAGAGAAATAAAACCATATCACCATGAATCATTAGGTCTCTCCATGACCTTGAGTTTCTATATGATTAAAATTAGGTTGATGATTTGGTTTTCCTTTAATGATTTGGAAGTTACATTAATATATAATAACCACCCATTCAAAATTCAATGATATATATTTATATGGGAATTAATTCAAGGGATACATTTGTATCAGAATTTGATTTTTATTTTAATTTAAAATTTGAAATTAAAACATAGTCTATTATTATATTATTTTCTATGTAGAGTGAAGAAAATCACAGTAGAATGAAAAATCTTGAATATATAGAGGAATAGAGGTTATGAATTTGAATATTATTAAATATATGGTTTTTTGTTATAAAGTGTGTGAGGATAGATTTCATTAAATATGAAGACTAAAATAAGAGTGAGAAGTGCAGGTCATCAAAGAATTGGAATTGAAGAATTAGGACATCATTGAGAACACCCATGTTGTTTGGTGTTGAATATTAATTTTATGTCTTGTAATATCAACTTACGTGCCAACTATATCTTTATCCCTCTTGAAAATGATGTCTGAAATAAATGATGCTATAGATCTTGGTAGAATTATAGGATCTTCTTAAATTTTTAATCACATACTAGTGAAGTAGTGGTTAATAATTATATCCACACATCATTGATACATTATCCTTATAATATCATTTTATAGGTGAATAGAGTAAAATCATTTTATTTATGATATTTATATTTATTCATTTTGTAGTGATTAAAATAATAATATTCAAGATATCTTTTTCATTGTGGATATAATATCTAATTAATTCAATAAAGAATTCATAATTTTAGTTCATCATAGTTTATCCCCCTATTAGGGTGTTTAGTGGGACCATAAGTTACAATAAGTAGTATTTGAGCCATTGGTTGTTTCCTGAATTTGTTTAAAGGAATTTGATATCATGAAGAGTATTGTGAACACAAATGGATTACCCTTATTTAATGTATACAATTATCATATTTGGATGAATGAGATGAGATCTCTTCTACAGTATATTGGGATTTATGTATATTATACAATAGTACATGGGATACAAGTATGTGATATCATAGGAAGATCAATTATGGAAGCTAACAAAAGATTTTTGAATGATAATGTTTAGGATAAAAATAATTAATTAGGAGTATTGTCCAATCATATTTATATATAGGCGATAGATTATTTAATGAACAAATTTATCTCAAATAAAATTGATAATATTTTTGAAGGAGACACAAAAGTAAAGGAGGAAAAGTTGAAGGTATTACAGAATATATTTGACGATTTGAAAATGATTTATTGAAAAAATATAGATGGGTTATTTAACAATATTAATAAAGTTTTTGGTTCCATTCATGGAATTGGTCATGAGATCAAGATTTTAGATTTTTTGAAGAAGATCATTAGAATATTATCTTTTATGCACAATACAAAAATATTAGATCTTGATGAAATGAATCATGGTGAGTTATCTCTTAATGAATTATATATAATAAATTATCCTTATGAAATTAGTGTGAATCCATAGATCTCTTTAGAACATTTTTCTAAAGATATATCATTCATGGATGTTAAGAAGTAGGTTTTTGAGGAGGATAAAAATGAAGATAACGATAGTAATGACTTCTAATCACTTATAGTAAGAAATTTTAACAAATGAAAAGGAAGTTTTGAGGGAAATATACCTCTAGATTGTTTCCATTTTTAGAAGGTTGGACCCACTAGGTTTTCAAATATAAATGATAAATAGGATGGAGAGTATGAATTCTAACCAAAACATAATAACTAGTTTATTTATAGAATGAATTTCAACAATGGGATTTCAAGTGGCAAGAAAATTCAAAGGAAAATGGTCGTTAGAAAGGAATAATAGGATGTTTTATAATATCCATAAAAAATCAGTAAAATTGAGTTTATCTCATATATAGAAGATTCAATCCTGAAAATGATGGAAAAAATAGAAAATTGATATTGAAGAAGACAATGATTCACAAGTGAGAGCTGTTAATATCTAGGTTGAATTGTAAGGATTTATTGAGGATATTGATTTGAAAATAAATAATAATTGAAAAATTAGAAGTCTTTTGAAGGAATATTAATGTTATTTTGATGAAATTGAATCCCAATTTGACCATCTTGAGAAAATTATTGAATATTGTGAAACAAATCATGAAAATTTTGAAAAAGAAATGAGTTACACATTAAAGATTGAAGAACAGATTAAGATCATTGATGATATTAATTTTTTTTACAAAGAGAAAGTAAAGAATATTTACACTATTGAAAAAGAACCTATTTATTTGAGAAATAAGGGTGAAATAGAAATCAAAATAGTAGGATCAAAGAATAAGCTTCTATTTTGTAAGTTTTCATATGAAATTTTGAAATAAAAGGAAGAACAAGGCAAAATAACATTGGAATAAATTCTTAGTGATAAAATAACAAATGAAATGGGTAAAATTGGTACTAGTTATGATGTTTAAATATTAAGGAAAAAGTATAGAAATAAGATGATCATAAATAATCAGAAGAAAAAAATTTATCAACCATTGAGAACATATCAATAATTAAAGAGATATACAATAGTTGATGATATGTGGAGAGTTGAAAAAAAATATTCCCAATGATGATGCATCAATATTTTGTATTATTAGGCCATTAAATGTATTTTTTTAAATAATATCATAGTTATCTAAGTGGTGAATCTATTAGATTCCAATAAGTAAGAGTGGGAGCATATTACTCATATTTCTATAAAAATAATTTTTAGTCTACTATTTTAATTATTAATATTTTGGACATAAACAATATATTATAGGTGTATAAGATAAATATATTCTTATATAATATAAAAGAAAGTGGATAGAAGGAAATATAATTTTATTTACTTGGATAACATGTTTTTCCTTATGAAAAAAAGAATCTAACCCGATGAATTGTACTAATAATAGTGGGAAAAGACCAAAAACATTCTCAACTCATTTGGAATTATCCTAAAAGGAAAAGAAAAAGATTAAGAAGGTAAACATGGTTAAAATTTCTTTGAAAATAACAAATAATTACAATAATTGTATTATTTGTTATGGGTTTTCATCTCATAAGACAAGTAATGTGAATTTGTAGAGAAATTATAAGGGTAGAGTATATAGAATCATTTACTTTGGAAATGATGGATCATTAAAGATTATAGGAAGTGGAAAGAATCATCTCACTAGTGTTGAATTGTAGAATATTAATATTATTTGTTTTGAAGTATTGTATCATACTCTGTTGATTTTAAGTTAATTCTGTGACTTGGGTTTGAAAGTTTAAATTAGTAAAAAGGGTTCAAACATAAATGGGAAGTTTGCGAATTATCTAATTAAGTTTTAGAGGTCAATTGTTTTATCAAGTTTATAGATTGTAAAAAATATTCCTTAAAATATAGAGTAAGAGAATATATTATGGCACTGAAGTCTAAGCCATTTTAATCAATAAAGTATTGATAATTTTTTAAAATTCAACACCATAGTAGATATTACTAATTTAAAGTGAGATCTGGAAAATCTTTGTGAATATTGTTTGCAATAAATTATGGTTTGAAATCCATACCCTCTAAAGAATAAGAGGGAATCACATTTCTGGAATTTAGTTCACAATGATGTTTTTGTTTTAATTAGTTCATAAGGAACCTATAGTGAGAGGTATTTTATCATATATATGGATTATTATAGTAGGATGGAGTGTGAAATGTTTATATAATCAAAGAAATAAGTGTTGGATTTCATTAAGAGAATCCAGATAAGAGAAGTAAATGAAACTTGAAGAACTATGAAAATTTAAAGATCAGATAATGAAATGGAATACACATCCTATGAGGTCGAAAATTATTTGTAAAAGAGTGGTATTAAACATGAAGTTTCTTTATCAATAACCCATAAACAGAATGGGGTTATGGAAATAATAAATCACATGGTCAATAATATGGATATTATTTTGTTTATAAATTGTGGTATCTCATGAAACAATTTTAAAAAATCAGTTTAAGTGGTTGTATATAATCAAAGTATAGTATTACTCAGTAAATGGGTATAGAATATTCTATAAAAACTATAGCATTGAAGGAAACCATATTTTAAGAATATCATGGTATTTGGAAGAAAGAGTTTCATCTAGAATAAAGAAGTTAATCATGGAAAATATGGTGATGCATCAGATGAAGGCATATTCCTAGGATACTCAACAAGTAGTAAGGACTGTACATGGTTTAATAAGATAATCAACATGTTTTTTGAGAGAATTTATGTAAAAGTGGTAGAGAATGAATCCAAAATATATTTTGGAATTTCTATTTTTGAATAAGTTTTTGAAGAAAGTGAATAAAAAAATATAGATTTGGGAGGCACTCATAATTTTCAAATTGATGATTATTATGAGATTGAATCTATTAAAAATCAAAGTTAAAAAGCAATTCAACCTATGAATCAATAAATAAATAAAAGGGATCAATTTTATATAATAAATATCATTGGAGAAAAATCTATACTAACTCACACTCAAAGGATGAATATATTAGAGTACACCACTATATTATATAAGATTGAACCCACTTAATTTGAAGAAGAGATAAAAGAGGAATCATAGGTGATATACAAGAATGAATAATTGGACTAAATTTTAAAAAAAGACATGGGAGAATTTAGAAAGACCAGAAAAGCATAATATGATTGGTACAAAGTGGGGTTTTAAGAACAAGCTGTATAAAAATATAAAATCTTTCACTAATAAAGAAATAATGGTCTGAAGGGGTATTCTCTAGTTAAAAGAATTTATGTAGAAGTGAAAATTACATCATTGGTGAGATGTAAAATATTATACTCTTCTCAATAATGTCTATTGAGAGAAAGTTCAAAGTGTTTCTAATGGGTGTGAAAAGAACATTTCTGAACAGATTCTTGAATGAAGAGGTATATATTGAAAAAATAGTTGGATTTATCCTTATAAATAATGATTCAAAATTATTTAGGTTGAGAAATTTATTGTATATCCTAAATAAAGAACATAATTCTTATTATTCATGGATATATACTTTACTGAGCTAGATAGAGTTAAAAAGATGAGGGGTTGATCATAACCTCTATGTAAAAATTCCTGAAAATGAGTAATTAATGGTGTTTGTGCACATTGAATAAATCATATTTTGTAGAATCAAGTAGAATTATTATGATAAATTTAAAAAATTATTAATAATAAGTTTGAAATATCAATAATAGGAGAATTGACATATTATTTAGGGTTTCAAGTTCATCAAGATTAAGGGAGGACATTAATCTCACTAGTAAAGTATGAAAAATATGTTTTAAAGAAGTTCAAAATGGTGGAGTGAAATATTAGTTCAACTCTGGTATTAGTTGAAAAAACTTTTTAATTATGAAAAAAATGAGAGGATATAATCATCTTTATATATAAGAATTATAGGAATTTTACTATATCTTACTACTACTAGGTCGAATATTTTCTATCCTACAAGCATGGAAATAATGTTTCAGAGTTTTATTAAAAAGAAACATATTTATAAATTTATGAAAATAATGAGTTGTGTTCTGGGAACTCTAAATTGTGGTTTACTATTTCAAATATAAGAAAACATAGATTTAATGTCATATTTATATTCTGATTGGGTTGATGATATTGTAGATAAAATATCTATAAGTGGAGGATATTTTTTATATAGGTAAAAATTATGTTTAATGGTTTAGTAGGATAAATGATTTTGTTTTATTAAGTAGATTAGTGGCATATTATATCTCAATAAAAAAATATTGTAAATATTTTTTATAAATAAGGCATTAGTTTGAAGTATCTATGAATTGGTGAAACAACCAATGATGATCAAATATGACAAAAAAAGTGACATTAAACTAAAAAAGAATACGGTTCAACTCTCACACATGAAGTATATTTAGATTCATTATCATTTCATAATAGATAATGTTGAAAACAATATTTTTAAGTTGGAATTTATTATAATATAACAAAAAATGCGTGATATATTTATAATTCTTGTGTAAGAACTTGTGTTTGACATGCATATGTTAAACCTTGGAGTTCAACCTATATCATCAAAATAAATAAGATCAAATTGACACCCTATCCCCATTAAACATAATTATATATTCAGATATTTTTTGTGTATATAGGTGTATATCTTTAATTGGAAGCAACAAGACAAGGTAGAAATTATCCATGGGATGATGTAGCTAGGTGGATCTGTCTAGGCAAAGTACGTATAAAAAAGTAGTGTTTAATTATTTCTCTTGTTTCCTACACAGAGATTTGGATCATGTATACATGTATATTTTTTGTATAAATTTTTTTATGTTTTTACCTCATTTTATGGTTGTTATTTATTGAAAATATTTAGTTTATGGGTTTTAAAAACCCCTTGAATTTTTATTTTCAAAGTGGGAGAAAATAATGATGCAAGAAGAAGTTTGAAAAGGGGTGAAATGAATGAAAATGAATGTATAGTTTTAGGTGGAGTATACATATAAAAATCATGGTATGTGTAATAATATTATGTTTGGTAAGTTGGTTGATAATGAAATGATGAAATTTTGGTTGACAACAAAATACAATAGGGGAGACTTTTGTAACCAATGGTTGTCTTTATTAGATTTGTTATCAAGGACTGTCTTTATTGTAAATATTATTGTCAATATAGAGTATTATTGAAATTTTTAAGTCTTAAAGTGACATGAAATAAGTGTAAGATAATTGGAATAAGTTTTTGAAAATTCTATACATGACTCATGAAGAAACCTGAGCATAACAAACATAAATATTACACCATTTTAGATGAATATTCAATACATATAACAATTATACATTCCCAAAGACCATAAAGGTTTAGTGCGTTTAGAGACTAGATATATAATCAAATTATTTCTTAAAATATATTCAATATATCCCAAAAATGATCTTCATATTTGTACCCTTTTATACTTTCATACATAGAACCTTACATTAAAACATGGGGAAGGAAAAACAAAAGAAAGGGTGAGATCAGATGATAAAAGTAAACATGTGAGATGTCAATCATAATAGAGAATAATATGATCATAAGGGTATGATAACATAATCAAGTGCATGTTCTCAATATAAAATATTCATTAATAGGAAATATTATATCATAACTCTAAAATGAAATCATATCTAGAAGCCTAATTAATAAGGGTGTCAAAGCAGTAATCATCATTCAAGAGTTATAACATTGGCATATGATATCATAATCATAGGAGACCATACTATTATAAACATAGATATTCAAAATCATTTCAACTCATTGTCTTATGATAATATCTAGAATAAATCATACTCACACAAAAAAATGTAAACATACCCATTCTTAGTAATGTCTATACAAAATCTTATGAGCATAGCTAGAAGTAATCAAACTTACACATCCAAATGTGGAAATAGTTATTTGAAATCATTTACATAATTATTATCATCAAATCATAAGATATATATATATATATATATATATCATATTACCCAATGAAATGGCAGGCTATAACATACCCAACTATCACATTATCATAATTCATTCATATGTATACAACAAGATCATGAAAACATTTTTCATTTTGTCATAGATTTACAAAGGGATAATAAAATGAGTTTTATCCATATTTCATCATCATAATAAATAACCACATATAGAAAAATTAGGATTCTATCATTGTTTCATCTCCTTAGTGAATCATCTATACCATTAATAGATGTTTTCATAAATTAAAGTACCTTAAATATATAAGTGGAACATTTATTGGGGAAAATACATTGTTCATTTGAAAAAAAAATATTTAAAATCTAAAAATTTCTATAATATCAAGAAAAAAATTCATTAAAAATAAATATGGAATCTTGTAATGTAATCTCTAATGAAAATATTAGTCATTATAGTGGGAAAAGACATTCATGTGGTATATGTTAAAATAAATATTTCATTCACACATTTGGTAAAAAATTCCCTTTTTAGAAAATTTCAAGAATATTATTTTTAAAAAAATTTATAAAAATTTAAATATGGGTAAAAATTAATTTAATAAATCATTGTAGAATAGTAAAAAATTCTTGAAAATATTTTAATGAAAATATGGACACGGAAGAAAAAGATTCTCGATCAAAGGGGAATAAAGTTGACTATTCTTAAAAACCTTTTCTTAATTGTTTTGTGTACTAAAGAGTACAGAATGAAATAAAAACATGAAAAACCTATAAATAACCATAAAATAATAAAATATATGGGGTATAAAGGATAAGGTTTTTATAACTTTCCTCAATGTAAATTTAACATAAATAATCCTGAAAAGAAAATGATTGTAACATAAATCCCTTACCTCAAGTCTCATCTTGCTTCATATGCATTAAAACATAATTTATAATAATAATAGATTTATTATAAATATATTTTAAAAAAAATATTCATACCTAAATTACTAGTTATTATTCCTTAATAATTTCCTATTATGATTTTGTTAATAATTTCATCATTAAAATGGACATTCGGGTGAAAATGGTATGTTTTCCATGCATATTTCGGTTCGATGGTTATGGTACTTACACGTTGTTCATGTTTTTATCATATAAAAATTATTAATTATGATATAAGTATCATATTTATTCATTAATACACTTTTATAACCACTCATATAATGATTTGATGAAAAATGAATTACATCACTTCGTGGAGATGATACTCCGTAAGTACGCACCTGTAATGTTTTCACTTTAGAAGGATGGAATGAAATAAAGGTAAATTATAATTAAACATTAAAAAATAATTATTATATCACAAATATCATATATATTAACCAAATATATCCTTATTACCATCCCTGTAAAGAAGAAATGAAAAATAGATAACATTTCTTCGTGGAGGTGGCTGCTCACACGTACGCACAAACAACGTTATCATTTTCCAAAAGATAGGAAGTTAAGAATTTAGATAAGATATTATAATTAAATAAGTATAAATATATCATAAATATAATATATAAATATTAAATCCATCATAATAACCAACCATTAACTATGATGATAGAAAACGAATCATATCACTATGTGGTGGCACTAATTCACACATTCGGACGAGCGATACTTTCATTTTCCATTTTATGGAAAGGAGGTGGAAAAGGGTTGTTCCATATTAATAATAAAATATAGGTATATATTTTATACTAGAATAATTATTTTAGGAAGGATATTATATATTTATATAAATTAGTAGGGGAAATAAACTTTGAAAGTGTTGGGTAAGACGATTACCTCTTCTTTGAGAGACCTCCATGGGATTATTCCTCAAGACTTCTTAGGATGGTATTAGGGTAAGAAAAAGAGAACAAATATTAATAAATTAAGTTAGGAAGAATGTTTTCTAGGTATTTTTAGACATAAGTATCAAATAATGTGAATAATGGAGGAGAGTAAGTTCTTTTTTATAAGTGAGGGGAGGGACACACATGGATTTACTTAAAAGATTTAAATAATATAAGGTCAATTTCTTGTGAAAGTGGTAAAAAATGGATATTAATTATAATTTATGATAACATATGCTCAAAATACCTTCAAACAATAATATTTATACAATTTTAATAAGTATTTTTACCCTTATCTCTTAGTTTAACCGCCTAGTAAACCCGTTTATCCCTAAATGTGATAATTTTTTTACTATTCATTAAGGAAAAAATTAATCTGAACCTATTAAATTATGTAAATTATATTTATTAAAAATATGGTATCCATTTTAAAATATTCAATCTCTATAAATATAAGAAATTTATTTTAAACTAAGTACACAAAATTCAACAAAACAATATTTGGAAAAATGCATTTTTAAGCATTTAACTTAGTTTACTTCAATTATTTTCCATGTAAAAACAATTAGATGAAAGTTAAAATATTTTATTGAATATATTATAAACATATTTAATTATAATAATTAATTAATATATATAAATTTAATTTTTTAAGATAAAAAAATCATGTAAATAAAAATAGTTTTTTAGAAAAACTGCACTTTTTTTACATTAAAATGTTTTTATTTTAATTTATAACCAATTAAAAACCAATGAATTAATTTTATAAATATGTAAAAAATAAAATTTCAGAATAAATTTTTTCCTATTCATACACTCCAATCCAATGGTTTTGTGATAACTACCACCTTAAATAATAACATTTCAATAGTATATGTCAGTTCGTTTAAATTCTGTATTGAGTGTAAAAAAATTCATCATGGAAATAAAATTTATTTAAAGATAACTATATGAAAAAATATTATGGTGTTACATTATAACTTCTTATAATAATTGTTTCCTCAAAATACTATCACTTGGATATAAACAACTGAGGAAACTTCTACCCCATCACATTCTTAGGTTCCCATATTGCTTCCTTAAATTTATGGTTTCAACACAAAATGTAGACCATGTGGGTGGTCTTGTTCTAAAAAACCTCTCTCTATGATGTATAATCTCCAAAATTTGTTCCTCATTATATATATCATAAACAAGTGGTATGACCTCTAAGTTTAGTATATCTAATGGATCGGGTATGCACTTACTCAAGAGAGATTCCTAGAAAACATCATGAACTTGAGAGAGATTCGATGGAATTTCCAAGAAACCATCTTGACATGATCAAGAATTTCAAAGGGCCTGATATATCCAAGGATCAAATTTATCTTATTTCTATTTATCATAACCTTCCTGTAAGTAGATATTCATAGAAATACCTTTTCACTAAATTTAAACTACATATCTCATCAATGATTATTAGCATCATTTTTTATCGGCTCTAAGTTACCTTGATGTTATCTTGAATGGATATAAAATTATCATCCATTTACTCAACTAGATAAAGTCCCAAAATATTTCATTCTCTAACTCTAACCTAAAACATTAGTGTTTTTTAATTCCTTACATTAAGAGCTTTATAAGGATCTATATGAATTCTTCAGTGAATGCTATAGTTGTAAAAAAACTCAAAAAACTAAAAAAAAACAAATATTTTCCAGAGATAAATATTCTATTATTATAATTAAATGTTCTGAATTTATAAGGTTATCAACCACAACTCAAATATAATTTTTCCAATTAGATGTTTTTTAGAGTCTAATGACGAAGTCTATGGAACTATTTTCCCATTTTCATTAGGGTATGGGTAATGGTTGTAACATCTACTTAGAATTTGTTCTGTTCAATTTTACTTACTAACATACCAAACATTGAGATATATTTTCTATGTTATCCCCTTTGATTTTATCCCACCAAAAATACTATTTTAGATATCTATACATCAATAGAGAATGATGAACAATGATCTTCATCCAACAACTATTCCTTCAGTTATGGTAATGATGGGACACATACTCAGTTCCAAAACCTTATCACTCAAAATTAACTTTTTATTTATTATAGAAAAAATACATACAAATACATACAAATATTTAAGGAGGGCTATAATAGTGAATCCCCAAAGAGTCACGATTTAAAATAATATTACATTCATGGGGGAGGGTACCAATATTATGATGAATAATAAAGCTGTTATGTGGACTTGATAAATTAGCCAGGTTTTCCACCACGAATTTTCCTTCCCTAAGAGTGTGTGAGATGTCCATATGATTATTCCTAATAAACATTTAATTTATGATTAAATAAACAATATAACATGGTATGTTTTCGTTGTGTTGAAGATATCCCACCATAAGTTCTGAATCACTTTCAACATATGCAATGTTAATGTATTATAGCTTGCACAAGGAGAGCCCGTTGAGAAGAGATTTGGTCTCTACCCCAATAGATTTTCTTTGGACATATAAAGAACTGAACTTGATGACCACTGACCCCCTAGAAATGAGAACTGCGCCTCCTCCTCTCATCATTCCTTGACTGCAAGAGTCATCCACATTAATCTTGAAATAGTAACATAGAGGTATCCATTTAATGCACCTCCCAATATGTAAAACACTACCAGAAAAAAATGTGATTTCCACTAAAAATATTTTGACTGCTACCTTTTTTTTTCATCATGAAACAGATGACTGAGTTCAGACATAATATAGATGGCCTGAACCTTAAGATGCTGAAGAGGGTGGCACTTCTCTTCCTAACATTTGTTTCTCGAATCCCAGATCATCCAGAAAATTAAAGAAAATTCCATTCCATACCAGTTAATAGTAGTTTTCTGCCCCTATACCCCGAGAACTAGATGTTGATAAAATCCTGAATGTTGTTTTATTGCACCCGAATAACTATCCTTTGGCCAACCTGCTCCCAGAGGAAGTGTTCCCACTCCCCCTCAAAGAAAAGGGTCCAGGTGGATTTGGAATCGGGATGAAAAAAACAAGGACACTTTGATGCCAACATGATTCCCTTCTTTTTTAATATTTATCACTTTCTTATATATTTCCACATCCTCATATTTTTCCTCTTTAATCCTCACACGAATGGAAAATTTAACATTCATATGATAAAGATATTATTTCTCCCATTTTCTCATGATTTCAAGGTCAATCAACTAAAAATCCATAAGTATTGGATATATTTTAATCCTCACCATAGATAAACGTTCATGGTCTTTCTAACTTAGTGAATTAACCACTGTTCTTGCCTTCCTAGTGTGGTAATGTATTGAGAAGTCATAATATTTAATCAACTCCAACCATCACCTTTGGTTGATATTCAATTATTTTTGTGGGAATATATACTTCAATATTTTATGATCAGTATATATATATAACATTTTCACCATGAATATAATTCCTCCATATTTTTAGTACCAAAAATTACCTCTACCAACTCTAAATCCTGAGTCGTGTAAATTTTCTCATGAATTTTAAATTTGAATGAGGCATATGTTATCACCATGTAATTATACATGAGTATGAATCCCGAAACCTCATTTGATTCATCACTATAAAGAAAAAACCCTTATCTACTATGAGGTAGTGTGGGCATAGGTTTATTGACCAAGATTCTTTTCAACTCCTTGAAATTTTCCTCATATTAATTTCTATGTAATAACGTAGCTCCCTTCTATTTAAACTTGGTTAGTAAATTACATATCTATGAGAAATCCCCCCAAAAGCGTCGATAGTTTCCATCCAACCCAAGAAAAATATGGATCTCAATTACCATTATTGGTATGGGCCATTGGCCAATAATTTATGTCTTTTAAGGGTCCACTGATATATCCTCACATGAAATTATATGACCAAATAATGAATCCTTATGTAGTGAACTTTCACCCTTGGTAGATTTGGCATACAAATTCTCATTCCCCAGAGTATTCAATATAATTTTAAATAATCTTCATGATTTTATTTTCTCTATGAATATATAACAATATCATCTAAAAATACTTCCACAAACTAATCAATGTAATCTATAAATACTTTTTTCATTAGATCAATGAAGATAGCAGAGGCATTGATTAGTCCACATGGAATTAATATAAATTCTTAATGACCAAACCTTATATGAAAGGTCCTATATGGTATATACTACTTCTCCAACCTTAATTGATAATATTTAGAATGAAGTTCAATATTTGAAAATTATTTATCTGCGAAAAATTGATCAAACAATTCATCAATAAATATACTTGTTCTGAATAGCGATTATGATGACCCGCACCGTTATAGGTTTTGAAAATCAGGGGAAATTTGAAATTTTTTGATCCTAGGAGAGTTCAAGTAAAAATTGTAATTTTTCTTATGATATTATGTTGGATAATTTTTATGGGAAATCTATTGGTCCTGGAATAGGGTTTTTACCATAGGATAAGAGTTTAGTAGAAATCCGAGTTGTTCGAATTTTCAAAGAATTTATTATATTTAATTAATTAAATATTAATTTATTCATTTATGTTTGTTCGACCAAAATTTTTTAATAGAGAATCATATTGAGATTATATCTCCTCCATCGAGTTTGGAATGGGGGTTTTTCTGAGGCGAGGCATAATCATGGCTGAGGTCGGGGCCCCTTTTCTTTTCCTTTTCTTTTTCATTTTAATTTTTTCCTTTTTTCTTTATTCTTTATTTTCCCTTATATTGTTTCATACACCCATGGTGGATTAATTATGATATTAAAATATAGGGATATGTATAGAAGAGGTATTGGGGGAGGTATAATAGGATGCACCACTGCAGAGCTCGGGTCGTGCTGGTTCATCGCGTGATAGATCCGAATTGTAAGTCAGACTAAAGCATCAATGGTTTATACTAAGAGGCATGATCATTTTAAATTTAAAATAAAAATGCCTATATCATAGTTTTTTTAATGTTTTAACCCAATATTTAGGTTGTTTGGGACCCCCAATGTGCGGATTTTGGAGTTTCATTGAGAAATTAAGAGGTTTGGGCCATTTTGTAGGGATTCCATTAGGGATAATCCATGTACACAATGTGCAGTTCAGATAAAAAACATCACATGTTATATATGTTTGGGGAATATTATGTTTTTTGTACTACATTCCATGTATCAGGGGTTCACACCTTGTATTGGGCTTGGGTGTGTGGCCAAGTTCTTGGCCAGACACTCCGTGTGTGGCCAAGTTCTTGGCCAGACACCCCGTGTGTGTGGGGGGGGGGGGGTACATGGTCATGTAAGGTACATGGATAGACCCCATGTGGAGAAAAATCCATTTAGTAGTACATTAATAGGTGGGGTACATGTCCAGGTACTCATGTAGGTACCCATGTGGGGTTACATTCCATGTATTGGCGGTACATGTAAGGTACATGGGAATTTTACACGCCGAGCAGGGTTGGGTACATAGGATGGTACCCATGTAGGGGTACACACCATGTACCAAAAGGCACACACCATTAAATTTGTAAAATTACATGATGAGTGGCCTAAGGAACATGAACATGGGGTAATTTTAGGGTTACACACCATGTACCCCAAGTGCACGTGTTTTATTTTTCTTACCTTAGTCTGTTTTGCATTTTTTTTATCTCGAGTCAAAATTGGACTTGTGAGTAGTCTATTATGAGAATTTATCCTTGTAGATCATGATGGTGATATCATTTTGGTGTTAAAATACCATATAGATGGTGTTTGGATTGTGATAGTTCTATAGGATTATTTCTTTGTAGTGGCTCCAGAATCCTCCTGGGGATTGGGTTGTGAGATACACGACCCATGTGAGGGTGTGAGCTTGTTAGTTGGATGTGGATTGTTGATATTGTCCAGTGTTGTTCAAGGTTATTTCAAATAGATCCCACAATATGGGATCAAGTAGTATATCTAATAAGATATATGTTGTCCCTATGTTTCAGGATCACTTGCTTGAGGTTAGAGCTACTGTCGTTTAGCTCTAAGGTTTGGGGACTAGATCTATTTGTCACGGGCTAAGCATCTCAGCACCACAGTTCGCCCATGCGACACCTTAAACCTCTCCTTGATGAGAAAGGTTCAACTATCTAGGTCTTTATATGATTTGAGGTTCATTGGTTTCGTCCTACCATGGACTCATCAAGAGAGTGGCCCCAAATCCAAATTAATGCAGTGTTAACATTTACACACACCATCCTCCACATTGTCAGGGAAAATCCCATCTCTTCAATAGGGAAAAACCACATGATCCACAACCTTGATGTTCTTGATGGTGCGGGATGTGACCCCAATGATTGGGTTGTGACTTTTTGGAGACTTTGGGTTGTGATGATGCCTTTGGTTGGTTGTTATAGATGGGTTCCATTTTTCTTCTCAGATGATTTTGAGTAATTATAGAGGATTCCCTTATGGGATTGTTTCTAATCAGGTGATCAAATATTTCTACAGTTGGTTGTTGAGAATACCTATATGGAATGTTTTTTTAGGTTTTTCTAAGGAACCCCTATATAGGGTTTTCTACTTTTGAGGTGGTCATGAGAACCATTATGAATACAATTTTGGAAAGAATGTGCTCTTGGATGCCCCTTTGGGTGTGTTGTTGATCCAGGATTAGTTGGAGGCCCTTGAAGGTAGTTTGTTTTGTTTTAGTGTTAGGAATGTATCATGTTTTTGGATGAGTTAGTGGAAAACCGTTTATTCTATATTGATCATATTTTTTCCTTTGGGAAAGTTGAGGGTATTAATGAAGGCATGGACCGAGTGCTTGGGTGTAACAGGGGAGTCCCATGGTGAACATCAATTTATATTTTAGCCATGAGGATCGTGAGAGACCTAATTTTTTGTTTGACCTTGAGGTGTATCATGTAGATCCTATGGTGTTTTTTTAGATTCTAAGATCAAGGGGACCATGATAGACCATGAATTATTAGACAAGACTGGATAAAAACTATTATTTTAGCTATTTGGATGGTGGGTGTGAGGTTAGGTCATCTCATGTTTGGTTGTCCTTTGGCCATAATGTTTGAGGTAGTTTCTACTTAGAATTGTGGTTTAAGGAGGATACCCTTTGGATATCTTGGATCAAGTGTTATCCCAAAGTGTTTTATAGTTATCTCCTCCATTGGATGGCTGTTGCTAGATGATAATAGGGAGATAATGGATAACTTGGTTGAGTGAAACCTACAACTAGTTGATTTTTTGTGTTGACTAGTATGGATTCAAGATTGTGAGATGTTGAGGCACTCATAGAGTGGGGTTTTATATCGTGGATACTCTGTTCTCTTCGTTTTTATGGTACCTATGATAAATTTTGTTCATCTCTATGCTGGAACCCATGGGAAGTTTTTTTGGGCCCATGTTGGCACCCATGAGACATTTTTTTGGGTCTATATCTAGTGCCAAATTCGTTCTTCAGGACCTTCGGGAGTGACAAGATCTCTAGTTGCCAACCTATGTGTTCTTATTTCTAGTTCAAACCGTGCCGTCAGAGTCCTAGTTCGTAGTAGATGTGAATTGTTCAGGTGGATTCCTATGGTTATTTCCCAGGGTCCTACACTCATTCCTATTGTGTTTAGACATCTTTGAGATCCAATGTAGATCTGGTACAGGAGCTGATTATTGTGTTGATGGGTGAGCCACATGATATAAATCATCTAGAAGGGGAAAGAGTGGCTATAATTTTTCCATTTGTGTTAGGATATAACCCACTGGTTAGATTATTTCTTATGTTTCTTTTCCCCTTTTTTAAGTTTTTGTTTGATTCTAGTTATTGTTAGTTTTCATCTAGGATGGGAATATCACGTGTGCATACACTTGTTATGACAGAAGATTATAGGTCCACCATTTGGGGTAGCCAATTGAGATTTATTTCTCACCCCCAATACATGCACCTCAGTGTTCATGCATACTTTATGTCTGCTTTCATGTTGTAAAATAGGTTTCGTGACTGTTGGGGATGAGGTCCAGTGTTGCTTGATTGAGGGGAGTCGATCATGTGGAGGCTCAAGATCAGGCTGGTGTAGTTTTAGCACCATGGATACGAAGTATGTGGTTTGGATCGATGTTGGTATTAGATTACATTGTATTTATTTTCAATTTATTTATTTTGTATATCTGGTCGGCCCTTTGGGCGACTAGCTATTTTATTCTTTTCATGCATTGATAGACTTTATGTTGCATTCCATTTATTACAGCATGATTATGTTTCATTTATTTGTTATGTGTACTCTGATATTGATCTCCATGTGTGAGTTTGGTTATTTTATATTGTTATTTTACTCTGACCATAGGGTATAGTCTCACAACTACACCTTATAGACCCTTGTCACCTGTCAATATCCTCTAGTGTTAAGGGAGGCATGTTTAAGGCCCTATGGCGAGCCAGATCAAGTGACGTGTTAGGTCAACCTAGGTTGGTTCGTTAGAAAATGGTATTAGAGGAGTTTTGGTTTTATGATTTGGGGAGTTGGTAGAAAGGTGGTTTAGGAATGTGTTGGAACTTGTGATGGATATCAGACTGGTGTGTCATAAACACCTTTGCCGATAGGAAGTCCAAGTTTCTAGGGAATGGGATTGCAGTTCTTGGTATTCATTTTTATGGACGCATGATTTCACCTAAAAAGATGCACTTTGGTTTGTGGAGTTATAGTTTATTCTAGTTTATGGATCTTGGTCCATAGTCAAGAGGCCAATACTCATGCATCATTCTAAGAATGTAGGATTCACATGACATATTCCTTTCAGTGGTGTTTTATATTTTATTTTGATGACAGGCCATGTGCATCATGTGGTGAGAGTTTCAGCTATGTTGGAGATGCGGTCACTCCATTGAGGGATTCATGGAGACCCATGTGGTTTGGTTCGGGATCTGAGTTCCCTTTTTTGAAGCCCTATTAGGGTAAATATTCCTGAGGAATCTTTTGTTTCGGGTCGAGATCCCCTAAGATGGTGGTTTCCAATAATTTGAAGGTTTTTGGTCCTTAAGAGGGAGTTATTCTTTCCATGTTTTATCTAGTGAGTCTTATGATGGGGTATATGTTCCTTCTATCCCTACTAGAAATATTATATATACCAACGGTTTTGGGAAACCGTTGGTATAGTTCACTAATTTGGACCTATACTAATAGTTTTCCCAAAACCATTGGTATAGGTCAATAACATGGAGCTATACCAACAGTTTTTGGAAAACCATGGGTATAGGTCCCCTCTATTCCAATGGTTTGTCCAAAACCATTGGTATAGGTCCTAAAATAAAATAACCTATACCAACGGTTCTTAAAACTGTTTCTATAGGTATATACCAACAGTTTTGAGAACCGTTGGTATATGTACATGTATTTTTAATGGAATCTTCTTACAGAGGACATTAGAAAAAATCAAAATTTAAAATACTTATGATAATATATATATATATATATATATATATATATGAAATTATGTTCACAAAAGTAAGTTAGGTTAGTGGTTAGGTCATTCAATCACAAACGGGAGGTGCTCGGATCAAAACCAACCAAAGGATTGTTTTTTGAATTACATATACCAAAGGTTTTATGGAACCTTTGGTATATATTTTCATATTACTTATACCAACGGTTTTGAAAACTGTTGGTATAGGTCTATACCAATGATTTTCCCCAAAACCATTACTATAGTCCTATCCCCACAGCTTACTTGGGAACGGTTCTCCAAACCATTGGTATAACCTTACCAATGGTTTGAAGGCCTATACCAACGGTTCCAAACCATTAGTATAGGGTATTTTTCTAGTAGTGTATCATCAATGAATTGGATGGGAACAAAATTTCTTCCTTGGTGGGTTCATTGAGGCTTTCTATCACCAGGATGTGGTTATACCTAAGTATGCTTGGTTTTTAAGAAGTAGAGTTCTAGGAGTGTTCACTTTGTCATGGATAGCTTGATAGGTAAGGTTTGGCTAGTCCCATGTCCCTAATCTTTTTTGGTTTCAATTTGGGTAGTTTGGTGAGAATCTGGTTAGGCATTTTTGGTTTTGGATCGAAACCCATGTGGAGGGTGGTAGGTGGTTTTTGGATACTTATTCTAATTTTGTTTGGACTTGACCTATGTGAGTGTAAGTCCTATTGTACACTCAAGGAATAAGGTAATGTAAACCTTGTGGTGGGGAGTGCACTATAGGCTATTATAGGTTGTGAGCCTTATTTAAGTAATTTTTTGATCGTATTTGTTGTGGGTTTTCATAATGGTGTTCAAGTGTGAGCGGTTTGGACATTTCTATCCATTGAGTTCAATGATAGACGTGGCATGGGTTTTGTGGTTTACCATTGGGATGATGGACGATGATAAGTATACACCTATGGTGGAGAGAATCAGATCAATTACAATAGAATGTCTCTTTTGTTGGAATAGAGTTGTGGATTCTGTAAGACCATTTGTTGGATGGTAAATACAAAATTAGCTACTCCAGTTCTTTGGGTAGATCATGGCTGCTATCTATTCATTTAGGCTTCCTAGGGAAAGAAGAATTTATGGAGGGGAGTTTTTGACGACCCATATTGTCATGGGTTGTGAAAATCAGGATAAATTTGAACTTTTTTTTTATATGAGTGTTTAGGAAATATTGGTAATTTCTACTATAATATGGTCTCATATAATTTTTTTGACTACTATATTGGTATAGGAATGGGGTGTTTACCCTAGGATAGAAGTTTGGTGGAAATCCAATTTATTTGAATTTCCAAGGAATATTTAATATTTAATTAATTAAATATTAATTTATTCACAAGTGTTCATTTATTCGTAATTTTTTAATGGATTTTCAGATTGATATTTTATATCTGCCATTGAGTTAGGAATGGGGGATTTTTCTTAGGTGAGGAATAACATTGTATCACATGCTGAGGTCGGGCCCGACCCCCGTTTTATTTTCCTTTCATTTTCTTTTTTCATTTTTTTGTTTTTTATTTATTATTATTTTTATTTGATTGTCACTTATTCCTATGGGGATTACTTCTATGAATATTAGAAAGGGAAATGGATATAATAGGGATATGGAGAATAGGAGGTGTTGTCACGGAGCTCTGGTTGCGCTAGATCATCATACAGTAGGTGCAGATCACATATCAGACTGAAGCGAAGGTGGTTTCTAGATAGTGGTAGGTTTGTTTTACGTTTTATTCTAAAAGTCAACATATAATTTTTTTAATCTTTTAACCACATTTTTGGGTTGTTTGGGAACCCTAGTGGGTCAATCTGGGAGTTTTAGTGAGAAACTAGGGAAATCGGTCCATTTTTTGGGTTTTTCGTTCACGAAACCCCTATATGTGACATGTAGTTTAGACAAATCATGTTGTGTGCCCTTTATGTTTAGTGAAGATGATGTTTTCAGGACTATATTACATGCATTGGGCTTAGGAATGTTATTTAGTGCTCGGCTAGACACCCTGTGTGGGGGGGTACTTGGTCATGTAAGGTACATGGAAGACCCCATGTGGAGTGCACACCATGTATGAGTGCATGACCTGGCATGGCACATCGTCAGGTACATGCGCAGGTACCAATGTGGCATTACATTCCATGTACTGGTGGTCCACGTCATGTACTTGGGCATTTACACATTGAGTGGGGCTGGGTATATGAGATATTAACCATATAAGAGTACACAACATGTAATAGGAGGAACACACCATGTACTTTGGGAAATTACACACTAACTGGAATGAGGAACATGAGCAGGGAGGACTTATGGGCTTACATGTCATGTACCCCAAGTGCACATCGTGTACTTTTTCTACCTCGGCCTATTTTTGTGTTTTCACCCCGAAGTCAGAATTGAACTTGTAATAAGTTCATTATTAGCATTTTTAAAAATAGATTTTGATGGTGATATCTGTTTGATGTTCAGAGACCGTCTAGATGGTGTTTTTTACTATGATATTTTAGTAAAATGATTTCTTTATGGTGGTTCCAAATTCCCCATGGGGGCTAGGTTGTTAGCTATGAGTCCCATGTGAGGGTGTGAGATCATTAATTGACCACGTCTTGTGGATGTCAGACAATTTGGTTTGAGGTTATTTGGGATGGATCCTAAAAGGTGGGATCGAGTAGTATCTCTAAGGAGATGTTTGTTGTCCCTATTTGTCAATACCAATTACTCTTGTTTAGAGATGTTGAGGTTTATCTCTTGGGATTGGGGACCAAATCTATCAAAGAATTTGGGGTATGATGAATACTTTTTTTATTGTTTGGGGCCAAAGCCTCATTTTATTATTAGAGCAAAGACCTCTTTTTGGCTGGGTAGAGGGAGACCCATTACATAGCCCGAAGGCCCAAGACCAAGTGGTCTAAAAACAAACCCTGAAATCCCATTTTTATGCCCAAACGACCCTTTGGTGAATAGTACTACTATAGTACCCAAGCTGCTACATTACCTACTATAGTGCCTCCTCTGCTACAGTCCCTGCTACGGGAACCCCTCATAGGGTTTCTTACTCTAGTTGTGTAATTTGGGCCAATTGAGGTTGTTTCTGTGGGAATGGATTGAGTTCTTTGGTGAATTAAGGGAGTACCATGGTAGATGTAGCTTTATGTTATGTCCCTAGAGACAGTGAGGGCCCAAAATAAGGGTTGACCTTAAGGTGGTCTGTGGAGATCCCATGTCCACTATTTTTTTGGATATTGAGATCCAAGGGAGTATAAGAGACCATTTTTTAATTGGTTGAGGGTGGATTGGTACTTCAAGTTCATCTGTTTGGATGGTGGGTTTGAGGTTGGATTGTACCATGTTCAGTTGGCCTTTGGACATAATGTTTGAGGTATTTTCTACATAGAACTATAGTTTGAGGGGGATACCCTTAAGATATATTAGATTATGCACTGGTCCAGAGTGTGATCTGGTTCTCTATGCCATTGTATGGTTGTTTTTAGATGGAAATAGGGTGCTATTGGATTATTTTGATGAGTAAAACCCCTATCCAGCTGAGTGTTAGCCCTAATAAGCATGTCTTCAGGATCATGAGATGTTGAGGCACTCATTCAATGGGTTTTGTGTACCATGGATCCTTTTCACTCATAGGTATGTGGATGCTTTTCACCCATATTTTTTGGTACCTGCGATAAATTTTGTTTGGTTCCATGATATTTCCCATGGGAAATTTTGTTTGGGTCCATTATGGTACACATGCGACATTTTTTTCATGTCTATAACTAGTGCCTGATTCATTCTATAGGACATTTGGGACCTACAGGTTTTCCAGTGGTTAGGAAATATGTTCTTTTCAACAGTTCATATTGTATTATCAATGTCTTAGTGCTTAGTAGATGTGCATTATTCATGTGGATGCCTATAGTTACACCCTAGGGTATGTCATTCATGATTTTTATGTTTATATGCCTTGTAGATCCTATGTAGATATTGTAGATGTGCAAGTTATTGTGTGGCTGGGTGATCCACATGCTACAAACCCTCTAGAATGTGCTAGAGTGGGAGTATATTTACCATGGGTGTCAATATAGAAAACGATGGTTGGATAATTTCTTGTGTTTTCTCTTTTCTGCTAGTGTATTTTTATGCCCTCTTCTATTAGTTTTCAGATATTCTTAGAATATCATGTGAAAGAACTTGTTATGAAAGTATATTATAGGTCCACCATTTGGGGTGGCCTACTAATATTTATTTCTCACCCAATATAAGTGCACCTCAGTGTGCATGAAAACTTTATTTTTTCTTTCAGGATGGATCATATGTTACACGATGGTTGTGGTCAAGGACTAGTGTTGCTGGATTGAGTAGAGTCACTCTTGTGGAGTCTCAAGATTGGTTGTTGCATCTCAATCATCATGGAGACTATGTATGTGGTTTGGATTAATGTTTTTAGTAGAGTCGATTATATTTATATTTATTTTTTTATTTTGTATATGTGGTCATCCTAGTGGGTGACTGGTTGTTGTATGTTTTTCATGATTTGAGAGTCTATATGCTTCATTCCATTTATTATAACATGCTTCTATTTTAGTTATTTATTATGTTTACTCTGATTTTGATCCCTATGTATGAGTTTGGTTATTTTTTACTATTATTACACTATGACTAGAGGGTATAGTCTCCCCATTTCACCTTATATACCCTCTCCGCCATTCGACAACCTCTAGTATTTGTGGAGTCATACTTAAGGCTTTGTGGTGAGCTATAACAGGTGATGTGTTTGGCTGACCCATGATTTTTCATTATAGTGATATTGTTATGTTCTCAATAATCAATGAAAAGATGCATTGACCTATCATTATTATTAATAAAAGGAATAGGTACACCCCATGGTGATGGACTCAGGTATATGAATCCATTTTCAAGATTTTCTTATAGTTTCTTCTTCAATTCCTATAACTCAATTGGGTCTATTCTATAAGGATTCTTTGACTTATACATAAAAAAGTATGATTTGAATTTAAAAATTAAAATTCACAATTCAATGTAATTCTAGACAAGTCTTTACGAAACACATCAATAAATTATCAAAAAATAGGTATATCTTCAATTTTGATTTTCTCCCTAATAATATTTGATAAATATCCATCATTAATAAGTATTAATACCCAAACAGTGGAAGAAATTTCTGTTGAATGTTCATGTTCATCCTCACCTATAAACGATCAGTGCTTTTTTTGGAATATCAAATGTGATTTCATTATTCTGTCAATTTATAAGGGATCTTTGTAGAAATAACTAACCAGTACTCAAAATCACATCAAATTATACTAAAGGAAGAATAATAATATTTTCATAGGGAACATTCTTAAAAAAATTAACAAGACATCCCTAACTCTGAAGTGGAGGATGAGTGTGCCTTAATACTCATGATCCACTTCAGCAATTGAGATTGAATATTCCCTTCCTTGTTCAAGGAGTGAGATCTTGGATTAGGGTATTGACTCAGATAATTCCTATGTTCCCCACTCATAAGACATTGAACTATTAGTGGTTTCTTAGGATTAACTTCATTTCCCTCCATTGAAATATTCATTTTTATTTGACTATTAGTTGCTTTATTCCCTTTTTCCATACCTAAAACATCTTCTCATTTCATTGAGACATTTTCATGGGTTATTCTTCCCAAATTATCAATTTTCAGGAAGCTTAATCTTATTTTCTCCATGTTCTTCATCAACTGAACTCCCATGAAACCACATTTTTTCTCTTATTATGTGTTTTAGGAAACTCACCCAAGTTGAGATTTTTTAACTATATATCGAGGTATCTGGTTAGGAATAATCAAAATATTTGACATTCTAGATCCCAGTTTATTTGCTTCCACATGAAGATGGTAGTTTCATTGGTCATCACATTTATTATTAACACAATTACTCCTGGTTCCATTAATTGACTAAATCCAATAACCTAGTGTGACTATCACACATAAATAATCATAATAAACAATCATATAATTATAAAAAATGTTCTTATAATGTTTTAAATTTGGAACCTTATTTAAACCCATGAAACTTTATGTTCATCACATATAACTATGTATTATCATTGGTTTTTATAGGTTCTATCCTATACTTCATCATAATGGTACATAAAGAGAATATGAATTAACCAAATCATATCCCCTAAGAGTGTCTAGCTAGGTGTGAACTCTTAGTCTGTGTCATCACGCACCAGTAAGGAATAATTAAATAAAAAATCCACCCCTTTTAGATTTATTAACCATAGGCGCATCTGTTCTGTAGTCGTATCTACTTTCCAATATCCATATAGGGATGAATTTTCTAGGAAAACCTCTCTTATTTTTTTACCATAACTAAGGATGTTCTCCAACACTTAGGTGTATCATAGGGGATCTCACTAAATTTTTCTAAACATAATCTCTAAAAATAACTAAACCACACTCTGATGCCAACTGAAGTGACCCAAGAGTAATGACCATAAATATTAAATCATTTTAGATGAATGTTCAATACATATCATAATTATACTTGCCTGATGACTGTAATGGTTTAGTGTATATGGATACTAGATACATAATTAACTTATTTTTTAAAATATATTGATATTTGTACACTTATAGACATATCATACTTAGAGTCTTCCATCCACACTTACGGAAGGGGAAACATCAGAAATGGTGAGATAAGATGTCCAATAAGGGTAAATAGAGAGATATCAACCATAAGAGATCATAAGATGATCATAAGGGTATGATAACATAATCAAGTGCATTTTATCAACATAAAAGATTCATACCTAGAAAATATTAGATCATAAGTCCAAAATAAAGTCATATATAGAAGAATGATTAATATGGGTATAAAATTAGTAAACATACTTAAATATTCATAACACATGCATGTGATGTCACAAGAATATAAAATCATAACCATGTTAATATAGCTATTCACAATCATTTCTGCTCATAATATTGTTAAAATATCTATAAGTGATCATAATAACACATGAAAATGTGATAATATCCTTTTTCAATCATTTCCACATATAATATTGTGAGCATAGCTAAAATAAATCATAATAACACATAAAAATGTTAACATATTAATTTTTAATCATGTCCATGCTTATAATCATCATATCATGAGATATCTATATCACACTACCTAATGCATTGGAGGTATATAACATATCAAACCATCATATAATCATAATTTATTTATATGTATCTCACTTGATGAAAGTACATTTAAAAATCACTAGAACATATCCTAATAGAAATAACCCTTTCATTTTTAAGTAAATGGGATCTTGTAAAGTAATATTTGAAGAAAATATTATTCATGATGGTGGGAAAACTCAATCATGCACTATACATTAAACTAAAGATTCAGTTCAAACATTTGGTAAAAAGTAACTTATTCATAAAATGATAATAAGATTCTTTTTAATTTTTTTATAAAAATTAAAATATGGGTAAAAATGAATTTAATTAATATTTGTAGAAAAATAAAAAAATTCTTGAATTTTTTTTAAATAAAACATGGATATGGAAGAAAATGATTCCTGACCAAAGAGGAAAAAAAGTTGACTTGTCTTAAAAACAAATTCGTAATCATATTATGTACCAAAGATATGAGAATGAAAGGAAAACATAAAAAAAATTAGAAATAATTATAGGAGAATAAAATATATTTTTATTAAAGGATAGACATCATACAATTTCTCTTGATGGAAATTTAATATAAACAATACCAAAAAGAAATTAGATTGTAACAAAAATGTCATATCTCAAGTCCCATATTACTTAATACACATTAAAACCTCCTATATAATAATTATTGATTTATTATAAATCTATTACAGAAAAATATTCATACATAAAATACTAATTATCATTAATTTTTAATTTCCATTTATCTTTTAAAAAAAAAATTCATGGTTAATATGAATATTCAGGTGATAATTGGTCTGTTTTCCATGCATGTTTTAGTTCGATGGTTCCGATACTTGCACCTTGATCATAGTAATATCATATCTAGAATATTAATCATTACATAAGTTTCATATTAATTCATTATATAAAAATTTATAACCATTCATATAAATTGGTGATGAAAAATGAATTACATCTGTTTGTGGAGATGGAACTTCGTACGTACGCAAGAGTGATGTTTTCAATTTTTTATGGATATAAAAAGAGAAACGTAATGTATAATTTTCCTTTAAAGAATTATTATTATATCATAAAAATCATATATATTCATTAAATATATTTATATTACCGTCCATGTAAATTGGAAATGAAAAATGAAACACAACACTTCATGGAGGTGGTAGTCCACACGTACACACAAGCAACGTTATCATTTTCCAATGCATTAGAGGGTAATAAGGTAAATAAGATTTTATAATTAAAGATATATAAATATTTCATAAATATAATATATAAACATTAAATTCATCATAATAACCATCCATGAGAAATGTGGATGGAAAATGAATCATATCACTACATGGTGGCGGTATTACATACGCACGAGGGATAGTTTAATTTACAATTTGATCAAAATGAGGTAAAAATGGATTTCCCATAATCATAATAATATTTAAATATATATAATATATAATAATATTTATGTTATTATTGATAAAATATATTCATAAAAATTATAATAAGAAATAAAGTTTGAAAGAGTCAGGTAAGATGATTATATCTTCTTTGAGATAACTCCTTTGGCTTATACATTAATCCATATTAGGATGGTCAGGGAGTAAGAAAAGGGGATCAATAATGCAATTATAGAATTTAGGAAGGTCTCTAGTTTTGTTTATTCTAATCTAGAAGGCTCAAATCATGTAAATAAGGGAGGAGAATTGGGTATTTTTTATAAGTGAGGGGAGTGGCACACATGGAATTACTCAAAATATTTAACTAATATAAAGTCACTTTATTGTGAAAGTGGAAACCAATATCCACAAATTATTAATTAATATAACATAATGTATTAATATATTTAAAAAATAATATTTATAAAAGTTTAAGAGGCATTTTTACCCTTATCTTTTAGCTTAACCCATGGTAAACCTTCTTTAACCCTAACCACGGTGACAATTTTTTCTCCTGTTTGTACCATTCATTATGAAAAAAATTATTTTTACCCAATTAAATTATATCAATTACGATGATTAAAATTATGGAATCCATTTTACAAGATTAAATTTCCATAATTGGTATAAATTCATTTTAAAATAACTTTGTAAAATGCAATAAAATCATTTTCAGTAAAAATCATTTTTAATCATAAAACCGAGTTTAACTTCATTCATTGACTTGTAAAAACTGTTAGATGAATGCTAAAATATTTATTCAATATATTATATGCACATATATTTAATATCATTCATAAATATATATTAATTTAGTTTATTACGATGAAAACACCTTGTTTATATAAAAAAAACTTTTCTAGAAAAACAAATCCTTTTTACCATGAAATGTTTTTATTTTAATTTAAAACCAACTGAAAACAAATAAATTCATTTATTACATATGTAAAAAACACTTTTTCATGATTTATTTACTTATATTCATATCCTCCAATCCAGTGGCCAGAATATAACTACCACACTAAATAATAATATTTCAATAGTATTTCACGTTTTATTTAAACTCACCATTACGTGTAAAGAAAGATATCAAGTAAATAGAATTTATTTAAAGAGTAATATATCATAAAATAATAGTGTTTTATAACATATTTAATGATTTTATCATAAGTTTCATTCAATGACTTTTCTTTATAAGTGTATTTGAAATGTGTGTATGAATGGTATGTTCCATGACACAAAAGGTTGATTCATGAATCAAATAATCATAACAATATTACCTGTAATGACTAAAAGAATCACACCATGAAAAAGTTTTGAGTGGATAAAAATAAAAATGTCTACTAAAGCACCACACCATGATACATAAGATCACATCATAATGATTTCTTGTAATTTTCTAGTAAAATTTTATGGGAATTTTCCATGTCGTGACACATCAAATCACATCATAAAGGAATCTGGAAAGATTTGAGTGTTTTTGTCTATAAATTTATTACATTATGAATTATATACCATGATACACTGGGTGAAATATTAAAAACCATTGATATTTAGGTTGTTCCATGACCTATATTGTAGTTCCTAAAAGTTATAGATAAATTGCGCCGTCATGCAATAAAGCATCAAGTCAGGCCATGGCCTTAGTTTTCTATAGGAATCGAATTAAGTTGATGATATGGTTTTTATTTAATGGTTTGTTATTTATATTAACAGTTACTAACCACTCATTCAAAATTAAATGATTAATATATATCTGTTAATTGATAAAAGGTATAGATTTAAATCAGAAGTTAATTGTTTCTTGAATTTTAGATATCAAATTCAAACATCCTCTGTTATTAGAGGATTTTATATACAAAATGAAAAACACATAATAGAAGGAATTATCTTGAATATCTAGAGGAATAGAGGATATAAATTTAAATATTATTTAATATATGGTTTTTTATTTGATGTGTATGAGGTAAATAATAATTTAAGATCATAACTAAAATCAAAGTAAAAAGTGCATGTCATTGATGAACTGGAATTAAATAGTTATAGCATTAAAGAGAACTCCATTTTTTTCTGGTGTTTTAACTTCATTTTAATTATTGTAATATCAATTTAAATGTTGAATCTATATTTATCCCTCCTGGAAATAGTATGTGGAAGATAGGAATAGGTTTTTGACCTTGGTGGAGTAGTGTTATTTTCTTAAATGTGTAATTATATACAAGTGAAATAGTGGTTAATCATAATATCAACACATCATTGATATGGAATCCTTGAAGTATCATTTTTTAGGTTAACTAAGTAATATTAGAGTGCTCATGATTTTTATATTTCTACATTATTTTTGTAATTAAAATAATTAGTTTTAGGGTGTCTTTTCCAATGTGAAGACAAGTTAAAATTAATTCAAAAGATAAGTTGAAATTTCAGTTAACCCTAATTCATCCCCTCGTAGGGTTTTTAGAAGGATAACTAGTTACAACATGGAAGAATCATAAACCATGTGTAATAATAAATTTATCTCAATCATGTAATCAAATGTTGTTTATATGATCTCAAAAGAGAGAGAAAACAAGACACATAATATGCATATTTTATTCAGAATTCATCCAATATTGAAGTACTTCTTTCATCCAAGAGCTCGATGCAGTAAATCTGTAACGACCCAAATTTTCATTAATGGAAATTCCTCTTGATCTAATTAAATGTCTCTGTATGTTTATATAAAATGTCAACTTATTTGGTTTTATGTTAAGAATTTTGACCATTGCTAATATAGCCATTGAACAGGGATCACATGATTAGTATAAATATAGGGAATTAACAAATACAATTTACTCAGACAAAAGAAGCGATGGCCTCATCCAGAAGAATTGCTCCATACGAAGCCCATTTTTCGGAGCTTGGAAAAGAGGTGGCGTCCTTGGGCTTCGCTCTTGACTAAGCCCAAGCTGAGCTTCATCATTTCAAGCTCGAACGGGACCGTGTACGGGAAAAGTGGAAGTTTATAGAGATTACCACTCGAGCAATGTTATATGAGCCACCACAAGAGCCTGTCACCATCGCACACCTTACCCTTAGGTCTTTTGTGGCTGTTTTAAGGGGTTATGTAACAAATATATAGTACTATGTTCATGTACATTATTTATTTGGATATAATAATGTATATACGTTCTTGCCATCATTGATACATTGTAAGTAGTTTTTAAAGTACTAATAGTGTTTTTAGTTATTATTTTATTAAGAATTATATTTTTTAAAAATTAAGGGATTTTTGAATTAAATATTATTTTAATAAATTATTATTATTATTATTAAATTAATTTTTATTAAATATAAATAATATTATAATTTTATGAATGCAATTATAATTTTTATTAAGGTTTGAAAGCCATTTCTGTCAAAACCTGTGAATTTTCAATAAATGTTGGTTTTTATTTTAAAAGTAAAAATTAACATATTTAGAAAATTATTTAGATAAAATAAATTTTATTTCTAGAATCAGGACGTCAAAATTATCCAATGGTGAATTTTTCATAATTTTCCGAGACAGTCAAATTTTTGGGTAAAAATTAAATATCATTTAAATATATAATGTGTTTTATGGCATCATAATGACCCAATAGTGAAGTAATAAAATACTATAATATTTATGTTTGGCCAATATATGTTTTAAAATTAATATAATGTGATTTTTGGTTTGTTTGACTAACTTTTCGAAGCAATAATGGACCCCTCAAGACTTATTAAACACCTTGTCTTTTTAAATTAATTTTCATGGGAGTGTGACACACCTCCACATAAGCAACCCTATTATTTTACGAATTTAGGACTTTGGAATTATAAAATATTATTTTCCTCTCCCCTTTTCCAAAAACTATGGGCAAAAACCATGGGATAGTTTGTGGTTTGGATTAATTTAATGTAAGGGGACCCAAACCTAAATAATAAAGAATTCCCTCACCTTTCCTATATAAACCCACCCAAGCTCCCACTTCCTCCTCACTCAAAGCCTTTGGAGTTTTTCAAACCTCTGACCTACTCTCTCTAGAATCCTCCTAAGGTGCCCCAAGCTCCCAATAATCCTCTCACAAGCCTCTCTCTAGCCTCTGGAAGCACACTTCCAAGTAAGGGTTTTTTTCTTCCTTTCTCAGTTTTGTCCAATTTTCTTTAAGTTGTTTTTCCATTTTAATTTCAATCATGAATGTTGGGGTATGGTTTTTCACCTCCTTCATACTGCAATATTTATGTTTTAATGATGGGAGACCCTTTCTCTCTCATTAAATTCCTCCCATGTACACCCGTTACTATGCCGAAATTCCGAAAGTAACTTCTCTCTCCTCATTTACATTCAAGCAATAATTTTGTATCATGAATCTAAATTCCATTACAATTGTTAGGAAATGTGTCTATATGACCTAATTACTTTACATTACATGTAAATATGATGAGGAACCCCTTTCTCTCTCATCAACCATTTTTATGAATTCTTATGTCATGCCGTTACGCTGCCGAAATCGCACCGATTTTCTAAGCCAATTCCATTCTGTAGTGAATACCATGCCCATTTCTCCATCAAGGGTATTAACCTTTATTAAAATTTACTTATTGATTATAAATTTTCATGTATTAAT
Source organism: Viscum album (assembly GCA_963277665.1). Classification (NCBI taxonomy): domain Eukaryota; kingdom Viridiplantae; phylum Streptophyta; class Magnoliopsida; order Santalales; family Viscaceae; genus Viscum; species Viscum album. The sequence goes on from OY728157.1 coordinate 1,783,599,239, forward strand.
TCCACATTCCTTTATCATGGAATAAATTATTCTGTTTTATGAATCCATGTTTTATGATCCATGTGGCACACTTATGCATGAAATGAAATGTTTAAGAAGGGTGTGCCCTTATAGCACTCCAATGCATTGGGTAAAGTATAGTATCATGATACGTCATGTGCAATGATTGTTGACTCATGATAATTCAAGTGAAATTAGGGTTTACTCATGTTTCATGTGCAATGAGTATTTACTCATGCTCCATGTGCAATGAGCCTTGGCTCATGCTAATTCCATGTTAAGTGTTGTTGCTACATTTCCATGTGTATGATTATCATGCTTTATCATGCCTTTATGTTCATGTTTCTCTTGTCCTCTATTGATATGCCTAATGTCTAACATGTATTGTACTCCTCATGTTATTCCATGTGTATTCCCTTATTGGTATTTATACCTCACCCTTTTCTTATGCATGTCCTCAGGTTATCCCATGCAATGCTAAGTACGAGGGAATGTAGTGGTCAAGTAAAGGAAGTTTTCAATAAATATGTTGTATTTCATGTTTCAAGTTTTTATGTAATGATCGTAATCCCCAATGACACTAAACCTCTCGAACTTCTTTTTTTGTATCAAGTGAAGTTTTATGTAATAAATCATGTTTAGGTTGTAATAAAAAACAGGGTTGTCATTGTTGGTATCAGAGGATAGGTTTAGTTATTTTTGGGATTAGGATTAGAAAACCCTAGTAAATCCTTAGAGACTAGAATAAGTATAATAAAAACATCCCTAAGTTTTGGTAAGTACTGATTAAGTGGTTTATCAAGAAAATACATCCATGTCTGGATACGAGTAGGTAGAGGCGGCTCTGGCACAGATGTATCCTAGGGGTAAAACCCAAAAACACCGCTTTGAGATAGACTCGAACGGGATCTGGTGCACGACAACGGGCCTTGCTGCACTCTTGGTTACGACACTCCCGAGGGATATGTTTTGATAAATTCACAAGCTTAGTATGAACCCTTATTAATGGAGTTAAAAAAAATGCCCCTAAGAATTTATGTTAGAAAGTAGATCATGAAAAGCCTAGATTGAAGCCTATAGACTCATGAGTTAAGGAAATAAAAGTTTATTTATAAGTCATAAACTTTTGTCTTTGGATTACCCTTTATGTGTTACCCCTAACTTTCCTTTTATTCTAGCCAATGGATAGTAATAGGAGGACTCGGGCTAACAACCGATGTGAAGATTAGTGTGATGACTGTACTAATGAGATGCCCAATCCAATGGGAGAGGGAATCATGAACTTTGTCATGCTTCTCTCTTAGATAACTCAAGTTTTGAATAGAAACATGGGTCAAGAGGAATGTTCAACGCCCCCTAAGAAAGAACAAGTCACTATCGAGAGCTTCATGAGACAAAGGCCTCCTACTTTTAGTGGATCATCTGATCCCACGATCGTTGAACAATGGATCAACTCCATTGAAAAGATCTTCTTAATCCTTCAATGTTATGAACAAGAGAAGGTTCTACTAGTGGATTATCGTATGGAGGGTGAAGCTGATCAATGGTGGACGTTGATCAAAAATATGAAGCCTGAGGAGGAGATCGAGGTGTTGGAATAAAAGGATTTCCAAAAGATGTTTTTCGATAAATATTTTCCGCGCACCCTCCAGCTTAAGATGGAAAGGGACATCCTTTCCCTCAAGAAAAAATACAAAGAATCTATAGGAGCATACGAGGAAAAATTCATAAGGATTGCATGATACGCTTCCAACTTTTTTGTTACCCCTGAATGCAAAGTTAACCGCTTCTTTGGTGGGCTGAAGCCTAACCTGCAGAAATCATTAGCGATCTGTGACTTCGACAGCTATGAGGAAATTTTCCGATGTGACCTTAAGGTCAAAATAGAGATCAGAGAATCATAGGGGTATCATGGGGATAAGAATCATAAGGTTTAATTCAATGCTGGTGGTCTGATGGATAAATTCAACAGGGCTAAGAAGATCCAACACCCCACTTTATAAAAGTGCGGAAAGAAGCACCCTGGAAATTGCCTTAAGGGGACGAGGAAATGCTTCAGGTGTGGAAGAGAAGGTCACCTAGCTGTTAACTGTCGGCAAGAAAGACCTGTGGCTGCGACAGAGGAGAGGAATGCTCCATTCAAACCTCAATGCATTGTTCAATGCTACAAATGAAAAGAACCGGGGCATTTTTCAAATCAGTGCCCTAATCTAAGGGTTTTCGGAGGCAACCAACAACCTCCAAGGCAGAAAGGAAGAGCTTTTTCCATAACTTCTGCCGAAGTGAACCCCAAAAACTAAGTGGTGAGAGGTATGATAGTTATTCATTCAAGAATAGCGAGCGTACTTTTTGATTCAGGTTCTACGCATTCTTTTATATCTCTAAAGTTTAGTAGAAAAATCCAAGCACCACCACAAATCATGGAAGTGAAGATTTCGGTGAGTATGAAAAATGGGGAAATAATTGCATCCCATGAATATAAGTCCTCCCATGTTTTAATATGTGGATTGAATTTCCTGTAGAACCTCGTCATACTTCCTCTGGTGGCATTTGATGCAATTCTTGGCATGGATTGACTTTCCTTATATAAAGCCAACATAAATTGTCAGGAGAGGGAAATAACACTCCATATAGGGAATCGACCCCCGATTCTTTACAAGTGTAAGGAGGAAGATGAATCTCCTTTAGCTCCATCATCTCAAGCATGGATATTACTTCCCTATGAGCACACGTATCTAGCTCAGATGATTGAGTCCAAGGAAGAAACCATCCTTGAAGAAATGCCTATTGTGATGGAATTCACTGAAGTGTTTCCCAAGGAACTGTCTGGTCTTCCTCCCAGAAGAGATGTTGAATTCTCAATTGAACTTATACCCGGGGCATTACCAATATCCAAGAATCCATGTAGAATGGTTGTTTTAGAGCTTGAAGAGCTGAAGAAACAACTATAGGAGAATCTGGATAAAGGATTTTATGCCCAAGTGCTTCACCATGGGGTGCACCATTCCTCTTCATCAAGAAGAAGAACGGGTCAATGCGGCTTTGCATCGATTATCGTGAACTTAACAAAATCATGATAAAGAACATGTATCCTCTCCCAAAAATTGATGACTTATTCGATCAGCTGTGTGGAGCAAAATACTTCTCAAAGGTAGACTTGCAGTCGGGAGATTATAAATTAAGGGTGAAGAAGGAAGATATCCCCAAGACTGCTTTTCGCACAAGATACGGGCACTATGAATTCATAATAATTCCATTAAGACTCACTAATGCTCCATAAATCTTCATGTACTTGATGGATAGAGTCTTTAGATATTACCTCAACAAATTTGTGGTAGTCTTTATAGATGATATTATAATATACTTCAAAACCAAGGAGGATCATGAGGAGCATTTATGAACTGTACTAGAGACTTTGCACAAGGAGAAGATCTATTCAAAGTACAACAAGTGTGAGTTCTAGTTTAAGGAGGTCTCATTCTTGGGCCATATCATCACAAGCAATGGGATATCTGTGGATCCCTCCAAAACAGATACAATTGAGGGATGGCTGAGGCCAACATCGGTAAAAGATATCCATAGCTTCTTGGGGTCAGCTGGATATTATCGACGATTTGTGAGGAATTTCTCACGATTGTCCAACCCTCTTACCAAGCTAACTCGGAAGGGAGTAAAGTTTTCTTGGAGTGATGAATGAGAAGAAATATTCGAGTTGAAAATGAGGCTTATCACTGTGCCCGTTCTCACTTTACCCATAAGTGGGGAACTTTTTGTGGTATTCAGTGATGCTTTGAAGAAGGTCTTAGGTTGTGTGATGATGCAGAATGATAAAGTGATATCCTATGCTTCAAGGCAGTTGAAAATCCATGATAGAAACTATCCAATGCATGATCTGGAGTAGGCAACAGTGATATTTGCCTTCAAAATATGGCGACATTATCTCTGTGGGGAGAAATGTGAGATATATACTGACCACAAGAGTCTTAAATATATATTCACATAGAAATAGCTTAATTTGTGCCAGAGAAGATGGATAGATCTCATCAATGATTATGAATATTCAATACATTACCACCCTGGGAAAGCGAACAAGGTGGCAGATGCCCTAAGTAGAAAAGACCCAGTAATTCTATCAATGATGAGAATTTAGAAAAATCCAATCTTCTTAGACTTGATGAAGATAGACATGAGAATCATAAAGAAGGGAACATCATCAATCCTTTCACAAATTATTGCTTAACCGTATCTTTTGGACAGGTTAAAGTATGCTCAACAAGATGATATGGGAATTTAGGAAAAAGTGGAAGCTATCAAAAAAGGGAAATCCTCGGAGTTTAATGTTAATGAAGAAAGAATTGTGCGATTTGGGAAAAGACTATGTGTTCCATTGAGTCCGGAGCTGAAGAAGGAACTTTTGGAAGATGCACATAGTTAAAATTTCTCTATTCACCCAGGGTGCACAAAGATGTATCGAGATCTCCGAGAAAACTTTTGGTGGGATAATATGAAGAAAGAGATCACTGAATATACACCAAAGTGCCTGGTATATCATCAAGTGAAGGCATAGAGGAAGAAGTCTAAGGGGATGATGCAACCATTTCCCATACCAGAACGGAAATGGGAGAACATCACCATGGACTTTGTCACCGAACTTCCAAAACATCCAAAGGTAACAATGGAATCTGGGTTGTTGTGGATCATCTTACAAAGACTGCACACTTCATTGCTATTTGGGAGGATTTCTCTTTGGATCAACTAGCACAGATATATATCCAGAAAGTGGTAAGGTTTCATGGAGTACCACTATCTATTGTGTCTGACCGAGATCCAAGATTCACCTCTAAGTTTTGGAAGAGTCTTCAACATGCTCGGAATACTGAACTGAACTTCAGTAGGGCCTATCATCCTCAAACTGATGGCCAATCAGAGCGGACTATCCAAACACTTGAGGAAATTTTGAGAACATGCTCAATGGACTTTAAAGGAGGATGGGATCAATATCTTCATTTGGTTGAGTTCTCTTATAATAACAGTTTCCACTCAAGCATCCAAATGGCACCATATGATGCCCTTTATGGGAAAAGGTGTAGAACACTGGCGTGTCGGGATGAGGTCGGTGAACGTAAGCTGCTTGGACAAGAAATGGTCGAAGAAATGGTGGAGAAGTTGAAAACCATTCAACAGCATATCATGGCAGCCCAGAGTCGACAGAAGAGTTATGCAAATAACCATCGACGAGACATTGAGTTTAAAGTTGGAGACCTGGGGTTTCTACGCATATCTGCGTCAAAGAAGGTCACGAGGTTTGGAAATAAAGGGAAGTTAAGTCCAAGGTACACTCCCCCCTTTGAGATTCTTGATCGTGTCGGGGCTGTGGCTTATCAACTAGCACTTCCACCTACCATGGCCAAATTACATGATGTCTTTCATGTATCCCTCTTAAGGAAGTACATAATGGACCCTTCACATGTACTCTCTTCTGAGGTGGTACAATTGGAAGATGATATTTCTTATGAGAAGCAACCAGTGAAGATCTTAGATTGTAGAAAAAAAGTTCTACGAAATATGATAATGCCCCTGGTCAAGGTGTTGTGGAGAAACCACAAGTTTGAAGAAGCGCCTTATGAATCAGGGGAAATGATGAAGCTGAGTTACCCACTTCTATTTTAGTGTGGGAAAAGGAAAATTTAGAGGGAGAAATTTCTTAAGGGGGGAATATTGTACCGACCCAAAATTTCATTAATGGAAATTCCTCTTGACCTAATTAAATGTCTCTGCATGTTTATATAAAATTTCAACTTCTTTGGTTTTATGTTAAGAATTTTGACCATTGATAATATAGCCGTTGATAAGTGATCACATTATTAGTATAAATATAGGGCTTTAACAAATCCAATTTACTCAGAAAAAAGAAGCGATGACCTCATCCAGTAGAATTGCTCCATACGAAGCCCATTTGTCGGAGCTCGGAAAAGAAGTGGCGTCCTTGGGCTTCGCTCTTGACCAAGCCCAGGTTGAGCTTCATCTTGTCAAGCTCGAACGAGACCATCTACGGGAAAAGTAGAAGTTGATAGAGATTACCACTAGAGAAATTTTATCCGAGCCACCCCAAGAGTCTGTCACCATCACACACCTTACCCCTAGTTCTTATGCGGCTATTTTAAGGGGTTATGTAACAAATCGATAGTACTATGTTCATGTACATTATTTTTTTGTATATAATAATGTATATATGTTCTTGTCATCATTCATACATTGTAAGTAGTTTTTAAAGTACAAATAGTGTTTTTAGTTATTATTTAAATAAGAATTCTATTTTTTTAAATTAATGGATTTTTGAATTAAATAATATTTTAATAAAATATTATTATTATTATTAAATTAATTTTTTTTAAATATAAATGATCTTGTAATTTTATGAATGCAATTATAATTTTTATTAAGGTTTGAAAGCCATTTATGTCAAAACCCGTGAATTTTCGATAAATGTCGGTTTTTATTTTAAAAGTGAAAATTAACATATTTAGAAAATTATTTTGATAAAATAAATGTTATTTCTAGAATCAAGATGATGAAATTATCCAATGGTGAATTTTTCATAATTTTCTGAGACAGTCAAATTTGTGGGTAAAAATTAAATACCGTTTAAATATATAATGTGTTTTATGATGTCATAATCACCCAATAGTGATGTAATAAAATACTATAATCTTTATATTCGGCCAATATATGTTTTACCATTAAAATAATGTGATTTTGGGTTTCTTTGACTTACTTTTCAAAGCATTAATGGACCCCTCAAGACTTATTAAACACCTTGTCTTTTTAAATTAATTTCCATGGGAGTGTGACTCACCTCCACATAAGAAAACCTATTATTTTAAGAATTTTGGACTTTGGCCTTATAAAATATTATTTTCCTCTTCCCTTTCCCAAAAACCATGGGATGGTTTGTGGTTTGGATCAATTAATGTAAGGGGACCCAAACCTAAATAATAAAGAATTCCCTCGCCTTTCCTATATAAACCCACCCAAGATCCCACTTCCTCCTCACTCAAAGCCTTTCGAGTTTGTAAACCTCTTCCCTACTCTCTCTAGAATCTTTCCAAGGTTCACCAAGCCCCCAAGAAGCTTCTCACAAGCCTCTCTCTAGCCTTTGGAAGCACACTTCCAAGTAAAGGTTTTTTCTTCCTTTCTCATTTTTGTCCAATTTTCTTTAAGTTGTTTTTCCCTTTTAATTTCAATTATGAATGTTGGGGTATGGTTTCGCACCTCCCTCATACTTCCCTCTTTATATTTTAATGATGGTAGATCCTTTCTATCTTATTAAATTCCTCCCATGTACACCCGTTACTATGCCGAAATTCCGAAAGGAACTTCTCTCTCCTCATTTACATTCAAGCAATACTTTTGTATCATGAATATAAATTCCATTAAAATTGTTGAGACATGTATCTATATGACCTACTTACTGTCCATTACATTTAAATATGATGAGGAACCCATTTATCTCTCATCAACCATTTTTATGAATTCTTATGTCACGCCGTTATGCTGCCAAAATCACACCGATTTTCTAAGCCAATGCCATTGTGTTGTGAATACCATGCCCATTTATCCATAAAGGGTATTCACCTTTATGAACATTTACTTATTGATTATAAATTTTCATGTATAAATTACACATTTCTTTATCGTGGAATAAATGATTATGTTTTATGAATCCATGTTTTATGATCCATGTGGCACACTTATGCTTGAAATGAAATGTTTAAGAAGGGTGCGCCCTTATAACGCTCCAATGCATTGGGTAAAGTATAGTATCATGATAAGTCATGTGCAATGAGTGTTGACTCATGCTAATTCAAGTGCAATGAGGTTTTACTTGTTCTTCATGTTCAATGAGGATTTACTCATGCTCCATGTGCAATGAGCCTTGGCTCATGCTAATTCCATGTTAAGTGTTGTTGCCACATTTCCATGTTATGATTATCATGCTTTATCATGCCTTTATGTTCATGTTTCTCTTGTTCTCTATTGATATGCCTAATGTCTAACATGTATTTTACTCCTCATGTTATTCCATGTGTATTCCCTTACTGGGCTTTATTTCTCACCCTTTTCTTATGCATGTCCTCAGGTTATCCCATGCAATGCTAAGTACGAGGGAATATAGTGGTCATGTAAAGGAAGTTTTCAATAAAGACGTTGTATTTCATGTTTCATGTTTTTATGTAATGATCCTAAGCCCCAAAGACACTAAACCACTCGATATTCTTTGTTGTATTAAGTGAAGTTTTATGTAATAAATCATGTATAAGTTTTAATAAAAAGCATGGTTGTCATAAAATCCTTGATCCATTTCTTGAAAAAATATTCAATATCCTATATTAAATTAATTTTTCACTTACGAAATCTTGTAAAATTACAATTCTTATAAAATAAATAGTTATCATCATATACCCTTCAAAGTAAATGATTTGACCTATATAACATTAATACCCTAGGTGAACTCTAAATTTGGTGTCTTGAAACCCATCAAGCATTCTAGCAGTTTCTTTTCCAATGGATAATATTTATATAATGAATGCACTACCCGTATTTCCTTTTAATCATATTAGTGGGTGTTGTGTACTCTCCGTGACATTTTTTCTTATCTCTATGGAATGTTTTTACACTTATCCTTCTATATCATTATAATGGTAGTTGATATTGGACCTTCCACATCCCTCTCACCTATATTTAACATATTGAGGGGATTAGAAATATTTTTTTTGAACTAAATTATATAATAATTCATAATAAACTGTAAAAAACATTCTTACAGTGATTGAAAAATGAAGTCCATGGCCATATCGAGTCTAATTTTTGAACTCCATCTCTCTAAGTTGTTAAAGTACACAATCATATTGATAATATGAGTTGAAGATGAGGTTCCTTCCACCATTTTATATTGAAATAGATCCTTATACACCTCATACCTATTATTTCTTGATTTATCTTGATAGATTATTTTCATGTTTTCTATCATATTATAATTATCCATAATTTCAGGTTGTTTTTAAAAATTTGATTACATGGTCACTAACACGAGTGTAGAGACTTCCATTGAATCCTTCAGATTCCTTTCATAGGAATCTATCAAAATTTGTTGAAAGATTATACTATTCTGTTTCTTAATAAGGGGTTCTTCCAACACATAGAATTTTCCATCTCAATTAAGAACTATTATTATGTTTCACTACTATTCAAGGGAATTAATAGAATTCAGTTTTTAATTATCCAACATTGATCTCAAGGTTAAAATAAATGATGATGATTCCATTATCTATAATAAAATATTTTATCATATGAGTATCATGTTTTATATTCATTTAACAACGGATTTTATTAAAAGTACCCTCATTAAAAATAATGACCATATAGATCATATCCATTTTGTGAGTCAAGACCCATATCACCTCATGACTTACATCATGTATCATGTAAATAATCCATTACTATATCTAGTAGAAACCAATTTCCAATCAAATCATATATGAATCTTGGATAGTTGAGTGGATAACTCTTTATCCAAATCCATCATATGGATATAAAATCAATTATATTCCCCCAGTATCTCAACTTCTAGGTTTTTCCAAATAAGTGTAACCCAAATAAAACACCATGAATAGGGAAGCTAACCATTAGAATAACCATATTACTTGCTTTCCTTACACAAGATAATATATGATATCCTAACTTTTAGAGTCACACATACCAAATGATTGAGGTCTTAATAAGTGTTTCTTTATAAGGAATCACACACTAGTATTTTTAGGTTTTTATATCATTATATTATATCATATTATTCCCTTTATTTGTTGTTTATTATAATGATTTAGTTTTAGAATCCATATTCCCACTGCTAAATTAATATTTTCAAACCATATTAACATGTAACTCTTTACACAACCCATTGTTTATGTTAGTAACCCAAAAATATAAGTCAAGTATATTTACATATATCCAAATGAATCCTATGGATAAGGTACATGAAATTTTCATTTAATGGTTTAGAAGTATATGAGATAGATAATCTTCACTTAAGTAATCGTAGAGACACATATATCCAACCCTCACCTTCCTAGAATAAGGCATAAGCCTCTAGAAAAGCGGGAAGTCCGACCCTATATGCTACTACCTATGGATGATTTACTAAAGATAAACTCACATGAATCATAACTATATAACATAATATGTATAAAATATATTAAAAAAAAGATTAAGCTAATAAATTTGATTACAAACCGAGGTTAAGGTAGATGAAAGTAAATCATATGTTGTCATACCTAGCATGATATTGAAATTTATAAAAAGAAATTTATCAAATAAATTAAAGCATACAAAATATTCAAATTTCATAAACAATTTATTAATATGAATATTCTAAAAGAATAAATAAATAACTTTTTTATTTATTTTCCAAACCTGATATATTCATTTCTGAACATTTCCAAGATTTAAAATTACAAACCCTTCATAATTCATTATGAGCATTCCATAATTATATAAATATAAAAAACTTATATTTATTCTCAATATAAACTCATTCTTATTAGTCATTATATGGAATTTACTTCAAATATATGATATTTCATCAAATATAAACATTTCACATTTTAATTTTCGTTATGTAAACATTTTACATAATGTAAATATCACATATTACTATTATTTAATAATTTGATAAAATAATAAATCAAAATTCATTTTATATGATTTAAATAACAACTTTAAATAATTCTATTTTAATTAAAATCATTTAAATTAAAAATTATTAAAAAATGAAAATATTAAATATAAAAAACATTTTATTTTTCCTTATTTTTGTAATTTATAAACCCTTTATGAATAAATATTATAATTTCCATATAAATAATTTATATTTAAATTATAATTCATGATTCACTATTTTTAAATTGTATTTTAACAAAAATACTTAATATTATGGAATATTTATTAAAAAAATATTTCATAAACATTAAATTCAAAAATTATAAACATTTTATAAATAATTAATTTATAAACACTTTTAAAAATTAATATATATCAAAAAATACATTTTATTATAATTTATAAAGAATTTATAAATTATAGATTTAAATTCATAATTGAATTAAAAAATTCCTTTAAAAAATATATTTAATGATATTGGACTAATCACATGATATGAGGGATAAAATGTGACATATAAAACATTCATGTTTTATTTTTCATAATTTATGACTAATAATCCAATTATTGATATGATTTCTATATATAAGGTTTTTCCAGTTTTGCAGAAATGGAAAAAACATATATATTGGAAAAAAACCTTACACATCATTGTAAAAATCCTTATGTATATATTGTATTATATGATTCAAGTCTATATTATAAATACGATACTATTTTATGTTTTTTAAACTATGAAACAACACTACCACTGAATATGATACCTTGAAGTCATACGCTATATCTAATGTAAAACTAGAGGATTTTTACTGAGTTTTAGGTTATGATTTTCCATATCATAAGACGTGAATCAATCAAGTAGAACATATTCTAAATTTATTTTTGATCAGGAATAAGAAAATTAAACTATTTAAAAAACCATCATTTTTCAAATGATTTCATGTATCAAAAATCATGGAATGGAACTGATACCACTGTAAGGTTTCTAAGGTATTATTAACAATTAATCAAATCAATGTATGTGGATAGAAACCATGAAATCTAAGAACACAATGCCATTAAAATTGAAATATTATGAAACTAGAAATGAAGAATATGTACCTTACACTATAAAATGCGACTTCTATAGTCGGCATTCAATGTTTGATGAATACTATTAATGAAATATTGAAAGGATGTTCCCTATAGGGTTTATCCAAAAGTTTTTTTAAATCCCTCAAATACTTTGAGAAAGACCTTATATCCTTCATGTCATGATAGTACCTAAAAATCTATGAAGGAAGAAATATGAGAGCTTCAACAGGGGAGTGTTTCAATGAGATATCTATAAATTAAATATCACACATAGATTCATAGTTATTTGTCCTTTATATATGATATGAGGATGACCCCAAATAAATGGATTTACTCATACATTTCATAAATGTTATAGTAATTCCTTCAGATACATACCATGTAAACCATGACCATTAACCCCCTCATATTTTTTAATGATACCTTATGTGTTAGGGAGACCTGAACATCAACACATTAATGTTCGGATGGATGAGTGAGTCACAATAGTGCCAAATGAATTAAAAAATTTGATTCGTGGTACTATAAATCAACCATATCATACAATATGACGTTCTTATGTAGTCAATATATGATATCTTATATCATAAAACATGCCATTACCACATGCTTAAATATTAACATCTTTCTATGTGTTTTGTCATACTATAAAATATACCACAGTTTACTATATGTTATCTGTATTTAGGAAATATTCCTTTCAAAACCTATATCATCTCTTATGAAATAGTCAAATGTATCCTATTCATAATGGATTTAGGGAATATCTATTTTAATCACTCACTTTCACTAAAGACTCACAGACTTAGTGACATTTCACCTTATATTATATCATATAAAATAACTTGTAAAACCTTATCGAAAAAACCGTTTAGATATATTCTAAAAAACTTTTGGAAATATATCATTAAATTCACAATGTATCACATTATATACAATACATTGTTAATAACCCATCCAAAAATCTTTTGGATCAAACTCAATGCATAAACACAACTTAAGTTTCATTGGGATCTAGTGTGATCTCCATCAGACACATGTATCTCTATAACTATATCTTACTGCTACATTATATAAAAGTGTTCATTTTCATACGATACCTTTTTCCAAGAGAGTGATTAAACATGGGATTTGATGTATTTCAATCCCATGTATACAACTTATACTTTATCAATATTTTTAGTATAGACCAACCAAGTCAACGAATACATCACATGTCATTCACCTTTATGGATGAGCATAACAGATGCCCCTCCCCCAAATAAAAAAGTAAATCATATACACCATATATGTATGGATTTAAACTTCCTTAATCTATCTCAATTGAGGTCTCATATTTCATTTTTGTTATATGAGAGGAAAAATTCCACCTTGTTTAAGATCCAACTGATGATATGACAAAAAACATACCTAATAACCCTTTGATTAACGAAGCCTCATGTCTTATATATGAAAGGTATCAAATTAATAAGGTTCTCATGCTAGGAATCATTCCAACCCTAGGTATTGGGGACTCCAAATATGATCCATGCACCCCCATTATCCCAAATACATAGTGTATGAAAATATGTGATATATTTTTTAGTTTATCCAATGCACAAAATTCATTTTGTGCCTCATTAGCATATTCTATATTATAAAAAATGGATCATATTCATGCCAACCTTAAATTTTTTTCATAACCTATAATACTATATGACAAAAATTAGTTAGGGATAACTCAATGTTTTACTTTGAGTGGTCAATTATCATTTCACTTCATAATACATATATCCATATATATATATATGTGTGTAATAAATGTGAAAGAATGATAAAGCGAAGATTTCATTTTTTAATAACATGATATATTTTACATTCCTAAAACCCTTTACGAATACATAAAAAATGATACATAATAACCTGTCTAACATATCATTTATGTTAGACAACCAGATCATCTATTTCTTTACTACACTTTTAAGGGTTTTGTTAAACTCCTTACATCTCTATAAAATCACTAACACATCAATATGTGACCATCTGATAAAACCCTCCCACTAAACTCTTTAGTGAGTAAAATTTATGAATAAATATGGTTCTAATAATGGTGAGATTTAAGAATTATATTTATAATTTTCAACTACTTGGATATATTTAATATTCTTAACTCTAAAATACCCAATGTTATAATGTTAATAAATTTTGTTTTCTATAGAGATCCCTTTCTAAGTACATAATCATCATTATTCTACATCAATATTCCTTTTAAACCTCTTAGTGACTAATATAACTATTTACATTATTACTTTACTAAAAAATTCTAAATTCTTTTAGGATATTAAGTGACATTCAGTTATATTTGTGACTTGTATAACATTTTATTTATTAAATATGAACATAACAAAGTCCAAAAATACTCCTTCTAGCCTCATAAACACTATATCCTCTTCATAATATCATGTTATGATATAAAAAATCTTTTATTTTAAGAAACAACACTTATTTCCTCATTGTAAGAATATTTAACAAATAAACTACTGTATATATATCATATATGTTGTTATATGTGTTTGGATCATTTAATTAAAAAAAAGATAATTCTTTAAAATATTACACTGATCATGGTGGAATCTCAATTACTCATATTTTAACAAAAAATTGGATACACACTTCTCTCTCAGAAAAAACATTTTTACTCCTTTATTCTTCTCAAAATAGTTATAGAACTAAATTAATCATAAACCATGTGTTACATAACATATTTTTCATAAAAATCCTTTGTTAATAAAAAAACCCTATTATCACATAATAGAAAATAGATAACTATAAAAATCATTTACAAAGATTCATATGAGCTTGATAAATTTCTTTTTTATTAAAAAATTTTATTTAAAAACTATTTTCTTTATCACTTGAATTCAAACTAAAATATCTATTAACTCTTAGGTTGATTTTTAAATCTAGTATATATATAACATTTTTAAATTATATATTTTGTATCACGTACCATTAAAACCCAAATAATTGAATTCTATAACACTGATACCTAATAGGTACATTCTATATAGTCTCGCAAACTCTTTTAGCTACTCATAATAATTACATCCTATGAAATCATCACTCCTCCTTCCTAATAACTTTAGGTTCTAATAACCCTAACCAAATAATCCAAGAATAGTTTTTAGACTTTCCAACTAAATTTTCTTCTTATTATTTGAAACCTTTTCTACTTGTACTGTCTATACAACACTTGCACCTAGACATCACATGTCTGACTCATCTTTTTCCAATAATTTGAGATAATAAGGTAAAAGTTTCCTAAACTAATTCACATTGTTAGAAAATTTCCATCAATGAAAAAAATAATTATTAACCAGAATGGGCCTGATAAGAAACCTTCAACCTCATAAAGTAATTATTATACTCAATATAATGAGTATAAGAGAGTATAAGAACATTCCTTTGGTCATTTTTCATCTAATTCCTTTGAAACCATAAGTGAATATTTCTATTCTCCAATAATAATATTAATTAATTTGTTGAATTACTTCAAAATTTACTTACTCAAGAATGTATGATTTAAAAATTTTAATTAATCTTACTATAGAAATTTTATCAAGTTACCAATATTAAGAGTTACTTAAATTAATCTTTTCCCACTCAAAGATTAATCTCAAAGTCATGTTTGATGATGATATTATAAATGTACAATATACTATTTTTTACATCCAATTTTAAACTCATAATATCCATTAGTGGGATAGGAATTATATTTCATTAAGTGATGAGTTTTCTTTGAAATTTCTATCACCACTTAGTTGTTTAGGCAAGGAATCATCCAAATCATATCATATATGATTCTTGGATAGTTTAGAAAATAACTCTTTACCAAATCCATCATATGGAGAAACTCAACTCTATTCCTCCAGTAACATAATACTATTTGTGTATCCTTAATATGTGTAACCAAAATAAAACACTAAGTTCAAGAACATAATTTTATTAGGTCCACTGATGACTTAGTTTCCTTACACAAGATAATACAGGGGCACCCATCTTCGGAATGACCTACCTAGTTTGATGACTGAGGTCTTGAAAAGTGCTAATTTAGAAGGAATATAATACCTATAATTTTAAGGTGATTTAATATCTAACCATATTATCTCTTGTTATTCCCTTTAAATGTATGTACACTTCTAAGGACTTAGTTTTAAATCCTATCCCCTCCACCAAATCAATAAATTCAAACTATATTGATGTGCAACTCCTAACACAACTCATAGCTTGTGTTACTAACCCAAATCCAAATTCATCTATATTCATACATATCTAAATTAATATTTGTGCATAAGGTACATGAAACCTGTTTATTTAAATTTTTATGATTATATAAAATCAATGATCCCCACATGAGTAAGTCTAGAGCCAAAAATAGTCAAACCTTACTTTTTCTAGAAAGGGGATAAGCCTCCATGCTGGTGAATAGTCCAATAAAACTTCCCGCCACCCAGAGATACTTTACTCAAGAGAGATCTTGAATCCATCATAATCCTAACACCCGATATTTATAAATTATAATTAATTATTTAATTCAACCTTACAAATCAAATCAATCAAAATTCATGTTATAATAAAACTAAATCCATTATCAGACAGAGCATAAAACTCCTTAAATGCATGTATGATAATATCTATAAGAAGTTAAAAAAAATAATACACATAAAACTCCACAATATAATAATTATAAATATGAATAAACCATTGAATAAATTTTAAATAAATTAACAATTCATGTATTTAAACATGTGATAAAAATTTATGATCATTTCATAAATAAATCTAATAATTAACACTTTTTAATTTATCTAAATATTATAGACAATAATTTTTTTTGAACATAAACAATTTAAATTAATTTCCTAATATGACCTCTTTTATATTATTTCATTATACATTTTAAATTAAATATATAATATGTAGTGGCCTCATGCATCATAAGGTTCACTGGGGGGGAGTGAATCAATGAACACTAATTCATTTATTTCCACTCATTATTCCTTATGAAATAAACCTATGACACTTTTTAGAGTGAAATATCTCACTACTTAACTCACACACAATGAGGAAATGAAAAATAAAGTACACTTGATGTAAAAGGTTCACTACTCAAAATGATTAGCTAATCCCTAGCATGACCTGGACTCACCTGAGACCATTTGATTCACTATATTCACTATTATGGATAAAAAAAGTAGGGTATATCCTTGAACTCATATTTGAAGATAAACAACAATGATGTATCCTGACACATGAAGAAAGTATTTCCACCTTGATCAAAAATTTTGCACTGCTATCTTATTTTGTTGAGGTACGGACTATCCTTATTCATCGAATAATTTTCTCCCAATAATATTATAGTGATGCCACACTTCTTAAATATTAAGAACAAATATTATTGTATTCTTCTTCACTACAAGATATAGATATGATGATTTCACATAGTCCACTATTTCTTTTATCTTATTTCTTGTATACTCACATTACTACACATATTCTATTCCTCCTCCCTCTTCCTCCTATGAAAAATTCACTACACACACTCCTCTTCTACACTAAAATCTATCTATTCAATACCACATACAATAATCTTCTATTCTCTTATAATATATCTATATCCCTCTCTTAGATATCATGTGTATATTTCTTTTCAGTTAATACCTTATATTTTCACAATAATAACAAATATATTTCATTCTAGTAGTAGTAATGATATTTAAATTTAAATTTTAATATTAAATTCAATTTCAAACTGCCAAATTCATTCAACTACCAATAACTTCCCCTTAACTTTTCCCACTTATTCTCTAAGTACTGAAACTATCTAGGTTATCATGGTGTGGCTGTATGAATGTTTTAGCATGATAATCTATTATCCCTGTAACTGTTTCTTTCATTCGCTGTGTGACATATTTCTTCATGGTGTTTTATATTCTCCCTTTTCTCTAGTTTTCATGTCATGATGATACAGAATGACACAAAACATGGTACCTTTTGATTTCTCAAAACATCATGAAGCAAAATTATCACAACTATTCATCATGGTGAGACTCCTTTTAAAATCACAAACACATTCCTTCATCATATCGTGACAAAAATCTTCATGGTGTGGTGATATATTTTTCACTGATTGTATCATAAATTCCATTTTTGATATTAAATATGTAATAGATTAGTTAAAGAATAATTATATTTTAAATCCTTCTAAATTGTTCTTAATTTTTTTAAAAACATTTTTTGTAAATACCTAATAATTTTCAAAACATACTGCTATCTTTGGGAGAGTGTCACTAGTAACTTCAAAAAACTTCAAATTTTTTCTAATTATATAACCCTTTTCATATTTCAGATATGAGTCTCACATAATATTGGAATGAATCTTATGCCTACTGAAAATTACTCTTATATCTGAGTACTTTTCCACATTTCTAGTCCATCTACTTCAAATTGACTCTTATGTATGGTGACTTATCTAAATTTATATAGTTCCTCTAGATTGAATTTTATAACTTATCAAAATTAATTTTACATATTGGAGTAATTATCCATATTTCTAGTTCAGTCTCAAGAATTAACCTTATATATGAGTAAAATTACACTTATATATAAATGATAGGTTTCTTCCTTTGTTATATTTTAACATATCTACTCAAAATGACCTTTAAATATTGATCAAAATGATATATATATATATATAAGGAATATTAATTACCATTTTCAAATTTATTTCTTCTACGTAGAATAAATTTTGTGAATATATTATAATGACTCTTATATATCATAGAATTTGGAATATTTTCAATTTAACTATGCTTAACTATAAAATACTTCCAAATAAATCCAAACACCTTGAAACTACTTAAAAACATATTTAAAAACTAAAGATCCTTATAATATACTTTAAAACACTTAATAAAATTTATTTAATGTGAGTTTGAATATGGTTTATATATTGAAAAAAAATCAACATAATTAATATATCTTTTTCTCTTCTCTAGTTATTCTTCCCTAGACAAACACCATAAATATAGGTGATAATTATTTAACTCCATATATTATAAAATAGTCATTGAAATTAAAAAACATTCCCAAGGATATATCAACTTCATGATCTCACCTACCACTTCATGGCCTCAACAATCTCCCAAACCATCCAACGGTCAAAATAATCCCCACTTTTTAATTTTTTGAAAAAATTGGAATATAAATCAATTTCAAACTCATCACACTTAGTAATTATTATTAAATAATTCTAAGACAACTTGATTTAACTCAATGTAGGAAATTAGAACATTTAATAACAAAATCAGTATTTACATAATAATGACTTACATATACTACTTCAAAGCCCTTGAAATAACTTGATACCAATACCACTTTATACTTACTAATAATACACTCTAATTTTTCTTTAAATTCTCAAAATAATCATTGAATTGATGAATAACATGTTCCTATATTCATTATCTCCAAAAATGTTAGAATAGTTCACATGTTTTATTGTTTACATGTTGAATTTACATCTTACCCCTTTTAAAAACATTCTCTAAATACATGGTCACCCTAAATAAGAGATCTATCCCATATTAGGTTAAACACATATCTTAATATTATCCCCAATATTAATGTTATTCCCATTTATAAAGTAATTTAGAAATAAACATAAATAGACATAGATGCTCTCTTTCAACCCCTTTAACAACAATAATCCAATGAGAAAAATGAGAGAGGTTTCAGATTTCAACAAACTTTACTCTTCTATGAACAAAGGTTTGGAATTTTTTTTAACATACATGGATTATTATTAAACTACCCTTTAGGTAAAAACCAATTTTATCATCCATGTTCTTCTTCAACTCCAATTTCTAACTTATTTAACTCTTTTTATTTACTTCAGTAATATGACAAGCCAATGTTTTCTTCTTCATACTACTGTTCACCACAATTTCTTTTTTAGAACATTTACTTTGATTTACTAAAATAAAAACACCAAAATACCATTTCTTTATCTATAATGTTCTTCCTGAAATCTGATATTTATCCTTTTTCTAGGATATACATGTTTGTTTACCCATTATGGAGTCATCGATTTCTATTGTCTTGACAATATCTTTATTATTTTTCTTATAAGGAATATTCTTATTCACTACTTCAATGCATTAAAATAATTTTATTTGATTACATTGTCCCCTTAGCACGACAAATATATATATAAAATTATTCACATATTCATTGTTATGAAATAAAAATTCATGGTCTTTATCACATAGTTTATAAAAATTTATTAATTTTTGGTTCAACCCATCAACAAATAATGTTTTCTTCAATTTCATAATTTCTTATTCAATGATTATTGAACCAATTACTCTAATTTTTAGTAAACCAACATTATAAAAGATTATAAATTCTCTCTTGAACTTATTAACATACTTAAATAGCTTCAAATCTCTTACAATATGAGATGAACATCCACTATACAAAAACTATGGATGTTTACTTTGTGATGTTTCGTGTGAAACTTTTATAATAAAATCCTTCTCCTACACATTCACTTTATTATTTTGAGAGTTGGTGTATTAAAATTCATAATCAACTAGGTTTGTAAAATGGTGACTCATTCTTTAGGAAGGTCACCAAGATGGTCATATATTCCACAAGTCACATTCAAAGGTTGGAACTTGTTCTCAACTTTTAGTCCAAAATTTTCAAATATATTTGGATCTTTTCTTCTTTGAGTAGGTTTAATTCCCCTAAAACATTGTCTCCAAAATATTATAAGATCCTATTAATACTAATAATTAAAATAGAAACTTTTTTACATGTTCCCAAAGCCTTCAAGGTGACAAAAATATCCATAAAATATATACTTACCTTTGAAAATAGTTTGTTGTTAATATTTCCACACATGAAAGTATTACATATTTTGGCCATTGAAGTTGTATTTTTTTGTGAAACAAAATTTTGATATACTACCAAAAATTTACTTGTTTATATATACATCTTTTTAAACCTTTTCAAATCATAATTTATAAATGTTTTCTCTTTAAAATCAATACTCTGAGAATTTATATATTTCTAAGAATTTTCTTGTTCTTCCATAATTCTAACCTTCATTAACAATGAATCTGAATTAGACTTTTCTCCAACACTTACAATATATATTTTTTACCTTTTATTGTGATATTTATTACCCTCATTGAATCTCATAATTTTTTGATACTTTAAATCCTTCCAAAATCTTCATCTTTTCACTTTATACAACTTTGTTAATAGAGTTTGGAAAATTGGATTATAATTTTTCAATTTCTTTTTTTATCAACCAATTTTTATTTGAAATTATTAAGGTAATTATCCTTTTTGTTGAACTTAATTTCCATGTTAATATTTATATTCTGATGTTTATCAAGAAACTTCATCAATCTATCAATATTATTTTTCAATATTGACTCTTTTTTAGCATGAGAGCTATCACTGATGAAAAATAATTGATAGAACTTATTTAAAAATTTATCCCCCTTTTCTAATTTGGATATATTCAAGATACACTCTTCAAGTTACGAATTTTTCATGATCTCAATTTTTGTATCTTTCTCACTTTTATCATTGTTTCTCTAATTACATATTAATTCTTCTTCATTCACCTTGGAAATTAGAAACCTTATATCATATTCACTTAATGATTCTAACTCTCCATCATCCTCACTAAAATCATTATCTTTAATCATACATAAAAAATTTTATCTTATTAAATTTATAGAAATTCTTACCATTCCCCTAAGAAGAATAATTTGGTGCTTTCTTATTCATGGAGATTCTTTTCCTCCCATCTTCATCATCACTAACTTCATCTTCTTCTATATTTAGAAAATTTTCTATGAAATTTATACTACCACCTGAAATACTTAAATGTAACTTTCCATGAAATTTAACTTTTCCTTTTCATATACTTCTTGATATTAGTGACATTTGTTTTCCAAATTTTACATTAATATTTTAATTCAAATATGAAGCATCCTCATCAACATAAACTTCTTTCCCACTATTATCCTTATTCAAATATTTCATGTTGATTTACCTATCATCCTTGGAACTATTATATAAAACACTTACCTTATATATTTCATAATTAATAGGAATGATATGAAGATCATCCAATAGAAGTGTACATGGATCATAGTCTCCAATTGATGAGACTATTGAATCAAACTGTTTTGAAATAATACATAGTATCTTATCAAAAACTGCAGTATCCTCCAAATTCTCACCAAAACCTCTAATGGTTCTCAAAACATCATTAAATATAGTAATTAAATACTTTATTATTTCATCAAAATTCATATTTAGATCTTTATATATCAATATACAAATATATATATTATCATTCTTCACTTTCACATTGACTTCAAAAATGTTTTTCAACTTATCCCAAATTAATTTTGTTATTTTAATACCATTAAGCTTGAGAAATTTATTCTTTTAAAGATATGAAAAGAAGATATTATGAGTATGAAAATAAATCTCCAAATAACTTTTATTTACTAATTTCATAGAATAACCTTAAACATGAAGAATAAACTCATCAATGTTAGCCTCCAATACATTCAGACTAATAGAAAAAAATATGGAAACATATAATCTTTCTAGATTTAGTAATTTACCCCATAAAAGTGTGATTCCCCTTATTTTTCACTAAATTCAGGTTTCTTATATTAATGACAAAATATCATATACAAATTATTCAACTATAGGGAGAGAATTTGATGAAATAACTCAAACACTAACTGAGTTAAAAAACCATCACAACATCAAACTTCAAAATTCTTAATCATTAAGGGGAACTTTGATGATATGATACCAATTGTAGCGGCCCCGAGAAAGAAAAGGTCCATTGGGGGATGAATTAGTGAAAGACAATCCATTTATTTCATTTTATTTTTTCTTATGAAATCAACCTTGATCACTTGTAAGAGTGAGTGATCTCACCGCTTAACTCACACACATATAAGAAATCAACAAATAAAGTACAATCTATATATATGGTTCACTAATCAAAATGAGTAGCTAATACTTAACTTGATCCATGTAACAACCCATGATTTTGGAATATATTTTTGATATATCTATTATACATATATTTATGGGTTTTATATGTAAATTCATTAAATATTAATTGATTAAAGTTTAGTTTCATGGAAGATATTGACGTTTTGTGTATTGTTATTTAGGACCGAAATTTGGAGAAATATGAAGAAAGATGTGGAAATTGAGGAAAATAAAGGCACTTAATGCCAATACATGATGCGAATTGATGGGGAAACATAAATATGATAAATATTTGATTAATGATTTAAGTTGAAGATACCTAGACATCCATTGAATAAAGATTTTCCATGATTTTGGATGATCACTGGAGGGTCTAGAGGTACAAAATTGAAGAAACAAGGAAAAAATAGCTTCTAGAATTAGAATATGACTTTACATGTCTTGAAATCCTTACTTGTCATGTAAATTTACAAGGCATGAACCATTTGAAAGTTATGAAGAGAAGAAGAAGCTCATGGAGTGATGTTTACATGTGTCATGACATGACACATATGTGTCACGCTGTGACAGTTCTATTTTTTTTCTAGAAATTTCATTACAATGTGAATCACACTTTGAAGGTTTTGAGGCCCAAAAATCACATGTTAGGTAAATATTACATAGTGTGAAAGTGTTAGAAATAATAAAAAATGACGATTTTCAATGTATCTTTGATGGAGACTCTATGAATTTGACCGGAACAACCATTAAAAATAAATTTTGACCTATGGAAGACTAGAGATGATATATGGGACAATGTAAATGGGATATGGAAAATATTTTGGGAATTCCATTCCATAAGTCTTGACTATTAAGAGGCTTCCGCATGGTTCTGATCTATTGTTCTTTATACATATGTTTTCTTTTTTTCTTTGCTATTTTCATTTTACTTCTTTAATTAAATGTTGAATTATTTATTATTTAATTCAAATATATCTATTTTATTAATTCTTATTCTCATTCACCCTCATCTACTCTCTTACCTGTGGAATATAGTTTATTCATCCTTGGATTTTGAATTGTTTAATCATTATGTCGAGCATACCATTTGTTTCTCAACTTTTGTTCAATTCCTTCATGAACGATTGATCCGCTTAGGGTAGTGGTCAAGAGTAGGGGTGTGCTTAATAATAATTAAAATATAAATAAAATCTTGGTAAACCCATGGGTAATATTTTGGTGAAACAAAAAATTTCAATTTTATTCCTTTACATAACACTGACCATGGAGGGTGAAATTAAAGGACCCTAACCTAGTTGGAGTAGAGAAGGGTAAGACCATTAGCATGTGGCACTTTCTTCTATAGAAGCTACATGTACTACATCTAGTTTGTTTGCTATATCTGAACCAAGGAATAGCTATAGCTTTAGTAGATCCAACATGTTTGATGATAACCAATTGATGACTTTTACACTGATTCGTAGCCTAACCCATATATCTATCCCAAACTAGATTTAGGATTATCCTTTGCCTATACTC
Organism: Viscum album; assembly: GCA_963277665.1. NCBI lineage: Eukaryota > Viridiplantae > Streptophyta > Magnoliopsida > Santalales > Viscaceae > Viscum > Viscum album. Next base: position 1,783,623,629 of record OY728157.1, read on the forward strand.
TGAAATCGGCCTTAAAATATCTCTATTATGACATTTCTATCACTCTCCCTACATTTTAGTTATTTAATTTTCATAATTAGTTTAATAAAATCAAACTGAATTGGGATGACCTGACCTTTGGTTGAAAGTCTTCTACCGCACTTTAGTCTCCCTATGGGACTAACCCTATACTTCCACATTACTAGGACTTTGTAGTTTGTGAGGTTTTGGATAATATAAATTTCTAATTTGATCATTTTTAGAGGTTTAAAGATGTATTTTGGATGTATAAAAGTTTAAAGACATTGTTAGGGAGCATCAAAGAATTACATATGACTCAAGACTGATTGCTTAGGTCAAATACTTTTATTATCCTATTTCTGTTGACTAATTTTTGTTTTGATTTGTGTTTTAAATTATTATTATTATTATTAAATATTATGCACTTGGTAGTTTCTGTTATTGTACAGGATGGATTATCAGATATATTATTCCTATGTTGAACCACTAACGAAGGAATTTGAATATCGGGAGGAGTCTACTTCATGAGAAACACCAAATTGAGAGTGGTGGTCTGACAAGAAGATAACAAGAATGAGTCACATTATTATGGATATGATGAATTACAACCTTAGTAGTGGAATAAAATCTATCACCAGAACAATCGAGGAGCTTTTGACTATAAAGGGTATCAAGGTGATTACTGGGCTGAGTTACACTTAGAAGACTGACTAACTAGATTGCTCACGCAGTATATTCCAGTGTTGTACAAGAGGATGGATGATCATGCGACCCATCTCATAGGATAAGGAGAATTTACTCTTCACCATTCTCATATCATTATGAATTTAAATTCTCCTGTTAGTATCATATCAATATTTTTTAATGAAGGTATAGGTCTGTTTAAAGAAGAATAATATTTGGAAGAGGATGAAATCAAAGTTGTTAATTCAAATAAACCTCAAGAGCAGTACATTCAAGATGACCTAGACTTTATACCAACTCATGAGAAGAATTCATAAGATAGCCTTACTGATTTCATGATAAAGTATATTCCAGTATTCGATGAGAATATGGATGATTATGATACACAAATCAGAAAACAAGGAGAAATGAGTGAAAACCTTTCTCAAATTATTTCAAATATAGATCCCTTTGTGAAGAATCTACAGTTTATTTCTTCTATAGGGATATAATGGTTTGATGAATAAGAAGATAAATAAGTGGTTGATGAATTTGAAATTTTTGACACAAAAAATGGCCAAAAGGCAGAGGAAAATATCAAGGACGAATTCTTGGAACATGTTGAGATATATCATAATAACGAACCTTTGACTTATGATGAAAAATTAGAACTTGTGGCATCTCTTCTACACATAAAAAAACTAGGAAGAACAAAAGGGAATTACTTTTGCGACTTTGAGATGAAGAGGAAAGAAATAAGATGGAAATCTTTTATTAGATAGTCAAAGAATAATACGAGAAGGACGTTGAAGTGGTAAAACTATTGAATCAAAGGAAGAGGATAAAGTAAAGGAAGTGGAAAATAAGTAGACATGCATCACCCTCCTAGTTTTATAGTAACCTAATAAGAATGGGACACCCTACTAAACATATAAGAAGACAAAGTGCAGACCATGGATGATCTTATAAATGAAATATAATAGAGAAATAAGTAGAAAAATTTTGTATCAGAAACCATATTTGAATAATGTAAGAATGAAGAACCCCTAATAATTAGAGTATAGGATGAAGAAGTTGTGGTGAACCCACCATCATTCAAGAAGAACCAACATTAGAGGAAGTGGAAGCCAACGATAGATGCAAAACAATGATATATGTGGGTAAATCCAAGATGGTTAGCTATATACCATTCTCCAGTTAGCTAAAAAAGTTAAAGGATGAGATAAATAATCATAAAAAAGTGCAAATACCGGGATGCAACTTGGATTTTAAAATAAATTTATAAGGCTTAGATTTGTTTTATTTTATTAGTTTAATAACTCTTCCCATGGTCGATCTCTTTACATGTTTGATCCAAATAAATTAAAATTTAAAAGGAAAATACATTCACTATTTAATTTAATTTTTTGACTCATGGAAGCAAGAAACATGATGAAAATGAAGTGATACACATAAGAAAAAATTCACATCGTGTGATCATATCCCACATTGTGAACTTGGGTCAGAAAGATATTGGGAAACTCATTTAAAATATTCAATGAATAAAGAGTACTATTTCTACTTGATTATATTTTTACATCACTAGTTTTTTCTTATACATGATTTTGAGAAAAGAAAATAAAAGAAAATAAAAAATGAATATAAATATTGAATGAACTAAAATTTATTATATTCTACCAAAAATGATTGATTTTTTTTATTTGAATCACTGATATAGGAGACATTATCACTTAGGAGATATATTTTGACATGTTGAAGAATTTAAAATATAATGATAATAAATAAAAAAAGATATAAACGGTCATTTTAAGTATCAATTCTTACTTCAATGTAAAGACACATAAATTCTATATATTTTTTTAATTATATGGAATTATTTTGAGACTGTGAAATTTGTCGACATGTGATTCTGAGTCCTGAAGTGCCCGAAATGATCCGTCGAAAAATGTTAAGATTTAAATAGTGTACATGGGCAGTTTTCCTGAAAAAAAGTGTAATAACTCTTAAATGGGTTCATGTATCATAAATCTAATGGAACCATTGTGTTCAGAATGGTAGTTTTACCCCAGGAGTGACTTAAGTTTAGTCAGCGCAGGCCTCCAGTGAGAAAACCAAAAAATGACATAACTGTAAATAAAATAATTAAATAAAATTATTTTATTTTTCAAATTCTCATAACTCACGAATGGTGACTCAAATTCAAAATCTGATACCACCAATGAGCTCGTGAGGGTATTCCTTAGGTAGATCCTAACATTGGTCGGTGTGGTCCAATAGTGGGAGTTAGTTTTTTGTCGTACATAAAATAATTAAGTAACAATTATTTTATTGTCCAATCCTTATAACTCTTAAATGGAAACTCCGATTGGAAATCAGAGTCTACCGTTGATCTTGTGAGGGAATTTTCCCATTAGGTAGATCTTGACCTCATCCAGCGCAGGTCGTGGGTGACTGTTAATACTTTTTGAACTTTTTAAGGTACGTTCAGTAAACATGTGAGCAGGGATTTCTATCTTTTGATCCAGTGATCGGATTGAAAATTCGAAGGCACCATTGAATTTTCAGTACCGGGATTCACTTAGGTGAAGCTTAAATTCAACCAAAAAGGTTCGGACAAAAAAGTTAATTTTTGGATTTTTCAGAAAAAAATAATAAAATAACTAATTGAGTTATTTTATTCTTTCTGCAACCATTGAGCGGCGGATGGCGGTACCAAAGTGTAACTATTGACATTAAATAAGAGACATTTAATGACATGTAACTTTGTATGTGTAACTTGTAACATCCCAAGTAAGTAATGAATAATAGATATTTTTATCTATGTCTATTAATGATTAAGATAGTGTTTTAGAGGCTTAAAATGAAAATAAATACAATCTTATGCATGGAATACACTAATATTCTTAAAAGATTGTTTTACTTCCTTATGATGGAAAACCCTTTTTAAATCTATCTTTTGACAATTTTATAAACTATGTTTGTCAAAATAAACTTATTCGTTATGATTGGGACAACAAAATTTACTTTGTGTGAATTTTTGGTATTTTTCTGACAATGTTCATTTTTTAATGAATAGTGAAAAATACTGCATTTTACATCAAAACTTCTTTTTAATCTAATTTATTTATATTATTAGATTATCTTGTGAATTGGTTTTGAAGTGAAATTAGAATATATTTTTACCATTTAATCCAATGGTGGTCATGGGAATCAATTTCACTTTGAAATTGGACTTAAACTGGTGTCAATCTTTTGATACTTATTGTTTCATAAAAACACGCTATTTGCTCTGACAGCGGGAATTAATTATTAAATTAATTAATGTGACTTATATGTTTTGAATTTTGTAAAATAGACTTCATTTTTGAATTCATAATTTAAAATATATCTTAGGGTGAATTTTTGGTAATTTTCTAAAAAACTCCAATTTTTGATGAATAGTGAAACCACTAAGTGGTAATCAAGCAAACTGATTTTTCAGTTAAATGAAAGTTTACCACTAATGTGTATTGAATTTTGAAAATCCGACATACATGGTTGTCATTAGGAAGTAAAATTTGGTTCAATGAGATTAAAATAATTTTTTGGTGAATAGTAACTTATTAAGTTTTTAATCGCGATTAGTGGTAATTAGTGTAGTTTAAGGTAAAAATAATGCTTTAATAAAATATAATGAGCTTGACACATGTCCTACACTCATTTGTTGTGTCATGGCCGACCAAGACAAGCCATGGGTCAACTTGGGGACCCCATGGATCCACTTTGGTTGGGAAATGACATAAATTACTTTTTATTTAATGTAAAAGTAAAAGTGACACAAACATAATATGTTTTACAAAAAGATTTTTTAAATGGGGTTATAAATATCAGATTTTTGATTATAAATAGTCCTTGGAAAGATAAAAAGATTTCCTACATAATAGTAGTTTTTTTATAATTTTTAGACATTAAATAAATTAAATTATTTATGACATAATAATGATGCAGCGATGATATCACTATTTGACGATTTAAATAAAATGGAAAGATAATGTAAAATCTATGAACTACACATGTCCAAAAACAATTGGATGAGTGGATTTAGAACCCTTATCACCTTATCCACTAATTATATCAATATGGGACCTTTTAAAACCTAAACACATTTTCAAATAAAGTAATATTTCTTTACTTTCCAAAAGTGCCCCTCCTCTCCTCTTATAAAAGGCCCCCACCTCTACCTCATTTCACACACTCCTCAAGCCTTTGGCTCGGCCAAACCCTGCCCATTTACTCTATCCACATCCCTCTACTCATCCTAGAGGATTACCTTTGGGCATAATCCTTTCAAAGGAAGCCTTTAGGCTCAAATCAAAAGGAGTTACACTTTTAAAGGTAATTCATTCTCTCATGTTCATTTGTTTTATTTTGCTTCTCCAACCCCCTAAAATCTTTTTATTTACTTCTTTTGTAACAACACCAGTATATTCAATATACTAGGATGTTGTTATAATATTTATTTGAGCTACACTCTCACACAACTACATCAAATGGTTAAAGAACATACGGTTTCCGTGGATGGCAAAATTCTTCCTCCCGAAACGATGATTGTTCAATACTCATTTAACACCTTCAAAGGTGGCCATTATGATGTCACTATTATTATATATGATATATAATATGTTTATGTTTTCCTTATGCTTATGTTTTTTTTCATTTTGGGCATACCTTTATGGTTTCCATTATGGGTAAACACGATATCTTCATTTTAGGAAGTGCGGACTACCGCCCCCTGAAAGTGATTTGATTCGTTAATACCATATGTGGGTTTTGTAAAGGATAAAGTTAATGATATTATATATGTTATTATACTGGAATTATAATATACTCTTATATCATTATGATTCCATTCCAGAAAATACGAAATAGAAATGGAAGTAGCGTTCATGCGTACGTACGGCTTACCGTCTCCATGAACGGTGCATTTCATTTCTTACCTCTAAATGTGATGTAATATTATAAATACATGTATATGATGAATATATATGATATATATGTTATCCAAATAATTAATATCATTCTGGATATAACGAACCTTTGACCAAATTAACAACATGTAAGTGTAAGAAGTCTATTTTTGACTTAAGAACCAAATACCGACAAAATGAACATTATTAACTTAAATGATTACATGATGTTCATAACATGGTATAAAAGGAATAATGAACTTGAAAAAGATTCTTAAGCAAGTAGAGATTAACTCAAGTTTATTATTCAGGAGATTAAAGAACGGTCGGGTCAAGTCGGATACGAGGTATGGGACTTCGTCTCAATCTCCTTTCATTGAGGCATATTTTATTTTATACACAACTTTCTTTTATACGGTGTATAAACCCCTTTGACTTTTACGTTTATTCAAAAGGAATATTTTTTATACGAAGCGTTTACTAAACGACAAAAGGGAATGTTTTTTGTCGTACGTATGCGGCGACAACGACTTCTCCGCCGTCGTGACCGTTATTTGAGTTTCGGCTTCCTCTACAAGCCATACCTTTTTTTTAAAATGAAAAATAAATACCATGTTTTACATTGGTATTGGAAATGGTTTTCATAATGTTTTTATTATATCAATGTGTTGTATTGATATCTCGTGATTGAAATGTGGAAATGTTATGTTTCCTTTATGCATGTTTTATGTGATATGATTATGTTATGGTTCTTGGGAATTATTATGAAGATGGGTGGTTCCGTGATAAACTAAGGGCGGGTGAGCCTGTTATAGATCTCCAATGCCTTGGGTAACGTGAAGGAGTGAAACGTTAAGGTTTCTCCGAAGAGATTTTAGGGAATATACTGTGATGGGTATTCCAAACGTAACCAAGAGGGTTACTCCCTACGTAAGAATGTTATGAATGCCTCAAGTTACCTTTATGTATTATGATTTCTATGATTTATTCATGATTTGATGAGGTATGTTAAAGTGATTATGTTTTATGGGTAAAGTATGATCTCATCCTTATGTACATATGTACCCATGTTTCCTTTCCATATTTTTATAACCCATACTGAGCTTTTTATGCTCATCCCAAGTTTTTTTGAAATGTTTTCACAGGTCAAGGGAAAGGTAAATGATATGATGATAGTGTCAAGGAAGTGTCAAGAATGAATCCATGTTTTATTTTAAATATGTTTTCTTTGATGGGAATGAAGAATACTATATTTATGTAACCACTTTGTTTATATGTGGAATGTAATGCAAGTTTTATGATCTAATTCTCTAAAACTCTAAACCTGAAAAGATCCTCAATGTGTAATCTTGTAATAACTCAAGATTTAAGTAAGGTTTAAGGCTGGGGCCTTATATAACTACAACCTTTTTATGTTAAAGGTTCATTAATTTTATTCATTAATAAACCATATTAATGAACACAACGTGGTGAAATATATTTTGTTTAATCAAACCTTTGGCATGAGACTTGAGAACCCATGAGAGGAACCTATGACCAAACGCTGACGATGTTATCCTCCCACAAAGAAATTTATTTTGACTAAATACATTGAGGAATCGATCTAGAGGTTGACGAACGATGAACGACAATGCACACAGATCTTATTTTTCTTCCGCAAGAGTTTCCAACAAAAGAAAGGTAGGGGGTTTATGTGTTTTATGTTTCTTATCTACCCATTCATGGAAAATACAATGAATGCGGACCAACCGACTAACGGATTGATCATAATTTCGTTCATTAATACGGGAGGTTGATGTAGGGTTTCATTATGGGGTTTTAATTATTAATATTTTTTCCCATGTTTAAAATGCTAACATGGAGGGTGTGGGCTGATCCGAACAAGGCCTGGACTCTTCGCTGATCTTGGATTTGTCGTGTTCTTCATGGGCGACCGAGCAACATGGAGGAAAAGAAAAAATGAGGGACACGAAGTGAAGGTAGCATCCCAAGAGACCTTTAGGCGTAGAAAATAAGTAAATAATACCACCAAAGCTCCACTGGTAGCACATAGAAGCACCACCGGCGCGGTAGCGCCAGCGACCGGCTCTCGCCGGCCGCGAGATGGGGGCGGTGCCTGCAGGTGCCTCTGTGGATAGGCGGAAACCATCCATCACCAGCCGCACTGAAGGCGAGAAATGTGCCTCGAAGGAGGCACCACGGAGGTGGCGGACCAGGGTCTGTGGGTTTCACCCTACATCAGTCAGCTAGATGGGAGGCGCCAACCTTGTGCCGCTGATTGGAGACCCCGAACGGAGTGTGTCCATTCATGAGGGGAGTGGACCCTATGCCCAGTCGGGTGAGCCGACTAGTCGGCTAAGTGGGCCGGACCAGGACTTGCTAGACTGAGCCAGGCCCAGACAGTTCAGGTCGGGCCCAGTGGGCCAGATCAGTCCGACCAGGTCAGACCAGAGCCAATTTGACCCAGTTTTGCTTAAAAGACCATAAATTCTAAATCGGACATCCATTTGACGAACCGTCTACGAAACTAGAACCATTAGTATGAGGTGGTCAATTTGAAATACTCCACTTGGGTTTTGGAGAAAGTTGGAGTATGTACGGGTTAGATCGAACTTGAATCCAACCATGCCCTCGATACTAAAATGCCTATAAATTATAGACTAGGTGTCTGATTGACGCATCATCTATTGTGTTGGAACCCTTATGAAATGGTGGTTCTTTAGGTAACTTCTTCAGCGGAAATTGTGGTAGTTTAAATATGACCGGTGGCTTGAGGAGCGGTTTCTCGGGATCTCAAGTGTACCAAGTGCAAGAATCTTGTGGCTGGTTGTCAAGTGAAGAGTGACACTTTGTGGATCGGCATCAGCGACCTATGTCCCTATGTTGATCGAAGACTTACAACCCTATGTCAATTAGCCATTATGTGACCTGAAGAGGACCAGCCTTAGAGTGGCCCATCATGGATTAACAACTTACGACCCTGTGTGGATCGATGACTTACGTCCATGTGTGGAACGATGAATTACGACCCTGTGAGGATCAATGACTTATGGACCTATGAGGATCGGCGATAGAATGATTTCTTCATAGTTCATTGGTGGAACTTCTGAATGGAGAAACATGATTTATCTTTACGACTAATCATCATTATTCCTGTTCTTTATTTTATATACCTAGTGTGACCTAACTTTTACTTTGTGCTTTGTGATTGAGATCATTTTTTTGTTTTTCCTTTGTGGAATTATGAGAGTCCTTCAGGGGTCTCGGGGTCCCTACTAAGTATTTTTATACTCACCCCTATATGGGATTCACCCACACCTTGTTGTGGCTTGTGCATATGACAAAAATCTTGACTGAGACTTCAGGAGATAGGGCTAGACGATGCTCAGAGGTGATTGACAGACATGGTGAAAGAAAGTGACGACAGACGACGAGATGTACCTACCCTTCAGGTAGGATCCTTAGTGGATGACCTATGGAGCATGTTTTCCATTTTTGATGTACTTTCTTTCCAGTTGGGCTTGTATACTAGCCCCTTTACATTCAGTACTTACTTTTACTCCCAGAGGTAGTTTTTATTAGTGGTTATACTTTCCCCTTTTCTGTTGTGTTTTACATGTATGTAGTGTGTAACTAGTCTGTGTGTGTATAGGTTTAAAGGAAACGCCTTCCCTTTTTGGGTTTTGCCTTTCTAGTCTAGTCACCAGCCCCTGGCCTATGGAATGCGGTCTTAGGGCAGTCATGGCATGGGACTCGGTGTTTGGGTCATGACAAAATGGTATCATAGGGAGTTCGGTTCTACCATAACAACTAAGAGTCTATGTTTTCAATGGGGGAAATAGTGTTGAGTGTCTTGCATTCGAATTTTAGTCTAGGGAGTCCAGTGTTGGTGCGGTGGCCAACGTATCCATACACCAAGACCCTGAATTATATTTTCCAACTCGGTACATGAAAACAGTAGTTGCATGTGTTTTGAAAATGTTTTTCTTTTTCTCTTTTGAGTTAGATCACTAGGTATAACTTATTGACCATGGTTTTACTTTATTCTCTTTCAATATGCCTCCATGCAGACATCCATCTAGGATTCCAAAGTGTGATCATGAGGATGGTCCACAGAGTGATGAGGCTTCAATACAAGGACTGTTACCTAATATGGTACCTTCAAGTGGTGACCCAATGATTCCACTTTCTGTTGGTCATCAGTTACTACCGGCGCTACAGGTAGAGAAAACATGTTGGCTCAGTGCCTTACATGAGTTTCAGTGATAGATACCCCTTAGGTTTTGAGGTGAGCCTGACTCATAGACAGCTAAGGACTGTCTTGAGGTGGTGAATGAGTTACCGTCATGCTAGGGAACCATTAGATTAGATAGTGGTCCTGGGAGTGAGCCTTTTATGTGGCTCAATAGGGCGATGACAAGGTTTATATTACCCGTATCTTACGATGAGGTGAATTTTCCATAGACAGAGCTTGAGAACCTTTCTCAGAGAAGGGATATCTTTCCATATAAAAATAAGGGTTATGTGTTCTCAAGAGCTTCTACAGCTTTGACAGGATGACATGTTGGTAGCTGATTATTCATCGAGGTGTACCGACCACTCCATGTACACGATGAATATGATACGACCAATGCTTCAGAGCTCAAACCTCTGAGAGAGATGTGTTTAGGGACATCCAATCCAACACAATTCCTATGAGAATTCCTACTTATGTTAGGGTGATATAGAGAACCTTTATGGTTGAAAATTCTTTGGCTGATCACATACGGCCAGTGAATGTCAGCAGTGGGAAAGTTGGAAACCGACGTTAGTATCAGAGACTTGGATGTGTAAAATGATTCGGGAAGAGGAAGTGTCATGGAAAGATGAATCTATAGGCAAGAATACATGGAATAGGATCTATTATAGTAGTATGTGGTGGTATAAATTTCGACATGTTACAACCAGCACCCCAATGTGGTCCCCATCAGGCTTAGGGAGTTGGAGGACAAGGGAAGGGAGTAACTATATGTAGTCAAGAAGTATGACCCAAGGGATCTAGGAATGATTCTAAGTATGGTAATTTTTTACTACTAGCTTCCATATTGATAAAAATAAGTACTAATCATTCATTCGTGTCACAAATCTTATTCAAGAACTAGAGCTTCTGGTTAAACCGTTTGCTTGATACTTATATTTGGAGATACCTATGGGAGGATACTTGATAATCACGCTTATGGAAATGGTGTGATCTGACCCTTGAGGTGAGAGTTTCGGTGGGAACCTCTTGGTTGAACTGTTGAGGCCTTGCGTGTTAGTTGGGGTATGGACTATTCATCCATAGTTCATTATTATATTGACTGTTTTAGTCAAAAGGATGTGATATATCTATAGTGTTAGAATGTGGTTTTCCTTGGTCGGTGAAAATGGAAACCCATGCAGCACGGGATAAACCCATGCACAGGATAGTGCACCCAATCACTCTAGAGTAGGCCACCCTTACCCTTGTGGTAGCAGGTGTTTTGAGTTTTTAGTTCCCAATAGTAGTGGCAGATTGTAGGAAAATCCTTTCCAAAGATGTTTCCTGGATTACGTCCCCACAGGGGGAGGGACTTATGCATCATTATACACCCTGAGATGAAACCGATATCAGCAACAGTATATCAGAGGACTTTTGTAGAGCTTCTCAAGAAGGGGGGAGTAAGTGGAGGAATTAGAGAGGAAGGGCTTAGTAAGACCCAGTGTTCGAGGTTATGTGTGGACTACCAAAACCTTAACCAAGTGGTCGCAAAAAAGTGAGTACCCACTACCAAAGGGTTGATGAACACATCAATCAGTTAAAGGGGTAGCCTTTGACCTGGATGGAAAGGTGCATGTAAGATTTTTAGTAGTTGAGACATCAACGATGGTTGGAGTTCCTCCAAGACTATGACATTGAGAGAGTATATAATTACGGGATGGGGGATGTAGTGGTATACATGCTTAGTAGGACGTCTGGTTTACAACTGCTGAGTGAGATGAATGAGTAGGTAGCCGTAATGCTGATATCCTTCATTGACGATTATAGAGTATCATACCTTCAGTCTACGATTGTCACTCCCCCACTCCTTCAACGAGTTTGGGAGGCATATCTTGGGGATGTTTACTGTGAGGCCCGGTGTGCTCACATATCCTCAGTACATGATCCTAATGGATTTTAGATAAGTGGGAAGTACATCTTCCTTTTTATAGGATGCACCTTAGTACTAGTGAAGTTGCAAGAGGATGTGTTGAGTGGGGTCCTAAACTTCCCCTTTGGCAGTACATCCTGGTGTGACAAGGATGTACCAAGACCTTTGACCTCATTATTGGTAGCCTGAGATGAAGAAAGTGGCTACCGAGTTTGTTTCACGATGCTTCACATACCAGCAAGTGAAAGCTGCGCATCAGGTTCTAGCACGCTTGAGCATAAATTTTACCCCCAGACAGATGGTCAGATAGAGTGGACCATACAGAAATTGGAGAACATGCTTCGTGCTTGTGTATTGGATTTTGGTAATAGTTGGAAGGACCACCCACCACAGGAGGAGTTTGCGTACAACAATAGATATCACTCCACCATTGACATGGAACCATTTGATGCCTTGTATGGGAAGCTATGTAGATCACCTCTATGCTGGAGAGACCTAGTGGAGTCAACACTCATGGGTCCAGGGTTGGTACGGGATACCTCTGAGAAGGTGAAGATCATCCAGGAGTAGATGAGGAATGAAAAGAGTTGACATAAGTATTATGCCGATAGGATATAGAGACCCTTGGAGTTTTAGTAGGTATACCATGTCTTCCTACGGGTCTCACCTCGATGAGGATTGGGGAGATTTGGATGGGGTGGCAAGCTACCTCCAAGATTCATCAGACCTTTCTAGATTAGCAGTAGAGTTGGCATGGTAGAGTACTGCCTAGCTCTTCCCCCACAGATTCATTGAGTACATAATGTTTTTTACATGTCACAGCTAAGGAGATACGTGCATGACCCATCGAACAACATCGACTTGGGCGATCTGGACATTGAAAATGGGGAAAATTTTGTGGAGTTACCTATAGAGATTGAATATCGGCTGGAGAGGGTCATCCGTGGATAGTTACTTAATCTGGTGCGAGTTTGGTGGCAGAATGAGAACCTCCAGGAGAGCACATGGGAGCGGGAGGCTCAAATTCGTGCTCAGTACCCGCATTTGTTTTCTTAGCTTTTGTTGTGTCTTTCAAAGACGTAAATACCTAATGTGAAGAGAATCTGAAGACCCAGAAATTCTGTATAATTATTTTTAATTATATGGAAATATTTCAAGACCAGAAAATTTGACGACACATGATTCTGAGGCCCTGAGTGCCTGGAATGATCCATCAAAAAATGTGAACCTTTAAATAGCACGCATGAGAGGTTTTCATGAAAAAGTGGAATAACAATTAAACGGGTGCCCAAATCAGAAATATGAGGGCACCATTGCATTGTAGATGGCGGGTTTACCCTAGGCGCGACTTAAGTTTAGTCGGTGCAAGCCTTCAGTGAGAAAACCCAAAAATGGCATAACCGTAAATAAAATAATTAAATAATTTTTTTAAATGATTATAACATAGAAATGGTGACTCAGATTAAAAATATAAGACCACCATTGAGCTCATGAGGATAATATTTTCTTAGGTAGATCCTAACATTGGTCGGTTCATGCCAACATTGGAAGTTAGTTTTTGGCTGTAAATAAAATAATTAAGTAACAATTATTTAACTATCAAATACTTATAACTCCTAAACGGTAACTCAGATTGGAAATCTGAGAGTATCATTGAGCTCATCAGAGATTTTTCCCCTTATGGAGAGCCTAACCTCAACTAACATGGGTTGAGGGTGACTGTTAATAATTTTTGAACTTTTTTTAAGGTACATTCAGTACACGTGCAAGCGGGGATTTCTAACTTTTGAACCGGTGCTCAGATTGAAAATCTGAGAGCACCATTGAATTCGAAGCTATGGGATTCACTTAGGAAAAGATTAACATCAACCGACAAGGGTCGGATGAAAAAAGATAATTTTTGGACTTTTCAGGAAAAAAATAATAAAATAACTAATTGAGTTATTTCATTCTTTCTACAACCATTGAGCGGTGGATGGAGGGACCACATTGTAATAGAAAACATTAAATAAGAGACATTTAATGACACAAAACTTTGTATGTGTAGCCGTAACGTTCATGGATTAAAGGTTAGTTAATTGAGTTCATTAATAAACTATATTAATGAACGCAACATGGTGCAGTTTATTTAATTTAATCAAACCTTTGGCATGAGAATTGAGAACTGATGAGAGGAACCTCTGACGAAACATCGATAATGTCATACTCCAATGAAAAATGAAGTTTTGACGATGCCTGTTGTGGAATTGATCTGGAGGTTGATGAATGACGAATTCCAACACACACAAATCTTATTTTTCTTTCACAAGAGTTTCCAACAAAATAAAGGTAGGGGGTTTACGTGTTTTATGTTTCCTCTATTCCCTTTTCATGGAAAATACAACGAACATGGACCAACCGATCAACGTATTGATATATGTTTCATTATTTATTATAGGAGGTTGATACGGGTTTTCATTATGGGGTTTAAATGATTATTATTCTTCCCCATGTTTAAAACGCTAACACAGAGGGTTCAGGCCGATCCGAACAAGGCCTGGACCCTCTGCCGATCTTGGATTTGTTGCTTTCTTCATGGGAGACTGAAAAACATGGTGCCAAGGAGAAATTGAGGTCCACACAGTGAAGGAGGAATCCTGAAAGACCTGTAGGTGTAGAAGTGAAGGAAATCAGACCAACGGTGGCCTGCGGAAGCACTGCTGGCAAGGCACCACCGGCACGGTGGTGCCAGCGATCGACGGTGGTAGCAAGATCTCACTGGCCGCGAGAGGAGGTTGGTGCTCGCAGGTGCCGCAACGGACAGGGGATGACCAGCCATCGCCAACTGCGTTGAAGGTGGGTGGCACTCCGTGGAGGAGACACCCCTGCTCCAGCCGAGGTGGTGGCGGACCCGCGTCCATGGGTCCCATTCTAGACCAGTCCACTGAACCGGTCAGCTAGAGGGGAAGAACCAACTTGCTGCTGCCGGTTTGAGAACCCTATTGGACTGCATCCATTCGAGAGGAGGGCGGACTCCGCGCCCAGTTGCGTGGGTCGTGTCAGGCCCAGTCTGTTCGGGCTGGGCCCATTGGGTTGGGTAGGTTCGACCCAGACCCGGTCAGGTTGGCCCTGACCGGGTCAGGTTAGCCTATAATGGGTCTGGTCGGCCCAAACCGAGTTGGGTTAGGTCGGTCTGACCGTGTTGGACTGGACTCAGACTTAATTCGACCCAGTTTCACTTAAAGGGAAATCACTTCTAAACCAGATGCCTATTTGTCAAACCTTCTGTGGAACTAGAACCCTTAGGATGAGGTGGTCCTTTTGATATACTCCTCTAGGGTTTTTTAGAAAGTTGGAGTACAATCGGGTTAGATCGAACTCGAATCCAACTGGGCCCTCGGTACTAGAATGCCTATAACTTACAGACCATGCATCCGATTGATGCGCTGTCTATTGCATTGGAACCCTTATGACATGGTGTTTCTTTGGGTTACTTATTAGTGAGACTTATTAGAAGTTGAAATATTACCAGATTCTTGTGGATAGGTTTCTTGGGATCTCAAATGCCCCAAGTGTGGGAATCATGTGCCTGGCTGTCAAGTGAAGAGTGACCCTTTGTGGATCTGCACCAGCGACTTACGACCCTATGTGTATTGATGACTTATGACCCTGTGTGGATCAATAGTAGCATAACCCTGTGAGGAACAACCTTTGAGCGGACCGTTGTGGATCAAAGACTTACAAACTCGTGTGGATCAATGACTTACGACCCTATGTGGATCGACAACTTTACCACCCTCTATGGATCAGCAGTACCGCGACCCGGTGAGGACCGGCCTTAGAGTGGCCCATCATGAATCGGCAACTTACAACCCCATGTGGATCTATGACTTACGACCCTATTTGGATCGACTACTTACGACCCTGTGATGATCGGTGACTTACGACCCTGTGTGGATCGACGATAGAACGACTTCTTCGTGGTTCAGTAGTGTAACTTCTCAACGGAACAAGATGATATAGCAATATGACTAATCATCATTATTCCTATTCTTTAAGTTATATACTAGGTGTGATCTCTCTTTTACTTTCTTCTTTGTGATTGACATCATGATTTGTGGTTTTTCCTTTCTGTAATTCTGAGAGACATTTGGGGGTCTCAGGGTCCCTAATGAGTATTATTATTACCCATGCAAGGGCTTCGCCTACACCTTGTTGTTTTTTGTGAAGATGATGGAAATATTGACTGAAACTCAAGGATCTAGGGCTAGATAGTGCTCAGAGGTGATTGATAGACATGGTGAGTGGATGTGATAGAAGACGATGATTTGTACCTACCCTTCAGGTAGGATCCTTGGTTGATGACCTCCTAAGCATGTTTTCCCTTTTTTGCTGTACTTTCTTTCTAGTTGGGATTGAATACTGGCACTTTACATTAATTACTTAATTTTACTCTCAGTGTTGGTTTTTAGTAGTGGTTATACTTTCCCTTTTTGCATTGTGTTTTACTTGTATGCAGTGTGTTCCTAGTCTATGTGTGTACATGTTTAAAGCCAATGCATTCCATTTTTAGGTTTCACCTTTCCGGTGCTAGCCACCATCCCACGACCTATGGAAGGTATACTAGGGGTAGTAATGACATGGGCCCCATGGGATGGGTCTTGACATTAATTTTAGGAATTATTGAAAATTATTGATGACATGATTGGATTTATTGATGTTGATTCTGAGAATCTTTCATTGAGTAAACTGATTATTGATTTTTATGCCATGACCTGAATAACTTATGTTTTATTCCCATTAATAAGAGGATTATGGACCAAATATTTCCGATTTTTTTGGCATATTTCTTGAGTGAAAATTAGGGTACATAAATATAATATAACTTTCACTGTTATCTTTTCAAATCCATGATTGAAAAAATTCAATTTTGAAATGACTGAGGAATTTTATTGACGAGACCATTTTACCCAAGACCAATTTGTACATTAATTCATATTAGCATATAGAATCCATGGATGGAATTTTTAGGATTGAGCTGCATTTCAAGAAATTATTTTCTTTTCATACCATACTAATTTTATTTTTCATGATATTCAATGAAAAAGTTTGGGGGAGGGGTCATTCATAGTGGATAAAAGATTTTGTATCTTGAGTGGAGACTGTATGGTTTTTCCATGGGGTATTTTGGCAAGGTTCATATTTACATTAATTGTTGTAAAAAATAAAATAAACAAGCAATAAAAAAATGGGCTATGACTAGGGATAATAAAAAATCTAAATTACTAGAACATTTTTTTATCATATGCGGTTAGGTGGTGGATGTGAGGTTTATTCCAATCATGGATTTCAATAATAATAATACTAATAGAGAATATGGATTGTTTCTCGTGTAGGTCAAAAATCACCACTTCCAGATCGATGATCTAAAAATCATTAGTGGTTAGGTGGTGGATGTGATACTTATCCTAGGTACAACTTTAAAAAAATAATGAAGAGAAAAAAAACAATAGAGATTCATTTTTCATGATGATTGCAACGTCCATGGGCCTTTACTTTACGCTTTAGGGTGTGTGTGAGTTGGTATTACATTTTGGTGAGGATCATTTCTTTGACAAATTATTTTGAATATCTTGTATCGTACATTAGGTTTTATCCTCCTCCTTGAGCCTTAATTGATTTTCAATATTAGTACCTTCCTACCCTCAGTCTAAGAGTAATTTGATACTAATTGAAAAGCCCTCCTAATTAATTGTGATACTTTTCTTTAGATGGTGGATAAAGTAGATTCAATGGAATCTTATGGTTAGGAGCATGTTATTATGGTATAATCCTAACTCTAATTAAATATTTACATTGAGTGATTAGTGAAAAAAAATGGTTAGGTAAATCATAAACAATATGAATGTTGATAAAGGGTTGAAAATTGTATGTAAAAGGTAGAAATGTATTGAATTTCACATGATAAAGGAAGAATGATTTTTGATTCTTTATTGGGTATGTTTTGGGATTTATAACATTTTGTTAAAACTTGTTTTAATGAGAAAAATAATTTTCAAATTCCATTGTTGATGTATGGATTATTGGTGTTTTGTTGTTTACTTTTTGATTGAGAATGGCCAAATATTCGAGTGTGGGGGTATTTGATGTCTCTATTATATATATATATATATGGGTTTTATATGTGAATTCATTAAATATTAATTGATTAATTTTGAGTTTCATAGAAGATATTGATGTGTTGTGTATTGTTTTATAGGACTTAAATTTGGATGAATATGAAGGAATATATGGTAATTGAGTAACATAAAGGCACTTTTCACTGATCCATGAAGACAATCAGTGTTAAAACAAAAATATAATGAATCTTAGATTAAATATTGAATTTGAATAGACCTTGAAATCCATTGAATGAATATTTTCCATTATTTTGGCTGATAATGGGAGCTTCCAAAGGCACAAAACTGAATAACCAAGGACAAATAGAGCTTATGGAATTATAATATAACTTTATACATCATGTAATCCTTACACGTCATGTAAATTTACACGACATGAACCATTTACAGGTCATAAATATAATAAGAATCTCCGGGAGTGATGTTCACATATGTGTCACATCGTGGCACCTCCGTTTGTTTTTCTAGAAAGTTATTTATGATGTTCAGTAGGTTTTGAAGGATTTGAGGACCTAACATTACACATTTTTAAACTTTACATGATGTGAAAGATTTAGATAGAATAAAAAATGATTATTTTCATCGTATATTGAATGGAGACTCTACAACTTTGACCTGAATGACCATTAAATATATATTTTGACCCGGGGAATACCAGTGATGATATATGGGCCAATGTATATGGCGTTCATCCAAGATTTAGGACATTCCATTCAAAAAATGGAGAGTCTTGACTATCAGGAGTCTGCTATAGGGTTTTGATTTGCCACTCTTCTTAGATATGTTTTCTTTTTCACTTTGCTATTCTCATTTCTTTCATTAATTTTCCATTGAATGATTTAAATTTTAATTCCATTATCTCTATTTTATTCATTCTTATACTCTTTCAACCTTTTCTATCATCTTACCTATAGAATATAATTTATTCATCATTGGATTTTGAATCATTTAATCATTATGTCGAGCATGCAATTTGTTTCTCTTCTTTCGTTCAATTTTGTCATGCACAACTAATTCGATTAGGGTTAGGGGTTAAGTGTAGGGGTGTTACTAATTCTAATGAATCTATAAATAAAAACTTTGTAACCCTATGGCTAGTAATTAGGTAATTTTTTTATCAATCTCATTTATTTTCACAACCCTGACCATAGAGGGTACAATTGAAGGACTCCAACCTAGTTGGAGTTGAGTAGGCTATGACCATTAGGTTATGGAACTTTTTGTAATAGAAGATAATCATAATTCATCTAGGTTTTTAGCTACATATAGAAAAAGGAGTATCTATAGATTAGGTAGATCCAATTGGTTTGACCATAACCAATTGGTGACATTTACACTACTTCGTAGCCTAAGCCATAAATCTATCCCAAGAAAGATTTAGGATTATCCTTTTTTTAAAACCTAATATTTGACTCGAGCCCTTTATTATTACTTTTATTTTACTCTTCCATAATTTTAATTATTTAATTTGTATCATTAGTTTTTAAAATAAAACTGAATTGGAACGACATGACCTTTGGTCAAAATACTTTTATAATGCTCCCTGATCTCAATGGGATTGACCATATACTTATAATTTACTATGAATTTGTATTTAGTGTGGTTTAGGATAATATAAATTTTCAATTTGATAAATCCTAGAGGAATTAATGATGTCTTTCATATGAATCATATTTTGGTTCCATTTCCTAGGACTAATGGATCATTGTAGATGACTCAAGACTGATTTCTTAGGTTAAAGAGTTTTCTTAAACTATTTTTGTTGACTGATTATAATTTTGGTTTTTATTTTCAATAATAATAATAATAATAATAATAATAATTATTATTATTATTATTATTATTCAATATTACGTGTTTGGGAGTTTTTGGTATTATGTATGATGGATATTAGACACAATATTTATATGCTTAACCACCTCTAAAGTACACCGAATATTAGGAGGAGTCTACTTCGTGTGCAATACCAAATTGTGAGTGGTGTTCACAACAAGAAGACAACTATAATGAGTCACATTCTTATAGATATGATGAATTCTAGCCTCAAAAGTGTAATTACACCTATCACTAGGACAAAAAATGAGATCCTAATTATCAAGGATACCAAAGAGATTACTAGTCTAAGAAACACTCACCAGAGAAGCTAACCAGATCTATCATGTAGTATATTCCAGTGTTGGATAAGAGTAACAGATGATCATGATACATGGCTCAACAAATAGGGATAATTGAGTACTCACCCAGCTCAGATATTTTTGAATTTCAATTCTTTTGTCAGTAACATACCACTATTTTCTAATGTAGTTATAGGTCAGTTTGAAGAATAAGAATATTAGAAAGTAGAGGAATTAAAAGTTGTTAATACAAAGAAACCTTAAGAGAAGAAAATTCAAGGAGTCACGTACATTCTACTAACTCATGATCAAAACCCAGAATATAGACTTACCACCTTTCTAATAATGTACATTATAGTATTAGATAAGAATATGGAAGATCATAATGCATAGATCAGGGAACAATGATAAATGACTGACAACCTTGCTCAAATTATTTACAATTTAAATACCCTTTTGAATAATATAACATTGATTTATTCTATGGGGACATAATGGTTTGATGATGAATAATATCAAGCAGTGCTTAAGGAAGTTAAATATTTTGACTATAAAAATGACTCAAAAGAGGATGACAATATCAAGGAATAATTTTTAGAACATATTGAGATATCTCATAGTGATGAACCTCCCACTTATGATAAAAAATTATAACATAAGGTATCACTTCTATGCATACAAAAAGACTAGGAAGAAGAAACAGAATACATTTTTTGAATTTGAGAAGAATAAGAAAGAAATATGATGAATTTTTTTGATTGTATGGTCAAAAACTAATAGGAGTTGGAGTTCAAAGTGGTACAAACTTTAGAATCATAGGAAGAGGAAAAAGTAATGTAAGTATTAAATTAGAAAACATGCATCAAAATCATTGGATTTATAAAGACCAAATAAGCTTGGGAAACCTTTATAAACATACCAAAATACAAAGAGTTGTCCATGGAATATCTCATCAATGAAATAAAATAGAGGAATAAGTAGACATATATTGCGTCAAAAACTATATTTGAAGAAGTTAAGAAAGAAAAACCTCCAGTTATTAAATCATAAGATGAAGAAGTTGTGGTTAACCCACCACCAATCAAGAAGAAAAAATATTGGAGGAAGTGAAATACTACACCATATGAAAAAAATATGTGGGTAAATACAAGATAGTTAGTTTTACGTTATTATCTAAATATCTAACAAATTTAAAGGTTTATCTAAACGACCATAAAAAATAGTAGCTACCATGAAGCAACTTATATTTTAAAATCACTTTCTAGTACTTAGATTTATTTTATTTTATTAGTATAATAACTCTACGCACGGGCGATCCCATTATCTATTTCATATAAATACAATAAAATTTAAAATGGCTTGTACTTTCACTATTTAGTTTTTAGACCCATGGACGAAATATGCATGAAGAAAATGAAGTGATACACACATGACCAATTTAGGTTAGGAGATCGAAATTCACTTCTTGAAATTAAGTCAAATAGATCATGAAAAACTCATTAAAAATATTCAATGGAAGGGTAGTACAGTTTATACTTGATTATATTTTTATAAACCTAGTTTCTACTACCACATGATTTTGAAAAAAGAAAATAAAAGAAAAAAATGAATTTATTTTTTGCATGAAATGAAATGCATTAGATTATCCAAAAAATTCTTGAATTATTTTTCTTTTACTCACTGATCTAAGAGAAATTAGCTCTTAAGAAGTATATTTTTATAAGTTGAAAAATTTGAAATATAATTCCCATAAATGAAAAATATATAAATGTAAATTTTAAGTGTAAATTATTACTTAATTTTTAGATTTCATGAAAAATATTGCTAATATGATTGGATTTCTTGATTTTGATTCCTATAAGCTTACATTGAGTAAACCGATTATTTATTTTCATTCTTTGACTTAATTGAATTATATTTTGTTCCCATTCTTGAGGGGATTATAGAAAAAATATTTCCTATTTTTCTAAGTGTATTTATTGAGTGAAACTTGGGGCATGCAGACCTACTAGAACATACATTGATATCTTGTCAAAGACATGACTCAAGAAATTCCCTTTTGAAATGATTAAGGAATTTTATTGATGATCCCATTTTTTCTAAGAAATACTTGTACATTTTTCCTTCTTAGCTCGTATAAAACATGTATGACCTTATTAGGATAGATCCAAATTTCAATCCATTATTTTACTTTACCACCCTACTCTTTGTATTTTTCATGATATTTAGTTGAATGAGTGTGGGGGAGGGGTTATTCATGGTGAAGATGGTATTTTGTATCTTCATATGAGACTGTATGGTTATTCCATTGGGTTTTTGGTGAGGGTTTATATTTACATCAATTATAATTAATTTTTTTATCCCTATTGTTTTAAAATTGAAAATACAATAAAAATAAAAATGGGTTTTTACTTGGGAGAATAAAAAATCTCAATTACTAGACTGATGATTTTTATCATATGTGGTTAGGTGGTGGATTTTAGATTCATTCCAATCATTTATTTCGAAAAAAATTAATAATATAAATTTGGGTTGCTTCTTAGGTAGGTCAAAAATCACAACTTCCTAATCAATGATCTCAAAATAATAAGTGGTTATGTGGTGGATGTGAGACTTAACCAAGGTATAGTTTAAAAAATTAATATTAAAAAACAACAAGAGATGGTCATTTTTCATTATGATTTCATTGTATGTGATACTTTACTTTGTGATTTGGGTGGTGTGTGAGATAAAATTAAATTTTGGCATGGTGAATTTCATTGAGATTTTATTTTAAATATCATGTATTATACATTAGGGTATAGGCTCATCCTTGTGCCTTACTTGATTTTCAATATTACTACCTACATACCCTCAACCTCATATTCATTGGACCCTAATTAAAAATACCCCATGATTAATTGAGATAATAGTCTTTACATGGTGGATAAAGTAGATTCAATGCAATACAATGGTTATGATCATGTTCTTGAGGTATGAGCACAACTCCAATTAAATGGAGAGGTAAATCATAAATGACTTGAATATTGATGAAGGGTTGAAAATTGCATGTAAAATGGTACAAATGTCTTGAATTTCATATTATAAATAAACCATTTTTTATTTTTTATTGGGTATGTATTGTGTTTTTATAATCTTCTGTTATAAATTGTTTTTATGAGCATAATAATTTGAAAATTCCCATATTGATGTATGGATCCTTGGTTATTTGAGGTTGAGGTTTTCCTCAAGGAAGAGAAAAGATTTGAGTGTGGGGGTATTTGATATCCCTATTATATATACATTCATAGTTTTTTATATGTGAATTAATTAAATATTAATTGATTAAAATCAAATTTCATGGAATATATTGATGTTTTGTGTATTCTAATGCACGGTTTACATTTGAAAAAATATGACGGAAGATGTGGCATTTGAGGAACATAAAATCGGCATGGCAACAAAAATATGATGAAGCTGAGATTGAATATTGACGCTATAGAGGCCAAGAAATCCATTGAATGATGATTTTCTTGATTTTTGATGATCACAGGAGGTTACAGAGGAACAAAACTGAAGAAACAAGGGAAAAAAGATCTTCCAACATTGGAATATTACATTACACATTATGTAACCCTTACATGTCATATAAATTTACAAGGCATGAACTATTTCCAGATGTGAAGAGAGGAAGATGATCCTAGAGTGATGTTTACATATGTGTCATGATGTGGTACTTTGAAATTTTTTCTGAATAGTTATTAATAACATGAAGCATTTCATGATGATTTCAAGACCTTAACATTACTTGTTGTGTGAACTTTACACGATGTGAATTTTTCAGACTGAATAAAAAACTCCAATTTTCAGCATATCTTCAATGAAGACTCTATGACTTTGACCTGAACAATCATTAAACATATCTTTTGTCCTAGGGAAGACTATGTCTGATATCTTGACCTATATATATGTGGTCTATCCAAGTGTTTAATAATTCCATTCTAGGCGTAGATAGTATCAACTATCAGGAGGCTTCCATAGGGTTTTCATCTACCTTTTTTGTAGTTAGGTTTTATTTTTTTCTTTTTCGTTTTCCATTCCATTATTTAATGTAATGTTGAATTATTTCTAGTTTAATTATAATATCTATCTCTTTTATTAATTCTCCTTCTCATTCAACCTCATCTATTCCCTTACTTATGTAATATAGTTTATTCATTATTGGATTTTGAATCATTTAATCGTTATGTTGAGCATGCCATTTTCCCTACTTTCATTCAATTCCATCATGGGTGGATATTATTAATAGGATTATGGGTCAAGATTAGTGGTGATATTAATAATAATGAATCCATAAATCGTAACATGGTAACCTTGTGGCCAGTAATTATATTAAACAACATTTCTCAAACTCATTCCTTTACGCAACCTTGACCATGGGGGGTGAAATTAAAGTACCCTAGCCTATTTGGATTTGAGAAGGATATGACCATTATCCTATGAAACATTCCACCATAGAATCCAAATGTACTGCATCTAGGTTTTTAGCTATATCCATACCAAGGAATAACTTCATCTTAGGTATATCTAATTGGTTTGACCAAAACCAGTTGTTGTCATTTTTACTACTTTATAACCTAATCCATATTTCTATCCCAAGATAGATTTAGTATTATCCTTTAACTATAACCTAAACTTGACCCTGAAAACTCTCTATTATTACTTTTCTACCACTTTTACTACATTTTTATTAGTTAATTCATTTTATCATTTTAGTAAAATAAAATTGAATGGGGGCGACCTGTCATTTGGTCAAAATTCTTCTGCTAGGCTCCCCACACTCTATGGGATTGACCCTGTACCTCCATTTTATTATGACTTTATAGTTACTATAGATTAGGATAATATAAAATTATAATTTGATCACACTCATAGGATTTAAATAAATCTTTTAGTTGCATAAATTTCCCATTAAAATAAATTCAATGTATTTTATAGCTTGTTTTACATGCACTGAGATTATATGAACCATTATATATTATATTATTAAAAGTGATCATAATAATATGGTAATTAAATTAGATTGTATGAATATGAGTAAATTCACTACAAAATTTTTTATGAGGGTTTTTATTAATACAAATGTATTGATTAATGCATAGGAAATAAGCTGTCAAAGAATAAAATCATAAGAGACCAAAAATTTCAAGAATTCTATTTTCTATATATTATGTATTTTTATCTAAATAAATATATTGATCACTACTGATAAATGATTAAATCTATTGATATTGTATACAAATAAAGGAAAAATCATTTATACATTGATTATTAATCGGTTAAAATATATATTTTCTAGAAAAATATTTTTATTGCACGTAATTTATATTATCTTAATAAATTGAATTAATAACTATTGATTAATGATTTTAATAAAATGTGTATAAAAAATATTCAATAAAATATATTAAAATTCATAAAATGGTTGTTACTATACAAGGAATGAGAATAAAATCATTTTTATGCTAGAAAAAACATTTTTTTCCTGAAAATGATTTTACACAGTTGGTGTTACCTTTTCAAGATAAAGAGAAAGGAAAGAGAAGGCCAAATAACCATGGTATAAGCCCAATTAAAAATCCCAGGGAACCCTATAAAGACCCAGAAATTTCAAGGAAATTATTTTTCTTAATTTTATTTGGAATTTTACAAGAACGCAGTTTCTGACGGCGCCTGATTCCGAGGCCCAGTGTGCCCGGAATTAATTTCCGAAGATTGGCTCGGGTACGTTCAGTGAACGAGCGAGCGGGAATTTCTATCTTTTGAACCGGTGCTCGGAATTGAAATCTGATTGCACTGATGAACTCGCAACGCCAGTAATCACTTAAGGGAACCTTTACCGTAGTTGCATTTGTGTGGGAGAAGAAGTTAATTTTTGGGGTTTATTTAAAAAAAGTGAATAAATTGTTGAATCAATTTTATTTCATGTTATGTGGTTAACTTCTCCCATGGGAAGTTGGTGGTGGGCCCACATCCATCCAACTTCCCATGTGTGGATATTTGAAAGGGTGGGGCCCACACGACCCCCCCCCCCCCACCTTTTTAAATTCCTTAAACTCCCTAACCCTCTTAACCCTTCACTTTCCTAACCCCTCTAAACCCCCCATTTACGTTTTGTTAACTTATCACCTCCTTAATTTTATAACATCGTATGTTAATAACTTAAGTGAGTTAAATGTGGGTTTTAAATTTTCAAACTCTTGAAATTCAAAACCTATATTGGGTTAATAAAATAAGTGGGAGGATTATTTTTATTTTGGGGTAAGTTGTTCTTGTGGTGGAGACTTGTGAGAGAAAAGGCTAAGTTTGAAGTCTTCTTCTTCTTCAACATCGACGAAGAACACCTCCGATGAAGAACACCGTTCTTCAACGAAGAACATCTCCACCGAAGAACGCAACGTCTTCTTCCAAC
The DNA here is from genome assembly GCA_963277665.1 of Viscum album. Taxonomy (NCBI): domain Eukaryota; kingdom Viridiplantae; phylum Streptophyta; class Magnoliopsida; order Santalales; family Viscaceae; genus Viscum; species Viscum album. The sequence goes on from OY728157.1 coordinate 1,783,650,110, forward strand.
GACGTTTCCCCTTCGAACGCACCTCGATGACAACGGAATCGACATTCGTTTTCCATGACGCCTGACTTCCGCGACGCTCGTCTTCCGCAACTCGATTGACGTGCACCGTATCTGAATCGAGGTAGGGGATTTTTTTTAATTATTTCCGTTCATGATTCTAGTTTATCGATCATCGTGGATTTTTTTTCGACTAGATGTTATCGTTTAATGAGAGGGGGGCCGGACCGCACAAAAACGGTCGAACCCCCCTCCTATGTTCATGTTTGATTCTTGTGGATGGAACAGAATGGCGTGGTGCCGTCGCACCACGCGAGAATCACACGGCAAGTATTACGTGACGCCGTCGCGCCGCGCTGTTAAAAGAAAGAACAAGGACGCGACGCTGTCACGCCACGTCGGAGAAACCGAAGACATCCGCGGACGGAGTCGGGCCACGGCGAAGGGGCGCGGCGCCAGCACGCCGCACCGAAGAACCACGAAGACGACACGTTTCGTTTTGACATGCGGATTGATGGGCGACGACGAAGCAGGCTATTTGGGCGTTTGAATCCCTTCGCAGTGAAGGTGGGGTCCCGGGGGAACCATAGGCGAAGACGGCAGGAGGAACAGACCACCAGAGTACGTCCAGTGCTCCGCGGAAGGCGGCGGCGGCGCGCCGCCGGCCTCATTTAGCGGCGAAGGGCAGGGGAGCCGCGCACCCCACCCGCGGTGTCCGCTCGGCCGCGCGGGCCGAGCCGCGGCCGGCCGGTCGGGCCGGACCAAGCCGGCCGGACCGGACTGCGCCGGACCGGGTCGGGTCGACCCGGTTCGGGCCGACCCAGGGGGGGTCGGGCCGGGTCGGCCCGGGCCCAGATCCCCATTTTCGGACCACTTTCGGTCAAATGCCCATATCTTGAGCTGTAGACCTCCAAACGACTCGCCGTCAGCGGCAACGCGATCCCTGGATCGAGACGGTCGTTTCTATATATTACACTCAAGGGTTTGGAGAAATTTGGGTTCGGCCGGGTTGGTTCGTACACGAAACCAACCGGGCCCTCGGAGCGGAAACGCTCGTAACTTGAGTTCCGGACGTCCGATTGACGTGCCGTCGACTTTGATGGATTCCTCTAAGTGAGACGGATCTTTTGGCTTACTCCGCTCGAGTTTTGGATGCTGTCGGAGAGCAGTCGGGTTGGTTCGCTCACGAAACCAACCGGGCCCCTGGAACGAAAAAGCCAATAACTCACAGACCGGGCATCTGATTGTCGCACCGTCTGTTTCGTTGAATTCCTCTTGATGAGACAGAACTTTTGGCATACTTCGCCCAAGTTTTGGATGCAGTTGAGATATGGTCGGGTTGGATTGTACCCGAAATCCAACCGGGCCCCTGGAATGGAAAAGCTGATATCTTTCAGACAGGACGTCCGTTTGACGAACCGTCAGCGGCGTTGTTGATCACGTTGAGAAACGGTCCCTATGAGTATACCCTATGAGGGTTCGGGGTACAGTTGAGATACGGTCGGATTTGGTTCGCTCACGAAACCAACCGGGCCCCTGGGACGAAAAGGCTAGTAACTCACAGACCGGGCGTCCGATTGACGCGCCGTCTATTGCATTGAGACCCCTATGACGAGGCAGTCCTTTGAGATACTTCTTCGTGGGAATTTGAGATACTTGGAGTATCGACCTGTAGCTCGTGGAGAAGACCCTCACAGAGACGTGCGTGCGGAGTACGGAGGCCGTGTAGCCGACAGAGACCTGACGACTGCTTGACCGACTCGACTTGGAGTGAGTCAACTAGCCCAGTGGACAGAGCACTACTTTCTGAGGTGCAGACCCATGGCGGATGGAGCACTACCTGTGTGACAGTGCAGACCCGCGGTACTCGTCCGGAGAGTACCTCACCAGGCTACTAGGGGGTGTGCACTACTGTGTTTGGGTGACATACCTCGGCGGGAAGCACTACTGTGTTTGGGTGGCTGACCCGCGGTACTCGACAGGAGGAGTACCTCAGCAGTCTGAGGTTAGTGAGCAGTACCTCGGAGTCGTCACAAGACCACTGTACACTCCAGAGACGGAGCTCTTCAGCAGTTACGGTTTCGATAATGAAAATCTTGGTTTGAGCTGAGTCTTTTGACCTTTGTGTTTACCTCATGATTGAGATGGGTCACTTGATAACTTAGGTATATGTATGGGCATATACCTGGGTAGTGGTTATCCGTTGATTTCATGATCCTTGTGTTTCCTCATGATTGAGATGGGTTACTTGATAACTTAGGTATATGTATGGGCATATACCTAAGTAGGGGTTATCTGTTGAGATCTTCCTTGTGGCTATTAATGTTGGTTTTAGTGAGAACTTGAGGGTCTCGGGGTCCCTACTGAGTATCGTTATACTCACCCCCGCACGGGCTATGCCCGCACCTCGTTGTGTTGGTTGCAGACGACGGGCAGTGCTGACGGAGGCCGAGTGTTCGAGGACTGGACGGTACCCAGAGGTGGACCACACGACGAGTCAGTATCAGAGGAGGTTGACGGGCGAGAGCGTTGTGGAGGCTATCTGTACCTACCCTTCAGGTAGGATCCGTGGTGGACGATCCAGGAGCTGCGCCATCTATACCTACCCTTCAGGTAGGATTCAAGGAGGACGACCCAGGAGCCGCTTCTGTCGCTCCAGTTGTTGCCTTTTTCTGTTGTTCTTTGTTCAGTTGTAGTTGTACTTTCTTTTGGGTTTGTATTCTGGCCCATTTTCTTTTAAGCACTTCTCTTTGTACTTAGTGTTTACTTCCGCTTGTACTCTATGGTGTTTGTTTACTTTTATAAAGTCAATGTCTTCCCAGTTATCGGGATTTACGCCTTTGGTGCTAGTCGCCAGCCCCTGGCCTATGGAAGGCGGGCTTGGTGTAGTCACGACATGGGCCCCAATGACAGGTCGTGACAAATTGGTATCAGAGGAGTCGATTCTACCACAGAACTTATAACTCTGATATTTTCTTTCTGTGAAGCATTAGTGTTAAGGGTACCGAGTGTGGTTTTCAGTTCAGGGAGTCCAGTGTTGGTGCGGGCGGCCGACGTATCCATACACCAGGACCCTGACAACTGATTTCCGACTTTGTGCATGAAAACAATGATTGCGTGTGTGTTTTCAAAGGTTTTCCCTTAAAACAGCTCAAACCAGGTCAACTCACCAGGTATAATCGTTTGACCGTGTTACGTTGTTTCTATCAGGATGCCTTTTCTCGGACGACCAGCTAGAGCCCCGAGAGTGGTTCGTACTGACAGCATGCCGAGCGACGTGGCCTCAGTACAGGGCCCTTTTTCAGTTGAGACACCAGCGGAGGCACTAGCGGTACTATTACCCATTGGGCCACCGATGCCACCAGCCCCAACAGCAGAGGGTGCACGTCTCTTGAGCGCACTGCACGAGTTCCAGCACCAGAGGCCACCCAGGTTCCGGGGAGAGACGGACCCGCAGGTGGCTGAGGTTTGGCTGGAGGCTGTGGTGAGAGTCTTCAGGCTAGTGGGGACGCCGAGAGACTTCATGGTGATCTTTGCTGCCAGCCTTCTTCAGGCAGCAGCAGGCATGTGGTGGAGCCACTTGTTTCAGTTTTGCGACGGGATGTCCTTCGCATGGGAAGACTACGAGACCTTCTTCAGGGTGGATTTTGTGCCAGTAGCTCTACAACCCGAGTGTGTACAGAAGCTTCTGCCACTGCCGCGTGTTTTTCGATCAGTAGCCGAGTCATTTGTGGGCAGTAGACAGATGATGCAGAGGTTCGGGAGGACCAGACTAGCAGTTGGACGATCTCGGGTTTTAGGACCAGTGGTGCGGGGCACCCGAGGTGGGGTCAGAGCCAGGCGTGCCAGAAACAGAAAATGTTACTCATGCGGCGGGAAGGGTCACCTAGCACGTGACTGTCCGACTCCTCGTACGGTTGATCAGCGGGTGTTGGAGGAGCCACTGAGACAGAAGCAGCGGCTGGTACTTGAGCAACAACCGAGCAGTGGACAAGGCAGTAGAGCTCCGAGAGCAGGTGGACAGGAGAGGAACTAGTGGATACGTCCTTTGTACTTCTAGTTCCATGTTGCTTTTGTATTCGTGTCTTTGTACTATGAGCTAAAATAATAAAAAGACACTTATCTTGTGATGTTTGCTTTCCTGTCCTTCTTGTTTGGTTGATACTGAGTGGTCCTGGTTAAGATTGTTGACTTGACCCTCACTTTTGAGATTTCTACTCAAGGAGACCCAGTGACCTCACACTGATGCCGACAATGTGACTCGACCCTTGGAGGCGAGAGTGACAGTTGGATCTCTTAGTAGTTACGTCGAGGCCTTACGACGTCATCCATGGCATGAATACATCATTCATGTCAGGATTGACTGTATTAGGCAATGGGCGTGGTTCATCCAGGGGATGAGACCGAGTTTCTCTTTTCGGAAAAAGAGAAATTTTAGCATCTCTTTCAGATCATAGGAAAAGCAGGTGCAGATCATCCAGGAGCAGATGAAGACTGCACAGTGCAGTAAGAAACAAGAAACCGACTCCAGTATTAGAGACTCGAGCGTGTTAAATGTTAAAGAAGAGGAAGCTTAAAGTAGAGATGAGTCTGCGAAGCAGAAGACGTGGAGGAAGAGCTAGGAAAGCAGCATGAGGTGGTGTACATCTTAACATGCTACAACCACTCGCCTTAGTTATCCCCGCCAGGCTCAGGGAGCTGGAGGGCGGTGGAAGAGTGCGGCTACTTACGGTCAAGGAGTGTGACCCAATGGCTCTAGAAATGATTCAAGGGACAGTCTGTGTCCACTACTAGCTGCTGTAGTAATGGACGTCGATATGAATTATTCCTTGCTTTCACAAATCTTGTTCCAGACCTAGAGTTTCCTGTAAGCCGTGGACTTGACCCTCACGTCTGGAGATACCTTGGGAGGAGACTCGATAATCACACTTACGCCGACGGTGTGGTCATACCCTCTAGGCGAGAGTTTCAGTTGGAATCTCTTGGTGGCAGCGTAGAGGCCTTACGACGTTAGTTTGACTATGGAATGGGCAATAACTGTTCATACTCAAATTGACGGTTTTAGGCAAACATCGGGATGGGTTTTCCTTGGTCAGCGAAAAGAAAACCCCAGGCAGCACAGGATAAACTCTTTCACAGGAGGGTGTGACCGATCACTCTTGAGTCGATCAAACTTACCCTCGTAGCGGAATTCGTTTCGAGTTCTAGTTCTAACAGGAATTGGAGACCTCTAGAGTTCGAGGATGACGATCACGTCCTTATACGGGTCTCACCTCGATGAAGTTTATGGAGTTGTGGCCAAGGCGGCAAGTAAACTCTGAGGTTCAACGGACCTTTCTAGGTCCAAAGCTGGGAAGGTGAGGTGGTTTACCGCTTGACCCATCCACCTCAATTGCACCCGGTGCATGACGACTTCCACGTATCTCAACTGAAGAGATACGTGCTCGACCCTTCGCATATCATCGACCATGAGGAGCTGGACGATGGCGATGAGGTGTTTTTTCACGGAGGTTCCAGTGGGGATCGAGGATCGACATGAGTGGATCCTACGAGGACGATCGATTCCTCGGGTGAGCTTTCTTTCGCAGTACGGAACCTCCAGGTAAGCACATGGGAGCGGAAGGCTCAGATGCGTGCTCTGTATCGCTTTTGTGACCCTAGTTTGTGTTGAAGCTTTATAGGGACGTAAAGCCCTGAGGTGGGAGTAATGTAAAGACCCAAAAATTTCAAGGAAATTTTTTTTCTTAATTTTCTTTGGAATTTTAGAAGAACGCAGTTTCTGACGGCGCCTGATTCCGAGGCCCAGTGTGCCCGGAATTAATTTACGAAGTTTGGCTCGAGTACGTTCAGTGAATGACCGAGCGGGAATTTCTATCTTTTGAACCGGTGCTCGGAATTGAAATCCGATTGCACTGATGAACTCGCAACGCCGGTAATCACTTAAGGGAACCTTTACCGTAGTTGCGTTTGTGTGGGAGAAGAAGTTAATTTTTGGGGTTTATTTAAAAAAAGTGAATAAATTGTTGAATCAATTTTATTTCATGTTATGTGGTTAACTTCTCCCATGGGAAGTTGGTGGTGGGCCCACATCCATCCAACTTCCCATGTGTGGATATTTGAAAGGGTGGGGCCCACATGAACCCCCCCCACCTTTTCAAATTCCTTAAACTCTCTAACCCTCTTAAACCTTCACTTTCCTAACCCCTCTAAACCCCCCATTTAAGTTTTGTTAACTTATCACCTCCTTAATTTTATAACATCTTATGTTAATAACTTAAGTGAGTTAAATGTGGGTTTTGAATTTTCAAACTCTTGAAATTCAAAACCTATATTGGGTTAATAAAATAAGTGGGAGGATTATTTTTATTTTGGGGTTAGTTGTTCTTGTGGTGGAGACTTGGGAGAGAAAAGGCTAAGTTTGAAGTCTTCTTCTTCTTCAACATCGACGAAGAACACCTCCGACTAAGAACACTGTTCTTCAACGAAGAACATCTCCGCCGAAGAACGCAACATCTTCTTCCAACGACGTTTCCCCTTCGAACGCACCTCGATGACAACAGAATCGACGTTCATTTTCCACGACGCCCGACTTCCGCGACGCTCGTCTTCCGCAACTCGATTGACGTGCACCGTATCTGAATCGAGGTAGGGGATTATTATTTTTTTAATTATTTCCGTTCATGATTCTAGTTTATCGATCATCGTGGATTTTTTTTTCGACTAGATGTTATCGTTTGATGAGAGGGGGGCCGGACCGCACAAACATGGCCGAACCCCCCCTCCTATGTTCATGTTTGATTCCTGTGGATGGAACGGAATGGCGTGGTGCCGTCGCACCACGCGAGAATCACACGACAAGTATTACGCGACGCCGTCGCGCCGCGCCGTGAAAAGAAAGAACAAGGAAGAGACGCCGTCGCGCCGCGTCGGAGAAACTGAAGACATCCGCGGATGGTGTCCGGCCACGATGAAGGGGCGCAGCGCCAGCACGCCGCGCTGGAGAACCACGAAGACGACACGTTTCGTTTTGACATGCGGATTGATGGGCGATGACGAAGCAGGCCGTTTGGGCGTTTGAATCCCTTCGCAGTGAAGGTGGGGTCCCGGGGGAACCATAGTCGAAGACGGCAGGAGGAACGGACCACCGGAGCGCGTCCGGTGGTCCGCGGAAGGCGGCGGCGGCGCGCCGCCGGAAGGGAGGCGGCCGGCGGTTCGCCGCCGGCCTCATTTAGCGGCGAAGGGCGGGGGAGCCGCGCACCCCGCCCGCGGTGTCCACTCGGCCGCGCTGGCCGAGCCGCGGCCGGACGGTCGGGCCGGACCAAGCCGGACGGACCAGACCGCGCCGGACCGGGTCGGGTCGACCCAGGGGGGGGGGGGGGTCGGGCCGGGTCGGCCCGGGCCCAAACCCCCATTTTCGGACCACTTTCGGTCAAATGCCCATATCTTGAGCTGTAGACCTCCAAATGACTCGCCGTCAGTGACAACACGATCCTTGGATCGAGACGGTCGTTTCTATATATTACACTCTAGGTTTCGGAGAACATTGGGTTCGTCCGGGTTGGTTCGTACACGAAACCAACCGGGCCCTCGGAGCGGAAACACTCGTAACTTGAGTTCTGGACGTCCGATTGACGTGCCATTGACTTTGATGGATTCCTCTAAGTGAGACGGATCTTTTGGCTTACTCTTCTCGAGGTTTGGATGCTGTCAGAGAGCGGTCGGGTTGGTTCGCTCACGAAACAAACCGGGCCCCTGGAATGAAAAAGCCAATAACTCACAGACCGGGCATCCGATTGTCGCACCGTCTGTTTCGTTGAATTCCTCTTGATGAGATGGAAATTTTGGCATACTTCGCCCAAGTTTTGGATGCAGTTGAGATACGGCCGGGTTGGATTGTACTCGAAATCCAACCGGGCCCCTGGAACGGAAAAGATGATATCTTTCAGACAGGACGTCCGTTTGACGAACCGTCAGCAGCGTTGTTGATCACGTTGAGAAACGGTCCCTATGAGTATAGCCTATGAGGGTTTGGGGTACAGTTGAGATACAGCCGGATTTGGTTCGCTCACGAAACCAACCGGGTCCCTGGGACGAAAGGGCTAGTAACTCACAGACCGGGCGTCCGATTGACGCGTCATCTGTTGCGTTGAGACCCCTATTACGAGGCGGTCCTTTGAGATACTTCTTCGTGGGACTTTGAGATACTTGGAGTATCGACCTGTAGCTCATGGAGCGGACCCTCCCAGAGACGAGCGTGCGGAGTACGGAGGCCGTGTAGCCGACTGAGACCTGACGACTGCTTGACCGACTCGACTTGGAGTGAGTCGACTAGCCCAGTGGACGGAGCACTACTTTCTGAGGTGCAGAACCATGGCGGATGGAGCACTACCTATGTGACAGTGCAGACCCGCGGTACTCGTCCGGAGAGTACCTCAGCAGGCTACTAGGGGGTGTGCACTACTGTGTTTGGGTGACATACCTCGGCGGGAAGCACTACTGTGTTTGGGTGGCTGACCCGCGGTACTCGACAGGAGGAGTACCTCAGTAGCCTTAGGTTAGTGAGCAGTACCTCGGAGTCGTGACAGGACCACTGTACACTCCAGAGACGGAGCTCTTCAGCAGTTACGGTTTTGATAATGAAAATCCGGGTTTGAGCTGAGTCTTTTGACCTTTGTGTTTACCTCATGATTGAGATGGGTCACTTGATAACTTAGGTATATGTATGGGCATATACCTGGGTAGTGGTTATCCGTTGATTTCATGATCCTTGTGTTTCCTCATGATTGAGATGGGTTACTTGATAACTTAGGTATATATATGGGCATATACCTAAGTAGGGGTTATCTGTTGAGATCTTCCTTGTGGTTATTCATGTTGGTTTTAGTGAGACCTTGAGGGTCTCGAGGTCCCTACTGAGTATCGTTATACTCACCCCTACATGGGCTATACCCGCACCTCGTTGTGTTGGTTGCAGACGACAGGCAGTGCTGACGGAGGCCGAGTGTTTGAGGACTAGACGGTACCCGGAGGTGGACCACATGATGAGTCAGTATCGGAGGAGGTTGACGGGAAAGAGTGTTGTGGAGGCTATCTGTACCTACCCTTCAGGTAGGATCTGTGGTGGACGATCTAGGAGCTGTGCCATCTGTACCTACCCTTCAGGTAAGATCCGAGGAGGACGACCCAGGTGCCGCTTCCGTCGCTCCAACTGTTGTCTTTTTCTGTTGTACTTTGTTCAGTTGTAGTTGTAATTTATTTTGGGTTTGTATTCTGGCCCATTTTCCTTTCAGCACTTCTCTTTGTACTTAGTGTTTACTTCCGCTTGTACTCTGTGGTGTTTGTTTACTTTTATAAAGGCAATGTCTTCCCAGTTATCGGGATTTACGCCTTTGGTGCTAGTCGCCAGCCCCTGGCCTATGGAAGGCGGGCTTGGGGTAGTCACGGCACGGGTCCCGAGGACGGGTCGTGACAAACCCTATGGTCATTGATTCTACCTCATCTAAGTACCATATAGTCGCTAAGTCTTCCTCACCCAGGTCTCCTTTGGTTACTCAGTCTACCTCACATTTGTATCTTCTGGTCGCATAGTCTACCTCTTTTATGTCCCCTTTGGTCGCCCAGACTGCTTCACCCATGTCACCTATTCAATGAAGTGTTGATCTACCCAATTATTTGTTTTTTCTATAAATTGACCCCTGGTACATTTTATATGGTATGAGTTCCCCACTTCTAGAAGGGAGAGCGATCTTCTCGAAGATGCTTTGCCCAGGCTTCCGATTCTTCCCTTAGGTTTCCTATGACACATTAATACCTTAGTAAACTAACTTAATTACAAGTAGGGGTTACCCAAGGTCATCACATGGGTTTAAAACCACCTAAGGCTCATCACATGGGTGACCTATCTCTCAGGGCTCATAACCTAACCAACCTATCCCCCGAGGCTCATCATCTAGGTGACCTATCACCCAAGGATCATCACTTGATTAACCTATCACCCGAGTCTCATCACCTTGGAGTCACATATCCTAGGTATCATCAACTAGGATACCTATTATCTTGGGATCATCACCTGGGTGTCCTATCCCTTGGGGATTATCACCTAGACAACCCATTTCCTAGCACTCATCACCTAGGTGACCCATCACCCAAGTCTCATCACCCAAGCAACCCACCACCCATGGGTTCCCACTTAAGTGATAAACCACTCAGGGGAACCCACCTAAGTGACTAACCAGATAGGGGTTGTCACCTAAGTGACCAAATTCCCAAGGGTTCCCACTTAAGTGACAAAACACCCAGGGGTTCCCACCTAAGGACCCATCACCCAGGGGTGTGTACCTGGGAGAATAGTCACAAAAGGTTTATCTATCCTTAAGATACTACACCTATTTACCCATTTCACCTATTTTGAAATGTTTCCATTTAAACCTCCCTCATATACTCCATATCAAAATGATTAGGTTATCAATCACATCAGCATGCCCCCTTCTGATGATGCATTCCCTTAGTAAACTACCTCCACTTTTCCTCCATAAGTGATGGTGTATTTTGGGTGCCTGCAATCATGAATCCCCTTTGTAATGAGGGACCAAATCCTAGTGGTGGAAATATCCCCAACTCAAATAATTATATTTACCTCATACATGCTGATTGAAAAATGTCCAAAATTTAGTGGTGTCTAAACCTTTTTTTAAGTTGTGGATGTGTGAGTCCTGACAGTTGTGCTATTAATTGAACCACCCTATATCCTTTTCTCTCCCACTCCTAAGTAGAAAAAATGAATACCCTATGTGATAAGACCCTACCTTCATACCTTTCCTGGGTTTATAAATAGGTAGGAAGATGAAAAAGGGTAATCCTTGGCAGAGTAAGACCCTAAATTTTCTTGAAGGATGCCATATCCTTTCTACCCTCCATAGACCCTCACTTTTACATTAATATAAAATAAGTAGATTTATCATGGGAAACATCATCTTGTAACCCCCTTCTAAATCTAGTTTCAACCGGCTATATAATTTTCTTAATCTCCTTTTATCACTGATTTCTCACAGCAAGCATGGCTAACATGGGATTAGATTTTTTAGTTGATTACACCACCAAAAAATATTTATATATTTCATCATGGTCCTCCTATTTAAGTGTAATACCTGACCATATCTTCATTTTATTCATAGGGATACAATTCTAATAAATCATCTTTGGCCAACCCTATATTCGTAATCCCTACAAAATTCACTGATGACACACCTTTCACCAAACCAAAATCCACACAACGAGATGTTAAACTATGTGGTCTATATCCTAATATCATAATGTTAAACAACATAAAAATTACCTTAACACATGAGATAAACTACATGGAATGGTCTAGTCACATGACCTTAAACTATTTCACTAAAACAATATGGGATTTTATTACCATCTCAACGGGTTATGTTAGAAACTTCCTCAACGTTCAAAACCAACATCATTAACCTTTCATCATCGTCCTCATTAGGAAACATCCTGCATGATATCATTTATTTACTTCCATCCTCTAACTATACTTGTTTTATTTTGGACAACTCATCCATTAGATCCATATTCCCTACAGATCACCATCTATTAGGCCATATTCAGGAAAACATCATGCCCCCATTCATAGGGCTATATTCCTTATGAGTCCTATCATATCAAAGGGATCTATATCTAGAGGGCCATAATCTTTGTCAAACCAAACCATCCTCATTGGGAAAAATTCCCTTTCCCTTTAACCAGAAAGGGATTCTCATTTTTAAGTCCCACACAAACCATTTCTAGGCCTTTTCACCTAGTCATACTTACCATACAATGTCAAAATTTAGGGTTTAGTCCATATCACATGAACATAAAAGCCCTAACATGTCCCATTAAGTGGAATCTAAATATGCGATTTTTAATTCCTTTTATAAGTATACATAGGGATCCCCTTTATTAGGCCTAATTCTAACACTATAAACATTGACCACATTCCTAGCTAGAAATAAAATTTGGGTCACCTAATTGCGTGGATTTAAAATGCAGTAACCAATAGGGAAACATCACTAAGTAAATGTAATGCCCCAAACCTAGTTGCCCAAAGCTGGTAAATTATTTTATTACATTGGAATTATTATATGAAATTAATATCCTTAAGGACTAAATAGTTTATTAGTTTTAGAAAAAAAGATACAAACCTAAGTTCAACATTACAACTTGAAATGAAATAGATAATAACAATTCCATTGGAAACATTTATGACTTCTAGATTATCCCTGAAAATTATTCATAATATTCATATTCACAAACTAGGGAAAAATAAAACATAAGAAAGCGGTGAGCTCAGATTATTATAAAGGGTAAGTAATACATCGTATGTTATCATGAAAATAAACACTAGGCATAATGAACAACTAAAAACAGATGCCTTTAAAAATATACTTAATCATAATATGGAAGGAATGAAATATGATTAAATAAGGCCATATAAATGATCATAAGAGAATGAAACATAACCTTTGATATTATACTAGTTGAATAATCGCATGGTTTATCAATTACTATTACCATAATGAGGGAATGCATAATTCTGGTCATTTGAAAAATATTATCAAGGCCTCATCCATGATGTCAGAAAATACTAGGGTAAGGCCTTGACAAAAACTAAATTATTTTTTGTCTCATGATACCTACCGATGCATCAAGGGGATATAGTGGTCCTCACATGTTACTTTCTGTGTCAAATTCATTCCTTATATGAAATAGGCTAAACATAAACAACATGAACTTATGAAATAACATCCCCCAATATGTACACAAAAACACTAACAATTTTGAGTTTTATGGTGAATGGTACAATGATAGCACATCCATAGTCAAATGTATCTTAAACCATTTAATAAAATATGGTAGATGATAAACATAATATATTAACCTCAATAAGACATAAAATTCAATATAGGTTTTGAAATAGACAAAAATACTCTGATAAAATTATCAAGGATTTTTTAGAGAAATACACTTTTACTATAAAAAGAAGAGTTATTTTGGAAATATATTTGCATAAAACTAGAAATAAAATAAGTTAGTTTTTCCATGATGAAATAAGAGGTTTTAGAAAAGTAATTTTAGCTTCAAATAGCCTATATAGTTCACTTGAAAATAGGAAAGAATTTGAGAAATTACCTTGAATCGAGCTTGTTTATTGGGAAGAATTAGGAAAGATAATTATAAAACATTTGACTCCCCATAAAATAAATAATTATTATGATTGGTACACATATATAGAACTTTTAAAAATAATTTATGATTAGTACATAATAATAACTAATAATTTAATTTGGATTAAGAGATAAAAATAGTAACTTGAAAGAAAATGGAGGTTCAGGTAGAAAACCCTTACCCTTGGTCCAAATGTGTTTTCACTTGACCTTAATGTCCTGGATAATCAAATTAAATAAATAAATTAATTAATTAATAACCTTATATAAATTTATTTTGTTTATTATAATTTTATTAAGTTCAGTTATGGAATTTTGGATGAGTTATAAGATAAAATTTTATCGCTTCGGAGTGTTCAATTCCTTGGCTTTCATGATCGGTATACTTGTTTATGAGTATGGAAGTTTATGTGGAATTGGTATAATTATATAGAATTTAATTTATATGATACTAATGAACATACAAAATTTTAAATGGTGATATAATTCATTTTGTTATATGGAATGAGTATGAGTTAATATATATAACATTAGTGCTAATCATTTAGATTATTTTGGAGATATTTTGATTATTATGAACTAGTTTTATCATATGAATTAATATCATGTATATATACTACTTTCAGAAAATTACACAAGAAATAATAAAGATTTAAAATATGGTTAAACCATGGAAATGGTTTCATGACCTTGAAGGAGAAATTTAATAACAAAGGTTTGTCGTCCATGAAGGTTGTAAATCAGCACCTCCGGGAAGATGAATTCATTTTTTCAAAGAGAGATAGAGAGAGTAAGGAGAATGATGATGGATGTTACATTAAAATGATATAATTCTAGTATATAGATGATACAAGAGTTATAATTATCTTTTGGACATATTAGGTGAGTCAGAAACAAATTAAAAAAAATAAATTGAAATGAAATTAAAAGAAAAGGGAAGAGGATTTACATCTTGAAATATCGTCCTTCAGAACCTCCATAAGGGAAGGGGTTTCGGTATTTTGGAAATACCAAGAACTCCTGGAAGTGGGTACGGACTAGGGAAGAGTATTTGGGAAGAACATTGATAAGATTCAAGGATTATAGGAGTGAAGATAAGAGGGAATGAGGGGTGATTTTTATAGTGGAAGAGAGGGGTGATTTCAGAATATCTTATTCATTATTTTATTATTTTGCTCAAGACAACCAATAATGTTGATTAATATGACCAAAAATAGTAATAAGTGCATGTGATTTCGAACCAAGTGTGCTTACATAATATATACATATCCTATGACTCAATAAATCATGTATTTATCATTTATCATATTTTACTATTCATAAAAATTCAAGTATTTTAGAAAAATCACAAAAAAACCACCATAACCATTTTTCAATGTGTAGAATTCAAAAATAGACTCCATTTTATCAATATAATTTTCTAAATATGATAAATTTTATTTTTAATTAAAATGACCATTTACTTAAAAAATATAGTCTTTAAAAGTAAAACTGATTTTATAACACCCTGAAAATTATCTAAGGTATTGTTAAATTATACTAAAATCATAGGAAAAAAAATATTGATTTAGGGATAAATTTTATGAAAATTAGTTTTCTTTTAATTAAATTTATTAATTATACAATTTTAATTAAATATTTATAACTCACAAAAATACTGACACTTGATTATTAATTTTTAAAATTTATATTTCATTTATAAGGTTCCTCAGTTTTATTTATACTTACATGGGTGAGTTTAACATTCATAAGGGTCATATTACTATTCATATGGGTACATTACTATTCATAATGGTTAAGTTACTATTCAACAAAAATGTAAGTTGATCCCATCAGACTCTAAATATCTTATTGATATCAATCGTGTATGTCTGTTTCAAAATTTAAAACATTGAGGTGGAAAAATTATGTTTTAAAGATAGGTTATAATAACAAAGTTTTGTTTCATAGAAACTCAGTGTTTGATGCATTAAATTCTATATTAAATTTATTTGTAAAACCTTGGGGTGATACATTATTCCCATCTTACAAAAAGTTCATCCTCAAAATTTACCATAATGTTACCTCATAAAAATATTTGGGTAGTTCTTCATCATAAAATCATCAGGCTCCCACATCACCTTTTCAATTTTATGATTTTTCCAAAGTACCTTTACTAGTCGAGTCATCCGATTTCTCAACATCGATTCTTTAGTGTCTTGAATCTATATAGGCTCTCCATAGTAAGATAATTCAGGTTCAAATACTATACCTTCAAAATTGGGGACATGCATTGGGTATGGCATGTACTTTTTCAATAATGAGACATGTAACACATTGTGTGCCTTATAAAGGCTAGGAGGCTTTTCAAAACGATAATCCACAACTCTAATTACCTCTATAATTTCAAAAGGGCCAATGTACCTGGGGATCAATTTCCATTTCTTCCCAAAACCTATTACACCCTTCCATGGAGATACTTTTAAGAAAACATGATCTCCCACGTGAAATTGCAAATCCTTCCATAGATTATCAGCATAGATATTTTAATTGCTTTGATATGATTTGATATGGGTCTGAATAGTCTTTAAATTTGTTATTTTTTCCTTCACATGCTATGGACCTAAGAGCTTCCTTTCATCAACTTTATCCTAACATGTTGGTGTACTAAATCTATTTCTGTACAATGCTTCATATGGTGTCATTTTTATACTTAAATGGAAACTATTATTGTAGGAAAACTCTACCAAAGGTAAATACTGATCTAACATACATTGAAAATCAAGTGAGTGTGATCGCAACATGTCTTCTAAATTTTGGATAATCCTTTCTTAATCCCCTTCAGTTTGAGGATGATAAGCAGTACTCAAATGAAGCTCAGTATCCAAATCATTCTAGAGACTTTTCCAGAAGTTTGAAGTAAATTGTGCATCACAATCAGACATAATTGAGAGAGTTTATCCATGAAGTCTTACAACTTCATTAATAAAGATTCGTGCATGGTGGTCCAACAGAAAATTCTCCCTTATTGTGAGGAAATGAGTAGATTTGGTAAGTAGGTCAACAATTACCCACATTGCATCATTCTTTCTTGGAGTTTTGGGAAATATAGTGAAAAAATACATAGTGATGTCATCCCATTTACATGTAGAAATACGTAGAGGATGCATGAATCCTCTGGGATGTTATCTTTATACCTTCACTTGTTGATAGACTAAACATCTTGATACATAATCAATAATTTAACACTCCATATTTTCCCACCTGAAATATTTCTTGAAATCACTATACATATTAGTGCTACCATGGTCTATAGAGAAATTCAAACTATGGGAATCATCCAATAACTCATTTTTAGCTCAGTTATAGAGGGAACAGATAACCTTCTCTCAAATTTTAGAATTCCATCCTCATAGATAAAATCCAGAAGCTTACCATCATTCACAACTTTAATTTTCTTTTGAATATTTTCATCATAAAATTGAGAAATTTTATTTTTTATAACAAATATGGTTGGGAAACCAATTGAAAAAGTAATGATACTTCACTTTATTTTATAATTCCTATACCCAACCTCTCTAGATCAATGTACATAGGTTTCTTGTCAATCCTTATTTTTTTAGAACTCCATGATACATCCTACTCAATGCATCTACCACCTTATTTTCCTTTCCTAGATGGTAGTGTATGGAACAATGAAAATACTTGAGTAGTTAGAGGCATCACAATTGACTCATGTTGAGTTATTTCAGTGACAAAATATATTTCATGATCATGAGATCCATATATATCTCACATCTCTCATCATAGAGATGGTGTCTCTAGATCTTCAGATAAAATATAACAGCTAATAACTAAAGGTCATGAGTTGGGTAGTTTTTTTCATGAATTTTCAGCTACCTTGATTCATAGGAAATAACTCTATCATTTTGCATAAGGACAAAACCAAGTCCTTTCTTTGATGCATTATTATAGATCACAAATCCACCATTCCCCGATGGTAGAGTCAAGATCGAAGAATTCCCTAATATCCTCTTCAATCCTACAAAACATTATTCACATTATTTTTTCCATACAAACATAAACCATTTATCAGTAATCTTGGTTAACAGGTTGGCTAATCGGGTGAAGTTATGAAAGAAACATTGATAATAACCTACTAAACCAATAAAACTACATACCTCAGTTATGTTCATTAATATAAGAAATTCATGAAAAGTCTTTGTCTTCACATTACCAACATATATTCCATACATAGAGAAAATATGGACAAGAAAAGAAACTGATTGAAGCCAAATTTTACACTTTTTAAACTTCCTAGGTAAATCATTTATTCTAAGAGTCTTCAGAATAATGCACAAGTGATTTTCAAAATCTTTGTAGATTTTTTATTATACAAATACTTTATTCATTAATACCACAAAAAACTCATCAAGATATTTCTTGAAAACTATATTCATTAGATCCATGAAAATAGAAGGTGCATTAGTTATCCTAAAAGGTATTACAATAAACTCGTAATACCCTTACTTGGTTCAAAATGCAATCTTTGGAATACCTTCCTTCTTCACACGTAACTAATGATATATAGATCCAATTTCAATATTCAAAAAATATTGGGCTCTTTGAAGATGATCAAATAAATCATCAATGAGAGATAAGGGTACTTTTTCTTTATTGTAATAGAATTTATCTCGTTATAGTCAATGCACAACCTCATAGATCCATTTTTCTTCCTAACAAAAAGAATGGGGTCTCCCCATGTAAAAAAACTAGGGAAAATAAATCCATTATCACTCAATTACTCAGGTTGTTTCTTTAGTTCTACTAATTCCACAATGGTCATTCTATAAAGATTCTTTGATATGGTCCTTGAACCAGAAATGAAATCAATATAGATCTCAAATTCTTAGTCTGGAGGATGTCCAGGTAAATCCTATGAAAACACATCAATTTATTCTTGCACAATAGGTGAACCCACAATTTGAAGATTTCTGTACTCACCCATAGATATTGCACTCTCATCCTCTCCAATAATTGCATTAATTAGAGCTACTAGGGGTGGATCTAGATAAGAATCAGATGATGATGTTTCCTCTCTAAAGACAAGGGATTCTATATTGTTCTAAAAAATTGTAACTTCCTAATTCTTATGATATATTATTTCATCATAATTTTAAATCCAATTTATACTGAGGATTATATCAATGTAAATAATGGGTATGATGGTAAGATCAGAAACTAAATCACGTTTATGTGTCATAAGGGGGATTGATCGAAACATATTTGTTGCAATGATACTTCCCTTAAGAGTTTTGACTGACAAGTCCTTTATTAAAAAAATGGAAATGTCTAATTCTATTTTCAAATTGGTAATATATAAATGAATACGGTGATCTAGAATCAAATAAAGCATTTTCTAAGTTTAAGGAAATTATTGAAGTACCTTCCACCACATCATTAGGAATTTCAACATCAGCAGTTGTCATCTCATAAGCTTGTCTTTTCTCCCTTGTCCTTCTTTGGGGAATGTTTCCTTAATGCTTGGGAAAATCATTGGCATAATATACCATATATTTATAATTATATAATTGAAAATTGATATATTTTTTATTTACCATGCAATCTTGAGATTGGTGGCCTCTTTCTCCATATTTTTAACAGACCCCTTTTTCTTTTAAGTAGACTCCAGGGTGTTTCTTTCCGCAAGTACCATAAGTTGGAAAACTACCCCTTTTATTCTTCCCTTTATCCATTATTTCCAACACCACCCTCTTATTATCTTTCATTACCTTAAATTCCTAAGACTTCGAGAATTATTTCTCTATATTTATTGTACATGAGACTATATCTTCATTAGATGAGAAAGTTTGGGAAACCAGTTACCTTCATAGGAATGGTCTTAAACTATAAAAGAATCGATTAATCTTTCTCCTTGAATTACATATGTAGTTCAATAGATGTCTTGATATCCTTGTAAAATTGGATTCATAATTCACAACATTTTCATCCTCTTTTTGTCTAAAACTCAATAATTGCCTCTCCATATCTTCTCGCTATTCGTGAGGAAAATATTTTTCTAATAATATTTCCTTAAAGTCCATCCATTCCATTTCATCTATTTTTTCCTCATCCTTTGTGTTCTGAATTAATGACCACCACTGATCCTCATCTCTAGATAGATGATAAACATCCATGATAAACTTTTCCCTTTAATTATATCCCAAATAAAGAAATATCCTCTATAAAGAACTTATCCACTACTCTACAATGGATGGGTTTGTAGTCCCATTGAATGATAAAGGTTGTTGTCGCAAAAAGTGGTCTAACATTTCTCTTTTACATTATGGATAAGGATTCTCTATATTGGTAAGGTTATTATTCATAACCTAAGTCAGTTGTCCTAGTATAGTTATAAGTTACTCAACACTAGTCACAACTTCAGAAGCAACATCATTATTTTTCATTGGAGGGAAATGTAACGACCCAATATTTTTGAGTAGTATATTAACTTACTCTTATTGATTTAATAAGATGTTAATGGTTAATGCAGAAAGAGGAGTCGATGGCTTCATCCAGTAGACTCGACCCTTATGAAGCCCACTTATCAGAGCTTGGGAAGGAGGTAGCATCTGTGGGCTGCGCTTTGGACCAAGCCCAAGCCGAGCTCCAGCGTGTCAAGCTTGAACGGAAACGCCTACAGGAGAAGTTCAAGTTAGTAGAGATTACTACTAGGGCAATGTTATCTGAGCCTCCCTCAGATTCTCTCCCCATAGCACACCTTACACTTAGGTCTTATGCCGGTGTTATAAGGGGCTATGTGACGAGACCCTAGCTTCCTTGTGTAATCACTTCGGGTGAATAAATTGAGATTTCTTCCTTTAGTGATGTTTGTGAAATTTCAAATTTCCAGATAATTTTAGAATGTATTTTATTGATGAATTTTTAAAAAGGGATATTTTAAAATATTTATGTAAACCCTAAATAACTAATGATGTGTAATGATTTTCGAAAAATGGTCTTCTACAAAAGTGTTCAGTAAGGAAGTTGGAGTCTAATAAGATCAACTTAATTTTTGATGAATAGTAAATTATGAATAGTGATTTTACGCTTAGGATTAGTAATGTGACCAAATGGATTAGTAATTTCACTCAAAGAAAGTTTTAATATAATTTAGACACCCAGATTAAGTAATGTGATTCAATAAAATGGGTAAATAACGGTTTCATAAATTGTTAATCAAGTATTAGTTTTTTCATGTGAATAGTATTTTTTAATTAAAAATTTAATTAAAAATAATTAGATAATTATTTTTATAAAAAGGACTTTATTTTTGAACTCAGAGCATCGATATTTTGTTAAGGTAATTTTTGGGGGTTTTTCTGAAAAAAATGAATTTTCGATGAATAGTGTTTTTATTTAAAAATTAAATTAAAAATATTTAGAAAATTATTTTTATAAAATGGATTTCATTTTTGAAATCAGAGAATTGATATTTGGTTAAGGTGAAATTTTGGGATTATTCTGAGAAAGTTGAATTTTCGGTGAATAGTGAAAGTATAGTTTTTAAGTTACGGGTGTTTAATGACATCATTAAATGATGTATTAAGTATATATTCAATATGGTTGAATTATGAATAGTAATATAAGGTGTGAGGTGTCCCAAGTGGCCAATACCATGGGCAAATACCATGGGCAAGCCCATGGTTTTTCCAAAACCACTAGTGAGGTGTCCCTTGGCCATTAATGCCTTGTCCCCTCACTTTCCCTATAAATACCCACCCTTTCCACCTTTAGTTTTCACTCCCAACTCTCCCCCAACGAATTTATGGTCTCCTTACCTCCCAAGGAGTCCTCCCAAGGTGCCCCCAAGCCCTCAAGGTCCAAAACATTGAGTTTCAAGAGTCACGTCTTAAGGTAAGGGATCCGACCTCTCTCTTTCTTTTCATGTAATCTCTTTTATGTCATTCCTTTTATGCTACATGTTATTATGTGAGAGGATGTTCTTTTATATTCCTCTTACTGCCCTTTTCATGTTTATATGATGAGAGATCCCCTCTTACTCTCATCATTTCATTTTATGAAAGTTTAAGTGACGCCGTTAGGCTGCCGAATTTTTAAGGGATCCTTTCACCCTTCTCATTTTTCAAGTTCGATTTTCATATCAAGTCTTTCAAGTTCATTTTTTATTATGTTGGGGTATGATATCTATATCTATAATACTGATATCTTATGATCATATGATGAGAGACCATATTTGATCTTGCCAATTCATTTTTATTGAAGTTTAAGTGACGTCGTTAGGCTGCCGAATTTTCATAAGAGAAATCTAATTTTTGTCTTCCTTCCATGTTTTTCATTTCAAATGATATGTCCTCCAAATTTCATTACCATGTCCATATATCATTTTTATTCCGTCCCCCTACTGTTTTATGGATCATTTATGAGTGGGTGACCCATGTACCCTCTCTTTTCAATGTTTTCTAAAACCCCGAAACATAGCCGTTATGCTGCAGAATTTTCGTCTCAAAATGCCTCTCTCTTTTCTCAAAATTATTTTATGTTATAAAGTGAATACTCAAAGCTCTTATTTATATAAGGGTATTAACATATATATCAAAATGTTTTATTTCAAATTCTGGGAATTACATACATGAAACCCTCTCTCCCCTTCTGTGGGTTTAAAGTGACGTAAAGATCATGTCTTTAAAGCAGTTTTTAAAACGTTATGATTATGAAATGAAACGCATTTATTTTATGTTATATGGGTTATTTATGAAATGTTTGATGATGATATATGTGGCTCACATGATAATAAAGGCAAATTTAAGGGTGCGCCCTGATAGCGCTCCAATGCATTGGGTAATGATGTAACCACTAGAGATTACAGTTTTCATGATACCTTGGTGAATAACCTTGGTAATTTTCAAATGACACCTTTGGGATGGACCTTGGTGATATGTTCATGATTGTCTATGTTAAATGATGTAGACACATCTTCAAGTTATGGAAAATGTTATTTTTATTATGAAATGCCTCATGATTTTCTTTCTCATGCCTTAAAGTTCTTTTCATGTCCTTATTGAAGTATATCAAGTTCACATGTAAAATGTTCCTCTTGTTTCCCTTACTGGGCCTTCTGCTCACCCTTTCTTTTGATGTATGTCCCCAGGTTATGAGATGCAGTAATGAACCTAGGATGAACTTAAGGAGAATCCTTTCAAGTGTTTAAGAAGAATGCTTTATGTTGTTTTCATGTATTATGTTCCTAGTTTCCAAGACCCTAAACCTTAAAGATCCTCAGTTGTGTGTAATGTAATGAAAGTTAATGTTATAAAAAGGTGGGATGCCATAGTTGGTATCAAAGGATGGTTTAGTTATTTGTGGAAATTAGGATATAAAAAAAACTTTAGGAAGAACCCTATAGAAAAGTTTAAATATAGGAAAACTTCCTGGTATTTTGGTAAGTATTGAGTAAGTGGTTTATCAAACAAATACATCCCTGTTTGGATACGAGCAGGTAGAGGCGGCTCTGGCACAAATGTACATAGGGGTAAAACCCAAAAACACCGCTTTGAGCTAGACTCGAATGGGAACTGGTGCACGATAACGGGCCTTGCTGCACTCTTGGTTACGACAATCCCGGGGGATATGTTTGGTTAATCACAAGATTTTTATGAATCATTATGAAGGAATTATAGAGAAGTATAATTTTTTAAGCATGAAGTCTTAGTTAAAAGATTCATAAATGAAATAAGTTTCTCACTAAGGTTTTATTCTTTTAGAAGATGGCGGGAAATAGGAGGAACCGTGCCGATGGTGACCGCAATGCACCATGTGCTGACGGCCCTCCGATGGAAGCCGGAATGGAAACATTCATGCGAATGATGAACCAACTGACTCAAGTTATGAGTAATAACTTGAATCAAGCTGAGAGGCCGACCTCACCACGAAGGGAACAACACTCTGTTGAGTCCTTCATGCGTCAACGACCGCCAACATTCAGTGGATCTACTGACCCATTGGTTGCAGAACAATGGATAAGCTCCATTGAAAAGATCTTTTCTGTACTTCATTGTTCGGAACAAGAAAAAGTCACCCTTGCTGTTTACCACCTTGAGGGAGAAGCTGATCAGTGGTGGTCACTGATCAAACACACGAAGCCACGAGGAGAGATGGAAGCTATGGAGTGGGAAGAGTTCCTGGGAATATTCTTTAATAAGTATTTCCCTCATTCGATGAGAACGAGAATGGAGAAAGAATTTCTCGAGCTGAAGCAAAAGGAGAATGAATCAGTTAGAACCTACGAGATGAACTTCACAAGGCTTTCCCGTTATACCTCAAGCTTCGTCATGGACCCTAATGGGAAGGTTGATAGATTCTTTGGTGGACTACGACCTCATCTGTGGAAGAATCTAGCCAACAGGGACTATGATAGCTATGAAGAAATAGTTCGAAGTGCCATGAAAGTTGAACTAGAGTTTGGGGAGACACAATGGTCTCACAAATCTAATGAGAAGAAGAGAACTCTAGAACCGAGCCTGGGAAGAATTTTTGATCAGGAAAGAGGTGGAAAGCATATGCAACATCCCACATGCAATAAATGTGGGAAGAAGCATTCGGGGAACTGCTTGATCGGAAGTGGTAAGTGCTATAGGTGTGGAAAAGAAGGCCATATTTCTCAGAATTGTCGTAGTGATGTGAAGCCTCAACTTCCCAACACTAACGACAGAGGAAAGATGGTTCTGGCCCTACCCGAAGTCACATGCTTCAAGTGTGGACAACTTGGGCACTTTTCTAATCAATGTCCAGATCTGAGGGCGGTGGAGGGGAATCACCATCAACCTCAGCAGAGGCCAAGGGAGAAAGGTCGTGCTTTCGCTATCACAACAGCTGAAGTTGAAGTCCCGAACGATGTGGTAGCAGGTACTCTTGTCGTCCTTTCAAAGCTAGAAAGTACTTTATTTGATTCTAGTTCTACGTATTCCTTTATTTCCTCCAAGTTTGCAAGGAAAATAGAATCAATCCCCGAACTTCTAGAGGTAGAGTTGTTAGTCAAGACTCCAAG
Organism: Viscum album; assembly: GCA_963277665.1. Lineage (NCBI taxonomy): Eukaryota > Viridiplantae > Streptophyta > Magnoliopsida > Santalales > Viscaceae > Viscum > Viscum album. The sequence continues at coordinate 1,783,674,371 of OY728157.1, forward strand.
TGGGATTATCCTTGCATCAACAGTATTTAGAGACTCTAGTGTTTACTTTGGTGAGCACAATCTTATCGCAAATCTAGTAGTCATTCCCATGATGGAATTCGACATTATACTAGGGATGGACTGGCTCTCAAAGTATAATGCTAAGATCAAATGCAGAAGTAAGGAAATCTCAGTAGTCTTGAATGAACGACCTACAATTATCTTCCAAGGAGAGATATCCCGAACTGATCCCTATCTAGAAGCACCTCCTATAGCTTTCTTTATGGAGTTAATCGGTGATGATGAAGAAAGAAAAGGGAGCATACAAATAGAAGATGTTCCGATTGTTCAGGAATACATGGATGTATTTCCTGAGGAGTTACCTGGACCTCCCCCAGAAAGAGAGGTAGAGTTCTCCATTGAACTCGTACCTGGGTCTCAACCGATATCAAAGACTCTGTATAGAATGGCAAATGTGGAGCTAGAAGAGTTAAAGAAACAACTCCAAGACTTGTTGGAGAAGGGGTTTATCCGACCAAGTGTGTCTCCTTGGGGAGCACCAGTTCTCTTTGTGAAGAAGAAGGATGGATCAATGCGGCTATGCATTGATTATAGAGAACTGAACGGGATCACAGTGAAGAACAGATATCCTCTTCCAAGAATTGATGATTTATTTGACCAACTTCGCGGGGCTCAATTCTTCTCTAAGATTGACCTTCGATCTGGTTATCATCAACTGAGGGTGAAGAAGGAAGATATTCCAAAGACTGCCTTCCGATCAAGATATGGGCATTATGAGTTTACTGTTATGCCCTTCGGCTAGACTAATGCTCCTGCTATTTTCATAGATTTGATGAATAGAGTCTTTAAGGACTACCTTGATAACTTTGTGGTAGTTTTTATTGATGATATTTTGATATATTCAAAAAGTCATGAGGAGCATGAAGATCATCTGAGGGTTATTTTGAAAACTCTATGGAAGGAGAGGCTCTTTGGGAAGTTCAGCAAGTGTGAGTTTTGGTTACAACAAGTGGCTTTCTTGGGGCACATCGTAACCAATGAAGGAATCTCGGTTAACCCTGCAAAGACAATGGTTGTGGAGGAGTGGCCTCAACCCACAACAGTAACTGAGATTTGTAGTTTCCTTGGTTTAGCGGAATATTATAGGAGGTTTGTGAAAAACTTTTCACGACTTTCTAATCCACTAACCAAGTTGACTCGAAAAGGGGTTAAGTTCATCTGGACAAAGGAATGCGAGGAAAGTTTCCAAGAGCTGAAGAAGAGATTGGTTACTACACCTGTGTTAACACTACCCTCTATCGGAGAAGGATTCGTTATTTTTAGCGATGCATCTCTGAAAGGGCTTGGGTGCGTCCTCATGCAAAATGACAAGGTAATTTCTTATGCATCTCGACAGTTGAAGATTCATGAGCAGGATTATCCTACGCATGATCTAGAGCTTGCATCAGTTGTTTTTGCTCTAAAGATATGGAGGCACTATCTATATGGGGAGAAATGTGATATATACACTAACCCCCAAAGTCTAAAGTATATTTTCACACAGAAATAATTGAACATGAGACAAAGGAGATGGTTGGAGCTTATTAAAGACTATTATTGTTCAATACATTATCACCCTGGGAGAGCAAACAAAGTCGCGGATGCATTAAGCAGGAAAGATCCTGTTGTTCTGGCAACAATGAGGATCTTAGGAGATCCCTTGATTAAAGATCTAGTAAAACTGGACATGGGAATTATAAGGAAAGGGACATCATCAACCCTATCCCAAATGATTTCTCAACCTTCATTACTAGAGAAGATCAAGAAGGCTCAAAAAGAAGATCCTTTGCTGCAGGAGAAGTTTGAGGCTGTAAAGGATGGGAAGTTCCCTGATTTCAATATTGATCAAGAAGGTGTATTGAAATTTCTTACAAGGCTATGTGTTCCATCTATTCCGGAGATAAAGAAAGAACTGATGGATGAAGCTCATAGCTCTACTTTCTCTATACATCCGGGAAGCACTAAGATGTATAGAGACCTCCGTGATCATTATTGGTGGGATAACATGAAGAGGGAGATTGCTGATTACACTACAAGGTGCCTGGTGTGTCAACAAGTAAAGGCAGAACGACAACTTCCTAAGGGGGTATTACAACCGCTACCCATACCAGTATGGAAGTGGGATAATATCACTATGGACTTTGTAACTGGTCTCCTGAAAACATCCAAAGGAAACAATGCGATATGGGTTATTGTGGACCGTCTCACCAAGACAACCCATTTTATCTCTATTCGGGAAGATTTCTCTCTGGATAAGCTTGCCAAGATATACGTGAAGGAAGTGGTAAGGCTGCATGGGGTACCACTATCCATCGTATCTGATCGTGACCCAAGATTCACATCAAAATTCTGGAGAAGTCTTCAACATGCTCTGAATACTGAATTGAATTTTAGTACGGCCTATCATCCTCAAACTGATGGCCAATCTGAAAGGACTATTCAGACACTCGAAGACATGCTGAGATTATGCTCAATGGAATTTAAAGGTGGATGGGATCAACACCTCCCATTAGTTGAGTTCTCCTATAACAACAGCTTCCATTCGAGTATTCAGATGGCACCCTATGAAGCTCTGTATGGAAAGTGGTGTAGAAATCCTACTTGTTGGGATAAAATTGGTGAGAGGAAGCTTCTTGGGCCTGATCTCGTGCAAGAGATGACAAAACAGGTTCATGCCATCCAACAACACATAAAGGCTTCTCAGAGTTGGCAGAAGAGCTATGCTGACAATCGTCGAAGGGACTTGGAGTTTGGTGTTGGTGACAAAGTCTTCCTTCGAATTTCTCCATCGAAGAGAGTCATGCGGTTTGGGAAGAAAGGGAAGCTCAGCCCTAGGTACATTGGACCCTATGAAATCCTTGATCGCATAGGAGCAGTGGCCTATCGTCTAGCACTTCCACCGAACCTAGCTCAAGTTCATGATGTCTTCCATGTATCTCTCTTGAGGAAGTACATACCCGACCCTTCGCATGTACTAAACCCAGAGGTGGTACAACTTGAACATGACCTCTCTTATGAGGAGCAGCCAATGGAGATCTTGGACCGTAGAGACAAGGTTCTACGAAACAAGACTACCCACCTTGTGAAAGTGTTGTGGAGGAATCATAAGTATGAAGAAGCGACTTGGGAGCCTGAGGAAACGATGAAGCAAAAGTACCCTCACCTTTTTGACTAGGCCTCAAGTATAAATTTCGGGGACGAAATTTCTTAAGGGGGGAAGAATGTAACGACCCAATCTTTTTGAGTAGTATATTAACTTACTCTTATTGATTTAATAAGATGTTAATGGTTAATGCAGAAAGAGGAGTCGATGGCTTCATCCAGTAGACTCGACCCTTATGAAGCCCACTTATCAGAGCTTGGGAAGGAGGTAGCATCTGTGGGCTTCGCTTTGGACCAAGCCCAAGCCGAGCTCCAGCGTGTCAAGCTTGAACGGAAACTCCTACGGGAGAAGTTCAAGTTAGTAGAGATTACTACTAGGGCAATGTTATATGAGCCTCTCTCAGATTCTCTCACCATAGCACACCTTACACTTAGGTCTTATGCCAGTGTTATAAGGGGCTATGTGACGAGACCCTAGCTTCCTTGTGTAATCCCTTCGGGTGAATAAATTGAGATTTCTTCCTTTAGTGATGTTTGTGAAATTTCAAATGTCCAGATAATTTTAGAATGTATTTTATTGATGAATTTTGAAAAAAAGATATTTTAGAATATTTATGTAAACCCTAAATAACTAATGATGTGTAATGATTTTCGAAAAAATGGTCTTCTACAAAAGTGTTCAGTAAGGAATTTGGAGTCTAAGAAGATCAACTTAATTTTTGATGAATAGTAAATTATGAATAGTGATTTTACGCTTAGGATTAGTAATGTGACCAAATGGATTAATAATTTCAATCAAAGAAAGTTTTAATATAATTTAGACACCCAGATTAAGTAATGTGATTCAATAAAATGGGTAAATAACGGTTTCATAAATTATTAATCAAGTATTAGTTTTTTCGGGTGAATAGTGTTTTTTAATTAAAAATTTAATTAAAAATAATTAGATAATTATTTTTATAAAAAAGACTTTATTTTTGAACTCAGATCATCGATATTTTGTTAAGGTAATTTTTGGGGTTTTTTCTGAAAAAAATGAATTTTCGATGAATAGTGTTTTTATTTAAAAATTAAATTAAAAATATTTTGAAAATTATTTTTATAAAATGGATTTCATTTTTGAAATCAGAGCATTGATATTTTGTTAAGGTGAAATTTTGGGATTATTCTGAGAAAGTTGAATTTTCGGTGAATAGTGAAAGTATAGTTTTTAAGTTACGGGTGTTTAATGACATCATTAAATGATGTATTAAGTATATATTCAATATGGTCGAATTATGAATAGTAAGATAAGGTGTGAGGTGTCCCAAGTGGCCAATACCATGGGCAAATACCATGGGCAAGCCCATGGTTTTGCCAAAACCACTAGTGAGGTGTCCCTTGGCCATTAATGCCTTGTCCCCTCACTTTCCCTATAAATACCCACCCTTTCCTCCTTTAGTTTTCACTCCCAACTCTCTCCCAACGAATTTCTGGTCTCCTTACCTCCCAAAGAGTCCTCCCAAGGTGCCCCAAAGCCCTCAAGGTCCAAAACTTTGAGTTTCAAGAGTCACGTCTTAAGGTAAGGGATCTGACCTCTCTCTTTCTTTTCATGTAATCTCTTTTATGTCATTCCTTTTATGCTACATGTTATTATGTGAGAGGATGTTCTTTTATATTCTTATTAATGCCCTTTTCATGTTTATATGATGATAGATCCCCTCTTACTCTCATCATTTCATCTTATGAAAGTTTAAGTGACGCCGTTAGGCTGCCGAATTTTTAAGGGATCCTTTCACCCTTCTCATTTTTCAAGTTCGATTTTCATATCAAGTCTTTCAAGTTCTTTTTTTATTATGTTGGGGTATGATCTCTATATCTATCATACTGATCTCTTATGATCATATGATGAGAGACCCTATTTGATCTTGCCAATTCATTTTTATTGAAGTTTAAGTGACGTCGTTAGGCTGCCGAATTTTCATAAGAGAAATCTAATTTTTGTCTTCCTTCCATGTTTTTCATTTCAAATGGTATGTCCTCCAAATTTCATTACCATGTCCATATATCCTTTTTATTCCGTCCCCCTACTGTTTTATGGATCATTTATGAGTGGGTGACCCATGTCCCCTCTCTTTTCAATGTTTTCTAAAACCCCAAAACATAGTCGTTATGCTGCAGAATTTTCGTCTCAAAATGCCTCTCTCTTTTCTCAAAATTATTTTATGTTATAAAGTGAATACTCAAAGCTATTATTTCTTCAAGGGTATTCACATATATATCAAAATTTTTTATTTCAAATTCTGTGAATTACATACATGAAACCCTCTCTCCCCTTCCGTGGGTTTAAAGTGACGTAAAGATCATGTCTTTAAAGCAGTCTTTAAAACGTTATGATTATTAAATGAAACCCATTTATTTTATGCTATGTGGGTTATTTATGAAATGTTTGATGATGATATATGTGGCTCACATGATAATAAAGGAAAATTTAAGGGTGCACCCTGATAGCGCTCCAATGCATTGGGTAATGATGTAACCACTAGAGATTACAATTTTCACGATACCTTGGTGAATAACCTTGGTAATTTTCAAATGACACCTTGGGGATGGACCTTAGTGATATGTTCATGATTGTCTATGTTAAATGATGTAGCCACATCTTCAAGTTATGGAAAATGTTATTTTTATTATGAAATGCCTCATGATTTTCTTTCTCATGCCTTAAAGTTCTTTTCATGTCCTTATTGAAGTATATCAAGTTCACATGTAAAATGTTCCTCTTGTTTCCCTTACTGGGCCTTCTTCTCACCCTTTCTTTTGATGTATGTCCCCAGGTTATGAGATGCAGTAATGAACCTAGGATGAACTTAATGAGAAGCCTTTCAAGTGTTTAAGAAGGATGCTTTATGTTGTTTTCATGTATTATGTTCCTAGTTTCCAAGACACTAAACCTTAAAGATCCTCAGTTGTGTGTAATGTAATGAAAGTTTATGTTATAAAAAGGCGGGATGCCATAGGAAATCCTTACATGGGATTCATGCATTCAAACAGTTTCCATTCCTTCCCCTAGGATCCATTTCTAAATATTGGAATATAGTAAATAAGGTTATGAATCATAATGTATAATTTAAAACTAGAAAAAAACATAACATAAATTGAAATTTTATGCATGTCTAATTTCATAATCATAAGAATTGTTTCTTTGAGGAAATATTTACATTTAAATACTTCATAATGTCTTGTAAAGAGAATGTGAATTATCCTAAACATATCCTCTAGAAGTGTCAAACCAGGTGTGATGTGGGGCCCATTTTCTTGTACTAGGTTACCCAAATTCAAGACCGGAATACCTTGTTGAAGTTGTTACTCGTAGGTACATCTTTTCCAGAACCATTCCCACTTGTAGTATCAGATAGAGATGTATTTTCTAGGAATTTACACATAATCTCTATCTTACCAAAATTATATTATGTTCTTGTATTCTTATCCTCAAAGTCTATCTTAGGGTTTTGTTTCCTAATCTATGTTTTCAAAATCTAGTTTCCAAGGATTCTAATAAACTTCCTCTGATAATAACTATAACGCCCCGACGCCAGTTTCCTGGAGCCGGTGCATTATTTTATTATATTGGAATGATTACAAGAAATTTGTATCCCAAAGGACCAAATAGTTTAGTAGTTTTGGAAAACAATATGCAAACATAAGTTCAACATTAAAACATGATGTGAAATACATAATAGAAATTCCATTAGAAAGATTTATGAATCATAGAATATCCCTAAAAGTCATTCATAATATTAATATTCAAAACCTAGGAAAAAATAAAACAAAATAAAGGGGTTAGCTCAGATGCTTAGTAAGGGTAAGTAATACATCGAAAGTTATCATGAAAATAAACACTTGGCATGGAGAACAACTAAAAACACATGCCTTTAAAAATATACTTGAGCATAATATGGAAGGAAAGAAAGTTGATTAAATAAGTCCATATAAATGATCATGAGATAATGAAACATAAAAATTGATATTATACTATTCTAATAATCACATGTTTTATCAATTACTAATACCATAATGAGGGAATGCATAATACAAGACATTTGAAACATATTGTCAAGGCCTCGACCAAGCCATTTGAAAATACTAGGGTAAGGCCTTCATCAAAACCCAATTTTGTTTTGTCTCATGAGACCTACCAATTCATTGAGAGGATATAGTGGGCCCCAAACATCACTTTCTACATCCAAATAATTTCTAATATGGAAGGGGACAAACATAAACAATAAGAACATATGAAATAACATTCCCTAATCTGTACACATAAACACTAACAATTCTGAGTAGTATGGTGAATGCTATCAAGATAACACATCCATAGTTAAACTAATCGTAAAAAATTTAATACAATATGTTAGATTATTAACATAATATATTAACCTCAATAAGACATAAAATTAAATATAGGTTTTGAGATGGAAAAAAAACTCTAATAAAATCATTGAGGAATTTTTCAAAGAAATACACTTTTAGTTTGAAAAGAAGAGTTATTTTGAAAAAAGCATTGCATAAAACCAAAAATTAACTAAGATAGTTTTTCCATTATGAAATAAGTGGTTTTATAAAAATAATTTTGTCTTAAATAGCACATATAGTGTATTTAAAAATAGGTAATAATTTGAGAAGTTCCCTTGAATCGAGCTTTTTTATCGGGAATAATTTAGAAAGATATTTATAAAAAATTTAAATCCCCATAATATAAATAATTATTCTGATTAGAAAAAATTTATAAAACATTAGAATAGAATTTATGAGTTTTAAATAATAATAATTAATAATTTAATTTCTATTAATAGAGACAAAGTAACCCGAATGAAAATGGAGGTTCGGGTAGAAAACCCTTACCTTATGTCTGAATGAGTTCTACACTTGACCTTAACATCATGAGTAATTAAGTTAAATACATTATTTATTTAATTAATAACCTTATCTACATGTATTTTATTTATTATAATTTTATTAAGTTCATTTATGGAATTTTTTATGAGTTATAAGATACAATTTTATCGCTCAAGAGTGTTCGATTCCTTGGTTTTCATGATCGGTATACTTGTATATGAGTACAAAAGTTGATGTGGAATTGGTATAATTTTCCAGAATTGAATTTATATGATACTAATAAATATAAATATGTTTAAATTTTGACATAATTAATTTGGTAATATGGTATGATTATGATTTAATTGATAGAACATTAGTGATAACTATTTAGATTATTTTATCAATATTTCGATTATTACAAACTAGTTATGTCATATGAATTAGTATTATGTATATATACCAGTTTCAAAAAATTAAGTAAGCCATAATATATATTTTATTATCTGTTTCAACCGTAAAAATGGTTTCATGACCATCCTTGAAGTATATATTGAATAATTAAGGTTCGTCATCCATTAAGGTTGTAAATCGGCACCTCCTGGACAATGATTTTGTTTTAAAAAAGAGAGATAGAGTAAGGAGATTGATGATGGATGTTCCATTACCATGATATAATTAAACTTTATAGATGATACTGAAGTCATAATGGTGATTTATATAGATTAGGTGAGTGATATACAAATAAAATAATATAAATTGAAATGAAATTAAAAGAAGAGGGAATAAGATTTACCTCTTGAAATATCCTCCTTGAGAACCTCCTTAAGGAAAGGGGTTTTGGCCTTTTGGAAAGACCAAGAGCTCATATATGTGGGGAGGGAATAGTAAAGAGTATTTGGGCAAAAATTTGAGAAGCTTCAAGGATTATAGTAGTGAATATAAGAGGGAGTGAGAGGGGGGGGGGGTTATAGTGGAGGAGAGGGGTGCATTTTCGAATATCTTATTCATTATTTTATTATTTTTATCAATAAAACCAATCATGTTGATTCTTGTGAACAAAAATAGTAATAAGTTCATTTGAGTTCTAACCAAGTGTGATTACATCATCCATACATCACCTATGTCTCAATAAATCTTTTATTTATCATTTATCATAAATTATCATATTTTACTATTCCCAAAAAAATCAAGTATTTTAGAAAAATCTGAAAAATTCACCACAACCATTTTTCAATGTTTAGAATTAAAAAATGGACTCCTTTTTATCAGAAAATTCTAAATATCATAAATTTAATTTTTATTTAAATTCATCATTTACTAAAAACATATAGTCTTCAAAATTAAAATTGATTTTATAACACCCTAAACATTAACTAAGGTATTATTAAATTATCCTAGAATCACAGGACAACAAAATATTTATTTAGGAATAAATTTTATGAAAATTAATTTTCTTTTAAATTAATTTATTAAATATAAAATTATAATTAAATATTTATTACTCACAAAAATACAAACACTTAATAATTAATTTTTAAAATATTCTATATCATTTATAAGGTTCCTAAATTTTATTTGAACTTACATGGGTGAGGTTACTATTCATAAGGGTCATATTAATATTCACAAGGGTACATTACTATTCATAAGGGTCAAGTTACTATTCACCAAAAAATGTAAGTTGATCATATGAGACTCTAAACATATTACTGATCACAATAGTGTTTGACTATTTTTGGAAATTTAATACACAGAGGTAGAAAAATTATGTTTAATAATTAGGTTATAATAACAAAGTTTTGTTTTGTAGAGACTCATTTTTTCATGCATTACATTATATATTTAATTTATTTGTAAAACATTGGTGTGTTATATTAAAATGATGGGGAACTTATGATATATACCTATGGTTTCATTGACGAAGAACCACTGATACATAAAGATGTTCACATCGATGAGATTCTTATGGTATTTATGGATGTTCACACTAAAATGTTTGAATAAGTGATTACTAAAGTTAGAGAGACCAATATCATTCCAGAATCTGGGAAATATTTGCAAACATGACTTAAATATATAATAGAGTCCCGTAGTAGGAAATTATTCCCACCAACAGGGTGCGATGAGCCCGAAATCTAATCCTCTCAACCAATATGATTTCTTATGTGTCTTTAGTAATAAACCAAAATGACTATGTTCCTTTGGAAAGTAGGAACATAACTCATTATAGATGTGGGAACCATTGGTTGTTTCTGGTTCTATGAATAAACCTGATGGTAAATCATCTGAGATTGGAGCAGTGACCTGGTGTGAGGACTGTGTAGTGATGCTAAACCCCTTACAAAACCAAATGCTAGGCCACCCCATCCTAGGTTGAAACATAAATTGAAAACTCAAAATTAATATTTCATTAACAAAAATAAAATAGGTTAACCACACATCAGACCATTTTATTTTGTGCATTCTATAAAAAATGATGTTGCAAATGGGAATCTTTCACCTAGGAAAGTAGTTTACTTAATAATAGTTTCTTACATATGATGTTGCACAGATCAATATTCTTACTGTTTTTATCTTTATGAATATAGATATTCATCTCATGATCTCCCTTCAAGCCACGTAAATGGAATCATCATTGATCAAGATTCCTAGTTATTTAGATACCATGGGAGTTTATACCTCCATAAATAGAGAAAAATGTTAGTTACTAAGTGTCACCATCACTAGATGGAAAACATAATGGTTAGGGAGAATCATTGGCATAGACCATAAAAACATTATAGGCTTCATGAAAGGAACTCCAAGCATTGAAGTCTGTAGGACCATATAGTCTAAGGAGATCCACGATGGATCCAGTGATGCCCAACACCACCAACAACCAATTCATGTGTCTATCCCTGGAGCATAAAAAAGTACCTTCTTTATCTAAGGAAGGTAGATTATGGGGTTAACCATTAATTCAACCATGTTAAAGAGTCATGTAAGAGGGTAACTTTCAATAACCACTAAAATCATCATGAAACCACCACCCTATGCCGTTTGCTAAGGGTGCCACCCAAAAAACAACCCCCAGTCAGCCCTACTCAGGTATTTAAGAGAACTCACCAGGTGTCTTGTGATACATAACATAGGGAGTGATCTTATATCTCTAATTTTTATGAATAAGTATACATAAATATTATGGTAAAAACTAGTGAGTAGGATCATATCTATACTCACACACCGAATTCAAGCCAATATATTCTTGCAACAAGAAGGGGGTGGGAATATAGTCATACCCTTGTTCATGAAGAATATCGACATATCTTGTTGAAAAATGGAGGATAACAGTGTGCATGCATTTCCATTTCAACTGATGATATATATCAGTATATCGTGGTGATAGAAAATGTTAAAGAGCATATTCATGCTCAAAACCTTTTGAAATACTAATACATTCAAGTAAAAAAGGAGGATATTCATCGATATATCCTAAAAATTAGAACAAAATAGACACAAAATCTTATTCTAATAGCCAAAGTAGTATATCATCATGAAAAAATGGTCTGATAGCTACTTCAAAGTAATCACCCATTCTTTCTCCTATTCAGTAGGATTAGCAGTATATTTTGATAAAGGATGAGACACATGATCTGGTTCATATCCTCACTCCGATTGGGGTTCATCAACCTAATTTGAAAGTCACCTATGGGAAAGAACATATTTATTTAAAAGAAATACAATTTAATATTACAAAGGAAAATCATTAATAGGAACATACCACCACTCTAACTAAGTTTTATTAGCATATTCTAGAAGTCACCTCTCGGCATGCCCATATCTCTACCAATAAATAAAATATTCCTGATATATTCTAGAAGTTGATATGATCCAACTGAATATTCTTAATCCTACCAATGGATAACTGTATTATCATACCTCAGATCCCATACTAGAGGATGCATATATTCCTTCTCCAATTATGAAGATCCATGGACAAATTCCGATAGATAATAAACATCAAAATTGGGAGCATATTCCCCATTAAACCAAGGATGCTTAACATTTTGTAACATCCACTAAAAGGTGTGATCATATCAATTACAACAATTCAAGAGCTTTCCAGCATATCCTAGAATCTTCCTAGTAGTGTTAACATATCCCTACAATATCCAAATATTGTTTTTAGTATACTCAGTTGGTCGCCTTATAAAAGTATTATATCCCTACTCAACCCCAAATAGTTGGTTGACATATTCCAACAACAACATAGGGTGAGGCTCATATTTCCACCATGCTCAATGCTAGCATACATGAGGCTATACTATGTTTATCTACTGTATCTTAAGTATCCCTTGATTCTTTATGTGAATCATAAGGACATACCTACTTCAAAATTCCTCCTTGTGGTAGAAAATAGATGCATTATGGGAATCTTACCTCTGACATCCACCATGGAAGACCTCCTCATGGTGATATATCACCCATAAAAGGACACCAATGCATGCAACGGGGAAAAAACCCCAAGATGTGTTTGGTGCCGAAGAACATACCAAATCCTTGAGTACCCAAAACCAAAGGAGGAACCAAAACATGGTGCCTCCAACTAAGGAGTTAAAATCCCTCGATGCCATTACACTAGAGACAAAGATAAAGGCATGGATACATCCCACTCACCACCAAGATATCCTGAGATGATCTCCCCATAAAAGAATTTGGTCCAATATGAGGCTTATATTTTAAATCTCACATGGATCAATGATGAGTTACTTAGGGGAATTATTCTCATTGTGTATCACCACAAAGAAAATGTGACTATATATCCCCCAATCAATAAGAGGGTATCAATTAGACTGTAAGAGTAGAATATGAACACTAGGTTGGATATGGATCCAAAATAAAAGTTTTATTAAAATTTGGGATTGATGAATACTAATATTTCCATCAATTTCGAAAATAACCTCCCTCATATCAGGAAAGTCTCCCAATCATAGTGTGAATTGGTAGTCATCAGCCGATGAATGTAGGGTGACCATGTTATGATTTAGTTGATACCCAAACTTAGAAACTTACTTAGAAAATGTTTCCCATTTAAACCCTTAGCACCATCAATTCTTTTAGTAATCAAATGGAGTCCATAGAAGGGAAACATGACCTAGTGCAGCCCTAAAGGAAGCCATACCTAGAATGGGTGGATCTCACTCCACATTTGCCCAATTTTAGGAATCCCATATTCCCAACCTTCAATAGAATGAGAGATTTAGAACAACATATCTCGCACTTAATATCTCTATGGGGCCCCATGATGGTCCCATAAGACCAGAAAGTGGTAGCAAAACTGAGGTGATTTATGCAGATTCTGGAAGGAGTATCTTTTGTATAGTGTATTAGCCTCCCATCAGAGTCTATCACATGATAGGAAGATCTTTTTTGTCAATTCCTTTATAAATTTTCCTCCTCTATAAGGAAGAAAATGGTCATGATATTTACATTTTAAACAACATGAAAATGAAAGGGACTCCGTATTTATTTCCACAAGGAAAAGACTAGCATACTCACTTAGCCTTTCACTAACATGAGATCATTTTTTGGAACTATGTAAAAAAATCTATATGATAAACTATTTAAACTTTTGATCTTGTTAAAATATCTTGGAAGTATTTGGGATTTTGTAGATGCGACTGAATATCAAGAATGTTTCATTCATAAAGCTAAGTCCAAATCAATGGCTACACTCACAATATATGGGAAAAGATTTAGTAATACAAAGACTTCCATTATCACACTCAAACTATTTCTAGTGACTCTTGGGTAACCTAGGTCAACTCCACATCATCCAATACCCCCCTTGAGCAACTAAAACAACCCAAACACCCTCATCTAGAGGTAAATAGAGATCAAGGATACCTGTGATTTGAGGAATAGAAGAACAAAGTGTATTCCTTCCAAAATGATAAGGTTCTTGGTTACTTTCTCACAGCCATGGAAAACAATCTCCAGAAGTTTCTTAATTCTATGAAACACAATGAAGTTAGAGTCATGGATTTTATTGATTATAACCCTTTTTTATAGAGGCTAGGACACACTACTCATGACTATTTTTTATTTAAATAAAAACTTCAAAGCATTTTTTATTCAAGGTAGTTGATACTAGGAAAATCCTATATACAATTTTCCCATGTATTCAACACCCATTCATAGGAAGAAGGGGATTGTAAGGAAGTTACATCCAGGCATGAATGATTGTTTGATGATTGGATGACCTGAAAAATAGTTGATCGGGCTCACACCATTCTTGTAGAAAAAATATAACTTGTGATTTCGGTTTTATGAACTAATAAAACATCAGAAGAAATAAATAAAATTCATCCTTTGGAGTAAAACATAACAAAAAATCATAATAGGGAACGAGAACAAGATCCCCACCTGACACCCAAACTAGCCTTGACTCTTGTAGATTTCTTTCCCCCATTATTGGGGGAACGAGAACCACCTCACTAAAATAAATCCTTATTGGATGAAGATCCATTTTTTATCTCTGTTAACATGGTTCATTTAACAGACCTCTTCTCTGATGGTGAGTATGCATATGAACTTGAGTTCCCCATACCTGACCAGGGAGACAGAGACAGAGGATGTAGATACTGAGTGAATAAGAGGAGAAACAATCGTGTATGAGACTAGTATTCTAGAAACATCTTCTATGAATCCATATAAATGGTTGATACCCATGTATAATCACTTCAACATGCCCATAACGAGCATGGATACACACTATAATGATTCAAGAGTCCTCCAAACCCAATTATTTTGGAAGACTGGTTTTCATGTGTGATACTTTACAACCAAAATAGATGATTAGGTAGCCTATATAAACTTAAACCATAAAAAATAGGTATTAATTCAACATCTATTAAAGCATAGGATCCATCTACCTCAAGCATATTATCCCCCAATCCGTAAGCCAAGGAGATATCCCACGTTGGGAAGCATAGACTTATGATAGAAAAGTATGATATTTTGAAATAGTTTGTAGTTTTCCTGACCAAGATCATGATTCTAGATGCTCTTAATCTATCAAAAGATATCAGGGAGTTTCTTGTTGAAGCCCTATAGAGTCCCCAATATATTGAGAAATAAGTTTCCATGCCTAAGGCTTATCGAGTGAAATGTTTTTTTGTATAATACCATAGAACTATATCATTCATGGAGAAATATCAAGAAGATTCCATTCAGGGGAAGATTAGACCCTTGTACATTTTAGGTAATCTTGATAATGTTGAAATTATATAGGATCTTATTGATAATGTATCTAAGATTAAACTTACCTCGGTCTATAATCTTAAACTCTTGGGATACAACAATGATAATTTGTCTCCCATGAAGCTGACCAGTCAGGGGTATGACAATAGAAAGTAAAATAACATCTCAAAGATAAAAAATCAAGGCATAGTTTAGAGACTTGGTGTCTAATGTTGAGTTAATTATTATCCAGTAGGACACAACATATAATTTTTTATTTGGAAGACCTTGTATTTATAGCCATATGATGGTGCCATCATCATACCATCAGTGCTTGAAGTACCCCATCAATGGAAAGGTTGGAAATCCATGAGTATATTGGACCCACTTAGAATTTTATGAATTACTATACAGTGAGGTGGGTTTATATAAGAGATAAAGAAAGAAATAAATGATAGAGTATTACATATTGGTTGTTTCCCCCAATGGTTTTGGGACCACTCATATGAACCCCTAGGGCCTACTTAGCAATGATTATGTACTACTTATCATTCTGATAGAGGTAGCAAATCCCTCCCTTGTGAGTCACCATAGTGTTTAAACTTCAGTGACCGATGTATATATATTAGAGACTATGTTATCTAATGTATGACCATCAAGATATAGTTTGGTTATTCCTACGGGGATCGATTCCCTGAACAAGAGTGATCCTTTTCCACCACCATATGGATTAGAGAATTCCCATATACAATCAGAAAAAATTAAAAATTCCCCTATGACATCTCTTACAGTTGGGTATTTTTAACTTTCCTATTCCTTCAATAAAATTATATTTAACACACAAAGATTTTATGGTATGTCTCTTTTTTAAATTTAATATATTTAATAACTTACGTTACACCGAACATCAAGCCTAAACAAATGATTAAATATTATTTTTGAATTGTGATAGTCATGTCTTAGCCATTGGAATAGAAGGAATAAATTATATTAAAAAAATTATGAAAATATTGTTTACACATGTTTATAAGATTAATTTATGAGCTACTAATTAATTATAAATAAAAATGAGAACAACTTGAACATAAAGCTTGTGTTTTAATAAAAAACTATTTTTATGAACACAATGATGTTTTATCTCAATAAATTGAATTAATCACTATTATTAAAATATCTTAATGAAATTTATATGTTATATACTTAATAAAATATTTATAAAATCAAAAAATATGTTTTATATGATTAATATAAGAATTAATCCAATTTTAAGCATAAAAGCTATATATTTCTAAAGGTAGTTTTGCCGCCTTTTGATGACGCACCTATTGTAGATATAAATTTGGAAACTTTTAAAATTTTTATATGTAAAAATAAACTTTATTTTCTTTAACTCGGGATATCAAAATTATATTAGGGTGAATTTTTGGTGTTTTTCTAATTAGTTTCATTTTTTTGATGAATAGTGAAAAAACTACATTTATTTGAATACTACTTTTTTGAATAATTTATTTATATAGTTAAATTATTTTTTAAATTATTTTTCAAGTATAATTAGTTAAATTGTAAATCAATAAAACAAATCTAGGTAATTTTAACCAATTTCACATTTAAATTGGATATAAAAATATTCCCATTTTTGATTTTTTTCACTTTTGAAACCCGCATTTTCATTGTGTCTACAAGATTAATTTTAAATACAATTTTACCAATTATTTGAATAGAATTTGGTAAAATGGATTAAATATTTGGAATCATATGTTAAAATTATTTTTAAGTTCAATTTAATTCTTATTCATAAAAAATTTATCATGGTAACAAAATTATTTACTGTGGTATTGGTAAAAAATGAAACGGGTTAAAGTTAAAAAGTTAAAGGCTTAAAATACCTAAAATATACAACATTTAATGGTTTTTAAAGGTGTGTATAGAACCTATCGAAACAATAATATTTTAATTCCAATTAAAATTCATATAATTTCACTCCAAATCAATATGATTGGATTTAAATATAAATTAATCATTATTTTAATCACTTAAACCAACCTCTTTTCAAGTATAAATACCACCCATAACAACAAATATTCGACTCAAAATCCTGTAATATCCTAAAATATCTTACCAATACTCTCATATATAATCTTAAAATTTCAAATTTATTCTTTTCTCAAAAAAATACCAAATCCAAGGTCTTCAAGGGGTATCTCAAGGAGGTGATATTCAAGAGGTAATTTTCTAAAAACACCTCTCTTATTTTATTGTCTAATTATAATTTATCCTATTATATTTAATCTATAAATTTATTGTAATTCCATAATAATTTAATTACTTTAATTTTATGTTTATAATAGAATATATTATATCTATCCCTTTTATCTCCTCCTCTTATTCAACGAAATGAAACTATTGTCCAAATTATGTTGATTTATCATCTCTATGAATAATGTTTTTGTCCTTTTTTCCATTACATCCTTAATGTATGGTCATAGAACTATTGTTTTGGTTAAATAATATTTTAATATATATATTATAACCTATTTAATTTTTTTGAACTAATAAATTCTCATAATATAAAATAAAACAAAACTAGTTCATGACGTTTGAAAAAACTACAAAAATAAACTAATCATTTATCATTAACATTTTATAAAACGAATCATCATAATACAAGAAATAAAAACTATATATGGTATCATTTAAACTATTTTTAGTGAATTAATACCATTTCATTCAACTTATGTATTTTCAATTCCATTTTACAAGAACATCCATAATTTTACACAAATGAATCGATCATGAAACCATGAAACGAACGCACCTGAAACCATGAAAATAATATAATATTATTAATGAATGGGTCATAAGATGTTATAAAATCATAAAATAAGGTATTATAAATATGAATATAGTTATTTAATGTGTCAATAAAATTCTTTAAAATATTATACAGGATGATAAAGTATGTGAAACTAAAGGAAAGCATGGGGTAAGGGTTTTCTCACCTAACATTTACTTTTGTGAGATATATACCTTATTCACCATGTATTTGTTGTTTATGGTGTATTTACACTTAAATTTGATATATAATATCATTAATATAATTAAATTCAAGGTTTTTAATGTTTCATTTGAAAATTATTTCTCTGATGGGGCATATAATTCGACTGATTACAAGTGGTAAGCAATTTCGTAACTCAATTTTCATTCATTGGGTTAAACTTATATTTCATTGATTATGTCATGATATGGTTATGTGTGAAATGAATTTTGATTTTCTCTGGTTTTATTTACACTTGTTTTATGTGGATTTACATCTATTAAACATAATCGATCCATTTTATTAACAAAATGATATTTGTAATGGACTTCATATCAATCTCCTTTCATTGAGGCATATTTTGATGTTATACACTCACATTCTTTTATGAGGTGTATATATGACTCCTTTGACATATAATATCATGAATTTATTTATTCAAATTTTATTAAATGTATTTTAATTCTATTTATTCATTGGTCTTATGATTCAAATGTTTCAAGGTGGTATGAGACACTTTGATATAAAAATCAATTTTAAAAATCAATTTTTCAATATATAAAGAATGATTTGGAAATGAAATACACTGGTCGCAAACCGGTTAATGAAATAAACATGATTTATCATTACTATCATGGGATGAATTCAGTGGGTATAAAACACTTATAACTTTTTTTTCAATTAGAATCATACAGGTTTCTACCCACATACATAAACTGGAAAGAGGATTGATCTTGATAGTGACTATTTGGAGGATATATCTTGATATTTTAGAGGTCTAACATTATGCATTTCCTTCATTTCAGTTATTAATATCCTGAGGATTTTCAATATGAAAAAGTCTATGGATGCATTTTAATTCCTATTTTATTCATTACATGGAATGTGTGGTCAGTTATTTACTTGGATATGATAATAATTCTTTATTGATTTATGATATATTCTGTTATACTTAACCACAACTGAGCAGTTGAGATCAACCCTTTCTTATGTTTTATTTCCCTAGGTTTCCAATAATTTCATTATGACTGATATTTAGGTTTAATCTAAGATTGATAATGTTGTTCTTAATGAAAATACTTTTTTTTATTTTATGTTTAAAATGAAATTTTAATTTAAAATATGTATCTTATTTACGAATACTACTAAACTATTTGGTCATTTTGGATGTGATTTCATGTATCTTTTTCTAATGTAATAAAGTAAGGCACAATATTCGGGCTACTCGAGTTGGGGTTGTTACAACATAGAAGAAATATAGTGTCCCAAGAGGTCTCCCAATCTTGATACCCATGATTTGGCACTCTTAGGGCCTTGAATGATTTACTATATCGAATAATGGATAGAGATTCTCTAAGATTATCTACAAGTACTTAGGGAAATTATACTGAGGATGATATTGAATATGAAGTGGATAAACATAGAGATACCCGTCCAATATTTGAGTATGGAATCTCTACCACCATAAATGAGATCAAACGAGTAAATTTGGGTATAGAAGAAAATCTATAACCCACATTGATTAGTTACTATATACCTCTGGATGATAAAGATATGTATATCTCATTCTTGAAGTAACACCATTATGTATTCTCCTATAATTTCAAAGAGATTCTAGCTATGGACTTCTATGTGGCTACCCATCATCTGGGACTGCTAGACAATCATCTAGGATTCAAGAAGATAACTAGGAGAATAAATCCCTTCACATGATACCAAGTTAGAGTATGATGTTGATAAGACCATCAAATCCAAATTCCTCTGAGGGGTACAATACCCAAAATGGCTTTCCAATATTGTACATATTAAGAAAAATAATGGGAAAATCAGTTCCTATATCAATTTAATGTAACTCAATCAAGATTTCTCAAAGTACATATTCCTAATTTCGATTATCAAACTTTTTATTGATGAAACTATAATATTTCTATCTCTTTACTTTAGGGAAAAGATGGCCTCGAAGGATGAATAATTCATCACTTTTAGAGAACCCTAATGGATATTTTGATACTAGGTCATAACATTTGGTTTGAAGAATTCTAGCACCACATACCAATTCACCACGAATCACATCTTCAAGACCTTTTTGAGGATAATCATGGAATAATATTTCTATTATTTAGTGTGCGATGACCTTTGATTCTATCAATGAGATTTACCTTTTAATTTTATAAATGTGTCACTCCCTGCATGTTGAAACCAATTTTTTTATTATATTAATTTCAAAATTACATTTAAATTATAAAAATGGTCATGAAAATTGAAATTATTTTAGGTTATGTGAAATAGAAAACAAGATAACTAAAATATGAAAATATGGAAATAATAAATCCACAAAAATAACCACACTCAAGAACAACACTGTAAAAACAAAGAAAAATATTAGAAATGTAATATTCACCTTGAAAATGAATATATATATATATATATTATTGAAGGATAATAGATGTGTATTAATAATTTATGGAATATGAGGTATTTATAGAAACTAGGGAATCCGTATTATAGCATCCTACCTTTTTTTCACATAAACTTTCATTAAAGTTTACAAAACCGAGGATCTTTAAGGTTTAGTGTCTTGGAAACCAGGAACTTAAAACATGAAAACATAAAGCATTCTTCTTAAACACTTGATAGGATTGTCCTCATGTTCATACTTGGTTCATTACTGCATCTCATAACCTGGGGACATACATCAAAAGAAAGGGTGAGCAAAAGGCCCAGTAAGGGAAACAAGAGAAACATTTAACATGTGAACTTGAAATACATCAACTATGTCATGAAAAAGTACTTTAAGGCATGAGAAAGAATCATGCGGCATATCATAATAAAAATAACATTTTTCATAACTTTAAGATGTGGCTGAAACATTTAATATTGACAATCATTTCGTTTCACCAAGGTCCATCCCCAAGGTGTCATTAAAAATTACCAAGGTTATTCACCAACGTATCAGTCTAAAAAGTCATCTCTAGAGATTAAGTCTTTACCCAATGCATTGGAGCGCTATCTGGGCGCACCCTTAACATGTATTTATTATCATGTGAGCCACATATATCATCATCAATCATTTCATAAACAACACATATAGCATAAAATAAATGGGTTTCATTTCATAATCATAACGTTTTAAAAACAGCTTTAAAGACATGATCTTTATGTCACTTTAAACCCACGGAAAAGGGAAAGCGGGTTTCATGTATGTAAATCCAAAAATTTAAAATAGAACATTTTGATATATATGTGAATAACCCTATAGAAATAAGAGCTTTGATTATTCACTTAATAACATAAAATAATTTTGAGATAATGAGGGGGGCATTTTGAGACGAAAACTATGCAGCATAACGTCTACGATACATAGTTTTAGAAAACATTGAAAAGAGAGGGTACATGGGTCACCCACTCAAAAATGATACATAAAACAGTAGGGGAACAGAATATATAGTATTTAAGAACATGGTAATGAAATTTGAATGATATACCATATGAAACGATGAACTTGAAAGGAAGACAAAAATAAGATTTCTCTTATGAGAATTCGGCAGCCTAACGACGTCACTTAAAACTTCCAAAAATGGATTGATGAGATCAAATAGGGTCTCTAATCATATGAAAATAAATGATCAGTATGATATATATAGAGATCATACCCCAAAATAATAAAAAGGAACTTGAAAGACATGACATGAAAGTAGATCTTGAAAACGAGAAGGGTGAACGAACCCCTTAGAAATTCGGCAGCCTAACAGCGCCACTTAAACTTCAACAAAAATGAATTGACGAGATCAAACATGGTCTCTCATCATATGAACATAAATGATCAGTATGATAGATATAGATATCATACCTCAGAATAATAAAAAGTAACTTGAAAGACTTGACATGAATGTAGATCTTGAAAACGAGAAGGGTGAAATAACCCCTTAGAAATTCGGCAGCCTAATGGCGCCACTTAAACTTCAACAAAATGAATTGACGAGATCAAATAGGGTCTCTTATAATATGAACATAAATGATCAGTATGATAGATATAGAGATCATACCAAAACATAATAAAAAGGAACTTGCAAGACTTGACATGAAATTAGAACTTTGAAATAGGAGAAAGGTGAAAGAACCACTTAAAAATTTGGCAGCCTAACGGCGCCACTTAAAACTTCAACAAAAATGAATTGATGAGATCAAACAGGGTCTCTCATCATATGAAAATAAATGATCAGTATGATAGATATATATATCATATCCCAGAATAATAAAAAGGAACTTGAAAGACTTGACATGAATGTAGATCTTGAAATCGAGAAGGGTGAAAGAACCCCTTAGAAATTCGGCAGCCTAATGGTGCCACTTAAACTTCAACAAAATGAATTGACGAGATCAAATAGGGTCTTTAATCATATGAACATAAATGATCAGTATGATAGATTTAGAGATCATACCCCAACATAATAAAAAGGAACATGAAAGACTTGACATGAAATTAGAACTTTGAAAAAGGAGAAAGGTGAATGAACCACTTAAAAATTTGGCAGCCTAATGGCGCCACTTAAAACATCAAAATACTGAATTGAAGCGATCAAATGGGGTCTCTCATAATATGATCATAAAAGATCAGTATGATAAATTTAGAGATCATACCTTAACATAATAAAAAGTAACTTGAAATACTTTACATGAAAATAGATTTTGAAAAATGAGAAGGGAGAAAGAATCTGTTACAAAAATTTCGGCAGCCTAACGACGCCACTTAAAACATCATAAAACGAAATGATGAGAGTAAGAGGGAATCTATCATTATATTAACATGAAAAGGGAAGTAAGATTAGTATAAAATAACATCCATTTACATAAGAAGATGGAGCATAATAGAAATTACATAAAGGAGATTACTTGAAAAGAAAGAGAGAGATCAGATCCCTTACCTTAAAACGTAACTCTTAAAACTCAAAGGTTGGGACCTTGAGGGCTTGGGGGAACCTTGGGAGGACTCCTTGGGAGGTACTGAGACCAGAAATTCGTTGGGGGAGAGTGGGGAGTCGAAATGGATGATAGGATGGCTTGGTATTTATAGGGAAAGTGAGGGGACATGGCATTAATGGCCAAGGGACACCTCAAAAGTGGTTTTCTCAAAACCATGTGCTCTCCCATGGTATTTCCCATGGAGTTAGGCCACATGGGGCCCCCCATACAATAATTAATCACCTTTGGTCGTCCAACCCATAAAATATCTCATGATATCATCATGACATAGTTATGATGTCATTAAACATACCGAAACCCTAAAACTGTATTTTTACTATTCATTGAAAATTCAACTTTCTCAGAAAGATCCCAAAATTTCACCTTAACCAAATATCAATGCTCTGATTTCAAAAATGAACTCCATTTTATAAAAATAATTTTCTAAATAGTTTTAATTTAATTTTTAAATAAAAAACACTATTCATTGAGAATTCATTTTTTCAGAAAAATCCCCAAAAATTACCATAACATAATATCGATGCTCTAAGTTCAAAAATAAAGTCCGTTTTATTAAAAAAAATTATAATATTTTTTAATTAAATTTTTAATTAAAAAACACTATTCACCCGAAAAAAACTAATACTTGAATAATAATTTATGAAACTGTTATTTAACCATTTTATTGAATCACATTACTAAATCAAGGTGCCTAGATTATATTAATACATTCTTTAAGTGAGATTACTAATCCATTGGGACACATTACTAATCCTAATCATAAAATAACTATTCATAATTTAGTATTCATAAAAAATTAAGTTGATCTTATTAGACTCTAAATTTCGTACTGAACATAATTGTAGAAGACCATTTTTTGAAAATAATTACACATTTATATTTATTTAAGGTTTACATAAACATTTTTAAAATATCCTTTCTCTAAAATTCATCAAAAATATGCATACTATATTTATCCGAACATTTGAAAATTCATAAACGTCATCATAAGAAGAAATCAAAATTTTTATTTAAAAAAAAGGGTTACACAAGGTAGTTACGGTCTCCTTACATAGCCCCCTTATCACACCAGCATAGGACCTAAGTGTAAGGTGTGCTAAGGTGAGGGAATCCGAGGGAGGCTCGGCGAACATCGCACGAGTAATAATTTCTATCAGTTGGAACTTCTCGCGAAGGTGATTCCGTTCTAGCTTCATGCGATGAAGTTCGGCTTTGGTTTGGTCTAGAGCAAAGCCCAATGGTGCTACCTCCATCCCAAGTTCTGTTAGATGGGCTTCAATCGGTCCAAGACTACTGGGTGAGGCCATCGAATCTTCTTTCTATAATAATTAACCAAGATTACTTGTATTTAGAGACAAAAATAAAAACGTTTAGTTTCTAACGGTCATATTGACCAATGGTCATATAACAGTCAAAACCCAACGGTCTCATTTTAATTATACTCATGTTATCAAATGAAACAGTTTTGTTGAGTATAAAAATAAAATAACACACAAAATTAGGAAACAAGATTTATTCAAAATTTGGGGTCGTTACAATATGCCCCCCTTAAGAAATTGCGTCCTCACAATTTTTAAAAATTAGGTTTTGAAATTTCATTGAAAGTACCACATCGGAAAAGGATTCAGTAAAACTATTACATTAAAAGAAAGAAAGGGAAGTACAAAGGTCACCCGAGATAACCCACACTAGGATTCCATGTAGGAAAACATGGACATGGAAGAAAAACAAAGGGTCAAGTTCTGAGGGAGAGTGATAGAAAACATGATTAGGAGAGAGTTAACCATAAGAAAATCCCAAACTTATGATGTGTGTAAATGTTCATTGATTACCTAGTAGGAAATTTAAACCAACAACGTTTTTGTTTTACGTTCCTTTTCATAATTTTGAGGAATTCATTTACTACATAGAACAAAAACATAAGAAAATATACCTACATTCAAGTAGAGTTTCATCCTTTAATAAGTCTCTACCAAAACTAATCTTTTCTCCAAATGATGAGAATTCAAAAACACTTGGTGTCATCAAAACACAAGAATGATCTTTTAGAGAATCACGTATTCCACAAAAGAAAAACTATCAATCTTTAAACATTACTCCAAAAAACAGAAAGGGTAAGATAAAAAAACTCTTAAAAAAGAAAGAATCCCATAGGAATGGAAACTACTTTTAAATATTCAAAGTTCCATGGTACTACCCAAAGTTCATCATAGACCATTCCATAAATAACGGTCCTTAAAATTCCTCAAAATAAACCAAACTAAGATTGAAACCCAAATACAAGAAGGACTTGAAAACATAGTCTTCCAAAATAAACTTCATTTTTCATCTCCAAACAACATCAACCACTCCTAACATCTTATAAAAAAAGTAGCTAACCTAAACATATTTTACCCAAGATAGGTTAATCATTCCCATAAGTAACCTAAATTTCTATAAGTTCACCTTAAATTCATTGATTCTTCAAAATATAAGTCAACCTTTACTCAATGAAAATACCGTAGTAATCTATTTAACTTGATCATATAGGGTTCCTAAAATAGTGAACATCTTCCAAAATAATAATCATCTTTTAATACCCTAATCATCTCTGTCATATTAATACGACAATCGTCGCATTTCTTATCACATTGGTTGTTGGGACATGTTCTTCCATTTCTCACCATTAAATAAGATAAGAAAGTATAATTAGGGGCTTAAATACTTAGCCAATAATCATGAAAAGGAACTTAAAGCATATAAGGATAACTTATAGAAGAAAAGTATACCCTAACTTGTGATCCCCTAGGCTTCAAACTAGGTTATCCATGATCATATATTCTTATGTGAATATTTATTTTATTTTAGCTTTTTTCCTTTAATAATGGTTCATACTAAGCTTATGAATTTACCAAAGCATATCCCCCAGGAGTGTCGTAACCAAGAGTGCAGCAAGGCCCGTTGTCGGGTACCGGTTCCCGTTCGAGTCTAGCTCAAAGCGGTGTTTTCGGGTTTTACCCCTATGTACATCTATGCCAGAGCTACCTCTACCTGCTCGTACCCAGACAGGGATGTATTTGCTTGGCAACCTCTTACTCAATACTCACCAAAATACCAGGAAGATTTCCTATATTTAAACTTTTCTATAGGGTTCTTCCTCAAGTTTTCATATCCTAATTTCCACAAATAACTAAACCATCCTTTGATACCAACTATAGAATCCCACATTTTTATCACATAAACTTTCATTACATTTTACAAAACCGAGGATCTTTAAGGTTTAGCGTCTTGGAAACCAGGAACTTAAAACATGAAAACAGAAAGCATTCTTCTTAAACACTTGATAGGATTCTCCTCATGTTCATCCTAGGTTCATTACTGCATCTCATAACCTGGGGATATATATAAAAAGAAAGGGTGAGTAGAAGGCCCAGTAAGGGAAACAAGAGAAACATTTAACATGTGAACTTGAAATACATCAACTATGTCATGAAAAATAACTTTAAGGCATGAGAAAGAATCATGTGGCATATCATAATAAAAATAACATTTTTCATAACTGTAAGATGTGGTTGCAACATTTAATATTGACAATCATTTCGTTTCACCAAGGTCCATCCCCAATGTGTCATTAAAAATTACCAAGGTTATTCACCAAGGTATCAGTCTAAAAAGTCATCTCTAGAGATTAAGTATTTACCCAATGAATTGGAGCGCTATCTGGGCGCACCCTTGACATGTATTTATTATCATGTGAGCCACATATATCATCATAAATCATTTCATAAACAGCCCATATAGCATAAAATAAATGGGTTTCATTTCATAATCATAACGTTTTAAAAACTGCTTTAGAGACATGATCTTTATGTCACTTTAAACCCACGGAAAAGGGAAAGTGGGTTTCATGTATGTAAATCCAAGAATTTAAAATATAAAATTTTGATATATATGTGAATACCCCTGTAGAAATAAGATATTTGAGTATTCACTTAATAACATAAAATAATTTTGAGATAAAGAGGGTGCATTTTGAGATGAAAACTATGCAGCATAACGTCTACGATACATGGTTTTTGAAAACATTGAAAAGAGAGGGGGCATGGGTCACCCACTCAAAAATGATACATAAAATAGTAGGGGAACATAATATATAGTATTTAAGAACATGGTAATGAAATTTTAATGATATACCATATGAAACGATGAACTTGAAAGGAAGACAAAAATAAGATTTCTCTTATGAGAATTTGGCAGCCTAACGGCGTCACTTAAAACATCAAAAAATGGATTGACGAGATCAAATAGGGTCACTCATAATATGAAAATAAATGATCAGTATGATAGATATAGAGATCATACCCAAAAATAATAAAAAGGAACTTGAAAGACATGACATGAAAGTAGATCTTGAAAACGAGAAGGGTGAAAGAACCCCTTAGAAATTCAGCAGCCTAACTGCGCCACTTAAACTTCAACAAAAATGAATTGACGAGATAAAACAGGGTCTCTCATCATATGAAAATAAATGATAAGTATGATAGATATAGAGATCATACCCCAGATTAATAAAAAAGAACTTGAAAGACTTGACATGAATGTAGATCTTGAAAACGAGAAGGGTGAAAGAACCCCTTAGAAATTCGGCAGCCTAACGGCGCCACTTAAACTTCAACAAAATGAATTGACGAGATAAAATAGGGTCTCTCATCTAATGAAAATAAATGATCAGTATGATAGATATAGAGATCATATCCCAACATAATAAAAAGGAACTTGCAAGACTTGAAATGGAATTAGAACTTTGAAAAAGGAGAAAGGTGAAAGAACCACTTAAAAATTTGGCAGCCTAACGACGCCACTTAAAACTTCAACAAAAATGAATTGACGAGATCAAACAGGGTCTCTCATCATATGAACATAAATGATCAGTATGATAGATATAGAGATCATACCCCAGATTAATAAAAAGGAACTTGAAAGACTTGACATGAATGTAGATCTTGAAAACGAGAAGGGTGAAAGAACCCCTTAGAAATTCGGCAGCCTAACGGCACCACTTAAACTTCAAAAAAATGAATTGATGAGATCAAATAGGGTCTCTCATCATATGAACATAAATGATCAGTATGATAGATTTAGAGATCATAACCCAACATAATAGAAAGAAACTTGAAAGACTTGACATGAAATTAGAACTTTGAAAAAGAAGAAAGGTGAAAGAACCACTTAAAAATTTGGCAGTCTAACGGCGCCACTTAAAACTTCAAAATACTGAATTGAAGCGATCAAATGGGGTATCTCATCATATGATCATAAAAGATCAGTATGATAAATTTAGAGATCATTCCCCAACATAATAAAAAGGAAATTGAAATACTTTACATGAAAATAGATCTTGAAAAATGAGAAGGGAGAAAGAATCCGTTACAAAAATTTCGGTAGCCTAACGACGCCACTTAAAACATCATAAAACGAAATAATGAGAGTAAGAGAGGATCTCTCATTATATTAACATGAAAAGGGCAGTAAGAGGAGTACAAAAGAACATCCTTTAACATAAGAACATGGAGCATAAAAGTAATTACATAAAGGAGTTTACTTGAAAAGAAAGAGATAGATCAGATCCCTTACCTTAAAATGTAACTCTTAAAACTCAAAGGATGGGACCTTGAGGGCTTGGGGGCACCTTGGGAGGACTCCTTAGGAGGTAATGAGACCAGAACATCGTTGGGGGAGAGTGGGGAGTCGAAATGGATGAGAGGATGGCTTGGTATTTATAGGGAAAGTGAGGGGACAAGGCATTAATGGCCAAGGGACACCTCAAAAGTGGTTTTCTCAAAACCATGTGCTCTCCCATGGTATTTCCCATGGATTTAGGCCACAGGGGGCCCCCATACAATAATTCATCACCTTTGGTCGGAAAACCCATAAAATATCTCATGATATCATCATGACACAGTTATGATGTCATTAAACATACCGAAACCCTAAAACTGTATTTTTACTATTCACTGAAAATTCAACTTTCTCAGAAAGATCCCAAAATTTCACCTTAACCAAATATCAATGCTCTGATTTCAAAAATGAACTCCATTTTATAAAAATAATTTTCTAAATATTTTTAATTTAATTTTTAAATAAAAACACTATTCATCAAGAATTCATTTTTTTCAGAAAAATCCCCAAAAATAACCATAACATAATATCGATGCTCTGAGTTCAAAAATAAGGTCCATTTTATAAAAAAACTCTAATTATTTTTAATTAAATTTTTAATTTAAAAACACTATTCACCCGAAAAAACTAATACTTGAATAATAATTTATGAAACTGTTATTTAACCATTTTATTGAATCACATTACTAAATCAAGGTGCCTAGATTATATTAATACTTTCTTTAAGTGAGATTACTAATCCATTGGGACACATTACTAATCCTAATCATAAAATCACTATTCATAATTTACTATTCATCAAAAATTAAGTTGATCTTATTAGACACTAAATTTTGTACTGAACATAATTGTAGAAGACCATTTTTTGAAAATCATTACACATTTTTATTTATTTAAGGTTTACATAAACATTTATAAAATATATTTTCTCTAAAATTCATCAAAAATATGCATACTATATTTATCCGGACATTTGAAAATTCATAAACGTCATCATAAGAAGAAATCAAAATTTTTATTTAAAACAAAGGGTTACAAAAGACAGTTACGGTCTCCTTACATAGCCCCCTTATCACACCAGCATAGGACCTAAGAGTAAGGTGTGATAAGGTGAGGGAATCTGAGGGAGGCTCGGCCAACATCGCACGAGTAGTAATTTCTATTAGTTGGAACTTCTCGTGAAGGCGATTCCGTTCTAGCTTCATACGATGAAGTTCAGCTTGGGTTTGGTCCAGAGCAAAGCCCAATGGTGCTACCTCCTTCCCAA
Source organism: Viscum album (assembly GCA_963277665.1). Taxonomy (NCBI): domain Eukaryota; kingdom Viridiplantae; phylum Streptophyta; class Magnoliopsida; order Santalales; family Viscaceae; genus Viscum; species Viscum album. Next base: position 1,783,704,535 of record OY728157.1, read on the forward strand.
GTTCTGTTAGATGGGCTTCGATTGGTCCAAGACTACTAGGTGAGGCCATCAAATCTTTTTTCTATAATAATTAACCAAGATTACTTGTATTTAGAGACAAAAATCAAAACGTTTAGTTTCCAACTGTCATATTGACCAATGGTCATATAACAGTCAAAACCCAATGGTATCATTTTAATTATACTCATGTTATCAAATGAAACAGTTTTGTTGAGTATAAAAATAACATAACACACAAAATTAGTAAACAAGATTTATTCAAAATTTCGGGTCGTTACACGTATGACCATTACAAATATGACAATTGGAATAGTAATATGACCATTATGAAGTAACATTCACTATTTACCTATTTTAAATTCATTTTTCCTTCTATCTATTTTAAGAATCCCTCATATAACATGACATGATGAATCCAGTATTATATATATACTGTAATATTATTTTTTTTAATTTTTTATTAATATTCTACAATCCCTTTTTTGTTTCTCAAATGAAAGCATTGTTAACAATATGGCCGGTTCACCACCTCCATGAAAAACATACTTTGTTTTTTGATAATACCTTAAAGGTTGGTTATAAAAATATTATTATGGTCAACTATCATTAAAATAAGTATTTTAAAAATTATTTTAATTACTTTAATAATTTAAATCTTTATTTAATTAAATAAAATGAATCTACTCTGTAATGGTCGGTAAAACTACCTAAATTAACTAACCATGCAACTTTAACATTTTAAAAAAATGATTCAAACCCATATAAAAAAGGGATATTTAAGAACATTAAAATTTATGGAATCAATTTAATAACATTTAATTTCACTTTTATATTTTTAGTCCCATTTGAGAAGAACAAGAATAATTATCTGTAAGTGATCTGGCATTGGAACCAAGAAATGAACACTCTCAATTAAACACAATTAGTCTTTATATGTTAATAAAATGATTATGTGTAAACAAAATAAAATCATAGTAAATAAAAAATATATTAATTTTTTTTAATTAAGTTATTAAGGAATTTAATTTTATTATATAGGATGTTAAGAGAAAGTGCATAATGATTCTGAAACATAAGGTAATAGATCTCCCTAAACCACCTTTTTTTGTTGGGTTAAGACCTTCATCTCTATAAATAAATTTATCACTCTATTTAATGATACTTAATGTTTCTAAATTATATATATATATATATATATATATATTTATCTTAAAAATATACCTATCTTATTATCAATTCCATTGATAGGGTAATATAAACCTTAAGTTCATTTCTCAAATTCCTTCTTTAAAATAAATCCTAAATAAGGAGAAATTTTCTATCCTGTAATCATTTTATGTAACACTAATTTAAAGTATTTATTCCCAAATAAAGATAATATTTTGAGAACTATGATTATGTACTCATATATGAACATCCATAATATTAAATTCCTTTTTCTCTTTGGAATCTTTATGAAAGATCCTTTGATTATGATATGAGGAAAGATTATGTAACCCATTTCTTTACATGGGTAATTCTTATGTTTATGACATATGATTGATTTCCTTTTATGCCACAAATAATCATGTACATGTTATGATGTGTTCACCCATATAGCATTTCAATGACTTTGATAATGTTTTTGTTTTATGTGACATTATATATGGGATAATGGAGTGAACCTAATCCATAATGGGACAACATGTGGTGTTGTCTTGGTGGGGTAGCCTTGAATTATGATTATTTCATGTTTTATGTTTTTGAAAAATTCCCATATTACCATTATCATACGATACCATGATCTCTATGTTATTCTCCAATGTGATTATTTACGATCATTTTCTTTTATGATATCATGTTATGTCATTTGATTCATAGGTTATGATTTGTTATCACGTGTATTCCATTATTGGGATTTTTAGATCACTCCTTTATTTTATGCATTCCCCATGTTATCATATGTAGTTTTAGGAGCTCAATGATATTTAATAGATCATTATGGAGAGTAAAATAAAGATTTCATGTTTTTAGTTTCCTTTCGATGTATTATAAACTTATCCTTCCAAATACACTTGGACTCATAACATTTGGGATTTACTTATTAGATGTTTATGATAAAAATAATGTAATAATATGTGTAAAAGGAATAGGTTGTCATATGGTGGGTATGTCCTGAAAGTGCAGAGATCATCTCACCCACCTCCAAGATTTGTTCATAAAATTATAACTAAATAGTTTGAAAAAGAATCCGCTAAAGTGTTCTCTCACAATGAAATTAAGAAAATTCCTTATCTTAATGGTGTGCCAAAATGACATTGAGGAAAACCCTGAGAAGGCTAGTGCAATCCTCATAGTACCACATACTCAAAATATTAAATAGTTGAGAGGGATTTAGGGATTCCTCACTTACATTAGGAATTTATTATCCAATTGGTTGAAAAATGACTCCCCTTCACAATGTTAATAAAGAAGGGTTCCAATTATCAATAAATAAATATTTTAAATAAGACTTCAAGAATCTCAAGTGATATCTGCTAAAACTAGCACTTCTAATTCTACTAGTAGAAGGGAACCCACTTATATTATATATGCCCCCTATGGATAGATCACTCAATTTCCTTCTCACACAAAATTATGATGCATGGAAATAAAATAGTCTTTAATATATCAATACGACAATGATAGATATTTAGACCCAATATTTATATATTGATAACAACTACCATTCACTCATTTTTTCAATTCAAAAGTTGCAGAATTTCTTATATCACCACAAAATTTTCCTACTCCCTTATTTCAATCTGCTCAAGTATAGTGTAAACTACCCAATATTGACTATGCAACTATCCTGATGTGTATTTATTCTACAACAATACAAAATACCATTTCATATCACATAATAAAATCAAGGGAAAATTGACAGCCTCTTTCCTCACAACACATCCTACCCAGAAAACCAGACTAGTAAACGCTACACTTTTAGGAAGAGGTTTTATATGCCCATGAAAATAACCAAAAGGCTCTTGAATCATGACAAAGAAAATAATTGAAATTATGAATCTCAATAAGGCTGGTTTGGGGATTATCTTTGTCTCTCCAGTAAATAAAATTCTTTTCTATTCCTTTCACCTCTCTAAAGGCTGCACTAACAATGAGGAAGAATACCAATCCCTTATCATATTATTGGAACTATCCTTGTATGAGTACTAGTGGTGGAATTCCATTTTTAACCAATACTAAATCATATCCCCCACTCATAGAATGATTATAATGATGTGGTGGTCAATGTATCCACTACCTTGGATGACCCTAACTAGGATGAAACAATCTTTTTTATCACACACCAAAGGGTATCCTCCCTAGTCGTTATCTTTGAAATGTAATAAATCAGTCATATTCTCATATCCCCTAAGCATGATGTGATAACATCCATTATTGGTTGGATTATCCCCATAATAGAGTACCTACAAAATAGGATCCTCTCATCAGAACGATCCAAAAACTATCAAATGCAATGCTGATCAGAAAAAATTACCCTCTGGAATGGGATTAGTGAATAGAAAGTACTATTTAAATGATGTTTTGATAGAGTCTTCCTTATATTCATTGATGAAGGGGATACCCTAACCTTAATTCAAGAAGTACACTAAGGCTCATGTGGGGCTCATTAGTAAGTAACCAGGCCATCCTACCAAATTTGGAGGTTTGGTTATTTCTGGATGATGATGATACGAGACAACGTGGAATTCACCAAGACGTTCCATGCTAATCAAATACACGATAATCCCATCCATCATCCCCCAAACTAGTTTTATACTACCAAATACTCTTGATCATTTACCATATAGGGAATGGATGTCAGGGGGCCATGTCCCCCAACTATTTCTTGGAAATTTATGTGTATCCATACTTCCATTGATTTATTTTGAAGTAAGATGAAATAAAACCCCTCAAGGATGTTTGGGCTAATAATATTACTAACCTTTTGAAATCGAACATTATCACGGGATTTGGTGTCCCTTATACTATATTAAGGGAAAATGACACCAACTTTTATTCTTGAATATTTAAAAGGTTTTATGAGAAGTAATTATTGATTTTAACCATTAATCTCACTATCAAATAGTGGAAAATGGAAATATAGAGGATTTCAATAAGACTGTTAAAAATACTCCAGAAATGGTGGTTAATGACAATAAATCCTCACAAAAAAAACTATTGTATGTCTTGTGGGTCTATTACCCCAGAACCCATGATTACCCACAAGAAACCCCATATTCACTTATTTATGGAACATGGGTAGTTCTTCCCATCAATGTTCACTTTACATCACTTTGAATCACTATTTGCAGCCATCTTTTAGAATATAAACAACCATAGAAGTGACTTTATGAGTTATAGTGACTTAATGAGAAGTACTCCACATATCACACAATCTGGAAGTCCATAAATATTGAATTATGTTATCCTTAAATAAGATGGTCTACCTCTTCTCATTCCTTAAAAGAGATTTTGTATTGGTTCTTAGAATCCCAATGATACCAGGGAAGAAGCCTCCAAAGTTGGAACCAAAGTGGGAAGGACCTTACATTATACACAAGGGATTTTCCAATATAGCTTAATACTTAGACATGATAGACGTGTAATGATTCATTCCCCCTACCAATACAAGGTTTCTTAAGAAATAAATTGTGTAATTACCATAATGAATCCAAATCCTGACAATAAGACTTTAATCTATATAGTATCAAATTCCAAACAATAAGACTTTAAACAGTATATCATCTAATTACCGGAGGAAAGAATTTAAATTTCATAACACCAATGTTCTTATAGTATTATGTTAAACTGCATGGTTAGCGTCCTTGATTTATGATGTAATACTGTGAGGCAGATGTCCATCTTGCATCAATCTAAGATGCTCAAAGTGTTCCGTTCCTCATATCCTCTTTCCCCCCTAAATGAGAGTTCGATCCATGTAGATGTATTTTATACACTATTCCTTATAGAATTAATTCCCCTATTCCTCACATATGAACCAGATCTTTGTAAAGAATTGTCTTTTAAAATAGTTATATTTGAATTGATTCCTAATTATTTTAGGATATGTAGTGATGCTCGGATCATTTTCTCTGGTCCTAGTTGCAAACCTTAGTCCCACTTTACTTCACTATGGTGGATGGATTCTATTTTGAGGAATAAATTCCCCCTTCCCCTGTATACGAGTCAGATCTGTGTGGGAGACCTTATCTTCAATAACTACATGTCGATTGATTCCTATGAATATATTATATATAGTGATGCACATATATCCTATCCTAGGACCAACTGCAATGGCTAACAAAAATTAACTCCCCTTGCATGTTGATTTATATCCATATATGTGATTTATTCTGAAGAACTAAATTTGAAAAAAATATATAGTCCTTCAAAATATGCAGTGATGCTCATGTATATTATCCTTAGACCAGTTTTAGGTTTATATCCATGATAAATTTCCTAGGTGGTTGGTCTATATCAAAAGCAGCCACCCTCCATTTAACTACAAGATCGTGAAGATGCCAATGAAATTGATAACATATACCAATATGACATACCTTGACCTTCCTAGTATAATTAATAAGTTATATACCATCCACTCATACCATATTGGTCACACCACAATTCACTACTTTATTTTACCCTTATACCACCGTATTAAACCGGTTTTGTATTAAAAATTAAAAATATAATAACAAATGTTAATTATTGTTTTATTCAATAATTTATTGTTTCTCACTGTTAAAAAGGTTAATTTCAATTGGTTTTATGATTTCATTGTAGGTAGAGGTGATTTGGAGGGCCTAGGATGAAGTTGAAGAAAAATGGGCCAAACTACATAGAAATACAAGAACACATGCGGACTCAACCACACAAGAAATTCATTCATTTTCATTAATTAAAAATTCATTAACCTATAATATTTTATATTTTTACCACGCAAGGAGTCCTACCAAAGTTTTCCCAAGCTCTCAAGGACCCAATCCTAGAATTTTAGAAGTTACTCTTCAAGGTAAGGGAATTCTCAATGTCTCTTTTTTCCATTCAAGTTCTCTTCCATGTGGAATGTCTTTCAAGTTTCCATAACATGTTATTATTTACATTTTATTCCATCCCTATACTATATTATGAGTCTTTTATGAATGGGTTACCCCTTTACCCTCTCTTTTTAATTTTTTCTAAAACCATGTTGCATAGTCGTTATGCTGCGGAATGTTCGTCTCAAAATCTCTCTCTTTTTTCTCAAGAAATTCTCTTATTTTCATTATGTGAATACCCAAAATTATTTCATTTCTAGGGTTATTCATAAATAGATAAAAATTTTATTTTTTATTTTTTAATTTACATACATAAAACCCTCATTTCCTTTCCATGGGTTATTAATGGCATAATGATCATGTTTTTAATCACTTTTTAAAACGTCAGAATTTTGATATGAAACCCATTTCTTTTATTCTCTTTAGGTTATTTATGAAATGTTTTATTATGATATATGTGGGTAACATAAAAATAAAATCTTATTAAGGGTTTTCCCTGATAGTTCTCCAATTAATTGGGTAATGAAATTAATCTATAGAGATGGAAAGTTTTATGATACCTGGTGAATAACCTTGGTAATTTTTATGACACCTTAGGGATGGACCTTGGTGATATGATTATGAATGTTTAAATTAAATGTTGTATCCAAATTTTGAAAATATGATTCATGTTATTATTATCATTATATGTATCTTTTCATTCCTTTATGATATTTCCCCATTATCATATTGTATTCTCTTAAGTTCACATGTAAATTGTTTTCCCTATTTTCCCTTACCGGGCCTTATGCTCACCCTTTCCTTTGATGTATGTCCCCAAGATTTGAGATGCAGTAATTATACTTCGGATTAAAATTTCAAGAAGCCTTTCAATAGGATTAAAATAATGTTATATGTTTTCATGTATTATGTACCTTTTTTTCCAAGACACTAGACTTTAAAGATCCTCTATTTGTAAACTGTAATGAAAAGTTATATAATAAAAAGGCGGGATACTATAGCTGGTATCAAAGGTATAGTTTAGTTATTTTTGGAAATTAGGATATGAAAACATTAGGAAAAAACCTATAGAAATGTTTAAATATAGGAAAACTTCCTAGTATTTGGTGAAATATTAAGTATGTGATTTATAAACAAATAGATCCATATCTGGATACAAACAAGTGGATGTGGTTCTGGCACAAATGTATTTAGGGGTAAAACCTTAAAACACTGGTTTGAGCTAGATTTGAATAGGAACTAGTGAACAACAATGGGTATTGTTTCACCCATTTTTTGACACTCATGGGGGACATGTTTTGTTAATCTCAATACTTTTATGAATCATTAAAGAGGATTTATAGAGAAATGAAACTGTTGATAAAGAATAATATGTTTAAGATTGATGTTTTAAGACATAAAAATACTTTATTGATAAAACATTCATAATTAAAATAAGTTTCTCACTAAGGTTTTATTATTTTACAAAATGGCAGGAAATAAGAGGAACTGTTAAAATCGTGAATGTAATGGGCCATGTGCTGAAAACCCTCATATGGAAGAAGGAATGGAAAATTTCATGAGAATAGTGAACCAAATGACTCAAGTTATATGAAATAACTTGAATCAAGATGATATACTAATTTCACCAAAAAGGGAACAACTTTATATTGTGTTTTTTATGCATCAAGTACCACCAAACTTCAGTGGATCTATCGGCCCATTGATTTCTAAATAGTGGACCATCTCCATCGAAAATATCTTTTATGTGCTCCACTGTTCAGAACAAGAGAAGGTCACCCTGGATTTTTACTACTTAGAGGGATAAACTGATCAGTGGTGGGAACTGATTAAAAAAATGAGGCCAATAGGGGATATTAAAGCCTTGGAGTGGGAAGAGTTAAAAGGGATCGTATTCAATAAGTATTTCCCTTGTTCGATGAGAATAATAATGGAGAAAGAGTTTATCGAGCAGAAGTAGAAGGAGAATGAATATATTTGAAGCTACGAGATGAACTTCACAAGGCTTTCCCATTACACCTCAAACATTTTCATGGATCCTAATGGCAAGGTTGATAGATTATTTGGTGGATTAATACCTCATATACGGAATAATCTAGGTAACCGAGACTATGATAGCTATGAGGAGATCATGCATAATGCTATAAAATTCAAACTGGAGTTCGGTGAGACGCAATGGTCTCATAAATCCAATGAAAATAAGAGATCAATGAAGAAAATCTTGGAGAGGAGATTTTATCAGGGAAGAGGGTGAATGAAAGTGAAAATTCCCATGTGTAATAAATATGGGAAGAAGCATTCGGTGAACTTTTTTCTTGGGTGGAGGAAGTGTTACAAGTGTGGAAGAGATGGCTATATCGCACAAAACTTGTCTTAGTGAGGTGAAGCCTCAACTTCCCAACAATAAATACAAGTGGAAGATGGTGCAATAACTATTCAAAGTCTAATGATTCAAGTGGGGATAGCTTGGAAAAATTTCCAATCAATGTCTAAATCTGAGGGGAGTGGAGGGGAATCACCATCAGCCTCAGCAAAGTACAAGGGATAAAGGGCATGCTTTTTCTATCACAATAGCTGATGTTGAATCTCCAAATTATGTGGTGTCATGTACTTTTTTTGTTCTCTAAAATCTATCATGTACTTTTTTTGATTATGGTTATACACATTCCTTTATTTCCTCCAAATTACAATGAATATAGAATCAACCCTTGATTTTCTAAAAGTAGATTTATTAGTCAAGACTCCTAGTGGGATTATCCAAGCATCATCAGTGTTTAGAAACTCTAGTATTTACTTTAGTGAGAAAAATATTATAAAAAATCTAGTAGTCATTCCCATGTTGGAATTTTACATTATACTAGGTATGGACTAGATCTCAAGGTATAATTCTAAGATCAAATGCAGAAGCATGGAAATATCAGTAGTCTTGAATGGATGACCTATAGATAATTTACAAGGAGAGATATATCAACTTGATATTTGTCTAAAAGAAACTCATATATTCTTTTATATGGAGTTGATCAATAAATGAGAAGAAGGAAACGAGAGTATAAGAATACAAAATTTCCCCATCGTCCAGCAATACATTGACATATTTCCTAAGGAGTTACCCAGACCTTCCCCAAAAGGAGATGTAGAGTTTTACATCGAACTCGTACTTGGATCTCATCCGATATCAAAGTCCTTGTATAGGACAGTAAATTTGGAGATGGTGGAATTAAAGAAGAAACTAAAAGATCTTTTAGAGTGGGGGTTTATCCGACCATGTGTGTCTATTTGGGGAGCACCTATTCTATTTGTGAATAAGGATGGATAAATATGGCCATGCATTGATTATAGAGAACTGAACAAGATCACAATGAAGAAAAAATAACCTCTTCCAAGAATTGATGACTTATTTGACTAATTTTATGGGGTTAAATTACTCTCTAAGATTGATCTTCAATCAGTTTATCATCAATTGAGGGTGAAGAAGGAAGATATTCCAAAAACCACATTCCGATAAAGATATGGGAATTATGAGTTTGTTGTTATGCCCTTCGGGCTGACTAATTCACCTACCATTTTTATGGATTTTATGAATAGATTCTTTAAGGAACAACTTGATAATTTTTTGGTAGTTTTTATTGATGATATTATGCTATATTCTAAAAGTCACAAGGAGCATGATGATAATATAAGGGTTATTTTGAAAACTCTATGGAAGGAGAGGCTTTTTGGAATGTTCAGAAAATGAGAATTTTGGTTACAAAAAGTTGATTTATTAGGAAACATTATAACCAAAGAAGGAATCAAAGTTGACTATGTAAAGATAAATGTCGCAGAGCAGTGGCCTCAACCTACAACAATAACTGAGATTCACAGTTTCCTTGGATTATCAGGATGTTTTATAAGGTTTGTGAAAAACATTTCCTAAAATTATAATCCATTAACCAAGTTAACTTGAAAAGGGGTAAATATTATCTAGATAAATGAGTTTGAGGAATGTTTCCAAGAGAATAAGAATATATTGGTTACTTCACCCATGTTAACTCTACCCTCAAGCATAGCAGGATAATTTATTTTTAGAAATGAATCTATGAAAGGGATTGGGCACATCCTCATGGAAATGAAAAGGTGATTTCTTATACATCTCAACAGTTGAAGAGTCATGAGAAGAACTATCCTATGAATGATTTGGATATAGATGCAGTTGTTTTTTATCTAAAGACATGGAGGCTCTATCTTCGTGGGGAGAAGTGTGATATATATAGACCATAAAAGTTTGAATTATATTTTCACACAAAATGAATTGAACATGAGATATAGGAGATGGTTGGAACTTCTTAAAAACTATGATTGTTCAATTAATTATCATCCTAGAAGAGAAAACAAAGTCACTGATACATTAAGTAGGAAATACCATGTTGTTCTGTCCATGATGAGAATCTAAGGAGATCCCTTGATCAAATACCAAGTGATACTAGACATGGTAATTATAAGGGAAGGGGAAACATCAACCCTATCCAAAATGATTTATCAACCATCATTACTAGAGAATATCAAGAAATATTAGAATTAATATCCTTTGTTATAGAAGAAGTTTGAGGTTTCGAAGGATGGGAAGTTTCCTGAGTTCAATATTGATCATGAATGTGTACTGAAATTCCATACAAGACTATGTGTTCAATATATTTGAAAATAAATAAGGAGCTTATGGATAAAGCTCATAGCTCTAAATTCTCTATACATCCTAGAAGAAAAAAATGTATAGGGACCTTCATGATCATTATTTGTGGGATAATATGAAATGGGAGATTTCTAACTACACTAAAAGGTTCCTGGTATGTCAGAAAGTGAATGCAGAGTGGAAACTTCTTAAAGGTTTATTACAACCACTACCCATACCAGCATCGAAGTGGGACAATATCACTATGAACTTTTTCACTGGTCTCCTGAGAACTTCTAAAGGAAATAATGCGATATGGGTTATAAAGGACTGTCTCACCAAGACTAACCATTTTATATCTATTCAGGAAGATTAATCTCTTGATCTACTTACAAGGATTTATGTGAAGGAAGTGGTAAGGATTCCCAAAGTTCCACTTTTTATCTTATTTTATCGTGATCCAAGGATTACATAAAAATTGTTGAGAAGTCTTCAACATGCTTTGAGTACAGAATTGAATTTCAATATGGACTATCACCCCCCAAATGATGTCCAATCTAAAAGGACTATTCAAACACTCAAGGACATACTGAGCACATGCTCAATCCAATTTAAATGTAAATGGGGTCAACACCTCCCATTAGTTGATTTCTCTTAAAAAACTTCCACTTGAGCATTCAAATGGAACCCTTTGAAGATATATAAACGAAGCGATGTGGAACTTCTACTTGTTGAGATGAAGTTGGTGAGAGAAAGCTTCTTAGGCCTGATCTTGTGCAAGAGATGACAGAAAAGGTTCGTGTCATCGAATAGCACTTTAAGGATGCTTAGAGTCGGCAGAAGACCTATGCCAACACCCATCAAAGGGACTTGGATTTTGATGTTGCTGAAAAAGTCGTTCTTCAAATTTCACCTTGGAATAGAGTCATGAGGTTTGGGAAGAAAGGGAAACTCAACCCTAGGTAAATAGGACCCTATGAAATCCTTGATCATGTAGGAGTAGTGTCCTATTAGATTTCACTTCCTTAAAATATATAACATGTTCATGATGTCTTTCATGTATCCCTCTTGAGAAAGTACATACCTGACCCTTCACATATTCTAAATCTAGAGGTGGTATAATTGGAACATGATCACTCTTAAAAGGAGAAACCGGTGGAGATCTTGGATCGTAGAGACAAGGTTATATGGAACAAGACTACCCACCTAGTTAAAGTGTCGTGGAGGAACCAAAAATATGAAGAATCCATGTGGGAACCAGAAGAGTTTATGAGGCAGAACTATCCACAACATTTCTATTCTGAGGGTACGATTTGAAATTTCATGGAAAATATTTCTTAAGGGGGGAAGAATGTAATGACACAAACCTTTTAATAATAATTTTCTTCCTAAAAATGTATGTTTTTCTATTTTATAATCAATAAAATTATATAAGTATAATTGAAATGTAACCATCAATTTTTGGACGTTATATGACTGTTGGTTTATATGGACATTGGAAATAATAATAATTTTTAATATTGTAATGATTTCTTATAAATAGAAATGATAATGGATAATTAATGCAGAAAGAAGAGACAATGACCTCACATAGTAGACTCAGGATGTACGAAGCCCATCTGTCCAAGCTTGGGAAGGAGGTAGAATCAATAGGATTTACTCTCGATCAATCCCAAGCCTAGATTTAACATGTTAATCTTGAACATAATCTTCTACTAGAGAAGTTTAATTTGATTGAAATTAGTACTCGGGCAAAGTTGTTTGAGCCACCCCAAGATTCTCTCACCATTGAACACCTTACTCTTAGGTTCTATGTAGGTGTTATAAGGGGCTATGTAATGAGGCCTTAGTTACTTTGTCTAATACATTTGTATAAATAAAATTTTTATTTCATATTATGGTAAAATAACCATCATTTTGGAATTGCAAATATCAAAATTAATATAGGATGAATTTTTTAGTTTTTTTAAGAAGTTTAATATTATTGATGAATATTAAAAAAAGAGTATTTTAAAATTTTTTTTATACCTCAAATAATTGATAATGTGAAATTATTTTCATGGAACTGACATATACAGTTGTGATCAGTAAGAAATTTTGAGTCTGATAAGATTAACTTAATTTTTAGTGAATAGTAAATGATGAATAGTAATATTATCCTTATGAATAGTAATTCGCCCAATGGAATAGTAGAGTCACTTAATTAAGTATAAATATATTTTTTTCATCTTGAATGGTAATGATATATAATACTATAAGTAAATAACTGTTTTAGAAATTATTAGTTAAGTATTAGTATTTTTTCTGGTAAATATTGATTTTACTTAAAAATTAAATTTATCATATTTATAAAATTATTTTCCAAAAATGGATTTCATTTTTGAATTCATAACATCGATATTAGAATAGGGTGAATTTATGAGATTTTTAAAAAATGTTTTTTATTTCTCGGTGAACAGCAAAAATATAGTTTTTGAGTTTTTGGTGTGTTTTATTACATCATAATGATGTAATATGTAATTTAAAATGATGGTTGAATAATTTGGATTAAAATATTATATGAGGTGTCCCAATTGGACCAAAATATGTGAAAATACCATGGGAAAGCCCATGGTTTTTCAATTACCATAGAGGAGGTGTCCTTGAAAATTAATAAAAACATCCCTCTCTTTTACTATAAATACCAAGACATTACTTCGTTTTCATTCATTAAAAATTAATTACCCTAGATTATATGACGTTTTAACTACCAAGGAGTCCTCCCAAAGTGTCCCAAATCCCTTAAGGTCTTGATCCAAGAGTTTTAGAAGTTACTCTTCAAGGTAAGGGAATTCTCAACGTCTCTTTTTTCCATTCATGTTCTCTTCTAAGTGGTATGTCATCAAAGATTTCATACCATGTTATTATTTAAATTATATTATGTACCTATACTATATTAAGATTCTTTTTTTAATGGGTGACCCCTGTCCCCTCTATTTTTTTTCTAAAACCATGTTGCATAGTCGTTATGCTGTAAACTTTTCGTCTCAAAATCTCTTTCTTTTTTCTCTGAAAATTCTCTTATTTTCATTTTATGAATACCCAAACCTATTTCATTTATTAGGGTATTCATAAAGACATAAAAATGATATATTTTATTCTCTAATTGACAAACATAAAACCCCAATTCCATTTCTATGGGTTATGAATGACTTAATGATCATGTTTTTAATCACTTTTTAAAACCTCACGATTTTGATATGAAACCCATTTATTTTATTATCATTGGGATATTTATGAAATATTTGATTATGATATATGTGGATCACATAAAAATAAATACATATTAAGGTTGCACCCTGATATCACTGAAATTCTTTGGGTAAAGAAATTAATCTCTAGAGATGACATGTTTTATGATACCATGGTTAATAACCTGGGTAATTTTTGTGACCCCTTGGGGATGGACCTTAGTGATATACCTATGAATGTAAAAATTAAATGTTTTAGACAAATTTTCAAGATATTATTAAAGTTATTATTATCATTATATTTCTCTTCTCATGCCTTTATGATATTTCTTCATGTTCATATTGTATTCTCTCAAGTTCACATGTAAACTGCTTTCCCGATTTTCCCTTATTGGGCCTTATGCTCACCCTTTCCTTTGATGTATGTCCCCAGTCTATGAGATATAATAATTTTATGTAGGATGAAAATTTCAGGAATACTTTCATTTATATTAGAATAATGTTATATGTTTTCATGTATTATGTACCTTTTTTCCAAGACACTAGACCTTAAAGATCCTCTATTTGTAAAATGTAATGAATAGTGACGTAATAAAAAGGTGGGATGCTATAAATTAGATGGTGAAAAGGTAAGTTTCAATATCCTTGATTCTATGAAACACCCCATTGAATAGAAATACACTCTTCTATTCTATTCACTGGAAGTTCTATCTAACGACACACACACACACCAAATTGTTTCCTCAACCCAAACTCTAATTCATTTGCCTCTTCCTCACACTTAGATGATTTGAGTCTTGATTCATGTTTCAAGTGTTTTACACTTTTATAAAAGTGTAAATTTTGTGCTTTAATTTATGAGTGTGTTCATTATATGGTACCCTTGACCGTCGATGATTCTTCAAATCTCATTTCCATTGATTCTATTTCATTATAGAATAAGCATGTGCAGAAAGACAATTTGATGGACCTCACTACTCCTAAATCCCCTCCCTAAATCGAAAAACCATCAGTGTTGAAATTAAAACCACTTCTTTCAAATTTAAAATATTCTTATCTTGAGGGTATTGACCAATTACCCATCATTATTTCCAATTACCTCTCTTTACAACAAGTACAAAAAATGCTAGACCTTTTGAGAGAGTATAAAAAGGTGATTGGATGGAAATTGGACGATATTTATGGGATTTTCCCATATATTTGTATGAACCATATACATTTAGATGATGATACTAATCCCATAAGAGAATATCAATTTCGGGTGAATCCCACCCTACTTGAAGTTAAAAAATAGAAGTTAATAAAATGTTTGCTGATGGGATCATATATCCCACATCTAATAGTAAATGTGTTAGACACTACAAATTATGCATAAAAAACTGGAATAATAGTAGTGTCAAATACAATTTATGAATTTTTTCCAACACATGTGAAAAATAGTTGGCAAGTCTATACTTACTATCATCAAATGAATGAAGCCATGTGAAATGACCACTTTCCTCTACCTTTCATTGACCAAATGTCATAGAGATTTACTGGTAAGTCCCATTATTGTTTCCTTGATGGCTATTCGGGTTATTTTCAAGTCTATATAGCCCCTAAGGATAAAAAAAGGCATCATTTAACAATATATTCAGAATATTTTCTTACAGAAAGATTACTTTTGGTATATGTAATGCTCCTAGTAATTTTCAGCATTGTATGTTGATTATATTTTATGAGTACCTTGATAATTGTAGAAAATTTGTATGGATTATTTTACAAATTATGGATTTTACTTTTATGACTATTTGGAAAACCTATATTCTTTCCACCACCATTTCATTGAAAAAGAGATCCTAATAAATTACGAGAAATTAAATTTCAGGGTAGAGTGGCGGATAGTTCTTGGGTATGTTATTTCAAATGAGATAATTCAAGTGGATAAATAAAAAATTGAATTAATTTTCTCCTTTCCATACCAAGAATGTGTTCATGAGGTGAGATCTTTTGTGGTTCATGCTAGTTTTTACCATTGATTCATAAAAGACTTTAGTAAGATCACACTTCCTTTGTACTATTAATTATAAGAAGATTTTGTGTCTTTGTTTGATAATAATTTTTAATAATCTTTCTATTAACTTAAAAATAGTATCATATAACCTCCTATAATCCAACCACCATGGTGTGATATCCCATTTTAACTTATGTGCGATTCCCTTAACTTTGCAGTTGGGGCAGTTTTATAACAAAGGGTTGAGAAGGTTCATCACGTCATTGCATATTCCATCCTTACCCTTGAACCTGCCCAGGTAAACTACACAAACCTAGAAATATAACACTTTTATTTTGAGTTTTCCTTGAAAAAATTTAATATATATATTCTTGGGTCAAAAATCATTGTGTTTTCAGATCATGTTGCCCTTCGATTTCTCCTAAAAAACTGGAATATAAGACTCACCTCATTTGGTGGATTCTCCTCCTCTAGGATTTTGACCTTGAGATTCGAGATAAGAGAAGAGTGGAAATATGGTAGCTGACCACATTAGTAGTATTTCCCCACCATTGGACCATCATGTTGACTCACCCCTCTCCATTCAAGAATTCATCCCTCATGATAATCTTGGTGATGTTTTGGACCTTACCCCCTGGTATGTAGGAACAATGAATTTTCTAGTAGAATCTAGGGTCCTCCGTAATTTTATCACCTCACAATCCCAAATACTTCAGCATGATTCATGATTTTACATTTGGAATGACCCATACTTTTTTAGAATTTGTAGCGACCATGTTGTTTATAGGTGTGTCCCTGACCATGGGTTCACCTCAGTTTTGAGTTTCTACCACACTTTGGCTTATGGGGTCACGTTGGATCTCAACGTACAACTCAAAAGGTCCTTGAAATGTGAATTTATTGACCAACATTGTATAGGGATGACCATCAGTTTTGTAAGTCGTGCACATGATGTCAATTCACATGGACTATCTCCAAGAGGAATGAAATTCCCCAACAACCATGTTATTCTATGAAATATTTGATGCATGTGGAATTGAATTGATTGTCCCTTTTAAAAATTCACTTGGAATTGTCTACATATTATTAGCTATTGAATACTTATCTAAATGGGTGGAAAAAACGTCTAACATGACCAATTACTCTTGGGTGGTTGATTATTTTGTGAGGTACCATATTTTCAGTAGGTTTGGTTTTCCAAGATTCATCATGAGTGATCATGTTTCATAGTTTTTTAATCATAACATGAATTTGTTTCTCCATAAGTATGGTGTTTTTCATAAATTCTCCACTTAATATCACCTTGAAACTTGGAAACAATTAGAAATATCAAATTGGGAAGTTAGGTGATTCTTGGAAAAAAATGTTACAACCCAATAGGAAAGATTAGAGTGTTTTCTTTGATGATTCACTTTGAGAATACTTTACAACTTTTGATACCTCTATTGGAATGTCACCATAAAAGATTGTTTTTTGGGAAGGCTTTTCACCTCCTAGTGGAGGTAGAGAATCATGAAGATTGGGTTGTTAAAAACTCTAATATGAATCTATCAGATATATGTAAACATTAGAAGTTTAAGATTTGGAGTTAGAATAAATCAAGTGTGATGAAAATGAGATCTCTAGAATCTATAAAGAGAAGAAAAAGGATATCCATGACGAGATGATTCATCGGTGGAAGTTTTTTATTAGTAAGAAGTACCTCATGTACAATTCCTAGCCTAAGCTCCACCCATACAATATTGGTTCTCAATATCTTGGTCTGTACACTATTACTAATCTCTACCCTTTTGGTGCAATACAGGTTTATCATGAGTAGAGTGGTTGAAGTATTATCGTCAATGGGAAGATTATTAAACACTTTTACAAGTATTTTCCAAATCATCTATTGGAGGAAATCTACCTTCAATAAGTAATATACTAATGAAACCCACCAGCTTTATCCTTAATTTCGACATTCTATTTTATTATAGTGAGGAAACTGCACATATTAAGAGCGGGGTTTTAGTATATTCTTTGGTTTGTTATAATTTTTATTTTATTTCTTATTTATTCTCTTTTTCTCTTGTTAAAAATTATTTTTAGTTTTCCCCACCTTCTTGTGTTCATTAGTATTTTCATTATATTTATTATTTATTCTATTTTTAACTTTTTTATAGTATTTTTACATTCCCCCCCCATATTTGATCTTAAAATTAATATCCAATTCATTTTTTGTTCTTGAGTTGATTGTGTGGAAAATTCCATTATTTTTGGAAAAATGTTTTTGAAATGAATGTTGATATGGAATCTTCTTTTAGAAATTTTATTTTTAACTAACTCATAGAAGCTTAATGTATTTTTGAAACCCATGTATCATTAGCACTGACCAGTATTTTAAATTCTCACGCAAGAGATATTCTAAACCATTTATTTCATATTCTTCTTTTTAATAACTTTCTCAAGAGTCTCGAGTCATGTTGAGACAATAGAAATTGACATGATTCTGTTTGAGGCCATAAGATTCTAGTGTGTTACATTCATGATAGATTTCATTTTTCATTGAAAATACCTTTCTATAGTTAACCTTTATTTTTGTCCACCTTGACATTTTACCCTTATTAAGGCTTTGTGACTATGAAATTCCTATTTGGTAGACACGTTACAAGATAATTTATCCCTACCTTTGTACATTATTTTTTATTTTTTTTGTTCGAGGGAGATGGTGTTCCATGGGAATTATAGGGAAAGCTTCATTATAATAAGGTGACTGAAAGAGTGCCTACATTTTTTTGGGAAGTGGGTCCACAAGCCATATTATATCATTGTGTTATGCACATTTCCCTATTTATCTCCAAAAAAGTGTATATATAAGAAAAATAAAATATTTCTATGCATCAAAAAAATAGAACAAAAGAAAAAAATAGAGAAAATAGGATGTTTACTTATTATTATTCACTACTCAGTTGTGA
Organism: Viscum album; assembly: GCA_963277665.1. NCBI lineage: Eukaryota > Viridiplantae > Streptophyta > Magnoliopsida > Santalales > Viscaceae > Viscum > Viscum album. The sequence goes on from OY728157.1 coordinate 1,783,723,416, forward strand.
CTGACATAAAAGGAATAAAGGGGAGAGTGAGTTGAAATTGATACACTATGTGAGCGGTGGAGTGAGTACATTCATTGTGAACACGTTCTGAATTTTTAAATTCTTTGTACTTAATATATTAAACACTCCTTTTATGCCTCATATTTTTAAACATAAAATCCTACCAACCCTTGAACCACAGAGTAACCTTTCAGAATTCCTCTTGAGTAGCACACTAGTTTTTACTGGTAGAGAACATATAATATTAGAAATCATTTGGTAAGATAACATGTGATATGGGAAATGAGAATAAATAAACTTTTATATGTTCTTGTAGTGAAGAGAAAAAATTTATATGCGAGTCATGTGATGATTTGTTGCATGGGTGAACAAATTAAATTGAACAAATTTGAATGTGAGAGAAAAAGAATGGTAGTAAAATTGATTTCAAAAATGATACAAGATGAATTTAATTTCAAAATAATATTTTAGGTCTTATAACATTTATTTAAGAAATTATACTTTATTAGGTTATGTTAATTTTTCTAGGAGTATAAATTTTTTGGTGTGTGGGTGTGATCACACAACAATTTACTGTTTTATTTTTCACTAATACCATTGTATTAAACTGGTATTGTATTGAAAATTAAAAAAACAATAACAAATTTCACTTCATTTTTGATTAAATAATTTAATTTTTATCCATATTAAAATTTGTAATTTCACTTTTTTTGATGATTTCATTGTAGGTGGAGGTGATTTTGAGGTCCCATGATGAAGTTGAAGAAAAATGGGCCAAACTGCGCAGGAATCCAAGAACACATGTGGACTCTACCGCACAATGAAACTAATTAGTACATAGAATTGGGATGATATATTGTATTACGGTCTAAAATTTAGTGAGATAAAATGATTATGAATACACCCAATCCTAATTCATCCATTAAGGGGCCCAATTAAACTAATTTTTCTAGGAAAAATAATCTGCATGAAATCAAAATTTTGGTTCTATATTTTGTAAATATCTCACACTTTTTTCATTATATGGTTGTAAAAGTTGACATGGAGATAGTGAGAAGGTTGTAAAATAATTTTGTTCTTTTTTACAAGTCATGATAATGCAATTTACTAGCCCAAAACCATGGGCTATGTGGTATCATAAAATCTGTATTCCCAAAACGACCTCCCACTTTGGCTATAAAATGGCACGATGGGTACCTCATTTGGTTGTTTTACTAGGAAGAAAATATCTACCATTTTAGAGAACCAATGGAGACTTCTCCTCATTCCTAGATGTTTTGGAGGATTTTTTAAGTGCTACTTCAACAACTATGGCTTCTTCCCTTCTTGTGGAGTTCTAAACTCCTTATGATCACCTAGGGAGGAAGGTGGTGTAAATCCTGAGATTTATGTCTGTAATATTTGAATGAACTTTTTAATTCAAGGATTTTATTTTGTTTTTATTAATACTTTATCCTTATTTAATTGAGTTATGTATTGATACATAATTCTCAAAATCATATGATCATGTTTAGGGGTACCCATTCATGTAATGTTTCACACACCGTTCACAGATTCTTCTTACCCATTTTAATTGTGGTGTTTGTGTGCTTCATAATGGTCAATTGAACCTCCTAAAAACTTTAATGTCCTTATAAATTTATGTTATGGAACCACAATTAAATAATATAAAAACCTAGGCAACATGTCGAGTTCTTCATGTGTTTCCTTAGTGAGTTTTGGTTATGAACCCGAACACTTATCACCCAATAATCGACGGTAGTTGGTGAATCTTTTTGTGTTTTCAAACAAACCCAAGGAGGTTTCCTAGTATAAAATCATTAGAATTATAGTTATAGATATTATAAAACATGGATTACAAGATCTATACTATATCTATTGAATCAATTAAGGATGGGCATCATGAAATTTCCCTAGGATGATCACTCTTAATTAATCATGTTAATTCCATATTTGTTTTATCACTTTCCTTTTTTATATTAGCTTCTTAAGTAGTAAAAAAAAGTTTTCGAAAACCCCATTCCCCTTTTATTTTTATAATCAAAAACATATTTTAGAATTAATTATCTAAGGCTCTGTCGAAAGATGACCTAAGGTTCCTGCTATACTACATAAATTCTAGTAAAACTAAATATCTAATTTGACACACTCGATATTTCAATCACATATCAACAAAACTATGCATGGATTTTTTATTTTCAGTATAGGATACATAGTAATTCCTAAATCCCCTATCCTTGGACTAACCATAAGGTTTGAAAAAATGCCCCTTTATCCTACATATGATTTGGATTTTTGTAGGGGACCTTTTCATCAAGAACTATGTGTGGCTTGATTCCTATCATTGAAATATATGCAGTAATGCATGGATATCCTATACTGGTGATATAACTGAATATATTTGTTAGTTATTTTGGGTTTTATTGACCTCTTAGTTTTAATGATCACAAAATCATGATTCAAATGGTCTTAATGAGTTTCATTTTTTTAAGCATATCATATTCTGAGATAGGTTCTGAAATTGACTAAGGATGAGACACACTTGCGATAGAAACTGTTGTATATGAGATACTTCCAACATAAAAATTTCACTAAGATGAGATACCTATAGGTTATCACATCGCCAGAGTATCATCCCATTGGGCAGAAAAATTGACAAATTCTGAGACACTGCCACCCAACACGCTAATAGGAACTCATGCTGTGAGAAATCAAACTTGGCTAAGTATGAGATACTATCAGATGAAGTATCATAGGGATGTCATACCACCAAATTTTTTCCACTAACTATAATACACCATCATACCTCACACCTCCAGACCATACATCTCTATTTGAGACGCCACTAACGTAGTGGAATTTTGGCTAAGTCTAAGACTCTTCCAGTGTCATACAACTTGTGTCATACTGCCAGTATCATACCACAAGTATGATTCCACTAGAAAAACATATTTCCTGAGCCTAACACCATCGAAATTTAAGTCACCACCCATCTAATACACCTCCACAATCTTCACTTACCTTTTTAAAATCATATTATTTTAATATCTATTTTTATTAAAGCCAATTCCTTTTACTATTTTAATGATTGTATCGTAAATGATTGATAAGGATAATTAAAGAGAGTGTCAGGATGTACTGTACAAGGAAGGAACTGATCTAGATAAACTGCTTACTGAAGCTGATAAAAATTGTGGCATACTACCTCATGAATAGAATTCATGAGAAAAAGATGCAGTAGTGAATGTAGTGAACTGATACCAAGCTGAGAGCTCAGTCTTTCTGAACATACATAGAGCTGAAACTATTACTCAAAATGGAAAGGGAAGTCAAAATACACATTCACATTTGTTGTCTTCCTCCAGTCATGTAACAAGAGTTCGTGACACTCTGTTTTCCTAATGTTGTTCAAGTGAACTCGACTCAAGCTTCATTGAAGAATCAAATCAAGAGTCACAAGATGCATTGCATCATACCGATAATTTCTAAACTCTACTATTATATATTTCTCTATTCTGTATGTACTTATTACTTTTGAGTAGTGTGTTCTATAATCTATTTTATATATGCACCCTATCTCCTATGATAAACTGTAAGATACTTGATATCTTATTAGGTAATGTTTCTTATTTCTCCCATTGATAAGAGTAGTAGAGGTCCTTGTGTGACCTTTTTTTTACTCCCATGAATAATTGTGTAAGGGGTCGTGTGTGACCTAGAAAGTGTGTTAAATATTTTAAAAAAAGATCCATGTTGTGGATCATCTTGTTTATTTTATATAAACTACTTGGTGGTAGGTGATCACCAAGTGGAGAGGACTAAGTCTTGACTTGAGACAAAACCTCTTGCATTCTATCTTTCCACTATGAATTTTAATTTTGTTTTGCTTTATTTCCACTTAAAAACAAATTTTTTAACAGTAAACATAATATGTATTTTGATAGTTTATCTTAGTTTGTGTTCATATAGTATTTTGATCAAGAAAACTAATTTCAAAGGATTTAATAGGATTTTATATTATTCATATGAGTCCAAATTAATCTTTATAAAATTATTTATAATGGTTTAGATCTATTTCATAATCCTTATTTTGATAAATTGGATTATATTTGATCATTTGGGGGATTTCAAAATAATCCATTTCAGACAGAAATTATTATTGGGTACTCAATTCACCCCCATATTGGGATACTCACTCCAAACAATATTTGATATTAGAGGATTTTCACTCTTTGGTATTAATGTTTTTTAAATTTTTTTTAGATGTGATTTTTTTTAATTTAAAGATCTCAAATTTATTTCATTTTTAAATTTAGTTCATTAAAATGGATAATCGTTAAGAAGGATCTACTACTAACAGAAAACCATTATTTAATGGAATAAATTATGCTCAATGTAAGATTAAAATAAAAATGAATATAAAAAGCATGGGTTTTGATATCTGGTCTGCTATAGAAGATTAATATGTTATTCCTGATATTGATAGAAGTACTTGGGATGATACTACAAAGTTAGCTTATAATAATAATTGTAAGGAAATGAATGACATGTACTGTTCTGTAGGAGATGAGGAATTTAATAGGATTTCTTCATGTAGGATTTATTTTATTAATTGGGACACTCTTTATGTTTCTCAGGAGGGAACATCAAATGTTAAAGAGATGAGGCTTAATAATTATACCATCAAATATGATAATTTTAAAATGAATATTGATGAACCTATCTATGACATTTATCTTATGTTTAATGAGATTTTCAACATAATGAGATCACCCGGAAAACAAGTATCTGACAAGGATCAGATTCTGTGATTACTCAGATTCCTACTAGAAAGATGGAGAGGCACATCAGTTTCAATAATGGAATCATGAAAAATAAGAATACTACCTATGAAATAGTTGATTGAAAATCATATGATGTATAATGAATAATAAAAGGTAAATCTTGAAGAAGATTAAGAGACTGAAAAAAAGTAAATAGATTTCAATAATACCGACCCTATAAAATAAAAGGAAAAAGAAAAAGAGAAGTCAAAAGCTTCTAGTTCAAGTGACAGTGAATCAACCTCTGACAGTGATGAGGAGATGGCTCACCTAGCCATAAGACTCATGAAATTTTACCGAAATAAAAAGTTCTTCAGAAAATTAAGGTATAAAGGAAATTTTGACAATAGAGTAAATTATCTGAAAGATTGGAAAAATAATGATGACCCTAATGAAGTTTTCTCCTATGAATAAAAAAAGGATGGTCACATAAAGTCTGACTTTCCAAAGATTAAGTATAAAATTAAATATGAAGAAAAGTATAAGAAATGAAAAAAGGCCATGACGGCAACCTGGAGTTCTTCTGAGGATAGATCAAGTGACTCTAATGCTTCAACTAAAGAAAATCCAGATAGAGCCAACATGTGTTTCATGACTAAAGTCAATGAGGTACTTGATTTAACTACGACTTCTAGTATTTTTCCTGTGCACATGTCTGTTAATTTTGAAAATGAACAAAATAATGATAATATTTCCAATGAAGAATTATTTGAGTACTATAACATGTTAGAGGATACATTTAATGAATTAAAAGATAAGTATAAATGTCTTAAAAGGAAGCATGATCTAATAGTAAATATAAAGTCTGAATTTTCTAAATAAAAGGAGAAGATTCTCAATTGCTCAAACAAAGCACTGAACTTAAACAATCAATTGAGAAATTTAAGAAAGATCATGAAAAGATAAAAAATGGTATGGAAAACATTACAAAAATTTTGGTAAAATAATTTTCTCCAAAATATGTTACTGGAATAGGATATAATCCTAGTCCTAGAAGATTATTTAAGGATAATTTTGTTTCTAATTCCAGACCAAAAAGCTCTACTGCTAGTCATTTTTCTGAAGGACCCAACATGGTTTTTATTTTTAAGAGTATTCAATATATTTATAGAAAACTAATCAAGAAATTGTGGGTTCCCAAAGCCTTTATAAATAACATTTCTAGACCCAAATAGATTTGGGTACCAAAATCTTTTCCTGTTTGAAACATATTTTTGTAAGAAAAATTCTTGAAGACCCCCAGTAGAAGTATATGGTACTTGGACAGTGGATGTTCAAGACATATTACAGGAGATTATTCATGCTTCAATATTCTCATAAAGGTTTATGTTGGACACTTCACCTTTGGTGAAAATGATAAGGTAAAAATCATTATCCTAGGCTATATTACTAAAAAAATTCTGTTTTAATTTATACATTTTTATATTTCAATGGTTTAATGTATACTATTATTTGAATTTATCAGTTGTGTGATTATGGTTTTTTATGTTTAATTTGAAAATGATTCCTATAATTATTTTGATTCAAAAACTGATTTAATTTTTATTACATTGCAAGATGAAAATTTTTATGCTGTATATTTAAATTCTTTGATTTCTAAAAATGATTCATGATTATATGTCTTTCACAAAGAGTAGTTTCTTTAGAATAAGATACTAAGACATTACAAAATTTAATCACTTATTAAGTTAACTAGAAAAGGGTTAGTTAGGTATTAAACTAATCTCGAGTTCCTAACTTATAGAGTATGTAACCCCTATCAAAATTGGAAACAACACAAATTTTATTTTAAATAAAGAAGTTTCAAATTATCAACCTCTAGAGTAGCTTCATATTGATTTGTTTAAACCTTATAGAGTTTCAAGTCTAAAGGGGAAGCACTGTGTTTATCTTCTTGTAGATAATTTTTATACTTATACTTGGGTATATTTTCTTTCTCAAAAAAGTGAATCATGATCATACTTTACCAAGTGTTCTTAGTCTATAGAAAATCTTAGTGGAATTAGGATTAAAACCTTAAGGAGTGACCATGTCTGTGATTTTGAAAACCAATATTTTGAATCTTTTCTCTTAAAAAAAGGATACAATCATACATTTATTATTATAGACACCATAGAATAATTTATTTGTTGAAAGAATAAATATATCCTTGTAAGAAATATGTCGAACTATGCTAAATGAGTATGACCTACCTATCTATTTTTGGGAAGAAACTGTCAATACAGCCTGCTATATCATGAATAGAGTTTTGATCAAACCTATCCTTAAGAAGGCACATTATAAGATGGGGAAAAATAGAAAACCTAAGGTTAATTACTTTAGAGATTTTGGTTGAAAATTATTTATTCTTAACACTAAGTATAATCTTGAAAAAGTTTCTTCCAAGTGTTATGAATGAATTTTACATTGTTATTCAATCTATAGAAAATCCTATAGAGTTTTCAAAAAGAAGAAAACAATGATGGAAGAATAGGTCCATATAAAATTTGATGAAACTGATCCACATGATCCTAATACCTCATTATAAAATCTTGAGGATGATTTATGTTCTCTAAAATTAAATTCAAAACTTTTATTCTCTACTGTATAACAAGAAGAAAAATATTCCAATTCCGAATAATTTCTAGAACTTCTAGAACCCAAACCTGAAAATATAGAAGTGACCATTTCCTATATCTATAGAGTTATTAGAACCATTAATTACTATTCTTTAGATTCTGTTATAGGTGATCTAAATAGAGAAACAAAAACTATAGATTCTCTTAGAAATCAGGTTGAAAAAAAGATTTATTATCTCAACTTTAACCTAATAACATAAATGAAGTTATTAATGATGAATTATGAGTTATATATATGAAATAAGAATTGAATCAGTTTGAAAGAAAAAACGTTTTGGAAATTATAGATAGACCCAAAGACACCTTTACTATTGGTCCTAAATGGGTGTTTAGGAATAATTTTTTTGATTTAGGCACTATAGTTAGAAATAAGGACAATCTTATTGCACAAGGTTATAGTCAGTAAGAAGGAATTTACTATGAGGTGACCTTTTCACCTATAGAAAGACTTGAATCAATAAGAATACTTCTTTCTTATGGAACACATTTATATTTCAAGATTCATCAAATGGATATCAGTAGTTCATTCCTAAATGGTTTTATAGTTGAGGATGTTTTTGTTGAATAACCCCTGGTTCTCAAAACCCACAATTTTCAAATCAAGTATTTAAATTATCCAAAGATTCATATGGTTTAAAATAAGCTCCTAGATCATGGTATGATATGACCAATAATTTTCTGATATCAAATGTATTTTCAAAAGGAATAGTTGATCCTACTCTTTTTATAAAGAAAATTTCAAAATTTGTTTTAGTGGTACAAATATATGTTGATGATATTATTTTTTGATCTTTATAAAATTCTCTTTGTACCAATTTTTCAAAAATGATGAAAAAAGAATTTGAAATGATTTTAATGGGTGAACTCAACTTATTTCATGGATTTCAGATTTTCAAAATAAATGAGGAATTATTTTAAATCAGAGTAAATACAAAAAAGTTATTCTAAAATGTTTTAACTTGGATTGAACTAAAATTAGTGATAATACTATGTGTACCACCTATAAGTTGGATCTTAATGAAGCTTGGAAACCAGTTGATCAAAACAGTTACAGAGGTATTATTGGAAATCTTATCTACTTAACTGTTAGCAAATCATATATTATGTTTATTGTGTGTATGTCTTATTTTTTTCATGAAAACTAAAAAATAGTCACATCTTTTTGCTGTTAAAATAATTTTCAAATACCTCAATTATAAACCCAAATTAGGATTATTGTACCCAAGAGGAAAATAATTTGATTTAGTATGTTTTTCTTATGTATATTTTGGTGGATGTAAGTTAGAAAAAGAACCTAGAACATGTCACTTTTTAGGCAAGTATCTAGTTTCATGGTGTCATAAAAAGAAAAATTATGTTTCATTGTCTACTAATGAAGAAAAGTACATAATTTTAGGTAGGTTCTATGCACAAATCTTGTGGATGAAACACACTCTACTAGACTATTGATATCAATTACAACATTTCCCCTTAAACTATGACACAAAGAGTGAAATAAACATTTATAAGAATATTATTTTTTATTCTAGGAAAAAACATATTGATATAAGACATCATGTTTTGAGGGGCCATTTTCAAAAAGAAGATATCAATATTGATCCCCAGGTAATACTCTCATATCTCTCTCGATCCTAGTTCAACCCTTTTCCCTCTCTCTTTTGAAATTTTCTCTTACCCTCGTCCATTATTTCCGAGTTGATCAGAATGCCAAGAATGAACCGTGCTTTTGAGATTTATCCTTATAAGTCTAAATATACAAAGAATAAGAATAAATAATTGAGTGCACCAACTCTAGTAGATCTGGTAAATCCTAAGCCTATGAAAATTTTAGTTGTAGTAGAAAAGGAAGTTTAATCAAAGTGAATGTTATCCAATAAGTCATTGGTACTCAATGTACTTTAGAATCAGGTATGGTTAGAGTTTTTTCTTTAAACAAAATACCTTTTTACCATAATCTGATCCATGCGTTTTATCAAAATGTAGAATTTGGTTTTGATAAATTTTGTGTCGATAAGATTAGAAGTCATATGAAAGGAATTGGGTTTGGATTTTATTAAAGAAAATAGTCTAAATGTTTAGGTTTTTCTCATGATGGAATCTACGATGACCACCAAGGTGTAATTCTAGAATTTAGTGATTTTTTTATGTTTGAGGATGCTATTACTGTGATGATAGGAGATGGAACAACCAAAAGGACTTATTCTTATGAGATGTATGGAGAATGTAGGATAATCTTTAAGTTTGTGAAACGCATGTTTTTCCCAAGGGTGGCATCACTACACTAAGGTACCATGATCTGTATATTCTATCTCTGATGACGCAAGGTCACAAGATTAGTCTATGTAGATATCTGATGGTTCATATGTGTGAGATAACCAATCCATCCTCAAGATAAAATAATTTGATCTACCCAAATATGATTTCTTCTAGGTTGGAGGCCAAGGGTCTAGTACATGATGATGAAGAGTTTGTTATAGACTACGGTGGTTTCTATATTACAAGTAATACTTTTTTAGGAATGAAAATTAGATGGAACCCATGGAATAAACAATGGGTTGGTGATTCTGAAAAGTTATATGATGAATATAATCTGGTTGATCATCCAAACAGACCTAAAGATGATGTTGATCCAGGCTTGGAGGCAAATGAAGTAGTTGAATACTCTGATGAGGATAAAGAAGAATATTTTATTGAAAAATTAGAAAAGGAACCATATATGGATGTAGGGAGTGATCCTAATTTGTCTTCCAAAGCATATCCCATTAAATTTGTAGCTTCTAGTCCACCTAGGAAGTTTCAAAAAAGAGATAAATTGGTCAAAAGTTATGAAAACGAGATTGAGGTCTCAGAAGAGGAGTAGTATAAAAGTTAAAAATCCACTGAAGTTGTTTTTGTTGATGATGATGATAATAGTGATGAGGAAGAAAAGGAAGAAGATGATTAGAATAGAAGTGAAAATGGTGATGATGAATACTCATACCAATAGGGTGATAGTGGCCAAATTAAAATAATAGATGTAGAGATGCCTCCAGAGCTTCGTGATGCACCTATTGAGGGGGATCAATCCCCATATGTTGAAATTTATCATGAATCTCCACGTGTTAATGACATTGAAGATAATTATTTTTTCTAATGGTCAAAATATTTTAGATTCTGTTGAAATAGAATAGTTAGGTGTAATAGCTACCATAAGACAACATTTTACTGAACCATATAAAAAGGAACTTATTGAGGAATAATTTTGACATGAAAAATTATATAATTTAAATATTTATAATCCTTATATGGAAGATAATATAGATTTTCAGAAGCTATATGTTCTTACTATTGGTACACAGTTAGAAATAAATTGTACTAGTGCTGCTGCATAGAGCTTGGATGCTCAAATGTTAAAAGACATACCTAAAGTTGTTATATAGTATATAACTATACATAGTTCAATTTTTGAGAGAAATATGGTTTTACCTACTATTTTTGTCCCTCTTACCACTTCTCCTATAGATGGTGAGATTTCTAAGAGATGGTTTGATCCCATGTTTAAATAATGAGAAAAATTTTATTAAAGTTTTCCATGGATTGATATACATAAGTCTCATATAGAAGGATATACTAAGGGATCCTCAATAGATCGACTAGATTTTGATGGTCTATTAAAAAATTTATCTTCTGTTAGAACTCTAGCACCGAAACCTTGTCCTTCACCTATTCCTATTCTAGTTGATGTAGTCACTAAAAGTTATTTGAATTATTTTGGTAAAATTATGATATCTGATTTTCCTTTGAAGTTAAATAATCGATATATTTATAATTATTTCATCTTTTAAAAGGATTCAAGATACATATTTGAGTTTTTTATTCAACATATCCAACCAAAAATTATGCATCACATTTCTGAGATAGATATTGAGAATAAATGAATTGGAAGTGAGTTGGTTTCTATCAAGGCTATGATTGAGGACTTGAAGTCAACCTTTATTGCTTCTGTCAAAGGTATCCTTAAAAGTATTGAGGATACATCTTCAAATAATTTTGTTGATACTCCTAGTAATCTTATAGTGTTTGATTTTGATTAGTTTAGGATTTTTTTCAGAGATGTGTTAATAGCTGCTTCACCCAGTGCTTTAAGTAGTGTCACTAATCAGCCCGAATAGTCCTTTAGTAGAATTCGGTAAAATTTTGATTATGTTCTCAAGTTGGTTTCCAGCTACGCTCATGACATGAAATCTAACAGAGAGACTATAACCAATGAAATTAAGTACTATCTCTCTCATATTTATACCAATCATGTAATGGATATAAATTTCAAATTCTTGTATAAGAATTTGAGAATGCCTCCTATGAATGAAGCTTTCAAATAAAAAGTTATACAACACAAAGAGATGACCCTGGGGTTGAACCGTTTTATGGATGATAAGTCAAATTTCATTAGTGTAAGAGAAATGGGAGCCCAAATCAAAATTAATTTCATCAATATCATGAATCATTTTCTTCATGTTCATGGACAATCAGTTGTTTCATAGGAAGTTGTTCCCATTAATAATCAGTTTTCTCTCAGACCAAGAGTTTCTCGAGATCCTTTATAACCTTTACCTACATAATTCGATTCTTTTTCCAATGTCTCATTTTCAATCCTTAAGACAAATACGACCAGTTGTGATTATGGAAGATCATCCTAAAACTATAACTAGTGTATATTCTGGTGTTCCTTCTATCTTACCTCGGGTTGATCATGCTACCTCATACAAGGAGAAAGGAAAATCCAAGTCTAAAGGTAGAGAACCTATGGATTCTTCTACTATATCTTGAACCTTTTTTTGTTGTCATTGAAAATTTTCATTTGATGATATCTGGGTTATAATAAATTTTTGATAATAATTTGGAATGCCTATGATATTTAATATAATATTATTCTTGTTTTTATAATGATTTTCTTTATGTTTTTGATAATACCCAAAGGGTGATAATTCTTATGTCATATTGAAACACCACCATATGGAATTTCTGATTTATTATAGAGTTGTTTTTATCACTGGTACTATCGTTTTTTTAATATTTATGTTCATGATAATTACCTTAGATACATACTATTTTCTTATTTATTTTTTCATTAATACCATCCACAAATACTGTTAAAGATTAGTCTTGTTTTTTATTTTGACATCTTGTTTAAACTTCTGAAATACCTTTGATGACTTGTTCTTACATTTATAATACTCTTTAATTCCATGATATTTGATCATCAAAATGGGGGATATAGTTTACCTACATGATTTAATGATAAAAAAAATAATTATTCTAATTGTATTAATAAGTTTCATGTTTTCTATAATTATATTATATTATCAGATAGGTTATGAAATTGACTAAGGGAGAGACAAAGTTGATACAAACACTATTGTATATGAGATACCTCTAGCCCAAAAATTTCACTAAGGATGAGATACCGCTAAATTATATCAATTTTCAGAGTATCATACCGTTAGACTAAAAAATTTGTAAAGTCTGATACACAGTTAGTCAAAACACCACCAGGAAGTCATGCTATCAGAACACAAATTTGGCTAAGTACGAGATACCGCAAGATGAAGTGCTTTCAGGATATCTTACCACCAACACAAAATTTAGACTAATTATAAGACACTGATATACCAAACACTTTCAGACCAGACACTAATAATTGAGACATCCTCATCATTGTGGAATTTTGTATTATTATAAGACACTACCAGTGTCATATCATCAGTGTCATACCACTAGTTTCATACTGCCAGTATTATACCACCCGCATGATGCTAGCATAACAACATACCGCTAGAGCCTAACATCGTAAGACTTTGATCCACCGGCAGTCTAAGACGCCACAAATATCTTCACTTAACTTTTTAAAATCATATTATTCTAATAACTATTTTCATTTAAGTCAATTACCTTTATTATTTTAATGATTATCTCTTAAATGATCGAAAGAGATCATTTAAGAGAGTGTCAAACCATGCTGTATGATGAAGCAGCTGATCCTAATAATCTACTTACTACAATAAATAAAAAGTGTGGTATAATCCCTTGTAAATAGAATGCATGATAAATAGATGAATTATTGAATACAGTGAACCTAAACTAAGCTAATAGATTCAACTTTTTGAAAATACATAGAACTAAACTTGCTGCAAACATTCAACTTGGAATCTGAACTACACATTCAAATTTTCTTCCTTCCTCCAGTCAAAGAAAAAGAGTCTGAAACACTCTATTTTCCTGAATTTGTTCATGTGAACCCAACTCAAGATTCATTATATAATCAAATCAAGATTCACAAGCTGCATTACATCAGAATGAAATTTTTTAAACTCTACTCTTATAGATTTCTCTATTCTATATGTACTTTTAAATTTTTGAGTAGTGTGTTATATAATCTATTTTATATACACATACTATCTCCTGTGATGAATTGAAATATACTCGATATCTTCTCAAGATATTTTTCTTATTTCTCCCATTGATAAGAGTGGTAGAGGTCCTTGTGTGTCCTGTTTTGTTTTACTCCCACAAATAATTGTGGAAGAGGTTGTGTGTGACCTGGACAGTGTGTTAACTATTATAAAAAATGATCTAGGATGGGGACCATCTTTTTTATCTTATATAAACTACTTAGTGATAGGTGGTCACAAATAGGATAGTAATAAGTCTTTACATCAGACTAAACCTCTTGTATTCATTCTTTCCACTGTGTTTTTTAATTTTTTTTAGTTTATTTACACTTTAAAAATGATTTTTTTAACTTTATACAGAATATAAGATTTGATAGTTTATCTTAGTTTGGGTTCATATAGTATTTTGATCATGTAAAATTATTTCAAAGTCTTTAATAAAATTTTCTATTATTCATCCAAGACCTAATAAATCATTAGTGAAATATTTAGAAAGATTAATGTCCATATCATACTACATATTTTGATATACTAGATTGTATTTAAAAATTTGGGGAATTTCAAAATAATCCATTTTAGATAGATTTTTTAGGTACCCAATTCACCCCCATCTTGAGATACTCACTCCAAATAATAGTTTGGAACTAATTTAGAAATTTATATTTTCCCCGAACCACACTAACTATAAAGGTTTAGAATAGTAGGAGTATGGGGTCGATCAGACAAAGAGAAGTGAAGTGAAATTACAACTTTTGAACAAATATTAGGTCATACTAATTTACTTTAATTAAATTACTAAATCAAAGACAAGAATAAAAAGTTGAAAAACGTAGATATAAAATACAAAAGAGAGGGGAACTAGTTTCTAGTGGTGGTTTTCCAAATAAAATTGATTCTACACAACTTGAAAAAGAATTAGATTATAACGCTAAAAAATAATTTTCATAATTGATAGAAATTAGGCCAATACTTAAAATACTAAACTATCATATAAATTCCTCATGGACTAATGAATCAAAATAACTAATGAAAATTAAGATCAAATTGAGAAAATCTGAAGGAAAATCCAATTAAATAGGCATGAATTCATTACCTCAATCATGTTGGTGTTTGTTCATAATTGAAGGAATTTATTCTATGAATAAATGTTGAATAGAATAAAAATGCACTCACAACATGATACTATTGAATAAAATTATCTTAAAAGAAATGGAAAATCAAAACATGTTGGTATGCACCCCCTTTAACCGGATCCACTATCCTCAATATTTTTATCCAATCATCATTGGAATGTCGTTATTGATAAATATAACATAATCCATAGAAAACTGGTCAAAAATAAATATTCCTTAAAATTATATAATGAAATTAAATAAAAAAACACCAAGAATTACTGAAAAAATATAGTAGAAAACTCTGAAATAAAAACCTAACTATGCCCAAAAACCTCTAGGTCAGAACACTAGCAGTATCCTCCCAGTGATAAAATTACTCACACAAAGTTGTTTTACTCTTATGGATAAAATATAACTTTTAAATATTTAGAATCCCCACCTAATTTTAATGGGTCAAAACCATGTTAAAATCCATGAAAATGGAACGAAATGGGAGTTTCACAACTATTGATGTGGAAGATTCACCTCCCGAGTGGATGGTTCATACCATGAGTGTGTCATTGGATGAAAGAATGTGATTTTTCACACAAAAACTTTAATGGTGTGAATTATTGTTCACACCATGAATTTCTCTAATTCCAAAATTTCCATCTCATTTCAATTTGATAACAACTCGAATATTTTGGTTTCTGACTTAAGTGATGTTTTCACCATTCTTTTCATTTTTCAAGACTTTAATTTTGGTGTGAATGGTCCTTCCTACTATGAAACACCTTTTACTATAATCTTCCATCTCAGATTCATTCTCATCCTTCTGGTGTTTCACTACGCTACATCACGTTGGGGCATGAAGTGTCTGTATCTTCCCACAATGCCATGTTTCCCCCCAATTTTTTCTAGAATTCACAACAATTTTAAATACCATAAAAAACATAATAAAATAAAAATAGGCATACATGGTAAATTTAAAACTCAAAATCCAATGAAAACACATAAAAAATATCATTAAAATATATATTCAAAGTAGATAGGTCACCCGGGATCAACCCCAATGTATAAAAATATCCCCCTTTCCCCTGCATGTGAGCCATATCTATGTGGGAGATATTTCTTCAATAAAAACACGCCGTTTGATTCCTATTATTTTAGGATACTTATTGACACATTGAGCTCCTATCCTAGGCCAAACCACTCATGCTATAATCTAAAAAATAATTGATGACAATACCCCTTTTCACCTTGTTGTGTTGGCCTCTATCATCAAACTAAATGGCCATGTGCTAAGGTAAACCCCTTTTCCCCTAAATGTGAACTCAATAAGTGTATAAGAGAACCTTTTAAATAAATACACGTGTCTTTCTTCCTATGATCACATGATACATATTGATGCCCATATCTCTTATCCTGGTCCCGACCATGAACTTTAAAAAAATCAATTTTTCCTATGTGTTTGATCCTTTTTGTAAATATTTCATTTTCCAAATGGAACTACACTAAGGTGAATCTTGATTCTATTTACCTATATACGAACCAAATATGTGCAATGTAGGCATAAAAAATATTATGTACGAATTGATAAAATTTCCCTCTCCCTACTTATGAGTTTAATCTATATAGGGAGATATATAAGAACTATATGTGGATTGATTAATGTGATCACAAGATATGTATAGATAAAAAAATTTCTATCCTATTCCCAACCACAAAAATCAAACTAAAATTTATGTATCTACACTATATATGGTATTGATATGTGTTGGGTCCCACCAGTATAAGAACTCACATATGGCTTGATTCCTATCTCTATATGTAGTGACACCTAGATATCCTATTTCGAACCCAACCACAATTTATAAATTAAAAATGAAATGTTCTCTACATATGAGTTAGATATATAGAAAGGATTTCTTTATAATAACTACATGCACCTTGATATATAAACCTAATGGATATGTAGTGATGCCAACCATTATTTCAAAAAAAAAGATACTTCTTAACATATTAGGAATCTTTCTCCACTATTGGAACTTCCATTTTTAAATTATCTATATATTATGGTCAAATTTATCTATTGTTCATCACACATGAACTTTATTTGTACATAAGAAGCTAAATAAAATGTCATTTCTCTGATGTATGAGACCGATGTACATGAGTGTCTTAACTATTGTGTTCTTCACGAACATATACTCAAAATATTGTCACCCCTATATATGAGCCTAATCAGCATAAGGAATCATAATACCATAAATAAATATGGATTGGTTCCTATACCTATAGGATACACAATGAAAACTAGATGGGTGTAGCCACAAAGATCATTAGGGACCCCACCTCTTCTTGGTGATCGATGAGATCACTCATCATCCACAGTGAGTCTTATTCATTCTTAACACTCAGATGAGTTTCTTTTACCTCATGTGTGAATAAAATCCATGTAAAAACTAAAATAGAAAAAGGTCCCTCCTATTTGTAAGCCAAATCTAAAGATCCTTCAACATGATTTCTCTCATTTACGAATCCATTCTCAGAAACTTCCCCTTTCCTTTACACATGATTCAGATATATGAAAATGAAACTCTTTATAAGAACTATATGTGGCCTAATTCTAATTATATCATGGAACTACTAATCATATATTCAAGGCCCAACTAAAAGTTGTATTAGTCAAAATTAACTACACTCTTGTACATATGAGAATTTTAGGAAGGTCTATTTATAGACATATGATATGATAAAATGTCCCCCCATTTTGTATCCCTCCATTTTCAAGAATCCCAAGGAAAAATAGTATGGTTTATTCTCCCATAAACTATTGTTTCTCACACCCAACTTGACTCACATGAGCTTGGAGACCTTGGCCAGTCATCCCATTAGGTAAAACTAGGAGAATCCTAACTAAAGTTGGGAGGAAAAAATAGTCCACCTTACAAGACCTTAAACTGCTCAAGAATGGTCCAGTCCTCAAAAATCTATTTGATTTAATATGAGTCAAATATATATAATGTAATCCAACATATGGATAATTATCCATTTCTTTATGAAAGGATAAAAATTCCCTTGAATCTCATCTTTATTGTATCAAGTTAAAATACATAGAATAAGGTCCTTATCATATGACCTTAAACTGTAGAGTGTCCTTTTTAATGATGTTAAATTGCACAATGGTTACATATTTTTTTTCATAATGTTTGACTATATAGGACATAATCCATTATCAATCATTATCAAAGGACTGTAATAATCTAATAGTGGTCGATCGAGGTTCTATATGCTTCCATCACCCCTCTTGAACACCTCAATCCATATATCACACTTAGTCTATTGAGTGTCTTGGGTCACCAAAAACCTTTCATGGATATTAGAGTTGAGCATATCTGAATTAAAGGGAATCCTATTTTTGACTTTGAATGTATTCCCCATGTTGGATCCTTCACATGCGCCCCCAGTCTAGATTACGAACTTGATGTATTTTCAGCTTGAAAAAAGGGTCCTTTGATCACTATGTGCCCGAAAAACAATCCTTCAGGATTTATCACCCTTTTGTGATTTTTTATCATCCCTAGCATGTATGTCCCATACCATTAATCATTATTATATAACATGGAACCATGATTTATAGAATCTTCATTCCCATTAAAAAGGGTGTTGTAGTATTCTCAACCTTGGGAATCCTAACTGGGTGGTTGTTACACTCTTCCCCTTTTACATGGTCCATGCACCTTGACCTTAAACTGTGTGCAATTTGGTCAAATATGTTTGACCTTTAAATTTATCCTAGGATAGTCCAAATCATAATACCTTAAACAATTAGTGAAAGTGTCATAAAACCTATCATCCTGAAAACCCATAAAGGGTGGCTAGGTAAAAGTTCAACTCTTCACTTTCTAAGGTTCACTCTTCAAGAGCTTAAACAAATGTTAGAGTGTAAATAAAGGAAGTAAAAAATCTTGTGGGTCCAATATTATGACCCTAACTAAAGATTAGTTAAGATCTCTAGATCCAGTTGTCAAGGAGAAAGCTAGAGAAATGATTTATTGTATCCCTTCACATTGTCAATGTGTTCAACACCATACCAAAACAACTTGTAATATGCTCGAATCCTCCTTGGAAAACTTATTTTTTCATAACCTAATTCACTACCCATGTGTTAGAAGATTCACAAATCTAAGATGGCTATTGGTATCTAGCATATCTGAATTCATGGGAATCCTCTACTTGAATATGCATACATGAACCATGTTGGATCCTACATCTGTGCCCCCAATTTGGCCTATCAGTGAAATGAGTTTTCACATTTCAAAAAAGGTCCTCAAATTTATATAAGTCCTAACAATATTACAGTGGAACTTATTACCCCAATGTGATTCATGATCATTGCTAAAATTTCTATCATATCTCATCATTCTCGATTAAAACCTCTTGGGAATTTATTTACCCAAATTATAATCCAACCATTCAAGTGAATTATACATCCCTGATGTTTTACCACTATATATTGTGCATGTTCTTTATATAAGGATACAGTACCTCATTCTTGAACCTTCTGATGTTCCTCATCAGGTGAGCCCAAGCCAGATGATATAAGGTTCAATATTTATGACCATAAACTAAACACCCTCCTTTTTTGGGTAATTATATACCAAAATAGACCCACAATTCAAATCTAGTTTCATTCAAACATTTTCAAATAAACCATCTCTAGGATACTATAACCCTTATTGAATGCTTATCTCACATGACCCACTGTATTTATTCAGACCCTAAATCCACAAAAATATTCCATTACCATTGTTAATAAGTGTTATATAACCCAAGGAACACCTCTTATCAACTATTCATACATGCCCCATGTTGGATCCTGCATATGTACCCCAGTTTGGCCAATCGATCGGAGGTGTTTTTTCAATAAAAAAGAGGCCCTTTTATCTCCATGTTCCCCAAAAAAACTAGAATAGAATCTAACACTCTAGTTTAATTCACATTCATCCCTAAAATCTTTCCCATCTCATTATCACCCTGATTCAAGATCTTTGAGACATGATTTACCATTTTCTCCATTATTTTATCACTCAAGATGTGGTGCTTTTTTTCTGAACTATGTTCAAAGCTATAAAACCTTAAATTGAAATAACACAAGGTAAAAGCAATATAACCTTAAACTACAACAACACTTGGTTAAAATATATATATCCTAAAACTATAGTGAAACCCGGTCAAAGATATACATCATTAAACTATATTAAAACCTGATCAATGATATATGACCTTAAACTATAACAATGCATGGTCAATGCTACATAACACTAATAATCAACACATTGGTCTAAATTGCATGAACTAAAAATACCTAAGGGGAGATACATAGTTCTCATTAGACCAAAACCCTATAAAGGGTGGTCTAGAAATAATTTGTGCCTTTACTCACTAGACATGTACATCGCATGATCAATGGAAAATTGATCAAAAAAGTGGAAAAAATAAGGTTATAAACCTTATTCAGTTGAAAAACTAGAAAGTGAGGTCTAATAAAAAGACAAGTCCCTACATTTTATTCCTCCCTTATGTGAATTTTAGGAAAAATTAAGAAAAATAAATAAAAAACACAAATATTGTGGGTCCCACCATATATTCATAGTACTAGTCAATCCATGCTCTCCAGGCCCATGGCCTAGGAAAAATTTAGAGAACTAACTTTCTATAATATGTTTACCCAAATCACCTCTGTATTCAAAAAATTCATCATTTTACTGAATAGACTGGATTTAGTGCATCAGTGGTGGTGTTTATATCAATTTTCATTTGTGAACCACACCCATGAGGAATCCATCATTATCCTGAATGAATGAAATCTAGTGCATCGGTGGTGGTGTTTATACTGATATCCTTCAATGAGACTCACCCATGAGTAATCTATCATAATTTTGAATGGAATATCTCTAGTGAATTAGTGATGGTGTTCATACCATTATCCATCCATGAGCCACACCCCATAGGAATTTATCATTATTCCGAATAGACTAACTTGAGTGCTTTGGTGATAGTGTTTATACCAATATCGACCCCTGAGTCACACCTAGGATAGATTACTAATTATTATGAAGGGACTAGTTTTGGTGCATTAATGTTGGGGTTTATACCAACATCCATCCATGACCCACACCTAGAAGTAATTCATCATCATTCTGGGTGGACTAGATATAGTAAATCAGGGATAGTGTTTATACCGATATATGTCTATGAGCTATACCCAAGAGGAAATCATATGAAACAAAAATTTTGGAATAATTTTTGATGTTGAAATAGAGAAATGGAAAATTTAGAACAAGTTAAAATTTCTATTCATTGAAAAAATAAGAGGAAAATTTATAGGCTAGAGTCTCTCTTCATTATAAGTGCCCTATTATAGGAGATTCTTCGTAGTGTCTTAAATACCAACAACAGGCTGCTAGATCTTTGCAATGATATAATGAAATTCACCTAGCCTCGTGGGTTAAATTTATTTAACAAGGGGAAGACTCTCCACCTTAGTGACCACCCTTTTATTTTCAGTCAGAGCATCTTCCACAAGTCTTTAATACTTCACTATGTTATCCTTAGAACTATCATACTCCCATTGGAGGTGGCTTATTTGGGAATAATATTCATTTTAAAGTCATCATTTATCTAGTTCCATGACCACATAATTATAATCTTTTTTAAGTATTGTAGCTTAATGTTTAGTAAAATTTTTCATTAATTCTTCTCAGTGAAGGCATCCCTTAGCTGATCCTCCTTAATCTAGATCTCGAATTACATCCTTTAAAATGAAATATAGATTACTATAATAAAATACCCCACTACTTGGGAGCATTAAGTAATGTATAAGTTGATTCACATGTGCATTTAGATAATACTTGGGGTGTTCGAGATTAGCTTATATATTCCTTTACATGCATGCTAAAGATTGGTCTAATAATAATCAAGGGTTTCCTAGTTTGGATTGGAGTCACTCCTAAAAAATGGAATGCAATCCAAAATGAGTTCACTCAGATTGACCATGGTGACTTCTTGTAGGGATGTTGGCATGGGGAACTAGGATTCAGTAGTTGGTACCTCCATTTATGGAATCAATACTATGAAATATTTAATAAATATATGTCAATAGATAGTTATTTATTTGAGAAGGAGTGATACAAACACTCATCCTTATCTAAAACTACATTAACTTATATGGTGTGTCTTACCCTAATGGATAGAACCATATGGTTATGTACACTATTAGGTTTCCCCTTACCATTATTAATAAATATTTCAACCGTCTGAGTAGCCTCACCTGTAGGAACTATCGAGACAATTTTATCTCCCATAATAACTTGACCACTTATCGGACCTTGAACAACCCCTATGGAAGCTTCCTATTGGGATGGGTGGATAGAAAATTATGGTTGTTATGATATTTCTAGAAGAATTAGAAGGTTTTCCTCTGGATTCTCAAACTCTTAGATAGCCTCTCCAAGTTTGGAGAATAGGTTGGGGGTGTCAATGGATTCAAAAAGATCCTCTATTTTGTATGAGGACTGAGGGAATATAATGGAAAATAATTATGTCCCCTCTATTGACATCCAACCCTATACCAAAGATAATTCTTTAACTAGTTATTCAACCTCCACTTATACCATACCATAGATTGTAGGTGTGGCCTTTTTAACAATAGTAACTCAAGCCTCACTTAGGGAACCTTTATTAGAATCCTCGGGTTGTTCGTTGAACCTACTAGAAGAGTAGGATCCTATAGTCGATAAAACATGGTGTTGTTCCATTGAAATTTACAAACACCAACATTAAAAATTAATAGAAAAATAATACTAAAATACTACCAATTATTTTGAAAGAAATACACTTAGCTATTTTTTTGACCATATAATGTTGTTTGATCCCAAACAATGGAGGTTCAACCCCTATCACCGGTCAGAAAAAAACTGGAGGGGGGAGTCGAAGAAACACCTTCAAGTTATAACCTATGTATCATTTATTTTCATGGTGATAGTTTCCCTTACATTATGACCTCCTCAAGGCCATCTCTATGGGAGGCCTTGACTGAATACTTAGGGTAGATAATCATTGCATTAGTTTTTTCTAATTCCCATTATATGTCTACCTATAAACAAAACAAAGAGATGAATGATAAGACTAAATACAAGATGGAAAATTAAAAAACATAAAGATGTGAACATATATCCTCAGGATAAATAAAGGATTCTCACTCTTCATTTGATGACTAATTGAGTGCCCCTTCAATAGTCCCCTAGTCTTTCACGGATTGCACTCGTTAAGTGATAAAAACCCTCAAATCGGTTGACTAGATCTCCATATCTAGCTCCAAAATATTCTTCCATACCTCTAGGGGGTTTGTTTCAAATTCAATTTCTGAGGTATCCTTTTCCTCACTGATCCAGAGAATGTGAATATTATTTTAATTCCGGGAACATAATTCCTATGTACTAGCCGAGGAGGTACCAAGATGCGAAAACTTATGTGCCTTTGAATATTTTTTCATCTAAATAATCTGTTTGCATACATTATTGTCCATTAAGTTATTCATGAACCTTTTAAATGATCCTATTATTGAGTCTTTTGACCATGGTTGAGGCATCTTTCCATTTATTATGGTTGTATCACCTTGGTCAAACCTCTCGATGAATGGGCTCGACCCTTGGAGGTGAAGAAGCTTATGGTTTGAGATGTTTTAAAGAATCAGTAACCTATAACACTGTATACTTATTTTGAGGAATTCATGGTCACTTAATTAACTATCACCAAATTAGATTCAATGGTGACTCATGTGATGGTCTTTGATAACATTCCCTATTGGTATGATGATATCCAAGTGAAGGCATAATCAAATAACAACCAGAAAAATGCACAGTCAAGGGGTGGGGGTGGGGTGGTGGGGGGTTAATCATGATGTATGTCATCTCCTAAGTCATCATCACCTAGAGAATATGTGTTACCTTATGATTTTCCACCAATGATATGTCCACTATAGTTGATACCATTTTGTATTGAAGGAATTGAAATTGGCATGCAAAGTAGAAGAGCATGCAATCTTTTCAAATGATATCATAGTTAATCTGATCTACTAGTACACTATCCCTTATCAACATAATATACAACCATAATTCATATGTGGTATTTAATTAATTAGTTATTTAACGAATAAAATATAGTATTTATGGAATGAATTTTAATTCCATGTGAATACTTAAGAGCATAAGGAATACTTTACTGGGTAGTGATAATGGACTAATGCTAGAAAAATATTACATAAATGGTTGGAACCTACATCATGGGATTACCATGGCACTGAGAGGGTTATAAGAATTAAAATTTTCTACCATATAGCCCAACATAATCTGGAATGGCCTTGATACATGAAAGGGGAATTCCCATTGTGGACATGTAGTAGGAACTAATAGCTCTTCACAAATATCACTGCAACAAAACCCATCGGCTCCCCCATTGCAAGTTTAGATACCAAAACAGAGGAACATGGACTAATTAAATTGTTTTAATCTTTCACTAGGAGGATATATCTACTTAGAAACATGTCTAGGAACCCTTTTAGAAGAGTCTCCACTGGGAATTTTGGGTTTATTTCATATCCCCACTCATCTTACTCAATCATCTCATGCTCTAGAATCTATGTTCCAACAACACATATTTTTTCAGATGGAATGACTTATATTTGGGACCATGAATGTATGTTTGTGTTCATTAGGGACCCGAAAATAATTCCCCCAAACCTCAAAATTGATTTTGACCTGAGGACTAGGCTTTTTCTACATTTCATCCCTTGCTATTCTCAATAACTCCCCAACCAGGTACAACACTCATTGAGGATCTCCACATAAAACCTAAAGGGGGAAAAACTCATCATACATCGATCTAAGGTTCATCATGTAACACACCATGATTTTATGAAATATTTATATTTAGATGCATTTTATTTCTTTAATATCATTATTTACATGTAACACCGAGTTTAAACAGACTGCAATATACTATTGAAATATTATTATTTTAAATATGACTATTGTAAACTAGATATTGAATTAGTGAGTATGAATATGAGTAAAAACATTATGAAATATAAGAATAAAGGTCATAACCAATATAATTATTTATTAATTCTTATTAATTAAGCACCCAATTCTTTGTGAATTCATTTTATGCTTTAAAAAATAAATTTTCTTCAGAAATGGGTTTTATTGTTTTTTTTAGAAAATATTATAAGTAATTTCAATAACTTATATAAATTTTATTTTATAAAAATTCTATATTTTTTTAAATCATCATATCTAAATTATCTTAAGGTGAAACTTTTGATATTTTTCTGAAAAGATTAATTTTTCAGTGAATAGTGAAAAATACTGATTTTATAGAAAGATGTGTTTTTCTATTCAGGAATTTCAAATGTACCATTTTGTTATAAATTGTTTTAAACAAGTAATTAGTTACTTTTGATTAAAAATAATCCAATTAAGTTCATTTTAATTGGAATTATTTTTAATTTTTTTATAAATACATTTCATAATTAAAAATGAATTTTTGTTTTTTCATTGCATTTTGTGGGTTTATTTTCATTACGTTGGTGTTACCTATTCGTTAATTGGGACATGATCCAAGAGTACCATTCATATTTTTTCATGAATCATTTATTTTTTGATGGAATGATGTTTATGGCACCCATTTATCTTCCACAGGTTATACCATGATAAAATTCTTATGAAACCCACTTCTTTTCCCAGGTTATGATTTGATGAAACGATTATGAAACATGTCTCTTTTACACATTTTATGATATGATGACTTGTTTATAGAACCAATTTCACTTGATGGGTTATGATATGATGAATATTTATGATCTTGTACATACGTTTGTATGATTTAATTTTTTTATGGGTGGAAAATATACCTCCCTCTGATGTATTGGATAAATATGTATATCTCATGAAATAAACATAGATATAATGGGGAGTGAACCTCATTCATTAAAGGACTTTGTCTGTTAACATTGTCTTTGGAGTGAACCTTTACTACTAATATTGTTTTTGTAGTGAAACCATTCCACTAATATAGTCTTGGTAGTGATCCTTGACTACTATAGAAATCATTTTATATTTTTACATGTCTACCACAATTCCATGTCTTA
This sequence comes from Viscum album, assembly GCA_963277665.1. Taxonomy (NCBI): domain Eukaryota; kingdom Viridiplantae; phylum Streptophyta; class Magnoliopsida; order Santalales; family Viscaceae; genus Viscum; species Viscum album. Next base: position 1,783,749,594 of record OY728157.1, read on the forward strand.
TTCCTATGTTATTCTTTCATGGATTATTCTCTCAATTACCTTATGATTAATCTATTATGAAATTCCAATATTCATTCCATGACCCATGTATATAATATTTTTATATAAATATTATGATCTTCTATTGTTGTGATCATTTTCTCATACCCTTATGCTATTGATTATGCTTACATATATCCCTCAGTTACTCTTATTGAGCATTTGAGCTCACCCTTTTTTAGTTTAATTTCCCTTGGTTATAAAGATATGTATCATGTATAATGTTTCTAAAAATTTTTCTAGTTATGAATAACATAGTGGGAGATGATGTAGCTCACTTATGGACCCGTGATTATGTTTCTATGTTTCCAAAGGCACTAAAGTAATGTGCTCTTTGGGTGTGTGATTGTGTAATGTATTTAATGTTCTAAAAAATAATGCAAGGTATATGTATGATAATAGAGGGTCACTATAGTTGTTATTGGAGTCAAGTGTTAGTTAACCTCTGGAAACTAGGATGAGAAAACCTTAGTGAGATTCCTAAGTAAATGTCTTTAAGGATAAGTCTAAGGATGAATCAAATTATAAGAAAATTTCATGGATTTTTGGTAAAGGATAGAGCGATTGGTTTCCTAGAAATAAATCCATGTCCAGATGCTAAAAGTGGATGTGGATATGGTACAGATTTAACTAGAGGAAACAACTCTAAAAACACCATTTTTATATAGACTCAACCGGGAAATAGTGCATGACAACAGACCTTACTGAACACCTGGTTTTACACTCTTAGGGGACACGCTTTGGGAATTCAAAAACTCTTTATAAACCATTATGAATGATTTAAATATAATTTAGCTATAAATTACCTAGGATAAACCTAAGGTCTCATAGATTAAAAAATATGTCTCAATTTTCACATCTTATAAGTGGTTTTCTATGATTATGTTGTTAACCACTGTGATTATTATCTCTTACTATATGATTTTTTATTTTAATCAATGGATGGAACCAAAATAAACCATGTAAATGCTGAGTGTGATGTGAAATGAAGTTATTATATTCTTAAGAATCTAAATGTTATGGGAGTCAGAATTAAAAACCTCATTTCTATTCTCACATAGCTTTCTCAAGATATGAATCATGTTGAACTTCCAATAGAGAAAATGAGGGAACCCATTATGTTTAGTCATTCATGAAGAAACACCCACATTATTTTAGTGGGAATTCTAATCCATCTTTTTATTAACAATATATCAGTACCATAAGAAATATATTTTCCATTATTCAATTTTTAAAACATGAGAAAGTCATTTTGATTTTTTGTCATTTAGAATTCAAAGAACACAAGAGGTTGAATCTAATCAAGAATATGTGGTAGAAAGATGAAATTAAATCCATGAATTAGGATGAGTCTGGGAACTTATCCTTCAATAAGTACATACCTTGTGTTATTCATATGAATATAGATAAGTAGGCCCTTGAGTTAAAGAAAAATGATTATGAATCTATGGGCACCTATTAGGATAATTTTACAAGACTTTCATGGTATGCTTCTAGAATTATCATCCAACCTAAAACTAAGGTTGATAGATTCTTTAGTGGATTAAAACCAAGTTATTGAAGGGAATTGGAAATAAAGGATATCATTAGATATTGAGAAATTGTGAATTGTTCTATTAATGTGGAAATGGAGGTTGGAGTTACATATCAATCTCATTGTTTTGATAAGAAAAGTAACATGGATTTAAAAAGTAATATGAAAACCATCAAGAGTTCAAGATGAGATTTTTTTATTCTTTATGTGTAAGAAAAATCACAGAGGAAATTACTTTAAGGGGTATAATAATGTTTTTATTGTGGAATGTAAGACCATTGGGAAATTTATTTCTGAAGTAATGAGAATAAGTAGGATAAAAATGTGAATATAGAGAAAGTTGCATAGAATGCACCCCCAATTCAGTGCTTCCAATGTAAGGAGAATGAAAACTATTTTCACTAGTTAAAAAACCTGAAGGTTAATGATAATGATTGAGTTCAACAACCTCTTAAGCAAAGGAAAAAGGGGAAATATCAGGTGATCACTTTTTCAAACTAGGGGTGCAATAATTACATGGTGAAAGGTATACTTACTATCAACTCTAGAAATGATAATGTCTTATTTAATTCTTGATCTACCTAATCATTCATATCTAAATAATTTTCTAAGGTTATTAAGATTCCAAAAAAATTATTAGATGTTGAATTATCAGTGAAAACCCCTAATGGTATGATGATTGTATGTGAAGTCTATGATTCCTACATAGTTGATGATGGTGGGAATATACTTCCTTCAAATCTTGTCATTATTCCCCTTGTTGAATTTGATGTCATATTAGGCATGGATTGAATTTATCTATATAAATCCCATATCAATTTTCAATGAAGGTAAGTTATGTTTGATATTCCAAACCAACCTTTGATTGTATATCAATGTGATGATAAGTAAACACTTTCAATATAGATTTCATCCAATGTATGGGTATTAATTCCCATTTAAAAGGGATGTTTATCTAAAATTATTGGGTAGAAACTCAACATCGATGATATTCTTATTGTACATGAATTGTTTGATGTATTTCTAGAATATTTTCTTATAATTCCACAAAAAAATGAAATTAAGTTCTCAATATAACTCATAACTAGTGCCACATCAATTTCAAAAACCCCTATAGAATTGTTCCTATTGAGTTGTATAAATTAAAGAAGAAACTCCATTTGAATCTTGAAAAGGGATTCATTCAGCCAAGGGTGTCACCTTGGGGTGAAATTGTTCTATTTATTAAAAATAAAGATTAATCAATATGAATTTTCATTGATTATGAGGAGTTTAACAAGATCAAAATTATGAACAAGTATCCTCTTCCCCATATTGTTGATTTTCTTGATCAACTACATGAAGCTCAATAATTTTCCTCGATTTAAATACATTATGGATATAATCAATTGATGGTCAAGAAGGAGGATAGTCCCAAGATGGAATTCCATATGAGGTATAGGCAATATGAATATTCATTGATACCTTTCGATCTTACTAATTACCGTACTATCTTCATGGATTTGATGAATAGAGTCTTTAGAGAATACCTTGATCAGTTTTTGGATGTCTTTATAGATGAAATTATTATCTACTACAAGAGTAAGGGAGAGAATGAAGGACACTTGATAATTGTTGTAAATATCTTAAAGAAGGAGAAATTTTATTAAAAATTTACTAAGTTTAAATTTTGGATAAAAAAGGTTTCATTTTTTGGTTATATAATCTTAAAAGAGTATATAGTAATAGATCCATCGAATATGGAGGCTATTGAATGTTGGAATACAAAAACCACGGTGACTAAGATCTATAGTTATCTTAGTGTAGATGTATATTACTGATTATTTGTGGATAATTTCTCATGACTGCATATCCACTCTCCAAGTTAACTCAGAAGGGATACAACATCCACCTGATAGATGAATGTGATAAAAATTTTAAGGAACTAAAGAGAAGGTTAGTCATCTCACCTCTTCTTAAATTACTATGTAGTGGATAAGGGTTTTCGGTATATATTGATGCATAAAATAAAGTATTGGGATGTGTTCTTATGAAAAATAACATGGTTATAACTTATTCCTCACAACAAATAAAGATTTATGAAAAAAATTACCCAAATCATGATTTTGAGTTAGCCATGGTCATTATTTCATTAAAGATATGGAGGAATTATCTTTATGTGGAAAAGTGTGATATATATAACAATAAAAAAACTTTAAAGTATATATTCACAAATAAATAGTTTAACATGCATCAAATAATATGGTTAGAGATGATAAAGGATTATGATGTCTTAATACATTACCACCCTCGGAAGGTGAACAAGGTGGCTGATGATTTGAGTCGAGAGGATCATACTATTTTATCCATGATGAGGATCACAAAAGATCCAATATTTATATATTTTATAAAGGATGAATATATAAACCCTAAAGGAAGGGAAAAATATTATCTTTCTCAATTTAATGTTTAACCATTTATCCAAGTGAATATTAAATAGGCAGAAAATGAAGATGTAGAACTACAAAATAAGGTTAGAAATGTTCTAGAGTTTATCCTTGATAATTATGGAAAGATAATGTTCAGGAATCATGTATGCATTCCTTCAATACTTAATTTCAAGAACAAACTGTTATATTATGCTCATAGTTCTTCATTATCTATTCACCCTAGAAGTATGAAGATGTATGTAGATTTGAAAGAATATATCTAGTGGGATGAAATGAAGATAGATATCACATATGTGGTTTATTTATTCTTGGTATTAAAGGAATTTAATGAAAAAATAAAAAATTATAAGGAAAAGTTTCATCCATTACCCATAACAAAAGGGAAATGGAAGAACTTCGCCATGGATTTTGTCATTGGACTCCCCAAATCACATAAAGGGAACAATACTATATGGGTTGTAGTCAATCTACATATGATGTTAGACACAAGGAAAATATTTTCAATTATTTTAATTTTAATTTCAATGTTTTTAATACTAAAAAGGTTTTATTTTCATGGAAGTTTTCAAATTTTATGGATTTAGTAGTATTTTGAGCTTAATTGCAAAAACGACCTAGTTTTGGATTTAACTGTATTAATTTATTTCTATATTTTAGCCATAAATTTTTTTAAACTAATAAAAATTTGGAAATTATTCTTTTTTAGGTTTATATTTTTGTTTTTATGAATTTCATTTGTCTATAACCAAATATCAATCCACCATTTAAAGGACAAACCTAACTCACAAATCGGACGTCTAAATCGGTGAAACAATCTGGAGATTTTTTATGCTGGGACTATATTGCATAACTTACATAACAAATGGATCTTAAATTCATCATGGGGGTGGATAATATATCAATGAAAAACATTAATTAATGTTTTCATACATTATTACTTTTTATTCAAGTTCATAAATGCATTGGATATCAAATATGTGGTATATGACGAGTATGTCTAGCTAGATTAAATATCCTATAAAAATAGGCCATAACTCATTAATTACTTTGACAATAAAGATGAAATTTTATGAGAAGTAATAGGAGAGATGGATGAAAAATTTTAATAGGACCAATATTACTAATTTTTATATTAAATATACATATGACATGTAAACTTTCAGAATAATAGTATTGATCCAAAAATTCTCCCCCCTCTCCCTATAAATTTGTATTTCCTCTTCATTTAAACGGATAAGATGCTACATTCAAAAATTTGGAAAATATTATGCTATATTTTAGCCTCATTTTTACTTTATTTTAATACTAAAATTTCATTTCATGTTTTAATTTTAGTGTCATAATTTATCTATTATTCTTTCTTTCTTTTGTTTTCTATCCCAATTTTCTTCTTCACTATAAACTCTTATGATCATGATGATGAGTAGATAACCCAAGGAAGTTCCCTGGGGAGTAATCCAGTGATGAATGAAAGTATCTAAACATTAATTATTAATGCTTATTATTTTATTCATGTTATTCCAGGGGGATGTTAGTTGGAAAGAAACTTTGTGTCTCCACTTTCAACTTGATGTTTAACTTTCACTTCTATAATATTTTCCCTCGGTCGAGGAGTTGGATGTGTGGTATCTTGGAAATCATTGAGTACAATGTATATTCAAAACCACATGCATAGGAGGATGTTCACACAAATAATGGAGTTTTTTTATTAAGTAAATTTTAAACCTATAATAAGACATTTAAGGTTCACTCGAGGTGATTCTCTTGGGAATAACTCCTCTAATTCTAACATTATTCTGTTTAAAATCATTGTGTTTTCATTTCATATACATGTATAATTTTTTTATTACATTCTCAATTATAAAAAATTAATTTATTTTAGTTTTATTTCATAAAAAATAAAAAAAGATAAAAAGTGATTTAGAAGTACTGAGTGCTTTAACATAACTGATCCTCAAGATAATGACCTAGGTCATCCCCTATAGTGCGCTTAGTTGAAAATATTTTTATATCACACGTGAAAATGATTCATAAAATTTTCTTCATTTTTTCAGATCCAATCAGTATTAAATTAATATTTGTATTCAACTTTTTAAGTAATTTTATTTTCCTTCAATAAAAACACAATAAGAAATCATAAATTTATAAACCTAAAAAATATTATCTTTTTTCAGGATGTATTTCAATTAAAATTATTATGCATGGAATGACCAATCATAGGTACATTAAGTAGTTAAAAATGATCATGAATGTCAGATTAATGAACTTATAGAATACATAAAAACATAAAGAGAAAATATGAATGGTTAGAAGAATATATTCATTCACTGATTTAGCAATACAATCCTGAGCCTGAGTTTGAACCAAAATGAGTGGTAGAAGATATTTCCCCAATCATTTTTATGTTAAAGAACATGAGACGTTTGAGAATTATCTACTAAATAAATTAATAATATTATCATGAACTGAAATATTTATTGGGGAGGTCCCTAAAGAACAAGTGCAATCTAATGCACTTATGGGAGATCAATATTTTTTGGAGGAATCCTAGAATCACATTGTTAAAGATAACCTGAAACACAATCTTCCCATACTTGATAATGAAAATTAAGAACCTATCTACCTCTCTACTTCTTTAGAAGATGATAATGAAGATGCACATGTTGATATTGAGTTTCCAATGGTTTTTCCATAATAGATAAATTTCCAAGATGACATACTTTAAAGGTATTATTTATTTATTGATTCTTCAGGTTTTAATATTATTCAAGATGAAATATTTTATGACTTGTCTTTTTATGAAATTTATAACACATCAAAAATAGAGAAATAATTTTAAGTTAAGGAAGAGACTACCCAAGTGATGATTGTAGAAGAAGATACGGAGGAGAATTTGGTGGTGTGACTCCCGCCCCTATAAAAACATATATACCATATAAAGCAATACACCATGAAAGTTAATAGGGAGAACCCCTATCTTATTTTCCCACCCACTATGGACCTTAAATTACCTATTTATTAATTCTTGGGGGTTGGGAATTTTCTTATCTACTATGGGGTTTTCCATTATTGGGGTCTACTCAGGGACACCAGGAAAACTCACAAATGGTGGGCCAAATCAAAGAAACCAAATCTACCTTCTGATTGGAGATAATCCACAATAACTTTCTAAGTATGGGAAATAAAAACTTAGCACTATCTCAGGGATCTAATCCAAGAATCATCCATTTTCATTCCCATTTCCCTTTATCATTATTTTTCTCTATTTTTCAAGTATTTTATTTCATTATTTATTATAGTTTCAAAATTTTAGAATCTATGAGCTTAACTCAAGGCTTTCATTGAAAAATAAATAATGTTGTGTATTTTGTTTTCTTTATTTTATTTGCTGCCCAATTAAAATTTTGTAGGAAAAAATTTCTTGATCTGATTTGATCTCAAAATTTAATAGTAAATTGAATAAGTGTGGGGGTGTTATGAAATATATTTTTTTGGACTTTTTTGTGTTCTTATATTTTGTTTTTTTGTGTCTTATTTTTAATTTTTCATGTTTTACTTTATCTTTTTTGGTGTTTTATAGAATTATTGAGCTGAATTAAATACTTTTTAAAAATAAAATCATCTTGTTATTTTTGAAAATTTTATTGATTTGAATTTTTAAGTATTTAAATTAATTCTAAATGGATTTTTTCTTGATTGTTTATCTTTTAATCTGATGAATTTTGATTGATTTTGAAACTCATGTGCACTAGCACTGTCTTAATTAAAAAATTTCGCAACCCGATAGGTTTCTATACCTTTTTAAAATGTCCATTACATTTATATTTTAATCATGATTTAGGAGATAGGTTTTGTGATCCATAAATTGTTTTTCCCTATTTTTCAATGCTTTTAGAGTTCATGGAATTTGTTAAGTATGATTAATACACCATTTTGAAAGCCCTTTTTAACATTGAACTCTAATTTTGGCCTACCATTAAATATTTATTTTTTAAGACCCTAGTATCCATGGAATTCCTTGTAGGAAATCCACATTACAAGCCATTTATCCCTTTAAAATCATATATATAAGTTAAATTCATTATTATTTTGTAAACCCTAGTGTGGGGGAGGGAGAAAATGAGTTATAATTTTTTTTCTCTAAGAATTTGTTTTGAGATGAAATGAAAAAGAAGCATTGCATATCTATTAATTATTTAGTAGAAGAAATTTCATGATGTAAATATGTATGGGTGACCAAAATATCATTAAAAATTTGTGATGGGTGTTCACTAATATTTGAAGATCAAAATATGCCTCTCTTTTCTGAAAAAAAGATTCTGAAGAGAAATCCAGATCTGAATTCAAGATGAAACAATGAAACAAATGGGGAAAATAGAGATGAAATTTATCATTTATGATGAAATTTATATGTGTGAACTTACAAATAATTAAAAGAGGTGTTTTTAGGTGATTCATTTTTGATCTGATTGAGGAGCACACTATTCTTGAGCAAAACTATTTTCATTAATTTTCTTCACTTTAGAGCATAACCCTCCTCATTCTGCCTCATTTGTTTTTAAATTTAAATCCTAAAGAACCTCAGTCTCAATAAAACCCATAAAAAATATCTCATTATTGATACATTTATGAATCTTTAAAGTGGATATACTAGGAGGATATCAAGCCTTTAGAGATCACCCATTTTCTTGACAATGAGGAAAACTCCACATAAAAAATCCTTGAATGGAGAGAGAAATATTTTTATTGGGAGGTGGGTATGACATGAATGTGAGGAATAAATTGATATTGAATTAATTTTAATGATTTTTTAGGATTTATGAGTTCTTGATCCATGTAGGAGGCATGATCTTTTCTTTATATGATAATTGATCTATATTGTCATTTATTCTTTAGGATGTTTGTTTTGACCTTGTTATAAGATGATTACCTAGGAGTGAAATTTTTATGTGTGGGGGAATTAACAGGAGAGAATATTTTAAATTATATCAATTTTAATTTAAATTAATTTAAACCTAATAAAGTTTTATTTTAAATGCAATTGTCACATTTTATAGTTTTATTAGTATTTTGGGCGTAATTTTAAAAATAACCTAATTTCGTATTTTAACAATTTTAACTTATTATTGTTTTTTTAAAACTTTATATACACTAATTTTAGTTGGAAAAAAATTCTTTTTTAGGTTTCTATATTATTAGTAATTCATTTAATTATTTTTCACCCAAAGCTCAATCCACCATTTGAAGGCACAAAACCATCTCACACGCAAGAGCTTGAAATCCGTGAACAAATTTAGAGGTTTTTTATGTTGGGAAAATATATCATAAATTTCATAACCAATGGATCTAAAATTCTATATTTATCTGGAAAATATATTAATTAATAACTTTCATTGAGGTGGTGATGAGTGATTCTTTCGTTTTCAAGGTTATAAATGAATTGGAAACTAGAGATATGGAATATAAAGAGTCTTCCTAGCCAGATTAAATATCTGGTCTAAATACGACAAAACACATTAATTACAAGGAAAATGAAGCTTAAATATCATGATGAAACATAGATGATATTTATGAACAATGTTTAATAATACCACTATTACCAATTTGGAAATTAATGATGTCTAACATGCATAAACTTTATGAGAATGATTTTAAACCAAAAATTATCTCCCCTATCCTTATAAATTGGTATTTACTCTTCATTTCAAAGTACCAGCCACTAAATTGAATATTTTTATAATTTTAAACTATATTTTAGCTTAATTTTTATTTTATTTTTATGCATAATTACAGTTCACAGTTTAATTTTATTTTCATAATTTCTCTCTTATTCTATCTTTCTTTAATTTTTTCTCCTCACTTTCTTCTTCAATGTGAACTCTTATGATAATGAACATGACTGGATAACTTAAGGAAGTTCATGAGGGAGTAATCCAGTGATGAAACCATGTATTTTGACATTCATGCTCAATTTTTATTATTTTCTTAGAGTTATGAAAATGGGTTATTGGTGGGAAAGGGTCCTTTGTGTCTCCACTTTCCACTTGAGGCTTAGCCTTCACTTTTGCAATATTTTTCCTCGATTGAGGTGATGGATGTGTGGTCTCTCAGATACTATTGACTACACTATATATTCAAAAGCATAGTCATAATATGATGTTCACGCAAAAGATTAAGTGTCTTAATTAAGTAAATTTGAAACTAATTATTATACAATTAAGGTTCAATCAGGGTGATTCTATTAGGAATATTTCCTTTCATTCTAACATCATTATGTTTGCAATAATTGTGTTTTAATAACACATGAATCTCTAATTATAGTATTTAATTCTCAGTTATCAAACCCTTATTTCAATTTGTTTTTTCTCATAAATAAAAAATATATAAAATAATAAAAAGAGAATTAGAAGTAGTGAGTGCTTGACCACAACAACTCCTCAAGAGAACGACCGTGGTCATTACACTTCATCGCTATAATAAAAGACTTCTCTCTAGATCATATTTCCAAAATACACATTAAGGAAGTGGTAAGGTTTCATAGAGTACCACATTCCATTATTTCTGATCTGTATATGAGTTCTACCTTAGAGTTCTGGTGAAGTCTTCAACAGGCTCTTGATATGGAGTTGAGTTTCAGTACTGCATATCATTATCAAAACGATGTTTAGTTCAAAAGATAAATTCAATACCTAGAAGATATTTTGATAACTTATTATTTGGATTTAAAACGTGGTTGGGATCAAAAAATTACTCTTGCTGAGTTTTATTAGAATAATAAATTTCACATGAGAATTCATATGGATCCTCATGAAGAACTCTGTAGAAATAAATTTAGAGAACCAACATGTTGGAATGAAGCTGGAGAATGAAAGTTATTGGGGCCTAATCTGGATGAGAAAATGGTTGTGAATATTATATCTGTTCAATAACATATCAAATTAGATCAAAATTTGGAAAAAATTTATGAAGATAATTTCTAGCGTCATCTAGAATTTAAAGTTGAGGAAAATGTGTTTTTTAGAATTTCTCCATAGAATAAGTTTATGATATTCAGGATAAAAGGTCAACTAAGACCTAGGTATATTGGTCCATTTGAAATTATTGGTCATATCGGGATGCAATCCTATTGCTTTGTGCTTCCAAAAAATCTATCTCAAGACCATGATGTGTTCTAAGTATCTCTATAGGGGAAGTACATATCTGACCCTTCACATGTACTAAAATCATAGGACATAGTACTGGAGCCATATATTTCTTATGAGAAGCAACCAGTTGAAATTATGGATCATATAGAGAAAGTTCTACGAAACAAGACCACTCATCTGGCTAATGTTTTGTGAAGAAACCACTAGTTAGAGGAAGCTACATGAGAACTTGAGGATATAATGTGGGAGTAGTATCGCCATTTTTTTGTATTCGAGTGACTAATTTTGAGGGTGAAATTCACTTTAATGGGAGTAGAATGTAACACCATGAGTTTTTTATGAACCTTTTTTTGAGAATAAATTAAATTTTTTTTGGATTTTGTTGCACGCTACACCAAGTAAATCTTGCGCTACACGCAACATCGGCTTAGCTTGCTTTACACGCAACACCGAGTTTCTATAAAAAAACATTTTATTATTATATTTATTTAAATATGACCATTATAACATAGCTATTAAGCTTAGTAGTATAAATATTAGTAATTAATTTTTATATATAATGATTTTATTTAAAGAAATCATGTTGATAATAAAATACATAATTTTAGGTAAAGTCTATATGTTTTGAAAATAATATTTTCTCAAAAGAACTCCTTTTTATGTCCTTATATGAAATAAATTATAGTTAATTTTTGGAACTTTTATAAATTTAATTTGATCAGATAAAATTCATTTTTGAATTTAGAATTTCAAAATTGGTTTAGGGTGAATTTTTAGTATTTTTATGAAATATTTCACTTCTAAATGAATAGTGAAAAATAATGAATTTTAATAGATTAATTATATTTTAAATTTTTTTTCAAGTTTAATTAGATCAATTAAACATCCATATATACAATATAGGTCATTATAATTAATTTCACATTGAAATTGGATATAAAAATGTTTCAAACTTTTGAACATTTTCACTTAAAAAACTAGTTGTTTTGTCCCATATGTGGGATTAATTTTAAATTAATTTCAGACACTTTGTAAATTGAATTTGAAAAATGGATTAAATATTTATAATTATAATAATTTAAAAATAATATTTATTCCAACTTAATTTTTTAATACTGTGATTAGTGAAATAAATTAAAACTAATTACAATGATTAAAGTAAAAACATGATTACTTAGTAGTTAAACTTAAGACATAAGGTGTAAAAATGACCTTAAACATTTCTAAAACCCATTGGATGGAATTATTTAAAACATTCCCCTCATTTATAAAAAAATGTAAATTATTGGAGGCACTTTATTTAAGATAGAACACCCAATATTTGTTACCTTTTTGGTATTTACAAGAGTTTCACTCCTCTTCCATTATAAAAAGGCATTGACCCCAATCACTTATGCACTACTATCAAGACATTTTTATAATAAAAAACCTTCCAAAATATCCTCAAACATTTCCTAACTTCATCTTATAATACTTTCTTTGTCTATTAATCCTACCAAGTAAGTCCTTCAGTGCAAACCAAAAGGAGTTAACCAAAGAAGAGGTAACGTTTTTCAACGGACATCTTTGATTATTTCTACCATAAACCCAATAATTTATTTATATTGTGATTTTATATTGACATAATAATATTTAATATATTTATATATTTTATTCTAATGTTATGACCTACAACTTCACACACTTCCATCAAATGGGATACACAATAATCATTTGTGTGTACGACAAACTACCACCTCACGAACCGATGTCGTTCATTCTTCCATTACCAACTTTAAAGGTTGGGAATAATGATCTATTTATATTTTATAAATTATATTTATTATTTTTATGATTATATTATGATTTTTTAATTTTTATATTACACATACCTTCATTATTTATATTTTATGGGAAGACAATAATGTCGTTCATATCTATGATAGACTACCTCCTCACAAAGCGATGTGATTCATTCACATTTTTTATGGAATGCATTAAGGATTGGTTTAATAAAAATATGTGATATATATGAAATAAAAATAATTCTATAATTATAATCTATCATATAATTTTGTTTCTTTTAACCCTATAATAAAATGAAAACATCGTTCATGCATACGTACGACCTACTGTCTTCATGAACGATGTATTTCATTTCCTATTTCCATATTTTATAGATTATTATAAATAAATATATAATATATATATATATATGATAATTATATCATTATTATTATTATTTATATGATTAAATCATGATCTAAGTAAGAGGACCAAGACAAACAAGTCAAAACATGTATGAAAATAGTGCAGTTATTACCCAAAACATAACTTTAACTTGGAATTGTTAATAAACAAGTACTATAAAGTCATAAGTAAATTTTATATGGTATTATACATATTAATATTGTTAATTTATATATTTATAATAAATTTATATTTATTATATATGAAGTTTGAATGATTATGAAGAGAGTCAATACTTAAGGTAATGGGTTTTCTAGTCTCGCTTTTATTTTGGCATGAATTATGCCATATTCACCACTCATTTCTTTTATGTGGTGTATATACTTACCTAAAAAATTTTATATCATGAATTTAATTTATTTCATGATATTAAAACTTTCAATTGATTTTATTCCTTCACAGATCTCATTATTCAAAATTTACTCAAGTAATAAGGGATTTACGTCTCAGTTTTTTACTTTTGTGAGACACATTCTATATTCACCACCTATTTCTTAAATTTCATGTATTTACTACCCAGGAATGAAATTTATGAATATTATAATAACTAATATTGGTATTTACACATCCATTTTATTATATTTAATTTGTGGGGTTTATGGTTAAAGCATTACCAAAATAGTAAGGTAATTTTGTCTCAATTTGCCTTCTTTGATACACATGTTATGTTATGCACCTATATTTTTTACAAGGTGTATATACTACCCTTTTTAAATTTTATAGAATGAATATAATTTATTTTTAAATATTTTAAGCTTCATGAAATTTAATTCTCTCATGGGAATTATGATTTAAAGCTACTAAAGTGTTAAGAGTTTATTGTTACAATCTCATCCTTTATCAAGAATGTTATCGATTATAATTCCATTGATGAAATCTTATGATCTTTCTCTCAAGAACTCTCATGAATTTTCCTATCCTATATTTATTCATAATTTATTAATGTAATTATACTATTTTTTACTCTTTAGTACTTAAGATAATTAATATATATATTTTTTAATAAAATTAGACTTTATTTCTCTCTGATCGGTCGAAAATATGTCTTATTAAAAAACTATGTTTTCTATTTTTTTTAAAACTGTTTTAAATGAAATTTTAAGATAATTTTATAGGAAAAGGTTTTCTAAAATTTTTATTCTTTAAAAAGATTTTAGAAATGATTTTTAAGGATTCTTTTATAATTTAATTTTTTTTTCAACAAAAAAGTTTTTCAAGGGCTTTTTATTTTTAAAAAAATTTTAAAATTATTTTCAAAGAATACTTTATAAATTTTTAATGTTATTTTAAAATAAAATGTTTTTAAAAAGAATTTATGTTTTAGAAATCATTTTTCAAGACCATAAAGTGTTTTCCCTCAAGTAATGTTTTTAAAAGATCTTTCAAAGGTATTTTTCCATCTAAGATGGCATCTATTGGTGTTACATATTTCTTGTTAGGGATATAATCCAAGAGTACCATTAAGATTATTTCATGACTGGGTTTTTATGGAATTATTTTTATTAACCCCTTTTTTCTATCATGGGATATAACATGATAAAACTCTTATGAAACCCACTTGTTTTAATGGGTTATTCTTTGATGAAATTATTTTGAAACCTATCTCTTTGACACAGGTTATGATATGATGATATGTTTATGATACCCATTGCATTTCATGGGTTATGATATGATGACTATTTATGATATTGTTTTACACATATGTATAACTTCATTATGTGATGGATGGGACCTATATCTCTCTCTAATGAATTGGGTAATGATTTATATCTCCTCAGATACACATGGAAGGAATGGGGAGTGAACCCGATTCGGTAAAAGAATTTTTACACTAAGATATTATTGTGAGTCAATATGGACTACTAAGATGGTTTGGGGAGTTAACCCATTCCACTAAAATAACCTTGTATATTATCCTTGACTAATAAAGAAGTCATTGTATATATTTATCTATCAACTAGAATTCTTGGTATTATTCCTATGTTAATCTTTCATGGATTATGATATTGATTCTCTTCTAATTAATGTCTTATGAACTAAAAATATTTTTTCCATAACTCATGTATATTATCTTCTATATGGAGGGTAAGATATTCTAATTTTATGATCATGTTATCATAACCTTATTCTTACGATTATTCTTATATATCAACCTTTTATGCACTTACTGATCATCTGAGCTCACCCTTTATTATATTTCCTTTCCCCAAGTTATGAAGATGTTTATTATGTATGATGTTTACATGAAGGGAGATAGATATGAAAAACATAGTGGGAGATTATGTAGCTCACTTATGTACCTTTGTTTATGTTTCCATGTTTCTAAAGGCACTAAACTAAAATGGTCTTTGGGCATGGGTTTTTGTAATGTATTAAATCTTCCACAAAAATGACGTAATGTGTATGTATGAGAAGAATGGGTTGCTATATATTTTCTCTTTGGTCAAGAATATTTTTCATCCATGACTATATTTTTTTTAATATGTTTTTGATAATGTTTTCATTATTATCCAATGATTTATTAAAGTCATTTTAACCCATATTTTACTTTCTATAAATTTGTAAAGGAATATTATTGTCATTTTCTAAACTAAGTACTTTTTACCAAAGGTGTGAATGAAATATTAGTTTTAAAATATACCACATGAACGACTTTCCCACCATCATGACTACTCTTTTCATTGAATATTTCTTTAACTGTTTCAATTGTTCTTATTAACGAATTTCTTTTCCAAATATTATGGATTTTTTTTTAATTTTAAATAATAGATATCAAAATGAAAAAGTTATTTTCCTTAATAAATACTAAAGTTATCTTTTAAAGGTATTTTCATCTATTCCAAAATCCTTTTATGTAACTTATTCTATAATGAATTTATGGTTGTTTTTATGATATCATGTCACAATATGTATTTTTTTCATTATGTTATGGGTGTGTCCATAATTTTTATCTAATGCATTGGGTAATGTGATATTAAAAATTGCATTAGATGTTGATGATAAGAATGGGAATGATTAAGAATAGCTTGGTTCACATTTTGATGTGTGATTATGATTGATTATAGATATGATCACAAGATTTTTCATGGACATGATCAATAATAACTATTTTCACATTTTGATATATCAGTATGATTGATTCTCGCGATGCTCAAAAGATTATGCATGTACATTATTGTGAATATCCATGTTAACATTTTGATGTGCAAGTATGATTTATTCATCCTATGCTCACAAGATTATGTGTCTAAATGATTTTGAATAACTATGTTCACAATTTGATGCATGAGTGTAATTTCTTCAAGTTATTCTCATAAGATTATGCATGGAAATGATTGAAAATATACATGTTAACAATATTATGATTTCCTATTTTTATAATTCCACATGCCAATGTTATGACACTTTAATTATGACTAATACTATGAAACCCTTATTAATCATGCCTCTATATGGGGCTTTATTATGTAATTTATGATCCAATATTTTATGGGTAAGAAAATTTTATGCAATTAAAATGAAATAGATTATTTTATCACACCCTTATGGCCATATTATACTTTTATTATTGATATATCCCATGTTTACCCTTTCTGAGAAATTTAGATCACCCTTTCTTTTTTTTACTTCCCATGGTTTTGATGGAAGGTTTTCAATATGATATGTCTAGAAGTTTAATAATATTGATATCATATATTGAAAATATTTTAAGAAATAAGTTCATTCTGTATATAGTCTCCAAATATACTAAACCTCTATGTTCCTCGATCATGTGTAATTGTGATATATACTGAATATTAATATAGAATATTTTAATGTTTATGTATTTAATGCTAGGGAATCTTCTTGATGCCTATGTGATCTTGAAGATGTCCCAAAAACTGATGCCCACCTCATCGCATGTGAGGTGGATGGTGTTAGTTTGAGGGTTCCAATGACTCAAGATCTAAGGATTAACCCACCACTTTTATGAACATAATTTTTGGAAAACATGATGAATTTATAAATATCATCCTTTTTAAGATTGATCTCAAACTTTGTACATGTTACCCTGACCCAATAGGCCCACACCCACTCAACTTTTAAGAATACCCTAGGATGGAGGTACCACTCATCATTCCAGTCCTTTGTTTGATATATTATAGAGTGATGAAAGATGGAGGAGTAGTAGTGCATCTAATATTCTAGTAAGAGCTTTTTATTATCTTGGGCATCCTTATTATTGTGAAGCAAACATGATAAAAACTCGTTCCTTTAAGTACGAAAGCGCCCTTTTTTGATATGTTCTCCCTACAAGTTTGTGTACTCGATGATCCATGAACTCATGAGATAGAAATATGTATGAGGAATATCCATGAAATTAGTTAGTCTATGTCTATTTTAGGTAAAATATTCTGATGTGGGGTACTCCTAATGATGATTTTTCATGATCTTTGAAAAATCCATTAGGGAGGGGTATTGTCGACTAGAGAACCCTTGGCCAACTTCAGCAACTATAAGATCAATATAGGTAGGATATTTTGTATGCCAGGGAATATTGGAAGATCTATCTATTATAAAACTAAAAAGGATTTTAATAAGTATATTTCAACTATGAGTAAAGAGGGCATAATAGATACCCCCAATATAGGGATTATCTAGGTTCAAAGGAAACTAGGAAATAATTTCCTAAAGTGAAAGATTTCACCCGGGAATCCCTACAAAGTCCCACTCACTAGGGTGGAACTTATAAGGCTCCCCTCATTAGGGTGGCACCATGAAGCCCCCTCACTTGGGTGACCCTACTAAGGACCCCTTTCTAGGATGGCCCCCTCACTATGGTGGCCCTACTAAGCCCCCTCAATAGGGTGGATCTACCAAGGGATTGATGTGTAAATGCTCACCTTAAAGTGACAAATAAGAGGAGGTAAGGGAAGTTAAATATGATCAAGTGAGTATATCATGATAGGAATACCAATATTTTTAGGAGATCTAGTTGCCTCACCCAACACAGCCAACGCAACTCGCTGAGCATTGGAAATATTTCCTACCCAAACTGGCCAATGTTGCTCAGCCCAACCCCCTTAGTACATAGTTTGTGAATTTTCTTATGTAATTTTCACTATAGGTATATTTGATCTCAAATTACGATGCTTATCATTCTAATCAGATCCCATTTTGAGGGGGCGGGAGATTTTCGGTACTTCATTTTCAAGATAAAGGGGAAGGAAAGAAAAGGCCAAGGGACCCTAAGAGAAGCCCCACTGCATCACCTAAGGCCCCATATGGTCAGTAAGTCTACCACTCCTAGGTACCCTATGGTCACTAATTCTACCTCACCCATGTCTCATATGGTCACCCAATCTACCTCATGAAAGTCTCCAATAGTTTCCTAGTCTGCCTTGGTTAGGTCCCCTCTAGTCAAACGGCCTACACCTCCCGTGTCACTTGTGGGAACCACCTCATTCACCAAATACTTATCCACCCATGAATATGTATTTTCCTATAAATATACCACTTGTCCATTGTAATGGGAATGAATTATACACCTTTGGAAGAGAGATAGAGTGAAATATATCATATCAAAGATGCTTCACCTTGGTCTCCCACACTTCCCTTATCTAGACTAAGACACTTTAATATCCCAGTAAACTAACTGAATTTGAAGTAGGGGTAACCCAAAGTCATCAACTGGGTGGACAATAAGTCAGGGATCATCATCTGAGAGACTTATCACATGGGGATCATCACCTGGGTAACCTATCATTCGAGTCTCATCAGTTGGGTTAGTTATCTCCCAAGACTCATCTAATGGTTGACTTATCACCTGGGGATCATCACTAGGGTGAACCATAACTTGGGGATCATCACCTAGGTGAGACATTGCATGTGGCTCATCACTTGGCTGACCCATTTCCCATGGATCATCATCTAGAAGACTTATCCCTTGAGTCTTATCACATGGGAGCCACATCATCTGAGGCTCATCTCTTAAGAAAACCATCACCCATGGGTGACCACTTAAGAGACCAACCACCTACGGGTTCCCAAAAACGAGAATAACTACCCAATGGTGTCTATCTAAGTGAAAAACCACACAAGGGGTTCCCATCAAAGAGACTAACCACCCAGGGGTTCCCACCTAATTGACCCATCAACCAGGGGTGCCTACCTAGGTGAACCATCACCCAGGGTTACTTTTCCCTTTAAATACAACACTCTTTACAAAAGTCACCTATTTGGGAATGTTTTCATTGAGGCCTCCCCTATAGCCACCAGATCTATATGATCAGGGTATTGAGCACATCCGTGTTCCCCATTTCAATTATTAATTCCCTTAGTAAAGGCCTACATACACCTTTCCTTCATAACTAATGGGGTCTTAGGGGTGTGTACAATCATTAATCCCCTTGGTAATAAAGGAACCAATCCTACAGGTAGTGGTTAGAATCTCCCTAGCTCAGACCAAAAAATTTACCTCAAGTTTTATTCTTGAAACATTAATGAAAATTAGAGATGTTCGTAACTTCTATTTTCCAATAAATGGATGTGTTTGTCTTGACTGTGGCCCTATTAAAATAAATCACCTCATATCCTTCCCTCCTCGAATCCTAAGTGGAAAAAGTACAACGCATATTTGGTAACCCCTAAATTTATACCCTTACTATGTTTATAAAAAATAGAATGATTAAAAAAGGGCATCAATCATGAAGTAGGCTCCTAGACTCTCTTCTTGGATGCTATGTACCTTCCACCTTCTATAGCCCCTACCTAATTAAATATATGATAGGGATTAGATTAATCATGGGAAACCTCAATGTGTAATCCACATTAAAATCTAGTGTCACAATCATATGTAATGGTCCTAATACCATGTTATCTATTATTTCTTACACCTTTCATGGCACAAACATCCCCACAACATGATGTTAAAATATATGATCTACCTCCTATTAACATGATTTTAAACTTTACTATAGTGTCCTTGCCACTTGGTGTTAAACTTTATGGTATACTTCTATCAAAAAACCTTAAACTTTATCACTCAAACTATTTGGGATTTGATTCCCACATCAACAGGATATGCAGGATGCCTCCCTGAGGTTTAAACCCAACATCATTAACCATACATCAATATCCTCATTGATATATACCCATCATAAGATCATTTATATCCTTCCCTCACTTGGATATATTCATATAAGCCCATACATCTTGTTTATTTGGGTCATATTCTCTATGGACCATATTCTATTAGGTCATATTCCTAATAATATCACACCCCACCCGAATGGATATTTTTTTTCTGGTTCCAATCATATCATCCTTAGAAGGATATATTTCTAATGGGATGCATATTAATGGGGGAATAATCCTTATCAAAATAACCCATCCTAATTAGGACACATTCATTTTAAGGTCAACCAAAAGGACTGCTCACACATAAGTCCCACAAAAATCATTTCTATGCTACTTTCTCCTAGGTTTCCTTACCATATGATGTTAAACTAAATATATTTGTAATTTTAAAACAAACCTAAATTTTATGATGTGTCCCATTAAGTAAAACCAAACTATATGGGTTATGGTTCCTTTTATAAGGATATATATGAATCCCCTTCTTTGGGCCTAATAGCAACGCTATAAACACCAACCTTTTTCTTAGATGATAATAAAATCTAGAGTGCCCATCTATATAGAATTAAAACACATTAACCAATAGGCCAACATAATTAAGTAAAAATATGTTTAACATTTGATATATTCATATATTGTAATCAATGTAGAACCATTTAAACAAATATTTTTTTCACATAAATTGGATGTCTTTGATATGTACATACATTCACATCCATATGTTCAAATAACCGATTACAAATGTCAGGGTAAACATTCCTATATTGGGATGTGGGAAAGATTCACCCACATGAATTAAATATATAAGAGAGTCTCAAAGTTGGAAATAATTCCTCCCAGTAGGATGTGATGAGAATGGATTCCCATCCTCTCAACCAATGTGAGTTCCTAAGTTTTATTGGTAAGAAACTCCAATAATCTCTTGCCTTTGGAAATCTGAATTGTAGCTGGTTAGGATATGGGAGTCATTGGGTATTTTTGATTCCAAAAATAAACCCCATTTGAAACCACCTGAGGTAAGATTAGTGACTCAAAATAATTATTGGGTAGCCATGCTCATCCCCTCACAAAATAAAATGTCAGCCCACCCCATTCCAGGTTTAAACATATGCATTTTGTGCAAGAATATTATAATTTACTTCTACCACATTTATAAATTGAATCTGATAAAATGAGTTCACTTTTTATGATCCCCATTTAAGAAATATTTATATGGTTAAATTTATTTTTAGTCATCATGAATAGTTTCCATATTAATTAAGTCGTCATATAAGAGGTTAAAATGCATTAAAGGGGGTTAAACTAAGGGATAAGGCCTCTAATATCACAAAAACCATATATTTATCTAATTTGATGAGGGGATTTTGAACTCCCCTCACTCCATCTTCATGTTTTTTCCATTTTGTGCCACATTACCTTGATAATGACATTTATCATATTCTAATTTTAATATTTACAAGGGGTCCACTCCCCTCACTAATTAAAGGGAACCTCATATCCTCACTTGTACACACACTTTTTGCATCTTATATTGACCAATATCTATCCAAATAACTTCTAAAATCTATTATCTATATCTAATGAGTCTTGGTCTCACCAAAATACCAAAACAAGAAGGATTGAGGTGTAACACAATGGACAATCCATGGGGAATAAGTAATCATCCTAATCAAGATCTTTAAAGATTATTTCTTCTTACACCCACTAAAAATATTCTATAACCATATTTACATAATTAAATAAGTATATTTACTATTCTATAATGTTTGTTGTTAACGTTACAACCATATTATATCTCCTTCCCATTTAATGGAAAATGAAAACAACGCTCATTCGTACGTATAAACTATCACCTCCATGAAGTGATGTATTTTATTTTTCTTCACCACCTCTCATGGATAGTTATATATATATATATATATTTAATGAATATATATATTGTTATTATATAATTAAAATTATTTAAATATAAATTATAATTTATATTTCTTTCTTTTTGTCCACTAAAAAAATGAAAATATCACATGTGCGTATGTGCATAATACTGGCTCCATGAAGTGATGAAATTAACTTTTTTATTACCACTTTACATGGATGGTTTTAAAAAGTGTATATAATTAATAAATATGATATTTATGTAATTATTAAAAATTTAGATATGATGAAACCTTGAATAAGTTGCAAGGACTAGAATCACAGAATAAAAACATGAATGGGAAACATAATTGTTAACACCCTAAGTAATGAATTTAGTGAAGACTTGTTAATCAATGGGGAATTATAAATTATGAGGTAATGATATATAGTAAGATAATTATGAATCTTTTTATGTTATATATGTATAATAATCTTAAATTTATTTTATAGTAGGTTAGAGTGTGTATGAAGCAAGTCAAGACTTGAGGTAAGGGTTTATGTTGTAATCTCATTTTTAATATGGACTGTTCATGTTTTGATTTAATTTAGGGAAATATTAAGATATAAATACCTATTAAAATTAATTCATTTTGTATCTTCTAATTATTTATTGGTATTTCAATTATTACTACCATTTTCTTCTCATTCTTAATCAAAAATACTGAAATAATATTTTTAAGAAAAACCGACCATATATATCCTTTTAGATCAGGAATATTTTTCCTTTATTTTTGTGTTATTTAAATTATTTTATTTACCTATAATAAAATGTTTAATAAAAGTTTTTTATACTAGCATTTAATTTATTAACAAATTATTAAGTTTAACATTTCAAATGTTTTCCATATGACTCAATTTTCACTTTTAAAAAAAATATTAAAACAATGTTTTATTATTAACATATACGGAATGAATGAATTTTCCCACCATAATATCATTTCTTTATCATGAATCTTCATTTAATAGTTTCCTTGGCTTTAAAAATAAAATTATATTCCGATTATTATATAAATTATTAGTTTTTAAAAGCTACAAAAAATATTTTTCCATTGTTTTTCAAAGCGTATTTCAAATGCTTTTATAAATTTATTTTTCACCAATGATAACATCATTTGAATATTGTTATGCCTCATTAGGGATATAGTCTAATGATACCATCCACCTTATTTCTCTATATTCATTATTATTATTACTTAGTAATGTTCTCATGAACCCATTTCTTTTCATGGGTTGATTTTATGATGATGGAATCATGAATGTTATGTTCTTATAGAGAATATATGTATTGTTTATTATTATATGATGGTTAGGTATATTATATCCCTCCAATGAATTTTCTAACTGTTTTATATCTGATGTGATTACTAAAATATGCAGATAATAATGCCTTATACAATATACAAAGGGATGCATCTAATAATTCCTAATGAAATATAATAATGATTGTTGGTATAATACCGGATCGAATATACTAATAGATGCTGGTAATAATACTTAATCCATTATACTAAGGTATTTTGGTGATGTTTCATGATCCATATGATATGGGATGATGATGATGATTCTTAATCCATTATGTTATGAGATTATAGTTGTTATTCCCGATCCAAAGTATTATGATTTCATATGCTTATGTTTATGCCACTTTCTTTTGCTATGACACATGGTTATGCTAGGTTTTTCATGGGTCATGATAATGGTTTATATAATTATCATGATTCATGTTATGAAGAAGTTTATGCTCTGAACCTTAAGTTGTGAGCCATGTTATTCTGGATATGATTCTATTATATTGTGAAATTAATTATATTATCATACCCCTATGTTTATCTTATGATCATTTATGATATTTGAGCGATATCTTCCATGTTTACCCTTACTACACATTTTATCGCACCCTATCACATGATTTTATTTCCCAATGTTATGATGAAAAGATTTATGTAAGATATTTATAATAAGGATTCTATATAAGAATAAATTTATGGGATATGTTGAAGTTATTCCATTAAATAAGTTGATTATGTGTCTAGTATCTAAATACAATAAATCTTTATAGCTATCAAGAATTTATTATTGTGAAAAGTATTGTATATTCACAAAAATGATGTAATAAGTATGCATGTTATGCTTGGTTCATGTTAGTTGGTATAAAATTGAGGTGTAGTTTATATTTAGAGATTATTTTATGAATAATATGAGTATATAACCTAAGAAAAACTTTGTTGAACCAAAAGTGATATAAGATGAAATTTAAATGTCATCGGTTGAAGCGAAGGTGCCATAATTTAGGATATATCATGATTTATTTTATTATTATGTTACTTCTGAACCTAATTATTATTTCACAAGTACTAACGTTAATAATTTTGGTTTTAGTCAGTGGCTTGATCTATAAGGGAAAATGTTAGCAATGAATGTGAAGGGAAATTCCATGACTACCCTCATGAGAAACCAAATGGATAGGAGATGGATTGGAAAACCTTGTGAATTTTTTTCCCAACTCTCTCAAGTAATGAATAATAATGTGAACCATGTTGAGCTTCCAAACACACCAAGGAAGAATAAATATGCTATTGTGTCTTTTATATAGCAATGTACACCCACTTTTTATGGGTCCCTCTATCCATTAATCACTGAACAATTGGTCAATGTGATGGAAATGATATTTTCTATTCTCTAGTGCCTAGACTATGGGAAGATTGTTTTAACCATCCATCATTTGGAAGGAGAGGCTGATCAATGGTGAAATTTCATCAAGAACATGAGGTAAGAGGAATAAATAAACTCTATTTAATGTGAGGAGTTTAAGAGGGTAATTCCAAATAAGTAGTTTTTTCAAACTCTTCATACTAGAATAGAGAGGGACCTTATAGAGATTAATCAAAAGGATGTTAAACCCATAAGTAATTATGATAAAAAAATTTCAAAAATTTCAAGGTATGCTTAGGTTTTTTTCATTGATTTAAAAATAAAAATAGATTAGTTCTTTAGTGGCTTAAAACCAAGTCTCTTAACGGAGTTATCCACAAGAGACTTCGGTATCTATGAATAAATAATTTGAATTTATATCAAGGTAGAAATGAAATATTTAATCTCTTAATATTCTCATGAGTTTTGTGATGTGAAATAGAAGATGCAGTTTCAAGGGAACTGAAACAATGGATCACATAAGGGAAATAAAACTCAACTTTTTTCATTCTTAAATTATGGACAAAGGAAGTTTCAGAAATTACACAAAGGGGAAATATGATGCTTCACTTGTAGGAGTGTTGTTTGTTGATCATGTGATAATAAAATAAATATAAAAAGTATAATAAAAACAATTGAGGAGAATAAGGTTCCAACTAATGTAATTAAATGTTTTAAATTCAAGTAGTTCGGAAAATATGAAAATCAACTCCCTAATCCAAGGGACAATGAGTATAATAAGCCTCAACAAACTGTTAAGTTAATGGATAAATGGAAATCCCATAAAATCACATTAGCTTAAGTGGTTCGATAAAATGACATGGTGAAAGTTACACTTATAATACACTCTATAACTACAAATTTATTATTTGATTCGAGCTCTACAAACTCTTTTATATTATGAGAATTTTCTTAGAGTAATACATCACTACCACAATTGTATGATATTTATTTGTAGATGAAAAATCCTAATGGAATAATGACATAATTTTATGTCTACAACTTCTCTATAATAGAAGTTTGTGGGAATATGTTTCCTATAGTTGTTTTTATTATCCCTATAGTAAACTTTTATGTGATATTGGGCATGTATTAACTCTCTTTATATAGATCCCATATAAATTTCTAAGGAAGGGAAGTCAAATTTGATAATATGAAAAAACTTATTGTCACCCATCGATGCAATGATGATAATTAAATTAAAATGGTAATTACATCCATTATATGGGTCTTTCTTCTTATACATAAGGTATACATATTTAAAAAGGTTTGGGATGAAATAAAAATTGATGACATGCCTATTTTTTGAAATTATACTGATGTATTTCTTGAAAAGTTTCCTAGTCTTCCCCCAAATCATGAAGTTGAGTTTTCAATAGAACTCATAACCAATGCTACAACAATTTCAAATACTCCTTATAGAATGGCCCTGATTGAGTTATAGGAATTGAAGAAGAAAATATATGAGAATATTGATAAAGGATTCATATTCCCTAGTGTTTCACTATTGGGTGAACTAGTTTTTTGTTAAGAAGAAAGAAAATTCAATGCATTTCTACATTGATTATCAAGAACATAACATGATTAAAATCAAGAATAAATATCCTCTACCTCATATTTATTATTTATTTGAACAACTAAGTGAAGAAAAAATAATTTTCAAAGATTGAACTTTGTTATGGATATCATTAATTGAGGATCAAAAGGGAGGATATTCCGAAGATATCCTTCCACAAAAGGTATGAACTATATGAATTTATAGTTATTCCCTTCAGACTTAAAAATTCCCCTTCTATCTTCTCAGATATAACGAATAGAAACTTTATAGATTACCTTGATCTATTTTTTATACTCATTATAGATGGTATTATAATAAATTCAAAAATAAATAAATTGTATAAAGATCATTTTAGGATTGCATTAAAGGCCTTGAGAAAGGAGAAACTACATGAAAATTTTAAAAAATGTTTATTTTTTCTTCAAAAAGTATCATTATTAATTGATGTAATTATAAAGAACGGTATATTGATATATCCTATAATATGGAAGTTATTTAGCAATGAATTATACCAAGCACTATGGATGAGATCCAAAGTTTTCTTGGATTGGATGGATATTATCGATGCTTTGTGAGAAATTTCTCATGGATATAAATTCTATTAACCAAGTTTAATTTCAATGGAGTCATGTTCCTTTTGATAGATGAATGTGAAGAAAATATCAAGGATCTTAAAAGAAGGATGATCAGTGCTCTTATTCTTACACTACTCTACATTGGATAAGGGTTTGTGATATACAATGATTCATCAAGGAAGTGACTGAGATGTTTTATCCTGCATAATAACATGGTTGTAACATATCCTCACTCTATTTGAAGATTCTTGAGAAAAACTACCCAACTAATGATTTGGAGAATGTATCAGTATTTTTTTCATTGGAATATAGAGGCATTATCTATATGGTGAAAGGTGATATATATATATACAAATAGTAAAATATTTTAGTATATATTAATGAATAAAGAGTTAAATATGAAACAAACAGGATGGTTGGATTTGATTAAATAATAGGATAACTCAATACATTACCACTTTGGGAAGGTGAACAAGGTGAATGATGGTATGAGTCAGAAGATACATGCTACTTCTTCCTTAACAATAATTTAAAGAGATCCAATACTTATGGATTTTCAAAACAAGAAACTTGAAATCTTAATAAAAGGAGAAAGATCATATTTTTATTAGATTAATGTCCAACAATCTATACATGTCAATATTAAAGATGTGAAAATGAAGGATATAGAACTACAAAATAATGTAAGGATAATTCCAGAGTTCAACCTTGACCATGATAGAATGATAAGATTCAAGTTATGGGTATGTTTCCCAGAAGTAATAGGATTAAAGGAGCTATTTAATGAAGAACATACCTCATTAATCTCCATTAATCATGGAATAAAAAAGATATATAGAGATTTAGGAAAGAATTTATGATGGGAGAACATTAAAAGGGATATTGCAGAGTATGTATCTAATTTCTTGGTATGTCAACAAGTTAATTTAAAATAACATAAGTCTAAAGGGATGATGTGACCATTACCTATACTAAAATGTTAATAGTAAATCATCACCATGGATTTCATTGTTGGAATCCCTAATAAATATAATTAACATAACAATATTTGGGTTGTAGTTGATCCTCTTACAAATTCAGATCACTTCATTACTATCAGATAAGATTTATCACTTGATCAACCTTCCATGTTATACATTAAGTGGTGAGGCAACATGGAGTACTAATTTCAATTTATCCTAACCAAGATCCAAGTTTTACAATATAGTTATGGAGAATTATTTACTAGTCATTGGATACGGAGTTGAGATTTATCACTGTATATCACCCTCAGAAAGATTATTAGTTTAGGAGAACAATTAAAACCTTGAAGGGTATGCTGATATCCTATTATATGTATTTTATATGAGGTTGTGATCAACACATTCCCCAAGTTGAATTTTCATAAAATAATAACTTTCACTCAAATATTTTTATGGCTCCTTAGGAAGCCCTATATGGAAGGAAATGCAGAACTCCAACATGCTAGGATGAAGTTAGAGAACATAAGTTATTAGTAATTTAAATAGATAAGGAAATAGAAGAGAAGTTTAGATATATTCAGTACCACATTAGGGAAGATCAGAGTTGATAGAAAAGTCATACTAATAATCTTTGGTAAAATATAGAGTTTGAAGTTAGTCAAAAGGTAATCCTATGAACATCTACATCAAATAAAGATGCAAACTTTAGAAGATTGGAATGTTAAGCCCCATACATATCATTCCCTTTGAGATGGACGATTATCGTGGGATGGTAGGTTATTGCTTGGAGATTCCAAAAAATATTTCTAACGTTAATTGTAACACCCTAGGTAAATAAAGAGTATGACATTTTCACATTTATCCATATTTGTGAATAAAATATTAATATAACTTTAAAGGGGACTCTATGCTCGATGGCGTACCCAACACGCAACAATGAGTTTCTTGGGAATCTTACGTTGCACTCTAAAAATAAAATAATATTATTTTAAATGGTAGTTAACGCATAGCTGTTGTGATGGCGGGAATGAATAGAACTAACTAAAAAATTATTATATATGTTTGTCAAATATTTTTACTTTTTACAATAAATGTTAGAGGATTAAAAATGCGAATGAATCCAATTTTAAGCGTAAACATTCTAATATTCTTTAAAAGGTCGATTAACCACCTTTTGATGGCGAACCTATTTTAAATCCACTTTTTGACAATTGTATGTGTTATATTTGACAAAATAAAATTCTTCTTTAGAATCAGGACATCAAAATTTAATTTGTGTAAATTTTTGGTATTTTTCCGAAAAAGTTCAATTTTTAATGAATAGTGAAAAATCTTGTATTTTAATTCAAAACCCCTTTTTAATCTAATTTATTTATATGATTATATTATCTTTTGAATTGGTTTTAAAATGAAATTAGAATATATTTTTACCATTTAATCCAATAGTGGTCGTTGGAATTAATTTTACTTTGAAATTGGACTTAAACTAGTGTCAATCTTTTGATACTTATTGTTTCATAAAAACACGGTATTTGCTCTGACAGTGGAAATTAATTATTAAATTAATAAATACAACTTATATTTTTTTAATTTTGTAAAATAGACATCATTTTTGAATTTGGAATATCAAATATAGCTTAGGGTGAATTTTTGGTAATTTTCTAAAAAACTTCAATTTTTGATGAATAATGAAACCACTATGTGGTACTTATAAAAACCGATTTTCCATTTAAAGGAAATTTTTCCATCTTTGTGTTTTGAATTTAAAAAATCTGAAATACATGGTTGTAATTAAGAAGTAAAATGTGGTTAAATGGGATTAAAATAATTTTTTGGTGAATAATAACTTATTATGTTTTCAATCGCGATTAGAGGTAATTAGTGTAGTTTAAGGTATGAATAATGATTTAATAAAATGAAATGACCTAGACACATGTCCTACCCTCATTGGATGTGTCATGGCCAACCAATACAATCCATGGGTCAACTTGGGGACCCCATGGAGCCACTTTGGTTAGAAAATCACATAAATGCCTTTTTATTTAATGTTAAAGTAAAAATGAGACAAACATGAGATGTTTTACTAAAACAATTTCTACATGTGTTTATACAAGTCAGAAGTTTGACTATAAATATTAATTGGAAGTATAAAACGATTTCTACATCATAGTATTTTTTTTCATAATTTTTATACATTAAAGAAATTAAATTATTTATGACATCATGATGATGCAGCGATGACCTCATTATTTAACGATTTAAATAAAATGGAAAGGTAATGTAAAATCTAAGACCTACATATGTTCAAAACCTATTGGATGAGTTGATTTCAAACACTTATCACCTTATCCTAGAAACACATCAATTTGGGACCATTAAAATCTGAAACTTATTCTAAAATAAAGTAACATTTCTTTACTTTCCAAGAGTGACCCTCCTCTCCTCTTATAAAAGGCCCCCACCTCTTCCTCCTTACCCACACTTCCAAAGCCTTTGGCTCGCCCAATCCCTGCCCATTTTGTCTCTCCACATCCCTCTATAACTCCTTGAAGCCTCACATTGGGCAGAAGTCTTCCCAAAGAAGCCTTTGAGCTCAAACCAAAGGGAGTTACCCGATTTTAATGTAATGTCTTCACTTGTGTCCTTTTGTTTTATTTTGCTTCTCCAACCCCCTAAACTCTTTTTATTTATTTATTTAATAACAAATCCAGTATCTTAAATATACTAGGATGTTGTTATAAGAAGGATTATATCTACACATACACACACCTACATCTAATGGTTAAAGAACATACTGTTTCTGTGGATGGCGAATTTCTGTCTCACGAAACGATGATTATTCAACATTCTTCTAACACCTTCAAAGGTGGCCATTAAGATGACACTATATTTATATATGATATATAATATGTTTATTTTTTACTTAAGCTTATTTATTTTTCATTTATGTCACACCTTTATGGTTTCCATTATGGGTAAACGCGATATCTTCATTTAAGGAAGTGCGGACTACCGCCCCCTCAAAGTGATTTGATTCGTTAATACCATATGTGGAACGTATAAAGGATATATTTCATGATATTATATATGATACCATACTGGAATGAAAACACTATTATATATCATTATGTTTTAATTCCATTTAATATGAAATAGAAATGGAAGTAGCATTCATGCGTACGTACGACTTACCGTCTCCATGAACGGTACATTTCATTTCTTATCTCAAAATGTTTTGTACTATTATAAGTACATATATATATATATTGGATATATATGTAATATATTACATCTAAATGATGGATATCATTCTGGAATTATAACATATATATATATATATCTCATTTTATTTTAATTCCTTTAATATGAAAAAAATGAAAGTAATGTTCATGCGTACGTACGGCCTACCGTCTCCATGAACAGTGCTTTTAATTTTTATCTACAAATGCTATGTAATAGTATAAAATGAATATATACTGGATATATATGATAGTTAAAACATCAATACTATTCTGGATATGATGTACCTATAACTACATGGAAAATTATTTTCCAACAGGTTCAATTTTTGACTCGTGTACCAAACATCGACAAAAACGTCTTATATGAACTCATATTATTAACCAATTATTATAACATTAAAATTTGTGATATGAACTGAATAATAATATTTATAGGAGGTCCTTAAGAAATTATAAATTGACCAAAGTTTATTATTCAGGAATATAAAGAAACAAACAAGACAAGTTGGACTTGAGGTAAGGGATCATACTCCTCTCTTTCTTTTTAAGTACACTCTTTTATGTCATTCCTTTTAAAGCTAATATTTCTTGTTATTGGGATATTCTTTTATATTAATCTTAATTTAAATTTTATGTTCATATTATGAGAGACCCTATTCTCTCTCATCAATCCATTTTGGAAGTTTTGAGTGGCACCGTTAGGCTGCCGAATTTTCGTAAGAGATCTAACCTCTCTCTTTCTTTTTAAGTACTCTCCTTTATGTCACTTCTTTTAAGATTATATTTGTTATGTTGGGGGATGGTCTTTTATATTCCTCTTCCTGTAAACTTTATGTTAATATGATGAGAGACCCTATTTGATCTCATCAATCCATTTTTGTATGTTTTAAGTGGCGCTGTTAGGCTGCCGAGTTTTCATAAGGGATTTTTCATCTCACTTTTATTCCCGTGAGATTTATGCTACATTTGCCACAATTTCCTTTGAGTGGTGTATGTACTGCACATTATTTTACTCATTGTGTAATATAATTTAATTTATGAGTATTTAAATCAATGTTGTATTGTCCTTCTTTCACAGGGTGTATGTTTCGAAAGATACCCATGTCGGTAAGGGAACCTTTCACCCTCCTCTTTTTAAAAAACTTATTTTGTTATGTTTTATAATTCACATACTATTATGTTGGGATATGTTCTTATATATCCTTATTGATTTAAATTTTATTTCCATGTGATGAGATACCCTTTTTATCTCTCATCAACTCATTTTCTGAATTTTGTAGTGACGCCGTTAAGCTGTCAAATTTTTGCAAGGGAATTTCTTAACCCAAAATTGATTATTTGGGATAAACTTGTACTCCTTGAATATGTCGTTCTATGAATATGTGTTAATAACCTCTGATTGTTTTACACTTATTATCCACTTATATTTGGTGTATTTGTTTGTCACACATAATTATATAATTGATTTATCCTTAAACCAAGGATACCATCTTTGTAAGGGACTTTGTCTCAATCTCCTTTAATTGAGGAATATTTTGTTTTATACACAACTTTCTTTTTTATGGTGTATAAATCCCTTTGAATTTTACTTTTATCCAAAATGAATCTTTTTTTATACGAAGCATTTTACAAAATGACAATAGGGAATGTTTTTGTCATACGTATGCGGAGACAATGACTTCTCCGCCGCCGTGACCATTATTTGAGTTCTGGCTTCCTCTACAAGCCATACCTTCTTTTTAAAAGAAAAATAAATACCATGTTTTACTTTTCTTTTATTTTGGTATTGAAAATGGTTTTCATAAGATTTTTTATATCAATGTGTTTTATTTATATCTTGTGATTGAAATGTGGAAATGTTATGTTTCCTTTATGCATGTATTATGTGGTACGATTATGTTATGGTTCTTGGGCATTATTATGAAGACGGGTGGTTCCGTGATAAACTAAGGGAGGGTGAGCCCGATATAGCTCTCAAATGCATTGGGTAATGCGAAGGAGTGAAACGTTAAGGTTTCTCCGAAGAGATTTAGGGAATATACAGTGGTGGGTATTCCAAACGTAACCAAGAGGGTTACTCCCTACATAAGAATGTTATGAATGCCTCAAGTTACCTTTTATGTCTTATGATTTCTATGTTTTATTCATGATTTGATGAGGTATGTTAAAGTGCCTATGTTTTATGGGTAAAGTATGATTTCGTTCTTATGTATATATGAAATCATGTTTCCTTTCCAAATTTTTATAACCCTTACTGAGATTTTTATGCTCATCCCAAGTTTTTGAAATGTTTTTCACTGGTCAAGGGAAAGGTACATGATATGATGATAGTGTCAAGGAAGTGTCAAGAAAGAATCCATGTTTTATTTTAAATATGTTTCCATTGATGGGAAAAAAATGAATACTATTTTTATGTAACCACTTTTTTTAAATGTGGAATGTAATGTAAGTTTTATGATCTAATTCTCTAAAACTCTAAACCAAAAAAGATCCTCAATGTGTAATATTGTAATAACTCAAGATTAATTAAGGTTTAAGGCTGGGGCCTTATAGTTGGTATCAGAGGTCGGTTTAGATAACTTTAGAGGTTAGGGTATTCTCTAAGCATAAGTGACATTACCATAATGGTTAGGATTTTAGAAAGAGTCCAAGTTTTAGATAAAGTGAATGAGTAAGTATATCTTAGTGTTTATCTTCTTCATTAGTACATGATGGTTTTGTTGATATACTCACTCTGACATTTCTGTTTTCAGTGAGTGGATGGATCTAGCAGGCACCAAAGTGACAATAGGTTTGAAGGAAACTGTGGTGGTTCTCTGATTAAGAGACTGGATGAAATGGGGGATTCAATAAGGAAACTCGTGATTGTTCTAAACCAACTATCAAGGAGTCATGATCAACCATTTGAACCTTGGTAAGTTCTGTAATGCATCATGTACAAGATGACCAATCGATGTGGAAGTTCAGGTAATAATTATTAAGGTAACCATTAGGGTTTATATGATCCTTACTTTTGAGGTAATTATGGGTTACTATATGTTATGATGGAAGTGAAAGGCATGAGATAAAACTGAGGTTAAATTATGACATGGTTATTTTTGATGATTTTATCTCTTTTTGGGGAATTATTTGAGAATTATATAGTTTGGAAAAAGGACAACACGCAGACTGTGTGACAACCCGTCGCATCGGACAAAGCTGCGGGAATCGAACCCACAACCAAAGTGCGACTGTATTTATCGCCTACCACTGGACTACGTGAAGTCCCTGGTTAGTTTGGATAATTATTTTTAGTTAGATGATTTTAGGAATCAAGAGTAAGTTTATTTTGGGTTATATATGGAAATTATTAACCTATCATGGAGGATATGTGATTAGGTTAATTGCTTTTCAATATGAGAATTTAAGAGCAACTGATGTTATTTGGAGATAAAAGTTAATTTGTACCTTGGAAGACTATGTGATTAAATCCTTCAAATATTTGGGTTTCCATCTTAGTGTGGTTTACTTTGAAGAATTTTATGGACAATTGTTTATCGAATGGTCTTTGTTGAACTTTGGGTTTTTTTGGACAAATTTTGGAGATTAAGAATAGATTTTCTTTTTATAAAGGATTATAATTTTGTGGATTATCTGACCTCATACTATCAATTTTGGTTTTGGATTTTGTCTAGAGATATGGGAAATATATAGTTCTCTTTTGTGGATTAGGTGATTCTCTAAAAGTTGATTATAGTACTCTTAATGTGAACAAGTCTTCCTAAATACTCGTCTTTTGGAAAACATATGAGTTTGTGTAAGGAATCTAATAAAAGTTGAAAGTCATCATGATAAGTGATTATGTTTCCTTATGAATAAATTCCTAAATAAAAAGTAACTTAAAACAAAAATGTTGTCTATTAGCTTTTCCTATTGGGGAATCGAATACCGTTTAACCCATCACAAGTTTGTGATTTTCTTGTGGTTAACTTTCTCCTAAACATGTTTTCTATCACTCTCCATCAGAACATGAACCTTTGTTTTTTCCTCCATGTCCATATTCTCATACTTGTAATCCTAGTATGGGTTAACTCGGGTGACCTTTGTAATTATCTTTCTTTATTTTTTTAAAGTGATTGTTTTACTGACTCTTGTTCCTATGTGGGATTTCCAATGAAGTTTCCAAGCCCAATTTTAAAATTGCGAGGACGCAATTCCCAAAAGAGGGGAAGGATGTAACACCCCAGGTAAATAAAGAGTATGAAATTTTCACATTTATCCATATTTGTGAATAAAATATTAATATAACTTTAAAGTGGATGCTATGCTTGATGGCGTACCCAACACGCAACAACGAGTTTCTTGGAAATCTTACGTTGCACTCTAATAATAAAATAATATTATTTTAAATGGTAGTTAACGCCTAGCTGTTGTGATGGAAGGAATGAATATAACTAACTAAAAAAATATTATATATGTTTGTCATATATTTTTACTTTTTACAATAAATGTTAGGGGATTAAAAATGCGAATGAATCCAATTTTAAGCGTAAACATTCTAATATTCTTTAAAAGGTCGATTAACCACCTTTTGATGGAGAACCTCTTTTAAATCCACTTTTTGACAATTTTATGTGTCATATTTGACAAAATAAAATTCTTCTTTAGAATCGGGACATCAAAATTTACTTTGTGTAAATTTTTGGTATTTTTCCGAAAAAGTTCAATTTTTAATGAATAGTGAAAAATGTTGTATTTTAATTCAAAACCTCTTTTTAATCTAATTTATTTATATGATTATATTATCTTTTGAATTGGTTTTAAAGTGAAATTAGAATATATTTTTACCATTTAATCCAATAATGGTTGTTGGAATTAATTTCACTTTGAAATTGGACTTAAACTAGTGTCAATCTTTTGATACTTATTGTTTCAAAAAAACACGCTATTTTCTCTGACAGTGGGAATTAATTATTAAATTAATTAATACAACTTATATGTTTTGAATTTTTTAAAATAGACATCATTTTTGAATTCGGAATATCAAATATAGCTTAGAGTGAATTTTTGGTAATTTTCTGAAAAACTTCAATTTTTGATGAATAGTGAAACCACTAAGTGGTACTTATAAAAACCGATTTTCCGTTTAAATGAAAATTTTCCATCTTTGTGTTTTGAATTTCAAAAATCTGACATACATGGTTTTTATTAAGAAGTAAAATGTGGTTCAATGGGATTAAAATAATTTTTTTTGTGAATAGTAACTTATTAAGTTTTTAATCGCGATTAGAGGTAATTAGTGTAGTTTAAGGCAAGAATAATGTTTTAATAAAATGAAATGAACTAGACACATGTACTACCCTCATTGGATGTGTCATGGCCGACCAATAAAATCCATGGGTCAACTTGGGGACCCCATGGAGCCACTTTGTTTGGAAAATGACATAAATACATTTTTAATTAATGTTAAAGTAAAAATGAGACAAACATGAGATGTTTTACTAAAACAATTTTTACATGGGGTTATACAAGTCAGAATTTTGACTATAAATATTCATTAGAAAGATAAAACGATTTCCTACATCATAGTATTTGTTTTATAATTTTTAGACATTAAATAAATTAAATTAGTTATGACATCATGATGATGCATCGATGACCTCTTTATTTAACGTTTTAAATAAAATGGAATCATAATGTAAAATCTAAGACCTACACATGTCCAAAACCTATTGGATGAGTGTATTTCTAACAATTATCACCTTATCCGCGAAACACATCAATGTGGGACCATTAAAATCCGAAACACATTCTAAAATAATGTAACATTTCTTTACTTTCCAAGAGTGCCCCTCCTCTCCTCTTATAAAAGGCCCCCACCTCTACCTCCTTACCCACACTTCCAAAGCCTTTGGATTGGCCAAACCCTGCCCATTTTGTCTATCCACATCCCTCTATAACTCCTTTAGGCCTCACATTGGGCATAAGTCTTCCCAAGGAATCCTTTGAGCTCAAACAAAAGGGACTTTTGTTTTATTTTGCTTCTCCAACCCCCTAAACTCTTTTTATTAATTTATTCTGTAACAAATACATTATCTTAAATATACTAGGATGTTGTTATAAGAAGGATTCGAGCTACACATACACACACCTACATCTAATGGTTAAAGAACATACTGTTTCTGTGGATGGCGAATTTCTGCCTCACTAAACGACGATTGTTCAACATTCTTCTAACACCTTCAAAGGTGGACATTAAGATGAAAATATATTTATATATGATATATAATATGTTTATGTTTTACTTAAGCTTATGTATTTTTCATTTATGTCATACCTTTATGGTTTCCATTATGGGTAAACGCGATATATTCATTTAAGGAAGTGTGGACTACTGCCCCCTCAAAGTGATTCGATTCGTTAATACCATATGTGGAACGTATAAAGGATATATTTCATGATATTATATATTATAACATACTGGAATTAAAATACTATTATATATAATTATTTTTTAATTCCATTAAATATGAAATAAAAATGGAAGTAGCGTTCATGCGTACGTACGGCTTACCATCTCCATGAACGGTACATTTCATTTCTTATCTCAAAATGTTATGTACTATTATAAGTACATATATATAATGGATATATATGTAATATATTACATATAAATGATGGATATCATTATGGAATTATAACATATATATATATATATCTCATTTTGTTTTAATTCCATTAATATAACAAAAAATGAAAGTAGCATTCATGCGTACGTTCGACCTACCGTCTCCATGAACGATGCTTTTAATTTTTATCTCCAAATTCTATGTAATAGTATAAAATTAATATATACTGTATATATATGATATTTAAAACATCAATACTATTCTAGATATGATGTACCTATAACTACATGGAAAATTATTTTCCAACAAGTTCAATTTTTGACTCACGTACCAAACATCGACAAAAACGTCTGATATGAACTCATATTACTAACCAATTATTATAACATTAAAATATGTGATATTAACTGAATAATAATCTTTATAGGAGGTCCTTAAGAAATTATAAATTGAACGAAGTTTATTATTCAGGAATATAAAGAAACGAACAAGACAAGTTGGACTTGAGGTAAGGGATCCTACTCCTCTCTTTCTTTTTAAGTACACTCTTTTATGTCATTCCTTTTAAAGCTCATCTTTCTTGTTATTGGGATATTATTTTATATTACTCTTACTATAATTTTTATGTTCATATGATGAGAGACCCTATTATCTCTCATCAATCCATTTTGGAAGTTTTGAGTGGTGCCGTTAGGCTGCCGAATTTTCGTAAGAGATCTAACATCTCTCTTTCTTTTTAAGTACTCTCATTTATGTCACTTCTTTTAAGCTCCTCTGCGTTATTTTGGGGGATGTTATTTTATATTCCTCTTCCGGTAAACTTTATGTTAATATTATGAGAGAACCTATTTGATCCCATCAATCCATTTTTGTATGTTTTAAGTGGCGCTGTTAGGCTGCCGAGTTTTCGTAAGGGATTTTTCATCTCACTTTTATTCCTATGAGATTTATGCTAAATTTTCCACAATTTCCTTTGAGTGGTGTATGTACTGCCCATTATTTTACTCATTGTGTAATATACTTTAATTTATGAGTATTTACATCAATGTTGTGTTGTCCTTATTTCACGGGGTGTATGTTTCGAAAGATACCCATGTCGATAAGGGAACCTTTCACCCTCCTCTTTTTAAAAAGATTCTTTTGTTATGTCTTCTAATTCACATACTATTATGTTGGGATATGTTCTTATATATCCTTATTGATTTAAATTTTATTTCCATGTTATGAGATACCCTTTTTATCTCTCATCAACTCATTTTATGAATTTTGTAGTGACGTCGTTAGGCTGTCAAATTTTTGCAAGGGAACTTATTAACCCAAATTTGATTGTTTGGGATAAACTTGTACTCCTTGAATATGTCGTTCTATGAATATGTGTGAATAACCTTTGATTGTTTTACACTTAATATCCACTTATATTTGGTGTATTCGTTTGTCACACATAATTATGTAATTGATTTATCCTTAAACCAAGGATACCATCTTTGTAAGAGACTTTGTCTCAATCTCCTTTAATTGAGGCATATTTTGTTTTATACACAACTTTCTTTTATATGGCGTATAAACCCCTTTTACTTTTACATTTATCCAAAATGAATCTTTTTTATATGAATCACTTTACAAAATGACAATAGGGAATGTTTTTGTCATACGTATGCGGAGACAATGACTTCTCCGCCGCCGTGACCATTATTTGAGTTCCGACTTCCTCTACAAGCCATACCTTATTTTTAAAAGAAAAATAAATACCATGTTTTACTTTTCTTTTATTTTGGTATTGAAAATGGTTTTCATAAGGTTTTTTATATCAATGTGTTTTATTGATATCTTGTGATTGAAATGTAGAAATGTTATGTTTTCTTTATGCATGTATTATGTGGTACGATTATGTTATGGTTTTTGGGCATTGTTATGAAGATGGGTAGTTCCGTGATAAACTAAGGGCGGGTGAGCCTGATATAGCTCTCCAATGCATTGGGTAACATGAAGGAGTGAAACGTTATGGTTTCTCCGAAGAGATTTAGGGAATATACAGTGGTGGGCATTCCAAACGCAACCAAGAGGGTTACTCCCTACGTAAGAATGTTATGAATGCCTCAAGTTACCTTTTATGTCTTATGATTTCTATGTTTTATTCATGATTTGATGAGGTATGTTAAAGTGCCTATGTTTTATGGGTAAAGTATGATTTCATTCTTATGTATATATGAACTCATGTTTCCTTTCTATATTTTTATAACCCTTACTGAGATTTTTATGCTCATCCCAAGTTTTTGAAATGTTTTCCACAGGTTAAGGGAAAGGTACCTGATATGATGATAGTGTCAAGGAAGTGTCAAGAAAGAATCCATGTTTTATTTTAAATATGTTTCCATTGATGGGAAAAAATGAATACTACCTTTTATGTAAACACTTTGTTTAAATGTGGAATATAATGTAAGTTTTATGATCTAATTATCTAAAACTCTAAACCTGATAAGATCCTCAATGTGTAATCTTGTAATAACTCAAGATTAAGTAAGGTTTAAGGCTGGGGCCTTATATTAATGATGCATTCCACATATCCTTATTGATGAAGTATATATATTAACTTTCACATATACTGAATGTAAATGTGGCACAACTTTAGAATGATCCTTTATATAAGGAAAAAACAATGGAGATTCTAGATCGACAGGATAAAGTGTTATGGAACAAGACCACTGACATGATCAAAGTTTTATAGTGAAACCATAAGTTTAATGAAGCAATGTTGTGAGATAAGGATTTAATGAGGCAGATACATCCTCATTTTTTTCATTAGAGTAAAAAATAGATGTTAAAATTCATTATAATGGGGTTATAATAATAAAACCCATTTTTTTGAAAAATATTTACCATTAAAATAAATTTTATGTATCTGATAGCTTTATTTAAACACCACACCGAGCTTATACAAATCATGATATATTTTATTATTAAAAGTGACAATTATAACATAGACATTAAATTTAAGGGTATGGATAGGAGTAAATGCATTAAAAAATATATGTATAAGGGGATTCCTTAATACAAGTGTATTGATTTATTTTTTAGAAACAAGTGATCAAAGAATAAAATCATATAAGACATAATTTTTTAACAGTTCGATTTTATATATATTGTGTTTTTATCTAAATAAAATATATTAAACACCACTGATTAATGATTAATTATATTTATAATTTATATAAACAATGTAATACATATATTATTAATAGGTTTGAAATAGATATTTTTCAGAAAACCATTTTTACTGTGAACAATGTATTTTTTTCTTAATAAATTCAATTAATCAATTTTAATTAATGAATTTAATAAAATTCATAAATATTATAGTTCATAAAATATGTTAAAATTAAATTAATGGATGTTATTATCCATGTAATTGGAATAAAATTATTTTTATGCTAAAAAATACATTTTTTATAAAAATAGTTTTCGTGCATTTTGTCTGTGGATTTTAGAATTAATTTCTTCCATGTTTAGAAAATTAATCTAATATAATGTATTAAATATTTTCAATTATCATTTAAAAATTTGTTATATGATAAATTTATTTATTCATAATAAATATTTATCATGGTAAAAATTAATTTATCATGGTAAAGGAAAAAATGGGTTTAAATTGGTTAAACTAAGGGACAAGGCATCTAATACCAAAAAACGTTATCATTTTAAGATTGGTTGTGTACATTTCAACCTCCCATAAACTTGTATTCATAATTTTTCTATTTTGTGCCACTTTCACTTAAGAATAATATTAATTATATTGAAAGGATTTAAATATTTATAAGGGTGTCACCCCCACACTTATAAAATGGAATCTCATATCATCAATTCTTTACATAGTTTTAGTATCTTTGATTAACCAATATATGAAAAAATAACCTACCCAATATCCTCACAAAGACTTATAATTTATAGTCTCTCTAAAATACCAAACCAAGAATGATTAAGGAGTAAGACAAAAGCAGATACCAGAGGGAGAGGTAATCTTCTTAACCGAGCTCTTTCAAGTGTATTTATTCATCTAAATCCTCTAAATATCCTATAATCACATTAAAATAAAAAAATTAGTATCATTACCATAACAAATTGTTTTCATATTAATGTTACAATAATTGAAAATATTTTTCCATTAATGGAAATTGAAAATATCACCCATGCATAAGTACACACTAATATCTAGATGAAGCGATCTATTTTCATTTTCATCACCACATTTTAGGGTTGTTTATGTAGATTTATTGAATATATCTGATATTTATGATATAATTGAGATTTTATAAAGTTAAATTATTCATTATATTTATTTATTTCCATCCATTAAAAAATGAAATCATCACTCGTGCTTATGTGTGGACTACCACCTTCATGAAGTGATGTAATGAATTTTTCAATACCAAGCTATATTTATTGTAACACCCCAAGATTTAATAGTACGTTATTTCTTAAAAGTGATTCAATAACTTGCACTACATGCAACACCGAGTTCAAGCGCACCACAACTTACCAAACTAGCCATTCAAAAGAGATTTTGAATTATGTTAACTGAATTTTAATCTTTATATAATCCTTATAATTTTAGAATCTATATTATGAGTTTCTTAGACATAATTTAATAACTAATTCCTTTTTTCAGATAAAAGAAGTATTTTTCAAAAAATGGACTTTTACCACCTTGTAATGGTGAACCCTTGTTAAATCCAATAATTGAAACTTTTATGTATTCAATTTGACAAAATAAACTTCTTCTTTAGAATAGGTATATAATAATTTAGTTTCAATAATCTTTTGGTGTTTTCCTGATAACTTTCATATTTGGGTGAATAGTGAAAAATACTATATTTTAACTGAAAACAACTTTTTTAGTCAAAATAATTTGTAGTGTTAAATTATAAATTTTAATGGTTTGGTAGTAAAAATAGATTATATTTTTACCATTTAATCCAATTTTGGTCATTGTAAGTAATTTAACTTTGAAATTGGACATAAACAATTGTCAATCTTTTGATAGTTATTATTTCTAAAAAAATACTCCTTTTGGTTTTGACAATGGGAATTAGTTTTAAATAAATAAATTCAACTTCTATGTTTTAAAATTGGTAAAATAGACTTAATTTGTGAATTTGGAATATCAAAATTAGCTTAGGGTTAATTTTTGGTATTTTTCTGAAAACATTCAATTTTTGATGAATAGTGAAAAACACTAAGTTATTGTTTAAAACCGATTTTTTATTTAAATATTTATTTATTTTATTTAAATTTATTTTAGGTCAAAATTGATACATAATAACTATATATGTTCAATTTAAAT
Source organism: Viscum album (assembly GCA_963277665.1). Taxonomy (NCBI): domain Eukaryota; kingdom Viridiplantae; phylum Streptophyta; class Magnoliopsida; order Santalales; family Viscaceae; genus Viscum; species Viscum album. The sequence continues at coordinate 1,783,792,977 of OY728157.1, forward strand.
CATTGGAGTCATTTTTTAATAATATTATATGTATGAAATTTCATTGAACTTTTCATCGTCTTTTACCCACATCCTAGGAGAATTTTCAAATTCGCATGAAACATAATTTTACCACTTCTGTGAGTGGAATTTCAAAAATCTGAGAGACACAATTGATATTAGTAAAAAAATGTTGTTCAATAAGAAGAAAATAATTTTTGGTGAATAATAGTTTTTTTACTTTTACTTACCACATTTGAAAGTAAAAAGGGTAATTAAGGGTAAAAATGATATTATTCTTACCCTAATACATGCCCTAATTCTATTGGATAAGTGTAATTCGACCAAAAACAACCTTATTAATAAAATATAATCCTTTAGATCCACTTGAATTAGATTAGGAGATTTATTATTATTTAATTCAAAGAAGAGTTAAAAGAGTTAAAATCAATGTTTAATAAATAATACATTTTTAATATATGGTTATAAATAAGATAAATTAGAGTATAAATATTCATTAAAAATCGAAATAGATTTAATAAAAAATGTTATTTTATTTATAATTCTTAGTCATTATATAATTAAATTTTATTATGACACAATGATGATGCAGTAATTACCGTATTAATGAAAGATTAAATTAATTGATATTATAAATATCCAAAAAAATGTAATTTGAGAGTTTGTATAAATTCCACAAATTTTCTAGGTTAATAAAACTTGTTATGATTTATTAAATGAATTCAGTTCTAATTAATAAAATTTTAGGACTTTAACAAAAATTAATTATTAAATAGTTTCAAAATTGACATAAAATAATTTTTAAAACAAATATTATATTATTAATTGATATAATATTTCTAAAAATCTAATATTAGGAAAAAAACTTATATAATGATAGATATATAATTAATGAACCACTTGGGGTTCTCTTGTAAGTTTATAGTATGTTTATTAACCACATAATATAAAAATACAAAGAAACATGGTAAATGTGAAACTAATTAACTAAGAGTTAAATCTAAAAGATAAGGTTAATATAGTGACCCAAACCTGTCTAAAACCTATTGTTTGAGTGGAATGCGATCCATACTCACCTTAGTCTCGAAATAAATAAATTTTGAGCCATTCTAAACCGAATATTAAATTATTACAAAATAATATTTTAAGTTTTTCCTAAGGTGCCCCTCACCCATCTTATAAAACAGCACTTAACCTTCTCTCAAATTCACACCTCCAAAGCCATTTGGCTCAGTCAAACCCTGTCCAAATATCCTAACAACTATACTAAATTTATCATAGAGGACTTACTGTGGTCAGAAATCCAACCTAAGAATACCTTTTTATCAAATAAAAAGGAAGAACCTGAAGAACATGTAGTGATTTCACCACCCTTTTTCAAGTTCTCTTATTCTTCCACTTACTCTTTCTTTGTTGTTTCCATTCTAAAATAATAAATCCATTATATTCTATATACTATGATGTTATTATAAATATGGCACAACTATATTCATTATTCTATCCATCTTATGAATGATAATGTCACCATGCACGCGTACGTACGGCTTACCGTCTACACGTCGTGGTGTAATTGTTATTCAATACATTATTATTTGGATAGGCATAATAATGATGTTTAATTAATGTAAATAATAAATATAACATGTTAATGATTCTATATATATGATATAAAATCTATTTACATACTATTTTAAATAAAATAATGATATTATCACTCGTGTGTACGTACAGATTAACATCTCCACGACGCGATGAGATTCATTTCCATGTTCACCATTCAACGATGATTATAAAAATATATATTATAAATAATTATGTAATATATGAAATAATGATGCTACTGGAGATATATATATGTGTGTGTGTGTGTGTGTTTGTGTGTATGTAGGTATGTACTTACATATAGCTTATTCACTTACTTCCGTTCAATACGATATGAAAACAGAAACAATGTTTAAGCGTACGTACGACCTACCGTCTCCATAAACAGTGCCTTCCATTTCATAGATACAACTATTATAAATATTTATATTCTAAATATATATGATATACAAATCAAGGTTTATATTCTAGAATCATTTAAATCATGATCTAAATGATACAATCAATAATAACAAGTTAAAACACATACGCTAAAGACATCAATTATTACCCAAAATGTTAATTTAACATAGAAATAATTATTAAATGGGTATTATAAAGTAATAAATAAATCATGTATGATATAATAAATATGAATATGGTCCTGGTATAATTTAATAACATACTATGGTCATTATACAGGAGGTTAAATTTACCCTTAACCAAAGGAAAGTGCAAGGTAAGGGTTAATTTTACAATCTCTTTATTATCCGAGGTTGTTTTTACGTAAGTATCTACTGAGAAATATTTATTATCCATGTCCATGTTTCATAAAATAGTTTTCAAAGGAATTATTTTTAAGGTACTTTTTACTAAAACATCATTTTAAATGTTTTAAAGATTTATTCTTCTAAACTATTCTCATTAATGTCCATGTTTTCAATTGGTTTTAAAGATTTATTTAAATGGACATGAATATTTCATAATGTAAATTACTTCTAGAAGTTTCAAAGTGGTATGGGACACTTTGAATCAAAAATTTCATTAAATGTATTCCTTTCTAAATTGTGTTACTTTTAAATTTTTTCATCAAAAAGGGATATTTCTCTCAAAGAGTTTTACAAATCATTTTCATCTTTGTAAAAAACATTTAATGGATTTTAAACTTGTTTGAAGTTGATTAATTATGTTACAAATCTTCCCTATTTTATTGAAGGTTTTGTGAAATTTTTGACTGTGGATGTGTTATTTTTATACCAATCATGGTTTATGGGCAGAGTATTAACATTTCGTATGCCAGTTTTAATATGAATGTTTTGGTTATGTTTAAACATTTTAATATGAGGAATGAATTGGACATAGTAAGTGATGGGTGGAGCCTGCTATAGCTCCTTGATGCATCATTAGGTCTCATGAGACAAACTAGTGTCTTGGCACAAGGCCTTGACAAAATCTTTTTTGTATTCTTGGCACAAGGCCTTGACTATGTGGTTATGGAAGTCTAGCATTATGCATTCCATCATAATGAAAGTGGCTATTGATATTGAATGTGATTATTCAACTAGTAGAATATCCATGTGAATAAGTAAATGGTATTATTTTATCGTATCTTTTCCATATTATGCTGAAGTGTATGTTTAAAAGGCTTTTGTTTTAGTCTTATACATTGCCTTAAATTTTTATGGTTATTTATGAAAGTTTCTGCTATATTGTTATCCTTATTGAGGATCTGAGCTCACCCCTTTCTATGTTTTAATTTTCTCAGTATTCCAAGAAGTTTATTATGATTGATAAACGGGGTTAAGCTAGGGGATTAATGGTGTTCTAAAAGGACTATTTATGTTGTGTTTTATTTTCTAATGTGTAATGTAACGTAAATGTATATAATCTATTCTCCACGACTGCTAAACTGGTCAGTCTTTCGGGACTTGATTCCTTGTAATCATGACAATGTATTAAAACAATACACCGACTCTGGGTAACTGGGGTCGGGGTGTTACTGTTGGTATCAGAGAAAGTTTATCAACAACCTTGGAAATAGATTTAGTTAAACTCTAATTAGAGAACATTACCCTAAGATAGAGTTTGAATATTAATATAGAAGAACTTCATAGAATTTTGATACTGTAGATATTCTTTGAGTTTTCCAAGAAATAAATCCCTTTCTGGATATGAGCATGTAGAGGCGACTCTGGCACAAATGTACCTAGGGGTAAAACCCGAAAACACCTCTTTGATCTAGACTCGAACGAGAACTTGTGTACAAAAAACGGGCCTTGTTGCACTCTTGGTTACGACACTCTCGGGGGATATGCTTAGGATAATTTTCATTTACATTACAAGCCATTATGAAGGATTTGGGAGTAAATACATCCTCAAAGAAAACATTTTTATGATTACTGATTATATCCATAAACTCTTCAATTTACATTACGAATTTTACAAGTTTGGAATTATGAATTGAGATTCATAAACTGACCTAATTTATGCCATTGTTCTGAAATGGTGCCCAGTAGAAGGAATGATAACTCCAGCAATACTATGATCTAAAGAGTAAGAAGGATCCTATATTTCATGGTATTAAGACAGTATTTAAAAGGGAAATATTCTCACATGTATTATCATCATATGAAGAAATAGTATCATGTGTTAATAAGATAAGTAAATAATTCTCTGAGTTCTATGGATTTGAAGGGATGTAAGAGATGAAAAGGATGTAGGAGAGAAAGATGGATAAAGGGAAGAAGGGAAAAAAGGATTTTCCCATATGTAATAACTGTGGAAAGAATCTCCTTGGTAAATTATTGAATGGAATGGTAGATTGTTAAAAGTGTGGAGAAAAAGGACACCAAGTACGTGATTACAAGGGTAATAAAAAGGTTTCAAATGTACAATGATTCATCAGCAAGGAGTTGAGACAATACACAAATCAATGTCCAAATAATCAGAGTATTCCCCAAATGATGCTATTGGATAATAATCAAGATATGATACTACCACAGATGAAGAGGAATGATTAGTGTTTTTAAGTTGTTATTAAAGAATTATGTCATTTCAGTGTTGTATCGATGATATACCAGTTATATGAATTATGGAAATAAATAAGGATTGTACTGCAGTACTATTTCATTGATGATTTGAGATTATATGGTCCTATGAAAAGTGACTCAACAATAAGTTAAACTTTTTGGAAAATACATCGTTGGAGGAAAGATAATCCTAAATATGATCCTGATACTGAGGTAGTCATTTTGGAATATGAGATGGTTGATTTGGATAAATTATATTGGATATTCTTGACTATCTTGGAACTGATTAATGGTTGGTTTATTTCATCATTGTTGGAGTATTAAAAAAATTTGGATATAAAGAATATATCTAGTATTCTATAAGGAATAAGAGATAATGAATGTAATAAATAAGGTTTTGTGGTAATTTAGGGTGTTACCATGTTTTAAAATAATACATGATGATTGTGTTCAAATGATATTACATGGCAAAAAGAATCTTCATTGTATTTAACTTCCCTATAAATTTTAGACTGTGAGTTTGGATATAAGTATTTTTGATAAGTATAAAGGTTGGAATGGATTAAGTTTGAAATTGGATACTATTTTTAGGGTTATTTTTGGATTGATATAAAAAGGACAACACGTAGACCGTGTGAGAATCTGTCGCATCAGAAAAAGCTGTGGGAATCGAACCCACAACCATAGTGATATTGGGATTTATCTCCTACCACTGGACTACGTGAAGTCCCTAGATTGTATGATGTAGTTTTTTTAAAGCGTCTGATAGGTGAATTATAAAATCATAATTTTTGGAATCCTATATGAATAGGATAAATAGAATATTTTTTAAGTTCTATTATCTTTTACAGTAAAAGATGAGTTTGTGGTAGAAATTAGTTAAAAGATGGAACTATACTTATCAAGTATGTATTATTTTTATTCTCTTATTCTATGAAGAAATTAATTCTTAAACTTTAGGTAAGGGACCTTAAAACTAAAAATTTGTTATCCTAATACCTTATGTTTTATTGAACCAATGATATTTTAAATCATCATAGATTGATGGATTTGAGGCCCTCAATTCTACTATTATTTGTAACTGATGTCTTCAATCACTCCCTATAAATATTTAGATTTTTCCTCTAATTATGTGTCTCTAATTGCGACCAATGTTCTTTTAATCGAGATCATAATTTGGTGGTGACTTTTTCATTCCCCCTTTCCTATTATTAAGACTAAATTTTATTAACCCAATTTCCGATGTTGGTTTTCCCACAAAGGTATTTTCTATTTTCAACATTTTATTTTCGAAGAACAGTTCCAAATTGCGAGGATGCAATTTATTGATGTAGGGAAGAATGTAACACCCCATCATTTCACTGTACGTTATTTCTTCAAAGTAATTCAATAACTTTCACTACACGCAACACCGAGTTCAAGCACACCACAACTTACCAAACTAGCCATTCAAAAGCGGTTATGAATAGTATTAACTGAATTTTGAACTTTATACAATCCTTATAATTTTAGAATCCATATTATGAGTTTCATAGATATAATGTAAGAACTAATTCCTTTTTTTCAGATAAAAGAATTATTTTCCAAAAAATGCACTTTTACCACCTTGTAATGGTGGACCCTTGTTAAATACAATATTTGAAACTCTTATATATTCAATTTGACAGAATAAAATTCCTCTTTAGAATCAGGACATAAGAATTTAGTTTCAATTTTTTTTGGTGTTTTTCTAATAAATTTCAAATTTGGGTGAATTGTGAAAAATACTATATTTTAACTGAAAACAACATTTTTAATCAAAATAATTTGTTGTGTTAAATTTTAAATTTTAATTGTTTGGAAGTATAAATAGATTTTATTTTTACCATTTAATCCAATGCTGGTCATTGTAAGTAATTTCACATTGAAATTGGACATAAACAAGTGTTAATCTTTTGATAATTATGATTTCTTAAAAAATACTTCTTTTGGTTTTGAGAACGGAAATTAATTTTAAATAAATAATTGAAATTTATATGTTTTGAATTTCATAAAATATACTTCATTTTTTAATTCAGAATATCAAAATTAGCATAGGGTGAATTTTTGGTTTTTTTCTAAAAACTTTCAATTTTTTATAAATAGTGAAAAACACTAAGTTATTGTTTAAAATAAAATTTTTAATATAAATAATTTTTTATTTTATTTAAATTTGTTTTAGGTCAAAATTGATACCTAATACCTATATATTTTCAATGTAATTCATTGGAAAAGTTTTTAATAATATTAGATATATAAAATTTCATTGAACTTTTCACCGTCTTTTACCCACCTCCTATGAGAATTTGCAAATTTGCATAAAACTTAATTTTACCGCTTATGTGAGTGGAATTTCAAAAATATGAGAGAAAAGGTTGATATCAGTTAGAAAAATGTGGTTCAATAAGATAAAAATAATTTTTGGTGAATAGTAACTTTTTACTTTTATTTACCACGGTTAAAAGTAAAAAGGGTGATTAAGGGTAAAAATGATATTATTCTTACCCTAACACATGCCCTAATTTTATTGTAAACGTGTAATTCGACCAAAAACAACTTTAAGAATAAAATATGATCCTTTAGGTCCACTTGGATTAGATTAGGACATTTATTATTATTTAATTCAAAGAAGAGTTAAAAGAGTTAAAATCAATATTTAATAACGAATTTTTTTTAATATAGGGTTATACATAAGATAAATTAGACTATAAATAGTTATTAGAAATATAAAAATATTTCCTACATAATGGTATTTTATTTATAATTTTTAGACATTAAATAATTAAATTTATTTATGACACAATGATGATGTAGTAATTACCGTATTAATGAAAGATTAAAATAGTTGACATTATAAATATCCAAATAAATTTAATTTGAGACTTATTAAAAATTAGAATAATTTTATAGGTTAATATGACATGTTAGAATTTATTAAATAAATTTATTTATAATTAATAAAGTTGTTAAGACTTTAACAAAAATCAATTATTAAATACTTCCAAAATTGACATAAAATAATTTTTTAAACAAATATTATATTATTAATTGATATAATATTCCTAAAAATCTAAGATTCGGCCAAATTACTTATATAATGATATATATATCATTAATGAACCAGTTGGGGTTCTATCAGTAGATTATAGTAAGTTTATTAACCATATAATATAAAAATACAAAGAGACATGGTAAATGTCAAACTAATTAACTAGGAGTTAAATATAAGTGATAGTGTTAATATAGTGACTCAAACCTATCTAAAACCTATTGGTTTAGTGTATTTAGACCCATACTCAGCTTATCCAGGAAATAAATAAATTTGGATCCATTATGAACCGAATATGAATTTATTATAAAATAATATTTTAAGTTTTTCTGAAGGTGCCCCTCACCCCTCTTATAAAAGGGAACTTCCCCTTCTCTAAAATTCACACCTCCAAAGCCATTTGGATCGGCCAAAACCTTCCCTAATATCCTACCAACAACCCTACCTTCATCCAAGAGGCCTTCATTTTGTCAGAAAGCCAAACTAAGGAGCCGTTTTGATCAAATCAAAAGGAAGAACCCGAAGAAGAGGTAATGATTTCACCACCATCTTTCAAGTTCTCTTATTCTTCCACTTACTCTTTCCTTGTTGTTTCCATTCTAAAATAATAAATCCAGTATCTTCTATATACTTTGATGTTATTATAAATATGGAACAACTATATTCATTATTCTATCCATCTTATGAATGATAATGTCACCATGCGTGCGTACGTACGGTTTACCATCTCCACATCGTGGTGTAATTGTAATTCAATACATTTTTATTTGGATGGGTATAATAATGATGTATAATTGATGTAAATAATAAATATAATATTTTAATGATTCTGTATATATGATATAATATCTATTTTCATTTTATTTTAAATCAAAATAATGATATTATCGCTCGTGCGTACGTACGGAATAACTTCTCCACAACGCGATTAGATTCATTTCCATGTTCATCATTCAACGATGATTATAAAAATATATATTATAAATAAGTATGTATATATGAAATAATTATACTACTAGAGATATATAAATATATATATGTATGTACTTACATATACCTTATTCACTTACTTCTGTTCAATGCGATATGAAAACGGAAACGGCGTTTATGCGTACGTACGACCTACCGTCTCTATAAACGGTGCCTTCCATTTCATAAATACATGTATTATAAATATTTATATTATAAATATATATGATATATAAATTACGTTTTATATTCTGTAATCATTTAAATCATTATCTAAAGATATGATCAAGAATAACAAGTTAAAAAACATACGATAAAGAAAGCGATTATTACCCAAAATGTTAATTTAACATGGAAATCATTCTTAAATGGTTAGTATAAAGTCATAAATGAATCATGTATGATTTAATAACTATCAATATGGTTCTTTTATAATTTAATAACATACTATTGTCATTATACAAGAGGTTAATCTTACCCTTGACCAAAGGAAAGTGGAAGGTAAGGGTTAATTTCACAATCTCTTTATTTTACGAGGTTGTTTTTACGTAAGTATATACAGGTACATATTTATTATCCATGTCCATGTTTAATAAAATAGTTTCTAAAGGGTTTATTTTTAAGGGACATTTTACTAAAACACCATTTTAAATGTTTTAAAGATTTATTTTTCAAATCCATTCTCATTATTGTCCATGTTTTCAGATGGTTTTAAGGATTTATATAAATGGACATGAATGTTTTATAAATTTAATTATTTTATAAAGTTTCAAAGTGGTATAGGACACTTTGATTCAAAAATGTCTTTAAATGTCTTCCTTTTTAAATTGTGAGACTTTTAAATGTTTTCATGAAAAATGTATTTTTCTCTCAAAGAGTTTTACAAATCATTCTCATCTATGTAAAAATCCTTTAATGGATTTTAAACTTGTTTGAAGTTTATTTATTATGATACAAATCTTCCATATTGTATTGAAGGTTTTGTGATATGTTTTACTGTGGATGTGTTATTTTTATACCATTCTTGGTTTATGGGCAGAGTATTGAAATTTCGTATGCTAGTTTTAATACGAATGTTTATGTTATGTTTACAACTTTTCATATAAGGAATGCATTGGACTTAGTAAGTGATGGGTGGAGCCCGCTATAGCTCCTCGATTCATTGGTAGGTATCATGAGACAAAATAGTGTCTAGACACAAGGCCTTGAAAAAATATTATTTTTATTCTTGGCACAAGGCCTTGACTATGTGGTTATTAAAATATGGAATTATGCATTCCATCATAGTGAAAGTGGCTGTTGATATTGCATGTGATTATTCGACTAGTATAATATCCATGTGAATAAGTAAATGGAATTATTTTATTGTATCTTTGCCATATTATAGTGAAGTTTAAGTTTAAAAGGCTTTTGTTTTAGTCTTATACATTGCCTTAAATTTTTATGCTTATTTATGAAAGTTTTTGCTATATTGTTATCCTTACTGAGTATCTGAGCTCACCCCTTTATATGTTTTAATTTTCTCAGGATTCCAAGAAGTGTATTATGATTGATAAACAAGGTTAAGATAGGGGATTAATGGTGTTATCAAAGGATCATTTATATTGTGTTTTATTTTCTAATGTGTAATGTAACGTTCATGTATGTAATCTATTATCCAAGATTGCTAAACTGATCGGTCTTTCGGGACTTGATTCCTTATAATCATGCCAATGTATTAAAATAATGCACCGACTCTGGGTAACTGGGGTCTGGGCGTTAAATTGATGGTTATAGAAAGTGTATGTAATGAAAAAAATATTATATTTATGATATTATTAAGAGTATGGAGATTATTAAACTATAAAAAAGGTGAAATGACTAGAATTATTGAAATGAAACAAGTATAGGAAAATTAATAGTTTACACACAAAATGATTATTTGAATGAAGAATTATTAATGGATGGGTAATTGGTAATTATAAAGGAATTGTATATAGTAAATTAAGTAAGACTATAGTTTTTTATGAATTTGTAATAAATATAAATTTATTATATAGGAGGTTAGAGTCTGTAAAAATAAAGTCAAGACTTGAGGTAAGGTTTTATGTTGCAATCTCATTTTTAGTGAGGATTTTACATGTTTAAATTTACTTTGGAGAAATAATATAATAAATCTATCTTAAAACCCATAAATTTTCTTATTAAACATTTATTTTTTGGATTATTATGTTTTAGTACCATTTCAGTATCTTTGTGAATCAAAAGACCGAACAAATATTTTTAAGAAGAAATGGCCTTATTTTTCCATTTAGGTAAGTAATATTTTTCTTCCATATAAATGATCTTCAAATTGTGTTATAGAATTTTTTAACTATGAATACATGAATGATAAAATAATTTTATACAAAAGTTGAATTTATTTACAAATTATTAAATGTAATCTTTACAAATCTATTCCATACGACACACTTTTTACTTTTTACAAAAGTTAGAAAAGAATGTTTCTTTTTAATGTATATGGAATGAATATATTTTACCAATATCATGTAATTTATTCATAAATAATATTAATTTAATATATAACTTGTTTCTTAATGAAAATAATATTCCCTTTATTTTTTGTATTTTGGTTTTCAAAAGTTACTAAAACAAAAGAATATTTTCCACTTTTTTTGCAAAGAGAATTTTAAATATTTATATATAATTAATTTTTATCTATGTAAACATACATTAAAGATTGTTATGATTAAATATGTATATGATCTAATGATACTAAACACCTTATTTCTCTATTTGTATTATGATTATGAATTATGAAATTTATCATGAAACCCATTTCTATCTATGGGTTAATCATGTGATGGTGGAATAATGAATGTTATGTTTTTGTAACACACATATGTATGATTTTTCATTATATTATAGGGGGTCCATTATATATCTCCAATGCATTGGGTAAAGGTGTTATATCTCATGATACTGTTAATAATTCCTGATCCAATACACTAAGGCATGCTGGTTATAATTTTTGATCCAATACACTATGCGGTGATGGTAATAATTCCTGATCTAATATACTAATGGATGTTGATAATAATGAATGATCAGTTATACTAAGGTATTTTGGTGATATTTTAGGATCCATTATGATATGGGATACTATTTATGATTCCTAATATATTATGTTATGGTATTTTTGTAGTTATTCCTTATATACATTATTATGATTTCTTATAATTATGTTTATACTATATTATAATGTTATTCCATATGGTTATGTTATGTTTTTCATGGTTCATGATAATGGTTTTGTTTTGATACCCATGCTTCACGTTATAAAGAAATTTATTACATGACCCTGAAGTTGTGAGTTATTTTATTATGGGTATGATTTTCTTAGGTTATGAACTTGATTACACTCTCATACCTTTATGCCCATATTATGACCATTTATGATCTTTGAGTGAAATCTTCCATGTTTACCCTTACTGAGAATTTAATCCCACTCTTTCTTATGTTTCAATTTCCTCATGTTATGAAGAAAGGTTTTAAGTATTATATTTCTAAGAAGGGTGTTATGTGAGAATAAATTTATGGGATATGTTTAAATATATTTCATGAAATAAGTTAATTATGTATCTAGTCTCCAAATACAATAAATATTTGTGGTTATTAAGTGTGTATTATTTAGAAAAGTATTGAATATTCACATAAAATTATGTAATAAGTTTGTATGATATTTTTAGGTTTCCTTAGTCAAGACTCAACCAAAATAATAAGATCCACTAGAGTCTAAATCATTGATACAACTAGTAGAAAATTTCCTTGAACTCGTATTACAAGACAATTATTAACGTTATCTCCTGATATAAGAGGAAGGGGTTTTCACCTTGATCAAACTTGTCGCACTTCCATATTGATTTATTGAGGTAGGGATTATCATTTTTCCTCTAATAATTATAAACTAAAAATATTATAGTGATCTCGGACCTATTTACTATTACGAACATATATAACCATCTTCTTCTTTACCACATGATACATTTGTGATGATTACACACAAACTAGCATGCTATTTCACTTCTTCTTGTTCTACCTTCATTATTTTAGGTATTCTATTCCACTCCTCACTCCTTATTCAAACAAAAACACACACACCCTTCTTCCACATTGCGCTCCCTACCTCTTTGATACAACACACAATGCCCTTGTCTTCTCCACTACTCTCTTACTCGCTCTCTTCGATATTCTATATATATTTATTTTTTGTACATACCATATATTTCTACAACAACAAAAAATACATTTTATTCATATATGAAAAATGATCTTTAAATTAAAGTTCAAACCTATAACTTCCTTTAATTTCAATCAAATTCACCTTAATTTATCCCGATTCTTCTTCAGTTACTAGAACATTCTAGGTTATCATGGAATGAATTCATGTATATTTTAGTGTGACAGACTATTATTCCTATAAGTTCTTATTTCCTTAATAGTTTGACACATTTCCTCATGGACTAGGATTTTCTCCCTTTTATCTAGGTCTTCTAGTCGTGATGTTATACCATGAAACACGACACAACACTTATTTATTTTTCAAAATAAATTGGATCATAATTATCATGTTTTCTCATCGTATTTTTATTACTTTTAAAATTGAAAACCCATGCTCTCATCATGGCATGGTAAAAATATTCATGGTGTGGAAATATATTCTTCACAATCTACATAAAAATTTCCTTTGTGATATTAAATCCAAAAATGATCAATTTATGAATTATTTTTTTAAAACTCCTTCCAAATCAGTCATAATTTTCAATAAAACATTATTCCTAAACTCCTTAATAATTTTAGAAACTTCTTGATGTCTTCTATAAAGTATCACTATTTAATTTTGAAGATTGCACATTTTTTTAATGTCTAGAACTCTCTCCATATTATAGAAATGACTCTAATATAATATCAGAATAAATCTTATACATATTTGAAATGAGTCTTGCATGCAACATTTCTGGTCCATCTACTTCAAATTGAATCTTATATATGTAGATTTAGAAAAATTTCCAGAGTTCCTCCAGAGTGAATTTTATGTACCGTCAGAATTAACTTTACATATTGAAGAACATAGAATTATTTTTAGTTAGGTCTATATAATGACCGTTATATATTTTTAAACATTATTCTTATGTATACATGGAAGGTTTTAACCTTTGTCAAATTTTACTCTATTGACTCAAAATTTTGTTTATGTATTGATTAATATGACCATTACATATACAGGGAAACTTTATTACATTTTTAAAATTTCATTCTTCTACACAGAATGACTTTTACATATAGTGTATAACTGATATAATGTATTGAAGGCATGGAAAATTTCTGATTCAATTCTAATAAACTCCAAAACATTTCCAAATAACTATAAAAACCTTCAAAATACTTCCAAGCATTTTCAAACACTAAAAAACATTTAAATATATTTCACCTCACTTAATAAAATTTATTTAATGTGATTATGATTATGATTTATGTATTGGAAACAAAATCCAACACTATAAACATAACCACTCCAATTTTCTAATTTTTCTTAACTAAATAAACTCCATAAATATAATGGATAGTCATTTAACTCTACATCTTATCAAAAAGTACCTAGAATTCAGTAGCCTTCCCAAGGAAAAACAAATTCATCCTCTCACCTACTTTTTATTGGGCTCAACAATCTTTTCAAACATCCCTTAGTCTCAATATTATATTAAATGAAATATAAAAATTTTATACATAAATTTTATTATATAAGGAATTTTACATAATATAAATTTCACATGTTTGATATTAATTAAAAATTGTTAAAATAAATCACCAAATCTCATTTAGAAAACATTTCAATAATTTTTTAAATAAGGCCCATAATTTGGACATTTAAAAATACAAATTATGAAAAATTCAAAATTAAATATAATTTTTTTATATATGGCCTTATTTTTGTAATTTGTAAACATTTTATAAATCACCCATATAATTTCTAAATAAATAAATTATTTCTAAATTATATGGCATACCATATAATTTTAAAAAGGTGTTTTGATATCAACAATTAATATTTATGGGTACTTACTTAATAAATGTTAAATAAACCTTTAAAAATTAATTATAGAAATTTTATAAGAATTTAATTTATAAGGACATTTATAAATTAATAAATATCCAATTTTTTCATTTTTTATAATTTATAAACAATTTATAACTTATATAATCCAATTCATAATTGAATTTCAAGAACACCCTTATATTCTAAGCACCGAGGCTTATGTTTGAATAAACCCATGAAGAGCCCTTAAAATGATGATGATTAAGGTATTGTGTTTATTTTCAATAAATTAACAAAAATTCAAAGAAAATGTAAAATAAGATTAATGAAGTTTAAGGCTTCCTATAGGTGTTCTAGAAGTAAATCACCGGTGTTATATACTCTAGAAAGAGAAAACTATCAAAATTAATCATTATAATAAGAAACATTGGTATATGGCACCAAAATTTATTTTATTTATGATTTGTACCGAAGAATAATAAAACACTATCATCCACATTTTATGTTAAAAAATAAACTATCCGAATATGGAAATCTAGAAGATAAAATCAAGTGCTAATTTAAACTAAATATGTACGTGAGTTGTATTTCTAGAATAATATCACATGAAATATATAGGAATTTTTAATTGTTGTAAATGAGATTAAATGTGTTAGAAGAATGAGGTTGAGATAATTGGAATATGAGGTGATATGAAAAGTTAGGGGTGATATATACGAGAAGGAAAATATTAATATCACAGGAAGAAGGGTAGATTCTACCTAACAAAATAGTGATTTTAATTGAGTTCACCATAAAATAGAGCATCAAAAGAATATTTAAGAATACTGGAAGAAGAAAAAAATTCTCAAACTAGCGAGTAAATTATATTTTTAGAAAATATAGGATGTAAGTACAATAGTACTAAAGGATGTGGAATTGAGGTTTATGAGAATAAAAAACCGATTTTTGTGTGATATTCATATAGTATTTTTCATATCTATGTGAACCATATTGTGATTTGAGCTTACTCGAGGTAAAAGTACATTACATTGGAAGAAGGTGAAAGATACCCATATGCCGAATGATGTTCATCATAGGGATATTGCAGTAACTAATTAGAACAAGAAAGTGCATATACCCCAGTAAGGATTTAATTCACCAAATGTTATTACATGAATTTGAGTGGAGTTATCAATATAATGATTCAGAAGAAGTTATAATGCATCATTGAGTTCACTGGAAGGATATCATTAGGATCATGTCTTGGTCCTCCATATTTTATGATACGATGTTTGAAAATAGCGGTATACAATAAAATAAAAAATTGGGGCACTGTCAGTAGAGATCAACGATGATGTGGGAAGAACATGTAATAGAAGTATGGATTATCTACATAGAAAATGAGATTCACAAAAAAAAATCTGAAACTGCTCTTTTTCACTAGAGTAAAATGAAGTATTATATGATGAGTTTATGTGAGATGTATTTCATTCTTGAAAATGCAGTTATTTGTGAATGTATCATAGGAAGTAGCAATAAAATATGATCATATTAGAAGTTTGAAATGTTTTTGTCATAGAACATGTGTAATTTAAGTGAATCAGGTTATATGAAGATGAAGCTTGATTATATTATAATCACATGGTTGTTTTCTAATCCATATTTAAAACTGCATAGATGTTTGCACCTTATAAAATGAGTGTTGAATCTATTGGAGTAAGAATATTAGAAGAATGATGAGCATATGGAATACATGAATTTATCAGAAAGTGGGAAGTGATTGGGAGAATCACCCAAAGAATAATATGAGAAACTACAATATTATAGAATGTGTTATTTGTATATTTTTTTGAAGGAGAATGAAATCTACCGAGGAAGAGGATTGCATTGATTTTTTAGGAAACTTACCAGAAGCAAAGGATGAAGACCGATTATCAGAATTTTATATGAATTAAAGTATTTAAAAATAGGAGGCTTCCAAAAAGGTAGTGAGATTATCATAAGATATAAAAAATATAATATTTTCATACATTTGAGTGTCCAAAGAATATATAAAACATAGGGAAATGAGTTTACATGAAACTAAAGATTTTTGTGTCCGTCTAATAATAATCATCAACATGTGCATGATGAATTTTTAGCATTCAAGTATTGTGGGTTTATGCAATGTGGAGGTAGAATCAAGGTATAGAAGAATATTAATAAAAGAAAAAGTTTGTTATCTATTTTCTTCAAATTTTAAAAGTTAATACACCATACAATGTTGAGAGACTTCGCATTTTTGAAATAAAATATTCATTATGATGGTACTGATCGAGAAATAAAAAATTAAAATATTCGTGAAATTAAGTTCATGATTCAAGATGAGTTTTGAGGAATATGGTGACTCCTAGATTTAAAAAAAGATCTGAAACAATTTATGAATTCTAAATTTTAGGTGATTTTTATGGCATTCAATGAAATATTTGAAAGTGAGAGAATATTAGAGTTTAAATATTTGGAATCATCGAGCTTATCAAGGATATTTGAGTCTATAAAAGGATACTAGATGATTCAGAGAAATGTGATGAAGCTGATGAGGAACATAAATATTTGAAATAGGATATTTCCAAATAAATCCTTCATGGGAGATTTAGTCGAGTTATAGTTTTGATAAGAATAGAACAATAAGTTCTTAAGAATGATAAGAAGCCTTAACATCAATTTTCAAGGAGAATTGAGAATTCTATAACATTAAACTCTGAGTAAGGTTGAGTGGTATATAAAAATATGATAAAGTGATATCTATTAGGTTATGCTTACCCTAAACAGAATAAGGCCGACCAAGAATTCCACTAACAGAAGAAGAAGTTGCAGTTGAAGACCTGTTAAAGTTTGGAGAATCTTAAAGACTGATGAGAGTCAGTATAATCTGAAGTCAAGAGACTTTTTGAAGTTGGGAAACATAGTGCGTGAGATACAAACTATGGGTTCAGGATGATAACTTCCCACACCACTTGTAATTTATGAAAATATTATTAGTGGATAATCCATGAATTGATAGGAGTTGATGCAATTAGAAGTAGGTTCTCATATTGAGGTCAAACCTTTTAAAAATAAACATGTGCTGTTTACTTTTAATTAGCTACATAACATTAGGTAAAATCTGTGAGGGTAAATTGTAAAGATAAATATATCCTAATTGATGATATAGGTTCAATAAAATTAAATTAATAATTTTAGTTAAAATTAATTGATAAAATTTAGCGATCCTTGATTAAACCCACCTCCTAGGGTGACTGCATGATTCAATGGGACTCTCAACCCACAATGTCTTACGATACCACCTATATTTTAATAACACTGTAGTACTCTATTTTTCATTTGAAACATTAAAAACTCCATTACTAGAATGAATTTGAGAATATAAAGACATTATATGTAACATCCCAAGTATGTAATGAATAATAGATATTCTTATCTATGTCTATTTATGAATTAGATAGTGTTTTAGAGGCTTAAAATTAGAATAAATCCAATCTTAAGCATTGAATACACTAATATTCTTAAAAGATTGTTTTACTACCTTTTGATGGCAAACCATTTTTTAAATCAAAATTTTGACAATTTTATAAGATCTATTTTTAAAAATAAACTTATTATTTATGATTGGGACAATGAAATTTACATTGGATAATTTTTTGGTATTTTTCTGACAATGTTCATTTTTTTAATGAATAGTGAAAAATACTGCATTTTACATCAAAACTGATTTTTCATATAATTTAATTATATTTTTAGATTATCTTTTTAATTGGTTTTAAAGTGTAAATAGAATATATTTTTACCATTTAATCCAATGGTGGTCATTGGGATTAATTTCACTTTGGAATTGGGCATAAACAAGTGCCAAACTTTTCATAGATATTGTTTAAAAAAACCCGCTATTTGTTTTGACAACGTGAATTATTTTTAAATTAATTATTGAGATTTATATGTTTAGAATTTGGTAAAATGGATTCAATATTTGGAATTAGAAGGTCCAAATTATGTAATTAATACTCTTTTGTTTTTGGACATTATGAATAGTAACGACGGTAATTATCTTTAATTATCTTGATTAATGAGTAATCTGGTAGTTAAGGATAATAAAATAATATCATAATAATACAAAATGACACCAACATGTGTCCTAATGCTACTGGTTGTCTCATGTCTGACCATGAGATGCCTTGTGCCAAACTTGGGGACACCATGGAATCACTTTTGAGTGAAAGTGACTTTTTATCTTTTTATTTTTAAAGAAAGTTAAATATAACAAAGAATGTATCACCCAAGTAAAACATTTTTAATTTTGTTTAATAAATGATATATTAGACTATAAATAGTCATTGTAAAGATAAAAATATTTCCTACATCATAGTATTTTTTTATAATTTTTAGACATTAAATAAATTAAATTATTTATGACATCATGATGATGCAGCGATTACCTCATTAATGAACGATTTAAATAAAATGAAAAGATAATGTAAACTCTAAGACTTAAACTTGTCAAAGACCTATTGTATGAGTTTATTTAGAACCCTTATCACCTTATACTCGAAATACATCAATGTGGGACCTTTAAAATCTGAAACCCATTTGAAAATAAAGTAACCTTTTATAACTATCCAAGAGTGCCCCTCCTCTCCTCTTATAAAAGGACCCCACTTCTACCACATTACCCACACTTCTCAAGCCTTTGACTAAGCCAAACCCTACCCATTTTGTATCTACACATCCCTCTCTTACTCCTAGAATCCTCACTCTGGGCAGAAGTCTTCCCATGGAAGCCTTTGAGCTCAAATCAAAAAGAGTTACCCGTTTTAAAGGTAGTGTTTTCTCTTGGGTTCTTATGTTTTATTTTGCTTCTCCAACCCCATAAACTCTTTTTATTAATTTATTTTGTATCAAAACCAGTATCCTCAATATACTAGGATGTTTATATATGAAGTATTTGAGCTACACTTACACACACCTTCATCTAATGGTTAAAGAGCATATTGTTTCTGTGGATGGCAAATTTCTGCCTCACGAAATGATGATTGTTCAATATTCTTCTAACACCTTCAAAGGTGGCCATTAAGATGTCACTATATTTATATATGATATATATTATGTTTATGTTTTCCTTATGCTTATTTATTTTTCATTTTTGGAATACCTTTATGGTTTCCATTATGGGTAAACATGATAATTTCATTTTAGGTAGTGCGGACTACCGCCCCCTCAAAGTGATTTGATTCGTTAATGCGATATGTGGGACATATAAAAGATGGAGTTAAAGTTATTATATATGATGTTATACTGGAATTATAATATACCTTTATATCATTATTATTTCTTTTCGTTAAAGTATGGGATAGAAATGAAAGTAGCGTTCATGCGTACCTACGGCTTACCGTCTCCATGAACGGTACATTTCATTTCTTATCCCGAAATGTAATGTACTATTATAAGTACATATATATAATGGATATATATGATGTTTGTTACATATAAATGATGAATATAATTCTGTAATTAAAATATACATATCTCTCATTTAGTTTTAATTCCATTAATATGACATAGAAATGAATGTAGCGTTCATGCGTACGTACGGCTTACCGTCTCCATGAACGGTGCATTTCATTTCTTACCTATAAATGATTATGTAATATTATAAATGAATGTATATACTGGATATATATGATATATATGATATCTACATCATGAATATAATTCTTGATATAATGGATATTTTACCACATGAACAAATTGAAATTATAAAGAGTTTATTTTTTGACTCAAGTACCAGTGATCGACAAAACGACCGTTATTAACATATATAATTACATATTGTTCATAACATGGTAATAAGTTATAAAAAAAGGAATAATTAACTTGAGAAAAAGTTTCTTAAGCAAGTATAAATTAACTCAAGTTTATTATTCAGGACGTTAAAGAACGATCGAGTCAAGTCAGACCCAGGGTATCAGACTTTGTCTCAATCTCCTTTAATTGAGGCATATTTTTGTTTTATACACAAACTTCTTTTATACGGTGTATAAACCCCTTTGAATTTTACGTTTATCCAAAAGGAATCTTTTTTATACGAATAATTTTACTAAATGACAAAAGGGGATGTTTTTGTCGTACGTATGCGGTGACAACGACTTCTCCGCCCTGTGACCATTATTTGAGTTTCGGCTTCCTCTACAAGCCATACCTTTTTTTAATGAAAAATAAATACCATGTTTTACTTTTCTTTTATTTTGATATTGAAAATTGTTTTCATAATATTTTTATTATATCAATGTGTTGTATTGATATCTTGTTATTTAAATGTGGAAATGTTAAGTTTCCTTTATGCATGTTTTATGTGATACGATTATGTTATGGTTCTTGGGAATTGTTATGAAGACGGGTGGTTCCGTGATAAACTAAGGGAGGGTGAGCCCGATATAGCTCTCAAATGCATTGGCTAACGCGAAGGGGTTAAACATTAAGGTTTCTCCGAATAGATTTAGGAAATATAATGTGATGGGTATTCCAAACGTATCCAAGAGGGTTACTCCCTACGTAAGAATATTTTTAATGCCTCCAATTACCTTTATGTCTTATGATTTCTATGATTTATTCATGATTTGGTGAGGTATGTTAAAGTGCTTATGTTTTACGAGTAAATTATGATTTCATTGATTCTTATGTATACATGTACTCATGTTTCCTTTCAATATTTTTATATCCTTTACTGAGATTTTTATGCTCATCCCATGTTTTTGAAATGTTTTTCACAGGTCAAGGGAAAGGTACATGATATGATGATAGTGTCAAGGAAGTTTCAAGAAATAATCCATGTTTTATTTTAAATATGTTTCTGTTGATGGGAAAAATGAATACTATCTTTTATTGTAACCACTTTTCTTAAATGTGGGATGTAATGCATGATTTATGATCTAATTCTCTAAAACTATAAACCTGAAAAGATCCTTAAGGTGTATTCTTGATGTAACTCAAGATTAAGTAATGTTTAAGGCTGAGGCCTTATAGTTGGTATCAGAGGTCAGTTTAGATAACTTTAGGAGTTAGAATTATATTAAATGATTATCCTAAAATATATTTTTTATGGTCAAATTTAAATGATATAGCATTTTATGATTACCATGTTGCTTCATCTAAGACATGTTTGTTCAGAATGGTTTTCTGCAGAGGAAACAGGGAAGCAGTGCTAGAAAGGCATACAGAAGGAAATAACCTTACAAATCAGCATCTTGAGATGGTCAGAATTGGAACTGAACAGTTTGTTGTAGTAATGGTGTAGTTGACTCAAGCGATAAATGGTGGTGGTATCCATGAACGAGATCAGCCAGATCAACCACAGAGGAACATGTCAGTGGTGGAACATTTCATGAGGCAACATCTCCCATAATTCAGAGGATCATCTGACCCGGTGCTAGCTTAAGGGTGGATTAAAGCACTGGAGAAGATTTTCGATGTCATGGGGTGCTCATATAATCAAAAGGTTAGTCTTTCTATTTACAGTTTGGAGGGTGAAGTAGATCAGTGGTGGTCGATGGTTAAAAATATCAGGGACGCTGATGAGATTGATGCTCTCAACTGGGATGAATTCAAAGGTATGTTTCTTGGGAAGTATTTTCCTAAGGCTGTTCGACTTAGGATGGAAAAACTATTCTTGGAATTGAGGCAAGAGGAAGACTCAGTGGCTGCCTATGAAGAGAGGTTCACTCGTTTGGCAAGGTATGCTCCAAATTTTATCCAAGACCTTGATAGTAAAATCAATCGTTTTTACTCAGAATTAAAGCCAAAATATCGAAGGGCATTGGATTCTCGTGAGTTCAAAAGTTATTAAAAGCTTGTTCGATGTGCTGAGAAGGTGGAAATGGAGTTTTCCAATGATCAAGTGTTCTATAACAACCAGCAGAAGAAGAGACCGAGGTGGCAGGATAAAGGAAATAATTCTTCAAAAAGGTCTGACGGTAAGAAAACTAAGTTTCCAGTTTGTGATAAATATGGTAAAAGTCATGTTGGGTAATCTCTTATAAATTTTGTAAAGTGATACCGATGTGGTAATATGGGACATAAGGCTCATTATTGCACTGAAAAAGATCAGGGTGATGGTAAGACCAAATTTGATTTACAATTAGTGAAATGTTTTAAGTGCAATGAGATTGGTCACTATGAAAATGAGTGTCCGACAAAGAGCTCGAGTGATGGGAAGTAGTTAGAATACAAGTAGAAAGGGGTGGTGAAATTTTTTTCAACTACTTCAACAGATGTCAGGCCATCAAATGAAGTTGTATCAGGTAATTTTTTTGTTTTTTCAGATTATGCCAGTGAGTTGTTTGATTTGGGGTCTACACATTATTTCATCTCTGAAAACTTTTCTAGTAAAATGGGAATACCATCTCAAGAAATGACTCCTGAACTTTTGGTAAAAACACCTGGGGGAAATGTTGAGGCAAAAAGAATTTATAAGAATCTTCCTATCCTTATCTGTGGAAAGAACCTACTTGAAAACCTTATTATTTTACCTCTAGTAGAGTTTGATGTTATCCTGGGTTTGGATTGGATCTCTATTTACCATGCTAAGATTGAATGTAGAGCTAAAGAAGTTTCCTTTCAGAAAGACTTTCAGTTTGTGTACAAGAATGATCCCTTACTGTTGATAACATATTAAAAGGCTGAGAAACTTGTAAAATATGGAAATGAATGCTACCTTGAACATATTGTTGAAAACAAGGGAACTGTTCAGATTAATGATGTGCCAGTGGTAAATGAGTATCCTGATGTTTTTCCTGATGAGTTGCCTGGAATAATACCATATCAGGAAGTTGAGTTTTTTGTAGACTTAGTTCATGATGCTAAGACAATTTCAAAAAATCCTTATCAAATGGATCAAATTTAACTTTTAGAGTTGAAGGAGCAATTGCAAGATTTATTGGAGAAAGGTTTCATTCGACCTAGCACATCACCATGGGGTGCTCCTGTTTTATTTGTTAAAAAGAAAGATGGTTTTATGAGACTTTTCATTGATTATAGAGCCTTCAATAACATCACTATTAAGAACAAATATCCTTTTCCTCATATCGATGATTTATTTGATCAGCTCCAGGGAGCTCAGTATTTTTCAAAAATTGACCTGAGATTGGGGTACCATCAGTTGAAGGTAAAGGAAGCAAATATTTTGAAGACCGCATTTCGTACAAGATATGGCCATTATGAATTTGTAGTAATGACTTTTGGGCTAACCAATACACCTGTTGTATTCATGGAATTAATGAATATAATTTTCCATGAGTTCTTGGATAAGTTTGTGGTGGTTTTCATTGATGATATTTTGGTGTTTTCTAAAAGTAAAGAGGAGCATGAAAGACATTTAAGGGTTATTTTTCAAACCTTAAAAGAAAATAAATTGTATGGAAAATTCATCAAGTGTGAGTTTTGGTTGCAACAAATTTCTTTCCTTGGTCACATTGTTTCTAAAGATGGGAAAATTGTTGATCCTGCAAAAACAAAGGTTGTGGAAGAATGGCCAAGACCCACAAATGTAACTGTGATTCGTAGTTTTCTTAGTTTGGCAGGCTATTACCGAAGGTTTGTTAGAAATTTTTCACAGTTATCTAGTCCAATGGAAAAGCTGACTCGGAAGGGTGTTAAGTTTATCTGGACAAAAGAATGTGATGATTGTTTTCAGGAACTAAAAAGAAGATTGTTGAATGCTCCAGTTTTGGCACTACCTTCCAGGAATGGGGAGTTTGTTATCTACAATGATGCTTCATTGAAAGGACTTGGTTGCGTCCTAATGCAGAATGATCAGGTAATTTCTTATGCATCACATCATTTGAAAACTCATGAGGTAAATTACCCTACACATGATTTGGAATTAGCTACTGTTGTTTTCGCTTTGAAAATTTGGAGGCATCATTTGTATGGAGTAAAGTGTGAAATATATACAGATCACAAAAGTTTAAAGTATATATTCACTCAGAAATAATTGAACATGAGATAGAGGAGATGTCTAGAATTAATCAAGGATTATGATTGTACAATTCATTACCACCCGGGAAAAGAAAATAAAGCGACTGATGCTTTGATTCGAAAAAGTAATGCTTCATTAACAATGGTGCATTTGGAATGTGATCCTTTGGTTAAGGATTTGATGAAATTTGGCATAGAAGTTGTTGGTTCAGGATGTTCTTCTGTTTTGTTTCAGGTATCAGTGAAATCTTCTCTATCAGATAGAATTAAGCAAGCACAGAAGCAAGACAGTGAGTTGCAGAAAAAGGTAGAGCTGGTTCAGAAAGGTAAGTTGCCTGAATTCAACATTGATAATGATTGTGTTTTGAGATTTGGGAAGAGATTGTCTGTGCCTTGTGATTCACAGTTGAAGATAGAGTTGTTATGTGAAGCTCATAGTTCTCCGTTTTCAGTTCATCCAGGCAGTACTAATATGTATAGAGATCTTCGGGAGTATTACTTGTGGGACGGAATGAAAAGAGATATTGCTGATTTTACTTTGAAGTGTTTGACTTTTCAACATGTAAAAGTAGAGCGGAAGTTACCGAAAGGGATGCTTCAGCCTTTACCAGTAGCAGAGTGGAAATGGGATAATATATAAATGGACTTTATTATGGGATTACCAAAGACACCTCGAGGTAATAATACAATCTGGGTTATTGTTGATCACTTGACTAAATTTGCTCATTTCCTTGTTATACGAGATACTTTTTCCCTAGATCAACTTTCTCGTTTGTATCTTAAAAAGATAGTCAGGTTACATGGAGTTCCTCCCTCCATTGTATCTGACTGTGATCCCAGGTTCACTTCTAACTTTTGGAAAGGCCTTCAGAATTCATTGGGTACTGAATTAAATTTTAGTACTGCTTTTCATCCTCAATCTGATGGGCAGTCAGAACGAACAATTCAGACTTTGGAGGATATGCTACGTGCTTTCTCTATGGATTATCAGGGAAGTTGGGACAAACATCTTTCTTTGGTTGAGTTTTCATATAATAACAGTTTTCATTCCAGTATACAGATGGCTCCGTTTGAAGCATTATATGGGAAGCGGTGTCGAACTCCGGCTTTTTGGGATGAAGTGGGTGAAAGGAAGTTGATGGGACCAGAATTGGTAGAAGAGTTGGTAGAAAAAGTTCAGCTGATATAGAAACACATGAGAACAACTCAGAACAGGCAGAAGAGTTATGCGGATAACCGGAGGAAGGATCTATCTTTTGAGGTAGGTGATCATGTTTTTCTCAAAGTCTCACCATGGAAAAGTGTGATGTGATTTGGTAAGAAAGGAAAGTTGAGTCCAAGGTTCACTGAACCATATGAAATTCTAGAGGGAGTTGGATCAGTTGCATACTGAGTGGCTTTACCTCCGAGCTTATCTCAGGAACACAATGTTTTTCATGTTTCAATGTTAAGGAAGTACATGCCAGATCCATCTCAAGTTTTGAGCCTAGTGGTAGTTCAGTTGGAAGAGAATCTCCCTTATGAAGAACAACCATTCCAGATTCTTGACCACAGGGAGCAAGTGTTATAGAATAAGGTGATTTATAACGTAAAGGTTTTGTGGAAAAACCACATGATTGAAGAGGCAACATGGTAATGTGAAAATGCATTGAGGACTAAATACCCCCACTTATTCGATAAGTAAATAAATTGTGGGGACGCAATTTTCTAAAGGGGGGAAGGATGTAACATCCCAAGTAAGTAATGAATAATAGATATTCTTATCTATGTCTATTGATGAATTATATAGTGTTTTTGAGGCTTAAAATGAGAATAAATCCAATCTTAAGCATTGAATACACTAATATTCTTAAAAGATTGTTTTACTGCCTTTTGATGGAAAACCATTTTTAAATAAAACTTTTGACAATTTTATAAGATCTAGTTGTCAAAATAAACTTATTATTTATGATTGGGACATTGAAGTTTACATTGGATAATTTTTTGGTATTTTTCTAACAATGTTCATTTTTTTAATGAATATAGAAAAATACTGCATTTTACATCAAAACTACTTTTTCATCTAATTTAATTATATGGTTAGATTATCTTTTTAATTGGTTTTAAAGTTTAAATAGAATATATTTTTACCATTTAATCCAATGGTGTTCATTGGGATTAATTTCACTTTGGAATTGTGCATGAACAAGTGCCAAACTTTTCATAGATATTGTTTAAAAAAACCCGCTATTTGTTTTGACAACATGAATTATTTTTAAATTAATTATTTCAATTAATATTTTTGGGATTTGGTAAAATGGATTCCATATTTGGAATCAGAAGGTCCAAAATATGTAATTAAGACTCTTTTGTTTTTGGACATTATGAATAGTAACGACAGTAATTATCTTTAATTATCTTGATTAATGAGTAATCGGGTAGTTAATGATAATAAAATAATATCATAATAATAAAAAATGACACCAACATGTGTCCTAATGCTACTGGTTGTCTCATGGCCGACCATGAGATGCCTTGTGCCAAACTTGGGGACCCCATGGAATCACGTTTGTGTGAAAGTGACTTTTTATCTTTTTATTTTTAAAGAATGTTAAATATAACAAAGAATGTATCACATGAGTAAAACATTTTTAATTTTGTCTACATAAATGATATATTAGACTATAAATATTCACTGGAAAGGTAAATATATTTCCTACATCATAGTATTTTTTTTTATAATTTTTAGACATTAAATAAATTAAATTATTTATGACATCATGATGATGCACCGATTACCTCATTAATGAACGATTTAAATAAACTGAAAAGATAATGTAAAATATAAAACATACACTTGTCAAAGACCTATTGGATGAGTTTATTTCGAACCCTTATCAACTTATCCTCAAAATAAATCAATGTGGGACCTTTAAAATCCGAAACTCATTTGAAAATAAAGTAACCTTTTATAACTTCCCAAGAGTGCCCCTCCTCTCCTCTTATAAAAGGCCCCCACTTCTACCACCTTACCCACACTCCTCAAGCCTTTGGCTCAGCCAAACCTTGCCAATTTGTCTCTCCAGATCCCTCTCTTACTCCTAGAAGCCTCACTTTGGGAATAAGTCTTCCCAAGGAAGACTTTGAGCTCAAATCAAAAGGAGTTACCCGTTTTAATGGTAGTGTTTTCTCTTGTGTTCTTATGTTTTATTTTGCTTCTCCAACCCCCTAAACTCTTTTTATTAATTTCTTTTATAAAAAAACTAGTATACTCAATATACTAGGATGTTTTTATATGAAGGATTCGAGCCACACTTACACAAAACATCATCTAATGGTTAAAGAGCATACTGTTTCCATGGATGGTGAATTTCTGCCTCACTAAATGATGATTGTTCAATATTCTTATAACACCTTCAAAGGTGACCATTAAGATGTCACTATATTTATATATGATATATATTATGTTTATGTTTTCCTTAGTCTTCTGTATTTTTCATTTTTGTCATACCTTTATGGTTTCCATTATGGGTAAACATGATAATTTCATTTTAGGAAGTGCGGACTACCGCCCCCTCAAAGTGATTTGATTCGTTAATGCCATATGTGGGATGTATAAAGGATGGAGTTAAAGTTATTATATATGATGTTATACTTGAATTATAGTATAACTTTATATCATTATTATTTCTTTTCATTAAAGTATGAGATAGAAATGAAAGTAGCGTTCATGCGTACGTACGGCTTACCGTCTCCATGAACGGTGCATTTCATTTCTTATCCCCAAATGTAATGTACTATTATAAGTACATATATATAATGTATATATATGATGTATGTTACATCTAAATGATGAATATAATTCTGGAATTAAAATATACATATCTCTTATTTAGTTTTAAATCCCTTAATATGACATAGAAATGAAAGTAGCATTCATGCGTACGTACGGCTTACCATCTCCATGAACGGTGCATTTCATTTCTTACCTCTAAATGATTAAGTAATATTATAAATGAATGTATATACTGGATATATATGATATATATGATATCTACATCATGAATATAATTCTTGATATAATGGATATTTTACCACATGAACAACTTGTAATTATAAAGAGTTTAGTTTTTGACTCAAGTAACAATGATCGACAAAATGACCATTATTAACATAAATAATTACATAGTGTTCATAACATTGTAATAAGTGATATAAAATGAATAATGAACTTGAAAAAAAGGTTCTTAAGCAAGTAGAAATTAACTCAAGTTTATTATTCAAGACGTTAAAGAACGATCGAGTCAAGTCGGACCCAAGGTATGCGACTTCATCTCAATCTCCTTTCATTGAGGCATATTTTTGTTTTATACACAAACTTATTTTATACGGTGTATAAACTCCCTTGACTTTTATGTTTATCCAAAAGAAATCTTTTTTATACGAAGCATTTTACTAAAGGAAAAAAGGGAATGTTTTTGTTGTACGTATGCCGTGACAATGACTTCTCCGCCGCCGTGACCATTATTTGAGTTTCAGCTTCCTCTACAAGCCATACCTTTTTTTAAATGAAAAATATATACCATGTTTTACTTTTCTTTTATTTTGGTATTGAAAATGGTTTTCATAATGTTTTTATTATATCAATGTGTTGTACTGATATCTTGTGATTGAAATGTGGAAATGTTATGTTTCCTTTATGCATGTTTTATGTGATACGATTATGTTATGGTTCTTGGGCATTGTTATGAAGACGGGTGGTTCTGTGATAAAATAAGGGTGGGTGTGCCCGATATAGCTCTCCAATTCATTGGGTAACGCCAAGGGGTTAAATGTTAAGGTTTCTCCGAAGAGATTTAGGGAATATACTGTGATGGGTATTCCAAACGTAACCAAGAGGGTTACTCCCTACGTAAGAATGTTATGAATGCCTCAAGTTACCTTTATGTCTTATGATTTCTATGATTTATTCATGATTTGATGATGTATGTTAAAGTGATTATGTTTTATGAGTAAAGTATGATTTCATTGATTCTTATGTATACATGTACTCATGGTTCCTTTCAATATTTTTATATCCCTTACTAAGATTTTTATGCTCATCCCAAGTTTTTGAAATGTTTTTCACATGTCAAGGGAAAGGTACATGATATGATGATAGTGTCAAGGAAGTGTCAAGAAAGAATCCATGTTTTATTTTAAATATTTTTCTGTTGATGGGAAAAATGAATACTATATTTTATTATAACCACTTTTCTTAAATGTGGGATGTAATGCATGATTTATGATCTAATTATCTAAAACTCTAAACCTAAGAAGATCCTCAACGTGTATTATTGAAGTAACTCAAGATTAAGTAATTTTTAAGGATGGGGCCTTATATTATAATTATGTAATACCACTTCTAGGATTCATAATATCTAACAACATTCATTAAAAACAACAAAAATGATAAAAAAGTTATAGTAATTAGAAGTTATTCTGAAAGTGAAGTTTTTTTAATTTTATTTTGGTAGAGGAACTACAAATAACTTTTGATAATAAATATGGTTGAATCTTGAGAAGATAAATAACTCAGCCAAGCATTGGAGTTTATAAAAAATTTATAAATTTATGATTCTCTTTGTATATGTAAGATATTATGAAAATTATATAAATAGAATAGTCATAGAGGTCTTATTATAATGTGTAAGACACATATGATGATATGTAGTATATTCTATGAGATATTTAAGATATTTGGATGATGCATAATATCTCCAAGAATCCTGAAATGTGGAAAATAGAAGACACTATAGAAGATATGTAATATATTTGGGTGATATATAAGGTTTTTCAGATTCTAACCTGTGATAGATAAGATATTTTTGAATCTTACATAAGTTTTTTTTCTCAGATAGAAAATCGAAAAGTACGAAGTCGTTGTGATCTGTATGGGTACTCAGAGGATCATACATAAGAGACCTGCATTTTTTGAAGAGTAACTTCTAAGGGATAAAAAGGATAACTAGGCTAGAATAACTGATATGTAAGGATAATGGATTTTCCACTGAGAAAAAAATGTGAAGAACTAGTGTATGACGAATTAAAGAATCAATAAGTAGTCAGAAGATCATTCCAAGATTATTTGAATACTGATAATGTAACATGATACAATATAAAAGATATAATTTTAGAGCTGTTTATATAGAAGAATATAAGAAATGTGGATAAAAACAAATTTAGGGATTTTCATCATGAGGGAGTCTGTCATACTGCAATAGGTTTGAGGATCGAGAAAAGATAGAGGATCACACTGTAATATTTAGAGAATCTAAATATAGGATATTGTGATTTTTCTTAGATCTAGTATTTGAATATGAATCACACTGTGAAAAAGGATATAATTTCCTGATTAGGATGAGGAAGTAGAAGATCATTCCAAAATGATGAAGTCATTTTGTGAATAGTTTATTTCCCTAATATCTATAAGATTATGGAAGAACTTTAAATGAGTAAGATTTATTCAATATTTTAGGAATATGACTTAGTTTAATTGGAATTTTATGACCACAATAAAATATATGGTAGACATGGAATAAAATCAGAATATTATAAGAGGATAATTTATCCCAACTATCATATGAAGGGTTGGATATATAAAATAATTTATAAAAACCACTTACAAAAGTTTTGGAATAAAATCGGGAGTGTAGAAAAATTGAATATCTGGTTTCAAAAGAGAAAAATAATATATTCTAAACACATTGACATATCTAATTCAAAGAAGAGTAAAAGTGGAAATACACAAAGGAGATCAATTGACAGATTGGTATCTATTCAAGGAATAAGGCTGAAAGAGTTCAAGATTTACATTATTATACCCAACCATTGTAGAAAGAGAAAAACAATATTATCCCAGCATTGATCAGTCTTCATCTAGAAGAAAAAGGATATGCTACTATGATTTTTGGGAAGACCTATAATCAACCCTCTCATAGAAAAGTTGATATCATCAAGACTTAAATAATTATAAGATCAGTGAACTTAGACTAAAATGGAGCATCAATCTTATGGTTATGATATAGATAGATTAATTTATAAATGATAATTATGAACATACCCTCTTATTTTTAAACTGAATTTCCTTTACTGATATAGTGAATGAAGGAGAAAAAAGGGAGTGATCCTTGGATCAATATGGATTCTTTCTTAAACCTTTTATGGTAATTGCACCTTGTCATGAAGTGACCATGAACTAAAATCTATATCGACTGAAACATGCATGATTAGGGATCATGGTACACCAAAACATCACCATGTTTATACTCCCTAGATTTTCTCTTAGTGGTAAATGAAGTAAAATCCATGCGTGTTTGTGATTTACATTCCTTTGTATGTGTTTTGAATTTGGTTTGATCAGTAATGATAGAATTTTATATTGAACGTGTCCCTTAGAGTGAGTGGATTAAATCTATATGGGAAAGGGGACTTTAAAAAAAAGTTTTAATTTAGCGTGCGACCAAATTCACCCCATATCAGGGTGAATACATTAACTTTATTCCTAATAAATGGTATCAGAGCCTAAAGGTTCTAACTTGGTGTTTAATGTCAAAATATATCATTGTATTTTTTTCACACATGGATTCAATTATAACACCTCCATTTTTAGTGGTACTATCTTTTATGGATGAAAAAAAGAGATGTTTTGGTTTTTATAAGCATGTGGTGAAGATATCATGAATTATTTCCAATCAGATATTTATTTGGGAAATTATGATGAATAAATACATGGTGTGGAGACCCAAAAGATATTTTATAGAGGTCTATACAATGAGGTATTCAAGAAAACTATTCATTGTGTCAGTTTTTTTATATTTAAACATTATAATAAAATACATATGGAAAATTGATGGAAGTAAATAAGGTTGTGATGTATATATCAAGTGAATATTTCAAATATGACCATAATAATAAATCATTGAACAAATCCATTTAAGACCACCTTATATCAAAATTAAAGAGGAATATGAATAAGAATAAGAATACCAGGAAGATGAACACTCAAATTGAGGTGATATTTTTGATCTATTTTTATGTTTGATTCTAATAGTATTTTATAAGATTCCTGAGAATATAAAAATTCAAAATCACCCCAGGATATTGATAGAAGTGTCGATTCCAATGATGACACATACATGATGTTAAGTAATCAGTTAGGAGAATGAGCATGTAGTGATCAAGATAAAATTCCATTCTAATATAATAAAGTAAATGAATTATAAATCATTCATCAATTGAATATTCATTCATATAAGATTATTTAATGGTGACTAAATTATTAAAGTAACAAAATTTGTCCTTCAATAAAAACATTATG
Source organism: Viscum album (assembly GCA_963277665.1). NCBI lineage: Eukaryota > Viridiplantae > Streptophyta > Magnoliopsida > Santalales > Viscaceae > Viscum > Viscum album. The sequence goes on from OY728157.1 coordinate 1,783,826,024, forward strand.
GAAATGGGTTAAAAATGAAGGTCCAAAGTGATATTCTTAAAGAAATTGAATATTAGATATTAAAAAAGTAGCATTGAGAAAGAGAAGAAATCAAGAATTATCCCTTAAAATGTAACTTTAAGAGAGGATAAAATATGAAAAGAATATGGACCAAGGTTGAAAATGATGGATGGAAATCAAGGGAGATGGATATATTGATCAATGATCTTGAATTAAAGTTAATATCTTTGAAATAAAATTAGAATATAGGAACCTTCATGGTATCATCAACAAGTGTACTATGATAAACTAAATCTACATTAGGAAGTAAGTGAAATATCCTTGAATTTTTTTGAAGAGATAACTATCTGAAGAATGTATCTATAATGTTATACTAATATGTAAGATTGTGGAATACAACAAGTGTGTGTCTAGAAGACCAAGTCCTCAAAGGTGGAAGAAAATTTGATGCATCAACATCTCAATCAAGAAATAGTTACATAAGGAATGAATTTAATTATAGAGGTATTATTTTTGATAACCATGTATGTATTGATAGAAATTACCACAAAATAGAAGAACCATGAGTTAAAAATAAATCCCCCATTCATATAAAAAGTGAGAACATATCTTTTATTGAAAGAATATAGTTTATGATGGAAAATAGATTTACTAAATCAGAGTAAATTAATAATAGATCTCAATGAAGGGTTCACTATGAAATTATAATGGTTTACTCACATTATACCTCTTAATAATAATAATTTTCTTTGAATAAAAATAAAAAATATACTTCTTATTTGAGAAATGTGGATGGAAAATTATATAAAGTCTCGCCAAGTAAAAAATAAATTTGATGTGATTCTAATTTATATTGAAGTGGATAGACCTGAATAATTCCTAAGTGGTTTCATAAACTATACCTCAATGAAATAATTAAAGTTTGGTGGAAGAGAACTCCTCTGGGGGAAGTGGGATGTTGGAAGGTTGAATACAAATTCATAAATAAAGGAACTATCTATTGGAATTAGTGTAAAAATGAAGGTAAATTACAATACAAGATAAGATACAACAAAATTAAACATTCATAATAAAGTATGTATAAGTGGCATCACTTAAAGGAGAACCAATACAATGTTTTGGAAACAAGTGGGAATCAATGAGTTGGTTCACCAAAACCAACCAAAATCCTCAACTTGAGGCGAACATGGATGTACCCCTATCCCCATCTGTTTAATTTTTTTTTATTTTGTTTAAGGTAATATAGATTTAAGGGACATATATGATCCATGGGGTGCGATTATACTAAAAATGGATAAGTGAACTAAGTGGGGTTAGAGTGATTATAATTATTAATTTATATCAGGCCTAAATAAAAAAGATTAAATGGTATCAATGCCAAAAATGAGTAAAAAAGTGGTATCAATAAACCAAATTTGATTTCAAATATGATTGTTGAATAGTATTTTGTGATGAAGATGTTCAGATGATGCATAGACTGATCTAAAACTAATGTGGTGAAAAATACTTATATAAAATATCCAGTGGTACTAATCCAACCTTAGGGATAAAGAAATTATATATGGATATATATTGAGTGGTATCATACCACAAAATAAGGAGTATACAAATCAATAGAAAAAAAACATTCCTAGAATTCATTATTACTTTTCCATGTTCAAACAATATGGTATCGACTGATTATTTTTCTAGATACCAAAATATAAAAGAAATAAAATATCATCACCAATATATAGTTTCCTCATATTGAAAATAATCTCAATACTTTGAGTCAATAATTGAAGAAATGATAAACCGACATTTAAGTTGGTTAAACATGTATTATGAATCACGCACTTGAAAATTCAACGATTTTTTATTATGATTCATGTATAAGTGAGTTTGAGATCATAAGAAGAATTTTTGAAGGAATTAAAATCTCAATTTGATCATGTTTAGAAGTTTAAGTTTGTGGCATGGAAAAATTTGATGTTATGGATTTATAATCTTATTTATTATACTGATTCATAACTCATTAAGATTAGATAATTTGTTAATGGCTCATTTCTATGTGCTAAATTCAGTTTCTCAAAATCATTGAGTAAAATTTAGATGGAGTGATGGATCAGTTAAGTGTATAAAAATTAAAAATTGAGATTTTATTTTTCATCAAGAAAAATAAAGGCTGGAGAAAAAAACTGAGAGTTCCACTAGTGATAAATAATGCCAAAGGTTTAATAAATAAGTGGGTGATAGAGAACTTAATGGTTTAAAGGTGTAAAATTAAACCAAAAGTTCAAGAGTCGAAGCTATTTTCGGAAGTGGTTTAAGGAGCCTATTATAGAATGGGTTGTGAGATAATTTCATGAAAAGGGGGGTGGGTAGTATCTCTAATTTTATATTTTAAATGTTCATGAGAATTATCATTTCTCAAAAAGACTGTGGTAGAGATCATTGAAAATATAGATCAAGTATAGTATTAATGAAGGGTGAGTATGGATGAGAATATTACCCTATGGAATTATATGAGAAAGTGGGAGATAAAGAAAAGAAAAATATGGATAATAATACCATTGAATTTTATTATTAAAGGGAGAGGAGGAAATTGACAATAAATCATTGTAGATTTGTTTTTAATAAATGTTTCTATATAATGGAGATATATTTATGGCATAATTGACTAAAAAATATTAAGGGGTAGAATTTTTCAAACATAGGTTGTGAATTAGAATTATTATCAATTACTATTGTAGGTGTTGTCAATTGATGATGGTGATGGTAGATTCTGAAATACCGGAGGAGGAATTTCATGGATGAAAAAGTGAATATAGTTACTATCCACATGGGATCCACATTCATGTTATTGAAGAAGCGTAAAAATTAAATACATGGATTTGAGTCTCAATATGTTTTATAAGTAAATTAGAATTACTAAAGTTATTATGGAAGTGGAGTTGCTCTAAAAGTTTTTCTATATGTGGATCTAAAAGATGTTATGAATGAAAAGAATAAGATCAATGAGAAATCTATTGATCAATATGTTGTTCCAGAAGTGGTGTAGTTCCCGATGTTATTTTGAAATAGGAGGTAAGATAACTTCTGGAAGTAAAGAGGGACAAAGATTTAGAAGATAAATAATTTATCCAAGATCCATATTTCATAGAAAACTAATCAAGGTATGATGATCCCTATATATACATGATATTTTTCCATTATATGTAAAATATTCTAATAATTGAAAAACTAAAAAAGTCCTAGAGGTCATAGTATGATATGTAACATATATTCTAAGAGATATATAATATATATGGATGATGTGTAATATCTTCCATAGTACTGAAATGTGATAAAGGTAAATCACTACAATGGATATGTAATATATTTTAATGATGCATAAGGTTTTTAGGATCTTCCTTGTAATATGTATGATATTATGGAATCATTTTTTGGTTTTTTACTTGGAGATAAAATTGAAAAGTACTAATACACTATGATATGTAGAGGTACTCATAGTATAATACATAAGATACTTTCCTTTTACACTAAAGATATGGTACATACTTAAAGGAGTATTCATTTTTTTCTTTAGGTGAAGAGTCAAAACTATGGGATTTGTAAGATTAACTTGGATAAAAAATTGATACATAAGGATAATTCCTTTTTTTCATAGAGAAATATGTGAAGACCTTGAGTATGATGAATTTATTAATCATGCTACAATAAGTTGATCCCGTTTTCACTAGTCAAATGCCAAAAAGGGAACATGCCACAATATAGTGGCTATACTGCTAAAGGCTTATAAATTGAAGAATGGAAGAAATGTGGATTGGAAATGGATTTACGGATTCATGATATGAGGGAGTGTGTCCTAATATAATAGGTTTGATGATCAAGAAGGGTTCTAGGATCACACTTCGTTATTTAGAGGAGTTAAATATAAGATATTGTGTTTATTTCATGGATCTGGTCATTGAACAAGCATCAAAACTTGAAGAAAGATATGATGATTTGTTCGGGCCATGGATGTAGAATATATCACTTTAATGATAAATTCCTACAGTAAACTATTTATCTCTAAAATATATAGTATGTTCAACTCTAATTTCAAATGAGGAAGACGTAGAATGAGTTCTAGGAATATGTGTCTATTTAATTCGCACATTATGACAAAATTACATTATATGGTACACCTGACACAACCTAATAAGATTAAAGTATGATAATTGATCGCAACTATTGGATCAAGTGTTATATAAACACTATTCTTTTTAAAAACTTCTCACAATAGTTCTGAAATAGATGGGGTAGTTTAAATTGAATTGAATATTTGGTTTCTTGAAAGAAGAATAAGAGAGTCTAGGAACATTGAATTACCTAGTTCATAGAATAGGAATATAATAGATCCATAAATTAAATCCATTTAAATATCTAGTCTAGTTCAAGGAATAGGGATTAAATATTACAAGAGTTACAGTACTATATCTGACTGTTAAAGAAGGAGTGAAAAAAGAATATCCTAACAGGTATTAATCATCATCTAGAAGAGGAATGTGTTATTAATATGATATTTTTCGAATATATAGACACATCCCACTCATTGAGGAGTTTATATCCTTGTTCCTTGAAGTATTGGAAGAAAAATGAACACATACTACAATAGAGCATCAATTCTAGGGTTATGATACAAAGTGATTTAACTATAGATGTTGATTATGAAGAGACCCTCATATATATAAACCAAATTTTACATCATCAAAGTATTGTATGAAGGAAAATAATATGGAGTTATCCTTAGATTTATAGTGAGTCCTTCCTAAAACTTATAAGGGTAATGTTCCTTAGCATGGAGTTGTAATGACCTAGAAGTTTTATCCAATGAATACCATGTGATAATGGATTCTAACACACTAAAACATTTCTATGCATATGCACATTTAATTACCCCTTAATGTAAAACCAAGTAAAATACATGTATGTTTTTATTTTACTTTGTATATATGTTTTTGATATTTTGTGTGATCGATAATTGGAGAAATTGAGATCGAATGTGTTTCTTCCAATGAGGGGACAATATATATATGAGAAATTGGACTTTAAAGATAAAAGTTTTAATTTTTTATACACCATGATTCACACCCCTCTTAGGGTGAGTATATTTATTTTAGTAACAATACTAAAAACCACGATCAACTGTATAAGAATACCCAAAACCATATTACATATAAAATTAAGATAAAACATGTTTATCATACATTATTGTACTACTGATGTGGTCTTCTACTAAATGGGTTTTATTAATATCACTTAAGAGACACCCAAAAAATTCTCATCCTCCATAGTGTATCTATGAGCTCATAAAATAACTCTTCATATGAGTGGAACAATCCTTTCATCCATGATATTCTATTATGTCATGAGGTAAAGTAATGTAGAAAGTGGAGAGCTATGAGGAGAATCAGTAAGGGCATGGAATGAAAAATCTTAATGGTGTTTTATATTTTTATACCCTATTAGGACACTTTATAATTACCCATTTAATAATTCATATGTTATTAAAAATATGATTAATTCACATGGTTCGCAATTTTTTTCCATCTATCAAGTATTAAGAACTTCCCATGTGCTTAATTTTACAAAACACCTCTTATTAATCATAGATTATATGAATTAAGTATCTAATATTGAAAATTTGATATTTTATTTCCTAAATGAATCACTATATTTCTAAATGAATCATACTTTATGATTCATAGATATTATAATAAAATGACTTTCATGGTTAGCATGAATGATATTTTATACCTTGCATTTTTGATATACCTGTATTATATCTTATGATACACCCAAGTGAATCATATGCATAATGGATTCAGTTCATATGTCCTTCAAGTATATGAGAGTTCAGAATTAAGGTAATAATTAATAATGATTTTAGATTGCATTCAATTGATGAAGAGAAGGTTTGCAAAATCATGGAATTGAATGCATAAGAATATATCAGTCATGGGTGGATATAAATAAAGTTTGTGCGTTTTCATCCCATTTATATTATGTGATAAGATAATTTATTTAATAACAAAGAGTTTTTATAAAACAAATAAGAAATAATGGGTTTAATACACATGGTTTATGATTCATTGGATTCTATAACATGTTTGAATAGAAGATAAGGACAAAAATAGTTTTATCTAGGACAAAAGTGTTTACCAAGATGATTTCAAAATATGGGGAATTGATATTACACCCCAATAAATGGAATAATTTAAATAAGAAAACCATATTTTTAGTAAATAATATGAACAAATAAAATACTATATAAGATATGAATGGTAATAGTTAGTTTGTTAAGTATTCCCATTAAAGTAAAAAAGAGTTATTTCTTAAAAAAAAAGATGATTTTGAATCATAACATGATATTATAGAGATAATATAGTTTATAATAGGATATTGGGAGTATATTTGGACATAGAGATGTTCAAAGTTAAGAAATAAAGTATTATGCCAGTCAAAAATCAACATGAATGTCACTTTATATCCTAAATGGTTTAAGATATATTGGTAAAATATTAATGTATAGAGTTATATTAGTCACTAAAATATTTCAATGAAAATTTTTAATGGGAAGGGTTTGTGGAATGATAACGATATACTTATAAATATTTATAGGTATGCAGTATAAGCCATTAAAATCGTAACATTTTATATTGTGGAGTTAAGGAATTGAAGGAGCTGAACATTAGGAATATGATTACTAAATATTTCCATTTTTCAAAGTGTATCACTCCATATATGTTACTCCTGAAAGTCTCTAATGGTATTTTTATCATATGGACACTTAAAGGTGTGGAAATAACTATATAAAGATGTAGTGAGTATAAAAAACCTCTAAATGTGTAGCAAACATAAGGCTGATCTGGTAGTCGATCATATATGATATGTTATACATGAACTTATATATTATTTTGATAGGTATTCTAATAGTATTGTAAGAATATAAATATATCATGTTATATAAGAGGTAATCTCTAATTTGTCATTATTTCACATTGGAATCATATATTTATATATTGATATAAATCTCATGAAGTGTAATGATAATTTTCCTATCAAAGTATGACTTTGAGTTATCACTAACTAATGTCCATCATGGATAATTCCAATTTATGATGAAATTTTAAGGTTAGAATGAGTATAAATCTTTTATCAGGATATATAATGTGCTCATGAGTTAGAAAACAAGTTTTTTGCACTGAATGAACCATGAAGTATACCATATGGATTTCTACACACTATGTTTTTTGTATAATAATGGTGAATGGTACCTAATTGAGGTCCCTATTATCCGAGGATAGTGAGATACACAACATTTTAACCTTTATACTTTTATACCACCGCATGGATTAACTAGGTAGTTGGGTATGTTGTTGACCATGTCAATAGTTGGAGCTCAACGAAATGTGCAATTTTTCCTCTCGTATGGAGAATATGAAATCTGGGTCCTCAATTGGGTTAGATTGAGAAATTATACAATAGTACCTAGATTATACATAATATGTGAATTTTTTTTAAGGGTCATGTGATGTATTCTTCCATAAATATAAATGAAATGTGATGTATTTATCAACTGATTCAGTCTATACACAAATAATTGAGAACATGTGAGTTATCTAGATGGGATTAAATGAATCTTAGTTCCCCAGCCACTTAATTTCTTGGATAAAGTTATCATATGAAAATTCATCCATATATATATATGATGATATTGGTAGATACATTTATGTAGATACATGTGTTTTATGAAGATCATACAAGATCCCTATGTAGATTGAGTAACATTGATTCTTTGCATGAGGACACTCTTTATTTACATTTATTGAGTTAGTGATTAATATTTGTTTTCAATGATAAAATTTCCTATGGGGTCACAATTTTTGGTTGATCAAATGTGGATTGAGTTTAAATTTGGAAGATACTCTAAATTTATTTTAGAGTTAATCTAAAAGGAGTTTTTGATGGGTATTTACCAAGGGATTATATATGATTTTATTCAAGATGAAGTTGAAGAAAACATTCAATAAATATTTTAGAAGTAATATAGAAGAAGATTCTTATATGAGTTCACAAGTTGTTTTATATGATACAATTTATGGTTAAATAACACTAAGTATATGAGCCTTTAGTACAAGTGGGGGATTGTAATAGTTATTCCCCAAATCCTCAATCACATATGATGAGATTAGGATATATCATAGTATATGATTGGGACAAATCATATGGTATAATTCTCTCAAATATCAAATGACTAATATGAATATTTTAATGCTAAAGGTTAATATTTTTATCATATTCTACTATGGATATCATTATTATGGGAGTTTTGAAGCATCATTTATATGATAAATTTTCACATGAATAGTTATGACTGTAAGTTACAAACACTGTAACTATAGCTATATAATAATGGGTTTATGAAATGCATGATTAAATACATTCAAATTATTATGAGTTCCCATGAGAAATTTATATAGATAATGTAACCAAATTATGGGCATGTTAGATTTTGTGAATACTTGGACAAATCTATCTCCCTTTCCACAGCTCATGTCTCCTCCTCCCTTCACTACCCAGGGTACTAGCATGCTACAATACGAAGGGATAGTCCAACCCAAGTGATGGGTGATACAGTATAAACCCAAGTATACAACATAGAGGGAGGAAACATCTTATTGAACCTAAGTGATCTTCAAGAACTTTATATGGTGAAAACAATGGTTGGGGCTGAACTAGTGCAAGGTACATATACACATTCTTCATTTTATATTGTGTTATGGTTTTGAGTAATATCAGTTGGTCGATTACTATATTGGGTTTATTTTGTTTTTCTTTGAATTGTATAAGTGTTATAAAATTTAATTAAACACAACACTCCATTCTCACATTTTATTTATCCAACATTAGAAAATTGTAGAATCTATTCTTCAGTACATTCTTTAACATGAACTCCATTTGGGATTCATGCGAATCTTCACCACTAATTTTTGAACCCACTTTTTTATTTCATTTAGTTAACTTCACTACTATACACCATGAAATACTTCTTTTAAATGGATTATGTCTCACCTCTACAACATGAGGAACAACCATTCTCACTTATATCACTTGATGAAACATCAATTCTGGATAAATAATTATTTCTTTTTGTAACTAAATAACTCTTACCAATGATTTTTTGATGAAATATTTCCCAATATGAATTTCATAGAATTCATCCTTGAATCATGGGAAATCCACTTTATAAAAACTTTTATCTACTTCCAACATTAGAAAATTTGTGAAAAAATGTCTAATTTCACTAAAACTAAAACAATATAAAGTAATCTTACCAAAAAATTTACCTTTTACTCTTTAGAAACTATTTGAAATGAGTGACATGAGATTGTTGAACTGTAAATCATCATTTTTTCAAATTTGAATTTATAGCTTAATATTAATCCTAAATTTTATTTGATATACTTTACTTCTTCATGGTTATAAACAATATTTCCTTCTTAGACAAACTTCTTTTCTCAATAGTGAATTCCCTTTATCATCACATATACAACCAAGATATTTCGAAAGTCATATAAAGAGAGAATGTCAATATCATAATCCTATATAGATGAAACATTATCATCAAATAAATAAAAAAAATATACAAGGAATCTTCTCAACCATTGTTGAATGTTAAAGATCTTCAATAAATCATATTATAGTTCTCACGACCTCATTAATTTATGTAAATAACTCATCACTAGATTCACCTTCAAGAATAGGTATATCTTCATAATTGAATCTCTAAATTTTTAGTTTATCTTTTTTTCAATTTGATATTTAATTTGTAGATATTTTTTGGATTTTATTAAATTACTTTCCTAGATTTTATCCCCATAACCTTTAAAAAATATTTCTCTAAAAGTGAGGATAATATTATCCTTCTTCAACAACCATCGATATCCAAATTCATTATAGCATCTTGAGTCAAAGTGGCTCCTTCTGCAATAGGTGTTTTCATAAATTGAACCGGTTTGAATTGATTCATCACCCAATCCATCTCACGAAAAGGCCTCAAGTGAACCTACCCATAAACAAGAGGCAATCGACTAACGATGATAGACTAATCTAAACAACATGGATACTATGCCCTTGGATTATAGTAAATAAAAAACATAAATAAACAAATAAATCCATACCATAAACATTATATTATGAAATGAAAATAGCTGAAAAAATATACTATACCAAAAAAATGGATTATAGACTCATGATTATAATATATATTGAAATTATTCACCCACTAGACTGGAAACATACAAAGAAAAAATAAATTGAAAATAAAATACACTATGCTCTACTACCTACCCCAAGTTGTACCACATATCTAGTATCTGGAAATGTCAAAATACTCTAGCTTGATCCCAAGAATTCATATGAGATGTCCCATTCAATCAAGAAAAATTGGGCCTCTGCTCGATCCACTATGTAAACTCTGATCAATGCAAAAGTATATATAACGTCTACACGAGCATAGTGTTACCCCTAAAGGGGATAAGAAATAAATCTCAGTATTCCACCCCCAATGGTGGTCCTAACATCTTTAGTCATTATATGTGGATGAAATACATTATATATCCTTCTTTAATCATAATGACTACTTGAAAAAAATAAAAATATATAGAAATTATACCAAAAAAATAAAAAGGGAAAAATCAAACCCCTGGTTTTTATCCTAACACCCGAGGTAAATATACCCTCACTCTAAAACCTACAAGAGGACTTATAACATGTGGATCACTAAGACACATATCTCCTAGAGCACCCATATGATCAAATAGCAGCTCTATATTTATAGTGTATCAACATGCATGAAGTAAGAAACCTATAATCCCATCCCAGTTTTCCAAAATAGTAACACACACATCCATCAGGCTCTAGGACTCCAAATTTATTATCTAAATAAAAAACAAGAAATCTTGGACAACACTAAAAAACAATATTGTCTAAGAAGTCTTGAAGAACTAATTAGGAAAAACATCCACCAGTTAGTATGCTCAATAATCACAACCACCAACTCGAAGAACACTTAAGAACCCACTATAAAAAAATCAGTACACTTAACATCCAAAACCACTATTGGAATCAAAAGATTCATTCCAAAAAAAAATTATATAGAATTCATGATGTGATCCTTACTCAAAAATCACAAATCAAGTTTGATTATAAAATTATCTCCATGCCTGAATGATAAAGAAATTATATCTCCAAGGGTTGTAATATATCTCAAAAAATGAGGGATGGAGATCCCTTAGAAACATTTTCTGAGCTGGTGATGTGGTGGTGAGAACCTCCCTCAAGGAATAGGTTGTAGATTTCACAAAATTATAAGAAAAAGTAGTTGAAGATAAAACCCATTTTAAGGGTATTTCATTCATTTTTAGCATAAAAACATACTGATAGTGTGTATACACCATATCTAGAAGTGTTGTTTTCTTCATAGGATTTGATTTTAATGGTCATAGAGCCTAAACAGACATATGGATTGAAATATATAAATTTTATTTTTTGGGGATAAATTTATGTCTCATTCACCCATGTAAATTCACTTAGGTCTCCTCTGGTCACATAGACTACCTCACCCATGTCTCCTATGAATTTATAAAAAGACTCACCTAGTTAAGCTGCATGAATTACCTCTCTTCTGAAGCTCGTACTTTATTAAATTTTTACCACAATCTATAAATATACCCCTCACCTACAATTTTTAGGAGACTCCTATATAGATGGATGAAAAATTGGTAGGAGATCCAATCATTTTACATATTCCTAATCTTCCACATGGGTGAGTCACCATCGGGGTGACTATCCACCCAGGGCACTTCACCTTGGTGAACATCCACTCAAGGCCTTTCACCCAGGTGACCATCTACCTATAACACATCACTTGGGTGACCATCCAACCAAGGTTCTTCACCTACATGACCATCCACACATATCCCTTAACATGGGATACCATCTTCATAAGGAACTTCAATGAGCCAACCATATCTCTAGGGAACTTCACTTGAGTGACCATCCACCTAGGTGTAATCCCTTACATATCCTTAATAAATATTGAATTGATATACTCCTCTTGGTTCTAAAAAACAAGCATAAACTAGGTGTAAGCCCCAAATAGTCTCTGGGCATCCTCTAAGGTGTATGATACGACCAATCCTCAATATACTTCAAGTCTATATGTTCCTCTTTGTTATCATTTATTGGAATCCTACCCCTAACCATTCTTTAATATACCCTGAGTTGATATATTCCTATTAATTATCATGTATGGCCCCCCTTGTAGGTATGATCCTCAAACATTACTTTTCCAAACACCCTACCAAGTCAGGTAACTTAGAGAATCTCATGCCCAAGTCCTTCCTTATCTCCTATTGTCACTCCTTTCATGGAATAGGAATTTCCTTGGGATAACCTTAGTGAGTAAGATCATTTCAACTCTAATGTTACACTCTCATGCAATGTGACTGATCTTATACTATCTATTGTTTCTCAAAATAAGTAAGGATCATGTGGGATTAGAGATATACGATGATCATACCATCAACAGGATGAGGGTTCCTCGATTATGGGCCTCTTTTCCAGGTGTAAGACCATACCATTCAACAAAAATACATGGTTTAAAATTATTATTCTTAGTAATTTATGTAGGATACTTCTTTGAGATGTGAACCAAATTTCATTTTCCACTTATTAATTCAATCAAATTATATGTATTTTCATTCTTGTTCACATAGAATATATATGATTCCACTTTAAGGATCAATACCAAATCCAAAAAACCAACCAACTCCCAAGAATGTGATGAAATCTAGAGTTACTAATTGTATTTATAAACCAAGGAATCATGAACCAATAAGATAAATTTATAAATCCTCAAATATATATAGTTTTTCATATATCCACATGGTTTCGATCAGATCATTGTTATAGGGGTAACCGGCCCCACACTGGGGATGCTGCTTAGAGTGGACAATAGTGACGAGGACAATGGTGATTGGATGATGTAGCTGGTGATGCAATGATAGTGTCGATGCTTTGGATTACACTCTGACCCGACAGCCTATCTCATGGCCATCGAGGAGTTTATTTGGTGGAAATTGAGTGTGTTTTCATTTTTTTTTGAATTTGTGGATCTTGTTTGGTTTTTTATTTGAAATCGTGAACATGTATCGTTGAAATCGTGAACCTATAATGTTGAAATCCGGCTATATTTTGGATCTTGTGTGGTTACCACTAATCCAAAAAGTGGATTTTAGAAAATACAAAAAAAGAGATTTGTGGTATGAATACATCTTAAATTTATAAGAGAGTCATGGAGTAGTAAATAATCCACCTCAAAAGGGTATGGTGAGCCCAACCTCCCCTCCTATTGACCAATATGTTTTCTAAGATGTCACTAGTAATTTCCTAGGGACCACCTACCTTCAGAAAACTAGGCCCACATTGACACAAGATGAGTGTGGGCACACAAATTTATTAGAATAAAAAATGGTAAACCTGATGTGAATCGTTCAAATGTGTAATCCTTTTACAATTGAACATCAGTCTATTATTAAAAAAAATAGGCCATCATGAAACCTTTAACTGTGAAATGGATCAATAAACCATGAACTATTATTTATGTTGTTACAAGGATGGGTTTCTTATATTTGTACCCCTTTTAGGATAATTGAGACTCCCTACAATACAAATAGAACCTCCAAGTCCACCAATGAATTCCAATTCATTGGAAAAACTGGTAGTACTTGAAGGACACCTCAAACCACTACACACAACAAGTCGACATACTAAACATATGCCTCTAATTCCATAGAGACCATGTCTTCATGGCCTAGACATACACTGTCATCAAACCATCACCGCCTGAACCATATAATGAACACCATTTCATGGTGAAATAATTTCAATGGCTTTATAATAATAGTGGAAGTATCTCATGAATATCTCTATATGATGAATCCCCCTGGTAAGTCCTATCAATTATGGGTTACAAGGAAGTAAGTGGCTCCCATATCCACATCTAATCATTTCTACATCTTATTCTTATAATGAAATAACACATTCCTTCCCTATATTGGGGAGGTGTAGGAGGGAATCTGCCACATTAAGGAAACCAACCATAAGTTACCTAGTATGGACCATATCCACTATTTTCATCAACACTAACATGTTACCCAAATTCTATAAGAAACTATAGAAGAAGTCATGCATGTCATAAGCATCCATACTGGGGAATCCAGAAGGAGAGACCACTAGGGGTATCAAACTAGTGAAACTCCATAGAAGGTTCATTTCCCCACTACTACCAACATCTCCAAGGCCCATTATGATATCTCAAAGGTGACTTAGAACAAATTCTAGATCATTATTAGCTATAAGATTTACGAATCATCAAAATTATCCTTGGTGACTGTATAATCCTAGGGAGAACCTCAACCCACAGGGTTGGGAGAATTTTTATCATTTTTAAACTTAGATTAATCTCCAATGCCATCAAGTAAGAAAGAACTCACTATGATACATAATTATCCTCAAAAGGGAATACATACTTCCTATCCCAGGTTTCAAATCATTGGATGTCAGCACCATTGGACCAACTAATGACGAAAAACATGACACTATTTAAAACAAGACATGTGAGGGAACATTCAGTAACCACCCATCACTGAACCTTAGTAAGGTCATCTTAGTAAAATATAAGATATCACAGATCAAATATAGAATAATTGAACTTCAAAAAATCAATGCTAAGTTGTAAAATGAAAGAAAATACTTTGATTATAGTAATTATATTGAAGACATCATGCCTCTTTCAACATAACTTGTTCAATTTTATAAGGTTTCTCAACATATAATAGAAGAATTAATCCACCCCATCAAATCAATATCACCTTAATTGGAGTATTTTACTATAGTTCTGATGTATTACCAGGTGTTCCCACCAATGGGAAGACATCAAATAATAGTTTGAAAAACTCATATGAGGTTTTCTCAAACATAGATATCCCTAGAATTAATGGATTCCCTCCTTACCTAAATGGATTCTCTTTAAGTCTGATGTTCACTGGTAAATCCATATAGGAGGTTGTATGTTGAGATGGAGGATTCTACTCCTCCCCATCCTAACATTGGGAACCCAAATTTTTCAACATTTGATAGTTTTAGAGATCCTGAGTAGCATCTCAACCTTTTCTCTCCCAGTGTGTCCCAACACCAGGAAATCTAGAAAAATATGATTCTATGAAGATAATATTTTTTATATAGAACATGGGAGGCCATACCTTTCTTGGTGATATAACCTTACAGCTAGGTCTATTTCAAGATGGTAATATCTTCATCAGTAATTCCTCTTCCAATTCAACTCTATACTGAGGAAAACAACTATATGAGACCTCTTCAAATGAAAGAATTAATATATTTATAAAGTCATGGATTTCATTTCTAGATGGAATGGTCTAATGTATTCTATGTAAACATATATTCCCCATTAATATTTACTATATATTGGTGCAGAAAATTTATTGTATTTGTTATCAACTACACTTTTTCCCTTAAAGTACCCCATAGGGTTTCAAGACCATATGAACATTTAGAAGCATACAAATTATTCTATTCAAAAAACCAATGATATAGATTAAAAAGAAACAGTAGTACAAATATGGAATCTAGTGAAATCCAAATTAGTTACCGTCTCACTCAAATAAAAAATAATGAGGTAACATAACCTTGAAAGTAGGAAGGATAAATATTATTCGTCTCATAATGATCAAGTTATAAGATAATTATTATTTTCTCTAGAAGAAGACCTAATTATGTTTCTAAAAATCATGAATTTAGATGAATAAGGTAAAGGGGTTCACTCAGATTACTACCCTTACCATAATATGTCAAGACATACAATCAACGAATTATTCATCATCAGAGTTTTGTTGCAAAATATGATCAATGTAGGTCAGGTTTCATTGGGTGATCCCAAGAAACATGTGGTATTTATTTAAACCATAATATCTAAGAATAAAATTAATAGTTGTGGGAACTATCCCACTAAATGGTACATTGGGAGTTGACCTACCAAATTTGATACTCCAATGATAAGGAACAACATTTTTCCTATATTTCTAGAAACATGGTATCAAAATGGTCTGAAGACTTTCCAAATGGTTTTGATGAGTTAAATCTTGATGTGGATGATTATAAATTCCTTTATTATAATAATACCTAGTAGATTGTCTCATCCTATTATAAAATCATCAACAAGTAAGATATTAGTGATACCAAACCTACCTCTAATGAAGCTATCATAATCCTTATTGGTGCCTCATAATTCCTAACATCATCCACCAATATTTCCCTTGAGAAAGGAAAGGGTGTGAAACATTATTCTATCATTCATCCCCATAATGTTGATAAGGCCATATTCATTGAATAATATATAAGTTAGTTAGAGAAGGAAAATGAGGATCTCTGTGAATTAATTATAAATATGCTTCACAAATGTTTTCCACATGGTGAAAAAATGGAATCCTCTCACAAAGGTCTTCCTTAAAGAGAAGTACCCCTACCTACACGGTTGGGTGAATTTTCAAAAATTTCACCACCCACTTAGGTGAATTTGGTAATATTTCCATCCAACCCCAAGTAACAAGGTTGTGGGGATTTTTATATTTTACATCCTATCATTGGGTGAGTTCATAGTTAGAAGTAGTCTCACCATCTTCCCCAGAATTGATTGAGAGTAAGGTACCACCTACAAGACACCAAGTTCAACCATGTTCTTATGGAAATCTAGGAATATGTTGAATATGGGGGAATCATCATTATCATCCATCACAAAAAGATAAATAGATCAAGTTATATTCTATTTAATTGGATTCCCTTGGAATTTTTCATATGATATGGAAAATTATTTTATTGAGACCTCCCAGATTATGTGAACTGAAGAGTTAGATTTTAGATAACATCTAAAATACTTTTCCTACCATCAATTATTAGGGCATAAAATCCAAAAATGTGTTTTTATTTAAGGATTGGATTTAGGAATAGTTAGATGAAGTGATATTGGAGTTAATAACACATGAATATCTACATCAACTATGTGATCACCGCCGAGTATATCACTCAAATCTTGTGAAATAAATAGGGTAATCTATCTCTCCATGATAGATATAACATGGTCTATTCCTTTAATTCAGAGTATGTGGTTACATAATTTTCTTATTCAATGGAGAAAAACCTTCTTGAGTTTATTAATATTAAGATACCCACATAGGCAATCTTGAAATATCAACTTAATTATTGTCCTTATCACAAAATTATGGGATATATAATTATGGATTTCATAATATTAAAAAATTATCAGTAGAGATAAAAAAATTTCTAATAGAGATTGAGGATCCTGAGACTCATGTGACATGCATGCAATTCATTATCACCCCTATATAAAAGCCTCCCTATTGATAAGTTATGAAAATGGAAACATCCTTACCCCATGATGATAAACTTCGTGGAACATTTCCTTAAGATATGAAATATAAATACATGAAAACATTTTCCTAGTTATATTAATCTAAACAATATAACCTAAAATCCTTAATATAAGATATTAAACATCATATTTTTAGTCCTTGATGTATGACCCGAAATTGCACGATGTATTTCCCCATGAATCACTTAGCACAATTTCATGATAGACCACAAATGTCCTTACAAAATGACATTAAAATACATGGTACTAGTTCAAGATGTAAGACCATAATCTATGGAGAACCTTTTTTTTTTGTCACATGATGTTAAACTGCATGACCTATGGCCATTCTATAGGACCAACACTACCTTTCACATAACACTTAGATCCATATAAAATGTTTCTAGTAATCAAATTTACCATATCATTCTATGTTTACTTAAAGGGGACAAAAATAGCATAGGTATTCATTACCACATCCTGAAATGGATATGTTATTCACATCATATTTTCTTCCTTCTCATAAAAGGAAACTCTCCCATTTCTTTGGAAATCGGATACTCATGAGCCCAATCTGTATAAAGAATATAATTATACCATCCTTATGAAAGAATTAAATCTAAATAGGGATCATTAGTAAGAACTATGTGTGGATTGATTCATATTCCTTGGTATTTTTAGTGATTCTTGGATCTCACATACCTAGCCCAACCATGAATTTTCATCACTTTTAACCATGCACCTCTGTCAGATCAAAATCAGTGTGGTATTCCTACTTTAATTGAAATAAAAATTACCTTATATGTTCCTTTTCATGCACTATATTATGGTTTAAAATTATTTCTAAGTTTTCACTTGTTTTTCACATCAATCATGAATCTTGTGATCTTAGAGGACTTGATGATTCTCTATGATTAGCACAATTTATATACACTTTATTCAAATATAAGGACTCGGTTCTAGTTTCATGACATCAAAATAAATGAAACTATGTCCAAGACACATGATGTTAAATTTAATATCATCATGGTCCATCCTATATTACCTTAAAGTTTTTGGCAGTTTCTATTCTTTATGACTTGAAACTAAGAATTCCCTCACCCCCCATGTTTGATATCAATATGAATTAAGGTAACCTCTCTATTCCATCATAAATACAATGGAGATGGCCATCCTTGATATCCATTATACTTGGGATCATTGGGAATATCGATGTATAGAGTACTCATGGTGGATATTTCCATAACTTCTGTTAATGATTGTAGTAAATAACACATCTCCTTATTTTGATCCCTTTGTGAGTCATATTTATATGGGGATCTGGCCTATGAAAAACTATGTGGGGATTAATTTAAATTCATTTTAGATACATAGTGATGTATAAATCTTCTATTCTAGACCCATATATAAATTTTAAAAAGAAAAAGGAATGTACTCTCACCTTGTATAGGAACCTAACTCTTTACTCATTCATGTTGGGTCATTTCGTGAACACAACATCGAAAAATGTTTCTTGCACATCACATGTGAGACTGATCCACGAAAAACCAATTAAAATTCCTTAACATAATACTATAAAATATATAGAACCAATTCCTTATTGCATGAATTTATACTATACAATATTTCATCCAAGACACAAGATGTTAACCTTCATAGGAATCTGTCATCGTCGCATGACCCAAAACTATAGAACATTTTAGAACTTGTAGAATTATACTAAACTTCACAACACATGATCCATTCTATGTATCCCATTGCTTAGATGAGAGATAGATCCATGTAAAGGTACCTGGTATATGATCCCTAAATATAAATAAATAGTAGGGTTGAATACAATATTTCTATGAAAACCAAAGTATTCTATATTTGGTATTAGCTATAGAGATTTAATTTCTTCTAATACCATAAAAGAATGAAATTTGAAAATTCCCTTCACCAATGTAATTCTTGATCTACATAGGGAAACATTTCTTTCTTCAAGAATTCAATGATTATATCTATACTAGGCGGCCATAATGTCATGTTTTACCTAGACAATAAATAGAAATTCCCTCTTCATATATATGAGCTAAATCTATATAGGGGTTTTATATAAATACTACCTCATGTAATTCTGAATGGTGGAATGTGCCCCGATTCTCAGTGGAAATCCATTAAAATGAACAATACCCACATCATGGAGGCAATACTTTAAATTTCATAGCACCAACATCCTCACCGTATGATGATAAACTATATGATCCCCATCCCCATCACATGACGTTAAATTGAAAGGTAGAAATATATCATGCATGAACCTAAACTAAAAAGAGTATCCCATTTCTTTTGAGTTCTTTCTTCCCTACATGAGATATCGATCCATGTAGAATTCTTTTCAACATCACCAGCCTATGCCTTAGAGCATTAATGCCCCATATTCCTTTCATATAATTTAGATCTATTTAAGGAATCATCCTTCAAAAGAACTAAGTATAGGCTTGATTCCTATCATTATTGGATACATAAAGATATCTATGTTCTATACCATATACTTAACCATCACCCCATTAAAAAAATATGATCATTCCATCTTTCTATGTATGAGATGGATTTGTGATGAAGATTTTAGCATGGGTTATCTCATTTATGGACCTGTTCTTGGAATAGTATGCCCCATTCCCCAATATATTTAATACAGATCTATACAAGGAAATCATTATTAAAGAACCACATGTGGATTTATTTTTGATAATATAGGATACATAGTGATGCATGGATCATAAATACTAATCCTTTCCATATCATCGAGAAATTCCCTCCCCTGGAATATGAGTCAGATATGTGTAGGGGACTCCCTTTTCAAGAATTACATGTGTTTGATTCCTAATCTTTCAGGATATAAAATGACACTAGGGTATATTGTATTGGTCCTAACCACAGGTTCATTACCATCATCACTTTACCCAGTGCGTAGTCTACATTAAAAGTATTCACCACCATTTAGTAGAAAGATTGTGAAGATACCACCACAAGTGAAAGATTTTCACAATGTGAGATTCATTCACCTTAACAATATAATCAATAATCAGATACCATGGACCCAAACCATATTAAAATAAATATGTGTCACTTGATTACAAAATATTTTAGGATATTTAGTAATGCTTAGATCTTTTAATTGAATCCTAATCACAAAATTTATCCTTAATTCATTTCATTATAGTGGATGAATTTACTTTTGAGGAATAAATTTATGTTTTCACTATATATGATCCAGGTCTATGTAGGGTATTTTCTCTTTATGAACAATGTGTGGCTTTATTCCCATACAATGGGATATATAGTGATGTAACAATCCCTAATATGAGGCTAAAAAAACTTTTGGTCTAATAACTATGAACTTAAACTATGTGTACTACCCTATGGGATAATATATAATAGCATTGCGTTCTCCATTCATGTTGGGTCTTAAATATCCTTGAAATACAGGTTTTCCTTCCTTCTTGGTCCAAGTTGTGTGACCTTAAACCTCAAAAACATTTTTTAAAGCTATATGATCTAAAACACTATCCATTCATGGTCTTTACTACAAGTCCGTATACTATAAATTAAAAGTTCCATAAAGTATTTCTCGGTTAAAAACCCATAAAGGTCATCCCGATATGTAGTAAAGTCTTCACTCACTAAACTATTAGCTTTTATGGGTTAGGATAATTTTGAGAATAAAAAAGGCAAAAAGATCATGGGGATCACCACTCAGCCCTAGAAAAATACTATCTATGATCAGTAGCCTCTATGGTCTAGAAAAAAGTTATATTGGATCTTTATTTCCATTCAAAAATTAACTTAATCTATTCCATAAGTACCATGTCATTTATGAAAAGATCACCTCCTCAAATTGAGCATACAATTCTTTTAAGTCATTGTGCACTTAAGAATCTATGGTTTCATCCCTATGTCCTAATAATGTGTTCAATAAATGATTTCATATCCTTTGGGATGTTTGAAAACTTTTTAATTCCTCATGTTCTCCATAAACCCACTTCATATATATGTGTATTTATTCAATTCCAACAAATTACTTGAGTTTATATAATACTCTTTGAATCTCCAAACCTGGAGTTGATCAATCCTCTTAGTTCACTCTTTCATAGAAAAATTGGAAACAATTATTGATTGATCTGAAGTGAACTCACTAGGATTTGAGGGTGAATTGAATATTTTTCCACTGATCCTATTAAGTAAATCCAAAGGGATGTTTTGGTCATGGAGGTAAGGTCTGCCTAAACCCCATGTTCTATCCATGGACTGAGTGTGAAGATGGATAACCTACTCCCACCAATATCCATTTAGTGAGTTTGGAAATAGCTTTCCTACATTACTAATGGTTATTATACCACCTCTAGTATCCATTTTAAATTGATACAATCATTCATATGTTATGATTTACACATTAGATAACCCAACATTTAAATTTTATTGAAATACCATCACTGTTAAACATTCATGCATCCTTACCACTTTAAAATAAATACTACGACATTATATTCTTGTGACATTTCCTATCTAGGTGTGTATCTCTTATGGATACCCCAAAGCCTAGCCTTATGTTTGGATTCTCCTTTTGGAAAATACTATTAGATTTAGGGTGATTTTCTGGTGAACTTAAACAACATGACACATTTATTCAAGCTTCATGACCATAAACTAAATTTCCCCTTTTGGGGGGAGTCTATGATAGTATTGATATCACATTCATGTTATGTTATGCCTTTAACTTTCTATGTTTACTACCCCTCTCATTTGGCCAATGTTATTAGGCCAAAAATATCATTAGCTTATAGTATGTTCACAATGAACATAAACTACACTTTTTATCCCTTGAGTCTATATAAATATTTAATGTTAATATCTACATTCATTTCAAGTTTCTACTCACTCGTTTTTCTATGAAGACAACTTCATTATGGTTAAAGCTATACGACCATAAACTATATCAGTTCTTGGTCAAAATGTGCAACTTTAAACTATATCCACCCATTGGTCTGAGCACTATGAACCTAAACTACATGAATCATTCCTTTAGGTACTATAGATCTATGACATTGGGCTCCCATGAACGTCTGGTTTTCTATTCCCATTTCACTATACATACATTATCACTTTATAGTCAAAGTTGTATGACCTTAAACAATAGCTATATAATTCCATCATGCAAGACCTTAAGCTTCCAAATAATAGAGAGACATAATACGCGATAGGTTGAAAACCCACAAATAGAAACCAAGGAAAATTTTGTAACTCCTACCACTAGTCATACACCTCATATATATAAAGTAAAAGTGAACATTTAAAGAGAAAAATATTAAGAAAAACCCACGTAAGGTATCATGATTAAAATAAGTTCTCATACATGCTATGTCTCTCACTCAATATATTAAGAAACATTTATGGTGAAAATAAAAATATATAAAGCTTTTGGGGACCACCATTTGGACCTAGAAAAAAATTTAAGAAATGATCACTTAGTCCATCGACCTAAGAAACAATTAGAGAGTATATTTTATCCTCTTTAACTTTTTGAGGGATACTTAATACATGTTTCATGGATATAAATTTTATGGAATATGTTTCATCCTATATAACCCTAAACTATATAGAGAAACTTACCCTATATAGGATAACCTTTTTATCATGATAGTTAGATCTATGAAACATCCTCCTCACCAGAACATGGATCCCTATCCATGGTTCTAATGTGAAATGAAAAATATCCCCTTTACTATATATCAACTAGGTCTATATAGGATCTTTCATCATAGAATTATTTATCTATGAACTTATATTGAAAATTATACCCCTCTATGCATGGACTTGATCTAAATAACTGACCCTTTTCTAGAATTATGTGTATCTTAATTTAGGATCATTTAAGATACATGGAAACATCTGGATCTTTTATCTTGGATCCATCCACAAATCCACTTTCATTACACTCCCATTTCCATCCTAAAATTTGGATCTTTTCCAATTTAGGATATTAATTCCTTGAGTTGATATTACTCCTTTTTGAAATATAAATTTCTCAAGTAGATTATTTCCCTTTATAACCTAAACATATTGCTTCAATATTATCTTCTTGGTGACACCCAAAATCCCTGAGTTGAGATCCACATTTAGGAAAGCATCATCCTACTAGTGAGACAACTCCAAATTCCACTAGATGATTTAATAATGCATTAAAGGTCCCTATATTTTACTTAAAATAAGATTTTTTTCAATTAAACTGAATCCAATTATAAGGGGGTAATTATGTTGGCATCAAAAAATCCATTCCACAAAATTTATCACAGAATTTATGATATGTTCCTCAATCAAAAAACTCAAGTTAAATTTGAGTAGAAAAGTATCACTATTCTTGAAGGATAAATAAACATGTTTTACATGTACCTTAAGAGTACTCACACACTGAGGGATGTATATTCCTAATTTTTTATTCATAAACCAGTGATGCAGTTTTTATAACATCACTTCGGGAGTACACTACAGATTTCACAAAAATCCTAACAAAAAGGTGTAAAATTAAAAAACCCATTTTGAGGTATTTTTAAGAATCTGTTGGCATCACAAAACATCCTTCTAGGGTGTATACACCATATTTAGAAGTGTATTTTACTTCACGTGATATGATTTGAATAGTAATAAGGATTAATGGGGTAATGAATCATAAGACATAGATTTTTGATTTTGGGATGAAATTTAAGTCCCCATCACCCATGTCCATTTTCCTGGATCTCCTCTATTCACATATACTACTTCACTCAGGTCTCCCTTTACCACCTAGGCTGCCTAGACTAGGTTAACTACTCAACAATACCTCTCCCACAAATTTCATACACACCCAGGTCCTTTCTGTGGTCTATAAATTGACCCCCTCACCTATAATATTTGAGATACACCTACATAGATAGATGGCCAGGAGGTAGGAGCTCCCATCACCTTACCTATTACTTATCCATCATCGAGGAGACCATCAACCTGAGGACCTTTACCTGGGAAACCATCTGGCCAAGTCCCTTCACCCTAGGTGAACATCTTCCCAAGGCCCTTCACCTGATGACCATCCCCCTAGGGCACTTAACTTAGATGACCATCCACCCTGGGCCTTTCACCTAGGTAACCATCAACCCATAAAACATAACACAGTACACTATATTCATAAGGGTATTTAACCGAGGGACCACCCACTGAGGTGCCCATCTTCCCAAGACCATTCACTTGGCTGAGAATCTTCCCATGACCCCCAAATAGAGCAAGCATTTACCTATCCATTTTCTAGGGTGAAACACTAAGGCACCTAGTCATCCTGCTAGGTGTAAGCCTTGATCGGTCTCTTGGAATACTACAAGGTGTAATCCCCATACATTCCTTAATAAATCATGAGTTGACATAATCCTCTTTGTTCGCAAATACAAAAATCACCATGGGTGTAATCCCCAATTAGTCACTAGGTATACTCCTAGGTGGAATCTTGGACCATTCCTTAATAAACCTTGAGTTGATACACTTCTTTTGATTCCCAAATATTGGAATCCCCTAGGTGTAAGCCCTGAAAAACCTCTACAAATCCTTCTGGGAGTATTCCCTAGCAGTTCCTTAATATATATCAAGTTGATATGTCCTTATTGGTTATCATACATGGTAATCCTCCCTAGTGAAATCCTTTGCTATTCCTTAATATACCTTGATTTGAAATATTCCTCTTGGTTATCATGTATGGGCCTCATCCTAGGTGCATGAATAAAACATAGCTTTACAAAACATACATACTAGGTCAGGTATCTCTAGTAAGATCACTCATAAGACCGACATTATCTCCTATTTTCACTCCTTTTATAGAACAATAATTTCCTTACGACATCCTCTATGTGTAATATCATTTTAACTCTAACAACACTCTCTCTTTCAATGTGACAGATCTTTTATTATCTCTTTTTTATCACATCAATCATGAATCGCATGGGCTTAGAGATCTATGATGGTCATCCCATCAACATGATTAATGTACCTCTATTGTGAGCCTCCTTTTTTGGTTTAATCCCAAACCATTTTTCTGAACTTTTTGGGTTTAGATTCCATTTCTTAATAGGATATATTGGATTCCTCTTTGAGGTTTGGCTACAATTTCATTTTCCACTTATGAATTCAATCAAAATATGTGGGGTCTGATTCCATTATTATAGGATATATTGGAGGTATCTGTTATATATTAATCCCACCACCAAAACACCAATAACATTTGTAAAAGGACATAAAATCTAGAGTTCCTAATTATGTCTATAAACTAAATCATCATGAAACAATATGTGAAATATGGAAATCCTATAATACACTTATGTGTCACAAATCAACACGATTTTGATCAGATCATTGGAACATGTATAATAAATCCCATACTAGTATTTGAAAAAGATTCATTAATACATATTAAATATTAAGAGAATCAAGGAGAAGAAAATAATCCCCCTCACAGGGGTGTGGAAATCCTAAACTCCCATCCACTCAGCCAACGTGTTTTATAAGATGTTGCTTGTCACAACCTAGTGGTCACCTACTTATGGAAATAAGTTCTAGATAGACTCAATGGAATGTGGGTGTGAAATCCATCATAAACAACCACCAACTAGAAGATATCTCAAGAACGCATGGGAAACAAACTCCCAGCTATAGTAAATAACTCAACATGGGGGTACACTCATCCAAATAATCCATTAGGTCCCTAGACCTAGCTAATAACAATAACCCATCAGAGGAGAGAACCAAATCAATAACAGGTCTGATGAAAGATCCAATACCATCCCAAAAGTCTCCTCCTGCATAAAATCATAAGATAAAACAACCAAAAAATCCTAAACTAATCCATCAAAACAAGGGTCGATCGATACTTGAACCCAACATCCAAAACCACTGAAACTAGTACCAACCCTCTCAGGTTCAATAATCTATGAGGAACACTCAACATTTCTCTAAATAGGACACCCTAAATGGGGATCATCTAGTATAAGCAATCTGAAAGCCAATCCCATCACATGAAACCTCATCCAGCCTCTCCAGAATGTAGCCCCGTCCTCAAAAAACACCTCTCACACAAGGGAATCCTCATTATCACCAATACCACAAGGGTATCCTCAAAGAACACTATTCCCATATGGTAAATCTATAGATACATCATTCCCAAAATAATATCTATAGTAGCTCCCTTAAACCTATATCAAATTCACTCAAAATAACCCATCAATACCCAACATCCCAAGATGTTAACCCAAATCGAAGGATCCAACTGATCCAATGAGCCAAGACAATAAAACATCAAGAAACCAGTTTAAAAATCCCATCTAAGATAAATCTTGATCTCACCTTAAGGTAACTACAAAAATATCCCCAGGAAAAACACACTTAGTATCCTAAGATAAGTTTTCCAATAAACTCATGATTCTCACATGTTCCTCACACAACAACCCACTTCGCTTAATAGGATTCCAAAACCAAACCCTAAAGTAATCATCCCTCAAAACCTCAAACCATAAAAAACCACATAAACACAACCTCTAATCACCCCAATGTCTATACCATCACAACATACATGTTAAAACATCCAAAATGGAATATATGTAAGACTAATTTTGACTATGGGGAGAGAAAATATCAAAACACCTTTATGGGGGAAATACACAATGTGTGTGTCATATACATGGAGTGTACCCCCGAACTTCCATCGCAGATCGTATACCCAAACCCACTCAATGTGTACCTTCCCCGACTGCATGTTGTGTTCCAATAACACAGGTAATGTATCCCACATGAGGTACATATCCATGTAACCTACATGGGGTTAGGGAATGTAACCTACATGGCCTATGTACATGTATTGTGCATGGTGTCTAGCCATACATGACCCCATGTCCACAACATGGGGTCCTTGTCTAAGTACAGGGCTACACCTTGATCCACCACTACATGCCAGGTCATAGGGATTGATTGTCGTGTTGTCCTATTCTACTCCATTACAGAAATGAAGAACACAAAGTGTGTTTTCTTGGAACAAAATGTCATGTGATAACATTTTCTAGAACAAAAAACCCATTCCAATTACCCAAAACACCCCATACACCAAAAATCATCCTATGAGGTGTCTCCTAGCACAGTAAACAACACATAATAGGATTGAAAAACTTAAAAAGATGATTCTATTCGGATTTTAAGATAAAACATTAATTATTTCCTACATTTGACCGTAAAATGTTGACACTTCAATATCAGATATTCACAATGCCACCATCGCACCCCAATCCAACTCTAAATGAGATCTTGAGTGACGATCTACTATCCCTTCTACCTATTCTATCCCATTCAAAGGAAACAACCACATGGGGATAGGGATCCAAATATGAGAAGGGAAGGACAAAAGAAGAGAGGAAAAAAGAAAAAGAAAAAAAAGGGTTTGGGATCGACCCGGAAGCTCAACATAAAGTTATGACTTAACTAGGAAAAGCCACCTATTATTGACTCAACTATAGATTCAGAATATAAATTTAGTGAAATGTTCAAAATATATCACCAAACCAATATTTATGAATAATAATTATTTAACTAATTAAATGTTACATATTTTGTGAAAAATCAAATGGCTCAAAATTACACCAAACCCCCATCCTAGGGTAAACACTCAATTACAAGACAAATTAAGAGGTCAAAAAATTATCTGATATATTCTAATAGGAAAAATTATAATTTTTTCCCTCAACAACACTTGATAAAAAAAATTCAACTTTTTTCATATTTTCTCAACCCATGATGATACAGTTTGTTACTACCTCCCCACAAAAATTCTCCCCCCATGAAACCTCGGTGGTGGAATAGTATCCAAGATGTACCCCGAAAAATGTTGCATCAAGTGCATCTTTGAATACACACCAAATAGTCTCACAACACCCACAATGATTCGAACATGAGGGTCATTCATTTATGGATAATAAGACAGTCCCCACTACTGGTGTATTCATGTAATCTCTATACGATCAAGAAAAAACTCCATAGCCTATACACAATCCACTACCGAATGTAATGACTATACATGGAAGAATTTATCACACCTACATGGAATCACAAAACACCAACCACAAATTTACTCTAGGTGAATACTAAAAAATGCTTTCTATATTTTACTACCCATTTAAAATGAGGATTAAAAAACCCAGTGACCAATGGTGCACTCCCCACCATATGGATTCCATTACACAATGAGGATTTCTCCAAAAATCTATTCCAAACCTTACTCTCCACCTCCAGGTAGAGTGATTCACCCAGAACCTAATAGTTTCACACTCCCATATGATCTAAATCCATAAATAGTCTCATGATCACATGAATCATGCCTCAAAAAACCTAGGATAACATGATTAAAACACTGAATATGCTACTAACACTGGTTAGTTCCAATAATCTAAATAACCCACATTGCTCCTATTTTAATGCATCACATCTTACATATGTCAATAACAACCACACAACTTCCCACCACCTAGTAATCGTTCCAAAATAATGAGTGCCTACCCATGCTCCCACTATGACACCATTAGGGAAATCTGAAACCACCGATCTGGATATCAAAACAAACCTACCCATTCGACCAACCAAGATAATAGAAGCACTACTAACACTCAAATTATCAAGTCTAGGGAACCCACATTCATAAAAATATAACTTTTTATAGGTAACACCACCTCATGGGAACTTGAGACCGATCCAAAACACCTGTCAGGAATCCATTCCCACATCAATCCAAAAAAACCAAAAGAGATTCTAAATCCCTCATTAACTTATCAGGGTCTCCAAAAATCCCTAAAATAAGAGATTAAATTCCCATAACCATAGAATTTCTCACCATAATATCCACATGAACAATCATTAGAAGAAAAGAAATCACAATTTTTTGAGTGGAATACCACCAAGAATATAAATGGGAAAACACCATATAGGTTATTTCTTAAACTTTAAATGAACTAACTTCCTTTCTTAGTTAAAACAGACATAGAAAAAAAGTTATAGTGTATCATACATGCTATAAATAATTCATGAGCATTGGAATCCTTCCATCAGGATAAGATCTAAAATACCATAGATAAAAAATACAAACTCAAAGTTCATAACACAAGGTGAAATCATACAGTTATAAAAATGAAAACCAAGAATAACAATCCCATAACATAGTAACCCATAATTTCCATCGAAAAAGGTGTTCATGATGCAATAGTTTGATTTCAAAAACATTTTATAACATTTTACTAAATTTCTTGTCTACCAAATCCCAAAATTATAAAATAAGACAAGCTCTGATCCTATTTTTTGATGAATCGATCTGGGTTGACCTGATCTGTCACCCAATTTGGAAAATCATATGGCCTAAAACATGCCTCCCAATAATCCAGAGGATTATAAATAGTGGTGAGTACCTAATACAGAAAATTGTTAGAATATTACCTCATATTAGAGTAAATAAATAATGATAATAAAGAAACACATACATACCATAATCATCAGAGTACAAAATATAAAAAAGCAAGAAAAGAAAAAGGATATATGAAATGAAATGTGGAATATAGAATCACAATAATGATATATAGAGAAACTAATATCCCTTGAGGATAACCTCATATACATAAAAAATAAACTAAAGATAAAATACATATAAGGCTTTACTAGCAACCCCATGCCGTAACACATACCTGGTCTGCAGAGCTGTCAAACAGATCTAGCTCGATCATCGTACTTCACATGATTAGTTTCTCTTGATAAAGATACTATGGTACTATTATCAATCCACCATGAAACCTATAATCAACCTAAAAGAAAACATAAGGTCTACATAATCATTGAGGTTCCCGTACAGGTTGTGAGAAATAAATTAAAACAGGACACCCCCAACGGCCATCCTAACATATTTTTTCATAACATGTGCATGAAACAAGTGATATGACTAGAATAGTAAAATAATAAAGAATACTATAATAAAGTAAAAAACTTTAGAAATTAAATTGTAGAAATAAAAATGAAAACAACTTGCCCCAGGTTATAGTCTGACACCTGAAGTAAATCTACCCTCACTCAAGCCACTGATGGAGGACATATAAAATGTGGCTCAATAATATAGATGTCTCCTAAAAAATCAATTATATCACAGTGGAATCCCAAATTCCAATTAAATTTATAATAATGAAGATTAATCCCTAGGATCCCATCTTAGGGATCCAACATAGAAACACGTACATCTACTGGGCTCCAGCACAATATGAACTGGTGATACAATGTTTAGGCCAACAATAAAGAATATGATTGATCATGGAAGTACTGTATAACTAACAAAAAAATACACCAGTTGGGAATTATCAATATACATAGACACTAAGTAGGAGATCCCTAAAGAAAGCACTAAAAATGACACTAATGTACACTCAACATCCATGAATGCCAACTGAGAGATCTATCAAACACCTATAGTAAACAACCACCTAGCTACAGATAAACACTAAATGTTGGGGTTGTACACATCCATATCATCCATTATCTATCAAGAACCTCATTAACCTAATAATCTAGAAGTGGAGATAACCAGATCAATACCAAGCCTAAAAAATGATTTAATTACATATCAAATGTCTCATCTCACATCTAAATATATGAAATAACAACCTAAAAAATTACTATATAAAGAAATAAAAACAAGGGTGAACTGACACCTGGACCCAACATCCAAAACCATTAAAACAATAATTAACTATATCAATTTCAATAGTTCACAAGGAAACCTCATTTGTCCTCTAAACAAGTCACCCTACTAGGGGATCCTCCATCACAGGAAAACCATAGGACAATCTCACCATACGAAACCTCAAACGGACTCTCTGATATTAAAACCCATCATCTTAAAACAAATCATCCTAAATAGAATCATCAACAACACCACAAAAATAAAGGAATCATGAAAGAACACCATTTATATAAGGGAAACCTTAATATCCATTACACTTTCAATGGAATCCATAGTATTTCCCTCAAACCTATCTCCAATCCACTGAATCAAGCACAACTATACCTGATATCCTATGACGTAAACCTAAATTGAAGGCTCTAATTGATCAAAATATCCAAACCACCAAAACCTTGAGAAACAATAATAATAATCTCATCTGAGAAATAATATGATCCTACCTTTTGGGAACCATCCAATGAACCTAAAATAAAACCCACTTGGTGTCCTGAGAAATTTTTTCCAATGAGCTCACGACACTCACTTGAGCTTCACACAATAAACCACTTTCCCTCCAAGGGATTCTAAAATCAAATATCAATGTAATCCTCCCTCCAAACCTCAAACCATCAAAAACCACATCTACATAACTTATAATTACCATATGGTCCATACTATGTTTTCCTATATACAAACCCCCCCACAATTGTCTATATGCGTGTCCGATTCTGACTCTAGGGTGAGAAAACAACAATTCATCTCTCAGGGGTAAATACCCGGTGTGTACCTTATGTACCCAACATGCACTCCCAATATCCATCCCATGTTGTGTACCCTTACCCACTCAACATGAACCTTCCCCCACTACACACAAAGTACTAGACAAAAATGATGTGTAACCTATATGGGGTACTTATCTATATACCCTATATAGTGTAGGAAAAGTACCCTACTCAACCTATGAACTTATACTATACATGATTTACCTACGTACACTAAATGACCATGTGTCTCCGATGCAGGGTCTATGGTTGAGTATGTGGCCACACCATGAGCCACCCCTATACAGTGTGTCACATGGACTCTAAGCAGTGTAGTCCCATTTTAAACACCATGTTCAAAATAAAGAATACTTTATATGTGTTCTCTAAAATATACATTATGTGATCATGTTTTCTCAAATAGAAAACACATTATAATCCCCTAAAAAACTTTATTCTTTTAAAAAAATCGATGAGGGCTATCATGGAACCCTATACAACAAAAAAAATGGATTTAAAAACTGAAAAAACAATTCTACAAGGATTGAAAACAAAATAAATTACACAGGGACCTCCTCCAAGAATAAAATTCCACTACTTTGATTTTGGATCCACACCATACCATTATCGCACCCCAATCCACCTTTGGATGAGGTCCCCGATGAAGATCCCCTCACCCACATCCATCTTCTCTCTCTTTTGAAGGATACATCTACAAGGGGGTGATCTAAGTACAAGAGAATAAAATATAATGAAGAATTAAATGGAAATATAATAAATAAAAAATAAAATCAAAAGAAAAAAAGGGTATTGTACCCGACCCTAATGGTCGATGAAAGTTTATGTCTCACTAAAGAAACCCCCTAGTTTTGGACTCAAATGTAGAATGAAAATCTCAATATGATGCTCTATCCAAGAGATGTCATGGAATAAATTATTTTAAATAGTTAATATTAAATATTTTTCAAAAATTAAAATAGATAAAAATACCACTAAACTTTCATCCTATGATAAAAACCCTATTTTTGGACCAAAAGTGTGGAAATAAAAAATATTTCTGATCTTTTGATAGAATAAATTACCATTACCCTCCTCAAAACCACCTGAGGATAAAAATTAAAATTTCTCTCAATTTTCCAAACCTATGATGATTTGGGTCATTATGGGTGTAAAACATTTTTTCCCAATTTTTAGAATATACATAACGAATAAAAACAAGTAGGGTAGCATTTTATCATTATAAAAATTGTAATTTTTTCCATTGAATATAATAAATAATTTTTGTTTACCATTATTTATTATCTCTATGATAGATGAAAAAATTCATATCACAACACAATATTCCATAATCACATTAAATAAAGAAACTCAAACACTTCCATGATTCCATAAGAGAGATAAAAAATCAAATACCAATTGAGTTTCAGAACCCTCATATAAGAAAACTATAAAATTATTAATCTTTAGAGGAAAAATGGAATGCTCTGATACCACATAATATAAAATTAGCTTATAGATTTAGTTCACTAGGGGGGTGAATCAGTGGAAACCACTTCTTTTTACTGTTTATGATTTATTATAATATCAACCTACATCACTTATTCGAGTCAAAAATGCCACTTCTAAACTTTTTACATACCATATAAATAAAGAAAAAAAATAACACTCTATTCACAATGTTAACCACTCAAAATAAGAAGTTATATCCTTGGATTGATTTAAAAAAACCAATATCATACAGTTCACTAGAATATCCCTATGTATACAATGAGTAGGTAATATCTATGAACTCATGTTATAGTAAATGAACATAATTATATCCTAATAGAAGAATAAAGGATTCTTATAGTGACCCAATTTTTTTGGTTTGAACCTTTATAACATTTTAAATAATATTTTGGTGGTTGGACACTAATCTATTTTATTGATTTTCATGTCTTGGGAATTTGGAAATGAAAAAAAATTTGTTTAAGTCCATGAATGTGCATTCATGGAAAAAAGTTATTTCACTTTGAATAGAGAATTGGGTTTGGAAACCAATGTCATGTTTATGTCTAGAGTATGGGTTTATCCTAAGGGAGGTATAATATTCATTATCTCTAGGGCCCATGTGGATCATATCACCACTGGTAGAATTAATTTATTATATTAAATGAATGATTTAATTAATTAATTAAAGTTTTATTTTCTAGAAAAATAAAACCATATATTTAATTATCTCTAACCTCTCTCACTTAATATAAACTCCATAATCCCCAGATTAAGATAGGGAGAGAGTAGGGGATTTAATTGGGAGAACAAAGACCCAGAGGATCCGATGAGCACACACTTTGATGAATCACCATTGAAAACTATATATAGACATGATCTTCACCAATAAATGATCCAAACATGAGGTTGTGATTTTTTATTTCTATCTTTACATTTTCTTTTTTATTATAAGAATATAGTTTTGTGTTGTATTTATTTTCCTAAATCATGGACCTAAAAAATATTCACTTTTTTTCATTGGCCTGAGATTTATAAATCTTTCACTGCTTCCCTTATGATATTTTCATTTAGAAGATATATTCCTAATGATTTGTTCCCAGACCCTTGCAAAAAATATTTAATTATTATTAATTATTGTTTTTTTGTCTATATTTTAAGAATTTTCACCATTATCCATCACTGTGTCCAATGATTTGATAAATTAGACGTATATTGGTAAGGAATTTTGATTTATGTCTGACTATAAGTGATTTGAAGTGGTTTTGAATGTATCGAGGATATGTGTGAACTGATTATGAACTCTTTATTTAGTGAGCTAAGACTAGAATTCAACTGTTAGAGGAAAAAAACAATGAATGATATTTTGTTAGTGATTTCATTTCAATTGGTGGTATTAATGATGAAAGAGGGGTGATTGAGGGAATTCTACAATGGGTAGGTCACAATGCCTTGATGTAGGTGGTCATGATGTGATGAGGTAATTGATTCCAGATCATGTTGTGGCAAAGGATGGATCAAAATTTAGTTTGGACGCAGGATGAAGTTCACTATATGGTTGATGAGAACCATGATGTTTTGATCTCATGTTTTTAAATATACTAATTCCCATATCATATGTAAGGTTCAACCTATATAATAATTATCCCTATTTATAATCATGGAATGGTAGAGGATGTCACAATGTGAAAGTTGGTGTGAAGGCTGAGAGGTCATGTAATTTTAGAGGTTGGAACAATATAATTTCTTGGAATATTGAGGGTTTTGAGTGGTAGTGGAAGTGGTCACTCCATTATACCACATTAAGTTTGGTCCATCAAAACATAACCAACATGGTGCTTTAGTGATGGTGTCTTGTGAATGGGTCGACATGATGGTATTTTATTTTCTATGTGGAATGAAATGGTGAACTTCACTTCAACATTTGAGTCAATGTACAAGGTTATATGTATGGCTCAGCCTTTTTCTCTATATGGTCAATGATGGGGATTAGGCACATTGATCATGGCATTCATGGTTTTAGGTACTCCCTTTACAACTATTTGATACCTGATGAGGTGTGGGTCACTAATATTTCTAATAGAGTCTAGTTCTTCCCAACATAATATGGTTATGGGTCTTATATCTATAGATTTAGGTCCTCCCCCACCTTTTGTGTGTCACTCAAGGTTTGGTTCCTCTGTCTATGGAGTTAGCTCCTCCATCATATGTTGTGCACTACTCAATGTGGAATGTGTCCTCAATTATAGTTGTAGAGAGATTAAATGGGTTTCTAATTGGAAAATTTAGATTACTTGTGATACTTTATTATTTTATCATATAGATATCTATAAAGAGTGGGAATATCTCATATGCTCTACATTATATACATTAAATGATATCAAGTTATTTATTATTGTTTAGTATTTTATTCTTACCACTATGGTTTGATCTATATGGTCTTCTTATTATTCCTTTATGGGTTTTATGGTGTCATAATAAGTATTTATATATTCACCCATTCATGAGAATCTTAACTCACATGTGTAATTTCTTATTCATATGAAAAAAAGTTTCGCGATGAACTTGGTTGACACAATATGGTGGATCTTAGTGGTATCTAGAGGTGGTAGTAGTGGATGGTATTAATTTCTAAATATAGTCTATTATGGTTACTTCTTCACCTGAACTATTTTTGTTGGGGTTTCCTTTGTTTTATTTAGTGTTTATTTTTACCCTTTTTCACTATATTTTATGCACTGGTTATTCCTTTGTGATTCATTTCATTTTCCAATATAATTATATATATTAATGTAAGTTATATTTGTCTATTCCACATTATTATATTTTTTTGGAGGTGTGAATTACATATATGTTCATTAGGACATGGTCTATCATCATCTATATTAAACCTAATAAGTTATAGTCAACATCCCTTGGACTATTGGAGTTGGGATTAGGGGGGTAAGCTCAACTTACCTCTACCCAATAAAGGTTTTAGTGGGTCTGGTTGTATTAGATTGGAATTAAATCATGTATTTTTTAGGGATAAAGTTTGGAGTATGGTGTTTTGTAAGGATTTTTTATAATTTAAGG
This sequence comes from Viscum album, assembly GCA_963277665.1. NCBI lineage: Eukaryota > Viridiplantae > Streptophyta > Magnoliopsida > Santalales > Viscaceae > Viscum > Viscum album. The sequence goes on from OY728157.1 coordinate 1,783,862,673, forward strand.
GAATGATGTAAATTATTCTTAAGTTTATTATTTTAGTCCATGGAATAAAATGTTTGTGAAACAACCAATGCATCAATTCTCTTGGACTCTTATAATCTTTTTTCATCTTGTTACAAAGATTCACTGGTTATAGGGGAAAAATAAATGAAACATCCATAATTTAGGAGTGGTTCATTAATTTCTATATCCTTTTATAGTTATCTCCCCAAATATTCTTTGATGAACACAATCTATCTTATTAAAATTAAATATTTTGTCAAAAATACAATCAGTAAGGATCATGGGGCAAGGTTGTGACATGTCTATGCTAGTGATTGAGCCATCTATCGATGATTAAATGAGCAAGGAGGTTTCCTTTAGAGGACCGGATCATGCAGTGATTCCACCAAGCACACAGGGAGAAGTATCGATACTAATTTTTTAGTAAGCAGACACACTTTCTAGAGTTTAGGTAGATGTTACTCTACCATATGAGCAGCTAATTATTCCAAAGGGACATGAAGAGGATCTGCATAGTGCCAGTCCCTCAATAGATTTTATTATGATATACCATGGGGTGAATTTTGGTATGCGAATTTTCGAATTCAAACACTTTTTCCTCAAACTCTCACTACCCTAAATGATATTCAACTTATTTTTAATAGGGTCACACTTCTCCTCTTTTTAAGATAATGATATGAGTGTAATCCATAAGGATCTTTCCTTTACCATATAGGATCTATGATTTATTCAACCAACATTAAATAGATCATGTAATGAATAATATATAGAATATTTCATACCAGACAGAAGGATTTTTTACTTGGTTCACCCATGCTAGGATAATCTATGAAAATTTCTGTTTAAAATGAAAGAATGCATTAGAATCCACTAAAAATTTTATTTGGTGGTGGATTTAGACCAGGACACTTAGAAGCCTAGGTTCACTCCTCTAAAAATGTTTTGGGACAACCCACTACCTACTAAGAGTCACTATATTCACTTATTTATCTAGATCAATTATTCAATAAAGGAAAACTTCATTGACACATAGTATATTGAATACATTATCAATATTATTTTTATTACACCTTTTAGATATGTGCCTACAAAATCCACACTTATCCTTCACATACTAGATATGAACATCCCCATGAACAATTTCATCACCTTTCCATGATTCTTCATTGAAAAAATGACTTCTTATTCTATGGAATGATCTTATAAGAATTTTAATTTTTCTTTCTTCTTTCCTTTTTATTTATGGAATTAATCTCTCTAAATATAAAATATGTTAATATACCTCTCTATTCTACACAGCAGCAAACTACTTTTTTATAGGGATACATATATCTACAATCCTCTCTTTTTAGTTTTTTATTCTCTCTATTAAATGATATATTTTCCATGTTTCATTCCTAATTGGTACTAAATTATTCTTGAGTATTGTGGGAAATATATATTTCAACCTCTTAGAAATTTAAGTCATACTCATACATTTATTTCCTTAACTTCTTAAAAATATATGATATTTTAAATAAGGAAACCCATTGATTTATCTCATTCATACTATGATTTATATCATCCTGAAATGATCTTTAGATTTCAATTATGTGCTACTGCCAACCTGTGAATCACCATGGTGTGATAGTTCACTTTGCATTGTGTCATCCAAAACTACCATCTTTCATGTATCACATCTACAAAAATATTCATGCAAACTAATTTATAATTATCCTTTAAAAAATACACCACAATGTAATCCTTTATCATCAAGATGTGGTCACCTATATTTCTAATAATATTAAATATTATAAACAATGATTGCATGGTGTGATTTTATTCCAAAATAACCAAAAATATTATAGTTACCCTCATTATTTTACGTAGGTACATTGTAATCCCAACACACCATGTTCCATGATGTGTCTTGAAACTTTTCATAATTTTACAACCACCACAACATCTCTAATGGCATGGAATTCATCATCTTCCCATTTTAACATCTATAGTTCTATCACAAACTCCATGTAGAATCATTTTAATGGAATGGCCCTTCACACCACTGTATGAACATATTTCAATGGAAAAAACCAATGAACTTCCCAAAACACTTACAATAGTGTGGATATATATCCCATAGTGTGAATGACTCATATATATTCTATTAATAGTGTGGTCAACATCACCACATCATAAATAACTCTAATGTATTCTCTTTACTTATGCAACACTCTTACATAACACCGGTACTTCTTCACATTTTAGTATCTTAAATGACAATTAATATTACATATTCTAGAAAACATTATCAATATTTCAATTTTCTAAGAGTGTGTTCAAGTTACTTTTACATATTGATCTATTTATCTTTACATATATAGGGTGAAGCTTTAGAAATTTACTGATTCTTCTCTTCCAAAAATACTTTTATATATAATCATGAATTACTATTATGAATTTAGATATCTCATTCCTTTTCTATTATTATAGGAACTTATAACACAATGAGACCCTTTTACTCACACCATGGAAACTTTAAATTGAGAACTTTTACTCTCATAACTCTTATATATCTTATATATATTCTTTATAAAACCATATTATCTTCTAGATAACTTTCTTAACTTCATCACCTCTACTTCCAAAAATCATCCAGAATTCTAAAATTCTCAACTTCCAAAACTTCACGTATTCCTATTAACTTTCTGAATCTTTGGTTTCTATCGCAGAATAATTTATAAAATAACTTATGAACCAAAAACCATCTTGTATTGAAAATAAAATAAATATAAAAAATATAATGCCCATTGACAATAAATCATATGAAAACAACAATCCTCAATTAGATTCTAAAAATCTACCCCTTTGTATTTTTTGGAAAAATTATTCTAAATCAAGAACTCATTCACATTATCATGTTGCTTTCTACTCCCTTTCTTTCTACTCCACCTTCTAGGTCTAGACATATTCATGGATTCATGATGATTCATAATCCATTAACATCATATAAAAAGTATAAACCTCCCCTAAAAGTAAATAGAATATTTTAAAAAAATCATTATAGATCAAGGGAAATAATTTTTTTAATTCTATTGACTCTATCTTTCTTATGTCAAAAAAATAATATTCAATTTAGATTCTACTTGTAAGATTCTTTCAAGGCACCACTTGTAACAACTATCTATGATACCACTTGATAGGATTCCACACTTACCTCATTATCAATAAATCTTCTTCCTCTAGTCCAGTATAGTCCTTACACTATATTAAAAGAGACCAAGATAGAAACTTTTTAATACACTCTAAGGATTTTGTATTTTTCATATATTCTCTTCACTTGTCAACTATACCATTTGTTCAATGACAATTTTGATTCAACTTTAAAGTTCAATAAAATCCTTTAATTATGGTTGTTTTCTAAAAAAATTTGTTTTTGGTCTTACCAATACAAAATAAGCCATTAACAAAACTTTTAAGCCAAATGAGTAAGAAATTCATGTAGGAAACAAGAAATTAAGGTAATAACATCATTTTTAGTCATTATACTCACATATTTACATAAGATAAATGTAGTCATAAATTTTGGTTTTTCTCAAGGAACTCCCACTATGAACTCAATCACACTTTAAAAAGAATATAAGTGAATATTCATTAATTGAAAATTGTTTTGTTCATACTATATTTCATATTTATAGATCATTGATAGACACCAGTTTTGATACCAATTATTAAAACTCATATAACTCATCAACATATACTTGTACATTCATTCACCAGGTGTCTTTTATTGGATGATAGGGAAACAACCTTTTCAGATCTCCATATCCAAAACTACTCTGGATTATCTTAGCATAATGAAAAAACAAAAAAATAAATATCAATAAAGAATATCAATATGTTGAAAGAAATTTAAATTATAGTTCCAAATCAACTATTCAATAAAAATATTTTATAAAGATCAGAAAAATATTTTTAAAATTTAAACAAGCTTTCATGATACTGAAATATAAAAATATCATATTTAGTGAGTATCCATAGGAATTTTTTTGTTATGAAGTTTAATGATTTTTATAGGGATAAACAAGGTATCGATAAAGATTGAAAAAGAAAATTCTGGTAAATGACATGTCCTGTGGAACTTATAAATAAGAGTACATAAGTAAATCATGTGATTTATTCCCTGAAGAAATTAGAAATCCCAATGATGTTTAAGAGAATTTTCATTCAATAAAAACCATTATAGATATTAAGATTATAAATTAAAATATGATGGAGAAGTAGTAGTCTTTAGTGACTCTCTATATTCCTCAACTTGAGGAATGTGGATGTTCTACTCTCTCCATATAATTAAATTCTATAACTATTGTAGAGTTGGTGCATATTTTTGGAGATATATACATTATTGGGATGTTACTTCATGGATCATACCCAAAAAATATGCAATGGGAACTAATTCATAATTCTACTTGGACTAGAACACCATAACACGATTCATTATTACCATGGCATGGTCACCTAGACTTACAAGATTATTAAATATTGTATAAAGATTACAAAAGTTTTGATCATATTTAATGAAAACAAAAATACTTGTAGTGATCCTCCATATTTTTCACATTTATTTTTTCATCCCAACAAAAAATGTTCCATAACATGGAATAAATATCCTCCCTGTTTTACAAACATCATGGATTTAACCACAATTTTGAATTCATTATCTCCTGGTTTCATTATATATAGGTCTATCATGACCACCTCGATACAGTTTCATCACAATTTATCCCTTCATCCCATGATGTAAACATATTTTCATGGATAGATTCATAAAAAATTTCCAATAAAAGTTTCACTACATGGACATACTTTCAATAATGTAAATGAATCTAACACATGGCTTTCACAGTCTGTCCACCATCCCCATGTCATGATTAACTCTCATGTGTTCTCTTCACTTATGTATAAATATTACATAACACTAGTAATTTACTACATTTTAGTATCTTAGAAGATAATGAAACCTATATATTTTGGAAATCCTCAAGAACATATCATTTCTATAAGAGTGCAGTCAAGTTAGTTTTATGTATATGTTAAGAGATATTTAAATATAATAGGTGAATATTTAATACATTAGTGATTCTCATATTCCAAGAATAATTATATTTATAATCCTAAATTAATATTTCAAATTCATGGAACTCATTCGTTTGCAGTTATTATGGGAACTCTAATCATGATTTGAAACTTAAACTCATTCCATGGTAACTTCCCCTTATGATGTATTACTTATGGAACTCCGGAACCACTTCCAAGTCTTATTCAAGAACAACAAAATATCTTATAGATAATTTTCAACCTTCATAACCTCCACTTATAGAAATATTTATAAATTCTAAACTTATTAACTTTTAAATCATTAGGAATTCCCTATAAATTATAAAATATTTAGTTTCAGCCCCAAAATAATTTCTAAAATAAATTTGGCACTAAAAACCATCATTTTTTGATATTAAAACCAAAAAAATAAATAGAACACCTATTAATGAGAAATAAAACACAAATATTATTCCTAAATTGGACTTTAACACATAGTTTGATTACATTACACGAGTTTTAGTGATAGTGACCACCATGGTTCTAAAGAAAAACATGAACATAAGGTGGCCACAAACTGGATTAATATGGTGGTTCAAGTATTGAACCTTTCTTAGAATCCTATTGATCAAATGGAAGTGATGGGTATCACTTTCTCCATGGTTTCTCTAGTTGACCTTGATTATACATACCTAAAATGAAGTAACTCTTCCATGGGAAGAGTTTGAGCATATTTTACACTAGGAGTACTACTCAGTTATGTTGAGGTCCATTCACATAATAGATATGTTGAAGTTACATTAGGGTATGATGTTAGTTGCTAAGTACATATCATGATTCTCTAATCTCATGAGGTACTACCTTGACATGATCAGTGATGGATTCTTCTAAGCCTAAAAGTTTATGTGAGACATCTTCAGTGGAAACTAAGCATTCATCGTTCCACTATAAATACCTAGATATTCCAAGGGTTTAGTGTAAGGATTGGTGATGAAGATATTATTGGAAGAGGTATAAAAGATGCATAAAATGCGGGTAATGGTCATATAGGAGTAGAGTAATAAGTTTATATAATCTAACAATGTGAATTAGTGTGTTGATATGTGAGGTAGGATAATGTCCAGTCTCTGACAAGAGGATCTCCAACTCATGAGTTGTATTGAGGTTCCAAATAGATAGGGTTTGAGATTGTTTATTCCTATCGATAATGTGGTCATATGAAGTATGAATTCCTAAACCAACATTAAGTATATGGTAGTTAGGTACAAAATGGATGATCATTATAGAAATGTAAATGGGGACCTCCTAATGGTTGGTAGGGTGGTCCTCAAGGAGGTGGTTTTAGTAGAGGAGGTGGCAGTGCACTTGGAGGAGGATGTTACTATGATCTTCTTCCACCATCACCACCCGTAGGCGGTCCACACTAGGATTGGAGAGATCATGATATGAGATTCGTCATTAATATATGTGATGTATGGTTACAACCACTCGGCACTCAAAACTATCAGAGGTATGATTTTTCGTCTCTATATTGGTTCCTATAAGAATAAATACAAGCGTGATCCATTCCCTTATTATTTCATCCCCCAAGAGCTTTATATATCTAGTAGAGACTCTATCCTAACTAATGCAACTAGATAATCCTATAAAAAGTGATCACACACTCAACCATATCTTATAGTAATGTGTAATTATAATTGTTAGAGAGATTTTTTCATGGGACCTCATAGTGGCTATGATAAATCTCTATGATATCACCATTAGTATAGACTGGTTATCTTTACTTTATACCTATATAGAATTTTACCATCTGATGGTGATGTGAATTAGAGTTTATGTATATATATTCTTCTTCATAGATAAGTAAGTCATTTAACCATGATAATAATGGCCTATGCGTGGGATGTTGTAGTCAATTACCCATTAGTTGGTGAGTTTTTTCTATGTTTGGAAGACACCTTAGAAAATATACATCCAATCATAGTGGAGAATTTCATGGATTATTTTCCCAAGTATTTAATAGGATTTACCCCTCATTAGTAGGTCTACTTATGCATCAATATGTACCATGATACCACTCCAATATCTTTCAAATATTATCAAATAACATTGGATGAACTCAGGGAGTTGGAGGTCAATTTAAAGGAACTTATTGAGAAAGTTTTCCTCAATCCTAGTGTGTCCCCCAAAATAGTCACAGAACTATTTTATAATAATAATGATGAGATCTTGAGGCTTTATATTAACTATCACTCCTTAAATCAATTGACAGTCAAGAAAAATTACCCTCATCCGAGGATCGATGACCTTATTGACCATCTCGAGGGAGAAAATTAGTTTTTAAAGATTGATCTTAGGCCTGAATATCACCATCCCTAGGGGTCAGGAGGAGGATATTCTATAGAAAACCTTTAAATATTTCTATGGCCATTCTGATTTTCTGGGTGTGCTCTATAGTGTGAAGAATACTCCGAATGTTTTAATGGGACTTATAAATGTGATCTTTCAACGTTTCTTGGACCAATTCATGGTTATTTTTATAAATTAAATCAATTCTTATTAAAAACAGAGGATGAGGCTAATGAATTCCTAAATATTTATTTGGATTACTTTTCGATAACTAGCAGTACAAAAATATCTCAAAGTATCATTTCTGGAATCAAGAGGTCCACTTCCTGGGGCATTTCATCTTATAGGTTAGAGATGTCATGGACCTAGTGAATATTGAAGCAGTGATACCTTGGGATCCACCTATTATAGTGTTTGAGGTGTGGATATTCCTTAGGTTTTCAACATAATTATTTAAATTTATGGCATACTTCTCTTGTATTATGGCCCTGATGACCGCCCTTACCTAAAAGGGGCAACCTTTCATTTGATCTGAGCGATGCTAGAGAGCATTTAAGGAGTTTTAGTAGGTTTATGAGAGATTCCATCCTATGGTTTTTAGAGGATGGATTAATGTACATGGTTTTATATATTTCCTCTAGAGCGGGGCTTGGTCTTATGTTGATGTAGAGGTAAGTGATGATTTCTTATGATACCCAATAGTTGATACCCCAAGAGTAGAACTATGTGACACATTATTTCGATTTGACTGTGGTAGTGTTCAAATTGAATACCTGGAGGCACTACGTTATTTTAATTTGTTTTTTACTCTTTATAGACTATAATAGTCTTTGGTACATCATTACTCATAGAGATCTTATCTCAAGGTAGTGGAATTGGATTGAGTTATGGAATGAATAGAACTTTGAGATTTTGAATAATTTGGGAAGGGGAAACATGGTGGATAATTCTATTAGTAGGAAGTTATATTTTCATTTTTTGGGGGAAACATCTAAGTAGTTAGCCTTATTATAGTTTTCCATAGTGGATGAGGGAGAAGTTTCTTATCTTCAATTAATGGTGGTGACCCCTCCCCTTTCTATCATGTGAAGATGGCCTAGTTGGGATTTCTATTGTGAAGTTCTTACTAACCAGATATACTTAGGTGACTCACTTGATTGATATTTTGAAAGTGGTGATCATATCACCTTCTTATAGGAGTGGAAAAAGGATCCAATCACATTTCATGTGAATGTGTTATGGGAGTTCCATACCCTAATCGCAGCGGTATATCTTGGAGTGATGATGATGTACCCAGACCTCACATGTTAATTCTAGTGGGAAGGTATAAAACATAGTATTACCGAGTTTTTATTGTAGTACCACACATGTTAGTAGATAAAGGTGGATCACCGGGTCTCAAAAAGATTTGACCAACCCCTTAAGGTGTCAGAGTAAAACTGGGATGACATATTGATGGATATCATGATAGGGATCCCACAATAACTTAGTGGCCATGATGTTATCTAGGTGATTGTTGATGATTTGACCATATCATCCTACTTCCTTACTATTTGAGAGAATATTTTAGTAGAGATAATGGGATTATTGTACATTGGGTTTATCATCCAAATGCATCGGATATTGGTAAGGATAGTTTCTAATAAAGGCACATGATTTATGTCCTGATTGTGGAAGAGCTTACAGGAGGAATTTAGGAATCAGTTGTTGAGGAATACAAATTTCCTCCCTTAGACTAATAGAAAAAATAGGTGAACCATTCAGGTTACTAAGGATATATTAATAAATTAAATTTTGTATTTTAGATAGATTTTAGAGGATTACCTTCCTTTAGTGGAGTTCATGTATAATAATAGTTACCAAGACACCATTGGAATGAAACCTATTGAGGACCTATATGCTAGACCCTGAAGGGAAATTCTATGCTATATGGAGGTAGGGGAGTCATCAGTGATGGGGTTAGAGTTAGTTCATGTTATAATAAAGAAGTTTCATTTCATCAAGTAGTGGATGAAGTCCACTCATATCCATCAGAAGTAATATAAAAACTAATGATAGAGTCTTTTAGAGTTTGAGGAGGGAGATCATCTATTCCTAAAATTCTCTCTATGATATGTTTTCCAGATTTTTGGTTAGGGAGTAAAACTATAATTTATTTTCATCAATCCATTCTAGATCCTACAAAGGGTGGGTGAGGTTTTTTCCTACTAGGTGTTTCTCCCATAGTTGAACCAGGTGCACAAAATCCTTCATGTGTCACGACTATGGAAATATGTTCATGACTAATCACATAGAATTGACTGGGGTGAGATGGACATCGACGATGGTGAAACCTTAACATTCAACCTAGTGGTGATCAATGAATGATAAGAGAGGGATCTTTGAGGGTGTGATATACTACTAGTTTACATCTTTTGGAAGCATGGGAACCTTAAGGAATGATCACGGGAGTGTGAGATGTAGACACAAGCTTAATACCCTCACCTTTTCGATTATGTTGTTCTTTTAGGATGAAAATATTTGAATATGGGGAGGATTTATTAACCCTAGTTTTTATTATTTGAACCTTTATAATATTTTAAATAATATTTTTGAGGTTGGATGATGAACAATTTTATCAAATTTTGTTTCTTAAGAGTTTAAAAACAATATATTAAAAATAATATATTATTTTTAGTCTATTTATTTGCATTCATAAGAAGAGTATATTTCTATATAAATAGATAACATGATGGGGAAACAAATTCAATAATTTTTTTCAAAGCATGATGATTTATCATAGGGGTAATATAATCTCTGTTCTCTCGGGGGGTCCTTAGGGATTACATCATTACATGTGGAATTAATTTATTAGATTATGGAATGAATGAATAAATTAAATAAATTTATATCCACTAGAAACCCTAAATACTCTATTTAATTACACCAAACCCCTATCTATAGGGTTAACCACTATAAACCCTAGCTTGAAAATAGGAGAGAGAGGAGGAGGCTATTGAGAGAATCAATACCTAGATGATCTGTTGAACACACTCTTTAAAGAACCGCCAATGATAACCCAATGTGGATTTCATATTCTCTAATGAAAAATACAAATGTGTGGTAGATATTTTTTATTTCTATCCCATTTTTTTATTTATGACTTTGAGAATATAATTTTTTTAGATCTATTTTACTAAAGAATGGACCTACATATTTTTTTATCTTTTTTATTACTTTTGATTGAGATTTATGAATTTTTTATTGCTTCCCTCTCAATCTTCCCCATTAACAAATCTATTATCAATAAATGGTGCCCAAACCCTTTCAAAAGACACCAAATAATGTTTTTTATTATTTATTGATATTTACACTATGTTCTATTCATTTAAACCACTATCCATTACCATGGATTATAATTTAGTGATTCTAATTTCTATTAGAGACAGATTTAGATTCAGGTCCAATATTCAATGTATTTGGATATGAAATCCATTTTTTAGGCTTTTGATATTTATGAAAAATGACACGGGATCACTGTAAGTCATGTGGATTATAATTATTGAATTTCAAAGGTGTTTCAAAAATTGGAGCAACATGTTAATCAATTTTGAACTTTTTATTCAGAACAGAATGGATAGAAATAAATATCTATAGGTATGACATTGATGGATGTGTTTTGGGAAGTTATTTAGGTATAATTAGAGGGAATGAAAATGAAATCATGGTGATTGATGTTGTTATTTTTTGGGAAGGTTTCCATGTTGTGATTTAGGTGGTCAAAATATGATGTGTTAGATGATCTAAGATCCTTCCATAACAAAGGATGGCCTAACATAATGGTCGTATTGGGAATGGAGGTCAGGGAATTGAAGATTCATTCCATGACATGAAAATACCAAGTAGAAAAATATCTTTAACTAATATCATACGTAAGGTTTATCTTGTATAATAATTATCCCTATGTATGGTCATGTCATGGTGGAGGATTATATGACATGTAGTATGGGGTGGAGACCGAGATGACATGACACAGAAAAGGGTGATATAGCATGATAGAATGGAATAGAGAAGCTCAAAAGTGGTAGGGGAAGAGTTTGTGACATGATACCTCCTTCACTCTAGGATATCACAATGTGGCTTTCATAGTCATGTCATGATGATTACATTCGAGTGGGTTAACATGAAGATATTTTATTTCTTTGTTGAATGTGATGGTTCACATATATTTAGAATATATAGAAAGACATTAGGTGATATTTTTGGTTTAGTATCACTATCTATGTAGGTTCAATGATTGTAAATGGTTATTATTTCATTTGAAATAGGTTAAGGGTCAACCATATGACATGAAAAATGTTTTCTAATGAGAACTGGGAATTATATCCTTTTTACCTTATGAAGAAGTCATAGTTAAATGATTTCATATTGGGTTCACAATATTTGTTTCATTGTAAAGAGGATGGATTTATTTTACTGTTGATTGAATTTGGGGGGTTTTATTTCTATTACAATCATTCAAATTGGTCTCACCATTTCCACCATTCATTGAAAATCCCAATTGTTCTCACATCCATAACTGAGTACATACCTTCTTTCCAAAGGCAGGTGGTCCTTTAGGGTTTCACACCCAACAACACCTAAGAACTCACATTGATTCAGAGGATTGGAATTGGGGATCATCACACCCTTTTTGGGGGGAATTATTGCCTACTATGAGGCACTCTTATAGATTTTAGGTATGTTCAATAATATATTCCTAATACTGATGCATGAATACCTACTCTAACAAAATGATCATAGGTTAACTACATTTAAACGAAAAAGTGTAATATATTAGAGGATACAACATTATGTATCCAAGGTTCTTCATCCATTCGCCATTAATGGGAAGCTGGTTATATTTTAATGCCCTATAACTGGGCACTATGGGTTTTTTTTCATCCAAGGAAGTGAATACTATTTTGAGGATGGGCTTGAGCTGTTTTGGGGTGTCATATGTATCCTATTTATAATAGGAATCAAAACCCATGTAGTTTTTTAACCCTGAACAGTTTAACATCATATAGAAATGAAATATATGAAGGTGCTTAGGTACTGGGTGTTTGATCTCATAAATTGGGGAGGTGTCCTATGTATCCTTGTTATAGTAGGGTTAAGATTCTTAAGAGTTCAGTTTTCTTCTCAACTCACAAGTGGTTGAGGGTGAAGGATCATCCCATTGGATAAATTTAGTCCCAATGGTTGAAATGTCAGAGAAATGATGGAAACATATACCTAAGTGGATGTTTATCTAAGCTTAGGCCATATAAATGAATCCTAGGTATTCTGGTTATGATGATAATATGATTCATCATAGTTCAGTTGGTCATGGATTATATTCTATGGTATCTTTAATATGGAGGACACGTCATATTCTCTCACTGTTCAGGTCTTACATGTCATATTATTTCACATGATTTGTATAAGTGTAGGGTTTTAACAAATCCAATTGACAAAGAGAAATGAAGTGATTGCCTCAACCGGTAGGATCTTAAACTATGAAGCCCATTTATCTGAGAATATTAGAGATATAGAATCACTGGTATTTTCCCCTAACCAGTTCCAATATAATTTCCAACAACTTAAACATGAAATAAACCATTTATAGGAGAAGTTCAAGATCATCAAGATCACGACCCAACCATGTTTGTCGAACCACTCTATGAAACTCCAACCATCGCAAACCTTACTCATAGGGCATTTGTGGGTGTTTTAAAGGGATATGTATCAAAATCCTATAAAAAATAATATTTACATTCTTTTTTATAGAATAATGACTATATTTTCATCCTGATGTTGTTACGTTATAAATGATTTTTATTTTGTAATAATAAAATAGAAATAATATTTTTGGTTAATATTCGAATTTAATAAAGGAATTTATTTTGATGAATTAATGGATTTTTGAAATAAATAATAATTCAATAAAATATTATTATTATCTAATTTTTATTAAATATAAATGATAATATAATTTTTATGGATTTAAATGAAATTTTTATAAGGGTCTGAAAACTGTTATTGTCAAAAAAACATATCATTTCTAAATAAATGTTGGTTTTATTTTAAAATTTTATATTCACGTATTTATAAAATTATTTGGATAAAATGAATATTATTTTTGTAATCATAATGTCAAAAATATCCAATGGGTAATTTTTCATAATTTTCTGAGACAGTCAAATTTTCAGGTAAAAGTTAAATTTTGTATACATATACTTTTCATATTATAACATAATAATGATCCAAAAGTGATGTGATAAATTCTATAAAAGGAATCAAATACTGAATCTATGTTTTCAATTTAAAATAATGATATATTAATTTATTTTATTTATTTAATATATACATTATGAATCCATCAAAATATATAATATATTTTATTTTTTTAAAAACCTTTCGATAAGAGTATGACTCGCCTCAACATAAAGACATGTATTATGTTATTAATTATTCCCTTGAAATTATAAAATAATTAATACCATTTCCATTTGGCAAAAAACATGGGCAAAAACCATGGGATGGTTTTTGGTTTTGGTTATTTTATTAGATAGAGTCCAAAACCTAAGTTTGAAAAATGATAATGAATTCCCCACTCTTTTCCTATATATACCGCCACAATCACCAATTTATATTCCATAAAAATATTTATAACTCAACCTTACTATTACATCACATCTATAAAGTACTCCCAAGGCTCTCTTAATCTCTAAAGAAGTTTCTCCAAAGTATTTTGAGTCACACTCTCAAGTAAGGGATCCTCACATTCCCTACTTTATTTATGTTTATTTATTAACTTATGCCTTATTTTTGAAATTACTAATGTTGGGATATAACTTTACAAGTACCTATTATTAACCATTTTATGTCAAAATGATGATATACCCCTTTTCCTCTCATCAACCCATTTTTTGAATTTTTATGTGACGTTGTTATGCTGCCGAAATTTCAACACGATTTTTCACACCCAAAAAATTTTGTAGTGAATACCATACCCATTTCCAATCAAGGTTGTTCGCATTTTTAAACATATAATTTTTTTAATTTTGAGTTAAATGTATTTATTCCAAACTCCTTTATCATGGAATAAAATATTATGATGAATTAATCCATGTTGTATGATCTATGTGGCACACATAAGCATGAGAATGAAATGAAAGTGATGGGTGCACCCTGAATTATATAGCACTCCAATGCATTGGTTAATATTTAGTCTCATGGGATGTAATATTGGGAAAAGAAGTGAAAATTATTACTTTATGGTAATTTTTATACCTTGATGTCTTATAATTTATCCTTGACCTATGTTTATGATGCTATGTTTTAAGTTGTTTCCACATTTCCCAGATTTCTTTTCTGATTATCATGCTATACCATGCCTCACTGTTCATGTTTTTGATTCCTACTGTTTTTATGACCCATTTAATATGACTATAACATAAAATATATTATTATATTTAATTTCATCCATTTTTATTCCCTTACTGGTATTTATAGATCACCAATTTCATATGTATGTCCCCATGTAATCCCATGTAGTTTTAAAAGTCATAGAATTTTAAAATAATGTTAAGGAAGTTTTCAGTAATGTTTTTGTATCCCATGTTCAAGATGTTATGCTATGTACCTAATTCTTAAATACACTAGACTTATTAATCTTATAGGTTTTATTATGTGTACTTTAATGTAAGAAATCATGAATTAAGGTGTAATAAAGAACAAGGTTGTATAAGAGTGATCTATCTTTTTTCCGATGCCAAGAGACTAGGAAACCATAAATTAATTTTTTCTAAGGCTATACGGTGGGCCTCAAAAGCTTTTTATCTTTTCCATTATTGAATACTAAATCATTATTGTGCTATATTTTTAGTTATTTTATCTTAAACATTATATCATCATAGTTTAAGGTATTTTAGCTTAGACCTTCTCCCACATTAGTTTAAGGGATTTTTGCTTAGATCTTTTATTACAATAGTTTGAGGACATTGAGATTAGAAATTTTATTTCTATAGTTTAGGTTCTTATAGCTCAGACCTTATGTCATTGTTGTTTAAGGTTTTTTAGCTCATTCCTTATATCACTATTTTTTATGGTATTTTATCTCAGACCTTATATCACAGTTATTTATATTATTTTATCTCAACCCTTCTATTGATGTAATATCAGGTCTTTTAGTTCGAACCTTCTATTTCTATATTTTAGGTTCTTTTAGATTGGATAATTGAGATGCTATATAGTTTAATGTTTTTCTATAATGAATTGATTGATGAATATGGAATATGGGGAAGACATGCCAGAGATGACCTATGATACCCTAAAGTTATGAGTTCTATCATGGTGTTGTCAAGGCTTACGATGATTAGAGTTCCTTTCTTGCAAGAAGGATATAACTATGGTTGGTAGGTTAAAGACTTTATGCATTGGTATAATTTTCAAACAGAGGTCTCTCCACTCTTCTATAAGGGATATGGAATATTTATCGGGGTAATATTGGTTAAGGGTCAAACACTAGAGAAGCTGAGTCCACCAAGATAGTTGTAATGTGGGTGATGTAAATCATAACCCAAAAGTTTGAGTTGATGAAGATGGAATGGGGAATAAATTCCTGGGTTGACCCAAGACACCATATGTTTTTGAGTTCTGATGTGGTGTTACTAGGGATCAAAAGGATTAGAGTTCCTTTCCTTAAAGGATGGGATGCCTCTATTTAGAAGGTATGAGCCCTTATGCATCGATAGAATGGTCAAATAGAGGTATCACCACCCTTTTCCAAGGGCCATGAATGATTTATGAAGACATAAATTTCTAGGTGATGAAGTTGGGTATGAAAGAAAATATATCCAGGATGGATTTTGGATTCCTAGGGCAGTTTAGCTCTTAATTTTGAAGCTCTAGCCCTATGACCCATGGTTTTGAATCACAAAGTGTGCGCCATCGAATGGTTTGAAAATGGAGTGTCGCATTCCTACATTGTGAAATGATATAAAACAAAGTCAAATAACATCCTAGATTTCGAATATGCCTAAATAGTCTAGTAATTGGGATTTTAAATCTTGGTCCAAAGCGTTCTAGTCATGAGGATGGTGTGGTCCAATCATGCCAAGAATGGACCAGGATGCATTGAGGTGTTGGGTTCTGCCATGCCGACATTAGGGCTCACAAGGATCCGAAAGCACTTTTTATAGAGTGACACATTTGGTTGACAACCCTAAGCGCATATACAGGAACCATATGCATACATTCATAGACAAAAAAAGGGAACAATTGTAGTCATGTAACTTTTCCAAGGGACGTGGAAGATTTATGGTGATCTGAGACACTCAAAGATGTGATTTATAAAAAATGTAATATTCAAGAAGGGTTCAAGCACCTTAAAAGCTGTGTCATTGCCTAGTGAACATGTTATCATGGTGGAGAGATTTGACAAACCATTACTCTAACTTTTTCCTGGAAAAGGGGGCCTAATTAGAAAGACTCATCTTTTATTAGAGACCCAAAGTGGATCCTATGAGATTTTATGCCCCAATTATTTAAGCCCTAATTTTTTCCTAATATATGGATATGAAGAGTTCAGGGAGTGAAGACTTGAATTTTTCTCAGTACTTCCTTTGTGGGTTTTCAACCTGAAGTGTTTTTTGTCTCTTTATCTAGTAGTTTAAAGTATTATTATTTTTACCATATGATGCTAGAGTTTATGGTCGTATAACTTTGTCCCAAGTGTAGGCAGTTTAATGTTGTGATACATATGGACCTAATATGAGGGAACTATTACACGAAAACCTAATTAAGATACACAGTGTCAAGAGTACTCTGACCTCCTTTTGAGTAGGAGATTAAAATACTATAGATAATGGATTGTGGTTCATAGGTCATGAGTAATGATATGGGAAGATCATGTCAGGAATGGCCCAGAACAGTCTATGGTGCTGAATTCCTCCATAGTGATGTCAGGATCACAAGGATTAGAAATCCCTCCTTACATAGTCATGATTTATTTGGTTGGTAGTTTTGAAACCTTATGTATTGATAGAATGTTCAAGTAGAGAGATCTATTTTCCTTTCCAAGGGCCATTAATGGGTTTCTTCAGCCTGAGATACACAAGCCATGAAGTGAGACCTATGGATTGAGGTGCTTAAAATATAACTAAGGCCCTCCATTCATTGGTTTAATGGGGTGAGGTTGTTGTGGTTATTTGATAAGTAATGATGATGGGTGATGATCTAAACCTTTTTACTCCTTTTAGGAGGGATGTACTTTTCTTGAAATTTTAATGTCATGCGACCATTACATTTCCCTTGTAGTTTAACATCATATAAAAAGGATGTTGCTTTACTTGCATGTTAACATCATGCGGTAAGAATGTTTTATAAATAGGTCTAGACCTTATGATTTTAGTGGTGATTTTTATCCTTTATATGCTATGTATGAACCCAATATGAGAGATCTAAGTGTCTCTATGTATCTTGTGATCTTACGAATCAAGCCTTACATAGTTCTTTTATAGAGGTTCTCTATGCAGTTCTGGCCCATACACAAGGATAGGGGGAATATTTTGTTTTATCACACCTGGACCCCATAATTGGAGATCCACGAGTCTCTATGTATCATGTTAAGAAACAAATAAATCCAAATGTAGTTCTTTAATGGAAAACACTTCATGTAGGTCTAACCCATATATAGAGGGTGTCAATATTCCCATTGACTGTTGTATCTAGGCAAAATATTGGAGACCCGGGTGTCACTACATATCTTGTGAGGAATGTAATCAATCCAAACATATTTATTTAAAGGCCATATATTATAATATCATGTGGTAAGGATTTAGGCCCCCCGACATTAAAAGGGAATAGTGTGACCTTGCCCAAGAGTGGAGGTCTGCATGTCACTACGTATCCTGTAATGGTCGGAATCGAGTCACACATAGTTCTTTGGAAGAGATAATATTTTCATTATTTTTCATCTATATTTCAATTATTTAATCACTTACAATGTTACGATTTGGGTGATTTTTCATCATTTTTGTTTGATGGTGAATTTTGGGCTAAAATGAGAAACTTTCTTAATTCTGGAATTTCAACATCTTTCTATCACTTTGGTATTTCAAGAATAACATTTACAAATTTGATCCAATGTGAATGATTCTTTTTTTAGGATTCCTCTATTCAAGGATTGAATTTATATCCTCTATACCCATATCTAATTTTAAACCAAAAGTACTAGAAAATTCAATCAAGTTGAAAACCTTTTCAGGCTAACAGAATGGACCCCACCTTAGTAAATGAGGCATATCTTTGCCCAAACACCTCCAAATGGGGGGATTATAGATGTATTAAAAATAGGAATATAAGTCACATGTGACAAATAAATTTAGTAGAGAAATTATCTCATTAATTTATCTATTGAATGGTCTATAATGGAAGAAATAGAAGAGTATATTCAGCTAGAAAACATTCTCTTTTGTAACTCAGGATTAATTTTTTTAAACTTGTCTAATAAAGTTAAGATTTTTAAAGAGCATGGAAAATATAGGGATAATTTTTTTTATGAATACAGATTCCTATGAATAATCCATTTACTACTCCAAATAAAATCATTATTTTGGTGGATAGAATCTTGAGGGAACTTTTTCTACCTCTCAACCCCATAAATATGTGTGTCCACTTTAATTAAAATGTTTAAAAAAGAAAAATGAGGGTATAAGATGGAGTAGTGGAACTTTTAATATCTTTTAATTTTATACATTATATTTTATTAGTTTCATAATGTTCCCTTATTCCCCATTCAACATAAATACCCTTCATATGAAGGGTATAACTCTTGAGTGATCAGGGAAGGGGGAGTTTTCCATTTTAAATGTCAGAGTCTTGTAATTTAATTTAAAATTTTCTTTTTTTCTATTTAATGGTTTATTTTTTCAATGATTCCCAATTATCTTAATGTGATTTTATTTTGGGTTTTGGAATCATTAATTGTTTTCATCTTTGGTTGATGTTCTTTAAACTCTCTCTGCCTAGTGTAGTTTGTCTTAATCAAGATGATTGTGTTAGGTGGAAAGAGTCTAGTGATTTTTGGCACATGTGTGGAATCAGTGAATTTTTTCAAGATTTATAAGGAGAAATAATTCTTGATCGGGACATTATTTTCTAATCTGGTAATTTTTTTTGAATTTTCATGCAGACATGAGTGGTTTCCATTACTTTCTTTAACCATGGGTGATTGAATACTCAATCGAGGAGTTTTTCAATAATGTACCCGACCCGTAATCCACTAAACTGGTACTTTGATCCGGGTCATTACATGATCTAAAGTGTACATCCCCATAAGACAGAGGTTGCCTACTAGTAGTGATGGTATAATGAATCATGTGAGGAGACTATACCTTCTTTATCAGAGTAAGCCACATCAGTTAAGAATATAAATAGTGGAAATAACATGTAATAACCAATAAACATGCATAACTAAGAATCTCCCAAAAATGGGTATACAAAAAAAAACAATAACCATGTAATATCATGATAATAGTTAAAAGAGTGAAGGAAACCAAAAATAAAGACAAACATCTAAATCCCAAAATGGTTCTGAATCCAAGTCCAGATCCCCATCATTTCATATCCCAAGACTAACTCAGCTCCCTAGAACCAGGCCTTTGGCCATATCTGAACCTGTAATAATGAATTCTTCTCGGGTACCCAACAATGGCCCGAGTAAGGTCTTAGTACAACTCAGTAGGCCACCACCAATGGTGTTTACAAAATATCCAGTCTAAATAGATAGTTCGTACAAATAATAAATTAAAGATAAGTAAAAAAAGGACAGCTTGGGTGACATTAGTTATCCATATTTACTTTAACTCCTTTCTATCATTATTACAATATTTATTACTTATACAATTTCATTACATAATCCATATTAATCATGTTTTCCATGGGTTAGTAATTTACATCATTCACACAAGGGTAAAGGAATTCCTCACTATGCATAAGGAAATATGTCAAGTCCCTATCTCACTTGGGATGAACATATCACAACAACACATTATCCTCACCTTGAAGCCTCATTCTGGGTGGATTTCAACTGTTATGGTAATAGAGCTATACCCCCTTCCCTAACCCATTCATTTTGGGGTGGAGTTTAGAGCCTTAGTCTAACTTGACCCATGGGAATAGAACCTCAATCAATACCCCACGCTACCAATCTGTGTGCACATACTTCTTTATCCATTCACCGAACACATACCATATCATAACCAAACACAACCAGTATGAGTAGAAATCATAATACATAATCATGAACATGGGAATTAATTTTTTCCCATAACCCATTAAAAAATTTACCACTTACATTACATAGCCATTTAGCCCAATTCCCATTCTCATGTCCCAACCTATTAGGCATGTTTAATAATTCCCTTTATAACAACCCATTTACCATATTAATTAATTCCCTTATTCAAATCCATTTGGTATATTCAACGATCCTTAATCCTTTACCCTTTTAGAAAGTTCACCATTTCATATTCACTAACCCTCTTTGTAATTTATATCATAATTCATAAGCCCCATTTTTTACACAACATCAATTAACCCACTTAACCCATTTACATTCCATAAAAAACAAATCCTTATTCCATTATCAACCCTAGGCATAACCATCACTATTAAATTTGCAACACAACGAACCATATTAACACGACCTTCATGGGATCTATGTTATCACATGTAAATTCTACACATAACCTTACCAATTTCTAGGTTCGTGAATGTCATCACAACCATGGGTTCCCTAAATCAATTGAGTCTTCCTCAACTCATACCATAAGGATCGTGAGGGGTTTAATTCATCATTTGGATGCTTATTTTAACAAATCTCAGGTAAGACATCAAACTCAAAATAATGGATAACCATGAATGAAACCAAACATTAAAAAATAAACTCAAAGACTATGGGATATAACATATAGTACAACTACCTTGAATCCCTTGATGAATGCACTCTTAGTCATTGCCTTAGACTTGTATTCAAGAACCCCTTAATGCTTTAACATGGAGCTTCGATCTATAACCAACAACACTCCAAAAAGACTAGAGATGGGGGATATCGATCCTTTGAATATATTGAGGGTTTTTGGATTTTCACTAAGTATGGGGACAGGAGAAAGGGGAGAAAAATCTGGTGGATACTTAAAAATCATGAGATAGAAAAAATGTAATTTTTCCTCCATTAAATGGGGTGCATGGTTTGTCTATGATATTAAACAAACTTTAATCAAATCGTGCACTAGCCACTGTACAAGAGTGGTGAGGTCTCATGGTCACCTAGGGACCTCTAGATAGTTTGAAAAAAGGTGTTCCAAACATGCGTAATTCCACTGTCCAAGGTTGCATGATTTTCCTAGGAAGGCCTCATGGTTTACTTTATCATTAACAAACCATGCGCATTGCATAGGTTACCCTAGTTTTCCTTCTTTTTATTTCAAAAACCCATAGATTTGCATCGAGGACCCTCATAATCCTAGTGAACATTTAAATTATTAATTAAAATTAATTTAAAACAAAATTTAAACAAGTATATACCTCTACGAATCCAGGATCTTACAACCTCCCCACCTCATAATGAATCATCATTGATCCACTATTTGTGAGCATCACTGAGCTTCCAAGGTAAAAAGATCAGACCACTGAGCTCGCACATCCAACTCCCATTCGCACATTTTTTACTAAACATTACCAACTTCTATAAAACTTGAACCAACATCACATTCTTTTTCTTAAAGACTTTCTCAATGTGATCCAAAATATGAATCAGACACTCCTCAAAGGATGTATCTACATAAAGCTCAACATTCTCAACATCAATCACGTGAGATGGATCGGGGTGATACTATCAAATGTGTGACACATACAAAAATCATGCATACCACTATACCTCTATGGAAGAGTCAATCAGAATGGCATCAGTCTGATCCTCTCTATAATCTCAAATGACCCCACATATCTGGGTGTTAACTTACCCTATTTCTGAATCTGATTGTGACCCAACCTCAGTTGAAACCTCAAGTAACACACGATCACCCACCAAAAACTCAAGAGGAAAATAAAGCATGTTCGTATATGAATTATTCCTACTTTGAGACACTTCCATCCAATTTCAGATCAACTGAACCTTCTCCTACATCTCTTTCATGAGACTCAGTCTCAAAAACTCTGATTCACCTACTTCAATCCAACACAACATAGATCTACATGGTCTACCATAAAGTTCCTCAAATATTTCCATCTAAATTTAATTTTGGTAATTATTATTTTATGAAAAATCAAAAAGTTCCAAATGATTATACCATGATCCATCAAAATACAAGACACAGTCTCTCAACATATCCTCTAGTACTCAAATGATACACTCTGACTGGTCGTCCATCAGCAGGTGGAAATCTGTACTCAAGAACACCTCGGTACCATGTTCCTTCTAAAATAAATTCCTGAAATTTTATTTGAAACATGTATCATCATCTGAACATATAGTCTGCGGTACTCCATGAAACTACAATATATCTTAAACATACTTTTCACCCAACTGATCCATGGTGAAATTCACTAGAATCAGTATGAAATGAGACACCATAGAAATTTTATGGACAACAAGATAGATTACATCATTATTTGGAGGAATCCTAAGATTAACTACCAAAAAATAAGTTGTTACATCATCCCATTTCCTTTTATTAATGGGAAATGGTTTCAAATAAAACACTTAGAGAATAATGCTCGACCTTTACCTTCTGATAGGTAAGGCATCACACCATAAATCCCGCAACCACTTTCTTCATTCTTGGCCACCAACACTGACTATGAAGATCATGATAAATCTTTGTGAAAACCAGGAGCACAACCCATTTTGATACATGAAACTCATGCATCAAATCTTCCCTCAGACATGTCACAACAACACATCCATGAACAAAAATGATCTCATCATCTTCAATGTCATAACCAGCAGGTGACTCTCCAACTTTAATAATTTATATTATAGAAACATATTTCAAGTACTCATATTGTTCCTCCTTAATCCCGCTCACAAGTGTGGAATCAACTACCATGGATGAAAGGGTCATATTCCCTTTTCCATATTGCACCTCAAGATGCATTTTAGAAAACAACACCATCATATTCCATTCAAGTTTTGTATCATGGACCTCCTGAATTTGAGTTTTCTGACTAAAATCATATGCAACACTATTTCCCTTTCTTAGTGTATAAACCAACTCAAAATAAATGGATTGAATGCACTCAAGCCATATACTTTACTAGAGATTCAAGTCTTGTTGTGAGAAAATATACTTAAGACTTTTATAGTCAATATAAACTGTAAACCTTTCTCCCAACAATTAATGAAGCCAATATTTTAAGGCATGAACCACTACAAACAATTTTTGATCATTAGTAGGATAATTTATTTCTTGAGACCTCAAATAATGTGAACCATATTCAACAACCAGATCATACTACATCAATATTCTGCCTAGCCCAACACCAGAAACATCACAAAACAAGGTACTCTTCTTTCCTAGATCAGGTAAGATCAGAATTAGTGTAGTATTCAAACACTTCTTTACCTCTTGGAAATAATTATCAAATTATTTTGACCATTTAAACCTTATTCCCTTCTTGTTCAAACTTGAAAGTGGCACCACCAATTATGAGAAAGCATTAATAAACATTCGATAATAGCCTGTTGAACCCACAAAATTTAGATTGTCATAAATATTATTGGGAAACTCCCAAGAAATATCTATTTTCACTTTATCTGGGTCCATTGACACACCTTCCTCAGAGAGGATGTGACCCAAAAAATTCACCCTATTGATCCAGAAATGAAATTTGGATATCATGGAATATATCTTATACTCTCTTAGTGTACTCAAGATGATTTTAAGATTTTTGGAATGATCATCATGAGTCTTTGAGTACACCAATATTTCATAAAAAAAATACTCCTACAAAAAAAATCTTTGTAAGGGTGAATGAATTGATTCATTAGATCCATGAACCCTATCATCTCATTGGTCAACCCCAACAACTTCACCCAAAACTCATAAAAATCGTACCTACTCTTATATGTAGTTCACTGTACGTAAAAAGGTATTGCCATGAGATGATGATACCCTGGCCTCAAAAAAATCTTAGAGAACACTATCACAACTCTAATCTAGTCAAAAAAATATAATCAATTCTTGGAAGTGGATATCAGTTCTTAACCATCATCAGATTGAACATCCTATAATCAACACACAACCTCAACAATCCATCATCATTAATTAAAAACTACACTGGAGATCCCCAAGGTGGCATACTCGAATGGGTGAACCCTTTTCTCTCCAAATCCTCAAACAAAGCCATATTATCCTGAAGTTCTACTGGTACCAGTCTATATGGTTTTATAGAAACTAGTTCCTCCACTTCCAGTAACTTGATGGTAAACTCAACATCTCTCTCGGGTGGTATGTGACAACTAGGTCCCATAGATAGCACCAAGACCCCACCTTTAACATGGATGTTGGGTCTTGGCTCACTAGGTACCACCAATTTCCCCACAGACACGTTTTCCCCACAATAGGGCCCACCCACGTGCCCAAACAGGACATCAGACCAGTGACTGTCCCAAAATTCCAACACATTTTTTTTCCAGTGTGCTTTATCCTCACTCACACACACCTTGGGAAACTTCCCAAAAGGACACCCCACTGATCACTACTTCAGGCCCATCATGCTTAACTGTGGAGTTCTAATCAGATAGGATCCCAAAAAAGAAGGTTCACCTTGTTGATATGAGTCATATCATTTAGTAATTTAACCCTGTATTATTTAGGGGTGTTACATTACCCCCTAGAGAACAACATCCTCATTGTGGGCCCCACATATCAAACCAAGAAGTGCAATAAACTTAAGGTCGGGTTCCTCCTATGATACCAAATGTGACAACTGGGTCCCAGTGATAGCACCTACACCCCTCCTTTAACATGGTTGTTAGGTCCTGGCTCACCAGGTACCACCAATTTCCCCGCAGACACATGGTCCCTCACTAGGGCCCACCCACGAGCCCGAATGGGTCATCTGACAAATGAATTTCCCCATATTCCATCACATTTCCTTTCTAGTGTGATTTTTCCTCCCTCACACACACCATGGGAAACATCCTAGAAGGTCATTCAATTTGATCACTACTCTAGTACATGCATGTTTAACTGTGGAGTTCTAATCAGGTAGGATTCTGAAAAGGATGGTGAACCTTTTTAACATGAGTCATATCATTTAGTAATTTAACCCTTTATCATTCTGTGATGTTATATGGTAGCCCTGAGAAGTCCTATGGAAACACATCCTAAAATTGATCCACAATGGGAGGAAAGACATGTTTCTCTATTCCTCTATCAACAATCACAAGACAAGACACACGGGTTGTGAGTTCTCCCAAAAACTGGAAAACATTCCTTGAACATTCTGGCCGAACATCCAACTCACCATGATGGACATAAGTGTATCCCTAAAAATACATGAACATTAATCGGTGATGGTAATATATGGTATGGTCCTAGTACAACACCATCCAATTGATGCCCAAAATTAGGCTAAAACCCGACATCTCGAGGATGAACAAGTCCCACAGAAAATGGTACCTACTATCCTCTAGAGAACAACTCTTACATTGTCTGATATATTCATCTCTCACTCATAAAAGAATATCAATCAATATAAAACAACATACCAAATCCACTTCTAGGACCATCGCAACTACAAACTGAGTAGATATAAAATAATATGTGGCACCTGTGTCAAATAAATCCCTAGAAATCATGGAAGCTACAAGGATCATACCTCAAAAATGAGATGGCCCATCCTTTCCACCTCCAGGTGTATACTGAACTGCATAATGATGACCTTCCCCTTTTTATGGGGATCCATCCCAAGTCTCTAATCTTACAATACTCTACTGATATATACAATCTCACCCCGAAGTACCTCATGCACCACCCTGACCGGTATGGCTAGTCGAGCTCCAAATACCTGCTTTATATTAATAAACAGACCCCATGCATGAAATCGACAATTTCTCCAATCCCCCATATGTACCTAGATGTAGAGTATTTCTAAAGAACATATTGACATGCCCCAACCTACCACATGATTTTCATTCAACTGGTGGTTGGGGACAATGACCGCACATGTTCCCTAACCTTCCACAATGATAAAAGAACTCCTGGTTATCTCTCTAAAGGGTTTATCCTCTCTTATAACTACTCTACACACTTCCACCATGTTGGAAACTCTCAAAATGAAACTTCCTTCCCCTATAATCCAAACCACTGGTCTACATAGCTGTCACCATAAGCCCAATACTTAAATCCCCCTTCAGGTTTTCTTCTGAGATAAGATCCTGATAAACTACCTATGAAAACGTCTTTAAATATAAAATTTGAAACTAATACCTGATCTCCTTTATAATAATATCCTGTAATCATTTGTCCATCGTTTCCTCATCCCCTGCAAATACTAGAATGAAGCATCACAAGTCAGTGAAATGACTAGCTTATTCAATCACTGACATGACCCATTGGGTAAAACTCATAAACATTGAATCCTTATCCTACCTCGGTATGAACCAAGATGTACAACCAATGATTTTCTTAAACAAAAAGAATATAGGTCACCAAATTTACTCTCTTCTCCAAAGGAGTATCCAAATGATCAAGAATGGCATGGATAGACTCTATCAATAACTCAATTTCTTATGTTCCTCCCTCTTTAGTAATGGTTGGAAGGTGATACATCTAAAACTATATAGTCAATTCAAACATACTCAGTACAACCCTCTCTGGGTCTCATTCTATCATTCACATAAATTGGTTGAAGTTATTGTGAAAATTATCTTATCTATTACCCTAAACACTAGGTATTATTACTCCACTACTGGGGGAGCATTCTGGACAACATCCTTTTATTGCCCTACCAGCGCATGTATTCATGGTATAATTTTCCTATAACTCCAAACAAGTGATTTAGAACACATATAATAATGACTCTACAATTTACAAACAAGAAAAATCTTCATTGTTTTTAAAAAACCATTCTCATACACTATCCCAATGGATATCAACACAGTTGAGAACTACCCTCTATCATACATACCGCAGGTCATGGTCAACAAGGGTAAAATAATTTACATGACCACACTCTTTGACAATTTTTTTTAAAACCATCTCTACACTCAGAACATAAATCCCTCTATTTAGAACCATTTCCCATTTCACAGTTTACTTCAAAAAACATTTTAACTCATTTACAACCATTAATTAAGAACATTTATTTAACCATTCTCTAATATTCATCCCATTTTACACATTCATATCATTTTTATTAGACACCATTTTCATTAAATTCATTAAGAAAGTAAAATGTATTCCACCTTTCATATCCCACACACCAATACTGTGTGTGCCTATCAGGATGCATGTCGCATATATACCTAGGTTCCTATAATGATGAAATAATGACCCATCATATTCCATTCCGACCATGAGATAAATATTACAAAACTATATCATTACACAAAAATTGTATCATCCAATGGTGAAATATCATCAAATGTAACAATGAAAAACATGAACAAAAATTCCCACCATAGATGACTTGGGTTTTCCCTCATACTTGGGTTAGATAATACCGAGGCTGATATCATTGCCAAGACCTGAGACATCCTAATGTATCATCTACAATCCCAAATAGTAAGGCAAATAAAATACTAGGTATGATACCAATTTGTAATGTCCCTGACCTGGAATCCACTAAATCAGTGCTTTGAGCCAGGTCATTACATGACCTCAAGTGCACCTCCCTGTATACTAGAGGTTTTCGACTAGCAGTGGGGGTATAATGAGTCATGTGGGGATACTATACCATCTTTATTAGAGTAATCCACATCAGTTAAGAATATGAATTGTAGAAAAAACTCATAATAACTAATAAAAAAGCATAACTAATAATGTCCCCAAATTGGGTAAAAACCAAAAATCAACAATAACCATGTAAGGTCATGCTAAGAGTTCCAAGAGTGAAGAAAAATCAAAATAAAGACAAAAATCTAAATCCCCAAATGGACTTGACTCCATGTCCAGATCCGCATCCATGCATATACCAATCCCAACTCAACTCCACAGCACCGGGCCTTTTCCCTTATCCGAACCTGCAACAATGAAGTCTTCTCAGGTACCCAATGATGGGCCGATCATGGTGAGATTAAAAATTAGTAGGCCAACACTGAAGCTGTCAACAAAATATCATGTCTAAATAAATAGTGCATATAACAACCTTGATATTTATTACACACTTAAACATGATTTATTACATAAAATTTCACTTAATATAACCCTGAAGATATATAGGTCTAGTGTCTTTGGGTATTAAGAACATTACATGAAAACTTAAGACATAAAATACAACATCTTTATTGAAAAATTCTTTTACATGACCGTAACATTCCTTAATACTTAGTTTTTAATTGGATAACCTGAGGACATACATAAGAAAAGGGGGAGATATAAAGCCTAGTATGGGTGTAAACAAGTCATAACATGAATAATGAAATACATGTTAGGAAATAGGAATATCAATGGAACACATTAACATAAAGGCATGATATAGCATGATTATCCTCACATGGAAATGTGGCAACAACATACAACATGATATTAGCATGAGCAAAGGCTCATTTCACATGGATTAGAATGAGTAAACCCTTATTTTACATGAATTAGAATGAGAAAACCCTAATTTCACATGGCGTATCATGATACTAAACATTACCCAATGCATTGGAGCACTATCAGGGTGCACCCTTTATAAACAATTCATTTCATGCATAGGTGTGCCACACAGATCATATAACATGGAATTATTCAACATAATAAGTTTTTCCATGATTAAGGAATATAGAATACATAAATTTATGTACCATTAAATATGTATAAAAGAATAAATGTAATACCCTTGATAGAGAAATGAGCATGGTATTCACTACACAATGATTTTTGGCATGGGAAAAGCATGGTGCAATTTCTACAGCCTAACAGCGTGACATAAAAATTCATAAAAAATGGTTGATAAGAGAGAAAGGGGTATCTCATAATATGTACATAAAATGGTCAACAATAGGGTCATATAGATACATTTCCCTACACAAGTAATTTATAAATAGAAGGTGTAACATAATAAAGAAACTTGAAGAAATAGGAGAAATGCAATAACTCTTATGAAATTGCGGCATTGTAACAAGTGTAAATGAGAGAGATTTATGAGAGAGAAAGAGGTCAATAATAATTAAAACATAAGGAGGAAAGTATGTGTGAGGTTATAAATCATACCCCAACATTTTTAATTGAAAATAAAAGGGTATAACAATATAAAGAAACTTGGACAAAATGAGAAATGAAGGAATCCCTTACGAAAATTCTGCATGGTAACATGTGCACATAAGGATTCATAAGAGGGATAAATGAGGGTGAAAGGGGATCTCATAATTTATAAATCAAATGGTAAGTATTTAGGATATTTAATAACATATCCCATTTAAAAATAAATTAAATTAAAATACATCACATGAAAATAAATCTTGATAGAAGAGGAGGGTGGAAGATCCCCTACATGGGTGTGTGATCCCAAAGACTTGGGAGAGGCTTAAGAGAGGCTTTTTAGGATCTTGGGACACATTGGGAAGACTATATGGAGTAGAGGTCAGATTTATGAGTACTTCATGAGATTTTAGTGAATATGAATGGGAGATTGGGTGGGTTTATATAAGAAATGAGAGGGGAATTATTTAATATTTCACAAACTTAGGTTTTAGAATCTATATAAATAAATATTCAAAACCACAAAGTTTACCATGGTTTTTTCCCATGGTTTTTGAAAAAGTGGAGTTGAAAAGATTGTTTTATAAGGACAAGGGTCAAACATATTAAAATATTATGCTTTTTAATGTGGAGGTGAGTCACACTCTCAATGAAATCATTTTAAAATGTTAAAATATTTTATAAGTACTGCAGGTATAACTAAAGAATTATAAAATTAATCAAACAAATCTAAAATCACATTATTTTAAAGGAAAAACATATATTTTCTGAATATCCCTTTTACCCAAAAATTCTACTGTCCTAAAATATTATGAAAAAATAACTGTTAGATAATTGCAAAATCCGGAATACAAAAATAATATTAATTTTATCTAAATAATTTTCTAAATATGTGAATTTTTATTTTAAAATGAAAACTGGCATTTATTGAAAATTCACAGGTTTGAAAAAAATAGTATTCAAACCTTAATAAAAATTTCAATTGTATTCATAAAAATTATAAAATAATTTATATTTAATAAAAAATAATTTATTAATAATATTTTATTAAAATATTATTTAATTAAAAAATCCATTAATTCATCAAAATAGATTTCTTAATTGAATTTGAATATTAATTAAAAATCTTATTTTTTCTTTAAAATACATTTACAAAGTAACAATAATAAAATGAATGTATATTTTGTATTCTATAAAAAATAATGCATATAATCATAATTCTAGGGTCTTGTTACATATCCCTTTATTACACCATCATATTCCCCAAGAGTATGGTGTGCGATGGGGGGGATATCTTGGGGTCGTTCAGTGAACATGGTTTGGGCCGTGATCTTGATAAGCTTGAAATTCTCCCATAAACAGTTTTTCTCATTCTTAAGTTGTTGGATCTCAGCTTGTGATTGGTCTAGGAAAAATCCCATAAATGCTATATCCCTCAAAAAACCATTAAATGGGCTTCAAAGGGAACAATCCTACTAGTCGAGGTCATCACCTCCTTTGTCTGTGTAATTTTGTTTGTTAAAACAGAATATTTATAATAGTCATGCGATCACTGTTCAAGGACTATATTATCAACGATAATGATACTTAATGTTTATTTATGCCTAATAAAAAAATTAGTGTGTTATCTATATCCATAATACATTCAAAGAAAGGGAATTTTATTCATAAATTATCAGGTCATTACAACATTCCCCCCTTAAGAAATTTCTCCCTCAAAATTTCCTTTTCCCACACTAAAACAGATGAGGGTAACTTTGCCTCATCAATTCCTTTGGTTCCCACATTTCTTCTTCAAAATTGTGGTTTCACCACAATACCTTGATGAAGGACATCATCATATTTTGTAGAAAATTTTATTTATGATTTAAGATCTTCAACGACTTCAATTCATAGGAGAGGTCATTCTCCAATGGTACCAGCTATGGATTGAGTACATGCGATGGGTCAGGTATGTACTTCCTCAAGAGTGATACATGGAATACATCATGTACTTGAGACAGGTTCAGTGGGAGTGCTAGTCGATAGACCACTTCTCCAATGTAATAACAGATCTCAAAAAGACTGATGTACCTTGGACTAAGATTTCCATTATTCCGAAATCTCATAATTCTATTTGATGGTGATATGTAGAGGAATACCATGTCTCCAACCTCAAACTCTAGGTATCGTCGATGATTGTCAGCAAAGATCTTTTGTCGACTCTAAGAAACTTTAATGTGTTGATGGATTGTCTTAACCTTCCCCACCATTTCTTTGACCATTTATGGACCTAGAAGTTTTCTCTCCCCAACTTCATCCCAACAAGCTGGTGTTCTGCACCTCTTCGCATAAAGGGATTCATAAGGATCCATTTGCATGCTTGAGTGGAAAATTTTCTTGTAAGAGAACTCAACCAGAGAAAGATGTTGATCCCATCCTCCTTTCAAGTCCTTTGAGAATGATCTCAACATGTCCTCATGTTTTTGGATAGTCCTCTCAGATTGGCCATCAGTTTTAGGATGATAAGACGTACTAAAGTTCAGATCAGTATTCAAAACATGTTGGAGACTCTTCCAAAACATAGAGGTGAATCTTGGATCTCAATCAGATACAATCGATAGTGGTACACCATGCATCCTTACCACTGATTTATATCCATGCTAGTTGATCCAATGAAAAATTTTCTTGATTTTTAATGACGTTTGTGGTATTTCTAAGACGATCTGCAACTACCCAGATAGAATTGTTTTCTTTGGATGTATTCAGAAGTCCAGTGAAAATTTCTGTGGTTATATTTTCCCATTTCCATGTTGGTATGGGTAATGGTTGCATCATACCCTTAGACTTCTGCCTCTCATCATTCACTTGCTGAAATACTAGGCACTTTGACATATATTTAGTGATCTCATTATTCATGTTATCTCGCCAATAATTCTCTTATAGGTCTTGATACATCTTTTTTGTTTCCTGGGTAGATGGATAAATTCGAACTATGTGAATCATCCAAAAGTTATTTCTTTAACTGAAAATTTGATGGAAAACATATACTTGACCCAAATCTCATAATTCCTTATTCATTAACATTGAACTCCAAGGATTTCTCTTTTCTGATAGTTTCCGCTTTCTTCTGAATTCCCACATCATCTTTCTGAGCATCCTTCAACTTTTCGAAAAGCGATAGTTGATCAATCATTTGTGAAAGGATTGATGATGCTCCCTTATTTATGATTCCCATGTCCATCTTCATCAAATCTATGATTATTGGATCATTTTCAATTCTCATAAAGGATAGACTTGTTGGGTTCTTTCTACTTAGAGCATCTTCCACCTTGTTCACTTTCCCAAGGTGGTAATGGATTGATCAGTCGTAGTATTTGATTAGCTTTAACCATATTTGTTGGTGCATATTCAACTCTTTCTATGTGAATATATACTTGAGGATTTTGGGATCCATATATATTTCAGACTTCTCCCCAAATAGGTAATGTCACAAAATTTTGAAAGTGAAGATTCCTAAATCCAACTCCAGATCATGTGATGGATAGGTCTGCTCGTGAATATTCAATTTCCTTGTAGCATAGGCAATGAATTTTTTATTTTTAATTAACACCCATACCAATCCATTTTTCAACACATCACTAAATACCATGAAAATTTATCCACTTATGGGTAGTGTGAGAAGGGGTTCAGTGATAAGAATTCTTTTCAACTCCTTAAATATCTCTTTGCATACATCATTCCAAAAAAACTTGACTCCCTTTTGAGTTATCTTGGTAAGAGTGTTTGACAATAGTGAGAATTTTTTCACAAATCATCGATAATATCTAGAAAACCCAACGTACAAATATATGTTACATATGTTCGCCTCAACTATCCATTGATTAAATTTACCTTAGAGGGATCCACATATATCTTATTTCTTGTGATGATATGACCCAAGAATAAGACTTCCTTCAACTAGAACTCACACTTGCTATACATTTCATAGAGATTATCCTTTCTAAAGGTCTCTAGTACAATGATTAGATACTCCTCATGCTCTTCCTTTGTTTTAGAGTATATTATAATATCATTTATAAAGACTACCGAAAATTTATCAAGGTAATCTCTGAAGACTCTATTCATTATGTCCATGAAGATTTCTGGAGCATTAGTGAGTTATAAAGGCATTAATATGAATTAATAGTTCTTATACCATGTACAAAAATCATTCTTTGGGATATACTCCTTATTCACCACTACTTGGTAATATCCTGACTACAGATCTGCCTTAGAAAGTAGTTTTATCCTTGTAGCTGATCAAACAAATCATCAATTCTCGGCAGAGGATAATTATTCTTTATCGTGATTTTGTTGAGCTCATGATAATCAATGAAAAGGTGCATTGACCCATCCTTATTCTTGAAAAAATGAATAGTGCACCCCAAGGTGAAGCACTTGGGCATGTAAACCATTTATCCAGATTCTCTTATAGTTTTTTCTTCAGCTCCTCAATCTCTACAATATCCATTCTCTATAGAGTCTTGGATATTGGCAACACCCCAGGAATAAGATAAATCAAGAATTCAACATCTCTTCTAGGAGGATACCCAAGAAATTCCTCGAGAAACACATTAGTGAATTCCCTCACAATAGGCATGTGTTTGAGGATGGTTCATTCCTTAGAATCAAACATCTAAGAAAGATATTCATGCTCATAGGGCAGTAATATCCACACTTGCGATGATGGTGATAAAGAAGATTTTTCCTCTTCCTTTCACTTTCATAGAATCGGGGGTCGATCCACCATATGGAGAGTGATTTCCCTCTCACAAAAATTTATGTTTCCTCTATATAGGTAATGACAATCCATGCCAAGAATTGCATCAAATTACACTATAGGGAGCATGAAGAGGTTCTCTTGGAAGTTCAATCCACAAATTGTGACAGGGGAGGAGTTATATTCATGGGATGCAATAATTTCCCAATGTGTTGTTCTCACCAAAATCTCTACATCCATGATTTGTGGTGGTGTTTGGACTATTCTACTCAACTTTTGAGATATAAAAGAATGTGTAGAACCAGAATAAAAAAGTACATTTTCTATCCCTGATGAATAACTAGAATACCTGTCACCACTTTATTTTCGGGATTCACTTCAGTAGTAGTGATGGAAAAATTCCACCCTTTCTACCTTGAAGGTTTTTGGGTGCCTCCAAAAACCCTTGTATTAGGGAACTATTTTTCAAAAGTGCCCTGGTTCTTTACAGTTGTAGCAATGAACATTTCGTTGAGGGTGAAATGGAGCATTCCTTTCATCTGTCGCAGTAGCGGGTTTTTGTTGTCGACAGTTAATGGCCAGATGCCCTTCTCTTTCACACCTAAAGCATTTCTTCATCCCCTTCAGGTAATTCATGGGGTGCTTATTTCCATAGATTTGGTAAGTGGGGTGCTGGAATTTCTTATCTTCACTAGATTTATCCATCAAAGTGCCAGAATTAAAGTTCACTTTCGACTTCTTATACCTATGATACCCCTAATATTTTTTTATCTCTGTTTTGACTATGAGGGTACATTAGATAATTTTCTCATAGCTATCCAAGTCACAGATAGCTAGATTATGCCATATTCTAGATTTTAGCTCACCAAAAAAGTGGTAAACTTCTCATTCAGGGGTAACAAAAAATCTAGAGGGGTATTGTACAAGCCTTGTGATGTCTGCCTCATACGCTCTGATGGATTCATCATCTTTTTGATTGAGGGAAAGGAATTCATTTTCCATCTTAAGTCAGAGGGTGTGAGGAAAATATTTATCAAAAAACATTTTCCAAAAATTCTTCCATTCCAATGTATTGATCTCTTACTCAGGATTCATATTTTTGATCTATGTCCACCATTGATTAGCTTCACCCTCCATATGATAAGTAGTTAGGAGAACCTTCTCTTGTTCAGAACATTGATGGATGGAGAAGATCTTATCAATGGAGTTGTTCCATTGTTCGGCAGTTGAGGGATCATATGATATATTGAATGTAGGAGGCCTTTATCTCATGAAGATCTTGATTTTGTATTTTTATTTCTGGGGGGGGGGGGTTGAATGTTACAGTTGACCCATGTTTCTATTCAAAAATTGAGTTAACTAAGAGAGGATCATGACAAAGTTTGTGATTACCTCTCCCATCAGATTGGGCGTCTCATTAGAATATTCATTAAATTGATCTTTTCATCGGTTGTTAGCTCGATTACTCCTATTACTAGCCATTTTCTAGAATAAAAGTAAAGTTATGGGTAAGTATTTTAAACTATTAAACACATAAAGGGGAATCTAATGACAAAAAGGTATAACTTATAAATTAAATTAACTTACTTAACTTATGAATGTATAGGATTAATTCTAAGTTATCCATGATCTATTTCCCAACATATATTCTTATGATATTTTTTATTACACACTAAATAATGGTTCATACCATGCTTATGAATTTATCAAAGCATATACCCTGGGAATGTTGAACCAAGAGTGCAGCAATACATATTGTCATGCACCATTTCCAGACCGAGTTTGGATCAAAGTGGTGTTTTTGGGTTTTAACCCTAGGTATATTTGTGCCAAATCCACCACTATGATTTCATATCCATACAGGGATGTATTTTCTCGATAAACCATGTACTCTACAGTCACCAAAATTTAGGGATGTTTTTCTTATACTTAGTCTTATCTCTAAGGATTTCACTAAGAATAACATGAATAATAAAATAAATGTTATGAAATATTAATATCAACGGAGCACATGAAGATAAAAGTATGATATAACATGATTATCATAACATGGAAATGAGGAAAAAACATACAACATGATATTAGCATGAGCCAACACTCACTGCACATAGATTAACATAAGTAAACCCTCATTGCACTTTAATTAGCATGATTAAACCCTCATTGAAAATGAATTATCATGAGTAAACCATCATTTCACATGGAGTATCATGATACTAAACATTACCCAATGCATTAGAGTGCAATCAGGGTGCACCCTTTATATACATTTCATTTCAAGCATAAGTGTGCCATATGGATCATATAACATTGAATCATTCAACACAATAAGTTATTCCACAATTATGGAATGTGTAATACATAAATTTAAGTAACAATAAATATTTATATTTTCATAAAGGTGAATTCACTTGATAGAGAAATGGGTATTGTATTCACTACATGATGATTTTTGGCATGGAAAAATCATGGAGCAATTTCGGTAGCCTAACGTTGTGATAAAAAAATTCCTAAAAAATGGTTGATGAGGGAGAAAAAGGTCTCTCATCATATGTACATTAAAGATTAAGTAATTTGGTCATATAGATACATTTACCAACATAAGGAATTTGGAAATAGAAGGTGTAACATACTAAAGAAACTTGAAGAAAAAGAAGAAATGGAATAACTCTTATGAAATTTCAGCATGGTAACAGGTGTACATGGGAGGGATTAATGAGACATAAAGAGGTATATAATCATTAAAAAATAAGGAGGAAAGTATTTGGAGGTTTTAAATAATACCCAAACAGTTTTAATTTAAAATAAAAGGGTATAACAACATAATGAAACTTGGAAAAAAATGAGAACAGAAGGAATCCCTTACGAAAATTCAGCATGGTAATGGGTGCACATAAGGGTTCATAAGAGGGATAAATGAGAGTGAAAGGGGAATACATAATTTATAAATCAAATGGGAATTAATTAGTATATTTAATAACATATCCCAACATAGAAATAATATAAATGAAAATACATAACATTAAAAGAATGCTTGATAAAAGAGGAGGGTGGAAGATCCCTTACTTGGTTGTGTGATCCCAAAGATTTGGGATAGGCTTGAGAGAGGCTTCTTAGAAGCATGGGATGACTTGGGAGGACTATAGTGAGTGTATATCCTATTGAGGACATGATTAATGATATTTTAGTGAAGTTTAATAGGATATTGGATGGTTTTATATAGTAAATGAGAGGGGAATTCTTTAATATCTCACAAACATGGGTTTTGGAATCTATATAATTAAATATTAAAAAATACAAAAATTACCATGGTTTTTTCTAATGGTTTTTTTAAAATTATTATGGAAAATATTAATTTATAAGTCTATGGGCCGAACATATTAAAATATTAGGCTTTTTTATATGGATGTGAGTCACACTTTCAAGGAAATAATTTTAAATTGTTAAAATATTTTTTAAGTCTTGGTGGGTCTACTAAGGAATTATAAAATGTATAAAACAAATATAAAATTACATTATTTTAAAGGTGAAACATATATTTTCAAATTATCCATTTATATTATTTTATTAAAACACTATTGGGTCATTATGATGTCATAAAACACATTATATATTTATAAGGAATTTATTTTTTTCCCAA
Organism: Viscum album; assembly: GCA_963277665.1. Lineage (NCBI taxonomy): Eukaryota > Viridiplantae > Streptophyta > Magnoliopsida > Santalales > Viscaceae > Viscum > Viscum album. Next base: position 1,783,900,903 of record OY728157.1, read on the forward strand.
AAATTCGACTATCTCAGAAAATTATGAAATATTCACTGTTAAATAATTCTGATGTCCTTAATACAAAAATAATATTCATTTTATCTAAATAATTTTCTAAATATGTGAATTTTCACTTTTAAAATGAAAACCGACATTTATTGAAAATTCATGGGTTTGAAAAAAACAATTTTCTCACCTTAATAAAAAATATAATAGTATTCATAAAAATTATAAGGTCATTTATATTTAATAAAAATAAATTTAGAAATAATATTTGATTTAAAATAATAATTAATTCCAAAATACATTAATTCATCAAATTATATTTCTTATGTGAAATTTAATTTTAACTAAAAATACTATACGTGCTTCAAAAACCATTTACAAAGTAAAAATAATAAAATGAATCTGTAATATTTATTCTATAGTAACTAATGAACATAATCCTAATGATAGGGTCTTGTTTCATATCCCTTTATTACTCCAGCATATTCCCTAAGATTATTGTGTGGGATGGTGGGGATTTCTTGGGGTCTTTCGGTGAACATGGTTTTTATTGTGATCTCGATGAGCTTTAACATCTCCCATAACTGATTTTTTCTCATACTTAAGTTGTTGGATCTCATTTTGGGATTGGTCCAGTGAAAATCCCAAAAATTATATCTTCGTTGAAAGATCCTATAAATGTGATTCAAATGGAACAATCCTACTGGTTGAGGCCATCACTTCCTTTGTTTGTGTCAAAAGGTTTTGTTAAAACAATATATTTAAACTAGTCATGTGATCACTATTCAACAGTTATATTATCAACAATAATGATTCTTAATGGTTATTTGAACCCAATAAAATAAGGGCATGTGTTTTTCTATACCCACAATACATTAAAAGAAAGTGAATTTTATTCATAAATTATCGATTTCTTACAGTGCATTCAAAGAATAAATAAAATAAAAGTAAACAAAGGGAAAATGGAATTCTATTTGTTAACCGTCTCTAATTTAACCTGTTTCTATCATTATTTGCATTTTCATTACTTATAACATTTCAATACTTAATATTTATTCATAATGTTTTCCATGGGTTAAGAATTTACATCATTCACAAAATGGTAAAGGAATTCTTCACTATGATTAAGGGAATATTTCATGTCCTTATCTCACTGGGGATAAACAAATCACAACAACATAGCATCCTCCCCTCGAAGCCTCAGTCCAGAAGGAATGAAACTGTTAGGGGAATAGATCTCCATCCCCATCCTTAATTCTTTCATTATGGTGTGGAGTTTAGAGCCTATGTCTAACTTGACCCATGGGTTTAGAACCTTAGTAAATACCCCCACAATACCAATCCATGTTCACATGATTTTTTATCCATTCACCGCACACATACCATGTCACAACCAAACACAGCCAATATAAATAACAATCCTAATCCAGAAAATCCACATGGGAATTAAGAATGTTCCATAAGTAGTTAACAAAATTACCATTTACATTACATAACCTTTTATCCCAATTCCAATTCTTATGCACCAACCTGTTGAGCATGTTTAAAAACTCCATTTATGACAACCCATTTGACATATTCATTAATTACATTACAAGAACCCATTTATAATATTCCAAAATCCCCAACTGATTACCTATTTAACAATAACAACATTTCATATTTACTAACCCTCTTAGTAATTTATATCATAATTAATCAGCCCCCGTTTTGAAACAATCTCAATTAACAATTTCTAGGCCATTACAAACAACTCCTTATACTATTATCAACCATAGTCATAACCGTCATTATTAAATTTCCAACATAACCAACCATATTAAAATTTCCTTCATGGGATCTATATTATCACACATTAATTATACACATAACCTTACCAATTTTTAGTTCTGGGAATGTTAGAAAACCCTATGGGTGCTCTAAATCTGTCAAGTCTTCCACAATGCATCCCACAAAGATCGTGAGGGGTTCAATAAATTTTTTGGATGCTCATTTTACCAAATATCATCAAAGGCATCAAACACACAAAAAATGGATAACCAAGAATGAAACCAGACACAAAATAATAAACTAAAAAACTATGGGATATAACTTGTAGGAAAACTACCTACAATCATATTATTAACACACTCTTAGCCATTGCCTTAGATCTGGATTCAAGAATCCCTTAAAGACTTAACTTAGAGCTTAAATTCACAACCAATGACACTATAAATGGCCTAGAGTCACTGGAGATTAAGCAATTTGATCTCTTGAGGATTTTTGTTCATCAATAGGGAAATAGGTAAGATAAATGGGGGAAAATCAGGTGGAGTCTTAAAAATACCAATATGGAAAAATTGTAAATTTTCCAACTTGTAATAGGGCTTACAGTTTGTCTGTATAGTTTTCCAAACCATTTGGAAACCATGAAATAGCCACTGTCAAAGAGGTGTGAGGTTGTAATGTTACCTAGGGATCTCCACATAGTTTGACAAACCATGCACCAACTGTGTATAATACCACTATCCAAGTTTGTATTATTTTCCTAAGATGGCCACACAGTTTACTTAATTGTGTGCAAACCATGCAACTTGCACAGGTTGGCTCTATATTCCTTATTTCCACGACCTTAATCACTATATTTACTTTGATGCTTCTTATACTCACATTGGAAATTTAAATTATGAATTTAAAGGAATTTAAACCAAAATTTAAATAAGGACATACCCCCATGGAGCCAGGATCTTACACTTTCATTTACTATTCAATAAGAATAAATCATGGATGATTTTTATGACCATGATGACATTGGAAAAGGTAATCATACCATGAAAACATCACTATTTTTATTAATATGTGTTAAAGAATTATTTTATTTATTTATTTCATTTTAAAATCAAGAAATCTCAAAAGAAACCACCACTTCTTTCTCTAATGTGAAGTGAAAAACGTGATTTTGTGTATTTATCATAGGAGAGAACCATGGTTAAGTAGTTTAAAACATTTTAAATTAAAAAATAACTATTTTTGTCACACCCCTTGATAGAAATGTTTAAAATATGATTTAGTTTATAGGGAGGTAGTTCCAAAAATCTAATTGCAGTTATTTGACTATTTTGAAATATAAAAAAAATTAAAAAAATGTTTAACTAACCTTGGTCGATATAGGATAGTATTTATTTCATTACATAACGAATTAGGTGAGCTCAAATAAAATTCATCAAGGTGGAGTAATTCAAGGATCTCATTTAGGGCCTTAAATATGTCATCAAATACCCAATGTCTGATGGATTGTCCCAAGAATTAATTGAACTCCACGATTACTTCCCCAAATTTTATCAATAAGTGGTCAAGGTAAAAAAGTGTCTCCTTTATTTCCCAAAAATATTTATGAATAAATTGCAGAGGTGAAACATCATGGATAAGTGGATTACAATAGTATAAAATATCAGCTGTAATGGAATGAGGAGAATATTCAGAAGATGAATCTCTAAATGAAACAAATAGTGCATGAGTATCTAGAGAAACATAAATAGGAACCAATTGTAGAAGTGTTTTCCCCTCTCATAATTCATGTTGAAGAACCTAGGGAATGCTAATATAATTCAAAATAATATCCACTTGTTCCTGATAAACCATTGTTGAATGATATTGATGAAGAATATTTTCTTTATGAACTACGTATAGGAGATCAACAAGATTTAGATAAATTATGGAATTAATATGCAATGCAATATGATCTTACCATCCCTTCCAAGGAATAATAATAAAAACCATTATACATATACATAGACTTGGAAGAAGATAAATCCACACAAGTGATGGGGTTTATAGAGAAGATAACAGATCCTAACTACCTATCTCTATCTAGAGAAATTCAACTCCAAGAGGCACTTTCCATTGAAGAATAAATTGAATATGAATAGACTATGGGGATATTCTATTTTATTGAACTCATTATCTTCTAATTTTATTGAAACTGAATTGAGTATCACCACCCCTTTATTGAAATTTTATGATTTATAGAACATATTTTTTCTCTTTATAGGATAAATAAGTTGAAAAGGAATATGTTTCAGAAGAGGAACACATGGAGCTCCTTGGGCTTGTTGAAATTTTATTAGGAGTACAAGATGAGTTCAAAATGGATTTTCCTTAAGAAACAAAAACACTATACATATACATTGAAAGAAAATAATTTGATATTGAATCCTCATGTTTTAATTTTTTTCACAAAAAATTACACTATATCACTCACTTTGATTTTTTCCTTGATGCAACATAACTAAAGAAAGTACTAGAGAATGAAGAGGAGGTTGTGAAAGTGAAAACCAGAAAAGAGGAGGACCCATTATTTTTCTCGCCCCCACCATGAATGTTTTATATCATTCTCATGGGGGTGGATTTGTATTACTACATCTATGGAGTCCTAAAAAAATAAGTGCAACATAAAAAGAACAACTATTGTTGGTTTATCTTAAAAAAAATTCACCCACCATCAGATTGGGGATAACCAACTGGAACTACCCATCTAGATGTAGTTAAAATCTAGGGACCACTTTGTGGATTAAACAATGTTTTATCCTTATATTCTCATTATATATATATTTTTTTCTTATAATAAATTTATTATTCTTTTTTGTCTTCTTTTGGGTGTATGTTTTTAGATATAAATACTTAAAAAATTAACAAAACATTGAACTACCAATAATTTAGGTTTTACATCTCTTTAAAACATTCTTGCTTTGATTCAATTACAAATATTATTGCATGCTAAATAAACTTGAATTAATTTAGAACACTTCAACATTTATGTGTGGGGGTAAAAACCTTTGTAGTTTAGAAGTATCATTTTTTTCTTGTCTTATTTCAAAACAAAATGTGGCTTTAAAATTTTTGTCTGTTTCCTTTTCAATTTATCTATTTTTTGAAACTTTTTCACTTAAAAGAATATATTTGTCATTTCTAAAACCCAGGTCAATTAGTGAACAAATGTTTTCCAAGAAACCGAGCTTAAATATTTGCTGAAAATTACTTTGTTTCAAGTTCAAATATTTCATAATTTCTAGAAAAGTTCTCTGATTTTTTAATCTCATGCAACATATCATTTTATTTATCTACGAAATCACTTTAAATTGAGAATTCTAAACCCATTTTCTCATATTCATTACATTCATCTCATTTCCTTAGCTAACCATTCCATGCTTGATTTTACGAGAATTTTTTTTATTCTTATGAAAACTTGAGGGTTTGAGGTACTTCTGTTTTAAAAGATATAGGTGTTTCTTTGTTTTTAAGTCCCACTTTTTTAAGGTAATACTTTTTATTCTGTACTTGTACATTTAATCCTTTTATCCCATAGAATCCACGAACAATTTATTATTTTATCCACATTACAAGCCAGTTTTCCCTATCTTTGTAGCTCTTGAAGTGAAATTTCATGATATAGTTGAACTTTAGTGTGAGTGGAAGTGTTATTATGGTGTGATACCTCATTTGGTGATACTTTGGGTGAAAATTAAAATTTTTATGAGAGTATTTTTTGATGAAAAATCAATTTTTTCAAAAGCTATGCCTTTATATAGCTTGTATGATAAGAGAATCTGTGTCTTTATATAGCTTCCAAAGGAGAAAAAAATCTGTGCCGTTTTGGATCTTTCAAGAAAAATAATGTTTGAGAAGAGACATTTTTACTGATGAAATGATTAATGGTGTGAACTTTCATAAATATTTCATGATTATGGAGCATATTTTATACTATGTTAAGTGATGAGGAGAGCATACTTGAGTGAAAATTAGAATCTTTCAATTTTTATTCAAAAAGAGACGAGCCCTCCTTATTCTACCTTAATTTTTTTTGACATATAAATCCTACCAAATGAAATCCATAGAACAGCCCTATAAATTCCCCGTGATAAACTCATTTCCTTATCTTACATCGGGTGGTGAAGTAGGAATTTATCAATAATATGGTGACCCAAGCACGAGTTTGGATGATAAAGGAATTGTTGAAAATTGACATTTGTGAGATGAAAGACAATTCATGTGAGGTGGTGTCTTTTTTGGGAATGGGAGGAGAAGTGAAGTGGAAATTAATTGAATGGTATAAATAGAGAATATGAAATAATGGTATTTTAGGTGGCATGATATCTTTTGTTTATTGTTTTCAAATTGGTTAATCTCACTGGTATGCATTTTTAATTTTCTTTGATTTTATTTTGATGATTACTTTTCTAGGGGTTCAAGTGATAAGTGGGGAGGAATTGATATAAATAATATTTTCATTATTTTTCATGTGTGTTAAAATGATTTAATCCCTTCCAATTTAACAATTTGATCTTATTTTCATCATTTTAGTAATTTTTGTGTATTCTGGGCTAAAATAGGAATATTACTTAATTCTGGAAGTTTAACAGTTTTTGTCACTTCAGTATTTAAGGAATAATATTTACAATTTTGATTCAATTGGATTGATTATTTTTTCGGATTCCACTATTTTGGGGATAAACATTTTTCTTATAGACCTATAGATAATTCAAAACCAAATGGCCCAAAAAATGAATCAAGTTTAAAAAAAAATTCTAGATGAAAGAGTGGATACCACCTCCATAAATGGTGTATATTTTAGTTCAAACACCTCAAAATTGTGTTATTCAAGATGTAATGGAAATAGGACTTGAATAATCATGAAAAAAATAAATTTTTCGTATAAATGATCTCACTATGGAATCCATTAAATGCTACAATGTTGATGAAGATAAAGAGTCTCCTCAGGCAGAAAAATTTTTCATTAGTAATTCAGGAATTACTTTTTTTACACTTTTCCAAAGAATCCTATATTTTTATGGATAATGGAAAAAAGAGATAGAAATAACTTATATTAAGAAAACTTCTTGATAATTGGACTTTTAAAATGTTAAACAAAGTCAATATTCTAGTGGACAGAATCTACAGGTAATTTTTTCCACCATCGAAACCTATAAATATGTGCTCCCACTTCCATTGAAAGTGTTGAAGAATTAAAAAAGAGGGGATGTGCTGGAGGATTTTAACCTTGAAGAGCTATGGATTTTCTAATTTATATTTTATAAGTTTCATAATGTTATCTTCTTCCCAATTCAACTCTATTACGCTTCACATGGAGGGGTAAAACTATTGAGTGATTGGGGAAGGGGGGTTTTTCTTTTTATAATGTCAGATTATTGTTCATTAATTAAAAATTATGTTTTTATATTGAATTATTTCTATTTTTAGTGGTTTATAATTATCTTGATGAGATTGTATTTTGGGTTTTGTGCCTTTCATTATTTTCATCTTTCATTGAAGTTCTTTAAACTCCCTCCACCTAGTGCAGTTTGTCTCGATCGGGTATCTTTTTTTGGTGGGGAGTCTCAAGTTATTATTGTCATGTGGGTTGAATAAGGGAAGTTTTTCTAGACTTATAAGGAGAAAAAAATTATTTGGAATTTCCATAGTTATTTTGGAATGGTTTATGAATTTTCATGCACGCAGTAGTGGTTTCCATTACTTCTTTCAACCAAGGGGGGCTAAAAACTCAATCGAGGAGTCTTTCATTTACCATTAAATAGGAATAAATAATGCATGGTTATTATGACCACATCAACATCGTGAAAGGTGATCCTACCTTGAACCCATCACTCCCTTCATCAATTTGTGTTCATCCTTTATTTTATTTATTTATTTATTTTTAAACTAAATAAATATAAAAAACAACATCCACTTATTTCTTTAATTTTAAGTGACACACGTGATTTTTGTGCAATACTCTTTGAAGAAAACCTTGGTTAACCAATTTACTAAATTTTAAATTAGGAAATATATTTTTTTCTCACCCCATGATAGGTACATGTTATTTTTAATGGGAATCTATATTTTTAGGCCTAACACATATGTAGAGGGGGGAATGGTTTCTGTTGACTGTTGTATCTTAGCCTATGATTTGGGATCTATGCATCACTACATATCCTTTTATATCATGAATCAAGTGACACATGGTTATTTTATAGAGGTGTGGTGGGAGAAAAATAATAATGATATTGATATTATCAGGAATGGTCTATAGAAATGTTTCATTTAATGTCGTTCAAGTTATAATAATAATGAAGTTTAACATCATGTGGTGAGGAATCATGGTGTTAATTTTAAGGACTTGTGTCCAGGACCATGAAAACCCTATCAGGAGATGATATTCCTTGGTTATGTAGGGAATCTATTTCAAGAATCCTAAGCTCATGTGAGCTATGCTCAATGTGAGAAATATGCAATGGAAAATTTTCCCCTCTCCATGAAGAAGAAATCCGAGGAAAGATATGAGAATTTTGTGCCATGTGGTGGTTGGGTAAAGATATAGGATCCATGAGTCCCTACATATCTTATTTGTAATGAGAATCAATTTTTATAATGTTCTCTAAACCAGTGTAGTTTAATGTCATTCAGTGATGATGATGGTGACTCAACATGAAAGAAGAGGAATGTTGCAGCCAAACTCGAGAACAAAGGTCTAGGAATCACTATGTATCATGTGATGGTAGGAATCAAGCCATATGTAGTTCTTGGAAACTATGTAGTTTAATTTCATGTGGGAAGGATATCAGTTATTTAGTTTAAAGTATTATAGTAAGGACATGAGATGTTGTGTATTGTAATGTCTTGTTGTAGTTACTTGTTCTGTATAGTTAAACATCATATGGTCATGAAGACATCTATATAGTTTAACGTTATGTGGTTTGGTCGAGAGCTTCTTTATGAGAGTTGTGAAAGGTATTTTTTAAGGAAAATCACATTGGTTGGGGTTGTGGCCTGTTACACATCCATTATATCCAGTGAGTATGCTCCATCATGATAGAACTTATATATGATATTTATCTCTTCCCATATGGGTTCAACTTATGATTATTCTTTCCTCACACAATTTGGGTTCTAATAGAAAATTTCAGTTCTCCTTGATGGAACTAATAGAGGGAGAACTTTTCATTAAAGGCCTATGTGATATTTTTTTGATGAACTTTGAGGTTGTTCAATGTGTGAAACCAATTCTCATCAAGCCACTTCATCTCATCAAAATTATTTTACAATTTCTCATCATCTGTGAGTTTTCCTCAAATGGATATTTAATGTAAGTTAAAATGGGCTTCTATGGGAAACACTACCTTAGTACTATACACCAATGAATATGGTGTTTCTTGTGTATCAGTATGTGTGGTGGTATGGTAGTATCATAAATCATGGAGGATCATGTTAATCTAGGACTTCATGTATCTATTCACCATCACCTGAAGTATATTTGAGAGAGTCTTGTTGAGGGATTATATTTGTCCATTTTTTGTCACATGATAGTGAGTCAGATTATTAGACTTGATTTTGTACTCGTAGAACAATTTTTTCAACTCTATAGAACACAAGTTAGTATCATTGTTTTTCAATATTTTTTGAGGGACTTCAAACCTAGTTATTATATAGGACATTACAAAGTTGATGAGATTCTTTGTCCCTAATTTCTTGAGGGGTGTTTCCTCAGCCTATTTTTAAAATAAGTCTTTAGCTGCAAGGATGTACCTGAAATTTTTATCTGTGTTTGGGGGATATGGCCCCACAAAATCCATTCCCTATACGACAAAAAAACTAGGAATGTTTAGCTGTATATAGAAATTTTGGAAGTCAATGGATGAAGTTCGCATAAATTTGGCATGCATGGCATTTCTTGGTGAATTCCACCCAATCATGTGTCATGGATTCCCAGTAGCAACTCAGCCTCCTGATTTAGGAGGAAATCATGTCCCTAAGCTGATGAGTGACGTAGGAGCCTATGTGGTATTCTTACATGAAAGCGAGAATCTCTCCGTCTTATATGCATCTGAGGAGGAATCTATTCAAGCCACGCTTTTAGAGGGATTTATGCTCATTTAGACCATCTTGAATGGTAATTTTCACCACTCTATGTAAAAAATATTCTATCCCGGCTTAGTATATTGGGAGAGTTCCATTTTAGAGATAATAAATTGTGGGATCCATCCATATAGGGGTGGATACCATTTCATCATGCTTTGGGGTGGTCTTGACCAGATTGATTTCTTCCATGTCGCAGATGATGATCGATGAGACCATTCATCGGTGCATGATGCAAAAGGTTTATTCCTCCTAATTAGGTTCAGTCAAGGTTGTGGATGTTTTAGTCAATGTTTTGTAAGAATAATTTTGTGATCTGGGAACATGATGAAACATGGGCTAAAAAGGGAACTTCGCGATTAGTCACCAAACAAATCCCGTGAGAGGGGTGAGTTCTTCCTTTTTGATGGAATATTTATCATTGATCTTCTTTATAACTAGCTCTGAATCCCCTTTGAGGCTCAAGGAGCCTATTTATAGCTATAAGGATGTTTCCAAGCCAACAATGAGGTATTTGTATTCTACCTAATTATTTTTGTATCCTTCAAATTGTGAGAATGAGTAGAGAAAAATTTCTTTGTATCAAGAGAAAAATACAAACCCTAATACAACCTGGTAGATCTTTGTATTTCTATCCTTTTACAATAGAACTTTGGGAGGCGCCATAAAAATACATCTCCCATGTTTGAGGATTTTCAGGGTCATATAAAATCTCCTCGTCTAGAAGTTTGTTGTGGACTAGTGCTCATTTTTTAGAGGGATATTCTGTATGGAAATTATCCAGGGCCCACCATTTCACTATCTTCTATGATATGAACTAAATGCGAGGACCTGACTCTAGAAACCCAGGATTCGGTGCCTTCTGAACATGATGTGTTTCTTGAAATAAAAACATGCACTGATAAACTCACATCACGTCCCATACAGAGGATCGAGTTTGATTCAAGTTCTGGGAAACCGGAAACTTCTAGGATATTTTATCTGATAAAAGTTGTTACTTGAAAATTTTAAATCAAAACGTAGGGTGAGCATAAAAAATCCCAGTAAGGCTTTTTTAAAGAATAAACCATAGTAACTTTTTAATGAATTCTTTAAAACTATGCATGGAAAACTGTAACACATGTAACCTAACATAAAAGTGCTCAGTCAAGATTTTCAAGGAATACATGAATCAATTAAGACATTTTTCAAAGGAATAGTAAAGGTTATCAGAAACAAGTACGACATATGATTATTTAAGCACAAATTAAATAGTTAAAAGTAATACATAATCAGAGTTGTGTGCGAAGGAAACAACTTCAATTTCATAAGTTGGTTACTAACTACTGAGTGATAAGAACAAATAATTCCATAAACCTTTAATTATGACATCAATATGAATTGGATAAAAACATAAGGACATGGGTAGTGAAAGAAGAGACATATCATTTTGAAATGAACTTATAACATAAATTGAATATGTGGCATCAACATTTAACTTAGAAAATCATTTTTTATCCTCAAGGTCCATCCCCAAGGTTTCATTAAAAATAAAATTACCAAGGTTATTCACCAAGGTATCGTTAAAAAATTCCTCTCTAGAGATTAAGTCTTTAACCAATTAATTGGAGTGCTATCAGGGTGCACCCTTAAATTTGACTTTATTATCATGTGAGCCACATAGATCATACTTTACTTCAACAGCATTTTATATTCAATATGTATCATACCACCTTGAATAATTCATTATTTTTCATATTACCCAAGGTGTCCCATACCACTTTGGGTAATTAAGTTTCCTAGTTAACTATCGAGATATATCATAAGAATGCATTCTGTACAAAAATAAATAAAATGAAAAATGAACCATTAAACATTTTTCAAATACATGATACGAAAGATGACATTGAAAATATGTCAATAACTAACCCATGGAATACATAGTTTAGTAAACATTCTTTGCACACAAGCTAATTACTAAATCATATAAAATGATATGTGAATAGGGTTTATCACATGATATAATAAATGATGAATCTTAAAAGAATTTTTTTTATTTCATGGAATTGAAATACTTAAAGAGAATACTCTCCATCAGTTATAATGATAAACAGGTCATTGAACTTGCAAATAAATTAAACCACAACTTGATTAACTAATAGCATTCACCAAAGCAGGTTCATTGTATAATAATACAATAAATGAACACAACATGATAACATGGTTCCATAAATCCTAAATCCTCTACCATATTTTAATCAATCCAAAATACACACTTTATCTTAAAACACATCATGGGTATTGTCAAATAAACTTCTTTAATAAAACATACTCATTAGTGTAAACTTATATATACATAATACATATTGTCTTAGAAAACACCAAAAATTATTATCTAAAGGTGGGTATTCATCACTTAAAAAAATAATAATTTGGTTTGTTTTGGATTACATATATATAAATATATAGGTATATATGTATATATATATATATACAAGGTTGACAAAAAGGGGGTTTTCATGGTAAAAATAGGTTCAAACAACCTTCATAAATATATATAATGCCTAATATAACATACTAGATAATTTTGGAAATCTTAAAATAGCTTGGTATTGGGTTATAAATATATTTATATATGTATACAAAACTGTACATTTTGAATATTCATATATGTATAGGTTTTGTAAAATAAAACCTAATGAAAACAATCAAAACTTAACAAACCCAAAAATCATGTCTTTAAAAGAGACATAGGTCGATCCAACTGAAAAAAATAACTTATATATATATAATATATATAGATAACCCGTATACATGAACTAAAATTTAAATAGTTTGTTTTTAAAACACAACAAGATAATCCCTTTCACTCGTAATCCTTGTTGTAAAATGTAGGCAAAAACCATGGATAACCGTTTTAAAATAGAAGGGTTTTCATTATACATATTTATATGTATATAAACCGTATATACAGAAACATAAAATAATTGGATTTTCTTAATGAAAGAAAAACATAAAACCACCTTATAGAGACTGAGGAGGGGCTCGGCCTAGGGGAATCTTGATGGATTGTTGGTGAGATCGAGAGGGGTTTGGGTAGGAGGGAACCCTTAGTGAGAGGGCATATAAAGACCCTTAGTAGCTCTTGATGAGACTGACCCGAGTTTTAGGTTGGCACAGAGATGAAGATACTGTACCCTAGGAGTGGGGTGTGCGAGGGTCAAGGGGAGCAGTGCAAAAGGAGGTGGCTGTGCCATCCTAGGGTGAACCAGGGTGCTGGTAGCGGGACCCCGACATGAGGAAGGAGACAATGGAGAGGTCAATTTAAAAAATAAATGGATGGCCCAGATTAGATCTAGGCACAATCGGATGGATGGGGGGATGAAGGATATGTTTTGAGCGGTCTAAAAGAAATCAAGGGCTGGGATTAGATCTCAGGAGAGATCATACGGACACAGGGATACACCGAGGAGATCGCATGACTAAGGGATCAGACAGATGTGATTGATGCAGGATTCGATCGGATGGTTCAGATCGCACGGCTGGCGTCCTTCATCAAAACAAAAAGAAGAAGAGATGTGGGTTATATGCAAAGGTGTGCTACCCTCATGGCAATAACACAGACACACGCACATCAGGGCCTTATACACGGGCCCTCTGCGGTCCTTGGCCCACCCTCACGCATCATGTGTTGCGGGCCTTAGACACGGGCCCACACGTGACCTGGTCGAGACTCTACTCGGCTGGGACCTGGTTGACACCCTCTACACACGCTCGGGATCCCGATGGTCGATACCTTGGGTCCCTAAGGGCTCGGTCTTGTCCTTGAGGGCTTTTCCCCAAGGGCTGCCCTCGGCTGGTCGGGTCCCTACTAAATTTTTACAAAAAAAATTTATTTAAGTATATATAAAAAAACAAACAGTACACTAAAAAGTATACTTCACTAAAAAAATAAGAAACATGAATATTTATAAATTGAACTTAAAATTTCTAAATTTAATGTCCATTATAGATCATGTTTAATACTTTACTATTTGATATATCTCTTTTAAAAGATATACATTTCATAATCTATATACTAAACTTTGATAAATATTATGAACTTATAACTTTTTAAAATCTAAAATCCGATTTATAATACACTCTTTTATTTGATTTAATAGATAAATAGTTTTCCTAATTCAAAATACCTATATTTAAAGTTTTAATATATTTTTCCATAATCATTAAAGGTATATGGTTAGAAGATACCCTTTAAAAATGACTTTTAAAACATTTAGAAGTTGTTAAAATACTAAGTTTTCAACTATATAGGTATCCATCATGATTTTGTAAAATCAATGAGATTCATTTTCAAGAATATTATTTTGTTTTAAAATTAATATACTTGAAGATATAATTCAAATCTTTTGGAAATATTAAAATATACCATATGATTATAAGAGCATTATTATGAAAAACCAAATTTTTATAAAAAGATAAAATTTATCAATTTAAACCCAATGGTCAAAAATATAACGGTCATAATTTCTTAAAGGGACATTATAAATACATGGGGAATGTTTCAAATTTTAAAAACACTTGGACTATGGAGGATAGCTCTCCTCATTCCATTGGTGATGAGTACCTGTGCTGTGGTTCTGGCTATTATGTTTTTCACACTAACAGACCCAGAAGATGATTACTATCCAATTACTCAAGTTGTGGTTCTTAGCAGCCTTGTCATGGCCATGTTAAGTCTTGAACATGGTGTTATTGGTTAGTTTGGGTCTTTGTTGCAATGTAAAATTTTAATGTATACAGCTTCTCTTTATTCTCATTGTATTTCATCTATTTAGTTTCAATCCCTTTATTGGTACCAAAAACAAACCATGTAAAACAAGAAACATCATTATAAAACATAACATTGTTTACTTAGTCAAGTTCATAAATCCTGGGGCGTCACATTATCCCCCTATTAAAAGAATTGCATCCTTTCAATTCCTTTCAAACAAACTCACTAAGAGGAAGCTCCCAGTTCATTATACCATATTCCCCATCGTTGGTAATCATCAGGTGTGCTCAGCGGAAGACCCACATTGATGTTCAGCTCCTCACGTTCTCTGAACCATATACACTTAGGGAAGAAGGGGTTGAAGTCATGCACCGGACACTCGGGCTTCCAAAGGGAGGCTCGAACAGTACATAGTTTAGAAATGTCCATATGGACCAATGTAAAAAGAACTTCCTAAATTATGTCTCATTTGAGAACATTTAAATCATAGACATTATCGTACAGGCTAACGCTGAAGAGTTGGAACATATAGGTCACACAAACATTTCCCTCTAAGGCACCCTCTTTAAATTTTACTCTGGCCGTGTAGTTCCGGCCTAGGGTGAAACACATGAAGAGTTTTTCATGGTGCTTCCCCCTCCACTCACACTTTCCCAATGGTTCTGAGCCTATGCTGTAGAAGATGGATGAGTTCCCTTGATAGGTGCGGAGAATTTCTGGACCGTCTTTCACCTCAAACAACTATTTTCACGTTCCTCAAAGGTTTTCAAAGGGTCGATACTCATCTTCACAGGTTTTGATCACTATGATCTACAATATTTTAGTAAGAACAGATTGCATGTGAGTTTTTCCTTCCATCTGAAAGTTTAAGATGAGAGTTCAATCAATTGAAAACCATTCAAAGGTATACACAAATAAAAGACAAGAAAGGGGAAAGGGAGAATTTCAATAAACATAAGTTTATTATTAAATATCAGTTCTTGAGTTTCCCCTAATGACTTACTATACAAACTCCACACAAAGAGGCAAAACTCCCTATCTCCTCAAACTAGACACAGGCTGAGCATTCCGGGTTAAATTCATGGGGGCCACCTGTGACATCTCCTGAGTTTAGCATGTGGGGTTTGAAGTTGGGAGATGTCAGAATACACTTGTTGTCTATAAGACAGTTGGGTGGACTCATCTTCTAACATTCTGAAGTTCAACAACTCTCCCCAGAATCCATAGTTCAAGATTTGACAAAGATAGGCCGCTCAGAGGTCACCGGAAGCAGCAGCTTCTTGAAAAGCATCGAGGGTCATAAATCCAAAGTCCTCACCTGCCGTGAAAACCTGAAAACATCTCTCATGGTACCTTCCCCGAAGTACATAGGAGGGAAACTATGTCAATCATCATAAGGAGTAAATCTATTCCTAACCCCCGGTGTAGCTGAAGCACCTGTGGTGAGTTTGACACGCCATATAGGTGTTTGCATTTCATGCAGATATGGGCATAGTTTAGAAAATTCTCCCAGCTAGCTAAAGATACAATGGTCTCTAGGGCCTCAGTGGGGAGAGAAAAAAGATTAGTACCTTCTTTTTCTATCTAAAAATTAAGAAAACTCATTTTTAGTAATAAGGAAGTATATTTTTCTTTGTTTCAGTTCTGGTTTTCTAGAGTTATCCAAACTGAACCCTCTGATTCCAAGTGTGAGGACCCGACTCCAGAAACCCAGGAGCTGGTGCCTTCTGAACATGATGTGTGTCCTGAAATAAAAACATGCACTGATAAACACTCATCACATCCCATACAGAGGATCAAGTTCGATTCGGGTTCTAGGAAACTGGAAACTTCCAGGATGTTTTATCTGATAAAAGCTGTTACCTGAAAATTTTAAATCAAAACGTAGGGTGAGCATAAAAATGCCCAGTGAATATTTTTTTAAAGAATAAACCAAAGTCACTTTTGAAAGCATTCTTTAAAACTATGCATGGAAAACTGTGACAAATGTAACCTAAAATAAAAGTCCACATTCAAGATTTTCAAGGAATACATGAATCAATTAAGACATTTTTCAAAGTAATTGTAAAGGATATCATAAAAAAGTATGACATATGATTATTTAAGCACAAATTAAACAGTTAAAAGTAATACATAATCAGAGTTGTGCGTGAAGGAAACAACTTCAATTTAATAATTTGGTTACTAACTATTGAGTGATAAGCAAAAATCATGCCCGAAACCTTTACATACGATATCAATATGAATTGGATAAAAACATAAGGACATGGGCAGTGAAAGAAGAGACATATCATTTTGAAAAGAACATGTAACATAACGTGAATATGTGGCATCAACATTTAACTTAGACAATCCTTTCCATATCACCAAGGTCCATCCCCAAGGTGTCATTAAAAATAAATTTACCAAGGTTATTCACCATGGTATTATTAAAAAAGTTATCTCTAGAGATTAAGTCTTTACCCAATGCATTGGTGCGCTATCAGAGTGCACCCTTAAATTTTTCTTTATTATCATGTGAGCCACATAGATAATAGTTTACTTCAACAGCGTTTTATATTCAAGATGTCCCATACCACCTTAGATAATTCATTCTTTTTCATATCACCCAAGGTGTCCCATAGAACTTTGGTTAATTAAATTTCCTAGTTAATTATCGTGATATATCATAAGCATGCATTCTATAGAAAAATAAATAAAATGAAAAATGAACCATTGCACATTTTTCAAATACATGATACGATAGATGACATTGAAAATATGTCAATAACTAACCCATGGAATACATAGTTTAGTAAACATTATTTGCACACAAGCTAATTACTAAAGCATATAAAATGATAGGTGAATAGGCTTCATCACATGATATAATAAATGATGAATCTTAAACTGAATTTTTTATTTCATGGAATTGAAATACTTAACGAAAACACTCACCATCAGTTATGGTGATAAACATGTCATTGAACTGGCAAATAAATTAAACCATAACTTCATTAACTAATAGCATTCACCAAAGAAGGTTCATTTTATAATAAGACAATAAATGAGCACAACATGATAACATGATCCCATAAATCCTAAATCCTCTAACATATTTTTATCAAGACAAAATACACACTTTATCTTAAAACACATCATGGGTATTGTCAAATAAACTTCTTTAATAAAACATGCTCATTAGTGTATACATATATATACATAATACATATTGTCTTAGCAAACACCAAAAATTATTATTTAAAGGTGGGTATTCATCACTTAAAAAGATCGTAATTTGGTTTGTTTTGGATTACATATATATAAATATATAGGTATATCTGTATATATATTCAAAGTTTACAAAAGGGGGTTTTCTTGGTAAAAATAGGTTCAAACAACCTTCATAAATATATATAATACCTAACATAACATACTGGATCATTTTTGAAATCCTAAAATAGCTTGGGTTTGGGTTATAAATATATTTATATATGTATACAAAACTGTAAATTTTTAATATTCATATATGTATAGGTTTTGTAAAATAAAACCGAATGAAAACAATCAAAACTTAACAAACCCAAACGTCCTGTCTTTAAAAGAGACATAGGCCGATACAACTGAAAAAAATAACCTATATATATAATATCAATATTGATAACTCGTATACATGAACTACATTTTAAATGGTTTGTTTTTAAAACACAGTAAGAAAATCCCTTGCACTCGTAATCCTTGTAGTAAAATGTTGGCAAGCACCCTAGAAAATCATTTTAAAAGAAAAGGGTTTTCATTATACGTATTTATATGTATATAAAACGTGTATACCGAAACATAAAATAATAGGATTTTCATAATGAAAGAAAAACATAAAACACCCTTACAGAGACTGAGGAGGGTATTGGGCTAGGGGAAGCTTGCTGGCTTGTTGGCGAGATCGAGAGGGGTTTGGGTAGGAGGGAACCCGCAGGGAGAGGGATTATAAAGACCCTTAGGAGATCTTTATGAGACTGACCCGAGTTGTAGGCCGGTGTAGAGATGAAGATACAGTACCCTAGGAGTGGGGTGTGCGAGGGTCAAGGGGAGTAGTGCAAAATGAGGCGGCTGTGGCGTCCTCGGGTGAACCAGTGTGCTGGTAGCGCGACCCCGATGTGGGGAAGGAGACAACAGAGAGGTCGACGCGGAAATGAAACGGTTGGCCCAGATTAAATCCAGGCGCGATCGGATGGCTAGAGGGACACGGGAGATGTGTTGAGTGGTTTAAAAGGAATCAAGGGCCGGGATTAGATCTCAGGAGAGATCGAACGGACACAGGGATACGTGGGGGCAATCGCGTGGCTAAGGGATCAGATAGGTTTGATTGATGCAGGATTTGATCAGACAGTTCAGATCACGTGGTTGGCGTCCCACATCAAAACGAAAAGAAGAAGAGTCGTGGGTTATAAGCCTGGGTGCGCTACCCTCATGGAAATAACACAAACACACACACAACAGGGCCTTATACACGGGCCCCCTGCAGGACTTGGCCTACCCTCACACATCCTGTGCTGCGAGCCTTCGACACGAGCCCGCGTGCGACCTGGTCGAGACTCTACTTAGCTCAGACCTGATTGATACCCTCTACACATGCTCGGGATTCTGATGATCGATACCTCGGGTCCCTAGGGGCTCAGTCATGGCCTTGAGGGCATTTCCCCAAGGGCTTCCCTCAGCTGGCCGAGTCCCTACTAAATTTTTACTAAAAAATTTATTTAAGTATATATAAATAAAAGAAACAGTACACTAAATAATATACTTCACTAAAAAACATAAGAAACGTGAATATTTATATATTGAATTTAAAATTTCCAAATTTAAAATCCATTCTAGATTATGTAGAATACTTTACTATTTGATATAACTCTTTTAAAGGATATACATTTCATAATTGACATACTAAACTTTTATAAATATTAGGAACTTATAACTTTTTAAAATCTAAAATCCGATTTATAATACACTCTTTTATTAGATTTAAAAGATAAATATTTTTCCTAATTCAAAATACCTAGCTTTAAAGTTTTATTCTATTTTTCAATAATCATTAAAGGTATATGGTCAGAAGATACCCTTTAAACATGAATTTTAAAACATTTAGAAGTTGTTAAAATACTATGTTTTCAACCCTATAGGTATCCATCATGATTTTGTAAAATCAACTAGATTAATTTTCAAGAATATTCTTTTTTTTAATTAAGATACTCTAAGATATAATTAAAATATTTTGGACATATTAAAATATACCATAATATTATAAGAGTAATATTATAAAAAACCAAATTTTTATAAAAAGATAAACCTTATCAATTTAAACCCAACGGTCAAAAATATAACGGTCATAATTTATTAAAGGACCATTATAAAAATAGGGGGAGTGTTTCACATTTTCAAAACACTTAGACCAGGGAGGATGGATCTCCTCATTCCATTGGTGCTGAGTACATGTGGTGTGGTTCTAGATATTTTGTTTTTCACATTGACAGACCCAAAAGATGATTACTATCCAATTACTCGAGTTATGGTTCTTAGAAGCCTTGTCGTGGCCATGTTCAGTCTTGTACATGGTGTTCTTGTTTAGTTTGGGTCTTTGTTGCAATGTAACATTTTAATGTATACCAGTTCTCTTTATTCTCCTTGTTTTTCATCTATTTAGTTTCAATCCCCTTATTGGTACCAAAAACAAACCATGTAAACAAGAAACATCATTATAAAACATAACATTATTTACTTAGTCAAGTTCATCAATCTTGGGGCGTTACACAAAATGTCATTTTTTTGTAGAATGACCACCCATCATCCCAAACACCCAGTAAACATAGGAAATCCTAGGATGTACTTGAGTAGATAAATACAAGACAATAAGTGAATTTTTTAGTTTCAAAATTATTTCCCCATCTTTTCACCACAAAATGAGTTCAAGAATGTTTTTCTCAACATAATAGGATTGGGTTTCAGTGCCTAACATCATTAAGATGAGGTTGTATAGATTATTCTCATTACATACATCATTCTACCATATGAGGGGAGCACCCATATATCGTTCCAAGGAAGAAACATATAGGATGAGTGGATTCCCTTCCACTGACAACATTAGGACTGGTGGGTGTAGAAGCTACTGCTTGATACTCTTGAAGTCTTATTGACCATCATCATACCATTTTTAAGAGATTCCATTCTTCATTAAATTTGTATAGGGGATAGATTTTCCAGCCAGGTTGGCTATGAAAAATTGAATGTTGGAAAGGTTCTTTTGAATCCCCCTTAGTACTTTGATATTTGGGGGGGGGATGAAATATCTAGAATCGAACATGTACTTTCTAGGTCATCCTAGATGCCATGGTGGAATACCAAAAAGCCAACGAAATTCATTGATGTTATCCCAAAGGCTCATTTCAGAGGATTCATCTTCATATTTTGTTTTCATAGCATATTAAATACTATTTTGAGATCTATGAAGTGATCACATCGCTATCAAGATTTTAAAACAAGGTCATTGACATAACATTAATTTATTCACCCCAAGATGGAAATAAATATAGGATTCATGGCATGTTAATATATGGTAGAAATGTTCCTTAATCAAAAGGGCATGACATGATAGAAAAATATCTTCTGGGTTACTTTGAAGGTATTAACTTCCTCATTCTCATGGGCCATTTTTATTTGATTAGATCCTGAATACCCATCCAGGAATGAAAGGGATTGGAATCTATTAGTTACATAGATCAAGAGCTATATGATTTGAAATGGTTAATTATCATTTAGAAAAATTTTATTAAGGTCCTTGAAGTCAATAAATACCCTAGTATTCCCATTCATTTTGTTGATAGGGACAATGTTGGGGATCCATCTTGGGTATTTCACTTCCTAGAAAAAATCATATTTGATCAATTTGTAAACTTATATTTCTATATTTGTAGAATGAGAGAGGTGAGTCTTCTTGGATACCATATTGAACCTTCCATGTCCATTGGGTAAGATGAGATAGTGCATATCCACATCTGGGTTGAGTCCTATAATTTCAATATAATTCTAGTCAAACACATATTAGTATTTCAATAGAAATGAAATGTACATCTATTGCTCTTGTAGAGGAATGAAGGAACTAATAAACATAGGTCATAGGTCTTCTTATGTTCCCAGATTTACCTGATTGAGCTCATCAATGGTGGTGGAGACACCCTCCTCAAATGCAGGAGGGGAAATCCTGAGGTCATCCTTGCATTTTTCAATATATGAGTCAATGGAGGAATTTTCAAATGAAATCGGAAATCTGAGGGAATCTATATCCCTGTCAGGATGTGAGGGGCCATGGGAGGAGATGTTGTCATCCCATTCTAGTAGAGTCATTATTGAGGGATTCTGAAACTAACTTCCTTTTTCACATTAATAGTGGACATGATGAGATTGGACATCTAGGATTGTGTATATTTCCTCAACTTGATTTTTGGGCATCACATAATCGCTACCGAGCATACTCTAAGGATGCCCCGGGGTGGTCCCCAATCCATTGGGGGTTGAAACAAGTATATTTTCATCCACCATTTTTTCATTCCTTCCCTTTTAAAGAAACCTTCTTCATCATATGTGTATTTTCAAGTCTCAAATGGGGCACTATCACATGTAGTATGCTGAACTTTCCATCAATGTTGTATTTCAAACACTGATGTAATTTTGAAGGTAAAACCATGTGGTTGTGAATCCAAGGACTTATGAGAAGGTTGTATAAGAATTTTATTATTGGATAACCATTAAATCAGTATTAGATGTGAGATCCCTAAAATGATCTTTGAGCTTTATCTTCCCAATAGGTCTTTTTATGCTTATCGTATTTTTGAATGCTTGAATTTGTGGAAGATAAGTCCCCTTCACTATATTAGAAACTTCAAAGGGTCCAAACTCAGATTAGATTGATCCTTGAGCCATTTTTAATTTATCCATTTTGAAATTGGCATTATTTTGTCTACCTAAATCAAATAGGGGCCTGATCTGTCCCTAAATGATGTCTTCTTGACCGTGTTCTGTGAATGAGATATAGACATGGAATTATGATGGAATATTCTCCACTCGATAAACCTTGGTTTTAGTAACTTATGTCTCAAGATACTGCAGGCTCTAGATGGATTTATCAAGTTCTTCTTTGGGTTTTTATGAAATATGGAGTATATCCAAGAATGAGAACTTAACAGGGATAATCGCCAGCTATTTCAGAATGTTGTGCTTTTTTGCGAAAGGTCGGTGATTCCTGATGTGGGGTTTCTACTTATTACATGGTTTGGGAGATGATTCATTTTAGGTGGATGGGTTTAGTTCTTCTTCAGATATTGAGGGAGTATCTATTTCTTGTGGAATAGGTCATGCCATCCTTCCCCCTTGTTTAGGCTGATTGGATAATTACACCCATGCTAGGCGGTCACAGTAGATAAATATGAGTGGATGACTAATAAAGTATTATAGGATACATCCATTTCTCTATTGGGATTTATAGAGGACTTTACCATAGGTATCAACTGCATATATCCTCTATTTGGATGTGACTGAAATATTGGGTCTGACCACGCCTGAGCTATCTCTTGTATCCTTAGTTCCTATGCATGTGGCCTCCAATTACCTAGTTAGGGGTGGGGAACTTGTATTTTGAGGCATATAAATAATTAAATAATGGTTCTTACAAGTGTATCATGTTAAAATAATTGAATATGATCTCTTCATCTAATGATGGTTCCTTTTGGTGGGTAAGATCTCGTGCTTTGGATGTTGCAGGAAAGAAATCAGTAAGAGTCAAATATTATGTCAGAGCTAAATATGAATCTTCTTCTTCTATCTCCTCTTATGTCTGATGGTCACATTTACCTTTAGGAGGGAGATTCTACATCACCTTCCTGGGTGATCGAGCTGTTATGGGTCTGCATAGCTATTCTCGTATGGTGGAATGAGTATGGTCAATAGTATTTCGAGTCATCAACTTATCATACTTCTGTCCATGCATGGATAGAACTTTTTTTCAATCACCTTCTTCTTCAGACTAGGAAATGGTTATGTGAGACACATGTTATGGGGATTTATCCAACATAAAATATTCATAATCGACCATGATTTGGATGAAAACTTTGAAGATGAATCAATATTAGATGTTATGACGTAGCCTACTATGGAAAGTGAAGTAGTCGATATGATCAGTGAGGTTGACCATAACAGGATTCCTGGGTTATGGCAGCTTGAGTAAGTTATTGTCCATAGATCCAAGGAAATAATCTGGAACTTTCTCATTATGGAAGCAGTATGTCTTATTCATACATTCCTCAAATCCTAGACAACCATGATATCTTTTTTCTTCTGATCGTGGACAATTTTTTTTATTTTTGTTTCTTGATAAGATGCATTGGGAAGTTTAGCATCCTCTTAGGTTATTCGATGGGCAATAATTCTAGTTTGATAGTGAGAGTTGTGGTCTCTACCTTGGTGAGATTTTCCCCTGTATGGAGGGTATGATTGAAGATTTATCTTGGGTCCACTATATGAATTATTCTAAATGTTGTGTCATTTCTATAAACTCACATAACCCAAATGGATACATCATTGAGTTCAGAGGTTTCATCATATCAACCTATAGATTTTCAACATGCAGTTACTACAATTTCTCCTACAAAAGTAGGATGTTGAGAGTAGAGACCCAAAGCATGACGTACATGGACATTACATTACTTTTACGTAATACTTAATACATAACAAAAACAGACACCAAAGGACCGTAATAGTTTAGTGTCTTTGGAAACTTGGAACATAATCTTCTAATCACGGTGAAAGATCTTCAACATCTCCCATAAAGATCTTCCCCTTTTATTTTCTTACCTAGAACCTTTCTTTAAATCCTGGGGAAAAGAAAACATAAAAAGGATTAGATAAAATGCCCAGTAAGGGTAAACATAGAGAACATAAAACAATCCATAAACATTTGAATGCAAAAACTTCAACATAAAATCTAAACATCGAAATCTTGAGCAAAGACATAAATCTTGGAAGTACGTAAGGCATATATCATAATGGAACATAAATCATGATAAAATATCATGGGAATAAAAAATGTAATTATGGAAAACCATTAAGCACATGATATGATTTCCATAGTAGCTAAGGCATTTCTGCCAAGGCCATCTTAGTGGACAAAGTCCTTTTCTGAATAGAGTTCACTCCTTGTTTCAGTCCTGTGACACCGAACTGGATTAACTTACTGTTATAGCCATGTTTATCTCATGAGATATAAATATTTACCCAATGCATTGTAGGGAGATATAGGTCTCACCCATCTCATAGCGAAATCATTCTTACTTGTTCCACAACATGAACATTAATAATTCATCATTACCCAAATTATAAAATGGGTTTCATAAACATCATCCCATCATAACATAATCCATAAAAAATGGATATCATTTCATCCTAAGAAAAGTGAAACCATGTAAATCATAGATAAATTATACTTGAAACATACACATATGAAATAATGCCATCTTATATGGAAAATGGTTTTGATAAAACACTTGAAATGAATTCTTGAGGAAAATATCCTTTCTTCTTCAAAATCATTTTCTTTTCACAAAATTCCATGCAATTTTAAAAGAAAAGGATTTTTTTGAAAATAGTCATTAAATCTTGTAGAGTAATCTTCATGAAAATGAGGCATTATGAAACCATAAAAATTTGTTCATGTCGTATAAGTTTAAAAAAACATTATTCTCGTACTTTTGCTGGAAAAGTCAAAAAGTATCTCGTATGGTAAACAAAAGAAATATTCCTTCTATACAATGTGGTAAAAGTGAAAAGGGTAAAAATGACATTAATCATAAATGGAAGAAAAGTAAACATTTTATGAAAACATTTTGAGAACAATGGACATGGATAATAAACATAACCCCAGTAAATACTTACGAATAAACAATTTCGGATAAGAATGAGATTGGAATAATTATCCCTGACCTTAGGTCCGATATTCTTCGTACGTATCTGAACCTCCTGTATAATTATTTAAATAATATCATTTACTTATTATAGAATCATATTCATTGTTATTATATCATATATGGTTCACTTATGACTTTATATTACCCATTCTTTTGTAAATTCCATATTAATGCAGTGTTTTGGGTAAAATAGTTTTATTTATTGTACTTGTTTGGACTTGTTGTTCTTGATATTATTTGTCACGACCCATTCTCGGGGCCCGTGCCATGACTACTCCAAGCCCGATTTCCATATTCCAGGGGCTGGCGACTAGCACCAAAGGTGCAAATCCCGATAAAAGGGAAGGCATTGCCTTTATATAAGAAAACAAACACCACAGAGTACGCAAGATGAAGTAAGCACTAAGTAAACTGAGTAAAAAAGTAAGTGTTAGAAAGTAAATGGGCCAGAATAAAA
Organism: Viscum album; assembly: GCA_963277665.1. Lineage (NCBI taxonomy): Eukaryota > Viridiplantae > Streptophyta > Magnoliopsida > Santalales > Viscaceae > Viscum > Viscum album. The sequence goes on from OY728157.1 coordinate 1,783,926,971, forward strand.
ACCCAACTGATAGTACAGTACAACTGAGAAAAGAAAGTATAACAGCTGAAAAGTAAAGTAGTAACCACCAAGTCATCCTCCGGAATTCCAACCTAAAGGTTGGGTACAGATAGTCTCGTCGGCTCCTCGGGTCCGTTCGTCTGTTCCGTGTATGTCCTGCCTGATAGTCCAACTCTGGGTACCGTCCTGCTCCACAAGCCTCAACTACGTTCATCGTTTTCCGTCGTCTATAACCAACACAACATAGTGCGGGCATAGCCCGTGCAGGGGTGAGTATATGATACTCAGTTGGGACTCCGAGACCCCCAAAGATCTCCCAGAATCCACAAAGGATAGACCACAAAGGAAAGATACAAACATGAAGTATCAACTAACTCTACTTAGGTATATGCTCATATATATACCTAAGTCAACAATTCGAGTTCGGTTCCAACTCATGAGCCCAAGTACAACCCAGTCCACACAGGAAAACACAACCCAATCCACACAGGAAAGCAAGTCAATAATATCGATGATATATATTGAAGTCAAGTCTCATCTCACACATGTATAATACTCATGAAGAGAGGTGGAGATGTTTACATGTATCCTCTGAATCATCTCCTCTGCCGAACCCACGTAGGATCCAAGTACAGAAGTCATCGCTGCCGAACCCACGTAGGATCCAAGTATAGTAACCATCACTGCCGAACCCACATAGGATCAAAGTACAATCTTCATCCCTACCAAACCCAAGTAGGATCCAATTACAATCATCCTCACTGCCAAACCCACATCGGATCCAAGTACAGTCGCCATCGTCGTCGCAGCCGCAGCCAGCTCTAGGGTTCCCGCGCACAGCATGCTCGATTCCGGGAGGGTCCACTCCACGAGCCAAGGGGGGTCGATACATCAACTTTCATGAAGCCCATAGTTGATGTATCACAATGTTCTGTCTCGTCAATAAGAACTCAACACGACAGACGGTGCATCAATCAGATGCCCAGTCTAAGAGTTAATGGGTTTTCTGTTCTAGGGGCCCGATTAGAAATACGCTCATTTCTAACCCGGCCGATATCCATAGTCGTCCAAACCTCGAGTGGGGTAAGCCAAAAGAAGCGTCTCACTAAGAGTAAAAACCAATAAAAACTTTCCCAAGTCATGGAGAACAAGACAACCAAGCCATTTCCCTTAAGTACACGGCGTGTAGGTAAGTGATACACGTCGTGTCATCAAACACCGAGTACTTCCCATGTGTAATGGCCCGTGTCATAGGGCTAGTAGTGTAGATAAGTAAGTACACGGCGTGTGTTATGGTTACACGCCGTGTCCAAACCTCTAGGGTCGATTCCATGTGCGCTGGCCATGCCTAGCCGTGTGATGGAGTACATGCCCATGTACTCCACCCCGTGTCCGTGTATTCTCGGAATACAGGCCGAGTCATCAAGAAGCTGCTTCTGCCATGGTGAGGTAGTACACGTCGTGCCCCTGGCCATGTGGTTCTGCCCGTGTCTGTGTATCTTCCAGATTACACACCGACCCTCGCAAAGCCGCTTCTGCCTTTCTATGAAGTGAATACACGCTGTGTTACTTGGCCGGGTATTGTTGTCCGTGTCCGTGTATTTTCCCGAAATACACACCATGTCCATCGAAGCCTCCTCTGACAAATAGTGAGGATATTACACGCCGTGTGTCTTGAGTAACACGTCGTGTACTACTTTTCTAACATCAAAACGGAACCCACAATACGCTTGTACTACACGGCGTGTGCTCCTGGAAGACACACCATGTATTCTAGAACATTCTAGAAAACGACGCCTCTGGATAGCACGCCTACTGATGTGTCCGTTCTTCATTCTGATGATCTGTTTTCTACGAAAATTCGGCGTCAAAGGTTCCCCAACGCTTTGAGGCCTTTTACGATGTTTTCGGGCCTCCGATTGGCTCCGAAAACATAGCTTGATTCACCACTCAAGAACGGCCGAAGAATTCCACAATTTCACAAGAACAGTGGAGGAATTGGGCAGTGTTAGTTTTGTCCAGTCCCTTCTGCATTAGTCCAATAACAAGCGGTTTAAGAGGAAAAGCAACATGGATGAAAAACCAATCATTATCCAATACAAACACACCCCTACCTCGATTTAATGATGTCATTTGATGGAAACATGTAAGATGGCACCACGGGGTAAGGTTTTGAAGACAACATTGATGTGTGTCCAAGGAGAGGACGGTGACTCACACTAACTACGATGAGACGAAGGAATGGCATGTCATCTCTCTTTGTGGTGATGGCGTTCTTCGTCGAAGGGAGTCGTTCTTCGCTGTAGGGTGAAGTTCTTCAAATGGACTTAGAGCTCTCTCCCCAAAATCCTCACACAACAACCAACAAAATAAAATAAGGCCTTCCCTTATTTTATTATTTTTCCATGCAATTCAAAAACACAAAATTCAAAAACAAACTCACTTAATTAATTAAACTTGATTTGTCTAATTAATTGGGTGTTATGTTGGCAAGTTTAATGAGGGAGAGAGAGAGAAGTTACTCACATAATGGGGGAGTTAGGGAGTTAGGGAAAGTGAAGGGTTGGGATCGTGTGGGCCCCACCTCACCTTTATCCTCTCAAGGGTAGTTAGTAACTAGTGGTTCCCACCCCAACTCCCACACATAGGATATAACCACTTAGAATAAAGAAATAAAATTGTAACACAATTTTATTTTTCTTTTCATTTAATCAAAAATTTTTTACAACTCCTCCCAAGCAAACTCACCTTCAGTAAATGTCCCCTTAAGAAAATATTGGCACTGCGGTTCCATCGGTGCCCTCAGATTTCAATTTTGAGCACCAATTCAAAATATAGAAAAACCCGCTCGTTCGTTCACTGAACGTACCTGAGCTAGACTTCGGAAATTGGTTCCGGGCACACCGGGCCTCGGAATCAGGTGCCGTCAGAAACTGCATACTTGTAAAAACTCAAAGAATTTAAGAAAAACTTTTCCTTTAAATTTATGGGTCTTTACATTACTCCCACCTTAGTGCTTTACATCCCCGTAAAGATACATCCTAAACTACGGAATCAAAAGAGGGTATTGTGTAGGCATCTGAGCCTCCCGCTCCCATGTGCTCTCCTGGAGGATCCTATGCTGCCACCTGATGCACACTATAGGAATAGACCATCCACATAGAACCCACTCCTATCGATCCTTGATCTCCACCGGAACCTCCGCAATTGTCGCCTCGTCATTGATGTCTAGCTCCCCGTGATCAATGATATGTGTCGTGTTGTAGAGACCTGAAGCTTGACGTACAAGGACATTACATTACTTTTGCGGAATACATAATACATAACAAAAACAGACACACAAGGACTGTAATAGTTTAGTGTCTTTGGAAACTTGGAACGTAATCTTATAATCTTGGTGAAAGATCTTCAACATCTCCCGTAAAGATCTTCCATTTTTGTTTCCTTACCTAAAAACTTTCTTTTAATCCTGGGGGAAAATAAAACATAAAAAGGGAGAGCTCAAATTCTCAGTAAAGGTAAGCATGGATAAAATAAAACATACAATAAACATTTGAACTTATAAACATGAACATAACGTTTAAACATCAAAATCTTGAGCAACGACTTAAAACATGGAAGTACATAAGGCATAGATCATAATGGAACATAAATCATGATAACATAGCATGGGAATAAAACATTTAATAGTGGAATCCATTAATCACATGTAATTATTTCCATAGTAGCCAAGGCATTGCTGCCAAAACCATCTTAGTGGAAAAAGTCCCATTCTGAATCGAGTTCACTCCTCGTTTCAGTCCTGTAACGCTGAACCAGATTAACATACCGTTCCAGACATGGCTATCTCAGGAGATATAAAATATTTACCCAATGCATTAGAGGGAGATATAGGTCCCACCCATCTCATAATGAAATCATTCTTACTTGTGCCACAACATAAACATAAATCATTCATCATAACCCAAAGAATAAAAATGGGTTTCATAAACATCATCCCATCATAGCATAATCCATATAAAACAAATGGATATCATTTAATCATAAGAAAATTGAAACCATGTAAATCATAGAAACATTATACTTGAACCATACACATATGAAATAATTTCATCTTAGATGGAAAATGGTTTTGATAAAACACTTGAAATGAATTCTTGAGGAAAATATCATTTCTTCTTCAAAATCATTCTCTTTTCACAAAATGTCATGAAATTTTAAAAGAAAAGGATTTTGTAGAAAATAGTCATGAAATATTTTGGAGTAAGCTTCATGAAAATAAGGCTTTATAAAACCGTAAAAATCCGTTTGTGCTGTATAAGTTAAAAAAACATTCTTCTCATACTTTTTCCGGAAAAGTAAAAAAAGTACCTCGTAACGTAAACAAAAGAAAGATTACTTGCATACCATGTAGTAAAAGTAAAAATGGGTAAAAAGGAATTTAAACATACATGAAAACACTTTTATAAAACATGGACATGGATAATTGCAACAACCCCAGTAAGTACTTACGAATAAGATATCTCGGATAAAAATGAGATTTGCAAAATTATCCCTTACCTTAGGTCCGTTATGCTTCGTACATATCCGAACCTCCTGTATAATGATTTAAATAATGTCATTGACTTATTACAGAATCATATTCATTGTTATGATATCATATATGTTTCACTTATGACTTTATATTACCCGTTCTTTATTAAATTCCATGTTAAAGCAACGTTTTGGGTAAAATCATTTTATTTATCGTATGCGTTTCGACTTGTTGCTCTTGATATTATTACTTATATCCTGATTTAAATAATTCCATAATGTAAAACATGATTTATATGTAATATATATTCTTATATATTAAATATCTATAAAAGGAATGAAATACACCGTTCATGGAGATAGTACACCGTATGTACGCATGAACACTGTTTTCGTTTCCCTTTTGAATTGAATGGAATTAAGTAAATGACATACATATATATATATATATATAAATCCAGTACCATTATTATGTCATATATTTCATTATTATTCATTATATATACTTTATAATCATTCATTAATGGTTTACATGGAGAGTGATTCTCATCGTGTCGTGGAGACGGTAGTCCGTACGTATGCATGAGCGATGATATCATTCCCAAGATCATGGAATTGTATTAAAGTGTATGTATAATCTTACAGAATCAATATCACTTTACAATAATCATATATATTCATTACCTTCACCATTATTCCCATCCAAGTAAGGTGGTGGTGGAAAATAGATTACACCACGGCATGGAGACGGTATTCCGTACGTACGCACGCGCGGTGATTTTGTTTTCCGTTTAGATGGATAGATGGTGAAATATGGTTGTTTCATACTTATAATAACATATAAGTATATGAGTGATAATGATGTTATTACTTCATAATGAAACAACTAAATAAGAAGAAGTTGAAGAAGAAATAAAGTTGAAAGAATCAGTAACGGACATTACCTCTTCTTTGAAGCGCCTCTTGAGACCTCCTCTTAGGGCACTAAAATTGGTCTTTGAAGAAGACCAGGACCTCTAGGATGTTTATATGGAAGTGGTGAAGAGAAATTGTAAGGGTTTGGCCGAGCATGAAGTCTCAAGGTGGTGTGAGGAAGAGAGGTAGAAGGTTCCCTTTTATAAGGGGGGAGAGGGGCACCTTTGGAATAACTAAATATATTATTTTATTATAAAGTCAAATTAGGTTTTTAATAGCTCCAAATTGATATATTTCGAAGCTAAGGTGGGGATGGGTCGAAATAATCTCATCCAATATAATTTAGACAAGTTTAGGTATCAATTTTAACCTTATCATTTAGATTTAACTTTAAGTTAGATAATTTAACTTTTACCGTGTCTTCTTGTTTTCTTACACTATAAGGTTAATAAACTTACTATATCAAGACACAATAACCCCAAGTTGTTTATTATTGATATATATAACCTTATCTAAGTCATTTGGCCGAACCTTAGATTTTTTTGAATAAAATAACAATTAATAATATAATATTTTTTTAAAAAACAATTTTATGTCAATTTTGACACTATTTGGTAATTGATTTTTTTAAAAATCATAATAGAATGATTAGTTCAAAAACATTAAATTAAATCAATACTAACATGTCATATTAACATATAAAATTATTGTAATTCATAAAAAGTCTCAAATTACATTTTTTCGGGTATTTATAACATCAATTATGTCAATATTTCATTAATAAGATAATTACTACATCATCATTGTGTCATAAATAAATTAAATTATTTTAAGTCTAAAAATTAAAAATAAAATATCATTATGTAGGAAATCTTTTTATCTTTATAATGAATATTTATTGTCGAATTTATCTTATGTATAACCCTATATTAAAAATGATTTAGTTATTAAACTTTGATTTTAACTATTTTAACCCTTCTTTAAATAAATTAATAATAAATGTCCTAATCTAATCCAAGTGGGCCTAAATGGTCATCTTTTATTCCTAAGGTTGTTTTTGGCCGAATTACACTTATCCAATAGAATTAGGACATGTGTTAGGGTAATAATAATATCATATTTACCCTTAATTACCCTATTTACTTTTAACCGTGGTAAAAAAAGTAAAAAGTTACTATTCACCAAAAAATATTTTCATCTCATTGAACCACATTTTAGTCCTTGATATTAACCGTGCCTCTCGAATTTTCGAAATTCCACTCACAGAAGCGTTAAAATTAAGTTTTATGAAAAATTCAGTTTTTTTAACTACCACTTAGTGGTTTCACTATTCATCAAAAAATGAAAGTTTCCAGAAAAATACCAAAAATTAGGCCTAAGCTAAATTTGATATTATGAATTCAAAAATTATTTCTATTTTACCAAATTCAAAACATATCAGTTGCATTAATTAATTTAAAATTTAATTCCTGTCATCAAAACAAATAGTGTGTTCTTAAGAGATAATAACTATCAAAAGATTGACACTGTTTTATGTCTGGTTTCAATGTGAAATTACATCCAATGACCAACATTGTATTAAATTGTAAAAATATATTGTAAATATACTTTAAAACCAATTAAAAAGATAATCTAACCATATAAATTATTGCGATGAAAAAAGTTGTTTTTAATTAAAATATAGCGTGTTTTTACTATTCATTAAAATATGAAAGTTATCAGAATAATATGAAAATTTTATCCAAAGTAAATTTTTATACCCTGATTCCAAAGAAGAATTTTATTTTGTCAAATTGGACTTATAGACATGTCAAAAACAAGATTTAAGGTGGGTGCGCCATCAAAAGGAGGCAAAACTACATTTTTTGAAAAATACTTATTTTACTCGAAAAATTGATTTTGTTCTCATACCATGTTCTAGAAAATGTGTAAGATGAATAATAATGTTATAAAATTCAAAATTTGGTTGATACTATTCATAACGGCTAGTTCATAACAATATTATAACCATATATCGTTGTTTAGTGAAACCTGGTATTGCGTACAACACACGCTATCGAGGAAAGTCGTGATTGCGTGTAATGCAAGCCAAGTCAGGGTTTCTTGTTGTGCAAGATTCCTCCATTGTTTCGTATAATAGAATACAACCATATTTCATTTATACATAGAATATATATATATTTATATATATATACACTCAATGTTTTGTAGAATAACTACTATCAAAATTGTGTGTAACATGATCCAAGAATAGTGTTGTGTGTACTGCAAGCTCATACAGTGTTGCGTGTAGCGCAAGGTAATCTTGTTGTAGCATACAACACAAGACATCAATGATATTAAAGGAATATTTTTCATAAAATCTCAGGGTGTTACATTCTACCCCCCTTAAAATGAATTTCACCCTCGAAATTCGTCGGGGTTATAAATGGTTTACTACTCAAAAGATTCTTTAATAGAAACCCACATCGTAAAAAGGAATACCAAAACATGGCTTTAAAAACTAAAGTATGAAATGTAACGGTTACCCAAATTAACTCATCACTGGGTTTCCACGTAGGAGAACATAGTTGAAAATATGGATATGGAAGAAAAATCTAACCATCAAGTTCTGATGGAGAGTGGTAGAGAACATGGCTATGAAAAAGCCAACAATCACAAAGCCATAAATTTGTGACGATCTAAGGTACCATATGATTCATCGGATATAAGAGCACTAGAAACACATTTTTGTTTTTCAAGATCATTTCCCTAAAGTTGATGAAACTGGAATTAGAAGAAATACTTTCGTGATTTTGGTACAGTCTCACCATTGGTCATTCTTTGGACAATTTCCACTTCATCTCTTAAAGAAATGAAGTTGAATTTGTCATTCATGAAGTGTTAGCAGATCATGTGATAGAATGATGGGTCATTCCATCTGTTTCGAACTAAAGGTTAGAAAAGTTATCAAAAAATACATAAGTCCATCAATAGTGAGATTAATCATATATGGTTCCTAAAATGGACTTATACTTCATATATCATACTGATTAATATAATAAAACTAGTTTCGACTAAACAGGGACTTCCTGTAGGCCAGTAGTAGGCGATAAAGGCCAGTCGCACTTCGGTTGTGGGATCGATTCCCACAGCCTTGTCCGACGCGATGGGTTGTTGCCCATCCTGCATGTTTTCCTTTTTCTAAAACTACATTACTATAACATCCCATCAATAATATCGAAAAAAAACTTCTATCCTTAAACAATACTAACTTATGTCCAGCATAATCCATTCCAATATTTAGGCTTATCCAAAATACTACTTTCCAATCTCATATTATAGTGAAAATGATTACCAAAGAGTTCATATAACAAGCATGTTAATACCATCGTTGATCCCCATATATCATGAGATATGTCTTGTTGGTCACATTCCAAAAATTCGAAGGCCTTAATCATATATTCTCTTGAAAAATGAATACCCACTGAATCTTAGTGAAAACATGAATGCTGTCAAAAGTTAACTCTTTCCACATACCAAAATCCAAAAATTCTATATACTCAAACCATGATATAACCTTCTCCTTATATCAGTCATGAGCTCATGAATACCACCAAACATTTAATTTTCTCCTTATCCCTTCATTATGCGCATATCAGCTACTTTCCAAAAATATCTGAATAACCTTTCATGGTTACTGGTACCATTAATCATACACTTTCAAAACATAAGGAAAGAGAACAGTGTAACAATCCTTAGATGTCTATTTATTCCATAGTACCATGAGATTACTTATACAACATTACACTTGATAAACATGTAATCATTCCACTACCTTCTTAAACCATTGACTGAGCTTCAACAATTCTTTCATCTCACATATCATTTGTAGTCTCTTCATTATCATCAACATAAATACTACCCATACGACCATACTGATTCTCTTCATGAGACTTTCCCTTAGAGCATTGGTTTTTATAATTCCCGTACATTCCACATTTAAAACATTTAACCATTGTTGATGTCGTAGCAATACCATTATCCTCATCCATGGTGTTAACTGAACCTTTTCCTTTTCACTTACTGGCTTTGTGTCCTTCTTTTCCAAACCCAAATCATCTTCCAGTTCCTTTGAAACATTCTCCTTGATGCCTCTTCCCACATGATTTACATAGGGGAAATTGAACTTTCTTTCCTCTATGATCATCATGAAACTCCATCTTTCTCTTATTATCCGAGTCAGGAAACTTACCAAATTTGAGTTTATTGATCATATTATGAGATTGCTGATTCGGCATAATAATGATGTTTGGACTTCCAAATCCCATTTCATTTGGTTTCTCATAAAGAATATCATTCCATTTTCCGTAATATCCTCCATTATCGTGAATCATCTTGTTTCCATCCATTTTCTAAAACCCAAAAAGAATAGTGTGAGAGGAAAAAAAATGCTAGAAAAACAACATAGTAAAGGGGGAGCACCCTCAATATATAACAATTTAGGTTAAATTCTAATATCGTTACCGTATTTCTAGGACTAAATCCTATACATATACTTATCCTTAGGGACATCCCTAGACATACCTTAGAAATATCTCTAGGGATCTCACTAAAGTTCTCGCATCCTAGTTTCCAAAGATTGACTAAACATTTCCTCTGATACCAACTGTAGAGACCCGAAGCTTGACGTACAATGACATTACATTACTTTTGCGGAATACATAATACATAACAAAAACAGACTCCCAAGGACCGTAATAGTTTAGTGTCTTTGGAAACTTAGAACGTAATCTTCTAATCGTGGTGAAAGATCTTCAACATCTCCCATAAAGATCTTCCAATTTTTGTTTCCTTACCTAAAACCTTTCTTTTAATCCTGGGGGAAAATAAAACATAAAAAGGGTGAGCTCAAATGCTCAGTAAGGGTAAGCATGGATAAAATAAAACAAACCATATACATTTGAACTTAAAAACATGAACATAATATTTAAACATCAAAATCTTGAGCAACGACTTAAAACATGGAAGTACATAAGGCATAGATCATAATGGAACATAAATCATGATAACATAGCATGGGAATAAAACATGTAATTGTGGCATCCATTAAGCACATGTAATTATTTCCATAGTAGCCAAGGCATTGCTGCCAAGACCATCTTAGTGGAAAAGGTCCCATTCTGAATCGATTTCACTCCTCGTTTCAGTCCTGTAACGCTGAACCGGATTAACATACCATTCCAGCCATGGCTATCTCATGAGATATAAAATCTTTACCCAATGCATTGGTGGGAGATATAGGTCCCACCCATCTCATAATGAAATCATTCTTACTTGTGCCACGACATAAACATAAATCATTCATCATAACCCAAAGAATAAAAATGGGTTTCATAAACATCATCCCATCATAAAATAATCCATATAAAACAAATGGATATCATTTCATCATAAGAAAGGTGAAACCATGTAAATCATAGAGACATTATACTTGAACCATACACATATGAAATAATGTCATCTTAGATGGAAAATGGTTTTGATAGAACACTTGAAATGAATTCTTGAGGAAAATATCCTTTCTTCTTCAAAATCATTCTCTTTTCACAAAATGTCATGAAATTTTAAAAAAAGAGGATTTTGTTGAAAATAGTCATGAAATCCTTTGGAGTAAGATTCATGAAAATAAGGCTTTATAAAACTGTAAAAAATCCTTTTGTGCCGTATAAGTTAAAAAAACATTCTTCTCGTACTTTTGCCGGAAAAGTAAAAAAAGTACCTCGTAATGTAAAAAAAAGAAAGATTCCTTACATACCATGTAGTAAAAGTAAAAATGGTTAAAAAGGAATTTAAACATACATGAAAACACTTTTATAAAACATGGACATGGATAATTGAAACAACCCTAGTAAATACTTACGAATAAGCAATCTCGGATAAAAATGAGATTTGCAAAATTATCCCTTACCTTAGGTCCGATATGCTTCGTACATATCCGAACCTCCTGTATAATGATTTAAATAATGTCATTGACTTATTACAGAATCATATTCATTATTATGATATCATATATGTTTCACTTATGACTTTATATTACCTGTTCTTTTGTAAATTTCATGTTAAAGCAGCGTTTTGGGTAAAATCATTTTATTTATCGTATGTGTTTCGACTTGTCGTTCTTGATATTATTACTTATATCCTGATTTAAATAATTCCAGAATTTAAAACATGATTTATATATAATATATATTCATATATATTATAGATCTATAAAAGGAATGAAATACACCGTTCATGGAGACGGTAGGTCGTACGTACGCATGAACGTTGTTTTTGTTTCCCTTTTGAATTGAATGGAATTAAGTAAATGACATACATATATATATATATATACATAAATCTAGTACCATTATTATGTCATATATTTCATTATTATTCATTATATATACTTTATAATCATTCATGAATGGTTAACATGGAGAGTGAATCTCATCGCGTCATGGAGACGGTAATCCGTACGTACGCACGAGCGATGATATCATTATCAAGATTGTGGAATTGTATTAAAGTGTATGTATAATATTACAGATTCAATATCACTTTAAAATAATCATATATATTCATTACTTTCACCATTATACCCATCCATGTAAGGTGGTGGTGGAAAATAGATTACACCACGGCGTGGAGATGGTATTCCGTACGTACGCACGCGCGGTGATTTGGTTTTCTGTTTGGATGGATAGATGGTGAAATATGGTTGTTTCATACTTATAATAACATATCAGTATATGAGTGATACTTATGTTATTACTTCATAATGAAACAACTAAAGAAGAAGAAGTGGAAGAAGAAATAAAGTTGAAATAATCGGTAACAGACATTACCTCTTCTTTGAAGCGCCTCTTGAGACCTCCTCTTAGGGCACTAAAATCCATCTTTGAAGAAGACTAGGACCTATAGGATGTTTCTAGGGAAGTGGAGAAGAGAAATTTGAAGGGGTTGGCCGAGCATGAAGCCTCAAAGTGGTGTGAGGAAGAGAGGGAGGAGGTGCCCTTTTATAAGGGGGTGAGGGGCACCTTTGGAATAACTAAAAATATTATTTTATTATAAAGTCAAATTAGGTTTTTAATAGCTCCAAATTGATATATTTCGAATCTAAGGTGGGGATGGGTCGAAATCCTCACATCCAATAGAATTTAGACAAGTTTAGGTATCAATTTTAACCTTATCATTTAGATTTAACTTTAAGTTAGATAATTTAACTTTTACCGTGTCTTCTTGTTTTCTTACACTATAAGGTTAATAAACTTACTATATCAAGCCAAAAGAACCCCAAGTTGTTTATTATTAATATATATAACCTTATATAAGTCATTTGGCCGAACTTTAGATTTTTAGGAATAAAATAACAATTAATAATATAATATTTTTTTTAAAAACAATTTTATGTCAATTTTGACACTCTTTGGTAATTGATTTTTGTCAAAATCATACCAGAATTATTAGTTCGAAAAAATTTAATTACATAAATACTAAAATGTCATATTAACATATAAAATTATTGTAATTCATAAAAAGTCTCAAATTACATTTATTTGGGTATTTATAACATCAATTATGTCAATATTTCATTAATAAGATAATTACTGCATCATCATTGTGTCATAAATAAATTAAATTATTTTAAGTCTAAAAATTAAAAATAAAATACCATTATGTAGGAAATCTTTTTAGCTTTATAATAAATATTTATTGTAGAATTTATCTAATTTATAACTCTATATTAAAAATTATTTAGTTATTAAACTTTGATTTTAACTATTTTAACCCTTCTTTAAATAAATTAATAATAAATGTCCTAATCTAATCCAAGTGGGCCTAAATGGTCATAGTTTATTCCTAAGGTTGTTTTTGGCCGAATTACACTTATCCAATAGAATTAGGACATGTGTTAGGGTAATAATAATATCATATTTACCCTTAATTACCCTATTTACTTTTAATCGTGGTAAAAAAGTAAAAAGTTACTATTCAGCAAAAATTATTTTCATCTCATTGAACCATATTTTAGTCCTTGATATTAACCGTGTCTCTTGGAGTTTCGAAATTCCACTCACAGAAGCGGTAAAATTATGTTTTATGAAAAATTCAGTTTTTTTAACTACCACTTAGTGGTTTCACTATTCATCAAAAAATGAAAGTTTCCAAAAAAATACCAAAAATTAGGCCTAAGATAAATTTGATATTATGAATTCAAAAATTATGTCTATTTTACCTAATTAAAAACATATCAATTTCATTAATTAATTTAAAAATTAATTCCCGTCATCAAAACAAATAGCGTGTTCTTAAGAGATAATAACTATCAAAAGATTGACACTTGTTTATGTCTGGTTTAAATGTGAAATTACATCCAATGACCAACATTGTATTAAATTGTAAAAATATATTCTAAATATACTTTAAAACCAATTTAAAAGATAATTTAACCATATAAATTATTGCAATGAAAAAAGTTGTTTTTAATTAAAATATAGCGTGTTTTTACTATTCATTAAAATATGAAAGTTATCAGAATAATATGAAAATTTTATCCAAAGTAAATTTTTATACCCTGATTCCAAAGAAGAATTTTATTTTTTCAAATTAGACTTATAGACATGTCAAAAACAAGATTTAAGGTGGGTGCGCCATCAAAAGGCGGCAAAACTACATTTTTTGAAAAATACTTATTTTACACGAAAAATTGATTTTGTTCTCATACCATGTTCTAGAAAATGTGTAAGATGAATAATAATGTTATAAAATTCAAAATGTAGTTGATATTATTCATAACGGCTAGTTCATAATAATATTATAACCATATATCATTGTTTAGTGAAACCTGGTATTGCGTACAACACATGCTATCGAGGAAAGTCGCAATTGCGTGTAATGCAAGCCAAGTCAGGGTTGCGTGTTATGCAAGACTCCTCCATTGTTTCATATAATAGAATACAACCATATTTCATTTATGAATTGAATATATATATATATATATTTATATATATACACTCAATGTTTTGTAGAATAACTACTATCAAAATTGTGTGTAACATGATCCAAGAATAGTATTGTGTATACTGCAAGCTCATACGGTGTTGCATGTACCGCAAGGTAATCTTGTTGTAGCAGACAACATAAGACATAAATGATATTAAAAGAATATTTTTCATAAAATCTCAGGGTGTTACACGTGTCATGCACGTATCTCCTTAAATGAGACGCGTGGAAGATGTCGTGCACCCGGTGCAACTGAGGTGGAAGAGCCAGGCAATAAGACACCTCGCCTATCCTACTGAGAACCTGGAATGGTCCGATGAAGCATGGAGATAACTTTCCGCCCTGACCAAATCTCTGTAATCCACATCGAGGTGAGACCCGTAAGAAAATGTGGTCGCCATCCTTGAACTCTAGTGGCCTCCGACTCCTGTCAGCATATGACTTCTGTCAGCTCTGAGCAGTCCTCATCCGCTCCTGGATGATCTGTACCTTCTCTGTCATGGCCTGGACCATCTATGGTCCTACAAGTGCTGACTCCCCAGGGTCTGTCCAACACAGAGGTGATCTGCAAGGTCAGTCGTACAATGCCTCGTCTGGTGCCATCCCGATGGTGGAGTGGTAGCTATTGTTGTACGCAAACTCCACTAAGGGTAGGTGATCCTCCCAGCTGCGATCAAAGTTGAGGACACATGCACGGAGCATGTCCTCAAGAGTCTGAATGGTCCTCTCCATCTGGCCATTCATTTGAGGGTGAAAAGCGGTGCTTAGGCGTAGCTGCGTCCCAAATGCCTCCTGCAACCCTTTCCAAATATGGGAAGTAAATCGAGCCTCTCAATCAGAGAGGATATATGATCACACACCATGAAGCCGTACAATATACTAAATGTAGAGGCGCCACAAGCTCTCCACTGATCCCTGCTCTCTGATGGGTAAGAAGTGAGCCGACTTGGTGAGTCGGTCTATGATCACAGTGATGGAGTCGTGTCCTCTGGAAGTACGTGGAAGCCTTGTCAAGAAATCCATAGATATCCCATACCACTTCCACTACGGGACCTCAAGGGGATGTACCAAACCTGCTGGTACCTGATGCTCTACCTTCACCTACTAGCAGGTGAGGAATCGTGAAACGAACTCTGCCACAACCTTCTTCATACCCGGCCACCAATGCTGTTGTTTGAGATCTTGGTACATCTTCGCCACTCCCGGATGTACCGCCAAAGGGGAAATGTGTAACTCTCTCAACACTTCTTCTTGTAAAGCAGCTGGTACCATGGTACGTCCTTTAAAAATAATGACGTGCTCTCCTCCTATAGAAAATCCATCAGGTGCCTGCCCTGTGGAAATCTGAGCATGTCGCGTCTCACAGTTAACATCCCCACGTTGTGCCTCTCTGACACGCTGAAGTAGTGGAGGAATGACTATGAGTGACTATAGAAAGGTTGCCCCATCTCTATCCATGAAAGATATCCGCAAAGTGGCTAAATGTTGTGTCACCTCTCCATGTAGTTGAATGTCCATTCTTCTGCTGAGAGCATCAGCTACTACGTTCCCCTTACCAGGAGTATAGAGTATCTTAAAGTCATAGTCCTGGTGGAACTCGAGCCATTTCCGCTGTCTCAGGTTTACGTCCTTCTGTGAGAAGATGTACCTGAGACTGTGGTGGTTAGAGTATACTGTAAAGTGCTCGCAATCAGATAGTGCCACCACATCTTCAAGGTGAAGACCACTGCTGCTAACTCCAGGTCATGTGTAGTGTAGTTCTGCTCATACTGCCTCAACTTTCATGAACCATAAGTGATCACTACCCGCTCCTACATCAGGACACACCTGAGTCCGGTCCCTGATGCATCGCAGTAAACTATGTGCCCTACGCCCTCCTCCGGTAGCCTCAAGATGGGTGCACTGGTCAATCTCTGGCTATGCTCCTGGAAGCTCTACTGACATGTATCTAACCAAACGAAGGGTTTACCCTTCTTCGAAAAAGCTGAAAGTGGTGCTACAACTCTGGAGAAGTCTGGCACAAATCTCCGATAGTACCCAGCCAGACCTAGGAAACTCCGCACCTCCATCATGCTCTTGGGTGGCTCCCAAGCTAGCACTGCCTCGATCTTCGCAGGGTCAATCGCAACTTCCTCCTCATAGATGACGTGTCCCAAGAAGTGGACCTCTCGAATCCATAACTGACACTTCGAGAGCTTACCATAAAGATGGTACTCTCGGAGCGTATCTAGTACAACCCGCAAGTGGTAGGCGTGCTCCTCCTCAGTAGTCGAGTAAATCAATATGTCGTCGATGAAGACTAAGACAAATTGATCGAGGTAAGTCTGGAAGATCCTGTTCATGAGAATCATGAACACTTCTGGAGTGTTGGTTATGCCGAAAGCCATAACCAAGAACTCATAGTGTCCATATCGACACCTGAAGGCCATCTTCTGCAAATCCTCATCTCGAACTTTGAGCTGATGATAGCCTAACCTGAGGTCTATCTTTGAGAACCAGAATGATCCCTTAAGCTGATCGAAGAGGTATTCAATCCTCCGAAGCGGATACTTGTTCTTCACAGTCACCTGATTCAGGCGATGGTAGTCGACAAACAGTCGCAAGCTCCCGTCCAACTTCTTGGCAAACAACATCGGGGAAGCCAGGGTGAAACACCGAGTCGAATGAATCCCTTGCCCTGCAAGTCCTCTAGTTGTACCCATAGCTCTAGAAGCTTAGAAGGATCCATCCGATATTCTGGAGTAGATATCAGGGCTATACTGAGTTACAAGAAAATGTAAAAGTCTACCTCTCTGCGAGGAGGTAGTCCTGGAAGGTTGTCAAGAAAAACGTCTGCATTCTGATCAACCAAAACCCGAAAACTCGGACTCCGCACATCAACTGATCCTAGTATGAGACTAGCCAACTGATGGGTGATCAGATATCCTCTCCTTTGAGTGAGTCCATCCTACACTGTAAAGGCTCCCTTCTCACCGGTGAAGTTGAACCTGCTCTCATCAGTGCGGACACATCGCACCTTGCGCCAAATACAGTCGATCTGAACATGGACTATATATAACCAATCCATGCCCAAGATGACGTCGTAAGGCCTCGACGCCGCTACAAGAATATCCCAGCCAAAGTTCTCACCTCCTAGAGTAAGCTCACACTGCCAACACCAGTGCGTAATCATCGAGTCTGCTCCCGTAGGAGTCTCTAGCCGTAAGGATCGAGCCAACGACTCCATCGAAATCTCCGAGCTCTGAACAAGGGCAACGACAATAGAATAATGACTTGATCTTGTGTCTATAAGAACTGCAGCAAGGGTTGAGTAGACACAGATAGTACCTCGAATCATCTCAGGTGCACCGTGGTCATAGGCCTCCACTGCCTGAAGCTCGTCCTGCCTCTGTCCGCCAGCTCCCTGCGATCGGGGTGGACCTCCTGGTGGTGGTGGTGGTGGTAGAGCCTCAAAGCGTCTCCCACCACCTGCTGCCCGGCCAACTCCTCTGCCTCGTCTGCCTGCTCCCTATGGACCACCACGGTCGAACCTCTGCCTCTACCTGGGTGGTCCCTCAACCGTTTGCTGCTCCTCTGCATGTCAGGTTGGGCAGTCACGAGTCATGTGGCCCTGCCCGCCGAATGCATAGCATTGTCTACCTCTCGTATAACTGGCTCGGCTACGTGTGCCCCACACCTCCGAACTAGTATTCTGATGTTGTCCAACTGATGGTTTGTTCCCCTTGTACCTCTGTGACGTCTGTCTACTTCCGGCTGCAGAAGACTCCGCTACGTGCCGCCCTGTGGTAGGTCTCGCTGTTGGTGAAGGCTCAGCAATAAAGCTCTCCACAAGAAGGGATCGCTCCAGTACTCCTACCTGCGTTGGAATACTGAGGGAGATCATCGATGCCTTGATCTCATGCCTCAATCCCATCTCGATGGTCTGGGCCCAGAAGAATGGGTCCTGTACCAGGTCTGTGGAATTGCGCGAGAGGTCGGTAAATCTCACCAAGTACTGGGATACTGTCATGCTGCCATGCAATAGCTGTAGTAACTCCTGGATGCGCACCGCATGGAGGGTGGCTGGAACGAACTCTGAGTGGAAGAGGCTCTCGAAGTCCATCCAAAGTAGATATACCTCATCGTGCACCTAGAGCATCAGGCTCCACCATCTACCTGCTTCCACGTGCAGGAGACTCGCTGCAAGGATCACCATGAGGTCAACTGGTATCCCTACTAATCTAATGACTCGGACAATAGCCTCCAGCCTGTCCTCAGCTGCTTGAGGGTCCATCTCCCCACAGATCCTAGGCGGCCTCTAATGCTGAAACTCGTGCAGTGGACTCAGGTGACGTGCACTCTCAGCTGCTGGGGATGGTGGCATCGGTGGCTCGGTGGGTAAAGGTACCACCGGTGCCTCCGCTGTAATGGGGCCCTACATCGAGGCCTCGTCGCTCGGTGTCCTGCCATCTCACACAATGCTCGGAACCCTAGCTGGCTGCCATCGCGGGGCCATCCTTAAAAGAAACAGGCATGCCACAGTTAATACAGTATAACTGGTGATCTGACACAGTGCAATCAAAAAGAAAACTTTTGAAACACACATGAAATCTATGTTTTCGTGCACTAAGTCAGGAATCAGAAGTCAGGGTCCTAGTGAATGAATACATCGGTCGCTGCACCGACACTGGACTCCATGGACTGATAACCACACTCAATACCCTTAACACTATTGCTTCAAACAGAAAAATTATCAGAGTCCTGAGTTCTGCGGTATAACTGACTCCTCTGATACCAATTTTTCACAACCCATCCTCGGAGCCCGTGTCGTGACTACCACAAGCCCGCCTTCCCAAGGACAGGGGCTGGCGACTAGCACCAAAGGCACAAATCCCGATAAAAGGGAAGGCATTGCCTTTATATAAGAAAACAAACACCATAGAGTACGCAAGATGAAGTAAAAACTAAGTAAACTGAGTACAAAAGTAAGTGCTAGAAAGTAAATGGGCCAGAATAAAAACCCAACTGAAAGTACAGTACAACTGAGAAAAAAAAGTACAACTGCTGAAAAGTAAAGCAGCAACCACCAAGTCATCCTCCGGAATTCCCACATGAAGGGTGGGTACAGATAGTCTCATCGGCTCCTCGGGTCCGTCCGTCTGCTCCGTGTACATCCCTTCTAATAGTACACCTCCGGGTACCTTCCCGGTCAACAAGACTCAACCACGTTCAGCGCTGTCCGTCGTCTACAACCAACACAATGTAGTGCGGGCATAGCCCGTGCATGGGTGAGTATACGATACTCAGTAGGGACCCCGAGACCCCCAAAGGTCTACCAGAATCCACAAAGGATAGACCAGAAAGGAAAGATACAAACATAAGGTATCAACCAACTCTACTAAGTTATATGACCATACATATATCTAAGTCATCAATTCCAGTTAGGTCCCAACTCATGAGCCCAAGTACAACCCATTCCACACAAGAAAACACAACACAATCCACACAGGATAGCAACTCAATCACATCGATGATATAGATTGAATTCAAGTCTCAGCTCACACAGGTATACTACTCACGAAGAGAGGTGGAGATGATTAGATGTAGCCTCTGAATCATATCCTCTACCGAACCCACGTAGGATCCAAGTACAGAAGTCGTCGCTGCCAAACGCACGTAGGATCCAAGTATAGTAATCATTGCAACCGAACCCACATAGGATCCAAGTACAGTCATCCTCACTGCCAAACCCATATAGGATCCAAGTACAATAATCCTCACTGCCGAACCCATGTAGGATCCAAGTACAGTCCCCATCTTCATCACAGTCACAGCCAGCTCTAGGGTTCCCGCACACAGCACGCTCGATTTCAGAAGGGTCCGCTCCACGAGCCAAGGGGGGTCGATACATCAACTATCACGAAGTCTAGATTTGATGAATCACAAAGTTCCATCTTGTAAATAGGAACTCAACATGACAGACGGCGCATCAATCAGACACCCGGTCTGAGAGATAATGGGTTTTCCGTCCAGGGGCCCTGTTAGGAATACACTCGTTTCTAACCCGGCCGATATCCATAGTCGTCCAAACCTTGAGTGGAGTAAGCCAAAATAACCATCTCACTAAGAGAAAAAACCAAGAAAAACTTACCCAAGTCACAGAGAACAAGACAACCAAGCCATTTCCCTTAAGTACACGACGTGTAGGTAAGCGATACACATTGTGTCATCAAACACTGGGTACTGACCGTGTGTAACGGCCCGTGTCGCAGGGCTAGTCATGTAGATAAGTAAATACACGGCGTGTGGTATGGTTACACGCCATTTCCAAACCTCTAGGGTCGGTTCCACGTGCGCTGGCCATGCCTGGTCGTGTGATGGAGTACATGCTAGTGTACTCCACCCCGTGTCCGTGTATTCTCAGAATACACGCCGAGTCATCACGAAGCATCTTTTGCCATGGCGAGGTAGTACATGCCGTTCCCCTGACTGTGTGGTTCTGCTCGTGTCCGTGTATCTTCTAGATTACATGCCGAGCCTCGCGAATCCGTTTCTGCCTTTCTATGAAGTGAATACACATCGTGTTACTTGGTCGTGTATTGTTGTCCTTGTCCATGTATTTTCCCTGAATACACGCCATGTCCATCAAAGCCTCCTCTGACAAACAGTGAGGAGAGTACATGCCGTGTGTCTTGAGTAACATGTTTTGTACTACTTTTCTAATGTCAAAACGGAACCCACAATACGCTTTTACTACACGGCGTGTGCTCCTGGAGGACACGCCGTGTATTCTAAAATTTTCCAGAAAATGACGCCTCTGGACAGTATGCCTCACAAGTTGTCTGTTCTTCGTTCCGATGATCCGTTTTCTATGAAAAATACACTTCTAGGTCGCCCCGATGCTCTGAGGCCGTTTACGATGTTTTCGGGCCTCCGATTGGCTCCAAAAACATAACTTGATTCACCGCTCAAGAACGTCCGAAGAATTCCACAATTTCACAAGAATGGCGGAGGAATTGGACCGTGTTAGTTTGGTCTAGTCCATTCCACATTAGTCCGATAACAAGCGGTTTAAGAGGGAAAACAACATGGAAGAAAAGCCAATCATTATCCATTCCAAACACACCCCTACCTTGATTTAACAATGTCGTTTGACAGCAACGCAGAAGATGGCACCATGGGGTAAGGTTTCAAAGACGGCGTTGACATGCATCCAAGGAGAGGATGGCGTCTCACACTAACTGCGATGAGACAAAGGAATGGAATGTCGTCTCTCCTTGTGGTGACATCATTCTTCGTCGAAGGGAGTCATTATTCGCGGGAGGATGGAGTTCTTCAATGGGACTTAGAGCTCTCTCCCCAAAATCCTCAAACAACAACCAACAAAATAAAATAAGGCCTTCCCTTATTTTATTATTTTTCCATGCAATTAAAAAACTCAAAATTCAAAAACAAACTCACTTAATTAATTAAACTTGAGTTTTCTAATTAATTTGGTGTTATGTAGGCAAGTTTAATGAGGTATAGAGAGAGAGAAGTTACTCACATAAAGGGGGAGTTAGGGAGTTAGGGAAAGTGAAGGGTTGGGCTCGTGTGGGCCCCACCTCACCTTTATCCTCTCAGGGGTAGTTAGTAACTAGTGGGTCCCACCCCAACTCCCACACTTAGTATATAAAAACTTAGAATAAAGAAATAAAATTGTGACACAATTTTATTTTACTTTTCATTTAATCCACATTTTTTTTACAACTCATCCCAAGAAAACACACCTTCGGTAAAGGTCCCCTTAAGCAAATACTAGCGCTGCGGTTCCATCGGTGCCCTCAGATTTCAATTCTGAGCACCGGTTCAAAATATAGAAAAACCCACTCATTCTTTCACTGAACGTACCCGATCTAGACTTCGGAAATTGATTCCGGGCACACCGGGCCTCGGAATCAGGTGCCGTCATAAACTGCGTACTCGTAAAATCCCAAAGAATATTAGACAAAAATTTCCTTTAAATTTATGGGTATTTACATTATTGTTGCTTATATCATGATTTAATTACTTCCAGAATGTAAATCATGATTTATATATCATATATATTCAGTATATATATATATATATATATATATATAATAGATATATAAATGAAATGAAATACACCGTTCATGGAGACGGTAGGCCGTACGTACACATGAACGCTGTTTCCCATTCCTTATTGACTTGAATTGAATGACGTAGATGACATACATATACATATACATTAATACAATAAAATTATTATGTCATATATTTCATGATTACTAATTATATATACTTTATAATCATTCTTGAATTGTTAACATGGAAAATGAATCTCATCGCGTCGTGGAGACAGTAATCCGTACGTACGCACGAGCAATGATATCATTCTCATATTTATTTAATGGAATTGGAGTGGATGATATAATATCTTAGAATTAGTATGATGTTATAATAATCATATATAGTTATTCTTTACACCATTATACCAATCCAAGTATGGTGGTGGTGGAAAAAAAGATTACACTATGACGTAGAGACGGTATTCCGTACATACGCAGGCGCGATGATTTCATTTTTCGTAGGATGGATAGAAGGTGAAATGAGGTTGTTTCATATTTATAATAACATATCAGTATATAAGTAATACATATGTTATTACTTTATAATGAAATATCTAAAGAAGAGTAAGTAGAAGAAGAAAGAAACTTGAATGAGTCGGTAGAAGAGATTACCTCTTCCACGACGCACATCCTTTAAACTTCTTAGGGACCTAGAGTTGGTCTTTTGAGAATACCATAACCTCTATGATATAACTAGAAAGGTTTAGAAGAGAAATTTTCAGGGGTTTTCTGAGATTCAAGGCTCAAAAGGGTGTGAAGATAAGAGGTAAGGGGTGCCATTTTTATAAGGGAGGAGAGGGGCACCTTTGGAAAAACTTAAAATATTATTTTATAATAAAGTCATATTCAATTTATAATGGCTCCAAAGTGACTTATTTAGAAGCTAAAGTGGGGATGGGTCAAAATAATCTCAACCAATAAGATTTAGATATTTTTAGGTTACTATTGTAATCTTATCATTTAGATTTAACTCTATGTTAAATAATTTAACTTTTACCGTGTCTTCTTGTTTTCTTACACTATATGGTTAATAAACATACTATAACAAGAAAAAAGAACCAAAAGTGGTTCATTATTAATATATATAACCTTATTCACGTCATTTTGATGAACCTTAGATTTTTATGAATATAATAACAATTAATAATATAATATTTGTTTTAAAAACTATTTTATGTCAATTTTTACACAATTTGGTAATTGCTTTTTGTGAAACTCATAAAAACATGATTAGTTCGAAAATAGTTAACTGAATCAATACTAACATGTCATATTAACCTAGAAAATTAGTGTAATTCATAAAAAGTCTCAAATTACATTTATTTGGGTATTTATAACATCAATTATGTTAATATTTCATTAATAAGGTAATTACTTTATCACTATTGTGTCATAAATAAATTAAATTATTTAATGTATAAAAATTATAAATAAAATAAAATTATATAGGAAATATTTTTATCTTTCTAATGAATATTTATAGACAAATTTATCTTATGTATAACCCTATATTAAAAATGTTTTAGTTACTAAACATTGATTTTAACTATTTTAACTCTTCTTTAAATAAAATAATAAAAAATGTTCTAATCTAATCCAAGTGGACCTAAAGGGTAATATTTTATTCCTAAAGATTTTTTTGCTCTAATTAAACTTATCCAATATAATTGGGACATGTGTTAGGGTGATTGTAATATCATTTTTACCCTTAATTACACTATTTACTTTTAACCGTGGTAAATAAAAGTAAAAAGTTACTATTCACCAAAAATTATTTTTATCTTATTGAACCATATTTTAATACTTTATTTAACCATGTCTCTTTTATTTTTGAAATTCCACTCATAGAAGTGGTAAAATTAAGTTTTATGTAAATTTTCAAACTCTCCTAAGAGGTGGGTAAAAGACGGTGAAAAGTTCAATAAAATTTTTATATGTCTAAAATCATTATAAAATGACTCCAATGAATTACATTGAACTTATATAGGCATTATGTATCAATTTTCACCTAAAATAAATTTAAATAAAATAAATAAATATTTATATAAAAGGTTGGTTTTTAACTAGTAACCAGTGTTTTCACTATTCATCAAAAATTGAAAGTTTTCAAAAAAATACCAAAATTTCACCCTAGGATAATTTTGATATTCTGAATCCAAAAATGAAGTCCATTTTGAAGAATAAAATTTATAAAATTTCAAAAAGTGGGTATTACTATTCATAATGGCTAGTTCATAATAATATTATAATAATATAACGTTTAGTGAAACTCGGTATTGTGTACTATACATGCTATCGAGGAAGGTCTTGATTGCGTGTAATGCAAGACAAGTCAGATATGCGTGTAGTGAAAGCTCTGTTTGGTGTTGCGTATAACATTATCAAAACATATTTCATTTATACATTAAAAAAATCTATACTTAATGTTGCGTAGAATAATTTTAAAAAACGAACTTGAAATTGTGTGTAACACGAGCCAAGAATAGTGTTGTGTATTCTGAAAGCTAATACGGTGTTGCGTATAGTATAAGATAATTTTGGTGTAGCGTACAACATAAGACATCAATGAAATTAAAATGAATAATTCTCATAAAATCTCAGGTTGTTACATTCTTCCCCCCTTAAAATGATTTTCTCCCTCGAAATTCGTCGGGGTTATAAATGGTTTACTACTTGAAAGTTTCTTTCATAGAAACCCACATCGTAAAAAGGAATAATAAAAATTAATTTTAAAAAGTAAAGTACGAAACATAATGGTTACCCAAATTAACACATCATTGGGTTTCCACATAGGAGAAAATAGGTGAAAATATGGATATGGAAGAAAAATCTAACCATCATGTTATGATGAAGAGTGGTAGAGGACATGGCTATGAAAAAACCAACAATCACAAAGCCATAAATTTGTGGTGATCTAAGGTACCATCTGATTCATAGGATATGATGACACTAGGAAAATATTTTTGGTTTTCAAGATCATTTCCCTAAAGTTGAATAATTTTTTATTTAAAAGAAATACTTACTTGATTTTGGTACAATCTTACCATTTCTCATGCCTTGAACAATTTCCACTTCATCTCTTAAAGAAATGAAGTTGAATTTGTCTTTTGTGAAGTTTTAGCAGATAATTCGATAGAATGATAGGTCATTCCATCTGTCACAAACATAGGATTAGAAAAATTTATATACATAAGTCCATATTATGGTGAGATTAATCGTATATGGTTCCAAAAATGGACTTATACTTCATCTATCATACCTCTTAATATAATAAAACCAGTTTCTACTAACTAGGGACTTCCTGTAGGCCAGTGGTAGGCGATAAAGGCCTGTCGCACTTTGTTTGTGGGTTCGATTCCTGCAACCTTGTCCGACATGATGGGTTGTCGCTCGTTCTACAGGTTGTCCCTTTTCTTAAACTACACTATTATAACATTCTATCAATGATATCGAAAAAAATTTCTGTCCTTAAAAAATACTAACTTATGTTCAACATAATCCATTCCAATCTTTAGGCTTATCCAAAATACTTATTTCCAAACTCATTGTATAAAGAGAACGATTACTAAAAAGGTCATATAACAAGCACGTGAATACCATCATTTATCCCTTATATACCTTGTTGGTCACATTCCAATCATGTGGATACCTTAATCATGTATTCTCTTGAAAAATGAATACCCATTGACCCTTAGTGAAAACATGAATGCTATCAAAATTTAAAACATTCCACATACCAAAATACCAAAATTTCTATATACTCAAACCATGACATAACTTTTTCCTTATATCAGTCATGAGCTCATTTCATTTTTTCTTTATCCCTTCATTATGCACATATCATCTTCTTTACAAAAATATTTCAATCACTTTTCATGGTTACCGATACCATATAATTATTGAAAACAAATACATAGATATTCCAAAATTCCACGATACCATAAATGAGATTCCATGATACTATTTTGAAATCCCATTACATAAACACTTAATCATTCCACAACATCATTTTCATACTCAACATCACAAATATTGATCGCATCTGACTTCCCTTTATCCTTTTCCTTAATAGGTTTCTCACGTTGATCATCATTAACCCTTGGATTAGGGCATTGATTAGAATAATGCCCCATTTCCTTGCACTTGAAGCATTGAAGTGTTGGTAGAGCGTTCTCTGTTGTCTTTTATCTATTCACGTCATTAGAAACCTTTTTCCCATTACTTCGACACTCATCTACTTGATGACCATCTTTTCCACACTTCAATCATTTTCCAGTACCTTTTAGACAATCTCCACCATGCTCCTTTCCACACTTTGAGCATAAAGAAACCTTCACCTTCTTTACACCATTGTTCTGAGGTTTTTCCTTGAACTCTATCTTTCATTTCTTGGAAAAACCATGAGATGGATATGTTACACAAAATTTCATTTCTACCTTGATAGCATAACGCACAATTTCTTCATAGCTACTGAATTCTCTAATAGCTAATTCCCTTCGAAGACTTAGTTTTAGGCCACTAAAAAATCGATCAACTTTACTTTCAGGTTGGATGATAAAACCAGATGCATACCTTGAAAGTCTTGTAAAATTCACTTCGTATATACCAACAGATTAAACATCCTTCTTCTTAAACTCAAGTAAATCCTTTTCCATCTTTGTTCGAAGAATACGAGGGAAATACTTACTGAAAAACAAGTTCTTGAACTCGTCCCATTCCATGGATTCAATTTCATCTTGGGGCCTTTTTTTCTTAATTAGGGTCCACCACTAGTCTGCTTCACCTTCTAAATGGTAAACAGCTAGAATGACTTTATCAAGTTCCAAACAGAAATGTATGGAAAATATCTTTTCAATGGCACTGATCCATTGTTCAGCAACAAGTGGATCAGAAGACCCATTGTAAGAAGGTGGACGTTGCCTCATGAAGGACTCAATGGAATATTGTTCCCTTCTCTGATCATTTGGAAATCCAGAATTATGCGTAGCTTGTGTAAGTATAGAAATAATATTTCTCACTCTATCTCCCATCACATTTAGTTGTTCACAAGGACAACCATTGCATTGTCCATTACATTGATTAACACGGTTCTTTCGGGTTTTAGCTATCGTCTAAAACCCAAAAAGAATAGTGTGAGAGGCAAAAATCATGCTAGGGAAAACAACATAATAAAGGGGGAGTACCTTCAATATATAACATATTAGGGTTAATTCTAAGATTATTACCATTTTTCTAGGACTATGACCTATACTTATACTTATCTTTAGGGACATCCATAGACATTCCTTAGAAATATCTCTAGAGATCTCACTAAAGTTTTCGCAACCTAGTTTCCAAAGGTTAACTAAACCTTTCCTCTTATACCAACTGTAGATACCCAAATCTTGACGTACATGGAGATTACATTAATTTTGCGTAATACTTAATACATAACAAAAACAGACAGAAAAGAACTGTAATAGTTTAGAGTCTTTGAAACTTGAAACAAAATCTTCTTATCATGGTGAAAGATCTTCAATATCTCCCATAAAGATCTTCCCATTTTATTTTTTTACCTAAAAACTTTCTTTAAATCCTGTGGAAAATAAAACATAAAAAGGGTGAGCTAAAATTCCCATTAAGGGTAAACATAGAGAACATAAAACAATCCATAAACATTTGAATTCAAAAACTTGAACATAAAATCTAAACATCAAAATCTTGAGCAAAGACATAAATCTTGGAAGTACGTAAGGAATATATAATAATGGAACATCAATCATGATAAAATATCATGAGAAGAAAACATGTAATTGTGGAAAACCATTAAGCACATGATATGATTTCATTAGTAGCCAAGGCATTTCTGCCAAGACCATCTTAGTGGACAAAGTCCCTTTCTGAATCGAGTTTACTCCTCGTTTCAATACTGTAACACTGAACTGAATTAACTTACCATTCCAGCCATGTCTATCTCATGAGATATAAATCTTTACCCAATGAATTGGAGGGAGATATAGGTCCCACCCATCTCATAATGAAATAATTTTTACTTGTGCCAAAACATGAACATTAATCATTCATCATTACCCAAATTAAAAAATGGGTTTCATAAACATCATCCCATCATAACATAATCCATACAAAAAAAATTGATAGCATTTAATCATAAGAAAAGTAAAGCCATATAAATCATAGAGAAATTATACTTGAAACATACACATGTGAAATAATTCCATTTTATATGGAAAATGTTTTTGATAAAACACTTGAAATAAATTCTTGAAGAAAATATCCTTTCTTCTTCAAAATCATTTTCTTTTCACAAAATGCCATGAAATTTTAAAAGAAAAGGATTTTGTTGAAAATAGTCATTAAATATTGTAGAGTAAGCTTCATAAAAATGAGGCGTTATGAAACCGTAAAAATCTGTTCATGCCGTATAAGTTAAAAAAACACTCTTCTCGTACTTTTGCCAGAAAAGTCAAAAAGTATCTCGTATGGTAAACAAAAGAAAGATTCCTTTAATACGATGTGGTAAAAGCAAAAACGGGAAAAATTAATTTAAGCATAAATGGAAGAAAATTAAACATTTTATGAAAACATCTTCAGAACAAATGTACATGGATAATAAACACAACCCTAGTAAATACTTACGAATAAACAATCTCGGATAAGAATGAGATTGGAATAATTATCCCTTACCTTAGGTCTGATATGCTTCGTACGTATCTGAACCTCCTGTATAATGATTTAAATAATGTCATTTACTTATTACAGAATCATATTCATGGTCATTATATCATATATGGTTCACTTATGACTTTATATTACCCTTTCTTTTGTAAATTCCATGTTAAAGCAGCGTTTTAGGTAAATTGTTTTATTTATTGTACTTGTTTGGACTTGTTGTTCTTGATATTATTATTACTTATATTATGATTTAATTTCTTCCAGAATGTAAATCATGATTTATATATCATATATATTCATTATATATATATATATATGTAATAGATAGATAAATGAAATGAAATACACCGTTCATGGAGACGGTAGGTCGTACGTACGCATGAACGCTGTTTTCCATTCCTTATTGACTTGAATGGAATTAAGTAGATGAAATACATATATATATATATATATACATAAATACACTAGAATTATTATGTAATATATTTCATGATTACTTATTATATATACTTTATAATCATTCCTGAATTGTCAACATGGAAAATGAATCTCATCGCGTCGTGGAGATGGTAATCCGTATGTATGCATGAGCAATGATATCGTTCTCATATTTATTTAATGGAATTGGAGTGGATGATATAATATATCAGAATCAGTATGATGTTATAATAATAATATATAGTTATTATTAACACCATTATACCCATCCAAGTAGGTTGGTGGTGGAAAAACAAATTACACCACGGCGTGGAGACGGTATTCTGTACGTACGCACGCGCGGTGATTTCGTTTTCCATAGGATAGATAAAAGGTGAATGGAGTTATTTAATATTTATAATAACATATCAGTATATAATTAATAATTATTTTATTACTTTATAATGAAACAACTAAAGAAAAGGAAGTAGAAGAAGAAAGAAACTTGAAAGAGTCGGTAGAAGAGATTACCTCTTCCTCGACGCACCTCCTTTAAACTTCTTCTTATGGCACTAGAGTTGGTCTTTGGAGAAGACCAGAAACTCTATGATATAACTAGAGAGGTTGAGAAGAGTAATATTCAGGGGTTTTCCGAGATTTAAGGCTCAAAAGGTTGTGAAGAGAAGAGGGAAGGGGTGCCCTTTTATAAGGGAGGACAGGGGCACCTTTGAAAAAACATAAAATATTATTTTATAATAAAGTCATATTCGGTTTATAATGGCTCCAATGTAAATTATTTCGAAGAAAAAGTGGGTATGGGTCGGAATCCTCTCAACCAATAGTTTTTAGACAAGTTTAGGTTACTATTTTAATCTTATCATTTAGATTTAACTCTATGTTTAATAATTTAACTTTTACCGTGTCTTCTTGTTTTCTTACACTATATGGTTAATAAACATACTATAACAAGACAAACGAACCAAAAATGGTTCATTATAAATATATTTAACCTTATATAAGTCATTTGGAAAAACCTTAGTTTTTTAGGAATATAATAACAATTAATAATATAATATTTGTTTTAAAAACTATTTTATGTCATTTTTGACACTATTTGGTAACTGATTTTTGTGAAAATCATAAAAACATGATTAGTTCAAAAAAAGTTAATTGAATAAATAATAACATGTCATATTAACCTAGAAAATTATTTTAATTCATAAAAAGTCTAAAATTACATTTATTTGGGTATTTATAGCATCAATTATGTTAATATTTCATTTATAAGGTAATTACTACATCATCATTGTGTCATAAATAAATTAAATTATTTAATGTCTAAAAATTATAAATAAAATAACATTTTGTAGGGAATATTTTTATCTTTCTAATTAATATTTATAGTCGAATTTATCTTTTGTATAACCCTATATTAAAAATGTTTAAGTTATTAAACATTGATTTTAACTATTTTAACTCTTCTTTAAATAAATTAATAATAAATGTCCTAATCTAATCCAAGTCGAACTAAAGGGTAATATTTTTTTCCAAAGGTTTTTTTTGGTCAAATTACACTTATCCAATAGAATTATGACATTTTTTAGGGTAATAGTGACATCATTTGTTACATTAATTACCCTATTTACTTTTAACCGTGGTAAATAAAAGTAAATAGTTACTTTTCACGAAAAATTATTTTTTCTTATTGAACCACATTTTACTCTTTGATATTAAGCGTGTCTCTTGGAGTTTTGAAATTCCACTCACAGAAGTGGTAAAATTAAGTTTTATGTAAATTTTCAAACTCTCCTAGGAGGTGGGTAAAAGACGGTGAAAAGTTCAATAAAATTTTTATATGTCTAAAATTATTATAAAATGACTCCAATGAATTACATTGAACTTATATAGGTATTATGTATCAATTTTGACCTAAAATAAATTTAAATAAAATAAATAATTATTTATATAAAAAGTCGTTTTTTAAATAGTAACCTAGTGTTTTCACTATTCATCAAAAATTGAAAGTTTTCAGAAAAATACCAAAATTTCACCCTAGGCTAATTTTGATATTCCAAATCCAAAAATGAAGTCAATTTTGAAAGATAAAATTTATAAAATTTCAAAAATTGGTTATTACTATTCATAATAGCTCTTTCATAATAATATTATTATAATATATCGTTTAGTGAAACTCGATATTGCGTACTATACACGCTATCGAGGAAGGTCTTGACTGCGTGTAATGCAAGCCAAGTCTGGGATGCGTGTAGTGAAAGCTCTGTTTGGTGTTGCATATAACATAATCAAAACATATTTCATTTATACATTAAACAAAATCTATACTTAATGTTGCGTAGAAAAATTTAACAAAATGAACATGAAATTGTGTGTAACACGAGCCAAGAATAGTGTTGCATATTCTGCAAGCTAATATGGTGTTGCTTATAGAACAAGATAATTTTGGTGTAGCATACAACACAAGAAATCAATGATATTAAAAGGAATAACTCTCATAAAATCTCGGGTTGTTACATTGAGTGAATAGGTTAAACATTTCCATTAAGATATGAAGTTAGACACCCTATAATTTTCATTTTTGTTACAACTTTCAGGTAAAGAATTCTAATTTACCTCAGCATGGAGCTGAATTGGTAAAAGAATCGATGATGAAGGTCTTCCCATGCTACAGTGGATCCTACAAGGAGGATGTTGTATGAAAGAATGACTGACCATATCAGAGAATGTACAAAACACTATATCTTGGTCTCCTCCTTTTGATATTATGGTCCCATCAATAGACTTCATAAAAATACAATGTTTATAAAATGGTGTTTGGGGTCCCCAATGCTGTCAATGGTGGAGAATATAGGATGGCCGAAATCATGTGGAGGGATAGTGTTATCCCACCCTTCAGGATATGGATTTCTCTCATGCATCATCGTTGCAAATCAACCATCAATGGATTCTATTTGAGTATCCAGGGACACAATTGTGTTGAAAAATTCTATAGGTACTACTATTTGAGCCGCCTCCCATCTATAGAGAGTGGGCATGGCCAAATTAGGTGGCCTTAATTTCTTATCCTTCCAATTTTCGATTCATCCTAAGATTGAATGATTAAACTGATGAGGAGAGTCTATCATTACAATGGAGGTAATTCAGGATCGTTTTTGACTTCCTCATTTATGTATACTGGCTTCCTAGATCCGGAGTTAGTTTGATACTTATATTTTTCTCCTGCTGGAAGATGTGCTCTTTCTAGATACATAGGGGAGGAATATTTACCTCATCTTGCAGATGTTACCCAGCTGGAATATTTACCATGAGTAGCTCTTCATTGATTTGTGTAAGAGTTTGTATGTCATTCTCATATTTTGAAAACAGTTTCTCCATGGATGAATTTATAGTTATTCTAGGATATTATTGGGATGTTTCAACAACTTTCCCTTTATATTTGGAAGTGTTCCACCTTGGAAGTGGTAGCTCGATATTCAGGGGTGCCAGGTTTTGGAGCCTCCTTCAGTTTCAGGTGGGTGTAGCCTCACTGGGTGCATCTAAATCACCCTCTTATTATGGTATATTCTGGGTATTTCATCCCTCAATATCTATGTATTGATACACATTTATTGTTGTGTTTATAGTGATGGAATTCATTGGGGTATATCAGATAATGGTAATGGTCCCATTACATTCAATGAAAAAAGATTATTTTATCCACTTTTATTATGGTCGTTCCTCAAACCCTTGGGCTTATTAGACCATTTTGTCTTGAAACCCTGGAAGGGTTTGATTGTATTCCTCATACATTACCCACTTATTAGTCTGTGAATAGTGACCTTGAGGGAGAATCTGGTCGGGTTTTCTGAATGATCCCAGAATAGTAGAGGTTTATCATGAACCAGGTGAAACAGATGGGATGTTGGCCGTTAATATATACCTCACAAACTAGAGAATTCTGATTCTCTTTGTATTAATGATGATGGTGATAATTCCACTAGCCCTATAGGTTGGGAATTATTTAGGGATACAATTGGTATTTTTGATTCTCTTGTTGGGGACTCAATTGTTCCAATCTAGGATTTGATAAATCATGGGATGGGAATTGATATATTAATTCCCCCATCCTAGTGAGCTTGAGTTGATCTATAACTATTCTTGATTACCGAAGGACTGTCATAGCAGATGATGTACCTGGTGATCTCGATTGAGATAAAAATTCCCCTAGCTCAGTGGGTTCTGGTTTGTTTACAGTTGCTCCCAATATTTTCTAGATACTCTCTAGGAATTGTGATATGAGGGGTGGAGGTAGTGGATGGTATTCCGTTGTCCTAGAGGGTTGGGTTCACTAATGGATGGATTATATGGAAGCTACTATTGTGATCTTTTGGATTTGGCGCAGTTGTGCTCGCATGGGAGCTAGGTGAAATGGCAGACCATGATGTGATTCATTCTTTACATGAAGTTTTATAGGTTATATTAACCTTGACTACTGTGTCTAAAATGTGTTATTTTTTGTTTTTAATGGCCCAGTTAAAAGATTTTTTAGTTATCCCCTCCCTTCGTTCATGATTTCTTGGCATCTTTGAAGTGGGTGAATTCTGTTGTAGTGACCAATTATCTTGATCGTTACC
The DNA here is from genome assembly GCA_963277665.1 of Viscum album. Taxonomy (NCBI): domain Eukaryota; kingdom Viridiplantae; phylum Streptophyta; class Magnoliopsida; order Santalales; family Viscaceae; genus Viscum; species Viscum album. Next base: position 1,783,961,274 of record OY728157.1, read on the forward strand.
TGGTCACTTAATTTCACCGAATGCTATGACGTTGAAAAAATCCATATATGAGGGGGTCTTCTATTCTAGGGGTGTGATGGAATTAGACACTACATTATTTTTACATCCTCAAATACATATTCATGACGAGGCATCAATGATCGGTTTCCAAATAAGTGTGACGCAATGGAGGCAAGGATGCTATATAATTACCCTATGCTTTTCCAGTTTTGGGTCCTAGGACATGGAGATAGCACCCATGTCTAGCTGATAATAGAGTATCTATATTGTTTATTGGTGACTCTCATATCCTGAATAAGGGAGGTCTCTATCCTTTAATCACTGATGAGTTTCCCCCATATTTTTTGGTAGGTAAGGAATTCCCTCCTTCTCTATCTCATCTAGAATCTTATAGTCAAAAGTAGGAAGGGGACAGAACATGGTGAGGAGGTTGTTTCCAATTAACTTTATCCACATATCAATTTTATCTTCCTCTTCATCGTACTTACATGCCACTATATAGTTAGACCCCATAAGGTTCTTCTTGGGGTCTCCTGCTACTAGAGTGGAGTGTTGATGGTAATTGATGGGGAACTATATGTGTTTGACCCTGATGTCTCTAGAACCTCTCTATATGAAAGAGTATGAGTTTTTAAAACCTCTCTATTCATAGATTTATGAGAATGGGGAGGATTTGCTTATCTGTGGGAGATGTCACCATGAAGAGGATGAACATGATGGATGTCAAGAGTAGAGTCCTTGTGATCCATCTCAACACTAACATGATTAGGACTATCGTGGTAATTATCTATAAGTACCAGAACATAAAACATTGTGTAGTATTTATTTAAGTCGACAATTTTACTTTCTTTCACATTGAGGATCTTCAAGGGTTAGAGTTTTAGATAATTATCCTATAACTAATACATAAAAAAAAATAAAAAGTGGAAACTTTCAAAAAGTATCCATTTTTTCATAATATAACACTTTTAAAATAAATTATAATCTCTTTTATGAAAAATCTTCATGACTTTCAACATCAATTATTCCAATCCCTTACTCATCCATAAGTTGTGTGAAAAGCATTAAAAAAATGTGCCATGATCATAAAAATATCAATAACGGATATAAAATAAGGAAACTATTATTCCATTGATAATCATCAAATTCCATGAAAATTTATCAAAAACAAATAATTTTTACCATGAAGAACTAAATACTTTCCTATTAAAACAATCTCATTGCTCACCTTTTTTGTAATAAAAAATATTACCATAAAACCCATAGAAAGAAATGAATTTACATAAAGGTACCTTGAGACATTATTATACCTATCACTCCTATAAAAGGAATAACCATGTAGTCAAATTCTATATTTTTCACTCTTAAAAATTAAATATCCATATAGCTGAATTTCATACTGAGAGGGCACTGTCGTGGGTGCTCTCAAATTAAGTGTGATTTTTGGGTACTTGGGTGTAGCAGAGTGGCTGACCAAGGTCGTCTCTCAAAGGAGGAAATAATTTAAAAACTTATTAAAGATATTTTGAAAATAAAATAAAAGGGAAGAAACAAACTACTTAAAAGTATGGGGCATTTTTTTATAATTTTATAGGAAGTATGCTGAAATAAGACTGTATCTTTTGTTTTTGTTTTGAAATGTGGCTGAAAAAACACAATGAGAATATGTTTTTTTAGAAAATATTTTTAAAGGGAATAATTGATCTAAATATAAATATTCATATACATATTAATAATTATCATTTAATTTAATATCCACTTAATTATTATCACTTACTTTTTTAACCCTCAAACCCTATAACAGTTAACTTAACCACAAAGATGAAATCAATTAAACCCTGAGCTAGCCTCAGAACATGCTATCACAACACCCTGCTTTAAATGATGTTCTAAGGTTAGATTATGGTAAGTGGTAAATTAGGGAATATATACACTCTAGAAATATGGATTAATTGAGTTTAAGGATTATATTTGAGCTGTAAAAATTGATTCCGTGCGGTTTTGTGTCACCAATTAAGATCGCGCTCTCACAATTCACACAATACTCGACCTCACATGTTTTTCCTTAATTGTTCAATTGCATTCATAGTTTAATTTAAATTAAAAACTCAATTAATATATCATATTAAGTGAATTATTTTAGATCATTGATTCAAAATAAATTAATGAAGAAGTTAATAGGTAGATCGATTAATAAAAAGAACTACTCTTCCACGAGAGGTGTAGTCATCATAGAAACATATTGTATGTTCAAAGATTTTGAAAGGGTATAACCCAATATCTTTTCTACTATTTATTTACAGCACAAATAGGATGAGTAAAGATGAATTTAATTGAACAAAATCGAAGAAAATTGAAGAAAAAAAAGAGTAACTAAGAATTTTATTATAAAAACACAAACATTACAACATAAGAAAGAGAGGAAGGATTCGATGAAGGGATCCTTGCTTCAAGAGATATCCCTATGAGTATAGGGAGTTACAAAACCTCCAAGATGATGAGATTAATCCTCTATAAATCCAAAATGGTAGAACTTAACTCCCTGGTCTGACTTTCAAATGGGGTTCCCAAGGTGCCAATTTATAGCTAAAGTGGGAAGTGGTTTTGGGAACCCAGATTTCATGATACCATTTATGTCTCAGTTTTTGGTGGGTAAATGACCTTATATAGACTTGGAAAAAAGAGAAAAGTTATTAGAAGAAATATTACCTATATCCATGTGAAATTTGGATTCCAATTGACAAATAAAGCCAAAGATATGTCTAAAATACAATCTCAAATCTTTTACTTTTAGAAGATTCAGTTTCATGGAAATATTAGCTTAGTTATGCCCCTTTTTGGACGAATTAGTGTTAATGGTATTTATAAGAGTTGTATCCCACATAATTTAGGATCAGAAAAAAATCATCCCATTTTAATTCATGGATTTCATGGAACATGAAAAACATTGGACATATTTCCTTGGGCTCCATGCAGTTTGGCCGATTTTCCTTAAGCCTCATCTCTGACCCTCAAATTCGCCTTATCCTATAATGAAATCCCCAAAATAAGTAAAATTGAACATTTAAAGAGTGAAAAAAATTGAATAATAGAATCAAATGTGAAGTTATTTCTTTATTACATTTTTAAATTTAAATATAAAACCAGTTTGAAGTAGTGGTTTAAAGGTGAAATAATGAAGTGAATCATGGTACGATCACACCTACGCACTTACACCTTTTCACTCCTGGGAAAGAACTCATATCATGTATTTAATAAAATGTGAAAAAGATATGAATGTTTATATTCCTCAATCCACAGTGGAAATACATTCAAGGTAGAAATCCTATCAAGAGTTGATATCAATAAATTTGAAATTCATTGTCTCATAAATTGTACCAAAATAAAATCTAGTGATATTAATGAAACTAATCATATATAAACAATTTATGAGTTCATAATGCCATTAATTACCCATTTTTTGTGTTCCAACCATTTAAGGATCAAATTTACACCCTTTATATAGTATATTCAGGTCATGTAAAACAATTATTCATTCTCATTCTAATTCATCAAATATGTTATACATTCCATTGCAGTCAAATTTCAAGACCCACTCACTTAATAATTTACCAAAGTTAAACCATATGTTCCCAACCTAGATATTCCCATGTGTTGTTCATTTCATCACTCCGCTCATTTATTATTTCTGTTTTTATTAATGATTCAGTTAGAAATAATCTTACACTCATCTTTCAAACCTTGTTTTATCTCCTCACGACACTAATCGTAATAGTTATAACAAGATCAAAGGTTGAGGAAGTGTGGGTTTTGACCTTACTAGGACACAAACCTTAATTTTGTGTTTTTTTAAAAAAAAAATTTGGTTTGGTTTTTTAAGGAATACATAATTTGGATAATATGTACACAAACATAAGTCAATTTGGTATAGTAATGAAATTGATCAGAATAGAAACAAACATATGAACCAACCATGGATATAAAATTAATTTTTTACCTAACTTTGATATAATTTCAATTGAGTAGGAAAATGTTTGCAAGTCAAGGTCTCATGAAATGTTGTTTTCATAAATCAATGAAATAATTTACAATGAAACAATATCACAAAGAATGGTGTCAAAATATAAATGCTTTTATAATGACACAACCAATCATATCATCGAAAAATTCCATTTTTACAAAAGTCACCCCTTGATGATGAAATTCTGCTCATTATTATCATGCTACCAATGAATTTTGAAAACATGGATTTTCTATATATTCCATATATAAATGAGTATGTTACATGTTATGTTTTTTTATTGTGTTTTTTTGGTTTTTTGTATGAAAATTTTAACCAAAAACTTAATAGAAAACACAAAAAAATCACACAAATGAAAATCCAAAATAACTACCCCAAAAATGTTGTCCCCTCTTGTACACTTAAAAATTTACATTTTCCTTAATCTGAACTTTTGAGATGATATGAGCACATGGAATGCAGAAATTTAAATAGGATAAATAATATAAAAGTGATAGGGTTAGGAACAACATGATATTCTCAATTGATGATGGGGTCACGTAGTGTTATGAAATCAACTAAATGGTGGGAAGTCCTTAAATAAATTTCTTCAAATGTTGCCTATTGACTATAAATCTCCTTCCAATGTCCTCTTATGTGATCTCCACTAAACCATAAGGAAAAATATTAGATATAATATAAATACCTAACTATCTAGAATGAAACTTACCAACCATTAGCTTTAGTGGTGAATTGTAGATTAGGATTTTCTCTCCAAAATGAAACTCCCTTTTTTGGATCATTTTACCATGAGCTTCTTTGATCTTTCCATATAGATCCTTGAGTTATCATATGATGATAATCGAATCTCCTCAAGATATTGAATTTTTAGCTTCCATTGAATTCCGACTTGGGAAAAATGTATGTTCCATTTCTTTATTTCCCAATATTCCCGATGCTCGACTTCAACTGGGAGATGACATGCATTCCCAAAAATAATCCGAAATGGGGACATACCGATGGGTGTCTTGTATGCCTCCTTATATGACCAAAGTGCACCATCCAAGCACTTTCTCTAATCCTTCATATTTGGATGCCTGATTTTCCCCAAAATATATTTCAACTCCCAATTTGAAACCTCAGTCTAGCCATTTTTTTAGGCATGGAATGGGGTTGATGTTTTGTATGTCATCCCATACTTCTGAAGGAGGGAAGCAAAATTACAATTGAAAAAGTGTGTCCCTTGGTCATTGATTATGGACTTTGGTACTATAAACCTGAAAAAAATTTAAGCCTTCGAAAATTCAACTACAACCAGATAATCCTAAGTTCTGGTGGCCTTGGCCTCCACCCATTTTCTAATATAATCAACAAAAACCAAAATATATAAAAAATAAAATGAACAAGGAAAATTTACCATAAAATAAATGCCCATTACATCAAAAATATCATAGAATAATATGGGTTTTTGGTGTATCTTGTGTCTCCTAGAAATGTTCCCAGTGTGTCAGCAATGAGATCATGACTTACAAAACATTTGGGTATCATGAAATAAGCTAGGCCAATATAATATAGATTCCAAGAAATTCTTAGCTGTTTGATGGGGTCAAAAGTGTCCTCCAAATGAAAGTGTACAGAAGAAATGTAGAATAGATTCAAACTCAGGATTATAAACACACCTCCTAATAACTTGATAACTACACTTGCGCCAGAGGTAGGGTTCATCCCACACATAAAACCTATACCCACTTTCTAATTTTTGGACTTGATGTTTCTTTAAATTTGTATTAATTTTCGAGGAAACAAGGTAGTTCACTAAATCATCACACCAGGGATACATACATGAGATGACATAAAGATTCTCATCAGGGAATGTGTCCCGAATTTGTATCTAGTGCAAGGTTTCATCCTCTAGTGTGTGGGTAATCCTACTCATATGGTCTAAAAAACAAGTTTTCTGAACCCTTTTTTCCATTATCTCAATATAAAATTCTTGAAGATTGAGAATCCATCAGATGAGTATGGGATTTGTGTCTAGCATCTTCAAGTGTTGCCTCAGACCAGTATGGAATAAAACTACTTTAGATCCCAATAAATATGAAATGAAATTATCTAAAGAAAATATGACAACAAGAAATGACTTTTCCATGGTTTTGTATTTTTATTGGGTGGAATCCAATGTCCTCGATGCATAGTCAATCACATGGTAATGTACCTCCCCCCTATGTAATAAGAAAATTCCAACTTTGAAGTTTGATGCATCACATACACCTTCAAGTGGAATGTACTACCATGGGGGTTGTATGATCAGTGGTGTGGTCAAATATTAATGTAACTCATAAAATAAAGTCCTACAAAAATAATCAAACACAAAATTAGATTCCTTTTGAAGTAATCATGACATATGAAGATAAATATTATTGAAATATTTGATAAAGAGATGATAAAATCCTGAATTCCCTAGGAATGATCTAACATCATGTACACATGAAAGATATTTAAGGATTAAATAATATCTCCCTTAGATCTATCAACCTCTATCCCATGTTTTGACATGACATGCCCCAAGATATTTCAATTCTCTACCATGAAATGAAACTCTTCAACATTAAATACTATATTCTTCACAATAAAATGATTCAACACCTTTTCCAAACTAAAGATACATTCATAAAATAAAGATCCATACAATGTAAAATCATACATAAATACCTCCATGAAGGTCTCAATGAAATCTTAAAAAAATACTCAGCATACATCTTTGGAAGTTACCTAGTGAATTGTAGAGTCCAAATGGAATCCTTAGATAAGAAAATTTTCTAAATGGTCAAGTGAATGTTGTCTTCTTCTAATCTCTCAGAGCTATAGGAACCTAAAAATATCCAAAAAATCCATCTAAGAAACAATAGTCTGTCTTCCTAGATAGTCTCCCAAAAATCTTATCAATAAATGAATGGGTGAAATGGTCCATGCAAATGGATTGATTTAGTTTCCAATAATCAATACACACACACCAATTGTTTTTCACCCTTATTAGAGCTAACTCCACTCTATAATTTCTAATAGTAATAACACAATTTTATTAGGAACAAAATAAATAGGACTCACCCACTGTAAAAATGAAATGGGATACATCATACCTACCTCGAGAAAATATTCAAAATCTTTTTTAACAACTGGCAAAAGAGTTATATTCTTTTTAATTTGTGGCTACCTAACCAGTTTATCCCCATCCTCCAAAATAATCCTATTCATGAAAATGGAGGGGTGATAAATGATATGTCATCCATGGTCCACCTGATTACCCTAATGTTATCTCTCAAAAGATTCAAAAGTTTTTCTTCATGCTCAAAAGGGATATTGTTATCAATTATAACAGCTAATCTCTCACCACTCAACAATTATGAGTATTTTCAATTTGGGGGCAGTGGATTAAGTTTCAATTAAGCGGGCGATGTATGGATGGATAAATTTAGGGAAATGAAATATCAACATAATGAAAATAATTACCGGAATAGATATTATTATAATTATAGAATAATGTATCAAATCTATCATCATACTCAATATCCAAGTCATAATCAGAGGGAACATGATCAGAATCAGAATATGAATCCATTTCAAAATCAAGTCTTAAAGAGGTTTTTTCATTAGAAAAAGGTGTGTATGGACACTTAAAAATTAAACTATAACCAATGATCATAATCTCTCTAAGAATGGGAAAATCAAAATCCTTTGGGTTTTTACTTGGGGGTTCAAATGGGAGATAACAATACCATAATGGTCCATTGAGGGGTGCTTTATAATGTCCATAACATTAAATATAAAAACATCATCTCTAAACTCTATGGAAAGTGTAACCTCATGTATATTTATGATAGTTTTTGTAGTTTTAAGGAAGGGCCTACCTAAGATAATGGGAGAATAAAAATTTATCTGATCCTCCTCTATGTTCAGCATATAGAAATATACTGGAAAGATCATGTCTCTTACCCAAAAAAGTACATGCTTAAGGACTCCCACTCGATATGGTATATCTTTATTTGGAAACAACACCACTACTCTTGTTGGATTCAACTCAAAAACATTTAAAAGAGAAAATATAGATTGAGGCATCACATTTATATAAGTTCCTAAATTACATAAAAAAATTAACTCCCCTATGGTGCATGGGATGGTGAATGTCCTCAGATCCTTACACTTTGTTGGTATTGCTTGAGTTGTTAAAATGAGGTCTGACACAATCCTTTCAAGATTAATACTCTCATTTCCTTTGATCCCTCTTCTATTGGTATGTAGATATTTTAAAATTTTGACATACCTTGGGATTTTCTTTATTCCTTAAAGTAGAGGGATGTTGATCTCAACACACTTGAATGTTTCCAAAACCTCTTTTTTCATTTCTTCTTTAGTTATGTTCTTGGTTTGTACAACTCTATTTGTAAATGTAAGGGGATTAATAAGAATATCATCAATTTTTTTCTTACCTTTTTCTTTCTCATTAGGCTGCTCATTAGTTGGCCTTGAATCGGGATTCTCCGGAGTTTAGGTAAATTCTAGTGGAATGACAGGTGTATATGTATTAGTTATTTTCTTCTCACTTCTCAATGTGATAGAACTAACATTCCTCTCAGGATTTGTTGTAGGCTAGGGAGGTATATTTTTGGAGTTCTTACTTACCAGTTCATGGAAGGTGGTGGAAATCTGGCTCATTTGTGCACTACTGGAAATTTCTACACTTGAGACATGTTATTTGCAACGGGGGCCCATTGCAAATGCCCCATTTGCAGAAAAGGGCATTGAAAATTTAGTTTTATTGCAATGAACCGTCGCAAAAAGAAACTATTTGCGACGAGATGCTGATCTATAGTAAATATATTACTCCTGGTTTGTTAAATACTTTTTTGCATCAGCCCATTTCAAATAATATTTACGACGTGGTGGTAGACTTATTGCAAAAAATCTTTCCTATTTTTTAAAACATTTTTTTCGATGGGCCATCGAAAATACTATTTTTTATGGGACCCGTTATAAAAAAGTGTAAAAAAGAAAAAAATATAATTTACTAAAATAATAATAATAATACTATTATTAATATTATTGAAATAATAATATTAATATTAGTAAAATTATATAAATAATAAAATAATAAAATAATATTAATATAATAATAATAAAATAATAAAATAATATTAATATAATAATAATAGAATAATATTGATAATATAATATTAATAATAATATTAATATTAATGAAAAAATAATATTAATATTACTAATATAATAAATAATTATAAAATAATGCAAGCCTCAATATTTGTGAAAAATATAAAAAAACCATAAAAGTAAAATAATCAAAAATAATAATTAATGAATTGAAAAAAAAATAAAGTAATAAAAAAATATTAATAATAAAAATTGTAATATTTACAACAATAAAAAAATAACTATATAGTAATATAGATAGTTAATAATAATAAAAAATTGCATTAAAATGTTTTATGATAAAAAATAACTAGATCACTGAGGGGGAGGGTCGTCTGGAGGAGCTAGAGGAGCTGGAGGAGTTTGTGGAGGGAACTCCACCCCTAAACCTTGAGTCAGACGTTGCATGTACTCCAACTGCTTCTGCTCCTACTACTACCACCATTAACGCATCTCCTCTTATATCTCCTACTGCTATTGCTGTTGCTACTACTCTCCTAGGAGCTCTTCCTGTTGTTGATGATGCCATTGACACATCCACTTCTTCTCGCAATGAATACTCTCTATAAACTATCTCTGAGCTTGAAGCTACTCTAGATACTATATAGCAGATGATGCTGACTCTTAATGAGCTCCTCTAGAGTTGGATGTCGACATCGTAGAAATGCCATAATAATTCACATGCATTAATCGAGAGTTGATACCAAAAACTCTTCATTTCACGAAGGCAAACCGGGTCGCCTATATCCATGATGTCTCATCAAATTGGAGGTCACTAGTCTAAGTATCAGTCTTATGCTAACTCTTATTTTGTGTCTAATATGTCATGGCCTCATATGAATCCTTCAATTGCAATTTACAATTTAAATAGTTAAAATATTATTTAAAATTAAATTTTAAACTAAAAAAGAAAATATAATGACCATAATTTGATGTTGGTGAGAACCTCTAATCTCTCCAGTGGTTGGGTCACTGTACAACCTCCTATAAACGTCGAACTCTATAATATCAGGCTATTCGACTGCCTATATGAATATAAAATAAACTTTTACATTTAAAGTTATATAAAATAATTATAAATTTATTTACCATATCATCCCTATGCATACAGAATTTAGGATTCCCGGCCCGATGTGTCACCTCTTGTATCCCCAGATTTTTTCGACCTATCGATAATATACTCTAAAAACGTTCACCCAACCTATTTGAACATAATCCATCCCAAAACTGAGATGAAATATAATAAGGTTGGTGGTCATGACAAGACTCGTCAAACTCTATCACTAATGATTTCTCATTTTCTTTCCTTATCAAATTGTGCAAAAACTAATTGCAACGTTGACACATAGTCCCCTTACATGCCTTCTAGATAACATCACACATGCTCTCATTGATGGGATACCATAAACCCTACAAATAATTTATAATATCATGTTATTAATTAAAATGATTTTAAAATAAAAATTATTTATTTATGTACCATCCAATGATTAAATATGCGATGCTACACCTAAATGGGAACATGATCCCATGAGACCCATGCTTTAGAAAAATAATTATAAAATATAGAGGTCCTCAGTCCAGTAGCTATATGTGTAATGTTATGAAAAAAGAAAAAGTAATAAAAGAATTTTTATATTAATAAATTATTGAAAACTAACTAAAATACACAGGTAAACATACCTCAAAATGCATCGAATGAAGCCAAGACATAGACGTTACTCGAGGATAGGTTCAGGAATAATCAGTCATGCAAGACCACTCCCCCTCTGAGTCCCCTATAAACTGCCAGTAGTCTGAGGGTCAGATGACTCAATATAATTCTCATCCAAAGGTAGATAATCTTCCTATAATAGATGATACATATCATTGTCTATCTGAAACACAAAATGACTATTGTTAAAAAATAGTTGAAAAAACTATTATATATAGACCTAACTAATTGTAACTAAAACATCTTACTGCTGGATTTTCACTATATTCCTGATCATCTTACTAGTAGTCACAAGCCATATGACAAAGATTACCACATTAAAAGAACTTACCAGACATTGAAATACATTCTTCAGGATGATTTTTACCACACTTATCACAAGATGAAAATTTGTTTTACTTACCTTATGCTTCTTTGATGAATTATTTTCCATTTCATACCAAATGGACCTCTTATTTGGCTTCTTTTCATGGGACACATGACTATAGAAAAACTATAATTCTATCTTCTCAACACATTGAACAAGTTTTTCATAGCTCTTGAACCCATTAGAATCCAATTCCCTTTTATATGGATTCAATCCTCAGTAAAACCTATTTATCTTACTATCAATATCTTAGATAAAATTTGGGATATACCTCGCTAGTTGAGTGAAATTTTCTTTGTATGTATCCACTGAATCTTCCTCCTTTTCTCTCAATTACAAGAGTTGGTTTTCCATCCGAAGTAAAAAATCCTTAGGAAAATATTTATCAAATAAAATATTCTTAAAATAAACCCATTCTAAGGAACTAATCTCTTCACTTTCCTTGATATTCTTAAAAATTGACCACTTCTGGTTATCTTTACCTTCAAAAGGATAAATTGCAAGAGTTGACTTTCGGTGATTCGAACAACCCATGACATCAAATATCATTTATAGGGACTTAATTCATCCTTTAGCAAGAATAGGTTTAGATGATCCTTTAATAGTAAGGGATTTTGTCACAAAAATTGATCCATTATCATCATGTTCATCTTGGGTATATTTGGTTTCTCTTTTATATAGACACCACCCTTTTTTATAGCCCGATTCTACTGATTCATTACTACAACAAACAATTCATTTCCAATTCCAACCATATTGAGATGCTGATTCGGAAGAATATTTTTCTCTTGGTGTCTTCCCACCATAGATTCCTTGTTTTGTCTATTGAAAACCATTATGAAAGAATATAATTTAGATGAAGAAACATGGTAATATTTAAATTATAAATCATTCGAACTTAGTTATAAAGTAAAATATTATATGTGAATGAGATTAACACTACCCTAACCTCTATAGTCATCTAAAACATTCCTTCTATACCAACTATAATTAACTGTATATAAAAAATTACAAGATCTTGAGTTAAGTCAATAATTTTATGTTCTTTCATATTGAAGATCTTTCCATGTTTATAATTTTATATAATTAGGCCATAACTAATACATAAAATACATTTAAATAAAAATTGAACACTTTTTAACAATATCCATTTTATTTCCATAATCTAATACTTTTAAAATAAAACATTATATCTTTCATGAAATATATTTATGCCTATCAACATGAATTCTTCCAATACCTTAATAATCCTAAATTCATGTGAAAAACATTAAAAAATATATGATGATATCGGAAAAATAAATAGGGGATATAAAATAAAGAAATTGTTAGTCCACTTATAAACATGAAAATCCATTAAACTTTATCAGAAAGTAATATGTTTCACCATTAAGAAGTAGTAAATAATTACCTTTGAAAACAATATCTTTTCTTAACTTTTTTTATGATAAAAAGATTACCATTTTCATTCAGATTTTCTCACCAAGGCCTGCATCTGACTCTTGATGTAATTTAATGGTTTTATTCCCAATCAACCTAACACTACATCATGTTTCACCATGAGCATCGAATCATTCTTGGTACAAAGAACCCCTAGATAATCCAAGCCCCTTAAAACTATTCCCACCAGTATTCACAAGTCTCATCAGTCCTCGAATCTTCCTCGACTATCACATATTTTAATTTCAATAGGTTCCACACATAAACAACACGTTTTTCCTTGATCTCATATGAATAAATGGGTGTATACTCTAGTACTTCCCACCCATCAAAACCCAAATCATGCCCTTATTAGTCACATTCCATCAAAACTAGGAAGAATTTACATGATCACTGACCATTCTCCTCGGAATGTCATTTTATCCAACTAGACACGTTATTAGCCACTATCTAATACTAATCTAAATCTTGAGCATCTACGTGTTCTCTTACTGTAACACTAGTGCACAACCAGATTCAACGGGGCTAAACACTCAACTAGACTTTCCCACACAATCCTTACTTGATACTTAAAGGCAACCACACTAAAATTGATGATCCTTACCTTGGTAACCCAAGGAACAACCATTCCTCTTTCAAAAACTTGATCACACCTGTTATGTATTGAACTCAAAAGAAAATACCTACTCATTTTTTCTATATTTAAGACACACAAGCTCTTAGGTTAACCCATATCATTTGTTTTACTTGATCATATCACTCACCATTGATCCACTATGGTCCGAACAAAAAAAAGGCCCTCTAGGTTTCCCACATAGCCAAAAAGTCAGAACCCATATAAAATTACATCTATCATGATGTCATATATTCTCCCACATCAATGATCGATGAAGTCCAATGTTCTAAAAATATCCATCTCCATTGTTTCACCAAAAACTACATGCATCACATTCCAACTCATCCACCCACAAGGGCACTGATTCTCACTGAGTATCCTTGTATGGGACTGATCCCTCAAGAATCACAACATCACCAGTCATCATTTTTATGAAATTAAATCCATTTAATGATCCATGAAAATGTACCAAAATATGAGGTTTAGTTAGATAAAATGTTATTCCAAGCTATAGAGGAAAACACCATATAGTTTGTTACTAACACATTAAATAACATAATCTAAATAACAACGCCCAAAAAGGGTTCATCATCAAGGCATCAAGTTATTTGTGTCCTAATAGGGTTTCTTTTCCTCTTACACATGGAACTACACCACCATCATCATCAAGTGTCTCACTATAAATCCACATGACTCTCCATCAGAATAAAATATATAAAAGTCAGTCTATTTGGGTAGAATGACACCAAGTACTAATATGGTATAATTCCATATGAGATGTTCCTATCTCTTTAAATAGACAAAACAATATTTAGAGACATACAACACACAATAAAAATAATATATGTCATTTTAATCCCTACCTGTTGTGAATGATGCCTAAGATTCCTCTTTCCACAATGATCTAAGAGCCAAGTTCGAAATATTTATCTTAGAAAATATCCCAAATCCAAAAAGTCAGTAAAAATAATAATAATTAATCCAAACACCACATGCATCACATGAGGTGAAATACTATATTAAAACATAACATCATATACCAAGAACATAAATCACATCCTTATAAACCTGGACTTCCTATGAGAGAAGGTGTTTTTGACATACAAGCCCAATGTCTATCACAGGCTCCAACACATTCCTAAATCTCCTAGATAACATCCCTAAAAAATAATATATAGGATAACACCTTGGATACCACTTCGTAACATCCTATCCAAGAGGCCACTAAATCAGTTCCCCAGACCAGAGATCCGAAGGGACTAAAGAGTGCATCTACATATTCTAGAGGCTAGTGACTAATAATAGGGGTATGATAATATAAAATGAAGTGACTATACCCCTACATTAGATTATAAAAATAAATAAAAAAAAACTTTATTATATTAGAGAATAAATAATAATAAATAAAAATGACAAGAGAAACATGTTATAGTAGATGTAAAGAATCATACAAACTTGAATAGTTATTATAAAAAATAAAATAAAGACACTAATGTTATATGACAACATCAAACCATTCTCTTGATGAAATGAGTAGTCCCTATTGATTATGAAAATACCAGACCTCAGTCTAACCCATACCTACAACGAGTGTACAACTACTTAGGTACCCAAGTTCCATGGATGCCTAAGCAGGATGTGAGTAAAAAAATTAGCAGGGAAACACCAATTCAACCCCATAAATAACCAATAATATAGTTTTATTTTAATTTTACATGATAAAATAAAAAAAGAAATAAAATATAACAAATAAATAAATAAGTAAATAAAAAATCATTTATCATCATGTTTAGGACCAAGACTGACCATATTTTCATCCACCAGTTCTAGGGTGTCTATGATAATGTCATGATATCATGATAACCATATATATATACTAGGTCCTAGTGGGCAAACCATGCATCCTTAAATAATAGTATAATATAACCAAACAATGTGTGATGAAAGGATCAACAACTAGATCCTAGGTGTCTTGAGAATCACTCTAAATGACAAGTATAACGAATGGATCAAGGTCAATTCCTAGGCACCCCAAGCAATCACAGATTGAATTCCATTTCCCCATCACCATGCCAAACAACTATATACCAAAAATCCTAGGCATCGTAATCAAGAAAATGAAACATAAATAGGATAAACTAACTAGATCATAGAAATGACTTGGCCATATCAAAATAATAATAGTAGTAGTGATCACAATTTCCCATGAATAAACAATTGGATCCTATACACCCAAGTCATCCTAGGGACTCCTGACATTTGGGGAATCCCATATAGACCTGATGTCAAATCCTGGCATCCTATGAATTCTTCACATAACTGAAAATAAAGATACCATGACACACACTAGGCATCCATGACAATTTTATCACATCCAAGTCATATCACCACTGTATCACAAGGGTATCAAAATTTGGATCCTAAAAAGTATATGTGGGTACCCGCAAAGAATAAAAATAAAAAATGGAAAGTATAAATAAAATCCAAGGGTTTTTTGAACACCCAAATTCATCCCCGTAATCTATAGCCCCTCAAGATTACATTTTTGGTATAGGTTATAAGGTGACACTCATTATTATATCTTCCCATGTGCATACACACCCAGTTAGGGTCGATCTGTCACCAGGGTACATATTAGGATCCCCATGTCACATCAAGGGAGAGGCACCATACTTGAGGTCCTCTTGGTAAGAAAAAAAATAAAGGCACACTACTTGGGTCCTCAACCTCCTTCAAGTAACTTGGTTTATAACTTTTCTCATGAAGGATGACATATTCCTTTGAGATTATATAACATAACACAACCTCCCTAATGAAATATGGAAATCCTTATAGGAAACACACTAGTGATGGAACATGGACCATATAAATATGTTGGATTACACTAGGGTAATCAACCTACCTAATCTATATCAATTAGTGGAACATCACTACAAAGTATCTAGGATCCCTACATGGGTTACTTAGGCCACTCCACTGAATCCACCACACTGAAGGACCCCGGGACACCCTGAGAGGGGAGGGGTGAATCAGGGTGACCACTTTTTCTTTTAATGTGATGGATCTTGTTCTCACGTTGGTAGGAACTTGTTGAAACTGTATGATGATTATGATCAAAAATAAAACATTCACATGTACAGAGAAGACACATTCCTTTTTACTTGGTTCACCACTAAGGGCTAAATCCAAGGAGCATACGCCGACAGGTTGTCGGTCGTACCAATATCCACTATGCTTCACTAGCGGTAGATTAAAAAAGTTCGGGTACAGTAACTCTGTCCCAGGCTCACTGCCTTTACAAAGGTTCAGGGATATCCCACTGCTCCCCTCGGGTCACTCCCGTTGACTCCCCCGGGCTCACTGCCGTTGGTGAAGTCCCACTCAGTTTATAGACGTGAAGGTCTCTTCATCATTTTCATAAGAATTCATCCTATGTTGTATCTAGATGATCTATTGAAGTCCGATTCTTACCAGAAGCAGAATATCCCTTTTCCTCGAATGTATCAGGTAGTCTCCTGGCTTTCGTGCAGCTCCAAATAGGCCGGCGGGCTTCAGCAAAACCTGGCACGCTTCTCCAAGCCGGACGCGCAAGTCCCAATACTGCGCGCAAGTCCAAACTGGCGCGCAAGTGTCACCAAAGCAATTGTGTGATGCTTCCTTCCCCGACAAAAAACTTGCGTGGTTCACTTCATTTCTCTCCCAAACCGCCTTGGGCGCACAGCAGACAACCGGCGCGCAAGCTCTACTTGCGCGACCAAACTACCACCTGCGCGTCTCAACCACCTGCGCGAAGAGAGCTCGAACAATCTCTCAGTCTTGAACTCCGTTACAAATGAGGAGGGGTGGTCTAGTATTTATAGGCAAACTGGACCCCTTGCGCGGAGGCGCGCAAGTCCCTCCGCAGCGCGCAAGTCTTGTCTCCAGTAACCTCTGTTGCGCAACTCACTTGTGTGATCCAACCAATACTTGCGCAACCTTCTTTCCTTAGCCAAGTTTTGATGTTCTGATCCTCAAAAACATATGGCATGCAAGTCTTTTATCCTCCAAGAGCTCGGTGTGCAAGTACCTTTGCCAAAAACACTTTATTTTATTGGCTGATTTTCAGGCCCAAAAATTTGGCAAACACTGGGAAAAGGTGCCACCTTCACTACTGTTTTCTGCTTGAACGGTATGATATCTTTGTTGGTACACATCCTGAAATTCCACTGAGGATTGACAACAAACACAAACCATACACCAAATCATGCTTTAAAGACCCTGGTTCCAACACACACACCCCTCCATGGTTGTGTCCAAGGATTTTTTAATAAAGGATCTCTATATCCTATCCAATTCAAATAATTTGATTAACACTCATTAGGGGTTTCAATTTCCAAGTCCTTACAATAAGTAAAATCTTCAACCATTGGTGACTAAGGAGTCAAACCAGTGCACTTTGTCCATAGTGTCCTAGGCATTTTTCCCTTTTATTCATAGGTTCTCATGCAGTTTAATTATTTCAATTAAATTAAACAATTTAAATTAAATAAATCAATTTATTAATTAAGGATTATATTCCTTTAGTGGTGATACCACACAAACAATAGCAAACAAATATTATGCATAAGGTCATCAGGCTAGTATGAAGACCACCAACTGCATTTAGAGGTTATACTCTTTTATTTCCAAGGGCATGTAGTTGCTACCAAGGTCCAATCAGTCATATCCAAGCTCCATCCAAGACAAAACCATCACCAGAGTATCTACTCCTAGAAATAACATCCAAAATTTAGTAATTATAACCAAAAAATAATTAATTTATTAATTTATAATTTAATACTGAATTATAAACTCAACATAATAGATGGAACACCTTCCATGTAGCTTTTTCATACCCAAACCATGACCAATCATCCACCAAGGATCTGTTCCACGTCCCCCACATTATCCAAATAAATGTATCTTAGCTATCATTCTATTTAAATTATTTATTTAATTTAAATTTAATAAAAACCCATAAATAAATCAATGATTTGATTTAATTTCATCAAATCATTGATTAGTGGTAGGAAGACATTATCTCAGGACGTCCCTTTAGTAATAAAAACTAAACCCCCATAAAATTAGGGAAATTTCACCGTAATCTGATGAAATATCCATTAAAAAATAAATTTGAAATAAGGTTGAATCAATGATAAAGATAGAGAACATGGAACGAAAGAAGGATAAGAGCACATAAATTGATGTACCATAGAAATCGTTGAATAACCACAACCTAAAAAATAGAGGAAATGAGAAGGAAGGGGAAGATACCTCCTGACCGAGTGAGAGAAACCATAGAGGGAGAAGGGGCGGAACCCTAATTAAATTTTAGGGGGGAAATTAAAGTTTTTTCATTTAAAGACCAATCTCTAGCTGGTGGCCACCTGTAGAATGTTGATTCCACTATCTAGGCCAATGACTTTTTGGTTATTGCTGGATGTAGTATCTATTACTGCCAAAAACCACTGGACAACTGGTAGTTTTATATATTCTCCTCTACAATAACCACCACATCCCCTCCTAGGGCCCTC
Organism: Viscum album; assembly: GCA_963277665.1. NCBI lineage: Eukaryota > Viridiplantae > Streptophyta > Magnoliopsida > Santalales > Viscaceae > Viscum > Viscum album. The sequence goes on from OY728157.1 coordinate 1,783,980,168, forward strand.
CCAGTCCCTTGGGATGGATCCCAAATTAAAAACCTTTTTAAAAAATTCTTAATTTAGGATTCTGTTGTTCAAAAGTCAATTCTGATTCCTGTTCTAAATTCATCCTATTTACTAATTTGAAAATTCAAAATTGTTTTTTAATTTCTGACCTAGATATACACATAGGTTATTATACATATGATGGATTTTTACAAAGGGTTTTCCACTTAACTATTCATGAGTCATATGTGATATAATTGGCATGATGACCTCAATAAATTGCTAAGTGGTGAGATTAACACTAATCTAGACTCATTTTATAGTGAAATATGGATCATCTCCCACTAATGGATATGATTAATTTAAAAGGGGTCATCATTTTAATGGGAAATTGTTTAATTAAATTCCTTAATAGATTTATGTAAAACATGATACTCAATTGATAAAATATTCTGTTGTAGATTAATATCACTATCAACATCATCAAACATGAATTCGAAATAAATCCTTTAAAAGGAGAACCTTAGTGTAAGGAACTCCAATAACTAGTAGCAAAAGAAAATTTCTCACGTAAGAGAAATCTACGTGTAGATATAAAACTCTAAAGATACTGGATGTTGAATTAATTCAACAGTTGGATATAGATTATTATTATAATAATATAATGATCCACTTTAGGTTTCAAAGGAATTAGATACAAAATGAATTAAAGAATTTTAGTCTATAATCATATACTCAATATGATTGATTGTGTTGATGACTTGGTTAGACTGAAGGTTTTATATAAGGATTATTCTTTTTAAGAAATTCATTTTTTATCATTAATGAAAATTTTATGATAATGTGAAGGTATTTAAGAAATTTTTAGCCAGTTTTCTCAAAGGGGTGAAAGAATATGAGATGTTCATGTGTTTTCCAAATTTTGGTTCTCTATTGAAATGACATTTGCTAAAAGTTAAAAAAATAACAGAAGTTAGTTGGAACTCCAATAATTTTTCTATTAGTATCCAACTAAGTTCATTGGAAATTAGAGTTGTTATGACGGAGAGGTAAATCTTCCATACAATGGAATTTTATGAGATACCTAATGGGGCCGATGAAACTCCATGGATTTCCTCTTTCAAGTTTAAGTGTTGTAGAAATTAATTCTTCATTTTTGATGGGTATGTGTTACCAAGTTTATACTTTATAATGTTTGGGTAATAAAAGGGTTCAAAAATAGGGTAAGAATTAATATAATTTATAGTTTTCATTAATGTGATGATTAAAAAAGTTTTTAAATCATGGAATTGAATTCAAATAAATATATCAAGATTCTATATATCTAAATAAATGTTGTGTATTTTTTACCCCATTTATCTAAAGTGATAAGATATTATTTTACTAATAATGTGTTATTATGAACAATATGAGGTAATTGATTCAATACACATTGTTTATGAGTCGTTATATTTAATAATAGGTTTAAGAATAAGATAAGGATAAAAATGTTTTATCTACAATATTTATCTAGTTATTTATTTAATATTAGTAATTTGGAATCCAATACCATCATTTTCATATTTTATATAATAAAATATTATTTTTAGGAAATATCTTGAACACATATAATACCATATAAGATATGGTGGTCAATAGTTTTTGTTACAACCCAAAATTTTATCAATGTAATTTATTCCTTGTTATAGTAATGTTATATAGTATAAATTATATAAAAATAACTTATAGAAAATAAAAAAAACTTTATAAATAAATAAATAATTAAATAAAAATTATTTCTAGAATTTATAAAACCAATACCAATGAAATAGTAACTTGACCTTAGGAATAGTAATATGACCCTTATGAATTGTAAATCTACCAAATGGATAGTAGCCTCACCCATGAATTTATAAATAATTTTTTTTAATATTATAAATTAAATTATGGTATAATTATATCACAGTCTATGTAAATAAATGTTTTAAAAATTATTAATTAAGTGTTTCCATTTTTTTAAGTCATAAATATTTAATTATAAATTTATGATTAATTTAATAATTTAAAAGAAAATATATTTTCAAAAAATATATTCAGAAATTAATATTTTTTTTGTATTGTGATTTTAAGACAGTTTTATGAGACCTTAATTAATTTTTCAAAGTGTTATAAAATCCCTTATACGTTTAAAATCTGTATTTTCCAAGTAAATGTTGATTTTAATTAAAAATTAATTTAATTATGTTTAGAAAATTATTTCCATAAAATGGTGTTATTTTTATAATTCTACACATCAATAAATGTTTAGGGTAAATTTTTGGGATTTATCTGAAATACTTGAATTTTTTATGAATAGTAAACTATGAAAATTTTCGATAAATGCTAAATAGATAAATTTTTTAGTCATTTTAGTTGTAAGGCTGATTTAAGAACCTTAATATCTAACCATCGTTATTTATTTTAATACATTTATATATAATTCTATAAATATTCATAGTCTTGAGCCAAAATAATATACTAATTAATATAATAGTGAGAAAACACCCCTATCCTCCACTATAAATACCACATCTCTCCCCATCTTCTCCTCAAACTTCTAAAGCTTTGATCCTTGTCCAAATTATATCCAAAACTCTTAATAACCTCTATCCCACGTCTAGGAACTCATGGTATCCTCAAAATACCAAAAAAAACTTTGCTAAGGAGGTTCTCAATGAGGAAAAGTCCAAGAGGTAAAACCCTCTTCCCTTTTCATTTAAATTCATTACAATTTCATTTATTCTCTCATATTCTCTTAACCCTATATTATCCAAATGTAATGATAAATAAATTATTTTTTCTATAATTTTATTCTATCTTTTAAATCAAATATCCATCATTAAACTCCTCCCTCCCAATCTTTTATTTTAAAAATGAAATCATCGCCCGTGATATGTCAATTTACCGACATTGTGGACGATGCACTTTAATTTTACTTTAATTCATCAAAGGATATTTAAAAAACATGAAATTTTTTAAAACATGTTCTAATGTGTATTTTATAACCCTTTTTATTTCTTAAAACTAATTGATACACATAATACTAAATGACATGACAAAACGAGTAATTTGTGATTGAAAAACCGCCAAAAGTAACTTAAAATAATCATCATTAACTTTTATCTAATGATTCATCCTCAATCCATATAACCAAATTATTTATAATATCATTAATTTTTTTAATATCATTAGTAACATATAATAACAATTCAGTATACTTATCCACATTTTACACAAACTTCCATTCTTGTATACAAGCAAACAAATCATGAAAAACTTGAAAATGAATGCTTTGGAATGGCAAAATTAACCTCTATAACTCATCTAAATGTCCATAAATTAACATAAAAACCATAATGAAACAAATAAATATATAAAATGTTCCTTAGTTGTTAATTAATGAATCTAATTCTATTATACTATGAATTAATGTGAATAAATTATTTAGACATAATGTAAGTGGAATTCTCAAACCCAACTCACTTTCTTTGGGTTTTCCCAATTTCACCCCACTTTCAGAATTTATATTCCTTAGAAATAATTTATTCATAATTATCTTAAAATTTTTGGGATATAAATGTTTTCTACCTACGTTTATGAAAAACACAGTGTTTTTTAACAGAACTCATCTTTCAAAAAACACACCTTTTACTTCTTTAGATTGTTTCTTCTTAACTCAAGGTTAATGATTCTTATATCAAGTATGTTATTTTGTATTTAATTTTGGAACCCAAATTTTATTAATTTATTATTATGAAACTAAATACATTACTTTCTCTGGGTTCTTTTATATTCAATATTGATATATGTTCTTTTTGTCATGCATGAAAATGTAAATGTTGTGATGTGATGAGTGCACCTAGAATTATATAGAGCAATGTAAATTTTATGATGTGACGAGTGAACCTAGAATTATATAGCACTCAAATTAATTGGATAATATAACGTATCTCATGGTAAAAGTTAATTATTCATTAAAATTATGCTAACTTTTTTCATAACTATGTGTGGTAGTTGACCAATAAGACATGATGTTTCATTTTTATGCATTTCCACATTCCATTCCTTTATCTAATGCTTCCTATTTTGATTATGATCCTATGAGTATGTTATGAGTATAATTTTTTCCACCCATGTTATATTGTCTCATTTTCTTATATTTCCTCTTAATGGGATTTTAGCTCACCTCTTTTGGATGTATATCCTCAGATGAATACTTGTAGTAAGGAGAATTCAAAGGCCAATAAAAAAACTAGAGAAGAAGGAATTAAATAAATGTTTATCATTTTTTAATGTTATGTGTGGTCCTAATTTCCCAAAGAAACTAAACCTTTAGATCATATTCATATAATGATTTTATGTTTTTTATCCTTGAAATGATGTAATTTTAATGTAAAAAAAGTTAGGGTCACTATAGTTGGTATTAGAGCCTAGTTTAGTTAATTTGGGAATTAGGATTAGAGAACCTTAATGAAAACCCTTAGTTTGAGACTAAGAATAAGTAAGCACACTAGAAGATTTTTTTTAGAAAATACTAATCATAAGGATTTTATAAGATATACCTCTAGACTTAATTTCACAAAGGAATAAATTATTTAATCATGAATTATTGTCTTATGTTTATTTATTACTTTTTTATTTTAGAAAATAGTGGGTACTAGGAGAAACCAGGACAAAACCCTGTGTGAGGTATAATACAGTGATTTCCCAAATGACACCCCCAATGCCTTGGGAGGTGTAGTTAAAAATTTCAGGGAAATTTTTACCCAACTATCTTAGGTTATGAAAAATGAGCTAAATAATTTGGAACGTCTGCCTTTACCTAAGAGGGAGAAAATGGCTATCAAGTGTTTTATGTGGAAAAAAATACCGATGTTTGGTGGATCTCTTGATCCAATAGTTTCAAAATAGTGGTTCAAATCAATGGAGTTGATCTTTTCTGTGCTTCAATGTTCTGAGATAGAGAAGGTGACTCTGGCTTTTTAAAATTTAGATAGAGAGGCCGATCAACAATGGTAATTGATTAAGAAAACCAAGACGGAGGACAATATTTAATAGATATTGTGGGAAGAATATAAGATAATCATTCTTGACAAATATTTCATGCTAAATATTCAAAAAAATACTGAGAGATAATTTATAGAACTGAAGAAAAATGAAGGAGAATCTTTCATGGCCTACAGAGAAACATTTACAAGTCCTGTAAGGTATGATTTGGGTTTTTTATCAATAATGATAGAAAATTTGATAGATTTTTTAGTGGTTTAAAACCAGACCTTTGAAAGGATCTTTGAATTTGAGAATTTGGAAGTTATGAAGAATATTTTGGATGTGATCTCAAACTGGATATGGAGTTTGGAGAATGGTACCATGGATATGGTGATAAGAAACAAAAGATTGAGTTTCCAGATGGATGATCTCATTAGAATGGAGGAAGTAAAGCACAACCACCCACACATCAAAAATGTGGGAAGAAGCATCATGGGAACTACCTCAAGGGGGGGGGGATGATTCAAGTGTGGGAGAGAATGCCACCAAGCTCATGAATTTCAAAAGGACATGAGGAAGCAGGATAATGTGGTGGAGGAAAGGAGAGAACCACCCATGTTCCAATACTAGAACTATAGGGAGAAACTAAACTATGCAAGCCAGTGCACTAAACCTTGATTCCTCAAGGGTAATCAGCATCAATAGATACCAAATCTAAAGGGAAAGGAATGGTTTATTCCATCACTACTGCTAAAGTGGAGAAAGAAAACGAAGTTATACAAGGTACACTTTATATTCACTCAAGAAATGAAAATACTTATTTTATTTTTCTTTTATGCATTCCATTATATCATGAAAGTTTTCTAGAATATTTAATAGAATCCCCAAAACTATAAAGTAGATATATTTTTAAAAAGACCATGTTCTGCAATCATTAAAACCCAAGTCTTGGACTCTTATCTTGTTGGCGTATGTGGGAATATTATCCAATAAAATATCACAATTCTTCCCTTGGTGGAATTAGATTCTATAATGAAGATGGATTATCTCTCTTTATATATAGGAGACTTCAAATTTTTTGAAATGGAAATAGATTTTCATATTATGAACCATAACATGATCCTATACAAATGCATGGAAGATCAAGAATCTCCTTTGGAAAATCCTTTAATGGTTTTGGTGTTGATTCCCTATGAATAAAAATACCTCTCTCAAATGGTTGAGTCAACGGAAAGTTTCAAGCTAGTGGAAATTCCCATCATGAGGGAATACATTGATGTATTTCTTGAAGAGTTACCCAAAATTCCCCTAGATAGTGAGGTAGAGTTGTCAATATAACTCATACCCAGAGATACTCTTATCTCAAAGTGTCCCAATAGGATGGATCCTATCTAACTTAAGGATTTAAATAAGCAGCTACAAGAGAATTTGGACAAAGGGTTCATATTCCCTAGTGTATCAACTTTGTGTGTGCCATTTCTCTTTGACATTAAGAATAATGGATCAATGAAACTCTGTATTGATTATCATTTACTCAACAAGATCACTATAAAAAAAGTATCATTTTAAAAGTATTGATGACTTGTTCAATCAGTTACGAGGAGCTCAGTACTTCTCATAGGTGGATCTTCATTCTGGATATCATCAGCTAAAGTTGAAGAAGGAATATATTCATAAGACTTACATCCATACATGCTATGGGCACTATAATGTTTTGGTAATTCCCTTCAGACTTAATAATTCCCATACAATCTTCATGGATTTTATGTATAAATATTTATACATTACCTCAAAAAATTTGTGTTATTTTTTTTGATGATATTCTCATCTACTCTTAAATAAAGGTGGAACATGAAGAATATCTAAGGATTATGTTGGAGACATTGAGAAAGGATAAGTTGTACACCAAGTTCATCAAGTGCAACTTTTAGATACAAAAAGTCTCATTCTTGGGACATGTGATCACAAGTGAGGGAATTTATATATACCCTTAAAAAGGAAAGGAAATTGAGGAATGACCCAAACTCTCTAGTGTAATAGAAATCAACAGCTTTCTTAGATTAGCAGTGCACTATCAATTTTTTGTGAGAAATTTCTTACTATTGTTGAGCCCGGTAACTAAGTTAACTAGTAAAGAGGTAAAGTATTTCTATGTGGAAGAATGTGAGTAAAGGTTCAAGGAGATAAATAAGAGGTTGATAGTTTCACATGTACTCACATTAACAAAAAGTGGAGATGGTTTTGTGATATATAATTATTCTTCAAATAAATACTTGAGTTGTATACTCATGAAAAATAATAATGTTATATCTTATGCCTTTGGGATGTTTAAGATCCCTGAGAATAACTACTAGACACATGATCTAGAGTTAGTGGATGTGAATTTGTCCTTGAAAATCATACAGCACTACCTCTATGGTGATAAGTGTGACATATATACCAATCATAAGAGATTAAAGTATATATTCACACAAAAGGATATCAACATGCATCAAATGGGATGGTTAGAGCTAATCAAGGACCATGATTTCTATATTTACTATCGTCTTGGAAAGTAAACTATGGTAGATGATTCTCTTAGAAGAAATTAACCTGCTACTCTATTCATGTTGTGGATTGAGAAAGACTCTATCTTCTTGCATATGGAAAGAATATATTTGGAAATCATAATGGTAGGGAATACATCCTACCTTTCCCAATGATTTCCAAACCATCTATCCAAGAGGATATTAAGGAGGAAAAAAGGGATGATCCAAAGTTACAAAATAGGTAAATGAAGTAAAGTAATGGAATCTACAAGAGTTCTATATCGATGATAATGATGTTATTCAATTTGGAATGAGGATCCATGTTCCTTAATCACTTGGGATAGAGAAGGACCTATTGGATAATGCACATAGTTCAACTTTATCTATCCGTCCTTGGAGTATCGAGATGTACCATGATCTCCGAGAACACTTTGGGTGGGACCACATGAAGAAGGATATTACTGAGTATATCTAAAGGTGCTTGATATATCTGCAAGTTAAATCCAAGAAATATAAGTCCAAAGTGATGATGAAACCATTGTCTATACCCATGTAGAAATTGGATAATTTTACTATATACTTTTTCACAAGTCTCCCAAATACATCTAAAGGAAATAATGCGTTATGGGTTATTGTGGACTGAATCACTATGATTTTCTAATTTATTGATATTCGGGAAGATCTCTCACATGTACAACTTGATAAGATATATGTGAAAGAAGTGGTGAGACTATATGGGTTTACACTCTTTATTGTCTTTGATTGTGACCCTAGGTTCACATCAAAATTATAGAGGATTCTTCAAAATTCTTTGAGTACTGAATTAAATATCATCACAACCTACCACCACCAAATTGATATCCAATATTAAAGGACTATTTATATGCTCGAATAAATTCTAAGAGAATTATCTTTATAATTAAAAGCTTTATGGGATCATTATCTCTCATTGGTTGAGTTCTCATACAACAATAGCTTCCAATCGAGTATTATGATGGCTCCATATGAAGCTCTGCATGGGGAGTGACGTTGAACTCCAACTTATTGGTATGAAGTTGGGGAAAGAAAGTTACTTGGGCCTAATCTTGTACAATAGATGATAGATAAGGATCAATTCAACCAGAAATATATCAAAGAAGGTCAGATTTGGAAAAAGAGATATGATGACAACCATCGAAGGGTCTTTGATTTCCATATTAGAGATAAATTCATCCTTCGAATAATCATTGTGGAAGAGAATCATGCTGTTTAGAAAGAAAGGGAAGCTAATAACAAGGTACATTGAACCATTTGATATCCTTGATTGAATAGGATCTATGGAGTATAGGATTTCACTTCTACCAAATATGGATCAAGTTCATTTTGTGTTCCATGTATCACTACTAAGGAAGTACATATCAGATCCCTCATATGTACTAAACTCAGATGTGGTATAACTAAAAGACGATCTCTCTTATGAGGAGCATCCAATGAAGATAATCGACTAGAGAGATAAGGTTATACTCAGGAGGAAAACCCACCTTATCAAAGTGTTGTTGAGGAACCATAAGTATGAAGAAGTAACTTCGGAAGTAGAGGAGGCAATGAAGGTGAAGTACCCTCACCTGTTTATGTAAAATGAAATTTCAAGGACAACATTTCAAAAGGGGGGGGAAAATGTAACAACCCAAAAATTTATCAATGTAATTTTCCCTTATTATAGTACTTTCATATAATATAAATCACATATATAATATAATAAAAACTTTATAAATGAATATTTAATGGAATAAGAAGTATTTCTAGAAGTTAAAGAACCAATACCGATGAAATAAAAATCTGAACTTAGGAATAGTAATATGATCCTTATGAATAGTAAACCAGACAAATGAATAGTATCCTCATACATGAAAGTATAAATAAAATTTAGGCATCATATAAATTAAAGTATGGTATAACTATATCATAGTCTAAGTAAACAAGTGTTTTAAAAATTATTGATTATGAGTTGGCATTTTTGTAAGTTGTAAATATTTAATTACAATTTTATGACTAATTTAATAATTAATAATAAAACTTATTTACATAAAATTTATTCAAAAACTAATATTTTTATGTATTATTATTTTAAGATAATTTTATGAGACCCTATGTAAATTTTCAATGTTTTATAAAAACAATTATAATTTTAAAATCTATATTTTCCATGTAAAAGATGATTTTAATTAAAAATTAAATTAATCATATATAGGAAATTATTTCCATAAAAGGGAGTTCATTTTTTAATTCTACACATCGAAAAAATTCTTTGGGTGATTTTTTTTGAATTTTTCTGATATACTTGAATTTTTATGAATAGTAAAATACGATAATTTTTTATAAATGCTAAATACATGAATTTTTGAGTCATTGTTGTTGTAATGTTATTGTAAAAACCTTAATCTAGAACCATCCTTCATTATTTTAATATATTTAGAGATTATAATAAAATTTTCATAGTATTTTGACAAAATAATAAACTATTGAATATAATAATGAGAAAACATCCCTCTCCTCCACTATAAATACCACCCATCATCCCATCTTCTAATCACACCTTACAACCATTGAGACTTGTCCAAATTCTACCCAAACATCTACCCAAGCCTCTATCCCATGTACAGGAGCTCTTGGTCTCATCAAAAGACCAAAACCTTTTCCCTAAGGTAGTTATCAAGGAGGATAAATCCAAGAGGTAGAATCATCATCCTTTTTCATTTAATTTCTTTTCAATTTCTTTTCTTATATTATCTTATCCCAACCTTATATTATACAAATGGAATCATAGATCTAGTATGTTTGATATACTAGTATTATGTCTTGTTAATGGAAGATATGTCATTAAAATCCTCTGTCTCTCTCTTTTATTTTAAGAATGAAATAATCGCCTATGATATGTCAATTTATTGACATCGGGGATGATGCACATGAAATTTCATTTCACAACTTAAAGGATATTAATAAAACCATTAAATGTTTTAAATATATTTTAATATTCATTTTATAACCCTTTTTTTGTTCTATAACTAATTTATTTATATAATAATAAATACGACAAAATGAGTTATTTGCGATCGAAAAAACTTCAAAAATTAACCTAAAATGAAGATCATGAACTTTTATCTAATGATTCATCCTCATTCCATAAAACAAAATTATTTGTAAGATAATTGAAACTTCTTTAATTAAATTAATAAAAAATAATAAAAGTTCTTTATATTTATCCACATTTTATACGAACTTCCATTCAAATATATAAGTAAATCAATTATGAAAACCATGAAAATGATTTCTCCCGAACAATGAAATTAGACTCTATAACTCATCTAAAAGGAAATAAAAAAACATAATGAAACCATAATGAAACAAATTCATGTATAAAAGTTTTTTAAATTTTCAATCAATGGATCTAATGTGATTATACAAGTCATTAAAGTAAAGAAACCATTCAGACATAAGGTAAAGGGAATTATCAAACCCAACTCTCTTTCTTTGGGTTTTCCCTATTTCACCATATATTATTTGTGTATATTTCATAGATATTTTTTCCTCATAATTATATTAACTTTTCTGGGAGATACATTATTTCTACTTGATTTTATGGGAAACACAATTCTTTCTAAAAGAACTCTTCTTTGAAAAAACACACCTTTCACTTCTCGAGATCATTTCTTCTTCACTTTTTTATATCAAGTATGTTATTCCCTCTTTAATTTAGGAGCCCAAAGTTTATGAATTTATTATTATTAAATTAAACCCATTCCTTTACATGTATTATTTTATGTTCAAAATTTATATATGTTCTATGTGTCATGCATGATAATGTAAATGTTGTGATTTGACAGGTCCATTCAGAATTATATAGTGAAATGTAAATGAAATGATGTGATGGGTGAACCCATAATTATATAGAGATATAGATAATTGGGTAATGTAATTTATCTTTTTGAATATTTAAATATTTGTGAACATGATTCTATATTTGTTCACAACTATTTGTGGTAGTTGACCACTAAGGCATGATGTTTCATTTTTATGCATTGCCACATTCCTGGCCTTTATCTAATGCTTCCTATCAGGATTATGATCCTATTCCAATATTAGGATAGTAATTATGGTAACCCATGTTATATTTTTTATGTTATTATCTATCCTCATACTGGGGTTTTAGCTCACCAATTTTTGATGTGTATCCTCAGGTGACTACTTTTAGTAAGGATAATTAAAGGGCCGATAAGAAGCTAGAGAAGGAGTTAAATAATTTTTTATGTTTTATTTTTTAAATTTTATATGTGGTCCTAATTTCCCGAGACCCCAAATTTTTGGATCTTATTCATATAATGCTTTTATATTTTTTATCATTAAAATTATGTAATAGTAATGTCATAAAAAAGAAGAGTTGCCATAGTTTTTTTTTGTTAAATATTCCCACTAAAGAAAATATGGGTTAGTTTCAAAACTAAAAGGATTTTGTGAATATTATCACAATATTATGTAGAGAATATAGTGTTTAAGAGGACAATGTTTGTGTATTTAGAATTAGATAATTCTAAAGAAAATAAATAAAGTATTATTTCATTCAAAAATAAAACTAAATTTCACTTTTTATATTATAAGTTTTAGGGTATTTGGGTTAAATATAAATTTAATTTGTCACATTAGTTAAAAAATATCTCAAGGAAAAAGTTTTATATGAATTATTCCATGAATCATGATGATCTATAAAAAATTTTAAGCGGAAAGTAGAAGTCATTAACATTGTGAAATTTCTTTTAGAGTTGAGGAGTTTGATATGATTAACGAGTTGAACATTAGGAATATTATTCCTAAATGTCACCATTATTAAAAATAGATTAATTTATAGAGTTTAATCGCTAAAGGTTTTAATTGGAGGGTTTTATAAAATGGTCACATAAAGAAGTGTCGGTAACTATATAATGATTTAGTGAGTTTAACAAACCCCTAAAAGTGAAACAAACATATGGATAATATGGAATTATATCATATAAGATATGTTAGATATATTATTATTTATTTATTTTAAGTATTATTAAAATGTTTTATGACTAAAAAATAAACCATGTTATATAAAATAAAATATTTACTTTATTATTCTTTCATGTTAGATAGAAATTTTAATATATTGTTATACATCTCATGAAGTGTAATTATAATTCACCTCTCAAAGTATGAATTTGAGTTATCCGTAAATAATTTTCATCATGGTGTATTAGTTCATGAAAAAATTATTAAGGTTAGTATGAGTATGATCCATTTATTAGGATAAAAAATTTTCTCACAAGGCATACAAAATGTTTTCTTCGCTAGATAACCTAGGAAGTATCATAGACTATCATACACAATGTATTTGATATAGTGAGGGTTAATGGTTCATATTCAGAGTTCCTACTACCCCAATAAGGTGAGATAACAATCATGAGAACCTTAATAATTTGATACCTCCTTGAGGATTATCTAATCGTGGGGTAAGTCAATATGAAGATGATCATGTTTTTAGTTGGAGCTCAACTGAGATGGGATTTTCTCCCTCATACGACAAGTTTTATATCTGATCCCTCAATTGATATCGATTGAGGAGGTATAAAACCATATCAATATAGTAAATATGAAATTATTATCAGTTTTTCTGAGGGGGATGTGATGTACTCATCCATAATAGTAACTGAAAAGTGGTATATTCATTAACCTGGTTTGTCTGTAGTTGAAGAATCGAGAACATATGAGTTGACTATATGAGATTGACATACTCAGTGCCCCATGGTCACTTTATGTGTTTGGAAATGGTATCACATGAAACTTATCTAACGAATATGATGTATCTTGTGGACATAGGTATAGAGATATATATTTTTAATTGATATCCTTATAGATCTTATTGTAGATTGAATTACCCAGATGCTTTACTAGAGGCTTCTATTTTGTTAAATTTATGGATTTGGTGATTCTTCATTATTTCAAATTTTAAAAATCTTAATGGATTTCATATTTATTTATTTATAACTAGAATGTGATCATGGAACTAGAAAAACCCAACAACTCTTATGTCCAAGGGGTTTGTTGGGAATGTTGTTGTAGTCCTTCTTTCTAGAGGTATATGGTCTCTTAGATGGTTCTTTGAGCAATGATTTGGAATGAATTTTGGATGAGATAGTGGGAGGTAACCCTTATCATACCTTTTTGGGTGGCTTCATACCTAACCTTGGAATCCCTTATTGATTTCAAATGTGTTACATGAATCCTTTCTATATCCCATTGTGAGATAGGTTACTGTTGTGCCAACATTTTCACATTTAACATGAATCAATGTAAATTTATGAATGTATCAATGATATCTTATATATGTGAATTTATATATTTATTAGTGGTTCTCTATCAGCGGTACCATTTTTATATACTAAATTTTATACATATTTGTTATTTTTTACTTAGTGATGGTTGTTTTATGGTTCTATGATTTAAAGATAGACCGTTGGGAGATATCATGTTTATCTCCATCAATGTAAGCGTAGGTTTTTGTTGTTGTTAGGGTTAGGACCAATAAAGGTGATTTCTATGTATTCTTATGAAATGAATCATAACTCACATAGTTCAGTACCACATAACGGGACATTATTACATTTTAAGATTTTATGTCAAGGACCATTACATGAAGTTTAATGTCATTTTATAAGGTATTATAGGTGAAAGATGCCTAATAATGGTTGGTGTGGGCCTTATGCATGATAATACATTTCTGATTAATATCAAAGGAAATATTTCTTAATGAGAATGGGTTGGGTTAGCTAGCAAGAGTATATCCCATGAGGTAACTCAGAGTGGATATAACCCAAGTGTGCATGGAATGAGGATTACTTAAAGAGGATATAGACGTCAGGGTGGGGGAATTATTTCATTAAGAATATATACCAATGTGAATAATCACATGGGAATATATCCTTAGATAAAGGGACATCTAGGCACGTGGGAATATAGCCAGTTGAGAGAAGGATATAGATGATCTCATGAGGGATATGGCCTATCGAGAATGGAATGGAGGATTCATGATATTGGGTTTGAACTTCAGAGAGGTGTCCATGGGTTAATTGAATGAGGATTACTTGAAAGGGAATATTGATCTCTTGGTGGGGGAATTAGATCATTAATAATATAGACCAATGTCAATAATCCCATGGGAATATAGCCATTGATAAAGGGATTTATTGGCTTGTGAGAATATATCCAGGTGAGAGAAGGATATAGATAAGCTCATGAGGGATATGGACTCATGAGAAATGAATGGAGGATTCCTGATGTTGGGTTTGAAACTTAGAGAGGTTTCTTGTGTATTCCACCCAGACAAGAATCCAATCCCACATAGTTTGGGGTGTATATTTCAAGGCCACATGATTTGACCATTCCATGAATTTTAATGTCATGCTATAAGGACATTGTCATATAGTTTAAGATCACGTTATTTTGATTTTTATGTTATAAAAGGTGTCCTAATAGAATATTTAGTCAGTTTTACATAATTGAGGATTCTCTAAGAATATATATTGAGGATGACACATAGGGAGGTGGTCCATTGGGGGTATGTCTCATTGGATGGAGAATAAATCCATAATTGAACTGAAATTTGGGAATTATACCTGAAAAGAATCACATCCTTTAATTTAATTTCTTGTTATTTAGACAAGGTGAGGTTTGGAGGTAGGATTAATATGGAATCCTATATTATGTACTTGAGGATTACTCAATTAAGGATTCACTTTTAGGACAGGGTTGTTAAATAGAGAAGTAATCCATCATTGAGTTGGGAGATACCACTCTAGTTTCTCCATAATAAGGGCTCCTTTTGTCAAGATAGTAAATTATTGTGATTCTTTAAAAAGTATTACATATTTTGGAGGAAATATCAAATAATTATTTTACTAATGGAAAACATGATTGAAGGGATACATCCTATTTCACATTTAAATATCATACATGTTAATTAGTTTTGGAAGGGGGTTTATTTTTTACTTCTTAGAGACTCCTTAAAAGAGGGGTGCCATAGTATAATCTGATAATCAGTACAGATGTATCTATGGATGAAAGTGTTTAGACACCTTAAATAAAGACAAAATGTAAAGTTGGAATGTGAATAATGGCTACCATTTATGGTAGTTATGTAATAAGAGGTGTCAAACCACACAAGAAATGAGTTTGGGGAGGGGACATCCCACATTGTAGGTGCACAAAGACTATTTCAACATAAAGACCCCATAGAGAAGGAAAAACCTCCAAGAAAATGCATGGTGGAGGGTTAATCCATTTAGTATGAATGATAAAGGGACTAATATGTTCATGATGCAAATTTGGAATATACAACAATATAGTTGGGTCATGGGGGAGATAAATTCACCTTATCTACACATGGAAAAAAAAGTCTAACATATTATGCAGGTGTGTGAAAGGCTAGCATGTATGAGGTCCATGTGAAGGGGGTGAGTTTTATCAATTAGTGCACAATAGGGTACTAATCACCTTGTAGGAGTGTGGGAGGAATGGGTCTATGGGGTAGTACCCATTACATAAAAGCCCATGCATTGGGCTTAATCACAAGACATCATGGAGGGAGTTATTTTGAAGTTTGAGGTTCAACTATGAAATTTTTCTAGGAATTACTCTCAATATCTTTATTTCACCTCCTAAAATAGAACTGGTTATTTATAGGTATGTAGAAATTAAAACGTTTTACATGTTATACAACCAAGTAATAGATGGGTGTCTAATCACATAGTTAATATGTGCTAGTGGATTTTCATGCTAAGTAAGTGGCCACTTTGGCGAACATCTCAAAACTGAACAGTGGCCTAGTGAGCATAAATTTATTAGAGGATCTTATGGTTATATAAATACCACATAGTGGATGGAGTGTTTCTTAGTTGGGATTTCTTGGAATTACACATTTTATAGGAGGATGTATGGATTATGGATGATGCACAAGTAGTGGAAATCCATTTGGTGGTTCTACCTTAATTATGATAAGGGACTGGGAAACTATGTGGTGGTGTCCTCCCTTACCTAAATCCACAACTTCTAACCCTCCCAATTAGAATGGATTTTGAGAAGAAGGAAGAGGAATTCATTTTAAGGAATACAACAAATCTCACATTGATAACTGTATGTTCCACTTAGGGAAGTGTGCAGCTGGTGTAGAGGATGTGTGATGTGCATTTGAAAATTCACAACACCACCTATAATTAAGGTATCACCCCTATCATTTTTACCCATTTCTTCTTGAAAAACAATCTCTCAATGAAAAAATGATGTCTCGTTCACTAAACTATACTCACCTTCCTTGCGAGCTCATGATCTTCACAAGCTGAATAAGAGGCTTTGCACCTCAATATTAGTACCATGCCATTATCTTTGTTACTTAGTTATATTTATATGTATGTGTGGTCCCTGAGAAGAATTAAATCATTTACACATTTAAATCCACTTTTTTTTATCATTTTGTAGTTCTGAGCATCCACTGCTTCACCGTACACACTAGCCTTATACTAGGAGGATTTTTTAATCTTTTTGAGGTTTTCATGTGGTGTATGTGTTGTAACGATTTTATTTAAGATAGTTTTTCATTTGATAAAATTCAAATTATCATTTTTTTATCCCAATTTTTCATAAAATAACTTGTGAGAAACATAAGATTGCTTAAGCTATATCCATGAGGCAGGATTATCTAATTAAAAAATCTAATCCAAGAATCACTTCCAATCATAACTAATGGGATTATGGATTTAGTATTATCCTCTATCAGAAAGAAAAACCTTATATGGTTTCAAATCATTAATTTATGCCTCGATTCCTTAACTGTTTGATGATAATATTCCTCTTCACTGGATAAATAATTACCGGTAGCTGCTTTGGACCATCATATCAATGGTTGAATTTTACATCAAGGTGATTAATCAGCATTCGTGTTATATATCAGGGTATAACCCCATAAATTTAGAAGAGTATCCACAAAAAATTGATCCACCAGTGCACTATTATGGGTCGATCTTGAGGAATTCAACATCGAGTAAGAGACTAGGTTTCTTGACCCACTAGGACCTCTAATCCATAGGGGAATTTTACAAATAATGGGGCTCAAATTTTTTGTTGTGTTGGTTCTATAAGGAGTTTAAAGAGAGATTATGTTTGTGGCCTTGAATAAAGCTATCTCGGTTTCTTGTACTTTTTCCCATTAAAATCAATGTCTGGTCCCAAAAATTATCAGCATGTGGAGTCTAGATGCCAATACCTTTCATATTTTGCATGGAGAAGTAGGAATTATCCATTAGGATGTAAAGATTAATAGAGAGGCTCTGATATTCAGGAACATATACAATGTGTTTCTCCCTCCATCCTATTCATGAGAAGATTCCAATAAGAACCCACCACTTGTTGAGGAGTTTCTAAACATAGAAAATGTGTTTTTGGAGAAACAATCCATCCAAAAATAGAATTACCTTTTTTGAGAATGAATGGATTTGTTTATCAAAATGACTAGGTAGGGGATAGAACATAAGAGGCCCCAAACATTAACAATTCATTAGAAGCGTGAAGAATAGTTACAAAGGGAAGGACCAATTTAGAAAAGTGAGACCATTCACATATCTATAAGGATGGGTTATAGCCAATTTTAGTGGTTATGAATTTGTTAACACTCAAGAGATTCATGGGGTCAGGTTTATTCCATAAATCTTGATTATCAATGGAGTAAGGTCAATTTTATAAAAATAATGTGGTGTGAAAGATAAGATAAATCAACATGG
Source organism: Viscum album (assembly GCA_963277665.1). Taxonomy (NCBI): domain Eukaryota; kingdom Viridiplantae; phylum Streptophyta; class Magnoliopsida; order Santalales; family Viscaceae; genus Viscum; species Viscum album. The sequence goes on from OY728157.1 coordinate 1,783,998,505, forward strand.
TATGCATATGTATATTTTTTACCCCTACCACTAGTACTATAACTAACAATGAAATCAGGAACCTTGAGGTGCATGCTTATCTTATATCCCTACAATAGTTCATCCTAGAATATAAGATCGATGGGAAGGTCATCAATGAGGGTTATATAACCTATAGGTTTAAAAGGTAGTTTAACTAGATCTATAAAAAGTATATATCCCCTTCATCCACTATATAGTCCAAAAATATATATGATGGTGGGGAGACAATTTTTTTCAATGTTGACATGGGAAGAAACCGGAGTACAAGTTACTTTTCCTCCCTATTATGGAATCAAGGGGCTTATAAGTGATTATGTCGAAGCCCAGATCTACTCAAATCCTGATAGGAAACTAGAAAAGATGGTTCCCAAATGCAAGGAACTATTTTCTATCTATATTGAAGATGAATATGATCCAATGGAAAAGAAAAAAGAGCCTAGAAGGACATAATGTTTTTGGAAGATAATTTAATAGCACACTATGAATGAATAGGATCCTAAGAAAAAAGACACTTATAAGAGGCCTAAATCATTCCATATTCAAAAGAGTCAAGTGAAGTAAGTATCTTCTTCATCATTATGGGTTGAAGTGGTTTTTCATCCCCTATTCCAACTTAAACCAAATATCTGAATACTTAGAGAGAGTGGTATACATTTGGGAAATCCAAATCTTTCAAATTAGTATGGGACTTTTTTCTTATGTATGGACATTATTCTATTTAAATTTGGATAGATCTCAATTATTTATGACACTTATTATCAAGATGTTCCACATGAATCCAAAGCTCATATAAGGGATCTTGATGTTGATATCCATTTTATAAAGGATATACCCTTTTATTCATACCATTTGTATATACCATGAGTTCTTTGGGTGGGTGATGAGGGTGATGACCACAACCATGAGTTATCCCATGAAGAAGTAATAAGGACACATTTATTCTAATAATCTATTCAGAATTTAAATTCATCATAACATTTTCTTATTCCTTTTTATTTTATAATTTTTAGAAGAAGATCCATCTCCCATCATGTCATTAGTATACACTACTGGGGATGCCATGGATATCTCATGCACCTTTTCAAATGTCATAGCTGATAGAGGAGGAGGATACCCAGACCTAATAGTGCACATTCATGTTTTTATCTCCCACTAGAAAGAATTTTTTTAATTTTGAAGTGCACGGTGTTGCATTTGTTGTCAATGAGGTATGTTGTTGTCATGGAATGAATGGATGTCAAGGAATGTCAAGATGTGAATGAAAAAGGTTGTGATGGTGATGGTGATGAATGGAGAATGGCCATGGTACTAAGATGCATGTCACTTAGGAGATTCACTAAGTGACAGAGGAGATGATGGTTGAAACATTCTCTAGTAATATCAGACGATTGTAGAACTGTTCTTAATGTTTCAATACTTGTATCAAGATGATAATAAGTTACACCACTTGAAGAATGGATGATTATGGAGCATCATCATTATATCTGACGATTGTTGAGCTGCTCTTTAAGTTCAAAGAACTTGTATCAACTGGATACAATGTCACAACAAGCTCTAGAAGGCCATGCATTGTTAAGACAATCCATGAGGAAGTAAATAGGATCCATCCACAACTTCTAAGTGGATGAAGTGGATTAATAAAGTCCATGCACTAACACTTAGTGGATGTGAATGTGAAGAAGATCCAATTGTTCTCTGATTTGATCAATGAAGCTCATTGGAGATTTTCTGTGATTCAGGAGCTCGGTTGATGAAGAACCTTCAAGAATTTCCATTCCTAAGTGATAAATAAATTTTTAAGAGAATTGGAGGAATTCTTAAGAAGAAGAGAAGAGAAGAAATGAAGAAGGGAGAATGGATTAGAGGAAGATGTGGCATTTGGCATTTACACTTGGGTTACTTTGGTTTTATACAAAGTCCCTAATTCCCTAACTCTAGCAAAAATTAAGCCACCAAGGGCCAGCCTTAAGGGTTCAACCCAAGGCACATGTGGGACTAAGTCACCACGCCCAAGGGGATCCCATGGGGCCAGCCCAAGAGGAGGTCGGGGCCGTGTATAAGCCCCGGGCCACGCAGGGGATCAGGCCTGCGCAGCAGGGGCGCGAGGAGCGCGCCCGTGACAAGCATAGTGGGCGCCAGTGGCGCGCCCGAGTGGCAGGAGTGGGCGCAAGAGCGCGCCCGCAGAGAGAACACGGTTCGGGGCGGCACCGTGGAGGGAGAAGATTCAATTGCGGTGAAGGGGGGAGCGCGAGGTTGATAAGCCGCGGAAAAACCGCGCTCCGTTTCGATGTGGGACGCGGAAAAATCTCCAGGAGCGGATCCTGGCCGCACGATTGATCGCGCGCCAGATCTCGGCCGCACATCTCATCGCGCAGCTCCCATTCTGATCGCGGCCGTCCAAAGAGCTGATCTGACGGCTCCGAGGCGTCTCCTTCCTCGAGCTCAGCCGAAGGCCACCCGCGTGCCTCCGTCGAACCAGGAGCAACCCGAGAGATGTTTTCGATCTCCTGGACACCTCCGATCGAAGTAAAGCGTCCATTGGGTTCGTCTCGACCTAACGAACACGATCATGCAAGAAAATAGGCATGCATGCAATGTTTGGGAGATTTTGAACAAGGCCGAGGCAAAACTAAGTTTCCGAGGCTTCGGTGAGTTCGTGTTTTGCATGGGATAGAAGAGACGAAGGCTGTGCATGTGTTCTAAGTCGCATGCACGTGGAGGAAAAAAACAAAAAGAAAAGTACCCGCGTGTGAAACAGAGGAAGATATCAATATTTGAAAAATCTTGAAATACCCGAAAACTTCGGGGATTCAAAGATTGTATCACGCGGATGTTTTGAGGATTCCTCTGCCTATAAAAGGAGAGCCCGGGGCGATGGTTTAGCTTGCTGAAAATTTGAAGAGTGTCCCGCGAGCACCCTGTGCTTTGCAAAGCTTTGAGCCCCGCGCATCCCACTTGCACAACATTTTGTTCCGGAGCCACCTGAGGCTTTGAAGGTGTTCCCTGCGTGTATCCCTTGCGCGACAGGAAGAGCCCTCACTGCCAGTGAACTTGCGCGGCAGGAGGAGCTTTGCGCAGCCAAGGTGTTTCACGGCATGCCCCCCCCCCCCCCCCCCCGCGGCCAGTGCACCTTGCACGCCCTTGTGCACCAAGGACCTTGCGCGCCTGGTTGCACCAAGTGCACCTACGCGGCAGTGGGAGAAGAAGAGGTGGCCTCTTGTACCCATTGGACTTGCGAGCCCCTTTTTTAGACAGGAGAAGCTACACGAGGCAGTAGGGGTTCGGGTTGTGTGTGCAAGACAAGTGGAAGTTCCTTTGGCTAAGTGTGTGCACAAAGAAGGAATTGGCCGAGGCTTGCACAAAGAACTACACCAAGATTTGTGTGTTTCCATAAGGAGGAAGAATACACCAAGTAGTATGTGCAAAGTGAACAAGAAGGCCGAGGCCATACCTTGTGTGTGTGCCAAATTGAAGAACACACTTTGTGTGTGCATTTGAGAAAGAGGCCATAGCCAAGTGTGTGCAAGAATAGAGGAGTAGGCCAAGCTTAAGTGTGTGCAAAACGTGGAACAAGTTGTGTGTGAAAAACAAGCGAAGGCTGAACCTTAGTGTGTGCCTAAGTGGTGTGTACACACTAAGAAGGAGAAGAAGAAGGAGACTCTCACACTAGAGTATAACACACTTTTAAGTGTGTAACCAAATTGAATAAAGTGTGTGAAGTTTGAGAAGGTGTGTGTGCTTAATAAGAATACACCCTTTGTGGGTTTATCACACCAAGACAAGAAAGAGGGGAGTGCATGCATGCATGCACGTGCACACGTAAACAGTGCCAAATCAGTGGTGTGCATTTGAGTAGTCCAAGACCAGTGGTTCTTGAAGAAATTGAGAAGTCATGCAATCAGTGCATGAGGATGCAGAGATTCCATGCACTCAGTGCATGAAGTTGAACTGAACTGAGACTGGACCAGACTGAAGTTAAAGACATCAATTGTCTGAGTATTCAGTAATTGGAGAGAAGCCAGGTCATCCTGAGGAAGGAGATAAAGCCTGAGCTAGACGAGAAGCCCTGATCAACCACAAGTGATCAGAAGAGAAGAGCAAGGCCAGCAGCCTTTATCCCAGGCTTCTGAAGATACTTGAAGAGCTGAACAAGAAGAAGAGCTACTCATGTGACTCGAGGAGCTTGGAGAATCCCCCTGTGAGACTCAGGGTGGAAGAAGTCTTCAGTGAGATTCTGGAGCAGGCCAGTGGGACTCTGGTAACACTGTGGGACGCAGTATAAAGACCCTCCTGTGGGACTCAGGAGAGATACAGTGGGATGCTGTATCGACAATTGTAATACTAACCGATTATAATGGAGAAACCATGTTGGGGCGTATAACCAACATGGCAAGGACGTAAGCCTTTGGTGCCGAACCTTGTAAATCCTTGTGTCCTGTACCTTTACATTTACTGCATCACTCGAGGAAAGGCTGAGAGATACAAGAAGAGTGGATCGAGGCTTTAACCAGCCATAGAGGTTTAATTGATAAGGAATCAATTAGTAAAAAGTTTTAAGGGATCACTGATTCACCCCCTCCCCCTCTCAGTGATTCACACTGATTTGGGCACTTCAATTGGTATCAGAGTGAAGGTTACCTCTAAAAGATCCAAGAGAGTCTTTATGAAGTGCAGATTTGAGGAAATGAGCGACCAGCCTCAAATGGAGATATCTTCCAAGACTCAGAAAAATAGAAAGAAGAAACAGGCCAAGAAGATGAAGAAAGCCTGTCCTAGCTGTGATGAAGTTGGAACAATGAAATATCTTCAAAGTGCAATCGAATATCTTCAGAAGACAGTCCCCAAGGAAGTGGCAATGTGTATAGCTACAGGCATCCTTGATCTTCAAGAAGAAAAATTACAGCTAGAAGAAGAAGACAATACAATGGAAGATCAGTTGGCTAAAAGGGTTGGCATAACCAACACTCTCAGAAAGCTGGTGAAGGCTAAAGATGAAACAATATCTCTTTGAAATGAAAGATATGAAGACACTACTGAAGAATTTCAAAGAAGCCTTTCTGAGAAAGAATTCTTTAAGACTGTGATCAAAGAAGTTTTCCATGCACAGGAAAAATTGCACAGAGTTTCAATGGTTTTCAAAGATGCTCAACTAGAAGACAAAGTCAAAAGGGTGAAGGAGCTGGACAATTCATTATTGGAAATAAAAAGGGTGCATGAAGACCAGATAAAGCAGCTGGAAGAGAAATGGGAAGGAAGGCTAAGAACAATTGGGGATGAGAAGAACTCCCTCAATATGAAATGCTTAGAACTGGAGGTGATATTGAAAAATCAGCAATCACCCAAAGCCAAAGCCTCCCAGTCAGCTGAAAGGAGAAATTTTGCTACTCAAGTATGCTTTGAGAAGGATGATTCTAAAAGAAAGACATCCTCTAATGAAAGGGAAACATCTTCTAAAAAGAAGGTACCATCCATCCCATCTTGCACTAATGCTTCTAATTGTGTTTCCACAAAAAGTGCAGGATGGAAGAATAATTCCAAACAAGTATGGATGAAGACAATTAAGAAAGAAAGCTCTCCTGAAGCAGCACAACAATTCAAGACAAGTACCCTACAATCAGAAGGAATAAAAAAGTCAAGATTTGTGGGTCAATGTTGGTGTTGTAACAAGTATGGGCATTGTGCAAAGGATTGTTGGTACAATCCACTGAATGCCAAAGCACAGAGGAAGCCCATGCCTAGGGGGAGGAAGCCAGAAGAAAAGAAGCAGCATCCACAGGTCCAGAGACATCTGTTTACTGCAAATAGATTTGGATTACTTGACAACATCTGGGATGATTGCAAAAGTGGTCAAAAAGATACATGTCAATCTCCAACTGTATCCAGAGCTCAAAAGAAGAAAAGATCACAGAACCTGGCTCAGAAAGAATCCTTGGGAAGAAAGCAGAAGAAAGCTGAAGATGCTCCCAAGAAGATTATGAAAAAGGAAGAGAAGACCTTGGAGTCTAAATCCAAGAAGGGTGATGCATCCAGAAGGACCACCAAGAAGAAATTCTTCTACTGTGGAAAGAAAGGAAATATCATGGATCTTTGTAAAGAAGCCATGAAATTCAATAGAGTCAGACTGGACTCAAACAGACGATCAATCCAAAAGAAGCATAAGGGATTGATTGAAAACAATCTGCCTAAGAAAGGTAGCTTTAAAGCATCAAAAGAACCATGTGGAACTTCCAGAACTGAGGCCACACTTCCAGCTGACTTACTAGTCATATGGCCTAATCAGTTGCAACTTGCCAAAGATCTGCATAGAGCTGAAGATGAAGTTCTGGCAATTGCTAAGGCAAAAGGGAAGAAGAAGATTTCACATGAAGATGTGTTGAGATCCACACCAGCACAAACATCATTGAAGATCAAATGTGCAAGTGTGAAGAATGGTGAAAATGGGACATCTCGGTTGAGAGAATCTTCTCAACCTTGTTGTTCACATTGATGAACCAACGAGGTTCCATATTATTCCCTAATCACTTGAATTTACATGTGCTAACATTGCAGGGAATTGAAGATGATGATCATTCTCAACTGGAGGATGGTTTGGAAAGAATGGAGTTCACCCCTTGAGGGGGAGCCAATCTGGAGAAGATGGTATTCTAAGATTTAATACCATCTTGAGAAAAGTTGAAGGTATTCCAATCATACTTTCATCCCTTGTTTCTTAATTGTATTCATCATGACAATTAAGGGGGAGTATTGATTGAAGGCAAATGGTTGAAAGGGGGAGCTTTATCTTTGCACCTGAACTTTCTAATGAGTTTTGTGAAGTTGTGCAGGATTTAGCAAATTCATTGTTATATCTGAAAGATTTCAAGCCCCTTGAAGCATGATCTCACATGTATAGTGAATGTTGGACAGCATTGAGTACCTTGGTTACATCACTCTTGTTTTCTACACTGGGTTAGCCCAAGTAGACTTAGAGATGATTTACTAAAGGTTATTTGCTAAAGAGAACATGTGACATCATCCCTCTCTTAGTGCTTTTCAATAAGATGCTATTCGAAGGGAGGAAGAGATATTTTTTTTAAGAGAACCACACCACACCTTTGCATTTGATTGCCAATAAGGGGGAGAAAATATTGGCACACATATTGACCCATTCATATGTGCTGAAGAAGTGTATTGAAAACAAATACAAAGGGGGAGATTGAAGTGCACGGTGTTGCATTTGTTGTCAATGAGGTATGTTGTTGTCATGGAATGAATGGATGTCAAGGAATGTCAAGATGTGAATGACAAAGGTTGTGATGGTGATGGTGATGAATGGAGAATGGCCATGGTACTAAGATGCATGTCACTTATGATATTCACTAAGTGACATAGGAGATGATGGTTGAAACATTCTCTAGTAATATCAGACGATTGTAGAACTGTTCTTAATGTTTCAATACTTGTATCAAGATGATACTAAGTTACACCACTTGAAGAATGGATGATGATGGAGCATCATCATTATATCTGACGATTGTTGAGCTGCTCTTTAAGTTCAAAGAACTTGTATCAACTGGATACAATGTCACAACAAGCTCTAGAAGGCCATGCATTGTTAAGACAATACATGAGGAAGTAAATGGGATCCATCCACAACTTCTAAGTGGATGAAGTGGATAAATAAAGTCCATGCACTAACACTTAGTGCATGTGAATGTGAAGAAGATCCAATTGATCTCTGATTTGATCAATGAAGCTCATTGGAGATTTACTGTGATTCAGGAGCTCATTTGATGAAGAACCTTCAAGAATTTCCATTCCTAAGTGATAAATAAATGTTGAAGAGAATTGGAGGAATTCTTAAGAAGAGAAGAGAAGAAATGAAGAAGGGAGAATGGATTAGAGGAAGATGTGGCATTTGGCATTTACACTTGGGTTACTTTGTTTTTATACAAAGTCCCTAAGTCCCTAACTCTAGCAAAAATTAAGCCACCAAGGGCCAGCCTTAAGGGTTCAACCCAAGGCACATGTGGGACTAAGTCACCACGCCCAAGGGGATCCCATGGGGCCAGCCCAAGAGGAGGTCGGGGCCGTGTATAGCCCCGGGCCACGCAGGGGATCAGGCCTGCGCAGCAGGGGCACGAGGAGCGCGCCCGTGACAAGCATAGTGGGTGCCAGTGGCCCGCCCGAGTGGCAGGAGTGGGCGCAAGAGCGCGCCCGCAGAGAGAACACGGTGTGGGGAGGCACCGTGGAGGGAGAAGATTCAATTCCGGTGAAGGGGGGATCACGAGGTTGATAAGCCGCGGAAAAACCGCGCTCCGTTTCGATGTGGGACGCGGAAAAATCTCCAGGAGCGGATCTTGGCCGCACGATGGATCGCGCGCCAGATCTCGGCCGCACATCTCATCGCGCCGCTCCCATTCTGATCGTGGTCGTCCAAAGAGCTGATCCGACGGCTCCGAGGCGTCTCCTTCCTCAAGCTCAGCCGAAGGCCACCCGCGTGCCTCCGTCGAACCAGGAACAACCCGAGAGATGTTTTCGAGCTCCTGGCCACCTCCGATCGAAGTAAAGTGTCCATTGGGTTCGTCTCGACGTAACGAACACGATCATGCAAGAAAATAGACATGCATGCAATGTTTGGGAGATTTTGAACAAGGCCGAGGCAAAACTAAGTTGTCGAGGCTTCGGTGAGTTCGTGTTTTGCATGGGATAGAAGAGACGAAGGCCGTGCATGCGTTCTAAGTCGCATGCACGTGGAGAAAAAAAACAAAAAGAAAAGTACCCGCGTGTGAAACAGAGGAAGATATCAAGATTTGAAAAATCTTGAAATACCCGAAAACTTCGAGGATTCAAAGATTGTATCACGCGGATGTTTTGAGGATTCCTCTGCCTATAAAAGGATAGCCCGAGGCGATGGTTTAGCTTACTGACAATTTGAAAAGTGTCCCGTGAGCACCCTGTGCTTTGCGAAGCTTTGAGCCCCGCGCATCCCACTTGCGCGGCAGTTTGTTCCGGAGCCACCTGAGGCTTTGAAGGTGTTTCCTGCGCGCATCCCTTGCGCGACAGGAAGAGCCCTCACTGCCAGCGAACTTGCGCGGTAGGAGGAGCTTTGCACAGCCAAGGTGTTTCACGGCTTCCGCCCCCCCGCGGCCAGTGCACCTTGCACGCCCTTGTGCACCAAGGACCTTGCGCGCCTGGTTGCACCAAGTGCACCTACGCGGCAGTGGGAGAAGAAGAGGTGGCCGCTTGTACCCATTGGACTTGTGAGCCCCTTTTTGAGACAGGAGAAGCTACACGAGGTAGTAGGGGTTCGGGTTGTGTGTGCAAGACAAGTGGAAGTGCCTTTGGCTAAGTGTGTGCACAAAGAAGGAATTGGCCGAGGCTTGCACAAAGAACTACACCAAGATTTGTGTGTGTGCATAAGGAGGAAGAATACACCAAGTAGTATGTGCAAAGTGAACAAGAAGGCCGAGACCATACCCTGTGTGTGTGCCAAATTGAAGAACACACTTTGTGTGTGCATTTGAGAAAGAGGCCGTAGCCAAGTGTGTGCAAGAATAGAGGAGTAGGCCAAGCTTAAGTGTGTGCAAAACGTGGAACAAGTTGTGTGTGCAAAACAAGCGAAGGCTGAACCTTAGTGTGTGCCTAAGTGGTGTGTACACACTAAGAAGGAGAAGAAGAAGGAGACTCTCACACTAGAGTATAACACACTTCTAAGTGTGTAACCAAATTGAATAAAGTGTGTGAAGTTTGAGAAGGTGTGTGTGCTTAATAAGAATACACCATTTGTGGGTTTATCACACCAAGACAAGAAAGAGGGGAGTGCATGCATGCATGCATGCACGTGCACACGTAAATAGTACCAAATCAGTGGTGTGCATCTGAGTAGTCCAAGACCAGTGGTTCTTGAAGAAATTGAGAAGTCATGCAATCAGTGCATGAGAATGCAGAGATTCCATGCACTCAGTGCATGAAGTTGAACTGAACTGAGACTGGACCAGACTGAAGTTAAAGACATCAATTGTCTGATTATTCAGTAATGGGAGAGAAGCCAGGTCATCCTGAAGAAGGAGATAAAGCCTGAGCTAGACGAGAAGCCCTGATCAACCACAAGTGATCAGAAGAGAAGAGCAAGGCCAGCAGCCTTTATCCCAGGCTGTTGAAGATACTTGAAGAGCTGAACAAGAAGAAGAGCTACTCGTGTGACTCAAGGAGCCAGGAGAAGCCCCCTGTGAGACTCAGGGCAGAAGAAGTCTTCAGTGGGATTCTGGAGCAGGCCAGTAGGACTCTGGTAACACTGTGGGACGCAGTATAAAGACCCTCATGTGGGACTCAGGAGAGATACAGTGGGATGCTGTATCGACCATTGTAATACTAACCTATTATAATAGATAAACCATGTTGGGGCGTATAACCAACATGGCAAGGATGTAGGCCTTTGGTGCCGAACCTTGTAAATCCTTATGTCCTGTGCCTTTACATTTATTGCATCACTCGAGGAAAGGCTGAGAGATACAAGAAGAGTGGATCGAGGCTTTAACCAGCCATAGTGGTTTAATTGATAAGGAATCAATTAGTAAAAAGTTTTAAGGGATCACTGATTCACCCCCTCCCCCTCTCAGTGATTCACACTGATCTGGGCACTTCAAATTTCATCACTGATCATACCATATTGGATTTTGATGGTCAAGTATTTTTGAAAATAGAATGTTGAAAATTTATTTAACATTTGAATTCAACCAAGACCAATAGTTATATGTTACATTTATCTTTGAAATATACATTTAAGGTTACATATTTAATAACACGTTGAATTATGTAGAAACTATTAAGATCATTCCTTTCCTAGAAGGACATCCTAGGTAAGATGTTTTAGAAGTAGTATAAATCAGTTCTCATGAAGTCCTTGACTTGAAACTAGATTAAGTCATGCAGTTTTTGTCCCCACTGATGGAGGAGGGGATGGTTTCAGATTTTTTACAAAAATCTACCTTGACCTTAGTCCTTAAAAATTTACCTTTCTTCTTGAAACATGGTATATTTAATTTCCTAATGCCTTATTAAAAATTGATGAAGTATTTTTTTATGTTTATTCCTATAACTCTTTTGAGGAAGTAAAAAATTAAAATAATAACTGTAAAGTGAATAAGTTTACCTCATTCATATCCTGCTTTATTATTTAAATGTATAATATATATTTTTAGCTTTATGACTTGTGAAACTCTATAAAAATAGAAATTTTTCAGATACTTCATAAGTGAGACACTAGTATCCTTCCTACTATTTTGGTGGAGGTATCCCCACCTTGTGACTTCGAGAGCATGGATCTTACTAGGTGTCATGAGGCGAGTCCCAAGGGTTCTTGAGAGGGTAGGATTCCTCAGGAAAAAATTTCCTTACAAGTTAATGGGGACATTAATTTTGGGGAGAATCTGATCCAACCCACTGATTCAAGTTTGACACGAGTCATTGAAACTCTTGTGGATCTATTTAGAAATATATAATTGGGATTTTTCATTTAGGCACATACACCATAGGCTATGATATCTATGAAGATCTTGACCATAATAGACAATTATTATTTATAACATCATCAATTTTCATTAAAAATTTCTGTTATTGGTAAAATATATTTTATTATCAATCATGGTAGTGCCAACTTCAATGATGGGTCTTGTCAACGAGTTTCCTGCTCCCATGGTTCATTCATTAGTATGTGTGAAAAATTTTCTTTCATTGGGACCTTCCAAAATTATGGGTTCCCCACAAGTGCCCCCCTTGAGGAAGATGGTCCGAGAGTATATCTATCCTATTGAAAGAGGTCATGAATAAGATAAAGTGGACACAAGTGCATTTTGTACCACCAGTTGATACATATGGAGAGATTTATGGAAGCTAATTATAGCGACTCGTCTGGAGGATTTTCCTAGAAAATTTCATTGGATTTATGAAATGTTTGCGACTTTGAGGTTTCAAGGGTTTGATTACTGCACCATTTTGTACACTATACATTAGGCCCTTTGGAGGTGAAAATATAAGGATACATCACAACAAAACCTTCTGATATAAAGAAAAAAATTGTAATATAATAGTCTTTAAGATGAGGTGTCATGAGAAGAATCTCATTATACTGAGATGGTGATAGAATAATGATTCTTATCTAACATTACCAATTCTAAGGTGGAGAATATTCAATAGTAATTAGAATCCACTAAAGAATAGTTGGCTGAGAACCATAGGTTTCTTGAAAATACTAATACTATAGAGAAAAATTCCACTTTTAGGGTAGGGGAACTCTATATTTTTTCAGAAACTGAGGCCACTAAGCTATCCAAATATCAGTGCAACATAGATGAAGCATGATCACCAATTGTCACAATTAAGGCCTATGTTAAGGGATATTTATAATGATTCACCATGATGAATAGATAATATAATATAATGAAATTATTATTTTATTATTTATGAATTAAAATAAAGTTTTTACTCAACCATTATATATAAATTTTGACTACCTTTTGCACTATTATCAATTTATAATATCCTATGAAACATGTAATATAAATATCAGAATAACCTAAATCCATTTGAAAATTGAATGTGAAAAAACATGTCAACCATAATTCCCAAGCACTCTAGTAAAAAAGATATCCACCTAGGAATGGCTTGAAGATATATATAGGAATATATACCATCACCATAAAAGTAATGTTGGTATATTTGGATGAATGATTCCATCGATGGTGTGGTTCACATATAGGTATAAGCATAACTACAATCACCGTAACGCTAGAGTTAGTCCATTTTGATGAATGATTCTCTACTAGGTGTGGCTAAAGGATGGTTATAAATATAAATACTTTCATCATAACACTTGATTTGGTCTATTTGGAAGAATTATACACTCTCAGGCATGGCTTATAGAAGGGTAAAGGCATAACTATCCTAATCACAACACTATAATTGGTACATTTAGATTAATGATACCCTCATAAGAATATCTCTAAGATAATTATAATCATAACTTAAATCCCCATAACTCTATATTTGGTCCATTTTGATGGATGGTAAGACTTGATGTGACAAGGACCACAAAGGGGATTCATGGAATGTGGATTCAAATGCTCAAAATATGTTAAAGTTCCCTGGAGTTATATTGTTATTCATTTTGTATAGATTCTATAAACTATTATGTTAGATTTGAGGGTATGTATTAGTGATCTAAGTTTTTACTAGGCCAATGATCCTAGTATTAGTAGATTGACTTTTGGTGGTTTCATATAATAAACCTAAAAATATTTTGGCCTTTTATTTTGTCTCCCTAAAAAATTTCTAAGCCTCATATGGGGAAAACATAGAGGGAAGGAAAAAACTTTTTATTATGTCACACATTTTGATTTTTAACCTAATTTCTTTTTATTTTAAATATCAAATGCCCATTTTTTATAGATCATATGAGGAATGTGTCTAGTGAGAGGAGGATAAACTTTTAACTTGGTTGTCCTTTGTGGATTTTTTACTTGGAGATTTAATTATATATTTTATTAGGTAATTTTATGCCATGAAAGTTATCCAAAATAAATAATGTTTCAGTTTAGACGGCTTTGACCAACCATGGGATGATTCATGTAGAAATATGAGCTATGAAAACATTATTCTAATGAGAACCAATGCTGTTATAGATCTAGATAGGTGTATGCAGTTTAACATCTCAGTGCTTGGAAAAAAATTCACTGGTGTTTTAGGTCAAAAATATTTGACCATGTACCATGGATATTTCCTCATCATGTCACATAGTTTAAGATCATGTTAAAAGGACCATTAAATGGTTCAAGGGAGGAATGTAAAATATCTTTTGTAAAGTTGAGCATGGTGAAAAAATGTGTAACATCAAAGGTACCAAATCCACTTGAATAGTTGTTTATTGATTATGTAAATCAAAACCCAAGGAGTTTTAATCAAGAGTGATGAAATGGGACACAAATTCTAGGGACGATCATAGAACTTATTCAAAATAGAGGTTTTTCTATAATGGTTCCTGGGCGTATGAGGATTAGAGGATCATTCCATTATAATGACAATGTCTTAGGTTGATTGTCCATATTTGGGGCTCTTATATAGAGCAGTTTTTGGGGAATAATATACATAGTCAAATAGAGGTTTCCCTTGGAGTTGAATATTCTCGTTACTAATTATTATAAATATTGGTGATTATTTAAACACATAAAAAATGAAGTATGTATATGGAAAGAAGGAATATTAAATAAGTGTTCTAGAACCCAAAAGGTTATTCCACAATTTAGGGAACACACAATCGAGGAAAAGAGATATGATATATCTTTACTCTAAATTTTTCATAAAATACTAGGTCCAATGAGCATGGATCATATTTTTCTAGGCCCATATAATGGGCCCTAAAAGCTTTGTTCCAATTTTTCTATGCTCTAATTTTTATTAATCCATGTGATTTAGAGGCATAACGAGTAAGGAATTGATTTTTTCTCTGGCTTCCCATTAAGGGTTTTCAACATAACAAGTTTATCAAAATTTTTAAATGTTGTTTAAGGCTTAGTCTAGACCAATGAGGGTTAAACATTAAGGTCACATATATTTAACCAACACATGCTGAGTTTAATTTCATTAATCTTTGAATAACATGGAAGACAGTTTATATAGAAAGGAAAAGGAAAGGCCTAACATGAATGGGGATTCTAGTTCCACTATAAAATGTCTCAAAGAGGGTGCACAAAATTCAGGGCCTTGATTCGTAGATTATATGGGTGAGCATAATAACCCAATTGGTGTTTAAATAATAAGGATATCCTAACACCATTGAAAAAAGGAGTGATTATGTTATAAATTGTGGTTAGAGGTTCTAGGATCAGGTGAAATGGTTTGGAGAAAGCACATAAGGTATGAATATGGACCACATTAATATGATGGGTTTCATTGTGATCTTGTAGAGGAATATGAAGATCATAGGATCATACCTTTAGGTTTATGATTAATCTAGTTTATATTCCATATCGGGGGAACCTACACAGAGCCATATTGGGGTAATAATATCCATAGTCATGAAGAAGTTTCATTTGGAGTCAAATTGACTTATTTCCAATAGTCGTGGAGGTTTTGTGGAAATAAAATAGACACAATACATAATGTTTTTCTGTGAAAAAGGATGTAAATAATTGATGTTGGAATTTTAGATTTGAACTTCTGGTTATTTGGTAGGTTTAATTTCCTTGATGAAATTGAAATGGATGATCACTCAAGGTTGGATAAAAAATATGTAATTCAGATGTTACAACATATCTTGAGATAAAATTAATAAATCCATACATAGTTCTTATGTTATAGAGATGGAAATAAACATTAGGATATTATATTGATATAGGGTGATTTTATCCTGATGTTTTTAGAGAGAGTCCAAGCACGGGTCACCATTACATGGATTTAGTACTCATGTAAGGAATTAGGCCATATAAGAGATATATATGAGTAATTTATGGTCATACAGGATGTACCAAATATTAAGAAGTTTAATCTCATGAAACAATGGATCAAGTGTTATTCAGTTTAATATCACACGATGAGGACCCTCATGTAGAATATTTTAATAAATTTGACTCAAGAACAAAATAATATGGATTATCCTCAATGCTAAAACCTTGGGGGTAAAAATCATAAATAAATAAAGGGTCGAAAAAATGGGAAAGAGGAGTATTTAATTGTAATGGGTGGCTAAGACTAAAATAAAATATATAAGGATCACTAAATATTCTAAGGATAAGAATAAAAAGACACATAGTTCTATTATGTAAATATCTTACATAGATCTAGCTTATACACATGAAAGGGTGGAATTTCCTATTACAGTTTAGGTCTAATATTAGGGAAGCGTTGTATACTATAGTTACAACCATTAGATCATTAAAAGAGTGTGGAATAATCTGAGTTTAGATCAAGACCTTCCACATATAGATGTAATTTTTAGTAATAAAGTACTAGAATAAACCTACTATAGGTCTCTATACATAAGTAAATATCATATAACGAGCCAATAATATTAATCTATCCATACACATTTCCTATGTGGATTCTTTTTCATATATCATATCTATGTTTAGGGGAAGAAGACTAGAATTCACTTTAATGTAATTTTATGAACAAATGAAAGAAATTTCATTCTTATAAATCATGGATGGTCTTAGAATAGAAAATTCTAGAGTCACTACATATCTTGAAATAACAAGAATCATTCTTCACATAGTTCTTAGAGAGAAATTCACTATACAAATCAAGAACACATATAAACAAAGGTGTGTTTTTTTATTTGTGGTTGAGACAAGGATAAAAGATCCAGGTGTTGTTATTTATCCTATGAGTTTGGGAATCAAACCACATCTAGTTCTTTAATAATCCCTTCATAGTTAAATCACCAATTTTTTATAAACACATTTTTTTAGAATGTGTTCATAGATGATGAACTCTAAAATCACTCAAAATTCAGTTTTGGTTATTTTAAAAGGTGCGTACAAGATTCACTAAATAAAATATGGAATAAATAATGAATCCAAGGATAATACACCGTTATTATAGGGCTATATTAAATGGTAAATAACATGTACTATGGTACACAATGATGCAATCACTTGGACTCCCTTATCTAGACAAGACATCTGCAGAAAAATTCCCTTCCATCCATGTATGATTGAAATTGGTACCTAGAAATATGAGTGATATTCACCTTCTAATAAGATATGTCAAGGCCCAATGATATCTAACCTTACAGTGATGAATCCCAATCCGAACACTAGAATCATATTCCACCTCATCCAGCAAAATGATGAAAATTCGGAAAAGTGAGAGGCCTATCTTCATAGATCTCACCTCTTCTACCAAGGAGTTTCCTAGACTAAAATAAGTTCTAAAATCCATAATGACTAAACCCTAATAATTCCACAAAAGGCCTAAACCCCTCATGTTCCCTGATTATCAGGATCCATCAACATTCAACTTTATCCCCCTATAAGGTGGAATCCGTCTGACCCATCTTCCTAGATTACCCCTGCCTATACTCCCCATTCTAGAATGGACTCTTGGATTAAATATATTTATAGGTGATGAGGATTACACACCCTTGATAGTAGACCCCAAATCATCCACAAATTACTTCATGTGCACATTGAGGAAAAGATCCGAGCATTTTTTACATTTGACAACCCTATTCACCACCTCCCATAGGACCCAACAGATGTCAACAAAAATCATCGCCCAAGCTTTGCAGTTCAATACCTAGATTTCTGACCCTTGAAACCAATTGGCCATAAATTTTGTAATTGAGTCACCATATCCTATGAAGCTTTGTTCCTTCCCCAATGAGTTCCATATCCCTGAATCCCATTCTCTTCAGAAGAATAGGTGACAAACATTTTCTTATTTTGGGGAGGAGAAACACCTGAAACAAGAGGCCATAGTGACCCATTTTATTTGCACATTTTCATCTATGAAGATCACCTTGTAACACCCCAAGATTCTATGGTATGCTTCTCTTTTAATAATGTAATAACTTACGTTGTATGCAACTTCATGTCCAATCACACCATGACCAATCAAACTAGCCGTTTAAAAAGTAGTTGTGAATAGTAATACCCACCTTTTTAAATTTTATAAATTTTATTTTTCAAAATGGACTTCATTTTTGGATTTAGAACATCAAAATTAGCTAAGGGTGATTTTTTGTTATTTTTCTGAAAACTTTCAATTTTTGATGAATAGTGAAAAACACTGAGTTATTATTTAAAACTGAATTTTATATAAATAATCCTTATTTTTATTTAAATTTATTTTAAAGTAAAAATAGATACATAATACCTATATTAGTCCAATTTAATTCATTGGAGTAATTTTATAATAAGATTATATATATAAAATTTTATTGAAATTTTTAACATCTTTTATCAAGCTTCTAGGCACATTTTAAAATGTGCATAAAACGTTATTTTACAGCCTCTGTGAAATGAATTTCAAAAATATTATATTCACAATTGAAATTAGTAAGTAAAATTTGGTTCAATAGGATGGAAATAATTTTTGGTGAAAAGTAACTTTTTAATTTTACTTACCACGGTTAAAAGTAAATAGGGTAATTAAAGGTAAAAATGATATTATCATTACCCTAACACTTGTCTTAATTCTATTGGATAAGTTAATTTCTACCTAAATCAACCTTAGGAATAAAATATGATCATTTTTTATCTACTTGGATTAGATTAGGACATTTAATATAATTTTATTTAAGGAAGAGTTAAAAGTGTTAAATTCAAATTTTAATAACTAAACCATTTTTAATATGGGGTTATACATAAGATAAATTAGACTATAAATATTAATTAGAAATATAAAAATATTTCCTACATCATGGTATTTTATTTATTATTTTTATACATTAAATGATTAAATTTATCTATGACACAATGATGATGCGTTAATTACCATATTAATGAACAATTAAAATAATTAATATTGTAAATATTAAAATAAATGTAAATGTAGGCTTTTTATGAATTAAAATAATTTTATAAGTTAATATGAAATTTTATGGTTGATTAAATAAATTTATTTCGAAGTGATAAAGTTTTTATGACTTTCACAAAAACCAAATACTAAATAGTGTCAAAATTGATATAAATGGGTTTTTAAAACAAATACTATATTATTAAATGATATAATATTTCTAAAAATATAATGTTCTTCTAAAGGACATATATAAGGTCATATATGTCAATAAATAACCACTTGGGATTATCTTGTCTTTTTATAGTAAGTTTATTAACCATTTATTATAATAATACAAGATGACATGGTAAAAGTTAAACTATTTAACTAAGAGTTAAATCTAAAAGATACGGTTAATATGGTGAGCTAAACTAGTATAAACACTATTGGTTCAGTAGATGTTGACCCATACCTACCTTATCCTCTAAATAAATCCATTTTGATCCATTAGAAACAAAAATTGATTTTATAATAAAATAATATTTCATTCTTTTCCGAAAGTGACCCTCATCTCTCTTATAAAAGGGTACTTCCCCTTATCTTAATTTCACACATCCAAAGCAATTTATATCTGCCAAACCCTTCTCAAATATCCTCCCTACTACCCTAAATTCATCCTAGAGTCTATAAATTTATCATAAAGAGAACAAAATGTGCCCTTTTGTTCAAATCAAAATGAAACACCTGAAGAAGAGGTAATCATTTTATCACCTCTTTCAAGTTCTTTTCTTCTTCCACTTCGTCTTTCTTTGTTGTTGCCATAATAAAATAATAATTACTGTAACACCCCGAGATTTTATGAGAATTATTCTTTTTAATTTCTTTGTTGTATTTTGTTGTACATTACACCAATATTATCTTCCGCTATACGCAACACTGTATTAGCTTGTAGTATACGCAACAATATTCTTAGCTTGCGTTACATGCAAGAGCAACCTTTCTCGATAGCTTGCGTTGTACGCAATACCAAGTTTCACAAAACAACAATATGTTATTGAAATATTATATAAACTCTCCATTATGAATAGTAATACCCACTTTTTGAAATTTTATAAATTTTATCTTTCAAAATGGACTTCATTTTTGGATTTTGAATATTGAAATTAGCCTAGGGTGAATTTTTGGTATTTTTCTGAAAACTTTCAATTTTGGATGAATAGTTAAAACACTGAGTTATTGGTTAAAACCGAATTCTTATTTAAATAATTATTTATTTTATTTAAATTTATTTTATGTCAAAATAGATAAATAATATCTATATAAGTTCCATTTAATTCATTGGAGTAATTTTATAATAATTTTAGATATATAAAAAGTTTATTGAACTTTTTACCGTCTTTTACCCATCTCCTAGGAGCATTTGTAAATTTACCTAAAACATAATTTTACCGCTTCTGTGAGTTGAATTTCTAAAAATACAAGAGACATGGTTAATATCAAGGAGTAAAATGTGGTTCAATAAGATAAAAATAATATTTGGTGAATAGTAACTTTTTACTTTTATTTACCACGGTTAAAAGTAAATAGGATAATTAAGGGTAAAAATGATATTATTATTACCCTAACACATGACCTAATTCAATTGGATAATTATAATTAGAGAAAAAACAACCTTAGGAATAAAATATTAACCTCTTTGGTCCACTTGGATTAGATTAGGACACTTATTATTATTTTATTTAAAGAAGAGTTAAAAGAGTTAAAATCAATGTTTAATAACTAAAACATTTTTAAAATAGAGTTATACATAATATAAATTCAACTATAAATATTCATTAGAAACCTAATATTATTTACTACATAATGGTATTTTATTTATAGTTTTTAGACATTAAATAATTTAATTTATTTATGACACAATGATGATGCAGTAATTACCTTATTAATGAAACATTAACATAATTGATATTATAAATACCCAAATAAATGTAATTGGAGAGTTTTTATGAATTTAACTAATTATATAGGTTAATATGACATATTATGGTTGGTTATATGATTTTTCTTTTAAGTAATAATGCTGTTATAAATTTAGAAAAAACAAAATACCAAATAGTGTCATAACTGACATAAAATAGTTTTTAAAACAAATATTAAATTATTTATTGATATTATATTCCTAAAAATCTAAGGTTAGGCCAAAAGACTTATATAATAATATATATGACATTAATGAACCAATTGTTCTTATATTGGTAGTTTATAGTAAGTTTATTAACTATATAGTGTAAAAATACAAAAAGACATGGTAAAAGTTAAATTATTTAACTTAGAGTTAAATCTAAAAGATAAGGTTTAAATGGTAACCTAAACATGTCTAAAACCTATGGGTTGAGATAAATTTGACCCATACCCACCCTATACTAGAAATAAGTCACTTTCGATCCATTATAAACCGAATATGAATTTATTATAAAATAATATTTTAAGTTTTTTCTAAGGTGCCCCACACCCCTCTTATAAAAGGGCACTCCCCCTTCTCTCTAATTGACACTTCCAAATCCCTTTGGGTTGGACAAAACCTGACCAAATAGTTTCTAAACTGTCCTAACTTCATCCCATAGGCCTTACATTAGATATATATCCAACCAATGGAGCCCTTTTGATCAAATCAAAAGGAAGAACCCGAAGAAGTGGTAAATATCTCACCACCTATTTCAAGTTCCTTTCTTCTTCCACTCCCTCCTTATTTCTTTTCCATTCTAAAATAATAACTCTAGTATCTTATATATACTATGATGTTATTATAATAATTGTACAACCATATTAGTTATTTTATCTATCCTATGAATGAAAAAGTCACCACACATGCGTACGTACGTCTTACCATCTCCACGTCGTGGTTTAGTTTGTTATTCAAACATTTAATCATTTAGATGGGTATAATAATGATAATAAATGTTATAAATAATAAATATAACATTATTATTCATTATAAATGATATACCATCCAATTATATACAATTTTGTTATCAAAATAATGATATCCTCGCTCATGCCTACGTACGGACTACCGTCTCCACAAACGGGATGTGATTCATTTTCCAGGATTAACCATTCAAGTATTATTATAAAGTATATATAATAAATTATCATGAAAGATATTACATAATAATGATACTGTATTTATTTACATATATGTTTCATTTACTTAATTCCATTCAATTCAATAAGGAAATGAAAACAGTGTTCATGCGTATGTACGACCTACCATACCCATGAATGGTGTATTTCATTCTATTTATCGATATATCATATATATTTATATGATGAATATATATTATATATAAATCATGTTTTACATTCTGGAATTAAGTAAATCCCAATATAAGTAGTAATATCAAGAACAACAAGTCAAAACACGTACGATAAATGAAATGATTTTACCCAAAACGCAGCTTTAACATGAAATTTACAAAAGAACATGTAATATAAAGTCATAAGTGAATCATATATGATATCATAAATATATTTATGTTTATTTTACAAGTTAATAATGTGTTTAAACCCACTATACATGAGTCTCGGACACATACAGAATAAATTCGACATAAGGTAATGGATAATTTTTCAATCTCATTTTTATCTGAGATTGCTTATACATAAGTATTTACTAGGTTTATATTTTTCATCCATGTCCATAAAAAATGTTTTTCATAAATTGTTTAATATTATTCCATGTATGTTTAAAGACATGTTTACCCCTCTTTGACTTTTACTTTGTGTTATGGAAGGATTCTTTTTTTTACCATACGTGGTACATTTTGATTTTTTCCATTAAAAGTATGAGGAGAATTGATTTTTAACTTATACTAAATCAACAGATTTTTATGGTTTCATAATTCCTTCTTTTCATGAAGTTTACTCTGCAAGATTTCATGATTATTTTCAACAAAATCCTTTTATTTTAAAATTTCATGGCATTTTGTGAAAAGAAAATGATTTTGAAGAAGTAAGGATATTTTCTTCAAGAAATCAATTCAAGGGTTTTATCAAAACTATTTTCCATCTAAGATTACGTTATTTAGTATGTTTATGTTTCAAGTATAATGTATCTATTATTTATATGGTTTGATTTTTATTATGATGAAATAATATCCATTGGTTTTATATGGATTATGTCATGATGGGATGATGTTTATGAAACCCATTTTATTCTTTGGGTTTTGATGAATGATTTATGATTGTTTTTTGGAACACGTAAGAATGACTTCAATATGAGATGGGTGGTACCTATATCTCCCTCCAATTCATTGGGTAAAGATTTATATCTCATGATATAGACATGGATAGAATAGAAAGTAAATCTGGTTCAGTAATACAGGGCTGGAACGACAAGTAAACTCGGTTCAGTAATGGAATTTTTCCACTATGATGGTCTTGGAAGCAATGAATTGGCTACTATGGAAGTCATATCATGTGCTTAATGGTTTTCCACAATTACGTGTTTTATTCCCATGCTATTTTATAATGATTAATGTTCCTTTATGATCTATTCCTTATGTAGTGTCAAGATTTATGTCATTACTGATGATTTTGATGTTTTATGTTCATGTTATTATGTTTAAATGTATATGGATTGTTTTATGTTCTCCATGATTACCCTTACTGAGCATTTGAGCTCACCGTTTTTATGTTTTCTTTTCTCCAGGATATAAAGAATATATTTAGGTAAGAGAAAAAAAGTAATATCTTTATGGGAGATGTTGAAGATCTTTCAACATGATTATAAGATTATGTTCCGAGTTTCTAAAGACACTAATCTATTACGTTCCTTAGATATCAGTTTTTGTAATGTATTAAGAATTTCGAAAAAGTAATGTAATGTCCATGTACGTCATGTTTGGGTCTCTACAATTGGTATCAGAGGAAATTTTTAGTTAACCTTTGTAAACTAGGATGTGAAAACTTTAGCGATATCCCTAGAGATATTTCTAAGGTATGTCTAGGGATGTCCCTAAGGTTTAGTATAACTATAAGTTATAGTCCTAGAATTATGTTGATGATCATAAATAACCTAGGGTGAACCTAAGGTGTCATGGATTAAAGAATGTGTGATAAGTTAGACATCCCATAAGTGACTTTTAATGATTATGTTGTTCCTCGTTATTTTAATTGTTTTTTACAGTATCGTTTCTGGTTTTATTCAATGGAGGGAACAAGAAGGAATTCAGTTAACATTGATTCTGATGGAAAAATTGGTGACTATGATCAACAAAATTGTGTAATGCCTAGAGAGAACGATATTGTGATTATTCTGAATTAGTCGTCACGATATATGATTAACAAGGTGAACTTTGGTGGTATTCCTAAGTCATCAAATAAGAGGAAGATGAACTTTTATGCATGTTCTCATGGAGAGTAACATAGAAAAAGGAAGATTAAGCTTTCTACAAATCAAGAAGAAGGGAAGAAGAACCTTGAAAAATACCTCAAATGGAGGGGAAGATGTTATCTATGTTGAGAAAACGGTCATAGAGTGATAGACTATTATGGAGTTCAATGTCTTATTTGTGGAGAACATGGGCATTACCCAACTCAATGCCCTGACCTAAGAAGTTACTTCTAAATAGAGGAAGGTCCTATTCCATGCTAATCATCGAAGAGGATTGATTGAAGGGCTTATGTATCGGAATTCAAGAAAAATGTTGTTGAGGTACTTTTATGGTATATTGAAATATCTGTGAATTGGTCCATTGTGGTTTTCCATAAGAATATAGTATTAGTAACCATGAAAATTGATTGCAATATTTTTGGAAAGAAGATGATATGCGCATAATGAAGGGATAATGATAAATTAATATGTTTGATAGTATTAATGAGCTCATGACTGATATAAGGACAAATTGATATCATGGTTTGAGTATATGGAATTTTTGGAATTTTTGGTATGTGTAAAGAGTTATCTTTTGACATCATTCATGTTTTCACTAAATCTCAATGGTTATTTGTTTTTCAAGAGAATACATGATTAAGGTATTCACATATTTGGAATGTGACCAAGAAGATATATCTTATGATATATAGGAGATAAATGATGGTATTCACATGCTTGGTAGATGACCTTTTTAGTAATCGTTTTCTTTCACTACGGGAAAAATGGGTATTTGCGACGGGTTATTTGCGACGGGATTTATTCCCGTCGCAAATAGTCCCGTTAAAAACTTATTTGCGACGGGGGTCTTTACCCGTCGCAAATAAGTAGGCTTTTGCGACGGGGAGGCCTTTCCCGTCGCAAATAGTTTTCCCGCGATTTGGCGCCAAATCACGGGAAAACTATTTGCGACGGGAAATGCCTCCCCGTCGCAAATAACCGGCGGCGGTAAAAGGTATTTGCGACGGGAAAGTATTCCCGTCGCAAATACTATGTTATTTGCGACGGGACCCATCGCAAATAACTATTTACCGGTTGACCGTAATAAATGCGGGTCAAGGTATTTGCGACGGTGCCCGTCGCAAATAATACTATTTGCGACGGGAATCCCGTCGCAAATGGACCCGTCGCAAATAGTCTAACCTATAAATACCCCCATCCGTTTTTTTCAAATCATTCTCATTCTCCACCTTCTTCTACTCTAAAATTTCTATTTCGAATGTTGAGTTTTTGTTCAGTTTAATTTTTTTCTTCGGAGCTGTTATTAAAGTTTTGAAGAACAATCAGAGCTCATCAATTTCCAAGGTATTTATGTTCATTTTAATTTAATATTTATTTTTAATTTTTTATTAGTTTCAATTATTTTTGATTAGTTGTAATTTAATTATGTTTAAATTGTTTTCTTACTTAATAAATTTAAATTATTAGTATTGTTCATAGTTAATGGTAATTAGGAATAATTGGTAATAATTTTTAATAATTAAGAATAAATATTAATAATTAAGAATAATTAGTAATAATTAGTAATAATTACCAATAAGTAGTAATAATTAAGAATAATTAGTAATAATTAAGAATAATTAAGAATAATTAGTAATAATTAAGAATAATTAGGAACAATTATCAATAATTATCAATAATTAAGAATAATTAGTAATAATTAGTAATAATTACCAATAATTAGTAATAATTAGTAATAATTAGTAATAATTACCAATAATTAGTAATAACTAGAAATAATTAGTAATAATTAGCAATAATTAGTAATAATTAGCAATAATTAGTAATAATTAGCAATAATTAGTAATAATTAGTAATAATTACCAATAATTAGTAATAATTACCAATAATTAGTAATAATTAGCTATAATTAGTAATAATTAGTAATAATTACCAATAAGTAGTAATAATTACCAATAAATAGTAATAATTATCTATAATTAACAATAATTAGTAATAATTAGTAATAAATACCAATAAATACCAATAATTTGTAATAATTAGTAATAATTACCAATAATTGCCAATAATTACCAATAATTAGGAATAATTAGGAATAATTAGGAATAATTAGGAATAATTAGGAATAATTAGGAATAATTAGGAATAATTAGGAATAATTAGGAATAATTAGGAATAATTAGGAATAATTAGGAATAATTAGGAATAATTAGGAATAATTAGGAATAATTAGGAATAATTAGTAATAATTAGTAATAATTAGGAATAATTAGGAATAATTAGTAATAATTAGTAATAATTAGTAATAATTAGTAATAATTAGTAATAATTAGTAATAATTAGTAATAATTAGGAATAATTAGTAATAATTAGTAATAATTAGTAATAATTAGGAATAATTAGTAATAATTAGTAATAATTAGTAATAATTAGTAATAATTAGTAATAATTAGTAATAATTAGTAATAATTAGGAATAATTAGGAATAATTAGTAATAATTAGGAATAATTAGGAATAATTAGGAATAATTAGGAATAATTAGGAATAATTAGGAATAATTAGGAATAATTAGGAATAATTAGGAATAATTAGGAATAATCAGGAATAATCAGGAATACTCAGGAATACTCAGGAATACTCAGGAATACTCAGGAATACTCAGGAATACTCAGGAATACTCAGGAATACTCAGGAATACTCAGGAATACTCAGGAATACTCAGGAATACTCAGGAATACTGAGCAATAATTAACAATAATTAGCAAAAAAAATTATATTATCAATATTTATGAAAAAAATATTAATATTATTAAAATAATAAAAATTTATAAAATATTAAAATTATCAATATTCACAACAGACTTTCCTCTATTCTTAACATTTCAAATCTTAAAGGGTCGCCAATTATCAGGTCATGCGCAATAAAAAGTTTGTGTCAGCCATGTCCAATGTAAACTCTATAATTGTCCTTGCATGGTTGATCACCTCGCAAGTAATGTTGCAATCAGACAAAACAAGTCATTCCCTTCTTATCTATAAAAATTATCTCACATGAACCTTTACATAGACCATTCTTCCTTGAAAATTTAAGGAACAATTATCAATAATTATCAATAATTAAGAATAATTAGTAATAATTAGTAATAATTACCAATAATTAGTAATAATTAGTAATAATTAGTAATAATTACCAATAATTAGTAATAACTAGAAATAATTAGTAATAATTAGCAATAATTAGTAATAATTAGCAATAATTAGTAATAATTAGTAATAATTAGTAATAATTAGTAATAATTACCAATAATTAGTAATAATTACCAATAATTAGTAATAATTAGCAATAATTAGTAATAATTAGTAATAATTACCAATAAGTAGTAATAATTACCAATAAATAGTAATAATTATCTATAATTAACAATAATTAGTAATAATTAGTAATAAATACCAATAAATACCAATAATTTGTAATAATTAGTAATAATTACCAATAATTGCCAATAATTACCAATAATTAGGAATAATTAGGAATAATTAGGAATAATTAGGAATAATTAGGAATAATTAGGAATAATTAGGAATAATTAGGAATAATTAGGAATAATTAGGAATAATTAGGAATAATTAGGAATAATTAGGAATAATTAGGAATAATTAGGAATAATTAGGAATAATTAGTAATAATTAGTAATAATTAGGAATAATTAGGAATAATTAGTAATAATTAGTAATAATTAGTAATAATTAGTAATAATTAGTAATAATTAGTAATAATTAGTAATAATTAGGAATAATTAGTAATAATTAGTAATAATTAGTAATAATTAGGAATAATTAGTAATAATTAGTAATAATTAGTAATAATTAGTAATAATTAGTAATAATTAGTAATAATTAGTAATAATTAGGAATAATTAGGAATAATTAGTAATAATTAGGAATAATTAGGAATAATTAGGAATAATTAGGAATAATTAGGAATAATTAGGAATAATTAGGAATAATTAGGAATAATTAGGAATAATTAGGAATAATTAGGAATAATTAGGAATAATCAGGAATACTCAGGAATACTCAGGAATACTCAGGAATACTCAGGAATACTCAGGAATACTCAGGAATACTCAGGAATACTCAGGAATACTCAGGAATACTCAGGAATACTCAGGAATACTCAGGAATACTGAGCAATAATTAACAATAATTAGCAAAAAAAAATTATATTATCAATATTTATGAAAAAAATATTAATATTATTAAAATAATAAAAATTTATAAAATATTAAAATTATCAATATTTACAACAGACTTTCCTCTATTCTTAACATTTCAAATCTTAAAGGGTCGCCAATTATCAGGTCATGCGCAATAAAAAGTTTGTGTCAGCCATGTCCAATGTAAACTCTATAATTGTCCTTGCATGGTTGATCACCTCGCAAGTAATGTTGCAATCAGACAAAACAAGTCATTCCCTTCTTATCTATAAGAATTATCTCACATGAACCTTTATATAGGCCATTCTTCCTTGAAAATTTAAGGGAAAAATAATATCCCCTCAAATAAGATAGTATTGTTTAAGGCTAGAACTTTTTTTGATATTATTTTAGGAATGTTATAATAATTTAGTTTTGGAAAAAGGGAAAACCTGCAGGACGGGTGACAACCCGTTGCGTCAGACAAGATTGCTGGAATCGAACCCACAAATGAAGTGAGACAAGCCTTTGTCGCCAACCAATGGCCTATAGGAAGTCCCTGGTTATTATAAAATAGCTTTATTTTATTAAGAGGTATGATAGATAAAGTATATATCTATTTTTGGAACCATATACGATTAATCTCACCATAGATGGACTTATGTATATATCTTTTTCTGACCTTATGTTTGAGACAGATGGAATGACCTATCATTCTATCGCATGATCTGCAAACACTTCACGGAAGACAAATTCAACTTCATTTCTTTAATAGTTGAAGTGGAAATTATTGAAGGCACAAACAACAGTGATATTGTAACAAAATCAAGTATTTATTTTAATTCAAAAATTCTTTAACATTAGAGAAATGATCTTGAAAACAAAAAATGTTGTCCTAGTGCCCTCATATCTGATGAATCAGATGGTACCTTAGATCATCACAAATTCATGGTTTTTTGATTGTTGGATTTTTCATAGCCATGTTCTCTACCACTCTTCATCCAAACATGATGGTTATATTTCTATTCCATATCTATATTTTCACCTATATTCTCTTATGTGGAAACCCAATGATGAGTTACTTTGGGTATCTGTTTTGTTTCTAACATTCCTTTTTTAAAATGATGTTTTAGTATTCTTTTTTATGATGTGGGTTTCTATGAAAGAAACCTTCATGTAGAAAACCATTTATAACCCCGATGAATTTCGAGGGCGAAATTTATTTTAAGGGGGTATAATGTTACACCCTGAGATTTTATGAGAATTATTCTTCTTAATTTTTTGATGTCTTTTGTTGTACGCTACAGCAAGATTATCTTGTGCTATACGCAACACTGTATTAGCTTGTAGTATATGTATCACTATTTTTGGCTTACGTTACACGCAGGAGCAACCTTCCTTGATAGCTTACATTGTACGCAATACCGAGTTTCACTAAACAACGATATGTTATTAAAATATTATATAAACTAGCCGTTATGAATAGAAAATACCCCCTTTTTAAAATTTTATAAATTTTATATTTCAAAATGGACTTCATTTTTGGATTCAGAATATCAAAATTAGCCTAGGTTGAATTTTTGGTATTTTTCTGAAAACTTTTAATTTTTGATGAATAGTGAAAACACTGAGTTATTGGTTAAAACCGACTTTTTATTTAAATAATAATTTTTTTTATTTAAATTTATTTTAGGTCAAAATAGATAAATAATACCTATATAAGTTCAATATAATTCATTGGAGTCATTTTACAAAAATTTTAGATATATAAAAATTTTATTGAACTTTTTACCATCTTTTACCCACCTCCTAGGAGCATTTGCAAATTTAAATAAAACATAATTTTACCACTTTTGTGAGTTGAATTTCAAAAATCAAAGAGACACTGTTAATATTAGAGATTAAAATGTGGTTCAATAAGATAAAAATAATTTTTGTTGAATAGTAACTTTTTTACTTTTATTTACCACGGTTAAAAGTAAATATGGTAATTAAGGGTAAAAATGATATTATTATTACCCTAACACATGTCCTAATTATATTGGATAAGTAAAATTTGACCAAAAACAAACTTAAAAATAAAATATGAACCTATTTGGTCCACTTGGATTAGATTTGGACACTTATTATTATTTTATTTAAAGAAGACTTAAAAGAGTTAAAATCAAAGATTAATAACTATTTTTTTTAATATAGGGTTATACATAAGATAAATTCGACTATAAATATTAATCAGAAAGATAAACCTATTTCCTACATAATTTTAATTTATTTATAGTTTTTAAAAATTAAATAATATAATTTATTTATGACACAATGATGATGCAGTAATTACCTTATTAATGAAATATTAACATAATTCATATTATAAATTCCCAAATAAATGTAATTTGAGACTTTTTATGAATTAAAATAATTTTTTAGGTTAATATAACATATTAGGGTTTTTTATATGGATTTTATTTGAAGTATTAATTCTTCTATAAATTTAGAAAAAAACAAAATACGAAATAGTGTCAAAATTGACATAAAAGAGTTTTTAAAAAAATATTAAATTATTAATTGATATTATATTCCGAAAAATATAAGGTTCGGCCAAAATACTTATATAATAATATATATGACATTAATGAATCAATTGGGGTTCGGTCGGTAGTTTATAGTATGCTTATTAACCATATAGTGTAAGAATACAAGAAGACACGTTAAAAGTTAAATTATTTAACTTAGAGTTAAATCTAAATGATAAGGTTAAAATGGTAACCTAAACTTGTCTAAAACCTATTGGTTGAGAGGATTTAGACCCATAATCACCCTATCCTCGAAATAAGTCACTTTGGATCCATTATAAACCATATATTAATTTATTATAAAATAATTTTTTAAGTTTTTCCTAAGGTGCCTCTCACCCCTCTTATAAAAGGTCACTCCCCCTTCTCTATAATTAACACTTCAAATGCCATTTGTCTCGGCCAACCCCTACCCAAATACCCTCTAAACTGTCCTACCTTAATCCTAGTGTCCATCCTTTATTTTGAAATCCAACTTATGGAGCCCTTTTGGTCAAATCAAAAAGGAAGAACCCGAAGAAGAGGTAAATATCTCACCACCTATTTCAAGTTCCTTTCTTCTTCCACTTCCTCCTTCTTTGTTGTTTCCATTCTAAAATAATAAATCTAGTATATTATATATACTGTGATGTTATTATAAAACTTTTACAACCATATTTGTTATTTTATCCTTCCTATGAATGAAAAATTCACCACTCGTGCGTACGTACGGCTTACCGTCTCCACGTCGTGGTGTAGTTTGTTATTCAAACATTTCAAAATTTGGATGGGTATAATAATGAGTATAAATGATATAAATAATAAATAAAACATTATTATTATTATTTATATATGATATACTATCCAATTATATACTATTTTAATATAAAAAGAATGATATCATCGCTCATGCGTACGTACGGAATACCGTCTCCACGAACAGGATGAGATTCATTTTCCTTGATTAACCATTCAAGTATGATTATAAAGTATATATAATAAATAATCATGAAAGATATTACATAATAATTATACTGGATTTATTTACATATATGTTTCATTTACTTAATTCCATTCAATTCAATAAGGAAACGAAAACAGCGTTCATGCGTACGTACGACCTACCTCTCCATGAACGGTGTATTTCATTCTGTTTATCGATCTATCATATATATATATATGCTGAATATATATTATATATAAATCATTTTTTACATTCTGAAATTAATTAAATTAAGATATATGTAATAAAATTAAGAACAACAAGTCGAAACACGTATGATAAATGAAACGATTTTACCCAAAACGCTACTTTAACATGGAATTTACAAACGAACGGGTAATATAAAGTCATAAGTGAGTCATATATGATATCATAAATATTATTATGGTTATGTTACAAGTTAATAATATGTTTAAACACAATATAAAATATTCTCGGACACATACGAATGAAATTGGACATAAGGTAAGGGATAATTTTTCAATCTCATTTTTATCTGAGATTGCTTATACGTAAATATTTACTAGGGGTATATTTTTCATCCATGTCCATAAAAAAATGTTTTCCATAAAGTTTTTAATATTATTCCATGTTTTTTTAAAGTCACTATTACCCCTCTTTGACTTTTACTTTGTGTTATGGAAGGAATATTTGTTTTTTTACCATACATGGTACTTTTTGATTTTGTTTCCGTTAAAAGTAAGAGGAGAATGTTTTTTTTAACTTATACAGCATGAACGAATTTTTACGGTTTAATAACACCTTATTTTCATGAAGATTACTCTACAAAAAATCATTATTATTTCCAAAAAAATCGTTTTCTTTTAAAATTTCATGGAATTTTGTGAAAAGAAAATGAATTGGAGAAGAAAGGATATTTTCCTCAAGAATTCATTTCAAGTGTTTTATAAAAACTATTTTCCATCTAAGATGACATTATTTAGCATGTTTATATTTCAAGTATAATGTCTCTATAATTTACATGGTTTGATTTTTATTATGATTAAATGATATAGATTGGTTTTATATGGATTATTTCATGATTAGATGATGTTTATGGAACCCATTTTATTCTTTGGGTTATAATGAATGATTTATGATTGTTTTGTGGCACACGTAAGAATGATTTAAATATGGGATGGGTGGGACCTATATCTCCCTCCAATTCATTGGGTAAATATTTATATCTCATGAGATAGACATGGATGGAATTACAAGTGAATCTGGTTCAGTAATACAGGGCAGGAATGAAAACTAAACCCGGTTCAGTAATGGACTTTTTCCACTATGATGGTCTTGGAAGCAATGCCTTGGATACTATGGAATTCATATCATGTGGTTAATGTTTTTCCACAATTACATGTTTTATTCCCATGATATTTTATCATTATTAATGTTCCTTTATGATCTATTCCTTATGTATTGTCCAGATTTAGGTCATTACTCATGATTTTGATGTTTTATGTTCATGTTATTACATTCAAATGTTTATGGATTGTTTTATGTTCTCCATGTTTACCCTTACTGAGCATTTGAGCTCACCCTTTTTATGTTTTCTTTTCCCCATGATCTAAAGAAAGTGTTTAGGTAAGAAAAAAGGGAAGATCTTTATGGGAGATGTTTAAGATATTTCACCATGATTATAAGATTATGTTCCAAGTTTCCAAAAACACTAAACTATTACGGTCCTTGGATGTCGGTTTTGGTTATGTATTAAGAATTATGAAAAAGTAATGTAATGTCCATTTACATCAAGTTTGGGTCTCTAAAAATATATTACCTTATACATACTAAGATGTTATTATAAATATGGTTCAACCATATTCATTATTATATCCATCTTGTGAATGAAAAATTCACCATATGTGTGTACGTACGACTTACCGTCTCCACGTCATGGTGTAGTTGGTTATTTAACACTTAATTATTTGGATGGGTATAATAATGATTATAATTGATTTAAATAATAAATTAAACATGTTAATGAATCTGTATATATAATATACCATCCAATTAAATATTATTTCACCATCAATAGATTGATATTGTCGGTTGTGCATACGTACGGATCATAGTCTCCACGACGGGATGAGATTTTATTCCCCATCATAACCATTCAAGAATAATTTTCATTTTATGATTAAAAATACTGTTTAAGAACATAGTATAATTATGGATATGAATTAAATACATCCTATCCATAACAAACATGACATATGTAACAAAACATAAAAAGGAAAACAAATCAGTTAACACCAGAAACAACGATACTACTGAAATATTATTAACAAAAAAATATTAGAGGATCATATAAGATATAATATTTATGTATGTGGAGTCTTTTATAATTTAATAACAATTATTTAACCATTGTACATGATGTCAACTTACCCCTGACTAAAGAAGAATACAAGATAAGGGTTAATTTTACAATCTCTTTATTATCTGAGGTTGTTTATACGAGAGTATCTATTGGGACCTCTTAATAATCCACATCAGTATTTCTAAAAAATGTATTTCAATTTTTTTTACTATTTACTAGACTATGGGTTAAAGTAATTTATACCCTTTTTTGAATTTTTATAAAATGGTTTTAATGGAAACTTTCTGCCATTTTCCAAACAAGGTACTTTATGACCTTTTTGACAAAATTAAGGAAATATTTTTTTTAACTTAAATGGTCGGTGAGACTATTTTCCGCTATTATAACACCTTTGAAGCAACCCTTACAAGCTTATAAGAATATTTTAAAAATAAATGTTTTCTTTAGTTTTAAATGATTTCAAATTAGAAAGAGATATTTCACTCAAATTATTTTTGGATTGATTTCATCTATGTCAATATCCTTTTTTGGATTTTATGTTTGTCTGAAGTTGATTTATTATGATAAAATATTCCATTTTAAATTGAAGGTATTGTGATATGTTTAAATTTGGATGTGTTATTTTTATTCCATTCATGGTTTATATTTAAAGTATTGACATTTTTTATTCTGTTTTTAATACGAATGTGTATATTATGTTTCAACCTTCTCATATGAGGAATGCATTGGACTTAGTAAGTGACAGGAAGAGCCTGCTATAGCCCCTCTATGCATTGGTAGGTCTCATGAGACAATATAGTGTCTTGGAACAAGGCCTTGAGAAAATCATTTTTTCTAGTCTTGGCATGAGGCCTTGACTATGTGGTTATGATGTCTCGTATTGTGCATTCCTTCATTATGAAATTCTCTATTGATATTACATGTGGTTATTCGACTAGTAGAATATCCATTGGAATAAGTAATTGGAATTATTTGATTTATATTTTCCATATTATATTGAAGTTTATTTTTAAAAGGATTGTGTTTTAGTCTTATACATCGCCTTAAATTTTTATGCTTATTTATGAAAGTTGCTGCTATAATGTTATCCTTATTGAGCATCTGATCTCACCCCTTTCTATATTTTATTTTTTCCAAGATGTGAAGAAGTATATTATGACTGACTTGCAGGGATAAGCTAAGGGATATGCATGTGTTCAAAGGAGACACAATGTTGTTTTTTTACATTTGATAATGTTATGTAAAACATATGTATGTATCTAGTACTTGCAAGGATAGTAAACTAATTGGTCTTTCAGGACTTGATCTCTTGTGATCATGCCAATGTTTCGTAATAATGTACCGAATTTGGGTAACTAGGGTCAAGGCATTATAGTTGATATCAGGGAACGTTTAATAAAAACCTTGGAAACTAGATTTAGAAAAACTCTGATTAGAGAACATTACCCTAAGATAAAATGTGAGGATTAGTATAGAATAACATCCTAGAATTTTGGTAATATTGAGATTTTGTGAATTTTTCAAGGAATACATCCATGTTTGGATACGATCATGTAGAGTCGGCTCTAGTACAGATGTATCTAGGGGTAAAACCTGAAAACACTTCATTGAGATAGACCTGAACCGGAACTGGTGCATGACAACGAGCCTTGTGGCAATCTTGGTTACGACACTCCTAGGGGATATGCTTAGGATAATTCACATTTTCTTTAAAACCCATTATAAAATATTTATGAGTAAATACTTCTCAAAGAAAATATTTTTTTATGATTAAGGATTATATACATAAATTGTTCAAATTATGTTAGGTATTTTAGAAGTTTGGAATTATGTATTCCAATTCATAAAAAAATGTAGTGTATACCATTGGTTATAAATGGAACCTATTAGAAGGAATGGAAACTATATCAACGCACATAATCCATATAGGTATTTCCATCCTACTCAAGATAATTATAGTGGATCTGGTGATGCAGCTGGTGCTGAATAGCTTATAACCATACTGGGACAACTCACTCAAGTTATGAATAATAACCTTACCCGTATGGAGCACCCTGATCCACAATGTAGAGGATCAGTGTTAGAATTCTTCATGAGGAAACAACCACAACATTCAATGGGACTAAAAATTCATTTTTAGATGAGAAATGGATAAGTTCCTTTGAAAAAATATTTCATGCTTTGGGGAGTAGCTAAATGGAAAAAGTTATCATGGTAGTTTATCGCATCACATGAGATGTAAATCAATGGTGGTATTTGATTCTAAACACAAAGGAAGATGATGAAGTATCAAATATGTAATTGAGGGACTTTAAGGATATTTTATTCGAAAAGTACATTCACCATGATCATCAAGCATATATGGAAAGGAAATTTTTCTGTCTGAGGAAAAAGGAGGATGAGAATTTCTCACAGTGTGAGGATAAATTTACAAGGTTATTAAGGAATGTTTTAGATTATATATGTAACCCATGGAGTAATATTGATCAATTATTTGATGGATTAAAACCTTTTCTCCATCGAGAATTAGTCTCAGAATCCTTCTCTTCATACGAAGATATAGGCTCATGTGCTATCAAGATAGGAAATGAATTCTCCATGAATTACAACTTTAGATAAAAGAAAAAGAAGAAGAGATCCATTGTACACTCAATAAATTGGAATATGTGGAAGAAGGGAAAATTTGAATTTCCATCCTGTAGTAAATGTGGGACAAAATACCCTGGTACGTTTCTAAAGGGAATGGGAGTCTGTTACAAGTGTGGTGAAGAAGGCCACCAAGCACGTGATTGTAAGCCAAAGAAAGTGGATGTCAATGTTGAATGCTACGATTGTAGAGAAATGGGTCATTATGAAAATAAATTTCCTAATAATCAAGGAAAGTTACCTCAGAAAAGGCCAAGGGAGAATAGTCTAGCTTATGCGATCACTACTGCTGAGGTTGAAGCTTCAAATGATGTGGTGGAAGGTACTTTAGTCATTTCCTAAAATTTAGCCAATTCATTATTTATTCTAGATCATCACATTCTTTCATATCTTCCCAATTTGTTAAGAAAATTAGATATTTCCAATTTTATTTAACAAGGGATTTTTCAGTCAAAACTTGTAAGGGAAGTATCATTGAAACAATGTTTTGTGAATCAGTTACCATTATGGGATATAAACGTGCTTTATCTACTGATCTTATTATCATACCCATGATTGAATTTGATATAATCTTTTTTATGGATTGTCTTTAAGACCATGATGTGAAAATTTATTGTATGAATAACGAGGTTACAATTTTTTACGATGATAAGGAATACCTTATCTTTGGAGAAGAAATGTCACCATCTGATTCTTATCTATATCCACCTCCAATAGCTCTACTAAATTCATTTATTGGGGAGGAAGGGAGTGACATAACTATGGGTGAGGAAAAGAATGTTAAAATAGAGGATGTACCTATTTTGAAACAGTATGTTGATGTGTTTCCATAGGATTTACCTGGACATCCTCCACAATGAAAAAATGAGTTTTCCAATGTCTTAATTCCTGGTTCAATGCCCATATTGAAGAACCCTTATAGAATGGACACTGTGGAATTAGTGGATCTAAATAAACATCTAGATGAATTGAGTAACAAAGGATTTATTCTCCTTAGCTTTTCTCTTTGGGGATCCTCTATTCTTTTTGTTAAAAAGAAAGAATGATCTATGAAGTTGTGCAATGACTATAGGGAGATCAATGTTAAAATAATAAAGAACAAGTATCACCTACCTTTCATTGATGATTTATTTAATCAGATTCATGGAGATCAATATTTTTCAAAGGCTGATATTCGATCTGGATATCATCAGTTGTGTATGAAGAAGAAAGAAATTCCAAAGACAACATTTCGAACCAGGTACAAGCATTATGAGTTTATAGTAACGCGTTTTGGATAGACTAATGCACCCTCTGTTTTCATGGTTCTAATGAATAGAGTTTTCAAGGAATGTCTTGATGATTTTATAGTGGTGTTAAGTGATGATATCTTGGTATACTCTAAAAGCTCTGAAGATATGAAAATCACTTGCGCACTATTCTAAAGACTCTTAGAAGAAATGAATTATATGGGAAGCTTAGAAAGTGTGAATTCTGGCTTCATGAGATTTCTTTTCTTGGCCATATTGTCTCTAAGGATGGAATCGTTGTTGATCCTTCAAATACAAAGGCAATTCAAAAAATGGCCAGCACCAATGAGTATAACTGAGGTACGTAGTTGTATTGGTTTAGCAGGTTACTATCAACGTTTTGTCCAGAATTTTTCCCTATTGGATAACCCATTAACCATGATCACACGTAAAGGGGTTAATTTTTTTTTGGAAAAAATTATGTGAAGATTTTTTTGAATAATTGAATAGAATATTAGTCAATTCTTCTATCTTGACTCTATCATCGAGGAATGATGGGATTGTTATTTATAGTGATTCTTCAAATAAAGGACTTGGTTGTATCTTTATGCAAAATGATACTGTTATTGCCTATGCATCAAGGACGCTAAAAATTCATGAATAAAAATATCCCACTCATAATCTTGAGTTAGCAGCTGTAATATTTTTTCTGAATATATTGATACACTATCTCTATGGTGAAAAATGTGAGATATATACTGATCAAAATATTTTGAAGTATATTTTCTAACAAAAAGAACTCAACATGAGGCAAATGAGATGGATCGAACTACTCAAGGATTGTGATTTCACAATACACTACCATCCTGGGAAGGTAAATAAGGTGGTATATTCTTTGAGCAGAAAGGATCATGGAGTTATGAACAACATTAGATTTGAAAGGGATCCTTTGATCTTGAATCTAGTAAAGATGGATATGATAATAATCATGGAAGGTGAAACATTGATAAATTTTCAAATGGTTTCCAATCCATATTTACTAGAAAGTATAAAAAGTTATAAAATAGATGATGAAGAGTTTCGAAAGAAAATTAATGCTATGAACGATGGGAGATTGATCGAATTTGTATATGAAGATGAAATTTTGATATTTGTGAAGAGAATTTTTGTACCCGATATACTTGATCTAAAAAGGGAATTGTTGGATGATTCTCATAGCTCCAATTTCTCTATACACAATGGTAGCACTAACATGTATAGATATTTGAAGGAACATTTTTGATGGGACAACATGAAGAGGGATGTCACTGATTATGTGTAAAGATGTATTGTTTTTCAACAGGTGAAGGATAGAAGACGACATCCTGGAGGAGTCATGCAACCTCCTCCCATACCTATGTAGAAATGGGATAATATTACGATGGTCTTTTTCAGGGGGACACCAAGGACTCCTAGAAGGAATGATGCCATATGAATCATTTTTGATCATCTTACGATGTTAGCACATTTTATTTCTATAATAGAAGATTTACCACTTGAATGTTTAGCAAGACTATATATTAATGAAGTTGTATGACTCCATGGTGTACCCCTATCGATTGTTTCTGATTGTGATCCATATTTTACATCAAGATTCTAGAAATGTATTTATAAATCCCTAGATACTGAACTTCATTTGAGCACTACCTACCACCCTCAAACTGATGGACAATCAGAATGGGCTATTGAAACCTTAGAAGGCATGTTGAGATATTTCTCACTTGACTTTCAAGGTATATGGGATCTATATTTACCTATGGTAGAATTTTCCTATAAATATATCTTCCATTCAAGTATTCAAATGGAACCATATGAAGATTAATATTAAAAGAGATGTCACACACCAACTTTTTGGGATGATATTGGTGAAAGGAAAATTGTAATCCCAAAACTAGTTGAGGAAACAATGGAAAAGGTGAAGATTATCCAAACCCACATCAAAGCAGCTCAAAGTAGAAAAAAGATCTATGCTGATAACTGAAGGAAGGATTTGGAATTTCAAGTAGGTGATCATGTTTTTTTGAAGTTATCACCATGGAAGGATGTTATAAGATTCAGTAAAAAGAGTAATTTAAGTCCCAAGTTCATCGGACCTTTAGAAATTCTAGAACGAATTGGAGTTGTAGCTTACCGTTTGGAAATGCTGCTATGTATTTATAATGTTCATGATGTGTTCCACATATCACTGTTTAGAAAATACATGGCTGATCCAATCCATGTACTCAACAATGAATAAATAGAACTGAAACCCAATCTATCTTATTGTGAAGCACCTATTAGGATTTTTGATACCAGAGAACGAGTGTTGAGAAACTGAACGACTTGTTTGGCAAAATATCTATGGAGAAACCATAAAATAGAAGAGGCAACATGGGAACCTAAGGAACATATGATGAAGAACCACCTGAATATTTTTATGCCGTCATAATATAGAAATTTAGAGGATGAAATTATTTGAAGAAGGGGAGAATGTAACACCCCAAGCTTCCATGGTACGCTTCTCTTTGAATAATTCAATAGCTTATGTTGTACACAACTTTAAGTTCTAGCACACTGCGACCCATCAAACTAGCCATTTAAAAAGCAGCTGTAAATAGTAATAACCACATTTTGAAAATTTATAAATTTTATTTTTCAAAATGGACTTCATTTTTGGATTCATAATATCAAAATTAACTTAATTTGATTTTTTGTTATTTTTCTGAAAACATTCAATTATTGATGAATAGTGAAAAGCACTAAGTTATTGTTTAAAACCGGCATTAATTTAAATAATTATTATATTAATTTAAATCTATTTTAAAAACAAAATATATAAATAGTACCTATATTAGTAGAATTTAATTCATTGGAGTCATTTTATAATAATATTAGATATATAAAATATTATTGAATTTTTTGACGTCTTTTACCCACCTTCTAGGTACATTTTCTAATTTTCATAAAATGTAATTATACCTCTTATGTGAATTGAATTTAAAAAATCTGAGAGTAATGGATGACATCCGTATGTAAAATGTGGTTCAATAGGATTAAAATAATTTTTTGGTGAATAGTAACTTTTGAATTTTATTTACAACCGTTAAAAGTAAATATGGTAATTAAAGGTAAAAATGATATTATAATTACTTTAAAACAAGTCCTAATTATATTGGATATGTGTATTTCGATTTAAATAAACCTTATTAATAAAATATGATCCTATTTTATCCACTTGGATTAGATTAATACATTTATTATTATTTTATTTAAAGAAGAGTTAAAAGTGTTAAATTCAAACTTTAATAACTAAAACATTTCTAATATAGGGTTATACATAATATAAATTAGAATATAAATATTCATTAGAAATATAAATATTTTTCCTACATCATGGGATTTTATTTATAAATCTTAGACATTAAATAATTTAATTTTTTTATTACACAATGATGATATAGTAATTACCTTATTAATGGAAGATTAAAATAATTAATATTATAAATATTAAAATAAATTTAAATTGAAAATTTTGATTCATTTCAAGAATTTTATATATTAATATGACATGTTAGGGATGATTAAATATTTTTTTTGAAGTGATAAATTTTTTATGACTTTCACAAAAAACAAATACTAAACTGTGTCAAAATTCACATAAATGAGTTTCTAAAAAATAGTATTTAATTAAATGATTAAA
Source organism: Viscum album (assembly GCA_963277665.1). Lineage (NCBI taxonomy): Eukaryota > Viridiplantae > Streptophyta > Magnoliopsida > Santalales > Viscaceae > Viscum > Viscum album. The sequence goes on from OY728157.1 coordinate 1,784,040,063, forward strand.
TATTGCTATAAATAAAAGGTTCTACCAAAGTAAATATATAAGATTATATATGTCAATAATGAACCACTTTGGGTTCTCCTGTCTTATTATAGTAAGTTTATTAGCCATTTATTATAATAATACCAGAAGACATGGTAAAAGTTAAACTATTTAACTAAGAGTTAAATCTAAAAGATAAGGTTAATATGGTGACCTAAACTTGTATAAAACCAATTGGTTGAGAGGATTTATACCTATACACACCTCATAATCTAACTAAATACATTTTTATCCATTATAAATCTAAAATTATTTTATAATAAAATAATATTTCAAGATTTTCCTAAAGTGACCCTCACCTCTCTTATAAAAGGGTACTTCCCCTTCTCTTAATTTCACACCTCCAATGCCATTTGGATCAGCCAAAACCTACTCAAATATCCTCCAAACTAACCTCAATTCATCTTAGAGTCCTTAATTTGATTATAAATCCAACCTAAGAAGCTCTTTTTTTCAAATCAAAAGGAAACACCCGAAGAAGAGATAATTATTTCATCACCTCTTTTATGTTTTTTTCTTCTTCCACTTTCTCTTTCTTTGTTGTTTCCATAATAAAATAATAACTCCAGTACCTTATACATACATAAATGTTATTATAAATATGGTACAATCATATTCATTATTATATCCATCCTATGAATGAAAAAGTCACCGCACGTGCCTATGTACGACTTACCATCCCCACATTGTGGTGTAGTTTGTTATTCAACTCTTCATTGTTTAGATGTGTATAATAATGAGTATAAATGATGTAAATAATAAATATAACATGTTAATTATTCTTTATATAAAATATAAAATCCAATTACATTTTATTTCATCATCTATATAATGATATTGCTGCTCGTGCGTACGTACGGCTTACCATCTCCACGACGCGATGCGATTTCATTACCCATTGTAACGATCCAAGAATAATTTTCATTTTATGATTAAAAATAATGTTTGAGAACTTAATATAAATATGGATATGAACAAAATACATAATATCCATAACAAACATGAATTACATAACAAAACATATAAAGGAAAACGAATCTGTTAACACCTAGAACAATGATACTACTGAAATATTATTAACAAAGCAATAATAAAGGATCATATATGATATAATATTTAGGTATGTGGATTATTGTATAATTTAATAAAAATTATTTAAAAATTATAAAATAGTTTAATGTACCCTATACTATTTAAGAATACAAGGTAAAGGTTAATTTTAAAATCTCTTTATTATCCAAGGTTGTTTATAAGTGAGTATCTACCGGGACCTCTTTATCATCCACATCCGTATTTCATAAAAATGTATTTCAAAATATTTTTACTATTTACTAGACTATGGGATAGATTCATTTATACCCATGTTTTTATTTTTATAAAATGGTTTGAAAGGAATCTTTTCGTAATTTTCGAAATAAGGTACTTTATGACCTTTTCGACAAAACTAAGGAAATAATGTTTTTTAACATATACGACAGGTGCGACCATTTTACACCATTATAAAAACTTTTAAGCTTCCCTTAAAATCTTCTAATAATATTTTCAAAATAAATTTTTTCTTTACTTTTAAATTATTTCAAATTAGAAAGAGATATTTCACTCAAATAGTTTTTGGATTGATTTCATCTATGGTGACATCCTTTGTTGGATTTTAAACTTGTTTGAAGTTAATTTATTATGATATAATATTCCATATTGAATTGAAGTTTTTGTGATATGTTTGAATGTGGATGTATTATTTTTATACCATTCATGGTTTATGGTCAAAGTATTTACATTTGATATGCTATTTTAAATATGAATGTTTATATTATGTTTCAACCTTTTCATATGATGAATGCATTGAACTTAGTAAGTGAAGGGCGGGGCCCACTATAGCCCCTAGATGAATCGGTGGGTCTCATGAGACAAACTAGTGTCTTGGCACAAGGACTTGACAAAATCTTTAATTGTAGTCTTGGAATGAGGCCTTGACAATATAGTTTTGATGTCTGACATTATGAATTCCATCATTATGAAATTATCTACTGATATTACATGTGATTATTCGACTAGTAGAATATCCATTTAAATATGTAAATTGAATTATTTGATTTATATTTTCCATATTATACTGATGTTTAAGTTTAAAAGGCATGTGTTTTAGTCTCATACATCGCCTTAAATGATTATGCTTATTTATGAATGTTATTGCTATAATGTTATCCTTACTGAGCATCTGATACCACCTATTTCTATGCTTACTTTTTTCCAGGCTGTGAAGAAGTATATTATGACTGATTAGAAGGGATAAGATAAGAGATATGAGTGTGTTCAAAGGAGACACAATGTTGTTGTTTTTCATTTCATAATGTAATGTAAAAATTATGAATTTATCTAGTACTTGCAAGGATACTGAACTAATCAGTCCTTCGGGGCTTTATCTCTTGTGATCATGACAATGTTATGTAATAATGCACCATCTCTGGGTAACTAGGTTCGGGGCGTTACACTTGGTATCAAAGGAAGTTTAGTAAAAAACATGAAAACTAGATTTAGAAACACTCAAATTAGAGAAAATTACCCTAAGATAAACTTTGAGGATTAATATAGAAGAATTTCCTAGAATTTGGGTAATGTAAATTTTTTTTTAATTTTCTAAGAAATTCATCCCTGTCTAAATACGAGCAGTTAGAGGCGGCTCTGGAACATATGTATCTAGGGGTAAAACCCAAAAATGCCGCTTTGATCTAGACTCAAACAAGAATAGGTGCATGACAATGGGTCTGGCTACACTCTTGGTTATGACACTCATGAGGGATATTCTTAGGATAATTAAGATTTTCTTTACAAACCATTATAAAGGATTTATGAGTAAATACTTCCTCAAAAAAATTATGATTAGGGATTATATTCATAAATTGTTAAATTTATGTTATATATTTTACTAGTTTGGAATTGTGTATTGTAATTCATAAACTAATCCAGTGTATGAAATTTTTTACAAATGTAGCATAGTGGAAGGAATGGAAACTATATCAATGCACGTAATCCATGTAGGGATTTCCCTCCTGCTCAAGATAATTATAGTGAAGTTGGTGATAAAACGGGTGCTGAAAAACTTAATAGCATACTGGGAAAACTCACTTAGGTTATGAATAATAAACTTACCCGTATGGAGAACCCTGATACACAATTTAGAGGATCATTGTTAGATAACTTCATTATTTAATAACCACAAACATTCAATGGGACTACAAGTCCATTTGTAACTAAGTAATGGATAAGTTCCTCAGAGTAAATATTTCATGCATTGGGGAGTAGTGAAAGAGAAAAACTTCTCATGGCAATTTATTGCCTCACAAGAGATGAATATCAATGGTGGTAATTTATTCAAAACACAAAGGAAGATGATAAAGTATCAAATATGGAATAGAGGTAGTTTAATGATGTTTTCTTAGAAAATTAATTTCCTCGTGAACATCAAGCAGATATGAAAAGGCAATCTCTAAGTCTGAGGCAAAAAGAGGCTGATAATGTTGCAAAGTATGATGCTAAATTTACAAGGTTAGCAAGACATGATGCATATTATATACGTAGCACAAGGAGTAAAATTGATCAATTTTTTGATGGGTTAAAACAATTTCTCTATTTAGCATTAGTCTTAAAATCCTTCTCATTGTACGAAGATATAGTCTCATGTGCTATCAAGATAGAAAAATAATTCTCTAATTCTTACGACATTAAATCAATGAAAGAGAAGTATAGATCTTCTGATCACTATGGAAATGGAAACAAGAGGAATAATAGAAAAGTTTAATTTCCATCCTGATGTAAATGTGGGAAGAAACACCCAGGTACTTTCCTGAAGGGAATGGGGGTTTGTTACAAGTGTGGTGAAAAAGGCCACCAAGAACATTATTGCAAGGGAAAGAAAGAGGTTGTCAATGAGGAATAATACAATTGTAGAGAAATGTGGAATTATGAAAATAAATTTCATAAGCATCAAGGAAACTTACCTCAGAAAAGGCCAAGGGAGAAAGGCCAAGCTTATATGATCACTACTGTTGAGGTTGAAGATCCCAATGATGTTGTGGAAGGTAATTTAATTGTTTCCTCAAATTTAGACAATACTTTATTTTATTCTGGATCATCATATTCCTTTATATATTCCTGGTTTTCTATAAAAATTATATATTTCCAATTTGATTTAACAAGGGAGTTGTTAAACAAAGCTCCTTAGGGAAGTATCATTGCAGTAAAGTTTTGTGAATCAGTTACCATTATGGAAGATAAACATGCTTTATCTACTAACCTTATTTTCATACCCATGATTGAATTTGATATAATCTTCAGTATGGATTGTCTTTCAGACCATGATGGGAAAATTTATTGTAAGAATAATGATGTTACAATATTTTTATGATGATAAGGGATACCTTATATTTAGAGAAGAAATGTCACCATGTGATTATTATCTAGATCCCCCCCAGTAGCTCTACTAAATTAAATTATTTGGTAGGAAGGGAGTGAAATAAATATGGGTGAGGAAAAGAATGTTCATATAGAGTATGTACTTATTTTTCAAGAATATGTTTATGTGTTTCTAGAGGATTTACTAAGACATCCCCTAGAACGGTAAAATCCATTTTTCATTGACTTAATTCCTGGTTCAAGGCCCATATTGAAGACCCCTTATATAATGGCCACTATGGAATTTGTGGAACTAAAGCAACAACTAGTGGAATTGAGTAATAAATTATTTATTCTCCCAAGTGTTTCTCCTTGGGGTGCCCCTGTTCTTTTTGTTAAAAAGAAAGATGGATCTATGAGGTTGTGCATTGACTGTAAGGAGATCAATGCTATAGTAATAAAGAAAAAGTATCCCCTACCACACTTTTATGATTTATTTGTTCAACTCCATATAGATAAATATTTTTCAAACATTGTTCTTCGATCTGGATATCATTAGTTGTGTGTGAAGAAGGAATACATTCTAAAGACATCATTTCGAACCAGTTATGGGCATTACGAGTTTACAGTAATGCTTTTTGGACTGACTAATGCACCCTTTGTTTTCATGGATCTAATGAATAGAGGTTTCAAGTAATATAGTAATGATTTTTTAGTGGTATTTATTAATGATATCTTTGTATACTCAAAAAGCTATGAAGATCATGAAAATCACTTGCACACTATTCTAAATACTCTTAGAAGAAATGAATTATATGGGATGTTTAACAAGTGTGAATTATAGATTTAGAAGATTTATTTTCTTGGAAATATTGTCTCTAAGGGTGGAATCTCTATTGATCCTCCAAATACAAAGGCAATCTATGAATGGCCAGCACCAAAGAGTATAACTGAGGTGCGTAGTGTTATTGGTTTAGCAGGTTACTATCGATGTTTCGTCCAGAATTTTGATAGATTGGCTAACCCATTAACCAAGATCACACTTTATAGGGTTATAATTTTTTGGATAAAAGAGTGTGAAGAATGTTTTGAATAATTGAAGAGAAGATTAGTCAATTATTCTATCTTGACTCTACCATCAGGGAATGATGGGTTTGTTATTTATAGTGATTCTTCAAACAAAGGTCTTGGCTATAGCCTTATTGAAAATTATAGAGTTATTTCCTACGCATCCTAGTAGCTAAAAATCAATGAAAAAAACTATTCCACTCATGATCTTGAGTTAGCATCTGTAATATTATCTCGGAATATATGGAGACACTATCTCTTTGGTGAAAAATGTGAGATATATACTAATCACAAGAGTTTAAAGTATATTTTCTCCCAAATATTACTCAACATGAGGAAAATGAGATGGATTAAACTACTCATGGATTATTATTGCACAATAAACTACCACCCAGGGAAGGAAAATAAGGTGGAAAATTCTTTGAGCAGAAAGGATCATGGAATTCTGAACAAGATAAGAGTTGAAAGGGATCCTATGATCATTGATCTAGTAAAGATGGATATGGGAATAATCATGAAAGGTGAAACATTGATAATTTTTCAAATGGTTTCCAATCCATCATTACTAGAAAGGGTAAAATTTTCTCAGACTGATGATGGGGAGTTTCAAAATAAATTAAATCTTTTAACAATGGGAGATTGATCGAGTTCATATATGAGGATGGAATTTTGAATTTTGAGAAGAGACATTGTGTTCCCGATATACCTGATCTATAAAGGGAATTGTTGGATGATGCTCATAGCTCTAATTTCTATATACACCTTGGTATGACTAAGATGTATAGAGATTGTAAGGTACATTTTTGGTGGGACAACATGAAAATGGAGATTGCTGATTATATGTCAAGATGTATGGTTTGTCAACATGTGAAGGCTAGAACACAATATCCTAGATGAGTCATAAAACCTTTTCCCATACCTGAGTGGAAATGGGATCATATTACGATGGAATTTTTCATGGGGACACCAAATACTCCTAGAATAAATGATGCAATATGGGTCATTGTTGATCGTCTTACAAAGTCATCACATTTTCTGGCTATAAGGGAAGATTTAACACTTAAACGTTTAGCAAGACTATATGTTAATGGTGTTGTAATACTTCATGGTGTACCCCTATCGATTGTTTCTGATCGTGATCCCCATTTTACATCAAGACCTTTGAAAATTCTTCAGAAGGCCCTAGATACTGAACTTCATTTGAGCACTACCTACCACCCTCAAACTGATGGAAAATCAGAATGGATTATTCATACCATAAAAGACATGTTGAGATCTTGCTCACTTGACTTTCAAGGTATGTGGGATCAATATTTACCTCTGGTATAATTTTTATATAACAATAGCTTTCATTCAAGTATTCAAATGGCACCATATTAAGAATTATATGGAAAGAGATCCCACACACCAAATTTTTGGGATGATGTTGGTGAAATAAAACTCATACGCCCAGAACTTGTTGAGGAAATAGTGTAAAAGGTGAAGATTTTCTAATCCAACATCAAATCAGCTCAAAGTAGGCAAGAGAGTTATATCGATAACTGAAGGAAGGATTTGGAATTTCAAGTAGGTGATCATGTTTTCATGAAGTTATCTACATGGAAGGGTGTTATACAATTCAGTAAGAAGGGTAAATTAAGTCCCAGGTACATCGGACCTTTGAAAATTCTAGAACGAATTGAAGTTGTAGCTTACCGTTTGGCAATGCCGCCAAGTTTATCCAATGTTCACGATGTGTTCCATGTATCACTGTTAAAAAAATACATGATTAACCCAACACATGCACTCACCTATGATGAAATAGAACTAAAAATCAATTTGTATTATTGTGAAGAGCCTATCAAGACTCTTGATACTAGAGAACAAGTGTTGAGAAACTGGACGACTCGTCTAGTAAATGTTCTATGGGGAAACCATAAAATGGAAGAGGAAATGTAGGAACCTAAGGAACATATGATAAAGAACAACCCAAATCTTTTTATGCAGTAATAATCTAGAAAATTTCAGGATGAAATTATTTGAATGAGGGGAGAATGTAAGACCACAAGCTTCCACGGTGCACTTCTTTTTGAATAATGCAATAGCTTGTGTTGTACACAACTTCAAGTTCTAGCACACCATAACCAATCAAACAAGCCATTTAAAAAGTATTTATGAATATTAATATCCACCTTTTTAAATTTTATAAATTTTAGTTTTCAAAATGGACTTCATTTTTCGATTTGGAGTATCAAAATTAGCTTTAGGTGATTTTTTGGTATTTTTCTGAATACATTCAATTTTTGATGAATAGTGTAAAACACTAAATTATTGTTTAAATCCAACTTTTATTTAAATAAACATTTTTTTATTTAAATTTACTTTAATGTAAAAATAGATACATAATACCTATATTTGTCCAATTTAATTCATTTTAGTCATATTATAATAAGATTAGATATATAAAATTTTATTGAACTTTTTAACGTCTTTTACCCATCTTCTAGGAACATCTGAAAATTTACATAAAATGTAATTTTACCACTTCTGTGAAGTGAATTTCAAAAATCCAAGAGACACTGTTGACATTAGTATGTAAAATGTGGTTCAATAGGATGAAAATATTTTTTGGTGAATAGTAACTTCTGAATTTCATTTACCACGATTAAAAGTAAATTGAGTAATTAATGATAAAAATGATATTATAATTTCCCTTACACATGTCCTAATTCAATTGGATATGCGTATTTCGACCTAAATAAACCTTAGGAATAAAATATGATACTTTTTTATCAACTTGGATTAGATTATGATATTTATTATTATTTTATTTATAGAAGAGTTAACAGTGTTAAATTCAAATTTTAATAAATAAACCATTTTTAATATAGGGTTATACATAATATAAATTAGATTATAAATATTCATTAAAAAGATAAAAATATTTCATACATAATGATATTTTATTTATAATTTTAAGACATTAAATAATTATATTTATTTATGAAACAATGATGATGCAATAATTACCTTATTAATGAAAGATTAAAATAATTGATATTATAAATATTAAAAAAACTTAATTGAGACTTTTGATGCATTCCAATAACTTTCTATGTTAATATTAAATTTTAGGGTGGATTAAAACAAACATTTCGAAGCGATAGAGTTTTTATGACTTTCACAAAAACCAAATACTAAATAGTGTCAAAATTGACATAAATAAATTTTTAAAACAAATACTATTTTATTAAATGATATAATATTCTTAAAAAACTAAGTTTTGGCCAAAGGACTTAGATAAGATTATATATGTCAATAATTAACCACTCGGGGTTGTCTTAGTTTTTTATAGTAATTTTATTAACCATTTATTATAATAATACAAGATCACATGGTAAAAGTTAACGTATTTAACTAAGAGTTAAATCTAAAAGATAAGGTTAATATGGGGACCTAAACTTCTCTAAAACCTATTGGTCGAATGTATTTCAACCCATACCCAGCTTATCATCGAAATAAATCCATTTGGAGTCATTAGAAACTGAAAATGATTTTATAATACAATAATATTTCATACTTTTCCTAAAGTGACCCTCACCTCTCTTAGAAAATGGTAATTCCTATTCTCTTAATTTCATACCCCTAAGCAATTTGGATCCGCCAAAACCTACTCTAATATGCTCCCAAATACCCTCAATTAATCCTAGAGGACTTACTTTGATTATAAAACCAACCTAAGTATCACTTTAGTTCAAATCAAATGGAAACACCTGAAGAAGTGGTAATTATTTCATCACCTCTTTCAAGTTCTTTTCTTCTTCCACATCCTATTTATTTATTTTTTTCATACTAAAATAATAAATTCAATACCTTATACATACATATATGTTCTTATAAATATGGTACAACCATATTAATTATTCTATCAATCATATGAATGACAAAGCCATCGTACGTGTGTACGTACGACTTACCGTCTCCACGTCGTGGTGTAGTTTGTTATTCAACACTTCATTTTTTGGATGGGTATAATAATGAGTATAATTGATGTAAATAATAAATATAACATGTTAATTATTCTTTATATATAATATACCATCCAATTACATATGATTTCACCATCAAAATAATGATATTGTCGCTCGTGCGTACGTACGGCTTACCGTCTCCACGATGCGATGAGATTTCATTCCCCATCATAACAATTCAAGAATAGTTTTCATTTTAAGATTAAAAATAATTTTTAAGAACTTAATATCATTCTGGATATGAATCAAATAAATCCTATCTATAACAAACATTACTTACGTAGCAAAACATATAAAGTAAAACAAATCAGTTAACACCTGAAACAATGATACTACTAAAATATTATTACAAAGAAATATTATAAGATTATATATGATATCATATTTATGTATGTGGATTCTAGTATAATTTAATAAAAAATATTTAACCATTATATAGGAGGTTAACTTACCCTTGAGTAAGGAAGAATACAAGGAAAGGGTTAATTTTACAATCTCTTTATTATCTGAGGTTGTTTATATGTGAGTATATACTGGGAACTCTTTATCATCCACATCCGTGTTTCTTAAAAATTTATTTCAAAACATTTTTACTATTTACTAGACTATGTGTTAAAGTCATTTATACCCTTGTTTTAATTTTTAAAAAATGGTTTGAAAGGAATCTTTCCATCATTTTCCAAACAATGTACTTTATGACCTTTTTGACAAAATTAAGGAAAGAATATTTTTTTAATTTATATGGTAGGTGCAGGTACTTTCCACCATTATAACACCTTATAAGGTTCCTTATAATATTATATGAATATTTTTAAAATAATTTTTTTCCTTACTTATAAATTATTTCAAAGTGTAAAGTGATATTTCACTCAAATAGTTTTTAGATTTATTTTATCGATGTCAACATCCTATGTTGGATTTTATGCTTGTTTAAAGTTGATTTATTATGATATAATATTCCATATTTAATTAAAGGTTTTGTGATATGTTTGACTTTGTATGTGTTATTTTATACCATTCATGGTTTATGGTAAAATTATTGACATCTCATGTGCAATTTTTAATAAAAATGTTTATATTATGTTTAAATATTTTCATATGAGGAATGCATTGGACTTAGTAAGTGAAAGGAAGGTCCCACTATAGCCCCTCGATGGATTGGTAGGTCTCATGAGACAATCTAGTGTCTTGGCACAAGGCCTTGAGAAAATCATTCATTACAGTCTTAGCATGAGGCCTTGACTATGTGGTTTTGATGTCTGATATTATTTATTCCATCATTATGAAATTTTCTATTGATATTACATGTGATTATTAGACTAGTAGAATATCCATGTGAATAAGTAAATGGAATTATATAATTTATATTTTCCATATTATGCTGATTTTTATGTTTAAAAGGCTTGTGTTTTAGTCTTATAAATTGCCTTAAATTTTTATGCTTATTTATGAAAGTTTCTACTATCATGTTATCCTTAATGAGAATTTGTACTCACCCCTTTATATGTATTATTTTTTCTAGGATGTGAATAATCCTATTATGATTGACTTGTAGGGATAATCTAAGGGATATGAGTGTGTTCAAAGAAGAAAAAATGTTGTTGTTTTTTATTCCATAATATAACGTAAAACTTATATATCAATCTAGTACTTCCAAGGCTACTAAACTAATTGGTCTTTCGAGACATGATCTCTTGTGATCATGCTAATGTCAGGTAATAATTAACTGAATATGGGTAACTAGGTTCAGGGCGTTACACACCTGGTTTATCATCTCCCACACCAAAATTAATATTCAATGGGATATCCTGAAAACATGCTCTTTAATACACTTCATGATGCACTTGGTTTCTACTAACCATCGCCTAAAAATCCTGGGTGTGGAAGAGGCCGCCCATAGATCATGAAAAAACACACACATTAGGTTCATCGTTCAATAAGATACTATCATGGAGATTCTTTACTTATCTATCTAGACTGTAAATGATAAAATTTGGGAACTGTCTTGCCTCTTGAAATTATATACCCAGAATAGGTAAACCATAAAAGTAGGTATATTTCTCAGCCCAGTTGTCCTCTTTGTATCAGATATCTCTACGGCCAACTGCCCATCTGGCATTATCTTTCGAAACCTCTAGATGATGTGTCATTCATTTATCCAGATTGGAGAGAGCCCTTTTACCTCCCTCCCATTTATTCTAGTCATCTCCATATCTTATCCTTATAAACATATCCCATAAATTCTTCCATTCTATGATATCCCATGCAAGCCTTTCTAGAATGTTGCTCATTGAGTCTAAGATGCTTCATTGGTCTAGATTTTATAGGGGAGAAGAGAAATTTTCTATCATAATCTGTGAAAAAATAATTTCATGGTAAACTAGTATATTTATTACCAAAAAATCTCCGAATATGGAGAGTGTTGCTGTGTTGATTAAACTCTTACATAGTAGAGATGTATTTTTTTTTATTTGTGGCAAGGCCTATAATTAAAAATTCAGGTTTCACTACATATTCAATAGGGATTCGAATCAAGATAAACATAGTTATTATTTTTGTAGTTCACAAAGATACCATGAATGACCCAATATAGATGAATAATAATTTAGCACTAGGATGGGGAATTTTTGTTTTCTATTCTTTCTCAATGCATGTTTTTAGAAAAATCATTATTGGAAGCTCCTATTTAAATCTGGATCATATATAGAAGAGATTGAAATTTTGGTTAGTGTAATATTCATCTAGGCCTTGGATAAGATATTTCTACATCACTACATATCCCAAAGTATTTAGGAATCAAGACACATGTAGTTATTTAAGGGAAATATCCCCCATATATCGTGATCATATGCGAGGGAAGGTTCATTCTCACATCCTCAAGAATAATAAAATTGTGCACCAAGAATTTCTACATTGATATTGATCTTATATAAGGATATTAGACCATGTAGAATAGGAAACTATTTGTTATTTAAAGTCATGAAAAATAGACCATATTACCCCACCTTTATCCATAGTGATTCTAAAACATGCTAGATGGTGCGATCAATGAATACCTCCAATATCACGTGAGTTATGCTCAGTGTGATAAAAGAGAATAAATTATAGTAATGTGCACATAGTACTAGATAACATGATTGGGTAATTTATAATAAATACCACAGGGTGGGGAATTCATGGTATATAAGCTTTAATATATTTTCACATGATGCAATGAGGATGTTTACCTTGTAGTTTAACATCATATAGTGGGGATGTTTTGGTGGACTTTTACATCATAAAACTAGGTTAGGTTCATGTAGTTTTATGTCATAAAACTAAGATTGTATATTTTTTAGTTTAAAGACATGAGGATAGGAATTTCATTGTGTATTTTAATTCCTTTGGATTGGGATAAAATAAACTTATATGAAAATTATGGAAAATAATTCTTGAGAAACATTACATTGGTGGGTAGTGAAATGTGATCCCCATCCATCATAATAAAATAATAGGAAATAATGGATTAAAAAATATTTGTAACATAAGATCAATCCCAATTTGGTTTGAGATTTTAAGGATTATTCATAGGTATAATTTAAATTTTTAGAACAAAAATGATCTCTCCTTGGAGGAATGATGGAGGGTGAACTTTCTTATTGAAAGCTCATACAAATCAGTTTTGATGAATTTCCAAGTTCTACAGGGTGAATAATTATTCTCATCATGTCATTATTTATTATCAAACTACTTATAAAACTATTCATATTTGTATAGGTTGTTTTATATGGAAATGTGAGGTGAGGAAATTTGTACCTTGATGGGTAGGACTAACTATGTCCCTAGATAAGAAAATACGGGGTCTCTCACATGGACATATTGTTTTTGGTGTGATAATACCACAAATAATATTGGTTTTTTTTAGGTTAGGACTTCCTATAATTATCCAAAATATTTTTAATAATTTTATATGGAGTCTTATTGAAAGCATAAATCCATCCATTTTTACTATATGATATTTGGACGAGTTATTGTACTAAATTCCTTATTGACAATATAGAACATTTAACATGGAAGAGACAAATTTGGTGCCATTATATGTCATTATTGTATGAGGGGAACCAAATCTGCTAATGGTATTTGTATTCAAAAAGATTAAAACATCTTTTTCCCAACTTATTTTAGGAATATATACTTTTTCTCAGTTGAAGAATATGTAGTTACTACAAAGGATGTACTAGAACTAAATTACTATTATCGGGGGTATGGCCGCATGAAATCTATTCTCCTGATAGAAAAATCTATGAATATTTAGTGGTTGGAAAAAATCATCAGAGTGTCGGATTAAATTGGAATTTATCTAGTATGAATGACATTTTTTAGTGAGTTTCATGAAATCTTAGGTCATTGACGTCAAGATGTATTCGAGCCTCCTGATTTTGTGGGAAATATTAGTTAACATCTGATGAGAACCACAAGATCCTATGTTAAATTATTTTATAATAAAAAAGATCTATCTCCATTCAATACATCTAATGAGTATTTCATTAAAGAATCATTTATGTAGGATTTTATAACCATCAATACTATCATAAAGAACAAATTTAACAACCCTCCATTCGGTTTGCTTTATATTTTTTTTATCTAATGAAAGAATTCAAATTTTGAGATATTCTAATATGGGGAAAATTCATCCCATGGTTGCATAATTTAGTTTAGGGATTAATGTCCTATATTTTTGAAGAGTGGAATCGATCTCATTGATCTCTTCTCTATCGTTTCCAATGAATGGGGTACAAACCTTATGATGTGAAATAATAATGACTGTTTAATCTCAGTACGAGTCTTCTAGAGATGTGGCTACATTATAAAATTCATATCCATGGGTGTTCTATGAACTTAGTACATGAAAAAATGTTATATCATAGTGTAAATCTAACATTTAACCATATATATAACAAGTAAAGGTAATAAAACCATCTTTTTTAATGAAATAATCACCATTAACTAAATTGACCACTAAATCTGAATCACCATTGATATTTTGGAAGTCCACTAATATTTTAAGTGACAAACCCATACATATTATGGTAGATTAGTATTTTTTTTGTTATTGGTGTAACCATTTAACAATAAAAAGAAATAAGAAAAGAATTTATTTGATGGAGAAATGATTATAATTCATATGTTGACTCTATTGAGTTTCATGTTATCAACCATTTACCGATTAGACTCTTCTAAGCACCATTGAAGTTTATCTCCTGTGTATAGAGAGTGTCAATAATGGAGAATATTTCTTCATCAAGTAAGTCTGTATCCATTGGTCTACTTTCTAAGGTGGGGTGTTCTGTGAGAATGTCTTCCAATGCTTTTCTTTAGATTGCCTTCTATAGTGAGAATAGAATATGAAACTATTATAGAATGACTACCCACCATTCCAATCATCTAATAAACATCATATGATTTAGGATATTTTTGATAAGTTAAATACGAGATACCCGATAGACCTTATAATGTTGTAGGTAGTGTCTCAATTTTTGAATGACAAAGATCAATGTAATGAAATTATTCTTGATACAAGTATATTAATTCTTATTTTCATGCTTGGTTATTTTAAGGTATCATTGGTTATTTTATTATCCATCATTACTCATCTGTATAAGAAAGGCATTGAGTGATCACTCCAAATATTCAACATATAGAAATAGTGGAGTTTCTTTTGACATGAGGCATCAATATTGGTGTTATTGAGAGTTATTTCATGAGATTATTAAAAGCTTCTTGATAATATTTATCCCATATATACGACACTCCATTCTTCATGAGTTCATTAAAGGGAAGAAACTTTATTGAAAGGTAATATATGTATCATCTAATATAGTAAATGTGTTCTTGGAACCCTCTCAGTCCATTGGGATTTCATGGATGTGGAATGTTATGGATCACCTTTGTTTTATCAGGATTGACTTAGATGTTATGATAGCATGTAATGAAGAAAATAAACTTCCCTGATGTCACCCTAAAATAACACTTTTTGAGGTTTATTATTAGGCTACACTACAATATTTTATTGAAAAATCATTCATGGTTGGAAATATGATAATAGTGCTATTAGGATTTGACCACCAGATCGTTGATTTAACACTCCATGGTATTCATCAAAAATGAATTGAAAATATAGAGCATGAAACACTAATATGGGGTACTATAATATTTCAATAAAAAGAAAATATCTTGATATAAATTCACCACTAGGGGATCCTTGAATGCGGTGGTCTTCTCATATTGGGGAGTATTCAAATATCATTATAATAAGATTATATATCCTTGAAGGATAGGTTATGGAAACCCACATTTTCATTGATCAAGAGTTCCATGTTTGAGACATAGAATTCACCCTTTGATAAATAATGGTTGAGGCCCCTTAAGTTGATGGGAACTCTAATCAACTTATTTTTATTCTTGATAGGGATGATACTATAAATTCACTTTGGGTATAAGACTTCCCATATTATGTTATATTTGATAAACTTGTCAAATTCATATTTAAAATAGGCTATATGAGTTAAATTCATTCTCTTGGACACATGATGATATGTATAATGATCTTCTAGAAAACCCAAATAATGGGTGGGTACATCAAGAACAAGTCTAGGTATTTCTGTATAATTCCATTTGATGGCATCTTTATGTTGCTTAATGAATGATATAGATGAACCTTGTTCCTCAAGAATAAAAAAAAGTAAACAAGGATTGTTTTAGATTTTCCCTTGTACCCCAATTCACTTATCTTTGATCATAAATAGTGGTAGAGACACCTTCCTCAAACACTGGAAGAATATCTCTAAGATATTCCTCCTCTTCTTGTTTATCTTCAATTTTAGTGTAGGTGGGGGGATGAGGGGATTCTTACACAATTGGGAGAAAATATATTGGTATTTTTTATCCAATTTCAATAATGAGGAAGAATCTTTGAGTTATGAGAGTATTGTTGTGTGAGTATCATTATTGGGGAGAAATTTGTATATTCTATCCAACCTCTATATCATCCTTAATCTCATTGAAAATAGGTGATGAAAGGAAATTTTCAGGTCCAAAAAATAATGTGGAGGTATTTCTATTTTTTTTAATGGAGATAAAGTGTTTATAAAATATGAAAGTTCTAATGTGTGGGAATTATCATCGGACGTGTTTTGAATATTATCTCTTTCTTTTCCACTATCATAGGGGGTAGAAGAGGTGTCGACAAGCTAAGATTCAAAAGATGACACGCGAGCATTTTTATTTTCTTCTAATGATGTGAAGACATGTTTTAATCTAGATGGTGATATAAGGACCTCCTTGGGCCATGGAGATAATGGTGGAGCGATTTCATCTAGGGAATCACCATAATTACCAGGATCATAAAATTATTCAGTACAACTAGATATTTTCAATGGGACTAGTGTCATGAAGATAGAGCAAAATGTTCCCAAACCACATGCCTTTCTTCTTATCATGGGATTCAAATATACTTAGTTGAAGATTCTTAGTATAACAACTGGACCCACTAGGGACCACCTAGCTGGTAGAAAGATTATCCATCATAATCCCAATCCTACCTCTAATCGTAAATATGTTGGTGACAAGCACCAAGAATGAAAAATATAAAATTGGAGGCCTTTTCCAATTGTGCCTTTGTGCACGCACCCATCCATCTCCATTAAATAATGTAGAGTAATAATAAAAAGATAGTAACATTTAGAGTAAAAATAATTCATGAAATATAGTCTAGGTAATACATTAGAGTATGATAGAATAAAACAAATGTGTAAAGGTAAAAAATACACACCCAACCAGAAATGAACTCCCAACCTGAAAAAAAAACTAGAAAAAATGAAGATGAAATAACTCGATACCGAATCTCAAAATCCCAACCACCATACATAGTCAATGCACATTGGTACCACTATACTCCACCAAATGTACAATATATATTTCCATCATATTCATAAGACATGACATGTGTAGTTGAATCCCATGAAGGGGTGAGTATATATGTACCCAATAGAACACCCTGAAATCAGAAAGGGAGAAAAAATAAAGATACAATGATAGACACCTCAACCTTAAGAAAGAGGTAAATGAAACCCAAAATTTACACATATATATTCTCATAAAGACACCTATATGAGAGAGAAATGGGATATTTATGTCACAAACCTTCCAAATTTGATGAGTAAGTCTGCAGCTCTAAAGATCCATCTCTAATTCCCAATATCATGAAAAAACCACAAATGAATTTGTGTGGAGGGGCCTGAATATCAACACTATGCTCCATAACTGAGGGATCCAAAAATGAGAACCATGAATCCTATGAAACTTCACTAGAATAATTTTGGAGGGGCCCGAGTTTCACTACTTCTCTCTAAATATGAGGGAACCACAACTCCTATAGAGGATCCAAACCCCACTGGAGCTCGAATATAGGAATTCAAAACTATATAGATAGAGGACCCATGCCCAGTGTTGGTAGTAACATCCCTATATATATAATGAGTATGGGGAAACCACACCCTGGTGTGAAAGATGAATACTATCCCTGACATATCTCTAATAGTATGAGGGACATGTGACCTAGTGTGATAGGGGAGTATTGACCTCGCAATCTCTCTAATGATTCTACCCTGATCACTTTCATTTTCAAGCATTACCTAGAGAATAACCATGTTTATAATCTCTCATATCATATCTCGTATTCCATAATTAAATCCACTATTTCAATCTATGAAGAAAAATAATCATGATAGGATACTTATGGTCCCAAATATAAGTCCAAATTAAGGAGATATGTGGGGAGAAGTTGATGGAGGGAATACATTGTTTGTATGGGGATCCACAGGGTGTGTGAAAATTCATATTTTCCAAGTATTGTTATCATTTAGGCATAGATTTTAATCCACTTCATAATACATGACATGTAAAGGGGGTATACGTTGTGTCTCGGCTACTCTAAGCCTACTAGTGTACAGCTGGACATGCCTGTGTACCTAGCCATGTACCTGACCATGTGCATATATACACTAGGGTGCTAATCCATGGAAGTGTACTCTCGGAGTACATGGTGTGTCTTCCCACATGGGGTCTTGGGAGTTTACAACTAACACATGGCTCAACTGCCTATGTAATGTCACTTGACATGTGGGTCGGACCACACGGCGTGTGATCCTTAAATTTCTTTGAAACCCTGGTAGTGTTTCTCAGGGGATACACTCAGTGCGTTCTTTAGAATACAAAACATGTAGTTAGGGTGTTTGAAGTACTATCATATTCTTCATGTGTTTTATTAATCTTTCCTCAATTCTATATATCATGCCTTTTTACAGAATGAAATTGATGGAACATGATTCCTGCAACATTTCCTACACTTAGGTGGCTAGAAAAATGGAATTTGATCACTAGATGAAGCTGCTGCATGTCCCATGATAGGGCCAGTTTGGGATATACCTAAAAATAAGGGGGGTGAATTAGTGTTGGGGACCTTTTAAACCAATTCTAACTTTTTATACATGTACCTCTTGACCTGTTAGGATCTTGATTCTCTTATTCCCTTTTCCAGGTCGCATGAAACACTAGAAAGTAAAAAAATATGCACACGATACTTTTACAAGTTTCACTACTCAATAATAGCAGTTACATCCTTTCCATGCATGGGACTGAATAATGTATGTATTATCCACTATAATGTGATACGATTTTATAGTGGTTTGACTAGGAAAACAATCCTCTAGTTAGTGTAAGTTCCTACACATTGTAGGGGGAAGGAAAAAAAATCCTCTTCCTGAACTGGTGATGACCTAGTTCAACATATAGCCTATAGCTGGTCCTTTATACTACCTATGAAGACAATCTTCTTCCTTCTTCAAAATATAGGTTATTCTCTTGATCTTTTTAAGTGCACTTCACATGGTTACTTGAAAAGTAGTAGGCAAGAAACTCTCTTCTTCTCTCTCTTTTTGTCTTGTGAATACCCAATTGCACTAGTTATTTTACATTCTTCTTGTTTATTGAAAAACCCAAATGCACTCTTATTCTTCTTTATTTGAAATAATCCCATAAAAATATATGTGATTGTTTAGGAAATTAGGATCTAATCACTTGGCATCATCAGAGTTAATTATTCCCCTTTGTTCATGAATGCATGTGATCATGCATGTTGCATTTAGGTCGAACCTTTATTATATACTTCTTCTTCTTATTTACACACATGAACACACTATTTTTATTCTTTATTTAAGTGGATTCATGTATGCATGTGCATGCATGTATGCATTTACTTACATATTCTTATCTATTTTTTTAAAACCCTAATGGGTATAGTTATTTAAGCACACACATTGCCTCTTTCCTTCTCTTTCTCTCGTTTGCATCAACCAAACCTGAATGGGTGATATCCCTTGGATATGTTCTTCTCATATGCACACACAAAAGCTTATTCATTCCTTTTCATGTATGGGTGCATGTGAATATGCACTTCCCCTTTCATTCATGGGTATCATTCTTCATAATGCCATGGGATTTCTTCAAACAATGCACATGTGTGCATGCAAGTACTCTCATCCCTTCTCTTACAGTCTTCTTCTTCAAAAATGATCCCATAAAATATAAAATAGATGTATTGTGAAAACAATGGGGTTTTCACATTTTCTTTGTGAAACTGAGGGGATCACAAGTCACTTACTCCAACAATGGATGGAAGGATATTTCCTGCACAAAGGGCGTGCAGTTCTTCTTTACAAAACTAGTGAGGTTAGTGGATCTGTATACGCAAAGCATAACAAGGGTGACATGCACCGATTTCATTCCTGCAGAATTTACTCCATGTGATACAATGAGGGTTTTGAGAAAACCTATCACATTCTTCGTGTTCCTTATTCTCATAGGGGTTGTGGTTCTCCTTCTTCATGAATCCCTTTAAGATTTCATAGCACTTATCGAAGGACTGTGGGGCTCGTATTTCTCCTTCACGTAGAATGTAGAACTAGAGAGTGCTATGTTTTCACAGAGGAAGAACTTGGGTATACGGGAGGCAATAACCTTTCTTACCTCAGGCCTCTCCTTTTATAGGCGAGAGAAACTCTCCTTCCACATTCAAAATCTATGTGAAATTCTCTGGAGATCATGATTTGAATGCTCAGGATATCTGAGGTTTTGAAGATCTTCAAACTCGTTTTTGAGATATGATGAGATCCTTGGTTTGTTTCCTTTTTCAAACATGGTCTCCTATCTTCATTCAAGGAATCAATGTTACATGTATCTAGTTTTAAATGGACCACATATCCACATGGCCGCAACAACTTCTTTTCCCTCATCTGAAGATTCTTTTATGAGGAATTCACAAGCATGAAGAATGTACATTGCATGCATGCCTTCGGTGTTATCCAACGATACTCAAAACGTAAAAATAAGAATTCAATAGAGATCGAACATGATTCTTCATCATCTCTGGTGGAGAGGAAGCAACAACATTGAGTAACAGTAGAAGAGGATGACAGTGCGGTTAGTTTATACATCGTGGTAGGATCAGGCAGCTCGAGTTCAAACTCATGCGGCACGAGATGGATAGGCGGCCAAGAGTATATTCATCTACCACGGGTGATTAGACGGTCGAGCGAGATGCAGGATGAGATGGACGGTTGATATTATTTCATTCATTAAAAACATTCATCAGACATTGAAACAAATACACTGGTAGAGTGCGGTTTATTAATCATATTATCCCAAAAACTACTCAGAATTATCTCTCCCCATCTCTAGTACCTCCCTATACTGATTCTCTATGGGCACGCTCTGTTCCCACCCTATGTATCCATGCCTCTGTTCTAGATTCAATAGTGGTGCACACTCTGTGGGAAAGATCTATGTCCACTATGCCACACTCTGGCTAGCCTTAGCCAGCTTCCCCATAGGCACAGTTGACCCTAGTGATCCCACACATGCCTCAGGTTGATGCTGGCTCACTAGTTCAAGTGTTGGCCCATTTTTTTAAGTAATCCACAAGAAAAAAACTTTTAATCAGAAATGCTTGGCCACCTCAAATTATATGCATGTCCACCTCAAAGTCCAAGCCTCTTCTTCAACCTTTTTTCTTCTTATTTTCTTTTTGGATTATCAATTCCAAATAACTTCAATCATCCTTAAAAGGATGATACTTCAATGTTGTAAACAATGTGTCACTTTTTACACAAGTTATTTTAACTTAGGAACATTGAATCAATCGTTCAAATTTAACAACATAGATAATTTCCAAAGGGTGGAATCCAATGTTATGAATCCATAACAATTATCCAAGAATATTCACTTCAACAAATCTCTAATCACTTTTAGTTTTTTATTTATTTTGAAAATTATTGACAACTATTGATAATAAATACAACTTATATACAAAGTTGTCCCAAAAATCTCTCCATTTGTATTTGTTGTAAATACTCTAAAGTTCTCTCAAATGAATGTGCCCATATCAAAATGAGAATTTTATATCTACCCTTCACTCTTCTTACTCTCACTTTCGATCTTTAATTTAACTTTCTCTCTCCACTTATTGATAAGAAATAAAAAGTTCAGGATGGGGAGGGTATCATTCTATACTTAAGAAATGTTCCATCAATCATTTCACACTAAGTCTACTTGATCAATGGTCAGTGTAGGAAAAAAAGAGGATTTGATTTAAAAAAAAGTGGGGCATTATCCACTGATCAGGACACCTCATGAGATGAGAACTCATATACATGTCTTTAAGGGTTTTCCACCTTCATTTCAGGATGATGATAAAAAATGCAAAAATAAATAATCAACATAAAACTCTTATTCTCACTTCAACAAATATATCAAAACATTCAAGTGAAATAAGTAGGATGATTGACCTTTGGGCACTTCCATTCTTATTATGTCATAGAGTAATTTAGTTATTTCCCCTTTTTAGAATGATCTTTATTTTGAGTAACCAAGGATGATAGATTAAGAAATAACATTCCTTTTGTCATGAAATGATCTTCAAAAAATATTTATTGTAATTGAATTTGATACCAACTGAAGTTGATACTGATTAGAATAATATCCCTAGATTATTATCTGTCCCCCCCCCCTTAAGGGAACATTCCTCATCTATGACTCTCAAGTTATCCCCCTAAGAGCTTTATTGACCTTAAATTATTTGTATAATGAGAACAAATACAATGGGCATATATTTAAGAGAATAAGGTGGATCCTCCTTGCTTCATTAATGTGAACAACAAGGTTGAGATTATTTTCTCAACCAAGATGCTCCATTATTCAAACTTTCACATTTGATCTAAAATTATGGTTTTTATTGTGTGGATCTCAGTACTTATTCCATTTCTTTGTGTGTGAGCCTTCTATCATCAAGTGATTTTAGATCACTAGAATCTCCTGGTGAAAGTTTCATCTTTTTAATAAATTCTTCCTGGGATGGAATAAATGTAATGTAATTTTTAACAGTATGACCATCCTTGTTTCACCTCACACACAGGACATTTTTATCTTCATGTGAAATCATCTTTTTGATTTTTTCACTAGCCTTATCTTGTTCATCTTCCATTTCACTTTTTTTCAAAATCTTCTGGCCATATAACTAGTAGGTCATTAGAGTTTGAGGCATCAAGACTGGATCTTCCACATGGATTCTTTTGAGAGACATCTTTCATAGGAGTTTCTTGGGATGCACCACCCTTCACCTTTTTCAATTTAGAATCCAAGTACTTCTCAACCTTCATTCATGGAATCTTCTTGGGAGAATTAGTTTTTACAACATTCTTCTAATTACGTCCCAAGGATGATTCAACTGTCTTAGCCAGATTCTTTGATCTTCTTTTCTTATTAGCTTTCGGTACCTGTTGGGATAAACATGTACCAAACTTGAGACCACTCCTATTACATACATAATATATTTTATCAAACTTTCAAAAAAATTTGTAGTAAACATATTCTTATGGATATATAAATGTTACTTCATATTTTCTATCTTTATACCCCTTGATATAGGCTTTATCTGTGCTTTTTCATTTAAGGGATTATACCAACAATCTATTAACAATGCCCAAATCTAGTAAAGTAGAAACATTGACCAACAAACCTTGTGTGCATGATCTATTTTTCTATCTGTGGGGAATAATCTTCCAAATTATTATTTCTATCCACTATATCCATGGTGGTAGGTATCTACTGATTTTTTTTCATCCATACATGTTTAGAGATTTTCTTTCACCCTACACTTTTTGTAGAAACATACTTTGAAACATTAGTACAATATAGTATGGATGGTATATGTTCTTTCTCAGATTCTAGTGATATATCATAGAGTGAATGTATGATATTATTATCAAATGTAGGATTTATTTCACCCTTAGAACCCTCCAATGAACATTTAATACCAATAGGAACAATCACTTTCTTTTGTGAGGGAAAAATATGTGTCTTTTCAAGATTGGTCAACTAAGCTTCCAATTTCTGGCATTCTATATTGAGGATGATCTTCTGGTCTTCAATCATGATAATCCTTTCTTCATAAGTCTTCTTTAATATTTCATCTTCTACTTCATGCAACACAACATTGTTTTGTAACAAAGAGTCAGGTTTCTTGATCTTCTTGGAATTTTCTTCCAAATATAAACCCTTGACATCAGTGATGTTCTTCATCTCATTTTCAAATGCATGGATCTTATCTTCTAGAGTCTTATTGGTTCATTATTTCTCTTAAACTACATTAATCCATTTTCAAGAACTTATTTCAAGTTCCCTATTTGTTTCTTAAATGGCTCCATCGTGTCTAGAGAGCTATAAACATTTAACAATTTTTCTTGTAATCCATTATCTAAGACAACCTTGTCTTCTTTTAGTTGGGTCATATCTTCTTGCATGCATTGAAATACTCCACAAACAAGAGGTTAAATTTCTTCAAAAATATCATAAAAAATATATCTTAATCTATCAACTAATAATTGTTGAGATTTTGTAGATTGATCATCACCACTTGTACTAACATTTTCATCATGAGTAAAATTTCCAAATGTACTAACACATACCTCCAGATCATTTGAGGTAGGAAAGTTGTCAATATTCATGGTGGACACTTGATCCAACTTATCATTAATTTCTATGACTAATGTGTCTTTATTGTAGATAAGGTATGGAGAGAAAAATACTTCATCTTCTTTAGGTAAGAGTGACTTATTCTTCACCATTATCTTCTCCTTCTTTTTCCTGTTCATCATGGTCTCGGTAGATATGGTCCTCTACTTAGAGACAATAGAATCTTTACTAAAACTGCACTTCATTGATAACTTAAAAATGAAACTCAATTCACAAAAAGAGAATAAATTCGCTATAGATAATTCAATAGAGGTGAACCTCAATTTGATACCAATTGAAGGGGACCAGTTTCAGATATTCCTAACACAAAGGGGGGGTGAATTAGTGTTGGGGTCTTTTTTAAACAAATTCCAACTTTTTATCCATATACCTCTTGAACTATTATTATCTTGATTCTATTATTCTCTTTTCCTTGTATCATGCAACAATAGAAAGCAGTAAAAATATGATCATGATATTTTTACAAGGTTAAATAGTAAATAAGAGAAGTTACATCATTTCCATGCATAGGACTAACCAATTCATGGATTCTCTATTATAAATTGGTATTATTTTATATTGGTTTGATTAGGAAAACAATCCTCTAGTTAGTGTGATTCCCTACACTTCAGATGGGTAAGGAAAAAAAATCCTCTTCCTGAAATGGTGATGACTTAGTTCAACTTACAGCCTCTAGATGGTTATTTATTCTACAAGTGAAGACCATAATCTTACTTCTTTAAAAGGTAGGTTTAGCTCTTGATCTTATTAAGTGATATTCACTTGGTTACTTACAGAGTAGTTGGAAAGAAACTCACTTCTTATCTATATTCTTCTCTTGCGAAAAACCAATTGCACCAGTTCTTTTACTTTTTTCTTCTTTAGTGAGACAACCAAATGAACTATTCTTATTCTTTCTTGGAAAGAATCACATTCACCTATGTTATTTTTTAGGTAATGATGATCGGGTCACTTAGAATCATCAGAGTTAATTCTTCCCATTTATTCACGAATTCATGTGATCGTGCATGTGGCATTTAGGTTGAACCATTATTCTATACTTCTTATTCTTCTTTACACACGTGCACACACTGTTTTGATTCTTTATTTAAGTGGATTCACGTATGAATGTACATGAATGTATGAATGCACATGCCTCTTCTTCTCTCTTGTGTGAAAACCCTAATGGGTATAGTTCTTTAATCAGACACACAGCCTCTTTCCTTCTCTTTATCTTCTTTGCATCAACCACGCCCAAATGGGAGATATCCCATGGATAGATTCTTCACATGTGTGCACACATAAGCTTCTTCATTCCATTGCATGCATGGGTGCATGTGAACATGCACTGTCCATTTACTTCATGGGTTTCCCTATTCAAACAACCATGAGATTTCTTCAAAAATTCACACGTGTACACGAAATTACTCTCAAACTTCTCTTGTAGTATCCTTCCTCTTCAAAAAAAACCCCTAAAAAATAGAATAGATGTATTGTGGAAATAGTGGGGTGTACACATTTTCTTTGGGAAATAAATGGGATCATAGGTCTCTTCATCCTTCAAGGGGTGCATCGCTCTTCCCTTCACAAGGGATGTGTGGTTATTCCTCACATAACCAGAGTGTTTCGTGGATAAGTCAACATAAAGCATAACAAGGGTTACATGCACTGATTACATACCTACGGGATTAACTCCATGAGAAACAACGAGGGTTTTTAGAAAACCTGACGCATGATCAGGGTTCCTTCCTCCCATAAGGGGTGTTGTTCTCCTTCTTCTCGAGACCCTTAAAGAGTAAATATCACATATTGTATAATTTCAGGGCTTGAATTTCTCCTTTGAGTATAACATAGAACCAAGGAGTGATATGTTTTCATAGAGGAATAACTTGGGTATACTGGAGGCAATAAATTATTCTTTCCTCAGCCCACTCCTTTTATAGGCAATAGAAACACATCTTCTGAGTTCAAAATCAATGTGAAAATATATGGGGATCACAGTTTGAATGATCGAGATATCTGAGGTTTTGAAGATCTTCAAACTCACATTTGAGATATGTTGAGATCCTTGGTTCATTTCCTTTTATGAATGTGGGATTATATCTTCATGCATGGAAGAAAATATTTCATGTATCTAGTTTTAAATCAAGAACAGATCCACGTGGCTGCGACAACTTCATTTGCCTCAGTTGAATCTTCTCTTCTAAGGAATTTGAATGCATGAACAACTTACGTTGTATGTGTGCCTTTGATGTGATCCAACAATACTCACGATGTCAAAATAATAAGGCAGGAGAGATTGAACATGATTCTTTGTTGTCTTTGGTAGAGAGGTAGTGGCAGCATTGAGCAGCGGTGGAGAAGGATGACAACATGACTGGTTCAAATGTTGTGGGAGGATCGGGTGGCTCGGGTTCATACTCATGTGGTACGGGATATATGGGCGGCTAGGATTAGATCCATCTACCATAGGTGATCGGACAGTTGAGTGAGGTGCGGGATGTGATGGATGGTTGAGATTATTTCAGTCATTAAAATAATTCATCCCACATAAAAATGGAGATGCTGGTGTAGTGTGGTTTATCAATCAATTTTTCCTAGTATCCACTTAGAATTATCTCTCCCCCTCCCAAGTAACACCCCATACAGATTCTCTATAGCCATGTTCGGTGCCCATTGTATGCATACTTACCTCTGTGTCGCCCCGCACGGTGGTGCACACTCTGCAGGCGCATCTGCATCAACTATTCTGCTATTGGGCTAGCCTTGGATGGATTCCCCATGGGTTAGGTTGACCTTAGTGATCCTGCACATGCCTCGGGTTGAGGCTGACTAGCTAGTTCAAGAGGTTGCCTAATTTTTTAAGTAATCCACAAGAAAAAATACATTCTATGTAAAAATGCATGGACACCTCAATGTCAAATCCTTTTCTTCAACCATCATTATTCATCTTTTATTTTTGTATTATCAATTCCAAATAACATAAATCATCCTTAAAAGGATGATACTAAAATGTTGTAAAGAATGATTCACTTTTGACACAAGTTCTTTGGACATAGGAATAGTGCAACAATCATCTGAATTGAACAACATGGTAAATTTCCCAAGTGTGGAATCCAATGCTATGTAGCAATAACAATTCTCTAGGAATTTTAACTTCAACCAATCTCCAATCATGTAAATACCCGTAAAATTCAAGGGAAATTTTTTCTAAATTTTATTTGGGATTTTACAAGAACTCAGTTTCTGACTGCGCCTGATTTCGAGGCCCGGTGTGCCCGGAATCAATTTCTAAAGTTTAGCTCGGGTACGTTCAGTGAACGTACGAGCGGGTTTTTCTAACTTTTGAACTGGTGCTCGGAATTGAAATCAGAGGGCACCGATGAACTCGCAGCACCGGTAATTTCTTAGAAACACATTTTTCGGAGTTGCATTTTCTTGGGTGCGGTTTTTAATTTTTTTTTTGGTTTATGGAAGAAATAAATAAAATTGTGAACAATTTTATTTTTGTTAACCAAGGGAGTTAAATTCTACCATGGGAAGTTGTTGGTGGGAACCAAAACCACCCAACTTCCCATGTGTTGATATGTGGGAGGTGGGGCCCACAGGATACCCTAACCCCCCTTGATCTTCCCATAACCCCCTTGACCTCCCATAAATTTTCCCCTCTTAAATTTTGTAACTCTCAAAAAGAAACCCCTTTTTAAATAAAGTCAACTCCTTAATTGTGTAGGTTTTTCATGTAATTAATTCTTTGATTCGTTTGAATTTTAAATGAATTACTTTGGCTTGTGTGTTAATTAAATAAGACTAAGTCTTATTTCGTGGGAGAATAGTTGATGGTGTGAAAGGATTTGAAGAGAAAGCTCTAAGCTTTGAAGAACTTCTTCCTTCTTGAAAAATGCGAAGAACACAACTCTCTGACGAAGAACGCCGACAACAAAGAGAGGCGACGTACCCCCCTTTCTTCCTTCTCTGTGACAAGAGGGGATACGTCACATCTTGAGTACACTTGGGCGACGTCAGGCCTTCCAAGACCATCGACGAAGAACGCTTCCCGGTCTCCATCAAAGGAGGAGACACTGCCGTGGGGAAAATCGAAAATGACGACGTCACCTTCCGACGTCAACGAACGACGCTACCTCTCCACAGATCCATCGAGGGATCACATCACGAGGTTGGGGTTTTATGATTTTCTAGTTCGTGATTACTTCCGTCATTTTCTTCCTTTAAAATTGAACCACCTGTTATCGTGATAACGGGAGGAGGTCGGACCGCACGAACACGATAGACACTCCTACCCTTTTTTTGGTTATTGATATTGATGCGGCATGAGCAATGCAATGCGGTTCCGAAGCACCGCATAGAAATTGTTAAAGGGAGGGCGGAGAAGCGCGGCACCGTCGCACTGCGCCGTTGGAAACAAACTAATCCGCAGCGCCGTCGCGCTGCGCCGTAGAAGATGAACAAAAGATGCGGCATCGTCGCGCCGCGCCGGAGGACTAAGAAAGAATCGTGGCCAGAGCGGGGCCACGGCGAAGGGGCGCGGCACCGTCGCGCCGCACCGGACGAACCAAGGCCGCGACCAATTCTGGGCCGCGGCGGAGCAGGGGAACCAGCGGCCGGTATCGGGCCACCGGCGTCAGAGCAGGGGGGACCGGCCTTGTCGGACCCATGGCGGCAACAACCGACTGGTAGGGGCAGGCCGGCCGGACAAGGGAAAAAGCCGGGGGTTACAAACCCCTAGCCGGCCAGCTGAGCGGCCCCATAAAGGGGTCGCAGTTTCTCCACTCGGGGGAAGCGCGCCCCCCACCCGCTTCGCTCGGCCGTAATAGCCGAGCCGGCCGCCTGGCCCCTCGGACACTGTCGGCGAGCCTAGCGCGCCGGGCCGAACCCGGACCCAGTTCGGGTCGACCCGGTTTGGGCCGACCCTGGGGGTATCGGGCCGGGTCGGACCGGGCCTGAACCCCTTAATACCGAACCTCTTTCAGTCCGTTGCCCATAACATCAGCTGAAGACATCCGATCGACGCACTGTCAGTTGCGTAGAGATCCTTGGATTGAGGCGGTCGTTTCGGTATATTACACTCAAGGTTTCAAAGTACTTTGGGTTCGGCAGGGTTGGTTCGTACACGAAACCAACCGGACCCTCGGAGCAAAAACGCTTATAACTTGAAGTCCGGACGTCCGATTGACATGCTTTCAACTTTGTTGAATTCCTCTTGATGAGAAGAAACTTTTGGCTTACTCCGCTCGAGGTTTGGACGCCATCGGAGTGTGGTCGGGTTGGTTCGCTCACGAAACCAACCGGGCCCCTGGAACGAAAAAGCCAATAACTCACAGACCGGGCGTCCGATTGACACGCCATCTGTCTCATTGAATTCTTCTTGATGAGACGGAAC
Organism: Viscum album; assembly: GCA_963277665.1. NCBI lineage: Eukaryota > Viridiplantae > Streptophyta > Magnoliopsida > Santalales > Viscaceae > Viscum > Viscum album. The sequence goes on from OY728157.1 coordinate 1,784,070,078, forward strand.
TTTTTCCATACTTCGCCTGAGGTTTGGATGCAGTTGGATAGTGGCCATGTTGGATTGCACACGAATCCAACCGGGCCCCTGGAACGAAAAGGGCTAGTAACTTTCCGACTGGACGTCCATTTGACGAACCGTCAGCGGCGTTGGTGATCACGTTGAGAAGCGGTCCCTATGAGAATACCCTATGAGAGTTTGGGGTACAATTGAGATACGGCCGGGTTGGTTCGCACATGAAACCAACCGGGCCCCTAGGACGAAAAGGCTAGTAACTCACAGACCGGGCGTCCGATTCACGTGACGTCTATTGCGTTAAGACCCCTCTGATGAGGTGGTCCTTTGAGATACTTCTTCGTGGGACCTTGAGATACTTGGAGTATCGACCTGTAGCTCGTGGAGAAGAACCTCCCAGAGACGAGTGTTCGGAGTACAGAGACCGTGTAGCCGGCTGAGACCTGACGACTGCTTGACCGACTCGACTTGGAGTGAGTCGACTAGCCCAGTGGACGGAGCACTACTTTGTTTGTGTACAGACCCATGGTGGAAAGAACACTACCTGTGTGACAGGCCAGACCTACGGTACTCGTCCGAAGAGTACCTTTGCAGGCTACTAGGGGGTGTGCACTACTGTTTTTGGGTGGCATACCCCAGCGGGAAGCACTTCTGTGTTTGGGTGGCTGGCCCGCGATACTCGACAGGAGGAGTACCTCAGCAGTCTTAGGTTAGTGAGCAGTACCTCAAAGTCGTGACAGGACCACTCTACACTCTAGAGACGGGGCTCTTCAGCAGTTACAGTTTCGATAATGAAAATCCTGTTTTGAGCTGAGTCTATGACCTTTGTGTTTACCTCATGATTGAGATGGGTCACTTGATAACTTAGGTATATGTATGGGCATATACCTGGGTAGTGGATATCCGTTGATTTCATAATATTTGTGTTTCCTCATGATTGAGATGGGTTACTTGATAACTTAGGTATATGTTTGGGCATATACCTAAGTAGAGGTTATCTGTTGAGATATTCTTTGTGGTTATACTTGTTGGTTTTAGTGAGACCTTGAGGGTCTCGGGGTCCCTACTGAGTATCGTTATACTCACCCCTGCACGGGTTATGCCCGCACCTCGTTGTGTTGGTTGCAGATGACGGGCAGTGCTGACGGAGGCCGACTTTTCGAGGACTATACGGTACCCGGAGGTGGACCACACGACGATTCAGTACCCGGAGGTGGACCACACGATGAGACAGTACCCGGAGGAGGACCACACGATGAGACAGTATCCAGAGGTGGACTTCACGACAAGACGATACTCAGAGGAGGTTGACGGGTGAGAGCCTTGTGGAGGCTATCAGTACCTACCCTTCAGGTAGGATCATAGGAGGACGACCCAGGAGCTGCTTCCGTTCTTCCAGCTGTTGTCTTTTCCTGTTGTACTTTTGTTCAGTTTTAGCTATATTTTCAGTTGGGTTTGTATTCTGGCCCATTTACTTTTCAGAACTTTCTTTTGTACTTAGTGTTTTACTTCCGCTTGTACTCTGTGGTTTTTTTTTTACTTTTCTAAAGGCAATGCCTTCCCAGTTTTCGGGATTTACGCCTTTGGTGCTAGTCGCCAGACCCTGGCCTATGGAAGGTGAGCTTGGGGTAGTCATGGTACAGGCCCCGAGGATGGGTCGTGAAAAATGGGTATCAGAGGAGTCGGTTCTACCGCAGAACTTATAACTCTAATATATTTTCTTTCTGTGAAGTAATAGTGTTAAAGGTACCGAGTGTGGTCTTCAATTCAGGGAGTCCAGTGTTGGTGCGGGCGGCCGACGTATCCATACACCAGGAACCTGACAAATGATTTCCGACTTTGTGCACGAAAACACTGATTTCGTGTGTGTTTCCAGAAGTTTTTAAAAGTCAGCTCAAACCAAGTCAGCACAAACCAGGTCAGCTCACCAGGTATAAACATTTGACCATGTCACGTTGTTTCTTTCAGGATGCCTTTTCACAGACGACCAACTAGTGCCCAGAGGGATGTGCGTACTGATTGCCTGCCGAGTGACGAGGCTTCGGTACAAGGCCCTCTTGCAGTTGAGGAACCAACAGTACTACCATACGTTGGGCCACTGATGCCACCAACCCCAGTAGTAGGCGATGCATGCCACTTGAGCACACTGCACGAGTTCCAGCGCCAGAGGCCACCCAGGTTCTGGGGAGAGACGGACCCGCAGGCGGCTGAGGATTGGCTGGAGGCTGTGGTGAGAGTCTTGAGACTAGTGGGGACGTCATCATACTTCATGGTGATCTTTGCTACCAGCCTTCTTCAGGCAGCAGTATGCAGGTGGTGGAGCCACTTGTTCCAGTTTTGTGATGAGATGACCATCACATGGGAAGACTTAGAGACCTTTTTCAGGGTAGAGTTTGTGCAAGTAGCTCTACACCCCGAGCGTGTACAGGAGCTGCTGCCTTTGCCGTAGGATTTTTGATCAGTAGCCGAGTAAACTGTGGGCAGTAGACAGATGATTCAGAGGTCCAAGAGGACCAGAGCCAGCCGTACGAGGAGCAGGAAGTGTTATGAATGCGGCAGGAAGCTTCACCTGGCACGTGACTGTCCGACCCCCCCCCCCCCCCCCGCACAGTTGATCCGCATGCTTTAGAGGATCCACCGAGGCATAAGCAGCGGCGGGTACTTGAGCAACAGCCGAGCAGTGGACAAGGCAGTACAACTTCGGTAGCAGGTGGACAGGAGCGGAACTAGTGGATACGTCCCTTGTACTTCTAGTTCCATATTGCTGTTTTATTTGTGTCTTTGTACTATGAGCTGTAATAATAAAAAGACACTAATCTTTGTGATGTTTTCTTTCCTGTCTTTTTGTTTGGTTGATACTGAGTGGTCTCGGTTAAAACTGTTGACTTGACCATCACTTTCGAGATTTCTACTGGAGGAGACCCAGTGACCTCACACTGATGCCGACAGTGTGACTCGACCCTTGGAGGTGAGTGAAACGCATGGCCGATTGTCGCCTATCGACCAGTCAAAATTCCGGTGCTCTGGTAATGTGTATAGCAGCACTCGGGTCGAATCCTCGACGATGATACTTTGTAATAGTCGTTTGTTTTTAGTTGATTGTATTTTGATTAGGGGGGTTTGTTTGCAGAGCTTAATTGAAATGATTTATGGATGATGTTTGATTTACCAAATTGATAAATATTGGGGTGAGTTCATCATTGGGGAGTTAAGCATGTGATATCCTTGAGCCTTACTTTGGATTGCATTAAATTAACACCCATGTCATAAGTTGACGTTGATTGGAATTCCTAAGTGTGAAGGCTTTAATCCAAGCCTTAACTTAACATAGGGTTATAATCTCAATAAAAACTTATTTATGGTAGTGTATTTATGATTCCAATAATCCATGGAAACCACTTGTTAAACAAAACATATCATTAATCCATGACATATTAAGTTTAACATACACAATATTAATTTAAAGAATACTCATCGAGCAAAACTCTCAATCACTTAACATCCCCGAATTATAACTCACCCAAATGAGAGATTTACTCAGCCATTTTGGATGTTTAATTTTTTGGTTAAAATAATTATGATGATAAATTAAGAATAGAAGAAAAAGAAAGGGATTAGAAAAGAGTGGTACGTTGACACACACACACGAACGATGATGATAATTAAAAACAGATTTTCGATTGAATTAGGAAGCAAAAGAAGGGAAGGGGATTCAACTGAATTTAAACTATTTTAGGAACATAAATATTAAACAACAGAAGGTGGATGAGAATAAGAGATATTGAAGAAGTAACTTGCATTAAAACAGAATTACAAAGAAAGAGAATTACAAGATTACAAAAATGAAGAACACAAAAGTAAGTGAAAAAAAAGAGAGGAGGAAAGGTCTCTCAAGTGAAAACTTGAGTATGGCAGGTCCTTCCAAGCCTTTTTCAAGGCTTTTTTCGTGCCAATATGATCTCCTCTCTTCTGAAATGCCAACCCCTCTCTAGGAGAGAAGGGGAGAGTATTTATAGCCCAAGGAGTGGACTGTTTGCATTCCCAATCGGTCCTTCCACTTGCATCGCCAATTTGGATATTCTGACAGCTGAATCTTCATATATATCCTTCTTCAAAGTTGTAGATAATAAATTTTTCCGACTACTGTCAAAATATGGAGGCATTTGGACAAGTGGATCCAAAGTTATTGCGGTTTTATTAAAAAAAGGTAAACTGTCCCTTTTTATCCATGCTTTTTCGATGACCAAAATGTGAATAGATTTTTGAACAGGAGGATGCCTTCAAATCCGAATGACTTCTTCAACAATGTCGGCCACCGATATCTCCTCTTTCCCACTGCAAAATATCAGCTCTATTTGATTCTTACATCATGAGATATGTCATGAATAGTATACTGATTTTAATTCTCGGAAGAAATGGTGGGCTGGACTTCAAAGCTTCATTTGGGCCCCTTTTACTTTGATTTGGGCCATGAAATTTTTATCCAAGATGACATGTAGTGTCCCCCGAATTATGGTGGAGAGGTAATGTTTTTGGACTTCTGTATTGAGCCCAGTAAATCAATCTTCAAGGCTGGTCCAGTTTGTTCACAGATTCTTTGGTCTTGTTTGTGAGGACCATATGACCCTTAAAATGGAAGAATTGGATCATGGTTCCTTCTAATGAAATGTTTTATATTGAAAGGCGAATCCTACAAGACAGGAACCACACAATTTGGATTAGTATAGTGACAGTTATAATTAAAACATTAAACTGACTCAACTGGACTACTTCTAAAAATGCTCAAATATTATACTTAATATTAAAACATTAATATTTCACACAAATTATGCACATTTCATATAAAATAAGTAAAGGGGGAATATAATAAGTCATGAAAATATTAATAACATCAACTCCCCCACACTTATATTTGCGCATATCCTCATGTGCGACAAATATAAAAACATGACAAAATCATTTTCACTCACTAACAAATATTAAAATTTTGTTTTCTCCAATCAGGGGAGGTTTAGACTATTTCACTCATCCATATTGAATTCCATCACAAATTTGGTTCACAATAATGCATCAGAAACAATTCATTTTTTCATGTTTAAGGTTTGAATTGGAAAATTTAGGCACTCAAAACTTACTCCTCTCAAGATGATAAAAATGTATTTTAGGAGGTTCACTCATTCACCAACAAAAAGTGAAAATCAAGAGCTTGTAAGAGCTCTCAGCTTCCATTCCCAAATATAATGTGTACAAGAATCAAGAGGTCTTTTAAGGGGTTTTTCAGTGGCTATGGGACGGTAGGTATATAATGTCTAAAGGAAAAGAGGGGTTAAAAACACCAACATGGAAAAATCAATGCACATTTTTTTTGAAATTTGATTTTAAAGGAAATAGAAACACATATTTACAAGGGCATGAATGTGTGATGAATGAAAAGTGAGGGAGATAGAAAATGGAATAGGGTGAGATGATGCAATATGTACAACATGGAAGACTTCCAATAATTACACAATACAAGATGATTCAAGTGTTCTTTTTTTTCTCTTTTTGCTCTTTTTTTTCGAAAGTTGTGCTTGAAACAAGTCTCACAGTCATCTCCCAACCCATGTTTGATCTTCTCATGGAACTAATTTTAGTAGTTATAACACGATCAAAGGTTGATGATTAATGATTTTTGACCCACCCAAGACACAACCCATTCCTTTTTTTTCATTTTTTTAATATAATTTTTTTCATTTTTTTGAACACTTTTCAATGACTTTTGTACAAATGAAAATTACACATATACACCCCAAAGCTCACAGAAATACAACCTCTCCCCCACACTTGAATGGACACTTGCCCTCAAGCATATGATGACACATTGGAAATCAATGAAAGTACACCCAAAAATGAAGTCCATTCCCCCCACACTTAAATTTCAATAAATTGTACAATGAAAATCCATGAAGATGTTTGGTGGGACAAGGTATTAGGCTTGTAATGTGGCTATCAAAAGAAAGGTTTTCATAGGCTCAAAGGGGCTTTCAAAAGTAGGATCAATGTAAGGGTAACGGGAGGCTATTTGTCTATTCTGATTCTCATGTGGCTTATAAAATGCCTCTATCATATTAATGCACACAAAAGATGGAAATTCAGCTCGAAGGTCCACAAACTCAAGACTCACAATCAGTGGTGAAGACACACAATAAAAAAGATGGCCATAGATGACCTTGGCATGAAGGCTAATGTTATTCCTCACGGTAGGGGAAAAGCATTTTCCAAATCAAAAATTGAGCATTCAAAATGTGTTGGTTTTGACACAAAATTATTTATCCAAAGTCATGATGAAAATACAAAATTTTTGAGATGAAAATATGTCTTTTAACTCCCCAAAATGGTTGGACAAAATTTCAAAACTCGATGGTGAGTAAGCATGACTCTTTTTTTGTAATTTTTTAAGTAATTGTGTTTTTTGGTTTTTTTTAGTTTTTAAGGTTTTTTTTAAAAATACACACCCACACAAGAAAGATAAAAAAGAAAGGGTTTGATAAATAAAGTGGTAAAAAAATTAAAGAGAGAGGAAGAAGAAGAAAGAGGTAGAGAGAGGAATAGATAGAGAGAGAGTTAAAGGGAAAGAGGTGCCCCCTAGTTTGGATTTGGTGGGTCGCCGTTTCCATCTAGTGGTGGGTCAATGGAAGTTGATGTGGAACCTGAAGTGAATGGCCTCTCATGGTGATGCTTTAACCGGTGTCCATTTACCATGAATGTTCTTTTTGAAGAAGGGTCTTGGACTTGCACTGCACCAAATGGGTAAACATTAGTAATAATAAAATGTCCATCCCAACGAGAATTGAGCTTACCTGGGTGAAGTCGAAATCGAGAATTGAAGAGTATTACCTTTTCACCTTCATGAAATACATTTCTAAGAATGTTCTTGTCCTGGAGTGACTTTGCCTTTTCATTGTAGAGAATGGAGTTCTCATACGAATCGAGTCGAAGCTCCTCCAATTCAGTCAACTGCAACAATATTTCTTCACCAGAGTTTTCACAATCAAAATTACAAGTTTTGACAGCCCAAAATGACTTATGTTGGATTTCAACTGGTAAATGACAGGCTTTACCAAAAACTAGCCTAATTGGAGACATCCCAATGGGTGTCTTATAGGATGTTCGATAGGCCCAAAGTGCTTCACCAAGTCTATCGGGCCAATCTTTTCTTGTGGGCTTAACAATTCTTTCAAGCACTCTTTTCACTTCTCTGTTAGAAAGTTCAGCCATTCCATTTGTTTGAGGGTGATATGCAGTGGATGTTTTATGTACAACCCCATTCTTTTTCAAAAGTGACTCTATGGTTCTATTACAGAAATGAGTTCCTAAGTCACTTATCAAAGCACGTGGTGTTCCGAATCGATGGAAGATATGGGCTTTGAGGAACTCACTCACAGTTTGAGCATCATCTTTCCTAGTGGTTTTGGCCTCGACCCACCTAGAAACATAGTCAACGGCAAGGAGAATGTAGGATAATCCATTGGAAGGGGGAAAGGTCCCATGAAATCGATGCCCCAAACATCGAAAAGCTCACAAAAGATTAATGGCTTTTGAGGAATTTCGTTTCTTTTGGAAATTGTGCCAAAATTTTGGCAAGTGGGACATGATTGACAGAACTCGTGTGAGTCCTTGAAGAGTGAAGGCCAAAAGAATCTAGAATCTAGGACCTTTTGAGATGTCCTTTGTGGTCCAAAGTGGCCACCTCCAGGCATTGAGTGGCAGAATTCCAAGATGGAGGATTGTTCAGTTTCATCAACACATCTCCTAATTACCATGTCAGCCCCAGTTTTGCAAAGTTTATTATCTTCCCAAAAATAATGCTTTGAATCACTTTTCATCTTTTATTTTTGTTCTTTTGAAAAATATTCAGGGAAAACACCAAAAACCAAGTAATTGACAATTGGGGCATACCATGGTAACTTTGGAGTGAGATATGAGAGGTGTTCAGTTGGAAATTCAGGATCAATTATTTCAGAATGAGAAGAATTAGAAATTCTACTCAGGTGGTCAGCCACAGGGTTTTCTTTTCTAGGTTTATCTTTTATCACAAGTTCAAACTCTTGGAGCATTAAAATCCATCTTATTAGCCTTGGTTTGGAATAACTTTTCTTAAGTAAGAACTTTAATGCTGAGTGGTCCGTGAAGATGATGATTTTGGCACCTAAGAGATAGGGTCGGAATTTATCCAAGGCAATAACCACAGCTAAAAGTTCTTTTTCAGTCACAGTGTAGTGTGATTGAGTTTCATCCAGTGTTTTTGAGGCATAAAAGATGACATGAGGAATGTTTTCTCTTCTTTGACCAAGAACAGCCCCAATGGCCCTATCAGAAGCATCACACATCAATTCAAATGGTAAGGACCAATCTGGGGGTTGGATTATTGGAGCAGATGTGAGAGCAGATTTGAGTTCAATGAAGGCTCTCTTGAAAGCCTCATCAAAATTGAATGTGACATCATTTTGAAGTAAACGAGTGAGTGGGAGGGAAATCTTGCTGAAGTTCTGAATGAATCGCCGATAGAAACCGGCATGACCAAGGAAGGACCGAATGTCTCGAACTGATTTGGGTTCAGGAAGTGATTGGATCACCTCAATTTTGGCTGGATCAACTTGGATACCCTCTTGAGAAATTATGTGCCCTAGAACAATCCCATTTGAAACCATGAAGTGACATTTTTCAAAATTTAGCACAAGGTTGCACTTGACACACTTTTGAAGGACCAAAGAGAGTGAATGTAAGCAAGATTCAAATGACTCGCCATAAATGGTAAAGTCATCCATGAAGACCTCCATGCAATTCTCAATGAATTCAGAAAAGATACTCATCATACACCGCTGGAATGTTGCAGGAGCATTACAAAGGCCAAAAGGCATTCACCTATAGGCATAGGTTCCAAAGGGGCAAGTGAATGTGGTATTTTCTTGGTCTTGAGGTGCGATTGGAATTTGGAAGTAGCCGGTGTAACCATCAGGAAAGCAATAGTGTGACTTTCCGGCCAATCTCTCATGCATTTAGTCAAGGAAAGGAAGTGGGTAGTGATCTTTTCGTGTTTCAGCATTCAATTTGTGATAATCGATGCACACACGCCATTTGTTTTTCACTCGAGTTGTGACCACTTCTCCATGTTCATTTGTGACAACTATTATCCCGCCCTTCTTAGGAACGACTTGAATTGGACTAACCCATTCACTATCAGAAATTGGGTAGATAATACCAGCTTGAAGAAGCTTGGTAATCTCTTCCCTAACTACCTCAAGTATGAGTGGATTGAGTCTTCTTTGAGGTTGCCTAATTGGTTTGGATTATTCCTCTAGATGGATGTGATGCATGAAAAGGGAAGGGTTGATTCCTGGAATATCCTCTAGGGTCCAACCTAAGGAATTTTTGTTTTCCTCTAACACTTGAACAAGTTGGGACTCCTCAGTTTCAGAAAGTGAAGCAGAGATAATGATAGGGTAGGAGGGATCGTGGAAAAGGAATGCATACTTGAGGTGTGAAGGAAGTGGTTTTAGATCAGTTTCATCCTTGATTTGAGAGCTAGAAAAGTTATGAGTAGGAGAAAGGATTCCAGATGGGTTTGGATCATTATCCTCAACACTGTCCATGGTGGAGCAGTAGAGATCAGAGTTGATGTGGGATTCAAGAGAGTTTTCAAGTTCCTCTAGATTGATGGAGTCTATGAATGAGAGGTCCACATCAACTTCACCATTTATGAATTTGTTAATCATGGTGCAGATTTCACAAGATCCTTTATCATTAGAACATGAAGAACATGGTGGATTGGGGTTCTATTGAATCTTAGAAGTGTCCTCAAAAGCATGGATTGAGAATGCAGAGTGATCCTCAGATGGGTATCGCATGGCTTGGAAAATGTTGAACTTGACCAGTTGGTCACCGAATTCCATGGATAAGATGCCTGAATGGACATCAATCTTGGTTCTCGCAGTCATGAGGAATGGTATTCCTAGAATTAGGGGACATCGAGAAGAGGTCGTCTCACCTTCCATGTCAAGGACATAGAAATCAGCTGGGAAGATAAGATCATTGACCCGAACAAGAACATCCTCAATTATCCCCTCAGGACTGGCAGTGCTTCGATTGGCTAATTGAATGACAACACCCGTTGGGTGCAAGGGACCTAGACCAAGGTTAGAGAAAATGGATTTGTTCATGACATTTATTGAGGCTGCAAGGTCTATGAGTGCATAATCAAAGTTGGAACTCCCTATTTGACATGGAACCGTGAAGGTCCCTGGATCTTTGCACTTCATGGGAATGGACTGTTGGGTTGAAACATTTTCAATGTTCCTAAGTTGCCTCTTTTGGGTGCACAATTCCTTAAGAAACTTAGCATACTTAGGGATTTGTTTGATGGCATCTAAGAGGCGGATGTTCACTTCAACACGTCTAAACATGTCAAGCATTTCAGGAGCAGGTTCAAAGGACTTCTTAGGCTTGGAGATGGCTTGAGGAAAAGGAATTGGGTTCCTTAGAGGAATGAAAGGAGGTGAAGGATTGGATTCAAGTTCCTTTTCCAGCTTTTTGTTCTTTTCATTTTCTAGATCAACATCGAAAGGGGAGGTAGAGCAATCAGCATGGGGCATAGCAATTTGCTTTCCCGATCTAAGTTCAATTGCACTTACATTACCCTTAGGGTTGGGTAATGGTTGAGCTGGGAGTTGGGATGAATTGGATGGTTGTTGCTGGCTAAGGTGGGATGCAAGTTGACCTATTTGGGTTTCAATGTTCTTGAGGCTAGAACGGGTGAAGGAAGCAAGATCCTCTACAACACTTTCCCATGGTTGTTTAGAAGAAGAGGATTGTCCCAAATTGGGTTGGCCTTGATTTTGGTTCTTGGGAAAGCGATTGTATTGGGTGGGGAATTGGGAAGGCTCGTTAGGATAGTGGAATCCAGGAGGAGGATTGTTCCTCTGGGGTTGAGGAACAAAAGGATAAGGTTGATGGATGTTACCACCACTTTGACCATATTGGAACTGGTTTGGATTTTGATGAGGGAACTGAGGAGGGTGAGAAATGGGATTACCATACCTCAGAGGTGGGTTAAAGGTAGAAGAGAAGGGCTCAGAGTGGGGTTGGTTGAAGTTTCTAACAAACTGACCTGATTTTTGAGGGTTGAAGTTTCGCTGAGCATATGCCGCATTGAGCTCCATTGGACTAGATGAATTAGATGGATCATCTTGAAGTTGTGGACATGTGTCAGTCGGATGAGATGGAGAGTTGCAGATTCCACAATTCTTGATAGGTCCAGGGAATAGTGACTGTGGAGAAGATGAGGTTGGGGATTCGGTAGCCACCACTAGTTTACGCACAAGACCTGTAAGTTCACTCATCCACTTAGTCATCTTGTTGGGCTCTATGGATTGATTCTCTTGGGCTTGTTTCACTTGATCATGTGCTCGAGTATGGAATTGCTGCGTGTTTGCAGCCATGTTGCTTATGAGTTCTCGAGCAGCAGCAGGAGTTTTGTCAACAAGAGCACCGCCACTTGCGGCATCAATGAGAGTTCGCTCCATATCCAATAACCCCTCATAGAAGTATTGGATCAGGAGTTGGTCAGGGATTTGATGGTGTGGAAAAGTTTCCACAAGATTTTTGAACCTCTCCCAATACTCATGGAGTAATTCATTAGGGAATTGACGGATGCCGCTTATTTCCTTTTGGATAGAAGCTTTTCGGGAAGCGGGAAAGAAATTCTCAAGGAAAAGTCTCTTCATGTCAACCCATGAGTTTATGGAACCAGGTGGGAGATAGTAGAGCCAAGACTTGGCAGAATCCGCTAGGGAAAAAGGGAAAGCTCTAAGCTTGATTTGTTCTTCAAAAACCCCTTGAGGCTTCATGGTAGAGCATACTACTTGGAACTCTTTAAGGTGAAGATGTGGATCCTCACCAGCTAGCCCGTGAAAATGAGGGAGAAGATGAATCAAACCCGATTTGAGTTCGAAGTCAACTTCAATGTTTGGATATTGAATACCAAGAGGTTGGTAATTCATATCAGGGGAAGCAAGTTCTTTCAATGTTTGTTCCCTATGATTGGCCATATCTAATTCAATTGGTAGGGCAATGATTGGTTCTTGGGTGATTTGGTTATCCCTAATGGTCCTCCTAAGTCGACGAAGAGTTCTATCAATTTCAGGGTCAAACAAATCCGAGGGATTGTTTGGGAGGCTGCGGGGCATTCAGAGAGATTTAGAAAGGATGAGGAAGACGGGTTTTCCTTTGTATTTTTTCAGTTTATGATTTTTAAGAGGAAGACGGGTTTTTCTATGTGTTTTTTTTAATTTTTTTTTCAAAAATTTTGATTTTTTTTGGTTTTTTTTACAATAACCAGAAACTAATGACTACTTAAAGCACCATCCCCGAAAACGGTGCCATTTGAAACGCACGGCCGATTGTCGCCTATCGACCGGTCAAAATTCCGGTGCTCTGCTAATGTGTATAGCAGCACTCGGGTCGAATCCTTGGCGATGATACTTTGTAATAGTCGTTTGTTTTTAGTTGATTGTATTTTCATTAGGGGGGTTTGTTTGTAGAGCTTAATTGAAATGATTTATGGATGATGTTTGATTTACCAAATTGATAAATATTGGGGTGAGTTCATCATTGAGGAGTTAAGCATGTGATATCCTTGAGCCTTACTTTGGATTGCATTAAATTAACACCCATGTCATAAGTTGACGTTGATTGGAATTCCTAAGTGTGAAGGCTTTAATCCAAGCCTTAACTTAACTTAGGGTTCTAATCTCAATCAAAACTTATTTATGATAGTGTATTTATGGTTCCAATAATCCATGGAAACCACTCTTTAAACAAAACATATCATTAATCCATGACATATTAAGTTTAACATACAAAATATTAATTTAAAGAATACTCATCGAGAAAAACTCTCAATCACTTAACATCCCCGAATTATAACTCACCCTAATGAGAGATTTACTCATCCATTTGGATGTTTAATGTTCTGGTTAAAATAATTATGATGATAAATTAAGAATAGAAGAAAAAGAAAGGGATTAGAAAAGAGTGGTACGTTGACACACACACACGAACGATGATGATAATTAAAAACGAATTTTCGATTGAATGAGGAAGAAAAAGAAGGGAAGGAGATTCAACTGAATTTAAACTATTTTAGGAACCTAAATATTAAACTACAGAAGGTGGACGAGAATAAGAGATATTGAAGAAGTAACTTTCATTAAAACAGAATTACAAAGAAAGAGAATTACAAGATTACAAAAATGAAGAACACAAAAGTAAGTGAATACAAAGAGAGGAGGAAAGGTCTATCAAGTGAAAACTTGAGTATGGAAGGTCCTCCCAAGCCTTTGTCAAGGATTTGGTCGTGCCAATATGATCTCCTCTCTTCTGAAATGCCAACCCCTCTCAAGGAAAGAAGGGGAGAATATTTATAGCCCAAGGAGTGGACTGTTTGCATTCCCAATATGTCCCTCCACTTGAATCGCCGATTTGGATATTCAGACAGCCTAATATTCAAATATCTCCTTTTTAAAAGTTGTATACAATAAAGTTTTCCGACTACTGTCAAAATATGGAGGCATTTGGACAAGTGGAGCCAAAGTTATTGCGATTTTATTAAAAAAAGGTAAACTGTCCATTTCTATCCATGATTTTTCGATGGCCAAAATGTGAATGGATTTGTGAACAGGAATATGCCTTCAAATCCGAATGACTTCTTCAACAAAGTCGGCCGACTATATCTCCTCTTTCCCACTGCAAAATCTCAGCTCTATTTGATGCTTAAATCATGAGATATGTCATGCATAGTATACTGCTTTTAATTCTCGAACAGAATGGTGGGATGAACTTCAAAGCTTCATTTGGGACCCTTGTACTTTGATTTGGGCCATGAAATTTTTATACAAGATGACATGTAGTGTCCCCAGAATTATGGTGGAGAGTTAATGTTTTTGGACTTCTTTATGGAGCCCAGTAAATCAATCTTCAAGGCTGGTCCAGTTTGTTCACAGATTCTTTGGTCTTGTTTGTGAGGACCATATGACCCTTCAAATGGCAGAATTGGATCATGGTTCCTTCTAATGAAATGTTGTATATTGAAAGGAGAATCCTAAAAGACAAGAACCACACAATTTTGATCAGTATAGTTACAGTTATAATTAAAACATTAAACTGACTCAATTGGACTACTTCTAAAAATTCTCAAATATTATACTTAATATTAAAACATTAATATTTCACACAAATTATGAACATTTCATATAAAATAAGTAAAGGGGGAATATAATAAGTCATGAAAATATTAATAACATCAGTGAGAGTTACATTTGGATACCTTGGTAGTAACGTCGAGGCCTTACGACGTCATCCATGGCATGCATACATCATTCATGTCAGGATTGACTGTATTAGGCAATGGGTGTGGTTCATCCAGGGGATGAGACCGAGTTTCTCTTTTCGGCAAAGGAGAAATTTTAGTAGCTCTTTCAGATCGTAGGAAAAGAAGGTGCAAATCATCCAGGAGTGGATGAAGACTGCACAGTGCAGTAAGAAACAGGAAACTGGAACCTGTCTTAGAGACTCGGGCATGTTAAATGTTTCAAGAAGAGAAAGCTTTAAGGAGAGATGAGTCTGCGAAGCAGCAGACGCGGAGGCAGAGTTAGGAGAGCAGCATGAGGTGGTGTACATGTTAACATGCTACAACCACCCGCCTTAGTTGTCCCCGCCAGGCCCAGGCAGCTAGAGGGCGGAGGAAGAGTGCGGCTGCATGCAGTCAAGGAGAGTGACCCAATGGCACTAAGAATGATTCAAGGTACAGTCTGTGTCCACTACTAGCTGCCGTAGTATCAGAAGTTAATATGAATCATTCCTTCCTTACACGAATCTTGTCCCAGACCTAGAGTTTCTGGTAAGCTATGGACTTGACCCTCACGTCTAGAGATACCTTGGGAGAAGACTCGATAATCACACTTACGCCGACGGTGTGGTCAGACCCTCGAGGTAAGAGATTCAGTTGGAATCTCTTGGCGGCAGCGTCGAGGCCTTACGACGTTGGTTTGAGTATGGACTGGGCAATCACAGTTCATACACAGATTGACGGTATTAGGCAAAAAGGTTGTGGTTTAACTACGACGTCGGGATGGGTTTTCCTTGGTTGGAAAACAGGAAACCCTAGGCAGAACAGGTTAAACTCATGCACATGAGGGTGTGACCGATCACTCTTGAGTCGGTCAACCATACCCTCATGGAAGCAGTCGTTTTGAGTTTCTGTTCTAATAGGAATTGGAGACCTCTAGAGTTTGAGGATGACGATCACGTCCTTATACGGGTCTCACCTCGATGAGGTTTATGGAGATGTGTTCGAGGCGATAGGTTATCTCCGAGGTTCAACTGACCTTCTTAGGTCCTCAGCTGGGTAGGCAAGGTGGTTTACCGCTTGACTGATCCACCTCAGTTTCACCAGGTGCATGGAGACTTCCATGTATCTCAACTGAGGAGATACGAGCACGACCCTTCGCATATCATCGACCATGAGGAGCAGGACGTTGGCGATGAGGTGACACTTGCGGAGGTTCCAATGGGGATCGAGGATCGACAGGAGCGGATCCTATGAGGATGGTCGATTCCTCGGGTGCGATTTCACTGGCAGTATGGGAACCTCCAGGTGAGCACATGAGAGTGCTAGGCTCAGATGTGTGCTCAGTACCGCTTTTGTATCACTAGTTTGTGTTAACGCTTTACGAGGACGTAAATCCCTGAGGTGGGAGTAATGTAAAGACCCGTAAAATTCAAGGGAAATTTTTTCTTAATTTTCTTTGAGATTTTACAAGAATGCAGTTTTTGACTGCGCCTGATTCCGAGGCCCGGTGTGCCCGAAATCAATTTCCGAAGTTTAGCTGGGTATGTTCAGTGAACGTACGAGCGGGTTTTTCTAACTTTTGAATTGGTGCTCAGAATTGAAATCCAAGGGCACCAATGAACTCGCAGCACCGGTAATTTCTTAGAAACACCTTTTCTGGAGTTGCATTTTCTCGGGTGTGGTTTTTAATTTTTTTTGGTTTTATGGAAGAAATAAATAAAATTGTGAAAAATTTTATTTTTGTTAACCAAGGGAGTTAAATTCTACCATGGGAAGTTGTTGGTGGGACCCACAACCATCCAACTTCCCATGTGTGGATATGTGGGAGGTGGGGGCCACACGAGACCTTAACCCCCCTTGATCTTCCCATAACCCCCTTGACCTCCCATAACATTTCCCCTCTTAAATTTTGTAACTCTCAAAAAGAAACCCCCCTTTTTATATAAAGTCAACTCCTTAATTGTGTAGGTTTTTCAAGTAATTAATTCTTGGATTCGTTTGAATTTTAAATTAATTCCTTTGGCTTGTGTGTTAATTAAATAAGACTAAGTCTTATTTCGTGGGAGAATAGTTGATGGTGCGAAAGGATTTGAAGAGAAAGCTCTAAGCTTTGTAGAACTTCTTCCTTCTTGAAGAATGCGAAGAACGCAACTCTCCGACAAAGAACGCCGACACCAAAGAGTGGCGACGTACCCCCCTTTCTTCCTTATCTGCGACAAGAGGGAATACTTCACATCTTGAGTAAACTTGGGTGACGTCGGGCCTTCCAAGACCTTCGACGAAGAACGCTTCCCGGTCTCTATAAAAGGAGGAGACACCGCCGTGGGGAAAATCGCAAACGACGACGTCACCTTCCGACGTCAATGAACGATGATACCTCTCCACAGATCCATCGAGGGATCACATCACGAGGTTGGGGTTTTATGCGTTTCTAGTTCGTTATTACTTCCATCATTTTTTTCCTTTCAAATTAAACCACTTGTTATCGTGATAACGGGAGGGGTTCGGACCGCACAAACACGGCCGACACTCCTTCCCTTTTTTTGGTTATTGATATTGATGCGGCACGAGAAAGGCAACGCGGTGCCAAAGCACCACGTGGAAATTGTTAAAGGGAGGGCGGAGAAGCGCGGCACCGTCGCACCGCGTCATTGGAAACAAACTAATCCGCGACGCTGTCGAGCCGCACCGTAGAAGAAAAACAAAAGACGCGGCGTCGTCGCGCTGCGCCGGAGGACTACTAAAGCACCGTGGCCAGAGCGGGGCCACGGCAGAGGGGCGCAGCGCCATCGCGCCACGACCGGTTCCGGGCCGCGCCGGAGTAGTGGAACCGGCGGCCGGTACCAGGCCGCCGGCGTCAGAGCAGGGGGGACCGGCCTTGCCGGTCCCATGGCAGCAACAACCGGCTAGCAGGGGCGGGCCGACCGGACAAGGGAAAAAGTCAGGGGTTACAAACCCCCATCCAGCCAACTGAGCATCCCCATAAAGGGGTCATGGTTTCTCCACGCGGGGGAAGTGCGCCCCCCGCCCGCTTCGCATGGCCGTAACGGCCGAGCCAGCCGCCTGGCCCCCCGGCCACCACCGGTGCGCCCATCGCGCCGGGCCGGGCCGGGCCACACCCTAGCGGGCCGGACCCGGACCCAGTTCGGGTCGACCCGGTTCGGGCCGACCATGGGGGTATCGGGCCGGGTCGGACCGGGCCCGAACCCCTTAATACCGAACCTCTTTCGGTCCGTTGCCCATAACATGAGCTGTGGACCTCCGATCGACGCACCGTTAGTTGCGTAGCGATCCTTGGATTAAGACGGTCGTTTCGGTATATTATAATAAAGGTTTTAGAGTACTTTCGGTTCGACAGGGTTGGTTCGTACACGAAACCAACCGGGCCCTCGGAGCGAAAACGCTTATAACTTGAGTTCCGGATGTCCGATTGATGTGACAATGACTTTGTTGAATTCCTCTTGATGAGAATAAACTTTTGGCTTACGCCGGTCGAGGTTTGGACGCCGTCGAAGTGTGGTCGGGTTGCTTCGCTCATGAAACCAACCGGGCCCCTGGAACGAAAAAGCCAATAACTCATAGACCGGACGTCTGATTGACACGCCATCTGTCTCATTGAATTCCTCGTGATGAGACGGAACTTTTGGCATACTTCTCTTGAGGTTTGGATGCAGTTGGATAGTCTTCGGGTTGGCTTGCACACGAATCCAACCGGGCCCCTAGAACGAAAAGGGCTAGTAACTTTCAAACTGGACGTCCGTTTGATGAACCGTCAGTGGCGTTGGTGATCACGTTGAGAAGTGGTCCCTATGAGAATACCCTATGAGAGTTCGGGGTACAATTGAGATATGGCCGAGTTGGTTCGCACACAAAACCAACCGGGCCCCTGGGACGAAAAGGCTAGTAACTCACAGACCGGGCGTCCGATTGACGTGCCATCTGTTGCGTTGATACCCCTATGATGAGGCGGTCATATGAGATACATTATCTTGGGACCTTGAGATACTTGGAGTATCGACCTGTAGCTCGTGGTGTGGACCCTCCCGGAGACGAGCGTTCGGAGTACGGAGACCGTGTAGCCGGCTGAGACCTGACGACTGCTTGACCGACTCGACATGGAGTGAGTCGACTAGCCCAGTGGACGGAGCACTACTTTGTTTGGGTGCAGACCCATGGCGGACGGAGCACTAACTTGTGACAGTGCAGACCCGCAGTACTCGTCCGGAGAGTACCTCTGCAGGCCACTAGGGGGTGTGCACTACTGTGTTTGGGTGGGATACCCCGGCGGGAAGCACTACTGTGTTTGGGTGGCTGGCCCGCGGTACTCGACAGGAGGAGTACCTTAGTAGTCTTAGGTTAGTGAGCAGTACCTCGGAGTCATGACAGAACCATTGTACACTCTAGAGACGGGGCTCTTCAGCAGTTACGGTTTCGATAATGAAAATCCTGGTTTGAGCTGAGTCTTTGACCTTTGTGTTTACCTCATGATTGAGATGGGTCACTTGATAACTTAGGTATATGTATGGGCATATACCTGGGTAGTGGTTATCCATTGATTTCATAATCTTTGTGTTTCCTCATGATTGAGATGGGTTACTTGATAACTTAGGTATATGTTTGGGCATATACCTAAGTAGAGGTTATCTGTTGAGATCTTCTTTGTGGTTATCCTTGTTGGTTTTAGTGAGACCTTGAGGGTCTCAGGGTCCCTACTGAGTATCGTTATACTCATCCCTGCACGGGCTATGCCTGAACCTCGTTGTGTTGGTTGCAGACGACAGGCAGTGCTGACGGAGGCCGAGTGTTCGAGGACTAGACGGTACCCGGAGGTGGACCACACGACGAGTCAGTACCCGGAGGTGGACCACATGATGAGACAGTACCCGGAGGAGGACCACATGATGAGACAGTATCTGGAGGTGGACTTCACGAAGAGACAATACTCGGAGGTGGTTGACGGGTGAGAGCCTTGTGGAGGCTATCAGTACCTACCCTTCAGGTAGGATCTGAGGAGGATGACCCAGGAGCGGCTTCCATTCTTCCAGCTGTTGTCTTTTTCTGTTGTACTTTTGTTCTGTTGTTGCTGTATTTTCATTTGGGTTTGTATTCTGGCCCATTTACTTTTCATCAATTTCTTTTGTACTTAGTGTTTTAATTCTGCTTGTACTCTGTGGTGTTTTGTTTACTTTTATAAAGGCAATGCCTTCCCAGTTTTCAGGATTTACACCTTTGGTGCTAGTCTCCAGCCCCTGGCCTATAGAAGGCAGGCTTGGGGTAATCACGTCACAGGCCCCGAGGACGGGTCGTGACAAATCACTTTGGATCTCCTTATTCATTTTGACCATTCTTGACAAATGTTGACAACAAATACAATTTACACACAAAGTGGTCTCAACATCCTAAGCATGTGAGGTCATCTGTTACCATTCATGGATCCTGATCCATGAATTATCACCGAAAATAAACCCTGAGAAATATTAAAAAAATATATATTCATCTTGACATAATCACCGTGAATCCAGGGGTTCGATCAAGCTCATACCTGCCCTTACAATGTTGAATCATGACATTGTGGTCCAATGATGAAGAATACAAAGAATGGGTGTGGGAAATAATAATAAAAAATTTGAAATAATTATGGGAAAATATTTCTTAACCAACAATAAAAAAATTATGTATATTCAGGGTGAGATCATGGAAGTTCTAGAATAAATTGAATTAAAAAAATTATTTCATATATCAGGGTCATTTGAATGATAATAAAACCATAGATTAAAAAAATCACTACTCAATATTTTAATCAAAATCATAAAATACATAATTTACAAGACCTGCCTAAATTGGGATAGATCATTGGTGAAGAAAACATTCTTAAGTGAAGGATTCCTCTTGATGCATTCTCTGCCTCTTGATCTACCTTGATTTGATCACATGTTTTCCTCCAATGTGATCTGCTAATGAAGAATTCTCAGAGCTCATCTCAATCATCCTAGGGGTTATGTGGGTAACCCTATAATTTTTTTATAAATAGGTATTTATAAATATAATTAGGTCATGGTAATTTAAATGATGTAAATAATTTTAATTATTTTTTAATTAATCACACAACAAATGACCTCCACAATCAGACATTCGACATCTTTCAATATTAGGTTGCACTTAAGTTAAAACCCACCATCGAAACTCAAATATGGTCTCATATTTATGTTCTAAGAATCCATTTGGGAGTTATTACTCTATTTTAGGACAAAAACAATATCATGATTTTAATATATTTAATATTTCTATAATGTCAATTTTGGGCTCACCAGGCATTGGAATCTCACATCATCCCAACACATTGCTCTAGAAATATTTCTTAATATACATTAAATTCTTAAAAGGTAAAAAAATAAACACAAAATTCTACAGTACTTCATGTATTGTTACCTAGAAAAGAAAAATATAGACAAAAAGGTGGGGGTTCTGAGCCCATATCTGGCTCTCCCACTCCTAGGAGCTCTCATTCATGCTCTGATGCTACCAGAATACAAAAAACTAGGGATTGGAACATCCTCATATGATCATATCCTATTGATCCTTGATCACCATCAGGTACTTTGTGAAGTTGGATCCATCATTGATGTCCATCTCTCCCCATTCAATAATGTGATTAGGATCGTACACATATCTACTAAAATGCGACACATGGAAGACATCATGTGCCCGATCCAACTATGGGGGTAATTATAGGTGATAAAAACCCCAACCAACCCTCCATAGAATCTTGAATATCCTGATGGACCTCAGGTATATGTTTCCTCTATGACCAAACCTCTAAAATCCACTTTATGGGGAGACTCTAAAAAAACATGATCTCTCTTCTTGAACTCCAATGGCCTATGATGTCAATCTGTGTAAGATTTCTATCACCAATAGGCTATACTCATCCACTCATTGATCAGCAAAATATTCTCTATCATCACATTCCCCATCTCTAACCTAATAAGAGATGGAATTCCAATCTCAATCCAGTATAAGGGTCGCCTACAAGGTCTTCTATTCATGACCTCGAATGGTACCATACTGATACTAGAGTGATAATTGTTAATATAAGAAAACCAAACATGTGGAATGTGACCCTATGAGCACTAGCTAAATTCCAACACAAAATACCTCTATATCCTCAAACACATGGATAGTGCACTCAGTTAGCCCATCATTCTAGGGGGTATAACACCATACTCATCCTCAATTGGACCCCAAATTCCTCCCAAGGGACTATCAATAACCATGAAACAAACCATGAATCAAGGTCAAAGACAGTAATTGAGGGAACCCCGTGGAGTTAAAAGATCTCCTTCATGTACAAATACCGCAAAATGGATTCCAACCTCCACTCTATAATGGATAGGAAGTGTGTCGAATCAGTGAGTGGGTCAACAGTCACTTAGATAGTATCGTGGCCACTCACTATCTGTGGAATCCTTTTCACAAATACCATGGATATTCTATCCCATTTCCACTCTAGGATATCAAGAGGATGTGCCAATCCTGCTAGAACCTTGTTCTTATCCTTCACCTATTGACATGTGAGACACCAAGAGAAGAACTCAGCAATGCTCCAACTCATTCCATCCCACCAAAATCATTGCTAAAGGTCCTTGTACATATTTTTCACACCATGAAGTATATCTAAATGGTATGTATTAAACTACCACATCACATCTTCCCAAATCATGACTAGAAAGGCCATCATTCCTTAGAAGATGATGGAATGTTCCCCTCCTTTATAGAATCCACATGATGAATCCCCTAAGGACACTTGGTTAGGAAGAACCTCACAGTTTATGTCTCCCAAGTAGGCCTCTATCACATTCCAAATGATTAGAGGATCCAACACTATCAACTGAAGAAAACCTTTACCCCTATCCTCCACTTGGTTTAGCTAAAAATATGGAGCTATCGATATTCCTCCTTCACCAGGAAGGAAAAATATTTCCTTCTAAGGGAATGTCCCACCACATTTACTGTAACGACCCAATCTTTTTGAGTATTATATTAACTTACTCTTAATGATTTAATAAGACGTTAATGGTTAATGCAGAAAGGGGAGTTGATGGCTTCATCCAGTAGACTCAACCCTTACGAAGCCCACTTATCAGAGCTTGGGAAGGAGGTAGCATCTGTGGGCTTCGCTTTGGACCAAGCCCAAGCCGAGCTCCAGCGTGTCAAGCTTGAACGAAAACGCTTGTAGGAGAAGTTCAAGTTAGTGGAGATTGCTACTAGGGCAATGTTATCTGAGACTCCCTCAGATTCTCTCACCATAGCACACCTTACACTTAGGTCTTATGCCAGTGTTATAAGGGGCTATGTGATGAGAACCTAGTTTCCTTGTGTAATCCTTTCGGGTGAATAAATTGAGATTTCTTCCTTTAGTGATGTTTATGAAATTTCAAATGTCTAGATAATTTTAGAATGTATTTTATTGATGAATTTTGAAAAAGGGATATTTTGAAATATATATGTAAACCCTAAATAACTAATGATGTGTAATGATTTTCAAAAAATGGTCTTCTACCAAAGTGTTCATTAAGGAATTTGGAGTCTAATAAGATCAACTTAATTTTTGATTAATAGTAAATTATGAATAGTGATTTTACGCTTAGGATTAGTAATATGACCAAATGGATTAGTAATTTCACTCAAAGAAAGTTTTAATATAATTTAGACACCTAGATTAAGTAATGTGATTCAATAAAATGGTTAAATAACGATTTCATAAATTATTATTCAAGTATTAGTTTTTTCGGATGAATAGTGTTTTTTAATTAAAAATTTAATTAAAAACAATTAGAAAATTATTTTTATAAAAAGGACTTTATTTTTGAACTCAGAGCATCGATATTATGTTAAGGTAATTTTTGGGGATTTTTCTGAAAAAAATGAATTTTCGATGAATAGTGTTTTTATTTAAAAATTAAATTAAAAATATTTAGAAAATTATTTTTATAAAATGGATTTCATTTTTGAAATCAGAGCATTGATATTTGGTTAAGGTGAAATTTTGGGATTATTCTGAGAAAGTTGAAATTTCGGTGAATAGTGAAAGTATAGTTTTTAAGTTACGGGTGTTTAATGACATCATTAAATGATGTATTAAGTATATATTCAATATGGTCGAATTATGAATAGTAAGATAAGGTGTGAGGTGTCCCAAGTGGCCAATACCATGGGCAAATACCATGGGCAAGACCATGGTTTTTCCAAAACCACTAGTGAGGTGTCCCTTGGCCATTAATGCTTTGTCCCCTCACTTTCCCTATAAATACCCACCCTTTCCTCCCTTAGTTTTCACTCCCAACTCTCCCCCAACGAAGTTCTGGTCTTCTTACCTTCCAAAGAGTCCTCCCAAGGTTCCCCCAAGCTCTCAAGGTCCAATCCTTTGAGTTTCAAGAGTCACATTTTAAGGTAAGGGATCCGACCCCTCTCTTTCTTTTCATGAAATCTCTTTTATGTCATTCCTATTATGCTCCATGTTTTTATGTGAGAGGATGTTCTTTTATATTCCTCTTACTTCCCTTTCATGTTTATATGATGAGAGATCCCCTCTTACTCTCAACATTTCGTTTTATGAAAGTTTAAGTGACGCCGTTAGGCTGCCGAATTTTTTTAGGGATTCTTTCACCCTTCTCATTTTTCAAGTTTGATTTTCATGTCAAGTCTTTCAAGTTCCTTTTTATTATGTTGGGGTATGATATCTATATCAATAATACTGATCTCTTATGATAATATGATGAGCGAACCTTTTTGATCTTGTCAAATCATTTTCTTTTGAAGTTAAGTGACGCCGTAAGGCTGCCGAATTTTCATAAGAGAAATCTAATCTTTTTCCTTCCATGTTTTTCATTTCAAATGGTATGTCCCTAAAATTTCATTACCATGTCCATATGTCCTTATTATTATTTTACCCTACTGTTTTATGGATCATTTATGAGTGGGTGACCCATGTCCCCTCTCATTTCAATGTTTTCTAAAACCCCGAAACTTAGCCGTTATGCTGCAGAATTTTCCCCTCAAAATGCCTCTCTCTTTTCTCAAAAATTATTTTATGTTATAAAGTGAATACTCAAAGCTCTTATTTCTACAAGGGTATTCACATATATATCAAAATGTTCCATTTTAAATTCTGGGATTTACATACATGAGACCCGCTTTCCCTTTCCGTGGGTTTAAAGTGACGTAAAGATCATGTCTTTAAAGCAGTTTTTAAAATGTTATGATTATGAAATGAAACCCATTTATTTTATGCTATGTGGGTTATTTATGAAATGTTTGATGATGATATATGTGGCTCACATGATAATAAAGGCAAATTTAAGGGTGCTCCCTGATAGCGCTCCAATGCATTGGGTAATGATGTAACCACTAGAGATTACAATTTTCATGATACCTTGGTGAATAACCTTGGTAAATTTCAAATGACACCTTGGGGATGGACCTTGGTGATATGTTCATGATTGTCTATGTTAAATGATGTAGCCACATCTTCAAGTTATGGAAAATGTTGTTTTTATTATGAAATGCCTCATGATTTTCTTTCTCATACCTTAAAGTTCTTTTCATGTCCTTATTGAAGTATATCAAGTTCACATGTAAAATGTTCCTCTTGTTTCCCTTACTGGGCCTTCTGCTCACCCTTTCTTTTGATGTATGTCCCCAGGTTATGAGATGCAGTAATGAACCTAGGATGAACTTAAGAAGAAGCCTTTAAAGTGTTTAAGAAGAATGCTTTATGTTGTTTTCATGTATTATGTTCCTGGTTTCCAAGACACTAAACCTTAAAGATCCTCTGTTTTGTGTAATGTAATGAAAGTTTATGTTATAAAATGGCAGGATGCTATAGTTGGTATCAAAGGATGGTTTAGTTATTTGTGGAAATTAGGATATAAAAACTTTAGGAAGAACCCCATAGAAAAGTTTAAATATAGGAAAACTTCCTGGTATTTTGTTAAGTATTGAGTAAGTGGTTTATCAAACAAATACATCCCTGTCTGGATACGAGCAGGTAGAGGCGGCTCTGGCACAGATGTACATAGGGGTAAAACCCGAAAACACCGCTTTGAGCTAGACTCGAACGGGAACTGGTGCACGATAATGGGCCTTGCTGCACTCTTGGTTACGACACTCCCGGGGGATATGTTTGGTTAATCATAAGCTTTTTATGAATCATTGTGAAGGAATTATAGAGAAGTATAATTGTCTAAGCATGAAGTCTTAGTTAAAAGATTCATAAATGAAATAAGTTTCTCACTAAGGTTTTATTCTTTTATAAAATGGCGGGCAATAGGAGAAACCGTGCCGATGGTGACCGCAATGCACCATGTGCTGATGGCCCTCCGATGGAAGCCGGGATGGAAACATTCATGCGAATGATGAACCAACTGACTCAAGTTATGAGTAATAACTTGAATCAAGCTGAGAGGCCGACCTCACCACGAAGGGAACAACTTTCTGTTGAGTCCTTCATGCGTCAACGACCGCCAACATTCAGTGGATCTACTGACCCATTGGTTGCGGAACAATGGATAAGCTCTATTGAAAAGATCTTCTCTGTACTTCATTGTTCGGAACAAGAAAAAGTCACCCTTGCTGTTTACCGCCTAGAGGGAGAAGCTGATCAGTGGTGGTCACTGATCAAAAACACGAAGCCATGAGGAGAGATGGAAGCTATGGAGTGGGAAGAATTTCGGGGGATTTTCTTTAACAAGTATTTCACTCGTTCCATGAGAACGAAAATGGAGAAAGAGTTTCTCGAGCTGAAGAAGAAGGAGAACGAATCTGTCGGAAGCTATGAGATGAACTTCACAAGGCTTTCCCGTTATACCTCAAGCTTTGTCATGGACCCTAATGGGAAGGTTGATAGATTCTTTGGCGGACTACGACCACATCTTCGGAAGAATCTAGCCAACAGGGACTACGATAGCTATGAAGAAATAGTTCGAGGTGCTATGAAAGTTGAACTAGAGTTTGGGGAGACACAGTGGTCTGACAAATCTAATGAGAAGAAGAGAACTCTAGAACCGAGCCTGGGAAGAAGTTTTGATCAGGAAAGAGGTGGAAAGCATATGCAACATGCCACATGCAATAAATGTGGGAAGAAGCATCCGGGGAACTGCTTGATCGGAAGTGGCAAGTGTTATAGGTGTGGAAAAGAAGGCCATATTTCTCGGAATTGTCGTGGTGATGTAAAGCCTCAACTTCCCAACACTAACGACAGAGGAAAGATGGTTCTGGCCCTACCCGAAGTCACATGCTTCAAGTGTGGACAGCTTGGGCACTTTGCTAATCAATGTCCAAATCCGAGGGCGGTGGAGGGGAATCACCATCAACCTCAGCAGAGGCCAAGGGAGCAAGGTCGTGCTTTCGCTATCACAACAACTGAAGTTGAAGTTCCGAACGATGTGGTAGTAGGTACTCTTGTTGTCCTCTCAAAACTAGCAAGTGCTTTATTTGATTCTGGTTCTACGCATTCCTTTATTTCTTCCAAGTTTGCAAAGAATATAGAATCAATCCCCGAATTTCTTGAGGTAGAGTTGTCAGTCAAGACTCCAAGTGGGATTATCCATGCATCAACAGTGTTTAGAGACTCTAGTGTTTACTTTGGTGAGCACAATCTTATCGCAAATCTAGTAGTCATCCCCATGATGGAATTCGACGTTATACTAGGGATGGACTGGCTCTCAAAGTATAATGCTAAGATCAAATGCAGAAGTAAGGAAATCTCAGTAGTCTTGAATGAACGACCTACAGTTATCTTCCAAGGAGAGGTATCTCGAACTGATCCCTCTCTAGAAGCACCTCCTATAGCTTTCTTTATAGAGTTAATCGGTGATGATGAAGAAGGGAAAGGGAGCATACAAATTGAAGATGTTCCGATTGTTCAGGAATACATGGATGTATTTCCTGAGGAGTTACCTGGACCTCCCCCAGAAAGAGAGGTAGAGTTCTCCATTGAACTCGTAC
The DNA here is from genome assembly GCA_963277665.1 of Viscum album. Classification (NCBI taxonomy): domain Eukaryota; kingdom Viridiplantae; phylum Streptophyta; class Magnoliopsida; order Santalales; family Viscaceae; genus Viscum; species Viscum album. The sequence continues at coordinate 1,784,097,475 of OY728157.1, forward strand.
CTGGGTCTCAACTGATATCAAAGACTCCGTATAGAATGGCAAATGTGGAGCTAGAGGAGCTAAAGAAACAACTCCAAGACTTGTTGGAGAAGGGGTTTATCCGACCGAGTGTGTCTCCTTGGGGAGCACCAGTTCTCTTTGTGAAGAAGAAGGATGGATCAATGCGGATATGCATTGATTATAGAGAACTGAACGGGATCATAGTGAAGAACAGATACCCTCTTCCAAGAATTGATGATTTATTTGACCAACTTCGTGGGGCTCAATTCTTCTCTAAGATTGACCTTCGATCTGGTTATCATCAACTGAGGGTGAAGAAGGAAGATATTCCAAAGACTGCCTTCCAATCAAGATATGGGCATTATGAGTTTACTGTTATGCCCTTCGGCTTGACTAATGCTCCTGCTATTTTCATGGATTTGATGAATAGAGTCTTTAAGGACTACCTTGATAACTTTGTGGTAGTTTTTATTGATGATATTTTGATATATTCAAAAAGTCGTGAGGAGCATGAAAATCATCTGAGGGTTATTTTGAAAACTCTACGGAAGGAGAGGCTCTTTGGGAAGTTCAGCAAGTGTGAGTTTTGGTTACAACAAGTGGCTTTCTTGGGGCACATCGTAACCAATGAAGGAATCTCGGTTGACCCTGCAAAGACAATGGTTGTGGAGAAGTGGCCTCAACCCACAACAGTAACTGAGATTCGTAGTTTCCTTGGTTTAGCGGGATATTATAGGAGGTTTGTGAAAAACTTTTCACGGCTTTCTAATCCACTAACCAAGTTGACTCGAAAAGGGGTTAAGTTCATCTGGACAAAGGAATGCGAGGAAAGTTTCCAAGAGCTGAAGAAGAGATTGGTTACTGCACCTGTATTAACACTACCCTCTATCGGAGAAGGATTCGTTATTTTTAGCGATGCATCTCTGAAAGGGCTTGGGTGCGTCCTCATGCAAAATGACAAAGTAATTGCTTATGCATCTCGACAGTTGAAGATTCATGAGCAGAATTATCCTACGCATGATCTAGAGCTGGCGGCAGTTGTTCTTGCTCTAAAGATATGGAGGCACTATCTTTATGGGGAGAAATGTGATATATACACTGACCACCAAAGTCTAAAGTATATTTTCACACAGAAAGAATTGAACATGAGACAAAGGAGATGGTTGGAGCTTATTAAAGACTATGATTGTTCAATTCATTATCACCCTGGTAGAGCAAACAAAGTCGCGGATGCGTTAAGCAGGAAAGATCCTGTTGTTCTGACAACAATGAGGATCCTGGGAGATCCCTTGATTAAAGATCTAGTAAAACTGGACATGGGAATTATAAGGAAAGGGACATCATCAACCCTATCCCAAATGATTTCTCAACCTTCATTACTAGAGAAGATCAAGAAGGCTCAAAAATAAGATCCTTTACTGCAGGAGAAGTTCGAGGCTGTAAAGAATGGGAAGTTCCCTGATTTCAATATTGATCAAGAAGGTGTATTGAAATTTCGTACAAGACTATGTGTTCCATCTATTCCGGAGATAAAGAAAGAACTGATGGATGAAGCTCATAGCTCTACTTTCTCTATACATCCGGGAAGTACTAAGATGTATAGAGACCTTCGTGATCATTATTGGTGGGATAACATGAAGAGGGAGATTGCCGATTACACTACAAGGTGCCTGGTGTGTCAGCAAGTAAAGGCAGAAAGACAACTTCCTAAGGGGGTATTACAACCGCTACCCATACCAGTATGGAAGTGGGATAATATCACCATGGACTTTGTAATTGGTCTCCCAAAAACATCAAAAGGAAACAATGCGATATGGGTTATTGTGGACCGTCTCACCAAGACAGCCCATTTTATCTCTATTCGGGAAGATTTCTCTCTGGATCAGCTTGCCAAGATATACGTGAAGGAAGTGGTAAGGCTGCATGGGGTACCACTATCCATCATATCTGATCGTGACCCAAGATTCACATCAAAATTCTGGAGAAGTCTTCAGCATGCTCTGAACACTGAATTGAATTTTAGTACGGCCTATCATCCTCAAACTGATGGCCAATCTGAAAGGACTATTCAGACACTCGAAGTCATGTTGAGATTATGCTCAATGGAATTTAAAGGTGGATGGGATCAACACCTCCCATTAGTGGAGTTCTCCTATAACAACAGCTTCCATGCGAGTATTCAGATGGCACCCTATGAAGCTCTGTATAGAAAGCGGTGTAGAACTCCTACTTGTTGGGATGAAACTGGTGAGAGGAAGATTCTTGGGCCTGATCTCGTGCAAGAGATGACAGAACAGGTTCATGCCATCCAACAACACATAAAGGCTGCTCAGAGTCGGCAGAAGAGCTATGCTGACAATCGTCGAAGGGACTTGGAGTTTGGTGTTGGCGACAAAGTCTTCCTTCGAATCTCTCCATGGAAGAGAGTCATGCGGTTTGGGAAGAAAGGGAAGCTCAGCCCTAGGTACATTGGCCCCTATGAAATCCTTGATCGCATAGGAGCAGTGGCCTATCGTCTAGCACTTCCACCGAACCTAGCTCAAGTTCACAATGTCTTCCATGTATCTCTCTTGAGGAAGTACATACCCGACCCTTCGCATGTACTGAACCCAGAGGTGGTACAACTTGAACATGACCTCTCTTATGAGGAGCAGCCAGTGGAGATCTTGGACCGTAGAGACAAGGTTCTACGAAACAAGACTACCCACCTTGTGAAAGTGTTGTGGAGGAATCATAAGTACGAAGAAGCGACTTGGGAGCCTGAGGAAACGATGAAGCAAAAGTACCCTCACCTTTTCGACTAGGCCTCAAGTATAAATTTCGGGGATGAAATTTCTTAAGGGGGGAAGAATGTAAAGACCCAATCTTTTTGAGTATTATATTAACTTACTCTTAATGATTTAATAAGACGTTAATGGTTAATGCAGAAAGGGGAGTTGATGGCTTCATCCAGTAGACTCAACCCTTACGAAGCCAACTTATCAGAGCTTGGGAAGGAGGTAGCATCTGTGGGCTTCGCTTTGGACCAAGCCCAAGCCGAGCTCCAGCGTGTCAAGCTTGAACGAAAACGCTTGCAGGAGAAGTTCAAGTTAGTGGAGATTGCTACTAGGGCAATGTTATCTGAGACTCCCTCAGATTCTCTCACCATAGCACACCTTACACTTAGGTCTTATGCCAGTGTTATAAGGGGCTATGTGATGAGAACCTAGTTTCCTTGTGTAATCCTTTCGGGTGAATAAATTGAGATTTCTTCCTTTAGTGATGTTTGTGAAATTTCAAATGTCTAGATAATTTTAGAATGTATTTTATTGATGAATTTTGAAAAAGGGATATTTTGAAATATATATGTAAACCCTAAATAACTAATGATGTGTAATGATTTTCAAAAAATGGTCTTCTACAAAAGTGTTCATTAAGGAATTTGGATTCTAATAAGATCAACTTAATTTTTGATGAATAGTAAATTATGAATAGTGATTTTACTCTTAGGATTAGTAATATGACCAAATGGATTAGTAATTTCACTCAAAGAAAGTTTTAATATAATTTAGACACCTAGATTAAGTAATGTGATTCAATAAAATGGTTAAATAACGGTTTCATAAATTATTATTCAAGTATTAGTTTTTTCGGATGAATAGTGTTTTTTAATTAAAATTTTAATTAAAAATAATTAGAAAATTATTTTTATAAAAAGGACTTTATTTTTGAACTCAGAGCATCGATATTATGTTAAGGTAATTTTTGGGGATTTTTCTGAAAAAAATGAATTTTCGATGAATAGTGTTTTTATTTAAAAATTAAATTAAAAATATTTAGAAAATTATTTTTATAAAATGGATTTCATTTTTGAAATCAGAGCATTGATATTTGGTTAAGGTGAAATTTTGGGATTATTCTGAGAAAGTTGAAATTTCGGTGAATAGTGAAAGTATAGTTTTTAAGTTACGGGTGTTTAATGACATCATTAAATGATGTATTAAGTATATATTCAATATGGTCGAATTATGAATAGTAAGATAAGGTGTGAGGTGTCCCAAGTGGCCAATACCATGGGAAAATACCATGGGCAAGACCATGGTTTTGCCAAAACCACTAGTGAGGTGTCCCTTGGCCATTAATGCTTTGTCCCCTCACTTTCCCTATAAATACCCACCCTTTCCTCCATTAGTTTTCACTCCCAACTCTCCCCCAATGAAGTTCTGGTCTTCTTACCTTCCAAAGAGTCCTCCCAAGGTTCCCCCAAGCCCTCAAGGTCCAATCCTTTGAGTTTCAAGAGTCACATTTTAAGGTAAGGGATCCGACCCCTCTTTCTTTTCATGAAATCTCTTTTATGTCATTACTATTATGCTCCATGTTTTTATGTGAGAGGATGTTCTTTTATATTCCTCTTACTTCCCTTTCATGTTTATATGATGAGAGATCCCCTCTTACTATCAACATTTCGTTTTATGAAAGTTTAAGTGACGCCGTTAGGCTGCCGAATTTGTTTAGGGATTCTTTCACCCTTCTCATTTTTCAAGTTCGATTTTCATGTCAAGTCTTTCAAGTTCCTTTTTATTATGTTGGGGTATGATCTCTATATCAATCATACTGATCTCTTATGATCATATGATGAGGGACCCTTTTGATCTTGTCAAATCATTTTCTTTTGAAGTTAAGTGACGCCGTAAGGCTGCCGAATTTTCATAAGAGAAATCTAATCTTTTTCCTTCCATGTTTTTCATTTCAAATGGTATGTCCCTAAAATTTCATTACCATGTCCATATGTCCTTCTTATTATTTTACCCTACTGTTTTATGGATCATTTATGAGTGGGTGACCCATGTCCCCTCTCATTTCAATGTTTTCTAAAACCCCGAAACTTAGCCGTTATGCTGCAGAATTTTCCCCTCAAAATGCCTCTCTCTTTTCTCAAAAATTATTTTATGTTATAAAGTGAATACTCAAAGCTCTTATTTCTACAAGGGTATTCACATATATATCAAAATGTTCCATTTTAAATTCTGTGATTTACATACATGAGACCCGCTTTCCCTTTCCGTGGGTTTAAAGTGACGTAAAGATCATGTCTTTAAAGCAGTTTTTAAAATGTTATGATTATGAAATGAAACCCATTTATTTTATGCTATGTGGGTTATTTATGAAATGTTTGATGATGATATATGTGGCTCACATGATAATAAAGGCAAATTTAAGGGTGCGCCCTGATAGCGCTCCAATGCATTGGGTAATCATGTAACCACTAGAGATTACAATTTTCATGATACCTTGGTGAATAACCTTGGTAATTTTCAAATGACGCCTTGGGGATGGACCTTGGTGATATGTTCATGATTGTCTATGTTAAATGATGTAGCCACATCTTCAAGTTATGGAAAATGTTGTTTTTATTATGAAATGCCTCATGATTTTCTTTCTCATACCTTAAAGTTCTTTTCATGTCCTTATTGAAGTATATCAAGTTCACATGTAAAATGTTCCTCTTGTTTCCCTTACTGGGCCTTCTGCTCACCCTTTCTTTTGATGTATGTCCCCAGGTTATGAGATGCAGTAATGAAACTAGGATGAACTTAAGAAGAAGCCTTTCAAGTGTTTAAGAAGAATGCTTTATGTTGTTTTCTTGTATTATGTTCCTGGTTTCCAAGACACTAAACCTTAAAGATCCTCTGTTTTGTGTAATGTAATGAAAGTTTATGTTATAAAATGGCGGGATGCTATATTTACCTTTCTAGAATTATAGACTATCCCAATGTCGTAGTCCTATAGGAAATATAACTAGTGCCTCTATATAAGGATAAGATCTATCTGAGTAAATATGTAACTAAGAATTTGGTGGCTCTAGAAAACAACAATGCACTCTCCCAGAAGATAGTGCCTCCACATCTTTAGAGAGAATACTACTAATTACTAATATAGGTTATGAGTCCAGTAGTTCTTATTATGGGTTATCAACTACCTTGACCCACATACAATAATTACCTATATCTTCATCAACTTGAAACCAATAACATCTCCAAAAGAATTATAAAATACTACATACTGTACACTCTCCTATGGTAGTCTCAACATAAGAGCATTGGTCAACCTTAGCCTCAACTACTCAAAGGATCCTTGAAACTACTTGGTATAGATAAAAAATTTCCCTTTCTATGTTAGGGCTGTCAAAGGGGTTTATACTCTGAAAAATTCATTCTTGAAATATTGCAGTACCCTACAATGGAATGAAAACTTCATATCTCTAACATGATCTTGGGTGGATCCCAAGAAAGCACTATATCAATATTCATCAAGTCCACAACTAAACTATGCTAAGAAATGACATTCCACAGAAAGTGAACATTGAAGATCTAAAAATGGCACTTTAAGAGCTTACTATAAAGCGGGTTCTTTTAGATTAAGTCCAAGATGATCCTAAGATTCTCTATATACTCCTCCTATAAGGTAGAGTAAATACATATGTAATCAATGAATACAACCACAAATCAGTAAATTTATGGATTGAATATTTTGTTCATCAAATCTAAAAACATAGTAGGGGGATTAATCAAATTCAAAGGAATCATCAAGAGCTCAGAGTGTCAGTAGCAACATCAGAATTCTATCTTCATAATATCAACCTCATGAACCCTCAACTGGTGGTATCCGAACTTGATATTTATCTTCAAGAAAAAACTCTCACCTCATAATCGATCAAAGAGGTCATCAATCCTAAATAGTGGGTGCCTGTTCATTATCATTACCCAGTTCAAGAAGTTACATTCTATGTAAATACTCAATATCCCATTAAAAGTTTTCATGAACATAACTAGAGATACCCATGGGAACACACTGGGTCTGATAAATCCTTTCTCTTCAAAGTTCCTCCAACTTCACCCTCATCTCCCAGAGCTACACAGGGTCATCTATTATGCTAGTGTAGATACAGGCTTTCCCTGATGCAAGTCCATGTATAAACCAATCACTCAATGGGAGGTCAACTTGTGGCATCCTCAAGAATGGAATAATCATACTACTAATCTATCATAATAAACTGGAATCTCATAGCCTCGGTTTCTCCATGGGAAATTCCATGAAATAAATAAAATTCTATGGAATCCTCCTACACATGAGACCAACATTATTTGATTTTGATTGATTCTCACCTAAGAAGGGAAATCAGGTACCACCACATTGAGAAAAAAAACCATGCAAGTAATAGTCATCTGAGCATGGATAGTAATAAATCAGTCCATACCAAGGAAGAAGTTATAGGGACTCACTGCCGACTACAAAAAGATTCAATGAAAGTATCTCTCTCACCCCTAGAGTTGGGTCACAAATTTCATAAAATTGTGTGATCCATGATCTTATATACGGGAGCTTCAAATACAAGGGTCAAGTAAAAATGATTTAATGGTATATCTAGGCCTCATATAGGGGATGTGTCCATGAAAAGCGGATTATGAACACATACCAAAATTGAAACTGGAGAATATAAGAGATATGTCATAACTCGATCACACCTTGATCCTCAGGGTCATGATCCTCTACTGCTCGAAGCCATCCTCCCCCATTCCCACTTGTAATCCTTATCAAGGGACCTCTTCAACACACTAGAACATAAAAATGACCTCAAAAAGAAAAGTCAATGGAACTCAATTTCTACACCTCAAAATGATCCACTTTGGATGACACTCACTTTCCCACATAATTTTAATATTGTCAAAAGTATGAATCTTAGTGGGGGAAGATCCCATCTTATTTATATGGATGATGTCACATAAAGAATCACCATCATAGGGAACAACCAATTCCCAACTCCCCTAGGGATATATTACCGGTATGACCACAAACAAAATGGTATTATCCAAGTAGGACATTCAACGAACAAGATCATGACAGCACTATAACACCTAATAAGATAGAACTGGCTCACCAATAAGCCTTTGAAATATCTATCTCAGAATCCCATGGTGTGAACCTGGATTGGGTACGATATCTGTTGGTACCTTCGGAGCCAAAACTTCTCATTAATAAGACTGGTCTTTAGTGCAACTATACGATCTATCCGGGATCAAAGACTAGAAAACCCAAACCACTACTTCATGGATCTTTCTTGCTATAAAACCTCATTATTCTCAGCCAATGGAACTCTCATAATGTGTTAAGACTAATAATACCATCATTCTATCCTACTAGATCCATCCACTCCTCAACATGTGGATGATCATCTTCATGGACCATTAGTGGGTCCATGCGCTTCTCAACAGGTGGTAAGACTTCTTGGTGTCCTCCATGAGGCAACACCTCAAGAAAGGGTCCATGAACTAAGGCCTCATTCCTCAACCATTCATCATAATGGAACTGTCTCAAAATCAGAATTGGTTTTCATCATTGAAACATATTGAAAGTAATCATGAAAGACTATAGTCAACTTGAATATCTAGGGATCTGACACAAGAAAGAAAATCAAAAGAATTAATCTTATATGATGTATATACCATTATTACCTACAACCAATCTCTTGATATTTTGAGTTGAAAAGTATGTGTTTAGAGTCTTAGTGTATGGATATGTCATCCGCTAGTTCAACACTATGTTATATGCCATAAAATCCACACTCGAGACCGTCTGAATCTATTTACCAAAGTCATGTCCAAATCCTTAAAATAGGAAAACTCCAAACACTATCCCAAGGAATGAACTACTTTGATAAAGCTCTATAATTACCTAAATAACCAAGTCCCACCATAATTTTTTAAGATAAATCCTACACAATCCCAATCCCACCTCAAACTAGATAGAGACTAGAAACAATTTCCAAGAAGGAATTATATAAATTGGGACGTTTTTTCCTAATGTACTTGTAGACACACACACACACACACACACACATCCATAACCATAAAACAATTTAGAGGAATATTAAAAGAAAATAACCTATAGATTAAAAAACAATAATGAAATAACCTCTTGGGAATACATCAGAGTATGATAGAATAAAACCAAAGTGTAAAGAGTAAAAATACACAACAAACTAGAAATGAAGTCCCAACCTAACAAAAACTAGAATATTTTAAACTTGAGAAATCCTGAATCCATATCTCCACATTATGACCAATGTATATAGTCAATACACCTAGTTACCACTATTATCCACCAAATTCAACACTAATCTATCCATAATTTTTATAATACACGGCCCATGTGGTTGAATCCCATTAAGGGGTGTGTATATATATTCCCAGAAGGATGGCCTGAATACTGAAAGGGAGCTATAGAAATATAAAATGATAGTCATCTCAACCCAAAGATAGAAGGAACTGAAACCCTATAGATACATATATATAATCTCATAAAGAAAATGAGATGATGGATAAAGAGGATATTCATCTCAATGACCATTAAAAGTCAATAAGAAAGACTATGACTCCAAAGGTCCTTCTCTGATTCTCGTTATCACGTACAACCACATAAAAAACATGTGTAATGGCCCAAACCTTTCCACTATAATCCATATTTGAGGGATACACAACATGAAACCATGTATCATGCATTACCTCACCAAATATGTGTGGAGGGACCTCTTCTTGCTACTATTCTCCATAGCCAATTGAGCCACCACTATTGTAGAGGACCCATACCCTGTTGGATCTCAAAGATGGAGAAGTATCACTCCATAGAGAGAGTAACCAAGCATAGTGTAGGGGAGTACCATATTAATCTATTTAAAGAATGTTTGGAACCCAAAACATAGTGTAACTAGGGATTATAGATCTAGGAATCTCTTTGATAGTATGTGGAATCCCCTCCCCGGTGTGACAAGGGAGTACCCACCCTGAATTCTCTCTGATGATTCTAAACTGATCACTACCATCATCAAGGGTTTCCTAAAAAAACAACACACTCAAATAATATCACATCATATCCTTAATTCCACATCTAAAGAAAACCATCATATTTTACGTGGAAAATTATTCAGGATAGGCTACTCACGAGCCAAAATCCAATTCCAACTGATGGATATATGATAGGAAGAAGTGGATGGAGGGAATACACAGTGTGTATGGGGGTCCACATGGAGTGTGACCCCACCTCATCTCTGGGATGTGTTATCCTCTAGATATTAATTAAAATCCATTTCATCATACACAACATGTAAAAGTGGTACATGATGTGTCTTGGATGATTGACCCTACTCATGTATATCTGGTTGTGCCTGTGTAAATAGTTCTATACATATCCAAGTACCTAGATATGATATGGTTTTGACTCATTCCCATGTACTATAAGTTTACATGGAATTTCATCCCACATGGTGTATTTTTCATATCTATCTGGAACATGTCTCTACTACTTCAGAAGGTTCACATGGTATGTGGGTCTGGCCACATGGCATGTGATCCTTAACTTTTTTCAAAACCCTGTTGAAGAAGACAGGGTAGGATACACACCATGTGTTCTTCAGACTGCATGGTGTGTAGTATGGTTTTTCATAAAATCATCATGTTCATCATAAATTTTCTATATCCATCCTATCCTCCATGGATCTCACCTGCTGAACACTTGAAATCAAAGGAATAAGCTTCCATCCTCCATTTTCTGACCTCTGATGAATGGAAAAATCGAATCTAATCACTCGTCAAAGCCGTTATACATACTGTCTCCTATCACAAATAATAGATCCCAATTCCATGAATTTGAACCCATAATACATTCTGATTCATCTACAAAACACTAACATGTTATTTATGCACAAAATCGCCATGAATTGTGGGGTTCTATCATTCTAAAACCCTCATCGACAATATTGAATTATGAACCCATAGACCAATGATTAAAAAAGAGAATAAAAGTGGGGGTAAAATCATATGAACAATGGTAAATTCATCATTGGGAAATATTTTTAGACCAATGATCATAAATTGGAGATTTCCAAGGTGAGATCATGGAAACTATAGAATAAATTGAATCAAATAATTTAAATCATATACTAGGAACATTTGAAGGATAAAAAATCACATATCAAAAAAATATAAACAATCAAGGCTCAATATTTCAATCAAATGTGTGAAATAAAAAATGAAAGATCCATAACTTGACAGGGATTGATCATTGGTGATGAACATGTTCACCAATAAAGGATAAGTCTTTCCTGATTCACTTCCTCTTGATCCACCTCAATCCTATCACCCATTGTCATCTGATGCGATCTGCCAATGAAGAACACTCATAGATCCTATCAATACCCTCCACAATTATGGGGATAATCCAAAATAATTTTTGAAAATAGGTATTTATAGAGGTAATTAGATCGTTGGAATTTAAATAAAATAAATAAATTTAATTATTTATTTTAACTAAACGCCCCGCTAATAACTTCCTCAACCGGACTTCTAACATTGAACAACCTTTGGTCATACCTAGGGTAAAACCCACAATATAGACTCAAATGTGGTATTATATTTTATATATGACACCTTTTTTTGTATTTATTCAACTATTTCAATAAAACTAAGTGTGTTTGTGTGTGATATTAATATATTTATTATTTATATAATATAAATTCCGCTCTCATCGGGCCTTAGAATCTCATACCCTCTAAATGTATGGATCCAAAAATATTCCTTAACATATTTCAATGTATTATGATTAAAAACTAAAGTCACTAAAATTATTTGTGCTGATTAGGTATGAAAATTAATTAAAAATCCTTTTTTAGGGATTTTTAGGAAGATGATTCATCTTCACAGATATTATGACTTTGTTTCTCTAAGATAGAGTTGGTTATTCTGGGGGAACCTTATCTTAAACATCATATGAATAAAAGAGATAAAATGATTCATCATCTTAGATGGGGTTTGTGTTGCACGATTATTTCTCATGTAAAATGTTATTTATTTTATTCTATTAATGGGAAATATATCTTCTTCATTGAGTTTATAGAATGGGATGAAATGGGATATTTCTAAACTATTTAGAAAAACGATTTAGATGAAATCACCTATCTCTTGTTAGTTTCCATTCCTTTCATAAAATATAAAATATATATATTAAGATTCAAGGGAGAAAATGGGGGCTCCATCTCTATGAATTACTTCATCCATTCCATTGATAGAGTACTAAAGACACTAGTGGTATGATGAGGGAAATTCCATATGCAAGTGAAACCATGATCCTCCCAACAAGACATTGAAAGATTTATCTCGATGGAAAACCATGAAATTGTAATCAGTGATAAGGTCCCAAAACATGGATTTGATATTTATATATCCAATAGTTGTTTTATCACTATTTTATACCCTTGAATTTGTAGATTGGAGGGATAAAAATCATATAATATCTATAGCCCGATCATTGGATCATCAAGATTGAGGTGAGATTAATTATAGAACCATTTTCAATGATAGATCAAGGAACATAAACATCATCCAGCTATCCAAATATGTACATTGTCTTGATGTTTTCCTATATGGTCATCTCCTCATACTTCTTGGTAAAATATATTTCTACATGAAATTCTGTGAGGTTAGACTCTAAAGGAAACACCTCACTAAAACAACAATTAAATAAATTCTTGAGGGTTTTAAAGAGTCTAAACGAGGACTTCTCGGATCTCCTTTGAAAAATTGGGAGTGAAAATAATTTAATGATTGGAGGGAATATAGAGACCCTATCCTTTTACAAGTAACATTACATGATTTAAGCATATTTATACATCATAGAATATGCCAAGGATCATGAATTCTAGTGTTTTTGAAGACCAGGTACATAAAATTGAAAAATTGGGACTAAATAACACATCTTTATTTAATCTTCATAAAGAGATTCAACCTTATTTTGAGGCCTTACATATGAAAATGGTACCCTGGGGATCACATGAGTATATGTATATGCTAAAATCCTAGCAAGGGAAAACATAGTAATAAAGCTTTAGCACATGGGTTAGAAGGCATGACATAATGAATTAAAAAGGCATGGAACGTGTGAAATCATAACATATAAGCATGGGATCATATAATCATGGAGTCATAATAATTTTTGAGAAACATAAAACATCACTTTATAATGATTCAACGCTCGTTGCATATAGAGGAGCACAAGTCATGGTTAACCACCAAGACCGCTTCACATGGTAGCACGAGTCAAGGCTAACCGCCAAGATCGTTGCACATAACATCTCCTGATACCCAAATTTACCAAATTCGTTGGAGAGATCATTAGTAGAACCCATATTAACATGTTCATGAATATTTTTTCCATATTAATAATCATACATAAGTGTTAGGGTACCCATGGAAAGAAAAGGGTATCATAATCTTGTCATAAAGCATAATGAATGGGCGTATCATACAAGTGTCAATGAAAGAAAGTAATTAAAACATACATGGACATTGATAAGGTAAAATAAGAATATATCATGGTATGTTTTGTTCAATAGAATTGAAAACATGAAAGTATAATAGTTTAGTAATTTTAGAATTAAAATAGTTTTGTGTAGTTTTAAGAAAAATACTAACAAGTATTTAAAATTAAAAAGGGAATTTTCATTTATATAAAACAAGAAGTGATACAAGAGGGTTTTCATAATAAAAAAATTTTTTCTATAAAAAAAGGTCTCTTAAAACATATGGTAGAGTTCACTTTAAATTGGATATTAATTGTGGAAGTTCCCTTAAAACGGGTTTGCTTATCGAGAAGTATTGAGAAGGGAATCACTTAAAAGCATGTATATCCTATAAAGAGAATGATTAATGGATATTGAAACCTGAGTTTGTACATATAAATAGAAATTATAATATGAAAATAAACTTAATATATGATTTAATTTGGGTAAAAATAGAGTTATAATAACCTGAAGGAATATTGGAGGTTCCCGTAGAATCCCTTATGAAAAATCAGCATGGTGCCGGGTGTACTTAGGAGAGATTAATGAGAGAAAAGGGGTTTCTATTATTTTATAAATCATGAGGGAAGTATGGGGGATATGTGAAATCATACCTCATAATTGGGAACTACACTGACAAGTACATAACATAGATATGATTCTTGAATAAATGTGACAAAGAGAGGATCCCTTACCTAAAGCTCGATAGTGTTCTTCGCTTGATCAAAATAACCTGAATAATAAAATTAGGTTCATTAATTAATAATTCCAGAACCTAAACTAAATTATATTTATTTAAAATAACCTTATCAAGTTCATTAATTTCCTTTTTGATGAGTTAATATGTTCAATTTCAATGTTTGGGAGCGTTTTCTTCCTTGGTTTTAATGAGTAGTTCACTTATATTCATTCTTAGATAAACATGTAGAAAGAAAATAGTTATCCAGAATTGAATTTATATGAAATTAATGAACATAAATAAGATTACATGGTTATAAAATTCATTAGGTTGTTTGGAGTGAAGGTGAACCATTATATAAAACATTAATGATAAACTCTTGAATTAATTTGGCGATTTTTCTCACTGTTAATTTCTTTTGTATTTTTATTTTACATCATGTGTTAAAAAGGATTACAGAACATCAAATAAGATAATATAAATTTATAATAGTCTGGTCAACAAAAAAAATGGTTTCATGACCAGAATTGAAGATGGTAATAGAAATTGATAACCTGTCATCCTTGAATGTGATAAATTAACACATCTCAAATGGTATTTTAATTTCCTTCATATAAAAGGAGGGGAAATGAGATATGATAATTAATTATCCCATTAGAATAATAAAATTCTATTACATGTATGGTACTGAAGTTTTCATACCATTTGGATGAGGAGAGGTTAGGAAATAATAGAGAACAAACGAACATGAAAATAAAATGAAAGAAAAGAAAAGAGGTCTCCCATTAGCCTTGCAATGGTGGAGAGCTTCTTCATGTTCAAATGCTGGGGAGGAGGAGTTAAATGTAGTCATTTTGGTTTTACTCTTTCTTCAGTCGAGTGAGATTGTCTTATGTCGATTATTTCTTTGGGTTTCCACCCCCTTCATCCCATAAAAGGGGGCTTTATCATATAATAAAAACAATTTGATGGGAAGAAAAGAAAAGAGGAATTTACCTCTTGATTTAATCATCCTTGAGAGCCTCTTAAGGGGAGAAAATTTTGTCTTCTAAGGAGACCAAGGTCTGATGAATGTGGTAGAAAATATTGGGGAGATATTTGGGAAGAATTTATTGAAGGCGCAAGGATTGATAGAAGTGGAGAAAAGAGGGGACTGTGGGAGGGTTTTATAGCAGAGGGGAGGAGGTTTTTATTAATATTTTAATTATTAGTTTATTATTTTTCCATAAGACAAGAAATAGAGATGATTCCTGTAAAAAATAGTAATTTATGAAAGTGATTTCGAACCCATTGTGTTTACATAAGCCATAACTCAATCAATAGTGTATTTAACACATAATATACCCAGAAGGTCAAGAGACAGGCATGCCTGCTCCCAAGAGAATATATTAATGAAAAAGTAAAGCACAAAACACAGTATCAGAGGGGCGGTCTACAAAGGCGAGTATAAGTCTTTCCACGACAATCATCCTGCATAAATCTATTACAAAACTTTGGTGACAAAAAGGACCAACTGAAGCTCACCTCTATAATAGATTTATTGGAAAGAGCATCCACAACTTGGTTGGCCTCACGATAAACATATATAACTTCAAGTGAGAGTGATTATACAAGTCGAAGGAATTCCACCCAAGCTAGTAACATCCTCCATGGAACGTTCCTTGACAGATCCCTAAGGATTTGAACTACAACAAACGAGTCAGACTCAAGCCATAGATCACGCCAGCCATACTGGATAGAATACCTGATATCCTTTATCATGGCTCAAATCTCCGCTTCAATGGAAAACTCATTGCCAATATAGTGGATGAATCATCCTTTAACGAGCCCCCTGTGAGTTCGGAAGACCCCACCACATCCGGAGGGAACTAGCGCACCAGCAGCTGCCCCATCAACATTGACCTTCAACCATTGAGGGATGGGTGGAATCCAGCGATCATGTTTCATCATCAATGACTTCTTCTCCCTACCATTAACACCAAGGGACCTCAACAAAACAAGGTCAGAAACATAATTCCTCATGGTACCAGTTTGGATGTTGGAAGCCATCCGAATTGCACATTGGATTGCCAGAACAACAGCATGAAATGAGGGATCAATGATGTTAAAAATCACTGCATTTCTTGCCTTCCATATGAAAGAAAACTGGCTAGCCATGGATGTTAATAGGAAATATCGGACCTTCTCACTATAATAAATCTTGAAGATGAGTTGCAACAGTCCTTCAATCGAATGGGAGGGGATGCAGAAGTGAAAAATCCCCTACACATAGGACCATAATCTAGAATCAAACATGAATGAAACAAACACATGATCAATAGTTTCTTCTGCTTGCAGGAAAAGTATACAAACAACGGCTAGATTGAGTCTAGACCGCTACAACATGGCCTGCAAAGGAAGCCTTTTTCCAAATTTTCCATATGAGTAATGCTGAGGCCGGGGGGATGAAGGGCTTGTAAAATTCCATGACCCAAGATGGAGGCTCCAGGGAAGCACCGCACAGTAATCTATAGACCTCCCTTGTATTAAACATGCCATTAAGATTCGGTATCCATACCAATGTATCACAATCTGAGTAGCAGTATCGTATTATTTTCGTACCAACGTGAATCATAATCATGTTGATGATTTTTGGATTACCTTGGAAATTAGTGATGAAGTCCCTCTTAGAAATGGAGGGATATCAGCATCATCACAAAGAGGTTGAGACAACCAAGGGGTGGTCCAAAGTTTAAGAGGGGATTGCTTTTAGATAATCCATTTCGAGCAAACCATCAGGTCAGTATAGGCATGTTTAATGGCATACCAAACAGATGAAAAAATATTGTTATAGTACCCATTGTGAAGCTTTGCAACGAACTTGGTTTGAAGGAAGTCCATGGAGTCATCATATTTTGAAATTATGTTCCAAGTTTACTTGTTGATCAAGGTATCATTGAATAATATGATAACTTTGACACCCAATCCACCCATATGATATGGTTTGATGCAGTCTTTCCAAGACATAGTGACCAGCTTCCTCTCATGAACCGAGCCAATCCAAATGAAATTTGTGATCTTGCTATTTAGCTCCTTAATCAGGGATTTGGTCCATCAATACAAGGAAAAGGAATAAACAAACATCTAAGTGACCATTGTTTTGACCAAACATATTATCTATGCTTGAGACATGTTCTTCCCCTTCCAATTTGCTAACTGATTTGTGATCTTCAGAGTTATATTTTCCAAATGACACCTTTTAACTCTACCCCAGAAAAGCGGCACCCCAAGGTAAATGAAGGGAAGCACTACTTTCTTGACACCAAGCTTCCATGCCAATCTACATTGCTTCGATGTGATAATTCCACCACAAAACATAACCAATGATTTCCCCCAATTAATAAACTGAACTGCAACCTCCGCATAGTGTGATAAGATGCCCTTGATACAAGAGACCTTTCCTTTATCAACTATCCAAAAAATTAGAATGTCATCGGCATATAAAAGATGTCAGGGAGCATGTAACTCACGCCCTATTTTCATCCTCTGATACCATCCAAAATAGGAAAGATCAGTGAGGAACCATCTTAAGTAATCCTCCACGATAGAAAAAGCTTCTTAGAAAGTGGTTCGCCTTACCTGACTCTTCTTGAGCATTGAAGGAATCCCCTAAGAGAGCCATTGATAAGAATGGAAATCTTGGCACTTGCAAGGATGGAGCCAATAATATCAATGAACTTCTATGAGAACCCATGAATTTTGAGAATGGTGAAAATAAAACTCCATATTATGGTATCAAAAGCCTTGGAGATATCAATCTTCAAAGACATGTTATCATCCTTAAACTTTTTCCTCCTGGCATTGACACATTCAGAGGCAGTGAAGTGAAAATTTTGAATATTTCATCCTGGAAAAACCCAAATTGATTACTAGAAATGAGTCCCTTTGCAATACCACTCAGTCGGTGAGTTTAGATTTTGCGAATCACTTTTGGAACAGTATTACCAATGGAAACATGCCTGAAATCCTTATTATCAAGGGCATTATCCATCTTAGGAATTAAGGTAATGAAGTTTGAGTTCATTCCAAAGGGTATATGGGCTGATCTAAAAAATATCATTCACAACATTTGTTACCTCAAGATGGACAATAACCCAGTAAAACATGAAGAATTTATTCGTAAATCCCTCAGGGCTAGCTACACTGTCAATATTTAGGGAGAAAATGGCATCATCTATTTCACATTTCTTGGGAATATCAACAAGATTCTCATTTTGATAATACTCAATAGAAAGATCAAAACACTGGATAATTTTCTCAGAGTTGTCTTTGCCATGATCTGAGTAAAGATTTTCAAACTAGGCAATGGCTGTATTTTCAATATCATTTTCTGAGCAGAAGAGAATCCCATCAATGTTAAGGGCATGTATTCTTCTCTTGGCCCTTTTCTCCATATTCATGCAATGAAACAATTTTGTATTTCTATCTCCATTTTCAACCATCTAATATTGAACTGATTTCTTGCCAATTTTTCTTTCAAATCCAAGAGATTTTCCAGATTTTTTGCAGCCTGTATTTCATTCTGTGTTGGTAGGTCTTGAGCCAAACCAGATTGTTGGTAGTTCGATAGAGCAGTTTTAGCCTCCCTAATTTCATTATCAATGGAGGAAAATGAGTTCATTCTCCATTTATTCAGACTTTCCTTGACAAGATTTAATTTTCAGCAAAGAATGTAAGTGGTGAAACCCAAATAATCATTTTTCTAGGCATCCGAGACAATTTCTCTAAATCAAGGATAACCAGCCACACATTATTGAACTTGAAGGGAAGGGGTGCTAACCTCAAAGTTCGAAAGTAAAAATCATCATGAATGGGATTGTGATCAGAATTTAACCTCAGAAGAGTTATCCCAGAAACATCAATAACCTCATTCCTATCATCCAGTTGCACAAAGAACCTATCTAAATTACTTGATGACCTCCCATTAATAGTGAGTCAGCTCCATGTAAACTCGGATCCAGAAATAGGTACATCGGTGAGACCACATCTGTATAAACAAGCTGAAAGATCACAGGTGGAGGCACAGAAAAAGTTCTCATCAGTTTTTTCCTCAGGTCGAGGAATATTATTGAAGTCACCAAGTAAAACCCATCTACTTGAAATATTCTCTGAGATATCCTCTATGTTTTTTCACAGTGCACATATTCTTGTATAGAGATTAAAATCATACACAAACGTCACTGAGCATGAGGCATTACCAGAACAACATGTGAGAGTAACAGATTGGGCATCGACCAAAATTGAACTAATTGACACACTATCATGCTTAAGCACCCACAAGGATTTAGAGTTCGTGTCAAGATGATTATTTTCAACAAAGGAGTAACCTAGAGAATCCCATTTGAATGAAATCCAGTTTTCAAACTTCATCACTAGTTCAGCAATACCCACCAATAGGGGACTATTGGTCATAATAAAGTGTCTAATGGACCTGACCGTGGGAGGGTTCCCAATCCCTTGACAATTTCATAAAAGGATTTTCATTTTTAATCTGAGCCTAGTACTAGGCCCGTCAAATGTTAGTGTTGCCTGCCTCTTAGAAGAGTCAGTAGAAGTACCACTGAGAGCACCTGACACATGCTCAACCGGACCATGATCATCATCCTCTTCAGTATAATCCTCAACATTGAGTAACGAAAACCTATCTTCAGTGACAATTGGGATAGAAAATAAACTTGCAGGTAGTACTCTTTTTCAACCATATCCACATGAACCTGTACGAACTCATCTGGATGAGCAGAGGCCGCATCAACACCCTGATCATAGATAGAAGAAAATTTTTCACCATGACCTGCATTAGTAATTGCAATGAGACTTTGATCAAAATATGAAATGGAGCCCAAAGGATCTATCACCATGTCTTGAATAGGGACTGCAACCTCATCAGATCTTGTGATCAATTCCTTAATAGGGACTGCACATTGATCCTACATAGGAGCATCATCTGTATGACCCAACATAGGATCTGCAACCAAACCAGAATATTGGCCAGTGTTCTCATCCTGACCATGCTCCCCCTTACTGGCCTCCAAGACAGGTGTCAATCCAATTGACTCTTCCATGAGAGCATCACAAATCACACCTTCTTCAGCAAGTTGAACTGCCTCTTCCACACGCTGAGGGATTCCATCCTTGCTCCCACCCATCTCAGCATCCTGCACATGTATCCCCTTGTAAGTGGGGGTCACAAGAGGGGTCTCCTTAGAGAAAGAAGGCCCAGAATCATTAGCAGGATTTGGTTTCTTTCCCCTCCGTCTACAATTCTCTTCATCATGTCCTCGTACTTTGCAGAAGTTGCACAACTTATTTCTATTACAAACTGATGCAATGTGTCCAAAGAGAGACAATTCAGGAAAAAATTTAGCTTTCTTTCGTAAAGTATTCCAAGGGTGAGGGTATCATCTTTTTTGGTTAACACCACTTCTTCCACCAAAGTAGTGTACATATCAACTTCCACCAGGATCCTAGCATAATGACCAAACATGGAATTTTGAGTCTGGTTATCAAGCCTGATAGGATTCCCAACCAACAAGGGAATATCCCAGAGGATTTGGGTGTGCCCATAAATGAAATTCAGATTACAGACCCTTGTTCATAATTGGGCATAGGTGTTTATGACAGAATTGGGATCAAAATTCTGGTCCCATTCATGAATCTGTAGGAATCCATGTTTGTGATGGACCGAGCCAAAACTCTAGGAACGGCGCTTGATCTAATCTGAGGTGAAGAAAATTTGATAAAACCCACATCCAATCACTTTCATCTTCCACTCAGTAAAACCTCGGATTTCAGCAATCCTGGCAGTGAGTTTGTGAAACTTCCATGGCTTCACCCCCTTCAGGATTACAACCCGGGTGATAATTGAGAATCAACATAACTTCATTTTCTCCTCAACATCACTTTGATTCGCTGAGACATGCACAATCCACCCCTTTCGAATGATCCTTCCAGCAGATGCTTCCCAGTCAAGAAAGGATGAAGAACTCGTGCTTGTGACAACATCAACAAAGATTTTCTTAAGTTTATCACCCCGACGCTCACCAGGATTCTTCTTTGCGCAGAGACTAAACAGATCATTGTGACCAAAGCAATCATCATTGACCAATCCATGAATTGATTTTCCTCCTGGATCATCAGGATCGGAATTACCCAAACTAGGGTTCGCATCCTTTTCCTTCCTGCACTCCATCATTTAACACATAATGTATATATACGTTAAATTACCATATTTTACCATTCCTTTAAAATTCATGTGATTTAGAAAAATCCCAAAAATTCACCGTCCCCATTTTTTGACGTGTAGAATCTGAAAATAAATTCATTTTTCAAGAATAATTTTCTAAATATGATTAATTTAATTTTTAATTAAAATCATAATATATGGGAAAAATAGAAATTTTAAAACTATAACCGATTTTATAATGCTTTCAAAAATTACATAAGGTCTTGTAAAATTACTAGAAGACATAATATTGTCAATTTATGAACACAATTAGGAAAAAAAATTCTTTTAAATTAATTAAATATTTTTAATTATTTATTTATGACTTATAAAAACAGCAATACTTTTACTATGGTCATATTATCACTTATTAGATGCCTAAATTTTATTTTTACATTCAAGGGTGAGGTTACTATTTTTTTGGATGATGTACTATTCATAAGCGTCATATTACTATTAATAAAGGTAGGTTACTATTCATAAGGGTCAGTTACTATTCACCAAAAATTATGTTTGTCTTATCAGACTCCAAACATCTTACTAATCACAACCGTGTATGTTAGATTTTCAAATTTCAAATCACAGAAGTGACAATATTATGTTTAAAGATCCCATAGTACTTAGTAGTTCATTGCATTGTGATTTAATGTGATTATATGACATAATTATACGAAGGGAATTTCCATTGATAAAACATTGGGTCGTTACATTATTCTCCCTTATGAAATTTCTCCCTTGAAATTTCGTTTTACATTCTATCCCATAAACATGTGAGGGTACTTTTCCTTCATTATCTCCTCTAGCTCCCATGTTGTGTCTTCATACTTATGGTTCCACCACAATACTTTGAACAAGTGAGTAGTCTTGTAAGATTGAAATTTATCTCTACGATCCAAGATCTTAATTAGATGATCCTCATAAGAAAGATCATTCTCTAATTGTAACAACCTCTGAAGAGAGTACATTTGAAGGGTCCAGAATGCACTTCCTTAAGAGGGATAAATGGAAGACATCGTGTTTTTTGGACATGGTAGGTGGAAGCGCTAGTTGATAGGACACAACCCCGATAGGATCAAGAATCTCAAAGAGGAATATGTACCTGGGACATAACATTCCTTTCTTCCCAAACCTCAGGACCTTCTTCCATAGAGATATACATAGAAATACCATGTATCCAACTTTGAACTCAAGGTCTCATTAACAACTGTCTACATAACTCTTTTGCCGAATTTGGGATGCCTTGATGTGCTACTAAATGGTTTTCACCTTCTCCGCCATTTCTTTGACCATTTCAGGTCCTAGTAGTTTACGTTTACCAACTTTATCCCAACACACCAGTGATCTACACCTTTTCCCATAAAGGGCTTCGTATGGTGCCTTTCAGATGCTCGAGTAGAAACTATTGTGGTAGGAGAATTCGACCAGTGGAAGATATTGGTCCCATCCTCCTTTATAATGATGAGCTCTCTCCATCTTCACTATCGTATATTAATCTCTTTTTTTGGGAATATATATTTGAGACTCTTGTGATCAGTATATATCTCACACTTCTCCCCATAGAGATAATGCTGTTGGATTTTGAATGTAAAGATCGCAGCCACAAACTCCATATCTTTCATAAAATAGTTTTACTAATGGATTTCAGCTTCGTTGAGGCGTACACTATGGAAAATACTAGTTTTTGCGAGGGGTTATTTGCAACGGGACTTGGGGTCCTGTCGAAAAAAAGTTACGTGCAGTACGCGCAAAACCACGAGGAAGGGTATTTGCGGCGGGAGGTGCCCCCATCGCAAATACCGGGAGGCGGTAAAGACTATTTGGGAAGGGGAATTTCCCGTCGCAAATAGTGCATTCGCTAGAGTGTATTTGTGATGGGTCCCGTCACAAATACCCAGTGGCGGTAAATACTATTTGCGATGGGATGTCGTCCCGTCACAAATAGTGTGTCGACAGGTTACCTTTTGCTACGGGACCCGTCGCAAATACCCTTTTAACCGCTAACAATAATTAATACGGCTGAAGGTATTTGTGACGGGTCCCGTCGCAAATATCACTGTCGCAATTAATCTATCCTATATATACGCCCCATCTGTTTTTCCTTCATTCCCCTCATTTGCTACATTCTCTGTCTCTTTAAACTCTAATTTTAGAGTGAAAATTTATCAGAGTTAGTTTTTTTTACGAAGAAGTTGTGAGGCCGTCTACAATTATGAGAGATCAAGTTTAAAGGTATTTATGTTTTATTTAATTTAGTATTTGTTTCATTTTTTTATATTAATTTTAATTATTATTGATTAGTTGTAAATAAATTAGATTTCAATTGTTTTTGTCATTAGAATTTATTTGTAATAATAAATTGAAATTATTAGTACAAATTCTTAGCAATTAGTAATAATTAATAATTATTAACAATAATTAGTAATATATATAAATAATTAGCGGCAATTAGTAATTAGTAGCTGTAATTTGCAGTAATTAATACTAATTAATGCTAATTAGTAATAATTAAGAAAGAATTGTAATAATTAGGAAAAAACTAGTAATAAATATTTACAATTACAAATAAATACTAATAATTACTAATAAATACTAATAATTAGTAATAAATAATAAGAATAATTAATAAATACTAATAACTAGTAATAAATACTAATAATTAGTAATAAATGGTAATAATTAATAATAAATACTATTAATTAGTAATAAATGGTAATAATTAGTAATAAATGGTAATAATTACTAATAAATAGAAATAAATATTAATAATTAGTAATAATTAGTAATAATTAGGAAAATCGTAATAATTATCAAAAATTGGTAATAACTATTTACAATTAATAATAATTAGTAATAATTATTAATAATTAATAATAATTAGTAATAATTATTAATAAATGGTAAAAATTAGTAAGAAATTGTAATAATTAGTAATAAATGGTAATAATTAGTAAGAACTAGTAATAATTAGTAATAAATGTTAATAATTAGTAATAAATGGTGATAATTAGTAATAAATTCAAATAATTAGTAATAAATAGTAGTAATTAGTAATAAATAATATTAATTAGAAGTAAACGGTAATAATTAGTAATGAATGGTAATAAATAGTAATAATTTGTAATAAATAGTAATAATTTGTAGTAAATAGTAATAAATTGTAATAAATAGTAATAATTCGTAATAATTCGTAATCCTTAGTAATAGCTAGTAATAATTAGTAATAATTAGTAAAAAATAGTAGTAAATAGTAATAAATTGTAATAAGTAGTAATAAATAGTAATAATTAGTAATAATTAGTATTAATTAGTACTAATTAGTATTAATTAGTAATATTTAGTAATAATTAGTAATAATTAGTAATAATTGGTAATAATTAGTAATAATTAGTAATAATTTGTTATAATTGGTATTAATTTGTAATAATTAGTAATAATTAGTAATAATTAGTAATAATTAGTAATAATTAGTAATAAATAGTGATAATTAGTAATAACCAGTAATAATTAGTAATAATTAGTAATAAATAGGAATAAATAGCAATAATTAGGAATAATTATGAATAATTAGGGATGATTATGAATAATTAGAAATAATTAGTAATAATTAGGATTAATTAGGAATAATTAAGAATAATTTGGAATAATTAGGGATAATTAGGAATAATTAGGAATAATTAGGATTAATTAAGATTAATTAAGAATAATTAGGAATAATTAGAAATAATTAGAAATAATTAGTAATAATTAGTAATCAATAATAATAATTAGTAATAATTAGTAATAATTAGAAATAATTAGGAATAATTAGAAATAATTAGCTATAATTAGCAATAATTACCAATTGTTACGAATAATTAGCAACAATTAGTAATAATTAGTATTAATTAGTAATAATTAGTAATAATTAGTAATAATTTGTAATAATTAGTAATAATTAGGAATAATTAGAAATAATTAGGAATAATTTGGAATAATTAGAAATAAAATAAATTGTAAAATTTATTAATAAGTCTGTACAATTTAGAGTGGATTGGAGACAATCCTATAGCTCGATGACTCTTCTCCTTTCAACTCTCACTGACTCAAAACATTATGAAAAGTATGATTCTATGTATGCATATCCAATCTCGTATGAACGTGTTTGAATATCCATTCACAAGAACACATTTATCATAATGTTTTCAGGCGGTGACAGTTGTAAGAAGATGATTCATCGACGAAAATGGGGCTCTTTTGTCTGAAAGCTCATTTACTAGCATCTTTATCCCACTGAAATCCCAATGAAGAATCTTCTTGGAGGTACGCTTATACATTCTCTTATGAACAAGTATAGATATGCATACCTTTGGGTAGATTCTTCATTATGATTTTAGTGTGAGAAATTTGCAAGAAAATGAGCCGTTAGACAAAAGAGTAGTAGTCAATCCACAAGAAATTGTGTCGCCCATAATTAATGGTAATTATTAAGAAGTAGTTGTAATTATTTATCTACTTTTTTGGATAGTGTTTTTATAATTTCAAATTATTCAAAAATAGTAATGATTTTATATTTTGTAGAAAAATATGGAACAATGAAGTCGAAAAAATTCATTATTAGATTATAGTGCTTGGATAAATCAGTATAGAAATCCAAACGGTTCTGGTTTAAATCCTATATATATTGAGGGTGTTGTAGCTTTTTTATCATTTGCATCATCAAAACCAAAATTTTTTTCAGAAGGAATAATTAAGTGTCCTCGTAAAAAAATGTGATCTAAGAATGTTTGGCACATTTGAAAAGGTTGGAGGACATCTCTGGTGTTTTGATTTTCAAGCAGATTATGTTTTTTGGTATCAACACGGTGAACATAGTTCCAGAGATGATACTAATAACTTTATTCTGAATCAATAATGGTTTCAAAATTTAGAACATGATGTTGTAGGTCCATCTGTTCCACAAACTGAAATTCAATATGACATTGATTTAACTTCTAAGTTGGAACCTTCCAAATTTTATAAGTTTTTGAGGTCTATGGAGGATGCATTATATACTGGTTTCAAGATATGAAAATTATAAGTGGTTGTACAATTTATGGCTATTAAATCAGATAATGAAATTCCAAAAACTATTTTTATAAGATATTTTATTTGGTTAAAACACTGTTACCTGAAAGAAATGTGTTGCCTGGAAATTATTATGAGAGAAAGAGACGGGTTCGTAATATGGTACTTAGTTATTGGAAGATTGATGCATGTGAAAATGAATACATCTTATATTATGTTGAAAATGAGTTGTTGGATATTTATCCCACATGAATAAAATCTAGGTATAAAGAAGCTCAACTGGGGAAGTCTTGATCGATTCTTGTAAAAAAATTGAGATATTTCCCCTTTACACCCAAGTTTCAGTGTTTATTTATGTCTCAGAACACAATGTCAATGATTTCATGGAACAAAACCAAGATTTCAATAGCTAAAAGCTTGAATCATCTATATGATGGTGATTCATGGAAACATTTTGACCGATTGCATCTGTCTTTTTTTTAGAAGCCTAGATCGTGCGATTGGATCTTTTTACTGATTGTTTCTGTTTGTTTGGTTCTTATGGTAGTTAGTATTCATGTTGAACTATATTTATAACCCCATAAACATTACCTCCATAGATGTTGATAAATGATACATTTATCTTTTTGACCGTATTAATCCTAGGAAATCTGAAAAGGAATATTGATGTTTATTTGAAACCATTGATTGATGAGTTAAATTCAATGTGGAGTAATGGTGTTTACACATATGATGTTGCTGTGAAACAAAATTTCATATTAAAACCTGCATTTATGTGGATGATCATTGACTTCCAAGTATATGGAATATTATCTATCTGGAGTACACATGGTCCAAAATCACATCCTTACTGTATGAAAGACAACAAAGAATTTATTCTCGTCAATGGAAGAAAACCTTGCTATTTTGACTGTCATCGCTAATTTCTTCCAACCGATCATCCTTTTCGGAGGAACAAATATCATTTCAGAAAAGGAAAAATTAAAATTGATGAACCACCAAAATGATCTCAAGTATAGAGTTAAAATCGGTTTTATTTTTTTTCCTCCAATCACATTTGGGCTAATAGTATACCAACATAAAATTAATGGTTTTAGGAAAGAACATAATTGGATAAAACGGAGAATTTTTTGTGATCTTCCATATTGGTCTAATTTATTGGCCCACCACATGTTAGATATTATGAATATTGAGATGAACTATTTTGATAATTTATTTCACATAGTTTTGGATACACCAGGTAAGACCAAAGATAATGTAATGACATGATTGAATCTTGCTCAAACACTACTGGAAAACGGGCCTATACCCACAGTTTTGCAAAACACTGTGGGTATAGGGGTAATAGAGGGACATATACCCATGTATTTGGACAAAACCGTGGTTATATATTATTTATAAAGACAAATACCCACGGTTTTGAAAAACTGTGGGTGTAAGTGTTTTTTTATGACGTATAGCCACGGTTTTGGCCAAACTGTGGGTATAGAGTTATTTCCGAAGACCCATACCCACAGTTTTTTAAACCCGTGGGTATTTGGTTTTTTTTAAGACTTATACAAACTATAGCATCCCGCCTTTTTATAACTGTAACTTTTATTACAAAATACAAAACTGAGGATCTTTAAGGTTTAGTGTCTTGGAAACCAGGAACTTATTACATGAGGAAAAAAACATTCTTCTTAAACACTTGAAAGGCTTCTTCATTTGTTCGTCCTATGTTCAATATGGTATCTCATAGCCTGGGAGAATACATCAAAGGAAAGGGTGAACAAAAGGCCTAGTAAGGGAAACAAGGGAAACATTTTACATGAGAACTTGAGATACATCAATAAAATCATGAAAAGAACTTCAAGTCATGATAATGAAATCATGAGGCATATCATAATAAAAATAACATATTTCATAACTTAAAGATTTGGCTACAACATTTAACAAAGACAATCATTTCCATTTCACCAAGGTCCATCCCCAAGGTGTCAATAATAATTACCAAGGTTATTCACCAAGGTATCAGTCTAAAAGGTCATCTCTAGAGATTAGGTCTTTACCCAATGCATTGGAGCGCTATCAGGGCGCACCCTTAAATTTTTCTTTATCATCATGTGAGCCACATATATCATCATTAATCATTTCATAAACAACCCATATAGAATAACAGAAATGTGTTTCATTTCATAATCATAACGTTTTAAAAACTGCTTTAAAGACATGATCTTTGTGTCACTTTAAAACCCACAAAAAAGGAAGGTGGGTCTCATGTATGTAAATACAAGAATTTAGGATAGAAAAAATTGGTATATATGTGAATAACCTTATCGGATAGATTTCTTTGAGTATTCATTTAATAAAATAATAGAACTTTAAAAAAGGAGAGATACATTTTGAGACGGAAATTCTGCCTATGTTACGAGGTTTTAGAAAACATTGAAAAGAGAGGGGACATGGGTCACCCACTCATAAATGATCCATAAATCAGTAGGGGAACTGAATATAAAGGATTTAAGAACATGGTAATGAAATTTGAAAGACATACCATATGAAATGAAGAACATGAAAGGAAGGCAAAAATAAGATTTCTCTTATGAAAATTCGGCAGCCTAACGACGTCACTTAAACTTCAACAAAAATGAATTGACGAGATAAAATAGGGTCCCTCATAATATGAAAATAAAAGATCATTATGATAAATTGATATATCATACCCCAACATAATAAATATGAAAATGAAAGACTTGACATGAAAATAGATCTTGAAAATGAGAAGGGTGAAAGAATCCCTTAAAAATTCGGCAGCCTAACGACGCCACTTAAACTTCAACAAAAATGAATTGACGAGATAAAATAGGGTCTCTTATCATATGAAAATAAAAGATCAGCATGATATATTTAGATATCGTACCCCAACATAATAAAAAGGAACATGAAAGACTTTACATGAAAATAGATCTTGAAAACGAGAAGGGTGAAAGAATCCCTTAAAAATTCGGCAGCCTAACGACGCCACCTAAACTTCAACAAAAATTAATTGATGAGATCAAATAGGGTCACTCATCATATGAACATAAAATATCGGTATGATAGATTTAGAGATCGTTACCCAACATAATAAAAAGTAACAAGAAAGACTTGATATGAAAATAGATCTTGAAAATGTGAAAGGTGACTGAATCCCTTAAAAATTCGGCAGCCTAACAGCGCCACTTAAACTTCAACAAAAATGAATTGATAAGATAAAATAGGGTCTTTCATCATATGAACATAAATTATCATCATGATAGATTTAGATATAATACCCCAACATAATAAAAAGGAACATTAAAGACTTGACATGAAAATAGATCTTGAAAACGAGAAGGGTGAAAGAATCCCTTAAAAATTCGGCAGCCTAACGACGCCACTTAAACTTCAACAAAAATGAATTGACGAGATAAAATAGGGTATCTCATCATATGAACATAAAATATCAGTATGATAGAGTTATAGATCATACCCCAACATAATAAAAAGGAACATGAAAGAATTCAAATGAAAATAGATCATGAAAACAAGAAGGGTGAAAGAATCTCTTAAAAATTCAGCAGCCTAACGACGCCACTTAAACTTCAACAAAAGTGAATTGACGAGATCAAATAGGGTCTCCCATATTATGAACATAAAATATAAGCATGATATATTTAGATATCATACCCCAACATAATAAAAAGGAACATGAAAGTCTTGACATGAAAATAGATCTTGACAACGAGAAGGGTGAAAGAATCCCTTAAAAATTCGGCAGCCTAACGACGCCACTTAAACTTCAACAAAAATAAATTGATGAGATCAAATAGGGTCTCTCATAATATGAACATAAAAGATAATTATGATATATTTAGAGATCATACCCCAACATAATAAAAAAGAACATGAAAGACTTGACATAAAAATAGATCATGAAAACGAGAAGGGTGAAAGAATCCCTTAAAAATTCGGCAGCCTAATAGCGCCACTTAAACTTCATCAAAAATGAATTGACGAGATCAAATAGGGTCTCTAATCATATTAAAATAAAATATAAGTATGATATATTTATATATCATACCCCAACATAATAAAAAGGAACATGAAAGACTTGACATGAAAATAGATCTTGAAAACGAGAAGGGTGAAAGAATCCCCTAATAATTCAGCAGCCTAACGACGCCACTTAAACTTCAACAAAAATGAATTGACGAGATCAAATAGGGTCTCTCACCATATGAACATAAAAGATCAGTATGATAGATTTGGAGATCATACCCCAACATAATAAAAAGAAACATGAAAGACTTGACATGAAAATAGATCTTGAAAACGATAAGGGTGAAAGAATGCCCTAAAAATTCAGCAACCTAACGGCGCCACTTTAACATTCTTAAAATAAAATGATGAGAGAAAGAGGGGGTCTCTCATAATATGAAAATGAAAATGGCAGTAATATGAATATAAAAGAACATCCTTCAACATAAGAGCATTGAGCATAAAATAAATGACATAAAAGAAATTACTTGAAAAGAAAGAGAGAGGTCGGATCCCTTATCTTAAAACGTAACTCTTAAAAATCAAAGGTTGGGACCTTGAGGGCATGGGGGCCCCTTAGGAGGACTCCTTGGGAGGTAATGAGACCAGAGCTTCGTTGGGGGAGAGTTTGGAGTCGAATGGATGAGAGGATGGCTTGGTATTTATAAGGAAAGTGAGGGGACAAGGCATTAATGGCCAACAGACACCTCATTGGTGGTTTTGGCAAAACCATGGGCTTGCCCATGGTATTTGCCCATGGTATTGGCCACATGGGTCCCCCCATACAATAATTTATCACCTTTGGTCGGTAAACCCTTAAAATATCTCATGGAATCATCATGACACAGTTATGATGTCATTAAACATACCGAAACCCTAAAAATGCATTTTCACTATTCATTAAAAATTCAAATTTCTTAGAAAAATCCAACAATTTCAACTTAACCAAATATCATTGCTCTGATTTAAAAAATGAACTCAATTTTATAAAAAAAAATTTCTAAATATTTTCAATTTAATTTTTAAATAAATACACTAATCACTGAAAATTCATTTTTCTCAGAAAAATCCCCAAAAGTTACCTTAACATAATATCGATGCTCTGAGTTCAAAAATGAAATCCATTTCATAAAAATAATTTTCTAAATATTGTTAATTGAATTTTTAATTAAAAAACACCATTCACCTGAAAAAACTAATATTTCACTAATAATTAATGAAATAGTTATTTACCTATTTTATTGAATCACATTACTTAATCAAGGTGCCTAGATTATATTAATAATTTCTTTAAATGATATTACTAATCGATTTGGTGACATTACTAATCCTAACCATAAAATCACTATTCATAATTTACGATTCATCAAAAATTAAATTGATCTTATTAGACTCTAAATTTCGCACTGAACATAACTGTAGAAGACCATTTTTGGAAAATCATTACACATAATTAGTTATCTAAGGTTTACATAATTATTTTCAAATATATTTTTTTCTAGAATTAATCAGAAATATGCATACTATATTTATCCGGATGTTTGAAAATTCACAAACTTCATCACAAGAAGAAATCACAATTTTTATTTAAAACAAAGGATTACACAAGGTAGTTATGGTCTTGTTACATATCCCCTTATAACACCAGCATAGGACCTAAGAGTAAGGTGTGCTAGGGTGATAGAATCTTGGGGTGACTCAGCCAACATTGCACGAGTAGTAATTTCTATCAGTTTGAACTTCTCACGAAGGCGATTCCATTCTAGCTTCACACAATGATGTTTGGCTTGGGTTTGGTCCAGAGCAAAGCCCAGTGGTGCTAACTTCTTCCCAAGTTCCGTTAGATGGGCTTCGATTGGCCCGAGACTATTGGATGAGGCCATCAAATCTCTTTTCTATATTAATTAACCAAGGCCACTTGTATTTAGAGACAAAAGTCACAACATTCAGTTTTCAATGGTCCTACTGACTAACGGTCATATAATAGTCAAAACCCAACAGTCTGATTTTAATTATATTCATGTTATCAATTGAAATAGTTTTTTTAGTATGAAAAATAAAATAACACACAAAATTAAGAAACAAGATTTATTCCAAATTTCGGGTCGTTACAATCTTCCCCCCTTAAGAAATTGCGTCCTCACAATTTTTTAAAATCGGGTTTTGAAATTTCAATGAAAGTCCCACATCGGAAAAAGGGTCAGTAACACTATTACTTTAAAGTAAAGAAAAGGAAGTACAAAGGCCACCTGAGTTAGCCCATACTAGGATTCCATGTAGGAAAACATGGATATGGAAGAAAAAACAAAGGGTCAAGTTCTTAGGGAGAGTGATAGAAAACATGATTAGGAGAAAGTTAACCACAAGAAAATCACAAACTTATGATGTGTGTAAACGGTCTTTGATTACCCCGTAGGAAACTTAAACCAACAACATTTTCAGTTTATGTTCTTTTTAATAATTTTGAGGAATTCATTTACTACATAGAATAAAAACATAAGGAAATATACCTACCTTCCAGTAGAGTTTCATCCTTTAATAAGTTTCTACCAAAATTAATCTTTTCTCCAAACGATGAGCATTCAAAACTACTTGGTCCCATCAAAACACAAGAATTATCTTATAGAGAATCACACAATCCACCAAAGATTAACTATCTATTTCTTATATCATTAAACATTATCCCAAAAACAGAAAGGGTAAGATAAAACAACTCTTCCAAAAGAAAGAACCCTATAGGAAGGAAAAATACTTTAAATCTTCAAAGTTCCACGGTACTACCCAAAGTTCATCATAGACCATTCTATAAATAACTATCCTTAAAATTCCTCAAAATAAACCAAACTAAGATTTAAACCCAAATACAAGAAGGATTTGATAACATAGTCTTCCAAAATAAACTTCATCATTCATCTCCAAACAACATCAACCACTCCTAACATCTTATAACAAAATTAGCTAACCTAAACATATTTTACCCAAGATAGGTTAATCATTTCCATAAGTAACCTAGATTACTATAAGTCCACCTTAAATTCATCGATTCTTCAAAATATAAGTCAACCTTTACTTCTCAAAGAAAATACCGTAGTAATCTATTTACCTCGATCATATAGGGTCCCCAAAATAGTGAACGTCTTCCAAAATAATAATCATCTTTTAATCCCCTAATCATCTCTGTCATATTAATATGGCAATCATCACATTTCCTATCACATTGGTTGTTGGGACATGTTCTTCCATTTCCCGCCATTAACTAAGAAAAGAAAGTACAATTAGGGGCTTAAATACATATCCAATAATCTTGAAAAGGAACTTAAAGCATAGAAGGATAACTTGTAGAAGAAAAGTATACCCTAACTTTGGATTCCCTAGGATCCAAACTAGGTTATCCATGATCATATATTCTTATGTGAATCTTTATTTTATTTTATCATTGTTCCTTTAATAATTATTCATACTAAGCTTATGAATTTACCAAAGCATATCCCCCGGGAGTGTCGTAACCAAAAGTGCAACAAGGCCTGTTGTCGTGTCCCAGTTCCCATTCAATTCTAGCTCAAAGCGGTGTTTTCGGGTATTACGCATATGTACATCTATGCCAGATCCACCTCTACCTACTCGTATCCAGACAGGGATGTATTTTTTTGGAAACCCCTTACCCAATACTCACCAAAATACCAGGAAGATTTCCTATATTTAAACTTTTCTAAAGGGTTCTTCATAGAGTTTTCATATCCTAATTTCCACAAATAACTAAACCATCCTTTGATACCAACTATTGCATCCCGCCTTTCTATAACCTTAACCTTTATTACAAAATACAAAACTGAGGATCTTTAAGGTTTAGTGTCTTAAAAACCAGGAACTTATTACATGAGGGAAAAATCATTATTCTTAAGAACTTGAAAGGATTTTTCATTTGTTCATCCTAATTTCATTACGGCATCTCATAACTTCGGACTATACATCAAAGGAAAGGGTGAGAAAAAGGCCCAGTAAGGGAAACAAGGGAAACATTTTACATGAGAACTTGAGATACATCAATAAAATCATGAAGATAACTTCAAGGCATGAGAATGAAATCATGAGGAATATTATAATAAAAAAATTATTTCATAACTTGAATATGTGGATAAAACATTTAACAAAGACAATCATTTCTGTTTCACCAAGGTCCATCCCCTAGGTGTCAATAAAAATTACCAAGGTTATTCACCAAGGTATCAGTCTAAAAGGTCATCTCTAGAGATTAAGTCTTTACCCAATGCATTGGAGTGCTATCAGGTCACACCCTTAAATTTTTCTATATCATAATGTGAGCCACATATATCATGATAAATCATTTCATAAACAACCCATATAGAATAAAAGAAATGGGTTTTATTTCATAATCAGAACGTTTTAAAAACTGCTTTAAAGACATGATCTTTGTGTCACATTAAAACCCACAGAAAAGGAAGGTGGGTCTCATGTATGTAAATCCCAGAATTTAAAATAGAACAAATTGGTATATATGTGAATACCCCTATAGAAGAGAGAGCTTTGAGAATTCACTTAATAAAATAAAAGAACATTAGAAAAGGAGAGAGACATTTTGAGACGGAAATTCTGCAGCATAAAGGCTATGTTACGTGGTTTTAGAAAACATTGAAAAGAGAGGGAACATGGGTCACCCACTCATAAATGATCCATAAACCAGTAGGGGAATAGAATATAATGGATTAAAGAACATGTTAATTAAATTTGAAAGGCATACCATATGAAATGAAGAACATGAAAGGAAGACAAAAATAAGATTTCTCTTATAAAAATTCGGTAGCCTAACGGCGTCACTTAAAATTCAACAAAAAAATTGAAGAGACCAAATAGGGTTTCTAGTCATATGAAAATAAATGATAAGTATGATATATTTAGAGATCATACCCGAACATAATAAAAAGGAACATGAAGGACTTGACATGAAAATAGATCTTGAAAACGAGAAGGGTGAAAGAATCCTTAAAAATTCGGCAGCCTAACGGCGCCACTTAAACTTCAACAAAAATTAATTGACGAGATAAAATAGGGTATCTCATCATATGAAAATAAAATATCAGCATGATAGATTTAGAGATCATACCCCAACATAATAAAAATGAACATGAAATACTTGACATGAAAATAGAACTTGAAAACGAGAAGGGTGAAATAATCCCTTAAAAATTCGGCAGCCTAACGACGCCACTTAAACATCAACAAAAAGGAATTGATGAGATCAAATAGGGTCTCTAATAATATGAACATAAAAGATCAGTATGATAGATTTAGAGATCATACCCCAACATAATAAAAAGGAACATGAAATACTTGACATGAAAATAGATCTTGAAAACGAGAAGCATGAAAGAATCCCTTAAAAATTCGGCAGCCTAATGGTGCCACTAAAACTTCAACAAAAATGAATTGACGAGATCAAATAGGGTCTCTCATAATATGAACATAAAATATCAGAATGATAGATTTATAGATCATAGCCCAACATAATAAAAAGGAACATGAAAGACTTGACATGAAAACAGATCTTGAAAACGAGAAGGGTGAAGGAATCCCTTAAAAATTCGGCAGCCTAACGACGCCACTTAAACTTCAACAAAAATGAATTGACGAGATCAAATAGGGTATGTAATCATATGAACATAAAAGATAAGTATGATATATTTAGATATCATACCCCAACATAATGAAAAGGAACATGAAAGACTTGACCTGAAAATAGATCTTGAAAACGAGAAGGGTGAAAGAATCCCTTAAAAATTCAGCAGCCTAACGGCGCCAGTTAAACTTCAACAAAAATGAATTGACGAGATCAAATAGAGTCTCTCATAATATGAACATAAAATATCAGCATGATAGATTTAGATATCATACCCCAACATAATAAAAAGGAACATGAAAGACTTGAAATGAAAATAGATCTTGAAAACAAGAAGGGTGCACGAATCCCTTAAAAATTCAGCAGCCTAACGACGCCACTTAAACTTCAACAAAAATGAATTGAAGAGATCAAATAGAGTCACTCATCATATGAACATAAAAGATCAGTATGATAGAGTTAGAGATCATACCCCAACATAATAAAAAATAACATGAAAGACTTGACATGAAAATAGATCTTCAAAATGAGAAGGGTGAAAGAATCCCTTAAAACTTCGGCAGCCTAATGGCGCCACTTAAACTTCAACAAAAATGAATTGACGAGATCAAATAGGGTCTCTGATCATATGAACATAAAATATAAGTATTATAGATTTAAATATCATACCCTAAAATAATAAAAAGGAACATGAAAGACTTGACATGAAAATAGATCTTGAAAACGAGAAGGGTGAAAGAATCCCCTAAAAATTCGGCAGCCTAACGACGCCACTTAAACATCAACAAAAATGAATTGAAGAGATCATATAGGTTCTCTCATCATATGAACATAAAAGATCAGTATGATATATTTAGAGATCATACCCCAACATAATAAAAAGTAACATGAAATACTTGACATGAAAATAGATCTTGAAAACGAGAAGGGTGAAAGAATCCCCTAAAAATTCGGCAGCCTAACAGTGCCACTTTAACATTCTTAAAATTAAATGATGAGAGAAATATGGGGTATCTCATCATATGAACATGAAAAGGGCAGTAAGATGAATATAAAAGAACATCCTTCAACATAAGAGCATGGAGCATAAAATAAATGACATAAAAGAGATTACTTGAAAAGAAAGAGAGAGGTCGGATCCCTTACCTTAAAACGTAACTCTTAAAACTCAATGGTTGGAACCTTAAGGGCTTGGGGGCCCCATGGGAGGACTCTTTGGGAGGTAATGAGACCAGAGCTTCGTTGGGGGAGAGTTGGGAGTCGAATGGATGATAGGATGGCTTGGTATTTATAGGGAAAGTGAGGGGACAAGGCATTAATGGCCAAGGGACACCTCATTGGTGGTTTTGGCAAAACCATGGGCTTGCCCATGGTATTTTCCCATGGTATTGGACACATGGGTCCCCCCATAAAATAATCCATCACCTTTGGTCAGCTAACCTTTAAAATATCTCGTGGAATCATCATGACACAGTTATGATGTCATTAAACATACTGAAACCCTAAAACTTCATTTTCACCATTCATCGAAAATTCAACTTTCTCAGCCCAAAATTTCAACTTAACCAAATATTGATGCTCTGATTTCAAAAATGGACTCCATTTTATAAAAATAGTTTTCTAAATATTTTTAATTTAATTTTTAAATAAATACACTATTCACTGAAAATTCATTTTTCTCATAAAAATCCCCAAAAATTACATTAACATAATATCGATGCTCTGAGTTCAAAAATGAAATCCATTTTATAAAAATAATTTTCTAAATATTTTTATTTTAATTTTTAATTAAAACACTATTCACCCAAAAAAAACTAATACTTAACTAATAATTAATGAAACAATTATTTACCTATTTTATTGAATCACATTACTTAATCAAGGTGCCTAGATTATATTAATAATTTCTTTAAGTGATATTACTAATCGATTTGGTCACATTACTAATCCTAACCATAAAATCACTATTCATAATTTACTATTCATCAAAAATTAAATTGATCTTATTAGACTCTAAATTTCGTACTGAACATAATTGTAGAAGACCATTTTTTGAAAATCATTACATATAATTAGTTATCTAAGGATTAATGAATTATTTTCAAATAATTTTTTTTCTAGAATTCATCAGAAATATTCATACTATATTTATCCGGACGTTTAAAAATTCACAAACTTCATCACAAGAAGAAATCACAATTTTTATTTAAAAAAAAAGGATTACACAAGGCAGTTATGGTCTCATTATATAGCCCCTTATAACACCAGCATAGGACCTAAGAGTAAGGTGTGCTAGGGTTATAAAATCTTGGGGTGGATCGGCCAACATTGCACGAGTAGTAATTTCTATCAGTTTGAACTTCTCGCGAAGGGGATTCCGTTATAGATTCACATGATGAATTTAAGCTTGGGTTTGGTCCAGAGCAAAGCCTAGTGGTGCTACCTCCTTCCTAAGTTCCATTAGATAGGCTTCGATCGGCCCAAGACTACTGGATGAGGCCATCAAATCCCCTTTCTATATTAATTAACCAAGGTCACTAGTATTTAGAGACAAAAGTCACAACATTCAGTTTTCAATGGTCATACTGACTAACGGTCATATAATAGTCAAAACCCAACAGTATAATTTTAATTATACTCATGTTATCAAATGAAATAGTTTTGTTGAGTATGAAAAATAAAATAACGCACCAAATTAAGAAACAAGATTTATTCAAAATTTCGGGTCGTTACACACACTATTTTAGAGAACCATGGGTTTAGCTTTCCTGCTTTATGGTGGGAAAAAATTATGCGGGACAAAATTTTTTTTTGCGAGAACACGATTTAGATTAATATAAATACAATGATACAAATACAGACACAACTAGTATACGTAGGTTGGTTGGTCAGGCCGTCAGTCTTGTTTAAAATAGTCTCCTGTTCGAATCTCAGTGAATTTATTTTTTCTTTTAAATGAGTTTAAATAATATAAGTAAACAGATGTATAATTATGTTAACAAAATATGATGGCTCAGTTGGTCGGGCCACAGATCGTCCTCACATCGGTTGTGTGATCGATTCCCACCATCATCTTTTTTTGATAAGCACCTATATATATATATTGAACACCGCAGCAGCTCGTTTGGTCAGAGACGGTGGCCAGCGTCTGGCGCATCCCATGTTTGAATCCCGCCGCCCATTATTTTTGAATATAAATCCCCACAGTTTTCAAACCGTGGGTGTAGTGCTGTTCCAACTGTACACCAGTGTTCCACACTGTGCCACCTCTATACCCACATTTTGAAAATCCATGGTTATAGGCTACGACCACTATTGTGATATCTCTCATCCCTGTGGTTCCCAAAATAGTGGGTATAGGCTATACCCATGGTTTTGGGGGCTATACCCACAGTTTTGAACCGTGGGTATAGGTAGTTTTTTCAGTAGTGAAATTTGCAGGTGACCAGAACTTGAACTGTTTCAAAATGAAAGATCACAGAGGTTAATGAATCCAAAAGAAGCTTATACACTGTCCAAAGAGAGTCTCTTATTATTTTGTTAGTGTATTACAGATATGAGACTTCCAGATGGTTATGCTTCCAATTTGGGAAGAGGTGTTAAGAATTGTCATATTACAGAATTAAAAATTCATTCTTTTCATGTTATAATGGAAAGACTTATGTCAATTGGATTCATAGGATTGTTAAATTCTATAATTTGGGAATCAATAACAGAAAAATCATATTTTTTGAGACATTTTTTGGTGACAACAGACTATGATGCACTAAGAAAACTCAAAGAAGATGTTGTTGTCATTATATGTAAATTAGAAAAAATATTCCTGTCATCTCTCTTTGACTCAATAGAAAATATGGTATTAAAATTTCTTTATGAATCTAAATGTGGAGGTCTATAACAGTTTCAATGGATGTACCCATTAGAGATATTAATGCAGAAAATGAAGAAAAAAGTACATAAGAAAACATCAGTTGAAGGCTCAATTGATGAAGCTCATTTGTAAGAGGAAATTGATTTTTTTCTACTCTCATTATTTTGAATCTGAATATACCTAAAAAAATTGCATGGGATAGAATGAGGGGAATGTTGATAATGAAATAGATAATCAATTATCAGCTTTTAATCAGCTATAGCTTGGCTTCGGTGGAGTTCATGAATGATGGATTTCAGATGATGAACATCACAGAGCTCATACATATATTATGCTCAACTATGACAAAATGAAATCATTTGTACTATGAGTTCTTCTATTACTTATTCTATAATTTATGTTATAGTAAGTAAACTTATTTTATTTATAGGTTATATATAATAATATCAAGAAATTGCTTCCTCAAATTACGCAGCTGCTCTTGAAGAGCGGTGCAATTTTTTTCTCAATGGTTTAAAAAACTAGTAACATAAATTATTTATGGTTTAACATATCAATTCAGTTTATTATATATTATATTGATAATTGTTTTAAAAAAATTCAGGTGTCTCAAAATGATGATAAAACTAATAAGTGACTGTGTATATTGAGTAACTCACCATCCATAATTGTTAAATCTTATAATGCATGTGTGGTGAATGGTTTTCAATTTCATAAACGTGCATATGGGGAATCAAAAAAACTATCAATAGTGTGGTTTTCTTGAGAGGATCACATCATAGAGAAACTGAAGTTAACTTTTACGACATGCTGGATGAAATTATAGAACTGTGTTATCTAGATAAATATTACATAACAATGTTTAAATGTCGTAGATTGGATACTGAGAAAGTCTTGCATGTTAATATGATTCATGGAATCGTAGATATTAAATATAAAAGTCTTGTTTCAGTAAATGAACCATTTTTACTAGCTCAACAGACACATCAAATATATTATGCAAAGTACTGTTCTAATTTAATAGACCTGAGTGATTGGTGGAGCATAATAAAAATGAAATCTTGGGAAAATCAATTTACTCAAACTAAATTTGGTTCCACTAAAGTATAAGGAATTGAAATTTTTTAATATCAATGATGACACCCACAATTAAGGGTTGATAATGATGATGGTGTTAATGATGTTAAAAATGAATTTGAAATGACAAGAGATGATGAAACTGAAACCCGTATAAATATTGATGATGTCGAGGATGAATATGAAGACATTGACATCATGATATATGAAGATGATGATAAAGGTGAACATTGACATAGTTAAATGCTGGTTATAATCACAACTAATATATGTGAGTGTGTGTGTGTGTGTGTGTAATATTAATTTTCAACTATATTCTAACAATAACCATTTTGCGCTTCATATGGACCCTGATCTATTTTGTGAGTGGTAGGAGGCTGAGCTACCTTTGGATGAGGAGGATTTGAGATCATGTGACCCTCTGCCTATTGGCAGTTCAGGGGTTACGTGGAGGGGGCGTGGTCTTGGGCGACTGATGATTCTTGACTCTATCTCTGAGTGACATCCGCATCCTAGCTTTGATCCACACACACGAAGGTATGGTAACCTATGTATTTTAGTTAGATTTAATTAATTTATTTATATACTAATTGTTTGATTATTTATTCTTTTTTCATAGTTTTGTGCATGTAGCTGTTGGACATGGGAGTGCTATCTTGCACAATTATTTTTCTCAACCATGGATCACATGGGAACAGAGTCCCATTGATGTGCAGCTTGGAATGTTCAATCATTGGCTAGTACATAAATAAAAAATATTTATTTTGAAATTTATTTCATTATTAACTTGATATTATAAATTATTTGTAGAGTTTATGGTATCACATCGATGATAACATGCATGATGCTATCCACATGGCATGGGAGATGTCTATGAATGAGCGTTTCTATAAGTTTTTTCACAATTTGAGAAGGATGACCATTAATAAAGAAGGAGTGACAGTATTTGATGAGTCATGTAGAGCCCACCAATTATAGTACATTTCATATCAAATTTGTGATGGATTATGTTTACACTGTTTGAGTGGTGGATTTCAGAGGAGATATTCATTGGGTCGACAGAACATGGGGAGACGGGAGGTGACACATCGAGCTGGTAGCCGTACATTCAGTATGCATATAGAGCATCTGGTAAGTATATTTTTTAAATATTTTTTATAACATTTAATATAAAAATTTTATTTTATATTTATATAGACAATGGAGCATCCTGATATTACGGAGTACGACGTTTATCGAAGGATGTACAGTGATCCAACCACTGGAGAGATTAGAGGTAATAACTAGCATCAGATTGTGGTCAGTATAATTTCTTTTTCAGTTTGAAAATTAACTGCATATAATATTTTCAATATTTTAATTTCAAAGTGGAACTGAAGGAGTCATATGAGGTTTCAACCTCTCAGAAATAGGTTGAGAGTCCGTCCAAGACGGCTGATCAGACTAGTACCCAACATTTTGATGAGGTGGCATGGATGCAGGCGACCCGGTATACCTTTGAGAAGGGCCTAGTAGTTGGTATCAACTCTCATTAGACTCCTGGGACTTAATATGGAACTTTTGCGATGTCAATGTACAAACTGAGAGGATATCTTGAAGAGGCGTAATCTTCTGGCTCACAGTATCAGGAGTAGTTGTGAGCTCAGACTGAACTTATAGGGAGTTTGCAGAAGCACCAGGAAGAGATGTGTCATCAACTGTAGTAGCAGTATGAGGAGAATATGTGTCGATGGTAGAAGCAGAACAAGCAGTAGCACGAGGAGGAGATGTGTTGATGGATGCAGCAACAACACGAGCAGATAGAGTACATGTGTCGTCTGACTCGTAGTTTAAGGATGGAGTTTCCTCCCTCATCTCCCCCAGCTCCTCCATATCCTACAGAATATTATCCCCCTAGTGATTTTTTTTATACAAAAAACATTTGAATTTGACATTTGTTTTAATATGAATTATTTACAGTTTTTGTCTTTTATATTGGTGTGAATATTGTATAATTTTTTTTAGTTTTAATATTTTATTATTTATTATTAGCACTATATTTTTTAATGATTGTTTATTTTACTAATAATAATAATAATAATATTTTATGATTTTTTATATTTTTTTTGTGAATATTATGAATTTTAATATTTTTTTATTATTTTAATAATATTAATATATTTTTTTCATTAATCATAATTTTATTAAATATTGTTTTTTAATTTTATTCAGTATTTGCGATAGGGACTATAGAGATGGGACCCCATCACAAATAGTTTATATATATATATTTTAAAAAGGTATTTGTGATGGTTAAAGGACTCGTCACAAATAATTTTTTGCGACAAGCCCATCGCAAAAGGTTTAGGTATATGACATATATAAATGGAGAATTACTTTCGATGGGACAGTGGACCCGTCACTAATGCTTTTGGCGAGGGTCCCATTGCAACATGTTATATATATATATATATATATATATATATAATGTAAATAATTGGAGATATATTTGCGACGGGACAGTTTCCCATCAAAAATAGTATTTTTTGCGACGTGCCCATGGAAAAAAATACTAGTTGCGACACTATTTTTTGAAATGATCTATTTGCGATAGGACCTCGCCCCAAAAGGTCTTTTACAAATAGATCCCATCGAAAACAGACCATTGAAAATAGCTTGTAATCTAGTAGTGGTAGTCTCACTAATCATTTTGCATCAACACACAAACTAAGCCCTTTTTTAAATCATCACTTTTCACCAAAAAGTGTTCTCCACTTGTTGGAAGTGTGAGTACTGGCACAGTGATTAGCCTTTTTTTCAACTCCTTAAAACAGTCTTCACATTTCTGAGTCCACAAAAACTTTACTCCCTTCCGTGTCAGCTTGTTCATTGGGTTTGGAAATCGTGAAAAGTTCTTCAAAAATTGTCAATAAAACCTGACTAGACCCAGAAAGATGTGGATCTCCATTACATATATTGGCATGGGCCACTCTTCAATCAACTTTTTCCAAGAAGGGTCCCCATATATCCCTTTGATGGTGATAACATTCCCAAGAATGACACTTCTTCCATCAAGAACCCATATTTACTATACATTGAATATTGCTTCTCCCTTCGCAAAGTCATTAACATAGTATTCAAATGATCCTCATGTTCCTCATTGCCCTTGAAGTATATTAGAATATCATTGATAAATACTAGCACAAATTTTTCAAGGTAATATCTAAAGACTCTATTCACCGAATCCATGAAAATTTTTATAGCATTAGTGATTATGAAGGGAATCACTATGAAATTATAGTGTCCATACCTCATTTGAAAGGAAGTCTTGGAAATATCATCCTTACTCACCTTTAATTGGTGATATCCTGACCAAAGGTCCACCTTAGAGAAATAACTGGCCCTATGAAGCTGATCAAACAAGTTATCTATCAGTGTCTGGGGATACTTGTTCTTTATTGTGATTTTATTGAGCTCACGATAATTAATGCAGAGATGCATTGATCTATCCTTTTTTTCACTAAGAGGAATGTCACACCCCATGGTGAAGCACTCAGTCATATAAAACCCTTTTCTAGATTCTCATGTAACTACTACTTCAGCTCTTCTAGATCTACAATGGCCATTCTATAAGGTGTATTTGATATAGGCAGATATCCAGTAATATGTTCAATTGATAACTCAACCTATCGATCAGGAGGAAGACAAGACAAATCTTCAGGGAATACATCTGTGTAATCCCTCATTATGGGCATGACTTCAAGCATGATTATCTCCTTTTTCTCAATAATTTGATCTTTCCATGATTTCTTATAAGGATTTAATATCCACACTTGAGACAATGATTCTAAAAGAGATTCATCTTTCTCCTTACACATGTAAAGAATTGTAGGATGCTTTAGGATGTGAAGAGTGATCTAACTTTCCCAACAGTTGATGTTTTCTTCATATAAAGATAGCTAATTTATACCCAAGATAGCATCGAACTACACTAAATGAAGTATGGAGAG
Source organism: Viscum album (assembly GCA_963277665.1). Lineage (NCBI taxonomy): Eukaryota > Viridiplantae > Streptophyta > Magnoliopsida > Santalales > Viscaceae > Viscum > Viscum album. The sequence continues at coordinate 1,784,142,440 of OY728157.1, forward strand.
ATTTTATTCGAGGCTCAGTCCACAAAAATTAACCGGGGAGGAGTTATAAAACTTGGACACAATAATTTACCAATTCTATATTCTCACAGATAACTTATCCTCCAAATTTTGAGGTGGTGCTTGAATTGTTATACTAAACTTGCATGATATGAAAGAATGTGTGTAACCAGAATAAAATAGTACATTTACTATTCTTCAATGAATAACAAGCATACAAGTCACCACATCATTGTCTAAATCCATCTTAGCAATAATGATAGAATAATCCATTCCTTTTTCCTTGGAGGTTGTTGTTGATTTCCTCTGACAACCCTCAGCTTAGAAAAATTGTTCACAAAATTTCCATGCTCCATTCATATGTAACACTAAACTACATGATTAGTGTTGATCTGAATCTTACTTTTTTCTTCCACATTAGTTGGATTTTTCATATCTCTTCTGCAGTTTTTAGACAGATCTCCCAACTTTCCACATTTGAAGCAATACTTGTTTCCCTTTAGATAGTTCCCAGGATGTTTCTTCCAACAATTCTTACATGTGGCATGGTATTTCTTCTTTCCATAATGGAATTTATTTGCGGAACCACCCAAATTAGATTCTATTTTCCTCTATTTGTCGCTGAGACCACTATACCACTGATTTTCTCCAATCCCCATTTCAACCTTAATGGCATAATGAAAAATCTCCTCATATCTGTTAAAGTCTCAAATCTCTAATTATTTTCTTAGAATTCGATTTATTCTGCTAAAGAATCTATCCACCTTTATTTTGGTGTTCATGACAAGGCTAGATGCATACCTTGAAATCCTTGTAAAGTTTTCTTTATATGCCCTGATTGACTCATCTTCCACCTACTTGAGTCCAAGGAAATCTCTTTCCATCTTGAGATAAAGGGTTTGGGAAAAATATTTATTGAAAAACATTCTCTTGAATTCCTCTAAATCTATGGAATCAACTTCCTCTTGGGTATTCATATTCTTGATCAGTGTCCACCACTGATCAGATTCCCCATCAAAATGATAGACCGCCAGTATGAATTTCTCTTCTTCTAAGAACAAGAGGACAGAGAATATATTTTCAATGAATTTAATCCACTATTCTGTGATGAGCGGAATAGAAGATCCACTAAACATTGGAGACCTTTTTAGTATAAATGATTCAATGACAACTTGCGATTTAGTTGGAGGAGGAGGGTGTTCCACATGATTCATGTTATTATTCAAACTTGAGCCATATGAGAAAGTACTATCATGAAGTTTTGAGCACCCATTCCCCTCATATCATGCATATCATTAGGGAAATCTACAGATTACCTATCATATTGATTGTTGGCACATGTTCTTCTATTTCCCATCATTACCTATGAAAAATAATGTACAATTCGAGGGATTTAATACTTAGATATTTAGCATAAAAATTAAACTTGTACAAAATAGGATAACCTTGTAAAGGATAAGTACATCATAACTTGTGATTCCCTATGTTTCAATATAGGTTATCCTTGATATATTTCATATATTATATTCTTATGGTAGTGCTTTTATTCCCCTGATAATGGTTTATGCCAAGCCCAAGAATATACCATATCATATCCTCTAAGAGTGTCAAAACAAGAGTGCAACAAGGCCCATTATCGTGCACCATTTTCCATTCAAGTCAAGATAAAAGAGGTGTTTTTAGGTTTTACACTAAGAATAATCAATTCCAGAGAAACATCTACCTCTTTTTATCTAGACAGGGATTTATTTTCTTGATAAACCACTTATTCTATACATACCAAAATTTTGGGATGTTTTCTTTTACTTAGCCTCAACCTTAAGGTTCTTACTAAAGTGATATATTCCTAAACTCCAAAAATAACTAAACCATCATCTGATACCAACTATAAAAACCCTATCATTTTACACATAACATTACATGATTTTAATCATATTTATACATTAGAGAAAAATCCAAGGATTGTGATGTCTAGTGTCTTTGAAGACTTGGTACATAAAATTGAAAACATGGGAAAGAAAAAAAAATTCTTTATTTAATCTTCATAAAGAGCTCCAAATTTCCATTGAGCCCTTATATCTACAAAGTGTACCCTGGGGATCACATGAATAGAGGGATGATCTAAAATCCCAGTAGGGAAAAAAATATAGTAATAAAGCTTTTTCACATGAGGTAGAAGGCATGTAATAAAGATATAAAAAGGCATGGAACATGTGAAATCATAACATATAAACATGAGATCATATAAACAAGGAGTCATAATAATGTGGAAGAAACGTAAAACATGAAATTAGCATGAATCAAGGCTTTTTTCACATAGAGGATCCCAATTCATGGTTAATAACCAAGACCGTTGCACATGGTAGCACGAGTCAAGGCTAACCGCCATGACCGTTGCACATAACCTCTCATGAGACTCAAATTTACCCAATGAATTGGAGCACTATATAGGTGCACCCATATCAATATCTTCATTAATATTTTTTACACATTTATAATCATACATAAACATAATGGTACCCATGTAAAGAAAAGGTTATCATAATCATGTTATAAGGTATAATGAATGGGTGTATCATACAAGTGTCCATGAAAGAAAGTAATTGAAACATACATGGAAATTAATAATTTAAAATAATATTATATCATGTTAAGTGATGTCAAATAGAATTTACAATATGAAAGAACAGTATTTAATGAATTTTAGCATCAAAAAATATTACTGCGGTTTTAAGGAATATACTTATAAGTATAAAAAATAGAAAAGGGAATAATATTTTATATGAAAACAAAAAGGATCCAAGAATTTTTTCATACAAAAACATTTGTTTTAATATAACAAATGTGTCTTAAAACATGTGGCACAGTTTACTTGAAATTGAGTATGAATTTGAGAAGTTCTCATAAAACGGGTTTGCTTATCGGGAAGTATTGAGGAGAGAATCACTTAAAAGAATGTATATCTATGAAAAAGAATGATTAATGTATATTGATACATGAGGTTTTACATATAAACAGAAATTATAATATTTATGTAAATAGAATATAGGAATTCATTTGGGTAAAAATAGAGTAAGAATAACCCGAAAGAAAATTAGAGGTTCAGGTAGAATCCCTTACAGAAAATCGGCATGGTACCGGGTGTACTTAGGAGACATTAATGAGATATAAATGGGTTTATCTTATTTTATAAATCATGAGAAAATTATGGGGTAGGTGATAAATCATACCCCTTCATTAGGAACTACACATAAAATGACATAACATAGAATATATTCTTGAATAAATGTGAGAAAGAGAGGATCCCTTACCTAAAGCCCGATGGTGTTATTCGCTTTATCTTAATGACCTGAATAATCAAATTAGGTTCATTAATTAATAATTCAATAACCACCAATAAATCTTATTTATTTTTCATAACCTTATTAATTTCATTCATGTCCTTTTTTATTATTTAATAGGTTCAATTTCATTGTTTGGTAGTGTTTGCTTCCTTGGTTTTAATGATTGGTTCACTTATATTCATGTTTGAATAAACAAGTAGGATGAAAATGGTTATATAGAATTGAAGTTGTATGAAATTAGTTAACATCCATAATATTAAATGGTCATAAAATTTATTTGGTTATTTATAGTGAAGGTTAATCATTATATAAAACACCAATGATATACTCTTGGATTAATTTGGCAATTTTTCTCAAAATTAACTTGTTTTATATTATTATTTTTGATAATGTGTGAAAAAAGGATTATATAACCTAAAATAATATGAAATAAATTTTTAATAGTCTGGTTCAACCATAAAAATGGGTTCATGACTAGAATTGAAGATGGTAATATAAATTGATAACCTATCGTCCTTAAATGTGATAGATTAACACATCTCAGACGGTGTTTTCATTTCTTTCATATAAAAGGAGGGGCAGTGAGATATGATAATGAATTTTACCATTAGAAGAAAAAACTTCCAGTACATTTATGGTACTAGAGTTTTCATACCATTTGGATTAGAGGGGGTTAGGAAAGAAAAGAGAAAAAGGGAACAGGAAAAGAAAATGAAAGAAAAGAAAAGTGAAATTTACCTCTTGATTTAATCTTCCTTGAGAGCCTCTTAAGGGGAGAGGATTTGGTCTTTTGAAGATAAAAAGGTCTTATAGAAATGGGGGAGAAGCTTTGGGAGATATTTGGGTAGAATTTACGGAAGTAACAAGTCTTGAGATGAGTGAAAAGAAGAGGGGAGTGTGGGTGGTTTTTATAGTGGAGGGGAGGAGTGTTTTCTTAATATTTTAGTTACTAGTTTATTATATTTATATAGGACAAGAAATAGTGAAGATTCTGTTTACCAAAATCAGTAATATGTGAAATTTATTTCAAACCCAATATGCTTACATTATCCATGACTCAATAAATAGTGTATTTAACACATACTGTATATATACAGTAAATTACTGTATTTTACTAATCATTAAAAATTCAAGTATTTTAGAAAATTACAAAAAATTCACCCTAACCATTTTTAGATGTGTAGAATCAAAAAATTAAATCCATTTTTCAAAAATTATTTTCTAAATACGATTAATTTAATTTTTAATTAAAATCATAATTTACTTGAAAAATATGCATTTTAAAACTATAACTGATTTTATAATGCTTAAAAAAATTAAATAAGGTCTTATAAAATTAGCAGAAGTCATAAAATTTTTAATTTATGAAAACCTTTTAGGAAAATACATTTTTTTAAATTAATTAATTAATTTTAATTAGTTATATATGACTTATTAAAACACCAATACCTTTATTATGGGAATATTATCGCTTATAAGATGCCTAAATTATATTTATACATTCAAGGGTGAGGTTACTATTACTTTGGATGATGTAATATTCATAACGGTCATATTACTATTCATAAGGGTGGGTTACTATTCGTAAGGGTCAATTACTATTCACTAAAAAATATGTTTTATCTTATCGGACTCCAAACATATTATTGATCACAACCATGTATGTCAGATTTTTTAAATTCAAATCATGGAAGTGAGAATATTATGTTTAATGGTCACATAGTACTTAGTAGTTCATTTTGTTGTGATTTTATGTGATTATATGAGAAAATTATAATAAGGTATTTTCCATTGATAAAACATTTGGTCATTACATGGAACAATAAAAAGTTACTTTGAGATTTTATATCTCAATGTTGGAGGCCTATTATTCCCTATATAGGATTTCTAATTCATTTGAGGCTTTAGAGTTGTGGAAGATTGTATGAGTGGATAATTTCTCTTATTATAATTCAACGGAATCACCTATGGATTAAGTTGAGCTGATGATTCCATATTTTGACACTGACCAAGAAGACATTGATTTTTCAATTGGTCCTCCAACATTATTGGGCATGAATGATCCCTAGATGTCTCATAAGTATACTTACAGTCCCAATGAGTCTGTTCGAGTGCCTATATCTAGGTCTTTTTAGTATTTATAGTTTTAGCAGAGATGTGAACCAAGTGTCAATAACTATATTAACCTTTTATCCCTTGAATACATCATCCTTAATTACCACTTCCTCCTTTTAATGGACATTGAGAGGGGAATTCAAGATTGTATGTATCTTATTTATTATAGAATAGATCTAAAAATAGAATTATATTGACATAGTTGTATAGAGATGCTTTATATAACAAGAATTTCAATTGATTTGTTGGTTCTCATTGAATTATTTGGTGGGGTGGTTTCTATTTTTCCATTGTTGTGGATGCAATTATTGGGGGGTTTTGAACTGGATTAGGAATCAACACGAGTTCATATTCTTTTAATATTATTATGTTATGCCAATTGTGTTGGTCCATAGAAAACCAAATCTTGTAAGTCGGTGGTGTCAAAGTTGTCAGCTCATCTACTACAGAGGGAGTTGGGGTCACAACTGGCTGATTTAGTTACACCCTAATAATAAAATTTGCTCCGTTGATTTTTTTTGGTAATGCCATTATCGCATTTCAACACACACTTCTTAGAACATTCATATTATTCCTCTTCTTCTTTGGGTGAGGTGGTATAAATATAATCCACTTGTGATGGTGGATTTCTCCCCTTCATATTCTTTGATTATATTATCTTTTAAAGGATGAATTTAAAGATAAAAACACTATTGGATGGTATTCCCTAAAATTTAGTATAATTTTAAATTATTGTAGCGATCATTTAGTCCAACTTGATCACGATTTATGGGCTCTTGTAGCTTTATAAAATCATTGTCCATCATAATGATGAAATAATTAGGCACCAAATCATTTTTGAAAGAATATACTTTATTATATGATTCATAATATGCTCTAAACCTATACAATTTTATCCCTTATTGATGTGGATATTTCTATTGTTGTTATACTTTAGGATGAGGTACCATGTGATATTTCATGGTTTTGGGTTTGACAATAGGTATTCGAGTTAGATTAACTGTAAAACCAATTATTTATACTTTACAAATTCTTTTTCCAAGGGTATTGGAATTGGTCAAGGGTTGTCTTGGTCCTCTAAATGAAACTCTACAAACTTTGTGAATCTATTACAAGCTCACATTATTTTGCATCATATTTTATTAAGATGAGTGACATTTGGAATTCTTCACATAGATGTTCTATACAGATCCCTAATAACTCTTCTTAGGGGATTTAAAAGTTTAATGAATAGGTCAAACACTTACACTTAACAATAATGTATTACACCCTCAAATTATATTTTTATTTTTATTTTTATTTTTAGGTGCTATGAACCATTTTATTTCTCAACATAGTGCGTAATTGATAGCGTAATTTCCAAATGAGGTTTTCCCCTACTTAAATTGATCTGGAAAACAAATTGTTATACCAAACATATTCCATTCTATCTAGATTCAATAAAAATCATATGAGCATATCTTACTCTTGTTTATCGAGGGTTCTTATCCTAGGAAAACATAATGATATAAAGTCTGTAAAATATTGTTCTAGGTTCCTAGTTCTATAAAAGGTTTACAAAGTTGTTTTTTTTAATTGGGTGGAGGAGGGTTCATGTCAACCAATTTGGGATATGTATTTATTTATAGTTGTCATGGTACGATCCCCCATTCCACATTCTCTATTTGAGCTTCCAAATATTCAATTGAATTAATGAGATCTGATGGGATGGTTGGTTAGTTAGACACCTAATCAAAGGAAGTAGGTATATCATGACGTGGTTGGATTACCCACATATTTTATTGATAAAAAACATCTTTCAACCTATGGTATATTTCATGAATCAATTAAAAATATTCCCATGTTTAGGAAACACCTGATAATACCCATACATTGGGTCTTGGTAGAGTATCTCTTTGTACCTTGAACTAGTCAGATGGATGGATTGTAATTTGACTAGTAAATTAGTCTCACCATGTTGATGGATATTTACTGGAGGAGAAGTGAGAGTATATTCATGGGGGTTAAATTTGAAGGAAATATTACCCATGAGTAGCTTAGTGTTGATTTACTTTAAATCTATTATATTTTATTCAAATTAATAAACCTTTTATTTTATAGTAAAAGTCACAACGCTTTTAGGAAATGGATGTGATAGAGCCATGAACATCCACTTTTATTTTGTTAAGGAACATCAAGGAAGTGAAAATAAAGCATTTGGGGTTCCAATAAATATTTGGAATTCCTCTATTGATAACTAAACACACAATCTTTACATATTTAATTTTGGACCACGTTTTGAATAAATAATTCCACATTTTTTTTCTTCCATGTTGGAATCATGCTCTGAATCATCGATGGGGCTAACTCTAATGAAATTTATGAATGTAAAGTATGTTTTCAGATGCATTTCCTCTTCATAAGGATAATTATATTTATTTCATTTTAAATATTAATTAAGAGGAATTTAACAATTATCCATGGTCTTTCCTTTCTTAGAATATTGTTTTGGTTTCCGGCCCATTTGAGGCCTTACCTTATCCTTCAAATGCTCCCCTAGGATTGGTTTGTAGAGAGTAATCATAATAGAGTCTCCAAAACCCCTTACCAAGGATATACCCAAAGAGATTGATGGGGAAAAAAGGGAAGAACTATAGATTTATCTTCTATGATGTATCTCTTAGCCTAGATAATATTGACCTTTATAGAGTATGAGGATACTATGATAAAAATTCCTTTTGTCCTACAGTCTGGGGATAAAATAGTTCTTACATTGTAAAATATTATATCATCCAATGATTTAATGATCACAGTGGTGCAAGCAGTGAAAAAATACTCCCATTTATGCAAGTTGGTTTTTCTTCCGTATTACCACTAGGGTGACTACTTCAGTGATTCCAATTGTTTGATATTTTGTAGGATAATGAGTTGGATACAATGAATTATATAAATGTGAACTAATTATTATTGATTTCAGTGTTTCAGTTGAATATTTTGGTTTTTTAAAATGAGATGGATGTTAACCTTTTTAGAGGCCTGATACATGATACCCCTGATAGATCATCCCCAAGAGGTTCATTATTTCTAGGATTTCGAGATAAAATGACCCTTTTGAATGGGACAATGATCATCCATCCAATGGCCCTAAGACCTTCATTTTTTTTATTGATTTTGATAATCCACCTTTCAAGGGGTGAGGTGGAACCCATACAAGGCCCGTAGGCAGAAGTATTACATGGCCTGTAGTCCTCAGAGGAATTCATTGCCCATAGGATTCAATCATACAAACAACCCAGAATAACTACATGGAACTACTCCTCCCCAACATCTTCAACATGAAATCAGCTCTTCACCTTTACATGGCTATTCGGCTAGCCATTCCCGTGCATGCACAGGCTTGTCCCGATAGAAGGTGCCATACCCTCTTATTCTTGCAATCTGTTTAGCTTCTACTGTAGTGAAAGCTCCTTGCTCATCCTACTTATAGAGCTTGTTCCTTGTAGTTTGTTTGGTTTTTATCTGCACTTAAGGTGGCCCGAAGGCCTCAAGGTGGCATGAAGTCCTTAATGACCTGAAGTCTTGGGTGACCCAAAGGCCTTAAAGGACCCAGGGACCAAATTGGTGGCCTAAAGGCCCAAACGGGGGCATATTCTCGGTTGCTACAGTGCCAAACAGTACCTGCTACATTTCCCTCTATAGTACCTACTATAGTACTGCACAGTTCCCGCTACAGTACCTACTACAGTAATGCTACAATGCTCCTACAGTACAGCTACAGTAACCCATAAATTATGCCTCCCCCTATATTTGATCCTGGGTCACTTGGATGCACTTACAGAGTCCTTACCAACCGGGCTAAGGCTCAGGTGCTTGAATGGGACAATGATCATCTTGAGGGATTAATGCTAAAATGTTTCATGAAGTAATGATGTTTCATGATGTATCAGTTGGTGGGATATACCATCTAGAGATTATAGAAAAATAAAATATTCAATTCTCACCTGAAACTTTGATAAACACATTGGATGAAGTTTTAATGATAAATTCACACAATTTACTATATGTATTAATACATTCACGTTGAATAATTCTATGATGCCTTCTTAATTTTAATTTATATGCAAATAAAATGGTGGCTAAGTAAATATGAGGGTGAATTTCACCTATTCTGTTAATGTGGTATGAATATTCCATACAAGTTATAGATTTTTTCCATCATATGAAGAAGAGTAATCTATATAATCAGATAAATATTGTGTATAAATTAATTTATTAAATTATTAAGAATATCATGCTGGGATATGGTTATGGGATATAACGTGATCTGTAAGTTGTCTTTGGAAATTTTTTCCCCCATCATCATAATATTCTCTTCTTATTTAGTGAGATATTCCTCTATGTGATCTAACTAAATCAGTCATTTCCTAGATTCTTTACTGAGGAAGGTTGGAACAATTGGAATATTTTCATTTGTATTGGATTTCAAGTGATTTGAAGGTGGTATAGAAAATTTCCTCTGTCTTGTGATGTCCTTATATTGAGAAATAATTTTTCTTTTCATATATTAGGATCTTGGTATATCTGATATCATTATTTTGATCACCTAACGAAATGAGGGATTTCTCATAGATACTATGATGAGGGGGATTCATGTCGAAATGAGGTATAACTATGGGGAGAACCTTCATACTAAATTCCATCATGGTGAGAACTATGATCATGAATGAATTCCTAGTTATAGAAAATATTCTTAAACAAAATTTCATGGGGAGGACCTTCAGTGTGGTCAATAGTAAGGGGAGGACCATATTTCTTCTTGATCTTCTGGATATGAGGAATTTATTATTAGATCACATCACGGGAGGAAATTTATGATAGGCACTCTGGAGAGGACCGAAAGAGATATTGGTAGTAATATTATGTGGAGGAAATTCACAACTATAAATACTTCATTTATATCATGATGAGTCAATAGATATATATATATCCTAGGATCTAAGGTAACATTGAACCTAAGGTGTCCAAGGATTGATTTAAGATGGTGGTTATAGTATTTAAACTTATTAAGAATCATATAAACCTGATGATAATGTTATAATAAATCTTTCTCGATTGTATAATAGGTAGCTAGTAGACCTTGATCATCCTGAACTTCGATAAGGTCACTCTTCCAAAGGAAGAGATCAAGAATCTTTTCCAGAAGGAGTACTACTTGACAACATTATGTTCCATTCACATCCATTATATGTTAGAGTTACGGTATCATAGAATTCCAGTTGATTACTAAGTATGAGGATTCACTGATCTCATGAGGCACTACCTTGACATGATTAGTGATGGATTATTTTGAGTGTGGAACTTTGAGCATGTCCTCTATAGATAAAATAGAGTTAAAACTATTCCACTCTGAATCCCTACTTATGTCTGGGTTCTAATGTAATCCTTAATTATGGAGAGCTTCTTAGAAGAGGTATTAGATGTATTAGGTGATTTCAGTGGTCATATAAGAGTAGAGTAATATTTTATTGTAATTTTATGATAGGAATATGGATCATTATTTAAGAGGAAGTTTGGTGTGCAGTCTCATTCCAGAGGATCGCCAAAAAATGAGTTTCGTATTGGATCTACTTATCCCAGGGAAAAGATTTGTCATGACAGTATAGGATGAGGTCACGCGAAGTGTGAATACCTAACCAAACATGCAATAGAGTATTTTTAGTTATAAAATGGAATAATGAAATAAAAACATGATCAGATACCTTCTAAAGGTAGGCTAGGTGGTCCTTAGGGAAGTGGTTTTAGTAGAGGGGAAAGTGGTGCACTATGAGGAGGAGCGGGAGTGGGATGTTTCTACAATTATCTTCAACCATGACCAACCCCTAGGTGGTACACACTAGGTTTAGAGGGATAAAAGTTATGGAAACCTGAAAAATGGATGGAGGGTCACAACTAGGTGGCTGTCAACATTATCCAAGGTATGATACATATATAGTCTATATCGGCACCTATACTCATTAACACTAGAATGGACTATTAATTTTTTGTTACATCCCATTGAAATAAATAGATTTTAGTAAATCCCATATATTGACCCATGCATTTAGAGACTCTTATTTAATGTTATCTCACACTCACCCACATCTTCTAGTGATAAAATCTTGCACTTAGTGGAGATAGGTTTTCATGGGACATTATAGTGGTTGTAACAAAGCCACATGACATCATACTTAGCATGGAATGACTACCCTCACTCTGTGCACATATATAATACTACCATTATATTAATTATGTTCTTTTGTTGTAATGGTTTTAGATTCTCCTTCCTAGGAAATAGAGACATTCAATCAAGATGACCAGAGCATATGGATGGGAAGTTGTGGTCAATCCCCCATCAATTGGTGAGTTTGGATCTATGTGAGGCAAACACCTAGATGATCATCTTCATGTAGTGGTGAAGGCGTACAAGTATGTTTTCCTCAAGGATGTAATTGGATCCAACCCTCATTGATAGGTATAATTATATACTCATTTGTACCCCTAGATCACCTTGATATATTTTGAAGAATATCAGATTTCCCTAGATGAGATTAGGGATTTGAAGGTTCATTTAGAGGACCTTATGGAGAGATTAGTTTTTCTAGACCTAGTGTGTGCCCCTCGATAGCTTTGTTTTTTTCATGAACATAAAGGATGGGTCCTTGAGGCTTTGTATTGACTGTAACTACCTGAAATAGATGAAATTCAAGAACAAGTACCTTATATTGAGGATTTATGACATTTTATCTAGTTTAATGTAGTAAAATTGTTCTCAAAGATTGATAATGGGTTTGACTATAACCATTATTAGGTTCAGGGGGAGGAAATCTAGAATATGGCCTTTAGATGTCACTATAACCATTATGAATTTTTGGTGATTCTCTCTAGTGTAATGAACACCAAAAATGTTTTTAAGGGCCTTATAAACTAGATCCTTCATCCATTGTTTGAATCACTCAGGGTTATTATCAACGATTACATCCTTGATTTTACAACATCAACGGATAATAATGTTGATAATCTAAAAATTACATTTCACTTGCTTTGGGAGCATAAGATGTATGGAAACTTCAACAAGATTCAATTCTAGATTCTTCAAGTATAGTTCCTGGGGAATGTTATCTCATTAGGTAGAGTATCTATATACCCATTGATGATTGAGGTAGTGCCACCTTGAGAACCACCCAAGAGAGTTTTTGAGGTGTGGATAATCCTTAGGTTGTTAGAGAACTTTTTTGAAGTTGTGGTATATTTATATAGGATTATAGACCCCATGATATCCCTTACCTAAAATGGAAAACCATTTTTTTGGTGTGAATTATGGATAATAGAATTTTAGGCATTGAAGAGGAGGACGATGGGGGATAATTTACTAATTTTTTTTTGAGTAGGTAGTCAAGTACAAGGTATTCTACGTTACAAATATATTGGGACTTGGTTGTATGCTGATGTAGAAGTAGGAAAATATTTCTAATGGTTCCTGAAATTTAAGACCCAATAAGTAGAACTATGAAACCCATGATTTGGAGTTGATGATGGTAGTTTTCACCTAGAGGAATTGTTCTCACTACCTTCATAGAACGCGATCTATAGTTTTAATAAACCATAAGGTTCTTGGATACATCTTCAATTAGAGAAATCTTAACCTAAGGAATACGTGTTGGTTAGAGTTTATGGTAGGGATTTGACTTCAAGATTGAATCTACTCCTAGAAAGGGAAATGTGATAGTTGATTCCATTACCATGAATTATAGTTATTAATAGTGTGGGATAATACATGAGAAGTTGGCCTCATTTAGGCAGTCCTTAGTGAATGAGGTAGAATTAGATTTTCTTCGATAGATGGTAGTTGTCCCAATAGTTTTAAAACATGTTAAGGAGGCCCAGTTTGGATGAATCTATTGTAATGATTTTCATGATTGAATATCCTAATGTGATATACCTGATAGATATCCTGAATGTGGGGAGAACATTATCCATTTATAAGTACATGAAATGATTCCAATCATGCTATATATTCTAGTACCGATTGAGTAACATACATATCAATTATATATGTTGGGGTAATGAATATGTACAAAAAAATCATGTGTTATTTCTATTGGGGAGGTATAAAATAGTGTTTTCTTATTTTATATTATAAATCCTCACATGTTATAAGGTGAAGGAAGATCACCAGATCCCAAAAATATGACACCAACCCCATGAGGTGCTAGAGTGGAATTGGGATTACATAATGATGTATTTCATGAATGGGATCCCATGGTCATCAAGAGACCATGATTCTATATAGGTGATCTTTGATCTACTGATTAAGTCATCCTAATTTATAGTTATTTAGGAGCAGTGTTTAGTATAGCATTTTGGATGCTTGTACATAGAGGAGATCATTTGACTAAATAAAAATCCCTCAATGGTTATTTTTTTATTGAGGCACATGATTTATATCCCATTTTTTTGGAGGAGATTAAAATGGAAATTTTGGACTTAGTTTTTGATGAGTACAACTTTACAACCTCAAACCAATATCTAGACCAAGCATACCATTCGGGTTCTTGAGTATATGCTAAGATTTTTCATGTTGTATTTCATCTAGAGTTGAAAATATCACTTTGCTTTAGCAGAGTTCATGTATAAAAAAATCTACTACTCCACCATTGACATTACACCTTTCAATGTTCTACATTGGAGACACTATAGGTCACCCCTATGTTGGATGGAGGTTGGAGAGTCTTCACTGAAGGGGAAAGAGTTATTATGGGTGATGAAGGAGAAGGTACATGTGATATAGGAGTGGTTGATGACCACAAAAATCCATTATATGTCATACATTGACTGATGATATATGAATTTGTAGTTAGAGGAGAGATATCACAAGTTCCAAAAATTCATACCATGATGCAATTTTTCGAGATTTAGTATGGGAGGAAAACTGTCCCTATGGTTCATCAATCCATTCCAGATCATAATAAAGTTGGTGAGGTTTCTTACATCATGGTGTTTCCATTGTAGTTGGTCCAGCTCCACAACATCATTAATATATCACAACTAAGGAGATATTTTCATGACTAGTATCATTTCATTGTCTAGGATGAGTTGGACATCAAGGACAATGACACATTATCAAACTACCTATTAGAGATTGAGGACTAATAAGAGAGGAATGTTTTTGGGAGATTTTTTCTAATATTTCACATCATTATAAATCATTGGAACCTTCAAGAGATCTCATGGGAATGCGATAAATAGATGAAAACATAGTACCCTCAAATTTTTAGTAGGTTTTTTAGGGGTTAAAATATTAGAGCTGGGGAGGATGTAACAAACCTATTTTTTATTATTTGAACATATAGAATATTTTAAATAACATTTTTGTGGTTGATCATCTATCCGGTTTATCAATTTTGGTATTATGAGGATTTAAAAATAATATATTAAGAATATTATATTATTTTTATTCCATTCATTCACATTCATAAGAAAAATACATTTACCCTAAATAGAGAATATTATAAGGAAACCAATGCCATAGTTTCATCCGAAGTTGGAAGATTTTCCATAGAGATAGCATAATCAATTATCAATCTAACGCTATTATGGATAAGATCATCACATGTGGAATTAATTGATTACCTTAAATGAATTAATAAATTAATTAACTGATTATTTATCCACTAGAATACCTAAACCATAAATTTAAATATCTATATCTTCTATATCTAGGTTTATCTACTATAAAATATAGCTTAAAATAGGTATATAGAGGATCCATGTAGAGTCCATTTTATTCCATATAAGTCTTTGAAATATATCATGAAATATTTTCGAAGCCTGGTGCTGAGACGACACATTTTTTCAAGTTCCAGTGTTCCTAGAATTAAGTTTATAAAAATATGAAATATATTTTATATCACATGTATAAATTTTTTAAAAAAATATGGAATATATCATAAAATAAGTCTTGAATCAAAAATATGATACCACGGTTTAATTCAGAGTGCTAGGTTTACCCTTGGCACAAACTAAAGTAGGTTGGTGTGAGACGTTAATATGTGGTGACCGTGGGCAGGTACGTTAAGTGAATTAATTAAATAAAAAATATAAATAAATCATTTTTATACCTAAACCTAAATTCCATCTATAAATATGCACTTATTATGAATATACAGGGTTCTCTGTATAACTATGGGACCATTGATAGCAGGATTCCACCATTGTTCATTGACGAATCCGGATCAGGCGATGACCAAATTTTGGATCAAGGTGAATTGAGGTGAAGTGAATAAAACATTTCATATTCTTCAATGGTGAATACATTTTTCTCCTATGAGTGATCGAAATCTACATAGAGATCATAATTTTGGATTCTTTACTTATGTTTAATTTTTTAGGCATGATGAAACCCTTATTTATTGATCTGTGTTAAATTAAATCCCATGCATGAGCCCATGTGTCGAATTAATTAATTTATTCCATATATTGTAGATTATATCATGAAATCACCCCTAACAATCCATGTTTCTATTATTTTTGGAAAATAATGATTGTACAATGGTGATATCACATTTTTTTCTGATGCCTTTACCCTTCACATTCTTCATGTTCTTCATCATTAGACCATATGGTGATGATTCGAATATTACTAGGAGATTCCAAGCATGATAATACACCCATATTCTTGATGGATGTGTGTAAAATGAAAATATTGGATTTTTTAGGATGAATCAGTATGGATTATGGGTAGTAGAGACAGATTCATGGATCCAGAATCTAAAGAGGAGTTGAAAGCTACATGGGAGGCACCAGAGGTGCATGATGGATTTGACATGACCAACAAAAATCAAATTTTAAACCATATAACGGACAAAATTGATGAACAGAGGCCTTGCCATTTGATTTTGGGAAAACTTAAGGCATGATTTAATAGAAGGAGAAATGACTAGAGTTGTATGACACAAATCTAACATTCTATAAATTCTATACATACACTATGTGTATTGTGATGAACACATTCTGTGTATTTTTGTTTTTGTAGTGAGTAGGGTTTCCTATTGGAGTTAAATATGAAATTCCATGTGGAGGGACCACACAACATGTAAGCCTATATAAACATCTTAGTGTTCAAAAATAGTATACAAAATGGATTACATGTGGCCCTACATGCTATGTAAGGGGGAGATATGCTATATCCTTCGAAGAGTACATGGGCTTGGGTATACAACACATACCGAGTGATGGACTAACCCTAATGCTCAATCTAGGTTGTGGAACATGTTGTGTATTAGAACATGGATAGTGTACATGGACATGACCTGAAGGACATGAACATGGACTGAATGAAATGATCACATTCAGGAGAACATGGATCGTCCTCGGGTGGTCGAGACATGTCGTGTAGTACACTACACACCGTGTAAGACTATATAACCAGCACGTCATGTGCTGTAATGGACACAACCTGGTATTAGAGTAGGAACACATGTCGTGTGGATCCCTTACACACTAAGTAATTATTTTAGAAAACATCTACCTTTCACATGTCCTCTATTTAGACTAAAATTTTGGCGTGGGAGTAGCCTATCATGAGTGTTTTTTAGAAAAGAATAATATGGTGTCTTACGTAAGGGATTTTGAGATACAATGAGAGATTTCCAAATAATCACATTTCATTTTTTGATGCAAAATGATGACAGTGATCATATAGGATCATTTGAGTGGATCCATCCTACTGGGACATGACATGAGTCCTCCATTTATGGAGTAAAACCCCATAATAGACTAGGGCATTGGTCCTATATCCATATATTGAGTGGAACCCTCCTACTGAGATAGGGCATTGGTCCTCTATCCACATAGTCTAACCATCTTAATAGGACATGACATGAGTCCTGTACCTTTATAGTGGAACCATATTGCTATGTCAAGTCATGGGCCCTCTACCTATATAGTGAAAACCTCCTACTAGGATAGGGAAAGGATCCTCTATCTATAATGTTGAACCCTCCATTGGGGATTGGGTATGGGTCCTCTAACCATAAAGTGGAACCCCCTAATGGACTAGGGTTTGGGTCCTCTATCTATCTAATGAGTGGAACCATCTTATCATACAATTTTATGAGTCCTTTATCTGTAGATTCTTCCACCTCGACTATGCAGAACATGGGTGAGGTGCGGCTCTACAGGGATACTATTCAGATAGATACACAAGATGCGGGGAATCATTAATTGAACTTTTGAACTATTGGTAGACTTATCATCCAGGTCCAGGATGTGATATGGAGATCCACTTTCTCTCTCATATGGATTTATTTTATGATCATATATGTACTCCTATGTTTTTTGTTTTATTTAAATGTATTGAGCTTTCTATTCCTATCATAATTCTTATTTACCCCCTTTTAGTTTTTGAGGCATCTTAATGGGTATGTATATAATCACCATTTAATAGTCTTATCCCAAACGTTTTGTGTCTTATTCATGTGAAATAATTGTCACTAGTCACTATCAAGGAGAATAGGGATATCCAATTTTCTTTTTCCATGTATGGTGGTAAGATCTTAGATATTTTTAGTTAGGATCTCTCTACTTTTACTTGTCCATTATTTTTAGGCTAGGAGATCTTTCTGGTTGGGCTTGTATTCCCCCCCTTTACTTTTTATAGTACATTTTCATACTATTTTATTCTCTAGAGGTTTTACATGCATGGTTTATTCTCTAATGTTTCATATTTTATTGTTATTCCTATTTACTTATGTATGGTGATGGCTGAGTTTGTGCATACAGGTGTATTAAGAAAAGGCCTCCCATATTCGTTATTCCTTTCAACACTTTTTGTGAGCCCATGGACTATGGAGGAAGTCTTGGGTTTGTTTCATCTTGGCTCTCCACTGACCAGGCTAGTCCCGATGGGTTGGGTCCAGAAAATTCCACTAGGATAATCAAGTCCCAAATTATCCATCGAACATACTCATTGAGGGATCACCAATGATAATCTATTGTTAATTTATTTATTATACTATCTTGTGTATTACTAATAGTTATAAATTGTTTATATTATTAATATAATTATGATTTATATATTAAACTTCTTTTAAGTTTTCATACATGCATCTAAGAAGTTACTTGTAATGTATGACAAATGAATTCATTTTATTCTACCTTCACATTGGATTATATACTTTTAAGAACCTGAATTAGTTAATTAAATATGATTTATAAATATTAGGTGTAAGAGTTATGAAGTAATTGATATATATCTTGAGTAAAGTACCCCTGGATATATGGACTTTGGGTCAGACTACTTACTATATTGGCGACCTTTTCATTATCTACACATTTGAGTGTTGACTATCTGTGGTGCCATGCTTACTCATAAAAAATATTTCTTATCTCATGTAATTATAAACATTTACACAAAAGGGTTTCATGTACATTAAGAATATGATGAAGTTTTATATATAAATATAAATATTTTAATTTAATTTGTTTTAATAACAAAAGTTTGAGTTGTGTAAGGGGTAATATATCAAGATGGTTTGAACAATTTGTTCAGTGGAAGCAATAAGATTCTGAACTAAAAAATTAGATACATGAATACATATAAAGTAAATACATTAGATAAGTTAGTGTGATTAAAATAACCTTTTAAATTCTATGTTTTAGATTCCATCCAATGTGACACTTGTCAAGATCATGATCATCCAATTAGGTTGGTTCATGATAAAGTTGAGTACCCCTAGATTATCATGTGTAATGAAATCAATAAATGGGAGACCCTAATAAGAATACATGCCTATTATTAGAATTTTTTGTGGTTACACTTATCTTACAAACATGGAAAGATAAAATAATAGAGGAATATAGTTGATATTATATTTGTATGATGGATTTGGGAAAAGGGTCTTTCACTCAACTATCCAGGAATAAAATCTGAAAATATTGGATTGATTTCCCACCTAAATGGATAATAAATAATAGGGACACTAAATTAGACTCACTACTTAGTGAATTATGAATCTTGGCCAAATAATGGATATGATTAATTTAAAAGTGGTAACAATTATTATGGGATCCCATTTAATAAAATTATCAATTAAATGTTTGTAAAAATTTATACTCATATGATAAAATATTATGTTATAGATGAGTAAAATCACCATCATAAAAAATTTCTTTGATATAAATCCTTAGAAAGGATAATATTAACATAATAAAATAAAAATACTGGCAATTAAATAAAAGTTATTATGTAGGAGAAATTTTATGTGTTAAAGAAACACCTTCATGAATAAATGAACATTTAAAGTTGTTCAACCGGTGAATTTACATTATTATGAGAATAATATAATGAACCACATGAAGTTTTTAAGGAATTAGAAGATAAATGACTTAATAAACTTATGAATCCACTCATACAATCAATATGACTGTGTGGTCTAATGACTTGGAAAGACTAGAGGTCTCATTTGGGAGTTTTTATAGTTATTGATTTCTTTTTGTTTATATCTATGGAAATGCTCTAAAATGTGAATGGTTTCAAGAAAATTTTACTCAATATTATCAATGTTTTTAGGATAGTTGAATGATTTATGCGATGTATAGGTTTGGGTGTTTTTTACATTACAAGTGGGTAAAATTTCAGTCTGAAAAAAGAAAATTTTATGGGAGAGTAAAAAAATGTTTCATCAAATATCCAATCTAGCATATTGAAACCTAATGTTGTTAGGAAGGAGGAGTAATGTTTCCATATGCTGAGATTTTCTAAATAGATGAAGTGGTTTATGTATATCCATGGAATTTACATTTTAGGTATCAGTATTAGGGATAATCAATTCTTTAGTTTTGAAGGGAATATGATACCAAGTATATATTTTACAAGTCCTATAAATATATAAGAATTCAAAATAAAAAGTTGAATTAACAGTGGTTGTAGCTTATATTGAAATGATAAAGAAAAGGGTTTCTAATTCAAGGAATTGAATGTAATGGAATTTATCAAGCTCAGATAGTTCTAAGTAAAATATTGTGTATATTTTTCTCATTTCTTTTATAGATAAGTGAGGTTTTTTGTTAATAATGAGTTTCTATCAATAATATTAGATACTGAATTCAGTACTCATGTTTTATGATTAATTGAGTTCTATAACCTGATTTGTGAATAAGATGAGAATAAAAATATTTTATCTGGGATACAGCTATCTATCCATTTTTTTTAAAATATAAATAATATATATTCCACCACCACTAATGTAATATATTAGATAATAATTTATTTTAAGACAAATTATCAAGGCACATTCAATACCATATAAGATATGTGTGAAATAGTTTATTTGTTAAATATTTCTTAATAATAGGAAATAAGTGTTATTTACTTACAAAAAATGGTTTATGTGTCTTATAATAATATCCTAAAAAGAATATATTGACTAAGAGGCTAGTGGTAGCATGTTTGGAAGTAGAGAAGTATAATGATAACAAATAAATGATTATTCTAGTTAAAATATAATCTAAATATCATTATATCATAAAGGAGTTTAGGATGTAATGTATATAGATACATTATATTTTAGGGAAATATTTTTATAGAAAGGGATATAAGGATAATGATGATGTACTTTGAAAAAGTTATAAGTAGATAACTAAAGTTATTAACATTATAACATCAGATGTTGTGGAGTTAAATTGTTTTAATATATTCAAGGAATTCAATATTAAGAATATTATTCCTAATTATACCCATTATTAAAACATGATTTATTCTTATATGTGACACATTAATGAGTTTAGTGGGATATTTTTGTATCAGATGGTCCCATAGTGATTTGGAAAAAAATTTATAATGATGTAATGAGTTCAACAAAGTCCCTAAAAGTGATGAAGACATAAGTATGGTATAGTTTTATGTCTTATATGATATGTTATACAAGAACATATTTTTGGTTTTGTTAAGTATTCCTAAAATATTTTAGGACTATATAATGTACTATGTTATACAAAAGGAAATATGAACTTATTAATTTTAAGTATATTCATATACATATATAATGATATATGTATCATGCATGGAAATAATAATTGTCCACTCAATGTTTGAATTTGAGTTATCCCTAACTGATATTCATCAGGGAGCATTATTGGTTTTGATAAAATTTTAAGTTTATCATGGGTACAATTGTTGTATCAAGACATGGAATATTTTTATAAGGAACAAAATTGGTTATTTCCACTGAATAACCCATTTGGTATACCACTTGGAGTGGCATATACTTTGTATTTTCTATACGAGGGGTCTATGGTTTATATTTAGAGTCCCAACTACCTATGGATAGTGATATACCTAGAATAAAAACCTTCAAACTTTGATACATTTCTTACAAAATCATTGAGTTTTATCTAATTAGGGGTTATTGGTTATGTTTATAATCATTTTATCAATTATATAGTAACCAAGATAATATTTATCCTCTCATATAAATTGTAACAAATATGGGAACTCGATTGATATATAATGAGGAAGTTTACGACCATACCTAGATAGTACATTTGATTTATGTATCTATTTAGATGAGGGGAATGTGATGTGATCATCCATAAAGGTAAATTAAACATGTTTTATTAACCATCTTGGCCAAGAAGAAAATATTTTCATAGAGAAGACTCATAAGATCCCACCAAAAGGAAATCACCAAGGTGATATCCATGCTCATCCAAATCCCTTATACAAGGATGTTGTCATTTTATATGAATCAAAATATGATATTGTTTCCCCAAAATCATTTCATCATTAAGGTATTACAATGATATCATTATTTTAGAAGGATATTGAATCTTTTTATACATATTTTATATTTTTGATAGTGGGTATATTTTTAAAATAATGATCCTTCCTCAACGTTTTTTGGAAAAAAATCAAATCTATTAAGTTTTCTTATATTAATATAGTTATTTTTGATTTATATGATGGATTTATCTAATTTTACTCTACAAATTATTATGAAAGACATTGGAAAAGGGGATTTTCGTTCATTCTAGGAAGCATGATTAAATTGTTGATTTTTTTTATTTTCGAAATTAATGTTCAACCCTCTGATTGTATCAATCTCTTTGGTATTTCATGGACATAAAATTATTCTAGTTAATCCAATTTACATTTATTATATCACCATTATTATTTGGTATATTATTAAATTAGACTCGTTGAACTTAAAAATTTATAGGCCCCTGATGGAGAGGATCTATGCTGAAGTTAACCTGATGAAGCCTCTACATTCAGTTATTGTGATTCAAAATGGTGATAATGGTCTTCTAGTTTAACTTTTATGATAATATTTCTGAATATTTATCTTTATGTTTCAAATTAGTTCACTCTAAAAAATCTTTTAATTTATCTTCAATGAGATCGAGAAACATGCCCATGTACCAAAATGATGTTGGATATAATTATTAGAAATATATGAATGAAGTTGTTGTCTCAAATTTGTTTTAGGATGATTACTTATGAAGAAAAAGGACATGATTATTGTGTGGTTTTTATGAATAAAATTACTATAAAAGAATATTGTGAAGGTCGTATAACTTCTAAATTGTGCTCTTTATTTTAAACATTGTGCATTGATTGTTTGAGATCATTTTATTTTGAGATTGTGTAAGATGATTACACTCCATGTGTACATTATACCATTTCTTTATTTAATAATTTTTTAAGGGTAGGGTTTTTACAACCAAGCCTTGTCTTTTACCATTTTCTATCATCCTGGTCAATCTGTAACTATAGAATAAAGAACTTATTGGTTGTATATATGTGATTAACAAACTCTGTGTACCCTAGCTACATGACGTATTAGACCAAGGGATCATATTAGAATTAATTCATCAATATAATGTTGTTGGTGGAAAATAGTATATAGATACATGTGTTTTATAGAGATCACACAAAATCCAATTATATCTTGAGTAGTATAAATGATTATCTAAAGGATAAAATTTTCTAAAATTTGGGGATTCAATTATTCATATTTTTTGTCAAGGATACAGATACCCATGGGGTCCCACTGTGTGTCTGAATAAATGAGGATTGATTCCAATTCATTGATATGATCTAAAACGAGTCTAGATTTTACCCAAAAATACATTTTTATGTGTATCCACAAGGAATTTCATAACATGTAACATAAAGAGAAGTTAATGAAAATTTTATAATTTTTGTAGAAGATATATAAAAGGATTTTTGGATATGATTTAAAAAGTTATTGTATATGATTCAATATAATGGGAAATGACATAAATTCCTTAATACTTTAGTGTAAGTGGGATACTATTTGAGATATTTCTTAAATCTAAATAAATAAATATATATATGATGTATTTATGGTAATATCTTAGTGTACTATAATGATATATCATATTTTATGTTATGTTATATAGAACCGAATCATTTGGTATTTATTGGTATTATTAATATCACATTAATTGATATGTTGATATAATTTACTCCATTTTCATAGATAACATATACATGACAGTTAAATATTAAAATATTATCAACCAAATATTTGTCACATTGGTTATTATTAATTAATTATTTCCAGAAGATGAAATGAATGGAATTTATATTAATGTAAGGAATACTTGAGTGGACATATATAATTTAATCCTTCATTATAACATTTGATTAAACACTATAATTTCTCAGTAATTTCCCACGTGCTTATATAAATAGGTATTCCCATTGTGAGTAGGTGTGTGATACTCTCTCATGTGTTCGACCAAACCTCTCCCAACCAAATATCTCTCTCCCTCCTCCTTAGAACAACGAGGTGCTAGAACATAATAGGGATAAGGGGAATTTCACCTAAACATCAATTGATTTAGCTATCCCATAGATACACCACGGAGGAGGGAAAAAATATTTAATAATAATTTTATGTTTTCCATTAAGGTGACTTACATCCAATTCATCAAAAAAATTCATATCAACTGAGATCAACTTATTAAAACAACTCTTATTCAACTACCCAAAACTTTTCGTAGAACCTTTGTATCATAAGTTTCTATCTATATGCTCAATAATTTTTTTAAAATATTTCATGAAATTCACTAAGTCACATTTGAATTCATAATTTTTTCTTTTAAAACACTACCTATAAATATATGCCCCATATAAATAAGAGATATATTCCCCATTAGGATAAAAATATATATTTTTATTTTGAACCTATATTTTTTTCTACCATTTTTCAACAGTCCCTCTTAGGTAGACAAAGGAAATATAGTAAGGGATAAAAAATAATCTGATTTATTTTGTTATACCCCTTTGGCAGTAATTATCGGAAGAAAATTTGAGATAGTGGATAGGATCACCATACCTTATCCTTCGATGAGTGAAAGTTTATATTTCATCTTCAACCTTCATGGCTTGATATTCACATCCCACATTGACTAAAAACACTTTTTTTAGACAAAATATTCTTTAACTACCATATCAAAGTTGAAGAACCTGACTTCTTGTTAACTTTATAAATGTGATATTCTAGAGAATCCTTCACTTCAACTAATTTTTCAGAACATTGATATTGTTTTCCTTAAATAGAATCAACTTATTCAACCATATTTATTTCATATATTTTCCTTGAGAATCCTTATTATTGAGTAGATTTTTTCCACCCATTTTGGAGTCAAAAATCACTTATGTCTTCTTCACATCTACATTTTTTCTTCTTGCAAGGAAACCTCTTATCCACAACATTATTTCTATTATCTATTTTTTGTAATCCCATTAGCTAAACATATTAAATCTACTAATCCAGTAAGACTATGATATAATCTTCAATGATATTAACCTATTGGATACATCTTCCACCTACATTATTCAAATCATTAAAATGGTTCTTCAACTCCACACTTTTCAATTGAATAACATCACACATGACTTTTTTTACAAGGTTTATACACCCCTACATATGGGACTTATAAGTCTATTAATGGACTAAAATTTTATTTCTATAATCCAAAAAAATTCATCATAATCTCTTAGCCCACAAAAAACCTAATGTGACAATAAAATTCACTTTTCATCTCGAACCACCACTCTACCAGCGATAGTACTATTCTAAAATTCATTATGTTGGATGTTTCTTTGGTTTCCATTTAATGAATAATACTTTGGTAATATCTAAAAATTATCTATTTTATGGTAAAAATTTATCCTAATATTTTATCTTCACATATAATAGTATATTTTCATTTTAATTTGAACTATATTGAAGAAACCAGAATCTTTAATAGACTTATCTTCTATGATTTTCTTCACTCATATCATATTATTATGGATTTAAGAATCCATATAATGAATCCATGATAATTAAAAATAATTTTTTGATATCCTTATTGAATAAAACAATATTCAAGTCTCACTTCATCCAGAACACACTTTTCTTACTTTGACCTATCAACCACCTCATGCATGCAATTAGACTGATCATATTTGAAAGTTTTGTTACAGTTTTGTTTCTTATAAAATCCCATTTCTAGAGAATTATGTTATTTATAACATGAAAGAATCTTATCTTTCAAAACTTCAAATTTATTATTCTCTATGGTTTGTATGTCTCTTACTTTCAAAATAATTATGATAAACTCAACTAATTTGTTTTTGAATTTTCTTTATCCAATTATAACATATTTGATTCATTCTTCAAGAAGGATTTACTCCCTAAATACTTAATCACATATGATGTGATTAGGATATATCATACTACACTATTAGGATAAATCATATGCTATGATTCACTCAAATATCCTATGACTAATATGGGTATTTAAAATTTAACGGTTAACATTCATATTATCTCCTACCTTGGATATCATTATTATTGGGGTTTCCAGTTAGTATTCATATGATATGTTACTAAATGAATCATTACAACAATAATTTAAAAAGGTTGTAAATATCATTATCTACTCATGAATTTTTGAAAAGCATGAGTATGTATATGTAGTGACTCCAGAGTTCTCTAGATTCCTTCTTATAGAGGCAATACCAGAAATATACTAGTTTTATTTTGAGGTACAAATGATTTAATTTTTATTCTAAACCTTTTTTATCTAAATAGAAGTGACTAATGGGGTTTTGGATGTTCTGGGATCAGTAATGCATACTTTGGGACCTGGGATATGAACTTTCAAAGAAACATAGTTAGGCACACAATTAGCACTAGGTTAGTTATAACTGTGCAACTCAATCATGTAGCCATGAGAGGGTAAAGCATGTGTTTTCAAACATTGAAATAGGGGATATAAAGAGAAGAAAACCCAACATTTTATTTTATGTGCACCACACTTAGTTTGAGTACAGTTTGTCTAATAGTGTGCCTAAACCATGTGAAGTGAAGGCTCATTAAAACCTTCCATTGCATGATTAGTACACTGTTCGGCCAACCAATCATCCAAATTGTGTGCCGCTTTAAAATACTGGAATATGACTATTTTCAATCATTACCCATAAATATGTGTTTCCTTCTTATTCTACCCATTATTTCCCAACAATACCATGGTGGATCTATCATTCTTCCCTATTCTAGGATATCATGTCTATCCTCTATCCAAACTTTGATTTGATCCTTTTCGATCACATTGGATCCACCTCGATAAGTATACCACTCATCTTACTTCTTTTTTAATTTATATTCCTACATTTGGTGTGATATTCATTCAAGATAATATAAACTATTTTATGGTTTTTTTGGTTTTCCATTTTCTCTCATTCCATCCAAAATCTAAGGATAATTCCCGATGATGACTCTACCATAGTCCTGAGGTAGGTGGTGTAAGAATTTTATACCATGGTCTCTCCATTTTTAAATTGTTCTATTATGTCTCACACTATACTTTCTATGTGTATCCTCTAAAAAATTTATTAAATTAATTATATTCATATACCTTAAACATTAGGTATTATAAGGCACTTAGAATTCATTTTTAGGTTAATAAAATAAACCAAAACCAAACCATTGGGAGTGTTTCAATAAATTACCCTAAAAAAAGTTTTTTCAATTCTAAAACCAAACCCCTCTTAGGGAGTGTTTGGTTTGTATTTAGTGAAACCCGTTATTTTCTATATCCAAACCACCCCATAGGTGTGTTGAGTTATCAAATAATGAAAAGATTTGATCTAATAAATTATTAATTGGTTTTAATTACATAACCTGAACTTGTGATTATTTTATCACTTATGATTTTGTTATAGGTTATGAGAATTGTTCACACCATTATAGGTGTGGTATGCCTGGAGTAAGACATGGATTTCCATGTGAGAATTTCTTGAGTGAACTCAAACGATTCCACCCAAGTCATTTATGTGAATTCCTAGTGGTACACCCACTTAGATTTGGTCTATTTATTACATGAAAAACACCTCAACTTGAGGTATTAGTATTTGTAAGGATTCTATATAAAATTAAAACACTAGAGATTATCTCCTAAGGTTTGGAACAATTTCTTAAGACACACAATTCCATGGGTCATACCCCTGGATTCTAATCATGGCTTATCTGACTGGTAATGATAGTTTTCCTTGGTTTAGATAGAATCTCTTAAGAGTGAAATTCCCAGGGTTCACCCCTTGGATTTTACTCAAACAATATTTCCAAAGCTCACATCAAGATCTCCATGATCCGGATTGACTTCTAAAAGTTATGATTTAACAGTTCTTCCATGGATTCAAAATGGGTGTGTTTTGTGGGAATTCCTAAAAATATTATATGAATTTCTAAAAGTTATTATCACATGGATTCTTTGGTTATATGCCTAAAGTACCTTGACTATTTACAATTTTCATTTTTAGAGGAACTTTTCTTTGGCCGAAGTAGATATATTTGGCCAATAATTCTTAGTGGAGCCCAGTCTCGACATGGTTTCTAATTTTTTACCACGTAAATTTTTATTAATAATTGAAACTTGTTACAATTTATAATCATATACTGGATCTTCATTATACACTGTTGGTAGTGGACTAATAATTTTTACTCCCACACTTTTTGGGCTTCTATTTGGTACCTATGTAGGCTTCCTGGATGCAGGAAACGGAAAAGGTATGCACTCGGTTATGGACACTTGATTTTGTTATAGATCAGGGTATGGGGATTCCAATTATAATTTAAATAGTGTTTAACTCTATAAATTGGAGTTAAAACACCATATAAATGAACCTTCATGATTAAAACATGGGATCATGTCTTATAACCTCACACTAGATATTTGTAGTTGGATAGCATGTATTTAGTATTTAGGACTTAATTATATCCTTTATTTCAAAATTGTAATCCTTTTCACTTCATATATTTTATGATTAATGTTCCTGGAATTTTAGATATATGAATTCATGATGGACTCGGGTTGAAGGCTAAGAATGTGGTGACAACGATGCTCTTGGGGTTTTGGGACCTGACCCACCAATAGTACCACTAGTAGTTCCACATGTGGAACCTCCAATTATACCACATTTCTTTATTGTATTTTGAATTTATTCTCTTTTTTGAGAGGGTTTATTATTCATGGTATAGTAAATGGATGGAGTTCCACAGGCTACACTGACCATGTATGAGTTTATGAGGGATTATCAATAGTAACACCCACATATTTTATCAGAAGAAGGTGGTCTCCAGGAAGTAGAAACATAGTTTTAGGATATTCATATGATCTTAGACAACCTGAATACTCTTCAAGAGATAAGGTTGAAACTAAAAGCATACATTCTTTTGTGATCTTTCAAGTGATGGTGTGATCTTTTCAACCAAGTAGATTAGCACTAGGGTATAGTTTGTAGATATTTCTAGACCTGTTCCTATGAATACATTTTCATAGAGACATTGAGAGTTGATAAATCTAGGTATTTCATGAATATAGATTAGTAAACATTGTATCCCATGGAATACTAAATTCAATTTATGGTTCTCCAGTGATAAACACCCACAATTTTTGGTTATGAGCTATCCCAAGAGAGATGTTTTGAAGATACAATTAGATATACCATATGATCTCAAGTGAATTTTTTCCAGCTATCTACCATCTCATAAATTGTAAACATAGACCTTATATTCCAGAATAATATGGGGGAAGTTGAAGGTGCATGGTATGCTAGATCAGTAGCTAGATAGGGAAGTGGTTCTTCTAGTGGAAAAGAATGTCGCTTTGAGGTTTCTCATCAGGTAAGTTATAGTCAATGTATCTCCACTAGTAATTATGTGGAATTCCATTAGTAAAAAAATGCAAGGTCCCATGAATCCTTAGTGTGATAGGGAACCAATATAGTGTTGATCCTTTGAAAAAATGTGACATCATCATCGATTCTTCCTAACCTTTTCACTAATGCCTAGTAAGAGAGGATCTTCACTAGATCTAGGTTCTAGAGTAGGATAACTAGCTCCATGCAAGGCAGGAAGCTGGAGTACCATTGGATGATCAAGATGAGGTATCTATCATGGTGAATGATTAAATACTCTCAATTAGTAGTACCAATAGATTCAAAATACACAGGGTGGTGAGATTGTGTCTTAGGGCCATGGGTCTAGTCAGTTACATGTAGTACATTATACACATGAGGATCATAGTATCAGTACATTTATGGTTCAAAGTTTGAGCATAGTAGCCTTGAATTTAGTATCTTATTTATTAGATAATGGTGATTCAAACTTGTTATTTTATGTGTCTTTAATAGAGAGTCTTCAAATTGAAATTGAATACTTTTTTCGGGGTAATGTATCACTATACTCCATTTGATGTATGGTTAGAAAGTGTGCACCATTGCAAGGTGTTTCCCCTTAAAATAATAAATTACCATTTCCTAAATAACCTTTTCATCCTTGCGAGGAAATTATTTTGAATATTTCTTGGGAGGATCGGTCAGTACCTTATCAGGACCATATTATTTTTTATCACTTAAGGGTGTCCTTCACATCACCTAAGGGTGGTAAATATTCTCACAATGGATAATAAAATGTCCAAGAAATAAGAGATATATCTGAGTGACATGTATAGGTATAGTGTCAGACTCTTTATTAATGATCGAGAAGTAGGATAATCTATCTTTCTTCTAGTGGTGGATTTATTCAGGGATGTTTCCCATAATAAAATTTCTTGGTTACCTCTTGAGAGTGGTATAATATACCCTTGAACTTGTTCTCAAAGTCGAACCAGTGTGTATTTCTCAATAAAGGAGGTATTCTACAAATATTTAGAAACTCATGTAGTATCTTGTTGAAATGGAAGCCAACAATTTAATCTGAAATAATAGTTATCCTTTAGGTTCAAATGTGCTTTTCTCCGAAAAGGTGGATAATACACTAAGGATGTGTGTATATTATTAATGGTTGAATTAATTTATAGTAAATAAATGGTATGAAATACCTCGTATATAAAATCAATTTTATTATATATAGGTAGCCACAGACTCCTCAAAAATTGGTTTGAGATCGGGCTATCATCTGATGAGATTCAGACCCCTGGATATATCATGTACCAATTTCTTAAGCAGGCCTAACCTATATTAATATATTATTATGTCATTCATTTTAAAAAACATCCCTTATTCCTTTATGGCCTTGATAAATAGAGTTTTACCCCCATACTTAGATGCCAATATGGTATTTTTGATGACATCTTAGTATACTCTAAGACTTGAAAAAATAATGATTAACACCATTAAGTCATACTAAGTAAACTAATAGAGCATAAATTATATTCGAAATTCACCAAAATCCAATTTTTCATTGACAAAGTTCACTTCCTAGGTCACATTAGATATGAAGTAAGGGTGTGTGTAGATCCAAAGACGGTGAGATTTTTTGTATCTTAGGAGTATCCCAAGAACATCTTTGGTATATATATATTTTTTGGGCTGTCTAGTTATTGTCGATATTTCTTACAAAACATATCACACCATAAAGAAACACTTATAGTATTGACCAAGAAATTTGTAATGTTTTATTAGTTTGAATATTGTGATATGTCCTATCAAGAGTTAAAAGGAAGACCAACATCAGCCCAATCCAAAATCTACCTAATCTTGGAAGTGGATACACAATTTATTATGATGAATCAGGCATCAGGTTGGTATATATTTTTATGCAAGGGGAATGATCCTTATCACATAAGACATTTAAGTTGAGACCTTATGAGAATAATTACCTAACATACAACATTACTTTAGAAGTTATTTTTCATTATTTACATTGTTATAGACATTGCATGTTGGGGGAATAGTTCAAGGTAAATAGTGAGAATAAAAGACTCAAATAAATATTCTATCCACATGAATTGAACTTCCAACAGTGAAGATGGATCAAATAAATTTAGTATTTTGATTTTTATGTTGATTACTTACCGTCTAAAGGAAAGGTACTTACAGAAACTTTGCGCCAAAAAAATAGACTCAAGCTGTTCTAGAAACCAATAGTGAATGGAAATTGATTTATCTTGTTTATGAAATGCATTTGTAAGTTCATGAGTTTCATGAGTACCATTTTCTCATAGATTTAATTGTATTAATTTCACGTCTGTATCAAGTAAAAAAGTGGAATCTTCCAAATACCGAAGGCTTTATCATTTCAGAAAATGTTTGAGGTGTGGAGTCACCACTTGGTTTGGTTTTTGATGAGGATTAGATCCTAGATATTCATGGGTGTGTCTGGGAACCTGCAGAGACATCATATGAGTTTATGAAAGAATACCATGCTTCCTAGTGGTTAGTATATCCCAGAATCACTAAGAGGTACCTTGACTTATGCCTCCTGTATTGGTGGTCTGGGATGAAAATGAATACTGCCGGCATTATTACTCAGTGTTTCACCTATTATAAGGTGAAGGTGGAACACCGACAACTTGAAGGTCTATTATAGCCATTATCAATTTTAGAGTGGAAATTGGATGACATAAATTTTTATTTTTTGATAATATTGTCAGAATCCCCCATAGGATGTGATTTTGAATGGGCGATCATGGATTAGAAGATGAAGGCCACCCACTTCTTACCCATTAGGGAGACCTTACCAATAGAAGAACATGGGAGACTTAATATCCAATATATCATTCAAAATAATGGTATTCCATGTATCATAATATTGTATAGGGATAGTAATTTCACTTATTTATTCTGTAAGATGTTAGATAAGGGTCTAGGTTCATAGTAGATCTTGAGTAAAACATATCACCCAAAAAACTATCAGTTTGAGTGCACTATATAGGTTTTGGAGGACATGATTCAAGTGTGTGTCCTTGATTTTGGAGAATCTAGGAAAATGAACATGTTTCTTTCTACGTTTTTATATATTAACAGTTTCTATATGAATAAACAAATGGATTTATATGATTCTCTCTATGGAAGGCCATGTAATTTGAATATGTTCTTGTTATAGGCACGGGAGGCAGTGCTCTGTGGACCCCATCTCGTTCAGGATACATAATAATAGGCACAAATAATCTGAAATAGTATGTATATGAATTAGTCTAGGTAGAAGTCATATGTCTATTTTTGTCTCCTACCACTAGAGTTTAAGGTATGGGATCATGTCATCTGGCCCATTTTGTCTAGATTGTGTCAACAAAAGACTCGATGACAAAGTAAGTATTCACCTCTATTTTTAAGGACTATTGATATTTTGGAGAGAGTAGGGATGATATTATATTATATATCTACTCCTATAAGTTACAAAAATATGATTTTTTTTTTAAATTTCTTAGTTTTGAAATTATTATTCTGACCCATTAGATGTCCTTGATTGTGAGGAAGTTTCGTTGGAGGTTGATGATTCTTTTGGGGAGTATCCAATTCGTATCATCGATCATAACATGAAATATATTCAATGATGGAAAATCCAAATAGTTCATGTGATATAGTATCACAAATGTGTATCAGATGAAATTAGGGAGAGAGAGACTGATAAACATTCACATTGGATGGAGTTACTATTAGATGCATCATAACCACCCTTAAAAGGAAACTTGTGGATAAATGTTTTTGAGGAAGGGAGTTTGTAGGATATTGGATTTACTTTGAGGTACAAATCCTTTAATTTATAATCTAAAAAATTTATTTAATCAAAATATAAGTGTCCAATGGGGTCTTGGAGGTTTTGTGAGCATTCAGTATTAGTTTAATTTCCAAGGAAAGGGTTTTTAAGGAAACCGGGTAAGATACATTGTTAGCGCATGGTTAACTCTAACAATGCACCTCAACCATATAGAACTGAGAAGGTGAAGCATAGTTTGTTGAACTGTGCAAAGGAGACTTCAAAACATTGAAAAACCTATAATTTATTGTAGGTGTACCACACATGACTTTTCTAAACATACACCTAAACCATGTGATGTGTGGGATTATTGACAGTGGGCATCACACAATTGGTGAACAATTTGCCCAACCATGCAACAAAACCTTTAACCCCATTAAAATGTTGTAAAAAGGCTATTTATCCCACCTAAAACATAATCATATTTTTCTATTTATTATCACCAATATTTCATAGCATCCCTATGGGACATCTACCATTCTTCCATCTTATAGGATTTGGCATATCTCCTCTATCTAAACTCTGCTTCAATCATTGTCAGTCATGTTGGATCCCCTCAATAAGTCCTTAATTCCTTTTTCTTCTTTTCTTAATTTCTATTCCCATCTTTGTTGATATATTCATGCTATATAATATAATATTTTCCATGATTTTGACTGATTTTCCATTTTCCCTAGTTCAAACCCAAATTTAATGTTGATATTAGATGATGAGTATACCATAGGGAAAAGGTGTGTGGTTTATCAACTTTACATTAAGGTATCACAATTTATAAATTGTTCTATTGTGTTGTATGTCAGTCTTTATACTCTTTTCCTATGAAAATTTTATTCAATTAATTAGATAAGTATAACTTTATTGTGAGGCATTAAAAGACCCTTAGACACAATTAGAGTATGATAAAATCACCCCAAACGATCCCTTTATGATTGTTTGACTAAATTTACTTGAAAACAACACATAAATGCTAAACTAAAACCCCTTCTAATGGTTGGTTTTGATTGAACTTAGTGAAACTCATTATTTAGTGTATCTAAAAAACTCCTTAGGTGTGTTGGTTTGTCACATAAATAAATGATGGGATTTAATAAATTATATAATTTCCTTAAATCCTTACATGGACCTTGTGACTATTGTATCACTATGATTTGGTTTTTGGTTATGATAATTGTTCACCCCATTAATGTTGTGGCGTTGCTTGAGTAATCCTTGGAGTTTTTTGTTGGAATTCATCGATTGAACTCAAAGGATCACAATCTATTCATTGATGAGAATGCCAAGTGGTACACTCACATGGATTCAGTCTTTGTATTATTTGATGAATGACTGGGATTGATTTCATAGGATTCTTATACATTCTCTAGAAAATATAGAACATTGGGATTATCTCCTTAGGTATAGCTTGATATCTTCAAACACAAAATGTATCAGGTTATCCCCTTTTTTTATAATCACAAACTACTCAACTCACAAAGATAATTTTTCATGGTTCAGTTAGAAACACATTTTAGTGTCATGCCATGATTTTAACCATTAGACTGCACTCAAACCAAATGAACAAACCTCATGAATTGATTACTGTGAGCTTTATTGTCTTCCAAAAAGTCAGGATTCCATGGTTCTTATTTGGATTCGAAATGAGTGTGTTGTGTGGGAATTCATAAACCCATTTCATGGATTCCTTGGAGTTATTATCACATGGAAACTTAGGATATGTTCCCAAGGTACGTTGAATATTTATAAATTACATCTTCAGATACATCCAACTTAGGCAGAAGTAAGTATAGTTGGTTGGGAATCCATAGAGAATCTAGAGCTCATCATGGTTTATAATTTATTTACCATTTAATTTTTATTCATAATTGAATGATGTTATAGTTTATAATAAAAAAAAGATTTTAATTATACACCATTGGTGGTGGACTATTGAGAATCAGTCAGACCTAATTTAAGCCAGCATTTGGTAATTGAATAGACTTCTTGGGTGTAATAAAGGAAAAAAGGAAGCACCAAACTATGGATGATTAATTTTTTTCCAGATCGAGGTATGTGAGTAGAGAACCGAGCCAATGTTTGGGATAGTCATGGAATTTATGTCTTTTAGTATTTTTTTATATTTCATTATGACCTGTACTATTTTATGCCTACTATCATGATTCTCTTTCTCTCAATTTTTTTATAGACATGAAATCTTCTATACATGATATTGTTTACTACCTTGTATCTTTTATTATTTTCTTGATGGTTTAAATCCACAACCCTATTATTTTATATTAAATTATAATTATTTACCACTAAAATTACCTTTTATAAAGAGGGTATAGTCTCCCCACCAGACCACTATACATCCTCACCGCTTTCCTATAGACTCTAGTATATGGGGAGGTGATCTTGAAGTCATATGGCCCCCAGAATTTGTTACTTATGAGTGAAATGGGCCCAGTACATCACAATACTCATACAATGGGTGTGGTTGTTCATGTGAATACATGGAAACATCTCTATCCCTTACAATAGATATCATCCCCTAGACGATTTACCACAGAAGGAACTAGTTTTCCATAGTGAGGAACAAACTCCCATTAATCATATGGGTGATTTAGTATCAACCCATGGACACACCATGCAAGGATGACTCCTTTTATTACAACTAAGTGATATTCATCAACAAAAAATGATGAATTCAATAGTTGTGGATCAAATAGTTGAAGGTATACATAAGGGTTATTCATTTTATACAACATCATGGTTTCAAGTATTCTATCATTTTTTATTATAGTTAATGGTTTTTTATGCTAACTTTTATAGTTTTTATATGATCCCTTGAAACCAAATAGTGGTATCTTAGAATCCCCATGCATTTTGATAAATGAAATCATAATTTTAAAATTAAACAACATGAATAGTAGTTGTCCATATGATATAAGATATTGTAGTTCATGATTCGATCAATTTCAAATAATATTCAGAATCTTTACCATAATCTTAGGTGAATTATATTGATTTTAAAATTTCAATGTTTCTGACATGGTTCATAATAAGATATAAATTAATTAGTCAGAATTTTTTATATGATAGGAAACATAAATCATCATATCTCTTTTATGGTATAATAGATATCATAAAAATTGAATCCCAAAAAATAATGGATTTAATTCTACAGAGAATCCATATTATATTCCACAACTAATATTGTACCATATTTATTTATCATACATAGATCCCTTATAATTTTCTCAATCACACGTGGCCAATATCATTTACAAGTTTTTCTTCACCCTACAATTGGAAATTTTAGATAAACTATATTTCAGTTATACATGATCCATTCTCACACGCCTTATACAAGTTGTTGAAGCATGGTATAATCTCACATGAGTTCCTATTTCCCCTTAAATAAAATTTCCATATATTTCAGAATTAAACATAAAATACATGGGATTATTTTAATGCAACCCTAATATGTTTGATTAATTAAAAAACAACACCTATTTTAATGATACATGAGACCTGAATTCATTATGTTAATCTCACATTGATGTTTATTTAATTTCAAACAATGAGGAAACCCAATCATAATATACATAAATATTACATAATACTAGATGAATAATATATAAATATCATAAATATAGACACCCGAGGGCTATAAAGGGTTAGTGTATTTAGAGGCATGATAAAAAATCAACTTATTTATTAAAAGATATTTAATATCTCCCACAAAGTTCTTCATTTTAGTACCCTTCTATACATATCGTAAAAATAACCTTCCATCAAAACTTAAGGAAGGAAAACATAAGAATGGTTGATCTTAGATGCTCTGTTTGGTTAATCATGGGAGATATCAATAATAAAAGAATAATATGGTCATCATAGTATAAAAATAATAATCAAGTGATTGTTTTCATCATACAATATCAATACTTATAAAATAGTATATCATAAATGTCAAAATCAATTCATATCTAGAAGTATTATTAATAATGGAATTAAAGAAGAAGAATCAGTCATGTGTCATAACAAGTTCATGTGGTAAATTAATAATTGGAAATCATAATTTGGTGAACATATCTTTTCGCAATAATATCCATGCATAATTATGTCAGTATATCTAGATGAAGTCATACTGACACATAAAAATGTCAACATTACTATTCAAAATCTAGTCTAAACATATTCTTGTAAGCATATCTAGTAGGAATCTTAGTCATGATTAAAAATGTGAACATAGTTATTCAAAATCATGTACATGATTATCATAATTATATAATGAGATATCTTTATCACAAAACCCATTACATTGGAGGGTTATAAAGGACCCAACCAGTAAATAATCATAATCCATTCATATGTATGCCACAAGATCATGAAGACATTCACCATTTTGTTATAGCTTAACACCTCGAAAAGAAAATGGGATTCATCCTGATTTCATCAATATAATCAATAGAAATACATATAAATAGTAATTATGGTATTGTTTGATAAATTTCTTAAATTAGTCATAAGTAACATCAAAGGATTTTTTTCATAGTTCAAAATACCTTTAAAAGATTACTAAAACATTTCTTAAGGAAAAGATATTGTCTATTATGAAATCACTAATTTAAAATAAAAAAATTATCTAACCTTAAAAAGATGTTTTAATTGAATAGAATCATGTAATATTAAAAATTAGTCCTCAAATAAAATAGTATTCATGATAGTAAGAGAATCTATTCATGAGGTATATATTAAAACAAGTATACCATTCACAATTTTCGTAAACAATACCTTGTTTGAAAAATGAAAAGAAGCTTAATTTTAAAAAAATTAATAAAAAAAATAAATATGGATAAAAATTAATTTAATAAATCATTTTATAATAGTAATATAAATATTTAAAAAAAATTTAAAGAAAATATGGGTATTGATGGAAAATTTTATCGACCAAAGAGGAAATAATGACGGTTTTTCTTAAAAACATTTTCTAAGTACTTTTAATTACCAAAGGGAAGAAAATTTAAATATTAATTTAAAATTCATGGAATTACCAGAGGAACATAAAAATTTATTTTTATTAAGGGATAATAACCATATAATTTATCTAATTTTTTTCATAGACAATCCCAAAAAAGGTGATTGTAATATAACCCCTACCCCAAGTCTCCTCCTACGTCATATTCATTCAAACATCCTATATAATATAATTTGATTTCTTATAATATATTATAGAATAATATTCATATATAACGTTATATTTATTAATTATTCGTCATTTTTATTTTTACATTTATTAATAATTGCATCATTAAAAACATTATTAAGGTAAAAACTTGTATGTTTTCCATGTATGTTTCAGTACGATAGTTTGAGTACTTGAACATTTGTCATATTTTAGTCATATATAAAATATTAATCATGAAATAATTATCATATTTATTAATTATATAGTATTTTATTACCATTCATATAAATATGCTATGAAAAATGAATTACATAACTTTGTGGAGATAGTAGTTCGTACATACACACATGTAATGTTTTCACGTTTTGATGGATGGAATGAAATAATGGTAAATTATAAATAACAATTACAAAAAAATTTAAATCCTAAATATTATAATATATCCAATAAATCTATCATTATTACCTTCCATTTAAATAGGAAATGAAAAACAAATCACATCACTTCATGGAGGTGGTAGTCCACAAGTACGCATGAGTGTCACTTATCATTTTCCAACAGATAAGAATGTAAGATGGTAGATAAAATATTATAATTATTGGATCATAATTATGTCAGAAATATCGTATATAAATACTAAATTTATAATAATAACCAATCATGAAATATGATGATGTGAAATGAATCTTATCGCTACATGGAGGCGGTAGTCTACACATACACATAGGTGATAATTTCATTTCCCATTTGATAGAAAGATGGAAAAAATGGTTCTTAAATAATCATAATGAAATATTAGTATATTTACTATACTCTATTAATTATTTTAGTATGGATAAAACAAATTTATAATATGTAGAAGAATAATGAAATCTATAAAAGATCAGTAAGAACATATACATATTCTTTGAGAAATCTCTTCTGAATATCTTCTTAAGGACCATTGGATTGGTACTAAGAACAGTAGAAAATTTATAGGTAATATTATAATATATTTTGGTAGGTTTTGGTCTAGATAATTGGTTAAATTGGTGATGATAAGAAATTATAGGTTGTTCCCTTTTATAAATGAGAGGAGTGGTACATTTGTAATTATTAAGAATATCACAATAAGTTAAAGTCAAACTCATGGGAAAGTGGATCAAAATAGGATAAATTTAAAATTTAATATGATATAGGTTTTAAATAAATTTATTAAATGGTATTTAAACATGTTTTCATGAAATTTCAACCCTTATTTATTTAGTTTAATCCCTCCTTAATGACTTTTGACCATTACTATAACAATAATTTTTTGCCTCAGTTACAATTCATAAGGAAACAAATAACCATAAATTATTAAATAATATTATTTATGATGATTAAAAATATTGAATACATTTTTCAGTATCAAATTTATATAAGTGATAGAAATTAAATTTAAAATAAGCATGTAAATGACAACGAAACTAGTTTTAGCAAAATGTATTTTTTTTATAAAACTGAGTTTACCTTCATTCCATGCCATGTAAAAACATGTAAATGAATATTAAAATATTTTATTTAACATAGTATATATTCATTTAATTAAATTTATCAATTAATAGTGATTAATTAAATTTATTATTATAAAAACGCATTGAGCACCTAAAAACCATATTTTTATCACAAAATAAATATTTTTTACATTTGAATATGTTTTTTTTTCATTTTTAACCAATTGATAACAAATGAATTCATTTCATGAATACTAAAAAATATTATTATTTATTTATTATAATGAATACCCATAAATCCAATGTATTTGGGATAAAATCATATTATATATTAATAAATCAATAGTATATCATGGTTTGTTTAAACTCAGTATTGTGTGTCAAAAATGCAATAAAATAAGTTATTTTTTAAAGAGAAATATATCATAAAATCTCAGGGTTTAAAATTTTAAATCCCTTAAAAGTATTTAACAATAAAAATTCCATCACTCCTATACAAACAACCAAGGATAATTCTTCCTCATCATAACCTTGGGTTCCCATATATCTTTTTCAAATTTATAGTTTATCCAAAAAATATTAACAAGGAAAGTGGACTTGTTTTTCATCGCGTTCTCTCTTTGATTTTGAATCTCCACTTTTTTTTATTCTTAAAAGAGAATATTATCTAGTGGCAGTACCTCTAATTTCATTACATGTGAATGATTAGGTATATACTTCCTAAAGAGAGATATATGGAACACATCATTAACTTGAGAGAGATCTGGTCAAAGTTCCAAGTTGTAAGAAAATTTCCCAATATGATCAATAATTTAAAAGTGAATGAATTATATAGGGATTAGATTTCAATTATTTCCAAATATAATAACGTTATTCTAAGAATATATTCATAGGAATACCTTATCATTAACTTTAAAGTATTGGTCTCACAGACATTTGTCAAAATAAATTTTCTTTCAACTAGGAGTTGATGTGCTGAAAAATGGCCATAAAATTTTATATTTTTTACTCTGATATCTTAGGTCTTAATATCTTTAATTTACCAAATTAATCCCATCACATTGGATTTATTCACTTCCTACCATAACATGATTCATAAAGTTCCATATTAATGCTCTATTAAATGATACTATTGTAAGGAAATTGCACCAAAGGAATTTGTTGATCACAAAAACCTTAGAAATCCATAGAATATGATCTCATCATATCAATTAGGGTTGGAATTATCCTGTCAAACTGACCATATTTCTTAGTTTGATATGTAGTTCTAAAATTCAACTCCTTATTCAAAGCTTTCTGAACACTTCTCCAAAACCATGAGGAAAACCACCGATCCCAATTAGATATAATAGAATTAGGTACTCCAAAAAATATTAAAACTTCTTTAACAATATTCCTGTAAATTTTATCAAGATATAAATATTATACTATTTCAATTAAATGTGATAACATTGTAAGGTAATCAACTAAAACCCAAATAGAATTGTTCCCTTCATATATTTGGGGGAATATGATGATAAAATCCATGGTAATTTTAGTGGAAATTTATTTTACTATTGTTAATGACCTTAGATTAGAAATATGTGATCATGGTTGATTTTGGAACATGGGGTTTACCCTAGGAAAAAACTAATGTTGGTCTACATCGAATATCCAATGGAAGAAGTCATTGGAAGGAGCGTTGAATAAAAATATATAAATAAAATAGTTATTTTATTAAATGACCTAACCTAGAGAAACAAATTTAAGTAACCAATCATAAAAAATCATTAGGGTTAGATGTATGATCCAGGTTGGATTTGAGATGAGGTTTGGACTGTTCTTTATTGGTGGTCGCATCAGAGGATGACATGTGATCAAATCATGGTGGATAGGGAGGTAGTGAACAAAATGGGACTTATCATTCACTGGTGAATGTAGTATTCACAAAATTAAGATCCATAATAATGGTAGAACTCATCAATTATGGTTTCTTACCATTTTGAATATATTTTTGAAGCATGGATTTGACCTTCTTTATTTGATCTATAATTAATCACCCTTTGCATAAGCCCATTTTAATAAATTGAATTATTGATTTCAATATATTTATCATTACATGATATCTCCTTGGATATCCCATTTACATGACTGTTGGATGAGATCTCTTGGCCAATGAAGTTTACACCTTTGTTCTAATTTTATTCCCTGATCCGTTCTTCATTTTATTCATCCTTGGACTATGGGGTCCTGATTCGACATTACTGTGACATGTTCGAGCATGATCAAAACCTCAGATTCATGGTGTTTGTGTTCAAGATGAATGAATTGGTGTTTCATGGATGTATCTGGATAGAATAGAGGTGATAATTCATAGATCTAGGATCCATAAATGAGGATGGGTTATAGTAAGTTCATGGAATACATGTAAGCTTTAAAAATTATCATATTCTATTTTCCGGCAATCAGAGGTGGGAAAATAATGGATAAAAGTGTGTTTATTCGATATCAGGTTGTCGACTAGTGAGATTTGTGGCAATGGAAGTGGTTCAAGAATCTGTACAAAGAATTTATGGATTCTATGTAAAACATGAGTATACTCTATATAGTATTGAAAACACAAGATGTGTACTTCATTGGCCATGGTGACTAGGGTTTTCAGCTTAATTATAGATCACACGCAATGTGGAAAAACCCATAATCCATGTGACCCTACCCAAGTAGCCAAGATTTTTTTCTAGCTACACATTCCTAAACCCCATGTGGTCAGAATATCCATGCACTCTGGGAGTACACATGAATGGTTCAATACCTAGGTATGTACAGGTACATGTCCAAGTACATGACCATGTACACGGGCATGATCTTATGTACATGATAAAAACTGGGGGCACACTGATAAGCCTCGAGTTGCCGACGTATACCACGTACAACCTACACATTTCATGTATGATGACATGGATTTTATTCCACGTATATAGGATAACATGGCTAGGAAATAAGGTGGGGACAGATGTTGTGTGGACCCCATACACATCATGTATTCCCAGTAACAACTTCTTCCTCTCATATATCCTTCGATTAGACTTAGATTTCCTCATGTGAGTGTCATATCCTTTATAATTTTACATATAGAACATAATGGTGGACTTCATTGTGGAATAAAATATATGATTCAAGGGTTTTCAAGGATAATACTTCATTAGGAGATGTTTTATGATGGTAGTGATTAGGTAATGATCATCAGAGTGTTTTTAGGGTTGGTACTCCCCTATCACACCAGGGAATGGGTTCCCCAAATAATTTATAAAGAAAGAGATGGTAATACCCAACATTAGGAAATAATCCTTTATCTACATGGGGTAAATCCACCTTATTTGAGCCCTAGTAGAAATCTGATCATCCACAGGTGTTGTGGATCCCTCAACCGTGGGGCACAATAATGTGGAGTGGGACCCTCCACATAAATTTTGATGTGGATGTGTTTGATGTTGGGAATCATAGATAGAATTTTGGTGTTGTAGGAATATTCATCAGCTTTGGTTGTGCTATGATATGGATATCCTTATTCTCTCTCTATTAGGTTTCTTTATAAGAAAATAGGCATGAGGTTTTCATTTCCCCTTGCTTTGGGTTGAACTAACTACTTCTATCATATCATTATTTTTCTTCGTCTTATATTTTTAGGGTGTCTTAATGAATATTTAGATACTCTCCCCTTCATGGGATTTTAACGCACACATCATGTCTTATATAGATGACGCGAAAATCAACTGTCATTACAATGGAGCATTATGGTACTTGGGTTCA
The DNA here is from genome assembly GCA_963277665.1 of Viscum album. Lineage (NCBI taxonomy): Eukaryota > Viridiplantae > Streptophyta > Magnoliopsida > Santalales > Viscaceae > Viscum > Viscum album. Next base: position 1,784,186,406 of record OY728157.1, read on the forward strand.
TAGGCCATGCTTGGTGGTTGGGCTTGGAGATCGGAATCTGAGCACTCTAAGATTTCTTCTTTTTCTAGATTCTATTGGCTGAGACCAATTTGCTAATTGGGAATGTATTTTTCCCTCCTTACATTGGTTTATACTATTTTAGTGTAATTTATTCCCTAGAGTTTGATTCATTCTTGACTATAATATAGATGTTGTAGTCTTTTCACTATTATTATTCTACACTTTTCATAGATATAGATGGGTATGTGCATATAAATACATTAGGGAAAGTCCACCCATTTACATTATGCATTCTTGATGCTTTTTTCTATCCCATATCCTATTATATTTGGGCTCGGGGTTGTCAGGGACTGGCCTTCTTCTGATCAAGTGGGCCCTAATTGGTCGGGTCGTGACCAAGTGGTATCATAGCAGTTAATTCCATGGGAATTTGTTTGGAGTTTTCCCCTTATGAGGATGGTTGGGACTTAGGTAAATGGTGTCAAAGTTTCTTGAGTATGGATTTCCTGATTAGGAACCCGATGTTGGTGTGGTGGTTAATGGATCCATTCACCAAGACTGAGACTACCTCTTTATTAAATTAACATACCAAGACATCAGTTGCATGGAACAATGGTACATGCATCATATAGGATTGATTCCATGGATTGTACTTCTTGAATCATATCCCCATGTATATATTCTCATCTGACCATGGTATATCTTGATTAATTTTCGAATTCCACCATGAAGATAGCCGGTTAGGTTATCGATTTTGGATCATAATGATGATCTGATGAGTGATGATACCTCAATTCAAGAGCCATCTCGTGAGGTGTTTCATCCAAGAGGGTATAGATCATCACTGATGGATTTTGAGTAGTAGATAGAACCATTAGTTCAGGACGATGATGCAAACAGTCTTATCTCACTCCCTGAGTTCTAGTTTCAGAGACCGCCATGTTTTTATAGCGATCTAGATCCCTAGGTAGAGGACAATTGGCTTGAGTTAGCAGTTTGACTCTTCAGGCTATTTTGGATCTTGGACTATCAAATATTTGTGCTGGAATATAATATTATCCAAGGAGAAGTAGGTTTCTTGTGGATTCTAGTCACACAAACTCATGATGCGAAGACACTCTCATGCTCCAAATTATAGCTTCTATTTTATGAGGAGTATTACCCCTCGTTCTTGTGATCAGTTCCGATGTTTAATCTTCTTAAGATTCAATGGGGTAGAATTTTAATTGTTGACTATGATTTTAGGTTCACCAAACTCAGAAGATACTACCTTGTTATTGTGAGAGATGGATTCTTCTAGGAGAGTATGTTTGAGCTGGGTCTCCATAGAGATGTTCCTTCCAGTGTAGTATACTTGTGTCTGCCTACATATGTGGGCATATAAGAGTTAGATTTGGATAGGTAGAGATTCTTAGTATATATTCTCTAGGATTATAATGATGACAACGTTAACCACATGGATAATTCATCTACAATGGCTGGATGGTGACATATATCAAGGTCTTAGTATAGAAGATATACTCATTCCTAGACTTAGACATGTGGGTCTATGTAATAGGGATCATGAAGAGGATCTAGTTAGACTGAAGAGGGTTGATTCTATTATTGTAATGGGTGAGGTCACTTGGATCATGATTTTCTAACTCATTATGTTGACCAAGAGAGGAAGATTGGGGATGAACCCAATGGTAGAGGAATCATCATGATCAAGGATCTCTTAGAATTGTCTAGTGAGATACTAAGGAAGGTGGTTCTGGAAGAGGAGTAAGAGATACTATATAGGGAAGAGAATTTAGTAGATTAAGATGTTATAAATGCAACAACAACCACAACTAGGTGTACCATGTTAGGCTTAGGGAGCTTATAGTCAGGGCCATGGGTTGTTGCAGGCCATGGATGGCTATGACCAGACTACACATACGATGATATGTGGTATGATATATTCTTATTCGAATATTGAATCAGTACTAGTAAATAAAATTGTGTGTCATTTATTCATCTCCCTATTCATGGTGTGAGATATAGAGATTCCAATTGATATTTTATCCCTGCACTCAAGGTACATATGTGGAACTCTTCTTCTTTATCACATATCTTCGTGTAGTGCTAGAAATCCCTTGGTGGAAAATGTTTCACATGGGACCTCTTAGTCCTCATGATGATGACCTTTGATTTCGTCTTGAGTATATATTGGTTGTCCATGTCTCAATCTGAGATTGACTACCATCGAAGATGAGTTATATGCCTTCCCAAAAATTGGATATGATTATCCTTTGTGGGAGAGAGAGATGTCATGGAAGAATGAGTGGGTCTTATAAAAAAAGTTACAACCCAACACCCATCTGTTGGTGAGTTTGGACTTGCATTTAATGGTCTTTATAGGCATTTTCTTTTCTTTGGTAGTGGAAGTATTTATGGATGTCTTCATCTAGGATGTATCGATATATTTATTAGCATAGTGAACAATCCCTATAGAGATCTAGTAGATGATTTTTCTATGGATGGACCTTCATGATATGGGATTTATCAGAATTAATGTGTCCCCCCAAGTTACTTATAGTTTTTTGTTTGTGAAAAAATATGGTTAAGAGCTTGATGGATTTTTGTTGATAATTTTCATTAGAACAGGGTAATGATAATGAAAAAAATAGCATTTTGAGGATTAAAGACCCCTTTTACCATTTTCAAGGAATGATTTGGTTCTTAATGATCAATATTAGGCCATGATAAGACCAGTTTAGGGTTCGTGAGGCCAATATTTTGAAGATATCATTTTGATGTCTCTATTAAAACTATGATTTCCTGGTTATGCCATTCTATGTGACTAATCCCCTCATAGTGTTTATGACTATAATAAACATGATATTTTTGAAATACATGGGAAAATTTTTAGTTTTCATTATTGATGACATAATTTATTAATCTATGTTAGATAAAGAGCATGAAGATCATTTGAGTATGGTCCTCGACTTACTCTGGGAGTACTAGATTTATGGTAATATTTCTAAGTGAATGTTTTGGATCTATGAGTTTAATTTTATAGGGAAATTAAAATCTAAGAATGGATTACCTATGGACTCAACAAATTTTTATGTAGGGATTTCTTGAGATCCATCCATGATCATGACATAGGTATAGAGTTTTCTTAGCTTGGTGGTGTTACTACAAGAGGTTTTTGGAAGACTTCACTTGTATTGAAGTCCATTTTACTATTTTGATGTGGAAATGGAAGTTTTTTACTTAGATTGAGTAGTGTTAGAGATCATTTGAGTAGTTGGGGTTGAGGATTACAAGTGATCTTGTGTTGAGACTACCGAAGGAGGTCATTGAGTATGTAGTGTTTTGAAATACCTCGAGAGTTGTACTTTGTTTCTCGTTAATGTAGAGGAAGGCAGTTACTGAATATTGTTCTTGGTAGTTGAGACCCCATGATTTGAACAAAAATTATCATCATCATCATCATTATCATTTTTATTTATTTGAAAAGAGGAATAACAACTCTACTCATGACCTAGACATATAAGCGGTAGTCATCATTTTGAAGATGTAGAGGCACTATATTCTTGGACATAACTTTGTTGTATACTCAAACCATAAGAGTCTTTGGTATATATACAGTCATAGAGATCTTAACCAGAGAACATAATGTTTTCTAGATTACCTATAGAAATTTGAATTTGAGACATTATATACTTTGAGGAAGTGAAACATCGGGGGAAATTCCTATAGTGTGAAGTCTCATTCTTTCTTGGTGTAGAAGGCATTTGACTGTTGTATTATTTGTAGTTGAACCTGGTGGAGGAGAGGGGTAAATTTTTTTGTCTGTTGATGACGGTGACTCTTTCACATCCTCAACATGTCAGGGAGTCTCAGTTTGGTGACATCAACTATAAGGTTATTCATGATTGTACATCCTCAAGGGATGCACCAGATGGATTATTTAAAGGAGGGGAGCATGCCATCCTTTTCTGGGGTTAGATGATGGTTATGATCTCGATGTGTGAGGATGTGATGAATTAGTTTTATACACCCCCTTTGGCTGTAAATCCCAGATGGTGAAGATGTCAATGTACCTTCATTGGTGGTTTTGGTGGGATGAAATTAGGTGGACGTTTTCTGAGTTCGTCTCTTGGAGTCTCACATGTCAGTAGGTAATGGATAAGGACTAGGTTTCAATATGTTTGATACAGCCTCTTGGGTTCTTGAAGTGGATATGGTATGACATATCCATGGAATTTGAGATAGGGATTCCATGGATAGTGATAGGTCACAATTTCATATGGGTGATAGTTTAATTACTTCCCAAGTTTGTGAACTTATTTTATATTAGGGAGTAGAGTTTGGTGGAGTATTTGGGGTAGTTATACAAGAAGAAGATTGTGTGACTCTATAGGTTACCCTCAATGATCTCCTTTAAAAGTGACATGTCGTTTATGTTATAGTTGTAGAGAGGCTTGTAGGAGGGCTTTGATACCTCATTGAGAATGAGTAGAACATTTCACTCCCATACCAATGGGTAGACTGAGTAGACTGACTAGATTTTTTAGGATATGTTGAGGGATTGTGTTTTGGACTTCGGTCAGAGCTAAGAGGATCACATCCAATTGGTATATATTGCAAAGAATAAAATTTATCACTCTAATATCAACAAGTATTTTTTTGTGGTCCTTAATAGGAGAACTTTAAGTCACCCATATACTGAACTAAGATTAGTGAGTAATGTCTTAGTGGAACATATATGGTGTATATAACGATGGATAAGGTTCAAGTGATCAGTGACTAGATGAGGATAGACAAGATCCAACATAAATATTAACCAAAATGAAGTCATATGCCTTTGGATTTCAAGTAAAGATACCATGTTTTCTTAAGAGTCTCCTAATGATGATGTTGATATATATTTAACCAGGGAGGAAATTTATCCCCAAGGTTCATCAGAACATTCAAGATACTACATTGGGTTGGAAGGTTTTCCTTCTTCTTAACCCTACCCTCATAGTTGGATCGGGTGCATGACGTCTTCCATGTGTCATAAGAGAGGTATTAATGCATGATACTATGCATTTTATGGACTGAGGTGAGTTGGATATTGAATATGGAGCTACCTTTGTAGAGTACCTAGTGGAGATTTAGGATCGGTCAGAGAGGAACCTAAGAAGAAATTTTATTCCATTGGTTCATGTGCTGTGGCGGTACGATTGTGTGCAAGAGAGGACCTAGGAAGATAGAGAGAGATCCAAATGCAGGCTCAATATCTCCACATTTTTGTATCTTGTACTATTTGAGGATGAAGTCCTTGAAGGAGGGTAGAATATTGTGAATCTTGTTTTGATGGATTATCATTTGAATATTTCAATGAATATATCTAGATTTATCCTCATATTTGGAACGATTTTTGGATGTCTCCAGACCCCAAAATTAATATATTAGAAATATTAATATATTTTGATGCACATGAATTCATCATTTTAGTGGAAATGGATTTTCTTATTGTTTGGGACCTTAGAACTGAAATCTGAGACCATGGTTGATTCTAAAATGTGGGGTTTAACTTAGGAGTGGCCTAAGGTTGGTCGGTGTCAGATATCAGATTGAGATATCCATTGGAAGGTGTGTTTAACTAAAATAAATAAATTATTTATTTATTTTATCAAATTAACTAACCTTGGGAATCCTTTCTATGTCCCCACATATAGAAAATTTTAATGGATAGTCGTATAACCCTTGGATCATTTGAGAGGAGGTTTAGACTATTCTTCATTGGAGGATTGCATCAAAGGATGATGAGTGATCAGATCGATATGGATAAATAGTTAGTGAATTAAATTGGACTTCTCCTTCAGTTTAGAAGAAATTATTCACCAAAAATTGGTCCATAATCAATTTAGGAGTCATCAATTATGGTTTCCAAACCTTTTAATTAAAACATTAAATAATCAATTTGGTATGTGATAATTCGTACTTCGAATGATCCCATTTTAAAAAATTGAATTTTTTATTTAAATTTATTTATTATTCCATGATATCACCCTATATATCCCATTTATATGATCGTTGGTTGAGATTTACTATCCAATTATGGTTACACCTTTGTTCCTTTTCTTTTCCACTGCCTGTTCTTTGCGTTCTTTATTGTTGTACCATAGGGTCACTATTTTACATTGTTAGGGTGAGTTTGAGAATGATAAAACCACCATATTCATGGTGGTTGTGTGCATGATGAATAGATTTGTGTTTTTTAGATGGATTGTGATTTATTTCAGGTGATACTTCAGTGAACTGGGACCCATGAGCGATGAAGGGTGACAAGAGGCACACATGACATGCAGTGGTCTCGACAGATGACCAGATTCAATTTTACACTCACTAGAACCCAGAAAACAACAACTGGAGGTGTTTTAAATAGATCTATACTAGTCAAATGGTGATATTTTTCTAACAAAAATTTTAAGGGAAAATAACAAGAAGAATATATGGATTCTGCAAAGAAGACAACTACACACTGTGTAGTGTGGAAAAGTTCATGTTGTGTACATCATTTCTTTGCAGTGCCTAGTTGTTTTTTCCAAGTTTAGGATCACATTCTATGTGGTTAGACCCACATTCCATTTTACCCTATTTAGGTATCTAGTTAGTGTTCCATCTACACATTCCTTAAACCCCATGTGGTCGAACATGCTATGTACTCTAAGAGTACATGAGCATGGATAGGTACACGAACACAAATCAAAGTATACAGGCACGAACAAGAGCACATAGACAAGACATGAGTAGTTGAGGAAAATTTTGTACCACATGTACATGAAATGCATGATGACATGGATTCTAATAATTTCCTATATGAGAACACAACCATGTAATGAGGTGGGGACACCCATCGTGTATTCCCTCCTCATACTTCTTCATCTCATATATCCTTTGCTTTTTACTCAAATTTCATACCATGAGTAGCCTATCCTAAGTAATATTCCATTTAGAAATTTATGGTGTACTTATTTGGGGAATATGAGGTATTATTTGAGGTGTTAAAAGTAAAATAATTCATTAGGTGATGCTTGATGATGGCAATGATCAGGTTCGAATCTTCTTTGAGTTTCTAGGATTGGTACTCTCATGTCACACTACGACATTAGTTCCATGTACTCATTATGAAGATAGAGATGGTACCCCCTACATTGGGAGTGGGCCCTATATCTATGGAGTTATACTACCTCATATTTGAGCTCTTATGGTGAGAAGGGACTTCATAGGTATTGTGGATCCTATAACTATTGAGCTTTGTTGTGAGGAGCTATCCCATCCACACAGATTTTGGTGAGGTTTAATTTGATGCTCATCATAAGAGTTGAACTTTTGGAGCTTCAGGTAGTCTCATTAAATTTAGCTGGGCTGTGATATAGAGATCTTCTTTCTCTCTCTACCAAATTTATTTATAAGAATATATGTACAAGGTTTCCATTTCTCTTTTTCTTATGGTCGAGTTGGATTCTTCTATCGTATATTCCTATTTCTATTTATAATTTTTTCATGGCATCATATTGGGTATGTATATATTCACCCATGCATGGGATTTTGCCCCATGTGTCGTGTCTTATATAGATGATGGCCATATCAGTGATGATTACAATAGAGCATAGCAGTACTAGGGTTCATAGACCGTGTTCGCTGGTCAGTCTCGGAGATCAGGTTCTGACATCCCTCAAATTTATTCCTTTTCAAGTTTTCTCATGTGGGGTACACATTTAGGTTTGAGAATCTATTTTTTCATCTTAAATTTGGTTTATACTATGGTACTCTGATTTATTCCACATATCCTCATTTATGCATAATTATACTCTAAATATTTTAGCATTTTCACTATTATACTTCTACATTATTTCATGGATATGGATTAGTGTGTGTATATAGGTAAATTAGGAAAATGAATCCCACATACATTATTACTTATGAGCACTTATCGCAAGCCGTTATCCTATTTAATGTGGGGTTTGAGATTTCATGGCTTATTCAACTAGCTATGCTGGCCTAAGTGGGTCGGGTCAAGACACCAGGTGTGCAGTATTTGGACCACTCATCGTGAATCAGTGATGATAGTGTTAATACCCAATATACCCCATTCATAGTTTTACCCCAAGGTTCATATATGATATAACCACATACACATTCCTGTATCCAAAAAGGATGCAATTCCTAGGAAGACCATACTATTTTCTTTACCGTAATATAGGATGTTCTCATTTACATAGGATTATGTTAAGGGTTCTCAAAAAATGTTTCTAATCCTAATCACAATAAATAACTAAAACATATTATTATAAAAACTTAGGCAACTTAATAATAACATATATAAATATTGCATAATTTGAAATGAACATTCAATACATATAACCAACGCACATGATCAAGAAAAATAAAAGTTTGTTGTATTTGGAGACTAGATATATAATCAAATTATTTCTTAAAATATATTCAAAAACTCCCACAAAGTTATCTATATTAGTACTCTTATAGATGTACCATACTTAGAAACTTCCATCAAATCCTAGGGAAGAAAAACATAAGAAAGGATGAGCTCAGATTCACATTAAGTGTAAACTCTGTAGATATGAATAATAAGTTCATAGGTAGATTATAAGGAAATTATAACATAATCAAGTGCATGTTATTAATGTAAAATATTCATACCTATAAAATAATAGATCATAAACTCCAAAATCAAGTCATATATAGAAGCATGATTAATAAGGATGTAAAATAATTAATCACCATTCAAGAGTCTTAGCAATGTCATGTTTCATAATAAGAAAAGAAAATCATAATTTCATGGGAATATCTATTCAAAACCATGTACACACAAAATATTTTGAGAATATATAGAAGAAATGAAAATCACACATCAAAATGTGAACATAGTTATTCACAATATTGTCCACATATATTGTTCTGAGCATAACTTGTAGGAATCATACTCATACATCAAAATGAAAACATAGTTATTCAGAATCATGTTCATTATTTTCAACATTATATCATGAGATTTATATATCACATTACCCAATGCAATGGATGGATATGATGTAACAAACCATAACATAATAATAATCCATTCATATGAATTCCAAAAGATCATGAAAAAATTCATCATTTTTTCATAGGATATACCTTGAAAAAGAAATGGATTTCATCCAGATTTCATAATTATAATAAATAACCACAAATAGGAAATATAATTTTGGAATCATTCGCAAAATTCCCCAATGAAATATTAGTAACATGGAATTATGTTTTCATAAGTGAAAATACCTTTAAAAGATCACTGGAACTTTTTTTGAGGAAAATACCATTTTCATTTTGAAATATCTTATTTGAAATATAAAAAATTATTGAATTTTAAGAAAAAAAATTATTTGAATATAACCATTGATATATATAAATCAAAAAAAAGTTTAGTAATGATTGTGGGAAAATTTATTCATGCGGTATACGTTAAAGCACAAATTATTTTCACACATTTGGTAAAAAGTAATTTATTTAGAAAATTACAAGAATATTATTTTTAAAAATTTTTATAGAATGTAAAATATCAGTAATTTTTTTAAATCATTTTTAAATAGAAAAAAACTTTCTTGAATGTAATTAAAAAAATGGATATGGAAGAAAATGATTTTCAACCAAAGTTGAAAATAGATTGGTTTTCATTAAAAGAATTTTATCATACATTTTTGATTTCCCAAAAAAGTGAAATGGTACAATTACATTAAAATTAATGGAATTTTTGTATGAAAATAAAATATATGGTTTTCAAATAATAAAATCCATATAATTTTCCTCAACAAAAATTTAGCATAAACAATCTTGTAAATAAATGATATTGTAACATAAATCCCTTACCTCAAGTCTCATCCTTCTTTGTATTCATTCAATCATACTTTAAAATAAATATAGATTTATTATAATTCAATTCCAGAACCATACTCAAAAATTAATTACTATGTATTATTCCTTTATAACTCGCAATTATCCTTTTATTAACATTATCATTATTAAAAAAGAATATTTGGGTGAAAAATAATCTTTTTTTCATTGTATGTTTTAGTTCAATGGTTCTATTACTTACTGATTAGACATGATTTAATCATATATAGAGTATTAATTATATAAAAAGTATCATATTTATTAATTATATACACTTTTATAACCATTCATGTAAATTGGTGATGAAAAATAAACTCAATAACTTCGTGGAGATGGTAGTCCATATGGATTCATGAGTGATGTTTTCACCGTTTGATGTATTGAAAAAAGAAATTATAATTATAACTCAACTTCCTAGATTAATTATTATATCCTAAATATCAAATATATTCATTAAATATATCTTTATTATCATACTTGTGAATAAGAAATGAAAAACGAATCACATCACATAGTGGATTTGGTAGTACACACATATGCATGAGCGACCATATTATTTTCCAATAGATGGGAAGGTAAGAAGATAGATAATATATTATAATTAAAGAATCATAATTATTTCATAAATTATATATATATATATATATATATTAAATCCATAATAATAACCTTCCAATTATAATGGTGATGGAAAATGAATCATATTTCTATGTGGAGGCAGTTGTCCACACGTACACACAAGCGATATTTTCAATTCCAATTTTATGGAATGAAGGTGGAAAATGGTTATCACATGATCATAATAAAAAATAATTATATTTATGGAACTGAATCCAATATTTAAGGATTCTAACAATAGATTTATAGGAATTAAAAGAATAATGAAACTTGAAAAGGATAGATATGGACATATTCCTCTTCTTTGAGAAACCACTTTTTAATCACTTCTTAAGGAAACATAGGTTGGTCTTTTAAGAAAAAAAGAACATATGGGACATGTATAAGTATGTTTAAAAGATATTCGGGTAGGGCTTTTTCAATCCCAATGGATAAAGTGTCTTGGAAAAGATAAGAGAAGGGGTCACCATTTATAATAAAGGGTAGTGGCATACTTATAATTAATAATAATAATAATATAAAATAAAGTCACTCTCATATGAAAGGGGCTCTAAATTAGATCAAGTTTAAAGATTTGATGATACATGATTCGAATAAATTTATTTAATAGGGTTCATAAATGTTTTCAAGTCATTTTAACCATTTTATCTTATGTTTAGCTCTTTGTTAACACTTTTTAACCTCTACTAGAGTAATGAATTTTTACCACGACTACTATTAATAATGAAAAAATATTATGTCGAATCTATTACAAAATATTAATTAAAATAATTAAAAAAATGGGATCCATTTTAAATTATATATTTTCTATAATTGGTATAAATTCACTTTAAAATATGTGTGTAAAACGCAACAATACTATTTTTATAAAAAATGCATTTTATGTATAAAAGTAACTTTACCTTCATTCCATGAAATTTAAAAACTATTTGATGAGTGTTATAATATTTCATGGAATATTTTTTCCACACATTTAATTAAAATAATTTATCTATAGAGAATTATTTTATTTTATTATCATGAAAAGTCTTGTTCTTATAAAAACTATTTAAAAAACATATTTTTTTATTTTAAAATACTTTAATTTTTATTTTTACCCAATTTAATACTAATGAATTAATTTTATAAATGTTTAAAAAAACTTCTTACAATAATTTTGTTATTCCCATTCATACCTATCAATTCAATGACTAGGCGATAACTATCATATTAAATAATAATAATTCAATAGTACATCATAGTTCGTTTATTGTCAATGTAGCAAAAAAGATAGTTATTAGAGAGGTTACATTTATTTAAATAGAAGTATATCATAAAATATCGGGGTGTTATACAATATTAACACATTAATCTGACACATACCTATTTGGACTGATTTTATTCCTACTTGAGATGAAATATTATTCATACACATGTACTATATGATTCATTCTAACACCAGACACTAGGTCTTATACATATGCTACCACTGGTAAATCATTTTAAATGATATACTTAGAATTTTCTTTTCTGAAATTTCTATTATGAATTGAATTAAATGAGTTTTACAATATTTATAAATCATGATAAAATATACTTTAGGATACTTATTAATTTGTAATGGAGCTATAAATTAAATCATTACAAATTGTCATTTAATTAATTTTTTATTAATAAAAAATTAAATAAATAAATTTCAAGAATATTATCTATTAGTATTAAATTACCTTTATAAAAATTATATAGAATACCTTATGAATTAGAAATTAAGTGTTTATTTAGAAATTATAAGGGTAATTTATGAATGGTTAACAAATTAAAAAGTGAGGGTAATTATAAAAGTGTTTACATTTAGATTACGAATTTTCCATAATTTTTAATTTCTATAGTTAAAATTAGGTCCTTATTTTAGAAATTATTTAAACAACATAAGAAGAACTTTTAATGAATGATTTTTTCAAAGATTAAATAATAATTAATCTGTGATATTAAATTATATAAAGAGTTTAAATAATAATAATTTGATTCTATTTATTTAAAATCATTTAATATCACATATTTAAATAAAATTTCATATAATAACTAATATAAAAAAGTTAATATTGAAAAAAATATAAATTATTTATTTTTTCTTAATTTTTGAATTTCCAAAATGAATAGTTAAATTATAAACTGTTTATAATTTTATTCAATTTATGAATTATTCATAAATATTTTATCTCATGTTTAAATGCCTAAATTGATCATTTATTTATAATTTCTTATTTATTCATTGATATAATATTTATATTAAGAAATTTTATGTGTATGATTTATTTTAAGTTAGATCAAACTAAGTATAGATATTATCATACATGCAAGTAAGGAGTTACATGTTAGGTATGATAATGGATTTAGTTATCTTCTAACTTGAACTTGTCTTGTATTGATGTGTGAAATTGATTTAATAAGTTAATTATTCTTTATACACATTTTATATTAGTGTTATGATAGAATTGAGATTTATCATGAGTAAAGTATCATAGGGTAGAGGGATTTTGGGGAAGATTGTTAACTGGAATAGAGGATTTTTCCTTATCTAATATGGTGAGGGTTTACGTTTTTTGGATCCATGTGGTAACACCCTAGGATTTTGTGGTACACTTCTTTTAAAATAACTTCCATAGCTTGTGTTACACACAACACCAAGTTCAAGGGCCTTATAATCTATTAACCTAACCATTTAAATAGTGTTTATGAATATTTTTAACCATATTATTAAATTTATATATTTCAAAATAGAGTAAATTTTTCATTATGTAATATTGAAATTAGCTTAGCGTGAATTATTTGATTTTTTCTGAGAAGTTTTATTTTTTTGATGAATAGTTAAAAATACTTCATTATAATTTAAAATGGAATTTTCATTTAAATAATTATTATAAATTAAATTATGATTTTAATTAACAATAGATATATTATATATATATTAATCTAATTAAGTTCATTGGAATATTTTTTATTAGATATGAAAACTTATTGAACTTTGGAATTTTCATTTTTACCCGCTTTCTCACCATGTTTGTGGGATTAACATTAAACATAGTTTTCCCATTTCTGTGAATAGAATTTAAAAAATAGAAATACATTATTATAATTATTATGAAATTATTTCTCAAATAATATAAACTTATTTTTTTTGTGATCAATAATTTTACTAAATTTTTATTTATTCACTATGGTTAAGGGTAAATCTGGTAATTATAGGTAAAGATAATATTATAATATTTAAAATTAACCCTAACACTTGTAATAATTTAATTGTATAAGTGGGATTATACCAAAACCAAACATAGGATGAAATTATTATCTTTTTAAGCCACTTGGGTAATAATATTCCTTTTATTATATTTTATTTAAAGATAAGTTTAAATTGGCATACTCATAATTTTAATAACTAAATCATTTAAATATAGGGTTAAACATAAGATAAATTTGAATAAAAATAGAAATTATAAATCTAATAAATTTAACTTCATAATAATATTTTTGTTTAATTTTTGGAGAATAAATACGTTAATTAAATGCTTTTAGAATAATGATGCAGTAAGAGTCTAGTTATATAGAAATATAAAATAAATGATTTAATTTTTTTTTTAAAAAATAATTTGACATAATTAATGAACAAAAATAATTTTATAGACTACTTATACATGTTATAGAAATATCATATATTTAATTTTAAATTTATAATGATAAGATATTTTTAAAAAAGACAAATAATAAATAGTATCAAAATTGACAGAAATTATACTTTAAAATAAAAAATAGTTTATTAGATGATATAAAATTAATAAAAATATATAATTGGGAAAAAAACTATTATAATGTTAAATTTATCATCAATTGTCCAATTTCGGTTCTTTTTTCATTTTATTGTAATTATTCTAACCCTATAGTGTAAAAAAGACAAGTAGTCACTGTAACAGTTAAATTGATTAACTAAGGGTTAAATCCAAAAGATAAGGTAAATATTATGACCTAAACGTGTATAAAAATAATTTTTTGAAAGGATTTCAACCGATCCTCATCTTATCCTAGAAATAACTAACTTTGTAGCTATTTTAAATCTAAAATTAATTTTTATTAAATTAATAGTTTTGGAGTTTCCAAAAGTGTCAACACACTATCTTATAAAATGGAACCTCTCCTCATCTTTTATTCACACCTATTAATCCATTTAGATTAGCCAAAAACTGACCATTTCTTCTCCAAACATCCATCCCTTCATCCTTGAGGCTATAATTTGTGCAAAAATCCAACCTAATAAGTCCTTTTGTTTAAATCAAAAGGAGATACTTTAAGAAGAGGTAATTGTTTTACCATATTCAATTAAAATAATTTTTTTTGTTTTACTTCATCTTCCTAAGTTATTTACATACTAAGGTAATAAATCTAAAATAATATATACTATACCTTGTTATTATGATTATGGTGCAGCCATATTTCTACTTTTATCCATCCTATGAATAATAATATCACCATGCGTGCGTACGTACTACTTATCGTCTCCACATTATGGTGTAATTTGTTTTTCATTGCCATTTTATTTGGATTGGTATAATGAAGAATAAAATAGATTTAAATAATCAACAAGACATGATATTGATTCTGTATAATTAACATACCATCCATTTCCTTACCTCATTAACATTAAGGAAATG
This sequence comes from Viscum album, assembly GCA_963277665.1. Classification (NCBI taxonomy): domain Eukaryota; kingdom Viridiplantae; phylum Streptophyta; class Magnoliopsida; order Santalales; family Viscaceae; genus Viscum; species Viscum album. Next base: position 1,784,201,621 of record OY728157.1, read on the forward strand.
ATATTGTCGCTCATGAGTACGTACGACTTACCATCTCCATGATGCGATGAGCTTCATCCTCCATGTTAACCAGTCAAGAATTATTATAAAAAATATATCTAATGAATAAGTATGAAATATATGAAATAATAATTCTACTAGAATAAAACAAACACACACACATATATATATGTCATTTACTTTCTTCAATTCAATGCGATAAGAAAACGGAAACAACATTCATGCGTACATACAACCTACCATCTCTATGAAAAGTGTATTTCATTCCTTATATTATATATATATATACTGAATATATATTATATATAAATCATGTTTTATATTCTTAAATTAATTAAATAAATATCTATGTAATATAACAATTCAAAACCAGTACGATTAATAAAGAAGTTATTACAAAAAACGTTTCTTTAACTTGGAATTGTCAAATAATGGGTATTATAAAGTCATAAATGAATAATATGTGATATAATAAATATTATCATGATTTTAGTACAAGTTAATAATATTTTGAAGACCACTATATAGTTTTTTAGACTGGTATAGAAGTAATTGGACCTATGGTAAGGTTTAGTTTTTCAATCTCATTATTACCTAAGATTGTTTATACGCGAGCATTTATTAGGACATATTTATCATCCATGTCCATGTTTCTTAAAAATGTTTTTTGAAAGGAAAATTTTTAATGTTTTATGTAATGTGTGTTTATCTAAAACAACGTTTTAAATGTATTTAGGATTTATTTTTCTAAATCTTTTTCATTCATTTCCATGTTTTGAAAATGCAGTTTATGGATTTATTTATAAGGACATGAATATTTTAAAATATTATTTTTTTAAATTTATATCAAATGTTTCAAAGTGTTATGGGAAACATTGATTCAAAAATCTATTTTTTAAATGTCTTCTTTTATAAATGAGCATCTTTTTACTAAATGATTATAGAGAAAAATTGTATTTTCCCCAAGATATTTCAAATGATTCTTTAAGGTATTTTCAAATATGTCAACATATTTTGTTGAATTTTATGTTTGATTGAAGTTGATTTTGTATGATAAAATGTACTATATTTTATTTAAGGGTTTGTGTTCAATTTGATTGTGGATGTTCTATTTTGATATCATTTATGGTTAACATTTAATGAATTCACATTTCATATTTTTCAATATGAATGTATATGTTATTTATGTATTCATACGAGGAATCAATTGTAATTAGTATGTGATGGACATGGCCTGATATAACCCCTCAATAATTTAGTAGGTCTCATGAGATAAAATTAGTTGGTGAAACACCCTTCATGTTTGTTTCTATGTAGTTTTAAATTGTTAGGAGGATAGATCTTGACAAATGAGATGGGTTTCAACCAACATACCTAAACTAGCATGAGGATATATATTGATAGTAGCTATCTTGAGGATAGATCTTGATAGTGCATACATCTAGAATTATGCATTCCCTAATTATGACATAAGTTTTTGATATTCTGTGTGATTATTCGACAAGAATAATATCCATGGTTATTCTTATTTTATATGGTATTATTTATTCTTACCATATTATGCTCAAGATTATGTTTAAAGGGATTGTGTTTCAGTTATATTTCTGGAATTATGGTTTATGATTATTTAATCATAATAGCTTCAGTTGTACAGTTACCCTTACTAACCATCTGAGCTCATCCCTTTCTTATGTTTTATTTTCCCAAGCTATCAAGATGTATATTGTGACTGATATAAAGGGTTAATCTCATAGAATAATGGTGTTCTATGAGGATTTCTTATGTTGTATTTTATGTTTTGAATTGTAATGTAAGGTATATGTATGTAATATATTTTCCAATACTGAAAAATAGATCAGTACTTTGGGATTTTATTCCTTATAATGATGCTAATGTATGAAAATAATGAATCAAATTCAAGATTTTGGGGTTGGGTAATTACACAAGATTACTCAAGTGAGTATTTTTTATTTCATAATATTATAAACTATTACATGAATTATAACGACCCAGACTTATATCAATGAGAATTCATCTTGGTTTAATTAAATGCCTTATTATGCAAAATTGTTATGTAAAACATATTAACTTCTTTGATTTTTTGATTTTTAAAATACTATTAAGAATTGTGATTGTTTCTAATATAGTTGTTGAATAGTGATCACATGATTAGTTTAAATATAGGGCTTTAAAAAATCCAATTTTCTTAGACAAAGGAAGCGATGGCCTCATCAAGTAGAATTTCCCCATATGAAACCCATTTATCGGAGCTTGGAAAGGAGGTGGAGTCATTGGTCTTCACTCTTGTCCAAGACCAAGCCGAGCTTCAACTTTTTAAGCTCGAATGGAACCACCTATGGGAGAAGTGGAAGTCAATAGAGATTACTGCCAGATCGATGTTATCTAAGCCACCCCAAAAGTATGCCACCTTCACACACCGAACCCTTCAATCTTATGCACTTGTCATAAGGGGTTATGTAACAAGACCATAACATTTTGACTATGTGTATTGTTTTTTTAAAGAATAAATAATATACATTAATATTATTTTTGTTACTTTGTAAATAGTTTTTAAAGCACAAATAGTAATTTGTTTAGTTAATATTCAATTATGAAGTCTATTTTGATGAATTAATGGATTTTTGAATAAAAAAATATTTCAATAAAATATTATTGCTAAATTAATTTTATTAAATATAAATTATAGTATAATTATTATGAATAGAATTGTGATTTTTATTATGGTTTGAAAGCTATGTTATCAAAACCCATGAATTTTTGATAAATGTTAGCTTTTATTTTAAAAGTAAAAATTAAAATATTTAGAAAACATTTTAGATAAAATGAATATTATTTTTTGAATCATGACATCGAAATTATCCAATGGTGATTTTTTCATAATATTCTGAGATATTCAAATTTTTGGGTAAAAATTAAATACTGTTTAATTATATAATGTGTTTTATGACATTATAATGACCCAATAGTGATGTAACAAAATACTATAAATAATATGTTCAACTAATATATTTTTTAAAATTGAAATAATGTGATTTTAGGTTTGTTTTATTTATTTTACAAAGCCTTAGCGGACCCTCTGAGACTTATAATACATTTGATATTTTTAAATTAATTTGTGGGAGAGTGTGACTCACATCAACATAAGAAACCCTATTATTTTAAGAATTTCGGCCATTGGACAAATACATTATTTTTTCCACTCCCCTTTGGAAAAAACCATGGGAAAAACCCTGGGCTGATTTGTGGTTCTGATTAGTATAATGTGTGGTGTCCCAAACCTAACTAATAAAGAATTACCAATATTTTCCTATATAAACCCACCCAATCTACCACTTTCTCTTCACTCAAATATTTTTTAGTTCTTCCAAACTCTTCCCTATTATCTCTATAATTCTATCAAGGAACCCCAAACTCCCATGAAGCCTCTCTCAAACCCCTCCCAAGCCTTTGGGATCACCCTTCAATGTAAGGTATTCCTTCTTTTCTCATTTTACCAAAGTTTATTAATATTGTTATGCCTTTTTACATTCAACTATAAATGTTGGGGTATGATTTTAAACCTCCCCCATAGTTCCCTCTTTATGTTTTAATTATGATAGGTCCCTTTCTCTCTAATTAATTCCTCCCATGTACACTCGTTAACATGCCAGAATTCCATAAAGAATTTCTCTCACCTAATTTACATTTTAAACAATTATTTTTTATTATGAATATAAATAAATTACATATGTTAGGACATGTATCTATATAACCCCCTGACATTCCATTTCATGCAAATATGATGATACACTGTTTTCTCTCTCATCAACCATTTTTAGGACTTATTATGTCACACCGTCATACTGCCGAAATTGTTGTGCGATTTTACAAGCCAAAGTCATTGTGTAGTTAATAACATGCCCATTTATCTATTGTTGGTTGGAGTGGACACTCAAGAGGGGGTGAATTGAGTTCCAATTAAAATTTCTGTTATAAATATTTCTCTTAAAATACCCCTATTTATAAACAAAGTTAAACTGTAGTGAATTTATATAGAGTGTAAATGTTCAATTAGTTTCTCAAAGATTGATTAGGTCTCAGTTAATTTAATCTGAAAATTAAATTGACTTTTGAAACTAACTTACTGGTTTACAATAAGTATAAACACTTGCTAATTTAACTATCAAAGTAACTTTAAAAAAAATTATATTTCAAAGTAGTTAGCAGCGGAATATGAAATATATTGTATACTTATGACTTAATACCAAAATGCACAGAAGATGTAACCAAGAGGTTCAGTCTCAAGACGAGACTTAGTCCTCTCAAACAATTTATATAAATTTATCCATACCCTGGATCGGGGTAAACAACAATACAATACTTTCCAGGTCCAAAGACCTCTACCACAGTTCTATGTGGGAAAACAAAGACAACAGCTCACAGCTGTCCCGGTCATACTCGACCTCTACCACTATCCACAGTGGGATACACAGGAGTTAGAGAGTTTGAATGAGGATTTAAGAATCCACCAGCTTAGATCATGAGATAGTGTGTGTGTAAAATAAACAGGGTACACACACTGCTCAAAATGTAAATGAAATAATCACTAAAATAAGTATGAGTGAGTTTAGAAAATATTTAGTGATTGGCAGTGCAGCTCTGGGCTCATTAGATTGGTCAGAAAAGCATCCGAGTCCTTCTCTTGTTTTTGTTCTGAAAAATAGAGTATCGTTTTCTTCCTTGGTTCCAGGTTCAGCTTATCAGCCTGAGTGCATGAAGTGTTTTTTAGTTCTACACACAAGATGCAGTTTGTGTTATCTAGAAAATAATTGCTCCATGTACATCCAGTGTTCTTGGTGTATGAATGTAATCTTGTGCGAATGTACCATGTTTGAATGCTATTGAGCCATTTTCTTTTTCACCCTTCGTGTGCCTTTATAGTTCCTTGATTCTCGTTGTATGTACACCCCATGTTCACTTCTTTCATTCTATATCTGTGTTCACTTCCTTCAGCTAGGTCTTTATCTTCTCTTTTATAGCTTTTAGCACCGGAAAATGGGAATGATTACTTTTTGCATGGGTACTAGGTACGATTCCCTGACATGGAAATAGAAATCATTAAATAACATTAACTGCATTAAAAACATCAAATGTAACTATTAGCTTAATAACTAAATAGTATTGAGAGTATAGACATTGACTGTTTTGTCAATCATTAGTAGCCTCCTATTGGTAGATGTGTTCGGTGGATTTTGTATAACAGTGACCTTCTATCGGTAGCTATTTGAACATGTATTGGTAGCTCTTTGTGTCGGTAGATCTTGGTATCGGTAACTCCCAATATCGGTAGATTTACTCTATCGGTAGCTCTGTCACGACCCATCATCGGGGCCCGTGCCGTGACTACCCCAGGCCCGCCTCCCATAGTCCAAGGGTTGGCGACTAGCACCAAGGTGTAAATCCCAACAAAAAGGGGAAGTCATTGCCTTTATAAAGTAAACAAACACCATAGAGTAAGCCAGGAGAAGTAAACACTAATTAAAACTGGGTACAAAAGTAAGTGCGGAAAGTAAATGGGCCAGAATACAAACCCAAACTGAAGTAAAGTACAACTGGAAAGAAAGTACAGCAACTGAAAGTAAAGAAGCAACGTCGAGCCGTCCACTGGAAGTCCCACCTGAAGGGTGGGTACAGATAGCCACCTCAGCTCCTCGGGTCCAGCCGTCCGCTCCGTGTACGTCCCACCCAGTGGTCCACCTCTAGGTACCGACTGCTCCACTATCCTCAACCACGATCAGTGTTGTCCGTCTTCTGTATCCAACACAACATAGTGCGGGCATAGCCCGTACATGGGTGAGTATACGCTACTCAGTAGGGACCCCGAGACCCCCGAAGGTCTCCCAGAATCCACAAAGGATAATCCACAAAGGAAAGATACAATCACGAAGTAACAACCAACACTACTTAGGTATATGCCCATACATATACCTAATTCATCAATTCCAGTTCGACTCCAACATCCGAGCCCAAGTTTGATCACGTCCACATAGGATAGTACAACCCAATCCACACATGAAAGCACAACTCAATCCACATAGGAAAGAAAGTCAATCATATTGAAGATAATGATTGAAAGTCAAGACTCATCTCACATAGGTATACTTCTTCATAAGGTGATAGAGATGATCAGATAAAGCCATTGATTCATCTATGCTGGGACCCACGTAAGATACTAAACCAGCTAAGCTGCCGAACCCACATAGGATTTCAGTGCAGTCTTCATCGCCGTCAAACCCACGGAGGATTTCAGTATGGTCTTCATCACTGCCGAACCCACATAGGATTTTAGTGCAGTCTTAATCGCCATAGAACCCACAGAGGATTTCAGTCCGGTCTTCATAACTACCGAACCCACATAGGATTTCAGTAAAGTCTTCATCGCCGTCGAACCCACGGAGGATTTCAGTACGGTCTTCATCACTACCGAACACACATAGGATTTCAGTGCAGTATTCATCACCGTCGAACCCATGAAGGATTTCAGTACGGTCTTCATCACTGTCGAACCCACATAGGATTTCAGTGCAGTCTTCATCGCCGTCGAACCCACGGAGGATTTCAGTACGGTCTTCATCACTGTCGTAGCCAGCTCTAGGGTTCCCGCACACAGCATGCTCGATTCCGGGAGGGTCCGCTCCACGAGCCAGGGGGTCGATATATCAACTTACACGTAGTCCAAAGTTGATGTATCTCGAAGTTCCATCTTGACAAGAGAAACTCAACGTGACAGATGACGCGTCAATCGGATGCCCTGTCTGAGAGTTATTGACGTTTTCGTTCTAGGGGCCAGGTTGGTTTTTAAGTCAAAACCAACCCGACCGCACTCCAACTGCGTCCAAACCTCGAGTGGAGTAATCCAAAAGATTTTTCTCACTAAGAGGAATCCAACAAAGTCGATGGAACATCAATCAGACGTCTGGAGGTCAAGTTATAAGCATTTCCGCTTCGTGGGCCCGATTGGTTTCGTGTTCGAACCAACCCGGTTGTACACAAAGTTCTCCAAAACCTGGAGTGTAATATACCAAAATGACTGTCCCGATCCAAGTATCGCATCTCAATAGACAGTGCATCGATCGGAGGTCTGTAGCCCAAGATACGGGCATTTAAACAGAATAGTCCGGAAATAGGGGGTTTTGGGCCCGGACCGACCCGGCCCAAGACCCCCCCTGGGTCAGCCCGAACCGGGTCCAGGTCCAGCCCATTAGGGAATGACCGGACCTGGTGGGTGCCGCCCGGCCCAGCCGGCGTGGCCCGACCCGACCTGGGCGGCCTGGACCGTTGCGGCTGGTCCGGCCCGGGGCGGCTCGTTGCTGGCCAAGCAGGGTCGGCACGACGCTGGCCGAGAGGATGCGCAAAGTGGGGCGGCTGCCCCATTGATTGATGTTGCGGCCCCGCCAGGCCGGGACACGCCGTAATGGGCTAGACCCGGACCCAGTTCGGGTCGACCCAGTTCAGGCCGACCCAGGGGGGGTCTTGGGCCGGGTCGGTCCGGGCCCAAAACCCCCTATTTCCGGACAGTTCCGTTCAAACGCCCGTATCTTGGGATACAGACCGCAGATCGACGCACCGTCAGTTGCGATGCGATCCTTGGATCTAGACGGTCATTTTGGTATATTACACTCTAGGTTTCGGAGAACTTTGTGTACGGCCGGGTTGGTTCGAACACGAAACCAATCGGTCCCTCGGAGCGGAAACGCTTATAACTTGATTTCCGGACGTCCGATTGACGTGCCGTCAACTATGTTGGATTCTTCTTAGTGAGACGGAACTTTGGGCTTACTATGCTCGAGGTTTGCACGCAGTTGGAGTGTGATTGGGTTGGTTTTGACTTAAAAACCAACCGGGCCCCTGGAACGAAAAATCCAATAACTCTCAGACCGGGCGTCCGATTGACGCACCGTCTATCACGTTGAGTTCCTCTTGTTGAGACGGAATTTTGAGATACTATAACTACGGACTATGTTTCAGTTGATGTATCGACCCCTTGGCTCATGGAGCGGACCCTCCTGGAATCAAGCATGTTTTGTGCGGGAACCCTAGAGCTGGCTACGATAGTGATGAAGACCGTACTGAAATCCTTCGTGGGTTCGACGGCGATGAAGACTGCACTGAATTCCTATGTGGGTTCGGCAGTGATGAAGACCGTACTGAAATCCTCGGAGGGTTCGACGGTGATAAAGACTTCACTGAAATCCTATGTGGGTTCGGTAGTGCTGAAGACCGGACTGAAATCCTCCTTGGGTTCGACGGTGATGAAGACTGCACTGAAATCCTATGTGGGTTCGGTAGTGATGAAGACCATACTAAAATCCTCCGTGGGTTCGACGGGGATGAAGACTGCACTAAAATCCTATGTGGGTTCGGCAGTGATGAAGACCGTACTGAAATCCTCCGTGGGTTCAATGACGATGAAGACTGCACTGAAATCCTATGTGGGTTCAGCAGCTTACCTGGTTTAGTATCCTATGTGGGTCCCGTCTTAGATGAATCAGTGGATTTATCTGATCATCTCTATCACCTTATGAATAAGTATACCTATGTGAGATGAGTCTTGACTTTCAATCATTATCTTCGATATGATTGACTTGCTTTACTTTGTGGATTGAGTTGTTCTATCCTGTGTAGATTTGGTTGTACTATCATGTGTGGACGTGATTGAACTTGGGCTCGGATGTTGGATTCGAACTGGAATTGATGACTTAGGTATATGTATGGGCATATATCTAAGTAGTTTTGGTTGTTACTTCGTGATTGTATCTTTCCTTTGTGGATTATCCTTTGTGGATTCTGGGAGACCTTCGGGGGTCTCGGGGTCCCAAATGAGTAGCGTATACTAACCCCTGCACGGGCTATGCCTGCACTACGTTGTGTGGGATGCAGACGACGAAAAACACTGATCCTGGTTGAGGCTAGTGGAGCAGTTGGTACCTGGAGGTGGACCACTAGGCGGGACGTACACGAAGTGGACGGCTGGACCCGAGGAGCTGAGGTGGCTATCTATACCCACGCTTCAGGTGGGACTTCCACTGGACGGCTCGACGTTGCTACTTTACTTTCAGTTGTTGTACTTTCTTTCCAGTTGTACTTTAATTTTAGTTTGGGTTTGTATTCTAGCCCATTTACTTTCTGCACTTACTTTTGTACCCAGTTTTACTTAGTGTTTACTTCTGCTGGCTTACTCTGTAGTGTTTTTTTACTTTATAAAGGCAATTCCTTCCCCTTTTTTTCGAGATTTACGCCTTGGTGCTAGTCGCCAGCCCCGGGCCTATGGGAGGTGGGCTTGGGGTAGTCACGGCACGGGCCCCAAGGATGGGTCATGACAAATTGGTATCAGAGGTCACGACTCCATTTTGGTGATTGTAGACCGACTCACCATGTAGGCCCACTTCTTACACATCATAGAGAAGGGCTCAGTAGAGAGCTTGGGACGTCTCTACATTCAAGAGATTGTATGGCTTCCTGGTTTGTCATCATCTATCATCTCCGATCGAGATGCTCGCTTTACTTCCCAGCTTTGGAAGGGGTTTCAGGTGGCATTCGGGACACAGCTACGTCTGAGCATCGCCTTTCACCCTTAGACGGATGGTCAGACGGAGAGGACCATTCAGACTCTCGAGGACATGCTCCGTGCATGTGTTCTCGACTTTGGTCGCAGTTGGGAGGACCATCTACCCTTGGTGGAGTTCGCGTACAACACCAACTACCACTCCCCCATCTGGATGGCACCATATGAGGCATTGTACGGACGGCCTTGCAGATCACCTCTGTGCTGGACAGACCCTGGAAAGTCAGCACTTGTGGGACTGGAGATGGTCCAGGCCATGACATAAAATGTCCAGGTCATCCAGGAGCGGATGAGGACAGCTCAGAGCCGGCAGAAGTCTTATGCTGACAGGAGGCGGAGACCACTGGAGTTCGAGGATGGCGACCACGCGAGCCCCACCCCCTTTTATTTCGTTTTTACCTCCCACGTGCAATTAATTTGGTAACTCACCCACACCCCCTCATAAATATCAAGTCAAATCTCGCGTTTAATTGGATTATTAAACACATCTTTAATTGTTCAACGCTCGATAATTAAATTGTGGTTTATTTTTGTTTTTCATTTACGGGTCTTTACATTACTCCCACCTCAGAGCTTTACGTCCCTGTAAAGATGCATCATAAACTAGGGGAACAAATGTGTGTATTGTGCATGCATCTGAGTCTCCCACTCCCAAGTGCTCTCCTGGAGGTTCTCGTGCTACCATCTGATGCGCACTAGAGGAATTGACCGTGCATGTAGGACCCGCTCCTATTGATCCTTGATCTTCACAGGGACCTCTGCAAAAGTCGCCCCATCATCAATGTCCAGCTCTCCATGGTCGATGATATGTGTCGGGTTGTGCACATATCTCCTCAGCTGAGATACGTGGAAGACATCGTGCACCCGGTGTAATTGAGGTGGTAGAGCCAGGCGATAAGCCATCTCACCTGTCCTGCTGAGGACCTGGAATGATCCGATGAAGCATGGAGATAACTTGCCGCCTCAGCCAAATCTCTGTAATCCACGTCGAGGTGAGACCCGTAAGAAGACGTGGTCGCCATCCTCGAACTCCAGTGGTCTCCGCCTCCTATCAACATAAGACTTCTACCGGCTCTGAGCTGTCCTCATCCGCTCCTGGATAACCTGGACCTTTTCTGTTGTGGCTTGGACCATCTTCGGTCCCACATGTACTGACTCCCTAGGGTCTGTCCAGCACAGAGGTGATCTGAAAAGTCGGCCGTACAATGCCTTGTATGGTGCCATCTCGATGGTGGAGTGGTAGCTATTGTTGTACACGAACTCCACCAAGGGTAGATGGTCCTCCCAGCTGCGACCAAAGTCGAGGACACATGCATGGAGCATGTACTCGAGAGTCTTAATGGTCCTATCTGTCTGACCATCCGTCTGAGGGTGAAAGGCGGTGCTCAGACGTAGCTGCATCCCGAATACCTCCTGCAACCCCTTCCAAAGCCGGGAAGTAAAGCGAGCATCTTGATCGGAGACGATAGATGATGGCACACCATGAAGTCGTACAATCTCTTGAATGTTGAGACGTCCCAAGCTCTCTATTGAGCTCTGCTCTCTGATGGGTAAGAAGTGGGCCGACTTGGTGAGTCGGTCGACAATCACCCAAATGGAGTCGTGACCTCTGGAAGTGCATGGAAGTCCAGTCACGAAATCCATAGATATCCCATCCCACTTCCACTCCAGAGTCTCCAAGGGCTGTACCAAGCCTGGTGGTACCTAGTGCTCTGCCTTCACCTACTGACAGGTGAGGCATCGAGAAACGAACTCATCTATAGCCTTCTTCATACCTGGCCACCAGTGTTGTCGTCTGAGATCCTGGTACATCTTCGCCACTTGGATGTGTCCTGATGCAGGAACATGCCTTGATCGCCTATGGATCACGTTAGTTGAGGCAGCATGAGTAGAACTACGCTACCCATGACCTGAAGTTAGCAGCAGTGGTCTTCGCTCTGAAGATGTGGCGACACTATCTGATGGGCGAGCGCTTTACAGTCTACTCTGACCACCGGAGTCTCAAGTACATCTTATCACAGAAATACTTGAATATGAGACAGCGGAGATGAATCGAATTCCTCCAGGACTATGACTTTGAGATAGTCTAAACTCATGGAAAGGGGAACGTAGTAGCCGATGCTCTCAGCAGGAGGACGTGCATCCAGCTACTCGGGGAGGGGACAAAGAAGCTAGCTGCTTTGCAGATATCCTTCATGGATAGATATGGAGCAGCCTTTCATCAGTCACTCACAGTCACTCCTCCACTACTGCAGTGGGTCAGAGAGGCACAATGTTGGGATGCTGACTGTGAGACGTAACATGCACATATATCCTCAGGACAGGAACCTGATTGATTCTCTGTTGGAGGAGAGCACGTCGTCCTTTTTAAAGGACATACCATGGTATCAGCTGCTTTACAGGAGGAGGTGCTAAGAGAGTTTCACACTTCCCCTTTAGCGGTACATCCAGGAGTGGCGAAGATGTACCGGGATCTCATACGACAACACTGGTGGCTGGGTATAAAAAAGGTTGTAGCTGAGTTCTTTTCTCGATGCCTCACTTGTCAGCAGGTGGAAGTAGAGCACCAGGTGCCAGCAGGCTTGGTACAGCCCTTGGAGGTCCCGGAGTGGAAGTGGGATGGGATATCTATGGATTTTGTGAATGGACTTCCACAAACTTCCAAAGGTCACGAATCCATTTGGGTGATTGTCGAATGACTCACCAAGTCGGACCACTTCTTACCCATCAGATAGTAGGTCTCAGTAGAGAGCTTGGGACGTCTCCACATTCAGGAGATTGTACGACTTCATGGTGTGACAACATCTGCCATCTTTGATCGAGATTCTCGCTTTACTTACCAGCTTTGGAAGGGGTTTCAGGAGGCGTTCGGGACATAGCTACATCTGAGCACCACCTTTCACCCTTAGACAGATGGTCAGATGGATAGGACCATTCAGACTCTCGAGGACATGCTCCGTGCATGTGTCCCTGACTTTGGTCATAGCTGGGAGGACTATATACCCTTGGTGGAGTTCGCGTACAACAACATCTACCACTCCACCATCAGGATGACACCATACGAGGCATTGTACGGCCACCCTTGCAGATCACCTCTGTGTTGGACAGTCCCTGGAGAGTCAGCACTTGTGGGACCGGAGATGGTCCAGGCCATGACAGAAAAGGTCCAGGTCATCCAGGAGCAGATGAGGATAGCTCAGATCCGGTATAAGTCTTATGCTGACAGGAGGTGGAGACCACTAGAGTTCGAGGATGGTGACCACGTCTTCTTATGGTTCTCACCTTGACGCGGATTACAAGGATTTGGCTAAGACGGAAAGTTATATCCACGTTTCATCAGAACATTCCAGGTCCTCAACAGGATAGGTGAGGTGGCTTATCATCTGGATCTACCACCTCAGTTGCACTGGGTGCACGACGTCTTCCACGTATCTCAGCTGAGGAGATACGTGCACGACCCGGCGCATATCATCGACCATGGGGAGCTAGAAATTGATGATGTGGATAATTTTGTAGAGGTCCCGGTGGAGATCGAGGATCGACATGAGAGGGTACTACGTGAGAGGTTGATTCCTCTAGTGCACATCAGATGGTCGCACGGGAACCTCTAGGAGAGCACATGGGAGCGGGAGGCTCAGATGCGTGCACAGTACCCACATTTGTTCCCCTAGTTTTTGATGTATATTTATGGGGATGTAAAGCTCTGAGGTGGGAGTAATGTAAAGACCCGTAAAAAATCTCCAGTAGTACCCAGCTAGCCCCAAGAAACTCTGCACCTCTGTCATGCTCCTGGGTGGCTCCCATGCTAGCACTACCTCGATCTTCGTAGGATCCACTGCAACTCCTGCCTCAGAGATGACGTGTCCCAAGAAGTGGACCTCATGTAACCAGAACTGACACTTCGAGAGATTTCCATAAAGATGGTACTATCTGGTGTTCTATCAGTAGCTCAATTCTGTCATTAACTGTCTGTATCGGTCACTCTTGGTCTATCAGTAGCTCTTGTCTATCGATAGCTCTGGTCTATCGGTAGCTCTTGCTTAGTTCTAGTGATTATGTGTATCAGTAGACTTATGCACATCGGTAGCTTCATTCTGTACTATCATAAAACTTGTTCTATTGATAGATATCTGCATCGGTGACCTTGTTCTATGATTACCGGTAGATTTTTACATATCGGTAGCTCTGTACATATCAGTAGATCTTCATATCGATGGATATGTCTATCGGTAGACTAAGGTCTATCAGTAGACTATGTACCCGTAGCTCTGGTCGATCGGTAGCTATATGCAGATCAGTGACTAACACTTATCTGTTTTATGAAAAACAAATCCGATTGGGTTAGAATTACTTCAGAACTCATACAAACATGGATAAACATTTATTAACATATCTCAAGGATTATTTTAATATTATTATCAGATATATGAATATCATAGATTGAGTGAATTATAATATAGATAAACATTAATTGAGATTATTAAAGTATGTAAAATCATAGTTGGGATTATCAAAACAGTTGAGGTCAACAATCTCCCCCATTTTGATAATCAGAACTTATGATATTATAGTTTTAAAAACAATGAGTAGTTGTATCAGAGGATATATCATTAAATTCAATTATCTCAAAGAAAATAGTATGTTATAGAACATAATGTATCATAGGTAGAATTAAATGCAATGATATCAGAGGGGCAAAACATGGTAGAACTTCCTTATATAATATTTCTCCCCCTTTGAGAATGTTTCTCCCTCTTTGATACTTAGATATATAATATTTCTCCCCCTTTGTGATAATCGAAAAGTGGGAAACAATAGAAAGAAGAGGAAGAAAATGAGAAAGAAAGGAAAGCCAATTGTATTAGATTTTGCAAAAAGGTACATAGAAGGAAAACAAAATACAAGGGATTCCTATCAAACATCTTAGCCACTTATTCAATCTAAATCCTCAATGTGTGATTTTCTCTTTAGATCAGAAGAGGATTCAGACAGTGTGAATGCAGGTGAAGGCTTAGGAATTCCGGAAATGATCACAGGAGGCTGAGCCATAGAAACTGTGTCGGGCCTGTACTGAGGAGTTCTTTGAGTGATCATAGGTGTAAGGCTTCGAATGGATTGGGTTGGATTCATCTGAACATGAGAAGAAGTAGACGCAAGGGTAGGTAAAGCAGGAAGTACAATCACTAGCCTAGCATCGACATGCAAGAAAGGCAGAAAAATATTTCTAAAATCCATAATTATTCCTCCTTCTCTCTCCATAGCAGATATGAAATCATCCTTGTTCTCCATGAATTTGTCCAAGGCTAGAGTCAGTTTAGTTAGTTTTTTGACTTGCTATCTGAAGTCTAGATTGATAGGAGGTAACTTCAGGTTTTCCAATAGAAGTTTGAAGTGATTGTTGAGTTGATGCTTGGTGTAAACCTTTTGGAAATAGGAGTCCACCTTATCTTTCACTTCTTTTTGAGAGGCAGAAGCTTCTCTCATGTAGTCTTGAACTATATTTATTATTTACCTAGCTGAATCTCTAGTAGATATCACAACTTTGCTCGGGTCAGATGATTCCACAGAGCCACTAGTTGAAGCTGAACCAAGCTCCTCCTTCATCACAGCTTGAATCTAATTCAAATCCACTGAGGGTTTAGAAGAAACATAACCAATATAGAAAGAAATAGTTTCCTTGAAGTTTTTGGTCAACCCACTAATAAGATTTTGAACTTGAGAATCCTGGGTTTTAACATGATCTTTCATAGAAGTTTTAAAACCTTCAAACATTGAAACCATCTGGCTTACAAAATTTTTGAAAAAGGAAATGTCCTTGTCTTCTTGAGATTTTGAACTCTTGTAAGTGTCTAAAGAGATAACCGATTTCTTTAGAGCTTCAACATCATCTTCCATTCTAGATACTGGAGTCTGGAAGTTTGTAACTTCTTCCACTAATTCTGCCACAAAGGATGACAAATTACAACCAAGAGAAAGTTCAAAATATTTTTCCAAATTACTCATCTATTCAACAAAGCAGTGCTTTAGCTCAGAAACAGAAGCACTAAAGGACTCTTTCAGCTCATCGTTTAAGAATTCAAGATCAGCCCTGGTGATCATATCAGCAGGAGCAATTACAATAGGTGTTCTTTCAGATGATATGCTAGCCACTGAGTCATTAATAATCGATTAGATTGATGACACCAGTGAAGCTTCTATATTCCTTGTCTCTTCCACAATACTATCCTTAAGCTTTTTCTTGAAAATATCCAGGTCATGCATTCTGACCACATATTCTGGTAGAAACTCAGACTCAACATCATAAATGATTTTAGGTCTATTGAGGGATGCCTCATTATCACAATCAGGATAGTCTAATCCAAAAACCACAAAACCTGGGTCTTCTGTCCAGTCCTCAATATCAACAGCCACTGACACACCTCCAAAGTTGATTTGGTACTCCCCCTCAATAGGTGCATTCTCTTGTACAGCAAGGGAATTCTCAGCGGGTCTTTCTTCCCGAGGAGAATCTTCTACTATCAATTATTTCTCTACAACAGCTGGAGGGTCCTCTATATTAGGTACAACTTCTTCCATTTCTCCTACTACATCCTCAGTAGGAACAACTGAGCTTCCAATCAATGGACTCAGCCTTACGCAGACAGATTCGGAGGCTTCCGATTCATTCTCCTTTTCTTCTTTATGCTCAGGGGATGGCTGGTCTTCATTATCATTAGGTGTCTCTTCTTCTACTACGACTTCCTTTCTAGAAGATACAATTTCAGCAGCAGGACTTAGAGGTAAGTCCGGATCTCTTCCTTCATTCATAGAAGTCTCTTCTTCTTCAGTCTCATCACTGTACTCAGGTTCATCTTCATCAAGTCCTAGAACTGGATCCCTCACATCCTTAGGTATTGAAGGATGATCCACATGATTGAATTTATCCTATACCTTTTGGTCATCATTAACCCACTCTCCTCTCCATGGGTTCTAATTTATCTTCATGTATTTTCAAATAGTGCTTGTGATACAGAAGTTTTTCCTTACTACCACTGTCTCATCTTGAGACTCAGCTACCCCTTTCACTTTGATCATCACATATATCAAATTGGAAAAGAATAGGGCATTAGTCTTTGATTTTGGCCTTGTCATGTCTTCCATTTGAATCATCAACAATCTGCACAGATTTACTTTTACACAATGTCTCAAGAGATGCAGGAGATAGATATCTTGATATCTTAAATTTTCAAAGTCTCCTCTCCTTGGTATTAAGACGTGCTGAACAAATTTGAACAGTAATCCGTTCTCTCCATCCATTTCAGCAGCCACTATTTGTCATTGATTTCCATCACTGGTGAGCTCCTCCAAGGCAGCCTCATAATCGAATATATCACTTGTAGGTGGTATAGCTTTCGAGACATATCCACATACACCTTCGTGCGGAACATTCAAGCATTCAACCCACTCAACGGATGAAAAAGACATCTCCTTTCTATTCACAAAAGAAGTCACTCGGTATTCGTTTTTAGATTTCTCAAAGTTTACAAACTCATAAAATTGTTTCACTAGAATTGGATAGTAGGGTCCATTGTTTTTCGAAAAGCAATCTACCCACTTTTGATCTTCCTGTGCTTCGAGCACTAACGACTTTCTAGGAATCAACCATTCCACACATAGATCTTTTTCAATCACAATAACTCTATTCTAAAAATGAGGATTCACTGGTCACCTACCCAACCTAGTTCTACCAACACTACCACTTGCTTTGGGCTCGGACTTCTGCTTCTTCTCTTTCGACTCATCAGTGTCATCACTGATGGTAGGAAGTTTGGTTTTTTCCATCACTAGTTCGAGGGATTTAGTGTTCTCGTGAGATTATGGAGATAAGGTTTGAGGGTAAGGGTTTGAGGCACGATGGATTGAGAAGTATCTAGGACTTTGTTTTTCTCATTTATGAATCATAAAATAAATAAATAAAATGAAATAAAGTAAAAGCGATTCAGATTCTGGCGGTAGACAGAAGTTTAAAACAGCGCAATCATCGGTAGGGCCTATTAGTGAGAATTTCTATCAGTGAGGTTACATTTGTAAGGTATTACATCATTTAGGTTCATCAGTGAGGTATTACATCGGTGAGGTATTCACATCATGAGGTATTCACATCGGTGAGGTATTCACATCGGTGAGGTACTACATTGGTGAGGTATCTACCGATCAAGGATAATCATTCCAAACTCATGTCTAATGTAGCTTAACCTATCCAAACTCAAAGGTTTGGTGAAAATTTCATCTAATTGACATTCAGTACCTATAAATTCATGAGTAATATCACCCTTTTGGTAATGATCTCTCAAGAAATGGTGCCTTACATCAATGCGTTTCATCCTAGAGTGAGATACAGGATTTTTCGAAATGTTTATTGCACTAGTGTTATCACAGTTGATTGAAACATTCTTAAAATCATATCCATAGTCCAGAAGAGTATGTTTCATCCATAGAAGTTGTGCACAGAAACTACCAGCAGCTATATACTCTTCTTTAGTAGTGGGAAAAGCTACAAAATTATGATTCTTACTACACCAAGATACTAAGGATTTTCCCAATAAATGACATGTTCCAGATGTGCTTTTTCTATCCAACTTGAAACCATGAAAGTCAGCATCTGAATAACTCATTATCTCAAAGGATTGTTCTTTTGGGTAAAACAAACCTTTTTTTACAGTGTGTTTAAGATACTTAAAAAATTATTTTAACAGCATGTAAATGAGATTCTTTTGGATTAGCTTGAAATCTTGCACATGTACATACGCTAAACATAATATCTGGTCGACTAACAGTAAGGTAAAGTAAGCTTCCAATCATACCTCTGTAATTGGTTTGATCCACTGGTTTCTGAGCTTCATCTGCATCCAATTTATAGACTGTAATCATAGGAGTATCACTTTCCTTAATACTATCCAAACCAAAACGTTTTAAAAGAACCTTTGTATATTTACTTTGATTCAAAATAATACCATTTTCATTTTGAAATACTTGAAATCCAAGAAAATATTTAAGTTCTCCCATTAAACTCATTTCAAATTTATTTTTCATACTCTTTGAAAAATCAATACATAAATAATGTTTATAAGATCCAAAAATAATATCATCAACATAGATTTGTACTATTAAAACATCTTTAGAAATAATTTTAATAAAAAGAGTTGGATCAGCAATCCCTTTAGTAAAACTTTTTGAAATAAGAAAATTAGTAAGCCTATCATACCAAGATCTTGGAGCTTGTTTTAAACCATATAAATCTTTAAAAAGTTTAAAAACTTGATTTGGAAAATTAGGATTAGTAAATCCAGGTGGTTGTTCAACAAAAACATCATCAATTATAAAACCATTTAGAAAATAACTTTTAACATCCATTTGATATAACTTGAAATTCAGATGAGCAGCATAGGTAAGTAAGATCCTAATGGATTCTAATCTTGCTACAGGTGCAAAGGTTTACTCATAGTCTATACCTTACTCTTGACTATTTCCTTGTGAAACTAGCCTAGCTTTGTTTTAACTATATTTCCGAACTCATCAACTTTGTTTCTAAAAACCCATTTAGTGCATATTGTCAAAGTGTCATTGGGTCTGTGAACTAATTACCAGACTTTGTTTCTTTCAAATTGATTTAACTCTTCTGGCATAGCCATTACCCAAAATTCATCATTGATTGAATCATTGACATTTTTAGGTTCTAGATGTGAAATAAAAGCTTGATGTTCAACCTGGTTTCTTAGAGAATCTCTAGTCTGTGTCCCTTTATCAAGATTACCAACAACATCATCTAAAGGATGATTTTTTAGAATCCTAGTTGATCTAGTAGAGGTAGGACTAGAAATTTCAGGATCATCTATAAGTTCAGGTTCTATAGTAGCAGATTTTTGAATATGTCCAGAACTGGATATTTTTATAGTAGGTTCTTTAGTTTTATCATTAAGGTCCAGAATAGTCAAATCTTCTTCAAGATTTTCAAGAGAGGTTTTAGGCTCATGTGGATCAATTTCATCAAACTTGATGTGAACAGACTCTTCCACACACTTGGTTCTTTTAATAAAGACTCTATAGGCTTTTCTAGTTAAAGAATAACCAAGAAAAAATCCTTCATCACTCTTAGAAGCAAACTTGTCCAGATTATCCTTTGTATTGAGAATAAAAACATTACATCCAAAGACTCTAAAGTAACTAACTTTGGGTTTTCTATTATTCCATAGTTCATAAGGGGTCTTCTTGAGAACATGTCTAATCAAGACTCTATTAATAATATAACAAGATGTATTCACAGCTTCAGCCCAAAAATAAATAGGCAGGTCATACTCATTAATCATGGTTTTTACAATTTCTTGAAGGGATCTATTTCTTCTTCCTACTACACCATCCTACTGAGGTGTCCTATGAGAAAAAAAGTTGTGACTATAGCCATTGTGTGAGAAATAAGATTCAACCTCTTGATTTTCAAACTCACGGCCATGATCACTTCTCAGGGTTTTAATCTTAGGTCCAGTAAGGTTTTCAACAGACTTGGAGTATTTAACAAAGTAAGAACAAGATTCACTTTTGTGAGCTAAGAATTATACCCAAGTATATCTAGAAAAGTCATCTACTAGGACATAGACATAGTGGTTCCCATTTAAACTAGAAACTCTAGAAGGTCCAAACAAGTCCATGTGAACCAACTTGAGCGGTTGATAAGTTAAAACTTCTTTCTTTGATTTAAAAGAAAATTTATGTTTCTTTCCCTTTTGACAGGGATTACAAACTTAGTCATTTGGGAATTCAAGTTTAGGTAGGTCTCTAACCAAGTTCTTCCTCATCAATTTTCTAAGTGAATAGATGTTGCAATGTCCTAATCTTCTGTTCCATAGCCAAGATTCTTTATGAAAATCATTTAAACAAGTAGCATTTTGCTTAGTTAAATAATTCAGATCAACAGCATACACATTTTCATTTCTCAAGGAAGAGAACACGAATGCATTTTTAGAGTTAAATACATTACAGGAATCATTTTCAAATTTCACATTAAATCCATCATCACATAATTGAGAGATGCTTAATAGGTTATACTTAAGTCCATCAACAAATAAAACTTTAGAAATTAAAACTGAATCAGTGTTACCAATCTAGCTGAGGCCAATGATTTTTCCTTTAGAATTATCACCAAAGTGACATGGCCTCCATCAACTTTGATTAGACTCTTGAAAGATGAATAATCTCCAAACATGTGCCTTGAACATCCACTATCCAAGTACCATACCTTCTTGTGAGAACTCCTCTTCAAATAGGTTTCCTACAAAACAAGTTTTGATGGAAAATTACTTTGGTACTCATATCTTCTTGGGTCCAGAAAGGTTAGCAATCAAAGCCATAGGTAACCAAATATGTCTTATGGGTCTCATATAATTTACAGAATCAATATATTTTTAAAGATAAACTTTATTTGATATATAACCATATGAATAACTAGTTTAAGCATACGAATTCCCAGAACTGGAACTAGCAGAATTTTGTCCAGATTTAGGAATAAATCGAGTTTTAGTGAACTGTCTTTTTCCAGGTTGGTATCCCAAACTAGTAGTGTATTTTGGTGCAACTTGATTTCCTAACATTTGAGTAAGTTTATCCTTTCTATTTGTGAATTTTTTTAAGTCCCTTCTAAGTTGCTCATTAGACATTTTCAGTTCTGTATTTTCCTTTAATAGTTGACCATTATTTTCCTTTTCTATATCAAAGGTAGATTTAACATTGGAAATGAGAGAATGCTATTTCTTTAATGACTTATATTTGTCCTTAAGTTCATTACATGTTTCTTATAACATGTTACAATATTCAAACAATTCAGCCTTAAACATACCTTCAGAATCAGAATCAGATCATGCATCATCTCCCGAATAATAGGAATTTAAAACAGGAGTATCTATGGTACCTCAGATGTGTTGGTCATGAAACACATGTTGGAACGATTATATTCAGAATCAGAAACTTCATATTCACTTGTGCTGTCTTCTAAAGCACTCCAAGTAGCTTTCATAGCCTTCTTGTACTTCTTGTCCTTATAATCATGTTTCTTTTTGAATTTTAATTTTGGACAGTCAGCCTTGATGTGTCCTTTCCTTTTGAATTCATAGAAGACTATATCATCTTCCTTATCAAATTTCTTCTAGTCCTTCTTCCACTTACCTCTACTGTCATACTTACCTTTGTAGTTTGATTTTCTGAAGAATCTTTTTTTCCTATAGAACTTCTTAAATCTCCTGGCTATTTGAGCCATTTCAGCATCACTGTCGGAGTCTGAATCTTCACTTGTTGAACTTTCATTTTGTATTTGAACTTTTCCTTTGTCCTTTCTCTTTGAAGCAATAGATTTAAATGCCACGTATTCTCTCTGGGGTTCACCATCTTCTTCTTTATTTACTTTAAGTTCTTCCTCATACATCATTAATTTACCAATAATCTCTTTAACAGTGAGAGCACCAATGTCACATGATTCTCTGGTTGAAATAGAAGTTCCTCTCCAACTTTCTGGTAGATATCTCATGATTATCATGATTTGTTCCTTTGCAGAAACAACCCTTCCAAGAGAGCTCGTAGTATTGACAATCTCATTGAACCTGAGATACATGTCAAAAATAGGTTCATCAGTCTTCATTTTAAAATTATCATATTTAATAGTATTGGTATTCAGCCTCATTTCTTTAACATTGGTTGTTCCCTCATGAGAAACACTCAATGTATCCCATATTTCATAGGCAGTTTTGCAAGCAGATATTCTATTAAACTCTTCATCTCCTAAATCAAAATACAGGGCATTCATAGATTTAAAATTATTATTATAAGCATTATTTGTAGGTTCATCCCAAGTAGTTCTATCAATTTCTAGAAATTTATATTGTGACTCTATATCAGTCCATATATCATAACCCATACTTTCTAAATGAATTTTCATCTTAAGTTTCCACTGGGAATAGTTTGTACCATTGAAGAAAGGTGGCCAGTTAGTAGCATCACCTTCTAGTCTATTATCCATAACTAGATTTTAGAGAATATATTAAAGAGATAAAATTTGGAACTAACAAAATTTTAAGATTTGTACGGATGCAACTAAAATCATAGTTGAAAAACAGAATGTTTTGAAAACTTTGAAAAAAACAACCTTTGATACCAAATGTTGGTCAGAGTGGACACTCAAGAGGGGGGTTAATTGAGTTCCAATTCAAATTTCTGTTAAAAATATTTCTCTTAAAATCCCCTTATTTAAAAACAATGTTAAACTGTAGTGAATTTATATAGATTTTAAATGTTCAATTAGTTTCTCAAAGATTGATTAGGTCTCAGTTAATTTAATCTGAAGATTAAATTGACTTTTGAAACAAACTTACTAGTTTACAAAAGTATAAGCACTTGCTAATTTAACTATAAAAGTAAAATTAAAACAAATTATATTTCAAAGTAGTTAGTAGCGGAATATGAAATATATAGTATACTTATGAATTAATACCAAAATGCACAGCAGATGTAACCAAGAGGTTCAGTCTCAAGATGCGACTTTGTCCTCTCAAACAATTTATATAAATTGATCCACACCCTAGATCAGGGTAAACAACAGTACAATACTGTCCAGGTCCAAAGGCCTCTACCACAGTTCTACGTGGGAAAACAAAGACAACAGCTCACAGCTGTCCAGGTCATACTCGACCTCTACCACTATCCATTGTGGGATACAAAGGAGTTACAGAGTTTTAATGAGGATTTAAGAATCCTCCAGCTTAGCTCAGGAGACAGTGTGTGTAAAATAAACAGGGTACACACATTGCTCGAAATATAAATGAAATAATCACTAAAATAAGTATGAGTGAGTTTAGAAAATATTTAGTGATTGGCAGTGCAGCTCTGGACTCGTTTGATTGGTAAAAAAAGCTTCTGAGTCCTTCTCTAGTTTTTTTTTCTGAAAAACAGAGTATCATTTTCTTCCTTTGTTCTAGGTTCATCTTATCAGCCTGAGTGCATGAAGTGTTTGGTGTAGTTCTTCACTAAAGATGCAGATTGTGTTCTCTAGAAAACAATTGCTCTGTGTATGTCTAGTGTTATTGGTGTATTAATGTATTCTTGCGCGAATGCACCACATTTAAATGCTGTTGAGCCTTTCCCTTTTTCACCATTTGTGTGCCTTCTTAGTTCCTTGATTCTTGCTGTATGCACACCCCATGTTCAATTATTTCATTCTTTCTCTATGTTCAATTCTTTTAGCTAGGTCTTTATCTTCTCTTTTATAGCTTTCAGCACCAGCAAATGGGAATGATTACCTTTTGCATGGGTACTAGGTACGGTTCCCTGACATGGCAATAGAAATCATTAAATAACATTAACTGCATTAAAAACATCAAATGTAACCGTCAGCTTAATAAATAAATAGTATTTAGATTATAGAGTTTTAATGGTTGGTAAATCATTAGTATCCTCCTATTGGTAGACGTTTTCGGTGGATTTTGTGTAACAATGAACTTCCATCGGTAGCTCTTTGAACTGGTATTGGTAGCTCTTTGTGTCGGTAACTCTTGGTATCGGTAACTCCTTTTATCGGTAGACTTACTCTATCGGTAGCTCGATAGACTTGTTCTATCGGTAGATCAATTATGTCGGTAACTGTCTGTATCAGTCGCTATTGTTCTATTGGTAGCTCTGGTCTATAGGTAGCTCTTGCTTAGTTCCAGTGATTATGTGTATCGGTAGACTTATGCACATCGGTAGCTTCATTCTGTACTATCGGAAAACTTGTTATATTGATAGTTATCTGCATCAGTGACCTTGTTCTATGCTTACCGGTAGATTTGTACATATCGGTAGCTCTGTACATATCAGTAGCTCTGCATATTAGTGGCTCTGTCTATCGGTAGACTAAGGTCTATCGGTAGACTAAGTAGCGGTAGATCTGGTATATCGGTAGCTATATGCAGATTAGTGACTAACACTTATCTGTTTTATGTAAAACATATTTGATTGGGTTAGAATTACTTCAGAACT
Organism: Viscum album; assembly: GCA_963277665.1. NCBI lineage: Eukaryota > Viridiplantae > Streptophyta > Magnoliopsida > Santalales > Viscaceae > Viscum > Viscum album. Next base: position 1,784,226,282 of record OY728157.1, read on the forward strand.
CATACAAACATGGATAAGCATTGATTAACATATCTCAAGGATTATTTTAATATTATTATTAGATAAAACAATATCATAGATTGAGCGAATTGGAATATGGATAAACATTAATTGGGATTATCAAAGTGTGTAAAAGCATAGTTGGGATTATCAAAACAGGTGAGATCAACATCTATCAAGGGTATTCACCTTTATTAAAATTTACCTATTGATTATAGAGTTTCATGTACAAATTACACATTCCTATATCATAGAATAAATTATTATGTTTAATGAATCTATGTTATATGTTCCATGTGGCACATTTATGCATGAAATGAAATGAATAAGAAGGGTGCCCCCTGATAGTGCTCCAATACATTGGGTAAAGATTAGTATCATGATACATCAAGTGAAATGGGGGTTTAGTCATTCTAATTCAAGTTCAATGAGGGTTTACTCATGATTCATGTAGAATGAGACTTGGATCATGCTAATACCATGTTAAGTGCTATTTTCACATTTCCATGTTATGATAATCATGATATATCATGACTTTCTTCTACTGTTTCTATTGTGCTCCATTGATATTCTTATTTACAAACATGTATTATAATATTCATGTTATACCTTGTTTACTCCATTACTGGGCTTTATAGCTCACCGTTTTCATATGCATGTACTCAGGTTATCCCATGCAATGCTAAGTACAAGGGAATTTAGTGGTCATGTAAAGGAAGTTTTAAATAAAGATGTTGTGTTTCATGTTTTAAGTCATTATGTAATGTTCTTAAGCCCCAAATACACTATACCTCTCAATCTTATATTTTGTATCAAGTGAATTTTTTATGTAATAAACCATTTTTAAGTGTGTAATAATAAGTAGGGTTGTTATAGTTGCTATTAGAGGATAGGTTTAGTTATTTTTGTGATTAGGATTAGAAATCCCTAGTGAAGCCTTAGGGATAATAATATGTATAATAAAAATATACCTAAATTTTGGAGAGTATTGAGTATGTGGTTTATCAAGAAAATAGATCCCTAACTGCATACGATCAGGTAGAGGCGGCTCTGGCACAGATGTACCTCAGAGTGAAAAATATGGCAAGGAGTTTCAGGATTGAACCATGGTATCCTGGTACATGACAACGACCCTTGCTTCACTCTTAGTTACAACACTCCTGGGGGATATGCTTTGGAAAATTCACAAGATTAGTATGAACTGTTATTAAGGGAATTATAAAAAATGCCCCTATGAATATATGTTATAAATTAGATCATGGATAACATAGACAGAAGCCTATAGATTCAAAAGTTAATGAAATAAAATCAATTTATAAGTCATCAGTTTTGTCCTTAGATTACCTTTTATGCATTAGCCCTAACATTCTTTTTAGTCCATCCAATGACAAGTAATAGGAGGACTCTGCCATTCAACTGATGTGAAGACCAATGTGATGACTGTTCTAATGAGATGCCCAATATGATAAGAGCAGGAAACATGAACTTTGTCATCATACTCTATCAATTAACTCAACCTATGAAAAGAAACATGGTTCAATAGTAACATTCAACCCCCTGAGAAAGAACAAGTTTCTATCGAGAGGTTCATGAGACAAAGGCCTCTTACTTTTAATGGATCATTCGATCCCTCAATCTCCAAACAATGGATCAAATCCATTGAAAATATCTTCTCCATCCTTCAATTTTATGAACAAGAAAAGGATCTTCTGGATGCTTATTATATGCAGGGTAAATCCAATAAATGGTGGACATTGATCAAAAAATACGAAGCATGAGGAGGAGATTGAGGAGTTAATATGGAAAGGGACTTCATTGACCTCAAGAAAAAAACACAATGAATCCATCAGATCTTATGAGGAAAACTTCACAATTCTTGCATGATAAGCCTCCAGATTTGTCGTTACCAATATATTCAAGGTTGACCGCTTCATTGGTGGGCTGAAACCTAGCCTACGGAAAGCCCTGGTGATCCAAGACTTCAATAGGTATGAGGAAATTGTTTGATGTTCCCTCAATTTTGAAATGGATATCGGCACATCTCAGGGGTATCATGGGGATAAGAAGTGTAAGGTGGACTTAAATTCTGGAGGTCCGATGGATAAATCCAAAGGTGATAAAAAAACCTAGCACCCCACTTACCAATGGTGTGGAAAGAAGCACCCCATAAATTGGATAATGGGGATGGAGAAATGCTTTAGGTGTGGAAGAGAAGGTCACCTAACCGTTAACTTCTGAAAAGAAAAACCTATGAATATGAAAGAGGAAAGGAACACTCCATTAGACCCTCAATGCGTTTTTTATTGCTTCACCTGCAATGAACCCGGGCACCTTGCAATTAGTGCCCTAAGCCAAGGGTTTTCAGATTCAACCAACAACCTCCATGGCTGCAAGGGTGAGATTTTACCATCACTACTGCCGAAGTGAACCCCAAAAATGAAGTGGTGATAGGTATGCTAGTAATTCATTCAAGAATGGAGAATGAACTTTTTGATTTTGGTTCTATATATTATTTTATATCCTGAAAGTTCAGTAGAACAATACCAAGACCAGCACAAATTATGGAAGTAAAGATGTCAGTGAGTATGAAAAAGGGGGAAATCATTGCATCCCATGAATATAACTCCTCCCTGGTCATAATTTGTGGATTGGACTTCTTGGAAAAACTTTTCATAATCCCTTTTGTGGAATTTGATGCAATACTCAGAATGGATTGACTTTCCTTATATATAGCCAACAAAATTTCCGTGAGATATAAACACACTCCATATGGAGAATCGACCACTGATTTTATACTAGTTCAAGGAGGAAGATGAATCTTCTTTAGCACCATCATCTCAAGCATGGATATTACTGCCCTATGTGCTTGCGTATCTAGATCACATGATTGAGTCTAAGGAAGAAACCATCCATGAAGATATGCCTATTGTGAGATAATTCGTTGAAGTGTTTCCCAATAGATTGTCTGGTCTCCCTCCTAGAAGATATGTTGAATTCTCAATTGATCATACTCCTGGGACATAGATAATATCCAATACTATGTATAGGATATCTATTGTGGAGCTTGAGGAGATGAAGAAACAACTATAGGAGAATCTAGATAAAGGGTTTATACGCCCAAGTGCTTCACCATGGGGTGCTCCAGTCCTATTCATCATGAAGAAGGATGTATCAATTCCCATTTACATTGATTATCGTGAGCTCAACAAAATGACGATAAATAACAAGTATCCTATGCCAAGGATTGATGACTTGTTCGGTCAGATACGTGGATAACAATACTTCTCCAAGGTGGATTTGTAGTCAGAATATTATCAAGTAATGGTGAAGTAGGACAATATCCCCAAGAAAACTTTTCATACAAGATACGAGAACTATGAAATCATAGTAATGACTTTAGGACTCACTAATTCTCTAGAAATATTCATGGAATCAGGGAAATGATGAAAAGAGTATTTAGATATCACCTCAACAAATTTGTGGTAGTCTTTATAGATGATATCCTAATATACTCCAAAACCAAGGAGGATCATGAGGAGCATCTAATAACTGTACTAGAGACCTTGCGAAAGGAGAAGCTCTATGAAAAGTACAAAAAGTGTGAGTTATGGTTGAAGAGTTCTCATTCTTGGTTAATATCATCACAAGCAATGGAATATATATGGATCCCTCCAAGATAGCTACAATTGAGGGATGGACGAGGCTAATATTAGTAACAGATATCTGTAGATTCCTTAGGTTAACTGGATATTGTTTCCGATTTGTGAGAAATTTCCCATGATTTTCCAACCATCATACCAAGATAACTCAAGAGGTAGTAAAGTTTTCTTGGAGTGATGAATGCGAAGAGAGATTCAAGGAGTTAAAAATGAGGCTTATCACTACACCCGTGCTCACATTACCCATGAGTGGAGAATTTTTTGTGGTATTCAGTGATGCTTCAAAGAAGGTATTGGGTTGTTTGTTAATTCACAATGACAAATTCATTTCCTATGCTTCAAGGAAATTGAAATTTAATGAGAAAAACTATCCAAAAATTGACCTGGAGTTGGCTGTAGTGATCTTCGCTTTGAAAATTTAGTGGCATTATCTCTTTGGGGAGATGTGTGAAATATACACAGATCACAAAAGCCTCAAGTATATATTCAAACATAAAGAGTTAGAAATTCCCAAATGAAGATGGTAAGAGCTGATCAAAGACTATGACTGCTCAATCCATTACCAGCCTGGTAAAGAGAACAACGTGGAATATTCTCAAAGTAGAAGGGATCCTGCATCTTTATCAAAGATGATAATTGAACAGATCCAATCTTGTTATATTTTCAGAGGATGGAAATGGGAATCATTAAGGGAGGAACATCATCAGTACTTTCTCAAATGATTTCTCAACCATCCCTCATGGAGAAAATAAAGGATGCTCAGAGAAAGGATGTGGAAATGCTGAAGGGGGGGGGGAATCTATTAGAAATGGTAAATCCTCAGAGTTTTTGGTTGAAAATGATGGAGATGTGAGATTTGGGTCATAATTATTTTTACCATATGATCCAGAGATAAAGAAGGATCTTCTGAAATATGCGCATAGCTCATCCTTCTCTATTCACCAGGTGAGCACAAATATGTATTAAGATCTCTGAAAAAACTTTTTGTGGGACAATATGAAAAGGGAGATTGTTGAATATACATCAAAGTTTCTGGTATGTGAGTTAGTGAAGGATGAGACATAAAAGTATAAGGGGATGATGCAACAACTACCCATACCAACATGGAAGTGGGAAAACATTACCATGGACTTTGTCACTAGACTTCCAAGGACATCTAGAGGAAACAATGCTATATGGGGCTTTGTGGATCATCTTATGAAGACAACTCACTTTATCATGATTCAATATGACTTCTCATTGGATCAACATTTATATATTTAAAACAAAGAAGTGTTAAGGCTTCATGGAGTACCACCATCTATTGTATTTGATCATGATCCTAGATTCACCTCAAAGTTATGGAAAAGTCTCTAGCATGCTCTAAGAACTGAACTGAACTTCAGTATGGCCTATCATCCTAAAACTGATCGCCAATCTAAGTGAACTATTTAGACACTAGAAGATATGTTAAGATCATGTTCTTTGGACTTTAAAGAAGGATGAGACCAACATCTTCCACTGATTGAATTCTCCAACAATAACAGTTTACACACGGTCATACAAATTCATCCTTATGAAGTGATTTATGGGAAAAGGTGCAGAACACTGGCATGTTGGGATAAAGTTGGTGAGCATAAGCTTATAGAACATGAAATGGTCAAAGAAATGTTAAAGAAGGAGAAAACCATTTAGCATCATATCAAGGAAGCCCGAAGTCGATAGAAGAGTTATGTAGATAACCATCAACGAGAACTTGATTTCAAAGTTGGAGACATGGTATTTCTACGACTATCTCCATGGAAGAGGGTAATGAGGTTTGTAAAGAAAGGGAAGTTATGTCCTAGGTACATTGGCCCCTTTAAGATTCTTGATCGTGTCGGGGCTGTGGCCTATCAACTAGCACTTCCACCTACCATGGCCAAAGTACATGTTGTCTTTCATGTATCCCTATTAAGGAAGTACATACCAAACCCATAAAATGTACTCTATTCTGAGGTAGTACTATTTGAGGATGATCTTTCTTATGAGGAGTAACCAGTGGTGATCTTAGATCATAGAGAAAAAGATCTACGAAATAAGATAATGCCCCTTATCAAGGTGTTGTGGTGAAACCACAAGTTTGAAGAAGCGATGTGGGAATCAGAGGAAGTGATGAAGCAGAGTTACCCACATCTGTTTTAGTGTGGGAAAAGGAAATTTCGAGGGTAAAATTTATTAAGGGGGGAAGATTGTAATGACCCAAACACCTATCAATGAAAATTCCTTTTGGTCTAATTAAATGAATTATTATGAAATATGGTTATGTAAACATATGGAATTATTTTGTTTTATTATTTTTTAAAATATTGTTATAAATTGAGACTATTGATAATATAGTTTTGGAAAATTGATCACATTATTAGTATAAATATAGGGCTTTAAAAAATTCAATTTACTCAAAAAAAGGAAGTGATGGCCTAATTCAGTATAATTTCCCCATATGAATCCCGTTAGTCAGAGCTCGGAAAGAAGATGGTGCTATTGGGATTAGCTCTTGACCAAGCCCAAACCTAGCTTCAATGTGTTAAGATCAAATGGAACCACTTATAGGAGAATTGGAAGTTGATAGAGATTACCACCTGAGTGATGTTATCTGAGCCATCCTAAGAGTTTGTCACCATCGTAAACCTTACCCTTCGGTCTTATTCGAGTGTCATAAGGAGTTATGTAATAGAACCATAGCATTATGACTATGTGTATTATTTTTTATAGAATAAAGAATATAAATTCATTTTATTATAATTACTTTGTAAATAGTTTTTAATGCAAAAATAGTACTTATTTTTGTTAATATTCAATTAGGAAGACTATTTTGATGAATTAATGCATTTTTGAATTAAATAATTTTTTAATAAAATATTATTACTAAATTAATTTTATTAAATATAAATGATTGTATAATTATTATGAAAACAATTGTGATTTTTATCAATGTTCGAAAACTATTTTTGTCAAAACCCATGAATTTTTGATAAATGTCAATTTTTATTTAAAAAGTAAAAATTCACATATTTATAAAATTATTTAGGTAAAATGAATATTATTTTTGGAATTAAGACATCAAAATTATCAAATGGTGAATTTGTCATAATTTTCTAAGACAGTCGATTTTTTGGGTAAAAATTAAATACCATTTAATTAAATAATGTGTTTTATGACATCATAATGACTCGATAGTGATGTAATAAAATACTATAAACATTTTTATAGGCCAATATATGTTTTAACATTAAAATAATGTGATTTTAGGTTTGTTAAATTTATTTTACAAAGCCTTAGTGTACCCTCCAAGACATATAAAACATTTTAGATTTTTAAATTGATTTCATTGAGAGTGTGACTCACATCCACAAAAGAAACCCTATTATTTTAGAATTTAGGCCATTGGAATTATAAAATATTGTTTTAAACTCACATTTGGAAAAAACCATGGGCAAAAACCACGGTCTGGTTTGTTGTTTTGATTAGTTTAATGTGCGATGTTCCAAACCTAAATAATAAAGAATTCCCTATATTTTCATATATAAACCCACCCAATATCCCACTTCCTCTTCACTCAAATTCTTTTTAGTTCGTCTAAACTCTACCCTAGTCTCTCTGTAATCCTCAAAAGGCTCCCCAATCTCCCAATAAGCCTCTCTCAAGCCCCTTCCAAGCCTTTCTGATCACACTTCCAAGTAAGGCATTCCTTCCTTTATCATTTTATCCAAGTTTATTAATATTGTTATGCCCTTTAACCTTAAACTATAAATATTGGGGTATGAATTTTCACCTCCCCCATACTTCCCTATTTATGTTTTAATTATTAGATATCCATTTCACTCTCATTAATTTTTCCCATGTACACTCGTTACAATGCATAAATTCCGTATGGGATTTCTCTCTCCTCATTTACATTCGAGAAATTCTTTTGTCTTATGAATCTAAATTCCATTACATATTCTTGGAAATATATATATATGACCCCCTTAATTTCCATTTCACATTCATATTATGAGACACCCCTTTTCTCTCTAATCAACCGTTTTTATGAATTCTTATGTCACGCCGTTATGCTTCTGAAATTGCAACACGATTTTCCAAGCCAAAGTCACTGTGTAGTGGATTCCATGCCCATTTCTCTATCAAGGGTATTAACCTTTATGTAAATTTACTTATTTATTATAGAGTTTAATGTCAAAATTCCACATTACTATATCTTAGAATAAATGATTATGTTTAATCAACCCATGTTATATGTTCCATGTGGCACACTGATGCATGAAATGAAATGACTAAGAAGGGTGCACCCTGATATCTCTCTAATGAATTGGGTAAATATTAGTATCATGATACATCAAGTGAAAGGAGGGTTTACTCATGATAATTTAAGTGCAATTAGGGTTTACTCATTCTTAATGTGCAATGAGCCTTGGCTCACTCTAATACCATGTGAAGTGTTGTTTCCAAGTTTCCATGTTATGATAATCATTATATATCATGCCTTTATGTTAATGTTTCTCTTGAACCCCATTGATATTACTATTTCCTAAAATGTATTGTAATCTTCATGTTTTACATTGTTTACTCCCTTACTAGGATTTATATGTCATCTTTTTCTTATGCATATCCTCAGGTTATCCAATGAAATGCTAAGTACGAAGGAATGTAGTGGTCATGTAAAGGAAGTTTTCAATAAAGATGTTGTGTTTCATGTTTTAAGTCATTATGTAATGTTCCTAATACCCAATGGAACTAGACCCCTAGATCTTCTATTTTTTATTAAGTAATGATTTTATTTAATAAATCATGTTTATGTGTGTAATAAAAATGAGGGTTTTTATAGTTGGTATCAGAGGATATGTTTAGTTATTTATGGGATTAAGATTATAAAACCCCAGTGAAGCCTTAGGGATAAGACTAAGTATAATAAAAATATCCTCAAATTTTTGTGAGTATTGAGTAAGTGGTTTATAAATAAAATACATCCCTTTCTGGATATGAGTAAGTAGAGGACGCTCTGGCACAGATGTACCTATGAGTGAAAACACTGACAAGGAGTTTCAATCTTGACTCAGGGTATCTTGTTACAAGACAACGAGCCTTGTTGTACTCTTGGTTATGAAAAAACTAGGAGATATTCTTTGTTAAATTCACAATCTTAGTATGAACCATTATTATGTGAATTAAAAAAATGACCCTAATAATATATGTTAGAATGTAGATCATGGATATCATAGACTAAAGCCCATAGATTCATAAGTTAAGGAAATAATAGCTATTTAAAAGTTATCTGTTTTGTCCTTGGATTACCCTTTATGTGTTACCCCTAACATTCCTTTTATTCTAGCCAATGGCTAGTAATAGAAGTACTCGGGCTGACAACCGATGTGAAGACCAATGTGATGACTATTCTAATGAGATGACCAATCTGATGGGAGTTGGAATCACAAACTTTTTCACGATACTCTCCCGGTTAAATCAAGATTTGAATAGAAACATGGGTGAAGAGTAATATTCATACCTCCTAAGAAAGAACAAGTCTCTGTAGAGAGATTCCTGAGACAAAGGCCTCCTACTTTTAATAGATCATTTGATCCCTCAATCGCCAAACAATGGATCAGCTCCATTGAAAAGATCATCTCCATCCTTCAATGTTCTGAACAAGAGAATTTTCTTCTAGATGCTTATCTTATGGAGAGTTAAGTTGATCAATGGTGGACATTGATAAAAAATATAAATCCTAAGGAGGAGATCGAGGTGTTGGAATGGAAGGATTTATGGAAAAAAAAATTAATAAATATTTTCCTCGTACCCTCAGCCTTAAGATGGAAATGGATTTCTTTTCCCTGAAGAACAATGAAAACGAATCCATCAAAGCTTATGAGTAAAAAATCATGAGGCTTTCACGATACACCTCCAACTTTGTCATTACCTCCGAATGCAAGTTCGGTCTCTTTGTTGGTGGGATGAAACCTATCCTATGGAAATCCATGGCGATCCTTGACTTCGATAGCTATGAAGAAATTGTATGATGTTCCCTCAAGGTAAAAATGGAGATTGGAGAATCTTAGGGGTATCATGGGGATAATAATCGTAATGTGTTAATTAATTATAGTGGGCCAATAGATAAATCCAAGAGTTCTAAGAAAACCCATCACCCCACTTTACAAATGTGTAAAAAGAAGCACCCCATACATTTTCTAAAGGGGATGAGGAAACGATTTAGGTGTGAAAGAGAAGTGTACTTAGCCGTTAACTATCGACAAGAAAACCAAGTGGCTGCGACAGAGGATAAGAACACTCCGTTCGACCCTTAAGACATTGTTCATTGCTTCAACTACAAAGAACCGGGGCACCTTGCAAATCAGTTCCCTAAGACAATGGTTTTGGGAGGCAACCAACAACCTTCAAGGAAGCAATGGCGAGCCTTTTCCATCACTATCGCCATAGTGAACCCCAAAAATGAAGTGGTGACAGGTACACTAGTTATTCATTCAAGAATAGTGAACATACCTTTTGATTATGTTTCAACACATTATTTTATGTCCTGAATGTTTAGTAGAACAATCCCAACACCACCACAAATCATGGAAGTAAATATGTCGGTGAGTACAAAAAATGGAAAAATCATTGAATCCCATGAATACAACTCCTCCCCTATCATAATTTGTGGATTGAAATTCCCGAAAAAACTTGTCATACTCTCTTTGGTGGAATTTGATACAATTAGTGGCATGTATTGACTTTCCTTATATAGAGCCAACATAATTTTCCATGAGAGAGAAATAACTCTCCATATAACGAATCGACCCCCAATTATATAAAAGTTCAAGGAGGAAGATGAATCTTTTTTAGCACCATAATCTCAAGCATGGATATTACTGCCCTATGAGCATGCGTATCTGGATCAGATGATTGAGTATAAGGAAGAAGCCATCCCTGAAGACATGCCTATTCTGAGAGAATTCACTGAAGTGTTTCTGGAGGAATTGCATAGTCTCTCTCCTAGATGAGATGTTGAATTCTCAATTGATCTTATACCTAGTGCATTTTTAATATCCATGACTTTGTATAGGATGGATATTGTGGAGCTTGAGGTTCTAAAGAAACAACTACAGGAGAATCTGGATAAAGGGTTTATACGCCCAAGTGCTTCCCCATGGGGTGCTCGAGTTCTCTTCGTCAAGAAGAAGGATAGGTCAATGAACCTTTACATTGATTATCAAGTGCTCAAAAAAATCAAGATAAATAACAAGTATCCTATACCATGAATTGATGACTTTTTTGATCAACTTTTTGGAGCACAATACTTCTCCAAGGTGGATTTTCGGTTGGGATATTATAATATGTAAGGGAGAAGAAGCAAGATATCCCCAAGAATACTTTTGGTACAAAATAAGGGCACTATGAATTCATAGTAATTCCTTTCAGAATAACTAATAATACAAAAATATTTGTGGAATTGATGAATATAGTATTTAGATATTACCTAAAAAAATTGGTAGTATTTATAGATGATATCCTAATATACTCTAAAACCAAGTAGGATCATGAGGAGCATCTAAGAACTGTACTAGAGACCTTGCGAAAGGAGAAACTCTATGAAAAGTATATAAAGAGTGTGTTCTAGTTGAAGGAGGTATCATTCTTGAGTCATATCATCACAATAAATGGGATATATATAGATCCCTCCAAGATAGCTACAATTGAGGAATGGTCGAGGCCAACATTGGTAACGGATATCCATAGCTTCCTTGGGTTAGCTGGATATTCTCGCCTATTTGTGTGAAATTTATCACGATTGTCCAACCATTATACTAAGCTAACTCAGAAGGGAGTAAAGTTGTATTGTAGTGATGAATGCGAATAGAGATTCAAGGAGTTGAAAAGGAGTCTTATCACTGTGCCCATTCTCACATTACCCGTGAGTGGAGAACTTTTTGTGGTATTCAACGATGATTCGAAGAATGGATTAGGATATGTGTTGATGCAAAATGACAAAGTCTATAAAGACCCGGCCATTTCTTACGTTAGTATTACTTTATTTCAAAAATAAAAAACATAATAGTATTACACATAGAGGATCCAAAGGTTTAGTGTCTTGGGAAAACTAGGACCACACATAAAAAATACAACATCAACCATAACATTTATTTAATTTCTTCTTCACTAGCTTCTTAGTGGCACTTTTCCTCTCCTTAGTACATGTAGCCACATGAGGATATATATAAATGGGTTGATCTAGAAGCCTAGTAAGAGGATATATAAGAACAGTATAGCATGTGGTTTGCATAATCATAACATGGGAAAAAGATCATTAACATGAGAGGAATCATAAATATAAGACTTGAAATGTGGCAAAGCATAAAAATGAAACATCATTTCTTAGTGGTTAACTACCAAAAATACTTGTGAACCAAGCTAGAATATTTTTCACACATAATTTAACATTTACTCCTGAGATTCATCACTTTACCCAATGCATTGGGGTGCTATATAATTCTGGGCGCACCAATCACATTTAAACATTCATATTGTGCTATATAATTATGGGTGCACCCGTCACATCATAACATTATCATTTATCATGAATTCCTCAATGAAAATATAACATAAATGAAAATAAATAACCCATGAAAAGTAATGGGTTTCATCTAATAAGAACACATTCATAAACTTTGGGTACCCAAAAGAAAGAGGGAACAACATACTTGATACAAGAACCATCAACCTTGAATGAGAGGTAAAAGTTGAGTTCTTAAGAGAAGAGTTCTTTCGGAAAACATTTTGATTGATATAAACATCATTAGAAAACATGTATATCCTAGAATAGGAAATAAAATTATGAACAAATGATCTTTAAGGAGTGACCATATCAAAAATGGAGTGAAAGAGGTAGAACCCGAAGGATGAAAGTTGGGTTCGAGAATTTCCCCTTACCTCGTACCCGAATGCTTCTTTCTCTTTAATGTCCTGTATAATGACGTTATATTCATTAATTAGAAATAAATAACCATGTTTACATTAATAGGGTTCATTATGGTTTAATTGTGTCATATTATGTTCCTTTTGATGACTTATAGAGTTTAAAAACATTGTTCAGGGATGTTCGTTTTTATGGGTTTTCTTGGGTGGTTCACTTGTATTCTTAAATTGAATTTCGGGTAGAACATGGGTAAACATCCAGAAATTATATTACATGTTATTAATGATATTACAGTAGAATGATTGATTTTATAATGAATTATATTAGATCCATGTGGATGAATCATTAGATAAGAATTAAATGATGGTTATTTGGGTCAAGTTGGTCGGTTTTTTGATCACAACGAACTTGTTTTAACTTATCACTTAGTAATATGTCCATAAGTTATTTACAGAAAATTAAATAGAACATAATACATATAAAATATTCTGGTTCAACCATAAAAATTGTTTCATGACCAGATATGAAGGTAGAAATGGAAGAAGAAAGCATGTCGTTCTTGAAAGTGATAAATTAACACCTCACAAACAACATTCTCTTTAATAAAATAAAAGGAAGAGGGAAAGGGGTTTAGATGATATAATATCCCCTTAGAATCATAAAATTACAGTATATTTATAGTAATGGAGTTACAATACAATTTGTATGAAGATAGGTGTGGAGAGATCAAAAAATGAACTTGAACTTGAAAGGAAATTAAAAGAGAAGAGGGAGGGAAATTACCTCTAGAATCCTCCTTTTGAGAACCTTCTTAAGGGCCTAATATTGGTCTTTTGATGAGACCAGTAGCTCTTGAACGTGGGGGAGGGGCAATGGAATGTGTTTGGGCAGAGTTTAGAGAAGGCTTGGAGCTTTAGAGGTGTGAGAAAATGAGGGTGTGAAGGATGGTTTTTATAGTGGAGGGGAGAGGGGTTTCCTTAATATAAAATTCATTATTTTATTAATTTCCCCATAAGAAAAGAAATAGTGAGTCTTGAACGAACATGAACAGTAAATAAGGCATGTGAGTTCGAGTTTTGGGTGCTTACATCACTTGTGATGTCAGGAATAGTGGGTTTTAATTATAATGTATTTATTCAGTAAATTAATGTATTTTACTATTCACCAAAAATTCAAGTATCTCGGAAAAATCCCAAAAATTTACCCCAACCATTTTTCGACGTGTAGAATCCAAAAATGAATTCAAATTTTGAAAAATATTTTTATAAATATTTTTAATTTAATATTTAATTAAAATCATAATTTACTTAAAAAACAGTTTTTAAGATTAAAAAACAGTTTTTAATATTAAAACTGATTTTATATTGCTTTCAAATATTACGTAGGGTCTTATAAAATTATCTAAAAACTATAAGAAATTGATTCAATAATTGATGAATACATTGTAGGGAAATAAATATTCTTTTAAATTAATTAATTAATTATAATTATTTATTTATGACTTACCAAAATACCAAAACGTTTACTAAGGTCAAATTGTCACTTTTTAAGATGTCTAAATTTTATTTTTTTATTCATAGGTATTGTTACTCTAATGTTGGATGATTTACTATTTATAAAGGCCATATTACTATTCATAATGGTATGATACTATTCCTAAGGGTATGTTACTATTCACCATTTTTTTGTTTCATTAGAATCCAAAAATCATCTTGAACACAACCGTGTATGTCGGATTTTCAAAATTCCAAACATAGGAGTGAAAAACTTATGTTTAAAGGTCACTTATCACTTTGTAGTTCATTATGTTGTGTTTTCATGTTATTTTATTCAATAATTATAAGAAAGGAATTTCCATTGAAAAACTTTGGGTCATTACAAATTCATTGCCTATGCTTCAAGGAAATTGAAATTTCTTGAGAAAAAATATCCAACACATGATCGAGAGTTGGCTGTTGAGATATTCTCTTTGAAAATTTGACGGCATTATCTCTTTTGGGGAGAAGTTTAAAATATAAACAGATCAAAAAATCATCAAGTATATATTCACATAGTGAGATTTGAACGTGCACCAAAGAAGATGGTTAGAGCTGATCAAAGACTATGACTGCTCAATCCATTACCAGCCTGGGAATGCGAACAAGGTGGCAGATGCTCTAAGTAGAAAGGCTTCTGCATCTTTATCAATGATTGAGAATTGACAAGGGTCCAATCTTCTTAGATTTGTAGGGGATAGAAATGGGAATCATTAAGGGAGAAACATCATCAATACTTTCTCAAATGATTGCTCAACCGTCTCTCGTGAAGAAAATAAAGGATGCTCAAAGAAAGGATATGGAAATTTTGAAAAGGGAGGAAGCTATTAGAAATGGGAAATCCTCAGAGTTCGTGGTTGACAAGGATGGAGTTGTGAGATTTGGGTCACGATTATGTGTACCATCCAATCTAGAGATAAAGAAGGAGCTTCAGAATGACGTACATAGCTCAAGCCTCTCTATTCACCTAGGGAGCACAAAGATGTATTGAGATATCTAAAAAAAATTTGGTGGGAAAATATGAAAACGGAGATTGCTTAATATACATCAATGTTCCTGGTATGTCAGCAAGTGAAGGTTAGGAGGCAAAATTTTAAGGGGATGGTGAAACCACTACCCAAAGCAACAAGGAAGTGTGAAAAAATTACCATGGACTTTGTCATTGCACATCCAAGGACATCCAGAGTAAACAATGCTATATGGGTCATTGTGTATCATCTTATGAAGAAAACTCACTTTATCACGATTCGATATGACTTATCATTGGATCAACTTGAACGGACTTACATCAAAGAAGTGGTAAGGGTACATGGATTAACATTATCTATTGTATCCAATCATGATACTAGATTCACCTATATGTTTTGGAATAGTATCCAACATGCTATAAGCATTGAACTAAACTCCAGTACGGACTATCATCCTCAAACTGATGCCCAATCTGAGATAACTATCCAGACACTAGAAGATATGTTTAGATCATGTTCTATGGACTTCAAAAGAGGATGGGACCAACAACTTCCACTGGTTGAATTCTCCTATAATAACAGTTTCCACTCGAGCATCCAAATGTATCCTTATGAAGCACTTAATGGGAAAAGGTGTAGAACACCATCATGTCAGGATGAATTTGGTGAGAATAAGCTACTAGAACCTGAAATGATTGACGAAATGGTGGAGAAGGTGAAAACCATTTAGTAGCATATCAAGGAAACCCTTGATAGAAGAGTTATGTAGATAATAGTTGATGATACCTTGAGATCAATGTTAGAGACATACTATTTCTATGAATATCTTTGTGGAAGAAGGTCATGAGGTTTGTAAATAAAGTGAAGTTATATCCAAGGTACATCTTCCCCTTCGAAATTCTTGATTGTGTTGGGGCTGGGGCATATTGACTAGCACTACCACCTACCATGGCCAAAGTACATGATGTATTTCATGTATCCCTCTTAAGGAAGTACATAATAGAGCCGTCACATATACTCTCTTCAAAGGTAGGAAAGTTAGAGGATTATCTTTCTTACAAGGAACAACCAGTGAAGATCTTAGATCGTAGAGAAAATGTTATAAGAAATAAGACAATGCCCCTTGTCAAGGTGTTGTGGCGAAACCAAAATTCTAAATAAGCGACATGGGAATCATAGGAATTGTTTAAGCAGAGTTACCCACATCTATTTTTTTGCCAGAAAAGAAAATTTTGAGTGAGAAATTTCTTAAGGGGGGATGATTGTAAAGACCCAAACTTATATCAATGAAAATTCCTTTTGGTATAATTAAATTTATTATTATGAAAAATGGTTATTTAAAACATATGCACTTCCTTGGTTTTGTGATATTTAAAATACCATTAATAATTGTGACCATTGCTAATATAGTCATTGAAAAGTGATCACATGATTAGTATAAATATAGGGCTTTAAGAATTCCAATTTATTCAGACAAAGGAAGCGATGGACTCATCTAGTAGACTTTCCCCATATGAAGCCCATTTTTGGAGCTCAGAAAGGAGGTGGAATCATTGGGCTTCTCTCTTGACCAAGCCCAAGATAAGATTCAACATGGTAAGCTCAAAAGAAACTGCCTATGGAAGAAGTGGAAGTTGATAGAGAATACCACCCGAGCGATGTTATCCGAGCCACCCCAAGAGTCTGTCACCATCACACACCTTACCATTCAGTCTTATGTGGGTGTTATAAGGGGTTATGTAACAAGACTATATCATTATGACAATGTGTATTATTTTTTTATAGAATAAATAATATACATTCATTTTATTACTGTTACTTTGTAAATAGTTTTTAAAACACAACTAGTAATTTTTTAGTGAATATTCAATTATGAAGTCAATTTTGATGAATAAATGGATTTTTTAATTAAATAATATTTTAATAAAATGTTATTAATAAAATACCATTATTAAATATAAATTATCATATATTTATTATGAATACAGATGTGATTTTAATTAAGGTTTGAAAGCTATTTTTGTCAAAACACATGAATTTTCAATAAATGTTGGTTTTTATTTTAAAATTAAAAATTCACATATTTTGAAAATTATTTAGATTAAATGTATATTATTTTTGGTATCAGGATTTTGAAATTATCCAACGGTGAGTTTTTCATAATTTTCTGAGATAGTCAAATATTTGGGTAAAAATTAAATACTGTTTAATTATACAATGTGTTAAATGACATAATAATGACACAATAGTGATGTAATTAAATACTATAAATATTATTTGTGGCGAATATATGTTTTACCATTAAAATAATGTGATTTTACGTTTGTTTGATTTATTTTACAAAGCCTCAGTGGACCCTTCTTGACTTATAAAACTTTTAGCTTTTTAATTTGATTTTCTAGAGAGTGTGACTCACCTCCACATTATAAAACCTATTATTGTAAGAAGTTCAGAAATTGAACTTATAAAATATTTTTTTCCACTCCCCTTTTAAAAAAACCATGGGCTGGTTTGTGGTTTTAATTAGTTTTATGTGTGGTGTCCCAGACCTAAATAATAAAGAATTCCCTCTCTTTTCCTATATAAACCCACCCATGCTCCCACTTCCTCTTCACTCAAAGCCTTTTGAGTTCTTCCAACCTCTTCCCTCCTCTATCTAGATTCTTCCCAAGTCACCCCAAGAACCCATGAAGCCTCTCTCAAGCCCCTCCCAAGCCTTTGGGATTACACTTCAAAGTAAGGGATTTATTCCTTTCTCATTTTATCCAAGTTTCTTAATATTGTTATACCCTTTTACTTTCAACTATAAAAGTTGTGGTATGATTTCTCACCTCCACTATACTGCCCTATTTATTTTTGAATTATGAGAGATCTCTTTTTCTTTTATTAATTCCACCCATGTACACCCGTTACCATGCCAAAATTCTGTAAGGGATTTCTCTCTACTCATTTACATTCATGAAACTCCTTTGTATTATGAATCAAAATTCCATTATATAAGTTGGGACATTTATCTATATAACCCCCTTAATGTCCATTTAATTTAAATATGACGAGACACCCCTTTCTCTCTCATCATCAATTTTTATGAATTGTTATGTCATGTCGTTATGCTTCTGAAATTTCACCGTGATTTTCCAAGCCAAAGTTATTGTGTAGTGGATACCATTCCCATTTATCTATCAAATTTATTCACCTTTATACACATTTACTTATTGATTATATAGTTTCATGTATGAATTCACATTCCTTTATGGTGGAATAAATGATTTTGTTTAATGAATCCATGTTATATGTTCCATGTGGCACACTTATGCATGAAATGAAATGATTAAGTAGGGTGCACCCTGATAGCGCTCCAATGCATTGGGTAAAGATTAGTATCATGATACGTCAAGTGAAATAAGGGTTTACTCATGCTCCATGTGCAATGAGCCTTGGATCATGCTAATACCATGTTTAGTGTTGTTACCACATTTCCCTGTTATGATAATCATGCTACATCATACCTTTATGTTCATGTTTCTCTTACTCTCCATTGATATGTTTATTTCCTAACATGTATTGTAATCTTCATGTTATTCCTTGTTTACACTATTACTATGCTTTATAGCTCACTCTTTTATTATGCATGTCCTTAGGTTATCCCATGCAATGATAAGTATGAGGGAATGTAGTGGTCATTTAAATGATGTTTTCACTAAATATGTTGTGTTTCATGTTTTAAGTCATTATGTAATGTTCATAACCCCCAAATACACTAGACCTATCGATATCCTATCTTCTATAAAGTGAAGATTTTATGTAATAAATCATGTTTAAGTGTGTAATACAAAGCAGGGTTGTTATATGAAACTGTTTCCTTTACCTTATACATGGGATACATTATGATATGTATAAATATAGTTTACTTTTGTTTAGTAACACCAGATATGAGTAGTTTAAAGAGTTACAAATCAATTTGGTTGAAATATATTGGTTTTATTGAAGAAATAAGGTTCTAACCTATACCAATATAATCATACATAAATTCAAAGGGAATAAAATTAGATAATCTAGTGAGATTAAACCCCTTTAAAATACTAAGTGTTATATTCCTTCAAAAGAAACAATTTTTATAACCTCGATCATCCAACCTGGCAGGTTTACACTAAATCTAGGTGCTACTGGATTATTTTGATTAAGGAAATAAATTAATGGGTGATCCTAATAAGATTAGGTTCCTATTCTATGAATTTTTTTTTTCATTGCACTTAAATAAGAAACCTAATGAGATAAGATGTCATAAGAATGTGTTTTAATTTATTTCTATATGATGAATTTGGGTAGAGGATTCCCACTCATCTATTCAAGAGTTCTATATTATATAAATGGATTGATGACCTAACTAAATAGCTAATTGGTGAGATAAATACTAAAGTAGAATCATTTCATAGTGAAATATAGACTATATACCACTAATGTATTTAATGAATTTAAAAGAGATTATCATTTTAGTGAGATCAAATTTAATAAAATACCTTATTAGATATATGAAAAACATGATACTCATCTGATAAAATAGTCTATCACTACTAGAAAGAGCCTCTATAGCTGCAGTTTTTCTAAAAACCATGGATATAGTCTAGACCTATAGCCACAGTTTTTAAATTAATTGTAATAGATAAAACCATATCAACAATTTTATAAAACTGTGACTATAGGTATTTTTAGAGGCCATAGGAATGGTTCTCTAAAACCATTTCTGTATAAAACACCAATTGCCACGATTTTTGAAAACTGTGGCTATAAGTTACCCATGAAAGCATGGGAAACAAATTCCCACAAAAAGGGCGTAAGAAAACTTATTTCCATGATTTTAGGGATACATCCATGAATTATTAAAACATATATAAGGATATATATATATATATATGAGCCAATAATAGTTCGTATAATATTGGAAAAGTGTCTGATTTCTAATAGTGGAGGTCGAGGGATCAAATCTAGTTGGTCAAAATTTTTTAGATGTTTATATACATGATTGAAAAGGGAAGTATTCACGATTTTACACCATGGAAATAGACCTATCTACATAGTTTGAAACTGTGGAAATAAATATATTTCCACTATAGAAAACTAATATTACAATTTCCACAATTCTAAAATCATTGTAATGGGTCTATTACCACGGTAGACAATCGTGGCTAGAATCCTATTTCCACGGTGGAAAACTGTGGCTATAAAACTATTTCCAAGGTTATGAAATCATGGATATAACTTTATTTACATAGTGGAAAACCATGGATATAGCCCTTAGAACTGTGGATACATCTTGGCCATATTTCCATTCCAATAGGATCCATGACCAACTGAACTATGGCTATAGGCTATATCCATAGTTTTTACCTCTATATCTAATGTTTTTTTATTGTGGATATAGGTGGATTTTAAAGACCCATAATTTCCATATAATTTTTTTTAAAATTATTTTGGACTATTACAAGTCTACGAAAATTGACAGAACGTGATTCCGAGACCTGGAGATCCTGAAACGGAATTTTGAACTTTTTTTAAGTTATGTTCATTAAACATGTGAGCAACGATTTCTATCTTTTGAACCGGTGTTTGGATTAAAAATATGAGGGCACCATTGAATTCGTAGTGTCGAGATTCGCTTAGGCAAATCTTAACATCGAACTGAAAGGGTTGGATGAAAAAGAAAATTTTTGGACATTACAAAAAAAATCAGTAAGTTATTTTATTTCTTTCTTTGTAACTGATGAGCGATGGTGGTGGGACCACTGGGTTGTCGGGCCATTTAATGGTCGGTTACACTTGATTGTGTAACCGAATCTTCTGGAGATTAATGGATTCATTACTTGAATTTATTAATGAACCTCATTAATTGTGTAGTGAGTTAAAATCCTCTCTTTATCTATTTAAACAAAACTTGGGCGTGAGTCTTGTGCACTCATGAGAGGAACCTCCGACGAAGTGAAACGAACAAGTCCTATACCCTTCTCCAGTCTCGGGATTGGTTGAGTTCATTCTGGGAAACCAAAAAATATGGAGGCAAGGTTAAACTGAGGGATGCGCAGTGTAGGCGCCGTCCCGAGAGGCCCGTAGGAGTAAACGGGAAAGAAATCGTACCACCGGAGCTTCCCTGGTGGATGGCGGAGGCATCTCCGGCATGGTGCCGCTGGAAACCATAGGAGGCAGCGGCCGAAAAACATCAGATGTGATAAGTTGGAGGTGCACGAAGGCACCATAGTGGATGAAGGTGGAGGCTGGCCCGCACTGACTGCGTGGGAGCTGGGAGGCACGCTGCAGCGGTGCGCCGTGGAGGAGGGTTGTAGCATCGAGCATTAGTGGAGGGTGGACCCACGGTCTATAGGATCTGCAGGTGATCGGTCTAGCAGATCGACCAGCTGGAGCGGCGCCAAATGGAGCTACTTCTTTGAAGACCCTGAATGGTCAAACCGTTTGGGAGAGGAGTGGACCTCCGTGCTAGCCAGAGGGTCGGGCAGTTCTATGGCCCAGTGGGCGATGCACAGTTGGGTGGGCTAGGCTGCATGCCAAGCTGGCTTGACCAAGCCCAGATGAACCGGGCCGGGTCGGGTCGGTCCGACCGGACCCGAACCCCTTTTTTGGCCTAGTTTCACCTAGAGGGATATATCTCCTAAACCAGGCATCTGTCTGACTAACCGTCTATAGTGCTAGAACCCTTAGGACGAGTCAATCCTTTTTATATACTTCACTTGGGTTTTTAAGAAATGTGGAGCATGGTTTGGATGGATCAGATTCGAATCTAACAGGTCCCTATCACTAAAATGCATATAACATATAGAACGGGAATCTGATTGATGCACCTTCTATTGAGTTGGAAACCTTATTAAATGGAGGTTCATTGGGTTACCTCTTCTTGGGACTTTGTGGTAGTTAAAATACGGCTGATGGCTTGTGGAGAGGATCCTTTAGAAATCAAGCGTGCTTAGGTTGGGAATCCTGTGGCTGGCAGTCAAGTGACTTACGACCCTGTGTGGATCAACGACTTATGACCCTGTGTGGATTGGCGACTTATGACCCTCTGTGGATTGACAACTTACAAAACATTGTGTATCAGTGACTTATGACCCTGTGTGGATCGATGACCTTTGACCCTATGTGGATCGGTGACTTACGACCCTATGTGGATCGACTACTTCCGAACCTGTGTAGATCGAGAACTTATGACCCTATGTGGATCATAAATGGTGCAACCCAACGAGGACCATCCCTAGATTAGCCCATCGTGGATCAATGAGTTCCAACCCCATGTGGATTGACCACTTACGACCCTATGTGGATGGGTGACTTATGACCCTGTGTGGATCAGTGACTTACGAACCATTATGGATCAACATTGGAATGAATTATTCCTGGTGTAGTAGTGGAACTTCTTAATAGAATAAGATGATTTAGCTTCACGACTAATCATCATTATTCTTGTTCTTTAAGTTGTATACCTGGATAGAGATGAGACTTTTCCTTGTGCTTTGTGACTAAGATAATGTTTTTTGGTTTTTCCTTTGTGGAATAATGGGAGACCTTCGAGGGTATTGGGGTCCTTAATGGCTATTGTTATACACACCCCTGCATGGGCTTCACCCACACCTTGTTGTGTCTTGTGCAGAAGACAGAAATCTTTGACTGAGGTTAGTGAGTCAGGACCAGACATGCATGGAGGAGACTGATTGACACGGAGAGCCGCAGTGATGAGATGTACCTACCCATCAGGTTGGATCCTTAACGGATGATATCAGGAGTTGTTTTCTATTTCTATTGTACTAACTCTTTTATTTGGGATTGTATACTGGCCCCTTTACTTTTAGTTCACACTTTTACTTCAGTAGTTTTAGTACCTGGTTTACTTTTTTTTGTACCTTGTCTGTGTGTGTACAAGTAAATAAGGCAATGCCTTCCCTTTTTAGGGATATGAATTTTCGGTGCTAGTCTCCAACCCCTGGTGTATGGAAGGTGGGCTTGGGGTAGTCAAGACATGGGCCCCGGGGGATGGGACATGGCAAAGTGGTATCAAAGGGGTCGGCTCTACCGAAGAACTAAGACTATGATATTTTCAATGGGGCAATAGTGTTACATTTTTGGAGTGCGGTTTTCAGTTTGGGGAGTCCATTTTTGGTGCCGCTACTGATGTATCCATACACAAGGACCCTAATTTCTGATTTCCGACTCAATATATGAAAACACTAATTGCGTGTGTTCTTGAAATGTTTTCCTTTTTATCTTTTTTGAGTCATATCACCAGGTATAAATTTATTAATCGTGGAACATATGTTTCTTTACATAATCTCACCTCGTAGACAACCAACCAAGATTCCAGAGAGAGTTTGTAATGATGGCCCCCTGAGTAATGAGGCTTTGGTGAAGGGACCTCTTATAGTGATGGTACCTTCGAGTGGTGTACCGATATCACCACTACCCATAGGAAAAAAGGTTCCACTAGCCCCACCAGTGGATGGTTCATGCCGACTTAGCACGCTGCATGAGTTTAGTGGTAGAGGCCTATGAGGTTTCGAGGTGAGAAAGATCCACAGGTGGCTAAGGACTGGTTAGAGGTTGTGGCTAGTGTTTTCTGCCTAGTTGGGACACCAGCAGACAAAATGGTGATCCTAGCTACCAGTCTCTTCCAAGGAACGATTGGGAGATGGTGGATCCTGACACTCTAGATGCACGATGAGGTGACCCTCACCTGGTTGGACTTTGATAGACTCTTTAGGGTGGATTTTTTTCCAGTGACTCTACACTCTGTGCGTCTTCCGGAGCTCCTTCACTTACAGCACGACAACATGACATTAGCCCAGTACTCGACGAGATTCACCAACCTCTCCTGCTACTCCAACGACATGGTACAAGACCGTTTAATCAGGGCCCAGACCATTTAGAAGGGTCTCTAACGAGAGATCAGAGAATCGATGATATTTCTCAACATACTGATGCAGGCTGGAGTGCTTGAGAGAGCACTTATGGTGGAGAGCTTCCTAGATGAGTAGTCACCAACAGTGAGAGCCCCCACCAGGGGACACTTCGCTGAGTCATATGTAGTATGTAGTAGGTGGATGACATAGGGGCCCAAGAAGGTTAGAACATCTGGTGGAAAACCCTAGGATATAGGGTCGGAGGTGCGAAGCTCGTAGGACAGAGGAGGTTAACAGAGGAGCATAATGTGCTACATGTGTTGTGGGTAGGGTCACATGGCTAACTACTGCCTGAACCACCGCACAGACGATCAGAAGATGGTCGAGGGACCATTGAGGCAGAGGAAAATATATAATTGAGGAGGTCCATAGGGTGGAAGACATGGTAGAGGGGCAGACCATGCAACATTCGATGAGCAACAATTTTAGTTTCTACCACCACCACCCCCTGGTGGTCTACCCCGACCACATGGAGCAGGTGGACATGGACGAGCTTAGCTTCAGTCAGCTACGTCTTATGACCATGGTTCTCTAGAGAAGATTCATGTTATGATCTATATTTACTCCACCCTAGATTTAGTTCTTATAGACATAGGTTCCAGACACTCTTTTATTTCCACGACTCTCATTTGAAGCTCAGAGATTTCGGTAGAGCCATTGGCTCGATACTTACGATTAGAGACTCCTATGGGAGAGGATTCGACGATTACGCACTGGTTCCAGTAGTGTAAGGTTACTCTAGGAGGCAATAAATTTGGCTGAAATCTCCTAGTAGCTGCGTCGAGGCCTTATGATTTCATCTTGGGTATGGACTGGTTATCCACATTCCCTGCACAAATTGACTATTTTAGTTGCAAAGAGCTATGTGAGTGCATGGTTGGGACCAGGTTTTCCTTCACCGATAAGAAGGGAAACTTTTAAGCTCAGTATGGACTATCTCAGAGGAGGGTGCAACCGACCACTTATCAGTTGGATAGCCTTACCCTCAGAGCAGTTGATGAGAGGTTTCCGAGTTATCCTGTAGTGGTAGACTAGTATACTGATGTCTTTCCTAATGATGTTCCAGGACTACCTCCTCACAGAGAGGTACAATTCTACATCGAAATGTACCCATGGATGACACCAATATCTACACCAATAAATCGAATGGCACCCACCGACATTTCTAAGTTGAGGGTACAACTGGAGGACTTACATGGGAAGGGGTTCATAAGTCCCAACATTTCACCATAGGAAACACTGATTTTATTCACCAAGAAGGTAGATGAGAGCTTGAGGCTTTGCGTGGACTATCAGTACCTGTATCAAGTGATGGTTAAGCACAAGTATACACTCCCAAGAATTGATGATCTCTTCTATCCGTTGATGGTAGAATAATGGTTTTCAAAGATAGACCTCAGATCAGGCTATCATCAACTCAGGATATGGGATGGGGACGTATCGATGACGGACTTCAGATGTCGGTGTGGCCACTATGAGTTCTTGGTGATTCCTTTCGGCATGAAAACACTCTGGAAGTTTTTATGGGGCTCATGAACATGATCTTCCAGCCTTACCTTGATTGCTTCATGGTGGTCTTCATTGACGACATCTTGGTTTACTCAGCGTTGGAGGAGGAGCACCCCACACATCCTCAGATAGTTCTGGATACACTCTGAGAGCACCAGATTTGTGGAAAGGTCTTGAAGTGAAAATTCTAGATAGGGTAAGCCCACCTTATATGGAACTTTATCTTGAAGGCTGGAGTTTCAGTAGATCCAAAGAAGATTGAGGTGATTCGTGTTTGGGAGCCAACCAGGAGTGTGACTGATGTGAGGAGTTTCCTGGGTTTTGTTGGGTACTACCAGAGATTCATCCCTATCGTTTCCATAATAGTAGAACCCTTTTTAGATTTTAAAAATAAGGAACAAACTTTCTTGTGGACAGAGAGATGACATCAGAGATTCCAGTAGTTGAGCCAGAGACTGACGAGTGCCCCCATCATGAGGTTACCAGAAGAGGGAATTGGGTGTGTAGTTTACTATGACGCATCAGGCGTCATACTGGGAAGTGTTATGATGTAGGATAAAGTGGTGATCAGATATGTCTCATGGAAGTTGAGGAAACACGAGCAGAACTACTCTACCCATGATCTGGAGTTAGTAGCAGTGATCTTTTCTTTGAAGATGTGGAAGAACTACTTGATGGGATAATGATTTACTGTCTTCTCTGATCAAAGGAGTCTTAGGTATATCTTCTCATAGAAGGACCTAAACCTGAGATAGCTTTGATGGCTGGAGTTCCTCTAGGACTATGACTATGAGATAGTCTACACTCATGGTAAGGGGAACGTAGTGGGAGACGCACTTAGAAGAAGTTTTGGGTTACAATTGTTGGGTGAGGCGATAGAGAAGCTATCCACATTGGATTTATCCTTCGTGAATAGTGATGAAGAAGCATACCTCCAGTCCATGACTGTCACTCACCTACTCCTTCAGTGATTACAGGAGGCACAACTTGAGGACATTGATTGCGAGGCCTGACGTGCTTAGATATCCTCAGGGCGGGCTCCTAAATGAATTTTTGAAGGTGGGGAGTGCATCATCCTTTTCAGAGGACACACCACGGTACCAGTGATGCTACGAGAGGAGGCGATGAGGGAGTTCCACACATCCCCTTTGTAGGTGCATCCTGGTGTGATGAAGATGTACCAGGACCTCCGGCATCAGTACTAGTGGTCAGGGATGAAGAAGGCAGTGTCAGAGTTCGTTTCACGATGCCTCAATTGTCTTCAAGTGAAGGCCGAGCACCAGAATTCAGCAGGCTTAACTCAGATACCTGAGGTGCCATAGTGGAAGTGGGATATCATCTCTATGGACTTTTTGAAATGGATACCAAATACGTCCAGAGGCCACCATTCCATTTGGGTGATCGTTAACCGGCTCACCAAGATGGACCACATCATACCCATATGAGAGTAGGGATTAATAGAGGGCTTTGGAAACCACTACGTATATGAGATTGTACAAATTAGTGGGGTAAAATCGATGATTTTCATAGATTGTAATGATATTTTTACATCCCAGTTGTGGAAGGGATTATAGGAGGCGTTCGAAACTCTGCTACGCTTAAGCATCACCTTTCATCCTCAGGCAGATGGTCAGGCAGAGCAAACCATACAGATGCTTGAGGACATGCTCTATGCTTTCATCCTTGATTTTGGTCATAGCTAGGAGGACCAACTGCCACTAGTGGAGTTTTCATACAACAATATTTATCCCTCAACCATCGGCATGGCACCGTTTGAGGCTTTGTATGAGTGACCATGCAGATCACATCTATGCTGGTATACCTAGGGGAGTCATCACTTATGGGTCTAGAATTGGTATGGGCTACCACTGAGAAGGTGAAGATCATCCCAAAGTGGATGAAGACTGCACAGAGCAGGCATAAGTCTTATGCCAACAAGAGACATAGACCCTTAGAGTTCTAAGAGGGAGGCCATGTCTTCCCATAAGTGTCACCCAGATAAGGATTGTAGAGATTTGGTAAGGGAAGAAAGCTATCTCTGAGGTTCATCATACCTTATTTCTATATTCTCGGTATACTGGGTGAGGTGGTGTGCTTTCTAGATCGTCCCCCTCAGATACACCGAGTTCATAATGTTTTCCATGTGTCGCAGCTGAGGAGGTACGTGCATGATCCATCACATGTTATCAACTGAGGTGAGATACACATTGACGATGGGGTGACATTCACAGAGTTCCCAGTGGAGGTAGATGATCGATAGGAGTGGGTCCTTCATGGGTGGTTGATTCCTCTGCTACGCATTCAGTGGTAGCATGGGAATCTCTAGAAGAGCACATGGGAGCGAGAGGCTCAGATTCGTGCTCAATACCCCCATTTTTTTACTTGGCCTTTATTATGGATTTCAGGGATGAAAATATCTAAGGTGGGGAGAATGTAAAGATTTAGAATTTATATGTATATATATTTTTAAATTATTTCGGATTATTATCAGTCTGTGAAAATTGACGGAACATGATTCTGAAAACTAGAGAGAACGGGATGAAATTTTGAACTTTTGTTAAGGTATGTCCAGTAAACGTCTGAGTGGTGATTTGTACCTTTTGAAACGTTGCATGGATTAAAAATCCGAGGTCACCACTAAATTCGTAGTCTCTGGATTCAATTTGGCAAAGCATAAGTTCGACTGAAAAGGGTCGGATGAAAAAGTTAATTTTTGGTCTTTACAAAAAAAATAAAAAATAACTGAATGATTTATTTTATTTATTTCTTTGTAACTGATGAGAGATGATGGCAGTACCACTAGGTTATCATACCATTTAATGGTCAGTTATAATTACTTGTGTAACCGCACCATTGGGAGACTATTGGGTTCATTAATTGAATTCATTAATTAACCTCATTAATTGTGCGGTGTGTTAAACTCCACTCTTCATCTATTTAAACAATGATTGGGCATGATTCTAGTGCACTCATGAGAAGAACCTCTGATGAAGTGCTGATGAAGACTTACTCCAACGTAGAATAAAGCATCAAATCCATAGAAGATTTAATATAGAGTTTGACAAACACCAACGAACATGCTACGAATGCAGACCTGTATTCCTCATCTGTACCATCTACCAACGTGTTCAAGGTAGGGGTTTTATTCAAAGAGTTTTATAATTATTCTACTATTGTTGATGATTGAATTAGTTCTATGTTATAATGCTAATGCAGAGGTCACGAGCCGAATGAACAAGGTCTGAACCCTCTACTGATCTCGTTATTTGTTCCGTTCTTTGCGGGTGACTGAAAAATATAGAGGTAAGGTGAAACCGAGGGCTGTGCAGTGTAGGTGTAGTCCCGAGAGGCCCATAGGTGCACACGAAAAAGAAATCAGACCACCAGAACTTCACCGGTAGCCCACGAAAGCATCTTCTGCGCCACGATTCCTGATGAAACTGTGGTGGATAAAGGGGGTGACCGGACAGTGCCAGCTGTGTTGGAGTTGGGTGGCATGCTGTGGTGGCGCACTATAGGTTTTCCAGGTGACCTTTCCAGCAGACCGACCAGGTGGAGCAGCACCAACTAGAGCCATTTCTTTAAATACCCCGAATGACCAAGTCATTTAGGATGGGTATGGACCCCCATTCCAGCCAGCGGTTCGGGTGGTTCCGTAGCCCGGTGGTCCACAAATAGCTATATAGGTCGGGCCAAACCCGCAACCCAACGTGCCAAGCTTGCAGCTAGCAGGGCTATCCCACGACAGAGCGGGCCGATTCCGTGGCACAATGGGCCGGACCAAGCCTATACAAACTGGTCCAAATCCAGCCCCTATGGGTGAGGCCCGGCGGGCCGGGCCTAGCGGGTCGGTTCGGGTGGTCCCACTGGGTTGGATCGGACCCAGACCCCTTTTCTGGCCTAGTTTCACCTAAAGGGCTATATCTCATAAACCAGACGTCCGTTTGACAATTTTTCTATAGTGGTAGAACTCTTAGGAAAATAAGGCCCTTTTGATATACATCACTTGGGTTTTGGAGAATGTTGGAGCACAATTGGGTTGGATCAGACTCAAATCCAACTGGGCCGCCGACACTAAAATGCCAATAACTTACAGACCGGGCATCCGATTGACACACTTTCTATTGAGTTGGAACCATTATGACATGTAAGTTCATCAGGTTACTTCCTCATGCGACTTAGTGGTGGTTCAAATATGGCTAGTGGATTGTGGATTGGATCCTCTGGAAATCAAGTTTTCTTAGTGCGGGAATCATGTGGCTAGCTGTCAAGTGAATTACGACCTCGTGTGAATCGACGACCTACGACCATGTGTGGATTGGTGACTTAATACCCTATCTGGATCGATGACATACGAACCTATGTGGATTGGTGACTTGTGACCCTGTGTGGATCGATGAATTATGACCCCGTATGGATCGGTGACTTAGAACCCTGTGTAGATCGATGACTTCCGACCCTGTGTAGATCGACAACTTATGACACTGTGTGAATCAGTAGTAGTGCGACCCAATGAGGACCATCCTTAGAGCAGACTTTCGTGGATCATCAACTTTACACCCTATGTGGAATAAGAAATTATGAACCCGTTTTAATCGGTGAATTACGATCATATGTGGATCGGTGACCTACAATGCTGTGTGGATCAACATTGGAATGAATTTTTCCTAGTGCAGTAGTCGAAATTATTAACAGAATAAAATCATTAAACTTCATGAATAATCATCATTATTCATGTTATTTAAGTTTTATACCTGGTCAGAGGTAATTATTTTACTTGTGCTTTGTGATTGAGATCATGCTTTATGGTTTTTCCATTGTGGAATTATGGCAGACCTTCAGGGGTCTCGAAGTCTCTACTGGGTATTGTTTGACTCACCCCTGCATGGGCTTCGCCCGCACCTTTTTGTGTCTTGTGCAGATGATAGACATATTTGACTGAGGTTAGGGAATCAGGACCAGACGTGAACATAGGTGACCACTTGACGTGGAGAGCCGCAATGATGAGTTGTGCCTACCCTTCTGGTAGAATCTTTGTCAGATGATCTCAGGAGATGTTTTCAATTTATTTTGTACCAATTATTTTAGTTGGTCTTGTATATTGGCCACTTTACTTTCAGTTCACACTTTTACTTCAGCAGTATAGTTACGTGGTTTTCCTTTGTTGTCTACCTAGTCTATGTGTGTACATGTTAAGATGGAAATGCCTTCCCATTTTAGGGATATGAATTTCTGGTTATAGTCACCAACCCCAAGCCTATGGAAGGTGGTCTTGGGGTAGTCATGGCATGGGCCCCGAGGTACAGGTCATGACATGGATTTTCTTGTTTTTTTATTGTAGATGAATTTCATTATCATCAACCTAAAACTTGACTTTGAAATAAATCCTTTAAAAGATTTATCTCAATGTAAGTAACTCTTATAATTGGTAACTTATGGAATGTTCATAATTAAGAAAAATTATTTGTGTCAGAGTAACCCCTTTTCAGTAACAAGATGGTGGTGTTGTTCAACGATTTAATATAGAGTCTTATGAGAATAATATAATGATTCATTGAGGTTTCGAAGGAATTATAGGAAAAATGACCTAAGTAATTTTATTCTCCTATCATATGATCAATATGATTGATTATGGTAATTACTTGGTGAGTCTAAAGGTTCGTTAAAAGTCTTATTCTGGTTAATGAATTCATTTTTTCGTCGTTGATATAAATGTTTTGACAACATGTATGT
This sequence comes from Viscum album, assembly GCA_963277665.1. NCBI lineage: Eukaryota > Viridiplantae > Streptophyta > Magnoliopsida > Santalales > Viscaceae > Viscum > Viscum album. The sequence goes on from OY728157.1 coordinate 1,784,257,572, forward strand.
ATTTAATATATTATTACCTAGTCTTATCAAAGTGTTGAGAAACTATGAGATGTTAATTAAATGTATTGATTATTGTTATTTATTAATAGTAAAATGGTAATATGTTCAAACCATAATAAGAGATGTTAGAAGGAAATTACAATAATGTTTCTTTTAGAAGAAAGACAAGTTCCTTAAAACTGAGTGTTATTAGGAACGAGGGGTAATGCTTCCATATGATGGAATTTTCCAAGATACATTAAGGGGTTTGTGAAACTCTATGTATTTACCCAGGAATGTATCGGTGTTATAGAAATTAATTCTTCAACTTTAAAGGTTATGTGTTACCAAGTGTACACTTTTCAAATATTATGATAATATTGGACTTCAAAAATAAGGTAAAAATTAATATAACATATAGATTAAATTTGATTGATAAAGAAAAGGGTTATTAAATCATGGAATTTAATTCAATGGAATATATAAAGATTAAATTGCACTAAATAAAGGGTGTGAATTTTTTCACATTTCTATTGAGGGATAAGAGAAGTTTTTACTAATAAAGAGGTATTATGAACAAAATGTGGGAGTGTATTTGGTACACATGTTTTCTGATTCATCATATTCTATAACATCTTTTAGAAATAGATGTGAATAACAAATTTTTATGATAAATTCTTGTTAAATATGAGTAACTTATAATCCTACACCACAAGTGGAATATTTTAATGAATAAAATATTGATTTTAGGAAATACTTTGAACCCATAGAATACAATATTAGATTATTTTTAAAATATTACCACTAAATAAAATAAGATTTATTTCCAAAACATAAAGTATTTATAAAATATTAGCATGATGTTATTGAGTGAATATAGTGGATAAGATACCGGTGTGAGAATGCATGGAATTAGAGAAGTTCAAAGATTACAAATAAATTATAATTCCAGTTAAAAAAATTATATGAATTTAAATATATATCCTAAATGGTTTATGGTAATTTGAAGAAAGATTAATCTAAATATTTAGATTATATACTAAACTATTTTAGAGAATAATTTTGATTGGAAGGGTTCTAATAATTTTGATGAATTATTTAGAATGAGTCTAAATGAATGAATAGAAGTCATCAAACTCATAAATTTTATTTTTTGTATAGTTAAGAACATAGATATGTTTATGGAGTTGATTATTAGGATTGTGATTCCTATATATAATGATTATTTAAACTAGATTACTTCATTTATTTTCCTCAATAAATATTTTAGTGTGAGAATTTTTTCAAACAGTCTCACAGAGATGAGGTAAGAATTATATAAATATATATTGAGTCTAACAAAACCCCAAAAAGTGTTGCAAACATATGAATGGTTTTGTAGTCTATCATAAATGACATGTTAAATAGAACTTCATGTATTGGTTTTTAAGTATTATTAAAATATTTTAGGAATATTAAATATACCTTGTTATAACAATGTAAATATCAACTTTTATCATTCATTCATATTGGAAACATAAATGTATAAATTAACATACATATCATTAAGTGTAATTATAATTCAACTCTCAAAATATTAGTTTGAGTTATCTCTAACTAATGTTCATCATTGAGTATTATTGGATTTGAAAAAATATTTATGGTTATAATTATTATAATTCTTATATTAGGATTCAACATGTTCTCATGAGGCACAAAATGGGTTTTGTGCCCTGGACGACCCGTGACATATACCATATTGAGTGTCACACACCATGTATTTGCTATAATAGGGGTCCATGGTTCATATTTGGATTCAATTTGAACTCATGTTGGTGATATGACTAGAATAAAAACTTTTATACATTGATATTACCTTGATGATTATATAATTAGAGGGTGGTTAATTATATTTCTGATCATGTCATTAGTTAGAGCTCAATTGAGATGAGATTTATCCCCTCATATGATGAGTTTTACATCATGAATCTTGATTGATATTGAATGATGAAGTGTATATCTATACCTTGATAGTTCATATAACATTCTTATCAATTCTAGTTAGGGGATGTGATGTACTCATCCCAAAAGGTGAATGAAAAGTTATGTATTCATTTAACTAGTCATCATATACTTTGAGAATTGAGAATATATGAATTTAATATATGGAATTGACATAATCTATGTCCAATGGCCACTCGATGCCTTGGAAACTGGGATTATTTGGAAATGAGTTATTACATATGATGAAGGTGGTGGAAACAAGTATGGAGATACATATTTTTAATGAGGATCACATTACATACCTTTATGGATTGAGTAGAACATATGCTTTTCTAGTCACCTATATTTACCTATATTTATGGTTCTAGTGATTCATATTTGTTCTGAGTTTTACAAATCATCATAGGGTATATTTCAAACAATTTTCAATTACTATGTGTTTTTTGAACTAAAAATTATCAATGTTTCTTATGTCTATGGAATTTTAGTGTGAAAATTTCTATGATTTTGGTTTCCAAAGGTAGGAGATCATGATAATGGTTCATCTAGCAACTCTTTGTAATGTGTGTTAGTTTAAATGGTGGTATGTTAGGTTTATTAATTCTTTTTAAGGTATTAGTTCCTACTTCTAGACTGTTATATAATTAATATGTGTTTCTTAAATTCTTCCCATATCTATGTGTGGGATAAGTTACCACTGTGTCAATTTTTATTCATTTAACATGTGTCTATTTGAATGTTTATATATATTAGAGATATCATATCAATGGTAACATATATATGTATTATATTTTATTCAAAAAAACCATATTTATGTATCATTTTTTTTATATTTATTTTTTTATTAATTACTAATGATTGTTTTAGAGTTTTATGATTTAAATCTACACAACTATGTACTCTAGAGTTTATCATCATCAATGTATGTGGTATGTGTTTATAGTGTTGAGACCAGGCCCACAAAAGATAATTCCTGCATATCCTCTTTAAATTAATTAGAACCAACATAGTTTAGTGACACTTTAGGGTACATTTAATATATTTTAAGGACATGTGACAATAAGCATTCCATGATGTTTAACATCATGAGGTAAGGACTTTAAGGTCAAATATTATTAGTAATGGATTGTGTGAAAATTACACATTAGGGACCCTTTATATAAATCTCAAAGTGAATAATGCCCAATGAGAATGGGTTGGGTTAGATTGTAAGAATATATCCCACCAGGTATCTCGTAGGAGAAATGTTCCAAGTGAGTGAAGAATGAGGATTACCCAAAGGGAATATGGAACATTGAGTAGTGGAGTGATTTTATTAGGAATATATATCAATGAAATGAATCCCTTGGAAATACATCATTAGAGAAAGGGATGACTAGTCTCATAGGAATATAATATGGAAAGGGAAGGATGTAGATATTATCGTGAGGAATATATCATCATTAGGATGAAAAGCAGAATTTATAATGTTGGGTTTGAACCTTATGGAGGTGTTTTATGTATCATACCAAGATTGGAATAAACTCCCATATAGTTCAAGGTGTAATGTTTAAATTTGTGTGATAATACCATTCCATTTACTTTAACATTATTAGGTAAGGATATTGTCATATAGTTTTACATCCCACGACTATAATAATTATGTCATGAGAGGTCAAACAATAGAATATTGAGTGGTAATTAAACATATGAGGATTCTCGGAGAATATTGATCAGGACTATTGGGGGAATGGCTCAGTTGATGGAGAATAAATCCATCATTGAGCTAAAAATTTAGACCTTCAAATGAATTTAAGAATATACACCCTTTTATTTCCTTTTGGAAGGGCATGGAGTGGGAATGAAGGCATAATAAATATAGTGTATTATATAAATGTTGAGGGGTTTAATATAGGTGGGATTACCTTTCTATCCCAACTCAATGAATGGAGGAATAATTCGTCATTGATCGAGGAGAGACTACTCTAGTGTATTCATGATAAAGACTTTAGTTATTATGGGATGCATGACTATGATTCTATTGAGGGTACTATATATCTGGGAAGAAATCCCAATGCCTCATTTTATAAAGGGAATACATGACTTGCGAGATTCACACTGATGCATATGTAATGATTTTTTGAGATCAAGGGTTATAGTGGAGATATTATCTTTGACTTCTTAGAGATTATTTGGGAAAATGTTCCACTATAGGATTGGATACCCGATATACATGTATATATTGAAAGATGGGTCTATACACACCAAATAAAGACAATCTATAAGGTTTTCTTATTATGTTGGTCATCCTGTGTGGTAGGTACGTGATAAGGGGGGTCATATCATGTTTCAAATACATTCATGGATGGTCATTCATGTTTGGTAGGTTCATTTTGATTATCTCGACACAAGGACCCCATAGAGAATGTGATCTTGCCTGATAAGTGCATGGAAGATGGCTGAGCCATGCGGTGGACAACTGAAGGGGCCTGATTCACATGGGAAGTTCATTGGGAAGATCCATACATGTGGTTTGATCATAAGGAAGATCAATAAACATGATTAGTGTGTGGAGAGAAATGGTTGGCCTATTATGTAGATTAAAAGAAGGATAGTCCACATTAGAACCTCAAGAAGGGGACAATGTTTCTCGATTAATGCACAACGGGGGACTAAGCACTTGGTTGGTGTACAATAGGAATGAGTGGATAAGTATGCTTGTGATAGGCATTGGACCATGTGTAAGTACCAAATATTATAAGGCTCATGCACTAGGATCACACATATGAATTTATAGAGAGATTTTTTTAAATTTATAGTATTGCCTATGAGTTTTCTCTAAGAATTACTATAGCTCTCTATATTCCCTTCAAAAAAATAACCTAGTATTTATAAGAATGGTTTGAGTCAAAAAATTTCTAAAATATATAGATATGAAATAGAGGAGTATGATATCACATAATAACCATGTTCTAATGGGATTTTCCAACTAAAATGGTGGTCTCTGAGGAAAAAATGTCAGAACCATGAAGTGTCTTGGTGAGAACACATTTTGGGGAGGAACACATGGTTCTTGGAAGATCATAGGGTAGACAAACAAATTCTTTTTGGGTCTATATTCAAACCTTACATTATCTAAGAGAACCCATGGATGTTGGTTGGTGCACAGGTAGTGCAATTCTATGTGGTGTTTTATCCATTATTCCATTGTAGGGATTGGTAACTATATAGTGCGACCTATGTTCTCCATATCAAAAGGAACTAACATGTCACACTTTGTGGTTGTTTAAATTGGGATTCAGTTTGGCATGGAGATATTCTCTTAAATTTTTTTGGGGTTAATCTAAAAGGTTTTCTGGATAATGATTTTATATTGTTATTTTTTTCATAGGTTGTGTTTTTTACATATATTTTCTAAATATCAAAACAAAGAACAAGTAAATTATAAGTTCTTGGGTGAAGAACTGAGTATCTAGCCACAAAAAAAGATAGATATACAACTATTGTGTCTAAATGGAAAAGTTTAAGAGGAAAATTCTTTAGATAAATTGGATGGATAGATTACGTGGACCAAAAACATATAATAACTATTGAGATAATCTTGATGTTAAATATTAATGCTAAATCAGGGAGAAACATTGTCTATTACATTCACCTTTGAATTTGAATATATAAGAGAATATTAATACTAAATATATACATGGATGCTTGTATATGTATCATTAAAATCACTAAATGGGTTCTACATTTGTGGATATGCTATACAAAATTATAAAAGATACATTCCCCAGTTATTTATCATGAATTATACTAATTATAGTGTTTTATATCTATTCGAACATTATTTATCAAGGCTGAAATAAATTTGGAAATGAAAAGGTAGCATTTTTATTAGAATATTATATATTGAGAATTTATTTTGTTGAATGTATTTATAACAATATAATAGTGTTTGTAATTATTCTAATAATTTATTGAATTATTTAGAGCTGTTATAACGAGATTTGAGTTGATTGTGAAGGCCCAGAGTAGATTGGAAGATGTCTGAAATAACTTTAAATATTATCTAGAATTTTTTTCTAGATCTAGATAAATAAAATTTGGAAAAGTATATTATCCTATGATTTATGATAATATAGATATATGGGATGATGTATGACTTTTTGTGATTCCTATATGATATTTTGAGTGTAACAAAATTTGAGAAAGGAGAAATTCATATAGAATAAATTTTTTTCTATCACATATGTAAAATTATATACGTGTAATACATTTTGAAAAAAGGAATGGAATCCATATAGGTAAAGGAGTGTTAGATACCACATAGAAAAATTATTACATTCATTAGTAAATTCATCCATGTCTATGAAAATTGATTCCCATGTAAGATAATTGAGCTATGATGATTATAATTAACATAGTAAATTAATCTATGAAAAAATATTTTATGTCATGTTAAATAGAATTGATCTAAATTGATTAGAATTTCAACCTACATAAGTAAATTTATCTATATAGAATTTTGTTGACCAGTACATAATACAATGTATCGAAATAAATGATGTCTTAAGAAATGTAAAATCAAAATTACTTACACATTTGAGAATTTAGACTGCATATGAGATTTGACTTCAGAAACAAATATACAATAATACTGAATGAAAGATTGAGTTTCCAAAATTTTGATATTCTATAGAATATTAGTTAATATAATGATTCAACTTATCTTAAAATAAAAAAACATCAAAAAATAAATGTGGTTCATGCTTTGAATTATCTATGAGTTGGTCTTCAAGGTTTTGAGGTGTAAGATCAAAGCATGAAGATTATCTACAATATAAAATTCTCTAAAATGAATATTATGGATTTTCTAGAATAAGAGAGTCATTATTTCATTAAATATTGATTTTATCATTAGTTATTAATTCATTTATAAAGTGTTTTAGTTAAGAAAAATAAAGAAGGTGTTGAGATGATACTGCTACCTATGGGTTCAAACTTGAGCCTATATTATTTTCATGTGATGCTATCTTGCTGCAAGAAAGAGAGTTCCATGATGAAAGATAATTTTCTCTGTCATTATCATATAGCTGGGGAGATTAATGTATGATACTTCTAAGAATATTTCTTTGGAATATGAAGTCCCCGAAATTGTACAATATTTGGAAAATATATTTACCACATGATATGGATTAAATTAGTTTATTTTTTTAAAACATTTTAGGTTGAGAAATATATTTTGGAAAATAATCACACATGATTTTGTTAAATGAGTATGATATAAAGATAATGGGAAAGTAAGAAAAATGGGAAATGAATTATGCATGTGACATATAGGATTTCATTTATTTCCTAATATTTTTCTGTTTATGGATGAATGAGAAGACCCAATGCATTGAATAAGAATGACTCTTCAGGAAGATGGTGACCTGTTGGAAATAAAATACACCCTCTAAAAAGAAATTGTGTGATGGTGGTGTGAGTAATCGATAAAAATGAATATCCAGAGGAAGAAGGAAGATAGGATCCACTGAAATTTGAATTTAGGAAGGATGAATAATTTAAACCTATTTCGAAAATATACACCTATCAGGTTTTAAAGAAGAAGAAGAGGAAGGGTAAGTAAATGTTCCTAAATTCATGGTTTTGTATTCTATGTTTATTTTGTATTCCCTAGTTTACAGTGCTGAGAATAAGAGTAATATTTTACTTGAGATATTCTTATGAATATATTTTTCAATATCTAGATATAGTAAGGTATTCAGAGGATGAGTTTCATGTGATTTATATAAATAGTTTAATGTAGTTGAAGGAAATATGAGTTTAGGAGGTATATCTGCTATTGTTGGTCTAGGGAAACCTAGTGCATAGTGAATATCAACTTCCAGAGGAGTAAGTTGTTAAAGAACTCATGATATATGTGTTTAATAATTACACAGGATTATTCCAGTTCACTGGTGTATTATAATGAACCACTCATGTGTAATATTCAGTGTACTTGGTATCAGGATAATCCCAAGACATCCACTATATTTGGTGATTCAAATATTAGTAAATAATCCCTGCATCAACAGGAGTTAAACATGAAAAGGAGTAGGATTCCGACATACAATATAAACCATGAAAAAATACCATGTGTTGATCTCCTATTTAAATTTTTTCATTTAATTTGGTTATGACCTATTGGGTAAATCTCTAAAAATACATTTATATCCTAAAAAATAAAAGGGTTAAAATTCCAAATGGGATAAGTTAAGAAGAATATTTTGAAGTTTTTAAAAGTTCGACCAAACCTAATTCACTAAATTTCAAGTGTATTTTAAATGGTCCACTAGTCTTATCAATTAGTATTAGATAATGGTTCCCTCTAATTGGTTATTTTGGAGTATCACGATTTTTATCAAAGGAAAAGGTAATTTCTGTTGGGGTTAAAAAAATACCCCTATTTTTATAAGAATATATGAACTATAGATTTGAAATGTTTGATAAAGATGTTCCTTATATAAAGAATATAGTATTTATCCCTATTGAATTACATCTAGAAGTTTGAACAAAGACACAAAAATATGAAGAATAAATAGGAAAAGAATTTTATAAAGCATTTAAAAAAGTCAAATGAATCTCTACAAGATGAGATTGTTTAGAGAGGTAATTTTCTTTGAAAAATATGTTGGTTATGATTCCTCATATGAAGAAAATAAATGCTATGAGGAAGATTATTTTGATGAGTCACTTGGTGAATTTTATTATTAAGTAAAGGGTTATTTGAAAAAGTTACCTTAGTAATATTTTTTATAAATTTTATCATATATAAAGGGACTAAATGATGAAAAATCATATCTGGAAAGAGATACTGATGCATTAGAAGATGCAATAATAAAAAAAGGTGAGTAGTTTCAATACTCTCAAAAGACATGTGAAGGATAAAAATGAATCTTTTACCCCTTTTAAATAAATAATTTCTTTTTTTATTGATGAGTTTCAAATATTATCTTCTTAGAATGAATTATTTTATAATATTATTAATGTGTTATTCCTTTCATTGGATAATATTTATTAAGTCTACTTGAAAGCCAAAAATAAATAGATGACGGTTAAATAAAAAAAACGAATAAGTTAAAATACCCTCAATATTAGACAGGGAAAATTCATCATGATAAAAATCAAAAGTTGAAGGAAGATTTGGAATAAATTCTAAGCAAAGTTATGGATAAAAAAAACCCTTAGTTTTAAGTTTTTCTAGTTCTAATTAAAACTAAGATATATTATTTCTATAAATATTGAGTCTTATGAATTAGTTGAAAAAAAATACACTTCTAAAAAGACTTTAGAAATGAGTCTTTCATCAAATAACACATAAATGGTGGAAACATTACCCTAAGATCATCTATAGAATCATCCACATCACACTCATGGAATAAGATATCAAAAAAATCAATATATTTGTTAAAAAAATCAACTAAATATCCAAATTTATATTAATTTTATATGAATATAGAGAAAAAATAATAAAAAAACCAAAAAATGTATCAGGTGGGGTGGAAATAATAGAATCATGAAAGCTCCCCAAAATATTTCCAAAAATTGGATCAAAATTTCTAAAAAGTAATTGATGTGTCAATATAGTTAAATTGCACACAAATTAAAAAGAAACATATTAATTATTAGATGCTGATACTACTAAAGATTTATTAATATGGATAGTTATTGATAAAATAATATATCAATATGTATAAATAATATATTCCCTAAAAAAATTGGGCGAAGATATGAAATAAATAATGAACTAATTTTTGAAAAATAAGACCATATATAATAGAAGAAATCTATCTTACAAGAACATATTTTTATCACTTGTAAATTTCTATGAGTTGTGAAATATTAGTGGTTTCTAATATAATGAATTTTTATAAAAACATGCTATGTAACATATATACAATGAAGATTAAAGGGAAGCAAAATATTCTATGAAGTAGTTAAACAAATAAAGTGTATTTTCCATGGGTGATCAAATCAGATAAGATAGATTTATTCAATATGGAAATAAATAATGATGACCAATATGTTGAACTAAATGGAAATACATTATTATACTATGGTAAAAGGGACCAAAACATAGACTAATTCAAGATGTCCAAGAAATTCAAAGTAATTGGGAGACATATGGAATAAATTAGAAAATCATCCAAGAGAACGATTCTAGTATTAGATTAGTGGTTTTCACACCTAAATAGGAAGTTGAGAAGATTCACAAGAAGGGAGCATTAATAGTTGATGAAGGTGTGTGTGGAAGGTTCCAACAGGTTGAATAAAAAGTTACCAAGTGTGTGAATACATTTCATGGACAAATTAGGAACAAATGAACATATATCACTTAGTTTTTAAAAAACAACTACAATGAAGGAGTCCTAACAGACAAATGTGGAAAAATATAAGAGATGAGAATTCCTTTTTATATAGACAAATCAATTGTAAAAGGATAAGAAATTATATTAAGATGAAAAGAAACACATTGATCTAATTACTAAAGTTAAGATAATTATTTCAAATAAGAATAATTTTGATATTAAGAAGAAATCCATGTTTCTCATAGGTTAATAGATTTTTAAAATATAGGGTGAGTTAATAATGAGGAGGTCTAAAAAATTAACTTTCAAATAAAGGATTCATTGGGTTATGAAATTTATCTTAATCATGTTTCTCAAGTAGGGGAGTAATTAAATGATCCACCTTACTCCAAAAAAATTTATATTGTGCTCAAAATTTCGGAAATTAAGGTCAAAATGTGTGGGAATCTTCCCTTAGGGGGGGGATATCAAATGATACCAACCTACTATAGATTTATTCATTTCTTCAAAAAATTAAATTCTAGATTTCATTTCTGAAATTCAAGGAAGAGGTTTTATTTTCATTCACTTATATCCTTTTTGACTCATTGTATGTATTGGTTATTATGGGGGACTAATTATGTAACCAAATGTTGATGAAATGTATTACACTTGAATGTTTTTATTGGTGTTTTGAGTTTAGTATTATAAAATCTCTTGAATATTTTTTCAAGATACCCGCTAATTGTGAAGATAAAAGTTGGTATCACATGTGGTAAAATTAAGGATATCCTTATTGTATAAATTGATTAGCCTAGTTTTATACACAGGGTTAGCCCACATGAAATTTTTATTAGTTAATGGAATATTTAAAAGAAAAATTAGATGCAACTCATGATATCAGTTGACAATTTACTAATAAGAAACTCTTAAAATCACTTGAAATAGATGAGTAAAGATTCTATCTTAAATCCTTCTCTCAAAATCAATGTTTAATGACACTCAAAATGGGAGAGATAGAATATATAGGGATAATTTGAGTTTCTTAAAATTATTATAGTTTAAAGTAGATAAGAAATTCCTTCACCATGATCATATTTTCATTAAGGGTGAGAGAATAATTTTACACCCTTTTCATTTATTATCAAAAGGGGGTGAAAAATATCATTGAATTTGGTATGAATTGTTTTTTGATAAAAAACAAAAAGGGGATATTTTTTTGGCCAAAGGTTGTGTTATTTGTATTTTTTAAAAGATTATATCAAAGATTAATTTAATGATAAGGACTTGGATGAAGAATTGATGATCCTTTATTGAAAGAAGATGAAGTTGTTATCATTATGCTTACATGGAAAATGATAAGAACCAAACTCCTTGGAATTTCAAGATGGATAGTTTTCTTGGACTACTAACATTTCAAGATTTTAGAGAATATCTTCATAGTAATGATTAGTTTCTAATAATTGAGAATAATTTTTTGTTAATGTTATATATAATTCCAAATAGTTTAGAGAAGATAAATATTGAATCTATTTTAGATAAATTGTATATTTGTTATTACAATATCTAAATAGGTTCATAGTTTTTAGAGAATCTAGTCTAAATTATAATGTAACCATCCTTGAGTGATTGTACATGAAGGTAGCTGACTATAGTGCTTTATATCATTTTGATAATAATTTTTCAAGGATGAAATTAATTTGGAGATTAAAAGGTAGATGAGTTCTTAGAATACTCTATCTTGAGTATTTATTATTCTAGAAGTATTTAGAATAGGATTAAATGTGTTTGGAATTATTTTAACAATTCATGGATTTATTTAGATATTTTCTAAAGTGATTTTAGTTGATGGAAAATTCCTATAGTAGATTTAAATGTGTTCAAAATTCATTTTAATATATTTTATAATTTATGTTCCAGATCCGTGGAGCTTGAAATTGGTAAAGGATATTATCATATGATGTAGTATAATTAAGAAATGTGAGACAATAGTAAGAAATTTTGTGAAGATATTACGATATTTTTATAGTGTCAAAATTTTAGAAAGGGAAAATTAATATGGTGTAAGATACTATGGCCATTAAATAATTACACCAGAGCCTTTACCTAGTTGGTGAATACTTGAAAAGTTCATGCAAGATACCTGAGATCAAATATGAGAAGAGACATATTTATGGGTATTGTAGCAGTACTGCAAAAGGCACTCTTTATTACTATAGCAGCAGAAGCTATTCATCCTTTTGGTATTTCGGGCAACCGGTTTGGTCCTAGAGTCATTCAAGGCCTTCAGGCTAACCAAGGCCTTCTATCCAGTAATTATTTCAAACCACCTCAAGGCCTTTGGGAAACCTCATGGCCTTCGTGCCACATGAAATTGTGCATAAATGGACTAGGAAAAAACTAAAAGGGGTAGTCTCCAAATAAATATTTAGATTGAGGTTAATTCACCATAGTAGAGCTAATGTATTGGAAGAATGATAGGGTATGGAAATTTCCATTGGGACCATCCTGTACATGAACATGAATCCAAGACGAACAACCCTGCAAATATGGAGAGATAACATCATGATGTTGATGATAGGGAAGATCATTTCCAAGTAGTTAGAGTCTGGATTATTTCCTATAAGTCCTTCGGGTCATGTGAATGTCATGAAGCCTACATTCCATATAAGGTTTCACTTTTAACCCATAAAAGGGGGATTATAAAAAATGAATAATAATAGAAGGCCTTTAGGCCATTCTGAGTTATGAAATTTTGAAAAATGGAACATGGAATTCCTCTACATAAAAGTGTTGGTTACCACATAGAAGAATTGTGACCCAAGTATGTTAATTCATCTATATGGATGATAATTGAGTATCATATAATATAATTAAGGTATGTGGATGCAAATATTCAAATTCAATTATGATATTCACAAATATTGTATTCCCTAGGTAATAGAATTAAGTTGCATTGATGAGAATTGTGTCCCATATAAGTAAATTAATCTACATAGAGAAGAAGTGGCCATCATATAAGAAAAATTATCTTTAAAATTGATGTTTAATGATATTTAAATTCCAAATTATCTACATGTTTGAGATTTCAGACCACGTAGGATATTTTACGTAAGAAAAAAAGAGATTCCACTGGATGAAGTGCCGAGATTCTAGAATTTTTAGATTACATTGAACCTTAATTTATATGATGCATGAAATGATTGTAAAAGAGAAAAATATTACAAAATAATTGGGATTCATGATTTTAATTATTAAGGATATGGAATTTAATACTTTTATGGGCGATATCAAATCATGGAAAATTTATTCTGTATTAAATGTTTGGAAATTAATTATAGGGATTTCAATAAAAATGAAGAAATTATTACATCAAAGATAAAAATATATATGAGTGATTAATTAAGGCGATGAGATAATAATACCATTAATGGGTTCAAACATGTTCCTATATTATTTTCATATGAATATCTCATGTTTCAAGAAAGAGAGTTCCTTGCCAAAATATGATTCTGTGTGTGACTTTCTTATAACCCTGGAGATTGAAGTATGATACTCAATGGAATATTATTGAGGTTGATGAATCCATGGTTGTTGTATAATATCAAGAAGATGTATTCAGCCACCGGGGATGCATTAAAATTAGGTATTTTTGGAATACTCCTGGTGTTGGGAATGATATCGTGGTGTAGTGACACCCTATTCCATGTGATATGCATTAATAATTTTATGTAGTTAAAGATAATATGAGTTTAGAAAAAATACTGTATATTATTTATGTAATGAATCCCAATTAATTGTGAATATATACTTTAAAAATAGGTTATTTTTAAGAACTCGTGGGATATGAGTATAAAAAATCTACGGTAGAAGACCAATTCAAATGTGTAATATAGTGAACCCCTCATGTATACACTACAAAAAAAATTCCCACTGTAGAAGAGGTTATTTTTGACATTATAAGGGGTTATAAACCCTTCTAAAGACATTAGCGGTGGTTATGAGGAACCTCCGCTAATGGGGCCACCTACTGTTAGTAGAGGCAGTTTTGAGGAAGCACTGGTAAATGGGTGTTGAATTTAGAGGCGGTTACATTAGAAATGGTTTTAAACCCCTCTAATGTTATCCATAGTTTACCAAAGTTGGTTGTCATTAGAGGTGGTTATAACCCCAACTGCCTCTAATAGAGGGATTTCAAAGATAAAACCCCCTCCACGCTATGTGTGGATGCCTCTCCTGTACGTCCCCTAGTCTCTAAACATCGTGTCCCTAGTCTCATGTGTCGGTATCCCCCTCGGTGTCTCCAGTGTCCTAGTATCCTGTGTCGTGTCCCCGGTCTCCCCCTCAGTGCCTACCGTGGGTGTCTCCCGTGTCCCCAGTCTCCCCCTCGGTGTCTCTAGTGTCCCAGTCTCCCCCTCGGTGTCTCTAGTGTCCCAGTCTCCCCCTCAGTGTCTCTCGTGTCCCAGTATCCTATGTCGTGTCCCTGGTCTCCCATCAGTGTCTACCGTGGGTGTCTCCCACATCCCTAGTCTCCCCCTTGGTGTCTCCAGTGTCCTGGGTCTCTGGGTGTGTCGGTATCCCGTCCCCCCGGTATGTCGGTGTCGCGTCTCCCCCATGCATCCCCCTGTCCTGCATGTAAGTCCCGCCCCCAGTCCTGGTGTCCTGTGTGCATGTCCTGGTCCAACCCCACCCTCGGTCCTGTGTGCGTGTTCCGGTCCAGTCCCCGGTCTCTTCTCTGTCCACAAAATTTAAAGGGCTTCTTAAAATGAAGAAGGCGGGATTCGAACCACGGTTCTCTTTGAGAGAAGTCCAGCGCCTAAACCACTACCTCAAGTCAGCTTCTGTATATTTAGAACATGTATGATTCTATTTATATATATTGATAAGGTTATTTTAATATAAATTATTTTCATAATATGATTAAATACATATAATAATTTAAATAAAATATTCATATATATTAACAAAAATATAAAGATTAACAAATTTACACTAATAATTTATATATTATTGTATATATATATATATTAATAGGTTTATTGAAATAAACATTATTAAAACAATATATTTAAATAAATATAATAATTTTATTAAAATAATCATATCTATTAATAAGGATATATATATTAAAAAAAATTCACATATAATTTTTATATTATTGGAT
Organism: Viscum album; assembly: GCA_963277665.1. Classification (NCBI taxonomy): domain Eukaryota; kingdom Viridiplantae; phylum Streptophyta; class Magnoliopsida; order Santalales; family Viscaceae; genus Viscum; species Viscum album. The sequence continues at coordinate 1,784,273,004 of OY728157.1, forward strand.
ATATATATATTAGTATGTTTATTAAGATAAACATTATTTGAATAATATATTTAAATAAATTAAAAAAAACATGTATCTATATTTATATAAATATAAATATATATGTATATATATATTTTCTACACGCCTCTATAAATTATATATTTACATTTATTTAAATAAAATTATGTGTGTATGTATTTATAAATACATTTATATCAAACACACACATGCACAAATGTGTATTTATATATTAATTTGTAATTGTTTATATTTATTTGAATACACATATTATATATATATATATATAACCCAAATATATTATGCAAATATATAAAAATATTAAATTTATACGTACAAAATTATATATATATATATATATTACATATTTATATGTATATACTATATTATACATTTTATAAATACATTCATATATGTATAAAATATATACTATATATATTATGAATTTTTTTAAGAAAATAATAGGGGTTCACAACTCCTCTGATCTCTAAAATTATAGGGGGTTGTGAACCCCCTCTAATGTAATACATTAGTAGGGGTTCAAGAGGGGGTTTTGAACCCCCAATAATGTTTAAATTAGAGGGGGTTGTGAACCCCCACTAATGTCTTAAATTATAGGGGGTTGTGAACCCCCACTATTTAAAAAAATCGTATAACACACTCACACACATATAACACCTCTAAAATCCAACAAAATATATGTATGTATGTGTGTATATATAGCACATCTAACTGAATATATAGTGCATGTAACTAAATATATAACTCCACTAATTATTAAAGTAGTGATAGTTTTAACATAACTATCTCTACAATCCAACCACATATTAAAATATGCTAAAAACTTTAGAGGGGGTTGTGAACACCCTCTAAATTTGATGATTACAGGGGGTTGTGCAGAACCCCCTCTAATGTTACTGAAAATGAATTTAGAGGGGGTTGTATAGAACCTTCTCTATATAACCCCCTCTAATGTACTTTTTTGTAGTGATTATAATGATTGAACATAGTTTCAAGATAATCCATTTCCACCCACTACATCCTAATAGATTATTTGGGTTCAAATACCTAAGAGAATAAGTAAAGATGATGATTTAGAATTTGGTATAAATTTGACCACACCTCATTCACCCCCATCCCGGCTCAACAATGTCTAAACCAATCCAACGACCTTAATAATTTTTTCTATAGGTCATGTGGTCGAGTCACTTATTCTTTATGACTGAAAAAACATTATTATATTTGGTCATTCCACCGTCATGTTTTTATCCCCAGGGTGTCCCACTATTTTTCCATGGGAAAATACCTTTTATTACGGAGGATCTCAAAGCCTTATTATCATCCATATCATAGCCCAATGTGGACTAATTTCTTGTAACATCTGCATAGTATGAAGTATTCTTGTTACGACCAGGCTATAGACTCTTGAGGGGAAAGATGAAAAACCCTTGGTGAATTAATTTCCACCTTATCATTAACTTATGGGTGTCACGAACTGACCCATACCGGGGCTCAATCCACAACTACCCCAAGCCCGCCTCCATAGGATAAGGGTTGGTGACCAGAACTAAAGGGATAAAAAACTTAATGAGGCCTTTTACTAAGTACCTGCACACACACACAACTAAATTAATGCAAAAGTGTAGATGGAATGGAAAAAAGGAACAACACTGATATACATAAACAAAAAATATGCATCGACCTCTAATCAATACAAGTATAGAAAACTAAATTGAAAGGGAAAGGGGAAAAATACACACCCAACCAGAAAAGTTCCACAACTCAGAAATAGGTGGAAATCTAAAACTGTTGAGAGAGCCCCTCTTCGGGATCCCAAGGTACAACCGATACATGCGGTCCAAGCACCCCAAACCCTTATGCTCATCAGAAGTCAAGATCAACATTTCTGTCATCTGCATGGTCACACCAAGTGAGGGAAAATCCCAAGTAGGGGTGACTATAAAAATACTCATTAGGATTCCCCGAAGGCTCAATGGAGTATTAAGTGAGGTATTGAAGAGGGAAGCAGTATATATAAAAAGGTATAATAAAAGAGTACAGTTCAACCCAACAAAGAAGTGAAGTAAGCTCATCCAAACATTAGGAGATAGAAATGGTGAGAATATGAAGTTATTTTTGAGTATTATCTACCTATAATAGAAGATTTGACTCATCCAAACATGAGATGTTGGATACAGAAATAATGTGGCATACCCCGTGCATCTTCACCTCTCCTGGAAGGAAAGTAACCAAATCCCAAAGAGTGGGTACTAAAAATAATATATATATATATATAATCAACCAAATAATCCCAAATGATAGAGTAAGGGGATATTCATATCAATAGCTCAACCTAGGAAAATATTCACCAACAGTTCTAGAAGAAAGCACCATCGATGCCTAGAATCCCTCACGTCTTCCCGAAACTGCAAGTCAAAGGGGATCAATCACTACACCTTGAAACAATCCAATTCAGGCATTTATGTCTCGCCCACATAGTTTTAGGTCACGTCACAAGAACTCATTTGGGTGGGAAAATTCCCCTCCATCTTGAGAGTCCAAAGTCACATCAAACATGTCTTTCCACTATGCCGCATAGTTGAGAGATCATGTCATAATGTCTTGAACCCACTATCTAGAACTGCTGGAGGATATACTTATTAAAGTAATCAGTGGACGCCACTCCCTAGACCAGCTAGAGGGTAATCTCGGAAATAGATCAGCAAACACCACAACCTAGCTGCACTGGAGGGTAAGCCCTGAAATAGTGACCAACAAATGCAACTACCCAGCCTCATTTGAGGGTAAGTCCAAAATAGTAACTGGTGAATTCCACTAGCCAGCCTTACTGAAGGGTAAGCCCAAAAGAGTAACTGGTGAACACCACTACCCAGCCTTACTGGAGGGTAATCCCAAAAGAGAACGGAAAACACCCCTTCCCATCCTTGCTATATGGTAAGTTGGTATTGCTCTGGTGATTCTGAAAACACCACTGCCATCATTTTCATCATCAAGCCTTACCTCTGATAGGAAGTGCACTTGGAACATCTCGCAATGTATCTCGAAAACCACTATGGAGGGAACCATCACGTTCTACGCAATGAAACAATCGTGATAGGCTACCCACATGCCACATTTCCAGTTCAGAAGAAGAAGATACGAGAGGTAGAATATTTGTAGTGGTACATGGTGCATGGGGGGCCCACACAACATATGACGCCACCTTATCACTTGGCCATGTACCTAACCATTTATGGGTCCCAAAAGGTGAGCAAGTACCATGGTGTTTCAAGGTACTCCAAGAGTACATGACACAATAGTCAGAATGATGATGGGTGCACGACACTCATCGTTAGGCCGAAGGGTCATAATCATTGGTTCTCAGACACAGATCCTCGAACTGTCCTAGAACATCGACTGTATTTCCTCACACATCTTCTCCACTCTCACAGGAGTCATAGCATACCCAATTCATGGATTCTCCTCAAATAGGTAAAAAGGATCTTCCACAGTTACTCCTTTCATGTATCCACATTTAATGATATCATGAATAAGGTTCCACGCATCTAAACTGATCACACCATTGCGATCCTTGTGGAAAAACATGCAAGGTTGGATATTCATTTTCCTCGAGCAGACTTATGAAGAATAAGTCATAAAAACACTGCATACACCTAGAGGATGCCTTGTGGGGCCCATGCCCGGGCCCCAAATTTTTGTGGGAAGATTGCATCATTGCAATCCCCTCAAAAAAACACTCAGAATGAGTACTCAAACACCCCAAAAACTTATTGGGTGAAAAAGTGGAATTTGATTTTAAAACGTGAAAATCGGCCCCTGTGAGGCCCATACCTTTTCTCCAACCCAAACACTCCGAATAACATCTGAAAAGGTCCGCACAATTACTTGGGTCATGATGCTGCTTATGGAACATCAATCGGACAACCCAAACAAGATTTAGATCCGATGCGAGAATAATTAATTAATTAATTAATTATTCTCATTAACCGTTTCATGCCACCAAGTGAAAAAACCAAACCAAAATGGTCCGAATCCAACTTTTTAAGGACGATCTAAACTCCAGGGTCCCAACGCCTCTTAAGGTGCATCAAATGGATGTCCGGTTAATGAGATATGTCTGTTTCGCTCATTAATAATAATTTATTATTATTATATTAAAGCGTTTTGGGTTACTACCAGTATGCAAAAAAAATTAAAATTCATGAAATCCATTTCAAAAAATTTTTCTTCATGAGATGGTCCCATGGTCGCAGACATCCTGTCAATGAGACACGCCGTTTTAGAGAAACACCCCTTTGAATGTAAAAGGGGTTCAAATCGTGCTGGTCCTGCCCAAAATGGCCGGACCACCCCTACTAGGCCGGCCCATCCCAGCCGGAATGGTCTTGCATGCTGGCCCACAGGCCCGATCCTCCAGCTCAGACCAGCCATGTGGCTAGTCTTTTTCCTCATTATACACATGGAAGACCTGCAGGATGTGTGTCCATGTCCGCCGATCCCCCCGAGGTGCCGACCTCATGGATCCCTCCTGCTAAGCATGATAGTGCTGGCCTCCCGGGCTCACCAACTGCCCGATAATATTCCTATTCACTGTCACGCGCTACACCACGATCCTCCAGACCCCGACTGGTCATTCCACCAATAGAACTCCAGCCTCCATCTCAACCGCAATACCCCGGTTCTCCCTGCTCACCGCACGCCGCATTAACACCGGCCCTCGGAGCTCCACCATGGCCTGTTGCATCACGTTGAATCCTCGACCTACTCCACTGCCCAAATTCCCAGACTCTTCTAGCCACGTCTTGTCCACCAGCCTCCACACAACTGTGCTGCACAGTTGGGCTTCACCGACATCGTGCCTCCGAAGCTGCTCCGCCGTGCGACCCACCGAGAATGCCACACTCCACCATCAGCCCACTCTGATGGTCCCATATGTGGACCACTGGGACCTCATCAGAGGGAAGATTTCGAATCCAAAGTCAGATTTGGGGATTCTCAGGGTCAGATCTTCACAGCGCCACCCTTTGCTCACCGATCTGTCAAGTTTTTGGCGCATCCAAAATTTTGGATGAAGAACACTGAAGAACGAGATTTAGAATGGGGATCAGGCGATGGAAATGTTTATTTGTCCATCATCCTAATTTTAAAATTATACAATTTAAATGAAAAAAACTCACGAAATCAATGAAGGTGTGAACAATAACTGGAATCCTACCTCGTTGAATCCGTTCGTCATTGGCGACACCTTCGCAGCGATCCCACTTCGATCCATAAAAGTTCGCTCCATGATCTGGTGAAGAATGGTGAAGAATGATAAAGAATGGTAGAGAGATGGAGGAAGAGAAGGAGAGGAGAGAGCAGGGAAAAAACCTAACGCCAAACTCAAGTTTTTTATTTATAGAAAAACCCTCTTAGCACAGAATCTGAAACCATCACGCCCTCACATTTTATATCGTGCCTAGGTAAAATGCCCCATTTCAAACTCAATGGAAGACTCAGATTTTTATTCCAAGAAAACCTTCTAATGTTATATGAAAAAAATGCCAGTGATAAAAAGCTATATTTGGTTATTCCTAAATGGTGATTTTCCCCTAGGTGACTTTTTCACAGTGGTCCAGTGATGAAAACTTGTATACCCCTCCTAGGGTAAAAAACACACTCTAAACTCAACCACGGACTCGGATGTCCGATCTGAGTTTTTGTTTGAGATTTATTCGAGTTTGATCTATTAAATGAATTAATTAATAAATTAATTCATCCATTTAACATACCGCTAATGATCAAGGGGTATGAATGTCTTGCGTCGACATACTTTATATCTCACCTAGGGTAAACGCCACATTCTGGACCCAACCATGGTCTCATATTTATGATCTGATCAACCATTTAAGAGATATCCAATTTTGATTGCATGAATAGTAAAAGGCAATTAATATTTTTGTATAATTTATTCTGGGGACACCAGGCCTCATAATTTTATAGTGTATCAACACTTGGCTCTGGAAATATATGTAGAAATATTAAAAAGTCTTACAGGAAAAAACCAGTTCCCTACATAATTCCCTCCTTCAATATTTTCCTCCTTGAAAAGGAAAATGAGGGAAAGAAACTTGGGATACTGAGCTCACACCTGGTTCTCCCACTCCAAATAAAACTTTCACAACACCAAGCTGGCACAAAAACAAATCTAAAGGGACGGTCTTCCCTCCGAAGGTCTGCTAGTTTGGATTACATGCATAGGAACATGCACATATCTCATCTCCTATGACATATGGAAGACATCGCGTGGCTACTCCTACTATAGGGGGGATTGTAAGGTAGTACGCAACCTCACTATCTATAGCACGTTTTCTGAATGGCCTGAATACACTAGGGTGATAGTTTACTTCCCTGGCTGAACCTCTACATTCTACATCATGACTGGAATCACGGTTTTTCCTTGGAACATGGTCTCGTGATTTCGTCATTTAGAATATCCATCTAGTGAAACAACCAAGGACATCTGGTCATGCAATATTTCATAGTCGGTGCATCAAAATCGAGACTCTATTACATGCTTGAGGAGCAAATAAGTCAACACCATTGACTGAAGAAACGTTTCACCCTCCGACTCCAATAGGGTCAACTATAGGGAAGCTAACTGCTATGAATCTTCCCACACCTGGAGAGCCTGTGGCCCTCTGTTAAGAGAATCTGCTACAACATTGCCACTTCATGAAGCATAGACTGCCTCAAAGTCATAGTACTGTAGGAATTTCAACCAGTACCACCATATCATGTTCATGTATCTCTAGGTGAAGATGCACCTAAGACACTGGTGGTCTTAGAAAACCACCAAGTGTTCTCCCAAAACACAACATCTCTAAATTCTCAGGGTGAAGACTACCACTATCGACACCACATAGTGAGTAGGTACCAATGAATAGGGAAGGTGAGAAAACTCATCCAACTGCAAGAGGATAGACATGGAAATCACGTGAAACACCCCATGTGTCTTTTCCCATCTTCTAAGGAGAGTAATCCTCAATATAGGCACTCGTCCAAACCCACTAGTGGAACCTCAAGAAAAGGGAGGTCAAGAAGAATTAACATACTAGAAAATCTAGGACCTGCTCTGACACTCCACCGCACAACCCCACCATGAATGCACAATTAAGATGGACTTTTCCCCCACACCTCGATACTATCCTCTGTGGGTGGTACTGAATCTCCCTCATGGTTTTTATTGCATCAAGAAAATGCCTCTCAATGGAGGGATGAACCTCTATTTCTCATGCATTCAAATATACATCGAACAACACTGATACATGGTTACACCGATGCCTCACATCACCCATAGTAACTCCTTGTGAAAGAAGATGGAAGAAAAGTGTACCCCACACAGTGTATAACATCTTCTACTGAAAAAGGTAGAAAAGTCACATAACATACCTCTTATCCTCTCACGTAATTTAGGATTATAGATATCCATAGCACGCAGCTGCCCATGGCCCCGACCGCCCACTCCCTGAGCCTGACGTGGTCTGCCTAGTGGTGGTATAAGGACCTCATAATGTCATCCACTAACCATAGTTCTTCCCATTTTTTATCCAACACTACCTCCCTGGGGACCACCCAATCCTCGCATAGGAGATCTCTGATCATGACACTACATCTATCATGGTGGCACATCTACCAACTGCCTGGAAATCTCATCACATCTGTTCGGGTAGTTTCGAGACACATGACCTCACCCATCACAAGCATAGAACTAGTCATCCTTGGTCTATCTCGATGCTCTATGTTTTCCCCAACCATGTGCCTGAGTCTTATCAAGGGGAGTCCTCCTACGTCGAGGCCCTACAAACTAATGTCTGCTACCTATAGAAAATGTCCCAACTCTATTTCACCCACTACCAAAACCGGCCAACTGGCATCTCTCTGACAAAAAATTTGCTATCACTAGTGCCTGATCTAGCACCCCGAGATGGGTGAGGATGCACAAGGGCACTACGCTGGCACGAATATCTTCTACAAAGAACCTAGTCAAACTTTTTTGCCCAAAAGTTGCAATCATGGACCACATCCAAAGAGTAATGTGTAAGGTTTTTGATCCTAGTCGCGTACTCAGACACTTCCATTACTCCCCCATAAAGCTATAGTAGGTCATGAAACCATATGCATCGTAAGAAGGAGGGGTAGTACTCCTCATGAAATAGCTTCTAGAAGTAATCCCACGAGAGTAGTGACTCATCATTCATCTGAGTAGCACATATCTACCAATGCCAATCTACACCGTGAAAAAATACTGGCTATCAAAGACACCATCTAAAGTGTTTGTGTCTAAACAATCCTAAAGAGAAAAACCACCGACTTTAGCAAACCCTTCACTGGATGAGGGTATGTGTCAATGCGGAACCTCAGTGGTATTTGACACTGGAACTCACGTAGAATGCTCAGCCTATGCTCGTCATCATCCTTTCTTGATGGTACTATCTACTACTCCATAGGTGGAGGCATTGCTGTCTATCCTCCTGGAGAAAGGGAAATCATATAGTGAATCCCAAACAGAGGCCTCGTTGCTCGCATAATCGTCATCATGAACTGGAGATAGTATTCTAGATGGCTATCATCGCGGAGGCATCCTGAATCTCAACAATGAGTACTATGGTTGAATGAGAATATATATATATATATATATCAAAAATGATGGGGAGCTAACTCAAGAAGTAAATTCAAAGAATCAATCCAATATGATGCATGTACCAATGTTCCCTACAACAAGTGTCTTAACACGCCGAGTCGACAAGTGGGTTATCAAGGTCCTGGTGAATGGCTTAATTGGTCATCACTCCATCACTGGACTCCCTGGCCTGAGATCCTCCCACGAGACACATTGACACTCTTTCCCAAAAACCCAACAAATTCGTTTTTAGGGATCTCATAAACAATTCCCCCAGGAACAAACCACCTTTGATACCACTTTTTCACGACCCGACCCGTACCGGGGCTCAAGCCACAACTACCCCAAGCCCGCCTCCATAGACTAGGGGCTAGAGACTAGCACTGAAGGCGTAACAAACTTAGGGAGGCCATTTCCTAAGTACCTATACACACACACATAGCTAACTCAATGAAAAATTGCAGATGGAAAGGAAAAGAAGGAACACCGTTGCTATACATAAACCACAAATATGCATCGACCTATAATCAGTACAAGTATATAAAAGTAAAATGAAAGGGAAAGGGGAAAAATAAATGCCCAACTAGAAAAGTTCCATAACCCGACAATAGGTGGAAAAGTAAAATAGCTTAAAGAGCCCCAACCTTGGATCCCAAGCTATGGCCGCCTCAAGCTGTCCAAGCACACCGTATCCTTATGCTCCTCTAAAATCACGATCCACCTATCTATCATCTTCAAGGTCACAACGAGTGTGGAAAACCCCAAGCAGTGTTGAGTATTAAAATACTCAGTAGGACGACTCAAAGGCTCAAGGGATCAGTAAGTGAGGTACTGAAGAGGGAAGTAATAGATAGAACAAGGTACAATAAAAGAGTATAACTCAACCCAACAAAGAAGTGAAGTATGCTTGTCCAAACATGATGAGCTAGAAACAGTGAAAAGATGAACTTATTGCCGATTCTTCGATACATAAAGTATGAGAGTAGACTCATCCAACCATGAGAAGCTAGGCATGGAAAGCACGTGGCATACCCTATGCGTCTTCACCTCTCCTGGAAAAAGATTAACCAAAGCACTAGGAGTGAGTAAAAAATATATGATATATATATATACTCAACCAAATAATCACAAATGAGAGAGTAAGGGGATCTCTATATCACTAGATCAACGCAGGAAAAGAGTTTCCAATAGTTCTAGAAGAACACACCATCAATGCCCAGCATCCCTCATGTGTGCCCTAAACGGCAAGTCAAAGGGGTTCAATCACCACACCTTAATACTATCTGCTTTGGGTAGCTCTGTCTCGCCCACACGGTTTTAGGTCCCTTTACAAGAACACATCTTGGTGATAAACCGCCCCTCTTTCTTTTGAGTACATATTCAGGTCAAAAAAATCTCACTACTATGCCACACAGTCGAGAGATCATGTCATGAAGTCGTGAACCCACTATCCAGTCCTACTAGAGGATATACTTATAAAATCCATTGTTGCACGCCAATTCCCAGCCCAGGTGGAGGGTAATCCCAAAAAGCGATCGATGAACACCACTTCTTAGCTGTAGTAGAGGTTAATCCCTGAAAGAGTGTCTAGCGAACTCCACTGCCTAGCCTCGCTGGAGGGTAAGCCCAAAAGAGTAACTGGTGAATGCCACTGCCCAACCTCGCTGGAGGGTAAGCTAAAAAGAGTAACTAGAAAACACCACTTCCCAACCTCACTGGAGGGTAATCCCAAAAGAGAAAGACAAACACCAATGCCCAGCCTCACTGGAGGGTAAGCCAGGATTGCTCTGGTGATTCTGAAAACATCACATTTATCACTGTCATCATCATGCATCACATCAGAAAGGAACCTCAATCAGAACATCTCACAACATATCTCGAAAGCTACTATGGAGGGAACCATCACATCTTAAGTGGAGAAACACTTAGGATAGGCTACTTTCAGGACACAATCCAAGTTCCGAAGAAGGATATACGAGAGGTAAAAGATTCAAAGTGGTAAATAGTGCATGTGGGGCCCACAAGACGTGTGACCACTCCTCATCACCTAGCTGTGCACCTAACCATTTTCAGGTCCTAAAAGTTGAACATGTACCACAAAGTGTTAAGGTACACTAAGAGTACAAGACACAATAGTCCAAATATCAATGAGCGCACGACACTTGTCATTAAGACGAAGGGTCAGAATCATATGTTCTCTAACACAACTCCTAGAACGGTCCCAAAACATCAACCTTATTTCTTTACACATCTTCTCCTCTATCACAAGATTCAGAGCTGACATATGTCATGGATTATCATTAAACATGTAAAAAGGATCTTCCACGGACACTCCTTTCATGTTTCCACATTTAATGAGATCATGAAAAAAGCCTTCGCACATTGAAACAGATCACACCGCTGTGATCCTTGTAGAAAAACATGCAAGGTCGGCTATTCATTTTCCCCTAATGGAATTATGAAGGATATGTTGTAAAAACACAGCATACGCCTGGAAGCTGCCTCGTGGGGCCCATGCCTCAGCCCCAAATTTAGGTGGACAGATTTCACTATTGAAATTCCCTCAAAAAAACACTTCGAACGAGTACTCAAACACCCCAAACATATGTTGAGTGAAACAGTGAAATTTCATCAAAAAACGTGAAAACTAGACCCTATGTGATCCATACCTTATCTCTAACCCAAATGCTCTAAAAAGTATCTCAAAAGGTCCCCACAAGGATAGAGGGCATGATGTCACTGATGGCTCATCAAGAACGAGATTTAGAATGGGGATCAAACGATGGACTTGTTCGTTTGTCCATCATCCTAATTCTAAAATTATAAAATTTAAACAATGAAAACTCAATGAATCAACAAAGGTGTGAAATTTAACCAGAATCCTACATCATTGGATACGTTCGTCATTGGAGAAGCCTTCATAGCGATCCCGCTTCAATTCACCAAAGTTCGCTCCTAGATCTGGTGAAGAATGGTGAAGAACACCGAAGAAAGGTAGGGAGAGAGAGGGAGAGAAAGAGAGGAAAGAGAAGGGAAAACCCCCAACTCCAAACTCATGTTTTTCTATTCATATAAAAACATGTTTTGCGTGGAATCTGAAACCATCGCGCCCTCACATTTTATATCGCGCCTAGGTAAAATGCCCCATTTTGAACTTAATAGAAGTCTCAGATTTCCATTACAAAACATTGTTCAAATGTTATTTGAAAACAATGACAGGGTTAAAAATCACTAAGTGGTTATTCCAAAATGATGATTTTCCCCTGGGTGAATTTTCTTACAGCGGTCCTACTCTGACAATGTTTATTGCCCTCCTAAGGTAAACGACACACTCTGAACTCAACCGAATACTCAGATTTTTGATCTGAGTTTCCGTTTGAGAGTTATTTGAGTTTGATATATTAAATAATAGAATTAATAAATTAATTCATCTATTTAATACACCGCCAATGAGTGAGGGGTCCGAACATCCCGCGCCGATATAATTTATGTCGCACTTAGGGTAAAAACCCCGTTTCGGACCCAACAGTGGTTCTAGATTTATGTTCAAATCAACCGTTTAAGAGATATTTGATTTCCATGGGGGTGAATAGTACAAAAACACTTAATATTTTTGTATAATTTATTCCGGGTACACTAGGCCTTGGAATTGCACGCCGTCTCAGCGGTTGGCTCTAGAAATATATGTAGAAATATTCCAAAGTCATAGAGGGAAAAACTATTTCTCTAAAATGGGAGTCTAAAGCTACCCTAGTCATTAATACTACGTATATTTCATGGAACCAAATCACATGTGTCCATAAACTGACGTAACATTGTCTTATTTAGACATCCCACCCTCATCATTTGATCCTAAGGACATCTAACCCTATTCTCCATGGGAAAGGGCCTCATATTAGGTAGGATCTCATAGAATTATTATCATTTATATCTCTTTTCCCCAATGTAGGATCCATAGGTTGTAACAACTGAAATCCTTGTAGTATACTAGTTATGGAATGGTCATATACTATCTAGGGGATATCTACACAACTATGGGTGCAAAAAAGGTATTACATATGATGTGATACAAGGTAAAGTTTTTAATAGATTTTCGAAAATGTTATTTAAGATATCCAAAATGAGTTTTAGATATTTGAAAATTTATTATATACAATTCATTTAAATTTTAAATAACCCTACATCTATGAGTTTTTAGTGAAAATAGGTTATTGAAAGAGTTATGTCCTAAATTCTTAATCATATATTATGAAATTATCTTGTATCATACATTACGATTGGGATGGATCATATAGTGAGATTCTCTCAAATATTCTATGAAAAACAAGGTCATTAAAATAATAAAGCTTAATGTTCAGATAATCTTCAACATTGGCCATAATTATTAATAGATTGTTGAAGTAACATTTATATGATAAAATATCACATGAATCATTGAAACTGCAAGTTAGAATAGTTTTAACTATATCTATTTACTCATGAATTTAAGAAATGAATGATTAAATACACAAAAAATATTATTAGTTATCCAGATCCCATTATAAATAGATTACGTAACACCTTTTGATTTTATGAAATAATTTTTTTCTAATAGATTTAATTTATTCTATAGCATGTGTTACATGAAACACTAATCATTAATTAACCATGATATACTATTAATATTATTATTATTTAAACATGAACCTTATAACCTTTCCATTAAAATTAACAGTATGAATATGAAAATCCATATTTTTAAAATTATGCCTAATGGTTAAATATAAAGAAAATATATTTTTAATTCCATACTTAACTTATAGAAAAGTTCTTATATGCTTCGATAACACATTTTAATAAAAAATGATTTGAATTAGTTGTGAACATATAATAAAATGATTTTTTTTATACTTTTATAAAATTAATTTTAAAATATTAATTTAATTTTTTGAATCAACATGTAAAAAATAACTTAGGGTAATTTTTTGTATTTTTTAGAAAAGTTTAATTTTTTAATGGATAGTGAAAAATATCAATTTTATATTGAAAATCATCTTTTCAGTTAAAAGATTATAAAGATATTTTTTATTTAAATTTGTTCTAATTGTAATATTAGTCTAATTATTTTATTATTTATTAAATTTATAACCTTGTAATCAATTTCATGTTAAATTTTGATATAAAAACATTTCATACTTTTTAAATCTTTTTCTTTAGAAAACATTCTTTTCGTCGTGTCTCTGCGTTTAATTTTTAATTAAATTATGAAAATTCTATGAATTTAATTTTAAAAAATAGATTCCATATATGTAATAATATCAATTATCTTTTATATAATATGATAAAATTAATTTTGTGTCACAGTGATTAATATATATAGTAAAAATTAATTATCATGGTTAAGGTTAAAACGTGTTTATTAGGGGGTTAAACTAAAAGGATAACAGTAATTGTTCCAATAAAGCATATATTAATCATATTTGATGTCCATATTATAAACATATACTACAATGTGTTTGAATTTATAGAAATTTTTATGCATTATTCTTAGGATTGACTATATCATTTTGGATTAATCCGGGAAGTTTCCTAGAAGTTTCCAAGTGGGCTCCTTTCCCCACTTATAAAATGACATAACCTATCCTCTTCTCTTTACACTATAAAGGACTTTATCATAAAACAATAACTAATGAAATCCTTTCTTTACATCCCTCCCCACATCATATAGGAATTATTTTTATTTGGAAACCCTCTTACAATGGTTTTAGGTATACACCTAAAGAGGATCTCTAAAGAAGAGGTATAATTCTTAACCATGCATTTTCATTTTATTTCTTATTCCAACTCCTTACAATATTCTTAAAATAATATTATATAATAACATAATTATATCTCATATAATTAGTTTCTATCATTATATTTCAATTATCAACATCCATATCCTCTCCCATTAAATGAGAAACAAAATTGTTCATCATGTGTACAACGGACTGCCGCATCTTGAGCTGATGTAATTTGTTTTACCTCACCGCCTCTCATGGTTGGAGAAGATGATGGATTGAACATATTTATATGATATTTATGAAATAATTATAGTTTTTTAAATTATAATATCATATATACCTTTATACCTTCCAATCTATCTGAAATCAATAACGTCACTCATGAGTATGTGTGGACTACCACCTCCATGAAGCGATGTGATAGGTTTTTCATTTCATGTTGGGAAGGAATGGAAATAATGATATATTTAATGGATATATATGATATAAATTAAATAAAAATTATTCTATAAAGTTTATATATTATTTTCCTTTCTTTTTACTATCCATCAAGAAAATGGAATCAATATTCACGAGTATGAATGACCTACCGTCTCCATGAATGGTGAAATTCATTTAGTATTTCTAAAATTAATGGATTAATATAAATAAATATATAATGAATATATATAATTTTTATATTATATTTAACATTACAGATATTTTGAAACCATGATACAAATAAAAAAATGGAAATTACCAATCCAAAACAAACATTAAAATCTAAGTAGATGTTACCCGAAAAATGATTTTAACATGGAATTGTTAATAAGTAGGCAATAAATGCTCATAATTAAATAATATTTGGAATGATATATATTATTATGGTTATTTAATAGATTTATAATAAACCTATATTTACTATGAAGGAGTTATGAATATTTGTTAATAAATTCAAGACTTGTGGAAAGGAGTTTTATGTCTCAAATTATCTTCTTCAGGATATATGTTATATAATTCATATATAATTCCAATTTTTCATGTTATATCATGAATTTATTTATTATAATTTTATTTAATGTTTTATTTAAATTTATTATTTCATGGTGATGATGATTGAAAATTTGTCAAATCATGTAGTGGATTTGCATCTCACTTTTATTTATGTGGGACAGAAGCCTTATACACCAATTGTTTCCTATTTTTTTGGTGTATATAATTTCCAAGAATCTATTTTATGATTATTATCATTAAATTATTGTATATATGTGTCTATATAATGTTATTTCCGTCACTGGTCGTATGATTGAAATTTTAACAAAATGGTAAAGTCTTTATTTTACAATCTCATTATTTATCAGGATTGATTATGATTATGTTTATGATGTGGAAATATTATGATATAATTCTCAAAAAAACACATAGATTATATTATGCTCTATTTATTCCTATATAATAAATGTTTTACATTTATTTTATTTTCTTTAACAACTCAAGAGACCAAAATTACTTTTTAAGTGAAATTGGTATTGTTTATCTCTTTGGTCAAAAATCATTTTCTTTGTTGTCCATGTTTTCTAAAAATGTTTTAAAAAATTGTTAATATTCTAAAGTTTTTTTTAATGATATTTACACCCATTTATGAATTTTAAAAGATGTTTTAACATAAATATTCTTGTCATTTCTTGAACGAGGTAGTTCGGAATCATTACGGAAAATGTAAAAGGAATCCTTCTTTTAACTTGTACAACTTGAAAATAATTTTCCTACATCATGAATAATCAATTATTTGGTGATTAAATTAATTTTTTTTAGTTTATTTTTAGATAAAATTTTATCCTTAATTTTAGTGAAATTTATATATTTTGAAAAAGTAATTTTAAAACAAAACATATATTTTCCTCAAGAATGGTTTAATGATATTTTTAGGAAAATTATATTCATCAACGATAAAACCCTTGTTTGTAACTTATGTTTTACCGGGGATATGATCCAATAATAATATAATTATTCTTTCTGTAGATGGTTTATGTTTATGAAACCTGTTTCTTTTCCACAGGTTATGTTATGATAAAAGTTTTATGAAACTTATTCATTTTCCACTGATTATTCCCTATAAAAATATTTTTGAAACCCAGTTTTGTTGCATGGGTTATGATGTGTTATTATGAAAACTGTTTTAGGATATGATAGGACACATATGTATGGGTTTTCTTTATGTGAAGGGTGATTCTATTATAAATCAAGGACATTTGGTATATTATAACCACATATGGTGGTTACGTTATAATTAAGGATGATGGTTATGTTATAACCAAGGATGGTGTTTACATTGTAACAAAGGATGATGGTTGTGTTATAAAAAAGGATGGGTGGTTATGTTATAAACCCTAATGGGTGATACCTATATATCCCACCAATGTATTTGATAAATACTGATATATCATGAGATAAATAAAATTAGAATTGGGAGTTAATAGAGTGTATTAAAGAACTTTTTCCACTATGACAGTCTTGAGAGTGAACACTAACTACTACGATAGTTTTGGGTGTGAACCCATTATACTATGATATAATTGGAAATGAGACTTGACTACTAAGGAAATGATTTTTAATTATTATCTATATGAAACTAATCTATGAATTATTCCAATTTTAAGTTCTCAGGTCTCATGTTCTTGGATTCCATTATGAATCATGTCTTATGAACTACTAAGATTTATTACATATCTTAATATTATGACCTTTTATATGAAAGTTATGATTTTCAAATGTTAATATAATGTTTTAATACCCTTATTATCATGTTATTCTAATGTGAGCATTCATATATACCTTTTTTACCCTTACTGAACATCTAATCTCACCCTTCCATATGTTTCCTTTCCCCATGTTATGAAGAAACGTATTATGAATGATATGTATAAGAAGGGTGATAGTTATGTAGAACATAATGGGTGATAATGTAGTTCAATTATGAACTAGTTTCCTTTGTATCCATGTTCCCAATGGTAGAAGACATAAATGATTCTAGAATGGAATATAATTTTATGTAATGAATATTTAAATATTAAGATGTTATATCTATATATGAGAAGTTTGGGTCTTTATAGATAACACCAATATGATTGGTGTGTAGGTTTGTGTAATTAACTGGATTAATATATGACTCTAATCATAGATATCATCACCTCCACTCTTTAATACCTAAGGTACTAGCATATTTTGGTGAGGAATGAGAGTCCCGACAATGTGAATGAGTGATTCGTTATCAACCTATGGATACACCCTAGTGTGAGGACTAATTAGATAGATTTTAAATGATCTTGCTAAACCAAATTTGATGAAGACAATGGTTTTGGTTCAACTGGTACAAGGTACACATGCAAGTTTCTCATTTTATACAATATCTTTGGTTCAAGTCTTCATTAAGGTATATTTTGGTTTATATGTTTCTTTTTCCATTCATTGAATAAGTGTTATAATATCCTATGAAACCCAAAAAATTATTCTCTCATTTTTTATCAAACTTAATAACATTAGAGGTGCTATTCTTTAATTTATTCTTTACTTGAACTCCATTTTTTATTCATGTGACTCTTGAACACTACTTGATGAATTTTTTTTTCATTAAGTCTACTTCAATACTTGACTCTATACAATTCATTATTGGATTCAATATCTTATCACCATTATGATTTGAGTAACAACCACTATTATTACTATCACTTTATGATACATAAATTATGGAAACTTAATTAATTAATTATTTTATTGATTAAATACTACACATATATTTTAATTAAAAAAATTCCTCCTTTAAAGCTCTTAGAATTCTTCCTTCAAGCAACATGAGAGGAATCCAATTAATATTTAATTTCATACTCTTACATATTTGGGTAATTATGGAAATATGATTAATTACTCAATATTTTAAACACATCAAAGGTTACATTACAAGAAACTAACATGTTCCTCTTTAGATACCATTTTATATAAGTGACTTGTGCTTGTTGGACTTCAAACAAATATATTAATCTAAATATTAATATCAAAATTTATTGGTATCATTATCCTCAACATTTATTGGAGTAATTTCATTCTTTAGGGATTACATAAGATTTCACTATCCGAAATAGTATTCTTCTTTATAGGGTATTCTTTTCTCATCTCTTATGAATACAAGATGTTTTTAATGTAATATATAGATAACATGTTGATATTTTGATCCTTTATAGGTGAAAAATTAGCATTAAATTTTTTGGGTATGATAAAAAGTATCTTATTGACCACATTGAATCATAAGAAATGAATCTAAATTCTATATTGGTGTTCACTACCTCATTAACCCTTCTAAAAATCTACAATAGATTCACCTTTAAGCATACATATATCTTCATAATTAAATCATCAATTTTTCACAGTGGAATTTTAATTATAGATATTTTGTAGTTGTTTCTAGTGGTCATTACTATTATTCATCCCCATAACAATTAAAAAAAATTCTTCAAAATTTATGATAAAATGAAGTTTCTTGCATGCCCATAAATCTCAAAAAAATTTCTTGCATCCCAAATCAAAGTAGTTCTTTGTGAAACATTTGTAAAACAATCATTCATAATTTATAGAATGTCTATACTCAATTAAATTAAGTAGGGTATCATTATCTAATTCAAAACATTTTAAATTTTCCCATTGAATGAGATAACTATTTTGTTGTTCCATGAATTAATACTCTCAAGGAAAATTATAAAAAACATAGATCACAACACCAAATTCACTAAAAACTTGTAAAAAAATAAACGAAGAATGTTTTATGATTCTATAAGAGAGAAAAAATAAAATATCAACTGAGTTAAATAAACTTTAAGTTAAAAACATCCATTCTTCAGTGAAAATTTTTGTTACCAATTTATTTTGGTTGAATTTGTAGGAATACTGTCAATATGTTTTTCTAGTAGAAGTTACATAGAGAAGCTCAATAAAATAAAAGTTTCTTAGTATAGGGAAACATTATAATTAATGTGGCATTACTGATCCCCAATGTTTCTTACAACATGATTTCTCAATGTATTCATGGTTCAAGATATGTTTGATAAAAGGAAGTATATTTTGAAAATTTAAGTTACTAGGATGAGGTTATTAGAATGAATATTATGTACATAGGTTACCATATTCAGCTTTCCTGATTAAGAATATACAAAAATCATTAGATGAAGGTACAATTGTGAGAATTTTGAGTTATGATTTGATAATGTAACATCTATACAAAGGCTAAGTTATGAAGCCATGGAATTTCACTTGTATGAAGTTTGATCCAGGAAGTTATAATGTTATGATTGAAAATATAATTATAAGAAATAGATCATCCATTTTATCATATAAATAAAAGTTGTACGTATAGTGTATTTAAATTTAGGTTCATCTAACAAAGAGGTTTAAATAAAAAAACATGATATTTTTAGAACAGGATTTTTATCAAATAAAGAATAAGGAATGTGATACATATAAAACAAAGAGGATAAAATAGATAGGATTGAACCGAGAAACTCTCATATGTACAATACATATCAGAATTAATGTTTTTATAACATACATCTGTTTTAGGTTTTTTTAAAAACATTATAAGGTTATAAATTATGACAATGTTGATATACACATTCAATTCTCCTAAATATAAAATAGATTTGAGGAATATTTTAAGGGTTTCGATACTGATATTTGAGGAACTTTGGTGAGGAATGTTGACTTCATTTTAAGTGGATTATTTGATGGTGGTCAGTCAAAAGGAGAGTTGAGTAAGGAATTCAAATTCTGAGTATTTATTTATTCCATAATTTTCATAGGAAGTTGGACCTATAAAATGAGGGGAGATAAATCAAAGAATGTGGATAATGGATCTTGAGAAGAAGTTATATTGGATCAGAATGAGTTTCCGACCATTAATATACTTGGATAAAGAATAGAAAATCAGATTGTCATGCACTGGATAGGGGATAGAGGTGTATTAGGTACAACATATAGACATAGGATTTTCAGACACAAACTAAGTGGAGTGTTTGACTGATGCCGATAGATTTGTACTGGATAGATGAACACCAGATCAAGGCACATTAGATAGAGATGTATCATAAAATAGGAGTACCAATAAGAGGTGCAACAACCTTAGGGTTTCCAGATATAGTATTCCAGACAAACGATTACCTGATGGACTGTTGGAAAAGGTAGAAGATTTGTTTTAAACATTTAGGAAAGTTGAAAATTGAGTATATAATGGTCTTTCAAGATCAGGATGAAGTTTCCAAATTGTTAAAATTTATAGAGAACTTATAAAAAGAAAAATAAGATCCAACTTTCTTGTATAGGAAGAACATATGAAGAATAATAGCTTCCTATATTGGATTAAAACTGAAGAAAGAGATTGTGGCTGAGGGATATAACCATCTTCTAGAGTCAAATGATTAGGGTGTAACAAATCATTAGATATTTTTGTAATGGGGGGGGGGGGTAAGGACAATTACTAAAAAATTTAATCATGGGGTGTAACTAGTCACTAACTATGTTAGTGGAGAATCCAAGATTAGGGTAGAACCAACACTGAAAGTAATATCCCCTCACACTGAGGTTGAACCTTGTAAAAATTACATAATGATCTCTCTCTTCATATTTATAGTATATAAGGTGACATTGTGAGGTATCATTATCTTGATCGAGAACACTAACATGTTTCATTGGTTTAATTCTAAGAAGAATTAAAATAAATAAATGCGCCACTAATTCTCCCTCGGTCATCTTACACTGATCTGGGAACTTTAATTGGTATCATATGGAAGTATTCCTATCATAAATCCAACTATGTATTGAGGACGGGGAATAGAAATTATGTTTACAAAAGGAGAGTTAAAATATTATATGATAAGAAATATCATAGGTTGAGTAATAATATGTTCCCTTACCTTTTATATCTTATACTATATGTTAGAGGTCTCACTACCTTGTAATTTGATACTTTTAATAAAGATTTTATCACAACTATCGATAAGAGAAATCTAAAAGTTGATGAAAAATCACAAAATTAAATTTTTATGGATCACATTGGGAAGTTTTAGACGAATTTTATAGGTTTTAAAAATATTAAATAGACATGTGATAAGTTGAGAAGTAGTTACAAAGGAAATGTGAAATCCAAGGAGGCTAAGATACAAATCTAATGCAGCAGGGTTGAAGATAGCAAGATAGATGATGATGAAAATAATGATGATTACTTTAAAATGGTCAATAAGATTATTAAAAATATCATAGGTTTTTTGAGAATATTTAATATTATACTATTGTTAAAAAAAATAATGAGAAACTTCTAGATTGGTTTGATCCCAAGGTTTTATCACTTGTAGATTTATAAGAGATACATTTTGATGAACTTAATAATATTCTCATATCGTGTGAGATGATAAAAGTAACAATATTTATGAAAATTTATATGGATGAGATCAATTATGAATCTTTTATAAAATTTAAGTTCAATGATTAATTAATAGAATAAGAATGAAGTGATTTTTATGCTGGAGAGGAGGAAGTGGATTTTGGAAAAATAATTCATCTTAAAACAAAGAGATACAAAGATGTAAATTGGAAAGGAAAAGGTAAACATACAATTACATGTTTTAATTATAATAAAAATCTCCATTTTGAAGGTAACTATCTAAATAAGGAGATTATTTATTCTAAGTCAGATAAAGAAGACTAGAAGCCTCGAAAACAGACATTTAAGAAACACATGAAAAGGTGTTATAATAAGAAGAGGAATTTGTTAAGAAGAAAAGAGTAGGATGATTCATCATCCAATAGAAAGTATGATGATAATGTAAAATTCTTATCTCATGTTAAAATTAGAAATTTCTTTATCCATTAATGAAGATGGTATAGAAAAGATAATATAAATGGATTGGATTCTAATTTCTTTTTGAAAGAAACTCTTGAGAAAAGAAAAAAACTCAAGAAGGGGAAATTTGTGAGGAAAGAGACTATGGGGGTAACTTTTGAGAATGATAAGTGTATTAAAGAGAATATAACACACCGTAATGTTATTATAGTGTAAAATGTGAAATTGACTGATCTATTAAATAATGTGAATGCTCATGAAGAAAAACAAGCTAGAAAAGAAGATCATAATAAGAAATGAACAACACTTATTGAGCAATGTAAGAAGAATTGTTTAATGTTGGATAAATTTGAGAATATGGACAATGATCTTTAGGAGATATTTGTTGAGAAATAAAAATAGTTGAATGAGACACAATAAATGTGTCTTATATAACTAAATGATTTAAATAATATTAGATAGGACTTCACCAAACTAGTTGTGGTTAAAGTTGAATTTTTCTCATTGGTGAAAATATATCTATAGAGGTAGGTTGATTTTATCCCTAAATAATCTCAATATTTATCAACCTTTCCTAATAATTAATCTTTTAAATATAATAATAAATCATCTAGGACAAAGATAATTAGTGATAAATAATATTCTAAAAATAAACTGTGGAATGCATTAGGATTATTTCCCCCTGAACAATGATTCCCATAGTTTATAAAGAAAAAAAAATATTCACAGAAGAACTAGTATCAATATGAAAGATCATGATTCAGAGGTCATTACTAGTTCCATGGAGTATTCATGCACAAATCCCACTAATTCAATTACAATATTTCTTTACCATGAAAGATTTATGAATCTAGGAGAACTATCATAAGTAGATTAGAAAAAAATCAATAAATAAAGGTGAGGAGGAAGAATGATTTTTGAAGGATAATAATGATAATTTTTTAAGTGAGGAATGCGAGGAACTCAAGAAATTGAGCACAAAAATAAAGAGTTCTAAGCAGTTTGTCCAAAAAACAAGTAAAAAAGGGTATAAATATAGAGCAATCATAAAATAATATGAAAGAATAAAATAAGTGATCTGATTTAGGAAATGATAATAAAGTTGATGATAAGTCTATATAGATGGTGGTTTGGGGATTTTGAAGAAATGTTTGTGGTGGGATTAATATGGGAAAGGTATTTAAAACTATAAAATTATCTCTTGAACCAAAAAGGAAAGCATGAAACAGATTTTTAACCTCATTAAAATGAATATATTTTTAAAAATTAAGAGAAGATGATAGCATCATTTAAGTGTCGATATATGCGAATGAATAAATTAAACAATATATGGAGGTTGTTCAGAATGAAGAAAGAACATCACATGATAAATATAAGAAGAATAATAAGAATAATAATTAGTAGTATATACTGATATAAGGCTCTCAGTCTGAATATATTTTTTGAATAAAATTTAGGTTCCTCTTTAATTCCATTAATCCTATTTAACTGAACTAACTTGCTGTGATTTGAAGGAAAATAAGAAGAGGATCTAGCTATGTGTTGAGGTGGTTTTAAATCATGGAGAGATATCAATCTTAGTATATTATGATAAACATTATGAAGGATGTAGTGAAACCCTTCTTGGGGAGAAAAGATGATGTTTTGTTATGAATATCACACTTTATATCACATTCCTTGTTTTTATCAAAATGGTCTTTAAGGAGGAATGTTGATTTTTAAGAAACCTGAGATATATGGGGAGTTATGTTTATGCACTGGAAATTTTAAATGAGTTTTTTGACATGGGTGAAGCTTTTATCTTATCAAATAGACTGATATTCCCCTTGTTATAAAAATGATGGAATATGGTAGAGGAATGTGTTACATAAAATAATTTTTATGGAATACATTAATCACCATAATTATAAGAACTTGTTTTATACATCAGGTTCGCCCATGAATACTTAGTGTTGTATAATTAATGGATATTTTCTTTAAGATTCATTTTATAATATTATTTCCTCAAGTATGTATTTTAGGATTCATAAATTAAAGAATAATAGTTGAGATGCCCACTATGTTTCTGTAATGACTTGAACTTTTATAAATAAAAATCCCCTTGAAATTTAATTAAGTGAATTATTTTATATTATATATATTGAAAACACATGAACTTTATGATTTTTATTATATCATATTGGATCTTACATTATTTTATGCATCAAAACCATTGATAATATATCCATTTAACTGTGATCATGTGATTATTAAAAATATAGAGTTCTAAAAACTCTGATTTACACAGACAAAGGAAGTGATCACCTCAACTAGTAGGATCATACCGTATGAATCCCACTTATTAGAAATTCAAATAGAGATATAATCGCTGGTATTTTTCCTTTACCAAGCAGAAGATAAGATCTAAAAACTTAATCATGAGAAAGACCATTTATAGGACAAATTCAAGCTCATAGAGATCATGACCCAAACAATGTATCTTGAACCATCCCATGAAAGTCTCACTGTCACACACCTTACACTAAGGGAGTTTTATTCTGTATTAAATTGATATGTATATAGACCTTAGAAATATGAATATGTACATTATAATAAAAATAATAATGGTTATATTTACTTCTTATTATTGTTACATTATAAATGAATTTTATTTTTTACAATAAAAAAATTGTATTTTTGGGAAATAATAAAATTATATTAAGGAATTCATTTTCATGAATTAATGTATTTTTTAAATAATTAATATTTTAATAAAATATTATTATCACATAATTTTTATTAAATATAAATTATTATATAATTTTTTATGAATACGAATATAATATTTATATGGTTTCAAAAAATGTTATTGTAAAAAAACTAAACATTTCTCAATAAATATTGATTCTATTTTGAAAGTGAGAATTTAAATATTTTGAACTTAATTTGGATAAATGAAATCTTATTTTTTGATTAAGAATTTTGAAATTATCCAATGGTGAATTTTTCATAATTTTCTAAGACAGTCAATTTATTGGGTAAAAATTAAATACATTATAAATATAAAGTGTGTATTATGCCATCAAAATACCCCAAAAGTGATGCAATAAATTATATAAATGTTATCCAAGACCAAATATAGATTTTAAAATTTAAATAATTTGATTTTAACTTTATTTGACTAATTTTATAAAGCCTTTATGAATCATCCAAAACCCTTAATATTTTTAAGGTTTCAAAATAATTTCTTTAAGGGGATGATTCACTTCAACATCATAAAGGGTATTATTTTAATATATTATCCCTTGAAATAAAAATATAATGAAATAAACCCCTATTTCCAGAACCCATGTGAACAAATAGTCATAATTTTACTGATTTTGGTTATTTTATTATATTGAGTCTAAAACCTATGTTTGAGAAATAATTAATAATTTCTCACTCATTTCCTATATGAACACACCAATGATCCCATTTATATTCACTATAAAACCTTATAGTACATGATCAATCTTACCATACATCTCTATATTCCTTCAAAGGTTCCCCTAATATCCAAAAATCCTCTCCCAAGCATTTGGAATAACCATCTCAATGTAATTGATCCTCTCGTTATCTTCATTAGTAAAGTTTCTTCATTATCTTATGTATTTTATCTCCAATTCCTAATGATGGGATATGTTCTACCGTATCCCCTTACTATAAATTTTATTTCTAAATTGTGAGATACCCCATTAACTATCATTAATCCTTTATATTAACATTTACAGACCTCTGTTATGTTGGAAAAATTTCCCCATGATTTTCCATGCCAAATAATTATGTAGTGAGTACCCATACCCATTTCCTATTAGGGGTTCTCACCTTCATGAACATATTATTATTTTATTAGGGAAATAGATGTATTAATTCCACACTATTTTCTCATGGAATAACATGTTATTATAAATTATTCCATTTTTTATGATCTATGTGGTCCACTTAAACATCAATTTGAAATGATAGTGATGGGTGTAGGAAAAATTATGTAGTCCTCCAATGCATTCGGTAATGTTTTAGTCTCATGATAAGTCTTGAAATATATTTTAGAGTGAACCTAATCCATCATGATACATTTTAAATCATGATTTATTGTAATTTATCCTCAAACTATGTTTATGGTGTAGTGTTTTATGTTTTTTAAACATTTCCCATGTTTCCTTTATGATTATCATGCTATATTACCTCTCATTGTTCATGTTTATGATTCTCACTTATTTTATAACCCTTTGAAATTCCTATTGTCTAGAATGTATTATTTTATTCTTGTTGTTCTATGCTTATTCACTTATGAGGATTTATAGCCCATACCTTTCTTACATATGTCCCCAACTTATACCATGCAATTTGATGTACGATGGAATAATATGAGAATGTTAAGTAATTTTTCAATAAATATGATATATTTACTATTTCATGTTGTTATTTAATTTACCAAATTCCCAAAAACATTAGACTTATCAATATTCAAGGTTTTATTATTTTTACTTTATCTAATAAATCATGACTTAAAGTGTAATAAAGAGAAAGGTTTTCCTAATTGGTATCAAAGGAAAGTTTACTTATTTTGGGATTTGGATTAGAAAACTCTAAGAAAATATTTAGGGATAAAACAAAGTATAACAAAAAATACAATTTTTTAGTAAAGTATATAGTAAGTGATTTATTAAGAAAATACATCCCTTTCTGGATACAATAATTGTCGATACCTTTGGCATAGATGATCACAGGGGTAAAAACCAAAAGTACTGCATTGAGCTAGACTCATCTAGGATATAGTGTATGAAAATGAGCCTTACTGCACACCTAGTGTGACACTTCTGGGGGATATTTTTTGGTAAATTCCCAAGCTCATTACAAAAAAATTTTAGGGGACAAAAATCCAATAAGAGTATATATTATGAAATAGATCATGGATAACATAGATTGATGCCTCGAAATTCATAAGTTATGGAAATATGTGTCATTTATAAGTTATCCCTTTAATTTAATTGAATTCCCATTTGTTCGTTTAATAATTTATAAATAAGAATCCCAAATGTTTCTTTTATTCTAGGTAGTGGTTGAAAATATGATGAATTGGGAAACAACCAATATGATGAGAAATGCGATGACTACCCAAACCAAATGCCCCACCAGATGGGAGTAAGAATAGAAAACCTTTTTATAATAATATATATATTGACTCATTCTATGAATAAAAAAATTGATCATAAAGAGCTCCCAAACCCCATAGGATTGAATATGCTTAAATTTAGACCTTTATGTGACAAAGGCCTCCGAATATCAATGGATCATCAAATCCCTTAATTTTGGAACAATGAATAAAGTATATCAATAATATCTTCTCCATCCTTCAATGTTATGAATAAGAGAAGATTATACAACCTATTTATTTTTTGGAGGGAGAAGATGATAAATGGCGTACATTGATCAAGAAAAGGAATCATGAGGATTACATTGAAGAGATGTGGTGGAAGGAATTATGGAATATGTTTTCCAATAAAAATTTTACTCGCACTCACCGAATAAAAATGGAAAGGGTTTTCCTTACCCTGAAACAAAAAAGACGATGAATCTATCTGATCCTATAAGGAAAACTTCACATGAACTGCACAAAATTCCTCCACCTTGTCTTTACCCCCCAAATTCAAGGTTCAATTATTTTTTTGTGTGTTAAAACCAATTATATGAAAAGACCTGGAAATATGAGACTTTTATAGCTATGAGGAAATTTTATTATATGTACTCAAAGTCTAAATGGAGATCAATGAGTCTTGATTGTATAATGGGGATAAGAATAAGAAACTAGATTTTAATATTGGTTATGTGATGGAGAAATCTAACGGTGCTAATAAATTTCTACATCCCACCTGTCAAAAGATCAGAAAGATGCACCCTAGAAATTTCCTAAGGGACAAGGAAATTCCATTGGTCTAGGAAGGAAGGGCACCAAGATAGTTACTATCGATGAGATAATACCACTAATGTGATGGATGAAAGGAATTCTCCAATAAACCCCAAACACATTGTTTATTATTTCAACTTGAAGGAAGTAGGACACTTTGCAAACCACTTCACTAAGCCAATGGTTTTTAGGGACAACCAAAGACATTAAGGAATTACGAGAGATATTCTTCCATCACAACCATTGAGGTGGATCTAGATAGTGAAGTTGGTATAGGTATTATAGTTATTCATTTAATAATAGGAAATTCACTTTTGGTTTTTGGTTCTACGCATCCCTTCATATCACACAAGTTTAGTAGAACTATTAAAACACCATTACAAATAATTGAAGTAAAGCTATTAGTGAAAATGGAAAATGGGGTCATTATTACTTCCCAATATATTACTCCTCTTTTATCCAAATTTGAGAGATGAAATTCCTAGTGAAGCTTGGGATACTCCCTTTAGTGTAATTTGAAGTAATTCTGGGCATGAATTAACATTCCCTATATAGATCCATCATAAATTTCATGGATAAGGAAATCACTCTCTATATCATGAATAGTCCCCCGATTATGTACAATTACAAGTAGGAGGATGAATCTTCTTCAGAACAAACATATCAAGAATGGATTTTATTTTAATATGATCAAGTAAATCTATCTTAAATTATTTATTCTCTGGAAAATATTATCGTTGACGACATTCCCATTTTAATGTAATATGAAGGTGTGTTTCCTAAAACAAACTAGTCTTCCTCCTTATAGAGAGGTAGAATTTTAAATCAATATTATACTAGGGACATTACCATTATCGAAGAATCAGTATATAATGGATATTGTGAAACTTATAGATATGAAAAAACAACTATAAGAGATTATGGATAAGGGTTCATACACCCAATTTCTTCACCACGGGGTGTACCAATCCTCTTCATAGAGAATAAGGATAGGTCAATGCATATTTACATTGATTATCATGATCACAACAAGATCTAGATAAAGAAAAAGTGTCATATACCATAGGTTGATGTCTTGTTTGATCAACTACAAGGAGCACAATATTTCCCCATGGTGGATCTTTGGTCTAGGTATTATCAATTAAGGGTGAAGAAAGAGGATATCCCCAAGAATAATTCCTGAATAAGGTATGAGCACTATGAGTTCATATTAATTCCATTTGGACTCACTAATTCTATGGAAATAATAATATAGATGATGAATATATTCTATAGATATTACCTAGACAATTTTTTGGTAGTATTTTTAGATTATATTCTAATATACTCTAAAAATAAGGAGGAGCATGAGGAGTGCTTGAGAAGTATGCTAAAAACATTATAAAAGGGGAAGCTTCATGAAATGTATATAAAATGTGAGTTTTTATTGAAGGAATTCTTTTTATTTTCGAATATTATAACAATAAATGGTATATATATAGACACTTCAAGAATATAAGCAATTAAAGGATGGCTGAGGCCAACATCTGTGACAGATATCTATAGTTTCCTTGGATTGTCTTAATACTATATTCTATTTATGAGAAATTTCTCATGATTTTCAAATTCTCCAAAACCAAGATAACAAAGAATAGAGTTAGCTTTTATTTTAATGATGAATGTAAAGAGAGTTTCAATAGTTTTTAAAAGGGTTTTATCACTGAACCTTTACTAAAACTACCCAGAAGTGATGAAAATTTTATGGTATTCATTGATACCTCAAAGAAGGGATTAGTTTGTTTGTAAATGAAGAATGATAAATTGATATCCTATGAATCATGGAAATTGAAAGTTCACAAATAGAACTACCCAAAACATAATCTGGAGTTAGCTATTGTGATCTTTGAACTGATAATATGGTGGCATTATATCTTTGGTGAGAAGTGTGAAATATATATAGATCACAATAGCCTCAATTATATATTCAGACAGAAAGAGAAGAATATGCACCAACATATATGGTTAGTGCTGATCAAGGACTATGACAGATCAATCCACTACCATCACGAGAAAATGAATAAAGTGACAGATTCTCTAAGTGGAAAGGATCCAACAATTTTATCATTTACGAGAATTGAAAGGTATCCAATATTCTTATACATGAAAAGGATTGACATGGGAAACATAAAGGAAGAAACATCATAAATACTTTCAAAAATTATTTCTCCAACTTCCCTTAAGGAAATGATAAAGGATACTTTCATAGGAGATACAGGATTCCAAAAGAATGTGGAAGCTACAAGAAAAGGTAAATCCATAGAGTTCAATGTTAATGAAGAATGATTTGTGAAATTTTGGTCAAGAATTTTTGAGCTATAAAATAGAGATTTAAAGAAGGATATTTTTGATGATGTTCATAGATGAACCTTCTATATCCATCCATGGATCACAAAGATGCATCAAGATCTCTAAGGTCACTATGGTGGGAAAATGTGACGAAGAATATTGTTGGATATACATAAAGATGTATTTTAGTTCAAAAAGTGAAGGATGAAAGGAAAAAATCGAAGGGGGTTGATGCATACATTACCAATACCTACATGGATGTGGGAAAAATTACCATGTAAGTTTTCACTAGTATTCAAAAGAAATCAAGAGGAAGTAATTATATATTGGTTTTGGTGGAACATTTCACAAAGACTACTCACTTCATAATTGGCTAAATTGCAAGAATATACATTGGATAAGTGGTGAGGCTTTGTGGAAAACCACAATCAATTTTATCTGATTAAGAGCCAAGATTTAACTTTATGTTATGTTAGAGTCTCCAAGATGATCTAAACACTGATTTGAAATTTATCACGGCCTATCACCCCCAAACTATTGTCCAATCTGAACAGACTATCCTGCCACTAGAGGAAATATTGAGAGCACACTCAATTAACTTCAAAGGAGGATGGGGTCAACATCTTAATCTGTTCGATTTACCATTCAATAATATTTTCCACTCATGGATCCAAATGGATCCCTATGATTACCTATATGTGAAGAGGTGTCAAACACCTGCATGTTATGATGAAGTTGGGGAACACAAAATTCTAGGTCCTAAAATGGACTAGTAAATGGATGGAAAGGTCAAGACCATTCAATAACACATCATGGATTTTCAAAGTCAGAAAAAGAGATATGATGACAATCATAAAAAAGGCATTGAGTTTGAAGTTGGAGATAAGGTATTCTTTCATAGATCTATATGGATTAAATTCATGATATTTGGGAAGAAGTTAAAGCTAATTCCAAGTAACATTGGTCCCTTTGAGATCCTTTATCACATATGAGCAATCTCCAATTGACTGGCACTCCTACCCAACCTACTTGAAGTATATAATGTGTTCCACATATCACTCTCATGGAATTACATACCAGACGCCTCATGTGTTATTAATCTAGTTGAAGTACCATTGGAGAATGAGTGTTCTTATAAGGAGTAGCTCTTTAAAATCTTAGATCATAGAGAATAATTTCTACGAAATAAGACAATGAGTTTTTTAAAGTTGTATGAATAAACCACACGATTGATGAAGTATCATGGGAACCTGAGGATGTGATGAAATAAAGTTACCCTCATATATTTTATTATGTTAAATAATAATTTCAAAGGAAAAATTTATAAATGGGGGATGATTGTAACAACCCAAGATTTTATAAATAAACTTCCCCATGTAATTTAATAAAGTGAATTATTATATATTATGGATATAGAAAAAATATTCACTTTATTATTATTATTATGTCATATCAGACTTAAAATACCATTATTAATCATTATAATTGATAATATATCCATTGAACTGTGATCTTATGATTAGTATAAATATATGGTTTTAACAAATCCAATTGACATGGAGAAAGGATGTGAATGCATCATCTAGTGGGATCGTACCATATGAATTCAATTTATTAGGGTTTCCAAGGGAGAGAGAATCAATGGTTTTTCCCTTGACCAATAAAAAGATGAGATCAAAAAACATAATCATGAGCAAAACTGTTTACAGGATAAGTACATGCTCATTAATATCATGACCCAAACCATGTACGCCAAACCACCCCATGAACATATATTCATTGAACACCTTACCTTTAAGGAATTTGATTTTGTATTAAAAACATATATACCAAGACACTATAAATATGACTATTTACAATATTTTCAACAGAATAATTGTAATATATACTTCTTATTATTGTTTCTTTATAAATGTTTATTATTTTATA
The DNA here is from genome assembly GCA_963277665.1 of Viscum album. Classification (NCBI taxonomy): domain Eukaryota; kingdom Viridiplantae; phylum Streptophyta; class Magnoliopsida; order Santalales; family Viscaceae; genus Viscum; species Viscum album. Next base: position 1,784,305,490 of record OY728157.1, read on the forward strand.
CAATGAAACATAAATTGGACTTTTGGGTAATATTAAAATTCAATTATGGAATATATTTTCATGAATTCATGAATTTTTTAAATAATGAATTTTTTAATATAATATTTTTATTAAATAATTTTTATTAAATTTAAATTATTTTATAAATTTTATAGGGTTTTGAAAATTATTATTGTCAAAAAACCGAGAATTTCTCAATAAATGTATATTATTTTTAAAAGTATTAAATCAAATATTTTGAAATTTATTTTTATTAAAATTACTATTATTTTTGGAATCATAATTTCACAGTTATCCAATGTTGATTTTTTCATAATTTTCTGAGACAGTCGATTTTTTGAGAAAAAATTAAATACGGTATAAACATATTGTGTGTATTATGACATCATAATACCCCAAAAGTGATGTAATAAATACTAAATATGGTATAAATGGACAAATATATGTTTCCAATTTAAAATACTGCTCTTTTAAATTCATTTTATTAATTTTACAATGCCATTATGAATCCAACAAAACCAATAATATATTTTTAGATCCTAAAATCATTTTTTGAGGAGACGACTCACTTAAAAATCAATAAAGTTATTAATTTAATATGTTCGGACATTTTCCTATTAAAATAATGAAAACCACCACTCTTTGTAACAAACCATGGGAAAACCCCATGAGAAGGTTTGTGGTTTTGGTTATTTTTTTACATATATTTCAAAACCTAAGTTTGATAAATAATAAAGAATTGAAAACTTATTTCCTATATAAACAGACCTAAACTCTCATTTACCTTCACTAAAAAACCTTGGAGAATTTAATTACTCTTACCTTACCTCTCTAGAGTCCTCACAAGGTTCCCCCAATCTCCTAAGAAGATCCTCCCAATAATTCGGAATCACCCTCTCAGGGTAATGGATCCTCTCCTTCTTCTATTTATTCAAGTTTCCTTAATATCATAGGTATTTTATCTCCAGTTCCTAATGATGGGATATGTTATTCTATATCTTCTTTATTTTCCATTTTATGTCTAAATGATGATAGAACCATGTCACTCTCATTAATCCCATCCATGAACATTTATACGCCCTTGTTATGCTACTGAAATTTCATCATGTTTTTTCATGCCAAACATTTATATAGAGAATACCTATATCCATTTCCTATCAAGGGTTTTCACCTTCACACATTTACACTTATTTTATTGGGGACTTAAATGTTTTTATTCCACACTCCTATATCATCAAATAAAATCTGATGATAAATGATTCCATGTTTTATGATCAATGTGGCATAGTTAAGCATGAGAATGAAATGAAAGTAACGGGTTTGCATAGAATGTTATAGTGATCCAATTATTTGTTAATGATTAAGACTCCTAAGATGTCATACAAGGGATTGGATAGTGAACATAATACATCATGGAACTTTTTCCATCAGGTTGTATTGGTAGTAAGCCTTGACCTATGTCTTGGATATAGTGTTTTATATTCTTTCCACATTTCCAATGTTTCCTTTATAAATATCATGCTATATCATATCTCATTGTTCATGTTTATTATTCACACTCCTTTTATTCCACATTCATATTCCTATTGTATAACATCAATTATATTCTATGAATTATATTCTTCATGTTATGACATGTTTATTCCCTTAATGGGATTTACATATCACCCATTTATTTTTCATGTCCCTAGGTTATCTCGTACATTTTTAAGTATGAAGTAATAGTATGAGTATGTTACAAGAGTTTTCAACAAATATGTTATATTTCATATTTTATGTTGTTATGTAATGTACCTAATTCCCAAAGACACTAGACTTATTGATTTTGTAGGTTTTATTATGTGTACTCTTATATAATAAATCATGAATTAATATGTAATAAATAGAAGGGTTATCATAGTTTACCTTTTCTTTTGATAGTAAATAACATGGCGGAAAAATGCATACATTTATGGGGGAGAAAAAATTGATCAAACATATTGACTTTGAAGTTGTGTGGGGATATTAAAAACAATCACAAGGGGATATATTGTTATGACCATGTTATTTTGGTTTGATTTATTTTCAATATATCAATATGTGTTTATATATGAAGTTATATGGAGAAGATAGATAAATATATTTCTTCCTTAGTTTAGATTAACATTAAGAATGCAATGCTTTGTTGATCTTCAATGTTACTTACATCATGGTTAAGAATTTTTTTTGGTTCAAGATATGTTTATTCAAAGGAATATTTCTAAAAAAAAATTCTTACAAGGTTGATGTTTTAAGAATTAGTGTTCTAGATGTAGGATACTAGATTGAGTTATTCAAAAGAAGAATATACAAACATCACTAGATGATGTTGCAGTTGTACAATGTTCAAGTTATGAAGTGATGAAGTTTCATCTGTACAAATATTATCTTATAAAGTCATGTATTTTCAGTTTTATAAAGTATAATCCATGAATTTATGATATTATTATTTCATATAAAATGATTAGACAAATATGAGCCATTTTATTAGATGAAGAAAGGTTATATACATCAGACGAAAAAATATGGGTTATCTTAACATAGAGGTTCAAAAAATTGAAGTTGATATCATCAAAAGTGAATTTTTTATTATAAAAAGAATGATGAATGTTATATAATATGGAAAAAGATGTTTAGATATAATGGTTTATATGGAGAATCTTGTATATATACCGTAAATATAAACTTGAATGTTTATACACCAGACTAATGTTTTAAGATCATAAACAAAAATTATAGTCAGAAGTTGTGATTATATTGACGTATAATTTTAATGCTTGTAAATATAGCTGATATTTTCGGAATATTTGAAGGATTAATTGAATCTTTGATTTGAGGAAACTTTGATGAAGAATGTTGACACTGGTTTAATATATGTATTTGAAGGAATCCAATTGAAGAAAGAGTTGAGAATAAATTTTAAATATAAATCATGTGATTGTTCCTTAATTTTTAAAAAAATTTGATCCTATAAATCTAGGATATATCATTGAGATATTATAGATGAATGATATTCAAAGGAATTATTATTATTTAATTTTCTGTTTCTATGTATGAATCTACATAGTTGAAGAAGAGTAAAATCAGAAAGTTGTGCACTAGACAAAGGCATACCAATGAAAACATATCAGAGAAAGGATGTTTGAATGAATATTGAGAGGAGTATTAGAATTAAACCGATAGATTTGTATTGGATATATGAATATTGAAATGAGGCGCATTGGATAAAGTTGAATCAGATTGATAGAGTATTGTATATAAGTGAAATGGACTAAGGAATACCAAACATAATGTACCAAACAATTGTTTACTAGATGGATATTTTCTAAAAGAATAATATTTCATGTAAATGTTTTTGAAATATAGTATTTGAGTATATCTAGGTCTTTCATGATTAGGAGTAAATTTCGAGACCAATAAAATTTTTAGAGAGATATTGAAGATCTCGAGGAAGGGGTACTCATGAAAAGGTGATCAATGTTTCTTATGGATGAAGACCATTTGAATAAGAAGATTATTGTAAACTAGATAAAGACTGAACTAGGAACGTGTGGGTAGGGGTATAATCATATATTAGAATATTTTGATTGGGGTTTGGGAATAAACAATCATTGAAGAAGTTTGTAATGGGGTTGGGGGTATAACCACTTACTAGAGTTTTTAAGTTTTTGGTGTAAACAATTACTATTAATGTTAATGGAGAATCAATATGGGGGTATTACAAACCTTCAAAAGATTAAACTCTCATATTATGGAAAATGATTATTATTATTGTGGGTTGGTCTCTCTCCATATATTTATCGAATATTAGGTGAGGTTGTGAAACATATTTTAGTGGATCAGTAACTTTAAAAAGTTTGATAGTTTGAATTCTGATAATAATTCTAAAAAATAATGGTATCACTAATATAGTCCCCCTCTCTCTTAGTGATCATACAATAATATGGAAACACTAAAAAACTAGAATTATTTGACACCACATGATATACATTCATCTAATGACATTGATTCATTGAGAGGAGGTGAATCAATGAACAATTTTCTATTTCACCACTTATAATTTCTTGTGAAATCAAACTCCATCACTTTTTAGAGTCAATGATCCAACTATTGAATTTCTCACACACCAAGTAAACTAATCAAACAATGTACATGATATAAACAAGGTTTACTACTCAAAATGGGAAACTACATATATTTAATATTATCGAAAACTTGCGTTCATACATTCCATTATAATCACTATATAGATACAATGAGTAAGGAATATCCATGAAATCGTATTATCAAAAATCAACCCATCTATATCATGACATTAGAAGAAAGCATCCCTCCTCAATCATTATTATTACTAATATTTTCTTATCTTCACTAAGTAAGGGATTATCCTTTTACTCAAAATGATTATCAATTTATAATATATAATTTCCCAAACTTCTTAATTATGTACAACAGGTGTTAATCTTCTTATTCCATAACACACAATACATGTTTAATGATTACACACATAAAAAGTATGTACACTAATTTTATATATTATTATTCATATATATTTCTTCTTCTCCACACAATTTAATTCATGATAGAACCACATTTAAAAAAAATCATATTCTATAATGAACTATACTTTATGTTCAAATTTGAATTTGGATTTCCAATTTGATCTCAAATATTCTATTAACTTATCCCTCTTACTTTCTATACATTATATCAATATATAATTATTATCTTACAATGATGTGTTTAAGAGACTTAATGATTCAATTTTTTGTAGACTATAAAGCCTCAAATACACCACAACATCAAAACCTTTAACTTTGGACACTGGTATAAATAAATCAATAGATTTATTCATTACAACGTGAAATACCAATTTTCCTACAATAAATTCTCAAACTACTTCTTCCATCTCAGAGAGATCAATTTCGTCATGATGAAAAGTAATTTTTAATTTATAAATGTCTAAATAATTATGGTGTGAGCTACACCACTCTGGTTTGAATCCTTGGAACCTCCCATAGTAGTAAAAACATGAAAAATCCAAGGTATACATCACTATGGGTTTTCATGCCATGATAAAAATGTTCAAAACATCGTTAGACTTCATTATTATGTCATGACATGAACCTATCAGCTAAAACATAATTCATTCATCCTTCATCTACCGTGAATATTCGATAACATTATTTAAGGATTAATAATTATTACATAGTTCCCATTATAGAATGATCATAAATATCACAGTATAACCAAACTTAGACTCTCTAGATATAAATCTTATATAGTCTTTCATAGTAAGATTAACCACATATATAGTTTATTATAATTTGAAATAACGATGAGATACAAATATTTCAAATATATAAATATGAAATAATTTTAGATAATTATTCAATACATCTTATAGTAATACACTCCTTATAAATATAAAGGTTTTGTGTCTTTGGATACTAGATATATAATCAAATTATTTCACAAAATACCCATAACATCCACCACAAATTTATTCTCACATTAACCCATTTTAAAAAAAGACATACTTAAAACATTTCTTTATAACTTGGGGAAATGGAAATAAAAGAATGGGTGATCTTAGATTCTCAGTAAGGGTAAACATAGGATATATCAATCAATGATCATAATTGAGAATAAGATAAACATAAGGGTATAAGAACATGATTCTAACTTATGAATATAATAAAAAAACACAAGTAATAAGAGTGGGGAATCATCAATAATCAATCCTGACCCATGAGAACATATCATAATAATAAGACTATTTTTTCAATAAGCATAAATATAGAAAAACATTTCCTTTTTCAACATTCACTACCAATACTTTCATAGTGGACAATGTCCCTTAATGGATTGAGATCACTTCTCATTCCATCATTTCATTAGTCAAGGCTCACTACCAAGACTATCATAAAAAAAGTACCTTACTGAACTAGGTTCAATCCCTATTATAGTTCATATTTTCTCATTTTAGTATCCCAATAACTTAGAATGAAATACTATGTTTGGTAGTGTTCACGATAAAGAACACCATGTTTAAACGAACAATAAAATATTATTATTTAAATGTTCATGTTATAATATAGCTGTTAAATTAAAGGTTATGAACAGAAAGAAATAATTTATTAAATAAATATATATGTCTGACTCAATATATATTTACTGTAAAACTATTATAAAATAATAAAATAATTTTTTTGTAAATTCATTTTATTATTCAGAAATATGTTTTCTTAAAAAATGGGTTTTTTTTACTTTTTTATAGGTGAATGTTATAATTAATTTCAAAAAGTTTTTGAAATTTATTTCATAAAATTACCTTCATTTTTTAAATCATGATATAAAAACTAGTCTATGGGAATTTTTTCGTAATTTTTTGAAAATGTTAAATTTTTTATGAATTGATAAAAATACATTTTTTTAATAAATTACGGTATATTTTGTGAGAGTGTCTGGAAACAATTATGATAAAAAAATTTACTAAAATTTTAAAATTACTAATTTATGATATATTAATCTATATATAATGAAAAAACAATTAATAACATCCAAATCATAATTTATTTCATGAGAAATTATAAAATCATTTTTGGTGATGATGTAGTGCTTGCGCAACAATAAAAAATTCAAATTCAGTGTCATATAACTAATAATTGAGAGCTAGAAGGTATTTTAAATGAAATTTTATTTAATATAATATATAAATAATTATTTTTACTGATAATTTCAAATTATTGAGTTATATAATAATAATCCTATCCAAATGATTGTGCAATACTTGCACAAGGATAGAAAAGTCAAAATAAAAAATTAAATAAATTGTCTTGACATGAATATGAGTAAATATACATAATTAAAAAAATATAAAGAATTATATTAAGGATAATTAGTATATTTTTATGATATTAGTTTATTTTTAATTTTGATATATGAAATAATTAACTTAAAATCTTATGTAATACTGACGTAGTGCTTCTGCAAGAAGAAGAAAAATCAATAAAATAATATTTTAAAACACTAAATATAAAATGATATGAAGCATTAAATGAAACAAAAACTTGAATAAATATTATTAGATGAGTAAATATACACCATAATTATTCAAGGTATGAATAGATGATATTTTCGGGAGCATGGATTAGATTATGACCTTTATAGTATTTTATTTAAACAAAATTCTTGCATGTCACACTCTTATTTTTAATAAGTGTAATATTGTTAATATGATTTCATCTAGAAGATTTGTTTAAATATAAATATTATTTTTGAAATTTAAATGCTTTATCTTCATCATGGTAATTTATTTTTAATTTTTAGTGAATAAATAATTACCTTAAATTCTTAGACAACCTAGATGAAGTAATTATTTAATTAATGAAAAAATAAAATAAATGATATTAAAAACTATTAAATTTGTTATAATTTTAGACAATTAAGGCTTTAAATGAATATTATATATTGAAATTAAATGTTTTGGATATTTTAAAGTAATTTTTTTGAATTATATGTGTTTTATTGTTTTTTTTAAATTCAAAGTAATGAATAGTATCAAAATTGCCAATATATATATTTAATGAAAATAATATTTTATTAAATTATTTATATATCATTAAAATATTAAATATGGAAGAGGGGATTAATTATTTTCTATAATGTCCTGAATTTTTCATTTATATTCCAATTGACACCCTATAAGTAATAATTACAACATTTTAATATTGAAAAATATATTACTCTAGTAAACTTTTAAATAGATTAACGAATGGTTAATCAATAATATAGGGTTTTAAATTATACAATTTTTTTTATAAATTACATTGTTTGATAGGATTAAAACCCTATAAAAACTTTTCTTAGAATCCATTTCCATTTTGAGTTATTTTGATTGAGACTGTAATTATTATAAATTAATATTTTAGTAAGTTCCAAAGGTTCCCCTCACATCAATTATATATGGGAACCTCCTCACTCAATTAATTACACATATTTGATCCTTATAGATCTAAAAAATCTAAAAAATTACCATATCCACATACCTATTCCAAATTTATTAGTTCCTTTTTTCTCAAAACACCAACCCTAGATCCCTTTATAAAAGATTTAAGAGTGTCGTCTCAAAAAAAGTGGTAATCTCTCTAATCAATAACTTTCTTTTTTATTCTTATTTAACTCCTATAAATCCTATAAATCTATGATATTTATCATAAAATTACAAATTAAGTATCCTAAATATTCTTAAATGTTATTATGATTATTAAAACAACATTATATACCCTCTTCCCATCAATAAGGTACGAATGAATTTTACATGCGTACGTATGACTTACCATCTCTACATTGTGATACAACTCATTTATCATAACCATATTTTATGGATGTGTATTATATTGGTTTTAATGTTTATATATGATATATATGATATATTTATAATTTTTTATGATAATATCATGCATAACATCTTATGATCCTATATTTTTGGAAATAATAACATCTATCGGGCATATGTATGGCTATCATATCCACGATGCGATGTGGTTCATTTTTCATTTATATTTCACACGTATGGTAATAAGGATTAATTTTAATAATATATATTATATATATGATATAATAATAATAATAATTTAATGTTAAATTAATATTTACCTTATTTCATTTAATCAGTCAAAAAGTGGAAACAACATTCATGCGTACGTATGTTCTATTATCTTCTTGAATAATGTAACAAATTTTTATCTCATATTTCTATGAATGATAATAAATATCTATATAAATAATATATATTATTTTTATTACATGTTAATAAATATGGATATTTTTGGATCATGATCAATGTATAAGTATTGGGACTTCCGAACTGAATATGCTTGGAAAACGATGCAGTTATCACCCAAAATAGTGTTTTTAATAAAACATTATAAATAAAAATTTGATAAGATTTTAAAAATATATCATAAATGGTAAGATAAAAAAATGTTAATGGAATTAATTTATAATAAATCAATATTTATTATATAAAAGGTCTGAACATGTACAAAGAAAGGTGAGACTTGTGGTAAGATATTTTCCGGTCACTTTTATTTCAATGGGACACATGCCTTATGCACTACATGATTATTTTGTGTGGTGTATATAAAACCCATAAATATATTTTTATGATTATTCTCAAGAAAAATATGGGATATAAATATCCATATTAATTTCATTCTTTCACGGGGCTTACAATTCAAATGTTACCAAAGTAGTAAGGGTTAATTTCACAATCTCATCATTATTGGGGATTGTTTATGTTTAAGTATCCATGTGTGAATATTTATCATCCATGTCAATATTTTATTTATATTTCCAAAAAGTATTTAATATTATCCAAACTTTATTTAAAATAATTTTTACACATTTTTTAATTTTAAAAAATGTTTTGAATGGAATCTTTTTTCCACTTTCTAAATAAGGTATTCTGTTACATTTCCAAAAAACATGGAAGTATTGTTTTATTAACATATATGATATGAATGCTTTTTCCCAAAATAATTATGCATAAATTATTATAATATTAATTTAAAATTTCCATGTTTTGTAATGAATTTTGTTTTCATTTAAAAGTGCACAACTTTTTTAAAAATAAGTTATTTGAAAAATGAAAAGTTATTTTTCTCAAAAATCATTTAATGTGATATTGAAAAATAATTTTCCATTTAATATTACTAAATTGATGTTACTTAAGTTTTAATTGGTGTGTGATCCAAGGATACCATATGTATTCATTCTCTAGAAGGTTTATGTTTATGGTTTCATGATTCATATGAAACCCATTTCTTTTCTGTGGGTTATATTATAATGAAATGTTTAGGAAACCCATTTATTTTCATGGGTTTTGATATGAGTAATTTTTTATGATCTAGTGGAATAAATCCGTATGGTACTAATAATATTATTGGAGGGACATATACCACCATTCAATGAATTGGGTAAAGAAATATATCTTGCGAGATAGTTAATGGAAACAGGTCAATGTGCTTGATTCATTATAGGAAACAATTCAATGTGCTTGATCCGTCATGAGGGAAAATTGTTGATTCCTAAACCTATGGTATTGTTATTTAACCTTGACATATGGAATGATTTATATAATTATTATTATGACAAACTTTTATGACATGATATTATGATACATGATTTATTTATGATGATTTATCACTCTTACAGACCATGTTTTCTAAAATGATAACATCCTTTATCACGACTCATGCTTATGATCTAAGATAGGTTGGGTATTAACTTTTTAAGTTATGTTCATAAGTAAATACCTTTATTCTTATCTTTTTATTTAATATGATCATATAAAAATATATCTTATGTTTATATTTACCGAGCATATGAGCTCACACTTCTTATGTTTTCTTTTCCCCATGTTATACAGAAAGATGTTAAATGAATTATATATTTAATGATTTCACAAGAATAAAGATTATGAAATAATTTGATATATAAATAGTTGGGTATAGTGAGAGATAATGTTGATATATATGAACCAGTTCATTATGAAACCAAGAGGTTAAGATTTTTTCTAATTATCTAAACTTCTAAACCTAAATGTTCCTTATGTATATAAGTGATCCAATAATTTATTTTTAAATTGAAATTTTTTTATGGAAAATATTGGGTCATATTTATCAGCATAAAATATATATTTATAATGTTTATGTTTTTAGCACAGAGTATAGAAGTGAGGGTATCTGGATGTTACAGTTTGTATCAGAGAAGGGTTATATATCTTTGGAGATTAGGATTTTTTCATGATAATTTATCTTAAGAGTTATAGATACCATCATTGTTATAAAAGACCCTAATTTTAGAGTCTTACACACCCATTTTTAGGTGTTATGTTATGAAATTTTAATGTGACTACTGATATTTTTGGAAACACTAATTTTTAGGTAATTATGGGTTATTACATTTAGGTATGAAAAATTAAAAGTATGAGATATCCTTTATGGTTAAAACCATTCATTAGTATTGACTATATAATTATATTTTTTATTATTTTTCTAATATTTATAAGAATGTTATAAGAATTATAATTTATGGAAAATGAAACCCTAATGGTCAGGTGAAAAACCATGATTTCCAGCAAGGTCACCATTGAAACCCAACAATAATGGAGATAAGGGTGAATCACCAAACACTAGCCTACGTAATGTAAGAGTTAGTAAAAAATAATATTATTTATTTAAATGATCTGGTAGGTAAAGGATAAGTTCATTTTGGGAATATATTTTTTACCATAACCATGATATTGACAAGTGGATTATTGATTAGGAGAGTAATGTTATTTTAAAATATGTACGCTATTTTTGGAACTTGATATAATTAAGTTAAACATAAAATTATGGGGTTTTAATTGGGGATAATGGTTTGAATTATCTTTTGGAATAATATATGATCATAATGAATCTCTATGGGGATTAATGATATTTATTGAATTGGTTGGTGTATCTTTGTGATTGTATGTTTAGGGTGTGCACATTTTGGTATGAGACTTTAATAGTAATTGATTTTATTTGAAGATAAATATTAAAATTAATCTTGAAAGAACATGTGATAAAATACTTCAATTTTTTTGGTTCAATCTTATTCTATAATATTTTAATGAATTTTAAGGAATGTTATTTATTGAATGATCTATGTTTAACTTTGGGAATTAATTTTTAATTCTGGAGATTAAAGTAGTTTTCTACATATGAAGTTTTATCATTTTTGTGAATCAACTTATCTTGTGCTAAAAAATTTTGGTGAGGTTAATGTATAAAGACATTCTTAATATCATGTTATATTTTTGTGAAATTTCATAATCTGTTGAAGTTTATTATTTTTCTTCAGGCATGGAAAATTCATAGTCATCATTTAGATAAAAAAATGTGGGTGTGGTTGAAATTTATTAAAGGATGGAACTATAATTCCTCAATTCAAGTGGAATGATCTTGAAATAAAAACATTATCTATTTAATTTTCCTACTAAGAATACATTGGCATTTTAACCCATCACAAAATTATGGTTTTCTTAATGATTAACTTTCTCATGAATATATTCTCTATCACTCTGCATCAGTACTTAGAAGTTAGGTTTTTCTTTGATATACATGTTTTTAATTTATAATATTTTTTTGAATAGCCAAACATACAATGTGTTACTCAATATGACCTTAGTACTTTCCTTTATCTCTTCTAAATGGATGTTTTATTCTCCCTTCTTAGTATGTGGGATTTTGAAAAAGGTATTTCGAAAATTCAAACCCTAGTTACGAGAGAACAAGTTTGAATTTTAAGTAAAAATTTATTAAATGGGGGATAATTTAATATCTTGTGATTTTAAAAGGAAATAATATGTTCTATAGTGTATAATATGCACAACATCGATCTTAAACGTACAAAAAAATATTATTATTTGAATGTGACCATTATATTTTAGTAGTTAAATTAGTAGGTATGACTAATAATAACTGGTTTATGAAATAAAAATATAAACTATAATCATTGTAAATGTTTTGTTAAATTATTATAAAATAATCACATAATTTTTTTGTAAAGTCATTTTATTCATTAGAAAAATGATTTCTCAAAAAATTATGTATCTTGCTTTTTAGGGGTGAATATTGTTATTAATTTTATGAAGTTTTATAAAATTTATTTCAAAAAAGTAATTTCGTTTTTTAAATCACTATACCCAAATTATTATATGGGGAAATATTGGTAATTTATAGTAAAGGTTATTTTTTGTGAATAGTAAAAAAACACAGTTTTTTTATAAAATACTATATATTTTGTGACATCATGAAGACATAATTAAGATATAAAATTTTATTAAACTAATTTAAGGACTAATTAATGATATTTTAATGTAAATTTCATACAAAAATAATTCATAACACGAAAATAATAGTTTCTTTCATGATAAATATGAAAATCATATTTAGTGCTAATGTAGTGCTTGCGTGGAATCAGAAAAGTAAAATTCGTTGTCTTATGGATAATAATTGAGTAGTATTAGGTACCTTAATGAAAATTTTGTTAAATATAATCTATAAATGATGATTTTTAATTATAATTTAGAATTTTAGAGTTATATAAGAAGAATATTATCCAAATGACTATCTAATACTTGTATAAGGCTAGAAAATTTACAAATAACAAATTACATAAGTTTTCTCGATATGGATATCAGTAAATATACATAATGAATGAATATAAAATATTATATTGATCCTAATTTATTTATTTTTATGATAATAATTTATTTATAATTTTTATATATGAAATAATTATCTTAAATTCTTCTGCAACACTAACACAGTGTTTGTGCAAGAAGAAGAAGAATCAATAAATTTATTTTAAAAAATTCAACAAATAAAATGATAAGAACCATTAAAAGACTTAGAAACATGAATAAATATTATCTCATGAGTATATCTTAATCATAGTAATACAAGGGAATAATTTATCAATTTTTTGGGCCACATGGATGAGATTATAACCTTTGTGGTGTTTTATTTAAAGAAAAGTAAAACATGTCACACTCTTGTTTTTAATAAGTGTAATATTTTTCATATGATTTCATCCAATATATTTGTTCAACTATAAACAGTTTTTATAAATATAGAATATTTATCTACACCATTATAATTTATTTATAATATTTAGTTAAGAAATAATTACGTTAAATTCTTAAACACCACTAATTCAGTAATTATTTAATTAATGAAAAAAATTAAATAAATGATATTAAAAAAATAAAATAATTAAAATATGAGATAATTATGGTCATCCATGATTTTTATTTATTACCATGATATTGTGGTTAAATTTTAAAACAATTTTTTTCAAATTATAAGTGTTTTATTGATGTTATTAAAGTCAAAGTAATGAATAGTTTCAAAATTTACAATAATGATATTTTATAAAAATAATATTTGTTAAAATTATTTAGAAATAATGAAAATATGAAATAATTACAAATTGGGTAATTTATGGTAATAAATATAGTAAAATCTTTATTTATGGTCCAATTTATAGCTTATAAATAAACAATATATTATTTTTATATCGAAAATTTGTTTCTACAGTTAAAATTAAAATAGGTTAACTAAGGGTTAATAAAAATTATAAGGTTAAAAAATACACAAAAGTTTGTCTAAAATATATTGTTTGATGTGATAAAAACATTATCCTTACATATATTTGAATCAATTTTTATTTGGAGGTATTTGGATTGAAATTTTATTTATTATATATTAATTTCATGAAACATTTCAATGGTTCCCCCACACATAAATTATATAATGGAACTTCCTGCCTCAATTTATTACACCACTTTGATCCATCAATAAATAACATACTCTAAAAATTTCTATTATAGAATTCATTATACACATTTTTAGGGGCTTCTGTTCACAAAAGACTAACCTTGGAGACCTTTAGATGAGATCTAAAGGTGTCTTTTCCAAGAAGAGGTAATTGATCTAACTGACCACTTTCTTTTTATAATCTTATTTACCATATATAAATCTATAATATTGATCATAAAATAGTAACTTCAGTATAATAAATATTCATAAATATTTTTATTATTATGAAATTAACATTATACTCCCTCATTCCCATCAAATAAGTACTAAAAGCATCACACATGCGTATGTACGACTTACCGTCTCCACGTAGAAATACAATTATTTGTTCATCCCCATATTTTAAGGATGGATATTATGGAAAATTTAATTTTAATATATTATATTTATGAAATAATCATACTTATTTAATGATAATATCATATTTACCTTCTTATCATCCAATCTTTTCAGGAATGCTAATGCCGCTCAGGCATATGTATGGACTACCATCTCAATGATACGATGTTACTCGTTTTTAATTTATATTTCACATGGATGGAAATAAGGATGAATTGTATAAATATATATGATATAATAATAATTCTGAAAATGTGAATTTTTATTCACCTTTCTTTCATTTCATTAGTCAAAAAATGGAAATAATGTTCATACGTACATACAACCTATCATTTCTATGAACAATATAATTCATTTTTCTCTCTATAATTATGATGAATGAATATAAATATGTATATAATGAATATATACTATATTTATAATATTATTAAAAGTATATAAATGAAGGTACCATGATCAATGTATAAGGACTATGACTGCTGAACCGAAACATTTTTGGAATACAACATAGTTATCACCCGGAAAAATGATTTAAATAACAAATTCTTAATAAATAGTTGATAAGATGTTATAAAAGAAATAATAAATGGTATTATATTATATTTATATGTAATAAAATCATAATAAAGTAGTATTTATTACACTATATTTTTAAATGGGATCAAGGAACATAGAGACATGAGGTAAGGAAATTTCATCTCACTTTTCTTTTTGTGGGACACATGCCTTAAAAATTACATGTTCGTTTTGTGTGGTGTATATAATAAACATAAATTTAATTTATGATTATTATCATGAATATTTTTCGATATAAATATCCATAACAATTTATCTCTTTCATGGGGCTTATGATTCAAATGTTAATAAAGCGTTATGGGTCTATTTCAAAATATCATCATTATTTGGGATTGTTTATGATTGAGTATCGGTTGGGGAATATTTCTCTTCCTTTTCCATGTTTTTTAAAATAAATATTAAAAAATATTTTTAATATTATCTCTAAATTATTTGAAATAAATTTTATCCATTTTTTTAATTTTCACAAAATTGTATTAAAGGAATATTTTTGTCGGTTTCTAAATAACGTACTTTGTGACTTTTCTGAAAAAAGTACAGAAGGGTTGTTTTTTTAACTTATAGGGAATGAGATCATTTTCCCTCAATCATGATTTATTAATGATTTTAATATTAATTTACATGTTTATAGGTTTGTTTACAATGAAATTTTTTTCATTTAAAAGTCCACAATGTTTTAAAAAATATATTACTTTAAAATGGAAATGTTATTTTCCTCAAAAACTATTTCATGCGATCTTTAAAATTATGTTTCCATATAAGACAAAATACTATGATTTTACTTAAGTTTTAATGGGTTTTGGATCCATTTATACCATCCTTATACATTCTCTATATTGTTTATGTTTATGATTGAATGATTTTTATGAAACCCATTACTTTTCAATGGGTTATACTATGATCAAATGTTTATGAAATCCATATCTTTTCTTGGGTTCTGATATGATTAATGTTTTATGATACTATTGAACAAATATGTATGGTTATCATTATATCATGGTTAGTACCAATATTTCTCTCCAATACAGTGGTTAAATGAATATATCTCATTAGATAGTTAAGGAAAACAAGTCGATGTGCTTGATCTGTTTTTGGAAACATGTCAATCTGCATAATCTGTTATAGGAAACAAGTCAATGAATTTGATCCATTAATGGAAAATGTATTTATTACTAATACGATAGATTTTTTATTTAAACTTGACACATGATTTTTTTTATAATTATGATGATGACACTTTTTTATGACATGATATTATGGTTCATGATTGATTTCGGATGATTTCTCACTCTTATGGCCCATGTTTAATGAAATGATTGTGTTATATTCCATGAATCATGGTTATGATATATGAATGTTTGGGTAAAAAAATATTAAGTTATTTCCATAATCACATACCCCTATTCTCATATAATACTTTTATATGATCATAGGTTGATATCTCTTATGTTTACCCATACTAAGAATCTGATCTCACCCTTTTTATGTTTTCTTTTTCCCAGGTTATGAGGAAAAATGTTAAATTAATTATTTCACAAGGATTATGTATATATTTGATTTTGAAATAATAAAACCTGGTTATAGTGGGATATAATTTAAATATTCATGATTTAGTTGTTTATAAGTCAAAGTTGTTATGTTTTTCTCCTAATTATATAAAACTCTACGCCTAAAAGTTCATTCGGTATGTATGTGGTCCAATATTCCATTTTGAAAATGAATGTTTTTATGGAATAAAAATTGGGTTACATTTATCTATATGAGAGACATAAATGCAATATTTATGTTTTAATATATAATCTGAAAATGCGGGTATTAGGCTGTTATACTCATGAGATATAAATATTTACCCACTATATTAGAGGGATATATAATTCCATTCCTGCCCATAAAATAATGAAAACCATAAATATGTATATATCAATTTCATAAGAACATTAATCATTTTATCATCTCATATCCCATTGAAAATAAATGGGTTTGATAATGATTTAATCGTAACTTAATTAACCCATGGGAAAGTAATTTATTTCATAGAATCATCCTTAAAACATATTCATCATAAGACATACAAGGAAATAAATTAGGTGGTATAATATGATCATATCCATAGTGAAGCATAAAAATCCTCAAAATATGTTGACATAGATGAAAAATGGTTTTATAAGAGAATTTAAAATTTTCTTAGAAACAAAGAAAATATATATTAATTTCATTATCTTTGAAGACAAAAAATTAAAAGAATATTGAAAAAATATTTTATTTGAAAATAAAAGTGGATTATTTTAAATTAATATTCAATTTAATTAATATTCGTCATGGTAGGTAAAACCATTCATGTTATATATGTTAAAAAAGAAAATTATTTTCACACATTTGTAAATATTCAAAAATGACTTGTTCAGTATACTCTCTAAAAAGATTATATTTAAACCATTGAAAATAAATTAAAATTTATTTTAAATTAGAATTTAATATTTTTTCAATTCTATCTAAAAATATATATAATTTTTTTGGGGATATGAATATGGAAGACAATTATTCCCAACCTAAAAAGAAAAAATAATATAGGATTTTATTTTTAAAAAACATATCATTATAAGTACCAACATGAGGGAAATTATATTAATACTTAAAACTATAGAAATAACCATATAAGAAGAAAATATATGGGGTTTTAAATATAATGATCATATAATATCTCTCAGTATAAATTCAATATAGAAAACCCTGAACAAAAATGAGATTATAACATAAACCCTTACCTCAAGTTCTATATTTCTTCATACATGTTCAAACCTCATGTATCATATATATAAATTTATTATTAATATATTCCAAAAATAGATTCATATAGGAACAACTATATATAATTCTTTTATAATTCCAAAATATCATTTTATTAATAATTCTTCATTAAAATGAAAATTTGGGTGTTAGTTGTTCAGTTTATCATGAAAATTTTGGTTTGATGGTTCTGATAATTTCATATTGTTCATGGTTACATCATATCAATAATACTAGTCATTAAAAAGTTTAATATTTATTCTTTATATACACTTTTATGACCATTTATATAAGGGAGTGATCAAATTTTAATTACATCGCTTCCTTGAGGCGATAGTTCGCACATACAAACATGTGATGTTTCTAATTTACAATGCATAAAAAATGTAAAAAATAATTCAAAAAAACAAATAATATTTATATAATAAATTTCATATATATTAATTATATCTATTTTTATAACTATCCTTGTAAAGTGTAAATGAAAAAAGAGTAACATTGCTTTGTGTAGGTGGTAGTCCACATGCAGACACAAGTGAAAGTATCATTCTTAAACGGATTGAATTGTAATAATATTGATGGTATATTATATTTAAATAATAATACTAACGTAATAAAATCATATATAACCATTAAATCCATCATAATATCCATCCATGTGATGTTGATGGAAACTAATTATATCACCTTATGGGGATGGTAGTCTGTACCTATGCAAAATCAATTCATTCATTTCATATTGGATGGGAAAGGGGAAAACAGGTTTTTGGAATCAATATAATAAAATTTCCAAATATAAAATATAATAATATTATTAAATAATCATTGTTATATAATATTAGAAGAAGTTGGAAGATGAAATAAATATGAAAACACACTGTTATGAGTTATACTTCTTCTTTGAGAAACATCCTTTGATCTCTTCTTAAGAACTTTGGGATGGTCTTTTTGGAAGACTTGTACCATTATAATGTGTATAGGGAAGTTGAGAAAATATTTGGGTAGATTTTTTCTATGCTATCTGACTTTATATGTTTAAAATAATAGAGAGTATGTTCCCTTTTATAAGTGACGTGGGTGGAAAACTTTTAAATATTATGACCATTAAAATATAGAATGACACTGTCATTGGAAAGTGGATAATAATTGGATAATTTTCTATGAAAAGATGACATGTATTCTAAATCCATTCAACCAATAGGTTTTAGATACGTTTTTAGTCTATATTAACACTTCTATCTATAATATAACGCATGATTAACCCTTTCAAACTTTTCCATAGTAATGAATTTTTATCTTAGTTTATATTAATTATGACCAAAAATAAAATTGAACTATTAAAAAACATTATAAATTATGATTTAAATTATGGAAATCATTTTATTAAATTCAATTCCAATTTTTTTTAGAAATTTATTCCAAAGTAAAAGGAAAAAATGCGATTAAAGTTTTTTAGGGAAAATAAAATTTTCAACCACAAAGTGTTTTTAATTTTATCATATTCCTAGTACAACCATTATATGAATTTGAATTTATTTCACTGCATTAAATTTCTAAAAATTACATTAAAATTATTAAACAATAGTGATTACTTTAATTTTATAATATAAAAATACATTGTGCACATAAAAATAGTTTTTTGGAACTCTTTTTTTATATTTAGATGATTTAAAATTCATTTCTATCCTAATTAAAATCAATTTATTTTTCATTTTTCATTTTTTTATATTTAATAACAAAACATTTCATCCAAGTCATGGTTCATTAGATTTCAAGGTACATAATATATATAAAAATACTATTCTTTGAAAAATTTTCCTTTTGACATAAAATGATACGATTTTAATCATTTAAAGCTGGTTACTTATTTAATTGGAATTTATCCATAATTTTTCATTGAGTAAAACCTTTATAATTATTTTTTTATAATTTATTTAGTTTTATTCATACCATCCAATCCAACAGCTAGATGATAACAATCACATTTTATAATAATATTTCAATAATATACTGTGGTTCTCTTAACCATGGTGTTTCATGTAAAACAAGATATCAAACACATAAAATCTATGTAAATATAAATATATCAAAACAAATTAGGTTGTTACAACTAATCATAAATAGACATCATCATAAAGTGATTACACATACTGCGACATGATTTAGTCTGCATCTTTAGAACCTCTTCCAAACCGAAACATCTCAAATCAAAACATCTTGCATCTAACTATGGACTTCTAAATTACCTTAGCATAAAAAAATTAAATTCATGTGAGGTTGAACATGATTTATATATTAATATAAAAAATCATGGAAAAAACTATATCTAATAGATCCCTTCTTTAATATATGTTCCTAGAAAAAACACCACAATTCTAGGGATTTCTTCTTTAATACCTAGTCTCAGAAAACTCCCTGAGGTTATAAAAAAATCACCAAGGTCACAACAAATAATATTATAAACATCTATCCTAATCAAATATTGGTTACAAAAATTTACATAATCGTATATTATGTTACTAACCCAAATTTAAATCCAATTATATTCACCCATATCCAAATATATTTCTTGCATAAGGTACATGAAACCATTTTATGTAAAGTCTTATAATAAAATTAAATCAATAATATCCACGAAATAAAAAAGGTACGAACATGTATATCTAACACTCACTTTTATAGGGAAGGAATAATCCATTAGGATAGTGAGTAATCCAACCCAAATTCCTTATACCTATAGTTCCTTACCAAAGATAGATTTGACATCTATCACAAATATAACAAATATTTATAAACTATAATTACATTATTATCTATATTTTATAACCTAATTCAAGAAAATTTAAAGGTAGAAGAAAACTAAATAAATTATATTACCTAGCACGTAACTCCTTAAGGGACAGTTTGATAATTTAAAGAATTGGTTTAAACATTTTTAAATAGTGTACATCACAGTTCATAATATAATATTTATAATCATTAATAAAACATGGAATAACACTAGATAAATGAACAATTAAAAAATATATAGATGTAATAAACATATATGAATAAATTACAAATAAATTATAAACACTTTATAATTTACACATAGATAAACATGGTTAATTAAATTTTATACAATATGAATTTTTTATATTATCATTTACATGGTTTTAATATGAACTCTTTAATATTCCAAATTAAGTGACATTGAATGAAATTTATTATTAATTAATAATAAACAATTCATCTTATAGATCAATATTTTTCATAAATTAAATATCACATAATTTATTTTATTAAACCACTAATCACATTATCATCCAAACATCCTTTTGGAAGGAATAAAATAATTTTCAAAATACAGCCCTAATATAAACATTTTTCATTTACATTTATGAACTATTTGTAAAAAATACAAACACTTTCATATTTGACGTAACTTTATAATATATAAAAACTTTGTAAAATATTTTACCACATTCAGAAACTTTAATCCTAGATAAAATTTACGTGCCTGATTTTTTCTAGGTTTAAAGAAACCCCTTGAATTTAGTGGGGAAGGTTTTTGAAAATTTTAAGAAAAATATAATTTTCCTTATAATTTTTCCCAAAGTATCTTATTCTACAACATACTTCATGTATTTTTTGTCTCATGGTCATACCCCAAAAATGAAAACAGTGAGATGATGTTTTAGGTGAGGTGAAATCATTTTGGATAAATAGTATTTCCATACCATTAGAGGGGAACCTTTAATTTTAGGTTGTCTCTTATGGCCAAGATAGTTCACCCAACCTTGGTTTCTTGGGCATGTAATTTTTGGCATCTAAGAAATTTGGTGATACAACTTGTCAATTTAGACTATGTATTGGACAATCCTCATTTTTAAGTCCAGCATGACACATTGGTTGGATATACATTGTTTGGAGTATCATCCTATGATACTTTATTTTGTTATATTCAAGAGACACCTAGTATTATCTATATTGGGTTGGTTGCACCATGGTTTAGTAGAAATTTGTACTAAAGTGACTGTTTTTCATAAGACCATATTGTAGTCTAGAAACATCAAGAACAAATATAGTCATTTTACATATGGCTATATCTTTTTATCTAGAAGTATATTTTTTGAATTTATTCTTCTTCTAAATAATTAAATCTTAACATAATAGATATTACTATGATTCCACAAATGGGTTTTTTTAAGATAACATTTATCCAAATGTATTTGAATAATAATAAATATAATCCTAAACCATAGGATCTTCATTATGTACTAGATTAAGTAAATATTGAATAAAAACAATACCATTCACCTATGATGATCCGACCTATATAATCTTATTAAAAAAAGTTTGGATGAGTTCACCAAGAAGTACTCATCGAAATCCTTCCTCTTATGGTGTTCATGGATAATATAGATCTCATAAAAATCGAAAATCAATTCTATAATATCAATGGTATACTAGAATCATTAGTTAAATGATATATAGATTCAAAATATACAATGTAATTTGGTTTACGGAGATCTACGAGTGTTTCAATAAATAATAATACCTGTGATTGAACCTATATATATAGTCATCCAAGGAATCTCCTTGGATAAATTTTTTTGGCTATATATATTGGGTGATTCATACAAATGATCTAAATGTTTTGACTCTTGAAATGTTGGACTCAAACCCATTAATGAACATTTAATGTTCAACATATTATGTGATACTTTAAGACATCATAATTACATCATCATAGGATGAATAAAATAATATAATAGTTATTGGAATGTAATATTGAAGGATAATGAACGATAACATTTTTTGATTTTTAACAACTTTCCATAGAACACTAAACCCCTAATTTGTCTTGAATGTACATAATTAATATATTTTTATTACTTTTGTAAATAAATAATTTATTTGATAAATGGATAAAATCCTTTCATTAGTGATTTTATTTATCTTTATATTAATTGAAGATGAAAAACAATAATTTGGTTCTAGTTTAAAGTTGTTAAAATAAATTTTTATGATAATAGTTTGATTGGATCAATTTTCAATCGATTGGATGAGCTGATATTTAATTATGTTTTTATTGATGTGTATATTAAAAGATGAAAATTATTAAATTAATACTAGCATACATGTGGTGATTCTCTTTGTAGGTTTCATTTTGTGTAATAGTAGGTTCCATCCATGCACTGAAAAAGTGTGACTGAGCTATGTGTAATTGTTAGATAGGCCTTGCGTAAGTGCCATGTACAGAATGAAAGAATTATTGGAACTAATTTATGTGTCGACTAAGCCAACAAAGGCATGCCCCATAGACAACATATGTATCATCTGAGCTATTACACCTTCACACACGTGATCTAACACTTTGAAAAATCCTAAAAATGATCAAGCATGACGATTTAAATTAAAAATACCCAAATTGAAAAATGTCACCCTAAAATAAATTATCATTCTCATTTTTCATCCAAACGGTTGAGTTCTGTAATAGATAACCAATGTGTTGATCATCAAGATAAGTATGGTATATGGAGATCATGGGAGAATTCCATCAAAAGATTAAAGATTTGAGATTCCCATCTTCATCAATCGTGACCCTTGAAGCTGTACAGATGGGATTCATCCAAGGAATTGGGAACATGAATCTCATTATATTAAAACCCATGGATGAGTAGGGATATAAATATATGAGACTATAAATATTATTTCCCTATTTTCTTGTAAGAGGATTTAAAACCTGTTCTTTTTCATGGTTTCTATTACCATTATATTTTCTATATGTTTTAATCTTTTCTTCTTATAATCCATTATATTTATCATTAATGTTTTTCTTCCCTTTAAACTTGCTTATTTTTTATACCATTATGAAGTCATGGTGATTCTCATGCTCTTATATATGGTGAGAGTCTTTCCAAAGGATAACCCATTAGATGAAAACAGATGAACCAGAGTCCACCCACCTTGATTTTCATTTTCTATTTTGTTCTAAAGATATATAGAGAGTGAGAGTCTTCAAAGTTAGTTATATCTCTTGTTTCTCCTTAAAAAAATTATATAACAATAAAGAAGATAATTCCCTATCAGTTTTTCCATATCATTTATTTATGATGGGATCATTGGTTTGAGAAGTATATGGATTCATGAATATGGTGCATTTAAGAGAGTGGTCTACTGATATATTGGGTAGATTTTGTAAAGTGTGATATATATTCACATTATTAATGCATTGTGGATATTTGTTACTGGTTTGAACACATAATGAATATGATATAAAATCATGGTTATGAGACAATGAAGGATCCCTATATTGAATACAAGGGTGTATCCCTTATTACATTACATATTTTTCTACATTATCATTCCCCCTAAATGTTGAATGAATAAATTCCCCCATATTTATTCCTACTTCAATAGTGAATAATAATAAACAAAAACAATAATAAATAATTTGTGTAGTGAGTCTCTAGGACCAACTCCTTGAGAGATGACTCTAACCAGCCATTAGGCTGTAATCTAGGTTTTCATAAATTTTGTATGAAAATCCCATGATAGCCTTTGAATCACCAGAACTATTTCCTAGGAGTTCGGATAAGTTATTCACTATTATTAAGATTTGTAATTATTGTTTTCCATTTTATTTTCATTTCTTTAATTTCATTTTTTTTCTATTTTCACGTTATACTTATTTATTTCATTGATTTTGACTTGGGATAATTCTTATGCTAGGTCCATTCCATAAATGATCCTTAGATATATTCTTGGTTCACATTACCACAGGATCCTGAGAAGAAAATTCACAAGGATCAATTGGTTTAACATTTATTGCATTCCAATGGTTGAGAGGATGAAAATTAATACTAACACATAGCCAACCAACATCAAAAAAATTATCTCTCACCATAAAATTAAAGAAGTACCCATACTAGATAATATTCTGGAATGGATAAACAACTCCTTACTACTAGACCAAAATAATAAAAGAGAAATTGAGTGAATTTGGGGAGCTAAATGATATGATGATTATGTTAGCCACTTCCCTCGAAGAACCCATGCAAAAAAGACAAAAATAACTTGGAGAAGTGGATTGGGAGGTGGATCCCCTGATAATATCAATGATAAAGGTGGAATCATTAATGGAAGAAACCTATATTCCACAAATTTCTAATACTTTAATCAAGGAAATAATGGAAGAACATGTAATTATAGCTAAAAAATTAACAGGGAAAACTAAAGTAAGATCTCTCTTGTTTTTTCTTTTTTACAACTGTATTTTAAAACCAAACCCTTTTGTTTTAATGATTCAGATTAAGAACTTATATAGTATTACATGGAAGAGGAATAAAAAAGGAATTTAGGATTTGAATAACAATTGATGTATTCAATTCGATCTATTGAATAAAATAGTTTAGAATCATACATTAAAGGGACAAATCTCATGGTTGAGCCTTCTAATGGAGTGTAATTACCTTTTGATTCAATTTCTTCCAATTTTTCTCTACAAGAATTTAATTATAGACCCATTTTCATTAAATATTCAGGTTAGAACAAGCTTGACCAACCTTTGATATTAAATAAAAAAATATGGAAGATAATGTATAAGAGAATATAGAGAAGGAAATAAAATAAGTGGCTTCCCAATTTGAAGAAGAATATATGGATAAATAGTTTTTTGATAATTTATTTAAATCCATTAAGGTATAATTTAAACAATAATACCTATCGGTGGTTGGAATGTATTAGAAAATATTAATCCTCACCATTTTGAATATAAATAAATACAACTGAACATGGGTAGTGAATACAAGTCCACTATATATTGCCTCATGACTAAAAAAATGTTTGAAATTTAGAGTAATATTTAATTTTTCCATTAGTGTATGGGTTAGTTTTTCAATAAAGATATAGAATAGTGTTTATAGATTTTTATCATCATAGTGGAAATATTTTATAAGGTATTTGGGTCCAATTGTTTCTTGGGAGGTCCAGGCATGCATCAAAAACATCTCTGGGTGGTTGGGATATTGTAGTTTTTGTAACAATAGCTATCGATTAGCTATCGAATAAACAGTGGATAGATAGTGTCACCCCTATGTAAAGAGATTCCACTAGAAAGTTGGTGGGTTATTTTAAGGGGATAAATTTCCAATCATACACCCTTGAGTTTTTTTAATGGGTTTCCTCTTTTACCTCTCTTTTTGAGAGTGTTGTTGGGATTCCATCTTCCCTTTTTTTCCCTCTTCTCCATTGATCAAGGGATGGATTTGAAGATGTTAATTGGTGATTTGAGGTATGTATTTAGCTCCATTAACCTATAATTATATATTCATACCTTATTATATGATTTTTTTCTCCTATTAGGGATTTAATGTTGATTCCACTAAAGCATGGTAGAATTATACAAGCATAAATAAGATTTCATGCAGCCTAGGATGAGGGAATCCCATGATGCCTTCTTCATTTAGTTACTTTTTTGTCTAATAAGGTATGTTTCCATTATGTATTTTCATAGTTTTTTATAATTTTTTTAAATTATATTAATTTTGGATATGGGGTTGTAGTTTTGAGTTTTTTATTTCCTTATGTTTAAGACCATAGTAGGGTTCATCGACAACCCATTCCTCGAACTTTTGACATTCAACAAAGGCTCGGTGAGTTATTCAATATTATACCAATTTTAATATGAAACAATTAATTATTAATAAATGTTATAATTAATAAATTAATTATTTTAGTTAGATGATATGGTGTCGATGTATGCCTTGAATGGACATCACCAGGCTTGGTTGAGTTTGGGAAGGCCTGGGTAGAGCTGTCAGCCATTAAAAATAATTTATAAAATATTTGTTTTAGGTAGGAAGTATTGATACTAGGCCTTTTTTTCTTTATTATTTCAATTATGAAGTAGGTATTGTGTGGTATCACCTCTTTAATAAATTACCTTTTTTTATTATTAATTTTATTTAATTTAGATATTTAAGTCGAAATTAAATTTGTTGAGAAAATCAAATGACCAAGATGAGAAGAATAATGTGCCTAGCCCACACTGGTCCTAATGCAATGGTTTGATGACTTAACCAGTGATGTATGAAGCATTGAAAATTGATATGTAATGACTTTTAGTCTATTTAAGTGAGTGACTAGGCTTGAGGAGACTTTGTTTCCTAGTATATAATTCCATGATCACTTCTTGAGATGACAAGCCCAAGTGGTCAAGGTGGGACCTTTGAGATATTTAGTGACTTCTAAACCTCTTGAGAGGTGAGTGAAGACCCAATGTCACTTATTAGCCCATGCATAGGAATAGGTGGATATCTTTTAGGTATAATGGGACTCGGTTTTCTGTTCATGCTGACCTAGTGAGACTTTGATTACTATGATGGTATGTAGGCTATTTTTTTTGCAAATTTTAGTGTGTAATACCTAGTGTATACAACTAAGAAATGTTATTTTGATGATGATTCCAACGTACGTAGTGTACTATATCATCGAGTGTTGAACCAATACCTAGTTCGAGGTCAAACACCAATGTGATGGTACCTTTACTATGATTTGACCCAGGGGTCCCCAATGGGTTTCCCAATGACTAAATAACCTAGAAAATGAGTTTTGTTATTTGAGTAGTGATGACTATAGTGTCACATTAGAAGCCTAGTTACATTGTGATCTGATAATTGTATGGTGGCGGAGCTAGGTGAAGAATGTGTTCGAACCCTTATTTCTATTTTAATTACTCATTCTTGATCCTATGAGAAGAATGATTCCCCATGAAAGTGATTTTTATGGACTTTTTTAGTGGGATGAGGATGATTATATTATCATTGGTGCATGAATATTCCATTGAGGTAGGTATATTACCCTCATTTGGTTGAGTCTACATGCCATGCAGATGGGTATATTACCCCTGGTTGGGTTATGCTCTCATAGATGATCTGTGGAGGGGTATATTTCCCATGTATGTTTTTACAACTATGGTGTTTGATCCACGCCACATGAATTTGTATATTACCCCAGTTAGATGAGAGCTGATGCCATAAATATGGGTATGTTACCCCCCCCCCCCTATAGGAATGTGTTCTATATATCTCCTACGATTACCTGGGGATTGTCTAGAGGACCATGTTAGTTTTCACTATCATTGTGATGTTATCAGTGAAACCCCAACACTGGCTGAAGTAGTTATTTTTTATCAGGATCATAGACTAAAGGGTTAAAAATGGTTACTATGTGGTCATGATCATTGAGTTGTCTTTGGGAAATTCTGGCATTGGGCTTAAGAATCTATTTTACAATTCTATTTATATCGTTACCCTGATTAATAATCTAGTATAACATATCACATGCATATATCAATAAATTTATGATTAAAATGAGATTATGGTGGTGGTTACCTATTGAGTTTCATACTCACATTTTGGTCATGACACCATTGCCAATGGTTACCCAAGCATCCCTCACATGGCTATTTCATGCACTGATGTGGTGGAAACCCATGAACTGGTTAACATTGTATAGATGGAAAACACAAATTTGGCAAAAGATCAGGATGAGGTATGACTTAGATGTGTCATGGGCCTGAAATATTTATTTCCTTTTATTTTAGTTTATACATGAGACCAGGGTAGTGGGTGGTATGTTTTATATTCCATATGTAATAATTTTAGTTTCTATGATATTCCATTTATTTAAAAACAATCAAAATTGGATGTTTTGGATGTGTTTTTGATTTGGATAATATACTACTACTATTATTATGCACTCTGATACAGGGGGTATAGCTTACCCATGGTTCCATCTTAGGACCCAGCTTATAGTCGACAGCCTCTTGCATATGGGGAGGTGTGAATGAGGTCACATAGCAGTCTAACCCAACTACTATTCATAGTAAGGCGGTATGGGAAGTTATAAAGTGGTATCATAGTATTTTTTATATTTTTATTTCTGTTTTGGAATATGGTATACATGAGATATACGAATCTATTGGATCTTGTGATGGAAAATAAGAAGGTACATCCTGAATCATTTTTTTATGGAATTAAATGTTACCAGGGAAGTGATTGATGTTTTTTTATTTTATTATTATTGTTATATATGATTTTCCATTATGTGATTCACATTTTATTTGAGAATTTTGGTTGATGGGTCATTGTGTTCTTGGATCTTGTCCTATTATGAGGTTGAAATTAGTGTAATTTTGACTTCTGTCCTATATAGGTGAGAGGTATATCATGCATTATATTAGGAACATAGGATTTACATGATATATTGTCCACCTAGTGTATGATTTCTTGAAGGACTGAGGTTTCACAATTTAAAGTGTCAAAAAATTCCAATATGATGTTTTATCATATGATCACATGGGGGAATTCTACTAAACTAGGCTTACTTATACCTATGTTTTCTTCTCATTGTATACCATTTGAACATATTATGAGGTGTTTGATGGTGGTTGTCATGATCCAGTTCTTCTAGGAGTGGACTTGTAGCAACCCTTATAGGTCAGTATAGGTAGTTAGTGCATTAGTTTTATATCTATTCAGGTTGGTTGTTGTTCAATATTAGTTACATAATGTTGTAATAACTAAATATATGGTGTTTTCTCATATAAATTGGAATTTAATTATACACAACCATACTATATTTCTATAGTTATTCTATATAAACCATTTAGGATGATGTCATTGGTTATGATGGTAACATATAGTGACTTGTTAGTCCCTTCAGAGTAGTCTGATGTGAAAATGATTAGAGAAGATGAATGCCCTATTTGAAGGATGAATGTTTTTGGCATATAAAATCAAGATGTTACAAACTGTATCTGATTCCCTATATTAGGGTTTTGGAATGTGAGATGTTATGTGGTTATAAAAGGGAACCATGTAGTTTTCCCATGATTTGTGACCCTTGTGAGTTTTGTCTTAGGAAAATTGGGTAGGCCTTGAGACCTAGTGGATTTTGTGTGATGATATTGTATATTGAAGAATGATTGACTAGTTTGGTACACAAGAGTAACCAATTTAAGGGGTTAACTTAGGGTTTTTCTTCCATAAAATAAGGAACCACATGCGAATGATTTGGGTTATATGATTTATTCATTGAGGAGTAACCAAATGTATGAAATATGATTCTTGATTCCTTATATTTGTTACGTAAGGAACCTAGAGTGTAAGTGATTTGGATATTACTTTGAGCAAAGAGGGAGTTTTGGTAGATGCTCAGGATTTGGAACAATATTGTATGTTAGTGAAGTGTATGATTGGACTCTGCATGGGAAAGATGTTGGGCCTTTGGATGAGAGAATCTCGTATTCTCCTAGATTAATGAGTTTACCTTTCATAGAGCATGCTCAACAAACATTGATGAAATGAGGATCATGTGATCATGATTTAGGTTCCATGATTAGGTTGTAAGTTATTGTACATCCATTACATTTGTTAATGCATAGGTGGAACACATTTGTTTCACCCAGACCTGTTGTAACATGTATTGGAAAGAGGACATGTGTGGGCCAAGGACTGATAAATTAATAAAACACTTACCATATTTGTTTCCTGAGGTTTGGTATGAATAAGGATTTCCCTTATAGTGTGAGATATTTTGGATATGCATCTGGTGCGGTGACACGGTCGATATAGGAGCGGTTAAAGACAAGTGTGTCTTGGGATGAGGTGGGAATAGCTTGAAAGGAGAAACATGCATGTTTTGAGGGAACCTATTAAGGGGGTTCTTAAAGAGTATTTTATGTAGATCCATATGGTGGGGACTACACAATTGTCTATTTAAAGGTGAAACCATCCTTATGGGCTATGAGAAGTAATAATTTATGTTGTGATGATATTCAGATATGAGAAAGTTTGTCCACATCCAGTTATTGCATTCAAGGATGGATAAGGAAAAGGTTGTAATGTATTTATTTTGATTAGGTGATATAAAAAACTATCACTATTATAGTGGGGAGTTTGATTTCTATTACAGGTGACACGACCCTCATGCTAAAGTATCATAATAATAGGGGATTGATAATTTGGTTATTGTTTTGGCATTCTAATTCTAGTGAATAAATTGACTCAAACACTTTTGGATTCCTCGATTAATTCCATATTAAAATTTTTATTTGGTATCTAATGGGTTCTAAGCATGGGAATTGATATTAGGATGAGTTATGTTGATTTAGATGTGATGGATTAGAGGCGCATCAATGCTCTAGGTTTAGAAAAGTATGACATGTCATTTTGAATGGTTGGTTCTTGAGACGTGGAATTTCATTTAGAGTTGGGTATTGACTTTGATGATCATGTAAAGATAATAAATGTGTGTCTCGTAGGAAAGGGGAACTTGGTGTGGATTCTTTGGTAGAATTATAGAGTTGGAAGTTGAGCACTTTCAAGAAGGGTCGACTAGAGGACGTATGACAAGTGTCTTTGAGTGAAATGGGATGTGTTAGGAGAGAAATTACATCTTGTACATTACCATGGATACTACGAGTGTGCTTCATGTATTGGATGGGGATTTCAAAAAAAAACCTGACATCCTCGTGATATGATTGGATAAGGGGGATCATAAACTAGCTTTGAAATTTGAGAACTAAGAGAGGAATCAGCATTGGAAAAGTGGTTTCACATACATTTGGCCACAGTGGGATAAAAATCCTATTGGGATCATTTATGGAACATGGATATATAGTTACAATGGGAGATTTTAATGATTGGGGAATTAAATCATCAGAATTAAATGTCATGGGTTAAATCATATGGTGTGGAGAACCATATCCTCAATAAAACATTTGATGATGAAGTGATGAATGTTTTAGGATAAAAGGTCCTGAGCAAGAACCATCTCATTATTTCAGAAATAAATTACATTTTTGGCTCATATTTCAATGGTTAAACAACTTTGGCTGAATTTTCACTTTAGAAATGATTTGGGAGTTCAAAGATGTAATACGGACCATTAGATAAGAATTGATCACTCAAGTAGATATCAATCAATGATAGAGTTCTCGACGAGTATTTTTAGAGATTATAAGTGTTATGTTGGGGAGTTGTTAATGCCTTGTGATCATACGAATGTTTCAAATTCAGATAAATTTTGAATTTTCAAAATAAAACATGAGTTTGTTTTTGAATTAGGATTCAAAATGGTGATTAGAGAGTTTGAGCATCTAAAAGGATGTATTTTGGATGTTAATGGGGTCTAATTGGTGCCCAGGAGGCTCGTGAATGTGTAAAAAAAATTGGGGTGGAAGGGATGAATTAATAAAAACTGTAGTATCCACAGTTAGTCATTGAATATAAAGTGGGACCTTCTTGTATATCAGTTTCATAAGATAGCTAGTGACCCATACCGGCCAGTTGGTGGGGGTATTTTAAGGGGGAATAATAATCATTCATACCTCCTTTAATTTTTAAGAGGCTAAGAATATTTTTTTATCCTTATTTGAGTGTATTCATCTCCTTACCCTTTCCCATTTGGGTTCCTATTCTTCATTGACAATGGGATGGATTTAAAGAAATTTCTCGGTGATTTGATGTATGTATTAATCTCTATCAACCTATAATGATCTCTTCCACTCTTATTAATTGATTTTTCTTTCTCTTGTTACAGATTTAATGCTGATTCCACTAGAGGGTGATATAATTGGATGAGCATCAAGGAGATTTCGTACAGCCTAGGATGTGGGCATCCCAAGACTCTATCTCCACTTTGTTTCTTATTTATTTTTAAAGTTAAGTCTTCATTATGGTTTTTCATAGTTTTTCACCCAAATATTCAATTAAATTAATTGTGGTTGTGGTGCCATTGGTTGGGACTTTAGATATCCTTGGGTTTAGGAGAATTATGAGGGTCACAATCACATTGTTTCTCAAGGTTTCTTTGGGATATTAAGGTCCAGTGTGTTATTCGACATTAAGTTGAATAAATAATTAATTATAAATGTCATAATTAATTAATTATTTATATTTGTTTTTATTTGGCAAATTTGGTGTTGATGAAACCTTTTAGTGGATATTTTTGATATTGATAGAGATTTAATGGGCCATAATATAGCCATATTCCCTTGGAAATAATTGGGAAAATATCCATTTGAGGTAGGTGGTCTTGGTTCCAGGGAAATGTATTTAAGATTTTGATTATATGGCATGCGTTATGTGGGATCAAAACATTAGGATATTCCTTTTTATAATATCCCAGACTCTAGAAACTCATACCTAATAGCTATTTTACATTATTGGTAAATAATACTAGAGTTCATATATGATCTAATCACTTAGTATTCTTGGAACATGAGATGCATCCATACATTACACATGAAAATATAAGATACAACATGAAGACATTGAGAGAACATTATTATCCATTCCATAATATCCCAAAAACTACACACAGTCCTCCTTTTTGATTCCAAGGGAAAAAAAATGAGTGTGAACTTAAATACATGGTAAAGAGTTACATACAGTAAAATCTTATATAACATAAACATGGAATAAGTTATATGGAAATAATAAATGAACAATATGAAGCAACAGTCAATTAAAACTGAGGGAAAACTATATACAAGAAAATAAATGAAAAAATGGATAACAATAATTATTGATCTAATATTGATGGAATGCACAATGTCTTACATATAAACATGTTTTCAAGGCCTTATTCCAAAAAATATCCCATTATGGGAATATGTATACACCAAAACCTGACAATATTTATCTTATGATAAATGTTGACGCATTAAGGGGCTATATTATCACTGGCCCCACCCATCATCTGATTATGTCCAATGCATTCACCCTAATAGTCATAAATATCATTCATAATGTTCCATGAGAAACCACTTAGTAAAAAAACATCTTTATATTGAGAAAAATTTACATAAAATACTTATATATTCAATAGAATAATTATTATTTAAAAAAATCTCATAATTAACATGGAAGTCATGGGGTATCCTAAAAGTAATATATAGTACCCTTATAAATGAAATATATGGTTGAGGAATCCTTAAATGTACATGGTTTACCATAGAATATAGTAATTTGGTTTAGTAGTTTTTATTTATAGGATACCAAGTCTATGGTTGGAGTAATCCTCCATCAAGGTTCACTATGAGCATGTTAATATTCCAAAGAATATCCCCATGTTTATCTCTCTTGGTGTGTAGTCTTATACCCACTCATCATGCATGAGGGTTATTCTTGATTAAATATTAAACTAACCCATTTCAAGTTGATTACCCCTAGGTTATTCCATTCCACAGTTCCATACACTTCATAGTATCCTGGTAGGGATGTATTTTCTAGGAAATTACATACACTTTGTCTTAACCAAAACAATGAATTGTTTTTCCACAATGGAAAAGGATACTCTTAAATTAATGGAATATTATTTATGGAAAAAAATTATTCTTATAAATCAATTAAATTTTACAATTGATATAGAAAAACTACTTCCATGGAAATATATACAACACACAAATGAAAATAGGTGGTGATTATAACATGAGTCCCAATGAATTATAATTGAGATGGAAAAACCCCACCAATGGCTTCGGTAGTAATTAAATCATAACATCTTCAATGTTATGGAATAAAATTTTTCATAAAATATTACTAATAAATGAATTTAATGATATAAAATCTCAAATATCTAGTATATACATCACATAATAGAAACATTGTGCACAATAAAAAAACATGTCCTAGAGAGAGTAATTTTAGAGAGAAAACCCATACCACCTTTTCTGAAATACATGAATGTATATTAACCTCCTATATCATAAAAATATATTTTTTAATTACTTAATTTATAACCTAATAAAATAATTTTTTCATTCATAACCCTCATAAATAGTTAATATCTACATGAATTCATGTGATTTTTGACATTAGTGTTTATAATATTTATCATTTGTACTAGTTTCATAGTAGATGTGTCTATATTCAATATGCTTCCCAAGTTAATTATTACTATGTAATTAATGTTATTATTAGGGATTATTTATAATAATTTAATATTTTTGAAATTCCTTTCATTAGTTTTTTAGACCTTATCCCTGAAGATTACGTCGATAATGAACATGTCTTGGTGGTTCATGAGTAATGAAGGGTGTTTACTTAATAGATGAATTAGATATTAATAAACTATATCCATAACCCAAAAAATAATTATTTAAACATTGATATCATATTATACCATTATTTTTTTTTCATAGTCCTCCATGATATAAGTGCATAACATTGTTCATGTATATGGTTAAACCAAACAAAACATGAACATTACATGATTTAATGGATGATTATGAGGGGGTTTTGTTATAATATAATTATACAATAATTATATTAAACTTAGTTAGTGTTTATTATTATTAAATATTATAATTTTAATGAATTATAAGAATAATTAATGGATTTTAAAATCATACATTATTTGAATAAAAGATTATCTTTGTAACACCTAGACCCCAGTTACCCAGAGTCGGTGCATTATTACATAACATTGGCATGATCACAAGGAAATCATTTCTCGAAAGACCGATTAGTTTAGTATTATTGGAAACAAGATTCATACAAAAGTTAAACTTTACAACTTGAAAATAAATACAACATGAATTTATTCCAGTGGAAACATCCATTCCTCATAAATAATGCCTTCAAGTCACTCATAACTAACTTACACATATCCTGGTAAAATGAAACATAATAAAGGGGTGAGCTCAAACGCTCAGTAAGGGTAAGCAATACAACGGAATATAACATAAATATTAAGCATGGTGAATAATTGAAACCACATGCCTTTACCAATAATAAATGTGAATATGATCTAGGTAAATAATGCCATAATAAAACATAATCATTGTTATTCTACTAGTCGAATGATCACATGGACCATAAATATTATTTTCATAATGAGGAAATGTATAATGCCAGAAACTCTGGAACACTTTGTTAAGGCCTCGACCAAAACGTCTAAAATGATTAAGGCTTCGGCAAAAACCATATATCAAATTGGGAAAGGGCCTCGACCAATTCCACGTCTAGTTGTCTCATGAGACCTACCGATGAATCAAGGAGCTATAGCGGGCTCCACCCATCACATACTAATCCCAATACATTCCTCATATGAAAAGGTTTAAACATATCATAAACATTCATATTTAAACTAGCATACGAAATGTCAATAATTTAACCATAAACCATGAATGGTTATAAAATATCACATACATAGTCAATAATATCACAAAACCTTCAATACAATATGTATGTTTTGTATCATAATAAATCAACTTTGAATAAACTTAAAATCCATCAAAGGATGTTGACATAGATGAAATCAAAACTATTTGAGAGAAATATCTATTTTTTTAAGATCATTTAAAAGTCACATAATTATAAAATAAAAATTTTAATTTGAAAATATCCTTATAAGATTTTAAGGGAAGCTTCGAAGATTTTATAACAGTGTAAAATAGCTGCACCCGCAATATAGGTTAAAAACATTCTTACCATAATTCTGTCGAAAAAGTTAAAAAGGACCTTGTTTGGAAAACGACAGAAATATTCCTTTATAAACTTCTTATAAAAAGTCAAACAAGGGTATAAATGAATTTAACCCATATTTTCTAAAATAGTATGAATGATTTTAAATACATTTTTATGAAACATGGATGTGGATGATAAAGAGGTCCCATTAGATAATTACGTATAAACAACCTCATATAATGAAGAGATTGTGAAATAAACACTTAACTTGTACTTTTCCTTGGTAGAGGGTAGGTTAACCTCATTTATAATAGTTAAATAATTTATATTAAATTATACAAGAATCATATACATAAATATGATATCATATATGATCTTTTAATATTGCTTTGTTAATAATATTTTAGTATTATCGTTGTTTCGGGTGTTCACTTACTCATTTTATTTTATATGTTTTGTTACATAAGCCGTGTTTGTTATCTATAAGTTGTATCTTATTCATATCCATAATTATATCAAGTCCTTAAACATTTCTTTTAATCTTAAAATGAAAATTATTCTTGAATGGATACGATGGAGAATGAATCTTATCGCATTCGTGGAGACCGTAGTCCGTACGTACGCACGAGCGACAATATCATTCTTTTGATATTAAAATAATATATAATTGGATGGTGTATCATATATACAGAATCATTATCATGTTATATTTATGAATTTACATGAATTACACATCATTATTATACCCATCCAAATAATAATGTATTGAATAACAATTACACCACGACGTGGAGATGGTAAGTCGTACATATGCACGTATGGTGACATGTTATCCAAGGGATTAATAGAATACTGAATATTTTTGTACCACATTGATAATAACATCACAGTATGTAGAAGATACTGGAGTTATTATTTTATAATATAAATAACAAAGAAAGAAAAAGTGGAAGAAGAAAGGAACTAGAAAGAGGGTGGTGAAAACATTACCTCTTTTTCGTGTTCTTCCTTTTGATTTGATCAAAAGGGATACTTAAGTTGGATTTTTTTATTAAAGTATGGCCTCTAGGATGAAGTGATGGAAGTTGAGAGGTTATTTGGGCAGGTGTTGTCGGAACCAAAAGGCTTTGAAGGTATGAATTTAAGAGAAGGTGGAGTTCCTTTTTATAAGAGGGGTGAGGGGAACCTTAGGAAAAACTTAAAATATTATTTTATAATAAATTCATATTTTGTTTATAATGGCTCCAAAGTGACTTATTCTGAGGATAAGGTGGAGATGGGTAGAAATACTTTGAACCAATAGCTTTTATATTGGTTTGGGTCACTATATTAACCTTATCATTTATATTTTACTCTTAGTTAAATAGTTTGACATTTACCATGTCTCATTATATTTTTACATTATATGGTTAATAAAAATACTATATACATCCAAAAGAACCCCAAGTGGTTCATTAATGATACAACTATCATTATATTAGTCCTTTGGATGAACCTTATATTTTTAAGAATATAATATCACTTAATAATATAATATTTGTTTTAAAAACTCTTTTATTTAACTTTTGACACTATTTAATAATTGATTTTTTTAAAGTTATAACAACATTATTAATTCGAAATAAATTCATTTAATCAATCATAAAATGTCATATTAACCAATAAAATTATTGGAATTCATAAAAAGTATCAAATTACATTTATTTGGATATTTATAATATCAATTATTCTAATATTTCATTAATTAGGTAATTACTACATCACCATTGTGTCATAAATAAATTAAATTATATAATTTATAAAAATTATAAATAAAATACCATTATGTAGGAAATAGGTTTAGCTTTCTAAATAATATTTATTATTGAATTTATCTTATGCATAACCCTATATTAAAATTTTTTTACTTATTAAACTTTGATTTTAACACTTTTAACTCTTCTTTGAATTAAATAATAATAAATGTACTAATATAATCTAAGTGGACCAAAGAGGTTCATATTTTATTCCTAAGGTTTTTTTGGTTGAATTATATTTAGCCAATAGAATTAGGACATGTGTTAGGGTAATAATAATATCATTTTACCCTTAATTACCCTATTTACTTTTAATTGTGGTAAATAAATGTAAAAAGTTACAATTCACCAAAAATTATTTTTATCTTATTGAACCACATTTTACTCCTGGATATTAACCGTGTCTCTTGGATTTTTGAAATTACACTCATAGAAGCGGT
Source organism: Viscum album (assembly GCA_963277665.1). Taxonomy (NCBI): domain Eukaryota; kingdom Viridiplantae; phylum Streptophyta; class Magnoliopsida; order Santalales; family Viscaceae; genus Viscum; species Viscum album. The sequence goes on from OY728157.1 coordinate 1,784,344,327, forward strand.
AAAATTAAATTTTATGTGAATTTGCAAATTCTCCTAGGAGGTGGGTAAAAGATGGTGAAATGTTCAATAAAATTGTATATATCTAAAATTATTCTAAAATAACTCCAATGAATTACATTGAACTTATATAGGTATTATGTATATATTTTTACCTTAATTAAATGTAAATAAATTAAATATTTATTTAAATAAAAATTCTTTTTTAAATTATAACTCAGTATTTTTTCACTATTCATCAAAAATTGAATGTTTTCAGAAAAATACCAAAAATTCACCCTAATCTAATTTCAATATTCCGAATACAAAAATTAAGTCCATTTTGAAAGATAAAATTTATACATTTTTCAAAATTGGGTATTACTATTCATAATGGATAGTTTTATTGGTTGTGGTGTGTGTTAGAACTTGATGTTGCGCACAACACACGCTACTGTATTAGTCAAAGAGAAATGTACCGTGGAAGATTGGGGTGTTACATTCTCCCCTCCGTAAAATAATCTAATCCTCAAAATTTCTAGAATATTACTGCATAAAAAGACTCGGGTGGTTCTTCATCATAAATTTCTCGGGTTCCCACATTGCATCTTCCATCTTATAGTTTCTCCATAGAACTTGTACCAGACAAGTCGTACGGTTTCTCAGCACTTGTTCTCTAGTATTAAGAACCTTGACAGGCTCTTCGCAATAAGACATATTGGGTTCCATTTCTAATTCCTCATAGGTGAGTACATGCGTTGGTTCAGGCATGTATTTTCTCAACAGTGATACGTGGAACACATCGTGAACTTTAGAGAGATTTGGCGGCATTTCCAAACGATAAGCAACAACCCCAATTCGTTCTAGAATTTCGAAAGGTCTGATGTACCTGGGACTCAATTTTCCCTTCTTATTGAATCATATAACACCCTTCCATGGTGATACCTTCAAGAAAACATGATCTCCTACCTGAAATTCCAAATCCTTCCTTCGGTTATCGGCATAGCTCTTCTGCCTACTTTGAGCTTCTTTGATGTAGTTTTGGATTACCTTCACCTTTTCCATCATTTCCTCCACCAGTTCCAGGCCTACGAGTTTTCTTTCACCCACATCACCCTAACAGATTTGTGTGCGATATCTCTTTCTGTATAACGCTTCATATGGTGCCATCTGAATACTTGAATGAAAGCTATTGTTATAGAAAAATTATACTAGAGGTAAATATTGATCCCACATACCCTGAAAGTCAAGTGAGCAGGATCTCAACATGTATTCTAAGGTTTGAATAGTTTGTTCTGATTGTCCATCAGTTTGGGGGTGACAGGCAGTGCTCAAACAAAGCTCGGTATCCAAGGATTTCTGAATAATTTTCGAGAATCTTGATGTAAAAAATAGATCAAGATCATAAAAAATTGATAGGGGTACTCCATGAAGTCTCACAGCCTCATTAATATATAGTCTTGCTAGATGTTAAAGTGGTAAATCCTCCCTTATAGCAAGAAATTGTGCTGACTTGGTAAGACGATCAACAATGACCCATATTGCATCATTCCTTCTAGGAGTCTTTGGTAGTCCTATGGAAAAGCCCATCGTAATATTATCCCATTTCCACTCAGGTATGGGAAGAGGTTGCAATACTCCTCCAGGTTGTTGCCTTCCAACTTTCACTTGTTGAAAAACCATACATCTTGACACAAAATTAGCAATCTCCCTCTTAATTTTGCCCCACCAAAAATGTTCCTTCAAATCTCTATACATTTTGGTGTTCTCATGGTGTATAGAAAAATTGGAACTATGAGCATCATCCAACAACTCTCTTTTTAGATCAGGTATATTGGGAACACAATGTCTCTTCCCAAATTTCAAAATTCCAACTTCATAGACAAAGTCACTCAATCTCCCATTATTCACAACATTAATCTTCTTTTGAAACTCTTCATCATTAGTATGAGAACTCTTAATCATTTCTAGTAAAGATGGTTTGGCAACCATTTGAAAAATAATTGATGTTTCACTTTCCAGGGTTATTCCCACGTCCATCTTCACTAGATCCATGAAAATAGGATCCCTTTCAATTCACATCATATTCAAAACTCCATGATCCTTTCTTCTCAACGCATCTGCCACCTTATTTGCCTTCCTCGGGTGGAAGTGTATCATGAAATCATAATCCTTGAGTAGTTTAAGCCATCTCCATTGCCTCATGTTGAGTTCTTTCTATGAGAAAATGTACTTCAAACTCTTGTGATCAGTATAAATCTCACACTTTTCACCATAGAGATTGTGTCTCCAATTATTCAAAGAAAATATTATAGCTGCTAACACAAGATCATGAGTAGGATAGTTTTTCTCATTAGTTTTCGGTTGTCGTGATGCATAAGAAATAACCCTATCATTCTGTATAAGGACATAACCAAGTCCTTTCTTTGAAGCATCACTATAAATAACAAACCCATCATTCCCTAATGGTAGAGTCAATATAGGTGCATTGACTAATATTTTCTTCAGTTCTTCAAAACATTCTTCACACTCTTTTTTCCAAACAAATTTAACCCCTTTATGTGTGATCTTGGTTAATGGGTTAGCCAACTGGGCAAAATTTTGGACGAAACGTCGATAATGACCTGATAAACCAATAAAACTGCGTACCTCGGTTATACTCATTTGTGCTGGACATTCATGGATTTCTCTTATCTTAGAAGGATCAACATAGATTCTATACTTAGAGAAAATATGGCCATGAAAATAAATCTCTTGAAGCTGGGATTCACACTTACTAAACATCCCATATAATTCATGTCTTCTCAGAGTCTTCAATATAATGTGCAAGTGATTTTAATGATCTTCGTAGAATTTGGAGTATATCGAGATATCATCAAAAAATACCACTACAAAGTCATCAAGATATTCCTTGAAAACTCTGTTCATTAGATCCATGAAAACAGAGGGTGCGTTAGTCAGCCCAAAAGGCATTACAGTAAACTCATAATTCCCGTACCTAGTTTGAAATGTTGTCTTCAGAATTTCTTCCTTTTTCACACACAACTGATGATATCCAGATCGAAGTTGAATCTTAGAAAAGTATTGAGCTCCATGCAGTTGGTCAAATAAATCATCAATGCGAGGTAGATGATACTTTTTCTTTATTGATATAGCATTGATCTCCCTGTAGTTGATACATAACCTCATTGATCCATCTTTCTTCTAAACAAAAAGGATAGGGGATCCCCATGGCGAAACACTATGGTGAATAAATCCCTTATTACTCAATTCCTCTAGTTGTTTCTTTAATTACACTAATTCCACAGTTTCCATTCTATAAGGGGTCTTCGATATGGTCCGTGATGTAGGAATTAAATCAATAGAAAAATCAATTTCTCGTTCTCGAGGATGTTGAGGTAAATCTTCTGGAAACACATCAACATATTCTTTCACAATAGGTATATCCTCCATTAGAACATTCCTTTCCCCACCCACAGTTATTTCATTCTCTTCCTCCCCTATAATTTAATTTTGTTGAGCTACTGGGGGTGGTTCTTGATAAGAATCAGGTGGTGATGATTCTGCTCTAAAGACAAGGTGTTATTTATCATTGTCATAAAAAATAATAACCCCCTTCTTCTTATAATAAATTTTTGCATCATGGTCCGAAATAAAATCCATTACGAGAATTACATCATATTCAATCATGGGTATGACGATGAGATCAGCAGATAAAGAACATTTATATGCCCTAATGGGAACTGATTCACAGAACTTTGTAGAAATGATACTTCCCTTATGAGGTTTTACTGACAACTCTCTTGTTAAATCAAATTGGAAATATCTAATTTTATTAACAAACTAAGAAGATATTAAACAATGCGATGATCCATAATCAAATAAATAATTTTCTAAACTTGAGGAAACCATTAAATTACCTGCCACTACGTCTTTTAGAGCTTCTACCTCAGTAGTAGTGATAGCATATGCTTGGACTTGATCCCTTGGCCTTTTCTTAGGTAAGTTCCCCTGATTCTTAGGATATTCATTTTCATAATTTACCATCTCCATGCAGTTGTATCATTGAATATTGGTATCGTCTTTCTATCCCTTACAATCACTAGAAATATGGAATTTCTATCCACATTTGTAGCATACTCTTTTTCCTTTTAGACATGCACCATGGTGCTTCCTTATGCAATTATCACAGGGTGGAAATTCAATTCTTCCCTTCTTCCCTGTTTCCTTATTTTCTTTCCTAGAGTGTTCAACAAATATATTCTTCTCTTGCTTTGATTTAAAGTCATAAGACTTAGAGAATTCCTTTTCTTTCTTGATAGCACACGAGACAATATCTTCGTATGATGATAAGGATTGTGATACTAATGCTCGATGGAGAAATGGTTTTAACCCATAAAATAAATGATCAATCAAACTTATTGTGTTACGTATATAAGCTATTGCATGCCTTGCTAACCCTGTAAAGTTAGCTTCATACTTTGTGACGTTCTTAACTTGTTTTTGTGTCAGACTTAGAAATTATCTTTCCATATCCGCTCGATGGTCATGAGGAAAGTATTTTTCTAAGAAAATATCTTTAAATTACCTCCATTCCATATATGATACTTCCTCATCATCCTTTGTGTTTTGAATCAATGACCACCATTGATCAGCATCTCCAGTAAGGTGGTAAACTGTCATGACAACTTTTTCCCTTTCACTACTCCCCAAAGCGTGGAATATTTTCTCTAAGGAATTTATCCATTGGTCAGCTACTCGTGGATTTGTTCCCCCATTTAATGTTGGTGGTTGTTTCCTCATGAAGTGATCTAACATTGATCCCCCACGTTGCGGATCAGGGTGCTCCATACAGGTAAGGTTATTATTCATAACCTAAGTGAGTTGTCCTAGTATGGTGATTAGCTGATCAGCACCAGTTTCATCACCAGCTCCACTATAATTATCTTGAGAAGAAGGCAAATCCGTACATGGAGTGCGTGCATTGATATGATGACCATTTATTCCAATAGGCTCCATTTCTAAACAATGTCATACACTAGATTAGTTTATGAATCACATTACATAAATCCAAATATGTAAAACACTTAACATGAATTGAATAGTTTATGGATGTCATCAATAGTCATAAAAAAATGTTTTCTTTGAAGAAGTATATACTCATAAACCCTTCATAATGGTTTGTAAATAAAATGAGAATTATCCTAAGCATATCCCCCGAGTGTGTCGTAACCAAGAGTGCAGCAAGGCCCGTTGTCGTGCACCAGTTCCCCTTCGATTCTAGTTCAAAGCGGTGTTTTCGGGTTTTACTCCTAGGTACATCTGTGCCAGATCCGCCTCTACCTGCTCGTATCCAGATAGGTATGTATTTCTTGGAAAACTCAAAAAATCTCTACAATACCAATATTCTAGGAATTTATTCTTTACTAATCCTCAAAGTCTATCTTAGGGTTATGTGCTCTAAGATGATTTTATCTAAATCTTGTTTCCAAGGTTTGTACTAAACTTCCTCTGATACCACCTATAACGCCCCGACCCCAGTTACCCAGATTCAGTGCATTATTACATAAAATTGGCATGATCATAAGGAAATAATGTCTCTAAAGAACGATCCATTTAGTATTATTGGAAACAAGATTCATATATAAGTTCAACTTTACAACTTGAAAATGAATACAACACAAATTTATTCCATTGGAAACATCCAAGACTCCTAAATAATGCATGAAAGTCACTCATAACTAACTTCTTCATATCCTAGGAAAATGAAACATAAGAAAGGGGTGATCTCAAATGCTCAGTAAGGGTAAGCAATATAGTGGAATATAACATAAATATTAAGCATGGTGAATAATTGAAACCACATGCCTTTACCAATAATAAACATAAATACTTTTATTGAAGGAATATGAGGTGAGTAAATAATTCCATAATAAAACATAATCATTGGTATTCTACATGTCGAATGACCACATAAACCATCAATATTATTTTCATAATGAGGAAATGTATAATGCCAGACATTCTGAAACATTTTGTCAAGGCCTCGACCAAGATGTATAAAAGTGATTAAGGCCTCGGCTAAAACCATATATCAAATTTGGAAAGGGCCTCGGCCAATTCCACATTTAGTTGTCTCATGATACCTACCGATGCATCGAGGAGCTATAGTGGGCTCCAACCGTCACTTGGTAATTCCAATACATTCCTCATATGAAAAGGTTTAAACATGTCATAAACATTCATATTAAAACTAGCATAAAAAATGTCAGTAAATTAACTATAATCCATGAATGGTATAAGAATAGAACATCCACAGTCAAACATATCACAAAACCTTCAATACAATATGGAAGTTTTGTATCATAATAAATCAACTTCGAATAAACATAAAATCCATTAAAGGATGTTAACATAGATGAAATCAAAACTATTAGAGAGAAATATCTCTTTTTTTGAAATAATTTAAAATTCACATAATTATAAAATTAAACATTTACTTTGAAAATATCTTTATAAGATTGTAAGGGAAGCTTCAAAGATTTTATAATTGTGTAAAATATCAGCACTCTCCGTATAAGTTAAAAAAACATTCTTATCTTAATTCTGTCGAAAAGGTTAAAAAGGAACTTATTTGGAAAACGACAGAAAGATTCCTTTATAAAATTCTTATAAAAAGTCAAGTAAGGGTATAAATGACTTTAACCCATAGTATTTAAAATAGTAAGAATGATTTGAAATACATTTTTAAGAAACAAGGATGTGAATGATAAAGAGGTCCCCGTAGATAATTACGTATAAACAACCTCGTATAATGAAGAGATTTTGAAATAATCCTTTACCTTGTACTTTTCCTTGGTATAGGGTAGGTTAAACTCTTTTATAATAGTTAAATCATTGTTATTAAATTATACAAGAATCATATACCTAAATATGATATCATATATGATCTTTTAATATTTCTTTGTTAATAATATTTTAGTATTATCGTCATTTCGGGTGTTCACATACTCGTTTTCTTTTATAGGTTTTTTTATATAAGCCATGTTTGTTATCAATATGTTGTATCATATTTATATCTAGAATGACATAAAGTCCTCAAACATTATTTTTAATCATCAAATGAAAATTAGTCTTGAATGGATAGGATGGGGAATGAATCTTATCGCGTTCGTGGAGACGGTAGTCCGTACGTATGCACGAGCGAAAATATCATTCTTTTGATATTAAAATAATATATAATTGGATGGTGTATCATATATAAAGATTCATTATCATGTTATATTTTTTGTTTACATGAATTACACATCATTATTATAACCATATAAATAATAATGTATTGAATAACAATTACCCCACGACGTGGAGACGGTAAGCCGTACGTACGTACATATGGTGACATGTTATCTAGGGGATTGATAGAATACTGAATATGGTTGTACCATATTTATAATAACATCAAAGAATATAGAAGATACTGGATTTATTATTTTATAATGGAAATAACAAAGAAAGAAGAAGTGGAAGAAGAAAGGCACTTGAAAGAGGGTGGTGAAAACATTACCTCTTCTTCGGGTTCTTCCTTTTGATTTGATCAAAAGGGCTCCTTAAGTTGTATTTCTGACTAAACGAAGGACTTTAGGATTAAGTGAGGGAAGTTGAGAGGATATTCGGGAAGGGTTTGGCTGAACCAAAAGGCTTTGAAGGTATGAATTTGAGATAAGGGGGAGTGCCCTTTTATAAGAGGGGTGATGGACACCTTAGGAAAAACTTAAAATATTATTTTATAATAAAATAATATTCTTTTTATAATGGATCCAAAGTGCCTTATTTCGAGTATAATGTGGAGATGGGTCGAAATAATTTAAACCAATAAATTTTAGACAGGTTCGGGTCACTATATTAACCTTATCATTTATATTTAACTCATAGTTAAGTAGTTTGACATTTACCCTGTCTCTTTGTATTTTTATATTATATGGTTAATAAACTTACTATATACATCCAAGAGAACCCCAAGTGGTTCATTAATGATACACATATAATTAAATTAGTTCTTTGGCCGAACATTATATTTTTTGGAATATAATATCAATTAATAATATAATATTTGTTTTAATACTCCTTTATGTCAATTTTGACACTATTTAATAATTGATGTTTGTTAAAGTTCTAACAACTTTATTAATTCAAACTAAATTCATTTAACCAATCTTAACATTTCATATTAACCTATAAAATTAGTGGAATTCATAAAAAGTCTCAAATTACATTTATTTGGATATTTATGAAATCAATTATTTTAATATTTCATTAATTATGTAATTACTACATCACCATTGTGTCATAAATAAATTAAATTATTTATTGTCTATAAATTATAAATAAACTACCATTATTTAGGAAATATTTTTATCTTTTTAATGAATATTTATAATCTAATTTTTCTTATGTATAACCCTATATTAAAAATTTTGTAGTTATTAAACTTTGATTTTAACTCTTTTAACTATTCTTTGAATTAAATAATAATAAATGTCCTAATCTAATCCAATTGGACCAAAGAGGTTCATATTTTATTCCTAAGTTTGTTTTTGTTCGAATTATATTTAGCTAATAGAATTAGGACATGTGTTAGGGTAATAATAATATCGGTTTTACCCTTAATTACCATATTTACTTTTAACCGTGTTAAATAAATGTAAAAAGTAACTATTCACCAAAAATTATTTTTATCTTATTGAACCACATTTTAATCCTTTATATTAACCTTATCTCTTGGATTTTTGAAATTACACTCACAGAAGAGGTAAAATTATGTTTTATGTGGATTTTCAAATTCTCCTAGGAGGTGGGTAAAAGACGGAGAAAAGTTAAATAAAATTTTATATATCTAAAATTATTCAAAACTAACTCTAATGAATTACAATGAACTTATATATGTAGTATGTATCTATTTTGACCTTAATTAAATTTAAATAAAATATAAAATTATTTAAATAAAAATTCGATTTGGAACTATAACTCAGTGTTTTTTCACTATTCAACAAAAATTTAATGTTTTCAGAAAAATACCAAAAATTCACCCTAAGCTTATTTCGATATTCCGAATCCAAAAATGAAGTCCATTTTGAAAGATAAAATTTATAAAATTTCAAAAAGTGGGTATTACTATACATAACGGCTAGTTTGATTGGTTGTGGTGTGTGTTAGAACTCGAAGTTGCGTACAACACACAGTACTATATTATTCAAAGAGAAGCGTACCATGGAAGCTTGGGGTGTTACAATATTGTTTGCAAGCTTATCTTAAATGACTAAATTAACGATGATCATTTGATGATCATACCATTAACAGGATATCTAATTTTTAATACTACAACCTTATTTATATCATAAAAATATATTTATCCTTTAATACCATATTTATATCCAACGTTTTCTATAAAATTTAAGGAAAAAAAACATGTTACTTTGGGGAAAAGGTAGTCCACAAAACACATAAAAATGATTTTGTTTTTATTACTGGATAGGGTACATGAATAAATAATGATAATAACCTTAATATAGTAACATTAAAGTATATAAATGATAATAATATCATTACATTAGTGTGAATATAATAAATATTAAAGATGATAATTAAGAAGAAAAACGAAGTAGTTGATAATACTCTTGTCGGGACTTAAATTTTCCTTAGATGTCACCCTAAAAATGAGGGATTCTGATAACTAATGTTGGATAGAAGCTTTTGAATTTCAAAGAGGGTTCTAGGAAGATAAAATTGGAAGAGTTTCATGGATAAATTTTAATTATAAGAGTGTCATTAAAACTAAGAGATGTTACACTTTTATAAGTGAAGGGAATAATAGTTTTGGGAGTAACCCTTACATTTTCAATAATTTATGGTTATTATTCCTGTCAAAATGAAAAAAATGAAAAAATCAAAGAGTAAAATGAGTTTGGATCCAAATTAACCTAGAAAATCATTTTTAGAAAAATTTGACTGTTTTAAGGATTTTTGTTTGAACTTTTCATTTCTTACCTGAATTAACTTTTATCACGGTAATTAATTTAAAACATAAAAAATTAATTTTTTTTGACACAGATTAAGATTATAAAAATTTAAATAATTTGATACTTGTAAATAAAATTTATAATTTTTTTATCAAATAAAATTTTTAATGGTGTGAAAGCATAATTTTAAAATAAATAAAATTAATCATTTTGAATATTTTTTAGAGAAATAAGATTTTTAAGCTTTAAGTCTATATATAAGATTAAATTATCTTAGATACTGATTTAAAAGAAATAAATTTATTTATTATAAAAAAGGTTAGGAATATATCAAGGTTATACAAAACAGAATCTCCCTTGAAAATAATTTATTTAAAGAAAAGGTAAAAAATATTTTTTAATAAAGTAACATTTTAATTATTTTTAAAAATGTTGTACATAGGGTTTATAAGTTTAAATAATATATAAAATTGAATATTATTATTCCTTAACATAAAATTTGATAACTTAAATGAGTTTTTAAAATTATCAGTCATTATTATATATCAATAAAGGCATATACAATATTAGCCACATGAAAACTAGATTTTATAAATAAAACCGACATTTTCATAAAAAGCCAAAAAATTTATAATAAGCTAATTTTAAGGTTATGAATTAGAAAATGAACATAGTTTTTTTCAAATTAAATTTATTGAATTAATATATTAAATAAATTAATTAATAAAGATTATGTAAACAGTGTATTACATGATAGTTTAGGATATGGTGTTTACCTACTACAGTAGAGCCTCAGGTGTTACATTCCCCCCCAAATAAATTCAACCTCAAAATTGGGGTATATTTAATCTAATGAAAAAATGTGGATAATAATTCCATATAAAATCTATAGTCTCTTAGGTTTCCTCTTCTAGTTTTTGATTTCTCAAAATCTCATTCAACAATTGTGTTTTCCAATTCCTCAATACCTTCTCTCTTTTTTCAATAATCATGAATGGATCCCCTTTATAGAAAAAACAGGGCACCAACTCTATTCCCATATATGTGAGGACATGTATTTGATCCAATATGTATTTACTCAATAATGAAACATGTACTATTTCATGTACTTTAGAAAGGTTGGGTGACACATCCAATTAGTATGTTATAGCCCTAATTATCTCAAGTATTTCAAGAGAACCAATTTATATGGGGCATAACTTCTTGTTTTTACCAAATCTTACAACTCCATAACTTGGGGAAGCCTTTAAGGGTTCATGTTCTGCAAAATGATATTCCAATTCATTACATAAATTCTCAATATATATCTTTTTTCTAATATTTTCTTCTTTAATATTTTCCATAATAGTCTAAAATTAAATAGCCATCTCATTCACAAGATCTAGGATAACTAACTTCCATTCTCCAATTTCATCCTAATAGGTTTGAGTATGAAACCTCTTAAAATAAATTTTTTTTATGGTTCTATATAGATTATAAAATGGATGAAAATATTGTATGAAAATTTCACCAAATGAAGATACTTATCCCATATACCCTGAAATTTAAGATAATATGCTCTCAATATATCTTCTCAAGTCTCGATAAACCATTCAGACTACCCATTAGTCTAGGGATTATATGATATGCTTAAATAAATTTCAATGATGAGATCCCTTTAAAGACTCTTCAATAATTTTTATGTGAATCGAGGGTCATGATCAGATACGATTTACAGAGGTTCTCCATGAAGCCATATGTTTTCACTGATATAAATATGGGATAGGTTCTCAAGGGGTATATATTCTCTTATCACTATGAAGTGAGAAGACATAGTAAGTAAATCATAAATGAACCATTAAACATTTTTATTCATTAGATTATTTTTTTAGTATTGTATAAAAGCCCATTTTAATTTTATCCCACTTCTATATAGGTTTAAGAAGAGGTTTCATGACCCCCTTTAGATTTTTTCATTTATCCTTTACCCTCTAGCATACTAAGCATCTGGACACATAGTCCACAAATTCCTAGTTCATTCCATCCAAATAGAAACTTATCTTAAGAACCTAAACATAATTTTTATACCTTACAGTATTGATAAATATGATCTATCTTATTTATAAGGCCCCGACCTTAAAGATTACTTACTCTTGAGTTATTTCAATAATACACATTGAGGATCTTTTCGGGTTTAGAGTTTTAGAGAATTAAGAAATAAATATTACATCTCAAAAGGTCATAAAGTATAAACTTCTAATCAGTTTCCATTTTATCAGAAAATAAAAACTCTTGAACAAAATAGTCATGTCTAGTTCCATGTTTTAGACAGTATGACATTTCCTTGATCCCATCCTAGACCCTATTTTATATTATGTCCTGTGAAAAACATTTCAAAAACTAGGGATGAGTATAAAAAGCTCAGTAAGGGATACAAAAAGAAAGAAAACATTAAAACATCAATATATACATAACATAAGCCTTTTAACATACCTCATGAAATCATAAGATTTTTTAAATACACATAGAAATCATAAAACATAAAGGTACCTAGATGCATTCATAACATGCTTACATAGGGAGTAACCCTCATGGTTACGTTTGGAATACCCATCACAGTATATTCCCACAATCTCTTCGTAGAAACCTTAGAATTTAACTCCTTTTCATTACCCAATGCATTGGAGAGCTATCTCTACTCACCCACCCTTAGTTTATCACAGAACCACCCAACTTCATAAACAATGCCCAAGAACCATAACATAATCGTATCACATAAAACATGCATAAAGGAAACATTACATTTCCACAATTAAATCACAAGATATCAATACAAAACATTGATATGATCAAAACATTATCAAAAAAAATTTCAATAACAAAATAAAATAAAAGTAAAACATGGTATTTATTTTTATTTTAAATAATTTTATGGCTTCTATAGGAAGCCGAAACTCAAATAATGGTCACAGCGGCGGAGAAGTCGTTGTCACCGTACACGTAAGACAAAAAAAATTATTTTGTCATTTAGTAAAAAGATTCGTGTAAAAATATTCCCTTTGAATGAAATTGAAATTCAAAAGGGTTTATTATACAACTAATAAAAGAAGGTCATATATAAATTGAAGTATGCCTCAACGAATGGGGATTGAGACGAAGTCCCTTACCTCAAGTCCGACTTGTCTTGTTCGTTTATTTATATTACTGAATAATAAACTTTGTTCAATTTATAATTTCTTAACGACTTACTTTAAAGTTTATTATTCAATTCATATCACATATTATCATGTTAAAATAATTATTTAATCATGTGAGTTCATATCATACGTTTTGACGATGTTCGATACATGAGTCAAAAAAGAACTTGTTTGAAGTGAATTTTCCATGTAGTTATAAGTACATCATGTCCAGAATGGTGTTCATGATTTAAATATCATATATATCCAGTATGTACGTATTTAATAATATTCCATAATGTTTGGAGATAATAAATGAAATGCACCGTTCATGGAGACGATAGGTCGTACGTACGCATGAACACTACTTTCATTTTTTGTCATATTGATGGACTTTAAACCTAAATTAGACATATATATTATTATTATTAAATTATAATATATATTTAATATAGGTAACATAATTTAATTAATTAAATTCTTTATAAATTCCATGTTTGGAATGAACGAGTCACATCACTTGAGGGGGCGGTTGTCCGCACGTCCTCATATGAAATTATCGCATTTTCACAACATGCAAAGCATAAAGGTATGTTTTAAATATAAAATATGAAAGAATAGAGGAGAAATAAATATAATAAATATAATATATAAATATAGTTCCATAATAATGTCCACCATGAGAGGTGTTAAAAGAATATTTAACAATCATCGTTTCGTGAGGTAGTAATTCGCCACCCACAGAAATAGTATATTCTTTAAACATTAGACGGTGGTGTGTGTAAGTGTAGGTAGAATAATTATCATAAAAATATCCTAGAATATTTAGGATACTAATTTTATTATAGGATCAAATAATAAGGAGATATTGGTGAGTGAAGAAGGAAAATAAAAGAACGAAACTCGAGAGAAGATTTTACCTCTAAATCGGGTAACTCTTTTTGATTTGAGCCAAAGGCTTCCTTGGAAAGACTTTTTCCCAATGTGAGGATTATAGAAGTAAAATAGGGATGTGGAGAGATAATATGATCAGAGGTTAGACGATCCAAGGGCTTGTGAGGTGTGGGTTAGGGGGTAGAGGTGGGGGCCTTTTATAAGAGGGAGGAGGGACACTTTTGGAAAGTCTGAAAATGTTACTTTATTATGAAATGGTTTTCAGATTTTAAAGGTTCCACAATGATATATTTCGAGGATAAGGTGATAAGGGTTAGAAATCCACCCATAAAATAGGTTTTTGACAAGTTTAAATCTTATATTTTACCTAATCTTTTCATTTTATTTAAATCATACATTAATGCGGTAATCACTGCATTATCATCTTGTCATAAATAAATTAATTCATTTAATGTATAAAAATTATAAAAAAAACAATGATATAGGAAATATTTTTAGCTTTCCAATGAATTTTTATAGTCTAAGATATCATTTATGTAAACAAAATTAAAATTTTTTTACTTAGGATATACAAACCTTTGTTATATTTCTCTTCTTTTTAAAAATAATGTCATATATGTCACTATTACACCCATGTGACTCCATGGGCCCTCAAGTTCGGTAAAAATCTTCCCATGGTCAGACATAGCTCAAAAAATAGGATTTGAACACATGTTGGAGACATTTTATATTATTATTATATTATTTTATTACCCTTAAATACCTGATTACTAATTAATCACGATAATTAAAGATAATTACCGTCGTTACTATTCATAATGTCTGAAAACAAAAGAATCTTAATTAAATAATTTGGAACTTCTGATTCCAAATATGGAATCCATTTTAACCAATTCCAAACATAGAAATTGAAGTAGTTAATTTAAAAATAATTCCCGTTGTCAAAACAAATAGCGTGTTTTTAAGAAACAATATCAATCAAAATATTGACACTTGTTTATGTCCAATTTCATAGTGAAATTAATTCCAATGACCACCATTGAAGTAAACAGTAAAAATATATTCTAATTACACTTTAAAACCAATTAAAAGGAAAATCTACCTATATAATTAAATTATATGAAAAAGCAGTTTTGAAGTAAAACATAGTATTTTTCACTATTCATTAAAAATGGACATTGTTAGAAAAATACCAAAAATTAATCCAAAGTAAATTTCAATGTCCCAATTCTAAAGAAATTTATTATTTTGACAAATAAAGCTTATAAAATTTTCAAAAGTTATATTTAAAAATGTTTTTCCATCAAAAGGCAGTAAAACAATATTTTAAAAATATTAGAGTATTATATGCCCTAAGATTGGGTTTATTCTCATTTTAAGCATATAAAAAACTATCTAATTCATAAATAGACATAGATATTAAAATCAATTATTATTTACATACTTGAGATCTTACATCCTTCCCCCCTTTAGAAAAATATGTCCCTGCAACTTATTTACTTATCGAATAAGTGGGGGTATTTATCCCTCATTAAATTTTCAGGTTCCCATGTTGCCTTTTCAATCATGTGGTTTTTCCAAAAAAAACATTTACTTGATGAATCACCTTATTCTGCAACACTTCCTCCCTCTAGTCACGAATATGGACATGTTGTTCCTCATAATATATATTCTCTTCTAGCTGAACTACCTCTGGACTCATAATATGAGATGGATCTGGCATGTACTTCTTTAACATTGAAACATGAAAAAAATTACGTACCTGAGATAAACTTGGAGGTAAAGACACTCAGTATGCAACCGATCAGACTATCTCCAGAATTTCATATGGTCCAATGAACCTTGGACTCATCTTTCCTTTCTGACTAAATCACATCACACCTTTCCATGGTGAAACTTTGAGGAAGACATGATCACCTACCTCAAAAGAGAGATCCTTCCACCTATTGTCCGCATACCTTTTTTGCTTTCTCTGAGCTGTTCTCATGTGTTTTTGTATCAGTTGAACTTTTTGCCAACTCTTCTACCAATTCAGGTCCCATCATCTTCCTTTCACCCACTTCATCCCAAAAACCTGGAGTTCGACACCGCTTCCCATATAATGCCTCAAATGGTGCCATATGTATACTAGAATGAAAACTGTTATTATAAGAAAACTCAACCAATGAAAGATTTTTGTCCAAACGTCCATGAAAATCCATTGAACAAGCACGTAGCATATCCTCTAATGTCTAATTTTTTTATTCTGACTTCCCATCTGATTGAGGATGAAAAGATGTACTAAAATTTAATTCAGTACCCAATGACTTCTTAAGGCCTTTCAAAAAGTTAGAAGTGAACCTGGGTTCATGATCAGATACAATGGAGAGGGGAACTCTGTGTAACATGACAATCTCTTTAAGATACAAATGAGAAAGTTGATATAGGGAAACAATATCTCTTATATCTAGGAAATGATCAGATTTAGTCAAGCGATCAATAATAACTCAGATTGAATTATTACCTCGAGGTGTCTTCAGTAATCCCACAACAAAGTCCATAGATATATTATCCCATTTCCACTTTGGTACTGCTAAAGGCTGAAGCATCCCTTTTGGTAACTGCCTCTTTTCTTTAACCTATTGAAAAGTAAAACACTTTACATTAAAATCAGCAATATTCCTTTTCATTCCATCCCACCAGTAATACTCCCGAAGATCTCCGTACATCTTAGTACATCCAGGATGAACTGAAGATGGAGAACAATGAGCTTCACATAACAACTCTCTCTTAAACAGTGAATCACAAGGCACACATAATCTTTTCCCAAACCACAAAATACAATCATTATCAATGTTAAATTCAGGAAATGTACCCTTCTGAACCAGATCTACCATTTTCTGCAACTCAATATCTTTCTTCTACGCCTACTTAATTCTGTCTGATAGAGATAATCTCACTGACACCTGAAAAAAAAAACAGAATAACTTCTTGCACCAACAACTTCTATGCCAATGTTAATCAAATCAACAACCAAAGGATCTCATTCCAAATGTAGAATGGTTAATGAAGCATTAATTTTTTGACTCAAACCATCAACCACTTTATTTTCTTTTCCCAGATGGTAATGAATTGTACAATCGTAATCCTTGATTAATTCCATCCATATCCTCTGTCTCGTGTACAATTCTTTCTGAGTGAATATATACTTTAGAATTTTTTGATCAGTATATATTTCACACTTTACTCCATACAAATGATGCCTCCAAATTTTTAAAGTAAAAACAAAAGTAGCTAATTCCAAATCATGTGTAGGGTAATTTAACTCATGAGTTTTCAAATGATGTGAAGCATAAGCAATTACCTGATCATTCTGCATAAGGATACAACCAAGTCCTTTCAACGAAGCATCACTGTAGATAACAAACTCACCATTTCTGGAAGGTAGTGCCAATACTGGAGCATTAACCAATCATCTTTTCAATTCCTAAAAACAATAATCACATTATTTTTTCCAGATAAAATTAACACCCTTCAGAGTTAGCTTAGTAAATGGGCTGGACAACTGTGAATTTTTTTTTAACAAACCATCAGTAATATCCTGCCAAACAAAGAAAACTAAGGATAACGGTTATATTTGTAGGTCTGGGCCATTCTTCAACAACATTTGCTTTTACAGGATCAATAGTTATTCAATCTTTAGAAACAATGTGACCAAGGAAAGAAGTTTTTTACAACCAAAAATCACACTTTCTGAATTTACCATACAATTTATTTTCTTTTATGGTTTTCAAAATAATCCTTAAATGACTTTTATTCTCCTCTTTCCCTTTACAAGATACCAAAATATCATCAATGAAAAAAACCACAAACTTATCCAAGAACTCATGGAAAATTCTATTCATAAGGTCCATGAATACAGTAGGTGCATTGGTTAGCCCAAAAGGTATAACTACAAATTCATAATGGCCATATCTTGTACGAAACGTAGTCTTCGGAATAACTGTTTCCTTTACATTCAACAGATGGTACCCCGATCTCATGTAAATCATTGAAAAATACTGATTTCCCTGGATCTGATCAAACAAATCATCGATATGAGGCAAAGGATATTTGTTCATAATAGTGATGTTATTCAAGGCTCTATAATCAAAACAATGTCTCATTGAACCATCTTTCTTTTTAACAAATAAGACAGGAGCACCCCATGGTGATGTGCTAGGTCGATTGAAACCTTTCACTAATAAATCTTGCAATTGCTCCTTTAACTTTAAAAGTTCAATTTGAGCCATTTGATAAGGGGGTTTTGAAATTGGTTTAGCATCAGGAACTAGGTCAACAGTACATTCAACTTCCCGATCTGGTATTATTCCATAAAACTCATCAGGAAAAACATTAGGATACTCATTTACCACTGGCACATCATTAATCTGAACGGTTCCTTTGTTTTCAACAATATGTGCAAGGTAACATTCATTTCTATCTTTTACAAGTTTCTCATCCTCTTGATATGTTATCAACAGTAAGGGTTCATTCTTGTACACAAACTGAAAGTCTTTCTGAAAAGAAACTTCTTTATCTCTATAGTCAATCATAGCATGGTAAATAGAGAGCCAATCCATACCCAGGATAACATCAAACTCTACTAGAGGTAAAAAAATAAGGTTTTCAAGTAGGTTCTTTCCACAGATAAGGATAGAAAGATTCTTATAAATATTTTTGCCTTAACTGTAACACCCCAGGTAAATAAAGAATATGACATTTTTATATTTATCCATATTTGTGAATAAAATATTAACATTACTTTAAAGGGAATGCTATTCTTGATGGCGTACCCAATACGCGACAATGATTTCCTTTGAAATCTTACGTTGCACTCTAATAATAAAATAATATTATTTTAAATGGTAGTTAACGACTAGCTGTTGTGATGGCGGGAAAGAATATAACTAACTAAAAAATTATTATATATGTTTTTCAAATATTTTTACTCTTTACAATAAATGTTAGATGATTAAAAATGCGAATGAATCCGATTTTAAGCATAGACAGTCTAATATTCTTTAGAAGGTCGATTAACCGCCTTGTGATGGCGAACCTCTTTTAAATGCACTCTTTGACAATTTTATGTGTTATATTTGACAAAATATAATTCTTCTTTATAATAGAGACATCAAAATTTACTTTGTGTAAATTTTTTGTATTTTTCTGAAAAAGTTCAATTTTTAATGAATAGTGAAAAATGTTGTATTTTAATTCAAAATCTCTTTTTAATCTAATTTATTTATATTATTAGATTATCTTTTTAATTGGTTTTAAAGTGTAAATAGAATATATTTTTACCATTTAATCTAATGGTGGTCATTTTAATTAATATCACTTTAAGATTGGACATAAACGAGTGTCAATCTTTTGAAAGGTATTGTTTCATAAAAACACGCTATTTGTTTTAACAGCAGGATTTAATTATAAAATTAATTAATGAAACTTCTATGTTATGAATTTGGTAAAATAGACATAATTTTTGAATTTGGAATATCAAATATAGCTTAGGGTGAATTTTTGGTATTTTTCTGAAAAACAACAATTTTTGATGAATAGTGAAACCACAAAGTGGTGGTTACAAAATTTGATTTTTCGTTTAAATGGGACTTTACCACTTCTGTGATTTGAATTTCAAAAATCCAATTTAAATGATTTTAATTGTTAAGTAAAATGTGGTTCAATGGAATGAAAATAATTTTTGAAGAAAAGTAACTTTTAAGTTTTATTAATCGCGATTAAAGGTAATTAGTGTGATTTAAGGTAAAAATTATATTATAATAAAATGAAAATATATTGAAACATGTCCTAACCCTGTTGGATGAGTTATGGACGACCAAAACAACCCATGGGTCGATTTTTGGTACCCCATGGAGCCACTTGGGTTTGATAATGACATTTATGCCTTTTATTTAAAGTTAAAATAAAAATGCCACAAACATGATTTGTTTTAACTAAAACAACTTTTAAATGTGGTAATACAAGTCATCATTTTGACTATAAATAGTCATTTGAAAGCGAAAAATATTTCCTACATCATAGTATGTTTTTTATAATTTTTATACCCTAAATAAATTAAATTCTTTATGACATCATGATGATGCAGCGATGACCTCATTATTTAACGATTTAAATAAAATGGAAAGATAATGAAACATATAGGACCTACACATGTCAAGAACCTATTGGATGGGTGGATTTCGAACCCTTATCACCTTATCCTAGAAACACATCAATGTGGGACCATTAAAATCCGAAAACCATTTGAAAATAAAGTAACATTTTATACTTTACCAAGAGTGCCCCTCCTCTCCTCTTATAAAAGGCCCCCACCTCTACCACCTTACCCACACCTCTCAAACCTTTTGTTCGGCCAAGCTCTGATCATTTTGTCTCTCCACATCCCTCTCCTCATCCTAGAAGCCTTAACTTAGGCAGGAAGATCTTCAAGAAACCCTTTTGGTTCAAACCAAAGAGAGTTACCCAATTTTAAGGTAACGTCTTCACTTGTGCTCTTTTGTTTTATTTTGCTTCTCCAACCCCCTAAACACTTTTTATTCATTTCTTTTGTAACAAATCCAGTATCTTAAATATACTAGGATGTTTTTATAAAAATTATTCGATCTACACTTACACACACCTTCATCTAATGGTTAAAGAACATACTGTTTCTGTGGATGGCGAATTTCTGCCTCATGAAACGATGATTGTTCAACACTCATATAACACCTTCAAAGGTGGCCATTAAGATGTCACTATGTTTATATATTATATATAATATTTTTATGTTTTACTTAATCTTCTGTATTTTTCATTTGTGGCATACCTTTATGGATTCCATTACGGGTATACGCGATATCTTCATTTTAGGAAGTGCGGACTACCGCCCCCTCAAAGTGATTTGATTCGTTAATGCCATATGTGAGATGTATAAAGGATGGATTTAAAGTTATTATATATGATGTTATACTGGAATTATAATATACCTTTATATCATTATTTTTTTCTTTCCATTAAAGTATGAGATAGAAATGAAAGTAGCGTTCATGGGTACGTACGGCTTACCGTCTCCATGAACGGTGCATTTCATTTCTTATCCTCAAATGTAATGTACTATTATAAGTACATATAATGGATATATATGATGTATGATACATCTAAAGGATGAATATAATTCTGGAATAAAAAATATACACATCTCTCATTTAGTTTTAATTCCATTAATATGACATAGAAATGAAAGTAGCGTTCATGCGTACGTACGGCTTACCGTCTCCATGAACGGTGCATTTCATTTCTTACCTCTAATTGATTAAGTAATATTATAAATACATGTATATGATGGATATATATTATATATATGATATCCAAATCAGGAATGTCATTTTGGATATAAAGAACCTTTGACCACATGAACAACATGTAATTGTAAGAAGTCCACTTTTGACTTAAGAACCAAATATCGAAAAAACAAACATTATTAACATAAATGATTACATAATGTTTATAACATGTCAATAATTGATATAAAAGGAATAATTAACTTGAAAAAGGTTCTTAAGAAAGTATAAATTAACTCAAGTTTATTATTCAGGACGTTAAAGAACGATCGAGTCAAGTCGGACCCAAGGTAAGGGATCCTACTCCTCTCTTTCTTTTTAAGTATGCCCTTTTATGTCATTCCTTTAAAGATCATATTTCTTGTTATTGGGAAGTTATTTTATATTAAACTTACTGTAATTTTTATGTTCATATGATGAGAGACCCTATTCTCTCTCATCAATCCATTTTGGAAGTTTTGAGTGGCGCCATTAGGGTGTCGATTTTACGTAAGAGATCTAATCTCTCTCTTTATTTTTAAGTACTCCCCTTTATGTCACTTCTTTTAAGCTCCTCTTTTTTATGTTGTGGGATGTTATTTTATATTAATATTTCTATAAACCTTATGTTAATATGATGAGATACCCTATTTGATCTCATCAATACATTTTGGATGTTTTAAGTGGCGTCGTTAGGCTGGCGAGTTTTCGTAAGCGATTTTTCATCTTACTTTTATTCCCGTGAGATTTATGCTACATTTGCCACAATGTCCTTTTAGTGGTGTATGTACTTTCCATTATTTTACTCATTGTGTAATATAATTTCATTTATGAGTATTTACATCAATGTTGTATTGTCCTTCTTTCACGAGGTGTATGTTTCGAAAGATACCCATGTCGGTAAGGGAACCTTTCACCCTCCTTTTTTTTAAAGACTTCTTTTGTTATGTATTTTAATTCACATACTATTATGTTGGGATATGTTCTTCTATGTGATTATTTATGTAAATTTTATGTCCAATTTATTAGACCCCCTTTATCTCTCTCATAAACCCTTTTTGTAAAATTTTATGTGACGCCGTTAGGCTGTCGAATTTTACCAAGGGAACTTCTTAACCCAATTTCGATTTCTTTGGGTTCAACATGTAGTTATTGAATATGTCATCCTTTGAATATGTGTTAATAACCTTTGATTGTTTTACACTTAATATCAACTTATATTGGGTGTATTTATATTTTTCACACATAATTATGAGATTGATTTATCTTTAATTTAAGGATACCTTCTTTATAATAGATTTCATCTCATTTTACATTTCTTTTGAGACTTCATTGTTGTCATGCACCAATTCACTCTTATGTGGTGTGAATACTGTCCTTTGACATATTATATAATTAATCCCTTTATTTTCATGATATTATAAAGTTCGGATTAAATGTTATTCCGCTATTATTTGTATTCAAGAGTCTCTCATTTTGTTAAAAACTCTTTAACAAAAATATCGTTTTAAATGTTTTAAAGATTTATTATTCTAAATCTTTATCTTTAATTTCCATGTTTTCAAAATGGTTTTCAGTATTTATTTATATGGACATTAATGTTTTAAAATTATAATTCTAATAAAAGCTTCAAAGTGGTATGGGACACGTTGATTCAAAAATCTCTTTTAATGATTTTTGAAAATGGATTGATTAATTCAATATCTTGGAATTACTTATTTTGATTGAAAATGAAATGTTGTTATTGAAATGTTTATATTTTCAATATTTTAAGTGTAATGATGGTACTTGGATATTTTACGGGTGGTTAGATGATAAACCATATGACGGGTGGTGCCGTGAATACCAGGACGGGTGGTTACGTTATAACCTCCAATGCATTGGGTATGGAAGTCGGCCATATGGATATTCCATTAAGTATGTATGGAAGTTGGCCGAATGGCTATTCCATTAAGTGATATGTGTGTAAGTCGACCTTATGTTTATTCCAATTAAGTATGTTTATGTACCAAGTTACCTTTATATGTTATGTGATCTTTATATGGGTTTTATGGTAATCTTTTGGTTACAGAAGGGTAAGTAATGAACTTTTATTCAGTGAAGAGTTTTTACTACTTAGAAAAGGTGAAAAGTATTACTTTGATAAAGTATACATGGTTTACTTGTTGTTTTAAAAAACTAACAGTTTTCATTCTTTGTGCATCCCTTACTGAGCTTTTTATGCTCATCCCAAGTTTTTGAAATGTTTTTCATAGGACTTAATGTGGAATAGGGTCAAGGATGGGATCAAGGGAAAGTCATGCAACCTAAAACACGGAACTGGACATGTTTCTTTTTAAGAGTTTTTATTTTATGGAAACTTAGTAAAAGTTTCTACTTTTTAATCTTTTGAGATGTAATAGTTTTGTCCTAATTCTCTAAAACTCCAAACCTAAAAAGATCCTCAATGTGAATTATTCATTTAATTCAATATTAAGTAAGGTTTAAGGCCGGGGCCTTATGGTTGGTATCAGAGGTTGGTTTAGATAAATTTAGAGGTTAGGGTATTCTTTAAGCATAAGTGACATGACCATAATGGTTAGGATTTCATAAACAGTCCTAGTTTTAGATAAAGTGAATGAGTAAGTATATCTTAGTGTTTATCTTCCTCTTTAGTACATGATGGTTTTGTTGATATACTCACACTGACCTTTTTGGTTTTAGTAAATGGCTGGATCTAGCAGGCACCAAAGTAATGGTGGATGTGAAGGAAACTGTTACAGTTTTTTGAGCGAGCAACTGAATGATATGGGAGCTGTAATGAGAACTCTTGTGTTTATCCTCAACCAACTATCTGGAGTCATGATTGACCACCTAAACCTTGGTGATTTCTATAAGGCATCATATATGCGAGAAACAAATCCCTATGGAACTACAGGCAATAATCATAAAGTTAAGTGTGTTCAAAAACCTATGTGTCATAGATGTGGAAAGAAACACCTAGGAAAATGTTTCAAAGGGACATAAATATTCTATAGGTGTGGAAATGAAGGTCATAAATCAAGAACCTGCCATGGAAAAAGGAAGCATCCAGTTGACTCGAGGAAAGGGAAAGAAGTTCTTTCTGAGGGATCAGTTGAATGTTTTAAATTTGGTGTGCATGGTCATTATGCAAACACATGTCCTATGAAGAAGTTTCATGAATGGGATCACCACGATCATACAAATACTCATTTACCAATACCTAATTCCATTCCGACTGAGGATGAAGAAACTGACAATGACCAATCAAAGGTATGGATTATTTCTTAACTTTTGTTTTCTATTTTGGAATCTTAGGATATGATTCATGATTTTGTTTGTAGGAAATAAGTATTTCAGAATAAGTTGGAAAGGAATGGTTAATGGATCATGAAGAATGTTGAATGAGTAAGAAGTCAACATATAAGGGCTTCAAGAGTTATGGTGAAATTATTAAGAGTATTAAGTGTCTTTTGATGATGGGGTACATTAGAAGACTTTTTATCGTATGTGTAACACTGATGTTTGATATATGAAAATTTTATTCAATGAATAGTAATCTGTTCTTTTGTGGACATAGTTATAAAGAACCATTTGGGTTTATATGATCCTAACTTTCGAGGTAATTATGGGTTACTATATGTAATGATGGAAAGTGAAAGTCATGAGATAAAATTGTGGTAAAATTACATTATGGTTATTTTTGAAGATTTTATCTCGTTATTGGGGAATATTTTAAGAATTATGTAGTTTTGGAAAAAGGACAACACGCAGACCGTGTGACACCCCGTCGCGTTGGACAAGGTTGCGGGAATCGAACCCACAACCAAAGTGCAATGGGTATTTATCGCCGACCACTGGACTACGTGAAGTCCCTGGTTAATTTGACTAATTCTTTTTAGTTAAATGATTTCATGAATTAAGTTTATGTTGATTTTGGGATATCTATGGAAATTTATTAACTTATCACGGAGGATATGTGATTAGGTTAATTACTTTTCAATGCGAGACTTTAGGAGCAAATGATGTTTTTAGAGATAAATGTTATGACTTAACTTGGAAGACTATGTGACTAAATCCTTCAAATATTTAGGTTTCAATCTTAGTTTGGTTTAATTTGAAGAATTTTATGGAAATATTGTTTATCGAATGGTCCTAGTTGAACTTTGGGTTTTGTTGGACAAATTTTGGAGATTAAGAATAGATTTTCTTTTTATAATGGGTTATCCTTTTCTGGATTATCTGATCTTGTACTAACCTTTTTGGTTTTGGTTTTGGATAAAGTCTAAAGACATTGGAAGTATATAGTTCTCTTTTTTGGATTAGGTGATTCTATAGAAGTTGATTATAGTACTCTTAATGTGAACAATTCTTCCTAAATACTCATCTTTTGGAGAAAATATGAGTTTGTGTAAGGAATCTAATAAAAGTTGAAAGTCAACATGATAAGTGATTATGTTTCCTTATGAATAAATTCCTCAATAAAAATTAACTTAAAACAAAAATGTTGTCTATTAACTTTTCCTAATGGGGAATCGAATACCGTTTAACCCATCACAAGTTTGTGATTTTCTTGTGGTTAACTTTATCCTAAACATGTTTACTATCACTCTCCCTCAGAACATGACCCTATGTTTTCTCCTCTATGTCCATGTTTTCCTACATGGAATCCTAGAATGGGTTAACTTGGGTGACCTATGTACTTCACTTTCTTTACTTTAATGTGATTGTTTTATTGACACTTGTTCCGATGTGGGATTTTCAATGATGTTTCCAAGCCCAGTTTTAAAATTGCGAGGACGCAATTCCCAAAAGGGGGGAAGGATGTAACACCCCAGGTAAATAAAGAATATGACATTTTTATATTTATACATATTTATGAATAAAATATTAACATTACTTTAAAGGGAACGCTATGCTCAATGGCGTACCCAATACGCGACAATGGTTTCCTTTGAAATCTTACGTTGCACTCTAATAATAAACTAATATTATTTTAAATGGTAGTTAACGACTAGCTGTTGTGATGGCGGGAATGAATATAAGTAACTACAAAATGATTATATATGTTTGTCAAATATTTTTACTCTTTACAATAAATGTTAAAGGATTAAAAATGCGAATGAATCCAATTTTAAGCGTATATAGTCTAATATTCTTTAAAAGGTCGATTAACCGCCTTGTGATGGAGAACCACTTTTAAATCCACTTTTTGAAAATTTTATGTGTTATATTTGACAAAATAAAATTCTTCTTTATAATAGATTCATCAAAATTTACTTTTTGTAAATTTTTGGTATTTTTCCGAAAAAGTTCAATTTTTAATGAATAGTGAAAAATGTTGTATTTTAATTCAAAACCTCTATTTAATCTAATTTATTTATATGATTAGATTATATTTTTAATTGGTTTTAAAGTGTAAATAGAATATATTTTTACCATTTAATCCAATGGTGGTCATTGTAATTAATATCACTTTAAGATTGGACATAAACGAGTGTCAATCTTTTGAAAGATATTGTTTCATAAAAACACGCTATTTATTTTTACAGCGGGATATAATTATAAAATTAATTAATGAAACTTCTATGTTATGAATTTTCTAAAATATACATAATTTTTTAATTCGGAATATCAAATATATCTTAGGGTGAATTTTTGGTATTTTTCTGAAAAACATCAATTTTTGATGAATAGTGAAACCACGAAGTGGTGGTTACAAAATTTGATTTTTTGTTTAAATGGGACTTTACCACTTCTATGATTTGAATTTCAAAAATCAAATTTAAATGATTTTAATTTTTAAGTAAAATGTGGTTCAATGGAATAAAAATAATTTTTGATGAAAAGTAACTTTTAAGTTTTATTAATCGCGATTAAAGGTAATTAGTGTGATTTAAGGTAAAAATGATATTATAATAAAATGAAAATATCTTGAAACATGTCCTAACCCTATTGGATGATCTATTTCCGACCAAGAAAACCCATGGGTCGATTTTTGGTGCCCCATGGAGCCACTTGGGTTTGATAATGACATTTATGCATTTTACTTAAAGTTAAAATAAAAATGTCACAAACATGATTTGTTTTTACTAAAACAATTTTTACATGTGGTAATACAAGTCAGAATTTTGACTATAAAATATCATTGGAAATATAAAACGATTTCCTACATCATAGTATTTTTTTATAATTTTTATACCTTAAATAAATTAAATTCTTTATGACATCATGATGATGTAGCGATGACCTCATTATTTAACGATTTAAATAAAATGGAAAGATAATGACAAATATAGGACCTACACATGTCAAAAACTTATTGGATGGGTGGATTTCGAACCCTTATCACCTTATTCTCGAAACACATCAATGTGGGACCATTAAAATCCGAAAACCACTTTAAAATAAAGTAACATTTTAAACTTTACCAAGAGTGCCCCTCCTCTCCTCTTATAAAAGGCCCCCACCTTTACCACCTTACCCACACCTCTCAAACCTTTGGTTCGGCCAATCTCTGATCATTTTGTCTCTCCATATCCCTCTCCTCATCCTAGAAGCCTTAACTTAGGCAGGAATCTCTTCAAGAAACCCTTTTGGTTCAAACCAACGAGAGTTACCCAATTTTATGGTAATGTCTTCACTTGTGCTCTTTTGTTTTATTTTGCTTCTCCAACCCCCTAAACTCTTTTTATTCATTTATTTTGTAACAATTCCAGTATCTTCAATATACTAGGGTGTTTTTATAATAAGTATTCGAGCTACACTTACACACACCTTCATATTATGGTTAAAGAACATACTGTTTCTGTGGATGGCGAATTTCTGCCTCACGAAACGATGATTGTTCAACACTCATATAACACCTTCAAAGGTGGCCATTAAGATGTAACTATGTATATATATGATATATAATATTTTTATTTTTTAATTAATCTTTTGTATTTTTCATTTGTGGCATACCTTTATGGCTTCCATTATGGGTATGCGCGATATCTTCATATTAGGAAGTGCGGACTACCGCCCCCTCAAAGTGATTTGATTCGTTAATGCCATATGTGGGACATATAAAGGATGGATTTAAAGTTATTATATATGATGTTATACTAGAATTATAATATAACTTTATATAATTATTGATTTCTTTCCATTAAAGTATGAGATAGAAATGAAAGTAGCGTCCATGCGTACGTACGGCTTACCGTCTCCATGAACGGTGCATTTCATTTCTTATCCTCAAATGTAATGTACTATTATAAGTAAATATAATGGATATATATGATTTCTGATACATCTAAAGGATGAATATAATTCTGGAATTAAAAATATACACATATCTTATTTAGTTTTAATTCCATTAATATGACATAGAAATGAAAGTAGCGTTCATGCGTACGTACGGCTTACCGTCTCCATGAACGATGCATTTCATTTCTTACCTCTAAATGATTATGTAATATTATAAATACATGTATATAATGGATATATATTATATATATGATATTCAAATCAGGAATTTCATTCTGGATATAAAGAACCTTTGACCACACGAACAACATGTAATTGTAAGAAGTCCACTTTTGACTTAAGAACCAAATATCGACAAAAAAACATTATTAACATAAATGATTAAATAATGTTTATAACATGTCAATAATTGATATAAAAGGAATAATGAACTTGAAAAAGGTTCTTAATCAAGTAGAAATTAACTCAAGTTTATTATTCAGGACGTTAAAGAACGATCGAGTCAAGTCGGACCCAAGGTAAGGGATCCTACTCCTCTCTTTCTTTTTAAGTACGCCCTTTTATGTCATTCCTTTAGAGATCATATTTCTTGTTATTGGGATGTTATTTTATATTACACTTACTGTAATTTTTATGTTCATATGATGAGAGACCCTATTCTCTCTCATCAATCCATTTTGGAAGTTTTGAGTGGCGTCGTTAGGCTGCCGATTTTTCGTAAGAGATCTAACCTCTCTCTTTCTTTTTAAGTACTCCCCTTTATGTCAATTCTTTTAAGCTCCTCTTTGTTATGTTGGGGGATGTTCTTTTATATTCCTATTTATATAAAATTTATCTTAATATTATGAGATACCCTATTTGATCTCATCAATCCATTTTGGAAGTTTTAAGTGGCGTTGTAAGGCTGCCGAGTTTTCATAAGCGATTTTTCATCTCACTTTTATTCTCGTGAGATTTATGCTACATTTTTCACAATGTCCTTTGAGTGGTGTATGTACTGTCCATTATTTTACTCATTGTGTAATATAAGTTCATTTATGAGTAATTACATCAATTTTATATTGTCCTTCTTTCACGGGGTGTATGTTTCGAAAGATACCCATGTCGGGAAGGGAACCTTTCACCCTCCTTTTTTTTAAAAGACTTCTTTTGTTATGTCTTTTAATTCACATACTGTTATGTTGGGATATGTTATTCTATATCCTTATTTATGTAAATTTTATGTCCAAGTGATGAGATCCCCTTTATCTCTCTCATCAACCCTTTTTGTAAAATTTTATGTGACGCAGTTAGGCTGTCGAATTTTACCAAGGGAACTTCTTAACCCAATTTTGATTTCTTTGGGTTCAACATGTAGTTATTGAATATGTCATCCTTTGAATATGTGTGAATAACCTTTGATTGTTTTACACTTAATATCCACTTAAATTGGGTGTATTTATATTTTTCACACATAATTATGAGATTGATTTATCCTTAATTTAAGGATACCTTCTTTATAATGGATTTCATCTCATTTTACATTTCTTTTGAGACTTCATTGTTATGATGCACCAATTCACTCTTATATGGTGTGCATACTGTCCTTTGAAATATTATATCATGAATCCCTTTATTCTCATGATATTATAAAGTTCGGATTAAATGTTATTCTGCTATTATTTGTATTCAAGAGTCTCTCATTTTGTTAAAAACTATTTAACAAAAATATCGTTTTAAATATTTTAAAGATTTATTATTCTAATTATTTATCTTTAATGTACATGCTTTCAAAATGGTTTTCATTATTTATTTATATGGACATTAATGTTTTAAAATTATAATTTCAATAAAATCTTCAAAGTGGTATGGGACACTTTGATTCAAAAATCTATTTTAATGATTTTTGAAAATGGATTGATTAATTCAATATCTTGGAATTACTTATTTTGATTGAAAATGAAATGTTGTTATTGAAATGTTTATATTTTCAATATTTTATGTGTAATGATGGTACTTGGACATTTTACGGGTGGTTACGTGATAAACCATGTGACGGGTGGTGCCGTGAATACCAGGACGGGTGGTTACGTTATAACCTCCAATGCATTGGGTATGGAAGTCGGCCATATGGATATTCCATTAAGTATGTATGGAAGTTGGCCGAATGGCTATTACATTAAGTGATATGTGTGGAAGTTGACCTTATGGTTATTCCACTTAATTATGTTTATGTCCCAAGTTACCTTTATATGTTATGTGATCTTTATATGGGTTTTATGGTAATCTTTTGGTTACAGAAGGGTAAGTAATGAACTTTTATTCAGTGAAGAGTTTTTACTACATCAAAAAGGTGAAAAGTATTACTTTGATAAAGTATACATGGTTTACTTGTTGTTTTGAAAAACTAACAGTTTTCATTCTTTGTGTATCCCTTACTGAGCTTTTTATGCTCATCCCATGTTTTTGAAATGTTTTTCACAAGACTTAACGTGGAATAGGGTTAAGGATGGGATCAAGGGAAAGTCATGCAACCTAAAACATGGAACTGGACATGTTTCTTTTTCAGAGTTTTTATTTTATGGAAAATTAGTAAAATTTTCTACTTTGTAATCTTTTGAGATGTAATAGTTTTGTCCTAATTCTATAAAACTCCAAACCTGAAAAGATCCTTAATGTGAATTATTCATTTAATTAAATATTAAGTAAGGTTTAAGGCCAGGGCCTTATATTAACATTTCCCACAGGTGTTTTTTCCACAAGTCCATGAGTCATTACTTGAGATGGAATTCCCAATTTACTAGAAAATGTTTTAGAGATGAAAGAATGTGTAGACCCTGAATCAAACAACACATTGGCACAATCTAAAAAAACAAACAATGTAACTGATACCACTTCATTTGATGGACCACCATCTACTGAAGCAGTTCCAAAGGATTTCACCATACCTTTCTTCTTGTAGTCTGATTGCTTCCCATTATTCGAGCTCTTTGTCAGACCCTCGTTTGAATAATGACCCATATCATTGCACTTGAAACATTTCACTAACTATAAATAATTTTTTTTTACAATTACCCTGATCTTTTCCAGTGCAATCACGAGCCTTATGTCCCATCTTACCACATCGGAAGCACTTTCCAGAATTCAAAAGACCTTCCCCAGCGTGCTTTTTACCACATTTATCACAAATTGAAAACTTAGTTTTCTTACCATTAAACCTTTTTGAAGGATTATTCCCTCTCTCCTGCCACCTCGGTCTCTTCTTCTATTGGTTGTCATAGAACACTTGATCATCAACAAACTCTATTTCCACCTTCTCAACACATCGAACATGCTTTTCATAACCTTTTAACTCACGAGAAGCTAATAAATTTCGATATTTTTGGTTTAATCTTAAGTAATAACGATTGATTTTACTATCAAGGTCTTAGATAAAATTTGGAGCATACCTTTCCAATCGAGTGAACTTTTCTTCATAAGCATCCACTCAGTCATCCTCTTGCCTCAATTACAATAATTTTTTTTCCATCCTAAGTCGAACAACCTTAGAGAATTATTTCTCAAGAAACAAACCTTTGAATTCATCCCAGTCTAGAGCATCAATCCCATCAGAATCCCTGATATTTTTAACCATCAACCACCACTGATCGGCTTCACCCTCCAAACGGTAAACAACAAGACTAACCTTATGATTCTGTGAACACCCCATTACATCGAAAATCTTCTCCAGTGCTTTAATCCACCATTTAGCTAGCAAATGGTCATATGATCCTCTAAATGACGGGGGATGTCACCTCATGAAATTTTCCACCACTGACATGTTCCTCTGCGGTTGATCTGGATGATCTCGGGCATAGATACTACGACCATTTATCGCTTGAGTCAACTGCACCATTACTGCAAAAAACTGTTCAGTTCTAATTCTGACTATCTAAGGATGCTGATTTGGAAGGTCATTTCCTTCTGTATGCCTTCCTAGCACTGCTTCCCTATTTCCTCTGTGGAAAACCATTATGAACAAACATGTCTTGGATGAAGAAACATGGTAATCATCAAATTTTATATCATTTCAATTTAACCATAATGTGTAAAAATTATATTTTTGGATAATCATTTAATAGAATTCTAACTCTTAAAGTTATCTAAACCTCCCTTTGATACCAAATAGAAGGCGCCGGCCTTAAACATTACTTAATATTGAGTTATTTCAAGAATACACATTGAGGATCTTTTAAGATTTAGAGTTTTAGAGAATTAGGACATAACTATTACATCTCAAAAGATTATAAAGTAAACACTTCTAAACTATTTCCATTTTTTCAAAAAATAAAAACTCTTGAACAAAAGATTCATGTCTAGTTCCATGTTTTAGACAGCATGACATTTCCTTGATCCCATCCCTGACCCTATTCCACTTTATGTCCTATGGAAAACATTTCAAATACTTGGGATGAGCATAAAAAGCTCAGTAAGGGATACAAAAATAAAGAAAACATTAGATAATCAATATATACATAACATAAGCCTTTTAACATACCTCATGAAACCATATGATTTGTGAAATACACATATAAATCATGAAACATAAAGGTAACTTGAGGCATTCATAACATTCTTACGTAGAGAGTAACCCTCATGGTTACGTTTGGAATACCCATCATAGTATATTCCCTCAATATCTTCGGAGAAACCTTAGCGTTTAACTCCTTCACATTACCCAATGCATTAGAGAGCTATCTCAGGTCACTCGCCCTTAGTTTATCATGGATCCACCTGACTTCATAATCAGTGCCCAAGAACCATAACATAATCGTATCACAAAAAACATGCCTAAAGGAAACATAACATTTCCACATTTCAATCAGAAGATATAAATACAACACATTGATATAATCAAAACATTATCAAAACCATTTTCAATACCAAAATAAAATAAAAGTAAAACATGGTATTTATTTTTTGTTTAAAAAATGTTATGGCTTGTAGAGGAAGCCGAAACTCAAATAATGGTCATGGCGGCGGAGAAGTCGTTGTCGCCGCATACATAATACAAAAAAAACATTACTTTTGTCATTTAGTAAGATGTTTCATGTAATAAGATTACTTTTTAATGAAATTATAAGTCAAAAGGGTTTATTATACAACTAATAAAATAAGGTTGTATATAAATTGAAGTATGCCTCAATGAATGGAGATTGAGACGAAGTCCCTTACCTCATGTCCGACTTGTCTCGTTCATTTCCTTATATTCTTGAAAAATAAACTTTGTTCAATTTATAATTTCTTAACAAATTCCATTAAATTTTATTATTCAATTCATATCACATATTATCATGTTATAATAATTAGTTAATTATGTGAGTTCATATCATACGTTTTGTCGATGTTCGGTACATGAGTCAACAATGAACTTCTTTGAAAAGAATTATCCATTTAGTTATAAGTAAATCATCTCCGGAATAGTGTTCATGATATAAATATCATATATATCTAGT
This sequence comes from Viscum album, assembly GCA_963277665.1. Classification (NCBI taxonomy): domain Eukaryota; kingdom Viridiplantae; phylum Streptophyta; class Magnoliopsida; order Santalales; family Viscaceae; genus Viscum; species Viscum album. The sequence goes on from OY728157.1 coordinate 1,784,378,430, forward strand.
ATATATGTATTTAATAATATTCCATAATGTTTTTAGATAATAAATAAAATGTACCGTTCAAGGAGACGGTAGGTCGTACATATGCATGAACGCTACTTTCATTTTTTGTCATATTGATGGACTTTAAAACTAAATTAGAAATAGATATATTATAATTAAAGTATAATATATATGTAATATAGGTAACATAATTTCATTTATTACATTATTTATAAATTCCATGTTTGGCATGAACGAGTCACATCACTTGAGGGGGCGGTTGTCCACACTTCCTCATATGAAATTATCGCATTTTCACAACATGCAAAGCATAATGGTATGTTTTAAAAATAAAACACAGAAGCATAGAGAGGAAATAAATATAATATATATCATATATAAATATAGTTCCATCATAATGGCCACCATGAGAAGTATTAAAATAAGATTGAATAATCATCGTTTCGTGAGGTAGTAATTTGCCACCCACAGAAACAGTATGTTCTTTAACCATTAGACGGGGGTTTGTATAAGTGTAGGTAAAATCCTTATCATAAAAAATCCTAGTATATTGAGGATACTGGAGTTATTATGTGATCAAATAATAAGGAGATAGTGGTGAGTGAAGAAGGAAAATAAAAGAATGAAACAAGAGAGAAGACATTACCTCTAAATCGGGGAATTCTTTTCGATTTGAACCAAAGGCTCCCTTGGAAAGACTTATGCCCAAAGTGAGGCTTCTAGGAGTAAGAGAGGGATGTGTAGAAATAATATGAGCTGAGGTTAGATGATCCATGGGCTTGAGGGGTTTGGGTAAGGGGGTAGAGGTTAGGGTCTCTTATAAGAGGGAGGAGGGTCACTTTTGCAAAGTCTTGAAACGGTACTTTATTATAAAATGGTTTTCGGATTTTAAAGGTCCCACAATAATATATTTCAAGGATAAGGTGATAAGTTTTTGAAATACACCCATCCAATAGTTTTATGATAAGTTTAAGTCTTAGATTTTACCTTATCTTTTCATTTTATTTAAATTGTTCATTAATGAGGTAATCACTACATTATCATGGTGTTATAAATAAATGAATTTATTTAATATCTAAAAATTATAAAAAAATACCATGATGTAGGAAATATTTTTATCTTTCCAATGACTATTTATAGTCTATGAGATAATTTATTTAAACAAAATTAAAATTGTTTTACTTAGGATATACAAACCTTTGTTATATTTCTCTTCTTTTTAAAAATAATGGCATATATGTCATTATTACACCCATGTGACTCCATGGGCCCTCAGTTTCACTAAAAATCTTCACATGGTCAGCCATGACTCAGAAAAGAGGATTTGGACACATTTTGGGGTCATTTTATATTATTATAAAATTATTTTATTACCCTTAACTACCTGATTACTAATTAATCAGGACAATTAAAGATAATTATCGTCGTTACTATTCATAATGTAAAAAAACAAAAGAGTCTTAATTACATAATTTGGACCTTCTGATTCTAAATATGGAATCCATTTTACCCAATTCCAAACATATAAACTTCATTAATTAATTTAAAAATAATTCTCATTGTCAAAACAAATAGTGTTTTTAAGAAACAATATCTATCAAAAGATTGACACTTGTTTATGTCCAATTTTAAAGTGAAATTAATTACAATGACCAAAATTTAATTAAATGGTAAAAATATATTCTAATTAAACTTTAAAACCAATTAAAAGTACAATTTAACTGTATAATTAAATTATATGAAAGAGCAGTTTCGAAGTAAAACACATTATTTTTCACTATTCATTAAAAATGAACTTTGTGAGAAAAATACCAAAAATTTATCCAAAGTAAATTTCAATGCCCCAAATTTAAAGAAATTGTTTATTTTGAAAAATAGAGCTTATAAATTTGTCAAAATTTAGATTTAAAAATGGTTTTCCATCAAAAGGCGGTAAAACAATATTTTAAAAATATTAGAGTATTTTATGCCTAAGATTGGATTTATTCTCATTTTAAGCCTCTAAACACTATCAAATTCATAAATATACATAGATATGAATATCTATTATTCTTTACTTACTTAGTATGTTAAATTCTTCATCTAAAGAATCCCTTTACAACTCAAGTATAGACGAAACACCTAACCTCTTCCCAAACATCAATACTCCATCTCTATAGACGAAGTTACGAAATTTCCCATAATTCAATACTTTAACGTTACTTTGTATGTTCTAATAATCCTAATATGAATTATCTACTCTTTATAGTAAGGATAGTTTGTAAATTTTATAGATAAATAACTATGGATCCCATTTACCCGAAATCTTCATATCCATATTAATATATCTCTATATGTGGGATCCTTGTTAATCCTCATAATCATCATCAGAAATACATGGTATATCCTAATCAATGAATTGTTCACATTATTTTCATTCCTAATATTTTATTTTATCAGAAAAGTTTAGTCCTTGATTAGTTTAAACCAACTTATTTTCCTTATGTTGAGCTCTTTCTAAGAGAATATATACATCAAACTCTTATAGTCCATATATACATCTCACATCTTTCACCAGAGAGGTAGTGTGTCCCTATTTTCAAAGAAAATATTAAAATTTACTACTCAAGTTCATGATTTGGAAAGATATATTCATTAATTTTTTATAATGGTATTAACAAAAAATCACCAAATTATTTTTCTTAGGGACACAACCATGTCTATTCTTTGATGCAACACTATATATTAAAAATCATTCATCACTTTATGGTAGTGTTAATATGGGTTCATTAAACTATCTCTTATTCAGCTCTTAAAAAAAATTTCACATTCCCTTGACCATGTTTATTTAACCCCTTTATTTATGAATTTTCTAATAGGTTGTTGAATCAGGAAGAATATTAAATAAATAACTAATAATAACTTACTAAACCCATGAATCTTTTGATCTCAATTATTCTTATATATGTTGGACATTATTTTATGTCCTTTGAATTTTAAGGGTCAGTAGGTATTCAATAATTAAAGACAATATGGCCATGAAAAAAAACTTTATTAATGATAAATTAACACTTATTATACTTCCCATATAATTCAGTTTTATGAGGTTCTCTATAATTATATGTATATAACTCTTATTCTATTTATAGATCTTAGAGTATATCAGTATATCATTAATGAATACTAACACAACTTGTCACTATACTCCTTGAATACCCTATTCATCATATCCATAATGAAATAAAGTTCATCATTCAATCCAAAAGTCATTACCATAAACTCATAATGTTTATACGTTGTTTATAATGTCAAATTTGGTATATCAACCTTCTTCAACCTTAGTTGATGATAACAAGAGTGATTATTGATCTTTTAAAATTATTGATCTCATGGAAGTTGATCAAATAATTCATCAATTAATGGTAAATGGTTCTTATTTTTTTATATTTATGGTATTTATCTCTATATAATCAATGCATTTTCTTATATATCTATCCTCTATTTAAATAAATAAAATAGGGTCTCTTGATGGTGAAAAATTAGGGCATATAAATCCCTTATCACCCAACTTATGAAACTATTTCTTTAACTCTATAAAATACAACAATTTAATTCTATATTGAGTTTTAGATATAGGTTTTACATCATCAATCAGTTTAATGTAGAAATCAACTTCAAGATCTATTGTATGACTAGATATTTCTTATGGAAATCCATTAATGTATTTTCGTACCATATGTACATCCTCTATTTTCAAGATATCTTATTTATCTGTAAATATCACTTAATCTTTCTCTTTGATAAGGATTTCATTAAGTAGAGCTAATGGGGGAGGATCCTGACACAATTTAGATTTTGAAGTTTCTCCTCTAAAGACAATAGATTCTACTTCACCTTTATGAATCATAATATCCTTTTCTTGGAATAACATTTTTAAATAATACTTTGAAGTCCAATCAAAACCAATGATCATATTATATTCAACCATAAGTATGATTACCATTGTTTCAAATAGGGCATGCCGATACATTATAATTATATGTTTCTGACTAATCTTTATTATAATAAGACTCCCACTAGGTGTATTTATTAATAACTCCCTTAAAAGGGTACTAGAGAATAATATTATATTTTTGGAAAAAATAGAAGATGTAAATGAGTGTGATGATCTGGAATAAAATAAAACATTAAATAAATTTTAATCAATGATAAAAGAACCCACACTACATCATCAGGAACTTCAACATCATCTACGATAATCGAATAAGCTTAACATTTATCCATTAGAATTTCATGAGGTAAATTTCCTATATGTTTGGGGAATTGGTTCACATAATGTCCCTTATCCCTATAGTTTAAGATATGAATATTAGCAAATTAAACCTTATCAATGAATTAGTTAGATTTATGGCCTTCCACATATGTAACAGACTCTCATTACCATCCAATAATCCCAAAGGTGTTTATACCCACATTTATCACATGTGGGAAATATAATAATTCATTTCTTCCCCTTAGACACATTGTTCTTCCCATGATGCTCAACTAACCTAATCTTCTCCTTATTTCCCTTAAATAAATAGGTCCTAGAGAACTATTCTTATTTCATACTTTTTCTAGATACAATATCTTCATATGATGAAAATTTTAAAAGAGACCAACACCCATCAAAGGCTCTATATTAATCTATTAAATAAATGATCAATCTTGCTTTACACTCTATATACAACGTCTGAACCATGCATAGGTATACTTATAAAAGTATATACATACTTAGAAACGTTTTATGCCTAATTTTATATATGTTAAAAGAAATTATATTCCTTACATTCTCTATGTTAATGAGGGAAGTATTTTTATATAAAATACCTCCTTAAAAGTTTCATATTCCATGAACATTATCTTATCTTCCACTTTAATGTTTTGAATTAGTGATCACCATTGGTCAACATATCCCTTCAGATGATAAACCACTATGATTGATTTATCATTTTCACTACTTTCCAAAGTGATAAATATATTCTACAGGGACATGATACAATGTTAAACTACCAATAGATTAGTAGTTCAATTGAATGATAGAGGTTGTTGTTTCATAAAGAAGTCCAAAAAGGTACACAATTTTTTGTATCAGCATGTCACCTTATTTGGGTGATATTATTTGTCATATCATAGGTCAACTAACTTAAATGGTTGTGAACTAATTTCTATAAACTATAAATTTATTAAATTTTCTAGGGTGATTATCCCTACATTGACTATGGTTATTAATATGAATCAAACTCTTCCTATTATTTGCTATTTTTATACAATGATGAACCATAATTTTCTTATAACATTTTAATGTAAAATAAAACTCCTATTATGATTTCTAGAGTGTTCTCTATAATCATGAGGGTTTTTAATAGAACTTTCACTATCTAACTTGGTTCCTCAAAATCTATACCCCACGGTTCCCACTAAACTTTCTCTGATACAAATATAACATCACAAACTATAGAAACCGAGTGATTTTAGTTATATTACTATATTGGAAAATAATAAAAGACTTACCATAGGATTGAATAACTTAGTAGTCATGGAAGACTATACAAATACATACATTACACATGAAAATATAAGATACAACAGAAAACGTTTCCATCCACATATTAAACCTTTAATCATATCCATGAAAATTACACATAGTCCTCCTACATGTTTATTGGGTAAAGGAAAAAAAGGTGTAAAATCAAATATCAAATTAAGGAGTAGCATATAATAGAAGCTTATATAACATAGAAATTGAATAAGTGATATTTTTAGAATAAATTGATATAATGAATCCATAGTAATTTAAAATTGGGGGAATACTATATCAATGACAATAAATAAAAATATGGATAAATATAATCATTGATCTCACATTTATGGAACAAATAATGAAAGACATAAAAAAAATTATCAAAGATTTTTTCCAATACACTTTTCCTATTATGGGATTAGGGATACACCAAAACCCAACATGTTTTGTCTCATGAGACCTATCAATTAATTGAGGGGAAAAATAATTCCATGCCCCATCTATCACCTGATTATGTCTAATGGATTCCCCATAAGATCTATTACGAACCTCATCCCATTAAATGAGGAATATCTTGCTAAATAAAACATGAAAATCTATATATTGTGGAATACAGACATAAAATTCTTCCTCATTCAATAGAATAATGTGGTTTTCTAGAGAACATCGATTTATAAACATATAATCCATGGTTTATCATCAAGTAACACGTAGTTCCATTATAAAAATATATATTTGGGCGAGTGTACCTTCAATGTGTTGGGTTATCCATAGAATATGGTAATTGGTTTCAATATTTTTCATTGGTAGACGACAATGGAAATGGTATGAAAAATCATTCATCATGGTTCATTAATAGAGTGTGATAATTCCAAAGAATATGCTAGAGAGTTTCTCATTAGGTGTGTATTATTGGGAACACTCATCGTACATCAATGTAATGATTGTAAAAATTCTCATCCAAAATTGTTTAGGGTGATTACCCCTTATTTTATCTATTATATGACCACATCCACTTTCTAGTATCCAGATATGGATTAATTTTCTATAAAATTAAACACACTTTTCCTCTACCAAAACATTGGGTGGTTTTACCACCATGTAAAAGGTAAATCTTTAATAAAAGAAATATAAGATAGGGGTAAAAATATAGACTTGTAAATCCCTTAAATATCATGATTAATATGGAAAAAATTAATCCAAATAAATGTATACACAACACAAAATAAAATAGCTGGTGGTTATAACCTGAGTCCCAAAGAATGAAAATTAAGATGAAAAAATCCCACTTGTGGCTTGGGAAGTAATTCAATAATAACCTATTTAAAGAGGTGGAATAAAATTGACTTAGAAATACAATGAATAAATAAATTTTGGGATATAATAGCTCAATTATGAAGTATATACACCACATACAAGAAATTATGTGCATAATACAAAACATGTTTGAAAGAGAAGAATTTGAGACATAAAACCCTTACCTCTTATACTAACTTATATTAAAGTACATTAACCTCCTATATCATAAGAATAGTAATAATTATTACATAATTCATAACATTACACATTTCTATTTTTATTATTAATATTCATAAATATTTTTATCTCCTGATTTTTTTTCTGATTTTCAACATTGATGTTTATAGTTTTGATCATTTGTACTAGTTTCATAACAACAATGATTGTAATAATTATTCTTTTAAATTACATTATTAATAATTCATTACATTCACTATTAGAGAGGATTTATAATAATTTTTTATATTTATAATTTCTCCCATGACTATTTTAGACCTTATCCTTGATGATGAAGTCAATAATAAACATGTTTTGGTGATTTTGACGAACCCATGCTATTTCCATAATTGATGAAAAGAATATTGATATAATATCTAAAAAAACAAAAAAATCATTAGTTAAAAATTAATATGATGTCATACTATAAAGTAATTTTTTATAGTAATCCAAGATATAAATTCACTGTATCATTCAAGTAGGTGGTTAAACCGACCCAAACATGAACATACCTTGATTTAATGAAATATTATGAGGTTTTTTTGTTATAATATAATTATACCTGAATATAATGATACTAACTAGTGTTTATTAGGGTGATATACTATAATTGTATGTAATTATAAGAATAAGTAATACATATGATAATGTTACATGATTTTAATAAAATATAATTTTTTTCATGTTTATTCTAAATTATTAAATTATTGATGACTCTTTGTTCATCATATCATTAGTGGCTTATCTATTTTTCAATACCATAAACTTAACTAAAAATTATAATATTTACCCTTTAATACAGTTATTTTATCCAACCTTATATGGTGTTGAAGTAAAATAAAACATGTTTTGTCGTTGAGCCAATAGTCCGCCCAACACACAAGCAATAGGTTTATATTTATTAATGGGTGGGGTATATGAATAAATAATGATAATAGTCTTAATATATTAACATTATAGTATATAAATTATACTAAAAATTGTATTTTTATATCTAGAATAAATTTTCCAAATAAAATTAAGAATAGAAACTAGGTATTTGATAATACTCACCTCAAGGACATGAGTTTTTTCGTTCGAAGTCTCCTACTAAAAGAGGGGCTTATGCTATATAATGGTGACCATAATATTTTAAAAATGGGAGGGAGTTAGAGGAATATAAAATTGGATGTTTTTCAAGGAGAAAGTCAAATGATATGTGAGTCTTGAAGTGGGGGAGATGTTACCCATTTTTTGTTGAAGGGAAGGTTAGTTTTGGGATTAACCCTTACATTTTTAATAATATATGGTTACTAATTTAAATAAATAGTATAAAAATAAAAATAATTATAGATTAAAAGGATTTGGTTTTGAAACTTACATCAACCATTCCTCTTGTAGAAAAATTTTACCTTTGAAAGGATTTTTTTATCATTTTTTCTTTTACCATAATTAACTTCTACGTTGGTAATTAATTTCTCAAAAAATAATTATTTTTAATGATAAAAATTAAGATTTAACCTTTTTAAATAATTATATAATTATAATTTCAATTATAAAAATAATTCAATTTACTAATGTTTATAAAGTCCTAAAAATCTAATTCGTAAATAAATACACTGAATTGCATAAAAATGTTTTTAGAGAAATGAAATTTTGAAGAATTAAATATATATAGAATAAAAAATTATCTTGGATAGTAATTTTATTGAAAACAATTACATTATTATAAAAATATTAATGTTTATGGGGCTCCCAAGGAAATCTAAACAAAAATCTTCCTTAAAAATACTTTATTTAAAGAAATTACTTAATTTTTTTTATCAAATTAATATTTTAATTGGTCTTAAAAATATTGGAAATAGGATTTATATATTCATATAATATTTTAAAATAAGTATTATTAATATATTCAAATAAATATTATTAATATTTAAATTCTTATATGATTACATAATAGTTTTTTTAAACTTATAATTCCTTTTTATATATCGATAAATTCATACAAAATATAAGTTTCATAAATCCAAATTTTTATACTAAAAATAGACATTTCTAGAAAAAGATAAAAAATAATAATATGATGATTTTTTTTATTAATTATAAAATGGATTTATTTTGGTCAATTTAAAATTATAAAATAAATCTATTAAATAAATTCATGAATAAAGGTTAATTAAATGGAATATTGTGTGATAGTTCAAGAAATGGTGTTTACCTACTACTGTAGAGTCTCTGGTGTTACACTTTTGGCTAAATGATTTTTTTAAATTAATTCGTATTTTTAAGAAAAATTAAATTCTTTTGAATGATCCAAATACCTTATATGTGGATACCAAAGTTCCAAGTCCACGATGGTCCAAGTGCACTAGCTTGATGCACCAACAACTATTGGATGAGGAAATGACCATTGAGATGTAGTGCCTTCTGGACCCCCAAGGGGAGTGAACGGGTATCATGACATGTGGTGTCCTGGTGTAAAACTCCATCACTTCCTATTGAGGGATAAATGTTGTTACTTGAGGTTACTATACAAATAGGTCTAGGTGTGACCTTTGAGATACGTATCATCTTTTAGACCTCTTGAGAGGTAAGTCTAGAGCTAACATGACTTGTTAGCCCATTCATTGGCCTTGATGTAAGACCTTAGGTAGACTAGGTCTCGTTTGGGTGATTAAACCTACATAATGATACTTTGATGACTAAGATTGAATGTTGGCCATATTTTTGATTGATTCTAGTGTGGTATACCCCATTAGAAAGTTAGGCAACCCTATCTTGATGATCATGTCAAGGGACATAGTTTTCTATAGGTAACGGGTTTTATAGAAATGAACTAGCTTAAGATCGAGGACCCATGTGTGGGTGCCTCTACCATGGTGTGACCAAGGGGTCCCCAGTGGGTACCCTAATGACTGAATGAGTTGGAGCATAGGTGTTTTTATTTGGGTAGTAATTTTTTTAGTGTCAATATAAAATCATATTTACATTATGATTTAAGAAGGATATGGGGAATTTGGTAGGTCAGGCATCGACCAACCCCATGTTTCTATTTTACATGCTCATGCTTTACACACCGAGATGATGGATTCCCTGACAATGAATTTTCATTTGAAGATATTTGTTCTTATCCTGGGTATAGAAATATTACCCCCATTTCAGGACTATTCCATGGGTATGGGTATATTACCCCCAGTTGGTTGGGCCAGAATGCATGGTTATGGTTATATTAACCCTCATTAGGTTGTGATCTCTGGATGATCCAGTGATGGGTATATTTCCCTCAGATGGTATTACACATGAAGTGGCTGATCAATTCTATGAATATTGGCATATAAACCATGTTTGGTTGTGACAACATTCCAAAGGGAGGGGAAAATTACCCCATTAGGATTTTGATCTTGATATCACCCAGGATTACTAGGTGATTGTCCAGAGGGCCTTATTGGTTGGAAAAGTCATTGAAATGTTCTTAGGGACACCATGAACCTAAAAGAAGTGGGTATGGTCGATCAAGGTCATATATATAAGGATTGATACTGGTTACTATGGTTGTATGGTCATCATATCGTGCTCTAAGACATTCCATCATTAGGACGAAGTTGGTGTTTTTTATTTAAATTTATATGGTTACCTTGTTAACTATTTTAGAATATCAAATCATGTGACCATATCACTACATTTATGATTAGTATGGGACTATATTGGTGTATCCATAATGATTTTTTTCTCACACGCTACTAAATAAACTATTGCATCTGGGTACACAGGCATCTCTAACATGGCTGTTATAGGTACAAGTGGGGTTGAGATGCTCAATAAGGTTACCACAGTCAAGTGGGCCAACTAAGATGTGGTCGGAGACAAGTATGAGTTATGGATAATAGATATTAGGGATACAATATATTTATTTCCTATTATTACAGTTTTTACATGTTACCAGACTAGGGTGTTGCATGTTTTATAATCCATATGTCATCATTTTATTTTACATAGAATGTTCTGTTTATTTGTTGTTTTGGTACTCTAATGTGGTGGATGTGTATGATATTGGGTTATTTTTATATTTTTATTATTATAAACTTTGATATAGGGGGTTTAGTCTCCCCACAATACTACCTACGACCCACATTTTTAATTAGTATCCTTTGGAGTATGGGGAGGCACACCCAAGGTCACGTAGTGGTACAGACTCACTACTATTCAGAGTGATTCGTTATGAGACATTACACACCTGAGAAGTAGATTACGGAGAAAAATATTCTCTAGGACCTATAAAAAATCCACTACCCCCTCATCATCACCTTAAAACAAACTAGAGGATGATACAACATCAAACATGGACACCCCTTGAATTCTTCTTCCTTCCTTCATAAACAATAAATTATTTAATAATTTAGGGGTGAAATTTTTTCCCTTTATTTATAGGATTATTTAAGAACATTTTCCACTCATAGAAATTAAAATAAAATAAAATGCGGTGGATCACATTAAGAAAACTAAACCCATCATAAAACTATGGTTACTAACTAAAACTGTCCGCTAGGGACACTGAAAACACAAAACCCTCATGGGGGCTAAACCTATATTTTTTATTATTTAAATTAAATTTATTATATTTTAATTCATTTTTTTATTATTATTATTTTCTAATTTAGAAAATAACCTATGGGGATAGCTTTGGAAATCTATAAATACCTTAGGGAGAGATAAACTCAAACCTGATGAAACAAATAACATCATGTTGTTTTTATACTTTTACACATTTTCAACATTGTAATTTCTATGAATTTTACATAATTTTAATGGGAAATTATGAATTTCTGTGGAGTAATATTCAAACCAATTATATCATAGTTTTAATATATTTTTAGGAACTATATCTAGAATCTATAAATAATTTTTACATTTTGTTTTATTTTTTGAGTTTTTAGTGTGTTTTTAGGACTAGAAACATGTGCTTAAATTTTTTTCCTACAATGTGTAATAATGAATTATTATTTTTTGGATCTTTTTGAGTTCTAAAATTACTGGAATTTTAGGATTCCTATGTGAGTTTTACTTCTATTTTGAGGTGTATTCTATTTTAGAACTTGGAATATCGAGTGTGATAAAAAGGTTGAAGTGGAATTTGATTCATAACACGAGGAAACTAAAATTTTGAATTTGAACCTAGGTAAATTGAACTTTGTTAAAGAAAAAACCTTAGGATCCAACTCGAAATATATTCATATAATTCATTTGAAATTGGATTAAAATAGGAAATTGGGAGCATGCAATGAAATTCTTCGGTAGATATGCACCAAGTGTGTGTGTAATAAATTCAATTGTACATCCAAATAGTTCATTACCCAAAAAAATAGTTGGGAAAATTCAATAAGTTCATAATATAATAAAATAGTGGATTCAAGGTGAGAGGAATATTTAAACCAAATAAAGAAGGGGTCAATTGAAAAAAAAATCATTTGAGTTGTATAAAGGAAGTTGGATGTGAATTTTTTGTTTAAGGAACCAATTGTAGAGTGATGATTTAAAGTGATTCTTGTTAATGTTCTAGTTAAAATTAAATATAATCTCTATGTACTCTAATAATTCAAACATTGAAATGGATTGAATTACCAAATTAGAAAAATTCATATACGAGGCTTGAAATTTTCAATGATGGAAGAGAACTTTCTTTCATTCAATATTGAAGTGTATATTTGAATCTTGGAAAGACATATCTTCTTGTTAAGATGAATTAATTTATTTCATGGGAATCTAATAGTGTAAGCTTGGGTGAGTGATAAAACATAATATTTCCCAATTTTTAACTACTTTTCATTGAAAATTATCCCACAATTAACATATAAACCTAGTGATAAATTTATTTTAGTTACTTTTTTAAAATACATACTTTAAATGATAATTGTATATATTCATGTTTGTAGTGATTTTATTCATATTTGGATTAATTGTATAATATGTACATTAATCTAGCTTTAGTTTTAGAACTTTAAAATTATATTATTTATATTATTAATTTGTTTGAATAAATTTTTAATTGGTGAGAAAATTATTTATTTATTTATATTTTTCTTGTTTTATAGGTTCAAAGATGACAATTGGTAAAGGAGTTCTAGAGAGAAGGTAGTGTTTCTATATGTAGTTGTCATTTTGTGATAGAATACGTGTCAATCAAGAAATGCATACAACTTATGGAGTTATGTTTAAGTTTCAATTATCCCATGTATACTAATTATCTTCCCATTGTAAGTGTCATGGAAATAGTCATATGTGTCAATTGATCCAGTGTAAATGTGATCCAAATCAAACATATATTTTATCTAAGCCTCTACACCTACATATGTGGGACCTAAAACTTTGAAAAATGTATGAATCCAATTGACCAAGGGGTTTAAAATATAAAATAATTAAAATTGGAAAGGTTTACCTAAAATTATTTTTCATTCCCACTATTTGGTCAAATCATGGAGAGATTTAAAAGAAAACTCATGTGATGATCATCAATCTGAAGAAGGATGATGATGATCATGAGATAACATCACGAAAAACTAAAATATTTGAGATGCCTTGTTTTTTTCCAATCAAATCTCTCAAAGCTATAAATATGAAATTAATCTAAGGATGGACCTAGAAGCTCATTACACTAAAACCCAATAAGTGGGATGTATTCGACTCATTTTTTCTATACATATTTTCCCCCTATTACATTGTAAGAGGATTAAAATCCTCTAATTCATATTGGTCTTGATTAAAAAAGGATTTTATCTATTTCTTATATATTTTTAATTTAAATACATCATATTTAGTGCTAATTAAGTCCTTCTCTTCCCCTTTATTCATGTTTTTGCTATTGTGAAGTCATGGTTCTTTTCAGTCAATCATCTCTGATGAGTGGATAACCCTATGACCACTAACTATGTTAAAACCATTGAACCAAATTATAGACACCTATATTTGATACCATTACTTATCCCTCAATTTTGACAATCAATGTATTATTATATAAATGTTTTGAATATTGGATATATTTAAGATTGTTTTCCATTTGAGAGAGTGGTGGTTGATAATTTGGGGAGATTTCATTAAGTGTGATTTCCATTCAAATCATTGATACATTGTGTATATATGTATCAGGTTGGAACACACTAAGGATCAAATAGAGAGTCATGGATTTGAGTCAATGATGGATCACTAAGTTGAAATTGAGGGTACCTCTATTCTTATATTTTATTTTGTTCTACATTTTCATTTCATTTCTTGTTGCATGAATCAAACAACCATAACTAATATAACATTAAATGTTAAGAAAATCAAAAAATAATAATAATGTTATAGGGTAGTGAATATCTATTATAAACTCATTAATTAAAGACTCTATTTATATAATAAGATACATTCTAGGTTTTCATAAATTATATAAGCATGGTTCGTGAAAACATTCAAATCAATGTAACCATATAATTATCACATGTAATGATAATTACATGCATGAGAATCATGACATAATGACTTTGTATATGTATTGGAGATCCTTAGGATTGACCATCACAAATAACATTCCATGGTTGGTTCTATTTTAGTTTATATTTTTTTCATCCCCACTATCTACCCAAGAAATCTACTAACATGTAATTCATTCCCATAAAAATTATCACATAGTACAATTTAAGGTCATGTATAATGACCAAGGATTTTCTATTTAATATCAAATGAACAAGACCATTGTGTCATGTTGTTTTATGTCTAATGACTAAGACCACTAGGTGACATATTCCTAATAATAACTTATTGTGAGACTTACTCATGAGTATCCTTTTATGTTTTACTTTGGTAGATCATCCAGCTGAAGGCATGAGAGATATTCACTATAATGGAATCCCACTTGTATAATTTTCTCATTAATTATTTACAAGGTATTTGTACACAATTGAATATAAACTAATAGAGGTAACCTAGGCCAGGAGATATTCCACTAGTTTTGTCAGCATGGGGAATTATCATTATCAAAGGAGTACTTGACTAAAATAATTATAGGAATCCGTAAAATAAGGAATAATGTTTGGGGGATCCATTATAGGATTTCATATACTCATTGAAAAAATAATACATTATCATAAGGGATAAATTAATGTATAAAATTACCTAGTGACATATATTGGGAGGCTATGTTTTTGGAAAAATATGAAGTAGGAATTTTGATGGGTGGAGTCGGGTAGAAGGATGACAAAAAGTTATTGGGATTAATTAGGGTTAAATGAAGTTTATTTTTTTTATGTAGATAACCTAGGTATGTAGGGAACCCATGTAATCCCTTGAGGATGAAATAAGAGAGGCCCAGAAATAGAGGACTTGTGAACAATAATATTTCACCATTCTTATATAAATTACTCTTTCACCCTAGTCTATATAAAGAATTAGGTGAATGATCTTTCATAAGTTTTCTATATTTGAAGGTCTAGATGACTCAAGTACACCAATGTTCCATCACTTTTCCTAAGGATTTGTTTTTTGAAATCAGTTATGGGAATTCATAGAATATGTGGGTATATAGACTAGAAATCCATGAACTCAGGTTCCTGGGGGTATCCTATTACTTTCAAAGTTGGAGGATAGGTGTAATTCCATAATATTTATATATATAATTTTATAAAAATTTAATTTCTTCGATAGCATATGAGACACTCAACCTCGAGTTTAAATGAACTATAATGAAGTATAGCATTGTAACATTAACATTAAATTTATGGGAATTAATGGGACTAAAAAAATATGTAGAAATTATGGTTTAAATTTTTATAAAATAAATTAATTTGTAGTCAATTGATTATAAATAATAATAAAAATAATTTTAAATAAAATAGACTATTTTATAAAAAAACTATTTTTATGCGTGAAATTTGTTTTTATTTTAATAAATTAAATTGATCACTATTGGTGAATGATTTTTATGAAACCTATATATTATTTATTCAATATATTTCTAACAATAATATAATATTTTTTCTAGTCTTGAGATAAGAAATATATCAAGATTTGTGCTTCGAAATTTATTATTCAATAAAATGATTTTCGTCACATTTTTCACACATATTTTAAAATGAATTTATGAAAATTATTGAAATTGAATTTTGAAAAATCAATTTATAAATTAGAATCAGGAGGAAAAAATTTGTAAAATATGTCCCCTTTATTTTTAATCAATATGAATAGTTAACATAGTAAATTTTTGTCACATCAGTAAGGGTAAAACAGGTAAAATAGGGTTAAATTTTGGGATGAGGCTTTAAAATTTTTCTAACACATTATTTTATCACACTAGATGAGTTTATTTTCACCATGTTCATCCAATAATCAAATATACATCCACTTGGTACCATATTTATTTTCATATGAACTTTATATTATTTTAAGAAAAGAACAGATACAAAATCTCTCTCTCTTTTCTTTAATATATCTAAGTTTTTTAAATATGGATAAAAAGTTAATAAGTTCTGTAATAAATGTTTATTTTAAATATAATTTTTTATTTATTTTTTTCAAAATAATTTATTTCTATTTTTAGTGATTTAATAATTATCTTAAATTCTTATGGAGCACCGACATAATATTAAATAAAATAATCGGAAAAAAATTAATGAATTTAAACATACTAAATGTAATAAAATTTAATTAAATTATTATGTTCAAATAATTTTATTGATAAGTATAAAATATTACAAATTTTTTAAAATATGATATTTAAATTCAATCGTTGTTTTGTTTTCTTTATATTCAAATTAAATGAATAGTTCCAAAATTGACATTAATGATATTTTATAAAAAATAATATTTTATTAAATGATTTAGAATTCCTAAAAATCTTATCTTCGGTCAAGTGAATAGAATATTTTTTAACATATTAACCATGGTCAACATTTGAATCATTTCATTCCTTTCGTGGAACCACTATTAACACATTAAGATTGAAATACTTATCATCATAGTTAAGGTCAAAAATTATTAATAAAGGGGTTAAAAAAATGATAGGGTTTAAAATGACCCCAAAAAACTATATAAATTTAATTTTATGATTTTATTTCAACCCTAAATCCATTTTATTAGATTTATAGGCCATTTTTAAGTAATATTAATGAGAATGTTTTAATATATTTTAATCTTTTAAGAAATTCTATGTGTGTCCTCCCACTCCCTTATAAAGGAAATACATCATTTCAATTCTTTGCAATATTATGGGCCTTCTATCTAGAGAAAAAATGGGATAAATATATTCTATACTTTCTTAGACACATTATATTGGTGTTATTATCCAAAAAATACCAACTCTAGGGTCCTTAAGTGGAGGTCCAAAGGAGTTCTTTCAAAGAATAGGTAATCACCTTTACCAATAACTTTCTTTTTTAATTCTTATTTTACATCCTATAAATATATAGTAATTATCATAAAATAATAAATTCAT
Organism: Viscum album; assembly: GCA_963277665.1. Classification (NCBI taxonomy): domain Eukaryota; kingdom Viridiplantae; phylum Streptophyta; class Magnoliopsida; order Santalales; family Viscaceae; genus Viscum; species Viscum album. Next base: position 1,784,395,928 of record OY728157.1, read on the forward strand.
AATAATAAATATACTAAAATGTTATTATGATTTGTAAACCACTATTATCCACCATCTATCCCATTAAATTGGAAGTAAAACTGTTGCTTCTGCATAGAAACGACATACCACCTCCACATAGCAATGCAATTCATTTATTATCATCATAATTTATTAATGGGTATTTATATGGGTTTAATGTCGATATATTATATTTATTAAATTACTATTCTTTTATAATTATAATATCCCATTTACCTTCATAACATATAATCTATTGTAATACCATATCATCACTTGGGTGTATATGTGGACCACCACCTCCACGAAGCGATGAGATTTATTTTTCATTTATATTTTAATTTTATGTTAATAAGGATATATTTGACGAATATTTATGATATATATGATATAATAATTATTTTTACAATGTTAATTATTATTAATCTTTCTTACATTATATCCATTAAAAAATAAAAACAGTAATCATCCGTATGTACGGTCTACCGTCTCCATAAACAATGTAATTCATTTTTTTATCTATTACTTTTATTTATGTATAAAAATATGTTTATAATGAATATATATTATATTTATACTATTATTATAATTATTTATATGACATAACTTTGATTAAACTTCATGTACTATAACTTCCTAGAAAAAATTCTCATGAAAATGAAATAATTAACACCCTTAAACAAAAATTTTAATAAGGAATAATAGAAAAATGGTTGTATAAATATATAAACTGAAAAAAATATTATATTATAATTTTTTTAATGTATCATTAATATAGTTATATTAAATTTAAATATATTATTCATGATTTTATATCACTTTCAAATAACGTGGAACCCGAGGTAAGTGTTTTATGTTACAATCTCATTGTTCATTAGAACCGTTTATAGAAAGGTTATGATGAGGAAATCTTATGGAATATCCCTCAAGAATAAAATGAATTTTCTTATCATATAATTATTTTTATAAAATAATTATTTTTATTAAATTTCCCAATCATTAAGTACTCAATAGACAAAAATAATTGTTTAATGAAAACTGACTATATTTCTCTCTTTTGTCGAAAATCATCTCTCTTCCATGCCCTTGTTTTCTAAATATGTTTTCAAGGGTTTTTTAATATTATGTAGTAACTATTTAGATTAATTATTACCCTTCTTTAGAATTTTTAAAAAAATATTTAATTTTTTTTTTCATTTTATGAATGACATACTTTTGACTTCTTAGTGAATATGTGAAAGGAATATTTTATTTAATGTACAGGGCATTAAAAAAATTCATGTCATCATAACCACTCAAATATTTGAAGAATACATTTAATTTTTCTATATTTATTTTCAATGAAATTTTTTTCATTAATATTTGTGAAATTTTTATAATTTAAATAAGTGATTTCAAATTGAAATGGTTATATTCCAAAATAAATGTTCACTCCAATATTTTAAAAGAGTTTTCAATCTCAGATGAAATTCTTTGATGTTTCTTAAAATTTACTAGTAATATGATCCAATGATATTGTCCTTGTTATTTTTTTGTATGGTTTATGATTATGATGACATGATTTTTATGAAACATGTTTCCTTTCCATGGGTTATGCTATCATGATATGTTTATGAAACCCATTTCTTTTCAGGGTTTATAATATGATGAACGTTTTATGATCTTCTGACATATATATGTGTGATTTTAATTATGTGATGTATGGGCTTGAAATTATATTACCCTCTAATTTATTGTGTAAATATGGATATGTATTGAGATAAACAGGACTAGATCGGTGAGGGATTCTTTCCTCTATGATATTCTTGGGAGTGAACCTTAATAACCAAAATAGTCAGGGAGTGAACCTAATACACTTTGGTTATTGTGGATGTAATCCCTAACTACTAAAAATGATTTTATTTACCCATGTGTGTGCCAAAAACTTATGTTTTTTTCCAATTTCAAGATCTCATGGATCATGTTATTTTATTCCTTTATGATTCAGGTAGTATAAAATTCCAATAATTATGCCATCAGTCAAGATTATGATCTATGATATGAAAGTTTTGTTTTTAAAATGTTTTGATCATGTTCTAATACACTTATTGTCATGTTATATTTAATTCATCGTTGATATATCTCTTTTTTACAATTACCGAGCATCTTATCTCACCCTTTCTTCTATTCCCTTTCCCTAGGTTATGTAGAAAATTATTAACTATCATATTTATAAGAAGGATTTTGTTTATGAAGAACATACTGGTTGATGATGTAGTTCAATTATGAACCAATTGTCCATATATCCATGTTTACAAATATACTATGACTATATGACTCTAGTGTGTATCATTATGTTATGTAATGAATATTTGTCCAATAAGATGTAATATCTATTTATGAATATTATGGGTCACTATAGTTCATATTAGAGAAAGATTTATTTATCTTTTTAAATGAAAAAGAGAAAAATATAGTGAGAACCATTAAGATAATTCTATGTATAAGAGAACATACAATGTTATAGTAAAGAAATTAGTATAGTTTTAATAGAAAAACAACCCTTCCAAGATATTACAAGTGATCATGGTTTTGGAACATATGCATATAGGGTTAATAACTGTGAAATGTTTTTTATTATATATTATATATCATTTTGGTGCATGGTGAGTGTTCCCTTTCTATACACCTTTTTATACACTCTTAGGGGATATGCTTGAGATAAATCTCATTTTTATTCTGAACTTTTATAAAGGAGTTGAATATATAATGACCATGAATGGACTATGTGAATCCTAAGGTGTCGAATATTGAAAATATGTTGTCATGATTTATTCATCTTATAAATTATTCTTCAGGATTATGTGGTTTCCCACTATTATTATGGTTTCTTATAATATGATTTTTTGTTTTATTCAATTGATGGAACTTGAAGGAATCATGTTAACAATAGTTATGATGGAAAATGTAATGATTATCATCTTGAGAAACCCAATGTTATAGGATTTGGAATTAAAAATATCATTTTTTTCTTAGAAAACTTTATCGATCTATGAATCATGAAAATAATCCAAATGAGTAAAGGAGGGAACAAAATTCTATTTAGTCCTTCATAAGAAAAAACCCACCTTATTTTATTGGGTATTATGATCGAGTAGTTATTGAAAAATGGTTCAGTGCCACTTAAAAGATATTTTCCATTCTCTAGTTTTTGAAACATGAAAAAGTTATTTTTGTTGATCCTCATTTTGAAGGAAAAGTATATCAATGGTGGAATCTTATTAAGAACATGAGTAAAAATAAAGAAATTGACTCCATGGGTGGGATGAGTTTAAGATATTTTTTAAATGATAACTTTCTTCATATTATTCTTTAAAAAATGTATAAATAATTCCTTGAGAAAAAGTAAAAGGATTACGAATCCATTAGTACCTATTAGGAAACTTTTACAAGACTTTCAAAGTAGGATTCGGTGATTATCAATAAACATAAAATTAATGTTTATAGTCTCTGTAGTGGTGTAAAACCAAGCCTTTAAACTTAATTATTCATAATATAATTCTTTGTCTATTAAATGATAATTAAATTATATATAACGGTGGAAATGGAAATTAGTATTTCCCATCAATATCGAGGTTTTTATAAAAAAATAAAGATTAAATTCAAGAGAAATTATCACAATCATGGAGAAAAGATGAGGAGAATTCATTTATACTCAACGTGTGGAAGAAAAGATGATAGAAATAATCATAATGGGACTAGAAAAAAATTTATGTGTGGAAATGAAGGTCATCTGACAATTGACTACTTAAGTGCTGGGAAGAAGTTAACCAATGATTGAGGAAAATTACTATAGAATACAAGACCCACACTATAGTGTTTCAAATTCATGTATTTTGGGCATTACACTAACCAATAACAAAACTCAAAGGGTAATGATTATTATTGAAGTGGGCAACATATTAATCCCATAGGAAAAGGGAAATATAATGCGATCACTATTGTGGATGTGGATATCGAGGTTGTGAATGGTGAAATTACTATACACTCAAGAACTGCTCGTGTATTATTTAATTATATTTCATCCCACTCTTTTATATCTAAAACATTTGACTAGTTTATCACCATACAACCTTACTGACAAGATATTTAATTAGTAGTGAAAAACACGGAAGGTAAGATGATCACATCACGAGTTCACGATTCTTATTCGATTGATGCTTCTTTGAATATGCGTCAAGAAAATATCTTTGTTATCCCTATAATTGAATTCAATGTTATTTTCGGCATGGATTTAATTTATTAACAAAAATAACACATCAATTTTCTAGGAAGAGAAGTCATGTTTGATATTTCATACCAAACTATGATCGGATTTCAGTTAGACACTAAATATGAACTCTCCATAGAAATTTAATCCATTGCATGGGTCTTGATTTCCATTTAAAATGGATTTTTATCTTAGATAATTGGGGAGAAAAACAGCATCAATGATATACCTATTTTATGGGAGATTTTTATGCCATTCTGAAAGAGTTTCCTAGTATTCTACTGAATCCTAAAGTTGAGATCTCAATATAACTCATGTCTAGTGATAAAAATATTCCAAATACATTATATAGAATTGGAATTATTAAGCTATAGTAATTGAAGAAGTAACCTTTGGAGAATCTTGGAAAGGGATTTAGTAGGCTATGTGTGTCACCTTATGGTGATCCTATTCTTTTTTATAAAAAGAAATAGGAATTAATGAAACTCTACATTGATTATTTGGAACTGAAAAATATCACAATCAAGAGTAAGTATCTTCTTACTCATAGTGATTACTTTTTTTGTCAACTGTGTGGAGTTGATTACTTTTCCAAGATTGATCTTCATTCTGGACCTCATCAATTGAATATCAAGGGATAAATACTCAAGAAAAAATTGTGTATGAGGTATGGACACTAGGAATATATATAATGATTCTATTTGGTCTTATTAATGTCCCCACTATCTTTATGGATTTAATGAGTAAAGTATTTAAATATTACCTTGATTAGTTTGTGGTCATATTTATAGATTGTATTCATAAATATTCAATGAACAAGTAAGATAATGACGATCACTAGATAATCATACTGAAGGACCGATGGAAGGATATTTTGTATGAAAAAGTTAAAAAGTATTATTTTTTGCTACAAAAAGTTTCTTTTTTTCATTATATAATATCAAATGGGGGTATATTAATGGATAAAAAACGAAAAAAGTTAGTGAACATTGTCCCAGACCAAGCAAAATTAATGAGATAAATAGTTTTATTGGTTTAGTTAGATATTATCATTACATTGTGGAGAATATTTCACGTCTATCTATTCCACTAACTAAGTTAAATCGGATGGGAGTCTAGTTCCTTTGGATAAATGAATATGATTAAACTTTCAAGGAACTAAAGGGAAGATTAGTTATCACACATGTGCTTACATTACCCTATAGTGGAGAAGGTTTTTTAATCTATAGTGAATCATCAAATAAGGGGCTCTAATGCATTCTCAAGTAGAATGATATATTGGTAACTTATGCCTCACAAAAATTGAAGGTTCATGAGAAAAATTACCCAATACATGAATTGGAATTAGATATGGAATTTTTTTCTTTAAATATATGGTGGCATTATTTTTATGGATAAATTTGGGATATATATATATATATATATATACTAATAATAAAATTCTAAAGTATATATTGACTCAAAAAGAGATAAATATGTTCCAAATTATATGGATAAAGTAAATTAAATATAATAACTGCTCAATACATTACCACTCCAATAAAGTAAACAAGGTGGAATATTAACCAACTTAAAATGATCATTCTATCCTATCTATGATGAGGATCACAAAAGATACAATATTTCCATATTTTAAAAGGTTGTATCTTGAAATATTAAAGGAATGGGAGAAATATAATCTTATTAAAATGAGTATTCAACCAGCTATCTAAGTGAAGATTAAAGAGTTATAGAGGTAAAATTTAGATCAATAAAAGAAGTTAATAAATGTTCATGAATTCAACCATTTTGGGTAAAAGTTCAATATTCTTATTCATCTAGGATTTATGATGCTAAATTGAGATCTAAAAGATTATTTCTAGTGGGATAGAATTAAGAAAGATATTTCAAAGTACGTATCTCAGTTCTTTGTAGGTCAACATGTTATGGATGATTGATAAAATTCCAGGGGGATATTATAACCATTACCCATACCTAAGTAGAAATGGAAAAACATAACCATGGATTGTACTATTAGACTCCCAAAAATTTATAAAGGATGTAATGATATTTTAATTTTATTTGTTCACATTACAAAGTAACCATAGTTCATTGAATTAAGAGTATATTTATCTCTTGATTATATTTATTGAATATACATTAAGGAATTGGTAAGGTTTCTTGAAGTTCAGTAGTCTGTTGTATCTGATCAAGATCTAAGGTTTATCTCAATATTTTGGAAAAATATTTAGTAGGATCTAGATACATATTTGGCTTTCATTATAGCTTATTATCCACAGAAATATGGTTAGTCTGAGAGAACTTTGAAAACACTATAGGATATGTTGGGACTTTTTCATATGGATTTTAGTTATGGTTGGGATCAATTCATCATATAGTCTAGTTTTCTTACAATAATATCAATCAATCAAGAATTCAAATTACTCCATATAAATCTCTCAATGGAAATCATTATATAACTCAAATGTTTTGGGATAAATTTGGGGAAGGAAAGATGTTGGGGCTTGAGCTAGATGAATAAATGGTGAATAAGGATAGATCCATTCAAGTGTACATAAAGGTATCGCAGATGAAATAGAAAATTTATGTTGATACTCATCTGAAAGATTGAGAGTTTTAATTTTTGTGAGAAGTCGTTTCTTTGAATTTATCCATGGAAGAAGGATATGATAATTAAGGAGAAATTAAAGATAATACCTAGTTATATTGACCTCTTCTAGATTATAGATCAAATAGGGATGGTGGATTAACTCTTGTATCTTCCACTAATCCTCTCTCAAGTTCATGATGTGTTTCATGTATCTATCTTGAGAAAGAATATACATGATCCATACATGTTATTATCGACTGATTCCTGAGGATATTCTTGTTCTTGGATGTGGATGGTTAACATGTTATTTTCATTGGTGAGTAGAGTTTTATGGTGGTTAGACAGCGTATGGGCCCCCATATTTCTTTTATTTCTATGTTTTTGGATGAATTAGTGCATTTTTAGATAGTGGTGGTCCCTATCATTGTTGGGGAGTTTCTAGATAGGTTCCTCATGGTGGTGGTGATGATACACCCTCAATGTGATGTTGATTTTGGGATAGAATTGAATCCTAGGGCATCTCTAATTTCATGGGATCTTTATAGGATGGAATATTTTATGTTCTGTGAGTTGAGGCTACAAGGATGATTTGATATATAGGAGTTTCAACCTACCATGTGTGTCACTATGATGTGTTCCAGTGTTGTTCACTAAGATGGTGGATGGTAGTATGAGGTTTTGTATAGACTAAAGATGGTTAAATCAGGTGATAGTCAGGAACCTTTACACTCTTACGAGGATAGAATAACTTTTTATCCAGGTGAGAGGAGTGTGTGTGTTTTCTATGATTGATTTGGAGTCTAGATATCACTAGTTGAGGTTTAAGGAGAGAGATATCCTAAATATTTCCATCATATGCTGGTATAGGAACTTTGAGTATGTGTTCTTGTTGTTTGGGGTAATAGAAAAACCTTATATGTTCATGGGGATTATGAAATTCATATTCCATTAGTTTTTTGGCCAGTTCTTCATTATATTCATTGATGATATCATGATATACTCAAAGTTAGAGGTGGAGTATGCCAAGATTCTCAAAGCTTTTTTATGTGCTCTTAGATACTCAAAAATTTATGGAATGTTGTTTAATTATGAGTTGTATATGAAATATTTTTGTTTCCTAGGGAATGAGGTGTCTCATTAGGATATTGTAGTATACCCATCAAATATTGAAGCAGTTGTTTCTTGGGTAGTACCCATGAACATGGAAGAGGGTCATAGCTTCCACTATCTCTATAGATATTATAAAAGGTTTAGACATAATTTCTCTTCAGTTATATACTCATTTAAAACATTTAATAGAAAGGAACGAGCCTTTGTGTGGATTTATTAGTGCTAGGCTTCATTTGGCTACCTGAAGTAGAAGTTGTTCAGTGCTCTGGTGCTTTAGTTCCATGAGGAGGGTGTGATGTTTAAATAGTTTTTTGATGGTTCTTGTCTAGATGTGGGATGTGTGTTGATCTAGCAGAGGTCATTGATAACTTATGGTTCTAGGTAGTTACATCCCCATGAGTAAAACTGTACCACTAATGATCTAGAGTTATAAGTGATTATTTTTACGTTGAAATTGTGGTGTAATTAACTTGTTGGGGAGAGAATTTTAGTCTTCCCGGCTCAAGAGAGTTTGTGGAATAAATTTTAGCATCCTGATTTGAATTTTTGGTAATGAAGGTGGGTGTATTTTCTTCAAGATCATAATTTTTAGATCTCTTACACCTTAGGGAAAAAGAATTTTGTGGTTGTTTCTTTGAATAAAAACGTTGGGAAGGATATTTTTTTGGAGTCTGGGGATGTTTAGAAAAGAATAGAGGAGTTGGAAAACTTGAACAAAGATAAAAGCATGGTTAATGGTAGATTATATTTGAATATTTTTTTTTGTGTAGTATTCTATGATGTAGTAGGTGGAGAATTATTAGTGTGGAGACTCAGATGTAGAGGTGTTGTGTGATCATGTTGACCATGTTGACGATCCAGAGGGATGTCAGAGGATGGTCATAACCAGATTTTATTTTATTGAATGTTATTTTTTATGGTGGTGATTCACATGGGATACCTATATGAGGTTCATAGATCATCTTTGTAGGTACATCCAGAAGTATCCAAGATTTACTATGGATTGAGGATTCATTTTTGGTGTCTTGGTATGAGATGAGAAGTGGACGAGTTCCAGGAAAGGTGTTTTTCCCACAAGTATAGGCCAATCACCATGTTCCTAGTGGTTTTTTTTTCAGCCATTGGATGTTCCTGAGTGGAAATGGGATGCAATATCAAGGTATTTACATACAAGGTTATAGGGAGGTTATGGATGTTGTGATTTTATCTCATTTATTGTGGATTAGTTGATGGAATTGGACCATTTATTAGGAACTAAGGTGTCAGGTGTAGTGAATTCTTTGGCTAAGAGGTATAAAATTGATGTGGTGTAGTTGTATGGAGTTAAGTGGTCTATTATATTGGATCAGGATTCCCTTTTTACCTCATGATACTAGAGGGGATTATAAATTCTTTTAAAACTCAGTTACACCTTAGCACTACTTTCCACACCTAGGTGTATGGGAAGACGAAGAAGATCATCCAAATACTAGAGTATATGTTGCAGGCGTGCATCTTAGACTTCACAATATGATGGAAATGAAACCAACCTTTGGTTTACTTTTTGTTCCAATATAACTACCACTCATCCATTGTAATGACCTCATCCAAGGCTTTGTATGAGCGAACATTTCATTCACCATTGTGCTGGTTTAAGGTTGGTGAGGAAGTAGTTCTTGTTACCAAATGTGGTGAATATCATGAAAAAGGAGGTTCACCTTGTTTATGAGATGATTGAAGAATTATAGTTCCAGAAAAAGTCTTATTTAATTTTTAGGAGGATGCCATTGTAGTTCGAGGGTGGGGACTATGTGTTCTTGAAGGTTTCCCCTAAATGTGGGATAATGTGGTTTGGTTGGGGGATTAATCTTTCTTATAGGTGGGTTGGGAACTTTTAGGTGATGAGGAGAGTTATTGAGGTGGAATATTAGTTGGAATTTCCCCTATGGCTAGAGAGGGTACATGAAATCTTCCACATCACCTAGCTTTTTTAGTATCTTCATGGGGACTCCCAATCCATTTAATGGGTAGAACTTGATGTCAAGGATGAAATGATGTTCAAGTAGTAGCCAATAGAGATCTAGGATCATAAAGAGAAGTAATTTAAGGGATGAACCATTACCATGGTCCATTTTTTTTTCGAGTCATGGTGAGATGAAGGAGAGTACATGGGAGCGAGGGATGAAAATATGTTCCCAGTACCTAGAGTTATTTTGAGTATTTCATTTCTCTATTTTTCTTATGATGTGATGTTCAGATATTTATATGTTATGAGAGGTGTTTTTTTACTTGATGTGTGATGTGTAATAAAATTCCTGATATATAAAATGGGTAGAACCATAATCCTAATTGAGACACATTATAAAATGATGTGATTAAACTTGTGTAGGCGAGTCAGATTCACCTATAGAGGATAATATATTAATAGATAGGATAGAACTTCCCTAATTTATATGCTTGATGTAGTGTTTTGTACGGGTTTTCATAGTGGTTGGATTGGGATATTTGGATTTTGGTGAGGTTATGTGGATATGTGGTGGTTGTGGCTAATAGCGGATGATTCATTGCGGTGCATGGTGAGAGGTAGTGATGTAGATGTGAAGTGTGTTTTGTAGCTAATTTTTTTGGCATGTTTTATTGGTGGAAGCATTGAGGAGTAACAATATCCTCAAGATGTATCTTGTGGGGTGGGGTTTTAGACCCATTTTCTTCTATAATTTCTTTTGGTTTCTCAAGGGTGAGAGTTTTTTTAGAGTTATCTAATGTATTGTTATGGGCCTTCTCAATCCATTACTTTATAGGTTTTGGATTTTGGAGGTGTTTTAGAATATTATTAATGATGTTTTGTGATGGTTGGTTGCCGATTTTGGGTGTTAGAGGTATTTTAGAGGAATAAAAAAATTATGATTCTTAGAGGTGAAACATAGTTTTTTTTGGGAAATTCATGTCCTGAAAGGTTTACACAATGTGAATGGGTGATTTATAAACTTTGAGTCCAACCAGTTTCACTTCTTATATGAGGTTTAGGGGGAACCCATTAATGGAATTCCTGTAATGAAATTAATTCAGGTTTAGGTGACACAAATTTTATAGAATGTTAGAATTTTTGGGAAAACCATAGATTTCAAATCTTCAATGGGTTACATGACATGAAATTGGTGGTATGAAAGTTACTTTATAACCCTTATGGAATTTTTTTCACTCGACTAAACCTATACATATCTCATTCTAGAGGATACCTATGCTCCCTAAAGATACCTTCTACCCTCTTCTACCTTTCATTGATCTATTGGTCCCAATAGTTTTTTATTGGCATTCCACATTGTGTGATTCTTCTTTCCCCATGGTTTTATTATCTTATTCTCTTGGTTATTCATAGTGGTCATGTTTTCTTGGTTTGGGTTGTGATTTGGGTTGTGTTTTTATATACCTTTATGTGATGCAGATTGATTTTTTAGTTTTTCATGTGGTTATGGTATTTGGTTGTTTTGTCTTTATCATGTGGTGAACAATGAGTTGGTAAAGCTTCTTTGAGCTAGGTAATCCCCTGTTTCTTACCTTTTTATATCCTACATGTAGATTTTTATGGAGACCTTGGATTTTCATACATAAATATTACATATTAATAGATTAAAATTGATTTTATTATAAAAATACATGCAAAAGGCTGATAATAGTTTATTTCCTTTGGAAACATGTATTCATAAACAATTGGTTCATAAATAAACTACATTTTATCCAACAAGATTTTCCGTGACTATTACCCTTTTTAGAAACATATTACATAATAAATATCTTCAAAACCTTGGGAAAGGAAACATAATAAAGGTTGAGATAAGATTTTCAAAAATTGTAAACAAGGGAGAGAAAAAAGCATACTCATGAGAATAATGGTAAGATAACTTTAGTGTAACATTACAATATAATACCCTGCATATGAGAGATCAAAATTTTTATTCATGAGAAAAATATTGGAAGTTACAAGACATGAATCATATAGGTATCAAATAGGATAATCTTCATGATCATAACATAGGCATAAGACTTGGAATTGGGGAAAACACAAAAAAATATAAAATGATTTCAATAGTAGTCGAGGCTCTTTACCAAGTCTATCATAGTTGAATGGGATCACTCCTTAAACTGTATTATTTTGTCATGTTTCACTCCCAATACCATCTTAAAGGAAAAAGTATTTTATTGATCCGAGTTCACTCCCCATTCTATGCATGTCTATCTATTGAGATATAAATTTTTACCCAATGCATTTAACAGAGATATAGGTCTCACTAGTCACATAATAAAATCATACATATGTGTTCTACAATATCATTAACATTTATTATATCATAACCCATGAAATGAAATGGGTATCATAAAAATTTCATCACATATTAACATATGGAAAATAGATAGGTTTCATAATCATTTCCTTATATCATAAGTTTTTAAAATAAGTAGGTTTCAAAAGAATATAAGTCATGGGAGAAAAATTTGTTTTATAAGCATATAACCCATAGAAGAGAAAAGTGGTTTATAAACATCGTTTCATAAAAACAAAAACAATTCAAAAAAATAATATGAATGAAAACCTTGAATAACATCCCAAGTAAGGAATAAATGACACAAAAAATGTCATATTATATGAAAATACATTCTTAAATATAACTTAAAAATATTTCTTGAGGAAAATATCCTTCTTGCTCTGAAAATAATTTTTAAAACATAAATATTTTTGAAAACCTTTTTTAAACCACTATATAAACAAAGAATTTTATGAATGTTTGGGAACAAATTATTTAAAAACAACATTGTTAACTTATAATAGAATATTTAAATAAATTATGGTTATAAAAACTGATAAATCTGTACTTGTCGAACATATTACACAAACATTCCTTTCGTACAGTAAAAATGCAGAAAAGTTCCTAGATCTTAAAAAGAAAATAAGATTACTTTTATTTTTTTAACACAAAAAAAAATCTATATATAATTATTTAATAAGTAATTTTAAAAAGGATAAAAACACTTTTAAAAATATTTTTATAAAATATGATTTTGGAAGAATAAGGATTTCCAATCGAAGAGAGAAATAAATTAATATTTTACCAAAAACATTTTTTAAAACTATAGTAAATACTAGAGTTGATAAAGGGTAACATTACTTGAAGATATCATGAATGATCATTGGAGAAGAAAATTTAGGAGAATTATTGAGATATGGATCATACTATTTCATCAATGGAATCATAATCATAAACAATCCTGATAAACACTGAGATTATAGCAACAAACTCTTACCACTTAGGTAACATTGAATCATAATACCCATGAAAATAAAAACATTTCATTAAAGATAATAAATAATGAGAATATGAATATTCATTTTATAACATGTCAACAGGTAAGTACAAACTTCTTATTAAATAATATAGGTTCATAACATAACATGTGTCTCAAATAAGAAACACTGAGACAAAATCCCCTTACCGATTTGGTAACTTTTAAACCGTAAACCCCATGAAAGAGATATCCTCAAATTAATATGTAAGTAAAAATAAATTTTACGAAAATAATCACAAAATAAATTCATGAGATTTATATAAACCACATGTTATATGGAGGTGGTGAATATATCACGTGTCTCGCAAAAGTAAAAAGTGAGACAAAAATCCATTTCATTAAGTCTTGACTTCTATTAAACTCATTAAATACCCATGTATAATAAATTTAAGTTTATCATAAATATATTAGAGATATATATTCATTTATATGATATCATATATTATTTTTTTGTGACCATTTGTTACCCGTTTATTAATAATTCCATGATAATGTTACATTTAGGGTAATAACCACCATATTTTTCTTATATGTTTGGATTTGTTATATTTTTGTTCCTCTTATAGTAATAATTACTTGATTTTATATAGAAGGATAACAATGATATAAATATAATTAATATTTAGTATATATGAAATTATATTAATATATAAAGGATATAGATAGGAAGTGAAATACATCATTCTTGGAGACTATAGGTCGTATGTACACATGAACACTGTTTTTGTTTTCTAACCAGACTGAATTAATGAAATGTTTATTTGATATTATAATTTAAAAATCAATTTAATTTAATAAATATCACATATTTTTATCAAAACCATCCTTAATACATTTCGTATAACATTCGAATGAATCATATCGCTTTGCAAGGTGGTAGTCTGTCGTACATAGAAATAAACATATCGTATTTCTATTAAATGGAAAGAATGAAGGTATGTGTGTCATAAAAATAACATAATCATAATGAAATCATAAAAATCATAAGTATAAAATATAAATAATACATACATCATTATTCCCAACCATGATAGTTGGAGATGGAAAAAATGAGCGGCATCGGTTCATGAGGTGGTAGTCCACTGTACACACAAACGATGATTTCATAGCCCATTTAATGGAAGTGTGTGTGGTTTTAGGTCACTACCTTAATATAAAAACATATTAGTTTCTTTAATATACTAATTTTATTATATAATAATTATATAAGAATAATATATTTGTTTTGAGAAATAAATAAATGAAAAACATTCCCTGATGAACGTTTCCTCCTGTCTGGGTATCTCCTTTTGGTTTACATCAAAGGACTTCCATTGTGGGATTTTTTCCCAAAGATTGGAATCTAGGATGTGTGGATAGAATTGGAGAAGTTATTTGGTTAGGATTATAATTTTTTTAAGGTTTTAAGAGAGGTTTAATATCGAAATATGCAAAAAATTGGTTTTGGACAAGACTCTAGGTCTTTTCCCCTTAAGTTTAACGTTTATTCACTTAGTAAACTCATTTTTTCTTATTCTGGTTGATTGATTTTAATTTTTTTCAATAATAATTTTCTTCAAAAATTAAGTTGGAATTATTATAAATTATAAATTATGATTACCCCAAATATGAAATTCATTTTTTAAAAATCAATTCACATAAGTGACAGAAATTAATTTAAAATTATTCCAGTAGATGGGACAAGACAACAAGTTTTTAAAGTGAAAATATTCAAAAAATTAAAATGTATTTATATCCGATCAAAATTTCAAATTGGTTTGATTGAACTGAATTGTTTGATTGATTTATAATTTATTTAATTATTATTTAAAAAAATATAATTTAAATTTATAGATAAATTAAATTAAAATGAAGTTCTCATTTAAAATTCAATACATTTCACCATTCATCCAAAAATAACATATGTTAGAAAATCCCAAAAATTCAACCTACGGTAGTTTTAAAAATTTTAATTAAAAAAATTTATTTTAAAAAATGAAATTTCTAAAAGTGATAAGAATTATTTTTAATATTTTTTTTAAAAATGTCATATAAAGCAGTTTTTTGAGAAAATAGTATTTTCAAAAAATATAAAGGCTTTACAAACAATTTATCTATTTTATTTTCAATAGGTTTTATTTATATAAAACCATTTTATTTAAATATTATTTATTACTATTAATATTACAATTTGTTGGGGCTATTTTATAATGGTTGAGTTTTAAATGACAATGTTAATAAAATGTCAATGTTTTTTAAAACTCAATGTCATTTTTAATGAAAGATAAGACAGTGTTGTGTGTAATGCAAAAAAAACTTGGTGTAGTGTATAAAAAAATCATAACTTTGTGTAGTGTATAATTAAACCTTAACATGGTGTAGTGTACAGTTAAATCTTATCTTGGTGTAGCGTGCAATGCACAACATCAAGGAAATTTAATTTTTTCAAAAAATTTCATAAAAACAATTTTTATTACATTATAACTTCATTAAAATGAATTTTATCTTCAAAATTTATTCATTTTAATACAAAAAAGAGGAAACACATGCCTCATCATATTCTCAAGTTCCCATGTAGCTTCTTCAAAATGGTGGTTTCTCTACAAAACATTGACAAGGTGAGTGGTCTTATTTCATAGAACATTCTCTGTACGATCTAGAATTTCCATAGGTTGTTCTTCAAAAGAATGACCATTCTCTAATGGTATGACCTTTGAGTTCTGTATACGTGAAGGTTCAAGTGTGTACTTACTTAAGAGAGATACATAGAAAACATTGTGGACTTGAGAGAAATTTGGTAGAATTTATAAGTGATAAGCAACCATCCCTACTTGATCAAGAATCCCAAAAGGGCTAATATACCTAGGGATTTTATTCCCTTTCTTTCAGAATCACATAACCATCTTCTAGATAGAGTTTTATAGAAACAACGTCCCACTTACTTTAAATTCATAATAACACTAGAAATTATCAGTATAACTTTTTTACTAATTTTGAGTCGTCTTCATGCATTGCTTAATGGATCTAACCATCTCTACCACTTCCTCAACCATTGTTGGTCCCAATAGATTTCTTTCTCCAACTTCATTCTAGGATTTTGGAGTTATACACTTCCTTCCATAGCGGTCTTCATAAGTATCCATCTTAATGATCAACTAAAAGCTATTTTTTATGAAAAGTAAACGAGATGAAGGTGTTGATCTCAGTCAGATTTGAAATTCACTGAATATGATATCCGAATATTCCCATAGAAGATTGTAACACCCCCTTATAATTGAAAGGGGTGTACAACCCTTATAATTTTTCTCTCATCCTTAAATTGTTGACATACCTAGCATCGAGATACAAACTCAATAATATCCAACTTTTTTCCGTCACATAAGAATTACTTTTTCAATTCTCTATACATCATTTTACTTGCATGATGATTATATAATGAAGAGATATGGGCCTCCTCCAGTGGAACCTTCTTCAAATCTGGTATGGATAAAACACATACACGATTCCTAAATATTATCATTCTATCATGATCAACGTTAAACTCAAGAACATTCCTCGCATTTTTTTATCTCTACGTCTTCATTCTACACCTCTTTAATCATCAATTTTATCTATAAAGATAATCCCTCTAAAATTTTAATTCCAAAATTACTGCAACTAACTCCAAATTGTGAGTTTGGTAACTTTTTGCAAGAACCTTCAATTACCGAGAGTCATAATCTATAACGATGACATTTTTTAAGAACACATCTCAATCCCTTCTTAGATGAATCAGCATAGATAACATACCCTTGTACACTATAGGATAAATTTGGCACATGTGTGCTGAATAACCATCTCTTTAGTTCCTTAAGGTTTTATTCACATTCAAATTTCAATAGGAACATTTCCCATTTCTGAGTTAACATGGTAAGAGGATTAGATAGTTGTGAGAAATTCTACCCAAATCATTGATAATATATAGGTAAATATATAATACTATGGATATTTTTCCCTGTGGTTGGTATGGGTGAACATTCAATAGCCTTCCTATTTATTGTATATACTCATATACTCTCTATTGAGGTTATATGACCCCAAAAATGAAACCTTTTGCAACCAAAATTGACACTTTGTAAATTTTTCATATCGTTTGTTCTTCCTTAGGGTCTTTAGTATAGTTCTCGAGTGATATTTATTCAATTACATTCTCTTTGAAATGATATTAATATCATCTGTAATGACCAACAAAAAATGATAAAGGAAATATCTAAAGACACTATTCATTAAATCCACGAAGATAGAAGGGGACTTAGTAAGGACAAATGGAATTACTATATATTCATAGTGTCCATACTATGTACGGAATGTCATCTTGGGTATATCCTCCCCCGTAACTTTCAATTCATGACATCTATAATGAAGTTAAATATTGGAAAACTATTGTGCTCCGTATTTTTGACTAAACAAGTCATCAATATGTGGAAGAAGATAATTTATCATGATCATGTCAATTCACAATAATCAATGAAGATTAACATTTATCCATCTTTCTTCTTAACAGATAGTGGTTCAGTGTAAGGTGACACACATGGATGAATGAATCCACTGTAAATATTCTTCTAGAGTCACTTATTAAATTCCTAAAACTCAATCGGTTCTATTCTATAGGGATTATCTAAAATAGGTTAGGCCCCATGTTTGAGTTTTATTAAGAAATAAATTTCATGATTTATTGGAATACTATGAAATTCTTCCAAAAAGGAATCTGAAAAATCATGGAAAATAGACATATCATTGATGTTGTGGTTCTACCCAACCATTTGTGAAAAATACACCTTCAAAAAGTAATCATGACCATAAAACATATGAAATGGAAATTAAAAGTTTATATTTATCCTCAAAATGATAGAAAATAATAGGCTCATTTGTAATGTAAAATGTGACTTTCCTTACATGGAAATTGATGTGGTCCTTATGTAGATAAATCCAATCCATGCCTAAAATAACAGCAATTTCAACCATAGGGATAATAATATGACTTGAGAAAATCCCATTCCCATTAACTTCAACTGGAGGGGAAACATAAACTTGTTATGTGATTGTTGTTCCATTAAAGGTTTTTACTACTAATTTAACTTCTAATCACTGTAGTGACATCTTGATACCCTTAGAAAATTCATTAGATATAAAATAATTGGAAGATCCATAGTCAAATAAACAATTAGAGGATCTAGAGTGGATAGTTAGTGTACATTTCACGATGTTGTTATCACACCCCTCATCACAAACAATGATTGAATGAGATTTACCTTTTTACCAAGGAATCAGAGGTGGCTGATGGTGATAATCCTCATTGACCCTTTTATTTGGGAATTGGTTAGAATAATGCCCATTCTCCTTAATATTGTAGTACTGAAGTGTGGGAGGTACATTTTCTACATCTTTCCCTCTATTTATATAATTAGAAATATGTATACTACCACTTCGGCAGTCAAATGCTCGATGACCATCCTTCCCACACATAAAACATTTTCTATTCCCCTTATTAAAATTTACTAAATGATTCTTTCCACACATTGTGAATAAAGACTATATAATATTCATTTATATATGGTTTTTATATTTCCCTTTGAATTCCATATTTCTATTCCCTTGAAACTCATTAGATTTATTGATAACTATGACCTCTATTTCCACCTTAATGGAACTTTAGAAAATTTCATCGCTAATACTGATGTATCATATAGATAACACCCATTAGATACTTGGATTTTAGATCTTGAAGAATCAATAAACCTCAAATTCAAGATGGATGATAATTATAGAAGTGTACCTTTCAAGTCTTGTAAAATTTATTTAATTGGATCCAAAAAAATTTTTATCCATTTTCTATAACTTGAGAAACTCATCCATTTTCATACAACGAATATGAGGAAATTACTTATTAAAAAAATAAGTTCATGAACACATCACACTCAATAGAGTAAATTTCATCTTGAATACTTTTATTCTTGGTTAGTTTCTACCACCAGCTAGCATCACCTTCTAAATGACTATGTACCATAATTGATTCCTCATTTTGCAATCATTAGAGAATAGGAAATATATTTTTAGATATACTTATCCACTTATCATCCACTAGTGGATTAGAAGACCCATTTAAAGAAGGTTTATGTTTCCTCATAATAGACTCAAAATAATTTTTTTCACCTATTTTCTCATTTGGGATACCAACATGATTAATATATTGATAAATATGTCTGAGAAAATCATTAATATGTTTCATTCCATCCCCCATCACATTTATTTTATCAGCAGGAAAATAAATTCATTTTCCATCACTTTCAACATTAACATAGTTCTTTTGGGTTCCATACATTGTCTAAAACCAAAAATCATAGTGCGAGCAATAAAAATCATAATGGTAAAACCACATATTCAAGAGGATTTACTTATAAAATTCCAATATATTAAACCTTATGTTTATCCTAAGTCATCCATGATCATCCATTGTTATAAATAATTTATAACTTTTCATCAAGAAAATTTGGATTTTCAATAGAATATCCCCCAGTAGTGTTAAACTAGGTATGCAATAAAGCCCATTGTTGTGCACCCATTCCTGTTTGATTCTAAGTTAATACAGTTTTTTGGGGTTTTTACTACTAGGTACATATATGGACGAACCTCCCCCACTTGTCGTAACAAGAAAAGTATTTATTTCATGATAAAGCAAAAAATATACATTACTTACCACAACTAACGATGTTCACCTATACATAGGTTTATCCTAATGGTTCATACTAAACGTTTCTCAACCTAGTTTCCAAAGGTTACCTAAACCATTCCACTAATACCATATATGGAGACACTATATTTTTCTATATATATATTACATATTAATAGAATAAAATTATTTTTATTATACTCATACATTCCAAAGGATCATAATAGTTTAGTTCCTTTGGAAACATGGATACATAAACAACTAGAAAATAAAATAACTACATTATATCCTACTAGGTCATCTATCACTAGCACCCTTCTAGAAACATCATACATAATACATATATTCATAACCAATGGAAAGGAAACATAAAAAAGATGAGATCAAAGGATCAGTAATGGTAAAAAAGGGATATATGTAATCATAATCATGAACATAAGGTTATGATAACATTATCATAACATTAGAATATCATACCATGCATACCAAAGATCACAATCTTGAGTCATGAATAAAATATTGGTAGTCATAAGACATGAATAATAAATGAATCAAAGAATATAATTCATGTTAGGGTAACATAAGAATAACAAATGGGATTGTAGAAAACACATTAACATATAAAATTATTTCAATAGTAGTCAAGGCTCAACACCAATGTTATCTTATTGTAATGGGTTCACTCCCCCAAACTATCTTAGTATCCAAGGTTCTCACCCAATACCATCTTAGAATACAAATTTCTTTAGTGAATCCGGATCACTCCCCATTACAAACATTTCAATATCATGAGATATAAATCTTTAACCAATGCATTGGATGAAGATAGTGGTCCCACCTATCACATTAGGAAATCAAAGATATATAGGCTTCAACATCATAAACATTCATCATATTATAATCCATGAAATGAAATGGGTATCATAAAAATTTAATCATACCATAACTTATGGAAAGTAGATAGGATTAATAATATTTTAATAATACAATAGCCAATTAAAAGAAGAAGTTTTCAAAAGCATATAACCCATGGAAGAGCACTAGATTTCATAAGCATATAACCCATGGAAGAGAAATGGGTTTCATGAATATCATTCCATCAAGAAATATAAAATTAAGAGAAACAATATTTAGGGTACCCCTAGATCATATACCTAGTAAGGTTTGAGTAACACCAATATATTTTATCTTAGATGGAAAATAATTTTGAAATATCATTTAAACATTTCTAGAGGAAAATATCCTTTTAACTTTGAAAATTATACTTAAAACATAATTTTTTTCAAAATCCTTTTTATTTGAAACCAACTTTAGAAAAACAACTCTCAAAATATAAATAAACAATTTTATTTAAAAAAATTCTTGTAAACATTAAATATACACTCTAAATAAATTATGTTCATTATTATGGATAAATTCATAAATGTTTTATAGGTTAAAAGATCATTCCTTTTACTCTATAAGAACTTTATAAAAGTTCCATGATCATAAAATGATAAGAAGATTCATTTTATTTTTAAAAAAATATAAAATTGGTAAAAATATTTTTAATGGTTAACAACTATTTTTAATTTTTTTATAAAACATGGTTTTTAAAGAAAACATATTTCTGACCGAAGAGATAAATAAAGTCATATTTTCATAAAAACAATTTTTTAAATATATTAAGTACCAAATACAGTAAAAATGCTAATATTACATTAATAAATAATGAATAACCATAGGGGAATAAAATTCATGAGAATCCTTGAGATATAGTTAATTATATTTCATAAATGGAAGTATACTCATAAACAAGCCTGATAAATGATGGGATTATAGCAATAAACTCATACCACTTTGGTAACTTTGAATCAAAATACCCATGAAAGAATAAGATTACATGATACACAAAATATTAATAGAATATGTAGATTCATGATATAAGATGTAAATAGGGTAGTACGTACACCTTGTAAAAGAATACATGTTCATAATATAACTTGTGTCTCAAAGAACACAAAGTGAGACAAAATTAATATACTGATTTGGTTAAAGTTGAACAACAAAACCCATGAAATGGTGATCCTAAAATGGAAATTTAAACGTGAATAAATTTTAGGGTATGTGTAATAAAATAAATTCATGGGTTTTATATACACCACATAGAATAAAGAGGTGGTGAATATAGAATGAGTATCATAAAAGTAAAAAGTGAGCTGAAAATCCCTTACCTTAACTCTTAACTTCTGTTGTACTCATTCAATAATATTTTTTAATAAATATATTTTTATTATAATTATATTATAGAACCATATAAATTTATATCATATCCCATATTATTTTCTAATGTTATTTTTTACCCATTTATTAACAATTCCATGTTAAATTTATTTTTCAGGTAATAACCGCCATGTTTGTCATATATGTTTTGATTTGTTATATTTTTGGTCCTATTATATTATTCATTATTTAATTATATAAAATATTTAAAATATTATAAAAATTTATTATATATATATAGTATATTTTTTTATAATAATCTATAAAGGATAGAAATAGGAAATGAAATACATTGTTCATGGAGATGATAGACGGTACGTACGCATGGATGCTATTTCCTTTTTCATGTAGAATTGAAAGAAATAAAATTATATGAGATGTTACCATTAAATAATAATTATAATTTAATATATATAATTTATATTTATAAAAACTATCCTTAATACATTTCATGTAAAGCGTGAATGAATCAAATAATGTCGTGAGGCGGCTATTCGTCGTACACATGAACGACAATATCGTATTCCCAAAAATTGAAAGCATGAAAGTATGAATATTTTAATAATAATAATAAAATCATAAAAATCATATTTAAATTATATTTTCATCATTATTTAAATCCTTGATAAGAGGTAATGGAAAAGAACGACAGTGGTTCGCAGGGAATTAGTCTACCATACATAGGAATAATAACATTGTAGACCATCTGATGGATTTGTCTGTGGTTGTAGGATGAAACATTAACATAAAAAATATCAATATATTTTAGATAATGAGGATATTATATAACCAGGATACAAAAATAATTAAAGGTGTTTGAGAAATAAAGAAATAAACATTCTTTGATGAACATTATCCCTTCTTTGGGTAAACCCTTTTGGTTTGCTCCAAAGGAATTTGTTGGTTATATTCATTCAAAAAATAAGAATTATATAATGAGGTTATATGTTTGTATGATTTTTTTGGGTATGTATTTTATGAACCAATTTTTTTATGGTGTGATGATATGGGAAGAGGGGGTGGCCTTTTTTATGTTTGGGAGATGACACACTTGACATTTTTTAAAATAAGTTACGTGTACCCATGTTTTTTTTATAAAATGTTTAAATAATGCTTAAAATTAGATTCATGAAGGGTTAAAGTAAATATATGGCAATACAATGTGTGTTTTACAAGTTTCTAGGTCATCTCCCCCTAAGTTTAATGCCATTTTCCTTAGTAAAGTCATTTTTCTTCTAATCTCCATGAATAATTTATCTTTTTTCACTAATAATTTTGGTCAAAAATTACGTTGTCCATATTATAAAATATATATTATCATGAATCAAAATATTAAATACATTTTTCAAAATTAAATTCTGATAAGTTTAAAATGTTAATTTAAAAGTAATCCTGCCTATGAGATGAGACAACGAGTTTTTAAAGTGAAAATGTTCAAAAGATTGAAATGTTTTTATGTCCAATATCAATGTGAAATTGAATCAAATGACCTGAATTGGATTGGTTGATTTATAATGGAACTAATTATACTTTAAAACTATTTGAAATATACATTATCTTTATTAATAAATTAAACCAAAATCCAGTTTTCATTTAAAATTCCGTATTTTTCACAAGTCATACAAAAATGAAATATTTTAGAAAAATCCCAAAAATTCACTATAATATAATTTTAAAGTTATTAATTAATAAAAAAAATTATTTTACAAAATTTTAAAAAAATAAATTATAAAATTTTATTTTATTACTGTTCATAAAAAGAAATAAAGAAGTACTTTTTTGAGAAAATAGTATTATCAAAACATATAATGACTTTATTGAAAATTTGTGTATTTTATTTTCAGTATGTTTTATTTATATATAAAAATTATGTTTTAAAAACTATTTATTACTATTATTACTACCAATATTAAGGGATAGTTTATAATGGTTTAGTTTTAAATAAATATATTAATAATACATCACTGTTTTATTAAAAATCAGTGTCGCATGTAATGAAAGTTAAGTCGGTGTTGCGTGTACCACAAGATTAACTTGGTGTATCATATAACATAATATTAACATCATGTTGTTCATAAAGAAATATTAACTTAGTTTGGTATAAAACAGAAGCCTATCTTGGTGTAGCGTGCAATACAAGCTATCAAAAATATTTAATTTATTTGAAAAAAAACTTCATAAAAATATCGGTGTTATAGCTTTACTCTTGTTTTTATATTGTGGGTGTCTTAATCTAGACTAATAGAAATAAATTATTTGGATAATTGAATTTTAAGGGTAAGTTAGAAGGTTTTTTATGATTTTAACACTTTGATATCATTATAAAGTTGTATTTGTACAGGCTGAATGCCCCCCCTGAAATCATGGATATTAAGAGCCTTTGTTTGAAATGTATTTATTGAGATATAGAAAAATTATTGCATGTTGTTGTTATATCACCCCAAAATAGATATTGGATAACCAATGATATTTTTTTATTAAAATGGTTTACCCTACATTTATGGATTGTGTGATGCTACCCTTAAAAAAATTAATTTTTTTTAAAATACCCTATGTTAAATCTATAAAATATTTGTTGTTGTGCTTTTGGGGTGGCAAGATGACAGGTTGTATGGTCATGATTTTGGGGTAGTTAGGTGATGATTGTTTTGTTGTCCTTTTGGGGAGTTGAGGTGATGCTTTTCTTGGCTATGCCTTTGGGATGTCAAGGAGGCAGTTTTTCTGGCCTTGATTTTTGGGCGGTGGTGTAATGATTGTTTGGTCATGCTTTTGGAGTGGTGACATGATAGTTTTTTTGTTCTAATTTTGGGTTGGCAAGGTGATTGTTCATTTCACTGTGATTTTGGGGCGGTGAGGTGAATGTTCATTTGTGTAATGGCCCAAAATTTTGAATAATATTTTGTTTCCCAAAAATGTATGTCTATTGTGTCATAATCAATAAAACTATATAAGTATAATTTAAATGAAACCATCGAGTTTTGACAGTTATATGACCATTGGAAACAATAATAATTTTTAATGGTATAATTTTTGTTTAAAATAGAAATAATAATGGATAACTAATGTAGAAAGGAGAGTTTATGGCCTCATCAAGAAGATTCAGTCCATATGAAGCCCATTTGTATGAGATTAGAAAGTAGGTAGCATCACTAAGCTTTTCCCTAGACCAAGCTCAAGCCAAGATTCAACATGTTAAGCTTGAACGAAATCGTCTATGGGAGAAGTTCATGCTGATATAAATCACCACTAGGGAAATGTTGTCCAAACTACCCCAAGATTCTATCACCATTTCACACCTCACTCTTTGGTCATATGGAGGTGTCATAAGGGGCTATGTAATGAGGCCTTAATTACATTGTGTGATACTTTTTTATAAATAAATTTTTATTTCTTCTTATGGTAATTTTTTTGAATTTAAAATCTCAAAATAAATATAGGATGAATTTTTATATGTTTCATATTATTGATGAATATTGGAAAAAATAGAGTATTTTAAAATATTTCTTATAATTTAAATAATTAATAATGTGAAATTATTTTCAAAAAATAAACAAATACATTTGTGATCATTAAGAAATTTAGAGTCTGATAATTTTAGCTTAATTGTTCGTGAATAGTAAAATATGAATAGTAATGTTACCCTTATGAATAGTAATATGACCAATGGAATAGTAACTCACTTATGAAATTATAAATATAATTTAGGCATCTTGAATGGTAAGGCTATATAACTGCATAAGTAAATAACTATTTCTTAAATTATAACTTAAGTATTAGTATTTTTTAGGTAAATAGTGATTTTACATAAAAAAAATAAAGATCTAATATTTAGAAAAATATTTTTATAAATGGAGTTCATTTTTTAATTTAGAACATCAATATTCGGATAGGGTGAATTTATGATATTTTTGTAAAATTTTTAGTTTTCCTGTGAACAGTTAAAATACATTTTTTGGGTTTTCAATGTGTTTTATGACATCATAATGATGTAATATGTAATTTAAAATATTGGCCAACTCATTTTGATTAAAATATTATATTAGGTGTCCTATGTGGGAAGAACCATTGGAAAATACCATGGGATGGCCAATGGTTTTGCAAATACCACTATTGAGGTGTCCTTGGAAATTAATAAAATATTCCCTCACGTAATCTATAAATACCAACAAATTAAATCATTGCATTCATTCCAAATTCCACATCAACAAAGTTATGGTATTTTTACCTCCCAAGGATTCCTACCAAGGTCCCAACCTTTGATTTTTTGAAGTAACTCTTCATGGTAAGGGAACCTTTCATCCCCCCTTTTAGTCAAGACTTCTTTCAAATTATGTAGTTTAATTTCAATTTTCATATGTTGTGGTATAATATTCTGTATCTTTATTTATATCCATTTTTTTTCAAAGTAGTATAGACCCTTTTCTTTCTCATCAACTGATTTTCTAAATTTTTAAGCGATGTCGTTAGGCAGCCGAATTTTCACAAGGGAATTCACAATTTGTCTTTTTTTCTTTTAATTTTTCTTTTATGTGGTATGTCTTGAAAATATCCATACCATGTTCTTATCTTCATGTTATTCTATCCTTATTCTATATTATGAATCTATTATTAATGGATGTACTTTTCCCCCTCTCTTTTTAATGTTTTCTAAACCATGTTGCATAGTCGTTATGCTACAAAAATTTCACCTCAAAATCCCTCTCTTTTTATCAAGAAATTTGTTTATTTTCCTTATATAAATAACAAAACCTATTTAATTTCTAGGGGTATTCATCATGAAATAAAAATTATTTATTTTATTCAGGAATTTTCTTACATAAATCCCCCATTCCATTTTTGTGGGTTACAAATGTCATAATGATCATGTTTTAAGAACTTTTTAAAACGGCAGGATTTTGATATAAAACCCATTTGTTTTAATCACTATCGGTTATTTATGAAATGTTTTATTATTATATATGTGGCTTACATGAAAATAAATACATATTAAAAGTGGGCCCTGATTGCGCTCCAATGCATTGGGTAATGAAATTAATCTCTAGAGATGAAAAATTTTATGTTACCTTGGAGAATAACCTTGGAAATTTTTATAACACCTTGGTGATATTATTATAAATGTCTAAATTAAATGTTATAACCACATTTTAATGTTATGTTCCATGTTATTATTTTTATTATATTCCCCTTTATCATTCTTTTATCATATTCCCCATGTTCTTGTTGATATCGCTCAAGTTCCAATGTAAACAGTTTCACTTGTTTTCTTTACTAGGCCTTCTACTCCCCCATTCCGTTGAGGTATGCCTCCAGGTTACGAGATAAAGTAATTGTACATAGTATTAACTTTCGAAGAATCATTTCAAGAAGACTAAAATAATATTATATGTTTTCATGTATTATGTACCTTTTTTCCAGGACACTAGACATTAAAGACCATCTGTTTATAAAATGAAATGAAAAGTTTTGTAATAAAGTGGTGGGATGTCATAGTCTATATCAATGGATAGATTAGTTATTTGTGGGAATTAGGATATCAAAACCTCCAGAATAACTATATAGAAGAGTTTAAATATAGGAAAACTTCATAGTATTTGGGTGAAATATTAATTACGTGGATTCCGAATAAATAAATCTCAGTCTGGATATGAACAAGTGGATGTGGATCTGGCACAGATGTATCTAGGGGTAAAATCCCAAAAAAAACGCGTTGAGATAGACTCAAACGAGAGTTGGTGCATGACTAAGGGCCTTGATGCACTCATGGTTTGACACTCCCAGGAGATATATTTTGTTAATAACAAGTATTTTATGATTCATTATGATGGATTTATAGAGAAATGTAATTGTTATTAAAGAATAATAATTTTAAGGATGATGTTTAAATACCATTATAGTTAAATATTCATAAATGAAATATTATTCTCAGTAAGGTTTTCTAATTTTAGTAAATTTGGGGAAATAGGAGGAACCGTGAAATTGGTGACCGCAACAGACAATGCACTGACGTCCCTCCTATGGAAGCTGAAATGCAAACTTTCATGAGAATATTGAACCAACTGACTCAAGTTATGGGAAATAACTGAATCAAGGTGAGAGACCAATTTAACCATGACAAGAACAAATTTATATTGATTCCTTTATGCGTCAACAAACATCAATGTTAAATTGATCTACTGACCAATTGATTGATGAACAGTGGATCATCTCTGTCAAAAATATATTTTGTGTGCCCCACTGTTCAGAACACGAGAAGATCACCCTAGTTATTTACCACATAGAGGGAGAATCTGATCAGTGGTTGAGACTGATTAAAAACATGAGGCCAAGAGTTGATGTTAAAGCTATGGAGTGTGAAGATTTCATAGGTATCTTCTTCGATAAATATTTCCCTCGTTCGATGATAAAAAAATAGAGAAGGAATTTCTCAAACTGAAGTAGAAGGAGAATGAATCTATTGGAAGCATCGAGATGAACTTCACAAGACTTTCCCGTTAAACCTGATGCTTTTTCACAGATCCTAATGGTAAGGTTGATAGATTCTTTGGTGGACTAAGACCACATCTATGGAAGAATCACTCCAACTAAGACTATGATAGCTATGCAGAGATTGTGTGGAGTGCTATGAAAGTCAAACTAGAGATTGGTGAGACGTAGTGGTCTCATAAATCCAATGGAAAGAAGAGATCAATGGATCCAATATTAGGTAGGAGCTTCAATTGGGGAATATGAGGCAAGAAAGTTCAATGTCCACATATAATAAGTGTGGTAATAAGCTTTCCGGGAACTTCCTTCTTGGGGTGGGATGTGCTACTAGTGTGGAAGAGATGGAAATATTGCAAGAAATTGTTGTTGTGAGGTGAAACCTCAACTTCCCAACACTACCGACAAATGGAAGATGGTGAAGGCCCAACCTAATGTCAAATGCTTCAATTGTGGATATCTTGGGAACTTTTCCAATCACTTTCAAAATCTGAGGGTAGTGGAGGGGAATCAACATCAGCCTCATTAAAGAACAAGGGAGAACGATCTTGGATTTTTCTATCATGACAGATGCCGCTAAATCTCTAAATGATGTGGTGGAAGGTAATATTCTTACTCTATGAAATCTACCAAGTACTTTGTTTGATTCCGGTTCTACATATTCCATTATTTCCTCCATGTTTTCAAATAATTTAGAATCAACCCCTATATCAATAAAAGTAGAGTTATCAGTCAAGACTCCTCATGGGATTATCCAAGAATCATTAGTGTTTAGAAACTCTAGTATTTACTTTAGCAATCATAATATTGTCAGACATATAGTAGTCATTCCCATGCTAAAATTAGACATTATACTAGGGATGGACTAGCTCTCAAAGTACAATGCTAAGATCAATTTCTAAAGCAATGAAATATCGGTAGTCTTGAATGGGAAACCTATAGTTATCTTCCATGGAGAGATCTATCGACTAGGGTTTATTATATTATAAAATCATATAGCCATATTTATGGAGTTAATTGGAGAATAATAAGATCAAAATGAGGATATAATGATAGAAAATGTCCCCATCATCCAGGAATACATTGAAAAATTTTCTGAGGATTTACTTGGACCTCCTTCAAAAAGATAGGTAGAGTTCTCCATTGAACTCGTACCTGGATCTCATCCGATATCAAAGACCCTGTATAGGATGGAAAATGTAGAGTTGGATAAATTAAATACACAACACCAAGATCTTTTGGATAAGGGGTTTATCCAACTGAGTGTGTCTTCTTGGGGATCACCTATTCTTTTTGTGAATAAGATGGATGGATCAATGCAGCTATGCATTGATTTTAGGGAACTGAACAGGGTCACATGGAATAAAAAATACCCTCTTCCATGATTTTATGACTTCATTGACCAACTTCGCGGGGATCAATTCTTCTCCAAGATTAATCTTTAATCTGCTTATCATCAATTGAGGGTGAAGAATGATGATATTCTAAAAACCACTTTCCAATTAAGATACGGTCATTATGAGTTTTTTTTATGACCTTCAGATTGAATAATTCACCTTCTATTTTTATGGATGTGGTGAGTAGAGTCTTTAAGGACTACATTGATAAATTTGTGGTAGTTTTTATTGATGATCATCTAATATATTAGAAAAGACATTAAAAGAATGAGGATCATCAAAGGGTTATTTTACAAACTCTATGGAAGTAGAGACTTTTTGGAATGATCAGAAAATGAGAATTTTGGTTACAAAAAGTTTCTTTCTTGGGACACATTGTATCCAATAAAGGAATCACAGTTGACTCTGCAAAGAAAAAGGTTGTAGAGGGGTGACCTCAGCCTAAAACAATAACTAAGATACGTAGATTCCTCATATTAGATGGATACTATAGGAGGATTGTGAAAAAAATTCGAGGACATTCGAATCAATTAACCAAGTTAACTCGAAGAGGGGATATGTTCATCAGGAAAAAGGAATGTGAGGAAAGTTTCCAAGAGCTGAAGAAGGGAATGGTTATTGCACCAATTTTAACTCTTCCCTCATGTAAATAAGAATTATTTATTTTTAGGAATGAATCCATAAAAGGTCTTGGGTGTTTCCTCATTCAAAATGACAAATTCATTGGTTATGCATCTCGATATTTGAAGACTCATGAGCAGAACTATCCTATGCATGATCATGAGCTGGCTGTGGTTTTTTTTCTCTAAAGATATAGAATAAATATCTTTATAGGGAGAAATGGGATATACACACAAACCATCAAAGTTTGAAGTATATTTTCACACAAAATGAATTGAACATGAGACATAAGAGACGGTTGAAACTTCTAAAAGACTATTATTTGTCAATTCATTATCATCCCACAAAAGCATACAAAGTCGCTGATGCATTATGAAGGAAATACCCAGTTCTTCTCTCCATGATGAAGATTCAAAGAGATCCTTTGATCAATGACCAAGTAAAGATTGATATGGTAATTATAAGGGAAGAGACATCATCAACCCTATAAAAAATTATTTCTCAACCGTCATTACTAAAGAAGATCAAGAAGGATCAAAAATATTATCCTTTGTTGTAGAATAAGTTTGTGGATATAAAGGATGGAAAGTTTTCAGATTTCAAAATTGATTAAGAAGGTGAACTGAAATTTCATACAAAACTATGTATTCTATATATTTCATAAATAAAGGAGCTGATGGACGAAGCTCATACCACTACTTTTTGTATTCATCCTGGAAGCTCAAAAATGTATAGGGACCTTCGTGATCATTATTTGTGGGATAATATGAAAAGGGATATTTCTGACTACATTATAACAGGCCTAATATGTCATCATGTGAGGTAGAGAGACAAATTTCTAAAGGGGTATTACAACCACTAAGCGTACCAGTATGAAAGTGGGACAATATGACTATGGAATTTGTCACTGGTCTCCTGAGAACTTCCAAAGGAAACAATACGATATGGATTATAGTGGAACGTCTCACAAAGACTGCCCATTTTATCTCTTTTCTAGAATATTTATCTCTTGATCAACTTGACAGGATTTATGTGAAGGAAGTGGTAAGTCTACATGGAGTTACACTTTCTATCGTATCTGATCGTGATCCAATATTCACATTAAAAATATGGAGAAGTCTTCAACATGATATGTGTACCAAATTGAATTTCAGAATGGGCTATCACCCCAAACTGACAACCAATCTAAAAATACTATTTAAACACTCAAGGACATGCTGAGAACATTCTCAATTGAGATTAAATGTGGATGGTATCAACATCTCCTTTTAGTTGAGTTCTCTTACAATAATAGTTTCTAATTAAGAATTTAAATGGTACCCTATGAAGCTATATAATGGAATCAATGTAGAACTCCTACTTGTTGTGATGAATATGGTGAGAGAAAGCTCCTAGGGTGGGATCTTGTGAAAGAGATGACAGAAAAGGTTCATTCTATCAAACATCACATTAAGGCTGGTCAAAGTCAAAAAAAGAGATATGAAGACATCTGTTGACGAGGACTTGGTGTTTGATCTTGGATACAAAGTCTTTATTCGAATTTCACCATGGAATAGAGTCATGAGGTTTGACCAGCCTCATGCAGAATTACATACCTAACCCTTCACATGTACTAAATCCAAAGGTGGTACAACTAGAATATGACCTCTCTTATGAGGAGCAGCTGGTGGAGATCTTGGATTGTAGATATAGTGTTCTACACAACAAAACTACCCACCTTGATAATGTGTTGTGGAGGAACCACAAATATGAAGAAGCCATGTTGGAACCATATGAGTCTATGTGGCAGAAGTACCTACACCTCTTCACTTTTGAGGGTATGAGTTGAAATTTTGAGGAAAACATTTATTAAGTGGGGAATAATGTAATGACCCAAACTCTTGAATAATATTTTGTTTTCTGAAAATGTATGTTTTACTATGTCATAATCAATAAAACTGTATAAGTATAATTTAAATGTAACCATCGATTTTTTACCATTATATGAAAATTGGAATCAATAATAATTTTTAATGTTATAATTTTTGTTTATTATAGAAATAATATTGGATGACTAATGTAGAACGAAGATTCGACGACCTCATCCAATCGACTCAGGCCGTACGAAGCCCATATATCATATCTTGGGAAGGAGTTAGCATCACTAGGCCTTTCCATAGACCATGCCCAAGCTGAGATTTATGTGTAAATCATGAACGGAATCACCTACAGGAGATGTTCAAGATGATATAAATCATCACTCGGTCAATGTTTTCCGAGCCGCCCTAAGATTCTATCACCATTGCACACCTTACTCTTAGGTCCTATGCAGGTGTTATAAAGAGCTATGAAACGAGTCATTAGTTACTATGTGTAATCCTTTTTTGTAAATAAAATTATTATTTCTTCTTATGGTATATTTTTGAATTTCAAATGTCAAAATAAATATTGGATGAATTTTTAGAGGTTTCATAATATTGATGAATATTGAAAAAAATAGAGTATTTTAAAATATTTTTTATAATATAATTAATTAATAATGTGAAATGATTTTTAAAAACTGGACATACACAGATGTGATCATTATGAAATTTATTGTCTGATAAGATCAACTTATTTTTTGGTGAATAGTAAATTATGAATAGTAATATTACCATTATGAATAGTAATGTGACCAATGGAATAGTAACCTCACTTATGAAATGATAAATATAATTTAAGAATCTTGAATGTTAATATGATATAATAGCATTAGTAAATAACTTTTTAAATATTATTAGTTAAGTATTAGTATTTTTCATATAAATATTGATTCTACTTAAAAATTAAATATATCATATTTATAAAATTATTTTCATAAAATGGAGTTCATTTTTCAATTTAGAACATCAATATTGGGTTAGGTTGAATTTATGAGATTTTTATAAAATGTTTTGTTTTCTAGTGAATAGTAAAAAACAGTTTTTGTGTTTTTAGTGTGTTTTATGACATCATAATGATGTAATATGTAATTTAAAATGTTTTTAGACGCATTTGTATTGAAATATTATATTAGGTGTCCCAAGTGGCGAAAACAATTTTCAAATACCCTCGGCAAGCCCATGGTTTTGCAAATACCACTAATGAGGTGTCCCTTGGAAATTAGTAAAATATTCTCTCACTTTTTCTATAGATACCAACACATTAATTCATTCCATTCATTCTAAATTCCTCCTCAACAAAGTTATGGTCCTTTTACATCCCATGGAGTCCTCCAAAGGTTCCCCCTGTAGAGACCCGAAGCTTGAAGTACATGGAAATTACATTACTTTTGCGGAATACTTAATACATAACAAAAACAGACACACAATGATCGTAATAGTTTAGTGTCTTTGGAAACTTGGAACGTAATCTTCTAATCATGGTGAAATATCTTCAACATCTCCCATAAATATCTTCCACTTTTTGTTTCCTTACCTAAAACCTTTCTTTTGATCCCAGGGGAAAATAAAACAAAAAAAGGGTGAACTCAAATGCTCAGTAAGGGTAAGCATTGATAAAATAAAACATACCATATACATTTGAACTTAAAAACATGAACATAATGCTTAAACATCAAAATCTTGAGCAATGACATAAAACATGGAAGTACATAAGGCATAGATCATAATGGAACATAAACCATGATAAAATAGCATGAGAATAAAACATGTAATTGTGGAATTCATTAAGCACATTTAAAGACTTCCATAGTAGCCAAGGAATTTCTTCCAAGACCATCTTAGTGGACAAAGTCCCATTCTGAATCGAGTTCACTCCTCGTTTCAGTCCTGTAACACTGAACCGGATTAACTTACCTTTCCATCCATGTCTATCTCATGAGATATAAAATCTTTACCCAATGCATTGGAGGGAGATATAGGTCCCACCCATCTCATATTGAAATCATTCTTTCGTGTGCCAAAATATAAACATAAATCATTCATCATAACCCAAGAATAAAATGGGTTTCATAAACATCATTCCATCATAACGTAATCCATAAAAATAATTGGATATCATTTCATCATTAGAAAAGTGAAACCATGTAAATCATAGAGACATGATACTTGAAACATACACATGTGAAATAATGTCATCTTAGATGAAAATGGTTTTGATAAAACACTTGAAATGAATTCTTGAAGAAAATGTCCCTTTTTTATTCAAAATCATTTTCTTTCCACAAAATTTCATGAAATTTTAAAAGAAAAGGATTTTGTTGAAAATAGTCACGAAAGCTTTTGGAGGAAGCTTCATGAAAATAAGACTTTATAAAATCGTAAAAATCCATTCGTTCCGTATAAGTTAAAAAAACATTCTTCTCGTACTTTTGCCGAAAAAGTCAAAAAGTACATCGTAAAAGAAATATTTCGTCCATACAATGTGGTAAACGTAGAAAAGGGTAAAAATGACTTTACAAATACATGGAAGAAAATTAAACATTTTAGGAAAACATTTTGAGAACATATGGACATGGATAATAATCATAACCCCAGTAAATACTTACGAATAAACAATCTCGGATAAAAATGAGATTGGAATAATTATCCCTTACCTTAGGTCTGATATGCTTCGTACGTATCTGAACCTTCTATATAGTGATTTAAATAATGTCATTGACTTACTAAAGAATCATATTTATTGTTATGATATCATATATGGTTCACTTATGACTTTATATTACCCGTTCTTTTGTAAATTCCATGTTAAAGAGCATTTTGGGTAAAATCGTTTCATTTATCGTATGTGTTTCGACTTGTCGTTCTTGATATTATTACTTATATCCGGATTTACATAATTCCAGAATGTAAAACATGATTTATATATAATATATATTCATCATATACATATATATTATAGATCGATAAAAGGAATGAAATACACCGTTCATGGATACGGTAGGTCGTACGTACGCATGAACACTGTTTTCGTTTCCCTTTTGAATTGAATGGAATTAAGTAAATGAAATACATATATATATATATATATATATATATATAAATCCAATATCATTATTATGTAATATATTTCATTATTATTCATTATATATACTTTATAATCATTCACGAATGGTTAACATGGAGAGTGAATCTCATCGCGTCGTGGAGACGGTAGTCCGTACGTACGCACGAGCGATGATATCATTCCCAAGATCGTGGAATTGTATTAAAGTGTATATATAATATTAAAGAATAAATATCACTTTACAATAATAATATATATTCATTACTTTCACCCTAATACCCATCCAAGTAAGGTGGTGGTGGAAAATAGATTACACCACGGCGTGGAGATGGTATTCCGTACGTACGCACGCGCGGTGATTTCGTTTTCCGTTGGATGGATAGATGGTGAAATATGGTTGTTTCATACTTATAATAACATATCAGTATATGATTCATACTGATGTTATTACCTCATAATGAAAAGCAACTAAAAAAGAAGAATTGGAAGAAGAAATAAAGTTGAAAGAATCGGTAATGGACATTACCTCTTCTTTGAAGCGCCTCTTTGAGACCTCCTCTTGGGGCACTAAAATTGGTCTTTGAAGAATACCAAGACCTCTAGGATGTTTCTAGGGAAGTGGAGAAGATAATTTTTCAGGGTTTGGCCGAGTTTTAAGGCTCAAAGTGGTGTGAGGGAAAGAGGGAGGAGGTGCCCTTTTATAAGGGAGGAGAGGGGCACCTTTTGAATTCTTAGAAATATTAATTTATAATAAATCTAACCCCACTTAAAAACCTCCAAAAATTACTCATATCATAATATTAGATGATATAGGGTTGTAATAGCATCAAAAAATAAAATTTATACATGTTAGGAATTTATTTTAAACATTATCAACTTGATTTATCCTTATTTAATCAATTTAATTTTATTTGTGGTAATAACATTATAAATTTTAAATTATAACAAATAATTACTTATTTGTTGTTAATTTTCCATAATTGGATACTTTATAACATTTTCTACCATATAAATTTAAATTTATAATTTTTAAATATTTTTTTGATTATTAAACAATTTTATAATATATTATTTTTATAAAATAACAATAGTGTCAATTTTGACACTATTCATTTATTTGAATTTAAATAAAATATATACAGAATATATGTTCGAACTAAATGCTTTAATAGATTCATAAAAGGTCATATGTGTCTAGAAAATTGGTGGAGAACATTAAATAGTTCATCTAATATTTATTTTATTATTTTTAAAACCATTTATTTTGTTTATCTCTTAATAAAATAATTACTACATCATTTTTTGTATAATTATTTGTTGCATAACAATTAAAACTAAAATCCTATTATGAAGATAAATCTATTAAATTTTCAAATAATACTTTTACTGGAATTTATCATCTTAAAATCATAATATGTAAATTGTTATATTTATTAAATTATGAAGGTGACATCTTTGGCATCATTTAAAATAAAATAATATAAGTGTCATAATCACTTTTATAAGACTCTAAAAGGTTATATATTAGGTCATTGGATTATTATGGTGTATATATACACTAACAATAAGTTTTGTTCATGTTTTTGGGTCTTTTAATGGGTATTGTTATTTCAATAAAAACTATATTACTGATTTTTCACTTAATAAATAATTTCTGCATCATTAATGTATCACCATTAATGACAATTATTTAATCCCTAAAAATTATAAATAAATTATCATGATGTATATAATTTTACTATATTTCTAGATACTATTCATTTTCGTTGTTTTATGATGTTTATAACTAAATTAAAATTATTATACTTATAAGATTTAAGAGAGTGACATGTTGTCACTTTCTTTGGTTTTAATAATAATTAAATTATTTTCATGGTCAAAAGTCCATAAAATGAATCTAATCCGACCCTTAGTTGATATGGGTATACGTTCAGCCATACAATAGAATTTTGGCATGTGTTAGGGTAATTTTATAATATTATATTTACCCTTAATTACCTGATTTACCTTTATCTATGGTAAATAAAATTTACCGTAGTTACTATTCGTAATTCCCAAAAATAAAAAGTAGCCTATTAACATAATTTGGACCCACTGATTCCAAAAATGGAATCAATTTTTTTAAATTCAATACACATAAGTTTCAGAAATTAAATTAAAATTAATCCCGTTGTCGAATGAAAATGGGTTTTTGTTTAAAATATTACAAAAGATTGAATTGATTTAACCTACGAATTCAATGTAAAATCAATGCTAATGACATAAATTATATTAAATGGTAAAAATATATTCTATTTATACTTTAAAACCATTCAATATTATAATTTAACCATATAAATTATTACGATGAAAAAAGTTGTTTTTATTTAAAATATAGCTTGTTTTTACTATTCATTAAAATATGAAAGTTATCAAAATAACATGAAAATTTTTTCCAAGGTAAAATTTTATATCCTTATTCCAAATAATAATTTTACTTTGTAAAATTGAACTTATAAACATGTCAAAAACTAGATTTAAAGTTGGTGCGCCATCAAAAGGCGGCAAAACTGCATTTTTTTGAAAAATACTTATTTTACCCAAAAAAAATTATTTTTTCTTATACCATGTTCTAGAAAATGTGTAAGATTAATAATAATGTTATAAAATTCAAAATTTAGTTAATACTATACAAAACAGATAGTTCATAATATTATAATAATATATCATTGTTTAGTAACACCTGGTATTGCGTACAACACACACTATCGAGGAAGGTCGTGATTGCGTGTAATGCAAGCCAAGTCAGGGTTGCGTGTCGTGCAAGCTCCTTTTGATGTAGCGTACAACACAAGACATTAATGAAGTTAAAAAGAACATTTTTCATAAAATCTTGGGGTGTTACATTCTACCCCCCTTAAAATGAATTTCACCCTCGAAATTCGTTGGGGTTATAAATGGTTTACTACTCGGAAGTTTCTTTAATAGAAACCCACATCATAAAAATGAATACCAAAACTGGGCTTTAAAAACTAAAGTATGAAACGTAACGGTTATCCAAATTAACTCATCACTGGGTTTCCACGTAGGAGAACATAGGTGAAAATATGAATATGGAAGAGAAATCTCACCATCAAGTTCTTGATGGAGAGTGGTAGAGAACATGGCTATGAAAAATCCATCAATCACAAAGCCATAGATTTGTGATTATCTAAGGTACCATCTGATTCATCGGATATAAGGGAACTAAGACAACATTTTTGGTTTTCAAGATCATTTCCCTAAAGTGGATGAAATTGGAATTTGAAGAAATACTTTCGTGATTTTGGTACAGTCTCACCGTTGTTCGTTCTTTGGACAATTTCCACTTCATCTCTTAAAGAAATGAAGTTTAATTTTTCATTATTGAAGTGTTAGTAGATCATGTGATATAATGATGGGTCATTCCATCTGTCTCAAACAAAATGTTATAAAAGTTATCAAAAATACATAAGTCCATCTATAGTGAGATTAATCATATATGGTTCCTAAAATGGACTTATACTTCATATATAATACTGCTTAATATAATAAAACTAGTTTCTACTGAACATGGACTTCATGTAGGCCAGTGGTAGGCAATAAAGGCCAGTCGCACTTCAGTTGTGGGTTCGATTCCCATAGCCTTGTCTGACGCGATGGGTTGTCGCCCGTCCTGCAGGTTGTCCTTTTCCTAAAACTACATTACTATAACATCCCATAAATAATATCTAAAAAAACTTCTATCCTTAAACAATACTAACTTATGACCAACATAATCCATTCCAATCTTTAGGGTTATCCACAATACTGCAGTCCTCTCTCATATTATAGTGAAAATGATTACCAGATATTTCATATAACAAGCATGTTAATTCCATCGTTGATCCCCATATATCATAAGATATGTCTTGTTGGTCACATTCCAAACATTTGAAGGCCTTAATCATGTATTCTCTTGAAAAATGAATACCCATTGAATCTTAGTGAAAACATGAATGGTGTCAAAAGTTAACTCTTTCCACATACCAAAATCCAAAAATTCTATATACTCAAACCATGATATAACCTTCTCCTTATATCGGTCATGAGATCATGAATACCATCAAACATTTAATTTTCTCCTTATCCCTTCATTATGCGCATATCATCTACTTTCCAAAAATATCTGAATAATTTTTCATGGTTACTAGTACCATTAATCACACACTTTCAAAACGTAGGAAAGAGAACAGTGTAACAATCCTTAGATGTATCTTTATTCCATTGTACCATGAGATTACTTATACAACATTACACTTGATAAACATGTAATCATTCCACTACCTTCTTAAACCATTGATTGAGATTCAACAATTCTTTCATCTCACATATCATTTGTAGTCTCTTCATCAGCATCAACATAAATACTACCCATATGACCGTACTGATTCTCTTCATGAGACTTTCCCTTAGGGCATTGGTTTGCATAATGCCCATAAATTCCACATTTAAAACATTTAACCACTGTTGATGTCGTAGCAATACAATTATCCTCATCCATGGTGTTAACTGAACCTTTTCCTTTGCACTTACTGGCTTTGTGTCCTTATTTTCCACACCCAAAGCATCTTCCAGTTCCTTTGAAACAATCTCCCCGATGCCTCTTCCCACATGACTTACATGAGGGAAATTGAACTTTCTTTCCTCTATGATCATCATGAAACTCAATCTTTCTCTTATTATCTAAGTCAGGAAACTTACCAAAGTTGAGATTATTGATCATGTTATGAGATTGCTGATTAGGCATAATAACGATGTTTGGACTTCCAAATCCCCTTTCATTTGGTTTCTCATGAAGAATATCATTCCATTATCTGTCATATCCTCCATTATCATGAATCTTCCTATTTCTAGCCATTTTCTAAAACCCAAAAAGAATAGTGTGAGAGGAAAAAATCATGCTAGGGAAAACAACATAGTAAAGGGGGAGTACCCTCAATATCTAACATCTTAGGTTAAATTCTAAGATCGTTACCGTATTTCTAGGACTATATCCTATACGTATACTTATCCTTAGGTACATCCCTAGACATACCTTAGAAATATCTCTAGGATCTCACTAATGTTTTCGCATCCT
Source organism: Viscum album (assembly GCA_963277665.1). Lineage (NCBI taxonomy): Eukaryota > Viridiplantae > Streptophyta > Magnoliopsida > Santalales > Viscaceae > Viscum > Viscum album. Next base: position 1,784,436,728 of record OY728157.1, read on the forward strand.
AGTTTCCAAAGGTTGACTAAACCTTTCCTCTGATACCAACTGTAGAGACCCGAAGCTTGAAGTACATGGAAATTACATTACTTCTGAGGAATACTTAATACATAACAAAAACAGACACACAAGGACCGTAATAGTTTAGTGTCTTTGGAAACTTGGAACGTAATCTTCTAATCGTGGTGAAAGATCTTCAACATCTCCCATAAAGATCTTCCACTTTTTGTATCCTTACCTAAAACCTTTCTTTTGATCCTGGGGGAAAATAAAACATAAAAAGGGTGAGCTCAAATGATCAATAAGGGTAAGCATGGATAAAATAAAACATACCATATACATTTGAAGTTAAAAACAAGAACATAATGTTTAAACATCAAAATCTTGAGCAACGACATAAAACATGGAAGTACATAAGGCATAGATCATAATGGAACATAAACTATGATAAAATATCATGGGAATAAACATGTAATTTTGGCATTAATTAAGAACATTTAATGATTTCCATAGTAGCCAAGGCATTACTTCCAAGACCATCTTAGTGGACAAAGTCCCATTCTGAATCGAGTTCACTCCACGTTTCAGTTCTGTAACACTGAACCGGATTAACTTACCGTTCCAGCCATGTCTATCTCATGAGATATAAAATCTTTACCCAATGCATTGGAGGGAGATATAGGTCCCACCCATCTCATATTGAAATCATTCTTTCGTGTTCCATAATATAAACATAAATCATTCATCGTAACCCAAGAATAAAATGGGTTTCATAAACATCATTCCATCATAACGTAATCCATACAAAAAATTGGATATCATTTCATCATCAGAAAAGTGAAACCATGTAAATCATAGAGACATGATACTTGAAACATACACATGTGAAATAATGTCATCTTAGATGAAAATTGTTTTGATAAAACACTTGAAATGAATTCTTGAAGAAAATGTCCCTTTTTTATTCAAAATCATTTTCTTTCCACAAAATTTCATGAAATTTTAAAAGAAAAGGATTTTGTTGAAAATAGTCACGAAAGCTTTGTTGTACCTCTCGTACCCCTCAAGGTTTTATTTTCATGATCACAATCACTCTCATCTTTTTCTAACATTGTTTTAAAGTGTTTTTGAATGATAGGCACAAGGTTGCCAAAGGAATTGGGCCAAGAAAGAAAGAAGCCACAAGTGGACTGAAATCCAATCCACCGGCCAGCCGGTAGAACACCAGCGGCCAGCCGGTGGCACCTGCACTCGAAGGCAGAGCCACTGCCTCCACACCGGCCAACCGGTGGCCTTGTACCGGCCAGCCGGTGGCCCCCAGCCCCAACAGTGAGACCTACTGTCTCACCACCGGCCAGCCGGTGGATCCTCCACCGGTCGACCGGTGGAGCCTGGACCAAGACTCTTCTTCTCTGCCAAGACACCGGCCAGCCGGTGGCCCTGCACCGGCCAGCCGGTAGCCCAGTCAAACTAGCCGTTGGCTTTGACCAGTCAACCTCCTTTTGGCCTCCCAACGGCTCCGAGGCCTTCTCCAACGGCTCCAAAGCTTTCCAACGGATACTTGAAGGTTCCTAGCCTATAAATAAAGGCCTAGGAACCCCCGGAAGCCTAAGGAACAACATTGGAACATTTTTACATCTTTGGCGAAGCTCCGGCGGATTGTTCCAAAGGAACCCAACGTGCTCCAATCCAATTGCACATCCAAGAGCACCTTCAAAGAAGCTTGGAAGCGGCCATCAACATCTCCATTCAATCAAAGGCGCCCAAGGCTTCTCCAAATACGGGTTTTATTGTTTTATTAATTTTGAGCTTTAAATTTGGGTTTGTGCCTACAAACCCCAAACTCTTCTCTCATCCCTCATTCTTTTGGGTTTCACACCACCACTAAGGTGTGAAGAGGTTCACAAGCTTTTCCTTCAAAAAGCTTGAGACACGGTGAGCTAGCCTTCACCCGTTAAAAAGGCTAGTGGGTTCTTGCTAAACCATTAAAAGCAAGTGGGTTCTTGCTTAACCAATAAAAGCAAGCTGTAATAGGTCCTAGTGCTACCTTAAAGCCTAGTGGGTTTCTTGCTATAACCATTGAAAAGCAAGCGGTAGGAATCTCTCAACGGTTGAGTTGGGAGCGGAGACGTAGGCCGGGTTTTGGCCGAACTCCGTTATCAATTTTGTGTGTCTTGCCTTCTTTATTTCCGCTGCATTTCAACTTTGATTTTAACTTGTTTATCTTTTTTTTTAAAAAAGGCAATTCACCCCCCCTCTTGCCATCATTCCCCGTTTGTTCCGACCTAACAATTGGTATCAGAGCAAGTATTTGAATAATTCCCTTAAACGGTTTCAAATTAAAGATCCTATTTTTTTTTATGGCATCTACCTCTTTCGCCCCCGAGGGCTACTCATTGGGTCGGGCTCCATTTTTTGATGGGACCGACTATAATTATTGGAAAACCCGCATGACCACTTTTCTTAGAAGTATAGGGTATCCCATTTTCAAAATAGTCATGCAAGGTTACACTTTGTCTACCCCCGACGAATCCAAATGGACCCCCGCCGATATAAAGAATTTTGAGCTTGATGGCAAAGCCATGAACGCTCTCCATTGCGGCCTAGACCGAAATGAATTCAATCGAGTTTCTTCTTGCACGTCTTCTCATTATATTTGGAAGCTTTTAGAACTTACCCATGAAGGCACTAAGAAGGCTCAAAAGCAAGAACCCGCTCAAAAGCAGGAACCCGATGAAGAATCCGTGCCCAATTGCTCACTCCACAAGAAAAGGGCCAAGAAGAAGAAGAAGAAGGCTTCAAAGGCAACATGGAGTGATAGCTCCACCTCTTCATTCTCCTCCTTCTCCTCGAGTGACCAAGGTACAAAATTCCTAATGGCAAATCATGAGGTATCATCTTCCGACTCCTCTTCCTCGTCTTCTAGTTCTTCAAATTCTTTCAATCATTTGTCATATGAAGAACTCCAACATGCTAGAGACCAATTAGAAAATGGTTTTCATGAGCTTTCTTCAAAATTTGTTTCTTTGAAAAAGTCTTTCAAAAAACTCTCCTCCGAAAAAGACCAACTTCTCAAAGAGAAGGAGGAACTCTCCCTAAAAATCCAAAATTTCCCAAATGTTGATTCTATGGAATCAACCATCAAAGACCTAAGGGAAACCCTAGCCAAGTTCACCCAAGGTGAACAAAATTTGAACAATTTGCTTGGTTCCCAACGTATATCTAGAACCACCCAAGGGCTAGGATATACCAATGTAGCTTCCTCCTCCCATGCACCCACTGTTTTTGTAAGGGGGAGCTCTTGTTATAAATTTTGCAATTATTGTAAAAAACCCGGGCACCTCATTTATGAGTGTAATTGTAAAAACTCCCGGTATGGTCAACCCAAGTCTTTTTACTTTTCGGACGAGTTTTATAGAAGAATACCCGCCATGAGACAAGTATGGATTGAAAAATCCCTATTAGCAAGTCTCTCCGGGCCTAAAATTGTTTCTTTTCAAAATCCCTCTCCCCGGTGATTCATTGTTTTCATTTAGGGGGAGTTAGGATCTTTTTAGTCTTTTTGTGTATTCAAATCTTTTCATTTCAATTCCAACTCTTAGTATCAATTCTTTCAATTCAAAATTTTCTTTTAAATTCTCATTTCTAAATTTCCAACAATTTGGTATTCAAATTCAATTTCAAAATTTTCAATTTTGATTCAAAACTTTCAATTCAAATTTCTCAAAAATTTCAATTGATTTTCAAATCTCAAATCTTGTTTTTCAAATCTCATTTTCCCTCAATCAAGTTTTATGCCCCACTCTATTTTGATAATCACAAAGGGGGAGAAATTTCTTGATTGATTGGGGGAGTATCCTTTTGATCATGCTTAGCATTTACTTTCTTTATTCTTTTAAAGCATGCTCTATCATTAAGTTTTTACTTTGATTGTTTCGGTGATTGTGATCATCAAAATAGGGGGAGATTGTTGTACCTCTCGTACCCCTCAAGGTTTTATTTTCATGATCACAATCACTCTCATCTTTTTCTAACATTGTTTTAAAGTGTTTTTGAATGATAGGCACAAGGTTGCCAAAGGAATTGGGCCAAGAAAGAAAGAAGCCACAAGTGGACTGAAATCCAGTCCACCGGCCAGCCGGTAGAACACCAGCGGCCAGCCGGTGGCACCTGCACTCGAAGGCAGAGCCACTGCCTCCACACCGGCCAACCGGTGGCCTTGTACCGGCCAGCCGGTGGCCCCCAGCCCCAACAGTGAGACCTACTGTCTCACCACCGGCCAGCCGGTGGATCCTCCACCGGTCGACCGGTGGAGCCTGGACCAAGACTCTTCTTCTCTGCCAAGACACCGGCCAGCCGGTGGCCCTGCACCGGCCAGCCGGTAGCCCAGTCAAACTAGCCGTTGGCTTTGACCAGTCAACCTCCTTTTGGCCTCCCAACGGCTCCGAGGCCTTCTCCAACGGCTCCAAAGCCCTCCAACGGATACTTGAAGGTTCCTAGCCTATAAATAAAGGCCTAGGAACCCCCGGAAGCCTAAGGAACAACATTAAAACATTTTTACATCTTTGGCGAAGCTCCGGCGGATTGTTCCAAAGGAACCCAACGTGCTCCAATCCAATTGCACATCCAAGAGCACCTTCAAAGAAGCTTGGAAGCGGCCATCAACATCTCCATTCAATCAAAGGCGCCCAAGGCTTCTCCAAATATGGGTTTTATTGTTTTATTAATTTTGAGCTTTAAATTTGGGTTTGTGCCTACAAACCCCAAACTCTTCTCTCATCCCTCATTCTTTTGGGTTTCACACCACCACTAAGGTGTGAAGAGGTTCACAAGCTTTTCCTTCAAAAAGCTTGAGACACGGTGAGCTAGCCTTCACCCGTTAAAAAGGCTAGTGGGTTCTTGCTAAACCATTAAAAGCAAGTGGGTTCTTGCTTAACCAATAAAATCAAGCTGTAATAGGTCCTAGTGCTACCTTAAAGCCTAGTGGGTTTCTTGCTATAACCATTGAAAAGCAAGCGGTAGGAATCTCTCAACGGTTGAGTTGGGAGTGGAGACGTAGGCCGGGTTTTGGCCGAACTCCGTTATCAATTTTGTGTGTCTTGCCTTCTTTATTTCCGCTGCATTTCAACTTTGATTTTAACTTGTTTATCTTTTTTTTTTAAAAAGGCAATTCACCCCCCATCTTGCCATCATTCCCCGTTTGTTCCGACCTAACAAGCTTTTGGAGGAAGCTTCATGAAAATAAGACTTTATAAAACCGTAAAAATCCATTCGTTCCGTATAAGTTAAAAAAACATTCTTCTCGTACTTTTGCCGAAAAAGTCAAAAAGTACATCGTAAAAGAAATATTCCTTCCATACAATGTGGTAAAAGTAGAAAAGGGTAAAAATGACTTTAAAAATACATGTAAGAAAAGTAAAAATTTTATGAAAAAATTTTGTGAACATATGGACATGGATAATAATCATAACCCCAGTAAATACTTACGAATAAACAATCTCGGATAAGAATGAGATTGGAATAGTTATCCCTTGCCTTAGGTCCGATATGCTTCATATGTATCTAAACCTCCTGTATAATGATTTAAATAATTTCATTGACTTATTAAAGAATCATATTTATTCTTATGATATCATATATGGTTCACTTATGACTTTATATTACCCGTTCTTTTGTAAATTCCATGTTAAAGAGCGTTTTGGGTAAAATCGTTTCATTTATCGTATGTGTTTCGACTTGTCGTTCTTGATATTATTACTTATATTCAGATTTACATAATTCCAGAATGTAAAACATGATTTATATATAATATATATTCATTATATACATATATATTATAGATCGAAAAAAGGAATGAAATACACCGTTCATGGAGACGGTAGGCCGTACGTACGCATGAAGGATGTTTTTGTTTCCCTTTTGAATTGAATGCAATTAAGTAAATGAAATACATATGTATATAAATAAATCCAGTATCATTATTATGTCATATATTTCATTATTATTCATTATATATACTTTATAATCATTCATGAATGGTTAACATGGAGAGTGAATCTCATCACATCATGGAGACGGTAGTCCGTATGTACGCACGAGCGATGATATCATTCCCAAGATCGTGGAATTGTATTTAAGTGTATGTATAATATTACAGAATCAATATCACTTTACAATAATCATATATATTCATTACTTTCACCCTTATACCCATCCAAGTAAGGTGGTGGTGGAAAATAGATTACACTCACGGCGTGGAGACGGTATTCCGTACGTACGCGCGCGCGGTGATTTCGTTTTCCGTTGGATGGATAGATGGTGAAATATGGTTGTTTCATACTTATAATAACATATCAGTATATGATTGATACATATTTTATTACCTCATAATTAAACAACTAAAAAAGAACAAGTGGAAGAAGAAATAATGTTGAAAGAATCAGTAATGGACATTACCTCTTCTTTGAAGCGCCTCTTTGAGACCTCCTCTTAAGGCACTAAAATTGGTCTTTGAAGAAGACCAAAACCTCTAGGATGTTTCTAGGGAAGTGGAGAAGAGAATTTTTCAGGTTTTGGCCGAGCTTGAAGGATAAAAGTGGTGTGAGGGAGAGAGGGACGAGGTGCCCTTTTATAAGGGGGGAGAGGGGCACCTTTGGAATTCTTAAAAATATTAATTTATAATAAATCTAACCCCCCTTAAAAACCTTCAAAAATGACTAATATCCTAATATTAGATGATATAGGGTTGTAATCTCATCAACCAATCAAATTTATACATGTTAGGAATTTATTTTAAACATTATCAACTTGATTTATCCTTATTTAATCAATTTTATTTTATTTGTGGTAATAACATTATAATTATTAAATTATAACAAATAATTACTTATTTGTTGTTAATTGTCCATAATTGGATACTTTTTAACATTTACACCATATAAATTTAAATTTATAATTTTTAAATATTTTTTTTATTTTTAAACAATTTTATAATATATTATTTTTATAAAAAATCAATAGTTTCAATTTTGACAGTATTAATTTATTTGAATTTAAATAAAATATATACAGAAGATATGTTCAAAATAAAAGGTTTTATAGATTCCTAAAAGTTCATATGTATCTATAAAATTGGTGGAGAACATTAAATAGTTCATATAATATTTATTTTATTATTTTTAAAACCATTTATTTGGTTTATCTTTTAATAAAATAATTACTACATCATTTTTGTATAATTATTTAATATAATTATTTGTTGCATAAAAATTTATAATAAAATCATATGATGAAGATAAATCTATTACCTTTCCAAATAATACTTTTACTCGAATTTATCATCTTAAAATCACAATATTTAAATTGTTATATTTTTTAAATTATGAAGGTGACATTTTGGCATCATTTAAAATAAAATAATATAAGTGTCATAATCACTTTTATAAGACTCAAAACGGTTATATATTAGGTAATTGGATTCTCATGGTGTATATATACACTACCAATAAGTTTTGGTCATGTTTGTGGGTCTTTTAATGGGTATTATTATTTCAATAAAAACTATATTACTGCTCTTTCACTTAATAAATAATTTCTGCATCATTAATGTATCACCATTAATGACAATTATTTAATCCCTAAAAATTATAAATAAATTATCATGATTTAGATAAGTGTTTTAGATTTCTGTATAATGTTTATGTTTGATGTTTTATGATGTTTATCACTAAATTAAAATTATTATACTTATAAGATTTAAGAGAGTGACATGTTGTCACTTTCTTTGGTTTTAATAATAATTAAATTATTTTCATGGTCAAAAGTCCATAAAATGAATATAATCCGACCCTTAGTTGATATGGGTATACTTTTAGCCATCAAATATAATTTTTTCATGTGTTAGGGTAATTTTATAATATTATATTTACCCTTAATTACCCGATTTACCTTTATCTATGGTAAATAAAATTTACCATAGTTACTATTCGTAATTCCCAAAAATAAAAAGTAGCCTATTAACATAATCTAGACCCACTGATTCCAAATATGGAATCCATTTTTTAAAATTCAATACACAGAAGTTTCAGAAATTAAATTAAAATTAATCCCATTGTCGAATGAAAACGAGTTTTTGTTTAAAACATTGCAAAAGATTGAATTGATTTAACCTACGAATTCAATGTAAAATCAATGCTAATGACATACATTATATTAAATGGTAAAAATATATTCTATTTATACTTTAAAACCAATCAATATTATAATTTATCCATATAAATTATTATGATGAAAAAAGTTGTTTTTATTTAAAATATAGCATGTTTTTACTATTCATTAAAATATGAAAGTTATCAGAATAACATGAAAATATTATCCATGGTAAAATTTTATATCCTTATTCAAAATAATAATTTTACTTTGTAAAATTGAACTTATAAACATTTCAAAAAGTAGATTTAAAGTTGGTGCGCCATCAAAAGGCGGCAAAACTGCATTTTTAGAAAAATACTTATTTTAACCGAAAAATTTATTTCTTTCTTATACCATGTTATAGAAAATGTGTAAGATGAATAATAATGTTATAAAATTCAAAATTTAGTTAATACTATTCATAACGGCTATTTCATAATATTATAATAATATATCGTTGTTTAGTAACACCCAGTATTGCGTACAACACACGCTATCGAGGAAGGTCGTGATTGCGTGTAATGCAAGCCAAGTCAGGGTTGCGCGTCGTGCAAGATCCTTTTGGTTTAGCGTACAACACAAGACATTAATGAAATTAAAAATAATATTTTTCATAAAATCTCAGGTTGTTACACCCCCAATCCCCCCAAGGTCCTAAACAGTGAGTTTTTGTAGTTACTCTTCAAGGTAAGGGAACCTTTCACCCTCCACTTTTAGTCAAGAATTAATTCATGTTATGTCTTTTAATTTGGATTTTATTATGTTGTGGTAAAAATTTGGTATCCTTATTTCCATCCATTTTTTCCCAAATGATTAGAGATCTGTTTCTCTCTCATCAACTAATTTTCTAAATTTTTAATCAACGCCTTTAGGCTGTTGAATTTTCATCATAATGGAATTCAAAACATCTATTTTTTCTTTCAAGTTATCTTTTATGTTGTATGTCTTGGAAATTTCCCTACCATGTTCTTATCTCCATGTTATTATGTCCTTATATATTATTAGGAATCTTTTATGAATGGGTTATCTTCATCCCCTCTCTTTTTAATGTTTTCAAAAACCATGTTGCATAGCCCTTATGCTGTAGAAATTTCATCTCAAAATCTATCACTTTTTGTCAACAAATTATTTTATTTTTATTATATGAATACCCAAACCTCTTTAATTTAAAGGGGTATTTATCAAGACATAAAAATGATTTATTTTTTTCAGAAAATGTAAGACATAAATCCCTCATTCCCTTTACGTGGTTTATAAATGATATAAAGATCATGTTCTAAGAACTTTTTAAAACACCGTGATTTCGATATAAAACCCATTTCTTTTAATATCTATGTGTTATTTAGGAAATTTTTTATTACGATCTTTGTGGATCACATGAAAATAATTACATATTAATGTTTCACCCTGATAGTGCTCTAATTCTTTGGGTAAAGAAATTAATATCTAGCGATGACAAATTTTATGATACCTTGGCGGAAAAATAGGGTAATGTTTATGACAGCTTTGGGATGGACTTTGGTGATATGATTATGAATGTATAAATTAAATGATTTAGAAAAATTTTAAAGTTTTGTTACAATTTATTATTATTATTATATGACCCTTTATCATTCCATTATTATATTCCCCATGTTCTTATTGATATCGCTCAAGTTCACATGTAAACAGTTTCACATGTTTTCCTTACTTGGCCTTCTAATCACCCATTCCTTGGATATATGTCTCCAGGTTATGAGATGCATTAATTATACTTAGGATGAAATTTTCAATAATAATATCAAGAGGATTAAAATAATGTTATATGTTTTCTTGTATTATGTTCCTTTTTCCAAGAAACTATACGTTAAAAATCCTCCCTTTTTAAAATGAAATGAAACATTATGCAATAACAAGTCTGGATTACATAGTTTGACCAAGATGTTAGGGTGGTGAGGTGATGGTTCTTTTGGTCATGATTTTGGGTCATAAAGGTGATTGTTCATTTGTTTGTGCTTTCGGGGTGGTCAGGTGATGGTATGATGGGGACAATGATCTACTTTTGAGCTGTGGTTATGTTGTGCTAGATGCCCGGGTTGTAATGGAATAATTATTTAAATGATTTAAATGATTTAAATGATTTAAATGAATATGGGTTTTTTGGGTTAATGGGATGGAAGTGATTAATGAATAAATAAATTATGGGTTTTGTGGTTACATATGGTTGTTTTTAAATAACTAAAATAATGGAATGTTAATGGGATTGGTTGGAAATATGAAATGTGTCTTGTGGCTTATGCAGAGTAACGCAATTAGATGTGGCAAGTTATTTTCTATGTTGGTTAGTGTTTTGTTTTGAATCCATAAGTTCGGATTGTGTGTGGATATATATATATATACTGTATATTCCACTGTATTTCCATACACACCCCACACACATCAATCACTATGTGATGAAATCCATATTTTAACATGAGGGGTGTTTTTTCCAATATCCCTGGGATAAAGAAGGATAGTTGGCTAACAAATATTTCCCACTCTATCTTATAGGAAAGTAGATATCCATAGGTTTTGATGTTCAGAGGACTTTTAGTTCACTAAGTGATGGGATAGCTGTCTTTGGGTGAGATTTTATATGACTATGTTGTGGGGAAGTGCCCCAAATTTTTTTTGGGATAGAGGTGACATGTCCACACATTTGGATGGATTGTCGTGGGGGGTCATTCATGGTGGTAGGAAGGAGCAAGGTTTATGTCCCTTGTGTTCATGATACCCTACTACTTTGTTTATGGTTGTGATGTGATGGCCTAGGTGTCTGCGTGCAAAATGAGAAGTGATCATGATATAGGGTAATGGATTAAGTGTTTATGGGTGTGATGTGATGTGATTGTGTTATGGGGTGGTGGTTTATGTTATTCAAAAGTTACAGGAGTCCCAAGATGTACAAAATTAGGGTAAAGGAGTATTAAATTAGTGGGAAATTAGTGAAAGGTACCCTTTACCAATGTTTTATTACTAAATTTCTATGCATTCCTAGAAATATTTAGTTATCATGCCTTAGTGAGGTTGGGATGTATATTTTTCCAGTTTATGTGTTGTTGGCTCCACTATTTGTTCACAGGTGTATTAGTATTATTCTTCTACATGTTCACAAGAGACATGGTTTTTCCTAATGAGTATACATGTATGTGCACCCTATGTATATGAACCAATTTTCAAGTTTCCAAGTGGACTACATGGATTATGATGGATAGTACTAGATTAGACATTTTTTTGACAGTTATTATTCTAATTAATTTTATTTTTATCTGGGTATTTATATTTGGAGACTTTTATCTATATAAGATTCATTTAAACATTCATGTGAGATGGTTTCTCTTTTTTTTCATAATGATTTCTAATATGATTCATCTAACCACTTGATAATATATTATTATAAAGGTAAATGAATCCAATTTCATGAGAGATTTATAGCATCAGTGCTTGTCTCCAAATTGGCGCCTAATGGAGGTGGGACTCGATGGTCAATTCCTATATCCCTTAATTATGGCATCTTTGGAAGGAGGGGTCATGAAAGAGTGGTGTCTAGGGTGATGGTGGTGAGAAATTATGTAGTGTGGAGTTTGGTATAGTGAGGATTGCATGGGTTGGTATGGAAAATTTCTAATTTACCATAGTATGTTACATAGGCTAGGGATATTGGCTAGGACACAAGATTTTAGGGGCTCCCTAATAGAGTGCATGGAATATAATCTTATTAAACTACTGAGTGAGATAGACTTGTATGCAGGGTAGACACCTAGGAGAGGAACACGCATCATGATGACTTCTGTTCTTTATTAATATGGGTTGTTTTGGGAAGGTCAAAATAAGAAAAAGTGAATTAAAATGAATCTTAATAAAAATAAATACTAATGGGATTAGTAAATTATTATTTTATTTCCATCTATGGTTCTTGGATGTCTTCCATGTTTGGATCTAGTAGTTGAGATACAACAGCATGATCCGATTGATCGTTGCAGGGTTAACCTAGTAAATGAGGATGAGGCTTGGTAGAGGGAATTTTGTGGTTTTTTTGTAGTATTTAGGGAAGTATGAGGGCAGTGTTTTAGATATGTAGATAGATAGATTGGTATTGGAGATGACGATGGATTTCAGTTTGATTTGGGACATAGTGGGATACTTGGACTATTTTGAAGATACTCAGATCTGGGGAGAATTGATTCAGTGGTGGAAACTATATCTATTTCAGTTGAAGGAGACATATGTTTCATGGGTAAAATTCAAAAAGGGGTTTCATGCTAAGTTTATTTCATTCACTATGAATGCTGTGAAGAGGTATGAGATTATTTCTCCTTAGTCGGGGAGTATGTTAGTGTGGGAGTTGGAAATCATGTTTGAGGACCTTCTGTTTTTTTCAAATATCTTCTTCCTAACAAGAAGTCTCATGCGAGATTTCATGAGGAGTTTTTTTTGTCCTTCTATCTAGTATAAAATTAATCCTTTTATGTCACCAATGTATCTAGAGGTCCATAAAAAGGATGAGTTGATCTAGATGATACACTAATGTGGAGGTTTAGTATGGGAGGGAAATAAGAAGGGTTCCATAAGAAGTAGGGTTGTTAGTGTCAGGTCATATGCACTGTGACCTTTGAGGTTTTGACCAGTGGGGAGTTGACCTCAACAGCTTCCCTTTCATTCTTCTATGGACCATATTTTTCATAATTTTATAGGATATATCAAACCAATGTGTTTTGTCTATGGGGTTTTTTTTCATCTCCATAATCATTAACCAATGGTTCTTAGAGATTAGTTTGGTGGAGGTGAATATGTTTACTACCATCCTCACCAACAGTTTCCAGTGTGGTTGTTTCAGTAGCTGGGGTATGAAGTTTATGCTCCACTAAGGGGAGATGGAGCAGGTAGCGGTTGACCTCGGGACATTCCTCATGTTCATGGACCTTGAACTGAGTAAGGTTGGGGAGGTGGTTGATAGTAGACAACTAGAGGATCTAAGCATGGCCAGTTGCACTTAGTGGAGGTAGAAGTACTAGGGGATCCAAATATCATTTGATGTATGATGTATTTATATTATACCCTTTTGTGCCTTATTTTATTCTGGATATTTTCAATCCATTTTTTTCACCCTCTCTATAATTTTCTATAGCACTATTGGTAAAGAGGATTCCCAGGGACCTAGTGTTGACTAGGCCAACTGAAGGTCAAACAGACTTGTTTGATATGTGCTGAGGGTGTAGACTAATGAAGAGGCAACATATGTCCCATGGGAAATTTTATTTCTACATATGTATCCATATAATGTTATACAAGTCATCAATTATTTGTATTTAATATATGATTTTATCCAATTCATCTTAAAGAGAGTTGTGATCTAAAATGTGGATGGGCAACATGTGGTTTTTTTAGCTAGAAAAGTTATTTGGTGGCCAGTAAATGTGTGGATCCCCTTCATTCTATTATGGAAATGTTGTTAGTGGAATTAGTGTATTCTCGGATTGTTTGGGTCCCTATGGTCATTGGGGAGTTTTTGGTTGTCTTACTTTATGATTTTGTGACACTAATCCTCGACATGATGTTGAGTTTGGGATAGAATTGCATCCTGGTGCTTATATGATTTCAATGGATCCTTATCAGATGGAACCTTTTAAGTTATTAGAGTTGATGCTATATATGGATGATCTAATACATTGGGGTTTCATCTAACTGAGTGTGTCACTATGGGGTGATCTAGTGCTGTTCTCCATGAAGGAGGATGATAGTATATAGTTCTGTATAGACTACTTGATGCTGAATCAGGTGACAGTCAAGAATTGTTACCCTCTTCTGAGGATAGATGATATTTTTTCCATCAAAGAGGGGTGAGTTTTTTTATATGATAAATCTATAGTTTTTATATCACCAGTTGAAGGTGATGGAGGTCAATTTCCCAAAGACATCCTTCAGATGATGGTATGGGCACTATGAATATGTGGTCATTTCGTTCAGTGTTACCAAAACACTAGTTATGTCTATGGGGATTATGAACATAATTTTATATGAGTTCATTGACTAGTTTATTATCATAATCATCGATGATATCTTGATCTAATCAAAGTCATAGGTGTAGATTGTCAAGAATCTCAGATCTATTTTACAAGTCCTTCGACACCACCAAATTTATAGAGAGTTGTCCATGTATTATTTATGTAAACACATTTTTAATTTCCTTCGGCATTTTGTGTCTTAGTATGACATGGAAGTGGACTCATTGAAGTTTGAATACATTGTTTCTTTGGAATAACCCATGAACATTGAAGTGGTTCATAAACTCTATAGTCTCGTAGGATATTATTAGAGGTTTTTTTCCCAATTTCTTCTGTTTTTCAACCCCATTGATATTGCTGGTTAGGAAAGACCAGGATTTTGTGTGGAATGATTACTGATAGTTAGTGTTAATTTACCTGAATTAAAAGTTGGTCAGTGCTCTATTGCTTCTTTTTTATGACGTGGGTGTGATATTTGAGGTGTTATTTATGATTTTCATATGTTCTGGGGATTTTTGTTGATGAAAAAGAGGGTATTGATCTCATAGGGGTTTAAAAGTTATTTCCCCATGAGTGTAAATGTGCCACCAATGACCTGAAGTTAGCAGTGGTTGTCTTTTTATTGAATATGTGGAAACATTAACTCATTGGGGTGAACTTTTTTCCCTTCAAGGATCATAAGAACATTAGGCAAATATTTTCTTAGTGGGATTTGAATTTGAAGAAGTAGAGGTGAATAGAATTTCTTCATGATTATGATTTTGATAACTCATACACCTTAGAAAAGCATAATGTTGTTTCCGACAATATGAGCAGGATGTCAGGGAAGAATGTTGTTCATGAGTCTGGGGATGATTGGAATGGAATAGAGGATTTAGAAGCCTTGCACATAGATTCAAAGTTTTTTTCTAGATGAGTATTTTTTTTAGATTATGGTTCAATATTATCTCATGAAGTAAGTGGAGGAGTCTTAGTGGGAAGACTTATATAAAGAGGTTATGCATGATTGTGTTGACTAAGGTGATGTTATGGAGGGATGGTCAGAGGATGGTTGGAACCAAATATTATTTCATGGGAGATTGTTAGTTATATCATTGATGCACAAGTTAATCCTTCATGAGTTTCATATCTCACCTTTGGTAGTACATCCAGGAGTATCCACAATGTGCCATGGCTTGAAGATGTAGTTTTGGTGGCCTCAGACAAAATAGGTTGTGGTAGAGTTCATGGCGAGGTTTTTGGTTTTCCATCTGGTAAAGGATGAGAATCATGTTCCAGGAAGTTTTTCGTAGCCTTTTGATGTTTCTGAGTGGAAATTGGATGAATTATCAATATATTTTTTTGAACGGTTACCACAATTGTAGGGTGGTTGTGATGATATGCAGGTGTTGCTGGATCAGTTTAAATCAGCCAACTTCTTAGTGATCATGGAGTTGGGCATAGTGGATTCTTTAGTTAATGGGTATGTACATGAGGTGGTGTAGTTTATTTGAGTTTTGATGTAAATTTTCTATTATCATTATTAACATTTTACATCATGAGTTTGGAGGTTGTTACAACATGATTTTTTCACTCAGTTACGCCTCAATAATGATTTACACCCCTAGATGGAAAGACAATCAAAGTGTACCATCTAGACACTGGAGGACATGTTGTGTGTGTGAATATTAGACATTGGATGATATTTGGAATGATACCTACCTTTGTATGTATTTTCATTCAACAATATATATCACTCATCCATCGAAATATCCTTATTTGAGGTATTGCATTGATGACCATGTTTTTCAATGTTGTCCATGATAGAGGTTGGGGAGGTAGTAGTTCATGGTAACGATGTGGTATAGAGCATGAAAATGAAGTTTAATATTTTTCATGAGAGGATAAAAGGAATTAAAGAATTTTAGAACTATTTTTTCAATTGTAATATGGGGCCCATGGAGTTTGAGGTTGGCGACCACATGTTTTTGAAGGTTTCCACTCGGTGTGAGTGTAGGTTTGGTAGGGGAGTAAGCTTTCTATAAGGTTTTTTGGGCCATTTTGGTTTTTGGGGTGAGTTGGAGAGGTTTTGTATTAGTTGTGTTTCCCACCATGGCTAGAGAAGATCAAAAACTTATTCCATGACTTATTGAGAAAAGTATTGTAATCAACAATACATAATACTGTTATTTAAAGGGGGAGATTATTGATAATAATACTCTGTCTCTTTATGATAATTTGGATGCCCACAAATACCCTTAATTATTTTCTAATTATTTTATTTAGTATTTTTCAGGACTTTATTAATTTATTTTACTCTTGAAAAAACGAGAATTTATTACTTCTTTAGAATCTGCTTTAAGAGCATCCTGGAATCACTATTCATACCTTACTTGTTTTGAATCTAATTTAAGCGCATCCTTGAATCATTGTTCATACCCTATGAGGATAAACGTAGAATAAGGATGAAAAGTATGTATACCTTTTGAGATAAGAGAAAAGTATGGTTAAACAACCATACGTTATCAGCAATGTATGGAAGAAGAACCTTACGTTAGGAAGGAACCTTACGTTTTGGTTATCAGAAAAGTATGGAAGTAGAACTGTATGTAAGTACTAAATGTTACATTTGTTTTTCAAAAGTATAGTTCATCAACCTTACTTTTGTGAACAACCATACGTTCTTGGAAAAGTATGGATTAACTAAAAGTATGGATCTTTTACCATATGTTTTAGATTTGATGAAAAAGTATGGATGATCAAACCTACATTTATGATCAACCTTACATTATGAACTTTATGTTTGAAGACTATGTTATCAACCCTACGTTTGGAGGCCACGTCATCAACCTTATGTTTGGCGTCAGAAAGTTTTGAAAGAAGATATTTTTATGCAATGGTCAGCAAGCTGATTTTTTGGTGGATTTCAAGCCGGATTTAAAGTCGTTTTTAAAGGTACGACTTTGACTGATTCAAATCCGTTTTATCAGTAGATTAAAGATCGAATTAAAATGAGCTTTTTATGCTGAGTCTTCAGGGAAGTTATGAATACTCTGTAAGTTCAAATTTTTGAATATCGCAAATCAGAAGGCGACTTTTATGGATCTAAATGTGCAGAAGATATGCCCAGCTTTAATATATATGTTCTCTCTAAAAAACACCATATACAGGAGGGAGGTGATCAATATTTTTTATAAAAAATGTGAAAAACAGAGACTGCAAAAAATCATGTTGATCTTCTGATTCAAAAAAAGGTGCGTCAAAGATCTGTTCATTTAAAGAAGAATGAACTCGATAGAAGATTCACTTGTTCTGCATCGAATATCAACTATGGATCTACTACTGCTGAATTTGGGAACTATATCATTATATCTATTGCAACCGGATTGACTCAGAACGACTTCGACTTGAAAATCAATATTTCTAGAGACGACAATCCATCTGTTATCAACTTCTTTCTATTGCAACTGTGGAGATCATGTGGAATAGATCATTTCTGAAATTATTTTTATTCTTGAGTAACCAGCTTCTCGTACTAAGTTGAGTTGGTTCGTGTTAGAACCAGAAGGCTTTGTTTTTCCTTGGATTTTAAAGGTGTCAACTGCCTGTATTCAGTTGTGGACCGGTCTGTTGAAATGAGGACCAGATAGTGAAAATCATCAAGCTCGTGGAGTTGAGTGTTGGTGGAGTGGACTAGGGGCCTTCTGTTCCCTGAACCACTATACAACTTTGTGTCCATACTTTTATTTATTTCCACTGTGTTACCAAATCTGATAAAGAAAAGAGGACAGAACTCATTCAATCGAAGAGTTAATGAAAAATATTAAAGACACAATTCACCTCCCTCTTGCGTATAATATGTATATTCAGGATCCAATAATTGGTATCAGAGGTGGAGCTTCTGATAGAGCCTTAGCATGCTAGAAGCATTTAAAGATTATAACAGAGCATCATGACTGATACAAGAGAAGGGATGTCAATGGTCATAGAACCATATTTCAATGGAGACAACTATGGCTACTGTAAATCACGCATGATAATATATCTGAAAAACCTCGGATATAAAGTCTATTCAAATATTCTGACTCCATATAAAATTCCTAAAAGTCCTGAGAAATGGAGTGCTGCTACAGAGGCAGAGTATGATATGAATTAGAAGGCTATGAATTCAATCATCTGTGGACTAGGACCAGATGAATTTAACAGAGTATCTCAGTTCCCAACAGCATATGATATGTGGCAGACAATAGCTGTGGCATATGAAGGAACAGACAATGTGAGACAAATGAGATATGCAACTGCAAAACTGAAATTTGAAACTTCCAGAATGTTTGAAGGAGAAATCATTACCCAAATGAATGGGAGATTGATATAAATTGTCAATAATATAACATATCTAGGATAACCTATCAAGCAGGCTGATAAAGCATTAAAAGTACTGATGGTACTTCCTACTCGATGGAATGGTATCTCTACTGCAATCAAAAAATCAACACCTGTCAAAAATCTAACCATGAGAGAGCTGATTGGTACACTGATGATGTGTGAAGCTAAAATGAAAGATGAGGCAAATGAGCATAAAAGCTAAATAAAAAAGGATGATATTGACTTGAGAGTAACTTCACAACAAAAAAATAGAAAGATGAAGAACAGAGAAGTCACAGCTAAATAAGAGAGCTCTGACTCATCAAAATCAGATGAAGAATTGGCTCATCTTGCCAGGAAATTTAGAAAGTTCTATAGCAAGAAAAGAGGCTTCAAAAAATCCTTTAAGAAAGATGATAAAGAAGTAAGATGCTATGAATGCAAGAAGATGGGGCATATCAGACCAAATTTCCCACAATTGAAGGAAGCAAAGAAGAAGAAATTTTCCAAAAGAAATGACTATGAGAAGAAAGACAAGAAAGCTATGAAATCCACTTGGATTGTATCTGAAGACTCTAGTAGCTCTCCTGAATCAAGCTCAGAGAAAGTAGAAGTCAATCTAAAATCAAACATGTGTTTTATGGTAGAAACCTATGAGGTGGTATGCCACAAGAGTAGAAAAGATATATGGTACATGGACAGTGGCTGCTCAAGACATATGAGTGGAAACTCATTGAATTTTTCTTCACTCACTCAAAAGGAAAGAGGACTTGTCACATTTGGTGACAATGCCAAAGGAAAAATCATTGGCATTAGAACTATTGGAGGTCCAAAAAAGAGTCTCAATCAAAAAAGTACTTTATGTACAAGGATTAAAACATAATCTGATAAGTATCTCCCAACTTTGTGATGATGGATATATAGTTGACTTTACTGAAAATTGCAATACTGTTTCTAAAGATAAACTATTTAAATTTAAAGAACCAAGAACCGATAATGTCTATACTTTGGATTTAAATCCCTTGTGTAAACAACAAGTAAACTGCTTGACTACTAAAGTAAGTGAATCATGGACCTGGAATAGGAGACTTAGACATTGTAATATATATGTTTTAAATAAGTTATCTAAGAAACATTTATTTTCTGATTTACCTAGTCTCAAATTTGAAAGTGACTGATTTTGTGATGCATGTTAACTTGGCAAGCAACACAAATCATCCTTCAAATATGTTAATAAAGTTGCTAAATCTAAACCTATAGAACTTATTCATATGGATTTGTTTGGACCCTCAATATTAGCAAGATTAGATGGTAAATTATATGTATATTTTTTAGTTGATGACTATTCTCGATTTACATGGATTTTATTTTTGAAATTTAAAATTGAAGCTTTTACATTATTTGAAAGTTTCTGCAAATCTGTTCAAAATGAAAAAGGTTTTAATATAATCTCATTGTGAAGTGATCATGGTGGAGAATTTGATAATCAGGAATTTAATTCCTTTTGCTCAGACATGGGTATTAAACATTCCTTCTCTACACCAAGAACACCTCAACAGAATGGGATTGTAGAAAGAAGAAATAGAACAATTCATGAAATGGCTAGAACTATATTAAATAAATATAGCCTACCTATATATCTTTGTGCAAAATCTATGAATACAGCTTGCTATATAATTAGACCTATTTTGAAAAAGACACCCTATGAACAATGGAATAACAGAAAACCTAAAGTAAATTACTTTAAAGTTTTTGGATACAAGGTTTACATCTTAAAGACCAAATATAATCTTGGTAAGTTCGATCCAAAATCTGATGAAGGTATTTTCTTAGGATATTATGCTACCTCCAATGCTTATAGAGTCTATAATAAGAAGTCAAGGATTGTTGAAGAATTAGTTCATATGATATTTGATGAATTTGATCCATTTGAGAAAAGGACAGATCAAATCGATGAACTTGACTCTAATGATAACATGAGACTTCATAACTTAAAGAATGATTTTGAAAATGATATAAAATAAATTCAGTTCAGTTCATAGGAACATGATACTGAAGAACCTTTAAATTTTTTGCCTATATATTCTAGAACCCTAAGGAATCACCCTTTAGAAACTGTGATAGGTGACTTAGATACAGGAATTCAAACTAGAAGAAACTTAGGAAACCTAGTGAAATTATCTTCCTTCCTATCTCAACAAGAACCCAAGACTTAGAAGAATATTTAGATGATGAAAGCTGGGTAATAGCAATGCAAGATGAATTAAACCAGTTTAAAAGAAATTAAGTTTGGGAATTAATGAAAAGACGTAAGAATTATCCAGTAATAAGAACCAAATGGGTCTTTAAAAAATAAACAGGATGACCAAGGAATAATAACTAGAAATAAAGAAAGATTATTAGCTAAAGGATACAATCAAGAATAAGGAATAAATTATGATAAGTCTTTTGCACCTGTATCTAGGTTAGAAGACATTAGAATCCTTTTATCCTATGAATCATATATTAATTTTAAATTATTTCAGATGGATGTTAAATCTGCCTTTCTAAATGGTTATTTAATGGAGAAAGTTTATGTTGAGCAACCTCCTGGTTTTTAAAATTCTCAAAAACCAGATTCAGTTTTTAAACTTACTAAATCTCTTTATGGCCTTAAACAAGCACCTAGAGCTTGGTATGAAAGATTAAGTCTTTTTATTTTGAAAAATTATTTTACTTTTGGAATGGCAGACCCAACACTCTTTATGAAAACTGTAAAAAAGAATGTTTTATTATTTCAAATTTATGTTGATGATGTAATTTTTGGATCAACTAATAAAACCCTTTTTTATGTGTTTTCAAAGTTAATGCAAAAAGAATTTGAAATGAGTATGATGGAAGAACTAAATTTTTTCTTAAGACTTCAAATTTATGAAAAAAAATTTGGAAATGTTTTGAATCAAAGCAAATACATTACTGATTTACTTAAGAAATTTGGACTTGAAAACAGCAAGATATTTACAACTCCTATGTGTAATAATATAAAACATGCTTTGGATGAAACTGGAAAATCAGTTGACAACAAGTTATATAGAGGTATGATTGGTACTTTATTATATCTTACTACTAGCAGGCCAGATATAATGTATTCAGTATGTCTTTGTGCTAGATTTTAATCAAATCCTAAAGAATCTCATCTATTTGCTATTAAAAGAATTTTCAGATATTTAAAAGGAACTTTTTTTCAATCTCTTCTTTATCCTAAAACTTCTGATTTTAATTTGATTTCATATTCAGATGCTGAAATTGAAATTTGTAGGTTAGATGGAAAAAGAACATCGAGAACATGTCACTTTTTAGGAAAGTCTTTAGTGTCATGGTCTAGTAAGAAACAACATTCAGTTTCCTTGTCAACAGCTGAGGTAGAATATGTTTCTACTGGCAGTTGCAATGCACAAGTGTTGTGGATGAAAAAAACTCTTATATACTTTGGATTAAATTTTAATAATACACCTATTTTATGTGATAATACAAGTGAAATTAATATTTCAATAAATCCTATCAGTCATTCTAGAACTATGCACATTGATATAAGGCATCACTTTTTAAGAGATCATGTTATTAAAAGGCACATATTTTTAGAATTTATAAATACTGAAATTCAATTAGCTGGTATTTTTACTAAACCACTTCCCACTGCAAGGTTTGATTTTATTAAGGGGGAGCTAAGTTTATTTCATTTTAAATAAAATTTTATTTCACAATGTTTTTTTTATTCTGCTTAAAAATAATTTTGCTATTTTGTTTTTAAAACAGAATGAGTTTCTTTTATCCGCGTAATTTATTTTATTTATTTTTAAATATATGTAATGAGTATTAAAAATATGGGAATCAAGGTTGTCAGAAACCCTTTTGACTTCTGAAATGTTTTTCTTCTATCGAAACCTTTTCGAATCCGCAAAACGCACCTCTACTCGTAAACCCTAATCTTCTATCCTCTGAAACCCTAAACTTCAAACCTTCAGAGATTCTTGCAAAGCTGGTAAGGAATAAAAGAGCCAGTGATGCTGAGCCAAAAAATGTCAAGACACAACGCTCAGAAGGAAGAAAAATCTTACAGGGCAAAGTAATCGATCTCGACTGGTTATTTTAGACAAATATACTGCTGAAACAAGCGATGTCATTTCAGAACATTGAACAGACATTCAACAGTGAAAATATGGAATTTATGTATGTGGTAGAACTTAGATACTTTTCAAATCTGTACAGTTTAGTCTGGGGGATACTGAGGATAGTATGATGGCTAAGATAGAGGATAGAGATTTCTCAATCTCATCAGTAGAAATTGGTCAGATTCTCAACTGCCCTTATAAGGTAGATTTTAATTTTGATTTGAAGAATATAGGATATTTTGTGCATAAATATGAGGACATTATGTCTTTTTTATTTGGAACATCTACTATTAAAAAAATGATGGTGAAAGATTTAGAACCAGATCAGAAGATCCTGGTTAAATTTTTTCAGACTGGAATAGCTCCAAGAATGGAAGAAATGGAAAAGATTTTGTACCCTAAGTTGTACATAATTTATCTTTTGTTAAGTGATATCAAGTTAAACATCCCAAGGTACATGGTTAGGTACCTCAATTACTGATGTCAAAGTGATGCCCAGATGAACTTTTACCCTTTTGGTCAATTTATTTCTAAACTGTTTCTTAAGAAAGACATGGTGAGATTAGTGGATGCCCGAGTACACTGTCATCACAGTAATATGTTTAATGCTGGAACAATGAGGAATATTGGATACTTCTGGATCACCATTAAAGAAAATCAGTTTCCAGTAGGAGCTGTAGAAGACTCGGAGAGTGCTCAGGCTCAACCTGCTAAGTCCAACGAGGGACAGGCTGAATCAAGAGTCAGTAATGAAGTAAGAAGGATCCGATTTGAAGTGGAAGATGCTGAAGAAGAAAGAAGTCAGGAGGGACTTCAATCTTGAAGAACTCGAGTTGTTAATGAGGAAATTACTTCCCATGTATTGGCAACAACAGAATCATCAATTTATTATTCTTTTGTAAGAGAAGCTGTTATTGATAAGACCATGGAAGTTGTTAGTGAAAGGACAACACCAGTTGAGGGATCAGTAGCTCAAGAAGAAGCTCAAAGGGAGAATCAAGAATAGATTGTAGCTGATGTTGAAGTTACACTTCAACGAGACCAAGAGAGGGAGGAAGTGCCTGGTGAGGAAGTGGCCAGACCTTAGGAAACTCTCGAAAATGTTGTTCTCGAAAATCTAGTGGAAGGAAAAGATGCTGATGTTTGTGGTGAGAATTCTTCTAAAGCTCACACAGAAGTAATTCAAGAGGATTTTTCTGTGGAGGAGTCTGCGAACTCTTTAAGGAAAAATCTGTGGACCAACCAACTCAGAACAAAGAGAAAGAAAAATCTGATGTTGAATCATTACCTTTGGTACTGCTGCATCATCCAGAGCCTGAGAATGCCAATCAAGCACAGGGTGCCTATGATTCAAGGACAAAATAAGTTAAAGAACTGTACAGAAAGGTGTCTCAGTTATACTCTGAGAACATCTCTCTGAGAAATGCCTTAAAATTCGAACAATTGAGATTTTAAAATCTGAAAGAGATTATAGTTTCAAGGCAAGAAGTAGAAATGTTTAAAGAGGATATGCTAAATGCAGTTGCAAATTTGAAATCTGAAATGGTTATGAAGACAGATTTATCAGGTCTGGAGTTATTTATAGAGAACCAATTTGCATCAGTTGCAAATAGTGTTGTTAGTGGATCAGGTACTTCACCTGATTTAATCCGACGATTTCAAGCCATCACAGCCACGATGAGCAACATGAATGACCGGTTGCAAGATATTTAATGTAACAGTTCCCCATTATCAGTGTTGCTAGAAAATCAGAAATTTGTAGTGGATCAACTGATATCTAGTGAGCCATTAATCAGAAATCTATTAAATCAGATGTCAGATAAGCTGTCAGTTTTTATCGAAAAAGAAGAAAGGATGCATGAGTTTTTCAGAGTCAATTTAATCGAGGATATTCATATGACTCAAGAGAATAGAGAGCTCATTATCAAACTTGGGGATGGGATGATGAAGAGAATCCGGGAAAAGTTCACAGAAATCAAGTGTGCAATCCAGAAGAGATAGAACCTATTTCCTATATTGCCCAAACCTTGATTCCGGTGTTTATCGTACTTCTATCTATTTTTCATTTTTAATGAAAATCTATTTCTTCATTTCTATTTGTTTTAATTTCTTTATTTTTGATATGCCAGTACTCCAGATTTAATTATTGATAAACAATAAATAATAGCATTTACCTACAGTTCAGTGCAATATTAAATGTGTTCAAATCCATAATTTATCATTGTTTTTGATATCACAAAAGATGGATAAATTTGGATAAACACAACATTTTATTTTAAAAACCCTTGTTTATTTAGAGAGAGAAATTTGGAAAGAAAAATTATTTTATTTTTCAGGGGGAGAAATTTTTTATTTATTGAAATTCTTATTTATTTTGTTAAAATTAAAATATTGTTTTATTATCTCAAAATTCAAAAACTTTATGTAACTAGTTTTTAGAGTTAATTTCATTTAATTTGTTTTATAATATTATGGGTTTTTTGATCATCAAAAAGGGGGAGATTGTTGAGAAAAGTATTGTTTTCAACAATACATATTAACTTTATTTAAAGGGGAGATTATTGAAAATAATACTCTACCTATTTATGATAATTTTGATGCTCACAAATACCCTTAATTATTTTCTAATGATTTTATTATGTATTTTGCAGGACTTTATTAATTTATTTTACTCCTGAAAAAACGTGAATTTATTACTTGTTTGGAATCTTCTTTAAGCGCATCCTGGAATCACTATTCATACCACACTTGTTCGGAATCTTCTTTAAGCGCATCCTAGAATCATTGTTCATACCCTACATGGATAAACGTAGCATAAGGATGAAAAGTATGTATACCTTTTGAGATAAGAGAAAAGTATGGTTAAACAACCATACGTTATCAGCAACGTATGGAAGAAGAACCTTATGTTAGGAAAGAACCTTACGTTTTGGTTTTCAGCAAAGTATAGAAGGAGAACCGTACATAGGTACTAAACATTACGTTTGTTTCTCAAAAGTATGGTTCATCAACCCTACTTTTGTGAACAACCATACGTTCTTGGAAAAGTATGAATTAAGTAAAAGTATAGATCTTTTACCAAACGTTTGATATTTGAAGAGAAATTATGGATGATCAACCCTACGTTGATGATCTACCTTATGTTATGAACCTTACGTTTAAAGACTATGTTATCAACCCTACGTCTGGAGGCCACTTCTTCAACCTTGTGTTTGGCATCGGAATGTTTTGAAACATGATATTTTTATGCAACGGTCAGCAAGCTGATTATTGGGTAGATTTCAAGCTGGATTTAAATTTGTTGTTAAAAGTACGACTTTGACTGATTCAAAGCCGTTTTATCAGTAGATTAAAGATCAAATTAAAAGGATACTTTCATGATGAGTCTTCAGAGAAGTTACGACTACTCTGTAAGTTCAAATTTTTGAATATCGTGAATCATACGGCAACTTTTATGGATCTAAATGTGCAGAATATATGCTCAGCTTTAATATATATGTTCTCTCTGAAAAACGTCATATACAGGAGGGTGGTGATAAATCTTTTTCTAAAAAAAGTTGAAAAATAGAGACTGCAAAAAATCACGTTGATCTGCTGATTCAAAAAAAGGAGCGTCAAAGATCTGTTCATTCAAAGAAGAAGAAACTCGATAGAAGATTCACTTGTTCTGCATCGAATATCAACTATGGATCTACTATTGCTGAAGTTGCGAACTATATCTTTATATTTATTGCAACCGGATCGACTCAGAACTGCTTCGACATGAAAATCAATATTTCTAGAGATGACGATCCATCTACTATCAATTTCATTTTGTTGCAATTGTGGAGATCATCTGGAAAAGATTTTTTCTGAAATTATTTTTATTCGTGAGTAACCATCTTCTCGTACTAAGTTGAGTATGTTCGTGTTTGAACCAGAAGGATTTTTTTCCTTAGATTGTAAAGGTGTCAACATCCTGTATTCAGTTGTGTACCGGTCTGTTGAAACGAGTACCAGATAGTGAAAATCCTCAAACTCAAGGATTTGAGCATTGGTGGAGTGCACTAGGGGCCTTCTATTCCCCAAACCACTATACATCTTTGTGTCCCTGCTTTTATATATGTCCACTGTATAACCAAATCTGATAAAGAAAAGAGGACATAACTCGTTCAATCGAAGAGTTAACGAAAGATCTTAAAGACACAATTCACCCCCTCTTGCGTATAATCTTTATATTTATGATCCAACATGACTCTCATTTTCCTTAGTATATTCATGATGAATCCAATTTCATTGACTTGGGAGAGTTGGATATCAAAGAGGACATTAAATTAATGAAGCACCCAATTGAGATATAGGATCTCCAAGAGAATTAACTATGTGGATGAACCATTACCTTGGTTCACATGTTGTGTAATCATGGTGTCTTGGGGAATATTTCTTAGGAGTGATAGACACTGAAGCGTGACCAATACATAGAGATGTTTTGAGTTTTTTTTGCTATGTTTTTCTAATGATGTGATGTTCAAAACATTCTATGTTATGATATGTTCTATTTCCCTTGATGAGTGATGTGTATTAAAACCCATTTCATATGAAAATGGGCGGGGGACTAAATCCTAATCAAGATTAATTATACTATGATGTGATTAACCCCTTGTGGGTGATTCAGTTCCGCCCAAAGTGGACATTATCCTGACATGGAAGATAAAAATTCCCAAATTTATGTGATGAGTGTCGTTTCCTATATTCACTGTCGAAGTGGTTGGTTTGTGTTGTGTGGGGATGGTGTTAGAACATGGACATTTGGGGGATGTTGATGGTAACAAATGATATATTGCGGTGCATGGTGAGAGTTGTTGATGTTGTTGTGCAGTTTTTTTGTGGTTATATGATTTGGTGTGTTTGGATGGTGGAATATTGAGGGGTAATGAGATACTTGAGAGGTAAATCATGGGTGGTTTTTTAATAACCTTTTCTTATACTCTTGGTTTTGGATTTTTTAGGGTGAGAATATTTTAAGAGGCATCCATTGTAACTGTATCCTCCTTCATTTTCCATTTCTTTGTTGGTTTTGGGTGTTAGAAATGTTTCAGAGAATGATTATAAGGACCCGACCCCAATTTCCCGAAGCCCATGACTTATTTTATTACATTAGCATATAAAAAGAATATGAATCAAGAAGGACCAAGTAGTTTAGTATCTTTGGATAAAAGATACTTACAAAAGATCGCCATTACAACTTGTAATGAAATACAACATATATGTTTTATTGGTAACATCAACAACTATAAGTTAATCATGGTAGGTCATTCATAATAAACATCTTCACGTCCTAAGAAAATGAACCATAAGAAAGGGGTGATATCAATTGCTTAGTAACAGTAAGTAGTACAACGGAAGATATCATAAACATTAGGTATGGTGAATAATTGAAGACACATGCCTTTAAAAGAAAAACGTGAACATAATATGGAAGACTATGAGATGAGTAAATGTTTCCATAATAACACATAATCATGGGTATTATAATAGTCTAATAACCTCATGAACATTGAATATATAGCTTCATAATGAGGTAAATTCATATGTTGGACATTCTATAACATACCGTCAAGGCCTCGTCCAAGACATCTAAAAATTATTAAGGCCTCATCCAAAACCATATCTAAAAATTGGAAAGGCCTTCACCAAGTATATATCAATATGTCTCATGAGACCCACCAATGAATAGAGGGGTTATAAAGGGACCCACCCATCACATAATAAGTCCAATGCATCCATCATACGAACATGGATAAACATAAAGAACATATATATTCATATTGAAACTAAAATATGTAATGTCAACAACATTCCCCGAACATTTAACATAAACACTAACCATTAGGAGTAAATTGGTGAATGGTTATAAGATAAAAAATACACAGTCAAACTAATCATAAACCAATAAATTAATTACTGTAGATGATATCATAAAATATTAATCCCATCAATACATAAGAATGAATAGGAGTGTTGAAATAGATGAAGATACTCTTAAAAAATCATCGAGTAATTCTTGAGATAAATACTCTTTTACTTTGAAAAGAAGAGTTATTTTGTATAAGTATTTATATAAAAACAAAAGTTAATTAAGATGGTATTTTTAAAATAAAATTGGTGTTTTTTAAATATATTGTTTTATAAAAATAGATTATAGAGTTCCATTGAAAATATGTATGAATTTGAGATGTTCTCTTGAGTCGGGCTTGTATTTCAAGAAGAATTTTTGAAAGATCCTTTTAAAATGTACAAAATTCTATAAATGAAAACAGGATTATGGTGGGTTCACATATATATATATATATATATATAACATTATCATAGAATATATGAGGATAAAATATGAATAAAAAATAATTTAATTAAGGTGTGTAAACAATAATTGTAACCCAAATGAAAATGGAGGTTCGGGTAGAAAATTGTCACCTTATGTCTGAAGGTGTTCCTCACATGATCTTAATGAACTGAATAATAAAATTTAAGCTGATACATTAATGATTCCAAAACCTAATCCACATTTAATTGATTTATTATAGCCTTGTTTGGTTCATTAAGGACATTTTCATGGGTTAAGAGATTCAATTTCATTATTTGGGAGTGTTTTGTTCCTGGGTTGTCACGATCGGTTTAATCATATTAATGTATGGATAAACATGTATAATGAGAATGGTTATTGGGAATAGAAGTTTTATTTTATTAGTGAACAAAAATAATATTACATGTCCATAAAATTCATTTTTTTATTTATAGTGAAGATGAATCATTCTATAAAACATTAATGAAAATTGTTTGGGTTAATTAGCGGGTTTTGTTCACAACGAATTCATTTTGATATATAAATTATTATTATCTGTACCAAAGGATTAAAAAAACACACATAAGTTATAATACATATATAATACTATGTTTCAACCAACTAAATGGTTTCATGACCATAATTGAAGATAGTAATAGAAATTAGAAACCCTTCGGCCTTAAATGTGATTAATTAACACATTTTGGATAGTGTTTTCATTTCAAGTATAAAAATGGGGAAAGGAGATATGATCAAGAATTATTACTTTATCATAAAACCATTCCAATACATGTATGTTATTGGAGTCATCACAATACTTTTATGAAATAAGGTGAGGAAAAAAACGGAACATGAAATAAAATAAATGAAAAGCGGAATTTACCTCTTGAAGTAATCTTTCTTGGGAGCCTCGTTAAGGGAGTGTTATTGGTATTTCTATGTGAAAAAGGGATTATGAAAGTGGGGGAGGATCTTGGGAGGATATTTTAGCCGAATTTAGGCATGTAACAAGGCTTGGTAGGATTGAAAAAAAGAGGGAGTGAGGGTGTTTTTTATAGTGGGGGAGAGGAGGGTTTTCCCATTATTTTACTCATTATTTTATAATGTTTCCAAATATAACCAATAGTACTGATTATTGTGACCCATAATAGTAATATGTGCTTGTGAGTTCGAAAAAATGGTCATTTTTATCATCCATTACTCAAGCATGATGCATAAATTCACTTATTTAACATATTTTGTAAATCATGGAATTTCACTATTCACAAAAATTCAAGTATTTCAGAAAAATCAAAACAATTAAACCTATACATTTTTTGATGTGTAAAATTTAAAAATGAACTCCATTTTTTGAAAATAATTTTCTAAATTTTCTAAATTTAATTTTTAAATAAAATCATAATTTATTCTAAAAATAACAATTTTAAAACTATAATTCTTTTTATATCACATTGAAAAATTAATAGAGATCATAACCTTATGAAAATAAATTAGTAATATGATTTACTATTCACAAGGTTTATATTATTATTAATGTTACAATTTATAAGGATATGTTACTATTAAAAAAAATTATTTTTGTCTTATCAGACTCTAAATAACTTACAGAACGCTACCGTGTGTGTCAGTTTTTCAAAATTCAAATCACAGAGGTGGAAAAATTATGTTTACTAGACAGTTTATAAGAAATTGGTAGAGAATAAGTGCATTCAATAATGAATTTATTTGAAAAATATTGGGGTGTTAAATTATCCTCTCCTTACAAAAATTTGATCCTCAAAATTAAAGAAATGTTACCTCACAAAAAGATTTAGGTAGTTCTTCATCATAATCTCCTTAGGATCCCTTATTGCCTCCAAGATTTTTGATATTTCCAAAGTATATTTACTAGTTGAGTCATATTATTCCTCTAAACTTGTTATTTAGTGTCAAGAATCCAGATAGTCTCTTCACAGTAAGATACATTAGGATCTAATTCTATACCTTTAGAAGAGAGGATATGTGTTGGGTCTGGAATGTACTTTTTGAGAAATGAGACATGGAACACATTGTGTACTTTAGATAGGATATGTGGAATAGCCAAACAATATTCAAAAACTCCAATTCACTCCAGAAATTCAATAGGGCCTATGTACCAAGGGCTCAGTTTCCCTTTCTTCTCAAATCTTATAACACCCTTCCAGGTAGATACTGTCAGGAAAACACGATCTCTCGCTTGAAATTCCAAATCCTTCCATCGATTATCAGAATAACACTTTTTCCTACTTTGAGATACTTTGTTATGGGTTTGAATAGTCTTTACCTTCACTATTGTTTCCTCCACAGGCTCTGGGCCCACAAGCTTCCTTTCTCCAACTTCATCCCAATAAGTTGGTGTACGACATCTCTTTCCCTATAATGCTTCATATGGTTCCATTTGAATACATTAATGGAAAATATTATTGTTGTAAAACGTCACTAAAGGTAAATATTGATCCCACATACCTTTAAAGTCAATTGAAACTGATCTCAACATGTCCTATAAGGTTTGGATTTTCTTTTCTAATTGCCCATCAGTTTGAGGTTGATAAGTCACACCCAAAAAAAGCTCAGTATCCAATGTTTTCTAAATACATTTCCATAATTTCGATGTAAATAATTGATCATGATTAGAAACAATTGAGATAGGTTCTCTATGAAGTCTCAAAAATTCATTGATATAGAGTCCTTCTAGGTGCTCCTATGGAAAACCCTCCCTTATTACGAATAAATGTGCAGATTTTGCAAGTCAATTCACAATTACCCCTATTGGATCATTCTTTGATGGAGTTTTGGGTAATACAGTGACAAAATCCTTGGGGACATCATTACACGTCCATATAGGATTAGGTAGAGGATTTATGACTCCTCTAGGATTTTTTCGTTCGTCATTCACTTGTTGATAGACTAAACATCTTGATACATAATCAATAATTTCCCTCTTCATGTTGTCCCTCCAGAAATGTTCCTTCAAATATCAAAATATTTTTTTTGTACTAGGGTGTATAGATAAATTTGAGCTATGATCATCATCCAATATCTCCCTTTTCATCTTGGATATAAAGGAAACACATAACCTCTTCCCAAATTTCATAATTTCATCTTCACACATGAAGTTATCCAACTTACCATCATTTAAATAATTCATTTTCTTTTGAAAATTATCATTATAAAACATTGAATCTTTAATTTATTCCAATAAATACAATTTGGAAAACATTTGAAAAAGTAGTGATGTTTCACCTATATTGATAATTCCCATATCCATCCTCA
The DNA here is from genome assembly GCA_963277665.1 of Viscum album. Taxonomy (NCBI): domain Eukaryota; kingdom Viridiplantae; phylum Streptophyta; class Magnoliopsida; order Santalales; family Viscaceae; genus Viscum; species Viscum album. Next base: position 1,784,469,040 of record OY728157.1, read on the forward strand.
TTAGATCCATATACAAAGTATCCTTGTCAATAATCATTTTTTGAGAACTCCATGATCCTTCCTGATCAATGAATCAGCTACCTTATTTTCTTTTCCTGGGTGGTAGTGTATGGAACAATTGTAGTCCTTGAGTAGTTCAAGCCATTGATTTCTTCTGTTGTATGCTACACCAAGATTATCTTGTTCTATACACAACACCGTATTAGCTTGCAATATATGCAACACTATTCTTGGCTCCTGTTACACACAATTTCATGTTTGTTTGGTAGAAATTATTCAACGCAACATTGAGTATAGATTTTGATCAATGTATAAATGAACTATACTTTGATTATGTTATATGAAACACCAAAGGAATCTTTCACTACACTCAACCCTGACTTTTCTTGCATTACATGCAAGAGCAACCTTCCTTGATAGCGTGTGTTGTACCCAATACCGTGTTTCACCAAACAATGATATATTATTATAATATTATTATGAAATATCCATTATGAATAGTATTAAATAAATTTTCAATTTTATAACATTATCATTCATTTTACACATTATCTAGAAAATGGTATGAGAAAAAAATAAAATTTTCAGGTAAAATAAGTATTTTTCAAAAAATTGCAGTTTTGCCGCCTTTTGATTGCACACCCATTTTAAATCTAATATTTGACAATTTTATAAGTTCAATTTGAAAAAATAAACATCTTATTTTGAATCCGGATATATAAATTTACTTTGCATAATTTTTTGATATTTTTCTGATAACTTTCATATTTTAATGAATTGTAAAAAGACGCTATATTTTAATTAAAAACAAATTTTTTCATTGAGGTAATTTATACGATTAAATTATAATATTGAACGGTTTTAAAGTATAAATAGAATATATTTTTACCATTTAATATAACGTATGTAATTATCATTAATTTTACATTGAATTCATCGGTAAAAACATTTCAATCTTTTGCAATGTTTTAAACAAAACCCTGTTTTTTTTCGACAAGAGGATTAATTTTAAATTAATTACTGAAAATTATGTGATTTTAATTTGGAAAAATGGATTCCATATTTGGAATCAGTTTGTAAAAATTATTTTAATAGGTTATTTTTTATTTTTATACATTATGAATAGCAACTACGCTAAATTTTATTTACCACAGTTAAAGGTAAATCATGTAATTAAGGGTTAAAATTATATTATAAAATTACCATAACAATTTTATTAATATAATTGGATGATTATATTTTGTCTTAAAATTTACTTGGGTCGAAATTTTATTTATTGGAACCCACTTGGAAGTGATTAAGACCTTTAATTTATTTTATTTAAAAGAAAGTGAAATTTGTCTCACTCAAATATTAATAATTAAATTAATTTTAATATAAGGTTATAAAAAATATAAATTCTATTATAAATACTAATTTTAAATCTAAAATATTTTTCTTTATCATGGTAATTTATTTTTAATTTTTAAGAAGTATATAACTACCTTAATATCTTTTTCATTAATGATGCAAAAATTATTTATTTAGTAAAAAATCAATAATATAGTTTTTATTCAAATATTAATACACATAAAAGGCCCAAACACTTGACCGAAACATATTGGTCAGGTATATATACACTATAAGAATCCAATTGGTGATTTTAGGTCCATTTGGAGCTTTATAAAACAGATTATGACATTTATATTATTTTATTCTAAATGATGTCAAAGTTTTCACCTTCATAGATTAATAAACATAAAATTTTAAAAGTTGGGCATTTTAGAAGAAAAATTCGACTAAAATCATTATTATGAAATATATTAGATCTATCTACATCATAGTATTTTATTTTTAATTTTTATGGAAAAATAAGTATATTAAATAATTATACAAAAATGTTGTAGTAATTATTTTATTAAGAGAAATATCAAATAAATGGTTTTAAAATATTAAAATAGATATTATATGAACTAATTAAGGTTATAAAATAATTTTTTTAGATGAATATGACATTTTAAAAAACTATAAAGTATTTTTTAGAATATATCTTCTGTGTGGATTTTATTTAAATTCAAATAATTTAATTGTATCAAAATTGACACTATTGATATTTTATAAAAATAACATATTATTAAATTGTTTAAAAATTAATAAAATATTTAAAAATTAAAAATTGAAAATTATATGGTCTAAAATTTAATAATGTATCTAATTATGGAAAATTCACAACAAATAATAAAGTATTTAAAACAATAGAATAATTAAAAAATTATTACAAAAATTAAAATTAAATAGATTAAATAAGGATAAATCAAAATGATAACGTTTAAAATAAACTTAAACCATGTCTAAATTTTATTGGTTGATTAGATTACAACCTTATCGCATATCTTATTCTAATTGAGTCATTTTTTGAGGTTTTTATGTGGGGTTTGAATTTATTATAAATTAATATTTTTGAGGCTTCCAAAGGTTCCCCTCTCCTCCCTTATAAAGGAGCACCTCCTCCCTCTCTACTTAACACAATTTTTAATCCTTCAAGCTCGGCCAAACCCTTCCAATTACTTTTCTCAACATCTCTAGTTATATCATAGAGGTTTTTGTCTTCTCAAAAGACCAACTCTAGTGCCCTAAGAAGAAGTTCAAAGGAGGCACATCGAGGAAGAGGCAATCTCTTCTACCGATTCTTTCAAGTTTATTTATTCTTCTACTTACTCTTCATTAGTTGTTTCATTATAAAGTAATAAAATAAGTATCATTAATATAATTATATGTTATTATAAATATGAAACAACCCTATTTCACCTTCTATCCATCCTATGAAAAATGAAATCACCGTGTGTGCATACGTACAGATTATCGTCTCTACGCCGTGGTGTGATCTGTTTTTCGACAACCACCATACATGGATGGGTATAATGGTAGAAATAATAACTATATATGATTATTATAAAATCATACTAATTATGAGATATTATATCATCCACTCCAATTCCATTCACTAATTATGGGAACAATATCATCGCTCGTTCGTACGTACGACCTACTGTCTCCACGATGTGATGGGACTTGTTCTACATGATCATAATTGAATAGTGATTATATAAATGAATTGAATGAATAAATATGATATATATTATACTAATACTATTCTTTAAATGATATATCTATTACCTAAAAATAGTAAAAATAATTTGTTCGACAAAACACGGGTAAGAACAAAAAGCAATGAACATTGGAATAACGAGTAGCAATGAAATATTACTAATGAGCAAATAAGAATATGGAAATATATGATACCATAAAAATGACTTTGATTCTAGAATAAGTCAATGACAATATTTAAATCATTATATAGGAGTATTGGATATGTACAAAGCATATCGGACCTATGGTAAAGGAAAATCTCACAATCTCATTTTTATCCGAGGTTGTTTATACTTCAGAATTTACTTGGGCATATTTATCATCCACATACATTTTTCCTAAATATGTAATATTATTTCTATCTACATAGAATTTTTTAATTACAATTTTACTTATTGGTGAATTTTTAGTAAAAGATATTAAATGAATCTTTTTTTTCTTTTCAGTACGAGATACTTTTTGACTTTTCTGGCCAAAGTACGAGAAGAATGTTTTTTTAACTTATACGGCATGAACAGATTTTTACAGTTTCATAACTTCTTATTTCCAAGAAGATTCCTCTACAATATTTCATGATTATTTTCAAAAAAATTATTTTCTTTTAAAATTTAATTTCATTTTTAGAAAAGAAAATGATTTTGAAGAAGAAAGGATTTTTCCTCAAGACCTGAGTTCAAGTGTTTTATCAAAATTATTATACATCTGAGATGATATAGGGTTATGTTTTTATCCCTATTATTACAATGATTTGATTATTTTATGATGGAATTATTTTTATGAAATCCTATTATCTTATATGGATTATGTTACGATGGCATGATGTTTAAGAAGTTCATTTTTATTACATGGGTTGTGATATGATGTATGGTTTTCTATTTTGTGGGACACATAAGAATGGTTTAATTATGAGATGGGTGGGACCTATATCTCCCTCCAATTAATTGGGTAAAGATTTATATATCATGAGATAGACATGGCTGGAACGGCATGTAAACCCGGTTCAGTAATGGACTTTGTCCACTATGATGGTCTTGGCAGTAATTCATTAGCTTCTATGGAAATCATATCATGTGTTTAATGTTTTTCCACAATTACATGTTTTATTACCATGATATTTTATCATGATTAATGTTCCTTATAGATCTATGTCTTATGTACTGCCAAGATTTATTTCACAACTCTAGATTTTGATGTTTAAAGTTTATGTTTATGTTTTTAAGTTCAAATGTATATGGTTTGTTTTATTTTCACCATGATTACCCTTATTGGTCATTTGAGCTCACCATTTTTATGTTTTCATTTCCCCAGGATATAAAAAAAGGTTCTAAGTAGAAAAAATGGGATGATCTTTATGGGATATGTTTAAGATCTTTCACAATGATTAGAAGATTATGTTCTGAGTTTCCAAAGACACAAAACTAATACGATCATTGGACGTCTGTTTGTGTCATGTATTAAGATTTCCACAAAAGTAATTTAATTTGCATGTACTCCATGCTTTTTGTCATTATACAAATTATCTTCTGAGAAATATTTACCACTGCTAACTCAAGATCATGAGTAAGATAGTTTTTTTCATTAATTTTTAACTTCCTTGATGCATTGTAAATAACTCTATCATTCTTCATAAGGAAACAACACATTCCTTTCATTGATGCATCACTATAGTTCACAAACCCATCATTATATGATGGAAGAGTTAGGATCATATCATTCAATAATCTCTTATTCAGTTCTTTGAAATAGTCACTAAATTCTTTTGGTTATATAAACATAACCCCTTTACCTATAAGCTTGTTCATTGGGTTGGATAAATGGGAAACGTTATAAAAAACAATGATACAAACCTGCTAAACCAATAAATCTACATACCTCAGTTATGTTCAGTGGAATACACCATTCTTGCACAACCATTGTCTTCAAAGGATCAATAGATATTACATCCTTACAAATAATGTTTCCATGAAAGGAAACCAATTGAATCCAAAATTCAATCTTTTTAAACATCTCATATAATTCATTTCTTCTAAGAGTTTTCAGAATAGTGCCCAAGTGATTTTCATGATCTTGGTAGATTTTGGAGTATACAAAGATATCATAAAAAAATACCACAAAAAAGTCATAAATATATTACTTGAAAACACTATTCATTTGATCTATGAAGATATAAGGTGCATTATTCAATCCAAAAGGCATTACTATAAAATCATAATGCCCATACCTAGTTAGGAACACTTTCTTTGGAATATTTTCCTTCCTCTCACATAACTGATGATATCCTTGTCGAAGATCAATCTTCAAAAAATATTGGGTTACGTTAAGTTGATCAAATAAATCATCAATGTGATTTAGGGGATACTTTTTCTTTATTTTTATAGCATTGACCTCCCTCCAGTCAATTTAAAACCTCATTGATCCATCTTTCTTCTTAACAAAATTAATAGGGGCTCCCCGTAGAGAAACACTAGGGAAACTATATCCTTTATCACTCAATTCTTCTGGTTGTTTCTTTATTTACACTAATTACATAGTGTCCATTCTATAAGGGGTATTTGATATGGGCCTTGAATCAAGAATTATTTCCACGGAAAACTCAATTTCCTATTCTGTAGGATGCCTAGGTAAATCCTCTAGAAAGACATCAACATGTTCTTTCACAATAGGTTAGTCCTGTATTTGAACATTCTATTCTTCACCCATTGTTATTTAATTACCTTCCTCCCTAATAATTTAATTTAGTAGAGAAACTGGGGGTGGATATAGATGAGAATCTGATGGTGATATTTCTTCCTTAAAGATAAGGGATTCCACAATGTCCTCAAAAATTGTAACCTCATTCTTCTTGCAATAATTTTTTGCATCATGGTTCAGAATTCCATTACATATCAAGGATTATATCAATGTAAATTATGTGTATGAAAATAAAATTAGCATACAAAGCATGTTTATATTCCATAATGGGGACTACCTGACACATATTTATTACAATGATACTTCCCTTAGGAGTTTTAACTAATAACTCCCTTATTAAATCAAATTGGAAATATCTAATTTTCTTGGAAAACTGAGAAGATGTGAAAGAATGTAGTGATCTAGAATTAAATAAAGCATTGGATAAGTTTTAAGAAACAATTAAAGTACCTTACACCATGTCATTAGGAACTTCTATATGAGCAGTTGTGATCTAATAATCTTGTCCCTGCTCACATGGCCATTTCAGAGGAATGTTTCCTTGACACATTGGACAATCAGTAGCATAGTGTCCCATATCCCTACAATTATAACATTTAACATTAATATATTGATTATTACCCTTTCGAACACTAGGATGATGGCCTCTCTGTCCACTCTTATAACACACCCCTTTTCCTTTTAAGCTGGTACTAGGGTTTTTCCTTCCATAATTATCACAGGGTGGAAAGTCAACTCTTGCCTTCTTCCCCATTTCCTCATTTCCCTTTCTAGAGTTTCTACTAACCCAATTCTTCTATTTCTTTTCATTAAAGTAATTAGACTTAGAGAACTCTTTTTCTTTATTAATATCACATTATACTATATCTTTGTATGATGATATTGTTTGGAAGACTAGCACCCTCCGGAGGAATGGATTTAGGCTATCAAATAATAGATCAATATTGCACCTTGGATTACGCATATAGTCCACAACATGTCTTGATAACCTTGTAAAGTTATCTTTATACTTAGAAACATTCTCATCTTCTTTTAGCCTTAAATTCAAAAAATTGTCCTTCCATATCTGCTTTCTATTCATGAGGAATGTATTTCTCTATGAAAAGTTCATTAAATTCACCATAATCCATGTTTTCTATCTCATCCTCCTTCTTTATGTTTTGAATTAGTGACCACAATTGATTTGAATCTCTTGATAGAAGATAAACATCCATGAAAACCTTCTCGCTTTTGTTACTTTCCAAGGTGAGAGATATATTCTCTAAGGAGCTTATCCACTGCTCCACTTTAAATGGGTTTTTAGTCCCATTAAATGATGGAGTCTGTTGTCACATAAAGCAATCTAACGTATCTCCTCAACATTGTGGATATGGGTTTTCCATATAGGTAAGTCTATTATTCATAACCTGATTCAAATATCCCAGTATAGTTATAAGATGCTCCACACTAGTCACAGCTCTAGAGACCACATCATTATCTTGGACATGAGGGAAATCCCTACATGGGATACGTGCAATCATGTTGTTTCCACTACTTCTACTAGCACCATTTCTAAATAATTTCATACTCTAGATTAAGTTATGAATCATAATATATAATCTCAACATAGTAAAATAATTAGCATCAATTTAAATCCTATTCATTGCTAATCCCATAATCCCAAACATGGTTTCTTTTGGGGGGGGAATTTCATTTAAATACTTCATAATAGATTGTAAAGAAAATTTGAATTATCCTTAGCATATACCCACAGGAGTATCAAACCATGTGTGCATTAAGGACCATTGTCATGTACTAGGATTCCCCAAGTCAATCTTGAAACTTCTTTTAAGAGTTTTCCCTCCTAGGTACATATGTGCTAGAACCACGTCCACTTGTATTATCCAAAAATGGATGTATTAGCTAGAAATACCCTCATAATCTATTTTTTACCAGGATTATAGGATATTATTTTATGTTTATCCTCAAAGAATATATTAATTTTTTGTTCCCTAATATACATTTTCTAAATCTAGTTTTAATTTTTTTAATAAACTTACTTTGATACCAACTGTAATGGCCTGAACCCAATTGCTTGGAGATGGTTCCTTATTTTAATAAATTAGAATATTAACAAGGAAAAATCATCTAGAAATAATGAGTAGTTCAGTATCATTGGATACAAGATATGTACATAATTTCAACTTTAAAACTTGTAATGAAATACAACATATATGTTTTATTGTGAACATCCAAAACTATAAGTTTATACCTTTAGGTCATTCATAATAAACATATTCATATCCTGATAAAATGAAACATAAGAAATGGGTGAGCTCTAAAGATATGTAGGAGTATGAAATGCAATGTAAGAGAACATAAACATTATTTAATTTGAATAATTGAAGACACATGCATTTAAAAGAAAAATGCGAACATAATATGGCCAGAATGTGAGATGAGTAAATATTTCCATAATAAAACATAATCATGGGTATTATAATAGTTGAATAACCTCATGAAATTTGAATTTCTAGCTTCATAATGAGGTAAATGAATATTTCGGACATTCTAAAACATATCGTCAAGGCCTCGACCAATACATCTAAAAATGATTATGGACTCGACCAAAACCATATCTAGAAATGGGAAAGGCATCGGCCAAGTCCATATCTATTTGAAGCATGAGACCTACCAATTCATAGAGGGGCTATAACGGGCCCCAGCCACCACATAATAATTTCAATGAATTCTTCATATGAATGGGGGTAAATATAAAAATATATAAATTCATATTGAAACTCACATATGAAATGTCAATAAAATTCCCTGAACATTAAGCATAAACACTAACCATTTAGAGTAAATTGGTGAATGGTTTTAAGATAGAACATCCATAGTAAAAATAATACTAAAATAATCAATTAAATATGGTATAAAATATCATAAAATATTAATCACAATAATATATAATAATCAATAAGATTTTTAAAATAGATGAAGATACTCTTATAAAATCATTGAGAAATTCTTGAGATAAATACTCTTTTACTTTGAAAAGATAAGTTATTTTGAAAAATTATTGTTATAAAACCAGAAGTGAAGTAAGGTAGTATTTTTATAATCAAATTAGTGATTTTTTAAAAATAATAGTTTCTAAAAATAGATTATAGAGTTCCCTTGGAAACATGTACGAATTTGAGAAGTTCCCTCGAGCTGGCATGTAATTCAGGATGAATTTTTGAAAGGTCGTTTAAAAAAATATAACATCCCATACATGAAAGTAGGATTCTAGTTGTTTCACATATATATAACATTCTCAAAGAATATATGTTGATTAAATATGAATAAACAAGAATTTAATTGAGGTAGGTAGACAACAAGATTAACCTGGATGAAAATGTTGGTTTGGGTAGAAACCCCTTAAATTAAGTCTGAAGGTGTTCCCCACTTGATTTTAATGGCTTAAATAATAAAATTTAGGTTCATAAATTATTGATTCCATAAAATCCTCTACATTTAATTGATTTATTATAGAATTATTAGGTTCATTCATGGCCTTTTTATGGTTTAGGTTATCAATTTCATTGTTTAGGAGTGTTTTGTTTGTTGGTTTTGATGATTGGTTTACTTATATTCATGTATGGATAAACATGTAGAATGAGAATGGTTTTCTAGAATAGATGTTGTATGTTATTAGTTAACAATAAGAATATTACAAGTCCCTAAAATTCATTTATTTATTTGGAGTGATGATAAATGATTATATAAAATTTTAATGACAATTTTTTTGGTTAATTGGTGGTTATTGTTCACAACGAACTAATTTTGATTTATAAATTATTATCATGTGTATTAAAGGATTCCAGAACCATACATAAGTTATAATGAAAATATTATAGTCTATTTAAACCATAGAAATGGTTTCATTAATAGAAATTGAAAACCCTTCGTCCTTGAATGATATAAATTAACACAACTCGGATGGTGTTTTCTTTTCAAGTATAAAATAAGGGGAAATGAGAGATGATGAAGAATTGTTCCTTTATAATAACAACATTTAAGTAAATGTAAGGTACTGGAGTCATTAAACATTTAGATGAAAGGAGGTGAGGAAATAAAAATAAATAAAAGAACTTGAAATTAAATAAATGAAAAGAGGAATTTACCTCTTGATGTAATCTTCCTTGAGAGCCTCTTTAGGGGAGAGGTTTTAGTATTTTTATAAGATCAAGGGATGTTGGACGTTGGGAGGATCATGGGAGGATATTTTAAAAGAAGAGTGAGAGGAGAGGTGTCACAAGGCATAAGGCGCAAGGCATGAGGTACAAGTCACAAGTTACAATGATGGAGAGGAATGAAAAGAAGAGGGAGCGGGGGGGGTAGTAGAGGAGGTGTTTTCCTTTATTTTACACATTATATTATAATTTTTCCATATAAAACCAATAGTATTGATTTTTTTACCATAAATAGTAATATGTGCATGTGAGTTCAAACTAATGGTCATTTACACCACTCATAACTCAAGCATGATGCAAAAATTCACTTATTTAACATATTTTGTAGATTATCAAATTTCACTATTCACCAAAAATTCAAATATTTCAGAAAAAAACCAAAACATCACCCTAACAATTTTTCGATGTGTATAATTCAAAAATGAAATCCATTTTTCAAAAATAATTTTATAAATGTGAATAATTTTATTTTTAAATAAAATCAAAATTTATTAGAAAAATAAAAATTTTAAAACTATAATTCATTTTATATCAAATTGAAAAATTAATTAAGATCATTACCTTAAGACAATAAAATAATAATATGACTTACTATTCAAAAGGGTCATATTAAAATTCATAAGGGTATGTTACTATTCACAAAAATTCTGTTTGTCTTATCAGATTTTAAATATATTATTTAAAGTAATCGTGTATGTCTGTTTTTTGAAATTTAAATTAGAGAGGTGGAAATATTATATTTACTGGATAGGTTATAACAAAGTGGTAGAGAATTAGTGCATTCAACATTAAATTTATTTTCAAAATCATGGGGTGTTACAATGATTAAAGAGGTTTAATGATGGTTTCATTCCTTTTTTTTGTGATAAAGGCATTTCATAGGAGGATCAAGTATGTTTCACAATGGTTAGTAGTTTAACAAAGCTATTGCTCTAAATTCATGTCATGAAAGATTTACATGACATGAATTAGTAGTTCATAGATTAAGTTTCCATCCACCTTCACAACTAGTATATGGTAGAGGGGGAACCCCTAAAATAGATTCATGCCATTAAAGTTATTCATGGAACAAAATTAGTTTATGCATAAGTGATGTGGATTTTAGAAAATTTTGGAATTTTTAGAAAACCAGTGGATTTCATGTTGTGAATGGGTTACATGACGTGAAACTGGTAGGATCTATGTAATTTTATAACCATTAAAGCTAATTTCTTTTTATTCTGCTATACATCTTCCTCTCACATTCTAGATGAACCCTAGGCTCCTAGAGGATACCTTTTATCCCCTTTCTTCTCTTCTTTGATAAGTTGGTTCCAATGGTTGTTTTTTGCTGATTCACGGTGAGTGATTCTCATTTTACTATTTTTTTCACTTCATTATTATCTTGGGGATTTATTGTGGATTTTTTTTGTGATTTATATTTTATTTTTGATAACCCTTGATGTGGTGTAGGTTGATATGTTGGTTTTTCTTATGGTTGTGGTTTGTGGTAGTTTCTTCTTTGACTTATGGTTTGAAACGAGTCGGTAGAGCTTATTTAAGGTAGGGTATCCCTCCTTTCTCACATTTTGGAATGATGTGGGAGGGGTTTGAAATTTTTTATCTATGCGGGATGGTTTTCACTAGCCTAAAAAAGATAAATCAATTGGTTGACTAGAATTTAAGGGGAAAGGGTGAATGATCCACATTATTTTATAGATTTGATATTGATTTGATGTTTTATTTTCACAGGCTAAATACCCCACTAAAAATCATATTGGTTGTGAGACATTTCTAGAATTGTAGTTCATGTGATATGGAAACCCTATTGCATGATTTTGTGGTATAACCCTATAATGGAAATGGGCTAACCAATTATATTTGGTTAGAAAAATGGTTTCCCCATGATTTATGGACTGTGTGATAACACCCCTAAAAAAAGTGAAATGTGTTAAAATCAACAATGTTAAAAATCTAAATTGGTCTCTGATGTGCTGTGATTTGTGTCAATTCCTTTTGTTCAGAGAGATGATGGTTTTTTGGACAAGTTATTGGGGAGGCGAGGTGATGGGTTTATGGATTTAATTTTTTTGGCAATGAGGTGATGTTTTTTTCATACTATTGGGTCCATGAGGTGATGGTTCTTTTTCAATAATTTTGGGAAAATATGGTAATGGTTGTTTAGTCATAATTTTTGGGTGGTGAGGTGATGGTTTGATTGGACTTTCTTTTGATGTATCAAAGAAAAGGTTATTTGGAGATGTTTTTGGGGTGGTGAAGTGATGTTTCGTTTGGCTATTATTTTGGGGTGGCAAGCTGATGGTTCAGTTGGATATTCATTTAGAATGGTGAGATGATGGTTTTTTTGTTCATTCTTTGGGGAGGTGAGGTGATGGTTTTTTTATGTGCTTTTTGGTTGGTGAGGTGATGGTGCGATGGGGATGATGAGATTCTTCCAAGGCGTGGTTACGTTGAGTTAGAAGCCCAAGTAATGATAGAATAATTATTTAAAGGATTGAGATGATTGAGGTTTGGTTTGGATTATGGGATGGAAATGATTAATGATCAAAAAAATGATGGGTTTGTGGTTAAATTAGGTTATTGGTAACTAATGAAATGAATGGAATGGTTAATTTAATTGGTTTCAAATGTCAAATATGTCTTGTGGCTTCTCTTGTGTTATTCATTTCGAGGTGGCATAAAAAGTGGGAATGATGTGAGTTGTTCGGTGTTTTGTTTCGACCAAAAGGTAGGTATTATGTGTGGATTTACATATATATACTTGTATAATCCTTGTGATTTCTATACGCACCCCACCCACGTTAAGAATTATGGGCTGATACAGGTATTTTCGTAGGTGGGTGAGTTTCTTCTAATATCTCAGTGATGAGGATTAAAGCATGACTACCAACTTTTTCCCACTCTCTCATTTGGGTGGGTATATATACACAGCTTGTAATGGTTGGAAGTCTATAAGTGCCCTGTGTTATGGCCTAGATGACTTCTGGTGAGACTTTATATGATCATTCTATTGATCAGTGACCTATGTGTTTTTGGGTGAGATGTGATTTTTCTATATTGGGGGCAACTTATGGCAGGGGTCATGCATCATAGGAGGAGGGCATGAGGTTGTTTTTGTTTTTGTTCATACTACACTAAAACTATGGTTATGGTTGTTATGAGATGACCCAGGTGTCTGTGAGCGATACGAGATGTTACCATGCTATGGGGTGGTGTCCCAGGTGTCTGTGGGTATAATACAATGTGACCATGCTATGGGGTGGTGGTATATATTAGTTGGATGATATGGGAGTTCCAAGACACATGATATTGGGGTGTGATAGCATAAAATTATTGGGAAAGTACTGTGGGGTTTCCTTTATCTATATTACTCTTATTATGTTATTGTATTTTTCTTGTTTTATTTGGTGAATGTGTCTTGGTTAGGTTTGGATGAATATTTGACAAGTTTTTGTGCTACATGTTCTACTGTTTTCTCATAGGTGTATTTGTATACTTCTCTCACCTATGCACAAGAGACTCTGGTTTTCCTACTATTTTTACCTGTATGATCACCATATATATATATAATGGTTTTTTGGATTCTAGGATGACTAAATGGATCGTGAAGTATAGTACTAACTCGAACTTTTTTTGGCAGTTGATGTGTTCCTGCTTTAGCTTTGCATTAGGATATTTACTTTTGGACACTTTTATCTATAACATTTTCTATTATACATGCATGTATGCTTGTTTTGTTTTCTTTTAATATTATGTAATAAAGTTTATTGGGGATTATTCATCTTATCTCCCAATCCAATTTTATTATAGATGGTAATTCCTCCCATTTCATTATATTTTATACCTTCAATTCTAGTCGCCAACCCAGGGCCTACTAGAGGCAGGACTCAGGGGGTCTTTATCTCTTTCCACTCTTTATAGTATATTTTGGGGGAGGGCTCATGAAATGAATGATTTTAATAAAATATATAATATGTATTTATTAATATATTTTATCATTAATCTATTTTTTTCTAGTGATGATATAATAATGTATATCATGTTTTAATATTGAAAAATGTATTTTTTTAAATAATATTCATCCTTCTTTGCATAAGTTTTTTAAAAATAGTTTATCCCACTTATAGAAATTGAAAATTAAAAAATGTATTCAGTTTTTAGAATCATGATTATTCAATTTAGTAAATAAGTCCCTTTTATTTTTGGCCAATATGAATAGTAACCATGGTAATTTTTGTCACCTCGGTAAGGATAAAATGGGTAAAATATGGTTAAAACTTTGGCATAAGGATTTAAAACTTTTATAACACATGAATTTATCCTATTTTATGAGTGGATCTAGGATATTTCTATCTTATACTCAAATACATGGCCACTTCATTCCATATTTCTTTGAATATGACCTTTTTATTAATTTAAGAAAAGAATAAGTACAAAATGTCACTCTCTTGATTTTAATAACACTTAAATTTTTACATAAGGATAAAATGGGGACAATTTTAATTATAAATTATTGTTGAATATAAATTATTTTTTAACTTTTTAGAGACTGAATAATTACCTTAAATTCTTATGCAACACTGACACGATAATTATTCAATTATTAGAAAAATAAAATAAATAATATTAAAAGTATTAAAAGTAATAAAATTTAATTTAACTATTATGATCAATAAATCTTTTGGAAACTTATGAAATATTATAGTTATTTTAAAATATTCCATTTGAATTTTGTTATTGAATTGGCATCCTTAAAGTTAAATTAAGTGAATAGTTCCAAAATAGACATTAATGATATTTTATTATAAATAATATTTTATTAAATGATTTAAAATTCAAAAAAATATTATATTTAGCCAATGGAAGTTAATATGTAATAAAATATCAACCATGGTCAATATATGAGTCATTTTTCAATTTATTGTAAAACTTTTAACCCTTTACGATTGAAGTAGTTTTTAACATGGTTATAGTGAAAATTTATTAACAAATGGGTTAATCTAAAATATAATGTTTAAAATGATACCAAAACCAATCTAATTTTTATTTGATTATATTATTTTTACCCTTTTCTATTTTTCTTTTAATTCATGGAAATTTTAAATAATTTTTTCTGAGAATGAGTTTATTATATTTTAATATTTTAGTGTCCCCTCACTTTTTTATATAAGGAAATACCTACATTCTATTATTTACACCACTTTTAACATTATATCTTGACCAAAACTTAGATAATTATATTATAAACATCAATATCTACATTCTAAGGTTATTTATTCCACAAAATATCGACCATGGGTCCTTAAGAAGAGATACAAAGTAGTTCTTTCAAAGATGATGTAATCACCATCACCAATAACTTTCAATTAAATTATTATTTTAACTCATCTAAATCTATGGTATGTTTCATAAAACTATAACTTCAGTATCCTAAATATACATAAATGTTACTACTATTTCTAAAAACTCATTATCCACCCACTTTCCCATTAAGTGGGAAGTGAAGTTACCACACGTGTGTGTATGGCTTACAGCCTCCACATAGGGATATTAATTAATTTTTCATCACCATATTTTCTTGATTGGGTATTATAATGTTTTTTATTCATATATATATATATATATATATGTGATATTTATCACCTAATTATTCTTATTTAATGATAATATCATATCTACCTTCTTACCTTCTAATTTGTTTTGGAAAACTATAATGTCGCTCGTGCGTACGTGTAGACTACCACCTCTATGAAGCGATATTGTTTTATTTCATTTCTCTTTTACATGGTTGGTAATAAAAATATATTTAATGAATATATTATATATATATATGATATAGTATTTATTAATTAGATTTTAATTATTATTTAACTTTATTATGTTCCATTCATTGAAGAATGAAAACAATGTTCATGTGTATGTACAACCTACCACCTCCATGAACAGTGTAATTAATTTTTTAAACTTTTATAGATGAATATAAATATGTATTTAAGGAATATATATGATATTTATTTCATTATTAAAATTAGTGAGATTATTTAATAATTATAAAATTATAATTACTCAAACATTTGAATTGATATTCTCTTGAAGAATAGAATTGTTAAAGCCACAGAACCATGATTTAAATAATGAACAGTTAACAAATGGTTTTTAAAATGTGAAAATTAAATTGTAAGTGATTTTATAATCATTTTAATGACTATGTTATACAATTATAGTAAATGTCAATCAATTATATATGACGTTATATCAAATTTCATTTATACAGAACTCGAGGTAAGATTTTTATGTCACAATCTCATTGTTTATCAGTATTTTTTATGGTTAAGTTATGATGATAATGTCTTATGGAATAACTCTCAATAATCCCATGAATTTTATTTTCCTATGGTTATTTCTATAAATTACATGTTTTCATTTAATTTTCCTCTTCTTAAGTACTCAAGATACAAAATTAACATTTTAAAAGACAATAAACATTACTTTTCTTTTCAGTCAAAAATAATTTATCTTCCACGTGTAGTTTTTTTAGAAATTTTTTCAATAATGTTTTTAATATTATAAAATAGATTTTTAAATGAATTTTTTAACATTTATTAGATTTTATAAATTATTTTAAACGTAATTTTATTTCCATTTTTCGAATGAGGTACTTTTGGATTTTTACCAAATATGTAAAAGGAATATTTGTTTTAAAGTATAAGACAATAAAACAATTTGGTTTTTTTCATAACCAATCAATGAATTAAATCATTTTTTATAATTTTAGAAGGTTATTTGAGAAGAAATTTTTTCTTTTATATGTTTTAAAATTTTGAGATTTTAAATAATAGATTTCAAATTGATAAGGGTCTTTTCTCAAGAAATATTATGAGTGATCTTTTGAAAGAATTTTCTATCAATTATGACAGACATTGATGTTCCCTAACATTTAATAGGGATATGAGCCAATTATACCATCATTATTATTTCTTTGGATGGCTCACTACCCCAAAATTAGGTCTTAGTGGTGGGTTTTTAGAGGCACTTTAAGAAACCGTCGCTAAAAAATGGACAAAATTTAGAATCGATATTTAAATAACCACTGCTAAAACATTGATTTTTTTTATGAAATGGCACTTCTCCCCCAATACCTCCCACTAAAAGCACACCCTGACTCTCCTAACCCCCTCCACCAAGCCCTAGCCCTCTCCATCATCCCCCTTCCCCCCTACTCCCTAGAATCACATCCTTCATATTCGACCTCCCCTTCTCACCTGAGCCCGAGCCCGACCCACAAACCCCTCCCTCACATAATCCCTTATTGTAACGTAACCCCTCGTCACCTCCCCATCACTTCTCCCCATTATCACTGACCCTTACCCCTCATCGTTTCCCCTTCCCCCTCCATCATGAATCATTAACCCATCTCTCTATGAGAAGAAGATTAATAGAGGTATAAAGTATCCTTGATGATGGGTCTTGAATTTATATCCGTAATTATCTATCTTCTGTTTAAATTTACTTTAGGTTTTTTATTTCATAAGTTTAAAATAAAAAAATCTCTAAGGTCATTTGGATGTATAGAACTGATGTGTCCCATGGATTTGTTTTGACTTTCAATATTTCTTCAAATCATAGATCGTGTATGTTTATTAATTTCTTAATTATTTCTTGAACTTTTTTTAGTTATCTACATGGGCTGATTAGATGAGTGTGTCATGTTTTATTTAATAGGTATTGGTTTTAAACCACTAACATTGTTTTTTTAATATATATATTACGTGTTTATTTTTTTAGAATGAATTATGGGATTCAAAAAAATTAATTATTCAAAAAAATCATTTATATGAATTCTTTAAATTGATAATTTAACTGATTTAATTATTTATGATTCCAAATATTTCATCACATAATCTTGTTGGACCCACGCTTGTTTACTTTCCCAACTCATTATGTACTATAGCCCATGATCATGTTATTTTTCCTTATTTATATATATTAGTGTTGGAATTTGGGTCAAATATTGGAGTTGAATGACGGAACATGTTATAAGTTAGTTGTTATTGTCTTCAATTATTTTTAACATAGCTAAGATGGTTATAAGTATACCTTAATGTTAAGAGAAGTTCATTTGAGGATTCGGTATATAAAGAAAAAATATTAGTGTAATATTTATCAGCACATCTTACTTTATCTCTAGAGTTTATTACAATTTTATTTTTAGAAACAATATAAATAATATTATAGTTATGATGCAATAAATATTGATTTAATGAGTATTTTTAAAGTTTAATTCCATTGGTATACATGTGAACATCAATTAGGTCATAATGAAAAGTAATATTTTAAAACTGTGATGTGTTGTATAACCTACTATATAGATTGTGTAATTTTTATTCAATGATTTGTGTTAAATTTATTGTTCAATGAAATTATTAAAACTATTAGACACACTATAGGGGGTTATCATGTAGCCATAAGATATAATTTTTTAAACAAGTAACTACGCCATGGTTTTAGTAATTTCTATATTATTAACATATCAGATGGATTTTCTAATTTTTTTTAAATTATTGTTTTTAAATAAATGGTTTTATATATCTTGGTATTTTATAGATTTTATTTTTGAAGATAAAAAATCCATATTGTATACCATTTTTCCATTGTTTTTTAAGTTATTCTACATTTCATATATTTCATTAATTTTTTATATAAAAAGTTAGGGTTATAAATTATAGATTTATATTGATAATTAACTACACCATAATTACCTATTAGCGATAGTTTTATTTGATTAAATGATTGGAATTCTAGTGAGGAAGTGTTTCCTGGACCCTAGTCGACTCTCTGTCAGTGTTACCTTAACCACACCAATATATGATGATCCATTAGTCTCAATCCCTACAATATTAGAGAAATCTTATATCCTACACCATTTACCATCTCTCACATATTCCAATCCATCAATTTCTGAAAAACCCTATATTAGTATCCCAAAAACATATGACATAGTGGATCCCCATTCTGCTACATCTGCAATGAGGGAGAAGGTCGTCTCATAAGGATATTGGAGGGTGGGAGTTTTATGTACAAATTTTAATGTGGGTAAATTTATTGGTCTTTTTTATACCACTATCATTTTTACATAAAAGTGAAAAAAACTATACTATGGTGAGAAATATTAATTTATCATATGTTTTGAATCTGAACTGAATTAAGGTAGTTGTCCCATTTTACTTTATGGGGTCCCCACTAATGATTCTATAAGATTATTTTTCCAGATTCTAGGCCATCCGAATAAAGATTTGGTTACCCTTACAATTGCCTATGAAAATTGGAGGCATGTTCCTAAGACATAGAAAAAGAACTTTTTATATTCATAGATAAATAAATTTTAATATATTAAGGTGTAATTGAATGTCATTTTGTTATTAAATTCTATTATTTTAAAAACGAATCTATTTGTACATATGTTTTTTCACATTAACATTGTTGATCTGATTGCATGAAAGTGGACATTGAAAATTTTGGGTAAAAAATGGATGGATTTCAAAAGGACATTATAGAATGAATTCAATGATACTTCATTAAGTTGTTATCAGTTCTATTTTAAGGTAACCAAAGGTGTACCTAGAGATAAATAGAAGGTTTTTGTTGATAGCCATTTTCATGAGAATAGCATGGTATTGAAACATTATATTTTTATATTAATACCATTTTATATGTATACATCTATATGATAATTATATTTCATTTCATACATTTCTATTATATTTTATTTTATTTATTTGAGGACTCTTCTAGGGAAAATGTATCAAGTTGAGATAAAAAATCATCCATCACAATGCTGGGTAAGTTGTTTTTCCAATAACAAATCAACATTGTAATATTTTAATTAGTTTAAGTATTTATAAGAAAACATTATCTATTTCATATATTTAATTTTTTATTTATATCTATTTAATGTAGTAAAATTATTTATCCCAGCAAGTCTCCGAAATAGAACTGTGGCAGGATGTTTATAGAAAATTTGATGGGAATTAGGTTAATGATCCCGCCATAGAAGTAGGGGCATGCATTTATTTTTCACTAAATATAACTTATTGTGAATTGTCACAATTTTTATATATTTTTCTTAAAATATGACTGATATTTGATTTATTGGAAAATATAAAAGAACTATGGGATTAAAATCCCATATAGTCTTTCCTAGTATCCTAGAATGCCCCAATTGGCCAAGTCCTTAGGATAGAGCATCCCAGTTGAGTGTGTGAGATGATATTTGGCCCATTACCATATGAGGTCCTTGGTAGGCCATAGGGTATGGCATCACCATCTACCCCTGGTTATAGTGACTACCTCCATTGAGATGGAAAAGGGGAGTTTATTAAAATGAAAAACACAATTCAGGAAAATTGGGATCATATAAAGATTTATGATTCAAAGCTCGATTCTCTACAAAAATCACTGATTGAATTATATCATTACATGACAGGGTCAATCCAAACCGATGGATAGTAGTGAATAGGTAAATCACAAAACATCCAAATCATTTATTAGAATTTTTTTTTATTATTTTTTGAAATTTAAATATAAAACATTCTATAATTTTCAACATAATTTTCATGAAGGTGATGGTAGCTAAAAGTTGAGATGGAGATAGAGAGGGTGTAGATGAGAGTTCATCTAGTAGTGATTAGGGTTCACTAGGAATTTAAATATTATGTTAAAATAAAAATATGATTGTTGGTTGACACATTTCCTTAATATGGCAGATTTTTTTATCTTAAACTCTTAATGGTCAAAAAACAATTCTTCTCAATAGACTTTTAGTAGCATGAAAATAACATTTAGGTGATAATAAATCTCTATTTAATAATAATGTAAAACATATATTCCCTCATAAATGAAGTAGTTTTATCAACAAGTTATCCATTTAATTCTATAAGTATTTAAACCAGGTGAAGTATCCTAAAATTATTCTGAAAAAATGGATGGATACTATTGGATATATTAAAATTTTATTTGACATAAATTACATTCCAAGGTATGCTTCATAAAATCTGGTAATTTGATCTTATAATTTATATCACTTTTTTTTCAAAAATAATTTTATCAAAAATATAACAACTTCCAATAATATCATACCATGTTAATTTTGTATTTGTTAAGATATGTTTACATCAAGTCTTTGTAATTTTTTAAACCTTTTAGATTCTATAAACACACTCATAGTGTGTCTAAATCTACCACAAAATTAGCACAATTACACTACCTTTAGAACCATTTAAGTCATTGTAAGAAGGTTTTTACAATCTTTTACATGACTCCATATTAATTTATTTTATACTACCACCCAAATTACTCCATGATAATATTAATTATATCACATCTTTCATATATCCCAATACTCTCCCTTAGTCTTCTTAATTATTAAGTTATTCTCCTTCATTTTTCCTTCTAAATTCTCAAAGTGAGAATTATTTTCATAATATAAATTCTTTAACCATTATTTACGCCATTATCAAAGGGTAGTCATTGATGCTTCATGGATTTTATCATTTTCCCTGCTTAACTTAATTTCATGAATAATTTCATTAATTAGTTCACTTTGTTCATTTATTTTATTTTTCATTTTTGTGATGGTTTCCTCTAAATCTATAATGATATGACGACTTCTTCCACCTTTTACCTTTGTTAACTACATTTCATTTTTCACAGTTTGAATCTCTTCTGGTAGATTTCACAAAAAATTCAAGATTTACCAATCGTCATGGAATCTTTTGGCTCTAATACAACTTTTTTTAACCAAAGAACCCTTAGGTTCTAAAATTTATATTTTTAGTGGGTTTGAATGATTTTATGTACTGATTGATAAAAGGTAAGATTTTTTAAATTAATTTCAAAGGATATATGATTATTCCATATGTTTGATAAAATAGAAAATAGAGTTTTATATGCATTATAATTGTTTAATTTGTGGTTTTAATTTCAAATAATATCATATAATGGTATTGAGGTCTTGATTTGTATTTTATTTAGTCTCCTATTACTTGTGTAATTTTGATGATTTGTCTTATTGAGTCCCTTGATTTTAATGAGTGTCTTAATTCGTATTCTATATTTATCCCATTGGAAATTCTAATAAATTAATATATATACACACACATGTAAATGATTTTTAACATGGTTTGGTTTGCGGACTTCTAAATGATTTATTTTTTTCTATTTTTGGGAAGAGAATCCTACAATTATTTTTTATTTTTCGAAAATTGATATATAGTGGTTGTTTAAACTAACACTATATGTATCAAATGATTATTTAGTGGCGGTTTAAGCCACTAGTATATTATGAAAATAGGTTATTAGAGGCGGTTTTTTGGGTTTTAGAGGCGGCTTCTAGTCCAAAAAAATAATGAGGTGATAATGACAGTTTGAACCACCACTATACTCTTAAAATTTTTTGTGAGAAGAAACAACCTCTAAACCCCAAAAAAATGCTGATATTTTTTTTCTATAACAGTTTCTATTAATAAAAACTAAATGGATGGAAGAGACACAAATTGGGTGCAGACAACAAGTTTAGTGGTGGTTTTTGGAAACCATCGTAGAACCATATGGCAGCGTATTAAACCTACACTAAATAAAAAAACTACCTCTATCTGTCGATTTACTAGTATTGTTTTATATTAGAAATATTGAAATTGAAAAGTGATTAAAATTAATATTTAATTCTAAGATATGTTATTGTCTTATCGTTGTCAAGGGTATTACTCAATAATTTATTTAAATTTATATTTTTGCTGATTTTATGTTAAAATTTAATTCATGTGATATATGGGTGTTTGGATATTAATTTGGATTGGAAAATTAATTCATGAGAACTAATTGGAAGGTTTTTGTGTTCTAATAATTAACTGGCATGTGATAGTGATCAATTATTTTGAATTAGAGTAAATTAAAAGAATATTTGAGATGGAGGATAATGCTAGCCAACCATGGGAGATTATAATAAAGGGAAAAGTAGAATAATAGAGAAGAAAATGAGAGAATGAATTTGTGATGGAAAATAGAGGAATTTAATCAATTATTAGAGAAATTTATCAGTGGATAAATTACTATAAGAGGATAATTTGATTTTAATAGAGAATAGACTTCTCACTTTTGAAATTCAACTCATATACCTCTATTTTCTAACTTGTTATATATCTGTATCTATTATTTTTTCTATGATATCAAACTTTGTAATTAATAATGAAAAAATGAGGGTGTATTGGTCATAATCAATAAGGTATGTCATTTGAATTTTTTAATACTTGTTATGTGAATTATTGAAAGTGGTTAATTACATGTAATGTTCATAAAACCCTTAATTATGATTTTATTATGTTTAAGGTATTAAACTAGGGTTTTATGATATTTGTAATGGGCTGTTCCAAATCTACATGAGGGTTATTCCACTTCATAGATAATTATTCATATATCTTTTCTTCTTATATACCTTTAGACTAAATAGTTACACAAGTTTTATTTCAAGTTTCAAGGGGTTATTCCACTCTATGGAGGTCGTGTACTTCACTACAGAGCATGACAAGGTTACTATGATAAAATATAATTGTTCATCAATGTTAATAATGTGGTCATTGAAAATATACAGATGTCATTCCAAACTTCATTAAGATATTATTATTCCATTTGGCTCATAAATAATGATTTATAGAATAGTATTTATGATGTGGATTAATTTTTCATTCAATTAAGTTCATAAACTATGAACTTGCTGAATTCCATGGAAGGGGTGTGTAGGTAGGTGGCTTTGATCTATTCCTATCTTTGTCTCATCTTTATGTGGACATTTAATTGATTTTAAATCAGTATGAATTCATGATTTTTGATAAGTATTTATATTTTAGTTTTGAATCACCATTTTATAAAAAAAGAAAAATTAAAACATTGATACCAATCTTGATACAAATCACATCAAGGTTTTTCATGAAATGAGTTAAAATTATTTTTAATACAATATTTAACAAATTATTTTCCAATGATTTTATTGTGCTTTGGATTTCATTATAAATTTTAGTTTTGTAAAAGTATTATTCCGTGATTTTATTATCAATTATGTGGGTATTTTAGTTTATTCAAGAAAGTGGTTTTTATTATTTTTTAAAATCATGTGTTTTTTATTTCAATTAAAAGTTTCATTTATATTGGAAATATTGTGTCTTATTTCATTATTGTTCAGAAAATGATCAATTACTATGGGCGTAATAATCGATTTTTACCCCTTTCTAAGTTATAGATAGTTTTGCTGTTGGGTGTATGGTGCGGTGACAACAATATCTATATAATTGAACTAGGAAAGTGATGGTTTATTATTATTCATCGGTGGGTTAACACTATTTGTGTTTTTAAAGGTAAAATTTGGTTTTATTTTATAATATATATGCATATTATTACTAGTTGTAATAAATTTTTTTATTTCATTGTTATTTAATGTTTTGGTTACTAATAAATGGGATTATAATCAATCCATTGGAAAAATCCTATTGACTTTATATTCTATGAATATATGGCACACTTTGATGGATATTTAGATATTGTTCGATTTAATTTTGGATATCTGAAGACTTTATTCATCATTAATGGAGATTTATAAGTCCATGATAAAGATATTACTAGAGTATGGTGGCTTGGGTTTGAGTCACTTTGTTATTTATGTGCCATATTCTATCCTTTCCTTTTTTAGTTTGTAAAAATTAAATATTTCTGGTGGTTATATATTTTTGAATCCATTTTTAACAAAAAAAATTTACATCCATATTATTTTTCCCTTTTGGTATATATATTTTGTGAGGAAATCATTCTGCAATGTTTTATTTTATCACTAAATAATAGTTTTCAGCCATTATCGATTTGGGGGGTGCTCTAATGGACTTGTATTAATCTGGTACATTCAAAAATTGGGTAATAAGGTATATTTATTACATCCACCATAATACTTCTCAATTCCCTTGTGTAGGTTTTGATCACCCATCATGTATGATAAATAACTACTTTCCAAAATCCAAAATATCTAATTACTTAAATATTTATAATCTAATTTAATAATTAAATCAGTTTTATGTATTTTTTTTAATTATAATTTTTTTTGTAGTTTAACTTTTTATTTTATTTAGATGGAAGACTGGAAACCCAATCCTCAACTATGTGTCTTTTCTGATCATGTCTCTTGGATATTTTTTCAAGATACTCAACCTGATTTTTTATTTCCAATTTTATTTAAACCTATTGTGTAGGAAAAATCTTCATAATTATCTTATTCCTCAAATATAAACATATTCTTTGTGTAATTAGATAAATTTTTTATTATAAAAACTGATTTGTTAGCACAAATCTTACAAAATAGGTAAATAAACATGAGATTTTATTATATAAAACATGTTTTTTTTCAAAAAAATGTTACTATTATACTTGTCTTTCCCGAGATATTTTTTTAATGAAATCTTTTTTTTTTAATTCTCCTAACTTATACCTTTTATGGGATAATTTTATTTTCATTGTTTCCTTCCAAATATAAATATATTTTAACATTTCTTTAGGATTCTATGAAAAACATTTCTTTCTATTTTTCTCCAATTTGAGACACAAATTTAATCACCCTTTGATTATTTGATTTCATGGGTTTGTCTCATTAATAAAAAATACCTTGTATTCCCATGATATATTGTATTTAATGATTTAAAAACACATTGAACTTCTTAATATCTATGAATTTATTGTAATTTTTCATGGAACTATCTCTAACTTCACCAATAGTTTTCCTATAATTAAACAAGAATTTATCCAAATATTTGTCTAATTAAATCATCTTCGATTATAGTTTATAAATATCCTCATAATTATATAATACAGTGTAATTCACGTCATCAATAATTTTACTTCTCTCAGAATGTAAGGCTTTTGAGTCTCTAATGAACTCATCCTTTTCTTGAACAAAATTTGTAACCAACTTTTCAATTTCAAGAGTCTTCTTACGAGAGAAATTAAATTCCACAATCTTTATTATCATAGTAAGGGATATATTTTTTCATCTTATACACATAACAATTTTTATTCTCACCATTTTATGATGCAATATCATTGTTTTCATTAGAAGAGTAATATTATTTATATTCATAAAAAAATTATTGATTAAAAAGAACCATTTTTCATTAGACATACAAATTCTAATCATATCCTCTACTATCCTAGCTATTAGCAGTAACTTATTTCTTTGATATAATTTTTCCCCACTTTATTATTAACTAATATTCTCATTTAATTTTGATAGAAACTATTCCTTCTTATGAAAATCACCCATCTATTTTTTCATGAATTTTTTTTTTCGACTTATCTTCATCATCGTCTATCTCAATATCTTTCAAATGAAAATTATCTAATAAATATTCAATCATTCCATAATTAAAAATTATTAAAGGTATTTTACCCTTATTATTTATTTCATCTATTTGAAAGTTCATTATGGATTAGAATGAATTTCTTCAAATTCTTCACCACCATTTTTTCCTTAGATTTAACTTGAATAGATTCCTTTATCTCATTGATTTTCAACCCCATTAAGGCATTAAATAAAATATTTTTATCACTCTTAACATTATTACTCAATTTTAATAATTTTTTTAAAGAACCCCATTTTCTTTTTTTTAATATTTTAATTTTGATGATATATTGGATATGAAATAATATGGTTTTCTAAAAAAATTATGAAATATTCAGTGTTTTACAGATGGTGCATGGTCCAACTGTCCGTGCATGTTGATCATGTAATGTCATGTTCGAGGTAGATATTTTTACATGGTCCCACAGACCATGAAAAATCATGTATTTCATGTATGTATTTCCTATGATGTGTTATAATTGAAATTTTATTTTTGTTATATCTTTTTTAGTGTATAGTATGTTCATGTTACTAATTAATAGTTTTTTAAATATCGCAAATATATTTCTTACCAAAAATATATTTTATTGGATGTGATTTATAATTGTTTTTGTTAATATTACTATATAATTTTCAATGTTAATTTTTACGTTGTCACAGAGAAACAATCCAAATGTTATTAGATAATAAATTTAAAATTGGTGTGGAAGTTGATATTATGTGGTTTGAAAATTTTAATATAGAATTTATTTAGAGATTTTTATAATAATATTTATATTATTTATTTACTATTACTTGTGAAATATGAAAATTTATCTTTCTCCCCTGTTAATTATCTTGACATGCACAATGGTGGGTGGGGGGACTATCCTTCACCTTCTGGGGTGGTCATCTCCATTCATATCCTATTTATGAATTCTTATAGATCTAATATCATATTCTCTATTCCTTACCTTCCTCTTTATTCTTTCATACTCTATGTGAAGTTACCCAATCAGGATTCAAGTATCGCTGATAAGGGAGGGGGTGAATCTGTGATATTTTTCTCTTTTTAGTTTCCTTACATATGAAACAACCTTTGACTTCGGTTAATGATTTAATTACATGATTAACATAATTAAATAAAACAACCATAAGAACACAAAAATTTACAAGGTTCATTACTAAACAAGAGTATATACGTCCTTAGTATGGTTTAGAAACAACCTAATACCACACAATCAACTAGAACAATCCATTGATGTGGATTACAATGAGTATGATGTTTCTATATAGTAGTGCAACACTATGAATGTAATATAATAGTGTGTTTCCTTTTTCTAGAAAAAATGATAAAATTCAATGCTTTGGTGCTTCTTGATCAGATTTCATAAATTGTACCTTTTCAAAAAAATTATTCTCCTTCATACCCATAAGTTGGTAGAAATTCCTTCATTATTCTGTAAATTATCCTAATTTATCTACGAACAGCTTGTATCCTCCACGATATGAATTTCACTGTGTGGCATGAATTCTTCATGGATAACATTCATCTTCTACATATCACCCCTTCTTTTCATATGCCTGATTCTTCCATAGACCAGCGTTGCTTCCTGAACCACTGGTTTTTCTAAAGACCACCTCTCCTACGTGGTATCCTTTCCTTTGCGGATTAAACTTCCCTGAAAAATACTTCTGCATACTATCTCCATGAACTGTCTCAATCACAGTAATGATCCCCACAAACTTATTCTTCCTACATGGAAACTATCCTCCATGAACTACTTCCCTTCATGGAATTCTCATTTACAAACTACTTCGGACTTCTACAAATTTATTCCTACAGTGATGATATCTTCTTATAAAATTCACTGACTTTTAATGATGGTATACGAGTCATTTATATTGGAAAATAACTCCTAAAATTTCTCTATTCAAATTTCCCTAATTGTATGATGCGGTACAGTCTTCACTACCTACTACACTACTCCCGTGAACCATTTTTCTATTCACAATCTATGTTCTGCCTTTCTTCCTTTGTGATGGATGATTCCATACACGAATGAATAAAAACCTAAATTATGTTAATTAAATGACTTATACATAACCCAAGGCTCGCATAAACCATGATTCTCCCACAAACTGTCTAACCTAAGCTATATGCATACTGTACTTCATGGTCCAAATAGCGCTGCTATGCAGATCTTCTTCCTTGGCCAATTTTTCATCGTTTGTCCACGTACCTTTTATGTGGTCTACGAACTATACTTAGAAGTCCATGAAATGTGCTTCATGGACTCCTTTTTTAAAACTACTACCGTTTCCATAAAATAAATTCTCGATTTTGAGGCTTAAATATTTTGATGACACTAGAAAACAGTGACCCCTTAAATATCTTCTTCAAAAAGAACACCCATGCTCCTTCATTGTCATCTGGATTATTCAACAATTAGCTACATTCATTATGAACTTTATTTATCGTGATTTCAAACCTATGATTGATCATATTTAGCATCATCATATTTTTTGATGAAAGTATTGAAACTTCCCTGTCTTCTAGAAACCTCTTTTTTTTTCAATCAAACATGAATATTAATGGATGAAATCCCCCATTTTTTATCAAGCATGAATGACATGTTTTACCAAATCCCTATGATATTTTTGAAATAAAAATAAAAAAAGTATCATCATATTTTCCAAGAATTTTACAAAGTAAATTGATTTATCCTTTTTGACAACAAAAGAAAACACTCTTTAAAAACAAACTCTTCTTACTTCCTTCACCATCCAATTTGGTCCCAACACTTAATATAATTGTTTTTAAGATATATGGTTTATGTGGAATTTATATTTCACCAAGTGAAGCTGAAATGCCGAAAACCTATAGGTCAATGGTTTATTTATGTTAAATGAGTCATTTATGGACTATCTTCACTCTATATTATGCAATACAACTATTTTGTCAAAGGTCGGTAAGCATTTTATTTCATTGGGATTTAATATATTGTCTGAATCTTGTGTTTTTAGGCTTATAAATTTTTTTAGTCTTTTTTTCTAGGTTAATATGAGGGAAATATCATTGATAATACCCATGTAAAATACTAAAGTGTCCCAAAATCTCGGGACCTCTATGTTTCTTTCTATATTTACATCACCACAATTTATATTCATATTCAAAATTATGTTTTTAATGAAGTAAAATATATATATATATATATAATTACTTTGATTAATTTTACGATTCATTTATGATTATAATCCCTTGTTTGACATTAATTAGGGAAAATAAATGGTTTTAAGGTACTAGATATGCTTCTATATAATAGTGCACAAAAGGCATTAGTATAAATGTCTAGAATGGGTTTTAATGAATTAAATGAATGGATATAATAGAAGGTTTGGTTATGTTTTTTAATTAATTTCTAAAATGTTATTATGGTCACTTTCATAGGGTACGTCGTAATTTGGATTAATTAAAGGTGATGTTACAAGTGTTCTTTATTTATATCAAATTTTCCCTAAAAATTTTGGATACACTCATCAGTTCAGTTTTGATGAAATGAGATGAAATGTTATAAATGGATGACCCTTTTATTATGGTTTGAACTCATTACATTTGGACATATAGAAAGATGTTTGGGAAACCATTATTACTAAGGATAGTTCCTAGGATATGATTCAAGAAAGGTTATGAGGCTACACTATCTCCCTACTGGATACAGTATAGAATAGCCATATTATGGGACCCACTTTAGTTAAAATATAAATAATTCCTAGTTTCTTATATCACTAGGGTTTCCCATAGTGTATGATTCATGTGTAAGGTTTTGTGTTTTTGGAAAGGTTGAATTCCTAAAATAATTTGAACTTTTAATTTAGTGCATGGGAAAAACCATTAATTGAGCATTGGAATGAATATCTAAGCATTGGAATACTTAAAGGCATTGTTTTAAAATGGGTTTTAAGGGATAAGAGTTTTATCATAAGTTTGTATGAGTTTTTATAGAATCACGATATAAAATATCACATTCCAAAAAATTAGACAGGGAAGAAATATTTTTTAAAACCATTGATCCCCTCGGGAGAAACCGTACACCACTGTAAGGGGTGTCACATGGTTTTCAAACCATGTGAGGTGGGGTAAAAGACCATAAAATATATCCATAGATTATTATAGAGGTTAACCAAAATAATTTTGCATAGTTTGTATAAATGGCACCTATCCCATGCGGGGTGTAGAGTTGGACCATGCCAAGGGTCGGGTTAGCACATAGATCATTTAATAATGTGGTTGAACAATGCAGGGTGTCAGTCTTGGACAATTAGAGTATTAATATTGGTGTACAGTTATCCAAGCTACATGGCCTAACTATGATCCTATTTAAAGGGATAAAATAATGATTCTTCCCTACAACCTAATAAGGGTTAACCCCTCTTTTCCTCATTCATCTATGCTCAGTTGGTCCCTTACATGCCTACATATTCCTCCCACTTTAATGGGTAGTTTTAATTTTTTTCTTATCTAGAATGAACACTATAAAATGATATGGAATCCCTTCATTAATTATATGTATCACCATATTTAATTTATTCTTTTATTACACCATATTTGGTGAAATCTTCATGCGAGGTAATTCACCCTATTTTCATGTAATTTTTCTAATCTTCTAATTTCTCTCATTTTGTCTAAAATCAAAGTCTGGTATTGAACGAGTGGACCATCCTAAGCATGAGGTAGGTGGTATCATTATTTTCCCTTAATTTATTTGTGTTTATATATTACAACATTCTGTCACACACCATATTTTTTGAGAAACACTTGTTAAATGATATTTTCCTTAAATTAAAATAATAGGCTTGACCTATAAAATTCATAAGGCACGTTCATGTCATAAAGGATGGTATAGACCATGAATTGAACCACCCCTTAGAGGTGTTTCTAAATTGTGTAAAACCACCATGAGTGGACTAAGAAATTTATTCACCTCTTAAAGTGTATCCTTTTACCTCTTTCTTTTGGGATGTTAAATGGAATGATTGAAATGTAAATTGTATCAAATGAAGGAGGAAATGGAAGAAAATGTCTCTATACTATGTCCATATTCACTTCTCTCTTTTCATTTAGATAGAATTTAAACTAAAATTCCTAATTAAGATGATAGAGAAAATTCATGGTGGGCATAGGACTTCTATAAAGGAAATGTTTCGATCCACCTTCTAAGGTGAGTTAATTACTTATATAAATTTAATTTCCAATTGAATTAAATTTGAACTTAAATGTTATGGATAGACATCCGTCCCATGACCAGTCATGTATTCATGTTGGGATTGATACGTGGGAACTAACTCAAAATTACATGAATATAATAATCAATATTATTTAATTTAATGAATTGTAAATGAACTTTTTATGCCACAAGTGATACATGGAATCCCTATGTGGACTTACAATGAAAAACTCACAGGTAGGGTTATTATATACACCAAGAGTGATAATTGAACTCACTATGTGGGATTATAAATATGGATTCAAATGGGAAATCATTATATATGTCACGAGTGAAACTTGTGCTCCCTTTGTGGACTGAAATGGATGGACTTAGAGGGGGTAGGATGTATACCACACCTAGAGAAATACCATAGATTCTATGAGAAATTAATAGGTATTTATTGTATGGTGATGGGTTTATGTTATTCCTAGAGTAATACGTGGGTTCCCCATTAGGAATTCCAAGGATGAAAATAAGTTGCATTCAGGTTATGTAAGAAATTAATTACACGATGCGATGAACAAGACAAAAAAAATAATGGATTCAGTTAGAGACAAACATTTTATTTTTGTTTTATTATAAATACCATATGGTCCCCTATTATACATGACAACTATAGTAATAACTCCTTTAATTTTATATGTGAAACTCATGATATTATTCCTATGTAGATTCCTTTGGTACTAAACCATGAGTCCATGTCAGTGCATGTATATATGTGAAAATGATTTTCTTACGTACTCATATATATATATATATGTGTGTGTGATAATTATTATATTACATATTCATATATATATATATATATAATGGAAGGTTTGTAAAGGTATTTAGGATTAGGCCAACTCATGTATGGTCGGCCAGCTTCCTTTGAGAAACCTGAGTCCGACATGTTATTATTAATTAGTTACCGCTTCTTTTTTATATAAATATACACTAATTATTTTTTATACATGGACTAGATAGCATTATACACCATTGGTGGTGAACTAATGAGTATATTTCATAGTCTGTTTAGGCCACAACTGCTCTAGGGTACGTGAACATACCACATGATTATAGGTTCAGGTTCACAGTTTACTCTTGTGATGTTATGCTTGTACTTGGGAGCTTCTTGTAGTGACCCATTATTTAAAAACTTTGATATTAAATTAATTTAAACTAATTTTAATTACATTAAACAAAAACATGCCTGAGGACTATAAAATTTTAGTGCCTTTGGAAAATTGGAACAAAATCTTCTTAATTTGGTAAAATGTCATCAGTTCCTCCCACAAAGATATACCCCTTCAATAATTTTCCAAAACATACATTAATTAAACCAAACATCATAACATTGTGAAAGGAGAAATAATAAAGGGTGATATCTTATGATCAGTAAAGGTAAATAAGAGATATACATAATAATAACATGAATATTATATTATGATAACACGATCATAACATATGAAAACTATACATGGAAAATCATAGATCATAATATTGTTTCGTGGAATAATGATTGGAAGATCATAAGACATAAATCATAAGGGAATCATATAACATGATCTATGAGAGACTAATATTTTCATAATAAATATATTTAGGGTATACATACCCTCTTATAACCTTGTGAACATGTATAAACAGAAACAGGTTCACTCATTAAGTTAAGCACATGAAATCAGGCACTCACATAAAATTGTGGGCATCCAACCAGGTCGACACATAAAATTTTGGATATGGAAGACAATCCCACATATAAAATTGAAGACATGAAATATAGTTCCATGCGTAACATTGTGAAAATTTAATTACGTTTATGCATAACATTATGGACATCAAAGACAAGTCCATGCATAACATCATAGTAGTCATGGATACCATGACCATCATAGAAGAAACGTTATCCCAATAAACTAGGTTCACTCTCCCTTCTTGACCTATCTATCTCATTAGATATAAATAATTACCTAATTCATTGGATGGAGATGTCGGTCCCACCCATATTGTAGCGCCCCGACCCCAGCTACCCAGAGTCGGTGCATTACTTCGTAACATTGGCATGATCACAAAAGATCAAGTCTCGAAAGACCGATTAGTTTAGTAGCCTTGGAAACACTAGATACCTTCATAAGTGTTACATTACATCATAAAGTGAAAAACTACAATAACAAAGTCTCCATAGTCCACACTCATATCCTCTTCTGACTATCCCTGTAGGTCATTCATAAAATACTTCTTCACATCCTGGAAAATATTAAAACATTGAAAGGGGTGAGCTCAGATGCTCAGTAAGGATAACAATAATGCGGAAGCTTTCATAAATAAACATAAAAATTTATGGAAATGTATAACTAAAACAAAAGCCTTTTAAACTTGAATATCAACATAATATGGCAAAAGTAAAATGAGATAATGCCATTCACTTCCTCACATGGATATTCTACTAGTCGAATAATCACATGCAATATCAATAACCACTTTCATAATGATGGAATGCATAATGCCAGACTATCATAACCACGTAGTCAAGGCCTCGTGCCAAGACCACAAATAAGATTTTGTCAAGGCCTCGTGCCAAGACACTAGTTTGTCTCATGAGACCTGCCGATGCATCGAGGAGCTGTAGCGGGCTCCACCCGTCACTTATTAAGTCCAATGCATTCCTCATATGAATAGGTTTAAACATATCATAAACCATAACATAATCGTATCACATAAAACATGCATAAAGGAAACATAACATTTCAATATTTCAATCACAAGATATCAATACAACACATTGATATAATTAAAACGCTTTCAAAACCATTCTCAATACCAAAATAAAAGAAAGTTAAAACTTTGTATTTATTTTTCATTAAAAAAAATGATGGCTTGTAGAGGAAGCCGAATCTCAAATAATGGTCACAGCGGCGGAGAAGTTGTTGTCGCCGCATAAGTACGGAAAGAAAAACATTCCCTTTTGTCGTTTAGTAAAACGCTTCGTATAAAAAAGATTCCTTTTGAATAAACGTAAAAGTCAAAGGAGTTTATACACCGTATAAAAGAAAGTTGTGTATAAAACCAAATATGCCTCAATGAAAGGAGATTGAGACGAAGTCCTTAAAAATATCATTTTTAAAATAAAATAGATCTATTATGTGTATTCACTATAGGTACACATAAAGAAAGTAAAAATACAAAATAGGACATAATAATATCATGACATAATTTGAAAGTAGGAGATTAACCCAAAGAATGGAAATTGGGTTAAGAAATTCCCTTACCTTGTGTCCGACTTGATTCGACCGTTCTTTAACCTCCTGAATAATAAAATAGAGTTAATATCTACTTTATTAAGAACCTTTTTCAAGTTCATTATCCCTTTTATATCACTTATTACAATGTTATGAACATTATGTAATTATTTATGTTAATAACGGCCGTTTTGTCGATCTTTGGTACTTGAGTCAAAAATCAACTTCTTATAATTACAAGTTGTTCATGTGGTGAAATATCCATTATATCCAGAATTATATTCATGATGTAGATATCATATATATCATATATATACAGTATATACATTCATTCATAATGTCACGTAACATTTAGAGGTAAGAAATGAAATGCACCGTTCATGGAGACGGTAAGCCGTACGTACGCATGAACGCTACTTTCATTTCTATTTCGTATTTAATGGAATGAAATCATAATGATATAAATTTATAATATAATTCCAGTATAATATAGTGTATAATACCATTTACGCCATCCTTTATACATCCCACATATGGCATTAACGATTCAAATCACTTTGAGGGGGCGGTAGTCCGCACTTCCTAAAATGAAATTATCGCGTTTTACCCATAATGGAAATCATAAAGTATGCCATAAATGATAAATACAGAAGCATAAGTAAAACATAAACATATTATAAATCATATATAAAAATAGTTACATCTTAATGGCCACCTTTGAAGGTGTTATATGAGTGTTGAACAATCATCGTTTCGTGAGGCAGAAATTCGCCATCCACAGAAACCGTATGTTCTTTAACCATTAGACGAAGGTGT
This sequence comes from Viscum album, assembly GCA_963277665.1. Lineage (NCBI taxonomy): Eukaryota > Viridiplantae > Streptophyta > Magnoliopsida > Santalales > Viscaceae > Viscum > Viscum album. The sequence continues at coordinate 1,784,504,792 of OY728157.1, forward strand.
GTGTAAGTGTAAACCAAATCCTTATCATAAAAACATCCTAGTATATTGTAGATACTGGTTTTGTTACAAAAGAAAGTAATTAAAAGAGTTTAGGGGGTTGGAGAAGAAAAATAAAACAAAACAACATTAGAGAAGACATTACCTCAAAATCGGGTAACTCTTTTTGACTTGAGCCAAAGGCTTCCTTGGGAAGAGTTCTGCCCAAAGTGAGGCTTCTAGGAGTAATGGAGGAATGTTGGTAGAGTATTCGGGCAGAGGGAGGCCGAGCCAAATGGCTTGAACGTGTGAATAAGGTGGGAGAGGTGGGGGCCTTTTATAAGTGGAGGGGAGGGGCTCTTTTGGAAAGATTGAAATGTTACATTATTACACAATGCTTTTAGGATTCTAAAGGTCCAAAACTTATATAATTCGAGGCTAAGGTGATAAGGGTTTGAAATCTCCTCATCCAATTGGCTTTGGACAAGTGTAATCCTTGGATTTTGCATTATCTTCCCATTTTATTTAAATCGTCAAATAATGAGGTCATCGCTGCATCATCATGATGTCATAAATAATTTAATTTATATAATGTCTAAAAATTATAAAAAAACTACTATGATGTAGGAAATCTTTTTAGCTTTCTAATGAATATTTATAATCAAAATTTGAACTTGTGTAACCCCACCTAAAAACTGTTTTAGTAAAACAACTCATGTTTGTGTCAATTTAATTTTAACATTAAATAAATATATATTAATGTCATTTTCCAACCAAAGTGGCTCCATGGGGTCCCCAAGTTGACCCATGGGTTGTCTTGGTCGGACATGACTCATCCAATAGGAGTAGGACAAGTGTCATGCTCATCTCATATTATTATAACATTATTTGTACCTTAAACTACACTAATTACCTCTAATCGCGATTAAGAACTTAAAAGTTACTATTCACCAAAAAATTATTTTAATCACATTGAACCACATTTTACTTCTTAATGACAACCATGTATGTCGGATTTTTGAAAATCAAATCACAAAAGTGGTAATATTTCATTTAAACGAAAAATCAGTTATTTAACTACCACTTAGTGGTTTCACTATTCATCAAAAATTGAAGTTTTTCAGAACAATGCCAAAATTTCACCCTAAGCTATAATTGATATTCCGAATTCAAAAATGATGTCTATTTTACAAAATTCCAAACATATGAGTTTCATTAATTAATTTTATAATTAATTCCCGCTGTTACGACAAATAGCGTGTTTTTAAGAAACAATTTATATCAAAAGATTGGCAATTGTTTATGTCCAATTTCAATGTTAAATTAATTCAAATGACCACCATTGGATAAAATGGTAAAAATATATTCTAATTATACTTTAAAACCACTAAATAGTATAATTTATCACTATAAATTATTTTGATTAAAAAAGTTGTTTTATGTATTTTTCACTATTCATAAAAAATTAGAAGTTCTCAGAAAAATACCAAAAATTCAACATAGGCTAATTTCGATATTACGAATACAAAAATGAAGTCCATTTTGAAATATAAGATTTCTATAATTTTAAAAAGTGGTTATTACTATTCATAACTTCTACTTTAATTCATTGTGGTGTGTGTTAGAGCTCGAGGTTGCGTACAACACACGCTATTGCATTATTCGAAGTGAAACGTACCGTGGAAGCTTGGGGTGTTACATTCTCCCCTCCTTCAATAAATTGCGTCCTCACAATTTGAAAATTTTCTTTGAAAATAAAAGGATGAAAAGAGAAAATACCTTTGAGGAAAACCCACATCGGAAATAAGATTAATAAAATTTAGCCTTAATAAGAGGAAATGGGAAATGAAAAATTCACCACCCAATTATGATCTCGATTAGGAGAACATTGGTGGAAATTAGAGACATATAATTGGAGGAAAAATGTAAATATTCGTAGGGAGTGATTGAGATCATCAATCACAATCAACTGTCAAGTTGAGGGCCTCAAAGCCTTCAATCTATATTGATTTAAAATATCATTAGTTCAACAAGACATAAGGTATTAGGATAACACTTTTTTTTTGTTTTAATATCCCTTTACTAAAGTTTAAGAATTAATTTATTCATTGAATAAAAGATAGTTATATATATTTTTATGCTTGACAATTAGAGTTTCAACCTTCAACTCACCTTTCACTCAAAAAGATAATAGAACCCAAAAATATTATACTTATCCTAATTGTATAAGGTTCCAAATGTTAACACATACCATTTAGATTAGTAAAATTATTTTGTAATAACCAGGGACTTCCTGTAGGCTAGTGGTAGGAAATAAAGGCCTGTCGCACTATGGTTGTGGGTTCGATTCCTGCAGCTTTGTCCGACGCGATGGGTTATGCCCCACCCTGCAGGCTGTCCTTTTCTTAAAAATATAGTACTATACTATTCCCAAAATAATCTTCATAAATGTTTTAACCTTAAACAATACTATCCAAAGATCAACTTAATCCACTCCAACCTTTATAGTTATCCAAAATACCTCTGTCCAGACTTTCTCTAAAAGGTCTCTTAATTCCAAAATCAATTTATCAGATTCCCCAAACAAAGTAAAGTTTCTCTTATTGTCACATACTAAAAATATGATTACCTTTATCATATTAAAACCTTACTGAAATCAACAAGTACTGCAGTACAATCCTTATATATATATCACATTATTCTAATAACCGAAATATAATCCATCAGTCCAAAAGCACCAATACATTAGTTATTCTGCTTCAACTGTAGTAACAACATAATATTTTCCTTGATCCCTTGGCCTTTTCTGAGGTATGTTTCCCTGATGATTAGGACATTCATTTGCATAATGACCCATTTCTCTACAATTATAGCATTCAACTTTGATAGCCTCTTTCTTTCCCTTGCAATCACGAGCCTGGTGACCCTTTCCTCCACATTTATAACAAACCCCCATTCCTTTTAGGCAAGTACCAGGGTGATTCTTCCCACAATTATCACATAATGGAAAATCCTTCTTTCCCTTTTTCCCTTTATCTGTCTCTTGTTCCACCGTTCTCTTCTTCTCTTGCTTTACTTTGTTGTCATAAGACTTAGAGAATTCCTTTTCTGTCTTGATAGCACACGAGACAATATCTTCGTATGATGAGAAGGATTGTGATACTAAAGCTCGACGGAGAAATGGTTTTAACCCATCAAATAAACGATCAATATTACTCCTTGGGTTACGTATATAATCGGAAGCATGCCTCGCTAACCTTGTAAAGTTAGCCTCATACTTTGCGACATTCTCATCCTCCTTCTACTTCAGACTCAGAAATTGCCTTTCCATATCTGCTCGATGGTCACGAGGAAAGTATTTTTCTAAGAAAAGCTCTTTGAACTCCCTCCATTCCATATCCGATAAGTCATCATCTTCCTTTGTGTTTTGAATCAGCGACCACCACTGATCGGCATCTCCAGTGAGGCGGTAAACTGCCATGACAACCTTCTCCCTTTCACTACTCCCCAAGGCATGGAATATTTTCTCTAAGGAATTTATCCATTGCTCAGCTACTATAGGATTTGTACTCCCATTGAAGGTTGGTGGTTGTTGCCTCATGAAGCGGTCTAACATTGATCCTCCACGTTGCGGATCAGGGTGCTCCATACGAGTAAGGTTATTATTCATAACCTGTGTGAGTTGTCCCAGTACGGTGAGAAGCTGATCAGCACCAATTGTATCACCAGCTCCACCATAATTATCCTGAGCAGGAGGTAAATCCCTACACGGAGTGCGTGCATTGATACGGTTTCCATTCCTTCCACTAGGCGCCATTTCTAAACAATGGCATAAACTAGATTAGTTTATTAATCAAAATACATAATTCCATACTTGTAAAATACTTAACATAAATTGAACTATTTATGGATATAATCCATAATCATAAAAAGGTTTTATTTGAGGAAGTATATACTCATAACCGTTCATAGTGTTTTGTAAAGAAAATGGGAATTATCCTAAGCATATCCCCCGGGAGTGTCGTAACCAAGAGTGCAGCAAGGCCCGTTGTCGTGCACCAGTTCCCGTTCGAGTCTAGCTCAAAGCGGTGTTTTCGGGTTTTACCCCTAGGTACATCTGTGCCAGAGCTGCCTCTACCTGCTCGTATCCAGACAGGGATGTATTGCTCGGAAAACTCATAACATCTCTATAATACCAAAATTCTAGGAAGTTCTTCTATACTAATCCTCAAAGTCTATCTTTGGGCTATGTGCTCTAATCAGAGTTTATCTAAATCTAGCTTCCAAGGTTAGTACTAAACTGCCTCTGATACCAACTGTAACGCCCCGACCCTAGCTACCCAGAGTCGGTGCATTACTTCGTAACATTGGCATGATCACAAAAGATCAAGTCTCGAAAGACCGATTAGTTTAGTAGCCTTGGAAACACTAAATACATTCATAAGTGTTACATTACATCATAAAGTGAAAAACTACAATAACAAAGTCTCCATAGTCCACACTCATATCCTCTTCTAACTATCCCTGCAGGTCATTCATAAAATACTTCTTCACATCCTGGAAAATATTAAAACATTGAAAGGGGTGAGCTCAGATGCTCAGTAAGGAAAACAATAATGCGGAAGCTTTCATAAATAAACATAAAAATTTATGGCAATGTATAACTAAAACAAAAGCCTTTTAAACTTGAACATCAACATAATATGGCAAAAGTAAAATGAGATAATGCCATTCACTTCCTCACATGGATATTCTACTGGTCGAATAATCACATGCAATATCAATAACCACTTTCATAATGATGGAATGCATAATGCCAGACTATCATAACCACGTAGTCAAGGCCTCGTGCCAAGACCACAAATAAGATTTTGTCAAGGCCTCGTGCCAAGACACTAGTTTGTCTCATGAGACCTGCCGATGCATTGAGGAGCTGTAGCGGGCTCCACCCGTCACTTATTAAGTCCAATGCATTCCTCATATGAATAGGTTTAAACATATCATAAACCATAACATAATCGTATCACATAAAACATGCATAAAGGAAACATAACATTTTCACATTTCAATCACAAGATATCAATACAACACATTGATATAATAAAAACGCTTTCAAAACCATTCTCAATACCAAAATAAAAGAAAGTTAAAACTTTGTATTTATTTTTCATTAAAAAAATGATGGCTTGTAGAGGAAGCCGAATCTCAAATAATGGTCACGGCGGCGGAGAAGTCGTTGTCGCCGCATAGGTACGGAAAGAAAAACATTCCCTTTTGTCGTTTAGTAAAACGCTTCGTATAAAAAATATTCCTTTTGAATAAACGTAAAAGTCAAAGGAGTTTATACACCGTATAAAAGAAAGTTGTGTATAAAACCAAATATGCCTCAATGAAAGGAGATTGAGACGAAGTCCTTAAAAAGATCATTTTTAAAATAAAATAGATCTATTATGTGTATTCACTATAGGTACACATAAAGAAAGTAAAAATACAAAATAGGACATAATAATATCATGACATAATTTGAAAGTAGGAGATTAACCCAAAGAATGGAAATTGGGTTAAGAAATTCCCTTACCTTGTGTCCGACTTGATTCAACCGTTCTTTAACCTCCTGAATAATAAACTAGAGTTAATATCTACTTTATTAAGAACCTTTTTCATGTTCATTATCCCTTTTATATCACTTATTACAATGTTATGAACATTATGTAATTATTTAAGTTAATAACGGCCGTTTTGTCGATCTTTGGTACTTGAGTCAAAAATCAACTTCTTATAATTACAAGTTGTTCATGTGGTGAAATATCCATTATATCCAGAATTATATTCATGATGTAGATATCATATATATCATATATATATACAGTATATACATTCATTCATAATGTCACGTAACATTTAGAGGTAAGAAATGAAATGCACCGTTCATGGAGACGGTAAGCCGTACGTACGCATGAACGCTACTTTAATTTCTATTTCGTATTTAATGGAATGAAATCATAATGATATAAATTTATAATATAATTATAGTATAATATAGTGTATAATACCATTTACTCCATCCTTTATACATCCCACATATGGCATTAACAATTCAAATCACTTTGAGGGGGCGGTAGTCCGCACTTCCTAAAATGAAATTATCGCGTTTTACCCATAATGGAAATCATAAAGTATGCCATAAATGAGAAATACATAAGTATAAGTAAAACATAAACATATTATAAATCATATATAAAAATAGTGACATCTTAATGGCCACTTTTGAAGGTGTTATATGAGTGTTGAACAATCATCGTTTCGTGAGGCAGAAATTCGCCATCCACAGAAACCGTATGTTCTTTAACCATTAGATGAAGGTGTGTGTAAGTGTAAACCAAATCCTTATCATAACAACATACTAGTATATTGTAGATACTGGTGTTGTTACAAAATAAAGGAATGAAAAGAGTTTAGGGGGTTGGAGAAGAAAAATAAAACAAAACAACATTAGAGAAGACATTACCTCAAAATCGGGTAACTCTTTTTGACTTGAGCCAAAGGCTTCCTTGGGAAGAGTTCTGCCCAAAGTGAGGCTTCTAGGCGTAAGGGAGGAATGTTGGGAGAGTATTTGGGCAGAGGTTGGCCGAGCCAAATGGCTTGAAGGTGTGAATAAGGTGGGAGAGGTGGGGGCCTTTTATAAGTGGAGGGGAGGGGCTCTTTTGGAAATATTGAAATGTTACATTATTACACAATGATTTTCGGATTCTAAAGGTCCCACACTTATATAATTCGAGGCTAAGGTGATAAGGGTTCGAAACCTCCTCATCCAATTGTCTTTGGACAAGTGTAAGCCTTGGATTTTGCATTATCTTCCCATTTTATTTAAATCGTCAAATAATGAGGTCATCGCTGCATCATCATGATGTCATAAATAATTTAATTTATTTAATGTCTAAAAATTATAAAAAAAATACTATGATGTATGAAATCTTTTTATATTTCTAATGAATATTTATAATCAAAATTGGGACTTGTGTAACCCCACCTAAAAACTGTTTTAGTAAAACAACTCATGTTTGTGTCAATTTAATTTTAACATTAAATAAATATATATTAATGTCATTTTCCAACCAAAGTGGCTCCATGGGGTCCCCAAGTTGACCCATGGGTTGTCTTGGTCGGCCATGACTCATCCAATAGGAGTAGGACAAGTGTCATGCTCATCTCATATTATTATAACATTATTTGTACCTTAAACTACACTAATTACCTCTAATCGCGATTAAGAACTTAAAAGTTACTATTCACCAAAAAATTATTTTAATCTCATTGAACCACATTTTACATCTTAATGACAACCATGTATGTCGGATTTTTGAAAATCAAATCACAGAAGTGGTAATATTTCATTTAAACGAAAAATCAGTTATTTAACTACCACTTAGTGGTTTCACTATTCATCAAAAATTGAAGTTTTTCAGAACAATGCCAAAATTTCACCCTAAGCTATAATTGATATTCCGAATTCAAAAATGATGTCTATTTTACAAAATTCCAAACATATGAGTTTCATTAATTAATTTTATAATTAATTCCCGCTGTTACGACAAATAGCGTGTTTTTAAGAAACAATTTATATCAAAAGATTGGCAATTGTTTATGTCCAATTTCAATGTTAAATTAATTCTAATGACCACCATTGGATAAAATGGTAAAAATATATTCTAATTATAATTTAAAACCACTAAATAGTATAATTTATCACTATAAATTATTTTGATTAAAAAATTTGTTTTATGTATTTTTCACTATTCATAAAAAATTAGAATTTCTCAGAAAAATACCAAAAATTCAACATATGCTAATTTCGATATTACGAATACAAAAATGAAGTCCATTTTGAAATATAAGATTTCTATAATTTTAAAAAGTGGTTATTACTATTCATAACGGCTACTTTAATTCGTTGTGGTGTGTGTTAGAGCTCGAGTTTGCGTACAACACACGCTATTGCATTATTCGAAGTGAAACGTACCGTGGAAGCTTGGGGTGTTACACATATCATAATAAAAACCATATTTATGTGTGCCACAAGATCAAAAAACATTTATCATATCATGATCTATGAAATAAAAAGGGTTTCATAAAAATTTTATAACATAATAACCTATTAAAAATAATTAGGTTCCATAATTATTTCATCATTACATCAAAGCATAACCCATGAAAAAATAATATTATTCCATAAGAGTTATTTCATGGTATAACCCTTTGAAGAGAAATGGGTTTCATAAGCATCAAGCCATTATAAACATAATCCATTTAGAGAAAGAATAAAAATGGTTTCCTTGGATCATAAACCTAAAGAAAAATAATTAACATCAAATTATGTCATCTTATATGGAAAATGTTTTCTAAAGATCACTTGCAACATTTCATTGAGGAAAATAATTTTTCTTTAAAAATAACGTTTTGAAACAAAAAAATTATGAAAATAATTTTCATTGAAAATAAACATGAAAACATAAAATATAATATTTAAAAATAATTTATAATATTCTTTTATGAAAAAATTATTTCCTATTTGGAAAAAATTAAAACATTTTTGAAATTTTGGTTTTGGAAGAAAAATTGATTTTGATGGAAAAGATGATTTTTCAAAAAACAATATTCTTTGAACTGTTGTGTTCATAAAGAAAGAAAAATGAAGTGAAAAGATGTATTCTACATACATAAATACACAAAAAAAAAATTAATGAGTTTCTTGAGAGATATATCATAATATTTCATCATTGGAAGCACAATCTTAAACAATCCCAATAAACAGTGAGATTTTAATATAAAATTCTTACCACTTTTGAGACTCTGAATCATAAGACCCCTGAAAGAAAAAAATTAAATGAAAGTTATAATATCATTAAAATAATGATAATAATGATTTCATAATTACAATTGGTCATATATAAGCCACATAGAAGAGTATTGGTACATAACATGAATTATATCCCAAAGAAATAAAATTGAGAAAAAAATCCCTTATTGTTTTGATAACTTTTTAACTGTAAAACCTCTAAAAGAGAGATCATAAAACAGATAGTTAAATCCAAATAATTTTAAGAATAATAATAATAAAACAAATTCATGTTATTTATATATACCACATAAATGAAATAGATTGTGAATATGGAATGTGTCTCACAAAAGAAAAAAATGAGACGAAAATCCCTTACTAAATGTCTCAACTTCCTCCATACTCATTAGAACATCCTTTTTAATAAATATAAATTTATTATATAGAAATTAAAAAACATAATTATATATATCAAATGATATATTATTTACTTATGTCATTTTCTTACCCATTTATTAACAATTCCTTATGAAGGTCGTGTTTTGGGAAATAACCGCTTTGTTTTTTGTATACGTTTTGATTTTTTATTTTTGGGCCTCATAGTTTGATCACGGTTAAATAATATCCATAATTATAATATTGAAATTATTATCATATTTATACATCAATTATAATTTAATAAACAATCATGAATGATGAATATAAAAAATAATGTACATTGTGATTATGGAGACAGCATGTCGTACATAAGCATGAGTAACATTTCCATTTTACAAAGATCATTATGGAAAGAAGGTATGTAAAATATTATACTTATATAATGATAATAATATAGTATATGAAATATTATTTCTTTAAATATTATTATATAAACCATCCAAGTGGTTGGTTGATAAAAAGGGAGTCACATCGCTTTGTGAAGGCGGTATTCCGCGCGTACATGGGTGGCGTTATCATCTTTCATCAAGTGAAAATATAAGAAAGAAATTGATATATATATATATATATATATATATTATAATTTCATAATCATAAAAACATCATGGATATAATAATAATTTCATTTATATAACATGTAATCAATAACATTGTCATTATCACCTTCCATGTAAAGTGTTAGTGAAAGAAGAATCACATCGCTCCACACAACAGTAGTCTGTTGTACACAGGAGCGACATTATCATATTCCCACAAAAGGGAAATAATGAAGTTATGTGTGGTATAATAATTATAAAATAATAATAATACCATAAGTTTAATATATAAACAATAAATACAATATTATGTTCTACCGTTAAAGGTGATAGTGGAGAAATGAATAACATCGGTTCATGAGGTGGTAGTCTGCCACACACACTGATAATGATTCCATATCACATTGTATAGAAATGGATATTGTTGTAGGTCATTAAATTAAGATAAAAACATATATTTATTATATTATATCTAATTTTATAATAATAATTGAAATAAGAGGACGAATAAATAAATAAAAATGCTTGATGATGAATGTTGCCTCTTTTTCCTTTTCTCCTCCTTAGTTTTGCACCAAAATCATTCCTAGGATGGATTTATATAAAAATAATTTTATAGGCTGAGATTATGGATTCTGGAAATGTTTTTTGTAAGTAATGGATTATAAAATTGGTTTTAAGGTGTGAATAAGAGAGGATAGGGTGTGGCCTTTCATAAGTGGTGGAGAGGAAATACATGGTAATTGTATAAACAATTGAGTGCTCCCATATTTTATATAGGTCAAAAGGGTAAAAAAAATCATTATCAAAACTTATTATTTTCATGGTCAAAATATGGAAATAAAATAGTTTTATACAAGTTTATTGGTTATTTTTACCCTTATCATTTTTGTTTAACCCCCGATAAACTCATTTTTACCATAACTACTGTAATAAATTTCTATTGCATTCATTATTCATTTCATAGAAAATTAATTTGAAATGATTAGATAATATAAATTATGAAAATAAAAAATAGGGAATTCATTTTTTTAAAATCCATTTAATTAAGTGGAAAATATTAATTTGAAATTAATCCTGCAGATGCAATGAGCAAGCCGGGTTTTTGAATAGAAAATGCTCAAAAGTTTACATGGTTTTAATATCAAAATTTAATATGGAATTAATTAGAATTATCTAATTTAAATTAATTTTTTTTAATTGTACTAATTTTACTTTAAAACTAAAGGAAAATATAATATAACATTATAAATATTTTAAATTAAAATGCATTTTTTAGTTAAAATTCATTATTTTTCTATTCATCAAAAAATGAACTATTTTAGAAAAATACCAAATAATACGCCAAATATAATTTGGATATTTTGATTTCAAAAATTTAGATTACTATTTCAAATAAAATTTATAAAAATACAGAAAATTTAATTTAAATAATGTGCACAAAGCATGACTAAACCTTTTTATCAAAAAAAATAATGTTTTTCAGAAAAAATTTGTTTTCCTTTTAAATGATTATTATTTTATTTATAATATATAGATAAACAAAAAATGGTGTGTAAAATATATATCTTCAAAATTTAGTAAATAATATTCATACTCACAATTCTAATGGATATGCGATATATTAAATAATAATGCTAACAATATATTATTGTTCAGTAAAACCCTATCATGCACGTAACACAAGCTATCGAGGAAAATCGTTTTTATGTGTAATGAAAGATAACTCATTGTTTAATATAATTAAATATCTTAAAAATTTTACATATAACACAATATATAAAAAATATTAAATTTAATTTAAAAAAAATATTTCCAAAAATCTAAGGGTATTAAATTCTACCCCCCTCAAATTGAGTTTCTCCCTTAAAAATAGTCTATTTCATAAAAGGTTTAACATTTGAAAATTCAATCATTGAAACCCAAATCACACAAATTAATTATAAAAAAATCCTAAAAAATTTAAAGTTGGTAACATAATGGCTACTTAAAGTGAATCATAACTAGGTTTCCACATAGGAGAACATAGGTGGGAAGTATATATTTGGGAATAGAAGAAAAGAGTAAATAATTTCAGAGAGAGATAGATATCACTCATCACAATAAATTTGGGTATCCAAATAAATTTTACAACTAGATATCCATAAACCAAAGAGGCATGAAAAAATTCAATTATATCTTGATAAAGGATGAAAAATTGATGACATGTTAATTAAATATTATTTTCCTAAGGTTGATATAATTTGTATGAGAAGATATACATAGTTGATTTTATTCCATTTCATAAGCACAATATCACCCTTAATTCAGGCCTTGATCAATTTCCACTTCATCTATTACTTCAATTAATGAAGGTGTATTTTTTATTCCTAAAGAACAAACATATCATAAGATCCATAAATAGAATGAGAATTCATTATGTACATCTTTTGCTGTTAATCAAAACAAATTTGTTACCATAGGATATATATAAATATTCATATGGTGAAATAATACATTAATCTATAAATCCTCATCCAATGTTCAACATACACCATTTCATAAACTATTATCCTTATAACCCTTACCAAACATGTGAAACATGGTAATAACATGAATTACTATATAACATCAATGAAAATATTCATTCTTCCTCATTCCTTGAATAAGAACACAAATTATTGAATATATTTCATAGATCCAATAATGCTATTAAATCCATCAATGGTAACATTAACCACTTTTTCGAAAAATCATTATTCAATTCCTTGGTCATTAGTAATGTCTAATTTACATTATACACACCAATTATCTCTTTATCCCAACAAAATTATTTCAACATCATGAACATATTATGGATTATATTTCCATTAGTCATTTGTATTCCATGAATATAACCCTGTCATTAAGTCTATTTTTTATTTAATTAGGAGTATTTAACATATTTTTTAAAATCCTTAACAAAAAAATTATACTAAACAATCATTTTATATTGCATGATTCATATAAAATAATTATTAAATTATAATACATAAACACTTAAATCATCTCACTTACTTCTTAAACCATTAACTATTATTATTCATCATATTACTTAACACTTATTTCCTTTCATATGAAATATGAATCATGTCTTAACATCCATCACTTGTAATTTTATTACGCTTCTCTCATTTAATATATACTATATTTTTAAAACATCCCATAACATTCATATGTCATATGTGGTCACTCCATCATCAATATTATAACCATTAATCATACCACCTTATTGATTCCCTTCATGAGCTTTCCCTATAAGACATCAATTTTAATAATTCCCATAATTTACAAAGTAAAACCAATCATCCATTAATAATACCATAGGGATACCAATATTACCATCCATTGCATTAACTGAACTATTAATTTTTCCTTATTAATATATTACTATGTGTCATTATTCTACACACATAAATCATACTCTTGTCTCTATGATACATTCCTTTCTTTGATTCTTCCCAAATGTCAAACATATATGAAACAAAGTCTTCTTTACTCCAAGGTCCCTACTACCCTAACTCCCATCGAGCTCTATTATTCTCTTATTTGGTGAGTATGAGAGCTGGTCATGGTTCACATTTTTAGTCATGTTATATATTAACCAATTATGCATAATCACAATATCCTTCAATCCACCCATTATCTCATTTCACTTATCATTATAATTTCTTTTTTTACATTAAATATTAACCTAATTACTTTGGGTTCTTTCCATTCATTGAAAAAATATATGTGAGCAACACTAAAAATATTTTAAATCAATATAATCATGAAAAAAATAACTTATAGGATTTCTAGACTATGAAACATTATTTTTAATCAATCAAAAATTAGGTTTATCTTAGATCATTCATAGTCATCATCAATTTAAATCCTTCATAATGGTTCAAATGTATTTTGTGAAGTTCGAAAGCATATCCCCCGAGAGTGTCGAACAAGGATGGAAGCTATGCATATTATCATGAATTGGGTGATGATCAAGTCTATATTAATGCACCCATTTCCATGATAATACCCCAAAGCACCTCTTTTCCAGAGCCACATCAACTTGTAGTGTCCACACATGAATTTAATTACTTGGAAACCACTTTATCTTTCCTTTATCAAAATTCTAGGTCATTTTCTTAAACATTGAATCATCCTTAAACTTATCCATAGACACATTGTAATGAACCATACTTTTATAAATTGAAATTACCTTCTTATACTTATTTTATATGGTATACAACACATACATAGCATGTAAATCCCAATAAAAACATTACCCTCACAAATAAATATTGAAATAAGTGACATTTATAGAAATTAAGGAACCTATGCCAAGGGAATAATAAATTTATTTTGGAATAGTAATGTGACCATTAGTAAAAGTAAATTGGCCAATAGAATCGTAACCTCACCTAAGAAAGTATAAATAAAATTTTTGTATCTTATAAATTAATATATGATGTATTTATATGTATGTATAAAAAATAAATATTTTACAATTTATAAATTAAGTGTTGGCATTTTTCAAAGTCATATTTCTTTAATTAAAATTTTATAATTAAGATAATTATTTAAAAATAAAATTTATATTCATTAAATGTATTCATAAATTATTAAATTTATTTCTTATGATTATAATATTGTTTTACGATACCTTAAATATCTTTTCAAAGTTCCATAAATTTGGTTTTAAATTTAAAAATGGTAATTTTTGAGTAAATGGATATTTTATTTAAGAAATAACTATATAATATTTAGAAAATTATTTTTATAAAATAGAGGTTATTTTTTATTTTAACACATTTAAAAATATTTTAGGGTGAATTTTGTTTATTTTTTTAAAATACTTGAATTTTTAGTGAATAGTAAAATACGATAATTTACTGTATATATACATTATATGATAAATACACTATTCTATGAGTCATTTATGAAGTAATCAGAATATTATATAAATATCGTTTACTATTTTAATATATTTAGTGATAATTCTCAAACTATTCTTTTTCTTGATCCAAACTAATAAACTAATGAATATAATCATGAGAAAACCCCCATCTCCTCCCTTATAAATACCACCCTCACTGGAACTTCTCCCAAAACCATCACATATTTGAATCCTATCCAAATTCTTGCTAATACTCTTACCAAGACCATTCCCCATTCTTGGGATCTCTTTTTCTCATCAAAAGATGAAACCCTTTTCCCTAAGGAGGTTCTCAAAGAGAAAGAGGTAAAATCCACTTTCTTTTTTCTTTTAGTGTCTTTTAATATATTTTAATTTATTATTCTCTCATCACCTACTCTATAAAAATATAAATAATAACTTTAGTATATTTTATATAATATAATTATATCATGATTATGGAAGATCCCTAATCAAACTCCTCTCTCCATCTCTCTCTCTCTTTTATTCTAAAAATTAAATCATCGCATGCGATGTGTCAATTTACCGACATCATGGATGATGCATTTTAATTTTCCTTGAAAACCTTAAATAATGTTAATAAAACCACTATAAGGGTTGGTAAATACTTTAAAAAAATTACCAAACCTTTTTAATGTCCTGGAAGTAACTTATATAAATAATAATAAATATTGCAAGAAAACTAGTTTGTGATGTTCAAAAATCTACCAAAAAATGTAAATGATTATCACTAACCTTTTGTATAGTGATTCATAGTAATAATATTTTATAAAATCATATATATAACCATTTAACCCTATTTTTTTCCTTAATTATATATAATTTAAATTCTATATAATTATACCCAATCTACATAAACATACATACTCATATTCAAGTGAAACAATCATGAAAAAAAATAAAATGAACACTCCTGAACGATAAAATTTAACACTATATGTCGTATAAAAGGATATAAATAAAATTATTAAAATTATAATAAACCAAATTCATGTATTAGAGGTTCTAGATATAGTAATTAATGTATCTAATTTGAGTATACAAGATATTAATGTGAAGAAATCCTTCAGACATAAGGTTAGGGGATTCTCAAACCCAACTCTCTTCATTTGGGGTTTCCCTCTTTCACTCCATTTATATTATCTATATTATATTAATATTAATTAAATATCATTTATTTCTTCTCCCATTTTATTTTCTGGATATAAACATTTCTAATCTGATTTTATGACAAATGCTATGATTTTCCAAAAAGAACACTTCTTTCTAAAAACAAGTCTATTTATTCTTGTCAGATTGTTTCTTTCTCACTCAAGACTAATGATTCATATACCAAGTATGTTATTACCTAATTTTATTTTGTTCTAAATGATTTATTCATGAATGTAAACTCCTGAAATCTATTCCTTTAAATGGGTAATTTTATGTCCAATATTGATATATGTTCTATGTGACATGCATGATAATGTAAATGTTATGGTGTGATGGGTGCACCCTGAATTATACAGTGTTCTAATTAATTCAGTAATGTGATGAGTCTCATGAGATAAAGTGAAATATGTGTGAACATAATGCTATATTTTCTCACAAATATGTGTGGTTTTGACAATTAAGACATGATGTTTAATTTTTATGAATTGACACATTCAATGAATTTATCTAATGTTTGTTATCATGGTTATGATGATGAACTCATACTTATGTTATGATAATTGTGATTATTCTCATCTCATGTTATGTTGATTCATTTTCTTATCTATCCAATTACTGGGATTTTAGCGCACCCCATTTTTAGGTAACTCTTCTGGTGATTACTTATACAAGGCAAAACACAAGCGACACTAAGAATCGTGAGAAGATGTAATTAAATAAATGTTTATGTTTTATTTTGTACATTTTATGGGTGGTACTAATTTTCCCAAGACACAAAATCTTTGGATCTTTGTTGTGTAATGATTTTATGTTTATTTTTTAAATGATGTAATAACTATTTATGAAAAATTATGGTCTCTATAGATGGTATCAGAGAATTGTTTAGATAATCTGGGAACTAGGATTAGAGAACATTAGTGAAAACCCTTATGTATGTGGACAATAACCCAACAAGAATTGTTTTAGAAAAAAAATTATAAACATGTATATCCTGTAAGGTATTCCTTTATATTTAATTTCACAAAGTAATATATTATTTTTTTTATAACAAGTTTACATATGTTTTGTTTTAATCTTTTATTTCTTAGAAAATAGTAGGAACCAGGAGAAAAAGGTCCAATAACTCCTGTAAGGGACAATGTAGGGATTACTCGAATGACATCCCCAATGCCTTTGGAGGTGGAGTTTCAACATTAATGGAGATTATTACCCAATTTTCATATTCACTGAAAAATTACCTAAATATTTAGGAATATCCACCTTCACTTAAGTGAGAGAAACTACTTATAGAAACTTTTATACAATAATGACCTCGAATGATTAGTGAATCTTACAATCCACTCATCATAAAATAGTTGGTCAAATCATTAGAGAAGATATTTTCTGTACTTAATTGTTATAATATAGAGAAACTGATTCTGTTTGTTTATCATCTAGGGGGAGAGTTCGACCAATGGTGGTCGTTTATTAAAAACACCAAACCAAAGAATGAAATTTAAGAGATGGAGTGGAAAAACATTATGATAAAATTTCATAACATGTATTTCCCAAGAACTATTTGTAAAAATATGGAGAGATAATTCATAGAGTTGAATAAAAAGGAAGGTGAATATTTTATATCCTGTAATATAAATTTCATAAGGCTTTCAAGGTATGCTTCGTGTTTTATTATAAAAAATGACAGAAATATTTATAGATTCCTTAGTGGTTTAAAACAAGTCCTTTTAAAGGTTCTAGAAATTCAAGACTTTGGGATTTATGAATAAGTTGTAAAATTTAATCTCAAAGTAGAGATGGAGTTTAGAGATTGTTCCCATGGATATGGTGATAAGAAACCAAAGATAGAGATTCAAGATGGGGGATCTAATGAGGAATGCAGAATAAAATATCCACCATTCACAAGTAAAAAATGTGGGAGGAAGCATTATGTGACCTAACTCAAAGGGAAGGGGAAATTCTATATGTGTGGGATAAAAGGACACAATTAACATGAATGGAATAGGGGTATAAATAAGTTTTCCAATGTGATGGAGGAAAGTAGAGAACCTCCCATGGTCCAATGCTTCTACTATATGGAGCAAGGGAGGTATGAAATCTAATGCACTAAACTTCAAGCCATCGAGGGTAACCAGGGTCATCTGAAACCAAATCCAATGGTGAAAGGTAAGTATTATTCCATCACTACTACTAAGTTGGAGCCTAAAAATTAAATCATAAAAGGTATACTTCCTATTCACTAATGAATGGAAAAAGTCTTATTTTATTCTGGTTCTACGCATTCCATTATATCATTCTTGTTTTCTAGAACTATTAAATCAAAGCCACAATAGTGTTAGTGTTAATTACATATGAAGAGGCATACCATTATAAAATAGTTGAGTAAAAGGAAGGTATCATCCTTGGGGAAATTCACATTGTGATGGAATACAATGATATATTTTCTAAAGAGTTACTCAGACATCCCCTAGATGATGAGGTAGAGTTCTCAATAGAACTCATTCACGGATCTTATCATATCTCATAAATTCCCTATAGGATAACCCGTATCAAACTAGAGGAGTTAAAGAATAAACTTCAAGAGAACTTGGGAAATAATTCATACAACCTAGTACATAAAATTGGGGTACACAAGTACTCTTTCTCATGAAGAATGATGGCTCAATTCATCCATGTATTGATTATCGAGATCTCAACAAGATCACCGTAAATAACATGTATCCTCTATAAAGATTTGATAAATTGTTTAATCAATTAGTAGGATCTCAGTACATCTCAATGGTGGATATTCATTTTCAATATCATTAGCTAAAGGTGACGAAGGAAGATATTTAGAAAACTACCTTCTGTACAAAGTATTGGTAGTATGAGTTTCATGTTATGCCCTTTGGACTTACTAATTCCCCTTAAATCTTTAAGGATTTGATAAATATATTCTTTTGACATTACCAAGAATTTTTTTGGTAGTGTTTATCAATGATATTCTCATTTTCTCAAAGAGCATGGAGGAACATGTGGAATATCTATTGATTCTGACAGTGACATTGGGTAATGAGTGATTGTATTCTATGTTCAACAAATGTGACTTTTATATGCATCAAGTCACATTCTTGGTACATGTGATCATAAGAGATGGTATTTATATAGACCCCTAAATAAATAAATTAAGGAATGGACCATATCCTCTAGTGTCATAGAAATATAATGTTTTCGTGGATTATCAGTGTACTATAGATATTTTTTGAGAAATTTTACATGATTGTTTAGACCGCAAATTTTGATAACAAGGAAAGGTGTAAAGTATGTCTTGATGGATAATGTGAGGAAAACTTCAAGGAGATAAATAAGTGACTTATCATTATACCTATACTCCCATTTCCAACAAGAAGAGATTTTTTTATATAGAGTGATGCATTAAAGAAAGGAATGGGTTTTCTTACTCATGAAAAATGAAAACTTTATTGACTATTCCCCATGGATGTTGATGATCCATGAGTAGAACTACCAGACACATGATCTGGTGTTATTATATATGATTTTTGACTTGAAAATCAAGAAGAACTACCTATATGGTGATAAATGTGACATATATACAAATCATAAGATCCTAAAGTATATATTCACACAAAAGGATCTCAACATGCACTAAAAAGAGATTATTATAGATAATCATGGATATCTATTTCTCGATTCACTATTATCTTGGAAAGTAAAACAAAGTAGATGATTCTATTAGAATATACGAATATGGTACTCCCTCCATGATGTGGATTGAGAAGGACCATCTCTTCATGGATATACAAAATATGGATTTGGAAATCATAATAGTATGGAATACCTCCTATCATTCCCAAATGATTTTCTAACCATCTATCTAAGATAATATTGAGGAGGCACGAAGGGATGATCTAGAGATTTAAAAGAAGTTGAATGTAGAAAAGGAAAGGAAGCTACAAGAGTTCCATATCAATGATGGTTTTGTGGTTAGGTTTGTAACAAGGCCTTGTGTGCCTTCATAACCTGATATAAAGAAAGTTTTATTGAATAATGCGTATAGCTCAACGTTCCCTATCCATCCTGGAATTACCAAGATGTATCGGGATCTCTAAGAACACATCTGGTGGGAAAACATGAAGAAGGAGATTGTGGAATATATCTCAAGGTGCTTGATATTTTATGAAGTTAATGCAGAGAAACCGAAGTCCAAAGGGATGATGCAAACCTTTCCTATACCCATGTTGAAATGGGATAATGTCAACATAGGCATCATCATTGGTATCCTAAATACAGTCGAAGTAAACAATGTTATATGGGTTTTGGTGGATCGCCTCAAAATTAATTTCCACTTTATTGCTATTTAATAAGATCTATCACTTGATAAACTTGCTATTATATATTTGAAGAATGCAGTGAGACTGCATGGGTTCCATTTTTGATCATCTCTAATTGTGATCCCAGTTTCACATCTAAATTTGGGGGAAGACTTCAACATTATTTGAGTATATAATTTAACTTTATCATGGACTATCACCCTCATATTAATTGCTAATATGAAAGAACCATTCAGAAGCTCGAAGACGTGCTAAGAGATTTCTCAATGGAATTTCTAGGTGGATGGGATCAATATCTCTCACTGGTTGAGTTCTCATAAAAAACAACTTCCACTTATGTATTTAGATGAATCCATATAAAGCTATGTAAGGAAAGTGATGTCGAACTCCAACCTGTTAGGATGATGTTGGAAAAAAATCTACTTAGTTCTAATCTTGTGCAAGAGATGAAAGTTAAGGTTCAATCCATCGAAAAACATGTCAAATCTAGTTAGATTCAACAAAATAGCTATGCTAACAACCATCGAAGGGACTTAGAGTTTGACGTTGGAGATAAACTCTTCCTGTTAATATCATCATGGAAAAGAGTCATGTGGCATTGAATGTAATGGAATATTAGCCTAAAGTATATTGCCCCCTTTTTGATCCATGATAACATAGAATTAGTGGCCTATTAGATTTCACTTACAGTAATTATAGATCTAATTCATGAGGTCTTCCATGTATCTCTCTTGAAGAAGTACATACCGGATCCCTCACATGTATTAAACACAGAGCTCGTATAGCTGAAATATAATCACTTTTATGAGAAGCATACAATAAAAATTCTAGGCCAGATATATATGGTTCTATGTGATAAGACAACCTACCTTCTCAAAATGTAGTGGAGGATCCATGTGTTTGAAGAAGTGACTTGGGAACCAGAAGAGGTGATAAAGGAGAAGTACCCTCACCTATTTATGTAAAACAAAATTTTGATGGTGATGTTTCCAAAGGGGGGAAGAATGTAACGACCCATACTTATATCAATAGAAGTTATCTTCTTATAATTATGTTATACGATATAAAACACATACATAGCCTATAAATAATGATAAAAAAATTTACCCTCATAAATAAATATAGAAATTATTTATACTTATAAAAATTAAGGAAGCTATACTAGTGGAATAATAACATGACATTTGAAATAGTAATGTGACCATTTGGAAAAGTAAATCATCCAATAGAATTTCATCTTCACCTAAGAAATTATAAATAATAATTGGGTAACTTATATATGAAAATATCATATATTTATTTCTTGGTATAAGTAAAAAATATTTTTGGGATGGTAAATTAATGGTTGGTATTTTTGAAAGTCATAAATATTTAATTAAAATTTAATAATTAAGACAATTATTTAAAAGAAAATTTATTTTCATAAAATTTAATAATAAATTATTAAATTTATGACTTATTATTCTAAGATAATTTTATGTTACCTTAACTAATTTTTCAATGTGAAAAAAATCAATTATAATATTTAAATTTGTATTTTTTGAGGAAATAGTGATTTTATTTAAAAATTAAATACCTCTTATTTAGAAAATTATTTTCATAAAATGGATTTATTTTTTCAATTCTATACATTAAAAAACTAATAGGATTATGTTTTTTGAATTTTTATAAAATACTTGAATTTTCGTTGAATAGTACAATATGATAATTTACAGTATATTTACATTATTAGTTAAATACACTATTACATGGGTCATTACTGATGTAATGACCAATATATATTAATATTATTAATTATTTTAATATATTTATTGATAATTCTAAAACTATTCATATTCCTGATCCAAAATAAGAAAATAATGAATTAAATAATGAGAAAACACCCCTCTCCTCCCATATAAATACCAGCCCTCAATATATCTTCTTCTCACACCATAAAAGCTTTTAGTCTTTCCTAAACTCTACCCAAACCTCTTTCCAATCACCTTACCCATGTCTAGGATCTCTTGGTCTCACCAAGAGACCAGACCCTTTTCCCTTGGGAGGTTCTCAAGGATGGGAAATTCAAGAGGTATAATCCTTTCTTTTTGTTTTAATTTCATTTAATTTATTTTCTTTTCTTATTCTATCCTAACCCCCTCTATCCATATATGAATTATAAATCCATTATATTTTATATACTATAATTATATCATGTTAAATGATGACCCATCATAAAACTCTTTTCTATGTCTCTTTTTATTCTAAAAATTATATCATCGCCCATGATGTGTAAATTTACCGACATCATGGATAATGCGTTTTTAGTTTCCCTTAACACCATAAAGGATGTTCAGAAAACCAATATAATTGTTGTTAAATAATAAAAAATGTATTTAATAACCCTTTAATGTTTTTTAACTATCTTAAATACAAAATAATATATAATGGAACAGAACTATTTTTTAATGTTCAATAAACTTATAAAAATATAAATGATTATCACTGACATTTTATCTAATGATTCATCATCATAATATATTAAAAAATGATAAATATAAACATTTAAACATATTTATGCTCCTTAATAACATATAATTTCAATTCTGTAGAATTATACCAAATCTACATAAACATCCATACTCATATTCAAGTGCAATGATCATGAAAACCGTGAAAAAGAACACCCCTGAATGATATAATTGAACTATATAACTCATATAAAAGGATTTAAATGAACTTAGTAAAATTATAAATAACCAAATAAATTTATAATGATTTATTTATATGTTAATTAATAAATCTAATTTATTTTATAAATTATATTAAAGTAAATAGAGCCTTCCGAAATAAGTTACGGGGTTCCTCAAACCCAACTATCTCCCATTGGGTTTTCCATTTTCACTCTATTTATAGTTTGGATGTACCATTAATGTTTGTTAAATATCATTTAATTATCCATACCATTTATATTTCTATAATTAAATTTTTCTAATCTTATTTTTATGACAAATGAAAGGATTTTTCCAGAATAACTCTTCCTTCTAAAAACAAATTTTACTTCTTGTGAGACTATTTCTTTCTCACTCAAGATTGATGATTCTTATAAAAAATAAGTAATTCCATATTTATTTTGGGAACCAAAATATTTATTCAAAAATTTATTCTCATGATACCCATTCCTTACCATGGGTTATTTTATTTCCAAGATTGACATCTGTTTTATGCAGCTTGTATGATAGTTTTAATGTTATGATGTGATAGGTGAACCAAGTATTTTATAGCACAGAAAAATGATATGATGTGATGGGTGTTAACAGAATTATATATAAATCCAGTTCATTGGGTAATGTGATGAATCTCATGAGATGAATTGAAATTTGAATTATCATGATTCTATCTTTTTTCACTACTGTTTGTGTTGTTGACCACTAAGACATGATATTTAATTTTTATGAATTTCCACATTCTATTCCTTTACCTAATTGTTTATATCATTATTATGAAAATATTGCCATCATTATGTTATGAGAATCATGATTATGAATAGATTGTTTTATATTTATTCATGTTATTATTTATCCATTTACTACTCTTTTATTTGACCCCTTTCTTTATTGCATACCCTCAGTTGATTACTAGAACTAAATAGAACACAAGGGACACTAAGAATCTAGAGAAGGATGAATTAATAAATGATTATGATTTTTTAAAATTTTATGTATATTCCAATTTTTACAAAGAAACTAAACATTTCTATCCTGGTTGTGTAATTCTTTTATATTGTTTATTTTTAAAATGATGTAATAGATTTTAAAAAAAATTATGGTATCTATAGACATCCATATAAATATACTTAGATTTAACCTTATTGATCTCAATCATTTAGGTATCCAAATGGTTAACTAAACCATTCCACTGATACTAACTATAGTGAACTAGGATTTTCAATCATGGATATTATATCTATTTAGTTTAATATTCAATACATTACATAAACACACACCTGAGGACCATAATCGTTTAGTTCCATTGGAAACATGTAACACACTATTCTTCATTTGTTTAAAGATCTTAAATGTCTCCCACAAAGATATTCCCATTCATTACTCTTCACAAACATTCCTCACTCAAACATTTCTTCATAACCTGGGGAAATGAAACATAAAAAAGGTCAAGATAAGATTCTCATTAAGGGTAAGAAAAGAAGATACATATGCATAACATTAACATAACGGTATGAAAACATGATGATAACATATGAAAACCTTACCCTTCATACCAGATATTGTAATCTTGAGTAGTAGAATAATGATTGGTAGTTCATAAAACATGAATCAAAATGTAATCAATGAACATGTTATATGAGAGCATAACAATCGAATAAGACATATATTTGTGGCATACACATTAGCTTATAACATTTAAAACATATATAAATTGAAATAGGTTCACTCATTATGTTTAGTAAATGAAATAAATACCTTACATAAACTTATGGACATGAAACCAGGTCCACAAATAACATTATGTACATGAATTAATGGTCCACTCATAACATTATGGACATAAAATATTGATCTGCACATAACATTGTGAACATGTAATCATGTTTACACATAACATTATGGACATGAAAGATAGGTCCATGAATAATATCATAGTAGTCAAGGTTCACTCCCAAGACCATCATAGTGGACAAAGTCCCTAACTGAACTAATTTCACTCCTTGTTCGAGACTAATGTATATCACGAGATATAAATCATTACCTAATGAATTGTAGGGAGATATAGGTCCCACCCATCTCATAATTAAAACATTAATTATGTGTTCTATAAGATCATAAAACATTAATCATATAATATCCCATGAAATTAAATGGGTTTCATAAAATTTTCATCATATCATAAGTTGTGGAAAATAAAATGTTTTCATAATTATTTCATAAGTTAATCATAGCACAACCTGATGAAATAAATTTGGTTTCATAAGATCTTTTTCATGATATAACTAGTGGAAGAGAAACAGGTTTCCTAAGTATTATGCCATCATAAACACGAAGCATTCAGAGAAATAATAAGAATAGTATCCTTTTATCGTAACCCCGGTGAGGAGTTAGTAACATAAAAGGATGTCATATTAAAAATAAAATTATTTAAAAATATCAGTTGGAACATTTCTTTAAGGAAAATAATTTTTTTTAAATAATTTTTTTAAATATTAAACATTTTTGAAATCATTTTCTTTGAAAATAAACATGAAAACATGAAAATAAATATTTAAATACAATTTAAAACATTTTTTTAGGAATATAACTATTCCTATTTATAAAAAATAAAAACATTCTCCAAAAAAATTAGGAAAACATGGTTTTGTGATCAAAAGAGTTTTTTAACCGAAAAATGATTTTTTATAAAAAAATTCTTTTGAACCTTGAGTACGTAAAGAGAGTAAAATAGAGGGAAAATCTATTATCATGAAATATATGGATGGAATTAAATTTATGAGTTTTCACAGATATATATCCTAATATTTCATCATTGGAGGCATAATCGTAAATAATCCCGTTAAACGATGATATTCTAATATAAATCTATTACCACTTTGGTAGCATTGAATCACAAGCACCATGAAATAATAATTATAAATTAAACTTACAATGTCATGAAAATAATGATATGAAAGATATAACAAGTCAATTTGGTAGTATGTATACCTCATATAATAGGATAGGTTCATAACATAACATAAGTCCCCAAGAAGGAAAATTGGAACAAAAATCATTTATCGATTTGTTAACTTTTTAATCATACACACCATGAAAGAGAGATAATTAAATGCATTTGTAATTCCCCATAGTTTTAATTATAATCATAATAAAAATAGTTATGGGTAGTATGTACCATACATAAATGAAATAGGTGGTGAATATGGCATGTGTTTCACATGAATAAAAAGTGAGAGTGAAATCCCTTACTGAAAGTCTCGACATTCTTCATACTTTTTCAAACCTCATGTATAATAAATATAAGTTTATTATACATATATATAAAAAATAAAACTATATATATCATACCATATATGATTTAATTATGTCCTTTTATTACCCATTTATTAACTATTCTATGTTAATGTCGCATTTTGGTTAATAACTGGTTTTTTCATATATGTTTTGATTATTTTTTTGTCCTATTAGTTTAGTCATGGTTCTAGAATATCCTGAATAATAATCATAAAATATTTATCATATTTAAAAATTATTTATACTTTTAAAAAAAATCATGAAAAATGGTTATTAAAATTGGAGTATGTTATGATAATAGAGTCGGTAGGCCTTACATATGCATGAGTCGTGTTTCCATTTTCCAAAGATCATTACGAAATGAAGATATGTAATATATTATCTTTACATAATTATAATAATATCATATATACCATATAATTTTCTTTAATATACTTATATATACCATCCATTTGTTTTGGTGATTAAAATAGAGTCGCATCTATTCATAAAGGCGACAGTCCACACATACACGAGCAGCATTATCATCTTTTATTGAGTAAAAAAGTAAGAGAGAAAATGATTTATATATATATTTTATCTTTTTAGAATTATAAATATATCATTAATTTAAAAATTATTTATTTCATGACAAATATAATCATTAACATTATCTTTATCACCTTCTATGTAAAGCGTTAGAGAAAAACAAATCACATTGCTTCGTGTGACGGCAGTCCTCCGTACAAATGAGCCACATTAACATATTCCAAACAATAGAAAGAATGTAGTTATGTGTGATATAATAATTAAAAAATCATAATGACGTCATAATTATAATATATAAATAATATATACATCATTATTTCCAAATTTTTGAGGTGGAATGGAAAAACGAAAGATATAGGTTTGCAAGGCGGTAGTCCACTATACACACGAACAATACTTTTGTAACCAGATTGATAAAAGTGGAGATGGTTTTTGGTCTTGAAATTAACATAAAAATAGCAATATATATAATATACTTATTATATTAAATCATAATTTTATAATAATAATTGATAGTGGTGGAGGAAGAAATAAAAAAAATGCTTGTTGATTAACATTACCTCTTATTCGGGTCTCCTCCTTAGGTTTGCACCAAAAGCCTTCCTAGGATCACTTTTTGTACAAAATAAGGATTCCTGGATGAGAGGATGGAATTTTTTAAGTAATTTTTTTAGTTATTTTATGAACTAAATAGGTTTTAATTTGTGAAAAAAGGAGGATATGGTTTCCTTTTATAAGTTGGGGAGAGGAGACACTTGGTATTTTTGAAGAGAATTGAGTGATCTCACATTTTTCATTTTTAACAAGGGTATAAATTGGGAAATTAGAAAAATATGGATGTTTAATAATATAAATATTTTTAAAAAAAAATTATACAATTTTATACATCATTTTTTCCTCCTATGTTTAGTTTAATCCCCTGGTAAACTCATTTTCACCTTAACCACGATAATTAATTTTTAATGCATTCAATATTAATTTTGGTCAAAAAATTAAGTTGACATTTTTAGATAATATAAATTATGGGTATTATAAATATATAATACATTGTTATAAATTAAATTTAAAAAATTGGAATAATTTAATTTAAAATTTATCCTACATAAGTGAAGAGAGAGCAAGTTTTTTAAAGAAAAAATGTGTAAAAGTTAATAATGTTTTTTTTTTCAAACTTCAATATAAAAATGATTTAAATTTACATAAATTAGAACATTTTATTTATAAGGAAACTAATTTAACAATAAAAAAATTAAATTATAGTTGAAATTTATAAAATATTTAAATGAAAAGGAAACTTTTAATTAAAAATAAGTATTTTTCACTATTAGTAAAAAAATGATAAATTTCAGAAAAATCCACAAAAATCACCCCAAGATACTTTTCATATAATGATTAAATATTTTTATTTTTTAAACTATTTTTGATAATGGTAGTAAAAAATAATTTTAAATTTTATGTGAAAAGCGCGACTAAATAGTATTTTAGAAAAAAATACATTTTTTCCGAAAATATTTTATTTCTTTTAAATAATTAATATTTTAAGTATATTATATATATATAACTAAAAAAGGAGTGTAAAATATATATTTTAATAAGTTATTTTATCCTTTTCATGGATTTTATTCCAATGGCTTGGATATATGACAAATAATAATGTTTATACTATATTGTTGTTCAGTAAAATTATGTCTTGAATGTAACAGAAGCTATCATGGAAAATAATTGTTGCGTGTAATAAAAGCTAGATCAATGTTGGGTATAATGAATTTTATACTCAAATTTTTATGTAACGCAATATATTTAAAGGACTAAATTTAATTGAAAAGAATATTTCAGAAAATATCAGGGTGTTACATTAGGATCACAAGACTAAGACGAAGCTCTGGATACTTATAGAGATGGAACTTTAGGATTATTAATTTTCATTTTATATTGTTATTTTTTTATTTATTTATTTATATATATGTGAAATGTATCATATTCATTCATTATTACTCTTATTTTATTATTTTTAGTTAAGATTATCTTTTCACTTCCTTTATTTATATTTCTTTCATTGTATTTTTTACTATTTTGGAGGGTATAGTCTCTCCATTATACATCATTTATACCCTCACTGCTTGTAATAAGCCCCTAAAATATTGGGAGGTGTTCTTAAGGCCATGAAACCCACCGGATATGGGCACCATTTTAGTGGATCACATGTTAATACATTACAAATTGGTATCATATCTATTTTTTCCATTTTACTTACTATTTTATAGTGGTTGTCAGGAGACTTGGAATGTGTTGGAACATGGTGGATAGATCCTGTCAGGTTCTGGCTGACCTAATCATGGGGGAAAGACCAATATATTAGGGATGGGATTAATGTTCTATATTAATGTTGATTATTATTTCATATTGGGTGATTGTTGTACTTCAGCTTGTAATTGATTAATTGGTTTACAGATATTTACTCATGGAGAAATATAGAAAGGAATTGTTATTACATGCAACAATATTAGAACATAGAATATACATGCCATGAATATTGCATTTCATGTCGGTTACATCATATATTTCCTAGTGCATGATGATTTTTATACCCTTCATAGGTATTTATTCACCATTCTTATCTGTATGCCTGGTTCCTTGATTGTATTCTTACATACTTGAATTTTTTTTGTAATAGTATGCCTTTTTATATTGTAAAAAATGGTAATTATAGTTCTTTCATCAACCAAAATTGTTTTTCTTGTATATTTTGATGGTGGAACCTTAATTAGACAATTATGAGTAGTTTGAGCTTGGGTACATTGGTTTCATGGGCTGAAACATATATGGTTTTGATTTAATTGGGACTACCAAAAAATTTAGAGTATATGAAACTTTATAAATTAGAAAGTGTAAGCCATGTAATCAAACCATCATACATGAATCTGAAATAGTTGATACCAAAAACAAAAAAAAATGTTTGCAGTTACATGAAATCCAAATGTGAATTATAAAGTCTAGTACCTTTATAATTAGGGAAGGTAAATTCTTCTAACTCAACCATGATGTGTGTGTATATATATATAAATAATGAAATGTAATTTTTTATATAAAATTATTTCTTCTAAATAAATTGTAAATTGTGACTTAAGGGGCTTGTTCCTCTATGAGTTATGTATCACAACCCATACGACTAAACACTTAAATGCACAACTATAACAAAGTAGGTTAGTTGGATCGTGTTTACTATGAGAAAAATTGAACTGGATCCAAGTTAGTCCATCCTATTAAGTTTCTTATGAAATAATCCCATTAAGGGTGTTTTAAATTTCAATAATAAAACTTTTTAGGGGTTTCATTTAATTGAACCCATATATTGACATGATGGGACCCTTGTAGGTCACCTCTATTTTATTATTTCCTTAGCACTTAAATCCCATGTTGGTCTGTTTATGAAAATAGAATGGTCATTTAAAGTCTCTATGACTGCTTATATAGAATTAGATATAATCTTCTGATGGTATTTACATTACCACATCACTTAATTAATGAAATATAAATAATATTTAATTAGGATTTATTATTATGGGGTTTCACTTAATTAAAATGAAAATTAAAAAATAATGATTTTTTTCAATGTAGATAATAAATTGACAATTTTCTTAACTGATCAACATGTGAATCCCATTGAATAAAATTAATTTTTAAAAATAAAAATATTATATTATATTCCAAATGTAGCATGGTTTCAAATAAATAAAGTGAATAGTACATTTTCTCTACCAAAAAGTTCTTTATATCCTTGGTACATGAACAATTTTAAATGTTTAAATGATTGAGAATCATTTAAATTCCATAAAATTAAATCTGTTATAGGTTCTTGTTCTAATGTGTAAAAACCCGTAAATTTCAATGAAATTTTTTTTCTTAAATTCTTTGGGATTTTACGAATATGCAGTTTCTAAAGGCACCCGATTCCGAGGCCTGGTGTTCCCAGAATAATTTTCCGAAGTTTAGCTCAGGTACGTTCAGTGAACAAACGATCTGGTTTTTCTATCTTTTGAACCGGTGCTTGGAATTGAAATCCGAGGGCACCGATGAACTCACAGCGCTGGTAATTGCTTAGGGGGACCTTTACCGAGATTGCATTTTCATGGGAGGGGAGGTTAAAATTTTTGGATTAAATGAGAAGTGAAGAAATTTTTCGAACAATTTTACTTTTATATCTAAGGTGGTTTTATCCTACATGGGGGAGTTAGAGAGGGACCCACTAGTACCTAACTACCCATGTGAGGATAAATGTGATGCGGGGCCCACAAGATCCCCAATCCTTCGCATTCCCTAAATCTCCTTAAACCCCCTCTTAATTTTGCAATGTCCTTATTACTTGTGAAACCTTTCCACCTTCTCTCTATCCCTCTTAACTCTTGCCAACACACTTTAATCAATTAATTGAACCACTTCAATTAATTAATTAAGTGTTTGAATTTTAAATTTGGAATGCATGACATGTTTAAATAAAATAAGGATAAGCCCTATTTTATTTTTGGTTGGCTTGTTGTGTTGAGATTTTGGTGAGAAATCTCTTGAGTTTTGAGAAACGGTTCATCTCCTTTGTTGAAGAACGCCAAATCTCCGATGAAGATCATTGACTCGGTGACCGCGGTTCTTCATCCTCTTCCTCCTCTGCGGTAGGAGAGGAGACACCGACGTGGGAACTCACTAACGACGTGGCACCTTCTATTCTTATATCCGTGAAAAAAGAGAAAACATCACTTCCTTAGGTGCACACCGACGACGACGGAAATGATGCCATCATTCACGACGCTTGTCAACCGCGAACTTCTTTTCGAGGTAGGGGTTTATTATTGAAAGTGGATGTTTACGTACCACATACTCATTTGAAATATTTGTTTAAACATGGCCGATTGTTATCATTTTACGTGGAGGGTGCGGGCCGAATGAACACGGCCCGACAACCCTCCGTTGTTATAGTTTATTATTCTATAATCGGCAATCGAAGTCGGAGGAGGCACGATGTCATCGCGCTGTGATGGGTATGCGACAAAGGAAGACAATGTCGTCACGCTGGTTGTGCGGGAGGAACCACGACCTGCTACATGGGCCGCTTCGGCGGAAGAACCGGCCGGCCCAACGGCCGGCCGGGCGGAGGCGAACCGCGGTGCCAGGAGGGCACCGCGCTGAGGAACCGGTCGGCCTGTTGGCCGGAAGGGCGAAGCTGGACCGCTGCGGCAGGAGGGCACCGCACTGGAAGATTGGTGGCCTGCCCATGCAGGCCGTGTGCACAAAAGGCCAACCGGTCTAGCCGACCGGTTTGGGGAAGGGCGGCCCCGCCTGGCGTCACCGGTGCGGAAAACCGCCCCCCCTTGGAACCCGCTTGGCCAGCCGGGTCGTGCGGGGCCTGGCCAAGTCGGGCCATGATGAGCCGGGTCGAGATGGGCCGCGCCGGGCTGGACCGAGTCGGACCGCGCCTGGCCGGGTTGGGCCCCACCCAGCTAGGTCGCGCCGCGCCGGGCTGCGCCACTTCGGGTCGGGCCACACCACTTCGGGCTGGGCCGCACCCCTTCAGGCCGAGTTGTTTATTTTTTTCTTCGGATTGGTCTGACACCCCTACTAGGTCGGACACATCAAACGGGTTCAACCCGACCCGTCGTTCCACTGGGCTAAACGGGTCGGGCCTGTTAATCACTTAACAATAATAACGTAAAGATCGCGGGTCCGATCGACGTGTCGTCTGCGGTACTAGAACCCTTTAGATGAGACAGTTATTTTTCGATACTCTAAGTGAGTTTTGGATTACTATGGATATCGGCCGGGTTAGAAACAAGCATATTTCTAACCGGGCCCCTGGAACGGAAAAGCCAATATCTCTCAGACCGGGCGTCTGATTGACGCACCGTCTGTTGTGTTGAGTTCCTATTGACGAGACGGAACTTCGGGATACATCAACATTAGACTTCGTGATAGTTGATGTATCGACCCCCTTGGCTCCTGGAGAGGACCCTCCCAGAATCGAGCGTGTTGTGTGCGGAAACCCTAGTGTTGGCTGCGACTGCGATGACGATGACAACTGTACTTGGATCCTACGTGGGTTCGGCAGTGAGGACGACTGTACTTGGATCCTCCGTGGGTTCGGCAGTGATGATTACTGTACCTGGATCCTACGTGGGTTCAGCAGCGATGGTTACTGTACTTGGATCCTACGTGGGTTCGGCAGCGACGAATTTTGTACTTGGATCCTACATGGGGTCGGCAGGGGAGATGATTCAGAGGCTACATCTATCATCTCCACCCCTCTTCGTGAGTAGTATACTTGTGTGAGCTGAGTCTTGACGTTTAGTCATTATCATTGATGTGATTGACTTGCTATCCTCTGTGGAATGAGTTATGCTTTCCTGTGTGAACTGGGTTGTACTTGGGTTCGTGAGTTGGAGCCAAACTGGAATTGATGACTTTGGTATATGAATGGGCATATACCTAAGTAGAGTTGGTTGATACTTTTTGTGTTTATCTTACCTTTGTGGTTTATCCTTTGTTGATTCTTGGAGACCTTCGGGGGTCTCGGGGTCCCTATAGAGTATCATATACTCTCCCCTGCACAGGCTATGATTACACTACGTTCTATTGGATGCAGACGACAGACAGTGCTGATCGAGGTGGAGTCTTGTGGAGAGGGACGGTACCTAGAGGTGGTCCACTTGGTGGGATGTACACGGAGCAGACGGCTGGACCCGACGAGCTGAGGAGACCATTCGTACCCACCCTTCAGGTGGGATATCCAGAGGACAACTCAGTGGTTGCTGGTTTACATTACTGCAGCTATTCATTCTTTACTGTTGTACTGTACTTTCAGTTGGGTTTCTATTCTGGCTCATTTACTTTACAACGCTTACTTTTGTACTCATCTTACTTAGTGTTTATTTCATCTTACGTTCTCTATTGTGTTTGTTTACTTATATAAAGGAAATGCCTTCCCTTTTATTGGGATTTATGCCTTTGGTGCTAGTCGTCATCCCCAGGGCCTATGGAAGGTGGGATTGGGGTAGTCACGACATGGTCCCCAAGGACGGGTCGTGACAAATTGGTATCGGAGGAGTCAGTTCTACCACAGAACCCAGGACTCTGATATTTTCTTCTCTATGATGCAATAATGTTTAGAGTATTGAGTGTGGTTATCGGTCCAGGGAGTCCAGTGTTGGTGTGGCGGCTGACGTATCCATACACCAGGACCCTGACTACTGATTTCTGACTCAGTGCATGAAAACATTGATTGCATGTGTGTTTCAAAAATTTTCTTAGTGATTACTTTGTGTCAACCCACCAAGTATACTGTATTAACCGTGGCGCACCTATTTCTTTTTAGGATGGCCCCACAATGGTAGCCAGCTAGGGTTCCCAGTTATGTGCGAGATGGAAGCCCACCGAGCGATGAGGCCTCGGTGTAGGGCCCCATTACAGCGGAGGCACCAGCGGTACCTCTACCCGCTGGGCCACCAATACCACCAGCCCCAGCAGCGGAGAGTGCACGCCGCCTGAGTTCACTACATGAGTTTCAGCAATAGAGGCCACCCAGGTTCCGTAGAGAGACGAACCCTCAGGCAGCCGAGGTTTGGCTGGAGGCTATTGTCCGAGTCTTCAGATAGGTAGGAACACCAGCAGGTCTTATGGTGATCCTTGCCACGAGTCTCATGCACGCAGTAGCAGGTAGATGGTGGATCTTGATGCTCTAGGTGCATGATGAGGCATCTCTACTTTGGACGGACATTGGGAGCCTCTTTTCCTCATAGTTCATTCCAGCCACCCTATGTGCGGTGCGCATCCAGGAGTTACTACAACTGTGGCAAGACAGCATGACAGTAGCCCAGTACTCGGCGAGGTTTACCGACCTCCCGCACTAC
Organism: Viscum album; assembly: GCA_963277665.1. NCBI lineage: Eukaryota > Viridiplantae > Streptophyta > Magnoliopsida > Santalales > Viscaceae > Viscum > Viscum album. Next base: position 1,784,539,419 of record OY728157.1, read on the forward strand.
TCCACGAACATGGTGCGGGACCCATTCTTATGGGCTCAGACCTTCGATCAGGGACTGAGGCATGAGATCAGGGCTTCTATGATCTCCCTCAGCATTCCGATGCAGGCAGGAGTAATGGAGCGAGCCCTTCTTGTGGAGAGATTCCTTGCTGAGCCTACGCCAGCTCCAAGGCCTACCGCATGGCAACACGTAGTGGAGTCTTCTGCAGCCGGCAGTAGACAGATGTCATAGAGGTCCAAGCAGACCAGGACATCGGGTGGGAGACCTCAGGATAATGGTTCGGAGGTGCGGGGAACACGCAGCAGAGCCAGTCATATGAGAGGCGGGCAGTGCTATGCATGCGGCGGGCAGGGCCACATGGCTCGTGACTGCCCGACCCACCATGCAGAGGAGCAGCAGACGGTTGAAGGACCACCTAGGCAGAGGCTGAGGTTTGATCGTGGCGGTCCGCAGAGAGCAGGAAGACGAGGCAGAGGAGCTGGCCGAGCAGCCGGTGGTGGACGACGCTTTGAGGCTCTACCACTACCACCACTAGGAGGTCCACCCCGACTACAGGGAGATGGAAGACAAAGGCATGCTCAACTTTGAGTAGTGGAGGATTACGACCACGGTGCACCTGAGATGATTCGAGGTACTATATGTGTCTACTCCACCCTTTTTGTAGTTTTTATAGACATAGGAGCGAGTCATTCTTTCATTACCACTACCCTTGTTCAGATCTCAAAGATTCTTACAGAGCCGTTGGCTCGATCCTTACGGCTAGAGACTCCTACGGGAGCAGACTCGACGATTACATACTGGTGTTAGAAGTGTGAGATTACTCTAGGAGGTGAGAGCTTCGGCTGGAATCTTCTTGTTGTGGCATCGAGGCCTTACAACGTCATCTTGGACAAGGATTGGTTGCCTACAGTTCATGATCATATCTACTGTATTAGGCGCAATGTGCGGTGTGTCTGTACAGGTGGGAGCAGTTTCACCATCACCGGCGAGAAGGGAGCCTTTCTAGCACAGGATGGACTTATATAGAGGAGAGGGCAGCTGATCACACATCAGTTGGCTATTCTCATTCTTGGAGCGGTTGATGTGCGGAGTCCGAGTTTTCTTGTTGTGGTGGATCAGTTTGTGGATGTTTTCTTTGATGACGTGCAAGGCCTACCTCCTCAAAGATAGGTGGACTTCTATATTGACATGTACCCCGGGACAGCACCGATATCTACAACATCATATCGGATGGCTCCCGCTGAGCTTTGTGATTTGCGGGTACAGCTGGAGGACTTGCAGGGCAAGTGATTCATCTAAACCAGTGTTTCACCCTGGGCTTCTCCAATTTTATTCACCAAGAAGGCGGATGGGAGCTTACGACTATGTGTCGACTACCGTCGCCTGAATCAGGTGCCATAAAGAACAAGTATCCACTCCTTAGGATTGATGACCACTTTGATCAGATCAAGGGAGCACGATGGTTCTCGAAGATAGACCTTAGGTCAGGCTATAATCAGCTCAGAGTTCGAGATGAGGATGTACATAATACGGCCTTCAGGTGTCGGGAAAGACAATATGAGTTCTTGGTTATGCCTTTCGGCGTAACCAATGCTCCAGTAGTGTTCATGAGTCTCATGAATAGGATCTTCTAGTATAACCTCGATCTATTCATTGTAGTCTTCATCGATGACATACTGATTTACTCGACTACTGAGGAGGAGCACACCTACCACTTACGGGTTGTACTGGACACACTCCAAGAGCACTAGCTTTATGGTAAGCTCTCGAAGTGTCAGTTCTGGATTCGAGAGGTCCACTTCTTGGGGAACGTCATTTCTGAGGCAGGAGTTTTGGTGGATCCTGCGAATATCGAGGCAGTACTTGCTTGGGAGCCACCCAGGAGTGTGATGGAGGTGCAGAGTTTCCTAGGTTTGGCTGGGTACTACCAGAGATTTGTGCTAGAATTCTACAGAGTTGCAGCACCACTTTTAGCTTTGAAAAAGAATGGGAAACCCTTCATGTGGTCAGATAGATGTCAGTAGATCTTTCAGGAGCTGAGATAGAGATTGACCAGTACACCCATCTTAAGGCTACCGGAGGAGGGCGTATGGTATGTAGTTTACTTCGATGCCTCAGGGACCGGACTCGGGTTTGTCCTGATGTAGGAGAGGGTAGTGATCACTTATGGTTCCCAACATTTGAGGCAACACGAGCAGAACTACGCTACCCATGACCTGGAGTTTGCAGCAGTGGTCTTCACCTTGAAGATGTGGCAGCACTATCTAATGGGTGAGCACTTTACAGTCCACTCTGACAACCAGAGTCTTAGGTACATCTTCTCCTAGAAGGACTTGAACCTGAGACAGTGGTGATGGATTGAGTTCCTCCAGGACTATGAATTTGAGATAGTCTATACTCTTGGGAAGGGGAACGTGGTAGTTGATACTCTTAGCATGAGATCGGGCATTCAACTACTTGGAGAGGCGATGGAGAAACCTCCCGCATTGCAGATATCCTTTGTGGATAGAGATGGAGCATCTTTTCTACAGTCACTCACAGTCACTCCTCCACTACTTCAGTGGTTCAGAGAGGCATATCATGCGGACGTTGACTGTGAGACGCGACGTGCACAGATATCCACAAGACAGGCACCTGATGGATTTTCTGTAGGAGGAGAGCATGTCATCCTCTTCAGGGGACGTACCATGGTACCAGTTTCATTACAGGAGGAGGTGCTGAGGGAGTTTCACACTTCCCCTTTGGCGGTACATCTAGAAGTAGTGAAGATGTACCAAAATATCAGACGACAGCACTGGTGTCCGGGTATGAAGAAGGTTGTGGCAGAGTCTGTTTCATGATGCCTCACCTGCCAGCAGGTGAAGGCAGAGCACCAGGTTCCGGTAGGCTTGGTGTAGCCCTTAGAGGTCCTAGAGTGGAATTGGGACAGGATGTTTATGGATTTCGTGATGGGGCTTCCACTTACTTCCAGAGGACATGACTCTATCTGGGTGATTGTGGACCGACTCACCAAGTCGGACCACTTCCTACCTATTAGAGATCAGAGCTCAGTGGAGATCTCGGGACACCTCTATGTTCATGAGATCATACGACTTCATGGTTTTCCATCATATATCATCTCTGATCAAGATGCTCATTTTACTTCCCGGATTTGGAAGGGGTTTTAGGAGGAATTTGGGATACAGCTACGCCTGGGCACCGCCTTTCATCCTCAGACAGATAGCCAGATGGATAGGACCATTCAGAAACTCGAATACATGCTCCGTGCATGTGTCCTTGACTTTGGTCACAGTTGGGAGGATCACCGTCCTTTGGTGGAGTTTTCGTACAACAACAACTACCACTCCACCATCAGGATGACACCATACGAGGCATTGTATGGCCAACCATGCAGATCACCTCTGTGCTGGACTGACGCATGGGAGTCAGCACTCGTAGGACCAGAGATGGTTCATGCTACAACGGAGAAGGTGTAGATCATCTAGGAGCAGATGAAGACTGCACAGAGCAGACAGAAGTCCTATGCTGATAAGAGGCGGAGACCACTGGATTTCGAGGATGGAGACCACATTTTCTTACGGGTCTCACCTCGACGTGGATTACGGAGATTTGGCCAGGGCGACAAGTTATCTTCGCACTTCATTAGACCATTATAGGTTCTCAGCAGGGTAGGTGAGATGGATTATCTCCTAGCCCTTCCACCTCAGTTGCACCAGGTGCACGACGTCTTCCATGTATCTCAGCTGAGGAGATATGTGCACAACCCGATGCATATCATTGATCACGGGGAGCTGTACATCGATGACGGGGCGACATTTGCGGAGGTCCCAGTGGAGATCGAGGATCGACAGGAGTCGGTCCTACGTGAATGGTCGATTCCTCTGGTGTGCATTTGTTGGCAGCACGGGAACCTCCAAAAGAGCACATGGGAGCGGGAGGCTCATATGAGAGCACATTACCCTCATTTGTTTCCATAATTTATGATGTAGATTTACGGGGACTTAAAGCCCTGGGGTGGGAGTAATTTAATGACCTGTAAATTTCATGGAAAAATTTTTTTTTCTTAAATTTTTTGGGATTTTACAAGTACACAGTTTCTGATGGCACCCGATTCTGAGGCCTGCTGTGCCCAGAATAATTTTCAGAAGTTTAGCTCGAGTATGTTCAGTGAACGAATGAGCGAGTTTTTCTATCTTTTGAACCAGTGCTCGAAATTGAAATCCAAGTGAACTGATGAACTCGCAGTGCTTGTAATTGCTTAGGGGGACCTTTACCGAAATTGCATTTTCACGAGAGGGGAGGTTAAATTTTGTGGATTAAATGAGAAGTGAATAAAATTGCAGAACAATTTTATTTTTATATATAAGGTGGTTTTATCCTACATGGGGGAGTTAGAGAGGGACCCACTAGCACCGAAATACCCATGTGAGGATAAATTTGAGGTGGGGCCCACACAAGACCCAACCCTTCACATTCCCTAAAACTCTTTAAACCCCCTCTTAATTTTGAAAACTTCTTATTACTTGTGAAACCATTCCACCTTCTCTCTCTCCTTCTTAACTCTTTCCAACACACTTTAATCAATTAATTGAACCACTTAAATTAATTAATTAAGTGTTTGAATTTTAAATTTTGAATACATGGCATGATTAAATAAAATAATGAGAAGCCTTATTTTATTTTTGGTTGGCTTTTTGTGTTGAGATTTTGGGGAGAAAGCTCTTTAGTTTTGAAGAATGCTTCATCTCCTTTGTTGAAGAATGCCAACTTTCTGACGAAGAACATCAACTCGGCGACCGCAGTACTTCATCCACTTCCTCCACCGCGGCAAGATAGGAGACACCGACGTGGGAACTCGCTAACAATGGGGCACCTTATATTCTTCTATCTGTGACAAAAGAGAAGACGTCACTTCCTCGGGTGCACACCGATGACGACGGAAACGACGCCATCATTCACAACGCTTGTCAACCGCGAACTTATTTTCGAGTTAGGGGTTTATTCTTGAAAGTGGATGTTTATGTCCCCTGTACTCATTGGAAATCATTTTTTAAACATGGACGATTGTAATCATTTTACACGGAGGGTGCGGGCCTAAGAAACACAGCCTGACAACCCTCCTTTGTTCTCATTTATTATTCTAGAATCGGCAATCTAAGGTCGAGGAGGCATGACGCCGTCATGCCGTTCTGGGTACGCGAAAAATGAGGCTGACATTGTCGCACCAGTTGTGTGGGAGGAACCGTGACCGGATACACGGGCTGCTTCGGCGGAAGAATCGGCTGGCCCGACGGCCGGCCAGGCAAAGGCGAACCACAAAAATAGTAGGGCACCACGCTGAGGAACCGGTTGGCCCGTTGGCCGGCCGGGCGGAGTTGGACCGCGGTGCCAGGAGGGCACCGCACTGGCAGACCGGCGGCCCGCCCATGCGGGCCGCCTGTGCAGAAGACCGGCCGGTCTAGCCAGCCGGTTTAGCCAGCTGGTTTGGGGAACGGCGGCACCGCCAGTGCAGAAACCCCCCCCCCCCCACCTTGGATCCCGCTCGGCCAACCGGCCGAGCCGGGCCACGCCCCGCCAGGCCGAGATGCGCCCCTTCCATCCGAGTTTTGTATTTTTTCTTCAGACCAGTCTGACACCCTTTCTGGGTCGGACCCATCAAATGGGGGCAACCTGACCCATCGGCCCACTGGGCTAAACGGGTCGGGCCAGTTAGTCACTTAACAGAAATAACTTAAAGGCCGCGCGTCCAATTGACGCGCCGTCTGTGGCACTTGGACCCTTTAGACGAGACGGTTATTTTGCGAGACTCTAAGTGATTTTTGGACAACTAGGGATATCATCCAGGTTAGAAATGATCATATTTCTAACCGGGCCCCTGGAATGGAAAAGCCAATATCTCTCAGACCGGGCGTCCGATTGATGCACCGTCTGTAGCGTTGAGTTCCTTTTGATGAGACAGAACTTCGGGATACATCAACTTTAGACTTCATGACAGTTGATGTATCGACCCCCTTGGCCCGTGGAGCAGACCCTCCCGGAATCGAGCGTGCTGTGTGTGGGAACCCTAGAGCTGGCTGCGACTGTGATGACGACGACGACTGTACTTGGATCCTACGTGGGTTCGACAGCGAGGACGACTGTACTTGGATCCTCCGTGGGTTCGGCAGTGATGACGACTGTACTTGGATCCTACGTCGGTTCGACAATGATGGTTACTGTACTTGGATCCTATGTGGGTTCGACAGTGATGACTTCTGTACTTGGATCCTATGTTGGTTCGGTAGGGGAGATGATTTAGAGGCTACATCTATCATCTCTGCCCCTGTTCATGAGTAGTATACCTCTGTGTGATGAGTCTTGAATTTCAGTCATTATCATTGATGTTATTGACTTTCTATCCTTTGTGGACTGGGTTGTGCTTTCCTGTGTGGACTGGGTTGTACTTGGGCTCATGAGTTATAGCCGAACTAGAATTGATGACTTAAGTATATGTATGGGAATATACCTAAGTAGAGTTTTTTGATACTTTGTGTTTGTATCTTTCCTTTGTGGTTTATCCTTTGTGGATTCTGGGAGACCTTCGGGGGTATCAGGGTCCCTATTGAGTATCGTATACTCACCCCTGCACGGGCTATTCCCGCACTACGTTGTGTTGGATACAGACGTCAGACAACACTGATCGAGGTGGAGTCTTATGGAGTGGGATGGTACCTGGAGGTGGTCCACTTGGAGAGACGTACATGGAGCGGACGGCCAGACCTGAGGAGCTGAGGAGACCATTTGTACCCACCCTTCAGGTGCGATATCTGGAGGATGACTCAGTGGTTGCTGGTTTATATTACTACAACTGTTCTTTCATTAATGTTGTACTGTACTTTCAGTTGGGTTTGTATTCTGGCCCATTTACTTTCCATCACTTACTTTTGTACTCATTTTACTTATTTTTTATTTCATCTTGTGTTCTCTATTGTGTTTATTTACATATATAAAGGCAATGCCTTCCCTTTTATCGGGATTTACTCCTTTGGTGCTATTCACCAGCCCCTAGCCTATGGAAGGTGGGCTTGGGGTAGTCACGGCATGGGCCCCGAGGATGGGTCGTGACATAATGGCCCCCAGGTAGTGGTCATTATTAAATATTTCCTAGATAGATTTCATGCATGGGAATGTGATCATTTCCATGGTGCCTTGAAGAATTTTTCTTAGGCTTTTTTGGACTTTAAGGTTATGCAGTAAGGCCAAGGGATATTTTCATATATGACCTTGTTTAATTGTAGATTCCTTGTGAATGTAAAGAGCTATCCTGATTATGGTACAAACATCTAATCTTAAAGGATTGATAAATGATTTATTTCATTTTCTGAAAAAGCGGTGTCATTTTGGTTGCATTTGTCCCATGTATGACTTTAGAAAAATGAGTGGAAACACCCATGTAGATGGGTGGTAGTATGGTAAGTTCAAATTCAAGGTAGTAATCTTATATATATATTTTTTCTGAGTACAGTTTTATTTTTATTTAGGTTAGCATTGTTCTTTTTTAGTGAGCACTTCTCCATTCGGTTTTTTAGTGAAATCAGGACCTGGCAGCCTGATTTTTGGAAAGTGATTCAATTATACCTATAATGGTACATTTTTACCCTTTTAGGGTGATTATTTCTGTAAATAATTTAGTCTAACCTCTTCTAAAAGAGTGATTGTTAGCATGCTAGATGTCATGTAATAGATACCCAAGTGTTCTTTGGTCCTAATGATAGAGACCATTATGCATGGTGGATGTGACTAGATTCCCTCACATAGACTCGGACCTTATTAGGTCAATGGTTTTGTTCTGTTAATGAAATATTATGGAAGATGTTGGTCCAAGGCTACATTTGACTTTATATGGTGAGTTACATTTTGTTCAATTTTATAGACATATGCATTGTTTGTGCATGAGTCTTTTCATTCAGGTTTGGTGATTTACATGATATATAAAATCAACCTAAGTGCTTGTTTATTGAAACTTTCTACATTTTCTAGGACTTCTTAGGTTCCAGGGCAAGTTGACTAGTACCTATGTTGTGGATGTTTTCTTCTCAAAAACAATACCATGAGGTGGAAGACCATTCAAAAATTCATGTCACATGTGAGATGCCAAATTTTGAAGAGCATTTCTAAGGTAACTAAAGAAATTTTAAAATACTTGCATGTCATGTTGCATAGATAGTTTGACATTGTTGACTAACAAATCTCAGAATACTAAGTATGGTTCATGAACTGGGCGGTATGGGATAGTACACCAGATATAAATGATAATACAATTCATTTCTATTGTGTGTGGTAACTATTTTGGGTTGAACATAGATGAGAAATTGTGTAAGGGTTTAGGATTGATGGTTTAAAATGTGATTCCAATGCACATGGAGACCCCAAGTTTTGGTAAATTGAAAGGTAGAGCCCATTATGATTGCTAAATAATAATTTACCTAGACACATATCATCTAAAAATATGGTTTTGGGCATTAAAAAATGAATGTGTGGCCTGGTTGATGTGAGAATGGATCACAAGGGGGTTGTACACACGTATTGATAAAATATTAGTGTTCTTCTAATTAAGTGGAGTTCATTCCCCATATATTAAAATCACCTTGAGTATACTGAGAGGGCATATGCTATAATCTGAGATACTTGTTTAAATATATATTATGGTTTAAGAAAACAATTCATTGGTAGTTGAACTCTAGGAGAGGATTTTTTAAGATGAGATAAATGGTTCATAGTACACCACTCACTTCCAGAAGCATATGACGATTGTTACGATTCAATCAACATTTGGAATGATAACTATTCTCTGAAAATAAGAAATGTTGATGGTTGATGTTTATGTTGACAGTCGTGATGATTTGGATACTAGACATACCAGTTGTTACATCCAATGAGGGTATGGAATTTTCATTCGTGAGTACTTTCCTACTCATTGATGTGATGGAAGGTATTCTCTTAAAGTGGGGAGTGGGACGTTAGTCACTGGGGGTGACCTTTTGAAGATAAGTTCTTGGAACCATGAGACCATTCATGTAACATTCATTTTTTCACTCAAATTCCATTTAATAGAAGATGTAGTATACGATTGAAATCTTTGGTATATTCTTGGGGTGGGATAATTTATGGGTTTGGGTGAAATCTAGAATTGGGAATTAAGCCTAGTGTATATTATAATAATTCATGGCAGCTGGATAGATAAAAGTCTTATGCTAGTGTTATTGTACAACATTTTTTCTTGGGAGATGATTAAGCCATGGGACACTAGTAGAATCTAGGTATAAGAATTAGTGAGAATGGTTGGAATGGTCTCAGTTTACCATGGACTGAGTCTTTAGAATTTGTTCTAGTGACACATTGGTAGTCTAAGAATTTTTTTTCAAAATAATCATCTAGAAGTTTGTAAGAATTTGGATACAGTTGGGGAGGATATCACATCGAGTACAGCATCGAGATAAGATATTTGAAACTTAAAAGTTCTACTAGTGATTTTAAAGAAAAAGTATACATGACCAGTTGAGATTGGTCAATTGAAGTTCAAGCATTTGAATTAGGTCGATCGCTATAGGTATTTTTGTCATTTTTAATTTGATAAATGTGCTGGGAGTGTCACTAGAATATTATGAGTTTATTTTTGCAGGAAATTTCAATTTATGGAGTACCATGAATTAGAATTTTCCTTTTGAAACTATAAACTGTGGAGGGGAGTTCCATATGAAATATGATAAAAATAAATGATGAAGTGATTCTTCCTCAGGGATTAAGGGCTCACATAAGTGTATTCTTAATGTTTCAATGGTAGTTTTTAGAAATAGATCATGTTTTAACGTCTTATGTGCCACATTATTTGAGTGATGACTAGAAGAATATTGGGTGTTTTGAAAAACAAACTGACTATTCAAGAAGATATTCCATACCCATGTAGGTTGGGAATGTTTCATTATTACCCAATGTTTCTTGAGGATGATAAGTTTTAAGGTGGGGAGACTGTAAGGTCGCATCTTTTTGTACCAGTTGAATTTTGAAAATAATTTTAAATTTTAATGTAGTGTATGGGAAAACCCTTAAATTAATCTTTAAAATGAAAATATTATCATTATAACACTTTAAAGAGTTTTTCAGATGTAGTTTATGGACTAAGTGGTGTCTCATACGTTTTTATGAGTTTTGAGAGCATCAGGCTCTGAAAGCTAGATTTTTTAAAGAATAAAACATGGAGGGAAATTTTCGTAAAACTGTGCATCCCCTTAGAAGAAACCATGCATCTATATAATGAGTGTCTCATGGTTTGTTAAACTGTGTATGGTGGGGTGCATTACTGTGCAAGATCGTTATATTTTAATGCAGAGGTTAACATCAGTGATTTTTCATGGTTTTTCTAACCATGTGCATATCCCATGTAGGGTTTGGAGTTGGAAAGTGCCAAGGGCATAGTTGGTGCATGGTTTTCTTGACCGTACGATCAAACCATGTGGGGTGTAGCTCTTGTACAATGAGACTATCATGGTTGGTGCATGGTTTACCAAACTGTTTGTCCTAACCATACACCTCTTTAAAGTGGGGAAAATGTTTATTCATCCCTTCTCCCTTTTAAAGGTTTACCCCACTCTTCCTTCTCTATTCATGCCCAACAGATCCCCTGCATGCCTAGATCTTTCTCCCACAACCATGGGTAGGTTTCCTCCATTTCCTATCTGAATAAAGTACAATCAGATGCATTGGAAGCAACATGTTATATATAAGACTCAACATTCTTCATTTATTAATTTATCATGCCATTTTTGGTGTTATATTTATGTAAGCTAATTCTCCCCATTTTAAGGGTGGTTTTATAATCTTCTTATTTCTCCTTTTCTAGATCAAATCAAATATCTATATTAAATAAGTGGAACTTCTTAAGAATTTGGTAGCTAGTCTTAGGATTTTCTATAAAATTATTGGTGTTTATCTATTACGTTGTTGTGTCATGCATCGTGTTGGCCCATAGAAGACTGTTGACCACCCTCTCTAGTATTAATGGTTTTAATAATCACGAATCATGTAAAATCCAATTAATCATATATAATCATTTCAATCATGTTTATTAAAGTTTCAATATGTGTAATTATGATTATCTATGATCACATACTATTTTAACACATTCTTATAATATTTATTTTGTGAGAAGTACAAGATGATGTATTTTCTAAGCATGACAGTCTGACACCGATAGAAGAGATGAGACACTGAACATTCAATTGAGCCACCGACAGTGAAAAAAGACATTTTGATAGATGAGTCACCAACAACTCAATTGACATACCAATATAAGGACCCACTGATGCATGATTTTACCGATGCAATGTAACACCCCAATCTTCCACAGTACGCTTCTCATTTAATAATATAGTAGTGTGTGTTGTACGAGACTTGGAGTTCTAACACACACTACAACCAATCAAACTAGCCGTTATGAATAGTAATACCAACTTTTTGAAATTTTATACATTTTATCTTTCAAAATGGACTTCATTTTTTGGATTCAGAATATCAAAATTATCTTAGGGTGAATTTTTGATACTTTTCTGATAACTTTCATATTTTTATGAATAATGAAAAATACTAAATTTTAATTAAAAACAAATTTTTTAATCGAAATAATTAATAGTGATAAATTATGAATTTGAGTGGTTTTGAAGTATATTTACAATATATTTTTACCATTTAATCAAATTTTGGTCATTGGACATAATTTCACATTTAAACGGGACATAAACAAGTGTCAATCTTTTGATAGTTATTGTTTCTTTAAAACACACTTTTTGTTTCAACATCGGTAATTAATTTAAAATTAATTTCTGCCACTTCTATGTTTTGAATTTGAAAAAATGGATTAAATATTTGGAATCATTATTCCCAAATTGTTTAAATAGGTAAGTTTTATTTTTAGACATTTTGAATAATTACTTCGGTAAATATTTTATTTACCATGGTTAAAGGGTAAATCCGGAAAATAAGGGTAAAAAAATAATATTATAATAATAATAAAGTACCCTAAAACATGTCCTAACCCTATTGGTTGATACATGTCTGACCATGAACATCTTTGGGTCGATTTTGGGACCCCATGGATCCACTTGTAAGTGATAATTACACTTTATATTAATTAAGATAAAATAAATACAAAATGACATAAACATGTATCTTTTAGAAAAACAATTTTTATATAGAGTTATAAATGTTATATTTTTGACTATAAATATTCATTATAAATATAAAAACATTTAATACATAATGGTATTTTATTTATAGATTTTAGAAATTGAATAATAAAATTTATTTATGACACAATGATGATGCAGTATTTTCCTTATTAATGAATGAATCAAATAATCTGTATTATAAATGTTAAAATAAATATAATTTGAACGTTTTGATGACATCCAAAAAATTTATTTGTTAATATGACATGTTATTATTTCTTAAATTAATATGTTTAGAATTAATAATGTTGTTAAGACTTTAAAAAAATCAATTATTAAATAGTGTCAAAATTGACATAATGACGTTTTTTAAACAAATATTATATTATTAATTGATATTATATTCCTAAAAATTTAAGGTTCTTCCAAAGGATTTATATAATTATAGGTGTATTATTAATGGACCCCTTGGGGGTCTCTTGGAAGTTTATAGTAAGTTTATTGACTATATAATACAAAAATACAAAGAGACATGGTAAATGTCAAACTATTTAACTAAGAGTTAAATCAAAAAGATAAAGTTAATATAGTGACCCAAACCTGTCTAAAACCAATTGTTTGCGTGTTTTTTGACCTATCCCCACCTTAACCATTAAATAATTTTCTTTTGAGCCATTAGAAACTGAATATTAATTTATTATAAAATAATATTTCTAGCTTTTCCAAAGGTTCCCCTCACCCCTCTTATAAAAGGGAACTCCGCCTTCTCTCAAATTCATACCTTAAAAGCCTTTTGGATCAGCCAAACCCTGCCCAAATATTCTCTATAATTCCCTAAATTAATCTTAGAGGCTTTATTTTGACCATAAAGCTAACCTATGGTTCCCTTTTAATCAAATCAAAAAGAAGAACCCGAAGAAGAGGTAATGTTTTAACCACCCTCTTTCAAGTTCCTTTCTTCTTCCACTTATTCTTTATTTGTTATTTACATTCTAAAATAACAACCCTAGTATATTCTATATATTTTGATGTTATTATAAATATTACACAACTATATTCATTTTTCTATCCATCTTACGAATGATAATGTCACCATGTGTGCCTACGTAGGGCTTACCGTCTCCACGTCGTGGTGTAATTTGTTATTCAACACTATGTTATTTGGATGGATATAATGATGACTAATATGTATATAAATAATTAAAATAACATGATAATGTCTCTGTAAAATTAATATACCATCCAATTCCACACCTTTAAAGAAATGTTATTGTCGCCCGTGCGTACGTACAGATTACCGTCTCAACGACGCGATGAGATTCATTTCCACATTCACCATTCAAAGACGATTATAAAAATATATATTACTAATAGATTTGTAATATATGACATAATAATGCTACTTGATATACATATAAATATATGAACTTACTTATATTTTATTCCCTTAGTTCCGTTCAGTACGTTATGAAAACAGAAACAACGTTTATGCGTACGTACGGACTAACGTCTCTATAAACGGTGTTTTCCATTTCACATATATATCTATTATACATAATTATATTCTAAATATATATGATATATAAATCATTTTTTATATTCTTGAATTATTTAAAATATGATCTAAGTGGTACAATCAAGAGTAACAAGTTAAAACACGTACGATAAAGAAAGTGATTATTACCCGAAATGTTAATTTAACATGGAAATTATTATTAAATGGGTAGTAAAAAGTCATAAATTAATAATGTATGATATCATAAATATCAATATGGTTCTGGTATAATTTAATAACATACTATGTTCTTCATACAGAAGGTTAAACGTACCCTCGACTAAAAGAAAGTGCAAGGTAAGGGGTTTTCATCTCACTCCTTATTCCTGTGAGATTTGTGCCATAATACCACTATTACCTTTTCTGTGGTGTATGTACTTCCCATAATTGTATTCTTTGTGTAATACACTTTAATTTATATGTATTTACATATTCATTTCATGATACCTCTTTCATGGGGTGTATGTTTCATAAGATACCAAGTTGGTAAGGGTTAATTTCACAATCTCTTTGTTATCCGAGGTTATTTTTATGTAAGTATCTAATGGGACATATTTATTATCCATGTCCATGTTTCATGAAATAGTTTTCAAAGGGATTAATTTAAGGAACTTTTTACAAAAACATCATTTGAAATGTTTTAAATCTTTATTCTTCTAAATCTTTCTCATTAATGTCCATGTCTTCAAAATGGGTTTTAAGGATTTATTTATATGTAGAATATTGTTTTTAAAATGTTAATTCCTTTCAAAAGTTTCGAAGTGGTGTGGGAAACTCTGATTCAAAAATGTCTTTAAATGTCTTTCTTTATAAATTGTGTTACTTTTAAATGTTTTCATGTAAAAGTGATATTTCTCTCAAAGAGTTTTAGAAATCATTTTCATCTATGTCAACATCCTTTGATGGATGTTAAACTTGTTTGAAGATGATTTATTATGATACAAATATTCCATATTGTATTGAAGGTTTTGTGATATGTTTGACTATTGATGTGTTATTTATATAAAATTCATGGCTTAGGGATAAAGTATTGACATTTCATATGCTATTTTTAATACGAATGTTTATGTTATGTTTAAACCTTTTCATATGAGGAATGAATTGGACTTAGTAAGTGATGGGTGGAACCTTCTATAGCTCCTCGATGAATCGGTAGGTCTCATGAGACAAACTAGTGTCTTGGAACAAGGCCTTGACAAAATTGTATTTTTAGTCTTGGCACAAGGAATTAACTATGTGGTTATGATAGCCTGACATTATGCATTCCATCATTATGAAAGTGGTTAGTGACATTGCATGTGATTATTCGACTAGTAGAATATCCATTTTAATAAGTAAATGGAATAACTTCATTTTATTTATGCCATATTATGTTGATTTTTATGTTTAAAAGGCTTCTGTTTTAGTTATACATTGCCTTAAAGGTTTATTCTTATTTATGAAAGTTTCTGCTGTATTGTTATCCTTATTGAGCATCTGAGCTCACCCCTTTTTATGTTTTATTTTTTAAAGGATTACAGGAAGTGTATTATGATTGATATGAATGGTTAAGCCAAGGGATAATGGCATTCATGAAAGATTATTTATGTTGTTTTGTATGTTAAGAAATGTAATGCAACATTCTTGTATGTAATCTATTTTCCAAGAATGCAAAACTAATCGGTCCTTCGGGACTTGATTACTTGTAATCATGCCAATGTATTAAAATAATGCACCGAATCTGGGTAACTATGGTTGGGGCGTTACCGTTGGTATTAGAATTAGTTTAGAAATAACCTTGGAAGCTAGATTTAGATAAACTTTGATTAGAGCACATAGACCTAAGATAGACTTTGAGGATTAGTATAGAAAAAATTCCTAGAATTTTTGTAATGTAGAGATTTTGTGAGTTTTCCAAGAAAATACATCCCTGTATGGATATGATCATGTAGAGGTGGCTCTGGCACAGATGTACCTCGGGGTAAAACCCGAAAACACCGCTTTGAACTAGACTCGAACGGGAACTGGTGCACGACAAGGGGGCTTACTGCAGTATTGGTTACGACACTCCCGAGGGATATTCTTGGGATAATTCTCATTTTCCTTACTAATCATTATAAAGGGTTTATGAGTAAATACTTACTCAATGAAAAAATCTTTATGATTATGGATTATATCCATAAACCATTCAATTTATGTTAGGTATTTTACAAGTTTGGAATTATTCATTGCACTTCATAAACTAACCTAGTTTATCGTATTGTATTGAAATGGCACCCAGTAGAAGGAATGTGAACTCCAGCAATACGTATGATCCAATGAATAGGAAGGATTATATATTTCATGGTATTAAGACAACATTTAGAAGGAAAATATTCTCCCATGTATTCTTAACATATGAAGAAATAGTATCATGTGTTAATAATATAAGTAAAAAATTCTCTAAGTCCTATGGCTTTGAAGGGAATAAAGAGAAGAAAAGGATGGAAGAGAGAAAGATGGATAAAGGGAAGAGGGAAAAAAAGAATTTTCCCATGTGTGATAACTGTTGGAAGAAACACCCGGGAACTTGCCTGAAGGGAATGGGAGGTTTTTATAGGTGTAGATAAAATGGACACCACTTACGTGACTGCAAGGGTAAGAAAAAGGTTTCAAATGTACAATGCTTCATCTGCATGGAGTTGGGACATTACGCGAACCAATGTAAAAATCATCAGAGTATGCCCCAAATGATGATATTGTATAATAATCAAGTTATGATACTACCACAGATGAAGAGGAATTATTAGAGTTCTTATGTTGTTATTAGAGAATTATGTAATTTGAGTGTCATATCCATAATGTACTGGTTATAATAATTGTGGAGTATATAAGGATTGTATTGTAGTACTATTTAATTAAGGACTTGAGATTGTGTGGAACCAAGAAAAGTGACTCAATAGCAGGTTATTTTTTTGGAAAATATATGGTTGAGAGAAAGATAAACCATAATATGGTTCTGATACCGAGGTAGTGATTTTGGAATAATACATGATTCATTCGGATAAATTATATTGGTTATTCGTGATGACCATGAAACTGATTAATTATTTGTAGATTCCATCATTGTTGGAGTTTACAACATTTTTTGATAGAAGGTGTGTATCTAGTATTCTAAAAGGAATAAGGGATCATGAATGTAATCAATAAGGTTTTATGGTAATTCAGGATGTTTTAGTGTTTTAAAATAATACATGATGAAGGTGTTCCAATGTTATTAAGTGGAAAAAGTATCTTCATTGTGTTTACCTTCCTTATAAATTTTGGACTGTGAATTTGGAAAGAAGTATTTTGGATAATTCTAGTTTGAGATTATTTTTGGACTGCCATAAAATGACAACCCAGAGGTTGGGCAGCAACCCGTCGCGTCCAGAAAGGCCGCGAGACTTGAACCCACAACTAAAGGGCGACAAGGGTGTATCACCTACCACTGGCCCACGAGATGTCCTGAATTTAATAATGTATACTTTTTTAAAAAATTCTGGTAGATGAATTATAAATTCATTTTTTTTGAACCCTATACGAATATGATAAATAGAATATTATTTTTAAGTTCTATTATCTTTTAGAGTGAAAAATGAGTCTGTGGTAGAAATTAGTTAAAGGATGGGACTCTACTTGTCAAGTATATATTTTTCTTCTTATCTTATTCTATGAAGAAATTAATTCTTATACTTTAGAGAAGGGATCTTAAAACCAAAAATGTGTTATTCTAATACCATATGTTTTGTTGAACCAATGGTAATTTAAATCATCATAGATTGATGAATTTAAGGCCCTCAATTTTACAATTGTTTGTGATTAATGACCTCAATCACTACCTATAAATATTTACGTTTTTCCTCCAATTATATGTCTCTAATTTCCACCAATGTTCTTCTAATCAAGATCATTATTTGGTGGTGACCCTTTCATTTCCATTTTCCTCTTATGAGACTAAATGTTATTAACCTAATTTCCGATGTGGGTTTTCCCAAAGGAATTTTCTATTTTCAACCTTTTATTTTTGAAAAATAATTTCAAATTGTGAGGACACAATTTATTGAAGGAGGGGAGAATGTAACACCCCAATATTCCATGGTACGCTTCTCTTTTAATAATACAGTAGCCTGTGTTGTACGCAACTTCGAGTTCTAACACACACCACAACCAATCAAACAAGCCATTATGAATAGTAATACCAACTTTTTGAAATTTTATACATTTTATATTTCAAAATGGACTTCAGTTTTGGATTCAGAATATCAAAATTATCTTAGGGTGAATTTTTTGTAATAGTCTGATAACTTTCATATTTTGATGAAAAGTGAAAATTACTAAATTTTAATTAAAAACAACTTTTTTATTTGAAATAATTAATAGTGATAAATTATTAATCTGAGTGGTTTTAAAGTATATTTATAATATATTATTACCATTTAATCCAATTTTGGTCATTGGATGTAATTTCACATTTAAACCAGACATAAACAAGTGTTAATCTTTTGATAGTTATTATTTCTTAAAAACACGCTTTTTGTTTAGACATTGGAAATTAATTGTAAATTAATTTCTTCCACTTCGGTGTTTTGAATTTTAAAAAACGGATTACATATTTCAAATCAGGATGCCCAAATTTTGTAAATAGGTAACTTTTATTTTTAGACATTTTGAATAATTACTTCGGTAAATATTTTATTTACCATGGTTGAAGAATAAATCCGGTAAATAAGGGTAAACAATAATATTATAATAATAACAAATTACCCTAAAACATGTCATAACCCTATTGGTTGATTAATTTCAGACCATGGTCATATTTGGGTCGATTTTGGGACCCCATGGATCCACTTGTAAGTGATAATGACACTTTATATTAATTAAGTTAAAGTAAATACAAAAATGACAAAAGCATACATCTTTTAGAAAAACAATTTTTACATAGGGTTATATATGTTATATTTTCAACTATAAATATTAATTATAAATATAAAAAGATTTCTTACATAATGGTATTTTATTTATAGTTTTTAGATATTGAATAATTAAATTTATTTATGACACAATAATGATAAAGTATTTTCCTTATTAATATAATAATCAAATAATTAGTATTATAAATGTTAAAATAAATATAATTTGAATGTTTTGATGACATAAAAAAATTTATTGGTTAATATGACATTTTATGATTGCTTAAATGAATTTGGTTATAATTAATAAAGTTTTTTAGAATTTAGAAAAAATCAATTATTAAATAGTGTCAAAATTGACATAAAGAAGTTTTTAAAACAAATATTATATTATTAATTGATGTTATATTCGTAAAAATCTAAGGTTTTGCAAAAGTACTTATATAATGATAGGTGTATTATTAATGGACCACTTAGGGGTATGTTGGAAGTTTATAGTAAGTTTATTGACTATATAATATAAAAATACAAAGAGACATGGTAAATGTCAAACTATTTAACTAAGAGTTAAATCAAAATTTTAAATTTTATATAGTGACCCAAAACTATCTAAAACCTATTGGTTTTTTGGTTTTCGATCTATAACCACCTTAAAATTTAAATAATCCTCTTTGGAGACATTAAAAACTAAATATAAATTTATTATAAAATAATATTTCTCGCTTTTCCAAAGATTCCCCTCACCCCTCTTATAAAAGGGCACCCCCTTCTCTCAAATTCATACCTTTGAAGCCTTTTGTCTCGGGCAACCCCTACCCAAATATTCT
Organism: Viscum album; assembly: GCA_963277665.1. Taxonomy (NCBI): domain Eukaryota; kingdom Viridiplantae; phylum Streptophyta; class Magnoliopsida; order Santalales; family Viscaceae; genus Viscum; species Viscum album. Next base: position 1,784,558,914 of record OY728157.1, read on the forward strand.
GTCAACTTCCCTCAATTAAACCTATAGGCCTTAGTTTGATCAGAAATCCAACCTAAGGAGCCCTTTTGGTCAAATTAAAAGGAAGAACCCGAAGAAGAGGTTTTGTTTTCACCACCCTCTTTCAAGTTCCTTTCTTCTTCCACTTCTTATTTATTATTTATTTCCATTATAAAATAATAAAACCAGTATATTATATATAATGTGATGTTATTATATACATTACACAACTATATTAATTATTCTACCCATCTTATGAATGATAATGTCACCATGGATGTGTACGTACGGCTTACCGTCTCCAGGTCGTGGTGTAATTTGTTATTCAACACTATGTTATTTGGATGGATATAATGATGAGTAATATCTATATATATAATGAAAATAACATGATAATGTATCTATAAAATTAATATACCATACAACTCCACACCTTTGACGAAATAATATTGTCGCTCGTGCATACGTACGGATTACCGACTCCACGACGTGATGAGATTCATTTCCACATTCACCATTCATCGACAATTATAAAAATATATATTACTAATATTTTTGTAATATATGAAAAAATAATTCTACTATATATATATATATATGTACATACATATATTTTATTCACTTAGTTCCGATCAATACGTTATGAAAATGGAAACAGCGTTTATGCGTACGTACGGACTACCGTCTCCATAAATAGTTTTTTCCATTTCACATATATATCTATTATACATAATTATATTATAAATATATATGATATATAAATCATGTTTTATATTCTGGAATTATTTAAATCATGATCTATGTGAAAAAATCATGAGTAACAAGTTAAAACATGTACGATAAAGAAAGCGATTATTAACCGAAATGTTAATTTAACATGGATATTATTATTAAATGTGTAGTAAATAGTCAACAATGAATAATGTATGATATCATAAATATTTATATGGTTCTGTTATAATTTAATAACATACTATCGTCTTCATACAAGAGGTTAAACGTACCCTTGACTAAAGGAAAGTGCAAGGTTGGGGGTTTTCATCTCACTCCTTATTCCCATGAGATTCATGCCATATTGCCAATATTACCTTTTTTATGGTGTATTTACTTCCCATAATTGTATTATTTGTACAATACACTTTAATTTATGTGTATTTACATATTCATTGTATGATACCTCTTTCATGGGGTGTATGTTTCTTAAGTTACCAAATTGGTAAGGGTTAATTTCACAATCTCTTTATTATCCGAAATTGTTTTTACATAAGTATATAATGGGAAATATTTATTATCCATGTCCATGTTTCATGAAAGAGTTTTAAAAGGTATTATTTTAAGGCACTTTTTACAAAAACATCATTTCAAATGTTTTAAATATTTATTCTTCTAAATCTTTCTCATTAATTTCCATGTCTTCAAAATGGTTTTTACGGATTAATTTATTTGGACATGAATGTTTTTATAATGTTAATTCCTTTCGAAAGTTTAAAAGTGGTATGATAAAATTTCATTCAAAAATTTATTTAAATGTATTCCATTCTAAATTGTGCGACTATTAAATGTTTTCATGAAAAAGAGATATTTCTCTCAAAGATTTTTACAAATAATTTTCATCTATGTCAACATCCTTTGATGGATTTTAAACTTGTTTGAAGATGATTTATTATGATACAAATCTTCCATATTGTATTGAAGGTTTTGTGATAGGTTTGACTATGGATGTGTCATTTATATACAATTCATTGTTTAAGGATAAAGTATTGACATTTCATATGCTAGTTTTAATATAAATTTTTATGTTATGTTTAAACCTTTTCATTTGATGAATAAATTGGACTTAGTAAGTGATGGGTGGAGCCCGCTATAGCTCCTCGATGCATAGGTAGGTCTCATGAGACAAACTAGTGTGTTGGAATAAGGCCTTGAAAAAATATTATTTGTAGTCTTGGCACAAGGCCTTAACTTTGTGGTAATGATAGTCTGGCATTATGCATTCCATCATTATGAAAGTGGTTAGTGATATTGCATTTGATTATTTCACTAGTATAATATCAATGTGAATAAGTAAATGGAATTACTTCAATTTAGTTTTTCCATATTATGCTGAAGTTCAAGTTTAAAAGGATTTTATTTTAGTTATACATTTCCTTAAATGTTTATGCTTATTTAAGAAATTTTACATTGTATTATTATCCTTACCGAGCATCTGAGCTCACCCCTTTCTATGTTTTATTTTTCCCAGGATTCCAAGAAGTGTATTGTGATTGATATACAGGGTTAATCCAAGGGATAATGGCATTCGTGAAGGATTATTTATGTTGTTTTGTATGTTAAGAAGTGTAATGTAACATTCATGTATGTAATCTATTTTCCAAGACTGCTAAACTGATCGGTCCTTTGGGACTTGATTCCTTGTAATCATGACAATGTATTAAAATAATGCACTGAATCTGGGTAACTAGGATTGGGGCATTACATGCAAGGACTCACCGGAAGTTAAAATGATTCACCAACACAATGAGTCACCGATACCGATATAAGGGTGCACTGATGGAATGATTCACAAACAGAAGGAGATACCAATAGAGGACTTGCTAATAGACTATTTAAAATTTATTTTATTTAATATTACTTATAAATGACATATTTTTATTTTTTTAATGCGAATGATTAATTTAATTCTTTTTTCAGAAATCTTAAATGAGGATGTTATAAGTACGAGGTTCAACAACTACCTCAAAACATGCAGATTTTTGGGATGCTAGAATGTGTATATACAAAGAAGAGGTCATGAAAGGAATAATACCCAAAAACAAAAAAAGGGGACACACATACACAAAATAGAAGACCCACATGAGCAACATATAGAAAGGGAGAACACTCGAGGAATTATTCATTCCTTCTTTTTGAGAACCAGATAGCTATTGTTCACCAATGATCCAACATCTCTACAACATTTAACTGAACCTATGAAAGAATAACATCTCATCTTTTTTGAAAAATATTACACAGTGCTTCACGATACTCTATTTTAGTGTATTCTTCTAAAAGAGGACTATAGATTCAACCCTGATACATCAAAGAGTACAAATCTGAACTGAATAACACTTAGAGCCTTCTAAACCCTAACTAATCATTATTTCTCTTTAGTGTATCTTCTATTACACTTTTGAGTAGTGTTTGAATCTATCTGTAAAACACACATGGTCTCCTGCACTGAAATGAAAGATACTAGATATTCTCACTTAACTATCTTTTTTACACTTTTTTATCCCATGTATAACTATGGAAGAGGTCCTGTGTGACTTAATTGTATTTTGTTCCCATGTAGAACTACGGTAGAGGTATTTTGACCTAGATAGTCTATGTAATATTTTGTGAACCCTGATCCATGGTGTGGATCAAAACCTTTATCTATATAGATTTCTTGGTGGAAGGTGATCAACAAGTGGTGAGGACTAAGACTCATCTTGACACTAAACCACTTGTTTTATATCCACTGTATTTTCAAATTTAGTTTTCTCTGTAATTTGTTTTCAAAAAACTGAATTTCCCTTTGATAGTTAGTCTTGGATAGTGTTTATAACTATTTTGGATTATTATATTAGTTTCAAAAGTTGTATCAATATCTCATATTATTACAACTAAGAAATAATTAATCTTTTGAGAAATTATTTGAATAGTCATACTATTATAAATTCACTACTTTGATTAACTATCCTATTAAATTTTAAATTGGGGGAATCTTTTAAATAATTTTTTTAACCGAAACTTTTATAGGCACTCAATTCATCCCCATATTAAGAGTCCTACTACGACCAACACATCGGATTTTCCAATTGAGGCTTGTTAAATGAAATTTTCCTTAAATTAAATTAATATGCATGACCTATATAATTCATGGGACATGTTTATTTCATAAAGGAGGTTATAGACCATGAACTTAACCCCCTATTGGGTGTGTTTCTAAATTTAATAAAACCTCCATGGGTGGCCCCTGAAATTGATTCACTTATTAAGGTGTGTGTTTTTACCCCATTTTTTGGGATGTTAAATGATATTATCTACATGTAAATTGAATCAAATAAAATATTTAATAGAAGACCATGTCCATATGCATGCGATATATTCCCTTCTTACTTAGTCTTGAGATGGTGTTCAGGAACAAAATTCCCAGTTAAGATGAATGAGTGGATTCATGGGGGGTCTAGGACCTTTAATCCAATTCTTTGTTTTGAGCCACCTTCTGTGGTGATTTAATTTTATATTTAAATGTGATGGTCAATTAAATTAAATGTGAACTAAAATGTTATGGTTATACTTTGGGCCCATAATCATTAATTTTTACATGTCAGGATAGATACATGGTTTCTAGCTCATAATTTCATGAATGAAATCAAAAATATTATTTATTTAAATGAATTATAAATTAAATTATTATTACACAATTGATAATTGGACTCACTGAGTGGACTACAATGGAAATAATCTGAGGTAAGATCATTATGTATTCTTCGAGTGGTACTTGGAATGTTTATGTAGACTACTAAGGATGGACTAAGAGTAAAGATCATTATATATCCCACAAGTGACACTTGTGATCACTTTGTTTACAAAAAATTATGGACTCAGATGGATGTGAATTTATACCACACCTAGAGTGATAATAGGGTTCATATGAGGAATTCCTCGGATGTAATTATAAGGTGATCGGTTTAGGTTATGGTTGGAGAGATACCTGGGTTTCGAATTAGGAATGCCAAGGATGTTATTAGGTTGCCTTTGAGTTAGGTAATTAATTAACAACATGATGCGACTTCCAACCCAAGGAACATGTTTGTATTTGATTATAGACTTATATTTTATGGCAACCTTATTATATGTATCATGTGGTCCCCTGTTATACATGATTATTACATGCATGTAGACTATAATTTTATATTGAGAACACATGATATTATCCCTCTATGGATGCATTAGGTACTAAACCTTGATTCCAAAATGATAAATTTATATTTATGAAATATATTTTCTTAAAAATTTATATATATACATTATTGAAGGCGTATAGGGACATTATGGATTAGTGCGAAGTAGGTATATCTGGAAAGGTGTCTTCAAGGGACCTGAGCCCAAAATGTTATTATTTATTGGTTACCACTTCATTTTGACATAATTGTACACTAAACGTTTTACATACACAGATTGGATAACATTAGACACGATTTATTATGGCATATTGGGTATATATCACACCATGTTCAGACCACCATTACACTGGAGAACCCGAAAATACCTCATTAATATAGGTTCTGGTTCATAATTCACGCTTATGCAGTTATGATTGTATATGGGAACTTAATCGCACATGATTGGGATAGATATATAGAAGTTCATAGAGATGTCCCTTGGTATTATATATTTTCCATGTATATTGTTATTGTGTACCTCATATATGTCTTTTGTCAGAAATTTTAGTATAATCGTGGACGATTACTCTTGTTTTATTATTGTTAGTTATGATTATCTTTTCACTAAATTTATTTATATTACTTTTTCTATATTTATTACTAATTAGCATGGTATAGTCTCCCCATTGTGACTTCTTTAGACTATAATTTCTAGTCTCCAGCCTATAAGATACAAGGAGGTGTGCTTTAGGACATGTAGCCCACTGGCTTGGGGAATCATTTTATTGGCTCTTGGGTCGGTATGTTACATCATGCTACTGTATGATGTGTATCTTCCTAGTAGATTCCTACATAAAAATGGTTATGGATGTGAATATGAAATTTATGAGAATCTGTGTCATCACTCTACCCTAGTATCATAGGTTTTTTCTCATAATTGGATGGTTTTGATTAAATAACAATTTCTTATTTATCTATTCATTGTAACACTTGTACATCATTAATTATACTTATTAGTACAGTTTTATTTTAAAGTTATGATTTTAAATTATGATAACTTAATGGTAATTTTTTCACTAAAAAATGTTACTTTTATATTTATAGTTTAAACTAGTGGGTATGGGATAATTTTCTAAAGTTTAGACATAGATATGTGGCGTAATCCTACTAGGAATGTTTAATCAGACCCTACATACACACTTCGTGTGCATGTATGCTTGGTCTTTTTGATACAAGGAATGGTTGTACCTACTTTGAGATTTTGGTTTTTTTCATGGTTTTAGAATGTAGGAGGTGATAGGATGACATACAGAGACAAGTAGAATGGACATTTCTCATTGGTTATATATTATTAGACTAATCTGGTATCGGCCTCATCAACCATCCATTTTCTATTCATATTTTTATTATATAATTATAGTTTATAGTGGTTATGTATAAAATGATTTTTTTATAGTATTATTTGATATTCATTATTCATTTTTTTCTTTTTTATATGTAATTTTTTTATTTACTATACATGACATCTACTATTTAAGGAATTATCATGTCAAGTTCTCGAAAATATTCTTTTATTTTTTTTATAATTTATGTGGCTAAAACCATTCCCAAAAAATTTTAATTGATTCCCTTTGAAATTTTATACATCCTTTGGTGATTGGGAATAGATCATGGTCCTTACAGTATATCAGATTAGGTACCATGTCAAGGTATCTCATGTTTCATCATTACACTCTTCTCATTTCATAAGCTAATAATATACTAAAAATTTCAATAGTTGGGAATTTTCTAATGTTATGATCTTCCAAATTATTCATCAAAGAGAATTTTCATATTTTTCATGAAAATATTTGATCAACCAATATTTTTACAATATTCTTCTATCATACTCACAATAATGTATAATCTTATAAATAACCCATCAATTGATTCCTCTTCCATCATCCGTACATCTTAAAATTGAGATCAAAAAAGGCATAACATTGAATATTTTACTTTATTAAATCCTAAATAGATAGTATAATTTTTTTCATATATATTTTGTTGTTTTACGACCCATGAATTGTGTTAAATAATTTCCAAAAAACTACATTATAAATAATTTATTTCTCATACATCATACTAAGTGTTTTTTCTACCAGTTTGACATATAGGAGAAGCAACGTTTGACAACGTGAGACCATTAAAAACATGGTCAATCATATCAATATGAATAGAAAGAATATAAAAAATCATATTCTCCATCAATATATAAATTTTTTTGTCCTCATGTTTCAGAGTTCCATTTTTATTGATAAAATTATAATTCTCCATAATATAAAATCAATAGAATATATCTTTGAGAGTGAACCAAATATCTTATACCATTATTGATACCCATTTAATAAGGATCGAGGACCACAAGGATGGAGTGTGAATTAGTGATCATTAAATAATTATTTTTTGAAATATATTTTTCATTCATCATTGACTAATAAAAAATAACATTTCTCTCAAAACTCATTTATATATAATCCTAACAACCATAAGTAAATAAAAAATATTTTCACAATGTAAACTTCTTGATTTGAGTACCTATTCCTTTGGGTATTTTGGTCTATATCACATTTCACACAACTAGTCCTTTATTATCAATATCAACCCAAGGATGGGAAAGTAGATAACCATGAACCCTTACGAACCATGCCCTCATGATGAAAAATATAACCCCACACTTTTATAATTTTTAATATGATATTAGTTGATGAAAAACTGGTACAAGCTAATGGTGCATAGGAAATTATTGGTTTGTAACAGGTCTTCTCTGATAAATAGGTCATCCTCTCCTTCAATCCTATAATTCTTTCTGACTAAATAACTACATATTCTTTTCTTCTCAATCATGAAACTTGTGATATTTATTCTCTATATTTTTCTATAAAAATATTCACACTCTAGTTACACAAACAACTTCTTCCATTAAATTCTCCTCATTCACTTATCTCATCCATGATAAACTATTTTATTGAGAATTAATTCAGGTAATGTAACTATTGATTTAATTTATCATAACTTATCCATATAAGCTCTCTATAATTTATGATGTTTATTGGATCATTAGAATGTTCAAATGAATTAACAAGAATAAAAATAAATTAATTTATTGAAGTCTTAAATTATACAGGCATTGATTGGAAATATTGAAATATTGATTTTTTTAGCTCCAACACACACTTATGTGGTCGTCAAGAAAACCTTATTCATTACTACGCACAATTCTACTCACTATTAAACAACACTTTTAAACCAACATTCTCACTTACATCACATTTTGAAGTTTCATTTCTAACTTACAAAAAAAATCATTATGTAAAGCAACCCATATGTAGTGGTTGACTAATTTTTACAAAAACATTATTTTATAGATATCTGACCTATAAAAAAATTCAATAGATTCTCACCTATAAAGGATTCATTACTGCATATTAATACTTTAAAAAATAAATCCTTACAACATCACCAACACAAAACATAACTTATTCACTATTTCTTCACTTTTTAGTGCCTCTTTAATCCAACTTAAAATATTATCATCAGTTCAAAAATCCATTTGGACATATACATCATGTTCATCAATCTCTTGATCAAATATATCATTAAATAAAAATATTAATTATTGTGTGAAAGAAAGATACAACCAATATTTTCCTTTACTCATATAACCATCAACCATCCTCAATTTCAACAATCTCCATAATGTTATGATAAACTCATAAAACATCCCTACATAGTATTAAAATATAGAGAGATTTAAAAGTTACATTAAAATTGAAATCTAATGTGTGAATTTATCTACATGACCATAGGTCTAAACAAAACTATGTTCAACATTGTTCCTAAAGCTGGTACATATCCAACAGAGAAAACACAAGCTACAGAGAAAATGAAAAATGAAATAGATAGATGATAAATATAAACTAGAGGATAAATATAGAGTTAGAATATAATTAAATGATACTAGTCTTAAGATTAACTTATCTAGGTCCATTACTCCTCTTCAGTCTAATAAATATCCATTATAGAATAAAACAACCAAAAAAATGAAAAGAAAATAGACCATACATAATCCCCATAAAGTTGGTTTGTAAATGTTATTTATTATTAGCTTAATGAAATAAAAATCACCTAATACCCATGTAATCACTCAATGAATATTTTAGAAATGTGATTTATAATGGTATTGTATCCGAAAGTGACATTTTTTTCTATAAGTGATATTAAAGGAAGTGGTAGTCAACCTTAATATGCTTGGTAAATTCATATAATGCCACCTTGGTAGAAATATTCATGGAAGCTCAGTTAGTACACCATATACTAACAATATTCTTCGGAGGAGTTTGAAAAGTGAATTAATATCATCACTGGAATGATATCCAAACTAGGAAATTTATCTTGAGAAAACATTATGATTTTTTATACCAGGAAATTAAATTACCACTAAAAATACCTCATTACTAGAAGTGGATCTTTAGGTAGATAAAAAACTTATATGGTCCTCATCATTAAATGTCACTATATACATGTATATGGGATAAAAAAATAGAATACTTTAATCTTTCTCCATATTAATGTGTATGAAAATTAAAAGAACAAAATACAATAGTGATTTCAATGAGTGTTACATGAATATACTAAAGTTGTTAATGGCTCATGCAATATGAGGATGAGTCATTGTATGGTAATTATGTATCCCAAAAAAACCTGATATCTTTATCTGAAAGTTAATAAGGTTAGGAAAATCATGATTATTTTTTCCCTAATCTGGAGTGGAGTGTCAACATTATTTATCCAAGAAAATAAATTCTTCAATAATATATTTGACATATATTTATGTTAGGAAGTAAATATCTCTATTTTCATGCAAGAAACATTTATGAAAAAGTAATATTTTAGTGGGATAAAGTCCATGATATGAAACTTTTGGTGAATATAGTATTTTATTTGAATGGTTTCATAAGATTCACTACCTATGATAATGATATGAACAAAATAAAAATAAAGAGGATACTATAAGAGTATGTGTGATGATATAAGATGGAGTGGTCTTTAATGCTTAGAAAAATCCAAAACAGAGTGACCGTCATACAAAATCTATCAAACTAGGCCCATTGGGACTTCTTAATCCCATAAATAGAGTAGAAAAGTCTAAATACTTTTTATCTATACCCTAAATAAATTAAAACAAGAGGTTGAAAAACATAAAACATGATTCCATGGAAACCATGTAGTAAGGCGTTATTTTCATCTAGATGAGGAATTCTATAATGAAGGGAAGTTTCAAGTGAGATATATATGTGAATATAGGTTTTTTTCTATAAGAGAGCAGTAAAAATATTAAACTCCATATTTTTATAATAATATTTGGAAATATGGTGATCATTAAGGTGATAAAGAGTACCTTCAGAATTTTTATGCACCATATACATCTATTCCCATCTAATAAAATATTTTTATTTTAGAATAGGTAACCTATCTTATGTTTTATTATCATCTAAAGCCAAATATTTACACTATATTACTTCTATGAAACCAAAATGATATTTTGCCTTGGAAACCATGTCAAGAATAAAATTCCACCATTATAGTTAAGATGAGAGTTTTTGTTTCTATAGAATTGTATTTTTAGTAAATTGTACATATAGGATGAGACTCATAGTAATCTATACATTTTATCAATGTAGTGGGAAAATAATTTGTGGGTGTTACATGAGAGGTGGGAGAAGATAGATTAATGGAATATTCCATCGATGTAGGGAAAATATTTGAATAATAATCAAAATAGACATTATTAAATCAAGGTTCATACTATATAGGAACAAATGGTGGAGGTTGGATGGTGGTAACAGGAAGAAAATCAAGGTTACTATTTTATAAGGAAGATGTTGGAGGTGAGTAAAATATAGAATACACAACAAATGAGGAATCAATAGAGATGACAAAAAAATGTATGTTAATAAGGAAACATATGTATCCTCATTGGGTAAAATAATTCCCCATAAATATATTGCTGAGGATGGGGAGAAAATTTATAAATATTTATTTAATGGTACATGGGTAAAAAAATTCTAGGGACACAAAGAGGGAGAGGATGGGAGGATGTGAAAGAAACAAAACCTGAAAGGTACTCTCCCACTTTTCCCTTTTAGAACCCCTAAAAATTTTGAGTTTTCCAAATATCATCAATATATATCACCGTTGGAAAAAATAATTTTTATAAAAATCTTGAACTCATGTTTCCCTATATCCAATAGCTAGAAGAGGAGACATTTCCTTAATTTGGAATGCACTCTAAAAAAATATATTTCAAATCCTATCATGTTTCAAATCCTCTTATTAAATATCAATTTAATATATCCATCTAAGGTGGGATCATGTGCCTTTTTAATATAATAATATGAAATACTTCCTCAAAACACTATTTAACTCTCAAAGCTAATGAAAATAACCTTCAACTTTATTAAATTTATTTAAAATACTAATGTGAATGATATTAAATATCTACATAGTTTTTATCCATATTTAAGGCCTTATAACCAATATACACATTCATCATCTACGTATACACAACTAAACACAAATATTCCCATGTGAAGGGTTTATCAACCTACAGTTACATAACATTATTCTATGTAAGACCTTAATCCTACAACCCATTCACAAGGAACTAGAATATCTTCACTTGAGTACCCATGATCATACTTATATATAACTTCTACGTCTTTCAAAGGAAACTAAATTTAAATTAGTATGAAAAAAAAGCCATCATATGTCAAACTTCATCAATTCAACGAAATCACGAAGTAAAATAGATAACCTCATGGTCTTTAGAAAATCACCACTTAAACTTATTGAATTAATTTCCTATATATTATTATACATATGGGTAATAAATATGATAAATTTATTCAATTTATTCAAGATACCCCTATAATTATTCATAATTTTAACTTGAATACTTAGATTGTGGCCTATAATTATTTGGGTTTTATCATTCAAAACCCATAGAGTGTTAATTTTTTTCTCACAAACCATCAAATATAATCTTATTATTCTTGAAATTTTCAATTACAAAACTATATAATTGTTTCTACAACTATATTAAATGCGCCATTATAGTTCATTAAGCTCACCTATTGTAAAAAACACCCAAAAAAATTCTAAAAACAAACCCAAAATTTTTATCATAACATTAGAAACGTATTAAAAAATCATCAATGATATTATTTGTAACAAATCCAATAAGAGTCTCAATTGTGCTATATTCAAATTTTATTTATGACATAACTCCTATAAATATGATTATCAATACTATTTAATTATATAATAAATATTGATAATCTTTGGACCCTATATCCACTTATTTTAGAATTATATTCAACACCAATGATCACTCATCACTATCATAGACTACCACCAATTTGATCATGATTTGTTGTATTTTAGTATTTCTTGTTAGACCAATGATTTGTGTTAGTTTCTTTTCAGTGTATTTGTCCATTAATCTTACACACTATAAAAAGTTTCCATTAGCCTTTTCATATTAATATATTATATATAAATAATATTTAACAAATAAATTTATTAACAAATGGGTTATTAAAAATAAATATACCCCTTACTGATATTAATGTTATTATCATGTATTTTAATTCTTTCCTTTATAAGGATTTTACACAGAATTAAAAGTATGACTAACACATCAAACTATTGAAATCTATATAACACACTAGGATTGTAGTATTTATTGATTTTATCATGTCCTATTAAGAAACTATGAGGTTTGGGTTGATTTTAGTATGTTCCAAAGGGGTTTATAGGTTTTTACAGATTATTTAATGCTGAATGTTTATGGAATGGTTATGAGAAAACATATGATAATCCCATGTAACTGTGAAAAAAACAATGGGGCCTCATGGAATACCCATGGTCGTGACATATTTTAGGTTATCCTTATGAGAACTATGTTTGTGTGATGAAAATTTAGGTAGTGGTATCCATTAGGTTAGAACATGGTTTGAAAAAACTATAAAAAAAATCATGCATCCTAGGTTATATAAGTTAAAAATCACATGGTTGGTTCATGAGGTCATGAATAGTGTATCCAAAAAAAGTTTGACTTAATGAATACTTGATACTTAGATAGTAACATGATTTTTCCATTGAAACACTAATTTATTCTCGTTTTCCTTTATCTCTTGAACTTGAGGTCACCCTTTTGTGATTTTTGTGATCATATTCATTCTAGAGATCCATCTCTTATAATAATGGAGAATTTGGCCATAGGAACAATGGTAAGACACATTTCTCTCCATATACCATCTCTCATCTCATTATTCTGTATGAGAAACCCAGTTTTAGGATTTTCCATTTTTTAATCTTGTTATTAGGGTGTGTTTTGGTATGGATTTTTTTGTGAACCATCATTGGAGGTTTGTATGAGCTTAAATATATAATTCTATTTTGTAGTATCATCTTTGATACCTTTTTGAGATAGGTGGATTCTCTCTTTCTCCAGTTATATAAATAAATCAATGGTATATTTAAAAAATTAAATTCATTCATTTATGTGTACTAACTAATTTGAGAAATCATTTATGAGTGTTCTCTTGGTGTAAAATGGGTTTTCACAAAATTCATGGGTGAAACCCAAAATGTGTTTTCCAAAATTCTTATTTGGTGTTTTATTTTAAAAAATACTAATATTGGTATGTTATAAAAATATATATGTGGTGTATTTAGTGTCATATTGTGTGTTCACTCATGGGTTTTATGAAATGTATATTTGTAAAATTGACTAGGGAAAGGTAAATTTTGAATAATTTTATGATGGAATTGGTGTTAACTCATGTGAATTAATGATGTATTTAGATGTGGAATTGCTTAGATAAATTGTAATTCAAGTTTTATTTATGTGGGAAAATGGTTTATACCATCATGTAATGGATTCGGTCATGGGGGATGAGTTTATACTCATGTTTTTGGGCCATTTAGTTAGTCCCTCATTTATAGGGGAAATGTTGAATTAGTGGAATGGATCAAAGAACGAAGGGATTAGTACATTGCATGGGTGGGTGATTCATGGAATGGTTGTGTGATTTATAATTTTGTTTTCCTTGTGAAAATAATGGATTTAAGATGGTTGTTTTTTTCTGAGTTATTTATGTGGATTACTTTGGCCTTGTTTATTTTTATTATTCTTCCAAATAATTTTATATTAAATTTAAGATAACTTGTTTTTGATTAAGTTGTCTGTGTGAAAAGTATCAGGGGTTTTCCTACTTGGTTTATAAACTTTCCACTACATATGTATCTTGGTAAATATGTAGACATTGATCAATGTGATTTATGTATGAGGAATCCATCATACATTATTGGATATGTGTCTTGATTCTAATTATTTGGGTGATGCAGCAAGGATTTTAGAGGAAGCAGTCATGTGAAGTGGAGGAGAGTTCCATTTTCAGAACTTTTCCTTTCCTTTTTTTTCATCATATATAGGGATGCTATTGGTTTTTGTCATTGTATACCTCTCATGTTATGATATTGGATTTTTTATCTTGTATCATATTTATTTGTTCTTAGAGATATTAACATGTATGCTATTTTGTATGCAGGGGTAAATCATATCACATAAATATGTCAAATTCTGTTAATTAATTGCCAACCATCAGTGTCCAAGGGATGCACTTAAGGTTAGTGTTATGTCAATCTTATCCAAGGTGATGTGTTGGGGCTGGGATAATAAAAATGGTATCAATTCTATATATCCCATTAGTTTGGATAATAGACATAGAGATATGATATGTTAGGACATGAAGTTGTAGGATATTAAAATGTATAACTAACCTATTTATATTGAACATCAAGTTACCATTGTATTTGGGGTATGAAAATTCTTTTTGAACACTTATAGGTGTGTGTTTACTTCATCATGATATGTTTAAAATATATGAGTTAGGTACCATGCATTAATAAAGAGATTTTCCACCAGGATTCCATCATTCAAATGATATTTTATTCTTTATTATTTTGTAAATTTTTGACATGATAACCTTGAATGAAAATTGCTTTTTTTATTATAGGAAAAAATGGTGGTTACAAAGAACCACCCTTCCAAGAGCCTTAAAGGAGGTCGGAAGTGATGTAAACCAAGGGAATCCCCTTGAAAAAAAGACACACACTCCAAGGGAAGGGATCCTAAGTTATTATAAAGAATCATCCCATCCTTCTGACTTCCAACCAATGAAAGCGCATCAGCCACAAAGTTAGCCTCGCTCCAACAGTGATTAATAGTCTGCCTAAGATCAGTTGCCATCTCACATCTTCGGATCACATACACCATGTCTTAGGCCGGTTCATAAACACCACACAATGATCTGACCTAGACATCAGAATCAAATTTCACCAAATCCACAAGAAAACCATCCCTCCAAAAAACTGTGATTCCTATGAGAAGCGCCCTATCCTCTACACCCAAAGAGATTTTAGGACCAAAGAATGCACTAAAATCCAGCATCATTGAACCATAAGAAAAAAAAGGACCCCACCGCCCCTCATGACCCGATTAATCAGAGATCCATCCAAATTAATTTTAACCCCTCAAAGTGGAAGAAACCATATGATCCATCGGCCTACCTGTCCGCCAGGCATGAGTGATTTCAATGAACCACAAGAACCCAAAAACTGATGGCCCCCTTTCAACAAAGAGACCAATTAGAAGATGAGTGCTTTTAACCAGATCCACAGAAAACAGAGAGATCTCCAGTCGCCCAACCGAGACAGATTCTGTGTATCCAAAATAACCCAAGAAATAAAGGAGAGAATAACACACCTCACCTTGCCTTCCATAGTCCTTCTTCCCAATCCTTGAAACCAAGCCACTAGAAAGTCTTGGAAGGAGATATAATCATGAAATAATCGCGGGAGGGGAGTGAAGTGCGACCAAGGGAACACCACCCATTCACTTGTAAAAAAATGATGTAGCGCATACTCATTATGAGGATTCATGCAGCAAAAATAGCATGAAGCCAAATGCGCACCCATCCTCTGGATGTTATCCTCTATTGGAAATTCTCTATTTTTGATGAGCCAAACTAGAAGATTCATTTTGATGGGGATTTCCTTGCACCAGATCTTCAAAACCCATTTGTCTAGCAGTGGCTCCCCCTGAGACAACCTCCTATAATCCCAGCCAGAGAACTTACCCGAACTCGAGCCAATGAAGCAGCATCTTTCCACCTTCAAGTTCATGATACTCTCTTCACAAAGCTTTTACTTCTCTTGTTGAGAACTTCTTGAAGTAGTGATAGGTGTTTTCTTGCTTCTTTAAAGGAAATGTCTGAGATTGGACACCCAGGGAATAACAGACACTCACCTGACCAATTATTTTCCTAGAAACTAATGTCACCTTTGCCAATGATCCACCATGTTGAACCCTGAAGCACTTCCATATACAAGAACATGTGCCTTTCTAGGTTAGTGAACAGTGTCTTATAAAAACCTGCGACCACCTAATGCTCCACATAGCGGGCTCTGAAGAAGAATTTTCAAAGAGAATCCCCATCAATAATGTCCCATGCAAGCCTTTCTTTCATGCCCTTGATTTTATCATTAATATCACATAACCCAACTCCACCCTCCTCAACTGGTATCTCTAGATGGGACCAAGAAACCCAATGTCCATGACCTGTGTGATTGGAATCCCAAATAAATGCATTAAGAACCCTCTCCATCTGTGTAATGGTTCCTTTTGGAGATTTAAGGACTGAGAATATGTTTATAGGGTTAGAAGATAACACACTGTTAATCAAAGTCACCCTTCCTCCAAATGATAACAACTTGTTCTTACAGTTAAAAATCTTCCCCATCTCCAGATTAATATCATCATCAAATACAGACTTTTTTATGTTTTCAAATTAAAGTGGAACACCAAGATATAGGATAGAAAGTTATTGCTTTGAGCAACCCAGGATATCCAAAACAGTTCTACATCAATTACATGGGCTCTTATTAGAGATAAAAACATGGATCTTCATGGAATTAATGAATTTTCCACTCAAGCGCCCATGCACGGAAAAAATCTCCATGAGACCCCTCAATTATCATTGATTTCCATTAGTGAAGATCAAAATATCGTCAGCGAAAATCAACTGAGACACTCTTTCCCTGCCATTCCTACTGAGATAAGGAGCCAACATTCCACTCTCCATTCCACTTTGAAGATTCCTTGATAAGGCTTTTTGTGCCAAGATAAAAAGTATTGGATAAATTGGATCACCTTGCGTTACATTGTGGACCAATTTAAAGAAGCCAAAACATTTTTCATTGAGAGAGATAGTAATCCATGGAGAAGAATAGCACCTACAACAAAGATCACAAAACTATTCGTGAAATCCAAAGCGTCTCATCACACGAATCAGAAAACTCCACTCCACTTTGTCATAATCCTTGTTCATATCAACTTGAAAAATGAAATTTGAGCCAACTGCTTTCTTATTAAGATCATAAACCAGTTCAATTGCAATTTACACCACCCCTTGAATGTTACAACCTTTGAAAACCCCATGTTGCACCATAGACACCAACCGTGGAATGATCCGGTTCAACCTACCTGCAATCAAGCTCGGCAGTATTTTATAACACATGTTACATAGGAAAATGGGTCTATTATGGTTTATATTAGTGGGATATTTAACCTTTGAAATCAACACCACCCTGGATGCAACAACCCCCTCATTTAGAGAACCACCTTGAAAATATTGGTTTATACTGACTATGATTAGATTAAAATAATGCAAAAAATTTGAGTTATTATTTTCTTGGTTAATTTGATGATATGATAAAGGAAAAACATGTTATTATTATTCCATGATTTTAAAATAATTGGTGAAGTATGTATATTAAAATGAGCAACAAAAAAATTAAAATAATTACTCTATTAAATATAAAAGCATGTCATTGTGTTTACTGTGTTTTTAGAATCATAGTAATATTAGTTAACTAGTCACAAGATCATGCATAAATATATAGAAATAAATATATAGTTGTTTAATTTTTTCATAAATATATCATGATTGATTGGTAAAAATATTGTCTAAAAAATATTTTGGTTTGGAGAATGATGACCAGAAATATGGTAGTAGAGAATGTGTCATAAATTAATGTTTTATTTCTAATAAAAAATAATTTAACATGATTATGATTTTTAGAACATTATGTAACTTGTATTTTTATCAGACTGATTTAGTGATCATGAATTGATACCAAATGTTTTAACTCTTACACTAATATGATAAGATATGTGCATATTTTTATAGGTATTTATTGTCCATGTTAATCTAATTTGTTTGATGAGGGAATTTTTTTTGTTGATAATGATGTACTAAAATTACACAATTGCATTAGAAATTATTATTTTCATAATAGTTTTGTTGATTTGGATGTGGTTTTTTTAAAAGGATTTTTTAGGATGTTCTATAAATGGAATTTTGGAATTTTAGTTCAAGGAATGATTTAAAGGGTTCTCATTAAATGAGCCTTAAGGAAAAGAAATTATGAAAGAAAAACATAGAATTGTTTTACATTTTTAGAGTTACATATGATTTCAAAAAATTGTGTGATGTTTTTAATTGAGGTATAGAAACCATTCAATAAAATTATATAATTTATAGTAGTGTGTTTTTGGTTTCCATTTATGGATGTTTCATATGTATTTTTTTTTAATCATTATTCTTATTGGGTTATAAACATGATACACAGAAGACGAAAATTGTGTTTTCATGTGGAAATGAGGCCTCTTATGAAAAGAAACAATACACCTAACGAGAAATGGGATGTTATGGGATTTACATTGGTCACCGTGCTTAATTACCATTTTCATGGTCCCATTTTGTGAGACCTCACAATGTTGGAGATGGATATATCTAATATATCATTTTGAATGGATTTGGTTGAAATATTTCAATTATTATATTAAAAAACACTATGTGAGTCAGTTTTGTATCTCCTAATTGAGTTTTTCATCTTTTAGATTTGGAATGTGATATGAATATAAGAATATTATGGTAGTTTATGAAAGTGGTTGGAACCATATCTTACTAGTTGAAAATGTTCACATTGGTGGTTAATGATGCAACTAGAAGAAGATATACTCCTAACATAGTATATCAATAACTTGATGTTCTCCATAACACCTATGTGGACTACCACCTAAAAGTGAATATGAATTTTCAATTGAACTAATCATAAGAATGGGTAATATATTAATTCCATCAGATATCAAGGAACAAGATGAACTACTTGAACAGAAGGTTCAGTTTGAGGAGTTGGAAGGAAAGGTCCTTATTATAATGATTACATTTCTTAGGGATAAACCAATTTTATTTTAAAAAATGTAATATGGTAATCTTAGAACTTATTTTTAATATCATAGACCAAATCAATTCAAAATATAGAATTGAGGTGATTTTTAAATTGATTCTTTATTTATCAAGTAAGGGGGCCCAAGAAACACTCTAAATTATACCATGTTTGGGATACCAATACCTCCCATTCAATAATATGTTTATTCCAAATAAGATATTTTAAAGGAACTATAGGCACTATAAATGCTTATCAATCCCCTTTTATCTTAGAAATGTTCTATTTTTCTTCAAGTAATTGATAAATTGTATCTTTTATAGGCATGTAGATTACCCTTATTTGAATGAGTTGGTGGTTATTTTTGGTAATTTTTTTAAAAAAATAATATGATAAAATCCAAATAATATGTGTAATCAAAAAGATTCACTTGGGTTGAACATACCAAGATGTAGTCATGATACTCCTATTAGTGACTCTAATTTTAGTTTAATTTGAATAGGTCAAAGAACTATATAAGTTATTCAATGATGTTTTTACCATTAAATCAACCTTAATTAAAGGTAGATCTTTGATGGATGGATAAAGGTTGTTAATTCTCCAAAGAATATTTAGGATCCAATTATGGTTCCTCCATTATACTTGAATAGTTACTTTAGATCTATCATGACTTAAGTGGGTTTTCCATCTAGATATTGGAAAATATATAAGGTAATTAATGACCACTTAGGTGGTTGATTATAATACAAAAAATGGAACAAAATGGACCAATGTGTCATACCTGTTAAAAATTTAATTCCAAATATCAATTACCAATGGGAATGTTACTAAAATTACATGTTACTATAATGAAGTGAGACTAAATTTTTCATGGATTTTATCATCCAATCACTTAATATTATTTTCAAAAATGATTCCATTTGAGTGATTATGGGATGAATCACAAACTCAGCACACTTCATTCCAATTAGAAGACTAATTCTGTTCAATATTTAGAATATTTATATATATAAGAAGTCATGATTCCATATAATATACTTGTTTATCTATATCAAACAAAAACACTAGATTTCTTTTACATTTGAAAGCTATTTCATTAACCCTTAAGATCTTAGTTAACAATGACCATGATATACCATTATCA
Organism: Viscum album; assembly: GCA_963277665.1. NCBI lineage: Eukaryota > Viridiplantae > Streptophyta > Magnoliopsida > Santalales > Viscaceae > Viscum > Viscum album. The sequence continues at coordinate 1,784,579,362 of OY728157.1, forward strand.
ACAATCGGTTACTTGGAGTGATAATTATCCCTATAGAATAGTCTAAGGGATTGAGTGATGAAATTTAGTGTCTTATAGGAGTACCATTTACCTTTAGCAGAGTTTTCAAATAACAATAATCATCAAGAATCAATTTTTATAACCCCGTTATCTTTAGAGGTGAGAAATCATGTATTTTTATAGGTATTTCCATGATTTGGGAAACATTACTTTTTTAAACAATGGATGTTATGACCTTAATAGACTATGCACCCAGATATTTTTGAGAACATAAGTGAGGTTTTCTTGTGGATAACATTACCTCCCTGATTCAGTACAAAACATGTTTCTTTCACATATCTTAGAAACATAAGTGTGATTTTGGCCTTGTTCACTAGATTACTTGGGATCACATTACCCTCAATAATTATGTAAAATTTTTTCACACCATAATTCAAATTTTAAATATGTAAGACAAGACCTTTTGAAGAAATAACATCTCATTTATGTGGGTAATATGGAAGTATTATTAAGTGAATAAAGATACCCAAGTGTGATAAAAAAAATTCAAGATAAATAACCTAAAATTTTTTCTAGAAGCAACAAATTTACAGATTTCCTAGGAAATAAATCTCAATATTATGGAGACTTTAAAACCCCATTTTTATAGTAAATACTTAATTTATCATGTTTTAATAATATATTAAGAGGCTAGTCTTTGTTTTTATAATTTATGGAGGGTTTTTTATGGTTTTTTTTTATATTAAATGGACCATGATTGGTGCATGATCAAGGGAAACTATGAATGATTCCTAGGTAACCGCGCATGAATAAATTGTGGTCTCACTAATTTTTAGGGTTTACATGTAGTTTTTTGAAACCATTTTCCAAACATGTGACCATGGTGCTTTTTTAGAAGTTAAATTCACACAATTGTATCATAGTTTAACACACCTTATAGTCGGATGGTGCATCCTGATTTATGTATGGTAACACCCACATGATTAATTCATATTTTATTAAAACATGCATCCATATCATGATAAACATTAAAAATGTATGAAAATTGTATTTGATACCTATTTTTAAAAAACACTCATTTCTTATGTCTTGATATAGATCTCAAACTTGAAGTCTTCATAGGGTGATTTTGGTGATTCTATGTAGTCTAGATCTCTCTCTTTTCAAATCTTATGGGATTTTTGCCCAAGGTTCAAAGGTATGACACTATTATCTCATAATAATCTCAAATATTTTAATTTTCATTATTACAATCCCTATTATAGGTATTTCATTCTTTTATATTGTGGTTGGGGAGTTTTTTTGTTGATTTTGTTCTGAACCATTTTAGGAGGGCTATAAAAGTTGGGATCTATGAGGGAAAGGAGTTGTTTCCTCTTGGTAACCATGTTTGAGGTAAGTTTCAATTCTCTCTATCTCTATCTATCCACTTATTTCAATAACATCATGGTTTTTCTATAACAACCTAAGATTTTATAATATATTTCTCTTTAAATATTTATAAGTGTTTGATGTCATTATTTACACACAACACCATGCCTAAAACAAACCACAATATACTATAATATAGTCATTAAATTGAATGTTATGAATAGTATTAACCACATAATAATATGTGTGTGTGTGTGTGTGATTTACTTAATTAAAATTTATTCATTAATTCATAATTACTCAATTCATAGTAGGGTCATTTTATGCTTCAAATATATGTTTTCTTTGAAAATAATTTTTATTTCCTTTTATAGAATATTATAACTAGGTATAGCCACAATTAGAAATTATAATGGATATATTTTTTTAAATTAGTATATAAAAATTAACATAGGATGAATTTTTTGGATTTTTCAGACATGATTAACTTTTAGTGAATAGATGGAAATGCTAATTTTTATGGAAAACTGTATTTTTTTAAGAAGAATTTGAAAAGGATAATTTTATTTTAAAATGATTTAAATATAAAATTAGTTCATTCATATTGGTAATTATCCAATTAATATATTTAAAATCATTTATATAATTTATTCAAGTATAAAAACATTGTATACTTTATAAGATATTTTTTTCGAGAAAACCCCTTTTTATTACGTATTATAATGTTCAATTAAATTATGACACTTCATTGGATTGAATTTGATAAAATGGATTATATATTAGGAATAATAATGATTAATATATTTTAATTGTTTCAACTTAATTTTTGTCATTAAGAATAGTTACAATGGTAAATATTTATCCCCTTAGTATGGTGCACGCTTGCACGTCGTTGGTCATGGGTGACAAAATAAAATTTATAACCTACTAACTACTTAGGACAGTGAAAGGATATGGTCGAACCACAGAGAGGCCAAAAGTTATGCTTAGTGATCTAAAAGAGAAAAAAACAAAAAAAAAACACAGGAAAAAAATTAAAAATAAATCAGATGGTGGTACTGGAGTGAAGTGAGTAAAACTCACTGTGTGAGGAAGTGATAAGGAATTGGTGAGTGTACGAAATCACATAATACATCAAGAAATATTGTGGTGAAAAAAACTAATATATGAGTAGGGGAAATTCCAGTGGCCAATTTTGATATTGCTTAGTGATAAAAAAAATTATTGATTTTTGTATTGGTAATAAATTATATAATTTCCTCAGATTGTGGTAAATATGTTCATTTATGAAATATTTGGTATTAGATCATTCATTTAGAAATTTGATGAAAATCTAGTTTACCCTTAAAAATTATCTGTAGAATTTCGGACATAAATATTTTGATATGTATTATTTGAACCTCAATCTTTTGAATATGTTCCTAACTTAATGGGCTACAACTTTTATTTAGGACAAAGAAGTTAAATCATGAATTGGGTGGGTGAAAATGGGCCATGAAGTCAAAGTTGGGTTGGAATCACTAGAATGATCATCATTTCTGTATTTGGGCCATAACATCTTCATTCAATCTTAGATTAGGCCCAATTTTTTATAAGATCTCTAGATGTTTTTTTTGACAAATCATTCTGCTAGAAGAAGAGCGGATTCGCGCATTTTGTTGGTAAAATGGGCGGTGCAAGTTGGATTAAAATATTTGGAGGAATTTCCCCATTCACACTTGAAACCACTTTTAATCTAAAATCCCATCCACTATATATATTTTTATTTTTCTAATTTGGAGGGGTTTGGATGTGCCTTAAAGTATTGGGAGAAGAGGTGAAGTGGCTCTTTTCCATTTCAATTAACCATTATAGGAGGGAAGCTTTGAAGCTAGGATCTCCTCCAAAATGATCTTCTCTTCCTATTATTTGTTGTAATGTTTTTGTTCTTTCAATAAACATCCTATTTTATCATCCTATTCGGGATGGAATTCTTGAGTAGAAGCATGATTGGGATATACCCATTATAAACCGTTGTAAATTTAATTCTCTTCTATGATGATTACACCACCCATGGAAAAGTTGTTTTCTTAGTGATCGATCTATATTCTACCCTCTTCATTTAATTATTTTTAATCAATGCACTACTATAATTTACCTAATATGATCTATTAATTGATTTTTCAAGATAAATTATACTAAGACAACAATTAAACAATTGACACAAAAACACGCGAGGTTGAGGTATTGTGTATATTGTGAGAGTGCGATCTTAATCGGTAATACAAGACCACACGGGATAAATTTGTAGAGTTCAAATAATATCTCTAAACTCAATTAATCCTCATTTATATAGTGTATATGTGCTATAATTAACCACTAACCATAATATAACCTAATAACATCAATTAAATTAGGGTTCTATGATTGCATTTTCCGAAGCTAGCCTAGGGTTTAAGTAATTTCATTTATGTGGTTAAGTTAACTCTCGTAGGGTTCGAGGGTTAACAAATTAAGGTATTATAATTAAGTGGATGATAATTTAAAATATAATGATAAATAATTAACTAAATAGGTAGAGTTATATCGATTATTCCTTTTAAATAGTTTCTAAAAAACATCTTCTTACTGTGTCCTTTTAATCGAACTTCATTTCAAAAATAAAAATTAAAAAAATGAAACCTTCTTCCATAAAACTTCTTCTAGATTTATAAATGATAAAAAACCCCATACTTTTAATTATTATTATTATTTCCTTTATCTTTATTTTCAAAATACCTTTAATATGTTGTTAAATTAACTTCCTCCTTTGAGAGATGATCTTGGTCAACCACTCTGTTGCACCTAAGTACCCCAAAAACCATTAATCATTTGAGGGTGACCACGACAATGCCTTTCAAATTGAAATTGTTACCAGGGAGGAAATTAATTATTTTAACCAATTTTAGGTATTAATTTTATTTTTCATTTAATTCTTTTCTTCTCCACTATCTTTCTTCTTTCCCCTTTCTCATGTTTTTTTCTCTTACTCTCTTCTTTTATTTTTATCGAAAAAACTGAAACTTGTTTTCTTTTTATTATGGTCCACTTTTTTTCATTGATTTTTTATATTTCATTGATTTATGACACGAAATAATCTGAAATATATCATAGATATTGACCTAGAAATTGAACGTAGCCTTAAGTCTTTAATCAGACATTCTCAGTCTACGGGAAGTTTCAAAATTTAAACAGTAGGAGAATTCCTCCACTCCAAGAACATTGAAATTTAAAACACATCTATTTCAAACCTAAAATAAGAACCTATGGATGAAAACAATAAAAATGAACTTAATAGAACCATTCAATAGTTGGCTACACCTGATATTAATTATCAACCAAATTTCATTGCATACCCAAATATCAAATTGGACTTTGAACTGAAATATGGATTAATTCACCTTCTTCCAAAATTTCATCGATTATATAGTGACGGTACAAAAAAACATTTAAAATAATTCAATGTGTTTTTCTCAATGATTAAACCAAGAATTGTATTTGATCATCAAATAAAACTAAGGGCATTCCCATTTTCACTTGATGGAGCTGCAAAAGACTAGATGTATTATTTAAAACTTAAAGATGTCACATGTTGGGACAATTTGAAACAGCTCTTCTTGTAGAGATTTTTTCCATCATCAAGGACCACTTCCATTCGTAATGATATCTCAGGGATCATGCAAGAACAAGGGGAGTAAATGTATGAGTACTGGGAGCGATTCAAGAAGTTGTGTTTATGCTGCCCACATTACCAAATTAGTGAGAAACTCTTCATCCAATACTTCTATGAAGGAATCACACCTATTTAGAGGATCATGGTGGATGTCGTGGTAGGAGGAACATTGATGTACAAGACACCATTAGCTGCAAGTGCATTGATTGACAAGATGACCCAAAACTCCCAAAAATTTTGAGTTCGAGGTACACCACATGTCAGGGGAGTACATTAGGTAAGTCCATATTCTTTTGAAAGTCATTTGATTGATAACAAGTTGGAAGAATTGAAAAATATGGTGAGAAAGATTTCTTTGGCTCAAAAGAAATCCCAACCCTATCCTTCAGGGCCTTGTGGAATTTTCACTGAGACATGCCACCCAACAGATTGTTGCCCGCAACTACAAGAAACTGAGGATTGAGCAGTAGTATTCCCTGGGGGACCATATCAACAACAACAACAAAAATATCCCCAAAAGAAGTATGATTCCTTTTCCCCAGAATACAACCAAGGGTTGAAGGATCAATCAGACATGAGGTATGAATCTGGACAACAATAAAGGCCCCTTTTCAACAAAACTTCTAGCAGCCTCAACCTTACCAGTAGGGTTTCCAAAAACCACTAAAGAGGATTGAATACCAAGAATTAACAAGCTGACAATAATGGAATTCCACATATAAGGTAGATTCTAATGCTGATGACCTTTTGAATAAAATTGTTCTTTATTAACAGAATGTGTTGGAGAGACAAGGTTCAGTGCGGAGGGAGTTGAAGACACAAATGAGCTAGATTTCCACTGCCCTCCATGGACTGGTAAGTAAAAAATATGAAAATATTCCTTCCCAAACTACTCCAAATACCAAAGGGAATTTTAGTTCAATCACATTTTGAAGTGGGATTAAAATGAATGATACATCCGTACCTACCATTCCACCAGGATTCACCTCAACTACGGAGAATACCCATTCAAAACCAGCTGATGAGCATCCCAAAGAGAAAGATAAAGGTAAGAAAACAATTAATGATGTTACTCCTAAACTACTTCCCTTTCCAAAAAGGGTTGTAAAAACCAAGAATATTGATGAAGAGGCGATTCAAAAAGAATTTTTGGATACATTCAAGCATGTGGAGATCAACATCCCTCTACTTGAAGCCATCAATCAAATCCAAAGGGATGAGATATTTTTAAAATAACTTTGTACTAATCAAAGAGGGATCAAAGGAAATGAGAGGATCAATATTTTAAGGAATGTGCCAGCACTCATTACACCAAATCTAGCAATTCCAACAAAGTGTAAGGATCCATGGACATTCACCATCCCATGCACCATAGGGGAGTTGCACTTATTTGGTGCACTTTGTGATTCAAGATCTTCCATAAATGTTATGCCTCAATATTCAATCTCTTATTTTTAGGGTGGTGAGTTGAATCTGAAAAGAGTAGTGGTGTAGTTGGAAAATAGAGCTACAACATATCCAGTGGGAGTCCTTGAGGATGTACTTTTCCAGGTAAGAGACATGATATTTCAAACATATTTCTACATTCTTAAAATGGAGGAAGATCAGGTAAGTTCACGTGCTCCTAGTATATTAGGTAGGCCCTTCCTTAAACCTGAAAAAAAATCATAAATTTCTTTGAGGGTACACATTACATGGAGTTTGGAGATCAAGTTTTGATATTTAATTTTCTGGACTCCATGAAGTACCTATCAGAGGACTATTGTGCCTTTGTTATCTCCCATTTTGAACAACCAAATAAAACCCCTGTGGAATTTGATTGTCCTATTCTTAGAGATATTATGAGCATTGGTTCTATTATTATGTCTAATAGTACTTCCACACCTATTTCAAATGCACAAGACTCTATTATATTTTATTTTGAAATGGATTCATATTCGGATTTTTCATCATGTGAACTCTGATTATGACATGGCTACTAAGTATGCTGATGGATTTGATGATTTATTCTCATATTTTGATGATTTATATTCTGATAGTGATGCTCTTTGTTCACATATTTCAGTTCCTTCAATGTCTCCATCCACACACAACCCCCTACACTAGAACTCAAGCCATTACCACAAAATCTCAAATACTCATACTTATTGAGTGGTGAGAAATTACCTGTTATAATTGATAAAAATCCCCCTTTTGAACATGAAGAAAAACTTTTGAATCTTTTGAGGGAGAACATCAGGGAAATCGGGTGGACCTTGGCTGGCATATTAGGTATTATCCCCTCCATTTGCATGCATAGGATTTTTTTGGAGGATAGGGCTAAACTTATTAGGAATCCATAAAGGAGACCCAATCCAACACTTTTGGAGGTTGTTAAAAAAGAGGTTGAAAAATCAATTGAGGACGGTATAATCTATCCCGTTTTAGATTCTATGTGGGTAAGTCCTATTCAGGTTGCACCTAAGAAAAGTGGTGTTATAGTTGTTAAAAATGAGAAATATGAGTTATTTCTAATGAGGGTGCAAAACAGTTGGTGTGTGTCTATTGATTATGGGAAACTAAATCAATCCACTCACAAGGACCATTTCCCCTCCGATTTATTGATCAAATGCTCGAGATATTAGATAGGAAGACACGTTATTGTTTCTTAGATGGATTTTCTAGATATTTTCAGGTTCCTATTCCCCTGGAGGATCAAGAGAGGACTAAATTCAATTTTCCATTCACTACATTTTCCTACCGAAGGATTCCATTTAGACTTTGCAACACCCTAGGTACCTTTCATAGATGCATGGTGAGTATCTTTTCCGATTTTATTGAGACATGCATGGAGGTATTTATAGATGATTTTACAGTGTATGGGTCTTTATTTGATGATTGTATCTCTAACTTAGAAAAGGTATTTAATTGTTGTACTGGGAAGAATATAGTCTTAGTCATTGAAAAGTGTCTTTTCATGGTAGAGCATGGGATTGGCTTAGAGCATGTAATGTCAAAACATGGGATAGGGGATCATATATATAAGGTAGATATCATTTCATCCTTACCATATCCTTCATGTGTGTGTGATGTTAGTTCTTTCCTAGGGCATGAAATATTTTCTCGGTGCTTCATCAAAGATTTTAGTATGATTTCTCTTCCTATGTCATGATTACTTCAAAAGGATTCTAATTTTTTGTTTGATGATTCTTTCAGCACTTCCTTTGGTGATCTAAATAAGTGTCTGACCGCTCCACCGATCATACAGCCCCTATGGTGGGAGATTCCTTTTGAGATTATGTGTGATGCCTCCAACTTTGCGGTTGGAGATGTCTTATCTCAGAGGGTGGAGGGATGTTCACATGTGATTTCCTATGCATTGAGGAAATTGGATTCAGATCAATCAAAATATACAACCATGGAAAATTAGTTTCTTGCTGTCATATTTTCTTTAGATAAATTTTGTGCATATTTATTGGTATCTACAGTAGTTTTTTTCTAACCATGTATCTCTGAGGGGCCTCTTGAAGAATCTAGACCCAAAGCTGAGATTTATCTGATGGGTTCTCCTTCAAGAATTATATAATGAGATAAAGGAAAATGAGGGGTCAGAAAACCTGGTGGCAGACCATATGAGTAGGATTACTCAAACACTAGAGGATGAAACCTTGGACCATGTAGCACTTAGAGACACTTTCCCCAAATATAATCCTTATTCCATCTCAGGTACCCATCCTTGGTTTGAAGATTTAGTTAACCACCTTGTTTCCTCTGAAATCACTACAAATTTAATGAAACATCAAGTCCAAAAGATAAAGAGTGAGTCTAGATTTTTTGTGTGGGATGATCTCTACTTATGGAACATGCTTAGCGACCATGTTATTAGAAGGTGTGTTCCTGATCATGAGTTTGAGTCTGTTCTATAATTATATCATACACTTGCTTATGGTGGACACTTTGGACCCCAATGGATAGTTAAGAAAGTTTTGGACTCTGGATTGTATTGGCCTAGTATATTCTATGATTCTCATGTGTTTTGTAAGTCGTGCTCATGTTCCCAACACACATGTAATATTTTTAGGAGACATGAGATGCCCCAACAACCCATACTATTCTGTGAGAGTTTTTATGTATGGGGCATCGATTTTATGGGTCCTTTTCCTAGTTCATTTGGGTTTTTTTATTTTTGGTTTCTATTGATTATATGAAAAAATGGGTGGAGGCTAAGGCCACTAGGTCTGATTATTCTCATGTTGTTGTGGAATATATCAAAGCACACATTTTTTAAAGGTTTGGAGTACCGAAGGACATCATCAATGACCAAGGGACACACTTTTTCAATCAGAATTTGGCTTCCTTGCTTCAGAAGTATGGGGTCACACACAAACCATCAACACCATACCACCCCCAAACAAATGGTTAGGCTGAGGTTTCAAATAGGAAGTTCAAACAAATTTTGGGGAATAATGTGAAATCGAATTGGAAGGATTGGATAAAATTCTTGGATGATGAGTTATGGGATTATAGGACAATATACAAGACACCTATCGGTATGTCCCCATTTCAGATTGTTTTTGGGAAAGCATGTCATCTCCCCATTGAATTTGAGCATCTAACTTATTGGGATATAAAGACATCAAACATGGATTTTTTCCAAGATGGAATCCAAAGGAAGCTGAAAATTCAAGAGCTTGAGGAAATTTGATTGTCTTTATACAAGAACTCAAGGCTCTACAAAGATATATCTAATGAATCTCGTGATAGAATGATCCAACAAAGGGAATTTCAAGTTGGAGAGAATGTATTTCTCTATAGGTCATGACTAAAGCAGATTCCCGGTAATTTTCATTCCAGGTGGTTAGGTCCTTATGTTGTGACTAATTTTTTTCCTTATGGTTCAGTGGAGATCACACAAGAGGACACAGGAAAGAGCTTTATAGTTAATGAGAAACTTTTGAAGAAATACATTGAGGGACTTCCTTTTGATGCAGTTGATTTCATCAAACTGGATGACCCCATCATCACTAGAGCATATCAGGATATTCCTAACCCTTTAAATTTTATATTCTTTGTTCTATTTAAATTTATACATTTCATGTGCTTATATTTTCTCATAGGATCACATTTAGGACAATGAAATATTTTAAGATTGGGGTAGGGAACAACATTTTGGGGTAGTATTTAGGACTTTATTTTGTGTGTTTTATGTGTATTTCTTATTAAGTTTTTAGTTAAAATTTTAAAAAATATAAATAAAAAAGAAACAAATATATCATGTAACATTCTCATTTAGAACATATAGAAAATGCATGTTTTCAAAATTCATTGGTATAAATATAAGCATGAGTAAGATTTCATCATCAAGGGTTGAATTTTATAAAAATTGAGGTCGTCGATGATATGAATGGTAGTGTCATTATAAAACCTTTAATATTTTGATATCATTATTTGTGATATTTGTTCATGGTAAATTGTGTTATTTATTTATCCACACATTTTTTCACACAATCATGAATTGTGAGTTTCTCTTACCCAATTGAATGTATATTCATGGTAAGTAATCCTTTTTAGCTTATTACATGGTCTTTACATACCTTCATTTATGTACCAATAATTTCCATCACTGTACCGAATTGACCAATGAATGTGCACCTAATATCTGACTGTTGTACTCCCTCTAAAAAAATTCATAAAAATCCAAAAATCAAAATCAAAATCAATAAATAGTGTAGTAAAGAAATGTACAACAAGTGGGGATATTTAGGTCAAGAGATCATGTTTTGACTTCTGTAAATGCTTAAATGAGTGGGTTTTGGAATTTGATTACAAAGGATGTTGAATAGGTTTGTTTTAATAGAATCAGGTAAAAAGAAAAGTTTTTATTGACCAGAATATACAAGATATAGGGTGGAGAGACAAGATTGGAATGGTTGGAACACACACTCGAGGAGAATTACTGGCATGGTAGACCCATGACTTGTTTCACTGTGATTAGTTTTATGAATATCACTAGATTTTATTTTGACACAATTTATGAGACAATGAATTTAAAATTTTTTGATATTGACTCTCAATGGGATTCTGACTTTGCCTATATTTGCACTGTGGATTGAGATATTTGAATATGCATATCTTGTCACAATTGTTTTTCGAATACATGATATGAGGTTTTTCCCAGGAGTGAAAAAGGGTATGTGTGGAGGAGTTGATAAAACATATATTTATAGAATATTGTATTTATAATAAATGACATAATATTCTAAAATTGTGGTAAATGTGTTCATTTATGGAATATTTGGGATTAGATCATTTATTTGGAAATTTGATGAAAATTATTGTTTAACCCTTTATAATTCACTGTAGCATTTGGAACATATATATTTTGATATGAATTATTTGAACTTAATTTTTTAAAATATGTTCCTGAATTAATGGGATACAACTTTTATTTAGGATATTGGAGCTAAATCATGCATTTGGTTAGTGAAAATGGGCCATGAGGTCAAAGTTGGGCTCGAATCGTCACGATGGACATGGGTTCTATATTTGGGACATGACTTCTTTATAAATTCTTGGATTAGGAAAATCATTTTAGATAATCTCGATAGTTCATTTTCTCAAAAATCATCCTTCTATAAGAAGAGATGATTTACGCGTTTTGGTGGTCAAATGGGAGGTGCAAGTTGGCTTAAAATATTCGGCCGAATTACCCAATTCACACTTGAAACCACTTGTAACCTAACCTCCCTTCCACTCTATAAATTTGTATTTTTCTCATTTAGAGGGGGATTGACGTGCCTTAGAGGATTTGGAGCAGAGGTGAAGTGGTTGTTTTCAATTTCAATTAACCATTAGAGGAGGGCCGCTTTCAATCTAAGATCTCCTCCAAAAGGCTCTTCTCTTCCTCTTCTTTGTTGTAATATTTTTTTTCTTTCAATAAACTTATTGTTTAATATACCTCTTTGGGATGGAATTCTTGAGAAAAAGTGTGACTGAGTTATACCCATTATAAACCATTGCAAATGTAATTCTCTTCTATAATGATTACACCAACCATAGAAGAGTTGTTTTCTTAGTGATCGACCTATCTTCTACCCTCTTCATTTAATTATTTTGAATCAATGAGATACTCTAATTAAATTAATATTATATATTAATTGAGTTTTAAATATAAATGAAACTATGTAAGAAATTAAACAATTGACACAAAAACACATGAGGTCAAGGTATTGTGTAAATTGTGAGAGTGCGATCTTAATCGGTAATACAAGACCACACGGGATAAATTTGTAGAGATCAAATATAATCCCTAAACTAAATTAATACTCATTTTCACAGTGTATATGTGTTCTAATTAACCACTAACCATAATGTATCCTAATAATATCAATTAAAGCAGGGTGTTATGATTTCATGTTTCGAAGCTAGCCTAGGGTTTAAGTAATTTCATCTTTTTGATTAAGTTAACTCCCATAGGGTTCGAGGGTTAACAAATTAGAGGATTATAATAAATTAGATGTTAATTTAAATGATAATGATTAATAATTAAGTGGAGAGGTAGAGTAAAATCTATTACGCCTTTTAAATATTTTCAAAAAAACATCTTTTTATTGTGTCATTTTAATCAAACTTCATTTCAAAAATAAAAATTAAAAAAATACAGTCTTCTTCCTGCAAATTTATTCTAGATTTATAAACGATAAACCACCCCCATAATTTTAATTAGTATTCTTATTTCCTTTTATTTTATTTTAAAAATACCTTTAATGTGTTGGTAAACTTACATACTCCTTTGAGAGATGACCTTGGTCAGCGACTCTGCTGCACATAAGTACCCAAAAAACCATTAATCATTTGAGGGGGCCCATGAAAACTCCTTTCACTTAGCCTCATTCATGCACTGAAGTTTAAGGAATATGGATTTGACTTAAGGTCACTTGCCAGATTTTTCATCTAGTAAGATTGCGATGAAATAACCCTTATAGTCATTCAACTATAAAATTCATTCAATCCAATGGTGATAAAAAGTAAAATGTCACTAGGCTCAAATTGTAAGTTGAGTTCAGTGTGTCTCTATCATTTGAGAATGATTCAATTGTCAATGAATTCCTTGGATTGAAACAGTCTTCATTTAGATTCAAACAAGATTGGTTTTCACTCAACCTTTTTGTTTTGAAAATAAAATCGTCTCACAAACAGTGAGAGATACGATCCAGAAAATAATGCAGTGCGTGAATAAGAGTAAACAAATCTAACCATCCAGCTTACCCTCCCCCCCTAAAAGAGTTTAGTCAGACATAATGGCTGGATTCAGTGAAAACATAGAATTAAAATCAATAATTTTCATGTAGAAATAAGTTATAGAAAAATAGATCATAAGGAAAATAAATATGTCTGTCTCCCTGATTGATCTCCCAAAAGCTATAATTCCTGCTGCTCAATGGCGGATGAGATGTTGGAATGAGTTCGATGTCCCACCCTGAGAATTGAGGTATGAAATGATAATCTACTGCTCTGATGCCTCTAATATGATCCTGATAGATGATGGAAGTTTAAGGATGAGGTCCCTGCAGAGAATTATCGTCTAGTTCTGTTGAATCCCCACTGTGAATGTTGTATGTTCCTCAAATTTAACTCCCCTAGTCTAGATAGATCATCAAAAAATGTCCCCCATCCTACCCTCTGGTGAATTAATGATCTAGTGCCCATGATGAATACTGATTAACTAGTAATCGAAGTCTCTAGAATCTCATTTTAAGTGTTCCTCGACCTCTATGTGGTGCTTTCACAGCTCTACTTCTTCCATATTGGTCACTAGAGCAGTTTCTCCTAACTGAATAATAGGGTGTGCACGCTGAGCCACAACCCTCCCTCTTACAATTCCTAACAGGAAGCAGGTTCCACATGGCATGCTTTTATGAGCACATCACCAGATTTTTAGTGAACTCTCAGTGATTGTACTCTACCTTTTTAAACGAACACCATATTCACCGCAATTTTTCGACGAATAGATTCATGTTATCACCCCCTCAATGATCAGCTCGCCCTGCACTGAACAACAGAAAAACCAAAAAATGTCAAACAAATAAAATGAAACTAAGATTAAAAAACTATATATTAATATTCATACTTAGATTAGTTAACTAAAATACTTATTAATTTATATGTTTTATAATATCTAATATTATTAATACTAATATATGTAAATATAATTATTAAAACTACTTATTATTTATATTTACTTTCCTATTATAATGATATTATTATTATATTATCTCATATTAAACATTGTTATATATATATTATCTGTATTTTATTATATGTATTATATTATATAGATATAAATTTATAATATCATAATTATTATATAAAAGAAATGAAAAGAAACAAATAGATAAAGAGAAAAATAAGAGAGGGGGTAAAGGGGTTTGGTGAAGGGTTGTGGGTTCGGCTTAGAGGGGAGGTGGTGGTGCAACCTGGGGAAGGGAGAACCGTGATGACACAAGGTGAGTCCAGGAGAGGGGATGGGTTTGGAATTGGTGAAGCAGGGTGCGGCGACTTCGGCTATGGGGGAAGATGGTGGTGGCGTAGCCTGGTTCAAGGAGGCATGAATTAGGAAGGGGGTGCAGGTCATGGCGACTGGGGGTTCGAAGAGAGAGGTTGGACCAGTAGTTGTGTGAGGTGAGGCGGTTTTGGTTCTTGCACAAGGAGGTGGAACCAGGAAGGTGGGTAGTGGAAATGGGGGTTCTTGCAGATAGGGGTGAAGGAAGAGGGTTCAGGTGCTATTGGATGGATGGATGCAGTAGTGGTGGTTGCCGGTTCACAGCTGGATTCAGGGAAAAAGGGTGTAGAGTGGCAGTCGACCAAAGGGAATAAGGTAGTGGATGAAGAATCCAAATGTTCCATATCTGGTTTGAATTTGTAAACATTGTTTTTGTATTCTCAATTCTAAACGAATTGTAGGGTTTAAAGTTTTTCCTTGCTTGATCTGTTACTGCGTGTTTTCTTGATGTTGGTGTGATTTCTTGATTTTGAACTGAGTTCGTGATTTTGAACTACTAGTTGGAGTGTCTATGTTTCTTGTGTTTCTACTGGGAATTCACGATGCTATGGTGGTGGTGAGAATGGAAACATAGACTTGTGGCATCATTATCAATATAAGAGGAGAGGAGGGAGGTTTGTTCTATAGATGGAGGTGAGACAATGAAGAAGGGGTGGTGGGAACAGTGAGAGGGTATTATGTGGAACCGTTTGAGAAACAGTGTCACCATGAAGGGTGGTAGAGGAAAAATGAAACAGTGCCACCGTTTGAACAAAAGAGTGTCACTATCAGGTGGTGGACATGGTGGCACCGTGTCATGCGAAACGATGGAAGCTTAATGGGTGGAAACGGTGCCACAGGTCACCTGCAAAACAAATAAAAAATTAAATTAATTAAAACTTTGATAAAACAAAAATTAGGTTAATAAATAAATCAATTGAATAAAAAAAAGAATTAGTAAATAATTAAAAATATATAAAACAAAGATAAATAAAAAATTACTTATGCATTATTTAAAAGAATGAATTTATTTGGATTAAATATTATAAAAAACTAATCTAAAACTAATTAAAACATTTAAAGTAACAAATTAGTCAATTAATTAGTTAAAGAATTAATTAATGAATAAAAATATAAATTGAATAAAATTAAGTTGATAAACTCATTAAATTATTTAAAGAATTATGATTTGAAATGTGTTATTTATTTACAAATTAAAAATAATTAATTAATTAATTAATTGAAAAACTAACTAGAATGAAAAATTATAAAAATAAAACAATAATAAATAAATGTCAAATTCAAAATAATTGATTTAATTTATGATTTATTTAAAATGAAAATAATGAACACTAAAAACACATGATTTATACTAAAACTGATTATTTTACAAATTAAGAGCAAAATCACAACAATTATAAAATATTTAATAAAAAACAACATTTTCGTATAAAAATGTCAACAAAAATAAAAAAAGGATGTGGAAAAGAGTGTTAAAAATGAGCCACATCAAACTCCCCCACACTTGAAACTTCGTTTGTCCTCAAACAAATGCGTGCCTTAGAAATTAAAACAGAATGATTATTTGGGAGTTCCAGTTCAAAAAGTGCATGATTCAACTTTAATAATAGAGGAACATGACCAACCAATGAGTCAGTCTTTTCAAAGGTGTTCAAAAATAGTGTTCGGTCTAGCTTGAAAAACCCACTGTAAATTAACAACATCACAAATTCATACATTGTCAAGTATGTCATTACTCTTATGTGTACTCATTAATTGTCCCACTTCACCCTCCAATTCAAGTTCTAATTCATGGAGTGATGAAAGGTTAGATGAAGTTGAATTCAAAACTTAACCAAGGGCACCTTCCACACTAACTTTCTCCTAGGGTTCAAAAACTAAAGTCCATTAATTTGATCACTTTCTTGATTCAACTGAAATTAATTTTAATGAATTCAATTTATCCCTTCTTCATCTTGGTTCAAAATTCCCCTCACCTTAATGAGTTCATTTTTAACAAGGGCACTTTATTTTAATTTTTTCCCAGCCATATTACATTTGCAGAGCATTGTGCATAGCACTTATTATGATTGAAATTGGCTTAATTTATTAATTGGAATGCACTGAATGTACCTTGTCTCAAATACCCACCATGTGATCCCATTTTCCCATTTTACTACAGTTACAAATGGCTTAATTAATAGTCATTTGTGTTGACTTTCTAAAGTGATTGAATATTATTTAACAAAAATGTGATTCCCCTAGGTTCCATTGATAACATCAAGTTACCCTAATTCATAATCCTCATTCCAAAAACCCTATCCTATATCACTCCCATCCTCAGTTCCTAAATAGAAAGATCCATAATGAAAATGAACAATTACACTCAGCAATCACTCAAACTTAACAGTTTTTGACTAAGTGCCAAACTCAACAACCAGAAAATAGTTATCCACTAAACAAGATAGAATTGATGTACCAGTGAACCTCCAATGGCCATAAAGTGATGAAAGAATTTGAATATTTTTTTTAAAATATTTTTAAAGATATTTGGAAAAAAAATTACCATTTTTCTAAAGTAACTTAGGTTCAAGAAGGGGGAATTTGAAATGACACTAGAATGACCCCTCTCCCCCCACTTGAAACCAATTATTGTCCCCAATGTTGAATTATAAGGTGGAAGATAGTTTAAGTTAAAAACATATGGACATTTCAGCTTAAAAAGGATATGGAGGGAATAAAAATAAGGTTCAAATTTTTTTGATTTTACACATAAATAATAAATATAAAATAAAAACAATAAAACAAAAAGAGAATAACCCAACCTCACCAACCATCACCAGCAACAAGTTCAGTTCTATTCCAACAATTTTCATGCTATGAAGTTTTAAAGAGAAGACAAAATATTTTATCAATGTACTTAAAATAGTTGCATGATTAACAATGATGTGCATCAGTATCTTAATGAAAAGAAAAACAGTGGGTGTAGTAAGTTTCAAAATACAGCTCAAAATACTTTTTCAACTAATTAGATATTATCAAGCTAACTCCCAAGCAAGAAAAAAAGTTCATTTTTTCACAGGTTAGGGGAAGTATCCCACACTTAATTCATAGTAAAGATTAATAAGGTAATTAAAATTGTAGAAGGTAAGAATAACACTTCCCTAAATTAGCAGAGCATTAACACTGACTTCCATAAAAATATCCTCTTCAACAGCACTAGGTGGTTACTCCTCTTCATTAACCTGCAAGTTAAAATAAGTAATATACGATTGCAGAGTTTGAAGTTCAAGATAAGTAACAAAAGGAGTGAGTAGAATGAAATGTTATCCATATGATGCAATGGATTTTTCCCTTGGGGTTTCTCTACCATGTTTCGGGCAGCAACCGCTCTCTCTCTAAAGCAAAAACAGATCATGAGGAACTATCAAGCAGTCAAAAGGTTAAAATGGATAACAATTAAAAGGGGTTAAATTTATTTAAAAAACAATTAAAAGAAAAGAAACTAAGGTACCATGGGTTTTTTCCCATGAAACACTGAGTTTATAGTCCTTAGTTAGCCTTGAAACAGTTCATTCTTCCAACAGAGATATAGGAGCCAAGGTCTTTGGCTACCCTTTAAAGAAGTGCTTTATTATTTTACCATTGACTAAGAAATGTCTATTCTCTTCTCCAACTTGATCAAAAGCTCCATTAACTAAAACTATAACAGCGGTAAAGGTTTATGACTACTTGGTCTTAAACTTTCCTCAGAAAAGCTTCAATATTGAATTGAAAATCAAGACTCTCTAACCAACCTTGAAATTCTTATTTTGAATGATTGAGTCATGAAAAGCCTTTGTTCTCGCTTTGTAAATTTCTGCATTCTCACAAGAATCTCTTCTAATCTCCTCTATCTCACTCATCTCTAATAGTCTCCTCTCACCAGAAGACTTAAAATCAAAGTTAAGAGCCTTCAATGTCCAGTAAGATCTATGTTGTAACTCAAAAGGTAGATGACATGTTTTCTCAAAGAGTATCCTATATGGTGACATCCCTATATGAGTCTTATAATCAGTTTTATATGACCAAAGGCCCTAATCCAACTTCCATGACCAGTCCTTTCTAGAGCTAGACACTGTTTTATCTAAAATTTGATTGAGCTCTCTGTTTGAAACTTATGCTTGCCCACTAGACTATGGGTTGTAAGTGGTGTCTGTCCTGTGTGAACACCCATACTTCTCCATAAAATTTTTGAAATTATAATTCTTTAATTGAGACCCATTATCACTGATGAATGCTGGAGACACACTAAATCTGGAAAAGATGTTTTTCTTGATGAATTTCACAACACTAGCAGCTGAATTGTTGGGCAGAGCTATTTCCTCAACCCACATGGACACGTAGTCCACAACAACCAAAATGTACTCATTCACATAAGAGGAAGGGAATGGTCCCATGAATTAAAATCCCAACACATCAAAGATTTCAACCTCCATAATTTCTTTTTGGGGTAGTTCATTCCTTCTTACAACATTTCAAAACATTTGACATTTCTCATAGCCAATAACCAGACTCCTAGCATCATTAAACAATGTTGTCCAGTAGAAACTAGCCTATAGAATCTTTTGAGTAGTCATTTATCCTCTAAGGTGGACACCCCATGTTGGTGAATGTCAGCTCCAAGTATGGGAAAAATCTTATCCTCAACCACACATCATCTCAAAATCTAATCAACACATCACTTAAAAAGAAGATAGTCATGAAAAATATAATATTTCAGTTAATATATAAACCTCTTACTCTAGTTGTGTGAGAGATCCTTGGGCATGACTCTAGCTTCCAAAAAGTTTGCATAGTCTCTGAACCAAGAAGACTGCTGCACAGAGGCAGTAAACAATTGTTTATCTGGGAAAGAAGTGTTGATCTCTCTTGGTTCCTTGGGGTGTTGGGAAATTGGGACAGGTGATCTGCAACTAAATTATCAGCTTCGTTCTTATCCTGAATCAATAAATACAACTCATGTAACTGAAAGGTCCACCTCATGAGTCTGGGTTTTGGGTCCTTTTTGCCAATAAGTACTTTAGGGCTGAGTGATGTGGGAAAATTATGATCCCTGATCCTATCATGCAGTGCCTAAAATTTTCCAAAGAAAAAATCATAGCAGCCAACTCATTTTCAGTGGTAGAATAAATCTTTCTAGGCATCATCCAGCAACTTTCTTGCATAGTAAATAACATGTAGTTTCCTATCCTTCTTCTGCCCTAAAATAGCTCCCACTGCAAAGTCACTAGCATCACACATCACATCAAAGGGAAGATACCAGTCCTGAGTAGGGATTACAAGTGAAGTATTAAACTTATCCTTGAGCATATTAAAGGCCTCTAGACATTTCTCATTGAATAAAAAGGGTGTTTCCTTAACCAACATTGAGCACAGGGGTCTAGTAGTCTTATAAATGTCTTTAATGAACCACTTTTAGAACCCAGTAAGACCCAAAAAAATATCTGATTCCTTTGACATTTTCAGGTGGGGGAAACTTTATTATGACCTCAACATTAGAATTATGGACATATATCCCCTTTTTAGAAACTTGTTGTCCCAAAACTATGCCTTCAGTGGCCATGAATTGGCACTTTTCCCAGTTTTAGAATAATTTGGTCTCTTGAAACCTTTCTAACACTTGTTCTAGATATTTCAGACAGTTCTAAAAGTTATTTCCCACAAAAGAAAACTCATCCATGAACACTTCAATTATCCTTTCAATCCTGTTTGAAAAAAAAAATCATCATGGACCTATTAAAAGTGGAAGGAGATCCACAGAAGCCGAAAGGCATCCTCCTAGAGGAAAATGTACCAAATAGATAGGTGAAGATGGTTTTCTCTTGGTCCTCAGGTGAAATGGAAATTTGGTTGTAACCAGAATAACCATAAAGAAAGTACAATAATTTATTGCCGGCCAATCTCACTAACATTTGATGCAAAATTGAATGGGAAAGTGATCCTTTTTTGCGGCAGCATTCAACTTTCTGTAGTATATACAGGCTCTCCATTTTTTCACTTCTCTTGTATAGATTTGATCATTCTTTTTATTAGTGACCACTGTCACACCACTCTTTTTGGGTACCACCTGGATATGACTTTCCTAGGGGATATCAGAAATGGGAAAAATTATTCCAGGATCAAGAAACCTAATTACTTCTTCTCTCACAACATCCTTCATTTTTAGGTTGAGTTCTATTTGGGCTTCTTCTCTAGGATTACACTCAGGTTCCATGGGGATTTTATGCATGGAGAAGGCTGGACTTATCCCCTTGATATCAGCAATCGACCAGCCTATGATGGACTTGTACTACTTCAAAACACTAAGAAAATTTCTCTCTTGACTCGCCTCTATGTTGGATGAAATGATCACAGGAAGGGTGGACCTGTCTCCTAAAAATAAATATTAGGGATGGGTAGGGAGGGGCTTGAGTTTATGGGTGGATAAAGACTAACTTGAGGGAGGACACTTGTGATTTGGTGGCCTAAGGTCTTCATTCTACCTCTTGAAGATGGCATTAGAGAAGGATTTTTCGTCATCACTAGAGTTTCCAAAAAAAATCTCCTCAAAGATAGACTCCTCTCTCAGGGTAAGAATGTGCTCCAAAACAAACTCATCTAGGTTCTCCAAAAATTCTCCCTCGTAATCATCAATTGATTCTATCTATACTCGAGATGATCCCCATGAAATCAGAAATAAGGATTTCTAGTTCACTACTGATTTCACCGATCATTTTCAGAAACTCCTCTTCATCCTTATCAACACTACTATCAAAAACTAATAACTCATCTTTGGGGAAATTTGGGTTGGTGGGTTCTTGGATTTTATTAAAGTCATTGAATTCTTATTTCTGTTCACCCATATTGAAAATGAGTTTCCCCTTAGACACATCTATCACAGCTCCCCATGTGGCCAAGAAGGGACTACCAAGAATGATAGGAACCTCCTAGTCACACTCTATTTCAAGGATAAGAATGTCATCAAGAAAAAAGTGTTTGCCTACTCCCACTAACATATCATCGACCCTACCCACTGGTAGAGTAATGGATCAATCAGTAAGATGTAACACAATAGTGGTGGGTTGGGGAACTCCTAATATTAGGTGATGAAAAAGTGATAGGGGAATCAGATTAATACTAGCACCCAGATCACCCAAACAATTGAACATACCACCTCTATCCCCAAAGGTACAAGGGATGACAAATCTTCCTGGGTCCTGAAGCTTAGGAGGTATCCTATTCTGCAAGATGACACTACACTCCTCTATTAGGCTATAAGTGACAAATTTTTCCAATGTATATTTTGTTTGAACATATTTTCTTGAGTGATTTTAGATATGATGGTCTTTAAATCAAGGCTTCCAAGAATGGGATATCATTTTTCAGCTTTTTAACCACTTTCAAAAATTTCAACTGTTCATAATCATGAATTGGTTTCTTAATTCTTTGTGGGAAGGGGATTGGAAGGGAAAAATTCCTCACAATTGGGGGAATCTCTAGAGCTTCCTCTCCAAAATATTTCTTCCCATTTATTGTATTTGGTTTTAAATACATTTTATTGGGGTCTTTGAACTATAACAGCAGGAACTATAGTGATTCTAGTGGTGATGTCCAGTTTTCCAGATTCGGGTTTTTTCATATTTGAGTTTCCAGCTTCATCTAGTTTCTCATTTTCAGTATTTTTGGGTTCTTTCCTAGGATCTTGGTGAGTTTGGCGACCACTTATGGTGGTCACAACCATGGAATTTTCCCTAGTATTGGATTCAGTGGTACCAGAAAGCCTACCCTTTTATCTATTACTAGCATCCCAAGACAACTACCACATTTGAATTTAGATGTTCTTCATTATTTCATATATTTGAACTTTATCATAATCATTTTTTACCTTTTTTTAATCAAACCTCCCTATCAACTGATGGAACATGTCTCTCAACTCATCTTTTGATTTGGATAAATCGATCTTCGGTTGGGGTTGGGGTTGGAATTGCAGCCTAGGAGGCTGGTGGAATCCAGGATTGGTAGTAGGTAGGAGGACTCCCTGCTCTATCCATGAAAGGTTCAGGTGGTTCCTATACACCTAATTACAGGTATTGGAAAAAGGATCTTCCCTAGGCTGCATCCAAGGTCTATAACCAGCAAACCAAGCACTCTCCTGAGGCTGGACTGACATATCAATGTTTGGACACAGGTTTGAAAATGACCATACAAGCCACAGTGGTGGCACTACTCCTTAAGGGTATGATGTAGTCTCTCATTAAAGAACCCATCAACTTGGGATTCAACTTGAAGAGCATGGGCAGTTTTCTTTCTCATAATGGTTCTCCTCCTAGAGAATTTGTGTTGGGAGTTTTGAGCTAAGGTATTAAAGATTTTTTTGAGCTCCTCAGCAGTCATATCACTGAATTCGCCTCAAGAAGACTGATCCACCAAGGTTTGGTGGTAAGATGTGAGACTATTGTATAAGGTGGCCATGAGGAATTGGAGTGTACATTGATGGATTGGACACTGCCTAAGAAAACGTCTAAACCTATCCCAAGCTTCATGAAATAGTTCCCCTTCATCCTGAAATAATCTAGTTATTTTGAGCCTAATTTCAGATGTCAACATCCTAGGATAGAATTTCATTGTGAAAGAATTATAAACATGATCCCCAGTGACAAATATTTATTCTTCTAAATATTGAAACCAAGTCCTAGCATTTCCCTTGAGGCAGAAGGGAAACACTCTCAGATTAAGCTCTTCCCCAGTGAGACCCATAAGTGGTAGCTTCTATACACTACAATAAAAGGATCTAATGAAGTCAAGAGAGTCTTCACTAGGAAATCCATTGAAGGTAGGCATCTGAATAATCATGGATTACTTGATTTCTAAATTCCTGTACCTAGGAGGGAGTATAATGCATGAATGGTTACTAGACACCGAAGGCACCAAGAACTATATCAAATTGTTCCTCTCAACTATCTCATTTTCAGGTGGGTTCATCATTCCAGGTTGGTTCAAATTCTCATGAAGTGGATTGTTAATGTTTTTATTTCTACTATCTTCCTTTTTGATATAGTCTTTGTTCTTTTTTAATTTCTTGATGTGCTTATAAATTTCAAAATTACTAGGTACTAAGTATTCAAAATTACACCTAGTTTGCATACAGTAGATTCAAATTTTTTTTAGAATTTAAATTTTATTTTTTTATATTTCATTTTTAGTTTTTTTTTATTTTTTTCTTATGTGTTTTTTTGTTTTTTTTATATCGCACATGGATTCCTCAAAAACGGTAACAAAATTTAAGCACTCGTTCATCATTCATCATGGGCGAAAAACTAAAATTTATAACCTACTAACTACTTAGAAATGTGGAAAGATAGGTTCAAACCACAGATAGGCCTAAAGTTGTGCTTAGTGATCTAAAAGAGAACAAAAAAAACAAACACACAAGAAAAAAATAAAAATAAATCATATGGTGGTACAAGAGAGAAGTGAGTAATACTCAGTGTGTGGGGAAGTGATATGGAATTGGTGAGTTCACAGAAGAAGATAAGACAACAATAAACCTTGTGTTGAAAACAACCAATAGATGAGTATGTCCTAAAGTACACTAGCTGATTTAGGTATTACTTAGCCTCATTCATGCACTAGAGTTTAAGGAATATGGATCTGACTTAAGGTAACTTTCCAGATTTTTCATCCAGTTAGTTTGAAATGAAATAACCCTTACAATCCTTTAACTTCAAAAGTAATTCCATCTAATGGTGATAAAAAGCCAGATGTCACTGGGCTCAAATTGTCAGTTGGGTTCAACGTGTCTCTCTAATTTGATCATGATTAACTTCTCAGTAAATTCCTCAGATTTAAATATATTTCCTTTATATTCAAACAAGATTGGTTTTCACTCAACCTTGTTGTTTTTAAAATAAATGTGTCTCGCAAATAGTGAGAGAGATGATCTAGAAAATGTTGTTGTGCGTGAATTATTGTACAAAAATCTAACCAGCCAGCTTACCCTCCCCCCCCCCAACATGTTTAGCTAGACATAATGGTTGGCTTCAGTGAAAACATAGAATTAAAATCAATTTAGTTCATGTCGAAATAAGTTGCATAAAAATAGAGCAGAAGGAAAATAAAGATGTTCATCTCCTGGATTGATCTCTGAAAAGATCCTATTCCTGCTGCTCGATGGTGGATGAGATACTGGAATGCACTCGATGTCCCGCCCTAGGAATCAAGGTATGAAATTATGATCTTCTGCTCTGATGCCTCCAATCTACTCTCAATGAATGATTGAATTAAAATGATGATGTCTCATTTGAAGTGTTCCCTGACCTCCACATGGAGCATTCATAGTTCTACTTCTTCCGCACTGGTCACTAGAGAAGTTTCTCCTAATAGAATAACGGGGGGAACGTGCCGAGCCACAACCCTCCCTCCAACAATTCTTAATAGGAAGCAGGTTCCATGTGGCATGCTTTTATGAGAACTTCACTGGATGTTTAGTGAACTCTAAGTGATTGTGCTCTTCCTTTTTTAATGAAAACCATATTTACCACATTTTTCCCATGAACAGATTCTTGTTATCACCCCCTCTCTGAGGATCTCCCCTTACACGGAACAATAGAAAACCAAAACACATCAAAAAAATAAAATGAAACAATGATTAAATAACTATATATTATTATTATTACTTAAATTATTTAACGAAAATACTTATTAATTTATATATTTTATAATATATAATATTATTAATACTAATATATGTAAATATAATTATTAAAACCACTTATTAGTTATATTTACTTTCTTATTATAATGATATTATTATTATGTTATCTAATATTAAACATTGTTATGTATATATATTATATGTATTGTATTGTATGTATTATATAATATAGATATAAATTTATTATATTATAACTATTATATAATAAAAAAGAAAAAAATAAATAAATAAAGAGAAAAATGTAGAGGGGGTAAA
The DNA here is from genome assembly GCA_963277665.1 of Viscum album. NCBI lineage: Eukaryota > Viridiplantae > Streptophyta > Magnoliopsida > Santalales > Viscaceae > Viscum > Viscum album. The sequence continues at coordinate 1,784,604,934 of OY728157.1, forward strand.
GGGGTTCGGTGTAGGGGATGCAGGTTCGGCTTAGAGAGGGAGGTGGTGGCACAACCTGGGGAAGTGAGATAGACGGTGGTGCTAGGTGAGTCTGGGAGATGGGACGGGTTTGGTGTTGGAGAAGCTGGGTGCAGCGACTTCAGCTATGGGGGAAGATGGTGGTGGCACAACCTGGTTTAAGGAGGCACGAAGCAGGAAGGGGGGAGCAGGTCACGACGACTAGGGGTTCGAAGAGAGAGGTCGGATTGGAAGTTGTGCGAGTTGTGGTGGGTTTATTTCATCCACAGGGAGGTGGAACCAGGAAGCTAGGCAGAAGAAGTGGGGGATCTTGTAGATAGGGGAGAAGGCATAGGGTTAAGGTGCTATTGGATGGGTGGATGCTGGTAGCGGTGGTTGTCGGTTTGCAGCTGGGATCAGGGAAAAAGGGTTGCAGATTGGTGGCCGACCGATGGGAAGAAGGCAGGGGACGGTGGAGGTAGATGTGCCAGATCTGTTTTGAATCTGTAAACATTGTTTGTGTATTATTGATTCTGAATGAAACATAGGGTTTTGGGGGTTTCCTTGTTTGATCTGCTGCTGCATGTTTTCTTGCTATTGGTGTGAGTTCGTGATTTTGAATTGTGTTCTTGATTATGAATTGCTGGTTGGAGTGTCTCTATTTCTGGTGTTTCTACAGGTGATTCACGGTGTTATGGTGGTGGTGATAATGGAATCATTGACTTGCGGCGTCGGTATCAATAGCATATGAGAGGAGGGAGGTCTGCGTGATGGATGGATGTGAGAAAGGGAAGACGGGGTGGTGGGAATGGTGGGTGGGTTCGATGTGGAAAATTTTGTGAAATGGTTCCACCATGAAGGGTGGTAGAAGAAAAATGAAATGGTGCCACCATTTTAAGGAAACAGTGGCACAATCAGGTGGTGGAAACAGTGGCACCGTGTTATGCGAAACGGTGGCACCGTGAAGGGTGGAAAAAGTTCCAAAGGTTCACCTATAAAACAAATAAAAAATTAAATTAATTAAAACATTGATAAAACTAAAAATAGGTTAATAAATTAATTAATTTAATTAAAAATAATAATTAGAAACTAATTAAAAATAGATAAAACAAAGTTAAATAAAAAAATTACTTATGAATTATTTAAAAGAAGGAATTTATTTGGATTAAATATTATAAAAAACTAATTTAAAATGAATTAAAACATTTAAAGTCACTGATTAATCAATTAATTAGTTAAAAAATTAATTAATTAATTAATTAATTAATAAAAATATTAATTAAATAAAATTAGGTTTTTAAACTAATTATATTATTTAAGGAATTAAGAATTGAAATGTGTTATTTGTTTATAAATTAAAAATAATGAATTGATTAATGAATTGATAAAATAACTAGAGGGAAAATTATAAAAAAAAAAGAATAAATAATAAAAGTCAAATTCAAAAATATTGATTTATTTTAAGAATTTTTTAAATTGACAATAATGAACACTAAAAACACATGATTTAAACTAAAACATATTATTTTTCAAATTAAGAACAAAATCACAACAATTATCAATTATTTAATAAAAACAACATTTTAGTATAAAATTGTTAATAAAAATATAAAAAATAATGAGGCAAATAGTGTTAAAAATGAGCCACCTGATAAGGGTAAATTGTGTAAAATAAGGTTAAAATAAGGGAAAAGTCATTAAAATAATCCAAACACTTGACCTTATCCTTTTGTTTGAGTGGTGTTCAACCAAATTTATAATTAAAGAGTTAAATAATTTATTTTAAAACATTATTTTTAAATTGGGAACACTATTCTTGACTTTTGTGATGATAAGTTATATTTTATTCAAATTAAAATCTATTTTTGGGTCAATGAATTTAATTGAAGGGTTGGAATATTTCATTCGTTTTTAACATTAACTAATCATATAAAGAATTGTTTTTTATAGTTGAACAAATAAACCATGGAAACCTATTTATTACTTTATTTCCACTTAAAATCATTTTTACTCTTAAATCATGTATTGTCCTAAAAATGTTTTTCAGATGTTTTTTTCTTTTGTTAAAAGTTGTTTCTACCACTAATAGAAATTAAATATGATAAAATTGATTAAATGTTTGTAATATCTATTTTTTTGGAAGGCCCCTTATATTTTTTTTGTCATATAAATATTTAACCATGGTAAAAAAGTCATGTTATCAATGTTATTGTTAAAATGGGTTTAAAGTGAATTAAATAGAAGATACATATTAAAATGTATCCATAACTAGCCGAAAAGTTATTTTTTGAGTTTATTTCTACCATATAACGCCTTATATTTGATTTTTGGGTGCCTTAGTTCCACATTACTTGATTAGTATATATATATATTATTTAATCATTTAAGTAATCCAAGTATATCATTTCCCTCACTTATAAAAGGGTACCTCTACTTATTCTTTATTCACAGAGCACAATAATTCTTACTCATCTAATCCCTACTATAATACCATCCTGGATTTTTTATTCATAAAATATAGATTTAGTTATTTCCAAAACACTATCATATCAAGGTTTCATGTGTAAGGAAAATGATGTTATACAAATAATAGGTATAACTTTTAAACAAATGTTGTATTTTTATTTATTCTTATACATCCTTAATAACCATTAAAAACATTCAAAAATAAAAACATCAGTGTATAAAATATAATGAGATTTTATTATGTTTTTTTCTTAACATTAATCCATATTTTTCGTAATCTAATGGGAAATGAATTCATTGTTTGGGTGTAGAGAGGACTACTACGTCACGAACCGCTATAATTTGTTTTCCATAACCACCTCTTATGGGTGGTTATTATGATTAATTTAAATATTATATTGTATTTATTAAATAGTCATACTTGTAGAATTATAATATTTTTTTCTACCTTCTTTCCTTCTCATTCATTTTAAAATGATAACATCGCTCATGCGTTGGTGTGCACTACCACATACACAAAGTGATATGGTTTGTTTTTCATTTTTGATTTACATGGAGGGTAATAAGAATAGATTTAATTAATATATTATATATATATATATATATGATATAATAATTATTATATAATGGTGACTTATTGTTTACCTCTCTTTCATTTTATCCTTCAAAATGTGGAAATATTGCACCTACGTATGTATGGATTACCATCTCCACAAAGGGATGCAATTAATTTTCAACACTACTTTATATGAATAATATAAAAATTGTATATAAGTATTACATATTATTATAATGACATGATTAAAATTCTATAAATTACATTACTACGATCAAAGATAAGAACTGGTGTTACTGAACCCGAAGTAGTGATTTTAATAAATAATTGTTAATTAAAGGTTGATAATATGTTACAAGTAAATCATATATATTATGATATATTCTAGTATGGTTCAATGATAGACATATAACAAATATATGTTTATTTTTAGGAGGGTAAAACAAGTATGAATAAAGACGAGACTTGATGTAATAGATTTATGTTCCAATCAAATTTTAATTGAGATTGTTTATGCTTGAATTTTAATTGTGGAAATTATATGATCATTATCTGATAAAACCATTTAATTTTTCTTTTCATCTACTTATTTATGAATTTTTTTATTATATTACGATTTTACTCTCTTTTTTACATAAAATATCAATAAAAAGTTTTTAATAAAACCAACATTATTTCATATTTGGTTGGAAATATATTTCTTCCAGGTCCATTTTTTTTAAAATTCTTTCAATAATTTTTTTTATGTTATTTTTAGATTTTTAGTGAAACTTTTACTAAATCTATAATTTCTATAAATTTTTTTAAAAGGAATATTCTATTTATTTTCAAAATGAGGTATTTTTGACTTTTTACCAAAATGTGAAAGTAATCATACTTTTAATAGACATGACATTAAAATAATTTCTTTCCCTAATGAATTTTCGTTACATTTAAGTTTCATGTTCATGATTCCATAGTAATTATCAATTAAAATTATTTACCTAAATTTTTCGAAATATTTTTATTTTAAATATGTGATTTTAAATGAAAAATTTATTTTCCTTATGAAATTTCCCACTGATCCTTGAATGGAACATTACATGTAATAAATCAAACATTAATGTTAATTTTTATTTAATGGTCATATGATACAATGATTCCACCCATATTTGTTTCTGTATAGTTTTTTTATTATGATTATGAGATGTTTTTTAAAATCATTTTTTTTCATATTTTATAATTTTATGATATGATGAATGAATTGTGATTTCATGGTGCACATCTGAATGGATTGTGATTATGTGAAGGGTGGGACTGGAATTATATATCCCTCCAATGAATTAGGTAAATATGGATAAATCTTGAGATAATTATGTTTTGTGTGAAGCTTATTTCATGTTCACAATATGATGTGTGGGCCTATTTTTATATACATAAGATTATCTATTGACCTAGATTCAGGTCCATAAGTTTATGCGATGGCCTAATTTCATGTCATAGCTTAATGAGTGAAATTGTTTCTATTTATACATTTTTACAATGTTATAAGACTATGTTCTTATGACTTTTATATGTTTATGTTGTGCTCTCATAGATCATGACTGATTATTGAGGATTTCACACTCTTACAAATATTGAATTATTTTATGAAAATGTTTTATGGGATGACTCTTATTTTTTATTTATGAAATATTCGGTCTATAATCTACAAATAATGCTCATGATCTCAAACCCTTATGCTTATCTTATACTTAAACATCATGATAAATTAGTATCTAACGTGTTTAACCTTACTAAGAATCTAATCTCTCCCTTTAATATGTTTACTTTTCCGAGTTATAATGAATTTTTTGATGTAGGTTATGATAAATAAGGGTATAGTATAAGAATAAATTTAGGGGAAATATTGTAAAATAAAGTTTTTTATGTATCAATTACCCAAATAAAATAGACCATTATGGTTATAGATTAGATCATAATGTTATGTTGTGAATATTCATCTAGTAAGATGTAATATTTTTGTATTCAAATTATGGGTTGATATAATTATAATCAGAGTAGGGTATAGTTGATAATTGGATATTAGGGTTATAAAACATTTTTCAAAACCTTAGTAATAATCCTAAGTATAGGATGACATCGTAAACATTAAGGTAGATATTATGTGTTATTCCTAGAAATACATAAATGTATGAATACTAATATATAGATTAAGTTGTGGCATAGATACACCTAAGGCTAAAAGCTCTAAATAAATAATATTGGGTGTTAATTTGAGAATCACTAGTGCATGATTAGTGGGCCTAAGATTTCAAACTTGTAAATACACTCCTAGAGTAAATGATTGGGTTAATTCAATTTTATTTATAAACCATTATGATCAAGGATAGGATAGAACCTATAAAAACATATAATATTCCATCGTGGTATGGGATAAATCTGGAGTTTCATGGGATGATGAGTATATGGTTGATCATAATTTTAAAGTTGTAGACACCCCTTATTATATTTTAACTAATGGATGTTTAAGATGATTAAGGATATTTTTGAAGACATTTTATAGGAATCCAAACCTTTGGATAGTATATAAATTACGTAAAAGTTTATTTGGGGAATGAATATTGACTTACGTTTGGGAATTATTTATGTTTTCTTTATGGTTATTCAAGTTATTTTTGGGAAATAATTAATTCACTTTTAGAGAATATATGATCTAATTATTCACATGTTTGGTATGTGAAATTTTTATATACATTATATTGTATGGTGATAAATGTCGAAATTTACCCTAAAAATAACATTTGATCAAATATTTTGGATTTTCTAGTTCAAATATTTCTCAGAAATATTTTAGTTGAGTCTTAAGGTTAACTAGATATGGAATGGATTATGTTGAACATTGGGTGTTACTATTGACATTTAAGAGATCATCATATTAAATTTATCCATATTAGATAACTTGTGCTAACCATTTTGGTTGTAGTAAATATCTAGACACAAACGTAATGAGTTTTTATTATATTGTGGATCATATGATACATTAAAAGTTAATTTTAGTTCTCCAGGCATGGGAATTAAATATTGAATATTCAATTCCAATAATAAGAGATGAGATAAAAGTTGAAATTGTCAAAGCATAATCAAATGATAAAATTATTCTTATGAAATGGATACAAATAAAGTATATTTTCTTTGTGAACACTATCTTGATAGTAAAGGAATATCCCAACCCTTGGAAAATGATATTGAAAAAAAATGTTATTGTTTTATATTCATTTGTGATGAAAAAATGGCTTATTGACCCCCCATGAATTTATTGTTTTTTAGTTATTACCTTTCTCATGACCATGTTATTTATCACTATCTATTATTCCTTACATGTTATTTTCTCCTAAATTTATATATTTTAACATCCCACAAATGTTATCCTTCTCTATGATCCTGGTTATGCATTATTTCAAGCAACCTTTTTATTTTCTACTACTACTTTTCAAAGGAAGTTTTATTATCTCTTTATACGATGTGGGTTTCTAAAAAAAGGTATTTGAAAACATTGAACTATTAATTACAATGAAAAAAAATTTGAGGGTGAAAATAATTTAAGGGGGGGTAGAATGTAACAACTAAATATTATAATATATTTCTCTTTAAATAGTTTTCAGTGTTTAATATCTTACTTAACATGCAACACCAAGCATAAAATGAATTTTGATATATTGAATCACGACCATTAAATTTATGTGTATGAATTAGAATAAATAAATTAGAATATATATAAATATATATTAATTACAATTTTTTATTAATTTATAAGTACTTAATTTTAAGTAGATTCATTTTATCCTTCAAAAATATGTTTTATTTTAAAATATTATTATTTATTTTCGTGAGAGAATATTATAATTAATTTTTTTAAATTTTAGAAATTTTATTTGATAAAAATGATATAATTTTTTAATTCTTCATATATAAATTAACTTAGCTTAAATTCTTGGATTTTTCTTAGAAGATTATTTTTTTTTGAATAGAGGAAAATAATGATTTTTATTGAGAATTGACTTTTCATATCAAGAATTTACAATGTAAAAATTTGTTTTAAAATTGTTAAAAAGTAAAATTAGTTCATTTTTATTATTTATAATCCAATTATTATCATTAAAATCATTTTTTTCTTTATTTCAACAAAAAAAACTTTTTAGAATTAACAAGACATTTTTCTAGAAAACTTCTTTTCATCTCATTTTGCGGGATTAATTTTAAATTAAATTCTTCAAATTTTCTGAATTGAATATTGAAAAATTGATTATTTATTTGTAATAATCATAATTATTATAGTATAATTGATCCAAATTCTTTTTTTATCATTATTAATAGTATCTATCGTAAATATATGTCACCTGGTTTAGGGTAAAACTGGAAAAATAGGGCTAAAACTGTGGAGTACTGCTTTAAAATAACCATAAGACATGAATATATTGTAAATAAATAAAATTTAGTCTTTTATTAATAAAATAAATAATAATTTTGATAATTGATATTTTATTATATTTCAAAATTGAAATACATAGATTAACTAATAGAAAAAATGTTACATGTCATGTAATAATACTGATTACTACAGTCATGACTAGTACTGGGTTATATAAAACATGTAAAAGTGACCATAAAAAGGTATACTCTAAAGGATATAACACTTCTATGAAGTATAACCCTACCATTAAATATATTTTTTTAAAAGAGAAACATTAGTAATATATTTGAAATTATTGAAGGAATTGTAAAAACCTTTAGGAATGAATTAATAAATGTTAATGATTGGATGATTATATATGTGGTATAGAAGGAAAGTTTATTATTTATATCAAACCATTAGCTGAACATTAGGCATTATTAAACATGAAAATTTTAAAATATGACCATTGGTAATAATTTTACCATTTAATACTTATTTATGAATGTTAATGAAATATGATAACTAATATAAAATAAATAAATAATGGACTAAACCTAAAGAGTTAGGCATTTTGAATACCATTTTTTAGAACATGGGATGGAGTTAGCATCATTGGGGTTCCCCATCTAAAAAACCCAAGTATATCTTAAAAAAGTGAGGCATGAATGAAATCTCTAGTGTAAGATGTTTAAATTAGTGTAGATCCCCATAAGGTCACTATTAGCTGAGTCAGCCCATAAAATGACCACCATCACACACCTTGACCTTAGAGAATGCCACAATATAGTAATAGGTTGTGTATCTCCACCATAGTGTCATAACGTTGTAATTTAATTTGTAGAAATGATATATTAATATATTCAAATTCTATTTTCATTATTGTTTTATTTAAAAAAATATTGATGAATATAAGATAAATTTTATAAATAGATTTTTGGATACAAATAAAATGCTATTGAGTTCTCCAAAATCATATACCCTTTTCTAATAAACTCATGTATTAAAAAAATATCTTTAAAAAATAGCACTAAAAAATTATTTAAAAATAAATTTTAATATAATTTGATAACACCCAATAAATAATAATATAAATTGATGAGACCCTAGAAATTTTTTATGTGTTAGAAAGATGAGTATGTTTGAAAAAAATGTTATTTATCAATAAATAAGGAATTTTCATTTTTTTAGTTGAAATATATTATTTAGGAAATAATTTTGAAAAAATAAACATTATATTTGAAATTATCACATCGAAATTTGATTAGGATGAATTTTTGAGTCTTATAAAATAATTTATTTTCCATTGAATAGTAATATAACAGTTTTGTATTCTTTGGAATGTTTTATGAATTCAAAAATGTGTAATAATGATGTAATAATTGATAATACTACAATCATGACCATAGATACATTATTTTTTATTATTATGTATTTTTGGGGATTTAAATTAATTTACAACCCTATACGCAACTTTCCTATGTCTAAATTAAAAATTATTATTTTAAAAACAATATTTTGAAGAAAATTAAGTTTTCCATGTCCAAAGTGAAACTAAAAAATGGATTTTGTTTCTAATTGATTAATATAATATAAAACATTACCAAAAAGCCTAAATCCATGGGTAAAAACCATGGATAAGCTAACTTTTCTTCATTTTCCACAACCTACAAATCCAAGAGAAAAATATAGATATTATTAAACAATTCCACTTATTTAACAACAAATACCCTCCCATCCTCCGATTAATATCTACTATAAATCCCTTGAGAATTAAATTCTGATCATTTACTCCCTTTAAATTCCTTATAGGGTGTCTATATGTTCTTAAGGTTTACCTCTCCATGATTTAAGAAGTTACTTCCCATGTAATATTTTTGGTATTCCTTATAAATGTCCAATTATGTTATTCTCACACACTTTCGATTATCCAGTTACTAAAATGTAGTTTTCCACCAATTAAATACTTTTGTTCCCTCTCATTATTCCATTTTTTAATCCATATTGTTAACCCATCACGCATCCAAATTAATTTCTATAAATTTACCTATTTTACATGAAATATTCTAATATTGTAATTACCCAAACCCATTTATTATACATGGGTATTCACTTATATGGAACCATGATTCATCGATTGGGTACTTCCAAATATAAAACCCACATTTTCTTCTCTTGGGTAAAAAAATGATACAATTATCAAGTCTTTATGAATTTATGAATCTAATGAATTTTACATGAAACCCTTTCAATATTTCCCAAGGGTTATTAGAAAAAAATTTCCTTGTTATCTATGTGATGCCCTTAAATTTATACATGTGAAGGTTTCACCTTGATACTACTCCAAGGAATTTGGTAAATAATTAATCTATATAGACAACATGTCTTATAATACCTTGGTGAATAACCTAGGTATTTATTTTTTATGAATAATTAGTGATAAAAATTGGTTATATACTTATGAATGTATCATTTTTTATAATGTATAAAAATTTCTATGTTAGGCTTCATGATCATTCTACTATTATATGCCTCATGTTCTAATAATCATTCGTAATTTTTATTGTTCTTGTTCACATGATAAATATTTCTTTTATATTTCATTACTAGTCTTTATGCTCACCCCTTTATTTTAATGTGTGTATATAGTATATGATATGTAGAACATTTTACCTTGGATAAATCTATGAAGAATAATTTCATTTGTATTAGAAAAAATATTATGTTATCATGTATTACATCCATAATTTTTAATAAACTAAACCTAAAAATATCCACTATATTATTAAATGTTGAAATATATAATGAATGTTTTATATATTAAAAAGGTGAGATGTAATAATTGACATCAAATTTATGATTAGTTATTTGTGGGAATTAGGAATAGAAAAATAAATTAGATAATAGAAATCAAGTGGTTTTCGGGTAGTGAAATGTTTTTCTGGACACTGCAAGTGAATATTTTTCTAGAAACGTTATTCCTAAGAGTAATAACCCCAAAGTGTAACATTTAGTATTAACTCAATTTTCACTAGGTTCATGAAAAAGAGGCCTTCATGCACACCTAGTTTTACACTCCTAGAGGATATTCTCTTTTTAATAGCATGTTTTTTCACAAACCATTATGCAAGATATAAAGATAATTTAAAAAATTAATATTGAATTATATCATCCAACAAGCATGACATATGAAAATTTTAGGATTAATATTTCATTTATAATTATTCAAAGATTTTCAATTGTTTCAAATTTCCCACATAGATTTTATTCTTTTAGAAATAAAATGGAAAAAAATAGGACTTGTGTAAAAATCAAATGAAATGGAAAATGTGATTGTAGCCTCCCCAAAATGTGTGGTGATAAGGTTGAAAAATTCATGATGATGACGAATAAGTTATGTTTGGTCATTATTAATAATCTAAACCATGTGGATTGACCATATTCAACAAGTAAATAACAATTAATAGTTGTATCCTTTATATGTTAATGACCATATTTTTTTAGTGTAACCTCAGATCTACTGATCATGGGATAATTGATTAATATTATATAAAATATATTTTCTATAATCTATTATTCTGGGAAAGAGAAAGGTATGTTGGTAGTATGTCACAAAGAGGGGGAAACTGATCAGGGGTGGAAACTAGTCAAGAACATGAAGTCAAGGGATGAGGTGGAATCTAAGGAATGGGAATACATCAATAAATTGTTTTTCAAAAGGTATTTTCTTAATACCCTCTATGGAAATATAGAGAGGGAATTACTTGAGTTGAAAGAAAGGGAAAATAAACTAGTGTGGAATTATGAGATGAAATTTACAAGGGTTCTACAATACGATTTAATATTTTTCATCGATTTAAATGGGAAGATCAACTGATTACATAGTGTAATGAGACCCCATCAATGAAAATAATTGCAAATATGGGACATGGGAGTTATAAATATATAGTATTATGTTCTCTCAATGTTTAAATGGAGTTTTAAGATTCCTAGTTGACTCATGGATATAATAAAAATAAGATAAGGATGTAGAAAATTGTTGAAATAATCTATATGTGAATAAAATAAAATACCCATTGTGCAACAAATTGATAAAAAAAGCATTTGTGGAATTGTATAAAAGATAGGGTAAAGTGATAAAAGGGTGGAAGATATAACTATATATCTCAAAATATCTTCTATATTTTAATTTTCAGCATAATAATGACAATGAAAAGGGGAATATTTTTTAAGAAAAACCTATCGTGTAATGCATCAAATGTGGGGATCATGGTTATTTCACAAATCAATCTCCAAATAGAAAGATATGTATTGAAACTTTCCTAAAACACAATAAATTCAATGATATAATGTTCATTATTTTTTAATAACAACTATTGATGTTAATGATCAAAATGATGTTTCAGTAGGTACTTTCGTAATATAGTCAAAGCTATCAAGTTTATTGTTTGATTTTAAATATATGGATTCTATTATTTTGTTCAGGATTTAAAATAATATAAATTTAAGATCAGAACTACTAGAGGTATATATTTTGGTTAAATATATTGAAAGAAATAATAAACCATATAATATGTATAGGTATTCCCATATTAAATTTTAGAAGTGAAATCTCTCTACAAACCTGGTGGTCATTCCTATGGTGGAATTCGACAAAATAATTGGGATGTATTGATTATCAATGTATAATCCAATTTTAAACCATAAATTTAAGAATATTTTCATTATCTTGAAGGGACAACCCATAGTTATCTTAAATGGAGAGATACCCCATCCCAAGTCATACCATGTACCTCCTTCTATTTCATTCTTTTTGGGAATGATTAGTGAAGAAAGGGAAGAAAGATAATGTAAATTTATTGGATATGTTCCCATTGTTTGGGAATACAATAAAGCATTACCTAAAAAGTTACCAAGACATCCACTAGAAAGAGAGGTAGAGTTCTTAATTAAAATTATATCTAGATATAATCCAATATCAAATACCTAATATATAATGGATAATGTGTATAAGATGAATTAATGAATCAAGTTCATTACCTGTTAGAAAAACGTTTTATTTAATCCAGTATGTCTTTTTAGGGAGCACCTATTTCTTTATGGAATATAAATATGGAAAGATACGAATATGAAATGACTATAAATATATTTATGGGATCATATTAAAGAGAAAATACACTCTCCCAAGGATTGATGATTTTTTGTCCAACTTTAAGGGTATCAGTTCATCCCCAATATTAACCTCTGACCAGAGTACCATCATTTCAGGGTGAAAGAAGAAGATATCCCAAAGAATGATTTTTTAAAAAAATATTCATTACATGTTTTTTTATTCCATTTCTATTGACTAATTCTCATTTTATATTTATTGATTTCATGAATAGTCATTAAGGATCACCTTGATATATTTGTGGTGGTATTTATTTATCATATCATGATATATTTCAAAATTCACAAGAAGCATGAGAAACATATAAGTTTAATATTAAAAACTATAAGGAAGGGGAACTATTTGGAAAATTCATTAAATATGATTTATTATTAAAAAATTTTACATTCATGGGGAACATTAGGACTAGTGTAGGAATCCTAGTGTGTCTTGCAAAGATAATGGTCATAGAAGAGTGACCAAAAATTATACTAGTAACTAATATTTGTAGTTTTCGTGTCTTAGTAGGGTTCAATGTAAGTTTTTTGAAAAAAAATCCACTTCTTTATAATCCAAAAATCAATTTAACTTGACTAGGAGTTAATTTTATCTCAACAAATTAGTGTGAAGAAAAAATTCTAATAACTAAATAATAGTTTGGTTAGTTCACCTATTCATAGTCCACCTAATATCGGAGAGGGATTTTTAATCTCTAGTGATTCATATTAGAATGGCCTTGGACATTTTTTGATACAAAATTACAAGGTGATGACCAAATCATATCAATAGTTAAATCCAATTAAGCATAATAATCCTACTCATGACATTGAGTTAGCTACAACCATTTTTCTCTACAGATATGGAGTCAATATCTTTATAAAGAAAATTGTGATATATACATACTCCACCAATGTTAAAATTATATATTCACATAAAAGGATTTGAACATGAGACATTGGGGATGGTTTCCACTTTATAATGACTATGATTGTGCAATTCGTTGTCACCTAAAAATATAAAATAATGATATAGATGTATTGTGTAAGAAAGATCCTGGTATTCCTTCAATGATAAAAAAAGAAGTAGATCCATTTATTAGGGATGTAGTAATATTATATATGGGAATCGTAAGGTAAGGGAGTCATAAATATTATCCAAAATTATTTCTCAATCGTCATTACTAAATAAGATGAATAAATCTCAAAGAGATGATCCTTTAATGTGAAAGAAGATATTCCATATAAATGTGATGTTTCCTAAATTAAATATTTATCAAGTAGGTGTACTGAAATTTTCTAAACGACTCTGTATTACATATATTAAAAAGATAAAGAAGTAGTTGATGGATGAATCCCATATATCTACATTCTCTATATATCTTTGAATCACTAAAATGTATAGGGACTTTCATAATCATTATTTGTGGAATAATATAAGAAGGGTTATTTTTTACTACAATTCAAGGCGATTGTTGTTTTAAAAAGTGAAGGTTTATTAAAGAAATTATAATGGGGTGTTAAAACCCCTACACATACTTGTATGTAAGTGGGACAACATCACTATATACTTTATCACAGGCCTTCTAAAGGCATAAAATGGAAACAATGTAATATGGGTTATTGATGGTGGATTGAGAAAGTTTGTCCATTTCATTTCCATAATATGGGGTTTCTCCTTGGATTTCCTAGTTCACCTTTATATTCAATAAGTTGGTAGACTCAATGGAGTTCAATTTTTTATTTTTTTCAGAATGAAATCCATGATTTAATTCTATTTCTCATGTTTTATTCAAAAGGATATAAATACAAATGTAAACCTAAAAACATCTTATTATCCTAAAGCTAATGGGTTGTTTAATAGGGAAATTAAAACATTAGAAGACATTTTAGGTTCTAGATAACTTGATTTTAAAGGGAATTGGGACCAACATCTTCCACTTATTCAATTATCCTATAAAAAAAAATTAGTTCAAGTATTAAAATAGAGCCTTCTCAAGATCTCTGCAGAAAAAGGTTTAGAACAGCAACATGTTCTGATGAAGTTATTAAAAGGAAACTATTGGGAATAGAAATTGTAAAGAAGACTAAAGAAAATATGCAAGTTATTCAGAAACGAATCAATGATGTTTAGAGTGGATATAAAATTTATGCAAATAACTAAAACATGGACACTAAATTTAATATTGGGGACCATGTTTTTATCAAGATATCATAGTTTAATGAATTTATGAGATTTATAAAAAAAGGGAGAATTGATTCTAAGCTAAATTAAACTATTTTAGATTCCGTGGAGTGTTGGATATTTTTGTAATTGTTTTTCATCAAATCTAAATCATTACAATGTGAAATATGTCTTCCATTTGTCTCTATTATGAAAGAATATATTTGACCAAACACATATAATTGATATTAATGGTGTGGAATTTTATTCTTAATTATCTTATAAAGAGGAACTGATATTGAATATTTAAAAAAGGGAGAATGTGTTTGGAAACAAGAAAATGTGACTTCTGAATGTCTTTTTGAGAAATCACTTGATTTATGAAGCTACTTGTGAAACAAAAGGAGTTGGGATGGAAATACCCCCATTTTTTAAGGTTAGAGTAAATTTTAAGGGTAAACTTTCTTGGGGGAGAATGTAACAACTTGGAATATTATTCTTTGATTAATAAAATAACTCTTATTTTTCATAATGAATGTTTTATTATATTTTACAATGAAAGTACATAGAATTAATATTATAAAATTAATGTTACATGTTAAGTAATAATACGGATTAATTCATCTAGGACTAGTACAGGAATTAAAATTAAAAGAATATCTACCATAAAATTTTATACTCTATTGGATGCAACTCTTCTAGAAAGTTTAAACCTTCGATGAAAAATGCTAAAAGAAAAATAAACTTTCGTAATAGTTTTCACATTATCAATAGAATTATAAAAACCATTTGGAATGAATTAGTAAATGTTTATGAATAAAAGATTATATATAGGGTATAAGGTTAAAAGTGATCCTTGGGATCTGATTGTTACCTGACCATTGGTCACTATGATCATTGTTCAATATTACCATTGGTAACTATGACCATTTTAAATAGTGTTACCATTAAAATTATTTTTTATTAAGGGTAATTAAAAATGATAATTAATTTAGAAATTAGAAACAACTACCTACACCAATAGATTCACTCCTTTTGAAGCCCGTTTTTGATAACTTGGGAGGTATGTAACGTAACTGGGGTTCTTAATTAACCAATAACAATTAGATATTAATTAAGGAATGCTTGATCAAAATCACATACAAGAGAAGTTCAAGTTAGTGTAGATAACCTCTCAGTTAATGTTAGCTAAGCCACCCCATGAAACTAACACATCTGTACATGTTTCCCTTATGGTCTATGATGGTGTAATAAGGGGTTATGTATCTAGAAATTTGTATTAGAAAAGTGTAATTTCCTTTGTATAAATTAAATAGTTATTTCTTAAAATTTCATTTTCATTATTTGTTTATTTAATATAATACACATGAATATAAGATGAATTTCATAAATATTTTTTTGGATATAAGTAAAACATATTGTTATATTCAGAAAATATATACAATTTTTTAATAAACTAAATTAATATAAAAGAAATTATATTAATAAAATAGTAAATTAATAGTAAATTAATAGTAAATTTATTTAAAAATAACTTATAATATAATTTCATAATTTCCTATGAATTTAAATAAGTATCATAAGGTAGATTATGTTTTAAAAACTGATATTTATCAATAAATAAGTATTTTTCTATTAAAAGTTAAAATTATCATATTTATGAATATATTTTAATAAAAAAAATTATATTTTAAGTCATCACAACAAAATTAGACAAGGGTGAGATTTTAAGAATCTTATAAAATACGTTATTTTCTAGTGAATAATCAAAATACAGTTTTTTAGTTTTTGGTATGTGTTATAACATCATAAATTTTTAATAATGAATTAATAATTGATAAAGATAAATCCATGACCATAAATGTATTATTATATAAATATTATATATTTTAATGTATTTAAATAACTTTTCCAACCTATAAGTTACTATACAAAGTGTAAAATAAAAATAGTTATTTTGTAAACTATATTTTTAGTAAAATTTACATTTCCATGTCCAATATATTTTTAAAAATGGATTTAGTTTCCAATTAATTTAAATATTATAAAACATGACTCAAATGTATAAAAGAATGAAAAAAACATGGGTTAGCTAATGGTTTCTCATTTTCCTAACCAAGAATTCTAAGACCTAAATTTAGTAATTATTAAACAATTTCTCCTCCTTTATTATAAATTCCCATCCATCCACCAACAATTATCCACTAAAAAGACCATAATTAGTAAAATATTGTTATTTACTCTCTATGATGTCCCTCCAATGTGTCCCCAAGGTTCTAATGTTTCCCTCTCTAAGATTTAGGATGTTAATTACCAAGGTAAGTGAACTCTCCTCTTATTCTTTTAATTTTATGAAATTGTTTTGTTATGTCTTCTAATTGTTGAATTAACTTCTTCTCATATAATTTTAATTATCCCATTAGTAAAAAAATATTGTTTTTCCAATGGTATACCTTCATTTCCTCTCATTAAATGGTTTTCTTAATCCATTTTTTATACCCATCATGATGCCGAATTCATTTCATGAAATTTCTCTATTTTACATGAAATATTCTTTATTGTTGTTACTCATTACCTTTAATATCCATGGGTATTAACATATATGTAAACATGATTAATTTAGTTGGGAATTCCAAATATTAAACTTTCATTCTATTCACATTGGTTAAAAAAATGTAATGCATATGAATTTAAGAATTTATGAATCTAAGGAATTTTACATGAAACCCATTCATTATTTCCCATGAGTTATGAATGAAATTATTTATTATGATATATGTAGAACACATGAATTTATACACACAAATGGTTAACCCTAATGGTGCTCTAATAAATTTTGTAAGAAAATTAATCTCTAGAGATAACATGTTTTATGATAAGTTGGTGAATAACCATTATAATTATGTTTTATGACACATTAGTTATAAACCTTTGAGGTATTCTTATAAATTTATATTTTTATGATGTAGTAAAATTTACATGTTATGATTAAGGATCATTATATTATAATATGCCTCATGTTCTTATGATCACTCCCAATTTTTATGTATCATGATCACATGAAAAATATTGACATTGTTATTACCTTAATGGGATTTATACTCACTTATTTATTTTAATGTATGTCCCCAATATATGATATGTTTCAATAGTAACCTATAATGAATCTACTAAGAATCAATTCATGTTTATTTGAATAAATTTTATGTTTTAATGCATTAAGATCCAAATTTAAAAGAAACTAAACCTCAAAATATCATCTATATTATTGGATGTTACAGTATGTAATGAAATTTTTATATATTAAAAAGGTTGGCTATCATATTTATCCTATTTAATGGGTTATTTTCAATCAAATTAATTATTTATTAGTTAAATAATTCATTTTAAAATATAATTTTGAAATTGGTAACCAAAGCATTACTTTTTTGAAGATAACTTGTATTTTATTCAGATTAAAAAAAATTGGGTCTTTTTATTTAATGTAATTGTCGGAAGATACCATTAGGTTTGTCTAAAAAAACTCTAAAAAAATTAATTTTTTTATTTAACCAATAAATCATGGAATCCATTTCATTACATTATTTCAAGGAATTTTTAATTTTACTCTTAAATTGGATATATTCCTAAAAAGTCTTTTTCATGCATTTGTGTTATTATATTAAAAATAATTTCTACCACCTATATAATTTATTTATTATAAAATGGATTCAGTATTTAAAATAATTATTTCCTAATTTTTTTAAATGTACCCTTTTATTTTTTTCATATAATTCTGTTATCATGGTAAGAATGCATGTTATCATAGTTAGGGTTAAAATAGGTTTAAAGTGATTTAATTAGAAGGTAAGGCCTAAAATGTTTCCAAAACTATACCTAAATTGATTGGTTCAGATTATTTCGATGATATCAGATATTATATTTTATTATGGGTTTAATTGGTTCCAATGTATGTTATTATTATATATTTATATTATTTAATGTTTTAAGTAATCTTGAGTGAGTCCTTTACCTCACTTATAAAAGGGGACCTCCTATTCTTATTTATTAAAATATTTTGAGACATATATATCAAAGATTACTAAAAATAATTCTTTGATAGATTAATTAAACAAATATTATAGCTTCTTTTCATTCCAAAAGACCATCCTTTCAAGGATTAAGGTGTTGAGAAAAGGAGGTTGTCTGAAGATGAGGTATAGATTTTAACCAAATGTTGTATTTTTATTAATTCTTATACATACTTAAAAACTTTTCAAAACATAGTTATATAATATATATATATATATCACATAAAATTATATGTTTTTACGTTGATGTATTTACCTTACTCCATCTCATTCTTCATCTAATAGGAAACAAAAACTTTGTTCTTGTGTGTGGAGGACTACCACCGTACTAACCTTTGTAATTATCTTTCCAAGATCAACTCTAACAACCAATTATGATGATGAAGTTAAAGTCTACATATTATATTTATGACATAATTATAATTTTTCAAT
The DNA here is from genome assembly GCA_963277665.1 of Viscum album. Classification (NCBI taxonomy): domain Eukaryota; kingdom Viridiplantae; phylum Streptophyta; class Magnoliopsida; order Santalales; family Viscaceae; genus Viscum; species Viscum album. The sequence continues at coordinate 1,784,624,196 of OY728157.1, forward strand.
TATAATATCATATCTACCTTTTTACCTTTCCATATGTTTGAAAACAATAAAGTCGCTCTTGCGTATGTGTGGACTACCACCTCCACGAAGCAATGTGATTCATATTTCATTTGATTAATATTTCATTTTATATTTAAATATATGTTAATGATGATATATTTAATGAATATATATTATATCTATGATATTATAATGAATCTATAAAGGTGAATTATTATTTATCTTTCTTTTCTTCCATCCATCGAAGAGTGAAAACATCACTCATGTGTATATATGGATTATCATCTCCATAGAGTGATGTAATTCCTTTTTCATCTCTATTTTATATGAATAGTAGAAAAGTATATATAATTATTAAACATAATTTAATTATAATGATTAAAATTATGGATATTATGGAGCCATGATAAAAATTCAAGAACTAGGAACTGGGACTACTGAACTGAATCACGCATAGAAAACGAAGCAATTACCACCTGAAGTAGTGATCTTAATAATGAATTGATAATAAACGAGTGATAAGATATTATAAAAAAATGATATATCTTATGATATATATTATTATGGTTTTATAATAGATTTATAATAAATATATATTTATTATATCAGAGGTTAAAACATGTATGAATGAACATGAGACTTGGGTTATGGGATTTATGTTCTAATAACATTTTAATTATGATTGTTTATGCATGATTTCCCATTAAAGAAATTATATGATCTATATATAATAACAATATATTATCTATAATATCCAATGATTATATTTATAATATTTATGATTTAGTACAGTTTTTCTCTATTTTGAACTTACAAATATCAAGAAATTGTTTTTAAAAAAACTGACATTATTTCCTCTTTAGTCGAAAATGTTTCTCTTCCTTTTCAATATTTTCATTAAAAATATTCAAGGATTTTTTACTATTTTCTTATGACTTTATAAATAAAGTTTTTCTTTTGTTTAAATTTCTATAAAGTTTTTAATAGGAATATACTTTTCTTTTTTCAAATGAGATATTTTAGACTTTTTACCAAAATGTGAATGGAATCCTAGTTTTAACATACATGACATGAATTGAATTTCATATCACCTTGATTATTCATTAATTTGATATTTCCCTTTTAATTTTACATGGTTTATTTTAATGAAAATGGTTTCCTTAATATTTCTGAAATATTTGGATTTTAAATAATTGATTTCAAAATGAAAAGGGTATTTTCCTCAAGAAATATTCTAATGATATTTTAATGAAATTTTCATGTTTTAAACCACCACTTATTTTTATTTATTCATTAACTGGGTCATGATAGAATTATAAAATCCTTATTCATTATTAGTATTTTTTGTTGTTATGTAGATGAGATATTTATGAAACTCAATTATTTTCCATGGGTTATGATTTGACGACATGATAAATGACTTATGATCTTATGAAACACATGTGAATGAATTATAATTATGGGATGGGTAGGACCGGAATTATATATGTAACATCTATAATTTTTCATGTACCATTTTTAAATATTATATGGATTGATATCAAGACCAAGTGATGATATGTAGTTCAATTTAGAGGCCCAGTGTGCCCATAACAATTATTTTAAGAATATTAAACATTGTAATAGCATGTGTTTGTGGTTTTCTTAAAAATGTTGTGTAAATCTTAAACAGGTGACAATATTGGAAATGTAAGTGCACCGTTGAGCTCAGAATTATTTCTTTACCCTAGGTGTGACCTAACATTGATCGGCACTAGTCATCTGTAGAAAAAGTCACCAATGAAGTAATCGTAAATAAAAATAAATAAATAAAATTATTTTATTTTCAAATCCTAATAACTCAAGAATGGTGACTCAGATTAGAAATAAAATCCAAATATGAATTTGTAATTAAATTTTTCTATAGGTGCGACTTAAATTTAGTTTTGACAGGTCATTTGTTAAAAATCTATTGCGGGATATAACGAGAATAAAATAATTTAATAAAAAAATTATTTTGTTAGCACAATGACTTCCCTTTTTAATAAGTCTTTTCAGAAATTCAGAGTTGTCCTCATAACCCTAAAAATTATCTACATATTTGGAGTAAGAACCACTTGAGAAACCACTGGTCAATGAAGATGGATAAATTGAAGGATTTCCCTCATATCCAACGAATCAAGGATTGATGATGACACAATAGTTGTTATACATCAGAGACCGATCCAAATTGAGGTAGGGTGATTTTTTCTTTGTAGTTTACCCATTCTTAATTTTGATGATGAATGTGTGTCTATCCTCGAACAGATTGATCCACAGATTTATTGTTGTATGATTTTTTGTAATTACAAGAATTATTTTGGAAGTTTTCTTGATTTAAACTTTATTTATCCTTCTAAAAAAATGGATTGAGTCCAACATGAAAAAAGGTCAAGGTTTATTCCTCAGTGTGTTCTTTGTGCTTTTCCTCCCCCCATTATTCTCGTTATTCACCGATGGACCCCTGTGGTCAGGGCTTAAATTTTTGAAAGGCTATAAACATGATCTCACCCCCGGATTGGAGTCAAACCAATAGAAGTGGCCAAATTAGTGTAGATCGAGAATCAAGGAACATAGATATGCGACCGTTTAAAATTCAGATTATCGAAGGTGGATCAGTTGTCCGAGGAAGTGACTATTACTGTGGTTCTGGTGTGGATATCCAATGAGGTGATGAAGAAGTTTCTATAGCCTGTGGAAGTGGTGAATATAAGTAGTATCATGGAGCGCAACGGAGCAAGCTTCTTGGGAAGTAGGATGCGGCAGCTACAGAGACCATGTGGGGCACGACCGACAGCCGTGTGCATCGAGCCAGGTGGACCGCATGCCAATGGGCCATGATGAGTGAGGCATGCCAGGTCCAGATGTAGTGGATGGGTTGTCCCATAATGAGTGGGTAGGGTTGTCCCAGACGGAGTGGGCCGGGTCGGCCCAGACGGTGCGATCTAGATCAACCTAGTGGACCGGGCCGAATTCGGGTCAAACCTTAGGTCAACCCAGAACTGTTGCATGGTCGACCACCACTACAAATCTAGCTTATGTTGGGTGGTTGACTATGGGGAGGACTGACCGGGGTGGTCTATCATTGTGGTTGACCGCGGTAGTCGGTCCATGGCTAGTCGGTCCGTCATGACCCAAATTGGTTTTCAAGCAGATTCTTCAAACTACCATAAAATTCAAACAGTACGTTCATTTGAAGTTCCTTCTATAGCCTTGAGACCCTAAGGTTGAGACGGTCCTGTTGAGTTAATTTTTTGATTTTTATTTGAACAGTATATGTTAATATAATTCCCTAGGTCATTTCCTTAAGGGTTCCGTACAACATTACATCTAGATTTCTAGATGGTAGTCCCCTCTGGAGGTCGAGTCACAAATAGATTTATGGTACCCCTCTGTGGGACTGGAGAGATATTGTATCACCCCTAGAAGAGTTTTTTGGAATTGATGTAACCTCTGAGTTAAGGGTGTTGGTTCTCCATTATGCGGGCCGCATCTGCAGGGTTAGTGCTATTCCCCAGAGTATTTCGACAAGAACCTCTACATTCTGAATTGATCTATATAAGGTTAATAGTATTCCTATAAGGACCCGAGCTTTTTAATAATATTTGTTTCCTAATTTTTTTTGTTATTTAATACCCAACAAAACTATATTCTTAAAGTAATGATGTGGGTATAATTAAAATTATACCATTGGGTTTCGATTATTATATGACTGTTGGTCAATATGACCATTGGTCAATATGACCGTTTGAAACTAAACTCTTCATGTTGAGATTATTATTTAAAAATACAAGTGATCTTGGTTAATTAATACATAAAGAAGAGTCGATGGCCTCATCCAGTAGACTCGGGCCGTACGAAGCCCATCTGTCAGATCTTGGGAAGGAGGTAGCATCTCTGGTCTTTGCTCTAGACCAAGCCCATGTTGAGCTTCAACATGTGAAGCATGAATGGAATCGCCTTTGGCAGAAGTTCAAGCATATAGAAATCACTACTCGGGAAATGTTGTCTTAGCTGCCCCAAGATTCTATCACCATATCACACCATAAACTTAGGTTTTATACTGGTGTTCTAAGCGGCTACATAACAAGACCTTAGCTACTTTGTGTAATCCTTTTATATAAATAAAATTGTTATTTATTATTATGGAAAATTTGTTGAATTTAAAATATCTGGATAAGTGTATGATGAATTTATAGTTCTATATTACTAATGAATTTTGGAAAATGGGGTATTTTAAAATATTTATGTAAACTTTAAATAAATAATAATGAGAAATGATTTTCAAAAATTGGCTTCTACAGTTGTGACCAGTAAGAAATTTAGTGTCTAATAAGATCAACTTAATTTTTAGTGAATAGTAAAGTATGAATAGTAACATACCCGTATGAATAGTAATGAATAGTTCTGAATAGTAAATTGTCCAAAAAAATAGAAACTTCACCCATGAATGTATAAATAAAATTTAGACATCTTAAATGTAACACCCCGAGATTTTATGAGATATATTATTTTTAATTTCTTTGATGTCTTCTATTATACACTACACCAAGATTAGCTTGTACTATACGCAACACCGTATTAGCTTTCAGTATACGCAACACTATTCTTGGCTCGTGTTACACACAATTTCAAGTTCGTTTTGTGGAAAATATTCTATGCAACATTATGTATAGATTTTTTTTAATGTATAAATGAAATAAGTTTTGATTATGTTATACACAACACCAAACAGAGCTTTCACTATACGCAGCCCTGACTTGGATTGCATTACACGCAATCAAGACCTTCCTCGATAGCGTGTGTAGTACGCAATACCGAGTTTCACTAAACGAGATATTATTATAATATTATTATGAACTAGCTGTTATGAATAGTAATACCCACTTTTTGAAATTTTATAAATTTTATCTTTCAAAATGGACTTCATTTTTGGATTCGGAATATTGAAATTATCCTAGGGTGAATTTTTGATATTTTTCTGAAAACTATCACTTTTTGATTAATAGTGAAAACACTAGGTTACTATTTAAAAACCAAATTTTTATTTAAATAATTATTTATTTTATTTAAATTTATTTAAGGTCAAAATTGATACATAATACCTATATAAGTTCAATTTAATTCATTTGAGTCATTTTATAAAAATTATAGATATATAAAAATTCTATTGAACTTTTCACCGTCTTTTACCCACCTCCTAGGAGAATTTGAAAGTTTAGATAAAACTTAATTTTACTGCTTCTGTGAGTGTAATTTAGAAACTCCAAGAGACATGGTTAATATCAAGGAGTAAAATGTGGTCCAATAAGATAAAAATAATTTCTGGTGAATAGTAACTTTTTACTTTTATTTACCACGGTTAAAAGTAAATAGGGTAATTAAGGGTAAAAATGATATTATTATTACCCTAACACATGTACTAATTCTATTGGATAAGTGTAATTTGACCAAAATAAACCTTAGGAATAAAATATTACCCTTTAGGTCCACATGGATTACATTAGGGCACTTATTATTACTTTATTTAGAGAAGAGTTAAAATAGTTAAAATCAAAGTTTAATAACTAAAACATTTTTAATATAGGGTTATACATAAGATAAATTCGACTATAAATATTTATTAGAAAGATAAAAATATTTTCTACATAATTGTATTTTATTTATAATTTTTAGACATTAAATAATTTAATTTATTTATGACAAAATAATGATGCAGTAATTACCTTATTAATGAAATATTAACATAATTGATGTTATAAATACCCAGATAAATGTAAATTTAGACTTTTTATGAATTATACTAATTTTTTATGTTAATATGACATGTTATTATTGATTCAATTAACCTTTTTAGAACTAATCATGTTTTTATGATTCTCACAAAAATCAATTACCAAATAGTGTCAAAATTGACATAAAATAGTTTTTAAAACAAATATTATATTATTAATTGTTATTATATTCCTAAAAATATAAGGTTCAGAAAAATTACTTAGATAAGGTTATATATATTAATAATTAACCACTTGGGGTTCGTTTAGCTTTTTATAGTAAGTTTATTAACTATATAGTGTACGGAAACAAGAAGACATCGTAAAAATTAAATTATTTAACTTAGAGTTAAATATAAATGATAAGGTAAAAATAGTAACCTAAACATGTCTAAAACCTATTGGTTGAGAGTATTTCGACCCATCTCTAATATATCTTATAAATAAATTAATTTTATCTATTATAAACCGAATATGACTTTATTATAAAATAATATTTTAAGTTTTTCCGAAGGTGCCCCTCTTCTCCCTTATAAAAAGGGCACCACTTCCCTCTTCTCTTCACACCCTTTTGAGCCTTGAAGCTCGGACAACCCCTGAAAATTCATCTTCTAAACCTATCTAGTTATATCATAGAGGTTCTTTTCTTCTCAAAAGACCAACTCTAGTGCCATAAGAAGAATTTTAAAGGAGGTGCGTCGAGGAAGAGGTAATCTCTTCTACCGAATCTTTCAAGTTTCTTTCTTCTTGTACTTTTTATTATTTAGTTGTTTCATTATAAACTAATAAAATCAGTATTAATTATATACTGATATGTTATTATAAATATCAAACAACCCTATTTCACCTTCTATCCATCCTACGGAAAATGAAATCATCGCGCGTGCGTACATACGGAATACCGTCTCCACATCGTGGTGTAATCAGTTTTTCCACCACCACCTTACATGGATGGGTATAATGGTGTAAAAAATAACTATATATGATTATTATAACATCATAAGGATTATAAGATATTATATCATCCACTCCAATTCCATTCAATAAATATGGGAATGATATCATCGCTCGTGCGTACATACAGATTACTATCTCCACAACCCGATGAGATTCATTTTCCATGTTAACAATTCAAGAATGATTATAAAGTATATCTAATAAGTAATCATGAAATATATGACATAATAATTCTACTAGATTTATGTATATATATATGTATGTCAACTAATTAATTTCATTCAATTAAATAAGGAAATGAAAAACAGCGTCCATGCGTACGTATGGCCTACCGTCTCCATGAATGGTGTATTTCTTTGCATTTATCGATCTACTATATATATGTCTATTCTGAAAATATATTATATATAAATCTTGCTTTATATTCTGGAATTAAGTAATCATGATCTAAGTTATCATATAAATAATTACAAGTCAAAACAAGGACGATAAATGAAACGATTTTAACCAAATCATTGCTTTAACATGGAATTGACAAATGAACGGATAATATAAAGTCGTATGTGAATCATATATGATATCATAAATATTATTATGGATCTGTTCCAAGTTAATTATATGTTTAAAACCACTATACTGGAGTCTTAGACACATATGTACGAAATTGGACATAAGGTAAGGGAAAATTATTCCAATCTCATTCGTATCTGAGATTGTTTATTCGTAAGTATTTACTGGGGTTATGTTTATCATCCATGTCCATATGTTCTAAAAATGTTTTCAAAAAATGATTACTTTTCTTCCATGTCTGTTTAAAGTCACTTTTACCCTTTTTAACTTTGACCACATCGTATGGAAGGAATCTTTCTTTTGTTTACCACACGAGGTACTTTTTGACTTTTTCGGTAAAAGTACGAGAAGAATGTTTTTTTTAACTTATATAGCAGGAACAAATTTTTATAGTTTCATAATAACTTATTTTAATGAATCATACTCTACAATATTTAATGACTATTTTCAACCAAATTCTTTTTCTTTTAAAATTTCATGGCATTTTGTGAAAAGAAAATGATTTTCAAGAAGAAATGATATTTTCCTCAAGAATTCATTTCAATTGTTTTATCAAAACCATTTTCCATATAAGATGGCATTATTTCATATGTATATATTTCACGTATAATTTCTCTATGATTTATATGGTTTCACTTTTCTTATGATGAAATGATATCCATTTTTTTGTATAGATTATGTGATGATGGGATGATGTTTATGAAACCCATTTTATTCTTTGGGTTATAATGAATGTTTTAAGTTTATTTTGTGGAAAAAGTACTAATGATTTCATTATGAGATGGGTAGGACCTATATCTCCCTCCAATTCATTGGGTAAAGATTTATATCTCATGAGATAGTCATGGCTGGAACGACAAATTAATCTGGTTCAGTGTTACAGGACTGAAATGAGGTGTGAACTCGATTCAGAAAGGGACTTTGTCCACTAAGATGGTCTTAGAAGCAATGCCTTGGCTACTATGGAAATCATATCATGTTCTTAATGGTTTTCCACAATTACATGTTTTATTCCCATGTTATTTTATCATGATTAATGTTCCTTTATGACCTATTCCTTACGTACTGCCAAGATTTATTTCACAACTCAGGATTTTGATGTGTAAACATTATGTTCATGTTTTGAAGTTAAAATTTATATGGTTTGTTTTATTTTCTCCATGCTTACCCTTACTGAGAATTTGATCTCACACTTTATATGTTTTCTTTTCCACAGGATATAAAGAAAGGTTTTAGGAAATAAAACAAAAAGGGATGATCTTTATGGGAGATGTTGAAGATCTTTCACCACGATTAGAAGATTATGTTCTGAGTTTCCAAAGACACTAAACTATTACGGTCCTTGTGTGTTTGTTTTTGTTATGTATTAAGTATTCTGAAAAAGTAATGTAATGTCCATGTACGTCAAGCTTTGGGTCTCTACAGTTGGTATCATAGGAAATGTTTAGTTAACCTTTGGAAACTAGGATGTGAAAAAATTAGGGAGATCCCTAGAGATATTTCTAAGGTATGTATAGGGATGTCCATAAGGTAAAGTATAAGTATTGGTTATAGTCCTAGAATTATGGTAACAATATTATAATTAACCCTAAGATGTTATATATTGAAGGTAATCCCCCTTTATTATGTTGTTTTCCCTAGCATGATTTTTTCCTCTCACACTATTCTTTTTGGGTTTTAGACGATGGATGGAACCCGAAGGAACTGTGTTTATCAATGTAATGGACAATGCAATGATTGTCCTCCTGAACAAACCAATGTTATGGGATATGGAGTGCAAAATCTTATTGTTATACTTACACAAGCTATGAATAATTTTGGACGTCTAAATGAGAAGAAAAGGGAACAATATTCTATTGAGTCCTTCATGAGGCAACATCCTCTTTATTTAAGTGGGTCTCTTGATCCACTTATTGCTGAACAATGGATCAGTACCATTGAAAATATATTTTCCATACTTCGCTGTTCGGAACATTAAAAATTCATTTTGGCTATTTACCATTTAGAAGGTGAAGCAGATCAATGGTGGACTATAATTAAGAATACAAGGCCCCAAGATGAAAATGAATCCATGGAATGGGATGAGTACAAGAAATTATTTCTCATTAAGTACTTCCCTTGTATTCTTCAAAAAAAGATGGAAAATGATTTCCTTGAGCTTAAGAAAAAGTATGACGAATCTTTTGGTATATACAAAGCGAATTTTACAAGGCTTTTAAGGTATTCATCTGGCTTTATCATCCAATGTGAAAGTAAAGTTGATCAATTATTCAGTGGCTTAAAACCAAGTCTTCGAAGGGAATTAGCTATAAGTGACTTCAATAGCTATGAAGAAATTGTACGTTATGTTATCAAGGTAGAAATGGAAGTTGGTGTTACATATCCATCTCATGGTTTTGACAAGAAACAAAATATGGGGTTCAAAGAGAAATCTCAGAATAATGGTGAAAAGAAGATGAATGTTTCTTTATGCTCAAAGTGTGGAAAGAAGTATGGTGGGGATTGTCTTAAAGGGAATAGAAAATGTTTTAAGTGTGAAAACGAAGGTCATAGATCATCTGAGTGTCGAAGTAATGGAAAAAGGGTTGCTAATGATGTGAATAAAGAAAAGACTGCAGAGAACGCACCACCAACACTTCAATGCTTCAAGTGTAAGGAAATGGGGAATTATGCTAATCAATGCCCCAATCCAAGGGTTAATGATGATAAACGTGAGAAACCTCTTAAGACAAAGGATAAAGGGAATTCACATGCGGTCACTATTTGTGATGTTGAGTATGAAAATGATGTTGTGTAATGATTAAGTGTTTATGTAATGGGAATTCAAAATAGTATCATGGAATCTCATTTATAGTATTGTGGAGCATTGGTAAATCTATGTGATGGTTTGTTGTGGTTTTTGATAATTATTTGGTATAGGTAACCATGAAAAGTGATTGAAATATTTTTGGAAAGTAGATGATATGCGCATAATGAAGGGATTAGGAGAAAATGAAATGTTTGACAGTATTCATGAGCTCATGATTGATATAAGGACTAAGTGATATCATGGTTTGAGTATATAGAATTTTTTGGAATTTGGTATGTGGAAAGAGTTAACTTTTAACTGCATTCATGTTTTAACTAATGTTCAATGGGTATTCATTTTTCAAGAGAATACACGATTAAGGCATTCTAATGTTTGGAATGTGACCAACAAGACATATCTTATGATATATGGGGATAAATGATAGTATTTACATGCTTGGTAGATGACCTCTCAATCAATCTTTTTCCTTATACTGTGAGTTTGGGTAAGCCTAAAGATTGGAATAGATTAAGTTAGACATTAGAGAGTATAGTTTAAGGATATAACTTTTTGATATTATTTTAGGAATGTTATAATAGTGTAGTTTTAGAAAAAGGGACAACCTGCAGGACGGGCGACAACCTGTCGCGTCCGACAAGGATGCAGGAATCGAACCCACAACCGAAGTGCAACATGCCTTTATCACCTACCACTGGCCTATAGGAAGTCCCTGGTTAGTATAAACTAGTTTTATTATATTAAGAAGTATGATATATGAAGTATAAGTCCATTTTAGGAACCATATATGATTAATATCACTATAGATTGACTTATGTATATTTGATAACTTTTTCTAACCTTTTGTTTGAGATGGATGGAATGACCCATCATTCTATAACATGATCTGCTAACACTTCAAGAATGAAAATTTCAACTTCATTTCTTGAAGAGATGAAGTGGAAATTGTCCAAGGAACGACCAACAGTGATATTGTACCAAAATCAAGAAAGTATTTCATCTAATTCAAATTTCTTCAACTTTAGGGAAATGATCTTGAAAACCAAAAATGTTGTCCTAATGCCCCTATATCTGATGAATTATATGGTACCTTAGATCATCACAAATTTATGGCTTTGTGATTGTTGTATTTTTCATAGCCATTTCCTCTACCACTCTTCATCAGAAGTTGATGGTTATATTTATCTTCCATATCCATATTTTTCCTATGTTCTCTTTTGTGGAAACTCAGTAATGAGTTAATTTGGATAGTCGTTATGTTTCTTACTTTACTTTTTAAAATTAAGTTTTAGTATTCCTTTTTACAATGTGGGTTTCTATGAAAGAAACTTTCAAGTAGTAAATGATTTATAACCCCAAAGAATTTCGAGGGCGAAATTCATTTTAAGGGGGTAGAATGTAACACCCTGAGATTTTATGAGATATATTATTTTTAATTTCTTTGATGTCTTATATTATACACTACACCAAGATTATCTTGTACTATACACAATACCGTATTAGCTTGCATTATATGCAACACTATTCTTGGCTCGTGTTAGACACAATTTCAAGTTCGTTTTGTGGAAAATATTCTAAGTAACATTAACTATAGATTTTGTTTAATGTATAAATGTAATAAGTTTTGATTATGTTATACACAACACCAAACAGAGCTTTCACTACACGCATCCCTGACTTGGCTTGCATTACATGCAATCAAGACCTTCCTCGATAGCGTGTGTAGTACGCAATATCGAGTTTCACTAAACGATATATTATTATAATATTATTATGAACTAGCTATTATGAATAGTAATACCCACTTTTTAAAATTTTATAAATTTTATCTTTTAAAATGGACTTCATTTTTGGATTTGGAATATCGAAATTAGCCTAGCATGAATTTTTAGTATTTTTCTGAAAATTTTCAAATTTTGATGAATAGTGAAAACACTAGGTTACTATTTAAAAACCAACTTTTTATTTAAATAATTATTTATTTTATTTAAATTTATTTAAGGTCAAAATTGATACATAATACCTATATAAGTTCAATGTAATTCAATTGAGTCATTTTATAATAATTTTACATATATAAAAAATTTATTGAACTTTTCACCGTCTTTTACCCACCTCCTAGGAGAATTTGAAAATTTACATAAAAATTAATTTTACCGCTTCTATGAGTGGAATTTCGAAAATATAAGAGATACAGTTAATATCAAGGAGTAAAATGTGGTTCAATAAGATAAAAATAAGTTTTGGTGAATAGTAACTTTTTACTTTTATTTACCACGGTTAAAAGAAAATAGGGTAATTAAGGCTAAAAATGATATTATTATTAACCTAACACAAGTCCTAATTATATTGGATAAGTTTAATTAGACCAAAACCAACCTTATGAATAAAATATTACCCTTTATATCCACTTGGATTAGATTAGGACACTTATTATTATTTTATTTAAAGAAGAGTTAAAATAGTTAAAATCAAAGTTTAATAACTAAAACATTTTTAATATATGGTTATACATAAGATAAATTCGACTATAAATATTTATTATAAAGATAAAAATATTTCATACCTAATGGTATTTTATTTATAATTTTTAGACATTAAATAATTTAATTTATTTATGACACAATCATGATGCAGTAATTACCTTATTAATGAAATATTAACATAATTGATATTATAAATACCCAAATAAATGTAATTTTAGACTTTTTATAAATTCCACTAATTTTATAGGTTAATATGACATTTTAGTGTTGATTAAATTAACATTTTTCGAACTAATAATGTTGTTATGGGTTTCACAAAAATCAATTACCAAATAGTGTCAAAATTGACATAAAATAGTTTTTAAAAAAATATTATATTATTAATTGTTATGATTTTACTAAAAATATAAGGTTCAGAGAAATGACTTAGATAAGGTTATATATATTAATAATGAACCACTGGGGGTTCTTTTGGCTTGTTATAGTATGTTTATTAACCATATATTGTAAGAAAACAAGAAGACACAGTAAAAGTTCAATTATTAAACTTAGAGTTAAGTATAAATGATAAGGTTAAAATAGTAACCTAAACTTGTCTAAAACCTATTTGTTGAGAGGATTTAGACCCATACTCACTTTATATTCGAAATAAATCAATTTGGAGCTATTATAAACCGAATATGACTTTATTATAAAATAATATTTTAAGTTTTTCCAAAGGTGCCCCTCTCCTCCCTTATAAAAAGGGCACCCCTTCCCTCTTCTCTTCACACCCTTTTGAGCCTTGAAGATCGGCCAACACCTGAAAATTCCTCTTCTAAACATATCTAGTTAAATAATAGAGGTTATGGTCTTCTCAAAATACCAACTCTAGTGCCCTAAGAAGAAGTTTAAAGGAGGTGTGTTGAGGAAGAGGCAATCTCTTCTACCGACTCTTTCAAGTTTCTTTCTTCTTATACTTCCTCTTATTTAGTTGTTTCATTATAAATTAACAACATAAGTATTAGATATATACTTATATGTTATTATAAATATCAAACAACCCTATTTCACCTTCTATCCATCCTACGGAAAACAAAATCACCGCGTGTGCGTACGTACAGAATAATGTCTCCACGCCGTGGTGTAATCAGTTTTTCCACCACCACCTTACTTGGATGGGTATTGTAGCGACTCGGGTTTTTGTCCCTGTCCGACTTTGGAAAATTTCTACGAATAATTTCAGAGCTAGGCGCGAAGACGGCATGCGATTCCGAGGCCCGGAATTAATTTTATAAAAATAGGCCGACGTTTCAGGAGGCGACCCCAGGATGGGGGATCTGAGCCTCGGAGCTCACAGGGCTCGCAAGCCAGTTTTGGTCAGCCACAAGAGAGGCGGTGTTACGCTTGCGATGGTCGAGGACATCTCGCTAGAGATTTCCCGACCCGGCGTGCTGCTGAGAGGGAGCCGGTTGATGGACCGCCTTGGCAGAGGCAGCGTCTCGAGCAAGGAGGTTCGCAGGGCGTCGGACGTGGCATCGGAGCTGGTGCAGCGGGAGGCGGTGGTAGACAGTACCAGTTGCCACCACCCCCACCCCCAGGTGGTCCACGCCAAGCTCAGGGAGCTGGTGGTCGAGGGCGAGGACAGCTGCATGCCCTGGAGGCAGTCGACCCAGAGGCACCACAGATGGATAGAGGTACGCCTTGTGTCTTTTCTACTTACTGCAGTAGTTTGTTAGACACTGTTTAGCGGTACTCTTTCCTTTTGTTGCATGCTCGAGTTTTGTTCAGGGCGTTGGTAAGACCCTGAGTGGTTGTTGTTGGTGAGCTCGCTGGTGTGGGAGACCCAGTTGAGAGTCCAGTCGCTTTCCTTGTGCTTAGGTCTTTTCGGGGACGAAAAGTTCTAAGGGGGGGAGGATGTAGCGACTCGGGTTTTTGTCCCTGTCCGACTTTGGAAAATTTCTACGAATAATTTCAGAGCTAGGCGCGAAGACGGCATGCGATTCCGAGGCCCGGAATTAATTTTATAAAAATATTAAGTATTTTTATACTATGCACGTGGCGGGGGTGTGATATCTCCTAAACGGTAGCTCAGAACGGGAATCTGAGGGCACGGTTGCGTCCGTAACGTGCGGTTTACCCTAGGCGGGGTGTAAACTTTGCGGGCGCGGGCCTGCGGTGAGAAACGCCACCAGGGGCGTTTCCGTAATTAAGTGGCAAGTGTGTGTGCGAGCGTCGGCTCGAATAACTTATGAACAGAGTCTCGGATGAAAAATCTGAGACCGCCGTTGCGTTCAGAACGGCGCGTTTACCTTAGGGGTGACCTTACTTTTGTTCGCATCGGGTGTCGGGACGGAGGCGAGTTGGCGGGGGAGAGTTATATGAGTTGTTTAAAAAAAAAATTAAAACATAATCAATCTCCCCCTCCCCCAAATCCTCCAACGCAGCGGACGGTCTTCCCTCTCCCCTCCTCCGTTCTTCGCCAATTCAAGCTCCGGGAGTCCGTTTTCAGCGCCGATCGTCAGCAGATCGAGCTTCAGCGCGTCGCAGGCGTCATTCTGCACCTGAAGCTTCGGCGATCCGCCAATAGGTAGGCGGTTTGAGTTTTGAAATCCTGGACCCCGTTTATTCGTTGTTTTTCTTCAAATTGTTATAAAGGTTGTATAGTTTGGGTCCCGAGGTTTCCGAAACATGTTACGGATCTGAATTTGGAGCACCAGGGTGCTCCCGGTGGCTCCCGGAAGTTTTCCGGCGAAAAACCCGGTTTTCCGGCGAGACCCGCGGCGGCCATGGCGGAATCCGGCAAGGCAGGGCGGCGGCGCGGCGGCGGCGCGGCGGTTTCCGGCGACGGCGGCGGCGGCGCGGCGGCGGCGCGGCGGTTTCCGGCGACGGCGGCGGCGGCGCGGCGGATTCCGGCGGCGGCGCGGTGGTTTCCGGCGAGGCTGGCGGTGGTCCGGCCAGGATTTTCCGGGGGTTCTTTAAACCCCCGTAACTCGCAAACCATAACTCCGATTTGCGAGCCGTTTGCGGCGACGCGCTCCTTGCGTCGAGACGGACCTTTTGAACTCACTTTGAGGGTTTAAAGGTTCGGGATCGTGGCCCGGGTGTTAGAAACGTCGTATAAAATAATATTATTTTATTATTTTACGACTTCGGGCCGTTGTAACTTCTACCCGGAGCGTCCGATTGACGTGCCGTCAGTGGCGTTGTGACCCTGATGGTACGACGGACTTTTTGAGATGGTTTCCGGGTGTTGGGACTGAGAACGGGGTGCGGGCCCCACGAGGCCGAGTTTTGGCGTTTGCGGAGAAACGCAGCTTTTGCACCAGGAGTCCGATTTTGGCAGATGAATAGTCGATCCTGTGTGTTTTTCCGAGAGGATCGCAATGGTGCGATCTGTTCGATGAGTTTCGGAATCCAGGCGTGGGCCCCACCCGAGCCGGCCTTCGGTGAATAGTACCTTTTTCATCGGGTGTCTGTTTTGGGCGAGCGAGTAGTCGATTCCGCTTGTTTTTCCGAGGGGATCGTCGTGGTGTGATCTGCTCGATGGGTTTTGGGATCGTTGTGTGGGCCCCGCACGAGCTAGCTACGGTGAATAGTGCCTTTTTCACCGGTGCTCCGTTTCGGGCGAGTAAACAGCCTATCCTGCGTGTTTTGATCCCCTACTCAGCATGACGTTTATGGTAGGGTTGCGGTATCGTTGGTTATACGATCCCCTACTCAGCGCGTGGTTTCGGTAGGGTTGTGGCATCGTCGGTTCGATCCCCTACATCGCGAGTTATACCAGATAGGGTTCCGGTATCGTCGTGACCATCTTTATATGGACGATGATCCTCTATCTGAGTGTTGAGCTTCTGTCGAGTGCCAGATCGGGTTGTGGCATCCCCCAACGGACTCTGGGAGTGATCCCCTATCTGTGAGATCTACGTATGCCAGATCGGGTCGTGGTATCCCCCAGCGGACCCTGGGAGTGATCCCCTATCTGTGAGCTACGTATACCGGAGTGGGTCTTGGTATCCCCTAGCGGACCCTAGCGGTGATCCCCTTTCCGAGGAGTTTGGTGGTTTTGGTGTTTCAGTGATGTTTCCTCAGTGATGCTATCCGACGAGCGTGGTCTCTCGGGCGAGCGTCTGAGATGTTTGTGAGTATCCCGATGGAGTGTATCTCTCGGATGAGTGTCATCTGGTATGGCAGTGTTCGTGGTGTACTCTCCTGGTTGGGACAGTTGCTGGTGATGAGGACGGTACCTCTTGTGGCTTTGTGGCGTGAGCTGTGTATATCTGGATTGTTCAAGGTGTATGTATGGGCATACACCTGAGCTGAGCTGAGCTGACTTGTTGTGTTTAGCCGAGGATGGTCACGAGATGGAGTTTCTCTCTCTCGTCTGGGTTCCCTCTGGCTGGGTTGAGCGGACTGTTTCTTTCAGTTGCTCCCTTGGGTTTTGGGTTTTTGGGGTGCCTACTGAGTATGTTTATACTCACCCCTGCACGGGCTTTGCCCGCACATGTTTGTGCCTTGTGCAGACCACAGGCCTTTTGACGGAGTCCCAGGAGGACCCGGAGCAGGCGGAGCTTAGTGAGCGAGTTGACCGGGGTGTTTACCGGAGCTGTGCCGAGGGAGCTTTCCGGCTGGTGTTTGTGGCAGTGTTCCCCTTCTTCAGAGCAGGTCGGACGCGCTTTGTAGTTTTCTTTTAGTGGGCCCTGTTTTTCCCTTTGTACTTTTGTTGTTGCTCTCTGGTTGTGGGATAGATTGTATGCATGCATTTACTTTTCAGTTGTTTTATCTCTGCACTGTTGCTTGGAGGTGTTTGTGGGTGCGTGTGTACAGGTACCTTAGGCTAATGCCTCTCATGTGTGTGATAGCCTACTCGGCGCTGGTCGCCAGCCCCTGGCCTATTGGAGGCGGGCTTGGGGAGTCGCGGCTCGAGCCCCGTTGGGTCGGGTCGTGACAGGTATAATGGTGTAAAAATAACTATATATGATTATTATAACATCATACTGATTCTAAGATATTATATCATCCACTAGAATTCCATTCAATAAATACGGGAATGATATCATCGCTTGTGCGTACGTACGGATTACCGTCTCCATGACCCGATGAGATTCATTTTCCATGTTAACAATTCAAGAATGATTAAAAAGTATATATAATAAGTAATCATGAAATATATGACATAATAATGTTACTGTATTTATGTATATATATATATATATATATATATTTCATCTACTTAATTCTATTCAATTCAATAAGGAAATGAAAAATAGCGTTTATGTGTACGTATGGCCTACCGTCTCCATGAACGGTGTATTTCTTTCCATTTATTGATCTATTATATATATGAATATTATGAAAATATATTATATATAAATCATGTTTTATATTCTGAAATTAAATAATCATGATCTAAGTAATCATATTAATAATTACAAGTCAAAACACGGATGATAAATGAAACGATTTTACCCAAAACACTGCTTTAACATGGAATTGACAAATGAACGAATAATATAAAGTCATAAGTAAATCATATATGATATCATAAATATTATTATGGTTCTTTTAAAAGTTAATAATATGTTTAAACCCACTATACAGGAGTCTCAGACACATATGGAAGAAATTGGACATAAGGTAAGGGATAATTATTCCAATCTCATTCTTATATGTGCTTGTTTATTCGTAAGTATTTACTAGGGTTATGTTTATCATCCATGTCCATATATTCTCAAAATGTTTTCAAAAAATGTTTACTTTTCTTCCATGTATGTTTAAAGTCATTTTTACACTTTTTTACTTTTACCACATCGTATGGAAGGAATTTTTCTTTTGTTTACCATACAAGGTACTTTTTGACTTCTTCGGTAAAAGTACGAGAATAATTTTTTTTAACTTATATGGCATGAATAGATTTTTAAGGTTTCATAATGCCTTATTTTCATGAATCTTGATCTAAAATATTTAATTACTATTTTCAACAAAATCCTTTTCTTTTAAAATTCCATGGTATTTTTTGAAAAGAAAATGATTTTGAAGAAGACGTGATATTTTCCTCAAGAATTCATTTCAAGTGTTTTATCAAAACCATTTTCCATATAAGATGGAATTATTTCATATATGTATGTTTCATGTATAATTTCTCTATTATTTACTTGGTTTCACTTTTCATATGATGAAATTATATCAATTTTTTTGTATGGATTATGTGATGATGGGATGATGTTTATGAAACCCATTTTATTCTTTGGTTTATGATGAATGTTTTACGTTTATTTTGTGGCACAAGTAATAATGATTTCATTATGAGATGGGTGGGACCTATATATCCCTCCAATTAATTGGGTAAAGATTTATATCTCATGAGATAGACATGGCTGGAACGACAGGTTAATCTGGTTCAGTGTTACAAGACTGAAATGAGGAGTGAACTCGATTCAGAAAGGGACTTTGTCCACTAAGATGGTCTTGGAAGTATTGCCTTGGATACTATGGAAATCATATCATGTGCTTAATGGTTTTCCACAATTACATGTTTTATTCCCATGCTATTTTATCATGATTAATGTTCCTTTATGACCTATGCCTTACGTACTGCCAAGATTTATTTCACAACTCAAGATTTTGATGTGTAAACTTTATGTTCATGTTTTGAAGTTCAAATGTATATGGTTTGTTTTATTTTCTCCATGCTTACCCTTACTGAGAATTTGATCTCACCTTTTATATGTTTTATTTTCCCCAAGATATAAATAAAGGTTTTAGGTAATAAAACAAAAAGGGAAGATCTTTATGAGAGATGTTGAAGATCTTTCACCACGATTAGAAGATTATTTTCTGAGTTTCCAAAGACACTAAATTATTACGGTCCTTGTGTTTTTGTTTTTGTTATGTATTAAGTATTCTGCAAAATTAATGTAATTTCCATGTACGTCAAGCTTTGGGTCTCTACATTAAAAGTGAAAAAATGATCATAGTATAAGTTTTGATATTTTTGTATGTCATAAATATTTTATTTACAATTTTATAATTAATTTAATAATTTAAATTGGATATTTAATTCCATAAAATGTAATAATTAATCGTTAATTTATATTATTATGGTTATACTAAAATTTTATGGGACCTTGATTACTATCTTAAAGAGTTACAAAATGAGTTATAGTTTTAGAGTTGTTTTTTAAATAAATAATGATTATATTTAAAAATTAAATTAAAAATATTAAGAAAATTATTTTAAAAAAATGGAGTTCATTTTTTAATTTAGATCATCGATATTAGGTTAGGGTGAATTTTGGGAATTTTTATGAAATAGTTGAATTCTTGGTGAATAATAAAAATACAGTTTTGAGTTTCAGGTGTTTAATGACATCATTATTGATTTAATCATTCTGTTTGACTTATGAATAGTAATATATTCTATGAGGTGTCCTAAGTATCCAATACCATGGGAATGCCCATGGTTTTTCAAATACCACCGATGAGGTGTCCCTTGGAATTTATTAATGTATTCCTTCACTTTTCATATATATACCAAGTCATTCCCTCATTAATTTCATTCCAAAATCCTCTTCAACGAAGCTATGGTCTTTTTACCTCCCAAGGATTCATCCCAAGGTTCCCTCATGCCACACAAAGTCCGAAACTTTAATCTTTCGAAGTTACTCTTCATGGTAAGGGAACCTTTCACCCCCATCTTTTAAGTCATGACTTCCTTTATGTTATGTCTTATAGTTCTATTTAATTATGTGGGGGATTATTCTTCAATAACATTACTAATTTTAATTTCATTTCCAAATGATGATATACCATTTCCCCTCTCATCAATTTATTTTATGAATATTTAATTGACGCTGTTAGGCTGCTGAATTTTCGTAAAAGAAATCACATTTTCTCTTTTCTTTCAAGTTTCCTTTTCATGTGGTATGTCATTCCACACCATGATCTTATTTATATTTGGATCTATAACTATACTTTAAAATTATTCATTTATTTATGGGATACCCTTGTCTCCTCTCTTTTTATGGTTTTCTAAAACCATGTTATATAGCCGTTATGATGCAGAATTTTCGTTTCAAAATCCCTCTCTCCTTTTCCATGGGTTATAAATGACATAATGATCTTTTTTAAGAACTCTTAAAACGTCACAATTTTGAAATGAAACCCATTTATTTTATTCTTTATAGGAAATTTATGAAATTTTTTATTATGATATATGTAGATCACATGAAAATAAAGTCATATTAAGGGTGAACCCTGATATCACTCTAATGCATTGGGTAAAGAATTGATCTCTAGAGATGACAAGTTTCAATATACCTTGGTGAATAACCTTGGTAATTTTTTTATAAAACATTAGGGTGGAACCTTGTTGATATGTTCATGAATGTCTAAATGAAATGTTATAGCCACATATTCTTGTTATGATTCATGTATTATTATTATTATTATATGCCTCTTTTTCTATATCTCATGTCTTTATGTTTTTCATCAAGTTCTTATTCATATCACAAGTAAACAGATTCCCTTTCTTTCCTTAGTGGGACGTCTACTCACCCTTTCCTATGAATGTATGTTTCCAGTTTATGAGATGCAGTAATTGTACATAAGATGAAATTTTCAAGATACTTTTCTAGAGGATTTAAAATAGTGTTTTAAGTTTTCATGTTTTATTTTTCTTAATTTCCAAGACCCAAGACTTCAAAGAACCTCTGTATGTAAAAATGTAATGAAATGTTATGTAATAAAAAGGTGAGATGCCATAGTTGGTATCAAAGGATAGTTTAGTTGTTTATGGAAATTAGGCAATGAAAACTTTATGAAGAACCCTATAGAATGTTTTAAATATAGGAAAACTTCCTATTATTTTGGTGAGTATTGAGTAAATGGTTTATCAAGAAAATACATCCTTGTATGGATATGAGCAGGTAGAGGCGGCTCGGGTACAGATGTACATAGGGGTAAAACCTGAAAACACCACTTTGTACTAGACTCGAACGAGAATTAGTTCATAATAATGGGCATTTCTGCACTCTTGGTTACGATACTACCGGAGGATATGATTGGTTAATCATAAGATTTTTATGAATCATTATAAAGGATTTATAGAGAAATGTAATTGTTTAAGCATGAAGTTTTAAGACATAAAATCTTTTATAGAAAAAATATTTGTAAATAAAATAAGTATCTCAGTATGGTTTTATTATTTTAGAAAATGGAGAGCAATAAGAGGAATCGTACAAATGGTGACTACAATAGACCATGCACTGACGTCCCTTCGATTGAAGCCGGAATGGAAACTTTCATGCGAATGATGAAACAACTAACTCAAGTTATGGGAAATTCCTTTAATCAAGCTGAGAGACTGATCTCACTGTGAAGGGAAAAACTTCCTATTGAATCTTTTATCCATCAAAGACCACCAACCTTTAGTGGATCTACCGACCCATTTATTTCTAAACAGTGGACCAGCTCTATCAAGAAGATCTTTTTTATGCTCTGCTGTTCTGAACAAGATAAGGTTACCTTGGTTGTTTATCTCTTAGAGGGAGAAGCTGATCAGTGGTGGGAACTGATTAAAAAAAGAATTCTAAGCGTGGAATTTTAATCTATGAAGTGGGAATAATTCAGGGGGATGTTCTTCAACAAGTATTTCCTTCGATCAATGTGAACAAGAATGGAGAAGTAGTTTCTTGAGCTGAAGCATAAGAAGATTGAATCTGTTGGAATCTACAAGATGAGGTTGTCATGTTACACCTCTAGATTTATAATGGATCCAAATGGTAATGTTGATAGATTCTTCGGTGGACTGAGACCTCATCTGTGGAAAAATCTATCCAACTGAGATTTTGATAGCTATGAGGATATCGTGCAAAGTGCGATGAAATTCGAACTGGAGTTTGGTGAGATGCAATGGTCTCATAAACCAATGACAATAAAATATCTATGGATCCAAGCTTAGGGAGGATCTTTGATTAGGTAAGAGGAGAAAAGAAAGTACAACGTCCCACGTGTAATGAATGTTGGATGAAGCATTCCGGGAACTGCCTACTCGGGAGTGGGAAGTTCTACAAGTGTGGTAGAGATGGCCACATTGTGCGGAATTGTCATAGTGAGGTGAAACCAAAAATTCCAAACACTAAAGACAAGTGGAAGATAGTTCATAACCTACCTGATGTCCAATGCTATAAGTGTGGAAAACATGGGTTCTTTTACAATCACTGTCCAAACTTGTGGGTAGTGGAGGGGAACCACCATCAACCTTAGCAAAGGCTAATAGAGCAAGGTCATACTTTTTCTATCACGATGGCTGAAGTTGAAGTTCCTAATGATGTGGTGGAAGGTACTCTTATTGTTCTCTCAAAGATATCAAGTACCTTGTTTGATTCTGGTTCTAAGCATTCTTTTATTTCTTCCAATTTTGCAAAGAATTTAGAATCAACCCCGAATTTTCTAAAAGCAGAGTTATCAATTAAGACTCTTGGTGGGATTATCCAAGCATCTTCAGTGTTTAGAAACTCTATTATTTACTTTAGTGAGCACAATCTTATCGAAAATCTAACAGCCTTTCCAATTTTGGAATTTTACATTATACTTGGTATGGACTAAATCTCAAAGTATAATGCTAAGATCAAATTCTGAAGCAATGAAATCTCAGTAGTCATGAATTTAAAACCAATAGTTATCTTCCTGGGAGAGATATCTCAACCAGATCATTGTCTAGAATAACCTCCTATATCCTTATTTATTGAGTTGATCGGTGAATAAGATGAAGGAGATGAGAGTTTAAGGATAAAAAATGTCCCCATCATCTAGGAATACTTGGACGTATTTCCTGAGAAGTTACCCAGATCTCCCTCGGAAAGAGAGGTAGATTTCTCCATTGAACTCGTAGCTTGGTCTAATCCGATATCAAAGACCCCCTATAGGATGGAAAATTTGGAGCTAGAGGAATTAAAGAAACAACTCCAAGATCTTTTGGAGAAGGGGTTCATCCAACTAAGTGTGTCTCCTTGGGGAGCACCAGTCCTCTTTGTGAAGAAGAAGGATGGTTTGATGCAGCTATGCATTGATTATAGAGAACTGAATGGGATCATAATGAAGAACAAATACCCTCTTCCAAGAATTGATGACTTATTTGACCAATTTCATGGGGCTCAATTATTCTCTAAGATTGATCTTTGATCTGGTTATCATCAATTGAGGGTGAAGAAAGATGATATTCCAAAAACAGCCTTTCGATCAAGATATGGGCATTATGATTTTGTTTTTATTCCCTTTAGACTGACAAATGCACCTGCTATTTTTATGGATTTTATTAATAGAGTCATTAAAGAATACCTTGATACCATTGTGGTAGTTTTATTAATGATATTATGATATATTAAAAAATTTGTGAGGAGAAAGAAGATCATATAAGGGTTATTTATCAAGCTCTGTAGAAGGAAAGGATTTTTGGGAAGTTCCAAAAATGTGAATTCTAGTTGCAACAAGTTTCTTTCTTGGGGAACATTGTAACCAATGAAGGAATCACATTTGACCCTAAAACGAAAAAATTTGTAGAGGAGCGGCCTCAGCCTACAAAAATAATTGATATTTGAAGTTTCCTTGGATTAGTAGGATATTATATGAGGTTTGTGAAAAACTTTTCATGCCTTTCTAATCCATTAACCAAGTTAACTAGAAAAGGGGTCAAGTTCATCTGGACAATGGAGTGTAAGGAAAGTTTCCAAGTGCTGAAGAAGAGATTGGTTACTGCACCCATGATAACTCTTCCCTCAAGTGGAGAAGGATTCATTATTTTTATCGATGAATCTCTTAAAGGTATTGGGTGTGTCATCATGTGAAATGAAAAATTCATTGATTATGAATCTCGACAGTTGAAGACACATGAGAAGGATTATCCTAAGCATGATCTGGAACTAGCTGAGGTCATTTTTTCTCTGAAGATATAGAGGCACTATCTTTATAGAGAGAAATTTTATATATATATATATATAGACCCTCAAAGATTAAAGTATATTTTAACACAAAAGTAATTTAACATGAGACATAAGAGATGGTTGTAACTTCTCAAATACTATGATTGTTCAATTCATTACCATCCCGGAAGAGCAAACAAAGTCGCTGATGCATTAAGTAGGAAAGACCCAGTTGTTCATTCCATGATGGGTATTAAAAAATTTCCTTTGATAAATGACCTAGTGAAGATTGAAATGGAAAATATAAGGGAAGGGACATCATCATCCCTATCCCAAATGATTTCCTAATCTTCATTACTAGAGAAGATCAAGAAATAAAAGAATGAAGATCCTTTGTTATAGAAGAATTTTGAAGCTGTGAATGATGGGAAGTTTCCTGAGTTCAATATTGATCCAGAAGGTGTACTAAAATTTCATATAAGACTATGTGTTCCATCTATTTTGAAAATAAATAAGGAGATTATGGATTAATCTCATAGTTCTACTTTTTATATACATCCTAGAATCACAAAAATTTATAGGGATCTTCATGATAATTATTGGTGGGATAATATGAAAAGGGAGACTGCTGACTACACATCAAGGTGCCCAGTATGTCAGCAAGCGAAGGGAGAGATACAACTTTTTAAAGGGGTATTGCAACCACTACCCATACCAGCATGGAAGTGGGATAATATCACTATGGACTTCATCACTAGTCTCCCGAGAACTTCCAAAGGAAACAATGCGATATGGGTTATTGTGGACTGTCTCACTGAGAATTCCCATTTTATCTCCATTCGGAAAGATTTCTCTCTTGATCAACTTTCCAGGATTTACGTGAAGGAAGTGGTATGGCTGCATGGAGTTACACTTTCTATTATATTTGATCGTCATCCAAGGTTCACACCAAAATTCTGGGGAAGTCTTCTACATTCTCTGAGCACATAATTGAATTTTAGTATGACCTATCACCCCCAAACTAATGTCCAATCTGAAAGGACTATTCAAACAGTCGAGTACATGCTAAGAACATGCTCATGGGAGTTTAATGTTGGATGAGACCAACATATACCACTAGTTGAGTTCTCTTACAATAATAGCTTCCACTCGAGCATTAAAATGGCACCCTATGAAGCTCTATATGGGAAGTGATGTAGAAATCCTACTTGTTGGGATGAAGCTAGTGAGAGAAATATTCTTGGTCCTGATCTTGTGCAAGAGATAACAGAAAAGTCCACACCATCCAGCAACACATAAAGGATTCTCAGAGTCGGAAAAAGAGCTATGGAGGAAACCATCGAAGGGACTTAGAGTTTGATGTTGGGGACAAGTTCTTTCTTCTCATTTCACCTTGGAAGAGAGTCATGAGGTTTGGGAAGAAAGAGAAGATAAACCCTAGGTATATTGGCCCCTATGAAATATTTGATTACATAGGAGAAGTGGCCTATCGGCTTGCACTTCCTCCAAATATAGCACTAGTTAATGATGTCTTCCACATATCCCTCTTGAGGAAGTACATAGATAACACCTCACATGTACTAAATCCAAAGGTGGTACAACTAGAACATGACCTCTCTTATGAGGATCAGTCAGTGGAGATCTTGGATCGTAGAGACAAGGTTCTTCACAACAAGACTACCCACCTAGTTAAGGTGTTGTGGAGGAACTACAAATATGAAGAATCCATGTGGGAACTAGAGGAGTCTATGAGGCAGAAGTACCCACACCTTTTCTCTTCTGAGGGAACAAGTTAAAATTTTCAGGGATAAAATTTCTTAAGGTGGGAAGAATGTGACGACCCAAAATTTTGAATAATACTTGTTTCCTAATTTTTGTGTTTTATTTAATACTCAAAAAAACTATATGCTTAAGGTAATGAAGTGAGTATGATTAAAATTTTATCATTAGGTTTCGACTGTTATATGACCATTGGTCAATATGACCATTGAAAACTAAACACTTAATGTTGCAATTATTGTTTACAAATACAAGTGATCGTGGTTAATTAATACAGAAAGAAGAGTCGACGGTCTCATCTAGTAGACTCGGGCCGTACAAAGCCCATCGGTCAGAGCTTGGGAAGGAGGTAGAATCTCTTCGCTTTGCTCTAGACCAAGCCCATTTTGAGCTTTAACATGTGAAGTTTGAATATAATCTCTTATGGGAGAAGTTCCAGCTGATAAAAATAACTACTCGGGCAATGTTGTCTGAGCCGCCCTAAGATTCTATCACCATATCACACCTTACACTTAGGTTCTATGTCGGTGTTGTAAGGGGTTATGTAAAAAGACCTTAGATACATTGTGTAACCCTTTTATATAAATAAAATTATTATTTCTTATTCTAGAAAATATGGTGAATTTAAAATATTTGAATACATGTTGGATGAATTTATAGTTCCATATTACTAATTAATTTTTGATAAAAGGGGTATTTTAAAATATTTATGTAAATTTTAAATAATTAATAATGTAAACTGTTTTTCATAAATAGTCTTCTATAGTTGTGACCAGTAATAAATTTAGAGTCTAATAAGATCAACATATTTTTTGTGAATAGTAAAGTACGAATAGTATTTCACCCTTATGAATAGTAATGAATAGTATTGAATAGTAAATTGGACAAAAAAATAGAAAATTCACCCATGAATGTATAAATTCAATTTAGACATCTTAAAAGTGAAAAAACGATCATAGTATAAGTTTTGGTATTTTTGAATGTCATAAATATTTAATTTACAATTATATAACTAATTTATTAATTTAAAATGGAAATTTATTTTCATAAAATGTAATCATAAATTGTTACTTTATTGTATAATGGTTATATGAGAATTTTATAGGACCTTGATTACTTTATTAAGGAGTTACAAAATGAGTAATAGTTTTAGAGTTGTTTTTTAGAATAAATAATGATTTTATTTAAAAATTAAATTAAAATATTTGGAAAATTATTTTCATAAAATGGAGTTCATTTTTTAACTTAGAGCATCGATATTAGGTTAGGGTGAATTTTTTAGATTTTTCTGAAATAGTTAAATTTTCATTGAATAGTAAAAATACAGTTTTGAGTTCCGGGTGTTTAATGACATCATTAATGTTTTAATAATGATTTAATAATTCTCTTCGACTAATGAATAGTAATATATTATATTAGGTGTCCCAAGTGTCCAATACCATTGGAAAATACCATGGGAAAGCCCTTGGTTTTTTCAATACCACCGATGAGGTGTCCCTTGGAAATTAATAATTTATTCCCTCACTTTTCCTATAAATACCAAGCCATTCCCTCATTCATTTAATTCCAAAATCCTCCTCAATGAAGCTCTGGCCTCTTTACCTCCCATGGATTCCTCCCAAGTTTCCATCATTCCGCCCAAGTTCCGTACCTTCAAGCTCTCAAAGTGACTCTTCAAGGTAAGGGAACATTTCACCCTCCTCTTTTAAGTCATGACTTCCTTTATGTTATGTATTATAGTTCCATTTTATTTTGTGGGTTATTGTTCTTATATATATTTATTACTATAAATTTCATTTCCAAATGATGATATACCCTTTCTTCTCTAATCAATTGATTTTCTGAATTTTTAAGTGATGTTGTTAGGCTGCTGAATTTTCGTAAAAGAAATCACATTTTCTCTTTTCTTTCAAGTTTCCTTTTCATGTGGTATGTCATTACACACCATGATCTTATTTATATTTTGTTATGTCCATATAAATTAAAATTATTCATTTATGGATGGGAGACCCTTTTACCCTCTCTTTTTATTGTTTTCTAAAACCATGTTATATAACGATTATGCTGCAGAATTTTCATCTCAAAATCCCTCTCTTTTTTCTCAAGAATTCTATTATTTTATTTATGTGAATATCCAAATCTATTTTTATTTCTAGGGGTGTTCATCAAGTCATAAAATTTATCTATTCGATTATGTAATTGACATACATATAACACTCACTATCTTTCCATGGGTTATAAATGACATAATGATCTTTTTTAAGCACTCTTAAAATGTCAAAATTTTGAAATGAAACCCATTTATTTTATTCTTTGTGGGTTATTTATGAAATTTTTGATTATGGTATATGTGTCTCAAATGAAAATAAATACATATTAAGGGTTTTCACTAATAGTGATCCACTGAATTGGGTAAATAATTAATCTCTAGAGATGGAAAGTTTCATGATACCTTGGTGAATAACCGTGGTAAATTTATTATGACACCTCGGGGTTGAAAATTGGTGATATTTTCATGAATGTATAAAGTAAATTTTGTATCCACCTATTCATGTTATTATTCATGTTATTTTTATTATTATATTCCTCTTTTTCCATAGCTCGTGTCTTTATGTTTTTCACCAAGTTCTTATTGATATCACAAGTAAATTGATTCCATTACTTTCCTTACTAGGCCTTCTGCTCACCCTTTCCTTTGAATGTATGTCTCCAAGTTATGAGATGTAGTAATTTTATATAATATAAAATTTTCAAGAATCTTTTGAATGTGAATTAAAAGTATGTTTTATTTTTTTATGTTTTATTGTTCCGGATTTCCAAGACACTAAACTTCAAAGATCCTCTGTATGTAAAAATGTATTGAAATGTTATGTAATAAAAAGGCAGGATTCCATAATTACCCAGAGTGTAAAGGAAGGATACCCTCTCTATAATCATAATCATACTTAACCAATGTGTTCTCTTTGGGTGGGGCCCAAATGAGCTAGACCTCTTCATGAGTGTATCTGGTGATATCATGGATCGAGAAGTGAGTTCTCCCAGAATAAGCATGCTTCAAGCAGAATCCTGTGGATGGTAATTGGTTAAAGATTACCTCTAGAATGTGTGTCTTGTATTGACTATATGTTAATATTATTGTTAAATATATTATAGACATATACATTTATAGATCTGACATTGTACTCTGATGTGGTATTCCTGTGTGGTATTCCTATTTGGTACTCCTGTGTGGCATTCCTATGTGGTATTTATGTGTGGTATCCCTTTTTGT
This sequence comes from Viscum album, assembly GCA_963277665.1. Taxonomy (NCBI): domain Eukaryota; kingdom Viridiplantae; phylum Streptophyta; class Magnoliopsida; order Santalales; family Viscaceae; genus Viscum; species Viscum album. Next base: position 1,784,653,757 of record OY728157.1, read on the forward strand.
ATTTCCTTCATGGAATTACTTTGTGGTATTAATTTGTGGCATTCCTTTGTGGAATTCCATTGTCGTTTTCCATCGTGGAATTCATCTGTGGTATTCCATTGTAGCATTCCTTTGTGGAATTCCTTTGTGGTGTTACTTTATTGTATTCCTTTGGGTAATTCCTTTGTGGCATTCCATTATGGTATTCCTTTGTGGTTACGGGGTGTCCTACTGAGTATTGTTTTACTCAACCCATCTTGGGCATTACCAATATGTGTCATGTGTTATGCAGATGATCGACCTGTAGACATATCTAGGCTGAACAAGACCAGGTGGTTCATTGGGAGACAAGACATTTTGTGGTGTGTTCATATGGACTTTCATATGACAGTCCCAATACCTCTATTCGTACTGGTTGGAATTGTGGTTTCAGACTCTTTTTGGTGGGATTTTATTTGGTAATGTTTACTTTCCAGTACTTTAACTATTGAACTCTGGTGGTGGGATATAGTGGTATTCAAAAAAATTCTACTTATTTTTTTTTACATTTCATCATTTGTGGCTTGGATATGTGTGTTTGTGTACAGGTACTTTAGTCTAATGACTCCCATTTGTGGGATATGCATACTCGGTGCTAGTCACTAGCCCCAAGCCTATTGGAGGTGGGATTGGAGTAGTCACATCATAGGCCCCTCTGGGATGGGTTGTGACAACATATCCCTCCAATGCGTTGGGTAAATATGGATAACTCAAGAGATATTTATATAATAAATAGACATGATTTCATGTTCAATGTATTATGTGTGGACTTAGTTTAATGTCCATAAGATCATGCGTGGACCTAGTCTCATGTTCATATATTTATTTAGCACCTTTTTTCATTCCCTAAACTAAATGAGTTAACCTATTTAAATTTATACATTTTTAAATTTTTATAAGACTATATTTCTTCCACATTTTTGTGTTTATGACATGCTCTCCTGGCACATGACTAACTACTAATGACTCCACATGATTATTAATTTTTCCTTTTTATATGAAAATGTATTAATCCATGAATCATGTTAATTATTAATAATATATTGGGTCTAAACACTGTAAGTTGTGATCATGATCTAATACCCTTATGATTATCTTATACATTTATATAATCATCGATTTATATCTATCATGTTTACCCATTCTGTGTATTTGAGCTCATTCTTTCTTGTTTTTCTTTTGCCTAGGTTATGAGGAAAGGTTTTAAGTAGGGTATAACAAATAAGAGTATAATGTTAGGAGAAATTTATGGGAAATGTTTAATATCCTTTATGAAATAAGATTTTTTTTATATTCAGTAATAAAATAGAATAAATGTTTATGGTTTGAGAATTGATCCTAATGTTATGTAAGGAACATTCATCTAATAAGATGAAATTTTTTTTTTTATTAAAAGTATGGGTCTCCATATTCTTATTTTATAAAATTATGTTTACTCATTTATGTTGGATAAAAAAAATTAATAAATCTTCTTTGAATTGATTACTAGTATAAAAATAATTTAGATAGAGGATTTGTGTGACTCCCACAATATTTTTTAAAAAAAGTCAATTTTGTTATTTGTTTTATAAGATGATGATTTTTATATGTTATAAACTTTTTCATGATGTATAGTTGGCATGAGTGTGTGTTTATTATCTCATGGTTCTAATAAAATTTGTATTTGTATATGTTTCTTGAGAAATATGGTTTTGGAATAACAGTGTCATGGAATTACTCTGAGTTGGCATCTATTCAGGATGTATTTGGATTGTACCTTTTTGGGAAGGACATGGATGCTTATGTTGATTAGGTGGTAATATGGATTTTATCTCCAATTAATTACTATATTTAATTAGTATGGTTTTTTGATCATGAGTTTGGGTTATTCTATTATTCCATCTTTGAGAGGGGATGCATTGGGTTGGCGTCATGGCTCCTAATATAGAAATTTGGCTCATTTCATGTTTTAGTGAGTTTAAGACATAGATGTGTGATTAGTGTTGTGGGTTTCTATATGAAAATAGTGTGTTTATAAATAGTGTATTTTAGGTGCGAGTTATTTATGTGGTTTATGTTGACCCTTTTTATTTGTATTATGCTTCCATATTATTTTATATAAAATGTGTTCAAATTTTTTAAGTGGTGTGTGTGGGGAGTATTGGGGGTTTTATTACTAGGATTAAAAAATCATCCCCTTAATATGCATATTTATGAATATATAGACATTGTTTGATGTGATTCAAGTAAGGGTAATAACTCTTAAATCACTAGAAAAGTCTCATTATTATATTGGTGTTGGTGTTAAATATGTGATCTTAGAGGAAGCAGTCGTGTAGAGCATGGGAGAGTACCATGTTTGAGTTTTTTTCTTTCATTTTTCTCATTTTTTGGTCTTTTGGTCTTAATTATAAATTTTTTTGGTTTTTATCATTGTATACTAGTCTTTTTAGGTTATTGAGTTTTTAATTTTTTTGTGCATCATATTTATATTGTATTAGAGTAATTCCAATGTAGCTTATTTCTTATGAAAGGTTAAATAGTCCCCTAATGTTATTGTTCCTTACTAGTCATTTATTATCAACAATTAGTGTGTGGGGGATAACCCGGTGGTTAGTATCATTAGATAATATCCAAGGTGAGGGTGTGGGGATTTTATTTTACAATGCCAATACATATTCAATTGGTCATTATCTTTAATACCATTTTTCTATGGTGATAACAATCCAAATCCCAAAGTCATGAATAACCATTATTAGAAATATAGAAAATACAACTCAAATTGGACATCATCAACACTTAGTGAAACTTCACATCTCTACATTTTACCTTGGATTGTAACCTTCCAAGATCTATAACCTATAAGGTCAAGTATTATGTGTACAAGATAGTGAATAATTTTCTCACATGTTGTATCTTAACAAACACACTTTATGAGAATGTCTCTAAAGACGTCACTTATTATGAAATTAATCCATGTTAACTACACTAAATTGGGGAGTTCCTTACAAATATTTTTCCAAAAATAAATGCATGTTTTGTTTGTATGTGTAGCCCCATCATATTTTTTAAGTAATTATTTCATGGGGTTTATATGAACTTATTTTCCCACCAGGTTAATGAATTTTATAGAACGATATGTATTTACTTATTAAGAAAAAAATGTGAGCACTTTATAGAATAAAAAAGTTGGAAATGTGGAAGGTGGGAAATTTAAAGCCTCGATGAAAAAATTTGGTTTTTTTTACTATCCCAAAAAATTAATTAAATTTTTAAATACTTGTGGAGTGGTGAGTAATATGAAAATAAGAGAAACCATCAAAGGAATAACCTTGTTAAGGGAATGAAAATTAATATTTTGGAGTATGTAAGGTTGATTGATTAATTTCTTACCAAAAACATTAGGTAGATAAAATAAATATTATCATTTTATTCATTATTAAGTTCTCATCATCAACCATAGAGCCAAAAACCCATCAATAATTATGGAGTGATGATCCTTATTATTACCATTATAATTGGTTATTTTATGTAAAAATTATTTCTATTCTATATATGATAACTTAGAAACTAATTATCTCAAAAATATATTATTTTTAATTCAGTAAAAAATTATTTTTAAGAAGTTATGTGGGGTTTGATATAACCTTTTTCCTTAAAACATAAATTTTTTTTACATGGATAACCCCAAAAACCCATAGATATTAATGTGAAGAAATATAAACAACCCTCTATAAAAAATAATCCTAAAACAAATATTTTATTTTATTATATAACTAACCTAGATAAAATTATAAAATAATTTTATATATTGATCAATGTGGATAAAAGTGTTACTAAAATTCTTACTATGATATTTAAAACCAGTACCTATTTCCTATTCCTTGAATATGGTGATTGAAATAAAGTTTATTCAGGGAATTTATTAATAACAAGGAAGAATCCAGGTGGATACATGTTATGGAAAAGGTAAAAATAAGCCATTCAGTAAAAAGTTTTGTTATGATATATTAACCAACTATAGAAATATTTGTACTTTAGAAATGGATTTTCAAAATTATGGAAGCTACTATAATGGTAAAGGCTACTAGGTATAAGTACTAATTAATTTTAAAATATACTGTACAAAAGGGGGTTGATTTCACTGAATTTTTACCCCCTATAGTGAAACAAAAAATTATAAGGTTTTTATTCTTTACTAAAAATAATAGAGATCAATATTTAGATCAATTATACATTATGAAAAAATTACATTAAAAGTTTAAATAAATTATTTACATGGGGCCTATTGATGGTATATTAAATCATGTAAACTAAAACACGATTTGTTCACATGAAAATTGTTTTAATGACCCAAAACAATCTTATAATAAATGGTACAGATGTATTAACTCTTGTATTATTTATAATGTTAATAGAAGTGTTGATGAATTCCACTATTATTATATAATGGTTGATAAAAAAATAATTCATTTTCTATCATCTATAGGTTATTTGGTTTCCACTTTTATGGATGAGTCCTTAATTTATAATGCTACATATATTGTATAAATTTTAATTTGATATTAAGGACTTGTATATTTCTTAAGATATCCTATGAATTGAAATATTTAGTGAAAAAAATTCAACCATTGTTCAATTTTAAAAAATCATATATTAAAATTGTGCCAAAGAAGATTAATATAATTAATATTAAATCTATTATAATTCCATTGAGACAACATCTCAATATATCTATTGAAAAAATATCCTAAATAATATTTCAACCAAGAATATATGGATTAAATCTATTATAAATGCATGGAAAAATGTCTCATGTTGTTGTTGTGATTCGTAGGTTAATGTTCAATGAAGGGAATACTTTCTATCAAGTTATTTGTTAAGTTTTTTCTTAGATATAAGGTTCATTCAATATATTTGAGAATTGTTTTTATAATATGAATTATAATGTGGGGATTATTGTTTTTTAGATTTTCATTTTATAAATAATGAATATGTATTTCAAATAAACATCCAATATAAAATTAGTTATTTTTACATTAAACAAAAAATGTGAACTTATAGTTAAAAATATGGATATAAAAATTCATTCTAGTTAAAGGATATAGTTATTGAGTTTCCTATTTCTAATTCAAGTGTTACAATATTATGTGATGAAAACCTACCTTGAATTTTGTTAAATATTATGAATATCAATATAGACCAAATTTTTTTAATTTTTTATTTCAATTTTTATAAATGTAATCGAATCATGGTTAATTAGTGTGGGAATTCATATTATTGATAACATGAGTAATAAGATCAACATGGTACTTCTTTTCTCTAAATTAATATATATTTTTGGATTTTAGGAGTCTTAGTTTTGGTATTTCACTCCTACTTGAGGATAACATGTGATCAACATAATGTTTTTCATTATTATTCAAATGATTATCAATGGTGTGTGTAATTATAAGGGTTCCATACATAATTCATTGATGACTATTTTAGTAATCAAATATTGGTTATTTATTAACTATTTATTATTTTTTATTGACCAAATACTTATTAATTTATTCTTGGGATTTCTATTATTATTGGTTGATTATTTTGTGATATTTGTTCCTAAATTTGATAGTTTCACTTCACAATTTTTTGGTATATTCATCTTGATAGGTTAGAGATAACACAACTTACATGCGTGGTATCATTATATGGAATGGCTAACCTTTTTCTATATTTCATTAGATGGGAAAGCCTCCTCTCTTAGGTATCCTTTGACCCATTAAGGTTTAATATGAGAGTGAAATACATGAGAGAGATATATTATATTAAATAAATGGTACAATGTTTATTTCTAATATTTATGTGATCTAGGATAAGGTTGTGGTGAGTGATAAAGGTATTTTAAATTTCGTATACAGAGTTCAATGATCAAAAAACTCTTATGGGTAACCAAGGTCTATAATTTCTTATATATTTTCTTCTATGTGTACATAAATAGGGATGATTCACCTGCACATGGTCCTAAATTTCTAGATCTATGTGAATCCATGTGTATTTTCCTAATTTGGTGAGAGATTCCTGTGAAACATGACTCTACGCTAAATGGGGATTCAAAATTGATTGAGTTTGATAATGTACACCATAAAATAGAAAAGTAGAAGAAAAAAACATAAAAAGAAGATACATAAAGTAAATAAAATAAGAATTATGTGAATTAGAACATGTTGGTCCTATATGTACAACAAGAAAACCACCCCAAAATCTACCCTTATGCAAGAAACAAATAAGAACAAGCTTAAAATGGATACATATAAGAGATGAAAAATATCATAGAAGACCAAAAATATATAAAATCATAAATTACGTAACTTTATAAGAGGAAAAATTGAACCCAGGATCATGGATGGTAATATTACCTCTTGTACTAGATGGAATCACATATACACATAGAGAACTGGGGAAGATAAAGGAAATATAATAGAAAACTGAAAAATAAAATATGGAATGGTTTTTTATTTCAAAAGGCCTCTAAGAGGCGGCACCCCTTATCTCTTTAGGCATACGGTTTCCTACTCCATCTTTCTTCCCTCCCCTCCTTCGGCTTCTCGATTGGCTCGGTGTCGGCATCCCCTTCCTCGGAGGTTCTCGGTCGGCTCATAGGACATCATCATCACATCTCGGTGGGTGGAGGGTTCGAATCTAGGTGGGGGGAGGAATCTCGAAGGTGACTCTTGGAATGGCGGTTGAGGGTGAGGGTCCAGCCCTGAGTGGCTCGGCATCATCCCTAGAGTGATGTGGAGGGGGAGGTATTTTGTTTGTTTTTAAGATTTCATGTTTTCTTGATGGTTTTTAATTGGGTTGTTTCACCGACGTTTCTGTGTGGTCTCGGGTATTCCCCTTCTTCCCCATTGGTTCCTCCTGCTTTCTACAGTTTTTCTAATCTAGAATCCGGTGAGGTTATTTTGTGGTCTCGATCGGTCCTACTCCAGACCAAAGTGGCATTGTTGGCTTTTTCATCTCATATTCCCTCATGGGAGACTCTCCCTCGAGGTTCTTATGTATCTTCTAGTTCTGGGTGATGAAGACTCGGCCCCATTTTCCCTAGACCGTATTCCTCTTTAGGTTGCTATGAATGTGGTTGGAGATTCCTCGTGGTTGTGGTGGGGTGCTGCCGGCTTCAGCTCTGGATCATGGTCTCTGGTTTTATGCTTCTTGATGGATTTTTCCCCAGATGTTTTTTGGTTGTTGGATAAAAGGATTTTTAAGGGCTTACTGGTTGGTTCCCAAGATGCTTCTGGTATTTGGATTGATGGTTGTGTATGGTGTTTGTGTAGGAGAGCCAAGGGGTCCGGGATGGTTTAGGGGATGCCTTCTCATGGTCGGCTCATTCTGGTCTTCGAGCAATAGGGTTTGTGCTACAGCTGGACTTGACCACATGGAATAGGACCCAAAAGAGGATTCAAATCTGGTTGTTCATCTTTGCAGGGATTTTAAGATTTGGTTGTTTGAGAGGGTATGGTGTCCGCCATCAGATCAGACATGTTCTTTGAGAGAAGAAACTTTTTCATTGAACTGCCATACAAAGGTGGATGGCTTCATCACAATCATATGCTTGGGTGGGGCATCTCCATTTTGTTTTTCTAGTTTCTCTCTCTTTCACCTTCAAGTTGTGTAATGTCTTAATTCCATGGTGTTTGGGTCCCCCCCCCCCTTTATTCACTTAAAAGGGGGTTTATTATTATTATAATAAAAAAATAAGGCCTTCAATCCATTGGATGAATGTAAAAATAAAATAGGGAACATGCTAATAAACTCAGGCCTACACCAATAACCTGGATTAAAATGATAATGACATATCAATATTATAGGAGAGATATCCATTAAATTTGAATATATAATCAAATTAAATTTATTAAGGTTTGATTTTAATAATTATTATTTTAAAATAGCAAATAATAATCTTAAATGAGATAATGAAACTATAAAAAGTAATGAAAATTGGAATTTTAAGTTCTTCGGACCATGTTGGTCATACATTAATAGAAAGAAAACCATCCCACAATTTTTGTATTATGTAAGAAAAAAATAAAAATAAGATCAAAATAGTGATTACTAATAAAATGATAAAAACATATAGGACCATAGAAGTTATCCGAGCATAGTTTCCTTATCATTCCCGAAGCAAGAATTCTTCTTGGGATCAAGGATGGTATCATTCACTCTCAAAAAATGAGGAATCACGTGCACACATAGAAATAGAACAAGGGTAAAAAGGGAAATAATACAAAAACCCAAAGAAGAAAACAAGGAACATCCTTATAATAATATGATTACAAAAAGAAAATAGATTAAAATGGTGAACATAGATCAACTTTATCAGTATTATGGCATCATGAACTGACTAAACACTAAAATGGTAGCTCGACTGGTGGGACACATGACCTCAAGTGAATAACCCTATATGCCAGTGGATTCCAACTAGCAGTGAGAGTCATAGGAGGTGATAGTGGCGAGACTATACCATCATACCTGAGTATCATAAGGGTATAATAAATTGGAATAAAAAATAGAAGCAGTAATAAATGAAAGACAATTAGTGTAAGAATAATAATAATGAACTGAAATAAAATGCCCAGTAATAATATATAACAATGAATTCATGTCCATATAATGATACATACTAAAATGGACATATATTAGGAAGAATATGTGTTATATTACAATAATATGAAAAGAAACAAAAGCCTCAAAGGCGATCTCCATGATCATCCTGAGCTCCAACTCAGTCCTATTCTCCTAAATCCCTTGTACAAGAAAATATTCACAAAAATAATACATGATCCTTTGAACATGAGATCTAATTGGGTACCCCTGTGAAATGATGGATTGAATAGGATGTGAGATCTAAATCTAAGTAGGATACCACCCATGGGGTCTATAACTAAATCTAGTGCATGAATATAAATTAAGTAGTGTGCAGGTAGAATGAATAACAAAGAAAAATGAATAAAAACAAACAACTCACTCAGGTTCCTAAAGGACACCTAGTGGCTCTACTTGTTTTGGCTCATGGTCGGAAAGAGTGTTCGGACAGTAGATGTATGTATATAGTAATATCATATATGTAGTGTGGTTATATATTTCATCCATCAGTATAGACCATGTATGTGTAGATGTAAGAATCAGTATACCAAGAATACTAGGTGATGGGTGGACTAGGGCGTAACTCAGTCTTCCATAATCAATCTGAACAAGACTTTAATATCAAGAAAATGGTTATATTCCCAAAAACTCATAATTATCGGGGGGATTCATGATCATCACTTGATATTGTTAGTGTTTATTTATGACAACACTCGAGAATAAGTGTGTGCGTCATATTATTAACACTCAATAAAGGATGTGGTGTGTCATGCCCACAATCCAGAAATTATAACTGGTGGGAGACATCTTTCTCAACACCCAATCTAAGGGAGTATGATACCTCCATTTTCAATAGAACACATACTATCATTCCACAACCTATATCTAGGAATAATAATTTACAATAAATATCCATAAGGAATTACTTATCATTATTTACATTTATTTATCCCGGTCATAATCAATGCATCTCAATTACAAAAATTTACATAAATTAGTTTTATTTAATTATAACAAAAGGTGTGGTCATACCACCTAATTCAATTTCATTTTAATTAGTTAATTTAATAAAATCTAAGAAATCACTCCATCATGAACAATATATTCAAATTAATATATTAAATTTAATTAAAAAAACATTGGAATTCATTTATCAGTGTTCAATGAGACACTTATGAGGTGAATTGGTCAAATAGGGAAATTTCCAACATGGAAATAAAATTAATGTAGTAGGACAAGAACTTAGGAGGTTCCTTAGATCATATAATCATTTATATCAATGGAGGTAAGCTCTATTTAGTAATGACCAATGATTCCATGTACAAAAAATTCCACAAGTCTAACCATAACAAAATCATAGGAAAAACATATATTTTATAAGGCTGGGAAAGATGCAATTCACTGTGCATCACATTGTAATTTTGAAGACACCATACCTCATCTGTTGGGTTTTGTTATAAAACATTTCATTTTTTATAAAGAAACTTATCTAATATTATTATTTAATTTAATTAATGATACATAACTCAACCCTCAAAAAATCATTTAGAACACTAATAGACATGGAAAATCAATTAGAAGGCTCAGATATTTTCTTTGGAGGTGCTATTCGCAATTTGGCTATTTCATACAATAGAGAATCCCATTATTAATCCAATACAAATTCATAGAATTAGTTTTGTGCATTTAATCAAATAATCATAATGGTTCAATTAAATATGACACACCCAAGGGGTGTCCGTAGTTGAGGTTGGTATTATCAAATTACTAAACAAATCTCAATAAGAGTAATTCATGGTTTGTAAACCAATTACAAAGGAAGAGACCAATTTTAATGAAATGCGTAGAAAAGAAATGTGTGTGGAATAATGGAAAAATTTAAAATTAAATTGAAATTTGGGAAAATAAATATATATCACCCACCTTGTGCTTAATATTCTTTACTCATTCAATGTCAAGGTCTGAATGAGTCCGGTTTGGATGAAATCTAAGAAAAAGATATCTTCCTGGAAAATATGGAAAATTAGATGACACCAAAATAGTGAAACAGAGGTGAAGATAAACATATAAATCATTAATTAGGATTTGAGTGCTTACCAATGTGGATCCATAGAGACTTACATCGTTCTATTTGATGTTCGGACTGAGGAGCTATCATGAATCCAAACTGAGGGAGGAGGAGGAACCCACGATAGAAAGGAGGAGGTTCACACAGTTGGAGGAAGAAAAAAGAAGAGGGAAAAGAAACATAAACTCATTAATTTAATTTTACTAATTTTTCTCTAAAACATGAGTCACATAGTTTGGCAGCACGATTGTCCAAAACGTGCACCAACCCTGCAACTCTTACTGCTTTCAACACCAACCACATCAGTTATGCCATAGGGTTTACCCTAACCGTGTGATGAATATTGATTGGGAACTACCTAAGTAGAAATAACATTTCAGGATAGGTGTAAATTATGGGTAAAATGTGTCATCCCATGCAATAGATATTTATCCTCTTGCTCAGGCTGCACAGTTTGCTGTTGTGGGCCACACGATTTCAAACAAATTTTGTGCCTCTGTCAGTCCCTCTCATCATCAAGTATTCAGAGGATGACACACCCAAAACTCAACGGAGCACCCAAGGAATCTCTTGCACCTTTACCCATATATAAACACCACACTTTGAAGGTTCTATATCATGGAATTACATTATGAATCTCGGTTTCAAGAACGGATTTTCCACCAAACATCAAAATTTAAATTCCCTTTGGAATTCAACCTTGGCTCAAAAACATGGGTCACTACAACATATTCATATTAGAAATTCCCATTCATGAGAAGCCTTGGTGAACAATGATAACATCACCAAACCAACAATGGTTTTTAAGTCTCTTTGAAGTGGTCATTCTACATTTTCAAATACCAAATGCACCTCTAGGAATTTCTCAATAATATGACACTTAAGCCATCAAAAACCAAGGAAAACATGTGTTTAAAAAAACTAAAAAAAATACATACCTGAGTCTGTTTATCTAGAAACAAAATCATGTAATCATATCATTAAGAATTTTTTCAATGGTGCTCCCCAGCATAGCCTACTTCATTTTAGAAGGGGTGAATTATATGTCATATTACATCCACCTTCAGAATTGCCTACAAATCTTTCCGTAAGAATTCTAGAAACACTCCTGGAATGATATAATTAATTAGGTGGACTTGATTATATCATAATCTATAATAGGGACCTCACCATAAGAAAATAATTGAATCCAGATCGACTAAACTAAAACTGGTCATGCAAGGCTTCCCCTAAAGAGACTACCGACATTTAGAGAACACCCACCTTAACATAGAAACATAGTTTAATTGGTTCTTTACAAACATAAAAATCAAACGATATGGATAACAAGTTGATCCAAATCTAGGTTCCATTCTCAATAACAATAGACTTCGATGGACAACGTATTACAAATTTAATCACAACACCTCCCTTAATGGAATTTCATGTTTGTTACGAGAATCTTCACTGAAGCCCGTACCTAACTTCCAGTGATGTTACAGATCAAAAAATCTCTTAGACATTTAAACATTAATGACTTATCATGATCACTAGTGTAATCTAGATCTAGCACACTCGAACGTCACCCATTAGACATCACCTTTGAGCCAAACAACGAGTCTGGGTTTATCTCTGATCTATTAAACTATAGTTTAAGTGACTAACCTAAGGTATTCCAAAGTCCATATTCATGAATGAGACATTGGTAAAAGGCCAAAACATCCACATCAAGTCATTGACCGAGATCATAGTAGCATCCTCTTAGTGGTATTATCAAATTAAAAAAATTGGTGCCCAAGATTCCATACATGGAGTTCCTACATGGGAACCCAGTTATCACTCTGGACAAAGCATGCCTTGATAAAAACCATGCATCTCTTTCACAGCTCTGATAGAGATTGAATCTCAATCCTAGAAACATTAAAATGTAGCACAACGTAAAACTGATTCTCCATTAGTGCATCGTGGATGACGTCATGTTATGGGAAATCCACATCACTAAGCCTGAGTACACTAAGAGGAATATAGAAAACATTCAAGAGAATGGAAATCGAACCACTTCTTATCAACTTCATGAAAGAATCTTGGATTTACCTACTGAAACATCATCAACCGAACCACGATTCCTTTACCACACAAGCCATTCTTTGATCATCGAAACATTATCACTAAAGTCCATCAATGACCAATGGTGTTTATCAAGGGTTTTGTACACATCCATCCTCTTCAATGTCATGATGGTGTAAAGGAACCGATAAGATTTAAAGCTTGTAAGCCTCAAGGGAATTCAAGAAAGATCATTTATTCCCAAATGGTCCTCCTGGGTTGTGTTCCTTCAACTTGGAAGGATATGTTTTCACTAGAACTTCCATGACGCACCCCACATTTGGAGTGTCCTGGTCTCCAAAGGAAGAAAGAGAACAAACACCCATAAATGCATTGGATATAATTCACCTTAAATTCATGAATGGTGCTTCTCTGAGTCATAATAAAAAATTCCATAACAATTGGCATGAAAACCAATACTGACCTGATCGACATGTTAAAACACCTGGTCCTCTCTAAACACCATCTTGAGCATTGTGATGAATTGGATCATTTAATGCATAGGTCACTCTACTCAGAATAAGACTTGAGAACATTCACAATAGTAATAGGCTCAATGATTCAATCAAACTCAACTAGTTTTTTAGATCATTTTGAAAATCGATGGGTACCATGTATATCAACAAATAATACCTTGAGATTACATGATAAAATGATACATCTTGTATACTATACATAGGCAGTCCACCCAATGCATTCAATTATTTGATGGCCCACATAGAAAAATGGTTGAAAAATCATATTATCCCATACGAATTTAAAACTAACTCATGACATCCCGAGTCACCCAAGGTAAATGTAAATGGGTAATGGGACCAACTAAGTGGGCGAGCATGACTGGGGAATGTATAACCGGTAGAAACCAATCATTACTTGATGCTGACACCAAAAAAAGTTCAAGGAAAACATGAACACCCATTCAAACAAGGGTTTCATTTGGATGATTATTGTACTACTAAGGAGAATAAAACCCGAATGACACCTAATGCCAAAAAAATCATATCATTCAGTAATGAATTTTAAGCTCAATGGGAGATACCTACCTTGGGATAACCCCTCAAAAAAACACAAGCATCAACCCTTTCACTTGGTCCTTCCAAATAGATTTCACTAGGCCCTAGGCATATGTTTTAATCCATTGCTAAAAAAGAGAAATGCCAATTTGAAATGCTCATGTTTTAGTATAAATAAAGTCAAATAGAATTTTAAACATGACTTACATGATAGTTTAAATGAAGGAAACCAAATATGGTTCCATTTTAAATACTTATGTTGATTTATATTTAATATTTAAACATTCAAAAGATCTAAAACAGAATAGAAAGTACCAAATATAAGACAAGGGTACTTGGTCAAAGATAATGATACCTATGACGACCCCATTAATCCATATTGGTTTCATTATAATTCAACACAATATATGTTTTTTAATCACAAAAGTTTCAAAACATGCATAGATGGTTAAATCATAATAAAAATGCCCTAAATTACCTAATTTCCTCTACATGGCATGAAATATTCCTGAAATGTGAATTTATGTATTACAATAATGATACATGTAATGATAAATACTTTCCATAAAAAACAAAGGTTAAAATACCGTAAATTTCAAAAATAAATAAAAAGAGGAAACTATGATAGTAACTCATGGTGAAATAAAAACCAACTGTAATAGCGAACAACTTGAACAGCAATGCCAGTCTTGGAAACTTGGACTTTTCCCCATACATGGACTGATCACTCCTCGGTACTACTATTTACCAAGCGTTGACACATTCTTATTCCCCTATCTACTAGCCCAAAATATTAAGACAAAGTAAAATGAGGTAACATATATAAAGTTGTGATGTCTCATCACAAATCACCACTAAACCAGTAGATAGGTCGGTGGGTCACATGGCCTCATGCGCACCTCCATGTATGCCAGAGGTGTTCGACTAGTAGCAAGGGTATCAAGAGGTGATAGTGGGTAATATATACCATTATATAATAGTATCATGGTGATATAATTAATAATAATAAATAAAAAATATGGATAAATGAAAGACTAGTAGTGGAAGAATAATAAAAATAAACCGAAACGAAATGTCCAACACTAATATAAAGCAATGCATGCTTGTCCATATGATGACACATAACTAAAACAATAAACATACAATAGGATCAATATACACTATAGTATATGAATCCAAAAAGGAAATAAAATCCTCAAAGTCCATCTCCATGAGCTTCTTGAGATCCAACTCATTCATGTTCTCCTAACACCTGGGTACAAGAAAATCAACATAAGTAATGATCCATTTCCCTATATTCATAATAACTATTCAGGTACCCCAGTGCATTGGTGGATTGAGTAGGGTGTTAGATAAAACTCCTAGTAGGTTACCATCCATGGATTCTACAACTAAATCTAGTATATGAGTATAAAGTACGAAATGTTCATGTCGAAAGAATAATACACAAAAATGAATAAAAACAAGCCTACTCAGGTTTTTAAAAGAAACCTGGATGCTCTACCTTCTTCATCTCATGGCTTGAAAGAGTGTTCGAACAATAACCATATTTATATAGTTATAAAATATACAAAGTGTAGATATATATTTTATCCACCTATATGTACTAAGTATGTGTGGATGTAAGTAACCATATACCTAGAAAATTAGGTTCCAGATGGAATGAGGTGTTACTCAGTTATCCATAACCGGTTTGAACAATCCTATAAGATCAAACAAATATGTACATTACTTATATATCATAATGAGTGGGGGATGTCATTATTTTCACTCGATATGGGGAGTGTTCCATTATATCAACACTCAAACATATGTGAGTGAACCGTCTTTTCAACACTCAACAAGGGTCGTGTTGCATCATGCCCACCATCCAAAAAGTACCACTAGAACGATATTTCATTCTCAACACACAATGTAGGGGAGTATGATACCTCTATTCTCAACAGAACCCTTACCATCATTTCATAGCCAATATCTAGGGGTAATCATTTATAATAAATAACAATGTTTTATTACCTCTAATAAGTTAGATTTATTTAGCACGATCATAATCAAGGAATCCAGATTAGAATAATTCACATAAGTCATTCTTATTTAATTATAACAAGAGGTGTGGTCATACCAACCAATTGAATTCCATTTTAATTAATTCATTTAATACATTCGAGGAACACATGACATCATGAAAAATCTATTTGAATTAATAAATTCCATTAAATTAAAAAAACCTGGAAATTTAGTTATCAAGGAAAAATTGGACACTTAGATGGTGCCTTGATAAAATAGAGAAATTACCCACATGGAAATCTAATTCCTGAGTCATTCCAAGAACTTAGTAGGTTCCTTGGTTTAGATAATCATTTATATCAAAGGAAGAAAATCCAATTAAAAATGAAAAAATTCCATGTAAAAAATATTCCATATGTCTAACCTTAATAAAGTTATAGGAAAACCATCACTTCCATAAGGCCAAAAATGATGTTATTCACTAAACATCACTTTTTAATTTTGAATATAATGCACCTCATCTGAGACATTTTATTATAAAACATGTCATTTTTTATCAAACAACTCATTTAATTATAAAATTTCATTTAATTCATGGAACATACCTCAAACCACCAAAAAATCATTTAGAAATATACCAAATAGGGAAAATCAATTACAAGGATCAACATTACACTTAGGAGGTTCTTTTATCAATTTAGCTATTGCCTACAAGGGTAAATCCCATTATTAATCCAAGACAAATGATTAGAAAGAATTTTGGGCTTTTAATCAATTAATAATAAAGGGAAAATTAAAGTCAGCACACCCAAGGGGTGTATGTGGTCCGAGATAACATTAATAAATTAATAAATAGGGATCAACACGAGTAATGCATGGTGTGTAATCCAATTAAAAATGGAGAAACAAATTTTAAGGAAACACACAGTAATGTTCACTCTGAGGGAAAATAACAGCATTTATAATTTAATATAAATTTGGGAAAAGAACTATAGACCACCTACCTTAAGCGTAGGATAATTTACTCATCCAATGCCATTATCTGATTTGGTCTGGTTTGGAATAAATATAAGGAACAAACATCCACCCTGAAAAGAGGTAAAATAATATCACACTAAAATAGCATATCATAAGTGAAGATAAACTTATAAATTACTCAAGAGGATTCAAGAGATTACCAATGTGGATCCATAGAGACCAATGATGTTCGATTCCGAGTCAGAATAGAGAAGTTATCATCAATCGTAGCTGGGGGAGGGGGAGGAACCTAGGGTTAATAGGAGGAGGCTCACACTTATGAAGGAAGAAGAAGGAAGAGGAAAAAAGATAATTAAACTTATTAAGGTCATTCCATTAATTTCAACCTAAACCTAGAGGCACACGGTTTGGCCGCACAGTGGGCCAAATAGAGCACCAATCATGTAGTTCTTGCTCCATAGAAGACTCACCTCTCAAGGTTGTGCCACACAGTTTTCCCAAACCATATTCTAATCATTTAATGAATAGTACTCAGGTACAACCTCAGTTTCACTAACCATGCGGAATAGGTGCACGAATTCGGTAAATTTTCCACAACTAGTGAGACACCTTCTACACCTCTGGTTCAGACCACATGGTTTGCTGTTGGGGACCACATGGTTTCAAAAACACTATTTGCCTCTATTAGTCCCTCCCATCTTTTAGTTTTCGGAGCTAAAACTTTTGAAACTCAACATAGAACCTGAGGAACCATGCGCTCCTTTATCCAAATCTAAAAATAAAACTTTTAAGTGTTCCATCTCTCAGAATTACTTTTTGATGCCCTGTTTAAAGAACAAACTATCAACCTATGGTCAAAATTTAAATTCCCTTTGGAATTCTACCATGGCTCAAAAACATAGGTTGTTACAAGTATCAAAGTCCTATGAAATTGGTCATCATCATCCATAGAGATTATAAGGGGAAGTATATCAACTAGTAAAAAATATCTAAGAGAACAAGTGAGAGTGGAACCATCATAGACCTTTGGATCAACTCCTCTCAAGCTCTATCAAAACCCCAAAATTTGGGGAAAATAGTTTATATCTTCTTTATCGGTTCTAGTAGTTACCTCATATTAATATTGGTATGGTTGGCACCTCATCATCCTTGAGTTAAAACATAGACACACTTAGGGTGGAGTAGGAATTAATGATTCCTTGTGCATGAAATTGAAATTAATCCAAACAAACTTTGTTCCACATGGTTGTTCTCCCATAGTAAAGGAATGAAATCTGATGGTCATCCCATTACACAAAGATGATATGAAAAGGCCAACCTTTGAAAAAAGGGGATGGAATGTAGGGGTCACTAGAAATAAATAGCTAAAACATTAATGGCAGAATGCCCCATGTAATGGAAACTAAACCCATATGTATGAATTACAAGAACTAGTATATAAGGGTAATTGATGTGGCCTTATTTTTACACAGTTTTCCACATATTTTTAATTAATTTTTAAAGATTTAATTTATTAAATTTTTAAATTTTTTCAAAATAAATGCAATTTTGTATTTTTATAATGAAAATTTTTAATTAATAAAATTTTATAAAAAAAATTGTGTTTTTGGTCTTTAAAATTATAAATTTAGTTATACTATTTTCTATAGTCTTATAATTTACCAATTTTTGTAGCTATTTTAAATCGAATTACTTTTTAACAATATGACATGTTTATCAATTGTTAATTTTATTTTCCACTATCTAACTTCATTTTTAATGTAATAATTTTTTCATTAATTTGGATTCATTAAAATACATTGTCATTTTAATCATTTTTTTATTTATTATATTAATATAAGTTAAAAATTTATGTTCTAATTCAAAAAAATAATGATTTTATTAATTTATTTATTCATTTAGTAAATTATTTATTTAAATTATATTTTTTTATGTCTAAAATTTTCATATTGTCTAAATTGTATGTTTACAGTTTAACTTTTAAGTTATCGACACAATGTCTCAGTAACGTTGCGTCAGTAGCTCAACCCACTATTACATTGTCACTGTTAGTGACTCATTGAGACAACAAAGAAATTATTTTTCACTCACTGATGTCTCTTTAATAAAATTATTTAATAGATTTTAACTTTAATCTTTTATCAATTTTGTTTAATATAAATTTAATTTTTTAATTTAATTGTTTCACTACTACAAACACGGCCTTTATCAGTGCTAAAAATGGCCTTTATCAGCGCTAGAAAAGTGCTGATAAAGCCAGCGTAGATAAAGGGGGGGTCCCCTTTATCAGCGCTCCGAAAAGTGCTGATAAAAGGGGTCTTTTATCAGCGCTAAAAGACGCACTGATAAAAGTACCCCTTTATCAGCGCTTTTTTTAGCACTGATAAAGGGGTCCTATATCAACGCTTCCTTTATCAGTGCTTTCATTTTAGCGCTAATAAAGGACCCTTTTATCAGCGCTTTTAAAAAAGCGCTGATAAAAGTTAAATAAATTTAAAAAAATTTAAAAAAAATTAAAAAAAATTAAAAAATACTGCCAATCGGGGGGGGGGATTTTATAGCGCTTGAACCCCCCCTTTTACAGCGCTTTTCAGCCCCTATACAACACCCCACGCACCCCCCTCCACCCTTTAACAGCGCTTGCTCCAATATTCCCCATGCGCGCGCACCCCTGCCTCCACCAGGATTTGAACTCGAGACCTCCCCCCTGTGCGCCTAAGCCCTTACCACTACTCTATTTTGATTTGCTTTCCAATTCATGATATCTCTATATATATATTTATATATTTAGTTATATTTATTCGTATAGTAATATATATTTATATTAATATATATATATATAGTTATATTATAATATATATATATATAGTTATATTATAATATATATAGTAATATTAATATATATATATATAGTGGTATTAATATATATCTATATCTATATATATATATATAGTTATATTAACATATATATAGTTATATGAATATATATTTATATAGTTATATTAATATATATATATAGTGATATTAATATATATATTTATGGTGATATTAATATATATATTTATAGTAATACTAATATATATATATGTATTTATATTAATATATATATAGTTATTAGATTAATATATATATATAGTTAGATTAATATATATATATAGTTAGATTAATATATAGGTATATAAATATTCATATATTGGTATTTTAAATAAAATGGATATTAGTTATTATTTAGATAAAGCTAATATATTTTATATGTAAATAAGTTTAATTATTTATTTAAAAAATTTAATTTTTAGGTGCGAATATATAAAAAATATGTACATATAGTTATATATTTGATTATAAATAGCAGTTCATTATAAAAAAGGATGAAATTTTAAAGACATAATATTAATATGAATGTAATAACTTGGAATAAATTCAGTCCCCGCCAAGAAAAGCCAATAATACCCCCTTAAACGAGTTTGAAAATCCACAAAATGTTAAAAAATCTGGGTACCCCGACAAAAAACTCAGTTTTGGAGGCCTTCTGGGTCACTTTTGGCCTCAAAAAATGCTTGATCGGGGCTATCCCCAGTCATGGCGACATAGAGCTCATCGCAGGCTTCGATTTGATATGTGGTAGAGCTCAAACGGACACTCGGATCAAAAGTTATGGTCGTTTGAAGTTTGAGTTGCGTTTTCAACATATTTTGGATCTTTTTTTAATTTTTTTAATTTTTTCAGTCCTCAAGTTGTTATTAAATGACCATTACTCAATAATTATTATCAAAATATTAATTAAACATATTTTTTTAATTTTTTAAGAAGTCATTTTCACTAAATATCTTATATATTAAGTATAATAAGTGTAAATGTACATTTATACTTATCTAAAATATATTTAAAAATTATATATTATATTTATATAACAATATAACTATATTTATATATTAATATATTAATATATTTTTAATTTTTTTTTGAAGCCGAACCATTATCAGCGCTGAAAAAACGATGACAAAGGCCCCCCTTTATCAGCGCTACTAAACAAGCGCTGATAAAGGGGGGCCCTTTATCAGCGCTAAAAAAAAGCGCTGATAAAGGGGGGTCCCTTTATCAGCGCTAAAAAAAGCGCTGATAAAGGGGGGTCCCTTTATCAGCGCTTTTTTGAGGGCTGATAAAGGGACCCCCCTTTATCAGCGCTTTTTCGTTAGCGCTGCGAAAAACTGTTTTTGTGGTAGTGTTTTCCATTAATAATTTAACTTTGTAATTATAATGTTTAATTTTAAGTTAATAAATAATCATGTTTTAGTTATTAGTTAACTTATTTTAGTTTTAATTTAAGTTAATTTTAGTTTTTTGTTTTTATATCATTAATCAATTAATTTTTATAATTAATTTCAGTAATTAGTTTTAGTTTTTTTTAATTTTTTAAACTTATTAAATTTTACGTTTATTTTATAGTTTTTTTCTCACTGATACCATTGAACAACATTTGTTACTGTAAGCCTCACATCCCCCACAGTCTTCTTGATACTGATGCACTCATACACTTATCCTCAAACCAACACCGAAAATTTTATTTTATTTCCTCATTCTGTCAGTGTCGTTTTATCACCCTGCTACTGAGGTAATTTTTACTCACCAACGCACTTCCTCTTCTCATTGGTCTCTCAGAACATAAAAATAGCTTTCACAAGCCATAGAGGGCTTTCTTCTCTTTACTAATGACATTAACTATCGGTGTCCTTCTCAACATCTTTGTGATACACCAACACCCTTCCATTCCCTAACTCACTGATGGCTCTCCTACACAGAAAAACATCAAACAACACAAACTCAACCAAATAAATACTAAATAAACTCTAATCAGATGTTTGTGATGAATCGAGCTGCTTCTTGTGGAAGTGATGTGGTCGGGTTCCCTTTGCTAAGTTGCGTGGCTGTGAGGACAAAATGAAGATGTCGATTCCGGTTCTTCGAAAGAGGAGGCTTGGAGTCACTACTGGAGTTCGAGAATCCACATATTAAGAAGTCATGCCATGATCACCAGGCTCATGAGTCGCGTCTCCATCCATGGAAGAGGATATCCACCGGAATCCAATTTCTAAAGATCGCAATGAGGAAGAGTTTCATGGCACTGTTGCTGGAAATCCCAGAGTCGCGGAACCCTCGACACAATGATCCATCGTTGAGTTTTTTTTTACATTTTTTCAAAAAAAAATTGAAAATACATCTAGGTTAAAAAAAATTATTTTTTTACCCTTCAAAGGCAGCACTTGGTGTGCCACCTTTGGGGGTTTTTTCACCCAGCGCAAGGCGGCACATCGTGTGCCTCCTTTGCCCAAAAATAAACTGCAAAGGCGGCACACCAAGTGTCGTCTTTTCATAAATATTTTTTTTAAAATTTTTATTTTTAATTTTTAATTTTTTTTGTTTTGTTTTATATATATATATATATAATAAAACTTTTCAGCAGAATTTTTCTGCTATTTAATATCCAGCAGCACTGTCATTACAGCAGTCTGGATTCTGACAGAAACCCTCACCCTGGACTCCATTTTATAAGGGGGCTTGCCCTGGAAATCATACTGCATTTCCGATGTGGGATTCTGGTTCTTTTTTTCTGCGCAGTATATTCTGTGTTTCTGATGTGGGATTTTGTTTCAAGTATGTGAATTTGAAAGGCTAAAAAACATAAAATATAAGACCAACATAAATGAAACTTTAAACATTGATTAAACATATAAGGAATAGTTGAAAACCAAAAGAATTCCCTAAAAAATATTGATGAAAATTAATCTATAAGCTTTCAAAACCGCCTACTGGAAACTTAAAAATGTTTCAAGTACGCGACATTAAAGCTTATAAAAGATAAACTATAAGACCAATATAAATGAAACTTTAAACATTGATTAAATATATAAGAAATAGTTTAAAACAAAAATTATTTCATAAAAAATTTTGACCAAAAATAATTTATAAGCTTTCAAAACCATCAACTTGAAACTGAAAAATGTTTCAAGTTCCCGACATTGAAAGACTATAAAACATAGACTATAATAACAATACAAATGAAACATTAAACATTGATTAAACATATAATAAATATTTGAAAACAAAAAAAAACTTCCTAAAAAATGTCCATAAAAATTAATTTATAATCTTTCAAAACCGTCTACTTGAAACTTAAAAAAATTTCAAGTACGCAAATTTGAAAGACTATAAAACATAAAATATAAGACCAACATAAATGAAACAATAAACATTGATTAAACATATAAGTAATAGTTGAAAACCAAAATAATTTCCTAAAAAATATTGATGAAAATTAATCTATAAGCTTTCAAAACCGCCTACTCGAAACTTAAAAATGTTTCAAGTACGCGGATTTGAAATACTATAAAACGTAAACTAAAGGACCCATATAAATTATACTTTAAACATTGATTAAACATATATGAAATAGTTGAAAACAAAAATAATTTCATCAAAATTTTTGATTATAAATAATTTATATGCTTTCAAAAGCACCAGCTTGAAACTTAAAAAAGTTTCAAGTATGCGAATTTGAAAGACTATAAAATATAAACTATAAAAACGAATATAATTGAAACTTTAAACATTAGTTGAACAAATAATAAATATTTGAAAACAAAAATAATTTCATAAAAAATGTTGATGAAAAATAATTTATAAGCTTTCAAAACCGTCTACTTGAAACTTAAAAATGTTTCTAGTGCGTGACTTTGAAAGACTATAATTATATTATTAATTAACTAATTAATTATTATATAATTAATATTTATATTAATAATTAACTAAATAATTATTATATAAATAATAATTATTGAGTAATAATTATTAATTAACAATTAACAATTAACAATTTAATAAATAATTATAATTAATATTTATATTACTAATTAACTAATTTATAATTAATAATCACTTATTAATAATTATTAATTACTAATTAATAATTATAATGAATATTTATATTACTAATTAACTAATTAATAATTAATAATTACTAATTACTAATTAATTACTTATAATTATTAATTTATATTACTAATTTCTGATGTGGGATTCTGTTTCAAGTGCGTGAATTCGAAAGACTATAAGATATAAAATATAATACCAATATAAATAAAACTTTAAACATTGATTAAACATATAAGAAATAATTGAAAACAAAAGTAATTTCCTAAAAAATGTTGACGAAAAATATTTTATAATAATTATATTACTAATTAACTATTATATAATGAGTACTTATATTACTAATTAACTAATTAATTATTAACTATTTATTATATGTTTAATCAATGTTTTAGGTTTCAATTATATTACACATATATTTTATGTTTTATATTCTTTCAAATTTGCGTACTTGAAACAGTTTAAGTTTCAAGTAGACGGTTTTGAAAGCTTATAAATTATTTTTCATTGACATTTTTTAATAAGTTATTTTTATTTTCAACTATTTATTATATGTTTAATCAGTGTTTAAAGTTTCATTTATATTGGTCTTATAATTTATATTTTATAGTTTTTCAAAGGCATGTACTTGAAACATTTTTCAGTTTCAAGTAGGAGGTTTTGAAAGCTTATAAATTATTTTTTATGGATATTTTTTTACAATTTTTTTGTTTTTTTCAACTATTTCTTATATGTTTAATCAATGTTTAATGTTTCATTTATATTGGTCTTATAGTTTATATTTTATTGGCTTTCAAATTCACGTACTTGAAATATGTTTAAGTTTCATGTAAGTGGTTTTGAAAGCTTGTAAATTATTTTTTATCAACATTTTTTATAAAATTATTTCTGTTTTTAACTATTTCTTATATTTTTAATTATTTTTTAAAGTTTCATTTATATTGGTCTTATAGTTTATATTTTATAGGCTTCCAAAGTCACGTACTTGAAATATGTTTAAGTTTCAAGTAGGTGGTTTTGAAAGCTTATAAATTAATTTGTATCATCATTTTTTATGAAATTATATTTGTTTTCAACTATTTCTTATATGTTTAATCAGTGTTTAAAGTTTCATTTATATTGGTCTTATAGTTTATGTTTTATAGTCTCTCAAAGTCGCGTACTTGAAACAGAATCACACAACAGAAACGCAAAATGTACTGCGCAGGAAAAGGAGAACCAGAATCCCACATCGGAAATGCAGTATGGTTTTCAGGGAAAACCCCCTTATAAAAGGGAGTCCTGGTGAGGGTATCAGTCAGAATCCAGACTGCTGTAATGGCAGAACCGCTGGATATTAAATAGCAGAAACATTCTACTGAAAAGTTTTGTTATATATATATATATATATATATATATATATATATATATATATATATAACAAAACAAAAAAATAAAAAAAAAATTAAAAAATAAAAAAAACCCCAAAGGCGGCACACCAGGTGCCACCTTTGGGAGGTAAAAAATAATTTTTTTTACCCTGGTGGTATTTTAAAAAATATTTTTTTCGTCCCCACTTTGGAGGGTAGCTGCTAAGCAGGGAGAGCTGGACCTCCTCACTAAGAACCAAAAACCCTACCTCCCTTATTTCACCGTGAAGAAGGGGGAGGGGTATTAAGACATAAAATAAATAATAATTAATATATAATGATTAAACAAAAATAATAAATTTAAAATATAAAATAAGAATGAAAATAAATAAAAATTAAATTAAATTAATTATAATATTAATAATATAATTTAAAACTAATTAACTTAATAAAATATAATAATAACTAAATTATTAACTATAACATATAAATAAAATTAAAATTAATAAATTAAAATTAATAATTTAATTATAATTTAACTTCTTAAATAGAGTAGTTATAATAATTATTTTAATAAAATAAAATTACTAATCCATCTTACTTAATAACAATATAATATAATATAATATTAATCTAACGAAATAATTAAAAAATAAATATCTTATAATTATTCATAATTTAATCTAATTATAAATTAGAAACATAATAAATTTATCTAATTATTAAATTAAAAATTAATAACTTTTATAATAAAATAAATATAAATAATAACATATAACAGTATTTAACTAATGTAACTATTTATTAGGTCAAAAAATAATTATAATTAGTTAATAATTTAACTTCTTTAATCTAATTTATTATTTATGAAATTATTTATTTCAAATTTTATTTTTAATCGATTTAATGATCCTCTATTTTATACATGTATGTTCATTGAGGTGCTCAAAACATGTCCATACTCACTTAACTGATTGGAGCATAGTTAGTTACAAGGGAAGCTAAAATGACGTGTGATGTTTATAAAAAATACATGTGTGTGTTGTAGTAGTGGAAGACTTGTTTAAGTTGATAGAAAACTTGGTGAACGAGTAGCAGATGATGAGGGATACAAAAAGAAGAGCAATAACAACTTGAAGAGGGGGATTCAATCACAACTCATGATTCATCTATCAGAGCAGGAGCAGAGAATATCCTAGAGAACTTTGGAGATCTGCTTCCTGGAGATCTGAGAAGCAACAGTGCGACACCATAGTATTCATATGGGAGTTCTCTATCCCCTATGTTTCTTCTCAATTTCATATATTGTAATTGAATATTTTTTAATTTCATCAATGAATATGTTAGTCAGATAAATCTTTGAGTTCAGGGATTTTCTAGTTCTACTAGTTATATTTTATCATCCTTTTAACATATCATTTTAATGTGTTCAGAATTGATTGGAAATATCAATTTTGAATTCATTTAATTGCATCACGCCACTAGGATTTGATTTTAAATTCCACGATCATTCAGTGAGAATTATCGTGGATACATTTTCTAAAACATTTAATTCATAATGAAAACTTCAAAACTAACAATGAGTCTGTTCTTTTGTATTTTTTCCAATTTTAATCCTATTATTCATCCTTCTGGGAGTGGTGAACTCTGAGATTGATCAATCTGAGTTACTTATCTCCTGGCGAGGGAATTAATTCAATATTTTTAGTTGTAATGTCTGAAAACATACTTGTGAAAATGAAATAATTTAAACCAGTAGGATAGAGTTTTTCCACAATCACTTCATTTTTATTTTTCACCTATCAGCATTCTATATTTCAGTTGCTTACTGTTTTGAAACTATTTATTTTTCCAATATATTTTAGAACAAAAAAATTAAAAAAGTGTGGTGTTACTTTACAACTTTATGAAAACAAAAATATATATATATAAGGTAAAAAATAAAAAAAATAAAAACCACTACCACTATAAAAACAATGGAATTCTTAGAAAATAAATTTGGCCACTAACCCTCCCTATGGTTTCGACCCTTCTTAGCACATATACAGTAGTAGTAAGAGATATAAATTTTAATATTTTACCCAATTTTAATGATAGTTGGGAATCATTTTTTGGGAATGGTTTCCGAGGAGGGCATGAGCCCTTACTTTTAAAAAAACGTTCAAAAAATTTCACATAAGAAAACACCAAAAGAATTAAAAATTTTGAAAACTGCTTAAAAAATGTGTCTTATCAATTTTTGTGTGTTATTATGTCGTTTTTGTTACTGTACTTCATTTTTCTGTTACTTTTGTTCCTATTTTGTCTAATTGTTTGTTTTTTTGAACTATTGTGCTAAATTTAACTATTTTTACACTTTTCATGAGCACTAGATCTATTGATGAAAGGTTAGATCCCTTGAACCTTGAATTAGATAAACAACTCACTACTCTTAGGAAGAATAAAAAACTGAAACGGAAAATTTAGATGAGAGAGTTCCTACTCCAAACAATCTACATCAATTACAAAAAGAACTATTATAAAATAAAAGACCTAGGATGAGGGAATTCCAACTCCATCATGTTTCAAGAAACCCTTCTTCCATTAGACTTGGTCCTAATCCCAGAAATTATGAGCTGAAACAGTCCCATATTTCACTTTTTCCTACCTTTAATGGACTCTCTAATGATGAATATCTTTCCTTCATTAGATATTTCAACAATACCGTGAAACAACTTCCTCTGTTAGGACTTACTGAAGATGAGAGGAGAATGGGAGTTTTTCCCATTTTTCTTAAAGTGACTGCTATGATTTGGTTTCTAAGTCTACATTAAAACATATTTGAGAATTATGACCAAGCCTATAATTCATTCTTTATGAAATTTTATCAACAATGATTAAAAAGGAGAACTTAGAAATAAGGTAACAAGTTTTTATCAAGAGGATGGAGAATCCTTTCATGAGGCTTAGGATAAATTTAGGGACCTTCTTAAGAAGTGTCCTCAATATCAACTCCCATCCCACCTTCTAATGGATACCTTATATAATGGGTTATACTCTTATGGATAGAACCTAGTTGTTTAAGCTGCTCAGGTAACTAAAACAAAAAAATTGATGAATAGTTGAGACAAATTTTTAACAATCTTGCTTTAAAATCTAAACATAAGAATTTAAGTATAAAGAGAGTAAATAGAAATCCTAATGTCAATAATGGATCCGGCTCAATGAATTAAACTCAAGATCAACAAGATGAAATCACCAACTAACTTCAATGTTTAATGAACCAAAATTCCAAATAGTCTGTTAACCAAGTAAGTTATCAAAACAAGAATCAATATCTTAGGGAGTAGTGCGCCTAGTGTGGTATATTTGGGCCCACTAATAATTTCTATACCAACATTTTCATGCATGTCCAGCCTCATGAAGTTTCTTTATTTGGTGGCTTTAGTGAAATAATTAAGCCTAGGGATGACCCATTTTCCAATAATTTTAATCAGGGGTATAGGAATCACCCAAACTGTTCTTGGAGGGAGTTGGGAGTTCTTCAACATGCTTCCTCTTCTAGATTATAGTAGCCTCCAAGGAATAAATTCCAAACCCAATCACAACTTAAGGCTGCATCTTTAAATTCTAAGAAAAGGTGAAATATATGTTACAAAAGTTTATAGGAATATTTGATGAAAAAAAAGACAAAAAGTGATTATGATAAAATTAAAATCGATGCCTGAATGAAAAATATTGAAATTCAAATGGGGTAGTTGGCTTAGGATTATAGTTCTAGGGAAAATGGTATACTTATATGCACAATTGAACTAAACCCATAATGTAATATCATGACCCTAGTAACCAGAATTGTGCTAAATACTCAAATTATTACTGAACAAAACATTAAAAATTCCCAAGATGAGAAAATTTTTGAACCAGGAAACAAAAAAATGCTTTGTTCTAAATCTATAAGATTTGAAAAAGATGATTAAAGTGAATAGAATTTGAATTTTTCACCTGAAACTCAAGTTGTAAATTCATTTAAATATAAAAATAATAATAGGAAAGAAAAATAAGCTGAATAAATTAGGTATTTTCTTAATGTTCTTAAATATTTTTCCCCACCCATCAATTTCCCTGAAAAATAAAAACCTCAAAGTAATACCAAGGATGAAATTCTTTTGTTCCTTGGTCTATTTTCTATACATCTATTGAACATTCCATTCATTCATGCTTTAATCCAGACCCCTTATTATCTAAAAGATCCCAAGAAAATTGTTTAAAATAAAAATACCCTTGAAGAGTTTTCAACATACAACCTCACTAAAGAGTGTAGTGTGGTACTCCAAAAGAAAACTCTTCCCAAACTAAAAGACCCAGGTAGCTTTATTATCCCCTACACCCAAGTGAATTCTGATCAGATCAATTGTCTTTGTGACTTTGGTGCTACTATCAACCTGATCCCATACTCACTCTTTCAACAGTTGAGGCTATGTGATCTTCAACCCACTACAGTCATACTGAAATTAGCTGACTGATCTTTCACTCATCATGTGGGTAGGGTATATGATCTGTTAGTTGGGGTAGGGAAGTTGTTTTTTCTTACAGACTTCTATGTTTGTGATATGGAGTGTGATCAAGAGGTTCCCGTCATTTTGGGTAGGCCTTTCTGGTCCACTAATAGTGCTATTATAGATGTCTCTAAGTATTAGTTAATTTTCAAAATTGGAGAACAACAAGAATAGTTCAATGTGTTTATGATTATTAAGGGACCAACTTACTCTGAAAACTATTAAAAGATAGAGTTCCATAAAGCTAAATGTTCATATAAAATTTTTGAAGAAGCTGAAAAACAATCCTCTGTTGAAGAAATAAAATTAGAAGTTGAAAATTATATTCTACATGTTTCACAAAGTGAATAATCCACTCAAACTGAGAGTCTAGAAAATTTTGTAGAACTGGACAATTGTCATGTTTCTGCTTCTACTGAAGTAGTTTCTTCTTCTTCTTTTGAACTTTAATAATCCTCTAGTGATCTTAAAAATTTTCTTATTTTATTAATATTTATGAAAAAATTGATGAAGTAGAGGGAGATCTGATCATACAATTTGATTCTTCTTCGTTATTGAATTTTAAAAATTCTGAACTAGAAAATCTGGATAGTGTGTTATCCACTTTGGGAAGCAAGACTGTTATCACTGGAACTGAACATGTTATTGAAAATCTTTCATCATTCAACACTACTTACAAGAGATATGTTGAAGATATTGGACCTCCTAGGCCCAAGAGTCTTCCGTCAAGTGCTTAACCACCCATTCTTGAACATAATCCACTTCCTTCACATTTGAAATATTTATCCTTGGGTGACAATTCTACTTTTCCTAACATCGTTTCTCTTAAGATTAATGAAAATCAAGAAGAGAGATTACTGAATGTGATTAATACATTTAAATCTTCCATAGGATAGACCATAACTGACATCAAGGGTATTATTCCCTCATTCTACATGCATAAAATTCATATGGAGCTAGATCATAAGCCCATGGTAGAGTGTCAAAGAAGGTTAATTCCAAACATGAAAGAAGTTGTGAGAGAGGAAGTGATCAAGATTCTAGATACTGGTATATTGTATCATATCTCTGATAGCACTTGGGTTAGCCCAATCCAGTTTTTCCCTAATAAGGGAGGTTTCATTGTTTTAAGAAATAAAAATAATGAAGAAATACATGTTATCAAAGCCACAAAATGAAGAGTTTTTATTGATTATAGGAAGCTAGATGTAGCTAATAGGAAGAACCATTTTCCAATGAACTTCCTTGATCAAATGATTGAGAGGATTTCTGGAAATGATTGTTTCTATTTTTTGGGTGGGTATTCTGGTTACCACTATATTTCTATTGCTCCTTAGGATCAAGATAATACTACATTCACATGACCATTTGGGACATTTTCATACCAGTGGATTCCATATGGGTTGTGTGGAGCTCTAGCAACATTTCAAGGGTGCATGATGGCTATTTTTTCTAATATGAATTTGAGGATCATTGAGGCATCCATGGATGATTTCTCCATTGTGGGTAGTACTTTTGATACATGTTTTGGTAATCTTGAATTAGTGTTAAAAAGATTCGTTGAAACCAACCTCATGATTAATTAAAAAAATGTCAATTTATGGTCACATAAGGTATTGTGTTAGGTCATAATGTCCCAAAGAGATATATGGAAGTTGATACTAAAATATAGAATTCATTAAGAAACTCTCACCTCCGGAATATTTTAAAGGTATTATAAGTTTCTTAGGTAATTTAGGTATTTACCGGGGGTTTATCAAAGGATTTTCCAAAATAACTAATCCTTTGTGTTATCTTGTGGTTAAGGATATACATTCAATTTTGATGAAAATTGTTTGAAATATTTGAATATTCTTATAGAAAAACTAACTACATCACCTATCATTCATTCACATAACTAGAAACTCGCTTTTGAATTTATGTTTGATACTAGTGATATGGTTGTTGGAGATGTCCTTGGATAGAGGATAGATAGAAAGTTATATGTATTATACTATGATAGTAGACTTCTAGATGAGGCTCAAAGAAATCACACCAATATTGAAAAAGAGTTGTTAGCTGTTGTGTTTTCTCTGGAGAAGTTTAGATAGTACCTTTTAGGATCAAAAGAAATTATTTTCACTGATAATTCTGCCATTAATTACTTTTTTTTTGGAAATAAACCAAAACCATGTTGATTATATGGATTTTCTTACTAGAGGAACTTGATTTAGATATTAGGGATATGCACGGAGCTGAAAACATAGTTTTTGATCACCTATAAAGGATTCCTCACATCCATTCTGAAGATCCAAGGGATATCAATTGTTCCTTTCCTAATGAAAACCTGCTCACTATGTCAACCAGGCAGTTTGCATGGTATGCAAATTTTTTCAATTTCTTTGTAGCAGGAGTCTTTCCTAAAAATATTTCCAATAACCAAAGAAAAAACATTTCTGAACATAATTATTACCTTTGGGATGACCTTTTTTTGTTTAGAAGATGAGTTGATGGAATTCTTAGGAGGTGTCTTCTTGAGGAAGATACGCTTCCCATTCTAGAGATTTTTCACTCCTCAACTTGGAGAGGTCATCATAGGGGTGAAAGGACAGCTCAAAAAGTCCTCCAATTAGGTTTTTATTGGCCCACCCTTTTTGAAGATTCTAAGAGCTTTGTGGTTGGCTGTGATATGTTCCAAAGATTAGGCAATGTTGGTATAAAATAAGAGTTAACACTAACAGTTATTCTAGAAGTTGAGAATTTTGATGTCTGGGGCTTAGATTTCATGGGTCAATTTCCATCATCTCAGGGGAATGTGTATATTCTTGTGGATGTATATTATGTGTCTAAGTGAGTTGAGGAAGTGGAACTACCCAATAATCAAGCCAATAATGTTATCGCATTTGTTAAAAATAAGATTTTCTCATGATTTGGAGTTCTCAAATCCTTCATTACTGATAATGGAACACAATTTAAGAACTAAAAGTATAAGTATTTGAAGGAAAAGTATGGCTGTGCTCATAACAAGATAACTTCTTATCATACATAGTCTAGTGGATAGGTGAAAATTTCTTATAGGGAACTAATTTTTTTTGAGAACACTGTTTCAAACTCAAGGAAAGACTGACCTCTTAAATTGGATGATGCTTTAATGGGAATATAGAAATTATTTTAAGACCCTTATACGTATGTATCTATATAGGAAACTGTTTTTAAAAAGATTTCATTTTCCTGTGGAGTTGCAACATAAGTCATATTAGGCAGTTAAGGTTCTGAACATTGATTTTAAGAGTGTTGGTGAGATGAGATTTCTTATGTTGAGTGAGATGGTTGAGAAAAGGAGATAACATTATGATAATTCAGTAATATAAAAATAGAGTACTAAAATCTTTCATGATTATATCATTCAAATCAATGAGTACAAACCTGGATAGAAGGTCTGTCTCTTTAATTCTAGAATGAAACTCTTTCCTAGAAAACTTTAGTCCAAGTGGTCTAGACCATTCACTATTTTCAGTATGGATATTTAGAGATAGTTAGTGAGGAGAACAAATCCATGTTGTTTAATGGTCATAGAGTGAAACTCTGTTTTGAAGGATAGCCAAAGGGCATGGCTACTTTTATTGTGCTTGAAAACTGATTCTGAACAAATTATGGCTAAAGACTTTAGAACATAGCGCTATATGGGAGGCAACCCATTGTTCTTGATTTATCTTTTTCTTGTTTATTTTTTAATGTTGAATAATGTGCTTCTTTCATATTCTTTTTTTGGGTAAATTCTTATTGTTGCATTGTTCTTGGTTTTCTTATTCGGAATTTGAAATGTTGCACTACTGTGTCATTAGAGGAGTTGAATTCCCATGTTGGAGGATATATTATAAACATTGATTCCGGGATATAATATACTCTTTATTCTGTTTTCATTTAGCTGGTCCTTTCACTTTAATAAAATCCCCTTATAAGACGTTGTTTTACTGCTATTGGTGGGTCACTAACTCACCGATGCACCTGATCCACCGATACACTACTTTTAGTGATTCATTGGTATTATTGTCGGTGAGATAGTTAATTTTACTAAAAAATTATTCTTGTAGTAAAAATTATGTTTCATATTTAGGATAAAATGTTTCTACAATTCTTCTTACTATAAATTCTGATATATATTTATTTCATTACAGCTGTTTAAAAAATTATGCACATCCCCTTTTGCTAGAAAATTTTTACTGCTATGATGGAGTGTGAAAATAAAAAATCTTCATGTTCCTCATTATTGAAAATTGAATTTGATTTTTTTTTAAATCATTCCAATACATGAACTTAAGTTTTTGGTGGTGGGGGGTACATATATGTAGGTTGGAATTTAATTTTATTTAATTTTCTTGCCTTTGTTTCTGTGTTTTAGTATAAATATTTATACTCAAATCAAATTCTTATTAAACCAAAATTTTCAAAATTTTGTTCACCTAATTAAAATTTGACTTACTTATGATACATGGTATTTATTGAAATATAATTGAAAATATTTGGTACTCATTTAATTGTTAATGCATCTTTAGATAATAAACCTACTATAAAATAACATTTGTGAAAACACATATTTTTTAACATTAATGAGACCCTGTACATGTAATTAATCTACTTAATTGAAAATATGTTTTGAAATTTAACTAATAAATTGTTATTCTAAACATTTGGAATTCAACTTTGGGTCTTAAGTGTGGAGGAGGGGGTAAATTCTTGACTGATCTAAACTGTTCTTAAATGAAATCCCATTAATTTCCATTGCCACTTCAATGTTTTTGTAAAAAATGGGTAAAAGTTTTCAAAATTCATACACAAATTATTATTCATTAGGATTCACTTTGAACATAAATTGATTCTTTCTTAAAGATGATATCATTTTGGTAGTTAATACTTGAATTGAATTTGAAATTGATAAGGTTTAATGATTGAAGAGTGAACATGCATTGTGATTTTAGAAAATTTTGGTTTAAGAACTTATTTTGAGAGTGATATGGGTTCTATTTCTATGGAGGTTATATCATAGCTCTAGGAACCGGAAGTTTTAACCCTTTATTAGGTGACTAACATTCTTTAAATTATTCAATGTAATCACCTTAGTGAGCCAATATAAATGGTTTTTGTATAGATCTTTTGAACCCCGAGTTATATGGGCATTTGGGATCCCATGGTGAATCTCTGAGACCATAGATGTTTGGTGTGTTTTTGTTTACTATAATCCCTCTATACACATTGAATAAGTGCATTTTCTCTGTTCTTAGCACATTATACATGGATTGGGGAAAATAAATAAAGTGACTAGGGTCAAAAATGTGTTCATTAAGGTGAGGGGAATGATGAACTCTAAATAAAGAAGGGGTCAATAAAGAAGGGGTCAATTCATAATTTAACATTATAATTATAATATTTAATTTTAATTTATTCAATAATCCAGTTTTAGTGATTAGTGAAATTATTATTTTTTAAATTTATGTTTATTTTAGTTTTGTGTTTTTACATAATTAATAAATTAATTATTTTAGTTAATTTAAGTAATTGGTTTTAGTTTTATTTAATTTAATATTTGTTTTATAAGTTTTTTCTCACTGACACCGTTGCAAAACATCTGTTATTGTCAGTCTTACGTCCCTAAAAGTATTCTTACTACCGATGCACTCATACCCTTCTCCTCATACCGATGTTGACAGTTTAATTTTATTTCCTCATTCCATCGGTGTTGGTTTATCACCCTGCTACCAAGGCGATTTCCACCCACCGACGCACTTCCTCTTCCCGTCGGTCTCTTAGGACCTACCAACAGATTTCGAAATCTGCCGAGGGCTTCCTTCTCCTTTCTACCGACACCAACTATCAGTGTCAGTCTCACCATCTTCACGATACACCGACACCCTTACATTCCCTAACACACCATTGGCTCTCCTGCACGACAAAACATCACACAACACAAACTCCACCAAATCACCACTAATATGATGTTCGGGATTAATCTAACTACTGCTTGTTGAAGTAAAGCAGTTGTGTTCCATCTGCCAAGCATCACTGCTATGAGGCCAAGCTGAGGAGGCCGATTCGGGTTCTCTAAAAGAGGAGGCTAGGAGTCACTACTGGTGTTTGAGCTGCTGCATATCAGGAATCCGAGCCATGGTCACCGGGTTCAGGAGTCACGTTGCCACCCATGGAGGAGGATAGCTGCTAGAAGTTGATTTTTGAAGATCACTGTGAGGAGGGGTTTCATGCTGCTATTTCTCGAAATCCCAGAGCCACAAAACCCTTGTCCTAGAGAGCCATCATCGCCACATTAGAGGGTAGACACCGAGCAGAGCGAGCCGGACCTACTCTTCAAGAAACGAACACCC
Source organism: Viscum album (assembly GCA_963277665.1). NCBI lineage: Eukaryota > Viridiplantae > Streptophyta > Magnoliopsida > Santalales > Viscaceae > Viscum > Viscum album. The sequence continues at coordinate 1,784,689,700 of OY728157.1, forward strand.
TACCTCCCCTATTGAACTGCGTAGAAGGGGGAGGGGGATTAAGACTTAAAATAAATAATAATTATTAAATAATAATTAAAAAATAATAATAAATATAGAATATAAAATAAGATTCATAATAAATAATAATTAAATTAAATTAATTATAATATTAATAATAAAATTTAAAAATAATTAACTTAATAAAATATTATAATAACTAAATTATTAACTATAACTTATATATAAATTTAAAATAAATAAATTTAAATTAATACTTTAATTATAATTTACGTTCTTAAATAGAATAGTTATAATATTTAATTTAATAAAATGAAATTTTTAATCCATCTTGTATAATAATAATTTAATATAATATAATATTAATCTAATAAAATAAAAAACAAATAAATATAAAATAACTATTAATAATTTAATCTAATTATAAATTATAAGCCTAATAATTTTATCTAATTATTAAATAAAAAATTAACACATTTTATAATAAAATAAATATAAATAAAAACATATAACAATATTAAAATAAAGTTACTATTTATTAGGTAAAAAATAATTATAATTAGTTAATAATTTAACTTCTTTAATATAATTTATTCTTTAATAATTTTTTATTTTAAATTTTCTTCTTAACTAATTTAATGATCCTCTAATTTATACTTGTAGGTTCATTGAGGTGATCAAAGCACAACCATATTCACTCAACTGCTTAGAGAGCACATAGTTACAAGGGAAATCTAAAACGGCATGTGATGTTTAGAAAAAATGAACGTGTGTGGTGTAGCTGTGAAATACTTGTTTAAGTCGGTGGAAACACTTGGTGACCAAGCAACAGATTATGGGGGATAAAAAAAGTAGAGCAATAGCAGCTTGAAGAGGGGGATTCAATCACAACTCACGATTCATCTCTCGAAGCAAGAGTGGAGCAAATCTTGGAGAACTTTAGAGAACCTCTTCATAGAGATTCGAGAACTAACAGTGCAACACCATAGTATTCATAGTGGAGTTTTCTATCTCCTTTGTTTCTTCTCAATTCCTTATATTATAATCAGATGTTTTTAATATCATCAATGAATATGTTAGTTAGATAAATATTTCTGTTCAAGGAATTTATAGTTTTACTGGTTATCTTTTATCATCCATTTCACATATCATTTTATTGTGTTCAGAATTGATCGGTGAGAAAAATTATGATTTCATTGAACTTCATTGTGCCACTAGCATTCGATTTTAAGTTCCACGATCATTTGGTGAGAATGAGCATAGATACATTTTCTAAAAAAATTAATTAAAAATGAAAACTTAAGAACTAACAATGAGTCTGTTCTATTTTATTTTTCAAATATTAATCTTATAGTTCATCCTTCCCTAGAGTGGCGAACTCTAAGATTGATCAGTCTGATTGACTTATCTCCTTGTGATGTAATTCAGTTAGTCTTTTTAATGGTAATGTTTGCAAACATAATTGTGAAACATAAATATTTTAAACTAGTAGGAGAGAGTTTTCCCTTGGGAACTTCATTTTGATTTTTCACTTATCAGTGTTCTATATTTTTGTTGTTTACTATTTTCAAACTATTTCCTGTTTCAACATAGTATAGAAAAATAAGAAAAAAATGATGTTACTTTACATCCTTATAAAAAAATAAAAAAAAGATATAAAAGGTAGAAAATAAAAAAAATATAAAAACCACTCCCACTGTTGACAACAGTAGGATTCTTGGAAAAGAAATTTGACAACCATCATTCCCTTTGGGTTTGACCCTACATACCACATATACAGTAGTTTTAGGAGATATAAATTTTAAACTTTTACCCAATTTCAATGACAGTAGGTCATCAGTAATTCATCAATAATTTATGGCAAATATTTTTAGAAAACTACTCTCCCTCATATGTAAAAAATAAGTTAAGGTAATGTACATCCTCACATAAGAATAAAACAAAACACAATGAGATAGATAAAAAATACAACCACAAATAGCAATAACATATTAATACTGTATTTCATGAAGAAAACAACATATGAAAAACAAATATAAAAAACATGGAAATAGAAAATAAAAAATAAAAAATTTAATTTTTACAAATAATTATAGGAAAAAATAAAACAAATATCAGTCTTATAAATTAAATTTAAAAAAATAGGGTGATATTATTAAAGGATACACTAACCTAACATATTAGGTGGTTTAGGTATTTTTCACTATTTGAAATCCAAATGATATAACATAATCATTTTGGTGGGATTATTTTCTTAGAATGTGCCATAGTGAAGCATGTCCACCCATATCATCATATCTACTACTACCAACTACTAAACATGCTAAAAAAAACCAATTCTATGAAATGATCTTAGATAGAATAAAATAAACCCTTATACTTATGTCTTGTCCCCAAGTGATGTCACAAAAATTACTAAAGGGATCAAAAACTCCGATATCTCCACACCACCAATAGAATAAAAACATAATCGGTAGATAAATTCGTATTCATAAAAATAAGAAAAAAAATCAATGATAAATTCATGTTGTAAGTTGGTAAAAAAATACAAAAAAAATAATCATAGTAATTTGATAGGAGAAAAATATCTACATTGACCTCAAAAAATCAGAAAATTCCCCAAATCACATCATTCGTTCTAATTTTGGTCTTATATAAGTCACATGTAGAGCCAATACCTAAATCATAGATGAAATAAAACATAGATATACAACAAAAACTATTCTAAGGACTAATAAAATCATTGAAAATAAACACTATCATAACCAAGGTATACCAAATTTTACTTGTATATATTATCTCTAGGTCTATTCTCATGGAAGTATCTCTTCATGTAGTCAGTATTTCTACCTTGAAAGCACTAGAAATTTCCAAAGCATCTTATATTATTATTCTTTTTTCTATTTTTCCAAGGATGACTTCTAACATTCATCAGCCAAGGTTCAGTCATAACACTACCTTCTTCATCATTCGTATCATGGGTTTGGATATCACTAAAAAACATGACTGAGTTGAATTATTTTAGAGTGGTATAGTCACTACCAAAAATCATATAATATATAAATGAATTAAAAAATTCATCTAGGGTGGTCAGAAAAATTATTTCATGGCCTTAATCAGAATTCTTTACATTTATGTTGGCTAAATAAAAAAAACATAGTTAACTTCATCTAAATGAATTCAAACATAAGAACTACATAGAATTATAAAGTTGTAAAGCCTCATATTATTATAAAATATACCAAGAAAATATTTATTCTTGTATAAATTTATATGATTTATCAAAAATATAAATTTTCAAACTAAAACAAAATGTCATTAATAGTGGTCACCTAGGAAACTTCACATATGAACTTATATCATATTGTCAATAATAGAACGTATTGGGATTTTTCAAGAATTTTAGATTCAACATAAATGTATGTGGTGGATGTTGGTACTTAAAAGAACATACTGGTAATATGTTTCTTCATGCCAAACAAGGAATCTAAAACTCCTCCATGGACATGGAGAACCCACATATTAACTATAAATAAAATAAAATCAGTCCCTTCCTCAAACTACTCAACTTCATGCTTAACAAGACATTATTAAACTCAAAAACATTCTTTGATTCCAATTTATAGAAAATATATTCTATAAAACATGAATCTACACTAAATATAGACATAGTTTTTTATTTTAATAATGTTAGTTATAAAAAAAATATTAAATAAAAACAAACTAGAAAAAGAAATAAAATAATGTAAAGATAATAAGCGATTTACATGATTTATACCTTGTGAGACCTATGTTCATTGAAAGAAAACCACCCCAAAATCTCTTATTATGAAGCAAAAAAAACAATAAAAACATATTACTTATATGATAATGAAAAGGACAAAACATTTAGAATCATAGAAGCTATCATTGCATGGAATCATTGTTACTCTGGGAGCCAATATTTGACGCAAACTCAAGGATTGCAACATTCAATCCTAAACTAGATAGGCTCATGCATGCATAGATGGAATGGGGGTAGACAATAGAAATAAAAAAAATAACCAACAATGAAAACAATGGATACACATTGAATATCAGGATTACAAAAATATCCTAGAGGATAATTAAAATTTTAGATAAAAATTTTCATTTTAAAATTCGAATAAAAGTGTTAATTTCTCACTATAAATCTTACATGGGGGAAGATATTCACCAAAATAGAACCTCTAGGGGAACATGAATGAGCAGAACCATCACGGACCTTCAGATCAACTCCTCTTAATCTCTCACTCTCTCTATGTTTTCTCTCAAAACATCTAAAGTTTTAATACACTAGTTTATCTCTTCTCTATCAAGTATATTAGTTCTCTTATGATAATAATTTCATAAAGGGAACCTTGTTCTCCTTGGGTGATCATTTATAATTGTTTATAGTAGAGAGAGAATGGATGATTCATGATACAGGCAGTCGAAATATATTTGAACAGTATAGGGCCCAAAGGATAGTACTCCTGTGGAAAATGATAGATATGTAATGGATTAACCATGAAAAAATTTATATGTAAAGTTTAACCCATTTAAAGGGCGCTAAAATGGACGTGTTATTTAAAAAAAAATAGTAGATATGAAAGGGGTAGGATACACATCACATAAAGGTATCCAAACTCATACATCAGAGTAACTTGAAATGTCATGCATAGATAATCTAAACAGAATAAAAGAGTAATACCTTTGAAAAAATAACCCTCTCACATTGAAAAAAATATATAAAGGTAAGATCAAACGTCAAAGTCAAAAAAAATATAGAGAAACAAAAAATCGAGTTACCTCTTTGGTATCTTTTCTTATGAACATATTTCAAATATAATTCTATGTAAAATAAATTCTTGTTTTTTGTTTCTCAGTACATATATGTTTCTAGTACATAATTAGATTCTGTTTTTGAATTTTGATCCTAATAAAACAGAATTTCTTATTTGGTCATTTATTATTTCAATTTTGAGATATAAACTCTATGACATTGAATATATCATGTGTCTTTTCATAAAATATTTATTTATAAAGATCATTTTTTAATTTTAATTTTTTAGGGAACAATATTTTATTTAACCTATAGATTCCTAATAATATTAAACTTCATAGAGGATATAAGAAATTTATTAGTCATGATTCCTCTTTGTACCAAAATACTGAGCTAAAAACTGAAAAAAGTCTTCAAAATTATTTTGAATGAAGTACCTACTAATGGAACAAAAATATAATAGAAAAATAATAATAGTTGGAAAATACATCCATGTGGAATTCATTCCCACTCTCAGTGTAATATTAAACAAGTAAATTAGAATTTTTATTAAAAATCACTAATGGTTTAAAAAAAGAATTATTAATGTAGCATATGAACCAACATGAGAATAAGTTCATACATTATAATAACCTAAAATAAAATAACCAAAAAATATTCTAAGCATTAAGGAGAAATAGTTTTTTTTCAATTCATGTTTTTTGTCATGAACCAGGTCATTAATGGGACAAGATATGAGTAAAATTAACAGCTAACTCCAGAATCATCATGACGAGAGAAAAATAAAAATAGTGGGGTATTGGGTGCTCGACCATAATAAGTGGAAGAAGACCGGGAACAAGGGTAGAGGTAACATTTATGTGGACTAATCCCTCTAGGATATCACTGATGATATTAAGTCGTAATATTTCCATGTTTATCTTCAATATCATTTTAATTTTTTAAAAAAGTATCTATGGTACTTGATAGATAAAAAAATTAACTAATTATTCATAACACGAGTTAACCAAGTTTTAAGGATATTTATTACACATTTTCTATTATCCATAAAATATTTATTACATAGTTTTGTAAACTCGTGTGTCCTACCAAGCCCTAAAAAGGTCATCTTATCCCCTATTTTCTTTAAAAAAATCTCTTCTTTTATCAAAGGTTCATTAAAAAATTAACCTTTACCGAATCAATCAAATTTTTGATCATGATAAATATTTTGAGATGATCAACATCCAAATACATTTTTGAAATTATAAGGTTGAATAACCCCCACAATATAGAAAGTTATTTATTTTAGATGGATTATCATATAGATCATTAAGAGTTTTCTTAATTTCCAAATTTGTGTACATATAATGGAATTCATATGCCATATTTCAGACTAGCAACATCAATATAAACCTCATATATTTCTTATGGATCCATTCCCATTCTTCCTTTTCATAACTTTTATTTTTGTGACAGACAAAAAAGGATCATGATCCTCATGCAGTATATAATCCTCTATCTTCTTCTTCTATAATCCAAAATCCATCCTGTTGAACTTCTCCCCCCAGACCTTACCCTCATCCAATTTCATCCTTTCAAAATCAATGAACATACAAAAAATGAAAAACACAAAAAAGGGGGATTGGAACTACTAAAAAAATTCTTCTATAAGGATGAGGGTAGAAATATGTTACTATTCTGATCTATAAAACACCTTGTATAAGGAATTCTCATACCAAAACTATATATAAACATATGTTACCATTTTTGGTTTTATAATCATCTTAATAGAATTTATCCTTCAAAACGTTCACATGTTTAAAAAAATTATCGAAACTTTTAAAATCAAAATAAACCAACATCCATGATTTCTCTATAAAATGGTATAAAATTTACCCAAAAGATGCACTATAAGATTAACATAAAAACCAGATAATAAATTCCATAAGAAAAATAAATTAAGGAAATAATGAAAATAATAAAAAAATTAACATGGTTTGAGTTAAGTCTTATTCTATATGGGGGATACAAATACTTTCATTAAAGTAAGTAGGAGATGATTACAATGTTGAATAGTCCATCACACATGGAGAAAATGAACCCACCATAAAACATATTGAATTTCCTAGTAGGTAAAATTTGTTTCACTTGATTATGATATTCATGGAGAGAACACCCCATGGATCTTAACTTCATGGGAATAAATTCACATGGTCATTAGAACCAATTGAATTTACACATCCTTCTAGTGAAGACTGGATTGTTTTTAAAATTCTATGAGTTATCCTTAAATATCATTCTCAAAAAATCTTATGTAACTATCAATAATTATAAAGCCATATTTAAAAACTCTATAATTCAATCTTATATATGTCCTTTTTATATCTAAATATACTTTTTCTAGACTCGTCATTGTAAATTCTTATTTCGCTACTCTATCCTGCCTATATTTGGACATCATCACTACCACTCCACCATCCCCATCTAGTTCAGTAAATTATATTTCTCAATTTACTCTTTATAGAAGATTCAACACATGTATGTAATAATGTTTTCAGACATCTTAACCTGAAAATATCTCACTTAGAATCATTTTCAGGATTCTCCACCAAGTTCTATGTAAGCATCTACAAAACCCTTACACACTCAATCTTACTTTATAGTTTTATGGTCCCCAATGTTTCAGTTTATCATATCCCGACTAAGGCACATCATCATAATAGTATATCCTGAACTACAACCTTGGTTACAATATAATCTGGATTCTAAGCTTCATCCACCTTTTATAGATCTAGTAATTTTTTTCTCTAATAATTTTTGATTAATGTGATACTTCAGTTGGATATAATTTTTCCAAGAATGAAACATCATATTATTGTTTGGGTTGACCACACTTTATGAGAAACAAAACATTTCACCAACCATATTCCTTCATTCTAGATCCACTAATACCCCCTTCATCCAAATCGACTTCTTCCTAGTTTCAATTAGTTCCACATACGCTACTTACATTGTTGAAAGTGGAACTATAGTTGAAGATTTGACATCCAACTCATAGTTGTGACTCCATAAGTTGATGTTCAGATAAATTATTGTATTTTTTTCAATAAGAAGTTCTAATACATGAATATGTGCTTCTGTTTTGTATTTTTATTCCCTGATTAATGTAAAGTAGACCATGTGATGAACTTGAAGACATTCTCTAGATATCTTCAAAGTATATACCTTTTAATTGTAATGAATGATTCATTGATATTCAAGAAAAAGATAAGTATTTATGGGAGATAAAAAACTATCTACCAAAGTTGAAGGATATTTTATGTCCATTGTAATGTTTGATAAATCCCATAGGTGATAATAAGTTTAATTTTTTTCATATATAAAGGTAACTATTAATTTATATAGGCCATATAAGGGTACTATGAGAATTGAATTAACAACAAAAAGGTAAATAAATGCCTTCAATGCTGTGTAAAGGAAGTTATCATTACCACTAATATATAATAAATCAATAACAATGATATTTATAAGTAACTCTGAACATAAGATATACATAAAGGTAATACTAATAGTCTTAAGGCTATGTAGAGGTCGGCTTTAGATGCATAAGGGTTAGCTGAAGATTACACTACTTATATATGGGAAGTCTTAGTGTTATTTCAAGGTAAAACTGGAATTACAAAGTTTCATAATGGTAAATGAGTACTTATATAAAGGTCAAAGGTATTGTGTAAATATAAGTGAAATCCTATTTAAGAGAAATTGAACACTTTCTCAAAATTATAGAGATACATAAAAGTAAATTGTAAGCATGTCTAAAGGTAAAACATTAAACTGTACATAAAGTTATGAATATATTTCCATAATTTTTTAATTCAAAAGAATTAAATAAGTATAAATCTAATAATTTTTTTGTAAAAAACATAAATTAATTAATATCATAATATATGAGAATTATTTTTATTCAAGTTGAAATCAAATGAGGATTTTTCATAACATGAAGATCAAGCTATTTCTAAGTAAGGATGAAGTTGAATTGTAGCACACCATAGACATGGAGACCTCATTATAGGGAGCTATGAAATGAAGGCCCAACCAAACCATAGTTAAATTTAAGTGGGTAATATAGTAATCATGGAAGATTAATGAAGTAAAATAAATAGAGTTTGTTATAAAATCGAGAAATGAAAAACGATGAGAGAAAGAGGAATATATTGAAGTAAAGTTCATGTTGACTATTTGTGAAGAAAAATTACTTTTCATTGTATACAACACCACAATAGTGGGAGTTTTAGGTAATATTATTACCTGGGTTAAATGAAGAATCACTCCACACTGTAAGCTAATATGTGTTACAACATGTCTCATGCTAATGTTGAATTATTTTTATGAGTGGGAAATAAAGGGGATACAAAGATACAGGTATTTATAAACTTCATGGGGGGATTTGTGAAGGAATATTTTGGATATTTAAAGGGTATGTTGTCTCAGTTTTAAATGATATTTATGAAGGAGTTTATATAATATTATAAAGTTGCAATAAATTAGAGAGAAATTATTTTCACAATATTATTCTATGAATAAATATATATATATATATAGGAGAAGAAATGATACTTGACAAGACAATGATACTACTTAAAATCCTATAGAACATCCATTGTGTATCGAAGGAGTGGGAGCTACATATCCATGATTTACAATCTATCTAAGAAGAAGGAGATGAAACTAATTTCATCAAGGAGTTCTTGTGTATTGAGATAGAGTGGGATGAATTCCAACACTTCAAAAACAACACTAGAGTGAGAAAAATGAAGTGATCCTTATATGAAGTAGGATGTATTGAAATAATGAAAAACAAAATTGATTTCCTATAGGAAGAGAGGAAACATTAAAATACTTATTCAATGAGGAGGTTAGTAAGACCCTTGAAAAACTATTGAGATGCAATACAATAAACACATTGGGGGTGGCCTAAATATTTTTAGTAGATATGTAAAACTGGTGGAATAACATAAAAGAAACATGTACGAAGGTGGCCACCACATACATAAAATTCAAAAAATTATAGAGATTATCTGATGGGTATTTCAAGTGATTTAAAATCAATATATTCATGAAATATCTTGTAATTTGTACAGAAGTTTTTTATAGTGGATAATCTGGGTCTTGGAACTCGACCTACACCTGGCTAAGAGTGGGATGAAATTGATAATGAACCATATAAAAAAACCTTATCTACTATTTGTTTAACTTTATACATGTCAGATCAATGGTGAGAGAAAAAAAATCATGAATCAAGAACTTAACTGTCCACATGGGTTTTATTAAAAGAGATAATTTATATAAAGAAAAATGGATCCCTAATTCACTCCACCCATCTCAGTGATCACATCAGACCTATACACTACATAAGTGAACACACATCTAGTGGGTCTCCGTTAATTATTTATTCCTCCACCAATGTTTGAATATGAAAAACCGTTATATGGTTCATCTATTATGAAATACATAGTAGAGCTTCCAAAACATTTGAAATACTATAGGATCCACTTTACCACTTCCCAGTGTTCTCTTCTATGATTATCCATGAACCTAAAAATAAATCTTAATATATGATAAATTTATATACATGGGAAGATAATATAATACATCAAGCTTCTGACTATTGTTGAAAATTTTACTTATTCCATGTACTCAACCCCTTCTCCAGTTCTCGGTTCCATGTCCTTTATTAGTTTCAAATGTCCATCCAATAGATTGTTAATCAATTTTTCCTCAATTATTATAGAGGCTTCCAATACCTTCTATATTTAGTTAAACTCAGTCAAGAACAAAGTTGTAAAATGAAAATCTCTTACAATACACATACCAAAAATCCATTTTAAAATAATGATGTTATTTATCTAAAAAAATACATACAATTCAAATGCCTTCTCATAAATACTTTCTATTATTGATTTGTAAATAACCATTATATCCACATAAATAGGTAAGATGATGAAAATCTTATTATATATCACTATATGTTAAAAATAGTGATCATAATTTCAATGGATGAGATTTCATTCTTCTATATTGTTTTTGAACTTTTAGTTCCATTACCTTGGTGGTTGTTTCCCTACTTTATATTACACCCAAGTTCCTTGTTTCGTTTGTCCAAGAAAACCTTTGGTAACTCCATGAATATCTTCTCATATAATTCTCTATGATGAAATGTGGGTTTAACTTATTATTTTTATAGATAGTACCCTTCTATTGAAACCATATTGAGAACCATTTATATAGTCATGTGTTTAACAATCAGAGAAAAAATCATGGAGAAATATACCTTATATTTGTTTAAAACCCTTTATGAAAATCCTTTCATTATACCACATTCAATTTTCTACTTCCTCCTTCAGGATATTAACTCATTTATTTCGAATTAATCTCTTCTTAGTAGATTGGTTTATTAGATCCCATTTTCTTGAAACATGTTAGGATTTAATTTTATCCCTCATTGATAACACCCAATACCTTTTTCCACTCAAAATTGCAACCTATTTAGGAATTATAGGTTCTCCATAATCTTTGAGAATTAAATAGTGTAGGTAAATTTATTGTCTATTCATTTGGTGTACAATTCTATATGACCTCTGCAACTATCCCTTCAACTCAGTTCATTCCTAAACTAATGAATTTATAACTTCACTTTCTGGATATATTTTCTGATCATCTGTATTCCTTAATACTCGTGGTATTTTTTACCATATAAATACTATCAAAAATTGATTTTTGTCTAAAAAATTGGATTTTTTTTTGTTTTTGGAATCATCATACTCCCAAAAAATTTAAAAAAATATATATCTTATGGACCTCCATTTAATAAAACCTTATATTATTATGAAACTTATACCTCTATAACCAATCTATTTCTATATTATAATACTTTGTAATATTTCATGAAATATTTTGATAGCCAGGAACAATCATCATGGGATTCTAGGACCCAGGGATCCCCAGTATTGATATAATAAAAATATTAAATATATTTTATCACATACTCATTTTTTTTCTGAAATAATGTAATTACTCTTTAATAGAGCTTCATATGATAAAAATAATACTTCCATTAAATTCATAATGTAGGTCTTACCATAGGTGTGACATAACCTTTGTGTTCATATGGTAGTTTTCTTAAGTGTAGTCATGGGTGAATTAAAATATAAATAAATTTTCTTATTTATTAATTATTAGTTAAATGGATGAAACCTATTTCTCATCTATTTAAACCCATATATGGAAAGCCCCTAGGGTTATCCTGATAACCCTAGGTATTTTTTATGATCCATAAAGGATAGACTATAAAAAATGAAAATGGGTCATGGGTTGATTATTGGTGTACAAAGGAGTTCAAATTCAATAAAGGTGTTTGTGGATCTTACCATAAAAAATGATATAGAACCATTATTCATTAGTGATCGATCTAAACATGTTTTTGGATGTTCTTCCATGATTAATACCCATTTTTTATCATATATATAATGTAAATTAATCCCTTTAGATGATAAATTTTGGTACTTATTTTTGTATTTTAAATCGGTGTTTATCATCAAAGCTTTAAAAAGTGATAATATTTTGTTAATCAATGATTATTTAATCGGTTTGTTTTTTTCTATATGGTTGTATTAAGTAAAATAAAAACAATGGTTAATGTAAATTCCTTATATTTTTTATGCTTTTCTCAACTTTTTCTTCATGCATTCATCATCGATATTTCATTTGGAATGTCATTCGACAAATACATAGAAAATGATCATTTTGAAATCAATATTTTGAGAAATGAATCATATTTGTGGTTTTATATTCTAGATTGGAAGCTTGATTGAGGAATTATATGGTTAAATAAAAGATCATACATAGAGTTTAGATTGAATTGGGTTTTCTTCATTCGCATTTTTTATGTTTAGTGATGTAATGCGATGAGTGTACCTCGTGAGCAGATTGGGTGGTCGGAATCCAGCCACTGGTTACGTTTCTAGTTTGGTTAAACATAGATTCATGTTACATGGTTGATTCTATAGTTAAATTAGATTCCTTAGTGACATAAGAATTTTGAATTGGATGAACTTGAGTTTCTATAAAATCTTGAAATGCACATCATGTGGTTTAAGAACACACACCATACAGTCCCTTTTCTGTGGAAATAAATGTTTCACATAAAGATAAGTATTACACACCATGAATTCCCTATACATTACATGTGAACAGTTACTGATGAATAATTTGGTACTCTATGGGTACATGGTCACGAACAGAGTCTGGTATATGAGCATGAATAGGGTACATGGGCACAACCATGTACCTAGTCATGGATAGAGTTCGAAGGCATAGACAAAGTACATGATCATGGATATAGTAAACATGCACATACAATATACCTCATGATGACCAGAGTCAATGGGAACATCCATTTTACGTGGGCATAACCAGAGTACACAGGAACAACCAAAGTACACTGGAATAATCTGGAGCACATGGATAGACCCAAAATATAAAATACATGTCATGTAGTACCTGTAAATTTCATGTACTTATTAAAGGGAAGGTTCATTCCCTCATTATTTTTAGCCTTTCCTAGGGTAAATTCCCACTTACAAGTTTAGTGTGGGTTAGTACCCTTGTTCCATGATGTGTTCCCCAGCCTGCTTCCATGGGGGTTTAGTATGGAGTCTAGCCCTGATTATTGGACATATGATCACATAAATGTATTAAACTAGGTATCCCTAAATGATTCCTAGAGAAAGATCCGCATTCCATCATCATCCCTATATAAGTGTAGGTATCACATGACCAACATACACGAGTGTATGATCCCCTATCTTGTGGTTTAAAGTAGTTATAATCAGGTATTCCTTAGAGGCCCTGGGAGTTATCCCCTATAAATGTATTGAAATCACATAGTTATAGATGTATCAGAATAACCCAAGAATCCTAGAGTCAATGACTTACTTTATTTCATTGGCATGATTATAAGGAGTCAAATCTTGAAGTATCTATCAATTTATCAATTTTGGAAAACCATATTACATAGATGATACCCATATTATTTTGGTAAATATAAAATAAAACATGATATATAATAAAATTAGATGAACAACATCCTTGAAAACTTATTAAAAGATTTATTCTTCAAAACCTGGGGAAGGGAAACAAAATAAGGGTGAGATGAAATTCCTGGTAAGGGATAAGTATAGAAGAATTTATCATGAATTAATAATGAATAATCAATATGGAAATGTAATAAAATAATGCACATGCCATTTAAACAAATTTATAAGGAATAATCAAGATGTAAAGGTAAATAACTAAACACACCTGCTATTAAATAAATAAAATAAGAATGAGAATGCATCCATAGATGATATCCAAGAAAAACTCACATGAATAATAGTAATAAATATATTCTAAATAAATGAATTGATTAATTATTTGATGGCATGTGTCCTAGACACATAATACCTTTACCTCAAAGATCTATCCTCAGGATAGTTTAAAATATACTAGGTAAAAGCCATCTGATTTGGCTGACTGATTCATCACATGAGATTATCGATGCATCGATGGGCTTGAATAAATTTCTCCCTAACCAGCGTAGTGAATTAAAAAATAATTAATCATATATCTAATAATCTATTTAACTTATAAAAAATATTCTTTGTCAAATATCCATATTCAATAAAGGATACAGATTTATCAATAATTAACCACCTAATTAAATAACATTTAATGTATACACCGTATCTAAAAATTGTATATGTTTTAAGAAATAATCATATCCATGAAATATGACATTGATATTTAATATAAATTTAATTTAAAATGAAAAATGTTTACAATACACTGATCATTTCAAGAGAAATTTAACAATCACAAAAGAAACTGAGATTGAAAATCGAACTTTTACCACTTTGTAATTTTCAAGTAAAAAACAATTTGATGGATTAATTCAAATTGAAACATAAAATAAAATAAATTATGAGTTAATCATGATATTAAATTAAAAATTGGGCCATATATACACTACATTAATGTGAATCGGTTCATAATAACAAATAAGTATCAATGGAATGTAAATTGATATGAAATTCCTTACCTTACGCTCCCTTTTGGTTGAACAATATTTAACCTCATGTATAATGGTTTTTATAATGTTATTACCTTATAAAATAACCATATTAATATTAATTATATCATATATAATCCTTTTATAACATCTCATTACCCATTTGTTAGTAATCATTCATTATTTTTACTGTTTCAGGTGCCAATTATTCTTCTATTATGATTTGACTTTTTATTTTCCATTAATATTACATAGATAATGATTTAATCATATACCGAATGTAAATAATTTTTTTAATACTATATATATTCACTATATATTTATTTTTATAGATCCATAAAATTTGGTTAAAGGAAATGAAATACAACGTTGATAGAGACGGTAGGCCATACATACACATGAATATTGTTTCCATTTTCATATCATGTTAAAATGATGAAAAGTAAATGATATATATTTATATTATAAATAATTTATAATATTTATGTCATATAAATAACATATATTTATATAAACCTTTTTTAATACTATCCATGTAATGTATGAACACATCACATCGCTTTGAGGAGGCAGTAGTCAACACATCCACAAACGATGTTATCATGTTCCCAAAAAATTGAACGCATATAGGTATGTGTTATATAAAAATTATAGAATAATAAATAAATTATAAATACCACATGTATAATATATATAAACTATAAATCCATAATTATTCAAACCATGAATGGTGATATTGGAAGAACGAATGACATCGGTTCGTGAGGCGGTAGTCCGCCGTACACACGAATGATGATTGCATGACCCATTTGATTGAAGTGTGTGTAGGTGTAGGTCATTACCTTAAAAAATATCTCAGTATATTTAGTATAATTATGTTATTATATAAGAAATATATAAGAATAATTGAATTATTATAGAAGAAAGAAAACTAAAGTGCTCGCTGAAGAATGTTACATCTTCTTCTGGTAACTCCTTTTGGTTTATACCAAAAGTCTTCCATGCATGGAATTCAACCCAAAGTGAGTCATCTAGGATGAGGGTAGGGAGGTTGGTAGATTATTTGAGTATGTTTTGTATGATCTAAATGGATTTATAGTTGTGATGAAAAGCAGGGGGTTGAGTTCCCAATTATAGTGGAGGAGGAGTGGCATTCTAATAAATATAGAAAGGTAAACACTATTGGAGAGGGGGTCTATCTTACATAACGTGACACCAATAATGAAAAAATTAAATAAAATGGAGGATATATTATATATATTTCAAAAAAATAGTTTTTGGACAACTTTCTAGGCCATTTTTTCACTTAAGATAAAATTTTTACCACAATGTAAACTCATTTTCACCTTAATGGATATAATTAATTTTAATTACTTTCACAAATATCATTGGAAAAAAACTAAGTTATCATGTCAAAAAATTATAAATTTTTTTTATCTGAAAAATGGAATCCATATTTAAAAATTATAATAATATAAGTTCTAGAAATTAATTTAAAATTAAACCCGTAGATGGGATGAGAAAACGAGTTTTTAAAGTACCATTTTTCAAAATTTCACTAAGTTTTTATAACTATATTCAATATAAAAATGATTCAAATGAAATAAATTTTATTATTATATATAAAATTAATCTAAAATTTCTTTAAAAATAATAAAAATATAATTTAACAATATTAATTATTTAGATGAAAATGTAGATTTCAATTAAAATTCACAACTTTTCACTATTCATCAAAAATTAGACTTCACAAAAAATACAAAAAATCCCCCCCTAAGAAAATTTTGATATTCTAATTTAAAAAATAAATTATATTTTTTCAAATAAAATTTATAATAGCGTCAAAATATAGTTTTAAAATAGGTGCGTCTTTAAAAGGCGGTAAAAATGCCTTTAGAAAAAAATACAATTTTTAAGCATAAAACTGGATTTATTTTTATCTCTATTAAATTGGATGACTATGAAAAAATTATAAAAATGTGTAAAAATATTTATTTATTCTTATTTATAACAGTCAATATAAAGGATAAGTGATAACTATCATATTAAATAATAATGTTAATAGTATATTGTAGTTCAGTGAAACTCAGTCTTTCATTTATCGCAAACTAACTCAATTATACATAGAATGAATGCTATAAATAAAATTAAACATATTCAAAAACAATATATTGTAGTGTCTTGATGTATTAAAATCTTCCATACTATAAAACAATTTCCCATGAAATTTCAGGGGTATTATTCTCTAAAAGAGATAGGGGTAGTTCCCCTTCATAATATCTTATTGTTGCCATGTTTCTTCCTCCATTTTGGGATTCAGCTAGAGTAACTTTTCTAGAGGATACATCTGATTCCCAAATACTTTATCAATAATTTCATGAATATAGATTTGTTCTTCACATTAATAAAGACCAGGCTCTAACACTATTCCATCATTGGTGTGCAAATGAATTTGATATGGCATATACTTCCTTAGAAAAGATATATGGAATACATTATGTACTTTTGAGAGATTTGGAGGTGTTTAGAAATGATAATTAACAAATCAAAATATTACAAGAATTTAGATGGTTTTGATGTACTTGGGACTCAGTTTCCCTTTCTTATCAAACCTTATAACACCCTTCCATAGAGATACCTTTAAGAAAACATGATATCCCACATAGAATTCCATATATTTTCCTTGATTATCAGCATAACACTTTTTTTTTACATTGAGATGATTTTATGTTAACCTAAATAGCCTTTAAATTTATTTTTATATCTTCAAAGAGTTCGTGTCCCACAAGTTTCTTTCACCAACTTCATCCCATCAATTTCATGTGCAACGTCTCTTTCCATCTAATGATTCATATGGTTCCATTTGAATTCTTGAATGGAAATTATTTTCACAGGGAAACACTACTAAAGTAAAATAATCATCCCACATACCTTGAAAGTCAAGTTAGAATGACCTCAACGTGTCTTCCATTGTTTGAATTATTTTCTCAGATTTTCCATCAATTTCAGGACGGTAGGAAGTGCAGAAATGAAGCTTAGTATCAAGAGGCTTCTGAAGAGTATTCCAAACATTTTATGTTAAGAGGGGATCTAGGTCAGAAATAATTGATAGTTGTGCACCATGAAATCTCATGACTTCATTAATATAGATCCTTACAATGCTCTAAAGAGGTAAATCTTCTCTTATAGTGAGGAAATGTGGCTATTTCATTAGGCAATAAATGATAACCCATATTGAATCATTATTTCATGGAGACTTTGGTAGTCCTTTGACAAAGATCATTGTAATTTTATTCCATTTCCTTATAGGAATATTAAGAGGATGCAAGAATCCATTCAGATGGTTCCTCATAACTTTTACCTTTTTATAAACCAAACATCTGGACACATAATATAGAATTTCCAAATTCATGTTATCCCACAAAAAATGTTTCTTCAAATCCATATATATCTTTTAGTTACCATGGTGTATTGAGAAATTTTAGGCATGTGTGTCATCCAAGAATTTATTTTTTATCTCAGGTATAGATGGAACACATAATATCTTTCCAAATTTTTGGACACCATCTTCACAAAAGAAATATGCTAATTTCCCATCAATCAGGGATCCAATTTTATTATGATGGTTCTCCTCATTAGATTGACAATTCTTTGTCTTCTAAAATAAATATGGTCTTGAAATAAATTTAACGATTATCGATGTCTCTCCAATCTTAGTAACTCACATATCTATATTTTCTAGATCCATGGAAAAAGGATCCCTCTCAGTCCTCATTTAGGTCAGAACACCATAATCCTTCCTACTCAATGCATTTTCTAACCTATTTGCTACTTCTGGGTGGTAGTGTAGTGATAAATCATAATCTATGAGTAGCTCAATCCATCACATTTGTCTTATATTGAGATCTTTTAAGGAAAATACGCAGTTCAAGCTTTTGTGATCCATGTATATCTTACATGTTTCATAGTATCAATAATTTCTCCATATATTTAAAGAATGGATCATAGATACTAAATCAAGATCTTGTTTTTGGTAGTTTTTGTTCATGAATTTTTAATTTCATTGATGCATATATAATGACTTTATAATTTTTGATTATGACTCAACCAAGTCCCTTCTTTTAAGAATCACTATATATCATAAATCCATCACTCCTAGATGGTGAGTCAAAATTGGATCGATGACCAATCTACTCTTTATGTCATCAATGTATTCTTCAGATTAATTCATACAAACAAAATTATCCCCTATTCATGTAAGCTTGGTTAACAACTTATCCAAATGAGAAAAATTCTGAACAAAACACTAATAGTGTCCTCCCAAACCAATGAAACCACATAACTCAATTATGTTTGTTTTTGTATTCCATTCTATGTCTATGTTTTTATTTATAGAATTAACTATTATTCCATTTTAGAAGATGTTATGGCCAAAAAAAGAAACTTCCTGAAGCCAAAAATCACACTCACTAAATTTTGCATAGAACTCTTTCCTTCTGATAGTATTAAGAATGATCTTGAAGTGATTATCTTGGTCATTATAGAATTTATAATACAACCTAATATAATCAATTAATACCACAAAAAAATCATCAAGATATTATTTGAATACTCTGTTCATCAGATCTATAAAAATAGAGAGTGGATTAGTCAATCCAAATGGAATTATAGTAATCTCATAATAGACATACCTTGTCCAAAAGGATGTCTTCGGAATACCTTCCTTATTTAATCTAAATTGGTGATACTCGAAACAAAGATCAATCAATGAAAAATATTGGGCTCCATGAATTTGATAATATGGTACATCAATGCGAAAAATATGATACATATGCATTCTCGTAATAGCATTGATTTCTTGATAATCAATACATAGCCTCATGAATCCATATTTCTTATTAATTAAATGAATAGGGACTCCCCATGAAGAATCACCAGGGTGAATAAATCTATTATTAGCTAATTCCTCTAGTTGTTTCATTAACTATAGTAATTAGATAGTGTCCATTCTGTAGGGAATATTTGATATTGTTCTCACATCAAGGATTAAATCAATAGAAAATTTAACTTCACGGTCAAGGGGATGTCCGGGTAATTTCTCATTAAACTCATCAATGTATTACTTTAAAATAGGTACATACTCAATTTTACAATGACCTTATTCATCCTTGGATGTTGTTTTCTCTTCTACCCCAAGAATTAAATTTAGTAGAGCTATTGGGTGTGGATCTAAATAAGAATCATATGAGGACTCTTAATTATTAGATGCCATTTTTCTTAGGCACATGATACATTTTCCATCAAGATATACCCTCAGGATAGTTTAAAACATACTACGTAAAACCACGTCTAATTTAGATAACTAATTCATCTCATGAGAATACTTATATATCTAGGGTCTGGAAATAACTATACCCTAACCCGTGTAGTGCATTTTCAAAGCATTCACCACAAATAAAATAATTGATTTAACTTATAAATAATGTTTCATTAAAAATATCCATTTTGAGTAAAGGGTGTAAAACTATCAATAATTTCCCAGTTAATAAAATAAAATTCAAATAATAAGCCATATGTAAAAATGTTTTAAGGTTTAAAAAATAATCAAATCAATGATATATTATATTTATATTTAGGATAAATGTAATTTACAATTATTTTTTTTACAATAGAATGATTTTTTCATGAGAATGTTAACAATCATAAAAGAAAGTGAGATTGAAAATATAACTTTCACCACTTAGTTATTTTGAATTCAAAACCCCTTGGATGGAATAATTCAAATTGAAACATAAAATAACATTAATTATGATTGAATAGTTATATTAAATGAAAAAATATATACACCGCATTAATGTGAATCGGTGCATAATAAAAATTAAGTCTCAATGGAATTTAAATTGAGATGAAATTTGTTACCTTATGCTCCATTTTGGTTCAACTCCCTTTAACCTACTATATAATGGTAATAATCATGTTATTATATTATTCCAGAACCATATTAATATTTATTATATCATATATAATATTTTTGAAACATATCATTAGCTGTTTATTAATAATCATTCATTATTTTTCTATTTCATGTGTTAATTGCCTTGTATTCATATTATGGTTTGACATGTTATTTTTCATTACTATTACTTAGATCATGATTTCATAATATATATAATTTAAACAGTTTTTTAAATATCATATATATTCATTATTTATTTATTTAGTGTAATCCATAAAATATGGACATAGGAAGTGAAATACACAGTTCATGGAGACAGTTGGTCGTACGTACGCATGAACGCTATTTCCATTTTCTTGTCGGACTAAAAGAATGAAATATAAATGATATATATATATATATATATATATTATAATTCCAGTATCATATTTATTTCATATAAATAACATATTTTTATTTAATTAATCATTTAAACATTCTATATAAAGCATTAACGCATCACATCGCTTTGAGGAGGTAGTAGTCCACAGGTCCACAAACAGTGTTATTGTATTCCAAAAAACAGAACATATGGAGTTATGTGTTATATAATTACGAAATAATAATACATAAATTATAAAAATGTATATATCATATATAAACTATAAATAAAAAATTATTCAAACATTTAAGGGTGGTAATGGAAGAACAAATGACATTAGTTTGCAAGGCAGTAGTTTGTCGTACACAAGAACGATGATTGTGTATCCCATTTGATGGATGTGGGTGTAGGTGTTTATATTAACCCTAATATAACAACATATAAGTATATTTAGGATACTTTGGATACCATAAAATCAATATATAATATTAACTTAATGAATATAGAATGAAATAAAACTAATGTTCTCGTTGAAAAACCTTACCTCTTTTTTCAGGTAACTCCTTTGGTTTTATACCAAATGTCATATTTGGTTGGACTTATACACCAAGTGAGGATTATCGGATGAGGTGATGGATTTTAGGAGCTTATTTAGGAAGGTTTTTCAAGAAAAAATGGGCTTGGTAGTTTTGAATAATTGAGGGGGTGAGTGCCTTTTTGTAATGGAGGAGGAGTGGCATTCTTGTAAATATAAAAATTTAAACAATATTGGGAGGTCTCCCTTACAAAATGTGAAACGAATAATGAAAAAATTTGATTAAAAGGTAGAATATGTTAGAAAAATCTATAGAAAATTGGTTTTTGAAAATTTTATAGGTCAGTTGTCCCCTTAAGATTAATGTTTAAACACTAAGTAAACTCGTTTTCACCTTAATTGCTCTAATTAATTTTAATTTCATTCACTAATATTTTTTGGAGAAAAATAAGATGACCTTAATTGAAACTATAAACTATTATAATTAAAATATGGAATCAATTTATCCAAATTCAAATCACATAATTGGCAGAAATTAATTTAATATTAATCCCACATATGGGGAGAGAAAGCGAGATATTAATGTGAAAATGTTAAAAAGTTCATTAATTTTGTAAATATAAATTCCATATAAAAATGATTAAAATGACATTAATTGTATTAATATATGTAATATTGATATAATAATTCATTAAAATAAATTTTAATTTTAATTTTCCATTATTAATTATTTAGACGGAAAAGTGGGTTTCAAATAAAAATTAGTATTTTTCATTGTTCATCAAAAAATGAAACATCTCATAAAATTAACAAACATTAACTATAAACTAATTTTTATATTTTAATTTAAAAATTAAATTTCATTTTCACAAATAAAATTTATAAAATTTCCATAATTTAGTTTTAAAATATGTGCAATATTAAAAGTTGGAAAATTATTTTAGAAGCAATACAAGTATTAAGACTAAAAAAACATTTATTATTATCTCCATTACATTGGATGATTATAAAAAAAATTATAGATCTATGTAAAAAAATATAGTTTGTCTTATTTATACCCTCCAATTTAACAGCTATTCGACAAGTGTCATATTAAATAATAATATTAGTATTATAGTGTAGTATAGTAAAACTTAGTCTTGTGTGTAATGCAATATAACTCCGCTCTACATGGAATGAAATATATTAATAAAATTAAACATATTTGAAAATAAATATATTGTAATGTATTGGGGTGTTATAATAAAATTAACTTCTTTATAGAAAGGCCCAACGAGCATGACCACTCAGATGAGTACTATCAATATTTGAAAGACCTGAGGAGTGTATTCTCCTTGATGAGTGTTTCCTTAAAACCTATAATAGAATCCAAGGCTAGAAATTTGGTTATGTCCTTAATTTGAAACTTGGTGTCTATATTGAGTATGTCTGGGTTTATGTTATCCTTCCTTATGAGCCGAATCCCACTTGATGCTTTATGTTTAGTGATTTTTGCATGCCCTACTGGGTATGTTATACTCACCCATGTTTGGGATATTCCACAACATTTCATGTATTATATGGAATTCATGAATAGTAATGGATTCCAAGGTGGACTAGGTGTAGGTGGAGCATAGTTAAACTTGATAGATAGTTGTTAGTTTCAATGGTTTCATGTGATATAATTTTACCCCTTACTAGTAGGTTGGACTCTTTTCCAACTTTTTTGGGCTTATTGATGTGGCAGTGTTTTCACACTCTTTGCCACATCCTTTTTGTATTTTTATTGGTTTTTTAATACCAAAATGTTGTTTTTTAGTAAATAATTGATAATTGTTGTGATTTTTTACTTTTCTGTGTAAAATAATCAATTTTAGTTTAAATCACGTGTTTTTAATATTCATTGTTGTTTTTTTAGATAATTCTTAAATTAAATTAGTCTGGTGAATTTGACTTTTATTTATTTATTCTTTTACTTTTAAAAAATTTTCATTGCAGTTTGTTTATTAGTTAATTAATTTAATTAATTCTTTATTCTTTAAATTGAAAATAAATAACTCATTTTAGTTTTTAGTCTTTTAATAATTAAATTAGTTTTAACAATTTAATTTTATTCAATTAATTTTTCTTATTCTTTAATTTACATTATTAGTAATTTAATTAATTTATTTATAATTTTTAATAAATATAAATTTATTATTTTAAATAAATCATAATTAATTTTATTATTTGACTTTTTTATTCGATTCTTTTTAATTTAATTTATTAATTGATTAATCTATTTTATGTTTTAATAAATTATTTAGTATAAATTAATTTAATTGTTGTGTCTATTTTACAGGGGTTGCTGCGTGCCACGGTCTCTTCACGGTCATGGTGCCACCGTATTTTCTCAGCCTCACTGTCTCACCGTGAGCATCACTCACGGTGGCACATCTAATTTCAGCCACTCTTTCTCTTTCACTGTCTCATCGTTTCACTCACGATGAGACCGTGAAAAACATTAACGGTGCCTTCTTCCCGCTTCACACTGCACACTGTCACCCCCACTACACCTACATTCCCTCGTCATCACCACAACTACAACACACCAGCAACACAACACCCACGAACACCTCACACAGCAGCAACCAAATTCTCCCAACAACAAATTGAAAATCACATCCAACACCAGTGAAACACAAATTTCAATCAAAACAAAAGAAGAATTCAAACCTAAACCTTCATATATCAGTGGCCCTCTTTTTCCCTGCTTTTCAGTGAACCCACCGAACCCTAACTGCACTCGAACTGCTGCCTTCCTTCTCTATCACCGCCGGACCCAACCCCAAATCACCAGCGCCTGCTCCAGCCATGCCTCCTGTCCGCGCCTCCTCCTTCCTGCCGCTGCACACCCTTTTCCATCTCGCCATCCCCCTCAATCCAAGTAACCGTGGCCTCACATCCCCCGCTTGCTTGAACCCACACGCTGACTTCACCTTGGCATAACACCCCCTCTCGTTGCTGTCCGCACTCCCCCCTGGCCTCTCCGAGAACGCAATCTCCTTCCCGCTCCCCACACCTCGCCCTGCTCGTCCTCAAGCCACCCGAAGCCACCGGATCTCACATTCTCCACTTTCTTCCACCCTGCTGGAACACCCGCATGAACCCCGGCTCGTCGCATCAACCCACCGCTGGCCGAACCACCCACGCCCCCTGCCCTGCGCCGCATGAACTGTTGGAAATTGCAAACCAAAATTAAAAGCTGTCCGTTGAGTTCCGGATCTTCCCCATGCAACCCCTATTTTCTATGTGCCTCTTCATTTATCCATGCATTTGTTTAATTCCAAGAAAGCATTAATTATTGCCTTGTTTTTTGTTCCTTTTATTAAATGCATGGGCTGTCCATTTTTAGTGTATTTTTCATACCCTATAAATATGGGTGCATATGTAATCCGTTGGAAGAGTTGTGTGCAATACAAAAAGGTTGCTTCTTTGTGTGAAGTTTTTCTCCTCCGCTTCTTTTTTTCTCCCGTGAATTATTTGTCTCGGCTTTGTAAAGCCATCTCCTACCAACAAACTGGTATCAGAGGCGGTTCGAAGGCATCCTCCAAATTCCAAAGATGGCCACCGCGATCCAGCCGCAAGTTCCGACCTTGTCTAAGGACAACTATGAGAGGTGGTGCATTCAAATGAAGGCATTGTTCGGGTCACAAGAATTATGGGAGATCATCACCGACGGGTATGTAGTACCCACTGCGGAGGAAGAAGCGGCCTTCACGAATGAAGAAAAGACGACCGTCAAAAATCAAAGGAAGAAAGACAACAAGGCGTTGTTCCTTCTCTATCAAGGGTTGGATGAATCGACGTTCGAAAAAATTGCCGAAGCAACATCGAGCAAGCAAGCTTGGGATACACTTGCCACCATTTTCAAAGGAGTTGATCGTGTGAAGCGGGTCCGTCTTCAAACATTACGAGCGGAGTTCGAAGCGACACGAATGAAGGAAGGTGAGAGTATCTCGGATTACTTCTCACGCTTAATTCTCATTATTAACAATTTGAAAAGAAATGGTGAAAAAATAGAGGATATTCGAGTTATTGAGAAAGCACTTCGATCGCTCACAACCAAGTTCGAGCATGTGGTTGTGGCAATCGAAGAATCGAAAGATTTGGAAAAATTATCTATTGAAGAGTTGATGGGGTCGTTGCAAGTACATGAGCAGCGAATGCAGAAAAATGCGGGTTCAACAATAGAGCATGTCTTAGAGTCCAAGCTGACTCTGCAAGAACCCAAGAATGGCCAAGCACAACGAGGCGGTTATCGTGCAAGAGGTAGAGGACGTGGATACCATCCAATCTATCCGCAAAAGCAACAAAACTTCAGTAGCTTCCGTGGAAGAGGATACGGTGGAGGCCGATTCACGCGTGGTCGTGGAAATGCAAAAAATATTCAATGCCATAACTGTAAAAAATTCGGCCACTATGCCTCTGATTGTTGGAGCAAGGTGAATCATGATGAACGATCCAACTATGCCGAAGCGTCACGCCATGAAGAAGAAGGTACGACACTCCTCCTCGCACAAGAAAAAGCATCTGAACACCCCGATGTATGGTATCTTGACACGGGTGCGAGCAACCACATGAGTGGTAACAAAGAACTTTTTGAAGAACTTACTGAAGAAGTTCGTGGCGACGTGACCTTCGGCGACTCATCAAAGGTACCAGTGATTGGCAAAGGTAAAATCAAAATCTATCTGAAGAATGGTGAGTCGAATTACATTTCCAATGTGTATTACGTACCAAGTATGAAAAACAACATCATAAGTCTCGGCCAACTCCTTGAAAAGGGGTATGTTATACACTTAGAGAATTCTTCTTTGTCAGTAAGAGATGCTCACAGGAGGTTGATTGCTCAAGTCCAAATGGCGAAGAATCGCATGTTTCCACTGCACATCAAAACAAAGGCCGAGGAGTGCCTATTTGGGCTCATGAAGAATGATTCGTGGAGATGGCATCTGCGTTTTGGGCATCTCCATTTTAGCGGGCTTAAACTTCTATCCTCCTCAAGAATGGTGCGTGGTTTGCCGACGATTGAATCAACAAATCATGTGTGTGAGGCATGCACACTCGGAAAACAACAAAGGAACTCCTTCCCAAGTGGAGTGTCCAGAAGAGCAACAGAACCACTTCAGTTGGTTCACACCGACATCTGCGGACCACTTGAAACACCCTCACTTGGAGGTAATAGGTACTTCATTACCCTTATTGATGATTTCAGTAGAAGACTCTGGGTGTATTGCATCAAGGAGAAATCTTCCGCCTTTTCTATCTTTAAAATTTTCAAAGCTCGTGTTGAAGCTGAGAGTGGTCACAAAATCAAAGTGCTGAGATCTGATAGAGGTGGAGAATACACCTCAAATGCATTTCAAGAATTTTGCAGGGAGCATGGCATCAAGCAGCAATACACTGCTGCTTACACCCCACAGCAGAACGGCATTGCAGAAAGGAAGAACCGTACCATCCTCGACATGACGAGGACCATGCTGAAGGAGAAAGGGCTGCCAAAGAGTTTTTGGGCAGAGGCTGTGGCGTGTACTGCCTACTTGCTCAATCGGTGTCTAACGAAGAGTGTCAAGAACTTTACACCACAAGAGGCGTGGAGCGGCTACAAACCGAGCGTGGCGCACTTAAGAATCTTCGGGTGTGTCGCCTATGCTCAAGTTCCAGAAGCAAGAAGAAGGAAGTTGGATGATCGTGGCGAGAAATGCATTTTCATCGGCTATTGTGAAGCCTCTAAAGCCTACAAGCTTTACAATCCACTAACCAATAAATTAGTGGTTAGTAGAGATGTGGTCTTTAGTGAGGAAGAAGCGTGGAAATGGGATAATGAAGAACCAAACAAGGATGTTGTAGTCGAAACTGAAGATTTTGAAGAAAGACATGATCATCAGGAGCAGACGCCCACAACACCTTCCTCGGGTGCATCATCAGTTGGAAGAAGTCCAGGAGTACATTTCCTCACTCCTCAAAGCACTCCATCAAATCAAAATTTGGCCAGCTCATCCTCGCCTATGGCTCCTATGAAGATGAAAAATTTGAGTGACATTTATGAGCAGACTGAAGAGGTAAATCTTTTTTGCTTGTATGCAGATCATGAGCCTTTGACCTTTCAGGAAGCCATGAGGGAAGAAAGCTGGAGAATGGCTATGGAAGAAGAAATTCGTGCCATAGAGAGAAATGACACGTGGGAGTTGACTACACTCCCAAAAAGACAGAAGAGCATTAGTGTCAAATGGGTGTACAAAATAAAGAGAAATGTTGATGGCGAGATCGATCGATACAAGGCAAGGCTTGTAGCAAAGGGGTACAAACAGAAATACGGGGTGGACTACGAAGAAGTCTTTGCTCCTGTTGCTCGCCTTGACACTGTAAGAATGATTATATCCCTTGCTGTCCATCACAGTTGGATGATCTACCAACTGGATGTGAAGTCTGCGTTCTTAAATGGATTTTTGGAAGAAGAGGTCTATGTTGACCAGCCTGAAGGCTTTGTCATGCAAGGGGAGGAAGACAAAGTGTATCGATTAAATAAAGCACTTTATGGGTTGAAGCAGGCTCCTCGCGCATGGAATGCACGCATTGACAGTTATCTCCGAGAGAATGGCTTCGCCCAATGTCCATATGAGCATGCGGTTTACATCAAGCAGAATGATCGTGGCGATATTCTTATTGCATGCTTGTATGTTGATGATTTGTTGTTTACAGGGAATTGTCGACCAATGTTCGATGATTTCAAGGAGGCCATGTTCAAAGAGTTCGAGATGACCGATGGGGGTCTCATGTCCTTCTTTCTGGGCATAGAAGTGAAGCAACAACATGGCGGCATTTATATATCTCAGAAGAGATATGCCAAGGAGTTGCTTGAAAAATTCAAGATGGCCGATTGTAATGCTGTAAACACACCGGTTGCAACGAGCTTGAAACTGACAAAAGATGGAGAAGGAAGAAGCGTTGACTCGACTCTGTTCAAGAGTCTGATTGGAAGCCTGAGATATCTCACAATCACAAGGCCAGATATTGTCTATTGTGTTGGACTTCTAAGCAGGTATATGGAGACACCGAAGGAGTCACACTGGCTAGCTGCAAAACGTATCCTCAGGTACATTAAAGGAACAATAGATTTTGGTCTCTTTTATCCATACAACGAAGAAGCAGAGCTGTATGGATACTCAGACAGTGATTGGGGAGGTGACCAAGATGAAAGAAAAAGCACTACTGGGTACGTATTTTTTCTTGGATCGACTGCTTTTACATGGAATTCAAGAAAGCAAAGTGTGGTTGCTTTATCCACATGTGAAGCAGAGTATGTGGCAGCATCCTCTACTGTTTGTGAGGGAATATGGCTGAGAAATTTTTTGAAGGAAATGAAGCATCCACAGGATGGATCTACGGTGATATATGTGGATAACAAGTCGGCTATTGAACTAGCCAAAAATCCGGTGCAGCATGGGAGAAGCAAACACATTGATACTCGTTTTCATTTCCTCAGGGATCATGTGAAACAAAAAACTATTAAATTGGAATATTGCCATACTACGGAACAGGTGGCAGATATTTTCACAAAGGCACTACCAACAGATGTATTCAAACGGCTTAGAATGATGCTCGGAATGAAGTCAGTTTTGGTTTGAAGGGGAGTGTTGGAAATTGCAAACCAAAATTAAAAGCTGTCCGTTGAGTTCCGGATCTTCCCCATGCAACCCCTATTTTCTATGTGCCTCTTCATTTATCCATGCATTTGTTTAATTCCAAGAAAGCATTAATTATTGCCTTGTTTTTTGTTCCTTTTATTAAATGCATGGGCTGTCCATTTTTAGTGTATTTTTCATACCCTATAAATATGGGTGCATATGTAATCCGTTGGAAGAGTTGTGTGCAATACAAAAAGGTTGCTTCTTTGTGTGAAGTTTTTCTCCTCCGCTTCTTTTTTTCTCCCGTGAATTATTTGTCTCGGCTTTGTAAAGCCATCTCCTACCAACATGAACAAACCCCCCTCCCCTCATTGTTTTTTTTTTTTTCATTCTTCTGTTTTAGTTATTATTTTATCTTATTAGAACATATAATACAATATAACATAATATATTATATAATATCATATATAACAAAAGGAATATTAACAAAAGTATTTAAGCTTAGTTATACAATATTAATTTCTTATCATAGTAATATCTTTTATTATATTAATAATAGTATTATGTATTAAAAATATACATTCTTTTAATTATTTTTATTTAGTATATATATATATATATATATTAATAAGTAGAGATATTAATATATTATATATATATATATATAATTAAAAAATCATTTCGTTATATTTTTTATCCTACTCACGTTCATTATTTTGGTTCTGGACAAGGGGAGTTGGGTGCGCGATGAAATTTGTGGGCACTGCGCGGGAAAAGCGTTAATGGATTCACAAGTGGTTTCAAGGGCCATCTTCTTTCACATAAAGTTCACTTAAAATCTGGTGACGTGCACATAAAAGCACGCCACGTGGATCTGTTGTCTGTTAGAGGGAAGGTTGCAGCTCGCTGCACGCACATCATTTTCATCCAGTTAGGAGAAACTACTCCAGTGACCAGCGCGGGAGAAGCAACACAATGAAAGCTAAACGTGGAGGCCAGCGAACACCTCGGGCGAGATTTCAGAGACTTCTAATGTTAATTAGAATTCATGACGGGCATGAGATCTTTCATACATCGGAGGGCGGAGTGCGGGCGAAAGAAGTAGTGAGGCTTTGATCCAGATTGGGGGAGGGGAGCAAGAAAAATATGCAGCATCTTCCATCGCGAGTAGATTGGAGTACTGAGAGCAGCAGATCAGAGAATTTCATACCTCGATTCCCAGGGTAGGACATTGAGTGCATTCCAGCATCGCATCCACCATTTAGAAGCAGGGATTAGAACATTCAAGAGAATTAATAGGGAGTTTGAACATCTTTATATGTCTTCTTCTCTGTTTTTCTGCATCTCATTTCCATATGAACTTCTATGATTCTAATTCTATGTTTGCACTGAAGCCTATTTATATGCCCAGGTAAATTCCCTTAGAGGGTGGATAAGCTAGCTAATTAGATTTGTTCATTCTTATTAATGCAATGTCTTTTTTTTGGATTGTGTCTCTCACTGTTTGCGGAGAGGAATTATTTTCAAAACAACAAGGTCGAGTGAAAACCGATCTTGATTGAATCTTAATGAAAACTATTTGAATCTAAGGGACTTGTTGAAAAATGAGTCATGCTCAAATGAGAGAGACACTCTGAACTCAACTGACAAGTTGAGCCCAGTGACACCTGATGTTTATCACCATTAGACAGAATGACTGTTACAGTTGAAGAACTATAATGGTTATTTCATCGCAAACTGACCAGAAGACAAATCTGGCTAGTTACTTTAAGTCATATCCATATTTCTAAAACTTTAGTGCATGAATGAGACTAATAAATAACAAATTAGATAGTGGACATCCTCCCCCTACTCATCTATTGGCTATTCTCACCACAATTGCCCTTGCTACTCTATCTACCTTCCTTGCACTTACCAGTTCACCTTTACTCCCTCACACACTGATTCTCACTCACTCCACTTCACCATCACCAACTGTTTTTGCTTGTTCTTCTGTGTGTGTGTTTTTTTTTAGTTTATTTTTTTTAGATTGACAGACACAACATTAAGCCTCCATCTGGTTTGACCCTGTCTTGCCACTATCCTATGTAGTAAGTACGTTATAAATTTTAGTTTGTCACATGTTCCCAACGATGCGCGAGCGTGAAAATTTTGGCACCATTGTCGGGGAGGCTAGGTGTGACATAAAAAAACAAAAACAAAAACACATATTAAAAAAACCAACAAAAAACACTTAAAAATCACTAAAAAAACTGCAAAAAGAAAATTAAAATTCAAAAAAAAATTGTGAACCTGCTGTATGAAAATCAAGTCTAAGTCTGAATACATAGTACCTTGTAATACTGAAATTGATAAAAATCTCAAGGAAGTGGAAAAGAAAAGAGACAAGATAAATATTGAAGATAACAAAAATAAAAACATGAAAAACCAACTTCATGAGAATTTGAACCAACCTGGAATGATGAACCCACCTGAGAATGAGATAACTGAGAGGCACAGTTTGAGAGAGTTCTTACTACCTTCAGTGTCTAGTAACCATCATGCATTACACTCTCTTCTAGGTCTAGGAACTACGAGATCAAGCAACCCATGCTTAGTCAGCTACCCACATTCAATGGAATGCATAGTGAAGACTCTCTTGACTTCATTAAAGTCTTCTATTGTAGGGTCCAGCAGCTACCACTTAGGGGTCTCACTGAGGAAGATCTTAAACTGAGAGTGTACCCCTTCTGCCTCAAGGGAAATTTTAGGTCATGGTTCCAATAGTTAGAAGAAGAAATCATTGTCACATGGGATCATGTTTATAATTCTTTCACAATGAAATTCTATCAAAGGAAGTTGACATATGAAATTAGGTACAAAATAACTAGATTCCTTCAGGATGAAGGAGAACTATTTCATGGAGCCTGGGATAGGTTTATATTTTGGCTTAGGTAGTGTCTAAACCATCAATGTACACCCTAATTCCTCATGGACACTTTCTACAATAGTCTCACCCCTTACCGCCAATCCTTGGGGGACCAATCTTCTAGAGGAGACTTTAGTGATAGGACTGCTGAGTAGCTCAAACAAATTTTTAACACCTTATCTCAAAACTCCCAGCACAAATTCTCTAGGAGGAGAACCATTGTGAGAAATGAAATTGCCCCTGCTCCTCAAGCTGAATCCCAAGCTGCTGGGTTCTTTAATGAGACTCACATCAAAACTATAAAGAGTAGTGCCACCACTGTGTCATGTATGGCCATTCTCAAACCTATTGTCCCAACTTTGATATGCCTGTCCAGCCTCATGAGAGTGTCAGCTTTGCTGGATATAGACCTTGGATGCAACCTAGGGAAGATCCTTTTTCCAAAACGTACAATCAGGGGTATATGAACCATCTGAACCTATTATGGAGGGTGCAGGGAGTCCTCTGACCCACTACCCCTCCAAGATTCCAGTAGCCTCCTAGGTAGCAATTCCAACCCCATCCACAACCTAAAGCTGATTCATCCAAATCAAAATATGAGGTGAGAGACATGTTTCATCAATTGATAGGAAGGTTTTATGAAAAAAGACCAAAAATTATTATGATAAAGTTCAAATGGATGCTAGAATGAAGAACTTGGAAATTCAAATGGGACAGTTGGCTAGGGATGCAAGTAATAGATAAAAGGGTAGGATTCTTGGTACCACTGAAGGAAATCCTAGGGATAATTCCGTGGTTGTAACCACAAGAAGTGGTCTCCAAACTCACCAAGAGCCTAGGAAAGAACCACAAAAAGATGAAAAGAAGAAACTGGATGAAGCTGGAACCTAAAATCTGAAAGACCCTGAATCTGGAAAATAGGACCGCACCACTGGAATCCCTCCAGCTCCAGTTGTCCCAACTCAAAAACCCAAAAAATGGCTTTAAAAACAAAGAAAATAAAGGGAAATTTTTTTTGAAGAGGAATCTCTAGAGATGCCCCCAATTATGAGGAATATTTCCCCTGCAATCCACTTCCCACAAAGAATTAAGAAGCCAATTCATGATTCTGAACTGTTGAAATTTTTGAAAGTGGTTAAGAAGTTGAACCTTGAAATCCCATTCTTGGAAGCCTTGATTCAAAGCCCATCATATCTAAAATAACTCATGAAATTCTATTCAAACAAAAGGACACTGGAAGAATTTTCCACCTATAACTTAAAATAAGAGTGTAGTGCAGTCTTGTAGAATAGGATACCACCTAAGCTTCGGGACCGAGGAAGATTTGTTGCACCTTTGGTGATATAAGTGGTAAGTTCAATTTATTGCGTGATTTGGGTGCTAGTATCAATCTGATCCCCCTGTCACTTTTTCAGCACCTAAGATTAGGAGTTCCCCAACCCACCATTGTTGTGTTACAGCTTACGGATGGGTCCATTACTCATCTAATGGGTAGGGTAGATGATCTATAAGTGGGAGTAGGAAAACACTTTCTTCCTACTGACTTTATAATCCTTGGTATGGAGTGTGACAAAAAGGTTCCTATCATTCTCGGTAGGCCCTTCTTGTCCACAGGGTGAGCCGTGATAGATTTGTATAAGAGGAAAATGATTTTCAATATGGGTGAACAAAAATAATAATTCAATGTGTTTAAGAAAATCCAAAAACCCACCCACCCGATTTTACCAAAATATGAGATGTTATTTGCTGAGAGAATTGTTGACAAGGAGGAAGAGGAGTTTCTAAGAATGATAGCTGAAATCAATAGTGAACCTGAAATCACTACTACTGCTTGCATGGGGACTAGCTCAAGTAAGGAGAGAGAATTTTTTGATGAATATGAAGGATAGTTCTTGGAGAACCTAAATGAGTTTGTTTTGGAGCACATTCTTACCCCAAGAGAGGAGTCTATGTTCGAGGATATATCTTTTGGAATTTCTAGCACTGAGGAAAGAGCCTTCTCTACTATATTATTAAAGAGGCATCATGAAGACCATGGGACACCAAGGCCCATGTGTCTTCCCTCAAGCCAGTCACCACCCACCCTTGAACTCAAACCCCTCCCTGCCCACCTCAAATATTTCTTTTTAGGAGACAGTTTCACCCTTCCTGTTATCATTTCATCCAACCTTGAAGTGAGTCAACAGAAAAATATGCTTAATGTTTTGATGAAATACAAGTCAGTCATAGTCTGGTCGATTGCTGATATCAAGGGGATAAGTCCAGCCTTCTGTATGCATAAAATTCCCATGGAACCTGGGTGTAATCCTAGAGTAAAATCCCAAAGAAGACTCATCCCAAACATGAAGGAAGTTGTGAGAGAAGAAGTGATTAGGTTTCTTGATGATGGAATAATTTTTCCCATTTCTGATAGCCCCTGGGTCAGTCCTGTCCAGGTGGTACCCAAAACGAGTGGAGTGATAGTGGTCACTAATGAAAAGAATGAGAAAATTCAGACAAGAGCATTGAATAAATGGAGAGTCTGTATAGACTATATAAAATTGAATGATACCACATGAAAGGATCACTTTCCCATGCCATTTTTTGGATCAAATGTTAGAGGGATTGACAGGAAATGAATTCTTCTGCTTTCTTGATGGTTATTCTGGTAACAAGAAAATTGACATTGTACCTGAGGACCAAGAGAAAACCACCTTCACCTGTCCATTTGGTAAATTTTCCTACTCGTAGATGCCCTTTGGATTGTGTGGTTCACCTACCACTTTTCATAGGTGCATGGTGGTAATTTTTTCCGACATGATTGAAAAGATCATTGAAGTGTTCGTCAATGATTTTTATGTTGTGGGAAATAACATTAAGCACTATCTGAAAAATTTAAAACTAATGTTAGAAAGGTTCCAAGAGACCAATTTAGTCTTGAACTGGGAAAAGTGCCAATTCAGGACCACTTAAGGAATAATTTTGGGAAAAAAAGTTTCTATGAAGGGGCTAGAGGTCGATAATTCTAAAATTGAGCTCATACAGAAGTTCCTCCTGAAAATGTCAAAGGAATCAAAAGTTTCTTGGGTCATGCTGG
Organism: Viscum album; assembly: GCA_963277665.1. Classification (NCBI taxonomy): domain Eukaryota; kingdom Viridiplantae; phylum Streptophyta; class Magnoliopsida; order Santalales; family Viscaceae; genus Viscum; species Viscum album. Next base: position 1,784,725,058 of record OY728157.1, read on the forward strand.
GTTCTACAGGAGGTTCATTAAGGACTTTTATAAGATAACTAGACCCATGTGATCCCTGCTAGTTAAGGATACACACTTTATCTTTGATGAGACATCTCTAGAGGCCTTTAATATTTTCAAGGAGAAGTTGACTACTTCACCTGTAATCACTGCTCTTAACTAGCGGCTTCCTTTTGAGGTTATGTGTGATGCTAGTGACTTTGCAGTAGGATCTGTGATAGGGAAGAGGAAGGATAGGAAACTACATGTTATTTAATATTCAATAAAGCTTCTAGACGACGCCTAGAAGAATTATTCCACCACTGAAAAGGAGTTGGCTGTTGTGATGTTTACATAGGAAAAGATCAGGCAGTACTTGATAGGATCAAGGATCATAATTTTCACAGATCATTTAGCCCTAAAGTACTTGCTAGCAAAAAAGGACTCAAATCCCATACTCATGAGGTGGACCTTGTAGTTACAGGAGTTTGATTTAGTGATTAAGGACAATAAAGGGGTTGAGAATATAGGTGTATGTCACTTGTCTCGATTACCCAACTCCCCAAGTAAGGAACCAAAAGAGATCAACATTGCATTCCCTGATGAAAAATTATTTTCTATCTCTGTACAGTAGTCTTCTTGGTTTGTAGACTATGCCAACTTTTTGGAAGCTAGAGTCATGCCCAAGGATCTCTCCCACAACCAGAGGAAGAGGTTTTTATCTGAACTAAAATAATATTTTTGGGATAACCCTCTTCTCTTTAAGAGATATGCTGATGGGATTTTGAAAAGATGTGTGGTTGAGGATGAGATTTTTCACGTACTTGAGAGTTTTAATTCATCACCTTGGGGTGTCCATCATGGAGGAGAAATAACTTCTCAAAAGGTCCTACAGGCTAGTTTCTACTGGCCAACACTGTTTAAAGATGCTATGAGTCTGGTCATTGGCTGTGAGAAATGTCAAATGTTGGGAAATGTTGGAAGAAGACAAGAGATACCCCAAAAATGTATTATGGAGGTTGAAATCTTTGATGTGTGGGGCTTGGACTTCATGGGACCATTCCCATCCTCTTATGGGAATGAGTACATTTTGGTTTTTGTGGACTACATGTCCAAGTGGATTGAGGTAGTAGCACTGCCCGACAATTCAGCTGCTGGTGTTGTGAAATTCATCAAGAAAAACATCCTTTCCATATTTGGTGTGCCTTGAGGATTCATCACTGGTAATGGAACTCTCTTAAAGAATTATATGTTCAAAGTTTTGATGGAGAATTATGGGTGCTCACATAGGACAAGAACCACTTACCACCCATAGTCCAGTGGGAAAGCAGAAGTTTCAAACAGAGAGCTCATACAGATTTTAGAGAAAATAGTTTCTAGATCTTGGAAGGACTGGTCAAGGAAGTTGGATGAGGCCTTTTGGTCTTATAGAACTGCTTATAATACTTCTATAGGGATGTCACCATATAATCTTCTCTTTGGGAAAACATGCCATCTTCCTATTGAGTTACAGTAGAGATCTTATTGGGAAGTGAAGGCTCTTAACTTGGATTTTAAGTCTGCTAGAGAGAGGATACTGTTAGAGCTGAGTGAGATAGATGATATTTGAAGAGATTCCTTTGATAATTCTGAAATCTACAAAAAAAGAACAAAGTATTTTCGTGACTCAATCATTCAAAATAAGAATTTCAAGGTTAGTGAGAGGGTCCTACTTTTCAATTCAAGATTGAAGATGTTTCCAGGAAAGTTGAAGTCCAAATGGTTAGGACCCTTTACCATTGTTAGAGTCTTTGTTAATGGAGATTTTGAACTAGTTAGAGAAGAGAATCGACCTTTCTTAGTCAATGTTCAAAGAATAATGCACTTCTTTGAAGGGCAGCCAAAGGGCTTGGATTCCATATCTATATTAGAAGAATGAACTGATTAAAGACTAACTGAGGACTATAAACTCATTGTTGCATGTTGACTAACCCATGGTTTCTTAGTTTTTTTCCTTATATTTTTGTTCTTAAATAAATTAATCCCTACTACTTGTTATCCAGTTCAATTTCTTACCTGCTTGATGGTGCTTCATGATCTGTTGTTGTTTTAGAGAGAGTTGTTACTACCAGAAACTTGGCCATGAAATCCCAAGGGAGTAATCCACTGCATCATATGGATAAAATTTCTCTCTACTCACTCCCTTTGGTGACTTATCTGGAAATTAAAACTCTGAAATCTAAGTTTACTTATTTGAACATGCGGGTTAATGAAGAGGAGTGACAACCCACTGCTGCTGATGAGGATATGTTGATGGAATCCACTGTTAACGGCCCAATAATTCAGGGAAGTGTTATTCTACCCTTTTTCAATTTTAATTACTTTATTTAACTTCATTTTGAACTATGTGTGGGGGTATTCCCACTTATTTTTTAAACTATTAGACTATGTTTTCTTTCATGGGTGTTTAGCTGCTACTATCTACATGGTTGAAAAATTATTTTGAGCTGATTTGTGAAACATGCTTTCACCCACTCCTTTCAATTTCATTATGCTGCTGCTACACATCATTTTTATTCATACTACTAATTAAATTTTATTGAAAGAATCTTTTGTCCGCTCCTTACAAAATTTAAATCATGGACATTTGAAGAATACAATTGAACTTATTGATGGTGATGGTTGGTGGGGTTGGGTTCCTTTGTTTTTGTTTGTTTTTGTTTTTATTTTCTTTCCCTTTTTTTGTGACATAGAAATTTTTTGAACCTCATGGCTACCCATTCATATCATTTTTAAGCTATACATTCCATCAATCTTGAACTTCAACTATCTTTCACCTCAAAATTCAACATTGAGGACAATGTTGGGTTTTAAGTGTGGGGGAGAAGGGTCATTCTAGTGTCATGTCGAATCCCCCCTTCTTGAACCTGAGTTGTGTTTGTGTAAACAAAAAAAAGGTAATTTTTTTTCAAAAAATCAAAAAATTGTTCAGAATATTTCAAACAATTTCAAATTCATTCATCATTTTATGGTCATTGGAGGTTCCCTGGTACTTCAATTATGTCATGTTTAGTGGATAACTGTTTGATGGTTGTTGAGAGTGGCACTTAGTCAGAAAATGTTAAGCCTCAATGATTGCTGAGTGTAATTGTTCACTATCTCTATGGATCTGTCTATTTAGGAAATGAGGGTGGGAGTGTGACATGATAGGTTTTGTGGGATGATGATCATGAATTGGAGTAACTAGAATTTCTCACTGGAACCTATGGGACTCACATTTTTATTAAATAATACTCATTCACTTTAGGAAGTCAAATTGAATGATTGTTAATTGAGTCCTTTTTAAATAGATTAAAATGGGAAAACTGGATTCCATGGTTAGTATCTGAGACAAGGTGCACTGGGTGCGTTTCTATAAATAAATAAAGCCAATTTCAATCATAATAAGTGTTATGTACAGTGTTCTGCACATGGAATATGGCTGGGGAAAAAGTAAAATAAAGTGTTATTGTCAAAAATGAGCTCATTAAGGTGAGGGTAATTCTAAACCCAGATGAAGAAGGGAGCAATTGACTTGGTTAATTTTCATTTTAGTTGAATCAATAAAGAGACAAAATTAAAGAACATTAATTTCTAGAACCTGGAGGAAGGTGAGAATGGAAGGTTCCCTTGGGTAAGTTTTAAATTTCACTTCATCTAACCTATCAACACTCCTTGAATCAGTACTAGAATGAGATGATGAAGTAGGAAAGTTAATGAATACACATAGGTGGCATGACATACTTGAAATTGTATGAGTTTTTGAGTCTTTTGACTTCCATTGAGTTTTTTGAAGAAAGGTAGGACATCATTTTTGAACACCCTTGAAAATACTGACCCATTGTTTGGTAGTGTTCCTCCGGCTATTAAAGTCTAATCATGCACTTTTTGTACTGAACTCCACAAATCATCTTTCTATTTTATAGTCAAGGGCATACATTTGTATTAGGGAAAACAAAGTTTTAAGTGTGGTGTAGTTTAATGTGGTAGTGTTTTCACACTCTTTGCCACATCCTTTTTGTAATTTTATTGATTTTATTATACCAAAATGTTGTTTTTATTAAATAATTGATAATTGTTGTCATTTTTGTACTTTTTTGGGTAAAATAATCAATTTTAGTTTAAATCATGTGTTTTTAATATTCATTATTGTTTTTTAAATAATTCTTAAATTAAATTAGTCCTGTAAATTTGAATTTTATTTATTTACTATTTAATTTTAATTTTTTTATTCCAGTTAGTTTATTTATTAATTAAGTTAATTAATTCTTTATTCTTTAAATTGCCAATAAATAACTCATTTTAGTTTTTATTATTTTAATAATTAAATTAGTTTTAATAATTTAATTTTATTCATTTAATTTTTATTATTCTTTAATTTACTATATTAGTTCTTCAATTAATTTTTTTACAATTTTTAATATATATAAATTCATTATTTTAAATAAATGATAATTAATTTTATTATTTAACTTTGTTTTATTCCATTTTATTAATTTAATTTATTAATTTATTAATCTATTTTTAGTTTTAATAAATAATTTAGTTTTAATTAATTTAATTGTTGTGTTTATTTTGAAAGTATTACTGCGTGCTGTGGTCTCTTCACAGTTACCGTGAGCATCACTCACGGTGGCACATCTAATTCTGGCCCCTATTTCTTTTTCATTGTCTCACTGTTTCACTCACGGTAAGAGCGTGTACAACATTAATGGTGCCTTTTTCCCAATTCACGCCGCACACCGTACCTCTTCTCCCTCGTCATCACCGCAACTACAATACACCAGCAACACAGCACCCGCTCAAGACCTCACACAACAGCATCCAAATTCTCCCATCAACAAATTGATAATCACATGCAACACCAGTGAAACAAAAATTTCAATCAAAATAGAAGAATAATTCAAACCTAAACCGTCAAATATCAGCGGCCCTCGTTTACCCTGCTATTCAGTGAACCCACCGAACCCTAACATAACTCAAACTGCCGCCTTCCCTCTCCATCACCGCCGGACCTGACCCCAAATCCCCAGCGCCTGATTCGGCCTTGCCTTCTTTCCGCGTCTCTTCCTTCCTGCTGTTGTGCACCCTTTTCCATCTCACCTTCCCCCTCAAGACGAGTCGCCATGGCCTCACATCCCCTGCTTGCTCAAACCCGCATGATGACTTCACCGCAGCCTAACACCCCCTCTCGTTGTTGTCCGAACTCCACCTGGCCTCTCCGAGAACCCTATCTCCATCCTGCTCCCCGCACCTCAGCCTGTTCGTCGAAAAGCCACCCACTAGATCTCACCGGATCCACCTTCCTCCACCCTACTGGAATACTAGCACGAACCCCCTCTCACCTTATCAACCCGCCGTTGGCCGAACCACCTGTGCCGGGTATTTTAGGAGGATAGGTTTTTTTTTAATTTTATGGGGTAGGGTTTTATAATATTAGGAAAATGAGTTTGTTCACCGCCACTTCAAGTGGCGCTGAACAAATTTGGGGCAAAGCGCCACTTGAAGTGGCACTTTGACCCCACTCCACCCCCAACCCCCGTTTATATATATATATATATATATATATATATATATATATATAAAATTATATATTTATAAATATAAGAAATTTATTTATTTATAATAAATACATGAATAAATAAATTATAATAAATTATATTTTTTATAATAAATTATATTTTTTTATAATAAATTTATTTATTTATATTTATTATAAATATAACACATACATTAATTATAATATATTTATTATAATTATATATTTATTCTATTAATAATTATACATTTATTATAATTCTATATTTATTATATTTATAATTATGTAATTATTATAATTAAAATTATGGAATTATAATAAATTTATAATGATAAAAATAATAACTATAATAAATATATAATTATGATAAATATATAATAGTACTAAATATATAAATATAATAAATATACAATTATAATAATTAAAGAAATATAAATATAATAAATACAAAAATATAATAATTATATAAGTATAGTAAATATTAATTATAATAAATATTTAATTATAATAAATGTATAATAAAATAAATACAATAAATATATAATAATATTTATAATTATATATTTATTATATTTATAATCATACATTTATTATAATGATATATTTTTTATAATTTTATATTCCTTATAATATTATAATTATCATGAATAGAATTATATAGTTATAATAAATTTATAATTATAATAAATATATAATTATGATAAATATATAATAATAATAATAAATATATTAATATAATAAATAAAAAAATATAATAATTATATAATTATAATAACTGTAATAAATATATATATTTATGATAAATGTAATAAATAGAATAAATGTAATATATATGTATATAATAAATTTATTTACTATCATAAATATAATTACTAAAATAAGTACAATAAATATATAATTGTAAATAAGTCATAATTTTAAATAAATTATAATTATTATAAATTATTTTAATTTTAAATTATTATAAAATAAATGTAGGTTTATTATAATAAATAAACGTATATTTATTATAATAAATAAGCAATTATAACAAATGTATTATAAATATTTATACATTTGGTGTAAATTTATTATACATTTATTATAATATTTATTATAATAATACTTATTATACATTTATTATATATTTATTATAATAAATATTTTAATAATATCTATTATAATAAATATTATAAATGTATATTTATTATAATAATATTTATTGTACGTTTATTATACATTTATTATGCATTTATTATAATATTTATTATAATAGTATTTATTATACATTTATTAGATATTTATTATAATAAATATTATAATATTATAACATTATAATATTTATAATAAATGTACAATAAATGTATATTTATTATAATAAATATTATAATATTTATTAGATATTTATTATAAATATTTATTATAAATATAAATATAAATAAATGTATAATAAATGTATAATAAATGCATTATAATATTACATTATCAAATAAATTTATTATAATATTTATAAAATAAATGTATAATATTATAATTAGATATTTATAATAAATGTACTATAATAATATATAATTAGATATTTATTATATTTATAAAATCAATATTTATAATTATTATATAATTAATAATTAATCATTAAATATTGTAAATATATATTTATATAAATAAATTCTTATTTAAAATTATAGATTTAAAATTATATTTATAAATACGTAATCGCACGTGATGGATGACATCCATGCCTGGGCTTTTAAAATTTTTTCCATTTTAATTGGAATCCTAACTGTCGAGGCAACATCCCATAAAATTTGGGGGTGCCCAAAAAACCATATTAGACCTTGAATTTTGATCCAAATATGAGTGACTATGTTTTTCAAATTAAAGGGATTAAAAAGTGGATCTCAATCTTGAATCCTAATAAATTTATTTATAATAAATATCTACTAAATATTATAATATTTATTATAATAAATATACATTTATTGTAAATTTATTATAAATATTATAATGTTATAATATTATAATATTTATTATAATAAATATCTAATAAATGTATAATAAATACTATTATAATAAATATTATAATAAATGCATAATAAATGTATAATAAACGTACAATAAATATTATTATAATAAATATACATTTATAATATTTATTATAGTAGATATTATTAAAATATTTATTATAATAAATATATAATAAATGTATAATAAGTATTATTATAATAAATATTATAATAAATGTATAATAAATTTACACCAAATGTATAATAAATATTTATAATACATTTATTATAAATGTTTATTTATTATAATAAATATACGTTTATTTATTATAATAAACCTACATTTATTTTCTAATAAATTAAAATTAAAATAAATTATAATAATTATAATTTATTTACAATTATGATTTATTTACAATTATATATTTATTGTACTTATTTTAGTAATTATATTTATGATAGTAAATAAATTTATTATAAATAAATTTATTATAAATAAATTTACTATAAATAAATTTATTATATTCATATATATTACATTTATTATATTTATTACATTTATCATAAATATATATATTTATTACAATTATTATAATTATATAATTATTATATTTATTATTTATTATATTAATATATTTATTATTATTATTATATATTTATCATAATTATATATTTATTATAATTATATATTTATTATAATTATAAATTTATTATAATTCCATAATTTTAATTATAATAATTACATAATTATAAATATAATAAATATAGAATTATAATAAATGTATAATTATAAATAGAATAAATATATAATTATAATAAATATATTATAATTAATGTATGTGTTATATTTATAATAAATATAAATAAATAAATTTATTATAAAATATAATTATAAATATAATTATATATATATATATAAACGGGGGTTGGGGGTGGAGTGGGGTCAAAGCGCCACTTCAAGTGGCGCTTTGCCCCAAATTTGTTCAGCGCCACTTGAAGTGGCACTGAACAAACCCATTTTCCTAATATTATAAAACCCTACCCCATAAAACTAAAAAAAAACCTATCCTCCTAAAATACCCCACCTGTGCCCCCTGCCCTGCACCGCACGAACAACCCCCCCTTCCCCTATTTTTTTTCTTCTGTTTTGGTTTTTTTAACTTATTAGAACATATAATATAATATAATTTAATATATAATATAATTTAATATATAATAATAGGTATATTAATGCAATTATTTAAGCTTAGTTATACAATATTAATTTCTTATCATAGTAATATATGTTATTATATTAATAATAGAATTCAATATTAAAAAATATATTTTCTTTTTAAGTATTTTTATTTAGTGTGTATATATATATATATTAATAAGTAGTGATATAAATATATTATATATATATATATATAATTACATAATTATTTCGTTATATTTTTTATCTTACTCACATGCATTTTTTTGGTTCTGGACAAGGAGAGTTGGGTGTGCGAAGCAATTTGTGAGCACTGCGCGGGAAAAGCGTTAAAGGATTCACAAGTGGTTGCAAGGGTCGGCTTATTTCACTTGAAGTTCACTTAAAAGCTAGTGACATGCACATGAAAGTGTGCCACGTGGAACTAATTTCTGTTAGAGGGAAGGTTGCATCTTGTCGTGCGCACATCATTTTCATTCAGTTAGGAGCAACTGCTCTAGTGACCAGTGATGGAGAAACAGTACAGTGAAAGCTACACGTGGAGGCTAGGGAACACCTCAAGAGAGATTCTAGAGACTTTTTCTGGTCATTAGCATTCGTGATGAGCACGAGATCATTCATACACTAGATGGCAGTGTGCGAGGGAAGGAAGCAATGAGGCTTTGATCCAGACTGGGGGAGGGGATCATGAAAAATATAGAGCATCTTCCATCGCGAGCATATTGAAGTACCGAGAGCAGTAGATCAGAGCATTTCATACCTCGATTCCCAGGGCGGGACATCGATCACATTCTAGCATCACATCCATCATTGAGCAGCAGAGATTAGAACCTTCAGAAGAAATAACAGGGAGTTCGATCATCTTTATATGTCTAGTGCTCTGTTTTTCTGCATCTCATTTCAATATGAACTTCTTTGATTCTAATTCTATGTTTGCACCGAATCCTATTGTTATGTCTAGCTAAATTCCCATAGGGGGGGGTGGATAAGCTGGATGATTAGATTTTTTCATTCTTATTCATGCACTGTCTTATTTTCTGGAAAGTCTCTCTCACTGTTTGTAGAATGAAACTTTTTTCAAAACACAAGGTTGAGAGAAAACTGATCTTGATTGAATATTAATGAAAACTATTTGAATCTGAGGGACTCGTTGAAAAATGATTCATGATAAAATGAGAGAGACACGCTGAAATCAAATGAAAAGTTGAGCCCAATGACACCTGACCTTCATCACCATTGGATAGAATGATTGTTACAGTTGAAGAACTGTAATGGTTATTTCATTGCAAACTGAACAGACAAAAAATCTGGCCTGTTACTTTAAGTTAGATCCATATTTCAAAAACATCAGTGCATAAATGAGATGAATCAATAACGAATCAACCAATGGACTTCCTCCCCCAACTCATCTATTGGTTGTTCTCACCACAATTTCCCTTACTGCAGTGTCTACCTTCCTTACACTTACCAGTTCACATTTACTCCCTCACACACTGATTCTCACTCACTCCATTTCACCATCACCAACTGTTTTTTCTTGTTCTTTCATGTGTATTTTTATTTAGTTTATTATTTTTCGATTTACAAACACAATATGAATCCTTCTCGTGGTTCCACCCTGTCTTGCCACTGTCCTAAGTAGTAAGTTGGTTATAAATTTTAGTTTTTTTCACGTGCCCAACGACTCGCGAGTGTGCACTTATATTTGGCTATAGGCTTTTCTATACTTATTTACTAATCTGATGTGGGATTTAGTTTTATGCATTCATTTAGATAATAATGGTATCCTTATATTTCTATAATGTATTGAAGGTTAGAGAAGTGTGTGTGTGTGTGTGTGTGTAAGTACCTTAGGCTATGACATCCCATGTTGTGTTATACATACTTAGTGTTGGTTTCCAACCCCAAGAATATTTGATGTGGGCTTGGGGGTTACACTTACCTTACCACCAACTAGGATTTCCAGGAATGGTCATGTTGTGATAGAGTGGTATCAAAGGGAAATAGGTTTGTCCTAAGACTAGAGTTTAGAGATAGTCTATCTACGAGGTTTTGTTTGGGAACTAGGGAATTAGTGTTAACGTGTTTCATGTTTGTAATCAAGACCAGGAACCCGGTGATGGTGTGGTGGTTCATGTATCCATTCACCAGGAGTCTCATAAATTTCATATTGACTGAGTATATGTAAACAATGGTTGATGGGAAAATATTTGTACATGAATCATATAGGAATGAATTGTGGTTTCCATGTACTTCTTGAGTCATCTACTCATACATTCTAATTGACCATTGTGCATCTTGTCTTTTATATGATGTTGCCACAGTGACATCCATTTAGACTTTCACAGTGGGATTTTGATGATGATCCATTTATTTATGAGGCTTCCGTACATTGTTTTTTGTAGGATATGTTACCTTCAAGTGGTTTTATGGTCTTTACTCCATATATTGAGAATCCATTTATCATATTAGTACTATTAGGAGATGTGCACAGTCTGAGTTCACTTCATGAGTTTTATAGATAGAGACATCTCAAATTTTGGGGTGAGTCAGACCCCAGGCACTAGAGGACTGGCTTGAGTCTTCTGGGTGAGTTTTCCATCTTTTTGGGACCCATATTGATTAAATGGTGTTCTTATTGACGATCTTTCTTCATGAGCCCATAGAGAGATAATAGATCTCAGTGATGCAGATTCACAATGGGGAAACTCTCACATGGATAGAGTTTGAGTGCCTCTTAATGGAGGAGTTTCACCCAACAACATTGTGATCGATACAGATCCCGGATCTCCTTGAGATCTAGCAAGGTAGCATGCCAATTTTGTAGCATAGTTCAGGGTTTTAAAACCACTTATGGTACTCCATAGATATGTTTCATCATTTGTAGTTTTGATCTTGGACCCTTGTGCATGGCCTCCATGGAGATATTTAGAATGGATTTGAATCTCTCTACATCCCTACCTGTGCTTAATTATTGGACCATTTCTTGGTTATAGAGATATTTCTATCCCAGAATACATTTATAGTTGGTTTTGGTAGTCAGGACCATGGAGCTAAGACATCAGTTACTAGAATCCGATGAATAAATCAAGGATTTTGGCATGTGTGGAATTTATGAATACAACTTCAAGATAGAGGGTCATAAATTTAAAGGTTATAGTATAATACAAGTTATTCAGGGAGATGTGAAGATAATCCGGTGATGTGAGGGGGAATCTCCTAAAGGATTTTCCGAACCACTTTGCTGCAGATAGGGAGATAGTTGGTGGACTACCCAAGAAGAGGTTGTGGTTTAAGAAATGTAGTCTGTAGGGATAAATACTTGTTATATGAGTTGGGAGACTAGTTGGAGTTGGATATCATTTTGATATTTTGTCTACACCACCTCTATGTAGTGCTTTCCAGGCTTTGGGAGTTGGTGGTTTGGGATGCGAGTAGATTCTGGCAGTACGGGCTTATGAATAAGAGGTTCTATGGATGATTTGAGGTAAGATCTATATATTCCTTACATTAGTTATAGTATTTATAAACCCATGAATGATCCAATATTTTCTTTTTATATACCTTTTTTGAGATCTATAGATTATAGTTGAGCTTTTGGATTAACCCTTATGCTTCTAAACTCCTACCAAAGATGATTCGGTGATCACACATTTTTGAAGATGGTGTGATATAACTTTTGGATGAGTGATATTCCATTGGGATATTTTTATAGAAATGATGAGATCCCAAAATTTTATTCTTTTTTACGGGATGTCTCTATATTTTTCTTGTGCATATTGATAATTTTAGATGGAGGATGCAATGTGTTTGAGTTGTTGGTATGAGGTTTTTGATAATCAGTAAGAAAAAATCCACGTGGAGTGGGATGGGCTCATAAGTAGGGGGTATAGTCGATTAATCACTAGTTCCTTAATATTACCCGTAGAGAAGTAGATAATGTTATCTTTTAGCATCATGTAGTCATGGAAGAGTATGGGGAAATATTCCCAAATGAAGTATCATAGTTACCATAAACCAAGAGATCTAATTATATATTGACCTAACCCTAGGGACTACCTTAATATATGTGTTGTTTTATTATATGGAACCCAAAAAGTTTAAAGATATGAAGTTTCAGTTGGAGGATTTTCATATAAAGGGATTCGTTAAACCCAATTTGTCACCACAACCAGCATCAGTTTTGTTGACTATGAAAGCATATGGGAGCTTGAGGTTATGTGTGGATTATAATCACCAAAATCATGTGACCATAAATAATAAGTATCAGTTCCATAAATAAATGACAACTTTGAATAGTTTAAAGGGGTAATATGGTTCTTGAATATTAACCTTTGGTAAGGATATCACTAGATTGATTACAAGAGGAGGATATATCGAAGATGGAATTTCAATTTCTCTATAGTCTCTACAAGTATTTGGAAATTTCTTTTAGCAGGATGAAAACCCATGAAGTGTTCATGGGACACATGAAACCAATTTTTCATCCCTTCATGGACTAGTTCATGTTAGGTTTAATCGATGATATCCTAGTATAATCGGAATTAGAGGAGGAGCATACGAGACATTTGAGGATGGTCCTGGACATACTCTGAGAACACTGAATTTATGGAAAGCTCTCAAAGTTTTAGTTTTGGATTCGGGAGGTCCACTTCATTGAACATAAAATTTCAGAATAGTGAGTAGCAGTACTGAGGCATTCCTAGATTGGGAACCACCCATGAGTATGATTGAGGTGCAAATCTTCCTTAGGTTGGCAGACTACTATCAAGAAATTTTACTCAATTTCTCTTGGATTTTGGCACCCTGAAATTATTTTTATTAAAAGGGGCATCCATTTATGTGTATGGAAAGGTGATGGTGGTCTTTTCAAGTGTTTTATTAGAGTTTGACATGCACCCCATCCTTAATACTACAAGAGGAAGGTTTTGAGTATGTGGTGTTATATGATACCAGTAGGACCAAGCATAAATTTCTCATGACTCATAATAATGTTATGATCACTTATGGGTCTTGAAAAATGAGACTCCTTGAGAAAAAAATGTGTCCCAGGATCTAAAGCTATATGTAATGGTATTCATCCTAAACATGTGGTGAAACTACATTGTGGTTGAGAATTTTATCATCTATTCTGAAAAAGTTTCTTAATTATATATTTTCATAGAAATTCATTAACTTGATATAGAGACGATAACAATATTTCCTCATGGATCAGATTTTGAGATAGTTTATCTCCATGAAAAGTGGAACCTGGTGGAATATTCTCTTAATAAGAGATCTTGTTCACAGTTTCTGAGAGAGGCGTTAGAGTAGCTGGGCTCATTTCAGTTGTCCTTAGTAGATGAGGATCAAGTAAATTATCTATAGTCAATGGTTGTTACTCCACCAATTATTCATCATGTTATGCATTCATGGATTTGAGATATTGATTATGATACACTTCATGGATATATATCAACTACATGTGCTTGTGATGGATTTAACTAAGATGTGGATCATGTCATAAATGTTTTAGGGAAGATGATAAAACTTGTCACACTACAAGATCAGGTGATGAGTGAGTTTCATACACCCCCCTTTGGAGTGCATGAAGGAGTAGAAAATATGTAATATTCCCTTTAGTGACTGTTCTGGTGGCCAAGGATGAAGAGGTATGTATTAGAGTTTATATCTCGATGCATATCTTCTTAGGATGTGAAGTCTATGAAATAGGTTTCAGTGGATTTGGTTCACCCCCTTGAGATTTCAAAGTGGATGTTGGATGGTTTATCCTTGTACATGATGACATGACATCCATGGCCAACAAATTGTCCCAATGTTATCTAGGAGATCTTAGACTGACTCACTAATTTATCCTACTTATTATCCATTTGAGGGAAGATTTCTAGAGATATTTTGGGATGGATTTACATATAAGAGATAGTTTGGCTCTATAGAGTTCCCTCAATGATCATTGGAGACCGTGATACTGGATCCATGTCGTAATTGTGTAGAGGATTGCAAGAGGAATTTGGGACTCCATTTCAGTTAAGCATGGAATTTCACATACAGAGAGACGACCATACTAATTGGACCATTTAAGTTCTCTAGGATGATATTTGAGCTTACATATTTTATTTTTTTCTATATTTTTGAGGATTATCCACCCTTGGTGGTGTTCATGCATAAAAATGGTTACCACTCCTTCATCATTATGGTTCCATTTTAGGACTTGTATGAGATAAACTATAAGTCTCTCTTATTCTGGACTGACATAGGGGAGTAAGAAATCATGGGCCTAATGTTGGTATGTCCAACAGAAGAGAAGTTTCATATCATCCAAGAGTGTATAATGACTACCCAGAGCTATAAAAAGTATTATGTGGACCAACAATAGATGCATTTGGAGTTTTATGAGGAACATTACGTGTTTTTAGAGATCTCACATTATTGAGGATTGTGATGATTTTTATAGGTTAGTAAGTTATCTCTTAGATTCATTAGACCTTTACAGATACTTTATAGGGTTGGTGAGGTGGTCTACTTCTATGACCTACGTCCAAAGTTAGACCATGTATATGATTTCTTCTATATGTCACAGCTAAGAATGCATATGAATGACCTGTTCCATGTAATTGAATGGGGAAAGGTGGACATTTAGGATATAACTACCTTCATGGAGTACTTAGTAGAGATTAATGATAGAGAGGAGAAGAACCTTCATGGGAAAGATATTTCCTTAGTGTGTGTCTAGTGGCATCATGGGAATCTCCAGGAGAACCCCTGTGAGTGGGGTAACTAGATGTGATCTTAGCACTCACATCTATTTGTGTATTTTTTTCTTTTTGGAAAGAAAATACTAAGGTGGTAAGATTATAATGATCATGTTTTTACCTTTTTTGACTTTGTGATATTTTAAGGTATATTTTTTGATTCTAATATTGAGTAAGTGAATGATTTTGGGTCTAAGGGAGCCATAGTGTTTATATAATTAAAATATTAAATATTTTTTATCATGTGCATAAATTTTTCTGAAATGATGGAATAACACTTGAATGGATATTTGGATGGGAAAACTGATACCAATATTAAATTTGGAATGTGGGGTTTACCCTAGTCATGTCATAACCTTTTTGTGCATTAAGTGTTTTTCTTAAGTGTATTCATATAAAAATTAATAATTTTATTTATTTATTTATTTTTTATTAAATGGTTTAATTTTTTTTTCTCATAGTGGTTATCTCAAGAGGGGGTGAATTGAGTACCCAATAAAATTTCGATCCAAAATACATTTAAATAAAATCTCCCAATTAATGAAAATATGCAAGTTAATAAAAATAGAAGAAAGATATACATTTTGACCTTTTAATATATTTATAAAAGATTGATTAAGTCTTAGTTAACAAAATTTTGAAAAATACATTTACTTTTTAAATCCTTTTAATTATCCAAACCCTTATAAAGACAATAATTAATATTTACTATCATAATATTGGTTTTGTTTTAAGGTTTAAAATTGAATTAGTTTTAAATATTATAAATAAAACCAATAAAAATGAAAAAAAATGAATAGTAGAATAAATAAAATAGGTTTAGTCTCTTGCCGAGACTTAATCCTCTCCACTCATAAATCACTCACATCCAGGCATATTATATAAAATAATCTATGATTCAGAACCTCGATCAGGTGTACAACATCAATTTTATCCAAGCCACACAAGACTTTTTCCACAAAACCCATGGAAATAAAACAAATATTGGACACATATGGACCTCTTCCCAAGCACATTGGAAAATAGGTGTAAAGATTGTTTAAGAATATATCATGTATCTTATGGTTAAGTCATAGAAGAATATGTGCGTGTTTATAAAAGAGTAAGCATTCATTGTTCATAAAATAAATAAAATAAATAAAATAAATAGAAAGATAAAATAAAAATATACAGAAAGAAATTATTGCACTATCTAATATTCTCTATTGTTTGTTACTCCTTGAAATTTTCATGAAATGAATCTAGAGTCATGTTTCTCTAAGATTCTATAGAATAGAGTGTGGTAAACTCTTTCTTGTGAGTATGTAATAATTAGACATAATGTTCAATGGGAATTAATTCTTCTATATTTGATCACCAGTAAATATTATTCATGTAACTCACACATCACATAAATATTCTTTTGATATTACAATGTCAAACTCTATATTTCTATTTGTATTTTAGTCATCAGTCCTTCTCTCATGTATACATGAGGGAGTCTCCAAGTTATTCTAATAGCAGCATGCATGAATGATCATCTGGATCTTCTACACCTCGTACTGGATGACTGAAACACACTTTAAGGAAAACATTTAAGAATACCCATTCAAATAATTTACAACATTAAATTTTATGATATATCCATTAGAAATAGTTAATTCAAAATAAAAAAAATATTAACGTTCAATACTTTGAATGGTGAGACAATATATAATGATGATTCATACTAATAATGACTTAAAATGGTGGTGATACATGCTAATAGTGATTTATCTTAGCGGTAGGTCATTCCAATTTTTTTTCAAAATTCAACTTCTGATGATAAGTCATCTCAATACATTGCCAACTTTCAGTTCAATGGTGAGTCATCCCCAGACAATGACTCATTTCCATACTTTTCCAAATTTTCATTCTGGTGGTGACACATAGATAATGGTAGGTTTTTTCTATACTATTAAAAAAATCTGTTCTGGCGGCATCTGAAATGGTTATAAATATTTGGCGGTATCTCATCTTCAACAGTGAGTCATACTGAGCCAAATTTCTCCAATATAACTAATATTTTAACATGGTACCATAAAATTAAAAACTCATTAATATCATAATAAAACATTATTTTTTATCATTAAAAAAGGGTTCGAATAATATATCCCCTTTTGATGATCACAAATCATTTCATTCTATAAACTGAAGTATAAAATGAAAAAAAGAAGATACACATGGTATCAATGAAAGGAAATCTAAAGGAAATTAGATAGAAAAAAGAGAGTGGAATAGAAAAGATATGGTATAAAATTCAATTAGAATAAATGACATAAAATCTTCTCTCCCTTTTGGGATTATAATAAGTAAGAATTATATAGGTAATAGAAGGTAAAAGAAGATAAATAACTAGAGAATTTTCATTAAGTTCATCCAAAAAGCTCCAATAAAATGTAAGAAAAAAATATCCCCATCAATGAAAAAAAGTCCAACTTCAACACTTCTTAAGTTATGTGGAAGGAATAAGGTGTAAATTTACCTTCACTTTTTCCAAAGAAGATGGCTCATCAGGTGGGGATGAAGGAACTCAGGGAACTGTTGTAGGAACATCATTTAGAGTTGGAAGCTCTCAAATAATGATAGGCCTTAGGTGTTGAACTGATTCCCTAGGGGAGAGAGATAAATGAAGGAAATGAGCTGGTAGAGGATCATTAGGGTCTCTTGTTACATCGGGGATGAATAACTCTAGATACGTAGCTTGATGGATCATATGAGCTGTAACATGAATAATATCCAATGCTATAACAATAGTTACCCAAACATGGACAAACAACTTCATCAGACTTATGAAATACATGATTATGTTTCAACCTCTCTCCATAATAGTGAATAAATATTTCTTCTCTTCCATAAAATCTTTAGTAGTCTAGTCAAGATATTTAACTAGCTTACATGCTCTTTAAATTCTTGAGAGAGTGGAGGTGTCCTCATATATTCATCTAAGAAATTGAAATGATAATTCAGTTCATGCTTAGTATATTTCATATATAGATAATACTATATAGATTTTTTGATGGTATCTATATCATCCTTTATATTGTTCATATACTCCCTAACCATGATATGGATATGGTCAGTGTTATTCTTGAATTTACTTAAACATTCTTGAGGGATGGTAGGAACACCACTTGACACACCACGAAGCTCTTCTCTCACAACAGATCTGATCATCTGAATATCAACAAGAGGAGAAGGAGGTGAACTAGATGAAGAATAAATAGAGGTATTATTATCCACCTTTTCTAAAAAATCATCCATGTAATCCTCAATATGGGGCATCATCGCATCCGATGTGTCTCTCATAGCTTCCATTTCATTTTCCATCCTTTTATTTTCCACATAAACTTCATGAATATGAAGCATCATCTTGGGTTTTTTGTGTTAAATAACAAGAATCAATAGATGTTCCACATCCTTATCACTGAGCTTGGTAACCAACACATGTTTATTTTTTAATAATAAACTAATATTTGAAATAAGTTTTTCATTGAAATAATACAAGTCACCTCTTGTGAAAACATCAACTGGTACTGAAAGAGTATCGGGGATAGGTAAAGGTGAAAAAGGATCAAACCTGGTAGGCCCATCGAAGGAAAACCTCTATAAATATACTAAGACATAAATTTGGTCAACTTATTATCCCTCAAGATCCCTCACATCTTCACTAGTCAGACCACCGTGATTTGGTGGACTACCATCCTTACAAGAAAATTTATTGCTTTCCTAAAACATAGGATCCATCCAACTGATAGAAGATACATCATGAGATTTTAGACATTAAGAACCTCCAATTGTCACTACAACTATAGAAGGATCAACACTCATCTACTCTATTGATCTATACACAACCACTGACTACTCAAAAATAGCATGCTCAACATCTATCTTCTCACTAACTAGATGATCCACAATATACTATACATCATCCTTATAAACATCATCATTAGACACACTACCATATCCACCAATAGCATGGTCAACTGGATGGATTTCTAGACTTGGGGATTTCTCCCACTCAGATAATTATTCATTCTCTCCTCTAGAATCATGATCCATATCTTCAACTAAAAGGGGTCTCTATATATATCTAGATATTGATACCCTAGGACAAGGAACATGTTTCTAAGGAATCTCAACATCATCATCTCAAACTCGTCCACCATGACCATTAAAATATTCATCACCATCACCTCTATCTCAATATCTATTTCCATTTAAATTTATATAATGGTATCCATATTCATTATATACTTCTTCATATTTTTCTTCCTCATCACCATTATCTTCATTTCCATTTTCTTTATAGGATTTGGATGAACTATTTAATTGTTCTTCACCAGATATTTTTGATTACTATTCTTCACTACCTTCTTTTAATAGTTTCTCTCTATCAAGAATATATATTGTTAGAATATGAGAACCAAAAGATATATCAGGGAATCTCTAAGGTAAATCTGGTTCACTACCATCATCCATTTAAAATTATTTCTTCTCATTTCTAGAGGCAGTGAACTCCCCATCAGAATACTCAACAACATCATCAAGATCAAATCCTAGGTCAAAAAGATCCTTTGGTATAGAATTAGGGTTAATTATATTGAATTCATCCTATATTCTGTCACTATCATCAAAACACTATTTTATTCAAGGATTCCAACTGATTTTCATCCCTTTTAAAATCACCATATTAATGAAAAATCATCCACAACTCACTATTGATTATTCACCTTCGTTGACTAAATTTTTGGCCTCTAGTATAGCCAAAAGAAACATATTATATATTAAAGAATTGAATTTAGAGTAGGATTTCAAATCTCTATCATTTGAAGCATTAAGAGTCTTCACAATTTGATCATATCTCCTCTTCTTGTTATAATTAAAATATAAACATCATGAAAACTCATTGTAGAAAAGTCACCTTCTCTCGAACATGGAATATGCTTAATAAATTTTAAATTCAACCTCCATTCACCATCAAATTTAGAGGAAATTGGTCTTATAACTATTCCATCACCAGTTAACTCAGCCAAATAATCTTCATAAACAACGTTATGACCATCATCTAAATTAGTTCCTTGATAGTATTTTTCATCACCAAAATGGGGATCTCTCAAATAGATAGCCCATTGGATTAAAGAAATTAGAACCTTATTTCCATTATTTATAATTCATATCCAACCTTTATTTTGTTCTAAATTGTACTAAAAATTTGATAAACTTCATTCACCAACCAAGGATAAAAAGTGACTTTTATTATAAGAAAACCATTCCATCAATTTTTCTCTATGTAAAACTATTTTGAAAAAGGATTTTTTTACAGAAACCACTCATCTTGATATTTTTTCATGTACAAAAACCCCCTTTGCAAGATCAGGATTCACTAGCTCAAAATCAACTGAGCGGATCAATTAACCTTTCAGCTTCATATAAGGACATGGATCATCTATATATGACTCTAAATCTCACATCAATCTAACCAAGGTGATTGATTCTATAGGGTAAGGAATGTTTACGAAATGTTGACTGTTGGGAGAGAAAGGGTCAGAATAAGGATGGAGGGAAAGGTACGAGGGATGTGAGCATTGGAATTATACCAAAATATCATTTATATCATTTGGGATTTGATGGATTCATAAAATTAAAATTGAAACATTTAATGACATTTGAGTTGAAAATAATGAAATAATGAAATAATTTATCTGTAAGATAAAAAAATAAATGGAAGATTAAATATAAACAGTGAAAATTGTAAATAGGAAAACTGATTTCAAAGATAGGTAAATATCAACAGTGAGTAAAAAAGGTGAGATAAATCCAACGGTTAGTAAAGACTCAATGGTGAGTAAACTCAATGGTGGATGAAATCAATGGTAAGTAAACTCAATGACGAGTCCAAGAAAATTAAGCTTAACCAAAATTTATCATTCGTAATTCATGTTTGATGTGGTTCATTCAGTCATAATTCAAAGGTTTAGGGAAGATATCAGCTAGATGATGTTCAGTACCAATGTATTCAAGAGTTATATCACCCTTTTAGAAATGATCACTCAAAAAGTGATGTCTTAAATCAATTTTCATTGTTCTAGAATGAGAAATATGTTTTTTAGAAATGTTTATAGCTCTTGTGTTGTCATAATTTATTGGGACATGTCTTAATTGATATCCATAGTCTAGTAATGTGTGTTTCATCCACAAAATATGGGTACATAAATTTCCCAAAACTATGTATTCAGCTTTATTAATAGACAATGCAACATAATTTTGTTTTTTTCCTCACTAAAATACTAGAGACTTTCCCAAAAGATTACACATTCTAGATGTGTATTTTTATCTAACGTTCAACCACCATAATAATCTTATGAGTTACTAACTAAGTCAAATTATTGTCCTCTTGGGTAAAACAGTCCTAAATATTTAGTATATTTAAGGTATTCAAAAATCATTTTTACAGAGACCATGTTTGACTCTTTTGGATTTTCATGAAAATGAACACACATACACACACAAAACACATTATGAAGTTGATTAGAAGTTTAGTAGATATGACATCCATTCATATCTTTGTAACTGGTTTGATCCACCGATATCCCAGCTTCATCAAGATCCAATTTATAGGTTATACTTGTAGGATTTTTTCTACTCTTAGTGTTATCAAATATGTAATGTTTTAAAAGGTATTTAGTATATTTACTTTGATAAAAAATAATTCATTCTTCATTTAGAAAAAATAGAAAACCAATAAGGAATTTTATTTCACCCATTAAACTCATTTCAAACTCAATTTGCAACAATTTTTAAAATTATTTAGAAAAATAAATTTTAGAAGATCCAAAAATAATATCATCTATATAAAATTGAACAACTAAAACATATATTTAATTTCCATATATAAAAAGAGTAGGATCAACTACACCTTTTGAAAATAATTTTGAAAAAATAAAAGAGTTGAGTCTATCATACCGTGATATAAGATATTTTTTAAGACATGTTAATCTCTTTTAATATTGAAAAAATGATTTGAAATATGAGGGTTTTGAAATCTAGGGGTTTTTTGAACAAAAAAATCCTCAACTATATAACCATTTAATAATTCAATCATGATATCCATTTAATATAGATTTAAATCTAGATGAGCTATATAGGCTAGCATTATTCTAATGGTTTCATGTCTTGATACATGTGGAAAGGTCTCTTCATAGTCTATACCCTATTATTAACTATACCCTTGTGAAACTAGTCTAGCCGTATTCAATACTATTGTTCCAGATTCCTCAAACTTGTTCTTAAACACCCATTTACTACCTATAGTCATGGTGTATTTGGGTTTACCAAAATGTTTCCAATCATTATTTTTTTCAAAATAGTAAAATTCTTATTGAAAATCTATTACCTATAATTTATCATTAATTGCATCATTTATGTTCTTTGGTTCTAGCTATGACAGGAAAGCTTGATGTTCATCCTGGTTTCTTAGAGAATCTCTAGTTTTAGAACCAATATCTATGTATCAAACAACAATATTTAATGTATTGAATTTAAGATTCCTATCAACTCTAGAAAATAAGGTATAGTCACCCCAGGTTCTTATATAGTTTCGGGATCAGGCACTTAATGTTCCTTATAATTGGATGATTTTCAAGTTTTTTTACAACATAATCAGAGGATTTGGAATCTATGTTCAATCTAGGTAAGTCATCCTCATGGTTTTATAAAGGTGTATTAGAATCATGTCGATACATCTCATCAAAAATGATATGGACATGCTCTTCTATAGTCTTTGTTCTCTTATTTAAAACTCTATAGGATTTACTAGAGGTGGAATATGCAAGAAAAATTCCTTCTTCACTATTGGATGTAAACATTTCAAGGTTATCCATAGGGTTTAGAATAAAGACGTTGCAACCAAAAAATCCAAATTAATTTTCCATGGGATTTATCTTGTACTAATGTTTATCAAGGGTATTCTTTAATACAGGTCTAATTAAAACTCTATTGATTATGTAATAGGTTGTGTTCACAGCCTCTTCCCAAAAGTTTATAGGTAATTCATATTCATTAACCATAGTCTAGGTTATCTCTTTAAGTGTTCTATATCTCCGTTCTACAACTCCATTCTGCTGAGGGGTCCAAGGAGTGGAGAAGCTATTAATACAACCATTTTGTTAGAATAAGGATTCAAAGTCTTGATTTTCAAACTCATGGACAACATCAATTTTTATGGTCTTGATTCTAATTCCTCATAGATTTTCTACAAATTTTCTATTCTTGTTAAAATAAGAACAAGATTCACTTTTGTGAGAGAAAATGAATACCCAAGTATACCTAGAAAATGCATCTACAAGTATATAAACATTGTGCTTCCCATTTAAACTAGAAAATATAGATGGTACAAACAAATCCATGTAAACCAACTCAAGAGGCTGACAAGTAGAAGCATGTTTCCTTAATTTAAAATAAATCTTGTCTTGTTTCCCTTTTTGATAGGGGTTCTAGACTTGTTAGTTTGGGAATAAATGTTTTGGTAGATCCCTAACTAACCATTTTCTAGTATTATTTCTATGTGAGTGAATATTACAATGCACTAATATCTTATTCCAATGCAATAATTCTTTGGGAAAGGCACTGAATCAAAAAAACATTTTGAGAAATCCATTAATCAAGATTAACATCATAATTTTTTTTATTATTTAAAGCAGTAAATACTAATCCATATTGGGAATTAGAAACATTACAAGAATTATTCTAAAATTTCATATGAATCCTACCATAACATAATTATGAGATACTAAGAAGGTTATAATTTAAACCATCAACAAAAATTATTTCAAAAATTAAAACTCAGTTAGTGTTACCAATTTAGCCAAGGAAAATTATTTATCTTTTATCATTGTTATGAAAAGAGACATGGCCACAATTAACCTTTATGAAGTTATTAAAAAATGTATAGTCTCTTATCATATGTCTGGATTATCCACTATCCAAGTACCATAGATTTCTATAGTACCTCTACAAGCTACTTACCTACAACAGAATTTTTATACCAAAAATGGCTTTGGTACCTATATTTTCTTGGGTCTATGTATGTTAGTGATCAGGGCCTTAGAGACCCATATATTCATTATAGGTTTTATATAAGTAGATTTTTTTTTAAATAAAAACTTTATTAGGACCATTTAAAGAATAATTAGCAGTATAATTTTAAAATTTAGACTTAGGAGAAAATGTTCTCTTAACTACTCTTCTCTGTCCAAGTTGATATCCTAGACCCGTAATGTCCTTGGGAGAAATTTGTGTTCCTAAAATGTGAGTAAGTGTTTTTCATCCATTTTCAAAATATTTCTAAGTCTCTCTAAAGTTTCAAATTTTATATTTTTAGTTTAGTATGTCACTTTTTCAATTTTTAATTATTTTCTTTCTCTATAGTAAGATCAAATTAAACATTTATAGACAAATAATATTGTTTCTTTAGAAAAATATATTTTTCATTACCTTCATTAAATTAATCGTCAAGCATATTACAATAATCAAACATGTATTCTTGTTAAATTTTATCAGCATTTCCATTTTTCATAGTTAATATAATTAAGTACTAGAGATACAGTGGGTACCTACATTTTTTTTTCATAAATCACATGTTAGTTTTGTTCATATTTTCTTAATGAGTATAATTAGATTCAATGAAGATATCCTCAAAGTAACTCTATGTTGATTTCATGTATTTCATATATTTTCTATCTTTGACCTCATACTTATTCTTGTATTTTAATTTTGGACATCCATCCTTAACTTTTCATTTTCTCTTAAATTTATAAAAGGTAATATCATTTGGGTTGTCATCTCTCTTCCCATACTTTTTTCCAAGATACTCTATTATCATACATTACTTTGAAGTTAGTTTCCTAAAAAAATATTCTTACTGTAGAACTTCATAAACCTTCTGACCAAATGGGAAATTTCCTCATCACTTTCATCTGGTGATTCTTCATCACTGAAGATTTCAACATGTACCTTAACTTTTTCAATCTATTTGGATGTAGTATACTTGAAAGCTACTAAATTTATCTTAGGTTCATTATCCACTTTATGATTAACTTAAAACTAACCCTCATACATTATTATCTTCCCAATAAGTTCTTTGAATGTTAATTTACAGATGTTGTAGGATTCCATTATTGATATAGATGTCCATTTCCATCTCTCCAGAAGACATATCAGAAGTCCCATGATTTGTTATTTATCTGAAACAAGATTTCCAAGGATATCATTATATTGACTAACTAATTGAGGCTAATATACATATCAAAAATTATATCATTAGGTTTTATCTTAAGAGTATCATATTTAATCTTATAAGTATTCAATACCATTTATTTAAAATTTGTAGTTCCATCAAGTCAAATTGCTAAAGTATCCCTAATTTCATAAACAATTTTACTAGAATAAATTCTATATAATTATTCATCTCCTAAGGCATAGTAAAGGGAATTTATAGCGTTGAAATTTTTTTATAAGAAATCTTGGTAGCATCATCCCAAGTACTTCTAGAAGACATTGGTAAATAAAACTTATCCGCTATTGTAGATTAAATTTCAAAACCGATGATTTCTATATGAATTTTCATCTTTATTTTCCATTGAGAATAATTTTGGTTATTATAAAAGGAGGTCTATTAGTAGAAGAACATTCTTTCTATTATCCATTTAAAGAACTAAATTTAGATATGATAGAAAAATCAGATCATTAAAACACAACTAAAATTACAGTTCATTTTTTTGAAATAGCTCTGATACCAAATGTTGGTCCAATTGAGTATATCAAGATGGGGGGGGGGGTGAATTTAGTACCTAATAAAATTTCTATTGAAAAGTGGTTTAAATAAAATTCCCAAATTAATTAAATCATCCAAGTTAATAAAAATATATACTCCTTATAAGTTCTGATCTTTTAACTCATTTCTCAAATATTGATTAAGGATTAGTTAAAAAAATTTGAATAGTAATTGATCTTTTGAAATATATCTTGTGAATTAAAACCTTATATAATTAGTAATTAAGAATAACCATCATAGTATTGGGGTTTTTTAAATTTAAAATATATTTAGTTATAAATCTATGAAATAAAACAAACAAAATGAAATGAAACAAAAAACACAAGAGAATAAATACAAGAGGTTCAGTTTCAAGATGATACTTAATCCTATCTACTTGGAAATCACCCACTTTCATGAAGATTAAATAAAAAATATATGATCTATAACCTTGATCATGTGTATAATAGTAAATCTTTCTAGTCCACATAAGACATTTTCCACAAAATCCGTGGGAATAAAACAAAAATAGGCCATGCGAGGAACACTTCCACAATACATGGGAAATGGGTGTAAAGACTGTTTAAGAAGATATCAAGTATCATCCAGTTAAAGTACATGAGACAATATGTATGTTTAAAATTGAGTAAACACACACTACTCATAATGTAATGTTAATAATTTAAAAGGGCGAATAAAAATATATAGAAATAAAGTACTTATATATCTGATATTTTATTTATCTTGTGACTCCTGAAATATAGTTTGAAAAGATCCTCAAGTCATGTTTATGAAATTTATAGTATAAAAGAGTTTCTTAATAATTTTCTTATAAGTTTTTAGGATGTATTTTTTGTGTTAAATGTTCTTCACTTCTTATACAGTTGATCACTGGAAAAGATTTTTCACGTAAGTAAAACTTCACAACAATATTCTTTTGATATTGCAATGTTCAACTCTAGATCTCTATGTGTATTTTGGTTCCTAGCCCTTTATCACATGTATACATGAGGGAGTATGACAGTTATTTTAATAGTATTATCCATGAAAATCATCTAGATCTTCTACACCAAATACTGGATGACTGACACACACTTTAATTCATATCTGTAAAACATTTAAGAAAAATCATTAATATAACTCATAGTAGTTAAATCAAAAATATATCCATTAGAAATAGTTAATTAAAAATTATGAAAAATAATGATGGCGACTCCTTTAAATAGTGATACAATCTATGGAATTGAGTTATCCTAATGGTGAATTATGTTGGTGGCGAGACATGCCAATGTATACTCATCTCATCAGTAGGTATTTCTAGCACTTTTTCAAAATTCCTCTTCCGATAGTAGTTCATCTAAATACTTATCCAATTTTTGGTTCAATTATGAGACATCCTTTGACAATGACTCGTTAACATAATTTTTTATATTTATATTCCAGTGGTGATACATAAATGATGGTATGTGTTTTCTATACTTTTCCCAAAATTTATTCTCATAGCGCCTTCAATGGTGAGAAAAACTCGGTGATGAATCATCTTCAACAGTGAGTCATGACTATCCAAAATTCTTCAATCTTCCTTGTATTGTAAAATGATACCATAAAACCTAAAACACATTAAAATCATAATAAAAATTATTTTTTATCAATAATACAATGGTCTCAAAACCTATTTCTACTCTATTTAAACCCTATTATAGAAAATCCCTTGGGTTATCTAAATAAATCTAACTATTTCATAGGATCCATTGATGTGAAAACTTAATGAAATAATGGGTCACATGTTGATGATTGATTTTCCAAGGAGTTTATCTTCAACAAAGGAGTTCATGGGTCTTTCCAGTGATAATGATGTAGAACCTTTCTTCACCTTTCATTGATCCAAACTCGAGGTAGGATGTTTTTTTATTAATCCTCAATGTTTATTATCACTTATCAAATGATAATTAATCCTTTTAACATATTAATTAGAGGTTCAATTTTTTTAATGTAGTGTTTTCTTATAAGGGTATTGAATAAATAATTTTTTTTAATCCTTGATTCATTATTTTATTTCTAATTATTTCCCTTAGTGTATTTAGGCCAATTTTAACAATGGACATGGTTCGTTCCTCATGTTTTTGTTTTTTGATTTTCTCCCCTTGTTATTTATCCATTCATCATTGGTATTTCCTTTGGATTTTGGTTTGAAAAATTCCAAAAAAACTAATAATTGTACAATTGATCATTGGCACAATGGATCTTTTCCATTTGTTTAGATTTGGGATCAGAATCACTATTGATGAATTATGTGGTGTGAAGAAAGATAATATATAGATTGAAGATCATATCCGGTGTTCTTTATTCATGGTTTTTGTCTTTCGATGATGCAATGAAATGGGGGTGATCCTTGAGTAGATTTTGATTCATAAATCAAGACATTGGGGACATTTTAGGTTTAGTTATCCTATGAACCAATTTCAATGACGGATTCCACATTAGAATCTAATGTAGCAGTATTGTGGGTGAGACATGTTAAAAAGGCATTATTTTCTATAAAATCCCGACATATAAGGAGTGTAGTTCATGAGCACACACTGTGTATTCCCTTTTCCTTGATATCTAGGGTTTCTCATAGAGATAAGTATCCCACACTGTGCATACAGTAAACATGATGTGTTACTTGGTGTTGGAGGCTCAATATGTACCTTAGGGGTACATGGGCATTGAAATGGACAGGTACATTGGCACAAACATAGTACACAAACATTGGAAAGTACACAAACACAACTAGATTACACAGGCATGGACAAAGTATAGGGGAATAGCTAGAGTACATGGGCGTGACTAGTGTACATATGAACCACAATACATGGGCACAACCAATGTAAAAAGGTATGATCTGGAGTACATGGGTAGACTCATACTATCCAAGACAATGTCATGTAGTGACAATACTTGATGTTTATTTCTTCCAAGGTAGCTTAAGACACTCGTTATCTTCGATCTGACCTAGTGTGTGTTCCTTTTTTCTTTTTTAGTGTGGGTGAGTTCCCTTATTAAAATATGAGTTTCCTAGTTTGAATCTATGTGGATTTATTAATACAACTAGATCTGATTATTGGATAAAAGATCCCCTTGTGGGATTAGATAATTTATCCCTCTATAAGTCCTAGAGTTGGATCTTCATTCCATCATTTTACCTAGGTGAGTTTAGGTATAATGTAACCTATATACATGGGTGTATGATCCCATATCTTGTGGGTTAATCCAGTTAGTTTCATGTCTCCCCTATATTCCATGGGTGTTATCCCCTAGTTGTGTATCAAAATGTTATCGTTTTAGTACAAACTTCTTTATAGAAAGGCCCAATGAGAATGAACTATGGAATTAGCACCACTAGTGTTACAAATATCTGAGGATTGTGTTCTCCCAGACATGCATTACCTTGTAGTCTTGATCCAAATCGTAGGCTGGTAGTTTGGTTATGACATTACTTTGAGACTTTGTGTCTATCATGAGTGTTTCTTGGTTGATGTTATATTTTTCTATGAGATGACTCTATCTTGATGTTTAATGTTTAGTGATCTCAAAGTGTCCTACATGGTTTGTTATAATTAAACCTACATGGGAATTTCCCACACTTGTTATGTCTTATGAAGATGATAGGACTTATGACGGAGTCATTGGTGGGCTATGAAAAAGGAGAGCATATTTAAGCTAGATGGATCATTGATGGTTCTCTGAGTTTAATTTGACAATAGTTCCATCCTTACTAGAAGGTTGGACTATTTTATATCATTGGTGGGATTTTATTTGGACCTTTATGCATTATTGTAATTTTTTCATACTCTGATATGTGATTTAGTTCTATCCATGCAATTTGATATCAGTTGTATTTTTCTTTTTTCGTATTGTAGTGATGGTTGGAGATATGTATGTTCATACAGGTTCCTTAATCTAGGGCCTCCCATGTGTGTGTTATTCTAAAATGTAATTGGTCACCATCCCTTAGCCTATTGATAGAAGTCTTTAAGTGTTACACTTGGATTACTATAGCCCAAGTAGGCTCTAGTGGGGCAGGTCATGAAAATATCATCCAAAACTTCCACTTGGTTCTATTTTTTTTCAAAATATATTTTCATTGAAAATAACTTTATGGGTTCTAAAAACTTTTAATAAGTTGTTTTACAGTAGTAATAATCCAAATTATTCATTAACATACCCTATAAAGTAAAAAACTCATGAAATGTCTACAAACATTTCACTTTCTCTGGTATCAGCATGCATGTTGGCTAGTGTGCCAAAGACATTGAGATGGAAATTTTCAATCTTCCTTCAATACAAACATGTTTCTATAAGTTCTTTCCCCATAATAGATAAAGTAATTATTTTAACTAAGGTGGTTGAAACATTTATAGTCTACACCCAGAAAATCCATGGGAAAAAATAGAAAGGATCCTCAGGATTATTTCTTCATCACTAACATCCATTTCCACCGCATTGAACCTATATTTTTTCCATAGTTTCTTGTACGATCTTATAAAAGTGTATTCTATTCTTTTTACCTTCATCTATATTCCCCACTATTTCCAGAAAACAAATATTTCAAATTACATCTAAAATCCTTTTACACTATGGATTTATATTGAATAGAGGTTTTAAAAAATTCAAACTTTTACTCAAGAAATAACACCCACACATTTTATTACATATAATTGATAAAATTAACATAGTATAATGATCCTATATGAGAACCGGTCAATGTAGTCCCTTAAAAATCTATGTTAAATGATGTTATCTTTTGATAATTTAGTTTCATAACATTTATTTGGAATGAAACCATCTAATAGTTTATAAAGATGTGTTCATCACATATTTTTTACTCTATGATTTCAATATTTAGCATTTCTCTAACAGTAAAGAATTTTATACCTTTCTCACTTATACATGGAAGGAATTATTGCTATACCATTATAGAAGTTATTTTTAAAAAATAAATTACTCCTTTATAAACTTATATGAGGTACAGTGTTCTATATTTCACTCTTATGGCCTTCACCATAGAACAAAAGTAAGTTTCCTTGTTCCACCTATAATGTTTGAATAGAAACCCACATTGTCTAACTATTAAAATGAAATCAAGTTCTTCCTTCACCTAAGAATGTATAATTATAGAATGTTTCTATTTTATGTACAAATATAATAATCCCCCTTTATTGATATCTAGTTATTTTCATCATTCTTATTGTTGATTAAATATGATTTTTCAAGATGTTAATCATTTATAATGTTTTTTAGATAAAAAGATTCCTCTAGAATATATAAATTATATAGATAATAATGTTTAAAGAATTTTTGGAAGTGAATGTGATAATTATGTTAATTTTATTTTTCAATACATAAATCATATTTAGAATAAAATTTTAATAGGTTTAATTTGTGTGGTGAAGGATTTTTGATGGTTAGAAATATGCCTGGTGGTATTTGTATGAAATATTAAATATTCATGTAATGATTTTTTTTAATAATTCTAGAATTTTATAAGGGTGTTTCCTAGAATTTTGTAAGGATCATTAAAATCTTTTAAGACCAATAAATGGAAAATTTACACTCTGCATAATAATGAATCTTTTTCAATGAAAGGATTAATTCTCCCCAAGTAAGAACTGTTTTCTCTATGTAGGGATAAATATAATTATATGTTTAGATATCTCTATATGTAATAATCTTTTCTAGTAGTATAAGGAAGATCATAACATGCATGAAGATATTTTTTATTTAGTGTAATCATAATATGGGTATACATCTTCAAGGAAAAGATTATTTCTAATCTTTGTAAGGATCAATCCTTGGTAAAATTCTAAGAATTCTACAGAATGTAAAACAAATTCTCAAAAATATTAATTTTAAGGAAAATAATTATTTGATATGATTTTTAAGTTGTATGATAATGGATAAAATATAAATAATTGGACTTTTATTCAATAAAAATAAAAAATAGTTCACATTATAGATATATTATTTGTGTCATAGGATAATGAGTTGTTGTAACTACAAATTCTTGGTCATGCAGTAACCAGTTTCGTGACTCCAATATAACATGGATTAGATTTCTGAAAAAGAATAAGAATAAATTGTTGAAAGTGAGGAATTTGAGAAATAATTAATGAAATTTGTTATATTTAAATATTAATTTCATTTTAAAATTAAAATAAGATTCATTTCTCATAGAAGGAATATGTGGCGCCAAGAAAATCTAATTTAAGAACCTTGTATTCGATAATGTGTATGAAACACAACACCAAGAGAATAAATTAATTTAATATATAGATAATTTATAGTATAGTTTGTATTTAAGATAGTTTTTATATATTTCAATACATGGAACACTGAGTTAGCATGTGATACATGTAAGAGTTAACTTCTTCGACGGATTGCATTACACGAAAGACCGAGTTTCACCAAATAACAATGTATTATTAAAATATTCTTATTTAATATAATATAATATAACATAAATATTATTTTAGTGTTTATGAATATTATTATCTTATGAAAATTTTTATATTATGTAAATATAAAATAAATTCATTGGATACTAAGTAATGAGAAATGAAAAATAAGAACCAATTGGATATAAAAATATTTTTTTTTTATTTTTATGCTTCCAAAGGATGTTTATCTTAATAAAAATAATTAATTAAAATTAGTTAATTATTTTCATAAAATATATATTTTGTTCATTCAAAAAAATATTTTTGATATACATCCATTATGTTTGATAGGAAAAATATAAGAACAAACTCAATTTTTTTAAAGTCTATTTTGCTGCATTTTAATGGTGAACTCATTTTAAATGTGAATTTGACACTTTTTTTATTTAATATGTAAAAATAAACTTCATATTTTATATAAAAACATAAAAAATAGTTTAGGGTAAATTTTTTATATATTTTAAAGACATTTCATTTTTTAATGTATAGTTAAAAATACTGATTTTTTGTTCAAAAATATTTTTTCATCTAATTTAATTATAAGGTTAAATAAAAAGTTTAATTAGTTTTAAATTTTGAATAGATAGTATTTTTATCAATTAAAACAATTAATTTCATTGGTATGAATTCCACTTCTAAATTGATTATAAAAAACAAAGTAATATTTCAGATGCTTTTACATAAAAAACCTGCATTGTGATCCCGCCTACGGGATGAATTTTAAATTAATTTATGAATCATATTTTATTGTAATTTTTTATAATGGATTACCTATTTTTAATAATAATTATTTATAATTTATAATAATTCCAACTTTTCTTTGAAGAAAATATTGGAGAAATGGATTAAAATTTATTACAATTCTTAAGGTAAAATTAATCTTAATAAAGAACTAAACCTTTA
Organism: Viscum album; assembly: GCA_963277665.1. Lineage (NCBI taxonomy): Eukaryota > Viridiplantae > Streptophyta > Magnoliopsida > Santalales > Viscaceae > Viscum > Viscum album. The sequence goes on from OY728157.1 coordinate 1,784,758,739, forward strand.
TCTTAGGGGAACATATTGCCTAAAAATTTATAAACACCCATTTTATGGAAATAATTCGTCCATAAACCTTCAGTTATTGTGTTTTTGGGTTTTGTATGAATTTAGTTAGGTAATTACATGTGTACACCAAACTTATTTCCAAAAATTTCAAGTGAGTCATTTTCCTTCCCTATAAAAATCCACCACCTCTACCCATTCCTCAAACCTCTGAAACCACTTAGGTTCAGAACAAATATGCCTAAATATATTCCCAACATCCATACCCTTTACCATTAATCCTTTATTTTGTAAGAAAGTCTCTTAAGGATTCCTTTTGATTTTAAACAAAAGAAGTTACCTGATTATGAGGCAACATCTTTCTTTAATCTTTTTAGTTTTATTTCCAATATCCAAACCATTATATATTATTATAATATTACTATTTAAAAAACCATTATCATCAATATATTAGGTTGTTTTTATGACAAGGGTTTGATGTACACTTACATGCACTTCTATCTAATTGGTAACAGACATACTGTTTCTATGTACGGTGAATTACTACCTCACAAAACGATGATTGTTCATTTTTTTGTTACCACCTATCATAATCAAAATTATGATGTAAACTATATATATATGGTATATATGATATATATTTTATATTTATAATTAATTAATCCTTTTATAAGACAAACCTTTAATACTTCCATTTTGTATTAATAAGATAACATCTCTTGAGGAAGTTTGGACTACCACCCCATCAAAAAGATATGATTGGATCACATGATCCATGAAATATATAAAGGATGATTTTAATTAATAATAGGTAACATAAAGAACATATATAATATATTAATTACATATTTAATATTTTTTAAATAATATATATTCATTTTATTTATTACCCTTTTACAGACACACAGTAAAAAGTGATAATGTCGCTTGTGGACATGTTGACTATCGCCACATCGACATGATGAGATTAATTTTTCCTGAAAATAATTCTATATATAACTATACATGACTATATAATATTTTGTTTATAATATAATTATACTTACCTTACTTCTGTAATGATCATTGAAAAATGAGAAAGTTACTCATGTGTATGTACGACCTTCCACCTCCTTGATCATAACATTGATTCATTTTTCAAAACCATATTTAATGATTTATTATAAAAGTATAATTAATGTATAAATATGATAATTATGACATTATTATTATTATGTAGATGTTATATAATGACCAATTTGACCATAGTTTACCTACCAATGTCATTTTGACACATAAAACAAATTTGGTCAAAACACCCAACATAAACATAATTGTTTAAGTAGTTATATAAAACATAGTAAAAATTGAAATAAATTAATGATAAACATGAAAAAAGTTATCAAGAATTTATAAAATTAACATAAGATTATTATACAGAAATATAAAAGAAACTCAACAGAACGAAAATTCAATCTAAGGTATTTTCATCTCACTTTTTACGTTTGTGATATAAATGTCAGGTTCACCACTTAATTAATTTGTGTAGTGTATATACTGTAGTTTTTTATATATTATATCATGAATTCATTTACCATCATGTTATTTAAATAATCCATTTAAGAGTATTCCTTCTTGAGGTTTATGATTTAAAATGTTTCAATGTGTAATAGGAAAATTTGAAATGTTTAATGATTATTTTACCCAATAATAACATTAATGATCTTTAAACGGTATTTCAATTCAAGGAATTTATATGAAAATTTTTCAATAAATGATTTAATTTTATCTACTCTGGTTATTGACGACCATTTTAAAGTATTAGTACAATTTTCCACTCAATAGTACTCAAAATGTTTTCGAAAATGTTTTTACGAAAACATGATATTATTTAACTCTTCATTAAAAGAACCTATTTTATTCTAACAACCATGTTTTATTAAAAAAAATTATTAATTATTTTTATAATGATATGGTAAATAAATTTTTTCTCTTTTTATATTTTATCAATGTTTTTAAAGGAATCTTCTTGTCTGTTTCCTGATAAGGAATTTTTCAATCCTTTTTTACTGTGAAATAGGAATGTTCTCTTCCTCCTAATACAAGTATATATTTACTCACCATATTTTATTTAAAGAATTATTTTTTGTATAAATGGATAATTTTTAAATAAAATTTTTTCAAAAGTTATTTTTAAAGAATTTTTTTTCAAAAGGATTTTCAAAACATAATATTATTTTTATGAAAAACATTTATCATATTTTTATAAAATTTCCATTCATCAATGAAAACAACCCTTTATTTTACTCCACTCATGATATTTTGTATTGATACCATCCTTATTCTTCCTCTAGATAGTTTATTATTGATTTTCCCAAAGATAGTATTCACGTTCACTTATTTGAATAATTTTTTATTCCCCTTGATATATTCATTCTCCTATGATCATTGATCATTGAATTTCCCCCTAATTATCCATTTCATTCATCATGGATATTAATATTGACTAAAACTTATACAGTTTCTACATAGATAGTTATGTGATTATTTAGAAAAATATTGAAAATTATATGTTCCTTATTCAATACATATATTTGATGAGGCATATTATTTATTTCGATTATTCAATCTGTGGAAATATTTGGATAGACAATGACGGGAGGATCCTAGACATTATATAGATCCTTTTTTTTTTGCATCACTAGGTTCTTATGAGACAAATATGTTTACAAATTAAATGTGTTTCTATCTATAGTTTTAAACTTTCCTATTAAATGTATTGACGATATAAGTTTTCATGTTCCCTAGACATGACATCCATTAATAAAGCATTACCCTCATTTGGTTTTAATTATTATTCATCCATTATATTTATCACCAAAATATCTATGGATAAATTTTATTTCAATTCATATATTAAATGGAATGTATGAAATTTTCTTACCTTTCCATATTCATTTTTCCATATCTACTTATTTGGATGGCATGTGTTCTCATTTATTACCTTTCTGTATTTTTTAAGAACTTCCTTCTTTGTTTGTTGATTAAATGGTATGTGTGTTCAGTTATATACTATGACATGATTATTATTCTCATTGATTATTTATTTTCGTATTATATACTTTACCCTTACTGAGTATTTGAGCTCACCCTTATTATGTTTCTTTCTAGAGGAATTAAAGAAGCGTACTATGAATGATATGTCGGGATAGACTAGATGGAATAAAGTTAATCTATAATTTCTTTATTTAGAAAGATGAAAATATTATTTTGTAATTAGATTATTCATTTGTAATACAAGACTCATGTATGTATCTGACTACCAAGACTACTAAACTCTCATTCCTTTGGGATTTTAATCCTTGTCATAATTCATATTTAATTAATATAAAACAACAAATCTAGGCTATCTGGGGTCAGGTCTCTACAGAAGGTATTAAAGGAAGTTTAGTAGCAACCTTGAGAACTAGATTTTAGAAAACATAGGTCAGATAAAATAATACTATGAGATAATTTGAGGATAAGTATAGAAAAATTCATATAATTTTGGTAAGTTAGAGATTATATGGGTCTTCCTAGAAATACATCCTAGTCTGGATTCTATAAGCTGATGTGGTTCTGGAATAGATATACCTGGGAGTAATAACTTAGACAAGTTGTTCTGATCATAACTCGAGGTAACCTAGTACACAACAACGGGCCTTACTTCATCGTTGGTTTGACACTACTGAGGGATATCCATAGGATAATCTACATTTTATTTACAAACCATTATGAATAATATTAATGGATAATGAAAAAGAATGATCAAGGTTAAACCTAAAGTGTTTTAGATTGAAAATATGGTGTCTTGATTTAGAAATCCTATAAATGATATTGTGGATAAACTATAAACAAATTAATAAAAATGTGGAAATAAATGGATAATGTATTTATGTAGTGAGGGTGTATTGAAAATCATATTTAAAAGGCTATTTAGCGATTAACCTAATTTTAATGATGTCCATCTTGGTTTTTTTTGGAAATTATATTAATATGGTTTTAAAAAAGGAAAAATTATATGCTGGGTTAAAAGTAATCAAATCTATCAAGGTTGAAGGTCCTAAACCCATGATTGAAGATGATTAGGGTTTCTTACCAACCAATAAACTACACAATTTCATGGCTAATTTTACATTTTTTTATTTAACCAATTTGATGAATAAATGTTAATGATGAACTAGTAGTATCACTTTTGTGGAATAGATATTAATCTTTAAACCATATTTATTTTGTAAGATAGTTAAAGAAAAATATTTAGACTTATAACTATTTTATATGAATTAAAATCCTTTAAAATAATATTTTAGTGATTTAGGCATAAATGTTTTTATTAGTTATTAATTTTTGGTAGTAAAGTAATGAATTGAAATTTGATCGAGGTATAACCAAAAGTTAGTACTGTTCATATGAAATTGCAACCTATAATGTAATTATATTTCATTATATTATAAGGTAGTAAAATAATTACCCAAAATTATGAAAATGACATAGAAATAAAAAAATTTCCAAATAACATAATTTCTATCGAACTGATGGTCTATTAAATCATCAAATATTTATGGGTTTTAGGCTCCCAACATTATATTTATCATTCACATTTTTTATTGATGACCTGAATCACTCCCTATAAATATTTACTCTTTTCTTACAAGTGTGTATCTATAATATAAATTGATTTTCTCCTACTTAAATACCAATATCAAGTTTAAATTGTGGGTACACAATTTAAATAATGTTAGAAGAATGTGACACCCTGAAAATCTAAAGTAATAACCGTATATTCGATAGAATGAATGACATGTGATACCAAGTGAATAATGTAATATAATATCTGGATACATTATAATAAATTTATTATTTAAAATATATTCTATATATTTCAATGCAGGAAACACCAAGTTAGCATGTGTTACATGCAAGAGTGGCCTTCTTTGATGGCTTGCATTGCAATCAATACCGAGTTTCACCAAATAAAAATGAAATATTAAAATACTATTATTTAATATAATATGATTTAACATAGACATTATGTTAGTGGTTATGAATATTATTAACTAAATTATGATTTTTTGGTTTATATATATAAAAAATTAATTCCTTGGTTTCCAATTAATGAGAAACAAAAAACAAGAACTAATTGTATATAAAAAGAAATATTATTATTTTCATGCTTCCAAAGGTGTTTTATCATAATAAACATTATTAATTAAAATTAATTAATCATTTTAATGAACTATATGTTTTATAAATTCAATAAAATATTTGTGATATAGATTCATTATTTTTTATAGAAAAAAATATAAGAACAAACTCTATGTTACACGTAAACCCCTATATTTGTATAAAGAATTTTTTGCCGTCTTTTAATATAGAACCCATTTTAAATCTAAAATTTGAAACATTAATTGAATTAATATTTCTAAATAAACATAATATTTTAAATAAAAACAGAAAAATTATTTTAGGGTTTATTTTTTATATTTTTCTGAAACATTCCATTTTTTAATGAATAGTTAAAAATACTGAATTTCATTTCAAAACTACTTTTCATCTAATTTATTTATAATGATAAATTAAATTTTTAATTGGTTTTAAAGTTTAATTGGAGATTATTTTTTAATGAATAAATTTTATGTCATTTTAATACATTTCACTTAGAAATTTATTTTTTAAAAGCTAACAAACATTCAGACATTTTTTCTTTAGAAACCTGTATTGTCGTCCCGCCTTCATGATGAATTTTAAATTAATTTTTTTGAAACTTATATGATTGTAATTTAGAAAAATTTATTCCATATTTGGAATAAAAAAAATTTATAATGTCTAATAATACAAACTTTTTTAACAAATAAATTAGTGAAAGTGACTAAAATTAATTACAATTATTGAGGCATAATTAAGCTTTATAATGAACTAAATCTTTAACTTAGGGGCCCAAATAACCTAAAAAGTTCATAAAAACTCATTTGATGGAAATAATTCAGATATTAACCTTCCAATATTGATTTTTTTTGGTTTCTTATGACTTGATTTAGGTAATAACATGGGTATACTGAACTTGTATCCAAAAATTCCAAGTGAGTCCCTTTCCTTCCCTAAAAAAGGCCACCATCTCTCCCCATTCTTCACACCTCACAAACCACTTAGGGTCAGCCATGATATGACCAAATATCATCCCAAAATACCAAAATTCTTCCTTGAATCCTAATTTTGGGTAGAAATCTTCTCATGGAATCCTTTTAGCATAAACCAAAAGAAGTTACACGATTAAGAGGTTACATCTTTCCCTAAGCTTTTTAGTTTTATTTCCATTATCAAACACCTCATATCATCTTATCATATTACTGTATAAAAAGAAAAGTATACCCAATATAATATGATTTTGTTATTATAATATTTTAATATAAAAATACACACACTTCCTTCTAATTGGTAACAAACTTAATTTTTCTCCATATGATGATTACTACCTCACGAAACGATGATTGTTCATTTTTTCCTTACTAACTTTCATGGTGGCCATTATGATAGAAAATAGGTATATATATGATATATATGTGTGTTATTTATTATTTTATTTATGCTTATTTAATAATTTTATAACACAAACCATTAATACTTTCTATATTGCGTTAATATGATAACATCATTTAAGGAAGTGAAGACTACCACCCCCACAAAAAGTCGTGAATCTTTCACATGATCGATGGAATGTATAAAGGATGATTATAATAAATCATAGGTGACATAACGAACCTATATATATTATATTCATTAACTAATTATATTTCTAAAAATAATATATATATATATATATATCATTTTACATTTACCCTTTCACACACACTAAAAAGTGATGATGTCGATCACGGAGATGTGGACTACCACCTCCTCAACATGATTTGATTCCTATTTCACAAAAATAAATATATATATAAATATACATGACTAAATAATATGGTATTTATCATATAATTATAATTACATTTTTTCTATAGCGGTCACTGAAAAATGAGAATGTTACTCATGTGTACATACAACCTACCATCAAAATGATCAAAATGTTGATTCATTTTTTCATAAGAATATTTAATTACTGATTTTAAAAATATAGTTAATGAATTAATATGATAATTATGTACTTATTATTATTATGGATATGTTATCTAATGACCCCTTTCACCATAGTTGTCCTACCAAAGTAATTTTCAACACATAAACCAAATTTGGTCAAAACACCTAACGCAAACATAATAGTTTATATAGTTGTATAAAAATATTAAAAAGTTAAATAAATGTAATGATAAAAATGAAAAGGGTTATAAAGAAATTAAAAAATTAACATAATCTTATTATACATGAAGTTAATGGACATTCACCTTAAATGAAACACATGGTAAGCGGTTTTTATCTCACATTTTTACTTCTCTCAGATAAATGTTATGTTCCCCACTTACTTATTTTGTGTGATGATATACTACTCATTTTTATAAATTATATCATGAATTACTTTAACTTTATGGTATTTAAAACTTTCATTTAATTTTATTCATTAATTAAATTTATGAGTTAAAATTTTTCAAAGTGGTGTGGGACACTTTGGAATGTTAAAAAATTATTTTCCTAAACAATTACATTAATGATCATTCAATAGAATTTCCATTTCAGAAGATTATATGAAAATTATTCAATAAAACCTTTAATTTTAAATACACTAGTAATTCATGAACATTTTAAATTATTAGTTCCATTTTTTTACTCTTTGGTACTAAAAATGTTTTAGAAAATATTTTTAATAAAACCTAAATTTTTTTCTCCCTTTAGTCGAAGAAAAATTTTTCTTCTGAAAAAATGTTTTTTTAAAATATTTTAAAAATAATTTTAAAATTATATGGTAAATAAATTTTTATCATTTTTGTATTTTTCAAATGTTTTCAAAAGAATATGCTTATTTCATTCCTAATAATACATTTTCAAACCTTTTTACAGTGAAAAAATAATGTTCATTTACCTCGTATGGAAAGTGAGGATTTACTTACCGTTATTTCTTTGAAGCTTCCTTTACACGTATAAAAGGTTAATTTTTAAAGAAAATGTTTTCAAAATTTATTTACAATAAAAAATTTTCTCAAAAGTTTTTTCAAAACAAAAGGATATTTTACTTTAGAATGGTTTTAAGATCATTTAATAATATTTCCATTCAACAAAAAGTACCATTTATTTTACACCCCTTGGAATTTGTTGTATTGATACCATCCTTATTTTTCCTTTGGGTGGTTTGTTATTGATTTGGACAAGGATATTATTCAAATTTACTTCTACGGATAATTTTTTATTCACCATGAAATATACCATATTCTACGATCACCGGGCATTGAATTCACCCTAATTATCCATTTCATTTATCATAGATTTTACTATTTATTAAACCATATATGATTTTACATATGCTATCAAATTTGGTAGTTATTTAATTATTTGGGGAAATATAGATAATTTTTTATTCTTTATTCTATATAGATATTTGATAAGGAATATTTTTATTTCGATTATTCGATATAAGGAATGCTTTGGATATGCAATGAAGGGAGGATCCCATACTTTATATAGCTCCTTGATGCATTAACAAGTTCTCATGAGACCAATAATTTGTGAAAATTAAATGGGTTTCTATCCATAGTTTTAAACCATATTGGGAATGGTCTTGAGGGTATAGGTTTTCATGCACCTTATATATGACATCAATGAAGAAATCATTTCCCTCAGTTGGTTCCAGTTATTATTCATTCATGATATTTTGCGCCGACATATCTATGGATACATTTCATATTATTTTATTGATTAAATAGAATTTGTGTTATTTTATTACCTTCCCATATTAATTTTACCTTATTTATTTATATGGATGGATTGTGTTTCCATTTATTACCTTTAAATATTATTCAAGTAATTCCTTCCCAGTTTATTGATTACATGGTATGTGTGTTCAGTTATTTACCATGCAATAGTTATTATTATCACTAATTAATTATTTATTCTTCTATAATTTAACCTTTAATTAGAATTTGAGATCACCCATACTATGTTTCCATTCCACAAAAATCCAAGAAGTTTACTATGAATGATATAAAAGGATAGACTAGATAGAATAAATTCAATCATGAATTTATTTATTTAGAAATAATAAAAACAATAGGTTTCAATAAGTGTATTAATTTTTAATAGAATAATCATGTATGTATCTGGTTACCAAGACTACTAAACTCTTATTCCATCAGGATTTTTTCCTTGTAATAATGATAATGTAATTGATAGTAGACACTAGCTCCAGGATATCATGGGTCAGGTCTCTATAGAATATATAGTTTTAGGTGTTAAGAAAATTAAAAGATATCTTAAAACAAGGAGAGGTAAAAAAAATAAGTTATTTAATAAAAAATACAAATAATTTAATTCTTTGAAAAGGAATGTAGTGTATGATAGTTTTGTTATATCTAGCGATTAAGGGATGAAATTTCTTATGATAGTGTAATGGGATGAATAAATAATAACAATACAATTATGGCATGAAGACAACCTCATTTTTTAAAATATTATTATATTGTTAAAACTATTTCTCATTATGGAATATATGTAAGAATAACTTTAATAGAGTTAGGATATGTGTACAAAGAGTACATGGATATTCTATTCATTTTTTCGTAACATATTCATACTAGGGGGTTTTATGGTCTAATGTATATCTTGATCATTCCAAGGATTATCATTTAATTTTAAAATGTAAACCACTTAAATCTGATTTTTCCTTTTATATGTGTTCATTGATGTGTTTATAGTAAAGAAAAAAGTTTTCTCTTTAGTAGGTGTAGAATTTTGTTTCAAATTGACAAACATAACAATTAATTAAAACAATGATTCATCCCCAACCTTATTGGTGTTTCTCACAAATGTTGATGATTTTTAAGAGGTATCATATCCCAATTACCTTCATTTATGATAAAATACTCAGATTTTGGATAATTAGAGTTTCTCTCTAGTTGATGTTCTAGTCGCCTATTTCTATTTTCAATAATGGATATTCTAAATTCACTAAAAAACAAAGGTATTCCCATGTTTGATGGGAATATTTATCATACATGGTAAAGATATAATATTTCCATACTAATTATATATCATTAATGAAGTTTTAGAATTTACAATTGCTTGATTTTATCCTAGTACTGATGTTTATTCCCTGATAGTGGTAGACATAAAGAATATTGAGAAAGTTGGTCATTTTCTTAATACAATATTTTCTTCACATTTAGATTGTTTATTTCTAAATTTAAAATGAATCAAAATGGAAATAGGTATATCATAAAATATTGGGATCACCTATAAGCTAATAACAAAGTGAATCATGTAAAACTAAAAATTTAGAGACTAAAATATGAATATATAAAAATAAAGGATAATAAAATTGTTGATGGATTCTTCACAAGAATTAATGAGATTAAGATCATGATAATAGGATTTTTATATAAGTATTAAGTCTCTATAATTTTGTAATAGATCTTGTATGTAAATACCCAGGCTTTACATACATGGTAATTGAATTTCTTTTTTAGGAATACTTAATAAATTACACAAACAGACACCAAAGGCCGTATTAGTTTACTGTCTTTGGAAACATGGAACATAATATTATAACTTGGTGACAGATATTCAACATCTCCCATAAATATCTTCCCCTTTATTTCCTACAAAAACCTATCTTTATATCATAGTGAAAAGAAAACATAAAATGGGTGAGCTCAAATGCTCAGTAAGGGTAAACATGGAGAACATAAAACAAACCATAAACATAAGAATGTAAAAAACATGAACATAATGATTGAATATCAAAATCATGAGTCATGAAATAAATATTGGTATTATATAAAGCATAGATCATAAAGGAAAATTAACCATGATAAAATAGAATTGGAATAAAACATGGAATTGTGGCAAACAAATAAGTATATACTATGATTTCCATAGTATCCAAGATAATGCTACCAAGACCATCATTATGGAAAATGTCCATTAATGACCGAGGATTACTTACCATTCCAGTAATATATTACTAAACTAGATTTACCTAAAATTCTATCCCTGTAAAACTAAATTGGATTTACTTGTCGTTACAACCATGTATTACTAAACCATATTTACTTGTCGTTCCACCCCTATATTACTGAACCGAATTTAATTATCGTTCTACCAATGTATTACTCAACCAAATTTATTTTTCATTATTTTATAGGAAATTTAATGAGTTATAAATCTTTACCCATTGAATTAGAGTGAGATATATGTCTCACCTATCTTATAACGATATCATTCACACATATGCCACAAAACATAAACTATTCACTATAGCATTACCCAAGGAACAAAAAATGGGTTGCATAAACATTATTACATCATAAAATAATCCATATAATGTAAATTTATTTCATAAAAATAATTCCATAATAAACACAATAAAATAAAAGTAATAATATGGATAGAAACATAACCCCATGTCATCTTAAATGGAAAATTATTTTGATAAAATACTTGAGATTAATTCTGAGGAAAATATCTTTTCTTCTATAAAAAGGTTTTCTATTATTAAAATTCCATTAAATATTAAAATAAAATAATTTAGTTGAAAATAAACTTGAAATAATATAGAGGAAGACTCATATAAATAATGAATTATGAAGACATAAAAAACATTTCATGATATATAAGTTAAAAAAACATTCTTCTCACACTATAGTCGGAAAAGTCAAAAAATACCTTGTATGGAAAATGAATGAAATATTGCTTCCATACCATTCAATAAAAATTCACAAATGGGTAAAATTGAATTTAAATTGTAGTATAAGGATTTAAATAGTATTATATATTTTTTAAACATGGATGTTCATGATAAATATATCCCTATAAATGCTTACGTTTAAACAATCTCAGCAAATAACGAGATTGTAGAATTACCCCTTACCTTAGGTCTGATTTCCTCTTTATGTGTTTGAAACTCCTGTATAGTAGGTTTAAGCATATTATTAACTTGCAACAGATCCATAATAATATTTAAGATAATATATATGATTCACTTATAAAATTATATTACCTGTTTATTTATCACTTCCATGTTAAAACAACATTTTGTGTAATAATCGTTTTATTTATCGTACATGTTTTGATTTGTTATTATTGATCTTATTACATATATTGTGATTTAATTAGTTACATAATGTAAAACATGATTTATATATCACAAATATTCAGTATATAAATATATATAACAAATAGATAAATGAAATGGAATACACCGTTCATGAAGACGGTAGGTCATACATACACATAAGCGTTGTTTCCATTTCCTTATTGTATTGAATGGAAGAAAGTAAATGACACATATATATTTACATAAATAAAAAAGAATTATTATGTCATATATTTCATTATTATTTATTATATATAATTTATAATCATTCATGAATGGTTATTGTGGAAAATTAATGTCATCACGTCTTGGATACGGTAAGTTGTACATACTCAGAACCGATGATATCATTCACTTATTGGTTAAATGATATAGAATTGGATGATATATTAATTATAAAAAATAATTATTAGGTTATATTTATTATTTAAATCCATTATACTCATCATTATACCCATCCAATTTAAGTATTTTTGAATAACAAATGACACCATGGCGTGGAGACAATAAGTCATATGTACACACACATAGTGATATTGTTATTCATAGGATAAATAAAAGGAGGTATAAGGTTGTAACATAATTATAATAATATCTCAGTATGTATAATATGATTTATTTATTACTTTAGTATGATAACAACATAATAATAGGAAGTAGAAGAATAAAAGAATTCTGGAAGAGGTGATAAAACAATTTCCTCTTTTTCAGGTATCTCCTTTTGGTATGAATAAAAGGACACCATAGATGGATTTATGCCCAAAGGGTGTCCTTTAGGATGAATTTACTATAATTTTTAAGAGATTTGGGAAGGTTTTGACCAATCCAAAGGGCTTTTGGGTGTTATTAAAAGAGAAGGAGAGGTTCCCTTTTATAAAAGAGGGGAGGGGTACCTTTAGAAAGTCTTTAAATATTAATTTATTATAAATTTATTTTCCTTTCATAATGGTAAAAAATAATTTATTTATAATATAAAATAATTTTGGGTCGAAATAATCTCAACCAATAAAATTTATACTTGTTTTTATTTTATTTTAAAACATATCATTTTGAATTATCCTTATCTAATCTATTTAATTTTATTTGTGGTAATAAAATTCTAAATATTAAATGGTTATAAATAATTATTTATGTGTTATAAATTTTCCATAATTGGATACTTTATGTATTTTTAGACCATATTATTTTCACTTTGTTATTTTTCAAAAAAATTTTGATTTTTAAATAATTTAATAATATGTTGTTTTTATAAAATATCAGTAGTGTCAATTTTGACACTATTCATTTATTTGACATTAAATAAACTCTAAAAAGAATATAAATTATAAAAAACAATTTCAATACACAAGTAACATATCTTTTTCAAGTAGAAAATTTTTGGATCACATTGATTATTTCATATGATATTTATTTTAATATTTTTAAACCCATTTATTATGTATTTCTATCAATAAAATAATTTCTACATCACTATTGTCTCATCATTAATGATAATTTTTTAGTATGTAAAAATTATTAATAATTTTACACGATGTATATAATTTAATTATATTTTTTGAGACTATTTATTTTTAAAGTTTCACGTAGTTTAAAACTATATTAAAATTATTATACTTATAAGATATAAGAGTGTGACATGTCGTCACTTTCTTTTGTTTTAATTATAATTACATCACTTTTAGGGACAATAGTCCACTAACAGAATCAATTCAGACCCTTATGTGAAATTGGTAATTTTTAATTCATCCAATATGATTGTTTAGGTGTTACAATAATTTTATTTTATTTATCATATTGTCTATAACCCTGATTTACCAGATTTTCCTTTAATTATGGTAAATAAATATTACCGTAGTTACTGTTCATAATATCAAAAAAAGTAACCTATTGACATATTTTGGACCCAATTATTCCAAATATTTAATCCCTTTTTCAAAACTCATAACACATAAGTTTCATTAATTAATTTCAAATTAATTACTATTGTCAAAACTAGAAAGAGGGTTTTTAAGATGTAAAAACTATCAAACAATTTACATGTGCTTATGTCCAATTTAAATGTGAAATTACTTCCAATGACCAAAATTTGATTAAATGATAAAAATATTATCCAATTACACTTTAAAACTAATTAAAAATATAATCTTACTATATAAATAAATTATATGAAAAGGCAGTTTTGAATTAAAATGCAGTATTTCTCATTATTCATTAAAATATGAATTTTATCAGAAAAACACCAGAAAAAAACCAAACTAAACTTTGTGGTACCACATAAAAATAAGTAATTTATTTTCTCAAATATAATATATAAATGTGTTAAAAATATATTTAAAAATTGTGTGCCCACAAAAGGCGACAAAACATCATTTTTTGTAAAATACTTCTTTTATCAAAAAAATTGTATTTTTTATTATATGGTATTCTAGAAAATATATAAGATGAATGTTAATGTTATATATAATTCAAAATGTTATTAATAATATTAAAAATAGCTAGTTTTTATCCCATTAAGTAATAATATTTTAAAAATATATCGTTCTTTTGTGAAACTCGACGTTGCGTGCAACAAAAGCTATCGAGGAAGGTCAATCTTGCATGTAATTCAAGAATAGTTAGTGTTGAGTTTAGTGGATGCTTCTTTTATTATTGTGTATAACATAATCTAAACATAATTCTTTTATACATTGAAAAAAAATCTATACTCAGTGTTGCGTGAAATGAATTCTATCAAAAGAACATGAAATTTTGTGTAACACAAGCCAAGTATAGTGTTCTGTATACTACAAGATAGTATAATTTTGAGTATAGCATAAGATAATCTTGGTGAAGTTTACAACACAAGACATCAATGAAATTAAAAATATTGTATCTTATAAAACTCAGGGTGTTACATTATACCCCCCATAAAATTAATTTCTCCCTCAAAATTCATCATGGTTATTAAAGGTTTACCACTTGAATGTTTCTTTCATAGAAACCCTCATCATATAATGTAATACTAAAATTTAATTTTAAAAAGGAATGTTAGAAACATAACAGTTACCCAAAGTAACTCATCGCTGGGTTTCCACATAGGAGAACATAGGTGGGAAGTGAAAACATGAATATGGAAGAGAAATCTAACCATTAATTTCTAATGGATTGTTATTGTGAATGAGGTTCGGAGAAAGATAAAAAAAAATCCATAAATCTATGAAGATTTAAGGGACCATCAGATTCATTAGATAAGAATGTACTAAGATAACATTTTCAGTTTCAAACATCCTTTCCCAAAAGTTGAATAATTTTTCATGAGAATAAATACTTACTAGATTTTGGTACAATCTCACCATTTTTCGTGCCTTGAAAAATTTCTACTTCATATCTTATTTAAATAAATGAATTTTAATTATCTATTCTTGAAGTGTTAGTAGATCATGTGATAGAATGATAAGTCATTGCATTTGTCTCAATAAAAAGGCTATCACAGGTAATCAAATATGCATAAGTCCACCTATGTTGATATAATATATAGATATAAAAAAACTCAAACTGGAGTATAAATCATACTATCCATAAATGTATAACCCTACAATCCTTAAAAAAATGAAAATATAAAACTTTAGAAAGAGTTGAACTAAATTGACTTAACATTTATCTCCCACATATCACAAGGTAGTTCTTGGTTGTCACATTCCAAATATGTTAATACCTTAATCATGTATTCTCTTGAAACATTGTAATAATATGAATTACCATAGAACCTGAGTGAAAACATGCATTCTATCAAAATTAACTCTTTCCACACACCAAAAATACCGAAAATTCTACATACTCAAACCATGATATCACTTTTCCCTTATATCAGTCATGAGGTCATTAATACAATCAAACAACTCATTATCTCCCAATCCTATCATTTTTCACATATCATCTGTTTTAAAAAAATATCTGAATCACTTTTCATGTTTACCGATACCATTCAACATTACATTAAAATAATTAAGGAGAAACAATAGTGTAATAGTCGTTAGATGTTCTTTTATTCTATAGTACCATAAAATTACTTATACAACATTATTATTGATAAACATGAAATCATTCCACTATCTTCTTAAACCATTGCCCGAGCTTCATCGTTTTATTCCTTAACACATCTTTCATCTCATATATCATTTTTAGTATCTTCATTATCAACAACATATATACTACCCATTTGACCATGCCGATTCTCTTCATGAGATTTTTTCTTAGGGAATCGATTTGCATAATGCCCATATATTCCATATTTAAAACATTTTACCATCGTTGATATCTTTGAAATACCATTATCATTTCCCATTGTGTTAACTAGACCTTTTCCTTTATTATTATTGGCTTTGTGTCCTTATTTTCCACACCCAAAGAATTTGCCAGTTCCTTTGAAATATTATCCTTGATTCCTCATCCCACATGATTTACATGAGGAAAATTGAAATTTATTTTCTCTATAATCACTATGAAACTCCATATCTATATTATTAGATGGGTCAAGAAACTCACCAAAGTTGAGATTATTGATCATATTATGAGACTTCTAATTAAGTATAATAACGATATTTCACCTTCCAAATCCTATTCCATTTGGTTTCTCAGGAAGAATATCATTCCATTATCCATTATATTCATCATTAACATTAATTCTCATGTTTGCAGCCACTTTCTAAAATCCAAAATGAATAGTGCCTGAGGAAAAAATCATACAAGGAAAGCAATATAATCAAATGGGATTACTTTAAATATCTAAAATCATAGGTATAATCCAAGGTTATTCATGATCGTTACCATAATTCTAGCACAATAAACTATAGTTAGACTTAACCTTAGGGAAATACCTAGAAATACCTTAGAAATATCTTTTGGGATCTCACTAATGTTTTTTCACCCTAGTTTCCAAAGTTTGACCAAACCTTCACTCTAATACCAATTTTAAAGACCCAAGCTTAACGTACATGGACATTACATTTATTTTTACATAATACTTAATACATTACATAAATAGACACCCATAGAGCGTATTAGTTTACTATCTTTAGAAACATGGAACATAATATTATAACTTGGTGAAAGATATCCAAAATCTCCCATAAAGATATTCACCTTTTTTTCCTACCTAAAACCTTTCTTTATATCTTCATAAAAGTAAACAAAAAAGGGTGATCTCAAATGCTCAGTAAGGGTAAACATGGAGATCATTAAACAAACCATAAACATAAGAATGTAAAAACATGAACACAAAGTTTAAATATCAAAATCTTGAGTCATGAAATAAATCTTGGCAGTACGTAAGGAATAGACCATAAAGGAACATTAAACATGATAACATAGAATTTTCATAAAACATATAATTTTGGAAAATAAATAAGACATAATATTATTTCCATTGTAGCCAAGGCATTGCTGCCAAGACTATCATATTGGACAATTTCTATTATTAAACCGAGTTTACATACCATTCCAACCATGTATTATTGAACCAGATTTACTTTTTGTTCCAGCCCTGTAACACTGAATTTGATTTACTTATCCTTCATGGAATGTATTACTGAACTATATTTACATGTCGTTTCATCCCTCTATTACTGAACCAGATTTACTTGTTTTTCCAGCTATGTATTACTAAACCGTATTTACATGGAATTCCAATTAGGTCTATCTCAAGAGATATAAATCTTCACCCAATTTATTGGATTAAGATATATTTCCCACCCATATCATAATGAAATCATTCTCACATGTGCCACAAAACATAAACCATTCACCATAACATAACCCAAGGAATAAAAATTGGGTTTCATAAACATCATTCCCTCATAACATAATTCATATAATATAAATGGATTTCATTAATATATATATAAATATAACATAGTCAAATTAAAGTTATAATAGGGATAAAAACATCACCCTATGTCATCTTAGATGGAAAATAATTTTGATAAAACACATGAGCTTAATTCTCGAGGAAAATATCATTTCTTCTATAAAAACATTTTTTATTCTCCAACTGCAGTGCAATTTTATAAGAAAAGAATTTAGTTGAAAATAAACATAAAATAATATAGAGGAAGATTAATGGAAATAAGGAATTATGAAGATTTAAAAAACCTTTCAGGCCGTATAAGTTAGAAAAATATTCTTCTCATACTCTAGCATGAAAAGTCAATAAGTACCTCTTATGGGAAACAGAAGAAAGATTTATTTTGTAACATTTAATAAAAATTCACCAATTGGTAAAATTGAATTTAAAATATTATAATGATATAAATAATATTATATATTTAGGAAACACGGATGTGGATGATAAATATACCTTAATAAATTCTTACGTATAAACAATCTTGAAAAATAATGAGATTGCGGAATTACACATTACCTTAGGTTTAATTTCATCCATATGCATCTGCAACTCTAGTATAGTGGGATTAAAAATATTATTAACTTGTAATAGAACCATAATAATATTTATGATATCATATATGATTCACTTATGAGATTATATTACTCGTTTATTTATCAATTCCATGTTAAAGAAACATTTTTGGGTAAGAATCGTTTTATTTATAGTATGTGTTTTGAATTTTTTTCTTGTTATTATTAAATATATCATGATTTAATTACTTATAAAATGTGAAAAAGGATTTATATATCATAAATATTAAATATATAAATATATATAACTAATAGATAAATGAAATGGAATACACCATTCAAGGAGACAACATGCCATACGTATGCATGAACATTGTTTCTGTTTCCTTATTGAATTTTATGGAAGTAATTAATTGACAAATAGATAGATAGACAGACACACATATATATAAATAAATCTAGTAGTAATATTATTTCATAAATTTCATGATTATTTATAATATATACTTTATAATCATTAATGAATGTTTATCGTGGAAAATGAATTTCATCGCATCATGGAGACGATAAGCTGTACGTACGTATGTACGAGCGATGATATCATTCACTTAACAGATAAATGGAATGGAATTGGATGATATATTGATTATAAAGAATAATTATCGGTTTATATTCATTATTTAAACCCATTATACTAATCATTATACCCATCCAAATTATTAATTGTTGAATAACGAATTACACCACGGTGTGGAGATGGTAAGCCGTAAGTACGTACACATGGTGATATTTTTATTTGTAGGATAGATAAAATAAGGTATAATTTTGTACCACAATTATAATAACATATAATAATGTATAATATTCTATTTTTATTACATTATTATGAGGACAACATAATAAGAGGAAGCAGAAGAAGAAAATAATTTTGGAATAGGTGATAAAACATTTACCTCTTTTTCGGGTATCTCCTTTTGGTATGACCAAAAGGACTCTTTAAGATGGATTTATTCCCAAAGGCTGGCCTCTAGGATGAATTGAGGGAATATTTCAGGATAGTTGGGCTGGGTGTGGCTAAGTCAAAGTTATTTGTAGGGGCTATTAAAAGGTAAAGAGATGTGCCCTTTTAAAAGAGAGTGGAGGGGAACCTTTAAATATTATTGAAATATAACATTATTATAAATTTATTTTAGGTTTATAATGATCCACATCTCATTTATTTTTATATAAGATGATAATGGGTTGAAATCCTTTAAAACAAACAAATTTAGACTATTTTTGATTTTATTTTAAACATTATCATTTTGATCTATCCTTATTTAATATATTTAACTAAATTTGTGGTAATAAAATTATAAATATTAAATGGTTATAAATATTTACTTACGTGTTTCCAATTGTCCATAATTGGATACTTTATGACGTTTTTGACCATATAATATTCAGTTTGTTATTTTTAAATATTTTCATGATTTTTAAAAAATTTAATTATATTTTATTTTTATAAAATATTCATACTGTCAATTTCGATACTATTCAATTATTTGACTTTAAATAAAATCCACACAGAAGATAAATTTGAACAAAAATATTTAATAAACTCTTAACAAGTCATTTAAACCTATAAAATTAGTGGAGAAAATTAAATTGTTTATATGTTATTTATTTTAGTATTTTTAAAACAATTTATACGATATATCTACCAATAAAATGATTTCTACATCACTATTGTGTCATCATTAATGGTATTTATTTAGTCTCTAAAAATTCAATATAAATTCACATAATATTTATAATTTTATTAATTTTCTAGATTCTATTTTTTCAATGTTTTATGAGTTCTATCACTATATTAAAATTATTATACTTATAATATATATAAGAGTGACATGTTGTCACTTTCTTTTGTTTTAATTATAATTACATAACTTTCATGGAAAAAAATCCATTTAATGAATCAATTCGTCTATTAATTGATATTGGTAAAGTTTGATTTATCTAATAATATTTTTCAGGTATTATGGTAATTTTATTATCCTTCTCATATTTTATTTTACCTTTATTTACCCTATTTACCTTTAACTACGGTAAATAAAAATTATCATAGTTACTATTCAAAATATCCAAAAAAATAAAATTAACCTATTAACATATTTTTGAATCACTGATTCCAAATATGGAATCTATTTTTCAAAATTAAAAATATATAAGTTGCAGTAATTAATTTAAAATTAATTCCTATTGTCAAGACCAAAAAGCATATTTTTAAGAAGTAAAAAACTATCAAAAGATTTACAAGCGTTTATTTAAAATTAAAATGTAAAATTAATTTAAATGGAAAAAATTGGATTAAATGATAAAAAAATAATCCAAATAAAATTTAAAACTTATTAAAAATATAGTCTAACTATATAAATAAATTAGATGAAAAGGCCATTTTGAATTAAATTGTAGTATTTTTCACTATTCATTTGAATATAATTTTTTTTAGAAAAAACAACAAAAATTAATCCATATTAAATTTTAATGTCCCTCATCCAAATAAGATGTTAATTTTTTCAAATAGAATATGTAAATATGTTAAAATTTAGATTTAAAATTAGTGCTCCATCAAAAGGAAGCAAACCCGAATTTTTTGAAAAATAAATCTTTTATCCAAAAAATTGAATTCGTTCTTATATATTATTGTAGAAAATAAAAATTATGAATGTTAATGTTATATAAAATTAAAAATGTGATTAAAAATATTTAAAAAGTATAGTTTATATACCATTAAATAATAATATTTTAATACTATATCATTGTTTCGTGAAACTCGGTGTTGCGTACAATGCAAGCTATCAAGGAAGGTTTCTCTTGCGTGTAATGAAAGCCAAGTTTTTATTTCATTTAGTAAAATCTTCCTTTGGTGTTTCATATAACATAATCCAAACATACTTATTTTATACATTAAACAAAACCTATACTTAGTGTTGTGTGAAATGAATTCTATCAAAAGAACTTGAAATTGTGTATAACACAAGCCAAGTATAGTGTTGTGTATGCTTAAAGAATATATAGTGTAGTATATAGATCAAGATAATCTTGGTTACGTGTACAACACAATAAATCAAGGAAATTATAAATAATCTATCTTAAAAAATTCAAGGTGTTACATTGTACATCCTACATATCTAGTTTGATGGAAAAGTCTCGCCTTTGGAAGATAAATATCTTGAAACAATCACTATTGATGTCTTACACAACATATTAATTTCATATGTGATGGTAAAAGATAATGTTGTTATCAATAAGGTTTATGATGAAACGTAAATTTCCATTAAATCCTCAAATAATGAAATGTATAAGAATAATGTTTATGATGTTGAAGTTGGTTCTTCATATTTAGATTTATATGTGGATATATTGTTTGACAAAATTATGTCCCTTATATCAAGAAATGTGAGAAGAGGTAATGAAAATTTCAAGGGTAATACTGACTTAATTTTTTTTATTTTGGATCCATTGTGAATTTTTCTATAGTTTTTTATAATTTAATGAAGAATAAACTAGTGAAGATAATGAAAAAATATCAAAAATAATAATTAAGAAGAAAGAAAAAACTAACAATTAAAGATTTTCATATAAAGGGGAGGGAAATAATTTTTCTAAATACATTAAGATAAAATTATTAAAAAAATTTAATGATAGTGAAAACCATAATGAATAAGATGAAAAAGAAGCTTCTAGTGGTATTAATGAAAAACATCTCACTATTAAGGTGAATGGAGAAAATTTCACTTGGGATGAAAGTTGAAATTCCTGAAGTGAAGAAGATGAAACCCAAATTGAGATTATGTGAAAGAGAAAATTAATATTATGTATATGAAAAAAATAAAATTTAGGCAATGGGATCAATATTTAGATGAAAGACAGCCAATCTTCTTTTAGTAAGGAATCTATCCATGAAAAAGAGAAAATAAAACTTCTAAACTAAAATGATTATCTAGATAAGATTTTTAATTATTATAAAAATAGAAACATCATGATAGAATAATAGCTAAATTATAAATAAAAAACTTAACCATATTCAATAGAAAGTGGCTAAATTAAGATAATAACTGAACAATTCTAATTACGACTTATAAAATTACATCTCAGAGGTTAGAGAGAGTTAAAAAAAGTACCAGTCTTGTGGAGAAAAAAATACATTATAATAATGAAGAAAGCCTAAAAATGTTGGTGAATAGTATGATAAGAAGAATAAAGTGAAGAAGTCCAAGTTTTTATCAAAATCTAGTTACCTTAAAAAATATTGAAATGATAGGAACACTAACTTGATCTTAATAACTACTATATCTGGTGACTCTAGAGAGGATGAAAAAAGTAAAAATATTAGGAATAATATTTAAGGATTTAAAAATAATTTTATTTTTTAAAAGGGATACAATATTTGGGACTCGAAGAGGGGAGGAAGACAAGTATCAAATTCTGTACAACATGTTCTGTACAATGGTAAGTAAACCTTCTATGGATAATCTTGATACTATGGAGGTCATAAGAATATTAAAAATATGTGTAAATTTAATTAAAAAGGACCCAAAATTACTAGGAGGCTTGTGAGGTAGGGTTTATGTGGGATTAAATACTCTCAAAATAATAATATCTAGAAACACATTGTAAATAATTATCATAAATCTCAGAACATATTGAAATTTCAAGAATCTTTTTGTGGAAAATGTTCTTAGCTCAATGACCATGAAAATGGTCATACCATCCTTATACTAACCCAAAAATAATTGACTGACAATACTAAAATTCATGATATGATGATGAGTAAAGGTAATGATAATGATTTGGTTATTGAAGAGTTTCTTAAAGCATCAAAAGTGGATAGTTCATTAATTATAGATAGATGATGTTACTCTCATACGATGGGTGACTTAATGATTATAAAACATTTTTAAAAGTGAAATAATATCTTAGTGACCTTTTTAAATGATGTTTTACTCAAAATCAAAGGTGTTTGATCCACATTGATTGGTAAATATCAACTGAAATACAAGAATACATTATTTTTTGATGTACTAAAATACAATTTTATTTGTATGTATTAGTTATGTGTTAAAGGAAATGAATTTATCTATCAAAATGATGGATTTATGGTAAATATATTATAATATGAGTCTATTTTGAGAATTTCTCAACAAAAAATGGGGTAATCTATTTCATTTTACTGTGATGGAAATTCTTGTTATTTGAGCTCGAAAGAGGAAAATCAATTGTGGAATATAAGATATGGTCATCTATGAAAAACTAATATGAGAAATATTACCCAATGAGATAATTTCTATGTTATTACTAGGATGAAAAGAGAGGGGATTTAATGCAATCAACATGTCAAAATGGAAATGTTGTTAATTCTCTACAAAATATGATAGTGATTAAATCAACCCATCATGTTGAGCTCATCCATTCAGACATTTTTGGATCCCCAAGGAATAAAAAAAATTAAGATAAGTATATAATTTCATTTATTTATTAATTTAATCATATTAGTTGTATGATTTTTATGAAGCATAAATTACTGGCTCTAAGAATATTTGAGAATTGTATAGGAATATTATAAAATTAGTACAATTTTCCTTTATAGATGATATGGGAAGATAATGATACTGAATGAAAAATTAGAATATCTAATACTTATGATGAGAAACATAATATTAAATATGAATTTATTTCCCCATATACACCATAATAAATTATTTTTATAGATGTAATAATGTATGTTTAGTGGAGATGGTTTGAAATATGTTCATAGAGTAAGACAAATCTTAGTATTTTTAGAGAAAAGAAATTAAAGAAGTGGTTAATATTCAAAATTGGTTCTTATACATGAATAATTCATATATATCCCCATAAGATATTAATTACATGAAATATCCTTGTTTTAAGTATCAAAGGGTGTTTATAAGAACTTTTGTGATCAATGTTAAAGGGGATAATCTTAGTAAGTTTTAGATGAAATGTTTTGATGGGATATTTCTAGCTTATAATCTAATTTTAAGGGGATAAAATTGTTAAAAAAACTTTATGGGGAATATTATCGATAATTATGACGTGAAAGTGCTATAGCACTCAAATATAGAAGCAAATATGAAAAATAATATTCCATAATTAATTGATATGGTAATTTTCTATTGAAAATCCTGGCTATGTTTCATGAAATTATTAAAGTATGGATTATGTGTATGATGGAGAAGCATATTGATCCATTCCATGCGATAAGGAAAAATATAATTCATATCATCCAAGTATAAAAAGATACATGGAGGTCTAAAACTTCATTGGTGATCATGGATAATAAGTTCATACCAGGAGAACATTTATGAAAACATCACATACAGCAATGTTTTCATAGGATGAACCATGAAATGATAGAGTATTGTGATCATCAAGAGTGGATTTTCTCTATGAATAAATAGTTAGATCATATAAATAATAAGAAACATTGGAGTTTGTAACAAAGCTATAAATAAAATTTCCTGATAATTAAGCGGGGTTAAGAAACAATTTCAACTAAAATGGTGATGTTATGAGAAACAAAGAAAGACATGCCTATAAAGGGTATTTTATAGTGGAATTAATTTATTTTTATGATATATTTTGACAAGTGAAAAGGCAATAAACCATAAGGATATTTATTTCTATTATATCTAAAAGGAAATAAAAGATATTCAAAATGGATTTAAAATATTCCATCATCAATGGTCACATGGTTAGATATATACATTTATAATCCATATAGAGTAATTATAGAGAATATGTGACTTATTTTTAATGGTTAAATAAGAATTTATATTGGATGAAAAATTCTCTTAGTACTTATTTTTATAATCAAGACACCTTCTTGAAGAACTTGAAAATTTTAAAATAAAGAGTGGACAAGAAAACTCTACATCGAATATTTTAAGGAGGTGACTCTAGTTTTTAATTTTTATGAAGATGATATTATATTTAATGTAAATTAATAACCCGATTTTGAATAATTTTCTTCATATATTAAGAGGTTATTTAAAATGTCTATGCTTGGTGAGATGAGATATTTTTTGGGTTTTCAAATCATTCAAGTGGAATATCGCAATTTTCTTCCACAAAAGAAGTATCCTTGGGAGATTCAAATAAGGTTTGTCGTGTAGGATTCAAATATATTTTTCAGCCTAATTTTAGTGGGAGTCATGTTGTCCAAGGATTGGAAAGGAAAGGAAGTGGATCTAAGGTAATTCCAGAAGCTGACTTAATGTCTTTTGTACATTACATCATCATTAACCGATATAATTTATGATATTACCCTTCTCTCTATGTATCAAAGTGCACCAATGGAGTCCCATTATAGTTCTTTAAAAACAATTCATAGGTATATCGAATGTACAATGGGTTTTAGTATTAAATATGATAGTAAAGTGATACTTTTTGTTTTTGTTACACATATAGAGATTGGGTAGGTTGTGATGATGATAATAAGTCTACATTTTATGGAGTTTTATTCCTTGAAAAAAGTGTTTTTATTGTCACATAAAGAAGTAAAATTATGTAATTGTGAACATTGATAAAGAAGAGTATTTGGATACGACTCAAGTTATAACCAAATTTATATGTATGAAGACACAATTGGAATATCTCAGGTAAAATTTTAGTTTTCACTACTTATTGGTTGTGATAATCTATGTTTTATGAATATTCCAAGAAATAATGTTCAAAATTAAATATTAAAGAACACTAATAATAAATATTACTTCATTACAGATATTGTGGAAAATAACTTGTTGCATCTGGATTTTTTTATTATAAAGGAACACGTGGTAAATATTTTAACTTGTTGATGGTTGTTTTTCATATTTTTTGGTTTATTATGGGAGTTCAACCAAATTTATCTAAATTCTATGGTATTTTCAATAGTACCCGCTAAAATAATTTTCTTTAGATTCTTATTATCAAAGTGTGAGAAAAAAGTTTTAAAAAATAAATTAGTTTATTCCTTTTAATATTTCAAATTGTATTTACAAAGGGGTGAATTTTTTTTAAATGAGTGAATTTGTATATGTTTTAAAACTGGGGATATAAATTTTATTTATAGGGATTATGTGTTTACATAGATTTATTTTAAGGAGAAGCTATGAATTTAACATTTTTAATGTGTGAAATATTCTAACAGTTTATCAAATTACCTGAAGGAAATTTAGTATTATAGATTCCAGGGTTAGATTTGTCAAGTTGAGGGATGATTTGATGTGGTGATGAAGTTTTCATTAGAGAAGAAGTGATCAATTATTCAATCAATTTTTAGGTGTCATGATTTTATAATGTTGAATAAGGATAAATATGTTTGACGGGGTATGAATGTAAATCCATATATTACGGACAATAAGAAATTATTATACAATGTTCTTGTTTCTTACACCTAGGTTTCCCAAAAAGGATTAGAAATATTTATTGATGATTCATTTATAATAGGTTCGAGTTGGAATTTGATTTATGTTGTTTGGTTGAAAATAAAAACAAATGTAGAGATTGTTAATCCCAATAGCCTTTTCAAGATTTTGAGTATTTGAGAGAGTATTTGGATATGAATATTCCTTTAGAATATATAAATTATCTAGAGAAGTAGTATTGAAGATGTTTTGGAAGTTTATTTTTTTATTTTGTTAGATTTTACTTTTAACACATATATAATATTAAAAAACACATAAAACAAGGGATAACATTTATAGTGATGTTTTCGTGGAGGTTTTCTATAATTCTTATGGTATATGAATGAAATATAAATTTTTTATTTATTTGATAAATATTAATAAATATAGACCTATATAATCATGTTTTTAAGAATTGTGTAAGGACTATTCCGAGTTTTTGATCTAAGAAAATTGAATTTTTTTATCTTCATTAGAATTATTCATTTTTTGTGTAAGGATAATTTCTATATATGTAATAATAATGTACACCATGTAAGGATAAATCTACTTCAACATAAGGATGTTTGTTTTCATAAGAATATTTTTTGACTCCGTAAAGATGATTCATACTTGTATAGATATAATCTTTATTCCGTATAAGAATCATATATATATACATTTTCTATGTAATGGTGATTTCTAAAATACATAAGGATCAAACCTTGGTGAAACATTTAGAATTCATTAGAATGAAAATCATAAGTTCCAAGATGTTTTTTCAAAAGAAAATACTTATTTGAGATGATTATAAAGTGGTATGATCGTATATAAAACATCAAAAAATAGTATTTTGAACTAATAAAATATATAATATGTTTTACACGATGAATATGGTAGTTTTTTAATAGTATAAGAATTAGTTACTACTATAGTTTCTAGGTTACGCTGGAACCAATGTCGTGACTCCAAAATGACTAGCAGAAGATTTTTGAAAAGATGAATAAGAAGTTGGAAGAATGAGAGGATGTTGATAAAAAATTGAAGGAATTTTTTTTCTTCTGATCTTCAATTTCAATTTCAATTTCATAAAAATTTCTATGATACTAGAAGGAAGATATGTTTTTCAATGATGTAAAAAATAAAATATATCTTGAAAGGGTGAGAAAAAAATAAGAACGTGTTATTGTGTAAAAAATTAAAAAAATTATTCTTCGAAATATAAAGTAGTGTTTTAGAGTGCTGTGTTTTATAATACATTCTTGAATAAGTATCTTCAGATAATGAAAGTGAATATGAAGGAGTGACAACATTGTTGAAACATAAAGGCTATATCATTGGGACAAAGACACTTTTATTATTAAAACCATTTCATATTATTGAATATTTTTGGGAAGCACTCAAAAAAATTTAGAAAATTATTAACTTAAGTACAACGATATTATCTTATTATTTGTTACTACATTTTGATACTAGTGATTCATATTGTCTTGGTGAAATTTTGATCATGCTAAGGATTACCCTTTAATTTTGAATAGTGAAAATGTAATACATTTTTCCCTTTTATATGTGTAATTGGATCTATTGAATGTAAAAAATATTTACATTTTAATTAATGGTAATGTTTTTTAAGAGAAGAAACATAAATTGGAATTGCAGCACCCCTAGTGTTTCTCACTAGTCTTGTGAATCTTTTCAAGAATGATTTACCATGATGAATCTACAGAAATTATAATTTATCATACTTATTCTCTCATATGCAGGGTAATAAATTATCCCCATAGATTATAATCCAACACTCAAGTAGGTTGGATACAATAAATAATATACCACTTGTATCTTCCCAAATTTGTTCTTTGGATTCTCTTTCAAAAGAATGGATTCTATAATTTTCTCTTTTGACACTAAAATATTTATTTATATATACTTTATTTACAAAACAAATATATATGGCACTTAATTTAGTTGAACTATTTTGAATTACACCTATTCTTTTTTTTCCATTCTTGTAACTCTTCCTTGTAATAGAATTCCCCTACCATCTACATTATTTGAATTTTCAGTAGATTCTTTGATATCATTCCACTATATTTCCACATTAAGAATTAGATTCTAAACATCTAAAAACACATATTTATTCTTACCACTTGAGTTACTCACTGAGGAAATCATCACAAACCATCATTCCAAGAGTGATAAAACAAATAAAAGAACCCACTATAGATCTATGAAATTAACCTTTACTGATTACAACTAACTTTGGGTCTTGTTAAAGTCATTAACATGATTGTATGAAAGATTACATTTTGATATTATCATGTCTAATAGCCTCCACAATAGAAATAATTTGTTCATTGTAATTGGCATCTCATACATATCAGTTTGATTTTTCATAGGCTCTAAAAATGATATCAATTCACTGATGTTATAGGCCATGTTCAGGTATAATAACATCCAAATCCACACCTATTCTTTCTCATCAAGCCTTTAATATTCAATATTATTCATAACTTTCATTTTTAGGCAGTTAATAGTAAGTAAATATCCTTTTACAATATCCAATCGTTTATATGTATCTTCTAGAATAAAAAATATCCCTCATTAAACCTATCCACCAAGACCTTACAATCATCCAACTCTATCCATATATAATTAATGATTTCCCATTAAATATGAAACAGTTAAAAATCATGGTAGGAAATTCTAATCAAAATTATACTACAAGGTGGAGAGAAGAACGATGACATTCAACCAATCTTCAAAACACCTTGAAAATGGTTTTGCTGAAATAAAACACTATAATGATCCATGATACTACTTATTGGGTTAAAAACATCTTGGTCTGAAGTTATCTTCCAGAACAAAAATAGGAAAAAAGATGTATCAGAACTTACTAAATCAGAAATAAGCCCATGTACACAATTTATCTATAACTGAAAAGACAATTCACCCCATGCAATCACTAAAACGTACATTTACAAACTAGACAAGAACATCTGGATGAAAAATTAAAGAAATAAATAAATTAAAGAATGAAACAACTTTAAATTGTTTTAGACTAAGTCCTAATCCATGTGGGGACATTGAAAATAGTTTTATTAAATGAAGTATAATATGATTATAATATTGAATAATCCATCACACATAGAGAAAATAACCCCACCGTAAAACTTATAGTTGAGACCAACGTAAATAGTTGGTTCCACTACCTTATACATTTCATAGATAGAACACATATTAGATAATATCTTCATGGGAACCCCTCTACCAGGTCAATGTAATTCACTAACTTAACATCTCATTCTTATTAATAGTTCACACTTTTGAAAACTCTATGAGTTCTACACACATAGGATTATAAATAAATGTTATATGAACCTGATGAATACTAATAATACCTTATTTTACATCATAGTTGACTCTAACACAGTTCCTTTTCATCTTTCAAATTCATCCTCTTAGTATCATCATTGTACCATTTGATTTCATTTTTTCAAGTCTTTCTACTTCTTGGATTGTAGACTTCATCGCTACACTCCACCATTACCATCATATTTTTTATATTAGAGTTTGAGATTCAATCCATTTGAATTATTCAATATTTGGTCAGAAAATTACAGTCCCATGAATGCACATTAAAATAACTTTATTAGGTAGTCGATAAATAATAAATGTCAACCATCCTCCATTTTTGAGTTCATTGGTGGAGGAAATATCATGAGTGTAACATTTTGATATTAATATCATTACACAAAGTACTGGATTTCAAGGTATAAGTTGTAACACAACCTCAACCACTAACAGAAACTATATGATGGAAGAGAGTTTGAAAGAAAACAAATGTGATGAAAACAATAATTAAGAAGTATCACATTGGATGTCATTTTATCTACATTATTTGAGTGTCAAAACATGGGGAATAAATATTTCAATATAAAAAGTATGCATTAGAGTGGAAGTTTTATTTGTGATAAATATAAGATAAAACATTTGGATGTTAGAGGATATCAAAGTTAGATTCCCCATAAACTTGTGTCCACCCATGTCTATCACATGATCATTCTCCATAGATGTAAAATATACATATATAGATATTATTGATATTATTTGAACTTTCCATGACATTATCATGGATCGTTTTCAAAATGAAATAATAAATTTCTTCAAAAAAAGGGCATCATACAATAAACCTTGGATGTAAAGTAAAAAAGGTGATTATAAAAGTGTATAGTGATTGAGATGAGTCATATAAATATTTACCTCAAGTGATGATATTGTTCTCATAAAACAATAAATAACCTATCATCTACACACTACACATTATGTATCCAAAATAATTGGTTTCATCATTTAGAGATAATGTTATGTAGGATTTTTTGATCATATATCCCATGAATTACATTATTTATATATTGCCTATAGTTTATTCAGTTTAGTGGATATTTTATTTATAGAGGTATGAAAGCATGCTTCTCATTATTCTTATATAATATGGGAATCATGATCCTATCATATTTTTTTCTCCATTGTATTGAAAAAAAATTCAAAATTGTTTAGTTGGTTATTGTAATATATAAGCACTCATGTTATGCAAATCCAAGGAGTAGACTTCAAGTCACCTCTTCATCAGGTCATTATTTGGCTCATTATTTCTGAGGCGCTATCATTGTGAAAACCTAATACTTATTACAGATATTTTATTGGATATATTTTTAATAATTCATGTAAGAAGTTTTAGGATTATATAATAAATAATTTGATTTATGAGTTGGATATCTGACCATCCATGTGTTCATATGTTTACAAAATTGAGTTACACTCTCAGGTTGATTGATCAACTGTAATGATTTTTTTCTGCATACTAACATCAAAAGATGAATTTCAATGATTGTACTAAATGAATTCAAATAGAAAATAAATATGTTCATGACTATATGATATAGTTTACAAAGTATAAAATATATAAATCAAATGATAATGGAAGTAGATATTGATACATGCCCACTAATATGATGGAGCATGTCAATAGGGTCGTAAAGGATATTTGTAAAATTCTAATCAAAGTATTAGTTCAAGGAAACCTATATCACTATGTGATGTATATAGTTAAATAATATGTGTAAGATCTTAAGGGGATACAACATAGGTTGTGGTTTGGTCAAATATTCTAGCAATACATTTACATAATATTACAAGATGCATTATCATTCCCTATATGAAGATTTAACCCAGAAGAGTGAAATATAAGGTAAATATGTTTCATGAAAACCTCATAAGAATTATTCACTTAGAATTAAGGGTGTTACTAAAAAAAATAATATAAAATTTGTGAAAATTCTAAGCACTAAGGTCTCCAAATGCCCGTGTCAGTACAACATGGGAATTGATTAGTTTTTTCTAACAACCATATATAGATCCAGTTTACCACGTCAGCATCATGGTTACTATTACAGTGTACTATAGATACCCATAAGAAAGTTGTGATATTTTACCCATCTATGTTTAGATACCATTACATTCCACAACATATGTAGGGTGAAAACATGGTGAAAGTCAAAGTGCACTTGAATGAGAAACACGATAGATTTAACTCGAGAGTAGGGGTGAGACTATGTTGCATTATTTTTCCTAGGGAATTTTACAATCATAAAAAACATCATGATGTAGTATTAATAAGTTCATGATCAAGGTAAAATTGAATTTTTTATATGTATTGTATATTTTTTATGTAAACATATTGTTATTATTTCGTATTTTCTTTAGTTTTTACATATGAATGAATATCAACATTTCATACTTTTAAATTACAATATCATAAATAGATAAATGTATATAATTATAAATTATACCCCACTCCTTCATAATTTATAACATCATAAAAATTATATTAATAAAATTAAATAGTAACATTGATATCATATGTAGATATAGAGTATGCTCCATTGATAATGACATAGTATACCCATGTTTATTATGAGTTTATAGTGGTTCATGTCCTTAAAATTCGATGAGTGTGGAGAACCCAAAAATTCCATCACATTATAACTCCTTCCATGATAATTACTCATCTTAGATATGCAGAATTATATGGTATAGCCACTTGTTATTTCACATTTATGAACTAACACTTATCAAGAGGTTGACCCTTGAGGCATTTTTTTAATACACATGGGGGAGATATTTCCATCACATTTAAGGATGTTTCATTTATGTTAGGACTCCCTATTTAGGTTGTCTACATGTTTGGATACATATTTTGTTATTTGATTTTTCATGTTGAGAAATCACTAGGTTCATTGATTCCAGAAGTCAATATGGTCATCGTTGATATTCAAAAACATATGATTTAGATCAATGTGTATTTCAATCAATTGGTTGATGATGTTGATGATGATAATATACTATAATAAACACATTCTAATATTTTATAACTTATCAAAGGTGAATTATATTTTAATTAATCTATGATTTTCTCCCAACCTAGGTACTTACACTTACTTGAGGGCCTCAATCAAAAAAGGAGATATTGTTTGGGCCTAGATTGTTTATCATACATGCATAGAACATAGTTTATGGAATTTCACAATGATCATAGAAATATTTTATATAATTTTATACTAATAAAGATGTAGGTATGCGATCACGCACCTCACCTAGCTTCTCATGTTCTCATGATGTTTCCAATGTATATGTTGTATGATTTTCCACATGTATAATTCCATGTTCATATAGGCATTTTCCAGAATTCATTTATTGAAATTTTTACTAATAATATAACATTATAATAAATTACATTATAGGTGTATTTAGACCCATCATTATGACTATAATACTAGGAATGATGTATATAGTTACAGACTTATCCTTGATAGTCTTTGACCTAATTATGTATGTAATTTTTATCTTTTATTTCAAACATTAATTAGTGAAAAAAATTATATCTTTTATAATTTTTTAATGAAAATATTTTTTTCAGGTTTTATGGATTCCATATCTTCGGTTTATTT
Source organism: Viscum album (assembly GCA_963277665.1). NCBI lineage: Eukaryota > Viridiplantae > Streptophyta > Magnoliopsida > Santalales > Viscaceae > Viscum > Viscum album. The sequence goes on from OY728157.1 coordinate 1,784,792,821, forward strand.
TTTTCCCATATATTTCATGATCATAATCCATGTCAATATATGTGTCGTACCTCTATCCATTATCATATCATTGAGTGGTGCCATATGGACCATGTTTTAAGGTCGGTCGGGTCCATGTAGACTATTTATTATCTACTTAAAAATTATCCACCACTTTCTTCTCTAATGTTTTTCAAGAAGTGTGATATTTACTTGAGGTGATTCCATGTAGCACACAACGAGATAAGATACATGGATGAGGAGTCCCATTTTCAAGGGGATTTGATGATGCAGAAAAATTTATTTGATCAATTGGAATATGAATCATGATATTGAATATATTAATTTTTATATATTACATGACATGGTATATTCTTTCATGCCTTTGTAATAACTATTGTTAATAATAATTTACTCTTCCTTTTTAATTGTGATTAATTGTATTTTTTTATTTATAATATGTTCACACATATCACTACTACAAAATGGGGCAAGGGAAGCGCGACACATTTATCAGCGCTTTTTAAATGTGCTTATAAAGGGGGTCTTTATGAGCGCTAAAAAAAGAGTTGATAAAGACCCCCCTTTATAAGCGCTAGTAAAAAAGCGCTGATAAAGGGGGGTATTTATCAGCGCTTTTTTTATCGCTGATAAAGACCAACATTTATCAGTGCTTTTACAGAAGCGCTGATAAAGGGGGGGGGGAGTCTTTATCAACACTTTTATATAAGCAATAATAAAGACCCCCCCCTTTATCAGCGCTTCTGTAAAAGCCCTGATAAAGGGTAAAGTTAAAAAAAATTAAAAACATTTATTAATATATAAAGCTATAAATCTATTTATATTAATATAAAAATAATATTTATTTTTTAAATATGTTTTAGAAATAATGAATGGAAATCAAATATGAATTTATAGGATATTTAGTAAAATAGGCTTATAAAATAATTTAAAAAATATGTTTAATTAATGTTTATGTAATTTTTATCCACCAATAGTCATATAATAACACTTTGAGTATAAAAAAATAAAAAAATAAATAAAATATCAAAAATATGTTGAAAACACAACTCAAACTTCAAACGGTCATAACTTTTGATCCGGGACTCTGTTTGAGCACTACAGCATATCAAATCAAATCCTACGACGAGATCTACAGCCCTATGGACTGATGGAGTCCTTCCAATGTTTTTTAGTCTAAAAAATACCTAGAAGGACTCGAAAACTTAGTTTTTAGTTGGGGTACCCCGATTTTTTACCATTCAAACATCTATAAATTCTGATACCGATGTCTGATAAATGTGTACTATATATCATATCGAAGATCGTTTCATTTTATTTGATTTGACTGACTGTGGAGCTGAAACAGACTCATGGATTAGAAGTTATGGTTGTTTTAACATTCAAATGCCTCTAACTTCTGATCCGGATGTCCGTTTTTCTTGTACCACATATCATATCAAAGATCGTTTCATGTTTGTCGATTTGACTGGTTTTAGAGTTGAAACAAACTTTTGGATTAGAATTTATTGCTGTTTTAACATTCTTGATGATTTTTCGCATCCACATTTCTATGTATTCATTCATAACTATATATATATATATATCTGTTTGTGTGTGTTGTATATATGTATGTCTGTATTTATTTATTTATAAACACACGTAAAAACACATATTCTATAAATGTATTTGAAATTAATCTTATAAATATATATATTAATATACAAATAAATATACGGATAAAAAATTATAACTATATCTATATATATATATTTATTAATATAAAAATATATAAAAATATATATTAATATAACTAAATAAATTTATATTAATATGGATCTGTATTAATATACAAATACATATAACTATATATATATATAACTTGATATATCATTAAAGAGAGAACAAAAAAATGGATAAGTGGTAAAGTTGCAGCGCGCAAGGGGGGAGGTCCTGTGTTCGAATTCCAGTGGCAGCAGGGTCACGCAGGTGCAACGAAGCAGGGTGCAACATGTGGGTTGAGGGGGGCGCAGGCGCAGCGAAGCGGGGTGCAGCGTTCGAACAACCCATGAATTATATATATATATATTTTCAATTTTTTGACATTTATCAGCACTATTTTTATAGCGCTGATAAAGGACCCCTTTTATCAGTGCTGTTTTTAGCACTGATAAAAGTACCCTTTATCAGCGCTGATAAAAGGGACCCTCCTTTATTAGTGCCGCGCTTTACAGCGCTCATAAAAGTGCTGATAAAGGGGTTATTTTAGCGCTGATAAAAGCGACTTTTGTAGTAGTATCTGATATACATATTAAATCCTAAAGATGGATTTTTAATTGACCATATAGTTTTTCAATAATCATCAATGGATCCATCACATCCCATTGATGATATATATCATATCATTTTTGTTGATATTCCATAAGAGGAGAATGTAGATCAGGATCATCCTGCTCATACCTCTACTACTATTGTGTACTAGCCACGATAGTGACATAGAAGTTATAGAATTCCATATAATGTGCTACCATTTCAACCTATCATGGTTTTAGTTTCATCAATGCCTACATAGAATATAGTAACAAGGTCTTAGTATGATTCTATTGGATATTCTAATATACCCTTAGTTTCTATCTCAATAATTATAATCTCATTTATGGAGTATACTAATTAAAATTTCATTGAATCTTTATTTCACTCTACTAAACCTGTTAGTTAGATTCCCTTATAACCATAATCATTTTTTCTATGTGAGAAATGTTTATGGAAAACATTCATCTTCCTTAGATAGAGAACAATGTACTTTCCTGCAACCATCATCTTTCATCATGGGAGAAGGTTCGGGACATGAGAATATAGATCCCCCACCGGTGACACAAGAGGAATTAGAAGACAATTATGGGAATTCAAATATAGTAAAAAAAGATCCAGGCTTTTTTACATAATTAATTGACCCCAAACAAACATAATAGATATTGGTTCATTATTCATGCAGTCAAATACAACATTGAGCAGCCTACAAGGCATCGATACAGATATCTGTGTTGATTTTTCATTAGTCGTGTAATTAAAACGCATATATGTATGTAATTTATTTTTCATATTTTTATTTTTGAAATAAAATAAATATTAAAATTTACTCCATACTAAAGATGTTTATTTATTCTAAAAATTTTATATCACCTTCATTTTTAAATTTTATATGTTGGAACATATGTTATTTAAGAAGAGAATAGAGAACCAAATGAGGAGTTTGTTAATAAAATACCAAAATTGGTTTTATTTATTCTCAATAGAATATATTGGATGAAATATGACTATATAGGATTTATAGATAAATTTGATTCTTTTTTTTGGTTCCATGGAAATGTTTTTATGGAGAATTAAAATAAGGCATCATGATTTTATAGCTCGATATGCTATATTTTTATGTATTTTTTATTGTTAATGAGATAAATATTACACCAGTAATAATATTTACCCTATCATGATAAATTTGATGAATGATTATTTGATGTATTGTTTCTAATTATGGAATGAGGTTCACATCACAATTTGTTGTTGAAATAATGATGAAGTTTTTTATGAAGATAAATAATGACACAATCATTGTGTGTTATGCTATTATATCTGGAGAGATGTGAAAAGTGTACATGTATATGTATTGTACCTTGATACTCACACAATAATGCGAGGCTAAAATAATGGTGGTTCCATTATAATTTTTAATCATTCAATAATGTGACCTTTTGTTTAGTGAAAATGTATTTTTTATGATTTAAGTGTTTGACGTTGTGAATTGTGACTCAGAAGATATTACACAATTAAAGGTTATAATATAGTGAAGAATTAAAGATGTCAATGTAACATTATTTGTTATATAAAAATATTTATCAATCATAAATATCTTAGATATTGGGCCCATGGGTTTTAGAGTTTAAATTCATATCAATCCATGATTTTCAGCTAGATCCTATAATCAATGGTAATTAAACTTCAATGGTTATCATTATCCCATTATTTGGTATGTAGTAGAATAATTTAAAAATATGTTTTTTTAAATATGGAAATATTTTCATTGATATTTAGGGATTTAATTCATTCATAGATTATGGTTTTCAATTCCTATTATCTTATGACATGTATCACAAAACAAATTAAGAATTTGGGGATAATGAAAGAAAAGGTTAAGAGAATAAATTTGGTGGATTAAGAAGCACACATCTTGCTTGAGAGAAAATTGAACTTTATATAATTGATGAATCTATAATAATATATTGGAGAGATACAATGAAATTGGTATATTTGATCAATGGATTAAAGATAATGGGAAACTCCCTCAATCAATTTTTTTGAATCTTCTAATACTTTATGAGAATCCAAGGTGTTAACTATTCTTGTGACTTTATCTTCATGTAGTTAGTAAATAAGAAGAAAGATGGGTGAACCTTGGAATTAGTAGTTAATCGATCCTAAATTCTATAATCACATCAATGAGTTAGTTATTTTTTCTATATTGAAACATCATTGGTGTATTCTCCTTATTCATTGACCATTGTGGGGAACTAAATGAAATCATTTTTATGCCCTTTACATTATATAATTGGATTATATTTTCTATTTGGTTTGAATTGATATATTCATGTGTACTTGGTAACATTATGACAAGATCCTTTTCATAAAAAAAAATTGGACACCATAATTCACCCCCATGTAGGATGTTTGGGATGCTATTATTGAAAACAAATGGTATTAGAGTAAGGTTATTCATGGTTAAAATGTCCCAAGTTGATCTTTTACTTGGATAACATTGTGAACACAAAAGGAGTTCCTCTATTTGATGAATAGAAATACTATATTTATAATTATCACATGAGATGTAATGTATGGTCTTTAGGAATTAATATCTTCCTCATGTAATTCATGGAATATGAGTATATGATTATATAGAGTTTCTAATCAATGTATCTAATAATAAATTTCTCAATGATGTTATAATGGAAAAAATTCCTTGTCTTGAGATTTATCAAATCCAATATACATGAAAATGATTAGTTTCATTTATTTTAAATATATATAGGAAATGTTATCCAACATATATGATAGGGAATAAAAAGTGAAGGACGTTGAGTCTCAAGTGTTACATAAAAATTTCAATGACATAAAGATGTTTCCTAATTAAAACATTAATGGGTTTTCAATTGCATAATTGTCATTATTAGATCCATTAATATAATTTTATATAAGATATATTATATATATTATTGAAAATATCATAAGGATATTACCAACCTTGTAAAATCCAAATTTATTGGTTCTCAAAGAAAGAAAATTTCAAATCCTTCACGTGATGCTTTGTAAATTAGTTTGGTTTCTAATGAGATGTCTGTAAATTTGAATGGGATAATGATTTATTTATCTAGGGAAACATTATAAACAAGGTGAAAAATTATATTAACCAAGGTGAAGATAAATATAATGATTTGAGTTCTGTATTATTATCACTCATGTATAGTAGTTTCAAATGGCGTAAAGTTAGATTCAAGGGAAATAAACCATTACCTTTTTAATATGTGAAAAGGTTGGTAATTTTCAAATAAGTTGGAAATAAATATAGATTGATGATTATAATGATTTTTTATAACTAAATAAATAGCCAAAGGATGTATCCCCTTATAGTAAACATCAACTCATGATGTTATTTGAAAAATATGTTTCAATGAAAAAAATCAGATTTAAAAGAGGAATACAATGATGATATTTGACTTGAAGAAGGTGAAGTTTAGTTTAAATCACATTTAAAGGAGTCTATTTTGGTAATGTCATGAAAATAAAAATATAGAAATGAAGAGGATTATCAATAAAATGGGTTGAAAATATTAAATTGGAATTTGATGGCTCTTTAATGGTTTTAGATAAAAAATAATAAAGAATAGAACGATTAGTTGGTTGTTAAAGAAGTTATCACGATATATTGACCAATTAAGGCTAGAAACTTTTGATAAAATAAGATATTGGAATACCAAAGCACTATAGAATAAAATTCGTTAGAATTATGAGATTTCAAGATAAAAAAAGTACATGAAAATGTAATAAAGTACCTTACAACTTGTTTTGAGGAGTGAGGAAAGAATATTAATATAACACCCCAAACATTTAATGGTATGTTTCTCTTAAATAAATTATATTAATTATATACAATATATTTCATAAATAAATGATATTATTTTAAACAACACTGTATTATTTATGATATAGTCATAACCTATCCATTAAACATAAATTTCCACTTCTGTGGTTTGAATTTTGAAAAACGGACATGCATTGTTGCGATCAGGGTGATATTTAGAGTCTGATAGAATCAAAATAATTTTAGGTTTATAACAAATTACCCTTATTAATATTAACTTACCCTTATAAGTAGTAACTTACCCTTATTAATAGTAATATGACCATTATGAATGGTATCCTTACCCATGAAATTATAAATAAATTTAGCCACCTTAAAATGAAGATGAATATTTAAGTGTTTCCATTTTTTGATTAAATAATGATTTCAATTAGAAATTAAATTTGTCATATTTAGAATATTGTTTTTGAAAAATAGAGTTCATATTTTGATTCTACACATCAGAAAATATTTAGGGTGAATTTTTTGGATTTTTCTAAAATATTTGATTTTTTTGTTAATAGTAAAATACATTAATTTAACTTATAATTAGAATATAATTTAAATTCACTATTCCTAGATTCAAGAGTTATGTAAGAACCAAAATATGGAACTCATATGAAATTATTTCTATTATAGTTCATGGGATCTTCACTATTTCTTTTCTTGAGGAGAAATAATAAATTAATGAATATAATATCACGAAAACCCTCCTCCCTCCAATATATAAACCACCCCTCACCCCCACTTACTACCACACCAATCAAGCTTCAATAAATACCTAAATTGTGCTCTAATATCTATATAAGCTCCTCCTCCACGTCCAGGACCTTATGGTATCACCAAAAGTCCAAAAACAAAGGCCTTAAGATGATTTCTCAAGGAGGATTACTCAAGAGGTGAAGCTCTCTTCCCTTTTCTTTCAAATTCTTTTAGAAGGTCCATTTTTTTGTTTCTCTCTCCTCACCTCCCCATACACAAATGCTATGATAATTAGAGTAATTTAAGAGGAATGTAATTTTATTATGCCAATGGAATATTTCATCATCATATCTCTTTTCCCCCACCTTTTACACTAATAATGAAAATACCTTCCTAGATTTGTTAATTTATCACATTCAAGGACGATGAGTTTTCAATTTCTATTACTACCTTAAAGACTTGTCATGAAACCTTTTAAATGACTGAACCTGATAATAATATATGTATTTTAACTTATGAAATGTTCTGGAATACTTAAAAACTCATAATATAAAATAATAATACAAAATAAGTTTATTATGAACAAAACCACTAAGTTAATCCAAGCGTTTTTAATTACCTTTTAACTAATGAGTCGTCCTCATCGTATAAAAAAATTCATTATAAGATCATTTATGTGTTTTTATTTTCACTAATAATATCTATTAAAAACCCTTTATGTTTAACCATATTTCAAACTAACATCCATTCATGAATACAAGTAAACTCATCATGATAACCAAGGAAGAAAATGCTTCCAAAACAATAAAATTTATCCACTTAAACCCATCAAAAAGGGAATTAATGTACCTAATAAGGTTATAATAAATAATTTACATGGTTATTAGGTTCTGGAATTATTAATTAATGATGATAAATTTTATTATTCAGGTCATTAAGATCAATTTAGAAGACCTTTGGGCACATGGTAAGGGATCCCCTCTCTCACTTTTATTCAAGAATTCCCCCTATGATGTGTCCTTTTATTTTTAATTCCTAATGATGGGGTATGTTTTTCACCTCCCCCATACCGACCTTATGATATATAAATGATTGCATACCCCTTTACCACTCATTAATCCCTCACAAGAACACCTGTTACCATGTCAAAATGTTGTAAGGGGTTTCTTATCTCACTTTTAATTCCATGAGATTTCCATTGTTCCCCACTTATTTCTTGCATGAAGTGTATTGTGTTCTACCATTTGATATCTATTATAACAATTATCTTTATATTCATGGTATTATGTAATTAATTTGGTGGTTATTAATTTTTGGTCATACAACTCGATTGATTCCAACATGGTAAATGATTGGGTCTCAATTTCCATTTCATTGTCCTTTATTTTGTATTGTTCACCTAATCATTATTATGTGATGTACCTACTACCCCTTTGAGATCAATTTTAATTTGAAATTGTAAATATATTATATATCCATATTATGGATTTGTGGATATTATTTTTTTATGTCTTATTCCATTTTACATACGGTGTTTATTTGGGATGTGGTTTTAACTATGAAAATATTGATGAATATGTATCTTCTACTCTATAAAGACATTGAGAAGGCATGTTGTACATGTATTAAATATAGTTATAATGAATTATTTGGAATTTCAGTGATATGAAGTTACCACTATATCCCCTTGATGCATCGACAGGTCTCATGAGACAAATCAGTTGGCGAAAAACCCTTCGAGTTTGTTTCCAAAAATCAGATAGGTTTCTACCCACATAAAAAAATATTTCGACAGTATAGTGGTATCATATTCTAGATACATGAAATAAAATTAATAATAACTCTCTTTGTTCATTTTTAGTTATTAATATCCATGAGGTTTTCACTATGACAAATTCTATGGATATAGTTTCTTTCTCAGTTTATTAATGGCGTGTGTTTTTCATTTATCTTCCACACCATATTGACTATTACAATTTTTTTTTATGATTTAGTTATTATTGATTCATGATTACACTATTTGTAACCCCTATTGAGTATTTTATCTCACCCCTTTAATTTTGTACCTTCAATAGGTTATGAAAGGGAGACTGTTTATTGAGTTCTCATGTATGCAGTTTATTATTTTTTGTTATTTATTTTATTTTTTCACCTTCCCAATGTAATTTGAGTTACATGTATGTATCTAGTTTCTTCAAGACTATTAAATTAAATTTTCCTTCATGATTTTACTCCTTTTAATCTTTACAATTTAATAAGTAATGCCTCGGGTCCGAGCTTCTGGGTTTAGGGTGTTACATTTGGTATCACATGAAGTTTAGTATCAAACATAGAAACTTGGTTTAGAAAAAATAGATTAGGGAAAAACCCTTAAGACAGTCTTTGAGAATAAACATACAAGAACATCTTGATGTTTTGGTAAGGAATAGATTATGTGAATCAATCTAGAAAATGCATCCTGGTCTTGACACTACAAGTGGACATCATTCTTGAACAGATGTACCTAGGAGTGAAAAATCCGACAAGGAGTTTTGGGCTTGACCAAAGGTATCCTAGTACACAATAATGGGCCTTATTGCACACCTCGTTTGACACACCCAAGGTATATTCCTAATATAATTAACATTTTATTTACAAACCATTATGAAGGATTAGAAAATAAATATAAAAATGTTTATTATTACAAGATTAGTGGTGCATAAATTTTCATATTATCTTAAGTGTTTTCAAGTTAAAAATTATGAAATATGACCTAATTTAGTGTATTCCATTGTTTAGTGATGGCACCTAATTGAAGAAGGGGAATCAATACCCACGAAAAATGTAGGGATTTTACCACTAATAAAGTCAACACATTCAATGTTTCAGTAGACCAGATCATGAAAATATTGGGAAAAATTAGTCAGGATTTGTCAAATAACCGTGATACACCTTTATTTGATCATTTCATGTGTCAGAAGACCCCATATTTTAGTGGGAATGCTAATATGGTGGTAGTTGAGTAGTGTATTAAGATTCAATGAAAATGAAAAGGTAGTAATGGTAGTGTATTACCTCATGTATGGTGTAGATCAATGGTGGTCCTTGATCTAGAATACCACAGAGGAAGAATAAATAGAAGATATGGAATAGACAAATTTTAAGGGAATATTCTTTGACAAATATTTCCCTCTTGAAAAATGAACTAAAAGGAAGATAAATTTCATAGACTAAAGAAAAGTTATGAAGAAAGTATCGAGGAGTATGAGGATAAATTCACAAGACTATCCAAGTATTCCATAGATTACATACATGATTTAGAAGATAAGATTGATCATTTATTTCAAGGTCTTAAGCCACGTCTTCGAAGGACACTGGATTCTCAAACATTTTCATCATATGATGAAATTTTATTAAGTTCCATCAAAATATAGAAGTAATTTTCTAGATAAATTTTTTTCAAGGGAATCCAAGATAATAAGTGGTACTATAATAACCATGGAAAAGGTGAAGCACCAAATAAGAACAAAGAAATGAGGAAATTCCCATTACGCGAGAACTGTGGAAATAATCATCTTGGGAAATGCTTGAAAGGCATGGGAGTCTTCTATAAGTGTGGAGAAAATGGTCATAGATATAATGAAATCAAGGGTAACAAATAAGTTAATAATGTTCAATGCTATAATTGTAGATATATTGGACACTATGAAAATGAGTTTCCTAAGTGCCAAAGAAAACATGCCTTAGAAATGTACATGAGAGTAAGGGAAAGATTATGCGATTACAACCACAACGGTTGAAGTTCCTAATGATGTGGTGTCAGTTAATTTATTTTTTTCCTCAAACTTATCCAATGAATTATTTGATTCTCGATCATCTCATTCATTTATATATTCCCAGTTTTTCAAGAAAATTAGACATGTCAAATTTGATTTAATAAAGGTGTTGTTAGTCAAAACACTTAGGGGATGTATCATTGCAACAAAGGCATGCCAATCAGTCCCCCTTATCACACATAAACATACTTTAGTTTCTAACCTTATCATTATACCAATTATTGAATTTAGATAATTCTCAAAATTAATTTGCTTTTAAATTATGATGTGAAGATCTATTGCAATAAAAAGGAAGTTACAATTTTTGAAAATGGTTTTGAATCCCTTATCTTTAGAGAAAAAACCTCTCTATATGATTCTTATCTAGATTGACCCCAAGTATCTCTATTGAATTAAATTCTTATAGGGGAAGAGAACCAAATAACCATGGGAGAGGAAAGAAATATTCCAATTTAAGATGTATATATAGTGCAATAATACATTGACGTACTTCCATAGGATTTACTTGGACATCCTCCAAAGCGGGATATTGATTTCTCTATTGATTTATTTCCAGGTGAAAGACCTATATCAAAGACTCCATATATATTGGCCACTGTGGAATTAGTGAAGCTAAAGAAAAAACTATATTAATTTAGTGACAAAGTATTTATTCGACCTATAGCTTCTCCATGGGGAGCCCCAATCCCCCTTTTTAAGAATAAAGATGGATCCATGATGTTATGAATTGATTACAGGGAAATAAATTCTATTATAATAAAGAATAAGTATCCTCTTCCACAAATTGATGATTTATTTGATCAATTACATGAATTGAAATATTTTTCAACTATTGACCTTCGATCTAGATATCATAAGATGTGTGTAAGGAAGGAAGATATTCCAAAGGTAGAATTTCGAACCAGGTATGGGTATCATGAGTTTACTGTGATGCCTTTTTGACTTACTAATGGACCCCTTGTTTTCATGTACATAATGAAAATATTTTTAAAGTAATATCTTGATGACTTTGTTTTGGTATTTATTGCTGATATCCTAGTATAATCAAAAATATATGAAGGCCATGAGAATAACTTGCACATTTATCTAAAAAAACATAGAAGAAATGAATTATATGGGAAGTTTAGCATGTGTAAATTTTGGCTTTAATAATTTACTTTTCTAGGACATATTGTCTCTAAGGATTTTATATTAGATGATCCTCTGAAGAAAATGGAAATCAATGAATGTCTCATGCCAATGAATATAACCAAGGTACACCATTTTATTGGCTTAGTAGGTTACTATCATCATTTCATTCAAATTTTCACCTGATTGGATAACCTTCTAACCAAGCTCACACGTAAAGGGGTTATGTTTGTTTGGATGAAATAATTTTCAGAAAGTGTTGAAGAATTCAAAATAAGATTGGTCAAAGTTCTAGTTTTGAATCTTCCATCTAGAAATGATTGATTTTTGATATACAGTGATGCGTCAATGAATGGACTGGGTTGAGTCCTTATGAAAAATGATAAAGTTATGGCTTATGCATCAAGGCAGTTGAATACTCATGTGAAAAATTACCCAACTCATCCTATTGAATTAGTATCCATAATCATTGCTCTAAAAATATGGAGATATTATCACTATGGTGAAATATGTGAGATATATATGAATTAAAAGAGTTTGAAATACATTTTTACATAAAAGAACACAACATGAGGCAAAGGAGATAGATAAAGTTACTCAAATATTATGATTTTTCAATACAGTACCACCTAGGAAAGGAAATAAGGTGACAGATGCATTAAGTAGGAAATATCATGGACTTCTTACCCAAAAGAGGATTGTGAGAGATCCTATATTCATGGATATACTAATGATGGATATGGGAATTTTTAAGGAAGGGGAAACATATTTCCTATTTCAAATGATTCCTAAACCATATTTACTATAACAGATAAAAGGATCCCAATCTGATGATGAGAATCTGCATAAGAAAATTAATGTTGTTTAGGATGGGAGATTGGAAGACATAATTTATGAGGAAGGAGTTATGAAATTTGTGAATAAGTTATGTGTGCCATCAGTACCTAAGCTAAAATGGAACTATTAAACAATTCTCATTGCTCAAATTTATCTATACACCCTGGTATCACAACGATGTATAGAGATATGAAAGAACATTTTTTGTGGGATAATATGAAGCGATAAATTGCTAACTACATGTCAAGGTGTCTAGTTTTTCATCAAGTGATGGCAGAGAGACGACATCCGAGAGGGGTGATGCAACCTTTTTTTATTCTTATATGGAAGTTGGATGAAATTATGGTAGATTTTTTGCAGGACTAATGAGGAAACCTAGAATGAATGATGAAATATGGGTAATGTTTCATCATCTAAAAAATTCAGCACATTTCCCTGATATAAGAGAGGATTTACCACTTGTGCACTTAGAAATAATTATATTAATGATGTTGTAGGACTTCATGGTGCACCTATATCGATTGTGTCCAATCAAGATCCTCAGTTTACATAAATTTTTTGGAAAAGTCTCCAGAAGGCTTTGGATACTATGCTTCACATGAGTACTGCTTATGACCCCCAAACTGATGGACATTCTGAAAGGACTATTCAAACACTAGAACACATGTTGAGATTATTCTCTCTTGACTATCCAGGTATGTGGGATAAATACTTGACTTTGGTAGATTTTTTCAACAATAATATTTTCCATTCTAGCATTAAAATGGCGCCATATGAAGCATTATATGGTAAGAGGTGTCAAACTCCAACTTTTTGGGATGAAGATGGCGAGAGGAAACTTTTAGACCCAGAACTTATCAAAGAGACAACTACAAAGGAAAAATATAATTCAGACCCATATTAATGCCGACCAATGTAGGAAAAATAGTTATGCTAACAACAAGAGAAAGGATTCGTAATTTTGAGTAGGCAATCATTGATTTATAAATGTATCTTCATGGAAGGGTGTCTTAAGGTTTGGTAATAAAGGGAAACTGAGCCCTAGGTACATCAGACCTTTTGAAATTTTGGAAAGGATTGGAGCTATAGATTACCATTTAGAAATTCCACCAAGCCTCTCCAAAGTTCATAATGTGTTCCGGGTTTCATTGTTATATAAATACATGCCAGACCCAATGAATGTAATCACCTATGATGAAATATAACTGGAACATGATTTTTCAAATATGAAGAGCCTATCGATATTCTTGACACAAGGGAGAAAGTATTGAGAAATTGGAAAACTTATCTAGTCAAGGATCTTTGGAGAAACCATAAAATTGAAGAAGCAATGTGGGAACCTGATAATTCTATGAAGAAGAACCACCCACATATTTTTTAAAGTCTTTACACATGAAAAATTTCAAGGAATAAATTTCTGAATGTGGGAATGATATGACACCCAAAACATTTTATGGTATGTTTCTCTTAAATACATTCTACTCATTAGATAGCACGTATATCATAATGCACTGATATTTTATGAAACAACACTTGGTAATTTACGAGATAGTCATAAACTATCCATTAAAATTAAAATTTCCACTTCTATGGTTTAAATTTTAAAAACCGGACATACACAATTGCGATCAGTGTGATATTTTGGGTCTGATAGAATCAACATAATTTTTAGTGAATAGAAACTTTCCCTAATGAATAGTAACATACCCTTATGAATAGTAACTTAACCTTATGAAAATTAATGTTACCCTTATGAATGGTAACCTTATCCATGAAAGTATAAATAAATTTAGGCACCTTAAAAATGAAGTTGAATATTTTAAGTGTTGGTTTTTTCAATTAAATAAGGATTTTAATTAAAAATTATTTTTCTCATATTTAGAATATTAGTTTTTAAAAATGGAGTTTATTTTTATATTCTACACATCAAAAAATGGTTATGGTGACTTTTTTGGATTTTTCTAAAATATATGAATTTTTTTTGAATAGTAAAATACCATAATTTACTGTATAATTACATTATAATTTAAATGCACTATTCATAGCATAATGAGAGATGTAAGAACCCAAATTTCAAACTCACATGCACTTATAACTATTCTAGTTTATGGAATCCTCATTATTTCTTGTATTGTGGAGAAATAATAAATTAATGAATATAATATTAAAAAAATCCTCCTCCCCTCCACTATATAAACCACCCCTCACCCCCTCTTACTCCCACACCACTCAAGCTTCAATACATGCCTCAATTCTTCTCAAATATCTCCCTAAGATCCTCCCCCGCATCAAAGACCAACTGGTCTCACCAAAAGGACAAAAACAAAGGCCTTAAAGAGATTTCTCAAGGAGAAGTCGTCAAGTGGTGAACCTCTCTTCCCATTTCTTTCAAATTCTTTTACAAGTACCATTCTATTGTTTTTATCACCTCATATCCCCACATCCAAATTATATGAAATTTAAATTACCTTAAATGGAATTTAATTTTATTATGATAATTGAATATTTCATCATCCTATCTTTTCCCCCCACCCTTTACACTAAAAATGAAAATACCATCCGAGAGGTGTTAATTTATAACATTCAAGGATGAATGGTTTTAAATTTCTATTACTATATTCAAGACTAGACATGAAACCTTTTTAATGGTTGAACTAGATCATAATATATGTATTATACCTCATGAATTTTTTTAACCCTTATACACATAATATAAAATAATAAAACAAAAAAAGTTCATTATGCACAAAACCACTAAGTTAATCCAAGCATTTGTAATTAACATTTAACTATTGACTAATCCTCATGGTATATAACCCAAAATAATTATAAGATCATTTATATATTTTTGATTTCACTAATAATATATATTAACAATTTTGGATGTTTGGCCACATTTTAAATGAACTTCCATTCATGAATACAAGTAAACCGATCAGGAAAAAAAAGAAAAGGCTTCCAAAAAAATAAAATTGAGCATCTTAAAGCCATAAAAAGGGCATGAATGAACCTAATAAGGTTATAATAAATCAATTAAATGGTTATGAGGTTATGTAATTATTAATTAATGAAGCTAAATTTGATTATACATGTCATTATTATCTATCGAGAACACCTTTAGGCATAAGGTAAGGGATCCTATCTCTCACTTTTATTCAAGAATTACCCCTATGTTGTGTCCTTTTATTATTAATTCATAATGATGGGGTACGTTTTCTTCACTTCCCCATTACATCCCTTATTAAATATAAATGATTATATACCTATTTAACACTCATTAAGCCCTCACAATAACATTTGTTATCATGCTAAACATATTTCTTCCATGTGGTGTATTCTGTGATTAAATTTGATATATATTATTATGATTCTATTTATATTCATGGTTTTCTTATGATTAATTTTATGGTTACAAATTTTTTGTCTTACGAATCGATTGATTACAATGTAGTAAGGGACTTTGTCTTAATTTCCATTTAATTGTCATTTACTTGGTATTGTGCACCTAATCATTCTTATGTGGCGTAACTAATACCAGTTTGATATCATTTTTCTTTTGAAATTATAAATATATTATATATACATATTATGGAATCATGTATATGATTATTTTCTTAAGCTTTATACCCTTTTATATATGGTGTTTATTTAGAATGTTGTTTTAACTATGAAAATATTGATGAATCTATACCCTCTAATCTAAACAGACACCAAGATGGCATATTTTACTTGTCTTAAATATATGTATAAATAATTATTTGGACATGTAGTAAAGGGAGGGGCCTACTATATCCCATTGATGCATCAACGGGACACATGAGACAAATTAGTTGGCAAAAAACCCTTTGAGTTTGTTTCAAAAAAATTAGACAGGTTTCTACCAATAGACTTAAAGAATATGTACAGTATAGTGGTATCATGTTCCATATACATGATGTACAATTAATAATAATTATTTTTATTCATTTTTAGTTATTACTATCCATGAGTTTATCACTATGACAATTTATATGGATATAGTTTTACTCTCAGTTTATTAATGCCATGTGTTTTTCATTTATTCTCCATTCCATATTGACTATTCCAATTTGTTTATGATTCTGTAATTTTTGATTAATGATTCATCTATTTTTAACCCTTATTGAGAATTTGAGATCACCCCTTTTATTTTTTTACCTTTAATATCTTATGAAGAGGAGACCATTTATTGAGTTCTCGTGGATGTAGTTTATTAGTTTTTGTTATGTATTATATTTTGTTACCTTCACAATGCAATGTGAGTTACATATATGTATCTAGGTTCTTCAAAAATACTAAAATATACTTTTCTTTTTGATTTCATTAATTTAAATCATGCCAATGTAATAAGTAATGCACCATATCAGGGCTTTTGGGGTTGGCGTGTTACATTTAAAAACATAAAGAAGAGGTGGATGCCTTGAGTAAGAGGCTTAAAAATGAATTAAAATATGTATATTCCAAGAAGAAGTTACGATTTATAAAAATACTCAGATGAAGAAGTATAATAGAGAGATAAAAGATGCACAATGATTGTTGATAATATTTAATAGGATAAATGTCCAAAAAATAGGGGTAAAATTTTAATTACATTTTAATGTGAATCGTCTAAGATTTATGAAGTGAGTTCAAAAGAAAAATGAATGGAACATTTTATACATAACTCTAATATATAAAATATTTTTTTAATACCGAAGAGTTATTTGGAGGAAATAAACATGTATATAAAAGTTGAAAAATCATTTCCTCCTATGAAATAATGATTTTCTGGTTACTTAGACACAATATGACCCATTGTTACAAGGTATAGATAAATATAAAATATTTGGTAACTAAAATCCAAAAAATAAATACAAGAATATATCTTTAACCTCAAATAAGATTTTTTTGGATAATGTTTTTACGACTAAAATTATGGGAACAATTCTTATGATTGAAGCTATATAAGAAAATGGAAACATATTGTATAGAGTATTTGTGAGAATGGAGAGGAAATAAAATAACTAAATTCATTTGGGAAATAAATTCTACCCTTTGTAAGAATAGTACAAATACTTTTTTATTATGCTAAAAATAATTATAAGGGACCCAATTATATATCAACTCAATTAAAATTATCTTATAAGGGAAATAATAAGATGGATAAGTTTATCTTTTAGGGAATAATTATTAATTTGATGAATAATAGTAGCACATAAATCCTTGATAGTGTATGTTCATTCCATATTATTGTAAATAATAACTAGTTAAATAATGTGAAGGGTTATATTATTGAAATTACCTATTGTGTAAATGATTTAGATTTAAATATTAATCTTTGGATAGAAATTTATATATATGAATTATAGAATATTAAAGTACTCTATGTGGATATAATTTGACACAACACCTTGATCATAAGTTAACATTGAAATCTGATAATAAAAGTAACATTCAATTTTAAGGGGTCATTTATTAAATAAAATTTCGTATATACATTGATTAAGGTGTTGGGGTTGAAGATTAATCTTTATTTGGTAGATAAAAAATACAATACTTTTTTCTCATTATGGAGGAAGAGAATAGCTTGTGGCACCATTGATAGAGACACATTCCTAAATAAATCATAAAAAATATTTTAAATATATGGGCTATGATTGAAATTTCAAATATGAAGCATGATTGATAGAAGTAATGTATTACTTTCTTTAGAGGGAAGATAGTGAAAAATCCCTATAGGAAAATACAAACAGTCATTAAATTTTCAAAATAATATATATATAGATGTTTGTGGTCTAATGCACTTACAATAAAATTAGGAAAAAGTTATATCATCTTTCTCATATATGATTAAAATATTATGGAATGTTTCATTTTCATAAAATCTGGAAAGTAAGTGATAGAATTCTATAAGAGTTTTAAAAGGTGAGGTGAAAATAAAAGTAAAAGACTAATCAAACACCAATGATAAAATAAAGGAATAGAGTAAACTATAATTGAGGTTGATCTATATTTAAATAAGAATGTGATAAATTATTTTTTTATTGGTTAGAACTACACATCAAATGGACTTATAGAATAGTGAAAAATATATTGAAGACACTAATCATTAAGAGCATTATCTCTGGAAGTTTTTTGAAAGAATTCGTAAATGTAGATATTTATAATAAATAAATATAACTATACTAAGTCATAGATAAAATATAACACCATTTTAGGTGTCGAACATAAAGAAACCTACTATGAAACACATTAATTTTTTTTGGAGAAAATTTTATATTTAAAAAAAGGAAGGAATTAAATGTAAATATTATGATAACATAGATAATGAAGTGTTTCTTGGTTATTAAATCTAGAGAAAATATTAAAAATTATTTAATAACTCACTTGTAAAGATAGTTAAAGAAAATGGTCTCAAGGTGATTGGAGACAGAGATGAAATCATATATGTAAACTCGTATATAGAGAAAATATGTGATGATGTAGGTGGTCTAGATGAAAATTTTGTAGGATCTCACAATTTTTTAAATTATGATGATCTAGTGGATAGATCAGGGGAGGAAATAATTATTGAAGATATTCAACTACTGCCTAAGAGGATAAAAAGATGTGATTAGATTTCGGATTCAAATATCATTAGAGATAATATAGTTATAACATAAAATCATCGAATGAGGAGATCATATCATAATACCCTATTATCAT
Organism: Viscum album; assembly: GCA_963277665.1. Taxonomy (NCBI): domain Eukaryota; kingdom Viridiplantae; phylum Streptophyta; class Magnoliopsida; order Santalales; family Viscaceae; genus Viscum; species Viscum album. The sequence goes on from OY728157.1 coordinate 1,784,812,153, forward strand.
TGGTGGATTCTACATCACTTGAAGAATATATAAATAATAAATCAAGGCTAAATAATAATGAAATAAAATATATACGATTTTCAAGAGGATAATTAATCAAATAATCATTGGAATTAATTGGATGTTGACTAATAAATATAATAAGGATGAAAATGTGATCTAGAATAAATCTAGATTAGTTTGAAAATCCTATGATCAAATTAGAGATATATTTATTGAAGAAATATTTACACTTATTGATTTAATTGAGATAATTCAACTATTATCCATAACTATCATTCAAAGAGTCATCAAAATATATCAAATGTATGTGAAGAATAAATTATTTAATGTAGTGTTTAAAAGGAAATATATATTGATGATGTCATCTATTATAGAAGAAATAAGGAATATATAGGATAATTTCAAAAATTTATGTAATTATATTTTAAGATGTCAATGATTGGAGATAGTGCATACTTTATCAGGTTATAATTCAATAAAAAAGATCATAATTTTATTTATCATGTGAAATACACATGGGATATACTAAAGGATCATGATATAAATGATTTTGGACTTATTTTGAGTCTATTCATTAATTTAATGAAACTAAAGAGTCATTACGAAGGGAAGGCTATATATTTAATATTGTATCAAACTATGATTGGACGTTGATTATATATAAAAATAAAAAACATCAAATATTTTTTATTCAGTGTATTATGTTGTGAGGTTTCAAATAAATCCCAATGATGAACATATCACTACAGTAAAATGAATTACGAGGTTCAACTAAATTAATATTTATTATGTATTAGTTTCTGAAATAGGAAAATACTAAGATTTTTTTTCATATTTAGGTGTAGATTTGGGCAGAGATGTTATGGACATAAAATTTATAATTTTAGGAGAATTCTTTATTAGGAGTAAATTTGTTGGTTAGATTAGCATGAAAAACAAAGAACTTCAGTCTTCAAAATTGAAGTGAGTATATCATAGTAATGAAATATTGTAACAAACTAATTTTGGTGGAGAAATAATCAAAGGATCTAGGAAAAGTGGTTTAAGTTCCAACATTGATCTTGTGTGATAATAAAAGTGCTATTAATCTTATAAATAACCCTGTACGAAACTAATGCATGAAATGTATTGTAATAAGGCCCCAATTTTTTTATGAAAAGGTATAATACATATTATTTAAGGTAGAGCATATTGTAAAAAAACAATAACTAGATAACATATTCATAAAACCATTTAGTACACTATATTTTAAAAAAGATCAGTTGAATCTTGGTGTTCAACCAACACAGAATGCATTATTAGTTTTAGTGTATCCTTTGTACTCATGTGAAGTTAGTTTATAACAAGGATTCTCATGTGTGATAAGTTGTACATGTGAGGTTTATTTTCAAATTAGGAGAATGAATAATTATAGAAGGAATTCTGGCACTGAATTTTAGAATGTGAAATAAAATGTTTGAAAATCTTATTTTAGGGGGAGAAATTTACTCATAGTGGATTTTTTAGAATTAGTGGTGGTTCGGTGTGGCCTCAGTGGTAGTTTTCATGTTATAATATATTTAGGAAAGTAGTTAAAATTATGATGGGGGAATTAGAGAGTAGTTTCACTCTTGGTTGTCTTCGTTGATGGAGCTTCAACCAACTATGTGTTTTAGTGGTCTTTTTTTGTCATTGTTGGTTTCTTTTCTTGGCGTATATGGATCTAGTTGTGATATTATTCAGGTTATTACTTATCCTTTAAAAGTTATTTTATGAAAATAAAAAAAAATGTAGTGATGGGTACTATAAAGTGATGATGATAATGTGAGTTATGGTTATTTTGGGGTTTTTAGATTTAAAGGTTTAAGGTTAGAATATAATTATTTATAGATCACTTTTTTCTACATTGATTATTGATCATGTGGAATTTAAATGATAGCTAGATATTTTATTCCTTGTTTTATTTTCTATTGTGTTTGAGAAAATGAGTTAATGAAAAATTTACTTAGGGGTTCCACAAAATCTGAGAGAGATAATGTTGAAACCTAAGTTATTTAAGAGACAAATGATGGAACAAACAATGTTATTATTGAAATATGACCAAAAGTTATTATGTTTATTATAAAAAGATCAAATTTTAGTTAATGTGACTATGATGATGTTATCGAGAATTTTGGTGAAGGTTTGAGGTTATATGAATATTTTTTTGGAAAATTCCAAACAAAACACTGTGACTTTATTAGACATGTTTTTATATTTATGAAGTATTTTTTATAATTTATGTGATAAATATTTTACCATAAAGATTAATTTTTTATGTTTTGATAATTTTTAAGGCCTCTAATTTGATTTATTATTATTATTTATAGTTAGAGGTTCATGTTGAAATTAATTATTTCAAATAAGATAAAGTTTTAACTATAGATAAATCACTCCAAAATCATTTTGTGTTACACCATGATTTATATAAATATGTAAAAAGAGTTTTTGGAAATAATTATGCCCTAATACTCATGTCATAATGTGTCACATCCCAACTCAGTTTATCAGAATAGTTCCTTAGATGGAAAATTACATTACCTTATGTGTGAATCCCCATATGACAAAGGATATTAACTAGTGCTAATATATTATAAAAAATGTGCGAGATTATACCCTTTATCAGATATCCAAAAATAATGAAGTAATAACAATAAACCATCAACCATATTATAACTACATATGGTCATTACAACAATATACCTACCATAATGACATGTCACAGGATATTGATAAATAATATACACTAAGTCATAGAGCACAATGTGGTTACGATCACTTTTCCATAGTGGATGTTTGGTTATAGAATTTTACAACACATTTTGGAGAATGTGTGATTGGTATCATATACCATTTGATCGATTCTTATAATGGTATTATCATTCATCATCAATAAGATACACATCGTGAGATGATATGTGGACTTGAACAAAATATATAAAGAGTTTCAATGTTCAGATTAATCGATTATGGGGTTCCAAAATGGTTTGGCCTTACAAAATGCTTGTAAATTTATAAAAGCTAATTATAATTATAATTTTATAAAAAATTATTATATAAAGGAATTAAATCACTTTATTTTATGTGTCTATATATTATTCTTTCATAGCAGCAAATATCTCAAAATCTTGATTCTTTGTCTACCTTAGCCGAGGTGTTAGCACACCATTTATATAAAATAGGTCATGTTGAATCATTTTGTGATTCTAGGGGGTGGTGAATGTAGTTAGGGAAAAAACCCATTATTTGTTAATTAAGTAACCCAATCAAACTAACTATTAATTATGATAAAAATCTTGGATAGTAAGGTGTGCATGTATTGTCATTTTATTCTATTATTTTATCTTTGTAGGCACTTGGGTGTGGATTCTTTGTTTTTAAACTAATAAAGGGTATAGATATGTTCCAGGAAATATATTAGTGGTATCAAAGAAGTTGTTGATTATAATTTGATAATATGATGATTCATCAAGAGAACCCAAATGGGCATCCACCTAGGCACCACATCATTATCCCCTCAAAAGAGTTATTATTGTTCTTGATTATGATGAACTACGGTGTGGTGATCCAAAGAAGCATGAATTAACTCATAAAAGTTATGTCACCAAACCGTAGTCCATATAAATAAGACCATTTTGATAATTTCTTGATAAATAAGAAAAAATAACATCATAGGATAATAATATAAACCACATTTAATAGTTTTTCCCATGTTCATGGTCAATATGGTTGTTAACCAAATTCTTTTGGGTATCACCGAACTATTTTAAGATTTGTGATGTCATACCCAAAATGGGCTTGAACTTGGAAAATATGCCCAGTATTTCAATTATAAGAGTTACACATAGGGAACACAATTCTATGGAGTAATCTATTTTAGGGGAATTTTAAATAAATATTTATTTTTTTATAAAATTGTCAAAAAAAACATTCACCAATATGGACCCTTTGGTATTTCCAAAATTTTCATCACTTTTGGCCTTATGAAAAGTGGTTTTGGTAATTTTGATTGCCAAATGTTTTTATCTAATGTAAAATAATAGAATTATTTATTTATTTAGGATATTATTATTTAAATATTCATATATATAAATTGTTTATATCATTTATATATTATATATGTGTAAATTTATTGATCAATTAATTATTATAAAATTTTTATTCCAAATTATGTATGAAAACATAATATTTAGTTATCAACTACCATGTATATTATTTGTAATGAATCTAATTAGGTTAAATTTTGAGGATGAATATAATATATTCATATTAGGTGTTAGAGTTATGATGGGATTGATAACTCTCTTAAGTAATGCATCCTTAGGTAGAGGTAATTTGGGTTAGACATCCCACAATATTGGAGTCTTATACCTTTTCTAAAAATTATGGGCTGGATATTTGAGCCTCCAAGATAACTCATATAGATATTTTTAATTTTGTATAATTATCAACCTTTAAATGAAATATTTCATGGACCTTATTCATGGGATGAATGTTTATATGTCCAGTTATGTTCATATTCTATTTTTGGGTGAGGAAAATGAAATATAATTTGTGTAAAGAGTCATACATCAATATACTTTGGACATATTAATATGGCGGTTGGAATAGGGATTTCAAAATGAAATAGTTATAATAATTCCTACATAAAAGAGTAAAACATGATATAATAAGGATTTATTGTGATGAAAATGTTATGGAATTAATATACATGTGATGTATATTAAATTGGAGATACATTAAATGAAAACCCACTAAATACTAAGTGTGATATTCCTACCAAAACAACCACATCTCAAGGCCTAAATTATCTAATCGGGTAGTTTATTCCAATGTTGGTTTCCCTAGGATTATATTTTGTAAAAAACGATGAATATGGGTGACCCTAATTGGATTAATTTATCTTTGTCAATTTTATGATTTTAATTAAACATGGCCGATAAACCCAAATATTATTAGCATAACATAAAAATCGATTTATGTTCTTTTATATGATATAATTGGGAAAATAGTTGTCCACTAAACTATTTAAGAATCATAAGTGATATGATTGGAATTATTACATATCTAAATAAATACATGATGATAAAAAGTACAAATTAGTCTCATTAACTAGAGAAATTTGGATCTTGTAACTACGGTAATGATGTATGGGTTCATAATTTTAAGTGAAAGTAATTTCTCTGGATATCCTTAATGAAAATATTTAAAACATGATAATCAACCATATTTAGAGTTTTTTTAGATTATTCCATGCATCACGATAATAATTTTTATATATCTTATAGGTATGACCTATAATATAATTATATATTGTTATCTAAGGTAGATAATTATTCAAAAATATAATCATTCTAATCTTATGGTGAGTCTGACTCAAGATTTTTAGAGATGGGTTTTTATCACATGTTTGTGTTGATAAAAACAAACTCAAAAATGGTAAAAAATTTAATAGAGGAGAAGTAGATCTACATGTTTCATTGGGAAAACAGTTACATAAATTAAATTTAGAAATTATGGTCTAAGTCTTTATAGTGGATTAGTTTTTGAATTAGAAAACTCTTATTATATCACTACCACAAAAAAACTGATTTCTATATCTTGTTTTTTGAATGATTGGATTTTTATTCAATATTTTAAACAAGTTTATAATATATATATATATATATATCAAAATAAAATTTTATGGAATTGGTAATATAGTATATGGTTTTTAAATTTTGGATATGGGTAATCCTTTCTATAAAATTTTTAATAATAATTTCAAGGTTAATTTTAACCACACTTTCCCTTCGAATTATTTCCATGGACATATAATTGAGAAGCTCATTCAAAAAAACTATATAGATGGATTCATGGAATAATTTTATAATGAATCATGTGACACACGTGAATATTGTTTAATAGGAAATATTAACAAGCCAAATTTTATTGGAGAAGGTAAAAGTGTTAGTAGATTATTATATCAATACATAGTGATTCTTGTATACCACTTAGTACTCAATAAAGTAGTGGTTACTGGTAAATTTTACCCTTTACCAAATAATTTAGTCAGAATCATTATGTGTTTTTGATTACACATGTGTTTAAACCTTTTTCAAAGTTTATAGTGTTTCAAAATGATGTATAGAGTCAGTTGGGAAAAAGTATTAAGATTCTCTGCTTTGATTTAGGTGGTGAATAATTAAGCTATAAATTCACCAATAATTTAAGATATTGTGGAATTATTTCATAACTCACTCCTCCCACAACACCAAAAATGTAATTTTGTTTTTTTGAAGAGAAATAATTCTTTTTTGGACATAGTTTCATCAATGATGAGTCAGTGTTACCTTATTATTTATTTTTTGGGATATTCTATAGAAACCTCTATATTTGTACTTAAATGCATTCCACACAAAGAAGTAATAATAAAACATATAATATATAGAATTTTAAATATCACATTATATTAGTTATGGATATTTAGGTTTGTGAAGTATGCATATGATGTTTATATTCTGATAAACTTGACCCTAAGACTAATAGATTCAAATATGTCAGTTATCCCAAAGAATGAAAGGGATATTATTTCTATTTTTGTATTGAGAACAAGTGTTTGTGGACTGATTTGGTTTATTAATTAATATTTATACTAGTAGAGGATTTAATGGGAGAAAATTTTAACTTTTAGAAGTTCATGTCAAACAAATAAGATGTTTTTCTGATATGGAAGTTGATTTGATTCATTAAATAGATGTAAAAGAAATGACAACTCATGTTACACAAGAACCTCAAAGGCCTATTAGAACTTGTTAGTATACAAATTGATATTGATTTATAATAGAAAATAATAATGAAGTCATATTCAAAGATGATGAACCCACAACCTACCAAGAGGTCATCAAGAGATATGATTCCAATAAATTCCTAAAATACATGAAATTTAAGATAGAGTCCATGTATACAACCCATGTTTAGAACTTGGTGGGTTTATCTAAAGGTATATAACCCATAGGGTGAAATTGATTTTTTAAATGACATTAATGGTAGATTTTCTACCTATAAATATATCATGGTGAAAATGGTTACAAACAAATTAATGGTATTGGAGATAAGAAAACCATTATTTTGGTTGGGTTGATTACTTCCATTATAATATTTTTAGATATAATAACTCATTATGATTATGAGATATATCAAATGAATGTCAAAACTTATTATATTAAATATAATTTTCTCAAAGGTTTATATATGATATATTCAAATAGTTTTTAATTACCAAATATGCATTCTATAGTTTGCGAGTTAAAAAATTCCATTTATGGTTTGAAGAAACCTTATCATATTTGGAAAATATAGTATGATGATGAGAATAAATAGTTTGGTATCATCAAGAACCCAAATAATTTTTATCTATATATAGAAGAATATTTATGGGAATGTTGTGATATTTATGATGTTGTATATAGATGATATACTAGTTATTTTAAATGATTTCCCAACTTTATATTCTATAATGGTTTGGATGAAAAAATGTATCTTGATAAAATACATGGGTTAAGTAGCCTATATAATGGGAAAAATTATTTTTAAGATAGATCAAATAGGTCACTTGGATTGATCCATAAAATATATATTGGTAAAGTGCCAAAAGGTTTTAGTATTCATAACACTATGAAGGGGTCTTTACTAGTGTTCCATGGGGAAACTATTAATAAGATTCATGATACTTATAATGAGTTAGATGTTATGGGAATAATTACTTATGTAACTTCTAGAGGATCTATCATGTATTCCATGTTATATAATCATCCCGGTTCCACTTATGATTTTATCATGTTTAGTAGATACCAATCCATTATGATGAGATTCAATGGATTTTAGTCAAGAATATTATTAAGAACTTAAGGATATATAAGGACTTATTCTTAGTTTCTGACAGAGAGGAAGATCTCATTCTAAAGGGTTACATTGATTCTAGTTTCTAATTTAAAAATGTTATTTGATATCTAAATTTGGTTTGATGTTTTCACTAAATTGTTGTGATATTAGTTGAAATAGTTCCAAATAAACCAACATATTTAACTCATCAGTAGAGGTAGAGTACATCATTATATGAGATGTTTTTAAGGAAAAATTTTTATCAATATTTTCATCACTAAATTTGGGTTAGTTCATATCATTAAGTAAGTAATTGATAATTACTATGAAAATAATAATAATATTTCATAGAGAAAGAGAATCAGTCCCACAAAAGGACTAAACACATCCTTTGAAAATATAATCTCATTCAATATAACATTGAGAGGGGTGATCTTAAGATTTTTTTGGGTGGCTATAGATGAGGATGTAGAATTTCCATTGAAAAAATCATTAGTGTAAAAAAACAAGACAACCATGTTGTATATCTTGGTATGAGATATATGAGAAAATATATTTAATAATTAAAAAATTTATCATGGTTTATAATAAATTAAATGACCATTTTTCATCATTAATGTGTGTTATATTTTTAATACATGAATAGAGGAATGACTATATCCCCACAAAGTATGGATTTGAGTTCTTCCCTAATCGATGATCGATTGATATAGTTAATTTGTTATATTTTTTTTATAATCAATTAATGTTATTCTCTCACATTTAAAAATTAATTGAGTTTCCAAAAAAAAAATTATTAAAGGGAGATTTAATTATATTTTGTGAATTTTTATGAAAATAGTGGAAATTGTGAATTTAATTAATTTTATTAATTTTCAGTATAAAAAGAATGGAAAACTATTTGTATCCCTATAATTTTTTTCAACTTAAGGTGAAATGGATGTTGGATTAGTAAATAACTAAACAAAATTAATAATGTGTTGGAAGATTCATAATCTGAAACATAAAATCTACTTAGTGATACACACATATATTCTAGGAGATAAGTAATATTTTCTATATCATATATAAGGAAATTAATTAGCTATGTAAGAAGTGTTCCCTGATACATGAGAAATGTTCCATAATATCTAAATAATTTTCCTTTACTGTTAGGAAGGAAAAAGTTGGGCCAACCTATGATATTTAAATGCACATTAAAACTCTCAGATATATATAGAATATATTTGGTGATATATAAGATCTGTGTGTTAATCAAAAATTTTAATGTGGAAATATGTATGGTTTTCCAAATCTAGAACGGTATACATAAGATTTTTCAAAACTAATCGAAGGTTTTTCCCATATTGAATTCAAGTTTTGACCAAGAATGGGATGTCATGTAAGGTTTTATACTTAGAGAAATTTATCTCACCTATATACTTATTATTATATGGATAAGTAAGATCAAATAATTTTTTAAATGATGAGAATGTATTATCATGTATGAATCTAAACTCAAGAAATATTTTCTATCATAGAGATCATCTCAGTGCTATGTAGAGTCCGATAATGCTGAGTGTACCAATATCAGATCATTTTATGAGAATTATTAACCAAATTCAAGAAAAAATAAATCTCACTGACTAGTATTCCTCCAATGCATCGAAGAAATAATTTAATGTTTCTGTTTTTAGGGAACATGAAATAAAAAGGGAATACTCATAACTAATGAAGAGAGAATATAATGATGTTTTCATGTAACTAAGTTATGGAAAATCTATTTAAAAATCTATAGGATGGGGGAAGGGGGATCTATGTTTCAGTTTGGGTCTTTCTATTGTATTTTATTTTTTATTCCTTTCGATGTTTGTGTCTATTCAGATGGAGGGATAAAACCCATTTGGTGATTATGAGATGTTGAGGGGGTCATTTTATAAATTATTAGTTTGAAATTAAGTGAATAAAATTATTCTTATATTATTTGATCTTGGTTTTAGTTTTACGGTACTATTTTGAGTGGGATTATATTTAATTTATTTTTTTCCACTGTCCTTTTCTTGGGTTGGTAATCATAATTATTACAATACTTAATTATTCTTATACATGGTGAAATAAGAATGGTTTTATAGAGATGTATATAGAGAGTTTTGATATATGAAGGTAGTGAGTCATTATCAAATTAATTAGGATTATCTTTGCTATTTTGGTACTTACTTGAGTAAATAAGAAATAATTTATTATCGAGATATCAAATTGATTTACTGATATCTTCCCACACACAAAGGAAGGACGAATGACGATGGAGTCACTTTTTTTTATCAAGGCTCACAATCACCCTCAACCTAAGATGAGAGATAAGAAATTATAGATTATTTTACAAATAAATTAATTAGAATAACTATTAATCATATTGAGGATACGATAATATCATAATAGGTGATATAATCCCCTAATCCAATCAATAATCGTCAACATAAGATACAAAATTTGTTTAAATTCATTTCAATTCACTTAAATTAAAAATCAATTAAACCCACTTTTGAATAATTTTGACATCATTATTTCCCAACCATATTTGGGAAAAACCATTGATATCTACTATACAATGTTATAAACATAGGTTATTAATAGATTATTGCACACCCATTACAGTTGTTGAAAAAACATGGAATCACTCTCAAAGAGGTGGTGTCAACTTTATGAAAAATTACTAACCCTTAATTTACATGATCAAGGATATCCCTAACCATTTAGACCCATTTCATCTAGAAAAATAGTGAACATTAATCTCTAAGCTTAATGAGTTAAGAAACGTGGATAACCTATCATCCGAATTTGATAACTATGCATTGAATGAATCAAGTGAGAGTTAAAATGATCAATATAAATATTTATCATAGATAATAAAACCGAAAAAAAATTTAACTCCTGGAATTATGTTCACACCTTAATTCATAAATCAAAATAATCAAGTAGTCATTCCAACTTTTTAATATTATTTTAAACTCAAAAATGGTTTCATTCCCTTATTGAAAAAAAATCAATCTTAAAAAATAATATCCAAACAAGTACATCAAGAAATTCATTATGTTATGTGAGATATTGAATCTATGGGGAGTGGGTGAGGTCCAATTAAAGTGGTGAGTATTCCACTTCTATATAGAAGTATTAACAGAGGAATGTTTATGAAACCATTAAATAAGATAAATCTAACATAGGGATGGAATTCAAAGAAGATTTCCTCAAATAGTATTTCTAACCTAAATAAAAAATACCCCAATCAAGGTGATTTACGCAATAAATAAATCTTCATGTAACACCCTAGGTTTTTTGAGCCATTTTACTTAAGTTATATGTATATAATTTAGATCAATTTTTTTCTCTTCATTCAGAAGAATTAAACATGAATAAGAAATAACATATAAAAAATATGATTAAAACTAATAATTCTTTAATTAACCACAATGGAAGATTACAGTAAGAGTATATGAAAATATTTATAACAATCTATGAATAGTTACATAACATGTAGGATTATATCTATTAAAACTGCATAAACTAAAATGGGACAACAAATAAAAAATGGTAATATCTTTTAAACTAATAGATCCCCAAGATCATCATCATAGTTGGGTGACAAAATTAATTGAACTAAACCTATAATTAGAGATAACATTATAAAAGGATAAATCATTTGGGAAATAGAAAATGAAAACTAAGGTAATGAGAAACATAATTTAAGAGGTAAGAATGGAATAAATGTATACGAAGTAAATGTGGTAATATAATCATTATAAAAGGAAATATGGTTTTTGTAAATATGGTCATTGGAAATATTTTCATTGGATATAAATTTATTTGATATATATATTAAATTGGTGTAATATTAGTAACAAATTTAAAATAATATATTTCGTAAATAATAATAATAAAATATATATTTATAAAAATATTTATTAAGTGTTACATATTATTATTATTATTATTATTATTAAAGTATGATACGATGTATCTATACAATTGAAATAAAGATTTTAATATTAGTGGATTGAAAGAAAGAAATTTTTAGAATATAAATAATAAATTTTAATAGCATTTGGTGAATATTATTTAATATAAAAGAGATATTATTTAAATAACTATTTTAAAGTGTTGTTTATTTTTTATTAATCACTTCTAAATAATGTTTTTTAGAATATTTATTCATTTTATATATAGGAATATGATTTTACATCCACCCAATAGTTATTAGTAGTAATGTAACAAGAATAAATTAATTTTATTCTTAAAAGATATATTTTTCCTAATATTTTTTATTTATTATACACACTAATACTAAAATAAATATTTATAAAATCTATAAATAGATTATAATAAAATGTTTTTAATATTTTTAATATAAATACCAATGTTTGGTAATAATATCATTTTCATTTTTATCAAAAAAATGTGTTTCCAAAGTAAATATTAGTTACTATGGTAAGCCAAATATTTTCTAAATAATTACTTTTATATATGGTTTTTAAATTTCTTCTTGATAAGTTGATATTTATTTACGAATCTAATATTATTTTTAAATAGTAATAATTTATAAACATTCATTTAATTTGAAATTAACAGAAAATAAGAATAAAAACACTTAAGGTATAAAAATACATTTTTTTAAAATGTTTTTTCTATATCTTATGTTTTATTTTAAAACATAATTATGTCTTATTTATAAAATCAATTATATTTAAAGGATTCAAAATTTAGAATCATCATAATGGTATTTGTTAAGAAGGTTCATCTTATATATTTAGTAAAAAGGATAATTAACATAATAAATTTTTAATCTAGTTTAAAGGGTAAAAGGGGGGTAACCTACCAAAGATCAAATTTTACTAAATCAAATTGATATTTTGTACTTATAGAATAAATTTTTTATGTGGGAAAGTCATACCCACCTGACTCACCAATATTTTCTAACCTAAAACACTTAAATTCCATGTGATTCCATCATTACCCTTCATCTAGCTACAGTTTCCCAAGAAAATCCTTTCTTTTTCACTTATAAAATTTGTTCACTTATATTGGAAATATTAATTTCATTCCACCATATATATTTAATTATAATATTTTATTATCATAAAAACAATTTTTTGTTTTCTAATAATTTTTCTTGAAGTTCACAATGTGATATTATAAAGTTCTATGCGTTCATTTACAAGTTGATTCTCTTCTGGTTGAAAACAAATTACCATCCTAGAAGTTATACATTTCTCATGAAGTCTTATAAAATACCAGTTTTTAGAAATATTGATAAGTCTATAACTAATACTCTTAGTATTTTTTATTTCTTATGGAAATTAAGAAGAATTATAGAATCTTAGTTCAAGTCTTAAGAAGTGACTGATGTCTTATGGATTTCTGGTGGAAGTCTAATAGAAATAAGTAATGTTCTAGAAAAATCATGCAAGCCTTATGGAAATAATGAATCCTGATATAAATAAAGAGATACATATGAAAATTATGAAGACCAACAGAAATAAAAGAAATCCTTATGAAAATTATAAAGTCCAAATACAATTGTAAAAGACTATTAGAATTAATGAAGTCATCTAATGTGAAGAATTAACTTCATTGAAGTCATTTGAAGATGCATATTGGAAATATAGATATTTTAATTATATATATATTTCTGATTATCATCTTACAGTTTTTAATTTATATTAAATTTTAGTGCTCCTTTCTTCTAATCAGATTTTGAGTTGATTAAATAAAGAATTGATTTTTTATGGCTTTTGTTTCCTAGATTTTTTTAACTCTTAGATGATCAAGTCACCTCAGGTTTTTTTGCACAAAAATATTGACATATGTTTTTCTACTTGCTAAAAATATTTTAAATTTTATATATACATAACTTTTATTATGAAGTTAGACATGAAAAAAATATCTTCAAACATTCAATGTAAGAAGAACATAGTAATCTTCAAAATCCTTAAATTTTTACAGGATGATTCTCTACCTTATGTGTGTTCAAGCTACCTATGTTTTTTAAAAAGAAGAATAAAAATTAAATACCACAACTAATATACTTAATCTATATATACTATATATAAAGATCCTTTCATATCTACACATTGAATTTAAAATGTTGCTCTGTATGTTATTCATCTTCTCTCAGTTGCAGCTCACAACTCGGTGTTGAATATATTCTCTCTTATACATTTATTATTCTTGTAAAGTAATGAATTATTGTACTAAGTGATATGTGAAGGTCATGATAGTCATTTTAAAGTGATATCCATGATAAAAAGGCTCTTAGATCCTTTTTTTCAAGTGAAAACTACTTTCACTTACCTAAGAAATACCTAAGAAAATGCATGGTTTTGTAAAAATCACCAAATGGGAATTTGAGTGTTGGTGGAGTGGCTTAGGGGTGGTTCATTTTTACCTGAACCACTATAAAAATCATTATGTCCTTATTTTTTTTTCAAGTTTGTTAACTGATGAATATATTTTAAAAGAGTTAACCATATATTCAATGTAATTTTAAAGATGGATGATTTTATATTGGGGAAAATTTTAATTACCCAATTCACCCTTAACCCCTATGTATTATTTATGAAAATATTTTGGGAAAAAAATTGGTATCAAAGAAAATGAATTCTTTTTCTTAACTCTTTCCAATGGAATTGATAAATATCTTCTCTAAGATACATCAATTGCTGAGATGAAGGAAGGAGTGTCTATGGTCTGGGATCCCTAAATTAATGTAGAAATATATGGTTTGTGGAAATAAATGATGATTATATATTTGAATTATCTTGTCCTAAAGGTGTACATGAACTTTATTAGACAATTTTAAAAAAATTAAAAGAACTATAATCTTGGATTTCTTAACAAGAAATTGAATATCTACCTTACTCAAAATATATGAATGTTACCATTTTTGTTCATGGTAAAGATGACTTAAACATGGTTTATTAATATCATACCCATGAAATGTGAGAAACCATATATATTGCTTATAAAGGATATGGAAATTTCATATAATTATGTTATAATACTAAAAAAATAGAGTTTAAAGCTTTCAAAAAGATTGAAGGTGAGAGAAACAACCAACTGAATAGAAGGATCATATAAATCATCAAGAATGATGTTTCTTTGGGAACTGTAATTCCTAAAATTAAATGAAATGGAATCTATATTTGCATCAGACAGTCCACACCTATAATGGACATAAAAATAAAATATCTCATCGGAAATCTGATATTGTGTCAAGTTATAATGAAATATGAAAAAAGTGATCATAAGTTAATCAAAAAGGACAACACTTCTTCAAAATTTTACACTTAAAAAAATGATAAAAGAATCCAAATAAATATTATTATCTCACTTATCTAATGAAGGGTACTTGAGATACATAAGTTCTAATTATGAACATTTCCAGTTTTTAAGTACGTTCAAAAATATTTATTACATGGGAAGATGCTTCAAAAAAAATACTATAAAAAGTACAAGAATATTTAATTAAATTTAAAATAAGTGAGATATTATGAATGTATGAAATTAACCCACTTCAAAAAAAATAGTCCTCTACTAAAGAAAAATAATAAACATAATAAAACAATTCAAAGAAAACATGATTATAAGTTAAAGGAGAAGAAATCTATGAAATCCAGATGAAGATATTTTGTTGACTCTAGTGATGACACTTTTTCAAGTTCATATATTGAGAAATATTGAGAATACAATCATTGGGATGAAAATCCCACTATTTGGGAGTCTCTAAAGAATAATAATGAAGAACCATTAGCTATTTGGGATACTATATTGGATATTACTAATCAATCTCATTAGTAAGCTTATTTAAAGCACGAATAAGAAAAAATTCATAATAAATCTATTGAACAAGATTTGGTTACACATAATAGTTCTATGCAAGTTGGTATTATTGTTTCTCAATTGTCCAAGAGTGAGGATACAGTGGCCAAATAATTACTCTTAGTCTAATTAGAATTAATATATTGAAAAATTTATACTAAATCTGTTAATGAGTTTTCATGTTTAATGGGGGTATTTAAAATCTTATATTGGATCTTATTTAATCTAATTAAGTACTAAACTTTTTGAAGTATAATTGAATATCCAAATAATAATTTGATGAGCTAAATGAGATGACGAAATGTAACGTCCTAACGCGGAAGCCACTAAACTGGTGCTCTGAGACAGTTCGCCACAAGGCCTGAAGCGTGCTTCCCCATATGTCAGAGGCTTCCGACTAGCAGCGAGGGCCTAGGGTGGGATAGTGGGGAGACTATTCCCTCATACAAGAGTAATAAAACAAAATAAATAACTAATTATCAAAAATTGTGGAAAGTAAAAAAAGTTCAAAAGAAATCAACAACTGAAATAGAACAAGATGTAATAGTAAAATACTCTAAAATCCCAAACAACTATAAAATATAATACAACACTGGTCACCCATGGGGACGACCATATAGATACATGTAGAAAAGAAGATGAAATTAAAATTACAGGTCTCAACTAAAAACTATGAGCAAACCCACGTACCCGATCCCTAGACATTGTCGAACTGCACTATCCCGATCCGTAGAACAACTCAAGTAGCTCCGGTCGATCATTCAATACTAGGTCTCAGCCCTATCCACCATGAAACTTATTCTCCTACTAAAAAGAAGACATATGGTCTACACGTACATCGAGGTGAATGTGAAGGGGTGAGAAATAATCTCAGTAGGGAACCCTAAAAATCAATTTATAAATGTGTTGGTAGAAGTGCATGCAATAGCAATGTGCTCAGTCTAGCTAGAACACAACAAAAATAAGTAAACGAAAAGTGCAACCACAATCGAACCCGGGGTCTGTAATCCCTGTCAGCTAGGCAAGTGCCACCATGGATGTCCATATCTATATACTCATACATGTATAGTCCAATACCTATACACATATACATAAATATAAATTTTCATGAGTATGTGAATCAGATAACAATAAACCACATCAGAAGTAGATCCTTAGATCCATAAGCTCAATCTCATGGACATCCTCTACAAGGGAATTGAGATGGACGTCATTCCACTCATTCCGTGTATAATTAAGTCGATCTCTGGGTCCATAATCCTATCTATATATACATGCTTCGGCCAACGCCGGAATAGTCTCTAAGAAAGCTATGCCACCATAGGGGGAATATTCTTCATAAACCTAGATTCACTTGTAATCACCTGCAATCACAAACTAGGATACCTTATACTAACAGTAAATCATGTAAAAGGTCACTGGTTGGTAAACACAGATCATAAGTCCATGAATCTAACTAAGGCTTAGAAAACCTTGCTCACAGGAAAAATAACACCTTGCCTGCAGGCATATCAGTAAATTTGGGTAGATCCCTATATATAAGAATTTCACCATGTTTCAGGGACAAGCCCGATGTATCGGTATTTTTTAGTGTATTAGGTCCAAGTTTAGAATAAAAGAAATTCATCATGTTTCAGGTCCAGGCGTGATGTATCATCATTTCAGCATGTATCCGGGACAAGCTCGGTGTATCAGCATTTCATCTTGTATCAGGGACAAGCCCATTTTATCTCTATTTTATCATGTATAAGGGGAAATCCCAGTGTTTCATCATTTCTGCATGTATCAGTTATAACATTTTCCAATATATCACATCCTGGTAATCCCTCAATGGATCCTAGGTTCGCTTTATATTTTCAAAATAAGTTTCAATGAGCTCGTCCATCTTATCATGGCCCGTTCATGTCCTTTAAATAATTAACCTCTTGAGCCTGTCCATTTTCTTGTAATCGTGACAGTGGTTCACCCAAGGTATAAAAGATGCAATTAGTCACATGAGCCTGACCATGTATTTTAACTGAGACTCTGGCTCACCCATTGCTAATTACCTCTTTTAAATCATTTCACATCCCATTTCAAAAACAACACATGTGAATTAAACTATCACGTGGTTTAACATAATCAACTCACATGGAAAAAAAATTTACATAACAAATTTCATCATGTAATTCTCAACAACCAATTCCCAGGTAATACCTATGGGTATAGTAAATATTAAAAATAACATGGTTCATAAACCAGATCCTAGGAGAGCACATCTGAGCATCCCAAAAAAAAGAAAGACGCCTCTTGTTAGGATCAAGAGACAACAACTAGGCAGAACCTGTGGTGAACAACACTACCATAGTAATAAAAAAGTGAACCATAACAAAGAGTGAGGGTGTCCCGAACGCCCAACCCAACACTACAGCGACAACCCCAGGTACTTACTAGTTCAGTAAGAGTTATATGTGACACCCGAACACTATCTCTACCCATACCCGACATATAAACCAGGGTCAGTCAAACTATAGTCACCCACTAGGTCCCTAAAGTCAAACACAAAGAGGAATCCTACGTGGGATCCTCCAGGTAAATAAGAGAGAAGGTATCCTACACGGTATCCTTAGAAAAGAGTAAGGGAGGAACCCTATAGGGGATCCTAGAGAACACATGGGTTCATAGCCTCATAGGCCATAAGGGAACATATTCAAAAGCATTGTTTATGAGGAGATATCTTATATCTCATCTTTGGTCAAAGGTCTCAACTAGGTTAATCTGAATACCCAACCTATCATCCACGCTGAGTCTCACACCCAGGTGACAACTGAACTCAATAACTTGAGGAAGAACTACTCCAGTTAGATATAACCCAAAAAACATCATTTATAAGACCTATAAATGTAAATATGATTCCACAATTTCGATCTATACAGAAAAACACTCAGAATCGACTACTCACACTCCCAAAAAAGTTGACCAGTGAAAAAAGGCACTATTCACCCTAACAATCCAGAGTGGGGCCCACACCTGTTTTTTATTTTCACACCAGAAATCAGTCTCTATATTTTATAATTTAATTCAGTTTTGAAACACTGCTGACGGTGGGTCAAACAGACATCATATGCATAAGATATGTCTGATTCAATAATCGCCAATTAATAATAATTAAAATTTTATTATTATTTTGGACGTTCCATACTAGCAAGCACCATGCCCAAAATATGTTCTCCAAATTGCCTCAAAAGGTCTGCCTTAAAGCAAGGGTCATGTGGCCACATATGGAACATGAAACAGACCCGTAGATTTCAAGTTACAGGTATTTAAAGAACCCCTGGACGAAAAAAGGCTGGACAAAGTACATGCCAAGTACTCTAGAGTACATGGGGTCTTCATGTGTAGTGGTACACAACATGTATGTTACTATACATGGAATTTACTGTTCAAAAAAGGGCATCATATGTTCCTTTTCACCTGGACACATGCCCATGTGCCACTACACGACGTGTACTCCCAGTACACGGTGTGTACTGTTCAAAAACCACAATTTCGTGATCTTTTTCACACAACAAGACACACAACCTACCACCACACAATGTGTACTCCAAGTAAACAGTGTGTAAACAAGAAAATTTCTTCTCCCTAAATTGGAATAACACATGGCATGTTCCCCTGGAACACACACCGTGTTACCTGGGCTTTCCGGCAGGAAATCCCTCAAA
This sequence comes from Viscum album, assembly GCA_963277665.1. Taxonomy (NCBI): domain Eukaryota; kingdom Viridiplantae; phylum Streptophyta; class Magnoliopsida; order Santalales; family Viscaceae; genus Viscum; species Viscum album. Next base: position 1,784,831,589 of record OY728157.1, read on the forward strand.
ACGCACGAAACACCTATTTTCGCCCCCAAAACAACAGATCTGGCCATAAGAGGCCATAGTAAAGATTAAAAAGGATTTAAAAACATAAAACAACATTTTTAATGGGGATATATGGGGAAAATGTAAATGGTCCTACCTTCAGGCGGAAACTGTCGATGCTTCGGTTGATTTCACCGTCAACAAATTCCACACGCTGACTCTACGCATCGAGAGCTTCGCAGTGGTACCAATTGTCCCTTTCATCTCTCTCTCTCTCTCACTCTATCATAATACCCATTTTCTATAATGGGAAATGGCCTATGAGGATCCACGCATGGAGTTTTCACAAGAAGGAGGATGAAATAAGAATAAAAAGAAAAGAAGAAAAAAGAAAAAAAGAAAAAAGGGCATGGGCCGGCCCCGACACCCAACACGAGTTAATGCCTTGCCTAGGCTAAAATTTCTATTCGAGACTCAATGACGTAGATGGAATCTCAGTATGATGCTCTATTTTAAAGTTATCACTAAACTAACCTATGTGAATAATTTAATATTAAATTTAATTATATTAAATATTAAATATTCTGCTAAAATTCAAACAGCTCAGATTTCCACCAAACTCTTGTCCTAGGGTAAACACCCTATTCCTGGACTCAAAAAGTTATCAAAAAATTATCCAAGGTCATCTGGTTGTGGAAAAGACCATTTTACTCTGAATATCATCCAAGAAAAAAAATTCTAATTTCTTCTCAAAACTACAGTCTATAAAAACAAACGTCCTTACAAACTCCCCACCATAAACCTTCTCGTCCTCGAGAAGCCCAGTGAATGGACCATTAACCATGCTCCCAACTCGAGCATCTACAAAACCAATCTATATAGACTGTCCAATGACCAGTCATATAGCATTAACAACCTCCTTATACATAGAATATATTAAACTGCAACTAATCTGGTACTCCCCACCATATGAATACCCATATCGTGTCTTAAAAGAAAACTATGAGCTCAAAAGCTCACAGAAAACACTGAACTATAACAAAAAATGAGGAAAACCACCATCAAATATCCAATGTTTCACTCCCAACCATATGGATTTCTTTACACCACTCCTAGAGCGCAACCACTACAGGTTCCCTCCTCAATAGGGTATAACATTAAGAAAGAAAAAGGATCTCGATGTAGGGATAAATATCTCTAATCATACTAAAGAAGAATCAATATAGCTCATGATCATATATTATAGGAGTACAATAAGATTTCACTGAAGGTTTGTCCATCTCCCCACTAAAAGGGCATTGGAAAACACTGACCAACCTCTCCCACACATGTTTCCCTAGTACAAAACAGACATCGACCTACAAGGGTTCAAGTCAAACCCAAGAGTCCCTAAGTCTTCCACCTATCCTTATAAAACAATCCTCACAACTAGGTCACAAGGTCTAACCACTTAGCCCAAAATATCCAAACCCTCTCAAAATAATTTAATGATCTCAATGAACAATGTGGGTAAAATCTTAAAAAATTAGCCTATGAGGGCCCTAATTCTCTATGAGCATTTGCAGAAGGAACTGCTCCCTGGAGGTCACAACCAAATAAGAAGAAAAAAGATGAACTGACACTCATCGGGTACTCGTATATGAGAATACCCCAAAGTGGTAAAGTTCACAATAAAGGACTTGGTAGGTATTGACATCATACTCAGCGATCTGACTAGATAACCAAAAACCCAAGAAACAACACCCAACAAGGTGTTAAACAGAAAGGCATCACGTTCTATATTGACCTACTAGGGTCACTTCACCACCTGTGCACAAGAACTAAGTCATCATCCTTACAAAAAAATCCCTCAACGTATATCCACATAACCTTCCATCAAAGTATAAAATTTTTGTATGTAGTCCCAAAGGTTTTAGTCATCAGTACAAACACAGACTAGCAGGCCCATAGGTTTTGAATCCTACATTCCTACTATGATGCACGAGGTGCCTCTTTCCTTTGCCGGCCAAGATTCAAAAACTCTCTCTAGACTCTTACCGATGTGTAAGATCCATAGATCCATAATAAATCAAAACACCCGCACAACATGTGTGTCACTAATGGTGAAAACCATATAAAATTGTAACATCTCAAAATCAGAACAGTAATCCCAATCCCTGGGAACTGGTACATCCTAGCGGAACAAGTGTTCTAAACGCACCAGTCTGATATCCATCACAGGTTCAAACACATTCCCAATACTCTTATCTACCATATCCTAAATTGTAATTACATGGGAAATAAACTCCTATGATACCACTCTGTAACGTCTTGACTTGGAATCCACTAAACCGGTGCTCTGAGCCAGTTCTCCACAAGGCCTCAAGTGCGCATCCCCGTCCGATAGAGGATGCCGACTAGCAGTGAAGGCCTAGGGTGTGATATTGGGGAGAATATTCCCTCATAACAGAGTAATAAAACAGCACAAATAACTACGTATCAAACACATCAGAAAGTAAATAGAGTGTGGAATCAATAAAGAACTGAAATAGAAAAAACTGCAATAGTAAACTGCTGTAAAAGCCCTAACAACTATGCAATACAATAGAACATGGTTCGCCCGATAATATGACCATACAGATACAAGGAAAAAAGAAGAATAATGTAAACGTACATGGCTCAACTATAGTCTCTTATCCAACCCACTTACCTGATCTCCAGACACTGTCGAACTTCACCAGCCCGATTAGTAGAACCACTCGAGCAGCTCTGCTCGATCATGAAACACTAGGTGTTAGCCCTACCCACCAGTAAACTAATTCTCAACATGAAAATTAGACATAAGGTCAACATATACACCGAGGTGCATGTGAAGGGGTGAGAAATAATCTCAGTAGGGCACCCTGAAAAGAAACCGATAACCGTGCTTCTGAAAGTGTATGCAATAGCAACGTGCTCAGCCGAGCTGGAACACAACAAAAAGAAGTAAACCAAATGTTCAAACACAGTCAAACCCAAGTAATGTAATCCATGTCAATTGGGAAAGTTCAACCATTTATGTCCATATCTATATACATATACATGTATAGTCCCATACCTATACACATATACATAAATATGAACATCCATCAGTATGTGAATCAAATAATAAGAAACCACATCAGCAATCGATCCTTGGGTCCATATGCCCAATCTTCTAGAAATAATATGCAAGGTCATTGAGATGGAAGTTGTGCCACTCAATCTGTGTATAATTAAGTCAATCACCAGATTCGTAATCCCATATAAATTTACCTGCTTCGGCCAACGCTGGAAATGTCTCTGAGCAAGATACGTCACCATAGGTGGAATGTTCATCCTATACTTAGATTCACTCATACTCGCCTCCAATCACAAACTAGGATACTATATACCAACATTCAATCCTATAAAAGGTCACTAGTTTATAAACACAGAGAATAATCCCATGAATCCAACTATGAATAAAAAAACCTCACCCATAACAAAACAAAACCTCATCCGCAATCATATCAGTCAATCAGGGTCAAGCCCTATATATAAGCATTTCAATATGTTTCAGGGACAATCCCAATTTATTAGAATTTCAGAATGTATTAGGGCTAATCCTGGTATATAAGCATTTTGACATGTTTCAGGTCCAATCCCAGTGTATTAGCATTTCATCATGTATCAGGGCCAAGACGGGTGTATCAACATTTCAAAATGTATCAGGGCCAAGCTCGTTGTTTCAGTATTTCATCATGTATTAGTTATAACATTTTCTAATAGGTCCCATCCTTGTAATCCCTCAATGGATATTAGTTTAGCTCGAAATTTTAAAAATAAGCCTCAATGAGCCTGACCCCCTATCATGTCTCGATCATAGCCTTTACATAATTAACCTCTTGAGCCTGTCCATTTTCTTTAAACCGAGATAATGGTTCACCCAAGTTATAGAAGATAAAATTAGTCACATGAGCATGACCTTGTCTTTTATCTGAGACTGTGGCTCGCCCATTTCTAATTACCTATTTTAAATCATTTTACATCCCATTTCCAAAACAACATGTGTGAATTAAAATATAACATGTTTTAACATAATCAAATCAAATGGGAATAATATTTATATAACCAAATTCATCATGTAAGGCTCAATTGCCAATTCCCAGGTAAAACCTTAGGGTATAGTAAATATAAAAAATAACATGGCTCAGAATCCAGATCCTAGTAGATCACATCCGGGCATCCAAACAAACAAGAAATATGCCTCGCGTCTGGCTCAACATCCAACAACAAGGAAGAACCACTAGGGGACATCACTGCATCAATAAAAAATAAGTGGAACATAATAAAGAGTTAGGTTTGCCCAAATGCCCAGCCCACCACTACAGCCATATCCCCACGAGATTACTAGTTCGATACGAGTTTTAGCTGACACCTGAACACCATCTCTACCCAAACCTGACATATAAATCAGTGTTGGTCAAATTATGGGCACCCACTGGGTCCCTCAAGTCAAACACAAAGAGGCATCCTATATGGGGTCCTCTATGTAAACAAGAGTGAAGGCACCCTACACAAGATCATTAGAAAATATTAAGGGTGGAATCCTACAGGGGATCCTTGAGAAATCCAAGTCTCACAACCTCATAGGCCAGAAGGTACCGTCTTCAAATGCATTGGTCTTGGGAGATGGCTCATATATCATCTTAGATCAATGGTCTCAACTAGGTTGGTCTGAACACCCAACCTATCATCCATGTCGAGTCACACTACCATGTGCCAACTGATCTCAATAACTTGAGGAAGAACCTCTTCATTTATATAGAACCCCAAAAACATCACTTAGATGTCCTCTAAATTTCAATAGGATTTCACCGTTGCAATCTATGTAGAAAAACACTTAGAATAGACAACTCACATGCCCAAAACGGTCAACCGGTGAAAAGGTACTATTCAACCTAACAATACTGAGTGGGGAACACACCTTATTTCAGTTATTAGCACCTAAAATATGTCTCTATACGTCCAATATTAATTTAGGGTTGCAACTCTGCTGATAGTGTTCCAAACAGACATCGAACATAGAAGATATGTCGGATTCAATAATCACCAAATAATAATAATTATAATATTATTATTATTCTGGATGTTTCGTACCAACGAGAAACATGACCAACACAAAAGTTATATAACTAGCATAAATTTTTTTCCCTCTAATAAAGGGTCGTGTGTTTGTATATGGCACGTGAAACGGGCCCCTTGGATTGCATGTTACAGGGGTTTAAAGAACCCCTAGACGAAAACATGCTGGACAAAGTACATGGCATGTACTCTGGAGTACAAGGGGTCTTCTTGTGTAGTAGTAAATGGAATGTATGTTACTGTACATGGCGTTTAATGTTCAAAAAATTCCATACCATGTGCAATTTCACATGGACACATGCCCATGTGCCACTACATGGCGTGTACTCTCAATACACGGTGTGTACTGTTAAAAAAACAAGCAGTCTGTGTTCTTTTTCACACGGCTGGACACACAGCCTTCCACCACATGGTGTCTACTCATAGTACACGATGTGTACTCTAGAAAACATATTTTTACTTGAATGGGAAGAACACACGGTGTGTTCCCCTGCAACACACGCTGTGTTACATGGGTTTTCCTATGGGAAATCCCTCAAAACACCTGAAACACTAGTTTTCATACCCAAAAAAATAGATCCGGCCTTAAGAGTCCACAAATAGGAATAAAAAGGATTTATAAACATTTAAAATCAATTTTAAATGGGATATATTGGGAAAACATAAACAACCCTACCTTTGGGCGGGCACCATCAATGCTTCGGTTGATTTCACCGTCAACGATGCCAAATGTCAAGCATACGCATCGAGGGCTTCACAACAGTACCAATCTTATGTTCCATATCAATATCTTTCGAAATATACATTTTCTATAATGCGACAAATACAAGGAGGATCCACATATGGAGTATTCTCATGAAGGAGGATAAAAGAAGAAGAAGGAAAATAAAAGAAGAAAAGAAGGAAAAGAAAAAAAGGAGAAAAAGGGGCACCGGCCAACCCTGACGCTCGACACGAGTTTATGCCTCACCTGTGCTAAACTCCATGTTATGTACTCAATAAAACTGATGGAACAAAAATTATATTCTCCATTTAAAAGTTATCACCAAACAAACCGGTGTGAATAATTTAATATTTAATTTAATAATATAAAATATTTAATATTCTGCTAAAATTCCAACATCTTAGATTTACACCAAACTCATGTACTAGGGTAAATAACTTATTCCGGGACCAATTGAGTAGACATAAAAATTATCCAAGGTCATCTGGTTGGGTAAAAAGACTATTTTACCCCTCATGATAATCCAACAACAAAAATTCAATTTTCAGCTCAAAACTACAGTCTGGAAAAACACAGGTCCTTGTATGAAAGATCCTTGTCATATAATATAAATTTTTCAAATTTTTTAATCCAAAATTTCCATTTTAGCCCTATATTAAACTATATATACTAGTGGTGAACGCGATTCTTATTTTTAATTCATGATATGAAAATTACAGGGTTTAAAAGAAAATCCAATTTAAAAGGCTAATCTTGTTGATTTATTGTCTAAAATTGTATCTATATTTTCTTTTGATATGTTGAAAACATATATAATAGCCAAGATATACTTTAATAAAAGTAATAAGATTATTAAAACCTAATTTTAGTTTATGAAAGGTCTCAAATCAACTCATACAACTATCTTTTCTTCTATTATATTATAGATTGAAGCTTTTCAATAAGAGTTAAAATATATTTCATCAAATTTTTCTCTTGTAAATAAATATATTGGATTCCTATATGTTGATGTTGTATCATTATTCACACATCATAATTTTAAAAGGGAAACTATCTCGGAATTTAAGGATCTCGATTTTAAAATCAAAAAAATTTCAACTTTTCAAAGGAATGGTAAATTTCCATCAATGATAACATTAATTTTTTGGATAGCATTCAAAAGGATATTAGAAAAATAGTTGAATATGTGTTCTTATAAAAGTATACACAATTATTAGATGAGAATGTTCATCAAGACCATAAATTTCCAAGAGACTCTACCCTAAGAAAGTGTTTTTTCATTTATAGAGTGAAGAAATCTAAATTTATTCCCATGGATGGTCCTGTATTTCCTACAGACCAGTTAGAATATTTTAATTCCTTATTAGTATATTTTGTAATGTAGAAACATATTTCCAAGATACAAGACTATTTTTTTGTTACCTTAAGAAGGGGTTCATAATTATTCTTAATTTCTATAAATATTAAATTTTTAATAGGTTGGGATTATGTGGAAAAGGCTTACTTGAGCTCAGAGGGAATTGATATCTTAGATAGATTCCACCAAGAATATATTTTTAAAATGGAAATAGAATAATGAATAATTATCCTCTAACTAGAAGTGGATGTGGTAAATCATCCCAACCAGAACCTACCTTGACCTCTACCAAACCCACCTCTAACATTCCATACTCAAAGAAGGTAAATCCCAAGCTTAGGTATTATTGTCATTATATTCTTGGCTATTTTCATTTGTTTTAAAAACCATTTCTCTTAATCTTGGTAATTTTATTCCTTAAAAAATCTTGGGTTTTTATTCTAATATCTCTTATATTTCAGATTTTTAATTTTGAATAATTTAGCTTGTTTTTAATAAATATTTTATAATATTAATAATTATTTACTTCCGGTATAATTCCAAATTCATTATTCCATTCAGCACCAATTTCTCATTTTTTATCATCCCAGTGTGTTACATGAAATGTATTTTATCTAAATAAATTATATATCCTTTTCATATCAAAAACTGGAGGGGAAGAAATGAGTAAACACAAAAGTTTAATCAAATATATAAATATTTATAATTTCAAACACTCTTAATGGGAAAATATCATGGTTCAAAATTTTCAAGAGTTTTATAAAAAAATGAAAACACAATGTAGTTATTCATTTTAGATTACTTATTCTATGATTACATAATATCTAATAAATCTATTATAAGTTTATTAAAATTTTATGTTTAATTTTTTATGGGATTTTTTATCATAAAAAGGGAGATTTTTTTATATAAAAAATTTATTCCAACACATTCTCTATAATTATGTGTTTTGATACACATAAAAACCTTAATTTTTTCTCTAATAACTTTTATTGAAGTGTATTTGCTGTATTATAATGTTATATGTTTCTTTTTCAAGTTTCTTCTATTGTAGTTTATGAAATTCTACTACATCTGGAAGTCATGTATTTTGTATGAAGTCTTACCAAACACTATTTTTTATAAATTTCACTATATTTGAAATCTATACACTCAATATAGTAAAAGTCTTATAAAATTTTATAAGTCTAATTGAATTGTGGTTTGATTCATATTAAGTTATTAAAGTCTTATTAATTTTCATTAGAAGTCTTTTCAAAATTTGTAAAGTACTAAAAATTCGTGGAAACCTTATGAAAATGATAAATCCATATGAAAATCTAATAATTCAAACAACAATTATAAATTCCTATAGAAATAGAGGAAAAATTATGAAAATAATTAATTCCTACAATATTTATGATGTCTTGAAACAATTAATGAAGTTTTGTTATTTATAAACATAACTTTACAGAAGTCATTTGAAGCTGCATATTTGAAATTTGGATATCTTATTTTTGTATATATTTATTTTTGGATCATCTTACAGTTTCTATTTTATAGAAATATTTATTTATCCTTTTTATCATTAGAGTATGAGTTGATTAAGGAAATAAGGGGTGATTTGTTTAAGGTAGTTATTTCCAATATTTTTTACCTCTCAAATATTTGATTCACCTCTATATTTAGAGAGAATTACATTTAATTATATTTTTCTAATACTTGAAACCCTATCATTGGATTATATATAAAAAACATTTATCACAAATAATGTAACATAAAAAATAACATCAAAATTTTAAATTAAAAAAGAACATACTAAGCTTGATTTTCATTAACTCTTTCAAATATAATTTTCTTCTTACTGTGAATTAAAGTTGGCTATATTTTTTAGGAATATGAAAAAAAATTACCTATACTATTTTGATTCTTGTATATCTAATACATCTGGGGAACCTTTTATAAATACACTTTAAAGACATATTTATTCATTGGAAGTTCCTCACATTCTATCAATTGCTACTCACAATGGTGTTTTTAATCTATTATCTTTTATAAATTTATTATTCTTTATAAATTAAGAACATATTGTACTATGTATTGGTTTAATAATGTGGATAGATCTTGTAAAGTAAAATTCAAATGAAAAAAATCTCTTTGATCCTTTGTATTAAGAAGTTACTTATTTTACTCAGTATTGATGTATCTAGGAAAGGTGATGGTTTAAAAATCACTAAACCTATATTTGGGTGTTGGTGGAGAGGAATAAGGGAAATTACTCTTTCCCTAAACCATTATGAAATATTTATGTCTTATTCTTGTTTTCCATTTCTTTTCTAGTGAAAAATATATTAGAATAGTTAAGTAAATATTTTAGTTCATTTTAATGTGGTGTTATTTTATTGAGGAAAAATTATAATAACTCAATCTATACACCACCCCCACTCTTGAGCCATTATGAGACTCCTCTAGGTAAATAACTTTCACCCAATTCAAGTGACACTTATCCTTTAAAATTCCCTACAATTTTTTCCTAATTAACCCCACCAAGAGCCCTATTTAACATTTTATATCCCAAGTTTACAAGAATGTTTCCCAATTACTCCATTTACAATAATTATATAAAGATGTGATTGAATTCCTCACGATGTTTAGATCATGTATGACCAAGATGGAATCCAATGTAATGGTTTTATCAACTCAACCTAATTTTCATTGAGTCTTAGTTTTTCTCCCTTAAAAATATTTTTCAGGGTTTATTATATTTTCCAATTTATTTTATTTATAATGTTTCATCAATTTTTATATGTAGAGTTTACATTTTCTCACCAAAAAATCTACTTTGGTATAGTAATATCCGTAATAAATTTTTTTGTTAAGAATAATTATAGTCCTCTCTAATAATATCTTTATATTCAATATCCATATTATTTTATTCCAAAAATGTTTACCTTTATTATTTTGAAACCAAAATATTTATTAACTCATGTGATATTCAACATTATTCTTACCGCTTTCCAAAAGGAATTTTTAAAATCATTTTTATGATATGCGTTTGAATAAATGTATTTTAAAATATCGCAAAGGTTTTTTCATGGTCGTATATTTTATCCTCCACTCCACATTAGTAGACTTAACCTTTATTTTATTTAATGGATCCATTATTTGTGATTGTCAATATAATAAATATTTAGAATGTTCTTTCTCTAATATTCTTGAAGATGAAGTTTTGAAAATTAATTGTAATTTTTTATGATAATGTAAAAAATGTATTGAGAAGGATATTTTTATTTGGTTTCCATTTTTTAAATCTATCACCGAAGGATCTACATCTTATAAAGTTATGTTTCTTAAATCCTCATCAAAATTACCTTATGAAATAATCATTTTGGGTGATTGAATTTTGGTATCATCTGATCAAATTCTTTATATCATTTTACATGATACCATTTGAAAGGATACAAAACCCATTTTCTTCCTATGGTTTCTTCAAGATATGATATATGATTGATTTCATGTGGAACGCATATTTATGGATGTGATGGTTTTGGTACTTTATATCTCTCCAATACATTGGTTACATTTTTATATCTCACGAAATAATGATGTTATAAATGGACATATTTGTTATGTTAACAATATGATGTGTGAAAATTATTGTTATGTTCATAACATGGTGCCTGAAAATTGTCATTATGTTCATAGATATATATTCATAGACTTAGTTAAATTTAACTTTTAATACAATGTTATTATTTTCCAATGATTATGTATTACCCACATACATATTCTAATTTTCTATGTTATGTTGCATGACAAAGATATGTGTTATGGTTGATGTTTATTATCTTTTATTTTATCAAACTTCTTCCATAGTATATGTTTGATCATTTAGAATATATACCATTCCATTATTCCTTATGGACAACTATTTTTGTTCCATGTTCTCTTTAATAAAATATTCTATCCATAATCTGGTTTTCTCACATTCAGATGATCTATTCCTTAATGACACATTGATATATTTTTCCATTATTGAACATTTGAAATTTCCAACTCTTATGTTTTCCATTGTAAAGATTTGTAATTTCCATGGAATTTTATTTCTTAAATACATGGGAATATTACAAGTCAGTGAAAACTGACGGCGCGTGATTCTGAGGCTCAGTGTGCCCGAAATAAATTTCTGAAGTTTTGTTCGGGTACGTTCAGTAAACGTATGAGCGAGTTTTAATAAATTTTGAACCGGTGCTCAGAATTGAAATCTAAGGGCACCGTTGAACCTGCAACACCAGTATTCTCTTAATTAGCCCTTCAACTTGAGGGTAGTTGGTTGAGAATAAAAGTTAGTTTTTGGGTTTTCTTAAAAAAAATAAAGTGTAGAAACACTTTATTTTATTTGAGCCGCCATTTGGTGTGTGGTGGTTAAAACGCCCTCATAGAGGTTGGAGGTGGGGCCACCGCACCTTAACCTCTCATGAGAGGTCATGGTGGTGGGTCCCACCCGAACTAAACCTCCCATGAGAGGATTAATGTGGTGGGGACCACACGGGGCTTAACCCCCTATTAATGGGAGGAGAGGAAAACCTCTCAACTCTCCCTCATTAATGAGGGACAACATCTTGATTCCTTAACTCCCCATTAAATGAGGATAAACTCTTTGACCAGCCCCCCACCCACCCACCTCAATCGAGCCAACTCCCCTAACATTAATTTGTGCCAATCTCCCCTAATTAATTCACGCCAACTCTCATTAATTAATTAGGTGGAGCCTATCTAATTAATTAATTATCCATTTGAATTCGTGCCAAAAACTAAAATAATAGACAATATATTATTTCTTTTAGGTTGGCATATTTTATTTGGTGGAACTTGGGAAGAGGAGAGAAAGGGAGAAAAGCTTCCAACGAAGAAGGAAGAACGCTCCACCGACGAAGAACGCCAATCCTCTTCGACTTCTTCCCCAGACACCTACCGATGTATAGCGTCTTCCTCAAGACGATGAAACTCACGTTTGGAAGGGCTTGGTGGACGCGACGAACGACGATCCTCTTCGTCTTCTTCCCATAACTCTGTCAATGAACGACGAACGACCAACAAAGGTAGGAGGATTAAATTCAATTGAGTGCCTTGTTCTTCCTTTCATTTTAAATAAATAAGGTGGTTGAGTTTCGTTATTTGATGAACCTTTTGTTACCAACCTAAACGCGGAGGGTGCAGGCCAAACCAACATGCCCAACCCTTCCGGTGATCTTGTTTATGTTGAACTTTCGACGACAAAGAGGCGATTAGGCAACGAAGGCAGTGAAGACAAAGGTCGCGCTACCCGCGGCCTCCGTGAACCGTTCCGCCCCCACAGCACATCGGTTCTCTCGACCGAACACTGTCGGCCCAAGATGCGCCGAACCGGCCTGGCCGGCCGCCACCTGGCCACCGGCACACCTGCCCGCGTTCTCCCTTTGGCCTGCCCACGCCCCACGCGGCCTGCCCGTGCCCCGCGCCCCCGAGGCCTACCCGCGCCCCGTGGAGGTTGCCCGCGGCCTACCAAGTGCCCCGCGCGGGCTTCCCTGTTTCCCGCATGCGCTGCCGGCCTGCTCAGCACCCTCCCAAGTCGAGTCGGCCAAGCCACCTACGCGGTGACCTCCGGGCCGAACCGCCCCCGCAGTCTGCTGGGCCGGGCCCAGCGGACTGGGCCAAACCTAGAGGGCTGACTCACCCAAAGGGTCGGGTCATACCCAATGGGTCTGATTAGGTCGTCCCAGTCTGGGTTTGGCCATGTCGGTCAAACTGGGTCAGACCGGGCCCAGGCCCATTACCGCCCCTTTACTTTCTTTGGCCATATCTTTGGCACCATACATCATTTTAACGAACCGTCGGTGGCACTGTTATTATTGGAACACGATGGTACTTTTGAAAATACCCCACTGGAGTTTGAGGTATATTTGAAATATGGTCAGGTTGGATCATACATGAATCCAACTGGGCCCCCGGGACTAAAAGGATAATAACTCACAGACCGGGTGTCCGATCGACGTACTGTCTGTTGCGTTGAGACCCCTATGATGTGGAAGAAATTTAAGATACTTCTACATGGGAATTCATGATAGTTTGAGTATCCACCTATAGCTCGTGGAGTGGACCCTCATAGAGACGAGCGGGCGGAGTATGGAGACCTAGTAGCTGTCTAAGTCGTGAAAACTGCTTGACCGATTCGACTTGGAGTGATTCGACTAGCCCTGTGGGGAGCACCTAGTAGTTGGCAATAGACCCATGATGGAGGAGAATTGGGGAATTGGCAGAAGACCCGCGATACTCGATAGGAGGAGTACCTTTGCAGGCTATTAGGGGGAGCGGTTGGTAGTTAGTGGAAGACCCACAGTGGGGAGCACCTTTGTGTGAGCATCGCAGACCCACGGTACTCGATAGGAGAAGCACCTCAGAAATCCAAGGTTAATGGGAAGTGCCTGGTTGTGGCAGCATGCCCAATGTACTTTATAGAGTAGGAGTTCTCTAGTAGTCGTGGTTTCGACAATTTGAATAAAAATCCTGGTTGAGCTGAGTTAGTAACTTTTGTGTTTACCTCATGATTGAGATGGATTACTTGATAACTTAGGTATATGTATGGGCATATACCTAAGTGAGGTTAACTGTCGATTTCATACCTTTTGGTTTATCCTTGTTTTATTTTTTGAGACATTGAGGGTCTCAGGGTCCCTTCTGAGTATTGCTATACTCACCCATACACGGGCTATGCCCGCACCTCGTTCTGTTGGTTGCAGACGACGGACAGCGCTGACCGAGGCTAAGTGGACCAGGACAAGACGGTACTTGGAGTTGGACCACACGACATGATGGTACATGGAGTAGCTGGACAGACATAGAGTTCTGTGGAGGCTATCTGTACCTACCCTTCAAGTAGGATCTATGTTATACGATCCAGGAGCTGCTTTACACCTTTCAACTGTTTTTCCCTTTTCAGTTGTACTTGTACTTTACATTTGGGCTTGTATTTCCGGACCCTTTACTTTTCATCACTTCTTTTGTATATAGTTTTTCTTAGTTTATTGCTTCCATCTACTCTATTGTGTGTTTTTATAATTTGTAAAGGCAATGCCTTCCCAGTTTTAGGTATATACAACTTTGGTGTTAGTCGCTAGCCCCTGGCCTATGGAAGGCGGGCTTGGGGAAGTCATGGAATAGGTCCTGAGGACAGGTCGTGGCATCCATTCCTCAGGTTATGGGGATGATTATAATATATGTTATATATATAATGGGGTCTATTATGATTAGATTATAAAGAAATGGTCATATTATTTAAATATATTTTTTATATAGCTAATCTCCAAAGACACTAAATCATAGGGTTCTTGTACTATGATTTAATTAGTGAGATATAATTTTTAAATACTGAGATAACTTGAAAATGATGTAAGTGTTATTGGGTTCTCAAATTTGGTATCAAATCATTTGTGTGAAGATTTTTTTTTTGGAACTGAACTTGGAAGTGTGGGTCTGAGGCTTCTTAGTTGGTATCGTAGTAGAGTTTAGTTATTTTTGGGGATTGGATCAGTTATTTTAGGGGATTTAGAATGGAGAACATCAGTGGAAACCCTAGAGATAATTCTAAATATACGAAAACATCCTAAAGTTTTGTTAAAGTATATATTATCAAGTTTCCTAGAAATTAAATCCCAATATAGATAAAAGAAATTGGATGTGGGATCTATATTAGATTCATATAGAGGTATAACCATAAAAAATGTTGGTTGAATAAAAACTCAATCTTCACTCAATACACAATTAATGTTTCTAACAGAAAAAATTAGTTTTACACACTTGGGGATATTATTTTATTGATTAAAATTATATTTACGAACCATTATAAAGGGTTTAAATCGAATTTGAGGATATAATATTTGAATTGTTAGAGATCCAAATAGGAATAAAACAATGGATACTATAGATTGAAACATAAAGATTCATAAGTTTTGGAATACACATAATTTATGAGTTAATGCATATAATTTTATAGTTTCCTCTAATTAATTTATTAATTTATGTATTCTCATAACTCAATTTTACACTATATAATGTAATGGTTAAATCCCAGAGGAACTGAGTTACCAATGGGTGTGAAGAACAATGCAAATATTTTCACAATAAAAAACTAAATAGAATAGGATCTTGAGTGAAAAATATTATAATTATGCTGAATCATATATCCTAGGATATGATTAAAAACCATAACCTAGTTGAATTTCTAAACACAGAAAATACTTTAGAAATGGATTTTCAAAAAGATATTTAAGCAATAAAGACTAGGGATGAATGAAATTTCAACCGCCTACATGTAAAAAATATGGGAAGAACCACCCAAGTAAGTGTCTCAAAGAAACTACCAGATATTTATTTCTGGAAAAGGAGGTCATCAAGCAGCCAAATACCAAGAAAAAAATAAAGATTTTAGATAACATTATGAAGGAAAATAATTTTATTCATATGGTTCCATAATAAATTTAATGTTTCAAATGTACGGATTCTAGGAATTATGAAAATCAATTCCCTAATATAAGGGTTAATAATGAAGATAAACCTCAAATTCCTCTATGAATAATGTAATAAGGAAGATCCTATATAATGAGTATCAATGAAGTGGATCATGATAATTAAGGTTTAATTATCCTCCACTCCATATTATTTGGTATCTTATGGGATTCTCATTTTATGAACTCTAGTATATCAAGGAAGTCATCAAAGAAAATAAAATTACCATCCCAATGATATAATATTTCATTATTAGAGAAAATTTCTAGTTTTATGAGTATTGTATCTCAATTTTTAGTTCATGGGAATTTTATTCATGTAAATATTATTAATCTTGCTTTAAATGAATATTATGTTATTTTGTTAATGGATTGGATATCTCCACAGAGTATTTATATTAAATAATGAAATAGTGAAATCACATTTCATATATCCAATCACCCAATGATCATCTATCAGTAAAAGGCTATATTTGAAGCCTCTAATAAAATCAAATCCTTTATATGGGTTTTAATACCCAATTTAGAGGGGTATTTATCTCAAATGATTAGAGATAAAATCTATATTTAATATATTCTTCTTATAAGGGAAAAATGTATTTCCTTGACTTACCTAGGATAATAAGGTAGATATCCCATTAGAAATTATATCACGATTAATATCCATATTTTAAATACCCTTATCTATTTTTATTTTTAAGTGATAATTAAAATTGAAATGATAAAATTTATTTATGGGGGGTGGATGTAACCCCTTAGGTTTTAAGACCCATTTTATATACGTAAATTATATATATATATAATTCTAAATATTTTTTGATTATTTTAAAAGAAATAAACTTGAGATGAAAATAAGATAAACAATATATGATTCAAACCAACAATTATTCATTCAATCATAATGAAACATTAAAATAAGTGTATATGAAGATAATTGTTACATTATATGGATGGTTTCATACAATGGATTATTACATCCATTAATATTGCATAAACTAAAATGGGACAATACAAAGAAAATAATTATTATTATAAAACATGGAGATCCACTGTGTCATCTTTACCCATTAGAATCAACATTTATAGAAGTAAACATGTAACGATAAATAAAATCATCAAAAGATAAATTGTGTTGTTAAATATAAAATGAAAATTTAGGGAATGAGAAATATAATTTAAGAGGTAAGAATTGAATGAATTTATATGGAGTAATGGTGGGAAAATAGTATTTATAAAGGGAAATATTTTCATGGGATATCCATTTATTAGATAGGTTTATTAAATTAGTGTATTGTCATAAAAATTAAAATAATATGTTTTAAAGACAATAAAGAATGAAATAAAAATATAAAATTTAATTCAAATATTGATTTATGAAAAAAAATTATACATTACATATTAATATGATTAAAGTATGATATGATGTATTTATAATATTAAAATAATTATGTTAATATAAATATATTGATATAAATTATATTTTTTGAATATAAATAACTTATCTTAATATTTTTCAGTGAATATTACATAATATAATATTGATATTTTGAGAAGAACTACTTTAAAGCGTTGTGTATTTGTAATTAATATATACTAAAAATTATTCAAATTGAATATCATTATAATTCATAAAATATGATGAATTAACATTTATCTAATAGTTATTACAAGTAAAGTAATAATAATTAATTCATTTTATGCTTAAAACAAATATTTTCTAAAAATATATTTTAATATGTTATGAAAATTTATATAAAAATTACTATTGTTCAAATAAATAAATTCAGTATATTAAACGTTTTTTATTTATTTTTAATTAGAATATCCATGTTTTTTAATAAGTTCATTTTCATTTTTAATATAAAATAACTTCCAAATTAAGCATTAGTTATCATGAAAAAGTAGTTATTTTTTAAAGAATAATTTTAATAATTGTATTGAAATTTTTCTCTAAATAAATATATATCATTATGATTACTCTAATATTATGTTTAAAAATATAAAAAAATATTATCAATAATTTAAGTTGTAATTAATATGAAAAAAGAATAAAAACTCTTAATGTGTATAAATGAATTTTTCTATAAAAAAATCTTTTATATATCTTATGTTTTAGTTTAAATGTTAATTTTATCATATTTATTAATTGAATTAAATTAAAAGGATTCAAAATTAAAAATTATCATGTTAAGATTTGAAAAAAAGTTTATCTTATATTTTTTGTAAAAAGGATAATTTCTACAGTGAATATTTAATCAGGGTAAAAGGGTAAAATGAGGCTAATCTACCACAGATAGAATTTTAACAAATCAACTTGAATGTTATACGTTATATAAGACATTTATTTGGTGGTGATGTCATATCGCCATGTCTCACTAATCTTTCATCACCTAAACCACCTAATTCCCAAGTAGTTGTATTCTTACCCTTTACCTAACTTATGTCTCCAAGGAAATTTCCCTCATCTTCACTTGTAAGAGGAGCTCACTTCCATAAAATTTAAGAAAAAATTCTCTTTTGAAATTCTCTTAAAACTCTACCCATATTCCCTCCCATTGATTCCTCTTATATTTTTCTAATCCCCTATTAAAAAGAAATTATCCCAAGACCTTCATTTCTTAGGATACCTTCAAGATAATTTTATATTCCTAAATGAGGTTAGAGTGTTCCTAACCAAGATGGGATCTAAGGTATAAGTTATATAAACTCAACCTCTTCTTAATTGAATCATATTTTTCTCTCTTTAATATATTATTATATTTTTTATATTGTTGAATTTATTTACTTTAGATGGTACTTTTTATTTCTCTCTCGTTAATTTACATTTTTGAATCAAAACCACTTATTTTGTGTATAACATTCATTAATAAAAAGTTTGAAGAATAATTCCCATCCACTCCATTAAAACATTATATTCCATGACCATATTATTTCTTTCCACAAATTCATTCCTCTCTTATTTTGAAACCCAAATATGTTTTATCTCATTTTGTCTTCATTTTTCTCCTTAACCTTTTTTAAAAGAAGTTTTCTTAACCTTTTTATGTTGTTTCAGGATTATATATTTTATCTTACACTCCACATTTGTGGAATTATCATTTGTTTGTTCTAAAATTACCATTTTTGTGTATTTATATTTAAATAGGGACATTAAAAGGTTTTCCTCTCATTTTCTCATATATGACTTTTCGAAAGTGACTAATAACTTTTATTTTTATGATAATATTAATAGTTGTTTATGAAAAATAATTTTTATTTCACTTTAATTTTCCCATTCTATCACTAAAATATGTATCTATTATAGATTTAGGTTTCATGAATCTCCATCTAAATACTCTTGTGAAATATGTTTATTGGGTAATTGAATTTTGGTTTCATTTGATCAAACTATTGTTTTATATTAATGTGATACCATTTAAAATGAGATTAATCCCATTTTATTCCAATGAGACCTTTATTATATGATTTTTTATTTATTTCATGTGGAACACATATGAATATAAGTGATGATATGCATCATATATGTCTCTCGAATGCATTTTTTAATGATTTAGTTCTTGTGATATAATGATGTTATGAATGAAAATTATTGTTATGTTCACAATATGATGCAAAATAAATTATTTTTATGTTCACAACATGATATGTGTGAATTATATTTATATTAAAAACTATATTCATTGACTTAATTAATGTTAATTTTACCATAATGTTATTACTTATTATGATTATTTATGTGCTACACTATTATGCCAAATTTCTATTTTATGTTATATGTCTAAGGAATACCCAATGGTTCATGTTTATTGAATCATAGTTTCTCACACTCTTTCCATATTATTTGTTTGATAATTTTTCTTTACATGTCCTTTTATTTTTCCTTATAGAAAAATCATATTGTACCATGTTATTTTTAATCATATATTTGACACATGCTCATGTTTTTTCACATGTATATGATCTAAAACATAATGATATGTTGATATGTGTTTCCCTTACTGAGTCTTTGAATATTCCTTTATTATTTTTTCCATTACTCAGTTTATAGAGATGAGTATATAATATAATATATCTATATGGGGTTCTACTATTGTGAGATTATGGAAAAAGGTTCAGTATATTGTAAAATACATTATTTATATAGATTTTCTATAAAAATTAATCCTTTAGGTTATGGGACTTAAAATTAATTATTGAGATGAATTTTTTAAAAACAGAGATGATATATATAATTATTTAAGTGTTATTGGGTTATCTAATTTGATATCAAAGCCTTTCTCAAAATAAAATTTTTTTAGCACTGGACCCGAGAGTGTTAGTCTATGGTATCTAAGTTGGTATATGACCATGGGTTAGTTATTTTTGGGGATTATTTTAGTGATTTTGTTTGTTTGGGACTATATAACATTAGTTAAAACCCTAGGGATAAGTCTAAATATAGAAAAACAATACAATTTCATTGTAAACTAGAGAGTGTATGGTCTCCTAAATATGAAATCCATGTCGTGATAGAAAAAAGTGGATGCAAGATCTACATCATATGAATATAAGGAAAATATCATTGAAAATGTTTGGTTGTGTTTTAAATTGATCTTCACTCGGTGAATAGTTAATGGTCCTAACTATACACTGAGTTTAAAACTCTCAGGGGATATGATT
This sequence comes from Viscum album, assembly GCA_963277665.1. Classification (NCBI taxonomy): domain Eukaryota; kingdom Viridiplantae; phylum Streptophyta; class Magnoliopsida; order Santalales; family Viscaceae; genus Viscum; species Viscum album. The sequence continues at coordinate 1,784,851,954 of OY728157.1, forward strand.
TAGTTAATTCACATGATATTTATAAACAGTTATGAAATATTTAAATAGAAATTTATGATTCAATATATAACTAGTTATGGAACCTAATGGTAACATTCCATGTATAATCTATATTGAAAAAATAGATTCATATATTAGGGCATACTCATCGTTTAGGAGTAATTTATTCTAAATTTTGTAGTTTCATTTTATTTGATTATTAATGTTAGTATTCTCATACATCAAATTTACTTTATTCAATGTAATGGTTATTATTAAGAAGTAGTGAGTTATAAATGGGTTTGATGGAAAATGCAGAGATTTTCTTAATAAACAACCAAATAGGATAAGAGTGGGATTCGTTAATTGTGTGGGTATACCCAACAAGTTATCTCAAATTACTATTAAAAACATGAACCGATTTGAATTTTCAAAAACAAAAAATTATATAAAAATGGAGTTTCATGGATGTTAAAATGTAAAAAACCATAGAGGAAATAAATTTTAACCCTTTTTGTGTCAAGAAAGTTGGAATAATCACCTAGTTAAGTGTATAAAGGGAACATGATTTTTTTAATTTTCTATAATGGAGGATATCGAGTGACCAATTATTGAGGAATAAAGAAGAATTAAGTTAACTTTATGGAGGAAAATAATGTTATTTCTAAGGTTAAATGAAACATTATATGCTTTAAAACCCACTATTTTTTTTAATTATAGAAATTTATGAACTAATACAAGGTGTATAGTGGAGAAAGACCTCAACAACCTGCAAGTTTAATGACCCGATATTTTGGATCCTTTAAAATACATTCTAATTTCCATAACATGTTTCAAACAATAAACCCAATTTTGAAAAACAAAATATATTAATAATTCATTATTAAAAAATCTACAAAAAAATTATGGTTACCCTATTAAAATTAATTTCCTTTAGATGTTAAATAAATAATATTAGTCAATATTGAAAAGGTTATTTTCAATAAAAGTCATTTTATTTATATTATTCAATATATTTTAAAAATATAAATTTTAAAAAATTATAATTGAAAATTTATATAAATTAAAATTCATTTTTTACTTCCTCATAAAAAAAAAATTTCTTAGGATGTATTTTTGAATTTTTAAGAATAATTGATTTTTAGGTAAATTGTGAAAAAATATCAATTTTTCTAATATCGTTACATTTACATGAAAAATAAGTTTTTGAAAAGTTATATATATATATATATATTATATTTTAAAATTATAATAAATAATTTTAAATTTCAATTTTTAATTTTTAAAACCCATTAATATTATTTTTGATAATCAATTAATTTTTTTGAAAAATATTTTTTGTTTGATTCATTAAAAATTTATCACATGGGGAAATTAAGTTTTACATTTATTTTACTGAAAAATAAATCATATTTAAACTAATATTATTAATATCATTATAACAATTACCATTAGAGATTTTGTCCTATTTATAATCTTTATACTTAAAAATACACTTTTTTAAAATGGGCTTTTAAGAATTACATGTGCTTACGTTGAGATTAATTTCACTTCACAAGGAATGTAAATTTGATAAAATTATTCCTATATTATAGATAATAATTTTAATATTATTTAATATTACAATTTTTATTTATGGGTATAAAATTTATATTGTCAGCTGATCGCACCACAATTTACTCTTTTATTCCGCCCTTACACCATTGTATTAAACTGGTTTGGTATTGAAATTTAAAAATATAATAACTAATTTCACTTCAATTTTGGTTAAATAATTAAATTTTTATCACTATTAAAAATGGTATTTTAACTTTTTTTAATGTTTTCATTATAGTTTGAGGTGATTTGGAAGTCTAGGGATGAAGTTGGAGAAAAATGGTCCAAACTGTGTAGGAATGCATGCATACTAGTGGACTTAGAAGCACAATGTAACTAATACGTGAATCCAATTGGTCTAAAATTTCCTAGAATGGTCCAATATTTAATTGTATAAAAATATTATGAAGGAAACCAATCCCAATTCACCTAGTAAAGGGACCAAATGAAACGATCCTTCCAGGAAAAAGAATCTACATAGAGTCAAAATTTTGGTTATGTATATTGGAAATATCTCCAATTTTATGCATTATCTATATTCCAAATTTGAAATTGAAAAATATAAGAAGTAGTAAAAAAATATTTTTTCTTTTTACCAGTATTTATAAGGAATTTTAGTAGCACAAATCCATGGGACAAGTGGTATCTCTAAATCTGTGTTCTCAAAACCACCTCCTATTTTGGATATAAAAAGGAACCTTGGGCACCTGTTTGGGAGTTCATCTAGGATGAAAAGATCTAATATTTTGGAGACCCAAATAAATACTCTCCTAATTAATATTAGTCATGTAGGTTATGGGAAGTTCTACTTAAACATTTATGGATTCCTACCCTCCAATATAGTTCTAAACTCCCCATGATTCCCCAGGGGTGAACGTGATGTAAATCTTGAGATTCATATTTTTAATATTTGAATGATATTTTTAATTTAAGGTTTGTATGTTGTTTGTATTAATATTAAATTATTATTTTATTGAGTTATGTACTGGTATGTCATACTCAACTCATATGATCATGTTTCGGGGTACCCTTTCGTGTGATGTTTCACACACCATCCACTATTTCTTCTTCCCTATTTTTATTTCATTTTTTGTGTGGTTCAAATTGGTCAATTGAACTCTCATAAACACTTTCAAGGCCACATACATATATTTTATGTTATCACGAAGAAATAACATACATACCTAGATAGTGCATTGAGTTCTTTTTGTGTTTCCTCAGTGAGATTTAGTTATGAAGTTAAACACAAATCACTCAATCATTGGTGGTAACATGTGACTCATTCTATGTTTTCGACTAAACCTTAGGATGTATCCATGTATAAAATCAGTAACATTCTAGTTCTTGGTGTTACAAATTAGGGTTTAAAATATAGATTCCCTTTATCTTAAAGTGATGAAGGATGAAAATTATGAGAATTCTTAGGTTTGATCATGATTTGTCAAAATTTTCAATTTTGGCTTTCATATATTACTTTATTTTATATATTTAATTTTAAATCAACAATGCCCAATTTTCTTATAATTCTACTCCCATTTTTCATAATTAGAACCATTTTATTAATCAATTATCTAAGGCTTCTTTGAGAGATATCCAAGGTTTTCTACTATACTGAGGAAATTCTAGTAAAAACTAAATAACTAATTTGATGGCCTAGACAATGAAATCATTAGGAATAATGTTAATTACAATGATAATGATGAAACAATTATTTTAAAATCTTTTTTAATATCAATTATTTTATATCAAATCAATTAAACTGAAATAATTTAAATAATGAATATAATTTGATTCATAAGAATTTATATATATATATATACTCTTATTTAATTGGTAATTAATACAAATAATATTATGAATCCATAATTGTCATAATTCCATTTTTCTATTAAAATTATTTTTCAACAATTTATCTATTTTAATTTACAATTTATTTTTAGAATGTTTATAATTTGAATTATATTAAATATATTTTAAATTTTGTTCCATAAAACTAAAAAAATTATTTGTTTTAAATTATATTATTAATAAAGCATGAAATCTCTTATTTGAAAACTAGTAATCTCATTTAAAATTAAAGAGTAAAATGTAGAAACATCATGGAAAACCCACTCTAACATGTTCGAAAACACTTATTTTGACTCTTTATCGAGCCAAAAATTCCCCACACTTCACTATTTCAAATCTTTATAGGCATTTACCTTGAAACAGTCTCATTATGTTTTTTATAATATAAAGGGTGCTACGAAATGTGTCATTTCACTCACTTATTATAGGGGATCAATTACACCCTTTTAAATAGAAACCTCTAATTATGATTAATCCTTAAAATTAATATATTATAATCTCATTACAATCCTATTCCAAAAACCATAATCCCCTTTCCACTCATAGTTATGATAATTTGTTCAATTTCAAGGGGACTTCCATGGAAAAAAAGTCTCTGACATAAGTATGATCACCTTCTTATGCTTTTCTTCTTAATCATACAATTCAAAATATCTTATCTCCATAATAATATGATAAATTTGATATCATTATTATACTGAGATTTTGTTATATTAATGGTAAATCCCTTAGGAATTCATTTTAATACACTCACAAAAAAACATCGTTATTGCGTTGTGTGGACAACCGCCTCTAGGAAGTGGTGCAGTTTATTTTTTTTTCAATTGCCCCTTTCCTGTATAGTATTATTGGTATATTAATTAATAAAGAGGATATATATCATATTATTATTATTATTATTATTATTATTATTATTATATTTCATTTCAATGTCCACCGTCATCCCTTTTCAAGTATTGGGAAACGGGAATATTAAATGTGTCAGAGTGATTTCTCCCACCTCTATGATGAATGATTTTTTATTTTTCATCTATATTTTCAAAAATTATCTAAAAATATTAAAATATAGTAAATCTTTAAAAATAAATAAAATTAGTATCATTACGATTCGGTTATAATGATATTATGACAATGGGAATCCCTCTTTAACAATGCTCACCAATTGAGTAAAAGCGAGTCTAGGTTTGGATCGGTTTAACCACCTACATGAATGATGATTTAAAACTATAACACGGATGAATATGGGAACATAAATACTAATATTATTATACTATATTAAGTTAATCAAGACTATAATATTAATATTTAAATATTATATTATGTATTTAACTTTTTATTGAAGTACCATTCTCATCCGCTAAAATTACAAAAAAATAAGTCATTATCAATTCGGTATTCACATAATGTAACAAAAACACATATGGAATGAAAATAGAACATTTTAAATAAATATAAGATATATATTATAGAATATTAAATGATATATCAATAATGAACTTGGTACCAAATGATGGTTAATGATATCAAAACTATTAAAAATGCACAATATTGTTTAAGAGATTAACACCCAATAGTCATAATACGTTGTAACTAATTAATATAATCATGATAAATAATTATAATATGTACTGTAAAAGGTTAATTTTTTTTGTGTAATTTATTAAAATATGATTTTATGTTAGCTATTTTTTCTTTACATGAGGTTAAATTTTCATCAACTAAGTAAAGAAACATGGTATGGGTTTTTTGTATCAAGTTCACCTTCGTTGAGGTATCATTTGATGTTCTATACCTATTTCCATTTTCTATGATATAGATACATCCAAAATGAATTATTTCATCATAAAAAATCATTTGTAGGATAAATAAATTTTTATTCATGATCTCTCCATCATGTTATTTTAATCCATTTACTTCTCAAATTATAAGGGTTTTGTCTCTAATTTTCCTTCTTTGAGACACAATTTATTAAATAATACTAATTTCATTAAAATGTTTAATATACTATCTATTTGTCATATAATATAATTAATTACATTTATCATTTTATTTAAACTTTTTTTTTCATTCTCTCTCGTTTGAAAGGGGTTTTTATTATAAGATATCTTATGTTGTATGGGTTATTAATCTCAACTTTTCTTCATTGAGACATGTTTTAATGATATGCACCAATTTTTTATTTATATAGTGTTTAAAATTCAAAATAATTTGTTTTTCACATAAAAAATTATATTACTCATGGTATTTTTTTTAAAGTCAGATCCATGCATGCTCGGACCACCAAATTTATTAATAAGAGATTTTCATGACCTAAATATTTTTATTGGGTTATAATCACTTTCATTGAATATAATAATCCAATATAGATATATTATAAAATTTCATTCTCTTATATTTTATTTCCATATTATTATTTGGGGAAATCATGATTCAAAATAATTTTTCTCCCATTTTGATTCTATTGTCTCTTTTAAATGCAATTTTGTTAAGAATAATTCCCTTTTCTTTTAATGGAAGTTTTTCTATATAAATGTTTTTACATCCTACAAATTTTCACCATTATATAGGGTAAAATCAATTTCTTTTTATCTTAAATTATTATTTTATTCCAATTAATAATTTTTAAATTAAATATTTCTTTATCATTTTAACTATGCGGTTTTTCAATAAAGTTATTTAAAAAATTTCAAAAGGTTATTCCATCCTTTTCAAAATATGTGGTATTATAATCTACTCCATATTTTATTTTAATAAAATTTATTTCTTTTTTTATGTTTCCATTATTTATTATTCTTTTCAAAATTTATTCTTTTTATAGTATTATCGCATCCCTTTTTTAAAATTTATGGTCTTTTTCAGGTTTACATGATTAAGAATATTTTAAAAATTAAACTTTTTCATAGTGTTTTCAATTATAGCTTTTAAAAATTGTTATATTTTAAAAGATATAATATTTGGAACTACTTTTAATAATATGTTCGAAAATTATTTGATTTTACATCTAAAAATGTGTCTTTTAAACGTAATTTACACTTAATCTTTTTTAACAATGTTAAAAGGGTTTGTGAAAACTTATTTATTTCTATTTTTACTCCATGGTTTATAGCTCATGATGTGATATTTTAATAATACATTATATGTTATTATAATATGATTCATTTTGGAAAATGATATTTTTGATAGCTTATTAACTCTAAAGTTCGTGATATGTTTTGTGTTTTGAAGAATTGTGAAACTCATTATTTTTCAAATTGTTATTTAAAATGCAATGATGTTGGATTTTAAGCGGAACACATATATATGGATGATGTCAGGTGGGTTCTTTAATCTCCATCTAAAGAATTATTTTAATTTATATTTTGTAAGATAGTTATTTGTGAACAAGATGAGTTTTGTTATATAAGCATGGGAATGTTGGGATTGCCCAAATTCTCAGCCGTGGACATATTCATTTTGTTCACATAATCATGGGAATAATGAGTTTTCTCAAACAATTATTCCCATTCTTATAGTTATAACACATTTCCAAGTTTTTAATCATGTTATGAAAAATTTTCATGATGCATTTAATTTCAAAAAAATATCATGTTTTAATGATTATGAATTTTTATGTAGTCCTCACTTATATATCAAGTTCACATGTTATAATTTATAATTTTTTTTCTTTATTAAATATACCTTCTTGATCTTATGTTTCTCTAATTTTTTCATTATTATCTATGGATATATTATTATGATATTTCTGTATCCCTCATATTTTCATCTATGTTTATGATCTATTACTCTGTGATATGTTTTTTAATATATACCTGTTTGATCTCACCTTTTCTTATGTTTACAATCCCTAGGTTATTAATATGATTATTTCATGTGTGGTATGTAATAAGGGTCAATAGGATCATGATTATAGGGAAATATTTCCAAGTGTAGTGAAATAGGGTATTTATGGAACTGATTTTCATGACACTAAACCATTTGATCATTGTGCTACATGACTTTTATGAGACGTAATATTAAAATCATGAGATTAATGTAATATTTAACTCATGTTTATAATGGGTTCCTAAAGATTATATTAGAGTAGGGTTTAGTTATTTTTTAGATTAATTTAGTTACCTTTGGAGTTAGTTATTGATAACCTTAGTTAAAACACTATAGATAAGTATAATTACAGGATGAATTCTTGAAATATTGGTAAATCCTTGATTAGATGTTTTTCCCAAAAGACGAATCGATATATGGATACTAAAATTGGATGTAGGATTTTTTGTAAATGTACCTAAGAGTAATAACCAAAAAATGGCAGATTGGGTATTAACATGATCATTAGCTAGTACACAATAAAGGGGCATAATTATACACTTGGTTTGATACTCCCACGAGATATTATCTGGTAGATCATTTTCACATTACAAACCACTAAAAATTATTCATTTCCTATTTACTTTGATGGATTATGTTGTGAATTATAAGATAAACCAACTTTGTCCAACATGATAATGTAAAATAATAATACTTTTAAAGTAATAATTCCATTCTTGATTATGTTATTTCCCCCAAATATTTAATTTCTCATCACTCATGCAACCCTTTTTTGTTTTTAATAATGGATGTAATGATAAGGAACCATGGGTGTAAAGGAAAAAAAGAAGAATACATCAACGAATAACTAATCCTAATGGGAGTTTGAATGAGAAACCTTATAATTATGAAAAAAATATATCATGGAATGTGATTATAAATTTGAAAATAGTTGAGGACCCAAATACAATAAATTAAATAAAGATTAAGTCTCATGAAAGATCAAGTGATAAAAATGATGAAGGGAAAACATTAAATTTCATATATGTCAAAAATTATTGAAGAAGCCCCATGGGAATTTCTTCAAGGTGACAATAAAATTCTTTACTTATGGTAAAAGAGGCCATCAAGAATCAAATTGTTGAGGTAAAATGAATAGATCAATTAATATGAGGAAAAATATATAATTCATCCAAGGGTTCCACTAATAATTTAATTTCTTGTGTTTGGAGAACTAAGTAATTTTCCAAGTTAATGATCTAATCCAATTATGTCACAACCCATCCTCGGGGCCAGTGCTGTGACTACCCCGAACCCGCCTTCCAAAGGCCAGGGGCTAGCGACTAGTACCAAAGGTGTAAATCCTGATAAAAAGGGAAGGTATTGCCTTTATATAAGTAATAAAACACAACAGAGTATGCAATTGAAGAAAGAACTAAGTAAAACTGAGTACAAAAATAAGTGCTGATAAGTAAATGGGCCAGTATACAAACCCAACTAAAGGTAAAGTACAACTGAAAAGAAAGTACAACAGTAGTAAAATAAAGCAGTAACCACCGAGTCGTCCTTTAAGAATCCCACCTGAAGGGTGGGTACAAATGGTCTCCTCAACTCCTCGGGTCTGGTCGTCCGCTCTGTGTACGTACAGTCTAGTGGACCACCTCCGGGTACCATCCAACTCCACAAGCCTCCACTTAGATCAGTGCTGTTTGTCATCTGCATCCAACACAACGTAGTGCGTGAATATCCTGTATAGGGGTGAGTATATGATACTCAGTAGGGACCCCGAGACCCCCGAAGGTCTCCCAGAATCCACTAAGGATAAACCAAAAAGGAAAGATACAAATACAAAGTATCATCCAACTCTACTTAGGTATATGCCCATACATATACCTAAGTCATCAATCTCAGTTTGGCTCCAACTTCTGAGCCCATGCACAATCCGGTCCACACAGGAAAGAAGTCAATCACATCAATGATAATGATTGAAAGTCAAGACTCAGCTCACAAAGGTATACTACTTTCTAAGAGAGGTGGAGATGATTAGATGTAGCCTCTGAATCATCTCTTCTGTCTAACCCATGTAGGATCCAAGTACAGAAGTCGTCATTGCCGAACCAACGTAGGATCCATGTACAGTAACCATCGATGTCGAACCCAAGTAGGATCCAAGTATAGTCTTCATTGCTGCCGAACCCATGGAGGATCCAAGTACAGTCATCTACGCTGTCGTACCCACGTAGGATCCATGTACAGTCGTCTTCATCGTCGAACCCATAGAGGATCCCGGTACGGTAGTCGTCGTAGTCGCAGCCAGCTCTAGGGTTCCTACACACAGCGTACACGATTCCAGGAGGGTCTGCTCCACGAGTAAAGGGGGGTCGATACATTAACTGACACGAAGTCCAAATTTGATGTATCCCGAAGTTCTGTCTCGTCAAAAGGAACTCAGCGCAATAGATGGCGCGTCAAACGGACGCCCAATCTGAGAGATATTGGCCTTTTCGTTCAAGGGGCCCAGTTGGAAATATGCTCATTCCAAACTCGTCCATTTACCAAAGTTGTCCAAAACTCACATAGTGTATTTAAAAAGTACTCTCTCATTGAAAGGGTCCCAGTGCCGCAGACGGTGCGTCGATCGAACGCACGATCTTTATGTTATTCATGTTTAAGTGAATAACAGGCATGGCCCGTTTAGCCCAGTGGGCCCACGAGTTGGGTTAACCCAGATTGACGAGTTCGACCCGGCAGGGGTGTCGATCCAGTCCGAAGGAAAATGTAGCTCGGCCCGAAGGACGCAGCCTGACCCGAATGGGTGCAACCTAACAAGAAGTGGTGCGGCGCGGCCCGGCTCGGCCCGGCCCGACCCGACCCGGCTTGGTACGTGGCCCGGCTGGCTTGACCCGAAGGTCGAGCGGTCCGAGGAGGGGGCGCTGCCCCCGGCTGCCCGAACCTGCGGTGCCAAGCGGTGCCGCCCTCCCAAACTGGCCGGCTAGGCCGGTCGGCCTTCTAGCGCACGTGGCCCACATGGCGGGCCACAAGTTTCTTCAGCGCGGCGCTCCCCTGGCACCACGGTTCGGCTCCGCCTGGCCAACCGATGGGCCGGCCGGTTCTTCCGCCAATGCGGCGCGCAAAGCGGTCCACAGTTTCTTCCGCATAGCCCGTGCCATATTCCTCCACCGCATTCCCGGCACGGTGCGATGGCGCCGTGCTTCCTCCGCCTTCGATTGCCGATTCCAAAAATAATAAACAAGATCAAACAGAGGGTCGTCGGGCCGTGTTCGTTCGACCCGCTCCCTCCACCTAAAGCGATACCAATAGGCCAAGGTATTCACTTGAATACAAAGAGAACAAGGGAGTAATTTATTTTAAATAAATTAAGCAAACCCCCTACCACAACAAATGATGTCGTACGTCAGGCGTCACGAAAGATGACGTCGCGGAAGATGACATCGCGGAAGACGACATTGTGGGGAATGAATTTGTAGGCGATGTCGGAGTGTGTCTAAGGAGGAAGATGTGTTTCTTCACTTGTCGCGGAGAAGAGAATGGTTGGCACGTCATCGTTCTTCGTGGAACCGGTGTTCTTCATTGAAGAGACGTCATTCTTCGTCGAGAGAGGAGTTCTCTTCTTCTTCACAAGAGTTCTCTCCCAATCTTCCTTAGCACAACGAAAACCCTCCCAAAATGAAATAACAGGATTCTCCTATTATTTTATTATCACAAGAAATTTAAAATTCAAATTCAAACAAGTTCATTAATTAATTTATGTGGTTCAATTCATTAAATTAATGTGTTATCAAGAGTTAAATAGGTAGACAGGAGGAGGTGATATGTCTCACATTTAAGATGAGTTAACAAATTAAAGAAGGGGGGATTTTAGGGGTTTAGGGGGTGGGGAAAGGTTGGGGCTCGTGTGGGCCCCACCAATCATATATCCACTCATGGGATGTTGGGTGGGTGTGAGCCCCACCAACAACTTCCCATGGGGGGAATTATCCTCCTTAGATATAAAATAAAATTGTACAAACAATTTTATTTACTTCTTAACTAAACCCTAATAAATAACTTCTCCTCCCGAGAAAACAAGACTATGATAAAGGCACCTTAAGTAATTATTGGCATTGTGAGTTCATCGATGCCCTTGGATTTCAATTCCGAGCACCAGTTCAAACGATAGAAAAACCCACTTGTTCGTTTACTGAACGTATTCGAGCTAAACTTCGGAAATTGATTCCGATCACACCGGGCCTCGGAATCAAGTGCCGTCAAAAACCACAGACTCATGAAATTCCAACGTATTTAAGAAAAAATTTTCCTTGAAATTTCTAGGTCTTTACAAATTATTACATAGATAATAGTAATCTCGAACCTCTTAGACTTCGAGTGTAAGGAAGAACCTATGAAATGACTATTGATGAAGAGGATAATGATAATTAGGTTTCGAAAACCTTTCAACCCAAATAAAGGGGTGCATTCTAGTTATCTAAACCCAATCATATTTATGTTTTTTTAAAGTCAAAAAGTCACCACCCTTAGTTATATGTATTTTAATAAAAAATTTAGTGGTATGATTATTAACTTTTTGGAAATAATCATTGTGGAAATAAAAATATCCTCCTCAAAAAAATGATTTATTTTTTAAAATATAATAAATATCTTAACTATGAATCACAATTAATTTATAGAATGGGGAAAAAAATTTTAAGTTAATTGTGAACGTATATTAGTTTAAGCCCAACAATGAATAATAGAATATAAAAACATAATCCTTCACATGGTCCTTAATACCAATATATAAGATTCATTTCCTTAAATTGGTTTCAGAAAATATGTGTTTGATTGTCTTCATTATGATATTGAGATCATATCTCATTAGATATAATATTTTGAGAGATTTTAATATTTTAACCACCTTTAATATTCATGTAGGTAAATGATATTTAAAATTTTGAGGATGCATTTTATTTAAAACGGTAGAATATAGTGACTTGAGATTATAGATCCTTTAAAATGAAAACTATATTCCAAAACATGGGTCAAAATATACACCTAATATAAAAAATCCTTGGAATATTGAGAATAAATTTTTTGTAAAGTTATAATAATATCTAATATAGTAACCCAGTCATATTTGTTTCCTTTAAATGGAATATAATTAATATTATTTAATATTGAAAAATTTAATTTCAATAAAACCCATTTTCATTATATTATAAATTTTATTTTAAAATATAAATTTAAAAATTATAGAATATAATGTAGATAAAGTAAAATTCATTTTTATGTTCCTAAAAAAAACTTAAATTAGAATATATATTTAATATTTTTCTAAAATACTTGATTTTTTGGTGAATATTAAACAAATATAAATATTTCTAGTACCATTAATTTTATATTACATTGAAGCATTTGAAAAAATTTATATAAAATATATATATTTATAATGTAAAATAAATAATTTAAAAGTAATTATTTAAAATTATAATTCCCATGAATATCATTTTAAAAAATCAAGTAATATTTTATAAAAATCTATTTTTTCATTTTTTTTCTTTAATTAAATTTACCCATAAGGAAATTATTTTTGTATTTATTTTAATGTCTCATAAATATTTTTTAAACACTTATAATAATATTAATATCATTATAATCGATATAATTGAAAAAAATTTCTATACTTAAATATTATGGTTAAAAATATACATTAATGAAAAAGAGGTTTTTACATGTTACATGTACTAGTGTTATGATTAATTCCCATACACATAGAATATTAATTTGGAAAATTTATTATTAATTTTTAGATATTAATTTTCATATTATTTAATATTTATAATTTCATTTTTGTGTATAAAATTTAGATTGTTAAGATTAATGCAAATTACCCTAATAATAGTGAAACTATCATTTTTAAATTACTATTTTATTAATATCAAGGAATTTATATCGAATAAGTTAAATTTAAATACTAAAAATAATTAATATAATATTTTTTATAAACACTTCAATAAATATACTAAAAATAATTTAATTGGTAATCAATACCAAATATGATTAAAAATCCATAAGGGTTAACATGTTATTTTACGACTAAAAATATTTTTATACAAATTATATATTTTAATTTAAAAGTTAATTCTATAATAGTTGTAAATTTAATTTTATAAAATATAGGATAAATTTATTTCCAAATCCCTAAAATTTGGTTATATATTTATTATTTTTAGCCAAACATATAATCACATAGTTAAAAATGGTTACCTAGTTTAAAATTAAAAGTTTAAAATGTAAAAACTTAATGGTAAAAGCTGTATAAAATGCTTAAAACATGTGTGGAAGAAATTTTTAATACTCTATATACCCATAAATACCCTAAATTTCATTATTTCTAAAATCTAGATCCATTGAATTTGGAATTGTGTCAATGAATTATGAAAATATAAAGGGTGGTTCAAAAGTTCTTTTTTCATCTCTTATAAAAGAGGATCACTTACACACCTCCAAATACACACATATATGAATTAATTGTTTAAAATATACCATATTAATCTCAATATAACCATATCCTATAATAATAGTCCCCTGGTAACTCATTGTTAGCCCAATCCCTTTAGTTTCTAGTGAACTTCCAAGGAAAAAAATCTAATATCCAGTGTAAGTATTACCTCCACCTTATGTTTTTTTCTTAATATTAGTCTTAAAAATATATTAGCTCCATAATAAAATGATTAATGAAGTTTTATTATTGTAATTATATATTTTTTATATTAATTTTACAACCCTTATTTATTCATTTCCATTCACTTGGAAAAACAAAAGAACGTCGCTAATTCATTGCACAAACTACTGCCTCTGTGAATTAACATTGTTCTTTTCATTAAAAACATTAATTATTGGAATCAATGGAGTAATTATGAATTTATATGATATATATCAAATAATTATGATTTTGAGATTTTAATTTAATGTACACCATCACCCCTCTCAAGCTTTGGGAAATAGAAATGTAAAACGCGGGGATGTGATTTCTCCCACCTCCAAGATGAAACCGTTTTCATTTTTCATCTAGATTCTCATAAATTTTATGAAAATAAAAAAAATATGGTTAATATTTAAAATTAATTTTAAAAAATATCTTTATTATTCTTTTATAATGATGTTAGATCAAAGGAAACACAAACTGAACCATACTTACCAATCAAGTTAAAGCGAGTTCAAGTTTGCGTTGATTTAACCACGTACATAAACAGTGATATAAAACTCTATCTTGGATAAATATGGGAACTTAAATAATAATATTTTTATAATATATTAAAAATTCAGGATTATTATTTTATTTTTATATATTATTTTAATTATATAACATATTACTAAAGTAACATTTTTGTTTGATAAAATTATTGAAATAAGATCTTATGAATTCGATTTTCACATAGCGTAACAGAAACACATATGGAATGAAATAAAGGATCTATAATATATAATACTAAATTGTACATCAATAATTAAATTTGTACCAAATGATGGGTAATGGTATCAAAATTACTTAGAAATCATAAAACAGTTAAAGTTGTTAACACCCAATGATCATAATATGCTAAAAGTAATAAATATAATCCAGATAAAAAATTATATTAAGTATAATAAAGGGGTAATATTTATGATAAATTTTATAAAATATGTTATTATGTCATCAATTTTTTTTACTTGAGGTTATAATGTCATCAACTAAGAATGGAAACAAGCTAAGGGTTTGTTTTCTCAAGTTCGCCTGAGTTGAGGCATGATTTCTTGTTTTTCACCTATTTCTATTTAAATTTATATAGCTACTTCCCAAATAAATTATTTTATCATAATAAAAAATGGTTATTATATGTAAATTTATATTTTACATTCTATCCTATATGTTCATTCAATCCATTCACTTCTCAAATTACAAGGGTTTCATATCAAATTTCCTTTATTTGAGACATGCTTTCTTTTTTTATGGAAAATTTCATTTAAGTTTTGTGTATAATATCCATTTATAATATAATATTATGAATTATAATTATATTGATATTTTAAATTTAATTTAAATATTTCTCACTTTCAATTTTTTTAATTATAATTTATCTTAGGAAGTAAGGGTTTTTTAATCTCAACTTCTATTCATTGAGACATATCTTAATATTATGTACCAATTTCCTATTCATATGGTTTATAAACTTCCCAATAATATATATTGAAATAATCTATGTTTTAATTCAAGTTATTTATATAACCATGATAATTTCTATATTCTGATGACTTTTGATTTAAAAATTACTAAATTGTTAAAGAGTTTTCATTACTCAAATATTTTTCTTAGATTAATACCACTATTCATTGACAATAATATTATAAGATTGATCTATTATAAACTGGATGGTGTTATGTTTTATTTTCACCATATTTGATAGGAAAATAGTGATTCACACCAAATTCTTCTTTCTTAATGATTCTGTTGTTTCGTTAAAATATATTTTGGGAAGAATAATTTTTATTTCTTTTAATGGGTTTTTCTTCCCTATCCATATTTTCACATTCTACCTATATTATATTTTAACTAGTGTAAACTCAAGTTTCTTTATCTCCAATGATTATTTTATCCACCATATTTTATTTTAAAGTGATGGTTTTTTTATCCATTAAACGATGCTGGTTTTCAACAAGGTTATTTAAAAATGTTAAAAAGGCTCTCCCATCATTTAAAAATAAAAGGTTTTATCATCCATTCAAAATTTTCTCTTTTTAAATATAAATATTTTTTTAGGTTTTCCATTAACAAAGATTATTTTTAATATAAAATGTTTTAAAATTATTTTCACTTTCTATTTTTTGAAAACTTTATTCCTTTTTGAGGTTTCCATTATTAAATATTCCTTTAAAAATTTAAAATTTTCAGATTATTTTCACTTACAATTTTTGAAAATTGATTTATTTTAAATGATACAATATTTGAAACTCTTTTTAATATTTTTTTCAAAAATTAATCTCTCTACCTTCTCAAAAATGATTATTTTGGAAGTAATTTACACTTCATCATTTATAATATTTATTAAAAGGTTTGTGTAAACTTTTTTATTTCAATTTTTCTTGTATGGAGAATCTCATATGATGTAATGTTTTAGTCATCCTTTATTTTTTACTATAATATGATTCCTTTTTAGAAAACTAGTACTTACCCATGCATTCGCATGACAATATGTTCGATAATTATTTTCAAGAATACAAAACTATATATCAAAGTTAATAAAGAACATGAATATTAAATATATTGTAAAAAATAGTGATACATAATATTGAACTATAATTGGAAAAAAATAGAGAGAATTGAAAATAGAGGAAAATAAGAAAAAGAAAATAACATAGGAGAACATGTAGGAGAATATTGAAAACATATTCGAGAATATATAAGGAAAACATAAGTATACCAGCACTGTAAAAAATAATCCATACAAATGCGTGATGAAGATAATAAGGAAAACATATAGGAGAATCTTCAAGGAAAATAAAATTATTTGAAAACATAGAAAAAATATATGAGAATATATAAGTGAAAGAAAACATACAGTCAAATTGACATTTGAATATAGTAGATAACATTCAATTGAAAAGAAAAAGAACATTTTGAAAAAAAAAATGAATTTAATGTGAATGAAAACATACAGTATCAGTATAAATGTCTCTAAGTAATTATGTCCCATAATTCTTAGATTATGTGTTTCCACGGTGATATGCTTAAATTCTTTTTTACTAAGACAATACTCAATTTCAATGATAATAATGAACATTAATATTCAATATTTTGAAATAAATAAAATAATGATACTTTTTTTTATAATTCAATTGGACAAAATATAGACATTATAAAGATAATAGATTATATTTGGATAAATACATTTAAAAAGATGTAGAAGAGAATATAAGAAATAACAAAATATTTTTAGTATGGAGATTGGAATTAAATGAATGAAAAGAACATAGAAATTGACATTTGACATTCAGATAATTGTGATAAATAAATATTATAATACAAACTTATAGTTATATGTAGACATATTGAAACTGTACATTACAAAGGATACAGAATGCATAATATATTGATGAAGTTGGATTTTAACTACATATTATAGTGTTATTAACCAATAAATAATGAATGTACACCTTTTAAATCTAAAAAATGATTCAATGAAAATAACCAGAATAATTAGAAATTTATAAAAAAGTACAATTTTATTGAAATTTTTTAGAACCGAAAAAACTGGATTTACCAAACATCATTCAAAAAGTTCAATTTAATCCATCATTAAAAAATAATAAGGAAATGAAAGCATTAAATTTTGAAACCTTCCATGTTAAAAAAATATATTTGAAATTAAACATATACACAATGGAAAAAAACCAAAACAACTCATACTATAGACCAATAATGTATTTTTATTGAATAGAGTGATACATTATATTGCTCTATCTTGAGATTTGTATCAAACACAATACAAAACATAAACTTAGTCAAATATTTGGTTTCATACCTCAAATTTGATTTGATTTTTAAAATGAACAAATCCAACCCACCAATTTAAACATTACAAAAGTATATGAAATTAAAAACAAAAAACATATAAGAGGAATTTATAAATATTTTAAAATAATAAATATAATTTATCAAAAATGTATATAATAAAATATCAATTTGTTTATTAATATCGATAAATAGTCAATGAAGCTAGCACGATACTCAATATAGTGGAATTAAAACCTTTATAGCTTAATATCTCGATGTAAGGTGCAACTTAACAAATATAATGTGAAATTTATAGACCAAGTCAATCTGAAGTACATAATTATCACAATCATTTACCCCTTTAATTGTAAACAACAAAAACTTATTGATTCATTAACCATACATCCTATCCTACTGAAGAATTTGATTGTAAAAAAATACCCAGATCAAACATCTGTGATCCATAAATGAGACGTGTATATTATGTTTCTCCTCCATGCTTGTAAATTGAAGACATTACATCCTCATATGCACATTCTTCAATATTTATGTTCTCCTCTATACAGCGATGAGAAAAATTGAAGTATGGCTAGCGTCTATTATACATGAAACACTGATCTACACCTATTCTTTTTTTATACAGATCCATTGACTTTTCCCATGAAATGAATATCCTTTAATGGAGAAAAATATCACTGAATCAAAAAATAATCATATGAAAATACTACCTTCTCATGTATTCAGAAATATGTTCAAAATATAGTATCCAGTAAAATTTAACACTAAAAAAATTGAAATTAAAGTAACATCAACATGCAGATAAAATTTGAAAACCGTAAAATCACATTAAACTCTTAATGATGAAAGAACAAAAAATGTATAGATCATGCTTCAGAACATAATTGATCATAAAATTGTCAATGAGTAATGGAAAGGAACATAACAATGCATAAAACTATTAAAGGGGATGAAACTAAGTTATCAAAACTGCTTGATAATGAAGAAACCCACCCAACCTACACATAGTATAAATATAAGTACTAACATGGTTGAAAAGTCAAATCAATCAATAATTTTTTCCCCTTTTTCTGCTAGTCAAATTCTATTAACCTACAAAACATTTAAGGGTTGTTAGGCACATTTAATGTAAAGAGATTGCAGTTTAATGAAATAATCACAGGGAAAGTGATTGCATGTAATGTAACATGGCAGTGTTTGGAATGCAAAGAAATGATTAAATTTCATTGAATGTAATAGTACTGATAAGAATATATTCACATTACTAATAAAGTCATGTCAAATTTCAAGAATATCATTAAATAAGTAAATTAATATTATTTCTATGGATTTTACCACACATAACCACTAACCAAATTAGAGCTTGTTTGATGTTAAATAAGAAAGAGAAATGGAGATGGAAAGTATAAAAGGCTGCAGACCACAATTGATCATCAAATGATTAAATAAACAATTGTATATAACATGATTTAGAACAAAATTGATCATCCAATTATCAATAAGGTAAGAAAGGTAACATAATATCACATAAAACTATTGAAGGGGAAGAAACTATGTTATTAAAACTGCTTGGAAATGAACACAACCACCAAAACTACACAAACCATAGTAAAAATATAATCACTAATTTTTTTTGAAAGGTCAAATTAATAAAAAAAAATTACCCTTTTACTGCCAGTCAAATTCGCTAACCCTACAAAACATTTAATGGCTGTTAGGCACGTTTCAAGTAATGATATTGCAGTATTATGAAATAATCATAGGGAGAGTGATTTTATGTAAAGTTACCTTGCAGTATTTGGAATGTAATGAAATGGTTAAATTTCATTGAATTTAATAGTAATGAAAGAAACATATTCTCATTACTACTAATTTCATGTAAAATTTCCATAATATAATTCAATAAAAAAGGTACATTAATATTGTTGCTATAGATTTTACAGCACAGAACCACATAAAAATTAGAGTCTGTTTGCTATTTAATCAGAAAAAGAAATAGAGAGGGAAAGTAGAAAAGGCTGCAAACCAAATATATGGAACTATTTTTCCACTTATCATACCATTTTCTCATAAATATTTTTCTATTACAAACATATACTCATGGGAAGAAAATTCATTCCATTATATCTAATTACCTCTGGAAAAAATAAGTGAAGATGGTTGAGAAATTAAATTTACATGAGACTCTAAGATTACAATCTCGATACAAAGTCTCATGGAGCAGTCTCGGTTAGGTTGGCCCCAGGAATTTGGTTACCATGGAAATAGTTATTGATTCCATTACGACTCTCTACAACTTCATGCACAAGAACATTCAATCTAGATAACTAGTCCAAGTGGTGAATTCCTTTAACTTCTACAGTAGTATAGGTAACAAGGTTAAGAATAAACCATGAACTCATTCCAATACATGTTATATTTTCATTGAAGACATGGAATGTTATTTTTTCAGATATAAGTAATGAGTTCACATCCGAAGAAACTGAAACCGAAGCATCTAGAATGCTATTAGTAGATGGGACAATGTGATAGTAAGAGTTTCTTGAGGTAAAAATAGAATCTCTGGAAAACCAACCAGTATGTGTGCATTATAATTGGAGGAATATACATCAGTTAATGTGTAGGTAAATACATTGGATGCTGCTAAAATTGATCTTGATTCAATGTTCTTGTTTGTCAAGTCAACCAATTTTGAGTCCTTAAAATCCTTTCCATGATTCTTCATATACAATAAAAATTAAAATATATTGGAATAGATGGTTAGAATTAATAAATGCATGTATTCACACATTCATATGTACATATATAAGTATAGAGAGTATGGAGGTGCAACAGAGGAGGAAAAAAAATAGAGTTTTCAGATAAATATATTCTAATTTCACATAATAAAGAAAATAAGGCATCCTACAGTTCTAGAGACACCACAGTTTTGTTAAAAAAATGTGGCATCAATCTATTAACATCCATAATGAGACTTGAAGGTGATGTTAATAGAACAGAAGACTACAATGGTTCCAGTTTGCTAAAAAAATTGTAACAGGATGCTATCTTCAACCAAAAATGAATAGAAGACATTAAAAGATAAGAGTCCTAGTCATGAATTCAAATAAGAAAGTAGAGATCCATCCTAGTTTCCCAAACATGAATATTATTAAATCCATCTCATTGAGAGATGAAATTCTCAAATAGAAAATCAGTTTGGAAAATTGGATATGCTTACATATGAAGTTGTGTAGGGTTTCTAAGTAATAACTTAAACGAACCATCACTTTTTCATCTATAAACTTGTTCTTCGATGCGAAATAATTTCCTGAAATCAATAGAATTGACACATCAAAAAACCAAAAAAAGTAAATATTTCCAATAAGTCTACATCATAAAACAAATGAATCAAAAATTATAGTATGTATTTACACATTAAAATTTCTCTGGTAATCAGGCTCTAATATCATCTCCCTTGATATTCAAAACCTATTTCATTAATAGCAAAGAGTTCAACAATTTAATAATAATAAGAAATTAATATGAATATAAAATCAAACACTACTATTCCAACTAAATAATCCATATCCTTATAAGTTATGAGAATTTTAATCTGGATTTTATTTTATAAATATGAAAAAAGGGTCCTTGAATGAAAAAATCTTGTTTTTGGAGAATAATGGTATTTTTATCAATGATAATAGTCTATTGGATGGTAAAATTGAATCCCTCGGTCACTTTTCTTTTAGGAATAGTAAATGTAGGTCATCCTCTACCTATGATGGATGGTAATATTGAAGGCTGGTTGAATTTAAATTTCCCATCTATTCCACTAATATGATCAACATCATTGCTCATTGACAACAGAAAAAATAGTAGTGCATAATGAGAATACGATGAAGGTAAATAAATCAAAAGAAGAATATCAATAAAATTATTGAAAGGGAAATTATATAATTATTTTTTATCTTATATAACTGTATCATTTCATATATGCCACTTTTTTTCCTATCACAAAAAATTCCGGCGTCGTTAAATGCATTTAGAAGAAAGGATGGTCCCTTTATAACCTTGATATGGGTACATCTCAAGAAGTTTCACGTAGTTTAATAACATTTTTCAGCTGCTAAAAAGTAATATGAAATTTATCTATCATGTCAGTTATACTTTCTTTGGTAATCATGATGCAATATCATCTACCTAGAGATTCAAAACATCTTCTATAAGAAGAAAAAAACCCATCAAATTCTTAAATTAGAATAAAATAATATGAATGTAGAGGGATGTTCTTAATTGGAATTGTTGATTTTTATGTAGTGTTCCCATACACTAACATTTCATTAGACCACATCACTGGCGTCAAACTTAGTCAATATATTTTTGCTCATGATGAATTGAACTTAATGAATAAGTAGCAAAAAATACCAACACATGTAATAAATGAAGCACAAATTTTATGTGTAACAATTTAAAATTGAGAAGAACAAATGTAATGTGTTATAATAATACAAAAATTGAAAATGAAATTATGAAATTCAATATTCTCTACTCCAATACTGTAATGAAAAAAATAGACAATAAAATATTGTCATGGAAACATGAATATACTAATAAACTGATGTCTAATGTCACCTGAAATCACAGAAACTAATGAGAATCAATGCAATAAGATGAGAGAATACATGAATTAACCATTTATTTGAAAAAACTGATGGAAATTATAAACTGATGAGTAGATAACATAGATTATTTGGAACATAAAACATAAATTACATTACACATGTAATGAAACACTATTAGAAAAATCAGTTCTCAAGAATGTATACAATATACAGGAGAGGAACATAAATATTTTTGTATATATATAGTCCAATCAATAAGGAAATTTAGGCATACCATATGCACAACACGTTTTGATATGCTTGAACAAAAATTGTGAAACCTGTAAAAATTAATATGTGAATAAATATTCCAAGGGAATGAAATAGTTGTTGTACTTGATGAATTGGAAGAATATTTTTATTGTTATGACATAATAAAAATTCATAAGCAAATGGAAGTACCAAAAATTGAATATAAGATATAAATAATTACAGAATTTTGGATGACGAACAGACCTTATGCAGAGGAACAGTGAACAACGAGGAGAAATGTGGACGCAGGTAGGGAGTCGAAGTGCGGTGAACGGAGGCAGGGAGGCAGGAGTGATCGATGCGGTAGCAGTAACTGAGTACAGAAGTTATGGGAAAAAGTTATGGATATGGGAAGGTGGATTGGTGTGAATGGAGACAGAGATGAAGAAACATGGAGATGAGGAGACAAGGATACGATGACTACTGAAGATGGGGAGCATGAGGAGACATAGATGAGGATCCGTGAGTGTCGGAGATGGGTATCCAAATACTGGTGTCCATAGACGGAGTGCTAAAGGTTGGAGAATACCCAAAGAAGAAACCCTAAGACATGGAGATATTTGGAGAGGATGAATATCGAGGTATTGAAATCAGTTTGAGAAGGAAAATGAAGACGAGGCAACGAGGAGATGAGGAGATGAGGAGAGGAGGAGACGAGGAGACGAGGAGACGAGGTCAGAGATGGGGAGTAAGAGGATATTGAGATGAGTTCCAGAAACGGGAGTGGAGACGAAGAAGAAACCCTAGGATAGGGAGAGTGAAATCACAATACGGAGAGGTTAGATGTTGAGGGAGTGTAATTGGATGGAGATGGATGCTTAAAGAGAATCGCTGATAGGCTGACACATGGCGGGAAAAAATCTTTCTTTAGTACATATATAGATGTGAATTTTTATATCTTATGATTTCTTATGTTCATGATATGTTATGTTTTTGTATGGGTTATCAAACCCATTATTTTTTCACGGGTTATTTAATTTACGGTGTTGATTGATTTTAAGTCTCACACATAGGTATCGATAATGATGGGTGGGGTCCAATAACTCCTTCTAGCTCATTATTTTATGTTTATATCCTATGATATAGTTAAGCATTGACTTAATGAGTTTGTTCAGAAAAGCATGGGCATGATTTGTTTTCTCACATTTTTAGGTGTGGAAATAAGGAGTTTATTCACATTAGTGTTTGAATATTCACTTTTTATCACATAGGTTTTCCTATGATTATGGTTATGAAACGTTACCATGTTTTTTATCAAGTTATTCCAAATTTTCAATATGAATTTCATTACAAAAAAATGAAATTTTTTCATGATTATTCCTTTTTATGTATTTTATACTTTTATATATTTTTTTCAAGTTATGAATTTTATCTTTTATAATTCTATAATGATTCTTTTATGATATTATGTTAATATGAAATGATCTATGATTACCATATATTGGTCTTGTATATTTATATTTATATCTCCCTCGGGTTTTCTTTTAGGTTTATGACCTATTACACTTTGATATGTTTTTTCCTTATTGAGTTTTTGAATCACCTCATTATAATGTTCCAAAAACCTAGTTTATGAAGTTTATTATATCAATTGAGGTTTCTAGAAAAGGGTCTAGAAGAGAATTATGATGAAGAAATTATTACAAGTGTAATAAAATAAGATGTTTATGTCACTAATTTCTAAGAAACAAAAATTTTCAAACTTTGGGTTATGGGATGGTTATGTGATTTAATATTTAAATTATGAGATTAATATAGTATTTATGTATTTTTTTCATGGGTATCTATACCAAGGAAAATAAAATTGGGAAGAGTCTATGAAATAAGTACCACTGAATTCGATCATGATAATTAAGGTAAACTTTTCCTCTAATCCAAATTTTTTGATATCATATTTTTATGGTTTTATACACTCTGAAACCTATAGGAAGTTTTCAAAGAGGATCAAATTACCACCTCAATGATTTGATATTAAATTATTATTGAAAACTTCTAGTTGTACGCTTATTTTATATCATGCTAAATTTTCTGGGAATGTGCTTTATAAATATATTATTATTATTCCTTTATATGAATTTGATCTTATTTTAGAAATGGATTGGATATCTCGACATAGTAATTATATTAATTATTGAAATAAGGAAATAAAATTGTATATTTCAAATCAACATATGATTAAATATCAATGCAAGGATGAATATAAAAACTCTAAGAAAATTAATCCCATTACATAAGTTTTAATACCCAATCATGTGGGGTATTTAGTTCAAATTTTTAGGGGGAAACAAAATATTTTGGATATTATTAATATTAGGGAAAAGATTTGTTTCCTATTTGTACTTAAGATAGAGATGTAGATATCTCACTAGAAATTACTTCTTGATTCTTGACAATCTTTTAGATACCCTTTCCTATATTTTATTGGTAAGTGATAATTAAAAATATTGGTACATGTTTTATTTTGGGGTGTAAACCCCTACCTTATAGGAATAATTTTCTTTCCATAAATTATATGTTTATAATTTTAAATATTTTTTTATTCATTCACAAGAATTAAAATTCATAAGAATATAGGATATGTAATATATTATTTAAACTAAAAATTCATTACTTAATCATAATGAAACATTAAAATAAGAGTACATTAAAATAATTATAGAATTTCATGGATTGTAACATACCACTGATAATTAAATCCATTAAAATTTCATAAACAAAAACAGGATAATAAATAGAGAAGAATAATAAGTTTAAAATTGGAACATCTCCTAGACCATCTTCACCCATGAGGATCAACACTAGAAAAAAAAATATAATGAGAAATAAAAAAATGATAAAAAATGATATGAAATATAATGTGAATATTAAGGGAATGAAAAGTTTAATTTAAGAGATAAAAATGGAATGAATTTATAAAGAGTAATGATGGTAATATATATATTGTAATGGTAAATATAGTCATTGTGAATATGGTCATTAAAAATATGGTCATTGAATATACATGTATCTGATAGGTATACTATATTTTTAATGTTAGTAAAAATGATAAAATAATATAATTCACAAATAATAATCAAGGAAATAAAAATATAATAATTAATAAAAGTATTTATTTATAAAATTATTTTGTGTGTGTTACTTATCAATATTATTAAAATATGGTATGATGTATATATAAGATGAAAATAAACTTTTTAAAATCATTGTATTAATAAAATTAAAATTTTATAATATAAATAATTAATTTTAATGGAATTTTGTGATTATTATTTAATATAAAATTATATTTTCCAATAAACTATTTTAAAACGTTGTATATTTTTAATTATTCTCTACTAAAGAAATATATGAATAAAACATATAGATAATATATGTATGCAAATAAATTAACATCCATAAATAGTTATTATTATGTAAATATTAATAATAAATTCATTTTATGCTAAAAATATATACCTTTCTTAAAAATAGTGTGTTATGCACACTTTTATTAACATTATTTTTTATAAAATCTTTAAAATTAGTATAAGAAAATGGATTTCATATTTTTAATTGGAACATTAATGTTTTTTAATGAGTTCATATAAATTTTTAACATAAAAATAGGCAACCAATTTAAATATTAGTTACCATGCTAAAAGAATTACTATTCCCATAATTTTTTATAAATTTTGTGTAGATTTTGTATAAATAATTGTTCGATTTTTTGAATATAATATGATTTTTAAATATATAAAAATATATATTAACAAAAATATAATTAAACATTGATATTTAATGATAATTAAAACACATAGTGTATAAAAATATGTTTTTCTAAAAAAACAATTTTATTATATTTAGAAGTTAATTTTATCATATTTAGAAATTGAGTTACATTAAATTGAGTCAAAATTTAGTATCAAGACTTTTCAATTTTTTTAAAATATACCTCTTGTATATTTATTAAAAATAATAATTACCATTGTAAATGTTCAATCAAGTTTAAAATATAAAAGAGAGGTAATCTATGTTGGCTCAAATTTTACAAAATAAACTTGACACTTAGATATTATATAATAACTTTATTTGGTGAGAATATCATTCCAACATGTCTTACTAACAATACCACTAATATCTCATCAAATTCTCTTGGTAATCCCTCTATACCCTTCACCTAACTTATGTTTCTAGGGAAATTCCCTTCTTTTCCACTTGTAAAAGATGTTTACATCCTCCCACTTCAGGTGAAATTTATCATTCGAAATTCACTGGAATATCTTCCCATTTTACCTTCATTGTATCACCATTAAATTTTCATATCCCCTATTTATAATAAAGTGTCCCAATTATCCCATTTCTAATAATAAATTTCATAGAATATTCAAGCCCTCAATGCATTTAGAGGGCATCAAACTAAGCAGGAATCCAAGGTATGTGGTTTGTCAAATCAATCTTATTTTCACTGAGTCATTGTTTTTATCCCTTAAACATATTATTATAATATTACTATATAATTATATTTCATTACATCATATGGTACATTTTTTTCTCTATTTTTAATTTATATTCTCTTATCAAAATCATTTTATTGGTGTATTACATTGTAGAAAAAAAATGTTGTTAAGAATAAATCTCATCCTATCTAATAAAATCCTTCAATTCTATGTCATTTTTCCTTTACATAATTTTTTTAATTTATTATTTTGAAACCAAAATATTTATCATCTTATATGGTCATTAATTTTCTCTTTGCCAATCTTCAAAATGAGGTTTTATTATACTTTTTATGATGTGGGTTTCTGTAAAGGTATTTTAATATATCAAAGAAAATTATTTTCAAGATTTTATATTCTATATTCCACTCTATATTGGTGGAATTAACCTTTACTTATTTTTTGGGTACCATTTTTTAGGATTTTCAATATAGTAGTAATTTAAAAAATAATTCCCCTTATCTTCTCAATGATGGATTTTTTGAAAGTGGCTTGTAACTTCATTTTTTTATGGTAATGTTAATAAAATATGTGAAAATTATTTTTTATTTTTATTCCATTTTCCCCTATATATTTAAATGATCTATCTCCTATGGAGATTTGTTTCACGCATCAAAATCTAGATTCCCTTATGAAATAATCCTTTTGGTTGATTGAATTTATGTATCATATTATCAAATAATTAATGTCATTTTATGTGATACCATTTTAAATAATAACAAAACCATTCTATTTCTATGGGTTCTGCATAATTTGATTTATGGTTTAGTTCATGTAGATCACAAATGTATGGATTAAATATATGGGGTTATGTGTATCCCTCCAAGGCATTGGTTAATGTTTTATGCCTCATGATATATTATGTTATGCATGGACATTATTGTTATGTCCACAATATAGTGCATGGAAATTATTGTTATAATTATAAAATTGTGCATAGAAATTATTTTTATATTCATTACAATATTCATGGACTTAGTTAATGTTAAATATTCCCAAAATCTTATCAATTAATAAGATTATTTATGTCTTACATATTATTCCCAATTTCAATGTTTTTTTACATTAATAAGATATATTCCTTGACTCATGTTTATTGTATCATATTTTCATATTCTTATACCATGGTATATGTTTTATCATTTGAGATTACATTTACTTTTAGTATTCCATGTTCACAAATCTTATTTCAATATGCCATTAATTATCATATATTTCTTCCATTCCCATATTTTATCACATGCTTGTGATTTAACCCTTGATGACATGGTGAAAAGTTTCTACCATGATGAGAATTTGAGCTCACCCCTTATTATATTTTCCATTCCCCAGTTTCTATAGATGAGTATGACATATGAGATGTATAAATGTGGGTATAGTGTGATGAGAATATGGATAAATGTTCAACTAATTATATAATAAGTATTCTATATAACTAATATCCAAATATAATAAATATTTTTTTTTCTGAGATTATGATATTTTTAACAGTTTTAGGGTCAATACCTTTTATTAAACATAAAAAAATAAAAAAAAATTGAATATTGGTGAATTAGAGAACTCATTAAATTATATAGGCATAGATTTATGAAAGAAGAATACCCTGAAGGTCCTAACATAGACCCAAAAGTCTAAAAGGAAGAAAATTTCAATACAATCTTTAGAAAAAGTCTCGTTACCCACTTATTGAAAATCAAAGAGTTAGATCGGTCAAAGAAGGCATGTCACACCCCACCTCCCCACCACCCACCAATATTTTGGGTCGTGCTGGTCCAAAAAATTGAAAAATAGAACCCCTCCAACCCAAACTCACATGTGGATAGAGGAAGAGGTGATAGGTTCTAATAAACCTATATATCTTTCAAGCCACCCACCCAACCTAATGCAATAAAAAACCAAACTGAAAAGACTGTGAAAATAGACAAGGAAGCATGATCATCCATCCATCAATATGAGGATCGATAGTTTAATGATGGGTGTTACCACACCTAAACCTCTTTCAATGTCTCCCAACCCGCGTCAACTATAAGGTGCATCATTGCCTGCAAAATGAAATGATATATAATCTAGTGATCACAAAACCATTATCATTCAATCAAATAAAATGATAAAAAAATAGATCAGATTTTCTCTTTAACATCACCACTATATCCTGTAAACACAAAACTGTTCCTCATCCTCAACTAAGACTTGTGACATACAATGGCCTCCAAAATTCAAGTGTCGATTTCTACCAAATTCAAACTAGATCCATATCCAATAACCCCTATGACTAACCACTGATATCTATATATAGACCATCTCAACATACAAATCCAATTCCATAACTATACATAATATCATGTATGTATTCAAGACAATATCATCCACTAAGAATCATCCACCCCAAATCTCACAAAAACGATAGTGGTGATGAATGTGTCTGAATCTGTACAAAACCATATCTACGGAACTGTAGGTTTTACACACCACCAACGTTGACCATCGACCAACACTTCATGACATGATTCCTCCACCACCACCATCATTAAATCAAGTAATATGAATATGGGATAGAATGAAAATAAAGTGAGGAGAACACCAACAATGATGAGGATGATATCATAGATGGAAGTGTGAACCAAATAATTCAGTATTAAAGGTTTAGGAATTTTCATGCAATCATCCCACATATAGGTGTAGGAGATAAAAAAAGCATATTTCCATTTCCAAGGGATTCTTGATAGTGAAATTAATTTTATAGATGCATCATCTGATGGAGAAATTAATGATAATTCACTAACTAAAAAAAGGGACTGATTGGGAAGATAAATTTATATTTTCAGAAATTTGGGGAAAAAGGCACTAAAACTATGGTATTTTATGTGATATAATCTATTGAATATCCTTTATTTGAATCTAAATTTTTTTAACTAACCAATTTTTTTAGGTAGATATCCAATAAGAAATCAAGTGATCATCTCACTCTAGTAATGGCATATTGTCTCTATTCTTCTCAATTTAATTATACTCACCAATTTGATCAAGTGTGGGAAACTAAATTTTATACAGCTTCCTATCAACAGAGTTAGTTTCAAAAATCCAAAAAAATGTATAGTGATAATTACCAATCACATTATGGGTTTTAAAATTATTAAAGTCATACTAGATCACCATTTCAAAACTAATATCTTTAACATTTACTTATCTATGGACATTTTAAGAAACCATACAATCAATCAAACTTCCAATCACCGCCCTTTCAAAAAAGTTAATTTTAGTAACAACCTTAAAAATGTTCCCAAACCCAAGTGGTGAACTAGAAAGATATAGGTATTCCACTATTTAAGAGTAAAATGAGATAATTTAAAATCTACCTATGAAGTCTAGTTGAAAATATTGACAAAAAAATCCTTGAAAATTATAAGCCTAACCACATATAAATATAAAGAGAAATGTGAGAATGGTACTAGTTAGGAGTGAAATGTGGTTCATCTAAACCCCAAAATATATTCCCAATAGCCCTAGAAAACTACTGATGAATAGGTAAAAGAAAAAAAAATTTTAAATATTGGGAGTAAATCATAAAAACCCTCTAAATCCCAACAGAAATATTAAGAAAACATCACATTGTCATTTGACTCAAGAATTTTATTATCAATGAATCCTCATGAAGAATAAATCTAAAATGAAATTTTAACAAATTTCAAAAATTTTGAAATCAACATAAACCTTATTAAAGCCTGAAATATAAATCTTATCCATACTTATTCTAATGTAAAATACATTATTCATATAATTAAATTGATTAATATTTTTGATATTTGACTATTTTACTTATTTACAGCAGCATGAAATAAATTATTAAATATTAGAAAAAAGAGAAAAGTGGATCAATGATTACATCATTATAAGACTTTCTAGGGTTTTTATTTCAATGGGATGTTTAAAAGGCTCAAAATTAAAGAATCAAGAGAAAAATGATAAGATTCCTTGAAAAATCACCATACACATCATGAATAGACTATTCATGATGTTGAAAACTCTATGAATTTGTGATGTGACTACAATACAAAAAAACACCCATAGAGGAGGATTAAGTTTTTTCACAGTGTGAAAATATATGTGACATCCTGAATCATATCAACTAGAAAATTATGTAATGCCAAAATTCAAATTCATGGCCAAATATCACACCTTTTGACCTGGTACCCCATGAACCATTGAGACTAACTTGATAAGAATTAATTGATGAATTTATGGATTATTAATGTTATACCAATACTGATTTTTTCCTTTAAATACATACTTATAGGGAGATTCAATAGGATGATATTTGATAGGGGAAGAGATGGATTAGAAAAACAAATTGCAACAATTATTTTCTTATTTTTTTTATTAATTCTCACAATGTCTTCCCTTTCACCTATCTTCCTTTATTTCATTAAAATTTAGTGTTGAAGCTTTGAGATATTAAGTATGGGTAGGCTAGACCAATTTTAACTCTTGAGTTCATATTCACAATTAAATTAAATAATTTCACTCTATTGTTAAAATGGGTTCAATTCTCGAATTTTTGTTTTAATTATCAAGTTCAATTATAAATGATTTTTTTATATAATGTTTTATTTCCTTGTTTAATGATATATTTTATCCCTCCACATAGTTCTATCCAATTTACAATATAATATTCTAGTTTTTTGTGGTGATGCTCTCGAAAATCACCATCTCATGTAGAAGAGGATAGTTGGAACTATTAGTTTTTTAGGGACAACAAAACATGATAAGGTATTCCCTAAGAAAACCATGAGGGCTCTATTTAATGATCACCCATAGGAAAGATGATATACCATTTTGATATCTCAATTAGTAATATTATCACTATAAAATCTCTCAAAGGGAGAGAGAAGAAATGATCATGGAATTCCTCTCTTACCATCCTAATAGAATAAGATAAATAAAATTATGAATTTGGATTACAAAGAAATAGGTCTAGAAAAGCCTGACGAGATCACCATTTAAATAATTGTTTTTAAGCATCCAATTTACTTTGTTTCTATGTTCTAAAATCTCAAACCAAATCCAAATCATTTTCTTTAAACAAATTAAAAGTGAAAATAGTTCCATTTACACTTCTATTTACGAGACTACCTAGGTTTCCCGTATACCATACTTAGGTAATAAAATTTTATTCAATGCCTCAAAATAATTCATGCATGAAAGGTGGTGCCATTATTTGGGAGTAAGTTCCACAAAACAAAATTTTTAACATTTAATGAAATGAAATTATAATAATAAATTATTTTAATTTGATCATGAAATTTAAATAACACTAACCCTATTAAGGAATAAACACTAAAAACTGACCTTAAATAAGTAACCCTTACAAACTTGAGTGAAACTCTTTGTATTAACTCTGAGATTGAAAAAATGGTTGTAAATACAAACAAAAATCTTATTGATCTATGTGCAACACAATTTTCCAATCAATAAAATAAAGTCATTTTTTATTATTTAAAAAATTATTTTAAATTATGAATAAATATGATTCAGGTGATATTATAATTTCATGGTCTTATAGGCATATACCTAAATAGAAATATTTCAATGTTCTCCTATGTGTGATAAATTTTCAAGCACTGAGGAGTCACTAAAGTTAATGTTAAGTGGAGGGAATTCACATTTTCACTTGAAGTAGAAACTAAGGAATGGTTTTAAAACCTATAACCATGAGAAATCTATGACTGAGAAGATCATAAAAGGTTCTTTAAACAAATATTATTTCCCAAATATAAGACTAAAATAGTCAATAAAAAGATATATGACATCCAAAAAGAAACTGGAAAAACTACCCTATGAGTATTGAGAAATATTCAAGATGTTTTTTCAAGTTTCTCTCACCAAGATATGGGGGTATGTCACTTTCTTTTGTTCTTTATAACATGTCCTTGATAATGACTTAAATGTTTTAGATTCCTCATCAGGAGAAGACTTCATGGAAAAATCACGAAAAACATTTAAAGGATTGATTGAAAATATTTCTCACAATTCATAGTTATTCAAAAAAATGTGTACATGTACAAATTTAATCCATGAGGTAATAAATTGAATTCAATAAATCATATTGAAACTGAATTTGAAGAACTAACAATTTTAGTGAGATAAATGGTTCTGGAGTAAGTGAGTGAATTAGAGGCCCCACCTAAAGTATGTAGTTTTTGTCTACATCCAATCATTATACTGACCAATGTGTTGATGCATAAGGAATAGATTTTTGAGTGATAGACATTCAGCCTAGGAAATTCCAATAAATTATACCATGGAAAGAAAAACCCAACGTACAACCCAAATATAGAAACCAAATAAATCAATCTATATCTTTTCATATAAATAAATACCCCAATCAATCTCCATACCAATAACAATATTATAACTAACTATTATTTCAAAAACCTAAAAAACAACCCTACTACTAATAATCAAATCAACCACCCCTTTCAAAAAAACATATGAGAATCCTTCAACAAGTTATCCACCCCCTAAAGATCAAAATATTTCATCCATTGTTGAGGGACTAGAAGGTAAGATAAATAAACTATAAAACTAGGTCATAAGTCTTATAGGTAAACTACCAAGATAAATAGTTAAAAATCCAAATTAGAATATATTCCTAATTAAAAATAGGAGTGGAAAGGTGATTCATCCACCTAAACCCAATAAAGTTCAAGTAGAACTTAAATGAACCAAGTATGAGAATCCAAACTAGATTATTGAAGTTCAACCCTACTACCTAAGATAAGGGCACATGAATAAAGAAAAATTAAGGATAATTTTTAGGAAAGAAATAAATGAAATGCCAATGTAAAGGAATCAAAGGAAAAATAAGGGAATTTACCACCATTTTCAACAAGGTTTACATAGAAAAAGAGTCTTAAATAGAAGAAACATCAATGAAATATTCAAGAAACATTTCAAAATATTGAAAAAAATATCCATATCTTGTAATCCATTCGATAAATTCCCTCTCCTGGAGTCCATCTAATAAATTTCCAAGTATGAAAAATTTTACAATGAAATTTTCACCAAAATGGGGAGTCATTTTGTGAATGAGATAATAAGATTATGAATAATTGTATCAGCCTTATCAAACCCCCAATGTTAAAAATATTTCATGATCTCGTGAAATTTTCTATTCCTTTCACTATTAGTTCATAAACATTTTATGATGCTTTATGTGATCTTGGTGCTTCAATAAATTTAATTCCTCACTCTTTGTTCTAATAATTTAAAATAGTAAAATTAAATCCAAGAATATTGGTGGTCAAATTGGAAAATAGATATATCATTTTTCTAGTTGGGGTCTTGAAATATGTGTTAGTTGCTATGAAAGGATTGGGTTTTCTAGCAAGCTTTTATGTGTTTACCATAAAGGAAGACAAAGAACTAGGAAAATCCTCAATCTTCTGGGGAAGACCATTCCTAAAGACGTTCAAGCCAATAATCAATGTACGTGATGGAACCCTTACCGTGGATCTTGGTGACAATATTGTGAACACTAATATTCTTAACTCCATGAAGCACACTTCAAGTAAAAATTACATTTATCAATTTCTTATGAAGAGGGTATTCAATGTATTGAATATTCAAGTATAATTTATGAACTATTAGCCTTATATGATAACCTTCCTAGGGAAAATACAATGGAAGTGGTGAGTTCCCCAAAATTCTAAATTCTAATTTAAATATGGTAGATGATGTAATATCTGAATTCTTTAATGATTTATTAAATTATAAGTAAGATTATATTATTTCTTATAAATTGGAGATTCCCATTTTGTAACTCAAGAACTTAAATTCAATATCATCTCTTGAAATACACCTGAATCTAGAATTAAAACACTCCCATATGATTTTAATTATGTATACCACATGGATGGAGAGAGATTTACAGTAATAATTTCTAATAACTAATCCAAAACCTATGAAAAACCATGATTGTACTTTTCAAAAGAAACACCCAAGCCATAGGTTGGAGCTTAGGAGATATCTATATAATTAACCAAAAATATACTTACATAGAATCATGATAGAGGGGGATCCTAGACCTGTTATGATATCCCAAAGGGAGATAAACCCCATCATCATGGAGGTAGTAAAGAAGGAGATATAGAACTTATTAACAAATTATATCAATGCCCAATTTTTGATTCAAAATGGGTTATCCATGTCCATATAGTTCCTAAGAAATTTGGTTTGACCATTATGAAGAATAAGTATAATGAATTTATTCCCATGAGAGAATAGAATTGTTATAGAGTGTGTATTGATTACATAAAGTTGAACCAAGGCACCATAAAATACAAATATCACATTTCATTCTTTGACCAAATAATAAATAGGTAAGGGAGAAGAACACATTTTGGTTTGCTAGATGAATTTTTAGGATCCTTTTAGGTGAAATTCTCACCAAAATACCAAGATAAGACAACATTAAAATGTACTTATAGATCATTTTATTATAAAAAGACACCATTTGAGTTATACAATACTTTATGTACACATAAAAGGTGAAATAAAATCATATTATTAGATAATATAAAGGATTTCATGGAGGTATTTCTCAATGAATTTACTGTGTTTGGTAATTATTGTGATCATTTCATGAAAAATATAGATTTTTTTGAAAATATTAATAGAAAAGTTTTTTTTTTATTTTTGGAAAGTTTAATTTCATGGTTAATAAAGGGATAGTATTAAGACACGTCATTTCAAAAAATGTAATTGAGGAATATATATCCATGATTGAAGTGATCAATACATTTCCATATCCAAATTGTGTAAAACATGCTGTATATTTTTTGTTATATACAAGATTCTATAGAAGATTCATCAAGTATTTTAGTAAGACATACCTTCATCTTTCCAAATTACCTAAAAAAGAAACTAAATTTAATTTTATTGATGAATTTTGTTAAACATTTGATGATATGAAGTAAATATTGATTACCCTACCAATAATGCAACCACAAAATTAGGAATATCTATTTGAGATAATTTGTGATGAATTGAACCAATCTATGGGAGTAGACCTATCCCAAATTCTTTATGTTATACCACAAATCATAGAATATATAGGACATTAGATTCTTCTCAAC
Organism: Viscum album; assembly: GCA_963277665.1. Lineage (NCBI taxonomy): Eukaryota > Viridiplantae > Streptophyta > Magnoliopsida > Santalales > Viscaceae > Viscum > Viscum album. Next base: position 1,784,888,231 of record OY728157.1, read on the forward strand.
TCAATTACACATCCACATAAAAAGAGTTCCTTTATATTTTTTTTCATTAGATAATTTTGTATCATATTCTCATGGTACTAAAGTAGTTATCTTTTCTGATCATGTATCCCTTAGGTACTTAATGAAGGAGGTTCATTCTATGAAAAGGTTGATAAGATAGATTCTACCTTTTAAAGAGTTTAAATTGTAGATAAAAACAAGAAGGGAGGTAACAATATGGTGTTCGATCTTCTAAGTGGACTACCAAACATTAATAAAGTATAAATTATAGATATAAACCCACTAAATGATATTCTACTTGTATAAAAACTCTAAAACATGGATGGTGAATTAGCATGGTATGATGGCCTTATGAATTATTTAGTTACATATCAGGGAGCCAATCATCTTAAATCAAATCAAAAGAAAAAATTCGAAATATAACTCTACATTTTATATTTTTAAGGATCAATTTCATTGTAAATTTTACATTGATCATGTCATAAGATGGTGATTTTTGAAAGGTGAAATTGAATATGTTTTTTACCTTTTCTACACCCTAGATTGTGGAATAGATTTTGGACATTAATGTAAATATATAAAAGATTTATAATTAGGAATTTATTTTCCTTCATTATTTCAATACTCACATAAATTTTGTAAGAAACATAAAAAAATTCCAATTTTAAAGAAATATCTAAAAAATAAAATAAACTATTCAAAAACCCATTATATTTTTTGAAAAATTTTATGTATGGGGAAAGACATCATGGTAACATCTATACTGAAATTTTGGAATTCCTATATTCTACTAGTTGTGGATTACTTTTCAAAATGGGTGGAATAAATACCCATTAAGAATGATGTTTCTAAATTTTTTTTTAATATTTTTGGGGAATCACATCCTATAGATTTGTAGTAATAGGAGACATAATTATTAACAAAAGGAATAATTTTTTCAATATAGGAATATATGAATTACTTAGAATGTTTGGGGTGCATCATAAAAAATTGACACCATATCTCCCCCAAAAAAATGGACAACTTGGTGTTTCAAATAGATAAATTAAGGAAATTTTAGAAAATATGGTCAAATAAAAGATGAAGGAATAGAGTCGAATATTGGAAAATACCTTATGGGATTTTAGGATATCCCACAAGACAACTATAGGGATGAAACCCTATAAATTTATATATGAGAAGTGCTACCACATACCTATGGAATTGGAACACAAATCTTATTGGGATAAAGGAGAGATGAATCTATACCTTGAAAAATATGGTAAGGATATGAAATTTAAACTATAAGGGGAAGAGGAAATCAGGATATAAGTGTTTATAAATTAAAATATCTGGAAAGAAATGATAGTGATTCCCCATGATAAAATAATTCAACCAAGAACCATCCACCCTAGAGATTGGGTTTTTCTATACAATTCTATACTTATACTAATTTCAGCTAAACATCATTCTAGATAGGAAGTAACTTTTATTATTACTCTTTTATACCATTTTGGTGCTATGATGATTTAAAATTATGGATAATAAACCCCTTTAACTGTTAATGGGTATAGGATGAGGAAGTACCATGGGAGCCTACCTCATATACTAGTGAAGGATATTATACTCCTACAATCTATTTATTAATGATGACCTACTAGGTTTTTCCTCTCTTTAGCAGTTGATTTTATGTGGTTATTCTATTTAAAATATTCTTACCTATATAATCAACTTGAATTCATTGTGGAAACTAAATCAATTAATTTTAGGGGTGGTAATCATATATTTTAGACATTTAGTCCAGGATTTATTTTAAAAAATAGTGTCAAGGCAATGATGTTAACAAAAATTTCTTCCAAAAGGAAACATGGTTTTTTTTTAAAATTATATAATTCATCTTACCATAAAAAGTTTTAATAATAATTGAATAAAATTATACAATCACTTATTTTAATTCTTATTTTAGATCCATCAATATCGCACAAATAATTATTATGGAAATTAAAGAGGATGTATATATGAGAATCAAGACATGATATGTATATTAAAATCATGAATAGATGAAAAAAAACCTAACCAAAATTTAAGAAAAATTGTAAAGGGTATGAGTATAAATTGTTATTTTATCCCCCCACCAATTTTTAATATATATTTTTATTTAAAAGAGAATTTTCATGAGAAAATTGGTCTTTTTTCTTCAATTAACTGATCCTAGTAATATGAGTTTCATAGGAATCCCTTGATTCTATGTTTTAGATTTATAAGTTAAAGATATTGAGTTGCAAAGATGGAGAATTTAATTATTAGAGTAAATAATATGTACTAATTTGATGAATTGAAATTTAGAGTAATTGGTTGATTCAGGTATGTGAAATTTCACTATGATTTTTCATAATTTGAATTTCTGAAATTCATGTGAATTGATTTGTTATTATTATATTTTTCATGAGTTATGGTTCCAAATTTTATTTTTCATTCCTGGAAGGATTTCCGGACCTCATATTTTCCTATTTTATCTTGAGTATATTTATTGAGGTAACTTGGGGAATGCCACCTACTATAACATGCATTAAAACTCATCAAAACAATGATTTTATAGAGTAAAATTTAATATTATTGAAGAGTTTTTATTGATTTATACCATATAATTGAGAACAAATTCCACATTAATCCTTGATTACACCACATGATTCTTGAATGACATTGTTTTCAATGATTCAAATTACAAGACAATATTTTCCATTCTCACCCTACACTTTGTATTTCGCATTATATATTAATGTTTATGATTTGGGGAAAGGTAGTCATGGTGGAAGTTATGAACTAAATTTAAATGATTAAGTGTATTGTGATATTTTGGGTATTATTAAAGGTTCATGTTCTTTAATTTTATTTCAATACTACCGCTCTTGAAGAAAAATAAAATAAAGAAAAAACCAGTTGTGACATAAGAGAAAAAAATGACCATTAATAGACTTATGATTTTATCATATGGGATTAGATGGTGGATTTGAGATTTTTTCCATGCATAGGTTTCAGAAAAGTAAAAAATATATTTCAAGTTAGTTTGAAAAAAGAAAAAAACAAATAAGTAAAAGAGTAGAGATTATTCAAGAGGGTTCCAATCATTCATTACGCTTTCATCATTCATGAACTTTACATTGATCTTGAGAATAGGTTATTGTCACTTTTTGAATGGTAAATTTCCATCCAATGTTTCTTTTGATATCATGAATTATGATTTATAGTTAACCTCCATTTTGATCCATAATGTTTCAAACATCATCACCCACCAACCCAAATCCATATATTCCTTAGAACCTTAATTTCAAATTCGTCATGATTTCATGTATTTTTCTTCATTACAAAGTGGAGAATATAGGTCCTTTCATTATTAAGGAAAAGGATCATGTCATCAAGGTATGCGCAAAACTCTATTTGAATCAGTATCATGAGTAATGAGATAAAATAATTTGATGTGAGGTGGATGAAAACTTAGCATCTTGATAAATAACGTATTACGATATTTGATTGAATGAAATGATAAGATCACCAATTTTAAATGGGAGAAATTAAAATACATAATGTGATTGGGTTCTTTGAATATTGTGAAGTTGAAGTGATATTTTCTATTGAAAATGAAAGTTTGGCTTTCCATTTATAGTCATTTTTTTTCTTTTCTTTGAAATTAAAATCTTGGTAGCGTAATGTCCCTATTTAATATTTGTTGAGATTACATGATTGAGTAAAAGAAATTTCTATGTGTATGGGAATTTATAGAAACATTTCATGCATACTTATTTTAATGATAAATACATTATTCATGTAATATAATTGATTAATTTTTCTAATATTTTATTTTTTCATTAATTTATGGAAAGATTCAATAAATTTTCAAAAATGAGAAAAAAAGAAAATTCGATAAATATTTACATTATAAGAATACTTTCCATTATTTGATATTTCCATGGGATTTTTATAAGGATCATAATTGAAGAAAAAAGTGTATAATTCACTGAAAAACAACAATTCCCATCCTAAATAGTTTATTAATGATGTGAAACTATATTGTAAATCATTATATGAAGTTAGGAAATGAAAAATGAAACCCAAAGGAGGAGCATTATTTTTCAGAACATGACACTATGTTTCAAATCATGAGTCATTCCAATGGGAAAATTCTATATCATCAAACATCAAATTCATGACCAAATCATGCACCTTTTGACTTGGTACCGACATGCACCCTTAGTATTAAATTGGAATGAATTAATTGAAGAATTTATAGATGATTAAATACAAAATTAGTATGATTTATTCTAAGAAATACAATTTTAGGGGGTTTAAGAGGATGATATTTTTGAGGGTAAGAGATGGAAGAGGACAACATATTCTTCATTTTATTTTCTGCATCCAATATTTTATTTTACTTCTCTCAATGCCTTCTTTTCTCCCATATTCGCATTTTACTTACACATAGAGGGGTGAAGAATAAAGTGATCTAGGTAGGGTAGGATGGACCAATTATAATAATTATGTACAGGTTCTTAGTTAAATAAAATCATTTCTTTATTTTAATAATTTGGTTTCAATTCTTAATATGATTTTCTTATGAGGGGAAATTATAAATGAATTTTGAATATGTAAATGTTTACTACCTTGGTCAATGATCCATTTTATCCCTCTACTTAGTTCTAGTCTAAATACAATAGAATAGACTAGGTATATGTGGTGAGTGTATTTGTGATATTCAGCACATGTGGAAGTACATGGTTAGAACAATTGGTTATTTATGTACAAAAAAACTGATCAGGGATTGGATAAGTCATCCAAGATGGCCCTCTATAATGATCACACATAGGAAATAGGGTAGAATAATCTAAGGTATTGATTATGAATATTCTCATCCTAACCATTTGTTCAAGGGAGAGAGAGGAAGCGATAATGGAATCTCTCTCATACTAGCCTAGAAGAATAATATTTTTTAAATTTTGAACTGATAATGAATTGTAATAGGTCTGTCCAATCTGAATAGATTTACATTTAATCAATTTTTATTAAACATGACATTTCAATTCTTTCTACGTTCAAAATTATCAATAAAAATCCCAATCATTTTCTTCAAGAAACATAAAAGTGAAAAAAAAATTTCCACTATACTTTATGAGACTACCTAGGTTTCCTCTATGCTATACTTAGGTAATAAATATATTTTTCATGCCCCATGGAAAGTAATGTGTAAAATCTCTTAACAACATTACCATATATGATAAGTTACTCATGTAATTATTCATTAAGAAATAAAAACTTCAATGAATTTTCAGAGCTCATCTGAGAAAGAATGTTTGAAAATTTATCACACCATAACATCCTTAAAAATTTCATGATCTAAGGAAATTTTCTATTCTTGGAACTATTATATCCACGTATTATATATAATTGTTGTGTGATATAGCAGAATTTATTAATTTTATTCCTCATCACATTGTTTCTTCTTTTTAGATTGGGGATATCAAAAAAACAAGAGTGGTAGTCTAACTATAACAAATATCGACTAAATTATGAGTATGAGTTCTTAAAGATGTTTCAGTAAGATTAATGAATTTTATCACTCTAAAAAACTATATGTTGAAAATAGATAAATATAGAACACTAACTCATTCCCCCATAATATTGGGAATTCTAGACTTGAAAATATTAAATGCGTTCATCAATTTCCATAAAGGTGCTTTTGAAATTGATTTCATATAAAACAATATATATTTTAATATATTTGATTCTATAAAATTACAAAAGGAAGAACATTAATTATTTAGGCTTTCAGATTCTAATAAATCTAAACCATGTGTAAAAAATAGATTTATAAAATTGAAATTTCATTTGGGAAACAATATTAAATATGAAAATTCTATTGAAAACATTTGGGAGTAATTAAATAATTATTTGAAAAATAATGTGTCTAAGGTAACTTTTTATTTATTTTATGTATTTGACTATTTATTCAATAATAAAAATTCTAAATTTTTATATTTTATTCTGTAGATCTAGGTTATTGAAGTAATTGAACCCAAGAAAATTTTATCTCTAATTAATTCTCCAAATTTAGAGGTAAAACTACTACCACATAATTTGAATTATATATTTCTCAAGAAGGAAAGTAGGATAAAAATAATTATTTATAGAAAATTATAGTCTAATACACAACAAAAAAGGATCAACTAATTAAGAAAAAAACATGACAAATATATAATAGAGTTTAATATAAATTCATGGGATTAGTTCTAAAACCTTTATGAAAAAAATTCTAATTAAACATGATGTAAAAAATATTTGGAAATCATATATAAGACTTAACACAAAAATAATATAAGTGATTAAAAAATAAAAAAAAATTATAGAGGCTTAAATTATTTGCCAAATTTTTTATTCATAGTAGGTAAATCCAATTCATGAAGTTCCCAAGAAATCTATACTAACTATTATGAAGAAATAGAAAATAAATAAACCAATTCTTATGAGAATTCAGAATAATTGGATAATTCTCATTGACTATAAAAAATTAAATCATGTAATAAGAATTGATCATTTTTGCATACCATTTCATGACCAATTGATTTAAAGATTATTAGTAAAAATCCAGTACTTCTTTTTATATAGGTTTTCATGATATTTCTAGGTTTCCATTTCACATTAGGATTATAAAAAAGAGTCATTAATCTATCCTTATTACAACATTCCATACATGAAGAAGCTATTTACATTTCTAAATACACAATATATATTTCAAAAGTTCATGTTGATAATTTTCACTAATATAATTGAGGATTGTTTAGAAATATTTCTTGATGATTTCATTGTTTTTTGGAATTAATTTGATAATTTTTTGGAAAATATAGATGAAGTTTTGAAAAAATTCATTAAAAATAATGTTCTATTGAACTTTGAAAAGTACTATTTCATGGTGAAAATAGGAATTGTTCATGGACATGTATTTTCATAATAATGGATTGAGGTTCTCAAATATAAAATTGAAATCATCACTACCTTTACTTATCCAAGCTATGTGAAACATGCAAGATCCTTTTTAGGACATTTATGATTATCTAAAATATTCATAAAATACCTTAGTGTGATTTCTTTACAACTTCCCATATGGATTTTAAAATATTTTGAATTCATTTTTGATGACCATTTAGTAATGTTTTTGATGAGATGAAATATAAACTATCAATGACACCTATCACACATCCACCTAATTTGGGCCTTCCATTCATGTTATTATTTCATTCATCAAACCATATAGTTATTTTATTTTTTCCTTATAAAATTTAAGAATCAATCCATGCGATTTCATTTGTATGAACATCATTAAATACATCTCAGAACCACTACACCACAATTGAAAAGTAGTTCACAACATATATTTGTTTCATTATAAAAATTATAATCATTTATATTTGGGACCAAATGACTTTTTTTCAATTCATGTATCTCTTAAAAACCTAGTAAAGAATTTAAATTCCAAGATAATGTTATTAAGATGAATATCATTACTACTGGAGTTTGATTTATAGATAAAAGGTGTGATGAGAGTTAAGAATCAATTGGTGAATCACATGAGTAGGCTGTATCACATGGTTGAGATATAAATTCAAGATAAATATATACATAATGAGTTCATATGAGATGAACATATTGTTAGGTTGGGATGACTATGATTTAGACACAAGGGTGAATTGTGTCCTTTTAAAAATCCTGACAATATTAAAACTCCCCTCTTGAAATGATGTGATCACTTCCTTCTCACTTAAGGTCAAGAAGACATTGGAAATAAATAATGTAAAAGAACACAAGGATGTATAGTGGTTCGGGGCACAAAAATGCCTTAGTCCACTCCACCGACGCTCTACTCAATGAGATTGATGATTTTCACTAGTTGGTCTTCTTATCATAAGACCTTCCAAAATTGAGTACATGAAGTCAACACCATATAAAGATTTTATAGGGACTTATGGTTATTTTACAGGGAACCAAAATATCCAAATCTTAGTCTAAGAAGTTGACACTCCATCACAATTGATTCTGAGCAGCTGATACTCAAAATAAAATAGATGACATGATGTTTTGTGAAATAGGTTTAGCTCATAGTGGTAGTAGAAACTGATAGGTGTAGATGATCATCAATATAGTATAGTAGAGGTAGTAAAATAATCTTCAATTTCAAGAAGGATTATTCATCTTTACATTGATTAAAAAAGATCATACAATGTTTTCCTAGACTTTCTTCATCTTTACACAGTGAGAGAATATGAATGTACAAAGTATAATTCCTATCATCGTAAACATCACGCTTTTGTATGAATATTTTTAGTGCCGTATTTTTAATAGAGTAATCACATCTCCACTATTATTTGTTGTGTATCTTCTTTTAACTCCATAGATAGATATATATAGAGAATAAATACCCATTAGTTGTAACAATATTCCTCTTCCTTAGGATACTCAAAATAAATAGATTTAATAGCATTCATAATTATCCCCAAGAATATCATTGCATCCTTACCTTTTTAATAATGTAGAATAAATCTCTGATAAGTGAATTCAAAAAAATTTGAATAAGTCCTCTAATAATATATCCATAATAATATCATAGTTTAAAATTTTAAAATCTGTGTTTAAATCCATTCAAAACACTTTAAATAAGGTCAAAACAGTTCCTGAAAAATAGCTGTATAATAAATCATCAATATTTGAAATTAATTTATTCAAAAGGATTCATAATGTCCCTTATAAATATGAATTATTTAATCTATTTCATGTGAGGCTTTCAATTGGTCATAAATAAACTTTATAATGATCTTTTATACTAAGAAGACCACTGCAAAAATAATGTAAAATTTCACATATTTTGAACAACGGCATTGAAAAGTAAAACGTAGTGTTCCTTCATGTACATACTTTCATCAGTATGTAATGAAGGGTTCAAAATTTAACATAAGGATGATGATCCATTCATTCATCCTTGTCAGCATAAAATTCCAAATGTTGCATTGATTAACCATATGTTCATTATTCTGGAACATAGGGTTGAAAACAGAAAATCTAGACTCCAAAGAGTTGTTTGTGATACATAATTAAATGATTCATGAGATAATAATATGAGACTTTTAATGTAGATTGAATCAAAAAAATTATATCAAATGTAATATCATAATACATTGATATACTGAGGGGTGTTTTCTTATTTTGAATCTTCATTACCTAGGGTTTGGAGAGATACTATGCTTGATAATATTCATACTTTGATACATTTATTACAAAATCCTTGTGTCTTAGCTAATCAAGGGGTGGTTTGATATATTTCTAATCATGTCATTAGTTGGAAATAGACCATTATAGGATAATTCCACATGTATGATAGTAAAATACATCCAATACCTTGGTTGAATTAAATTAGAGGAATTCATCGTAATATTTGTTGAGTGGAATGTGATGTGATTAACTAATTTGATTAATTTCATTTGGATAATTAATTCATACTAGGTTATATATTTCAGAAAATAATGTATTTATGAGTTGGTCTATAGTATATTAACATGTTCTATATCTATTTTTCACTCTATTTCATGAAAAAATGGATTATATAATCATGAAAGCAATATATATATATACATATTATGGTGGAAAAGTTCATATAGCTCATTTACGTATCATAGAGTACCATATACATACTTTCATCAGTATGTAATGTAGGGATAAAAATTTAACGTAAGGATGATGATCCATTCATTCATCCTTGTCAGCATAAAATTCCAAATGTAGCATTGATTAACCATATGTTCATTATTCCTGAACATAGGGTTGAAAACTATAAATCTAGACTCCAAAGAGTTGTATGTGATACATAATTAAATGATTCATGAGATAATAATATGAGACTTTTAATGTATATTGAATCAAAAAAATTATATCACATGTAATATCATAATCCATTGATATACTGAGGGGTGTTTTCTTATTTTGAATCTTCATTACCTAGGGTTTGGAGAGATACTATGCTTGATAATATTCATACTTTGATACATTTATTACAAAATTCTTGTGTCTTAGCTAATCAAGGGGTGGTTCGATATATTTCTAATCATGTCATTAGTTGGAAATAGACCATTATAAGATAATTCCACATGTATGATAGTAAAATACATCCAATACCTTGATTGAATTAAATTGGATGAATTCATCGTAATATTTGTTGAGTAGAAAGTGATGTGATTAACTAATTAGATTAATTTCATTTGGATAATTAATTCATACTAGGTTATATATTTCAGAAAATAATGTATTTATGAGTTGGTCTATAGTATATTAACATGTTCTATATCTATTTTTCACTATATTTCATGAAAAAATGGATTATAGAATCATGAAAGCAATATATATATATATATATACATATTGTGGTGGACAAGTTCATATAGAGATATGAGTGTGTTTGATCAAGATCATACCAAATAAATTTATAGATTTAGTAGAATTGATGTGTTTATAATGAAATATCTTTTATTGCAATTATTTATTAGGTAATTCACAATTTCCTTCAATGCTACAAGGGCTCGTAAGTCCACACATAAGGTTCAAGAATAAGAAATTATTTTTCTATGATGTTTTATTATAAAATTTGTGATATATTTTGATAATAATGTGAAAAATATTTTGGATTGATTCATAATGTTTTTTCATAGATCCTATAAGGGTTTTGCGAAAGTGGGATATTGATAGAAAATATGAACTAAATGGTAGACCATGGTGTAGAAATGGTTACTAGAAAATTGTGGAAATTTGGTCTTGTTATTTATGGAACATCATGTTGTATGTAAATATAGTATGAGATACCATTCCTCCAATTATTATAGTGTGATTATAATTTATCACTAGCCTGATACACGTCATGAGATGATGTGTACACATAAACTAAACATTGAAATATTTTCATCATTATGATTAATTAATTAAGAAGAACAAAAATGGTTTGTCCATTACATGATGTTTGGAATTTTATGAGATCTGATGAGAATTTATATTGGATGCATAAGTATTATATAAATGGGGTTTATCCCTTTTTTATGTGAATAGAGATTATTATTTCATAGATTTAACTCACTAAAATTGATGACTCTCTATTTTCCATAGAGAAGGTGCTAATAGACCATTTAGAGAAAGGAGGTTCTATTTAAGTGTTTAGTGATTCCAATGGGTGGTGCATTCAATTAAAGGAAATAATATATTGATTGTTTCTTAGGTAGCATAATCCAACTCACTATTAATAAATATTTAAATCCTAGATAACAAGGTACACAAGGATTATCATATCATCATTTTATTCTATAATTTTATCTCAATGGGATCTCATGTATGGATTTCATGTTTTCTTTTAATACAAATGAGAATAAATATGTCTCATGAAACCCATAATTTATTACAAAATACAAGACCATTTAAAATACATTCATTATATGTGGGACAATCTAATGGGTTAATCATATATAATACATAATCAAAAAACAAACAAAAGTATAGAGATATAAACAAAATGGGTCTAAAGCCTTACCCAAACCCATCTCCAAATCCTTATCAACCTTATTCATTTCTTCTTTTGGATAATATTATATATCATCAAATAAATCATAAATATTACCATAATCACATTATTAATTGATAATAATCCACATAGATGAGAAAACATGCTTCAACCAATGATGTAATGGGATGAGTATTACCACGCTTTGATCATAATATAAGAACCGTGAGTCAGAAAATCACCCTCTAAAGACAAAAAATCTATTCAATAATCTAGGATAGAATAACATATAACCTCCCATACTCAAAATAAAAAAATATTAAGTTGGTATTCAATTTAATTTGAACACATTCAAGGATTTCCAGCAAAACGGGTCGAAAAAACACCTACCTCGATTATCCACAGTTTTTCATCTAGTTGGTAGAACACCCTGCCACTCATGAATGTGAATAGTTAGGTTTGAATCCAACCCAACCAATCCACCCTACTAATTTTTAGGTTGAAACCTCACCAAAAAATTCAAAAAATAAGGAAAATAGTATTTCAACTCACACAACCATTCATAATTAAGGTAACTAGGTTGATTATTCACCAAATCATTAACAACCAAGGTATTTATGTTAGAATATTCCAAATTATTTACATTTAAAGCCCCGTCAGTTATCAATACCCCTTCCTCACACTATACAGCAAAGATCTATAAATTGAAATTATTAGAGCTTAGTTTTCCATTTATTAACACGAAACCTTCCCTCATATAAGGAAACAACGAAATAAAAACCAAGAAACACCCTCCATCATTCTATTTTGAAGACACTCCATATTTTCCTATAGTGATATAACCATCAGTGTCCATGTAATCAAAGAAAAAACATAGAGAGTCTTTTATGGATTAAATAGTTCTCCCTAGCCTCTCAATGTTCAAGGAAATCCAAGTTTGATTCAATTTTGGGTAAAACAGCTTTCCCACAAACCCCCATATATTATGTGGTGCAATAAAATCATATAAAAAGTGAAAATATTTTATGACTACCTACCTTGTACTAGTAAGAGATCACACAACTGAAACCATTGAGTGATTCAACCTCAATTGGAAGAAGTCATAAAACCTAACGTAAACCCTCAATTAAATTATTTTAGATAAAAAATGGATAAATAGAGAGAGAAATATTGGATAGAGAGGAGGATCAGGTTTTACATACCACAAGTTATTAAATCAGATTCATGGTACTTAAATTCAGGTATATATGGGGAATATCTCTCACATGGAAGGATGATTAAGGAGGGAGAAGGGGGAACTAGTTATTATTATTGTAAAAGGGAGAGGGAAACCAATTTATAAAATATTTATATAAAAAATTAAAACAAATATTGTAGACACTATTGGTTACATGGTACACCCCCACCAGGTGACTGGTGGCCTCTTAAGGATTACTACACTTTTCCACCCCCTTCCAGGTACCCAGTATCATGCCATAGGGTACTCGATGGTGTCTACTTTATTTTTTTTAATTTTTCCCACCAACCTCATTTACTCTTAGTTCCTCTCAAGGACCATGTAAAAAACTTCTATATCCAAAAGATACCAAAATACATTTGGGAAAATTTGAAATTAAAATGAATGCATACCATGGTAAACATGGGTCATTACAAACTCACCATGATATTTCTATAAATAATTCATATTTATATTGATCTTTATCTTTGAACATCACTATCTCATTACCTCTAATACATTCATTAGGCTACCAAGTCTCCTATTATATACATTCATTTCACCACTACATATGTACCAAGGGTACTATCCTATGATTGTTTTTTTTCTCACTATATTCCATGTTGTATAAGGGCCGCACATTGAAAGACACATCAAACTTAAATTCCACATAATTAGTGAAAATAACATGAGAATGTTTTGGATTTTATCTCTATACCTAAGACCCATAGACTCTATTAGTTATAGAAATTTATATATATGGAAGCACCAATAGGTATGAAACAGAACTAATACTATTCACAATATCTAATAGACTTGTAACATGGGATAATAAATTTACCTACCACCACAACCATTGGTATCCAAACCAAGATGATACTCTCAAGATTATGTGATCACCTACATCGAATCATAGACACCACATCCACCATCATTATAAATTTATTAGATGAACCGGTTAGAACCTAAATGAAATTCTTGATTAAAAATTCATTTCAATGTGGTAGATCACATATGAAAAGTATTAACCAATACTTCACAATATGGATCCCTATAAAATATCATTCACACCCACCTTGTGATTAAAATGAATTCCATTCTTCAATAACAATATCAAAAACCACGTGACATCCCTAACCACATGATCACCAACATCAAATACACCTAGAAAAAAATCCATAATCTAATACAAACTACCACAAACTTAGAGATAAACCTAATAAAATTCATGTTACATAAACTAGAAACATGATGTTCCAAATTTGAGAATCAGGAATAATAATATTCATAACTTATCACAAACATAAATTCACTCATTAGGTGATCACATGCCTCATCTTCCCCAGGAACAACATAAGATCAATATCTAAATCCTACCATAGTCAGTTATTAAATATACTATATTCAATAAGTCTAGATGATCAAAATAAAAAATATAGATTACATTAAAAAACCAAAAATATTCCCTACTAACTAATATGAAATACCAGCTATATCTATCACTACCAATGTGAAACTGCACTAACCTTTGATATTCATTTTACAAACACACCACCCTTAACATTCACATTACTCTACCCATAGTAAGAATAAAATTATCAAAAATTTTTTTGGTCTTCTCCACACCATAAGATTTTCCCCATATCCCTTTACCAGTGCATTAATAGTCTTGATTCCCATCAACAATCATGCATAGTAAAATAAGAACCTTTCTCATCACAACTTGACTAACTTGATCCATGAGCCTTACTCTAAGTAAAAATTTAATATTTTTTTAACAACCATATCAACGTGATAGAAATGAGAAATATATATGCTTATCTATTTTCAATGATCATTATAATCATAAATCACATAAACAAAACAAAATCGTTATTCCAAATACATAATTACCATATCAATATAACATTTAAAAATATAGAAAAAAATTACTATCTCCTGTCATTATCATAATACCCTCAATAATACTGTTACAAAACTCTTACCACTTTTCAAAAAAAACCATTGTAAATTATATATAGTAGGTAATTTTTTAAGCCCACATTAAAATTATATTTATATTTCTTAAGTAGTTAACTATAGCATCACATGACCTAGGGATAATATCAAAAGGGGCCACTAACAATAAAAAATTTTCTATTTTAGTTTTTTATTAATAAATGATGGTATGATTATAAAATTTGTGGGTTTTACCTAAAAATTTGTATACACAATATAAAAATTGAAGATTGAGATGAAAACCAAAAAAATTACCTATGAAATATAGAATGAAATGATACCAAAAAATCTAACAAAAATATTTAACTTCTTTAGATGATCATATATAAGATTCTACATTATATTTTATAAATACCTCGCCATTTCACTCAATGAAAAATATTAAACCATTTCTATAATCTTCATTATTGTACCCAAATTATGAGTATCCATTATAATCAAGAATATAATATCATTTTATTTATCCATTGCCTTCATAGATAGAAATCATAAATACTCTTCATCCAATGTATATTTCCACACATATTCCAAGAATGAAACCATATCCATTAAATATTCAATCCATTAACAAATGAATAAAATGATGGAAGTGTGAAAAAATTATATAATTGAATAATAAAATAAATATGATACAAGAATAAGAAGATATTATCACCTACCTCTCATTCTATAAACTCTCTAGATTATTAGAGTTGAAACAATATAATGCAATATATAAACAAAGTCTCAAATGGATCCCAGTAATTCACAAGGATGTGACTCTGTTATTAGTTCTCTATAACCATGGATATTCATGATCACATCATGATATAGGAGAAAGAAGTGAAACATAACACTTATCTTTTACCTAATGAAGAATCAATTATTGGGAGAGAAAATAGATGAATACCTAACTTATGATCCCAATATAAATAGGAATAAAAAATACCAAATGAATATTTTTCATTGGAATCAACCTCTATTATATAAAAAAACTGAAACATTTGGAAATATCCTTCAATCTAACATGGGTCTATTTAGTATCAACTAAAATCATATTTTGATCATATTTAGTTCAACTCTAGTGGTTTGCTTCATCTAAAAACTAAAAATGATCCAAAACATGTGATTTCATATCCTTAACACATGTATGCATTTAATCCATGATTAAATATTTAGGTAAGCTTTACTTATACCTCTTATGTTTTAGTATATCACAAAGTCTCTAAAAAACATCTTTACAACCCCTAGCTTGAACTTTTTTTCTCAAATACCCTATTATAAAATTGGGATATTCATATATAGCCTATTTTGTTTTACATTTACTCATATGTGAGTAATATTCTTTCATGAGTCTCTTATGTATATTTTAAAACTGAATTAATTCTTATAAAATTTTTTTGAACCAAATTATTCTTAAATATATGCTTCCCTATGTAAGAACCTGGTTCTTCTCTTTGAGGTACAGGCTTCTTCTTTTCTCTTTTCCTTAAGTGTTTTGAATAAAATATGGAAAATGAGGAAAAATCCTAAATTTTGGAACTACACACCATGTATTTTTTCCACACGTCGTGTACTTCTTGCTGTATGGGGATGAGTACACGGGGTGTGTAGCCTTATCGGCGATGAGGGGTGTAAGAACCAACTACATGACGTGTAGTGGTACTTACACGCCATGTAGTCAGTCGACAGGACAAAACAGTAAGGTGGTGGAGTAGCCACCAGGTGGGCGACACTACACACCGTGTACTTGGGAGTACATGTCATGTACTCATGTCGACAGATGAACAGTGTGGTGTTGCCTCCAAATGAATAGTTAAATGAAAGAAGTACACGTCATGTAATCATAAGTACACGCCGTGTACTTTGTTTTTTCTACTTAAAATAGGAAGTAGCCTCCTCATTTGGAAGAGGAGACATGTGAGCCGATTTAGAGCCAAAGGAGGAGGCCGAACCTTTTAAGATCCACCGGGTGTTCGTCCGGAATCAGTTTCCGCCTCGGACGATCCTGTTGGAACCTCACGGGTAAGGGCTTCCACCTCCTTGGCTAGTTCTTACCAATTATTCTCCTAAAAGGAGTTATTTACGTTTGAATGGGTTTTGTGCTTCATCAGATCTACACCGTTCTTGGGTGTTTTTGGAGTCAGTGTTCAGGTATAACGTTCGTTGGTGTATAAGGTAGGTGGCTTTGTGTTAATTTTTTCAAATGTTGTGTGTTTTGTGCGTTTTTTGTGCCACGAACCCATATTGGGGTGTCGTGTGGTTGAGGTCGTTGCTATATTAAACACCTATAATTGATTAGGTATTTAATTATGTTATTAAAATTCTGGTTGGGATCGTTTCTTGGATCCAGAACCACCTCGGGGGTGTGTTTCACTGTTTAGCCGTTTGGCCAGGATACCCGAGGGTATGCCTTTAAAGTAGTAATTGTAGAATTTCCTTGAGAGAAATTTCTTGTTTACTACTTGTTTACATGTTGGCCATGGGCCGGTTACCTGTCTATCCTGAGGGCATTGTTGTGATTAGCTTGTGGGCACTGCAGTGTTTAGCCTGAGGGCTGTAGTTATTTTGCCTGAGGGAAACCTTTCGTGCCTGAGGGCTTGACTTCTGTGCCTGAGGGAAACACGTCCTACGCCTGAGGGAAAATTTTGTTACGCCTGAGGGCTATACCTGCGGGTTAGATTCTGCTTACCTGAGGGTAAGGTTTTGCTTGTCGGAGGACGTGGACTGTTTACTTGGAAATGCACTGTGGTGATTTCTAATATTTAACAGATTAAATGAATAATAAAATGGATATTTAATTGTTAAGTTAGTTACTTTTCAGTACTACTTACTTTATTGCATTTTATTATTTCACACTATTATTTCATGCTTACACGCAGTTGGGCATGGGCCTTTGGTGGGTGCCTACTGAGATATATTTCTCACACCCTGTTTGGGTCACTCTTTTGGCCCAAACAGATTATGTTGCTACAGGTGTAGATAGGGGCAAGAGTCCCTATACAGGTACATGATTGCTACTGAGGAATAAGAGGGCATGGGACCGAGCCTAGGCTCGCGATGCCGCTGCCAGCTGTTTTGATTTGTTTTTCTATACTCTTCTTTTGGTTGTATCGTATTAATGTATAACATGTTTTTTCTTTTTTCTTAGAACTTGAGACATGTAGCATCATCATTTATATATTGTTGGTTATATCCACTGCTGTTGTTTATTTCAGTTGTGTATGATTTACTGCTTCCGCTGTTTGTTGTATGTTTTATTTTGTATTCCGCTGCGCTATATTTTGACAAATGAGGGCATAGTTTCCCCACTATCAGACATGGGTCCTCGCTGCTAGTCGGCAACCTATGGTGTTTGGGAAAATGCGCTTGAGGTCACGTGGCGAACTGGGTTTGGGCACCTGTTGTGTGGATCCCGGAACCGGGATGTTACAAAGTGGTATTAGGGGGGTTCTTTTCTTTGACTTACTATTTGGAGCCGTAGTCAGGGATAGGATGAATGGTAGTTGGTAAAAAGCTATTCTCGGGCGTAGCTAAACCGCGTATAGGGAAAATCTAGTCTACCTCATATTTCAATTTTATGTATTTTGAAAATATTGCAGTTGATATGATTTCACCGTTGGGTGACACACTTGTATTATGCTGTTTATATTTTATCTATGGATTCTATTTAGTTTCAACCCGATGAGATGAGGGTATTCCATCTCATGCATCATTTAGGAACATGCTAGAATCACATGCCATGCATAGTTTCCATGCCATGTAGGAGCATTAGAGAAATTGCATGCTGTTGTGATAGTAGTTGTGATATAAAAGCATGATGTTGTGATAGTTGCACATAAAAAAATACCTGCTATTTGATAGGGTAATTTTTGTGTAAGCATGTTTATAGAATGGATTCCAAACTTTGGTTTTGGGGAGTATAGGCCCCCATTGATTGGAATTTGGTGTATCATTGACTGTTTATTAGTTATAACACAGATAAGATGTCGAAATTTGATTCGTGGGGAGTATGGTCCCTCACGGGTTGGAATTTGACACTTAGGTGTTGTTTTTCAGTGTTTTCTGGGTTCCGGGGATGTTTCTGAGGCATACTGTTCGGAAACCCAATATACACAACGTGTAGTATTTCTACACACGTCGTGTATGGCCTTCTGTTTGGGACGAAAAATGAACTTTTTAAGTACACGTCGTGTACTCTGAGTACACTCCGTGTAGTCTCTTCCCATGTCACAAACCGTGTGGGCGACGACACGGGGTAGGGAAGTGCTTGGGTAAAACATGCTGTGTACCAGATATACACTCTGTGTAGTATTGACCCGGAGTCCGGCCGTGTAACTAACAACACGGGTCGGTGAACTCCTGCACAGAACACGCCATGTCAATAATGAACACGCCGTGTACTGTGACTTGGGGACTCGGCCGTGTAACTAACAACACGGGTCAATGTCACCATTCCTTGAACACGTCGTGTACCTTTGGGGGCACACCATGTAGTCTTGTCTGAGGATAGACCATATAGACTTAGCTGGGTGGCTGGGGAAACGGGGTGATGTACATGCCGTGTGCGGGTGTAATACGCCATGTAGTTTCAAGATGAGTAGTCAACCGTGTCACAAGCGACACGGGCAGTTGGAAAATAAAACCATACACGCCGTGTAGATTAAGCTCACGCCAAGTTGTTTTGTTTAACGGGAGTCGTGTGGCTTAGCCATGCAAAAGGACTCGGGTAGGGGAATGGAAGTCAAGTACACGCCGTGTAGTCAGTATACACGCCGTGTAGTCTTGTTTTGAAAATTTTGAGATGCCTTCTTCCTCTTGTTTCCTTTGTGGTTTCTTCGTTTCAGCCTTAATAACTTTGAATCTGAGGCGTGCTTTTGACCCTATAGTGTCATTCCACCTAGACGGCCGCGAGTTGTTCTCCAGGAGAGCGACGACGATTATACTCCGGAGATGGTAGGCCATGGGCTACCAGTTGATCCTCCTGCAGAGCCAGATGCGGCGCCAACTGCTATACCGGACACAGGTGCGGAGGCGCAGTTCAGTGAAGGCTTTATGCGGTTTATGCAGACCTTTCAGGGAGCACCGCAGGCTACCAAATCTATGGCCGAGCTGACACGTATCTTCCAGCAGTAGCATCCGCCTACGTTTTCAGGGGATGGCAGATCATAGGCTGCAGAGTCTTGGCTGGGGTCGATGCAGACTATTTTTGAGCATCTTGAGACACCTCCAGGGTAGAGGGTCAATCTTGCGACGTACATACTGCGTGATTCTGCCAAGAGATGGTGGGTTGTTACCACCCAGTAAGAGCATCACAGGGACATGGCGTGGGAAGACTTTCAGGAAGTCTTTTATGAATTTTTCTTTCCCGAGACGCTGAGGGAAGATAGAGCTTGAGAGTTCATGAATCTGCATCAGGGCGCTATGTCAGTGATGGACTATTCTGCTCGTTTTACGGAGCTTCAGCGCTTTGCACCCATGCTGGTGGGTGATGAGACGCTGAGATCCAGAAATTTTGAAGATGGTCTTCGGTATGACATCCGAGCACTGGTGAATGTCTTCAGGTTGCCTACTGTACACACCATCATGAACCAGGCGCTGATTATGGAGAGGAACCTGCGAGAATCTGGTGGTGTGGGCCAGAGTGGTTCAACACCAGTTACTGGTATTATTTCTGCTGGCAAGAGGAAGAGACAGATAGACTTCTCTTAGGGCGGCAGTACCAGCCAGGAAGCTTCTTCAGGTGGACCGGTCAGGTGCTACCAGTGTGGTAGAGAGGGGAACAAGAGACCGCAGTGTCCACGAGACCCAGTGGAGTGCCGAGCTTGCGGTAAGATGGGTCATCTGCAGCGCTTTTGTAGGGTGTTTCCACCAGTGGCTAGTGAGAGGGGTTCTATGCAGACTCCACGTGCGGGAGCAGGACTAGTGGATTCTTACCAGTCAGGGAATTGGAACACGTCAGGGCGTGCATGCAGAGATGGTGGTCATGGCCGTGGTATCCAGACACTAGGATCTCAGAGGCAGAAGGGAAGGACAGCTTAGGGTAGCGAGGTTGTGTCGCCGGGCCGTGGCACTGGGCAGGCATATGCAGTGCAACAGACCCAGCAGGAGCAGGATCCCGAACCTTCTACAGTCAGAGGTATTATTCTAGTAGCTTATGTCTTTTCTACAATACTTTTTTATATGGGTGCTACACATAGTTTCATATCTGGACCCGTTGTAGAGAGCCTTGGGCTCTGTGTTTCTCCTTCTTCTGATATTATGCCGTTAGACACTCCGTTGGGAACTAGAGCGGCTGGTGCACGTTAGTGCAAGGAGTGCCCCCTTGAGGTTGGTGGGTGTGGCTTCCTTTGGGACCTCTATGTCTTAGAGATGATGAGCTATGATGTCATTCTCAGGATGGACTGGTCAGTTCCCTTTCGGGCCTTTGTAGACTGCTATCGTTGTAGGGTGTGTTTCACGTCACTAGAGGGCGGAGAGTTTTTATACAAGGGCGAATGGGATGTTCAGGTGAGTTGAGCTGGACCAGAGCATCGTGGGCGAGGTGGAGTGTAACGACCCGAAATTTTGAATAAATCTTGTTTCCTAATTTCATGTGTTATTTTTTTTATTCTAAAAAAAATGTTTTATTTGATAAACATGATTATAAATAAAATGACACCATTGGTTTTTGAGTGTTATATGACCATCGGTCAATATGACCTCCGTGAACAAAATGTTTTGATTATTGTCTCTAAATTTAAGTAATCTTGGTTAATTATTATAGAAAGAAGATTTGATGGCCTCACCTAGTAGCCTTGGGCCGATCGAAGCCCATCTAACAGAGCTTGGGAAGGAGGTAGCACCATTGGGCTTTGCTCTGGACCAAATCCAAGCCGAACTTCATCATGCGAAGCTAGAACGGAATCGCCTTCACGAGAAGTTCAAACTGTTAGAAATTACTACTCGGTCAATGTTGACCGAGCCACCCCAAAATTCTATCACCCTAGCACACCTTACTCTTAGGTCCTATGCTGGTATTATAAGGGGTTATGTAACGAGACCGTAATTGCCTTGTGTAATCCTTGTTTTAAATAAAAATTGGGATTTCTTCTTATGATGAAGTTTATGAATTTTCAAATGACTGGATAAAAATAGTATGCATATTTTTGATGAATTTTCAAAAGGATATTTTAAAAAAATGTTTGTGTAAAACTTAAATAACTTAAAATGTGTAATGATTCTCAAAAAATGGTCTTCTACAATTATGTTCAGTACGAAATTTAGAGTCTAATAAGATCAACATAATTTTTGATGAATAGTAAATTATGAATAGTGATTTTATGATTAGGATTAGTAATATGACCAAATGGATTAGTAATCTCACTTAAAGAAAGTTTTAAAATAATCTAGGCACCTTGATTAAGTAATGTGATTCAATAAAATGGTTAAATAACGGTTTCATAAATTATTATTCAAGTATTAGTTTTTTTCGGGTGAATAGTATTTTTTTAATTAAAAATAATTAGAAAATTATTTTTATAAAAAGGACTTTATTTTTGAACTCAGAGCATCGATATTATGTTATGGTAATTTTTGGGGATTTTTCTGAAAAAAATGAATTTTCGATGAATATTGTTTTTATTTAAAAATTAAATTAAAAATATTTAGAAAATTATTTTTATAAAATGGATTTCATTTTTGAAATCAGAGCATTGATATTTGGTTAATGTGAAATTTTGAGATTTTTCTGAGAAAGTTGAATTTTCAGTGAATAGTAAAAATACAGTTTTAGGGTTTCAGTATGTTTAATGACATCATAACGGTGTCATGATGATGTCATGAGATCTTTTGAGGGTTGGCCGGCCAAGGGTGATGAATTATTGTTTTGGGGGCCCCATGTGGCCTAACTCCATGATAAATGCCAAGGGAGAGCACATGGGTTTGAGAAAAGCACATGTGAGGTGTCCCTTGGCCATTAATGTCTTGTCCCCTCACTTTCCCTATAAATACCAAGCCCTCCTCTCATCAATTAGACTCCCCACTCTTCCCCAACGAAGTTCTGGTCTCATTACCTCCCAAGGAGTCCTCCCAAGGTGCCCCCAAGCCCTCAAGGTCCCAACCTTTGAGGTTTAAGAGTTACATTTTAAGGTAAGGGATCTGACCCCTCTCTTTCTTTTCAAGTGATCTCTTTTATGTCATTCCTTTTATGATCCATGTTCTTATTTTGGAGGATGTTCTTTTATACTCCTCTTACTGCCCTTTTTATGTTCATATGATGAAAGACCCCCTCTTACTCTCATCATTTCGTTTTAAGAATGTTTAAGTGGCGCCGTTAGGCTGCCGAATTTTCAAGGGATTCATTCACCTTTCTCTTTTTCAAAGTTCTACTTTCATGTCAAGTCTTTCAATTTCATTTTAATTATGTTGGGGTATGATCTCTATATTTATCATACTGATCTTTTATGATCATATGATGAGAGACCCCATTTTATCTCTTCAATTCAGTATTTTGATGTTTTAAGTGGCGCCGTTAGGCTGCCGAATTTTTAAGTGGTTCTTCACCCTTCTCGTTTTGAAGTTCTACTTTCATGTCAATTCTTTCAAGTTCCTTTATATTATATTGGGGTATGATCTCTATATATATCATACTGGACTCTTATGTTCATACGATGAGAGACCCCATTTGATCTCTTCAATTCAGTATTTTGAAGTTTTAAGTGGCGCCGTTAGGCTACCGAATTTTTAAGTGGTTCTTCACCCTTCTCGTTTTGATGTTCTACTTTCATGTCAATTCTTTCAAGTTCCTTTCTATTATGTTGGGGTATGATCTCTATATCTATAATACTGGACTCTTATGTTCATATGATGAGAGACCCTATTTGACCTTGTCAATTCAATTTTGTTGAAGTTTAAGTGACGCCGTTAGGCTGCCGAATTTTCACAAGAGAAATCTTGTTTTTTTTCTTCCTTTCATGTTCTTCATTTCATATGGTATATTTTCAAATTTCAGTACCATGTTCTTAAATCCCTTATATTTTTTTCCCTCTACTGTTTTATGGGTCATTTATGAATGTTTGACCCATGTCCCTTCTCTTTTCAATGTTTTCTAAAACCCCAAAACATAGCCGTTATGCTGCAGAATCTTCGTCTCAAAATGCCTCTCCCTCTTTTCTCAAAATTATTTTATGTTATAAAGTGAATACTCAAAGCTCTTATTTATACAAGGGTATTCACATATATATCAAATGTTCCATTTTAAATTCTGGGATTTACATACATGAGACCCGCTTTTCCTTTCCGTGGGTTTAAAGTGACGTAAAGATCATGTCTTTAAAGCAGTTTTTAAAACGTTATGATTATGAAATGAAACCCATTTATTTTATGCTATGTAGGTTATTTATGAAATGTTTGATGATGATATATGTGGCTCACATGATAATAAAGGAAAATTTAAGGGTGCGCCCTGATAGCGCTCCAATGCATTGGGTAATGATGTAACCACTAGAGATTACAATTTTCACGATACCTTGGTGAATAACCTTGGTAATTTTCAAATGACACCTTGGGGATGGACCTTGGTGATATGTTCATGATTGTCTATGTTAAATGATGTAGCCACATCTTCAAGTTATGAAAAATGTTGTTTTTATTATGAAATGCCTCATGATTTCTTTCTCATGCCTTAAAGTTCTTTTCATGTCCTTATTGAAGTATATCAAGTTTACATGTAAAATGTTCCTCTTGTTTCCCTTACTGGGCCTTCTGCTCACCCTTTCTTTTGATGTATGTCCCCAGGTTATGAGATGCAGTAATGAACCTAGAATGA
The DNA here is from genome assembly GCA_963277665.1 of Viscum album. NCBI lineage: Eukaryota > Viridiplantae > Streptophyta > Magnoliopsida > Santalales > Viscaceae > Viscum > Viscum album. The sequence goes on from OY728157.1 coordinate 1,784,912,789, forward strand.
ACTTAAGGAGACGCCTTTCAAGTGTTTACGAAGAATGTTGTATGTTCTTTTCATGTATTATGTTCCTGGTTTCCAAGACACTAGACCTTAAAGATCCTCAGTTTTGTGTAATGTAATGAAAGTTTATGTTATAAAAAGGTGGGATGCTATAGTTGGTATCAAAGGGAGGTTTAGTTATTTGTGGAAATTAGGATATAAAAACTTTAGGAAGAACCCTATAGAAGAGTTTAAATATAGGAAATCTTCCTGGTATTTTGGTGAGTATTGAGTAAGGGGTTTCCAAGCAAATACATCCCTGTCTGGATACGAGCAGGTAGAGGTGGCTCTGGCACAGATGTACATAGGGGTAAAACCCGAAAACACCGCTTTGAGATAGACTCGAAAGGGAACTGGTACACGAAAACGGGCCTTGCTGCACTCTTGGTTACGACACTCCCGGGGGATATGCTTTGGTAAATTCATAAGCTTAGTATGAACCATTGTTAAAGGATCAAAGATAAAATAAAATAAAGGTTCACATAAGAATATATGATCATGGATAACCTAGATGGGAACCTAGGGGATCACAATTTAGGGTATACTTTTCAACTACAAGTTATCCTTATATGCTTTAAGTTTCTTTTCTTGATTATTGGCTAAGTATTTAAGCCCCTAATTATAGTTTCTTTTCTTAGTTAATGGCGGGAAATGGAAGAACATGTCTCAACAAACAATGTGATAGGAAATGCTATGATTGCCGTATTAAGATGACAGAGATGATTAGAGGATTAAAATATGATTTTTATTTTGGAAGATGTTCACTATTTTGGGGACCCTATATGATCGAGGTAAATAGATTACAACGGTATTTTCATTGAGGAGTAAGGTTGACTTATATTTTGAAGAATCGATGAATTTAAGGTGGACTTATAGTAATTTAGGTTACTTACGGGAATTATTAACCTATCTTGGATAAAATATGTTTAGGTTAGCTAATTTTTTTATAAGATGTTAGGAGTGGTTGATGTTGTTTGGAGATGAAAAATGAACTTTATTTTGGAAGACTATGTTATCAAATCTTTCTTGTATTTGGGTTTCAATCTTAGTTTGGTTTATCTTGAGGAATCTTAAGGACCATTATTTACGGAATGGACTATGATGAACTTTGGGTAGTACCATGGAACTTGAAGATTTAAAAGTAGTTTCCATTCCTATGGGATTATTTCTTTTTGAAGAGTTTTTTTACCTTACTCTTTCTGTTTTTGGGATAATGTTTAAAGATAGAAGAAATAGATAGTTTATCTTTTGTGGATTATGTGATTCTCTAGAAGATTATTCTTGTGTTTTGATGAGACCAAGTAGTTTTGAATGCTCATAGTTTAGAGAAAAGATTAGTTTTGGGTAGAAACTTATTAAAGGATGAAACTCTACATGAAGGTAGATATATTTCCTTATGTTTTTGTTCTATGTTGTAAATGAATTCCTCAAAGTTATGAAAAGGAACGTAAAACAAAAAAGTTGTTGGTTTACGTTTCCTACTAGGTAATCAAAGACCGCTTGCACACATCATAATTTTGGGATTTTCTGGTGGTTAAATTCCTCTTAATCATGTTTTCTATCACTCTCCTTTAGAACGTTACCCTTTGTTTTTTCCTCCATGTCCATGTTTCCTACATGGAATCCTGGTATGTGTAAACTCAGGTGGCCTTTGTACTTCCTTTTCTTTCTTTTAAAGTAATAGTGTTACTGACTCTTTTTCCGATGTGGGACTTTCAATGAAATTTCTAAACCCAATTTAAAAAATTGCGAGGACGCAATTTCTTAAGGGGGGAAGATTGTAACGACCCGAAATTTTGAATAAATCTTGTTTCCTAATTTCATGTGTTATTTTTTTTATACTAAAAAACAATGTTTTATTTGATAAACATGATTATAAATAAAATGAGACCATTGGTTTTTGAGTGTTATATGACCATCGGTCAATATGACCTCCGTGAACAAAATGTTTTGATTATTGTCTCTAAATTTAAGTAATCTTGGTTAATTATTATAGAAAAAAGATTTGATGGCCTCATCTAGTAGCCTTGGGCCGATCGAAGCCCATCTAACAGAGCTTGGGAAGGAGGTAGCACCATTGGGCTTTTCTCTGGACCAAATCCAAGCCGAACTTCATCATGTGAAGCTAGAACGGAATCGCCTTCACGAGAAGTTCAAACTGATAGAAATTACTACTCGGGCAATGTTGACTGAGCCACCCCAAAATTCTATCACCCTAGCACACCTTACTCTTAGGTCCTATGCTGGTATTATAAGGGGTTATGTAACGAGACCGTAATTGCCTTGTGTAATCCTTGTTTTAAATAAAAATTGGGATTTCTTCTTATGATGAAGTTTATGAATTTTCAAATGACTGGATAAAAATAGTATGCATATTTTTGATGAATTTTCAAAAGGATATTTTAAAAAAATGTTTGTGTAAAACTTAAATAACTTAAAATGTGTAATGATTCTCAAAAAATGGTCTTCTACAATTATGTTCAGTATGAAATTTAGAGTCTAATAAGATCAACATGATTTTTGATGAATAGTAAATTATGAATAGTGATTTTATGATTAGGATTAGTAATATGACCAAATAGATTAGTAATCTCACTTAAAGAAAGTTTTAAAATAATCTAGTCACCTTGATTAAGTAATGTGATTCAATAAAATGGTTAAATAACGGTTTCATAAATTATTATTCAAGTATTAGTTTTTTTCGGGTGAATAGTGTTTTTTTAATTAAAAATAATTAGAAAATTATTTTTATAAAAAGGACTTTATTTTTGAACTCAGAGCATCGATATTATGTTATGGTAATTTTTGGGGATTTTTCTGAAAAAAATGAATTTTCGATGAATATTGTTTTTATTTAAAAATTAAATTAAAAATATTTAGAATATTATTTTTATAAAATGGATTTTATTTTTGAAATCAGAGCATTGATATTTGGTTAATGTGAAATTTTGATATTTTTCTGAGAAAGTTGAATTTTCAGTGAATAGTAAAAATACAGTTTTAGGGTTTCAGTATGTTTAATGACATCATAATGGTGTCATGATGATGTCATGAGATCTTTTGAGGGTTGGCAGGCCAAGGGTGATGAGTTATTGTTTTGGGGGCCCCATGTGGCCTAACTCCATGATAAATGCCAAGGGAGAGCACATGGGTTTGAGAAAAGCACATGTGAGGTGTCCCTTGGCCATTAATGTCTTGTCCCCTCACTTTCCCTATAAATACCAAGCCCTCCTCTCATCGATTCGACTCCCCACTCTTCCCCAACGAAGTTCTGGTCTCATTACCTTCCAAGGAGTCCTCCCAAGGTGCCCCCAAGCCCTCAAGGTCCCAACCTTTGAGGTTTAAGAGTTACATTTTAAGGTAAGGGATCCGACCCCTCTCTTTCTTTTCAAGTGATCTCTTTTATGTCATTCCTTTTATGATCCATGTTCTTATTTTGGAGGATGTTCTTTTATACTCCTGTTACTGCCATTTTTATGTTCATATGATGAAATACCCCCTCTTACTCTCATCATTTCGTTTTAAGAATGTTTAAGTGGCGCCGTTAGGCTGCCGAATTTTCAAGGGATTCATTCACCTTTCTCTTTTTCAAAGTTCTACTTTCATGTCAAGTCTTTCAATTTCATTTTAATTATGTTGGGGTATGATCTCTATATTTATCATACTGATCTTTTATGATCATATGATGAGAGACCCCATTTGATCTCTTCAATTCAGTATTTTGAAGTTTTAAGTGGCGTCGTTAGGCTGCCGAATTTTTAAGTGGTTCTTCACCCTTCTCGTTTTGAAGTTCTACTTTCATGTCAATTCTTTCAAGTTCCTTTCTATTATGTTGGGGTATGATCTCTATATATATCATACTGGACTCTTATTTTCATATGATGAGAGACCCCATTTGATCTCTTCAATTCAGTATTTTGAAGTTTTAAGTGGCGCCGTTAGGCTGCCGAATTTTTAAGTGGTTCTTCACCCTTCTCGTTTTGAAGTTCTACTTTCATGTCAATTCTTTCAAGTTCCTTTCTATTATGTTGGGGTATGATCTCTATATCTATCATACTAGACTCTTATGTTCATATGATGAGAGACCCTATTTGACCTTGTCAATTCAATTTTGTTGAAGTTTAAGTGACGCCGTTAGGCTGGCGAATTTTCACAAGAGAAATCTTGTTTTTTTTCTTCCTTTCATGTTCTTCATTTCATATGGTATATTTTCAAATTTCAGTACCATGTTCTTAAATCCCTTATATTTTGTCCCTCTACTGTTTTATGGGTCATTTATGAATGTTTGACCCATGTCCCTTCTCTTTTCAATGTTTTCTAAAACCCCAAAACATAGCCGTTATGCTGCAGAATTTTCGTCTCAAAATGCCTCTCCCTCTTTTCTCAAAATTATTTTATGTTATAAAGTGAATACTCAAAGCTCTTATTTCTACAAGGGTATTCACATATATATCAAATGTTCCATTTTAAATTCTGGGATTTACATACATGAGACCCGCTTTTCCTTTCCGTGGGTTTAAAGTGACGTAAAGATCATGTCTTTAAAGCAGTTTTTAAAACGTTATGATTATGAAATGAAACCCATTTATTTTATGCTATGTGGGTTATTTATGAAATGTTTGATGATGATATATGTGGCTCACATGATAATAAAGGCAAATTTAAGGGTGCACCCTGATAGCGCTCTAATGCATTGGGTAATGATGTAACCACTAGAGATTACAATTTTCACGATACCTTGGTGAATAACCTTGGTAATTTTCAAATGACACCTTGGGGATGGACCTTGGTGATATGTTCATGATTGTCTATGTTAAATGATGTAGCCACATCTTCAAGTTATGAAAAATGTTGTTTTTATTATGAAATGCCTCATGATTTCTTTCTCGTGCCTTAAAGTTCTTTTCATGTCCTTATTGAAGTATATCAAGTTTACATGTAAAATGTTCCTCTTGTTTCCCTTACTGGGCCTTCTGCTCACCCTTTCTTTTGATGTATGTCCCCAGGTTATGAGATGCAGTAATGAACCTAGAATGAACTTAAGGAGACGCCTTTCAAGTGTTTACGAAGAATGTTGTATGTTGTTTTCATGTATTATGTTCCTGGTTTCCAAGACACTAGACCTTAAAGATCCTCAGTTTTGTGTAATGTAATGAAAGTTTATGTTATAAAAAGGTGGGATGCTATATGGAGTCACAGCCCAGATTGTGAGCTTATATTTGGATGACCAGGGGACTTGTCAGAAATATTTCCCTTCAGTTGTTGATCATTTCAGAGATGTTTTCCCGGACGACTTTTCAGGTCTACCTCCAAAGCGTGAGGTGGATTTCTCTATTGAGAGAGTGCTAGGAGAAGCACCGGTGTCCATTCCTCCTTATAGGAGGGCTACACCTAAGCTGCAAGAGCTCAAGAGACAGTTAGAGGAGTTATAGGAAAATGGCTTTATCCGACCCAGTACTTATCCTTGGGGTTCTCCGATCCTTTTTACAAAGAAGGCGGATGGTACCCTCAGACTTTGTGTGGATTATCGGAAGCTAAACCAATTGACGGTTAAGAACCGATATCCCTTGCCAAGGATTGATGATCTTTTTGATCAGCTTCATGGAGCACGAGTGTTCTCGAAGATTGACCTGAGATCAGGATATCATCATCTGTGGGTGAGACCATCTGATATACCTCTCACGGCTTTCAGGAGCAGGTATGGTCTATACGAGTATACGTTTATGCCGTTCGGGCTCACGAACGCGCCAGCGGTTTTCATGGCTCTGATGAATCGTGTGTTCCATCCGTATCTTGATTCTTTTGTGGTAGTATTCGTGGAAGACATCTTGGTGTACTCTCACACTCGACACGACCATGCCACCCATCTTGAGATCATACTGAGTACACTGAGAGAGCATCAGCTATATGCTAAGCTCTCAAAGTGCCACTTTTGGATGGACCAGATTCACTTCCTGGGTCATATCATTTCAGAGGCAGGAGTTTTAGTACACCCAGAGAAGGTGAGACCACACTACCACAAAACAGTTTTTCACAGCGCCCTCCTTTATCAGCACTTTTGTTAGCGCTGATAAAGGGCCCCCCTTTATCAGCGCTTGCTTAGTAGCGCTGATACAGGGCACCCCTTTATCAGCGCTTTTTTTAGCGCTGATAAAGGGTCGGCTTCAAAAATAAAATTTAAAAATATATTAATATATTAATATATAAATATAGTTATATTGTTATATAAATATAATATATAATTTTTAAATATATTTTAGATAAGTATAAATGTACATTTACACTTATTATACTTAATATATAAAATATTTAGTGAAAATGACTTCTTAAAAAATTAAAAAAATATTTTTCATTAATATTTTGATAATCATTATGGAGTAATAGTCATTTAATAAAAATTTGAGGACTAAAAAAATTAAAAAAAATTAAAAAAAGATCCAAAATATGTTGAAAACGCAACTCAAACTTCAAACGGCCATAACTTTTGATCCGGGTGTCCGTTTGAGCTCTACCACATACCAAATCGAAGCCTGTGACGAGCTCTACGTCGTTATGACCAGGGGGTGCCCCACTCAAGCACTTTTCGATGCCAAAAGAGGCCTAGAAGGCCTCCAAAATTGAGTTTTTATTCGGGGTACCCCGATTTTTTAACATTTTGAGGATTTTCAAACTCGTTTAGGGGGGTATTATTGGCTTTTCTGGGCGGGGACTGAATTTATTCCAGGGTATTACATTCATATTGATATTATGTCTTTGAAATTTCATTCTTTTTTATAATGAACAGCTATTTATAATCAAATATATAACTATATGTACATATTTTTTATATATTCGCACCTAAAAATTAAATTTTTTAAATAAATAATTAAACATATTTACATATAAAATATATTAGCATTATCTAAGTAATAACTAATATCCATTTTATTTAAAATACCAATATATAAATATTTATATACCTATATATTAATCTAACTGTATATATATATATTAATCTAACTATATATATATTAATCTAATAACTATATATATATTAATATAACTACATATATATATATTAGTATTACTATAAATATATATATTAATATCACCATAAATATATATATTAATATCACTATATATATATTAATATAACTATATAAATATATATTCATATAACTATATATATGTTAATATAATTATATATCTGTTAATATAACTATATATATGTTAATATAACTATATATATATATTAATATAAATATATATTACTATACGAATAAATATAACTATATATATATATATATATATAGATATAGATATATATTAATACCACTATATATATATATATTAATATTACTATATATATTATAATATAACTATATATATATATTATAATATAACTATATATATATTAATATAAATATATATTACTATACAAATAAATATAACTATATATATATATATATATATATATAGATATCATGAATTGGAAAGCAAATCAAAATAGAGTAGTGGTAAGGGCTTAGGCGCGCAGGGGGGAGGTCTCGAGTTCAAATCCTGGTGGAGGCAGGGGTGCGCGCGCATGGGGAATATTGGAGAAAGCGCTGTTAAAGGGTGGAGGGGGTGCGTGGGGTGCGTGGGGTGTTGTATAGGGGCCAAAAAGTGCTGTAAAAGGGGGGGTTCAAGTGCTATAAAAGCCCCCCCCCCGATTGGCAGTATTTTTTAATTTTTTTTTAATTTTTTTAAATTTTTTTTAATTTTTTTTAACTTTTATCACCGCTTTTTTAAAAGCGTTGATAAAAGGGTCCTTTATCAGTGCTAAAACGAAAGCGCTGATAAAGGAAGCGCTGATATATGACCCCTTTATCAGCACTTTTTTTTAGCACTGATAAAGGGGTCCTATATCAGCGCTTTTCGAAGCGCTGATAAAGGGGACCCCCCCTTTATCTACACTGGATTTATCAGCGCTTTTATAGCACTGATAAAGGCCATTTTTAGCGCTGATAAAGGCCGTGTTTGTAGTAGTGGAAGTAGTTTCGTGGGAGCAGCCTAAGAACGTGTTTGAGACACGAAGTTTCTTAGGGATGGCTGGATACTACAGGCATTTTATACAAGACTTCTCCTGCTTAGCAGTGCCGTTGACGGGCTTGACTAATATGGGTGTGAAGTTCGTTTGGTCGGAAGCTTGTGAGACAGCTTTTCAGGACCTGAAAGTAAAGTTGACATCAGCACCGATCATGATACACCCGGAGTAGGGAAGAAGCTATACAGTTTACTGTGATGCATCATGTATTGGGCTGGGGGCAGTGTTGATGCCGGGTGATCGAGTTGTTGCGTACGGGTCTCGGCAGTTGAGGCCACATGAGAGGAATTGCCCGACGCATGATCTCAAGTTGGATACAGTTGTGCATGTGTTGCGCTGTTGGAGACATTATCTGTTGGGAGAGCATTTTGTGGTTTTCACCAACCACAAAAGCCTCAAATATATCTTTATTCAGCATGACTTGAATCTGAGGCAGCGAAGGTGGGTCGAATACCTAAAGTCCTTCAATTTTGAGCTTGCCTATACACCTGGTAAAGGTAATGAAGTAGCTGATGCACTGAGCAGGAAGACTCACATACAGGCAGTGCAAGAGGCCAGCGGTGAGTGGCAGCTCATGGCTTTGTTCTCTGAAATGCATCTGAAGGTGCACGATAGTCAGGGGCAGACTAATCTTTCATCTGTAGCTGTGACTTCTACCCTCCTGGACAGAGTGTGAATGAGACAACTATCGGTTTCAGAAGGCCTTGTTCTACGGGAGTCAGTGGAATGTGAGGACCCTCCTCCCGGTTGGACGATAGGCGATGATGAGGTTTTGCGTTTCCATGGACGAGTATGGGTTCCATGGGATATACACGTGGAGCTGATGTGAGAGTTTCATGCTTCAGCTTGGACAGTTCATCCCGGGGTTACCAACATGTACCGTGACTTGAGACATCATTACTAGTGGCCAGGTATGAAGAGAGATGTAGCTGGTTTTGTTATGAGGTGATCCACCTGTCAGTAGGTGATGGCGGAGCATCAGAGACCAGCTGGGCTGTTACAGCAGTTACCCATTCCGGAGTAGAAATGGGATGATGTTGCGATGGATTTCATGACTAGGTTTCTGAGGTCACCTTGTGGAAATGATGTCATGTGGGTTGTTGTGGACAGACTCACGAAGGTAGCTCACTTTTTGCCGATCAAGGAGACCTTCGGTGTTGACAAGCTCAGACGACTGTATATCCGAGAGATCGTACGTCTTCATGGGGTCCCTCATTCTATCATTTCAGATAGGGACACAGGCTTTACATCTCGTTTATGGCAGAGTTTTCAGAGGGCACTGGGTAAACAGGTGCTTCTGAGCACAGCATACCACCCTCAGACAGATGGCCAGTCAGAGCGTACGATATAGGTGCTAGAGGACATGCTGCGTGCATGCATCCTAGAATTTGGGGGCTCTTGGGAGAAGAATATACCCTTAGTCAAGTTTGCCTATAACAATAGCTTTCATGCGACTATTGAGATGGCACTATATGAGGCGTTATACGGTAGGTCATTCCGATCACTGTTGTGCTGGTTAGAGGAAGGTGAGGTAGCTTTACTAGGGCCAAAACTCGTGCAAGAGACATCTAAGCAGGTCCAGTTGATTCAGAAGTGAATGGCTATCGTGCAGTCTCTTCAGAAGTCTTATGATGATCGTTGTAGATGACCTTTGGAGTTCATGGTTGGGGATCAGGTTTTATTGCGTGTTTCACCGTGGCTGGGACACAAGCGGATCAGGAGACAGGGTAAACTTTCACCGCGGTATGTGGGACCATTTGAGATTCTTGAGAGAGTCAGGCTGGTTTCCTATCAGTTGCGGTTACCACAGCGGTACCGAGCCATTCACGATGTATTCCACTCATCTCAGTTGTGTTGCTATCATTCAGACCCATCTCACACCTTTCAGCCAGAGGAGGTTGAGCTGGAGGTAGATACGTCCTTTGAGGAGCATCTGATTCGTATCGTTGATAGAAGCACAAAGATTCTCCGAGGCAAGTCAGTTCCTCTCATACGGGTGCTATGGCAGTATGGATGAGTGTAGGACGAGACCTAGGAGTGAGAGGCCGACGTACATGCTCAGTGGCCGGAGTTGTTCACGTCTATATCTTCTCCACCCTTGGAAGGGAAATTCGGGGACGAATTTCTATAAGGGGGGAATTTTGTAAGAACCCGGTTCTTCTCTTTGAGGTATGGGCTTCTTATTTTCTCTTTTCCTTAAGTGTTTTTAATAAAATATGAAAAATGAGGAAAAATCCTAAATTTTGTAACTACACGCCGTGTACTTTTTCCACACGTCGTGTACTTCTGGCCGTGTGGGGATGAGTACACGGGGCGTGTAGCCTTGTCGGTGACGAGGGGTGTAGGAACCAACTACACGCCGTGTAGTCAGTCGGCAGGCCAAAACAGTAAGGTGGTGGAGTAGCCGCTAGCTGGGCAACAGTACACTCCGTGTACTTGGGAGTACATGCCTTGTACTCATGTCGACAGATGAACAGTGTGGCGGTGCCGCCAAATGAAAAGTTAAATGAAAGAAGTACACGCCGTGTACTCAGAAGTACAAGCCATGTAATTTGTTTTTTTGGATTAAAACAGGCATTAGCCTCCTCATTTGGCAGAGGAGACACTTGAGCCGATTAGGAGCCAAAGGAGGAGTCCAGACCTTTGAAGATCCACCGGGTGTTCGTATGGAATCAGTTTCTGCCTCGGGCGATCCCGTTGGAACCGCACGGGTAAGGTCTTCCACCTCCTTGGCTGGTTATTACCAATTCTTCTCCTAACAAGAGTTATTTAAATTTGAATGGGTTTTTTTCTTTGTCAGATCTACGCCGTTCTTGGGCGTTTTTGGAGTCGGAATTCGGGTATAACGTTCGTTAGTGTATAAGGTAGGTGGCTTTGTGTTAATTTTTCCAACTGCTATGTGCTTTGTGCGTTTTTGTGCCACGAACCCATGTTGGGGTGTCGTGTGGCTGAGTCCGTTGCTATATTAAACACCTAGAATTGATTAGGTATTTAATTATGTTATTTAAATGATGGTTGGGAACGTTGCTTGGATCCGGAACCACCCGGGGGTGTGTTCCACTGTTTAGTCGTTTTTCCCGGATACCCGAGGGTTTGCCTTTAAAGTAGTAATTGTAGAATTTCCTTGAGAGGAATTTCTTGTTTACTACTTTTTTACATGTTGGGCATGGCCTGGTTACCTGTCTAGCCTGAGGGCATTGTTTTAATTAGCCTGTGGGCACTGCACTATTTAGACTGAGGGCTGTAGTTATTTCGCCTGAGGGAAACCTTTCTTGCTTGAGAGCTTGACTTCTATGCCTGAGGGCGACACTTCCTATGCCTGAGGGAAAATTCTGTTACGCCTGAGGGCTATACCTGTGGGTTGGATTCTGCTTACCTGAGGGTAAGGTTTTGCTTGTCTGAGGACGTGGACTGTTTACTTATAAATTCACTATGGTGATTTCTAATATTTAACGGATTAAATGAATAATAAAATGGAAATTTAATTGTTAAGTTAGTTACTTTTAAGTATCGCTTACTTTATTTCGTTTTACTATTGCACACTGTTGTTGCGTTCTTACACGCAGTTGGGCATGGACCTTTGTTGGGTGCCTAATGAGATATATTTCTCACACCCTGTTTGGGTCACACTTTCGGCCCAAATAGAATACATTGCTACAGGTGTAGATAGGGGAAAGAGTCCCTATATAGGTACATGATTGCTGTTGAGGAATAGGAGGGCATGGGAACAAACCTAGGCTCGCGATGCCACTGCCAGCTACTTTGCTTTGTTTTGTTGTACTCTGGTTTTGGTTGTATTGTATTAATGTATAACATGTTCTTGCTGTTTTCTTTGAACTTGAGACATGTAGCATCATCATTTATATACTGTTGGTTATATCCACTGCTGTTGTTTATTTCAGTTGTGTATGGTTTACTTCTTCCTCTGTTTGTTGTATGTTTTATTTTGTATTCCGCTGCACTACACTTTGACAAATGAGGGAATAGTTTCCCCACTATCAGACCTCGGCCCTCACAGCTATTCGGCAGCCTCTGGCGTTTGGGGAAATGCACTTGAGGTCATGTGGCGAACCAGGTTTGGGCACCTGTTGTGTGGCACCCGGAACCGGGACGTTACACCCTACATGATTTACTCTTATAATAGAATTGTTTACTCTTAAATGGGAAGAATAATTATTGTATTTATCACAGCTGAGTTGTAAATATATCCATGAATTATTTTACCACATTTATATATAGGGGTTTGATTCATTCTAGTCCCACTCTTTTTTTCCAAAGTTGGGTATCCTCTCGATCACCTAAGGAAGTAATGAAGAATCATTTTATCAGTGTAGAGGTTTTGATATTGAATCATCTCACTAGGGGCTAGTTTTCTAGTATGGGACACTCTTATATATTTTACACACATTTATAAAGTATATCCTAATAATTATAATAATGGTTACCCATAAAGTGGAATATATCGATTGAAACCATGAATTCTTAAAAAACATTACATGTATGAGAGGTTACCCATCATTTCTCATTAGTTTATTATACTATGAATTAAATATATATAGCTTGGTAATATATAATTATTACCCTCTAGGGACTAAAAAAATTTCATGGCATTAGATTTTTTCCCACGAGAGGGGATTCTTATGAAAGGAATCAAACCCCGCATAGTTTGGTTCCATTTAGTGATGCACGTTTTGATTTTTAAGGTCATGTGACAAGAACTATAGTGGTAATTTTTAATGTCATGAAACTAGGACCAAAGGATATACATTATAATTTCATGAAACCAAGAATAATTTTAAATAGTTCAAAGTCAAGCAGAATGGACTATTATGTCTTGTAGTTTATGTTCATACAACTAATACTGTTAAGCATGAGTTCACAGTAATTGTTTGGTGTTGAACTTACATATAGGCTAACCTTCTGGCTAGGTATAATACAATTTTCGAGTTCTATTTATATTTATATGTTATATATTGGTGACTATATTGGAGGGAAGGATGACTAGATGTAGAGGGTATATAAAGAAATGGAAGAACGATTTGGTATTTCACTAAATCAACTACATGTTTATAACTCTAGCTCATTAATTGGAAACAAGAAGTTTGGTTAGATTATTTAGAGATATGGAGGATGGTTCAAAGTATCAAGAATGAGTTTCTTCATCAAGGAATGGTTCAACTAATTACTTGATAGGATGGATCCATGATATCAATGGAATACAAGATTGATTGTACTATGAGGATCTCATCTGTTATGTAAAACAACCAAGTAATTTCCATAATCAAATGAATAAACAATCAAAAAGGTCACATGAATGTTATAAATGACATGACCATACATATAGGGAGGTCGTGAAGGAGGCTGATAAAGGGTAATCATTTTGTGGGGTTGACCTGGGTGAACGGATGCAAACAAGGTTGTTTCTGTTCTTAGGGTCATATGGTTGAATTTTGTTTGGGGTGGAGTCTTGGGGGATTGATAAAACTAGATGTGGTATCGAATCCTAGGTGTGGTTCCATATTGGGTATCCTTGGTTATTATTTTGTATAACCATAGAAATGATGTTTTTGGAAGAGGGTTACCTTTGGCCAAATTTTATGTGAAGATATACCACATAAAGAGGGAAAAAATACTTCAACAAACCCCAATATTAAATAATACATTACATTTATTATAATTTAGGGGATTTTTGAATGGAATTAATTATTTGTGTGGAACATAATATATGTTTTATATAGATTGTGGTGTTGTAATAGGGTCCCTCGAAGAACTTACATGGATTGTACAAGCTCATGAAATGCTTATGTGGAGACTACTTGTACAAAATATTCTTATAAATATGTCCCATATCACTTTTAAACTTAAATTTAGAGTATACCTTTGGGATATCATCTTTTAGGATCATCTTAGAAAATTTTAATTACAAAAATGATAGTTCTCAAAGATTGTGCCTTTAAATATCCTAAGTGTCTCAAAATACATATCAAGAGGGCTATTTATTAGAAAAAGATTAAATCCCATGAATTTTAGAGCTCTGAACTATATAATAGTCTTAAAGTTGTGTAAAGGAAAAGATTTCATCTATAAATGACTTTAAGCCACAAATGATCTCTGTGGATACATAATATCACATCTATTCATCCATAGATAATGAGGGATTCATATAAGTTGAACCAAGACATATGAGAAACCTATTCTAGGGCCAAAATGATAATGGGTCGCAAAAGGACAACCTCTCATAAGGAAATAAATTCGTTGGAAATAATTGATGTGATGGCTTGATTTTTTTTAATGTAACCACAAGGATCCTTACAAATGATGTCCACCACATACGTTCCCCATGGTGGAAAGGGAGTCCTTCGTACTTCTCTCATTGTTGTGTAATTTATTCATGATTTCTAAACATTATTTATTTTTGAATTAAAATTTTTTCTCAATTTCCCCCCAATATTTTTTTCGACATCGAGGATAGAATTTCCATAAATATTTAAATTGTAAAAAAATTCTCCACCCCCCATAATTGGATATATTTGAAAAAAAAGATCAAATTATAAGGAGAAATAAGTACTTCCTTGTATGTTTTCACCTCTCACATAACATATCTCTAAAATGTAAATATTTACCCTATATATAATTTATCAGGGGGAACATTAATTTTATGAACAATTCTAGTGAAATATCACCTTTTACAGAATGTCCTTTCTAATCGGATAAAACCACCACAAGAAGTTTTCACCATATAATTTTATATAGATATTATATTAGAAAGGAAATTATATAAAACAATAGTTTAATCCCCACTACAATTAATTTTTATTTTGGATGACCTTTGGATGTATAAATCTTACATGAGAATTTTTACTTTTAAAAAAAAAACCCTTCTGTTTTTTGAATCTCATTTTCATGCTACCTAAACCATTAGAATTTTTTATTTGTTTTCTTATTAAAATAGAACAAATTTGTTCTAATCCTCTTTATACTAAAAGGTGGATCAATATGGCTAATAACATTAATTCCTAACATAAATTTATTGTAAACTCAAAGAAACTAAATTCTCTAGAATCTAATGAGAGAATGTTTGAGAAGATACAAAATATCATAAATACAACATTTATATGGGTTTGGGATTCAAAAAAATAAACCATTCCCTTAGCCTTGGTGAGGAAGAAACCAAATAGAAAATCCAACCACCCAAATTTCATACCATACATGATCCATTCTTTCAATATTTGAGAGCTTTATCAAAAAGTCTTGTACTAGAGTGTGTTACATCATTTGGTATACACCATTGACATTGGATGGAGAACGTTGTGCTTTAGAATTAAAAATTATCAACTACACATAAATTTTTTTGAAGGCTATCACATATCAGCAATAAGGGTGGAATTTTTAAAAAGATCTTCGCACTAGGGGTGTCTTCAAGATAGAATAACGTTATCCTTCCTAGGTCCACAAAATTTGCATGGAATTTGGGGGAGATTTGAAGGGTATAGAGTTATAAAAGGAAACTAGGATCTTATAATCCTTCTCCCACTACAACAAGAATTCCATCCCTAAATTTTTTAGTGTTTGGAGCCTCACCATCACATTCCATCTGATACATAGAGAGGTTGGGGTCATCCTCTGGGACGTGAAAATGATTAACGGGGACAAAACTTATGATATATTTATGATTGGTTTCACAATTATTTCTATGAATGGGATGATGTAATGTTAATAGATCCACTTTAAAATAAGTTACTAGAGATAGTGCAGAACATTATGAATAATGATATATATAACCATCAAAATCTCGTTTTTTATATTGGGATTATAATTTTATCATATCACATTTCCTAGGTACATGGATGAGGAGGTTGTAGAGATTCCCAACCTACAAATCCCAAAGATCCCCATACATGTATTATTAAACACTACAAAAAGGTAGGTACAATGATTCTATCTTTTAAATAATCCATGTAGTAGATCCCTGGGTCTTTATTATAGTGTTTCTAGAAATGTTAATCAGTGGATATCTTCTTCTAGTGCATGCATTATATAATGGAGTTAGGACTAACACAT
This sequence comes from Viscum album, assembly GCA_963277665.1. NCBI lineage: Eukaryota > Viridiplantae > Streptophyta > Magnoliopsida > Santalales > Viscaceae > Viscum > Viscum album. Next base: position 1,784,928,951 of record OY728157.1, read on the forward strand.
TCAACACAAAGGTATAGTTGAAAAATTGAAATATAATCAACTTGATCATGACAATATTTTCCATGTTGCACTATCTTATAGGGAATATCAATAGGGGAAGTCCCCATTTAGGTTTTAAAACATATTTTACATTTTTTGGGGGTCATATCCCAACTCACTTGGGAGGATATGAGTATATAAACCACATGGTCATCCCAGGTTCCTGTTTCAGAACATATCTGCAAAGAGGTTTTTTGGATTTTTCTAATATCACTAGGGGAATTAGATTTTTAATCCTTATTTAACTTCTATCACAAATTTTTATTCACATTGTATAGGGTTCCAACAGACAGACACATTGACAACACCATCTACATGCATGAAGAGAGTTATTTTCTCATGGAATTAAGAGAGGGAACATTAGCAGTCAGAGTTGATGGAGAGGCCATTTATGAAGCTTATAAACCCTATTTATTTTCCCATAAATCTCACTATGTGTAAATAATTTTCCATACTCCTCCATTGAGTGTATATACCATGTTTCATCCTATGGTTGGATTCCATTTCTATTTGATGAATTCATGGGAGTACATAGACAAGAATATCACCTTCCCACTAAATGATTACTCTATCATGTTGTTCATCAAATACACTAAAACCTATATCATATTATATCCAAATGACATGATAAAGGAATTGGTGGTCCTTTAAAAATGACCAACTCCATATGAAGATGATGAGGAATGGGGTTACCCAAAGAAAAGAACATTGTGTTAGAGGAATTTTCTAAGAATCCCCCCACTTAGTAGGTTTATCTAACAAATGAAGAATAATTTTAGAACCATATCCCTCAACTAGAAAAATAGTTCTCCGAAAAACTATTACTACTAACACTTAATTTCTATAACAATATAGGGAGTGGGATTCTTGGAATATTTTTCCCTTCATAAAAGAAATATAGAAGGATATATAGGAAGAGTATATTCATTTAATATATAAATTCTAAATCATTATACCTTTAACCATTAACTATTATATCATCTAGAAAATATATAAGATCAAATTAAGGAATTTTAGGTTTTTTTCGTTTCATTAATGATCAATCCTTTTATACACATCAAGTTCTCACATTAATGGGAATCGAATCAAATGATGATGATGATGATGATACAGATAATTATTATAATGATGAATCCATATAGATGAAGGATATAACTAACAATTAAAATAATTCACATAGTTATTATTCCATGTAGGTTATATCAATTATTAATCACACATAGTATATTAATTTAAATTATACCTCTATTCATCTTTGTTATTTTTTATAGGCCTAAAAACTCTCTTGCTTGTCAGGTCCTTGATGTATTCACCAGGGGGAATAATGATTTGGATAGATTTAAGCCCAGGTGTTAGAGTTGAGGAGAACCCATCACTTTCTTATGTTATATATTTAAGTTCCATAAAGTTAAACACTCTAAAGGTATTTATAGAATCATTAGTGATGGATCCAAGAATCAAATATTTCTTCATAGCATCCTAGTTATAGGGAGTGGGAAAATACACATGTAACCAGAGAGGACCAATTTAGGATATACACAACATTTAGGAGGTGAATCAAAATTGGGAAATTTTTATCCAATTATAACCTTTATACCTTTAACTCTTAGACCTATTAGGTTCTTGATTCCCTAATTCTATTTTCTTTATATAATGAAATTAAATGAAATCATGTAAAAGGTGGCACATGATATTTTTACAAGGTTCACTTCTCAATAAGAGTAGCTAGTCCGTACAGTATATGGTGATGCCTTTTATGTGGATTATCTGTAATAATGAGATAAATTTTATAGTGGTTTGTATAGAAATAATCCTTTTACTAAGTGTTGTTCCCTATAATTTAGAAGAAGGGAAGAAATAATACTGAATCCCTAACCAGGTGATGAACTCATCTAACTTTCTGCTCCTCGCTGGTTCTTTATAATGCCTTTATAGATTGTGTCTAACATCTTCATTTACTTTTTATCCCCAAGAAATTATTAGACATGTTGATACTTCTGATAGAATTCACAGTGCATTGTTGTTTTTCACTTCCTTCTTCTTCACTTGTTACTTGCTTAATAGTAAGTAAGAAACTTTTGTTCTTCGTCTTTCGTCATCCAAAACCTATCCTTCTGATCCACCATGTAATATTATCCACCTGATTGTGTACATTTGATAATGTTCTTCCTATGATGGTTCACCTAGTGACAATTTTTTCTAATCCATTATTCTTATTGTTGTCCTTCTAATTGCTAATTGACTGGAAGACAATGTCTAGTATATGCGTGATCCATTTTTTCTTCTTGATCATATGGTACTTTTTCATCAGGTGCTTCAACTCCATCTAATAATTTGTTCTCATTATAGAACCTATACATTAAATAACTTCTTCCCTCTTTATTTCAATTGTTGATTACTCAGTCTAGTCCTTTAGCTTCATTTGGTACTCCTTACTATGTCTGGTATTTCATCAATATATACTTTGACCTAGATGAGTATATATCTAATGTTTTGTGTTCAAAACTTCCTTACTAAAATTCAATTCTTCAATATAATGCATAGCCACAATTACTCTATTTCTCATCACAACATTCTCAATGAATCATAACCACTTTATATAGGTAGCGGTTCTCTATAATTTCATGGTAAGATGAGTAATTAAAATTCAAGATTCCCACATAAACATTGATAATTTTGCTCAATGATTTCATCATTTGACCACCATAATTCCTTCTAAAATTTTATATTCATCTAATATTAAATATAACATTCTTTAGATTTCAATGTTAACTATATTCCTTGAAATTCCTAAAATATCGCTACAATCAAAATCGTAATTTTTTATCATAAAAACTTCGAACATCCATATCACCATCACCATAATTAATGACTATACAAAAACAATATAGAGAATATTGTTCCTTCCATCTGGTCAAACAGCCTCAATTGTAACACCCCGAGATTTTATGAGATAGATTATATTAATTTATTTGAGGTCTTGTTTTTTATGCTATGCCAAGATTATCTTGCACTATATGCAACACCATATTAGCTTTTAGTATACGCAACACTATTCTTGGCCCGTGTTACACACAATTTCTAGTTTGTTTGATAGAAATTATTCTATGCAACATTGATTATAGATTTTTTTCAATGTATAAATGAACAACATTTGGATTATGTTATACGCAACACCAAAGCAATTTTTTACTATACGCAACACTGACTTGCCTTGCATTTCATGTAAGAGAGACCTTCCTCAATAGGTTGTGTTTTACGCAATACCGAGTTTCTCTAAACAATGATATATTATTATAATATTATTATGAACTAGCCATTGTGAATAGTATTGACCAAATTTTAAATTTTATAACATTAAAATTCATCTTAAACATTTTATAAAACATGGTATTAGAACAAAATCAATTTTTCGAATAAAAGAAGCATTTTTCTAAAAATGCTGTTTTTTGTATTTTGATGGAATACCAATTTTAAATATAATTTTGAAAAGTTTATAAGTTAAATTTGTAAAAATAATCTTATTATATTGAATCAGGACATAAAAATTTACGATGGGTAATTTTTTGATATTTTTCTGATAACCTTCATATTTTGATGAATAGTAAAAATAAGCTAAATTTTACATAAACAAAATTTTCGCATCGAGATAATTTATATGGTTAAATTATAATTTTTAATGGTTTTAAATTATAAATAGAATATATTTTTACCATTTAATATAATTTAAGTCATTATAATTAATTTTACTTTGAATTCATAGGTAAAAACATATGAATCTTTTGCAATGTTTTAAACAAAAACCCGTTTTTTCGACAATGAGATTAATTTTAAGTTAATTACTACAACTTCTATGTCTTGAATTTAAAAAAATGGATTTCATATCTGGAATTATTAGGTAAAAAATATGTTAATAGACTACTTTTATTTTTAGAAATTATGAATAGTAACCACGGTAAATTTTATTTACCATAGTTAAAGGTAAATCAGGTAATTAAGGGTAAAAATAATATTATAAAATTACCCTAACACTTGTCTTAATATAATGGGATGATTATATTTCATCCTAAAATATAATTGGGTAGAAATGGTATCTATTGGAACCCACTTGGATGATATTGAGACATTTAAATTATTTTATTTAAAGGAATGTGAAATATGTGTCACTCAAACTTTAATAATTAAAGTATTTTTAAAATAATGTTATACAAAATATAAATTAGATTATAAATACTCATTTAAAATATAAAATGTTTTTATTTATAATGGTAATTTATTTTTAATTTTTACAAAATATATAATTACTTTAATATCTTATACATTAATGTTGCAGAAATTATTTGTCTATTGAATAATCAATAATATAGTTTCTATTAAAACAATAATACCCACAAAAAGGCCAAATAACCTGACCCAAACTTATTGGTCCTGTATATATATACCATAACCATCCAATTGTCAACTTTTTGACCATTTGGAGTCTTATAATAGAAATTATGATACTTATATAAGTTTATTTTAAATGATGTCAAAGTTGTCACCTTCATAATATAATAAATATAAAAATTTAAATGTTATGATTTTAAGATGATAAATTCATGTAACAGTATTATAATGAAATATATTATATTTATCTTCATAATATTATTTTATTTTTAATTTTTATGCAACAAATAAGTATATTAAATAATTATACAACAAATGTTGTTGTAATTATTTTATTAAGAGAAATATCAAATAAATGGGTTTAAAAATATTAAAATAAATACTATATGAACTAATTAATGTGATACAAAAAATTTTTAGATGAATATGAAATTTTAGTAATATATTAAATATTTTCGTTCGAATACATCTTCTGTGTTATTTTTTATTTAAATTTAAATAATTTAATAGTATCCAAACTGACGCTGGTGATATTTAATAAAAATAACATATTATTAAATTGTTTAAAAATCAAAAAAAATACTTAAAAATTAAAAATTAAATATTATATGGTCTAAAATTTCATAATATATCTAATTATGGACAATTAGAAACACATAAGTATTTATAAAAATTTTAAATTTAGAATATTATTACAAAAAAAAACGTAAATAGATTAAATAAGGATAAATCAAAATGACAAAGTTTAAAATAAATACCAAACATGTCTAAATGTTATTGGTTTATGGGATTAAAAACCTATATCATCTCATATTATAATTTTATTCATTTTATGAGGATTTTAATTGGTGTTTGAGTTTATTATAAATTTATATTTTGGAGGTTTCTAAAAGGGCCCCTCTCCTCTCTTATAAAGGGGCATCTCCTCCCTCTTCCCTTAACTCCATTTTGACATTTAAAACTCGGCCAAAACCTACCCATTTCCCTTATCAACTTCCCTATAAACATACTAGAGGTTCTGTTCTTATTCAAATACCAACATTAGTGCCTTAAGAAGAGTTTTAGAAGAGGCACGTCGAAGAAGAGGTAATATCCTTTACCGATTCTTTCAAACTTATTTCTTCTTCTACTTCTTCTATATGAGTTGTTTCATTATTAAGTGATAAATCCAGTATAAATTGTACACTGATATGTTATTATTTATATGAAACAACCATATTCCATATTCTTTCCATCCAATGAAAAATGAAATCAACACGCGTGCGTACATACAACTTACTGTCTCCACGACACGATGAGATTCATTCTCCTTGTTAACCATTCAAGAATGATTATAAAGTATATATAATAAATAATAATGAGATATATGACATAATAATTCTACTATATTTATTTATATATATATTTCATTTACTTTCATTAAATTTAATAAGAAAATGAAAATAGCATTCATGTATACGTACGGCCTATCGTCTCCATGAACAATGTATTTCATTCCATTTATCGATCGATTATATATATTTATATATTGAATATATATGATATATAAATCATGTTTTACATTATATGAAGTAATTAATCATGATCTATGTATTCATATAAAGAATTACAAGTCAAAACATGTATGATAAATGAAACAATTTTACCCAAAACGCTGCTTTAACATGGAATTGACAAATTAATAGGTAATATAAAGTCGTAAGTGAATCATATATGATATCATAAATATTATTTTGGTTATGTTACAAGTTAATAATATGTTTAAATCCACTATACAATAGTTTCAGACACATACGAATGAAATTGGACCTAAGGTAAGGGAAAATCTCACAATCTCAATTTTATACGGGATTGTTTATACTTTAGTATTTACTGGGGCATAGTTGTCATCCACATACATGTTTCATCAATATGTAATATTATTTCTATCCTACTACAATTTTTTAATTTCAATTTTACCTATTCATGAATTTTTAGTAAAATATATGAAAGAATCTTTTGTCATTTTCAGTATGAGATACTTTTAGAATTTTCCGACCAAAGTACGAGAAGAATGTTTTTTAAAATTATATGGAAAGAACAAGTTTTTTATAATTTAATAGAACATTATTTCCATGAAGCTTCCTTTAAAATTTTCCAAGTTTATTTTCAATTAACTTATTTTATTTTAAAATTTCATGACATGTTGAGAAAAGAAAATGTTTTTGAAGAAGAAAGGATATTGTTCTTAAGAATTTATTTCAAGTGTTTTATCAAAACTATTTTCCATATAAGATAACACTCTTTAATATAGTTATGCTTAAAGTATAATTTCCCTATTATTGAAATGGTTTGATTTTTTTATGATGAAATGATATCAATTGTTTTATTTGGATTACGTTATGATGATTTGATGTTTATGAAACCCATTTTATTCATTAGATTATGATGAATGATTTATGTTTATTTTGGGGAACACATAATAATGATTTAATTATGAGATTTTTGGGACATATATATCCCTACAATGATTTCGGTAAAGATTTATATCTCATGATATATACATGGCTGGAACGACAAGTAAATCTGGTTCAATAATACAGGGTTGGAACTGCAAGTAAACTCAGTTCAGTAATGGACTTTCTCCACTATAATGGTATTGGAAGTAATGCCTTGATACTATGGAAATAATATAATGTTCATAATGGTTTTCCACAATTCCATGTTTTATTCCCATGCTATTTTATCATGATTAATGTTCCTTTGTGATCTATTCCTTACGTACTACCAAGATTTATTTCACGACTCAGACTTTTGATGTTTAAACTTTATGTTCATGTTTTTAAGTTCAAATGTATATGGTTTTTTTATATTCTCCATGTTTACCCTTACTAATAATTTTAGCTCACCCTTTCTATGTTTTCTTCTCCCAAGGATATAAAGAAAAAATTTAGGTAAGAAAACAAAAGATGAAGATCTTTATGGGAGATTTTTAAGATCTTTCACCATGATTAGAAGATTATGTTCCAAGTTTCCAAAGATACTAAAATAATACAGTCATTGGGAATATTTTTGTGTCATGTATTATGTTTTCTGAAAAAGTAATGTAATTTCCATATATGTCAATTTTGGGTTGTTATAGTTGGTATCAAAGCGAAGGTTTAGTCAACCATTGGAATCTAGGATGCGAAACCTTTAGTGAGATCCCTAGAGATATTTCTAAGGTATGTCTAGGGATTCCCCTACGGTTAAGTATAATTATAGGTTACAATACAAGAAATATGATAACGATCATGAATAACCTAGGATTAAACCTAAGTTGTTAGATATTGAAAGTACTCCCCCTTGATTATGTTTTTTTCCTAGTATTATTTTTTCCTCTCAAACTATTCTTTTTTGGGTTTTTGAAAATGGATGGAAATAGGAAGATTCATGTTAATTGAGAATATGATAGACACTGGAAAGATAATATTCATGAGCACCAAATTAAATGGGATTTGGTAGGTGAAACATAATTATTATGCCTAATCAGAAATCTCAAAATATGATCAATAATATCAACTTTCGTAATTTTCCTTAATCGACTAATAAGAGAAATATGGAGCTTCATGATGATCATAGAGGAAAGAAAGTTAAATTTCCATCATGTAAATCATGTGGGAAGAGGCATCAAGGAGAATGTTTTAATAGAATTGGAAGATGCTTTTGGTGTGGAAAAGAAGGACACAAATCCAGTAATTCTAAAGGAAAAGGTTAAGTTAACACAGTGAACAAGGATAATGTTATTGCTAAGACATCAAAAATGGTTAAATGTTTTAAATGTGGAATGTATGGGCATTATGAAAACCAATTCCCTAAGGGAAAATATCATGAAGAGAATTATCATGGTCGTATGGGTAGTATTTATGTTTATGATGATCAAGAGACTTCAAATGATATTTGAGATGAAAGAAGTGTTGAGGAATAAAATGATGAAGCTCGGTCAGTGGTTTATAAAGGTAGTGGAATGATTTCATGTTTATCAAGAATAATTTATGTTACTATGTAATAAAGAAAAATTTAAGGATCATTACACTATTGTTTTTCCTTGAGTATTTGAAAGTATATGATGAATGGTACTGGTAACCATGAAAAGTGATTGAAATATTTTTAGAAAGCAGATGATATGCGCATAATGAAGGGATAATGAAAAAATAATATGTTTGATAGTATTAATGAGCTCAAGATTTATATAAGGACATAGTGATATCATGGTTTTAGTATATTTATTTTTTGGGATTTTGGTATGTGGAAAGAGTTAACTTTTGATATAATTCATGTTTTCACTAAGGTTCAATGGGTATTCATCTTTCAAGAGAATATATGACTAATGCATTCACGTGTTTGGAATGTAACCAACAAGATATATATTTTGATATAAGGGGGATAAATGATGATATTCACATGCTTTTTTTATAACCTTTATGGTAATTATTTTCTTTGTACTGTGATATTGGACAGAAGTATTTTGGATAAACATAAAGGTTGGAATGGATTAAGTTGGACATCAGATAGTATTGTTTAATACTAGAACTTTTTCTTTGATACTATTTCTAGAATGTTATAATAGTATAGTTTTAGAAAAAGGAAAACCTACAGGACATGAGAAAACCCATCACGTCAGAAAAGGATATGGGAATCGAACCCACAACCGAAGTGAGATAGGCCATTATCTCCAACCACTGGCCTACAAGAAGTCCCTAGTTAGTAGAAATTAGTTTTATTTTATTAAGTGGTATGATAGATGAAGTTTAAGTCCATTTTAGGAACTTTATACGATTAATCTCACCATAGATAGACTTATGTATATTTAATATCTTATGATAACCTTTTTGTGATAGAGACAGATAGAATGACCTACCATTCTATCACATGATCTGCTGACACTTCAAGAATTAAAAATTTAACTTCATTTCTTTAAATAAGAGATGAAGTGGAAATTGTTCATGGAATGACCAACAATGATATTACAGTGAAATTTAGTAAGTATTTCTCCTTATGCAAAAAAATCATCAACATTAAGGAAATGATCTTCAAAACAAAAATGTTATCCTATTACCTTATTATCTGATGAATCATATGGTACCTTAGACCATCAAAAATTTATGGCTTTGTGATTATTGGCTTTTTCATATCCATGTTCTTTACCACTCTTCATCAGAACTTAATGGTTAGATTTCTATTCCATATCCATGTTTTCACCTATGTTGTAATATGTGGAAACCCAGTGATGAGTAAATTTGGGTAACTGTTATGTTTCTTACTTAACTTTTTAAAATTAAGTTTTTAGTATTCTTTTTTACGATGTGGGATTCTATGAAAGAAACAATCATGTCGAAAACTATTTATAACCCCGATGAATTTGGAGGGTGAAATTCATTTTAAGGGGGGTAGAATGTAACAACCTGAGATTTTATGAGATAGATTCTATTAATCTATTATATTTCTTGTATTGTACGCTACACTAAGATTATCTTACACTATACGCAACACTGTATTAGCTTGTAGTATAAGCAACACTATTCTTGGCACTTGTTGCACACAATTTCCAGTTTGTTTGATAGAAATTATTCTACGCAAAAGTGAGTATATATTTTTCCCAATATATAAATGAAAAACATTTGGATTATGTTATAAACTACACCAAAAGAATATTTTACTATACGCAACACTGAATTGGCTTTCATTACATGCAAGAGTGACCTTCTTCGATAGCTTGTGTTGTACGCAATACAGAGTTTCACTAAAAAATGATATATTATAATAGTATTGTTATGAACAAGCCGTTATGAATATTATTGAACACATTTTTTATTTTATAACATTATCACTCATCTTACAAATTTTCTAGAACATGGTATTGGAACTAAATAATCTTTTCAGATAAAAGAAGCATTTTTCAAAAAATGTTTTTTTCCGCCTTTTGATGGTGCACCCATTTTAAATATAATTTTGATAATTTTATAAGATCAATTTGTAAAAATAAACTTATTATATTGAATCAGGATATAAAAATTTATGTTGGATAAATTTTTCATATTTTTCTGATAAACTTCATATTTTGATGAATAGTAAAAATACGCTAAATTTTATATAAAAAAACTTTTTTAATTGGGAGAATTTATATGGTTAAATTATAATATTGAATGGTTTTAAAGTATAAATAGAATATATTTTTACCATATAATATAATTTAAGTAATTATAAGTAATTTTACTTTGAATTCATAGGTAAAAACATTTCAATCTTTTGCTATATTTTAAACAAAAACCCGTTTTTTTTTCAACAACGGGATTATTTTTAAATTAATAACTACAACTTCTGTGTCTTGAATTTGGAAAAATGGATTACATGTTTGGAATCAGTTATTACTAATTATTTTAATAGGATACTTTTAGTTTTAAACATTAGGAATAGTAACTACAGTAAATTTTATTTACCACAGTTAAAGGTAAATCAGGTAATTAAGGGTAAAAATAATATTATAATATTAACCTAACACTTGTATTAATATAATTGGATGATTATATTTCATCCTAAAATATACTTAGGTCGAAATGGTATCTATTGGAACCCACTTGGATGAAATTGAGACATTTAATTTATTTTATTTAATGGAAAGTGAAATTTGTCTCACTCAAACATTAATAATTAATGTATATTTAATATATGGTTATTCAGAATATAAATTCAATTATAAATAATAATTTTAAATATATTTTTTTTCTTTATCATGGTAATTTATTTGAAATTTTTATGAAATATATAATTACCTTAATAGCTTATACATTAATGATGCAGAAATTATTTATTTAGTGAAAAATCAATAATATAGTTTTTATTAAAATAATAATACCCATGAAAATGCCTAAACACCTGAACAATACTTATTGGTCTTGTATATATATACCATGACCATCCAATGATCGACTTTTTGACCATTTAGAGGCTTATAATAGCGATTATGACACTTATATTATTTTATTTTAAATGATGTCAAAGTTGTCACCTTCATAATTTAATAAATATAATAATTTAAATGTTATTATTTCAAGATTATAAATTCGTGTAAAAGTATTATTATGAAATATAATAGATTTATATTTATCTTAGTATTTTATTTTTATTTTTTATGTAACAAATAAGTATATTAAATTATTATACAACAAATGTTGTAGTAATATTTTATTAAGAGAAATATCAAATAATTTTTTAAAAAAATATTAAAATGAATATTATATGAACTAACTAATGTGATCCAAGAATTTTTTACATGAATATTTCATTTTATAAATCTATTAAATGTTTTTTTCGAATATATCTTCTGTGTGGATTTTTATTTAAATTCAAATAATTAAATAGTGTCAAAATTGACACTATTGATATTTTATAAAAATAACATATTATTAAATTGTTTAAAAATCACAAAAATATTTAAAAAATACAAATTGAAAATTATATGGTCTAAAATGTCATAATATATCTAATTATGGATAATTCACAACACATAATTAATTATTTATAACATTTTAATACTTTGAAGTTTATTACCGCAAATAAACTTAAATAGATTAAATAAGGATAAATCAAAATGATAAGGTTTAAAATAAATTCCAAACATGTATAAATTTTATTGGTTGATGATATTACAACCCTATATCATCTTATATTCTAATTGGAGTCATTTTTGAGGTTTTCATGTGGGATTTGAGTTTATTATAAATTAATATTTTGGAGGTTTCCAAAAGTGCCCCTCTCTTCTCTTATAAAAGGGAACCTCCTCCCTCTTCTCTTCACTCCATTTTTAGCATTAAAACTCGACAAAAACCTAACCATTTACCTTATAAACTTCCCTAGAAACATACTATAGGTAATGGTATTCTTCAAATAACAACTATAGTGCTTTAAGAGGAGGATTAGAAGAGGCACGTCGAAGAAGAGGTAATATCATTTACCGATTCTTTCAAACTTATTTTTTCTTCTACTTACTCTATTTGAGTTGTTTCATTATTAAGTAATAACTCAATTATCACTTGTATACTAATATTTTATTATTAATATGAAACAACCACATTCCATCTTCTATCCATACTATGAAAAATTAAATCACCACACGTGTGTATGTACGGCTTACCGTTTCCACGACACGATTAGATTCATTCTCCATGTTAAACATTCAAGAAAGATTATAAAGTATAAAAAATAATTAATCATGAAATATATGACATAATAATTCTTATATATTTATGTATATATATATACCATTTAATTTCATTCAATTTAATAAGGAAACGAAAATAGCGTTTATGCGTACGTACGACCTACCATCTCCATGAACTGTGTATTTCATTCCATTTATCAATCGATTATATATATTTATATATTGAATTTATATGATATATAAATCATGTTTTACATTATGGAAGCAATTATTCATGATCTAAGAAATAATATGAAGAATTACAAGTCAAAACATGTACGATAAATGAAACAATTTTACCCAAAATGCTGCTTTAACATGGAATTGACAAATGAAAGGGTAATATAAAGTCATAAGTGAATCATATATGATATCATAAATATTATTATGGTTATGTTACATTTTAATAATATGTTTAAACCCACTATACAGGAGTTTTGGACACATACAGAAGAAATTGGACCAAAGTAAAAGGAAGATCTCGCAATCTCATTTTTATCCGAGATTGTTTATACTTCTGTATTTACTGTGGCATAGTTATCATCCACATTCATGTTTCCTCAAGTTTTAATATTATTTCTATCCTCATAAAAATTTTGAAATCCAATTTTACCTATTGGTGAATTTTTAATAAAATATATGAAAGTAATCTTTTTTCATTTCAGTACGAGATACTTTTTGACTTTTCTGGCCAAAGTACAAGAAGAATGTTTTTTAAATTATAATGTATGAACAAGTTTTTCTTATTATTTAATAGAACATTATTTCCTTGAATATTCATTTACAATTTTTCACATTTATTTTTAATTAACTTCTTTAATTTTAAAATTGCATGACATGTTGAGAAAAGAATATGTTTTTGAAGAAGAAAGGATATTTTTCTCAAGAATTTATTTCAAGTGTTTTATGAAAACTATTTTCCATCTAAGATGACATTATATAATATGGTTATTTTTCAAGTATAATTTCCATATTATATAAATTGTTTGATTTTGGTTATGATGAAATGATATCTATTGTATTATTTGTATTATATTATGATGGGATGATGTTTATGAAACCCATTTTATTCATTGGATTATGATGAATGATTTATGTTTATTTTGTGGCACATGTAAAAATGATTTCATTATGAGATGGGTGGGACATATTTCTCCCTCCAATGCATTGGGTAAAGATTTATATCTCATGAGATAGACATGGATGGAATGGAAAGTAAATATGGTTCAGTAATACAGGGCTGGAATGGCAAGTAAACCTGGTTCAATAATGGAATTTGTCCACTATGATGGTCTTGGAGGAAATTTATTGGATACTATAGAAATAATATCATGATTTTAATGGTTTTCCACAATTCCATGTTTTATTCCCATGTTATTTTATCATGATTAATGTTCTTTTGTGATCTATGCCTTACGTACTACCAATATTTATTTCATGACTCAGAATTTTTATGTTTAAACATTATGTTCATGTTTTTAAGTTCAATTGTATATGGTTTTTTATGTTCCCCATGTTTACCCTTACTGAGCATTTGAGCTCACCCTTTCTATTTTTTCTTTTCCCCAGTATATTAAGAAAGGTTTTAGGTAAGAAAAAAAAGGGTAAGATCTTTAATAGTGATGTTGAAGATCCTTCACCATGAGTAGAACATTATGTTCCGAGTTTCGAAATACACTAAACAAATACAGTCATTGGGCATATGTTTGTGTCATGTTTTAAGTTTTACACAAAAAATGTAATTTCTTTGTAATTAAATCTTGGTTTTTATATAAATCCTCATCTATTTGGTGAAAACTATGATTGGTGTTTCCACACCACAAAATAGGAACATCTCAAAAATCATTCATAGGAATCTTCCTATGACTGATGGGTTCTAAGATGATTATTAATTTTCCTTCATCTGGTGAACCCTCATGTTATATATGATCCCTATGTATGATGGATTCATAGAACTCTTTCATATGACTTTGTAATACTCATATTGATTTCTTTGTAACACATTATTATATGAAATTACTCCGAGACTTATATCTGAGGAAACTATTCAAATACCTCAGCAGGCTCTATCCAATGATCATGCATGGAAATTTTAACCCAATGAACATTACTAAAGAAACTTTCGTTGATAAATATATATTGAGAATTTTTCATTTGATGACCTTCACACATTTCCTAAAACTATTGACTTTTTTAGAAACCATATGTTTGATCATTTGATAACTTATATGTGGTAGAGTCTATTTTATGACTCGCTAATTTAGTATGATAGACTTCATCCTTCCTTTTATCCACTACAATCTCATAAAAAATTCTTTCATTCATCATAACTTTGTAACTTTACATTTTGATCTTTATATAATTCCACATTGTTTACTTTATATCTCTTAATTTAGCATCAATAATCACTTACCAATGTTTTGGAAAAATATTTCCATGATTTTCATAAAAAATTATTAACTTCATGACTTGAAAAAAGCACAACCACTCCTCAATATCCAATTTGGACTTATGTTGGTTAAACTCACTTTCAAATACTTTTATATTTATCTAAACTTTATATTTCAATCACTATCATAAGTAATTGTGATGTTCAAACCAAAAAGAATAACATCACCAAACAACAACTAATATTATTTTTTTGATCATTATATGTTTGTTGTGACCATGAATGTAAGTAGTCAAATAGTTATTTACATAGGTTTCTCGATCAACTCAGTATGTTAAAATTAGTTTGATGCCACTATGAATATTTTTTGGATGGTCATAAAACATTTATTATGTATGATATGACATTAAACCTTAGTCCTTTGGATGGAATATGTTAGATGAAATTTATAAAAGTCTTTTTGATGGATACTCTATCTGATGCAAAAATTAAGAAACCTCCATTCTATACTACTACTTTAATAACTCAATCTAATTACCTATGTCTGATTGACTCTGTCTAATCACCATGGTACATTGGACTATAACATCAGTAACTCTTGTATTGAATTTCTACTTTCATTTTTTATAAAATTTTCCATCTGTTCAGCTTCTAAAACTTCTTAATGGAATATCATAAGGAAACTTATATAATTTTGATAACAAATAGGATTCACCAATAATCATAGAACATGTTATATACATGAAGAACAGCTCATCAATCATCATAAGAAAACTCAAAGTCATCAATGAAATTTCACCATTAAATTAATGTATAATCTCATTCTCCACCATGGTGAGAAAACTATTTAAATTTTCTTAAGATAATATGATTTTAGTGCTTCATTTCTTCTTTATCCATTAAGTAACTTCATTATAATGTTTGGATACTTCAATAAAAAATTCCAAAAGCTTATTATTTTTAACTTCGTCGACATATTTCAATAATAAAATAGTCATTTTTCATTGAAAACCCTTAAAAACCAATTACATCCATTGAAAATAAAACAATTACACATAAATTAGACTCTTTATCTCCCCCTTTGTCTTTATTAGAAACAACTTCAATGTAATTTCCAAATTATTATGTCAATATATGAATCTTTCTCTCTCATTATTATAAAACATTCTATCCCTTTGAATATTATAAATTCCCATTAATTTTTATTTCCCTCATCCTTGTTTATAATAAATAAAATGTTTATGGGAGGATGGTAATAGTTTTAAAGTTAGAAATGTGCCTTCCATCATTTCACTCTAATTATACATGATCCATGCTTAGTGAGGCAAATAAGGGTATTTTGTTTTGATTTAATTTTTCCTTTATGAATATATATTGATACCACATGTAATTATATCTCTTAAACTTATCTTTATGTATTTTCCATTTTTATTCCAAGATGAAGATACAAATTTAGATATTAAAAACATGAAATAATAATAAACTTAAAACTATTACACTCACCTTAATAAGAAGATTAAAAATATTCACGTGGAATAAGAAATATAATAAACCTTGGATAAATTTCATTCTTCCAATTTTTTATTTCATTACATAATTCAATTTCTACAACTTTTTATTAAAATTTGTATCTTTAGCAATCAAGGATGAGACATTAAGAAAATAATACATTTTCCAAATACCTTCCATCAATCATATTCTAGAATAATTATATTTGTATGAGATTACAATTTTGGTAGAAACATCATCATATACCACCCCCCCTCAAGGATACTGTTCTTACTATATTTACAATGATGAATCTCTTCAATGGATATACTTTGGGAACACTATAATGAGAATACACCAAAATGGATCCTTCTTATCTGATCATCTATACATTTTATAATTTCTACATCTTCATCAAGGATGAACTTTTCCAATGTATTCTATTTGAATTATAAATGTAATATCAAATAAATTCAGGATTTTCTTTAACAATGTTATCATGTTTTGACATAAACAACTTAAATTTCACCATGGATGATCCTATTATATGTTTTCTAATAAACCAACATTAGAAACATTGAAAGATGAAAAATTCATGAACGAATTTTGTCCATGGTTGATATCCATTTCAATAGCTTAAGTTCTCACAAAGAAATCATACATTACATTAAATTTACAATTTTGAAATAAAAAATACAAATAAAAAAATCTAAAGGAATAAAGTGTCTCGCACTTTCTTCTTAATGTGAACAGTAATGTTAATATAGTTTTCTCAACCAAGTTTCTATATCCCCTCTAGTATCTATGCTTTCACATCTAAAATTTAATTCTGATTGGGGTTGTGTGAGTATTATCACTTCTACAATCACTTTATGTGTAAAATTTAACTTTTTAAGAAACTTAAAAACACTTGTATAACCTTGTGAAACATTTATTTTTATTAAGAACTTTTCTTTTCCTATAATTAATAATTGTAATTAATCTTTACATTTAGGACTCACATCATACATAGATCCTTTTCCCCTCATTTGAAATCATTTATTTTCCTTTTACAGAATTTTTTATTGTGATTTTTACATTTTCACCATTCTCTCCAAGTCATATTTCTAGATAACAAATATATGATTAGGAACATTGGAAGCAATCCTGAGTTTTCCAATTGTATTATTATGTGTTCTATCCTTTTTTTAGATCTTTTGGTTGATTCAATTTGATTAATCTTCGAGGATTTTTAATCCATAGACTTATTATCTTTCCTAGATGAGATCTTCTAGTGATATTTTTTGTTTGAAACTTTAATCTACCTAGATCCCAAGGATGATTATTTTTTATTAACCAACTTATATGGTCTCTTTTTCTTATTATCATTTGATACAGGTCATATTGATCATGCACCAACCCTGTAACCACAATTATTTCATAAATTATATATATTTTTTATACTTTCTAAATCATTATTAAGTATACAAATTTTTCTACCCCTATTGATGTTTCTTCTTCATCTATAACTTTCTCCACCATTACATGGGGTGTATTTATGGTTTTTCATTTATAATATTGTACATGAATTCAAATGATCAATTCTCATATATGTTTCAGCAATAGCATTGAACCACAAACATTAATATTATTATATCTATTTTATGAAATTTTTGGGTCTTCTTCATAACTTGTTTGGTTCTTCATGGGGGGAAAATTTCCACACACTTTTTCTTATCCACCCTACTCTTGTTTTAGGATTATTATCACCTTTATTCAACTACACATGTATAAATTTTGGGTTCTAACATGCACTATGAATGAAAAAATATTTAGACACATTATTACAAGATTTTAGGTATGATACTTCTTTCATGAAAACATCTTGAGATAGATCAACTAATGAGGTCCAGATATTCTTATTATATATTAGACGACTTTCAACCTTAGAATTCTACAGTGATCATCATGTTGTGACAATAAGTGTATCTCTTTTAATGAATCAATATGTGTATTCTTTATAGTAAAAATATTGACTCCCAATTCTAGACATCTCATGTTGAGAGTGTTTTTCTAATCATCAATCATAATATCCTTTTTGTCAAAAACCCACTTCAATATTTTAATTTGCCCTTTATTCAACTTATATAAGTTTTTTAAAAATGGTTCATGCTTCTTGATCTTCTTGGATTTTACTTCCAATTTAAAATTCCATTAAATCAATGTCGATCATTAAATTTTATTCAAGTGCAAGGATATTCTATTGCACAGTCTTATAGACTCTATCTTTCTATTCAACTTCATTGACCCATTGATATTTGAACTTTAAGGTACATATTTCAGGATCCACCTTTCATGATTAAAATTCTCAAACCTATTTTTAGATCTTCATATATTCTAAAACATTTTTTGGTGAAACCTTCTCAGAATTATTTCATTCTTCTTCTAGTTAAGTGGTCTCTTCCAGCATACATTTATATACTCCACAAATAAGATAGACTTATTATTTGGGAATAAAATACATAATATATTTCAATACACTACCTAATATACGTTGAGATGTTATAGAAAAATTAAGAATCACTACCTACTCTAGGATCATCTTCTTGAGGACATTTTGTATAAAACATTTTACATACCTCATAATCACATAACATCATTGATTCACATGAGGTAGGAAAGTTATCCTTCTCTATGGTGCTATGTTTAAACACATGTTCTTTAAATTCTAAGATAGATATGTCTTATTTTCTCCCAACATATAGACAAACTAATACTTCTTATTCTATATATAAGTGGAATATCTACTTTAGCTTTCTTTACTGTATATTTTTCTTGTTTGTCATGATATTGGTAGAAATTGAATTCTTACTACAGATGACTAGATATTCACCAAAACTAAACATAATTTTTAATATTGAAAAGAAATTAAAATATTCAAAAGATAAAAAAGTCAATGTATAGAATCTAATAGAGTTAAACCTCCATGTGATACCAATTGAGAGGACCACTTTGGGATATACTCAATATAAGGAGGGGTAGTGAATTGGTGTTGGGAAATATTTTAACCAATTGTAACTTTTATTCCCTTACCTCTTAAACCTATTAGTGTCTTTATTTCCATATTATATTTTCCTAATTATATGTAAGTATATGAATGAAATTAAAATATGCCACATGAAATGTTTATAAGTTTTTTTACTCAATTAGGGTAGCTAGTCCTTATTTCATATAATGATAACTAGTATAAGGATTATCCACTATAATGAGACACATTTTATATTGTTTTTTATAGAAAGTAATCCATTGAATATGTGTGATTACTTACACTTTATGAGTTGGGTGGAAATAATCCTAAATCCATTGATTGGGGATGAAATCGTCCCACTTATAGCTACTCATTGTTTCTTTATACTTAATGTGTAGATATTATCCAACGTATAAAGTTACATTAAAACACCGTGAAATACATATACTTATTGATAATTCTAATGGATGACATAGTTTCATGTTATTCTTCACTTGCTATTTTTTTACTTTTTTTTTGGACCGCAGTGGGAATGAAACTTTTCTTCCTTTTCTTCCTTAATCTGGAACTTGTCTAACTGATCTTTTGTCTTATAATGTCACTCTTATCCTATCTATCCAGTGATTTTTTTGTAATGGTTTGCGTAGTGATAGATCATCTAATCACTTATTCTTATTCACATAAATTTGGTCTCCAATTGATAGTAAAAAAATATATGGTATCCCACAAATCCCTTCTTCTACTTCCTGATCATCTCATACCAATATTTATGGTGCTTATACACTATCTAATACCTTTTTTTCATCCCAGTACAGATACATGTAATCACTTCTTCCCTTATTAATTCAATGATTGATTGATTCATTTGGTGCTCTAGCGCCATCTAAACCCCCTGCAATGTTAGGAACTTCATTAACCGATACTTCTACCCATATTAGAATATATCTCATGATTCATGGATAAAACTTACTTATAACACTTCAATTATTTACTATAATTCATAGACACAGTTAAACTCTTTCTCTGAACACATTTCCTAATACACCATCACACCATTTATATATTTATTGGTTCTCAACAATTATAAGGTGATTGTTGTACATCAAATTAAAACTTCCCACTTAAAATTTGATAATCCAAGTCAAATAATTCAGTATTCAACGACATTTAAACTTAATAAAAGATAATATTCATCTAATATTAATACGAATATTCCATAGAAATTATTGTTAAATATATTCTTCAAATTTCATAAAATCATTCTAGAATTGCAATCTTCTTTTGTGACTATTGAGACATTGAATTTCCAACTTAGCGTCACCATAATTAATGAATTTAAAAACACAATATAAAAACATTATAATATTTCATCTGGTCTAAATTTCTAACTTCTCTTCCATCAGATGAAAACACCAACCTATGTTTTCTCACCATTTCATTGGAACACCTCAAAAAACATCCTTGGGAATCTTCATCTGAGTAATGGGTTCAAATATTCATCTTAGGTTTCCACTATCCAATGAACACAGGGAGATCTATTATACTCTTTATGTTTGATGACTTCGTATAACACCATCTGATGACTTTTTAATACTCATCCCAATGTATTTTGACACTTTGTTTGATGGCATTGATCAGATAATTATTTCTAATACAACTAATCTAAAACCTCAGCAACAATTGCTTTATGATCGTGTATGGAAACTTTAGTCTAATGAACATAACACATCCACCTATATATGAAGACTTAATATAAATCCATTTTCATTTAATGATCTACACACATTTCCTCTAACTATTGACTTCATTAGGAAACTAGTTCTTGATCATTTGAGAACTTCTGTTTGGTGGAATCTATACGATAACTGACCACATTTTTTATATACATCATGCTTCCTTTCATATAGAAAAACATCATCAACACTTACTTAATTCATTTCACTAAAATTCGTAACTTCACTTTTTGATCTTTGTAAATTCCCATCTTATTCACCCTATATATATCTTCATTCATCTTCAATCAGAACTTCACAATATTTTAGAATCATAGTTCCACTGAGTTCCACCATAACTTCTTAACTTCATGACATGAACACTACTCAATCATACATTGGGACTAAATATAATTGAAATCAATTTCATATAATTTTATCTTCATCTCAACCACATCTTTAAATCATAGCTATAAGTCATTTTTATGTTTAAACAATAAGGAACACTTAATCAAGAAATGTATGATATTATTTTTCTAATCATTATATATCTGATGTAACCATGAATGAAATTAGTCAAGTATTTATTTCCACAAGTTGTCTGATCGATTCATTATGTTCCCATCAATATGATGTCAATATGAATATTCATTCACTGGTCTTACAATAATTGTTATGTCTGATGGTACATTACAACCCAGTCATTAATACGGACTATGTAAAATGATCTATATAAAATTTTGTCTGATGGATACTCCACCCGATTAAAAAATTTGTAAATATACATCATATGGGACAACTTGAAGAACATAATCTTATTACCTTAGTTTTATTGACTCCAACTGATCACCTTAGTACACTAGCCTCTACCTTTAATTCCTATGTTCTTATATTTCTCCTTTCATTCATCAAAATATTCTCCATTCACTAGGATTCAAAAACTTCATAAGGAAAATTCATAAGGATACTTTTATAATGATTATAAAAAATGTGCTTCACCAACAATCATAGAACATAATGTAGACATAAATACCAGCTCATTAATCACCATAAGTAAACTAAAAGCCTTTAAATAACTTCCACCACTCAAGTAATTCATAATCTCAATCTCCACCAAGGTAAAAACACCATTTATATTTTTCTTAAGATAATATGATTTTAGATCCTCCTTTTTTATTCATTCATTCATAAACTACATTACCAAGCGTGTATAATTCGACTGAATATTCTAGTAGCTTATTATTTATAAATTCTTCAACATATTGACATCAATAAAAAAACTCTATTTAATTAAAAACCAATTACATCCATTATATGCAATTAAAGATTAAACAAAAAGTGGGTGATTCACAACCTATCTTCACTTGGAACTATTATATGTGTCCTGGACTTATATGTCAATTAATTTAAGGTTAATTTACTTTTATACACTAAAAAATTTATTTTCTGATATATTGAGCCAAAATATTATATATTGGGACTCTCATTTGTCTTGGATAAAATAATTTCCTCATACATTTCCTTTTTATGCTCCTTGGATTACCCTAGTTTGGTTAAAACAAGTAAAAATTGTTGTGACTCAGGCATTCATTCAATTTTTTCAAATATTATTGTGTGAATAAGAGAGAAGAATATTTTTTACAAAAAAAAAAGATCATTCATTTAGATTATTTTAATTTGTAAAACCCTAATTCTCACCCCCCCAAAGGATATTCAACCCAATGGGGACAACATTATAAAAAAAAGGGTTCCCCAAAATAACTCTCATTTCACTGGTATGCATGATAGGGACCATGCATGTGTATGACTTCGATATCATGATCCAAAATCATGATACCAAATTGTTGTAATTGATGACATGGGTCCTAAAAAACCGGTACAAACTCTTAACTTTCTCTATCCCTTCACCATGAATCTCTAGATCACTAAAACTATATATTAGATTCTTATATAGGTAGGAATGCATAAAATAGAAACATTGACTCATATCTATATATAAATTCCATGCACAAGATTTCATTCTTGAAGGAACCCATCATGTATCATACCAAGAGAGTACCTTATGATCTTATTAATCCTTGAAGAATACTTAGATATATAAATGTTTCATTGTTTTATATCCAAAATATCATGGAAATGAACAACCCTCAACATATCTAGGTAACACTTATCATGTAAGAGGCACTAAATCTATGAAAATGGAAGTCTCACCTTGTCATGGGTCTAGATGGTCAAGGTACATCAATGAATAATTACTCCATGGAGTAGTTTGGATACTAGCATATATATCTAACCAGCATGTATACACAATATGTAAAACACTTGAGTCATTACCTCAATAAAGTCCTCTATTGCATAAGGGTAAGGATCAGCTCAAAACTTGGGTGGCATTTAACACTGAAACTCATGAAGAACAGTCATCCTATATGAATCCTCTTCACATCCCCTTTTAACCACCCACTACTAAAAAGGTTGAGGGTCATCCACATGCACTA
This sequence comes from Viscum album, assembly GCA_963277665.1. Classification (NCBI taxonomy): domain Eukaryota; kingdom Viridiplantae; phylum Streptophyta; class Magnoliopsida; order Santalales; family Viscaceae; genus Viscum; species Viscum album. The sequence goes on from OY728157.1 coordinate 1,784,952,685, forward strand.
TGATTATAGTGTTTCCTCATTACACTATGTGGGTAGGATCTTCCCCTCACATGCCTAACGGTGTAATCTCATGACTAGGTCCCAAGATGGAGGCCCCTTCATAGAGTAAATTAATGGAAACATGCACAAATTATAGAATTATCATGTAAAAACCCTACCATGGTGTCCTAGATTGGTAGTTTCATAGAGATATCCTATATCTAATAAGTCAATCCATGACCATTTAAATAATATCAAAGTAGTTTACTCAAGGAAGACAATAAAATAAGGACCAACTAGCACATGATGCATGTACCTTCTTATTCATACCATGCTAAAAATATTCAAATTTTGTAGTTAACAAACAGGAAATTAGAGTCCTACTTAATGGGAATATTGGATGGTTCTCTAATATTTGATTTCTTGTCTCGAAATCCAAAATCTAGACTCCTTAAAAATGTTTTTAAAAATTCTAAAACTATCATCACAAGACAAGTCACTCCAAACTCCATCCCTAAGATAAAACCCCTTTAATACCACTCTAATATGACATAACCAACTGATACCCAAAATAAGTTAAAAATGATCTTGGTGTACCACCCCAATACCACCTCTAACAAGACAAGGGTTTGTCACTAATACTAAGTAGGAATATCACACATGATATGATACTTTATCCTAATATACCTATTTATAACCATATATCTCCACGCAAGATATACAAAAAACTAAACAACAAAACCACTTTAGTATATAAATTCATGTGACATATACTAACCATATATATAATAACAAAAAAACTAAACACCATAGAGAGAGGGGAAAACCAAGAAGTCAATGTCATAAAAGAAAACTATCCTAGAAAAAATGGAAGAGGACGTGACTCCTTAACACATAGTTATTGATATGAACACTAACCTATGTATATTACCTCATAACACCACTAATCTTCTACTCCATTGACATAAGGTCCACCAAAATCATCATCTAACTACCAATGATTTGTATAAGACAAAACATGTGTGGGGAAATTCACACAAAGGTGTGAGTATATACATACCTAGTAGGACTGTAACACCCTAGGATTTTATGGAATAATTATCTATAAATAAATTTTATTTATTTTAAAGCTTTATTTACATGAAACACTGAGATTTAATGAACCATGATATAAAATTGAAATATTATTATTTAATGTGATGGTTATTGCCTATCAATTGGATTGAAAAGTATGAATAATAATAACTAAATTATAAAAATATATTGTTTACACATGTATAAAATAAATTAATTTGTTATCAATTAATGAGAAATTAAATTTAATATTATTTTAAAGTAAATGAGATGTTTTTATGAAAACTATTTTTATGTATACAATGTGTTTTTATATTATTAAATTTAATTAATCCCTAATGGTGATAGATTTTAATGAAATATATGTAATATATATTCAATAAAAAACAAACATTCATCTAATTATTTTACTTAGAATGGGATAAAAATTTATCCATTTTTATGTATAAAATGCAATTTTCATAAAAAAAATTATTGTTGCATTGTAGGGATTTATATTAAAATTTATTTATACCACTTATAGATTTTGAATACTTAAAAATGGATAACATATTTTGGAAATTTGAGGTTCAAATTTGGTAAATAAGCCTCTTTTACTTTTGGTTATTATGTGTAGTAACCCTGGTAGATATTTTTTACCTCATTAAGGGTAAAATGGGGAAAATAATGCAAAAACCCTAAGATATTTTCTCAGTGTCATCCCAACACATTCCTTTATCCTTTTTATGGGTGGAGTTCATAATTTTTTATCAAATTGTTGAATATATTTCCACTTGGTTCCATATTTATTTTACTTTTACCATTATATTTTTTAAGGAAAGAATATATACAAAATGTCACCCTTGAATTTCATATTCTAATTTTATTAAATAAGGATAAAAAGAGTATATTTTTGGCAATAAATGTTTCTTTGAAATATAAATTAATTTTGTTTCATGGAAATTTATTAATTATTTTTAGTGATTATATAATTACCTTAAATTCTTACACAATGTTGATATAGTATTTATTAAATTAAAAGAAAATTAAATAAACAATTTTAAAAAATATAAAAGTAATATAATTTGGGTAAAGTTATATGATCGAAAAATTTTGTAGATAAAAATAAAAAATTATACACGTGTGAAGGTATTTTATTCTAATTCCATTTCCTTCATGTTTTTTTCAAAGTCAAATTACGTGAATAGTTCGTAAATTGACATTAATGGTATTTTATAATACATATATTTTATTAAATTATTTAAAAATCATATAAAATATTTAATGTGGGAAATTAGGATTATAAATGGTCAAAATTTTTATCCCTTGGTCATTTATGATCCAATTTTATCTTATAAGTAAAATTATATCCCATTATTATTAAAATGTTAGCACCACAGTTAATATTAAAATTTATCAACCAAGGACTTAAAGTAAAATATAAGGTTTAATATGTAACATAAACCAATATAAATTTAATTTTACGATGTTATTTTTACATTTCACATTTTTTTTCTTTTGATATATACCCTTTTGGAATCATTGTTCTTCAGAATGACTTAGTAATATTTTAATCTTTTTTGTAACTCCATGTGTTTCATTTCCCTTCCTTATAATAGGGATCCCCTTATATATTTTATTCACACCACATTAATCAATATATATCAACCAAAACCTACCAAAATACACCCCCAACATATTTATCCATCTTCAAGTTTTTATGGTCTTCCCAAGATTCCAACTCCAGTGTCCTTAAGAGGAGATGTAAAGGAGATCGTTTAAAGAAGAGGTAATAGTTGAAATCGAACAATTTATTTTTTAATTATTATTTTACCTCATATAATTTTATGATTTTTATCATAATATAATAAATTTAATATCCTAAATATACTTAAAATTTATTATTATGATACCAAATTCATCAACTTTCTTTTCCATCAAATGAAAAATGATTACGTCATTCATGTGTACGTGGGGACTACCACTTCCGCAAAGTGATGTCATTCATTTTTCATTTCATATTTAAATGAATGGAAATAATTATAGATTTAATAAATATATATGATATATATGAAATAATAATGATTATTGAAATGTACATTATTATTTACCTTTCTATCATTCCATCCATTGAGAAGTGAAAACAACATTCATGTGTATCCACTACCTACCGTCTCCGTGAATGGTGTAATTCATTTTTGTTTTTCTTATCTATATAGATGATTATATATATATATATATATATATGAAATTTATATCATTATTATAATTATTGATATAATTTAATCTTGATCAATGTAGAAGTATCAAAAATTTGTAACTAAAACATACATGAAAAATCAAGCAGTTATCACCTGAAAGAGTGTTTTAAATAAAGAATGTGAATAAACTGATAGTAAAAATTTATAAGAAACTAATAAATGGAAATATATATATTATTATGGATCTGGATTATATTTATAATAAATTTATATTTATTATATAAGAGATTTAAACACATATGAAAAACAGTGTACCTGAGGTAAGGGTATATTTCACAATCTCATCATTATTCCGGATTGTTTATGTTAAAGTCTCTAATTGAAGAATTATTAGATGATTTTATCTTAAAACCAATATATTTTCTTCTCCTAGAGTTATATATATAATTAAAACTTTTCCATTAATGTAACAGCCCGAGATTTTATAAAAAAATATTCTTTTTAATTTCATTAATGTTTTGTGTTGTACGCTACACCAAAAGGAGCTTGCACAACACACATCCTTGACTTGCCTTGCATTACACGCAATCACGACCTTCCTCGATAGCGTGTGTAGTACGCAATACCGAGTTTCACTAAACAACGATATGTTATTAAAATATTATTAAAACTAGCCGTTATGAATAGTAATAACCACCTTTTAAAATTTTAGAAATTTTATCTCTCAAAATGGAATTCATTTTTGGATTCGGAGTATCGAATTTATCCTAAGGTGAAATTTTGGTACTTTTTGGATAACTTTCATTTTCTGATGAATAGTGAAAATTAATAAATTTTAATTAAAAACAACCTTTTTAATTGAAATAATTAATAGTGATAAATTATTAATTAGAGTGGTTTTAAAGTATATTTATAATTTATTTTCACAATTTAATACAATGTTGGTCATTGGATGTAATTTCACATTTAAACCAGACATAAACAAGTGTCAATCTTTTGGTAGTTATTATCTCTTAAAAACACGCTATTTGTTTTGACGACGGGAATTAATTTTTAAATTAATTAATGCAACTGATATGTTTTTAATTTGGTAAAATAGAAATTATTTTTGAGTACATAATATCAAATATATCTTAAGCCTAATTTTTGGTATTTTTCTGAAAACTTTCAATTTTTGATGAATAGTGAAACCACTAAGTGGTAGTTAAAAAAACTGAATTTTTCATAAAACTTAATTTTACCGCTTCTGTGAGTGAAATTTAAAAAATATAAGAGACACGGTTTATGTCAGTAAGTAAAATGTGGTTCAATGAGATGAAAATAATTTTTGGTGAATAATAACTTTTTACTTTTATTTACCACGGTTAAAAGTAAATTGGGTAATTAAGGGTAAAAATGATATTATTATTACCCTAACACATGTACTAATTCTATTGGACAAGTGTAATTCGACCAAAAACAACCTTAGGAATAAAATATGACCATTTAGGCCCACTTGGATTAGATTAGGACATTTATTATTAATTTATTTAAAGAAGGGTTAAAATAGTTAAAATCAAAGTTTAATAAGTAAGTCATTTTTAATATATGGTTATCCATAAGATAAATTAGACTATAAATACTCATTAGAAAGCTAAAATAATTTACTAAATAATGGTATTTTATTTGTAATTTTTAGACATTAAATAAGTTAATTTATTTATGACACAAAGATGATGCACTAATTGTCTTATTAATGAAATATTGACATAATTGATGTTATAAATGCCCAAATAAATGTAATTTGAGACTTTTTATGACTTAAACTAATTTTATAGGTTAATAGGACATGTTATTGTTGATTTAAGAAACTTGGTTCGAACTTATCATTCTGTTATGAATTTTATAAAAATCATGTAACAAATAGTGTCAAAATTGACATAAATTAGTTTTTAAAACAACTATTATATTATTAATTGTTATTTTATTCCTAAAAATATAATGTTCGGCCAAATGACTTAGATAAGGTTATATATATTAATAATAAACAACTCGGGGTTCGTTTGGCTTGATATAGTAAGTTTATTCACCATATAGTGTAAGAAAACAAAAAGACATGGTAAAAGTTAAATTATTTAACTTAGAGTTAAATCTAATTGATAAGGTTAAAATAATAACCTAAACTTGTCTAAATCCTATTGGATGGGAGGATTTCAATCCATCCCAACGTTATCTTATAAATAAGACCCTTTGTAACGATTATAAACCGAATTTGACATTAATATAAAAAAATATTTTGAGATTTTCTTAAGGTGCCCCTCTCCTCCCTTATAAAAGGGCACCTCCTCCCCCTCTTCCTCACACCACTTTGAGCCTTCAAGCTCAGCCAACCCCTGCCAAAATCTCTTCTCCACTTCCCTAGTATCATCCTAGAGGTCCTGGTCTTCTTCAAAGACCATCCTTAGTTCTTTAAGTGGAGGTTAAGAAAAGGCGCGTCAAAAAGAGGAGGTTCGGATACGTACAAAGCATATCGGACATAAGGTAAGGGAAATATCACAATCTCATTTTTATCCGAGATTGTTTATATTTTAGTATTTACTGGGGTGTATTTTATCATCCAAATACATGTTTCCTCAATATGTAATATTTATATCCTTCTACAACAGTTTATATCCAATTTTACCCTTCGATGTGTTTTTAGTAAAAGATATGAAAGGAATCTTTTGTCGTTTTTCGTACGAGGTACTTTTTGACTTTTCGAACAAAAGTACGAAGAATGTTTTTTTATCTTATACAGAATGAATGGATTTTTAAAACATTATTTCCAAGAAGATTCCTTTACAAGTTTTCAAGTTTATTTTTAATCAACTTCTTTTAGTTTAAAATTGTATGACATGTTAAGAAAGGAAAAAGGGTTTTAAAGTAGAAAGGATATTTTCCTCAAGAATGGAGTTCAAGTGTTTTATCAAAATTATTTTCCATATAAGATAATATAGGTTTCTGTTTCTATCCCTATTATTACATTGATTTGATTATGTTGTGATGGAATTATTTTTATGAATTCCTTTATCTTATATGAATTGTTTTATGATGTCATGTTGTTTAAGAATCCCATTTTTATTACATGGGTTATGTAATGATGTATGATTTATGATTTTGTGGCACAAATAAGAATGGTATCATTATGATATGTGTGGGACCTATATCTCCCTCCAATGCATTGGGTAAAGATTTTATATCTCATGAGATAGACATGGCTGGAACGGTAGGTTATACCGGTTCAGTGAAACAGGACTGAAACAAGGGTGACTCGGTTCAGAAATGGACTTTGTCCACTAAGATAGTCTTGGAAATGAGTCTTAACTAATAAGATATGATTCTCTATGATTATGTGTGTATGCCACAAAGTTTCATGTTTTAAGTTATGATTATTGGGATTTCATTTCACTACTATGAATTATCCCATGTTATGAAATTATGCTCTCTTTTGCAGGTTAAGAGTTCAAAAATGTTATGTTCTTATGAAAATGATGTGATTGATATTTCTTTTGTTTACCCTTACTGAGCATTTGAGCTCACCCTTTTATGTTTTCTTTTCCCCAGGATATAAAAAAAGGTTTTAGGTAAAAAAAAGAAGATCTTTATGGGAGATGTTGAAGATCTTTCACCACGATTAGAAGATTATATTCTGAGTTTCCAAAGAAACTAAACTATTACGATCCTTGTGTGTGTGTTTTTGTTATGTACTAAGTATTCCATAAAATTAATGTAATTTCCATGTACGTCAGGCTTCGGGTCTCTACAGTTGGTATCAGAGGAAAGTTTTAGTCAAACTTTGGAAACTAGGATGCGAAAACGTTAGTGAGATCCCTAGAGATATTTCTAAGGTATGTCTAGGTATGTCCCTAAGGATAAGTATACGTATAGGATATAGTACTAGAACTATAGTAACGATATTAGATTAAACCAAAGATGTTAGATATTGAAGTTACTCCCCCTTTATTATGATTTTTGCCTCTCACACTATTCTTTTTGGGTTTTAGAAAATGGCTGGAAACAAGATGATTCACGATAATGGAGGATATGATGGACAATGGAATGATATTCTTCATGAGAAACCAAATAAAATGGGATTTGGAAGTCCAAACATCATTATTATGCTGAATCATCAATCTCATAATATGATCAATAAAGTAAAATTTGGTAAGTTTCCTTACTCGGCTAATAAGAGAAAGATGAAGTTTCGTGATGATCATAGAGGAAAGAAAGTTCAATTTCCCCTATGTAAATCATGTGGGAAGAGGAATCAAGGAGAATGTTTCAAAGGAACTGGAAGATGCTTTGGGTGTGGAAAAGAAGGACACAAATCCGGTAAGTGCAAAGGAAAAGGTTCAGTTAACACTAGGGATGAGGATAATGGTATTGCTACGACATCAACAATGATTAAATGCTTTAAATGTGGAATGAACGGGTATTATTCAAACCAATGCCCTAAGGGAAATTCTCGTGAAGAGAATCAGTATGGTCATATGGGTGGTATTTATGTGGATGATGATGATGAGACTACAAATGATATGTGAGATGAAAGAATTGTTGAAGCTCGGTCAATGGTTTAAGAATGTAGTGGAATGATTACATGTTTATCATGTGTAATGTTGTATAAGTAATCTCATGGTACTATGGAATAAAGAGACATCTAAGGATTGTTACACTGTTGTCTTTCCTTGAGTTTTGAAAGTGTATGATTAATGTTACCAGTATCCATGAAAGGTTATTCAGATATTTTTGGAATGTAGATGATATGCACATAATGAAGGGATAAGGAGAAAATTAAATTTATTCATGAGCTCATGACTGATATAAGGATAAGGTTATATCATGGTTTGAGTATATAGAATTTTTGGATTTTGGTATGTGGAAAGAGTTAACTTTTGACCGCATTCATGTTTTCACTAAGGTTTAATGGGTATTCATTTTTCAAAAGAATACATCATTAAGGTATTCACATGATTGGAATGTGACCAACAAGATATATGGGGGATAAATGATGGTATTCACATGCTTGGTTGACGACATTTCAAGTTATCTTTTTCTTTATACTATGAGCTTGGACCAAAGTATTTTAGATAAGCCTAAAGATTAGAATGGATTATGTTAACCATAAGTTAGTATTGTTTAAGGATAGAATTTTTTTTGATATTATTTATGTGATGTAGTTTTAGAAAAAGGACAACCTGCAGGAAGGGCGACAACCCATCGCGTCGGACAAGGCTGTGGGAATCGAACCCACAACCGAAGTGCGACTGGCCTTTATCGCCTACCACTGGCCTACAGGAAGTCCCTGCTTAGTAGAAACTAGTTTTATTATATTAAGCAGTATGATATATGAAGTATAAGTCCATTTTAGGAACTATATATGATTAATCTCACTATAGATGTACTTATGTATTTTTTGATAACTTTTCTAACCTTTTGTCTGAGACAGATGGAATGACCCATCATTCTATCACATGATCTGTTAACACATCACGAATGACAAATTCAACTTCATTTCTTTAAGAGATGAAGTGGAAATTGTCCAAAGAACGATCAACGGTGAGACTATACCAAAATCATGAAAGTATTTCTTCTAATGCCAATTTCATGAACTTTAGGGAAACGATCTTGAAAACCAAAAATGTTGTCCTAGTGCTCTTATATCTGATGAATCAGATGGTACCTTAGATCGTCACAAATTTATGGCTTTGTGATTTCTGGATTTTCAATAGCCATGTTCTCTACCACTCTCCATCAGAACATGATGGTTAGATTTCTCTTCCATATCCATATTTTCACCTATGTGGAAACCTAGTGATTAGTTTATTTGGGCAATCGTTACATTTCATACTTTAGTTTTTAAAGCCAAGTTTTGGTATTCCTTTTTACGATGTGGGTTTCTATTAAAGAAAATTTCGAGTAGTAAACCATTTATAACCCCGATGAATTTCGAGGGCGAAATTCATTTTAAGGGGGGTAGAATGTAACAACCCGAGATTTTATAAAAAAATATTCTTTTTAATTTCATTAATGTCTTGTGTTGTACGCTACACCAAAAGGAGCTTGCACAACACGCATCCTTGACTTTGTTTGCATTACACGCAATCACGACCTTCCTCGATAGCGTGTGTAGTACGCAATACCGAGTTTCACTAAACAACGATATGCTATTAAAATATTATTAAAACTAGTCGTTATGAATAGTAATAACCACCTTTTGAAATTTTAGAAATTTTATCTCTCAAAATTGAATTCATTTTTGGATTCGGAGTATCGAATTTAGCCTAAGGTGAAATTTTGGTACTTTTCGGATAACTTTCATTTTCTGTTGAATAGTGAAAATTACTAAATTTTAATTAAAAACATCCTTTTTAATCGAAATAATTAATAGTGATAAATTATTAATTTGAGTGGTTTTAAAGTATATTTAGAATTTATTTTTACAATTTAATACAATGTTGGTCATTGGATGTAATTTCACATTTAAACCAGACATAAACAAGTGTCAATCTTTTGGTAGTTATTATCTCTTAAAAACACGCTATTTGTTTTGACGACGGGAATTAATTTTTAAATTAATTAATGCAACTGATATGTTTTGAATTTGGTAAAATAGACATCATTTTTTAGTTCATAATATCAAATATATCTTAGGCCTAATTTTTGGTATTTTTCTGAAAACTTTCAATTTTTGATGAATAGTGAAACCACTAAGTGGTAGTTAAAAAAACTGAGTTTTTCATAAAACTTAATTTTACCGCTTCTGTGAGTGGAATTTAAAAAATCCGAGAGACACGGTTGATGTCAGTAAGTAAAATGTGGTTCAATGAGATGAAAATAATTTTTGGTGAATAATAACTTTTTACTTTTATTTACCACGGTTAAAAGTAAATAGGGTAATTAAGGGTAAAAATGATATTATTATTACCCTAACACATGTCCTAATTCTATTGGACAAGTGTAATTCGACCAAAAACAACCTTAGGAATAAAATATGACAATTTAGGCCCACTTGGATTAGATTAGGACATTTATTATTAATTTATTTAAAGAAGGGTTAAAATAGTTAAAATCAAAGTTTAATAAGTAAATCATTTTTAATATAGGGTTATACATAAGATATATTCGACTATAAATACTCGTTAGAAAGCTAAAAATATTTACTAAATAATGGTATTTTATTTGTAATTTTTAGACATTAAATAATTTAATTTATTTATGACACAAAGATGATGCAGTAATTGTCTTATTAATGAAATATTGACATAATTGATGTTATAAATGCCCAAATAAATGTAATTTGAGACTTTTTATGACTTAAACTAATTTTCTAGGTTAATATGACATGTTATTGTTTATTTAAGTAACTTGGTTCGAACTTATCATTCTGTTATGAATTTTATAAAAATCATGTACCAAATAGTGTCAAAATTGACATAAATTAGTTTTTAAAACAAATATTATATTATTAATTGTTATTTTATTCCTAAAAATATAAGGTTCGGCCAAATGACTTAGATAAGGTTATATATATTAATAATAAACAACTTCGGGTTCTTTTGGCTTGATATAGTATGTTTATTAACCATATAGTGTAAGAAAACAAAAAGACACTGTAAAAGTTAAATTATTTAACAGAGTTAAATCTAATTGATAAGGTTAAAATAATAACCTAAACTTGTCTAAATCCTATTGGATGGGAGGATTTCGATCCATCCCCACTTTATCTTCGAAATAAGACCCTTTGGAACCATTATAAACCTAATTTTACCTTAATATAAAATAATATTTTGAGAGTTTCCTAAGGTGCCCCTCTCCTCCCTTATAAAAGGGCACCTCCTCCCCCTCTTCCTCACACCACTTTGAGCCTTAAAGCTCAGCCAACCCCTACCAAAATCTCTTCTCCACTTCCCTAGTATCATCCTAGAGGTCCTGGTCTTCTTCAAAGACCATCTTTAGTTCTTTAAGTGGAGGTTAAGAAAAGGCGCGTCAAAAAGAGGAGGTTCAGATACGTACAAAGCATATTAGACATAATGTAAGGGAAATATCACAATCTCATTTTTATCCGAGATTGTTTATACTTTAGTATTTACTGGGGTGTATTTTATCATCCAAATCCATGTTTCCTCAATATGTAATATTTATATCCTTCTACAATAGTTTATTTCCAATTTTACCCTTCGGTGAGTTTTTAGTAAAAGATATGAAAGGAATCTTTTATCGTTTTTCGTACGAGGTACTTTTTGAATTTTCTGACAAAAGTACGAAGAATGTTTTTTTAACTTATACGGAATGAATGGATTTTTAAAACATTATTTCCAAGAATCTTCCTTTACAAGTTTTCAAGTTTATTTTTAATCAAATTCTTTTATTTTAAAATTGTATGACACTTAAGAAAGGAAAAGGGGTTTTAAAGTAGAAAGGATATTTTCCTCAAGAATGGAGTTCAAGTGTTTTATCAAAATTATTTTCCATATAAGATAATATAGGTTTCTGTTTCTATCCCTATTATTACATTTATTTGAATATGTTTTGATGGAATTATTTTTATGAATTCCTTTATCTTATATGAATTGTTTTATGATGTCATGTTGTTTAAGAATCCCATTTTTATTACATGGGTTATGTAATGATGTATGATTTATGATTTTGTGGCACACATAAGAATGGTATCATTATGAGATGGGTGGGACCTATATCTCCCTCCCATACATTGGGTAAATATTTTATATCTCATGAGATAGACATGGCTGGAACGGTAGGTTATACCGGTTCAGTGAAACAGGACTGAAACGAGGGTGACTCAGTTCAGAAATGGACTTTGTCCACTAAGATAGTCTTGGAAATGAGTCTTGACTAATAAGATATGATTCTCTATGATTATGTGTGTATGCCAAAAAGTTTCATGTTTTAAGTTATGATTATTGGGATTTCATTTCACTACTATGATTTATCCCATGTTATGAAATTATGCTCTCTTTTGCAGGTTGAGATTTCCAAAATGTTATGTTCTTATGAAAATGATGTGATTGATATTTCTTTTGTTTACCCTTACTGAGAATTTGAGCTCACCATTTTATGTTTTCTTTTCCCCAGGATATAAAAAAAGGTTTTAGGTAAAAAAAAGAAGATCTTTATGGGAGATGTTGAAGATCTTTCACCACGATTAGAAGATTATATTCCGAGTTTCCAAAGACACTAAAATATTATGATCCTTGTGTGTGTGTTTTTGTTATATACTAAGTATTCCGCAAAAGTAATGTAATTTCCATGTACGTCAGGCTTCGGGTCTCTACAATTAATTTCCCAACCATTATGCATTCAATATGTAAAAATAATGTTTTTAAGGAAAATATACACTGTTTTCCTACTCAGTCAAGAATCTTTTTATATCATCTATATAATTTCATTAAAATATTTTAAAGCATTTTTTTACTATTTTAAATTTATTTATTAAATTATTTTTTAACCATGATTTAATTTTTATAAAAAAATATTAATAGTAATATTCTTGTCATTTCCTGAATGATGTACTTATCACTTTTTACTGAAAACATGAAGGGAATCGTTATTTTAACATTCATAACATGAATGAAATTTCTTGTAGTAAATAACACCCAATTCCATGAAGCCTACATTACAAGTTTCAATGTTACTTTAAAATAAAATATTTTCCTTAATATTTGGTAATTTTTTAGATTTTAAATAATTGATTTCCAAGTGAAAATGGTATTTCTGCCAATAAATTTTACTATGACCAATTTGAAGTATTTCAATCAATGTCAATATACATTGATTAATATTATTAATTTTTTAGGATATAATCTAATGATACCATCCTCCATATATCTATGGTTGTTTTATAATCAATTTTATAGGGGGAAGTATTGACATTTTGTATGAAATTTCTTCTAATATGTAATGTTATTGATATTTAAGGCATGTTGATTAAATTATATTGTTTAAAAATATGATTAATTAATTATACATATTAAATAATGTATTGGTATCAAGATTAAATATCCCCTTGATTCATCACTAGGTATCTTTAGAAAAAATTGGCTACATATTGGGCTAAGGCCTTACTTATTTATGTAGATGTCTTGGAAAGAGGCGTTAGTGGTTTGTCCAAGATGTTCATCATTATGTATTCCATAATTATAAAATAAAATATTGATTTCAATGTGATTATTTGAATAATTGTAATATCCATATATCATTTTCTATATCATGTGATTATTTATATAGAAATATTTTATCATCATTTATTCCTTCCATATCATTCATGCCTTATTAGATTCCATTATATCCACACCCTTACAAAGCATTTAAAATCAACATGTTATTATGTTTCATTTCACTAGGATTAAAAGAAGTTTACAATGATTGCTAGGTTAGGATATTCTAGAGAGAATAATGGTTATTAGAGAAAATACTATGTTGAATTTTATATTTTCAAATGTAATTTAAAATTTAAGTATGTATCCAGTTTACCAAAACTACTAATATATCTAGTTATTTTGTATATGATTTCATGTATCTAGTGTAAAAATAAAAAAAATAACCACCAACTTTGGGATACAAGGTTTGTGGTATTTACAGTTAGTATGAAAGGCTATTTTAGTAGAAACATTGGGAATCAGATTTAGGAAAACATACATTATGGAACATAACCCTATGACTGACTTTTAGGATTACTCTATGTATAGGATAACATAATAATTTTTTAAGGTATATTTTATATGGTTTTCCTTTCAATAAATCCCTATCTAGAGACTAATAGTGGACATGGTTTTGAAATAGATGCATCTATGTGTAATAGCCTTGAAAAGAGTTGGTTGAGTATATCTCAACCATCATTTTGGTGTATGGTGAGTGTTCACTTACTACACACCTAGTTTGACACTCTCAAAAGATATTCTTGGGTTAATTTACATTTTATTTAAATAATATTATGAAATATTTTAAAATATTTTTATGATATGAGAATATCTCTAAATAAACCAAGTTAATGATTTTGAAATTAGTTATGCATTAATTTTCAATTTATGTGAATTGTTTCATTCGTTTCAAAAATATACATTATTATTCCTAATGATATGATCTAATTTAATGCATTAAATTAGTTTGATATGTAACCTAGAGAAAGGAATGTAAATAGTATCAATGCATGTAATCTATGCAGGATTTCCATCCTAGGTATGATAATGATGTTGGGGTTGGAAATAATAAAATTATAACTATATAGAGGAATATGACTCAAGTTATGACCAATAACCTTTCCCATACAGAGCATCCAAATAATCATCAACGCCATATAACAATGTTAGTCCATTTCATGTTACAAAAACCTTTATCATTCAATTGAACCAAAAATCCATTATAAATGAGAAATAGATAAGTTCATTAGAACAGATATTTCACTCTTTGGGAAGTAATAAATGGGAGAAGGTTGTTATGATAGTTTATTTTCTCTTGGGGATTTGGATCAATGGTTTCTATTGAATCCAAACACAACAGATGAGGAGGAAATAGGGAGCATGGAGTGATAGTATTTTAAGGTATTTCTCTTGTAAAAAAATTTTCAACAAGAACAATGAGTGGATATGGATAGAAAATTCCTGATTCTAAGATAAAGGGAAGAATAAAATGTAGCTAAATATGATTCTAACTTTACATGGTTAGAATATAATGATGTAGACTATATATGTAATCTAACGCTAAATATCAATCAATTCTTTTATAGTCTTAAGACAATCCTTTGAAGAGAACTAGCCTCCTAAACATTCTTAATATATGATTATATAGTATCATGTGCAATCGGGATAGAGAATTAATTCTACAAGCCTTATGGGTTCAAAAGAAAGTGATAGAATAAGAGAAAAACTGAGAAACAAATTGATAAGGGGAAGCTAATAAAGAGTAATTTTCCAACATTTGATGCTTTTGGATGGAAACACCTTGGTACATCCTTAAAAGGAAAAGTATTTTTCTTAAATTGTAGGGAAAAAGGCCACCATTATCATGAATTCAAGTGTAAGGAAGAATCCATCAAATTATTGTGCTTTAACTGTAAGGGATAGGGAACTATTCTAAATAATTTCAAAAATATGAAGGTAACTTACCCAAAACAATTCCAAGGGGGTAAGGCCAAGCTCATGTAATTACTATATCCAAAGTAGAATTTCCAAGAAATAATGGTGAATGGTATACTTATCATCCACACTACAATAAAATCACTTCTTAAAGGCAGTTTAAACCATCACTAAATGGTTCTATGATAGTTCCAAAAAATAGTTGTTTAATTTTGTGTTGGAATCCAATATATAGCGGTTTAATCAATTTGGTGGTGGTTTATGGTAAGATCTATAGAATGTGTATCTAGTGGTGGTTTTCTTCATTTTACGGCAGTTTTTGGTAAAAAAATTAAAGAGGATTTTACAGTGGTTAGAACCACCATATAAATATTTTAACCAGATAACCACTGATAAATGAATAAAATACCCACTAGATTAATAGTACATCATATTTAGTGGTGGTTTTAACCACCTCTAATAAAAAATATACCATATTTAGCAGTGAGTTTAACCGCTACTAAATGATGATTTTAAAAAAACCATACTCATATTATGCAGCCCAGAACAACCCTAAAAAAACAAATTCACAGACCCATATATTTCAACTTTAAATTAAAAAAAGAAACAACCAAACACTATAAAATAACTATTTCACAATAGGCTGACAGTCACAACGGTTCTCACCACTATATGAAACAACATAAAACCACCACACAAACCCATACATTTCATTTTTCAATTAACAAACCATTTTAACACATCAAAATGCAACCCAATCTCATCATAAACCAAAACAAACCCACACTAATGAATCTTGAATGGAAGAACACATGTATCCAATGAGTTGTATGCTTCCTTCTAAAAAAATCATCCAAAAATGATTGCTCCGCCAACATCTCGATATGGAGATCCCTGTATAAGAAGAATTTCTCCTTGAACTCTAGATGAAGACACCCGATGAATAGAGAATCTTTCAACTGATCCTACGAAACCACCTCTGGAGAAAAAGAAAATATTTCTTTGAAGTGTTCAGCATAATAATTGATCATCCACTGACCTTGTCAAGAATTCATGAGATCGTTCCATTTCTTCGTATTCACCTACTTAGGTATGAAAAATTGGACAATGATGGAATTAAAAACATCTCACGTCATTCCAACTTTCATTGTTGTCGAGGAAAACAACTCCCATTTTTTTGAAGTTGGACCCCCCAAGCAGACCCAAGAACATCATGAACACTAATAGATTTGGGAGTTCCAAACACTCTAAATATATGATCAACATCCTCAAGCCACTTCACTACCTCAAACAAACCTTGACTGCCATGGAAGATGGGAAACAAATGAGGAGAACCAGAAATAGGGTGAGACCCACTAGAAACATTAGGGAACTTTCTGTGTGGAATATTATGAATGACACAAAAATATTTATTTTCAAATATATTTTTTACATTATTAGTAGATATATAATCTTAAATACATGTATTTTAAAAATGCATGAAATTGAATAATTCAAAATGAGTAATATTTACAAATATTGAAAAAATGTATAATGAATTCCCTTATAATCTTAATAATTTTTTTAGAGAGTTACGGAGGTAGTTTATCTTAATATTCAACAAAAAACCTTGAAAAATAAATAATATATTAAATATATTATTTTGGATCAAGAATATATAAATAATTTATTTATTTTCAATGGATTATGATCACAACATTTTAATCAAAAAAAAATAATAGTTATGTGGAATTATTTTAAAATGATAATAGAAAATATATATTTTCTTATGGTTGGAAGGATTAAAGATTTATAGTGAAAATTGATGAATAAAAAAATAATTTTAGAGACATATGAAATAGTTAGTTTGAAGACACTTCCAGGGAGACTACTAATGAAATTCTCAAATATACAAATATCCCCCACTTTTATATCGTTGTCTTCTATAACATTACTCCAACCAAGACATGTTTTTGAACGTTCAAGACACATAAATAAATTCAATCCCCAATTTCTAGAATGATCTGATGCACAAATGTTGATGGGGTTGCATATTTTCTTGAAAATTCTATTAGAGAACTCGTATGGGAGTTGCTGAAAACATATAGAGACAAGTATAGGCACAAAAACATTAGAGTGAGAGTGGGAGAGGTAGGTTATCCTTGAGTGGAAGATTAGGGTTTGACAACCTAGTGTTCCTATTTTTTTAGACGCGGGATTACTACAATTTTCTTCACAACCTTCTAAAAGAGGGTAGGCTATTTCTGTTATCGACACATCAAAGATGGTGACAATAAAAATAGAATATCCTTCATATCTTAATATTAGGAAGAAACTATATCTAATACTATAGACCTTAATGAACTTCCTCTAGCCTTTCCAAAACAAGACCTAGTGACCACAAATTCGGGAGCCATCCTCTATTTTGTCGAAACTAGGATTCATGGTCACCAGGTCTAGTTTCAGAAATTCTAGTGGTAGTTCATGGAGTTCTACAGTATCAACTATAGTTACTTCTTCATATTCACATATCAATTATATTCCATGTTTCTTTTCACCATCATCGATGCATCAGAAATATAAATATCCTACCCTCATTCATATGGTAGGGAATAAAATTTTAGTAAACCCCCATGAAAAAAATAGGAACACGAGGTTGTCGAACACTAATCCTCTACTCAAGGTAAAGCTACCTCTCCCACTCTCACTCTTATTTTTTTGCGCTTCTACTTGTCTCTCCATGTTTGAAGCAAATTCTATACGAGTTCTCCAATAGAATTTTGATGCAAATATTTAACCTATTCAACATTTGGGCTTCAGATCATTCTATAAATCAGTCATTTAATTACTTTATGCATCGTGAAAGTTTAAAAACATGGATTGGTTGGAGAAAAGTTGTAGATAAAAATGATCCAAAATTGGGGGACGTTTGTATTTCGAATATTCTGTTAGCAGTCTCCCTAAAAGTTTCTTGAAACTAACCATCTTTAGATTTCTCTAAACTTATGTTTTTTACTTCAATTTTCATCATAAATCTTTAATAATTCCAACCATAAGCACATATATATTTACTATTTTCCTTTTAAAATAATTTCATATCAATAGCCTTTATTTTTTTTAATGAAAATTTTGTGATGATAATACATTGAAAATAATTCAATTAAAATTCATTAGTACTACAATGTAAGAAAAGAGATAAATTGATTTTAAAAAAGACAACCTAGGTAATTATTTGAAGATACTTATAATTACAACAAATGTCAAAGTTAAAAAAGGAAATCAATCATGGATAATATTATGCAAAATACATATAAAAGAAAAATCATGCATTTATTAATTTAAAATAGGTTCCATGGGAGAAACACCTTAGGGTCACTAAGTCTAGGTGAACCTACTAATTCTCTACCACCATAGTAGTGTGGAAAGCAAGGGATGCGTAAGGGGCACCCAAAAGATGGAATGGGGCTCTTATAAGATGGTTTGGGGAAGTGGTCATTTTCATGTATAAAATAGGGATGATTCATGCAAAACCCACACATATATTACTTGTGATAAATTTAAAATTTCCCTATTTATTGGGCCCATATAATCCTAGGACCACTCAATTAATAATAATTAATAATATATATTTGGGTTTCACATGAATATAAAAATCATCATAAATCTTTAAAAAATATCAAAATGATAAGTTGTGGGGACAAATTGAGCATTAAATGAAATAAATTAAACATTAGATACATTCACATCAAGCATGATAATGAATCATATTGTATTTACTACATATTTAAAAAAGGGTATATATTTCGTTCAATAATTTTCCAAGTCATTAAAACATAAATATTTCATTAAAATTATTATATTTCATAATTACAATGGTTATATCAAATAAAATAAAAAATACATTAAAAAGGAATCTTGATAAGAACATAGAAGAAAAAAAGAGGGATTGGAAAAATATAATTCTTAAATTTATTTTTAAATTGTTTACAAAAAAAGAAAATGAATATCATTCAATAGTTTTTTTCAAAAATATATTAAAGGATTTTAAATGAATAATTTAAAACTAAAACTTCGCCATAATGGAATCATAAAAATAAATTGACTTTATAAAGAAGAATCTTGGATGATAAGGTGAGAAAAATATAAATGTTTCCTTTATATAATTCATATAGTTTTAATTAATGGATTATTATGAAGGAAGTATTAAATACATTAGTATCCATTGAAAATTAAGGATAATGAATCAAAAATATTTTAAAGTAATTATATTATAAATATTGTAAGAGTATGAAAGAGAGATAATGAATATATCATCAAGAACTATAAAGATTTAAAATACCTCCTACAAACTATATAGGGTATGAACATTGAATATTTATAAAAGTATAGTAGGGAAGTAACAACTTAAAAGTAAATAAAAAAAATAAATTTATTGATATAATATATTGAGTATATTACATATAAGATAATATGGGCCATAGATAAACAATATATTAAAAAAAGAAGGCTCAAAAACAAATTTCTCTTACCTCGACTCCCAACTCATATTAGTACATGAATATTAACCCCTAAATAATAAAATTAATGTTATTAAATACTAATTTTTTAATAATATTTTATATTTATATGATTTTTTATTGTTCATTTATGTAATATTATAATCATGTTGTTTAATCTTTGTGTTCATTTCCTTCATCATAGGTATATTTTTATCACAGATACAAGGCTGTATCAATTTATCAGTAATGGTAAAACTTCATAAAAAATGAGTCCATAACTCTATTATGGGGGTGAAACTAATTTAATATCACTCCAAAAGTTCAAATGGTTCCTAATAACAAATTTTTTTACACTCTACACTAAATTCAATTAGTAAAATTGTAATCATTATTGGTGTGCTCATATAGGTGATTTACCATCCATTTTAAAATTATATGGGAACTAGTATAGTCATTGAGAACTACCATGATACCTTGGTAGAGACCTATGTTTAGGGTGAAAAAATAGAAAGACCATGGTTAGTACATTTGTTTTATACAAATGAATCATGTTCCTTGATTATAATGCTTAGAGAGTATGTCATTCTTGTCACTAATTCATGTTTTATTATAAAATATATATCCTAACAAACATCATCCAAAGTTTAAAATAATATTCTATAAAAAATTATGTAGCTATATAAATAAAGATTATAACTAACATTTTTTGTTATTGATCAAACCATACATAAATCTACCTGAATTGGGAGGTTGTGACTATAGCGTAGATAAGACCTCAGGGGGCTTGGGTTGGCACTCGAGCTGTGAGGGCTTGGAGGGATTTGGATTGAGCTATGCCAACAAGGGATTTGTGGGATTAGGCTCAGCTAGTGAGGCATTGGAGGGCTTTGGCTCGGGAGCTATCAGTGAAGGATTAGAGGGCCTGCGATTGGGATCTATCAGCGACGGCTTGGACGGATCATGCTCAGGCGATTCCGACAAGGTGGTGTCTAGGGTTTAGGGTCAGGGGAGGAGGAGGGGGTAGGGGGAGAAGAAAGAGAAGGGTCAGTAGAAAAGGTGTGTTTGTTTTATTAAGAACTGATTATTTAGCAGTAGTTTTTAAAAAAGGCTGTGAAATCCAAGAATTTTTTCAGCAGTTCACTAAATTTCTGCTAAAAGCCCACCGCTAAATAAATATTTTTGGGTAATGCCACTACATGATTGAATTTTTTTTATTTTATTCTAGTTCTACCCACTATTTTATATCTAAATAATTTTCTAAGGGTATCACATCACCACCTCAAGAACTAGATATCAATTTAGTGGTGAAGCCTCATAATGATAAGATGCCTTCATCTCATGCCTATAACTTGTATCCTTTATAATTTTATGGAAATTATCTTCCTATGAATCCTATTATTCTTTCTCTAGTTGAATTTGATCTAATATTGGGTATGGGATGCATCTCTCGGTATAGATCCTATATCAAATTTTTAGTAAGGGAAATTATATTCGATATTTTGAATCAACCATCAATCATCTACCAATGAAAAGATAAACCTAAGAGCCCAATAGAAATTGCATCCATCAGGTGGGTTTTTTACCTATTCATGAGGGGTATTTATCTTAATTAATCGAGGATAAACTCAACATTGATCATTTAATAATTTTTTAGGCATATACTAATGTATTTCCTAAGGAATTTCATAGTCTTCCCCAGAATCACGAAGTTGAGTTTTCAATAGAATTCATAATTGTTGTTGGGCCTATTTCAGAAACTCAATAAAAATATCCCAGATTGAGTAGTAGAAACTAAAGAAACAATTCTGGGAGATTCTAGATAAGAGACTCATTCATCTTAGTGGTTCTCCACAGGTTGAACATTTTATTTTTATTAAGAAGAAATATGGGATAATGTGTTTTTACATTGATTGTAGGGAACATAACAAGACCAGTATAAAGAACAAGTATCTTATACCCCATATCAATTATCTATTTGATCAATTGTGATGAGATCAATATTTTTTGAAGATTTTCCTTTGATCTTCATATCATCAAATAAGGATCAAGAAGCAAGATATACCCAAGATAGACTTTGTAACATCGTGACCTTAACCACCGGGTCCATGTTGGAATGCCACATGACCTCACGTGTGCCTCCCCGTATGCCATAGGGTACCGACTAGCAGTGAAGGTCTTGAGTGGAAAATTGGGAGACTATAAACTTCTTATAATGTCATGGGAATTTGAAATAATCACATAACTATATAGATAAAATAAATTATCAGGATAATACATGCATAAACTGAATGATGGCACATATGATACAACAATCAGACTAAATAAGTAAACTGGGTATGAGGTATGCCAGTAAAATAAAAAACAGCTGCTAATCTCCCCACATGAACTCCATCTAGAAATGTTAGCATCATCTTGATCCATATCCTCAACCAACCACCACAGGGCCTTTGCCCTTCTTCGTATATCTAAGCATGCAATTTACAGGAGCACTGAAATGTACAAGTAGGGTGTCAGTATAAGAATCATAAGGACACCACCAACAACCCTTAACATTAGTGTATAAAATATAAAAGTTTATTCCATGAAAATAAAATAAGGTATAGATTAAAAAAAACTATTTCAAAAAAGTACCACATACATATGGGGTCCTCAGGGACTGAATCTACCTACTTCGGCATAGTGTTATGAGAAACATACCTTCTTCAGGACAATTCCAGATAGAACATCAGTAACCATCCTGACACATCCCCTATATAGAATAGCCAAAAATCATGTATGAAACATTCTTGTTAGTAGGGATAGACCAAGTACATAACTACCAATGTCAAGAATATATCTCTCGATGGATAGTCCCTAAGAACATGTCAAATCTCATATGTCGTCCAACATCAAATACATCCCTCTTAGAGGATATCCCAGAAGTATGTGACACATCCCATAAATTGTAATAGCCAAAATGAAAACTCTGACAAAAAATTTGGCCTATTTCACTCATAGGATAGTTTCATTCTCATTCCACGTCTCACATGTCATCCATATCAACCAAACATGTGTTATGTCTCACATGGAGAACAATAACAAAACCTACATGATCAATTGTAGTAGACAGAAAAAAAAAATATATGGCACATAATGAAAATGAAAAATCAAACATCATTTCAATTCAAATAGTATCATAATCATAGTCACCACATTTCAAATGAAAACAAAACAAGAATAGGTAAATGGTTATATATATGTACAAACATCATGTGACCAAGAATCAAACATACCTCTCACATGCTACACGTGCATGCAAAAAATCATACCAATAGCCTATAAATAACATTCTATAATGTTATGGACTTCCTGTGAATACATACACCCAACCAAAATCATTTCAAAATCCCATATAAGACATGAAAAAAAGTTAAGGACATCCTAAGTTATGTGTAATGATGACTGACAGTGTGGGTTGACGTTCGAGTTTAACTGCACCATCGAAAACATGTTTATTTCATAAATGAAAAATATGTTTAAAATTAATCTTGTCGAGAAGAACCCAATGACATCAATGGTGTACCAATCTTATCAATATCAGAAAATATATCAATTATTGAATATTAGTAAAAATAATGAAAAAAATAAAAAGAATATAGGAGGGAGGAAAAGAGGGGAGAGGGGGTGACATGAGGCCCTCAATTTTTTCCCTTATGCACCTCGCCCACCACCCCTTTTATAGTAATTTTTATCCCATTTATTATTATAATTAATTCATTATTTGTTACTCTATTCATCTATGCATTGTGGGCCCTTAAAATCTACCATGCCTCCAAGTGTAGCTCCCCAATAAATTTTAATATATACATTTTTTTAATTCTTCCTCTTAAATCTATTTAATAATTTCATTAAATAGTTACTAAAATTAATCTATATATATATATACATGCATATATTTACACCCACACATATATACATATATGGTTAACCTATATATATATACAAAATAAATACATATACACATCCATGTATATTTATATTTACACCCGCACATGTATATATATTTATATATTTATCCCATATATATACACTTAAATATTATTCTCCCAAATTAATTATAATAATAATTAAACTAATATTTTATTATTATAATTCAATCTATGTCAAAATTTTCATAATAAAAAGTTCAATCAACAACTTTCATTAAAACCATGAATTTGATAAATTAACCACATAATAACATTTATTTTGTATAATTAATAGCATCACATTTATTACATTTCATTTAATTGGAACAATTAGTAATATCGCATTAATTATGTTGGTCACCACTAAAAAATATACTGAATCAACAACACAAATATTTATTTCATGTAAATAGTTTCATTTTTTTCATCCACAAAAATAATGAAAATAATTATAATAATACTAATATTATTTTTATTTTTATTTATAACTACGCCATAAAAAATATTCAAACTAATTATCTTATCATTGTGTGTGATACGACCAAGCGTCTGATTCTCACAAATGTTATAATCCTTATAGGGTAAACCCCATGTTTTGGACTTAATATTTGTCTCAAATTTCTCATACAATGCATAGTTTCTGATAAATTAATTATTTATTATATAAAAGTAGAATAATAAATTAATTAAAAATATAGCGAGTATTATTGTGTGCGATGTTTGCAAATACCCAAGGTGCATAAAGGTTGTACCCTTCCAAGGGTAAAACCCCCACTGCAGACCTAATGGTTTTCTCATATTTTTCATTATAAACATCGTTTTGGAGTTATTTTATTTTTTTGGAAAAAAATGTATGCATGTATGAATAAAATATATTTAATATATTTATTCTATCAAAGTCAAGGATCTACGGGCCTCGAAATCCCACGCTGATTGAACACCTAATATAAAAATATTCCATTGAATATTATAAAGTGATAGAAATGGATTTTATCCTTTTGTAAATTTATAATAAAAATAAGTATTAAAAATTAAAAGTTTCACACCAAAATAATTATAATTTATTTAAAAAAAATTGAGTTTTTTAATATCGTTTAAAATTGGGGGTTTTACAATTCTACCCACTATAATTATTCTCTCCCTTGAGAATCATTTCAGTTCATGGAACCACAACTCCCCACCATTTCCATATTAAAATTGGTTTTTTTAATTAAATAATTTTTAATTAAAATATTTTTAATTCAATTCAAACTCATTGAATGGAACACACAAAACACTTACTACCTATTTATGGGTTATTTTTATATTACTTTCATTTTCATGTTAGTTGTAACCACGTATATACAATCACACATAGAATAAAACATTTTCAAAAAAATCTCAAAATAATGTACAAAAGAAATATCATAATTTTCATAGGAATTTAATTATTTGGTTTGTATTTAATGAAAGAAACATGTAAATATGACTTGTGAACCTACATGCCTAACATGATGAATAAAACCACACTAAAATACATTAATCACGTATCAACAAGATGTGCATCACCCAAGCCTAATGTAAATAGTGGTAACAACAAAACATAATTTCACTATTTTATGGTAACTTGGAGGCCCACTATTCAATGTTGATTAGAAAATGACATAGTTCCCCTTCCCATGTCCCAAAAATCCTAACTTCTATCTATCTTTTCACAAATCAAGGAAAAGAAAAAAAAAATAGGGAATCATGATCCTCTGATACCATTTTGTAACCACCTGACCTGAACCACCAAGTCTGATTCAGAATGCCACATGACCTCAGGCGTGGCTCCCCATATGCCAGAGGGTGCTGAATAGCAGGGAGGGTATCAACTGGAATAATGGGAAGACAATACCCTCTATATCATTTCATGTGACTAATAAATAATAACATCATTATATAAATAAAATAAATAATTATAGTAACACATGTTGAAACTAAATGATGACATACATGATATAATAACAAGACTAAATAAGGATCCTAGGTATAGGGTAAGATAGTAAAATAAAAACAATAGATGACATACCTAGCTGAACTTCATCTAGAAACATCAGCATCATCCCACTCCATCTTCTCATCCATCCACCACAATGACCCTTACCTTTTTCGGATCCCTAAGCATGTTATCTACAAGCACACCAAAATGCTTGAGTAGGTTGTGAGTGAAAGACTTAGTAGGACACCACCAAAAACCCTTAACAACAGTGCATAAAATGTATATTTGTATTCAATGAATATAAAAAAGGTAAAAATATGACAAAAATAAATCTAACACGTACCACATACATACTGGGTCCTCAGGGACCAGCTCTACTTACTTCGGAATCATGTAGGGAGAAACGTACCTACTTCGACAAAATGTCGAATAGAACATTAATAACCAACCAAACACATCCCCTATTTGGAATATCCAGAAATAATATACGAAACATTTACTCTAGTATCAATATCCCATGTACATACTAACTATTTTCAAGCATATCTCTCCCGATGGATAGTCTAGAAGCATTTGAAAAAACTCAATTGTCAACCAAATGTCTAGAATATTCAACTTGGAGGATAGTTTCATGCTCATGCCACATCTCACATGTCATCCATATTAACCAAAAATGTTTCATATATCACACGGTGACCAATAAACAAACCTACATGCTCTACTATAGTAGACATAAATATAATATGTATGATTCATAATGAAAATGAAAAATCAATGATCTCATCAAGTAAAATAGTGTAATAATCATAGTCATCACAGACCATATGAAAACAACACAAGCACAGGTCAATGGCTTTACACACACATACATCATGTGATAAAGAATAAAACATAGGTCTCACGAGCTACACATGCACTCCAGGAATCATACAAATAAACTATATATAACATTGACTAATTTTAAGGACTTACTATAGCTACACATGCACAAAAAAAATTAATTTAATATCCCTTATAATAAATTCACAAAACTTATGGACTTTCGACCTTATGTACAACAATGACTAATGAAGTGAGGTGATGTCTAAGTTTAACTACACCATTCAAACCTCATTTCATTCATAAAAATAAATTTTTAAAATTTTTTACATCAAGACAAACCCAACGACACCAATGATGCATGAATCTGATCAATATCATAGAAGTTATCAATTATTGAATTTTAGTGAAAATAACAAAAAAATAATAGATAAGAGAAGTGAGGGTGAGAGGGTGATGTGAGGCCCTAACCGTTTCCCCTTGTGCACCTCCCCCACTAACTTGGGTAAAACCCCCATTCTAGAATTTCAAGGTTCTGTGGGCCTCAGAATACTGTGCTGAATGAGTGCCTAACTATGAAAATATTCCATATAATAATCTAAAGTGTTAAAAAGAGATTTTATATTTTTGTAAAGAGATAATAAAAACAAGTACAAAAAATTTAAATTTTGACACCAAAATACTTGTAAATTTTTTAACAAAAAATATTTTTTTATATAATTTAAAAATATGGATTTTATAGATTTACATATGAGGTATGGTCATTCAGAATTTATAGTAATGCCATTTGGAATTAACAATGATCCTAATATCTTCATGAAATATGAAAAGAGTATTTAGAGATTACCTTGATCTGATTATTGTAGTATTTATAGATGAGATTCTTATATATTTAAGGATAAAGGAAGAGCATGTAAAACATTTCAAAATTTTGATGAAGACCCTAATAAAGGATACGTTGAATGAAAAATTTACCATGGGTGAATTTTGGTTTCAAAAAGATTCATTCTTGTGTCATTTAATATAATGTGAGGGTATATGAGTGAATCCTTATAAGATGGATGTTATTGAGAAATGGACTAGACCAACCATGGTAACAAAAATAAGTAATTATCTTGGGTTGGGGAGAATATATTGTTATTTTGTGAAATTGTTTCTCATGGATATCTAATCCACTCACCAATTTGACTCACAAGGGGGTTAAGTTCTTATGGACATATGAATATAAATAGAGTTTAAAAGAACTAAAGAGATGGTCGGTTAGTGTGAGTGTTCTTACACTGCCCTTTAGTGGAGAAGGATTTGTGTTCTAGAATGATACATCATATAACAGGCTCAGATTCTTCTTCATGTAGAATGAAATTGCGACAATATATACCTCTCTCTAATTAAAAAATCTTAAGAAACATTACTCGACTCGTGATTTGGAGTTGTCTATGGTAATTTTTTCATTAAAGATTTGGAGGATTTATCTGTATAGTTAAATGTGTGATATATATACATATTTAAACAGAAAGCATTGAATATTAACTGATGAGTGTGGTTTTAGTTTATCAAATATTATGATTTCTCAATACATTACTACCCTGGGAAGGCAAACAAGGTGGTTGGTGCTTGGTCTCAGAAAGACATTGCTAGTTTTACAATAACGAGGATTGAAAGAGATCCAATATATATGGATTTTCAGAAGTTGGATTGTGAATTAATAAAGAAAGGGTAATGATATTATATTTCATATATGAATCTTCAACTATCCATCCATGAGAGGATTGAAAATCTATAAAAGGAATATACTTAATTATAGAAGAAGGTTGGGAATGTTTATAAGTTCAAACATTATCATTTTGGAATGATAAGTTTAATGAAATGAGTATTTATCCCATTAATACCATAATTGAAGACTTTTTTGGATGAAGCATATAGATTATCATTCTTTATTCATCCTAGAATTAAAATGATGTATAGAGATTTAAATGAGTATTTATAGTGGGATAATATTAAAAGGGATATTGAAGATTATGTATCATGTTGCCTAGTATATTAGATAGTTAATACTGAGAGACTAAGTCTAAGGAGATGTTACATCCATTACTCATACTAGAATGGAAATGGGAAAACATCACTATGTATTTTTTTGTCAGACTCTCGAAAAAATTCAGAAGTCCATAATGCTACTTGGGTTGTAGTCAATCACCTTAAAAAGTCATCACACATCATTTCTATCAAATATGATTTCTATATTGATATTATTTCCAAAATATAAATCAAGGAAGTGGTATAGTTTCATAGAGTACCAAATTCTATTGTATATGATCGGTATTTGATGCCTACCATGATGTTCTAGTGAAGTATTCATTAATATATATATATATATATATATATATATATATATATATATATATATATAATGTTGTGTTTTAGTACTGCTTCCCATCCTGTGACAGTTGGTCAGCCAATGAGGACCATTAAAACTCTAGAAGACATGTTGAGAGAATCCTTTAAGGATTTAAATGGTGTTTGGGATCAACACCTTCCTTTGGTGTAATTATCTAACAACAATATCTTTCACTCAGGTATTCAAATGAAACATTATAATTACCTAAATGGAAACAATTTTTTGACTCCAATGAGTGGGAAAGAAGATGGAGAAAGAAATCCATTTTCACTCGATCTATCTTAGGAAATGGAAAGGAAGGCCAAATCCATTCAATGGCACATAATGTAATCATAGATTCAAAAAAAAATTTATAATGACAATCATCAATGAGATCCATAGTTTGAGGTTAGTGAGAAGGTATTTTTTTAAAATTCATCCACTAAATAAGGTAATGAGATTTGGGAAGAATGAAAAAATGAGCACATGGAATAGTTTCCCCTTTGATATTCTTGATTATATGGGTATGCAAGCCTCTCACTTTTCACTTCCACCAAATATATCTCAAATTAATGACGTGTTAAATGTATCTCTCTTGAGGAAGTATGTACCTAATCCTTCCCATGTAATAAACTTAGATATCTTACCACTAGATCAAGATCTATCTTATAAGGAATAACTGGTGAAGATTCTAAATAATGGAGAGAAAATACTATGAAAAAAAACCACTCACCTAGTAAATTATTTTTGCAGAAACCATTACTTTTAGGAAGCTAAATGGTATCATGAGGATGTGAAGAGGAAAACGTATCCTTAGTTTTTTATATACGAGTGATGGAATTCCGAGGGTGAAATTCATTTTAAGGGGGGTTGAATGTAATATCCTCATATTTTATGCAATATTTTTATACAAATAAATTTTATTTCGTTGATAGCTTTGTTTACATGAAACATCAAATTTAATGAAACATGATATACTCTTAAAATATTATTATTTGATGTTATAGTTATCACCTATCCATTAGATTTGAGGGTATGAATAAGACTAATTAATTTTTGAAACATTAATGGTTTACAAATGTATAAAATTAATAATTTTTTTATCAATTTATTAGAAATGAAAATAAAAAACATTTGAAATTAAAATATATGTTTTTCAAAAAAAATTATGTTTTATGTGCACAATGTGTTATTATTATAAAAAATTAAATCAATAAGTATTGGTGAATGATATTGAATAAATAAATAAATATATATTATATTTAATATAATTTTTAAATTTTCATTTAATGTTTTAAAAATTCAAGGGATAAGAGTAATTCCATTTTTATGCTTAAAAACACATTTTTCTAAAAACTGTATTTCGTTGCATTTTATGTTTTTAGATTAAAATTGATTTATGGAACATATAGAGATTGAATCATGAAAAATGGAAACAATATTTGGATTTAGGAGGATAAAATTTGGTAAATAGGTTTCTTTTTTCATTATGAATAGTAACCTTGGTAAATATTTGTCACCTCTATAAGGATAAATTGGGTAAAATAGGGTTAAAATGCTGAGATAGGGTCTCTAAATCGACCCAACACTTGGGTTTATCCTATTTTATGGGTTTATTTATGCCATTACCACACATTTATTCAATATATAACCACTTGGGTTCATTTTTATTTGATTATTACCATTATATTAATTTAAGGATATAATAAATACAAAATGTCACTCTCCTAAATTTAATATCTATGAAATTTTAACATAAGGGAAAAAAATAAGATAATTCTGATTATAAATATTTATTTAAAATTTAATTTATTTCTTTATTATAGAAATCTAATAATTTTTAGGTATTAAATTTTTACCTTAAATTATTATTTAATGTTGAAAGAGTATTTATTCAATTAATAGAAAAAATAAACAATTTTAAAAATATTAAAATTATTAAAATTTGGTTGAATTATTAGTATTCATTATTTTTTAAGATAAAAAATTTATTATATTATTGCGAATTTTTTTAGTTTTAATTATATTTATTTCATGTTGTTTTCAATGTTAAATTATGTGAATACTTCATAAAATGACCTTAATTGTATTTTATGGTAAAAATATATTATTATATTATTTAAAAATCATAAGAATAATTAAAGAGGATATGTATGATTATAGATGGTGGAAAATTTCATCCAAATTCCATTTCTGAGAACATTTTTACATTATAAGTAAAATTATAACCATTTAATATGATAAATTATTACCACTGTTATGATTATAGTTTGTTAATCGAGGGGTTAAATCAAAATATAAGTTTAAAATGAAATTAAAACCTACATAAATTTAAATGTATGATTAAATTTTGAACTATTTATATTATCATTCAAATATTTATTCATTTAGAATCATTTTTCTTGAGAATAACTTAGTTAAATTTGAATCTTTTTTGTAATTCCAAGTGTGTCATTTCCCTTTTAAAAAAGAACTCCTATATTTTATTGACTCCACTTTGAGATATATAGATCTACCAAACCCACCATAATACCTCCCCCAAATTATTATACATGTTATTAATTTTCTTTTATTCTCAAAATACTAACCCCTAAGCTCCTGAATAGGAGATCTAAAAAAACTCTTTCAAAGAAAAGGTAATAGTCTTAACCATTGAATTTATCTTTACTAATTATTTTACCTCCATTAAATCTATCGTATTTATCATAAAATAATAAATTTATTATCCTCTTTATATTGAAATTTTATAATAATTAAATTACCCTTATCCAGCCACTTTTTCATCAAATGAAAAACAATAACACCACTCATGCATACGCGTGGACGACCAACTCCATGAAGCGATGTGATTTGTTTTTAGTTTACAATTTACATTGATGAATATATGGATATATTTAATAAAAATATATGATATATAAGATATAATAAATATTTTTAATGTATAATTATTATTTATCTTTTATTTTTTATCTATCAAAAAGTAAAAACAGTGTTCATGCTTATGTATGGCCTACCATTTCCATAAACGGTGTAATTCATTTTTTTTATCTCTAATTATTATGGATAAATATATATATATATATATATATATATGAATTTATTATATATTTATATATTTATTAAAATTTTCTATATTATTTAAACATTATAAAAGTAAAACTATCAAAACTACTAAAAGAAAACATACATGGAAAATGAAGTAGTTATCCATTGGAGATATGATTTTAACAAATATTTCATAACAAATAAGTGATAAAAAAGTTATAATTGATTAATATATGGTATTATATATATTATAATTATTATATAATAGATTTATAATTAATATATATTTATTATATATGAGTATCTAACATATAAAAAGGATTTCAGACCTGAGTTATGGGTTCATTTCACAATCCCATCATTATTCAGGATTAATTATGTTTAATTCATCACTATGGGAATTATATGATATTTTAATCATAAAAGTAATTTTTTTATTATTATATGGTTATTTTTATAAATTATATTTTTTCCTTCAATTTTCACTCTTCATGTACTCATGATACCGAAATAATATTTTTAAGGAAAACTGATTTTTTTCTACTCTATTTGGGATATTTTTATTCCATATCCATATTTTCCCTAAAAAGTTCTAAATAATGTTTTTAATAGTATATAATTATTTTTTATATAAACTTGTACCCATGTTATATTTTTTATAAAAAAAATTAAAGGAATATTCTTTTTGTTTTCCAAATATTGTACTTTTTTACTTTAATTTTGAAAATGTGAATGGAATATTTTTTTAATATACATGATGTGAATAGAATTTATTATTTTCATGACCAAAGAATTCCTCATATATTTCTTTAGAAGTATAAAAGGTCAATTTTAAATAAAATAATTTCCTTAATGTTTGGGAAATTTTTATATTTTTATTAAGTTATTTCATTGTGAAAATGGTATTATCCTCGGAAAATTATCGAGTGTTATTTTAAAAGAATTTTCAGATATGATAACATACTTTGATTAGTCTTATGTTTTAATGTGGATATATTCTAATGATAATATCCACTATATTTATCTATATGGATTATGATGAATTTGAATGGGGATAATATAGATATTTCATATTCTAATTATTCTAATACGGACAATTATTGATTTTTTTGGGAATTTTGATTAAGTTATATTGTTTATTAATATGATGAATGTATTGGACTTATTAAGTGATGGGCGGGGACCATAATTGCTGATACTCTTTATGAAATTTTAAGCGTCACAAGACAAAAATGTTTAGGTATTTGGCTGATGCCTTTCCCATATATGCATATGTCTTGGTAAGTGACCTCAATGGCATGTTTAAGATGTATGGAATTATTAATTACATCATTATGAAATAATTTATTTATGTTAATGTGATTATTTTAATAGTTATGATATCCATGTATAAGTTTCAAATTCGTGTGATTATTTATATGGAAATATTTATTCATCATTTATTCCTTCAATATCATTCATTCCTTATTAACATCCAATGTACACATACCCTTTCTAAGAATTTGAACTCACCCCTTTTGTTTCCATTCCTCGGGATACCTATAAGTGTAATATGATTGATATTCAAGAATATTATATAGATAATGATGATTTACTTAGAGAAAATATTATATCTTTTTTTTCAAATGTAATATGAGATTCAAGTATGTATTTATTTTACCCAGATTACTAAAAAATTTGGTCCTTTGGGATGTGATCACTTATATCAAGTACCACTGTAAAAAAGTAACCACCGGTTCTGGGATACTAGGGCCTGAGTATTTATATGAAATCCTCAAAAACCACAATGGATAAATATAAAGACCAGTAAATCCAAGTCCAAAAATATGAATATAACCCATATGTAACTAAAATATAGAGAACTCAACATATGGGAGAGTCCCCATCTTCATAGCCTAGATAAATTAAGACTATTCATGATGAGAGACCTAGAAAAATAATTTACTAAACTTTACCAAGCCTACATCGCCTCTCAAAATCTATAGTGGTGGAACCACACCTCATTAAGGTGTAAAAGTGATGGATAAAGGAGTACCATCCTTATAATAGGACCTAAAGTTTATTGGGAAAGGCCCATCAAATGAGGTAACACCTAACTTTATAGATAGAGGACACATGTTGTGTTAGTGAGGGGTTTCTGGATTTATCATCCATGTTGGGGCCCATTCCTTGTTGGGGCCAAGGGAGTGTCGACCCTATGGTAAAAAATAAAGACTCATTCCCTATGTTATGTAGGGGATAATAAACTCTATAAATATTATTTAGAATGAATGAAAAATAATTTTCATAAAGGTAGGGGAGTAACCAACCCTATGTCAACACTAATCAGCTCTATCAAAAATAGTCATCGACCATACAGAGCCCTGAAACCAAAATATTTTGGAATCACATCACATATCACATTTGATATTGAAGAGGGATATACCAATTATTTAGTTTTGTAAAAATTATCAAGATAGACTGTCCACTTAACAAAATCTGACATATGATAAAAAAGATGTAAAAATTTCAATCAAGGGCTCATATCATGTTATAATCTTATGAGGCTTTGACATAGTTGTAACATAATTCATTATACCACACAAAAACACTTAACCCATCAATAAATAAGCTCAATGAGTTTCTTACACTATAGTTAGTGCCTGTTTTCCATATCTAGTTAGACCACAGTCACCTATCTTTTCCATTGTCATCTCACTCACACCATAGTCCAAACTCACATTTAAGTTATCAGGAACCAGGGTCACATCAAAAATCATCCATAGTAGTATAATCCTCAAAATTAATCAAAGTTATCATTAGGATATTGTAATCATGATGCAATATAATGTGTTATGATATGATTCGACCTATCAAAAATTAAGAAAAATCATAAGGTCATGAGTTGTGTAATGAAATGCTCTTCAATGGAACAATGTGACACTATAAAGAATAATATCATTATTTTTTCACCCATCTAGTGTTTACTTCATCTTTTAATTACTTCTCAATTTTGTTTCATCAATATTTCCCTCCATTTTTAATTTTTTCAACCTTCATTTAACTGACACATAGGGAGAAAATGAGAGTATAGAGGAATAATCATTAATAGATTTCATTAGTCAATATGAAAAAATAATTTAAGGGATTGATCTATAAAAGGGGTTATCATTATAGAGATTGATGAAATATTATAGTGGTGAAATAATAAGAAAAATTTTATGTGATAATAAACATTGTCCAAAAAAGGGTCAAAATAATAACATGTAATAAAGGAGAATAATACAACAGAAGAGCCCTACCTCATAAATTTCTCACTAATTCTGTATAAATCTATACCCCAAATTTTCCAAGAGATAATTTCATGATTATCTATTATTGAAGTGCCTTATAGTTCATCATGGAATCCAAAAGTGGAAGACAAAGGTCTAGGATGTTTAGAAAGAGAAAAATAAGGTGAGGGGGTTTAATCGATGTTTATAATAAAAATACATTCCATCAGAATAAAATTAAAACACATTTCATTGTGATGATATTATTTAATGTTGAACCAAAATAAGGGAGAAAATGGACTATCACGCCACATCGTCACTCAATCAACTGAGCTCCAAAAATCATGGAATTATCAAACCCTATGTAGTTTTCCATTAAACGTGATCAACTCCCATTAACATTACATGGATCGATCATGTTATACTATGATAGATAATTCCATGGCACAATCCTTGAACTGACCGGTATCACGGTTAAACCTCGATGATTCCTTTATCATTCATCGTCAAAGGCCATAGTGTCATTCCTACAATCACAGCTCAACACCTCCATTGATGGTTAACCCAAAAGTGCATGACTCTTTACACCACATTCAATATCATTACGACACATGGATAATAATCATAGCACAAACATACACACCATGATGTAAATGAGAATCTTCAACTAACAAATATTTTTAGGTATTTGAAAATAAAAAACAAGGTCTCTATAATAAAATCAACTACCATACATAATCAATTAGGGGTA
This sequence comes from Viscum album, assembly GCA_963277665.1. Taxonomy (NCBI): domain Eukaryota; kingdom Viridiplantae; phylum Streptophyta; class Magnoliopsida; order Santalales; family Viscaceae; genus Viscum; species Viscum album. The sequence goes on from OY728157.1 coordinate 1,784,988,653, forward strand.
TTAACTCCTCCTTTATAAAGGTTTATTCCACGTTGATCTATTTGATCCCTATATGTAACATGGATTTTAATTATATCAAGATAATTGTAATTTATAATGATATATTTAGTCCTTTAATTAGGATATGGTACTCTAGCTCATTATTTATGCATCCCTCTAAAAAAAGAATAAGTAGGGAAGGAGTGAATTTCCCAAATAAATAAAAAATTAAGATAAAACAAATATGTTGAGTTTCATATATCTTATCATATTGACATTTAAACATAAATAAATTCTATAAAAAATATATTTTCTATCTTTATAAAGCTTCATGGACTCATAAAACATCATATTCATAGAGTTTTGCATCCACCGACGATTCCTTTAGGTAGTTGTGTGCTGTTAGGAAATCCATAAATTCTTTCAATTTAATATCCTTCTAAGAAAAAAATATTTATCCAAACATTGAATGATAATGACCCATATTTCTAGTAAATTTTTCAATATAGAATTGAAAAAGATGTATTTAAGTAGATCCATGTGAGTAATCAAGTCCATCTCATGATGTTTTTGTTAGTAGCAAGAATCTAAACCATAAATATAAGTTTCAAAAAGTAATTTTTAATATCATTTTATAAAAGTTAAATTTCCAAAATGGTTTTACTAAGATTGAAAATTATATTCTACTTTCATGCATCATTCCTCTGGGTAAGGAGGCCACCAAGTGATCCCCCCAAATATTATACATATAAAATAAGGGGATTCCCATTGACTGGTGAAATTAAAACTGGAAGAAGAAAGAGATATTTCTTATCAAAATACATCAAGAAATATTCATCCCCCTAGTAGGTTACTCCTTTCATAAATGGTTTTTTGGTGGTAAAACACTAACCTATGATGTTTATAATGAAACATAAAATGTAATCAATGAAACCTTGAAGTTATATTATTTCTTTCATATTTATCAGAGGGTGTATTTCAAGAATCACCCTATATTTATTGAGGTCAACTTTGATTCCATGATGGTGAATGGAGAAAATAAAAAAAATTCTAGAAATTACTTTAAATGAAGAATTTAGTGGCATTATATTCAAGATGTATTTTTTAATTTTGTTAATCACTACCTCAATATTGGAAAGGTGATCATGGATCTAGAAATATTTTCTTACTAGATCATCCATATAACACTCTGCTATTTTTATATGAAAATATTTAAAAATGTGGTGATAGAAACATTGGTGATTGAAGTCAGCACTCTTTTGGCTTAATGGAATCACCAGGTTTAAATACACACCAATTATTGACATGTCATCCATAGGATCTATTCATTTCTTATTGTATCCCATGTTACCATATATGAGTGAAAGGGCTCTGGAATATAATATTTTATCATTGAACAATTTCATAATTCGAATATAGAATTTTTGTTTTAGGCAATGATTATTTAATTCATTGAAGTTGATGAAAAATTTATTCAATTGATTGTTTTTTGACGGAGACATTATTGGATATATATTTATGATATTGGAAGTATTTGATGATATTTTACTTAACAAACTTGTCTAATTTTATTTCAACCTTGTAACCATGGGTTTTGTGCATCCTTCTTGATTCCTATTTGTTTCCATAGTGGTTAGCTAGTAAGAGTAAGTGGTGAGAAACCATATAAAGATCAATTCATTGAATCTCTTTGTAATTCCACAAAAAAAATTCTTAATGATATTTTAGAAAATCATTGTACTGATTATTCTCCTTAGGGGTTATATTTTTACTGATCTATGTGCGTCATGGGTCTTCCTCAGTACCAAAATTCACCTACTATAATTAATTGATGGTAGTTGTGAAACTTTCCTCAAATGTTAGTGGGAAATTTCATAGATGTTATCCCCCATAATAATAAATTATGGATGGTAGATTCACTTTATAGGATTTATGATACTAATAAAAGGTATCATCATATTTGTTTTGGGAATAATCATTTAATGGAGATGAATGTTCATCATGATTAATAATCAAAATCTGAATAAAAGAAAAATTTAAAAATTCAACAAATTCATTTATATCTGTGTATATTCCAAAAATTCAGAAGTCTTGGTTACATTGAATAGATCTTAGTCAACTATATAGTTTAGTAAATACATATGGAGTTCTGATTAATGTACATGTAATGTAAAAGAGTATCTCTTTTAATTGATTATGTTAGATCAACAGTGGCATCTACTTTCCTATCAAAATAAGAGAAAGTAATTTGTGGCTATTTTCCATTAGCTAACATATATTTTTTATTTCACAACTTTGGGATCAATGATTCAATTAGGTTGATAGGAACTGATTAATTATCTTTCAAATCACTCTATGTATTGTTGGGAGAATCTTTTAACCCATTAAAAGAAGCAATATACATTTTACTATATATATTATTGTTTTTCTTCATGATTACAATATCCCACATAAAAATATTAAGCCACGTATGTGTCAAAGTGGGAATTTTCACTATAAAGTACATTAATCATTCTATTAATTCAATATTTCAATCACCAATGGTTGGATGAGGGAATTACTACATTCATGTTAATCCATAGTCTTCATAACAAATAATTTAAAACATTATCCCGTTAGACCACTATAAACTCAAAATTTAGTATAAGGTCTATGAATAGAGTTTTTAGTCTGATCATCACAAGGGGTTTCTATTCACTTTTTTAATACCCTTGGATTATCAAATCAAAAGTTTCTAATTCAGTCTCTTTGTATCTAAAATTACAAAGTGATAATTCTTGGATGAGATTGGTTCCTAGTCTATTTTCACCAATGCTTGATGAATGTTGTCATCATTTAGTATTTCAAACACATGGATAAGTTATATGTTCATATATATATATATATATGTTTATAGATCATATTTAATAAATTAAATGATGTTGTGAAACTCAATAGATTTGGTCTTAGCTTGGTATGTCACAATAGATATAATTTAACTTCAATCTATTAAGGGATTAACAAATCCTTGACAAGAGATTATATGTGTTCGATGGAAAGATGAAGGGAATATGGGATTAAAAATAACGCTAGAATGATATATAATTGCTTCAATAAATTTTAATTTTAGGACAGATGTTTATGATTCCAACTATGTGGCTTCTATCTAGCTTTAGGATTAAGTGGTTGAGTTGGATGTGATGATGGTGCTCTTTTTTTCAATTAATGTGTGAGGGTATTATTATTTGTTAACTAAGTTGATCTATTTCCCCCTTATTTCATAGTTTTAGGGTGATTCTGTATCATCAAATTTACCCATGAATTTTATATAAGTATAGAAATCCCCATAACAATTTGGGTTATATTGGTTTTCTTTTTGAGCTCGTTGAAGTAGAAAACATTTAGTTTATTCTACATGAATAATTTTAGTATGGATGACATCGATACTACCATGTGTGCCTTGGGTATTTCTGATTATTCATTAGAATATTCCACCATAATTTTTTTTGAGGAACAATATTTCTTAAGAAATAACTTCATTAGAAAGCTGTTATGTTATATGGATGAAATTGGAAGATCTATACAGTGATTCCTCATCAAAGGGATATTCCATTTTATTGGGTGGAACCCTTCCTCTTAATGTTAAGGGTATGAAGTCCTTGCGTGTGTATACAAGTTTAAGGACCCATGGGGTTTCAACCTCCAATTTTATTCATTAATGGGGTTGGTTTAGTTGTTTATTAGAATATTTCATTGAAGAAGATGTTGTTTCAAGAGTTGTAGAGGGAATTGGGGTCATAACTGGTTATTTTACTTGTTTTTTAATAACTACATTTTCATGGTCCAATGTTTTTCTGGTCAACCAATTATCAAAATTATATATCATTCTATTTATAAAATATTTCAATTTTTCTTATTCATACTCTAGTAGAGTAGTAGACATACTTTCTATATGCATCTTGGGGCTGCCCAGAGTAATTCACCCTTTGTATACCATCCTCTGGAGCGGGTCTTTGAAAAAAAAGTAATCCAAGATTTTTTACACAACATTTATTAATAAAGGTAGTCATTTGGATGAACATTGATTCATACCTCATCAATATTTCTAATATATAATTGTTTAAATAATTTTTTTTATATTGGTGATGAAATATTTAGTGCCTTATTCATTTTTGGAAAGAAGAAACCATATTATTCTTGTTTATAAAATTCTAATGGCTCTACTCATTATCATTGTACTATGTATTTTCATTAGGATGTTGGAGTCGTTTTTGTTTCCCCATGAGGAGGTATTGTATATAATATAGAATGTTTAGTGGTTGGATCCATCTTTAGTGTTATTTTATGAGTCACAATATTAGTTTCTACCTTCATGGATTTTCACACACGCAATAATGGCGTCTTTTGAATTTAATTTTTTGTACATTTATTGGAATCTTTCAAATGATGTGTCATCGTAGAAAATTCATAAAACTCACTGGGGAATTTTTTTAGGATCTTAATTATTTCTATTTAATCTTGAATATCATTTTAAAATATCTCAAGAAGGAAAGTTGAATGACTAAATAATGGGGAAGGCCCTTCCACCTAGAAATGAAGACCATGGGCCTATTTTTTGTGTTTCTTATAATTGGAGAGTCCATTAATGATTTTTTCCATATAATTGAGATTAATTGGTATAAAAATTTCTATTATAGATCTTCCCAGTTGGTAATGGATCTAGAAATGACAATTCTATACCAACAAGAACAAGGGGAGTCTATGATTTGCATGAAACATATAATCATTATTGATTATTGTAATTCTAGGGTTCCCAAAACATATCCAAACTATGATATGAAGTGAATAAGTTTATGTTATAGGAAATCTATGTGATAAAATTTTATAAAATAGGGATTCATGAAGCTGGGTGGATGAGGATTCAATTTCTCCAATTTGAGGTATAGTTTCCTTTTAGGTTGCACTGTTTTATGTCATCCCTCCATGGATTCCATCCATGAAATGATAGACTTAAGAAATTATAGTTTCTAATATCTCTTTTTTGATAAATAAAAAACCAAGTAAGCATAAAAAATTTACCCTCTCTTTTTTATGTTCAAAAAAGTTTAAAAGTATCCCCCTTTTATCAAACTACTCTTCTAAAAATAAAATTTTTCTCCCAAATTTTTTTAGAAATATATAGGGAAGCATTGTCTAAAAAAGATCGAAAATGAATATTCCATCATTTAATAAAAAAAACTAAGTTATATTTTAAAATATATATTTTCAGCATATTTTTGAGGATCTAAATAATATAATTCCTAGTAAAATAATGAATATATATAAAGATAAAAGCATTTAGGAAATATAAAATTATTACAATAATGACAACTTCCATGAAATTTTATCTTTTAGCAGTGTGTAAAATATATTAATCAGCTTCTATAAAAAATATTCCTGAAAGGATCCAAAAAAGTAGTTATAAATTAATAAATAATAATAAATAGAAACTTCAACTAAATATAACAGATAAAAATCACATTTATGTCATTCCAAGTTCATATTTAATCTTCCCAAACATAACAAAATCAAAATGTTTCAACAAAAAGATCATCTAATTAATCATCCCTAGAACTGTTTTCTAAAAATATTTATCTTTTTTATACATGATCTATAATAAAATGATATCTCACCACTATATGTTAAGTTATATAATATTAGAAATATTAATATAACTATAAATAATAGACAAGTTATCACAGATAATAATAATTATTTAAAAATGACAATAAAAAATAGATAAAGTATTTTAAATCCACAAATAGTAAGCACAAAACCTAACAATTTTAATATATTTTTCCTTAGTTATAGATAAAAAAACAAATAATTGTTTCTTTTAACTCCTTGTAACTAAAAACTTTTCTAAAAAATGATAAAAAACCACATGTACTTTTTCTATTAATTTTACATCATCTAAAATTAGAACAGAATAACTTTTCATTTCAAAATATTCTCTATCTATATAAATGAAACAATGATTTATAGAACCGTTAACATATTTATTAATTATCTAAAATTATTTCAATTGTCTTTAATTACAATATTTTTTAAATCATATTCAAATTAATATCAGTAGATATTCTATTAATATCTACCTATTTCTCCTCTAAATTGTTTAATGTCAATAGATATTCCATTAATATCTATATCTAATTTACAATTAAACATGAGGGTAGTATAATTTTATTGGAATTAAGAATAAATATTTTAACTAATTTCATATCATATTCAAACTGAATAAAAAAAATTCCATCATTCCTTTGAAATATTTAAAGGCCAAAAAATAATATCAATTATCCCATAAGAATCTTGTGAATTTATAGAGTCATTAAATCTGAAAATTATTTATAAAATAATTCAATTGAGGATCTAAAAAAATATGATTGAAATAAATATAAATTATAAAACCACATTTTAGACACTAATTAATAAATAAAATTTGATCTACATTCTAATTTATATGACTATACTTCAAAAATAATTGATACAATTTTTCATCCCATTCCTGAGGAGATTATTGAAGTCTATAAAGTGATTTTAAAAAATTTAAAACATGATAAAGTTTATTTTTTAGTTCAAATCCTAGAGTTATTTTTACATAAAATTATTTTAAAATGAAACCATAAAGAAAATTATTTTACATTCATTTGATAAAGAGTAAATATATGATCAGTAACATATGATAACAAAATTTTAATATATTCTAACATAGAAATATATGAAAATGTTTTATCATAAGTAATAAATTATTCTTAATAATAACCCTTAGAAACTAATGTAGCCTTATTTATAATAATATATCATGATTCAGTTTTTTTATTTATAAATATCCATTTAGTACCAATATTCAAAGAGTATTTAGGGAATTCAAATAAAGTCTAAATATTATTTCTTGAAAAAAAAATTAGTTCATATTGGAGATCCAAAATATACTTAAGATGTTTTAAGACTTCTGAAATATCATTTAGAAAAAATCGTAAATAAATGTAGAATGAATATAAAAATTTCATAAAGAATTTATTGTTTGATCTCTAGAACTAATTTTTTTAATAACTATTTCTATAGGATTATATTTACAAGTTTTCGATGATTTTTCATTAGGGTGATGCTCCACCTCAATAGATTTATTGAAATCAGGATTTTCATCTTTTTAAAAATTTGAATATCTAAGATTTTATGCAATCTAATATTCATTATAGGATTCATATTTTAATCCTTTTTCATCCAACTTGACATGTATAGATTCTAAAATAACCATGGTTTATTTTTTATAGAATATATACACTTTACTTAATGTAGAATATCATAAAAATATTTTTTAATTGGATTTATCATCAAATTTATGAAAGGTTTATTTAATATTAAGGATAAAAACATTACTACCATAAAATCTAAGATAACCAACTTTTGGTTTCCTACCCTTTAAGTGTTCATAAATATTTTTATTTAAAATCAGTCATAAAATAATTCTATTATACATATATCAAGATGAATTAATAGCTTCAGTTAAAAAATATTTATGTAAACTATATTCATTTAATGTAGTTTTGGCCATTTTGGGAATAATTTTATTTATCCTTTCAACTACACCATTTTTTTGGGGTTTTCTGGTTATGAAAAATTACAAATATAACCATTTTTTCCAATATTTTTTATAATCAAGATTTAGAAATTCTTCTCCTATATCACTTAGAATTGATGAAAATAAATAACCAGTCTCATTTAGAACTAGTTTATAATAAGAACTAAAATTTCATATGGTTTCACTTTTATATATAATGAAATAAACCCATGTAATTATACTAAAATCATGAACACTACCAAATTTTTTTTTACCACCTTGACTTGTTATTTGACCATAACCAAATAAATCTAAATGAATCTATTGGAGAGGGTTTATATTATTAACATCTTTGTTAGATATTAAATTTTATTTGCGATGTTATATTTTCATTCATGGGTCACAAATATGATTAGTACATTGCCTCCATCACGTCAATTGTGTGATATAAAATTTGATGGATCTTCAATTATGTGTATATAGTAGTCATTGCCCATATAAAATAAGTATTTTTTGATACTTCCAGGATATATTTCCTACAAAATAAATTAAAATATGGTTTTGGTACCCATTCTACATCGTCTTCCATGGGATTAGTAAAAAACTTTGGAACCCAAATAGATTTCATAATATTATTGATAAGTAATCCTGAAGATAAAGATTTATAAATGAAACCTTTAGTGTTTCCAATAAATTATGGAAATCTTAAATAAAAATCACCAGTATAATCATATTTCATCCTAAATATAAAACATTAAATCTTAGATAAAATTATTTTATAACTTTTAAAAAATAAATATTTATAATAAATTGGGTAATTATTGATCATATATATGTACAATGTTATTTTTATCTATTTTATTCACACTCACAATTTTATCATAAAATTATCATACTTGATAAAAGGTGGAATTTTTTTACTTCAAGATTTAAATTTCATTTTTGAGACATTCATTTTCCATTTGTAAAATGTATAATCCATCACATAAGACTTTAAAATTTCAATTATTCTCTTCATTATTCTTAGAAACAAAATATTTTCACTTAACATTTTCGTCATAATGTTTTTAGTTTTCTTGTGGAATTGTATCATTTTCTTAAGTATTATTCTTATTATTTGCTTTAGGTTCCTTTTATAGAATGTAAATTTTAATAATATGATTTTTTTAATCTATCAATATCTTTATATAACTCATAAATAATTGGTTTTCAAGAATAAAATTCATTAGAAACATAATTAGAATCACTAAACTAATTTATTGTTACCATATGATACCAGTTGTCTGATTATTTTTACATTCCTATTTCATCACTGGATTCCGAGTCCCCGATGAAAATCTAACCAAGAATTAAATCTCTCTTATCCTACCCATTTATCCTATTATTTTGTCATTTCTTCTTCAATATTTTGTATTTTGGCTTTATATATACATTTTTTCTACATTAATAACAAATTACATCTGAATCATCTATATAAATAATATTATCTTTTCTACTTCCTTTATGGTCATCTCTAGGATGATCCCTCCCAATTTTACTAGAGTATTCTTTTGTCCTATTGTAAATTCCCTTTGATAATTGGGAAACATCATCTTTTTCACTTCCCTATAACTCAGGATTAGTAGATGAAGAAGTAACATTCAGAATTTATTTCTATAAAAAAATCATTTCCCTTTGTAAAATTTTCAACAAAATTCTTTTTAAGTTCTAATTCATATTGAAATAATTAACCAATGAGTTCAATAGGTGTATATTCTTTGAAATTATTACTTTCTCTAATAACAACCTTTTTAGAATTTCATTTATGTGTTAAAAATATATGTACTCTTTAAATAAGTATTTTATTATCCAAGTTTTCTTTTAAAGCAGTCCATCAATTTATCATGATTTTAAATTAATGTAATATATGATTTAATATTTATTCTTTACCCATTTTACAGTTTCGATATTATGCTATCAACATCCCATGTTTTGTTCTATTAGATTATATGTACCAAAGTGAGTGGATTTCAAAATCCTCTAAATGTCATGAGTAGTTTTATATCTAATAAATAACTAAAAACATTTATATTAATAACTTAAAATAAAATATTCATGACTTTATAATTCAAAACATACATGAAAGAATCATTACCAGTCAATGATTCAAGGTCATTTTTAGGTAAATTATATGTTTATAACATTATAGTCCAATTATAAATGCTTAGATATTTTGAGGAAGTTTCTATTCTTGATTTCCAATATATATAGTAATTTCCATCAAATAATTGTGGTCTAAGAGGAATTTTTGCACCATTAGAACTTTATCCTTTTATCTCAAACAGTCATTTCCCTTAGGCATTTAAGTCTATGAAGTGGTTAGAAAAAAAACATTCTATGTATACCTAGTCTAGCCAAAATTTAAAAAGGGGCCAATTATGATACCAACTATTGTCTCAGTTTGATAGATTGTCAAATAGTTCATATGGGGTGAATTTACTAGTTTATAAATTTTGTAAGGACTATATTGTATTTAAAAATATGAATATTGTAAAAAATAAAAATATATGCATAAGTAATTTTTATAGTAGTAAATATATAATTTATTCTACCTTTACTCTTCACTTCTATTTATCCCTAAGTGAAATGGATCCCACTAGAATACTGACCTTTTTTGGGGAGTCATAACACAATTACGACCTACCTTTTCTAGTAAAGGTGCAACCAGTACAACACCTGACTTTTAATGGGGAGTCACAACATGTTACGAAATAGTTTTTTCAAACATATGTCATAATGAAAATTTGTATCTTTATCACCATAGAAGAACATCCTAAATGTATATTTTAATATATTTTTAACCAACACATTCGTATTTTTGATTAGAAAAGCATAAACCAATACCTAATACATAGAAAAATTGATGAAGAAATTACAACACCACAAAAAAAGAATTTAATTGTTTTAAATTTTAGATTTTGAAGAAGATTTGATCACTTTAAGTGAAGAAGAGTACAACATGATTATGTCGAGTAAAAAGAATTATAGTAATAAAGATAACAATTTTAACAACATATCATGTCATGTAGCACACATGTTCCTCTCTATCTTGGTTCTATGTTTTTAATCTCTATTTATAGAGGTATATCCATCATCAAAAAACTCATTCACATTTATTAAAAATAATCTTCCCTTTAATCTTCCTAAAAATTGTATATATATTTCTAGAAAATATAAAAAATCATGAATTCTATGGTTGAAATAATAAAGTTTATATTTTTCAAAAAATTATCAAAGAATAATTTTGATTTTCAATAAATCATTTATTAAATTAATATCCACGTGTTTAGTCATTTGATATTGTAATTAAATATCAATATAAATAAATCCTTCATCATTATAAAAAAAATTAAAATTTTGAAATACACAAAAAGTGTATTTCTATAATTACACAAATTAAATAAACCAAATAATATGATATAATTAATAAATTTCCATTTCATGAAAAATTTAAAAATCCACATACGAGTGAATTAATAAGCCATATAATAATCAAAATCATGTAGGAATTGATCTATGAAAGAGTTAAATAATTTACCATAACTTTAGGATAATGGAATTAAAAAATCAACATAAGATTTGTTAATTCCTCACATAAGAGTACTTTATTTATGAGTACGTCATGTATGAGTACATAGTATAGTAGTTCAAAACCACCATCCATAAATATATAAAATTAAAATTCATAGCATGAATTATTAAATGAATTATTCATGCTGGAATTGTCCATATAAGAGTAAAATATTTTTTCATAAAATTTAAAAATATTTATAGAAAAATTTATAAACAGTCAAAACTGAATATTAATAATATGAATAAATAATAAACAATAAACAATAATTAATTTAGGAAATAAATAATGACTGATAACTAAATACATTAATCAATATTTTATTCTATAAGTAGTACAATATTAAATCAATAAAATATTTTGTTATTTTTCAAACTCATGTGAGAGGGAAAAATAAAATGCAGAATTACTAGTCATTAAAAAAGAATATGGATTAGGGATCCACTCCAATAGCTCCAAAAATTTTTGTAGGTATTGAAATATTAGCTAAGAAGTTTTTCAAACCTTGATATTGTTATATTTTATAAACATGTGTTTAGTAACATACCTGAGATATCTTAGGATGGCATTCTTAAACTGGTGCTTTTTTGTTTCCCTAGTAGAGGCAATTCTTGATAGTAAACTATTGTTTTAATTAAACGAACAGGCTAGTGTGACCTAAAGTTGGTTAGATGAATCAATTAATCACTTGTTTCTTGAGAAATCCTCTTCTATTGAAGTGAATTTTCTACAATATGCATGATATTTTAGTTTGGGAATTAAACTCATTGGGATATTTTTCTCCTGAGAAACTATGCATTGGCCTATTTCAACTACCTTATTTTATCCTCATACTAGTAATTTTTTTGATTGATGAAGAGGAACTAGACATCTTCAGGTTCTGGGCGGGTTGTGGATTCATCTACAACATTTTTCTTATCCTTAGAACTAGTTCATTTAGTATATGGTGACTAAATAATTGTAGGGATTCCAATAACTCTATCATATCACTCATATCATGTATATATTATTTTTTCTCACACTTCTTCATGAAAAATGTTTTCTATAGATTATTACACTCCAGTATTCCCACTATTATCAATATCCTAACCTATAACATTTTTGAGTTTTATATCGATAAAAATTATTTATTATAATCTCATGATAGGAATCAGAACCACATCCAAATTAGATAAGTATTGGGCCTCATCATCTTAAAAGTAGCATTTGTGAGGTAGGTCGTAATGATCTTTTGTTTTTTCTTTATTTGGGGATTGTTTGGGTTTACAACACCTACTGGGATCTTATTTCTCTTTTCAATTCTCCCATTGAGATGAATCTAGAAATTATTCATGGATTTTAATTCTGAGTGAATCTTTATTAACTTTAATTAAATATAGTCCACGTGGAGGGGGTTGGATCATGAATCATTAATAGAGGAAATTATAGGTGATTCTACCCCCAACCATGAGAATAAGGTGTATTATTTATTTTTTTACCTTTTTGTATAGTCGATGATACCAAGGTAATGTTGAATGAAAACATCCCCTATCTCTATGGTTTGGGGATTCCCCTATGTTTTTGCATCCAAATTTTTCCTCTACGGTGGTATTTTGGTGTGAACATGATATATAATGTATGGTTATGAGTCTTCTTATGAAACATCTATCACAGGTGAAATTGGTACCAACCTATCGAATATTTATCTATAGTTAAGAGTCATCTCAATAAATATATATAATTGGAGATGTATCCTGGTTGACAGCCTGAAGCTATTATAGGTTGGTACATGTTTCACCTTTCTGAAGATCTGGGGTAGTATCCTATCAATTAAACTCCCCCTTTGAGTGAATCACATTTATGTTCTAAGGATGCCCAGGGTTTTTTGGGTCGACCAAATATCATACCAAAATCTTATATTTGATTAGTTACTTGATTTAAGGACATTAAAAATGATTTATATGGATGACCCTGTTGATCAATGAGTTAGGTTAAACATGACAGCCCAAAATCACCCCACCCTTTAATGAATAAATAGGTATGGGTATCTTTGTTGTTTGGATGTAACATTGTGAGGATATTTTGGAATGAATATTGGATATACACAAAATTTTTTATGGAATTTGGGTTCCATGGTACTATAAGAGAAACCAGATAAACCTTACAATACCACTCCTATAATTCCTTGGGTTATTGACATATCCTTCATAGGGAAAGTGTTTGGATGTGATACTATGGAATGACTCCAATGGATTATAATGAAGGTGGACTATATGTCCCTCTTTTAAGATATCAATGATTATATACTAGGAGGTGGACATGTGCTAGAACATGAATTGTATTTTATCTCCTTATATCTCCTTCCACGTGACTATAGAATATTTATCACCTTTCTTAGATGGTTCTTCAAATTGTTTTGAATATAATTTTAACTTAATCACTACCTAATTGAGAAATATATAATTCTTCAAAACATTTTCAAAAAGGTCAAGGTTTACAAGATCTGGTAGGGAATGTGTAACCATTACCTCAATTTACCCATTGATTGAGATTATACGATGTTATTCTGTGGTGGGGTTCTTGGCATAACTGATATTGGTATTTTAATTACCTCAGAGATAATTGTGGCATATTAGGAACTATTGTGTCAAGTAGATTCACTATCATTGGATAACCTTTGTGGCACGTACCATGGGGCATACCTCCATGGTTTTTAGTTTCTTTGTCTTCATCATGAATATAACCTTTGTGTGAAATGGATATTTCATCACTAGGAGTTCTTTAATGGAGGGTTCCATGGGGATGAATTTCATTATTATCATCTTTGTTTTGATGGGGGGGACCTTTTTAGTAAGAATCCTATAGTATACCCTCAACATTTATAAATTCATGATTACCATCATGGGGAGGGAGAATGTATTAGAAACCATGGGAATGACATCCATGGATAAAGTTTTCATATTTTAAATTATAGGTTTGACTACAAATTTAGGATATTTTGTTACCACTATATATAGTACCATCATAGTTATTTATTAGATGGGTGCTATCACGGGGAGGACCATCACTTAAGTTTTCTTTTTTTCATAATTTATTCATAGTAAAAACCATGGGTAGGACCTTCAGAGTTATTAAATTTGGATTTTTCTGCAAGGGGAGGACCCCCTATAAACTTTATGTTGTGATAAGAGGGTCTTATTAATAATTATATTTATGGGAACACTTTTTATTGAAATTATTAATTGATTTCCATGGGTATAACCCCCATGGTTATTGAGTTTTTGGTTGTCTTCATGGAAAGATCCTATACTTCATTTAGTTATTCTATAATGAGGAATAATTTCATGATAAACACCCTAGGGATGACCTTCTGTTTTTTCAGTTTTTATTTTTTAATAATTTTAGGAACCCTTTTATTGATTGAGTGTTTTTTATAGGGAGTACATCAAAAATTAAGTCCACAAGAAGGACCTCCATGAATGTTTGATTTCACTTCACTATAGAAAAGATGTCCATGTTTAGTCTATGAATATTAATATGAGGAACCATTATAACTAGTACTTTGAGGGGAACCTCAAAAGTAATTTTTTTCCTTGACAACAAAAAGGATCTTCATATTTTTTGGATTTTTAGTGGCTACCACAGGGTGGAACTTTGTGTTTTAGATTTATATGGTTGTGGGGAGGGACTCTAAAATGATTACTATGAGGTGGATCACTAGAGTTTCTTGATTTGTGACTCTACAGAGGACCTCCAAAATAGTGATTTCATAAACATAGTGATAAAGGTTTGGTTGGAGGGACCATTAGGTCATTCCCTAATATTATACAGGTATTATTACTTAATGTGATCTGGAATTTCTCATAGAACATAGAAAGTATATAGTAATGGGTCTTAGGGATGTTATAAATATCATGGACATGGAACTACTCGAAAACTCTAGTGGTCAACTTCCCCTAGTGGTGTAACACCCCAATACCTTCCTTCAGGTATGATATGTCTTTTTTTATAGTTTCTTATCTTTTGGTGCATTGTGGGATTCTCATGAATAGAGATCCTTTATGGGGGGAAATGACCTAAATTTCATTGATGTATAATTGTTTTAATTAATGTATTCCAATTAGAAACGTGTCAATATATTTAGAGGGTGTTTCTTGGCACAAAAGATTCATAAGTTTGGTTAGAAGGTTTTCTATAAAAAATGAGTTGGGTAATTCTTATGTTATATATTCACATCATGAATGGGTTACATGATTTGAATACATTATAGGAAAGATTCTGCGAGTCTGTTGTAAGTGGTAAAAATTTATAAACTGGGAAACCATTAGACTCTGTGAAAATGTTGTTTGGGTTTTATTTTAATTTGAGGAGACACCTTTGTAATTGTATTTTTAATACATGATGGATTCATGTAGTGAACTCCTCAGATTTAGTAGTTTTAGGTAAACTACATATCTAAATCATGTTTCATTTTTTTGTAAAATAATTCCTATCAAACCCTATGGTGATTTTTGGGTGATTTTGGGTTATCTCTCTCCTTATATATTAAACTATTCAATGCTCTATTTCTGTGTTGGTTGGAACTCATATCCCTAATGAGTGGCCTTTCTTTTTTTCCCCTTTGGTTACAACAACAACTTTGGTCGTGTTTTTCTTTAATATTATTGATTAATTTGAGGTTTATATTTATCCTTTGTAGTTTATTATCATTCCTTATCTTTTGAATAATGATTTTTGGTTTTTTGGTCTTCATTGTCAAAGTAAAATCAGTTTCAATCATTCTTGAGGTATTTATAATACATAAATTTCTATATATTATTTTTGATACCTTTTGGTTGTTCATTAAAAGGGATTTTATTTAGTTAGAAATGGTTTTAATTAAAATTGGGAAAGGTTTGGAAATGGTTCGGAAAAAAATTAGCACACTGGGAACCTTTAGAGTATATAAAAATGGACATAGGTGGACCTTGTATGTGTGGAACCACAAGGGGTTACATTTTTTATAAATAAAAATGTGGTAGTACTTGATTACAATTGGAACCAACTTATGCCTCATTTCATATTATTTTATGTCTACAAGGTATTCCCATATTTTAAGACCCAAATTTGGGCTTTTTCTTTTATACCTGGATTATCAAAAGTTGGTTTACTTAATGGATATTTGCTCACAAGTTTAATTTACCATTTTTTATCCCTAAAATATCCAATTATTTGGCGAATATGGTATTGATATATGGGTGAAAATTAAATGTTTAAAAATGGTTTTATTTTTAAAAATTATTTTTAAACTAAATTCTATTTTAAATATAGAACATGTGCAGTCTTGGCATTAAAACTTGTATATAATCTTTGGTGGTATCCTTCTAGGTTTTGTGATCACATCATCCTTTTACTTTTGGGAAGTTATTGACCATTTTTTGTAGGAATTATAGAAGGAAAAGGGTATTATGTATCCTACAAGGTTATCTTTTCATTTATTTCTTTCATAGAAGGATGGTTTAGAGGTGATAGTTGGTCACATGGTGACTTGTTATTCTTGTCTTATATTACTTTTCTGGTTTACCCTTTTTGTATTTGGTTTTATAGATCTTTTTTATCTATTTACTCTAAATTTTACATTAGTTTTATGCCTTGTTTTGTTTATATTCAAGATTATTTCCTTTATATTTTTTATACCTCACCATGTGAAAGTAGGCATGGGTGAATGGTTTGGTTGAACTAATATGATTGATTAAAAATTAGTATCATAGGAATTATCAAACTTAATTTTGTTTACACAACCATATATTAGTCTTATGTCTTGTATAGACATGAGTTAGGACCTTCAGAATTCAATTAGTATGTGTGGGAAGGGGCCTAGCTAGATCACTTTTTTTTTAAAACATGAGTTACTAAGGGTGTTAAATAAAAATTTCTAGGTTTGTGACTTGGTCTTTGATGTAATTTGAATAAAATATATGGGAAGTTTATTTAAATGGACCTATTATTTTCTTGAGGCATCGTCCGTGTTTGGTGAATTCAAAATTTCTTAAAATTATTATTTTTAAACCACTGATATTGATACCTAATGTTAGTGTATGATTTTGGAATCTGCTAATGAATGATTGGTTTTTGTATTGTCATTGTTAGAAAATTCCTCTTATAATATATCTTCCAATTATAATTAAGGAAGTTATGATATAGGTTATGCTGGAAAATTTTCCAGTCGAACCTTCTTTGGTAGAAGTTTTAATCCTCACTATTCATACTCCAGGTCAAGAAGGTATCAATAACCTAGGATGAGTAGTAGAGAACGACACAAAATTTATAAATATGTATCCATAAACCTTATATGATTAAAAATAACCACAAGAATCTAGATAGTTTCTTGATAATATTGAGAGGATATTCTAATTTAGGAAGAGAAATGAGGACTCCAAGGTGGTTTTTTTCACAGTAGATAGTGGTAATCTATTTTGAAATCTATGTTACATGAAGATATTACCTTGGATTATTTCAAAAAAATATTAAATCAGTGGGTTTATACTGATATATTACACAGGGGAAGTACCTATAATATTTTAAACATATATTATGGAGAGCGTGCCATTATAGATTATTCCACTCATTTTTCTGAGTTGGTGTACTTGGAACTAGATCTAGTCACCAATGATTACCTAATGGATCAGAGGTTTTATTTAGTGTTGATGGATAATATTTGGTTGATGTTGATTCTCATGTTCCTTTTTTAATTTTTGAAATTTGTTGATAAGGAATCTTATGAAGGGGCTAACATAGCTTGAAAAATGGGTTTGGGAGGAGCTTTAGTTGGTATTTTCATTAGCCAGGGTGTATCCTCTAGCTAGAAAAGAAAGAATAAGGGTAACATTTTTTTAGGAACAATTTTTGGGGATATATCTAGAAAAAAGAAGGTTTTTCTCTATCAGTATGGGTGGTCTATTTATACCAAGCATAATTGTGCAGAGGGTCCCAATACTTGTCATCATTATGGACAAGCTATCCATATGAAACATTTTTGTGATGGGATGTCCCAAGGAAGTAAGGCTAGATCCACATTCCCTATGGGAATGTCGGTTTATAATGATGCATCCTAGGTTGGTGGGTCTTATCTTTAGGCTAAGTTTGGTGTTTCAGATTCTAACGAAGCTCAGAGAGAGGATGATACTAAACATATTTATGTGGATGAGTATTCACTATAGAAATATAAAGCAGGTCCAACCATAGTTAGAGGTAAGGTGTTTATTTCAACTTTATGGTTTTATATTTGATTGATACAGGTTCTATTCATTCTTTCATGTATTCAAATATTATAGAAATTATAGGTTTTTAGGATCATATATCCTTATTATTGGATCTTTCAATGCCTTTGATATGATGTCGGAACAAGGATTCAAGTTCTCATCAAGTCGAGTGATGATTGAGGACCATCTGGTGGAGTGGGAATTCTTAGTGCTCAATCTTGGAATCTTTTACTTTATTATCAACATGGATTAGATGATGATTTTTTGGGGAATAGATAGACTACTATTACTATCAAGTTGAATTGTTTTTCTGTCGATGGGGTAACTCATGTTTTTGAGGGTGAGTGGGACACTATAGTGGGAAGTGCAATGCATGTTTTTCCTTATGATGGGGTAATATCGGGAAAATCATCAGTGATGTTTCTTGATATATTTTACCCTTGTTTAGAAAGTCAACTACATATAGTGATTTGTGCATACCTCATAGTATTTCTGGATGATTTTTCTTGTTTACCTCCCTAGAGAGAGGTTGAGTTTACAATAGTCTGTCTACCTATTACAATTACCATTTCTATGAAGAATTTCCATATAGATCCCAATCAGTTTGTATATCTTAAGGTCTGGCTTGAGAATATCGAGGATAAGGAAATTATTCTTCCTAGAATGTCATCATGAGCTTTTCTTATCCTCTCTACTAAGAAGGTAACACTGTATTGACCATCTGAGGTTAAATTTGGTGACCATCAAGAATAAATATCCATTTCCTAGGATTGATGGTCTATTTAATCTTCTTAGAGGGGATATTCTATTTTCAAATATTTACATATAGTCAGGGTACCACCAGTAAAGATTCCCAGAAGTGGATTACCTAAGATAGTTTTTAGGATCATATATAGGAATTTTTAGTTTTTTGTAAATCTATTTGGACTAACTAACAGTCTTGTAGTGTTTATGGTATTGATGAACCAGATCTTTAATTTGTTGTTAGACTCTTTTTTTTGGTATTCGGGGTTAAAATTTTAGTTTACTCCAAGTATGTGAAGAAGCACATAGACCATTTGGATATGATTCTTAGATATTTTTGGGAACATCATCTGTATGGTAAACTTTAGAAATTTGATTTTTGGATACAAGAAGTTATGTTTTGGGGTATGTTACTTATAAGAGGGGGAGTCTCAGTGGATCCTGAAAAATTACAGGCAGTTATGTCCTGGGAGAGGACCATAAATTTGTTTGATTTCAAGATAGTCGTAGGTTTGGATTGTTGTTATGGGAGAATTCTTTAGTAATTCTCCAATATTTCATCTCTAATGATAGCTTTAACCTGTATGGGTGTAATGTTTGAGTGGAATTAAAAGTTTAAGAGATCTTATTAGTAACTGAATATGAGAGTGACTTCAACTCCAATTTTTATTCTTCCAGAAACAACTTTGTGTTATGATGTTTTCTGTGATAATTAAGGCTTGAGTTTGGGTGTGTATTAATATAGGGGAGACATGTGGTAGATTATGGTTCTCGATAGTTATTCTTTCATGAGAAAAAATACCCTACCTATGATCTTGAGTTGGTAGAGATTACGAATTTAGTCAAAATGTGGCATAAATACCACTTTGGGGTATGGTTTATGGTATATTCTGATCATAAAGTCCTGAACTAATTTTCACTTAGAGGGATCTAATATTATGATAGAGACACTAGGTGGAGTGTCTAAAAACATTTGATTTTGATATTTCTTATAATACTAGAAAAAGGAATGTGTTCGTTGATTCACTATGTAAAAAATTACCGACTCATGTAGTAAAATGATATATAGAAGAGTTTTCTTTGATGAGTTTTCTTACTAAGATGATATGAGGAATGGAAGAAGTTAGTGGTTGGGCTTGTATGGATTAAATGAAGGATGAATCATTATTGGATTATAGGATTTTCTTGTGAATAATTATTTGTGTGAGTGATAGAGCTTTAGTAAAATCCTTTATAGTGGGGAGACTATGGGTGAGTGATCTAGGGCTCCCAATAGAACTTCATGTTTTAAAAAAAAGTTTGTGGTTACTTTTACCCTAAATCAGGAGTTGATGGATAGTGAACACCATTCTTACAGGTTTGTACACCAAGGTACTACTAAGATGTAGCATGATTTGAGACATTGGTATTAGTTGTTGGGGATGAGGCTTTTTATTGCATATTTTGTATCATGGTGTCTTACATGTCAGAGTATTAAGGTGGAACACTAGATATCAAATGTTTTGTCTCATTCCTTGCCCATTCCAATATGTAAATGGGATGATATTTCCATGGATTTTATAATTGTTTTACAATGGAATCATAGTTTAAAGGATGTTATTTGGGTGATCATTGACCAACCCATAAAATTGGTTCATTTTGATCCTATTAAGGAGACGATATATTTGTAACATCTTTGGGACTTGTATGCCTAAGATATTTTTAGATTTCATGGGGTTAACTTTTCAATTGTTTTTAATAGGGGCATGAGGTTCACATATAGGTTTTATAAAGTTTTATAGGATGGGATGGGTTCCAAGTTTAAACTGAGCACAACATATGACCCATAGAAAGATGAGAAAATAAAGAGAGTTATCCACGTTCTTGAGGATATGATATGGGCTTGTGTTCTTGTTTTTGGAGGTTCTTGGGAAAATCATTTTCCTCTAGTCAATTTTTCCATTAGAAATATTTATATATCCTTTATCATAATGGAACCCTTCAAGGAATTATATGGGCTTCCATGTAGATATCCTTTGTGATAGTAAGAGTTTGGATAATGGTACTTATTTGTTCTGATTCTTATTCAGGAAATGAAGGAGAGGGTGAAGTTGATTTAGAAGAGATTGATAATGACACAAAGTCATCAGAAATATTATGAGGACCTTCATCGTCAGAAGCTAGAGTTTTAGGTTGGTAATTATGACATTCTTAGAGTTTCACCTTTCTTGGGACATCATCGGTTGGGTAAGTAGGGTAAGTTTGCAATGATTATTGACGGCCCCATTGATATTGTTTGATAATAGGGAAAGGTGGACTATTTTTTGGACTTGCCTTCTTGTTTGACATCCACACAGGATGTGTTTATAATTTCTCAAATGAGAAGGTATCTACTGGATCCTTCCCCTATAATTGAATGTGAGGAGTCAATTTTGATCTCTACATCACTATGGTTGATAAACCAGTTCAGATTATGGATCCCTGAGAGAAGTTATTTCATGGAAAAATAATTTATTTGGTCCATGTACTATGGCCGTGTGGATGGGATAGAAATGAGATGTAGGACAAGGAATTTTTGATGAGGAAATAATGGCCTCAACTTTTTACGAGTCCCAAATCATGAGGAATTTATGTGGATAGAAAGAGTTTATGGTTTGGATATCGTAACACCATATTACCGACCTTCAGTTATGATTTTTATTTTTTTATGGTTTCGCTTTTTGTTTTCTTGCATTGTGGTATTTTTAGGAATAGAGATCCTTTGATAGGGAAAATAACCTAAAGTTAGGAGATATATTTTTGTTCTAATTAATTTATTCTATGGATAAATATATAAATGGATTTAGATGGTGATCCTTAGTACTAGAGAACCTTGTGTTTTGGTTCAGAGTTTTTTTTTTGCAGAAAATTAGGATGAGTACTACCTGATGGACACATTCATGTTATGAATGGGTTACACAACATGAATATATTGTAGGTAATTTTTCATGAATGTTGTGCAAGAAATTAAATACTTTATAGGTCTAGAAACCATTACACTCCCTTAAAATAGAGATCATATTTTAATTTAATAGGAGTTGATGCCTTTTTAGTGTATTATTAATATATGAGGTTTCACTCCATGAAAGTGACTCACGATGTGAATTCCTCAGCTCTATCAGTTATAAACAAGATATAAACCTAAATGTTTTTTCATTCGGTGTGTGGGCTTTCCTCTCAAACCCTATGATGATTTTGGGATATTTTTTGTGATCTCCCTCTATTTGGATTGCTCTATTTAGCACTTGATACCTATTTAGATTGTACCACACATCCTAGGTAAGAGGTATTCTTAGTTTCTTCATTGACTTTGGTTGTGGTGGTAGCAATGGTTATGTTTTTTTCATATTCATGATAGATTGGTTTTTTCTATCAAAAGATTTCAGTTTATTATCATACCTTGTATTTCGAAGGTAGATCTGTGCTTTTTCAATCTTTGATGTCAATGGAAGATATATTTACATCATTATTGATGTAGGTGCATTTATGTAAGTGTCTATAATTCATGAATTTATATATGTTCTTGTTATTACCTTTGGGTTGTTCATTTAAATAGATTTTCCTTAGAAAAAAGGGGTTTTAATTAAATGTAATCCAGGTTTTGGAAATGGTTTTGAACAAACTTAGCACATTGGGAACCTTGGGAGCATATAAATATGGACGTACGTGGCCCTAGTGTGTGTGGAACCACTTGGGGTTACTTTTTTTATATTGAAGTACTATGGTAGGACTTGATATTGGTTGGAACCAACTAATTATGGGTTTTAGATTCTTATATGTCTAGTACATATTCCTATATATTAGAGACCAAATGGTGTTCTTTGTCTTTTATACCTAGTTTATCTCATGATCGTTTTTTCATGGATATTTTCTAACTTGTTTAATTTATATATTTTCCATTAATACATAGTATATTGATGAATTTGGTGAATATGGTATACCTTTATGGACAATAGAGGAAAATTTTAAAAATGGTTTTATTTATGAAAAAGCATTATAAAAAATATTTTTCTATAAATCTATAACTCATGAATTATTTATAATAGAGAATGTATATATTCTTTGATGGAATCCTACTGGGATCTTTTATCATACCTTAATTATTCCTTTGGGTAGTTTTCGACCTTGTTTTATAGGACTCAGAGAAAGGGAACGGAATCATGTAGAATTCCATGTTCTATTGTCATCTATTTCCTTCATAAATATATGTTTTGTAGGTGATGGTTGGTCACAAGGAGACTTGTTACTCTTGTATTTTCTTAATTTTATGGTTTAGATCGTTTGGATTGGGTTTTATGGATGTTTTTTTATATTTTTATTCCACATTTAACTCTAGATGTATGTCTTGTTTTTGTGATATTCATGATTTGTTTTCGTTATCTTTGTGGAACCTCACAATGTGATGGCTAGGTAAATAGGATGGTTTAGTTGACCCAGTTTGGTTCATTACAAGTTGAATCTCCTTCTAAGCATCTTATCTTGGATAAATAATGGTGGAATTTCTTATTTAGAATATTTTTTGTGGTTAAGGATCATAGGTCGATACAAATGATCAAATCTAATTCGAGGCATCTTAGGTGGTTCCTGGATAGTTGTATGAACAGGTGAAAGTCCTCCCCAACCTCCCTAAGATGAGGAATATAGATACTACCTTAATCTAGGGATAGGATCCTAACATAGTTGAATATAGTGAAATGGTCCACATCCACCATGTTTACTGGTCAATGAGGTGATGACTATTTATGTTGTTTCATCTCTTTAAGTCTTTCAATACCCATATCCAGAGTAGGGATAATTATATTATGGATATATTAAAACAATATTTCATTTACCACTTAGCATTCAAGGCATTTAGTGGGAGACATTTTTTATTTGGAATTTGGAGTTAAATAATTTGTATTAGTTGAAACATATATCTAGGGTTCCATTTTTTATAGTTAATCATAATCTTGGTTGATCAATTGTACTCTATAGCTGAGTGGAGAACTTAACATCTTTCAAAAAAAATAATTGAAAATTCCATTTGGATGTTTTTGGAAGAACTAAAATTTGAACCTATCAATGCAGTATCACAAATGGAAATTCATGGTCAATTGATCCCTTTCACAAGTAGAGGATTTCATGTTGAGTTTATCATTTTTTTCTTCTAATATCATCACATGGGGTCCAATTATTTCTCTCCCCTCAATTGATTTGAAATTGAATTTGTTCACTCGATAACTTTAAATGGTGATTATGGAACCTTTTTTATATGAGGGGATGATAGGTTTCCTCATCTCACTAGGTATATTATTTACTATTTCGTCACTCTATTATGGATTTAACAAATGTTCATAAAATCCATCCCAGTAATAATCTAGGTTACCCTTTTCATGAAATAGATCAATTAAAACTACGCATTTATGATAGACATCGTATGTATGATAAGTTCTCTATTATTTATTCTTGGTTAATTATGATATAGTTTAAATAAATATATCTAGAAAATATTGAATCTATTACCATCCAAGGAGGAAATTTTTTCATAGAGTTAGAATTAGAAACATGACAGGGGCTTCCTATGTATTCTTTTGAAGGTGATCAAAACTCATGAACTTCAGTTCCATTTAAAAATAAATGATATACCATTTTTACATGTTTGACAAGAACTATATTGGTCTATTTTAAGGACATGAAACCATGTCCAATGGTTTTTCATTTTATGTTCGTATTTTTGAGTGAAATTTTTCTTTATGATGTTTTGATTCCTTTTGTTTTGGAAATAAAATACTCTTTCTTAAATAACTTGATTAATATATTTTTATGTCCAAAGTATTAATATAGGATTGTTTAAAGCAAATATATACTTTTACCATACTATGAAATATTTATAATGTATTCTAAGACATAAAATAACATTATTTATTATGATTATCATATTGAGTATTAAACTGATAATAATCATATCCACCTTTATCAAATTGGATTGAAGGATTTGTTAAATTAAAAATTACAATATACTTCATAATCACACATGATATCAGAACCAATAAAAATGATATTCACAACAATGGCATTTATCATAATGAAATTCTGTAAGAAAATCCATCAGATTGACTAAAGTTTAAATTCTAAATATAGAAAAGAAATTTCTATTGTGTTGTAGTACCTTTTTACACTGTAATGTTGTATTACAAAACAACATCTGACATTTTGTTATGATATAGTAGATGAAGTTCCATGTTTCCAAGTCCTCACAACAAACTCATAGAAAGTATGACAGATGGAGGATCATAATGACCTTCGGATGTGTGATCTATAAATACCATTTCATTTGAAGAGTTTGAAGTGGTTGATTCCTTTTTCACTCTCAAATTTTATAAAGTCTAAAAAACTTGACCAGATTTCTCTTTGCATCTTATATTTCTTTAGAGAGATTCCTTCTTAAGGAAGCCTTATAATATTGTCTTCTTAAGAAATATTTTTGTAATTGCTTCGCATATTTTGATTATGTAAATACGATCGAGTTCTTAAGAGGATAGTAATATAGATATATCTCCAATTTTATTGATCTATGACTTGTGGGGATAGAAATATAGAGGATCCAATCACCGAATTGATCGAGGGATTATGGGGATAGAAAGACAGAATCTGATCCATCCGATCAAGGGATGCTAAGGATATGTAGAGAAAGAATTCTATTACTGTATCGAGGTCTCATTGGTATAGCGAGAGACACCAATAATTTTATCAATGGATTTCCTTAGTATGGGAAATACATAATTTCTTGTAATTATAAAATAAGGGACCTTTCTCTTAGGTTAGTGGATACCCTACTCTTTGGGTTAAAATAATTTTATTCATTTTTATTACATGTTTTATTTTAATTCTATTATTTCTGCATCATATAATGGAAAGCGATACTTTTAAACTTGTCTTTTTATTTTTATTTGGTTTTTAATAATAAATTTGATTATGATACAATTGCTTTAATTTGTGTTATTCTGTGAATACGATATTACCCTTATTATGATTCTATATGCATTAAGATAGAATCATTAATTTTCTATTACTTTGATATATCGTAACCATTGTGATTATAAATATTTTTGTATTTACTCGAATTGATTCGTTTTATACTATGAATAAGATTAAATTCAATTTAGGTTACCACTACTTACTGAATACGATTCTATACACTGTTATGATAGAATCAATTTCTCGCTATGACCTATAGACTTACATATCAAAATCTACTTGACTAATATATTCTAATTATTCAACCCAAGGTTCATGACCATTACCATTTAAATACATAAGACTTTTTGTAGATACGATTTTTTTATCCTTGTTAAACTAAGTATATTTTGAAATTAAAAAATAATGTTTCTAAACATACAATTCACCCCTCCAAAATTTATCCATAATAATATACATTACAATCCAATAATTGGTATCATAGTATGTTTCCATTGCTTAAATACTTTCTGATATTTTATCTTCATTACTATTTCATGTTTTCCAAAAAAAAAATCAACGTTTTTTTATAAATACCGACTACACTAATGTGTATTGAGGAATAGAATTTTTGAACTTTTTTAAAGATTATTAGACTCAATTTATGTAAAATATATAACCTCAATCCAAATAGACCACCTATTTTTGATAGAGTTGATTATGAGTATTGGGGAGATAAAATTAATATATTCGTTATAAATACTGGAGTTGATAATCTCATCATGTTAACTAGATATTAAATGATCCCTAACAAGGATGTTACTACTTTTATAAATCAGTAGAAGAAAGTGTCTCAATTGAATTATAGATTTAGAACAACTTTATTATGTTCTATGACCAGTAGAATTTATATTCATATTTCTTATTGTGAATATGCTAATAGTATTTGGATGAATTTAGAGAAAACACATTTTATAACTTCAAAGATTGTTGAAATAAGAAGATAAATTCTTAGAGTAGACTATCAAGTATTTGAATTCCTTTTTGGTGAACCTATTTCAAAGGTACAACAATGGTTTATGAAAATATTCAATAGTCAACAAAAAAATGGGAGATAAAGGATTGGAATATGAAATTCATTTTGAAAAGATAATTGATATCATGCCCAATGAATGGGAATCTAGGAGAAAATTTAATGATGAGTCAACAAAAATATAAAATCTCTCTCTTGATGATTTATTTAGAACCATTTTTCAATATGCGGTTAGGTTGAAAAGAGATGTAGAGAAAGTATGAAAAATATTGGTGGATTTTCTATTACTACTACTTAAAAACTGATAAAAGATTAGACTCCTGATAAATTTGTTAAGTCGGCAAAGAAAAATAAAGTAACTGTTTAATCTAATTCAAGTGATTTTGAACATTATGAGAATAAATTAAAAAATTATTCTTGAAAGATGAACAATATTTTTGGTAAAAATGAATTTCAATATCATTACAGGAAAAGGAAAAAACATTGGATTGAAAAGAAATATTCTGATGTTAATTTTTATGTGTAAAAAAGAGCTATAAATATTCGACTTGACTATCCCATGTTGAAAATAAAATATATGAAGGATAGATATTCTTATAGGAATTAGAATAAATTTTATATGCTAATAAGTAATAAAGTTATTAAATCTTCTAACATTTGGAATACCAATGCAGGTGATTATTTATAAAATTCATCAAATAATGAAATCTTGTATCATACGAATATTGGTATTATTGCAAGAATAGTTTTTGAAAATCAATGTGTTATGGAAAGTGTAAACATAGCCGAATCCTTGACTAGTATGCCTTTAAATGAAAATTATAAAGATGAGAATAATTTTATATCATTTGATGAAGAATCTTCCTCAGGTATTAATGATAATACTTTACTTTCTTAGGAAAAATTTTCTTGCTTCAAAAAACTTTTAAAAAATGAAAATTGTAATTTTTTGTAAAAAACTTTAGAAGAATAATGAAAAAAATGGAAAAAAATGATTTTAGAATTGATATTCTTACAAATGAAATATCTTATTTATCAAAAGATCTTGATAAATCCAATTCTGAAAATGATATTTTTTTAATTATTTATTAAACGTAATTTCTGAAAATGATTGTTTGAAAACTGGTTTTGAGAAAATCAATTCCAAAAACTAATACAGATGTGGATAAGAATTTGGTTATAAAATTAATGTCTGAAATTTCTTCACTAAAGAATCTTTCATCAAACATCAGTATTGTAAAGTAAGTTTTTGATAAAATGTATAAAAAATCCATCCATATGGTACTAGTACAGAAATGGGATATACTCATAGAAGAACTACTTTTATTAAAAATTTATTTGATTCTAAAAATGCCTCTTTTTATACTAAATATCAAATAGGAGTTCATTGGAAAAATAATTATTCTTTAAATAAATTTCAATCTATAGGTTTTCAAAAATCCTATTTTTCAAAATGAATGTGGATTCCAAAAAAAATATTTACAATCATTTCCAGACCCAAGAAGGTTTGGTTAGAAAAAACCTAATTTTATTAATTTCAGAAAAACCAAGATAGTATGAACAACAAAAACACTTGATACAAAGATACTAGGTGTTCTAGAAATATAAATGGACACAACAATTTCTTTGAAAATACAATCAAGTTGATAGGGGTAAAAGTAACTTTCAAAGATAATTCTCAAGAATAGATTATTGGTATTGGTAACATTATTATTCTTGGTAAAGAATTAATTTAAAATGTTTTATTTGTTAATGGTCTTAAGAAAAAAATTATATGTATAATTAAATAATTTTATTGTGGATAACTTGTAAATTTTAGCAATAATAAATGTTTATTACACAATTACAAGGACGGATTCATTCTTTCTACCCATCGGTAAGAGAATGTTTATACACTTAACTTAGAAGACCTTAGGAGCCAAGAAATAACTTTTATTAGTGCAATGTAAGATCATTCATGGTTATTTAATAGAAGGTCGGGACACTAGAACCTTAGAAAATTTTATTAACTGACTAATAAAACACTTTTTAATGATTTTCCAGATCTTAGATTTTATTCTTCAAAGGTCTTTGACCCTTGTAAATAATTCAAGAAACATAAGTCAAGATTTAAATATATTAGTGAAGTCTCAAAATCTAATTCCATAGGTGATGAGGGTTTTATTAATTATATTAAAGATTATATAAATTAATTTAAAAGGAATAATGTCTATACATTGGTTGAAAGAACTAAATAAACTTAGATAATTGGTGTAAAATGGGTTTTCAGAAATAAATGTGATGAAAATGGAATAATCATTAAAAATAATGAAAGACTTTTTGCTAAAGGTTATAATAAACCATAAGGAATATATTATGAAGAAATATTTGCACTGGTATTTAGATATTAATATATTTTTATTCTATTAGTCGTTGCAACATTCTTCATTTTCAAACATTTTCAAATTGATTTGAAGTGTGCTTTCCTTAATGGATATGAACAAGAGGAAGTTCTTATTGATCAAACACATGATTTTGAAGGTACAAAACATCTTGATTATGATTTTGAACATAACATAGCATTATATGGACTTAAAAAGACCCTAGATCCTGGTATGATAGATTAACAGTATTTCTGCTACAAAATAATAATGTTAAGGGAACCATGGATCCTAATATTTTCATAAAAAAAACTTAAGAAAAACATTATGATTTTTTAAATATATGTTGATGAAATTGTATTCAGATCTACTCAAAAGTCACTACTACAAAATTGGGTTTATCTAGTGCTAGGTATTTAACAGTGTTATCTAAAAACACTATTAAAGATCCCCTTCGTCAGTTCTAAAATAGCGCTATTAAAGGTGTATTTAACAACACTTTTTTTAGTACTCTTAAATATGGTCTTGAATAGTGCTAAAAAGGTGTTGTTAAAGACTCACATTTATCAATGCTATTTTACAAGCATTGATAAGGCCCACCCTATATCATCACTTTTAAAAAGCGCAGATAAATGTGGTCTTTTATCCACACTTATAAAAAACGTTGATAAGTGGGGGGTTATCAGTGCTGATAAAGGCCCCCCTTTATCAGTTCTTTTTTATTAGTTCTGATAAGGTTATACTTCAAAAAAAAAGATTTCATTAAAAATAATAAATTAACATATAAATGTATTTATATTACTATAGATATAATACATATTGTTTAAAATATGTTTTAGTTATGAAAAATTGGCATTTACACTTAATTTATTGGACATTTAGTGAACATGGATTATAAAATAATTGAAAAAATATTTTTTAATATTACTTTTTTTATTATTACCGAGTAATAGTCTTTTAATATCAATTTGAATATAAATAAAATAAAAAAAAACAATAAATGATATAAAATAAGTTAAAACTATTACTCGAACATCACAAAGCTATAAATTTTGATTCAAGTTTCCGTTTGGGCTTTAACACATATCAAATTGAAACTTGTGATGATATATATTCCCTTAATGACATAGGTTAACCACTATCACTTTTTTCAAAAACAAAAAAAATCCCAAAAGGCCTCCAAAACTATGATTTTATTTGAGTATCCCAATTTTTTAACATTCGATGGGTTTTAGGCCTCGTTTAAGGGATTTTTTTCATTTTTCAGTGGGGACTGAATTTATTCCTAGATATTACATTCATATTCATATTATGGATTTGAAATTTTGTCATTTTTTTCAATTTAATTTTATTTATAATTAAATATATTCATTTTTTCTTATATTTACATATAATAAATCATTTATACAAATACATATATCAATATATTTATATAACAATTAATATTCTAATATATTTAAATAACTACATATTATAAAAATGTATTTAAAACAATATCTACCAATTTTTTACACTATAAAAATATATTTATAATGTTTATATATACATATATGTGTGTATTAATAACTAGATATATATTTATATTATATTATGGTATATGTAAATGAATATAATATATAATATATTTAACTAAATATAAGTATATATATCACACACACATATATTTCATAAATGTATATAAAAATAATTATATAAATATATGAATAAAAAATATATATTTATATATAAAAATAAATAATAGGAATATCATTAAACATACAAAAATAAAGCATGGTGTAGTGGTAAAGGTGTTCCATCTTTGAAGGAGGGGTGTGGGGTTTGAATCTAGGTAGGCACACATGAAGTTGGAAATTCCCAAAGCACTGATAAAAGGGGTGGTTGGGTGAAAAGACATGATAAAGGTGGGGTTACTATTAAAGGTGTCATGGAAGTAATTATAAGGGGGTTAAAGCTCCTAGACATCTGAAAAAAATATAATTTTACCCCCTTTAATAGCACTTTTTTGGCACTGATAAATGTTTCGGGGTTTTAACCATGCTCTAATTGTCAGTGCTTTTTTAGAACTGATAAAGGTCTATTCTATCACTGTTAAAGACATTTTTTTGTAATGAATCTTTAACAGATTCCTTTATAGATCTTATGACATTTAAGTTTTAAATGAGTATGTTGGATGATTTATCATTTTTTCTTGGTTTTCAAATTTCCAAAAAACCATAAGGTACTAATATATCTCAACATAACTATATCAAATACCATCATAAAAAGTTTAGATATGATAATACTAAAAGTATTAATACTCCCATCTGTATCTCCAATACACTTGATCTTGATAAAGCTATAAAACTAGTTGATTACACAATTTTTAAAGGTATGATATGAATTTTACCATTCTTAATAGGTTGTCGACATGACATAATGTTTTTTGTATGCTTATGTGCAAGATATCGAGCAGATCCATATGAATCCTATCTAAAAAATTTCAAAGAAATTTTTTAGAATATATTTTCTAAATGATTTTTCTATACCCATTTATTTGGACTCATGAATTGTATCAATTTTTTGAAATCAAGTTTGTTTCAAATCTGATTTGAAAATTTTCCATATTCATGTTTTCTTTTCAAAATTTTCATATTATATTTTTTATTAAAACTGTTATAATATGTTATTTTATAAAACCAAAAAGAATAAATTATAATAACGGTGATTTCACTCTGAATGGTATTATTATATTTTTTCATGTTTGGTACACTATTCCATTATGTTCAATTCTTATCTTTATTGTTGTTATTTATTTCTAACAATCGTATTCATTCAATACGATAAATTTTTTTAAAAGAAATAGTTCATTTTATTATTTTCTTCTTCATTGTATATTCACAATTGTTATATAAAATGGTTTTAATATTAACTATTCAATTTGAACAACCACTCCTCATCGCCTATATAAAGGGGACCCCCCCCCCACCTGTATCCCACATCATTTATCTCAAATAAGTTTCCAAAAGTGATACAGCGTTTATGTCTACCAACCTGAAAGGTTCTTCATGTCTAAATCTTAAATATCAATCCTCAATATGAGGGCACCATCTATGGATTACCTCACATGGTTTTTTTCTTGTCATTGTCAGTACAGAAATATTTTTTGAAAAATTATGATTCATTTTTGAAAATGATTATTGATTTTCAATGATGGTAGTTATTATGTGTTGAACAAAAAAATCCAGATTAGGATTTTTTTTACATGGACCTGTTTATATATTTTTATGCATATGTAAAATTATTTGAAAAAATAGAAAATTAATTTTTTCTTTATGAATCAATGATAAAAGGTAGAAGATGTCATATAGTATAGCTGCAGGCTTCCTAGGTATTTTTAAAGAAGGAGATTCTTTTTGTCCAACACATAAACTGCCTAATTCTTAGGTTACATTTATGAAAGAAATATCGAAAAAAATTATATAGAAATTGACTCAACTTATGAACCAAGAAAGGTTACCCATATCATTTTGGATCATTGAGTTATATCCATGTGGATGCAAGGGATTCTAATTCTGATAAAAGGAGAGAGAGATACTCTGAAAGTATCAGATATCTTTAATTTTCATTATCTGGTTAAAATGAGGAAGAACAATTTCGCTGGTTTTTTCTTTTGACAAACAAAAATATCAGGTCCCATTCAATCATGTCTCAAATTATAATGTTTCCTACTTTGATAAGAAATATGATTAAAGAAGTTATGAAACATTTCAATAAAGTAAAAAAATACAAGGTCATTGGAGAAAAGATGATATTTATTAGGGACGATGCAATGAAACATATGAATTATATATTTGATACTAAATCAAATATTTTTGTAAGGAATACTCAGACCACTGCATTGGAAGCAAAAAAATCTTCAAAATGAAAGAATGTTGAAAAAATTAAGTCAAATATAATGTAAGAAAATATTCCTCAAAAAGAAATGAAACAAAATATGGTATCAGATGAGTTATCCCTATAGTGGTAAAAGAAAATGGAAGAAAGTATAGATGGAGATCATCATTTAAGACTCAACACTACTTAATATATAGTTTTAAAAATTCCTAGTGCTGAAACCTAAGAAATAGAAGTAATGGAAAATAATGAAAATAAAATTTATCAAAATCACTAATTTGTGAAATGTTATGGAAAAATGTTGAACAAAATTTTAAAAATGTAATATTACCTCCAGATTCTAGATTTCCTTTTTGAGAAATGGTTTTTTTTCATGTTGATCACCCATTCATCAAATATAAATGAAAAGATGTTGTTGAGGATAATGATTTGGTTCCCACTAGTAAAGGTGATTTCAGATCAACAGAACAACTATATAATGAGTTTAAAAAATAAATCGAGTATGGTGCTATAGAAATTGAAATTCAAGAAAAATAATGTGAAGGTGTTGAAGAAGGAATATTGTATAATGAAGTAAAATAGTGTGAACAAGAAAAATAATAAGAAGAATTAGTCGAAGGGGAACAAAATAAAAAAGTGGATAATGAAGACCTCCCTTACTATAAGCTTTCTGTAATGACTTCACAAGATTCTTAAAAATAATTGTCTTACTTGGGAAATAGAAAATATATATATGTAAGTGTAGAGAAACAAAATTACCCATCCATTCAATAATATCAATCTTCTTTTAAGAAGGACGAACAAAATCCAAACTGAAGAGCAGAAGGTAATAAAGTAATTAATTTTGAATCTATTGATATTTATGATGTAAAGTGGGTTAAAAAATTTAGACATTAGTATCAAAGAATGAAAAAGGGAAAACAATTTTAGAAGAAATAAAAACTAGTCGTATCATTCTTCTTGAGGATCAAGATGAAAATAAATCAGATTCAACCATAAATTCCTCTTCTTAAATAGTATATTTTATTATTTAGACATTTAAAATTCATAAAGGATTATTTTTTCAAAATATTGAGTCTCAGTGTCAGATTCTTTTGGATTGTCTTACTCAAAAATCAGATTCAACAAACATGTTGATAGAGAAATTGATTGAACTATAAAATGAGTTCAAAGGCCTTAAATATTTTTATTAAATTCATAGAAAATCGTATATTCAAATGACTAAGTGGAATCTAAAATTCAATGATGATCTCAAGAATTATCATGATAATTTTGAAGAGATAAGTAAGTACTTGAAATAATTAAAAAAATACACTAGTTAATGATGGATGTGATAGAAAGAGTAAACTAGGTTTAGTATTTCAAATATCAAACTGAAAAACGTACTATGACTATAAATGAGCTGAGTGGAAATATAAGGTATTTCGAAGATCATATAAGAAGAATAAAAAATCATAATGAGGAATCTAGTAACCTGAACAATGTGTTTTCTCAAATACATCAGAACCAAGAAGAAAATATTTTAGATTTAAGATATAAAGCTTCATCTCACAAAAAATTGGCCATAACTAGATAATATTATAATGAGTGAAGAAGATAAGAATAAGTTTAATAAATTGAAGATATTCATTAAATATTTAATTTCCAGAGAATGATTAATTTTTTCACATTGAACCATTGTAGTAATTCCTTTTTGAAAATTGTTTGAACGGATGAAGTAAATTAACTATTACTCCAATTCAAACGGATGAGGACAATGACGGTGAAGATAAATCTTGACGGCGATCCGGTTGATAAGGATAAGTCAGAAACCATGTGGTGTTTGTTTTGAGGTAGGTCGTGGCTCGAGGTGGTGCAGAAATCGAGAGTACTCGTGCTTCGAGGCCGTCAGTTCGAGGCTCAAGGTGCACAGTTGATTTGTTTTTTATGGTTTGAATTTTGAAATTTAGATGTGGTATATTTTGAATGTGTGATGATTTGGATATTTTTACGGTTACCACTTTCTAAAAATTGGCTTTTATAAAATACCAAAAAAAGTTTGCTGGCCAAAAAAACTCCAATTCAAATACGATTGTATGAATTTTTTCCCAATTATGATTGGTTTAATATTCCTTCATAATTTTTCTGAAAGATTAGATAGTTTATTCTTTCACATATTGGTTCCTCTAACACCATTCTGGCATCACATGACTATTCCCCATTCCTTTTTCAAAATCAAAAAGGGGGATAATTATATAAAAATAGGTAGATTCATTTATTATGGGGGAGTGAAATATATTTAAAGAACAAAATAAAATCCTTAGGGGGATATCTCATACTAATTGGGAGTTTTTCGTACTCAAAATTTTATTCAAATGAATTATAAACATATGGGAAGATAAGTATTACAATCTAAATTCTGAATATGATGTGCCTAAAATATAATAGACTTACGATTTTCAAATTTATTTATCATTTATGTCTTATGGTTTGTGCTTCCAAAAAACGGGGATATTATTGATTCAAAAGTTTCTTTATGACTTTTTCATTCCTTTTTTTGGAAATAATAAACACATTATTAGATAAGTTAACTACTAAATTTTTAATTATAAATAATTTCTATAGAATATTTTTGAAGAAAGCATATACATTTACCAAACTTTGAAA
This sequence comes from Viscum album, assembly GCA_963277665.1. Classification (NCBI taxonomy): domain Eukaryota; kingdom Viridiplantae; phylum Streptophyta; class Magnoliopsida; order Santalales; family Viscaceae; genus Viscum; species Viscum album. The sequence goes on from OY728157.1 coordinate 1,785,024,651, forward strand.
TATTATTAAAGTATTCAAATATTTAAACAATTTATTCATTTTTATTTTCATATTTAGTATGAAACCGATAATAATCAGATCCACCTTTATAAAAAAAGTTTAAAAAAATTATGTTTGTAATGATAATAGCCTTCATAATCATACTTCATAACAGAACTGATAAAAATCGGATTCACACCAACAAAATTTATTATAATTACATTCTATAAGAAAATCGACCATATTGACTAAATTTTAAAATCTAAATATAGAAAACTATTTTATATTGTATTGGAATACATTTTTAGACCATAATGGTGTTTTAAAAAATGACATTAGATATTCTATGATGATAGAGTTTTTAAATTTCTAGGTGACCAAGTCCTCACAAAAAAACATAGAGAAAATATGACTGTTTGAGGATCAAGATTACCATTGGAAGGGTTGCCTATAAATACGATGTCATTTGATGAGTTTGGAGTGGATGACTCCATTTTCTCTCTCAAAATTTCAAAAGTCTAAAAAGTGTCAAAATCATATTATTAGCCTCTTGTATTGCTTTAGAGAGATTCCTTCTTATGGAAACTTTATCATGTTGTCTCTTTATGAAATTGTTTTATTATTACTTTGTACATTCTGATTGTGTGAATATTATCGAGGGATTATATGGTTAGGAAGATAGATATACCAATCATTGAATTGATCAAGAACTTATGGGGATATCATGATAGAGAATCTGAGCACCATATTGATCAAGTGCTTGTGGGGATAGCAAGATAGAATTTCATCCATCATATCAAGGGCTACTAAGGATAGGTGGATAGAGAATCTGATCATTGTGTAGAGGACTCAATGGGATAGTGAGAGAGCCTGATCATCGTTTTGAGGGATTTCTCTCATAATGGAATGAAATAATTTATTTTAAATATAAAACTAGGGACCTTTATCCTAGGTTACTAAAATTCATACTCTTTGGGTTAAAATAACATTATTCGTTTCTATTAATTTTTTTATTACATGTCTTTTATTTCTGATGCGTATAATATAAAGAGATACTTTTATATTCATCTTTTTGTTTGTATTTTTTTATCATAATAACATTGATTATGATAAAATTGTTTTAATATGTATTATTATATGAATACAATATTACCATAGTAATGAGTCTATAGGCTTTAAGATAGAATCATTACTTTTATATTACTATGATATATCGCAACCATTGTGATTATGATTATTTTTGTGTTTACTTTGATTAATTTTTTTCTACTATGAATACGATTAAACATGGATTATGTTACCACTTCTTACTAAATATGATTCTATATGCTATTAATATAGAATCAATTTCTCATTTTTATATATGGACATACATATCAAAATCTACTTGATTATGATATTCTTATTATTAGAACCAAGGGCTAAGTCAGATTACCATTTAAATACTTAAGATATTTTTTGAATAAATTTTTTTAACCTTGTTAAACTAATAATATTTTAAGGTTAAAAAAAAAGTTTTAAGACATATAATTCATCCACTATTGTATTTATCCATCTTAATATACATTATGATCTAACAATTGGTATCATAGAGGTTTCCACTGCTTAAATACTTTATGATATTTAATATTAATTATTATTTCATGTTTTCTTTAAAAAAAATTATAAATATTTTTTTATAATTACCTATTAACTAACATGTATTGAGGAATATAATTTTTTTATTTATTTTAAAGATTTCAGGAAGTAATATCGGTTCAATAGATAACCTTAATCTAAATAGACCACCCTATTTTTGATGGAGTCAATTATGATTATTGGAGAGATATAATTAATAAATTCATTATAAATACTAGATTTGACAATTTAATCATGTTAACTAGATATTACAAGATCCTTGACAATGAGGTGACTACTTTTACAAATCATTAGAAGAAAGAGTATTATTTGAATTAAAGTTTGAGAAACACTTTCTCTTATTCTAGGAATAGAATCGATTATAGTAAGATTTCTTCTTTTGAAGCTACTAATAGTATTTAGATGAAGTTAGAGATTACTCATTTTGCAACTTCAATGTTTTTTAAAACCAGAAGAAAAATTCTTAGAGTAGACTAGCAAGAATTTGAATTCCCTTTTGGTGAACTTGTTGTAATGGTACAGCAATGGTTTATAAAAATAGTTAATAGTCTACAATCTATGGGATATAAAGTATTAGAAGATGAAATCCTTGTCGAAAAGATAATTGATATCATGCCCAATGAATGGGAGTATAGGATAATTTTTGTTTATGAGTCAAGGGAAATAAAAAATCTCACACTTAATGATTTATATGGAACCATTTTTCAATATGAGTGTAGGTTGAAAAGAGATGCAAAAAAAAGTAAAGAAAAATAATGGTGGTGTTACCTTTATTACTACTTCAATCCTGATAAAATCATATACTCCTGATAAAGTGGTTAATTCAACAAAGAAAAAGATTTTTCCTATTCAATCTGATTCATGTGATTCGGCGCATTTTGAGAATCAATTAGAAAATATTTCTCAAAGGATAAAAAAGATATTTTCTAAAAATGGATTTCAATATCTTTATAAGAAAATTAACAAATACATGAACAAAAAAGAAAAATTTTAAGTTAATTTTTATGAGTGAAAAGGAGTTGTACATATTCGACTTGACTATACCAAGTTGAAAAAAAATACAGGAAAGATATAAATTCTAATAGGAATTAGAAGAAATATTATAATTCAAAATGTAATAAATTTTATACAGGTACAAACACATGGAGTTCCATTAGAGGTTATTCTTCCTAAAATTCCTCAGATAATGAATTTCTAGATCAGTGAAATATTGTTCTTCTTTCTTAAATTCTAATTACAAATCAATGTTTTATAGAAAAAGTATACACAACCAATTCCTTGAATAATATCTCTTTAAATGAAAATTATCTTACTGATAATAATTCTATATCATCGGATGAATAAACCTTCTTAGCTAGTGATGATAATATTTTACGTTATTATGAATAATTTTCTCACATTTCAAAACTATTAAAAAATAAAAAATTTAATGTTTTTAAAAAACATGATAAGGTTAATTAAAAACATGAAAAATATGATTCAAGAATCGATATGTTAAAAAATGAAATGTCTAATTTATCAAAATATCTTAAAAAATCCAATTCTCAGAAAGATATTATTTTTAAATATTTACAATAAGTAATTTCAGAAAAGGACAGTTTGAAAACGAGTTTTGGGAAAATCAATTCCAAAACTAATAAAGATGTGGATAAGAATATTTTTTGTAAAATAAAAGTATGAAATTTATTCACTAATGATACATTTATCAAAAATTACTATTTTAAAGGAAGGTTTTTATAAAATGTATAAACAAAACTATCATCATGGTACTAGTTCATGAATGGGATATACTCATATAAAAGTTTTTTTTAGTAAAAATTTCATTATTCATGAAATTTCCCCCTTTTGTACTAAATTTAAATGCAGAGGTCCTTGGGAATAGAATTAATCTTTCAATAAAGTTAAATTCTTAGGTTTCTACAAATCAATATTTTCAAAACAAATGTGGATTCCAAAAAATTTATTTACTAACATTTCCGAACCCAAGAATGTTTGGGTGACAGAAACTAAATATTTTTATTTTCAAGAAATCAAAGGTCGTACCAAAAATAATAATACTTAATACATGGAGAGATTTTGTTTCGTACATATAACTTAAGATAAATATTTAATTGAAAATATTATCAATATTAAAGGAGGAAAAGTAACATTCAAAGATAATTCTCAAGGAGATATTATCGGTATTTGTAACATTTTTCTTCTTGGTAAAGCTTTAATTTCAAATATATTTTTTGTTAAAGGCCATAAGAATAACCTTATAATCATAAGTTAATTATGTGATTAATTTTTCCTTGTAAATATTAGGAATTATAAAAGTGTATTACCCAATTTAAAGTATGAAATCATTCTTTCTATCCATATGGATGATAATATTCCTACACTTAACTTAGATGACCTTAGGAGCCCAGACTTGCCTTTCCTTAGTGCAATGGAAGATCACTTTTGGTTATGGAATCGAGGTTTAGGAAACTATAACTATATAAACATATGTAATATGACTAACAAAATAATTTTTAAGGATTTACCTTATATTAGATTTGATTCTTCAAACGTCTATGGCCCTTCCTAATACAAAAAGAAACATAAGGAAAGCTTTAAATCTATTAGTGAAGTGTCAACTTTTGATGATTTATAATCAGTGCCCATGGATTTATTTAGTCCCACACAATTTGGGAGTATTGTGGGAAAGTACTATGTATTTTTTTTAGTTGATGATAACACTAGATATACATGGGATTATTTTTCTAAAAATAAATCTCAAGACTTTTGTTATTTTAAAACTTTTTAAAAAAAATTAAAAATAAAAAAACCTTCCCTTGATAACTATTCATATTAATCGTAGTGGATAATTTTTAAATTATTATTTTGATACTTTTTTTGTAAAAAAAGGCATTACACATAACTTTTATTCATATATAAATCCTAAAAAAATTATTTTGTTGAAAGAATAAATAGTATTCTTCAAGAAATAACAATAACCATGTTGACTGAATACTCAATAGCTAATCAATTTTTGGTTTAGGTGGCTAGTACTTCTTGTTATATAATAAATCATGTTTTTATTAAACCCTTTATTAATAAAACTTTTAATGAATTGTGGACAACATAAAAACCTAATGTTTCATACTTCATAGTATTTAGATACAATGTATACATCTTTAATATGAATGATAACTTATAAAAATTCGGATTCAAATCTGACGAAGGTGTATTTTTAGGTTATTCCACTATTTCTAAGGCATATAGTATTTTAAATAAAAATTATTTTAATGTTGAGGAAATAGTACATGTAAAATTTTATGAAACTAACACCTTTGTTTTTAAACAAACCCAACCAACATCCTTGGATGTATTTTACAAAATTCATCATTAACCTTTGCTAGAAGATTTTTTTAATTAAGAAAATACTCAAGAAGTTGTTTCTGAAGTATTTACTCAATAATACAGGATACCTTATGTTGATCAGAATACTTTAAAAAACCAATGTTTTTTGTTTTTTTAGAGTCATCTTAGTGATAGTATCAGTGGTGATGTCAATCAACTAGTTAGGACTAGATAGTCTTTGTTGAATGAAGTAGAATATCTTGTGTTTCTTTCCCAATTTGAACCTAAAAAATCTGACGATGATTTAGGTTATGATGAGTGTATTAAGGCTATACTATATGAAATAAATGAATTTGAATGAAATAATTTATATACCTTGGTTGAAATATATAAAGTAACGTCTATAATTTTAGTAAAATGGGTTTTCAAAAATAAATTTGATAAAAATGGAATAATCAATAGAAATAAATAAAGACCTGTTCAAAAAGGTTATAATAAACAAAAGGTAATATATTATGAAGAAACATATACACTGGTAGTAAGACTTGAATATATTTGTTTTCAATTAGCCCTTGTAGCATTCTTCATTTTCAAAAAATTTCAAAGGGATTGTGAAGTGTGCTTTCTTTAATACACAATTACAGGAGGAAGTTTTTATTAAACAAACCCATGGTTTTGAAGATAAAAAACATCCAGATTATGTTTTTAAACTTACCATGGAATTATATGAACTTAAACAATCCCTAAAGCCTAGTAGGATAGATTAACATGATTTTTGTTACAAAACAATAATGTAAAGGTATCTGTGGATCCTACTATTTTAATAAAGAACGTTATCAAAAACATTTTTATTGTTCAAATCTATGTTGATGCCATTATATTCAGATCAACTCAAAAATAATTTACAGATTCCTTTGAATATTTTATGGAATCTATGTTTTAAATGAGTATTATAGGTGAGTTAGCATTTTTCCATGGTTTTCAAATTTGCCAAAAACCAAAAGGTACATATATATCCCAACATAAGTATATCAAAGATCATATTAAAATGTTTGTATATAATAATAACAAAATTACAAGTATTCCCATTGGTACATCAAATACACTTGATCTTGATGAATTTGGATAACCAGTTGATCAAAAAAATTAAAGGTATGATAAGAATTTTACTATATATAACATCTAGTCGACCAAACATAATGTTTCTGGTATTATTATGTAAATGATAAAAGAAAATCCAAATGAATCCCATAAGAAAATTAAATTAATTTTTTTAAATAAAGTTGTTAAATGATTTTTGCAGACCCATTTTTTTAGACTCATTAATTGTAAAAATTTGACAAACCTGATTTTTCTTCAAAATGGATTTGAAAATTTTCTATATGCAGATTTTATTTTCAGTTTTTTTGTACTCAGTTTTTTATTAAAACTATTATAAACTGTTATTTTATAAAATGAGAAAGAAAGATTTATAATATCGATGATTCTAATCTGAAAGGTATTCTTCTATTATTTCATGTTGTTACACAATTCCATTATATTCAATTATTGTCTTGATTATTGTAATTTGTTTCTAAAAATCGTATTCACTCAATATGATAAAAATTTAAAAAAACTCAAGAGTTCATTTTATTATTTTATTCTTCACCAGATATTAAAAACATTTAGATCAAAAGTCTTTAATCTTAACCATTGAATTTGAACTATCACACTCCATCCCCTATATAAAGGGAAACCCCCATAAAATCCCAAATCAGTTATCTCAACTATTTTTCATTCAAGTGATGCAGTGTTTATGTCTTCGGGTCTGAAATGTTCTTCATGTCTGAATCTTCAGTATCAATCCCCAATATGATGGCACCAACTAAGGATTACAACAAATTATTTTTTTCTAGTAAAGGTTAGTAGAGAAATATTTCAATGATAATTATGATTCATCACTAAGACGGGTTATTGATTTTCAAGGTTGGTAGTTGTTATGTGTTGAACAAAAAAATCTATATTATGATTTGTTTTACCTGGACGTAGTTATAGATTTTTATGCCTCTAAAAAATTCTTTAAAGAAAATGGAAAAGAAATTTTTTCTTTCTGAATAAATTATTAATGGTGTGAGATGACATATAGGGAATCTAAAGGCTCCCTATGTATTACAGAATAAGGAGATTCCTTTTTTCCATAACATAAACTACCTAATCCCAAGTATACGTTTAACAAAGAAATATCTGAAAAATTCTTGTTTAAAAATTCCACAAAATATGAACAAAGAAAGGTTAACCATCTCATTACATATCATAGATTTATATGACTTTGGATGAAATAGTTTCTAACTTTAATAAAAGTATATAGAGACACTATGAATGTATCTGATATCTTTATTTTGGATTACCTGTTTAACATGAGGAAGATCAATTTAACTAGTTTTTCTCTTTTAAAAATCAAAAATATCAAATCTAATTCATTAAAGTCTCAGATTATACTGTTTCCATATTTGATAAGAAATATTATTGAGGAAAGTATGAGACATTTCAACATAGTAAACAAATCCAACGTTTTTATAGAAAATATGTCATTTATTAGTGATGATACAATGAAACATATGAAGTATTTATTTGATACTAAATCAAATATGTTTGTAAAGAATACTCAAACCACTTTATTAGAAGAATAATGATCTCCAAAATCAAAGAAAACTGAGAATATTGAGAAAAATATAAAGAAAGAATCTCTTCCTCCAAATGAAAATAAAAAAATAAAATCTTTGATGAAGTATCCACAAATAGGATAATTAAAATGGAAGAAATTAAATATAGAGATCCTTGGTTTAAAGAAAACCTTACTGAAAATTTAGCTATAAAAATTATTGGTTTTCAAACCCTATAAATAGAATAAAAGTATACTAAGGAAAAGAAAAGGTTATTATGAGAACAAATTTGTGAAAATTTATTTAAAAATATTTAACAGACTTATTCAAATTTTATATTACTTCCTAATTTTGGTTTTTATTTTCAGGAAACAGAAGTCATGCATGTATATCCTCTTTCTAATAAATACAAAATAAAAGATTTTTTGTGGTTAAATATTTGTTTCCCATGGGTAAATGTGATTTAATATCAATAGTAAAACTATATGATGAGTTTCAAAAAGAAATAGAAGAAGGTGCTATAGAAATTGATATTCTAGAAAATGAAATTGAGGATGTTTGAGAAGACAATTTTTACAATGAAATTGAATATTATTAAGAAGAAGAACAACAACAAAAACAAAAATTAGAAGAGGAAAAAAATTAAAAAATTGATAATGATGACCTCCCTTCAAATACACTTTCTTTATTCACTTCATAAAATTATCCAAAATAATTATCTTCCATGGGAAATCAAAAAGAGAAATCATTAAGTCTATAGAAACAAAAGTCCCCATCCATTCAAGAAGCTCAATCTTCTTTGAAGAAGGATGAAAAAAATATATAACAAAGAGAAAAATGAAGTAAACGTATTGATGTTGATGTTATTGATATTTTTTATGGAAATTATATTGAATAAAAAAATTGAGAAATTGGTGTTAAAGAAAGACAAAGGGAAAAATATTCAAGAAGAAATCGAAACAAGTCACATCATTCTTCCTAGGGATCAATAATAAAATCAATCAGATTCAGCCCTAACAACCTATTTAGAAATAGTAGATTTTATTTTCCATTATTTTAATTGGATTAAAGGGAAAATTCACTATTTTCAAAATCTAGAGTCTCGGTGTCAGATGGTTTAGGATTTTCTCAATCAAAAATCAGATTCAACAAACATGATGATAGAGAAATTGAATAAACTAGAATCTATGTTCAAATACCATTATGGTTTTTATTAGATTCATAGAAAATCATATAGTCAAATGACTAAGTGGTATCAATAAATCAATAATGATCTCAATCATTTTGATGAAATTTTTTGAAGAGATGTGGAAGGAATTGAAATAATTATTAAATAATTTCTCCATGTTAACAAAGGATGTGATCGAAAATGTAAGTTTCATTCAGTCTTTAGAAGATCAAAAAAATCATACTAAGTCTATAAATGAGTTGAGTGGAAAGATGAGGTATTTTGAGGATCATATAAGAAGACTAAAAAATCATAATGATAAATTCATTAACCGAAACAATTAGTTTTATTAAAGACTTCATAACTAATAATAAATGATTCAAATGCAAGATAAGAAACATCGAACCCAAGAATAAAGGTTATAGAATCTTGAAATGGAAAATTGGACTCAGTAAGTGTTTATTAAAAATCTGGAAGAAGAAGGAATGAGTTTAAGAAATTGAAGATAAACATGAAATATTTAATTCCAAAGAAAGATTAAATTATTCACTTTGAACACTTCTTGTAATTTCTATTTGAGAACTTTTTGAACTAATGAAATAAATTAATTATTCCTCCCTTTCAAATAATAATATCTAATTTTTTTTCCAATTATGATATTTTTTATATTATTTCATAATTTTTTGAATGATTAGATAGTTCATACATTCACATATTTGTTTCTATAACCCTTTTCAGATAGTAACAGACATTTCCCCATTCCTTTTTGAAAATAAAAAAGGGGAATAATTTTATAGAAAGGGGAGATGATTTTTTAAGGGGTAGATATATTTAAAGTAGAGAATATTATCCTTAGGGGGATTTATTATCCTAAGGGGGAGTTAGTCATATTCATAATTTTATTAATATGAGTTATAAACTCATGGGTAAACAAGTATTAATATCTAAATTTTGAATATGATATACCTAAAAGATATTGGACTTAATATTTTCAATGTTATTTATCATTTAGGTCTTGTGTTTTTTGCATTCCAAAAAGGGTGATATTGTTGAATCAAAAGTTTTTTATGTCTTTTTCATTCCTTTTTTTGAAATCACAAACTATTTCTCAAATAACTTTAAAACTAACTTTTTCTGTCCAAAGTATTTCTATAGATTTTTTTGAAGAAAACATATACTTTTACCATAATTTGAAGTAGTCTTAAATTATTATAAGTCTTAAACTAACTTTATTGAATATGATTATTGTATTGAGTATGAAACTGATAATAATTAGATCCACCTTTATCAAATCAGATTAATGACTTTTTTCACTTCATAATGACAATAGCCTTTATAATCAAACTTTATATTTGAATTGATAAAAATAAGATTCACACTAATTGAATTAATTATAATGACATTATGTAAGATAATCCATTGGATTAACTAAATTATAAATTATAAATACTAAAAATTATTTTCTATTATATTGGAATACCATTTTACAATGTAGTGGTGTATTACAAATCGACGTTGGATAGTATTGTTTCTTCCGAAGTGTTTTCTTTGACAATCCAAATTAAATTACCCTAACAAGTATATCACTAGTAAGGGGTCGATCCACAGGTAAATGAATTATTTTTGTTTTGTTTATCTAGTTTTTTTTTTACTTAGGGATGTTTTCTGAAATTTAGAATATATTTTTTTATAAATAGTGATTAAATTAAAATTCCTTATAAATTTACTTGAAAGATAAAGAAAAACATATAAACTTGGTTTTCGATGAAAATTTTGAGAGAAATACATTGGGGGTATTGATTTGAATGGTTGTTATTAAATTAATTTTCTTATGAGGTTGTGTTTTTCATGATAATTCAATCTCTAGGTTAAGATTATAACAGAACCCCCTTGTTCCAGGGAGTTTTGTTTAAATCAATAAAAAAAATTCCTTGGTCTGGAATTTGATTTCATTCAATTTTATTAATTGCATCCCTTTTTGAAATGATTGAAACACACAATGGTCATAGATGTTTCTAATCGTAATTCATGAAAGATCCCTAGAAATCCCATTCTTGGTCCAATACGAGGTTCTTAGTGATTTTTTGAAAAATGTAATAAGGAATTATGAGAAAGAATAATAAGCAACACAGTTACAATCTCACAATTGAAAAATTACAAGACTTAATTGTCCACAACTCAACACATAAAGAATTTAGCTACTCATGGATTTTCTAATAACTAAAAAACTTTCAATACCTGAATTCATCCTATTGAAGGATTTGGAGAGAAGGTAATTGGGAAGGTAGCACCGAAGTACCTTCTTTCCACTATTATATCCTCTTATTTCCCTCTCTTCTTCTCTTCTTGGCCATCTCCAAAATGCTCCCCCTTGAAATATCTTGGAATGAGAAAAATATGAATGAATCCTGAACTAGGAGGAATTTCCACCTATTTATAGGTTTTAGGAGTAAACGACATGTACTCTAAAGTATGCACAATGTACCCTAGTCAATGCATTTTGGCCATCTTTCTCCACCAGTAGGTGAGATAACATGCCATATTTGACTTTGAACATAGCACCACCTGGTAGGTGAGAGTACACGATGTGTAGTGCCACCCTACATGGCATGTAATATCATTCATCGGCCACCAACCGCTTCTAGCAGGTCTACACGATGTTTGTATGGGAAGTACACGACGTGTATGCCTTGTCCAACAACATGGGTCGGTATCCAGTCTTCTCGATCAATGATTGGGTAGTAGTACACAGTGTGTATATATAAGTACACACAATGTTTTTTGAAATTTTGTTCCGATCATCACTGATTTGTGATTTTGGCTAGATATATCCTAAAAATTATCATAATCCCCAAAATAAAGTATTTGATCGATAAAAAAAGATATTTGGTAAAAACATGTTTTTATGATAAATAAAATGTATGAAAAATTATACACAAATCTGGTATATCAAACTCCCCCACACTTAGTCATTTTCTTGTCCTCAAGAAAGATCTCAAAATCTAATTAATAGAATCCATACTCTAAAAGGGAAGAATTTAACTAATTATAACTGTAAATAATAAAACCATAAGAGAATATTTTTAAAAGGAACAAAACAAATTTCATTTCCAAAGATATTCTAACAGTGCCTCATATATAAACTAATTGAAAATTTAGATCCCCATTCATTCACATTGTTTAACTATTCATAAATAAACATGCCACTTGATGATTTACCTCACCATAAGATACCAAACTCAGCACTCAAGATTTATTTAATCATAGTTATGCTCAATATTAAGTAGATTCACTTTATCCATAGGATTTCAAGTGCTATCATTCTCCACTTCAGAAGTCAAATCACCAAAATCACGAGGGATTTCAATAAGGGTTAAATGTTTCTCAGACTAAGGGTTGGTAGGTAATGATATAAATTAATCTCAGAGGATTAAAATGGATAATAAATTCTTATACAACAATGCATGATATTCAGACTAGAGCTCAAATAAAAATCCATCCCTAAGAAATATCTCTCAAAAAGTATATCATCACAACGATAGTCCTTTTCCAAAATGGGCCTAGAAACCATCATTAATGTGAAATAAATAAAATTGGTCCCTCTTTTACATTTTTTCATGTTTTTTTATTGAGGGACCACCAATTATAAAATGGATAGTAGGATTTGGGACCATTTTTCCCAAATGATCAAGTGATCAAACACCCCCAGACTTAAGTTCATGGTTGTTCACCAAAATGTACCATAAAAAACCAAAGTCCCTATTTTTAAAACTCAAATGAATAATCATGAAAATATATAAAAGAATTAGGGTGGGAAGGTTAAATAGGCTTGAAATGTGGCTTACTATAAAGGCAGTTCATAGTATCTAAGGGTTGATGATGATAAGATGTAGGGTACTTCTCAAGGTCAAAGGGATGAAAAAACAATCAGATGCCTCAATCATTTTTATGTGATTAAAAAATCATCTTGTTTTAAATAGAAAAACTTGAAAATTTTGGTAGTTATGAATATCCTAAGAATATCTCAAGAAATAGGGTATAAGAAAGCATATGTAATAAATGTTTATAATACCTCTCAAGAATGGAAAAAATAAAGGGGTCAATATGGTCATGACATGAATACAAAATGATCAATCTAATAAATGTAAATGTCTATGGCTTAAAATCCAGAATCAAAATAAATTAAAAATCATTTTAAAATTCATTGAAATTTAAAATAAGCATCTAATTTTTTTAAAAAAATCATTTTTATGCCTTTATTATTTATAATTATAATTAATCAAAAAAGTTCCACAATTAAAAATATGTCAACTATTAATGATTTCTCCTAAATAAGTTTAAGGGGAAAAAAATAATTTAATTAGAGTCCCTCCCACACAATGAATATGGCACATAGTCCCCGAAGTTCAATACCATGGAAGAGGAGGGAAGATGGAAAAACAAGGGGTGCAAGGCCAGGGGAAGCAGTGGTAGAAGTAAAACCCAAAATAGAAAGGAAAAAATAAATACTGAAAAATACTCCCCTTATAAATAGATATGCCCAAGGAGATCTAGTATACCTGTGATTTTCTATGAAATGAAAAAGAAATATAGCAATCATACACAATAGAACATCACAAGTAGAGCAGAAAACAGATATACTCAATGAAAATAAATGTGCTAAAAATCAGTCATGGGGTCGCCTTAGAAGAGGCATCATCTGTAACAGGGGGATCAGGTAGTGAAGGTGTGGCGGTAGCATTTGAGGCTATAGGATTTGGAACCATGCTCAAAAGAGGAGTCATAGCAGCCATATCCTCAAGAGTGGAACTCGAAGTGGGTGGCTCTGCAGTGGCACTCAGGTCGGCAGAAAGAGTGGTAGTAGTTGGGCCAGTGGTGGGGAGGAGAACTGAATCCGCAGCTGGTGCAGTAAAAAGTGGTGGAGCTACTGAAGAAGGTCCTGGAGTGAAGGTAGGAATAGTTTTTGGGGGTAGTGGAATGCCATGATGCAAAATAAGAATCCCCAACTTCTACTCAAGATGATCCAGATGATGATTCAAGCGATCTTGGAGGTGCTCTACTGCAACTAGGTTGAGGGGAATGTGATATCGACTGAGGGTACGGAGGGAGGTGGGGTGGTAGAAATAATAGATGAATAATTAATAGAGGAAGTAGAAGGAATCCCAGAAGAATTGGGGAGGGGTGGGGAGGGGATATTCGTAGGTGGATGGGGTGGATCCTGAGCAGCAACACCAGCGGGATCAGGTGGGTCATCCCTCACCCCTGCAAGAGCAGGGGCATCCTTCACAAGCAGAAATCACTCTCCACGATGCTCGACCAACACCATGCAGATAAAAATGAGTAAGACCAGATGCTGAGGAGAACCCAAGTGACCGTGAGGGAGAGATGGCTCAAAAACACCCAAAATGTGTGGCAATGGAGTGGCATAGAACCCACTATTTGGGTTTCCCTGATGGCCATGGATCATAGAATGAAAGTAAAAAAGTGGAAAGATAAGGGAGGCATGGGTACTCATTCCAGACGATACAGGTAAGAAGATCCATGTCCCGTCTAGACACAACACCCATATCCTTGAGGCAAGGAAAAATATTGTCACTAAAGCACCGATGAAGGAAATGAAGATGGGGAATCAATAATGAGAGTGAACTTCTTCGAGGTGGGGGTGTACTTATGGTTAGGCCCAGCAAGCTCCAGCCACATCGCAACAAGATCATAGTGCTTGGGGTCTTTAAAGGTGGAGACAAGAGGTGGGGTGTTAAGATGGGGATATAAGCTACACCCTCAGCCAAACTCAGTCATAGTAAGTGAAAAAGGTCATCCCCCTAGCCTAAAACAAATTGGTTGAGCTGTATCTATGGGTTTCTGTCGGTATGTGGGACCGTCGAACTCGAAGGTTTCCATGAAACCCAAAAATAAATCGCGATAAGTAGGAGTACTGACCTGAAAAGTATCTAGGAGGTGAGTATGGCCCAGAAGCCCCTCAAGATCAACCCATATGCCTTGGTGTTGTGACACTGAAATGTCGAGGAAGCGACCGGTCATCTCTATAGTGTGGTGAGAAAAGTTTTGTAATCACTCCATCGTAGGATGATCCTTAGGAAAAACAAGGTAGGGATGCAGAGGAGGGCAGCCAGCAGCCAGTGTAGGCGGTGGTGGAACGGCTGGTTCTTGATTAGATGGTCTCACCACTGAGGTATAATATGGATTTGTAGATACTGGAACGAGCGCAGATAGATGTCCATAAGGTGGAGATGTTGGCTCTGTCAGGTCCACCACTGGCATGGAGGGTGGCTCAGAGGGGGTGGATCCAAAAGATGGAGCTGTGGAAAAGGAGCTCTCGGCCACAGTATATGTAATGGAATCTGCCTCTAGTGGATCAACAGTATAAGGGGATCAAGAATGGTCAGATAGGTAGATGTCACAGAGGGAGGCGGCATTAGAAGAGGTGGAAGAGCAGCCAACGATGGGGGATGGAAAACTGTAAAATCAGAAGTGGACTGCTCGTGAGGTCAAAGAGGAATTTCATAGCGAGGAGGATGTTCACCCTCAGTAGTGGAAGCAGGACACTACCCACTATCATTATCTTTATCATCCATACCTAGAAGAGAATAAAAGAAAACAAAACAAAAGTAAAATAAAATAAGAAGGTGATGAAACAAAAATGTGACAAAATTGGAAAGATAGTAGAACACGACCTTTAGATCCGGGGTACACGATGTGTAGTAGGAGTTGTGTATGAACCCATTCATGATCCCATGTTCCTTGGATAGACACGTCGTGACAAATTTTTTTGGGAAAACATAGAACAAGCCTTTTATCATAGTGTACATGCCGTGTACTACAACATTTTATAAGGCCCGTGTAAAGAGCCAGACATGGATCAATGAGGATAGGGGTAAAATGGTAATACATGCCATGTGGACAAGATACATGTTGTGTAAGTGAACATGGTGTGCGAGTCATGTAGATCATCCATACAGAATCATCCTAAGGGTTGGAGGACATGACATTTCTTGAACAGAGACATCGTGTATAGTGACAAGGGAAGGGTCTCATGTCCTGAATAGGCACAGTCTGGGTCAGAAGGCCAAAGGAGGCAAAATACATGGCGTGTAAGGAATGTACACACACTATATCGGTCAAATGGGTATAATGTGAGGTTTGTGGCCATGTACGAGAAGTACACGACATGTGTTCTTCACGCAAGTCGTGTGCTGCATAGGAATCCAAACTATCAGTTGATCTATAAATTGCCCTAAAAACAAGTAAAACTATGAAATAGAGGGTGTAGAAGGGTGTACCTAGACCAAGGATCACAATTCAATTGAAATCATAAGATAAAATGAAAAAAAATAAGTGGATAAAGATCATGGAGGGGGCGGTGTGTGAGAGAAGAAATTGGGAGGATGGGGGGTCATATGGAACGGGCTCATGCTGGGTAGGGTGTTGTCTTTATAGCCATGGTACATAGTGTGTACCAGAACCCAGACATCGTGCATCACTATGTTTTTTGTTTTTGTTTTGTTTTGTCTTTTAACATCTAACACATATATAATATAATTATTATAATAAACTATATAATAATTAATATTAATAATTAAAATATTAAGAAATATATATATATATATATATATATATAATTTACTAAAAATAAAGCTATACACATAATGTATCGGGAAATACACGTTGTGTGTTCTAAAATTGGAAAAAGAGAAGTACAACCTTTGGTCTGATGATTGGGGCGCGATTCGAAATGGTGATCGGTTGACCCAAATGAAAGACCTCAACCACTATAGCAATGGTTGTATTACTGCTCTTGTTTATGAATTATATATATTTAATGTACAGGTCCAATACTACATGGGATGAAGAAAAGGCATGACATGTGGTTTTTAATTAGAATAAAAGGGATGAAGCAGGGAGATTAGTCGAGTACAAACCCAGGTCTTTTGGATCTAGGACTGAGACTCTACTAATTTTCTAACTTCACCTGCATGTATGTTTGTATTTCAAAAAATATTTAAATCATTTAAAACTTGGCACACACGACGTATATTTAAGTACATGTCAGTTGGGTTTATTAATATGAAAAATGATTAGAATGGGCTGGTTGTTAGGATTCAAACCCGAGTCTTTTGGGAACCGGTATACGACCTTGGCCAGCCAGTCCATCCCTATCATGGGTTTTAATTTATTTAGGAAAACTTATATATTTTTTGGAAAAATACCACACATGTCATGTAAATAAAAACAAGTATAAAAAGGGTGAACCATGTGTCGAAGGTAGGTATGGATGGATTCGAACCAGTGGTGGTTTGGATATACTCCAGTGACCATATCATCAGCACTGGAATCATCCCTTCTTATTAAGTTAGTTAATCTATATATTTACATTATCATGAATATAATCTAAAAATATCAGCACACGCCATGTGTATAGGTGGTACACGACGTGTAACCTATGGGTTTCCTCCCATGAAGTGCCTTTGTTTTATGTCATTGGCACAACCTACCTACCTCTTGTTACTTGAAATGAATGGTGTAGAGTTTACCCACCACATTCTCCAAGTGATGATAAAGATTTAGGCATTGTCCTTTCACTTTGAAATGTTTTCCATCTTTTCCAACAATTTACACCACACCATGGTAGAAAACATTGAGCACTTGAAATGGTCAGGACCATCGGGACTTCAAATATCTTGGAAACAATCACAGACTTGAGTTGAAGAGAAATACTTGATCATCGGTTTGGATGGTTTTACAGGAAATCATTCGGTCATGGATCTCTCATGCCTTTTCTTTGTACAGTCTAGATTTCTCATACTCCTCTGGTCAGATCTCATCAAGCTCTATCATTTGGAACATGCGCTTCTCTTTGGTAACCTTTAAATAAAATTTCAGGTCCTTGATAGACTAGTAGGATTTTATCTAGCTCCACTGGTAGGTGACTTGGCTTCCCATAGACAAAGAGGAATGGAGACATCCCCATAGGTGTCTTGAAGGTGGTCTGGTATGCTCATAAGGCATCATCAAGCTTTTTGGACCAATCCTTCCTTGAATCTCTCACCATTCTCTCTAGGATCTCTTCCAGTTTATGATTTGATAATTCCACATGTCCACTAGATTGGGGATTGTAATGTCTTCCCACGTGATGCTTCACCCCATTCATAAGTAACACATTCTTCATTAAGGAAATGACAAAATGTGTTCCCCTATCGCTAATCGACAATCGAGTAATGCCAAACCTGTTGAATATGTGTTTCTTTAAAAAGGAAAAAACTACATTGGTCAAGTCATGTGTTTTAGTAGCAGATTCCACCCACATGGAGACATAGTCTACACAGACACGTATGTAAGAGTTCGCATATGATGTGGGAAATTGCCTCATGAAGTCAATTTCCAAAACATAAAAGATTTGACCTCTAGGATGGGGTGTTGAGGGATATAAGCCCGTCATCCCATATTACATGTCCTATGACATCAGTCAAACCTTGAAACAAATTGATGAGCATCCCTGTGCATGGTAGGTTAGAAAAATCCAAACTGCTGGATCTTCACAATCATACGGTCTGGGCCATGAAGGCCTCCAATTGGTGATGAGCGACAAAACTCCAGAACTCCATGAACTTCATTATTCAGGATGCAATGACGAATCATCCCATTAGCACATGATCTAAAAAGTAGGGGATCTTCCCAAAAGTACCTCTTGACATCGGATACAAATTGCTTCTTCTACTGGTAAGTGAGTTCGGGGTGAACTACTCCTATAACCAAATAATTTTCAATATATGTATACCAAGATCGAGGTGTCCCATCAATTGAGAAAATTTTCTCATATGGGAAGTCATCTCTAAGGTCTCAATCATCCTAATTCTCTAAAAGTTGTAGTTTCAGGTGGGATAGGTGGTCAGCAATAACATTTTCACTTCCCTTCTGGTCACGAATATCCAAGTCGAACTCTTAGAGGAGAAGCACCCAACAGAAGAGTTGTGGATTCACATCCTTCTTGTTTTGAAAATACTTGAGTGTTGAATGGTCAGTATTTATAATAAACTTGGACAACACCAAATAAGAATGAAACCTGTCAAATGTAAAAACCATTGCAAGCATTCCTTTCTTCGTCGTAGTGTAGTTCACATGTGCTTCATTCACAGTTTTTCTGGAAAAGTAAATTGGTCAGAAGATGCGATCTAGCTATTTCCCCAATACTAAGTCCACTGCATAGTCTCTAGAATCACACATGATGTCAAATTGTGCCTCCCCATTTGGAGAAATCATCACTAGATATTCCACTAGTCATTGCTTCATATGATAAAAAGTTGTGGCACATGTCTCATCAAATTCAAAGATGGCATCCTTGGAGAGGAAATTGGTGAATGGCTAGGAAATCTTTGAAAATTATCTGACAAACTATATATAGAAACTGGAATGCCCTAGAAAACTTTTGATGGCTCTGATAGAAGTTGGAATGGGAAGATTTTAAATTACTTATATCTTTGGAGGATCAATATCTATCCCTTTAATAGAGATTCAGTGGCCTAAGACAATGCCATTCTGCACCATAAAATGACACTTCTCCCTATTTAAAACTAGGTTAATGTGCTCAATCCTTTCCAAAACCAGCTACATATTCCTCAAACAAGTGGTGAAGGATTTTTCCATAGATAGAAAAATCATCCACAAAGGCCTCTAGGATGTGTTCTTCCATGTCATAGAATATCACAAACATATATCATTGTAAGTTGGACGGAGCATTGCACATCCTGAAATAAATTCTTCGATAAGAAAATGTACCATAGGGACATGTAAAGGTGTTATTTTCTTTATTTTTGGGGAAATGGAGATTTTGTTGTATCCGGAATAACTATCGAGTAAGGAGTAAAATTCGTGCCTCGCAAGTCATTCCAGCATCTAATCCATGAAGGGTAGTGGGAAGTGATCTTTCCATGTTTCATCATTTAGATTTCAATAGTCTACACAGAATCTCCAACCCATGACTATCTATGTGAGAATCAATTCATTTTTATCCTTGGAGACCATAGTGATACCCCACTTTTTGCGTACTACTTTCAGATGAATCGCCCATGGGTTATATAAAATGGGGTATATGATTCCTACATCTAAAATTTTTATTACCTCGTTCTTTATGACTTAATTTATTGGATGGTTCAGTCATTTATGTGGTTGTTGAGTGGGATTTTCTCCTTCTTCTAGTGGAACCTTATGGGTGAAAATGGTGGGGCTGATTCCCATCAGATCATAAATTTTCCACCTAATGGCTATTTTAATTCTTATCAAAACTTTTAGGAGTGCCTATTATTGATTCTTTGGGAGTGAAGCATTGATGATTACTAGCAGAGTGTTATTATCACCTAAGTATCCATATTTCAGAGATTAAGGGAGAGGTTTTAGCTCAAGTAGAGGTGCCTTCAGGATCAAGTTCACAATTGGTTGCATCTCTGCTCACTCCAAAATGTCTGGAACAACTATGCGTTGACAGTAATAATTGTCCTAGCCTTCGAGAAATTGAAACTCCTCAGGTTCATCTTGGATATCTTTGAAGAGTGGGTCGTAAATGATAAAATAACTTACCATACCATCTTCTTTGTAGATGAAGTGCTCATCCATTGTTGTTACCACATAATAGTTTTCATGTTCAAGTAGTTATGCATGCTTGACAGCTTTGAGGAATTTGTATGAGACTCTTTCATTGCCTACTCAGAAGATCATTTCTCCTTGGTGTATATTGATCAATTACTTAACATTGGCCATGGAAGGCCTTCCCAAAATCAAATATGCCTCCTGGTCTTCCTCCATGTGAAGAATGATGAAGTCGGCAGGAAGAATTAACCTTCTTAACTTCACCAACACATCCCCTAGTATCCCCTTGGAATATTTAATGGAATGATCTTCTATCTGGAGGTCCACTCAGGTGGGTTGGAGATCATAGAGCCCCATCTTATTGAAGACTCTTAAGGGAATCAAGTTAAATTTGGCTCCTAAGTCATAGATAGCTCTCCCAAACTCACAGGATACAATGGTACATGGGATTGTGAAACTACCTGGATCATGAAGTTTTAGAGTAAGCGAGTGATGTACCACTACCGAGCAATCCTTATTTAGTTAAATGGTTCTCAGGTCCTCCATCTTTCTTTTATTTGAGAGAATATCCTTAATGGACTTTGTGTAAATTGGAATCTGAGTTAGAACTTCTACAAAAAGGATGTTGACATGAATCTTGCGGAATGCCACCATGAATTTACTGAACTAGTGATCGAGCTTCCTTTGCTTCATCCTCTCTAGAAATGGTAATGAGGGATAAAAAGGTTTGAACACCTCTTTACCCTTACCATGGGAGGCCTCCTTCTCTTTCTATGGTTTTTTGGATGAGGAGGGGTTCTTCATTGTGATTTCCTCAGCTGAAGAGGGTGAAGGTTGATCTAGAATTATAGCCTCACCTTGCTTTGCAGTTGGTGTTTGAGGGAGCTCTTTCCAACTTCTTAAAGTGGATGCACGGGCCTCTTCTCGCGAGTTATTCTCAGTTTTACCTGGTAGTGCATAGGGTTTACTCGAGGGGAGCTGATTTTCTAGTTTCCAATTTTATTTTCCAGGATTCAAATAGAAGATTACTAGTTTTGAAATCGAGTTTCAGAAGTTGCAATAAATTTTGGAATCATTTATTTAAGTTTGGATGAGGGTTCTTGCTGAGTGTGTTATGTAGCCGGTGGATGTGGTGGCTACCTTGGTGGTTGCAGGTGAGGGTTTTGGTACCCTTTCTTCTGGTAAGTCCTCTACTATTGTTGTCTTGGATATGGGTTCTGGTATTTTTGTTGACCATAGCCATGAGGTCTCTGGGGTGGAGGATTTTGATGTTGTTGCTGGTAACACATGTTCGTCTGTTCTCTCCATGCAGGGTTCTAGTACTGAGGGTACATATTCATCCCTCATTTCTACAAAACGTAGCTCATCTCGCTTGTTGAAGTGCCTGTAGTTGACCCTGGGCATTCACTAATGATGTGGTTGTCACCACATTTGCAAAATGCTATATGGTTTTCTACTTAAACTTTGGATTTGTTCTTTAGGTTCAACACATCAATCTTCTTGGATACAGTATCCAATTAAGCAGCGAGCATCGTGGTGGAGTCAATTTTGTGAATACCTTACTTTTGAGATCCCCTCTCTAAGTGCCACTGGAAGCTATTGGTCGACATGTCCTTCATGAGGTCAAAGAGTTCCTCTAGAGATTTCTGCATTATCGTTCCTCCAGCAGTGTCATCCATCACATATTCAGTTTTCGTGGTCAAGACACCATAGAATGTTTGTACATACATCTTTAGAAAAAGTTCATGGTGAGGACATTTTCATAGAATCTCCTTGAAGCACTTCTAGGACTCATATAAGGATTTCAATTCATGCTGCTGCAATTTGTGGATCTCATTCTGTAGTGTCATCTTCTTTGATGGTGGGAAATATTTGGACAAGAAGGCTTGGACGAATGCCTCTGAGGTGAGGATGGACCATTGAGGTAGTCCCTTGATCCATTCTTTCGCTATATCCCATACTGAAAAAGGGAAAATGCGAAGACATATGGAATATTTTGACACTCTTTAGTAACAGAATGTGTCACGGAGCTCAAGGAAATTGGAGACATGATCATTCAGGTCCTCACGTGGTAAACCGCCAAATTGCACCATGTCCTGGATCATCTACATAATGGTCACCTTGATTTTAAATTATAGGGCCTTCACCGATGGGAAGACAATCCCTGTGTCTTCCCTTTATATGTAGGGTAGTCTGTACTCTATAAGTGTATATGTGAGGGAAGTTTCTCTCAAAGAGGTTGGAAAAAAATGTTGATCAGGAGAAAAATAAGTCCCCCGACCTAGCTATGGGTATGCAAACCATTCTGGTTGAAATTGTTGGAGTTTCTGTTGGTCATACTCTAGAACAAATGGGGATGGTTTCCTTTGTTGGTTCTAGTTGTCATTTAGGCCAACTAGTTGTCCAGCTCCTTGAATAGCAGATGGATCTCCCTCTTCTATATTTGACATGGGTGCATTTTGGTTGTGCTCATCCATTAGTGCACATCATTGCCTCAAGAGTATTCGTTTGATCTCTGGGTCAATGGGAATAATATCTAATGACTTAGCACTCTTGGAACAAGTGATATGGCCACTCATACACCTATGACCCTGCACAACACTTAACACACCAACAATAAAAGAGGAAGATAAAAAATAAAAAATAGAAATGATACTAAGAATAGAATTTTTAGAATTTTTGGTTTTTATTTTCACTAAAATTGAGACAAACTAGATGAAAACAAAAATCAATATTATCTTCCATTCCCTGGAGACAACACCAAAATGTGGAATCATTTCTACCAAAGTGTTATTTTCAACAATCCAAATTAAATTGCCCAAACACATATAATACCAGTAAGGCATTGATCTACAAGGAAGGGAGTGATTTTTGTTTTTTTATCTAGTTTTTAATTGATATAGTAATGTTTTATGAAATTTAGAATCTACTGTTTTTATAGTTTTTTGATAAAAAGTTATTAGATTTAAATTCCTTATAAAATTACTTGAAGGATAAATAAAAACACAGAAATTTGGTTTTGGATGAAAATTTTGAGAGAAATGTGTCAGGGATATGGATTTTAATTGTTTTTATTAGTCAATTTTCATATGAGGTTGTGTTATTCATGATAATTCAAATCTATGGGTTAAGATTTTAAGAGAACCCCCTTGGTCCGGTGAGGTTTGTTTAAATAAATAAAAACCAATTCTTTGGTCTTGGAATTTGATTTCCTTCAATTTTATTAATTAAAGCCCATTTTAAGATGATTGAAACACCCAATGGTCATGGATGTTTCTAATCATAATTCCTTAAAGATCCCTAGAAATCCAATTATTGGTTCGATATGAGGTTCCTAGTGATATATTGAAAAAGTTAAAAAGGAATTATGAGAAATAAGAATAAATAACTCAATTACAATATCAAAATAGACAAATTAAAACACTTAATTTTCCACATCCCAAACACATAATGAATTTAGCTACTCATGTAGTATCTAGTAATTAAACTACTTGCAATACCTAAATTCATCATCTTGAAGGTTTCAGAGTGAAGGTCGTCGGGAAGGTAGCACGGAAGTACCTTTTTTCCTCTCTTCTCTACTCTTCTTTCTCTCTATTCTTATCTTATTGGAAGTCTCTTGAGTGTCCCCCCTCAGAATATCTTGGAATGAATGAAATATGAGTGAATCCCAAACTAGGAGGCCTTCACACCTATTTATAGGTTTTAGGAGTACACGGTGTGTACCCTAAATTACATGGCGTGTACCCTAGTCAATGTGTTTTGTCCATCTTCTCTCCATCGGTAGGTGAGATAACATGTTTTATTTGACTTTGAACACAGCGCCACCTCATAGGTGAGAGTACATAGCATGTCGCACCACCAAACAAGGAATTTAATATCATTCATCAGCCACCAACTGCTCCTAGAAGGTCGACATGGCATGTGTATGGGTTGTATATAGCGTGTATTCTTTGTCCGACAACATGGACATCTATCCATTCTTCTCAATCCGTGTCTGGGCAGTTATACACGATGTGTATATATATGTACATGTTGTATATATTTGAAATTTTTTTCTGATCAGCCCCGATTTGTGCTTTTGGCTGGAAATATCTTGAAAATTATCATAATCAACAAAATAATGTATTTTATCCATAAAAAAATATATTTGATGAAAAATAGTTTTTATGCTAAATAAAATGTTTGAAAAAGTATGCACAAATCAGGTACATAACAGTAAATTATGATATTATGTAGACATTGAAGTTCTATGTGTCCACATCCTCATGAAAAACTCAGATAAAATATGACCTTTGGAGGATTAGAATGATCATTTGAAGGGTCTTCTATAAATACTAGATCATTTGAAGAGTTTGGAGTGTATGATTCCATTATTTCTCTCAAATTTTCTAAAGTATACAAAGCATGATGAACATGTTCAAAACCTCTTGTACTTAGAAAGAGTCCTTCTTAAATAAACCTTATCATGTTGTATCCTTAATAAATTGTATCATAGTTTCTTTATGCGTTCTGATTGTGTGAATACGATCAAGGGATTCTGCGGTTTGGAAGATAGAGGTATTGATCACTGTATTGATCGACGAATTATAGGGATAGCAAGATAGATGATTCGATCACCGTATTGATCGATAGATTTCAAGGATAGAAATACAGAATTCCATCCATCAGATGAAGGGCTGTTGAGGATAGGCCGACAGAGAATCCAATCATTTTATTTAGGGCGCCTGAGGATAGAGACACATACCGATCATCATATCGAGGGCTTTCTCTAGTAAGGGAAAGAAAAAATTTATTTAAGTATAAAATAAAGTACCTTTATCCTAGGTTATTGGAAACCCTACTCTTTGGGTTTAAATGATTTTAATCATTTGAATTACTTTTTTTAATACATGTCTTGTATTTCCTCTATATATAATAGATTGTGATACATTTGTATTCATCTTTCTATTTATATTTTTTTATTGTAATAACGTTGATTACGATAATATTGTTTTTATTTGTATTATTTCATGAATAGGATATCACCCTGGTTACAAACCATACACTTTAATATAGAATTATTAAATTTGTATTACTCTAATATATCGTAACCATTTTGATTATGATTCTTTTTTTGTTTTATCTGATTAATTCTTATTCTACTGTGAATATGATTAATCATGGATTATTTTAACACTTCTTACTGAATATGGTTCTATTCGCTTTTAAGATAGAATAAATTTCTCATTTCAACCTATGGATATAAATATTGAAATGTACTTGATTATGATATTCTTATTATTGGACCAAAGGGGAAAGTTAATTTACCATTAAAATACTTAATAGGTTTTTTGAATATGATTTTTTTACCTTGTTAAACTAAGTTTCTTTAAAGGTTAGAAACAAAAAAATTTAAACATAAAATTCACCCACTCCCCATTGTATTTATCCATCTTAATATACTTTATGAACCAACAATTGGTATCCAATCAGGTTTCCACGACATAAATACTTGATGATATTTTATATTATGTACTAATAAAAGTTTTCTTTAAATTTATTTATTAACTTTTTTACATATACCTATTACACTAATGTGTATTGTTGAAATGAGTTTTTGTATTTTTATTAAATATGGTAGGAATCAATGTTGGTTCACTAGCTAACTTCAATCTGAATAGACCCTCCTATTTTTGATGGAGTTGATTTTGAGTACTAGAGAGATAGAATGAAGAAATTAATTATAAATACTGTAGTTGAAAATTCCATCATGTTAACTAGAGATTACAATATCCCTGACAATGAGGTGAATACTTTTAATAATTAGGAGAAGCAAAAGTATCAATTGATTTACAGAGTTAGGAAAACATTATTTTTTTCTATGACCATAAGAAATTATAGTCATATTTATTCATGTGAGGTTTCTAATAGTATTTGGAAAGAGTTATAGATTACTCATTTTGTAACTTCAATGGTTATTGAAACCATAAGATCAATTCTTAGAGAACACTAACAAGCATTTGGATTCCCATTTGGTGAACCTGTTATAAAGGTTCAAAAATGGTGAATGAAAATTATTAATATTTTACAATCTATGGGAGAGAATGTATTAGATGATGAAACCCTTGTTAAAACATAATTGATATCATTCCCAATGAATGGGAATCTACGAGAATAGTTGTTGATAAGTCAAGGAAAATAACAAATCTCACTCTTGAAGATTAATTTTGAACCCTTTTTCAATATAAGGGTAGGTTGAAATGAGATGAAGATAAAGTAAAAAAATAAATGGTGGAGTTTCCTTTACTGCTACTTCAAAATAGATAAAATCTCAGACTCCTGATTAATATTTTATGACTACAAATAAAAAAATGATATTGTTCAATTTGATTTAAGTGATTCAGAACATTCTTATATTGAGTTAGCTAATCATTCTTGAATTATGAACAAGATAGTTAGTAAAAAATTGAAAATCGTTACAATAAATGTAACAAATATAGGAATTAAATGAAATATTTTAATGTATATTTTTATGAGTGAAAATAGCTAGACATATTTAAACTGACTATCCCAAGCTGAGAAGAAAATAGAGGAAGGATGGACATTCTGATAGGAATCAAAAGAAATTTATATGTTTAAAATTTATAACGTTAAAAAATTTATTGACATTTGGAGTACCATTGGATGTGATTCATTAGAAAATTCCATAGATAATGATAGACCAAACCATAAGAATATTGGTCTTATTTCTAGAATACCTATTGCAAATCAATATTTTATGGAAAAGGTACACATAACTGATTCCTTAACTAATTATTCATTAAATGAAAATTATCCAGATGAGAATAATTGTATATATTTAGATTAATAATCCTCCTTAGATAGTGATGATAATAATTTACCATCTTATGAATAAGTTTCTCACTTTTTAGAACTTTTAAAAAATGAAAATTCTAAGGTTTTTTTAAATGGATAGGGATAATGAAAAACATGACAAATATGATTCAAGAATTAATATTTTAAAGAAGGAAATATATTATTTATCCAAAGATCTTCATAAATAAAATTCTGTAAAAGATAATATTTCTAATGAGTTTGAAAAGGTGATTTCTAAGCAGGATTGTTTGAAAATTATTTTTGAGAAACTAAATTCCAAAACTAATATAAATGTGGATAACAATTTTGTTGTATAATTAAAGTCTAAAATTTCATCACAAATGAAATTTTTAACAAACTTTACTATTATAATGGATGGTTTTGAAAAAAAATATAAACAAATCATTCCATGTGGTTCTAGTTTAGGAGACAGATATACTCATAGAAAATGTGACTTTAGAAAAAATTCTTGTGTTCATCAAAATGCTCCCATTTTAACTAAATTTGAAAGTGGAGGTCATTGGGAAAATAATTTTCCATTAAAAACATTTAATCCTTAGGTTACTACAAATAATATTTTTCAAAAAAATGTGGATTCTTAGACCCAAGAAGGCTGGGGTACCAAAAACCTAATGTTTGTATTTTCAGTAAAACAAAGATAGTACCAACAATAATAATACATGGTACATGGATAGTGAGTGTTCTATACATAATACTAGGAATTAATATTTCTTTGAAAATATTATAAAGTTCAATGGTGGATAATTTTCTTTTATAGATAATTCCCAATGAGAGATTATCATCATATGTAACATTGTTCTTCTTGCTAAAGATTTAATTTCAAATGTTTTTTTTATTAAATGTCTTAAGAAAAACCTTACAAGAATAATTAAATTATATGATGAAGGTTACCTTGTGAATTTTAGGAATGATAAATGTTTAGTCAACAATTACAAGGATGAATTCATTATTTCTTCCCGTTGGCATGAAAATTTTTATACACATAACTTAGAAGACCATAAGATCCAAAAACATCTGTGACTTAGTACAATGGAATATCACTCGTGGTTATGTAATAGAAGGTTAAGAAAATATAACCTTAGAAACCTATGTAAGCTAACTAAGAAAATAGTTTCTATTGATATATCAAAGCATAGATTATATTCTTCAATATGAAATCACCCTTATCAATATTGCAAGAAACATAAGTCAAGATTTAAATCTATTAGTGAAGTATCAACTTTTAATACTTTACAATTAGTGAACATGGATTTATTCAGTCCAACAAAAATTCAGAGTATTGGTGGAAAGTACTATGTATTTTATTAGTTGATGATTACACAAGATATACATGGGATTATTTTCTATAAAATAAATATGAAGCCTTTTTTATTTTAAAACTTTTGAAACCAAAGTTAAAAATGATAAAATCATTCCATTACTAACAATTCATAGTTACCATGGTGGAAAATTTTTAAATTCTGATTTTGGAAAAAAAAAATTAGTAAAAAGGAATTAAAAATAACTTATCATCACCTATAAATCCTCATAAAATGGTGTTGTTGAAATAATAAACTTTATTATTCAATAAATAACAAGAACAATGTTGATTGAATACTCAATTGATAAAACATTTAGGGCTGAATTGATTAGTACAACTTGTTATACTATAATTTGATTTTTTTTATTAGACCCTTTATTAATAAAACTACTACTAAATTATAGATAGCATGAAAACCTAAAGATTATTACTTTAGAGTATTTGGATGATAATTATTCATCTTGAATACAATAGATCACATACAGAAATGTTCACCCAAATCTAATGAAGCAATATATTTAGGTTATTCCACTATTTTTAAGGAAAATAAATTTTATAATAAAAACATTTATATTGATGATCAAGTAGCACAAGTTAAATTTGATGAAACTAGCCCTTTTGTTTTTAAATAAACCCAACTGACATCCTCATATTTGTTTTACAAAATTGATCCTCATCCATTTCTAGAATTTTATTCTAATAAAGAAAATACACATGAAATTGTTTCTAAATTAGTTTCTCAAGATGAGTTTCTATATTATGTTGATGAATAAACTATACAAAACTCATTTCATTTGTCTCTTAAGAATATTCCTAGTGATAGTATAATTGGTCACATTAATCAACTATGTCAGACTAGAGTTTATTTGAGGAATGAAGTAGAACATGTTTATTTTCTTTCCCAATTTGAACATAAAAATCCTAATGAAGCTTTAGGTTGTGATGAATGGATTAAGGCTATTAATGATGAGTTCAATGAATTCAAAATGAATAAAGTATGTACCTTTTTTGAAAGACTTAAAGAAACATCCATAATTGGACTAAAATGGGGTTTCATGAATAAAGATGATGAAAATGGCATAATCATTAGAAATAAATAATTATTTATTACTAAAGGTTATAATGAAAAAGATGGAATGGATTATGAAGAATCTAACCCATAGGAAGAAATACTTTAATCTATTCATATTATATTACCCTTTCTAATATTATTCAATTTCAATAATTTTCAAATGGAAGTGATGTTTTCTTTCCTTAATGGATATGTACAAGAGGAATTTTTTATTATAAAACCCCTAATTTTGAAGATACAAAACATACTGAATATGTTTTTAAACTTACCAATACTTTATATGGACTTAAACATTCACCTAGATCCTGGTATGAAATACTAATAGGATTTTTTATAAAAAAATTATGTTAAGGGAACTGCAAATACTAATCCTTTCATAAATAAGGTTAACAAAAACATTATAAATGTTCAAATATATATTAATGCCAATATATTTGGATCAACTCAAAAATCATTAATAGTTTTCTTTTTTGGATCATATGAAATCTGAGTTTGAAATGTGTATGATGAGTGAGATATCATTTTTTATTAGTTTTCAAATTTCCCAAAAACTGGATGGTACTTATATATCTCAAAAAAAGTAGGTCATAGATTATCTTAAAACATATGGATACCATAATACTAAAAGTACGTGTATACCCATCGGTACCTAAAATACACTCGACCTTGATGAAGCTGGACAACCAAATGATTAAAAAAATTAGAGGTATGATATTAATTTTAATATACTTAATAATTAGTCAAAAAAAATTAATGTTTTCAATATACTTATGTGAGATATATCAAGAAAATCTAGAGTAATCCCATCTAAAAGCAGTAAAATTAATTTTTCAGAGTAAATTTTCTAAAAAAATTTTCATGACCCATTTTTTCAAACTCTAGAATTGTATAAAATTTTCAAACTCGAGTTATCTTTATGTATGATTTGAAAATTTTCTGTATTCGGGTTTTAT
This sequence comes from Viscum album, assembly GCA_963277665.1. Classification (NCBI taxonomy): domain Eukaryota; kingdom Viridiplantae; phylum Streptophyta; class Magnoliopsida; order Santalales; family Viscaceae; genus Viscum; species Viscum album. The sequence goes on from OY728157.1 coordinate 1,785,055,207, forward strand.
TTTCAAATTTTTTATATTAAATTTTTTATTAAAACTATGATAATTTGTTATTTTATAAAGAAAAAGAACAAATTAAAATACTAATGATTCCAATCTTAAAGTAATTATTCTATTCTATCATGTTTTTACACTAGTCTATTATGTTAAATTATTATATTGATGGTTGATATTTGTTCTTAACAATTTTATTCAACCAATACAATTAAAAAAATTAAGAAAAACTCAAGATTTTATTTTGTTATTTTCTTCTTCATCAGAAATTCACAAATGTCATGTAAAAAGATTTAAATCTTACCTATTGAATTTAAAACATCACTCCCCATCACCTACATAAAGTGGGCCCCCTCATGCCCCATATTGGTTATCTCAACTATGATTTCTCGAACTGTTGTAGCATTTACGTCTCCCGGTATGAAAATTTCTTTATGTCTGAATCTTCAGTATTCAACCCCAATACGATGGGACCAGCTAAAAATTATGAAAAATGGATTATTTTTTGGGAAATATTACTAGAAAAATATTTTGATGATATGTATGACTCATCATTTAGAGGGATTATGGATTTTCATGGTTGGAAGTTGTTATGTGTTGAACAAACAAATACATATTACGACTTGTTTTACTTGGACCTAGTTATAGATTTTTATGCCACTATAAAATTCATTTTCGAAAAATTAAAATAAATTTTTTCCTTAAAAATATTTGATAAAAAGTACCTAGTGACATATATGGAAGCCATAGGCTTTCGAGATATTTTAAAAGAAGGCAATGCCTTTTGTCTATTATATAAACTACCTAATTCCAATGGTATATTTAATAAAAAATGTGCCGAAGAATTATTGTTTACAAATTCCTCAAATTATGAACCAAGAAAGGTTACCCACCTCATTTCAGATCATAGAGTTATATCACTTTAGACTCAAGGGTTTATAAATCTATGAAATGAAGATAGAGATACTCTGAAAGTATCTGATATCTTTATTATGGTTTACCTCAGTAATATGAGGAAGCTAAATTTAGCTGGATTTTTTATTTAGAAAATCAAGAATATCATATCACATTCAATCAACTCTCATATTACAATGTTTCAGGATTTGATACGAAATATGATTTAATTAAGTACAAAACATTCAAACATATAAAAAAGTACAAGTCCATTATATAAAAGATGATGTTTATTAGTGATGATATAATGAAGAATATGAAATATGTATTTGTTAATAAATCGAAGATATTTGTAAATAATACTCAGACCACTACATCAGAAGTAGAACCATATTAAAAATAAAATAAATCTATGAATATTTATAAAAATGGAAGGGAAGAATATACTGCGACAAAAGATAAGAAAAAAAGAAAATATCTATTGAAGTAGCTGTATATTAGAGAAAGAAAATGGAAGAAAGGAAAACCGAAGATCCATAGTTCAGACTTAAACCCACTGATGATTTAGCTTTAAAAATTAATGGTATGAAAACCCATGAAAGAGAATAAATGGAAAAATAATGAAAAGAAAAATATAGTATAAGCACAAATTTTTGAAGGGTTGTTGAAAAATGTTGAACAAACTTATGGGAATGTTACATCACTTCTTCATGCTGGTTTTTATTTTCAAGAAATGATTGTTGGCCATATTGATCCTCCTTATCAAAAAGAAAAAAGATAATCTTTTTTAAGGCTAATGTTTCAGTTACCACTAATAAAGGTGATTTAAGATCAATTGGACAACTATGTGATGAGTTTCGAAAAGAAATGGTGGAAGGTTATATAAAAATTGATATTCTAGGAAAATAAATTGAAGGTGTTGATGAAAAATATTTTTACAAAGAAATATAAGAGTATTAAAGAGAAGGAAAAGAATAATAATAATAACAACAAAAAGTAGAAGAGGAATAAAATCAAAATATAGATAAATAAGACCTCCCTAATAATAAGAATTTTTTATGGACTTCACAAGCTTCTTCAAAATAATTGTCTTCCTTGGTCAATCAAAAAGGAAAATTTGAATGTCCAGAGAAACAAAATTCCCCATATTTTAAAGAATCCCAATATTCATCCAAGAAGTATGAATAAATTCACAGTATAAGTTTATATAATATTAAATGTATTGATGTTTACGTAATTTAGATTTATGATGGAAATCGGGTAGAATAAAAAATTGAGAAATCAGTATCAATGAAATAATAAAGACAAAAGTTCACAAAGAAATGAAAACCATCCCCATCATTCTTCCTATGGATAAAGAATAAAATCAATCACATTTATCCATAACAACCTATTTAGAAAGAGTAGATTTTATTATTTAGACTTTAAAAAGGATTTAAGGAAAAATTCCCTATTTCTCAAATCTTGAGTCTCATTGTTAGATGCTTCGGGATTATCTAAATAAAAAGTCAGATTAAACAAACATGCTAATAGAGAAAGTTATTAAACAAAAAGATAAGTTAAAAGCCCATTAATTTTTTTATCAGATTCATATAAAATCTTATAATCAAATGAATACGTGGTCTTCATAAGTCAATACTAATCTCCATAATTTTTATGGGAATATAGAATATATAAGGAAGGAATTGAAATAAATGTAAAACAATTTATACCAGTTAAAAAAAGATTTGATAGAAAGAGTAAAGTTTTTAATTCATTCAATGATCAAACTGATAATCGTACTAATACATTAAATGAGATGACTGGAAATATTAGGTATTTTAAGGATCGGATATGAATAATCAAAAATCATAATGATTAATTCAATAACCTGAATAATTATTTTTATCAAAGACATAAAAACCGAGAAGAAAGTATTCATATTCAAGATGAAAATATTCAAACTCACGATGTAAGGTTAGAAGATCTAGAAAAGAATAATCTATCTTAGAAAGAGTTAATTTTAAATCTTTAAGAAGATAGGAAAGAGATCAAGAAATTTAACACAATCATAAAATCAATAATTCCAAAGAAATATTAAAATTTTCACTTTGAAATGTTGTTGTAATTTCTTTTTGAAAAATATTTGAACTGATGAAATGAATTAGCTATTCATCCCATTCGAATATTATTGTCTGAATGATTTCCCAATTCTGATTGGTTGAATATTATTTCATAATTTTTGTGAATGATTAGATAGTTCATTATTTCTCATATTTGTTTCTCTAACCGATTTTTGGTATTATGAGACTTTTCTACATTCTATTTTGAAATTCATAAAGGGGGAATTTGATAGAAAGGGGAGATGACATAATTAAGGGGGAGAGAAGTATATTTAAATAAGATAATATGATCCTTATGGGGATTTCTTATGCTAAGGGGGTTTTATTCATATTCATCATTTTATTCAGATGAGTTATAAAATTAGAGGTAGATAATTATTACTATATGAATTCTAAATATGATGTACCTAACAGATAATGGACAAAGGATTTTCAATTTAATTTCTTATTTATGTCTTGTGGTTTGTGCTTTGCAAAAAGTTGTAGATTTTGAGTCAATTATTTCTTTATGAATTCTTCATTCCATTTGTTTTGGGAATCATGAACTCTTTCTTAAATAAATTGATTACTAACTTTTTATGTCCAAATTAGTTCCATATAATTTATTGGAAGAAAATATATTTGTTTACCATACTTTTAAAGAGTTGTAAAGTATTAAATGGCTTAAAATAACTTTAATCATTATGATTATCATATAGAGTATGGATCCACCTTTATCAAATCAAATTGATGAATTTTTTAAATTCATAAAGACAATATTACTCATAATTGGAATTGATATCAAAAACAATAAAAATTGGATTCACACCAATGTAATTTATCATAATGACATTTTCTAAGAAAATATATCAGATTGACTAAATTTTAAATTCTAAAAATGAAAAACTATTTTCTATCGTATTGGATTACCTTTTTAAACTGTAATGGGGTATTACAAAACAAATTAGATAGTTCTATTATGATATAGTTTTTGAAGTTCCATGTATCCAATTCCTCACTAAAAACTCAGAGAAAATATAACTGTTGGAGGATCAAGAAGACTTTGGAAAGGTTCACCTATAAATACCAGGTCTTTTGAAGAGTTTGGAGTGACTGATTCTTTTTTCACTCTCAAAATTTCTAAAGCCTGAAAAGTGTGAACAACTTGTTCTTATCCTCTTGTATTTATTTATGGATATTTCTTCTTAAGGAAACATTTTCATGTTTTATCCTTAAGAATTTTTTTTTATAATTTCATTGTGCATTCTAATTGTTTGAATATGATCGAGGGCATCCAAGGTTATTAAGATATAGATATCATTAACTATAATGATCAAGGACTTGTGGGTATATCAAGACAGATGATTCAATCACTGTATTGATTGAGGTATTGTGGGGATATAATGATAGAATCTGATCTATCATATCTAGGGCTGCTGAGGATAGATAGACAAAGAAGTCGATCATTGTAAGAGGGGCTCACAGGGATAACGAGACAGAATGACCATCATATCAATGGATTTCTCTAGTTAGGGAAAGGTAGAATTTAAAATATGTATAAAACATGGGACCATTTTCCTAGGTTATTGGATACACTACTCTGTGTGTTAAAAGACCTATATTCATTTTTATTACATGTTTTATAAAAATTCTTTTATTTCTACAGCACATAATAGAAAGTCACACTTTTATAATCATAATTATATTTATATTAATTTTATCATAATAACATTTATTAGGATATAATTATCAAACTTTGTATTATTCTATTAATATGATATTACCCTAATTGCGATTCTATTCACTTTAAGATAGAATCATTACTTTTTTATTATTCCGATATATCATAACTATTGTGATTGCGATTCTTTTTGTGTTTACTATGATTAATTGTTTTTCTATTGTGAATATCATTAAACTCATATTATGTTACCACTTCATATTTAATATGATTCTATACAATTATATATTATCGAACCTAAGGGCCTAGTGTGATTACCATTTCAATATGTAAGAGGTTTTGTGAATAAGATTGTTTAACCTTGTTAAACTAAGCTTCATTTAATGTTAATAATTAATGTTCATAAACATAAAATTCACCTCCCCCCTCTTGTTTTAACCAAATTAAATACATTAAAATCACACAAATTGTATTAGAGTAGGTTTCCACTACTTAAATACTCATTGATATTTTATCTTCTTTACTTTTTTATGTTTTATTTTAAATTTTCTTATAAAATATATGATTATAAATACCTAAAACACCTATATGTTTTATGGAATAGAATTTTTTTATCTATTATAAATATGGTAGGACTCGATTTCTGTTCAACAGATAAACTCAATCCAAATATTCCCCTAATTTCTTATGGAGCTTATTTTGATTATTAGAGAGATAGAATGAAGATGTTCATTATAAATACTTGAATTGACAATTTCATCCTATTAATTGGATATTACAAGATCCCTAAAAAGGGGGTGACAACTTTTACAAATTAGGGGAAGAAAAATTATCAATTAAATTACAAAGTTAGAAACACATTATTAAGTCATATGACCAGAAGCATTTATAGTAAGATTTTATTTTGAGAAGTTTCTAATATTATTTAGAAGAAGTTAGAGGTTACTCATTTTGAAAAATCAATGGTTATTTAAACTAGAAGAGAAATGCATAGATCAGAAAAGAAAGAATTTAAATTCCCTTTTGGTGAAACTTTTCCAATGGTAAAATAAAGGTTTATTAAAACATTAAACAGTCTACAATCTATGGTAGAGAAAAAATTATAAGTTGAAATCCCTTTTTAAATGATAATTGATATCATGCTTAATGAATTAGAATCTAAGAGAACAGTTGTTGATGAGCCAAAGAAAATAAAAAAATCTCACTATTGATGATTTATTTGGAACCATTTCACAATATGGGAGTCGATTGAAAAGATACGCAGACAGAGTAATGGAAATGAATTTTTGGGTTGCCTTTACTATAACTTCAAAATTGATAATAGCAAAGACTCGTAATAAAGTTGTTATATCGACAAAAAAAATGAAATATATTATTCAATCTGATTCAAGGGATTGTGATAATGAAATAGAGAATATTTCTCGATGGATGAAAGAGATGGTACGAAAAAATTAATTTCAATATCATTACAAGAAAAGTAACAAATAAAAGAATGAAAATAATGATTTCAAATATACTTGTCATGGGTGAAAAATAGCTGAAAATATTTGATCTGACTGTCCCAAGTTGAAAACAAAATATAGGAAGGATAGTAATACCGATAGGAATTAGAATAAATTTTATAATTTAAAAACTAAGAATGTTCTTAAAGATTCTGAAACTTGGAGTTCCAATGGATGTGATTCTTCAAACAATTTCTCATATAGTGAAATTATAAATTATAGAAATATTGGTCTTATTGATAGAATACCTATTACCAATCAATTTTTTATAGAAAAGAAACACACAACTAATTCCTTAACTTATATGTATTTAATTGAAAATTATCCTAAAGAGGAGAATTCTATATTGTCTGATAAATAATCCTCCTCACCTAGTGATGATAATACTTTCTCTACTTATGAATAAGTTACTATCTTTTTAAAAATATTAGAAAACAAAAATTGTATTGTTACTAAAAACATGATAAGACTAATGAAAAACATGAAAAATATGATTCAATAATTGTAATTTTAACAAATGATATATCTAATTTATCAAAATATCTTGATAAATCAAATTCCGAAAAAGAAACTATTTCCAAATATTTTGAAAAATTAATTTCTAGAAAGCATAGTTTGAAAACAATTTTTGAGGAACTCAATTCTAAAGATAATATAGAAGTGGATAAGAATTTATTTGTAAAATTAAAGTATGAAATTTCATCACTAAAAAAACTTTTATCAAACATTAATAATGAAAAGAAACATTTTGATAAAATTTATAATCAATTCATCTACAAGGTACTAGTTTATGAATGAGATATACTCATACAAAACATTTTTTACTAACATTTTCTCTGTGCCTAAAAATGACCACTTTTTACAAATATTAAAGTGGAGGTCATTGGGAAATGAATTTTTCTTTAAATAAAGTTTAATACTTAAGATTCTAAAAATATTATTTTTTAAAACAAATTTGGATTCCATAAATTTAATTTACTGAACTTTCCAGACCCTAAAAGTTTTGGGTTCCAAAAACATAATGTTTTTATTTTCAGGAAAACATAGACTGTTCCAACAAAAAGAATAATTGGTACATAAATAGTGGGTATTATAAACATATGACTGGGAAAAAATACTTCTTTGAAGAGATTATGAATATCAATGGTGGAAAAGTTAATTTAGATATAATGCTCAATGATATATTATCAATATAGTAACATTGTTCTTCTTGGTAAATCTTTAATTTCAAATGTTTTATCTGTTAATAGTTTTAACCATGACCTTATAAGAATAAGTCAATTATGTGTTGAATTTTTCCATGTGAGTTTTATAAATGATAAATGTGTAGTACAAAATTCATAGGAGGAATTCTTTCGTTCTTCTCATCGGCATGATAATGTTTATATAGCTAACTTAGAATAAATTAGGATCCATGAATTACCATGTGTTATAGTAATGGAATATCAATCTTGGTTATGGCATAGAAGGTTAGGAAATTGTGACCTTATAAAATTATATAAGCTGACTAAGAAAATACTTGTTAATGATTTACCAGATTGTAGATTTGATTCTTCAAAAGTCTATGACCCTTCTCAATATATCAAGAAACATTATTCGGGATTTAAATCTATTAGTAAAGTCTCAACTTCTGATTCATTATGAGTAGGGAACATGAATTTATTCTGTCCTACACAAACTAGTAGTATTGGGGAAAAGTACTATGTATTTTTTTAATTGATGATTATAATAGATATACATGGGATTATTTTCTAGAAAATAAATCTATAGTTGTTTTTTATTTTAAAACATTTTTATCCATAGTTAAAATGATAAAAACCATCACTTGATAACTATTCATAGTGGTCATGGTGGAGAATTTGTAAATTTTGATTTTTAAAATTTTTTGTAGTAAAAAGGCATTACACATAACTTTTCAACACCTAAAACTCCTCAGTAAAATTGCATTTTTGAAATAAGATATTGTGTTCTATATGAAATAACTAGAACCATGTTGAGTGAATATTCAATTTCTAGACATTTTTGGGCTAAAGTGGTTAAAACTTCTTGTTATACTATAAATCATGTTTTGATTATATCCTTTATTAACAAAACTTTTTATGAATTGTGGACTGGCTAAAAACCTAAAGTTTCTTACTTCATAGTTTTTGGATGAAAATTATTCATCTTTAATACTAAAGATAACTTAAAAAAATTTACACCCAAATACAATGATTGTATATTTTTAGGTTATTCCACTATTTCTAATGCATATGGAGTTTTTAATAAAAATTCATATACTATTGATGAAATTGTACATGTTAAATTAGCTGAAACTAGACCTTTTATTTTTAACTAAACCCAACCCACATCCTCAAGAAAATTTTACAAATCTAACCCTCAACCTTTGTTGGATTATTTTTCTAATATGGAAAATACTCAAGAATTTTTTTTTAAATAATTTACTCAAGATGCATCTCTATCTTATGTTGATAAACATAATTTAAAATAACCCAATATAGTTGTTTCTTAGGAATCATACTAGTGATAGTATCATTGGTGATGTAAATCATCCAAATATGACTAGAAGTTCTTTGAGGAATAAAGTATAACATCTTGATTCTATTTCCCAATTTGAAACTCAAAATCATGATGAATCTTTTGGTAATGAGGATTGGATTAAGTATATACAATATGAGATAAAAGAATACTAAAGGAATATAGTATGAGCCATGGTTGAAATACCTACACAAACATCCATAATTGTAGTAAAATGGGTTTTCAGAAACAAATGTGACTAAAATGGAATAATAATTAGAAATAAAGGGATACTTGTTTCAAAAGTTTTTAATCAACAAGAAGGAATATATTATAATGAAACATATACACCGGTATCATTACCTGAATCTATTCATATTCTATTATCCTTTGATTCATTCTTCAATTTTAAAAAATTTCAAATCGATGTGGAGTGTTATTTACTTAATGTATTTGTATAGGAGGAAGTTTTTGTCAAAACCCCCCATAGTTTTGAAGATAAAAAACACCCTAATTAGGTTTTTTGACATAATAAATCTTTATAATGACTTAATCAAGCCCCTAGATCCTTCTATGATAGATTAATAAGAATTTTGTTACAAAAAAATTATGTTAAGGGAACCGAAGATCCTAATATTTTCATAATTATGTTAAAAAAATATTATGAATTTTAAAATATATGTTGATGACATTATATATAGATCAACTAAAATATATTTAATAGATTCCTTTAAAATCTTATAAAATTTGAGTTTGAAATGAGTATAATCGGTGAGTTAACATTTCCCCTTAATTTTTAGATTTTCCAAAATCTAGAATTGATTATATATCTCAACATTAGTATATCAAATATCTTCTTAAAACTTTTGGATAAGATAATACTAAATTTATTAGTGCTCCCATTGTTACCTCAAATGCACTTGATCTTGATGAAGCTGGACAACCATATGATCAAGCAATTTTTAGAGGTATGATAGGATTTTTACTATACATAATAGATAGTCAATAAGACATAATTTTTTATTTATCCTTATGCGCAAGAAATCAAGAAAATCTAAAGGAATATCATATAAAACCTTTAAAATAAACTTTTTAGAATAAATTTTATAAAATATTTTTACAGATACATTTTTTAAGACTCATGAATTTTAAAAAAAAAATCGGGCTTGAGTTTTCTTGAAATCGAATATGAATTTTTTTGCATTCATGTTTTCTTTTTTAAATTTTAGTATTCAATTTTTGATTACAACTATTGTATTCTATTATTTTAAAAAACCAAAAAGAACAAATTAAAATACAAATGATTTTACTCTTAAAGTTATTCTTATATTATTTCATGTATTTTAACTATTCCATTATGTTAAATTCTTATTTTGATTATTGTTATTTGTTTCTAAAAATAATATTAACTCAATATGATAAAAAAATAAGAAAAAACATTAAGATTTTATTTTCTTATTTCTTTATTCATCATATATTCTAAACCATTAGATTAAATGTTTTTAATCTTAATCATTGAATTTGAAATGTCACTCTCCATTTCCTATATAAAAGGGACCCCCCCCCCCCTCATGTCTCACATCAGCTATCTCAACTATTTTTCATCAAAGTGATAATGTTTTTAAGTCTACTAGTCCAAAAAGTTCTTTACATATGAATCTTTAGTATCAAGCCCCAATACGATGACACTAGGTAAGTATTAAAAATAATGGTATGTTTTCATCGAATAGTTAGTATAAAATGCCTTTTATGATAAGTATGATTCTTCATTGAGAATGATTACTGATTTTCAAGGTCTGCAGTTGTGATGTGTTGAACAAAGAAACCAGATTATGATTTTTTTAGATGGACCTCGTTATAGATTTTTATTCCTATTTAAATTTATTTCAAGAAAATAGAAAATAAATGTTTTCATTCTGAATCTATGATAAAAGGTTCAAGATGACATATAGGGAAGCCACATGCTTCCTAGGTATTTCAGAAGAACGAGATGCCTTCTGTCCATCACATAAACTACATGATTCCAATGGTGCGTTTAAAAAATAAATAAATGAAAAAATTTTGTTTAAAAATGCCTTAGATGATAAACCAAGAAAGGAATCCCATATCATATTTGATCATAGAGTTATAGCCATTTGGATTCAAGGGTTTCAAATTATGAGAAAAACGATAGAGATACTCTAAAATTATCTGGTTTCTATATTTCAGAATTCATGGTTAGCATGAGGAAGATCAATTTAGCTAGTTCTGTTATTTTTTATAATCAAGAATATCAAATCATGTTCAGTTAATTCTCATATTATAATGTTTTTATCATTGATAAGAAAGATCATTGAAGAAAGCATGAAACATTTCAATATAGAAAAATAATTCAAGGTCATTAAAGAAAAGTGAATGTTTATTGGTGTTGATAAAATGAAATATATTTAGTATGTAGTTGATATTGACTAAAATATGTATGTAAATAATACTTATACCACCTCATTAAAAGCAGAAACATCTTTAAAATCAAATAAAACTGAGAAGATTGAAAAAAGGAGAAAGTAAGAGTCACTTCCTCCAATGGAAAAGAAACAAAAGAAAGTCTCTAATGAAATGGATACAGAGTGGAGCAATAAAATGGTATAAATTAATAATGGGGATCCTTAGTTCAGACTCAACTCAACTAAAGATTTAGGTTCAAAAATTCATGGTGTCAAAACCAAAGAATGATATGAAATGGAAAAGAAGGAAAATAAAATTTTATTAGAAGAATAAATTTGTAAATGGTTATTGAAAAATGTTGAGTAGACTTCTATAAATGTTACATTTCTACCTCATGATGATTTTTATTTTTAAGAAACAGTAGTTGTTCATACTGATCTTCCTCCTGAAAAAGACAATGGAAAATATTTTTCTAAGGATAAATATTTGATCCCCACTAGTAATGGTGATTTAAGATCAATTGAACAACTCACTGATGAGTTTATAAAAAAATGGGGGAAGGTGATGCAGAAATTAATATTGTAGAAAAAGAAACTGAAGGTGTTTAATAAGACATTTTTTAAAAATAAGTAGTAAAGTATGATAAAGAATAAGAATATGAAGAAGAAGAAAAAGTAGAAGAGGAAGAAAATAAAAATATTTATAAAGAAGACCGCCCTTCTAATAATATTTATTTAAATACTTCATAATATTATGTAAAGACCCGAAAATTTCAAGGAAATTTTTTTCTTAAATACTTTGGAATTTTACGAGTTTGTGGCTTCTGATGGTACTTGATTCCGAGGCCTGGTGTGCCCGGAATAAATTTTCGAAGTTTAGATCGAGTACGTTCAGTAAACGAACAAGCGTGTTTTTCTATCTTTTGAACCGATGCTCGGAATTGAAATATGAGTGAAAATATGAGCTTGCAGTGCCGGTAATTACTTAAGGGGACCTTTACCGAAGTTGCGTTTTAATCGGGTAGAGAATTAATATTTGGGAAATTAGATTAAAATAAATAAAATTGGTGTAAAAAAATTTTATTTTTAAGGATGGTGGTTATATCCTCCCAAAGGAAGTCATAGGTGGGGCCCACACCCACATAACCTCCCATGAGAGAATATTTGTGGGGTGGGGCCCACACATGACCTAAACCCTTGACCTTCCCATAACTCTCATAAACCCCCATTAAACTCCCTTGTTTAATGTTGACAACCCTCCTTATTTATGAAATCTCTTTACTTTCCCCTCTCCATTAATTAAGTGTTTTGAATTTTGAATTTTGAATGCTCGGAAAGTTTAATTAAAATAAGGGGAAGCCTTATTTAAATTTGGATGGACTTGTTGTGTTGGGGAAATTATTTGGGATAAAGCTCTTGTGAAAGAAGAGGAGAGTTTGTAATTTGTTAAAGAACACCAATCCTCCGATGAAGAACGACGCGCCTTGTTTTCTCTTCTCCACTACAAGATAGGAGACACCAATTCTTCTTTGGGTGCACTCCAACGACGACGGAAACGACACCGTCATCCATGACGCTTGTCAAACCGCGAACCTTATTCGAGGTAGGGGGTTTTCTTAATTTATTTTAATTAAATTACTCCATTGTTCCTGTTGTATTCAAGTGAACATCTTTGGTCGATTGTTACCGCCTAATGCGGAGAGCGCGGGCCGAACAAACATGGCCTGATGACCCTCTGTCGTTCCTTGTCTTGTTTGGAATCGGGAAGTGGCAACGATTGAAGGCGGCGGCCGCACGCCGACCGCATGTGTAGGAACCGCGGGCCACTCGACCGACGAAAGACCGACCTGCCATAGCCGGCTGAGCCGAAGGGAGAAACTGTGGTGCCCCATGGCGTCGCGCTGCAGAAGACCACGGCCCACCCGATAGGGCCACTTCGGCGGAAGAACCGGCCGGCCCGTCAGCCGGCCGGGCAGAGGGGAGCCGCGGTGCCAGGAGAGCGCCGCGCTGGAGAACCCGCGGCCCGCCCGAGTGGGCCGCTTGCACCAGAAGGTCGGTCAGCCAAGCCGATCGGTTAGGGATGGCGGTGCCACTTAGCACCACTGGTTCGGGCATCCCCCCCCCCCCCCCTCAGAAAGCTCGGCCTTCGGGCCGAGCCAGCCGAGCCACGCCCAGCCGGGCCGAGCCAGCCGGGCCGCGCCCAGCCGGGCCGCGCCAGGCCGGGCCGAGCCGAGCCGTGCCGGGCTGGGTCGCGCCTCTTCGGGCCAGACCACGCCCTCTTCGGGACGGACCGCGCCCCTCATGGTGGGCCGCTTGAATCTTCGGGCCAGTATGACACCCCTACCAGGTCGGACCCGCCAAAACTGGGTGACCCGACCCGCCAGCCCTCTTGGCTTAACGGGTCGGGCCCGTTATTCACTTAAAAGTGAATAAATTAAAGACCGTGCGTCCGATCGACGCGCCGTATGCAGCACTGGGATCCTTTTGATGAGGTCGTACTTTTGCGATACTCTAAGTGAGTTTTGGGTATTTTTAGAAATTGTCCGAGTTTGGAACAAGTATATTTCCAACCGGGCCCCTGGAACGGAAAAGCCAATATATCTCAGACCAGGCGTCCGATTGACGCGCCGTCTGTCGCGTTGAGTTCCTTTTGACGAGATGGAACTTCGGGATACATCAAATTTGGACTTCATGACAGTTTATGTATCTACCCCCTTTACTCAAGGAGCGGACCCTCTTGGAATCGAGTACGCTGTGTGCGGGAACCCTAGAGCTGGCTGCGACTGTGACGACTACTGTGCTGGGATCCTCCGTGGGTTTGACAATGATGACAACTGTACTTGGATCCTATGTGGGTTCGACAGCGAGGAAGACTGTACTTGGATCCTCTGTGGGTTTGGCAGTGGTGAAGACTGTAATTGGATCCTACGTGGGTTTGGTAGCGATGGTTACTGTACTTGGATCCTACATGGGTTTGGTAGCGACGACTTTTGTACTAGGATCCTACGTGGGTTCAGTAGAGGTGATGATTCAGAAACTACATCTAATCATCTCCATACTTCTTCATGAGTAGTATACCTGTATGATATGAGTCTTCTCTTTCAATCATTATCATTGATGTGATTGGCTTCTTTCCTGTGTGGACCAGATTGTGCTTGGGATCGAAAGTTGGAGCCGAACTCAGATTGATGACTTAGGTATATGAATGGGCATATACCTAAGTAGAGTTGGTTGATACTTCGTGTTTGTATCTTTACTTTGTGGTTTATCCTTCGTGGATTCTGGGAGACCTTTGGGGGTCTCGATGTCCCTACTGAGTATCGTTATACTTACCCCTGCACGGGAAATGTCCGCACTATGTTGTGTTGGTTGCAGACGACGGACATCACTAATCGTGGTTGAGGCATGTGGAGCTGGACGGTATCCAGAGGTGGACCACCTGGCGGGACGTACATGGAGCGGACGGACAGACCCGAGGTACCGATGATATTATCTTTACCCACCCTTCAGGTGGGATTCCCAGAGGACGACTTGGTGGTTGCTGATTTACTTTACAGCTGTTGTAATTTCTTTCTCAGTTGTACTGTACTTTCAGTTGGGTTTCTATACTGGCCCATTTACTTTTCATCACTTACTTTTGTACTCAGTTTTACTTAGTGCTTACTTCACTTGTGTACTCTGTTGTGTTTGTTTACTTTTATAAAGGCAATGCCTTCCCTTTTTACCAGGATTTACGCCTTTGGTGATAGTCGCTATCCCCTGGCCGATTGAAGGTGGGCTTGCGGTAGTCACAACACGGGCCCTGAGGACAGGTCGAGACAAATTGTTTTCAGAGGAGTCGGTTCTATCATAGAACTCAGGACTCTGATAATTTCTTTCTGTGAAAAAATAGTGTTAAGAGTATTGAGTGTTGTTTTTAGTCTAGGGAGTCCAGTGTTGGTGCAGTAGCCGATGTATCCATAAACCATGACCCTGACTTCTGATTTCCAACTCAGTGCTCGAAAACACTGATTGCATGTATGTTTGTTTCGCACGGAATCCGGGGATGACCTCCTGGACGGGAGATTCAAACGTTCTGATCGGTTTCTAACGGGTTTGTTCGTAGAACCGGAAACATCCAATGATTCCACATCCGTTTGGACCTACTTTCCAAAGGCAGGCGCCCATTAGCTTGTGGACTAATGAGGCTTAGGAATTTGCATTGGTCGAGAGGATGGGAGGTCGGACTCATCACACCTTTTTGAGGGGAATTATTGTCTACTCCGGGACTCTCTTTATAGATTTAAGTTATGTTCGTGAATCCTTATTACATTACCAAGTATAAAATGTGCTTTCCTTTAGTTTTAACAATCAATGATTAAATATGCAAGAAATTTAGAGAATCTTTTATAGGTATTTGAGGTTCTTCATCAATAGAGAATCATCTATATCTGTTTAGAGATTCTTGGTCAATGGTATCCTTCAAAACATTTATATAAAAGTCTCTTGGTCATTTATGATGACCAGGCTGGTTTTAAAGCCACTCAGTGGGGCACTTGAAGTTTATTGTCATTCAGAAGGACAGAGATTATTTCAAAGTTGGGATCGAACCCATAAATGGGCTACCTACATATCCTTTGTTTTGGAAAAGGAATCAGAACCCACGTAGTTCGAAAAATGAGGTATGATGTTTATGATTGATGGCTCAAAGATGAATGTCATAATTACTTTTACACTCTAAGCTCACGTGAGTCATGCTCGGTGTGAGAAACAAGAGGTATTGGTAAAATTTAGACAATTGTGCCATAAAAGATGCAATCATAAGAATTTGTTGTGGGGCTTATGTATAGATGACTGCCCAGATAGATGAAGGTTTAGGATTTACTTTTAGGGAGAAAATCCATGAACAGGGTCCATAAAGTTATATGTGCTTCATGGAGATTTTGAATACTCTAATCTTGGGGCTTACTCCTAAGGAGGATGCCCATGTTAGGAGGGGACTTATGATTGGGTTTTATTCCTGAAAAGGAAACCCAAATCAAAGGTAATTTATGACTGGTTAAGAGAAGTTTAAGGGGACTTGGGGCTTATTCCTGAAAAAGGAAGCCCAAGGTTATGACTGAGTCTTATTCCTGAAAAGGAGACTCAGGTTAGGGATTAAGGTTTGGGGCTTAGTCCTGAGGAGGATGCCCAAGGTTATGACTGAGTCTTATTCCTGAAAAGGAGACCCAGGTTAGGGATTAAGGTTTGGGGCTTAGTCCTGAGGAGGATGCCCAAGGTTATGACTGAGTCTTATTCCTGAAAAGGAGACCCAGGTTAGGGATTAAGGTTTGGGGCTTAGTCCTGAGGAGGATGCCCAAGTTATGGATTAAGAATTTGGGGCTTACTCCTGAGGAGGATGCCCAAGATTGGGAACTTTAAGGATTTGGGGCTTACTCCTGAGGAGGATGCCCAAATTAAAGGGATTTATAACTGGGGATTATTCCTGAAAAGGAAACCCAGGTTAAGGGGGATTCTCTCATCTTAAAGGATGAGGTTGAATGAATGAACTCTCAATCTTTGGTGACATAAAGATGTTTAAATCACTAGGTTTTGAGAGATATTTCACAGAATTCCTTTCAGACAAGGATGTCAAATCACGAAATCATGCCATAAATGGCTTTGAAGAGTATCTTGAAGACTGAATCTTGAATAGGAAAGGTGAAATGGCTTAAGAGGGATGAAATGGGCAAGAAAGGCACCCAAAAAGGTAGGGGCGCGCAAGTCTTGAAAGGCGCGCAAGTCCAGCGGCGGCGCGCAAGTTTGGGTCGCGCAAGTATACTTGCGCGACATGAGGGGTACTTGCGCGATTTTCAATCAGAATTGAAATACTTGAGCGACTCTTGATAAAACCCTTTAGAATCCCCTTGAGGTTCTTCCAGAAAAGGGACGCGCAAGTTATATTGAAGGAATTAAGTCGGCGCGCAAGTGTTTGATAAGTTTCAACACTTAGGCCTTCCTTCTTCTCTTTAGATCTTCCGTTCTAGGTAAGAAATTACCTTAGAAGTGTTCCGGAAGCTTTGAGAAGAGACTTGGGCGTCGGGAGCTTCAATCCGAGTTTCTGGAAAAAGATTCTTTTTTTAATGGGGGGCCCACAGGGTCTATTTATAGGCAAAAGAAGACCCAGGGCGGTTACCGGGCGGTTACCAATTAGGTCGCGCAAGTCACCTGCGCGACCAAGGGAGTCGCGCAAGTATACTTGCGCGGCAGCGGTATCACTTGCGCGGTGGATTTGCTGTTGATCCTTTGTTCATGCCTTTGTCGATTTTTGATGTTTTCTTCAAAGGATAAATCACTTTCAGCTGAGATATTCTCTTTTCCGATCTTTAGATTCTGTGACGAAAGGAGCGTCAACAAAAGTCCCCCCTCAGAGTTGGATCCGGAGAGAAACGAGGATTTGACTCTGAGGAAATCGAATCCTTCCAAAGGAAAAGGGAGGGCGCGCAAGTCTTTGTGCGAAGAGGGCGGCGCGCAAGTTTGCGTCGCGCAGGCCCTAGATGCTTCTGGGTATGACGCGCAGGTAGGCTTCCTGGCCTATAAATACACGGCCTCACCTCCGTACAAGTATCCGGATTTCCGGACATCATACCTTCTCGAGCTCTCGCCACGCAGGTCACCTAAGCCGCGCAAGTCTGCTCTGTTTTCCTTGATGTCGCGCTCTTGTAAAGGTATTCTTACTTGCGCGGTTTAGACTTGCGCGGTGAAAACTAGCGCGGCACGTGAATACTTGCGCGCCATGTTTTAGACTTGCGCGCCTTAATGCCTTTGCCATTTTTCCAAATTTCTTCACAAAATTTATGAAAAATAAACCCATTTAAGAGTTAGTTTATTCATCTTTTATGCAGATTCAGTGGTTCCCAAGGGAATTGGAACGGCTTATGAACTGGCTAGCAAGCGGATTGATGACATGATGAACATCATTGGCCATGATTACTATGATATTTGCGACAACACTCTTCCAGATTTGGCTAAGTACTTGAAGAAATATCATCTTAATTTCCCACAGAGCATCTACCTGTCTCTATGTGGTCATGGTTACTTGCAAGGAGTCAATGTTCCAAATGCAAAAAACTATACATCTGAAATGCAGCTGCGCTACTACTCCTTCATTTCGGTTATGCTGTGCATTAAGAGCAACAACAATGGTGTAAACTTTCAAATTCTCCTTGCATGCCATTTCCTTGCAGATATGAAAATGGCAAATCCATGGGCTGAAATGTTTTCCACTACCGGTTGGTGGAGAGAAGAAAAACATGGTATTAGAGCAATATCTGAAAAGAGTACTCTCTCCAAATGGCTCTTTACTTCCAATGCTCCATTCTCAAATCCATGTATCCATCTTCCAAGTCTCTTGGATAGAAACAGAGTCACTGTTTGATCAGCAAAAAATTTTCTCAAACCGCACTCAAGAACATCCTTTTACAACTTTTTCAAGAAGAGCTGGTATCACTGCATCTCTTTTTGTATCCAGTTGAATGAATGAATTCCATGTGGTTGCTGATGAAGCTCGGGATGCCGTAAATCAAATGAAGTGTTATGTTAAAAGCCTCTTGTAATTCTTGAAAAAGAGAAGAGACTCCAATCTGTGGATGTCCTTCTAACTCTTGTGTATCAATGAAAAACACTTTCGTCTCCAATCATTTGTACTTGTATTCTTCCATTACCTGCTTCAAATTTACTTAAGCCAATGGGCCTAGTAAGCATAGTTTGATTTTTACTAGGATTATTACAAATAACCCTACAAACTTTGAACCTTTTAACTGCTCAATATTACCTAAATCATACAAAAAAAATGTATATTTAGTGAGCTGGAACTTGACTTTTATTCAGAGTTCCTTTGTCTTTTGTGTGGGCAGTTTAAAGTCATGCACGCCGGACATAAAGGGGCTAATGTTTAAGGTCGAAATAGCTTTGACCGAAAAATGGATTAGAATGGATTCAATTCCTTGACAATTTATCTGAAAACATATTTACCATACTCAAGCATGAGGGAAAAAATGTAAACTATGGCTTAAGAATATTTGAATCTGAGGAATGATATGAAAAAGAGCTAAAAGGAATTAGAAGAAGTAGTTTCCAAGAATGAAGTTACTATTTATTTAACAAAACCCGTTAGGGGGTTGAAATATGCAGGGCCACCTATGGGCATTGGCTGCATGGTCAAATAAATAGCATCTTTTGGATGACAAGTCTGTTATGTGGACTGTTTATGCAAGGCCACCTATGGGCACGTGCTGCATAGTCAGGAAAAAGAACTCCCAGAAATTTACTTTCCTAGTGCTAAAAGCCAGTGAAAGTTTATGGAGATTCAAATTTTCTAAAGTATAGAGTTTGTTGTATGGAAAGAGGTACTTGAATATGGAGAAGATATTTCCGAATAAGAACATCGAAGAACTGGATGAATATCACTCCTACGAAGGTCTGACCCAAACGCAGGGAAGAAGAATAAACCATAGACTTGAATACTTTCAGATCATGAAAAAGGATATGGGACAAATATGTTAAGGATGGCTATTTTTTGCGGATCCCTACATACTGTTGTTTTAAGACAAATAAGGACAAAAGAGGCATTCTTCCCAAGAATGAAGTTACTATTGTTTAACAAAACCCGTTAGGGGGTTGAAATATGCAGGGCCACCTATGGGAATTGGCTGCATAGTCAAATAAATTAGCATCTTTTGGCTGACAAGTCTGTTATGTGGACTGTTTATGCGAGGCCACCTATGGGCACGTGCTGCATAGTCAGGCAAAAGAATTCTCAGAAGTTTGACATTTTTGTGACTAGAAGTCATGAAAAGGGTTATGAAGATCTGAAAATATTTAAGGTTAGGATTATAATACATAAAGATGGGTATTGTCCAATGTATATAGAGATACATAGGTCAATGAAAACCATAATCATGTTGTGGCTGGGTCCTGAATTGAAATTCGGACTTCACTACGTATCTCATAAGAATGAGAATCAAGCCATACGTAGTTCTTGAAATGCAGTTTAACGTCGTGCAGGACGAAAGTATGAGTGATCTTAGTTTAGGGTCATAGAATTCGGACCATAATAATGAATACACAGTGTGTGTTTTCATGAGTACTTTTCAGCCAAGGGACTGAAAGTGAAATTTGGGGTTAGGCCCAAAAGACTTGGGACTGGATTCGAGGGACACTCGAATGTTCCTACGTATCCCATAAGGATGGGAATCAAGTCCACGTAGTTCTAGAATTACCCTTAGTACAAATTTGGTTCGTACATGTGAAGGGTGAAAAGGGGACTTTAGTGCAATGATGGTTTACCCTGAGATAAAAAGTTTAGGCATTACCATGTATGTACGTAGTCTTTTTGAAATGAAACATGATTGAAAAATCAATGTCAATAATAGTTCTCTCTCAAGTGAGGAGATTAAAGAATGTTGTAGTTTATTGTCGTACCAGACAAAAGTGTTGTATTGTTTAAACGTCATATAACAAGGACGAAAGTGAATCAATGTAAAGATATTGATTCCAGGTACGGTTTCACAAATCATCATCATATGAGATGGTGATGAACCGATGTGAAGAGATTGTTTTTGGGCTTGAACCCTGGGAGGTTGCCTACATACCCAGCCTGGAGGGCAAGGATCAAAGTCTGTGTAGTTCAATTAAAGAATGAATTAATGATCAAGTTGTTCTTGGGGACAACGATCTAATTAAAATGTTGTTGGGACTTACACATGGTTAGTGGCCCAAAGGGAGTGTTATGGTTGATGTTCACTCTAAGCTCACGTGAGTCATACTCGGTGTGAGAAACAAGAGGTAATAACAACCTTAACGATGCACAGTTTAATGTCATGTAGGACATAAAATAAAAGGGACTATGCAGTTTAAAGTCTTGCAGTTAGGACTATTGGTGCTGCACAGTTTAGCGTCATGTAGTAGGGACAAAATACAGTTTAATGTCATGTAGGACCTATCAAGGATTTTCTGTACAGTTTAACGTCATGTAGTTAGGATGATGGGGATAAAATAGTTTAACGTCATATTGGACGAAAGGGGGACTGTGCAGTTTAATGTCATGCCGTAAGGACAAAATAACAAACAAGTTATGTCATGTTGGACGAAAGTGTGAATAGTTTAAGGTCATATTCATGGACCGTGGATGGTGCAGTTTAATGTCATGTTGGACTTTTGATGATTATATAGTTTAACGTCTTTCTGGACATGAGGGACTTTTATACAGTTTAGCGTCATGTAGTTTAGGACGTCACAGTTTAGCGTCTTGCTGGACATAAGGGATTCGCAAATAGTTTATGGTCATATACATGGACCAGGGATGATGTAGTTTAAGGTCATACGGGACCATTGCTGTATAGTTTAACTTCATATAGCAAGGACTATTGGTGCTGTACAGTTTAAAGTCATGTAGCTAGGACTAAGGTGAACCAATATGAGGATATCAGTTCTGGGGACTTTTTACAGTTTAATGTCATGCTGGACGAATTAGTAACCAATGTGACAGTTTAACGTCATGTTGGACGATGAAAGTGCCACATATTTTAATGTCATGTTGCTAGGACAAAAATATAGTTTAATGTCATCTCGGACAAAATATGGTGACACAGTTTAACGTCATGTTAGACGAAGTTGCAGTTTAAGGTCATACTGGACCATTGCTGATGCAGTTTAAGGTCATGCTGTATGAACCAATTGTAAGTCTTGGTTCTGGGGACCATATTTTGTGTTTATACAAAATAATTCTTCAGAAATCTGGCATTGGTTGGAGTCGTGATGAGTTCTCCATCCATTGAGATCAGAGAATACGCTCCATTGGAATAGACCTTATGTATTGAATAAGGTCCTTCCCATTTTGGTTCAAGCTTGGGAGGCTTCTTTCTTGGTATCATTGGTGTTCTGAGAACCAATACCAATTCTCCCTGAATGAATGAACGAAGACGAACTTTTTTGTTAAAAGCTCGAGCTATCCGATTCTGATAGATTTCCAAGTGGTGCAAAGTGCACAATCTTTTCTCATCTAACCGTTCCAATTCATTCAACCGCTTTTGGGATTGCTCATCTGTAGATAACTGATCAAAAATGGCTATTCTGAGTGAGGGCAGTTGAACTTCAATTGGCAAGACTGCTTCTGTTCCATATACTAATGAATATGGAGTTGACCGTGTCGCATTGCGAGTGGTAGTCCGATAAGCCCATAAAGCATGAAAGAGTTTATCAGGCCATGACCTCTTATCTTTATCCACCATATTTTGCAGTATATTTGAAAGAGTCTTGTTGAAGGCCTCTATCTGGCCATTAGCCGCTGCATGATATCGAGATGAATGGTTGGACTTAATGTTGTATTCTTGATACAATTTCTTTACCTCAGAAGAACAGAAGTTGGTGCCGTTGTCCGTCAATATGGTATGAGGGACACCAAATCTAGTGATGATGTTAGACTTGATGAAGCTAACAATGCATTTAGAACTGACTTCTTTGAGAGGTACTGCCTCTGCCCATTTGGAAAAGAAATCAGTAGCAGTAAGAATGTACTTAAACTACTTGGCCGTAGCTGAAGGGCAAGGTCCCACCACATCCATTCCCCATGTGGAAAATGGCCATGAGTATTTAGCTGTATGAAGCAACTCTGGATGTTGATGAATGAAGTTGGCATATACTTGGCATGAATGACACTTCTTTGTGAAATTAACACAATCTTGTATCATTGAAGGCCAGAAGTATCCAAGCCTTAGAATTTGATCAGACAATCTATGTCCACACTGGTGGGCACCATAGACTCCTGCATGTACTTCTTTTATGACAGCCATTGTCTCTTCACCATCAATACATCTGAAGAGAACTCCATCAAAACCACGTTTGTAGAGAATTTTCTCGAGGTGGTTTGGACCATCATAAAGAGTAAAATTGACCACACGTCGCCGAATTTGTTCTTTCTCGGCTCTATCAGGTGGAAGTGTTCCATTTTGAAGGTATTCCTTGATAGGTGACATCCATCCTGTAGTATGACCATACGGTTCAGGAATGGGACTAATTTCATTAATTTCCTCTGTTCTGACTTGAACATAAGGTGAAATTGCACGACGGTGGGCAATACAGATGGTTGTCTCATCCCGATTTGGATCTGCTAAAGCTGTGGCTATATTAGCCAGTGCATCAGCTTGAGCATTTTGTGATCTTGGGACATAAGAAAATGTCGGTTCTGAAGGGAATTCCGACATTAACTCTCTGACGTAATCATACAAAGGGATTAATTCTTCTTTTCTGATGGCATAATCCCCATTGACTTGTTTGATTACCAGGTCTGAATCACCTTTCACCTTTAAGTGATTCACTTGTGCTTGAAGCGCTAACTCCAAGCCTGTAATGAGAGCTTGGTATTCAGCTTCATTATTGGTACCACCTTCCCACAACAAAAAGGAATAAGGTAACATTGCCTTATCTGGAGAAATGAGCACAATTCCTAAACCAACTTTGTTGAATTTAGGATTTTCCATTTTCTTTCCTGTTGGACTTCTAGAAGCACCATCAAAATACATTTCCCATGTTTGAGGACTCTCTTGAATAGAAAAAACTTCCTCATCAGGGAGTTCGATATCTGAATACGTGTCTTCCACTGAAGGGTGTTCAGCCAGGAAATCAGCCAGAGCTTGGCCCTTAATTGCCTTTTGAGACACATACTGGATGTCGAACTGCTGTAGAATAACCGCCCACCTTTCCAGACGTCCTGTAAGCATTGGACGACTAAGGATGAATTTGAGTGGATTATTACGAGATACCAATTGGACCTCATGATGTTGCAGGTAGTGTCTCAGTTTCTGAACGGCAAAGATTAATGCTAGGCAGCACTTTTCAATACTCGAATATCGGGTTTCTGCTTCAAGCATAGTTCTACTGAGATAGTAGAGACTATTTTCATTCCCAGCATCATTCTTTTGAGCGAGAAAGGCACCTAATGATTGCTCTAAAGCTGTCACATAGAGGATAAGAGGCCTACCTTCAACAGGTGGCATGAGTACTGGTGGACTCAAGAGGTATTTCTTGAGAACATCAAATGCTTCTTGACATTCTTCAGTCCACTGGTAAGTGACTCCTTTCTTCAATAATTTGGTAAAGGGTAAACTTTTGCCTGCCAAATTGGCGATGAAACGCCGAATATAGGCTAAGTGTCCTTGAAGTCCTCTTAATTCTTTCAAATTCTGAGGAGGTGACATACCAAGGATTGATTTGGTCTTCTCAGGATCGACTTCAATACCACGATGGCGTACAACAAAGCCGAGGAATTTTCCTGAGGTTACCCCAAAAGCACATTTTAAGGGGTTCATCTTCAAATTATGTTGTCGAAGCTTGTGGAATATGATTTCCAAATCAGCCAAGTGATCAAAACGTTGTTTGGATTTAACCACCAAATCATCTACATAGCATTCAACAAATTTCCCTAAAAAAGGTTTGAAGATACGATGCATGGCGCGTTGGTAGGTTGCACCTGCATTCTTTAAACCAAAGGGCATCACCCGGTAACAAAACACACCTTGAGGAGCTCTGAAGGCTGTATATTCCTCATCTTCTGGGGCCATTCGGATCTGATTATTTCCAGAATATCCATCCATGAAAGAAAGTACTTCATAGCCAGCCGTCGCATCAATTAAGAGTTCTGTAATCGGAACTGGAAAATCATCTTTGGGACAATACCGATTAAGATCTCTAAAATCTATGCAAACCCTAATTTGTCCGTTCTTCTTCTTTACAGGGACAATATTAGCCAACCACTTGGGATATTGAACTTCTCTGACAAAATTAGCTTTGATAAGCTTATCCACTTCAGCCTCGATTTTGGAAGCATAGGTTGGGTGTGTTCTTCTCGCGGCTTGCTTGAATCCTCGATGTTCTTTTGGCAAACCCAAATGATGGGTGGAAACATTAGGATCAAGGCCAGGCATCTCTGTATAATTCCAAGAAAAAATATCTTTATTTTTCTTTAGAAAATAAATATACATATCTTGTTCTTCAAGGGTCATGGCCGCACTAATTAAAGTGGGGCGTGGATCTTTCTCTGTACCCAGATTTACTTCTCTGAGTTCATCCACAGTGGTAGAGATACCCTCTTCAAATGCTGGAGGAGCATCTCTAAGATCTTTCTCTTCCTCTTCATCATGTGTTATTTCTTCCGTTTCTACTTGCGAAGTAGATGAAAAAACGAAATTCTCATTATCATAAGAAATGTCAAAATTTTCACATTTTGAAGAAGAAGCTTCCATTTCCGACCCTATTGATGATAAAGGGTCTTCTTTGGGAATCAAAGAGGAGATGATGGATCGATAATCGACATCATTATTCACCTCTGGTGTTGCTATAACTTCTTCTGGCCTGATTAGCGAAGTATAGACTTGTTGGATTTCAGCAGACGAAATGAAAACGTCACCACTTATGCTTTCATCACTGCTTGGTAAGTTATCAATTTCTCCCATGTTGTCTGGCTCGATTGTCGTAATTGACATTATGGATCTTTCCATAAGAGTATTTTGATTTGGGCCTATTTTTTCAATTTGACTGATAGGTAACACATAATCTGTACTCACATGTGAAAATGGATTTATTGGAATTTTTTCCAAACCATATGGAGCATTAACTTTGGTAATTTCCTTCATTGTAGATTTTTCTCTTCCCTTCATGTGATAAAATTCCGCCTCAATGTATTGAGACTCACATTTCTTGAACGGGGCCTTATCACCATACAATGTTCCAACTTGACCATCGAAACAGTATTTGAGACATTGATGGTATGATGACGGAATAGCTGCATGCTGATGTAGCCAGGGTCTTCCAAGCAAGATATTGAAAGCTGAATCTTGATCAACAATCATGAAATCTGAATTGGAAACAAGATCTCCAAACTGAGTTCTGAGTGTAACTTCTCCCAGTGGTTCTTGTTCATTTTTATCATATCCTTGCAACATCATGGTAGAAGGAGATAAATCAGATTCCGTGAGGCCCAATCGACGAAGTGTGCGAATGGGCATGAGGTTGACTCCTGAACCATTGTCAATAAAAGCTCTTCGAACATCTATACCATTGACTTTTCCAGATAAGTACAAAGGTTTTATGTGCCCATGCACAATATCATCTTCATCTTTATCAGTAAAAGATATCACTGCATGACATTCTGCAGGATTATTCTCTATGTGATAAATTTCAGCTGCAGCAATTTCAGCTTCAAACTCCTGAGGACTTGACAAAGCTTCGATGAGTGCTTCCCGAAGATCTCTTGATAGATTCAAAGCATCAAAAATTGATAATTTGGCTGGTACTTGGGCCAAGTGTTTCAATATATCATACTTTTGATCTAGAGGCCTGCGTTTCCCAATAGGAATATGCGGTTTAGCAGGTACCTTGGAAGCAGATGCTTTGGAAGCTGATGCATCTTGTATTGAAGTTGGCAACATCCTAGGTTTTGGAAGATTAGACTGATTAGATCCATTTACTTTCTGAGATAAATAAGATGGAACCTTTAATCGGTCTTCCAAAATAACTGTGCCAAAACTGAGTTGGCCATCGGCAGAAGAACTTGCTTGTTCTTTTTGAGCTTGCTGAAGGGCTCTACCATGAGTTTCTGCTGCGTATACAGTGCTAGCAGGGGTAGAATTAGAGTAGTGGCTTCGGAAAGATCCACGTCTTCCCCTATATCCTGAACCTCTAGAACCTCTTCGGATTCCCTTATTTGTTATAGGGAATTCAGGCTTATCAAGACTGGAATATGGATCTGTTAATTGAATCATATTAACAGAACCAAAGATTAACTCTTCGTCTGATAAAGACTCTGTCTGGTTAGCCTGTTTAGGCTGTGCCATTTGATGGGGCGGTGCCCGTGGCTTTGAAGTAGATGGCATGAAATCTGCTAGAGTCAAAGACAATTTAGGCTTTGATACATACTCATCTTCTTCTGATTCCTCTTTCTTCTTTGAATTGCTCTGCCCTTTTGAGGATTTGTCTTTTGATGGAGGCTTTACTGCAGCTTTTGTAGGAGACACAATTGGCTTTTTCAATTGTGTTCGCAAAATGGAATGGGTCCGATTGATTGTCTTTCTGACCAACCAATCATCATATTTTTTCGCAGTTTTGCTTTTGACTTCCTGCCACTCGCCTCCTTCCTCTGGATCTGTAGCGGTAATACACGCTACATGAGCTGAAGAACCCTTCAATTTGACTTGTCCCAAGTCGACCATCTTTTACAGGAGGTCTTTAAAGACAAAACACTCCTGGATGGGATGTCCCAACATTTGATGAAAGGGACAATAATTGGGACAGTCTTCATCTCCTTCCTTGTTTGGTCTCTTCGGCACTGGTAATTGAACCAAATTATTTTCCAGAGCTGAAATGAAGTAACCAGGAACTTGCTCACTTCGGAAAGAGTATGTTTTACTCTTCATATCCTCAAATTGTTTTCGTCGTTGATCTTTTTGATCATTTGGACGAAACAGCCTTTGTTGTTGGCGTTCAGGAGGTGGAGCCCTTCGAGAAGATGAAGGTTTTGAAGTAGAAATAGGTACAGGTGCCTGTTTAAGCATAACTGTAGCAGTTTCTGCTTTACCCATTCTTCTTCCTGGAGCTGATGGAATTACACGAGATTTAACCTTAGCCTGTATAAGGGAATCTTCAATCTGTTGAGCGATTGAAGTAAGGTCTCGAAACCCTCCTGTGTATTTTACAGGGATCAATGGCGTGCGTAATTCGTCACGCAAATTTGCCACACAGATTGGCAACAATTCCTCCTGAGGGAGTGATAAACTCAAGGAATATGTTAATCCCTTCCAACGAGCAATGAAATCAGAGACTCTTTCATTCTCCCTTTGCTTGCAGTTTGTAAGATCAAAAACTGTCGTTTTGGGCAAAGTTGAGCTAAACTGAAGAAGGAATTTTTGACGAAGATCCTCCCATCTGATGACTGACCGGGATTTCAAGCTTGTATACCAGACAAAAGCTGGTCCTTGCAAGGTTCGCACGAAGCATCTGAGTTTCAATGCTTCTTGCTGCTCTGGAGTTCCCATCATAGGATCACAACAAGATACGTAATGCGTCAAATGTTGTTCAGGGTCACCTGATCCATTGAAAGTAGGGAAAATAGGATTTCCAAAACTGGATGGAGGATAAATTGCATCTACCCATTCAGGGTAAACTTTCTTTTCAGGTTGAACTTGCGCCCTTTTCCCTTCCATAGTTTCTAACCGAGCTGTTAATGACTCAATAGTAGTTATTATCTTTTGAGAAACGTCAGGTTGAACTTGGTTTTGGGTAGGTGCAATGAATGGAGCTTGGACAGACGTGGTGGTTGGTGCTGCAACTGATGGTAGTGCTGCCAACCGTTGTTGCGTTTGACCCGTAGGATTAGACCTCTGTGGGTGTACTGATAAAGGAGGATATTCTTGATCCATCTCAGTAGTTACAACAAATTCCTTCGGCTGTCGGACTTCAGCATTCTTAAGAAGAAGACTACTCTGAAGTAATTCTGCATTCAACCTTCTTAATTCTTTCATTTCTTCCTCCTGTTGTGCAAACCTTTGCTCTAATGAGAGCGATTGACCTCCTTCAGAGGAAGGGTGAGAAGTAACATGATTCTTTCCTTTCCCCTTATTAGATCCTTTTCGGAGAGGGGGAAGTGGGTTACTTGAAGGAATACCCAGATTTTGGGTAAGCCTTTGATTACGTGTACGCACACCTTCTTTATTTAGGTCTGTGTGCGCAACTTCTTGAGCAGGAATCTCTTCGTCTGATCCCTCTGATTGAGCCTCATCTGGTGAATCAGCAGCAACGGCATTGATGACATTAATGGATGCATATTGCATGGAATCCTTTCTATCAGCATTTCTGTGATATTGTCTTCTTCTATGTCCATGATGAGACATGGAATTCCGTTGACTTGATCCCTCAGGAACTTCTTGGAAAACCGTCACTTGGAGAGAATCTCCTGATAGCTTGGCTCTTTGTTCCTCTTGAGGCTTATTCCCTAATCGAGAAAATACTGACTTTCTCTGAGGGAGGGATTGAGAATTTGAAAAAGTCCCCAGTCCGGTGGACTGGGGGTGTTCCTGCTGCTTCCGCTCAACTCCTCGAATCCCATTCGTTGACTCTGAGGGTTGGGTTAGAGAAGTCCCCAGTCTGGCAAGCTGGGGTGTCTCTTGACATGCTATGTCTGAGATCTTCTTGAAATCTCTCTTGATCTTGCGAATCTTAGTACGGAAATTAGCTGGATGCATTAATCTGTATCCACTTTTATCACCTGGTTCAACAGACCGTTGGATGATTTCCGAAACTTCCGTCATTTGATGACGTGTTTGCTCAAGATGAGAGGCTTGTGCAATATTCTCGCCTGCTCGATGTAGGAGCAATTCAACAATTTGTTCTCTATGTACTTGATTTTGAGAGGAACTAGTTGAAACTTGTTCTTGAGAAAGCTTTTGATTATGAACAAAGCCCATTGACTGTGGCCGGCCATGGGCAATAACATTGCATGAGACCATTTTCGGCGGTCTTTGCTGACCGGAAAGCACTGTGAAATGTAGTGCTCCGTGAACACCCCATCCTCTGATATGAACATTAGACGGCGCATTGGAAATTAACTGACGCAATCTTCTTAGTGCGCCAAGGCATGAACGTTGAAGGGTTCTCTGTTTCTTTTCAGCCTTCGGATACCGAGAGACTGATAGAGATGCCAAATCAATCTGGCGTTGTAACCCTTCTATTATCTTAAGATGATTTTCATATTCATCGTAAGATAATATCTTCTTCTTTAATTGAAAAATAGTTTTCCATATGTTGAGACGAATATCATGGATTCCATCATCCGTCAACATCTTTGGAATGTCATACTGGGAGTCAGCCAAAGGCCAAAACATGACTGGTACTTCACCTTTTGCCAGTTTTTTCCTCATGTTCAACATTTCCTCTTTATCATTGAATGAAGATTCTTCTACCTGTTTGGACCATAATTGGTGTTTCCTTGTTTCTTCATCGGATTCAACAAGATTGGTAGAGATATCACTATTCATGCCGGAAGATGAATGACCCAGGGATGGTTCGGAGAATAACCTGAACCCCAAGCTATCTTCTGATAGAGAAAGAGTTTCACCTTCCGATAGTAAAACTTCAGACATGACTGGTTTTACGTTTGCAAGTGCCTCGAGATAGGAGGGCTTTCTCGTCACTACATTGCCTTCTGAAGAATTTTCGAGACAATGTGAATCACTACTGCGGAGAGGACTTTCGCAGCGAAGTTCATCACCATGAGGAGGACCTTCATGATGGGTTACAGCAAAAGATGAAATCTCTTGCTCCTTGGTCTTCTGACCACACAGAGGGTTCTTGTGGCTCTCATCTGAAGAAGAAACTTCGAGATTGACCGAATTTTCATGAAGCAAGTCTTCATGAGGAAGTGTCTGTTGAAGACCTTCAGAATTAATGTTCCTGTTATTGGGAACTGAGGGAGTAGAATCTTGAATTCCGACAGATAAATGTCTGAGGGCTTCAAGAACTCCAGCATCGAGCAAGGCTTGGTTGCAGATTGGCCTTTGATCTCCTGACTGTGCTGGGCGGATCTTTTTCTTAGATGCCTTCTTACTCGCTTTAGAAACCACTTGATGACGAAAGTGATTGCTCTGAGCAGGTGTATGTGCCTGATCAGGAAAGATGGTCAGGTTAGGCTGACGATCATCTCTCAAATCAGGTGTATGTGCCTGACTTGGTTGTCCGTATGATATGGGGGAGTAGGCCCCACAACCCTCTTGGACTGGAACAGATGTGTGTGTCTGTTCCGGAGTGAATTGTTGATGTGTCACTCCATTGCTAGGGATAGATTTATGTGTCTGTCCCTGAGATGATGCTGAAGTTGTTATGATATCCTGGCAAGCATCCAGAATATGAGCAGGAATTTGCTTCTGCTCTTTCACCATTGACAAAATATGTTTGGTGACTTCAGCTGCCAGAACGGGGATATACGTCCATTCCGGGCTTGGAGTAGGTGTATGTGCCTGCTCCTGTCCTCCTTTTCCTGTCAGTGAATCCTGACAGTACTCAAGTGTGGAGGTAGAGAGTTTAGTCTGCCTCCTGTTTGTCGTCGGGACTTTCCGACTGACTTCTCTGTGCGCTACCAAACGAGACTGTTGGTAGGCTTGATTAGTATTAGCAGGTGTATGTGCCTGCTGTTTACACTTCGCCAAACGCGGTTGACGAGATCCATCATATGTAGTCAGACGAGCCTGCTGACTAACTGGTGATGTATAAGCAGGTGTATGTTCCTGCCTACAGTACTCCGCCGGAATTGCCTGGCGGGATCAGCTTGATGCTGCCAGACGAGTCTGCTGGACAGCGGAATTAAAACGGGCAGGTGTGTGTGCCTGCTCGTTGTTTGCCACCAAGTTAGGTTGGTGGACTTCTCCGGAGATGGCAGGGATGACAACCTGTCTATTGTTAACCGGATTCCGTCTCTGGTGATTCATCTTGCCTGCTCGGGTTCGAGGAACCTGAGCTGAATGCCTGGAGACGGTACCCTCATCATGTTGAGGGCGCACTACCGCACGAGTCTGGCGGCGATTGTTGATGGGAGCCCTCGGGAAGGACTCCTGTCTTTTTGAATTAAGGCCCTGAGGGACCTGCTCATTCACTTCCTCAGAGTAAGGGAGTGAATGGAAATTGCGTTCCGGGGATAACGACCCGAAACGGTTAGAGACGGTAGTCAGCACCGCCTGCTTCTTGATTGCTGTCCGCCGTTGTCCGGACGACCAGGTAGAATTGTTAACTTGGAGGGCTTGACGAGCGGCCTCCAGAGTTGGGATAGTACCGTTACGACGGTACTTCTTAACCAGTGCATTAGAAACACAGCGTTGAAGACGCTGAGTTGGTGATGTCATCCTCAGAGCGGATGACGTTCCAGCAGGAGTAGCAGCATTGGTTTTCACAGCAGCAGACCTCACAGTAGAGGTGTTTACAGCAGCAGTATTCACAGGGGTGAATTTAAGGAAACCCATTTTGCAGAAGATCTTTGAGAAAAGAGTGCCTGTTCCATATAACAGACATAATCAAGATGAATCTGGCCACTGCATCTTTTGGATGAGCACATGTCAATGATTGCCTTGTTGGCCCAAGGGGCCTAACAGATAAGAAGAACATCACTTTAACTTGGTTAAGGATTCACGTCGGGTTTACCATTTTTGTTTCGCACGGAATCCGGGGATGACCTCCTGGACGGGAGATTCAAACGTTCCGATCGGTTTCTAACGGGTTTGTTCGTAGAACCGGAAACATCCAATGATTCCACATCCGTTTGGACCTACTTTCCAAAGGCAGGCGCCCATTAGCTTGTGGACTAATGAGGCTTAGGAATTTGCATTGGTCGAGAGGATGGGAGGTCGGACTCATCACACCTTTTTGAGGGGAATTATTGTCTACTCCGGGACTCTCTTTATAGATTTAAGTTATGTTCGTGAATCCTTATTACATTACCAAGTATAAAATGTGCTTTCCTTTAGTTTTAACAATCAATGATTAAATATGCAAGAAATTTAGAGAATCTTTTATAGGTATTTGAGGTTCTTCATCAATAGAGAATCATCTATATCTGTTTAGAGATTCTTGGTCAATGATATCCTTCAAAACATTTATATAAAAGTCTCTTGGTCATTGATGATGACCAGGCTGGTTTTAAAGCCACTCAGTGGGGCACTTGAAGTTTATTTTCATTCAGAAGGACAGAGATTATTTCAAAGTTGGGATCGAACCCATAAATGGGCTACCTACGTATCCTTTGTTTTGGAAAAGGAATCAGAACCCACGTAGTTCGAAAAATGAGGTATGATGTTTATTATTGATGGCTCAAAGATGAATGTCATAATTACTTTTACACTCTAAGCTCACGTGAGTCATGCTCGGTGTGAGAAACAAGAGGTATTGGTAAAATTTAGACAATTGTGCCATAAAAGATGCAATCATAAGAATTTGTTGTGGGGCTTATGTATAGATGACTGCCCAGATAGATGAAGGTTTAGGATTTACTTTTAGGGAGAAAATCCATGAACAGGGTCCATAAAGTTATATGTGCTTCATGGAGATTTTGAATACTCTAATCTTGGGGCTTACTCCTAAGGAGGATGCCCATGTTAGGAGGGGACTTATGATTGGGTTTTATTCCTGAAAAGGAAACCCAAATCAAAGGTAATTTATGACTGGTTAAGAGAAGTTTAAGGGGACTTGGGGCTTATTCCTGAAAAAGGAAGCCCAAGGTTATGACTGAGTCTTATTCCTGAAAAGGAGACTCAGGTTAGGGATTAAGGTTTGGGGCTTAGTCCTGAGGAGGATGCCCAAGGTTATGACTGAGTCTTATTCCTGAAAAGGAGACCCAGGTTAGGGATTAAGGTTTGGGGCTTAGTCCTGAGGAGGATGCCCAAGGTTATGACTGAGTCTTATTCCTGAAAAGGAGACCCAGGTTAGGGATTAAGGTTTGGGGCTTAGTCCTGAGGAGGATGCCCAAGTTATGGATTAAGAATTTGGGGCTTACTCCTGAGGAGGATGCCCAAATTAAAGGGATTTATAACTAGGGATTATTCCTGAAAAGGAAACCCAGGTTAAGGGGGATTCTCTCATCTTAAAAGATGAGGTTGAATGAATGAACTCTCAATCTTTGGTGAAATAAAGATGTTTAAATCACTAGGTTTTGAGAGATATTTCACAGAATTCCTTTCAGACAAGGATGTCAAATCAAGAAATCATGCCATAAATGGCTTTGAAGAGTATCTTGAAGACTGAATCTTGAATAGGAAAGGTGAAATGGCTTAAGAGGGATGAAATGGGCAAGAAAGGCACCCAAAAAGGTAGGGGCGCGCAAGTCTTGAAAGGTGCGCAAGTCCAGCGGCGGCGCGCAAGTTTGGGTCGCGCAAGTATACTTGCGCGACATGAGGGGTACTTGCGCGATTTTCAATCAGAATTGAAATACTTGAGCGACTCTTGATAAAACCCTTTAGAATCCCCTTGAGGTTCTTCCAGAAAAGGGACGCGCAAGTTATATTGAAGGAATTAAGTCGGCGCGCAAGTGTTTGATAAGTTTCAACACTTAGGCCTTCCTTCTTCTCTTTAGATCTTCCGTTCTAGGTAAGAAATTACCTTAGAAGTGTTCCGGAAGCTTTGAGAAGAGACTTGGGCGTCGGGAGATTCAATCCGAGTTTCTGGAAAAAGATTCTTTTTTTAATGGGGGGCCCACAGGGTCTATTTATAGGCAAAAGAAGACCCAGGGCGGTTACCGGGCGGTTACCAATTAGGTCGCGCAAGTCACCTGCGCGACCAAGGTAGTCGCGCAAGTATACTTGCGCGGCAGCGGTATCACTTGCGCGGTGGATTTGCTGTTGATCCTTTGTTCATGCCTTTGTCGATTTTTGATGTTTTCTTCAAAGGATAAATCACTTTCAGCTGAGATATTCCCTTTTCCGATCTTTAGATTCTGTGAAGAAAGGAGCGTCAACAATGTTTCAAAAAAAAATCTGATTACTTTGTGTCAGCTCACCAGGTATACTGTATTGACCGTGGTGCACATGTTTCTTTTCAGGATGGCCCCATGAAGGCAGCCAACTAGGGTTCTGAGCTACGTGCGAAATGGCAGCCCACCAAGAGATGAGGCCTCGGTGCAGGGCCCCATTACAGCAGAGGCACCAGCGGTACCACTACCCGCTGGGCTACCGATACCACCAGCCTCAACAGCAGAGAGTGCACGCCACCTAAGTGCACTGCACGAGTTTCACCAACAGAGGCCACCCAGGTTCCACGGAGATACGGACCCTCAGGCAGCCGAGGATTGGCTGGAGTCTATTTTCAGAGTCTTCAGATTGGTAGGGACACCAGCGGACCTTATGGTGATCCTTTTCGTGAGTCTCCTGCATGTAGAAATAGGTAGATGGTGGATCCTGATGATCCAGGTGCACGATGAGGAATCACTACTTTGGATGGACTTCGAGAGCCTCTTCCGCTCGGAGTTTGTTCCAGCCACCCTCCGTACAGTGCGTATCCAGGAGTAACTGCATCCACAGCAGGGCAACATGACAGTAGCCCAGTACTCGGCGAGATTTACTGACCTCTCGTGCTACTCCATGGACATTGTACGGGACCCATTCTTCCGGGCCCGGACCTTTGAGCAGAGACTGAGGCATGAGATCAGGGATTCGATGATCTCCCTCAGTATTCCAACGTAGGTAGGAGTACCGGAGTGATCCCTTCTTTTGGAGAGCTTTCTTGTTGAGCCGACGCCAGCAGCGAGACCCACCGCAGGGCGACACGTAGTGGAGTCTTCAGCAGCTGGAAGTAGAAAGATGTCGTAGAGGTCCAAGAGGACCAGGCCATCAGGTGGGAAACCTCAGGATATTGGTTTGGATGTGTATGGAACACGAAGTAGAGCCAGCCATACGAGGGGTAGGCAGTGCTATGCATGCGGCGGGTAGGGCCACATGGCTCGTGACTGCCCGACCCGCCATGCAGACGAGTAGCAGACTGTGGAGGGACCTCCCAGGAAGAGGCAGAGGTTCGACCGTGGAGGTTCATAGGGAGCAGGAGGAAGAGGCAGAGGAGCTGGCCGAGTAGCGGGTGGTGGAAGACGCTTCAAGGTTCTACCACCACCACCACCAGGAGGACCACCCAGACCACAGGGAGCTAGAAGACAGGGGCAGGCTCAGCTTCAGGAAGTCGAGGCCTATGACCACGGAGCACCTGAGATGATTCAAGGTACTATATGTGTCTACTCCACCCTTTCTACAGTTCTTATAGACACAGGAGCGAGTCATTATTTTATTGTCGTTGCCCTTGTTCGGATCTTGGAGATTCCGATAGAGCCTTTGGCTCGAGTTTTACGGCTAGAGACTCTTACAAGAGCATACTCGACGATTACGCACTGGTGCCGGCAGTGTGAGCTTACTCTAGGAGGCGAGAGCTTCGGCTGGGATCTTCTTGTAGCAGCGTCGAGGCCTTGCGAAGTCATCATGGGTATGTACTGGTTATCTACAGTCCATTCCCAGATCGACTGTATTAGGCGCAAAGTGCGGTGTGTCCGCACAGATGGGAGCAGTTTCACCTTCACCGGAGAGAAGGGAGCCTTTGCAGCACAGGATGGACTTACACAGAGGAGAGGGAAGCCGATCACACATCAGTTGGATAGTCTCATCCTATGAGAGGTTGATGTGCAGTGTCCGAGTTTTCATATTGTGGTGGATCAGTATGCGGGCATTTTTTCTGAAGATGTTTCAGGACTACCTCCTCGCAGAGAGGTAGATTTCTACATTGACATGTACCCCGAGACAACACCGATATCTACTCCAGCATATCGGATGGCACCCGCCGAGCTTCGTGAGCTGCGGGTACAGCTGGAGGGCTTGCAGGGAAAGGGATTCATCTAACCCAGTGTTTCACCCTGGGCTTCTCTGATTTTATTTTCCAAGAAGGCATATGGGAGCTTATGACTGTGTGTCGACTACCATCGCCTGAATCAGGTGACAGTGAAGAACAGGTATCCGCTCAAGAGGATTGATGACCTCTTTGATCAGCTCAAGGGAGAATGATGGTTCTCGAAGATAGACCTCAGGTCAGGCTATCATCAACTCAGAGTCCAAGTCAAGGATGTGCAGAAGACGGCCTTTAGGTGTCGGTATGGCCACTATAAGTTCTTGGTTATTCCCTTCGGCGTAACCAACGCACCAGAAGTGTTCATGAGTCTCATGAACAGGATCTTCCAGCCTTACCTTGATCGTTTTGTCGTAGTCTTCATCGACGACATACTGATTTACTCGACTACTGAGGAGGATCACGCCAACCACTTGTGGGTTGTACTGGACACACTCTGAGAGCACCAGCTTTATGGTAAGCTCTCTAAGTGACAGTTCTGGAATCGAGAGGTTAACTTCTTGGGGCACGTCATCTCATAGGTGGGATTTGCGTTGGATCATACGAATATCAAGGCAGTACTTTCTTGGGAGCCACCCAAGAGGGTGATGGAGGTGCGAAGTTTCCTAGGTCTGGCTGCGAACTATCATAGATTTCTTCCAGACTTCTCCAGAGTTGCAGCACCACATTCAGATTTGACGAAGAATGGGAAACCCTTCTTGTGGTCAGAAAGCTTCCAGCAGAGCTTCCAAGAGTTGAGACAGAGATTGACCAGTGCGCCCATCTTGAGGCTACCGGAGGAGTTTGTTGGGTACGTGGTTTACTGCAACTCATCAGGGACCGGACTCGGCTGTGTCCTGATGTAGGATTGAGTAGTGATCGCCTATGGTTCACGACAGTTGAGTCAACACAAGAAGAACTACGCTACCCATGACTTGGAGTTAGTAGCAGTGGTCTTCTCCTTAAAGATGTGGTGGCACTATCTGATGGGAGAGCACTTTACAGTCTATTCTGACCACCAGATTCTTAGGTTCATTTTCTTGCAGAAGGACCTAAACCTGAGATAGCGGCGATGGCTCGAGTTCCTCCAGGACTATGACCTTGAGATATTATATACTCTTGGGAAGGGGAATGTAGTAGACGATGCTCTTAGTAGGATATCGGGAATTCAACTACTTAGAGAGACGACAGAGCAGTTAGCCACTTTGCAGATATCCTTTGTGGATAGAGATGGGACATATTTTCTACAGTCCCTCACAGTTACTCCTCCACTGCTTTAGTGGGTCAAAGAGGAACAACGTGGGGACGTTGACTATGAGATGCGACATGATTATATTTCCACAGGGCAGGCGCCTTATGGATTTTCTGAACGAGGAGAACACATCATTCTCTTCAGGGGACGTACCATGGTACCTGTTGCACTACAGGAGGAAGTGATGAGAGAGTTTCACACTTCCCCTCTAGCGGTACATCCTGGTGTGGCGAAGATGTACCAGGACCTCAGATGAAAGCACTGGTGGCTG
Organism: Viscum album; assembly: GCA_963277665.1. Taxonomy (NCBI): domain Eukaryota; kingdom Viridiplantae; phylum Streptophyta; class Magnoliopsida; order Santalales; family Viscaceae; genus Viscum; species Viscum album. The sequence goes on from OY728157.1 coordinate 1,785,093,220, forward strand.
GGTATGAAGAAGGTTGTAGAAGAGTTCGTTTCACGATGCCTCACTTTCCAGCAAGTGAAGGCGGAGCACCAGGTACCAGCAGGCTTGGTACATCCCTTAGAGGTTCTAGAGGGTATGTGGGATGGGATATCCATGGATTTCGTGACAGGGCTTCCACATACTTCCAGAGGACTTGACTCTATCTACGTGATCGTAGACCGACTCACCAAGTTGGCCCACTTCCTTCTGATCAGAGAGCAGGGCTCAGTAGAGATCTTGGGATGCCTCTACATTCAGGAGATCATACAGCTTCATCATGTTCCATTGTCTATCGTCTCCAGTCAAGAAACTTGCTTTACTTCCCGGATTTGGAAGGGTTGCAGGAGGCATTTGGGATGCAGCTACGCCTGGGCACCACCTTTCATCCTCAGACGGATGGCTAGACGGAGAGGACCATTCAAACTCTCGAGTATATGCTCTGTGTATGTGACCTTGACTTTGGTCGCAGCTAGCAGGATCACCTAACCTTGGTGGAGTTTGCGTGCAACAACATCTACCACTACACCATCGGGATGGCACCTTACGAGACACTATAAGGTCGACCTTGCAGATCACCTCTGTGTTGGACTGACCCTGGGGAGTTAGCGCTTGTAGGACCAGAGATGGTTCAGGCTATGATAGAGAAGGTGCAGATCATCCAGGAGCGGATGAGGACTGCACAGAGCAGACAGAAGTCCTATGCTAATAGGAGATGGAGACCACTGGAGTTCAAGGATGGAGACCACGTTTTCTTATGGGTCTCACCTTGACGTGGATTACGGAGATTTGGCTAGGGAAGAAAGTTATCTCCGTACTTAATCGGGCCTTTTCAGGTCCTCAGCAGAGTAGGCGAGGTGGCTTACCGCCTGGCCCTACCACCTCAGTTACACCAGGTGCACGACATCTTCCACATATCTCAGATGAGTAGATACGTACAAGACCCATCACACATCATTGATCATGGGGAGCTGGACATAGATGACGGGGCTACATTCACGGAGGTCCCGGTGGAGATCGAGGATCGACAGGAGCGGGTCCTACGTGGACGGTCAATTCCTCTAGTGCGCATTCTTTGGCAGCACAGGAACCTCCAGGAGAGCACATGGGAGCATGAGGATTAGATGCATGCTCAGTACCCTCATTTGTTTCCCTAGTTTATGTTATAGCTTTACGGGGATGTAAAGCCCTGATGTGGGAGTAATTTAAAGACCCAGAAATTTTAAGAAACTTTCTTTCTTAAATACTTTGGAATTTTACGAGTCTTTGGCTTCTGACGACACTTGATTCCGAGGCCCGGTGTGACAGGAATCAATTTCCAAAGTTTAGCTCGGGTATGTTCAGTAAAAGAACGAGCATGTTTTTCTATCTTTTGAACTGGTGCTCGGAATTGAAATCCAAGGGCACCGATGAGCTCGAAGCACCGATAATTTCTTAAGGGGACCTTTACCGCAGTTGCGTTTTAAGCGAGTTGAAAATTAATATTTGGGGAATTAGATTAAAATAAATAAAATTGGTGTAGCACAATTTTAATTTTAAGGATGGTGGTTATATCCTCCCAAAGGGAGTTAGAGGTGGGGCCCACACCCACATAACCTCCCATGAGATGATATTTGTGGGGTGGGGCCCACACGTGACCTAAACACTTGAACTTCCCATAACTCTCATAAACCCCCATTAAACTCCCTTGTTTAATGTTGACAACCCTCCTTATTTATGAAATCTCTTCACCTTCCCCTCTCCATTAATTAAGTGTTTTGAATTTTAAATTTCGAATGCTTGCCAAGTTTAATTAAAATAAGTGGAAGCCTTATTTTAATTTTTTTGGACTTGTTGTGTTCAGAAAAATATTTGGGAGAGAGCTCTTGTGAAAGAAGAGGAGAGTTTCTCCTTTGTTGAAGAACACCAATCCTCCGACGAAGAATGACACACCTTCTTTTCTCTTCTCCATCACAAGAGAGGAGACACCAATTCTTATTTGGGTTCAGTCCGACGACGACAGAAACAACACTGTCATCCACGACGCTTGTCAAACCGCGAACCTTATTCAAGGTAGGGGGTTTGCTTAATTTATTTTAAATAACTTACTCCACCGTTCTTTTTGTATTCAAGTGAAAATCTATGGCTGATTGTTACCGCCTAACACGGAGGGTGTGGGCCGAACAAACACGGCTTGATGACCCTCCGTCATTCCTTGTCTTGTTTGGAATTGGGAAGCGGTGACGATCGAAGGCGGCTGCCGCGTACCGGCCGCATGTGGAGGAACCGCAGCCCGCAACCACAGGCCACTTGACCGAGGAAGAATCGGCCGACCATAGTCGGCCGGGCCGAAGGGGGAAACAGCGGCGCCGTGCTGCGGAAGACAGTGGCCCACCCAAGATGGCCACTTCGGTGGAAGAACCAACCGGCCCATTAGCCGTCTGGGCGGAGGGGAGCCGTGACGCAAGGAGGGCGCCGTGCTGGAGAACCAGTAGCCCACCCGAGCGGGTCGCTTGTGCCAGAAGGCCGACCGGCCTAGCCGGCCGGTTAGGGACGGCGGTGCCGCTTGGCGCCTCCAGTTTGGGCATCCGCCCCCCCCCCCCCCCCCTCGGACCGCTCGGCCTTCGGGCCGAGCCAGCCGGGCCGCGCCCAGCCGGGTCACGCCCAGCCGGGCCTCGTAGGGCTACGCCGGGCTGGGCCGAGCAGGGCCGCGCTGGGCCGGGCCGGGTTGCACCCCTCCGGGTCGGGCCACACACCGCCGGGCCAGGCCGCGCGACTTCGGGTCGGTCCACACCCTCTTCAGGCCAGGTCGTACCCCTTAGGTCAGGTCGCGCAAATCTTCGAGCCGATCCGACCCCCCTACTGGGTCGGACCCGCCAAAACTGGGTGACCCGACCCGCCAGCCCACTGTGCTTAATGGGTCGGGCTCGTTATTCACTTAAATGTGAATAACTTAAAGACCGCACGTCCGATCGACACACCGTCTGTGGAACTGTGATTCTTTTGACGAGGCGGTCTCTTTGTGATATTATGAGTGAGTTTTGGGCATCTTTTGAAATCTTCCGGGTATGGAATGAGTATATTTCCAACCGGGCCCCTGGAACGGAAAAACCAATATCTCTCAGACCGGGCGTCTGATTGACGCACCGTTTGTCGCGTTGAGTTCCTTTTGACGAGATGGAACTTTGGGATACATCAACTCTAGACTTAGTGAAATTTGATGTATCGACCCCGTTTACTCGAGCAGCAGTCCCTCCCGGAATCGAGTACACTGTGTGCAAGAACCCTAGAGCTGGCTACGACTGCGACGACTACTGTGCTGGGATCCTCCGTGGGTTCGACAACGATGACGACTGTACTTGGATCCTACGTGGGTTCAGCAGCGAGTACGACTGTACTTGGATCCTCCATGGGTTCGGCAGCGATGATGACTGTACTTGTATCCTACGTGGGTTCGGCAGCGATAGTTACTATACTTGGATCCTACATGGGTTTGGCATCGACGACTTCTGTACTAGGATCCTACGTGGGTTCAGCAGAGGAGAAGATTCAAAAGCTACATCTAATCATCTCCACCCTTCTTCAGGATTAGTATACCTATGTGAGCTGAGTCTTGTCTTTCAATCATTATCATTGATGAGATTGACTTCTTTCCTATGTGGACCAAATTGTTCTTGGGCTCAGAAGTTTGAGTCGAACTGAGATTGATGACTTAGGTATATGTATGAGCATATACCTAAGTAGAGTTGGTTGATACTTCGTGTTTGTATATTTACTTTGTGGTTTATCCTTAGTGGATTTTGGGAGACCTTCAGGGGTCTCAGGGTCCCTACTGAGTATCGTTATACTCACCCCTGCACGGGCAATGCCCGCACTACGTTGTGTTGGTTGCAGACAACAGACACCACTGATCGTGGTTGAGGCATGTAGAGCTGGATGGTATCCGAAGGTGGACCACCTAGCGGTATGTACACGGATCGGACGAACAGACCCAAGGTGCCGACGAGACTATCTGTACCCACCCTTCAGGAGGGATTCCCGGAGGACAACTTGGTGTTTGCGGCTTTACATTACAGCTGTTGTACTTTCTTTCTCAGTTTTACTGTACTTTCAATTGGGTTTGTATACTGGCCCATTTACTTTTCAGCACTTACTTTTGTACTCAGTTTTACTTAGTGCTTACTTCACTTGTGTACTCTGTTGTGTTTATTTACTTTTGTAAAGGCAATGCCTTCCCTTTTTACCGGGATTTATGCCTTTGGTGCTAGTCGCCAGCCCCTGGCCTATGGAAGGCGGGCTTGGGGTAGTCACGGCATGGGCCCCGAGGACGGGTCGTGACATATTATTTGAAATAATTTCCTTCATTGGGCATTCCAAAAGAGAAATATGTAAGTATATAGAAACAAAAGTACCCATCCATTCAAGAAGCACAATCTTCATCCAAGAAGGATGAATAAAATCTGAATCAAAGAGAATAAGGTATTTGATGTTTTTATGTTGATTCCATTCATATTTATGAATAAAATCAGGTTAAACAAAAAATTGAGACATCAATATCAAATAAAGACAAAAGTAAAATAGTTCTTGAAGAAATCATAACTAGCCGCATAATGTTTCCAAAGGATCAAGAAAAAATCAACTGGATTCAACGAAAAAAACCTCTTCAGAGATTGTAGTTTTTTTTATACAGACATTGAAATGGATTGAGGAAATAATTCCTTATATTCCAAATCTAGAGACTTAGTGTTAGATTATTTTGGATTATCTCAATCAAAAATCAGATTCAAAAAACATACTAAAGGAGAATGTGATCTAACTATAATCTTAGTTCAAATCTCATGAATATTTTTATTAGATTCATAGAAAATCATGTAGTTAAATGACTAGGTGGTATTGAAAAGTAAATACTGATCTCAATAATTTTGATGATAATTTTTTAGAGATGAGGAAGGACTTGAAATAATTTCAAAACAATTTTCTCTAGTAGAGAAAGTTTGTGATAGAACGAGTAAACTTTATTTAGTCTTTCAAATATCAATTTGATAATCATACAAAGAATCTAAATGAGTTGATTAGAAAGATGAGGTATTTTGAGGATTAGATAAGAGGACTATGAAATTATAATGAGGAATTCAGTAGCCTAAAAAATGTGATTTCTCAAAAAATTTATAACCAAGAAGAAAAGATTTAGATACAATAGGAAAACATTCAGACTTGAGATGAAAAGTTACATGATCTAGGGAAAAAACTCCGTAAGTTTTTATTATAAAGTTGTAATAAGTCATGAACAAGTTCATGAAATTGAAGAAAATCATGAAATCTGAATTTCCAAAGAATGATTAATTTTTCAAATTTAACTCCTTTTGTAATTTTTTTTGAAAGCTTTTTGAACTGATGAAAAGAATTAACTATTTATCTAATTCAAATATGATGGCCTGAATGTATTCCCAATTCGAATTGGTTTATTATTATTTCATAATGTTTTTCAATTATTAAATAGTTCATTCTTTTGCATATTCGTTTCTCTAACCATTTTTAGGTATTACAATACTTTTACCCATTCTTTTTTGAAAATCAGAATTGGTTTAATTTTATAGAAAAGGGGAGATGATTTTAGTAAGGGGGAGAGAAATATTTTTAAATAATAGAATATGATCCTTAGGGGGGGTTTCTTATCCTATGGGGGAGTTATTCATATTCATCATTTTATTCAGATGATTTATAAACTCAAGGGAAGATAATTATTACTATCTAAATTCTGAATACGATGTACCTAGAAGATAATGCACTTAATATTTTTAATGTTATTTCTTATTTAAGTCTTTTGGGTTGTGATTTCCAAAAATGGGGGTATTGTTGAGTAAAAAGTTTATTTTTCACCTTTTTATTCTTTTTTTCTATAAATCACAAACTCTTTCTTAAATAAATTGATTACTAACTTATTGTGTCCAATTTAATTCTTTTAAAAGTTTTTAAAGAAAATATATACTTTTACCATAATGTGAAAAAAAAAATAATTTATTTGAATACTTTATCTATATTTATTAATTACGATTATAATATTAAGTATGAAACCAATAATAATCAGATAAACTGTTATCAAATTGGATTAAATAATATTTTTACATCATATAATAAAAATAAGATTCACACCAATGGAATTTATCATAAGGAAATTCTGTAAGAAAATCCATTAGATTGACTGAACTTAGAATTCTAAATATGGAAGATAATTTTCTACTGTATTGGAATACCTTTTTACACTATAATGGTGTATTACAAAATGAATTCAGACATTATGTTATGATATATCCTTTGAAGTGCCAGGGTTCTATTTCCTCTCAATAAAATTTGAGAAAATATGATCATTGGAGGATCAAGATGTTTGTTGGATGATCAAGATGATTTTTGGAAGGGTTAACTATAAATACCAGGTCATTTGAAGAGTTTGGAGTGGATGATTCCATTTTCCCTCTCAAAATTTCTAAAGTCTAAATAGCATGAACATCTTATTATTAGCCTCTTGTATTGTTTTAGAGAGATTAATTCTTAAAGACACATTGTCAGATTGTCTCATTAATAAATTACTTTGTTATTTCATTGTGAATCACAATTGTGTGAATATAATCAAGGGATTCTGAGGTTAGGAAGATAGATATACTAATCACTATATTGATCAAGGACTTGTGTGGATAAAAAGATAGAGGATCTGATAACTGTATTTATCATGGTATTATGGGGATAGAATGACATAATCTGATCCATCGTATTAAGGGCTGCTGAGGATAGGTAGACAAATATGTCGATCAGTGTATCGAGGGCTTGCAGGGATAAGGATATAGACTGATCATCATATCAAGGGCTTTCCCTAGTGAGGTAAAGATAAAATTTCTTGTATGTATAAAACAAGGGACTGTTTTTCTAGGTTATTAGATATCGAACTCTTCAGGTAAAAAGATTTTTATTCATTTTTATTAAATGTTTTATTACAAGCCTTTTATTTCTGCTACATATAATATAAATTCATACTTTTATATTCATCTTTCTATTTTTATTTTTTTATCATAATAAATTTGATTATGATACAATTGATTTACTATTTATTATTCTATTAATATGATATTACACTAATTAAGATTCTATACACTTTAATATAGACTCATTACTTTATTATTACTCTGATATATCCTAACCATTGTGATTACGATTCTTTTTATCTTTACACTGATTAATTCATTTTCAATTGTGAATATGATTAAAAATATGATTATGTTACCAGTGATTTTGGAATACAAATTTTCTATAAATAGTTAAGATATAATCAATTTCTCATTATAACCTATGGACTTATATATCGAAATCTAATTGATTATGATATTCTAATTACCGGACCCAAGATCCAAGTCTGATTACTATTCAAATACATAAGTTGTTTTATGAATATGATTTGTTTAACCTTATTAAACTAATTTTCTTTTAGGCTTAAAAACAAAAGTTTTTAAACATGCAATTAACCTCCCCCTCTTGTATTTAGCAATTTTAATATGCATTATGATCCAACATGTATAACCATGACCAATTCTAATAATTTAGAGTCATGTTTAATAGATTATTTTAGTATGTAGTTTAAGTTCATAAATCTAATAATATTAGGAAATAGTTCTTAGAAATGGTTTGGTGTGTGAATTATGCAAGAGTATCCATGTCTTTTTAGAGATTACATCAAATTTTAGGCCCATTTATTTTAATCTTCTATTTATTAGTAACTAAATAGAAGGAAAGGATAATTTGACATATGGGTGATGTGAAGTAGTAGATGAAATGATGTGGTTTATACCAGATCAATAGCCCATTGATACCTATATCTTATTAATTGGATACAAATTGACTAATCAAATTCTGTGGAGTTATAAAGGTTAGTTCAAAAACTAAATGATGAGTATCTTAATCCAGTAATTGTTATACTAGCTATTTGATAATATATATCTTCATTATCAAAGCAAAGCATGGTCATCTATACTCTAAGGATACCATCTATTAAGGAATAAAACCAACGAATTTCAATTTTCAAAGGAATGCATAATCTAAATCGTTATATGAATGTGGTAAATTAATTGATCATATAAATTGGGCCTTAAAGGAGACAACAATGAGGTAATATTTTTAAGGATTTGAATCGGGTGAAAGGAATTAAACAATGAATTTTTTTCCACTAGGGACAAAGGGTTGAATTTAGTCATGGGAGGTGACCAGAGAAAATGATGTTCCTAATTGTGTCCATAAATCATAGTTGTGGGTGATTCTTGGGGAGACTTGAGAATTATTATTAATAACCATAAAAAGAATCTATCGTGAACATGGTTACCTTGTGTTAAATATGTTATGAAGATATATCATTGTAAATTGAGTAATAAATACGTCATGAAGCCCCAATTTCATATAACATTTGAGATATATATGTAGATGTTATTTTCAGATGGCATAGAGGCCTTATATGGGAAACCACATAGATATTTTATTTGATGATGGGTTTTCTAACAGAATCCCATGAAGTACTTAAATAGATAGGGTAATATTATGAATTTATTAAATGATGTGATTTCTCAATCTGTGTACCTCCCATTTTCTATCTTGGATTTGGATTCGAGCCATGGGATATCATCTTCAAAGAACCTAACACCAAATTATGATCTTGAAAAATGAGACTTCTTAAATTTTTTTCAACTGAAAATTCCAGTGGTACTGAAATTTATTTCAAGTCTCGTAGTTATAGGGAAAATATTTTAGCCTATTAACTATAAATAATTACACTACATAAAAGTAATGTGGTCACATAAAGGAAAACATTTCTACTAAAAATTATGTCAGGTCACAAAGGTTCTATGTGGTTGCCTAAGATCACCTCCACATGGATGAAAATGATGAGGGATCCATATAATTAAAATTATTACACAAATTAAACCCATTAAAGGGTGGAAAACAATAACATGTTGTAAAGGAACCATGTACTTTCAAGGTAATCTATGATTCAATCACAAACAATTGATTAAGTTGAACATAAATGCAAGGATCTCCATAAACACTATATAGACTCAAAAGTTCCTCATGTGGGCCAGGGAGTCCCACATACTTCTCTCAGGGTGGTGTAATTTTTTATTAGTTTATAACCATATTTATGAGGAAAAGAAAAATGGTTCCCTGTTTTCTCACAATAATTTTCTTAGAATTATGTAAAATGTATCCATCAAATTTTCAAGTGTCAATAAAATTAAATTATAAAATCTAAAAAACCCATGCTAATTTCAAATATTCATACATGGAATTTATATTTCCTAGTTTTGTTTTATAATTATTTCATGATTCTTCATCTATTCTTACATTATTTCACATAAAAAAATTAAAAATCAAAAAATAAATTGGGATGCCCATGAAATTTATAAAATAATACAAAATGAATGTTAAACATGTTAAAATCATCAATTAATTCTGAATGCAAATTATTTCCTAAAATCTATAAAAATATGAAAATTTATTTAACATTAGATAATAACATGAAATGGGTGATATTATTTATGAATAATTGATAAAATATTCAATAAATCAATATAACATCAATCCCCAAAACATATATTTTTCACTCTTGGGAAAAATATATAGAAAACCCATATTAAAATGTATAAATCAAGGTCGGTATCTAAAAAATAATTCAAAATAAAAAAAACTTCATTAATTAAAACATTTTCATCAATTTTTCTCAATTAAATCATTTATTTCCATTTTAATCATTTATTTGACCAAATAATACACATACTTACCTTCTTATATTGAATTTCTATTAATCTCAAATGGATGTTTTAACAATTTTTTACTCTATATTAGATCCATGTAAACATTCTATAATCATGGTGGATTTCTCAATCCTATGCCCACTTGAGAAAAGAAAATTAAAATCAAAATGACTTCCAAACAGTTATTCTGGAGTTCATGGGTTGGTGGTTCAATAATAAAAATTCAAAAATTTAAAGAGGATTTTAAAATCTTAAGTAAAATAAAAATTTTATATGTTTCATCTAAATGTCAATTCTCCTCAAATAACCTACTTGTATCCCAAAAATTCCCCTCCTTATCTAATTATTATGAATGTTCACACAGTATAATTTAAGTAACATAATTTATTACCCATCGAGTCCCTTTCTTTCTTTTCTTTCTTTTTATTCTTTTCTTTACAATTTTTATACATTATGGGACCAAATAATTTAAATCAATTGTGTGAATTGTACTACAAAATTATTTTCATATAATCCACTAAAGCATTCCTACTTCAAATTCACTTCATCTAAAACGCCATAAACAATTATTTCCTACCCCACACATTCTTCTCACTATCTATATATCATTTCATTCAAGACTATGGTCGGTTTTGGTTTTAGAAAGTACTGTGCCTACTATATTTTAATTAATGGTCTCTAAGGATTCAATAACAATAAGATAAAAGGTGGCGTTAAAGAGTTAATGTAAAAGGGATCAACTAATGAAATAATAGACTTTATTTTTTAAACACCTATAATATCCTAGAGTATTAGACAAGATTCTACAAAAAGTTCAAGGTTATAAAACCTGAATCAAGTTCACACAATAAAGATTAAATTTTAAGAATATGAAAATTGGATTATAAATCTATCATGTAAGTAAAATTTTACATTGGATAATATTTATAACATGGGTTTCACATTTGACTATTATTCCCCTAAATATTCAATAAAAAGACAAGGAATTGAATAATATCAAAATTAATATTAATCTCCATTAAAATTATAAATTTATACCCCAAATGATAAAAAATATATGTATGGTAGTGGTGCTATTAAGAATAATATACAAAAAAACACATAAAAAATCAAATATGAAACATAATATGACAGAAGTTTCATTCCCCCATGGTTATTTTTTACATGTTATTTAATGTACGTTAATAAACATAATAAATTTAGTATAATGAAAATTTTGGACAATTTTAAAGTAAGGAATGGATAAATATAACCTTATATTTATTTTGAAGAAAAATTCCTCATTTATTATTCTTTATGATGTATAAAAACTATATTTTTTTATTTATTACAAAGAAGAAACTGAGCCATTATTATTCTGAAAATAAGGAAAAAATCATTGACCTAAATTGTTTTATTCATAGTGGATAGTACTGATTAATAATATTTATTGGAGTATAAAGTTGGTTTACTCATTATTTACCTATAAATATAAAATAATCAATAATTATATACAAATACTAAAAAAATCTAACAAACAAAATAAAATAAAATAAAATAATATTATAACCCCTCAAGGGGAGTTATATTTTAATTTTCCTCCATTAAATAGTGGGGTGGTTTATCCCCATTCTAATGGGGGTTGTGTTTTCTCATTAAAACCCACCATATAATTTCATATCATTTATTCATTAAAATTAAATTATTCTAGAGGTCTCCTTGATCAGGTCATTTTATGGTCCCCTCCCTGGAATTATAACACTATTTTTATAGAGATTTGAATAATATATATTATTAATCTGTTCTTATTTAGATTTGGAAATTATGATATACACTAATGGAAAAAAAATTATTCTAATTGGTGAATTTTCCAATGGTACAACTTGAATAACAAATTCATCTATTAATATTAACTTGGTGTCAATATACTCTTGTGCACCCGTGATGAACTCTAATAAATCCTCTTTCTATTTATCCTTTTCTACATCCATTATCACTTAAACTCATTTATATTCCAAGGAATTTAATTTTTTTATGCATAACTTTTAGTAAAATAGATATTAATATGTGAATCAATTTTTGTAAAATTTAAATCAAATGTTCTCAATGTCGAATCATCTCACATAAACCTCTCAACTTGTATTTCTTTTTCTTCAAAAAATCCTTGGGAAAATAATTTTCATTAAGTATAAGTAAAGTAAATCCAAATTTTCATCAAAACAAGATCATATTTGTGTATTCACTTCTTCAACCTCAATAGAAGGGAAATAAAATGTTGAATCAAAAATAAAATAACAATTCAAGTTAGTTTTATATTCTGTTTGAGAACAAATTAAAAAAATGAATTAATGTTTAAAGTATATCCCTACATTTTTTATCTTTAAAATCATATTCCCCAAAAACAATGTGTTTGAATGTTGAATGAATATAAGATTAAGGAATAGTGAATTATCTAATTTATCTTTGGAGTATACTACTCTCTAATTGGTATCTTATTTATCTATGTATTCCATAGTATAAATTGGTGATGAATTTATAGTGCCTGGATATGGAATATCAGTATACAATTTTTTTAAAAATATTTAATGGAAATGAATTTATAGTTGAATTATCTTCATAATTTTTTTTCAAATTACACTACTTTTTACAAGTAGTGAACTCTTGGATAGGTATATTTGAAGAGAATAGCAGCTCATTATCATCTGTTTTCTCTTCAAGACACTCTAACTCATTTTTCATCCTCTATGAACAAGGATACATATTTTTCTCCATTAGGAGAATCATATTACATGTCATCTTGAATAAAATTAGACCATTACATATTTAAATCACATTGAACTACCAAAACTAAATCCACTAGAATTCCTCACTCATATTCCTCACTTAAAAACCATGTATATCATTCCACAGAGGATTCTAAATTATTCTTTCAAACTATAAAATGTCTTACTAAATTGATATTGGAATCTTTAATTATTTATCTTCCCCTTCGATTTTTAATTATTAAAGGAAAAAAAATTATCTATGACTACTACTATTTCCCTTATCCACTACTTATTAGTATTTGATTCATATTGAGTCTACTAAAATAGGGAAATCAAATTCTATTATTGTATTTTCCATGGTTGTCTCTACTGGTATGACTACAAATTATCGCATGAGACTCCATATACATCCATATTATATACTAGTTATTAGTATTATTGTTTCCCCAATAATTTTTTAGTGAAAACAGCCTTCTCATATATTATATTGAACTATATGATGGGTTATCATAGTGATTCATTGATCATTGTTTAACTATAAAATTAAAATCATCTAATTTATTTTTTAATTCTAATGTAATCTTTAATAACATGGATAGAATTATTTTATATATATATATGATTTTTCATTACTTTTACTCAAAAAATAAAAAATAGTGAAAGGTTTACACCACCCCTAAAATAGTTCCAATTTGAAATTGTGTACTTTTCATAAATTCCTCTTAAAGATCTTTTTTAATCTCCTAAGTGATGTAGTATAGTAGTACACAACCTAGAGTTAATCTCATACGGTGGCCACTAAGAATCACTTTTTTTCTATGTTAGTTATTTATTTATTAAAAAATAATTATAATAATATAAATAGTTGATGTTTTATAAGAATATACATATGTATAATATATAAAAATATAATTTAATATAAATATAATTAAGTTTTTATGAAAATACTGAATGAAATGCATCCAAAAAATCATGAATAAAGGTTTTATTTTCTTAGATGAATAAATGTGAGATTCTTTATTATATTTTAGAAATTAGTCCTATTTTTATTCAATGATAATATAAATTTAATTTTAGTAATTATCCTCATTGTACTCAAATTATAAATATCCAGTATAAAATAGATATTAGAATATTTATCGAGTACCTTCTTAGTTAGAAAGAATCAATACTATTCAATTAAATTATATTTCCACTAACCTTCCTAGAATGGAACTATATCCATTCAACATTAAACCCACTTACAATTGAATCAAATAAAGTAATGAATAAATATTTGTAGAAATAAAGATGAAAACAAAGTGGATGTAAAGAAAAGAAGTGACTACCACATACCTCTCGTTATAAAAACTCATTGAATTCTCATATTTTTAAAATGATGAATAAATATATAAATAAAGATTCAAAACACTCGCATTAATTAAACTATAAGTGACTATTTAATTAGATATATATTTCTATATATATTTGAGATCATAGAATAATATGGGATAAAGAATAATAACACAACACAACACTTTCACATAATGAAGCATCAGTTGTAGGGATAAAAAATAGAATAATTCGAAACATACGGTCCCAAAAAAATTGGAATCAAGAATAATGAATGAATATAATATAATAAACTCAACAAATATTATATACAGTAAAGAATAAATTTGTAAATAAACATCACTCTAAATTAGTTCTATGTGGTAGCATCACAAATTGTAATGTCCTATCCTAACTCACTCGATAGTAACTAGACTAAAGTGCCTTGTTCCATTAGGGGAAACTCCTCATGCATAAAAGGTTATTGTCTAGTGTAGAAGATATAAGAGGTGACCATGGGGATAATATTCTATATATAAATGAAAATAACAACTAAAAAAGAAACAATAAATAAAAAGAAACATCATAACCACAACACGAATAAACAAATGTACAACATGCATCAGAAAAATACACACATACAATATCATACGAGTCATAAAAAAGGAACCAAATAACTTTTGGGATAATAAAATAAATATATATACCAAAATTATAAAAATTATTCAACTACCATAAGGCATAAGAAATCCAATTAACCCATCTCCAAAATACCAAATCACTACTGGATACCCATGCATCCACTACACCACCATCCACTAGGTTCCAAAATCTAATCATTTATCCTTACATGATATATAAAAAATAAAATTTTCACACATCTCAAATGGCCCATACATGGGGGTGAGTACAAGACTTATTAGGCCTCTAGAAATGGTTTCCTTAGTTAATATCCACATATATATAATTGCATAATATGCATAATGTAGGAGTAGACCAAAACAAAAAACATCAACCAACTCCACTCCACCCCATTATCAGTGAGTCATGTGTTTTCACTTTTCTTGTTTCTACTAGAGACAACCAAGAGTCACAGTTATACATCCATTGAAATCCTTTCCCTGTTACCAAATCAATATCCTTAATACGTTCCATCTTTAGTGTTCTTGTAATTCCCTAAACTAGCTATCACAATTATTACCCAATTCTCATGGAAACCTATAGATAACACTCCTCCATTTTAATGTTCATTATCACCATCCTAATTTTATCATCTATTGATTATACCACCAACATACAGTGGTTAACACCACCTTATGGGACTTTTAATATGTGTACAAGACCCCAACGACCTCAACCTCGTTATGAGTGAAATCACTCACAATATATGGCCATAATATGATGAACCTTCAATGCCACCATATTTTATAGTGTTGAACATCACCCTATATAATCTGTTAGTAACCCATGTCACAACCATCCAAATTTTCTACTTATTCTCAATGCAAGAAACCACATATAGAAACCTAGGTACCACTTTAAGAATCAACGCAACCATCAGACCTCATGTACTGAGGTCACATCATAGTTTCCTATCTCTTATATTGTTTACCATATACTGCCCTTAGGACACTCTCACTAACATAAGAGACTGAAACTTATTCTGAATCTCGATTAGGCATATAATTCTACCCATACCCACAATTACACAAATCATAAACACATACATAATTGCAGATAAAAATAGATACCCCTAAATATTTTTTGTGGAATCCTTCTCATTGAAACTTGTTCCCTAATCCATCCCTGAATAGATGAAACCAAAAAATATTGCATAACCATATTGTTAGGGAACAATCAGCAACACATTAACGAAAAAAGAAATATTCTAGAAATAGATGATAGGGTATAGTTATCATTACCCACCCACATAAACACCTACCTTATACCACTCATAAAACAGACCACAAACAAATGAAAACAAGCTTGGAAGGGGAAGAGTGAATCAAAGAGAGCATAGGGTGGGATACCTATAGTTTTTCTTGAAAAATGAGGCCACAATACTCATTTAAACATTCATTTAAATAATTAATTACTGATAATAAATTATATATTTTATCCATTATGGAATGAAACATGGGGTTTATAACATGATGCAACGGCAAGACCCACCTTGCGGTGTGGCCCATCAGTCATGGCATGACTCACCTCTCCCCAAAATAAAAAATAATATTAACACCTCTTCCCATGGTTTCATTGTGGCATGACACTACCCTTCAAGAAATAATCCCTCATGGTTGTTGTATAATTATCTCATGGTCGATACCCTTTAGGGAGTAATATACGAGGTTATGGTGTAATCACAACCAAATCAAAAATATAATCTTATATCATAATAATTTATTTATATGAAAACCCTCTTAATATTAAAATTACTCTATTTGAGGTATATTCCTTGACCATTCCTGAAATTTTAATTTAACACAGTGCCTCTCCATGTCGTGATCCCCTTTGTTGTGGCATTTTTTCTAGCATAATGTAAAAAATATCCCTATGCTTGGCCTAACTTATCTTAACTCAATTCCTGACCAACACTAACACCCAAAACACCAAAAATGGCATAACTACACATGATAGACTGGATATCCTACCCAAATTACCCCACCCAAATACCATATACATTACAAAAATGATATTAAACTTATATCCATATCAAATTAGTGGTTTTAGTTTTATCTCAAAAACAAAAAACATATAACACATGTGATTCTAAATCAGCATTATCTTGATGAATTTTTTCCCTTTAAAAAATATTTTGGTAAGATTTATTTCATCCTCCAGTGTTACATATTATACCAAAGTGTCCATGAATTAGGTTTACCACCCTCACTATGTATTTTTTTTTCTCATGTATCTGATTAATAAACTCATTTATTCATATGTAGCCTATTTGGTTTTCCATTTACTCATATATAAGAAATATTTTGTCACAAAAATTTTATGTATCTTTATCTAGATGAAGTTATTCTGATAAAAATCCTTTTAGAACTATATTATTCAGACATAGTTACTTTCCCCAATGTGTTACTCTTACTTCATATGAGTTTATTCATACATGGTTGAACTAATTCCTCTATTTTTCATACGTGAGTTGGAAATATGGCCATGATATAAATGTATGAAATCTTAAATAAAATGTTCTGATTTTTTTATACCTGCATATTCTTTATGTTTCCAAATTTAATCTTACAATGATTTAAGTATTCTTCATCTATTCTTATGTAAATTCCAAAAAACACTTAACCTATATAAATTAAAACAATATGATGATAATGAAATTAATAGAATAATTTTAAATGGATATTATAAATATTAATATCATTAATTAATTTTGAATTCAATTTATTTCCAAAAATCACTAAAAAATATAAAAAAGAATTTAACACAATACATTAACCTGAAAAGAGGGATATTTTCATTGAATAACATAGAATATATTCAATAATATTATATAACATAAATACCCCAAACTTCTATATCCATGAAACTCATTCAATTATTTGTCACACTAAAATTTTACATGGTCTAACCTTCCACACTAGAATCACTCCAAATATACCTTTCCTCTAGGTCAATGCATCTAACTAGTACTCACTGCATCATCTCAATGCTCATCATTCCACTTTTTATTTTTCATAATCATCATTGTGTTTCCCATATCCTCAAGATGTATGAAAACCTCATCCTCCACTACCAATGTTTAGTTTACCACCTTGGATTATGGTTAAGTAAAAAAAGGAAACAACATGTATTTGTAATAAATCATTAATTCCCTTCTCAAAGAAGTGATCCTTTAGGAACTCAGTTATATATAGAAGTTGTACAAATAAGAATTACCATTCAAATATGGTATCATATTATACTATTGGTAACCCATGTTTTAATAGCCCCATGAACTCATGAGATATCCTATGGTGTAATGTATTTATATATAACCTTGAATATAAAAGTAAGTAATAGTATATCCAAGATACTTATCCACCATTTTATACTATCTTTATGGTTATCCTCTATTTATAGGCCTCATCCTATAACTTTAAAACCACTATAAAAGAAAACAACTACCTAGAAATTCCCAACCATTAATAGGTGATTTGGATATTCTCAATACAATTATAAATGTACCCAAATCATAATACACCATTAATGGTTAGGTATGAATCTTTTTGGAAACATAGATGTCCCTATATTCCATTTCTTGTCTTCTCGTTAATTTATTTTCAAAAACCTAAAAAACTTATAGTACGATTTTGTAATTAACACATCTATAGGGTAACCACCCGTTGAATATATCCCTATATTATCTAGTATTTACGCTCTAGGTGATTGTTTCTTACCACCCATCGTATGACCTTTTCAAAAAAATTACAATATTCACAATTTCATTGAAAAATTTAAATTACAAAAGAATCACCCTAACACAGTTTAAGGGTTAACCATTTATATATACACAAACACACATGGTTTTCATAGCCTTATTTAAAAATGTATTGATGAAATACCATTATAATTTTTATTGAATTTAATCCCCGTGAAAGTGAACAGACTCATTAAAGTTTGATATGAAATTAATTTATATTATATTGAGATCTATTACATCAGACCTAGACTCACATTCGTTAATGATCAGGATAGGCATCAAGTACGACCATTTTTTCAGACCCAACTATCTCTCCTAAAAATGGCCCATGTGTTCCACCCATACACACTCAAGGAAATCCACATTATTGGACTAAAACTTGATTTCAAATCACCCATGCATCCTTCTTATAACACAAAACCTATCGAATGTTTACATCTCTATGAAATTTATGTTCTTCTATTTACTCAAATATTGGGACACCCCACCAATAAAAACCCATATTAAGTAAAAATAATAAATTTTCTTGTTATCCTACTTCACACCCAACTCACACTGTTGGGAGTAGAATCTCATCAACCTGAGGCTCCTCACCCAATAAAAAGACCCTATGACCATGTAGGTCAAAAGTTATGAATTAGTTCATGAAACATTTATGTCATATATCTCAATTTATATGTCACCAAATCACCCTTATTATGTATAGAATCCATTTAAAGGTACTTTCATACCTAATTCACCCCATTTAGGGTCACTGTTATTCTATATATTCAATCAATCCTTTCTATAATGATTATTTCTCACTAAAACCATCTCATAAACCTTACTCATGTAAGTGTTTTTATACATCTCATAGAATAAGCTTGTTCAACCTACCCACTCTCATGGTTCATTACATAATAAACATATGGTTAACATATTTAGTTATTAAGTAATAATAATAGGAAAAATTAGTAACCACATGTTTAGTCCATTAATAGTCCCCTAATAACTTATACAAGAGAAGTTTCTATAAATTTTCACTGATGTTTTAATTAATAAGATCTATTTTTAATTAGTTTATCAAGCAAATATTGTTATACGTATTTCGTGCGAGTTTATATAATGAATATGATTTATGAATGTATTCCAAATTGTAACCACAAGCTAATAGAAAAGAAATAGATATTAAATCACATACCATGTTCCATGAAGTCACATGTCTATAATACTTAAAAACCAAAATTCTCAATCCCAGTCATTGGTAATATAGACTTACCCATACAATTGTTATTTAAGCACAAGTATAGGGTCCATCACATGTTATAAATGGTCCATTACTAAAATAATAAGTCCTTGGTAGTAAAATAAACCGAAACAAGGCTTTGATACCACTTTTTAATATTCTAAATTGATTTACTTGAAGAATTCCAGATCCATAGTGTTACATGACCATAGACATGCCTCGCTATACAGTATATGCTATTAACCAGAGATGGCGGTATATCAACAAAGTGGGAAGGATATACCTTCTAACAAATGACTATAAATAATGAATAAATATTAATAAATTATTTTCTATAATATAAATATATAATATGAATATTTTAGTAAGAAACCAACCAAAAAAACATGTCATATGCTACAATAAAATATGATCCCCGGTAAAAGTCATAAAATTATTATTTCATATGAAATATTTATTTATTGGTTGATCATATAGTGTTCTTAATTCTAAAATAAGTAAAATATGAACAAATAAACAAAAATAAGTCTAAAGTCTCACCCAGTCCCACCTACCAACCCTTGTCTACCATATACATCTCATTCCTTGGAATCATGCACCTTTATATTAATTTTATCATCTATTATGATGTTTTTATTCTTACTAAGGTTCATATATATGGTTTGATAAATATAATCAGTTGGAAACTGCAAAAAAGTTTCCTAAAAAATATTATATATGTGGGTTCTTGAACAATATTTTATGTAATAAAATATAAAATAAACATAACCATTGTCAAACAATTAATTTCTAGGGACCACATATATGAGAAACCTTGATTAATTTGAAAAATTGCATATAAAGGTTGGTATTAACATGGTCTGATCACAATATAAGTAATATAGGTCAAAATATCATCCACCCAAAACACATAATCAACTTAAGAATCAATGTTGGAATATCATCCAAAGGTCCTGACATCAAATTCCTAAATAGTGGGTTAGAATTCCATATACATCACCCATGGTTATGGTTCTTGTTGGTCATGGGTGGTAAAAATTCCCACCTTCATCATTCATTATCTTTCATTAATATAATATCACACCCAACCATTCATGAATGTTAATAGTTGGATTGAAATCCCACCAAACCCATCCAACCTATTAATAGTTAGTTTGGAAACTCACCAAATCATATAAATAATAATGAAGTTCGGTTAGAAACAATCTCAACCTTTATTAAATAGGGTAACTATGTTGTCACCATTCCCAACCATTCATAATTAAGGTATCTAGGTTGGTTCCATGCTAAAATATTCACATTTAAAAAATCAATGGTTTCTAAATATCCAGTGTTCTCACTATAAGGATAATATCACTAAAACAAAAGTATTAACAATTCCTTTCTCGTCTAAGAACACCCAACCATCCCTATCAAGTTCAAAAAAACCAATACGTACTATAGAACATTCCCATTGGATCCAATTCAAATATACACCACACTTTCCTAAGGTGAAATAGTTGTTAATGACCATGTAATTAAAATAATAAGTTCATAGGGACCCTTATGGGTTTAATAATTTTATCTAATCTCTAAATTTACAAGGATTCCCATTTTGTTATTCTTTTGGATCAACCTCACTTACCTTCCAACACAAAAACAACATACAATACAAGGAATTAATAAAAAATAATGAAAGGATTTGCAAAAAACATACCTATTAATAGTACGAGATCACTCATCTCAAATCACTGAGTGACTTAACCATAATTATATAAAACTATAAAACCTAGAATAAGACTATAATTAATGGATTTAAAATGAATAATGGTAAAACAATGAGATAAATACTGAATATAAGAGAAGAAAAGGTTAGACAACTCGTAAGTGATCTAATAGACTGGATAGTATTTTAATTTACAATCAGATAAATAAAGTCTTCCACTTAGAAATAAGAAAGTGGGATAAGGGGGTCTATTCATCCGGGCTTCCAAATATGGTAAGACCCTAATTTTACTTATAAATGGGCATGGCCTATCTGGTTCGACCTACAAGAAAACTAACCCATTTATTAATTAGGCATGGATGGAATGACCTGAGCCCAACTCATTTAATAATCAAGCTAGGAAAAAATCCTAAATAAAGTCCTAATTAAACTATTTCATCCCATTTATGAATCATATGTGAAAATATTATTAAATAAATATAAAATATATATATAGTAATTATTAATTTGAAATATTAAATACATAATATTATATTTTTAAAAAATATCATTATAATATAACATAATCATGTTTAGAGGTTTTCTTTCTAGGTTATATATTAAATCTAGAGCACAATTCTATTATTATTCAGTCTTTAAAAATAGGCTCATTTAATATTTGGATAAACAATTATGAATAATAATACCCTTTAACTGTGGTTGTCTTATCAGGTCAGATGGGTCCCCTAACCTATATACAGGTCTGTTAAAAGGTTTTTAAAAAATTTAAACATTTAATAAAAAATTTAAAATATATATTGGAGACCACTTGGTATCTGGTGTTCCCATCTTGGTAGCTAATATTCCCCCTATGATTAATTTCATTCCACTACCCCCACATGGTACTAGGTATGTGGCCACTAGGTACTTGGTAGAATCATCAACATTTTTCAACATTTTATTATTAATCTGGTTTCCTATACATTCCACTTCCAACCTCTTCCAGAAACTCCTATAGATAAAAGGCACAAAAATATAAGTGGAATGATTGAAAGTTAAATTGAATTCATAAATTTGTGTATGTGGGTAAATATATAATAATAGGTCATAAAAATGAATTTTTTATTATGCTTAAAAATCACACCACAATGTGATACTGGGTTTTTGAAAGTAGAGTTTTAATGAAGAAGTGTTTTTGGTGGTGAATTATCAATCAATATAAATGTTATAATTTAAGTACATAGTATACAGAATAATTAAACATTTTGTCATAACAATATATGATACACCATAAAATATTTGGTTGATATATATTTCAAATATTTAATCTCACTATTTTTGGAGTGTTAATTCATATTAGGCCATGATTTTCTAGTAGGTCTAGTAACTGAAGGTATCTATGTATTAATGGTATTCATTGCACCATGATTTGTCTAATAAAGAAACAATTTGTATGTTTATGTTTTTTAAATATGGGAATACATTCTTGGAAATTTTGTGAATTAATTTATCCGAGTAGGAAAATTTTAAGTCCAATTATTATGTGTAATGTCAGACATACAGAAAGAGAAATTTAGAAAAGACATTAAAAATATCAAGATAAGATATTAGAGGGATTAAGAATAATACAATATGTTTTATATAAGATATAAATTTTAAAATTTATAGATTCTTTTTAATTCAACTATATGGACCTTAAATTATGATGAAGATCAATAATTTATCAATAATTTTGAGCTAATGACAATCACCTTCACTACAATGGTGTATTTAATATTCTTTTAATAATCATTGTGAAAAACCTCCATATGGATGATACTAGTGAATTTATCTTTTAGTAGTGAGTGTGAAAGTAGAATTATGGAGTGACCCTCATAATTTATGTTGAGTCGATATTAAATTTTGTAACTATGCTAATGCATTAGGGTTTTTCGATACATTGAAAAATTATTAGTGTATGCTCCTTGGATGTATCCATTTATGGTGAAAATTTAAGTTTATTATTCTCAAGCTCTTTAATTTACATATTTGGATTCTTTGTATATTTGGTTTGGATTTATAGATTTGTGTATTTTTGTGGCTTGATAAAAAAATATATTTCATGAATGAAGTTGGACACCCTAATTCACACAATTCCTATGGTTTTTTGGATTTTTTTATTGCAACATTAGCATATTTGATGAATTTAATTTACCAAAATATCAATGATCTAATTAAAATTTAAAATTTTTAAATACTATTAAATAGTTTGAATAATAAAAATTACATAATTTTTTAGTTAATAAATGGTATAATTTTTAAATATATCTTTCTTACTTTTTTACATATCAATCAAAAAATATTAAAATTATATACATGCGTATTTCATAAATTATAAAAAATATATTAATTTTCTATAAAAACCCTATTTTAGGAAGTCATTATTTATAATATATAGAAAATGATAATATTTATAAAACCACACAACATAATAATATATAATCGTAAATTAATTAAAACTGAAATCTATATAGTCATTTTTTAATTCAAAATACATTTTAAATATTTATAAAAATTACAAAATATGACTGAATAAAAAAATTAAAAAAAATAGACAAACATAAATAGTTTTCATGTAAGCTATATATATATATATATATATATATTTCATTTTATTTGGATATAAATATTATAAGATACTTGTATGGATTGCGTGAAAGATGTTCGTGCAATCTAGGAACCATATAAGTAATTTAATTTTTTTTAAAAATATCTTACAAAACACTATTAATAATATAAATCTGGATAACCAAAATTTTGAGTTCTGTATGTTCTAAAATTTTATGTGTATCATTATAATATTGACCCCTTAGTGTAACTTGAAATATTTGTGCATGAAAATTAATTCAAATATAATTTTAGACCATGTCACTATATCAAAATATTTACTTTCATTTGGTGTAATAATTTCAAAAAAAAATTAGATATCTGAAGTGGGATGATCTTATGAAAAAGAAAAAATATATAAATATGTGATTATAGAGTAATATATTATATTCTCAACTCTGATTGTAAAATGTTTGATCTAATTATTCCAAGAGTTTTAACCACTTCCTTTAAATAAAAATTCAAAAATAATTATTATATAATGCTCATATATAATATAAGGTTCTTTGAACTTTTTCACATTCTCAATGATAAAATGTTATTGTGTAGTTTTTATGTTTTTTTATAAGTTTTTTTAACTATTAATTCACATTGAATCATCATTTTATAAATCAACCTATAATTAATCAATTTATTGAATGAAAATGAATAGGTTAACATCCATTAATTCATATTAAAATTATTATTTATCATGAATTATATTTTATATATGCACTTATTTTAATTCTTTTGTATTTTGAAAATTACTATCTTATTTATTATTATTTTTATCTTTATAAGAATGATTTGAAAAACTCTTATTTTAAAATTTCGTAGTTTTTTTTATTTGACCACAAATTGATTCTTTTTTCTTCAATATAACTCTTTTCATACTACCTAGGGTCTATAACCAATGCTTTACTCTAATGGTTTTTTTTCACATTTTGATAAATTGATATAAATTTTTAATGTTTTGAAGTTTTGATTTGAATTGAAGGATTTTGTGTCAATAAAACTAATATTTGATTACAGTTTACAAAGAGGAGTAGAGTTTTTCACACTGCTAAAAAATAATCATTGGATCCTCCTAATAACATAAGAAACCAATAAAAAAATTAGTGATTGACTGTATGGGGGTGAGTGGGTTGGTGGGTGGGTGGGTAGGTGTGTGGGTGTATGCATGTGTGTCTTTGTGGGCATGTACCTCACTGATCTGGTCTACTTGAAAAATGACGAGCAGGTGATTCCATAGAACAAAAACTATACCTCCCTATACACCAAAGTCTTTCTACTACTATTTAGAGTCTATAAACAACATTGGGAAGAATAAAATTTTAGTATAATAATATAAAATATTAAAAAAACCAAAAAATCAGAGTACACATAACGATTTATATTTAGGAGGTATCCATACATTATATTCAAACATTAACATACAATAGTGAAATGGACACATGTGGATAACATAAACATACATCACAAGGATCACCCATTGATACGATCGAGTATAAAGGAAAATAATTAAAAAATAAGCTGAGACACAACTATACAAACCTAAGTCTCTCTTTGGTAACATATCTTAAATACCATCATGTTACTTCAAAATGATTCATTATTACAATACTACATATAAAAAAAAGAATTATGAACACCCTTCAAGGTTCACATGTAGGGTATGAGCATAAGAATCTATAGGGAAGAACCAAAAAGATTTTTTATATATGATTCTATATTCAGTGCATATATATATATATATATATATATATATGGAAAAACAAATAAATTAGTAACATTCAACATGAAAGAAATCAATTTGGGCCAATGTGTAATAAATAAGACACTTGACACCTGACTTAACATACTTTTTCTATTTCCAACATACCATGTCTCTTATCCATTGATGTAAAAACATAAGCCAAATGGAATCCTAATATTGAGACCATTCAGACTGTGGGAGATATTAAAAAGATACCATATAGTTTTATGGACATAATAAGAAACAAACCATTTAATTATTCAAAAGTTGTTATATAGTGTCCCAGTCATACTGCTAGTCCAACCATTGGTTACTCTTATAAGATTCCAGGTGTAATCCCAACCTCATTATTGGTTTGACCATAGGAGATACTCAAAATATGTTGGATGTCATCTCAATTATACTTTTGGCTTGACCATCTCACATAAAAAATGCATCAAGTAAAGGCATAACAGATCCAATCACATATCTCCAAGAAACTATATATCCTCTCACTCATCTGCGTTCTCCCCAAAATCCATATGTAATGAGAAACCGAGTGGTATAATTCAATACCATGACTCCTAATTCTCCAAGACACTTCCTTATTTTTAGCATTATTTATAGACACAATGCTTCAACATAGTCAAGATGAAATAGAAATAAAGAATAAAATGTGTATCCCCATAACCTATACCTTAAATAGAAACCCATCCATACCTAGAATCCTTTAAAAGGATGATATAAAATAAATTAATCTTCACTAATCATACCTAAACTCAACCACTACACATAGACAGTATTAATTACCATTACCCTAGATATCCCCAAAGCCCTTAGTCCATGATTGACTGACCAAACCTAATTCACCAATTTATTAGTTAAATAAAATAAATATATTGGTCCCATACAAGGGAATATAATATCATTCAAATAGGGAAACCCAGATACATATTATATTTCTAATATTGATGAAACCATTTCATAGTGATTACAACACTTGATCGCTCTTCCAACTAAACTATACTCTTGGAATATGGGGAAATTCATACAAGGTAGGACATTTTACAAAACTATCCAATCCATGAAAATCATCATGTAAGCATCATACTAAATAGATCCCAATGTCCCTCTCTGAGAGAGGATAACATCCTAGGGGGGCCATATTCCCACTTTCTCTTGTGAATTTCATTTATAACACCTGAAATGATTGGTTATACAATCTAACCACTATGAGAAACCCATTAATCAAAACACACAAATCACAATAGGTTAATAATTGTAAACTAAACTAATTTCCACTATAATATCTCCTTTAAATGGATTTCAAGGTCCTATGACAATATTCGATGCACTTTCTAGAGAAAATCCAGTTTCACGCACTAACTAAAAGTACTTCCCAAAGACTTATCCACTTGGGATCCCTTTATACATGCCACTAAATCCAATCCCAACCCATTGGTAAAATATTTCATGAAATGAGACCCTTTAGGGGTCCACCATGTGTAACTAGAAATAATTCCCTTGGATGACATATTTTCCAAGCTTTTCTAGAATTTCCAAACCATACGTGGAATACCTACTCCACTCTTAAAAGGATCTACCTTAGCCCCTTACAGAATTGGAACCCACCAAATTCCTACATGGATATCCCAAACCTCAAACCGTAAGTAATTTCATGAAATTACATGCATACAAAACATATTTTTAAGTATTAAATGGATCACTAACCTAGATATTGGGGTTACCAACCCATTACTGACACTTGCTAACCTTTCCCCAAGCAGACATCGATCATCTTCGATCTTTTATGTTCCCACTTAACATCAACTTGTTTATAAAAATATATAATTGAAATCAAAATTTAATTGAAAGAGGAATCATAATACCCTAATATGTTAGTTTATATTTTCTGCTAAAAGTACACTTTGTTTGAAAATTCACATCACCTAAAATCCAGAGATTAAAAAACCCATAAAATAAAATTATTTTCATATGACTATTATGACTCAATAATTGGTTTGTTTGGTTTGAATAGGAATCACCATATTATGAAATATATATATGGTTTTTTTATTACAAAAATTAGAATTCATTATATATTTATTATTAGTTGGTTGAAAATAAAGATCAATTCTTTTGATGAAAAAAAGAGATATTTTTCATAAAACTATTTTTACATATGCAGTGTATTTTCATCATAATAGATTAAGTTAAATATTATTTTTAAATGATTATACTGAAATAATTATATTATATATCCAATTTAATTAATTAATGACTATTTAATTATTTTTATTATGAAAGTAATTACAATAAAGTCATTTTATGCTCCAGAAATACATTTTCTTCAAAAATTGTTTTCATTTCATTTTTTTCACAAATATTATAATAACATTCTAACATTTTTGTAAATATTATTTTAAAAAATGTATGAAAATTTTTAAATCAACATTTCTAAATAGTATTAGGATTAATTTAATATAATTTTCTGAAATAATTGATTTATTATTGAAAAATTAAAATGTCTATTTTCGCAAAACTGTCATTTATTTTCACTAAATAATTTAATTTAAAAATGAAATATTGTTTTTGATTTTGTTTTAAGTTAAAATAATATTAATTTTATTAAATATAAGCTAAATAATTCCATATTAATTATAATTATATTTTATTTTGGTATAAGATCATTTTTTGTGCTTAAAAATGCATTTCTGTAGAAATTGTCTTTGATTCATTTTGCATGATTATACTAACAATTATAAAAATTGGATATTAAAATATATAATTAATTTTTATAATCATGATGTTAAATTTTTTAAATGTTTAAATTCTATTATTATTTCTAAAAAACCATAACCATGGTAAACTTTTATCACCAAGGTAATGGGTAAAACAAGTTAATTGAGATTAAAACAATAGAATGAGGTCTCAAAATCAACCCAGAAATCACCTTTATTTATTTTTATGATCTTAATTATAACATAAAAATCATATATTTTTAAATATGTCATTTTTTGTAACTTTAATTTTATTACAAAATTTATATTATTTTATGATAAGGATAATTACAAAATGTCACTTTCTCTCACTTATTTTTTTTCATAATATGGGTATAGATAAAAATGGAATATGAAATATATAGATGATATAATCGATAAGGATTAAAATATATTTATTATTTTAATTTATTCTTATTTTTTAGTGATCGTATAATTACCTTGAACACTTACGCAATGTCAATGCAACTCTTATGAAAACAATAGAAATATCAAATAATTGATTTTAAAAACATTAATATATTATATTTTTTGATTAATGATTATCACACACAAATTTACTACATATTAGAAATTAAAAATTAATATTTAAAGGGTCTATATTCGAATTATATTGTTATATTTATTATTTTAAAGTCAATGTATGTGAATAGTCCCTAAATTGACCTTTAATTTTATTTAATGTTTAAAAATGGTTATTAAATCATTATAAAATTATAAAAATCCTATATTGACTCACTTGGAAGAGAAATTTTCAATATTATTTTTAATATTTCATGAATTTTCCACTTGTAATTTTTTAAATTACTCTCAAGACTCTTAAAGAGTGAACTATTTGTTACAACGGTTAAGGCTAAATCGAGATAACAAAGAGGTTAAAATAAAAGATAGTTTTTAAAATGACACCTGAAATAGTATAATTTTTTTATTGAATATATTTAGACCTTATAATACTTTTATTTTATGATAATTTAGTTTTCATCAATTTTACATGAGTTATAAACATCTTATATATTAATATTTCTAGTTTTTATAGGTCTATCACTAACCTTAGTTATAAAAGTGTAAATCCTCTCCACTATTATTAAAAATATGTGAGAAACTAATGTTAGCCAAGAACTAAAAAAATTCCTTAATATATTTCATATCCACTTCCTAGATCTTATTTTCTTCCCTTAAGACCATCCTAAGAAGGGTCAAGGTGTAGGAAAAAGGAGGATTTCCAAAGAAGTGATTTAACTCTTAACCGAGTTATTTTATTTTATTTATTCATCTACCACCTTAAATTATATCCTAACCATGATGATATAATAAAATACTTGTCTTAAATATAATAAAATTTTATTAGGGTGATTTAACAACCCTTATTTATCTCCTTTTCTATCCAATGGAAAATGAAAGTGTCACTCGTGCGCACGTACGGACAACCATCTCCACGTAGCGATGTGGTCCACTTTCCATCACCACCTCTCATGAATGGATTTAAATATGGATAAAAGTGATATAAATGATATTTATTATATTATTATGATTTTTTAATACTATATATTATTTAAGTTCATAATATTCAATCTACTATAAAATGAAAACTTTGTTTGTGCGAACGTATAGACTAGAACCTCCACAAACCAATATGATTCGTTTTTCATGTCCAAATTTAATTGATGAATATAAATTTTAATTTAATGTATAAAAATGATAATTATTTAATTATTGATATTATTTATATGATTAAATCATGAAAAATATTCAAGGACTGAAAATTTTATACCAAAACATATATGAAAAATGGAACAGTTAACATATGAGATGATGATGTTAATAAATAATTTTGAATAAAATGGTGATATATTGTTATAAATGAATAATATATGGTATGATAATTATAAATTGGGTTAAATTATTTATTTATAAAAATAAAATTATTATAAAGGTTTTTAAGAGTTCATATAAAGAAATTTTGACTTAATGTAAGGATAACTTTGTCTCATTTCCACTTCAATAAAACATTTTTTACATTCTGCACCAAAAATATTTTCCAGGGAGTATATACTACCCCTTTGACACATTATATTATTAATTCATATTTATTTATGTTATTCAATGATTTTACTTAATTTTTATCTTTTAATGGGTTTCAATTAAAATGTCTCTAAAGCAATAATGAATTTTTGTTACAATATATATTTATTTCGAGAGTGTTTATGTTTATATTTCATTTAGAAAATTATAAAATCATAATATAATATACCCTATATATTTTGTTAAAAAAAATTATTCTTGTGTTTTTGTTTTCTTTCTCCATTTATTCTCTTTTTTATCAAGAATCAACAATTGGGTTATATGTATGGAATTTTCTTTACAAAAAACATGTTTTAATGTTTTCTTTCAAACTAATTTCCTTCCACATCAAAGTTCTTTTAAAATGTTTCTAAAATATTATTATTTAAACTCTAATTACTATTTGAAGAAATATTCAACCATATTTTATTTTCTTTACATAGTTTTTAAATTAATCTTCTTTTTTATTTTTAATCAATGTATTTTTGGACATTTTACTAAATGTGTGAATGGATCCTTTGTTTAAACTACTATTTCATTAAGTAACTTTCCCACCATCATACCCATTCATTATTTCTAATATTTCTTTAAAAGTATCCATGGTTATTTTCAAAGATTGTTTTTCTAAATTTTATGAGAATTTTAATTTTAATTGTTATCAAATGAAAATTTTAATATCCTATTAAATGAATGAAAAGAATTTTGAAATTTATTTATAAATACATTATTACCCAAAGATAAAGTAAAGTTATTTTTAATGTTTTCCTTATTTTTTATTTTTTATTTACAAAAGGAATTTTTTTACAATGAATTTTGAGAATTAATTATATTAATAATTCAATATATAAGGAATTTATAGAATTTGAAATTGATGGGTGGCTCATGGTTATAGATATCCCTTTAATGCATTGATTGGTCTCATGTGACAAAAAATATTTGCGTGACATGTGGGATATGGTTGTAGGTTTATGTCATAATATTTGGGTATTTGGTTTATTCCTTATCTATTTATATAAGTTGTCTTGTTTGAGAGGTTTTAAAAATATGAAAGATTTATGGCATGAGTCCTTCATGGTATGATTCGTTATTTTTTTTTTGAGTCCTTGATGGTAATATCATAAATGTCCAGAATTATGTATTTCCATTATAAATAATTTAGTTTCCATTATCCATGTTATTATTATACTTATACTATACAAGGATATACTTTGAAATCAAGTTGTTTATTTAATGACATGTTTTTTTATTATTCACTCTACCATATGGATTATGCTTTGTTTACTCTTGATGACTTTTTATGTGTGTAAACCTTATTGAGAAACTAACTCTCCCTTTATTTGTTTTATATTCCATGTGATATAAAGAAGGAATATTTGAATAATTTTTAAGGATACAAGAAATTTTTTCATACTATATTTTAAAATTTCAATGTAATATATAATTTATATATGTATCTAGTTTTGAAAGGCTGCTAAACTGATCAATCCTTGATAGTGTAATCCCTTGTATTATGCACCAATGTAATAACTAGGCACCATCTCTAGGTTACATGAGTTAAATCTACTATAGTTGGTTTCAAAATAATTTTAATAGGAACCTTGGGGATTATATTTTATATTAACATAGCTAACATGAAAATTATGACAATCTCGTATATTATTTGAGAACTTTTTAAGTATTTTTATTACATGGTTAAATATTCATAATGAATTTGGGATGACTTAGAGAGTACCATTATTGAGAGATGGTTAATAGATTAAGGAAGGGAATAAACATCCATTGTTAATTTAGGGATTACACTACTGATCTTGTTAATACAAAGGGTGTTGGAGCTAAGAAAATCATGGACAAATTAGGGCATATGACTCTGGTTGTGATTAATATCCTTACCAATATGAAGAACCCAAACATAAGAGAAAAAAGAGTGGAAAATATTATAATTATGTGTGTCTAGATATATCGAGTTATAATTAATAATCTAAACCAAAATAAACTTCCTAGGATATGAAATAAGAAAAAAATTAGTTTCATAGAATTTTAGGTGATAAATACCATGGAAGCAAAAAAGATTCAACATACTATGTGTCAAGAATGTGGGAATAAAAACATGGATAAATAATTAAAGGAAATTTTAGTTTGTTATAAGTGTAAAGAAAAAATCAATCATATTAATAATTTTAAAGGAAAGAAAGAATCTACCAATGTCTAGGGCTTTAACAATAATGATATGGGGCATCATGAAAACAAATCCCATGGGTATCAATGATGACCCTAATAATTTTTTTTGGTATTTATTGATGACATCTTGAGATATTTTATGAATTATAAAGAGAATGAGAATAAATTCATAATCATTTATCATTTTTTGGGGAAAAGTGTAATAAGATAAATTTAGTAAGTGTGAATGTTGATTTTAGAAAATTTCTTCTTGTAGAAATATTTTCTTCACAGATGGACTATCTATTGGTCTTTCTAAGATAAAATAAAATCAAATAATAACCCTTTTGGATGAATATAACCTTTAAGGATTATAATTTAGGTAAATTCTGGTTGAATTTGATAATATATTATTATGAGGTGGTGTTATTTATCAATGGTGGTTTATTATGAGGATTACCAGGAAACATCCAAGGATTTTTGTAATCATATTCATTTGTATGGAAAATTCAGAAAATGTGAATTTTGGAAACATATGTTGAAGGGTATCAATATCTCTTAAAAGTTAATTTTCTAAAAATGAGATTTTTTTAGAGATATTTATTAACCAATATTCAAATGACCTTTAAGGTTGCTATATGATATGACAGGGTGATCTAGGTGATGTTTATTGCATTTTGGTGTAGTTTATTTTGGAAAAACTGTATTATGTAATATATAATTAGGGTATAAACATATTTTAGTGACCAATACTATTTGGGGATCAAATGAGATTATTTTGGAAGAATATGTGAACAAACCATTCGGATTGTTAGGTTCAAATTTAATCAATTGTATTTGAGGTGTTTTAAATTTATATTTGGTTACAATTACAATTTTAGAGATTAATTTTTATGAATTTTTATTCATATTGGTTTTTATTTTATCTTGAACAAACCATTTTAGTTTAAAATTTTAGGAATAAACTTTCATTATTTTATGGATTTTATAGTCAATTAGATGTTTATTTTAGTGCTTCATACTAGAAAAATTATCCTTTTCATGATGATGTACATTGAAGGATGAAATCGTACATATATAATGGGAGGAAATCAAGTAACTAAATTTTATCATATTTAAAATGAAAATTGTAAAGGAATTTATCAAACTCATAAAAATTTAATACAAATCTATCGAGTAATAAGTGAAAAGTTACACTCATCTACTAAGGAATGTTTTCAAAAAATCATTTTCATGTATGATTCATATATAGGTACATGAATTATAAGTTTTCTAGTTATAACCTAGAAATTAAAGTTCATAATAAATTCTATATCCAAATTTATTACTATGTTATGATATTTTCAATTTAGAAAAAAAAGATTTAAAATTTTAAAGATTCAATTTATTTAAGGAGTTGATAATTTAATAAATTGGGATTTTAGTTTATATTTTATTGTAAAATAATACTATGTTTTATAGCATTCACCACACACAATGGTAAACTTAAAAAACGTGAAATAATATAATTTAAATATGAATATTATGACCTAGTTATTTTTTTGGAGGGTATAAATAGAAATAACCATAATATGAATTATATGAATAAATTTTTTCCTTAATAAATTGAATAATCAATAAAAAATTGTTATTAATACATTGGTAATGATGAAAATATATTTTGAAGGTAAAAGTGATGTTTTTCATAAACATATTTTAATTTGTGGAATATATTTTGATCATGATAGATTAAATTTACTACTATTAATAAATTATTATATTGAAATATGAAGATTATATATCCATTTAAATTTACTAACTTTCATTTAATAGTGATTATATGATAAGTAATGAGAAAAATGTAATTTTATGCATCAAAAATATATTTTCTTCAAAATAGTTTTTATTGCATTTGGTTTGCAAATATTATAATTAATTTCAGCCTCATTTATAAATTTTATTTGAGAAAATTTATCTCCTTTTTATATTCATCATTCTATAATATTATTAGAACTTTTTTTTGAATGCTTGAATTTTTAGAAAATAGTGAACACACTGAGTTTTGCAAAAATGTCCATTATTTTCTAAAAATCCTATAATTTAAAAAAACCATGATATTTAATATTCTTTTTTAATGCAACATAAGATTTATTTTATTATATATAATATAATTAATTATATAGGAATGAATATTAAATTTTATTTTGCTATAAAATATTTTTTTATGCTTATAATGCATTTTTCTACAAACTGCTTTCGATGCATTTAGTATACTTATATTAAAAATTTGTAAAATTTATAGTAATTTAATCTTGAATAATTATTTTTCATATTTAAATCAGGAGTTCAAAAATTGAAAAATAGGTAAATTCTATTTTTAGTCATAATAAATAGTAGCCATAGTAAAAGATTGTCACCATAGTAATTGGTAAAATAAGTTAATTAAGGTTAAAGATATTGGATAAGGTCTCAAAATAATCTCATCACTTGATTTAATTTCATTGGATGATATTAATATTACCATAACCATCCTACCTTTCGAAATATGGCATTTTTTGACACTTTACACTGATTACAACCTTTATATTATTTTTGTCAAGGATAATTACAAAATGTCACTTTACCTCACATAATATGTTATTATAATATTAATATAGATAAAAATTAAATATGAATGAATATATATATATATATATATATTATAATTATTATATTATAATTATTATATTAATTTATTTTTTAATTTTACTGATGGTATAATTACCTTGAATGCTTACACAACATCGATGCAGTGCTTATGGAGGCAATAATAAAATAAAATAAATGTTTAAAAAAATTAAAAGTAATATATTTTAGATTAATTATGGTTACCCAAAAATTTAATGGATAATTATATTTTATAATTAATGGTTAAAGAGATTAAATTTTAAATCCATTTTTATCTTAATGTCATTAATGTCATGATATGTGAATATTAAATCATTATAAAATTATAATAAAACTATCTTAAATTAATTTTATTGAAAATTATAGAGACTATCAGGAATGGTTCATGTATGTTACACTTTTAATTTTTAAAATTAATTTTATAACACTTAGAGAGTGAAATATTTGTTAAAATGGTTAATTTTAAACAGGGTTAACGAGGGGTTTAAATCAAACTATATGCTTTAAAATGAATCCTAAACTTGTCTAAAATTGATTGGATGATTATATTTATACCTGATAATACAAATATTCATATTCAATTCAGTTTGGATCCATTTTATATTATTTATACACAAAATATATATTGATATTTCAAGTATTTAAAAGTTTTTCACCCACCTAATTTTTAAAAGGGAACCCCCTCTTCACTATTATTTATAAAATATATGCCATATAGGTCAACTAATACTTAAAAAAAATATTCATAAAATCCTAACACAATTATTTAATATCATTTTATTCCCCTAAGACCATCCTATGAAGACTTCAGGTGTAATTTAAAGGAGTATTTTTAAAGAAGATACATATTGTTTAAATGAGTTCTTTTATTTTATTTTATCCTCTACCCTCTTCAATTATATCCTAACCATAATGATATAATAAAAAAATATTATATATAATTAAATTTTATTATGTTAATTAATCTACTATATTTCATCACCTTTTCCATCCAATGTAAAATGAAAGTGTCACTCATGTGTAGGTACGGACTATCGTCTCCACGTAGCGATGTGGTTCATTTCCATCACTTGATCTCATGGATGGATATAATGATTGATCAAATGAATATATAAAATATTTAGGATATTATTATTATTTTTAAAAATTATATATTACTTACCTTTTTAATCTTCCATCCATTTTAAAATTATAACGTCGTTTGTGCGTATGTGTGGACTACCACCTCCACGAAGCGATGTAGTTAATTTTTCATGTCTGTCTTTCAGGGATGATTATAAGTTTTTATTTATTTTAAAAACATTATAATTATTTCGTGATTAATATTATTAAGATGATAGAATCATTAACAAGATTTAATTACTAAAACTTCCAAATAAAAACATATATGAAAAATGAAATTGTTAACACCCAAGATGGTGATGTTAATAAATAATTGTTAATAAACGGAGGATAGAATATTATAAATAAATAAAATAACATATGATAACTATTAATATGGTTTTATATACATTTATAATAAAAATAAATTTATTATTCATGAGTATAAGAGAAAATTCAATACAAGTAGGACTTGAGATAGGGGTAATTTCATCTCATTTACACTTCAATGAGACATGTTTTACATTATGCACATAATTTATTTTATATGGTGTATATACTTCCCCTTTGAAATGTTATATCATGAATTACTATATATTCATGGTATTCAATGTATTTAATAATATTTTTATCTGTTAAGGGGTTTTTATTTAAATGTCACCAAATCAATAAGGGATTTATGTTGCAATCTCATTTTGTTTCAAGATTATTTATGTTCAGATTTCCTTTGTAATAATTATATAATCCTCATATTTTTAGCCCAATCTGTTTTCTTATACAGTGGTTATGTTTGGGGTTTATATTTTTATTTTTCATTTCTTATCTTATTATACCAAGAATCAACAAGTGAAACATTTCATTTAAAAAAACCATGTTTTAATGTTTTCCATCCAACTCCTTTTCTTCCATATCAAGGTTATTATAAAATTTTCAGAAATATTTATAATTGAAATCCAATGATTAATTGAAGTCATTTTTAAAAATATTTTACTTTCTTTAAAAATATTTGAAATTCATCTTGTTTTAATTTTACAAATGAGGTACTTTTTTACCTTTTACAAAAAATGATAAATGAAAAAAACTTTTTCCCATGAATGATATTTCCCACTATCATAAATGTTTATTTATTTGAAGATTCCTCTATATGTTTCCATGGTTATTTTAAAATATATTATTTTTTAAAAATTTCTAGGATTTCTTATTTATAATTTTATCAAAATAAAAGGGTGTTATTTTCTTAAAGAAATGAAAATAATTTTGAAAGTGATTTATAACATCATTCTTAAAAGTTATTTTTGATGTTTTACTTATATTTTATTTTATATGTTCACAAGGCTTAGTTTTACAAAAAAGCCTTAATTTTTTATAAATTGATGGTCTTCTTACAACCTTTATTGATTTATGATTATTTGGTTATTAATATTCTCATTATCTCATTCCTTATCACTCTCTATTATTTCATTGGACATTATTTTCTCTTCAATTCCCATTTTTTAAGTATCATGTATTTATACAGCATCATTCCCACCACATTTATGTTGTCTCAATCATATACCATTTATATACAAGGTATTAGTTAAAATAATACTATTAAAAAATTTATTTAATCGACTAGATAAATATATTGTATTCATGATTAAGAAGAATAAATATTTATTTATAAGGAATTATTGGAATTTATTGTATTGATCATTCAATATATGAGGAATGCATATGATGTGAAAGTGATGGGTGAGGCCTGATTATAGAGATACCCTCAATGTATAGACAGGTCCCATGAGATAAAAACATGTTCGAATGATATATAGGAAGAGATAGTAAGATTATTTCATAATTATTGAAACCCTCACTTTTCATACTTTAACATTACATTGCTTTTTAGAAATACTTAAAACATTATACAAATAGAAACCCAAAGATAGTATTAGTCTAGTGGCTTTGGAATCATGGAAGCATAAAAACTGGTATATAAGTAAGCTACATTATCTCCCACTAGGTACTTATTGACTAGTAACCTTCTTAGGAACATCAAACATAATACATATCTTCATAACTGGGGAAAAGGAAAACATAAAATGGGGTGATCTCATATGCTCAGTAAGGGTAAATAAGGGATATATATTAATATAATCATGAGAATAAGGGTATGAGAACATGGTCCCAAGAATATATGATCATACCCTATATAAAAAATATCATAAACAAGAATCATGACATAAATAATAGATGTTAATAAGACATGAATCATAAAGAAATAAAGAACATTAGCCATGAAATCATAACATAGTAATAAAACATGGAATTCTGGCAGACGCATAATCATATAAAATGATTTCCATAATATTCAAGGCATCACTTCCAAGGCCATCTTGGTAGAATGGGTTCACTTACCATACCATCTTAGGGGTCATGGTTCACTCCAATATCCATATTAGTATAATGATTTCACTACCTATTCCATCATGATTATCATGGTTCACTCCCATGGAAATCTTATTAGTCAAGGTTCACTCCCAACACCATCATAGTCTATCTCATGAGAAATAAATCTTTACATAATTCATTGGAGGGATATATTGGTCCCACCCATCTCATAATTAAATCATACATACATGTGCCAAAAGATCATAAACAATCATAACATAACCCATGAAATGAAATGGGTATCATAAACATGTAATCAAATCTTAACATGTAAAAAATGTTAAGTCAAAAGTCTTCTTTTGACTTTTACATCATGTTTTGGAAATCACAAATATATTCTGTCATGTTTTGGAAATCTCAAATGTACTCTATCATATGTTTGTAAATAACAAATTGTCTTTTATCATGTTTATCGTATCGTACGATGTTGATCGTACCGACCAAAATGTATCGTACTGACTCTGTCAAACGTATCGTACTGACTCTGTCAAACGTATCGTACTGACTCTGTCAAACGTATCGTACTGACTCTGTCGATCGTATCGTACTGACTCTACTATTCAGACGATCATTATTTGTTTTGGTACTTTGTCAAAAACTCTCTGCATATGAATCGTACTCATGTTTTAAATTTCTATATATCTCTTGTCCTAACAAAACGATGTCGTTGAGTTAGTTATGTACTAATCAAAACGATGTCGTGCTTTCTGTTTCAAGATGACCGTTGGAGGAAATATGACCGTTGGAACCCGAGGCCTATAAATAGGAGGTCATTTGAAGCTGAGAATACACTGATGAACGAAGAGAATGAAAGAGACTCTGTGAACTACGAAGATTCTAGAGAGAGACACTGTGACTTCTCTCATCAGCCTTGTGCGTCCGATCATCGTATCGAGGGCTTTCAAGTAATTGAAAGACAGAGGTGCCGATTACCTGCAAAATCGAGGGCTGCCGGGGATAGGCAGACAGACGAGCCGATCATCGTATCGAGGGCTGCCGGGGATAGGCAGACAGACGAGCCGATCATCGTATCGAGGGCTGCCGGGGATAGGCAGACAGACGAGCCGATCATCGTATCGAGGGCTCACCAAGGTGTTGGTGAGACAGACCTTTTATCCTAGGTGAAAGGATAACCCTTCTCTTTGGGTTAAAAGAATTGTATTACTTTTACATTTCCGCTGTTGTTTGTATTAGAAAGGGATTGTATTGTTTCCTTTCTTCTTTTACATATTCAATTGTAATTGTTTCAATTACAATCATTCTATTACATATTGTTTCAATTGGTTCTATACGCTTTAAGGTAGAATCATTTATATTTGTATTACTCTGATTATTGTGTTCATCTTGAATACAATTGTTTTACTTTACAATAGTATTACAATACATCTTACCTTTTACTTTCAATACAATTGTGGGTGTTTGTATTTGTATTAGTTTAAGATCAATTAAACTAATCTCTTTGTTACTAAAACTCAAGTTTTTAAACCTACAATTCACCCCCCTCTTGTATTGTTCCATCTAATAGACTTTTATATCGACTATTCGATCCAACAATTGGTATCAGAGGAGGTTTTCCACTGATTTGTATTACTAGCTTTATTTCTTATTACTTTCTTAAAAACTTACTACACTAACGTGTGGAGTGGAAAAGTTGTTTTTGTTATATTAGATGGAAGGAATGAATATCGGATCAATAGATAATCTGAATCCTTCTAGACCACCAATCTTTGATGGGAATGATTATGAGTATTGGAGAGATCGTATGAAGACTTTCGTCATCAATACTGGTGTAGACAATTTTATTATGCTTACTGGGGGTTACAAAATTCCTGACAAAGAAGTTAGTACTTTTACCAACCAAGAGAAGCAAGAATATCAACTGAATTACAAGGTACGCAATACTTTATTATGCTCTATGACCAGGAATATATATAGTCATATATCTTCATGTGAAGCAGCCAACTGTATTTGGAAGAAATTAGAAGTCACTAATTTTGGTACATCCAAAGTTATAGAAACAAGGAGAGCAATGCTTCGAGCAGAGTATCATGGTTTTGTTTTTCCTTATGGAGAGCCAGTATGTAAAGTGCAACAAAGGTTTATGACAATTGTCAACAGCTTACAGTCTATGGGAGAAAAAGGTCTTGATGATGAAGCTCTTGTTGATAAGATTATAGATATTATGCCAAATGAATGGGAGTCAAAAAGAACAGCTATTGATGAAAATAGAAAAGTTTCCCAGATTACTCTTGATGAACTCTTTGGAACTCTTCTACAGCACGAGACAAGAATGAAGAGAGACGCTGATTTCAATAAGAAGAATGGGAATGGAAGTGTAGCTTTTGCATCTAAAGCTAAAACACCTGAAAGAGCTACAAGGTCTAAATCCAAGAAAGTTGTTGTATCTGATTCAAGTGAATATAATCTTTCGGATAATGAGTTAGCTAATCTTGCTCGGAGGATGAACAAGATTGTGGGAAAGAAAGACTTTCAATATAGATTCAAAAAGAAAGACAGGAAAGATAGGAAAGATTCAGAGGTAACTTGTTATGAATGCAAGAAAGCAGGACATATAAGGCCTGATTGTCCTTTACTAAAAAGGAAAGATAGAAAAGAGAAACACTCTGAAAGAAACAAGAAAAAGTTTTATAAGACAAAGAAGGTCTTGAAAGCAAATGATACATGGAGTGCAAGTGGTAGTGATTCTTCAGATGACTCTTCAGAATATGAGACGTCAGGACAAAGGAATATTGGACTTCTAGCCAGACTACCAATTGAAGATCATTGTCTCATGGCTAAGGTACATAATGCTGAAGCTGTTACAAATGTCTCTTTAAATGCAAATCATGTTGATAATAGATATTATGAATCTTCAAATGATGAACCCTCATCATCAGAAGATGATACATTACCTTCTTTTGAAGAAGTTTCTAGGTTTGCTAAGTTACTTGAAAATGAAAATTCTAAACTCAAAAAGAGATTTGAAAAAGCAAATTCTAGAATTTCTATTTTGACTAAAGAGGTATCAAATCTTTCTAAAGATCTTGATGAGAAAACTGCTGATTTTGAAAGTATTCTGAAAACCCTTGAGAAAGTCAAATCTGAAAAGGATAAACTTTCTAAGGATCTTGAAACTGCTATTTCAAAGAAAAGTATATTAGAGCCTAACTCTAGTTCAAATTCAAATGTTTTAGAAAACAAGAATTTGGTTTTAAAACTAAAGTCAGAGATTTTATCCTTGAAAAAGTGTTTATCAAACTTTACTCATGGAAAAGAAAACTTTGATAGGATGTATTCTCAAATTAGACCGTTGAGAAATAGTTCTGGTCTTGGTTATACTTATTCCAAAACTGTTTTTAGTAATAACTATTTTGTTCCTCAAAAAACCATTTTCTGTTCCAAGTGTCAATGTGGTGGACATTGGAAAAGAGATTGTTCTCTTAACAAAATTCAATCCTTAGGATTTCATAAAGCTCATTTTGCAAAACAAATGTGGATTCCTAAAATTCTTTTATCTAACCCTTCTGGATCCAAACAAGTTTGGATTCCGAAAATCTAATTGTTTCTTTTTCAGGAGAATCAGAAGTGTACCAATAAGAACATTTGGTACATGGATAGTGGTTGTTCTCGACATATGACTAGAAACAAAGATTTCTTTGAAAAGGTTATCAAAACGAAAGGTGGAAAGGTTACCTTCGGAG
The DNA here is from genome assembly GCA_963277665.1 of Viscum album. Classification (NCBI taxonomy): domain Eukaryota; kingdom Viridiplantae; phylum Streptophyta; class Magnoliopsida; order Santalales; family Viscaceae; genus Viscum; species Viscum album. The sequence continues at coordinate 1,785,135,616 of OY728157.1, forward strand.
ATAATGCTCAAGGAAAGATTGTTGGTATAGGTAATATCGTTTTTCTTGGAAAAGTTCTTATTTCAAATGTTTTATTTGTAAAAGGTCTTAGGCACAATCTCATCAGCATAAGTCAATTATGTGATGAAGGTTACCTTGTGAATTTTAGAAATGATAAGTGTCTGGTTCACAATTCCAAGGATGAATTCATTCTATCTGCCCATAGGCAAGAGAATGTTTACACTATTAACTTAGAAGACCTTAGGAACCAAAACTTACCTTGCTTAAGTGTAATAGAAGACCAATCGTGGCTATGGCATAGGAGATTAGGACACTGTAATTTGAGAAACCTAAGAAAACTATCAAAGAAAGGACTTGTAAAAGGGCTACCGGATCTTAGATATGATTCTTCAAAAGTCTGTGATCCTTGTCAATATGGCAAGCAACATAAAACTAGCTTTAAACCAATTAATGAAGTTTCAACTTCTAATGCATTACAGCTTGTGCATATGGATTTGTTTGGTCCTTCACAATCTGGAAGCATTGGAGGCAAATACTATGTATTTGTTTTAGTTGATGACTTTACTAGATTTACATGGGTCTATTTTCTCACAAAGAAATCTGAAGCCTTTTTATATTTCAAAACTTTTAGAGCCCAAGTTAAAAATGAGAAAAACCTACCATTGATAACTATTCATAGTGATCATGGTGGTGAATTTCAAAATTCAGATTTTGAAACTTTTTGTAGTAAGAAAGGTATTACTCACAATTTCTCAGCACCAAGAACTCCTCAGCAAAATGGGGTTGTTGAAAGAAGAAATCGTATTCTTCAGGAAATGACTCGAACCATGTTGAGTGAATACTCAATTGCTAAGCACTTTTGGGCTGAAGCTGTTAGTACTGCCTGTTATACTATAAATCGTGTTTTAACTAGACCTTTTCTTAATAAAACTCCTTATGAGTTATGGACTGGCCGAAAACCTAAAGTTTCTTACTTCAAAGTTTTTGGATGCAAAGTATTCATTCTGAACACAAAAGATAATTTACACAAATTTTCACCAAAATCTGATGAAGGAATCTTTCTAGGCTATTCCACAACCTCTAAGGCTTATAGAGTTTTCAATAAAAACACTTATACTGTTGAAGAAACAGTACATGTAAAATTTGATGAAACTAACCCTTTTGTTTTCAACCAACCCAATCCTACATCCTCGGATGTGTTTTCCAAAAATGTTTATCAACCTATATTAGAAGAACATTCTGATAAGGAAAATGTTCAAGAAAGTGCTCCTGAAACATTTACCACAGAAGATTTTCTACCATATGTTGATGAACAGGTTTTACAAAACCCAAATCAATTGTTTCTTAGGAATCATCCCAGTGATAACATCATTGGTGATATAAATCAACCTGTAAGGACCAGAAATTCCTTAAGAAATGAAATAGAACATCTTGCTTTTCTTTCCCAATTTGAACCTAAAAGTCCAAGTGAGGCCTTAGGTGATGATGATTGGATAAAAGCAATGCAGGATGAACTAAATGAATTTGAAAGGAATCAAGTCTGGACTCTAGTTGAAAGACCTAAAGAAACAACTGTAATTGGTGTAAAATGGGTTTTCAGAAACAAGTGTGATGAAAATGGAATCATAGTAAGGAATAAAGCAAGACTTGTTGCTAAAGGCTATAATCAACAAGAGGGAATAGACTATGAGGAAACATATGCTCCTGTAGCTAGACTTGAATCTATTCGTATTCTATTAGCCTTCGCAGCATATTTCAATTTCAAACTATTTCAAATGGATGTCAAGTGTGCTTTTTTAAATGGTTTTGTTCAAGAAGAAGTTTTTGTCGAACAACCTCCTGGTTTTCAAGATCCAAAACATCCTGATCATGTTTTTAAACTTACCAAGGCTCTATATGGTCTTAAACAAGCTCCTAGAGCATGGTATGATAGACTTACAGGATTTCTTTTACAAAACAATTATAGAAAAGGTTTAGCTGATCCAACTCTTTTTATCAAAATGGAAAACAAAAATGTTTTGGTTGTCCAAATCTATGTTGATGACATCATATTTGGATCAACTCAGAAATCTTTAACCGATTCTTTTGCAAATTTAATGAAATCTGAGTTTGAAATGAGTATGATGGGTGAGTTAACATTCTTTCTAGGCTTTCAAATTTCTCAAAAACCAGAAGGAACTTATATATCTCAACATAAGTATATTAAAGACTTACTCAAAAAGTATGGATTTGACAAAACTAAAAGTATTAGCACCCCAATTGGTACCTCAAATACTCTTGATCTTGATGAAACTGGGAAACCAGTAGATCAAACAATTTTTAGAGGTATGATAGGGAGTTTGCTATACTTGACAGCTAGTCGACCCGACTTGATGTTTTCTGTATGCTTATGTGCAAGATATCAATCTAATCCAAAAGAGTCTCACTTAAAAGCCGTAAAGAGAATCTTTCGGTATTTAAAAGACACTATGGATTTAGGTCTTTTTTACTCTTCTGGAAATGAATTTGTTTTAAAAAGTTTTTCAGATGCTGACTTTGGTGGTTGTAGAATGGATAGAAAAAGTACATCTGGAACATGTCATTTCTTAGGAGATTCTTTGGTTTCTTGGTCCTGCAAGAAACAACACTCGGTAGCACTCTCCACTGCTGAAGCTGAATATGTAGCAGCTGGAAGTTGCTGTGCTCAAGTATTGTGGATGCAGCACACACTCACTGACTATGGTTTGAGTTTCTCCAAAACTCAAATTCTTTGTGATAATACAAGTGCCATAGCTCTTAGTAAAAACCCAGCACATCACTCTCGTGCAAAACACATAGATGTTAGGCATCACTTTCTTAGGGATCACACACAGAAAGGAGATATTGTTTTACAATTCATCGGAACGCAAGAACAACTTGCTGACATTTTTACAAAACCCTTACCTTCCGATAGATTTGAATTTATAAAACAGAAGCTATGAATGATTACATTAAAATAATCATTCATATCTACTTCTTGTTTTAAATCTCTCCTAATATTAAGAAACTCCTCGTAGAAAGGGGGAGGACATTTCTTTATGTCTATGTTTCTGATCTTTAACTATTTACTCTATTTTATTTTATTTTTTCCTGTTTATCGTATTGACTATTTCAATTTTTCTGTTTATCGTATTGACTATTTCAATTTTTCTGTTTATCGTATTGACTATTTCAATTTTTCTGTTTATCGTATTGACTATTTCAATTTTTCTGTTTATCGTATTGACTATTTCAATTTTTCTGTTTATCGTATTGACTATTTCAATTTTTCTGTTTATCGTATTGACTATTTCAATTTTTCTGTTTATCGTATTGACCATTTCAATTTTTCTGTGTATCGTATTCAAATTGTTTTCCATCGTATCATTCAATAAATTTTTGAATCGACCGATGATGGTATTGAAATTCTTTTCCATCGTATCGTTCAAAAATTTTTGAATCGACCGATGATAGTATTGAAATTCTTTTCCATCGTATCGTTCAAAAATTTTTGAATCGACCGATGATAGTATTGAAATTCTTTTCCATCGTATCGTTCAAAATTTTTTTTCGACCGATGATAGTATTGAAATTCTTTTCAATCGTATCATTCAATAATTTTTGAATCGACCGATGATAGTATTCAAATTCTTTTCTATCGTATCATTCATTTTTTTTTGTATCGACCGATGATAGTATTGAGATTGTTTTCCATCGTAATGTCACCAAAACCAGCAATCACCTTACGATCTTCGACAGGTATTCTTCTTTTTTTTTTTTTATTTCTAACCGTTGATCTGCTTTTCTTTAATCCTGACCGTAGAAGATCAACAGTCATCTTTTTATTGCCTATAAATACCCCCCTCCCCTTCCCAAACCCACATCGTTTGTCCAGGAATTGAGGCGAAGCTCTGCTCAACCGGTATAATCAATCGTACGATCTTCTCAATCGGCATCATCTTTATGTCTCAATCTTCTGCCAACACTCCCGCTGATATGTCTTCAAAGACCTTTACAGAGAAAGACTTTCACAGAGAAAGGTTAGTATCACGAGAATTCTTTGATGCGTACGATTCTACAATCAAGAGGATTATTTTGTTTCAAGGATGGGAACATCTCTGTGTGGAAAAGCCTGATACTCAAGATCCAGTTCTGTTTGATGAAGTGTGTCAATTCTACAAAACCGTTTCTTTTGACAAGGATATGAATATTAACTTCGCTGTGTACGATAGAAAGTTATCTATGTCTGTGAAACAAGCAGCGCACTTTCTAAATGTTTCTATAGAAGGTGATGCATTCTGTCCATCTCATAAACTTCCAGAGGAAGTTGGTACTTTCAATAGAGAAAATGCTGAAAAGTCTTTGTTTGTTGTTAATGAGGGAAAGAGAAAAGTTTATCATCTTTCACCGGACAATAGGTTTGTCACTCTATGGATGAAAGGTTTCCTTGTTCCAAGGAAAGGGGATAGAGAAACCCTTAAAGTTTCTGATGTTTTTATGCTTGACTACCTTGTGAATATGAGGAAGGTAAATCTCATGGGATATATTTTTGAAACAGTCAAGAATGTCAAGAAAGGAGGGATTAAATCTCAGATAATAATGTATCCAGCCATCCTCACGAAATTCATTCTTGAGAGTATGAAATTCTGTAATATTCCTTTGAAAGGAGAACCTATGGATTTGTGGCCGTCTTTGATTAATAAGAGTACGATGAAAAAGCTGAATGTTTGTTTTGATTCAAATTCAAAACTTTTTGTCAGAGATGTAGAAGCTGAATTGCCTGAAAATCAATCGGCACCTATGCCAGCCAAGGACAATCAATCGGCCGGTGTTACTCGAAAGTCTGATCCGCAGACTAGTTCAAAGCCGAAGAAGAAGCCGAGGTACAGTAAAGAAGTTGTGGCAAAGTGGAGAAAGGACAAGGAACAGAGAAAAGAGGGTGATTCAAAGTTTGGACTTGACCCTGCTGAAGCCTTTGCAGAAAGGATAAGGGTAGAAGAAACCCTTCAAGCTGAAAAGAAAAAGAAGACTCTGTTGAAAAGAAAGGCTCAGGACTTTGATATCTCTAAAGTCTTGAAAGCTGTTGAAGATGCCAGTGCTCAATTAACTGTGGAAGTACATCAAGAGCCCATCGTACAGAGTCAGCCTGAGAAAGAAAAAGGGAAACAAGTGATGGAAGAAGTGGAAGAAGAAGAAGGAGATTTTCTTTTAGAGTTTCTTCAAAGTTCTAAGAAAGGTAGAGAGGAATCGGTTCAAAAGCTGAGCGAAGGTGTTCAACAAACTCCTCATGCCGATCAGGAAAGATCACCGGACAGGATGTCATCAAAAGAAAAGGAAGATGCTCAATCTTCTCAGTCTGATAAAGTAGTTGTCATTAGTGACAAAGTGGATGATGGAAAACAGAAAGAAAAGGCGAAAGGGAAACAGCTAGTTGTTGAGTCAAGCAAATCACATGAACTAGAATCGTACGATGATGATACCGATTCAGAGCATACAATCTCTCTCAAGAAGAGTGATTACATTGTTCATGTTTTAAGGAGAATGGAGAAAACTATTCCTTATTTCCCGAGGCTGGAAGGGAAGATTGATTTCATTACTGAAAATCAGAGAAAGAAGTTTGGATCCGTGAAAGAGTTGAGGAAGAAAGTTTTGTCTGTAGAAGCCGATTTAAAAGTTCTTTCAGAAAGCTCAGTTGTTCATAGGAAGGCATGTAATAAGATGACTAAGTGGTCGTACAAAACAGAGAGCTCAATCAATGACCATGACATTGCTATTGAAGATATAAGGAGGCTATCAAATGATCTTGCAATCGCTTTCAACAAGCTTGATAAAGAAACAGTTGAAAGGCTGAATCTTTTGTCTTCTCAGAGAGCCGATGTTCCTTCAGTGAAAGATTTGCAAGAAAGGATGAATGCTTTCCAATCAGAATTTTCGAAGGTTTCATCTTTCAAAGATGAAATGGTTTTACTGAAGAAACAAAATTCTGAATTGTCCAAGGATAACAAGACTTTGCAAAGCAGAATTGATACCCTTGAAGAGGTAATCAGAGTCCAGGAGGAAACCATCAAAAATCAAGATCAGATTTTTGCGGATCAACAGGAGCTTCTCAAAACTCAGGGTGAATCAATTTCTGAAGACAAGAAGGAGATCAAGAAGATGAAAGCCGTGCTTCATGAGCTGATAAAGAAAGAGAAGGAAAGAGAGAAATGATTGTTGTATTTGTTTCTTTTGAAACTTGTTTGTGTTGTAATAACTCTTATAATTCTCTCTTTTATCCAATTGTCTTGTATTACTTTACTAATCCTTTCAGACAATTCGAGATTACTCCTTTCTTTTTGTAAATCACAAAGGGGGAGAATATTTACAAAGCAAAGATTGTTTTACAAAGGGGGAGAATGCAATACAATGCTCTTAAGGAAAATCTATGAATACAATCCTTAGGAAAGTCAATACCTAAGGGGGAGTTAGTTGTATTCAAATTCTTATTCAGAAGAGTTTTCAATAACTCAGGGGGAGATAAGTATTTCTTGTTTCATTTACTTTGTGTGTTTGTGCTTTCCAAAAAGGGGGAGATTGTTAAGTCAAAAGTCTTCTTTTGACTTTTACATCATGTTTTGGAAATCACAAATATATTCTGTCATGTTTTGGAAATCTCAAATGTACTCTATCATATGTTTGTAAATAACAAATTGTCTTTTATCATGTTTATCGTATCGTACGATGTTGATCGTACCGACCAAAATGTATCGTACTGACTCTGTCAAACGTATCGTACTGACTCTGTCAAACGTATCGTACTGACTCTGTCAAACGTATCGTACTGACTCTGTCGATCGTATCGTACTGACTCTACTATTCAGACGATCATTATTTGTTTTGGTACTTTGTCAAAAACTCTCTGCATATGAATCGTACTCATGTTTTACATTTCTATATATCTCTTGTCCTAACAAAACGATGTCGTTGAGTTAGTTATGTACTAATCAAAACGATGTCGTGCTTTCTGTTTCAAGATGACCGTTGGAGGAAATATGACCGTTGGAACCCGAGGCCTATAAATAGGAGGTCATTTGAAGCTGAGAATACACTGATGAACGAAGAGAACGAAAGAGACTCTGTGAACTACGAAGATTCTAGAGAGAGACACTGTGACTTCTCTCATCAGCCTTGTGCGTCCGATCATCGTATCGAGGGCTTTCAAGTAATTGAAAGACAGAGGTGCCGATTACCTGCAAAATCGAGGGCTGCCGGGGATAGGCAGACAGACGAGCCGATCATCGTATCGAGGGCTGCCGGGGATAGGCAGACAGACGAGCCGATCATCGTATCGAGGGCTGCCGGGGATAGGCAGACAGACGAGCCGATCATCGTATCGAGGGCTCACCAAGGTGTTGGTGAGACAGACCTTTTATCCTAGGTGAAAGGATAACCCTTCTCTTTGGGTTAAAAGAATTGTATTACTTTTACATTTCCGCTGTTGTTTGTATTAGAAAGGGATTGTATTGTTTCCTTTCTTCTTTTACATATTCAATTGTAATTGTTTCAATTACAATCATTCTATTACATATTGTTTCAATTGGTTCTATACGCTTTAAGGTAGAATCATTTATATTTGTATTACTCTGATTATTGTGTTCATCTTGAATACAATTGTTTTACTTTACAATAGTATTACAATACATCTTACCTTTTACTTTCAATACAATTGTGGGTGTTTGTATTTGTATTAGTTTAAGATCAATTAAACTAATCTCTTTGTTACTAAAACTCAAGTTTTTAAACCTACAATTCACCCCCCTCTTGTATTGTTCCATCTAATAGACTTTTATATCGACTATTCGATCCAACAAAAAAAATATAGGTTTCATAAACATTTCATAAAATTATAACCCAATAAATGAATCAGGTTTCATAAACATATAACCCATGAATATGAAATAGATTTCATAAACATATAACCCATTAAAGATAACATATTTCATTAGAATAGTTACATAATTTTTAAACCATTCAAAGAAATAATATTAATGGAAACTTAGGATCATTTCCACGAAAGGTATGAGTAACATAAATGAAGGTCATTATAGATGGAAAATAATTTTGAAAGATCCTTTGAAACCATTTCTTGATGAAAATATCATTTCTTATTGGAAAAATTCTTTTTAAAAAATAAAACATTTTGAACCCAATTTTATTTTAAAATAAAAATGAAAACTTATAAATGAGTCTAGAAAACATTTGAAAACGTTTTTCCTCAAAATATTATAAAATAAGCTTGAAAACATTTTTGAAAAACATTTTCATTGAAACACTTTGAGAACATATAAAGGAATATTGAAAAAAAATTTAAACCAATTTTATATAAAATGTATTTGGAAACATATAATTAAATATTTAAATAATTTATATCTCATTATTTTATAATAACCTTTTGAAATCATATAAGGGAAGCTTTGAAATTCACTTAAATCATTTTTTGAACATAAAAAATTTTGATAACATTTTTCTTTGAAAAACTCTTTAAATTCAACAAATTTACAGAATATTAGGAAAAAAATTCTTCAAAAATAACTTGTAAACATATAATTTAAGCATCAAGGAAATGATGTTCATGAATGTGGGTATGTTCACACATGCTGAACATTCCTTTTGCACCTTAAATGTTCATAAAAAGTGACTTTGTTGGAAAAATAAATAAGATTCCTTTTAAAAAAAATTTGTAAAATGGTAGAAATGGGTAAAAATTTTCTTTTAAACATCCTAGGGTAATTGTAAAAACAGAAAACCTTTTAGATAACACTTTTTTGAAATAACATAGATTTTTTACCAAAAGGAAAGTTATAGCCATATTTTCATAAAAACATTTTTATAATTATCTTAAGTACCAAAGAGTTGTAAAATTGTACCATTACATGATTATAAATTGAATATATATAGGGTGTAAAAATTTATAATATTTCTTGAGATATGGATAATAATATTTCACTAATGAAATCATAATCATAAATAATATTGATAAATGATGAGATTGTTTCAATAAACTCTTACCACTTGGTAACATTGAATAATACTCCCTATGTAAGAAAATTAAATTAAATGGAGCCTAAAAATCATTAAAATGAAAGATATTTATGATATAAACTTTCAATTGGAAGAATATAAACCCTGTTAAAGAACATCGGTGCATAAAAATGTGTTTCTCAATGAAGGAAAATTGTAACAAAATTACATTCCCGGTTTGGTAACATTTGAACAATAAAACTCATGAAAGAAAGATCATCAAATGGATATTTAAATACCAAAATATATAATTTAAATAATAATATAATTCATTAATGTAAATTATATACACCATGTAATATAAAATAGTGGTGAATATGGCATGTATCTCACAGATATAAAAAGTGAGATGAAATTCCCTTACCTTATGTCTTTTATCTCATCATACTCATTAAAAACACACTTATAATAAATATAAGTTTATTATAAATCTATAAAATAACCATATTATTATATCTAATAGAATATATGGTCTTATCATGACATTATATTACAATATTATTACCAACTATATGTTAAGGTTTCACTTTTGGTAATATCTTCTTTGTTCTTCATACTTGTTTTGACTTATTATTATTGATTATCTTACTTAGATCATGAATTACATACTTCTATAATATAAAAAATTGTCTAAATATCATATATATTCATTATATTTGTATTTATAATAATCTATAAAATATAGAAAGATGAAATGGAATACACCGTTCATAGAGACTGTAGGTCGTACGTACGCATGAACGTTGTTTCTATTTTATTGTCGTATTGAAAGAAAGTAAGTAAATTAAATATATGAATATGTGTACATAATATAATTAAATTATAATTATTATTTTATATATATATAATATTTTTATTAAAACTCTCATTAACACATTCCATGTAATGTGTGAATGAATCACATCGCATTGAAAAGGTGGTAGTCCACACGTCCAGAAACGATGTTATCGTATTTACAAAGATGGAAAGTGTAATGGTATGTGTAATAAAAGAATTAATATATCATAAATAAATATTAAATATAATATATATAATATATAATTCGTGTTTCCATATTAATTCCCAACCATTAAAGGTGGTAATCGAATAAAACAAACAATCATCATTTTTTGATGCAGTAGTTTTTCGGAGACAAAAACATTAGATTCATTACCCATTATTTGGAAGTGTGTCTATGTTTAAGTATAACCATTAGAATAGAAAAAAATAATTATATTTATTATTCTTATTTTTTTTTTAATAATGTAATATATATATTTTAGGGTGTGGATAATGGAAATAAAACTAAAGAGTTTGTGGAAAGATGTTTCATCTTCTTTGGGTAACTCTTTTTGGTTTGCGCCATAGGGATTCCATGGATGGATTTTTTTCCCAAGCGGATGATTCTAAGATGATGGGGTGAATTCTGAGGAGCTATTTCGATAGATCATGGTCGAGGAAAAGTGGCTTGAAATGTTTGAGGAAGTGTGAGGAGAGTAGGCCTTTTATATTGGAGGCGGAGTGGAACTCTTGAAAATTTTGGAAAAGGAAATTTCACCTGCGTTTTCCGCATTGAAAGTGAATTCAATGATATACCACGGTATATACAAGGATGTATAGGGTCAAGATATTTCAATCCAATGGATTTTGTATAAGTTTCTTGGTCTTTTTGGGGCTTAGGTTTAAGGTTTTGTTCTTTGATAACATAATTTTTCTCTTAAACACTATAATTAACTTTAATCACATTGTCTAATATTTTTAGTAAAAAATAATTTTACCATATTATAAATTATAAATTATTCTGATTCCAAATATGGAACACATTTTTTCAAATTCCAATAACAATTGCGATAATAATTAATTTAAAATGAATCATATATATAGGAAAAAAATGCCTTTTAAAGTAAAATCGTTCAAAATTTGTTATGTTTTTATATTCAATTTCAATATGAAATTGACTAAAATATTCTAAATTAGATTAATTGATAAATAATTGAAATAATTTAACTTCTAAACTAAAATAAAATATAATTTAATACTATAAATAAATTATATGAAAAGGAATTTTGGAATTAAAATTCAGTATTTTCCACTATTCATCCAAAAGTAAAGTTTCTCAGAATAACCTCAAAAAATCACCATAAGCTAATTCAGACATTATAAATTCAAAAATTAAGTTTCTTTTATCAAAATAAATTTCTAAATGTGTATAAAATAACTTTTATTTCTTTTCATCGAAGGAATTCAAAAAGTATTTCATTGGAGAAAATAGTTTTTTAAAACATATAAAGACTTTATCAAAAATTATATTTTTTAATATCAATATGTTCTACCATTATAAAAAATATTTAAAAATTAGTTATTACTATTCATATTACTAATTTTAATGTCTAGGTTATAACTATCTAATTAAAATATTAAAATAATAAAATGATGTTTCGTAGAAACTCAGTGTTGCTTATAACTCACGCCGAGTCGGTGTTGTATATATCGTAATCCAAGTCAGTGTTGTATGAAAGGAATTTTTAATTTAGTGAAATTCAAGAAATCAATGAAAATTAATTCCTTCATGAAAAAAAAACGTCCATAAAAACTCACGGTGTTAAATTCTACCAGCCTTAAATGAATTTTCCCCTCAAAATTTTCTATTCACGTAAAAAAAATGAGGATACTTATGATTCTTCATAACCTCAATTTCCCATGTAGCTTCATATGACTAGAGATTTCTCCACAAAACATTTACCAGGTGAGTGGTCATGTGTCGTAGAACATTCTCTTTATGATCCAGAATTTCAACTGGTTGTTCCTTGTTAGAATAATCCTGCTCTATCGGTATAACCTCTACGTTAAATACATGTGAAGGGCCATGTATATAATTCCATATGAGAGATACATGTACCAAGTCATAGAATTGAGAGCTATTTTGAGGAAGTTCCGAGTGATATGCTACCAACCTGATATGATCAAGAATCTCAAAGGGACTGATATACCTAGGGATTAGTTTCAATTTCTTCTCAAATATCATAACCTTATTCTAGGGACATATTATTAGAAACACATTTTCACCAAATTCAAATTTTAGATCTCACTGACATTTATCAAAATAACTTTTCTTCAAACATTGATCTGCCTTATATGTTGATTAATGGATCTAACCTTCTCTATCATTTCTTTAGTGATCGCGTTTCATAATATCTTTCATTCTCCAACTTCATCCCTTCACATTGGAGCTATACATTTCTTCTCATAGATGGATTTATAAGGTTCCATATGAATGCTTGAGTGAAAGCTATTGTTGTAAGAAAACTCAACTAGAGGAAGTTGTTGATCCCAAACCCCTTTGAAATCTAACAAAAAATATCTCGATATATCCTCTGGGGTTATAATTGTTCTTGTAGACTGGACATTTGTCTGAGGATGATATGAATTGTTGAAACTAAATTTCATATCATGTTATTATTGAAGACTTTTCCAGAACATAGAGGTAAACCTAAAATCTTTATCTGATATAATAGAATGTGGTACTCCATGAAACCTTACCACCACCTTAATTTATATCCTAGAAACCTGATCCAAATATAAGTATCCTCTGATAGTGATTAAGTATTATGAATTTTTATGGTGATTTACTACCACCCATATAACATTAAACCCTTTAGAGTTTTTGGGGAGTCTGACGACAAAATCCATAGTGATGTTCTCCATTTTCCATTCTAGTATGGATAATGGATGCAACATCCCTTTAGACTTTTTTAATTCAACCTTAACACGATGGCATACTAATAACTGAAATAAAAACTCTATGATATCTCTCTTCATTCCATACCACCATAAGTACTCATTCAAATCCCTATATGTCTTCCTACATCCAGGATGAATAAATAATGATGAACTATGAACATACTCTAATAGATCCTTATTAAAATATTGTATGGAAGGATAACATACATGGTTCTTGAACCATATCATTCAATCCTAATCTAGGATAAACTCGGTAACATTTATAACTTTATATTTAAGCTATACATCTTTCTTCTACTCCTCATTAATCTTCACAATGATAAAGGGTGGAACATTCATTTGAGAAAGATAATATTTTTCCACATCCTCAAGATTTATAGATCCATCCTTTTCAAATAAATAAATATTACATCTTTTGTGATCCATGTAGGACCCTGGGACACCCTGAGAGGGGAGGGGTGAATCAGGGTGGCAACATTTTCTTCTTTTAGTTGTGGATCTTGTTCCCACGTTGGTAGGAACTACTTAAACCTGTATGATGGATATGATCAGCAATTAAACATTCAAATGCAGAGAGATGACACAGCTATTTTTACTTGGTTCACCACTAAGGGCTACTTCCAAGGAGCATACGCCGATAGGTTGTCGGTCGTACCTAAATCCACTATGCTTCACTAGCTGTAGATTACAAAGGTTTGGGTATAGTCACTCTGTCCCAGGCTCACTGCCTTTACAATTGTTCAGGGATAGCTCACTGCGTCCCTCGGGTCACTCCCGTTGACTCCCCCTGGCTCACTGTCGTTGGTGAAGTCTCCCTCAGTTTATAGATGTGAAGGTCTCTTCAATAGGTGTGCATTGAAGTTCTTCGTCTCCAGTTTAGCATGAGACATTGCTTGCATCAGGGTTCAGATTTGAGGCTCTTTTTAGTTCAATCCTTCTTCTTTAGTGCAATGAATGAATGCACTAGATCCCCTTGTCTTCGTTTTCCTGAATCACAATCACTGATGTGATTGCTTACTTAATGAAGCTCAGCTTACTCAGCGTTGTCAGAATCAGTTCTCCATGTATGCATGAGTTCATGCATGTATCATTTAGATTTCTTCTTCAATCTCACTTTGCACCATAAGTATCAGAAAATATTTCAGCTCTTGTGCAGCTCCAGAAAGGCGGGTGTTCTTTAACAATATCTGGCTCTTCTTTTCAAGCCCGGCATGCAAGTCTCCCCCGGCGCGCAAGTCTTAGGCGCGCAAGTATGACCTGGTGCACAAGTGTCACCAAAGCACCTGCGCGACTATGTCTTCTTGAACTTCAAACCTGCGCGACTCACTTCCTTCCTTGCCCAAATCACCTGGGGCACTCAACCATCAGTTGGCGCGCAACCTCTACTTGCGCGACCCAACTACCACTTGCGCGGCTCAACCACCTGCGCGATGAGAGCTCGAACAATCTCAAAGCCTTGAGCTCCGTTCCAAATGAGGAGGGGTGGTCCAGTATTTATAGGCAAACTGGACCCCCTGCGCGGCGGCGCGCAAGTCATCCATCGGTGCGCAAGTCTTGTCTCCAGTAACCTCTGTCGCGCAACTCACTTGCGCGACCCAACCAACACTTGCACGAACTTCTTTCCTTAGCCAAATTTTGATGTTCTGATCCTCAAAAACATATTGCGCGCAAGTCTTTTATCCTCCAAGAGTATGGCGTGCAGGTCCCTTTGCCAAAATCACTATTCTTCATTTGTTGATTTTGAGGCCCTGAAATTTGGCAAACACTGGAAAATGGCGCCACTTTGTATCTGCTCTTTTTGTACCGCCTCCAGATCATCCATTCCTCTGTCGATGTTCATGAATCAAACATAGATCGTTGACCACAACTCTTGAACTCGACATGTCACCATGGAATCTCCTTTGTCAACAAATTTTTATGTCGTTTGTTTTCTTTGTTGACAAGCACAATCACCTCAACAACACTTCTTCTTGGTGATCTGTATCCTTCAACAACTCTTTTGCTTTTATCACAAACTCCACTATTGTGATATGTATTCTTTGAAGGAACGACTTTAGTACCATCATCTTTTATGACAATGTGATGTGCATGGCCATTTCATAAGTCAACTCATTGGAACATTGCCTCCTTCATCAACTGTCATGATCAACTTCATGCAAACCATGTGATTCAATCCGTCAAGAAGTCTCTTGCATGGTTCTCACGCAATCATGAGTAATTGCATGGTCTTCATCCAAAAACACCATCCTGCTTTAATCATCCTTGGATGGATTACTCCTCACATTCTTCATTGTTGTAAACAATGTATCACCTTTGACACATGTTCTTTGAACTTACGATCAGCACAACAATCGTCTGAATCACTACTCCTCTACTTCATCGGAGTACTTCATGATCTCCTTCATTTTGATATTCCATTGACAACTATTGACAACAAATACAATCCTATACACAAAGTGGTTCCAACAATCTCCCCCTTTGTATTTTGTGGTCAATACCTTATACATCTTCTGAAATGAATTTGTCAATGTCAAAATGAGAATCTTCTTATTCAAACAATTTTTCTTTTCAAACGTTCATTTCACTTTCTCTCCCCCTTATTGACAAGAAATACAAAGCACATGGTAGGGAGGGTATCAATCCACACTTAAGAAATGTTTCATTAATCATTTCACTCTAAGTCTACTTGAGCAATGCTCGATGTTGAAAACAAGAGGATTTGATTAAGTCAACAAGGTTGTCCATTATCCACAGATCATGATACCAACATGAGATGATAACTCATGTATCTTGTCTTAAAGGGTTTACCACTTTAATTCCAGGTAGAAGAAGATCAACTATGATAGAGAATAATCAACCTGAAACTCCTGCACTCACATCAGCAAATAGATCAAAAACATTCAAGTGCAATCGGCAGGATAAGTGACCTTGGGACACTTCCATTCTCTTTCTGTCACTGATCAATTCAGTTACTCCCCCTTTGTAAAATAATCTTTGATCTGAGTAACCAAGAGATAGTGATTGAGAAATGACATACCTTCTCCATTGGCGTGTTCTTCAAGAAATTCACAGAGTAACTACTTTTGAGTCCAGCTGGAGTTGATATTGATTGAAACAGTGATTATGGAAGCTTCTTCATTCTTCTCCCCCTTAAGGGAAACACTCCTCATCATCTTCATCAAGGGTGATCCTTCATCATCATAATTTTTGAATATCAATTGAAGAATCTACCAAGGATGGAAACTTCTTCAGCTTGGCTATCAAGAGTTGACAACATTCACTACTTCTCAGGTTCTCCCCCTGAAAGCATGCTTCCCCTTCAATTCCCTGCATTATTAGCACAAATACAATACACAAATGATTACAGGAATAAGGTGGTTCCTTCTTGCTTCATCAAGAAGACTTTCTTGGTTGAGGTTCTTTTCTCAACCAAGTTCCTCTATTCACTCCAGTCTTCATGCTTTCACATTTGAACATATGTTCTGACATCTTTCGGAGTGGCATGGCTCTATTCACATTCTCTTCTGCATTGTGTGGAGAATCATTCTGCTTAGCAGCCATCATGAATGATACATTCTTACTCATCTTAAGGAATGCTTCTTGCTCTGGTATTAAGGTTAGGAAACCTTTTTCAATGTGACCAGATTTCTTGAATCTCTCACACAGAACTTCTTTGACACGTGTGTTTCTCTTTGTTTGCAATCTCTCCTGCATTGTGTCTTCATCATGTGAAAGTTTTCCTTTTCCTTTGTCACCAGCCTTGGCCTTCTCATCTTCAAGTTTCCTTATTCTTTTCAAATCTTCTGGCCAGATGACCAATATGTCATTTGGAACTTTTGTAGCTGGTTTAGGTCTTCCACATGGGTTCATCCGAGATTCATCCCACATAGTGTTTCTTTTGGATGAATGACCCTTCAATTTCATGGATCTAAAATCCTGGGTCTTCTCAGCTTCCCTACTTGAGATCTTCTTGGGAAAGTGTGTGTTCACATCATTCTTCTGATTTCTCCCCAAGGTAGCTGCTTCATTCTTTGATGGCATCAAAGGTCTTCTTTTCTTTTCGACAGTGAAAGCATGTTGATGTGGAAATGTGCCTCTATTGTGACCACTGCCGTTGCATACATCACAGAGGTTATCAAGAATTCCAAATCTGTTTGCAGTAAACAGATGTTTCTGGACCTGTTGATGTTGCTTCTTTTTCTCTGGCTTCCTTCTCTTTGAAATAGGCATTCTCTGTGCTTTTCCATGTAAGGGATTATAAAGACAATCCAGTGCACAGTGCCCAAATCTGTTGCAGCACCAACATTGACCCACAAATCTTTTCTTCTTTGTGTCTTCTGTATTAAGTTGTTGGGCCATCTGCTTAATATTTTGTGCTCTATTTGAGGAAGAAGCTTCCTCCTTTTTCTTCCTATCCACCCTAGTCATGGTGGTAGGTTCATTCTTCTCACCGATCCTCATCCATACTTGTTTAGAGCTTTTCTTCCCACCTGCACTGATTGTTGGAGTGTATTTAGAAACATGAGTGCAAGATGGTCTGGATGGTACCTTCACTTTCTCAGTTGCCTATGATAGATCAATGAGCGAAGTCATGATCTTCTTATCACATGTTGGAGGTCTTTTGACAATAGAATCCTCCATTGAGCATTGAGTACCGGCAGCAACTGATTCTTGATGTGGATAATCAAGAGTTGTCATAATCTTCTTGTCACATGTTGGAGGAATTTTAGCTTTAGACTCCTCCAACGAACATTGAGTGCAAGCATCAATCATTTCATTATTTTGTGAAGTCTCAATATGTGTGTTCTCAATCTTGGTCAATTGAGCTTCCAATTTTTGACCCACAATATTGAGGATGATCTTCTGATCTTTAATCGTCATCATCTTCTCTTCACAATTCTTCTTCAACCTTTCAACCTCATCTTCATGCATCTTAACTTTGTTTTGTAACAAAGAGTCAAGTTCCCTGAATTTAATGGAAGTTTCTTCCAGAAAAAAATTCTTGACTTCGTTGTTCTTCTTCAGCTCAGCTTCAAGTGCATGGATCCGTTTTTCCAGAGTATTGCTGACTTCACCTTTTTCTTCAAGGGCTTTCACCCGTTTGGTGAGCTTCATACTTTCCATAATTTTTCCTTCCAACCCCTTTTCCATATTGTCCACTTCCCTTTCAGGTCTAGTGATCTCAACCTGCATAGATTGAAATAGGCTACAGATAATAATAGCCCTTTCTTCTGGAATATCATGCAGATATGTTTTGAGTTTTTCTTGAAAGCGTGAATTGGGGGTGTCATCCTTTCCTCTGGAAGAATTCTGAGTCACCTGCTCGATACTTTCCATGCCTGATGTTTCTTCATTTTTGGAATGGCATGGAGAACAAGACATTGCATCTTCTTTGGATATGAGGGACTTCTTTAGCTGCTTTTTCTCTTTCTTTTTCCTGTTTGTCATGGTCTTGCTAGATGTAGACGTCTGCTCAGAAACTTCATCAAGACTGCTCTTCATTGTTGACTTTAGGAAAGAAACTCAAATCCTCTTCTCAATAGAATTACTGGAGAATATCCAACATATGTAAACCTCGCTCTGATACCACTTGTAGGACCCCGGGACACCCTGAGAGGGGAGGGGTGAATCAGGGTGGAAACTTTTTCTTCTTTTAGTTGTGGATCTTATTCCCACGTTGGTAGGAACTACTTAAACCTGTATGATGGATCTGATCAGCAATTAAACATTCACATGCAGAGAGATGACACAACTATTTTTACTTGGTTCACAACTAAGGGCTACGTCCAAGGAGCATATGCCGACAGGTTGTCGGTCGTACCTAAATCCACTATGCTTCACTAGTTGTAGATTACAAAGGTTCGGGTACAGTCACTCTGTCCCAGGCTCACTGCCTTTACAATTGTTCAGGGATAGCTCACTGCGTCCCTCGGGTCACTCCCATTGACTCCCCCTAGCTCACTTCCATTGGTGAAGTCTCCCTCAGTTTATAGACGTGAAGGTCTCTTCAATAGGCGTGCATTGAAGTTCTTCATCTCCTGTTCAGCATGAGACATTTCTTGCATCAGGGTTCAGATTTGATGCTCCTTTTAGTTCAATCCTTCTTCTTTAGTGCAATGAATGAATGCACTAGATCCCCTTGTCTTCGTTTTCCTGAATCACAATCACTGATGTGATTGCATACTTAATGAAGCTCAGCTTACTCAGCGTTGTCAGAATCAGTTCTCCATGTATGCATGAGATCATGCATGTATCATTTAGATTTCTTCTTCAATCTCACTTTGCACCAGAAGTATCAGGAAATATTTCATCTCTTGTGAAGCTCCAGAAAGGCGGGCGTGCTTTAACAATATCTGGCTCTTCTTTTCAAGCCCGACGCGCAAGTCTCCCCCGGCGCGCAAGTCTTAGGCGCGCAAGTATAACCTGGCGCGCAAGTGTCACCAAAGCACCTGCGCGACTCTGTCTTCTTGAACTTCAATCCTGCGTGACTCACTTCCTTCCTTGCCCAAATCACCTGGGGCGCTCAACCATCAGTTGGCGCGCAACCTCTACTTGCGCGACCCAACTACCACTTGCGCGGCTCAACCACCTGCGCGACGAGAGCTTGAAAAATCTCAAAGAATTGAACTCTGTTCCAAATGAGGAGGGGTGGTCCAGTATTTATAGGCAAACTGGACCCCCTGCGCGGCGGTGCACAAGTCATCCATCAGCGCGCAAGTCTTGTCTCCAATAACCTCTGTCGCGCAACTCACTTGCGCGACCCAACCAACACTTGCGCGACCTTCTTTCCATAGCCAAATTTTGATGTTTTGATCCTCAAAAACATATGGTGCGCAAGTCTTTTATCCTCCAAGAGTATGGCGCGCAAGTCCCTTTTCCAAAATCACTATTCTTCATTTGTTGATTTTGAGGCCCTGAAATTTGGCAAACACTGGAAAACGGCACCACTTTGTATTTGCTCTTTTTGTACCGCCTCCAGATCATCCATTCCTCGGTCGATGTTCATGAATCAAACATAGATCGTTGACCACAACTCTTGAACTCGACATATCACCATGGAATCTCCTTTGTCAACAAATTTGTATGTCGTTTGTTTTCATTTTCAACAAGCACGATCACCTCAACAACACTTCTTCTTGGTGATCTGTATCCTTCAGCAACTCTTTTGCTTTTATCACAAACTCCACTATTGTGATATGTATTCTTTGAAGGAACAACTTTAGTACCATCATCTTCTATGACAATGTGATGTGCATGGCCATTTCATAAGTCAACTCATTGGAACATTGCCCCCTTCATCAACTGTCATGATCAACTTCATGCAAACCATGTGATTCAATCCGTCAATAAGTCTCTTGCATGGTTCTCACGCAATCATGAGTAACTTCATGTTCTTCATCCCAAAACACCATCCTTCTTTAATCATCCTTAGATGGATTACTCCTCACATTCTTCATCGTTGTAAACAATGTATCACCTTTGACACATGTTCTTTGAACTTACGATCAGCACAACAATCGTCTGAATCACTACTCCTCTACTTCATCGGAGTACTTCATGATCTCCTTCATTTTGATATTCCATTGACAACTATTGACAACAAATACAATCCTATACACAAATTGGTTCCAACAATCCACGTCATGGATAATCTAGCATTATCCTTTCAACTCAAAGCATTATCCTCCTTGTTCTCTTTCCCATGGTGGTAATGAATTGAGCAGTCATAATCCTTTTTCAACTCTAGCCATATTTTTTGGCACATGTTCAACTCCTTATGTATGAATATATATTTTAATATTTTATGGTCATTATATATATCACATTTTTCTCCATAAAGATAATGCCTCTATATCTTTAATGAAAAAAATTACTACTTCTAACTCTAAATAATTATTTGGGTTATTTTTCTCATGAATCTCCAACTTCTATGAGGAATTGTTGAAAACCATGTTATTCTTTATAAGAACACATCCAAATCCCTTCTTGGATGCATCACTAAAGATTACAAAGCCTTATACACTATAGGTTAAAGTAAGAATAGGTGAACGGGATAACCTTCCCTTAAGTTCCTTGAACTTTTCCCCATATTCATTTTTCTAAATGAACTTGAAACCCTTCCTGTTAACATGGTCATTGGATTATATATTTTTTTGAGAAATTCTCCATAAAACATCAATAATATTATTCTAAACCAAGAAATTTGCATATCTAAATCACTATGGTTGGTCGATTCCATTATTCAACAGCCTCCATATTTGATAGATCTACTACAATACCCTCTCTTTTGGATATACGACACAAAAATGAAACC
Source organism: Viscum album (assembly GCA_963277665.1). Classification (NCBI taxonomy): domain Eukaryota; kingdom Viridiplantae; phylum Streptophyta; class Magnoliopsida; order Santalales; family Viscaceae; genus Viscum; species Viscum album. The sequence goes on from OY728157.1 coordinate 1,785,156,707, forward strand.
TTTTGCAGCCAAAATTCACACTTTTCAAATTTTTCATGTATTTTATCCTTAATTATGGTCTTTAGTACAATTATCAATAAGTTTTAATGATCTTTCTTTCTAATTAAATAGATAATAATATCATATATAATGAATACAAAAAATTGATCTATGTAATATCTAATGATATATTCATTAAATCCATGAATATAAAAAGTTAATTAGTAAGACCAAAAGGCTTTACTATATATTAAAAGTGTCTATACCTTGTATAGAATTCTTTCATGGGTATATCCTCCTTCTTGACTCTCAATTGATGATATAAAAATGATGGTCAATATTGGAAATTTATTGATCTCCACGTAGTTGATCAAACAATTCATCAATACGAGGTAGAGGATACTTCTTCTTGATCGTGATCTTGTTCAACTCTTGATAATCAATAGGGAATCACATTTATCCATACATATTTATCAAAAAAGGATAGTTACACCCTATGTTGACACACATGGCTGAAAGAATCCCTTATCAAGTATTTCTTGTAGCTGGTTTGTTAATTCCTACAACTCAATCAGGGAAATTCTATAGAGATTCTTTTAAATTGGTGTGGAACTAGGTATGGGTTCTTTTGATAACTCAACTTCACATTTTAGTGGATGGTTAAGAAGAACTTTTAGAAATACATCCACAAATTCATGAAAAATAGGAATATCATTGATGTTGATTTTCTCCACAACTATTTGAGATAAATAGATCTTTTAAATGGGATTTAAAACCCGTACGCTAGATGTAATCTCCACAGGAAGTACATTCTTATCATCACATTGATTGAAGATCATAGGGGGGTTTGAAATATAAAATGTAACTTCCATTACTTGAAAATTGATCTAGGATTTATTTAGGGAAATCCAATCCATGCCTAAGATGATATCAAATTCAACCAAATGATGAATGAAAATATTTTTAAGAAGCACATTCCCACAATCGTTAACTAGAGATAAATCATAGACTTGGGATGCAATCATCGTACCATTAGGTGTTTTCATTGAAAATTACACATCTAATAATTTTGGGAGAAATCTTAACACCCTTAGAAAATTATTTAGATATGATAGAGTGGGTATATCCATAATCAAATAAGATATTAGTAGTTCTAGAGTATATGGTATGTATAACATTCACTAGGTCTTTATCGCACCCCTCATTTGAAATAACGACTGAATGAGATTTCCCCTTATCCATTAGATTAAGAGGTTATTGATTTCAATCATAATAAATATCCCTTTGGTTTGGGAACTGGTTATCATAATTCATATCCTCCTTAAACATGTAGCATTGAAGTATGGTAGGTGTATTCTATGCTGATTTTTCTCCATTCTCTCCATTATCTAACTTATGCATGTCACATAGATAATCAAATTCTTTATTGACATCCCTTATACACTTAAAACATTTATTAGACCCCTTAAGTAATTTTCCTCCATGATTCTTCCCACACATAGATCATAAGGAAAATATCATATTCTTATCTTCATGGTTTTAATATTTTTCTTTACACTCCATCTTCTTTTTATTATAAAAACCATAGGATTGATACCTGACTCCATCCTCTATTTCAACCTTGATTTCATAATTAAAAATATCTTCTTAGATACTAAAGTTTCTTATGGCCAACACCATAATGAGACATGGATTTAAGACACTAAATAACCTATAAACTATAAATTTAGGTTAGATGGTAATTCATGATGCATACCTCACAAGTCTTGGAAAATTAGCCTCATAGGTACCAACAGATTCATTATCCTTTTTCTTCAACTTAAATAAGTATTTATTCATTTTTTTACTAAGAATATTAGGAATTTACCTATTGAAAAATAAGTTCTTTAACTCATCCCAATCTAGGGATTCGATATAATCTTGTTACCTTGAATTATGGATTAGTTACCACCACTGGTCTACTTCACCTTTTAATTGATAAATAACTATAATGACTCTCATGCTCTGAACACTGTATAACAGAGAATATATTTTCTATAGTACTGATCCACTTTTCAAAAACAAGTGGATCAAAAGACCCTTATAAATATGGTGGATGTTTCCTCATGATGAAGTCAATAGAATGTTTTCCCTCCTTTTATCATTTTCAAGTCCACCATGATTCATATCTTGAGAGATTTTGGTGATCATAAAAATTATATTTTCCATTCTAGATCCCATGACATTTGGTTTCTCATGAGGAAAATCATTTCATTATCGGTTGTAATTACCATTAACATGGTTCCTTAAGGTTCCATCCATTCACTAAAACCAAAATCATAGAGTAAGAAATAGTTATCATAATGTGGAACCACTTAATCATGAAAAGTCACATATGGGATGTCTAAATTAAAAAAACCTTCCTTAATATATAACCCCATAGGTTTATCTAAGTATATTCATAACCAAACTCTATTTAAATCCTTATAGATGATTCATGAAGAGTTTTTTAATTCCAAAAGCATATCTCAGGGGAGTTTCAATTCTGGTGTGCAGAAAGGCCCATTGTTGTGTACCAGGTTATATTGAGTCATGACCGACTCATCGTGTCAGAGTTACTACCCCTAGGAACATATGTGTCAGATCCACATCAACTTTTAATATCCATACATGTATTTAATTCTAGTAAACCACTCACTCTATCCTTTACCAAAATTCTAGGACATGTTCCTATACATTTCCTTATCCTTATACTTATCCCTAGACATGTCCTCAGGGTTCTCACTAAATTTTTCTCATCATATTTTACAAAGGTTAACTAAAATTTTTCTCTGATTCCAACTATAGTGACCCTCACCTTTCATACATTAACATTACATATCTTTTGTGAAATACTTAAAATATTATACAAACAGATGCCAAAAGACTGTATTTGTCTTATTCCTTTAGAAATATGGAATAAAAAAACTAGTACATAAGTGAGCTACATTATATCCCACTAAGTTAATCTTCACTAGAACTATTCATAGAAAATTAAAACATAATACACATATTCATAACCTGGGGGAATGGAAACATAAAAGGTGCTGAGATAAGATGCTCAGTACGAGTAAACAAGGGAGATATGTAAACATAATTTGAGCGCAAAGGTATGATAACATCATCCTAGGAATAGAAGATAATAACCTACATATCAATGATCATAAAAAGGAATCATGGAATAAATAATGGATGTTCATAAGACATGAATCATAAGGAAATAAAGAACACAATCCATGAAATTATAACATAGAAATAAAACATTGAATTGTGGCAGTCACATAATCATATAAAATGACTTCCAGAGTAGTCAAGGAATCACTACCAAGGACATCTTGGTAGTATGGGTTCACGTACCATACTATATTAGTAGTCATGGTTCACTCCCATGGTCATAATAGTTGTATGAGTTCACTCCACATACCATCTTTATAGTCATGGTTCACTCCCATGGCCATCTTGGTAGTCAAGGTTCCCTCTCACAACCATCATATTTTATCTCATGTAGTAAAAATATTTACCCAGTTCATTGGAGGGAGATATAGGTCCCAACCATATTATAATTAAATCATAAATACATGTTCCAAAAGATTATAAAAAATCATATCAAAATCCATGAAATGAAATGGGAGTCATAAACATGTTATCATATATTTACCTTTAGAAAAAAGAATGGTTTCATAATCATTTCATCAAATCATAACCCATGAAATGAAGGGGGTTTCATAAACATATAACTTGTGAAAGAGAAATATATTTCATAAACATATAACACATGAAAGATAATAGATTTCATTAAAATCATGTTATAATGTGTAAACCATTTAGAGAAAGAATATAAATGGAAGTTTTGGATCATTTACCATAAAGGCATGGGTAAAATCAATGGATGTCATCATAGAAGGAATATAATTTTGAAAGATCCATTAAAACCATTTCATAAAGAAAATATCATTTCTTCATTGAAAAAAAACTTTTTAAAACAAAAAATTTTTTAATACCATTTTTATTTAAAATAAACTTCAATATTTATATAGTAGTTTAGAAAAAAGATAGAAAACATTTTTTATGAAATATTATAAAAAATCCTCAAAACATTTTTGAAATACTTTTTCTTTTAAAAAGATTTGAAAACATATAAATGAAACTTGAATAAATTTTAAAAACTCTTGTATATAAAATGTGTTGGAAAATGTATAATTAAATCTTGAAATAATTTTAATCATTTTAATTGAAAATAATATTTTGAAAACATATAATGGGATCTTTGAAAATCACTTCAAAAAAGTTTTGAACATAAAACATTTTCCAAAACATTTTTTATTAAATACTAATTTAAATTGAAAAAAATTATAATATTAGGAAAAATAATTCTTCAAAACTAAAATTGTAACCATATAAAATAAGATTCAAGGAAATTATGTTCATGATAGCAATTAATTTTATACATACTAAACATTCCATTTGCACCTTAAATGTTCAGAAAAGTACCATGATGGGAAAATGACCATGAGATTTCTTTAAAACCAATTTTTTAATAAGGAAAATAATTGGTAAAAATTTACTTTAAGAAACATAGGATAATATTAAAACATTTTTTGAAAACCTATTATAAAACATTTTTTTTAAAGAACACATATTTCTGTATGAATGGAAAGATATAGCCACATTTTTATAAAAATGATTTCTTAATTATCTTAAGTACCAAAGAGTGGAAAAACAGTGCCATTACTTGGATATAACATGAATATCTAGAGGATAATAAAATTCATAAGATTAATTGAAATATTTATCATAATATTTCATTGATGGAAGAATAATCATAAATAATCTCAATAAATGATGATATTGTTTCAATAAACTCTTAGCACTTTGTAACTTCGAATCATAATTCCCATGCAAAAAAAATAAATTACATGGAGCCTAAAATATCATTCAAAATAACTATATTCATGATATAAAATGTAAATTTTAAGCATATACACCTCATTAAATAATATAGGTTCATAAAAAAACATGTGTCTCAAAGAAGGAATATTGAGACAAAATTACTTTACCGATTTTGTAACTTTTGACCAACAAAACACTTGAAAGAAAGATCATAAAATGTATATGTAAATACCCATAAATTTTAATATAATAATAACCTAATAAATTCATTGATATTATATACACCACTCAAAATAAAATAAATATGAACATGGTATGTTTCTCAGAGATATAAAAAGTGATAAGAAATTCCCTTACCTTGTGTCTTTTCACTCATTGTACTCATTCAAACCTTTGGTATAAAAAATATAAGTTTATTATAAATATATCAAATAACTATGTTCTTATATCTAATACCATATGTGGTTTGATTATGACATTATATTACCCATTTATGAGTAATTCTATGTTAATATATCACTTCAGGTAATATCCACTTTTTTTCTTCGTATGTGTTTTCACTTATTTGTCTTACATAGACCACGATTTAATTACTTATAGAATGTATAACATTATATAATATCATATATATTAATTATATATGAATTAATAATAATATATAAAATATAGAAAAATGGAATGGAATACATTTTTTATGAGATTATAGGTCTACGTATGCTTTAACGCTATTTCCGTTTTGTTGTTGTATGGAAAGAAAGTAAGTAAATGACATATATTTATATATGTATATAATATCATTAAATTAGAATTATTATGTTATATAAATCATATATTTTAATTAAAAAATCCTTAACATATTCTATGTAAAGTGTGAATGAATCACATCCCTTTAAGGAGGCGGCAGTCCACACGACCACAAAGGATGTTATCATACAAACACAATATGGAAAGAGTAAAGGTATGTGTTAAAAAATTATTATAGAAGAATAAAGACATAATAAATAATATATATATAATATAAAAATATATTTTCTATCTTAATTCCCAACTATGAAAGGTTGTAAATGAAAAATGAACAATCATCATTTCTTGAGGTGGTAGTTCCCCATAAACATAAACAATACGTTCGTTACCCATTCGATGGAAGTGTGTGAAAGTGTATCTTGAAACCTTGGAAAAAAATATATAAGTATATTTTTTATACTTTTTTCTCTTTCTATTCATGGAAAAATTATATTTTTGGGTGTGGATAATGGAAATAAAACAAAAGAGCTTGAGAAAAGATGGTACCTCTTCTTTGGGTAACTCCTTTCTATTTTCACCAAAGGGCTTCCTTGGATGTATTTATGTCCAAATTTGGACTTAAAGGATGAGAGGATGTATTTTTAGGATCTATTTGGATAGATCTTGGTTGATCCAAAGTTTCTTGAGAGGTGAGAGTATGTGTGAGGAGAGGAGGCCATTTTATAGTAGAGGGGGAGTTGCACTCTTGTAAATTTTGGAAAAAGAAATTTTACCCATGTTATTACCGTTGAAAGTGAATCCAAAAATGTACCAAATTAAATAAATTGTAGTATAGGTTAAAAATATGTATATAAAATTTATTTTAAATAGATTTCTAGGTCGTTTTTAGATATATATTTAAGGTTTAGTTCTTTATTACGCTAATGTTTCTCTTAATCACTGTAATTCATTTTAATCACTTTCATTAATCATTTTGGTAAAAACTAATATTACCTTATTAGAAATTATAAATTATTCTGATTCCAAATATTGAATAAATTTTTAGAAATTCCAATCATATAGGTGGTAGAAATTAATTTAAAAGTAATTACACAAATGGGACAACAATGCGGGGTTTTAAAGTAAAATTGTTCAAAAGATTACGATGTTTTTATATTCAATTTTGATGTGAAATTGATTCAAATGTCCTAAATTTTGTTAATTGATAAATAATTTATATAATTTCACTTTAAACCAAAATTAAAATATAATTTAACACTATAAATAAATTAGATTAAAAAGTCGTTTTGAATTAAAATTTAGTATTTTCACTATTCATCAAAAAATGATGTTTCACAAAAAAATACCAAAAAATCACCCTAATATTATTTTAAATTAAAAATTCAAAAATGAAGATTATTTTATAAAATTAAATTTTTAAATGTATCCAAAATTAATTTTATATTTTTCACAGAATGACATGAAAAGTAGTTCTTTGAGAAATAATATTTTAAAATATATAATGAATTTACCAAAAATATTATTTTTCATTATCAATATGTTCTACCATTATAAAAAAATATTTGAAAAGTATTTATATCTACTGATATTATTATTTTTAATGTCTAGTTTATAACTATATCATTTAAATAATTATAACAATAAAAGTATGTTCTGTAGAAAATCAATGTTGTGTGTAACGCACACCAAGTCAGTGTTGCGTATAGCGTAAGCCAAGTCGGTGTTGTGTGAAATTAATGTTTGAATTTGTGAAATGAAATACATAAATTAAAATTAATACATTATAGAAAAAAGGTCCATAAAAACTCAGGGTGTTACAATAATATATGTGTATTTAATGTTTTCCTTACATATTTATTTAAGATGTCTTGGTTGAGAGTCCATTAAAATAAAAATATGTATTGGATTATGAATTGGTGGTATGATTCATGATATCTTGGTCAAGGCATTGATGGTATGATAATTATTTTCGGGAACTATTAATTTCATTTATTTAGAATTTAGTTTCCATTATCCAAGTGATTTTTTTGGTGATATTAGCCATGGATATAAATTGAAGTCAATTTGTTGATTGAATGGCATGTTTTTGGATTATCCACTCTAGCATATTGATTATTTATTATTTACTCATGATATATTAAATTGTACGTAACCCTTATTGATCATATGAGCTAACCCTTTATTTTTTTCCTTTTCCCCAGGATATGGAGAAAAAATATTTTAATGATTTTCAAGGATGGAAAAACATTCATGATATAATATTAATATAAAATGTAATATATAAGTCATGTATGTATTTTATTTTCCAAGACTTCTAAATGGATTAATACTTGATGGTGTCGTCCCATGTATCTTGTACCAATGTAATAGATAGGCACCAACTCTGGGTTACTAGATTCAAGGATGTTGTAGGAATAATTCATTAATGATAATTAAGTGGCCTCTCATGGCTAGAACTTAATTCTATGGGAAGAAAAAGACACAAATACGATCCTCAACCATGCCATAAGTAAAAGGTAAAATTTTCTATTTCATCTTACTAGTCAAATTTTTCCCATTTCACCAAAATAGAAAAATAAAATCATCAATCCACTTACCAATCCCAAAATGATATGAAATCATTGAAATTAATATTTATTTAGCTTACTCTCATATCTAAACATGAAAGAATCTTCATATCAGTTAAATTTCACCATTACTTGGTTAAATCAAACATAATATCAAAATTCAACTCCACCAAATTAGGGTAGAAGAATTAAAGGAAGAGTAAAGGAAGACATAGGGTTGAAACATACCTCAATTTCCATGAAACAAATCCGTAATATTCAACAATACTGGGGATTCATGGAATGAATGAGAGGTGGGCGAGTCGGCTAAATTTTTTTCCCCATACCCAAATAAAATTTTAAAATTGAAGGCATTTCACCATAAAATTATGGTTTTCCCCCTTCTTAAAAAATAAAAAATGGTCTACTGGGTACTCAGTAGTCTTCTATCAGGTCCTCTATGCCTCACTAACCTTTGGTATCAGTCCATCGAATACCTAGTGAATATAAAAGGGATACTTCACCCTATAGATTAAACCATGTTCCCAGTGGATTCTCACTACTCAAATTAATCAATAGGTCTAACCTAACTCTAGTTTTCTCATCTTCCATCATCTAAAACTCTCAAACCTACACATATTAAAACTAAAATTAAAAATCAATCCTAAAATACTAAATCCATAATTATGATTCAAAACTCTATACTCTATTCCATTTAAAACACCCATGTATCTATATTTGAGATAAACTTTGGATCCAAATGAAATATGATGTAAAACTCCACAATTTATAAATCACATCACTATAATATACATCATTATTAACGAACTATACCCAAACCTAGTTTATAGTTGGTTTATCTATCAAAAAATTTCATATCAAACATCAGGTGCTCTGACTTTACCAATAAATTTCATATTGATTTCATTTTCTATAATAAATTTTCAATTTAGTGATATTTCTTTGCATTAGAGATGTTTTAAAATTTCTCTAATGATTTTACCGATTTTTCCTAAGAATCGGTAAATTATTCATTAAATGGACTTGTTTTCTATAAATGTGGATATTTTGTAATAATTTCATGATATAAAATGTATTTTTTTTAAATCATAATTTTTTTTAGAAATCAACCATCCACATGTGTCAATACACCCCAATCTCCCAACTTCATGATGTCATATAGAACTTCCTCTCTACCCACATGCACAAGCTCTGCCCAAACATAAATCGATGGCTGGACTTGCCGACTCACATGTCAAAAATAGACCAACATACCTACAACTTTTTTTATTTTAAAAATATATTATCCAATATTTATACATATATTAATATATTTTATTTGTAAGAAAATTAAAATTATATATATATTATTTATTATGAGTAAAGGGTATTATGAAACTAAAGCACCCATTATTATTGAGTGATGCCTCACCCACATCAATTTTCTTAGATGGGACAAGCTGCAAGACATGTTAAAAAATAATTAATATTTTTATATGTGTGTGTGTGTGTTTGTGTTTGTGTTTATATATATGTGTGTGTGTGTTTATATTATATATATATATATACACACATATATGTGTGTGTATGTTTTTGTGTGTGTTTATATGTATATGTGTGTGTATGTGTTTATAATAAAACACATATAGAGATATATGTGTGTGTGTGTGTGTGTATATGTATTTATATATGTGTATGTGTATATATATATAAATATATATATGCATGTATGTTTATAGATATATCAAATATATATATATGATATTTAGATAAATGTTAATATATTTGTATATCAATTTAAATTTATATATATACATATATTTATAAAATTTAATTTTTTATATATATGTAAATTAATTGAATTATGATTATATATATATATATATATATATAATTATCAACGTTTTAAAGCACTGGTAAAAATATCGTTAAACAGACATGTTTCTTTAAAAATGTGGCTAAATTTAAAGTGTATATGTGTTTTTATATATAAATAAATATTTATATATGTGTATGGCTATATATATATATCTAAAAATGTATTTTACATCGATTCAGGAAGGGGGAAACATTACCAATAAAAACGTACGACACCCAAATGCATAGAAGAAATTGGCAAGGGTCGAATTTGAGACTTCACTAAAACCCACAAGGGTAGCTACCACTGAGCTAAAATTTGAGGGATATTTCAATATATATATATATAATTAATTATAAATATATTCTAATTTATTTGTATATAAATAAAAATTTATATATATATATAAATAAAATTATAAAATTATATATATGTGTGTGTAAATTAATAGAATTGTACTTATATATAATTAACCATGCTTTAAAACAGTGGTAGAAAATGTCATGAAAATAGCCATGTTTTCTTAAATATATCACTAAATTTTAAATTAGTCATATTTTCTTATAAACATCACTAAAATAGTAATGTATTCTTGAAAAAATAGGTAAATTAGCCATGTTTTCTTTAAAAATGATGTTAAATTAGACACATTTTCTATAATGTGTGGCTATTTTATATTTAGAGACGTTTTAAAACTTTTGAAACAAAACATTGCTAAATTCAGTATGTTTTTTTTTGGAAAATGTGGCTAAATTAGCGACATTTTCTTAAAATGTGGCTAAAAACATCCCTAAATTAGCAATATTTTTAAAAATCATAACTAAATTATCAATGTTTTTTAAAAACATCGCTAAATTAGCCATGTTTTTAAAAAAATCCATTTAATTATCAACGTTTTTGTAACAAAGTTGTAAAAAAGCATCGATAAATTCCATTTTTTAGTGAATATTTTCATATAAGGAGGAATCAAATGGAATTTAGAAACTTATACTCAGGGATATTGGGTTACACCTCAGTTACCCAAATCATACATTTACTTTGATATGAAATTAGTCAATAGATTTTCTATTGAATCCAGTTGTGTTATCCTTATTATGATATTACCCTAGTCATTGCCTCACTAACACCCACTGTCTTGATTACAAATATTCCTCAATGATTACTACCCTAAATCCATAATCCTCAAAACCTCTCAAACTCATCCCACAAGTCCTAATTTAAAATTCTATTATTCTAGGATATTCTAAATAATCCCCACATAATATTGTTAACCCTTTGTCGTCATTTTCAACCATTGATATGTGTGAGTCCCTATGGAAGCCTCACACTCTTCCCATTTAACAAAAACAGTCTTATATTGACAACCCCTAGTCAGCATCTCTTATTTCTCATTCAACGCTCATTTTTTGACTCTACAACTCTCTTTGAGGATTATGAAAATATCTACCAATATACACGCTAAGATTGGATGAGGCATCACTTTTTTTTCATTCGAATCCTAGGGTACTTCACCACGTATAAGTCTTAATCTTTTTTCTCTAACCATCCAACATAACTATTTTACACCACAGAACTGACCATGGATTAAATATACTACTCTATCATGGGAATCCATAAATTATCCAATAATTTAGTAAAATTACACTAGAGGACCCGAGTAATAATAACAATAATCTCTCTCTCCTTATAAACCCATTACCAAGAGTTCTAATGGTTTGAAATCTACTCACTCCAAGATAGTTTCACTAAAGTGATATCCATTAGAGAAACTACCTTTTTTTCACTTGACATTGTAGATAAACTACTAATAAAATATCACTCATAAAATCCAAGATAATCACTAATGTTCGTGACTTTGTTACCTACCAACTTCCCCCTTAAACATCGACCATTGAAAACATTTTTCTAAATCATGTCACATCATCTTGCTCCTAAAACTATTATGTATCACGTGGATTTACAATTATAAAACATAACAATAGGGTTTATACCATTATAAGACTAAAATATCACATCTAATTTGTACCCACAAAATAATTTCTACACTTTACCCGTTCCTTGAATTGAAACACATCCATCAAGAATCAATCATGGTGTTTTGTTTCTAACATAACAATGAAAATTTCAAACCAAACCAATCACTCAATTCAACATCACTCAAGTATCATTTTTTTATACATCCAATTATTATCCTATCAACCCAAAGAACACCATGAATTGTACCTAGTACCCCATATGATAAATACTCACTTGCCTCCATGAAAAGGACAAACAATCAACTCACATGCCTCTAAGACATGTGAGGTTCATCTATCACTACTAAAAAAACCGCCTTTAGCGACTGCCAAAAGCGGTCGCTATAGGGCTCTAGCGGCCGCTCAGCGACCGCCATTGGCGGTCACTTTAGCCTCGTCGCTAGAGGCCTATAGCGACCGCCAATGGCGGTCGCTATAGTTTTTTTTAAATGTCCACTGAAATAAATAAATATATATATATATATATATTTAAAAAAAATATTCACATATATACTATTAAATACAATATTTTAAATATATATATATATATAATATATATTTTAAATGTTTTAATATATATAATATTAAATATATGTATAATATCGAATCATTGTGCTATAATAATTTAAAACCCCCGATTTAAGAAATGCTATCATTTCAGGTTTTTTAGAGCATGTTTGCTCCGAATTCGACCGCCGCACGCCGTTTTGGTGTTTTATGACTCTGGAAACGCATTTTCGGCCATCGCGGTCAAACGGAACCTCCGATTGACGTGCCGTATCTCCGACCATTTCAAAATTCATGCAACGAATGTTTTCGTGCGGTTTCGTGGCATTCAGAGGTCGTTCGGGTGGTTTTGACCCCCCAACGCGCCATTTCAGCGCGCGCCGAGCTGCTGAAAACGACGCATTCGGTCGTGCCGTGCGCACCGCACGTCCGTTGGACGTACCGCCTCCTCCTGCATCTCAGGAATAATATTCCTATCATTCTCGTGCGGTTTCAGGTTTTTCGGAGCACGTTTGCTCTGAATTCGACCGCCGCATGCCGTTTTGGTGTTTTATGACTACGGAAACGCGTTTCCGGCCGCCGTGGTCAAACTTCACCTTCGATTGACATTCCGTCTGTCTGAACATTTCACAATTCATGCAACGGATGTTGTCATGCGGTTTCGTGGCATTCGGAGGTCGTTCGGGTGGTTTTGACCCCCCCGACGTGCAATTTCAGCGCGCGCCGAGCTGCTGAAAACGACGCATTCGGTCGTGCCGCGTGCACCGCACGTCCGATAGACGTGCCGCCTCCTCCTGCATCTCAAGAATAATATTTCTATTGTTATCGTGCGGTTTCATGTCGTTCGGAGCACGTTTTCTCCGAATTGGACCACCGCACGCCGTTTTGGTGTTTTATGACTCCGGAAACGCGTTTCTGGCCTCCGCGGTCAAACGAAACCTCCGATTGATGTGTTGTCTGTCCAACCATTTCACAATTCACGCAACGGATATTTTCGTGCGGTTTCGTGGCATTCAGAGGTCGTTCGGGTGGTTTTGACCCCCCAACGCCCCATTCCAGCGCGCGCTGAGCTGCTGAAAACGACGCATTCAATCGTGCCGCGTGCACCGCACGTCCGATGGACATGCCGCCTCTTCCTGCATCTCAGGAATAATATTCCTATCATTCTCGTGCGGTTTCAGTTTTTTCGGAGCACGTTTTCACTGAATTGAACCGCCGCACGCCGTTTTGGTGTTTTATGCCTCCAGAAACGCGTTTCCGGCAGCCGCGGTCAAACGGCACCTCCGATTGACGTGCCATCTGCCCGTCCATTTCACAATTCACGCAACGGACGTTGTCGTGCAGTTTTGTGGCATTCGGAGGTCGTTCGGGTGGTTTTGACCCCCCAACGCGCCATTTCAGCGCGCGCTGAGCTGCTGAAAACGACGCATTCGGTCGTGCCGCGTGCACCGCACGTCCGATGGACGTGACGCCTCCTCATGCATCTCAGGAATAATATTCCTATCATTCTCGTGCGGTTTCAGGTTTTTCGGAGCACGTTTGCTCTGAATTCGACCGCCGCACGCCGTTTTGGTGTTTTATGACTTCGGAAACGCGTTTCCGGCCGCCGCAGCCAAACATCACCTCTGATTGACGTGTCGTCTATCCGACCATTTCAAAATTCACGCAAAGGTTGTTTTCGTGCGGTTTCGTGGCATTCGGAGGTCGTTCGGGTGGTTTTGACCCCCCGACGCGCAATTTCAACGCGCGCCGAGCTGCTGAAAACGACGCATTCGGTCGTACCACGCGCACCGCACATCCGATGGATGTGCCGCCTCCTTCTACATCTCAGGAATAATATTCCTATCGTTCTCGTGCGGTTTCAGGTCGTTCGGAGCACGTTTGCTCCGAATTCGACCGCCGCACGCCGTTTTGGTGTTTTATGACTCCAGAAACGCGTTTCCGGCCGCCGCGGTCAAACGACACCTCTGATTGATGTGCCTTCTGTCCGACCATTTTACAATTCATGCAACGGATGTTGTCGTGCGGTTTCGTGGCATTCAGAGGTCGTTCGGGTGGTTTTGACCCCCCAACGCGTCATTTCAGCGCGCGCTGAGCTGCTAAAAAGGACGCATTCGGTCGTGCCACGCGCACCGCATGTCCGATGGACATGCTGCCTCCTCCTGCATCTCAGGAATAATATTCCTATCGTTCTCGTGCAGTTTCAGGTTTTTTGGAGCACGTTTTCTCTGAATTGGACCGCCGCACGCCGTTTTGGTGTTTTATAGCTCCAGAAACGTGTTTCCGGCCGCCGCGATCAAACAACACCTCTGATTGATGTACCGTCTACCCTACCATTTCACAATTCACGCAACGGATGTTGTCGTGCGGTTTCGTGGCATTCGGATGTCGTTCGGGTGGTTTTAACCCCCCAACGCGCCATTTCAGCGCACACCGAGCTGCTGAAAACGACGCATTCGGTCGTGCCGCGCGCACCGCACATCCGATGGACGTGCCGCCTCCTCCTTCATCTCAGGAATAATATTCCTATCATTATCATGCGATTTCAGGTTTTTCAGAGCACGTTTGCTCCGAATTCGACCGCCGCACTCCATTTTGGTGTTTTATGACTCCGGAAATGCGTTTCCGGCCGCCGCGGTCAAACGTCACCTCCGATTGATGTGCTGTCTATCTGACCATTTCACCATTCACGCAACGGATGTTGTTGTGCGGTTTTGTGGCATTTGGAGGTCGTTCGGGTGGTTTTGACCCCCCGACGCGCAATTTCAGCGCGCGCAGAGCTGCTGAAAACGACGCATTCGGTCGTGCCGCGCGCACCGCACGTCCGATGGACGTGCCTCCTCCTCCTACATCTCAGGAATAATATTCCTATCGTTCACGTGCGGTTTTAGGTCGTTCGGAGCACGTTTGCTCCGAATTCGACCGTCGCACGCCGTTTTAGTGTTTTATGACTCCGGAAACGCGTTTCCAGCCGCCGCGGTCAAACGACTCCTCCGATTGACGTGCCGTCTGTCCGACCATTTCACAATTCAAGCAACGGATGTTGTCGTGCGGTTTCGTGGCTTTTAGAGGTCGTTTGGGTGGTTTTGACCCCCAACGCACTATTTCAGCGCGCGCTGAGCTGCTGAAAACGACGCATTCGGTCGTGCCGCGCGCACCGCACGTCCGATGGACGTGCCGCCTCCTCCTGCATCTCAGGAATAACATTCATATCGTTCTCGTGCGGTTTCAGGTTTTTTGGAGCACGTTTGCTCTGAATTTGACCGCCGCACGCCGTTTTGGTGTTTTATGGCTCCGGAAACGCGTTTCTGGCCGCCGCGGTCAAACGGCACCTCTGATTGACGTGTCGTCTGCCCGTCCATTTCACAATTCACGCAACGGATGTTTTCGGGCGGGTTCGTGGCATTCGGAGGTCGTTCAGGTGGTTTTGACCCCCCCAACGCGCCATTTCAGCGCGCTCCGAGCTGGTGAAAACGACGCATTCGGTTGTGCCGCACGCACCGCACGTCCGATGGACGTGCCTCCTCCTCCTACATCTCAGGAATAATATTCTTATCGTTCTCGTGCGGTTTTAGGTCGTTCGGAGCATGTTTGCTCCGAATTCGACCGCCGCACGCCGTTTTGGTGTTTTATGACTCCGGAAACGGGTTTCCGGCCGCCGCGGTCAAACGGCACCTCTGATTGACGTGCTGTCTGCCCGACCATTTCACAATTCACGCAACAGATGTTGTCGTGTGGTTTCGTGGCATTCGGAGGTCGTTCGGGTGGTTTTGACCCCCCAATGCGTCATTTCAGCGCGTGCTGAGCTGCTGAAAACGACGCATTCGGTCGTGCCGCACGTCCGATTAACGTGCCGCCTCCTCCTGCATCTCAAGAATAATATTCCTAGCGTTCTTGTGCGGTTTCAAGTTTTTCTGAACACGTTTGCTCTGAATTCGACCGCCGCACGCCGTTTTGGTGTTTTATGACTCCGAAAACGCGTTTCCGGCCGCCGCGGTGAAACGTCACCTCCGATTGACATTCCGTCTATCCGACCATTTCACAATTCACGCAACGGATGTTTTCGTGCGGTTTCGTGGCATTCGGAGGTCGTTCGGGTGGTTTTGACCCCCCGACGTGCAATTTCAGTGCGCGCCGAGCTACTGAAAACGACGCATTCGGTCGTGCCGCGCGCACCGCCTGTCCGATAGACGTGCCACCTCCTCCTGCATCTCAGGAATAATATTCATATCGTTCTCGTGCGGTTTCAGGTCGTTTGGAGCACGTTTGCTCCGAATTCGACCGTCGCACGCCATTTTGGTGTTTTATGACTCCGGAAACGCGTTTCCGGCCGCCGCGTTCAAACGACACCTCCGATTGACGTGCCGTCTATCTGACCATTTCAAAATTCATGCAACGGATGTTCTCGTGCGGTTTCGTGGTATTCAGAGGTCGTTCGGGTGGTTTTGTCTCCCCAACGCGCCATTTCAGCGCGCGCCGAGCTGCCGAAAACGACGCATTCGGTCGTGCCGCGTGCACCGCACGTTAGATGGACGTTCTGCATCCTCCTGCATCTCAGGAATAATATTCTTATCGTTCTCGTGTAGTTTCAGGTTTTTCGGAGCACGTTTGCTCTGAATTGGACCGCCGCACGCCGTTTTGGTGTTTTATGGCTCTGGAAACGCGTTTCCAGCCGCCGCGGTCAAACGGCACCTCCGATTGATGTGCCGTCTACCCGTCTATTTCACAATTCACGCAACGGATGTTGTCGTGCGGTTTCGTGTCATTCGAAGGTCATTCGGGTGGTTTTGACCCCCCGACACGCCATTTCAGCACACTTCGAGCTGCTGAAAACGACGCATTCGGTCGTGCCGTGCGCACCGCACATCCGATGGACGTGACGCCTCCTCCTGAATCTCAGGAATAATATTCCAATCGTTCTCGTGCGGTTTCAGGTCGTTCGGAGCACGTTTTCTCCGAATTCGACCGTCGCACACCGTTTTGGTGTTTTATGACTCCGGAAACGCGTTTCCGGCCGCCGCGGTCAAACGGAACCTCTGATTGACGTGCCCTCTACCCGACCATTTCACAATTCACGCAACGGATGTTGTCGTGTGGTTTCGTGGCATTCATAGGTCGTTCAGGTGGTTTTGACCCCCCAACGCGCCATTTCAGCGCGCGCCGAGCTGCCGAAAACGACGCATTCGGTCGTGCTGTGCGCACCGTAGGTCCGATGGATGTGCCGCCTCCTCCTGAATCTTAGGAATAATATTTCTATCGTTCTCGTGCGGTTTCAGGTTTTTCGAAGCACGTTTGCTCTGAATTGGACCGCCGCACGCCGTTTTGGTGTTTTATGACTCCAGAAACGCGTTTCCGGCCGCCGCGGTCAAACGGCACCTCCGATTGACGTGTCGTCTGCCCTTCCATTTTACAATTCACGCAACGGATGTTATCGTGCAGTTTTGTGGCATTCAAAGGTCATTCGGGTGGTTTTGACCCCGCAACGCGCCATTTCAGCGCGCACCGAGCTGCTGAAAACGGCGCATTCGGTCGTGCCGCACGCACCGCACGTCTGATGGATGTGTTGCCTCCTCCTGCATCTCAGGAATAATATTACTATCGTTCTCGTGCGGTTTCAGGTCATTCAGAGCACGTTTGCTCCGAATTCGACCGCCACACGCCGTTTTGGTGTTTTATGACTCCGGAAACACGTTTCCGGCCGCCGCGGTCAAACGGCACCTCTGATTGACGAGCCGTCTGCCCGACCATTTCACAATTCTTGCAACGGATGTTTTCGTGTGGTTTCGTGGCATTCAGAGGTCATTCGGTTGGTTTTGACCCCCCAACGCACCATTTCAGCGCGCACCGAGCTGCCGAAAACGACGCATTCGGTCGTGCCGCACGCACCGCACGTCCGATGGACGTACCACCTCCTCTTGAATCTCATGAATAATATTCCTATCATTCTCGTGCGGTTTCAGGTCGTTCGGAGCACGTTTGGTCTGAATTGGACCGTCGCACGCCGTTTTGGTGTTTTATGACTCCGGAAAAGCGTTTCTGGCCACCGCGGTCAAACGGCACCTCCGATTGACGTGATGTCTGGCCGACCATTTTAAAATTCACGCAACGGATGTTTTCGTGCAGTTTCGTGGCATTCAGAGATCGTTCGAGTGGTTTTGACCACCCAACGCGCCATTTCAGCGCGCGCCGCGCTGCTGAAAACGACACATTCGGTCGTGCCGTGCGCACCGCTTGTCCAATGGACGTGCCGCCTCCTCCTGCATCTTAGGAATAATATTTCTATCATTATCGTGCGGTTTTAGGTCGTTCGGAGCACGTTTGCTCCGAATTGGATTGCTGCACGCCATTTTGGTGTTTTATGGCGCCGGAAACGCGTATCTGACCGCCGCGGTCAAACGACACCTCCAAATGACGTGTCGTCTTGCCGACCATTTCAGAATTCATGCACCGGCTGTTGTCGTACGGTTTCGTGGCATTCGGACGTCGTTCGGGTGGTTTTGACCCCCCAACGTGCCATTTCAGCGTGCGTCGCGCTGCTGAAAATGACACATTCGGTCGTGCCGCGCGCACCGCACGTCTGATGGAGGTGCCGCCTCCTCATGCATCTCAGGAATAATAGTTTTATCATTCTTGTGCGGTTTCAGGTCGTTCGGAGCATGTTTGCTCTGAATTGGACCGTTGCACGCCGTTTTTGTGTTTTATGGCGCCGGAAACGCGTTTCCGGCCGCCGCGGTCAAACGGCACCTCCGAATGACGTGCCGTCTAGCCGAACATTTTACAATTCACGCACCGGCTGTTTTCGTACGGTTTCGTGGCACTCGAACGTCATTCGGGTGGTTTTGACCACCCGAACGCACCATTTCAGTGCGTGTCGCGCTGCTGAAAACGACACATTCGGTCGTGCCGCCTCCTCCTGCATCTCAGGAATAATATTTCTATCATTCTTATTCGGTTTCAGGTCGTTCGGAGCACCTTTTCTATGAATTGGACCGCCGCATGCCGTTTTGGTGTTTTATGGCGCCGGAAACGCGTTTCCGTCCGCCGCGGTCAAACGGCACCTCCAAATGACATGCCGTCTGGCCGACCATTTCAGAATTCACGCATCGGCTGTTGTCGTACTGTTTCGTGGCATTCGGACGTCGTTCGGGTGGTGCGGGGGGCTGTACGGGGGTGCGGGGGGCTGTACGGGGGTGCGGGGGGCTGTACGGGGGTGCGGGGGGCTGTACGGGGGTGCGGGGGGGGGGGGGGGGGGCTGTACGGGGGTGCGGGGGGGCTGTCCGGGGGTGCGGGGGGGCTGTCCGGGGGTGCGGGGGGGGGGGGGGCTGTCCGGGGGTGCGGGGGGCTGTACGGGGGTGCGGGGGGGCTGTACGGGGGTGCGGGGGGCTGTCCGGGGGTGCGGGGGGGCTGTCCGGGGGTGCGGGGGGGCTGTACGGGGGTGCGGGGGGGCTGTCTGGGGGTGCGGGGGGCTGTATGGGGGTGTCGGGGGGGCTGTTCGGGGGTGCGGGGGGCTGTACGGGGGTGCGGGGGTCTGTACGGGGGTGCGGGGGGCTGTACGGGGGTGCGGGGGGGGGGGGTGCTGTCCGGGGGTGCGGGGGGCTGTACGGGGGTGCCGGGGGGGGCTGTACGGGGTGTGGGGGGGGGGGGGGTTGTACGGGGGTGCGGGGGGCTGTACGGGGGTGTGGGGGGCTGTACGGGGGTGCAGGGGGGGGCTGTCCGGGGGGCGGGGGGTTGTACGGTTGTGCGGGGGGCTGTACGGGGGTGCGGGGGGTTAGAGTTTTTAAATGCACGCCTTAGATAATATTAGCTATCATATAATAAACAAGAAAAGAAAGAAATTATAAGTACACAACCTTCTAATTTAAATTAAATGAATACATACAGTACATCAATGTCAACCCCACCAGTAAAAACAAAAAACATATCTCGTGAATATAGGATGCGTCACGCGTTGTCATCAATGCTACCTCCTTCTGGTGGGCCAGGGGCCTACAACAAATAAACATTATAAATATTTTAATAACAAAAATAATTTAAATTAAATAAATAAATATAGTATATACCTCTGTCGTATGATCCCCTGCACCATCAGCTTGACGCACATATTCCCGCAGTGCTCTAACCTCAGCTGTCAATTGCGCATTTGCCTCCTCGGAAGCGCGCAGCCGTGCCTCAAAATCTGACATCTGCTGTGTCATATGAGCAACAGCAGGACTGACAACTGCAGCGCGTGACACTACAGAACGAGGAATCCCTGCTCCATAGGTCAAACTATAGCCATGCCCATCCCGACCGATAATTCGATGAAAGATCTCATCCCGTCGCATGGGAAGCTGTCGCTGGTCCTCTGGCAGATGTTCTAACTCAGCTTCAAATTGAGCCTGTGAAATATTTAAATATATATAAATATATATATGTTAATATATAGATTTATGTAATTATTGGTAAGTACAGACACTTACTATCAATGCTGCAACCTCTGGATCATTGCGATCACGAGTCCTCATCCACACCGACATTTTATCAGTTACTGCACCTTGCTCTCGCAACTGTATATTATAAGAATATAAACAAAAAACCATATTAATTAATAAATTAAAAAATGCATAATATATACCTCATGTTGGATCTGAGACACGTGACGAGTCCTGAGCCTGTGAGGTGGTCCCTGCAACGCTCGATTCTCAGAATGGCGTGTTGACACCTCCTACATTCAATTCATTCAAATTTCAAACAAATCACATATTCTTGAAAATATATATACACCAAAATAATTAATATAAAAACCGCAACACCCTCAGTAGACCAATATGCAACCATGTCACTCCACTGAGCCGGGAGGACACCTCTTGGGACTTTTTCCAAAATGTCTAGGGCACCCACATTTGGTACCCAGTGGTCCCTCTTCACTTTTCCTTTATAATCTTTCCACATCTTATGGCATTTGCTCATACACACGGGCCGAAACTCTTCAGGGCATACTTTCAAATTTTTCTATAAAGAAAATAATCAAACATATTAGTATTCTTTATACATAGAAAATAAAGTTAAATGATTTTCTTACCTGAACCTCCCTCCATAGACGATCTAATGTGTCTTGAGGGATAGAAGCCCAGTCATGCGTGGTCAATGGAAATCGATGTGGGTCACGTATGATATGACCCAGCTGACGAATAAATGCCCGGGCATTCGGTCCCACAGGATGAAAAACCTCATCAAATGAAACATCTATCGTCGTGTCGGAATTCCATGATAATATGCCACGACCAGGGCCTCTCCTGTGAGAGGAAGAAGCAGCCGAGTCTGATCCTGTTGAAAACAATTTTATATATAAATTGACAAATTATATATATATATATATATATGTATGTCAATTACATAAAAAAATATAGACAATGACATTCAAACATACCTCGACCCTGAGACGTAGATGCCTCAGATGGATGATGTGGAACTTCTGCCTCTTCCCCTGACATGTCTGCAGTCATAGAAAACATCAGTAATGAGTCCAAAGTGTTTAAAAGATAAATTGGATTGTTCTTAAAAAATCAAACTTGTACAACTGTTAATCAAACAAAAAATGGATTGAATAATTAGTTGTGAATGAATTTTAAAAAATCAGAAAGTTAACAAAACAGATATACAAATTATGTACAAAACCAGTCAATGCATAGCCAAATTTCAGATAGAACTAATAAAAATTCAAGTAGCACATGAATCAGATGAAGAATACCTCAAAGGGATGATACACCGACCATAACATCAATAAATCAAGCGTAAAAACAACCTAAATATTTATGATTGAATTAACTTCCAAAAGTGAGGGTTAAAAATTATAAAGATTTATAAAATGATTAGATAATTTATGATATCCTAGGACATTCTACTGAATAGCGGGAAAACAATTATACCTTTCATCAAGCATGCAAATCGACCATTTCTCCTTCAACAGCCGCTCTGACCCAATAAATATCTTCTTCACGTTGAATTACGGTATGTTGATCAAGTTGTTGGTAAACAAACGGAATAGTCTCGGGTTCATCTTCTTCAAATAAAAACACTCCTCGCCGAGACATTTTGACAACAACTTGCCAACTTGTATCCGAAGGCAAAGTAACGAAGAATACTTGTTATGCTTGTGATGTCAAAATGAAAGGTTCATTCTCAACTCGTTCATTATTTCTGTATAACATATAGTTAAAATTCACCAATGAAAACTGATATTGATCGACTTTACATCCACGCACTGGATCAACCCAATTACACTTTAACAATATGTACTTCAAACCGTGTGTGTATATAACTTCAATGATGTCTATCAATTGACCATAGTAATAACCAGAATCGACAAAGGGACAACCGATGCCACTGTTTTGTGTTGCTCGTTTGTCGTTAACATCTTTAATGTGAAATGGAAAACCATTAGCATCAATAGCTTTATAATGACGAGCCATTATAGATGGACCCTCATCCAGTTGGATAAATACTTCAGGTAGCGTGGGGTCCCCTAACTCCCTCAGCTTACGAATCTACATAATTTATAAAAATCAATACTTATATATGCAAAAAGAATTAGTATAATACTTCACTCATAATGAAAATCAAATTATACATACATAATCCTTGAACCAATCATGAAATGACGCATAATGAGATTTTTGAATTTGCAACTCAGTCGCACGATGCATCTCTTCTTTTATCTCATTAATGTGTTTCCTGCAAATGATAACACGATGTTTAAAAGATCATCTTATGCAAACAAAACATGTAAAAGTTATACAAGCACATTGATAAGATACTTACTGCATTAATGGTGCAGTTGATGGAGTATTGAACAAGATATATCGATGTGCTTGTATCCACTCGATGTTGTCCATATCAAATGTGGTTCCTTATCCAACTGGACCATCATGAATCCAAGAGGTCTTATCTAATTTTGTTTCAACATCCGTAAGATATTCTGCACAAAAGGTAGTACACTCATCCACCAAATAACCATTGGCTATTGATGCCTCTGGACGAGCTCTGTTGCATACAAATCTTTTCAATGTACTCAAATATCGTTCAATAGGATACATCCACCTGAATTGAACTGGACCAGTAGCCATTACTTCATCAGTTAGGTGCACTATCAAGTGGACCATAACATCAAAAAATGAGGGGGGGAAAAGTTTCTCAAAGTGACAAAGCGTAAGTACAATTCGGTCCTGCAAACTTTTTAAATCACTCATTAGTTGATTTCTTAAACAAAGCTATCTAAAACAATTACTCATCTCAATCAAGGGCTGAACAACATTGGGGGATAAACAATCACAAATTGCAATTGGAGTCAAATGCTGAAGTAATATGTGATTGTCATGACTTTTCAACCCTTGCAATGTCTTGCTCGTCAGATTCACACACTTTGAAATATTAGAAGAATAACCATCAGGCACCTTGACCATCTTCAAAATAGAAAGAAATGTTTCTTTCTCCTCTGTAGTCATCGTATACTGTGCAGCAGGCATATATGCCTTGTTTCCCTCAGCTAACTGTAAATGCAACTGTTTCCTTAAACCCATTTCTTCCAAATCACGGCGTGCATTAACATGGTCCTTTGATTTTCCACTGAAACCTAAAATGGTCCACAATATGTTATCACAAACTTTTTTTCAATGTGCATGACATCCAAATTATGCCTCAACATGTTAGTTTTCCAATACGGAAGACTATACAAAATACTTTTTTTCCAATTGTGATTGCGCTGCCTACCCACAGCACGAATATTACGTATTGGAGGAGCCACCAAATCCTGAATTTCATATACCGTGCGGATGTTTTCTTCCTCAATCTACGATAACATTTCGACTCCTGTCATGATCTTTGGTGCTGGGATGAACTCTCTAGAACCATCAAATGCCACTCTGTCCTTTCTGAATCTGTGCTGAGGAGGGAGAAAACGCATGTGACCCATGTATGCCCATTTTTTGGAATGTTTAAACCATACAGATTTTTTACTTTTATTGCAACAAGGGCAAGAAAATTCCCCTTTCGTACTTCAGCCTAATAAATTTGCATAAGCTGGGAAGTCATTGATTTTCCACAATAAAGCAGCATGCAGTTTGAACATTTCATTCGTTTCGCAGTCATAAGTCATCACACCATCGCCCCAAAATTCATTCAACTCATAAATCAATGGCTGAAGGTAAACATCAATCTTATCCCCCGAACTTTTAGGTCCATCAATAAGAGTGGAAAGTAATATAAATTGTTGCTTCATAAAAAGCCACAGAGGAAGATTATATGGAACCAACACCACGGTCCATGTGCTATGAGTTACACCAACGATAGACTTGAATGGATTGAAACCATCTGCTGCCAATCCCAATCAGACATTACGAACATCTTTAGCAAAGTCGGGATGTCTCTTATCAAAATCCTTCCATGCATGAGAGTCTGCCGGGTGGGTTAACATATCACTTTCATGAACTCTTTCTGCATGCCACCTCATTAAATTAGAAACTTTAGATGACATAAAAAATCTTTTCAACCTCGATTTAAGGGGAAAGTAACGCATTTGCTTTACAGCAATCGGTTTCCCCTGTATCGCAATATGACTTTGATGAGTATTATTTCCCCTGTTCTCTTTCCACCTGGAAGCACCACAAACCATAAAAATATACAAATGGCCTGTTTCTTTTCTAAACAACATACAGTTGTTTGCACATGCATCTATGGTCTCATATGTAAAACCTAAGTTCTCTGTCAACTTACGAGCATAGAAATACGACTCAGAAATCTTAGCGTTGACAGGAAGAACTTTTTTCAATAAAACCAAAAGCATGTTGAATGATGTGTCTGACCAATTATTCAAAGTCTTCAAATGCAACAACTCCACGATAAACGAAAGTTTATTGTAAGAATTACACCTAGGATATAATTTTGTTTTCGCATCATCAAGTGCTTCATAAAACCTCCTCGAATCACGATCTGCACCAGAGCGAAGATTTATCTCACCGGTCTCAAGATTCTGGATGTCAATGCCTTCAGGATCAAACCCACGCACCATTTCAGTAATCATTTAATGCATTGGATCAGTCATCCTTGCATCAACATCCATCTGAGCTGCATCTGTATTTTTACAACGAACATATTATTCTCCATGATGAGTCCAACTCTTATAATTTTTCAGAAATCCATTAAAGAAAAGGTGCTCCCTCACAGTATCTCGTGTAAATTGATATCTGTTAGCACATTTTCTACATGGACAACTAATATAGTCACTTCCAAATCCTCTCGTTAAGTCAATAAACTGCATAATGCCATTGAAATATTCTCTAGACGTTCGATTTGGAAGATCAATCCAACTCTTATCCATAATTATATCTGTATAACAAACATTTACACAATACTTATTACATTTAGATTTTTCAAATCAACTATATTTAAAATAAATATTAATCATTTGTTTATGAACCATTGATAAAATAATAATGTAACTAAAAGCCCATGTTACATGATTGAGCTACAAACCTGAAAGGGAGGGGAGCCGAAGGCGGTGCAGCGAGAGAGAGGAGGCAGCGAAGGGGAGCGGGAGCCAAAGGCGGTGAAACAAGGGAGGGAACGGGTGGTGGCGGTGGCGGGGAGCTGGAGGAGAGGAGGTGGAGAGGGGACGAGGGATGGGCAGCGAGGGGGGGGAGCTGTCTGGGGTTGGGGGGCTGTTTGAGGTGCGGGGGGGCGTCCAGGGTGCGGGGAGCGGTCCGGGGTGCGGGGGGGGGGGGGGGGGGGGGGGGGTTGTCTGGGGTGCCGGAGCTGTCCGGGGTGGGGGGAGGGCTGAGGGGGCGGAGGCCGGAGGGCGTATGGCCGAGGGCGTGCAGCGGGGGAGGCCGGGCGGTGGGGGGGGGGGGAGGGTGCATCAGGGGGCAGTGACAGGGGGGGCGGGCAGCGGGGGAGGCCGGGAGGCAGGGGGGAGGGCGGCGTCGGGGGGGGGCGGCGACGGGGGGGGGGGGGAGCAGGGTTCGATTGAGATGGGGGCGAGCGGGGGGCGCAAAAAGCCTCGAATTTTTTTTAGCAAGGCCAGCGACCTCCATTGGCGGTCGCTATTAGATATCTATAGCGACCGCCAATGGCGGTCGCCCGATTATGGGGGGCTTCAATGCCCCCTTTTCTAGTAGTGTATCCCACTTACTAATAACCTTGATCGTCTATCTAATTGGAAAGGTTACAAAATATACCACTTTTATCATATTGACTCACAGTATTAAGAGCCTTATCTCAATATCCTAAGTCAACATCACTGGAAATTTTAACCACATGAGGATCTTTGACTAATAAAAACTTCAACTACTAGAAAAAATCCATACCTTAGACCCACATATATCGCTCCCAACATAAGGATTAAAATACCTATGAATAGCAGCAATGGTGCTTTCATCTACCATAAATTCATGATATTATACCATATTTTCAAAATGAAAACATGAAAAAAAAAACCAACTACCAGTTTCAATTAATTAGGGAAACATTAATAGGTTATTTATGAAAATATTGAATAACTTATTATTAAAATTTTATATAACCAAAACCTATTTCCAAAAAAAATATTCTCAATACTTTTCTTTCCAGAAAACCATTTTTTAGAACAAATTCCTTTTTTCAAAACAATTTCAGACCCATAAGAATTCATGTATATGTTAATTATACCTAAGTACTTGGTATAATGAATAAAATCATACACTATATACACCATGGGATATAAGTAAAATAGTAAATAAAAATAAAAAAATAGAAAATCATACTTAAATAAAAATCTCAACTATAACAGTGAGAAAAATTAATAAAAATTGGAAACCCATGAAACATGGGCTTCCACTATAAAGGTGTTTCTGATGCACAAGGTTGATATACATCCCAATTTCTAACCAAACCAATATATAACTACCATGTTCCAAATATAAATATAACTAAAAAAATACTCTAATAACATTTTATAATTTATTATCTTGGTCTACCCAAACATCGACCAATCTGATGATGCCATAAAACCCCAAACATGCCTCCCTACATTCCAAAGGTTACCAACTACTAGAAAAAGTTTGTAACCAGTATTTAGGAGACTATAAAA
This sequence comes from Viscum album, assembly GCA_963277665.1. Classification (NCBI taxonomy): domain Eukaryota; kingdom Viridiplantae; phylum Streptophyta; class Magnoliopsida; order Santalales; family Viscaceae; genus Viscum; species Viscum album. The sequence continues at coordinate 1,785,184,364 of OY728157.1, forward strand.
TCAGTATCACAATATTAAATAATGAATAATAATAGAAATTTCAGATTATCCATAGGGATTTACAATGTTGTGACTTTATTTTAATACATTTTTTCCATATATTTATCTGAGAATCTTAGTGAATATTTTATTGGATCATTATTTAATTGGAAATATTTTCATTTCTGATCATTTTGGAGTTAAAAATATTATTCCTTGAATATTTTAATGATATTTTTTGTTCTATTATTTAATTGATAAATAAATTTTTGGTTTATTTTTCTTATATTTTTTATGATTTAATATTTTAGAAGATTTTTGAAAACTTTTTGGTTGAAATATATTTTACATAAATTTATTTAAAATTTTGGGTTATGGTAGTAATTGGTTTTAATGATACAGGTTTTTATTTATAATTATTATAATTAGAACTCATTTTTATCACCTCTTTGAAATTTTAAAAATTCATTGTTTATTATTTTGAATGATATTTTTCACTTTTTAAAAATATGTTTACTTTTTTTTAAAGAACTCAACCCCATATTAAGTTTGAAACCCATTATCATAAAGTGAGTCCAAAAACCATAGGTATCATTTCCATCAACCTTACAAAACTAGATCAACCCAAGATTTGTTGAATGAATAATATTGAGGTTGAGTAATTTTCAAGGAGCTTGACCCAAGCTTCATCAAGGCTGAAGAAAACTCAAAGGGAATTCAGGCATGGTCAAAGAGAATCCATTCACTTAATATATTGAAAGTGGGTTCCCTAAACCACAATTATATATGTAATTTTATTACCATTACATATATAAAGTTCAATATATACTTTTGTTTATATTTTTATAAGAGTGTATATACTTATGTTTCCACTATATTTATGGTATAATCCTTAAATTACAAATCATATCAAAGGGTTATAACAGTTCCAAGGTTATAATAAGAACCTATAGATACCCTTACAATAATCTTATTGAAATATCATATGGTCCAGATACATAATATTGATAGGCCATAAGTGATGTGTGGCCATCAGTTGTTGGGGGCTCACTATCATTGAGACATATTCTCATGAATTTTCCACATAGTAATCTAGAGTAGATGAGATCTTGAGGACAAACCTTCTAGTAGAAACACCACATGATTTGGGTTTCATTGGTAGTTCATATCTATGAACATGTGTACTGATATATTGACTTGAGAAAATTATTAATTTGTACCTTTTGATCATGTACTTTGATGAAATTCAAAAACCACGATATTGAAGTTATTGAGAATTATCTTATGTTGGGTGTGTCATTGGTGGTATGAAACTTGTTGAATGATCAAGATATAATTGGTTGCTTCCGAGTTAAGGAAGTGATATCTTTGGACTAGTTGATTAGGATGATAGTACCTTCATAAATATATTTTCATGGTAGTTGATTATAAGTCTATCTATTTAGATCTATAAATAATAAAGAAATAATGGATGATAAACCAAGTTAAGAATCCTTCATTCTGTGATATTTTGAGACAAAGGCATTATATTACATAGTGTATGTTCATAGGATGGTTTTATTCACTATGAATATTACTTATCTCTTTAGGGGCCCTAATGGGTTTCTAAACATTTCCCTTGGTCTATGAATAGAATTTGTTTCTATTGAATTAAGGTCCTAAAGGGTCACACACAAATGCATATTCAAGAGTTATCCCTATTCCGGTGAATATGTTTATAGGATAGGGTGGTCCCCACCATGGGGTTTGAGAGTTTTCCATGTATTATCGATCACTAATGTGGAAATAAATTCATTATTATTCAAGTAAAAAATAATTGAGTTGAATTTATTTATTAAAATTCTTCACAAGGTATTAAGTGAATAAGTGGAAAAATATTATACGAACAAATATTATTTTGTTATTCAAGGTTTGTTTAATGTTAGTAGGAATTAAGATCCAATTTAATGAATTGAGTTTATCTTGTAATATAATTATTATATATTACAATTAGTTGATAAAATATAAATGATGATTATGATGCATTTATTTCATCATAACTATGCATTTATTTCTTATTTAGTGCTCACTAAATATACGGGGGTTGGAGAACCCTTTCTGGGTATTTGGGACATCCACTATATAAGATTTCAGGACCTCGTTTCAATTAGATTATTCTTTACAATGGATTAAAATATCTTCTATCCTCTCACATATTAGAGGGAGAAAGGCTCTATTCAAGCAATCATTCCAAGAATGTCTTCGTGGATCTAAAGAACAAGATTGATGTGATCTTTGCGATGTTAAAGGAATCATCAAAGCTCCACGCTAGAACCCAGAATTTTATTAATTGAGTACTAGTGGATTCTTGAGATGTGTGTAGATGATCTGGAGGGGTTCTACTGTGGATATTTCAAGAAACACAGATGACGTGTATTCTATCGTGTGTGCTTTGATTCCAATGAGGTAACTGTTATGTTTTAATTTTTGTTCTTTGAAAATTAATATGAGATCCTTAGAAAATATCAGGACACATATCACTAGAGACGATGATGTTTTATCACTCTTATAATGATAATTATAAAATATCTATCCCACTGAAATCTTATATGTTTATTGATACCAAAAAATGGTATCAGAGAGATCACATGAATTTTATGATCTAATTAAATTTAAATTACCTTATTTTTAAGTAGAGTTTTTTAATTCGGTCATAACAGTTCCAACATCACATCAATCTGATGTCATATGGATAATTTATGACCATCTGAAAATATTTTTATGGATCATTTTTTGTTCTTTTTACAAATGTTAAAAATTGAATAATGTGTTTGTTTTTGTTATTTTTTCAGAAAACTCCGATAACCCTTTTTTTTCTAGAATTTGACCACCAGAACGTTTATGGCCATTGGTGTGTTTTCCCACACATTTGTGGAAAAATACAAATAATACAAATGCCTATTCATTAGGCTATGAGAAAATTTGATAAATAAAACTTGTCAGTCGAGTTAACTATTAAAATAAATAATTAATATAAAAAATTAATTGAGAAGTTCACAATTGGGGGAGGTCGCCTGTGTTTTCAAGTGGGTTGGATGGATTCTGTATGAATATATATGATTTTTAAAAAGAACATTTTAAATTTATAAAATAAACATATTGTAGAAGCTCTCCAGCTAGCCTCCTCCAATCCCACCACACACCAGGACTACATCGCCATTGCTTACTCGCACCAACACTGACTCTACCACAACCTCCACCAACATGTGTTAGGAAATATATAGGTAGAAGGATAAGATAAAATGAACCTTGATGTGTGAATTGGATTTACTATCCAAAAGGGATTGATCCACACTCACATTGATGGTGTAGGGTTTTTGGTGGAAGTATCCCTCAAAGATTTCGCCAACGATTGGGGAATATCAGACACCAATTTATGATGCCCCCACAACACCGATATTAGGTGAATTCTATAGATAATCATGGATTGGAAAATGTGCTAACACATAAGCATTCTCAACACCACTTATTTACCAACCCGAAGTAGTGAAAGTTACACTGGTTTAATTTAACCATTTTAGAAGAGGGGAACCCATTCAAATTTCAAATAATTTAATTGGAATGATTATGACTAACCAAGTCATTGGTCGTTATTTTAATAGAATAATTTATTTTATTTTATTGTTAAATAAATATATATATATATATTTACTAAATATATATTTTTTAAAACACTTTAATATTATTTTGAAAAATATATATTTTATTGATAAACAAAATCCAAAAGCTCCTTTTACTAGATATGATCTATGTGACTCTAGACACATTTTCCAATGTGGTATTTCCCCCTTTTTAAAATCCACCACATAAATTGATGTGAAGGGTCTTTTGTCAAATCAAAAAACTGCAACCTTTTAATAAATATTTTTTGAATAAAAATATAACAATCCATCTCTTTTATTTATAAAAATTAATTCTCCAAACCACAAGTGTCTCATTATACATAATAAAGGTATATTTAGATTTAAATCATTACATTGTATCAATATCCCAATGTTTTATCAGATTTATAAGTTTTTGAAACATTAAACTTATTAATAATTAAGAAAAACTAGAGATTTCAAACATATAATGAAACTTTCATCCAACATCTATTTTTTTAGAATTTTTGTGGCCAGGTGCTTATATCCTTTTCATGATTTCTATAAGGATTAAACCCATTAACTCTTCTAAGAAGTGGCACTACTTATTAGTTCACATAGACAAAATTTTATAATATGCTTATGTTATTACAAAAAATAACTCATTTAGTTATAATATTTTGTTAAGAGATTATAACTCAACCTATAATCATAATGAATGATATTAGCACCAAAAAATTGGGGTTATAATTTTCAATATCAAGAGTCATCTTCGTAACTTTTTTTTACCCATTAAACACTTTGATTAGGATCTACCTAAAGGAAGTGTTGGGTTTCTATTACTAAAATTATTTATTATATGGTCTTTAACCCTATCTCGTTATTAGTTACATGAATATTCTCTCTTGATGGAGATTTTATAAATGGATATGCATTGTTTTTACACAATCTCACATAAACAATTGTTATGGTACCATTTTGTAACAATTGTCTCACATAATCGAGTCTCAAAATTATATGTCTAGAATTTCCATTGTACATTCAACTATATGCCCTTGATAATGTAGCTTCATTATCACAGCTAATAGAGATAAGAGGCATTGTACTAGGACACTATCTAATATCTAATAATATATTCATAATCCATTAAGCTTCATTCCCACATGCCGCAAAGGCAGTGAACTCCAACTCCATGGTCGAATATGAAATACATGTTTCTTTCTTGCTTTCCCAAGAAATAACACTACCTCTAAGAGTAAACATCCATATAGAAGTATACTGGTTATAACTAATAATGGTAATCAAACTTTCATTGGTGTATCCATCTAATACAGCTAGATAATCATTGTCGTATAAACAATAATCTTTGTTCTTTCTCTAGTATCCAAAAATTCAAAATATACCTATCCAATTATCCACACTAGGATTACTATTATATATAACCATTTTACATATTGAAAAATAAATAAATATCGTCTCTAGTGTGATGAATCACATAAATTAAGGAACTAATTACACTATCATACTCAACTTTCACTACTTCTTAACACATATTTATAAAAAATTTCACACTAGAATCAAAAATGGTATTTTCATCCTTGAAACCAAGATGATCATATTTAGTTAAAAAAATTATGTAATGAGACTGACTTAAAGAATAACCCAACTATTTTTTCAAACATCAAAAACTAGAATAGTATCAACTATTTAAAGGCCCTTTATTTTAAACAAAGAAGATAAGAAATTATTTGTCTCAAATACACTTATCATAATGGTTCCAAAAATTAACATATTATCCACATATAGACACAAAATAACTCCATATTATTTTGTCCACTTTGAATAAACACATTCATCCGCATTATTATTAGTAAATCCATTATTTAAAATAATAGAATCAAATTTCTCATGCCATTGAACCAGATATTATTTAAGACCATAAAGAGATTTAACTATTTTACATACTTGGTTTGCATTACCCGGTAAAAGAACCCATTCTGGTTATTGGAAGTAAATCTATTCATTTAATTATCTATTTAAAAAAGCAGTTTCCATATCCATTTGATTAAAATAAAAATAATTAATGGATGTTAAAGAAAATAATATCATTATTAAAGTTATTCGAGATATAGGGGAATAAGTATCAAAATAATCAATCCCTTCCTTTGGTCTGAAACCTTTGGCAACCAATATAGCTTCAAAATCTTGATTTTTTCCATTGGAATCATATTTCTTCCTGAAAACACATTTCCTACCAATAGTTTTTTAACCTCATGGTAAATCCATAATGACCCAACTATTATTCCCCATAATGGAATACATTTCATCATTAATTGTTCTTTCTAGAAAGTAACATCTCTAGAAGTCATAGCCAATTTATACGTCTTTGGTCCATCTTATATAGTTAATACCATTGGATAATTATTCATAAAATAATTATTTTGATCTCCTTCAATAAGTAAAATTATGGAATCATGATAAATAAAATATAGATATAGATTTTTGTCCTTTCTAATTCATGTACTATGTTTAGGTTCAACTTGAAAATCATCGTTATTATCTACTATTTTATTTTAACAAGATGGAATACATGAGTTAGGGGTATGAGGAATAACTTCTTCCAAATTATCTTTATTAGTAATATTTTCCAAAAACTCTACCTCCCTTTATTCAATAATTATATTGGATTTAAAATCCATAATTATATATGATTTTTTAATTTCTGCATATCCTAAAAAATACCTTTAATTTATCTAGGACCAATTTTGGTTATTTTAGGATCATGAAATATATATTAAGATCAACCACCCCATCCTTTGAAATAAGAAATATTAGGTAAATTTTATAAGGGTATAAATTATTTTTCCAAGAGGTAATCCTATTATGAATATGACATGTAGTCAATAAAGATTCATCCCATAAATTTAATGGTAACTTATATTTATTAAGCATGAAATTTACCATTTATACTAAAATGTTTGTTTTCTTTCCAAATAATCCATATTGATGAGGTGTGTAAGGAGAAGTTCTTTGGTGAATTATACCATTTTCTTTGCAAAACTCACTAAAATCATTCAGAAAGTACTCATCGCCTCTATATGAGCATAAAACATTAATATTTTTGTTTAATTGGTTTTCAAATTATTCTTTATACTTCATAAACATAGTAAAGGCTTCATCCTCTATTTTAAGAAGATAAACATGTAAATATATACTATATTAATTAACAAAAGTAATAAAGTATCTTTTTCATCCATGAGTTAACAATCCATTTAATTCACAAATATCATAATGCAAAAAATCTAATATATCAGTATTTCATTCAATAGTATGAAAAGGCTTCTTAACTATTTTAGATTATACTCATGTTTCACATTTATCAAAATCATTTCCAACTTTAATCATGTTTAACTTCTTTATTACTTTTAATGAATTATAGTTAACATGTGTTAAACGATCATGCCACTAATTAGATTATTCAATCAAGTAAGTAAAAGATTCAATCATATTAATAATAGAAAATTGATACATGCAATCATTAGAGTACCCCTTCCACATAAAAAGACCTCCCCTTGACAAGATAAACTTTTTAGATTCAAATGAAACCCAAAATTCCTTCTTACATGGAAGATTGAAAGAAACAAATTTCTTTCAAATTTTGGGGACATAAAACACATTTAAAAATGTCAAATTCTTCCCATAAGTAAATTATATATCCACACTATCTTGTCCACTAACATTGATGTATTCAGTGTCTCCAAGCTATATTTTCTTTGTGATAGTAAAATCATCAAATGTTTTGAACATCAAATGATCCTTGCACACATGCACCATTACTCCAGAATGTAGACACCATCCCATCTTCATCGAAGTCATATTGACTTCAGATATCATTGAAACAACATTTTATTTTGTCAACATATTTTCAATGGGTTTGTCAACTTTCTTTCGATAGAGACATTACCTTGAAAAATGCCCTGGTGTTCCACAAACAAATAATACTCCTTTCTTCTTGGAAGGATTTCCTTTTTACTTGTATTATTGAATTTTCTTCTTAACATGGAAGGAGGAGTTTGGTTGTGTCTTTCCCTAAAATATATTAACCTTGGTATCAACTTGTGAAGCCATACCCATGTCTCTCAATATGGATTCATCTTAAATATGAAGAATCTTTTGAAATTGCTCCAAGGAAATATCATCACTCTTTTTTATGAGTGATTTAATAAACTCTTTCCAAATATGTGGAAATTTAGTAATCATTTCACCTGCTGAAGTTTTTTTTGGTATATTAATTTTAATGGAATAAAGTTTATTTGAAAAAACATGAAACTCATGAAATTTCTCCAAAATTGGATTATTATCAATACTCTTATAGTTTATATACTTTTCAATAAGAAAATTATTGGTACCTTCTTCTTCCACTTTGTATTTGAATTTGAGTGCATCCCAAATCCCTTGAGAAGTATTCATTTGGTTGAAATAGTCATTAAGATGGTTTGATAATGTGTAGATAATATTACATCAACACAAAACTTCATTATCATCTCGTTTATTCTTCATTTTTTGAATCATATTGACTTGAATCATGTCAACTGGTATGCTGTCAGAAATTGAAGCGGGATCCTCGAGAATTGGAGGAAGATTCAGTTCCAGAATGTAAGAAATCTTCATTACTGTAAGAAGAAACATCATCTTGTCTTACCATCAGGAGAAGTTTTTTCCATAGAAATGGACATGTTTGACCATGTCTTGGTTCATGACATTAAGAGATTTAGAATCCATCTTCTAGGTTCTATCTTTGGTATCAAACCCTTTTGATTGGTAAAAAATATATTGGTAGAAGGAGAAGATAAAATGAATGTTGATGCATGAATTGGATTCACTGTCAAAAAGGGTTTGATCCACCCCCATGTTGATGGTGTAGTGTTCTCAGTAGAAGTATCCCTTGAGAATTTCACCAAGGTTTGGGGAATATCGGACACCAATTTTCTATACCCACACTACATCAATGTTGGGAGAAGTTTGGATAAAATCTTGGACTGAAAAATGCATTAACACATAAGAGATCTCGGCACCACTTATTTATAATCCCAAAGAAGTGGAAGTTAAACTGGTTCAATCTTACCATTTTGGAATAGGGGCACCCGTTCAGATTTTGAATGAACGAATTACAATAGTTATGACTAATCGAGTAATTATTCATTCTTTTAATATAATATTTTATTTTGTTTTGTTTTGTTTTGTTTATATATATATATATAACATTTTATTAAATATATATTTTTTAAATCACTTTAATATAATTTTGAAAAATATATCTTTTATTGATAAACCAGATCCCAAAGCTCCTTTTATAAGAGATTATATATGGGAATCAAGCCACATTTTCCAATGTGGGATTTCCACCCCCTTTTTTAAAATCCACAGAATCAATCCTTGTGAAGGGTGTTTTGACCATTCAAAACGATCCAAACATTAAATAAATATTTTTTTGAAAAAAAATATAACAGTAGGTACCCTCACAATCATGGTCTCCTCCCTAGCATCACAGCTCATCGGCCACACCAACCTTTGACCATTATGGCTTCCTCTAGATGACATGTATCGTGGCTGACTACCTGTCTCACTACTATTGTGATAGTGGACCTACCCTATCACACATGTTGGCCTTCTAAGCAGTCTCCAATTGTAACAACCTCTTTCTCCACCACTGACTCCAACTTTGAACAGCACGCATGAAATCCCAGTCGTGGTCCCTTCTATCTGATTGGATCCCCACCAACTTCCAATGGGTTTATCCAGGCTGAAAGAGGTCATAATGGGTATTCCTAACCCATAATAGCCCATGAGGTCTACAAGTCCAGAGTGAGTCTTCATGGGGTCAGATCAACCTGCAATGGAACAACACATCATTATGGGCCTAATAAAATTTTAATATGATCAAAAAATAATTTAATTAATTTTTTGTTAAAAAAATAACATTTTTAATATTCTAAAAAATTGTAATTTATTTTTTGAATTAATTAATTTATAGATGAATTAGATTTTTTGAATAAAAATTAAATTAATATCGAGACTGGATTATACAAAATTATTTTAATTTAACAAATTCATTTAATTTATATAAATATCATCATACTTAAATTTACTACATTTAATTTTATCACAATTTTATTTTACATACCCACTACATCAAATTTACTATTTAATGGCATGTTTTTTAGTTGTGGGTCTTTAAACATCCATTATTTCATAAAAAAATTCTTAAAAAATCACTAATCATTGACCCACCAACCTTCTCCCCTGAGCATCCCACCCCGAACTTGAACCCAAGCCCTCAACCCCATCCCCAGAGACCTCACATTCATCCCCCTTCCCCTCACCACCCCACTACTTCCTGATCCCCTTATAACTACCTCGTTCTCCTTCAATGTGAGTCTCCCCTCCCTCAAGCCCTCACCACCACATGTTCCACCTCACCACCCCTATGCTACCCGATCACCCTTGTTTACACCCCATTATCCCTTCCCATAACCCCCTACCCTCCCTCAATTTCTCTCCTCCCTTCCCCCCATCCCCTGATCCCTCGAAGCTGCCCCATTCCCCATCACTACCAACCCCCAATCCCCAACCACCTTTTGGCTACCAAATCCCCCATGTTGTAGCCCCACTCCCACTTTCCGCCACCCTGATCCTCATTAATTCTACCCTAAAACCCGTTGTCTTCACCTCATCCCCCCTCTCCACCCTTCCAGTCCCTTCCCCCCTTACCACCGCTCTAGACCAATCACTCACAACTTCTCTTTATTCCCATGCCATAACTACTACACAAGCCCTCTCTGATCTCTTATTGCTCCTCCATGAGAGGTTATTCCTTGAGCCCATGAGCCCTCAAATTTCCCTCCCCAGGCCCTCTCCACCTCTCCTCAAGACCACACTATTACTCCCCTTTTCATTTTACCCATTTATTCTTAGCCACTGGGCCCTTTAAATTGAGCCATCTCTTCCAAGACACTGATCCCATACCACTGCTTCTAATCCCTCATCCTCAACCTTATGTTCTCTCATGCTTCCATTTCCCCCTCTGTATCATTTATCCCCTGCAGGCACACCAATTTTTCATCCCTATTTGTAAGTTTATTGATTTAATTGATATTTTTTACATAATACAATAATGTTAATTTTAAATTTTAAATTCATTAAACATACATATATAGAAGCTGTAATTTTTGTGATGGATTATATACATTCTAATTAAATTCTATCAAAAATAATGTTTTTCAAAAATTTAATCAAATTAAAAATCATAAAGAATCTTTTATATTATAGATTTGGAATAAATTAGTAATTGTTTTTTATATGAAATAATATTCCTGTTGTATTTTAATTTTCTTTAATTAATTATAGAAACTTTTTTATATATGGATAAAATATAGATAACATTACCGAGGAACACAGCTCAGCATACTAATGGTTTGGAAGAGTTTTTAGATTTTTCAATTTTCAATCGATCTTTTGATGTGACAATAAGATTCCCATTTCTTAAATTTAAATTTACAAGATGGTTGAGGAGACATGATGTTTATGAAAACTTGATATTGAATCAATTCCCTATTCAATACTTGTTCTAGATTTGGCATTGAGACTTGAATGCTATATATAGTTTTTTCCACTAATTTTAGTCAATAGAATGAGCTCTAAACTAAATCGATGACGGAATATGAAATGAAAAACATTATAAGAAATGATTTTGATATTTCAATGTAAAAATATCAACATAAAAATTTATTAGAATTACTAGTTGATGGTCCTACAAATATTTATTGGAAAAATGATGTTTTGGGACTATAGGAAAACCATATCAAGATCATAATATATATCTGAATCCTCCTCTTGATTTTGTGGAGACTGATGTAAAAGAGAACATCAATGAGAATAAAAATTATTTTTCATGATTTTTTTGATGATGTAAATCAAGATATGTGTTTTGGATATCGGAAATATCCAATGCATTATTTTCTACAGAAGTTGTTCCATATCATATGTCTATGCATAATTACAAATAAAGTAATGTCCATGTTATTGGAATTATTTCATGATTAATTTCATGAAACAAATATCCTTGAGTCTTTTTATGATATTATTTTTTACCAATATTGGTTTGAATTATATATAAATACATTCTTATCCCAATGATTGTATGATTTATTGGTGAGAGGATTCAAGAAAACAAGATTTCAAAAAAATCATCTTCTAGATGAAAGTAAATGAGTAATGTTCAAAGTATAAACCATAATAGTAAAATGATTAATAGTAAAAATAATATACCTTGAATGTTTATGTGTTATACCCCTTTAAATCCTTGATTTCAAAGATTATTAATATCATCGAAGACCGCGGACCACATGAGTGGAATTTTATAGATAATAAAAATGATGGGATAATGTGACATCCAAGAGATTAAAAATCACAAAGACATCTAATACATTACTTATATATTTCTCATATATTCCTAAAAATATGTGATTCGTATTTTCTACCAATGATTTCAACACATTTGGGTCTTTGAGTACCAGTTATAGAATTTGGCCAGTTATTTTGATCCCTTAAAATCAACTTCTATAGATGTGTATGAAAAAAATATATTTTATCATTTAGATGATTATTACATAAAAGTAAATTACTCAAAATGATATTTATGTATACTTACAGCATCTAACTTAAGATTTTTAAGAGTTGTGGAGAAACTGTGTTGAGACATATGATGAATCTTCTAGAAAAATGTTCAAAATGAATGATGCTCTAATGTGGACCATTACTGACTTCCCTAGACTTGGGATATTATATGGTTAGAAAAATTATATGGGTTTAGATTTAATTATTTGTAACTATGATTTTTATCTTGAAAAACAACATTATAGTAAAAATGGTACTTCCTGTGTCATCCCAGATTTCTCGATGAATCTCATAGATTTTGGCTAAACAAATCAAAATTCAATGGGTCTGTTGATCATAAACCACCTCTAAATTTTTTGATAGGTTATGAAATATTAGAAAAACTTGTAAATTTTGAAATAGAATTTGTTAATGTTAATAATTTGAATGATATTGGGAATCGAGTTCAGAGTTCATCATCAATTAAAATCAGAACACAACAATGGAAGAAAAAAAATTTATTCTTCAAATGTCCATATTGGGAAGTTAATTTGTTTCATTATAATATTTATTTTATGTATATTGACAATTAAATTTGTTACAATTTTATCTTAACATTACATAATGGGCATGGAAAATTGAAGTACCATCTAAATTCCCAGAAATACTTACAAACAATGAATATAAAGTGTAATATATGGCTAGATGATAATGGAAAGTATGCTCTAGTAATTTTTTTCATTTAAAATAGGTATAAATATACATTCTTTAAAATTTTTAAACATTTGAAAGTAGATGATGGGTATTGAAGTAACATATCATGGTCTGTTGATATAAATCATCGTAGGATGCATAGAATGAAAATTCATGATTCACATGTTCTTTTACAATAGTTACTACCATTAGCATTGTGTACATTATTACCTAAAAAGGTTATTGTAGTTGTACTCCAATTTTTACAATTCATCAAAAAACAATGTGAGAAAACTCCACAACCAAATGATCTTGAAAACCTTCAAGAACGGATTATAATGACACTTTGTCCAATGGATATGATCTTTCCTTCAATATTTTTTATTGTCATGATGAACATAACTATTCATTTTATAGAGGAAACTGAATTAAGAGTTACCATACATTATCAATGGATGTATCCAATTGAGATGTGTTTTATTTATATGTTTTACATCTTAAGTAGATAATTCTTTGAACATAATTAAATAAAAAATTATTATTGTTTTATTTTTTTTCACAGATACCATGGTCATTTGAAATCATATGTTAAAAATATTGCTCAGTTGGAAGGTTATATTTCTAAAGGCTATCTAGAATAGGGTTGTCTTACTTTTTGTTCTAGATACATGAATGATATTGAGACAATATTCAATCGAGTTATATGTGTTAAAAACATGTCAATTAAATATCAACTATAAAGGAAATAAAAAATCATTCATACTATTGGCCAATCATTTGGGAGGGTCTTAGATAGCTCATTGATCAAATTGAATTATTACAGGCACATAAATATGTGCTACTAAATAGTGAAATTGAAGATCAATTTATTAAATAATATGAGATACAAACAATAAGATAAAAGTAAATTCTAAAATGAAATGAGAATGATATAACAAAGGTTGTTAGTAAGGATCTTGTAGAATGGTTTGAACATTTTGTTAGTTAATAAATATTATAATCAATATGAATATTATGTTGACACATATGTTTTTTAAATATAATAATATATATTATTTTTTTTAGATCATAAATACCGATACTCAGGCTGAGTAGTCAGATGCTTTAATGTTTCTGGATCAAGGTCCTCTAAAGCGAGATAGAAATTTTGACGCTTACAATGTGAATGATAGCTAATTTTATAAAGTCAACTGGGAAGAGGGTTTAAAAACATTGAATAGTTCTTTATTAACATAATATGAACTAGGATAATATAGAATGTTGAATGATACTATCAAATTAAATTATCACGGTCATTTTTTAAATAATTTATTCAAATGAAAGAGGATCTATATTTCAAGGAGTATTAAAAGTTACTTCTTCCGATTTACTTTCGTGAACTTCTCTCACTTGATGGATTTTCATAACCTTGAATTACATGATATGTATATCTTCTCATCACAAGAGAAAATGGAATATTATTTAGAAGATTTCATGGATGAAGTGAGAAGTGTAATTGTTCACATAAAATAAATAGACTTATATGATATGGGTGATAAAGTGAATGATTTAACCTCGGACATTGAATCTCATCAACAGTAAGAAACTGACTTATTTATCCATCTTGATATTGAAAATATTATTTTTTTTAATGGTGGATGAAGTATCTTAAGTAATGATGGAGTATGATAATGATATGATTGATGGAAAAAAAGATTCTAATGTGCAGTTATCCATTAAATTATCAAACACCTATGTAATATGTTATTCATTTCTAGTACAGTGGATAGGTTGTCATGTTTAAATTGATTTTTATAAATGAGTTTTTTAATTTTGAAAAATTAAATGCTATATTTTTTTGTATGTTAAGTCATTCATTATTATACCTATGTATATTATGTTTTCAATACAATGCATCTGCTATTATTTCTAAATTTTTTCTGCATAAAATTTCAAAAATATATGTTTTAAAGTTATTTTTACATATTTAAATGAATAGAATGAAAAGAAAGAAGCAATTCACTAATATTATTCAACTTCAAGTTGATGTTCCCTCAACCACAAAGACAGACGATGATCCATCAGGCTCCATCCCTATATAATGTATGACACCCTTGGTCTCCCCCCCCCCATTAGTTGTTGGTACACCCTCCTTCTCTATCTCATCGGCTTATGCAAAATCATCTCCCAATTCAGAAGGTTCATCGTAAGATGACTCTACAGCAAGGGAATATGTGGTCACTCCTATTTCATCACAAAGATGTTAGAGGGTGAAAGTTATAGGTATAAATTTTAATGTGAATACAGTAATTGAAATTTTTTTATATTAATAGTTGTTTCTTCATAAAATATGAAAAAATGGTATTATTAAAACAAATATTTACAGTTCAGATGTATTGAATATCAATGGATTGAAGATAGTTATCCAATTTTATTGTTATGGGGTCCATACATATGATGTTGTAGGATTATCTGGCCATATTATAGATTAGTTGGTGGCTGAGCGAGTTACCCTTCTGATTACATATTCTAATTATAGGCATATGCCTCAATCTTGGAAGAATAAAGTATTTTATTTCTATATAAATTTCTTTTTTATACATTACTGCTAAATTGAATGAAATTATTTAATTAAATTCTAATATTTTAAAAATTAATCTTTTGTATTGATGTTATTCCACTTTACTATTTCTGATCTTATCACACGAAAGTGGGTGTTGAAAATTTTGGGTAAGAAGTGGAATGATTTTAAATGGAGATTATGGAATGAATTAAATGATACATCATTGACCACTCCACAGTAGTATGATAAGGTACCATAAGGGGTGTATAGAGAGTATTGGATGATTTTGATTGATATCCATCACCATAAAAATAAAATGGTATTGAAAAATATAATATTATATTAATCTCATTTTAATTATATACATTCATATGAAAGGTATATTACATTGAATTAATTACTATTAAATTTTATGTTATTTATTTTAGGATTTTTAATGAAAAAAATCATCAATTCAGTCTAAGAAAATCATGTTCAACATTATTGGTTCAAATAGTTTTCCAAGAAACAAATCGACTATGGTAATATTTTCATTAGTTTAAATATTTGTAAGTGAAGATTATTTATTTAGTGCACCAAGTCTCCCAAATTAATATTTGGTTGGATGTTCATATGAAATCTGATGGCAGTTATATGAATGATCCTTCCAAATAAGTTAAGGTATGAATTCTTTTTTATTATAATAAATTATTTTCAGTTATCACATTATTAATTTTTATTTCTTTAATATGATTGATATTTGATTTATAGGTAAAAATAAAAGAACTTTGGGATTAAAATCTTATTAAATCCTTCTTCATCTCTAAGATGATCCAGTTGGTCAATTCCTTGGACAGGAGCTTCCTGGTCATGTGCACAGGATGGGTCTACAACCACTACCATCTAAGGTCTTTGGAAGGTCACTGGGGATTGCAGTTAAGTATACTGATGGTTGTGGTTACTCCCTACGTCAAGATTCTTAGAGGCATCTTACTGCAATTCAAAGCAAAATTCTGTAATAGGGGAGCACAATTCAGCAACAAGGCACTCATAAGAAATATGCAGGATGTGAAGGTCGTTCCTCTATAGAAAACATTAGTTGAATTATATTAGAATATGAATGGATATGTCCTTAGTGATATTGTTTTAATGGATGGTTTCTGTGAGAAAGTAAATCACAAAACTTCATAATCATTTAGTACAAAAAAATTATTATTTTATGTTTAAATTTAAATATATAACAATATTTAATTTTTATATAAATTATCATACATGTGTCGATAAAAGGGAATGGAGATGGAGACAGACACTGTATTGATTTTAGTTTATCAGGTAGAGATGAGGGTTTAATTTTTATTTGGTTATGGTTTTGTTTAACTAAACTCATGATAGAATAACTAAAATCATCTTTCTTCCTTATAATAAAAATATATTTTCCTTGTTTTTCTTGAGTTTAGGATATGTGTCATTGATCTTTATTTTTATTTTCTATTATGGTAGAATCTGTAATTATATATTTTCATTATCATATTATTTTAGTAACTTGTACAATGATGTTCCTTATTTATTTTAGGTTATGGAAGTAAGTTGAACATTAGTTTTTATAGGCAAACCCTCCTATCATACATATATTTTCATTTCCTGGACTATAAGTGGTAAGGGGATAAGTGATATAAATTCAAAATAGATGTTTTCCTCTAATAAAGGATTTTAATAATCTTTTTTATATAAAATAAACATTTATTTGATTGAGAATACATGTATATAACATAATAATTCCTTAGTTTCATATTATTATATTCTTTATAAATTTTTATACCGCATATTATGTCATATTAATATTATGTGAAATAAAATATATAATATTAGTATGTTTTTTATTTATTATTGTCTATGTTATGTTGATATGAATTTTATATTAACAATACATCCATGTTTAATTGTTTCCATGCTTTACATGGATCATGCTTAACCTATATAATATTTAAAATGATTTTACATAATATATATGATAAATATTTGGATTGGGAATTATTATATCTATTTTCCTTAATGAGTTACCAATAGAATATAATTTTTTAAATGTGTTTTTGAATCATATATTAGTGAAAATTATTATATGAGATCATAGTTTGTTTTGGTTGTATAATTATGTCAATATTGATTATTATAGAACATAGGTAAAGAGTATATTTATGTTATAAATTTTAGGATCTATTTTTTGGGGGGCAGCAGTTTCTGAAGAATTTTTTTTAGTAAGAATATATAGATATGGCTTAAAAACCCTCTATATATGTTAATAGAATTATTTACATAGTTTAAACTATCACTATAAATGTTAACAAAAATTATTGGTTGTTTGAATTGCCATTAAAACTTTAGCAGTATTGAGAAAAAAAACTACTGCTAAAAATAAAATAACCACTACTAAAAAATGTTCTGCATCACTTCCCATAAACAACCACTAAATGAGTGAAACTACCACAGATTTGATGTCAACTCCAAATTTAGATATGGTTTCAAAAAACCATCGTTGAAGAATTTGGAAGTGGTTTAAACAGCCACCCATATAAAAATAAGCACTTTTATTCCACTGTCTTTTTGTTGCGACCGATTTTCCTTGAGCAGTAACCAAATATCTGTATGTTTGGGTTAGTTTTATTTAATTATTTATTATTTTTATTAGATTCTTGTAATATTTAATTATTTTTATAATTATCTTTGTATCATCATTTTTCCCTAAATATGTATAAGGGCATGCATGTCGAATATTATTTTTATGTATTTGTCACCTCTCGATACCCCTCATCTATATGTGGGTATTAATTTACTATTGATGGTGAAGTTTTAAGGCACATATCATGCCAATAAGAGGTGGAATCCTAGATAATAAGTTATAATACTAGGTCGGGGACAAGATGGAATATGAGTCAGTACTCGACTCAGGTATGATACACTTGGGTCACGGTTGATCCATTAAGTTTAAATGGATCAAATAATGTATGAAGTTTAAGAATAGTTAGCTAATTTATTTACTTTATGAATTCTTTATTATTTTTTTATTTTCATGTTCAATGTAAGAACACATAAAAAAATCAATAGACAAAAATTAAAAAAAATACTATGATTTTTTTAAATTCATGTTTAGCTGTGAGTGCAACAACATTTTATGAACATATTTAATAGAAATAGATTTCATTTGATAAGAAATATTATAAAAACCCCTCAAATAAATATTAACTCATAAACCCCTTCCAATATTTACATTTGAATAATACCATATATATAGGGTGCTCGTCAGCCATAGTTGAGGGTGCCTTTTACTACTAGGGAGTTCTTATGTAAAAAATGAGTTGACTTAACTAAATTTGGTAGAAAATAAGTATTAATATATATATTAATTTCACTTTAGAGTCAAATAATTAAGGGAATAAAGGTTATGATTCTAATACACTGGTACTTTACTCAACAGATCAATGAACTATGAGATAATGTGGTTGGAAGGCCTGTTGCCTACCTTATAACTCTTTGAGTAGTGGTGTATCCCTAGATTGTAGACTATGAGTATAGGTTTAAAGGATCCTTTCTATTAGGATAATTAAGGGATATAGTATTTTGATTCTATTAATGAGGGATACTACAGTTTGATAAAATAGGGAGGGACATTTAATAATTTAATTAATAAATCAATAATTTATAAAACGGTAATCAAGATAAATTACTAACTTATAAATTTTATTTATTGTATATAAAAATAGAAATCACCAACAATATTATAACATTATCATTGTGATCCATATTGGATAAATAAAATATCTTGATTTCCCATAACTTGAAAGAGTAGCACAGTTGATTGCTCATAGTACTATGCCAAGAGAATAAGATTTATGTGTTAGAGTCCTCACTACCTACTAAGACCCCTCAAGGATACATAAATGATAATAAATAATAGTATAATAACATGCATATAGTGTACTCGATGTACAATATATCATGTTTTCATTAATATCTAGGAAACTGTTGAAAATGCACGAGGTAAAATATGCCTACAATATGCTTACTCATCTCCAATAGTTATATCAAGAGAGAGTTAGGAAAGAAAGTTATGAGATATCAATTGTAGTGTATAGGTGAAGGATAGAAGAAGTGAATCAAGAAGTACCTCATATACTCAAGATGATCAGGTACATTGAGAGACTTGAAACCCTTGGGTTCAAGATGAACTAAGAACTAGTGATTAATCTCATTCATTCCTCTTTACCACTAAGATTTTAAACATTAATTATTAATTTCAATATGAATAACATGAAAAAGTCACTCCCAAAATTTTTTACTTTAGTTATCCAAGATAATAATGATATGAAGAATACCAATTCATCATTCCTTATAGTGAATAAGAGGATGAAGTGCAATGATAAGGGGTCAAAGGCTATATCTAAGGTAAAGACATGGATGCACCGTCCTTCCAAAATTCCAAAGATACTAAGACAGGGGATTTAATATGAGACTTTATGATTTTCAAGTAGACATAAATTACACTTGAAGAATAAATGTAGAGTTACTTAAAATAATAAAGGTGATGATTCTTCTTCCTGAATTTTTTTCATTGAATGAAATCTCTCTTTTTATACAGATTGGGTATTGGATAAAGCATATGGATCACATATTTTTATTCAAATATAGGGATCAATTAGATTCTATAATTTTTAGAAAGGTGGGTGGATCTATGATCCATTAATGGTGTGATACAAGAAGCATTGTAGTGGTAGATTATCACCTAGCTTTCCCTAGTGGTTTAGTTCTTGTATTAAATAATTGTTATTATGTAACTTAAATTACAATAAACATAATGTCAATGTAAATTTTAAACACCATGGTATTTTATTTCATGTTTGTTTATAAATTTTGTCTCCTCTATAAGTATAATAGGTGTTATGGTATCGTGATTCTTCATAATGGTTTATATATACATGAACTTGAAAACCCTGTAATGTCAATCAATGAAAAAAAATTAACATGATTCATATAGAACCCATCTATAGAACATCATGCTTGGTCATGTAAATGATAATAGTCTATAAAAATTAAATAGAGTAGAGATTTTAGGCTCAAAAGAGTTAAAACCCATGGATATATTTCATGCTTGTTTAAAAGGGGAAATTACCAATGCACCCTTTTCTCGGAAATGAGTAAGATCCACTGAATTACTGGAATTAATTCATACTAATGTATGTGGTTCATTTATAGTAGATTAATGTGGTTGTTTTTCATACATCATTAATTTTATCGATGACTATAGTTGGTATTAATTTATCTACTTAATGTGGTATAAGTGATATTCCTTTCAGATGTTTAAGGAATACTAAAATGAAGTAAAAAACTATATTAGTAAGAATATTAAGGAACTCCGCTCAAATCTAGGAAAAGAGTGTCTTAGCCAATATTTCATTAATTAGTTAAAGGGGTGTGGGATAGTATCCCAACTCACTCCTCCTTATACACCTTAATGGAATGGTGTTAGTGAAAGGAGGAATCAGAACCTGTTAGATACGGTCAGTTCAATAATTTGTCATAAAACTCTTCTATTTTACATTTTTGGATACACCTTGTAGAAACAATCATATACCATTAATTGAGTATAAATTAAATCTACATATGGGATCATATATGAGTTATGGTATGTAATGAAACCCAATACATCACACATAGGTGTATAGGGATGCAAGTATTTTGTCAATACTATACCTAGTGACAAATTAGTATCCCGAAGCATGAAGTGAATCTTTATAGGTTATCCTAAAGAGACTAAAGGATATTACCTATATAAACCTTTATATAATAAATTTATTGTGGAAATAAATTCCATATTTCAGGAAATGGAAAAATTTTCCAATAGATATATTGGGATCAAGATTGAATTCAATGAAGTTTATGCTCTAGATGTGCAAGAGTTGGTACAAGAACCATTTCCAAAAGAGATAGTGGGAGATGAAAATATTTTTATTATGAAAGTATTGTGTAGGTATACTCAAGATTTTAGAGAACCAAATCATTATGATTTTACTATAACAAAGAAATGTGACATGCTACTCTTAGAGAATGGTGAATCTTTGACCTACAAGGATACATATAAATGGAATGATACAATAATTTTTTAGATGGATTTCATGTACCAAATTCTATTTTGGATTTTGGAAGACCCTCCAGAAGATGTAAAACCTATAGGGTGAAAATGGGTATTCAAGAAAATTTTTTTACATGGATGGAAAATTCAATACCTATAAATCATGATGGTAGAGAAGGGTTTTAGGAAATGAAAATTCATAGACTACAACAAAACATTATCACCAATAGTTATGATTAAATCCATCAGAATATTACTTAAATTAGAAACCTTCCTTGATTATGAGATTTCAAAATTGGTTTTCAAAACTTATTTTCTAGATGGGATGTGGGTTGAAGTCGTCTATATGAATCATCCTAAAGGGTTTGTTAAGTAAATGAGTTCCAATAAAGTGTACAAGATGTAGAAAACCATTTATGGGTTGAATCAGGAATCACGATCATGGAATGTTCATTTTGATGAGTCCATAATAGAATTTGTTTTTTTCAATAATGAAATATGGAAATGTTTTTATAATAATATTAATAGGAATTCCAATGTTTTACAAGTATTATATATTGATACCATATTAATTATGCGTAACATTGTGCAATTTTTAGAGTCACTTAAGACATTGTTAAATAAATGATTCTCTATGAAAGAATTAGGTGAATCATCCTAAAATCTAGGGATCATGATTTAGAACAATATATATTAAAGGATTATTGGGCTAAGTCAAATAATATATGTTGACAAGGTACTTTAAAGGTACAGTATGAAACAATCCAATAGAGGGTTATTTCCAATGTCACATGGTATCAATCTCTCTAAAAAAATGTTTCCACAAACATAGGTGGAGATTGGAAGAGTGAGTAGAATCCCTTATTCCTCTATAGTGGGATCTATCATGTATGTCATGATATGTACTAGGTTTGATGTTGCCTTTTCTTTAAGCATGATGGATATGTATCAATACAATCCAAGAGAGATGTATTGGGTAGCTATAAAAACAATTTGGAAGTACTTGAGGCATATAAATGAAATGTTTCTATTGTATATAGGAGATCAAAAACTAGTTGTGAGAGGATAAATTGATTCTTTTTCACACATATAGATCATGATGATATGAAATCATAGTTAGGCTATGTCTTTTTCCTAAATGGTGGTTCTGTGAGCTATAGAAGCTTATAGAAACCTGTGATCGTCGATTCTACAGTACATTTTTTGTATATAACAGCTTTAGATGAAACTAAGGAGGTCGTCTGGATACACAAAATTGACTTGTACATTGGGGTTCTACCTAGCAGTTAAAACATTGTTCTAGTTTATTATGATAATACTATAGTAGTGGCCCTTGTCAAGGAGTCGAGATCACACTAGAGGACACATCATATAATTAGAAATATTCATCTCCTAAGGGATTTTACTCAGAGAGGTGAAGTCACAATTAAAAGAATTTTCACATAGTATAATATGGAAGAACCCCTAACTAAATATATTTCTCAGAAGAATCGTGATTTTCATGTGAGAGCCAGTGATTTGAGACTTGTTAGAGGTTGGCTCAAGTACAATTGGGAGTTCTGAAAGTCAATTCCCTAGATGCAACTAATGTATTTACTTTGATTACCATTACATGTACATATTTTGATATATATATGTTTTTATATTACTATAATAGTGTGGATAATTATTCATCCACATTAATTATGGAAATTTCCATTGATTACAAGTTGCATCAAAGGGTTTTAACAGTTCCCATGCTTTAATGAAAAACCATAGATACCATGATAGTAATCCTAAAGATATATCCTATAGTCTAGATTCTTTATAGTGACATGAAAAAAAAATGATGTGTGGCCATCAGGTGTTGGATTTTTGTAATCATTGATCCTTTTTCTCATGAAGTTAATACATGGTGAACTCGAGTGGATGAGATCATGAGAATTGACCCACCATTAGGAACACAACATGTTTTAAGTTTCATTCGTAGTTTCTATCTATGAACATGTGTATTGGCCTCCTGCTTTGAGATAATTATCAATGTGTACCATTTCATCATGTTCTCTTATGTAAGGAAAATATAATGACATTGAATTCATTGAGAGGTAGCTGGTGTTGGGTGTGTTATTAGTGGTCTGACATTGGTTGAATGATCAAGATAGAATTTATCACTTTTGACTTGTGGAGGTGATATATCAGGCCTATTTGATCAAAGATGGTAGTACCTTCATATTTATATAGCCATGGTAGTTTAAGATTTTTCTATCTAGTTAATTCAAAAATAATAAAGAAAGAATGGATGATGACACAATTTATGCATCTCATTTTATGAGATATCACGATACAAAGAGATTATATTACATATTGTGTGTTCGTAATATGGTTGTTGTTTCTATGTGTTAACCTACTTGTTTTAATGATCATCAAATCATTATCACTGTGATAATAAAAAAGTCTTATGTTTTCTGTTAGAATTTTATAAGATAGACTGAATAAATTTGGAAAATGATGAGCCACCGCTAGGTAAGATGCACTACCAAGGATGAGTCACCATCAAAAAGTCTCATTGTAACCCTTGAGAACCGTTAAGGAAGTCATACTACAAGAACATAATTTTGAAAAGGTGTGGAAAGGTTTTTCAACAGAATACATTCCATCAGTCTGACATACCACCACCCTAAGTCTCACCACTAGATAAAGACATTGTTCTAGTGTCACACCGCCAGCCCGACATACTGCCAAAAGTGTAAGCATTCCAAGGACACACCGCCAGACTGTAATACATTGTTATACTTAGATACATTCATAAGTTTCACCATTCTACATACTATAAAATCACCACCACAATTTAAATTTATTTTTAATTAAATTTTTCTAACATATATGTTATTGAATTTAATTCCATTAATTATTTTAATTAATGTTCCTTATTTTATGAGAGAGATACATTAAAATATTTGTTAGATGTGAAGTACGAGGATTGAGAGGATCCAAGCTGATTCTTTCTACTGTTATTGATAAAATAGAAACCAGAATCTTCCATGTGTATGGCATATAGACACACTTAGTGATCTGTAAACATGTACTAGAGAAGAAAATTATTTCAATAACTAGTAGATCTTACTTGATACATCCTGTTTACACTCTACTAAGGAAGCTAGAGAACATCATTCATAAAGTGCCTTCTTACCATCAAAAACAAGAGTCTATGACACTCTATTCAAGAAAAATTTTCTGAAACCTGTCTTTATCCTCATATCAAATCATTTTGAAGGAGTTACAAGCTGTATTGCCTAATATACAGAGCAACACAATCTATCTACTATTCTAAGTTTCTCTACTAGTTTAGTTTCTTTTAAATTATGATCAGTGTGTGTTACTCTATTTTATAACATGAAAATTGTATACTTATTTAAACTATAAGATACTTTATATATTCTCATTTACTATTTTTATCTGTTAGTCCCACGATAATTTTGATTGAGGTCTTGTATGACCTGTTGTCTAATTTGTTCTTTGACAGAAACTGTGGAAGAGGCCCATTGTGGTCTGGAAAGTCAGTATACGGTTCTAAAACCCAATCTAGGTTGTGGATAAAAAGTATATTTATATAAAATTCTTAGTAGGAGGTGATTTTCAAGTGGATATAACTAACTCTCATCTTAAGACTAAACCTCTTGTATTCAAATTTAGTTGTGTTCTTTGTTTGTCTTGTTTGTCTTGGTTTTCTATATTTTAAAATAAAATCTATTTTTAACTAAAATAAAACCCACTACTTTGATATTTTTTCTTAATTAGTGTCAATATAATATTTTTATTACATAATTTTATTTCAAATGACAAAATAATATTTGTATTTTTTTACTCAAAACCTATTCAATATTTTCAGAAATCCTATAAAATATTAAAACATTTATCAGACTACTGTTTTAGTAAACCAGGGTATAATATTTAAATTGGATGATTTTACTTAAATCCATTTTAACAAAAACAATTATTGGGTACTTGATTCACCCCCCCCCCCCCCCTCTTAAGATACTAACTCTGACCAACATTTGAAATCAAAGGTTTAGTTTTGGTATCAAAGTTTTAAAAACTTTTTCAACTCTAATTTCAGTTGTGCTTTAAAGATCTTAAATTTCTATTAGTTATAAATTTAGTTTCTTTGAATGGATATTTTTCAAGATGGTTATACTACCAGAAGACCTCCTTTTTTCAATGTTAATAATTAAGCTCAATGAATGATCAAAATGGATATTCTTATAGAGAGTATGGGTTTTGAAATTTGGATTAATATAGAAGATAAAAATGTTTTACCAGATACTATTAGAATGGATTGGGATGATGCTAAAAACATTCCTTATGAAAATAATTTTAATGAAATGAATGTACATTAATGTACTTTAGGATATGAAGAACTTAATAGAATATCTGCATAAAAAACTGTATATTATATTTGGGATACCTTATCAATTTCACATGAGGGAACAACTGATGTTAATGAAATGAGATTAAATACCTATAAAATTATGTATAATTCATTTAATATTAATCCTATAGAATAAATTTATGATATTTATCTCTAGTTTAATGAGATTTTGAACCCCATGAGAATTCTAGGAAATCTAGTTTCTGAAAAATACTAGACTGTGTGACTGTTATGATGCCTTCTAGAAAGATGGAGTGGCACATCTGTTTCAATTAGAAAATCATTTTACATCATAAAACTACATATTGAGGAGATGATTAGGAAAATGATGATGTATGAAGAAGAGAGGAAAGTCAATCGATAGGAATATTATGAGCCTAAAATAAATTCAGTATCCTTCAAGACTATTTCATCTAAACAAAGATAAAAGGCAAAGGAAAAAATAAAGGATGAAAGTTCAAGTGATAGTGAGTCACCTATGGATAGTGATAAAGAGATTGAACACTAGGCTCGAAGGTTGAATAAATTTTATATAAAGAAGAATATTATTATAAATAATAGTTTTAAAGGGAATTATGACATAAAGGGAAACTTTAAGAGACATTGGAAGAAGGATAATCACACAATTGAGATTACCTTCTACGAATGAAAAAGAAAAGAACATGTTAAGGTATACTATCCAAGAATAAAATTAAAAAATATATATGATGAAAGGGACAAAAAGTTCAAGAAACACATAAATTAAACATGGAGTACCTCTAAGTAAATCTCTAGTGATTCTGACTCTCCTCCTATAAAAAAATTTGATAGATCCAACATGTGCATCATGACTAATGTATCTGAGGTACTTGGTGTTTCTAATGTATTTCATGTTCCTAATTCTGATATTTCTAAGAATAAACAAAATTATAAGGAAATTTATCAATAGTTAATGTTTGAATATTTTAATTTGATAGAGTACACTTTTAATGAACTAAGAGATAAATATAAAACTCTGAAAAGACATCATGCTTTGTCTGCTAGTATTAAATCAAATTTATCTATTGAGAAATATAATAATGTTCAACTATTCAAAGAGAATAATGAAATTAAACTTTATAATAAACAAGTAAAAAAGTATTTAAAAATTTTTACTAATGGTAGAGAAACTCTTACTAATATTTTAGGTAAACATGTTGCTCTAAAATACATTACATATGTAGTATAACAACCTGGACAAAGAAGAATAGTATAGAGCACATTTCTATATAAGTCTAAATCTTACATTTCTACAACTACTTATTTTTCTACGGAACAAAAAAATTATTTATTTCCAAAATTATATATTCTTCTTATAAGAGACTTTTGAAACATTTATAGGTTCATAAGTCCCTGATTACTAACACTTCTAGAACCAATAAAAT
Organism: Viscum album; assembly: GCA_963277665.1. Lineage (NCBI taxonomy): Eukaryota > Viridiplantae > Streptophyta > Magnoliopsida > Santalales > Viscaceae > Viscum > Viscum album. Next base: position 1,785,211,767 of record OY728157.1, read on the forward strand.
CTTTATTCCAAAATCATTTATTGTATAAATTATGTTTTGTAGGAAATTTGATTGAAGACCTCCTATAAAGGTCTATAGTACATGGACAGTGGATGTTCAAGACATATTAAAGTAGATTATTCTAGCTTCAAAAACCTAATAATGGTTGATGGTGGTAATGTCACCTTTGGTGATAATGATAAAGGGAAGATCATCATCCATGTCCAAATTGGTAACATCAATCCTGTTTTAATTTTTATATTACTGTTGTTGATGGTTTTAAGTATAACCTTCTTATAATCTCATAATTATATGATGATAATTTCATGTTAAATTTGATAATAATACATGTAAAGTTTTTTATTCTAAAAATACCTTAGTTTTTACTGCTTAAAGAAATTAAAATGATTATGTTGTTGATATTGATTATTTATTTTCTCAAATGTTTAATTTTTCAGTGCCTTTAACAAATAATATTGGATTTGGAATAAGAGATGATTCCATTGTAATATTCACCCACATAGTAAGCTTACTATGAAAGGTTTAGCCTAGAATATACCCAAACTAATGTTCCCAAACAATAAAGTCGGTAGCCCCTATCAAATAGGGAAACATCAAAAAAATATTTTAAATTAAATAAAGAAGTTTCAACTTCTCATCCTCTTAAGTTGGTTCATATGGATTTATTTGGAACATCTATAGTTTCAAGTCTTAATGGGAATCACTACGTCTATGCACTAGTATTTGAATTTTCTAGGTATACTTGGTTATTATTTCTAGATTAAAAAATTGAAGCATGTTCATATTTACCAAGTATGTTAGATTTTTAAATAATTTAGCTGGACTTAGGATTAAGACCCTAATAAGTGACCATGGTCATGTGTTTGAAAATCATGATTTTGAAACTTTTTTCTCAAAAAATGGATATAGTCAGAATTTTTATCCTCCTAAGACCCCTCAATAGAATAGATTTATAGAAAGAAGAAATCAAACTCTTAAAGAAATTGGTTGGACTATGCTAAATGAGTAAGACTTACCTATCTCATTTTTTTTTGCAGAAGCTGTGTATACAACCTGCTATATAATGAATAGATTTTTAATTAAACCTATCATAAAGAATACCCCTTATTATCTTTGAAATAATATAAAGCCCATGGTTAATTAATTTAATGTTTTTTGGTTGAAAAATATGTATTCTTAACACTAAGGATAATCTTGAAAAAATTTCCACTAAGAGTAATGAAGGAATTTTCCTAGGTTATTAAATTTCTAGTAAATCCTATAGAGTGTTTAATAAAAGAACCAAAATAATGGAAGAGTATGTTGACATAAAATATTATGAGAAACATCCACCTGAGTCTTTGACTTATTTATAAAACCTTGAGTATTATTTATCAACACTGAACATAAATTCCAAACCTATTGTTTCTGATGTGAAATAGTTAGGGAAATCATCTATTTATGAGGAATTTCTAGAACTTTCAGAACCCAAACCTATATAAGAACCTGAAGTGACCATCCCTAATTTTTATAGAGATATTTTATTACTTAAGTAACATCCTTTATATGTTGTAGTAAGAGACCTAGATAGAGGTACACAGACTATAGATTCTCTTAGAAATGAGGTTGAACATCAAGAATTATTATCTTAGCTTAATATAAATAACATCAATGACATAATTAATTATGAGTTAAGGGTAATGGAAATGAAAGAATAATTAAAAATATTAAATAAATAAAGTACAGGAACTTGTGGATAGACCCAAGGACACCTTAACTATAGGAACTAAATGGGTATTTAGAAACAACACAGATGAATCAAGAATGATAGTAAGAAACATGGATAGACTAGTTTCACAAGGTTATGGTCAAGAAAAAGGAATAGACTATGATGAAACCTTTTCACCAGTATATACACATGAATCCATTAGAATAATTCTAGCTTATAAAGCTAATCTAGATTTAAAACATTATAAAATGGATGTTAAGAGTTATTTTTTAAATGGGTGCATAGTTGAGTATGTTTTTGTTGAAAAATACCTTGGTTTTCAAAGTCTCATTTTCCAAATAAAAATTTTAAATTAACTAAAGCTTTATATGGTTTGAAATAAGAACCTAGATCCTGGTATGACATGCTTGGATCTTTTATTATTTCAAAAGAAATTTCAAAAGGTATATCTAATCATACTATTTTTATAAAATGGATTTAAAAAGATTTTTTATTTGTAAAAATTTGTGTTGATGATTTAATTTTTTGATCCTCAATAAATTCATTATGTACTGAGTTTTCAAAAATGGTGAAAAATAAATTTGAAATGAGGTTAATGGGTTAAATCTAATTCATTCTTGGTTTTTATATTTTTAAAAATAAATAGTGAATCATTTTAAATAAAATTACAAACAAAAATGATATTCTAAAACATTTTAGCTTAGATAGCACTAAGAGTAGTGATACTCTTAAGAATACCACCTATAAGTTGGGAATTGATGAAGTTGGGAAACCAATTGATCAAGATGATTATAGAGGTATAATTGGAAGTATTATTTATCTTACTACTATCCATCTTGATATTATGTTCATTGTATGTATGCGTGATCGATTTCAAGCAAACCCAAAAGAGTCACACTTGGTTGTTGTAAAAAATAATTTTCAAATACCTCAAATATACTACCAATTTAGGGTTATTTTATCCAAAAGGAAAAGAATTTGATTTGGTTAGTCATTTAGATGCATATTTTGGTGGATCTAAGTTAGAAAGAAAAATTACCTTTGGAATATGTCACATTTTAGGAAAGTCTCTAGTTTCTTGGTGTAGTAATAAATAAAATTTTGTTGCATTGTCTACTATTGAAGCTGAATAAATAGCAACAGGTAGCTTCTATGCATAAAATTTGTGGATGAAACACATGTTACTAGACTATAGATATTCATTCTGACATGTCCATATTAACTGTGATAATACAAGTACTATAGATATTTATATGAATCCTGTATCATATTCTGGAACAAAACATATTGATTTAAGAAATAAATTTTTGAGAGATCAGTTTCAAAAGGGTGATATCACTCTTTAATACATTGTTACATAACATAATCTTGCTGATATATTCACTAATACATTGAATTAGGAGATAATAAATTACATAAAACATGAGTTAGGTATGATCAATTTTGGTTAAGTTTAAATTTATGGGACACACTATTGAGTATGTCTCACTATTTAATGTGTATCATCATTATGAATGTATTACCATTGGACTTTCCACCATTGTAATTATCACCATTGGACTTCTCACCATTGGAATTCTCACCATTGGAATTCTCACCATTGGAATTCTCACCATTAGAATTATCACCATTATACTTTTCACCATTGATTTGTCTCACCATTGGTTTTTCATGCCTTTTTCAAAATTTATTTCTCACTATATATTTTGAGCCACCAGTTTTATTTTTAGTTTACTTTATTTTGTAAATCAATTGTAATGTTTACCGATTCCTGTTTTTGATATTTTGAATCCTTCAAAATCCCAAATGATAAATTTGGTACATTTTCTAATTCCAATACACCTCTTTTCTCATTCCTTTTTCTCTTGAGCCCTATGAAATATTTTTCTCCCAACCTTTTGGACTTCCATTTATCTTTTACTGAGATTTAAAAACCAATATATAAGGATAGAGTGAAGATTCCTTCCAAATATTCTTTAGATTATTCCTTTTTTGAAAAGATGTGGAAACGGGAACCAAGCTGTCCTACTCTAGTAGAACCAGTGAACCCCGATCTCATGAAAGGAGTTGTCATTCTTGAGAAAGAAGATGAAGCGGAATGGTTGTTATCTAGTAAGTCACTAGTGATGGATGTTGTACATAAACAATTTTTATTGGATTTTTATTCATCAAATAAGAGATATTTTTATCCTAATTTGGTGTATGGTTTCAATAAGTACATTGATTTTGGTTTTAAAAATGAATAAGAGTATTAGGTGTGAAGTAGAGTTAAAAGTCATAGAGTTGTATTTTCTTCAAGTAAATAGGTATAATGTTTTAAAGTTAAACATGAGGGAATTTTAATTATTATCAAGGAACCTTCCCAAGAGATAGTGAAGATTTAATATATAAATAATCCCTTCTTGAATTTACTATAAATGAGATAGTTAGAAGATATATTTCTTCTGAGCTTGATGGAGAGTACATACTACACTTCAAATTCATCCAGAATTTTCTCTACCCAAAGTAGTGTGACTCTGATACTCTAAGGTATCAATATTTTTATTTTATTTGTCTTATGAAATGTGGAAAAAAGATAAATCTATGCACATATCTTATGTTTCATATATCATAAATGATCAACCCAACATCAAGAAAAAATTCATTGATCTGCCCCTAGATGATTTCTTCTATGCTTAAAGCTAAACACTTAGTTGATGAAAATGAAGAATCTATAGTGGAATATGGTAGCTTCTACACAACAAGGATAATATATAAAATAATTAAGATCAGTTGGAATCCATGGAAGAAGAAATGAGTTAATGATATTGAGAAGTTCTATGATGAGTTTAACCCTGTGGACCATCCTTCAAGACCAAGCGATCATGTTTACCCTATTCTATAACCCAATGAGGTTTTGAATATTATGATGAGAATGAAGATGATCCTTTGGTGGAAAATAAGAGGAGGAATTTCTAGTGGATTTCGATAGTGACTTGAACCTGTCTCCCGATTCTTCTGTTGTATCTTTTGGAGCTCCTAGCCCACCTAAGACTCTCCCTAAAAAAGTTATGTTGGTAAAAATTGATGATGGAGTGAACGAAGTCTCTAGGGAAGAGTGGTTTAAAATAAATTCTAAATTAGATGATAACAATGTTTATGATGTTAATGGTGAAGATGAAGAGGATAATGAATATGAAAATGATAAAGGATGTGGTATTCAAATTGTGAATTGAAGTGAATGTGAAAAATAAATATAATGAAGATTTTTATCTTGATGGTTCCATTTGAAAAATTAGAAGATAGGATTTAGTGATTCCACATGATATACGTGCTTATCCTTAAGGATCTATATACAAATTAGTGGAAATCCTAGTTTTTCTGGTGAAGTATATCTACCTATTAAAAGAGAAGGAGAATCATCTGTTTAGGGGGATCATTCCCCTAGTGATAATGTTTTTTCTTCATATGATAATGAATCTACTACTAGTGATCTGACAGTTTCAGATTCTGTTGTTTCTTAGAAAATGTCAATTATTTCTTCTATTGAGTAGCATGTGGTTGAATAGATTGTAAATGAGCCTATTTTTGAACATTGTGTTTTATTTAATGTTGAGATATGTGGATACTTTAGATAAATCTTCATTTGATGATCATATAGGTGATGCACATTCTATTAAATAAATAACGTTTGATACTTATGTTGGTGTACCAGGTATAGTTACATATATAGGTGTTGTTTCTTCAATGTTTGATCCTCTTAGAAATCCATCATATAGAGGGATTTATCCCATGTTCGAATAATGAGATTTGTTTTTTGTTATGGTTTTCAATTCATAAAAGAATGGTTAACCTGCCATTCGAGAAGAGATAAGTCCTGAAGGATTGGGGGTTACTCGGATTGATGTTGTTGGTTTTATGGAGAGGTTTTCCACTGTGAGATATCTTGATCTTGTTGTTCCACCTGTTCATGTTGAGGTATTCACCAAGGGGTACATAGATGAGTTCATAGAAAATATAGTTTCGGAATTTAGTAAGAGTTTGAGAATTCAAGAACCTCTTCTTACAAGGCTTAGTGAAAATATACTAGATACTTATTTTGAATGGTAATTAATCATATTCAACCTAAGACAATACACCATATTCACGAAGTTGATATTGAGAATAGAAGACTATCTAGTGAGATGGAGTCTTTGATATTATTTTTGGAAGGAGTGTAATCTGACTTTGTAGATAATAAGTATTATATATTGGAAATTGATGAAAATATTTCTTCTATAGAATCTAGTTCAACTTCCTCTCCTCCTGTCTTTGATATTGATTTTCTCATGCCTATTATTAGAGAAGAGCTCAATGTTTTTTCTTATAGTTATTCCAGTTTTTTTAGGATGGCCTCAAGAAACCTTAAGAAACATAAAGTATAATTCCACTAGTTTCTCTTATTCATATATACTAAGCATTCCATGGATTCCAATTTTATGTTTTTTGATGAGAATTTGAGAATATCACTTATTTCTCTAGCCATCAAAGAGAAAACAAAACAGTTAAAATAAATGACTCTAGTGCTTCAAATGTTTATGAAAGAGATGGGAGACTTTTTCAGTATCATGGAAATATAAGGGTATATAATAATTGACTTCATCAACCTTATGAAGCCTTTAATTCATGTTCATGGGATTGTTGTTGTGGCTCATGAGTCCATACAATGGACTGCCCATTTGTTTCCTCCAGTCACAACTCCAGGAGTTGATGTTTAATTCTCTATTAGTCCAGGAGTAACCATAGATCCTTTTTCACATATTCCAGTCTGTTTCCATCCATTTTTATTATCTCCCAGTGAATTTTTTCGGCACCTTAGACCCATCTTTATCAGAGATCCTCGATCTCTAACTGGTGTTCCTACAACCCTACCTTGACCTCCTTCAGCTACAATGATTGTTCCTATAACTATCACTATTCTTTCTTCCTTATAAAAGGACAACATAAAAGAACCTTTGGACCCCATAACTAAGACAAACAAAACATACTACCTATATACTTTTTCTTTGAGGGGAATTTTGGTTTTTTATGTAACTTTTTTTTGAAAACTTTTTGGGCTATATTTTCATTGACCCTCTTAATGGGTATACTAATGATATTCTTACCCTGGTTTATTTTTTTATATTAATGTTTATCATATTCTCCACTTTTTTATAATCCCAAAATGGGGATAACATCTATGGAATTTACTTTTATAGTTTTTTCATCTATTTCTTTTCCACTAATACCCTACTACTTTTTGTAACTTTTTTTCTTTGATAATATACGTTTCACTTTCTTTATTTGATAATTTCATTATATTTAATACCATATGTCTAAACTATCATTATTTAACATTTATGTAAAGAATATAAAATTTCATGACTAGTGATTATAAAAAATGGGTAGATTAATGTCCTCATTGATTTAATTCTCATCAAATCATTATTATTATCATACTAAATGAGTCATGTTTTCTGTTATCATTTTATAAGATATTTTAAATAAATTTGGAAAAGGATGAGACACCACTAGGTTAGACTCACCATCAAGGATGGGTCACCATCATAATGTATCCCCATCATATTTGAGGCACCGTTGTGGAATTCATACTACCAGAATGTAATATTGGAAAAGTATGGAAAGATACATCACCAGAAAACACACCGTCAGTCTTACATACCACCATCCTATGTCTTACTGCCAGATCAAGACACCATTCCAATGTCACACTGCCAGCTTGACATACTTCCAGAAGTGTCAATACTCCAAGGACACACTGCCAAACTCTAAGACACCTCTATACTTAGATACCACCAGAATTTTCTTCGTTCTACCGACTACAGACTCATCCCCGCTGTTTTAATTTATTTTGAATTAAATTTATCTAATGGATAGTTTATCAAATTTAATGTCATTATTTATTTTAAGTATTTTTCCTTATTTCTTGATAGATATGCATTAAAATATGTGTCTGATGTGAAGTACGATAATGCAAAGCATCCAAGCTGATTATTTCTGCTGCAACTATTACAAGAGGAAGTAGACTCCCCTATGCATATGATTTGTAGAAAAACATAGTGAGATACACCTATGAACTCGGGCTGAACATTATTGTATAAACCATAATATATTACCTGATACATCATTCTTACACTCATATGAGGAAGATGAATCACATCATTCATCCATTTCCTTCATGAAGTCAAGAACAAGAGTCTACAACACTCTGTTCTACAAAAAAAAATTAAAACCTGACTTGAGCCACATCTCAAATCATTTTGTAGGAGTCATAAGCTGCATAACCTAACAGACAAAGCAACATGATCTCTCTACTATTCTTAAATTCACTATTTTTTTAGTTTCTTTTAAATTATGAGTAGTGTGTGTTACTCTAATTTATAACACCCACATTGTATCCTTCTTTACACTATATGATACTTGATATCTCCTCATATACTCTTTTTATCTGTTTGTCCCATGATAATTGTGGTAGAGGTCTTGTGTGACTATTGAATATTTGTTTTCTCCCATGAAAACTATTGAAGAGGCCATTTTTGGTCTGGATAATTGGTATAATGTTGTAAAAACCAATACAAGTTGTGGATCAAAAGTTTTTTATATAAACTACATGGAAGCAGGTGATATTCAAGTGGATAGGACTAAGTCTCATCTTGATACTGAACCTCTTGTATTAAATTTTGTTGTGTATTTTTTTATTACTTTTTGTTTTCTATACTTTAAAATCAAATCTATTTTTACCTGCAATAAAAACCACTACATTGAGATTTTATCTTAATTAGTGTTAATATAAGATTTTGATTACATGAGTTGATTTTAAAGAATAAAATAATATTGTATATTATTTTATCTGAGACCTATTATTTTTAGAAATCTTATAAATGATTAAAACTTTTATCAAACTACTATATTGGTAAACTATACCATTTTATTCAAATTGTGGGATTTTATTTAAATACATTTTCATATAAAATTTTATTGGGTACTCAATTCATCACCCCACTTGAGATACTCACTCCAACCAACATTATAACTATTCCTTATTCATTCATAATGAGATAATGTCCTAGATTTTCACACACAATTGTGTATTCAACTGTATTCACTATTACTATGAAAAAGTATATTGGATATGGTGGCGCCCACCATAGGGTCCATGAGTTGTCCAAGTATTAGAGATATCTAACAAATAAATAAATTCATTATTATTCGAGTATAGAATAATTGTGTTGAATATATATTTTAAAAGTATTCAAAAGGTATTAAGTGAATAAATGGAAAAAATTGTACAAATGAATATTATTTTAAAATTTAAGGTTCTTTTAATATTAGTGAGAATTATGAGTCGAGTTAATTACATGGGTTTTTGACGTAATATATTTATTATATACTAAAAGTAGGTGATAAAATATAAATATTTATTATGATATAGTTATTTTGTTATAACTATTCATTTACTACTTTTTTAGTGGACATTAAATATACATGGGTCAGGGGGCCACATCCGGTTATTTTGGACATCAACTATATAAGCTCGGAGGACATCATTTCTTATTGATTATTCATTTCAATATATTGATAGCTACTCTATCCACTAACATCATAGAGTGATAAAGGTTTTATCAGATATATCGTTCTTAGAATGCATTTTCTTATTAAAGACACGAGATCGATGTGATCATCAAAACATCAAAGGAATTATCATAACTCCGTGCTAGAATCTGGAATTTGATGTATGTTGTACCTGTAGATTATTAAAGCTTGTGTGAATGACCGAGAGGGGTTCGATCTCAAATCCATTGAGAAATGGTCATCGTAGATAATCTTATTTCAATCACGATTAGATTCCAAAAATTTAACTATTTGGTTTTAATTTTCATGCATTGATAATTCATGTGATATCCCCATACCTTACCAGGGCTCAATTTAAATTTTATACTTTGATAATTCATGTGTTGAAAAGGAATATTAAAACTAGGGGTCATAACTAAGAGTTTGTGATGAAGATAACCAGGGCTCAATGAAATGAAGTAGTGAAATTGAATATTTCATTTTTTTTTTGCAGGTGTTGATTGAAGATGGAGGGGGGTTATGTTGATCCCATCCACTACAGTTTCAAGTTCAACATGGGTTCTTGTCAAGTTCTCAATGAAATTTACAAATAGATTTTTAGTGGATCACTGAATTCATGAGCACCATGATGATATCGAGGTATGAGTTCCTTAATGGCTGGTTATAGAATCCAATTGAAAATGATGTTGAATCTTTCTAGGATTAAAAAGGGAAAGCGAAGATGATAAAATCCCGATGAGCTTGGATTGAAGATAGAGAATAATTTGAGTCCCAGATTGATGTTTCTATGAGGATGAATTATGGTACACAATTTATTATCAATATAATGAATCTATGAAGGGGATTTGGGAGTTTATATAGTTTACATGAGTTATTATTGAGTTATGCTTGATGAAATAGTGAGGTTGAGCTATATAAAGTAACCAAAAGCAAGGATAACCGACCGCATAATCAAGTAAGTGGAATTTTTTATTAGGGAAATATTAGGAAGGGTATTCATTATAATGAGGTAAAATTATTAATTTACTAAAATAGAGGTGGTGGATTTGAGTTGTGGATAAATGTATTAAAAAGGAGGTGCAAAAAATCAATGTGAGGAGATAAACTAACACACTCAAGATATTAGATCAATACTAACACTAGGCAGAAACAATAATTTTTGGGAATTTTTGAAAGAATGGGGTGAGGCTTCAATGAGAGAAAATGTTGAAAAAATAAGTGAAAAGTATATTCTCTCAATAAGGAAGGACTTATTATTTTAACTTTTTTTTTATTGTTTCTCTATTCTGTTTTTATCATGAAAACTTCTTTTAATGTAAAATATGCATTATGGTTGATTTTTGTAGGTGATATGATTGTTTTAGTGTGTTAGTTAATTTATATCCATGATTCCTTTATGCATGATCATAATTTAATATTCATAGATTTATTTATATTTCAATTCAATTCTTGAATTTCTTGTATCTTTGATTGATTAAAATTTTCTTCAAGACATTTTGAAACAATTTTATCCATTGTAATATATTGAAATATTATTCAAATTAAATTTGAAACAATTAACATTAATATGTAATGAAAGTTCACTCTGTGAATGACTTTAATTCAAATTATTTCTCATTCCCATACAAAAAAACACCTTTAGATAGACTATGTTTAGTGAATTAGTGGTAATAATTCTCAACAAAGACTATAATTTTTTTAGTATTATAGTTTTCTATCTGTTTTGGTCCCTTTCCCTTTAACATCATTCTTTCAAAGGATGCGTCATTTAGAAATCCCCCCACTAATTGTTTTCATGTAACAAACCCTTTAATTCTAGTTTTTAACTCTTTTAGCATTATTTTTCACACACCCTTTTTCTATTCCATCATTCCATACTTCATTCAATACTACACATATTCCCTTTAACAGCACGCAAAATGGATTTTAACAGCTCTAAAATAACATTTTTAATCGTAGTGATTATAAAGGGGGTCCTTTATCCATGATAAAAAAAAGATCTGATAAAGAAACCCCTTTATCAATGCTAAAAATAGAGCTGATAAAGGCCAAGATGGATACAATGTGTTGTTAATATAATAGAACACCATGCAAAAACATTAAAAAACCTTTAATTTTCAATCAATGTTATATACATTTAATGTGACACTATGAATACAAAAATATCCACCCATGGTATATACCAAAAAACACAGTTGTAAACATTTCAAACAATGTTTTATATAATCAGGTATATAATTATCCAACAAAAATTTAAAAATGCTAATGTTTTATCTTTTCACGCTCATGATCCCCACTCAAAAATGTCTACCCATGGTATCACTTTCCTAACAAATCATCTCATCCCGATAAAAAGATTCCACCCATATAAGAAAAAAAATATTATGTTAGTAATACTATAACGAAATAAATTGAAAATTAATATGATAGATTACACTAATAAAATTTCAATATTTAATAAAAAAGACACATTTGGATTCATACCGGTCACACTGTGTGTCCTATTGAGGTGGGGTTGATTTCTACATGTCACAAATGAGTTAGGGATCATTTTCCTAAAATATCAAAACAATATTAATGTGTTTTCTTCGTTTTGAGTATGTCCCTTTTTCTTTTACTAAAATTAATTTAAATTTTAAATAATGACACATTTGGAGTTATACTAGCCACACCATTCATCATATTGAGATATGGATAATTCATATGTGTCAAATATCATGGACGGAACGGTTTCCTAGAGTATCAAAATAATCTGAATATGTTTTCTAAGTTTTTATCATGCTAGTTTTTTTACTAAAATGTCATTTCAAAATAGAAACCCACATTATGAGTCATACCGGTCACATCGTGAGTTAGTTTAACATGAAACTGCTTCATACACATCAAAAATGACTTATGAATCACTTCCCAAAATTATCAAGACAATCAGAGCGTGTTTTCTTGGTTTTAAGTGAGTGACAAGTTCTGAAATAAAATGTCAATTTTAAACTGATAATGGACACTTTTAGTTAAACCAGTCACACAACACATCATATTGAGGGTATGATGATTCATAAGTCAAAAATAACTCATAGATCATTTCCCTAAAGTATCAAAATAATGTGAATGCATTTTATCAGTTTTCATTATGTACTTTGTTGTTTTTAATTAAATTAATATCAATTTTAAATAAAAAGAGACACTTTGAGTGATAAATCCCACACTGTGCATCATATTTAGGTTCATCTGATTCTCACACATTTTAAATGATGTATATACCATTTTCCTGAAATATTAATACAATATGAATGTGTTTTTAAATTTTTAGTATGTGACATGTTGTTTTTACATAAATGGATGTCAATTTTAAATAAAAAGATACACGTTGAGTTATATCGACCACACCATGCATTGTGTTGAGGTGATGATGATTCATACATATGAAAAATGACTTATATATTATTTTCCTAAATTATGAAAACAATAAGAATTTTTTTCTTAGTTTTCAGTATTCCAGTTGTGTTTTTTTACTAAAATGGAATTTCCAACTAGAAACATGTATTATGAGTCATATTGGTCGTATTGTGCATCATTTTGACATTAGAATAATTCATAAACATCAAAAATGACTTATTAATTTCTTTCCTACATTATTAAGGAAACCAGATCGTATTTTATTAGTTTTAAGAGAGTGACTCGTTTTGAACTAAAATGTCAATTTTAAACTGATAACGGACACATTTTATCATATTGGTCACACGGTGCATTGGATTGAGATGTGGTTAATTTATACATGTCACAAATGACTCATGGATATTTATCCTAAAGTATCAGACAATCCGAATGCATTTTCTTGATTTTAAGTATGTAACTTGTTCTTATTGCTTAAATTAATGTCAATTTTAAATAAAAAAGAGACACTTTGAGTGATACCAGACACACCATGCGCCATATTGAGGTGTGGATGATTTATACATGTCAAAAATGATATATAAATCATTTTCCTAAAATATAAAAACAATAATAATGTGTTTTATCAGTTTTCAGAATGGTACATATTTTTTTCATTTAAATTCATGTCAATTTTAGATAAAAACGACACTTTCAGTAATAACAGCCACACCATGCATCGTATTGAGGTGAGGCTGATTCCTACACATAAAAAATTATTTATAGACAATTTTAATAATCTATAAAAACAATCTGAAGGCATCTACTCAGTTTTCAGTATGCCGGGTTTGTTTTTTTACTAAAATTTTATTTCAAACTGGAAACATGCATTATGAGTCATATCAGTTGAATCGTTCATCGGTTTGACATGAGACTACTTTATACACATCACAAATGACTTATTAATATCTTCCAAATTATTAATACATTTGGAATTCTTTTTCTTATATTTCATTAAGTGACACGTTTTGAACTAAAATGTCAATTTTAAACTGATAACAGACACGTTTAGTCATACCGGTCACACCATACGTCAGATTGAGGTGTGGTTGATTCTTAAACATAAAAAATTAATCATGGATAATTTTTCTATTATATAAAAACAATATGAATGTGTTTTATAAATTTTCAATATGCCACTTTTTCTCTTTGCTAAATTTAATTTTAATTTCATTTAAAAATACACACTTAAAGTCATACCGGCCAAACCATGCATTGGATTGAGTTGTGGTTGACTCCTACACATAAAAATGACTTATGGATAGTTTTAATAAATTATAAAAACAATATGAATGCGTTTTCTTAGTTTTCATTATGTCAATTATTCTTTTTAATAAAATTAATGTCGATTTTTAAAAAAAAAATAGGCATTTTGAGTCATACTAGTCACTTATTATTTTTTCTTGGTTTTGAGTAGGTCAGTTGCTCAGATACCAACTATATCAACCTATAAATTTTATACATATGTATCACATCCAATTATATTAATATTCCTTACATAACATAATGATCCATTCCAAAATATTTTTGGTCTAGTGCTTTTGGAAACATGGAAATATAAAGAACTAGTTCATAAGAGTATCTCATTAAGTTATTATTTTCTAGAACCCTTATTAGACATATCATTTATAAAACCATTCTTATTAACCTATGGATATGAAATATAAGAAAGGGTTATCGTAGATAATTAACAAGTGTAAGTGAGGGAGATATCCATGATCATATATGGAAATTAACTTACAAATAGTAGATTAAATGCTGAAAAATTAATTAATTACATAAAAAGACCCACTTTGAGTAATATCGTCCACATCATGAATTACCATAATTTCTATTTTCATTCTTTGTCTAAATGGAAAAACTACATTGTCAACATTTATCACTTTCCTTCAATTTCCCTCCACTACCTTTGAAGGAAAGTGATAAATACCAATAATGCAGGGGTATCAAGGTTTTTAGGTAGAGTAAGCCTGTGGAATAAATCATTTTTATGATTAGTAAAAAAATTAATTTAGATTATGTTAATTCAATAAACAATAAATAATATTATGAGTAAAAACATATGATATTAAAAAACATTACCTTATCATTGAATTCTGAGTTGTAGCCTCAAAGTCCAATCTCTCATGATCTTGATCAGTTTCTAACATACCAACTCAACTCAAAAAAGGAATACACCTATATAAGAAAACAATTATTATGTGTTTAATACTAAAAAATATGTAAATTAAAAATAAATATGAAATATTTTACTACTTTTATGAAATTAAAATCGTCATGTTATTTGTGTATATTCTTTCATGATGTATGTTGCCCATTTGTTTCTGAGCACATCTATATCGTCTTGTGAATATATATTTTTTGAAAGTCATATTAGTACTAGAAAAATATAAATAAACAAAGGATTAATAAAAATTTAAAATGAAATAGTAATTATCATCTAAAATACCTCTTTAGGGATGCTAGTTTGTTCGTGGAATATGATATCTCCCATAAATTTACAAACATAAAAACCGTAATTGTTTCCATTAGTTTGTTTCGTACACTATGGAAACATTGAGTAGAATAAGTAATTTTTTTATATGTGTTTTGATAGTGAAATATTATTATATATAAATTTATACATATCTAGTCATAGAACATGACTTCATCCTTATGCTTAGACCCTGGCCTCATTCCTTGTTTTTCATGATAGTGATGCACCAACCTATCATAATTGAATCCTCATTAAAAGATAATAAAAATTGTACAACATGATGATTAGTTCTAAAATTTTGGATATAGTGTATTAAAAATTGACAAATGCCTTCATGTGTGTATGGTTTTTTGGATATACAAGTATTGAATCCATGAATAAATTCTTTGGATTATCCAAATTTACCACAATGAGCATCCAATGATTCCTAAAAACACAAAATTGAATAAGTAATGAAAGAAATAAAAATATATATGATATGATTAAATTTTAGAGTTTTACCCCTGCATCATTGGTATTAAATAGATTTTTTCATGCGAAAAATTTTCTTTTAAATGATTTGATCTTACCTACCACTATTTCATCCTTTTTTCTATCTATTTCGTTTTGTTCTATAGAGTAGATGTGAGGACTAACGAGTTTGCATTTGTTTTCATGGGAAAACCCCTTCAGTTGTTTTTCATATATACATTGGCCAAAAATTCGAAATGTATTTAGTCATAAGTAACACAGTATATCATATTTTGGAAAATAAAATCATGAAAACATACCTCATTTATACATTTACAACTAAGTCTCTAAGCCAATAATAGTTAAGGATTTCACTTACACTCTCAACACCAATGAATAATTTCTCTTTCTATCCATACATATTTTATTCAAAATGAATTATGTGATTACGACCATATTTTAACTTTGTATCCACATGAACTTTCAATTATAGTAAATGTGTAGAACCATTTGAATTATTATATTCTTTATAATAGGAGAGAAAATATATCTGAAATCTAACCCTTCTAATTATTGAAATAAATTTACAACTAGAGACACCTTTCGTTATTTCCTATCATCCACTTTCTCTTATAG
The DNA here is from genome assembly GCA_963277665.1 of Viscum album. Lineage (NCBI taxonomy): Eukaryota > Viridiplantae > Streptophyta > Magnoliopsida > Santalales > Viscaceae > Viscum > Viscum album. The sequence goes on from OY728157.1 coordinate 1,785,228,056, forward strand.
ATGATAAATATAATTTCTATATAGTTCCCTCATTCCAAGTTCCAATTTTATTATCTTCAATGTATCAAAATCATAAAGGGAATTCAATTAGTCATTCGTTTTAGACTCACACTACAATGAGTCCAATAATCGGCCTATGTTGAATCCAAAAAAAATAGAAAATCTACCTAACATACCCACACATTCCTCATTAGGGACACTCCTATAGACTAATAAAACCATTAAACTAGGGGATACTAGCTAGTGTGTAAGCTAACCAGTGTATTATACATCTACACTTATTTTATAATTCAAAGGGTTCCCATGCAGCCAAACAAGTAGAAGTGAGAAACCACAAACCAATGATCCTCACATGAAAAAATATAATATCGGTTTTCCAAATTCTATAAAAATTTAAACATAAAAGATTATGGAAAAACTATATTTCATATGTCATTTGAAGACAATTTATAAAATGACATTTTAAATCCCATTAAAAATGAACAATTTTCACAAATTCCTATTTAGAATAACACACCCTTTTATAATAAACTAATTAATTCCAAGCACTCTTTTGCAAAACCATAATTCCATTTATTAAAGAAGTCAAGGAAACTTTATGACCCAACAGCCTTAATCATTTAAAATAAACGGAACCCCTATATATTTTACAAATTTTCATTTAAAACTTTACACATCTCTTGTTAAAATGAAACCACCATTAAATATGCTTTCAAAACATTCAAATCCTTTTATGAAAGCTAATCGGGTGAGTTGGAAAATAGTTTGTAGGAAACCTAAGTCCATGTTAAGTGTTTAAATCATTATAAATATATTTAAAAAAATGCATATTTTGAACACATATAATTTTTTAGAAAAGATGTCAAAACACTTGAATCATTTTAAAAGAGGCACTTAGGTTTTTTCAAATACGTAAATCCCAAGAGAGAAAATTTATAAAATATTAAGATGACATTGTGAAGTCTTCGGTGAATGAAACACAATTATGTTGGGTATCAACATTTATTTGGTAATTATATATTGATCGAGTGATCATACATCATGGATTATGGGAAAAAGATTTAGTTCTATTCTTCTTATTTTATTTATTATGAAGTTAAGGGTGATTGTCTGCAATAGATTAATGAAGGATAATGTGTTGGGTGATTCATCTAATCACACAATCTAATCATCAGTGGAATCTAAGTCCAATGGTAGAGACACACAAGAGGGTGATACCTAATGAACATGGATAGTAGAATTCTATATGTAAATATAGTAATTAGATTACTACCATAAAAAGATATGTATCAAATGAAATTTAAAAAAATAAAGGTAAATAGATCCTAAGAATAGGGGAATTGCTGTTTAACAAGAGAATCCAGATCCAAGAGGGAAGAAGGACATGTCTCCATGATAGTGAATATTAAAGGTGGATCTGCATTAGAGGGGGGGATCAAGGAGTATGATTCTTGCATAGTTGAAGGAGGCACCACCTCTGAAATATGGTCTATATCAGGTCAGTGGTTTTTTTCATATAAAAAATACAAATGTATTCCAAATGAATACATGAAAATGTTGAATCTATCAAAAACACCATCTTTACAACTTAGATCACACCCACCTACTTAGAGAACATCCCTAGCCTGGATTCACATTCTCTAGGGACACACTAGTTTGGGTGTGAGTCCGTAAAAGTGTTGCATTAATCTATGGTCTCTCATATAGCTACCAAGGTTTTCCATTACCAATCAAAGATGTGAGTGGGATATCAAGTAATAAAGATGACAACAGGGATACACCATGACATCAATGCGAACAATCTTATTTCTAAAAAAATTAAAGCACCAGTAGAGCCTTTGAACAAAGAATAAAAAAAATATAATCAACCCCCTTAACGTTTTGAAATACTAAAACTATCAACCTTTTTAAAACAATAAATTTTAATTTATTCTTTAAATCATTCCAAAACACATTTTCAAGGAATACACACATATACCAAACCATTCGAAAATTTGAAGAATTGGATTACCTTTATTAAAATGAGGCTTTTCAATTTGAAAATAAAATCCACCAAGGTTATAAAATAATACTATTTATTTAAAAACAAAGGATTAATTTCCAATATAAGATCTTCCATGAAAAATACAATATTCATCAAAAAAGGGGTATTTTAAGCTTCAAAATGATCAAACCTTGTTTAACCAAATTCAAACAAAGAAATATTAATTTAAAAAACACCTAAATCAAAAGAAGAAGAAATGTCATAAAAACACCTACTTGGAAATTCTAGGATAAAAAACAATGAATCTATGATGAGTCACCTCCTTGCCGTAGTTTCATATAAACAATAACCTATGGATTCTCCACTATAAAATTTTTATCAACTAAAATTGTCTTCTAAGTCTCATAGGATAGTTGAACCAAAATCAATCTATATATTTGAAATTCATAATAATGTGAAAAAAATGGCATACCCGCTGCATCATTAGGAACTCAAAATGGCGAAGTCAGTGTAGTTTGCAGTAGTGGTGGTAGCGGAGTCCGTGGTGGGACTCATAGTAGAGGTGGGTTCGCGGCGTGGATGGTTCATAGCAGAAGTCAGGTTCAGCATGCAACAAAGGTAGGATCACGGCAGAGGAGGGTCTGCAGCGGAGGAGGGTCTATGGTGGAGGAGGGTCCCTAACGGAGGAGGGTCCCTGCCGGAGGAGGGTCCCTAACGGAGAAGGGTCCGCAGTGGAGAAGGGTCCGCGGTGGAGGAGTTTTTGCATTGGAGGAGCAGTCGCGATGAAGGAGGGTTCACAGGGGAGGCGGAGGAGGGGTCACGGCGGAGGAGGGGTCAGTGGGGGCAGAGATAGGGTCGGGGAAGAGGAGGGATCGGTAGCGTAGTGGTCAGCTTTCACGAGATCTTGAGGTGTGTGAAGGAAGGAGGATACTATTATGATTTATTTACAAAAGTGGTTGAACCTTTTATCAGTGCTAGCTAAAAAGTGGTGATAAAGGTATGTTTTATTAGCGCTAAAATTGAAAGCACTGATAAAACATGTCTTTATTAGCCCTTATATAATGTTAATAATTTTTTTATATTATTATATATATTTATAAAATTATATATATAATAAATATATATATTTATTTTCGTATAACTATAACTATAAATATATTTATTTATTTATTTATTTATTTATTTATATTTATATATATAATAAATATATTTATATATATTTATATATTATAAAAATATATATATGTATTTATTATTATAAAATTAAAATATATATATTGATTATATATATTTATAAAATTATTAATATAATAAATATATATATATATTTAAATAAATATAAAATTATAAAAAAAATTACTTATTTTATTTAAAATTTTGTAAATATATTTATTATATATATTTATAAGATTATATATATAATAAATATATCTCTTATTATTTTATATTTATTTAAATGAATATATATTTATTTATAATAATAACTAGAAACATATATATATATATATATATAGTTATAAAATTATAAAAAATATATTTATTATATTAATAATTTTATTAATATATATAATCAATATATTTATTATAATTTTATATTTATTTAAATAAATAAATAATTTTTTATTTATAATTATAATTATAAATATATTAAATATATTTATTATAATTTTACAATTATTTATATATCTATATATATTATTTATAATTATAAATATAAATATTTGTATATATGTATAAATAAATTTTTATAATTATATTTATATATAAAATTATAATTATTATAAATATATTTAATATATTATTATAATTATTTAAATATAAATATATATTTATTTAAACAATTATAAAATTATAAATATAAATATATATAATTAATATATTTATTTTAATTCCATAAATATTTAAATAAATATATATTTATTTATATTTATTACTATAAATAAATAAATATTTATTTATAATTGTAATTATAAATATAATAAATATGTTTATTATAATTTTATAATTATTTACATATATATATAATATTATTTATAATTATAATTATAAATATATGTATATAAGTATATATTTTTTTATATATTTATAAATATATTTCTATAATTATACATATTTATAAAATTATAGTTATTATAAATATATTTATTATAATTTTCTAACTATTTAAATATATATGTATATATTTATTTATAATTCTAATTATAAATAAATATATTTATAAATATTTGTATATAATTATAAATATATTTATCTTCATATATATATATATATTAGTATATAAATATATATGTTTATAAAATAATAATAAATGTATTTATTGTAATTTTATAAAAATTATTTATATATAATTAAAAATATAATAAATATATTTATCATTTAAAAAATTTACAACAAATATACGTATTTAATTATTATATATATATATACATATATTCATTAAAGTCATATATATATTTATATATATCTATTTATAATCATAATTATAAATAAATATATTTAAAAGGTATCTATATATAATTATAAATATTATAAATATATTTATCATTTAAAAAATTTATTACAATTTTATAATAATTTAAATATATATATATATAGTTATATATAATTATAATTATAAATAAAATATAAAAAGTATTTATTTAAAACTAAATATTTATAATTATAAATATAATAAATATATTTATTACTTAAATGTATTTATACTGATTATAAGTATTTATGTGAACATAATAGCTTTATGGGAACATCAATGAATCATATACCTGGTAAAGTATAGATTATAAAAAATGATTCATCATATATATATACATATAGACAACATGAATAGTAATGAGGGTGTAATGTGTAAATGAACATTCTATAGATGGGGCTTGGATTAGTGGTAAGAACCCCATAAAACTACATAAAAAATGGGGGTTGAAACCCCATTGGGTGCATGCAAATGTAGCAGTACTGTAGCGTAATGTAGTAGTGGTGGAACTGTTGACTGGTGACACTGTAGTGGTGGTGGGAACTGAAGCATGTACTGTAGCGACGATGATATTGTAGTAGTACTATGCACCTGAGGGCCTATGGGTCAAAACTTTTGGTCTTTCACGGCCATGTAATGGGATTTCATGTCAACTGGGACTATGAGACATTTAATGGGATTCATGACCATTGGGCATACGAGCCATGTATTAAATAAATAAGGCTTGATGGGTGGGTTATCCCCTTGTGGGGGGGGGGGGGGGCTATGGCCTGCCTTTCCAACCTGTGTTTGTTTCTTTAATGTAATTATACCCTCAAACACCTAATATATATATAAATTATCATTCATGATGAATACATAACAAATGAACGTGCACTCGTCAATTGACCACTTTCATTGGAAACATATATTTATTTAGATATATATATATATATATAATTATAATTATAATTATACATATTTAAAATGTATTTATATATAATTATAAATATATATATTTATAAATAATTTATAAATAATTATAAATATAAAATTATAAATATATAAATATGATAAATATATTTATTATTTAATGAAATTTGTTATATATATTTGAATTATTAAAAAAATATTAATTATAATACTTGGGTTTTTTATTTAGTGTATACAAATAAAAATTATTTTTGAATATAAATATAATGATTTTATATAAATTAAAAACATGTTTTATTAAAAATTATTATCAGCACTATTATTAACGTTGATAAAGGGTAAATTTATCAGCACTTTTAGATAGCGCTTATAAAGGCCCCCTTTTATCAGTGTTTTCTGCTTTACGCTGATAAAACCCAACATATTCCTTACAAGAATATGTGGTAGTGATTCTTTTACCAACATCACTTCTTGTCCCTATTTTTAGTGGTTTCGGTTAAAGAATTTCCTCTGAACATTCACCAACCTTCTCTTGGGTTCAATAATACTTAACACCAAACCAGAGTTAGTATATTTATAAATAAATAATATGACTGTATAAATGGAAACAATCACATTTCAGCATTGTTTCAAGATATTGTGTGACGTTGAGTGTCTTAGGGTTATAAAACAAATAAAAATATTGTTCATATATCGTGCTAAACTATATTTCATTATGTTTTTGTCAATTTACCCATATTTTTTAAAAAAGTGATCGTTTTCATGCCCAATATTGCATATTAGGTGGCTGAAATGTTTTCTTATGTTTTAAGATTGTTTTTCTACTATGTGGTGGTTAATCTTTTCTATTCCTCCATGTATTAAGTTAGGTAAAATATTTTCTATTTCTCTCTCATAAAAAATTATTTTGAGCAGAATCATGAGAGTGGATTTTATAATATTAGTTGACTTTCATCATTTTGATTGGATTTAAATTGATATGATTTTAATTTAATTGGATTGTAAATGAACTCCTATTCCAAGTGGATTTTTTTATTATTTATGCTAAAAATATTGGTTTAGTTAATTATATTTTCTTATTAATTATTAAACTAACCCATCCATATTATTTGGGAGAAAATATGTGTGTCTGTTCACCATGGAAAAAATAGAGGTTTGTAAGAACACATGAATGCAAAGTGAAGTTTTTTTTGCTTCATTCAAAATTTTGAAGGTCAATCATCTTTTTAAAATAAGAAACCATTTTTTATTAAAGCCTTCTTTTCTATGAGAACATTCTTTCATACATTAGAAAGTTAATGGTGGAAAACATTTTTGAAAATCATCTCTTATTGAAATGTTAATTCTTTAATTTTTTATATTAATTGGATAAATTGAATATCATTAACTAATTGATTTAGGAAAAAAAGTTATTATTCATGATATTATTTGATATTATTTTTTAATACAAGTTTTCCACATTTTTTTCTGATCATTTTTGGTGATTTTTGTATTGAATTTGGCTTTAATTGACAATTTTTTTAGTTTTGATCATTTTGGTGTTGAAACTTTTATTCTTTGAATTTTCAAATGAAATTGGTTGTTTTAGTACTTAATTTATAAATTTATTTCTAGCTTTATTTTCTTATAATTTTAAGGATATAATATTTTGGATGATTTTGGTGAACTTTTAATTGAAATGTCTTTTTTGGGAAAGTAATTTTAATTTTAGGTTCTCGTAGTGATAATTATAAAAGTTACATGTTTTTACTTTTAATTTCTTTTATTGAAACTCATTTTTTATCTTCTCTTTGAAAATTAAAAAAATCCATTGTTGATTAAGTTGAATGTTCCTTTTCATTTTTCTATAATATTTTTTATATTATTTTTGGGTACCTTGTCTCATAATGTTAATTTCCACTCTATAAGGTAGTGCCCCATCGTAAGGTTGACACCCATTCTCATAAAGTTCTACCAAAGACCATATGTTTCATATCGATTCAACTTTACACTGAGCTCAATCTATAAACTGTTGAATAAAGGAGTCTGAGGTCGAGTTATTATCAAGGAGATCGACCCGAGCCTCATCAAGACTGAAGAAATATTGAAGGGTTCTCGAGCTTGATCAAAGAGAATTCATTCACACAAGCAATCCAAGAGGAGTTGTGTAGTTGTTTAATCTGAGATTCTCTTTCATGGAGGGTCAAAGGGAATCCCAAAATAGATTAAGGAAGGCTGACCAAGACTAAGTATTTCTATTTAACAAAGATGAAGCTCCTGAATTTCATGGTTTAAGGGGGTTTTTCTGAAATTCATCAAATCATGACCACCAACGAAGACCAAATCATTGGTTATGGAATATTCCTAGGATAAAAAAATGGATGTCAATCTCTAATTATGTTGTGTGTTTATGTAATGTCTTGGAATTTTGTTGTAATTTTTTTATTTATATGGAATTATTTGAGACCGATAAATTTGATGGAACATGATTCCGAGTCCCTGAGTGCCTAGAATGATCCGTCAAATAATGTTAAGATTTAAATAGTGCACATGAGTTGTTTTCCTAAATAAGTGGAATAAATCTTAAACTAGTTCCTGGATAAGAAATATGAGGGCATTGTTTTTTTTAGGATGGCAGGTTTACCCTAGGCGCGACTTAAGTTTAGTCAACACAGGCCTCCGGTGAGAAATCCCAAAAATGGAATAACCATAAATAAAATAATTAAATAAATAATATTTTATTTTTCAAATGCTTATAACTCACAAACAGTGACATGGATTAAAAATATGAGACCACCGCTGAACTTGTGAGGGTTTTTTTTGCTTATATAAGCCCTAATATCGGCTAGCGTAGGCCAACAGTGGAAGTTAGTTTCTATATGTGAATAAAATAATTAAGTAACAATTATTTTATTTTCAAATCCTCATAACTTTTATACGGTAACCTGAATTGAAAATATAAGTGTACCGTTGAACTCGTGGGGGTGTGTTCCTCTTAGGCGGAGCCTACCCTCGACCGGCATGGGTCGAGGGTGAAAGTTAATTTTTGAACTTTTCTTAAGGTACGTTCAGTAAACGTGCAAATGGGATTTTTAAACTTTTGAACTGATGCTCAGATTGAAAATACAGGGGCACTGTTGAATTCAGAATGCTGGGATTTTCCTAGAAATGAATTAACTCCAGCTGGAAAGGGTCGAGAGAAAATTTTATTTTTAGGACTTTTCAAGAAAAATAATAAAAGATTTAAAAGAATTATTTTAGTTCTTTTCTCACCGTTGGGTGGCGGATGGAAACGTCGCGGTGCAGCGATGAGGCAGTGAAAAGATGAATTAATGGAGGGTCAATAATAGATCGTTTGAAACCGCGATGCTATTACCTTAATGGATCATTAAAAGTGGCTCATTAAATGAGGTTAATTTAATGATCATTATTAATGGGTGCAGCGTTGTTGTGATTTTTTTCCTTCAAATAATACAATGTCTGGGGTTTAGAAAATATAAAATGTGGAAGACTCTATGAAGAAACTCCAGTGAATTTCCTCTCCAATGAAGAATGACGAATAATGCTGGAAACACTCCACCGACTTCAAAGTACCTCGGAAAACGGAGTTGGAAGCGTTGTTGACACCTTAAAACCTCGACAATGAAATCTTCAGCATTGAACGTCGAAGAGGTAGGATTTTAATTTTTGTTTAATTTCCCCATTATTTTTTCTAAAACAATGAGCATGGATCAACCAATGAATGGGTTGATTTTCGGATCATATGTTCTTCTAAGAGGGTTTTTCACTTGTGGTTTTGTGTGGGATTTTTTGATAGAATGATTTTACATCAATCCCTAAACCCCCTTCCCCTTGTTTAAACCTCTAACATGGAGGGCCCGAGCTGATACGAACTAGGATCGAGCACCTCCCCTCTTGTGTTCTTGATTAATGTATTCTCAAAATGATGGCTCAGTAGTTTTGAGGCCTTCGCGGTGAAGAGGGTGATCGTCAAGGACCATAGGTGCAGGCGGCGCGAAGAACGGACCACCTAAGTACGTTTGGTGGTCCAATGGGAAACCTGTCAGCGCGCCGGCATTGACAGCAACTAACAGTGTCCTGTGGCATGCTCGTAGGCAAGCCACGATGGTGATACGGTGCAATAGCCATCAACACTGTGTTGAGGAGTGGCCGATTCCGGCCCCTCGGACGTGCTAGAGGCACGCGGTCTGCCAACCGCGTGCGAAGAAATCGGTTGGCTGCGCTACATGAAGGGTGACACCAACTGGTGTTGCCATGATGGAGAACCGCACATGGTCGAGCCGCGTCGAGGCTAGAGAACTGACCCACTCTGTGCGTCGGGTTTCTGCAGGTGCGCCACATCCCACCTGGTGGGTCGGGCCAACCGCGGGTCAGACCAGCATCGTCGGGTTAGATAAGCGCCACCGGGCTGGACCTGCCACCGTTTTGAACTCGTCTTACATGGCCGGACCCATGGGCCCAATGGGACGGCTGGGCTATACCAATTCTGGAACCACGCCGGACCCTCAGACCAGGTTGGGTCAGGTCGACCCGACCTGGTTGGACTGGACCCGGACCCAACCAGCCTCATTTCACTAAAACGTCAATAACTATCAGACCGAGCATCTGATTGACACACAATATATAGCAAAAGGACCCTTGAAACAAGGTGTTCCTTTGGAGATACTCTATATGTGTTTTTTCGGAGATTGGCATATGGCTGGGTTGGATCAGGCACAAATCCAACTGGTCCCTTTTTACAACAATATCCATATCTAACAAACCGGGTGTCTGGTCGATGAACAGACTATTGAATCGGGACCCCTAAGATGAGATGGTCCTTTGGGTTACTCTTTGTGGGACTTCATGGTGGTTTAAGTTTGACTGATATCTTGGGGAGCAGATCCTCTCGAAATCAAGCGTGCTAAGTGCAAGAATCCAGTGGCTGGCTGTGATGTGAAGCTTGATTCCGGGAATCCAGTGGCTGGATGTGACTTGAAGAATGAAGAGAGACCCTTCATGGATTGGAATAAAAGTGACCCTTCATAGATCGGCAAAAAAATAGACCCTTCTGGATTAGCATAAAAGTGAACCTTCATGGATAAGCATAAAAGAAACCCTTCGTGGATCAGAATGAGAGAGACATTTCTTGGATCAGCAGTAGTGTGACCCGATGAAGATCAACCGTAGAGCGACCCAAAGTGGATTAGCAATTGAGTGGCCCTTTTGGATCAGCAGTTGAGCAGCCCTTTGTGGATCAGCAGGAGAGAAAACCATCATGGATCACCAGTAGAGCGACCCTTTATGGATCAGTAGTACAGTGACACTTCGTGGATCAACAGCAGAACCTCTCAACAGAATAAGATGATCTTTCTTTATGACTAATCATCCTTATCTCACTACTTTAAGTTATACCTTCTGTGAGCTGTGTTTTAATTTATACCATGTGACTGAGATCATGATTTGTGGTTTTCCCTTGAGGAATTCCAAGAGACCTTCAGGGGTCTCAGTCCCAACAGAGTATTGTTATACTCACCCTTGCACATGCTTTACCCACACCTTGTTGTGTCTTGTGTAGATGATAGACATCTTGACTAAGAATTTAGAGAGCTAGGGATAGGCGGTACATGGAGGTGACCGATTGATGTGGTGATCTGTAGTGACGAGATGTACCTACCCTGCAGGTAGGATCCTTGGAAGATGATCTTAGGAGATTTTTTTCATTTTTCTATATTACTCTTTCAGTTGGGCTTGTATACTGGCCTATTTTTCTTTCAGTGCTTATTTCTACTCTCAGTGGTGGTTTTTAGTGGTGGTTGTACTACTCCTTTTCCATAGTTTTCTTCTTATGTGTGGTGTGCCTTGTTTGTGTGTGTACAAGTTTTAAGCTAATGCCTTCCCTTTTTGGGTTTTTCTTTTCCGATGCTCATCACCAGCCCCTGGCCAATGGATGGAAGGCTTGGGGTAGTCACAGAACGGCCCCGGGGGACGAGTTGTGACAAAGTGGTATCATAGGGCGGTTGGTTCTACTAGAATAAATAAGAGTCTGTATTTTTCAATTGGGAAAATAATGTTAAGTTTCTTGAGTTTAGCTTTTAATCTGGGGAGTCCAGTGTTGGTGTGGCGGCCAACGTATCCATACACTAGGACCCTGAATTCTGTTTTCTAACACGATACATGAAAAAACCGATTGCATGTGTTTCAGAAATTTTTATTTCCCTCGATCACTTTTGAGTCATCTCACCAAGTATAACTTATTTACCATAGTTCATCTTGATTCTCTTTCAAGTTGTCTTCACACAGAAAGTCATCCAGGATTCCAGTGCGTAACCATGAGAGTGGTCCATAGAGTGATGTGGCTTCGGTACAAGGACTGTTACCCAAGATGGTACCTTCGGGTGGTGTCCCAGCAATACCGCTACCCGTTTTTCAGAAGTTACAACTAGAACTACCGGTAGTGGACACATGTAAGCTCGGTGACTTACATGAGTTTTAGTGGTAGATACCCCTAATTATCTAAGGCGAACATGACTCACAGGTGGATAAGGACAAGCTTGAGGTGGTGATTTAGTTTCCATCTCACCAGGTCACCATTAGATCAAATGGTGGTCCTGCCAGTGATCCTTCTATGTGGCTCAACAGGGTGAGGACAGGGTTTAGATTACCTTGATCATACAATGAGGTGACTCTTTCAGGGACATAGCTTGAGAAAATTCCTCAGATAAGGGGTCTCTTACCATAAAATCTAAGGGTTATGTGTTCCCAAGATCTTATATAGTTGTTTCCTCTGGAAATGGTAATGACCTCATTGATTTAAGGTTCAAACATTCCAAGCGGTTTCTAACGGGTTTGATCGTAGAACCGGAAACATCAAATGATTCCATATCCGTTTGGACCTACTTTCCAAAGGTAGGTTCTCATTAGTTGTGAACCGATGAGGCTTAATAATTTGCATTGGTCGATAGGATGGGAGGTCGGACACATCACACCTTTTTTAGGGGAATTATTGTCTACTCCAGGACTCTATAGATTTAAGTTATATTCGTGAATCCTTATTAAATTACCAAGTATGAAAACGAGATTTCCTTTAGATCTGAAAATCAATAATTAGTATGAATGAGATTTAGAGAATCTTTTATATGTATTCTAGGTTCTTCATCGATAGAGAATCATCTATATTTGTTAGATATTCTTAGTCAATGGTATCCTTCGACAAATTATATAGAAATCTCTTCGTCATTATGATAACCATACTGGTTTTAAATCCACTCAGCGGGGCACTTGAGGTTTATTGTCATTCAGAAGGACATATATTATTTCAGAGTTGGGATCGTACCCACAGATGGGCTACCTACGTATCATTTTTTTAGAAAAGTAATCAGAACCCATGTAGTTTGAGTAAAGAAGTATGAGGTTTATGCATTATTGATGGCTCAAAGAAAGATGTCATAATTACTTTTACACTCTAAGCTCACGTGAGTCATGATTGGTGTGAGAAACAATAGGTATTGGTAAAACTAGACAATTGTGCCACGAAAGATGAAATTATAAGAAATGATGTGGGACTTATGTATGTATGACTGCCTAGATAGATGAAGATTCGAATTTACTTTAAGGAAGAAACCCGGGAACAAGGTCCATAAATGTATATGTTCTTTATGGAGATTTGGATATTTAACTTAGTACTTAATCCTGAGAAGGATTCCCAAATTAGAGAGGACTTATGATTGGGTTTTACTTCTGAGAAGGATGCCCAAATCAAAAGTAAATTAAGACTGGTTAAGAGAAATTATGATTGGGGCTTACTCTTAAAGAAGAGGCTCATGTTAAAGGGAATAATGACTGGGGCTTACTACTGAAAAGGAAGCTCTGGTTAAAGGGAATTATGACTGGGGCTTACTCCTGAAAAGGAAGCCCATGTTAATGGAATTTGGATTTTGGGAACTTGGGGCTTACTCCTAAGGAGGATGCCTATATTAAAAGAATTATGGTTGTGGCTTACTCCTGAAGAGGATGCCCAAAATTAAGGGAACTTGAATACTAAGGCTTACTCCTGAAAAAGAGGCCCAGGTTAGGGGACTTGGGGCTTACTCCTAAAGAGGATGCCTATATTTGGGATTTTGAGATTGGGACTTACTCCTGAGAAGGAGGCCCAAAATTAAGGGAACTTGAAGATTGGGGATTACTCCTGAAAAGGTGGCCTAGGTTAGGGGACTTGGGGCTTAATCCTGAGAAGGATGCCCATATTTGGGATTTTGAGACTGGGGCTTACTCCTAAAAAGGAAGCCCAGGTTAGGGGACTTGGGGCTTAATCCTAAGGAGGATTCCCATATTTGGGATTTTGATATTGGGACTTACTCTTGAGAAGGAGGCCCAAGTTAAATATCCTCTCATATTTAAAGTATTAGGTTGAATGAATGAAATCTCTAACCTTAGTGACATAAAGATATATAAATCACTAGGTTTTGAAAAATGTTCCACATAATTCCTTTCGGATAAGGAATCCAACAAAGGAACAATGCCATAAATGTCTTTGAAGAGGGTTCTGAAGGCTAAATTTTGAAGAAGATAGGTGGATTTGAAGAAAGCAAGTGAATAGGCTGGAGGGTCACCCAAAAAGAGAGAGGCGCGCAAGTCCTGCGTGAGCGCGCAAGTCCTGGTCGCGCAAGTATACTTGTGCGACACATGGGTACTTGCGTGACGGTCAACCATTAGGGTAATACTTGGGCGAGACTAGGCTCAAGCCCTTAGTGTTATCCCTAAAGGCTTCCAAAAGAGTGGTGCGCAAGTTTTATTGAAGGGATAAGGCGGCGCGCAAGTTTGGCCATTTCTCTTAAGGGCTGGCCACTTAGGCGCACAGGTTTTAATGAGTTTCAACACTTAGGACTTGTTTCCCCTGTTTAGAGCTTCCATTCTAGGTAAGAAATTTCCTTAGAAGTGTTCATAAGACTTCAAGAAGAGACTAGGGCGTTGGGAGCTCGAATCTGAGTTTTGGAATTTTTCCGTCCCGAAATGGAGGGCCCACAAGGGGTATTTATAGGCCAGGGAAGACCTTGGGAAAAAATCAAAGAGGGTTCACAAGTCACCTGCGCGACCACTATGTGGCACGCAATTATACTTGTGCAACCATGATGAAACTTGCGCGACCCAAGTGGGAAGAAATCCTTTCTTCATGCCTTTGTCTATTTTTGATGTTTCTTCAAAGGATGAATCACTTTGGACTAAGGTATTTCCCTTTTTTAGTCATTGGACTTTGTGATGGAAAGGAGCGTCAAAAAAAGTCCCCCCCTCAGAGTTGGATCCAAAATAAATGAGGATGTGACTCTGGGGTAAAGAAGAAAACCAAGGAACATGCGGTGCGCAAGTGTTGAGCGCGCAAATGGCGTCGCACAAAGGTGAGCCGCGCAGGCTTCGACGCGTAAGGGTGCGGCCTTGCCTTTATATAGGTTGTCATTACTCGCGCAAAGCACCGAATCTGAATGATTCTGAGATCTCATCGCGCAAGTTGCCTTCACCGCACAAGTTACTCAGTTTTTCGCTGCTTCCTTTTGTGTCGCGCTGTTGTAGAGGTATTTGGACTTGCACGGTGATACCTATGCGCCAAAACTTGTGCGACACACTTATTCTTGCACGCCAACTTTGGGACTTGCGCACCTTAATGCCTTAGCCACTTTTTCACTTTTCTTCACAAATTTTATGAAAAAATCAACTTACTTAAGAGTTAATTATTCAACTTTTGTGCAGATTAAATAAATCCTAGAAGAATCGGAACTACTGATGAACTGGATATCAAGCGAATTGATGATATGATGAACATTGTAGGCCATGATTATTATAATATCTGTGAAAGCACTCTTCCAGATTTGGCCAAGTACCTTAAAGAAGTATCATCTTGACTTCCCACAGAGTATTTATCTACCTTTGTATGGCTATGGTCATTTGCAAGAAGTCACCATTCCAGAGGCAAAGAACTGTCTCCTAATTTCTTTGTTTCAGAATTACACCAATTTTGCTTTAGCAAATATCTCAAGTGGAGAAGAATTTATAAATACTGGAACAGTGGAGAAGGCCTACATAATGCATCATAGACCTTGTACCTCAGATCTGAAACCTCAGAAGCCTGATCTGCAACCACATTGTTATCCCTCAATTTTCCAAAACTCTTAGATGGTTCAATCCAAAGGCTGGAAGAAGAGTTGGGACTTTCATCCTGGAGGAGGTGTGAAGCCAACTTGGATGTGGGCATACTGGGTGTGACAAACCTGCACAGAGTTTGTCGAGGATTTAAAAGGAGCTGCAATATATGGAGCCATATAGGATGGGCAAACATATGTATACAGGAATGATGACTTTGTGCTGGAGATACTCAGCCATTGGAGTCCAGAAACTAATTCTCTCCATCTGACTTAGGGAGAAGTAGGCATCAGTCTGTGGGATGTCCACAAGATCTCAGGGGCTCCAATTTTGGGTGATATGTATGATGAATTCTTCCCCCCCAAGGCAACTTGGAATGATTCAGAGAAGACTCCGGCATTATCTCGGAAATTATTGAAAATCTTCCACAAGCTCAAGAGTTCAGAGACCTCCCAAACTCATTCTATAAAGGATATTCATCTAGAGGAGTGGATGAATATGTTTCTTACCAAGAATCAGTAGAAGGAACCGAAGGATAAGGGATCGAATGGTAAGGGGCCCACCTGTACTCGTCCTACCACCTGCCCCAAAACATAGAAGAGGGGTGCTCCTGACACATTCTGGCTGACTCTAGAAGTAGGAGAATTTGAGAAGTGGGGATACGAAGTGAATCATAGAATCCCAAAAAAGACTCGTCTGGTGGGATTCTTGGCCTTGTGGATCAGTGTTTATATTTTTCCAGTCAGGGATTCGAAGGGAGGCGTCAGGCTAGGGACCTTCATTATTACAGCCAAGTTGGATGAGGGGAAAATGGTTGGGTTGGTTACCCCCATTTTAGAAAATATTCATAGGAGCTTACTCCATGTCTTCATGGGTAAGTATACTTTGAGAATAGTGGGACCATTCCAAGTTTTGTGGGGATGGATCACCACTCAATTTAGAACATATAATGTACTGAATGGAGTACAGATCCCTGGAAGTTCTTTCAGGCCATCAGTGTAGGAATTCTCTGGAATTGCTCCCCTAGCTCTCAATTCCTATGACATGAAGGTGAGGCTGAGAATGTATAAGGAATTCAATTTCTTTACTTATGGAAACCTGCCAACCGAGCAGTTTGTTGATGATGGAATATCCATACTAGAATTGAGGGCATACATGCTGGCCGGCAGAGATGGTGTACTAGTCACCAGGATTGATAGAGAGATTATATGCGAGGCCTATGCTCCATATAGATTTGCACATCAATTCAAGTGTTTACAGCAAACTGTTGTATCTCCCCCTGTGCATGTCAGGTCAGAGCAACATCTGATGGTTTCCTGACAACTATGGTTGCTGACATCTAGGGAGAATACTGGGGTAGTGCTTGATCTACCTGTTGATAAAACGATGAGTAACTTAACTACATGGTATGCCGAGAACTGGATAGCATCATACCATGGAGGGGTGTTGAATCACACAGTTTATCAGGTGGCAAAAAGGAAAAGAACCATAGAGAAAGAAACCCTTCATATTGAAGGTGATTCTTATGCAACACCCAAAGCTAATTCACCGGGTTCTTCACCTAAGGCCGACTCGCCGGATTCTCAAGATGGGGATGACGAGGCACAACATATGGAAAAGCGACCTCGCCTGAGATATAATCCCCTTGTTAGAATCAAGAGACCAACTCTATCGATTCCTAGTGAGTTACTTCATTGTGGAAATTTAATCACCATTACTTTATAGAGCAACAAGTCTTATTCTCTTATCCTTTATCTATAGCTGCAGGAGGTGGGAAGAAGCTGAAGTTTAAAATTGTAGGACCCTCCTCATATCCTTCTTGTACACATGCTGAATATTTACAAACATAGGCTATCTAGACATGGAGAAGTTTATATTATGGTGCTGAAACTACCTGGCTGGATCTATGCGAGGGGCTACAAATCCCTGGAATAGGGAATCTTCGGGCTTCTACAGATATTTGTTACAAGGATAACCCTGATGAAGTGTGGGCTTACATCATAGTGCTAGAGATGCTCATATTTTCCACCGATGATTCCATTACTGTCACTAAAAGGGTGAAGTAAATGATAGATCGTGGTGCCGCTGAGGGTGGTTCCGAAGATGAGGAGTGGTATGATTACATGGCTCTTGAAGATGTGATTTTCTTTCCTTATTTTCTTTGATTTCAGTCAAATATTTGTTACTCAAGGAAATTATTTTCTTTATCCTGTAGCTTGCAAAGAAAGGAATTTATGAGGTTCCTTCACCACAGTATAGCCCTAGTGGTACTGTAATTGGGGCTAATGAATCTCCTTGCGATTCAGGAAATATATCTCTAGGCCAGCAAGCCATGGATGAGAAGTTAGACATGGCTTTCCATTCTCCAATTCATGTACCTATAAAGGAGACTGTCGACACTCCCAAAAAACCAAAGAGACAAAGGCATCAAAGGAAGAAGTCCACAACTAAACGCTTCATCAGTAGTGGTATGTCCTTCGGATAATCATGATTGTTAACCCATGAAAAGGTTGCTCATACTTTTTGGGATTGCAGGGGCTTATTCAATTTCCCCTTTGAGGGAGAGGACTGACCCTCCTCTAAAAAAACGGAGGGTGCTAATGAACAATCACAAGCTCATGCTGGCTTGGCTGCTCCTGAAGAGGAACCATCGTCTGTTCCTAGTATCACTCCTACTGCTACTGCAAGAAGAGAACCTACTTCTGGTAAGTTAAAAACGATTCATAAAATGTTGGATGAAACATCAACTGACTTCCATTCCGTGATACTTTAGGTTCAACCACTGCACTAGAGCTTTTGGCGGCCACTGCAACTGATGCTGCTATTTTATCTGAAGAAGCTGTCCAGGGTCAGAGGCCGCATGATGAAGGTCTCCAAGAATACATATTGAATGCTCTCACTGGTGAGATTAACCAGGATTCTGAGATAACATTGGATGAAATGATGGAATTTGGCGCATCTTTTGAAGATTTTTTAGATCATGTTAAATTACCATGTAATTTAGAAGATTATGGACGTGAGTGTTATCCTTTGCCCTATTAAAAATAACTTCTTATTATATCTCTGGTCAGGATCGGTTGAAATTTGCAGTTCTATCTGACCAAGCTGTTGAACTGCCAATGCCTGAAAGGGGTACAGAAAACCCTACTCTTGTAGAGGCATTAACTCAAGTAGAGCTTAACCTGGAAGAACTTCCTGAAACTCATCCTGAAAATCCTGTTGAGTCTAGGAAAGACGGGGAGGATCCATGTCAAGTTTTTGATCTACCATTGGGTAAGGGATAATGATATTTACAACTGTACTTAATTTGAAAGACAAACAATTAACTTTTTTTTCATTTGAAACTAACCAAAGATTTAAATTGATCATGTAGGGCCATCAATTTCAGTGGCTAGATATGGAGGTGAAGCCTCAGCTTCTGCCCCAACGGGAATAGAAAGTGAAGAAACATGGGTCAGGGGGAAGGAGCAGAACAGGGCACTTCCCTAAGTGCATTAATTCTGGATTATACTCCCCCTGGGACAGTGATGCTGAGTCAGACCCAGAGATACAAAAGGTGCTCCAATTTTCACGACGCAAGGCATGGAAGAACATATGGAAGATCATATCCGAAGTGCCTTTAGAAGAGGTGTCATAGAAGATTCCCCGATTGTCATCCATGTTCGTCATGTTGGGACTTGGCGGTTTTGGATATCAAAATATCCATGACGCGGTGAAACAGATCATCTTAAGGAGGGAGCAAGAGCAAAAGTGACATCAAGATTTGACTAGGGTGACGCTGTCAGTCAATATTAGCGAATTTGAGGCTGTGGTATCCTGATCTGAGGCTGATTATTCTGACAAGTTAAAGTAACTGAAACATAAGATCAAATAGAAATTCGTCCAGCAGATGCATCTTCAGCAACAGTTAGATGTTGTTACTGGGGAACTTGACCAACTTAATAATTCACTTTAAGGAGCTCAAACTAATGGTATGAAATCCATTGCAGATGCCAAGAAATCACTCCATAAAGCCGAAAAGAGTGAAGTTGGTTGAGTTCATGAGCTTCAAGTGGTTGCTGAAGAAGCTCGGGATGCTATAAATCAAATAAAGATTTATCTTGACAGCCTTTTGTAATTCTTGGAAAAGAGAAGAGACTCCAGTCTATGGATGTCCTTCTAACTTTTTTGCATCAAATGAAAAACACTTTCATCTTCAATAATTTTTGCATGCCATTTTTTTTACTGCTTTAAATTTTTACCTTATCCAATGGGCCTAGTAATCATAGTTTAATTTTTTCTAGGATTATAAAAAATAACCCTAAAAACTTTGAATCTTTTAATTTCTCAATATTACCTAAATCATATGAAATGTATGTTTAGTGAGCTGGAACTTGACTTTTGTTCAAATTTACCTTGTCTTTTGTGGGCAGTTTCAATTCATGCACGTCAGACATAAAAAAGGATAATGTTTAAGGTCGAAATAGCTTTGACCGAATGGATAAAAATTAACTCAATTCCTTGAAAATTTATCTGAAAACATATTACCACACTCAAGTATGAGGAAAAAATTTAAACTATGACTTAAGAAATTTTGAATATGAGGAATGACATGAAAAAGGGATAAAAGGCATTAGAAGAAGTATTTTCCAAGAATGGAGTTACCACTATTTAAAAAACCCGTAAGGGGGTTGAATTATGTAGGGCCGCTTAAGGGCATTGGCTGCGTAGTCAAATAATAACATCTTTTGGATGACAGGTCTGTTATGTAGACTACTTATGCAAAGCCGCATAAGGGAATGTGTTGCATATTTAGGCAAAAGAAATCTCAGAAATTTACTTTTCTACCACTAAAAATCCAGTGGAAGGTTTTGGAGATTCATATTTTCCAAAGCATAGAGTATTCTGTATGGAGAGAGGTACTTGAATATGGAGAAGATATTTCCAAACAAGATTATCTATGAACCAGATCAATGTCACTCCTACAAAGGTCTGACCCAAACATATGGAAGGGAAATATAAACCATAGACTTGAATACTTTCAGATCATGAAAAATAGTATGGGACAAATATGTTAAGGATGGCTATTTGTTTGTGGATCTTTACATATTGTCGTTAAGAAAACTAAGGAAAAAGGAGGTTTTCCTCCCAAGAATGAAGTTGCAATTATTTGAAAAACCTGTTAGGGGGTTGAATTATGCAGGGCCACCTAAGGGCATTGGCTGCATAGTCAAATAATAGTATCTTTTGGCTAACATGTCTGTTATGTAGACTACTTATGCAAGGCCGCCTAAGGGCACGCGCTGCATAGTCAGACAAAATAACTCTCAGAAATTGGACATTTTGTGACCAGAAGTCAAGAAAAGGGTTATGGAGATATGGAAGTATTTAAGGTTAGGAGTATGACACATGAAAATGGGTATTGTTCAATGCATGAAAGAGATACATAGATCAATGCTAACCATAATCATATTGTGGTTGGGTCCTGAATTGAAATTTTGGACTTCACTATGTATCCCATAAGGATGAGAATCAAGCCATACGTAGTTCTTGAAAAAAAATTTAATGTCATGTGGGACGAAAGTATGGGAAATCTCAGTTTAGGGTCATAGAACTCAGACCATTATAATGAATACATAGTCTGTGTTTTCATAGGGACTTTTCATCCAAGGGACTGAAAGTGGAATTTGGGGTTAGGCCCAAAGACTTAGGGCTAGATTCGAGGGATACTCGAATGTTCCAATGTATCCCATAAGGATGGGAATCAAGCCACATGTAATTCTTGAAATACCCTCGGTACAGATTTGGTTCGTACATATGAAGGGTGAAAGGGGACTTTAGTGTAGTGAAGTTTTGACCCAAGATAAAAGGTTCGGGCATTTCCATGTATGCACGTAGTCTTTGGAATATAACATGATTGGAGATCAATGTAAATAATGATTCCCTCTCAGGTGATGGTGTCAAAGAATATTGTATTTTATTTTCGTACAGGACAAAAGTGTGAATAGTTTAAGGTCATATGCATGGACCGTGATGAACCAATGTAAAAATATTGGTTATGGGGGTTGATTTAATGGATCAACATCATATGAGACGGAGGTAAACTAACATAAAGAGATTGGTTTTGGGCTTGAACCTCAGAAGGTTTCCTACATACCCATCCTAGAAGGCAAGGATCAAAGTCCGCGTAGTTCAATTAAAGAATAAATTAGTAATCAAGTTGTTTTTGAGAAAAAAAGCCTAAAATGGTGTTGGGACTTACACATGGTTAGCGGCCCAGAGAGGGTGTTATGGTTGAAGTTTACTCTAAGCTCACGTGAGTCATACTTGGTGTGAGAAACAAGAGATAGCAACAACCTTAACGATGCACAGTTTAAGGTCATGCAAGACGTATGAAGGGACTATGTAGTTTAAAGTCTTGCAGTGAGGACTATTGGTGCTGCACAGTTTAGTGTCATGTAGCAGGGACAAAATAAAGTTTAACTTCATGTAGGACAAATATAGGGACATAGTTTACCATCATGTTCGACGTAAGGTTGTTGTACCATTTAGCGTCATGTAGCTAAGATTATGAGGACAAATACAATTTAACGTCACGTTGGAAGAAAGGGGGACTGTGTAGTTTAATGTCATGTAGTAAGGACAAAAGGGGACACAGTTTAATGTCATGTTGGAAATATTAAGGAATTTTTCACAGTTTAATGTCATGTTGGACGATGGCATAGTTCAATGTCATGTTGGATGATGGTGTGAACAGTTTAAGGTAATATGCATGGACCAGAGATTATGCAGTTTAACATCTTGCTGGACGTAAGGGACTTTTGTATAGTTTAGTGTCATGTAGTTAGGAAGTCACAGTTTAAGTTCATGTTGGACGTAAGTTCCAATAGTTTAAGGTCATATGGATAGACCGTATGTATTTGTATTATACAAAATACTTCTTAAAGAATCCATCATTGGTTGGAGTAGTGATGAGTTCTCCATCCATTGAGATTAAAGAATAAGCTCCATTGGAGTAGACCTTATGTATTGAATAAGGTCCTTCCCATTTTGGCTCCAGCTTGGGAGGTTTCTTTCCTGGTATCATTGGAGTTCTGAGAACCATTACCAATTCCCCCTGAATGAATGAATGAAAATTAACTTTTTTGTTGAAAGCTCGTGCTATTCGATTTTTATAAATTTCCAAGTGGTGCAAGGTGCACAATATTTTCTCGTCTAATCGTTTCAATTCATCCAATCAATTTTGAGATTGTTCATCTGTAGATAACTGATAAAAAATGGCTACCCTGAGTGAGGGTAATTGAACCTCAATGTGAAAAACTGCTTCTGTTCCATATACCAATGAATATGGAGTTGACCGCGTTGCAGTGCAGGTGGTGGTCTGATAATCCCATAAAGCATGAAAGAATTTATCGGGACATGATTTATTATCTTTATCTACCATCTTTTGCAGTATATTTGAAAGAGTATTGTTGAAAGCTTCTATTTGTTCATTGGCCACTGCATGATATCGAGAGGAATGATTGGATTTGATGTTGTATTCTTGATACAACTTCCTTACCTCGGATGAACAGAAATTGGTGCCATTTTCCATCAATATGGTATGAGGAACACCAAATCTGGTAATGATGTTAGACTTGATGAAGCTAACAATGATTTTAGAACTAAATTTTTTGAGAGGTATTGCCTCTTCCCATTTGAAAAAGAAGTCAGTAGCAGTAAGAATGTACTTAAACTGCTTGGATGTAGCTAAAGGATAAGGTCTTAATACATCCATTCCCCATGTGGCAAATGGCCACGAGTATTTAGCTGTATAAAGCAATTATGGGGATTGATGAATGAAGTTGACATGTACTTGGAAAGAATGAAACTTCTTTGTGAAATCAACACAATCTTGTATCATTGAAGGCCAAAAGTATCCAAGCCTTCGAATTTGATCAGATAGTCTGTGTCCAGACTGATGGGCACCATAGATTCCTGCATGCACTTCTTTCATGACAGCCATTGTCTTTTCACCATCAATGCATCTGAAGAGAACTCCATCAAAACCTCTTTTGTAGAGAATTTTCTCTAGGTGATCTGGGCTATCATAAAGAGTAAAATTGACCACATGTCGCCGGATTTGTTCATTCCCAACTGTATCAGGTGGAAGTGTTCCATTTTGAAGGTATTCCTTGATAGGTGTCATCCATCCTGTAGTATGACCATATGGTTCAGGAATGGGACTAATTTCATTGATTTCCTCTGTTCTGGTTTGAACATATGGTGAAATTGTACGACGATGGGCAATATTGATGCTTGTCTCGTCCCGATTTGGATCTTCCAGAACTGTGGATATATTAGCTAGTGCATTATCTTGGGAATTTTGTGATCTCGGGACATAAGAAAATGTCGGTTCTGAAGGAAATTCCACCATTAACTCTCTGACATAATCATAAAAAAGGGATTAGTTCTTCTTTTCTGATTGGATAATCCCCATTGACTTGTTTGATTACCAGGTCTGAATCACCTTTCACCTTTAAGTGATTCACTTGTGCTTGAAGCGCTAACTCCAATCCTGCGATAATATCTTGGTATTCTGCTTCATTATTTATACCGCCTCCCAACAATGAGAAGGAATAATGTAGAACTTCCTTTTCCAGGGAAATGAGTAAAATTCCTAACCCAACTTTGTTGAATTTAGGATCTTCCATTTTCTTCCTTATTGGACTTCTAGAAGCACCATCAAAGTACATTTCCCATATTTGAAGATTATCTTGAATAGAAAATACTTCTTCATCTGGAAGTTCAATATCTAAAGATGTATCTTCTACTGAAGGGTGTTCAGAAAAGAAAATCAGCCAGATCTTGGCCCTTTATTGTCTTTTGAGACACGTACTGGATATCAAATTGCTGCAAAATAACTGCCCACCTTGCTAGACATCCTGTAAGCATTGGATGACTAAGGATGAGTTTGAGCGGGTTATTACGAGATACCAATTGTACCTCATGATGTTTTAAGTAGTGTCTCGGTTTCTGAACTGCAAAGATTAATGCTAGGTATCACTTCTCAATATTTGAATATCAGGTTTCTGCTTCAAGCATAGTCTGACTGAGATAGTATAGGTTGTTTTTATTCCCAGCATCATTCTTCTGGGCAAGGAAGGTACCCAATGATCACTCTAAAGCTGTCACATAAAGAATCAATGGCCTTCCTTCAACAGGTGACATTAATATCGGTGGACTCAAGAGATATTTCTTGAGAATATTGAATGCTTCTTGACATTCTTCAGTCCATTGGTAAGTGACTCCTTTCTTCATCAATTTGGTGAAGGGTAAACTTTTTCCTGCTAAATTAGCGATGAAACGCCGAATATGGGCTAAGTTTCCTTGAAGTCCTCTCAATTATTTAAAATTATGAGGAGGTGACATACCAAGTATTGACTTTATCTTCTCAGGATCGACTTCGATACCATGATGGAATACAACAAAACTGAGAAATTTTCCTGAGGTTACCCCAAAAGCACATTTTAAGGGGTTCATCTTCAAATTATGTTGCCAAAGTTTGTGGAATATGATTTCCAAATCAGCCAAGTGATTAGAACATTTCCTGGATTTAACCACCAAATCATCCACATAACATTCAACAAAAATCCCTAAAAAGGGTTCGAAGATACAATGGATGGCATGCTGATATGTTGCGCCTGCATTCTTCAGGACAAAGGGCATTAACCGATAGAAAAACACACCCTGAGGGGCTCTGAAGGCGGTAGATTACTCATCTTCTAGAGCCATTTAGATTTGATTATATCCTGAATATCTATCCATGAAGGAAAGTGCTTCATATCCAGTTGTTGCATCAATTAAGTGTTCTATTATCAGAACTGGAAAATCATCCTTAGGACAATGCCGATTAAGATCTCTGAAATCAATGCAAACTCTAATTTGTCCATTCTTCTTTTTCACAGGGAAAATATTATCCAACCACTTGGGATATTGAACTTCTCTAATGAAGTTAGCTTTGATAAGCTTATCCACTTCAGATTCAATTTTGGAAGCATAGGATGGGTGTGTTCTTCTTGCGGCTTGCTTAAATCCTTGATGTTATTCTAGCAAACCCAAATGATGAGTAGCAACATCAGGATCAAGCCCTGGAATCTCTGTATAGTTCCAAGAAAATATATCTCGATTTTTCTTTAAAAATGAAATATACATCTCTTGATCTTCAAGATTCATGGCCGCACTAATTAAAGTGGGGCGTGGATCTTTATTTTTACCCAGATTTATTTCTCTGAGTTCATCCACGGTGGTAGAGATACCCTCTTCAAATGCTGGAGGAGCATTCCTGAGATCTTCCTCTTCTTCTTCAACATGTGTTATTTCTTCTATTTCTACTTGCATAGTAGATGGTGAAGTAGAATTTCCATGATCATAAGAGGTGTTAAAAGTTTAACATCTTGAAGAAGAAGCTTCCACTTATGACCTAATTGATGATGAAGGGTCTTCCTTGGGTAATAAAGAGGATATGATGGATTGAGAATCACCATCATTATTTACCTCTGACATTTCTATAACTTCTTCTGGCCTGGTTGGCGAAGTATAGACATGTTGGATTTCAGCAGATGAAATGAAGACATCCCCATTTAAGCTTTCATCATTTCTTGGTGAATCACTAATTTCTCCCATGCTGTCTAGCTTGATTGTCATAATTGACATTATGGAGGTTTCCATAAGAGTATTTTGATTTGGGTATATCCTGTCAATTTGACTGATAGGCAACACATAATCTGCACTCATATGGGTAAATGGATTTACAGGAATCTTTTCCAAACCAAATTGAGCATTAACCTTGGTGACCTCCCTTGGTGTGGATTTCTCCATACCCTTCATGTGATAGAATTCCGCCTCAATGTTTTGAGATTCACATGTTTTGAATGGGTCATTATCACCATACAATTTCCCAATTTGACCATAGAAACAATATTTGAGACATTGGTGGTATGATGAAGGGATAGTCACATGTTGATGTAGCCAAGGTCTTCTAAGTAAAACATTAAAGGTTGTATCATGATCAACAACCATGAAATCTGAATTGGATACAAGGTCTCCAAACTGGGTTCTGAGTGTAATCTCACCCAGTGGTTCTTGTTCATTTTTATCATATCCTTGCAACATCAGAGTAGAAGGAGATAAATCAGATTCCGTGATGCCCAATCGATGAAGTGTATGAATGGGGATAAGGTTGACTCCTGAACTGTTATCAATGAAAGCTCTTCAGATGTCTACACCATTGACCTTTCCAGATAAATACAAAGGTCTGATATGTCCATGCACGACATCATCTTCATCTTCATCTGTGAAAGATATCACTACATGGAATTCTGCAGGATTATTCTCTACATGGTAGACTTCAGCTGCAGTAATTTCAGTTTCGAACTCCTAAGGACTTGACAAAGCCTCAATGAGTGCCTCCCGAAGATCCTTGGATAGATTCAAGGCATCCAGAATTGATAAATTGGTCGGTACTTGGGCCAAATATTTCAAAACGTCATATTTTTTATCCAAAGGTCTGTATTTTCCAACAGGAACATGTGGTTTCACAGGTACCTTAGAGGTTGATGCTTCTTGTATCGGGGTAGGAGTTGAAAATACTCTTAGATTTGGAAGATTAGACCAAATAGTTCTATTTACTTACTAAGAGGAAGAAGTTTTAGCCTCTAACCAATCCTCTAGAATAACTGTACCAGGACTAAATCTGCTATTGGTGGAAGAATTTTCTTGTTCTTGTTGAGCCTGCTAAAGGGCTCTGCCATGAGTTTCTACTGCATACACAATTCTAGCAGGGGTAGAATTGGAATAGTGGTTTCTGGGAAATCCACATCTTCCTATGTATCCAAGACCTCAGGATCTCCCTCTAATTACTCTGTTTGATAAAAGGAATTCAGGCTCATCAAAATCGAAACTGCGACTGGCATAAGGATTTGTTAAATGAATCATATTAACAGAACCAAAGATCAACTCTTCATCCGATGAAGACTCTGCCTAATTAGCCAATTTAGGTTGTACTGTTTGGTGGGGCGGTGCCTGTTTCTTCGAAGTAGATGGCATAAAATCTGCCATAGTCAAAGAAAACTTGGGCTTTAACACAATCTCATCTTCTTCAGATTTTTCCTCTTTCTTTTAATTATGTCATTTCTTTGAGGATTTTCCCTCTGATGAAGAGGGTTTTGCTATGGCATTCATAGAATAAGACACAATTGGTTTCTTCAATTGCATTTGCAAAATGGCATGAGTTCGGTTGATCATTTTTCTGAACATTCAATCACAATATTTCTGCACACTTTTGTTTTTGAATTATTGCCACTCGCCTTCTTCCTCTGGATTTGTAGCAGTAACACATGCTACCTGAGATGAAGAACCTTTCAATTTGACTTGTCCCAAGTCCAACATTTTTTTCAGGAGGTCTTTGAAGACAAAACACTCCTGAATGTGATTCCCCAATATCTAATGAGATGGGAAATAGTTGGGATGGTCTTCATCTCCTTCCTTGTTCGGCCTCTTGGGCCTTGTCAATTGAACCAAATTATTTTCCAGAGCCGAAATGAAGTAACCAGGAACTTGTTCATTTCGGAAAGAGTAAACTTTTCTCTTCAGATCCTAAAATTGTTTCTGTATTTGATCTCTTTGATCATCTTGACAAAATAGCCTCTGTTGTTGACTCTCATGCGGTGGAACCCTTCGGGAAGATGAAGGTTTTGAGGTGAAAGCAGGTATAGGTTCTTGTTTAAGCATAACTGTAGCAGTCTCTTCTTTACCCATTCTCCTTCTTGGAGATGATGGAATTACACGAGTTTTATCCTTAGTCTTCATAAGAGAGTCTTCAATCTACTGAGCGATCGAAGTCGGGTCTCAAAACCCTCTTGTGTATTTCACAGGGATCAACGGTGTGTGCAACTCATCAAGCAAATTTTCCACACAGATTGGAAAAAATTCTTCTTGAGGGAGTGCTAAGATCATGGAATATGTTAATCCCTTCCAGCGAGCAATGAAATATGAAACTCTTTCATTCTCCCTTTGCTTACAGTTTGTAAGATCAAAAACTATTGTCTTTGGAAAAGTTGATCTGAATTGAAGAAGGAATTGTTGACGAAGATCCTCCCACTCGGTAATTGAACGGGATTGCTAGCTTGTATACCAGACAAAAGCAGGTCCTTGTAATGACTTTACAAAACACTTGAGCTTAACTGCTTCTTGTTGCTAAGGGGTTCCCATCATAGGATCGCAATGAGAAACAAAATGTGTTAAGTGTTGTTCTGGGTCTCCTGAACCATTAAAGATTTGGAATGTGGAACTTGAAAAATTTGATGGGGGAGGAATTGCGTCTACCCATTTAGGGTAAGCTCTCTTCTCCGGTTGAACCGGTGTACGCTTTCCTTCCATAGCTTCCAAATGAGCTGTTAATGACTCAATGGTAGTAATTAACTTTTGAGAAACATCCGGTTGATCTTGGACCTGTGCAGGTGCAATAACTGGAGCTTGGATAGGTTTGGCGACCGAGACTGCCACTGATGGTAGTATTTCTGGTTTTTGTTGCGTATAACCCAAAGGATTAGACCTTTGAGGGTGTACTGGTAAAGGAGGATAATCTTGATCCATCTCAGTAGCCGCAACAAATTCCCTTGGTTGACTGACTCCAGCACGCTTAAGAGGAAGACTACTTTGAAGTAGTTCTGCATTCAACCTCCTTAATTCCTTCATCTCTTCCTCTTGTTGTGCGAATATTTGCTCTAGTGAGAGTTATTGGCCTTCTCCAGAGGAAGGGTATGTAACCTAATTCTTCCCTTTTCCTTTGTTGGACGCCTTTCGGAGAGGGGTAAGTTGGTTTTTTAAAGGAATACCCAGATTCTTGGTAAGACTTTGATTTCTTGTACACACACCTTCTTCATTTGTGTCTGCGTGTACAACTTCTTGAGCAGGAATGTCTTAATCTGATCCCTCTAAGTGATCCTTATCTAGGAAATTAGTAACAACGGAATTGATGACATTAATTGATGCATAACACATTGCATCTATTTTATCGGCATTTCTGCGATATTGTATTCTTTCATGTCCTTGTTGTGACACTACCTTTTGCTGATTTGATCTCTCAGGAACTTCTTGACGAATCATAATTTGGAGGGAATCTCCTGATAATTTGTCTCTTCGTTCCTCTTGGGGATTCTTCCTTAATCGAGAGAAGACTGACTTTCTCTGAGGAAGAGATTGAGGGTTTGAAAAATTCCCTAGTCCGGTGGACTGGGGTTGTTCCTGCTGTTTCCACACAATTCCTTGAATCCTATTTATTGATTCTAAGGGTTGGGTTAAAAGAGTCCCCAGTCTAGAAAGTTGGGGTGGTTCTTGAGTTTCTATATTTGAGACCCTCTTAAAATCTCTCCTGATCTTAAAAACTTTAGTCCAGAAATTGGATGGATGCATTAACCTATATCCACTCTTATCACCCGGCTCAAAAGACCGTTAGATGGTTTCTGACACTTATATCACTTGATGATGTGCATGCACTAAACGAGAAGCATGTTCGATGTTCTCGTTTTCCTGATGAAAAAGTAATTCAACAACTTTTTCTCTGTATTCATGATTTTGAGAAGAACGAGTTGAGGCATGTTCTTGAGCAAGCCTTTGATTTCAAACAAAACCAAATGGTTGTGGCCGGCCGTGAGAAATAACATTGCATGAGACCACTTTCGGCGGGCTTTGTTGACTAGAGAGTACAGTGAAATGCAGTGCTCCATGAACACCTCATCCCCTAATATGAATACCATATGGGGAATTGGAAATTAACTGGTGCAATCTTCTTAATGCGTAAAGGCATGAACACTGAAGGGCTCTCTGTTGCTTTTCAGCCTTCAGATATCAAGAAACTGAGAGAGATGCCAAATCAATTTGGAATTGTAACCCTTCTATTATCTTGACATGATTTTCATATTCATCATAAGATAATATTTTCTTTTTCAATTGACAAAGAGTTTTCTACATGTTTAGACGAATATCTTGAATACAATCTTCTGTCAACATCTCTGGAATGTCATACTGAGAGTCAGCCAAAGGCCAAAACATAACTGGCACTTCACCTTTCTCCAGTTGTTTTCTCATATTCAGTACTTCCTCTTTATCATTTGATGAAGATTATTCTACCTATTTAGACCAAAGATGGTGCTTCTTTGTTGCTTTATCAGATTCAACAAGATCGGTAGAGAATTCACTTATCAAACTAGAAGATGCATGACTCAGGGGTGGTTCGGAGAATGACCTACACCCCGGGCTATCTTCTGATTGACAAAGTATTTCACCTGCTATTGGTAAAGCATCATACATGACTGGCTTCATATTTGAAAGTGCCTCAAGATAAGAGAGCTTTCTCGTCACTACATTGTCCATTAGATCATTTTTCAGGCAATGTGAATTACTACTATGGAGAGGAATTTCGCAACTAAATTCATCATCATGGGGAGGACCACCAAGGTGGTTTACAGCAAAAGATGAAACATTTTTCTCCTTGATATTCTGGCCATGAAGAGGGTTATCATGACTCTCATCTGAAGATGATACTTCAAGATCGACCAAACTATCATGAAGCAAGCCTTCATGAGGAAGTGTCTGATGCAAACCTTCAGAATTAATGTTCCCACTATTGGGATCTAAGAGATTAGAATCTTGAGTTGCAATAGATAATTGTCTGAGTGCATCAAGAACTCCAGTATCAATCAAGGCCTTGTTACAAATTGGCCCTTGATTTCTTGATTGTGTTGGGTGGGTCTTCTTCTTAGAGGCCTTCTTACTCACTATAGGAACAACTTGTTGACAAAAGTGGTCATTATGGGCAGGTGTATGTGCCTTCTCAAGAGAAATGATCAGGTTATGCTGATTATCTCCACTCAAATCAAGTGTATGTTCCTGACTTGGTTGTCCATATGATATGGGGGAGTACACCCCAAAACCCTCTTGGACTGGAACAGAGGTGTGTGTCTGTTCCGGAGTGACATATTGATGTGTCACTCCACTGGTAGGGATATATTTGCATTTATTTCCCTGTGATGCTGCTGAAGCTATTATAATATTCTAGAAGGCATCCTGAATATGAGCAGGGATTTGATTCTGCTCTTTCACCATTGATAGAATATTCTTGGTGACTTCAGCTGTCGGAACGGGAATATACGTCCATTCCATGCATGGAGTATGTGTGTGTTCTTGCTCCAGTCCTCCTTTTCCTATCATTGAATTCTGACAGTACTCAAGTGTGGGGGTAGAGAGTTGAGTCTGTCTCCTATTTGTCACCGGAGCTTTCTGGCCGACTTCTCTGGGTGCTACCAAACGAGACTGTAGGTAAACTTGATCAATACTGGCAGGTGTATGTGCCTGATCATTGCACTCTGCCGAATGTGGTTGAAGATCTTCCTTCAATACTGACAGACGAGGCTCCTGGCAGGATTAATGAGTGTAAGCAGGTGTATGTGTCTATTTACCAGTTTTCAACACATTGGGTTGGTGGTCTTCATCATATGTAGTCAAATGAGCCTGCTGACTAGCTTATGACTTATAAATAGGTGTATGTTACTGTCTATAGTACTCCGCCGAAATTTCCTGACAGTATTGGCGTGTTGCTGTCAGAAAAGTCTGTTGGACAACAGAATTAAAACAGATGGGTGTGTGTGCCTGCTCGTTGCTTTCCACCAAGTTAGGTTGGTGGACTTCTCCGGAAATGACAGAGATAAGAACCTGCTCACTGTTGACCGAATTTCACCTCTGGCGGTTCGTCTTGCATGCTCAGGTCTGAGGGACCTAAGCCGAACCCCTAAAGGCGACCCTCATCATGTTGAGGGCACACTACCGCACGAGTCTAGTGGTGATTGTTGATGGGAGCCCTCGGGAAGGACTCATGTCTCTTTGAATTAAGGCCCTGAGGGACCTTCTCATTCACCTCCCTAGAATATGGGAGGGACTTGTGATTGCGTTCCGGGGATAACGACCCGAAACGGTTGGAAACGGTGGTTGGCACCACCTGCTTCTTGATCACTGGTCGTCCCAGTCTGGATGACCAGGGTGAATTATTAACTTGGAGGGCTTGTCTAGTGGCCTCCAGAGTCGGAATAGTACCATTTTGATGGTATTCCTTAACCATCACATTTGATACCCAGCATTGAAGATGCTGAGTAGGAGATATCATCCTCATAGCGGACGACGATCCAGCAGGAGTAGCAGCATAGGAATTCACAGTAGAGGTATTCACAGGTGTGAACTTTAGAGAAGCCATTTCTGTAACGCATAAGATCTTGGAAAAGAGTGCATGTTTGATATAACTGACATAATCAAGATAAGTTCGTCCACTACATATTTTGGATGAGCACATATTTTATTGATTGTTCTGTTGTCCCTCTCATTAAGTTTAAATAGGGGCCTAACAAAATATGTAAAAACATAATTTTAACTTCGTTAAGGATTCACGTCGGGTTCACCATTTTTTGTTTCCTCTGGAAATGGGAATGACCTCATTGATTTAAGGTTCAAACATTCCATTCATTTTATAACGGTTTTGTTCGTAGAACGGGAAACATCCAATGATTTCATATCCATTTGGACCTACTTTCCAAAGGTAGGTGCTCATTAGTTGTGATCCGATGAGGCTTAATAATTTTCATTGGTCGAGAGGATGGGATGTCGGAATCATCACACCTTTTTGAGTGGAATTATTTTCTACTCTAAGACTCTCTTTATAGATTTAAGTTATGTTCGTGAGTCATTATTAAATTACCAAGTATGAAAATGATCTTTCCTTTAGATCTGACAACCAATAATTAGTATGAATGAGATTTAGAGAATCTTTTATATGTATTCGAGGTTCTTCATCGATAGATAATAATCTTTATTTGTTAGAGATTATTAGTCAATGGTATCCTTCAACACATTATATAGAAATCTCTTGGTCATTATGATAACCATACTCTTTTTAAAGCCATTCAGCGGGGCACTTGAAGTTTATTGTCATTCAGAAGGACGTATATTATTTCAGAGTTGGGATCGTACTAGCAGATGGGCTACCTATGTATCCTTTGTTTCAGAAAAGGAATCAGAACCCACATAGTTTGAGTAAAGAAGTATGAGGTTTATGCATGATTTATGGCTCAAAGAAATATGTCATAATTACTTTTACACTCTAAGCTCACATGAGTCATTCTCGGTGTAAGAAACAAGAGGTATTGGTAAAACCAGACAATTGTACCATGAAAGAAGTAATTATAAGAAATTATGTGGGGCTTATGTATGTATGACTGCCCAGATAGATGAATATTAGAATTTACTTCAGGGAAGAAACCCGAGAACAAGGTCTATAAAGGTATATGTGCTTTACAGAGATTTGGATATTTAACTTAGGACTTAATCCTGAGAAGGATGCCCAAATTAGAGATGACTTATGATTGGGTTTTACTCTTGAGAAGGAATCCCAAATAAAAATTAAATTAACACTGGTTAAGAGAAATTATGACTGGATGTTACTTTTAAAGAAGAGGCCCATGTTAAAGGGAATTATGACTAGGGATTACTACTGAAAAGGAATCTCAGGTTAACGGGAATTATGACTGGGGAATACTCCTAAAAAGGAATCCCAGGTTAAAAGAATTTGTATTTTGGGAACTTGGGAACTTGGGGACTTAATCCTAAGGAGGAAGCCCATATTAAAAGAATTATGGTTGTGGCTTACTCCTGAGGAGAATGACCAAAGTTAAGGGAACTTGAAGACTGGGGCTTACTCCTGAAAAGGATGCCCAGGCTAGGGGACTTGGGGCTTACTCCTAAGGAGGATACCCATATTTGGGATTTTGAGATTGGGACTTACTCCTAATAAGGAGGCCCAAAATTAAGGCAACTTGAAGACTGGGGCTTACTCCTAAAAAGGAAGCCCAGGTTAGGGGACATGGGGCTTAATCCTAAGAAGGAGGCTCAAAATTAAGGCAACTTAAAGACTGGGCCTTACTCCTGAAAATGAAGCCTGGGTTAGGGGACTTGGGGCTTACTCCTAAGGAGGATGCCCATATTTGGGATTTTGAGATTGGGAATTACTCTTGAGAAGGAGGCCCAGGTTAAAGATCCTCTCATCTTTAAAGTATGTGGTTGAATGAATGAAATATCTGACCTTAGTGACATAAAGATATGTAAATCACTAGGTTTTGAAAAATGTTCCACAGAATTCCTTTCAGATAAGGAAGCCAACAAAGGAACCATGCCATAAATGGCTTTGGATAGGGTTCTGAAGGCTAAATTTTGAAGAGTATAGGTGGATTTGAAGAAATAAAGTGAATAGGCAGGAGGGGCACCCAAAAAGAGAGAGGCGCGCAAGCCCTGTGTGGGTGCGCAAGTCCTGGTCACGCAAGTATACTTGCGTGACACATGGGTACTTGCGCGACGGTCAACCCTTAGGGTAATACTTGGGCGAGACTTGGCTCAAGCCCTTAGTGTTAACCCTAAAGGATTCCAAAAGAGTGGCATGCAAGTTTTATTGAAGGGATAAGGCGGCACACAAGTGTGGCCATTTCCCTTAAGGGCTGGCCACTTAGGCGCGCAAGTGTTGATGAGTTTCAACCCTTAGGCCTTGTTTCCCCTATTTAGAGCATCCATTCTAGGTAAGAAATTACCTTAGAAGTGTTCGGAAGACTTCCAGAAGATACTAGGGTGCCGGGAGCACGAATCTGAGTTTTGAAATTTTTTTGTCCCGAAATGGGGGGCCCACAAGGGGTATTTATAGGCCAGGGAAGACCTTGGGCGAAAATCAAAGAGGTCGCGCAAGTCACCTGCGTGACCACTATGCGGCGTGCAAGAATACTTGCGCGAACATGATAAAACTTGCACAACCCAAGTGGGAAGAAATCCTTTCTTCATGCCTTTGTCGATTTTTGATGTTTCTTCAAAGGATGAATCACTTTGGACTAAGGTATTTCCCTTTTTCAGTCATTAGAATTTGCATTGGAAAGGAGCATCAACAATAGCTTCGGAAGGACAACATGTCAGTAACTGAGTATTCATCAAGGAGTACCGACCATTCTAGGTACTTGATGAATATGAAACAATCAACGGTTCAGGGATTAGACCTCTGAGTGATATTTTTTTAAGGAAATCCAAGCTAGCACTATTCCTTTGTACATTCCTACTTATGTTAGTGTGTTAGATAGAACCTTTGTGGTTGAAAATTATTTGGCTGAGTAGATACAGCCAGTGAATTTCAGGAGTGGTAAATCTGAAAACTGACGTCAATCTCAGAGATTTGGATGTGTAATATGTTTCTGGAAGAGGAAGTGATAGGGATAGATGGACCTGTAGGTTAGAAGATGTGGAATAGGAGCTAGGAGAGTAGAAGGAGGTGGTATACATTTCGACATGTTACAACCACCACCCCAATGTGGTCCCCACCAGGCTCAGGGAGCTAGAGGATAGAGGAAAGGAGTAGCTTCATGCAGTCAAGGAGCATAACCCAAGGTCTCCAGGAATGATTTGAGGTATGTTCTATGTTTACTACTAGCTGTCGTATTAATAGAAATAGGTACTAATCATTCCTTCTTGTTAGGAATCTTGTTCAAGACCTAGAGTTTCTGGTTAAACCACTGACTTGATCCTTACGTTTGGAGATACATATGGGAGAAGACTTGATAATCACACTTATGCCAATGGTGTGATCTTTCCATTGAGGAGAGAGTTTCAGTTCAAACCTCTTGGTGAAATCATCGAGGCCTTACGACATTAGTCTGGGTATGGACTGGTCATCCATAGTTCATTCTCAGATTGACTATTTTAAGAAAAAGGATGCATTATTTCTACAGTGTTGGAATGGGGTTTTCCTTAGTCGACAAAAAAGAAAACCCAGGCAGCATGGGATAAACTCATACATTAGAGAGTGCAACCGATCACTCTTGATTCATCTAGCCTTACCCTTATGGCAGTAGGTGTTCCGAGCTTTCAGTTCCCAAAAGTAGTGGCGGAGTGCGGGAACATCCTTTCAAAGGATGTTTCCAGGATAACCTCCCCACAGGGTGAGGGACATCTCTATTATTATACACCCCAAGATGGAACTAATATCAGCATCAGTATATCTGAGGGATTTTTTAGATCTTCTCAAGTAGGGGGCGTAAGTGGGGGACTTGTAGAGGAGGGGCATAGTAAGACCCAGTGTTCGATGTTATGCGTGGATTACAGTCACCTTAACAAAGTATCTATGGAGATCGATTACCCACTACCAAAGGGTCTATGGGAATATCAATCAGTTAATGGTGGTATCCTTTCACATGAATGGAAAGGTGTCATATTATTTTCAGTAGTTGAGATAGGGGTGATGGTCGTAATTCCTCTAGGATTATGAATTTGAGTTAGTCTATACTCCTGGAAAGGGGGGCGTGGTGGAAGATGCACTCAGTAGGAGGTCTGGTTTACAACTGATGAGTGAGGTGACAGAGTAGCTAGCCGCGATGCTGATATCCTTCATGGATGATGATGGAGAAGATTGCCTCTAGTCTATGAATGTCACTCCCCCACTCCTTCAATGAGTTTTGGAGGCACAACTTGTTGATGTTTACTACAAGGCTCGTCATTCTCAGATATCCTCAAGATAGGCTCCTGGGGGATTTTCTATAGGTGGGGATCATGTCATCCTTTTCAAAGGACACACCATAGTACCAGTGACGTTACGAGAGGAGGTGTTGATGGAATCCCATAAATCCCCTTTGGTGGTACATCCTGATGTATCAAATATGTACCAAGACCTCTAACGTTAGTGTTGGTTGTCAGAGATGAAGAAAGCAGTGGAAGAGTTCATTTCATGATGCCTTACTTGTCAGTAATTGAAAATTAGCATCAGGTTCCAGCATGCTTGAGCACAAATTTTACCCTTAGACAGATGGTCAGACGGATCGGACTATAAAGACCTTGGAGAAAATGGTTTGTGCTTGTGTCTGGAATTTTGGTCATAGTTGGGAGGACCACCCACCACTGGTGGAGTAGGCGTATAGAAATAACTATCACTCCACTATTGGCATGGCACCATTTGAGGCCTTGTATGGGTGACCTTGCAGATCACCCCTATGTTGGACAGACCCATGGGAGTCATCAATCATGGGTCCAGAGTGTGTACGGGCTACCACCGAGAAGGTTCACATCATCCAAGAGTTGATGATGATTGCACAAGACATGCAGAAGTCTTATACTGATAGGAGACAGAGACACTTGGAGTTTGAGGAGGACAATCATGTTTTCCTCCATGTCTCACCCTGATGAGGATTGTGGAGATTTGGCCAGGTCAACAAGTTATATCTGAGATTTATCATACCTTTTCAGTTTTGAAGTGGAGTTGGAGAGGTGGCATACCGCCTACCTCTTCTACCATAGATGCACCGAGTGCAAAATGTTTTCGATGTGTCACAGGTGATGAGGTACGTGCACGATCCATCGCACGTCATTGACTGGGGTGAGATGGACATTAATGATGAGTCGACGCTTGTGGAGTTATTGGTTGAGATAGAGGATTGACATGAGTGGGTCATATGCAGGTGGTCGATTCCTCTAGTGTGTGTCTGATGGTAGCACGATAATCTATAGGATAACACATGGTATTGGGAGGCCCATATTCATGATCAGTACCCCCATATTTTTGTTTAGTTGTTGTTTTGTCTTTCAGGGACGTAAATCCCTATGGTGGGGAGAATGTAACATCTTGGAATTTTTTTGTAAATTGTTTTTATTTATATGAAATTTTTTCAAGAACACAAAATTTGACGACATGTGATTCCGAGGCCTAGAGTGCCTGGAATGATCCATCGAAAAATGTTAAGTTTTAAATTGTGCACATGAGTTGTTTTCCTGAAGAAGTAGAATAACTCTTAAACGGGTTCCCATATTAGAAATCTAAGGGCAACGTTATGTTAATGATGACGTGTTTACCATAGGAGTGACTTAATTTAGTTAGCGTAGGCCTCTAGTGAGAAAACCTGAAAATGGAATAATTGTAAATAAAATAAATAAAAATTATTTTATTTTTCAAATGATTATAAATCATGAAAGGTGGCTCTGATTAAAAATCTAAAATTGCCGCTGAACTCATGAGGATATGTTTTCTTTAGGCAGAACCTAATATTAGCTGGCGCATGCCAATAGTTGAAGTTAGTTTTTTACCGTAAATAAAATAATTAACTAACAATTATTTTATTTTCAAATCCTTATAAATCCTAAATGGTAAATTGAATTGAAAATATGAGGATACCATTGAACATGTGGGGGCGTCTTCTTTTTAGGCGGAGCCTAACCTCGATCGGCGTGGGTCGAGGGTGAAAGTTAACTTATGAACTTATTTTTAAGGTACATTTAGTATACATGCGAGCGATATTTACTATATTTTGAACCAGTGCTCGGATCAAAAATATGAGGGCACCGTTGAATTCGGAATGCTTGGATTCACCTAGAAATTAGTTTACTTTGGCCGACATGGGCTGAGTGAAAAAGTTATTTTTCAGACATTTCATGAAAAATAATAAAAGAATTTAAAAGAATTATTTTATTTCTTTTTTCACTATTGGGTGGCAGATGGCGATGTTGTGGTACTGTGATGAGGCAACATCGAGGCGTATTAATGGAGGTTCAATAATGGCTCATTTGAAACCATGATGCAATTACTTTAATGGATCATTAAATGTGGCTCATTAAATGAGGCTAATTTATTGAGCATTATTAATGGGTGCAACGTCGTTGTGCTTTTTTTTTCTTTAAATAATACAAAGTGTGAGATTTGGGAAATAAAAAACTTGGAGGATTCTCTAAAGAAACTCCTGAGAATTTCTTCTCTATGGAAGAATGGCAAATAATGCCATCAAGACTCCATCGACTTTGACGAACCTTGAATAATGGAGCCAGAAGCGATGTCCACACCATGAAACCTCGATAAAGAATGCTTCGATATCGAATGTCAATGTGGTTGGGTTTTACTTTGTGTTTAAATTCCCCGTTCTTCATTCTAAAATAATGAGAGCAGGATCCACCAATGAACGGGTTGATCCGCAGATCAGATGTTCTTGTGGGAGGGTGTTTCACTTGGGGTTTTGTGCGGGATTTGTTGATAGCATGATTTTACTTCAATCCCTGAACCTCCCCATGTTTAAATATATAACGCAAAGGCACCAGGAAGATACGAACTAGGCTCGAGCACCTCAGCTTCTGTGTTATTAGTTATTGTATTCTCTAAATGACTGCGCGATAGATTTGAGGCATTCACGGTAAATAGGGTGATCCTCGAGTACCATAGGCATTGGAGGCGTGGAGAATGGACAATTGGAGCACGTCTGGTGGTCCGCCAAGAAACCTGTTGGGGTTCCACAGTGGTTTAGATCCTTGGTTAGCTAGCCGAAGTGGTGAGATAGTGTTGCACCTGGCAGCACTGCATAGAGGACCGGCCGCGTTCAGCCACTAGGACGCGCCGGAGGCATGTGGTCCACAAACCACATGTGGAGCTCGGTCGGCCGTGCTGGACGAAGGGTGGTGCTAGCTGGCACCGCTGGGCTAGAGAACCAGATGCGGTCGATCTTCTTTCAGGCTTAAGAACTAACCTGCTCCTCAAGCCGGGTTTCTGGAGGTGGGTCATGCCCCACCCGGTGGGCCGGACGCGCGGTCCAACGGGCCGAACCCACACCGATGGGTTGGACCCGTGCCACCGGGCAGGACCCACCACTATGTCGATCTCGATTTACTAGGTCAGACCCATGGGCCCAATGGGCCAGCTGGGCCAAACCCATGTTGGACCCAAGACGGACTCTCGAACCAGGTTGGGTCGGGTCATCCCGACATGGTCGGACCAGACGCTGACCCAACCGGCCCTGTTTCACTAAAACGCCAATAACTATCACACTAAGCATCTGATTGATGCACCGTCTGCAGAACAAGCACCCTTGAAACAAGAAGTTACTGTGAAGATACTCTATATGAGTTTTCATGGAGATTGGTGTATGGCCGGGTTGGATTGGACTTGAATTCAACTTATCCCTTTTTACAAAAATGTCCATATCTAATAGACCGGGCGTCAGATCGGTGCGTCGTCTATTGTGTTGGGATCCCTATGAAAATATGGTCCTTTAGGTTACTCTTTATGAGAATTTTTGGAAGTTGAAGTTTGACCAATAGCTTGGGGAGAGAATACTCTCAGAATCAAGTGTGTTAAGTGCAGGAATCTAGTGGCGGGTTGTGACATGAAGAATGAAAAGTGGCCCTTCATGGATCAGCATAAAATATATCCTTCATGGATTGGAATAAAAGATACCCTTCGTGGATCTGTATAAAAGTGACCCTTCATGGATCAACATGAGACAGACCCTTTGTGGATCCGCAGTAGCATGACCTGATGAGGATCAAATATAGAGTGACCCATCATTGATCAGTAGTTGAGCAACCCTTTATGGATCATCAGTAGAGAGACCTGTCATGGATCAATAGCAGAGCGACCCTTTGTGGATCAGCAGTGCTGCAACGCTTTGTGGATCAGTAGAATAACCTATCAATAGAATAAGATGATCTAACTTTACGACTAATCATCCTTATCTATATACATTAAGTTATAATTTGTGTGATATATCTTTTACTTTATTCCCTACGATTGATATCATGCTTTTTGGTTTTTCCTTAAAGAATTCCAAGAGACCTTTGGGGGTGTCGGGGTCCCTAATGAGTGGTGGTATACTCACCCATGCATGGGCGTCACCTGAACCTTGTTGTGTCTTGTGCAGACGATAGACAGCTTGACTGAGACTTTGGAGAGCCAAGGATAGGAGGTACATGAAGGTGACCGATTGATGGGGTGAGCCGTATTGAAAAGATGTACATACCCTTCAGGTAGGATCCTTGACGGATGATCTTTGGATTTTGATTTTTTCCCCTTTTTCTGTACTACTCATTCATTTGGTCTTGTATACTGGCCCCTTATTCTTTCATTACTTAATTCTTCTCCTAGTGGTAGTTTTTAGTGGTGGTTAAAGTACTTCTTTTCCATTGTGTTTTTCTTATGTATTGTGTGCCCTGTCTGTGTGTGTACAGATTTAAAGGCAATGCCTTCCCTTTTTGGGTTTTTCCTTTCTAGTTCTATTCACCAGCCCATGTCCAATGAAAGGCGGGCTTGGGGTAGTCACAACACAGGCCCTGGGTGATAGGTCGTGAGATTTGAAATGGAAGATTCAATCCATGGGTGATGACTGAGATTCACTGATGAAGATGATTCAAGCTTGATAATCCGAATATGTGAGATTGAATATTTCATTCACTTGTTTTGTTTGTAGGTGTTGATTAAAATGTTGTTGTATTAGAGGGGTTTTTGGTACTACAACGGTGAGCAGTTGAGTATTTCTGATGGCCAGAATATTCAGGGTTCTCAAAATCCTATTTTAAGGCTTATTTTGAATGTTCCTGGAGAGCCGATTCCAATGGCGCAAATAACATCACAAACAAAGATAAAACAAGATTCCTAGGTTTGGACAATGTTTGGTTAAACCTGGGGTGATTCATTACATCCTTGCCAAATAAAAAGGTACTATTCCAGAACTGGAAACATTTCAGGTGAGTTTCTAGAAGATTCCCTGATGTTCCACATTAGCACCACGTCATCTCCATGTCATCAGTTGATCTAGAACGTTGATACTATTTTGATCATATCTTGATCAATCGGTGTACAATTTCGATGATCCAAGAGTCGATTCTATAATTTTAGACCTTTACAGATGTAACAGTGAGTCCCATTTTTCTAGATTCTACATTGAATTTTTTAGAATTAAAATCTAATTGAGAGAACATCAACAATAGGTGGTTGAGGAGCCCGAAACGGATGTCAAATCCAGATCAGGTCTTTAGATGGCAGGAGACCATCAAATAAATGCTACCATTGAGGAATGATGGGTCAAAAGAAAATGAACTATCGAATGATTCAACAAGAAAAGTGTCAAAGTAGAAACCGGTAAAGAATAAATTGAGACACACACATGATAGTCTCTATAGAAATCACGCTTTGCTTAAAGATGAATAAGAGACATGCATTAACACATCAGGACAAGACACATAATGGGTGGTCGATACTACAACATCATACTAAATCACTCCACATCATTAGTATTTCATGACTTATCAAGATGGTGACCTTGGTGTAGTTATGATGGGAAATAATAGTTAAATGGATATTTTTGGCATGATTGTTATCAAATTCAAGACAAATTATGGATACAAAATAACCATGAAGGATGTTTGGTATTTTTGAATCCTTAGAATCATCCTGTTATTAGGTATAGCCTTTGATCAATAAGGATATGACAACATATTCAGAAATGGGGCATGGCAGGTGATAAAATGATCCATCTTCATCACCTGAGGAAACATATGTGGTGTGTTGTACAAAACTCATGTGAAGATATGTGCAGAAATCCTCAACAGGGCGGCAGGATAGACATCTTCCAATATGTGGAATATGAGACTTGGACACATGAGTGAAAGAGGTTTATCTACCCTAAAAAAGAAGAAGTTTATAAATATTGAAAAGGATTCATCACTTGATCCTTGTAAATACTTATTTTATATGAAGAAACATAGAGTCTCATTCAATGCTACATCATAAATGAGATCAGAGTTTCCAGATTTGGTGCACTCTGATGTATGCAGACCCATGAAGGTGGATTCACTGGAAGGTAAAAAATATTTTCTATCATTTATTGATGATGCATATCAATGGGTGTGGGTGTTCTTATTGCAGAATAAGGACCAAGTACTGGACTAATTAATGATGCTCAACACCGTGGTGGAGTGTGAAACTGGAATAAAGCTGAAGTGCCTTTGTTTAGACACATTCAGAGAATTTTATGCCTATTATAGTATTTAGGGAATTTATAATTAGAGGATGGTCCCATACACCCCACAAATCAATGGAGTTACAAAAAGGATGACCAAACCATTATGGAGAAGGTCAAAAGCGTGATGAGTTTGGCTAAGCTACCTAAGCCGTTCTAGAGAGAAGCTGTTCAGGTTTCGTGCTACCTCATCAACAGATCACCATCCTTCCTACTGAATTTTGATATTAGATAGAAAAAAATGGTCTGGTGAACATCCCTCTTACTCTCATGAGTATTTGGATTTTTGGAATTTTCACATGTATCCAAGGAGCTTAGGTAGAATCTAGATGTGATATCTACTCCATGAATTTTTATCATCTATGGATATGAGGAGTTCTGATACAAGCTTTGGGACCCAAAGGAGAAGAAGTTGATCAGAAGTATAGATGTCGTGTTCCATGAGAACCAGATGATTGGGGACATTCAAAATACTATAATTTCTTGGGTAGAAAGTGTGTATGACACAATTCATGATCTGACACCTATACCAGTACCACCTATCAATGAAGTGGAGGAGGTGCAAGAAGACTCAATAACAGCAGACTAGGAGGTAGTGGAAGACGATATTGAGTAAGGGAGAATCAATCCTCTCTATAAGAAGTTTCGAAACCATCACATGAGCTTGGTGATTTTTTGTCTCCTGAACCTAAAATTTCATAGGTTTAATTGTATTCACGAGGATGGATTCTGTCAACAAAATATTCAGAGTTAGATTACCTATTTCTAACTGATGAGGGGGAGCCAGAAGGATGCTAGGAAGCAATGTATCATCCTGAAAAACATCACTAGTTGCATGCAATGGAGTATGATATTTCGTATTTGATGAAGAACCAAACATATGATTTGGTGGAATTACCAAAAGGTAATAAGTCACTAACAAAAAAATGGTTGTTCAGGTTGAAGAAGGATGGCCGCAAAAAAGAAGTTAGGCATAAGGCTCGGTTAGTAGTCAAAGGATTACTTCAGAAGAAAGGAGTTTACTTTGATGTTATATTTTCACCCATGGTGAG
This sequence comes from Viscum album, assembly GCA_963277665.1. NCBI lineage: Eukaryota > Viridiplantae > Streptophyta > Magnoliopsida > Santalales > Viscaceae > Viscum > Viscum album. The sequence goes on from OY728157.1 coordinate 1,785,272,441, forward strand.
ACTGTATTCATTCTGAGTCATTTTCAGATTGGTGGCTAGCTTTGACTTAGAGCTTGAACAGATGGGCATGAAGACAACTTTTCTTCACATTGACCTCTCTGAGGAGATCTACATGAAGCAGCCTAAAGGTTTTTAGGTTTTTTGGATATGAAAAACTTATATGAAAGTTGAAGAAGATATTGTATATACTGAAATAGTCCCTTGGGTAGTGGTACAAGAAGTTTGACTCATTCATGGTGAGTCATGGCTACAAGAAGACACAGAAAGACCAATGTATTTACATCTAGATATTTCAGTATGGTGTATTTTTTGCTCTTATAATTTATGTTGATGAGAAGTTGATCATTGGGAAGGATGAAACAAAGATTATCCAGCCAAAGAAAGAGTTATCCAAGTATTTTGATATGAAGGACTTGGGATTAGGTCAACATATTTTTGGGATGCAGATCATTCATGATAGAAAAAGGAAGTTGATATGGCTATCTCAGGATAAGTATATTGAATGTGTTGTGAAACATTTCAATGTGTACAAATCCAAACCTGTGAGCATTCCTCTTCCCGACCATTTCAAGTTGAGGAAGATTTCATGCACGTGTTCCAAGGAAGAAATAGAGGTGATGGATATGATACCATGGTCCTCAATAGTTGGAAGCTTAATGTACGCTATAGTGAGTACAAGACCTAACATTTCCCATGAAACGGAAATCGTGATTTGGTTTCTCTCTAATCCCAGGAAGCAGCACTGGAATGTAGTCAAGTGGATTATGAGATATATTAAAGGTACTTCAAATTTTGTTTTATGCTATGGGGAATATGAACATATCTTGGAGGGCTATACTGATGTAGATATGGCCAGAGATCCTGATATCAGTAATTCTACATCTGGATACATCTATAATTTTGTATGAGGAGTTGTTTCATGGTAGTCATAGTTATATAATTGTGTCTCTTTATCCATGATTGAAGAATAGTTCATTGCTACTTCAGAAGATGACAAAGATATTTTTTGGCTAAAGCATTTTCTCCACGAGATTGAATTCAACCAGAAGGAATACATGGTTCATTACGATAGTCCAAGTGCTTTGGAATTTTGCAATAACTCCATGTACCATTTTTGGATGACGCACATCGATATTCTCTATCATTGGATACAAGAAGTGATGGATCAATAGATGCTAATATTTGTGAAGATCCACACAAAGCAGAACCTATCAGACATGTTGACAAAGGTGGATTCTTGGGAGAATCTAGATATCGGCAGATGCTCCAATGGATTGCATCTCGAGGGGGATAATTGATGAATATTCTCCAGTAACCATGGTTTTTGGGGTTTTCACCAACCACACCCACCATGGAGGACTTCCATTTTGGGACTGCATATTTCACATGTGCATGAAATATTGTTTTGGAGACCATGGGAGTTGTCAATGGTGTTAGTGGAAACCATATTTGATGTCCAATGGATGGTTGGGATTGGTGGAGGAGTTGGTTCAAACATGGACTCCTCCCACCATGGTTATATAAGTAGTCCTTGGAGTGCCTCTTTCCATCATCTTTTTGATCTAAGAGAGCACCATTGTTTTAGAGATCCTTGATAACTCCATGTGAGAGATATAAAGGGAGGTGTGGGAGGGGTCATTTGTTACTTTGTTCTTACTGAAATAAAGGTCATGTTTTCCATCAATTCATCTCTCTTATTGGTTAGTGAACCACAACATGCAGATGGAGGGGGTATGGTTGCTCTTAAGAATTTCAGTTTAATGTCCAATCATGGGTTCATGCTATATGCTTGAAGAAATGTACAAAAGAAGTGCCTATAAATAACTAAAGTCGCATGTCCCCTGATGATTGCAGATTGTGAGTTTGTTGTTGATTAGTTATAGAATCATGTTGAAACAATACTGTTGGGATTAATGGACCAAGGTGAGGATAATGAAAGGTCTTGATATAGAAGGACTTATTTCGTTCCTTTTTTATTTTTCTTTTGTTTCTCTTTTATTTTGTTTCTCGTACCAGATTCGTTTGATGTAAAACATGCATTGTGGTAAACTGATGGAGGGGAGATGGTTTTTTAGTTCATTGATTCATTTTTGTTCTTGATTCCTTTATTATTGATTGAAAAAAATTCTTCTTGTCATTTTTTGAATTAAATTCAGTTCTTGATTTTCTTGTGGATTTGATAGATGAAAACTTACATCAAGGATATTTTAAAACCATTTAAACTTCAATAATATATTGAAAGATTGAGCAGATTAAATAATAAATAATGAACATTCATGGTGAATGATGTTTCTGAGAATGAAAGTAATTCACAATATTTCTCACTGATGTAAAAAACAATCATCAGTAGAGAACGATTAATTTATAATTGGTTCCCCTAGGGTACAACTCAATGGTAGGTGATCTTGTGGGTCGCAGTGAGATCTCTAGTTCAAGTCTCACTTAGTACATCAATGAATTTCTTATTGTATGCTTTTCTATATATCATAATCACTTTCCCCAAATAAACTGAGGCTCTGACCTCAACTTTTAGTGCAATAGTGGTTATACTTGTTGACGTAGATTATAATGATTTTAGTGGTAGCTTTTTCTATTTGATTTGATCCCATACTCTTGGACTTCATTATTTTGAAAAATACATCATTTGTACCCCCATTAAATTATCTATGACATTCTTTGTGCACTTTAGTTTAGTTTTTAACTCTTAACATCAATATTCACACACCCTTTTCCTATTCCATAATTTTTCATTTCATTCTTTCTAAATCATCAAATTTTTTCCATGTTTCAAGTAGTTTGGGTTAAATAAGACCCTCTGAACATTCACCCACCTTTTATTGGTTTTTTCCCAACATAGCATTATACCTAAGTTAATGGGTTTATAAATAAATAATTTGAAAGTCCCAAAATAATTGAAAAATTCATTTTCAGACAAGGCTTCATGAGACAAGGTATATCAAACTCAAAAAATATTTTTTTTTTAAAAAAATATATTTGATAAACTATTTAAATAATTTTTTACTATAATATTTTAACTAGAGTTGGCCATCCACAAGCTCTCATGTAACACCCGACTATATTTATCACTCACGTCGTATCCAATTTCAGTCTTTCCACACTCAAAACAGAAGTAAGTATCAAAAGGGTAGTTCCTGAAAAGATCACAAGAGACAATAGTAATGGAAGCTCTCAATTACTCTCTACTTATGTGTGTCTATACAAATGAGACACCCCTCACTTTATATAGGGTTGGGTGACAATGTCTCCAAAATTCTATAATGTTACATATCTACAGGATACTATAGAATTATATGATACTAGAATATATGAGGAGTATTCTAGAACCCATAGAGATCCAAAGCCTTCTGTAGAGCTCTAGAATGTCCTGAAGACATCATGGCCCATGGGGGTGTTCTGAAACACTATAGAGAAGTCTATAATATCCTGGAACATGGTAGAGATAAATATATTTCTGAAGGATTCTAGAGAACTTCATTACCATACCTCCTCTCCATGTGGGGGTGGGCACGACATCCTCATGAACATATCCTAATGAAATCCTCAACACATCATGATGGTACTCTTTAGTTGCCTTTGCAAACTACAAAAAGTTATCTGTAGGTTCCTAGGTTTCCTCACACTCTAGTAATCCCTTCCACTTGATTAGGTAATCCTTCCTTTTTAGCACTCCATATCTTCAAACTATCCGGTCAATGAGTATGAGATCCACCTTTTTGTCATACAACTCGATAATCATGGTAGGCACCTTGTTGACACCATCCTGCCCAAGTCTTCCATGTCTTCATTATATGGGTTCAGCATACTCACATAGAATACTGGATAAATCTTCATCTTGGGAGGAAACTCCTAGATATATGACACCTCCCTAACTTGATGCATGATTTAATATTGTCCCTCATATTTCCATATCAAGACCTTGTGAACCATCCTAAATACTTTGTGTTGTTGAGGTAAAAGGTTCACCATCACATTGTCCCTAAGTTTGAATCTCACATAACTTCTCCCCTTATCAGCCCATTCCTTCATCCTATTGGTAGCCTTGTGAAATTAGGTTCTCATTAATTCTTCTTTCTCTTACCACTTCTTTTTCATTGAGTATGATATAGGGAAAATTCCTTGGTAATTCTTCCCAAGAACCACTGTGTGAGGAGTGACGGGTTGTTGTCTAGTAAACAAATCAAATATACTCTTCCATATATACTCATATCTTTGTATGTTGTATGAGAATTGGTCCACATCATGTATCTTAGCCCAAGATCACAGGTTGGAACAAAAAAAGTGTCTAAAGTAGAGCTACAACAAAGCATTCACCCTCTTTGTCTGACCAACAATTTGTGGATGAAATCTTATAGAGTAGTGGATCTTGGATCCTAATAATCCAAAGGCCTCACTCCACAAATTTCCCATGAAGCATGGATCTCGATAACTGATGACATGTCATGGTATCCAATAATACTTCAAAACATTCTTGAAGAGTGGCCTTGCATGAAGATCATCTCTCACATATGATGGAGTGGGGATGAATGCGGCATATTTCGAGAACTTTTCCATGACCATGATGATGCTCTCATACCCTTCGGACTCTGGTATGGAAATGATTAAGTCTATAGTAACTGTCACCCACGACCTCTCTACAATGGTCAATGGCTGCAACAATCCCTCAGGAAATTGATTTTTCATCATGTCATGTTGGCATACAAGACTGGTCTCCACATAGGACTCAACATCATCCTCTATCCTTGGACAATAATATGCTCCCTCTAGAAAGGACTTGGTCCTATGTTTCCATGGATGTCTTTCCCACATCAAGTCATGACATTCTTTTATAAGATCCCTCTATAGGTTCCCCCACATTGGGATATATAGCCTCCTCATTGTTGTATAAATAATTCCATCATCCTCTCAAAATATATTTTTCTTTCCCTCCATCACAATGGATACTTTATTATTGGATATAGGATCATGCTCCATACCTTCCTTGATCCGACCCAAGATCACATTATACACACATGAAATGTGGCTGAACACCATCTTCCTATTGAGTGTGTTGTCCACCCTATCTACTTTACTAGGATTTTACTCCAAATAATAATCAAACTTTGATAAGAATTCATGCCATCATGCTTACATTGGATTCAGCTTCTTTTGGGTTTGGATGTAGCTTGTAGAGACATTGTTAGTCTTCACCACAAACATGGATCCTAAGAGGTAGTGTCTCCACGCCTGAAGACAATATTCCATGAATATCGTCTCATTCTATTGCATCGTGCACCTCCTCTCAGTTTCATTAAGCATCAGGCTTTCAAATGCTATGAGATATATTTCCTACATGATCACACCCCCAATAGAAAAGTTTAAGGCATCAGTTTGTACCTCATAAGGCTTGGTTGGGTCTACAAATTGCATGATCTTCTCCTCCATGACCTTCTTATTCAACAATTAAAATTCCTCCTCACATTTTTTATCCCACCCCCATGTCTTGTTATAATTTAGAAAGTTAGTGAGTGGAGCCAACATCTTTGAATAGCCACTAGTGAAACACTAATAATAATTTAGAAGCCCAAGGAATGATCTATGATCAGGAACCTTGGTTAGACTCTCATATTCATATATAACATGAACCTTTTCTTCATCCATCATGAGATTCCCACATATGATATTATGCCTCAACAAGATAACTTCATCACTCTCAAAGGTACACTTCTCCTTCATTACATATAACTGATTCTCCATTAATACATTAAAGATAGATCGTAAGTGATCTACATGGTATGTCAGTGTTTCGATATAGACAATAATGTAATCCAAGTAGACTACCACAAACTTGTCCAAGTATTGATGGACTAATTTGTTAATCAAATTGAAAATTTTAGTTGGTCAATTAGTCAAACCAAATGGAATAATAAAGAAATCATAGGATTTGTACCTTTTCGTGCATGTGGTATTTAGCACATTCTCCCAATAAGTGTGAAGTTGATAGTATTCCGACCTCAAATCCACCTAAGTGAACACTCGTGAATTTCCCAACAAATCAAAGAGATCTGATATCAATGGAATAAGATACTTGTTCTTCACTGTGACTTTTTTCAATTCCTGATAGTCCACACAAATCATCAATGATCCAACATTATTCTTTTGGAATAACATGGATGATCCATATAGTGACTTCGATTGTTGGATTTTCCCAGCTTCTAACATCTCTTTCAATTGTCTCTAAAACTTCTCCAACTCTGGTGGAGCCATACAATATGGTTCCATGGAAGGTGGTTTCACTCCTAACACTAACCCAATCTGATTATCAACCTATCAATTATGTGGAAGCTTATTGGAAAACTATATTGTCATGAAGTCACTAAACTCCCTTATCACTCCCTTCACCTCTTAAACAACTCATGGTTATTGTCTTCCGGACCATCCACTTTCAAAGCAACCAAGAAGGTATCCTATCTCATTTTGAAACCCTACTTGACTTTCATGGAAGAATGTAAAGATATTTTGTGGTTTTCATATACCTTCATCAACACCATTTATTAGATTCTCTCCTCTATGATCACAATCTACTCCAAGTGTGGTGTTGGTATAGCCATGGATTTCTGTAAGAACTCCATCGCCAATACTATCTTGAATTCATCCATGGTAACTATAATGAATTAAACAACTTTATTCCATTCCCCAGTGAAAAGGGTAACTCCATGGGAAATGTAACTCATAGGTTTGGTTGTGGCATTCATTTCTTTCACGCAACTAGTTGTCTTGGCTACAACCAGCCTAAGTCTCCTCACCTCGTCTTCAGCTGCAATGTTATATGTGGACGCTATTTAGAGAATATTAATGGTATCTTTACCATTAAACAATGCCTTTGTATACATCAAACCATCCTTAGGTGGTGACTTTGGTGGGTTCTTCACCTCCAATGTATTAAAGAGACTTAATGTCCTTATTTTCCCTTCATTGAGAACATCTTCCTTGTCACGACCCATCCTAATGGGCCCTATATCGCAACTACCCCAAGCCCGCCTCTAATAGGCTAGGGGCTGGTGACTAGCACAAAGTTGGCATATCACAAAAATGGGAGTCCTTAGCCTAATGTACCTTGTACACACTCACACATATCCAAACCCATATAGTTTTGAAATTTAAAACAACTGGTAATCATGCATTTATACATCTAAAATGACACTATTAGAGTATGAGAACAAGTATTGGAGAGAAAAAAAGGACCAAATACAATACCACCACAAAGAAATTGAAAAAAAATACCAAACTATAAAGTGGGTATGAACCAAGGTCAATGCAACTACAGGAACACACCTCAATCTGTCCAGCTTTCTAAGCTTCTCCTAGTCATGGTCCCTCTAGGACTCTGTCAACAGGTCGATCATCTGCATAATACATGGCATGATTAGGGAAATACCATTTGAGGGTGAGTATAACAATACCAATTAGGAAACCCTAAAATGACTAATAATATAGCATCAATAATCACAGTCATCTCATCCCATGTATATGTCTACAACACATATAAAATTAATATCTAGTATAGTCAACAAAGACACACAGTATCAAGGTAAAGTCACAACCATAATTCCAACCCAGGATTCCTGCTTGAAGGCTCCACAAAACACTCATCTGGGAGAACACACTCCATGAGTCAGATAGCACTAATGGAGCCCATCTGAGATGTCATGATCATCAGGTCTCACTATAAGATATACATGTCAAATGTATAAAGATGATGATATGCATATGGGGATCACACATAAGGACACAAGGTATATAACAACCCAATATGGATTAACCCGCTAAGTAGGGGATCGAATAACATGTAATGTTGGTTATGAAGATACCAAGAACCCCACATAGGGTAATGATGAAAACAGGGGATCTTATTCCATTCCACATGAAGGGATCCAAACAACTCTATCCAAGACCGAAGTACCTTAAAAGGGTTCACCATCCTATGTGTAAGACACAATTTCATACTAAACACTCAGAGAATGGATCAAGGGAACACACCCTAATGAAACTCGTCTAAGTTGAAGAGGATTAGGTCTCCATGATTTCTTTGAGGAATCACATTATGTGTACTAGTAGTACACGACATGTCCCTTTGGCACCGAGCCCTGGCCATGTAATGTTGGTTATAATGATACCAAGAACCCCACATAGGGTAATGATGATAACAGGGTATCTTATTACATTCCACATGAATGGATCCACACAACTCTATCCAAGACCGAAGTACCTCTGAAGGGATCACCATCCTATGTGTAAGACACAATTCTATACTAAACCCTCAGAGAATGAATCAAGGGAACACACCCTAATGAAGCTCATCTAAGTTGAAGAGGATGAGGTCTCCATGATTTCTTTTAGGAAGCACACGATGTGTACTAGTAGTACACGACATGTACCTTTGGCACCGAGCCCTGGCCATGTATCATAGATTGTGCTTGTGTTTGTGTCTTTGTCTGTCCCTAGGTACATGGCTTGTCTGATCCCATGTACTACTGGTCATGACCATGTCTGACTAGCTATGTCTATATCTGGATATCCATGTACATGGTCATGTACCTCCCTAGGTACACGCAACTCACCAAGTAGAGTCACACACTATGTGATGGGGGTCACACATTATGCTATACTTAACTCCACATAAAACCCTAGCACCGCAGCCAGTGCCCCATGCATAGCATGTGTTCATCTGTTATATACTCTGTATTATGAAATTTTGAGAAACCCACGGGTCTTCCTCACATGTCATCACTCACTCCTCTGGCCTTCAATCCATCCATAGATCATGCTTGAGAGTATGGATCTAGTACAGTTGATCTGTGTCATTGTTGCCCTCTGAAATCTAGCCTTTGAAACTGCTTAGGAAATGCCTCGATTCGCTTTATGTAGTTGTTCCAGTGAATCAGAATGAACAGAAATTGTCGTACCAACCCTATTATTTTGTCACCATCATCACAGATCGATCATTTCATCGATCTGAACTCAGACCCATGATAAAAATATGTTTCTCCCAGAAAAGTGTGTGTGGTTATTTTTTATCCTTTATTTTTTAAAATGAGGTCCAAATTAATTGCCCGTAATGATTGAATAATGGTGGGAGAAATACAAGAAACACAAAATAGGAACAAACCTTGTTCGTGTTAGGTTGGCCTTGATCTGTTTCCATTAGAATGACAAAAAAAGATCCAAATTAAATAAATAATTATTCCAAATTCCCCACATATAAACTCGTACCTTCAATACAATTCATCCATGATTCAATACATTTCTCAATTAATTCACATTCATCCTAAGAATAATAAAATGGGTAAAAATACACATAAAAATCATCCTACTTTTATTCAAATCAAACAATGGTGAAGAGTGATCGCACATCGCTATCATTGGAGAGATATACATGTCCCGTTGGCACACCGATCCTTGATCCTAGTCTGATCTGGTGTTAGTAGCCAATATCTCCTTTAATGCTCTCTCTCAATTTTTAGGGTTGTGGGGATAACCCTGAAAATTTTCCATAACAGCATATTTATAGAAAGATATTAGGTAACTACATAATGTCAAATAAAATAAAGCGTTCAATTAATTTTTTTATTAATTCACCTGTAATAACACTCAACCCGATTGTCTGATATTATACAATGTTAAGTAACACATTGACTAATGTACACACATTGAACTCAATAACAGCCTCAGGATTCTAATTTGAGCCTCTGTTTAATATTTATTCCACTTTTTCTGAAAAACTACGCACACTTGATATTTAATATATTCAATATATTTAGAACATTAATTCTGGGCTCACCGATCCTCAAAATATCACTCCATATTAGTTCCTAGATCCATAAATAATCCATAAAATATCTGAAAGTAATAAATGAAAACAAAAGATTCATTACATTCTCTCCACCTTGGGGATTTACTTACTAGAAATCCAAAACAAATGGATACATAATGTGATGTGAGTACTAAAAATGCATCTGAGTTACCCGCTCCTAGGCACTCTCTTGAAGATTCTCATGCTAATATCTGACATGAAATAAAGGAATATCTCACCCATGGAGGATACTCTCATGCCAATCCTCAATATCTATCATTTATTCAGCAAAGGAAGCTTCATCCTCACTGTCCAGATATCCCCAATTGATAACATGAGACTTTTCATTTACTTAGCACCTTAGTTGCAACATGTGGAAGGCGTTGTGCGCCTGGTCTAACTGTGGTGGTATAGCTGTGTGGTACACCACATTTTCATCTTTACATAGTATCTAAAAGGATCCAATGAATCTCATAAATAACTTGTGGCCTTGGCCTAATCTCTGCAATCCACGTCGCGCTGAGACCCTCAGGAACACATGGTCACCCTCCTCAAACTCCAAGGCCTCCATCGTCAGTCTACATAGGACTTCAGACAAATTTTTGTAGTCCTCATCTGCTCTTGGATGATATGAACCTTCTCTGTAGTGGTTCATACCAACTCTGGGCCTATAAGTGTTGAATCTCTAAGGTCATTCCAACATAGTGGTGACCTACAGGGTCTCCCATACATGTCCTTGAATGGTGCCATGACGACGGTGGAATATTATTTGTTTTTGTACGTAAACTCCACAAATGGTTAGTGATCCTACCAACCATGGCCAAAGTCAAACATGCAATCCCGCAACATGTACTCTAAGACATGGATGTTTCGCTCTGTATGACTATTAGTCTGAGGGGTGAAATTCTATTCTCAAACACAAATGACTCCCAATGACCTCCTACAATCCCTTTCATAATCGATAAATGAAGCAAGCATCATGGTCAAAAATAATCATCATGGGAACTCCATTGAGTCAGACTTTCTCCTGCACATAGAAGCATCCCAAGCTCTAAACTAAACTCTACCCTCGAATAGCTAGGAAGTGAGCCGACATGGTGAGTCAATCCACAATAACCCAGATGGTATTATGTCCCCTATACATACATGGTAACCCCATAATGAAGTCCATGGATATCCTATCCCACTTCCACTCTGGCACCTCAAGGGGTTGAGATAATGCCACTGGAACCTAGTGCTTAGATAGTACTTACTGAAATGTAAGACATCGAGATACAAACTCTGCAACTCCATACTTTATACATGGACACCAAAACCGATGTTGGAGGTCCATGTATATCTTTTACACACCCGAATGTACCTCCAAGGGATATGTATGAAACTCCCTCGGAACATCCTCCTAAAACCCCACTGGTACCATCATACATTCTCTAAAAATAATGAAATGCTACCCACCTTCAAAAAATCCATCATGAGTATGTCCAGTGGATATCTAAGTATGTAGGGTCTCACAGTCGGTATCTCCTAGTTGTGCCTCCCTAACCCACTATAAAAGTGGAGGGGTAACAACCATCAATTAGAGGTAAGATTCTCCATCACCATCAATAAATGATAACCGTAATAAGGCCAAATACTCTGACACCTCTCTCAACAATTTTGATCAAGATCTCATACTGAGTTCATCTACTATAACTTTCCCCTTCCCATGAGTATAGAAAATATTGAAGTCAAAATATTGGAGGAACTCTAGCCATCACCTCTATCTCAAGTTAAGATCCTTTCATGATAAGATATACTTGAGACTCCTATGGAAATAATAGATGATAAACTACTCAACCATATGGTAATGTCACATCATATTTAGTGTAAAGACCACCACTACTAACTAAAGATCGTGGGTCATATAGTTCTACTCATGTGGTCATAATTGATGTGAACCATAGGAAATCACCACCTGCCTCTTCATCATAATTAAACAATGCATGATCCCTGATGCATCATAGACCACTATGTACTCTACACCCTCCTTTAGAAATCTCAATGTGGGAGAACTCTCCAATCCCTTCCTCAACTTCTAGAAATACTATTGGCACCTCTCCGTCCACAAGAAAGGTTTCGGGTCAAAACTTATGAAGGAGATAATATCCTAGAGAAATCGGGTACGAATTTCTGATAATAACCTTCCAACCCAAGGAATCATTGCACCTCTTTCACACCCTTGGGTGTCTCCCAAGTTGACACTGCCTCGTCCTGCACTGAGTCCACTACTACACCATCCATTGAGATAACATGTCTCATAAATTGGACCTCCTGAATCTTGAACCGGAACTTCAATATCTTCCTGTAAATCTAGTGATCTCAGAGTACACCTAAAATAATCCTCTAGTGTCTTGCATGATCCTCCTTGGATTTCGAGTACACTAGGATATCATCGATGAAGACTACAAAAAACTGATCAAAGAAAGACCAAATGATCCATTTCATGAGTACCAAGAACACTGGTTGGTTTTTCTTCACACCAAATGGAATTACCAAGTACTCCTAGTGACCAAATAGACATATGAATGATGTCCTCTGTATATCCTCATCCAATACTTAAAACAAGTGATAGCCTGATCTGAGGTCAGTCTTTGAGAACTATTGCGCCCCTCTCAACTGATCAAAGAGACCATCAATCATCAGTAGTGGATACTTGTTATTTATGGTCACCTAGTTTAGGTGATGCTAATCCAAACACAACCTCAAGCTCCTATTCTCTTTCTTAGTGAACAACACTAGGGCTTCCCAGGGTGAAACACTAGGTTTGAAAAATCCCTTCCTATGAAATTCCTCCAATTACACCCTTAACTCACGAGGATTTGTGGAATTTATCTGATATTCTAGTACAGATATTGATGTTGTCTTAGGTTGTATATAAATGCAGAATTCTATCTCTAGGAAAAGAGATAATCCTAGAACATCCTTGTTAAATACATCCTCGTACTCCACCACCACTGCAGGAAACTGCAAGATCATAAAATCCACTGCACTAAAGGTCATGCTAGCCAACTGATGAGTAATCAGATACACCCTCATATGAATGAGTCCATCATGCTCTGTTTGGGTTTCATTTTTACCCACAGAATAAATCCTAGTCCCATCACTGCAGAAACACTACATCCTCTGCCTGAAACATTCTATCTATTCATGAACAGTAGATAACTAGTCCATACATAAGATTACATCATAAGAACTCATCACTACTATAAATAGATCTCAAAAGAATCTATCACCTCTAGGAGTCATGTCACACCATTGTAACAAGTGTGTGATCCCTGAGTCACCTCTAGTTGGAGTCTCTAATCATAAGGTTTGATCAAAAGGCTTAACTAGAATCTCTATGTCTTGAACCAGACAAGTGGAAATAAAGGACTTTAGTTGCACCTGTGTCTATCAGTACTAAAAATACGGTAGAAAAGACATTGATCATACAACGTATCATCCTTGGATCCTCTGATTCATTTGAATCATCCATTTTTAGCTACCCCTGCTCCTGTATCGCAGCTCTCTTAGCTTGGCATGGACAACCTAGTGGTGATGGTGGTAAAAATTAAAAATGCCTACCACCTCCAGCTACTCTCCTAGCTCCTCTGCCATGTCCACTACTCCGTGGAAATACCTTCTCCTACCACTACCTCTACCTAGGTGTCCTATCCACTATCTCTCTATCATCCATATGGCGGATCGTATAATCCATCATGAGATGTCAACTACCATCACAAGAGTTACACCGCCTCTCTCCAGACTAACTATATCCATTCTATGATCCATGAACCAAAAACCCTCTGTATTTTTATCACCTCCTAAAATGTCTCTCATGGCTAGGTCCCTATGTCTATCATCATCTCCCCTCCATTGAAGTCTAAACTAATGTATTCCCACTGGTGATACCAACTTCTTGCATCTACATAGCCATAAAAATATCTACCTCCAAAGTATGCTCTAGAACCACATCATAGGTAGGAATGCATCGAGGTATCATGCTAGCTTGGATGTCTCTGCATTGTCCTCTATTGATGGTTTGAAATCAAAATAACTAATCATATACCATATACATTGAGTACTAAAAGAGGTTGGTGAACCTCGATGAATACCTATACACAGTCGTCGTTCCCTTTTGAAGCTGTAGAACATTCTGAATACACAAATCCCTCAACATAGATGGAGATAACTCCTCTATGAAAAGATGATCAAACTATGACCATGAAAAATTCTCCTCATCGCACGGTTGGGTCCCTAATCCCTACCATCATCCTACATATTGATGAAGAAGTCTCACTGCCAAGACCACCATCTAGTCTATCGGTGTCTTGTCAAGATGGTCAAATCACATCACAACCTCAAGCCAGTCCTCAACTACCAATGGGTTAGGCTCACCTAAGAACCTGAGGGGTCACTATCATTGAAACTCATGAAGCACACTCAAAATTTTGACCTCATTCATGGGTACTTCTAATATCATCTGCTTCTCGAAAAGTGGTATTAAGACTAGTGTACCACATTGAGGTAACACCTCCTGAACAGGTCCCTGTATCAAAGCCACATCACTGAGGGAGATTATCATTATGATATTGTTGTTGAATCCTAGATGGAATATGTCATTGAGGTATCCTGATTTAGACAAGATGTACCACGTTCAATGATTATATCTAGAGATATGACTAAAAAAGGAAATAAAAACCATAACCCATTCCTATATAATTAATGTAGCAATGTTTTCCCTATAACCAATGTCTACATGTACCAAGAAAACAACCAGGTTATTAGAGTCTTGGTGTATGGGTATGTTGATCGCTGCACCAACACTGGAGACCCTGACCTGAAATCCAAACTCAAAACACTTAACATTGTTTCCCCAAACCAATTTCATAGACTTTGGTCCTTAAGTAGAACCTCCTCTGATACCACTCTTTCATGACCCATCCCAATGGGGCCTGTTTCGTGACTACCCCATGCTCACCTCCAATAGGACATGGGATGGGGACTTGCACTGAGTAGGCATATCACACATATGGGATGCCTTAACCTAATGTAAATGTATGCACACACACATCTCCAAACACCTAAAATAATGAAATGTAAAACAACTGGTAACCATGCATTCATAAATCTAAAATCCCACCACCCAAGTATGACAACAAGTACTGAAAAGAAAAAATGGCCAAATACAAACCCGCTACAAAGAAACTGAAAACAATTCCAACATGTAATGTTGGTGATGAATGTTGTCAATGAAATCATATGAATACACCTTCGTATGTCCAGATCACTGAGCTCTTTGTAGTCCTATTACCTCTAGAAATTCATCAAAAGGTTGATCATTTGTGTAAGACATGCCATGTGTGGGAAATTCCCATGAGGGGTGAGTATAAAAATACCCGCTAGGACACCCCAAAATCACTAAGCTTATATCATCAAGAATAATAGTAATCTCATTTAAACTATATGTATATAGCACATATACCCATAATATCCAGTACACTCAAAAAAGATACACAATCTCAAGGTGGAGTCATAACTATAATTCCAACCTAGGATTCCTGCTCGAAGGTTCCTCATAGAACTCGTCTGGGAGAGCACACTCCATGAGTTAGATAGCACTGGTATCATCCATATGAGATTCCATGCTCATCGGGGTTCTCCATAATATGTACATGTTGGATGTATGTAGATAATGATACATAGATGGGGTTCACGCCCAAGGCCATGTGGTATACCAACAACCCAATCCTAATTAAACCACTATATAGGGAATCAACACCTGTGTAGTGTCGGTCATGACTATACCAAGAACCACACCGAGAGCAATGATGATGATAGAGGATCTCACTCTAGGCCTCATGGATGGATTCCCACAATTATATCTAAGACTGAAGTCCCTATGAAGGGATCACTGTCATATGTATAGGATATGATTCCATACTAAACCCTTTGGGAATGGATCAAGGGAATTAACCATAATGAAACTCATCCATGCTGAAGAGGAAGAGGGATCTAAGGTTTCTTTGAGGAATCACACAATGTGTACTAATAGTACATGATATATCCCTTCGACATCGAGTCTTACCCATGTATCACAACATATCTTGTGTCTATGTTTGTATCTCTTCCTGGGTACAAAACATGTCTGAGCCCATGTACTCCTGGATGTGTCCGTGTCTAGTTTTTCATGTCCATTTATGGATATCTGTGTCCATGTTCATGTACCTCCCATTGTAACATCCCAGGTAAATAAAGAATAAAGAATTTTCATATTTATTAATATTTACGAATTAAATATTAATTTTAATTAAAAGGTGTTTCTACATTCGATAGCGTACTCGGTACGCAACGATGAGTTTCTTTGAAAACTTACGTTGCACACAAGTAATAAAATAATATTATTTTAAATGTTAGTTAACGAGTAGCCGTTGTACTGGCGGGAATGGATAGAAATAACTAAAATATGATTATATATGTTTTTAAATGTTTTTACATTTACCCAGTAAAAGATAAAGGCTTAAAATACGGAAAGAGTTCAATTTTAGGCATTTATACCCTAATTTTCACGAAAGGTCCACTTATCACCTTTTGACGGAGAACCGTCATTAAATATAGTTTTGATCGATCTTATAAATTCTATTGGACCAAATATAACTCTTCTTTAGAATCGGGACATCAAAATTTACTTTGTGTAAATTTTTGGTACCTTTCTGATAAAGTTCATTTTTTTAATGAATAGTGTAAAATGTTGTATTTTAATTCAAAACCTCTTTTTAATCTAATTTATTTATATTATTAGATTATCTTTTGAATTGGTTTTAAAGTGAAATTAGAAAATATTTTTACGATTAAATCCAATAGTGGTCGTTGGAATTAATTTCACTTTGAAATCGGACTTAAACTAGTGTCAATCTTTTGATACTTATTGTTCCATAAAAACACGCTATTTGCTCTGACAGCGGGAATTAATTATTAAATTAATTAATGTGACTTATATGTTTTGAATTTTTTAAAATAGACTTCATTTTTGAATTCATAATATCAAATATATCTTAGGGTGAATTTTTGGTAATTTTCTGAAAAACTTCAATTTTTGATGAATAGTGAAACCACTAAGTGGTACTTATAAAGAATGATTTTCCTTTTAAATAAAATTTTGCCATCATTATGTTTTGAATTTCAAAAATCCAACATACATGGTTTTCATTAAGAAGTAAAATGTGGTTCAATGAGGTTATAATAATTTTTTGGTGAATAGTAACTTATTAAGTTCTTAATCGCGATTAGTGGTAATTAGTGTAGTTTAAGGTAAAAATAATACTTTAATAAAATAAGATGAGCTTGAAACATGTCCTACCCTCATTGGTTGTGTCATGGCCGACCAAGAAAAGCCATGGGTCAACTTGGGGACCCCATTGAGACACTTTGGTTGGGAAATGACATAAATAACTTTTTATTTAATGTAAAAGTAAAAATGACACAAACATGATATGTTTTACTAAAACAATTTTTAACTGGGGTTATACAAGTCAGATTTTTTATTATAAATAGTCATTGGAAAGATAAAAAGATTTCCTACATCATAGTATTTTTTTATAATTTTTAGACATTAAATAAATTAAATTATTTATGACATAATAATGATGCAGCGATGACATCATTATTTGATGATTTAAATAAAATGGAAAGATAATGTAAAATCTATAAACTACACATGTACAAAACTTATTGTATGGGTGGATTTTGAACCCTTATCACCTTATCCACGAATTATATCAATGTGGGACCTTTTAAAACCGAAACACATTTTCAAATAAAGTAATATTTCTTTACTTTCCAAAAGTGCCCCTCCTCTCCTCTTATAAAAGGCCCCCACCTCTACCTCATTTCACACACTCCTCAAGCCTTTGGCTTGGCCAACCCCTGCCCATTTACTCTCTCCACATCCCTCTCCTCATCCTAGAGTATTCCCTTTGGGCAGAATCCTTTCAAAAGAAGCCTTTAGGCTCAAATTAAAAGGAGTTACACTTTTAAAGGTAATTCATTCTCTCATGTTCATTTGTTTTATTTTGCTTCTCCAACCCACTAAACTCTTTTTATTTACTTATTTTGTAACAACACCAGTATCTTAAATATACTAGGATGTTGTTATAATATTTATTTGAGCTACACTCTCACACAACTACATCAAATGGTTAAAGAACATACGGTTTCCGTGGATGGCGAAATTCTGCCTCTTGAAACGATGATTGTTCAATACTCATTTAACACCTTCAAAGGTGGCCATTATGATGTCACTATTTTTATATATGATATATAATATGTTTATGTTTTCCTTAAGCTTCTGTTTTTTTCATTTTGGGCATACCTTTATGGCTTCCATTATGGGTATACGCGATATCTTCATTTTAGGAAGTGCGGACTACCGCCCCCTCAAAGTGATGTGATTCGTTAATGCCATACATGGGACGTATAAAGGATGGATTTAAAGTTATTATATATGATGTTATACTGGAATTATAATATACCTCTATATCATTATTATTTCTTTCCATTAAAGTATGAGATAGAAATGAAAGTAGCGTTCATGCGTACGTACGGCTTACCGTCTCCATGAACGGTGCATTTCATTTCTTATCCCCAAATGTAATGTACTATTAAAAGTACATGTATATAATGGATATATATAATTAATGATATATCTAAATGATGAATATAATTCTGGAATTAAAATATACATACCTCTCATTTAGTTTTAATTCCATTAATATGACAAAGAAATGAAAGTAGCGTTCATGCGTACGTACGGCTTACCGTCTCCATGAACGGTGCATTTCATTTCTTACCCCTAAATGATTATGTAATATTATAAATACATGTATATGCTGGATATATATGATACATATTATATCCAAATCTGGAATTTCATTCTGGATATAAAGAACCTTTGACCACACGAACAACATGTAATTGTAAGAAGTCCACTTTCGACTTAAGAACCAAATATTGAGAAAACAAACATTATTAACTTAAATGGTTAAATAATGTTTATAACATGGTAATAAGTGATATAAAATGAATAATTAACTTTAAAAATGTTCTTAATCAAGTATAAATTAACTCAAGTTTATTATTCAGGACGTTAAAGAACGATCGAGTCAAGTCGGACTCGAGGTAAGGGACTTCGTCTCAATATCCTTTCATTGAGGCATATTTCGTTTTATACACAACTTTATTTTATACGGTGTATAAACCCCTTTGACTTTTACTTTTATACAAAAGGAATATTTTTCTACGAAGCGTTTTACAAAACGAAAAAAAGGAATGTTTCTTTTAACGTACGCGGCGACAACGACCTTTTCCGCCGCCGCGAGTATTATTTGGTCTTTGGCTTTCTCCACAAGCCGTAATGTTTTTAGAATAAAATAAATACCATATATTCTTTTATGTATTTTGGTATTGAAAATGGTTTTGAAAAAGGATTTTATTATGTCAATATATTTATGATATATTGTGATTGAAATGTGGAAATGTTATCATTCCTTTATATTGGTTTTATGTTTTATGATTTTATATTGGTACTTGGACATTTGATAGGTGGTTATGTGATAAACCATATGAAGGGTGGTGCCGTGAATACCAGGACGGGTGGTTACGTTATAACCTCCAATGCATTGGGTATGGAATTCGGCCGTATGGCTATTCCATTAATTATGTATGGAAATTGGCCGTATGGCTATTCCATTAAGTGATATGTGTGGAAGTCGACCGTATGGTTATTCCACTTAAGTATACTTATGTCCCAAGTTACCTTTATATATGTTATGTGTTCTTTTTATGGATTTTATGGTAATCCTTTGGTTACAAAAAGGTAAGTAATGATACTTTATTCAGTGAAGAGTTTTTACTACTTCATGAAGGTGAAGGTATTACTTTGATAGAGTATATATGGTTTATTTGATGTTTGAAAAACTAACAGTTTTCATTCTTTCTGTATCCCTTACTGAGCTTTTTATGCTCACCCCAAGTTTTTTTTGAAATGTTTTCACAGGACTTAATGTGGAATAAGGTCAAGGATGGGATCAAGGGAATGTCATCCTATATAAAACATGGAACTAGACACGTTTCTTTTTAAGAGTTTTTTATTATTATGGAAACTTAGTAGAAGTGACTACTTTGTAATCTTTTGAGATGTAATAGTTATGTTCTAATTCTCTAAAACTCTAAACCTGAAAAGATCCTCGACGTTAATTATTCATTTAATTTAATATTAATTAAGGTTTAAGGTCGGGGCCTTATAGTTGGTATCAAAGGTCGGTTTAGACAACTTTAGGAGTTAGAAAAGTGTTAAATTATAATATTATTGAAATGATATAGCATTTACGGATTACCATGTTGCTTCACCTAAGATATTTCTGTGTTCAGAATGGTTTTCCGCAGAGGAAACAAAGCAGCTATGTTGGGACGACATCAGGAGGAAGATAACCTTCCAAATCAGCAACCTGAGATGGTCGGAATCGGAACTGAACAGTTTGTTGCAGTGATGGAACAGTTGACTCAGGCTATAAATGGTGGTGGTATCCATGCACGAGATCAGCTAGATCAACTGCAGAGTAACATGTCAGTGGTGGAACATTTCATGAGGCAACATCCCCCATCATTCAGAGGATCATCTGACCCTGTGCAAGCTGAAGGGTGGATTAAAGCACTAGAGAAGATTTTTGATGTCATGGGGTGTTCAGAACATCAAAAGGTTAGTCTTGCTGTTTACCGTTTTGAAGGTGAAGCTGATCAGTGGTGGTCGATGGTGAAAAATATAAGGGACAGTGATGAGATTGAGGATCTTCACTGGGACGAATTCAAAGGTATGTTTCTTGATAAATATTTTCCTAAGGTGGTTCGTCTTAGGATGGAAAAACAGTTCCTAGAATTGAGGCAGGAGGATGATTCAGGGGCTGCTTCTGAAGAAAAGTTCACTTGATTGGCAAGGTATGCTCCAAACTTCATACGAGATCTTGATAGTAAAATCAATCGTTTTTACTCAGGATTAAAGCCAAAATATCGAAGGGCTTTAGCTTCTCGTGAGTTCAAAAGTTATGAAAAACTTGTTCAATGTGCAGAGAAGGTGGAAATGGAGTTTTCCAATGATCAGGTGTTCTATGACAAACAACAGAATAAGAGGTCTAGTTGGCAGGAAAAGGGGAAGAATTCATCAAAGAAGCAAGGAGGTAAGAAAACCAAATATCCATCCTGTGAGAAGTGTGGTAAAATGCATCCTGGAGAATGTTTATCCAAGTCTGGTAAGTGCTTTCGATGTGGTAAATCTGGTCATATTGCTCGTAACTGTAAGGAAGATGATCAAGCAGGAAATGAAAAGACAACGGTAAGATGTTTTAAGTGTAATGAAATGGGTCATTATGCAAACGAGTGTCCAACGAAGAACTCAACTGGGGGAATGCAGCCAGACTACAAGCAGAAATGGGTGGTGAAATCCTTTGCAACAACTTCAGCAGATGTTGGGCCATCGAATGAAGTGGTATCAGCTCCAGGGAGCTCAGTATTTTTCGAAGATTGACTTGAGGTCGGGGTACCATCAGTTGAAAGTAAAAGAAGCAGACATTCCGAAGACTACGTTCCATACTAGATATGACCATTATGAATTTGTAGTTATTCCTTTTGGGTTAACCAATGCACCTGCTGTATTCATGGACCTTATGAATAAAATTTTCCATGAGTTCTTGGATAAGTTTGTGTTTGTGTTTTGAGGTTTGGGAAGAGGTTATGTGTGCCTTGTGATTCACAGTTGAAGAATGAGTTGTTTTGTGAGGCTCATAGTTCCCCGTTTTCAGTTCATCCGGGCAGTACTAAGATGTATAGAGATCTGCGGGAGTATTACTGGTGGGATGGAATGAAAAGAGATATTGCTGATTTTACTATGAAGTGTTTGACATGTCAACAGGTTAAAGCAGAGCGGCAGTTACCGAAAGGGATGCTTTATCCTTTACCAGTTCCAGAGTGGAAATGGGAGAATATATCCATGGACTTTGTTGTGGGATTACCGAAGACATCTCGAGGTAATAATGCAATCTGGGTTATTGTTGATCGCTTGACCAAATCTGCTCATTTCCTTGCTATACAAGATACTTTCTCTCTAGATCAACTTTCCCGTTTGTATCTTAAAGAGATAGTCAGGTTACATGGAGTTCCTCTCTCCATTGTATCTGATCGTGATCCCAGGTTCACATCTAACTTTTGGAAAGGCCTTCAGAATTCGTTGGGTACTGAATTAAATTTTAGTACAGCTTTTCATCCTCAATCAGATGGGCAGTCAGAACGAACAATCCAGACATTGGAGGATATGCTACGAGATTGTTCTATGGATTATCAGGGAAGTTGGGACCAACATCTTTCTTTGGTTGGGTTTTCTTATAATAACAGTTTTTATTCCAGTATACAGATGGCACCATTTGAGGCATTATATGGGAAGCGGTGTCGAACTCCAGCATTTTGGGATGAAGTGGGTGAAAGGAAGCTGATGGGACCAAAATTGGTAGAAGAGATGGAAGAAAAAGTTTAGTTGATTCAGAAGCACATGAGAACAGCTCAGAGCAGGCAGAAGAGTTATGCGGATAACTGGAGGAGGGATCTATCTTTCGAGGTAGGTGATCATGTTTTTCTCAAGGTTTCTCCATGGAAAAGTGTTATACGATTTGGTAAGAAAGGAAAGCTAAGTCCAAGGTTCATTGGACCATACGAAATTCTGGAGAGAGTTGGATCAGTTGTATACCGAGTGGCTTTACCTCCGAGTTTATCTCAGGTACACAATGTTTTTCATGTTTCAATGTTGAGAAAGTATATGCCAGATCCATCTCATGTTTTGAGTCCAGAGGTAGTTTAGCTGGAAGAGAACCTATCTTATGAGGAACAACCGGTCCAGATTCTTGACCACAGGGAGCAGGTGTTACGGAATAAGGTGATTCATCAGGTAAAGGTTTTGTGGAAAAACCATGTGATTGAAGAGGCAACGTGGGAATCTGAAAATGCTATGAAGGATAAATACCCCCACTTATTTTGATAAGTGAATAAAATTGCGAGGACGCAATTCCCAAAAGGGGGGAAGGATGTAACATCCCAGGTAAATAAAGAATAAAGAATTTTCATATTTCTTAATATTTACGAATTAAATATTAATTTTAATTAAAAGGGGTTTCTACGTTCGATAGCGTACTCGGTACGCAACGATGAGTTTCTTTGAAAACTTACGCTGCACACAAGTAATAAAATATTATTATTTTAAATGTTAGTTAACGAGTAGCCGTTGTACTGGCGGGAATGGATATAAATAACTAAAATATGATTATATATGTTTTTAAATGTTTTTACATTTACCCAATAAAAGATAAAGGCTTAAAATATGGAAAGAGTTCAATTTTAGGCATTTATACCCTAATTTTCACGAAACGTCCACTTATCACCTTTTGACGGAGAACCGTCATTAAATATAGTTTTGATCAATCTTATAAATTCTATTGGACCAAATATAACTCTTCTTTAGAATCGGGACATCAAAATTTTCTTTGTGTAAATTTTTGGTACCTTTCTGATAAAGTTCATTTTTTTAATGAATAGTGTAAAATGTTGTATTTTAATTCAAAAACTCTTTTTAATATAATTTATTTATATGATTAGATTATCTTCTAAATTGGTTTTAAAGTGAAATTAGAAAATATTTTTACCATTAAATCCAATAGTGGTCGTTGGAATTAATTTCACTTTGAAATCGGACTTAAACTAGTGTCAATCTTTTGATACTTATTGTTCCATAAAAACACGCTATTTGCTCTGACAGTGGGAATTAATTATTAAATTAATTAATGTGACTTATATGTTTTGAATTTTTTAAAATAGACTTCATTTTTGAATTCGTAATATCAAATATAGCTTAGGGTGAATTTTTGGTAATTTTCTGAAAAACTTCAATTTTTGATGAATAGTGAAACCACTAAGTGGTACTTATAAAGACTGATTTTCCGTTTAAATAAAATTTTGCCATCATTGTGTTTTGAATTTTAAAAATCCGACATACATGGTTGTCATTAAGAAGTAAAATGTGGTTCAATGAGGTTATAATAATTTTTTGGTGAATAGTAACTTATTAAGTTCTTAATCGCGATTAGTGGTAATTAGTGTAGTTTAAGGTAAAAATAATGCTTTAATAAAATAAGATGAGCTTGAAACATGTCCTACACTCATTGGTTGTGTCATGGCCGACCAAGACAAGCCATGGGTCAACTTGGAGACCCCATGGAGACACTTTGGTTGGGAAATGACATAAATAACTTTTTATTTAATGTAAAAGTAAAAATGACACAAACATGATATGTTTTACTAAAACATTTTTTAACTGGGGTTATACAAGTCAGATTTTTTATTATAAATAGTAATTGTAAATATAAAAAGATTTCCTACATCATAGTATTTTTTTTATAATTTTTAGACATTAAATAAATAAAATTATTTATGACATAATAATGATGCAGCGATGACATCATTATTTAACGCTATAAATAAAATGGAAAGATAATGTAAAATCTATAAACTACACATGTACAAAACTTATTGGATGTGTGGATTTCGAACCCTTATCACCTTATCCACTAATTATATCAATGTGAGACCTTTTAAAACCGAAACACATTTTCAAATAAAGTAATATTTCTTTACTTTCCAAAAGTGCCCCTCCTCTCCTCTTATAAAAGGCCCCCACCTCTACCTCATTTCACACACTCCTCAAGCCTTTGGCTCGGCCAACCCCTTCCCATTTACTCTCTCCACATCCCTCTCCTCATCCTAGAGGATTCCCTTTGGGCAGAATCATTTCAAAGGAATCCTTTAGGCTCAAATCAAAAGGAGTTACACTTTTAAAGGTAATTCATTCTCTCATGTTCATTTGTTTTATTTTGCTTCTCCAACCCACTAAACTCTTTTTATTTACTTATTTTGTAACAACACCAGTATCTTCAATATACTAGGATGTTGTTATAATATTTATTTGAGCTACACTTTCACACAACTACATCAAATGGTTAAAGAACATACGGTTTCCGTGGATAGCGAAATTCTGCCTCCCGAAACGATGATTGTTCAATACTCATTTAACACCTTCAAAGGTGGCCATTATGATGTCACTATTTTTATATATGATATATAATATGTTTATGTTTTCCTTAAGCTTCTGTTTTTTTCATTTTGGGCATACCTTTATGGCTTCCATTATGGGTATACGCGATATCTTCATTTTAGGAAGTGCGGACTACCGCCCCCTCAAAGTGATGTGATTCGTTAATGCCATACGTGGGACGTATAAAGGATGGATTTAAAGTTATTATATATGATGTTATACTGGAATTATAATATACCTCTATATCATTATTATTTCTTTCCATTAAATTATGAGATAGAAATGAAAGTAGCGTTCATGCGTACGTACGGCTTACCGTCTCCATGAACGGTGCATTTCATTTCTTATCCCCAAATGTAATGTATTATTAAAAGTACATGTATATAATGGATATATATAATTAATTATATATATAAATGATGAATATAATTTTGGAATTAAAATATACATACCTCTCATTTAGTTTTAATTCCATTAATATGACAAAGAAATGAAAGTAGCGTTCATGCGTACGTACGGCTTACCGTCTCCATGAACGGTGCATTTCATTTCTTACCCCTAAATGATTATGTAATATTATAAATACAGGTATATGCTGGATATATATGATACATATTATATCCAAATCGGGAATTTCATTCTGGATATAAAGAACCTTTGACCACACGAACAACATGTAATTGTAAGAAGTCCACTTTCGACTTAAGAACCAAATATTGAGAAAACAAACATTATTAACTTAAATGGTTACATAATGTTTATAACATGGCAATAAGTGATATAAAAGGAATAATTAACTTTAAAAAGGTTATTAATCAAGTATAAATTAACTCAAGTTTATTATTGAGGACGTTAAAGAACGATCGAGTCAAGTCGGACCCGAGGTAAGGGACTTCATCTCAATCTCCTTTCATTGAGCCATATTTCGTTTTATACACAACTTTCTTTTATACGGTGTATAAACCCCTTTTACTTTTACTTTTATACAAAAGGAATATTTTTCTACGAAGCATTTTACAAAACGAAAAAAAAAAGAAATGTTTCTTTTAACGTACGCGGCGACAACGACCTTTTCCGCCGCCGCGAGTATTATTTGGTCTTTGGCTTTCTCAACAAGCCGTAATGTTTTTAGAATAAAATAAATACCATATACTCTTTTATGTATTTTGGTATTGAAAATGGTTATGAAAAAGGATTCTATTATGTCAATATATTTATGATATATTGTGATTGAAATGTGGAAATGTTATCATTCCTTTATATTGGTTTTATGTTTTATGATTTTATATTGGTACTTGGACATTTGATGGGTGGTTACGTGATAAACCATATGACGGGTGGTGCCGTGAATACCAGGACGGGTGGTTACGTTATAACCTCCAATGCATTGGGTATAGAAGTCGGCCGTATGGCTATTCCATTAAGTATGTATGGAAATTGGCCGTATGGCTATTCCATTAAGTGATATGTGTGGAAGTCGACCGTATGGTTATTCCACTTAAGTATGCTTATGTCCCAAGTTACCTTTATATATGTTATGTGTTCTTTTTATGGATTTCATGGTAATCCTTTGGTTACAAAAAGGTAAGTAATGATACTTTATTCAATGAAGAGTTTTTACTACTTCATGAAGGTGAAGGTATTACTTTGATAGAGTATATATGGTTTATTTGATGTTTGAAAAACTAATAGTTTTCATTCTTTCTGTATCCCTTACTGAGCTTTTTATGCTCACCCCAAGTTTTTTTTTGAAATGTTTTCACAGGACTTAATGTGGAATAAGGTCAAGGATGGGATCAAGGGAATGTCATCCTATATAAAACATGGAACTAGACACGTTTCTTTTTAAGAGTTTTTTTTTATTATGGAAACTTAGTAGAAGTGACTACTTTGTAATCTTTTGATATGTAATAGTTATGTTCTAATTCTCTAAAACTCTAAACCTGAAAAGATCCTCGACGTGAATTATTCATTTAATTTAATATTAAGTAAGGTTTAAGGCCGGGGCCTTATACCCATGGTATATGCCAATTCACCAAGTCATGTCACACTCCATGTGGTAGGGGTCACATGTTGTGTGATAATTTACTCCACACAGAACCCCAGTGTCATAGGCCCCACACACAATGTGAGTTCACGTGATACACACCGTGTAGTGAGGAATTTCTAGAAAATCGTGGATCATCCTCAAGTGTTGTATCCTACTCCTCTATCCTCTGATCTTGTCATAAATCATGCTAGAGATCATGGATCTGGTCTGGTTGAGCCTTGCCATCACCACTTGTTAGAATCCATCCATTGAAACCTATCAGAAAATGCCCGAATGTGTTATGTATAACCATTCCAATGAATCAAAATGAACAAAAATCATTGTCCTGATCCTAATATGTTGTCACCGTCATCACAACACAATATCTTCAACAATCCAAACTTGGGTCTTTAATAACAATCTGTTTCCCCAAGAAACATGTGTGTAACAATTGTTATCTGATATTTTTTGAACTGCAGAATAAAGGAATTGATCATGATGATCAAAGAATGGTGGGAGAAATCTGAGAAACACTAAAGTGGAATGAACCACATCCATGTTCATTTTCCCTTGATTCATTTTTGTTAGAATGAAAAATGAAGATCCAAATTAAATAAACAATTCTTCCAAATTACTCGTAGATAAACCCATACCCACAATATTATCAATCCATGAATAAATCCATTTTTAAATTGATTAAAATTCATTGAAACAATAATAAAATAGGAAAATTCCACATAAAACCATCACTCTACCTCAATTTTGATCAGTCGATGGAGAATAAAGATCGCACATCACTGCCATTTGCGAGATCCACATGTTTTGCTTGCACATTGATCCTCAATCCTGACCTGATCCAATGTCATTAGCCAAGATTTACTTCAATTATATCTCTCAAATTTTAGGGTTATGAGCCTAACCCTGCAAATTATTCATAGAAACGTATTTAGAGAAATAGATTAAGTTGTTGCATCATGTCTAATAAAATAAAAAATTCAATTATTATTTTTTATTTTTCTCGCGATGACACTCTACATGAATGTCTGATTCAATCCAAAGTTAATTCACACCTAGGATAAAATGCATAATTTGAACCCAATAATGAGATCATATTTCTTATCAGAGCCTCTTTTTAAGAGTTATTCCACTTCTTTCTGGAAAAGTGAAAACTTTTAATATTTACTTTATTTAATATATTTTAATCATTAATTATGGGCTCACCGGTCCTTTGAATCTCACACAGTATTAGCGCCTATCTTTGTAAAAAAATCTATATAATATTACAAAGTAATACATGGAAAAATCAGATTCATTACAATCCTTCTCTTCAGGAATTGATTTGAGTGTCTTGCTCTTGGGAAACTCCCTCTACTGATAGGACCATCAAAAAAAGTACCATTATTGGGGCTTATGTTATCTTGGGTATTCCTTGGTGTATTACATGGAATTTCCCTTATCAGGGGAATCCAGATTTTATCCCTTATCTCACCCCACCTTTACCCATATAATATTTTTTGGGCTTAGGGGGTTCAACCTCCCTCTTGTATTCCACCAAGGACTCAGATATAGGCATAGATTTAATTACGATATTACACTATCAAACTATCTCTTCTTGTTGTGTCCAAGGATTAATCCATTTAATGAAATCATGTATGTGATCATAGTCAGTCTTACCACATACCTAGAGTTTAAGAGTAACATACTCTTGCACATACTCATGGGATTCATGGTTCACTACTTATCCCTTGTTTCCCACTATTCTTATTTTGGGTATAACTAAGAATATACCCATTTCTTAAACTCATCCCATGATAGAATCTCCTTCCCACCATTCCTGATCTCTTGGTGCTTCATCATCTACCATATAGATGAATCATCACCAAATTAATGAACAAAGGTCTTCACATACCTCATGTCTTCCATCAAGCCTATCACCTCGATGTATTTCTCTACTTGACAAAATAAGTTGTATACATCATTGGAATATCATTTTCAATAGAATTTCCTCAGTCTAGGAACATCAATATTTGGGGTTTCCCTCAAAATCACAACACTAGACATCTCACCATAGTAGTTGGACCACTCTTGTTTAAGTTGATCAAGAGTCTAGTCATACTTAGCCATCGCCACCCCAAGTTGTGCCAAGATCCTTTTAGTCAAATCTATGAAGGCATTATTATCTATATCATTCTACTTGGTATACCTATGAACCAATTCCACTTGGGTGTGAAGGCTAAAGAGTGCATCACGCAGGCCCACGTTACCTAGTGCCCCTTCCCCATCGTCTCCTTCGACAACCTCAGGCATTTCCTTCATGTAAACAAGGTGATCCTCTACCCTTATGAGATTATCCTCAAGGGTTTCCATAGTTTCATAGGACTTCCTGTTAATATTCATAGGGATGGAAGACATGACCACCTTCTCATTCACAATAATAGGATCATCCATGCCATAGCGTTCCATTCTTGACCACTTTCCATGAACATTCCTCTTTTACCAACTTTCATGGGACTTGGCCTTCCCCATGATCTTGTGAAACAACCAACTTGCTTTCTCACTCAAATCCTAGTCATATTCATCCTTTCCACACTCATAAAGGAAGTAAGGATCGTAAGGGAAGTGTTTGACAAGATCACAAGAGACAATTGCAATTGAATCTCTCAATTTTTCTCATCTTCTACGTGTCTGTACAAATGTGGTGCCCCTGAATTTATATAGGGTTTGTTGGAAATGTATACAAAATGTTATAATACTACATATCCACAAGATTCACTATAATTCTAGTCTAATAGAATATACATAGAGAACTCTAGAACCTGAAGAGATCCACAAACATCCATAAAGCTCTAGAACGTTCCAAAGCCTTCAAGGCCCAATGGTGTGTTCCAAAATACTCTAGAGAAGCCTAAAATATTATGAAACCTAGTAGAGATGAGGATAATTATAAAAGATTCTCAAGAACCACATCACCATACCTCCTCTCTATATAGTGGGGTAAGATAATGTCACGACCCAATCATGGGGATCTCATCCCATACCAGCAATAAGATCAAGGTTACCGTTCAAGTGGTTTTTCCTTATTGAAGAGATGGATGCTGGCATGCCAATATAGAGGATGGTGTGTGTTAGTCCATACACCACCCTTTTTGGGAGTTGGGGACACTCTCCTGATGAGTCCAAGGAAGGATAAAACTAGTTAACACTGCATCATTTGAAGAGCTGGATGGTTGAACCCTGCCTGTCATGGTAGGGCTGGGTTGCCGCATGGGCAACCCACTATGCTGAGATGGTCATACCAAAAAATGCACTCTATAAAAATATTGAGATCCTAGAGCCTATACTTTTAGAGATATTTATACATATTGGATCTCAAAGGAAGGTGAAGTTCAAAATGGAAAATATGATAGAGAGATTCCCTACGAGGAATAAGAAAAATATGAAACCTAATATCATTCAATACAATCTAAAACAGCTTACGATAAGGGTGTATGAACTCCCTTAGGATTCAATAAATCCAATGTAATACCCTAACCTAAACCACTAGGTCTAATCTAAAGAGCCACACGACTTCATGTGCACCTCCCTGTATGTAAGTTGTTTCCAACTAGTAGTGAGGGTTTAAACGTCGTCAGTGGAGAGAATATACCCTCTGGTAATTATAGCCATACTCTAAAAATATAAATAACATTATAACAACTAAAATATCATATGGAAGACTAAATATCAAATGTAATAACATGTAAAACACATTTGATACAAATAAATATATCGGGCTCCCAGTGTGGAAAGTAAAACTAGAATACAATGCACAAATAGATGGGAAACCACTTACATACATGGACCATTACAAGATATGGATAGGAATATCCAATGAAACTCAAAACATGTGGTGTTCCCATTTTCTGGTTTGTCCTCAAGATCTCACTACTAGAGATCACCAAGTGAGAACTTCATGAGGAGAAGTCACAATTATTATGAGACTCCAACAACTGATAGTCAAACATCTACTATGTCTAGTAAGTAATATATTTCTTGACCATATGACATATATTTAAGATTAATGTCACAGTATCTTGAGGTTCTCATTATAGCATGGGATCTGCTATAACCTTTTGATATGAAAATTAGTTATGCTCATTACCATTTAATATTAGGCGCAAAAATATCTACACTATAATGGTAAGAATACATCATGTATATCTAATTGTATACATGATATGGTAATCAAAAGTAATGTATACTTGGGTCTAGGGCACCCACTAGTACAACACTCTCA
The DNA here is from genome assembly GCA_963277665.1 of Viscum album. Classification (NCBI taxonomy): domain Eukaryota; kingdom Viridiplantae; phylum Streptophyta; class Magnoliopsida; order Santalales; family Viscaceae; genus Viscum; species Viscum album. The sequence goes on from OY728157.1 coordinate 1,785,303,798, forward strand.
CATGCACTAGAGCCAACTTGATGACAAAACTTGTTAGCTTTCACATGATTAAGATCATGTTTCTACTAAGTAACAACTTTATTTTCTGGGCCTACCATGATTCCACCATGGGGAAAGGATCCCCAAACCTCCCCTCATAGTCTACAAGCAATAAATATTCCACTACATGGAGTGTTCAAGGTAGGTGTTTGACTGGACAACTACATTAACTCGTGGTTCCTTGATCTATTGAGTGAAGTCCCAGCTTTTAAAAATTATAACTTGATTTACTCAATGCTTTCTTCTAAAATGATAGCAAGTTATCTATGGCTAATCATTACTACCAATTTAGTTAAGTCAACCCACCACTCCCATAATAACTCACCAGTAGTAAGAGACACCTTCAGTGATGGCATGATGACCACCCTGAACACCTGGTTTAGTTCAAATGAAAATGATGGAAGTATATTACAAATTAATATTTCTTTGAAGGTTTTATTATTTTTATGTGAAGAAAGAAATTATTTTCTATTTTATGAGCATGTACTATGTGATCTCACTAACAATTGACTATGTAATAAATAGAAAAAATCCATCATGTAACATTTTAATTTTATATATGCATGCATGTTTATTATTCTATGTGATCGTGCGTAAGTTACACATTCACAAAATCATAAAACATGAAAATATAAAATGATGACCTGATTATGATGTAATACTAAAGGTTGATCCATTGAGTGGATAATGGATCAACCTACACCCTTGGGTATATACCTTGAGTTGAGTCACTTTTGAATGATATTGAAGCACCTACCCATCTGATTCATCCATCTCCTGTCTGGTGCGTCATCATGACTTTGTGCGAAGTGTGTCACTCCTCATCTCATCATTATACAACAATACTCGCACACAGATGGGGGTGTCGGGGGTATAAAATACATCTGAGAAATAGACACACATTCCCTTAAACATTTACTGACTCGAACAATCCACAGATCTCCATTTATTTAAACTATTTATTACAAATAACCATTGAAAAACACAATTAAATAATTAAATAAAACAAGAACCAGGCATACATTGGCCGGTCAACGGCTCATGATCAGTCTATTATGATTTAAACTTGCATGTTAAACTAAATGCAGAAATAAAATTAAACATGTATTAAATTATTTTTTAGGGTAATATGATTGAATTAAAATTTCAGTCTTATTTTAATTCAATAATTTTTGTCATTCAGCCCCATTAATTAATTAAATTTTAAACAAATAAATTAATTTATTAATTTAATTGAACACCAAAATTAAATTGATTTAACCCACAGAATTAAAATTTAAACACAAAATTCATATATTTAATTAATTTAATTTTAAAAAATTAATTTAATTAATTTTTGATTATTTTAAATTACCCAGACCGGAAAATTTTGAGCAGAGCCACGTGCATGCCCTCTCACGCCATTATGGACCCCATCCATGGGTATCTTGGGCTGGGATGACCTACCCATACCCCTTTCGGTCTAGGAAAACCCTCCCATGAACGTTTTTGAGTGGAATGGGTCTAACCGAACCCACAGCCAGGGTTACCTCTCATCCGGAAGGGTACTGCCAAATTGAGAGCGAAGGTTGGGTAACACACTCCCTAGTGGGCTAGCCAGATCTGAAGATGGGAGGGCTCTACCATGGTTCCGAGCAAAGAGGAGGAGTGGGCCTCCACTTCATGGTGGATGAACGACCATAGTCGTGGGAAGAATGCATCGTTGCCAAATTTTAGAAGCGACATAGGTCATACTTGGGTGAAGTGGAGAGGTTGCTGGTAGATACCAGTTCAAAGGGTTGAGGCGGTTCAGCCTGGCCGTGGGCGATGGCCAGATCTAGCTGGAAGGAAGGTGGAGATGGGTGGGACCTATCTTGGCAGTGATGCATGGGTGATGGAGGCTCGTGGCCGGTGATTTGCACTAGTCCTGGCAGTCGACCACTTGAAGAGGGGAGGCAATGTTGGGTGGGACGATAGCCAGACGGTGGTGGGAAAGGGGACCATAGTGGTAGAGCTCGCCGTTGAGCATGAGTTGTCCTGAATCTATCGGCTAAGGGAGGGAGTGGCAGAAGGTCTGTTTCTGTGGCCAGAAGGGGAGAAGAAAACGGAGGATTCAGCTGGTGGTGTTTGCTGCACCGAAGGAGCATGCAGGAGGTGGTGTGCCGGAATGACGACCACGCGGCACGGGAGGCCGACCGCGGGTCAGGGAGGGGGGATGACCGAGGGAGGGAGGGGACAAGGGGTCCCCTTTACTCATTTTTATTTATTTTTGTTTGTTGACCCATTGGGATCTTCTTCCTTTTTTTGTGATTTTGGTTTGTGAGATTTCCACAACCAACACTCGGCATATGGACACTTTTTTTTTTAATAAAACCAATTCCAAAAAATTGTGGAATAAAAATCAATGGTCGGTATTACTACTCTGGCCAATGGAATTATGTCCAATGAAAGTGTTCTTCGAATCAAAACCCACAATAATTCAATTCAATCTGAATTTAAAACTTCAGATGGCTACAGACTTGTCATCCAGGGTCGGATGGCCACAGACTGGCCATCCAGTGTCCAATTGAAAAACTATGTGCAACATTGGGACCATCATGATGCCCTCTTCGTAGTTAAAGGAAAATTTAAGTTTTATATTGAATTAAACAGTTCACATGTCCCTATGATACCAATTGAAGGTACCAGGCGTGTAGCAGAATCCTCGAAAAATTGTGACTTTAAAATTTTCACTAATGATCGACATGATTATGTCGTTGTCAGTGTATGACTGCCCAATATAATCTTGTGGAACATCATGTGAATATTTTAATCAAAAAAATAAACAGATTATGTACTTAGTTTGATGTTAAGCTGCACTTGACGTCTACTCATCGTTGGCGATCACTGCTTAAAGGATCCAAAGATGAATCCCTCTAGATCATCCACAGATGTTTCGAAAGCCCATGGGAACGTCGATCGTTAGAATACGGGTGCTAGCGTGTAGTTATGATGACTCCTTTGGCATCCTGACAATCACCATTTCTTTGTTCCATCAATCCCCGAAGACCCACTACGATTGAGCGCCTGGAACCATAACATCTCTCTCTATGAATCATAAGAGAGATAAGAGAGAGAAGATCTCACCTTCGAGCAGTGAATGGTGTATGGTGAGAGGTTCTTTTCTTCTATTTATAGTGAATTGTTAAATATCCGGTAAAAACACCCAATACCCTAATATTTATTTCTCACCAAATAAATGATATATTATAACTGATGAGTTGAATCCAAAATATCATTTATTTTTTTTATCAATTTCATGTAATATAATTAATATATTACTTGATAAAACTCAAGCCATTAACTCATCTCATCATTCCAGCAAATATTAAATGATCCTTGAATATTTTATGCTAATATTCGTTCAAATAAGACATTTCATAATAAGTAAACTGAATACCAGTTACTCTTAACTTGAATAATATGAATTTATTTATTCCATTCGTGATCGTATATCGTCGGCCAAAAATCAGACCCCATTGGTGGGTCCCACCATGCCCAAAATTATTATTCACCAGAATAGGGAAAACTTTTGAATAAGCCATTATGTGTGACCCTCTAGGCCCTTATCTCCATAGCAATGAATACTATTCATGGACTAAGAGTGAGATATAGAAACACATCATTGCCCCTAAAGAGATGAAGATAGTCATAGAAACTACAACCTATAGACACACACTATGTAATATAATATCGTTGTCTTTAAAATATCATAAATCAGGATGCACGCCTGTTTCATCGCCCTTTCTTTCTTTGTGGCTTGTTGATCTAACTAGATGGATTTACGCTCGACTACCATGACCATGGTCTTATGAAGGTACTACCATCCAGATCAATGTGGCTTGAGATGTAACTTTCTTAACCTAGAGGCGACAAATCCTTCCTTGACCATTCAACCAATGCCATACTACCAATGATGCACCCAACACAAGATACCTCACCACAATTTAATTATCATGATTTTTTCCTTGAATCGAAGCATGCGATCAAATAGAACACATTGGTAATGATCTCAAGTCAGGTGACCATTACACATGTCCATAGATAGGAACATCCAATGACACCCGAAACATATGGTGTTCGTATTGGTGGGTTTGTCTTCATGATCTCACAATTAGGGATCACCAAGTGTAAAATTCATGAGAAGAAGTTTCAATGCTTATGAGCCCCCAATACCTAATAGTCAAACATATACTATGTCCAGTCATTAAGATATATCAAAACCATTGGAAATATATTTAAAATTAATGTCATAGTATCTCAAGGTACTCATTATAGCTTGGGATCTTCTATAACCTTTTCATACGACAATTAATCTATGGACATTACCATAAAATAGTGGATGCATAAATATATACACTATAATGGTAAAAATACATTATTTATATATAAATATATACATGATATGTTAATCAAAAGTATTGCATAGTTGGGACTATAGAACTCACTATTACAACACCATTTTTACATGCTTAACCTCCATGCTGAAAGAATAATCAAAATATTTTTGAATTGGTCAAGAAATATCCATAAGGTTAGTGAACATGTCTCTCAGTAGTCTCAAGGCATCATGTTAGATTAAGCTTCCAGGACGTTGTATCCCAGATCCATCATGGGTCAGGCCTCTAGGCTATTGTACCCCATATATGCTTCATGTCAGGCCTTTAGAATATCATGCCCCAAATGCTGCTACCTCAGGATAGAGATCCATACCTTCATTCCCCTACCATATTTTCAAGTCCATCACCGCCATAATCACAAGCCATGCACACTCCCCTTCCTAGAGATAACCACATCACGATGGTCCAATTGTCCTGAATACCAAGAAGAAAACCTACAAAGGCATTGTAACACATATAACATGGCAGAACATACAAGGTAAAACATATCATATAATAATGAGAATATTATGGCAACATATAATAACTTTTGATCAACATAAGTAATTATAACACACTATAATATCATACTCATGACATCAAGAATCCCAAACAGGTTTCATGGGTTATAAACACACCCACATGTGATATCTATCATGCACGATCAACCAAGCTATGCCAACATAAGAATCATTCCAGGGAAACAATTGTATGAAGGGACCCGGATTGTAAGGAACATCCTACCTCAAGGTTGTTGACGTCAATGTTAAGTTTGTCCATGGTTTTGTTACCTAAACCACATCCTCAATACAACCAGAATAAGCTCTCATGTCAAGAACTCATAGAATTAGTTACAATCTAATATGATGGTGGTTCTTAAGTAAGGAAGATAGAAGGGACAATCCAAGGATAGAAACAACATTTACCAAACATTAAATTATTTTCAATGGTAATCTTCAAGTCTAGTTGTGGAAAAAGAACTTACTCACTCTTGGAAAACAAATAAAACAGAGGTTTGAGACTCCTATGAGTCTAAATCAAATAGATAAACTTCATCCAATGAACTTTCAAGAGGGAGACAAAAGAAATTTAGTCAAACCAAGAAACACCTACCAGATTACTTCACTGAATCACCCAAATATGAAAGTACTAGAAAAGGTGGATGAACTAAGGCCTTAGATCAGTCAAAGGAAAAATGATATTGATCTAACCAAGGAGAAAAATGATTCTTAGATAAAGATCATAACACCCAAAAAACCCTCACATCAAAAAAATCCCAAAATCACTAATCTCTAAATGGGAAGGAAAATCGAGAGATTTAATCAAGGTAAAACGAGAGAAAAGGGTATTAATCAACCTATCCTATATTGAAACACACTTTTTAAGATCAAATGCACTAAATTAGTGGATATATAGGGAGAAAGGTGGGTATTTCATCCATTGAAATAAATCTCAACCATTTCCATGATGTGGTGGGGTCCCCAAAGCCCCCGCCAACAAAACCCTCCTTAAGAACCACAACATGGAAATGTCTTGGCCATGATGTTTTCTCCTCATCCATTTTATACCGAAGAAAATATGATCCAAAATAGTTTACAATGGGTTGTGGTGTTGGATGTTTTGGGCCAAAAACCCTCAAAACCACTTTTAAGATTCTAAACACCTTCAACACTAACCAAACCTATGATTCAACCATAACAAGGATTCAAAAAAATTACATAGTATAAGTAGGTTCTTATAAAAAACCCGAAATGAGGGTGTTTCAATTCTCACACTCTAAGGACTTCTCTTACTCAAAAATTATCTCCGAAGTTTTCCTAGATCAATTTGGGACATTGTGCTTGAATGTTAGAATCTCACAACTAAGTATCCTCTTAGATTCTTCCATGATTCCATAGTATCTTGAAAAGTTGTATCTTCTTCCCCCGTATGATTTTCTTTCTCTGATCTACAATATGCATCAGGTGTTCTACATATAATGCATCAAGATCCACCTCAACTCCCTCACAGTCATTGACATGGATGGTATTAGGCAAGTACCACTAGTTCTTAGACACATGAAACACATAATTAATACCTTAGTATTTAGAATGAAGATCCAGATGGTATGTCACTGTTCCAACCCACTCAATGATCTGGAAGGGTCCAACATAACGCGAGTCCATATTCAATTACTTTCTCAAACATTGGTGGCCTAACTGGGGAGCCACTCTCAGAAAAACCTAGTCACATAAAACAAACTCCAAAGGTATCCTCATGTCATTAGAATAAGATCTATGAATTCCATGTGATCATCCTTTTCTAAATCAGTTGCAATTTCTTAGAGGCCTCATGTACCATACACAGCCCCATAACTATTTCGTCACCATCCTTGTGCCAAAAAAGAGGTGGACGACATGGCCTACCATAAAGATCCTTATAAGGTTTTATCTGAATAAGATCCTAGTAACTGTTATTTTATGTGAACTAAACTAAGGATAGGTCGTCATATATCTCTCCACTAAAGCCTAGGATTCAAGGCTGATTCATATCCTCCAAGATACAAATAGTCTATTCTAACTGTCTATCTGTATGGGGATGGTACACTACACCCAATCTTATCTTAGTCCCTAAAGCATTCTGTAAGCCTTACCAAATCTATGAAGTAAAATGTGCATCAATTTTAGATTTAATGATTAATGGATCTCCATGAAAGTATATTATATCACAAACATAAAACTTTCTCAGCTTGCCTATTGAGTGATTCTCATAGATTAGTATGAAATGAGAAACTTTCATTAGCTGATCAATAATCAACCAAACAACATCATGACCCCTCAGGGTCCTAGGAAACCCCATCACAAAGTCCATCGTGACATCCTCCCACATCCACATGGTCATTGGAAGTGTCTAGAAAAATCCTACAGGATGATGGTGCTCAACCTTTATACTCTGATAGTTAAGGCATCAGGAACCAAATCCAGTAATGTCCCCCTTTATAACTGGCCACCTGAATTGTCACCTAAAGTCATGGTAATTATTTTATACTATAGGATGAATCACCCACTTATAGGTATGTAAGTATCTCATCATTTATTACCTGATATAAGAAGAGACTAAAAATCTCCCATGTACTAGGATGACATCATCACCATCCAATGACCACCCAGACATCATGTAACCATCAACTAGATATTATCACATCAAAACACACTTTGGGTTGAATTTTTGGCCATCCTTGACCCAATATACCAAATAATATATGATCCCTAATAGGGAACACATCATTAATCCCTGATCCTTATAAGTATCCATCCTCCAATTGGATAAAAAGCTCATCAAATTTCATTGTTCCTCTGAAGGTCACTCATTATGATTCAAAGCTACTTGAGTTTCATGAATAAGATCATTTGTGATAATATTTCTCTTCCCTAGTTCATAATCCCACTCAATGTCCAAAATCTTTAAGTGCTCTACCCAATGCCTCTAACACAAATTAAGGTATCTCTTTATGAAGATATAGTGGAGGATCTTGTGATCTATATAGACAAAAACTTTATTACTGAAGATAAAATTACACCAACAATTTAAATCATGGAGCACAAATACTAAATATATGTCATGGGTAGGATAGTTCTTCTCATGGTGTCATAGTTGACGTGACCCATAAGCTACTACCTTCTCCCTCCGCATCAGTACTTCCCCAACACCAAATCTTGATGCATCATAGTAAATTACATATCCAATATCTAGCTTATGAATAATCAACAATGGGGTTGTATTCAACCCCATATTTAGCTTAAAAAAATCCTCTCCACACTAGGATGACCACTAAAACTTCACCCTTTTCTACATCAGTGTTGTGATGGGTGCAAATAAATAGGATAAGTGCAAGATAAAATGATGACAATACCCAGTTAAACTAAGAAAACTTATGATCTAAAATACTTTCTGAGGTTGTGTCTAGTACATTAATGCCTCAACATTCTATTGTTCCAATGATATATGAGTCTCAAATACCACATGACCTAATAATTTCACAATCTAAATCCAAAAGTGACACTTTGATATCTTGGCATAAATCTAGTGTGCTTAAAGTGTACTCTAGAATATCTCAATATGCCTGGAGTGTTTCTCTAGGTTCGATGAGTAGATGTGGATGTTGTCAATGAACACCATTAAAAACAACTCAAGATATGCATGGAATATCTTTTCTATGAGAACCGTGAACACTACCAGTTCATTTTTCTATCCATAATACATTACCAAGTACTCGTATAATCCATGCATACTCTTAAACTTCACCTTAAATATATCCTCCTCTCTAACCCAAAACTTGTTATAGCCTAACCACAAATTGATCTTGGAGAACCATTGGGATATCTTCAAATGATTAAAGAGATTGTCGATCCTAGGTAAAGGGTACATATTCTTCACCATCAACTGATTCATTTTCTAGTCTCTATGTAGAGTCGAAGACTTTCATCCACCTTATTGTAGAATAGAATATGATTTCCCCAAATTGATGTAAATGTATTGATAAAACCTTCTGTTCTAAGTCATCAAAATGTACTTTGAGATCCTTGAACTCTCTTGGTGCCAAACAATAAGGGGGTATCAAAATGGTCTAATCAATTGGTACAAGTTCTATCTCAAACTCAAATCCTCTATTAGGGTGAGTCATGTGAAGTCATCAAGGAAGATGACCTAATAGAGATTTTCAACTGGAGGAAATGATGAGGGGACCACTACTAATCCTAAAAAAAGAGAGAAGCCTGCAATACAAACTAAAATTGTCCCTATCTAGATCATTTATGACCCCACTCTACCTACTCAAAACTCCCATTCACGAGTCATCATGAACATCTCTCCCAAGGGCGATGTAAACAAAAATCACCTATGGTATAAATTAATGTGAGCTCAGAAGCTAGTTAACAAGTCAATGAAAGGAATTCAATTGAATCTATTCATATCTGGAATCCTAAAGTCCCATAGATTTCCATAATAGTTAATGACTATAGGACACTCTAGGAATCACTAAGGATGGTCCACATTAATGACCAATGATGTATCGAGTGAAAGTAACTCAGAAGATAACTTGAATAGTAAGTCAAGTCCAGCAACAAATTGTGTAGATATTAATGAATGAGAAGCACCTGTATTAAACAAAGTGGTATAAAATGAAAAAGTTTTCAAGGAAATACCTTAAACACTAGATGATCCTTCACCACTATCTACTGGAGTATGATCTACTTCAAATACACGACCTACCTTAGCTTTGTGACATTATATTTTTGGTATGTGACTCCCCTGAGTCATAATTGTCTGAGCCTACTACTAAAGACCCCAATTGGATCCCCAGTTCTCTGACCGTGTCTTACTTGATTCCTTATGGAATCCTGACCTCAATTATATATGGAAAAAATTATAAAGATTCCCTATATTCCTAAATTGAAGACACTTTCTCTGAGTTGTTGTTCATATCCTATGTTAATGTTTGATCTTTCCATAGTTAAATCCTTGTAGATATCCTCCTGAGGGAACCAAAGAAGCTTAACTTTTATCCACCTACTTACCACTAACTTGTTGCATAATCTCAGTCTTCCTCTTCCTACTACCAAAATAGACACTCATTTTAGCAGAAACATGTCCACTGACCTGAGTACTAAAAAGGAGGACAATTTTAACTTCCTGATCCTCCTCCAGGCCCTTCTTAATGGTCAAGGCCATGTAAAAAACCTTTGGGTAAGTCATTAGGTTGAAAATCCAAACACATCACCTAACACTTGGAAAAAGACAGATCTCAAACTTCCTAAACTTCTATGCCTCATTTCTGGATAAGAGATAAGAAAAGGAAAGTAGCTCAGGGAAGTGAGTGGAGTTTTTAGATTCCATCATAGACCCCTATTGTAGCTCCATGAAATACTATACTCGTCCTAGCTTCAACATATCAGGAAATAATTCCATGGAAAACATGTCCTAAAAGGCCTCCCATGTGAGAACCTCATGTCTTCCCGCCTGTAACATCTCACCCCCCATAGTTTAGTGAGTCCCTGAAGCATGAACGCTTCCAGCTTCACTATTCTTTCCCCATGTGTATCAATGTGTCCAAATACACCCTCGATGATATCTATCATGTCATCCAAATCTTGTGGTCTTCCAGTTCCCTAGATGTATGGTGGATGATGTATCTTGTATTATCTTGCATAGTTGACCATGGACCTCAGTTCCCCTGCTCCCTAGACATGAACAAGTGGAAGGACTCTTGAATAAGGTGGGTACACTACCAATGCCACCAGAGTAGTTGTCGGAGCATGCTCTACTAAACTATCCAACACATAGGGTAGTGGAACAAGGGAATAATATCTTGTGAGTGCATTCCAACCCACGCTAGCTGGTGGTCCCACCCATCTTCATTGAGGTGAAATCTTCAGAAAAATGAAAGTAACATTAGAAAAACTAAGGTTTGTAGGAAAAAACATAATCAATCTATGAGATCACACAAATTTATCCAAAGAGTCTACCCATATCCCAAGGTATATCCCTCCCAACACTAACTAAGATCTTTATCCCTGCATTATAGTAACATCAACATATATATATACAAAACATAACTACATGCACTAGTTACACTAATTAATTACAACATAGATATATCAAAATAGCTAGGAAAACCAATATATCACTCAAGAATACAAGTCTATCTTGAATAGAAAACACCATTTAATTCATTAAATTAAAGAGATAGTGCACTGCACTAAACAGTTATATATATGGCATGTGATACTATGTGCTTCGTTATGATGCATGAATGCACCCAAAATCTCCTAAAACCATAACAATAATCACGTCAATGATAACATAGAGGTCTATTACACATGAGATGGCCATGGAAATGGAAAATCCCCTAACCAAGTCTAACACAACCTATATACATTCTACCATTTCCTAGGTTAGTCAAATGAAAAGAAGAAAACAATTCTAAGATACCATTTTGTAACACCCCAACCAAAACCATCAGGTTTGATTTAGAGAGCCACAAGACCCTATGAATTCCTCCCCTACTTAATAGTCCACCGATTGGTAGCGGGGGTTAAAATACCATTAGTGGGGAGATTATTCTATACAGTAATTATATCCATACACTAAAAATATAAATAAAAATGTACCAAATAGAATTTCATATGGAAGAATAAATATCAACTGTAGTGACAGATGGCACACATGTCATACAAATAAATATATTTATATCTTGGTGCAGAAATCCAAAATAGAGTATAATGCACAAGAATATCAATAACTAAAACTAGATGAAAATTCTATGAAATATTTCTTGACCCTACTACCAACTCCATGTTCCAAATCTCAGTTATTTTTGTAGTATCCTTTCCTTTATGAGGATCCAGAATCATGAATCCTCCACACGCATCAGGATACATATGTAGGGTGTGAGTAATAAATCTTAGTAGTTCACCACCACCACTTCCTTAATAAAATATGTTCATGTGTAATAGGTTTATTCCATGAATTAAATAAATGTGAAATAAAGAATAAAAAATCATGGGTTGAGAACTTGTGTGTCAACCAATCCACCATAGATCCCAACATTACTTTCTTAATATCTAAACTAGAATAATAATAATAAGACATCAAAAGTGATCAAGAACTGGACATAAGGCTGGTGAAAATGTCTCTTGAAAGTATCATGGAATCGAGTCTGATCCCACCTCTAAGGCATCATATCATGAGTCCATCATAGGTCAGGCCTCTAGGTTATTTTACCCCTTCTATGCCTCAGGATATGCCTATAATTCATCATTCCCCTAATGTATATACCTCAAGTTAGGCCTATATACCATCATGCCCCTACCTTATTCTCAGGTCCATCATCATAATCCATGTACACTCCCCCTATATAGGGTAAACCATATCACAATAGTACACCTATTTTGAGTACCAAGACCTAAACCTATGAAGGCATAGAAACACACATAATACTTTAGAACATACAAGTAAAGTCATATCATTTCATCATGATAATATAATAGAAATATATACCAACATGTGATCTATATAAAGCATCGTAACAAGCTACACTGGCATACTCATAGCATCAAGCATCACAAAAGGGTCTCATGGACTGTACACACACCCACATGACATCTCTATCAAGAACATTCAAACATTATTTACCAACACAAAAATCATACCAAGAAAAAATTGTATACGATGGACATAAAAGTTATGGAACTTCCTTCCTCATGGTTTTATATGTCAACATCAAGGTTTTTAAGGGAATCATCACCTAAACCATGTTCTCACACCATCTGAAACAAGATCTCATTCCAAGAACACCTAGAACTTGTTAAAATCCAATATGATAAGGTTTCTTCATTAAGTAAGATAAGAAAAATAATCTAAGGGTAGAATCAACACTTCCACACCATTTAATTATCTTCAAAAAAATTTCACGAGTCTGGTTGTGGAAGAAGAACTTAGTTTCTCCTAGACAGTAATAAGAAAAGAGATTTGAGGCTCCCATGAGTCTCAATCAAATTGAATAGCCTCATACCATGATCATTCAAGAAGGATATATAATAAATTCATCTAAACCAATAAATACCTACTAGAGTTATTCACCAAATCGCCCAAATCTATAAGTATCAGAAAAGGTGGGTGAATCAATGTAGTGCCCCCATTTTTAGGTACATAAACCATTATTCATGTATTTTGAGTCTGTGTAATGTTCTGGTTGTGTTTTTTGAGGTTCTATGGGGTTTTGGACTATTTTGGAGGCTTTTTTGGAGGTGTACGGGTCATGCACGGTTAGTATAAATCTTACACCATCTCTAGGAAACCATGAAAAGGAAGATAGTGGGAACTGGAAAGGCACCCGATTTGGATAAACCATTTGAATTCCAAGGATAAACCGTGCATCTTGACATAGATGGAAAATCATGCTCGATGAATGATTTTTCTAACCCTATAATCCAATAGTGCAAGGTGTGGCCTTAAAATAGTAACACCACACTGTTGATTCATATTTTTACAAACTATGCGGCATAACAGTGTGGTGTATAGTTTTACCTTCTTAAAATGCAGATCTAATCCAAATTATCCAACTAACCCAAGTTTTTCACTAAACAATTAATATTATGAATTCATTTTTCTCCCTAGGATTGAGAGAAGATCCTAGTTGATTCAAGAGAAACCCTTAAGAAAATCAACATATGTAGGAGGCCCAAATTTTCCAATATGTACCCATTATTCATATTTATTCTTATATCAATGGTTAATCTCTCCCTCAGAACCATATATCAAGTCCGTTATGAATAGATGTATCTATTATTAATGGTTTTATGATGAAATATTGTTTGAATTAGTGAAGGGAACATGGGTTGTGATCACATCTTTAAGTTTTATAGTGTCATTCTTCATTTTCACAAACATTTGTGAGGTAGGTGGATTCTCTATTATATCAAATTGATTAAGAACTTGAAGGCATAGTTTTTATTAAATTATTTGATTAAAATGGTTCTGAAATCCTTGCGTGATTATTGATGGAAACCACTTTTGGTTATGGATTTGGAATATGGGAAAAATGGTTGGATTTTGGAAAAATTCCCTTGTTTTATAATTTTAAAATTAAAATTATAAAATAATGTTTTGATTTTGAAGCATTTAAAGTGTGTTATTGAATTTTTTTAGTGAATGAAATGGTTTTATGTGAATTTTTTTGGAATGTACATTTATCATAAACGGTTGGTGTGAGTTCATTTACATTAGACATAACCCTGTGGAAGGGGTGGGTGCCATTAGGGCACCCAATATTGGTTACATTGTGATGACATAGTAGATTGGTGGGAGAATGATCATGAGTTTGGAACTATCACCTAGGCATGCATTGTATGTGTGGAGACTTGGTTATGGGTATTCCAAATGATTTTAAAAATGTTTTTTTATCTTATTGATTTCCATGAAAACTTTTGTATGAATTTGTCACAATTTTTTTTTGATTCTTAAAACAGTTTATATGAATTGTGATAACAAGTTTTCTATCAATGGCATGAGTTGGAAAGTCATTAGGAAAATCATACTGATTTTAGATTCACCATCTTCTTGGGCACTATAGTGCATTTTCAGATGTCATCTATCAAGAAATAGCTAAAGGTAAGGTATCTCAGTTATATAGTAACACTTCTTGATATTTTGAGCTTGGAATATGGGGTTGGAGCTTAGAGTGAGTTATGTGTTACTGGATGATGTCTCTTGGATTTTTTTGTGGTCTTTTGGTCCTATTTTAGTATGTATTTTGGTTTCTTCTTCTACTCTGATATGGTTTATTAGTTTGGTTATGTTTGAGTTTTATTTTTTATACTCATACATCCAAAAGAGGTTTGGATGGTTATTGTCTATATAGTTTGGATGTTTTATCTTTCAAAGGGAGAATCATACCCAAAATGTTATTGAGTCCCTTGGAACTTATTTCCATCCTTTGGTGTCTTTGGGATGTCACCTAAGGCCTATATGCTCACTCTTTACTTCTTAACCCAATGAGGAGGGGTGGGATGTTACAAATTATATCTATCTTGGTTGACCTGCCTTTCATTTTGGGAAAAAATGTATCAAATGTTTTCGTCCTTAACATAGTAAATGGTATCAATCTGTCTCTTGGGATGGTATTAAGGTATAGGATTGTTGGAACATGAAATATAGAGAATAATTTTTTAGCTAACCTCTTTATTATGACCTTAATGTTACTAGGGTGTTTCGGTACATGAGTGTTTTAAGACACTTCTAGATTAGTTACCACCTCATCATTAGGGGTTTAACTGATGAGAATTTCAAGACATGCATTGATAGTAAGAATTTCCAATAAGACTACATTGTTCATTCTGAGTTTAATGGATTATTAAATAGATGAAAATTTTGATTTTATAAAAAAGTGGATATGATTTATTTTGAAAAGCATGCTTGTAATACTTTCAAAAATGGTTAAAATGTTGGAAATGATTAAATTATGGAAATATATATTTTTAATATGTGTTGATGTGGTAAATTATAATTGATAATCCTTTATTTGATAATAAGTGAGTCTAAAGAGAGTTTTTTTTGTTATAGAAAATGACACCGAGTAAGTGTTGTAGAAATAAATGGGAGGAAGTTGCTAAAAATATGGTTGAACTGGAGCTATAGGTGAACCAATATCTAGTCCAAATTATTGTATAGAATTTTCAAGTTATGTATAATGGTAATTGGAATGGTAATCCTCAAGTATTAGAAAATTTAGTTCAGTTCTGAAAGTAGAATCTAGTTATCTTTTAGTGGGATTACAAATAGGAAAAAGCATAAGTCTAGTTGAATCAGATGATTTGATTATTCCATTATTTGGGGAAATAGTAGAGTTGAATGTAAAGTTGGAAATGTATATGCTAAATTATTTAGCATGTAAATTATTTGAATTAATTGCTCAAGATAAATTAAACCAAGGCATGACATGGGAGTACGATAAATAATTGTTGAACAAGAAATTCAATCCTCATAACTTTCAGTTTTATATAATAAATGACTTATTAATATTTAATCAATAAAATATATTAGTGACAGAATATACAGATAAATTTATGAATTTAGTCTACTTTACACAAGAAGTTGCTGAAAGTGTATCCTTGAAGGAAAACATTTTTGAGTCGGGGTTGTGGCCAAATATTTACTCAATTTTTTTTTCTTTATATAACATATTATACAAAAATGGTCAATAGAGAGATGATGGAAGAAAGATATATCTCAAGAAATAATATTACAGGGACAGTGTTTAGTCTTATGGGGACAAGTGTGAACTCTAATGCTGGGAATAATAAGAAGAGGGGAATGTATTTTAAGAGTGTTGGCACACCATAGAATTAAACCATGGGATCAGTAAACAATCCTCCTTGACCGGAAATTAAGACATGATTTTTTCAATGTGGATATTTCAACCATATGAAGCGATATTATAAGGAACCACCTAGAGCATGTCACAACAGAAATAAGATGGGAAATATTCATCACTATTATCATAGTGTTATAAGGTCTAGTCCTAGAGACATATCTCATGTTTCTTATGCATCTTATGCTCATATGGGATGAGTGTAGTTGAATAACTATCATCATTAGAATAGAGATATCCAAGGTGATTCTTGGAAACCATTAATCCTCAACCAATGTAGTCTCAATAGGGTAAAAAAGAAAAAAGTGTAGTGGGAATGAAATTTTATGGAGATGAGCAAGTGATCATGGATGATCGATACAATCCTTATATGGTGAGATGTATTATTTTATTGAATTATACCCCTATGAAAACTTTTCTTAATATGGTTTTATCCCACTCATTTATTTCTTCTCTTGTTTTTGATCATATGGGTTTACATGTGTAGATGATTCCTTATGTCTTGAAACTTCAAATTTCTCTTGGTCAAAGAGAGTATCGAGCCTTTATGTGTAAAGATTGTTATTTAACTATCAATGAGACTGAGTTTCTTTTGAATTTATTTATTATTGAGATGGATTTAAATGAGTTGTTTTTTGGTGTGTATTGGTTGACATCATTCAATGAACACATTGAATGTTATTCCTAAAAGGTTAGTTTCATATCTATAAATGTCGTAAATCATCTATTTAGTGGATATTGGGATGTAAAGGGAAATAGAGTAGTAAGTTGGGCACCGGTGGTTGGAACTATCTATTACACGTTGGAAGTTATTTTCTTGGAATATGTGTATGAGATTGATAATATAAATTTTCTAGAAATGGATGACTAGTTTCCTAATGTTTTACCCAAAAAAATATTAGGGTTTCCACCCCAAAGAGAAGTGGAATATATGATTGATCTCCTATTGGAGATGATTTTGATTTCACTTCCATCTTATCAATTAGAACCAATATAATTGAGAGAATTGAATGTTTAGTTGGAGGAGTTAGAGAGTAAACGGTTCATTCGACCGAGCATGTCTCTCTGAGTAGAACCTGTTTTATTTATAAAGAAGTCAGATTGAACTCTTAGACTTTGTGTCAATTATCATAATCTCAACCATGTTACAAAAAAGAATCATTATCTGATTCAATGAAATTATGATATGTTTGATCAATTGAGAGGATCCCAATGGATGTCTAAAATTGACTTACATTTAGGGTATCATCAATTACAATTTTAGAAGGAGGATATTCCGAAGAAAGCATTAAGAAGTAGATATTTATATTATGAGTATTTAGTTATACCTTTTGTTTTTATGAATTCATTGGTCATCATTATGGAAATGATGAGTTAGATATCTCAGAGGTATCTTGATTCCTTTATGTTAGTTTTTATTAATGATATATTGGTGTATTCTAGGAAAAAATAAAACTATAAGAAAGACTTTTCTTTAATGTTGGCTATCTTGTTTGAGAATATTTTGTATTCCATGTTATCAAATTTTGTCATTTGGATACAACAACTATGTTTCCTTGGACATTTCATTTATAAAAAGGTGTTTCTATGGGTCATAAAAAGATATAAGTTGTTATATCTTAGAAAAAATCGAATAATGTCTTTGAGATAAGTAATTAACTTTTATTAGTTGGATACTACATGCATATTTTACATGAACTTTCACATTTGGCATCAACAATGACAACTTTGACCAGGAATGGAATTAATTTCCAATGGAATAATGAATGTCTAGAATTATTTCATGAAATTAATATTAGACTCAGATCACCACTTATCCCTATGATTCCATAGTCTAGATAAAGATATATATTCTATTGTGATTCATCAATATATATTTTGGGATGTTCTCACGTGAAAGGAGATCATATTGTTGCTTATGGATCATGATAGTTATGGTTTCATGAGATGAACTACACAACACATGACTTGGAGTTGGATGTTGTGTTCTATGATTTAAATACTTGGAATCATTATCTCTTTGGTAAAAAATTCAAGGTGTTTAGGGATCATAAGAGTTTTAAAAACATTTTCTCACAAATAAATTTGAATTTAAGGCATCACATATGGATGAAGTAACTATAGATTTTTTTTTATTTCGAATTTATGTATACAATGGGTAAAGGGAAAACTATGGTGGATGCAATAATCAAGAATTTATATTCCTAGTTGGATAAAGGGGCATTGGACCAGTGGAAAATAATTTTAGTGATAGAAGATATGCGTCTTGATTAGTAAGAACAAGTTGATGTTTATCTTTTACTTTCCAATATCATTTTTTTATGATTTGTTATAGTAGGTTAAATTTGTTGAAACATCTGGTCCTGATTGTGTTACCATGTGGTAAAAACTCAATGGTGGAGAGACAATTGAGGGTTAGAGGATAGATGGTAGTTCAATGTTTTGGTCTAGAGATCATATGGTTGTACCTTTGGATTGTTAGAAAGACCTTCCTTTTTCCTTACATCATTCAATATGGATTATTCACCCAGGGATTCAAGAGATTTATAAAGCATTGAAAGCATAGTTTTGGTGGGTTTCCATGGAAACAAAGGTAGAGGAGTATGTATCAACATGCCTCACTTATCAATGGGTCAAGGCAGAGCATCGATGGCCGACCTATATGTTGTAGTCTTTACTAATTCCCATGTGGAAATGGGAGTTGATATCCATGAATTTTGTAACATATCTACCAATGATGATTAAGAAACATGACTCCATATGGGTGATTTTAGATTGAATAAAAAATTTGGCTAACTTCATCCTAATTTTTGAAACTAATATGGTGGAATACAAGTCAAAAATCAATATTCAGTAAATTTTAAATATGCACAGAGTTCCAATATCGATTGTATCTGACTAAGAACCTAAGTTTATGTCTTGTTTTTGGATATCATTGTAGTAGTCCCTTGGAAAATAGTTGACTATGAGTATATATTCTCATCCTAAAATGGATGGACAGTCTAAACAGACAATCCAAACATTAAATTACATGCTTAGGGATTGTGTGATGTATTTCGGTGGCTCCTGGAAGGGGAATTTTACTTAGTGGAGTTATTGTACAATAATAGTTATCATGCCTTGATAAATATAGCTCTTTCTGAAGTATTGCATGGGAATCCTTTTCATTATCCACTTTGGTGGGTGGAAACTTCTGAGACTTTACAAATTGGACCCAGTCTTATGAAAGAGACAATAGAGAATATCGATTTGATCATAAAGAGGATGGAGACTACTTAGAGTCATCAAAAATCATATGCAGGTCATCATCAATAGCCATTGTTTTTTGAGATGAGGGGTCATGTGTTTTTGACAATCCCTCCAAGGATTGGGAATCATCGTTTTGGTAAGAAGGAAAAGTTTTCTCCTTGATACATGTTCCATTTTAAGATACATGAAAGACATAGTGAGGTGGAATATTGGTTGGATTTCCCACCAAAGATCAGCTCAGTGTACAATGTGTTTAATGTGTCTTAGTTGAAGATGTACTAATCTGATCCTTACCATGTTATTTGATGGGATCATGTTGACCTAGATCCATATTCTACATTGATCATGTGGTTGTAGGGATTATGGGTAGTAAACATAAGATATTTCATAGCCAAATCATTTTTCTAGTTTAGGTTTTATGGAAACATAATTGGATTTAGGAAGAAACATGGGAGCATGAAAAGGAAATGATATAGTAGTGGCCTGAACTCTTCCAAGGAAATGGGGGTCCTTTACTTTTTGAGAATAGAAATTTAGATGGTGAAGATAATCTAGCACACACAATTTCATGCACAAGACACTTTATTCTTGTATTTAGAAAACATATAATATTTAGGTTAGTTTTTGGGATCTTTTGAGGGGTTTTGGCATGTTATTGATGTTTTTTTGGAGGTGAATTATTTGTGTATGGTCTGTAGAAACCATTCACCATCTCTAGGAAACCATGAAAACAAAGATAGTGGGATATAGTTAGGTCATGGTTGGTACACTATTTGGAAAAACCATGTGAACTCCAATGAGAAACAATGAATCATAAAATAAAGGAAAAATCACAGTTGGCACACAGTTTTTCTAACCATACGACCCAACCATGCATGGTGTGGCCAAAATACAGTAGCACCACATGGTTGGCGCACAATTATCAAAACCTTGAGGAATAACTATGTGGCGTACATTTTTACCTCCTAAAATTTGGATCTAATATGAATTATCACCTTTAACCCTTTACCCCCTAAATGATAAAAATCTATAATTCCTTTTTCTTCCTAGGCTTGAGAGATGATCCTCATCGATATGGGAGCAATCCATGGGCGAATCAAAGTATATTGGACACCCAAATTCATCAATAAGTACCTATTATTGCCATTTCTTCTTAGATACAAGGTTTTTATCACACTCATAACTATAGATATAGTACTTCATGGTCATATCTATGTGTTATAAATGGTTTTGTGATGAAATCGTGTTGGACCTAGTGAAGGTATTGTGGGTTGTGATCAGATCATGATGTTTTGTAGTGATGTTCTTAATTTTAATTTTTTTTGTGAGGTAGGTGGATTCTCTCTTATATCCACTTGATTAATAACTTGAATTATTAGTTTTTATTAAATTATTTTCTTGAAATGGTTGTTAAATCCTTATGCGATTCTTTATGGAAACCTGTTTTGTTTATGGATTCAAAATTTGAGAAAAAATGGATGGATTTCAGAAACCCCCTATTTTATAATTCTAAAATGATGATTTCAATAGTATCTTCTAATTTTGATGCATGTAAAGTGTTTGTTTAAATGATTTAAATAATGAAATGGTTGTATGTTGAATGGTTTGGCATGGGTATTTGGCATACATTGTTGGATTGAGTTCATTTTCATTAGACGTGACCCTATAGAAGGGGTGTGTAACATTGGGGAACCAGGTATTGGTTACCTTGTGATGAATTGGTTGATTGTTGATAGATCCCTCATGAGTATAGAACTATCACCTAGGCATTCATGGTGTGTGTGGATACTTGGTTATGGGTATTCCAAATTATTGCAAAAAGTTGTTATGCTTCACTGATCACTTTCCATGTAAAATTGTGTATGGATTTTTCATAAACATTTTTTATTTCTTAAAACTGTTTATATGAATTGTGATAGAATGTTTTTTCCTAGAGCAGTGAGTTGGGAAGTCATTTGGGAGAAAATACTAATTTTAGAATCACTATAGCATGGGCACTGTTGTGTGTTTATAAATGTCATTTATTGAGAAGAAGGTAGGTAGGTATCTCAGTTCTTTAGTAATACTTATTGATATTATGGGATTGGCATGTGGAGTTGGATCTTAGAGAGGGTTGGGTGTTTTTGGTTTATGTCACTTGGAGTGTTGAGTTTTGTGGTCTTCTAGTCCTATTTGAGTATGTATTTTGATTTCTACTTATACTTTGATATGGTTTATTGGTTTTGTTATGTTTGAATTTTATTTTTTTACTAATGAATCATATAGAGGATTGGTTGGTTATTGTTTATATAGTTTGGATGTTTTATATTTGAAACTGAAAAGATTCCCCCAATTGTTCTTGAAGAACATGGCATTTATTGTTAGCCTTTGGTTTCTTGGGGATGTCACTTAAGGCCTAATGCCACACCCATCACTTTTCAAGCCAATGAGGAGGGGAAAAAGTAACAACTGAGGTCTTAGATCAATCAAAAGAAAAATGAGATTGATCTAATCAAGGATGAAAACAAGGATTAGATGAAGATAATTACACCAAAATGACCCTCTCATCAATAATGTACCAGAATCACCAATCATTTAATGAGAAGAAAAATTGATTGATCTAATCAAGTAGAAATGAGTGAAATGGTAATTAATAATCCCCTTGTTAAGTTATAACACATTTTAAAGACAAAATGTGAAACATCGATGGAGATAAAAGGATAAAGGAGGGAATTTCAGCCATTATAAAGAAGCCCAACTGTTTCCACTCCCTACACCATGTCCTAGCCTTGACCCCTGTGTCCTTTAACACATATCCTAAAACTACATCCCTTATGGTGTGTTCCAAAGAAGCAAGAAGTTTTACCCTCACTACAGACTCCAAAACAAGCATGGTAGGGCCCCCTAGGCCATGGATGACAGAATCCCTCCTTAATAACTATGGATTGGACAAGATTTAGACAAATTTTCCCCCTTTACCATTTTACACTAGGGAAAACCAAATCCAAAATTGATTTCACCATGGAGTGGTTTTAGTTGTTTTGTACTAAAACCCCTAAAAACCCACTTTTAAGCTTCCAAACACCTCCAACGCTAACTGAACCTCTGATTCCACCATCATTAATCTTAGAAAAAATTTCTTATAACAATTTGGTTCTTACTAAAAAAATATCCAAAATGAGGCTATTACATCCATATTCCATTAGAATGACACAATTAACTCAAAACTATGATCTTAAACAGTCCTATTTTCCACTGTTTCTTACCTTCAATGGAATTACCAATAAAGACTGTTTATCCTTCATTTAGGAATTTTATAATGTACTGTAGTATCTTCTTGTATAAGGGTTGAGTGAAGTTAAGTTGAAAATGATAGTTTTCCCTTTCGTCTTAAGATAAATGCAAGAAATCAGTTCTTACCATTAAATGAAAGATTTTTTTTGAGTTGGGAACAATTTTAGAACTCCTTAATTAAGTAATTTTGCCAAAAATTATTAAATGGAGAACAAATGAATTAGATTATTTTTTTAAATAAAAATGATGGAGATGCTATTAATAAATCCCGAGAAAAGTTTAGTGACAAACATAGGCTATATCCTCATAAAAATATCCCATCCCATCTTCACATGGATGAATTTTATAAGGGTTTTTTACCTTTAGGAAAGAACTTGGTTGAGTAACATATTCTCAAGAATTAAACTGAAAAAACTGATGAGGATCAAAGAAAAGTTTACAATTACCTTTCTTTAAATTCACAATAATAAAATTCTAGGAGAATAAGACTTAATATTAGGGAGTAAAACTTTGGTCTAGGGCTGGAAATGAATTCACAGCTTGCTGAAATTAAATACTAACTTCCCTGACAAACCATAATGGAAAAAAATTATTAAAAATCATTTTATCTAAATCAAAACCAAAATATTAGAGAATATTATGCCCAGTGTGGTATATTTGGGCACACTAAAAACAACTTCCCAAACTCTGACATGCTTACCCAAGACAATGAAAATGTTAGTTTTTATGGTTATATAACATACATGTAAGCCACCAATGACCCATTTTAAATAATTTATAACCTTTTCTATATGAATCATCCTAATATATCCTAGAAGGAATAAGGAATGATTAGATATCATGTTTCCCTTGGATTCCAATAGCAACCAAGGAAACAATTTTAAAAACAAATTAAGGTTGAATTTTATGAATCTCAATGGAAATTGAGGGGAATTATGTAGAAAATACTAAGTAAATTTTACTAATAATAATCTATGTTTGAAGCTCAAAAATCTAAGACTGATTCAAAAATTTATAACCTTGATATGTAATTGGGTTAATTAGCTAGGGATTTTACTTCAATATATAAAGGAATGTCTCCAAGTACAAAAAAATGAACAATAGGGATAATCAATGGCTATCAAAACTGGTATTTGGTTGAAAACTCATGAGTAATTTAAAAATAACCCTAATAAATCTCAAACTAAGAATGATGATGGATCTGGAAACCAAAAATTGGGTAATAATAAGGCTAGAAATTTGGAAAAAATAACAAAAAATAATTAAATCTTGTTGTACCATCTAAAAAAAGATGAAAAAGACTTGAAAATTAATAATAATAGAGGTAAGTAAAGGATTATAAAATAAATTAAGGGAATACCACCTTTTTCGATGAATTTTCCCCACATATCCCTTTCCCTCAATGAATCAAACAAAAAAGTTAGGAAATTAAAATGGTCATGTTCCTTGAGTTATTTAAAAATGATAAAATCAATATTTCATTTCATTAAAAATTAGTTTGAATTCCATCTTACCTAAAGACATTAAATATTATTATTTAAAATATGAAAAATTTGGAGACATTTGTTGCTTTTAGCCTGATTGATGAGTTTATTGTTGTTTTTTATAATAGGATACCTTTTAAGCTTAAGGACCCTGATAGATTTTTCATCCCATCTACTATAAGAGATGTTGGATAGATCAATTACCTCTTTGGATATGGTTGTAGCATAAATTTGATACTTATTCATTGTTTATATTTCATATATAGTATATCTTAATTCATTAGGTGAAGTTGGTCTAATTTCTAGTAGCCAATACTATTTACTAGTCCACATATCTCATGGTATAATCTTTATAGTGATGTAATTAGTGGTTTTAGGGGGAAGTGTGACACTACTAATGGGTTTGGGTGATGAAGTCCCCCAAACCAAATTTCATGTTACTGTAGTAATTCTAACTCACTAAAAAAAGGTAACTGATGACACCGATAGGGAACTATAGCCTTGTGGAATTTGACATGGTTACTGTAAAATATCAAACTAGTGATAGTGATAGGGTATTGTAGATCCATAGACTTCTAGACATTGATGATTGTAGAATAAGGGACTTACTATGAAATTTTTAGAACTACAATAATGTAGGTTACTATAACACCATTTTCCCTATAATCTTTCTTTATGTCTGCAATCTTCTAATTGTTCTTTTGTGTTTTCTCCCTTTTAATCTTCTTTTGAAAAATAAACCATCAAGGATACTCCCAAATTTTCCCAAAAAACTTATATCATATCCAAGTATAGAAGATTGAATTTGTATCTATTTAATTTAATGATAGTTATGCAAGAAGTAAAGGTAATGATCAATTGCTTCAATAGATCTGATAACAGTTATAAGAGTATACAAATAAAAGACTATATTTATCTTAAAAAAGATGCACTTGATGATTCTATGTGAAAAACCAATGGAGATAGAGAATATAGAGTGAGATTTATTGGATCAATAGGTTATAGGATTTTATCACCATAAATTGAAAAAAACATGTTTTTCAACATCATATAGGATAATACAATGAATAATTTGATAAAATATCTCAAAAATATGTATGAGAATCCTTCTATGATGAGTAAAGTGTACCTACTGCAATGAATATTCAAACTCAATATGATTGAAGGGATGATTTTTTCTCATCACAAAACAAATTCAATACCATCACAAATTATTTATAATTAGTGATAATTATTCTAGATGACGAGGTATGTGAATTGGTTTTACCATCTTCGTTACCTGGAAGATGGGAAACTACTATAACAGTTATGAGTAGTTCTTCATGAAGTACAAAGTTTAAGTTGAATGATTTTCAAGACCTAATCCAATGTGAGGATATTCAGATAAGAGAATTAGGTAGATTTTATAGTTCTTCTATGAATGTGGAAGTAATAGGTAGATACATGCATCAATATAATTGTTAAGGATAATCAAAATGACGGTGAAAGTGATGAGACAGGGAAAAGGGGATTGGTCTGATCGACTGGATTTTTGTGAAGAAAGGAAATGTTAAGAAGTATTTTATAGAAAAACAAAACCTAAATCCAATAAATTAAACATATAAGCTAAAGTACCCAATGATGTGTTGCTGCTGAATGTGGATAACACCACGAAGTCTTATATTTTAGACTCAAGGGAATAATTCCATTCCACTTCAATGAAGGATTTCCTAAACTATTTTGTTCTTGAAAAATGTTGTAGGGTATATCTTGTTGATGATGAACCCATATAGATTATAGGGAAGGGAACTAAATTGATTAATACTAACAATGGGAGTTTACACATTCCAAAAAAATGTGTGGTATATTACTGGACTAAGAAGTAATCTTATTTCTCTTGGGAAATTTGATGATGTGGTATTTATCACCACATACATTGGTGGTGCATGAAAATTTACTAAGTTAGGTATGACCATAGCTTATGGAGTAATGAATATAACCCTATAAAATATGGATGAAAATTTCATAAACTTTCTTATAAAAAAAATATATCAGGGACTCACAATTGAGGAATTTTAGGTTAGGCCACATGATTGAGAAGAATATAAAGGTTATGACATCAAAATTAATGTTATCGGAGCCAAATTTGGTATAAATTGGATTTTGTGAACATTTTATATTTGGGAAGCAGAAGTTGGTATCCTTAGAAAAAAGAGGGAGAACACTGAATGATGTAATGTTAGACCTGGTTCACATTGATTCTTAGGAGCTTGCACCGGTGCATACCCTTATAGGGTCACGATATTATGTGAAATTTATTGATGACTGAATAAGTAAGGTTTGAGTTTATGTCAGGCCCAATGAAGACCGAGTTTCATTTGTTGTCAATAATGAATGATAATGGTGCTTAAATAAGGATGTCAATATGTGTTTATTTATAAATGTCATTATTATTGAACCTATTCTTAATTTTTTAAGTAATGTTCAAGGGAATATATGCTCAATGCATACAACATATAATACCATGAAAATAAATATATTTATTTTGAGGATAAGAACTGAAGTGGTCATGTAATAAGAGATTTTTAATTAATAAGGAATAATAGGGGATTAAGAGTTTGTCATGAAATATTATCTAAGTCTTAGAATTATATTTCTATACTTTGATAATTTTCTATGTATTTTTATAGAGGCATTATTTAAAAAGAGGGCCAACCCAATGGGCTTCCAAGGCTGGCTTGACCTTGGTATCATGTGGGACCTAAGGGAAACCTATTACCAAGGGAACTATCCTAGGAAAGAACCTTGTTGTATGGGCCATTTATAAGCCCATAGAGAGCCAAAGTATATTTCCCGTAGTATAAAATGGTTGCAGGGAACATGCCCGTAATTTCAGTAGCCCCACAGGTGAGCACAATCGTGTGGTGTGGATGAAGTGAAACTAATTCTGATCCTTAGTATCCATCTCATGGATATTGCGGCATTGTTTAGTTGATAATGTAGAGAAGAAATGGTGGAGAAAACAGATGTGGGAAATGGAGGTGCGCGATACTATTCTACTTTCATATAAAATGATTGAAATTTTGCGTTCCACTCGATCAGTTGGATATCTACCATTCATTTTCTCAAGGACGTTATTATCATGACCCATCCCAATATGGCTCATATTGAAACTACCCCAAGCCTCCCTCCAATAGGCAATGGTTTGGTGACTAGAACTAAGTAGGCATATCACTCACATAGGAGGACATAGACTAATATACGTGTACACACTCACACATATCCAAGCCTACACAATGTTGAAATGTAAAAAAAAATAAACCCGGAATTAATACATTTATATCCCACTATCAGAGTATGAAAATAATTACTATAATGAAAAAAGTTCGAAATATAATCCCCCAAAAAGAATAATAAAACAAGTCCATCTTGAAATTATAGAAGGGGACTACTATTAGGGTAACCACTAGAACACAACTCAATCAGTCCAGATCATTATGCTCTGCCGGGTACTGGTCCCTCTAAGTCTCTATCAAAAGTTTGATCATATTCATAATAGATGAAAAGTGTGGTAAAATCCCATTAAGGGGTGAGTATAACAACACCCATTATGGAACCCTGAAATCAATAAGAATATGACAACAAGAAAAAAATTTATCTCAACATAGGTATATGTCTATAACACATATAATTAGAATATCCACATATACTAAACAAAGACCCAGAGTCTCAAGGTAAATCCCACACCATAATTTTATATTACGAATCATGATCAAAGTTATACATATCACTCATTTAATAGAAACACACTCCATGAGTTAGATAACACTAATGGAATCCTTCCAAGATGTACTTCTCATCTAGTCTCACCATAATAACTATACACAAGAAGTTTGAAGAGAATGATACAAAGATTAGGATCACACCCAAGTCCATGGGGGTATACTAGAAAATCAATCTAGAATAACCCTCAATGTATAGGATCGGTGCCCGCATAGTGTCAATCACAACGATACTAAGAAAACCACCTAGGGAAATATGATGATAGAGGATCTCACTCTGGGCCTCACAGAAGGATTCCAACAACTCTATACAATAAGTCCCATTCAAGGGATCACCATCCTATGAGTAGGATGTGATTCCATACCAACCACATAGAATGGATCTAGGGAACTCTCTCTAACAAAACTATTCAAAGGTAAAGAGGACAAGGGCTATTATCCTTATTTGAAGGGGAACAATACGCGTATTGGTAGTACACATCATGTCCCATAACCACTGTTTCCTTTCTATGTATCATGAATCATTCTTGTATCTATTTTTGTATTTTATTACATGGCATGTTCGAGCCCGTGTACTTCTTCTAGTGTTTAAGTACTTGATTTTCCTGTGTATACCTGGCCTGGTTATGTCTGCGTCAGAGTACACATCATGTCTGAGCCCATGTACTTCTGGTTGTGTCTATGTACTCTATGAGGTACACACTAACCTGCTAGGCTGAGTCACACTTCATGTGATAAAGGTCACATTCCATTTTATATTTAACTTTTCCATGGAAACCCTAGTGCTGCATCCAGGGCCCCACATGCCATGTAATCCCGGATTATATGCTGTTTTTTGTGAGATTTCACTAAACCCATAGTTCTTAGTCACACATTGTCTTCCAATACTCTGGCTTCAAATACAACCATGAATAATGTTGGGAATTGAACATCTAGTCTGATTTAGCCTTCCTATCACCACTCAATGGAATTTGGCCACCAAAACACATGGAAAAACATCATCAACGAACTCTTCCACCATAATATTCCAAAACCATAACTGGTGACACCAAATTGAAACCAATCTAATTCCACTACCATAATCACATGATCCCCATATCACACCAATCACAGATATAAAATATCAACCTATTACTCTAAGACATAGGTGAACAATATTTGATTTATTACTATTTTATTTGAAACACTGGTCAAACAAAGCATTTCTTATGAACGTGTGAAGAACAGTTGGATAAATCCAAGAAAACACAAAAAATAGTAATGAACCTTAGCCATGTTTTTTTGGCCTCGGGCCATTTACATTAGAGTGATAAACAAAGATCAAAATAAAATATAAAATTCTCCACATAGTCCCCACAGATAAACCCATAACAAATATATGACTGATCTGTGAATTAATCCATTGATCTATTGATTTGAATTCATCATAAAAATAAAAAATAAGGAAATAATAATAAAAATCACCCTACCTTGATTTGGATCAATCACTAGTGATGAACGGTTCTATGTCGTTGTCATTTTCATGATCCCTGAGTTCTGTCACACACCGATTGATGATCTATGATCTGGTCAACATTCATCAATTGAAGATCCTCCAACACCCTCCAATGGATCCTATAGATTTCTAGAGTTATTAATATTACCCTAAAAATACACCATAGAGTGTTTATATAGAAATATTAATAGGTCAGTGTAATTAATTAATTATACAAATTTATTAAATTAATTCATTTAAACTTCTACCCACTATCATGTCAGACCTGAATGTCTGATGCGCTCAAATTTTATATGATTACTAGGTTAAACCCCATTCTATGAAACTAATGGATATCTCATATTTCTAATCGGAACCCCCTTTTAGATGTTATTCCACTTTTTCAGAAAAAAATGCACATGTTTGATATTAAATATATTCCAAAAACTAATTATTGGAACACCGGGCCTCAGATTATCATACTGTCTCAGTGCCTATCTCTATAAATAAAATATTTAATATTATAATACAATACATAAAAAAATTTTAGTTGTTAAATTCTCCCTACATTCATGCTTTACATCCAGAAAATCTAAAACAAAAGGGCTACACAAAGAGATTTGGGTACTGAGCATGAATATGAGTCTCCCACTCCCATGTGCTCTTCAAAAGATTCACGTGTTTCCACTAGATACATAATATAAGAATATACCACCCATGAAGGATCCTATATTTTTTTATCCTTGATCTATACTAGGTACTCATAAAAATTGTCTCCATCCTCAATGTACATCTTTCCCCAGTTTATAACATACAATGAATTGTTCACGTACCCCCTCAGCTACAAAACAAGGAATACGTCATGTATCTGGTATAACTATGGAAATAGTTCTAATAATTAATCCACCTTACCAACTCTACATAGTATCTGGAAAGTTTAAATTAATCTCGAAGAAAACATGCCACCCTAGCCAAATCTCAATAATCCACATTGAGGTGAAACATGTAAGGACACATGGTCTCCCTCCTAAAACTCTAAAAGCCTTCATCATTTGTCCTAATAGAACTTATGGTGACTCTTTTTTGTCATCATCTTATCCTTTATGGTATAAAAATTCTATATAGTGGGTCACACCATCTCTGGGCCCATAAGTTCCAACTCTCCTGGGTTAGTCTAGTATAGGGGTGGCATGTAGGGTCGTCCGTAAAAGTCCTTCAATGGCGCCATACCGATGGTGGGATGGTAACTGTTGTTGTATGAAAAACTCCACCAATGGTAGGTGATACTCCTAAATATTTCCAAATTTGAACATGAAATATTGCATCATTCCCTCCTGAACCCGAATGGTCTACTCCGTCTGGCCAGTAGTCTAGGGGTGAAAAGGCGTGCTCAAACATAACTGATTCCCAAAATCCACCTGTAATCCCATCCATAAACATGATTTTAATAAATAATCATGTCCAAAAATGATATTCTATAGAACTCCATGTAGTTATATTATCTAATGTATGTATATTAATTCCATGATATCTACCAAACTCTTCTCTCCAATAGCTAAAAATTGTGCTAATTTTGTGAGTCAGTCTACGATCACCTAGATGGAATCATATCCCATGGACGTATGCCATAAACTCATCATGATGTACATGGATATCCCATCATAATTCCACTATCACACCTTAAGGGGTTGATCTATACTCACTGGAACCTGGTGGTGAGCCTTCTCTTACTGACAAGTATGGTTTCAAGAGACAAACTCTGAAACTCCCTTATTCATCATTGGCCACAAAAACTAACGTTGGAGGTACTAGAACATTTTCTAAACACCTAGATTTACCTCCAAAGGATATTTATTAAAATCTATCAAAGCCTCCTCCCACAATGTCACTAGTACCATTGTCCGTCCTCTGAAAAATGACTTGCTCCCCACCTTCATAAAATTCATCAGAAGCATGATAAGTTGATATCTGAGTACATAGAGTCTCATAGTCAGTATCCCCAAATTTTTCCTCCCTAACTCACTGTAAAATAGTATGGTTAAAAACCATCTATTATAAGTAAAATTATCCATATCTATCCACAAATTATAAGTGTAACAAAATCAACTACTCTAACACCACACTCAAAAACTACGAACAAGGTGTCCTACTGAGAGTATTTTCTTCCACGTTACCCTAACCTAATGTATAGAAAATATCAAATTAATAATCATGGGGGAAATCTAGAAAACACCTCAATATCAATTTAAGATCCATCTGGGAGATGATATAATTGAGACTCTTGTGGTCAAAATAGATGGTAAATTGTACACCCATGAGGTAGTGTCGCTAAATCTTTAATGTGAAGACTACCACAGCTAACTCAAGATCATAGGTTGCATAGTTTTTCTCATGTGGTCTCAAATGATGTGAACCACATGAAATCACTACCCGACTATTCATTAGATATCAACAAAGACCACTTCCTACTACATCACAGAACAATATGTACTCGACACCCTCCTCTTGAAATCTCAATATGGGTGCACTCATCAATATCTCTCTCAACTCTTAGAAAGTATGGTGGAACCTATATATCCACATGAAATGATTCCCCTTTCATGTCAATGACTCCAAGGTAGATGATATCCTATATAAATTAGATATGGATCTCTGATAGTGGCCTACCAACTCAATGAATCTCTTCAAACATATCACGCTCTTGGACGGTTCCCAAGCTAACACAGCCCCAAACTTCATCGAGTCCACTACTACATCATATAATAAGATATAATGTCCAGAAAGGGGAACTCCAAAATCTATAGATAGAACTTATAGATATTCCCATAAAGCTGGTGATCTTGGAGTATGTCTAGTTTCATCCTCACGTGTCCCACATGCTCCTCCTTGAATGCTGAGTACACTAGGATATTGTCGATGAAGACTACAAAAAACCGATCTAAGAAAGGCTGAAAAATCTATTTCATAAGTCACATGAACACTGTTGGGATATTTTTAATGAAAAAGGGAATCACCAGGTGCTCATAGTTACTATAGAAACATCTGAATGTTGTCTTTGGTATATCGTCATCCCATACTCCCAATTGGTGATAGCCTGGTCTGAGGTCAATCTTTGAGAACAATTGTGCCTCTCTCAAATTATCAAAGAGTTCATCAATCCTCAGTAGTGAATACTTGTTATTTATGGTCACCTCATGTTTGTGATGATATTACACACATAAAATCAAGCTCCTTTCTTCCTTCTTGGTGAATAACACTGGGGATGCCCTTAGTGAAGCACTGGGTCTAACAAATCCACTCCTCTGCAAGACCTCCAACTACACCCTCTACTCTTAAAGATCTTCATGATCCATCTGATATGATGGTGCAGATATTAGGGTCATACATGGGTGTCGATAAACATCTTACTCTATCTATAATTAGGGAGGTGATCCTAGAACATCCTTAGGAAAGATTTCCTCATACCCTTCCACCACTACAGGGAATTGAGACCACATTGAATCCACTACACCAAGGGTTATGCTAGCCATCTGATGAGTAATCGACTGAAATCTCTATTGAATATGTCAATAATTCTCTTACAAGGTTTCATTTTCAGCAAAAAAGGAAAAAAATGCACCATCACTATGGACACACCACATCCTCCACTTGAAACAGTCTATCTAGGAATGAACTATAGATAACCAGTACATACCTAAGATGACTTTGTAAGGACTCATCACTTCTAAAAATTAATCCCAACATAAACTATCATCTCATAGAGATAGGTAACACTTCTATAAGAACTGTGTGATCATTGGGTTATCTCTAGTAAGATTCTCCAAGAGCAAGGGTAGAGTTAAGGGATCAACCAAAATCTCTAAGTCTTGAACAAGATAAGTGGAAATAAAGTAATGACTTTAAAAAATTTCCATAAGTAATATATATAAGGTATAAAACAAATAGATCATACCTCAGATCATCCCTAGATCCTTTGGGTCATAAGCGTCGATCGCCTATGGCTGCCCTCACCCTTGTCCCACAGCCCACTGATCCTGGAATGGATCACCTGGAGGTGGTGGTTGAAACAATTCAAAATGTGTACCACCTCTGTATTCTCTCTCAGATCCTCTAACACATTTCACTATATAACATTAAATTCCTAACACTGCCTTTACTAAGGATTTTCATACACCATCTCTCTATCAGCCATATGGCAGCTAAGAAAATCTCATGAAATATGTCCCTTAATGTCACAAGAGTAGAACAACATCTCCATAAGATAAATATAACCATCATGTGATCCATGAACTAGAAAAACCCCATCATGTGATTTCCTCTTGAAATGTATCACACATCTAGGTCCCTGAGACTGACATCATATCCCTGTTGTCGATGCCTCAGCTCTTGTGTTCCAACTACCAGCAACAATTGTCTGTATCTGCTCAGCTAGAAAACTCTCAATGTCCAAAGAACACTCTATCACCCCAGTATTGGTAGGAATTCATAGAGGTATAATTCTAGATCATATGTCTCTGTGTAGTTCGTAATTGAGGGTTTGATCCCAAAATAACTGATCAAGAATCATATCCATCGAATATTCAGATAGGTTGGTGATCCTCAATGAATACTTAGCCACTGTCATACTTCCCTACTAAAGTTTTAGAAGATCCTTGATGCAAATATCCCTCAATTTATCTGGAGATAAATCTTCTATGAGAAGGTACTTTAACTATAAAAATTAAAGAGACTCATCATCATATGATTAGGTCACTAAAAAAGACCATTGTCCCACAGATCCATGGAGGCAACTCGCTACCAGAACTACCATCTGATCTGTCATTGTCTTGATAAAATAAAAAACTCATGTCTGTAACACCCCGACCCCAGTTACCTAGAGTCAGTGCATTATTTTAATACATTGGCATGATTACAAGTAATCAAGTCCTGAAGTACCATAAATTTAGTAGTTTTTTAGTAGTTTTGGAAAATAGATTACATACATGAATGTTACATTACACTTCATAACATACAAAACAACATAAAAAATACTTTATGAACACCATTATTCCCTTGGCTTAACCCTGCATATCAATCACAATACACTTCTTGGAATCCTGGGAAAAATAAAACATAAAAAAGGGTGATATCAGATGCTCTGTAAGTATAACAATACAACATAAATTTTCATAAATAAGCATAAACATTTAAGGCAATGTATAAAAAACAAAATCCTTTTCAACTTGAACTTCAATATAATATGGAAAAAATTAAAATTAATTAATGCCATTTACTTATTCACATGGATATTCTACTAGTCGAATAATCACATTCAATATCACTAACCACTTTCATAATGATGGAATGCATAATTCCATACTATCATAACCACATGGCCAAAGTATCATGCCAAGACGAAAAATAAGATTTTATCAAGGCCTCGTGCCAAGACAGTAGTTTGTCTCATGAGACCTACTGATGCATCAAGGAGCTATAGTAGGCTCCACCCATCACTTACTAAGTCCAATGCATTCCACATATGAAAAGGTTTAAACATAACATAAACATTTGTATTAAAAATGGCATATGAAATGTTGATACTTTACCCATAAACCATGAATGGTATAAAAATAACACATCCATAGTCAAACATATTACAAAAACTTCAACACAATATGGAAGATTTGTATCATAATAAATCAACTTCAAACAAGTTTAAAATACATTAAATTATTTTGACAAAGATGAAAATGATTTGTAAAACTCTTTGAGAAAAATATCTCTTTTTCATGAAAACATTTAAAAGTCACACAATTTAGAAAGGAAGACATTTAAATAAATTTTTGAACCAAAGTGTCCCATACCACTTTGAAACTTTTGAAAGTAATTAACATTTTAAAACATTCATGTCCATTTAAATAAATCCTTAAAACCATTTTGAAAACATGGACATTAATGAGAATGGTTTAGAAGAATAAATCTTAAAAACATTTAAAATGATGTTTTAGTAAAAATTACATTAAAAGAATCCCTTTGAAAACTATTTTATGAAACATGGACATGGATAGTAAATATGTCCCAGTGGATACTTATGTATAAACAACCTCGGATAATAAAGAGATTGTGAAATTAACCCTTACCAATTTGGTAACTTACGAAACATACACCCCATGAAAGAGGTATCATACAATGAATATGTAAATACACATAAATTAAAGTGTATTACACAAAGAATACAATTATGTGCAGTACATACACCACACAAAAGGTAATAGTGGCAATATGGTACGAATCTCATGGGAATAATAAGTGAGATGAAAGCCCCTTACCTTGCACTTTCCTTTAGTCGAGGATATGTTTAACCTCATGTATGAAGACTATAGTATGTTATTAAATTATAAAATAACCATATTAATATTTTTAATATCATAAATTATTCATTTATGACTTTATACTACCCATTTAATAATAATTTCTATGTTATATTAATATTTTGGGTAATAATCGCTTTCTTTATCGTATGTGTTTTTACTTGTTACTCTTGACTGTATCACTTAGATCATGATTTAAATAATTCCAGAATATAAAAAATGATTTATATATCATATATATTTATAATATAAATATGTATAATAGACATATATATGAAATGAAAAACACTGTTTATGGAGACAATAGTCCGTACGTACGCAATAAACGCTGTTTCCGTTTTCATATAGTATTGAACGGAAGTAAGTGAATAAGATATATGTAAGTACATAAATACTTATATATATATATATATATATATATATATATATCTAGTAGCACTATTATTTCATATATTACAGGATTATTAGTAATATATATTTTTATTATCGTCGATTAATGGTGAACTTGGAAATGAATCTCATTGCGTCGTGGAGACGGTAATCTGTACGTACGCACGAGTGAAAATACCATTCTTTTGATATTAAAATAATATATAATTGGATGGTATATCATATATACAGAATAATTATCATGTTATATTTATTATTTACATCAAATACACATCATTATTATATCCATCCAAATAATAATTTATTGAATAACAATTACACCACGACGTGGAGACGATAAGACGTATGTACGCACATATGGTGACATGTCATTCAAAGGGTGGATAGAACAATGAATTTGGTTTTATCATAATTATAATAACATCAAAGTATATATAATATACTGGAGTTATTATTTTATAATGGAAACAACAAAGAAAAAGGAAGTGGAAGACGAAAGGAACTTGAAAGAGGGTGGTGAAATCATTACCTCTTCTTTGGGTTCTTCCTTTTGATTTGATCAAAAGGGCTCCATAGGTTGGCTTTCTGATCAAACTAAGGACTCTAGGTTGAATTTAGGGAAGTTGGGAGGATATTTGGGAAGGGTTTGGCCGATCCAAATGGCTTTGGAAGTGTGAATTAGAGTGAAGGAAGAGTTCCCTTTTATAAGAGGGGTGAGGGGCTCCTTAGAAAAACTTAAAATATTATTTTATAATAAAATCATTTTCAGTTTCTAATGGCTCCAAAATCTATTATTTAAAGGTTAAGGTTGGTATGGGTTGAAAAATACTCAACCAATAGGTTTTAGACATGTTTATGTTAACATTTTAACCTTATCTTTTAGATTTAACTCTTAGTTAAATAGTTTAACTTTTACCATGTATTCTTGTATTCTTACTCTATATGGTTAATAAAATTACTATAAACTTCCAAGAGGACCTCAAGTGGCTCATTAATGACATATATAATATTATTTAAGCCCTTTTTCAGAACCTTACATATTTAGGAATATTATATTATCCAATAATGTTGTATTTGTTTTAAATATTAATTTATGTCAATTTTGACACTATTTGGTATTTTGTTTTTGTGAAATTCATCCCAAGTTGGTTACTGCGAACAAGATACATTGAATCATCCCTAACATGTCATATTCACCTAGAAAATTCGTGTATTTTATTAAAACTTTGAAATTTTTTTTATTTTAATATTTATAATACCATTTATTTGATTCTTTCATTAATAAGGTAATTACTGCATCATCATTGTGTCATAAATAAATTAAATTATTTAATGTGTAAAAATTATAAATAAAATACCATTATGTAGGAAATATTTTTAGATTTATAATTAATATTTATAATCGAATTTATATTATGTATAACCCTATATTAAAAATGTTTTAGATATTAAACTTTGATTTTAACTCTTTTAACTCTTATTTGAATTAAATAATAATAAATGTCTTAATCTAATACAAGTGGACCAAATAGGTTAATATTTTATTCTAAGGTTGTTTTTGGTCGAATTACACTTAACCAATAGAATTAAGACATGTGTTAGTGTAATAATGACATCATTTTTACCCTTAATTACCCTATTTACTTTTAACCGTGGTAAATAAAAGTAAAACGTTACTATTCACCAAAGATTATTTTTATCTTATTGAACCACATTTTACTCCTTGATATTAACCATGTCTATCGGATTTTTAAAATTCCACTCATAGAAGCGGTAAAATTATGTTTTATATGAATTTGCAAATTCTCCTAGGAAGTGGGTAAAAGACGGTGAAAAGTTCAATAAAATTTTTATATATCTAAAATTATTATAAACTGACTCCAATGAATTATATTAAACTTATATAGGTATTATGTATCTATTTTGACATAAAATAAATTTAAATAAAATAAATAATTATTTAAATAAAAATTCGGTTTTAAACTATACCTCAGTGTTTTTCACTATTCATCAAAAATTAAAAATTTTCAGAAAAATACAAAAAAAATCACCCTAAGATAATTTTGATATTCAGAATTAAATAATGAAGTCTATTTTACCAAATTCAAAACATATAAGTTCCATTTATTAATTTAAAATTAATTCCCACTGTCAAAAACAAAAGGCGTATTTTTAAGAAATAATAACTATCAAAAGTTTGACACTTGTTTATGTCCAATTTCAAATTGAAATTACATAAAATGACAAGAATTGAATTAAATGGTAAAAATATAATCTATTTATACTTCCAAACCATTAAAATTTATAATTTAACACTATAAATTATTTTGATTAAAAAAGTTGTTTTCAGTTAAAATATAGTATTTTTCACTATTCACCCCAATATGAAAGTTATCAGAAAAACACCAAAAATTTATTGGAACTAAATAATTATGTCCCGATTCTAAAGAAGAAGTTTATTTTGTAAAATTGAATATATAAAAGTTTCAAATATTGGATTTAAAAAGGCTTCGCTATTAAAAGGTGGTAAAATTGCATTTTTTGAAAAATACTTCTCATATCTGAAAAAAAAGTATTTGTTCTTACATTATGTCTAAGAAACTAATAATATGGATTATAAAATTATAATGATTATATAAAGTTCAAAATTCAGTTAATACTATTCATAAGGGTTTTTAACGGCTTGTTTGGTAAGTCATGGTGCGCTAGAACTCGGTGTTGCGTGTAATGCAGGTTAATGAATTACTTTTAAGAAATAACGTACTTTAAAATATTGGGGTGTTACATTCTACCCTCCTTCAATAAATTGCATCGTCACAATTCGAAATTATTTTTCGAAAATAAAAGGTTGAAAATAGAAAATACCTTTGGGAAAACCCACATCGGAAATTAGGTTAATAAAATTTAGTCTTAAAAAGAGGAAAAGGGAAATAAAAGGGTCACCACCAAATTATGATCTCGATTAGAAGAACATTGGTGGAAATTAGAGACATATAATTGGAGGAAAAACGTAAATATTTATAGGTAGTGATTGAGGTCATCAATCACAAAAAAGTTTAAAATTGAGGGCCTTAAATTCATCAATCTATGATGATTTAAAATACCATCAGTTCAACAAAACATATGGTATTAGGATAACACATTTTTTGTTTTAAGATCCCTTCACTAAAGTATAATAATTAATTTCTTCATAGAATAAGAGAAGAAGAAAGACATATATACTTGACAAGTAGAGTCCCATCCTCTAACTAATTTCTACCACAAACTCATCTTTCACTCTAAAAGATAATAGAACTTAAAAATAATATTCTATTTATAGGGTTAAAAAATGAATTTATAATTCATCTACCAGTTTTTTTTTAAAAAAAACTACATTATTCAATCCAGGACATCACGTGGGTCAGTGGTAGGTGATACACCCTT
Organism: Viscum album; assembly: GCA_963277665.1. Lineage (NCBI taxonomy): Eukaryota > Viridiplantae > Streptophyta > Magnoliopsida > Santalales > Viscaceae > Viscum > Viscum album. The sequence continues at coordinate 1,785,343,546 of OY728157.1, forward strand.
GTTGCCCTTCAGTTGCGGGTTCAAGTCTTGCGGCCTTGCCGGACACGATGGGTTGCCGCCCGACCTCCGGGTTGTCCTTTTATGGTAATCTAAAAATAATCTCAAACAAGAATTATCCAAAATACTTCTGTCTAAAATCACAGTCCAAAATTTATAAGGAAGGTAAACACAATGAAGATCCTTTTTTCCGTGTAATAATATTTGAACACCTTCATCATGTATTCTTTTAAAACATTCCAACATCCTGAATTACCATAAAACCTTATTGATTACATTCATGATCCCTTATTCCTTATAGAATACTGGATATACTCCTTCTATCCAAAAATGTTGTAAACTCTAACAATGATGAAATATACAAATCATTAATCAGTTTCAAGGTAATCAAGAATATCCAATATAATTTATCCAAATCAATCATGTATTATTCGAAAATCACTACCTCGGTATCAGAACCATATTATGGTTTATCTTTCTCTCAACCATATATTTTCCAAAAATTTAACCTGCTATTGAGTCACTTTTCTTGGTTCCAAACAATCTCAAGTCCTTAATAAAATAGTACTGTAGTACAATTCTTATATACTCCATGATTATTATAACCAGTACATTGTTGATACAACACTCAAATGACATAATTCTCTAATAAAAACATAAGAAATCTAATCATTCCTCCTCATCTGTGGTAGTATCATAACTTGATTATTATCCAATAGCATCATTTGGGGAATACTTTGATGATTTGGACATCGGTTCACGTAGTGTCCCAACTCCTTGTAGATGAAGCATTGTTCATTTGAAACCTTTTTCTTTCCCATGCAGTCACGTACTTGGTGTCCTTTTTTCTTCACACTTATAACAAACTCCCATTCCTTTCAGGAAAGTTATAGGGTGTTTCTTCCCACAGTTATCACATATGGGAAAATTCTTTTTTACCCTCTTCCCTTTATCCATCTTTCTCTCTTCCATCCTTTTCTTCTCTTGCTTCCCTTCAAATCCATAGGACTCAGAGAATTCTTTACTTATCTTATTAAAACATGATACTATTTCTTCATATGTTGAGAATACATGGGAGACTATTTCTCTTCTTAATGATGTCTTAATTCCGTGAAAGATATGATCCTTCTTACTCTTTGGATTATATGTATTACTGGAGTTCACATTCCTTCTACTGGTTACCATTTCAATAAAATGGCATAGACTAGGTCAGTTTATGAATCACAATTCATAATTCCAAACATGTAAAACACCTAACAAAAATTGAATAGTTTATGGATATAATCCATAATCACAAAAATGTTTTCTTTGAGGAGGTATATACTCATAAACCCTTCATAGTGGTTTATAAATAAAATGAGAATTATCCTAAGAATATCCCCCGGGAGTGTCATAACCAAGAGTGCAGCAAAGCCCGTTGTCGTGCACCAGTTCCCATTTGAGTCTAGCTCAAAGTGTTGTTTTTGGGTTTTACCCCTAGGTACATCTGTGCCAAAGCCACCTCTACCTACTCGTATCCAGACATGGATGTATTTTCTTGGAAAACTCACAAAATATTTACATTACCAAAATTCTAGGATACTATTATATACTAATCTTCAAACTCTATCTTACGGTAATGTGCTCTAATCAGAGTTTATCTAAATCTAGTTTCCAAGGTTATTTATAAACTTCCTCTGATACCAACTGTAATGCCCCGACTCCAGTTACCCAGAGTCAGTGAATTATTTTAATATATTGGCATGATTACAAGGAATCAAGTCCTGAAGGACCGATCGGTTTAGCAGTCTTGAAAAATAGATTACGTACATGAATGTTACATTACACTTTATAACATACAAAACGACATAAAAAATCCTTTATGAACACCATTATTCCCTTGGATTAACCATGCATATCAATCACAATACACTTCTTGGAATCCTGGGAAAAATAAAACATAAAAAGGGGTGAGCTCAGATGCTCAGTAAGTATAACAATAAAACAGAAACTTTCATAAATAAGCATAAACATTTAAGGCAATGTATAAGTAAAACAAAATCCTTTTAAACTTGAACTTCAATATAATATGGAAAAAATTAAAATGAAGTAATGCCATTTACTTATTCACATGGATATTCTACTAGTTGAATAATCACATTCAATATCACTAACCACTTTCATAATGATGGAATGCATAATGCCAGACTATCATAACCACATAGCCAAGGCCTCGTGACAAGACTAAAAATAAGATTTTGTCAAGGTCATGTTCCAAGACACTAGTTTGTCTCATGAGACCTACCGATGCATCGAGGAGCTATAGCGGGCTCCACCCATCACTTACTAAGTCCAATGCATTCCTCATATGAAAAGGTTTAAACATAACATAAACATTCGTATTAAAACTCGCATAAAAAATGATGATACTTTACCCATAAACCATGAATGGTATAAAAATAACACATCCACAGTCATAAATATCACCAAACCTTCAACACAATATGGAAGATTTGTATCATAATAAATCAACTTCAAACAAGTTTAAAATAAATTAAATGATTTTGACATAGATGAAAATGATTTGTAAAACTCTTTGAGAGAAATATCCCTTTTTCATGAAAACATTTAAAAGTCACACAATTTAGAAAGGAAGATATTTAAATAAATTTTTGAATCAAATTTTCCCATACCACTTTGAAACTTTTTAAAGTAATTAACATTTTAAAACATTCATGTCCATTTAAATAAATCCGTAAACCATTTTGAAAACATGGACATTAATGAGAATGGTTTAGAAGAATAAATCTTAAAAAAATTAAAAATGATGTTTCGGTAAAAAGTCCCTTAATATAATCCCTTTCAAAAATATTTTATGAAACATGGACATGGATAATAAATATTTCCCAGTGGATACATATGTATAAACAACCTCGGATAATAAAAAGATTGTGAAATTAACCCTTACCAATTTGGTAACTTACGAAACATACACCCCATGAAAGAGGTATCATACAATGAATATGTAAATTCAAATAAATTGTAGTGTATTACACAAAGAATACAATTATGGACAGTACATACACCACACAAAAGGTAATAGTGTCAATATGGTATGAATCTCACTGGAATAAGGAGTGAGATGAAAACCCCTTACCTTGCACTTTCCTTTAGTTGAGGATACATTTAACCTATTTTATGAAGACTATAGTATGTTATTAAATTATAACAAAACCATATTAATATTTTTAATATCATACATTATTCATTTATGACTTTATACTACCCATTTAATAATAATTTCTATGTGATATCAATATTTCGGGTAATAATTGCTTTCTTTATCGTACTTGTTTTAACTTGTTACTCTTGATTGTATCACTTAGATCATGATTTAAATACTTCTAGAATATAAAAATTTATTTATATATCAAATATATTTAGAATATAAATATTTATAATAGACATATATATGAAATGGAAAACACCGTTAATGGAGAAGGTAGTCCGTACGTACGCATAAACGCTGTTTCCGTTTTCATATAGTATTGAACGGAAGTAAGTGAATAAGATATATGTAAGTACATAAATACATATATATAAATATATATATATCTCCAGTAGAATTATTATGTCATATATTACATTCTTATTAGTAATATATATTTTTATAATCGTCGGTTAATGGTGAACTTGGAAATGAATCTCATCGCGTCGTGGAGATGGTAATTCGTACGTACGCACGAGCGAAAATATTATTCTTTTGATATTAAAATAGTATATAATTGAATTTTATATCATATATAAAAAATCATTATCATGTTATATTTATTATTTACATCAAATATACATCATTATTATATCCATCCAAATAATAATGTATTGAATAACAATTACACCACGACGTGGAGACGGTAAGCCATACATACGCACATATGGTGACATGTCATTAAAAGAGAGGATAGAATAATGAATTTGGTTGTACCATAATTATAATAACATCACAGTATATAGAAGATATTGGTGTTATTATTTAATAATGGAAACAACAAAGAAAAAGGAAGTTGAAGAAGAAATGAACTTGAAAGAGGGTGGTGATATCATTACCTCTTCTTCGGGTTCTTCCTTTTGGTTTGATCAAAAGGGCTCCTTAGCTTGTCTTTCTGATCAAACTAAAGACTCTGGGTTGAATTTAGGGAATTTGGGAGGATATTTGGGCAGGGGTTGCTTGAGTCAAATGTCTTTGGAAGTGTGAATTAGAGTGAAGGAAGAGTGCCCTTTTATAAGAGGGGTGAGGGGCACCTTAGAAAAAACATAAAATATTATTTTATAATAAAATCATTTTCGGTTTCTAATGGCTCAAAAATATATTATTTAAAGGTTAAGGTGGGGATGGGTCTAAAAATACTCAACCAATAGGTTTTAGACATGTTTAGGTTAACAGTTTAACATTATATTTCAGATTTAACTCTTAGTTAAATAGTTTAACTTTTACCATGTCTTCTTGTATTCTTACTCTATATGGTTAATAAACTTACTATAAACTTACAAGAGGACCAAAAGTGGCTCATTAATGACATATATAATATTGTCTAAGCCCTTTGTCTGAACCTTACATATTTAGGAATATTATATCATCCAATAATATTGTATTTGTTTTAAATATTAATTTATGTCAGTTTTGACACTATTTGGTATTTTGTTTTTGTGAAAGTCATCCAAAGTTGATTAATTCAAACAAGATACATTGAATCATCCCTAAAATTTCATATTCACCTAGAAAATTCGTTTATTTTATAAAAACTTTGAAATTATATTTATTTTTATATTTATAATACCATTTATTTGATTCTTTCATTAATAAGGTAATTACTGCATCATCATTGTGTAATAAATAAATTAAATTATTTAAAGTCTAAAAATTATAAATAAAATACCATTATCTAGGAAATATTTTTTTATTTCTATTTAATATTTATAATCTAATTTATCTTATGTATAACCCTATATTAAAAATGTTTTAGTTATTAAACTTTGATTTTAACTCTTTTAACTCTTCTTTGAATGAAATAATAATAAATGTTTTAATCTAATTTAAGTGGACCAAAGAGGTTCATATTTTATTCTAAGGTTGTTTTTGGTCTAATTACACTTAACCAATAGAATTAAGACATGTGTTAGGGTAATAATGACATCATTTTAACCCTTAATTACCCTATTTACTTTTAACCGCGGTAAATAAAAGTAAAAAGTTACTATTCACCAAAATTATTTTTATGTTATTGAACCACATTTTACTCCTTGATATTAACTATGTCTCTAGGATTTTCAAAATTCCACTCACAAAAGCGGTAAAATTACATTTTATATGTATTTACAAATTCTCTTAGGAGGTGGGTAAAAGATGGTGAAAAGTTCAATAAATTTTTTATATATCTAAAATTATTATAAACCGACTCTAATGAATTAAATTGAACTTATATAGGTATTATGTATCTATTTTGACATAAAATAAATTTAAATAAACTAAATAATTATTTAAATAAAAATTCGGTTTTAAACTATAACTAAGTGTTATTCACTATTCTTCAAAAATTAAAAGTTTTCAGAAAAATACAATAAAATTAACCCTAAGCTAATTTTGATATTTAGAATTCAATAATGAAGTCTATTTTACCAAATTAAAAACATAGAAGTTGCATTTATTAATTTAAAATTAATTCCCACTGTCAAAAACAAAAGATGTATTTTTAAGAAATAATAACTATCAAAAGTTTGACACTTGTTTATATCCAATTTCAAATTGAAATTACTTAAAATGACCAAAATTGGATTAAATGGTAAAAATAAAATCTATTTATACTTCCAAACCATGAAAATGTCTAATTTAACACTATAAATTATTTTGATTAAAAAAGTTGTTTTCAGTTAAAATATAGTATTTTTCACTATTCACCCAAATATGAAAGTTATCATAAAAACTCCAAAAACTTATTGAAACTAAATTATTATGTCCCGATTCTAAAGAAGAGGTTTATTTTGTAAAATTAAATATATAAAAGTTTCAAATATTGGATTTAAAAAGGCTTCTCCATTAAAAGGCAGTAAAATTGCATTTTTTGAAAAATACTTATTTTATCTGAAAAAATGTATTTTTTCTTACATTATGTCTAAGAAACTCATAATATGGATTATAAAATTATAATGATTATATAAAGTTATAAATTCAGTTAATACTATTCATAACGGCTTTTGAACGTCTTGTTTGGTAAGTCATGGTACGCTAGAACTCGGTGTTGCGTGTAGTGCATGTTATTGAATTACTTTGAAGAAATAACATACTATAAAATATTGGGGTGTTACAATGTCACTATATAAATCCAATTATAATACTCCTATGGATTGGTCTCACCTTGAAACTTGAGGGGTCACTATTTTTGAAACTCATAATGTGTACTCAGCCTGCACACCCCATCAGCTGGTATTGTGGGTACTATCTACTGATCGATAGGTGGTGGTATAACTGGTGCACCATTGGGAGGTAACAAATCAATAACAAGTATCTGTATTAAAGCCTCATCACTGAGAGGATCATCCTCATGATCCCAATGTTGAATCCTAGATAAAATATCTTCGGGAGGTATCCTGAAATAAATTAGATGTACCATGGTCAAGGAGTATATGTGGAGAGCTGACTCAAGAAGGACCTGTAAACCAAAAATCATTCTTATATGATGCATGTGCTAATCTTTTTACTAAAAATAATTCATACATGTAATGAGTTTAAAGGAATGTGGTCAGAGTCCTAGTGTATGGATATATCAGACACCACACCAACACTAGAGTCCCTTTCCTACAAGATGAACTTGAAACACTTAATACTCTTACCCCAAACTAGATTAAAAAAATTTCATACTAAGGTATAACTAAATCATCTAATACCACTCTACCAAGTATCATCTCAACAGGACCCATGTCGCAACTACCCCAAGACCACCTCAAAAAGGCTAGGGGTCTGGAGACTAGCCCCGGGTAGTCATATCACTTATATGGGAGGCCTTAGCCTAAAATACTTGCACACATGCAAACATATCCAAGACCGTACACTGATTAAATGTAAAAAAAACTGATAAAACATGCATGCATCCATCTATATCCCACTATCAGAGTATGAAAACAAGCATTGGAAAGGAAAAAGGGGGAAAATTCAATTGCACCATAATGATTCTAAAAACAAGTACAACTTGAAAGCATAGAAGGGGACTGCTGTCAAGGTAACTGCTAGAAAACACCTCAACCAGTCCATCTCACTAAGCTTTTCCTAAACCTAGTCCCTCGAGTATTCTTTCAAAAGGTCGATCATCTGCATAAGACGTCACATGTGTTGGAAAATCCCACATAGGTGTGAGTATAAAAATACCCAACAGGACATCATGAAATCAATAAGGATTTAAAAAAAGAATAATAGTCAACTCAATAAATATATATGTATTCAACAAAAATAATGAGAATATATAGGTATACTCAACAAAGATCAATCTTCTCAAGGTAAATTCATAACCTTAATGTAAATCTAAGAATCATGCTCTAAGGTTCCACATAGAACTCATCTATGAGAAACACGCTCCACCAGTCAAATAACCCTGATGAAATCTATCCAAGACATACTAATAATTCTGTCTCACCAAAATAAGTATACTTTAGAAGTCTGAAGATAATGATACATAGATGATAATCACACCCATTTACATGGGTTATACCAATAACTCAATTTTGAATAACATGCTAAGTAGAGGATCAATGCCTACATATTTTTTGTCACGACAATACCGATATCTCCACCTAAGGAAATATTATGATATAGGATCTCATTCTAGACCTCATAGAAGGACTCCAAAAACTCTATCCAAGAATTAAAACTAAAGGGATCACCATCCTATGTGTAGTAAGGGATTATATACTAACCCCTAGGGAATGGATCTAGGGAATTCCACCTAATGAAACTTGTACAAGCTAAAGAGGAAAATGGATCTAAGACTTATTTGAAGGGGTAAACAACATGTACTAGTAGTACATGGCGTGTCTCTTCGACACTAGGTCTTACCCGATTATCACAGCCCATGCCCATGTCCATGTCTGTGTTTGAGTACACAACATGTTTGAGCCCGTGTAATCCTGACCATGTCTAAGTACACGGTCTTCCCATACACAATAAGCCTAGACATGTCCGTGTTGAAGTACATGGAATGTCTGTGCCCGTGTACTCTGGGATGTGTCTGTATTAGAGTACATGGCATTTCCGAGCTTGTTTACTCCTGAAAGTGTCTATGTAACCTATGAGGTACATGCCAAAATTTCAGTTTGATTCTCATGTCATGTGATAGGGGTCACACATAATGGAATATTTAACTTATCTATGGAAATCTTATCACCACATCAAGGTTCCCACATGCTATGTAATCCCAGATTACATATCATGGTCTATGATATTTCATAGAAAATGTGGTTCCTCCTTTAATGTTTTTGTCTCCTCCTCCAGCTGTAAATATTGTTGGGAAGTGTAGATCTAGTCTGTCCAACCCTTTCCATTACCACTCATCAGAATCTAGCCACCCAAAATGAATTAGAAAACTCTATCATCAAACCTTTCCACCGTCGTACGATGAAAATTTCACCAGTGACGCAAAATCCAAACCGATATACTACCTCTATTGTCTTCATATGATCCCCACATCATACCAAGCTTGGATATGCAATATCACACCACTGTACAAAGAAATGGACATGAAATGGTTTATTTATCAGTATTTTGGGTGAACCATCTATAAAGAGAAAAACTGGTGATGAATGTGTGAATAATAGTGGGATAAATCCTAGAAAACATGAAAATGATTAATGAACCTCATCCATGTTCAGTTTTCCTTGATCCATTTCATTTAGGATGAAAAATAACAATCCAAATAAAAAAACAATTTTCCCAATAATCCCCAAAGATAATCCCATACATGTAATATGATTTATCTATGAATCAATCTATTGGTTGATTAATTTTCATTCATCATAGAAATAAACAATTAGGGAAAAATACAAATAAGACACCATCATACCTTTATTTGGGTCAATCAATGGAAAATAATGATTTCATGCCATTATTATTAGAGATATCCCCATGTTTCATTGCACACTAATCGATGATCCAAGATCCAGCCATTTTTCATAAATGCAAGTTCCTCCAACACACTCAAATAGATCCTCTCTATTTGCAAGATTATACAACTAACCCTAGAAATATGTCATAACATTATTTATATATAAATTTTATTAGGTCATGGTAAATAAATAAATAAATAAATATATAACTAAATAAATTAATTTATTTAAACGTCTACCCATTATTATACCCAACCCGAATGTCAGATGAGCCCTATGGTTATGTCGCACCTATGGTAAAAAACACACTCTGAAATCAATTTTGGCCCCACATTTCTGACTTAAGCCCCTTTTTTTGAATTTATTCAAAATTTTCATGAAAAATATACAAACATGATATTAAATATATTAAATATATTTCAAAAATTAATTATATGCACACTAGTCCTTAGAATCCCACACCATCTCAGTGCCTAGATTCATAAATAATCTATTTAATATTCCTAAAAAATAAATGAAAAAAAGTGTCATTACATTCATCACCTACCTTTGGCCACTCGAGGACCTTCTATACTCCAAAGATCAAGCCAAACATTTGATGATTGAGAAACCGACCATCCTTTGTAATGATTCTAATGGGATGAGATATTCGAGAATAAACTGATATCATGCATGCAATCTAATTTCTTGAATGCATGTAAATAATTTTAGAAAAGAGCATCGTTCAAACAAAAATGATAGTTTCATATGGAATTTGAGTAATGGAAGAGTTTAGGATTTTAGGATAAATGTATATTTTGATTCTCATCACATTCATGAGGGGAATTTGTAGAAAAGAGTAATACAATGACACCACAAAAATCAATGTGAATATTTTGAATAAACCCTGAATGACATGGGTTTTTAAAATATATTCATGACATGAAATTATTCTCATAGCACTGACGTAGCATAAAAATTGGAGAAGAGGTGGTGAAAGTAACTATGATCCTTGTCTATAAAAGGAGAGCTCCTGAGGCTGAGAATATGTGGTCAATCAATTGATAATTACTCTTTTCTTCAGAAGAAAATAGAGGCAATGTGAATATATTGATTATGATAAGATAATCCCTTCCAAATAGCTTCTTCTTGTGTGAATGAGAAGTATTTCCATGGGGATTCAACAAGTGTTAAACAATCTCTATGAATATTTATAAAAAACTTTTTCCATGAATCATTCTGAGGTGCACAATATAACTTTGTGTTATCCTCCAGATTTATGAAAATAGAGTGAGACTCCATGAGACTGTTTCATCTATTTTGTTTCACGATGAGTATAATGTGCATAGAAGAATAGTGATAATTCATATATACTATTACACGGAGGAGTAGAGAACATGAGCAAGAATTTCTAAGAGTATTCAGTTTCATAGAATTTATAGTGCATCTACACATGAATGACTCACAAACATTGAATGAATATTGGATAGTGTGTGTGTGTGTGTGTGTGTGTGTATACAAGTGTGTGTGAAGAAACAAAGAAGGAAATTCATTCACTTTCATGTATATATAAATGTACATTTTTGTTAGAAAATTCCCAAAACAAGATGCTCTGATTCCATGCAATCCATACAGGAAGTGTGACTAATTTGAAAATTCAAGAAGAAGTTATATGAGGTTGATCAAGTTATTTGTTGGATAAAATAATAATGAAAATTCGGTGTGCCCTACTTTCACACATATAAGTGAGGTCGGGACTTCAGTAATAAGGAAAAATTATAGCTCAAGAATTTGTTTCACTGAGGCAACAAATTATATATTGGTGATCAGAATCATTTTGAGAAGACCAGTAACATAGAAAAGGTACTTGAATTATAGACAAGAAACATTGATTTAGGAAGCTCATGGATAAAGAGCATAAAAATAGCATACTAGAATGGATTAAGAAATAATATAATAATAAACCTATATCTGGGGGGTATAACCAGTTGTTGAAGAGGCTTGAGACTGGGGGTATATCTAGTCTGGTGCAGTTGGGGGTTATAAAGAAATGGTGATGGTGGATTAGAGAAGGAGTGCATAACTATCTTGTAATGGGGTGGGGGGGATAACTAATTACTGACTGTAATCACCTTATGGAATAAAAGAGAATATCTGGTTGGTGGAATAAACAACATGCAATGGAGTTGGCCTTTGTACAGAACCTTTTAAATCCTTATGTTCTATGACATTGATTTACAACATTTTTCGAGGTAATGCTGAGAGTCCCAAAAAGAGTGGATCAAGGATTTAACCATCCAAATAGGATAAATTGAAAAGAATTTTTTTAAAAAATTAAATGGATCACTGATTCACCCACTTCCCCCTCTTAGTGATCTCACATTGATCAGGGCTCTATAAGTGGTATCCAATCCAAGGTCACCTTTGAAAAATCCAACAAACTACTGAGAATAGAGAACATGAATTTAGTAAATAACATGGGTGTTCCTATTTTTAATGCTGAGAAATATCATGGTTGGAGTAATAGGATTATGAATTATCTCCTATCACTTGGGATATAAGTAATAAATGCATATACAATGGGATTTCCACCCTATAATGAGAATTCTCCAATGAATTTTGTAGATAAAAGGAACTTAGAGATGGAAAGAAAGGATTAAAATGAAATCATGATGGCTCCATCAGAAAAGTCCTACACTAAAGGTATGGGTCTATAAATTGCTAATGAGATCTAGGTTCAAATAAGAAGTAGATATAATGGAAATACTAAAGACAAATAATCTAAGTCACTAATATAGAGAATAAAGTTTGAAGATATAAAAATGGGTGATAATAAAAGTGTTGATGACTACTTTATAAGAGTGATTGAGACTGTTAGTAGCATCATAAGTTTTTGTGAGAAGTTGGATGAATCAATCATTGCAAATAAGTTGATGAGAAATTTTATAGATAGATTTAATCAAAATGTTTCAACTCTAGAAGACCAATATGATCTATCACTAGATGAACTTCATAATATTCTAATATATTATGAAATGAGAAAAGTCCCAAAATTCAAGAAGACAAGAGATGATATGGAATTTGAAACCATAAGAAATGGTAAAACCAAAATCAAAGAAGAACCAAAATCTAGTGATTCTGAATTTTTGGATGTTGAAAAAAACATAAATAAATTTTTTTCCTCATTTTAAAGAATGATAAAAAGAGAATGATAGAAAGGAAAAAGAAAAGAATTACTAAAATGTTGTAATTTCCAAAGAAGTGGTCATTTTTATAGTGATTGTCTAAAGAAGAATGATATTTAAACTGAACCAGATGAAGAATATTAGAAGTCTCATAAAGGGAGGTTGAAGAATCATAATAATAGGTTTACTTACAAGAAGATAAATATAATGACCCGACCTTAAAACATTACATAATTTGAATTAAATGATTTATTCACATTGAGGATCTTTTCAGGTTTAGAGTTTTATAGAATTAGGCCATAACTATTACATAACAACTTTAATATTACATGTATAAACTACTACTCAGTATCCATTTTTTTATAAAATAAAAACACTTAAAAAGAAACATGTCTAGTTCCATGTTTTAGACAACATGACTTTTCCTTGATCCCATCCTTTACCCTATTCATCTTTAAGTCCTATGGAAAACATTTCAAATACTTGGGATGAGCATAAAAAGATCAGTAAGGGTTATAAAATAAGGAAAGGAAACATTAATCCATTAATAAATACAAATTAATGAAACCAATAATTTTCATTCATAACATACCTTATGAAATCATAAGATTTATGAATAACACACAGAAATCATAAATCATAAAGGTTACTTATGACATTCATAACATACTTACATTATAGCTATCACAGCTACATAGGGAGTCACATTTGGAATACCCATCACAGTATATTCCCTAAATCTCTTAGGAGAAACATTAACGTTTACCTCCATCTCGTTACCCAAAGCATTAGAGAGCTATCTCAGGCTCATCCACCCTAAGTTTATCACATAACCATCCGTATACGTAAATAATTCCCAATAACCATAACATATTCCTAAAAAATAACACAAGAATAAAGGAAGGATAACATTTCCACATTCCAATAATAATATATCAAATCAAGATATTGAAATAAACAATGCTTTATAAAATCATTTTCAATACCATTTAAAACATTTAATAAAGAGATTTTTGAATAAAAGTGTCCCATACCACTTTGAAGATTTTAAATGAATTATCATTTGAAAACATTAATGTGAATATAAATAAATCCAAAAAACCATTTTGAAAACATGTACATTAATGATAAATATTTATAATAATAAATCTTTAAAACATTTAAAACGATATTTTAGTTAAAGAGTTTTTAACAAAAAGAGAGATGCTTGAATACAAATAATTGAGGAATAACATTTAATCAGAACTTAGTAATATCATGAGAATAAATGGACTCATGACATAATGTTCCAATGGACAGTATATACACCATATAAAAGTGAATTGGTGTATAAAAACAATGAAGTCTCAATGAAATGTAAATTGAGACGAAATCCCTTATAAAGATGATATCCTTAGATTAAGGATAAATCAATTACATAATTATGTGTGAAAAATATAAATACACTAAATATTATTTCATATTCAGTGTAAAAAAATCATAGGTCATTCACACATATTCATAGCATGACATAATCAACAAGTAGAAGTTTAACCCAAAGAATTTAAATTGGGTTAAGAAGTTCCCTTACAAAAAATCGACAGCCTAACGACGTCACTTTAAAATTCAGAAAATGAGTTGATGAGATAAAATAAAGGGTATCTCATAAATTGGAAATAAAATTTACATCAATAAGGATATATAAGAACATATACCAACATAATAAGATGTAAATTAAAATACATAACAAAAACAAGTCTTTTAAAAAGTGGAGGGTGAAAGGTTCCCTTACAGATTTGGTATCTTTCAAAACATACACCACATGAAAGAAGGATCATACAACACAGATGTAAATACCCATAAATGAAAGTATATTACACAAAGAGTACAGTCATGGGCAGTACATACACCACACAAAAGTAAAAAGTGGCAAATATAGCATGAATCTCACAGGAATAAAAAGTGAGATGAAACCCTTTACCACGTTGTAATCAACTGAGTCGTATGAACAAAAGCTAATAAAAACAAAATGAATCACAAAATACCATGAATATAATGATATTCATGATAATATATATCAAAAGGTAGCACACAATACACCACATGCAATAAATAATTGGTGAACAATAGAAATCTCACGGAATTAAAAGTGAGATAAGAAATCCCCTTACCTTATGTCTGACTTGACCCGTTCGTTCTTTAAATTCCTAAATAATAAACTAAAGTTAATTTATACATGCTTATGAACCTTTTTAAAGTTTATTATTCCTTTTATAATACTTATTACCATGTTATTAACATTATGTAATCATTTAAGTTAATAACGGTCGTTTTGTCGATATTTGGTACCTGAGTAAAAAAAATAAACACCTTATAATTACAAGTTGTTCATGTGGTAAGATATCCATTATCTTCAGAATGATATTAATGATTTAGATATCATATATATCATATATATCCAGTATATACATGTATTTATAGCAGTACATAACATTTAGAGGTATGAAATGAAATGCACCATTCAGGGAGACGGTAAGCCGTACGTACGCATGAACGCTACTTCCATTTCTATTTCTTATTTTAATGGAATTAAAAACATAATGATACATAGTTATATTATAATTCCATTATAATATCATATACAATATTATTAACTCCATCCTTTATACGTCCCACATAAGGCATTAACGAGTCATATCACTTTGAGGGGGCGATAGTCCGCACTTCCTCTAATGAGATTATCGTATTTACCCACTATGAAAACCATAAAGGAGTTATATAAATTGAAAAATACAGAATCATAAAGAAATAATAAGCATAATATATATCATATATAAATATAGTGTCATCATAATGTCCACCATGAGAGGTGGTAGGAGATAATTGAACAATCATCGTTTTGGGAGGCGTTTGTTTGCCATCCACATAAACATTATGTTCATCACCCATTAGATGGAGGTGTGTGTAAGTGTAGTTAAAATAATTCTCATAAAAAAATCCTAGTATATTGAGGATATAGTATTTGTTATAAAATAAATTAATAAAAAGTGTTTAGGGGCTGGAGAAGTAAAATAAAAGAAAAGAAGTTAAGAGGAACCATTACCTTTAATTTGGGTAACTTCCTTTGGTTTGAACCAAAAGGACTTCTTGAAGAGCCTTATTCCTAAGGTAAGGCTTCTAGGTGTAATAGAGGGATGTAAGGAACTTAATTAGGTAGAGTTTTGATGAGCCAAAAGGCTTGAGAGGTGTGAGTGATTGGTTAGAAGTGGTCTCCTTTTTTAAGGGGGAGGAGGGGCTCTTTAGGAAAGTGTGAAAACATTATTTTATTATAAACTTATATTTGGTTTCAAAAGGTCCAAAACACATTAAAGTCGAATATAATATGACTCATATTTGAAATAAAATCATCCAATAGGAATTCTACAGGTTGTGGATGTTATTTTAATATTTATAATCTTATTTATTTAAATGATTTATTAATGAGGTAAACACTGCATCATTATTGTGTCATAAATAATTTAATTTATTCAATATCTAAAAATTATAAAAAAAATACCATGATTTAGGAAATATTTTTATCTTTCCAAATAATATTTATAGTAAAAAATATTACTTATATAACACCATATTAAACTTAATTTACTAAAAGATTTTTGTTTATGTCATTTTTTCCTTTCATTAAATTAATTAATCTAAAGTGTAATTATCATTCATAAGTGGCTCCATGGGGTCCCAAAATAGATTCAAGGATGCCCACGGTCGGCCATGACTCATCCAATAAGGTTAGGACAAGTGTTAAGGTAATTTTGAATAATTATAATATCCCTTTTAACTTGAATTACCCTATTTACCTTTTAACTGCGGTAAATAAAAGTCAAAAGTTACTATTCACAAAAAATTATTTTCATCTCTTTGAACCAAATTTTACTTACTAATAAAAACCATATATGTCGGATTTTTGAAATTCAATTCACAGAAGTGGTAAAATTTCATTTAAATGAAAATGTAAGTTTTTTTAACTACTAATAAGTGGTTTCACTATTCATCAAAAATTGAAGTTTTTTTGAAAAATACCAAAAAATCAGCCTAAGATATATTTGATATTTCGAATTCAAAAATGATTTATATTTTACCAAATTCAAAACATAGAAGATGCATTAATTAATTTAAAATTATTTCTCGTTGTCAAAACAAATATAGTGTTTTTAAGAAATAATAACTATCAAAAGATTGACACTTGTTTATGTCCAATTTCAAAATGAAATTATTTCCAATGACCAAAATTAGATTAAATGGTAAAAATATATTCTAATTACACTTTAACATCAATTAAAAAGATAATCTATCCATATAAATAAATTAGATTAAAATGCAATTTTCAATTAAAATATAGTATTTTTCACTATTCATTAAAAAATGTACTTTATCAAAAAAATACCAAAAATTTACCCAAAGAAAATTTTGATGTCCTGAATATAAAAAAAAATTATTTAAAAAAAACATATAAAAATGAACAAAACTAGATTTAAAGAGGGTTCACCATCAAAAGGCGGTAAATCAACCTTTTACTAAATATTAGAGTATTCATGCTTAAAATTAGATTCATTCATATTTTAAGCGCCTTTATTTTATTGGATAATTGTAAAAACATTTAAAAAACATATATAATCATATTTTAGTTAGTTCGATTTATTCCCGCCAATACAACGACTAGGCATTAACTACCATTTAAAATAATAATATTATATTATTAGTGTGCAACGTAAGAATTCAAAGAAACCCATGGTAGCGTAATGGGTATGCCATCGAACATAGAGTCCCCTTTAATGTAAAATTAATATTTAATTTTCAAATATTAATAAACCTGAAACGTGTCTTATTCCCTATTTATCTGGGATGTTTCAATAAATATGATGATCAGAGAAATGGATGAGTCTTTATCAACAAGAATTGAATTAGAAGATAGAAGATCTTCCAAAAATATTATGTGTCTTATGGGAAAAGCTAATAAATACAGAGAATTATTTAAAGGTGATGAAGGTGATGAGATAAATGAACTGGAATGTATGTTAAAGGAAAATCTTGAATATTTACTTTTATCCAACATATAACTCAAGAAATAAAAGATATGATTTAAGAAAGAAATTGATAAAATCACTTTTGAGAATAATGAACATTTCAAGAAAGAGGAGAAACATATTAAAGAAATAAGGCTATATAATATGAAAATTATTCAATTATAAGGTAAAATAAAAATTATTGAAGAAAAACTTGCTGGTAAGGGGGGTCCTAGAAAAGAATAATCAACACTTGTTAAAGAAAAAAACAAAACAGATTGACATTGGATAAATTTTAGAAAATGGTGAATGATATAGGTATAATGATTGTTGAGAAAGAAGAAGATTTATATGAGACAAAATAAATGTGTCTTTCAACTCAAAATGAGTTGAAAACATAGAAAGTAGACTTTAAAAAAGTTGTTTAACTTAAGGGTGAATCTTCTAAATCTATTGAGAATAAGGGTTCATAGAAATCCGTTGATTCTTTACCTAATAAATCTCAATGTAAAACTATTATTTATAAAAATGTAGGCATGAAATACAAGACTAAATTTGGATAGACTAGAATAGAAAATGAGAAAACATCCTCCACAAATTAATAGTAGACTAATTTAGTCAAAAGGATTCATTCTAAATAGAAATACCCACAATATGGGGAAAGACAACAACAAATATCTTTAGGTAAGAACTACTATCAATCAAGAATATCAAGGTTAAGATGATACAACTAGTGTTTTTATGTGACGTCCCGAACCCGACTTCCCCTCAACCCGAGCCCCGAGCCCGGTTGGCCACATAACCCTTGGCTCGTCTCCCCATAGGACAGAGGCTGCCAACTAGAAATGGGGGTGTAATGGTAAGTCAGTGGGGAGAATGTACCCCCATGAAATAGTACATAGCAGTATAGCAGCAAGTGATTAAATAGCGGAAGCACAACTAATGGTAAACAGGAGAAAAATGGAAACATACAAACCAAACAACAAAAGTAAGAAAAACCCTGATAGATATACAAAAGCCACATAGGTAGTGTCTAATACAAAATGGATGTATGGAATGCTGATACAGTAGATATAGCTGGAAAGAATGCTATACAGTAATACAAAAAGAGAACAAAAGTAGTCCACGAGCATCTCTAGCCAAGCTCGGTCCTCTGCTGTGAAACTCTAGCTATAACATATATATATCAACAACCTGACGTAGGGCCCTTGCCCCTACTAGTACCTGCAGCAGTAAAGTCTACACGGGTACCAAGGAGGCTGCCCAGGTAGGGTGTGAGGAAAGTCTCAGTAGGCCACCACCAACGGTGTCTACGTGTAATCCAAATAGGTGTTCGCAAAATAAACAGTGTGTGGTAAACTGCAAGTAAGTAAAGCAAAGTAATAAAAAACCCTCCCGCTCAGGTTTGGAAAAAGACACCTGGCGGGTCTACCTGCTTCAGATCATGGCTGGTAATCTGAACAATCACCAGAGGTACAAGTACATAGATATAGGTTATCACTGGCATGAGGTAAGAAAGCCTCTCATCCATGCTTCTCACATATGTAATAATCATCACTGGCTCGAGGTATGAATGCCTCTCATCCACAAGCACTGTTGCTGGCATGGGAAAAAAATGCCTCCCACCCATAAAGAATATATAGGCATGAGGTATGAATGCTTCCCATCCCATTACACAAAGATTCAGCTGGCACGAGGTAAGAATGCTTCCCGCCCACACACAGAGATTCATCTGGAATGAGGTAAGAATGCTTCCCGCCCACACACAGAGATTCATCTGGCACGGGGTAAGAATGCTTCCCGCCCATATACGGGTTATCATAGGCATGTCAAAATAGTAAGGCATAACCATCCACATCCCAATATATAAGGCAATCCATCTTATAACATATCACATTAACAAAGCATGGAATTTCCCAATCACATTATAAGGAAAACATACATCTCAATTAATTAAAGGGTTTGGGCTATCTCATCCTATCCAACATCTAACCCAACCATCTCATTTTCCTAACATGGTAAATCCCGTTCAAGACATAGCATTAAGGTCCAAAGGTAAAAATGGCCAAATCTAAAGGCATATCACCTATGGTTGACCACTCCCGGTCCACACCTCATCCAAACACCCTAACAAGGTTAGATTCATCAATATCATACCACACAGGTCATCTAGACATGAATAAGTCAATATAAATATGGGGTTTGATGAAAGAAAAACCATGACACGACAATAATAACTCAAAAAGGCAAAAACCCAAAATAGCTTCCACGTGACCACCTACCTTAGAGCTGTAGGCGTAGGCTCACTTGATATCAAAATCTGATTCGCAGTAGGTTGGAAGAGATCTAAGTTTCAGTCCAATGACCTGAAAATAGGGCATATGAGCCCCAAAAAAATAACAATATGGAAGGAAAGATTCATCGAGGAAAGAGGGGTGCGTGAGTTAATCCTTAACGAGGGTGATCCAATGCCTTCGACGGATCTAAGAATGATTGCCGGATGAAGAATCCACAAGAGAAAGAGTGAGAGATAGATTTTTGGATCAAAGGAGGGATTCTCCTCTAGTTCTATCCGTAGGATGGAGAAAAAGAAAAGGCCTAATCCTTAAAAGATATTTAAGGTCAAAATTGTAAATTCAACCAGAATAGGGTCACACGGTTTAGGCGCACGGTTTTTCCAAACTGTGTGAAAACTGTGCGCACGTCACTACCTCCTAGGAAAAAGCCGCACGGATGTGTGGCCTGGTCTGCATAGCAGTGTGCCCCTTCAGGTGCCCCTGTCTACAACCCCACGGTTTATCCCAAACTGTGCGCAGGCCGTGCACCACTGCCTGTAAGCCCATTTCTCAAACTCCCGGGCTCCGAACTAACCCCGGACACTTTCCGAACCTTCCTTAGGATTTTACAGAAATTAAAAAAGCTTAAAGGAAATATTGGAAAGAAATACTAATGATACGTACCTTTTCCAAAGAGTTGGGTCATTACAACCTCCCCTCCTTAAAGAAACTCATCCCCGATTTGGCCTTCTGAGGGTACTGAGGTGTCATCAATGAAAAGCTATGGCCATTGAGAACGTATATATGCCTCTCACTCCCAGGTCTCATCCTATACCCGACCATGCTGCCATAGCACCCATACAAGAGGAACAGACCTGCCACAAAGTTTCTTCATGCTCCGGTCAACAATTCGCATCGGATACTCCTCGAAGGAAGCATCCATATCCAGTTCAACCTCATCAGGATGAAAAACATGAGTCAGATCTGAAAATTACCGGTGTAGCTGAGATACATGAAAAACATCGTGCATGGCCTGGTATCTCTGCGGAAGTGCAAGCTGGTAAGCTATGGGTTCGATCCTCTTCATCACCTCAAAGGGTCCTACGAACCTCGGTGAAAGCTTACCCTACTCTTGTATACATCTTTTCCCCAACCTAGGTGAGACCTTCAAGAAAACCCGGTTCCCAAACTCAAACTCAAGAGGTCGTCGGTGCTTGGTACCATAGGACTACTGTCAAGACTGAGCTGTCTGCATATGATTCATAATAAGCTATATCTGCTCTGTAGTCTCCTACACAAGACATGGTCCTAGAATAGCTGCCTCCCCTACTTCAATCCAACACAAAGGCGAGTGACAAGGCCTACCATATAAGGCTTCATAGGGAGCCATCTCAATGGTATCCTGGAAACTATTGTTATAACTGAACTCGACAAGAGGAATGAGTTTCTCCCATGAACCTCCAAAATCAAGAACACATGCACATAACATATTTTATAGTACCTTTATAGTCTGCTCAGTCTGTCCGTCAGTCTGCGGGTGATAGGCCGTGCTTAAAAGTACCTGTGTACCCAAGGTCTTCTCTAAACCCTACCAGAACTGAGATGTAAAATGAGTATCTCTTTCTGAGACAACAGAATGAGGTGCTCCATGAAGGCACACTATTTCATTGACATACAGTCTTCCCAAGTCATCAACCGTGAAGGTCTCCCGCACAGGTAAGAATGTGCGACCTTCGTCAGACGGTCGATGATAACCCATACTACATCATTGCCATAAGGTGACCTGGGTAAGCTGGTTACAAATTCCATAGAAAAATAATCCCATTTCCACTCTAGAATGGAAAACATCTGCAAAAGCCCTGCCGGACGCTGATGTTCCGCCTTCACCTACTGACAGGTGGAACAATGCGTGATAAAACCGGCTATCTCTTGCTTCATGTTAGGCCAACAGTATTGTCATCGCAAATCATGATACATTTTGGTGATTCATAGGTGAACTTACTATACTGAGGTGTGGAAATCCCTCGTCAACTCCTCTCTGATTTCTGCTGGGACCCATACACGCCCACAAGACAATAAATTATCACCTTCATCCACGGTCCAATCTGTAGAGGCATCATCAAAGACACCTTCTCGTAGAACATGGCCTTCCGGATCTGATAACTGTCTTTCCCTAATCCGTTCCAAAAGAGTAGATGTCACCACTGAGGCTGAGAGGATATTTTGACCCTAACCCTCCTAAACCACAACACACATCTCCAAAAATAAGGCCATCAGCTTCCAATCCTCATTAGATTCCCAAACCACTTGTGACTGAGTTTTACGACTCAGCGCATCGGCTACTGAATTTCCTTTCCCAGGAGTGTAGGCCAGTTCGAAATCAAAGGATTACAGGTACTCGACCCACCCGTGTTGCCTGAGACTTAGATCCCACTGAGGGAAGATATATTTGAGGCTTTTTTGGTCATTGAATACCAAAAAAATCTCTCCCAACAAATAGTGTCTCCAACAGCGTAAGGCATGTACAAATGTTGAGAGATCGAGGTCATGCGTCGGATAATTCCGTTCATGAGCCTTTAACTGATGAGAACCATATGAAAATACTTTCTCATCCTTCATTAATATAGCTCCAATACCAACACCTGACACATCACAATAGACCGTATAAGCTCTTCCTGGCTCCGGCAAGATTAGTATCGGTGCTGAAGTTAGTTTTCCCTTCAGTTATTGAAAAGATACTTCACAGGGTTCTGACCAATCGAATCTCACCCCGTTTTTGGTCAAAGCTGTAAGCGGTGATACTAGGCATGACAAGTCATGAATGAACCACCTATAATAGCCACCAGGACCTAAGAAACTCCTGATATCAAAGATGTTCTTGGGATGCTCCCATGAAATTACATCACTCACCTTCTCAGGGTCAACTGAAACTCCAGACTCATAAATAATGTAACCCAGGAAGTGAACCTTATTTATCCAAAAGTGGCATTTACTGAGCTTAGCATAAATATGATGCTCTCTTAGTGTATTCAGAATGATCTCAAGATGGGTTTCATGGTCGTGTCTCGACCGTGAATAGACTAAGATATCATCCACAAATACAACCACAAAAGAATCAAGGTAAGGATGAAAAAACCGATTCATAAGAGCCATAAACACTACAGGTGCATTATTAAGCCCAAACGGCATGACTAGGTACTCATAGAGATCATACCTGCTCCTGAACGCCGTGATAGGTATGTCTGAAGTTTTAACACGCACCTGGTGATAGCCTGACCTTAAATCTATCATTGAAAACACCTTCGATCCTCGGAGCTGATCGAAGAGGTCATCAATTCGAGGTAAAGGATACCGATTCTTAATAGTCAGCTGATTTAACTTATGATAATCCATGAAAAGAAGAAGTTTACCATCTTCCTTCATGGAAAAGAGAACCGGTGATTCCCAAGGAGAAGTACTGGGACGTATAAAGCCTTTTTCTTCCAGGTCCTCCAACAGACTCTTGAGCTCCAGAAGTTCCTTAGGTGCCATCCTATAAGGAGGAATGGTCACTGGTGCTGCTCCTGGTATAAGATCAATTGTAAATTACACCCCCCTCACTAGAGGTAGACCAGAGAAATCATAAATAGAGACATCACTAAAATGCTCCACCACCGGAGGATAAACAGAGGGTTGTAACCCTTAGTCATCGAGATAAAGACTAGAAACCTGTGCCGTGACACCACCTAAACTCTGGTGTTCTGGTCCTGATCGTGTCGCACTAAGATCCCATTCTCCCTTATGCATATGTGTGTCACCCTTTAGTGACGTAAATGACACCCTTCGACGATAGAAGTCAATCCGAGCTTTATAGGGAACTAACCAGTCCATCCCGATTATTACATCAAAACCTATCATATCCAGAACATACAGGTTACACACAAAAAGGTAACCACCCACCTTGAGGGGATAATTCTGACAATGAAGAATTACCTCTAAACGAACACCTAATGGGGTATATAACGTGATCATACCATGATATGACTCAACGTTGAGGCCCAAACATCCAATAATCACCTCCGATATAAAAGAGTGAGAAGCGCCTGTGTCAAAAAAAGCATATACTAATATAGAGGCAACTAGAATCATACCTCATACAGTAGATGGTCCGTCATACTACTCTTGTGGAGTAGGCTCGACTGCATACAACTAGCCGGTACCGCGGTCCTGAGTCACAACCTGACTACCCTGAGTAAACACAACCTACTGGTGTTGAGAGTCATACGCCTGATTACCTCTGCCTCGACTGCCACCATGCCCTGATCGACTGGCGGTATTCCAACCGCCTGACTGACATGATCCTGCCGATCCAGCACCAGATCATGGAGTAGGTACAGATCCTTGCTCACTAGGCCCTTGGGGAAAAGTCTTGCAGAAACAGTGGAGATGACCCAACCTACGACAACCTCTGCACTCCACTGGATTTCATGTACACTGCCTCCTCATATGTCATGGAACCCCACATTGGTGATAGATAGGAGTAACACCTGAAAAAAGGATCTTACCACCAATAACACCACGAGATTCCTCAAAACGCCGCTTCTTCTCAGAAGCAGGTCCACTAGAACCCTTAGGTGTCGAACTGCCCTGGTTCAAACTATCCGATTCTCTCAAATTCCTCTCTGTGATCAAAGCCTGATTGAAAATCTCTGAAACAGTCGTCAACCTGAACACATTAACCAGCGACCGGATGGCGTAACACAACCCATCCTCAAAACGCTTAGCGGCCATAAGATCATCAATAGCTAGTGTAGGAGTAAAACGTTGTAACTCAGTGAAACGTGATGAATATTTCATGACTGTCATGGTCCCTTGTTGCAGATTCATAAACTCCCTAGCTCTATCATCCCTCAAAGTCTGGGGAAAGAAATAATTGTAGAAGATGGTCTGGAAATCAGTCCAGATCATATCTCTCTACTATCCCGACTGGGTGATGACATCCCACCACCTCCTGGATGAACCACATAGCATATAAGCTGCGAGCTTGACCCTCCGCTCTAGAGGTGTCTCGAGGTGCTCGAAGATGGCCAGAATAGATTCCAACCAGGACTTCGCAGTAAGTGGTCCTCCATCTCCTGTAAATTTAGGAGGATGATGCGACTGAAACTCACGGGTCAACTCTACCATACTCGGAGCAGGCCACAATCCACCTTGAATACTCTGTATCATATGTAAGAATCTCTCATAGAACTGGGCATTGGTGCCCATCTCAAGAATAGAAAGAGGATACATGGGTAGCTTGACAGGAAGATCAAATGGTGGCTCAGGGCCCGCCACCTCAGGAACGTGATCATCACAGACTTCAGTGCACGCGACTCAAGGACATCTCAGAGACATAGCGCTACAATGCCAAACGAATGTCTCAAAAGAAGAAACCAACAAATTAAATGTTGAAATCTAGAAGCTAGTATGGGTACTAAGCCTTCCCACCCCTAATATCACCTATCCACACCCATATGCATTCTTAACAAAACCTACCACTGTTCCAATTTAAATTAATCTAGTGACATGGTATTTCCCAGCCCATAAGGGCCCATACTCCTCAATAACTGAAAGATGACACACACTTGGATGTCATTTATCATTTACTTGTGCTAATTAAGTATTTTAATTTCCTTTTAAGAATATGATTGGTTTAGTTGGAATGTCATTTTTCAATCCACAAGGGCCCATACACCTTATGAACCAAAGAGTGACACCCACTAAAACAACACCATTCATTAATTCACAACCTGTAAGATGGTTTAGCACAGTTGCACACATATTAACAAGGCATGGAAATAAACCACAAGCAATGCTCACTGAAAATTTAAACTTGGCATGAAAAGATTCATGGCCTAATCATACTGTGCCTATCATGATGCATGTTCTAATGCATAACCCTCATTTCACCAGGTCAAACCCTGAAATCCAAATTCCAACATTGCAAATCTCAATAACATCACAAAACATGTGAAACACCCAATTGTGAAATAGTATCAATAGTAAATAGAATAATCAATAACAACATAAAATAGGAAACTTGGTCCATAACCCGTACATGGGTTTGCGACACCCAAGCACGGCTCATGGCTAAGTACCTACGCATTCCCAGTCTATAAGTATATAGTCGCCAAATAGTAAAGTAATAAAGAAATAAACGCCTATGATACCACTTTTTGACCACCTACCTTAGAGCTGTAGGCGTAGGATCACTTGATATTGACCTCAGATTCGTAGTAGGTTGGAAGAGATCTGAGTTTCAGTCCAATGCCCTGAAAATAGTGAATATGAGCATGCATAAAAATAACAAGACAGAAGGCAAGATTCACCAAGGAAAGAGTGGTTATTGAGCTAAGACTTACCAAGGGTGATCCAACACCTTCGACGGATCGAATAACGGTCGCTGCATGAAGAATCCACAAGAGAAAGAGTGAGAGAGAGATTTTTGGCTCAAAGGAGGGCTCCTCCTCTGGTTCTATCCATGTAAAGGAGAAAAAGAAAAGTCTTAAGCCTTAAAAGACATTTAAGGGAAAAATTGTAAATTCACCCAGAATAGGGTCGCACAGTTTAGGTTCATGGTTTACCCAAACCGTATGCAAACTGTGCACACCTCACTTCCTACTAGGAAAAAGCCGCAGGGCCATGCGGCCTGGTCCGCATGGCCATGCGCCCCTGCAGGTTCCCATATCTACAACAACACGATTTATCCCAAACCGTGCACAGACTGTGCGCAGGTCGTGCACCACTGCCTGTAAGCCCATTTCTCAAACTCCCGAGCTCCGAACCAACCCCGGACACTTCTCAGACCTTCCTTAGGATGTTACACAAATTAAAAAATCTTAAAGGAAAGATTTGAAAGAAAAAATAATGATCCTTACCTTTGACAAAGATTTGGGTTGTTACATGTTATGTGTTTGTTAATTAATATTATTCATGATGGTATAACATGTCACTTCCTAGAATGAGGCATGAATCAAGGGGGAGCAATGTTAAATAGATAAGAACAGATTTTCAGAAAGAGAATCCTATGACCAAGACATCATCTAACTGTCAACATCGAAAAAAATTTAAATATTAGATGATGGTTTTGGAATATTTGTCAAGAAGGGGACAAATATTTGAAATGTGGAGGTAACTTATAGAGTGATATTCCTCACTATATAAGTGAAAAGAGGTTTTGGTTTTTTATGAAAGAAATATTCACCAGTGAATTGTGTGAGAACCTTAAACAAATATAGAAATATCCGATTTTTTCCTAGTCAAAAGGAAATAAAGTGGTGATAATTGAAGAAGTTAAGGTTTATAAGAGGTCATATACGAGTAATGATGTGAAAATTATAAAGTTTAAAGGTGTGAACAATTTGGGTATGATTCAAATCATTTGATGACAGTTCTACTTGCCCAAGAAATGTGCATGAAAAATATGTTTCAAGAACAATGTAAAATGTATGATATTGAAGAGGAAAAGAAATCCACATCCAAAGTTTCAAATAATAAATGAAGATTAATCAATGAGGTAGTAACATATCATGTTAAATATAAGATAAAGAATAAGTTTACATGGATAAGAATATCTCACTCTGAATGTTGTTTCTGAGAAACCAATAGGTCCATCCTTATTCCCTATTATTTTGTTTGTTTTGAACTATAAATGTAGAAAATTTAAGGATATGTTTTAGGTTGTAACTTTTTTAAAACATTAATATCTTTCACTTCATGGAGTCTATTATCATCCATGAAATGGAAGAAAATAGTGCATCCCCTAAGGGGGTAATCATGGTAAGGATGGTATTAAGGGGGAGTAATATTATATTCACTTGAAATGACTTGATGTGTTTGTTAGGATATGTTTAGAATATATCACTATTTTTTTTCAAATATCCCATAAAATGAAGAATTTGTATGGGATTGAGGATGTAATCATATTGAAGTATTATTTAGGGATAACTTTGATTCTTTGATAACATCACTATTGTTTTCTACTCTAGGTTAGCCCACATAGACATAGAGTTGAATAATTAAAATCACATTATCTTAAGAGAGAATATGGATCCATTATTCAAGAATCCATGAAGTAATAGTAAGAATATGATATGAAAAACCAATATATATCCTTTTTATTTAATTTTAAATAAGGGGGGTAAGTAAGATTCACATATTGACATGATAAATTCATGGTATTGACAACCAAATAAAAAGGGAGATATTGTTAGACCCAATGAATATTGAGTTTCATTTTTTTCAATAAGGAATGAAATTGGTGATAAATTAAGGATGTCAATATGTGTTACATTATAAATGAGATCATTATTGAAGTTGTTCTTAATTTTCCAAGACATGTGTAATAGAAGAGATGCATAATTCATACAAAAAATAATACCATTAAAATAAATACTAGCACGATGAGAAAAAGAATTGAAGTGGCCATGAAAAATGAAATTAGGGATGCATAAGGAATAATAGAGGATTAAGAGTTTTTCTTGTTAAATTATATATAGATCAAAATTACATTTCTATACTTTGAAATTTTTTTTAGTATTTTTATAGAGGCCTAAATTAAAAATTCTGCCAACCCAAGGGGATTCCAAGGCCCACTCGAACTTGGACTCATGTGGGACCCAAGGGTTAACCAAGCCTAAGGGAACCATCCCAGTCAAGAACCATGGACTATGGGTTTTGTATAATCCCATGAAAGTTTTGTGTATAAGGCCCACATGAGAGAATGGGTGCAAGGAGTGAACCTACAGTGCAGATCGCCATGCAAGTGAGTGCGATGTTGAGGAATGGGGGAAGTGAAACTAGTAATGATCCAAGGTAGAAAACTCATGGAGTTTTTGGCATAGGTTATCTAACAATGTGGGGTGGAGGTTCTAGTGAAAAATTATGACGAAAACTGAGGGCCACGACACTGTTATTCTGTCATTTTAAATGATTGACATTTCGGGATCCACACGATCTTTTGGATCTCAGTCGTTCGATCACTTAGGGAAATCATCTCATACCTTTAGTCACCTGAGGAAATTTATTTCTATGAAGATTAAGATGAATATCTGATTATTGAGAAATCAAATATCCTTTTTTTATGTTTTCAATGGGATGAGATATCTGGGATCAAGCTGATATCTTGCATTCAATCGAACATCATGCATGCATGCAAATAATTCGAGGAAAGAGAATTGGATAAATAAAAACCATATCTCCATTGTAAATTCAAGTAATGGAAGAGTTCATGATTTTATAATAAAAATATCATGTGATCCTCATCACATGAACTATAGGATTTCAAATAATGGAGTAACATGGAGACACCATAAAAATCGATGTAACTATTTTGAATAAACACTGAATGAATCAAGTGTTTTAATGAGATTCATGACATGAAATTATTATTATATCACAAATTTAGTATAAAAATGGAAGAATAGGTGGTTAAAGTCTCTATGATCATTGTATATAAAAGGTGAGATCTTGAGGTTGAGAATATATTGTCGATCATTTGAGAAGTTCTCTCATTTTATGAAGAAAATAGAGCCCCCGCAAAGCTAGTGCTTACATGAAGAGAAGCCCTTCCTCACAGATTCTACTCACACAAAGGAGAATTATTTCTGTGTGCCTTTAACATGTATTTAACACTCTTGATGAAGCTTCATGGATAAATTATTACATGAATCATTATGAGGTTTGTGATATCCTTACCTGTTATCCTCCTACTTTATATGAATAGAGTGAGACTCCATGAGGCAGTTTCAACTACTGTGTTTCACGAATAATATTAGGCATGTAGAGGAACAATGAAACATCATATATACTATTTCATGAAGGAGTAGCATACATGAGGAATAATTCATACAACCATTCTGTTTCACACAAATCATAGTTCATGTTCACACGCATGGCTCATATACATTGAATGAAGAATGAAAAGTGTGTGCACATACTAAGTTTGTGTGAAGAAATAAAGTGAATTCATGAACTTTCATGTATATATAAATATACATTAATTAGATTAAATTCATGAAACAAGATTTTTATTTGTCATGAAATCTATGCAAGAAGTGTACATGAATTCAGAATTAAAGAATAAGTGATTTGAGGTTATGAAAGTTATTTCCTGCATAAAATAACAAAGAAAAAAAATATGTGCACCACTTATGCACATCTAAGTGAGGATGGGACTTCTGTCAAAAGGAATATTTATAGCATGATCATTTGTTGAACTAAGGAAACTAATTATCTACAGGTGATTAGAATAATTTGAGAAAGATCTGCAACATAGAAAAGGTACCAAAATTATTTGTGAGAAATTTTGATTCAACAATCTTGTGAAGGTGAGTCATAAAAAGATCATCATATGGTGGATAAATGTAGAAGAGAATAATGAGCTTGTATATAAGGGGTATAACTAGTTGAAGAAGAGGCTTGATACTAGGGTGTAAAACTAGTCTGGTATAGATGGGGGGTATAATCGACTGGTGAAGGTGTAATGGATCTAGGGGGTATAACCAGCTTATAATTTGGGCTATAACCAATTATTGATTTTAATAACCTTTTGGAATAGTGGATAATCCATGTTGGGGTGGGAAAACTAACACAAAAAGGAGTTGGAATTTATACCAAACATTGTAAATCAATATGTTTTTTACCTTTGATTTATAACATTATTCAAGTTAAGTATGAGAGACACAAAAATATTAGATTGAAGATTTAACCAGCCACAAATGTTAAATTGGAAGAGAACAATTTGTTAAAAAAAAGGGATTTCTGATTCACTACCTCCCCCTCTTAGTGAACTTAGACGGATATGGTCTCTAGATTTTAATTTATAATTTTTTTATTTATTTACAATCACTTAGAATTGGAATAAAATTGTGTAGAATGATTTAGGAACAAGGTAGGCTTGAAAATGGAGGAGAGTACAACAGTAAATAATTTAGGGAATTTTGTGCTAATAATGGAATTCAATGTGATAATACTTCACTAGGTACACCATAATTAAATGGTTTGGTGGAAAGGATGAATTGTATGTTGAATGATCATTCTAGGAGTATGTGGTTCCACTTGGGGTTATCCAAGACCATCTAGAAAAAAGAAGTAAATATAGAAGTATATCTCATCAATAGAAGTCCATATGTTCCAATGGGAGAATGTCTACTTGAGGAACTGTATTCAGGAATGTATGTGTAAGACTCTTTCATTTATGTTTCTTTTGTTGTTTGTAATTTATATATATAAATGATGATTCAAGGTACAATCTTGATTCTAATTCCAAACCATGTTTCTTTATTGGCAATGTTGCTAAGGAGTTTGGATATAGGTTTTAGGTTGATAAGAAGAATATGGAAATTAGAAGCTATAACATGATATTTAATTAAGTCTTCTTATATAATAATCATTATGTTGTTGAATATGATGGTGGGAATATAGAATTAGAATGCTTAGAGAAATTAGAGTTTCAAGGTGTACTAGAGCATGCGACACCAAAAACAGTGGAGCCTACTCCTCAAGTAGAGTTGAGGAGATAAACAGGGGTAAGAAGGTATGTGAAAAGGCATTCATCATACATACACTATTTTTTATTGACTAGTAGTATAGATTCATAATAATTAGAATTATAAATGCAGTTAAAGAAGGTGATAAATTTCATGTTGGCTATGAAGGAGGATATTTTTTCATTGTATGGTAACAATGTTTGGGAGATGAAAACCTTTTCAAAAAGAAATAAAGTATTATATACAAAATGGGTATATTGGGTCAAATAAGAATATGATGTAAAGAAGAGGTATAAGGAAAGGAAATAGGTGAAAGTACTTCAATAGAAGGAAGGTGTTGACTTCATCGAAATTTTATCACCTGTAGTGAAGCTTAGCACAATTTAGATGGTTATTAATTTTGCTGTATTATAGGATTTATATATTGAGTAGATTGATGGAAATAGTAATTTACTTTATGGATATATAGAGGAGGATATTTATATTCAATAGCTAGAGGGATATTTTTGGCACCAGATACACCCCCTTGAGAGGAGGGGGTGAATCGGTGTGATAGATACGTTTAAAATTTTATCTATAGTACGATTAATCTTTTTTTATGATCTTGTTACCATGTTTGAAGGAAAAAATTCAACCTCTCATACTCTATTAAATCCTTAACAAAACAATCACACATATATAGGAAATGAAAACATCAACAGGACATGAGGATTTTTTACTTGGTTTACCATAAATGGAATGTCCAAGGAGCATACGCTATAGTTGTGTCAATCATACTAGAATCAAGTGAGCTTAAAAATATTTTCTGATTACAAGTGATTCTGATGTGATCAATCCATGCCAGGAATACATCCTTTACAAGGGTTAGGGTTTGGTAACTCCTTCCCTACGAGGCACTGCTTCTTCTTCACTCCCACACACTACTTTAGTGAAGGTAATTACACATTTTATAGATTTTTCAGACTCTTCAAAAGGTTGGAAACATAATAATTTTTATCTAATTATAATTACACTATAATTTCATCATATTCTTGATTTGATTCTCCTTGAATACACTGTTTAATTGAAAAAATGTCCAATACCTACTAATTTTGTAACTTCTACTTCCTCCAAACTCTTTAGTTTTTTGAAAGTCCTAATTTCATGAAACTACTTATTTCCCAAAACTATGCTCTTATAAGCCATACTAGATGAAAATTTCTCAAGAATATTATTTCATACAAGATAAACCTTCATGACAAACAATTTTTCAACAAAAAATAGTGTGTTTGAGGAACTTATGGATTCACATGAGATTTCTCAATGAATATGTTGGTTCACATAACTCTCCATGTAAGTTATGATGTTAGTTAATTGAGAGTTTTCCTCTCTCAATAATATCCCTCATCCAAGTATCTATATTCCTCTTATTATTTATCTATCTGGGGTAAGATATCTATAGGAAAATACCAACCCTTTGCATAGGTTGGAATCTCTTACTTCACGTAATATCAGATCACAAAACATTCTCCATCATTATTCATTCATGAAATTGTGCCTCACAGAAATATACCATACATACAAAATGTTTTTTTTATTTCACAACGTGTACCTATACATAAAACTATCCATTCTGTGAGACTTTAAACATTGTCAAAAATTCATTTTCCTTATTTGAGAAACTATCTTTCATGAAATGATATAAATTTCATGAAGCTTTACTACACTCGAAAAACACATCACCTCTAAGTCAATAATGTAAACATATTCACGAAACTCAATATTTCAAGATTATTTATTCTTTTACAATATTTAATCCATCTTCTTAATGAAATATTATATCAGGAAACTGCTACACTTTTGTGAAAATATCCATATTTTATGAAACTCATGCCTTTTATTTGAAATAATTTTCTATCTTCCAGACCATGGATATAAAAAAATTGATCTCCTCACATAATTTTTGAACAATGTTTTTTGCAAAAAACAAAGACACAACAGAAATTTTAGATATGTGCTTCTATTCTTGGATTGGATATTATTTATCAACAAATCTATATGGGGCCAACTCCTTGAAATGAGTTTCAAGTCTATGTATTCCAAAAAATATAATTTAAACTTAAATCTGGGTGAGAATAATTCCACACTAGAATAGGCTATATCTACATGTATTTAATATAAAATTTATATCTTCCTATTTTAGCATAACTCATGATCATAAAATCTAGTTTTTTCAATTGATATCTTCAAGAAATTTCACTTCACACCATTCTCCTAGACTAGGAATTATATGTTTGTCTTCAATATTTTTCTTATGATAGCAATTATTATAACCATTCTTATATTGTAATCATAATATGTGACATTTTTATTGATAAAAAATGCAACACCAAACATATTATTTGTTTAAATATTCCCCCTTATTATTTTATTATCAATAATATCATTAATACATCATCTTCTGGATACAATAAGAATTTCATGGATATTGATGTATGATTCCTCATTTTTATCCTGATGACTTTTCTCTTCACCTTTGACTTCAAAACATAAAAGGTTGTATGAATTTTTTTTATTGTTCCAGTTATTTTCTCCTTAAGATCATCAGATCTTCCTTTTATTTCATCTCCCCATTTGACATCCTTACTAATAGGTATATATTAAACCCAATTTTTTAAAATCTCCCCCTATCAATGTAAAATTCATAGGGGATTTCTTCATCAAAAACAATAATCCTCCTTAACCATGAATTTTAATTCAATAGATTTCTAATGTGCTTTAGAAACCTATAGGGTATCACATTTCTCTTCTAACTATGGGAAAATAGGTATAGAGAGATTTTAATCCCCCTTTGAGCTCCAACTTTCAATTTTGACACCATCTATCAATTTATTCTTGAATAATTTTATTTTATTACCACATTTAATGCTCAAATTCATTTTTTTTCATAGATACTCACTTTTTATATATTTTTAGCAAGTGAAATTACCACTTGAAATTTAATCATTGAAAAATAAGATATGCCTACTGAGTAAAAAATCATTTTGGGAAACAAAATATTAATACAGCAAAAACTATTTTTGTCTAGAACACACAATTAATTATTTAGAGCATAAAAGCTTAAATTTATTCCTTTTGATGAACATCTTGTGATCTCAATGACACTAACACAAAAAAGTTAGCGGATAAGTAATTGGGCACAAATGTGTGAGACATATCACATGTTAAACCAACTAAAATGACTTTTTAATGATAACCTGATGGTACCACCTAGTATGCATGATCTTCAATTCATCACATGACTCCTTTTTCTGATAAGGATAAATAGACTAGAGTTCTTGTCACTAGATATCTGTAAATATATGCATATTTTGAGTAACTACACATATTTATACTAATCACAGATCTATTTTTAAATGTTTAATTTCTCATTAGAATGGGGATACCACTGATTGGGAATGCTATAGGGCTTTTAGTAGCTTCTCGGTATCCTGAAAATAGTCAGCTGATACCACATTCTATGAAAAAATTTGATAAATATGAAATATATTAATGTTGTTTCATCTACACAAATATATATTTTCTTGCTAGTAAAATACTCCCTGAACTAAGGCATGATACCAATGGATGAATATTCAATGTAACTTGGAACCATTAGACCATTAAAATATAGGTTTTATAGTTCTTTAGTATTCTATTATAATTTTCATCACATGATATTCATTTTCTACAGAACAAAACTTCCAGATACAAATTTATAAAATATAGTGGCTTGTTAAGACTACTTTTTGAATTTGATACCATATAAAAATTTTAAGTATTCTGATTCTTATTATCACATGTATCTCTATTTATCTTATGAATCTTTACCTTCTAGTACATACACATCCCACTAATCATAAATCTACCTTAATCCTATAACACATAAATAATGTTTTAGAAACATTTAAATTCATGGTGAGAGTGGTACCTCAAGAATCCTCAAAAAGATGATTATGGTTGATCCCGATGGACCAACCCTTTCATCTTTTCATGAAAAATATTGCACTCTTATATTTTCTCCAACTTCCTATCTAACTCAAATTGTTCTGGCTATATATTTTGACATTCCTTACCCACATGATCTGTATTATTTCAATATGTAGGTATTTATAGCTTGACCATTTTTATTGTTCAAACCTACTCATATATATTTCTTTCCTTGACACACTACTCATTCACTATTTTACATGATTCTTCATGAGAGAAAAAATATTACCACCAGTATTCTTCTTTTACTTCTTCCTCTATTAGAGAGCTATTCTACTAGCCATTATTTCTCATCTTGATATATTTCTTTAAATTTTATCACGGACAAATTTTTATTGTTTCTCGTTAATATATATGTAACACACCTATGAGTTTTTCATTTTAGGTGAGTATTTCTTTAGGTTCACAACCTTCTTACTCACAACTGGAGAAGTTCCCCCCTTCGTTTTCTATATTTTTTCCTTTTCTCTATAAGAGGGATAATGTGAGTTCATCATGATTGGTGATTAGTGCATATTGTGTTGAGATCCATGTTTTTCATCTAGAACAATGAACCTATTTTCCATATTAATTTACAAGTATTTTACTAGAATAAGATCTTTCCTTATAATCCATCAGAGTAGAGGACCTCTTTATGGTATCTTTTACCTTCCACATATTCCCCAAGCTTCATATCATTACCATATTAATAATGTGATCACAAATAAAACATATTCCATTAAATAAATTACTAGTACTATCATGTCTGTTTTTAGATGTTGATGTAGAAACTATCCTTCCATCATTGAGCCTTTCTACTTTTTGATACACACTCATAGTGTGCCCCATTATTCCATAGTAGTAGTTTCACTTGGATACATTTTTTTGAGATAAATTTCATTCAAAATTCGTAGATAGTTTCCTATTATTTTTATATTTCTAATTTTTGTTCTTGTATTCTCCAATCATAGATACTTATTTGGAGGGAAAATCCAACTTATCCTTTCCCTTAAATAGATGGATATTTTCCTCAAGGTCTATAATATTATGATAATTATACTTAATATAAGATTTTGTTTCCATTAATATAGAATTATCTTAATTTCCAGATTTCCTCCTATAATTAAAAATTTTATTGAGAGGGATGCCGCTTTACTTAAACTCCTTTTTCATGAATATTTTCTGTTTGATCTCTATTGACATTTTTTCATGTATAGCACTTTGTTCTTCCATCTTAGCATCCATCTCCTATATTTCAAAATTTTTGGGCACCTATTATATTTCAATCCTCTTATTTTATATGAAAAAATATTTTATGATTACATAGTACACTTCTTATGTGATCTCCCACTGACCCACTTTCAATTATAAAGATTAGATATATTACTTAACCTAGGACAAACTCACTCTGAACTAAAAACCATAAATCCTAGAATCTTTTTCCTTGTAATATTTAACATAATACATGAGTGGTTAGTCTTTACAACTAAAACCCCAAGGATTTTATTTTTGAACACATCATCTTCAGATGGATCCGTAATGTTATTACTCTCAAAAATTTCATCCTATAGTATCTTAATTATTTTATTTATTTCTTCAACATAATCCTTAAAATTTTATATCTAATTAGTTTTTTCATTTGTATTAATCTATAGATTCACTAATTATTTAAATTTTGTCAAATTAATATATTTATTAAATAATTATTTCTCTAGTCATTCAATCTTTTATTCAAGAACATATACATATTCAATTGATTCTTTTAACAAACCACCAATTTTCTAATTTCCCACTCTTTGAATATAAAATTATTTAAGAGAACCTTAAATATTCACTTGAAGGTCAAAAAAACCTTGAGTTCATTATTCTCTAGGGAGAAATTTAAATTTCTCGATTTATAAGAAACATCCACAATGTGGTAAGATTTATATGAAACTATAGTGTTAGAATCATTTAACTTGAATTTAGTACATGCTGTCATGGAGATCATCATAATGTTCTTTTTTCCTCTTCATTACTTTTGTTATGAGAATATCTTCACTAACCATGTTCAATGGATTTTCATAATTACTAGTTTTGACACCTTATATTTAGGTTGATATCAAATCCTGTCTCTATAGTGTTTTCATAAAAATATTCTAGAGTCTTCCAAACATCATAGTAAGTAGAAAAATGTGTAGTTTTCTTATAAACATAATCAGAAATAGTACATATTTAGAATATTTCCATTAAAGAATTATCCACTTGTTCAATGTGATTTCTTAAGTCAGCATCTCTTTTGATATACTCTAGAGCCTCTTTATTGTAATATTGAAAGAAAATTAACATTTCTTTCTGCAAGCCATAAAATCCAATTACCTCAAAAAGGAGGATTCATTATAGAATAACTATGCACAAATCCAAATACTACTTATGAGTCTGAACACTGAGTCTAAACATTTACTATTTTATTCCACTTATTGGTACTAACTACACTCTTAGACGGGGGTGAAGTAGGGTGGGGTGAATCAAGGTTGTGGATAAATTTAAAATTTTCTATATAGTCTAGTTAACCTTCTTTTAGGATCTTGTTACCATGTTGTAATGAACACATTCAACCTCTCAAACTCAAGGAAATCTATAATAAAACAATAGAAATATGTAGAAAATTAAAACAACCATGAGAAATATGGATTTTTTTACATGGTACACTACAAAGGGCTAATCCATGGAGAAAATAAAGATGGTTTATCAGTCATACCATAATCCATTGAGATTAATTAATTTGGTGAATTAAAAAGGATTCATCTATTGTTACTATTTTCTAGGTGAACATAATTTACAAGGTTTAGGGTATGGTCACTCCTCAAACAAGTAACATTTCATCCTCTTAACTCCCACAAACTACTTTGGTGAAGGTAATTCCATAGTTTGAATACTTATATGTATCTTAAAATGATTTTAAACATGAGAATTTTATAGGATTAGCACAAAAATCTTTTTGAATCATATTTCTAATTTGATACTCTTTGAATGCACTTTTCACATTAAATAGATGTTCAGTACCTAGAGTTTACATAAATACCGCTTTCATGAAACTCTTCACATTCATGAAACACTTTTTTTTGAAATCATATTTTTTCAAGAAATTGTGCTCTTGTAAGTTCTAACTCATAATACTTTATCAATACTATTATTTCATGCTACATAAACAATCATTACAAAAAATGTTTCATGCAAATAGTGAGTTTATAGAAATCATTTATTCAAAAAATATTTATCATGTAACTCAATGGTTCATGTAACTCTTCATGTAACTTCAATCCATAGTGAATTCATAGTGTTTTTATATCAAGAATATCTCTCAATAAAGCATATATCTTCCTACTCTACGTTCACCATAAGGGGTCAATTTTTTATAAGAAAACAAAAGACTTTTTTATAATTTTAAATCTATTCTTTTTCATAAAATCAAATAATAAACATTTTTCGTAATTTCACATTCATGAAACTTTTCCTTACATAAGTGTACTGCTCCTACAAAAAGTGTCACCTTTTATTTTTCAATGTATACATGTTCACAAAACTTTATCTTTTTTGATTCTTCATAATTTTTCAATATTTCACATTCCTTATATAGTAAACCATATTTCATGAAGCACCCTACCATTCGTGATACTATAAAATTCCAATAAAACATGTGGCCTCTAATTTACCAACATCAACCCGTTCAAAAAACATAATAATTCAGGAGTATTCAGACTTTTATAATATTTATTCTACCTTCCTAACATAACATTTTTCATGAAAATATTATAATTTTATGTAAACATCCATATTTCATAAAAATCATTCATTTTATATGAAATAATTCTATATTTTTAAGGCGATGACTTTTGTGAAACCTTGATCTCCCTCCAGAATTTTGTACCTAAAATTTTGACAAACACTGGGAAACAACACCACTTTAAGATCTATGCTTCTCTACTTGAATGTGATGTTATTTATCTACAAATATAGATGATACGAACTCCTAAAGATGAGATTTATATCTATGTCTTACAAAAAACACAAAAATCTAAGAATCTTTATCTGGGTAAGAAAACTATGTTGGTACCGAGCGTAGCAGACGTGTGTAGTGGTGGGAAATATATTAAAATTTATTTTAATAATCATCGCCCAGAACCATGAATGAGGATATTTCATGTT
Source organism: Viscum album (assembly GCA_963277665.1). Lineage (NCBI taxonomy): Eukaryota > Viridiplantae > Streptophyta > Magnoliopsida > Santalales > Viscaceae > Viscum > Viscum album. The sequence continues at coordinate 1,785,382,833 of OY728157.1, forward strand.
AAATTTATAATTAATTTATTTAAAATTTTAATAAATAAATACTTTACCTTAGGAAATTTCTTCATTGATGAATTTTGATATTCTGAAAAGACCTTTTCAGATTTTATTCATTGCGCTGTGAGGATACAATGATAGAATCCCTCTAGCAGTGATCCACATGTGATCTAATAATCTCTAAGGAACACCACTCGATCACCAAGTGTTTTCAAGACAAATAAAATGTCTTTCATGATTCAATATTTATCACTCTTTCCTTGGTCTTGAAGAAATCTATCTTCTGTTTCTTATTCTTGAGAAGGAGATAGAAGGTGGAGTTGAGAGAGTGTTCATTGTGCATAACAATTATCTATTCTCAATTTTGGATGAAATACAAAATAAACATAATTGTCTATTTATAGATATTGGGTTTATGGTAAAATATTATTTAATTACATTCATAACATTAAATAATATATAAAATCATTAATAAACTCGATTCCACATAATAACAATAATATTATTTTTGTGCGATAACTTGCACAAATTGATAAATAGTATTTACATGATTGTACATAGTAATTTTATCATCGGATGTGGTCTTGGTCAATTAAAACACCTAAGTATTTAATGAATACATGAATAAATATTTTTATTCATAAATAAATATTTTATTCACATACGAGAAAAAAATATATATTAAATATTCAATAAAATAAACAATTATATTTTCATTCACATACCTATGAATAAATTTTTATTTAATTTATGTGAGCAATATAGATTTAATAAAATTTTTATGTAGTCTTAATAATAATATTTATTCAATTTATTAAATTAAAATATAATTTAATCTACATCAACGAAAACACATAGTTTGTAATGCTCTAGGATTTTTTCTCGTTTATATTAGGCGGTCTTTCCTAAAGTCCAATATTACTTTCTAGAAATGGGTCAAGGAAACCAAGTGAAATAACATAATTTTGAAAATAAAACAACCATATATGAATTCTCACTATGTAATATTATCCCTTTTTCAAAATATCTGATCAACCAGGTTGCATGAAAATGTCATGAACATATTTCCTCAATACATCTTTCTTCAAATATTTGAAATAAACATGTTGTTACAAAATAAAACTGGAATATAGGAGATTGTTAGATTCTAATAAATGGGCTAAGATATTAACTCTCATAAATATGGAAGGGAAAATCCTTCCTTAACTTATCCATTAATGACATTTCAATCATGATGCACCTAACATACTATACTTCTCACCAACATATGGTGTGACAATTTTTTTCAGTAAATCTAAGTGTATGAGTCATGACATGTATTAATGATAATATTAAAATATAAGGACCATTACACATGCTCATAGATAGGAATATTAAATTTCATGAAAAAATATGGAATCCCCATTGGAGGGTCTGTTCTCATAATCTCGCATCTTGGAGATTACCAAGTGAGAACATCATGAGAAGAAGCCTCATCTGTTGATGAGTAATCACACCTAACATTCTAAATACTATTTTTCCCATCATAGTATGGTATCTAACCAAAAAACAATATTAATAATATTTTCAAATCACTTAAAAGTTCTCTTCATAACAAGGAAATTTTATAACCATATCAACTTGACGAAAACTCTTAGAAATTATTACATTAAAACCATGTAGAATAGTGAAAAATATGTAATAAGATGTTTAATTAATATTCAACAAATTTAATATAAGTGTAATAAAAGTACAATTATTTAGCCCTAGGATTCCAAATCTAAAAAACTCCCACTTATAATAGAGACAACTAACTATAACTTTCAGTATGCTAGACCTCACATGATAATCATGTTTCTACCGAGTCAAGGATTTTGTCAAGGGTCCCACCATGTTTCTTCCATGGAAATAATGCTCACTGCATCCTCATCTCACTGATAAAAAACCCTCAATAGATGATACTTCCAAATTATGGGCTTTATCCATTGATGTAACCATAGATCTTTTATGAGAGCCTGCTCTGTAGTATTATCACAATAGAGTGTGATTGGTTTTTTATTGATAGGTACAACATCAAGAACATGGAATAAATTGTGAATCCATACATTTCCTTAGTTTCCTTATGATCCACAATATACTTGGAATCCAATTTATAATCTACAACCAAAACATACTTTAAGACCTTACATCTCACAACACCTCCATTCAAAGTAAAAATATATCCCATTTTTGACTTTATGGAATCTTGATTTGTTTGGAAACTAGAATCTATATATCCTCTCATGTCTTGTTCCTTATCTCCTCTATATATAAATAACATATCCTTAGTACAACTTATATAATTAAGGATATTCATTACTTCCATTGAATGGCGGTCCCCTAGATCAAGTTTTTATCTTCCAACCACACTCAATGTGAAAGAAAAATATACACTTGTACATAACATAACACACATGATTGAAACAATCATTGTTTCATATGGAATCCTTGTCATTCTGTTTCATTCATCTTGTGTTTGAGGAAAAATTTTCTTGGTAAGATATATTCCATGTGATGCTGACAACAATCCCCTCTTGTATTATTCCATATTGAATTTATTAAGTATCTTGTAAATGTATATATTTTGACTTAGGGCGACCATACCCTTGGATCTATCATGATGGATCTTATTATAAGGAATATATAAAGCCTCACCCAAGCCGTTTATAGATAATATTTTTTTATCCATGCCTTATCAGACTTTAATACTAGTATTTTGTTTTCTATGAGTAATATTTCATCAATATATACTATTAAGAAAATGACCGCACTTATAATAAACCTTTTATAGACACACAACACACATTTTTCTTTGTAAGAACAACATCTATTATAGCCTCATCCAAAATGATGTTTTATGTAATGGATTCATTCTTTAATCCATAAATGAATCTTTTCAAATTTCTTACCTTGTTGGCATCCTTTGGAGTCACAAACCCTTCATGTTGTGTCATATAGACATCATCCTAAGGGTACCTATTATGGAAGGTCGTTTTGAAATCCACTTTCCAAATCTTATAATAATGGATTACTATAATGCCCAGTATAATTATAATTGATTTTAGAATTAAAAACAGTGAAATTTTTTTATAGTAGTAAATACCTTGATGTTGTTTAAACATTTTTGCAACTGGTTGTGCCTTATAAGTACTGAATTTCCCTTCAATGTAATGTTTTTTCAAGAATACCCATTTTAAATCAATAGTATTCATATCTACTAGAGGGTCTAAAAAATCTAGACTTGTTTTGGTACATGGAATCCATTTAAAATTCATGGCTTCTTGACACTTGGAAATATATGTGCCACTTACTACTTCCTTATAGGTTATAGGGTCATTATTATCAACTAATAATGATTCACCATCCTCGATGACTAGAAAAAAATAACGTTCAAGTTCTCTAAAATCTCTTATAATCCTATGCAGTACATGTGTATTTGGAATAGTATCTTCTTCCATGGATATTTTTGGAATATGTTCATGTACCAACTCTTATGTGCCTAGATCCTCAACTTCATCAAAGTCTATCTCTCTCCCACTATAACTTTTAGATATGTTCTCCCTCTCAAGAAATATGACATGTCATGCCACTATAAAATTTTTATGAGGGTTATTATAGGTAACATCCCCTTATTTCCATGGGGTATCTTATAAAGGTACACTTTGTGCCTTGTGGCAATGTTTGTTACCCGAAGTGGCCTTAACAAATTCTTCACTACCCCACATAAGTAAATTTGATAACATAGTTTTATTTCCACTCAAAAAGTTTTATGGAATAACATCTATTGATTTAGTTAGTACTTGCTTTAGTATTCCTTTTTTTTGTAACGTGTATCCCCAAAAGGCTAAAGGAAGACTCACATGACTCATTATTGATCCCACAATGTACATCAAAGTGTGATTACTCATTTTTATTGCACCAATACACTGAGGTGTTTAAGGAGGAGTGAGAAGGGATAGGATCCCAGACTACCAAAAGTAATCAATGAAATCTTGATTATGATGTTCCCCACCATGTTCTGATTATAGTTTCTTAATTTTCCTACCAAGATGTTTCTCAACATCATTCTTGTATTCCTTAAATTAATCAAAATAATTCTTCTTGTCACTCATTAAGTAGTCATATCCATATCTAATAAAATAATTAGCAAAATTTATGATATATGAGTACCCTCTCCTTACTTCAATAGAAAATTCTCCACACACATTGTTATGATAAAATTCAAGGATCTCATTATCCCTTTCACATTTACCACTTAACAGGGATTTTCTCATTTTTCCTTGTAAATATGCGTGACATAAAACAAGTGGTTTTAGTTTAAAAGAATCTAAATATACATCTTGATTTAATTTAGTCTATCAAATTTCATTTACATAACCCTGCGAGTGATGCCAAAGTGGGGTGTGGTTTGAGTCATGTGAAGTAACTTTTTTATCGATTATCGTTACATGGTTTATATAATCTAACAAATAATGACCATCATTTAAATGTGCCTTTCCATAAAAAATTATATCTTTATAAAATAAGAATGATTTATTCCTAAATTTGAAAATAAATCCATCTTTATTATTTCTGGATATGGAAATATTGTTTTTAGTAACATATGGAACATAATAACAACCTTTTAAAACAAATATCATTTCGATTGGCAACATGATGTTGTAGTCCCCGATAGATACAATAGAAAGTTTAGCTTCATTTAATGCTGATAGATCTACCTACCCTTGGTCAATATATTTGAATCAACTTAGTTCTTGTATTTGAATACATATGTAGGCACCATAAGTTGTATCTAATACCCAATTTCTATAAATAGATAAATTTCACTCGATAATAAACCGAATTGATTCTTCCACTTATTTACTTTTATAGGTGCAATTTTTCTTCTAGTGGACCTTCTTTCCAAAAGAGAAATAGAAAACATCTTGTTCCCTAATTTCCACCTTGATCTTCTTCTTCATGGAAGGGTGTGAAGAATATTTGGTTTTAAATATCTTTAGTTTCCCTTTCTGTTTGTTCACTATAAGGACATAATGGTTTTCACGCTTAATATCCTTATCTACTTGGTGAATAAGAGTAAGAACATCTGGTAGAGACTTATTATTATTTTCATATTAAAATTAACAATAAGGATGGAGAATATATGAGGGAGTGTTTCTATAATGAGATTAGTGCCCAGTTCTTTGGGGAGTTTAAACCCTAGAACCTCTAAGTGCTCAATTTATCCAATGATCTTGACTACATGAGGCCCAGCTGGGGAACCCTCTCCAATATTATTCTAAAAGAGAACCTTTACAGTTTCAAACTGATCCTATCTATATCTATCCTAGTAAAGACCATGGAGGTTATCAAGCATTCCATATGCATCCATATTCTCATGATACTTCATGAGTTACTAGATATAGATGAAAGAATCGAAAATTTAATTTCGACCATGTCATTAATATGTTTCTCATAGACTGGTAACAATTCATAACTAACTTCCTTAGTAGGTTGATCATGAAATGAGGATTTTAGCATGTAAAATTTCATTTCACGATGTAACACAACCTGAAGGCATTCATACCATTGATAGAAGTTACTACTAGTTAGGATATTGTCTTTATCCAATATTGATCATAGGGATAATTTGGATGGTGATATTTCCATTAAATTCTACAATTAAAAGGTTTGATTATTAGTACTCTTTTTGATTACATATTTAGTGAGATATAATACATTAATTTATTTAATTAATTATCCCACTATTTTATCAAGTTATTATAACCCTCACCATTAAAATTTGAATTTCATGTTTTTTTGACATTCGAATGGAAAGTATATCCTTATTCCCCTTCACATAACCCTAATGAGGTTTGGTCAAGAAACTTGAAGTTAATTAGGTAGGCAGGTTTTTTCCAACTGTGGGCTTGTGCGTCCTTGATCTAGTGAGTGCACTCCCCTATCCTGAAATGCTGACTTGGATTTCTTCAACATTTTCCTCTAAATTACACCAATTATAGAAAGGGAAACTCCTCTTGATGTAAAATGGTAAATTCAACCCAAAACATTCATAATAACTCCACTTATAAAATTAAATGTTCTAAAAAGGGTTGGTCAAACACTTAGTCCTATTGAGTTTAATTACAAATCATATAATGGAAGGTTATGTCTGAATTAGTACTTAATTAATGGATTTTTTTGAATTTTTTAGGCATCAATTTTATCTTGTTTTATTCTTTACATGACATGAAAATATTAACTGGATTTTTCATGATTAATTAACCATTTTGGATAAAACATTTATGCATAATTAATTTATTTAATTTCTATCTTGGATAATTAATTCTTTTATTTATGTGATTTCAACCTTTCATCCATAAAATAATTAATTTCATAGATAGAAACAAATTATTAATTAAATTAAACACTCATGAGATTTATCTAATGTATTATTTAATTATCAGATATTAAATCACACTTTGACCTTGGGGAAATAACTCATTTTTCTAGTTTTGGCAGGAGTTATAGCATTCCACCTATCCACTTATGTGTCACCTGTGTTAGAATCATACAATTTTCACATTGAACCACATCCACACAACTTGTGATACTTCATTAGTTACATATATTTATGACTCACACATAGGTGAGGGGAATCAAAGTATTGATTAAAATGGTATTACATAAATATCCTTGGACACATAGGTCCTATATAATAATGGAGGTTGGAATAACTGATAGGAAATTATTTAATTATATAATAAATACTTGAAAAACCACAAAATAAATTAAATTAAAAAATCCAACATATACATAGGTCTTTTTCAAGCTCATGAACTGTCACGTTTGCAAAAAATACACAGAAGTAACTGTCTAACATTCATTCATTTATTCTTTCATTATTCTTAAGATGAACATGCTTGCATTAATTAATTGATGATTTAATTAATTCACTTTCAACTTAATTATAATCCAAACATAATTGGAGATACCCATAACTTATGGTATTCATGGAAAATAAATGGAAGAACTAATGATGACATATTTATTACAATAAAGCAATTAAGCATTTAAATTTCATTAAAACCATTATTTAATTATCAAACACACAATGGATTTCTAGTAAATAAAATTAGTATTTAATGATGATATTTTCCAATTTAATGTAATTTTTAATTCTACCCATCAATGGGAGACTACACAACGTGTACATCTAACTACATGTCGTGTATCTTGGTTTTCGTCTATCCGGGTCACATGCCTGGGTCTGCAACAAGTACCTCATCCAAACTATACGATGTGTATAAACTAGCTAAATTTCATGTGTTATTATTTATATGTGTCTTGGATATACACTTAGATCATCAGCATGTGTCTTAGTGGACAACATAATGTGTAAAATCTAGGTACACACCATGTATATCTTTGATATGTGTGTCCATTTTTCTCGCTGAGTCGGTCAGTATATTCTTTGGATGTGGGAATTAATAAACAACATTTTTTGTACACCAAATACATGTTGTATATATCATAAATTGTCTAGTTTTTCAGTTACACAAGGTTTTGAATGTTTATAATGGCCAAAAAGATTTCATAATTTTCACCGATAACCCATATAGACTACACGATGTGTACACCGATACACACCAAGTAGTCTAATAACCCACATTCTACCCTAGCTAGTCAACATGCAACATAAATCACAATTATTTAATGCATGGTGTGACTTGTACCCCTCATCTCATCCAAATGCAATTCACTAGGGTACACGACATGTACTTCAAAGTACATGTTGTCTAACCCTATCTTACCTACTAAAAATTAGCAATTTCTCCATGGAATCTCTGATCATTCATAATCTATTAATAATCATTTAATAAAAATGAAAACACTGGAAAAATTATGATTAATTTGTAGAATCATGTTAATTCAAATCTGATTTAATGAACAAATAATAAGAAATGAAAATCTAACCATACTTGTGCATATATGAAAAATCAAAGAAATAATAATAAATTTAAATGTGAGCCTTCGATACCACTTGTTAGTTCCAAGCGTAGTGGAAGAGAGTGATGGTGGGTGACATTTAGAAATTTATTCTAATAATCATTTCCCGAAACCATGAGAGAGGATCTTTGATGTACATAGATTTTTCATGTATTTTTATAATTTTCAATCTTAGTTTTAATCAACTATTTTAACCATCCCTTATATGTTTAGTTTATTTTTGTAGTTTTGTAGTAGTTTAGATATTTTGATAATTTTAGTTAATTTATATACTAATATTAATAACTTACTCTTTTTATTAGTTATATTAAATTTTTTATATTAAATTTACCATTATATTAATATTATTACTCTCTCTAATGTTAGTTTGTTTTTTTATTAATTTTTATGTATATTTTAATTATCTATTTTAATTTTATTTTTTATTATTTTTTTGTATTAATATAATAGTATTTTTACTAGTTTATTAATATATTTAATATTAGTATTTTATTTAATTACATATATGTATATATATTTTTATTCTTATTACTATTTATTATTATTGTTATTTAACTCTTAGAAAATAGGATTTAAATTTTTTATTTGAATTTGAATTTAATTTGTTTATTTTTTTCCTTTAAGTTTTTTAATCCCCCGAAATCTCCCCCTAACTACCCAACGCTCCACCCTTGACCCATTCCACCTCCCCACACCCCCCCCCCCAATTTTCTCTCTCTAATCCCACACACCACCCCTCCCCCTTACCTCACGCCACTCCCCTTCCCTTCATACTAACTCCCCACCCCCTGTCGTCTCCCCTGCTACTCCCCACTCACCCAACCCTTCCTCATCCCACTCACCCCTCCACTCCCCTGGCCCAACTCCCTCGTGCCTCACCCAACCTCTCCCTAATGCACCACCCCATCCCAGCGCACCCCACCCTCTTCCCCTCCCTTGCCGCCCCTCTCATCCCCCACGTCTCGGCCGCCCCCTTCCCCCTTACCCTACCTCGCTAGCACCCCCTACCATCTATCCCACCTAGCTAGACCCCCATATCCCATACTCTATAACTCTCTTATTTTGGTTGGGAATGTCAAACACTAACACATCACCATTATAGGTGTGCATCAGCCGCTGCTTTTCTAGTGTTTCTCTTCTGATTTTCCACACACAAGGATTTGGACCAAGCATGTTCTCATTTGTTGGTGAGTTGTAGTTCTTGCGTGACTTTGATGTGCATGGAGGTTCACTCCACTTTCGTAGATTGACCATGAACACCAAGAGAGAATATAGATCCAATCATTTTTGCAGTGGTGTGATGGTGTGATTTGACGTTGTGGCGATCAGTAGAGTGGTGATTTTTATTTTATGATCATTGATTTCAGCTTGTGGTGAAAAAATGAGATGACACAAAAAAAATGATATTTGATAATTATTTTATATGTTGTGTTTTCTACTTAGTGAACTAATTATTTTATGTTGGAGTTGCAATGAAAGTGATGGTAATTTCATGTAATTATTTTTGAACCATGTTTGATTGAATTTTTAATTAATTTTTAATTTTATGTTTATTTAATTAATTATATCTGCATTTGAATTAATTTTCATTGGTCTCTACACGCATGATTTGGGGCCTATTCATGGATACCTAATATTTAATCACATGTGGGAGTTCATCAGAAATTTTATATATCCAGAATTAAATCATGATCACGAGCGAATTCTGAATAAATAAATATATTAATAGAAAAATTTAATATTTTGTGTGTGCTCTCCTTCAAACTTTCATGAGTGATACATAATCAGTAATCTCTTGCGAGCGAACCTGGTGCAGGTAGAAACTTCGAATTTGTAAGAAATAGGTCATTGTATTTTACTTTGTGATTCAGTAGTATATTGACACACACATTATTTATTAGGAAGAATAATGAAATGATGGATAATTTTTGTGAAAATCAGAATACTTTCTGACATCAGAGAACAAGACCTGATATTATTTTGATTAGATTTGGAATCCGTGATAATTAAATAAATAAATATTCAGATGTGGGAATTGAATTATTGGCATTGCTTGCACCTGAATGGACCTCGCGACTCTGACACTTCCATCTCCTCCAGTTTATTCAATAGATTGATTTAGTTCGCTCAGATAGTTTCAATTAATTTAAATAGTCATTTAGATTTTAGAACTTCTTAGTTGTTATTCACATTAAGAACTCATATGACTGAACATTTTTTTCAAGAGGATATTCCTAGAGTCAAATCACATTCTTTCTGTGGTTCGACCCTGCTCCCCACCTCTATAGTAGTTGGTAGGTTAATAAATATTGAAAATTTTCACGCATTGCGATCTTCGTGCCAAATTTCTGGTACCATTGCTGGGGAGAATAATAGTATTAAGAGTTCTTTTAAAAGAGTGATTTTGGTAAAAAACAAAAAAAAATGGTTTACTACCCTAGGAATTTTTCATTAAAAGGATTTTTAAGACATTCAGAAGTTCGAAATGGTGTGGGCTGCACCACACAATTTGAACCAGTACACACCCTACCTACCAACATTAAAAGGTATGGAATACAATCTCTCCCCTCACATGAGATCTCTAGGTAATCCTTTTTATTTTACTAATCTTTATTGAAGAGCTTGTTAGGATTTATATGAGAGTGATTAACCATGTTAAGATACAATTAATTTTTACCATTTTATTATTTTCATAGTCAAATCATTTTGAAAATTTGTTGACCTTGATAATTCATGTGAAAAAAATGATTCAATAATTGAGCGCATGTTGATTTATGCTATCACTGAGACAAATTAGATGTTTTAACTTCAAGATGAATGTAATAAAAAGTTTATTTTCTCAACAGAATATCTTGAAAATTAATTAATGAATTTAGTAAATCAAATGTATCATATTTCTGAACTAGCTACCTCATTTCTACTTGATGATCTAATTCAAAACAATTCTTTTGTGGAGAGTGCAATAAGGGTTCCATTTTAACAATATCCATGTCCTGAGTATGATAATTATATTGATCTGGATTCTTATCATAAAATTTATGAATCCACTCCATTGAAATTTAATTCTTTCAATCTAATCAGATTTCAAGAATACGGGAGCTTGGTATTCTGCCCTGTTGAAGTTAATGGTCCATTGGAAAATGTGGTTTCATGTCCTTCTTCTCTGATTTCACAACCCAGCCATCCCAAAGTTAAAAAGGACACATTCAATGTCTATAAAATTTGACATTTTTTAGATGTATATTACATTGAACTTAGAAAATTATTTACCATGATAAATTTTGAATTGAAGCAAGAGATATCGGATTGACACACTCAAGAGGAAATCACGTCAAATGACATCGAATCACCACCTTTTGAAAATATTTGTGAATCCAAAACATTTTAAAAAATTCATACCTATGAAAAATTTTTGGAGTCAGAGAATCAGTCAAAATTGGTGGTAGAGAGAACTCATAATTTTATAGAAATAATGGAATAATGGGATTGTCTGGAGGATCCTTTGTTTTTGGTGAAACATGTACCAACAAGGAAATAAAATGATGGTGGTATAGAAATTTTTTTTGAAAAAGATTCCCTTCTTAACATAATGGAGTCATCTACTCTAATTGATCCCATGTCACTTTCTCCATGCATCGAGGTTAAAAACACTTCACTTGAAATACCCACAAATGCTAACAATATTGTTGACCTTGGCATAATTGATGAAACCATCTCTCATGAATTGAGTTGGAAACTAGTAAATTTCCATGTGCTAGTGGTTTGGTGTGAAAACAAATTGTGATACATCGTCAACTTATATACTGTATTCAAGGATGTGATAGATATAAGCTGACCACTAAAGGAGTCTATTAAAGTAATTTTTTCACATGTGCACATTCAAATAGATAATCTTCTTGATCTTTCCATTGACAAACTTTTACCAAAATTCAATTATTTGGCCATTCTTTCTTCTGGTGAGGTATATTAATTCCCTTTTCAGTCGTCCTATTTTCATTTTATTTCGCACACCCATTTTTCTAATATGATTCCGTTGAGATATTGTGAATCTTGTAGGATAAATTCATTTTCAACGAATGGATTCCACACGTCTTTTGAAAAATAACCAGATGCATGGTATACATTTCCATTCTATCATGGTGGAATTTTATCAACTTCTGGTTGAATGTGAAGTAATCTTAGTGCTCAATGGGATCTAATCCATCATTTTTTATTTTATTTTCGCAGTAGTAAATTTCATTCAATTTAGTTTTCAAAAAAAAGAATAAAATAAAAATGCATTCATTTACCTTAATCTAATTTCTCTTGGAACTATAGTGGATTTGAATTCATCATACATATTTTTATCATCCACATTTTTTTGATTATGGTGTGACTTATTTGTTATGATCTGAGTGTGTGTTTTCAATTTGTAGGTTTTACATGTATACAATTTTTAGAGATTCATCAGATACAGACAGCCTTTACACGTCTATCTGCACTCACACAAGGAATTGTTTAATTTTGTTCATATTTTGTGCTTCCAAAAAAAAAATTTAAATTAATAAAACAATAAGCAAATTTTGAAAAAAACTTACATTCCTATCATTGATGAACCCACATGAAAGCTGCTCTATTTTGGTTGTAAAATAGTAGGGAACATAACACTTGTACCCCTAGGATGTTTGAGCACATGATTATTGTTTGGAATTCTTTGATTCTTGATCTCATGAATTAGATGATTGCTGATATTATTTCATGCTTCGAAATTGTTTTTAAATTTTTTTTATATTTTTAGGCTCTTATTTTCACTCATGCTCATCTGTGTTTTCCAACATTTTATTTCCATACTCGTGAGGATTGTAGCCCATTTTTACATTATCTTTTTCTTCTCTTTTTCTTGAGGTAATCTAAATAATGTTATGTATTCTAGAACATTCCATGTTTTCCCATCAAAGGGATACGAATTTTTAATGTTGCACTAAAATTACTGAGGTATCTGTTTGATTCTTTAGCCCTTTTGACCCACTAAGCCACCCATAAATTTTCTCTGTCATGTAGCCCTTAGAATCCATAAAGAATCTTTTTAGGATAAGACCATAGCCAATACAATTCTCTACCCATTTCTTGAATAATTTCATGACAATTTTCAATCCAAGTGTGCAGGAGTGATTTATCCATAGAGAGGGTTCTTTGAGGGGCAGTGATTAATTTGACGCACTTGGATTGACATTATCTCATCTAGATCATATGAGTTATATTTCATTATATCCACATTAATTACATGTATTTTTCTATGGGAATATATAATTTTTTTGGTTCCAATAATGAGTGTATTGGTGGTCATTACGTGGTAACCCTCACTTTTAGGGATACCAATAAAAGTGATGACCCATTAATCCAAGAGCTAAAGAGTTTTATATATAACCTACATTCACTGAGATTCTATAAAATAAATTCTAATTATGTGCCATTCTTTGGGATTATTGTCTTACATTTACTTCATGGGGTTTTAGATTTGATACTCATCGGTTTTTCCTATCCATATTATTTGAGAGAGTTGTGTCCAAAAAAAAAGAGAGTTAAAAAAAGTGAAACATCAGATTATTATATGTTTGGGGACAAGAAATGTTTTAAGTGTGGGGGAGTGAGAGTTTGAGATATGAATTTGTATTAACATTTATCATGCATTTATTTCAAGTTTCAACACTCCTTTTCCAAAAAAACAATCAATTTTATTTTACCCGTTGTCCCACAGCCTCATAGACATTTAAACATCATGTAAAGTCCTTGATATTGGTCTATTATTTTTACTTCCACCAGTGGAGATGTGAAATTCATGGCAATAATATGGTAAACATGCATGTGTATTATAATTCAACAAAACATTGATCAAATGTTTTGAGAGATGAGAGTGATGGAGTGGTAGGGCACACGATACATGAGTGCACGTACTTGTTTTGGGGAAAATGTGAGTGGAAGAAAAATGATTTTTTAAAATTGAAGTTTTAAATGAAGCATGATATTTTATAGGTAAACGAGATTGAAAAATTTTGAACATGAAATTTTCAGATTTTGATTTGTCTACGGGTCCACTTGTGTTTTCTTTCTGATTTTTCCCCAGAGTGAAACAATTTATGTGTGGGGGATTTGATGTACATAGATTCTTCTTTTATTATTATGATTTTCTAATGCAGTTATAATTAACTAGTTTAACAATTTTTTTTTATTTTTCTAGTTTTGTAGTATTTTAGATGTTTTGATAATTTTAAGTTAATTTATATCCTAATATCAGTAATTTACTATTTTTATTAGTTATATTAATTTTTTATATTATATTTACCATTATATTAATATTATTAGTTTCACTAATGTTAGTTTATTTTATTTTATTAAATTTTATGTATATTTTAATTCTCTATTTGTATTTTATTTTAATTCATTATTTTTTGTATCAATATAATAATTTTTTTACTAATTTATTATTATATTTAATATTAGTGTTATATTTAATTACATATATCTATATATATTTTTATTCTTATTAATATTTATTATTATTATTATTATTATTATTATTCAACTTTTATAAATTCAGATTTAATTTTTTTATTTGAATTTAAATTTTTTAAATTTTTGTTTTTTTCTTTCATTTTTTGCACCCCCCACATCTCCCCCTAAATACCCAATGCCCCAACATTAAACCATTCCACCTCCCCACTCCCTTCCCCTTCCCTCTCTCTAATACCATGCCCCACCCCTCTACCCCTTACCTCATGCCACTACCCCTCCCTTCATACCAACACCCCACTCCTGCCATGTCCCCAACTGCTCCCCACTCACCCAACCCTTCCTCACCCCACTCGCCCCTCCACTCCCCTAGACAAAATCCCTCACACCTCACCCTACCTCTCCCCAACTACCCACCCCATCCCAGCGTGCCCCACCCCTTCCCATCCCCTACTGTCCCCCCTCTAATCCCCCATGTCCCAACTACCCCTGGCCCCCATGTACCACCTCGCCAAAACCCCCTACCCCCTATCCCACTAAGCTATCCCTCCATATCCCCTACTACCATCTTCTCTTCTTCTATTTGTTAGTATAAAACACTAGTGCATCCCCATCACAGGTCTGTATCGGCAGATGCTTTTCCGGTGTTTCACCGCTGCTATGCGACACACAATGTATTTGGTTCGGGTGGGTGTGAATTTGTTGATGAGTTATTGGTTGTATGTGACTTCAAAGCTTGCAGAGGTTCGATTCACTTTCGGAGATTGGTCGTACGAACCTAGAGTGAATATAGATCCAATAATTTTTGTGGCAGCATGATGGTGTTGTTCCACGTTGCGACGATCGGCGGAGTAGTGATTTTTATTTTTCAATCATCGACGTGAGCTCGCGGAGAAAAATGTGACAACACAAGCACATTGATATTTGATTATTGTTTTATGTGTTGTGTTGTTGTCTTTCTAGGATAATTATTTTGTGTCAAAGTTTAAATGAAAGTGATGGTAATTTCATGTCATTATATTTCAACCATGTTTCATTTCCTTTGGAATTAATTTTAATTGAATTTTTATTTACATAATTATATTTTCATTTCAATTAATATTTATTCGGATCTGCACGCATATTTTGGTTCTCATTCCTGTGATACCTAATAAGTAATCATAGGTAGGATTTCATTAGAGAATTTATTTATCCAGAATTTGATAATGTGCACGAGCGAATTCTAAGTAAATAAATATATTAATTGAAAAAATTAATATTTTGTGCGCACTCTCCTTCAAACATGCATGAGTGATACTTAATTAGTAATCTGTTGTAAGAAAACCTAATACTATTATATACTTCAAATTTGTGAGAAACATGTCTTTTTATTTCACCATGTGATTCAGTGCTATAATGACACACAAATTATTTGTTGGGATAGAGAACGAAATGATGGATAATTTGTTTGAAAATTAGAATACTGTCTAAAATCAGATAATGTGACCAGATATTATTTTGAATAAATTTGGAATAAGTGATAACTAAATAAATAAATATTCATATGTGGGAAATGAATAATTGACATTGCATGCACCTGAATGGACATCACGACTCTGACACTTCAATCTCTGCCAGTTCATTCTATAGCTTGATTTAGTTCTCTTAGATAGTATTAATTACTTTTAATAGTCATTTATTATTTAGAATCATATAGTTGTTAATCACATTAAGAACTTATCTACCTGAACATTATTTCAAGAGGATATTCCAAGTGTCTACTCACATTCTCTTCGTGGTTTGACCCTAGTTGTCACTTCTACAGTAGTTGGTAGTTTAATAAATATTGAAACTTTTCACGTGTTGTGATGTGCATGCCAATCTTACACAATAAATTTAAAATTATTTTATTTAATATCAGAGGAAATAAATACTTGGGCTTAGGAAATTTCTTCATTGATGAATATTGATCATCTGAAAAGAACCTTTCAAATTTCATTTATTCCACTATGAGGATCCAATGATAGAATCACTCTAGAGATGATCCACACATTCTCCAATGATCCTTGAGCACCACCACTCGATCTACAGGTACTATAATAGGGAATAAAATATGTTTTGTTATTACTTATTGATCACTTGTTCTTTATTTTTAAATAAATATATTATGCATTTATTGTTCTTGGGAGGGATATAGAAGGAGGGGTTGAGAGAGAATTCATTGTGTGCAATAATTCTTTATTCTCAATTTTGGATGCAATACGCAATAGACATAATCATCTATTTATAAAGTTATAGTTCAGGTTAAAATATTATTTAATTACATTCCATTAATTAAATAAAAAATAAAACCATTAATAAACCCCATTCCACATAATAATATTAAATTTCTGGTTCACGAACATGGAAAAATTGATAACTAATATTTACCTTCTTATAAATAATTATTTTGTCACTGAACACGGTCTTGTTCCATTTGAAATCCTCAGTATTTATTAAATAACTGAATAAATATTTTTATCCAAAAATAAATATTTCATTCACATACTGGTGAATAAATATTTATTAAATATTTAATAAAATAAACAAACATATTTTTATCCATATTCCTGTGAATATATATTTATTTAATTTATGAAATTAATAAAACATGATGAAATTATTCCTTGTTCTTGAGAATACTATTTATCCCATTAATTAAATTCATATAGAATTTAATTTAGATCAAAAGGAACACATAGTGTGTGACCCTCTAGGATTCTTTCTCATTGTCATTAGGTGGGTTTTCCCAAAGTCCAAGATTACTATCTAGTAGTGCGTCATGGCACATAAGAGAAACAAATTAATCTCATAATGATGACAACCAATATGAATGCTCAATGTGTAATATAGTCCATTTGTCAAAATATCTCATGAAGCAGGTTGCATGATAGGTTCATCGATCTATTTTATCGATATTTCTTTCTTTGACTATATGAAATAAACACATCGTTACACCATGGACATGGAATTTAGGTTTCTATTATATTTCAATCAAAGGGATGAGGTATCAACTCTCATAAAGTTGGAAAGAAAAAATCCTTCCTTGAATTATCCATCAATGACATGTCAATAGTGACATACCCAACATACCCTACTTCTCACCAATATATAGTGTGACAGTTTTTGTTAGTATATATAAGTTCACGAGTCATGAAATGTATTAATTATATTCTTAAATTCTAAAGAGAATTATGTATGCTCATAGATTGGAATATCTCATGACACCAAAAAATGTGGAATTCCTACTAACAGGTTTGTTTTGATAATCTCCCATCTTAGAGATTACCAAGTGAGAACTTCATGAGAAGAATCCTCAACCTCTTATTAGTAATTTCACCTAAAATTTTAAATACTATGTGTCCCATCATAGTACGTTATCCAACTGCAGAACATTATTAAGAATATTATCATAGCACTTCAAGGATCTCATAATATTGAGGAACTTCTATTAACACATAAGTGTGAAAAATAATCTTGTAATTTTTTACATCAAATCCATGTAGAAAAATGAAAAATATGTAATAAGATGTTAAAATAATATTCAATAAATTTGATATACATGTAATCAAATTACAATCGATTTTTCCAAGTAAACCAACTCAAACAAATATTACACTAGACTGGGAAATATCTTTATGTATTCAATATGCAGTGGATATATTTCTATTCAAGGATAACACATGATCATAACTTCTAGAAAATAAATTTATATCTTCCCAAATTTCCTCTATACTGCATTCCACAAGACCGAGTAGTATCTAAATACCTTTAATATCTTCCATGTGCTAGAAATTCTCCTTACCATTCTAATACTATATTTATACCATGTGACTTTGTGATTGATAAAAAATACAACACCAAACAGAGGTTTGGGTATAATATATATCTTGAGTTAGTAAATGAAGACCTAGTGTGAAAAATTTAGAAGATATTATATGCTTTAATGAAGGTTCTTAAGAATTTGAATAAATACTTTGATGCATTCACGATAAAAAAATAATACAAATAGTGCGACATGGATCAATGAAACTATTTCATGTATATTAATGATAAATACATTATATTGATTTTTATGTAGATGAAATGATTATTATAGGATCATGTATATATAGGATTGGTGAGATAAAAAGGCATTTGTCTCAGGAGTTTACAATGAAATATTTTGGAGAAGTTGTTATGATTTTGGGGATGAAGATCAAGAGAGATTGTGAATATGGAACCTTGATGTTATAAAAATATGACTACATTGAAAAGTTTTTAAGAATATTTAGTATGATAAAATAAAATAAATTTTCTATTCTATTAAAAATACCTTTCAAATTGTCAAAGGATTAAGAACAAAAGACATGATAAGAGGTTGTTTACATAACAAAGATTCCATATGTATTAGTTATTGGAAGATTGATGTATTCCATGGTCTGTATTTGACTTGATTTTTATCATTTAGGGGAATTTATTAGTAGGAACATTGATAAAGCTATAAAGAAAAATTGAGAATATATGAATTTGATACTAGGGAACTTGAAGGGAATAAAGGAAGTATCACTATGCTTTGGGAAGGTGCGGTTATTTAATGGTTATATGGATGCTAACCTTGGTTGTGATATCAATAACAAGATAAGAACCATAGCTTTTTTTTTTGATTTTAAGAGGAATGATAATAAAATTGATATCTTAGTTATAGAAGGTGGTAGCATTATCCACCCTAGATGTAGAATAAATTGTTTAAATAAAAGTAGAGAAGGATATAGTTTAGTTGAAGAAATTATTGATGGAGTTGGATAAAATGTGAGAGAAAAAGTTATTTCTCTATAACAGTCATAGTGTTATAAAAATTGAATATAAACTAATGTTTTAGGATTTTATGAATCATATTCAGTTGATGTACCATTTTATTATAGGCTTAATACATGATGGGTT
The DNA here is from genome assembly GCA_963277665.1 of Viscum album. NCBI lineage: Eukaryota > Viridiplantae > Streptophyta > Magnoliopsida > Santalales > Viscaceae > Viscum > Viscum album. Next base: position 1,785,402,264 of record OY728157.1, read on the forward strand.
TTTGACATTGCATAAGTTTTGTGGAACCAATAATCTAATATACTAGTTTAAAAAATTAATAGTGATTTAGAAGATGAGGCATACTTGTGCCTATATTGCTATTAATTAATTAATATAGGATGAGAGGAATAATGTGGAAGAACATAATGAGGGAATGGAAGGGAAAACAACTGATATTTCATGAATTGTCAGATGGAAATTAAATATTTTCAAAGAAAGCATTCCATTAGTGAGTGATGAAAAGGAGACTAGATTATGTAAGTTGTATAATGATAGAACCATTTAAGGATGTTATATTATTGGATTAGGATCCATGTGGGATATTATTGGAGTAATGTGACCTGATCATTTATATGAAGTTAAACAAACTACTATCAGCCAAAATTATACATAAGACCACAACTCTTATGGTTAAAAGTCTTTGGTGAGGTTACTGGGGGTTTTAGAGGTAGCATTCCCTTACATAGGGGCTTTGGGGTCAAATGATTTGGGCCCATATTTCATGGAATTGTAAAACTGATGGCTCACTATAGCAATGTTGATCGGAAACACCAATATGGAATTGTATTAGCGTGGACTTAAAAATGGTTATTATAGCATAATTGATTGCTGATAAAACTAGGGTATTTTATATCCACAGACTTATAAGCACTGATTATTATAGAAAATTGGACTTACTGTATAGTTGGTAACACTATAAAAACCTGGGTTACTATACCACCATATTTATTTATGAACCCATTCATGTTAGGGTTTCTTTATAATCTAAAATATACATGTACTCTTGTTCCAAAATTTAGTGAAATCATTCTACCTCTCTATGGATAAGGGTTGTTCTCAAATCACGTAAATCCACATATCTGTGATCTTCATCTTATTCTTTTGTGTTATTCTTACTTCTACACTTCTATAAATCATATGTATCTTATTTCTCTTGGATTATTCTTAAAAATAACCACTTCACAACACAATGGTCTTGAAATTGGCTAACTAATCCATCAATCACCATATTGAGATAGTGGGTGGTGTGATGGTTGAAATAGAGTGACTTTTTTACCAACTAATTTCTTGATTTTGGATAGGTAATTTGATAAATAGGTTCTTATCATCTTAGAGAGTCCCTTCTTATCCACTACTGGAGATTTAATTATTTTTTCCAAAGTAAAAATGGTATCCATTTTTTGGGAAAAAAAGAATAATTTAGTGTTGGTAATATGTATAAATATCCCACACATGAAAAAATATACTCAAATGACGAGCGACTAAAATTTGAGGAGCCTATTAATGAGAAAAAGTAAGTGTTTTTAAGGATCATTGATGAGATCAATAGTAAACCCATCCTAAAAAAACTTATATGGAAATCTATTCAAGTTTATAGAATGAACACTTTGATGAGTATGTGGGAGAATTTTTAGAATAATTAGATGAGTTTTCTAAGGAGAACCATATTTAGGAAGATATGGACTCATAGTGTAAGGAGATATCCACTTTGGACAACACTGAGTATTAGGTTCTATCTATTTTTTGAACTCAATTTAAGTGATACATTAAAGACCATAGACTTTCTAGACCAAATAGTCTATCATCTATCCAATAATCACCACATTTAGTGTTTAAAAAACTATTATCTCACATGAAATACTCATTTTTGGGTGAGAATTCCTCATTGCATGTCACTATCTCATCCGAGCTAGGTAAAATTCAAGTGGAATGTTTCTTGGATATTTTGATAAAATTATGATATAGTTTGGACCATTACTGACATTAAAGGGATTATTCCATCATTTTTCATGCATTGGATCCCTATGGACCCATACAAGCAGTGATGGAGTTGGGTGCTCAGTATTTCTAGAGGACCTAGGCGATGCTGGCCAATGATCCAGTCCCTCACACACTAAAGGGAGAGGGTGCCCCCAGAGCCCGAACCTCCTCTACATTATATAACCGATACTTAATTACTCCTTTCACTGAAATTTTTATTTTCCCTAAATTCCATGATCTTCATGCTGGATGCCCAAAAAATACTCTTTCACTCTCAGAGTTCTCGGAAGCTTTAGTGCTCCTGAACAAGACCTTGGTGGCTTGCTTTAGGGAATGACATCCATCATTCGACACATTTGATAGGTTTGTGTTTGGTTCTTGGGGATTATATGACCATGAAACCTTCAGTATTCTTTATAACCATCATATTATGGTTCACGTCTTGTCAGAGGAGGTACTTTCATGGTCCAAAGCTCCTCACACATGCAACAATTCTCGATTTTACCTATTTTGATGGTCCCATGACTTCCATATGAAACAGGATACTCAGACTATAGATCTTTGGGTATGTTTTCATAGTCTTCCTCTTCCTTTTAAAAACCCCTACATTATTTGAATGCCTGGAAATATGGTCAGGTCTTTCTTGTTCTCAGGTAGCCGGACCAATTCCGTGTGCCATCCCATATCCCCAGGTATATGTGTGTAAGTGGATATTTCTAAGACACATATTTATTGGATTTGGATCACAGTGGGGGGAGGAGTTTTAGCGTATGTAATATATAACCTTTGAATCATGGTAAGACTACTACTCTTCATGTTAGTGTTTGGGGAATTTATCATATATTTGCCGATGTAGCCAAACTCATCTTGGTAAGGTCATTCCTGCTACTTGGAGTGAGTCTGGATCACCTGTAGGTACCTCTGCTATTAACTTGGGTGTGGAAGAAGAGTTTATTCTCCCTCTTCAGAATGATAAAGTACCACTAAATTTTGAACTTAGGGTCACTGATATTTTTAATAATTTGAAACATTATTTCGGTGAAAACAAGATGATAGTGCAGGCTCTTAAAGGGGACATGGTGACCCATTTGAGAGATTCTCCTTTGTTGATACTGTGAGGCTTGGAAATGTACAGAATGGACAAGACCTTATATCTGGTGTTGTGATAAAACACTATTTTGTTGAATATTTTAGTGATAATAAATGATATAATTTCCTCACATTGTGTTAAATATGTTTATTTGTAAAATATTTGGGATTTGATCATTCATTTGAAAATTTTGTGAAAATTCCAGTTTTACCCTTTATAGTGCACTATAGTATTTCAAAGATAATTATTTTTTTATTTATTATTTGAATTTGAAATTTTTTAACAGTGTTCCTAACTTAATTGTATAGAACTTTTATTCAGGACACTAGAGCTAAATAGTTCATTTGGTTGTTTAAAATGGGCCATAAAGTCAAAGTTGAGGTGGACTCGGCTGAATGGACATGGGTTCTATATTTGGAATTTATCTTCTCCATCAGGGATTGGATTGAGCCCAAATTTTAAGTAAATCTCGGGGACATTATGTGTCACAAATCCTCATTCTGGAATAAGAGATTATTCATGCGTTTAGGCGGTCAAATGGGTGGTTAAATTGGGATTAAAATATTTGGATGAATTTCCACATTCACATTTGAAACCACTTGTAACCTCTCCTCCCCTCCCCTCTATAAATTGGAGTTTTCCTCATATTGAGGGTTTGGGGGATGTGAATTTGGAAGTTGAGGGCAGAGTAGAAGTGGATCCAATCCAATTCTCCAACCATTTCAATAAGGGTAGCTCTTGAAGCAAGGATCCCTTCGATGAAGCCTTCTTCTTCTCCTTCATGTTGTAATGATTTTGTTTGTGTAAGAAACTTCTTTGTTATTCTTTTATTTATTATATTTTCTTCTGTTTTGTTTAAATTTCGTCTTCTCTTAATCTTCCTATTTGGGCTGGAATTCTTGATTAGAAGCATTATTGGGTTATACCCATTATAAACCTTTGCACATGAAAAACGCTTCTACGATGATTACGCCACCCATGGAAGAGTAGTTCTTTTTAGTAATCGATCGACCTCTATCCTTATTCATTAATTTATTTTGAATCAATTAGCTACTTTAATTCACATAATATGATCCATGAATTGGGTTTTTAAATTACAAGAAACTAAGCAAGCAATTGAACAATTAATACAAAAACACACGAGGTCGAGATTTTGTGTAAATTGTGAGAGCGCGATCTTAATCGATAATACAAGGCCACATAGGATAAATTTATAGAGTTAAAATAAAATCCCTAAACACAATTCATCCTCATTTCAAGAATGGATATGTTCTCTAATTAACCACTAACCATAATCTATCCTTAGAACAACAATCAAAGCAGGGTTCTGCGATTGCGTGTTCTGAAGCTAGCCTAGGGTTTAAGTAATTTCATCTTTGTGGTTAAGTTAACTCTCATAGGGTTCGAGGGATAAAAAATTAGGGAATCATAATTAATTGGATATTTATTTAAATGATAATGATTAATAAGTAAATGAAGAGGTAGAGTTAGATCGATTACACCTTTTAAAATATTTTCTAAAAGAAACATCTTCTTGTTGTGCCTTTTTAATCAAACTTCATTTCAAAATTAAAAACAAAAAAATGAAATCTTCTTCCAGAAAAATTCTTCTAGATTTATAAACAATAAAAAAACCATCATCCTTTCAAGTAGTGTTTTTATTCTCTTTTATTTTATTTCTATAATACCTTTGAAAAGTTGTTTTAATTCACATCCTCCTTTGAGAGACGACCTTGGTCAGCCACTCTGATGCACCTAAGTACCCCAAAATCACACTAATCATTTGAGGGTGCCCACGACAGTTCTCTTTCAAATTGGCGCCGTTTCCGGGTAGGCAAGTAATTTATTCAACCATTTATAGGTATTTCTTTTATTTTTCATTTTATTATTTTCTTCACCTCTCTCTTTCATCTTTCCCCTTTATTAAGTTTTCTTTTTTTTTCATCCTCTTCTTTTCTTTTTGGACCATCAACTCAAACTTCTCATTTTTATTTTACTATGGTCCACCTTCTTTCTTTTCATTTTTATTTGATTTATGACACGAACTAATCCTGAATATCTTTTAGATCTTGACCCTGAGATTGAACGTAGCCTTAGGGCTCGAATCAGACATTCTCAGTCTATGAGAAGTTTCAATATTCAACCATTTGGTGAATTCCTCTCTTCTAGAAACATTGAAATTGGAAGTAATTTAAATTCAAACATAAAAGAGGAACCAATGGCTAGAAATAATGGAAATGAACTTAATAGAACCATTTGAGAATTGGCTGCACCTAATATTAACTATCAACCAAATTGTATTGCATACCCGAATCTCGAATCAGAATTTGAGTTAAAATATGGGTTAATTTACCTTCTTCCAAAGATTCATGGCTTATCTGGTGAGGATCCAAACAAACACCTTAAATAATTTAATGTGGTTTGATCAACCCTTAAACCAAGAAATGTTTCTGAAGATCAAATCAAATTAAGATCATTCCCATTCTCACTTGATGGAGCTGTGAAAGATTGGATGTATTATTTACAACCCAAGGATGTAACTTGTTGGAACGATTTAAAACTTCTTTTCTTGCAGAGATTTTTTCCATCATCGAGGACCACATCCATTCGTAAAGAGATATTGGGGATCAAGCGATCTCAAGGGGAGTCAATGTATGAGTACTGGGAGCGATTCAAGAAGTTGTGCGCAAGCTGTCTACATCACCAAATCAGTGAGCAACTCCTCATCCAATACTTCTAGGAAGGAGGCACACCCATGGAGAGGATAATGGTAGATGCTGCAGCTGGAGGAGCATTGGTGGAAAAGACACCAGTAGATGCACATGCATTGATCGACAAGATGGAACAAAACTCCCAACAATTTGGCGATCGAGGTACACCACATGTTAGGGGAGTACATCGGGTAAGTCCTTCTTCTCTTTAAAGTCATTTGATTGATACCAAGTTGGAAGAATTGACCACTATTGTAACACCCGAGACTTTTATGTTATATAAATAATCAAAGTAATATTTTTCTACACAACACTTTCTTGGCTTTCTTTACACGAAATCGCGACCTTCCTCGATAGCTTGCGTCGTACGCAATACCGAGTTTCACTAAATAATGATATGCTAATAAAATATTATTAAAACTAGCCGTTATGAATAGTAATAGCCACTTTTTGAAATTGTATAAATTTTATTTTTTAAAATGGACTTCATTTTTGGATTCATAATATCGAAATTAGCCAAGGGTGAAATTTTGGTATTTTTCTGAAAACTTTCAATTTTTCATGAATAGTGAAACCACTAAGTGGTAGTTAAAAAAAACTGAATTTTTCATAAAACTTAATTTTACCGCTTCTGTGAGTGGAATTTCGAAAATCCGAGAGACACGATTGATGTCAGTAAGTAAAATGTGGTTCAATGAGATGGAAATAATTTTTTGGTGAATAGTAACTTTTTACTTTTTTTACCACGGTTAAAAGTAAATAGGGTAATTAAGGGTAAAAATGATATTATTATTACCCTAACACATGTCCTAATTCTATTGGACAAGTTTAATTCGACCAAAAACAAACTTAGGAATAAAATATGACCATTTAGGCTCACTTGGATTAGATTAGGACATTTATTATAAATTTATTTAAAGAAGGTTTAAAATAGTTAAAATCAAAGTGTAATAAGTAAATTATTTTTAATATGGAGTTATAAATAAGATAAATTAGACTATAAATATTCATTAGAAAGATAAAATAATTTCCTACATAATTTTATTTTATTTGTAATTTTTAGACATTAAATAATATAATTTATTTATGACACAAAGATGATGCAGTAATTATCTTATTAATGAAATATTGACATAATTAATGTTATAAACACCAAAATAAATGTAATTTGACACTTTTTATGAATTACACTAATTTTATAGATTAATATGACATGTTAGTATTTATTTAATTAACTTTTTTCGAACTAATCATCCTGTTATTATTTTCACAAAAATTAATTACTAAATAGTGTCAAAATTGACATAAAACAGTTTTTAAAACAAATATTATATTAGTAATTGTTATTTTATTCCCAAAAATCTAAGGTTCGGCCAAATGACTTAGATAAGGTTATATATATTAATATTAAACAAGTTGGGGTTCTTTTGTCTACTTATAGTAAGTTTATTAACCTTATAGTATAAGAACACAAGAAGACGCGGTAAAAGTAAAATTATTTAACTTAATGTTAAATCTAAATGATAAGGTTAAAATAGGAACCTAAACTTGTCTAAATTCTATTGGATGAGATGATTTCTACCCATCCCCACCTTATCTTCGAAATAAATCAAGTTGGATCTATTTAAAACCGAACTTGACTTTATAATAAAATAATATTTTTAGTTATTCCAATGGTGCCCCTCTCCTCCCTTATAAAAGGGCACCTCCTCCCTCTCTTCCTTACACCACTTTGAGCCTTCAAGCTCGGCCAACCCCTGCCACTTTATTCTCTTCACTTCCCTAGAGACATCCTAGAGTTCCTGGTCTTCTTCAAAGACCAATTTTAGTGCCCTAAAAGAAGGTCTCAAAGAAGCACTTCAAAGAAGAGGTAATGTCCGTTACCGATTCTTTCATCTTTATTTCTTCTTCCACTTCTTCTTATTTATTTGTTTCATTATGAAGTAATAACATCAGTATCACTCATATACGGATATGTTATTATAAGTATGAAACAACCCTATTTCACCATCTATCCATCCTACGGAAAAAGAAATCACCGCGCGTGCGTACATACGGAATACCGTCTCCACGCCGTGGTGTAATCTATTTTCCACCACCACCTTACTTGGATGGGTATAATGGTGTAAATAATGACTATATATGACTATTGTAAATTGATAATGATTCTGAAATAGTATACATACACTCCAATACAATTCCACGATCATAGGAACGGTATCATCACTCGTGCGTACGTACGGAATACCGTCTCCACGATGTGATGCGACTCGTTCTACATGATTTTCATTGCATAATGATTACATAAATGAATTGAGTGAATAAATATGATATATAGTACATTAATACTATTCTGGAAATGATGTATCTATAACCTAAAGAGAATAATAAGAATTTATTCGACAAAACACGCATAAGAACAAAAAGTTATAAACACCCGAATAACAAGTAGCAATGAAATATTACTACCAAGAAACTAAGAATATGACCATATATGATATCATAACAATAATCATGATTCTGTAATAAGTAAATAACATTATTTAAAAAATTATACAGGAAGTTCGGACACTTACGAGGAAAATCAGACCTAAGGTAAGGAGAAATATCACAATCTCATTTTTATCCGAGATTGTTTATACTTTGGTATTTACTGGGGTGTCTTTTATCATCCACATCCATGTTTCCTCAATATGTAATATTATTTCCATCCACCTACAATTGTTTAAATCCAATTTTACCCTTCAATGAGTATTTAGTAAAGGATATGAAACAAATCTTTTGTCGTTTTTCGTACGAGGTACTTTTTGACTTTTCCGAAAAAAGTACGAGAAGAATGTTTTTTTAACTTATACGACATGAATGGATTTTTAAAAAATTATTTCAAAGAATCTTCCTTTACAAGTTTTCAAGATTATTTTTAATCAACTTCTTTTAGTTTAAAATTTTATGACATGTTAAGAAAGGAAAAATGTTTTTGAAGTAGAAAGGATATTTTCCTCAAGAATGGAGTTTAAGTGTTTTATCAAAATTATTTTCCATATAAGATAATAAAGGGTTCTGTTTCTATCCCTATTACTACATGGATTTGATTATGTTGTGATGGAAATATTTTTATGAATTTTTTTATCCTATATGAATTGTTTTATGATGTCATGATGTTTAAAGATTCCCATTTTTATTACATGGGTTATGCAATGATGTATGATTTATGATTTTGTGGCACACATAAGAATGGTATCATTATGAGATGGGTGGGACCTATATCTCCCTCCAATGCATTGGGTAAAGATTTTATATCTCATGAGATAGACATGGCTGGAACGGTAGGTTATACTGGTTCAGTGAAGCAGGACTGAAACGAGGGTGACTCGGTTCAGAAATGGACTTTGTCCACTAAGATAGTCTTGGAAATGAGTCTTGACTAATAAGAATTGATTCTCTATGATTATGTGTGTATGACACAAAGTTTCATGTTTTAAGTTATGATTATTGGGATTACATTTTACTACTATTATTTACCCCATGTTATGAAATTATGATCTCTTTTGCAGGTTAAGATTTCCAAAAGTTATGTGCTTATGTATATGATGTGATTGATATTTCTTTTGTTTACCCTTACTGAGCATTTGAGCTCACCCTTTTTTATGTTTTACTTCCCCAGGTCAGGAAGAAGGTTATTAAGTAGAATATGCCAAAGAGGGACTCTAGATATGATGAAATAAATGGGAGGCAAAGTAGATTCTTTATGAACCAGTTGTTTATGTTTCCTAGTTTCTAAAGACACTATACCTATATGGTACTTTCTTGGTTTTGTAATATGTTGTAATAAGTGTGCTTCAATTCTGAAGTAATAACAATGTATGTAAAGTATGGGTCATTATAGTTGGTATCAGAGGAAAGGTATAGTCAACCTTTGGAAACTAGGATGTGAAAGCCTTAGTAAGAACCCTAAGGATAAGTCTAAGAATAGAACACAATCTTAGTGTTTTAGAAATGGACATGAATAACCTAGGATAAGACCTTAAGTGTGAAATTTTATTCTTGATTATGTGGTTTTCCTATTATAATTAGTGTTGCTCACACTATTCTTCTTGGTTTTAGTCAATGGCTGGAACCCGAAGGAACCGTGTTAATGTGGAATGCGACGGGCAATGCAATGATTGTCCCCCTGAGCAACCAAATGTTATGGGAGCTAGAATGAAAAATCTTGTAGCCATGATCACACAACTTTCTCAAGCTATGAATCATGCAGGACTTCTAAACGAGCAAAGGAAGGAGCAACATTATGTTGAATCCTTCATGAGACAGCATCCACCTTCATTCAACGGGTCTACTGATCCATTAGTTGCTGAACAATGGATTAGTACTACTGAAAAGATATTTTCAGTTCTTCAATGTTCTGAGCATGATAAAGTCATCTTAGCAGTGTATCGTTTGGAAGGTGATGCTGATCAATGGTGGAATCTTATTAAGAATATGAGGCAAAGGGATGAAATTGAGTCCATGGAATGGGACGTGTTCAAGAACTTATTTTTCAATAAGTACTTCCCTCGTATTCTCCGAACAAAGATGGAGAAATATTTTCTTGAACTGAAGCAAAAGGATGATGAATCTTTTGGTACCTATGAAGAAAATTTTACAAGACTTTCAAGGTACGCTTCTGGTATTATTATCCAACCTGAGAGTAAGATCGATCGATTCTTTAGTGGCTTAAAACCAAATCTTAGAAGGGCCTTAGCCATAAAGGACTTCAATAGCTATGAGGAAATCATTCGATGTGCTCTCAAAGTTGAGATGGAGATTGGAGTAACCCATCAGTCATATGGGTTTGATAAGAAGAGGAAAATGGAATTCAAAGGAAAATCTAAAGAGCACACTGAAAAGAATATGAGCTTTCCCTTATGCTCAAAGTGTGGAAAGAAACATGGAGGGAGTTGTCTTAAAGGGACAAGTAAATGTTTCAAACGTGGAAAGGAAGGTCATCGGGCATTTGAATGCCGCGATGATGGGAAGAATATGTCTAATGATGCAAACAAAGGAAGGGATACACAAAATGAACCTACTACACTTCAATGTTTCAAGTGAAAGGAGATGGGAAATTATGCCAATAAATTCTCTAATCCAAGGGTTGATGATGATGGTCGACGTCAACAAACTCTTAAGGCTAAATACAAAGTAAATTCACATGCAATTTCTATCAGCGATGTGGAGTACGATAGCGATGTGGTGAAAGGTACACTTACCATCCACTCTGAAGTAGAAAATGTTTTATTTGATTCTGGATCCACCCACTCCTTTATTTCTGAAGAATTTTCTAAGGGTATCACCGTATTACCTCAAAAATTAGATGTTGAGTTAGCTGTGACAACACCTAATGGCACAACAGTCGCATCAAAAGTTTATAATTCTTCTCCAATCGAAGTTTGTGGGAAAGTACTTCCTGAAAATCTTGTGATCCTTCCTATAGTGGAATTTGATGTGATTCTTGGCATGGATTTGCTTTCTCTACATGGAGCTCATATCAATTTCCAGATAAGGGAAGTCACATTTCATATTCTAGATCAATCTATGTTCGTCTATCGATGCAAGGATGAACATAACCTACCAGTGGAAATTTCTTCCATTTTATGGGTATTGATTCCACTAAATGAAGGTTATTTATCTCAAATGGTTGGTGAGAAACTCACGATTAATAATATGCCCATTGTACTGGAGTTTTATGATGTCTTTCCGGATGAATTACCGGGTCTTCCACCGAATCGTGAAGTTGAGTTTTCAATAGAACTCGTACCGGGTGCTTTGCCTATTTCAAAGACACCTTATAGAATGGCCCCAATTGAGTTGCAGGAATTGAAGAATCAACTCCAAGAGAATCTTGATAAAGGGTTCATACGTCCTAGTGCGTCACCTTGGGGAGCACCTGTTCTGTTTGTTAAGAAGAAAGATGGATCAATGAGACTCTGCATTGATTATCGAGAACTTAACAAGATCACTATCAAGAAAAAATATCCTCTCCCACGCATTGATGACTTATTTGACCAAATATGCAGAGCTCAATACTTTTCCAAGATTGATCTTCATTCAGTGTATCATCAATTAAGGGTCAAAAGGGAGGATATACCAAAGACGGATTTCCGTACAAGGTATGAACACTATGAATTTATAGTGATGCCATTTGGTCTTACTAATGCCCCTGCTATCTTCATGGATCTGATTAATAGAGTCTTTAAAGACCATCTTGATCAGTTTGTGGTAGTCTTTATAGATGATATTCTTGTCTATTCAAAGAGCAAGGAAGAACATGAAGATCACTTGAGAATTATATTGAAGACCCTGAGAAAGGAGAAGCTTTATGCCAAATTTACCAAGTGTGAATTTTGGCTTCATAAAGTTTCATTTTTGGGTCACATAATCTCAAAAGAGGGGATATCTGTGGATCCAGCAAAAACAGAGGTTATCAAAAGATGGTCAAGACCAACAACGATAACTGAGATCCGAAGTTTTCTTGGTTTGGCTGGATATTATCGACGTTTTGTGAAAGATTTTTTATGATTATCTAATCCACTCACCAAGTTGACTCGGAAAGGAGTTAAGTTTGTTTGGATGGAGGAATGTGAAGAGAATTTCAAGGAGTTGAAAAGAATTTTATCCAGTGCACCTGTGCTCACACTGCCTTGTAGTGGAGAAAGGTTTGTGATCTATAGTGATGCATCCAAGAAGGGATTGGGGTGTGTTCTTATGCAAAATGATATGGTGAGAGCTTATACCTCACGACAGTTGAAAATACATGAGCAAAATTACCCAACTCATGATTTGGAGTTAGCTGCGGTAATCTTTGCATTAAAGATTTGGAGGCATTACCTTTATGGTGAAAGGTGTGATATTTATACTGATCATAAAAGTTTAAAGTATATTTTCACACAAAAGGAGCTGAATATGTGCCAAAGAAGATGGTTGGAGCTGATTAAGAATTACGACTGCTCAATTCATTACCACCCCGGGAAAGCAAACAAGGTGGCAGATGCATTAAGTCGACAAGACCATGCTAGTTTATCCATGATAAGGATCACAAAAGATCCAATATATATGGATTTACAAAGGATGGATCTTGGAATTATAATGAAAAGGGAAAAATCGTATCTTTCTCAAATTAATGTTCAACCATCTATACATGTGAAGATTAAAGAGGCACAGAAAGAAGATGTCGAGTTACAAAAGAAGGTGAGAAATTTTCCTGAATTCAACCTTGATTGTGATGGGATAATAAAGTTCAGGAATTAGGTTTGTGTTCCTCCCATCCCCGAATTAAAGAAGGAGCTGCTGGATGAGGCTCATAGTTCTTCATTCTCTATTCATCCTGGAAGCACGAAGATGTATAGGGGCCTGAAAGATTACTTCTGGTGGGATGGCATGAAAAGAGATGTTGCTGAATATGTCTCTCGATGCTTGGTTTGTCAACAAGTTAAAGCTGAGAGACAGAAGTCTTATGGGATGTTACAACCATTACCCATACCCGAATGGAAATGGGAAAACATCACTATGTACTTTTTCACAGGACTTCCTAAAACATCCAAAGGAAATAATGCTATCTGGGTCATAATTGATCGTCTTACAAAGTCTGCACACTTCATTGCTATTAGAGAGGATTTCTCTCTGGATCAGCTTGCCAGGATATATGTAAAGGAAGTGGTAAGATTACATGGAGTACCAATTTCTATTATATCTGATCGGGATCCGAGGTTTACCTCAAAGTTCGGGCGAAGTCTTCAGCATACTCTGGATACAGAGTTATGTTTCAGCACTGCTTATCATCCTCAGACAGACGGTCAGTTTCAGAGAACAATTCAAAATCTAGAAGATATGTTGAGAGCTTTCTCTATGGATTTCAAAGGTGGTTAGGATGAACACCTACCTTTGGTGGAATTTTCTTATAATAATAGCTTTCACTCCAGTATTCATATAGCTCCTTATGAAGCTCTCTATGGAAAGAAATGTAGGACTCCAACTTGCTGGAATGAATTTGGGGAAAGAAAGCTATTAGGACCTGATCTCGTTGATGAAATGGAAGAAAAGGTCAGATCTATTCAACAACACATAAGAGCAGCTCAGAGTTGATAGAAAAGTTATGCCGACAACTGAATAAAAGACCTAGAGTTTGAAGTGGGTGATAAAGTGTTCTTACAAATATCTCCCTGGAAGAGGGTTATGAGATTTGGAAAGAAGGGGAAGTTGAGCCCTAGATATATCGGTCCTTTTGAAATACTGGATCGTGTTGGGAAGGTAGCTTACTGATTGGCGCTTCCAACGAATCTCTCTCAAGTTCACGATGTGTTCCATGTATCTCTCCTGAGAAAGTACATACCTGATCCTTCACATGTACTCAGCTCAGAAGTTGTACCGCTGGAGCAAGATCTTTCTTATGAAGAACAACCGATAGAGATTATGGATCGTAGCGAAAAAGTCCTATGAAACAAGACCACTCGATTGGTGAAAGTTTTATGGAGGAACCACTAATTAGAAGAAGCTACATGGGAGCTTGAGGATACGATGAGGAAGAGGTATCTTCATCTGTTTGTTACAAAGTGACGAATTTCGAGGGAGAAATTCATTTTAAGGGGGGTAGAATGTAACACCCGAGACTTTTATGTTATATAAATCATCAAAGGAATATTTTTCTACACAACACTTGCTTGGATTTCTTTACACGAAATCGCGACCTTCCTCGATAGCTTGCGTCGTACGCAATACCGAGTTTCACTAAACAATGATATGCTAATAAAATATTATTAAAACTAGCCGTTATAAATAGTAATAACCAGTTTCTGAAATTTTATAAATTTTATTTTTCAAAATGGACTTCATTTTTGGATTTGTAATATCGAAATTCGCCTAGGGTGAAATTTTGGTATTTTTCTGAAAACTTTCAATTTTTGATGAATAGTGAAACCACTAAGTGGTAGTTAAAAAAAACTGAATTTTTCATAAAACTTAATTTTACTGCTTCTGTGAGTGGAATTTCTAAAATCTAAGAGACACGGTTGATGTCAGTAAGTAAAATGTGGTTCAATGAGATTAAAATAATTTTTGGTGAATAGTAACTTTTTACTTTTTTTTACCACGGTTAAAAGTAAATAGGGTAATTAAGGGTAAAAATGATATTATTATTACCCTAACACATGTCCTAATTCTATTGGACAAGTGTAATTCGACAAAAAACAAACTTAGGAATACAATATGACCATTTAGGCCCACTTGGATTAGATTAGGACATTTATTATTAATTTATTTAAAGAAGGGTTAAAATATTTAAAATCAAAGTGCAATAAGTAAATAATTTTTAATATGGGGTTATAAATAAGATAAATTCGACTATAAATATTCATTAGAAAGATAAAAATATTTCCTACATAATGGTATTTTATTTGTAATTTTTAGACATTAAATAATTTAATTTATTTATGACACAAAGATGATGCAGTAATTATCTTATTAATGAAATATTGACATAATTGATGTTATAAACACCAAAATAAATGTAATTTGACACTTTTTATGAATTCCACTAATTTTATAGATTAATATTACATGTTATTATTGATTTAATTTACTTTGTTAGAACTAATCATTCTGTTATGATTTTCACAAAAATTAATTACTAAATAGTGTCAAAATTGAAATAAAATAGTTTTTAAAACAAATATTATATTAGTAATTGTTATTTTTTTCATAAAAATCTAAGGTTCGTCCAAATGACTTAGATAAGGTTATATATATTAATAATAAATAACTTGGGGTTCGTTTGGCTGATTATAGTAAGTTTATTAACCTTATAGTATAAGAACACAAGAAGACACGGTAAAAGTAAAATTATTTAACTTAATGTTAAATCTAAATGATAAGGTTAAAATAGGAACCTAAACTTGTGTAAATTCTATTGGATGAGAGGATTTCGACCCATCCCCACCTTAGCTTCGAAATAAATTAATTTGGAGTTATTTAAAACCAAACTTGACTTTATAATAAAATAATATTTTTAGTTATTCCAAAGGTGCCCCTCTCCTCCCTTATAAAAGGGCACCTCCTCCCTCTCTTCCTCACACCACATTGAGCCTTCAAGCTCGGCCAACCGCTGAAACTTCCTCCTCTACACTTCCCTAGAGACATCCTAGAGGTTCTGTTCTTCTTCAAAGACCATTTTTAGTGCCCTAAAAGAAGGTCTCAAAGAAGCACTTCAAAGAAGAGGTAATGTCCATTACCGATTCTTTCATCTTTATTTATTCTTCCACTTATTCTTCTTTA
The DNA here is from genome assembly GCA_963277665.1 of Viscum album. NCBI lineage: Eukaryota > Viridiplantae > Streptophyta > Magnoliopsida > Santalales > Viscaceae > Viscum > Viscum album. Next base: position 1,785,418,128 of record OY728157.1, read on the forward strand.
GTTGTTTCATTATGAATTAATAACATCAGTATCACTCATATACGGATATGTTATTATAAGTAGGAAACAACCCTATTTCACCATCTATCCATCCTACGGAAAAAGAAATCACCACGCGTGCGTACGTACGGAATACTGTCTCCACGCCGTGGTGTAATCTATTTTCCACCACCACCTTACTTGGATGGGTATAATGGTGTAAATAATGACTATATATGACTATTGTAAAGTGATATTGATTCTGAAATAGTATACATACACTCCAATACAATTCCACGATCATAGGAACAATATCATCACTCGTGCGTACGTACGGAATACCATCTCCACGATGTGATGCGACTCGTTCTACATGATTTTCATTGCATAATGATTACATAAATGAATTGAGTGAATAAATATGATATATAGTACATTAATACCATTCTGTAAATGATGTATCTATAACCTAAAGAGAAGAATAAGAATTTATTCGACAAAACACGCATAAGAACAAAAAGTTATAAACACCTGAATAACAAGTAGCAATGAAATATTACTACTAAGAAACTAAGAATTTGACCATATATGATATCATAACAATAATTATGATTCTGTAATAAGTCAATAACATTATTTAAATCATTATACAGAAGGTTCGGACACTTATGAGGCAAATCGGACCTAAGGTAAGGGGAAATATCACAATCTCATTTTTATCCGAGATTGTTTATACTTTGGTATTTACTGGGGTGTATTTTATCATCCACATCCATGTTTCCTCAATATGTAATATTATTTCTATCCACCTACAATTGTTTAAATCCAATTTTACCCTTCGATGAGTTTTTAGGAAAGGATATGAAAGGAATCTTTTGTCGTTTTTCGTACGAGGTACTTTTTGACTTTTCCGACAAAAGAATGAGAAGAATGTTTTTTTAACTTATACGACATGAATGGATTTTTAAAACATTATTTCCAAGAATCTTCATTTACAAGTTTTCAAGATTATTTTTAATCAACTTCTTTTAGTTTAAAATTGTATTTCATGTTAAGAAAGGAAAAATGTTTTTGAAGTAGAAAGGATATTTTCCTCAAGAATGGAGTTCAAGTGTTTTATTAAAATTATTTTCCATCTAAGATAATAAAGGGTTCTGTTTCTATCCCTATTACTACATGGATTTGATTATGTTGTGATGGAAATATTTTTATGAATTCCTTTATCCTATATGAATTGTTTTATGATGTCATGATGTTTAAAGATTCCCATTTTTATTACTTGGGTTATGTAATGATGTATGATTTATGATTTTGTGGCACACATAAGAATGGTATCATTATGAGATGGGTGGGACCTATATCTCCCTCTAATGCATTGGGTAAAGATTTTATATCTCATGAGATAGACATGGTTGGAATGGTAGGTTATACCGGTTCAGTGAAGCAGGAATGAAACGAGGGTGACTAGGTTCAGAAATGGACTTTGTCCACTAAGATAGTCTTGGCAATGAGTCTTGACTAATAAGATATGATTCTATATGATGATGTGTGTATGCCACAAAGTTTCATGTTTTAAGTTTTGATTATTGGGATTACATTTCACTACTATGATTTACCCCATGTTATGAAATTATATCTCTTTTGCAGGTTAAGATTTCCAAAAGTTATGTGCTTATGTATATGATTTGATTGATATTTCTTTTGCTTACCCTTACTGAGAATTTGAGCTCAACCTTTTGTATGTTTTATTTCCCAGGTCAGGAAGAAGGTTATTAAGTATAATATGTCAAAAAGGGACTCTAGATATGATGAAATAAATGGGGGGAAAAGTAGATGCTTTATGAACCAGTTGTTTATGCTTCCCAGTTTCTAAAGACACTATACCTATATGGTAATTTCTTGGTTTTGTTATATGTTGTAATAAGTGTGCTTCAATTCTGAAGTAATAACAATGTATGTAAAGTATGGGTCGTTATAACTATGGTGAGGCAGATTGAATTGGCTCAAAAGACATCTCAACCCCCTCCTTCAAGGCCTTGTGGCATTTGCACTGAGAAAAGCCACCCAACTGACTGTTGCCCACAACTAAAAGAGATAAAGGATTGCACAACAGTATTCCCAGGGAGACCATATCAGCAGCAACAACAAACATACCCCCAAAAGAAGTTTGATTCATTTGCTCCAACATACAACCAAGGGTGGAAGGATCAACCGGACATGAGGCATGGCTCTGGACAACAAAAAAGGCCCCCTTTTCAACCAAACTTCCCGCAGCCTCCACCTTACCAACATGGTTTCCAACAATCCCAAAAGAGATTCGAAGCTCAAACATCAACAAGTCAGCAACAAGGGAATCTCAAACCTAAGATAGACTCTAACATTGATGATATTTTGAAACAAATTTTTCTTAATCAACATAATGAGTTGAAGAGTCAAGGTTTAGAGTTGAGGGAGTTGAAGACTCAATTGAGCTAGATTGCCACCGCCCTCCATGAACTTGTGAGTAAGAATTCCGGAAATCTACCTTCCCAACCCACTCAAAATCCAAAGGGGAATGTTAGTGCCATCACATTGAGAAGTGGGAAGCAGATGAACAATACATCAGTACCTACCATTCCACCAGGATTCACCTCAACTCTAGAGAATCTGTATTCCATACCAACTGATGAGCAATCCAAAGAGAAAGGTAAAGGTAATAAAAATATTGATGATATTCCTCCTAAACCCCTTCCTTTTCCAAACAGGGTTGTTCAAACCAAGAAGATGGCTGAAGAAGCAGTGAAAAAGGAGGTTTTGGACACATTAAAGTGTGTAGAGATCAACATTCCTCTACTTGGTGCCATTAAACAAATCACAAGGTATGAAAAACTCTTAAAAGAACTCTTCACCAATCGAATAGGGCTCAAGGGAAATGAGAGGATCAACCTTGGAAGGAATGTCTCAACACTCATTAAACCAACTCTAGCAATTCCAACAAAGTGCAAGGATCTCGGGACATTCACCATCCCATGTACCATAGGGGATTTGCACTTCTCTGATTCTCTTTGTGATTTAGGAGCTTCAATAAATGTGATGCCTCACTCTGTATTCTATTCTTTACAGTTTGGTGAGTTGAAGCCAACAAGAGTAGTGGTGCAGTTGGCAAATAGAGCTACAACATATCCAGTGGGAGTTCTTGAGGATGTACTTGTCCGGGTAAGAGACATGATCTTCCTAGCATATTTCTACATGCTTAACATGGAGGACGATTAGGTAAGTTCTCATGCTCCCATAATCTTAGGTAGACCCTTCCTCAAAACTGCAAAAACTATCATAAATGTCAATGAGGGTACACTTTCCATGGAGTTTGGAGATGAAGTGGTGATATTTAATGTTATGGATTCCATGAAGTACCCCACAAGGGATCACTCTGCATTTGTTATCTCCCATTTTGAACCACCAAATAAAAACCCCATGGAATTTGATTGTTCTATGCTTAGGGAGATTATGAGTATTGGTTCTAGTTTGATTTCTAAGAGTACTTCTAAACCTATTTCTAATGCAAAAGACTCTATTATATTTGATTTTGAAATGGAATCATACTCTGATTTTGATCATGTGAACTCTGATTATGACATGGCTGTTGAGTATGCTAATGGATTTGATGCTTTATTCTCTGATTTTGATGATGTATATTCTGATACTATGGCTCTTTGTGCACATATTTCAGTTCCTTCTATGTCTCCATCCATACACCACCCCCCTACACTGGAACTCAAGCCATTGCCACTAAATCTCAAATACTCATACTTGTTGAGTAGTGAGAAATTATATGTTATCATTGCTAACAATCTCCCTTTTGAACATGAAGAAAAACTTTTGAATCTTTTGAGGGAGAACATTAGGGAAATTGGGTGGACCTTGGCTGACATATCAGGTATTAGCCCCTCCATTTGCATGCATAGGATTCTTTTAGAGGATGGGGCTAAACCGACGAGGCAACCACAAAGGAGACTCAATACAACACTTTTGGAGGTTATTAAAAAAGAAGTTGAAAAATTGCTCAAGGAAGGTATAATCTATCCCATTTCAGATTCTCAGTGGGTAAGTCCAATTCAGGTTGTGCCTAAGAAAAGTGGTTTTACTGTTGTTAAAAACGAGAAAGATGAGTTAGTTCCAATGAGGGTACAAAATAGTTGGCGTGTGTGTATTGATTATAGGAAACTAAATCATTCCACTCGCAAAGACCATTTACCCCTCCCATTTATCGATTAGATGCTTGAGAGACTAGCTAGTAAGACACACTATTGTTTCCTGGATGGATTTTCTAGATATTTTTAGGTTCCTATATCTTCAAAGGATTAAGAGAAGACTACATTCACCTGTCCCTTTGGCACATTTGCCAACCGGAGGATGCCATTTGGACTTTTCAACACCCCAAGTACCTTCCAGAGATGTTTGGTGAGTATTTTTTTCTGATTTTATTGAGACTTGCATGAAGGTATTTATGGATGATTTTACAGTGTATGGGTCTTCATTTGATGAATGTCTAATTAGTTTGGGAAAGGTGTTGAATCATTGTATTGAGAAGAATCTGGTCCTGAACTTTGAAAAGTGTCATTTCATGGTAGAGCATGGCATTTTCTTAGGGAATGTACTGTCAAAACATGGGATAGAGGTTGATAGATCAAAGAAAGATATTATTTCATCCTTACCATATCATTCATGTGTGCGTGATGTTAGATCTTTCCTAGGGAATGCAGAAATTTATCGGCGCTTCATCAAAGATTTTAGTAAGATTGATCTTCCTATGTCAAGATTACTTCAAAAGGATTCTGATTTTGTATTTGATGTTTCTTACAGGAATTCATTTGATGAGCTAAAACAACGTCTGACCACTCCACCTATCATACATCCCCCACGGTGGGCGATTCCTTTTGAGCTTATGTGTGACGCCTCTAACTTTGTGGTTGGATCTGTCTTATCTCAGAGGGTGGAAGGACGTTCACATGTGATTGCCTATGCATCAAGGACATTGGATTCAGACCAATCAAACTAAAATACCACAGAAAAGGAGTTTCTTTCTGTCATATTTGCTTTAGATAAATTCCGTTCATATTTATTGGGCTCTAAAGTAGTTGTTTTTTCTGACCATGCAGCTCTGAGGTACCTCTTGAAGAAGCCAGATGCAAAGCCCATGCTGATCCGATGGATTCTCCTTCTATAGGAATTTGATATTGAGATAAAGGACAAAAAGGGGTCAGAAAAATTGGTGGCGGACCACATGAGTAGGCTTACTCACACACTAGAGGATGAAACCTTCGACCAGGTACCACTTTGGGACACTTTCCCCGATGAGCGTCTTTATTCCATCTCAGGTACCCATCCTTGGTATGCAGATTTAGTTAATTACCTTGTTTCCTATAAAATCCTGCAAATTTAAAGAAACATCAAGTCCAAAAATTAAAGAGTGAGTCAAGATTTAATGTTTTGGATGATCCATACTTATGGCGCATGTGTAGTGACCAAGTTATTAGGAGGTGTGTTCTTAATCATGAGTTTGAGTCTGTTTTTCAATTCTGTCATACACTTGCATGTGGTGGACACTTTGGACCCCAACGGACAACTAGGAATGTTTTGGACTCTGTATTATATTGGCATAGTTTATTCCATGATGCCCATGTGTTTTGTAAGTCATGCTCTTGTTGCCAACACACTGGGAATATTTCTAGGAGACATGAGATGCCCCAACAACCCATACTATTCTGTGAGATTTTTTATGTGTGGGGCATTAATTTTATGGTTCCTTTTCCAAGTTCATTTGGTTTCTTGTATATTTTGGTTTCTGTTGATTATGTGAGAAAATGGGTGGAGGCCAAGGCCACCAGGATTGATGATTCTCATGTTGTTGTGGATTTTGTGAAGGCGCATATTTTTTGTAGGTTTGGAGTACCAAAGGCTATCATCAGTGACCAAGGGACACATTTCTGCAATCGGAATCTTACTTCCCTTTTTCAGAAGTATGGAGTGACACACAAAACATCAACACCATACCACCCCCAAACAAATGGCCAGGCTGAGGTTTCAAATCGTGAGTTAAAACAAATATTGGAGAAAACCGTGCATCCAAATAGGAAGGATTGGAGCAAGCGCTTGGATGATGCATTGTGGGCTTATAAGAGAGCATACAAGACACCCATTGGTATGTCCCCATTTCAGATTGTTTTTGGGAAAGCATGTCATCTCCCTGTGGAAGTCGAGCATCGGGCATATTAGGCTATAAAGAAATGCAACATGGATTTGGCCCAATATAGAATTCAAAAGAAGTTGCAAATTCAAGATCTTGAGGAGATTTGACTATCATCATATGAGAACTCAAGGCTCTACAAGGAAAGATCAAAAGCATCTCATGACAAAATGATCCAACAAAGGGAGTTTCATGTTGGAGAGAAAGTCCTTCTCTATAGTTCACGACTAAAGCTGATGCCTGGTAAGTTGCATTCCAGATGGTTAGGTCCTTACATTGCATATAATGTTTTTCCATATGGTGCAGTGGAGATAACACAAGAGGACACTGGAAGAAGCTTTACAGTCAATGGGAAACGTTTGAAGAGATATTTTGAGGGACTTCCTACTGATGCAGTGGATTTTATCACACTGCATGACCCCATCATCACTTGAGCACATCAGGATGTTCCTAACCCTTTCACTTTTATATTATTTGTCCTATTTAAAAAATTATTCATTTCATGTGAATATATCATCTCACGGGTTCACATTGAGGACAATGAAATATTTTAAGTGTGGGGGAGGGAACCATTTAATTTAGTAATTTCAATTGTTTTCTTGTTTAAAAAAAATTGTGTGTTTTTTTTCAAATTTTGTGTGTTTATTTTTCAATTTTCTTTTTGTTTTGGAAATTTTTGAGGTGAAATGATTCTCATCACAATTTTGAAATGCATATCAATGAGTGAAACAATTTATCCCATGAAACCGAGCTTAAATGAATGATGAAAATGACTTTGTTTCAAGTTCAAATATTTAGTAATTTCATGAAAAGTACACTAAATTTTGAATCCCATGCCACATCTCACTGTCTTTATATTTGAAATCACTTTCCTGTGAGGCTTCTGAACCATTATTTTCATATTCTTTACATTCTCCTCACTTTTTGAGAGAACCAAACCATGCTTGATTTAACCATAATTTGATATATTCTTGTCAAAACTTGAGGGTTTGAGGTACTTATGTTTAAATTATTGAGGAATTTGTTTGGTATTAAAGCCCCTATTTTAAAGAATCCTATTTATAATGTCCTACCTTGAACATTTAATCTCTGTAGCCCTTAGAAGCCCTGCACAACCTGTTAGGTTAGCCACATTACACGACAATTTTCTCTATCCAACCAACTCTTAAAGTGAAATTGCATAATCTAATTGAGCTTAAGTGTGGGGGAAGCTATGTTGTGTTGTGCTACCACATTCTGTGATAATTTGAGTGGAAAATTAAATTCTGAAGAGATGTGTTTGCTGCTGAAAAAATCATTATATTGAAAGCTGTTCCTTTTATGGAGCTTTCATGACAAGTGAAGCCGTGCCTTTTCTAGAGCTTCTAATTGAGGTGGAAAGTTGTGCCCATCTGGAGCTTTCAAGAAAATCATGTTTGAGAAGATTGACATTTTTTATTCTGAAATGATTAATGGTGTAAAATTTCCATGACTTTTCATAATAATGGAGATGAATTGATACTATGGGGATTTAAGAGAAGACCATTTTTAAGTGAAAATTATATTAATGCAATTTTGCTTCAAAAAGAGTCAAGCCCTCCTCATTCATCCTCAGAGTTTTTCACATGTTAATCCTATCAAACGAAAGCCAAAGAACAACCCTGAAAATTCATCATGAAAAACATACGTCCTTGAATCACATCGGGTGGCGATGTAGGAATTTATCAAGCCTATGGTGACCCTTGTATGAGTTTGGATGAGAAAGACATTGCAAAAAAATTGATATTTGTATGATGAGAGAAAATTCAAGAGAGGTAAGTGTTTTTTGCATAGGAGGATAAATGAAGTGGAAATATATTGAATGATATAAATGAATAACATGAAATAAGGTTTTTTATGAGGCATGATATATTTTTTTTCTTGGTGTGTAATTTTTTGATCTCAAGGATATGTGTTTTAAAATTGGTTTTGATTTGATATTGATGTTTACTAGACAAGAGGTTTTGCCCAGGAGTGCAAAAGGGTAAGTGTAGGGGAGTTGATAAAACACTGTTTTGTTGAATATTTTAGTGATAATAAATGATATAATTTCCTCACATTGTGTTAAATATGTTTATTTATAAAATATTTGGGATTTGATCATTCATTTGAAAATTTTGTGAAAATTCCAGTTTTACCCTTTATAGTGCACTGTAGTATTTCGAAGATAAATATTTTTATATTTATTATTTGAATTTGAAATTCTGTAACAGTGTTCCTAAATTAATTTTCTACAACTTTTAGTCAGAACACTAGAGCTAAATAGTGCATTTGGTTGTTGAAAATGGGCCATGAAGTCAAAGTTGGGCTGGACTCGGTAGAATGGACATGGGTTCTGTATTTGGGCCATATCTTCTCCATCCAGGATTGTATTGAGCCTAAATTTTGAGGAAAGCTCGGGGACATGATTTGTCACAAATAATCCTACTTGAATAAGAGCTGATGCATGTGTTTAGGCGGTCAAATGGGTGGTTCAATTTGGATTAAAATATTTGGCCGAATTTCCACATTCACACTTGAAACCACTTGTAACCTCTCCTCCCCTCCCCTCTATAAATTGGAGTTTTTCTCATATTGAGGATTTGGGGGACGTGCATTGGGAAGTTTAGGGCAGAGGAGAAGTGGATCCACTCCAATTCTTCAACCATTTCAATAAGGGTAGCTCTTGAAGCAAGGATCCCTTCGACGAAGCCTTCTTCTTCTCCTTCATGTTGTAATGATTTTGTTTGTGTAATAAACTTATTTGTTCTTCTTTTATTTATTCTAATTTCTTTTGTTTTGTTTAAATTTATTCTTCTCTTCATCTTCCTATTTGGGATGTAATTATTGAGTAGAAGCGTTATTGGGTTATACCCATTATAAACCTTTGCACATGCAAAACGCTTCTACGATGATTACACCATCCATGGAAGAGTAGTTATTTTTAGTAATCGATCGACCTCTATCCTTATTGATTCATTTATTTTGAATCAATGAGCTACTATAATTCACATAATATGCTCCATGAATTGTGTTTTTAAATTACAATAAACTAAGCAAGCAATTGAACAATTAATACAAAAACACACGAGGTCGAGATTTTGTGTAAATTGTGAGAGCGCGATCTTAATCGGTAATACAAGACCACACAGGATAAATTTGTAGAGTTAAAATATAATCCCTAAACACAATTCATCCTCATTTATAGAATTGATATATTCTATAATTAACCACTGACCATAAGCTATCCTTAGAACAACAATCAAAGCAGGGTGCTGCGATTGCGTGTTCCGAAGCTAGCCTAGGGTTTAAGTAATTTCATCTTTGTGGTTAAGTTAACTATCATAGGGTTCGAGGGATAAAAAATTAGGGGATCATAGTTAAGTAGATATTTATTTAAATGATAATGATTAATAAGTAAATGAAGAGGTAGAGTTAGATCTATTACACCTTTTAAAATTTTTTCTAAAAGAAACATCTTTTTGTTGTGTCTTTTTAATCAAACTTCATTTCAAAATTAAAAACAAAAAAATGCAATCTTCTTCCAGAAAACTTCTTCTAGATTTATAAACTATAAAAAAAACCCATCCTTTCAAGTAGTGTTTTTATTCTTTTTTATTTTATTTCTAGAATACCTCTGAAAATTTGTTTTAATTCACTTCCTCATTTGAGAGACGACCTTGGTCAGCCACTCTGCTGCACCTAAGTACCCCAAAATCACACTAATCATTTGAGGGCACCCACGATAGTGATCTTTCATGTTGGTTCCAATATTAATGTTATAAGGGCTTCTAATTATATTCCACATCATTCTATTTGGGTGTCTCTAGTCTATAAGAGTCTATTTTTCTATGAACAGGGACCATATGGAAATAACAATGTGCCATGTTTGAGATAAACACAAAAAAACTTTTCTCCCTTAATTTTAAATGTGCAAGAAGTTTTGGACTATGAATGGTGGTAGAAAGTTATTGAAATATAGAAGAAGACACACACTGGGTCAAGGTTCAATGAAGATATAGAGAATAGTGACAATGATACTAAATCGCAACAAATGAAGGATTATTAGAAGGACCCCATGGGAAAATGAATGTTAGAAATGGATCAAGGGGAAGAAAGGGAACCTTATTTCAAGAAAAATTTCAATTAAAAAGGGGGGTCAAACCAATTCCTCACAAATATTATTCAAACTTACCAAGGATGATAAAAACGAGATCCTCAGGTAAATCAATAAAAGTTCATATTGGAAAAAAACTGGCCGATTAAACAAGCACTGGAACGGATAATTAAGAGAATGGGGAGGTGGGGGATCAAGATGGAAGTGATCCCAACAAGAGGTATGAATATGTAGCTACTGGACTGGTCCAAACACCAGTGTTTGTTTTGATGATCAGGATAGAATAATAGGAGAAATAGAAGTAGAAAAAAGTGAGTGTTTGTATCTTACCATACAGTATAAGGAAGATATTTTGGAAGAAGTATTTGGATCAATGAGATGAAGTAGGAGGTCAATAGAATTTATGATAGAAGTATTTGAGTTGTTACAAATGAAGAGAAAAGGATGTCTATTAATAAGAAATAATGCATCTTGGATCAAGTATTTAATGAACGAAAGATCATTTTAGAGGAATATATAAAGTTATGGGACAATATGGATAATCAATTCGAAGACCTTATCAATGTTGATTTGGATATCCATGTAAATAAACATCACTGGGAGTTACATAGGGTGTATCATACCAATAATATTAGCCACATATTTAAAAATTTTGTGATCTCTTTTAGTGCATAACACAACTATATTTTGACTTATATGGTTTCAAACATTTTTCCACCAATGTTTTTTGGAAAATAATAAAAAAATTAGTTTTGTGGTGGTGATCCATATACATCTTGTTCATAAACCAATTTTTTAGGTGAAAAGGTGACTAAATCCTGATTAGAATTATTTTTTTAGGAAAGAAGTTATAAAAATAAAAGATATTAGAATTTTTTATCCCATTTTAGATAATCCTTGGGTCATACATGTCTAATTAGTGACTTAAAGATGAGATGCCACTCTTATGGACAATGAAAAAATAATGAAATTAAAACTAGGGAGGTCACTAAATGGAGGATCTGTATTGACTACTGGAAGATTAATACAGCTACTAAGAATGACCACTTCCCAATTATATTTCTATAACAAATTATTGAGACATTAATTGGAAATCACTTTTATTAATTTATTGATGGATATTTTGGTCATATCCAAATTTCAATATTTCTTTAAGAATATAAAAAACCACATTCACTAGCCCCTTTGAAAACTTTCCAATCATTGGATACCCTTTTTCATGTGTAGTTCTCTACCAGCTTCCAATGATGCATGATAGAAATTTTCCCAGACATGATATAGTGGATAATAGAGGTTTTCACAGATGAATTTTAAGTAGTTTAAAACACATTTGATAGTTTTTAGAGAATCTATAATGATAATTGAAAAGGTTCTTAGAGACCAGTCTGATTTTGAATTGGGAAAATTCCAATATATGGTAACTAAGGGGATTGTGCATGGGGAAAATGTATCTGGGAGGAGAGTAAAAATTAAAAATATAATAATGAGGTAATTAAAAAGTTACCCTTCTTGAAAATTACACAGCTATTATAATTTTATTAAGGCATATCAGTTTTCACTAGAGGTTCATTAAATATTTTTCAAAGATCAAAAATCCCCTATTCCTACTACTTTTTAATAATACACCATATTATTTAATGATATGTTCTTGGAGTAATTGAAGAAACTTAATGAAAGATATACATCTTCACCCATCAACAATACCCCAAATTAAAAGTTTCCATTTGAGATTTATTATGGTTATAGTGAAATTATTATAGGGATTTTTTGTGAAAGGGAATGAAAATAGGCTTCATGTGGTGTATTGTTCTAGTAGGTTTCTATATGATCCTCCTAGGAGTCACATAATAGGATTTTATCTATAATGTTTTCTCTAGATAAGTTTAGAAAATATTTTATTTCACCTAAATTCATTATTTTCCATGACCATGCAGTCATGAAGTACCTGCTAGGAAAGAATGAAGAAAAATAAATACTCATTATATAGATACATATGCATTGAGAGTTAGACATAGAAATTAGGGATAATAAAGGTGTGGAAAATTTAGTTGTTTAAAACCTATCTAGGTTGTCCAACACCCAAAAATGATTAACTGAGGGAGATTAATTCCTTATTCCCTGATATACAAATACTTGGTGTGTCAACTAGGCAGAATACTTATCTACTGATTTTTGTTAAATTATTATATGATGATGTTATTCCCAGTGATCTTACTTATAACTGATAAAAGTAATTTATTTTTGAGATAAACTAATACTTTTGGGATGATCCTTTATTTTTTAAAAGACGTTTTGATGGTATTCCAAGTAGTTTTTTTCTTGAGTATGAGATGCTAACCATTTTAGAAAGATTTCACTCTTCACCGTGGGGTGGAAACAATAAGAAAGAGAGGACTACCAAAAATGTTTTACAATTGGGAATATATTAAAACTCCCTCTTCAAGGATGTTATGATCTTATTGTTTGGGTGTGACACATGCCAAAGGATGGAAAATTTAGGAAGAAGGAAAGAGCATCCCAAATAGGGAATTTTAGAAGTAGATATTTTTAATATTTGGGGTTTATAAATTATGGGACCATTTCAATATTCTCAAAGGGAATGTGTAAATATAGATGGTTTTATATTTTTTCATTAAGTGGGATGAGGTATTGTCACTTCCTAAAAATCAAAATAATAGTTCTTACTAATTCACCCAAAAGAAAATTATCTCAAGATTTTGTGTTCTCAAGGCTTTCATCACTGAAGATGGCACCCAATTTATGAAATTTAAATTCAAGAATTTGATGGATAAATATGAGTTTGTTCCTAAAATAGGAACCAATTACCACCTTTAGTCAAGTGGGAAAGCCAAAATTTCTAATATAGAGCCTAAAAAATATTTGGTTAATTTTTTTTTATAATCTCAAGGAAGGGAATGTATTTAAAATTTTATAAGGATTTTTGGACCTAAAAGAATAATTTTAAAACCCCTATATGAATTTATCCATAAAAAATCCTATTTGGAAAATCATGTCACCTTCCTATGGAGTTACACCATATGTATTTTAGGCTATGAAAGCTTTAATAGTTTATTATAAAACTACTATAGAAATAATTTCTCTAGATTTGAGTGATATAGATGCAATTAGAAGAGAGTATTATGAAAAATATAAAATTCATAAAGAAATAACCATATATATTAATGACTTATGCTTTAAAAAAATCAATCTTAGTCAGAAGGTGTTAAATTTCTACTCCAAACCTATTCTCTCCACTGTAAAACTTAAGTCTATATGATTTGTACTATTCACCATTCATAGAGTCTATGTCAATGATGTTTTTTAGATGCTAGATGAGGAGAAAAAAATCCATTCTTGGTTATTATCCAAATAGTTAATATTTATTTTGATGGGTATCCAATGTTCTTGGATACTATTTTTATATTTTATAACTGAAACATCACTAAGTCTAACTAATGATTTAAAATTTGATTCTTCATGGGATTAAACACATGGTTCCCCTTGTTATTGTTTTTTGCTTTTTTTGAATAAAAATAAATATGTTTGTTTTCCTTGATGGACTTATGGTTTTTCATATTATAGTTAATTAAGGGAAGACCTCTATGAAATCTCTTCAAGAGAATATAATTCAAAACTATTTGATAAAAATTTGATTATTTTTTAAAGAATTACTAGAGCTCCATACTGGATCTACTTGAATCATTTCCCCTATTTAAAATAAAACGATTATTTAAATTTATTAGGGGATTAATCTATTTATTTATTATGTTACTATTATCATATTATATGTAATAGAATCAATAAAATTGGGGTAAATCTTAAAGAAAATGGGGAGAGTGTTATTGGTTAAACTAAATAAACCAATATTCAATGTCAAGGGAGTTATTGTTTTAATAATGCACCTTATTTTTATTAACTAGTTAAATATATGGATAATTTTTTTTAAGGAATTAAATATTAGAAATTGATTTAGAAGTAATAATTCATGTTTAAATCACATGAAAAATCATGAAGATTATTGTTAATTTGTTTCTAAAATAATACCCTTGCATGTTAGATTCTGTTCTTATTTGAGAGTTATTTTAGTCTTCAAAATAAAGTATAATCCTTGTTCTGAAAAACATGTATCCTCATAGATACTATTTTTAAGTTAATTGGAAATACCTTTACATTTTGATAGGTGTTTCTTATCTTGATTGAGTGAAAACATGTTGTTGGAGCTTACCCATGACTCTTTGAACAATTTATCAACTGCTAAAATTGAAAATATATTTCGAACTATAAAATTTTAAATGTTTCTCCTACCTTGATGACCAAAATCTATAGAAATTTTGAGTTTTATGTTTGGGTAAGGGGTATTAAACTAGTTTAAACTATATTTCAGAAATTTAAAGTCAAATTACACCAAAAATGTCTCATAAGATACTATTTTCATGAACCAACATGCATTTTAGTGGTTAATTTTTTTTATTAAGTTTGAAGGTGGTTTTTTTTACTTTTTGATGGATAATAGTTTCTATTTCCATCCCAAAAACACTTGTATTTGATAAATTTTTAAGTGTATGTCTTATAATATTAATTAGATTTCAATATTTTGATTTGATTTAAATTAGTAATATTTTCATTCAAGTGGACTGGAAGTGAACTCCTAGTCCTGGTTGAGTTTTTTATTCTTTTTTATAAAACTATT
Organism: Viscum album; assembly: GCA_963277665.1. Classification (NCBI taxonomy): domain Eukaryota; kingdom Viridiplantae; phylum Streptophyta; class Magnoliopsida; order Santalales; family Viscaceae; genus Viscum; species Viscum album. The sequence continues at coordinate 1,785,433,137 of OY728157.1, forward strand.
GGATGATTTACTTACATAATATATCCTATGTAATTCTGGGATTTTAAATATTGTTAATTATGTTCATAATGACGTTGTACATTTCAGGACTATTTTTTGGGTGATCATCATAGGAAATAATCTAGTTTGGCGGAATGTTTTACATACACCTGAGGTTCATCTGAATCTCATTTCTACCAACATTCTTTTTGATAAGTGTTTTATCATTAATTCTGGTGATGAAAAATGGATTATTTGTAAAGGATCTTTTATTATGTCTCTAGGGAAGAAATATTCAGGGTTTCACTGGACTAGAGCTTATATTTGTTGTGATACTGATTACATTGTTGAGTGTAATTTACCTTCAAAGTTATGGAATAATAGGCTCAAACACATTATTAATAAAGGGATTGTTTTTTTGGTAAATATAAATCTAATTACAGATGTTAATATTTTCAAATTGGAAATTTTCGATCAATTTATGGATAGAAAATATAGTAGATTGAGTTTCAGCAGTCATCCTTTACATAGGAAGTCATAGGTATTTGAATTAGTACATTATAATGTTTGCGATGTTTTTAAGTCAAATAAATTTAGTAGAGATATTTAGTTTGTGATGTTTATTGATTAATACTCACCTAAAATTTTAGTGTTTGTTTTTAATTCCAAAATTCATGTGCTCAGTGTCTTTAAGAAATTTCTTGTTTCATCATTGAGGGAATCTGGTAGGAAGTTAAAATGTATTCACATTGAAAATAGGGGTGAGTATTGTGGTCCATTTTATTAGTATTTTAGGATGGAAGGTATTTATCATCAAAATAATTATTCTAATAATCCTCATCTAAATGGTGTATTTGAGTGGATAAATATGATTTTTTAGAATGATTTCTTTGTTTTCTTTCGAAATAAATTGTCATTAGACTAGTTTGGGGTGAGGATTTATTTACTACCGCTTATATTAACTATTTATCACATGAGGTTTCATTGAAATAAGATACCCATGACAAGTTTTTGTATGGAAGACAGATCAAGTATAATCATTTACATGTTTTTGGTTGGAATGATTTTTTTCATGTTCCTAGAGATGATAGATCCAATATTGATGGTAAGTCACGATAATGTATTTTTATTTACTATGAACATGATGACTTTGGGTATAGGTTCTATGATAATTCTATGAGGAAACTTTTTATATGTTGTGATGCAATGTTTATGGTGGATCAGACAATTATAGGTATTTGTAAGGGAGAAAAATACTCTTCTCCAACCTCTAATGGCTTTATCCATCTCGAGATAGTTTATGATCAGTATTTACCTCATATTGTTGATTTTGAAAATCATATTGATATGTAGAATGATGTTCAAGGTGAATGGGTTGGATTTGATGTTTCTGATGCACCTTGTGTTTCTAATGATATAATTCAAGGGGTTATTAGTGAACCTGTAGTTCAACACTGGAGGAATTATCAACATTATATTATTTCTACTTGGTTTTAACCTAGTGAGTATGTGATCTTCAAGGAAGGTGGAGAACCAAAATTATTTCATAAGGTGATGGAAAGTGAACAAAAGGACAAATGGGTTTTGGTAATGGATAATGAGATGAGATCACTATAATGCAATCATAATTTTGAGATGGTGAATTTACCCACAGGTAAGAGAGAATTGAAAAATTGGTGGATTTGTTAGGCTAAAAATAAAGAATCCAGTTATGTTCCACAATACAAGGAATGTTTAGTTATTAAATACCTCCTTTAGAATAATGATATTTATTTTGATGATATTTTTTCACCAATTTAAAATATTTATTCTATCATAGTTGTTCTTGGTTTGGCAGTTAGTTTGGATCTGTAGATTCATAAGATAGATGTGAAGATAGCTTTCCTCCATAGAGATTTAGAGGGGAATATTTATATGGAGCATCCAGAGGTTTTTGTTGAAAGATGTAAAGATAATTATGTTTGAAAGTTAATGATGTTTTTTATGGTTTGAAGAAGGCTCTAGGGTAGTGTTATTAGAAGTTTTAATCTACCATTTTTTATAAGGGTTTTGGTAAGACATATTTAGACATTTTTTTTCATAGATTTACTGATAATTATTTTATAAACTATTTATTTATATTTTTGATATGCTCATTTTTGGCCATTATGATTCTAGAATTGATAGATTGAAGAAGGATATTTTTTACTCTTTTTTGATAAAAGACATGGGGACAACATGACAGATTCATTGCATGTCAATCTACCATGATAAAAAGGACAATAAATTCCATTTATATTATGAGAGATATATTGAGAAGGTTCTTACGAGATTTTCAATAGACATAGAGAAATTATTTAGTAATCCTATTACGTTACATTATAATTTTAGTACCATTTAGTCATGTTTTATTGATAAAGACATAGAGGAGATGCATCACATACCTTATTCATCTTATTATGATTGTTTGATATATGATATGATATGTAATAGAGCTTATATTTCTCATGCAGTTGGTGTAGTAACTCATTTTCTATCTAATCCAGGTAGAGAGTATTTGAGAGTAATGATGTATATAGTTCATTATCTTCAGGGTACTTCTGATATGATATTTTTGGTAATTAAGAACCTATTATTTGTGTCTTTATAGATTTAGATATGGAAGAAGATATGGATTTGAGGAAGTCTACTTTAGGTTCTTTAGTTACTTTTACAGGTGGAATTTTTCTTTGTTAGTTTATATTGTAGAGATGTGTTTCTTTATCTACCAAATATTTTGAGTTTATTTCCACTATAAAATCATACAAATATATTTCTTTGATGAAAAAATTTAGTTAAGAGGTCAATTTAATCAGGACAAGTATGTTTTATTTTCTGAAAGTCGGAGTTCTATTTTTTAATAATATAATCCAACTTTACAAGGATGTTTGAAACACATTTATGTTCATTATCATTGGATCCATGAAATCTTTGATTCAAGATAGTTGAAACTTGAAAATATTCACACTCATGACAATGGGTTAGACATGTTGACCAAGAGTTTATCCAGAGTTAAATTTGAGACATTCCAACTAATTGTAAGGTTGGCGGTGATCCCCCCTTGAGTTTTAGGGGGGGGGGGGGGGGTTTGGTGTCCTCATATAGAGACCCACGTTCTATTAAAAAAATAAAACAAAAAAATGGATATTAGAGAAGATGAGGGTTATAGAATCTTTTAGTGGAGGTATTTTTGCAGGTACAACTCTCTTCTCTCTAGCAACATGGCTAGGGTTTGGAATCTATTTTTAGATTTGCAACCGACCCAAAAAAAATTTGTTTTGAATCTGTTTCATTAATGATGATCATTATTCTGATCTTGGGGTTTTTCTACACTTTTATTCAGACATCGAACATCTTCTATTCATAGTCAAGTCTATTTAGATTTCTTTAACTGGTTTCGTTATTTATTTCATGTTTCATTCATATTGTATATTCTTTATTCCTTAGATCCACTATCTTATCTGAGTAATATTTTTGAGATCTTGATCATCTCTGGGAGTCTTTACCATCTACTCCTAATTATTAGTGGATCCTTGTTTCTGGACTATGTCCCATGGTTTTTTCCCTTTTGGGATTTCCATGTTAAAAATTTAAAGTGTCATAATTTATTTTCATCACACATTTATTTAGTCACTATGCATCTGCTTTAATTTGTAGGCTTGTTTGATGGGAATGTTTTTTATTTATGATGTGAGTTCAGTTTGATGTTTGTTTACACATTCGTCACTTAGAATCTTTGACAAAATTTTTTTAGGTGTTGATTGAATATAGAGGGGGTCTTTTTTCTCTCTAGTGTTATAGTTTCATGTTAAAACATGGGTCTGCACCAAGTTATTTACAAAATTCACAAAAATATTCATACGAATAACTAAATTTGTGGGTTCCATGATGATTGAAGGAGGAGAGTTTTTTGTTGGAAGGTTGAAAATACCTATTGAAAACAAAGTCGAATGTTTCTGGGATTGACAAACCAAGGTGAATTTTGTGAAATCTTGGAGTGTTAATATTGGAGAAAATGAATAATATTAATCCATAATTCATGTTTCTAGAAGGATTAATTAAATTTCATGTTTGATGCTCATTGTAATGCCTTTGTGAATGATATTAGATAGTTTAGATCGTTCACACAGGTTTCACTTGATCTTTTCCAATTGAAATTGTTAGGCTGAGATATATAATGATGATATCAAGAGAATATAACTCAACATGTTTCCATGGTGGTAGATTTATATGCGGGGGATATTTGTAAAATATAAAGAAAGGTAATTATTACAATGAGGGAAAATTGGGAATTTTGAAAAACATAGGCGGTGGAATTGATTTAGTGAAAGAACCTCATTAGATGGATCTTTAATAAATCAGATAGAGGAAATTAAGACTATGAACAGGAAGTAGAAGTAGTTTTAAGGAATTTTGGTTAGAATGATTAGGGGCTTTAGTGATATAAAGTGTCAAAAACATAAGGGGGTGAATTTTTTATCTTAAAAAATAAGGTTTTCATCAAATTTCTTATTCTTATTTGGTTTCATCTATGTTATGTTTTCTTGCTGAAATTTTATTTTGATGTAAAACATGCACTTTGGTTAACTCATGAAGGGAAGATGATTGTTTTAGCTGATGAATTCATTTTTTTCTTGATTCCTTTATTCTGGATTGCAATTCATTCTTCCCAGAATTATTTTGAATTCAATTTAGTATTTTATTTTTTAAAGCTATGAAAAATGAAAAATTACATCAAAAATGTATTGAAACTATTTTAAACTTTTAAATATTTATAAAAATTGAGCATATAAAATATGAATGAAGGAAAATTCGTGGGTGATAACGGTTCACATTGTAAGTGATTATAGTTAAAATTATTTCTTCATACTATAAAAAAATACTCTAGGACATTGACTGTGTTAATTTTATAGTACACGCAGTCATGGAATTCCAAATTTACAAATTTATAAAACCTACTAACAATTGTAGAGATAGTGGTAAGGGTCAGACCATAGAGAGAATGTGTGTTAGCACTCATACTAACCTCTTCAAAGAATATTTAGGTAGAATAATTTTCATGTGATTAAAAATAAAAAATATAACAATTATTAAACTATTTAAATTATATAAATGTAATGTAAAGGAGGGAAACATTTGTGACACCCGTTCAAGTTCATGTGATGTGAATTATTTTCTTTCGTCATATCAATATTTATTCATCTAATTATGAATGATTTCGAATATAATCATAATATCATCACATATTGTTCTCTGATGTTTGAAGGTACTCTAATATTTCTCAAAAATTATTATATGTCTCTTTCTTAGGTGTTACGAATAATTACTGATAGGTTTCAACACTGAATCGTTTGGATAAATACAAATACTCATTTCTCAGAAAGTCATTTTATTTATCTATGTCTGGATCACTCAAATATGTATTTTTTTAGGTACTGCTAATGAAAATATGAAGAAGCTCACAAAATATTTATTTTTTAGTTAATATATTTATTTGTTCAAAATTTACTAATGTACGGATTATGATTTTATCACTCACTTGATCAAGTTCTAAAAAAATAAATTCTTTGGTGATCTCATACATGTACTTATGATGTATCATATAAATGGCCACCAACGCATGTGTGAATGATTTATATTAATTTTAAAAATATAAATTAATTAATAAAAATCTTACTTAAAATAATTCAATTTGAAATCAAACATGGAAATTAAATAAAACTATGTAATTTATGTCATGTAAATCACAAACCTAACAAACATGATACTATGAAAACCAACCATCCTATAACACAAACATGGCACTAAAAATGATAAAAATAAATCAATGTGATTCTGTTGACTCAAAGAAATTGCTTAGCTAGGGAATGTGGCATGCACTTAGGCTTGGGTTGGGGCCCCCCATAGGGCTATTACAAGACATTTCTTAGTTGGGGAACATAGAATGCACTTGGGCTTCATTGAGGCCCCACTGGGAGTTGGTGTTAGAAACACACATTTTTCATATGAGACTCATCCCAGTTGGTGGGGATTAGTTAAATAAATCCAAGAGACCCGCAATAAAATCTAAGTAGAGGCATTTTTCATGTACTTTAGCAGTCACTATAGAAAATATTGTTCGGTACTATAGTAGCTAGAACTATTCACCCATTTGGGCCTAGGGGCCACCAGTTTCGTCCCTGGGTCATTCAAGGCCTTCAGTCCTCCCAAGGCCTTCGGGACAGTAAGGATTTCAGGTCCTTCAAGCCACATCAAGGCCTTTGGGCCACCAAAAACCCTTCAAGCCACATGAATTGTTGATGTACCAAACTGACTTATAAAGACAAGGCCCTAGATGAGGATACAGAGTATGCACATTCACTAGAGAAGAGCTAATTAAACATTGAAGAATGAGAGGGTATAGATTTTACATCAGTACCAAGCTTGTACATCCTATCACAGGGAAGTTATCCGACCAGTCATGTGAAGGTGGATTGTTGATCACGATGCAAATGCTAGGGAGGTGTAGTTTCAAGTAGTCACTGTCTGGGATGAATTCCTTAAGGCATCTGGGGCCTATAATGTCACAAAGCCTACGAGCCACGTATAGGTTCCCCTTCAAACCTTAAAAGGTTATTTATCAAAGAATTAATAAAAAATAAAGGCATTCGGGCCATTCAGGAAAATATCACCAAAAACCATGAATGCAAATAGAACCATAATAAGAATCACACAACAAGGAACCCCCTTCACTAATATGAACTATCACCATCAACACCAAGATACCATGTGTGAAATAACTACACCCAATGTAAATAGAGTATGATCTAGGTATGGAGAGGCATGATCTAGTAGTTCGGTTGAAGATAAAAGATTGTGTTGGTCTTTGTGGAAATTTTTTCGATATACAAAATATAAAAAAGAAATTCCTGATATACACACCAAGGGAAACAAATTCCAAAAGTAAGGAGGCTCCTGGGTTGGGTTTACATGGAAGAATGCGACATCTAAATCAATGACACCCTTAGTGAAAAAATTGAAGAAGGAGTTAAATAAAATAGCACCTTCTTCCTAATGGTTTGATAGAATGCACTTTTCTAAAAAGCACCCACCCATATTATTTTTTAAAAGTTTTTTAAAAATTTTAAAATTTTGTTTTGTAGACACAGATACACACACACACACACACATATATATATATAAAACTAAACAATAAAATGATATTTAATTTTTCGGAAATAATTTGTTGAATAATGTAATTAATAATAAAAATATAATAATTAATTATTACTAACAGTGAATAAAAATAATGTAATTAATAATTTATTTAATTTCAAACTTAAAAATAATTAGTATTAATTAATAATTTAATCATAATTAATTATTTTTATTATTATTTTATTTAATAATAATAATAATAATAATATTATTAAATAATTATAGTTTTTTTCAAGTATATTATTTTTTGTTTATTACATTTACAACTAATAATACTATTAATAATAATAATGATGATCATGTAAATAATAGTATTATTATTAAATATTATTATTATTAAGTAATAGATTAATCACAATGACTTCATAAAAATAATATATTAATTGTATTAACTATATTTAATAAGTAGAAAATATTAATTATATTTAATTAATTAATTAATTATATTATATTATTATTATTAAGTCATATATTATTAATACTATTTATTTTCAATTAATTATTTTTATGAAATTATTTTCTTTTATAGTTATTTTATATGTTTTAAGTGAATATCCTAAATTTTATTTAGAAGATAACTAAAATTATATTTTATAAGATTTTAGAGTTACCTAGTTCTTTTAAAGTCCCAATGTTATGTTTTTAAACATCTTTTTTTATCATCTATATTATTGCTTGTTAATTATTTTGATGAAATTATTATTTTTAATTATTTTTTATCTGTGTAATCTATGTTTTAAATTTAATTTTGATTGTATTTATAGTTTAGTTTTTATTATATTTCTGATTCACTAACTTGAAAGAGAAAATAAACATATTACTTAAATGTTATTGTTAATATATATATATATATATATATATATATATATATAATATAACACATTTTCAATAAATAATAATAATGATAATAATAATAACGATGCATATAACTAAAATAATATAAATAAAATATAATTATTTAATTTAAAAATAAAAAAATAAAAAAAATTTATTAAATAAAAAAATAATTTTTTATTTATTAAAATAATTAATATTTTTTATAATGAATTAAATTAAAATCATTTTATCATTAAATATTAATATTAATAATTGATAATTATGTGAATATAATAAACTCCACTTAATGATTATTTATAATTATTAATACTTTTAATTATAGTATTTTTTTTATTATTAAATACATAAATAATTAGATTATATGTAATATTTAAAAATTTTATTTTTTTTATTTTTTTATTATTAAAATATGAATTTTATAACTATTATTTTTATTATAAATGATTAAAAATTGTACTATAAATTGTTATTAATAAAATTATTATCAACAATTATATTTTATATATTAAAATTTTAATTAAAATTTATTTTAAATTGTATTATTAACCAATTTATTAGTTATATTAAAATTTATATTATTTAAATCATTATTCATAATTATTATTTTAATTATTGTAAATATTTAAAAATATAAATATTATTTATTAAAAACATAATTCATAATATTTAACAGTAATAACATAATTAATAAAAAATATTTATTATTTTTTAAAGATCCTTTTATTTTCAATTAATATTTTTGTACACATTCAATGTTTTAAATTTAATATAGATTTTATTTATAATATATTTTATGTGCATAAATATTTTGAAGTGTAAATGTTATGTTTTTAATCAATAAAGTTTGTGTCATGTAAATTATTTTTATTTTGATACATTTATTAATTTTTCCTCAACTATTTATTATATGTTTAATTCATCTTTTATGTTTCATTTAGATTGATCTTATAATTTATATTTTATAGGATTATAAATACACCTTCATGAAATGTATAATGTTTCATGTAGGTGACGTTAAAATCCTATAATAGATAAACTACAAGACCAATCTAAATGAAACGTAAAAATGGATTAAACATATAAGAAATAGTTGAAAATAAAAAAATCATAAAAAATGTTGACAAAAATAATTTCAATGGCATAAAATATTATTATTTCAAAAAAACATTTTAACATATAAAATATTTTTATAGTAAACATTTTTTAGGTAAAATATATTTTTTTATTTTTTTTCATTCCTTTAATTTTCATTTAAATTCTATTTTCACAGCCAATGTTAAAAATTTCATATATATTTTATTTATACTATATTTTATGTGCATAAATATTTCTAAGTGTAAACATTACACTTTTAATCAATAAAGTCTGTGTAGTGTAAATTATTTTTGGTTTGTTATATTTATTATTATTTTTATTTTAAACTACTTATTATGTGTTTAATCCATGTTCTAAGTTTCATTTAGATTAGTCTTATTGTTTATATTTTATAGGCTTTCAAAGTCACCTACATGAAATGTAATAATGTTTCAAGTTGGTGAAATTGAAAGCCTAAAACATATAAACTGTAAGACCAATCTAAATGAAACATAAAACATGGATTAAATATATAATAAATAGTCGAAAATAAAAATAATATAGTAAAAAATGTTTTCGAAAAATAATTTCAATGATAGAAATTTTTTTTCCTTTGAAAAAAATAATGTTTTTACTTATAAATTATTTTTACTACAAACATTTATTATGTAAATTAATTTTTTTTGTTTATTATTTTTTAGAATTCCTTTTATTTTCACCATCAATGTTTTGAATTTCATATAAATTTTATTTATACTATATTTTATGGGCTAAAATGACCATATAATAGAAATATTAAATAAGTAGGTAACTATAAAACCTTATAAAATATAAATTATAATTTGGTTTTAAATGAAATTTATGACATACACTCACACAGTGCATCAATCCGACATGCGATATGCTCAAACTAGCTAAATAAGGAGTTCTTTAAAAATGACACTTTTAAAAACATATGCCAGAGAGTGTGAACCATCCAAATGAGATCAGATTGTAGTGAAATTTGATGATAAAAAACAGAGATTGATTTTTGAATTATAGGAACAAACAGTGTGTCGAAACGAGGTGTCATTTGATCAAGATGACCGAAAAAGGAATTCTGGTAATTTAAAATACTAAAACATGAATTTAGTAGTTAAAACTATCAAAAATGATCTTCAATTGATGTAAAATATTATTACAGCTATGTTAGAATTATTTTTTATATTTGCGAGTATACAGTGCGTTGATCCGACAAGTGATGTGCTCAAACTAACTAAATAATGAGTTCATAGAAAATGATGGTTTTTAAAAACATGAACCATGTATATAAAACCCTAAAAATGATATTTAATTACTTTTAAATCATAGGATAATACTAAAGATTGATTTTTGAATTATAGGAACTGACAACGTATCAAACCGAGTTGTCATTTTACCGAGATGACCAAAAACAAAATTTTAGTAATTTAAAACACTAAAACATACATTTGATAGTTTAAACCATATAAAATGATATCTAATTGATGTAAAATATTATTAATGGTGTCTTAGAATTATATCTGATGTCTATGAGAAGACATATTGTTAATCCGACATGCGATGTTCTCAAACCGACTAAATAAAAAGTTTCTAGAAAATGACCCTCTTTAAAAATATGTACCACAGAGTGTGAACAAGAAAAACGAGATTGTATTTTTGAGAAATCAAACAAAAAAAACATAGATTATTATTTTTAATAATAGGAATATACGAAACATCAAACTGATGTGTCATTTTTTTGAGATAACATAAAATGTAGTTTTAGTAATTTAAAACACTATAAGGTGTGTTTGATGGTTTAAACCATTTAAAATGATCTCCAATTGACATGTAATCTTATGAAAACTCACTTAGAATTATTTTTGATGCATTCAAGAAGATGTAGAATCAATTTGACAAGAGATGTGCTTAAACTGATTAAATAAAGAGTTCTTCAAAAATAATGGTCTTTAAAAACGTGAACCACTAAGTTAGAACTAGTAAAATGATCTCATATTGATATGAAATCATAGGAAAACAACCATAAATTTATTTCTGAATTATATGAACCAAAGACTTTTAAAACCGAGGCATCTTTTGGTAGAGATGAACAAAAATGCAGTTTCAGTAATTTAAAAACCTAAAACCTACGTTCCATTTTTAAAACCATAAAAATAATCTCTAATTGATGTGAAATATTATGGAAGATATCTTAGAATTATATCTAATTTGTTAGAGAAGACTAAAAATAAATCCAACATGTGATGTGCTCAAACTGACTAAATAAGTAGTTCTTCAAAAAACAGTCGTCTTTAAAAATGTGGGTCACTAAGTTAAAACTAGCGAAATTAGATGGGATGGTTATAAAATCATAGAAGAAGTACCATAAATTTATTTTTGAATTATATAAAATGGGGATGTGAAAAAATGATATTTTTTTCCTAAGATGATAAAAAACGCCATTTTAGTAATTTAAAACTCCAAAATGTCTATTTTATTGTTAAAACCATTGAAAACTATCTTGAATTTGTGTGAAATATTATGAAAAATTTCTTAGAATTATTTTTGATGTGTGTGAATAGATGGCATGTCAATCTGAAATGCGATGTGCTCCAACTAACTAAATAAAGAGTCATATGAAAATGAAAGTCTTTAAAAATGTGTGCTATTGAGTGAAAACATTCCAAATGAGCTCAGATTTCTATGAAATCATATGATAAAAACCGTAGATTATTTTTTGAATTATAGGAACTGATGGTTCATCCAAACAAATATTATTTTCCTCCAGATGATCAAAAACACATTTTCAGTAATTTAAAACATTAAATTTTCATTTCATGGTTAAAACTATAGAAAACAATATCCAATTGATGTGAAATATTTGGAAATATTTATTCGAATTATATTTGACATGTGAGATTAGATAGTACAACAATCTTACATGTGATATGTTCAAACTGACTAAATAAGGATATCTTAGAAAATGAAAATCATTAAAAACGTGCACCACTTAGTATAAAACAACCAAATATGCTTGGATTGCTATGAAATCATATGATAATAACTTTAGATTGATTTATGAATTATTGGAATGTACAATGCATCAAACCAAGGTGTCTTTTTCCTCTGATAATCAAAAAGATAGTTTGAGCTATTTAAAATTCCAAAAAATGTGTTTGATGGTTAAAACCATAGAAACAAATATCCAATTAATGTGAAAACTTATGAAAGTTATCTTCGAATTATATCTGACATGTGTGGGAAGATAACATGACAACCCGACATGTGTGCTCGAACTAACTAAATACGTTTTTAGAAAATGATGCTCTTTAAAAACATGCTCTATTGAGTTCAAACCATCCAAAAGAGTTCATATTAACGTTAAATCACACTAAAACCATAGTATATTTATTTTTGAATTATAGGAACCGACGACATGTCAAACTGAGGTGTTGTTTTCCAGAGAAGACCGAAAACATATTTTTAGTAATTTATAATGCAAAAATGTGTTTTTGGGGGTTAAAATCATCAAAAAAGATCTATAATTAATGTGAAATCTTATGATATATGTTTTAGAATTATTTTTGACATGTGTGAGTAGACAACGCATCAATTTGACATGTGATGTACTTGAAATGACTGAATAAAGAGTTCTTCGAAGATGAAAGTCTTTATAAACGTGCACCACTGAGTGAAAACTAAGAAAAAGATCCTGGATTGTTTTGAAATCATAGAACAAAATCATAGATTTATTATTGAATTATAGGAACTGACGTCACATCAAACTGAGTGTCATTTTCTTAAGATAACCGAATATGTGGTTTTAGTAATTTAAAATGAAACAACATGTGTTTTATGGTTAAAACCATAGAAAATGATATCTAATTGATGTGAAATATTATAACAGATATCTTATAATTATATCTTACATTTTAAAGAAGAATACATTTCAATATGACACGTGATTTCTCGAACTAACTAAATAATGAGTTTTTAGAAAATGAAGATCTTTAAAAAAGTGCGTCAAAAAGTGAAAACTGGCCAAATGGGCTTATATTTCTATGAAATCACACAAATACAACTATAGGTTGATTTTAGAATTATAGAAACTAATAATCTGTCAAAATATGGAGTCGTTTTCCATGATGTCTGAAAACATAGTTCCAATAATTTAAAATGCTAAAATGAGTGTTTGACAGTTAAAACCATAAAAAAACGTTCTCCAATTAACGTGAAATATTTTGAGAGATGTTTTAGAATTATTTTTTCCATGTGAAAAAAAGAAAAGCATCAATCCAATATGTGATGTGCTCAAACTGACTAAATAATGAGTTCTTCTAAAATGAAGGTATTTTAAAATGTGTGCCACTGTGTGAAATGTCAAATTGAGCTCAGATTACTATGAAATCACATGACAAAAACCATATATTTATTTTTTTCAAGTAAAAATGTTATGTTTTTTTATAATTTTTTTTCAATTAAATTATCTTTCATCAATTATTTTTTTGGATTTTTTTTTTATTTTCAACCTTTTCTTATATGTTTAATATATGTTTTATGTTTCATTTTGATTGATCTTATAGTTTATATGTGATAGGATTCTTAAATCACCAACTTGAAATGTTATTAAGTTTCAAGTAGGTGACTTTAGAATCCAATAAAATATAAACTATAAGACTAATGAAAATTAAATATAAAAAATGGACTAAACATATAAGAAATAGTTAAACATAAAAAAATATAAAAAATCAAAAATAATTTATATGACACAAAATTTATTTATTAAAAACATAACATTTACACTTCAACAAATTTATGCACATAAAATATAGTATAAATAAAAATTATATGAAATTTAAAACATTGAATGTGAAAATAAAAATTAATTAAAAATAAAAGGAATCTAAAAAAATAATAAACCAAAAATTTTACTTTACATAAAAAATGTTTCTTGAAAAATAATTTATGAGTACACATATTATGTTTTGAAATAATAATATGTCGTGCCATTGAAATTATTTTCCATCAAAATTATTTACATTTTCTTTTAAATTTTAACTATTCCATATATGTTTAATCCTTGTTTTATGTTTTATTTAGATTGGTCTTATTTTTATATGTTATAGACTTTCATGGTAACCTACTTGGTACATTATTACATTTCAAGTAGGTGATTTTGGAAGCTTGTAAAATATAAACTACAAGACCAATCTAAATGAATACTTGAACATGGATTAAAAATATGTGAAATAGTTGAAAATAAAAAAAATTAATTAATATAAAAAACCAAAAATAGTTTACACAACACAAACTTTATTGATTAAAAATGTAATATTTACACTTCAAAATAATTATGCGCATAAAATATAGCATAAATAAAATCTATATGAAATTTAAAACATTGAATATGAAAATAAATAATAATTAAAAATAAAAGTAACATAAAAACTAAATATTAATAAATATTAATTATGTTATTATTTTTAAATATTTTTAATTACATTATTAATAATTAATAATTATATTTTAAAATATTTATTTGAATTACAATAATAATTATTAATAATTATGAATAATGATGTATATCAATCTCAAAAGAAGGATATTGACAAGGAAAATGATGGTCGTAAACCTTTGTTTTTGGTTGTTTGGTGCGGGAATGAAGGGGCCTCGATCATAGGTGGGAAATTGGGTGAAGTCTCTAACTGAAAAGATGTTTATGATTGGCATATACTTATGGTGTTTAATGATTACTCTACTAGTAGTATTCTCAAGAAAGGATCATCTTCTCGCATCGATGCTAATCATGAAACCTTCTTGGAACGTCGGGATTTGGGTAAGAACTCGCTAATTTCTAGGGTCGTTCCACCCAAAGGTCAGAAGCCATGAAAGCTTGATGATCTTGTTCATCAAACTTTTTTTCTGTGGAGTTTTTCTGATTTGAATTGTATTTCATTAAGTAGGGGTTTCTTTCACAGCTTGTTTCATATGGATGGAGCAAGAATCCATGTGTGGTACTCTAGTTCATTACTTTTTTAGATGGGAATGCTCCATCTCCATGAAAAGATGTTGAAATTTATTTTTTCAAAGGTCAGGAATGCTTTTTCATAGATATGGACCAGATTGCATGATCTTAAATAGATTTTATGGAATCCAAAAATCTAGAGTTATATTACGGATACCATTGGTGTTTTTATTCTCCTTGATAAAGAGACAAAACACATCAGGTACGACCACATTGTGAGAATGATGGTTGAAATTGATTTGAGTTCCACTCTTATGGATAATTAAACTCTATAAACTCTCACTATTGATATACAAATCAGTGTTGAATGTGATAATTTTCCTCAGTTCTATCAAAATTTAATTTTTTTTGGCCATTTGGATGTTTATTACAGGAGTAAAGTTTGTGATTTCTACGTTTTTAATGGGAATACTTCAAAAAAAAAATATTTTAATGGTAAAATAAATTCACCTATGTTGCATGGGTATTCATTACCCATGCATCCTTGGAAGCAACTAGTGCAATTAATGGCTATGAAGCCTCGAAACCAAGGGGCTGTAGTGTTCAAGAATAAATTTCTAGTGGTGAATCGAAAGCAGTAAAGGGATTTTATTGGATACTAATATCTTATTCACTCTTCTAGAATAGAAGTATGAGAATAGGAATGGGTCGCAAATGGTCGTTGTAGCTACTGGGGGAAAATATCCTCTGTTCTCTTGCTTGAGCATGTCACTCTTGGGGGGTATGGCCTTGTAAGAGATGGTGTGAGGATTGGGATAAAACATACTCAGGTTGAAGTTGTTTTTAGTGATCCTACTTCTTGAAATATTGAACTAGATTGGAGGAGAAATTGTGATGTTTCTATGGGAATTGTTATTCCAGGGTGTTCTCCTTCACCCTTTTATGGGAAAGGTTGTATTATGCAGCCACTAGCCGCAGAATTTTCATGGAATGTTCTACAGGATGATGGGTCTGGGCCATCTGAAGTTCAGAAAAGAGTGTATTATCTTCAAGATATTAAGAATGTCTTTATATCTTCAGGACATTTTAGTAAATGGGGTAACGTTTTAGATGGTGGAAGTGATAGGGAGAAACATATGGTTTTGCTGGAAACCACTCATCTCTTATCTATGGGTATCATTGACCATGTTTTTTTAAGGATGATATTTTGAATGAGAAGGTCATGATGACCAGGGATGAAGGTCTTGCTATGGTTCCTCAAAAAATATGGTTATGGATGGATTATTCCAATATACTGAGGAATGTGTCTATTATGTCATATTCTAAGGGACTAATGGTCTAACTCACTCTAGAATAGGAAAGGTCTAAAGAAATGATTATTGGGATCCTCAATCAAGGAAATTAAAAACTGGAGTGCGAAATTGTTACTGCTACTGATGATCTTGATTGTGATTAGGGAAATGATCCTGCTTTTCTTGATCTATAGTTTTCTTATCTGTATGAGGTAATTTCTCTTTGTATGACCCCACACGCTAATTTTTTTGCATGTTATAATTTTCTTTCACCGTTAATAAATTTTCCAGAGCTATGGCTCCTGGCTAAACCTTTTTCATAAATACAGATTTTAACACTAACATTTACATAATAAGTTTTGTTCTGTTTTAAGTAGGTGACATTGAAATATTATAAAAATAAGCTATAAATACAATAAAAATTAAATTTAAAACAAAAACTAAACACATAAAAAATAATTAAAAATTAAAATATTTTCATTAAAATAATCAATAGACAGTAATATAAATGATACAAAACAATTTTGTTTAGAAAAATAACATTTGGACTTTAAAAGAAGAAGACAACTCTAAAAGCTTATAAAATATAAATTATAGTTAGATTCTAAATGAATTTTAAGTCATAAACGTAAAGAATAAAAAATAACAAAAAATGAAAATTATTTCATAATAATAATAAATAGAAAATATTAAGTATCAATAACAATATAAAACATAAAACATAATATAATATAATTAATTAATTAAAAATATATAATCTTTTCTACTTATGAATAATAATAAATATATTATTTTTTTGAAATCATTGTAATTAATATATTACTTAATAATAATAATAATTTATTATAATAATATTATTTACATGATCATCATCATTATTATTAATATTAATCTAAGTCATGGACATAAAAAACATTAAAAAAATTACATGAAAAAATAGTATTATTTATTATTTATTATTATTATTGTCAACTAAACTAATAATAAAATAATTAATATTGATTAGATTATTAATTATTAACAATTATTTCTAAATATCAATTTAATTATATTATTAATTAAATTATTTATACTCACTCTTAGAAACTATTAAAAATTATATTTTTATTATTAAATAAATTATCCATCAAATAAATTAAAAATAAATAAATAATGTATAATTGATTAGTTTTTCTATTTATGTATATATGTGTATATAGATATATACAAAACAAAAATATAATAATAAAAAAACTTTTAAAAAAATAATATGAGTTTGAACTTTTTAGAAATACGGTTTTGGTATAACCAGTTTGATAGAGGAGATATTTTAATCAACACCTTCTTCAAATTTCAATAAGGAAGGCACATATTTTGATGAGGCCTTCTTCTGCAGAAACCAGTAGACTGCCTACTTTGAGAATTTTTTCCCCTAGCTAGTATATCTGCAATATGTTTTCCCACATGGTCTAGCATAGTGGCAAAGAGATCTGTGGGGTGTTGGGGAGGTCTCGGGTTCAAGTCTACTCATATTTCTGCACATGTGTGTTTTCAATTTTATTTTTAGCTTTGTAGTTCCCCTTCCCTAAAAATTTGTAATATATATAGAATATGTTTGTCTTTTTACATTATATGCAGAATTTTTATTGGTATTTGCGCATCGGGTGTGGGACTTCTAGACTTGTTTCAAATCACATGGAAGATAATCAGGGGTTTAATCCATGAGGGATGTGCAACTTGGATCGTTACATAGCGGAAATTAAAGTGGGGTTCGTCTGTCTTGATGCACGTGGAGGGAGGAGGTAGTGCATAGGGCATTTGGCCTTACTGAATGTCGGTGAGGAGGCATGTGATAATGTCCATTAATATTATTATTTACATCATTAAACAGATTTATCATTTTAATTATTGTAATTATTTATTTCTTTAATGATGTCCATTAATATTTAAAAGTTAATATGTTATGTTTTTAAGTAATATTTTTTTAAATTTTAAATTAGTTTTTGTTTACAAAATTTATGATTTTTTTATTTTTGATTATATTTTATATGTTCATCTAGTTTATCAAATTTCATTTTTATGGTTTTTAAATTTTATAATTTTTACGATTTAAAAGTCACCTACATGAAACATAATAATGTTTCAAGTAGATGTCCTTGAATGTCAATAAATAATATAGTAGGAAAAAAATCTAAATTAAATTTGACACACATAGTAAACCTATACAAAATATTTGAAAATAAAAATAATTTCATCCAAATAATTAATTAATAGTAATTTTAGTGGCATAATATATTTTTGTTCTAAAAAATTACTATTGTATTTATAATTTTTTTACATTCCTTTCATTTTAATTTTTTTATGTTTAGTCAATGTTATAATTTTTTTGTAGATTATAATTATACTATATTTTTTCGCAATAATTTTTCAATATGTAAATATTATGTTCTCAATCAATTATGTTTGTGTCGTGTAACTTAATTTTGGTTTATTATAATGATGAATTTATTTTCATTTACAAAAAATTGTTAGATTCTTATGCGATGTTTTAATCTTCATTAATATTTTTTATAGTTTATATTTTATAGGATTTTAAAGTTACCTACATGAAATTTAATAAGTTTTCTTATGTTTTTAGTAGTCTAATTTGAAATCTTATGAAATTTAAATTGTAATTAAAATATAAATGAAAATTAAAACAACAACAAAACTTGTAAAAAATGTTTGACAGTAATAATAATTTCATTAATTTAATAGAGAGATTCTAATATAGAGGATAGAATACATTGTTTTTTAAAATCCGTTAAGTTAAAAGAAAACATAAAAATGAATGTGTATAATAACTGTCTATCATGAGGCCCTGTCCAAAAATTTGGCATGCAAATGGGATGCCCGTATTGATATTACCAACCTCTATATTGTGGTGGAGTATGCACTGTATCCTCGAATGGATAATGCTCTACCTATGACTTATCCGGAGGAGGTTGCATCTGGATGTCATCATGTGAACCTAATACTTCTCCAACCGCATAAGTGGAATGATCTACCATCATCTACTAGGGGAACCATAAGTCATTTAAAGGCTTGTTCACAAAAGTTGGAGGCATGGGAAATGACCCATGATACAGATAGGATCATTTGTACCTAGAGAAAATTGTGGATATCCTGACAACATAAATGGATCCCATGCCATCGGATACACATCCTAGACCGCTTGAGACTAGAATACTAGAGGTGTGACATCTATCTGGGGAATAGGTGAGGCTATACGTGCATTACGACATAGAGTACATCGTGGCTCCTTAACATTAACAGCGGTTTATAGATATTCTTGACCAGGAACATCCTCTCTCTAGGCAGGAACAACTTCTCCCAGAGGAGAAAAATCAAAGATACTATCATATAGAACATGATACACTATCATCATCCCCTGCATTGTAGCATGGTATAATTCCTAGCTAAAACCCCCCTCCAGATCAGACATGAAGATAATATGTTTCCATCAAGTATTCTATAATGAGATTCAAACTGAATTAATTTTTTTAATAAAATAAATGGAAAATTATTAACTTACTAGATCCTAAAGTCATCAACCATGTAGAGTAATATACAATATAGACTTCAGTCTATACCATGGCTCATACTTGAGATGCTTTGCTAGAGTGAATCACATCATATTCATACCCTCAACATGAATCAATACTATTCTATCTTAGAGGTCAAGATACTCTGCATATTGTCGAAACTAGATGACATCATACCTACCTATCAGCTTCATGAAATGAAGCTTTGTTTACTATCTAGGTAGAAATGTAATACACTAAAAAATTCCTATTTAGCACATGAATCTTTCAGGTTGGTTCCAATAAACAATATGAAAGTGAATGAGGGTCACCACAATTGTGACATCATGATTTCCATTAGTGCAGTATGTGGGAAGCTAGTTTAATAAATCAAAGTATAGAAGCCATGAAATCTGAAATGACATGTGACATTTATTAGAAAAAATTCACTAAAAATTAGAAAATATAATATTATTAATTTTTTTATTCAAAAAATAATGTATATACTCACATCTATGGGTATTAGATTGTCCAACATGATATTATATGAACCCAAGTTGCTCCTCAATGTCCTAACAAAGTGGTATTCCTATGTCCACCAGTAATGTAGAACATAGAAAGTTATAAATTATAATAAATTCAATTTAATAACTCATAGTAGTTTCAAAAAACAATAAATATGAGTAATCATATCAGCATCCAGGCAGAGCGTCATGCATCACATCTATATGAAGATCTTAACTAGATAAAATTGGGATGAGGGGAGGGATGCATTCCCATTCCTAAATCTGAATAAGGATGAAACATCCCCAAATATTTGTGCAATATAATCATTATGCCATGCATAATGCTTTGTAAGTGTATTCCATGAACGGAAATCCCCACATGTATATCATGACCTAATAAAAATCCTCCAGTAGCCCTAGATACATCATGTGAAGATGCATACCAGAGTGATCAGTGAAAAATTTCCCTTCAATGTGCTGTAAGATACATGCACTAGTGTAACACATGACATTCTAATCATCTGCATTAGTGAGTTTATGTGAAAAGTGTATCTTAATCCATCTCATAGATATCGACCCTCCATCTATTGTGTCATCACCCCCTAGAGTGTATAGGACTAGAAATCATTGTAAAATCTCAGGCCAGTCTCAACTAGTGGGTCCTATAAATGTATCCCTTTAGATAGTAAGACTGAACAAAACCACCACATCTTCAAGGATGATTTCAATATCTCCCTCAGACAAGTGGAGTATGTGTGTCTTAGGTATCCATCTCTCAGTGAGGTATGTAGTGAGATGATGATCGATGCAAGTAAAATAAGATATAAAAATTCCATAAAAGCCAACATGACATAATTATTCTATAATGTTTTCTGGAGGTAGGATGTGATGAGAATGGTGGGATCTACACACTTTGATCCGTCAGACCTCATGACCCCCTAGCACGTTGCATGAAACATTCCTATACTTACTAGTAAGTAGTGAAGTATCCCCCATATCTATATATAAAACTAAAATATATCTTAATTTTAAAATATAAATATAATGTTATGGTTAGTATAATTTTATGATTAGGATAAGATAACATGCTTATTCCCATTGTTTTATGAATTTGTTTACCAAAATATAATGATTTTTTGTTAAATTGGTCATGTTTGAGTTATGAAATAGCTTGTGTTATGGATTGATTGATACATTCACTTCATTGTGATGTGTTAGCATGGAGTAGCATGTTGGTTAACTGAGGTGTGAGTGAGATGCTTTTCCTAGTGGTGATGTGAGCCTCATATGGATGATCATGCGAGCCTCTATCGTTTTCAAGTGGTTTAGTTTGGAAATTGTTTTCAAACAAGTTTATCAATTTCTATGGATAAAATAATTAAATATATTCATGGTGGTATCATTCTAGAATTTTTTCCTCACACATTACTTTGTACCTTCTTATCCATTTGGAGATTTGATTTTACCAATATCCGTTTTTTTAAGGAGACTGGTTTTTCCTCCATTCTTATTGGAATAGAGTGATGTTTTTAAATTGGTTTAACATTAAAAACATATTTTTGCACACATAGGTTATATCAGAGGGATCCAACTTATGAATTGAGGATTTATTTCATGTCTAGCATGTATAGAAATACGATAGATCCCAAACGGTGATATTTATCATTTATATATCATTTCTCACATGATGTTATATTTCATGGTTATTTTATCTCGTGCTTTCTTTATGGTGTATTCACAAGTAGTTTGTTTATTATTTCCTGTCATCTCACATGTACTTTTCATAGTCCTTGAAATGTGAACACATAGGTTATATCAGTTTGATTTGCCTTTAGGATTGAGGAATTATTTTATGTCTAGAATGTATACCAATCGGTTAGATCCCAAATGGTGTTCTTTTTCATTTATATATGATTTCTCACATGATAATATATTTCATGGTTATTTTATCACATCCCTTCTTTATATTGTATCCATTGATAGTTTGATTATTCATTCATGTCATATCACATGTACAATTCTTATTCCTTTCAATGTGCATATATAGGTTTTATCAATTGGATTGTCACGACCCGTCCCCCGGGGCCCGTGCTGTGACTACCCCAAGCCCGCATTCCAAAAGCCAGGGATTGGAGACTAACACTGAAAGGTGTATTCCCTAAAAACAGGACGGCATTTCCATTATATCCTAAAAATACACTCAACCAAGCACACAATAAGATAGAAACAAAAGAAAAATAAATAGTAAAAGAGTGAGTACAGTAAAAAAAAGGGACAATATACAAGTCCAACTGGAAAGTACAAGAAAAAAAAGTACAAGTAAACTGGGAAAACTCCTGTGATCACCCACCAAGGATCCTACCTGAAGGGTAGGTACAGCTCTTGAATGGTCGTATCTACGGTATGCCTCATCTAAGGTCCACCTATGAGCTACCTCCAGTCCTGGTACCCTCGTCCTCAATCAACGCTGTCCGTCATCTGCACCAAACACAACAAGGTGCGGGCATAGCCCGTGTAGGGGTGAGCATAATGATACTCAATAGGGACCCTAAGACCCTCAAGGTCTCACAAATCCACAAAGGATAATCCACAAAGCATGAAAAAAACTAACAACCCTACTTAGGTATATTCCCATACATATACCTAAGTTATCAAGTAATCCCATCTCAAACATGAGGAAACACAAGGCCCAACTCATTAGCCCAAAAATCAACTATTTCACAAAGGAAGGAATACCACGAAGGTAAGTAGCACACAGGTACACCACACTGAATAATACCACCAAGTTATTACCATGATGGAAATTACCACACAGGTACAAACTCATCTCACACCAGGTATAACTTAGGTACAGTAGTAGAGATGATTAGATGTAACTACTAATTCATCTTACGCTGTTAAGAGGCAGGACCACGAAGGGTCATAAATCATCATCATACCCACACAAGATCCTAGTACATCATTAGATCCACACAGGATCCTAGTACATCATCATACCCACACAGGATCCAAGTATGTCGTCAGTACATCATCAGACCCACACAGGATCCTAGTACATCGTCAGTATGTCTTCAGACCCACAAAAGATCCTAGTACCTCGTCAGTACGTCGTCAGACCCACACATGGTCCTAGTAAATGGTCAGACCCACACAGGATCCCAGAGTAGTTCCGCATGGAATCTTAGAGCGGTTCCATGTGGGACTCTCAATCACAGGCCCACGAAGGATCCCTTTCTCATGTTACAACCAGTTATAGGGTTCCTGCACTAAGTTTGCTCGTCTCTAGGAGAGTCCGCTCCTCAATAAACTAGTAGATACTCCAAATGCCAAAAAGTCCCATGAAAAAGTATCCCAAAGAACCTCCATGTCATAAGGGTCTCAACGCAACAGACGGTGCGTCAATCAGACTCCCGGTCTGTGAGATATTAGCCTTTTAGTCCTGAGGGCCCGGTTGGATTCGTGCTTGATCCAACCTGGCCATACTCCATCTTTATCCAAATATCTAGTGGGGTATACCAAAGGGACCATCTCGCTCCAAGGTTTCTGGCGCCACATACAGTTCGCCAAACGGACGCCCGGTGCCAAAGTTATGGATGATAAAACGAAAAAGGTTTGAAGTTGGACCGGGTCTGGTCCGACCCAGCCCGACCTGGCCTAGGCCGACCCGACCTGGTTCGGGTCGACCCTGCACGCTGGGCCCAGCCTAGCCCTCACTGGGCAGTCCGACAGGCCGCGAGGGCCACGAGGCAGCGCAGAGGCCATGGGGGCCGCAGAGGCCGCTAAGGCCGCGGGGCCACGAGGCGGCGTGAGGCAGCAGGGAGGCGCAGAGGGACGCGAGGCAGTGTGAGGCTACGGGGCGGCGCAGAGCCGCGGGGTGGTGCAAGGGCCACAAGGTGGTGTGATGCGGCGGGGTTCCATCGTGGCTGGATGGTTGAGCAGCTTTCCTCCGCACTGCACGGTTGCGCGCCACGCCTTTGTCGCAACCGGTGGAGTGCCGACCGTCGTTCCCATGCCCCGCCGGTGTCGGTTTCCGTCCTCCTCCATCACGAAGAACACAAAAAAACATCAAAGGATTTGTGGAGAGGTCGGACCATGTTTCTTTACCCCACACCCTCCGCGTTAGGGTGATAGCAAGTGGCTCGATAAAACTTGAATCACAAAGAATTGCCAAGAATGGGTAAGGGGGAAAATTCAAACAACAATCCCTACCTCGATTTCTCATTGACGTCAAATAGGAAGGAAGAACAGATGTCAATTCATCATAGTTGAAGATGTCCTACATTGGAGGATGTCCTTGAAGAAGGATTCAAATTCTTTGGAGAACGTCGACGTTCTTCATTGGAGAAGAATTCTTCGTTGGAGAAGATGAATTCCTCCAAAAGCTCTCCTCTTATAATCCTTTCTCCCAATTCCTCCCAAAATGAAAATTAGCCAATATTATTTGTTTCATCAATTTAATTTTTGGCAAAAAATTAAATTGGAATCATTAATTACGATGAGGTTAGAATAATTAATTTAGAGGAAACCTAGGGTCACCCACCTTCATTAAAGAGGGAGTTGAAAGGTTTCCTCCCATTAAAGGGGGTTCGGGTGGTCCTCGCCTCTAAATTCAAAATGGGTGTTAGTTCATCTGGTCCCCACCTCTAATTTTCAAATTTGGAGGTTTAGGCTCGGGTGGTCTCCACCACCATAACCCAAGTTGGGGGGGTTTCAAGAATAAAAATAAAATGTTATATAATTTTATTTTTATTCTCCCACGAAAAGTGAAAAAACTATCTTTCACCCTCGAACTACTACGGTCGAGGTGAATTTATCCTTAAGCGAATACCGACACTGTGAGTTCAGTGGTGCCCTCAGATTTTAATTCCAAGCACCATTTCAAAAGTTATAGAAAACCGCTCGCACGTTTACTGAACGTACCCGAAAAAAAGTTCAGAAATTCATTCTAGGCACACCGGGACTCAGAATCATGCGTCGCCAATTTTCATGGACTTGTAAAATTTCCATATAAATAAAAAAAATACATGGAATTTTCAGGTCTATACATTCTCCCCACCTCAGGGCTTGCATCCCCGTAAACCACAACTCAAACTAAGGGAATAAGTGGGGGTACTGAGGATGCATCTGATCCTCCCGATCCCATGTGCTCTCTTGGAGGTTCCCGTACTGCTAGAAAACATGCACCAGAGGTATTGAACGCCCACAAAGGACCTGATTCTGTCGATACTCAATCTATACTGGAACCTCTACAATCGTTGCCACATCGTCGATGTCCTACTCGCTGTGGTCGATGAAATGAGATGGGTCATGCATGTATCTCCTCAGCTGGGATACATGGAAGATGTCGTGCAACCGGTGCAACTTAGGTGGAAGACCTAAGTGTTAATCCACCACACCAACTCTTAAAAGGACCTAGAAGGGTCTGATGAACCTCATATATTACTTGCCGCTTCGGCCAAATCTTCGTAAACCTCGTCGGGGTGAGACCTGTAGAAATATGTGTTCACCTTCCTCAAAATCTAGAGGTCTCCGTATCCTGACGACATAAGAATTCTGCCTGCTCTGTGCAGTCTTCATCTGCTCCTAGATGATCTACACCTTCTCTATGGTAGCTCGTACCATCTCCGATCCCACTAGTGCTGAATCTCCTAGGTCATTCCAGCACAATGGTGATCTGCAAGGTCTCCCATATAATACATCAAAAGGTGACATCCCAATGGTAGAGTGATAGCTGTTATTGTATGCAAACTCCAACAAGGGCAAGTGATCCTCCCAGCTACGACCAAAGTCGAGGACACAAGCATGAAACAAGTCCGCGAGGGTTTGAATGGTCCACTCAGTCTGGCCATACATCTGAGTATGGAAGGCGATGCTCAAACAAAGCTGCATCCTGAAATCCTCATGCAACCCCTTCCATAGATGGGAAGTGAAATGCGTATCACGATCGGAGACAATCATCGAGGTTACTCTATGTAGTCGCACAATATTATGCACATAGAGGCGTCCCATGTTTTGTACTAAACCTTTCCCTCTGATCGGTAGGAAGTGGGCCGACATGGTGAGTCGGTCGACGATCACACCGATAGAATCATGACCCCGAGATATACATGGAAGTCCTGTCACTAAGTCCATGGATATCCCATCCCACTTCCACTATGAGACCTCTAAAGGCTGAACCAAGCCTGCTGGTACCTGATGCTCCGCCTTCACTTGCTGACAAGTGAGGCACCGAGAGACAAAATCTGCTATTTCTTTCTTCATTCCTATCCACTGGAGGTATTGTCAGAGATCCTGGTACATCTTTTCTACTCCTGGATATACCACTAGAGGGGATGTGTGGAACTCCCTCAACACGTCCTCCTGAAGCGACATTGGTACCATGGTATATCCTCTGAAGAGGATGACGTGCTCCCCAGCTTCAGAAAATCAATCAGGTGCCTATCCTATGGATATCTGAGCATGTCGAGCCTCGTAGTCAATATCCCCACGCTGCGCCTCCCTGACTCACTGAAGAAGTGGGGGAGTGACTGTAAGAGACTGAAGAAAATATGCTTCACCACGATCCACAAAGGATATCTGAAAAGCGGCCAACTACTCTGTAACCTCTCCTAGTAGCTGTATACCAGACCTCTTTCTGAGTGAATCTGCTACAACATTCCCCTTCCTAGGAGTACACACTATCTCGAAGTCATAGTCATGGAGGAACTCAAGCCAACGTTGCTGTATCAGGTTCAGGTCCTTCTGAGAGAAGATATACCTGAGACTCTTGTGATCCGAGTGGACTGTAAAACGTTCACCCATCAGATAGTGTCACCACATATTCAGGGTGAAGACCACCACTACTAACTTTAGGACATGGGTTGCATAATTCTGCTCATGTTTTCTCAACTGTCGAGAACCATATGTGATCACTGATCACTCATGCATCAGCAAACATCCGAGTCCAATCCCTGATGCATCGTAGTAGACTACGTACCCTACGCCCTCCTCTGGTAGCCTCAAGATGGGGGCACTAGTCAGACTCTTTCTCAGAACCTGAAAACTCTGATGGCATCTCTCCAACCACATGAAGGGTTTCCCCTTCTTCGTTAACACTTATAGTAGTGCTGCAACTTTGGAGAAATCTGGTACAAATCTCTGGTTGTATCCATCCAAACCCAGGAAACTCCGTACCTCTGTCACACTCCTGGGTGGATCCCAAGCAAGTACCGCCTCAATCTTCACTGGATCCACTGCAAATCCAGCCTCTAAGATGACATGTCCTAGAAAGTGAACCTCTCAGATCCATAATTAGCACATTGAGAGCTTACCATAAAGCTGGTGCTCTTGGAGTGTGTCCAGTACTAGTTGCAAATGATAGGCATGCTCCTCCTCAGTAGTCAAGTAGATCATAATGTTGACGATGAAGACTACTACAAAACAATAAAGGTATGGCTAACATATCCTTTTCATGGGTCCCATGAACACTGTTGGAGCATTGGTCACACCAAATGGCATAACCAAGAACTCATAATGGCCGTACCAATATCTAAGAGTCGTCTTCTGCACATCCTCATCTCGTACCTTGAGTTGGTGATAGCCGGATATGAGGTATATCTTCGAGAACCACCATGCTCCCTTAAGCTGATCAAAGAGGTAATCAATCCTTGGAAGTGGGTGCTTTTTCTTCACAGTCACCTGGTTCAGGCGCCGATAGTCAACACAAAGTCTCAAGCTCCCATTCACCTTCTTGGAAAACAAAATCGGAGATACCCAAGGAAAAAAACTGGGACAAATGAACCCTTTCCCCTATAATTCCTCTGGTTGTACCCATAGCTCGCGAAGCTCTACTAGAGACATCCGATATTCTGGTGTAGATATCGGTGCAACATCGTGGTACAAGTCAATGTAAAAGTCCACCTCTCTGTGAGGAGGTAGACCTAGAACATCCTCAGGGAAGACATCTGTGTACTGGTCCACCACTACAGGATAACTCAGACTCTCCACATAAACCACTCCGAGGGAAAGTCTAGCCAACTGATGAGTTATCAGCTGCACCCTCCTCTAGGTAAGTCCATCACGTGCTGTAAAGTCTCCCTTATCACCTATGAAGGTAAACCTGGTCCCATCCATACAGACACACCGCACATTGCGCCTAATATAGTCTATCTAAGCATGGACTATAGATAACCAGTCCATACCCAAGATGACGTCGTAAGGCCTCGACGCCACTACAAGGAGATCCTAGCCGAAGATCTCGCCTCCTAGAGTAAGCTCAAATTGTCGGCACCAGTGCGTAATCTTTGAATCTGATCCCATAGGACTCTCTAGCCGTATGGATCGAGCCAACGACGCCAACGGAATCTCCGAGCTCTGAACGAGGGTAGTGGAAATAAAAGAATGACTGACACCTGTTTCTATAAGTACTGCAACTAAGGTGAAATAGACACATATCATACATCGTATCATCTCTGGAGCTCCATGGTCATAGGCCTCAACTTCCTGAAGCTGAGATCACCAATGTTCACCTGATCCCTATGGCCAGGGTGGACCACTTGGTGGTGGTGGCGGTAACATCTCGAATCGTCACCCACCACCAGCTATATGGCCAGCTCCTTTGCCACATCCTCCTACTCCCTGCAGAACACCTCGATTGAACCTCTATCTCTACCTGGGCGGTCCCTCAACCATCTGCTGACCATCCGTATGATGGTTCAGACAGTCACAAGCCATGTGACCCTGCCCGCCATATGTGAAACACTGCATGTTCCTCACATTACTGTCTCTGTCTCCGGTGCCCCCCACAACTGACCCTGAGTCATGCGGTCGTCCACCTGTAGGTCTGGTACTCTTGGAACTCTATGACATCTATCTGCTTCTAGCTGCATAAGACTCTTCTATGTGATGTATAGTGGTGGGTCTCATTGCTGGTGAATGCTCAGCAAGAAAACTCCCCATTAAGAGGGCTCTCTCTAATACCCTCACCTGCGTCAGGATGATAAGAGAAATCATCGAAGCCCTGATCTCCCACCTGAGTCCCTGATCGAAGGTCCGTGCCCTGAATAATGGGTCCCACACCATATCAGTGGAGTAGTGTGAGAGGTCAGTGAACCTCGCTAAGTATTGAGCCACAGTAATGCTACCCTGCTGCAGATGAAGAAGCTCATGTATGTGCACTACGCGATAAGTCGTTGGAAAAAACTCTACTCGAAATAGGCATGCGAAGTCTTCCCAGAGAAGCATCACCTCTCCGTGAACTTGGAGTACCAAGCTCCACCATCTGCCTGCTGCTTCCTGTAGAATTCTGGCTGCAAGGATCACCATGAGATCAGCTGGTGTCCCTACCAGTCGGAAGACTCTCACTACGGCCTTCGGCCAATCCTCATCTTACTATGGGTCCGTCTATCCCCTAAACCTGGGTGGCCTCTGGCGCTTGAACTCATGCAACACGCTCAAGAGACACGCACCCTCTGTTGCTGGGGATCATGGCATCTATGGCCCAATGGGTAAAGGTATCACTGGTGCCTCTACTGGTGCCTCTATTGGAAGAGGTACCTACACTGAGGCCTCATCGCTCAATGGGCTATTAGTGCGAACTATACCCGAAACCCTACCAGGCTATATACGTGGAGGCATCCTGAAAAGAAACAGGTGAACCACGGTTAATAAGTTATACCTGTTGAGCTGACTCAAGATATCACAAAGAAAACTCTCTAAAACACACACGCAATCAGTGTTTTCATGCACTAAGTCAGAAATCAGAAGTCAGGGTCCTGGTGTATGGATACGTCGGTCGCCGCACCAACACTGGATTACCTAAATTGATAACCACACTCACTACACTTAACACTATTTCCGTTTAAAATATCATAGTCCTATGTTCTATGGTAGAACTGACTCCTCTGATACCATTTTGTCATGACCCGTCCCCTGGGGGCCATGTCGGGAATACCCCAAGCCCGCCTTCCAAAGGCCAGGGGAAGACGACTAGCACCAGAAGGCATATTCCCTAAAACTGGGAAGGCATTCCCTTAATAACCTAAAAACACACTCAACCAAGCACACAACAAGATACGAACTAAAGAAAACTATATAGTAAAAGAGTGAGTATAGTAAGCAAAGGGAAAGTATACAAGCCTAAATGGAAAGTATAAGGAACTGAAAGTACAAGTAAACTGGGACAACTCCTCTGATCACCCACCAAGGATTCTACCTGAAGAGTAGGTACAGCTCTCAAACGGTCGTCTCTGCTGTACGACTCGTCTAAGTTCCACCTCCGAACTACCTCCATTCATGGTACCCTCGTCCTTAGTCAGCGATGTCTGTCGTCTGCACTAAAAACAACAAGGTGCGGGCATAACCCATGCATGGGTGAGTATAACGATACTCAGTAAGGACCCCGAGACCCTCAAGGTCTCACAAATCCACAGAGTATAATCCAAAAAGCATGAAAACAACTGAAAACCCTACTTAGGTATATTCCCATACATATACCTTAGTTATCAAGTAAACCCATCTAAAAGACGAGGAAACACATGTCCTAGATCATTAGCCCAAAGCTCAACTATTACACAAAGGAAAGAATACCATGAAGGTAAGTACCACACATGTACACCACACTAAAGAATTACACCATGGTATTACCACGAAGGAAAGTACCACACAGGTACAAACTCATCTCACACCAGGTATAACTTTGGTACAGTAGTAGAGATGATTAGATGTAACTACTAATTCATCTTACTCTGTTAAGAGGGAGACCCAAGAAGGGCCCTAAATCATCATAAGACCCACATAAGATCCTAGTACATCGTCAGACCCACACAAGATCCTAGTACATTGTCAGTACGTCTTCAGACCCACATGAGATCCCAGTACAACGTTAGTACGTCGTCAAAGCCACGCAAGATCCTAATACACCGTCAGTACGTCGTCATACCCACACAGGATCCTAGTACATCGTCGGTACATCGTTAGACCCACACAGGATCCTAGTACATCGTCAGACCCACACTTGATCCTAGAGTATCCTTGCATGGAATCCTAGAGCAGTTCCATGTTGGACCCTCAATCACAGACCCATGAAGGATCCCTTTCTCATGTTACAGCTAGCTACAGGGTTCCCGCACTAAGTTTGATTGTATCCGGGAGAGTCATATCCTCAAGACAATGGTCGATACTCCAACATTCATGAAGTCCCATGAATAAGTATCCCAAAGGATTTCCACTTCATAGGGGTCTCAATGCAACAGACGATGCGTCAATCGGGCGCCCGGTCTGGGAGTTGTTAGCCTTTTAATCCTGAGGGCCCGGTTGGATTCATGATCGATCCAACCTAACCATACACCATATTTTTCCAATTATCCTATGTGGTATACCAAAGGGACTGTCTCGCTCCAAGGTTTTTGGCACCGCAGATGGTTCGTCAAACAGACGGCTGGTGCCAATGTTATGGATGATAGAGAAAAAAAGGTTCAAAGTTGGCCCGGGTCTGGTCTGACCCGGTCGAATCGACCCATACAGACCCTCCCTGGGTGGACCTGACCCGGTTCGGATCAACCCGACCTTCTAGGTCTGGTCTGGCCCACGTTGGGCGGCCCGGTAGGCCATGAGGTGGTGCGGAGGCCACGGGGCCGTGAGGTCCGTGGGGAGGCGCGTGGCCACAAAAACCGTGGGGCCGTGGAGGCCACGGGGTGGCGCAGGGCCGCAGAGGCTGCGGGGTGGCGCGGGGCCGTGGAGGCGGTGTGGAGGCCGTGGGGGCCACAGGGCGGCGTGAGGCCGTGGGACGACGCGGAGGGATGCAAGGCGGCGTGAGGCTGTGGGGTGGCATAGAGCCGTAGGGCGGCATGAGGCCGCGAAGCAGCGTGAGGGCCATGAGGCAGCGCGATGCGGCGGGGCACCACCGTGGCTGGCCGGTCGAACAGCTTTCCTCTGTGCATCGCGGTTTCACGCTGTTTCTTCATCGCGGCCGGCGGAGTGCCGACCACCGTTCCTATGCCCCATTGGTGTCGGTTTTCATCCTCCTCCATCATGAAGAATACAACAAAACATAAAAAGATTTGTGGAGAGGTCGGACAATGTTTGTTTGGACCACACCCTCCGCGTTAGGGTGATAGCAAGTGGCTTGATAAAACTTGAATCACAAAGAATTTCCTAGAATGGGTAATGGGGAAAATTAAAACAACAATCCCTACCTCGACTGCTCATTGACATCCAAGAGGAGGGAATAACAGACGTCGGTTCATCATAGTTGATGATGTCCCATGTCAGAGGATGTCCCAAGGAAGGAGTCGAAGTCATTGGAGAACGTTGGTGTTCTTCATTGGAGAAGCGTTCATTGTTGGAGAAGAAGAATTCCACCAGAAGCTCTCCTCTTCCAATCCTTTCTCCCAATTCCATCCAAAATGAAAAGAAACCAATATGATGTGTTTCATCAATTTAATTGTTGGCACAAAATTAAATTGGCATCATTAATTATGATGAGGTTGGAATAATTAATTTATAGGAAACCTAGGGTCACCCCCTCATTAAAGAGGGAGTTTAAAGGTTTCATCCCATTAAAGGGGGTTCGGGTGGTCCCTGCCTCTAAATTCAAAATGGGGGTTAGTTCAGGTGGTCCCCACCTATAATTTTCAAATTGGGAGGTTTAGGCTCGGGTGGTCCCCACCACCATAACCCATGTTGAGGGTGTTTCAAGAATAAAAATAAAATGTTAAATAATTTTATTTTTATTCTCCCATGAAAAGTGAAAAGCTATCTTTCACCCTCGAACTACTACGGTCAAGGTGAAGGTCTCCTTAAGCGAATACCTGTGCTGTGAGTTTAGCGGTGCCCTCAGATTTCAATTCTGAGCACCGGTTCAAAAGTTAGAAAAAAATGCTCGCACGTTTACTGAACGCACCCGAAAAAAAGTTCAGAAATTAATTTCGGGCACACCGGGCCTCAGAATCACACGCCGTCAATTTTCGCGGACTCGTAAAATTCCCATATAATTAAAAAAATTACATGGTATTTTCTGGTCTTTACATGGATCCACCTTATATATTGGGGATTTATTTCAGTTTTAGAATATATACTGATAGGTTTGATCCCAAATGGTATTATTTTTCATTTATTTATGATTTATCACATGATGGTGTATTTCATGTTTATTGCCCATATGATTTCTTTATGGTGTATCAATAGTCATTTTGATTATACTTTCATATTATCTCTGATGTACATTTCATATTCCTTATAATGTGCAAACATAGGTTGTATGGGTTGGATACACCTTATGGATTGATGATTTCATTCATGTATAACATGTATACCAATAGGTTAGATCCCAAATAGTGTGATTTTTCATTTATGTATGATTTCTAACATGATGATATATTTCATTGTTATTTTCTCACATGATTTATTTATAGTATATCCATGGATAGTTTGACTATGTTTCAATGTCAACTCATATGTACTTTTCATATTCATTATAATGTGATATGAAAGGATTATTAGGAAAACAAATATACGAGTTACAAAATGGTTTTATCATGTCAAAAATATTTTTAAAGGGAAGGGAATTATGTAGAACAATGTTTTATTTATTGAAATGATGTAACATTTCAGAATGTTTAGATTGTGTGTGATTTGTTAAATGGTTGTATAGTTTATCAACTATTTTTTATTTGATAGTAAAAGTATTCAGAAATGTTGTAGAATTATAAAAAAATATTCCACATTAACACCATGTAATTGATAATATGAAAATTTCATATTTGAGTTAATACATAATTGTAGATGAGAGTGTGAAATTGATCCTGTAATGTTAGGGATTAATATCCAGTTATAACCATTATGATGACATATGATAAATTTTGAATGTTTCATTTTTTTCTTGAGACCAATCCATCACATTATGCATCCTACTGGAATTCAGTATCCCTCACTGTCGTAACCTATTAATGTCAGGTATGAATGTCAACTAGTCTTTGAGAATTTGGAAATTTCAAAACTCTCCAATAGGAATATATTTTGTATTATAATATATATAAATGGATTCCATCTAGTATATTGTATCAACACATGCTTCCAATGATATGTTCACATAGACACATGTTGCGATGGCATGTATGCATGGAAACTGTAATGCCTGGATGTTTCTACATTGACATTAACTCACTTCTAGTAACACCTCCAAGACTCGACTACTGATACCCATAATGGGTTTTAGACACTCATTCACGTCTAATTAATAGTCTTGTTGGTGGAAAAGGCACACTTAATAAGAAGAATATTCTTCAATTTTCTTTTCAATCTCGTGTTGAAAGTGGTGTTCGCACCTTGGCACCTACTGAATCCCATATGCATTTTGGTTTTATCTTTCAACAAAGTACATATGAAAATGATAAAATTTCTCATGATCTAGGGAAGTTATAGGTAACTTGTGAAGCCCCTTGAATAATCCATTGATATGCTCCATAATATTTATAGTCATGTGTCCGTACCTATTCCCCCATCATATGCCAATGTCCATTTTTCTTTTGGGATCTTTATCATATAATCATAGACTACATAATTATCCCTTCAAATTTCTTCAAATATTTTTTCAAACATTAATTTATTTGGATCATATGATACAAAAATGTGATCATATTACATATAAATTAATTTTATCATTACTTTGAAATAATAAAAAATATAAAGAAGGTTGTATACCACTCCTCATCATTTCCTATTTCATAGGTTCATCATGGAATTTTTTTTACATGTTTCTATAAATATGTATGATGCAACACTAATTTCATGTATTATGAGGTCTCCTTTTAATAGGATCTGAATAGACTGCCTCATTGATTGGATGATGGTGATCATATATCAAACAGACACCCTGAACACAGCTGAAATGTTTGTTAATACATGCTAAAAACCAACTCCATTATTCATAAATTTCCATCTCCATAATGGAAAATACAGGAATAATAGGTGGATTATTTTCATCTTGGGTAGCTTTAGTAACCAATATGCCTATGTATTTTTCCTATAGAAAATTCATGTCAATTTGTTGGAACTGTTTGTAGAAATAAAATACATAAATACAAGGAAGGAATTCCCATAACAGCCAATGAGATATGGAATGCGATGGATCTAGTTGTTTATCATGAGACACAAGTTAATTTGAATCATGATGGAATAAAACATGGTCTTTATGTATCAATATGGCTAAAAATTGTAGAAACACCCAATACGAGTCATCCTAGTCATCATAGACCATAAAAATTACCTTTTTTTCTCCATCCATGCCTTATTAGAGGAAATATTAACCAAAAGTTTGTTGTATCCTCTCTTTCACAATGTCTATTGGAATATCATGGTAGGTCCTAATCATCTCAAAAATAATAGATTACACAAATTCATCATTTAATTATCTGTGGTCTTGTGTCAGGATTGGATGAATGAAAGTATAAGAAGCCTCACTCTTAGAAATTATCCAACCTCCAAATACAATGTTAGGAATCTCCCTCAAGAAGTATCTACAATCATCCCCTTATTTTTCACATCATATGATGTATTTTTTATGGCTTTAATCCTGGAGAAAAATATCTATAGTGTCTCTAAATATGAAATATTTCTAATATGTTTTTCATTTCAACTTTTCTTGAATAATTTATTCTAACATATATAGTTTTTTATAGAGCACTAAAAATATCCTCTAAAATTATAGAAACTCAGTTGCTGGAATAAAAATATTCTAGTCAAATTCAAGAAAATGTTTCATTTCTTTTGACCCAAATGCAAAAAGTTTTGGATGATTTATTGTGCATCAAGGATACTATATAACTACTACATTTATATAAACTTTCTCCATAAATTCTATAGATTAATCCTCATTAGAATTACTCTCTCCATTCTTTCCATCCTTAGAAACTTCCTCATCATCCAAATGATTATGATGTATATCCAGTATATCAATTAGGTTGTCTTTTTACACATCATAGAGAATAACATAATTTTCTTGGGATGGACCTTCTTTAACCACTCTTGAATTTTTATGTCTTCATAGAATTGGACATTGTTATTGTAAACTATAAACATCAACATATTAATTCATCAGGGAAACATCTGACTGTTTGGAAAATAAAGTTTTTTCTTGGACCCAATCCTAATCAACACCTAATGGAAAAGCAAGATGAAATGGTGTAACCAATAATTTTAAATGTCTATAGCTAGTAGACTGGATCTCTTGATTAGGTCCCAGATTAAAAAAAACATGATTTATTTCTTGAAGTTATATTTAGGTTACATAATAATATTTCATTATAATTTTTTCTTATTGTGTACTATAAGAAACTCCTCACTATATTTGAATTACCCCCATAGTAGTAGACACAAGAAAAAAATATTATCTACATGAAAAAGTTTTTTGATCAATATTATGATAGTGTAAATAATATTGACATTGAGGAATAACAATGTAGCATTGACTACACAATATTTATTTTACATAAATTTTAGAAAATCTTCTTATATCCTAAAAGATGACACTAAAGTATTGCAGTAAAATTTTTAATCTTTCTAATGGTATGTATAATGGTCTATAATGAGAATATGAATAATCTAAAGAATATCCCTTGTGAGTGTCAAAATTTTTGTGTGGAAAGTCCCATTATCATGCACTAGTTACCAATGAACTCTAGATCAATATGATGTTTTAGGGCTATTACCCCTAAGTACACCAGTTCCAGAGCCACACCCCCTTATAATATCCAAATAGAGATTTCACACTATGGCAAAAAGGCATTTAGCGGCGGTTTCTTTTTCATTTTGCGGCGGTTTAAACCGCCGCTAAATCGATTGGCGACGGTTTTCAAAAACCGCCGCTAAATCGTGCGTCGGGAAACTATTCGCGGCGGTTTTTTAGCGGCGGTTTAAACCGCCGCTAAATGATTCAGCGGGGTTTTTTTTTTAATTTTTTTTAATTTTTTTTATTTAGCGGCGGTTTAAACCGCTGCTAAATGATTCAGCGGGGGGTTTTTTTTATTTTTTTTTATTTTTATTTTATTTTATTTTTATTTTTATTTTATTTTTTTATTATTTTATTTTTATTTTTTTAACTTTTTTTAACTTTTTTTAAGTTTTTTTTAATTTTTTTAATTTTATATTTATTTATTTATTTATTTTATTTATTTTATTTATTTATTTATAATATTTATTTATTTATTTATTTATTTATTTTATTTTATTTATTTTATTTATTTTATTTATTTATTTTATTTTATTTATTTTATTTATTTTATTTATTTTATTAATTTTATTAATTTTATTAATTTTATTTATTTTATTTATTTTATTTATTTTATTAATTTTATTTCGTATTTATTTTATTTATTTTATTTATTTTATTTTATTTCATATTTATTTTATTTCATATTTATTTATTTTATTTATTTATTTTATTTCGTATTTATTTATTTATTTATTTATTTATTTATCCATGCATGCATGCATGCATCTCCCATGCCCATGCACATGCATGCCCATGCATGCCCATGCACATGCATGCCCATGCATGCCCATGCACATGCATGCCCATGCATGCCCATGCAATATAAATAAATAAATAAATAAATTTATTTATTTATTTATTTATTTATTTATCCATGCATGCATGCATGCATGCATGCATCTCCCATGCCCATGCAATATAAATAAATCCTGCGTCTGGTGAGATTTGAACCCCTAACCTCTTGCATATTTTCCAAAGACTTTACCACTCCAGCAAGCTCGCCATGTGGTTAATATACAGAAATTAATATACTTATATATATTAATTGAAAAAACAAATAATACATAAATAATAGATATAAACTCGATAATAATAAATAATAAATAATAAATAATAAATAATAAATAATAAATAATAAATAATAAATAATAAATAATAAATAATAAATAAATATAAACAATAAATAATAAATAATAAATAATAAATAATAAATAATAAATAATAAATAATAAATAATAAATAATAAATAATAAATAATAAATAATAAATAATAAATAATAAAGAATAAATAATAAACAATAAATAATAAATAATAAATAATAAACAATAAATAATAAATAATAAATAATAAATAATAAATAATAAATAATAAATAATAAATAATAAATAATAAATAATAAATAAATATAAACAATAAATAATAAATAATAAATAATAAATAATAAATAATAAATAAATATAAATAATAAATAATAAATAAATATAAATAATAAATAATAAATAAATATAAATAATAAATAAAAATTAATAAATAATAAATAATAAATAATAAATAAAGATAAATAATAAATAATAAATACGAAACAATAAACAATAAATAATAAATAATAAATAATAAATAATAAATATTAAATAATAAATAATAAATAATAAATAATAAATAATAAATAAAGATAAATAATAAATAATAAATAATAAATAAAGATAAATAATAAATAATAAATAATAAATAATAAATAATAAATAATAAATAATAAATAATAAATAATAAATAATAAATAATAAATAATAAATAATAAATAATAAATAATAAATAATAAATAAGAAATAAGAAATAATAAATAACAAATAATAAATAAGAAATAAGAAATAAGAAATAAGAAATAATAAATAAGAAATAAATATAAATAATAAATAATAAATAATAAATAATTATAAATAATAAATAAATATAAATAATAAATAATAAATAAATATAAATAATAAATAAATATAAATATAAATAATAAATAATAAATAATAAATAATAAATAATAAATAATAAATAAATATAAATAAAAATAATAGATAAATATAAATAATAAATAATAAATAAATATAAATAATAAATAATAAATAATAAAAAATAAATAAATATAAATGATAAATAAATATAAATAAGAAATAAGAAATAAGAAATAAGAAATAAGAAATAATAAATAAGAAATAAGAAATAAGAAATAAATATAAATAACAAATAATAAATAAATATTAATAATAAATAATAAATAAATATAAATAATAAATAATAAATAAATATAAATAATAAATATGAAAATAATAAATAAATATAAATGATAAATAAATATAAATAATAAATAATAAATAATAAATAATAAATAAATAAATATAAATGATAAAAAAATATAAATAATAAATAATAAATAATAAATAAATATAAATATAAATAATAAATATTAAAAAATAAGAAATAAAAAATAAAAAATAAAAAATAAAAAATAAAAAATAAAAAATAAAAAATAAAAAATAAAAAATAAAAAATAAATAATAAATAATAAATAAACATAAATAATTAATAAATATAAATAATCAATAATAAATAATAAATAATAAATAATAAATAATAAATAACCAGTTACAAATAATATATAATAAATAAATTAAAGTATATTATAAATAATAAATAATAAATAATAAAGGAAACACATGAAAAAGTATGAAAAGACGTGATAAGGGATGAAAAATCCTGAAAATGCATGAAAAAGGATGGAGAAGCATATGAAGAATGAGGTATTAGAAAGAATGAGAACGCATGAAAACTCGTGACAACTCTGGAAAAGTCCTTAATAATTCAACATAATCATCATAATAACCCACAAAAAACCATTGATAAAGATAACAAGTCATGGAAACCCAAATAAACAGTAATAAATGGAGCTACCGTTAAAACTCGTCAAAACGGTCATAAAGAGACAAAAACACTGGACTCACATTAACGGAGATAACTTAAGATCCGAGAGTCCGTTTTAATAGTTATTCGTGACTTAATTGTTGTTTAATCATTACTTCATCATTAATTAATCTCATGTTAGTAATTCGTTAATAATTGATTAATAATTTTTTAATGACTCTTTAATCATTATTTTACCATTCCTTAATCATTCACTAATAATTAGTTAATAATAACGTAATACTTATTTCAACATTAGTTAATCTTAAATTAATGATTGCATAACAATTCATTAATCACTCATTAATCATTAGTTAATTAATATGTATTAATTAGTTACTTTATAGTAAATTATTATTTATTTAATAGTTAATCATTAAGTAATTATTAGTTAATTATTATTCAATAATTTGTTAACCATTTATTATTCATTAGTTAATTATTAGAGAATAACTAGTTAAGAATATGTTATTACTAAATTAATTATTCCTTAATCATTAATTAATCACTCATTAATCATTAATTAATTAATACATATTAAGTTATTACTTTATATTTACTTAATAGTAAATCTTTAAGTAATTATTGGTAAATAATTATTTTATCATTTTCTATTCATTAGTTATTTGTTAGTTAATTACTAGTTAAAGAAAAGATAATCATAATTTAATTATTCCTTAATCATTCATTAATCACTCGTTAATCATTACAAAATTAATAGATATTAATTTGTCACTTTATAGAAAATTATTATTTAATTAATAGTAACTCATTAAGTAATTATTATTTAATAATTATGTAATAATAAGTTAATAGTTTGTTATCCATTATTTATTATTTATCTAATCCTCAATTGAACATATTTTAATCTTAAATTAATTATGAATTAATCATTCATTATTCACTCGTTAATCATTACTTAATTAATAGATATCAAAATATCACTTTATAGATAATTATTTATTAATTAATATTTAGTTATTAAGTAATTACTAGTTAATCAATTTTTAATCATTAGTTAATCATTTATAATTAATTATTTAATTATTAGCTAATAATTTTTTAAACATTAGTTATTCCTAATATAATTATGCCTTACTCATTCCTTAATCTCTTTTTAATCATTACTTAATTAATAGTTAAGTAATTTCTTGTTGTTATTTGTTAATTACATTTAATCATTATTTAATTACTATTTAATCATTATTTCATCATTAATTAATCATCACTGGATCCTAAGATAGTCATAAGTTAATCCTAGGTTATTAATTATCTAATCATTCTTTAATTGTAATTTATTCATTAGTTAATCAATACATAATCATTAATCTAGAATTAGTTAACATTATTATTTAATAGATAAATATTAGTAAACCATTATTTCAGTAACATTTACTCATTATCTTTTTAATATTAATTCCTAATTATTCCACTCATATTTAAAAACTACTATGTAATATTAAATAACAATATAATTATAATAAAAAATCTATCATTAATACTAATTCTAAATTCAATATTCAAAAGTCATTAATCAATAAAAATATTTAATTTATTAATATTAACTATTATTTGTAAATTATATGTGACTATGTAAAAAATTAAGTAAATAAAATATTTAAAACTAACTAAAAATGAAACAACTAAATAAATAATTAACTTTAAAATAAATTAGAAAAATACCTCTAAATGATGCTTCATAAAACTCCAAATTCATTTTAGACCACAATAATTTCCACACACATATGTGGAAACACATGGAAAATTTTCGAGAGAGATGGAGTGGAATTAGAGAGAGAGGGTGTGAAATGAGTGAGGAAAAGGGGGTGTGGATGGTCGTTATTTATAGGGGTTAGAGGAAAGGAGACATCAGAGATGTCTCCATTTCTAGGTCATTGATCTGGGTTGATGAGTGGGAAATGTGGCATTGGCCTTTCTACCTTTCAAGATAACTTAAAGGAGGCATTGATGATTACTCCTTTGTGTATTATTTAAAAAAAATTAATCTAGGCCTGTTTAAATAATTTTTTTTAAAAAAATTAATAAAAACCCAGAAGAAGATCCCCTTGAATATGGAAAAACTTGGGTTGCACGTCTGTTTAAATTCCAAAGTTATAAAAATAAATATCATTATATATATAATTAGTTATACTAGGAAAATTATAGTAATATAATTATGCATTAAATAATAATATATATACAACTAATAAAAAATATGTTAATTAGAAATAATAATATCATGAATTAATAAATATATAAATATTAGGAATAATAATACAAATAATAATAATAAAATGTTAAATAATAAATGAATCTAATATATATATATATATATATAATTTTATATATACCACTATAACTAATAAATAATATTAGTATATAAATATCTAAAAATTATAAAAATAACTATACTAATACAAAACTATAAAATGAAGTTGAACACTTAAAATGATTAATCTAATTTATTCCAAATAACTTAGAAATTTATGACAAATTCAATTATTTACATGTACATAAAATATCTCACACGTGAATTTTTTTACACCCAGGAAAAACCAATAGAAAAAACACACATATGAACCCTTTTAAAAAAAACACAATTACAAGTTCAAAAAATTTCAACTCTTTTACCCATAAAATATCATGATTCATTAAAAATAAAAATTTTCAAAAAATAATTTCTTTTCAAATCATATTCTTTTTAAAAAAATAATTTAAACTCAAAAATCATGTTACCTACATTTCAATCACTCTCGTCGCTCAATAAAGTTTTGGAACAATGCCAGATAAATTCTCATACATATTAATTATTATCATATGTTTTCCATTAATTTCATATCCTTGCTCACAGAAATAAACAAATTCACTAATATTGATATCATTAAATTAGGTGCAATTGTTTAATGATGATATGGTATGGTGGTTCATAATTTTTTTTTTGAAAAAATGAGGGTTGAATCTTAAAATATACTAATAATAAGTTTAAAATGAAATGTATCCCATAAAATCATTCTCCCACACATATAAAACACTATTTTTCCATAAGAAAATGATGATATAAAAATGTACAAGATGAATAGGGTGAAAACCAAACTCAAATATATTGGGAATATAAACATAAAATAATCAACGAAAACACCCCATTAAATGGATAGAAGACAATATCTCAAAGAAAAGTACACAAGTAGGTCATAGTTTTTAGAATCATAGAGAAAATAAGTCATATACAAAAATCTCTAGATCCTATAGTAATGG
Source organism: Viscum album (assembly GCA_963277665.1). Taxonomy (NCBI): domain Eukaryota; kingdom Viridiplantae; phylum Streptophyta; class Magnoliopsida; order Santalales; family Viscaceae; genus Viscum; species Viscum album. Next base: position 1,785,476,499 of record OY728157.1, read on the forward strand.
GTTATAAATTTTATAGGTATCCTCAAAAGGTGAGGATTACTGAGTAATAACCAAAAAATTACTCATTATTTTAACTAAAAATAATTTAAATTCACATATAAAAATACGTGTAATAAATAGATCTAATGTGAGATGAAACACCAATAACAAGGTTATATGATTTCCATCGATGTGTATCAAATTACTCATTATCCCCCAAAAAATACACTCTATGAATAAATCTATCCATTACACTTAGATTGAAAATCATCATGAAAGTATTTAATAGATGGGTAGGGAAGGTTATTGGCTATAGGATCATCCGAAAACGGATTACCCATGTATTATAAGTGGTAAACAATGATGAAAATTAGATGGAAACTCAGTGGGTCAAAGGGGTTAAAAAACAAAAAAAAAAGATGCCTGAGTAATTTCAGTGAAACATTCAAAATCCATATCTTTTTTTTGTAAAAACATGAAAGTTTTAGAAGGAATAACATGGTTTACATTCCATCAAATAAAATAGAAATAATAAGTGATGTAAAAGGTTTCATGGTCTTCATAGGTATGTAAATATAATATTTGACAACACATATGATCATTAGTTTGTCTCAAAAATAAACAAGTTTCCTAAAAACATTTTAAAAGCAAAGAATGATATAATAAATTATAAAAATCATGGTATTTATAATCAAATCATTTCAGCCAAAAGTTAGCTGGTCAGACTAAGTAGGAAAAAGTGGCATGTCACCAAATTTGTTACTATATAAATACAACAGTTCACATGTGGGTTTAATAAAGAAAGGGTGGTTTTTTATATTATTAATTATCTATGTTACATGGTGGCTTTATAAGAGTAAATAAAATATGAAAAAATATTACATTTCTATGAGTAATTGCAAATAGATGTGGAGAGGTTACCAATATCCAATAAAGCTCCATAATTGATATTTTTATAAAAATATACACATGAAAAACACATACCCAAATCATATCATAAAGATAACACAACAATAAAAAGATAACATGGCTAAAAACAATTATGCACAATGATTTCAAATCCACTATAGTGTTAGGAGAAAAATAGTTCTGAGTAAATGAATTCCATTTTTTCACCTAAAAAACTAAATGAAATGAAATTAAATAAAGTACAAGAAAAACTAACTAATGATGGATTTTTACCCATTATGATCTATTTTTACATAACCTTCATCCATAAGTTGATGACACTCCTCCAGGAATAGATAGAAATGTGTACCATGAATTTTCTTCTTCATTAGTGGATGTGATGCATATACTCATTGATATAAGTTCTTATCCTGAAAAAATCATAGTATCCCAATAGAAACTTGTAAAAAAAATTGATCGGTTGAATGTAATGAAAATATCCCAGCTCAACAAGGGATAAATATACCTCATCTGAAGAAAAACCCACCAAATAATTGATGCTTATGCAAGGGGAATCAACATGAAGGTTAATAAGATAACCTTATTAAAAGTATACAAGATATTGTATTCTCATACAAAACTCTTTCAATAGTCCACTTATATCCATCATGCACTTTAATTAAGTGTTTTATATGATAAATTATCCCAATTAATCTTCATCAATGATCAATGAAATGGGAAAATCCCATAGGTTCCAACTCAATTTATTAACCACAGTCTCATTGATTTCATCTAGGTCAAGAGTATTGTTAACATTTTTGGGTGTCTCAAGTAAATTTCCATTAATCATAACACACTGAGTTGGTGAGAAGAACTCAATTGGTATAGGTAACTCTCTTGAGTCAAGAATGACATCTTATATGTAATCCCAATCTTCCATTAATTCTATAAAGTTTTTAGTGTTATCTAAAACCATTATCAAATGATTTTGTTACTCTTGAAATTTTTTATACACATCCAATTTTTAAAAAATTTCAAACATAAAAATAATCATATAAAGGGGTTAGTTGAGGTTATTTGAAGTGATGTCCAATAGTGTTTGGAAGTATATGGTGTCTTGTTTAAATTCATAGATTTTCATAATAAATAAAGCTCCCATTTCAGTGTCCTCTTAATCCTTAAAGGTTTTTTCATACTCCAAAGGTTCAATTTTATATACATCAAATGCATCCATTCTCACATTCGAGTGAAAAAATCATGAACTCATAAAAGGGTGGAATGAATTCACATTGTTTAATGGATCATTGTATTTGATAGTGTGTAAGACTGGGATATCTTGTTCTTTAAATTCCATTGTACTTGATGAATCGAATTGTAATAAGGAGGAGTTATTTATGGAATGATATGGTTGAAGATTAATCAATTAAGAATCATCATTAGAATTAAGAAATATATGTTTTTCTTATCGTAACTCTACTACACTTTTATAATGAGAATTATTTTGATTTAGAAAATAAAGTGGTAGTAAGGTGGATAATTTAAATATTTTAGTCAATTAATTTTCTAGTTTTTCATCTGATTTTATAGATTTTTCATTTTATTTTCTATATTTTTCGACATGGAAACTAAATTTACATTATATTCTTCTATATTTTTCATCATGGAAACGAAATTTTTGATGGTTCTGGGTGCATGAGAAGTGTGTAGATGTGGGTCATAATTAATATTTATTTTAATAATCATTTCTCAAAACTTATAGACAGGATATTACATGTCAAATTTATAATGAATTTATTTAATATTTGAAGAAATAAATACATGGGATTATAAAAATTCTTCATTGGTGAATGTTTATCTTCAACAAATACCAACTTTGATTACCTTTATTGCACTATGACGATACTTGGATCGAATCTCTCTTGTGGTCATCCACATGTGCTCCTATAATATCTGATAAACACCACTCGATCTTCAGGTGCTATTGTGGTGAGTCAAATTTCGTTCATTTTTAGTTCTTGATCACCCATTATTTGGTCACAAAGAACAATCTCTTCCACTTATCATTCATGATAGTGGGAGAAAAGAAGGATTTGATAGATAATTCATTGTGCGAAACAATTCTTTATTCTGGTTTTTTTATACACTACACAATAGACATAGCCTTCTATTTATAGTGTTAGGATTGAAGTTAAAATATTATTTAATTTTATTACATATATTAAAATAACATTTATTACCTTTAATAAAACACATGCCACATAATTTTAATTATATTATCATTATTTTATGTCATACACCAACTTGTGAAATAGAAAACTTTATATAACATTCATGTTAATTAAATTTTATCACTATACTTGGTCTTGGTCTGTTTGAACTTCTCTAGCATTTATTGAACAACAAAATAAATATTTTATTCATAAATAAATATTTTATTCCCAATATAGAGAATAAATATTTATTAAAATATTCAATATAAAAAATAAATATTTTATTCACAAGTGGGCGGATAAATATTTATCGAATTTATGTGATCAATATAACATGCATAAAATTATTTCTCGGACTTGAGAATAATATTAATTACATTAATTAAACTCATATATAATTTAATTGAGATCAATAGAAAAACATAGTGTGTGACCCTCTTAGATTCATTTTTGTTGTCATTCAGTGGGCTTTCCTAGATTCCAAAATTTCTATCTAACAATGGGTTAAGGAACCCAAGATAAATAAAATAACATTTCAATGTCGACAACCAAATATGAATGATCATTTGGTAATATAATCCATTTATCACAATATATCATCAAGAAGGTTTCATACCTGTGTCACAAACCTATAAGCTTGATATGTATTTCTTTGACAGTATAAAATAAATGTGTCATTACACCATGGACATAGAATTTAATGTGATAGGTATAATCCAATGAAAGGGATGAGATATCCACTTCAATAAAGATATAAGGGATAAATGCTTTCTTGAATTATTAATTAATGAAATGTCACTCACGATTCACCCAATGTATCTAACTGCACCATGAACTGTAATCATTAGGGTTTAGAAAATACATCTATGTATGTGAGTTGTAACATGAATTAATAATAATATTAAAGTCTAAGTACCATAACACATGGTCATAAGTAGGAATATCTGATTACAAAAAAACATATAGAATTCCTACTGGTGGGTCATTTCTTATAATCTCTTGTCATGGATATTACCATGTGAAAAATTTATGAGAATAATCCTAATATTCTTATGCGTACTCACACCTGACAATCTATGTACTATGTACCCCATCATAGTATGTTATCCAAGAAAAAAATATTATTTAAAAATAACAAAACAGAACATCAAGGTTCTCATCATAGTGGGGAAATTCTATGACCTCATCAATGTGACATATAATCTAGGACATTATTATATTAGAGGTATGCAGACTAATAAAAAATATATAATAATTAGTTTTATTAATATAAAATACATTGAATATATGTACAATAAAATTAAAAATAGTTGGTCTTAGGACACAAACTCGAACAAACTTCCACTTGGACTAGAGACAACTTCCAATGACCTTTAGTCAAATAGACCTCAAATGATAGTTATATTTTTGTTGAGTCAAGGCTTTAGTCAAGGGGTCCACCACATTATCTTCTCTGGAAAAAGGATAATTTCAACTTCAACACTCTGAGAATAATACCTCAAGAGATTATACTTCTGAAATCTGTTCTTCGTCCATTAATTTAACATTATATCTTTTTCAAGAACTGCCATTGTAGTATTATCAAAATTGAGTGTGATGTGATCTTCACTTTTAGATGTCTCATTAATATCTTGGATGATTTTTTGCATCTGTACATCTTCTTTAACTACAAAAAAAAGTCACAATATACTCAGACTCTACTATGGAATCTACAACCACAACCTTCTTTGAGATCTTCTAACTCATAGAACGTCCATTAAAAGTGAATATGTATCCCATTTGTGACTTTGTGGAATCTTTATTAGTTTGGAACCTATCACCTACATATCCTCTGATGGCTAGTTACTCATATCCTCTATAAAATAGGAACGTATCATTAGTACACCTTACACACTTAGGATAGTCTTGACTACCATCCAACACAGATCACCTGGATCATCTTGATCTCTTATTTACACACTTAATTCATATGAGAAATCTAGCCAAGTACATAGCATAAAATACACGACTAACCAAATTGTTGATGCGTATGGAATCCTTATCATTCTATTTCATTTCTCATGTGTCCAAGGACACATTTTCCTAGAAATATGAATTCCATGTGTTTCTAGAAACAATCCCCTCTTGGATTTACTATACTGAATCTATTTAGTATCTTTTAAATTTATCTAATTTTACTTAGGCCAATAAACCTCTTGGATATATCATGATGTATTTTCATCCCAAGAATATATGATGAATCACCAAATATTTCATAGATAATAATTTATTCAACCACTCCTTAAGATACTTTATGTCTTGTATTTCATGTCCAATGATTAATATGTCATCAAAATATATTATTAAGAAAAATACTACACTCCAACTAAGATATTTATAGACACAAGAAACAAATTCATTCATTATGAAAGAAAATTCTGTTATGGCCTTATGAAAAAAAATGTTCCATGACCTGGATACTTCTTTAATCCATAAATGGACCTTTTCTACTTTGATACCTTGTTGGAATCCTTTGGACTCATAGAACCTTCAGGTTGTATCATATAGACATCTTATTTTAGGTTCCTATCAAGGAAGGTAGTTTTGACATCCATTTTACAAATATTATAAACATGGAAAGTCACAATGGTAAGTATAATTTTGATGGATCTCAAAATTGAAACTGGTGAAAATGCTTCATCATAGTTAATTCCATGATGCTATTTAGACCCTTTTGCAACCATTCATGCCTTATAAGTACATAATTTTCCTTCCATATCCAGTTTCTTATTGACAACAAATTTTCAACCAATGGTATTTACATCAACTAGAGGCTCTACAAAAATACAAACATGTTTTTGGTATATGGAATCCATTTTATAATTCTTATCTTCTTTCTATTGGAAACATCTAGGCCACTTACTAATTCATTATAGGTTATATTATCATTATTATCAACTAAAAATGAGTCACTATCCTTAGTGACTAGAAAACCATTCCATTCAGGTTCTATAACCTCTCTAGTACTCCTAAAGAATAATTATGTTTGAGGAAACATTTCTCCTTCCTCATTGAATTTTGGAATTCTTTCCTTTGCCAACTCTTGTGTATCTTGATCCTATAATTCATCAAATTATATATTTATACCTATATCTCTTTTAGAGATAAGATCCTCCACATGAAATGTGGGACATCTGTTAACCCCAAACTTATTATTAGAAGGATTTTATAGGTGGTGTCCTTTTTTCTATTTAGGATATCCTACAATGATACACTTCGTGCATTGTGGTGAAAGCTTGTTACCAGAATATGCCGTAACAAATTCTTCTCAACCACACATATATAAGTAAGAAAATAATAGTTTCTTTCCATTCCATAATTGGTATGGTATACGACTTATGTCTTTAGTTGCTACTCAGTTTAGTATGTATGTTGTTTTTTGTAACGTTTATCCCCAAAAGTATAATGGAAGACTAACATGACCCATTATTGAGCTCACCTTATACAATAATGTGTGGTTACTTCTTTCAGTTACACCATTTCACTTTGGCATATACAGAGTATTGAGTTGAGATAAAATCAAAAACTCCAATAAATAATAAATTAAGTCTTGATTAAGATTTTCTCCACCACGACCTAAGAAATGTGTCTTAATCTTATTACCAAGTTGATTCTTAACTTCAATCATGTATTCTTTGAATTTTTCAAATGAATCTAACTTATACCTAATTAAGTATACATATCCATATCTATTAAAATCATCAATAAAAGTTATTATGTTTGAGTACCCACCCCGTGCTTCAATGGTAAATTATCTACACACATTGATATGAACTAATTCAAGAAGATATTTAGACCTTTTACCATAACCCCTAAATGTGGATTTAGTCATTTTACTTGTAAAAATGTGTGACATACTTCTATTAGTTTTAGTTCAAAATAATACAAATATCTATCTTGATGTAATTTAGTCAATCAATTTTCATTTACATGACTGAGCCAATGATGCCAAAGTTGGGTGTGGTATGAGTCATGTGAAATAACTTCATTATCAATTTAAATTATTTTATTTGTGTAATATAACACATAAAGAACATTATTTAAATGTGCCTTAACAAAAAATTCTATATTTATAAAATAATAAACATTTTATTCCAAAATTTGTAAATAAATCCATTTGTATCATGTATGGATATATAAATAATATTTTTGGTAACTGAAGTCCGATAATAACAACCCATTAAAACCAATATCATTCAAGTCAGAAATGTGAGGTGGTAGTCCCCAACAGGTAAAACTGTAAGTTTATCTCCATTGAATGAATGAAGATCTACCTCTCCTAAACCAATATTTCTAAATATACTTGGTTCCTATATTTGAATACATATGTGTGAAATATAGGATGTATCCAATACCCAATTTTTAGAAACCAATAAATTTCAATTGATAAAAAATGCACCTGAAGCTTCCCCATGCTTCTTTGTATGGGTGCAGTTTTTCTTCTAGTGGACCATCTTGCCTCATCAGAAATAGAAAAAATCATGTTCCCTTACTATCCCCTTGATCTTCCTCCTAATTGGAAGGGTGTGATGAATATTTTAGGATTAAATATCTTCACATTCCCTTTCCATTTTTTCACCATAAGGATAAAAGGATTTTCATTCTTTGTATCCTTATCTGCTTGGAGAAGAAGTGTAAGAAGATCTGGAAGAGACTTCTCAATGTTGTTCATACTAAAATTCACAACAAATCTATAGAAGCTCTAGGATATTGATGCTAAAATGAGGTTGGTGCTTAGTTATTTAGGGAGTTTAAACCCTAGTACCTCTAATCACTCAATGTAGCTAATGATCTTGAATACGTGAGGCCCAGTTGGGGTACCCCTTACAATATTTCTCTGAAAGACCATGGAGGTTCTCAAGTATTCTATATGCATCTATGTTTTCATGATACTTAATTAGTTCACTAGAAATCGATGAAAGAATCAAAAATTGAACATCTAAAACATCACTAAAATTGTTTTCATAGACAAGGAACTCTCCATCACTCACCTCTTTAGCAGACGTATTAGGCATTGGGGATTCTAAAACGTAAGATTTCTGTTCATGGAAAATCATAACCCGAAGGCGTCTAAACCTCTCCTAGAAGTTACTTCTAGTTATGTGATTATCCTTCTCCAATATTGATCATATGGATTGTGTGGAAAATGAACATGTCATTTTATTTTTCAATTAAAAAGAGTAAATTATTAGTACTTTTCTTGATTAAAAAATAAGTGAGATATAATAAAATAATTTATTTATTTATTTATTAAATATCTCAATATTTTATCGAGTCTCAATATACTTCACCATTAAACTAAAAATGTATAGTTTCTTTAAATTTATAGTGGAAAGGATCCTCATTACATTTTTTAATGATCCAGACGTTGGCCCTGAAAACCATAATAATGTAATTAGGTAGGTGGTCTTTCTAACTATGGACTTGTAGATCCTCGATATATTATGTGGATTCCCCAAGCATAAAGACTTTTATTTCCTCAACATTAGGATACAAATTTGTATTGAACAAAGATTGTATATTAAAATCAATAAAATTATTGTTAAGTCAACCTAGAACTCTCATAAGAACTCCCTGATAAAAGTAAGTGTCCAGACATTTTCCATGTACTATACTTACTTATATGGTTTGATTACTAATAAAGTAATATAAGACTTAGTCTTACATAATATTTAATTTCGGTATTTTATATTATTATGCATAAATTATATATATTTTTATTCTTAAAAAATCTTATTAATATTAATTGGATGTTATATAATTAATTAACCCTATCGAATAAAACATTCAAAAATAATTTATTTATTTAATTTTCATATTTTCACATTAATTCATTTATTTATGAGATCACGGTGTTGCATCCATAAAATAAATAATTTCATAGATAGAAATAATTAATTAATTAAATTACTCATTCATGAGCTTTATCTAATAGTTTCTTTAATGAGAGGATATTGAATCAACCTTTGGACTAGGGGAAATAACTCCTTTTACTGGTCTTTTCCTGAGTTATAGAATTCATCCTTTCCACCCATGTATCACCTGGGTTGACATAATTATGTTTCTATCTTGATCTACCTACATGTGATTTGGGATGCTACATTAATTAAAAATATTCATTACCCACACCAAGGTGAGGGTAACCAAAGGATTGGTTAAAGTGGATTTCATATAATTTAACATTAAATAATTGAAAACTCATGCAATAAATTAAATTAAAATCTCTAACACATACACATGTCTTGGTCAAGATCACGAATGGTCATACTTTCAATGAATATGCAAAAGTTAATGGTCAACATTCAATTATTTATTTGTTCATTTATTATTTAATATAAATGAAATTTAATTAATTAATTAATAAATAAATTAACTAATTATTTTTCTTCTTAATGATTGTATGATCTTATTTGGAGATACCCTTCACTAATGGAATTCATGAAAATAAATGACATAACCAATAATGAAATATTAATTACAATAAACCAATTGAGCATTTAAAATGATTTAAAACCATTATTATATTGTCAAACACACAACTGTGTTCCAATCAATAAAACAATGTTTTAATGCTAAAATTTTCAAATTTAATGTAATTTTAATTTTTTCCATTAATGGGGGACTACATTGACTATAAATTTAGTTTCACATCAGGTACCTAGGATTCTGTATATTTAAGTCACATGCCTGGGTCTTCGGCGTGTTAACTAAGGTGGACTACACAGCATGTACATTCTAGCAACACACCCTCTATCTTTATTCCATGCTCTAGGTTGTCTTGGTCAAAACATGGTGTGAGATAAAATTACCACGTGTAATTAATTTCTCAATGCATCTAGATACAATGTGAATGGGTATAAAGTGTGTTCTCTAGCCACACACCATGTATCTCAGTTTTATCGGCCAAAGATTTCCCAATTTCTGATGGTATCTACAGTTGTTCTTCATTTATCTTAAACCATTAAGAAAATGAAACACTAAAAGAAAATGATTAATATGTTAACAATATGTTAATTAAAATTTAATTAAAGAAAAAATAACATGAAATAAAAAACTAACCATAATTGCACATAGATCAACAATCAAATAAATAATCATAAATTTAAATGTGACTGCACTGATACTGCTTGATGGTTTTGAGTGCAGGAGAAGAATATAGAGGTGGGCGATATATTAAAATTTATTTTAAAAATAATTTCCCGGAACCAAGAGAAATTGTCTTCCACATAAAATTTAGAATTAAATTATTTAATATTTGATGAAATAAATACCTGGTATTAAGAAAATTATTCATTGGTGAATGTTGATCATCTATAAAGAGCATTTGAGATTACCTTCTTTGTACTGTGAGGATCCAAGGATATAATCCCTCTATTAATGATCCACATGTGATCTTATGGTCTTTGAGAAAAACCACTCAATCTCTAGGTGCTAGCATGGAGAGTCGAATGCCATGTGTTGTTCATTCTTTATCACTCATTATTTTGTCTTGAAGAAATCTCTTTTTCACTTCTCATTCTAGATTGGGAGATAGATTGTGGAGTTGAGATAGAATTAAGTGTGCAAAAAAATTCTCTATTCTCGATTTTTTGGATGTACAACATAATAGAAAATAATAGTCTATTAATAGAGTTGGGATTTAAGTAAAAATATTATTTAATTGAATACAATCCAATAAATAATATTTATTAAATTTAATAAAACCCACCCCACATAATAATAGTTATATTATTATTATTTTTGGGTGCATTCCAACTTGCATAACAAAAAATATTATCTAATGGTCTTGTTACTTAATATTTGACGCTGAACTTTTTCTTGGTCAGTTAAAATTCCCATATCATTTATTGAATAGAAAAATAAATATTTTATTCATAAATAAAAGTTTTTTTTTTCAGATTCTAGAGAATAAATATTAATTAAAATATTCAATAAATAAAAGTAAATATTTTATTCACAAGCCAGAAAATAAATATTTATTCAATTTATCCAATTAATATAACTTCAATACAATTATTACTCATACTTGTGAATAATATTTATTCCATTAATTATACTAAAAAGTATTTAATCAAAATAAAAAAAAATACTTAGTGTGTGACCCTCTAGGATTATATCTCATTACCATTAATTAGTCTTGACTAAAGTCTAGGATTTCTGTATAGCAATGGTTCAAGGCACCTAAGAGAAAGAAATTAATGTAACAAAGTTGACATCCACACAAGAACACTAAATGTGTAATATAATCCCTTTTCCATAATATATCATCAAGAAGGTTTCACATCTGTATCCCCAACCTATATACTCATTATGTATTTATTTGAATTTCTAAAATAAACACATCATTACACCATGACCATGAAATTTAATGAGATAGTTCTATTCCAATCAATGGTTTGGGAAATCAGCTTCCATACATATGGAAGGGACAAATCCTTTCTCAAATTATTCATTAATGACATTTCACTCATGACACATCCAATGTATACAGCTTCACCGTGAACTATTATCATCATGGTTTAAGGAATAAAAAAAAGTATGAAAGTTATAACATTTTTTAATAATAATATGAAATTCTAAGGACCATCACACCTCGTAATAGATATGAATATCTAATGACACCTAAACATGCAGAATTCCTACTAGAGGATTTGTTCTTAAATAATCTTGCATCTTATAGATTACCAAGTTCGAACATCATGTTAATAAACCTTATCTTCTGTTGAGTACTCAACCCTGATAATCTATGTACTATGTGTCCCATCAAAGTACGTTATCTAACTAAAGAACATTTCTTAAGAATATCATCATAACACATCAAGGTTCTCATCATAATAGAGAATGCAATGATCTTATCAGTACAAATTATACTCTAGGACATTGTTACATTACATTCATGAATAAAAATGAACAATACATAAGAATTAGTCCTTTTAATATTTGAATATATTGAATATACATGTAATCAAAAGTAAAAAAAATTGTTCCTAAGAAACCAAATACAACAACTTTCATTATATTATTCTTGAAGATCAAACCTTTCATTTACCACATTGATAGTAGTAAACCTTGTGTGCTATAAAAAGGAAGTATTTGTCTCACACAGTGATTGATAAAATCAAGTATCTTCATCTAGTGTACATGATGATTTATTTTCTACATGATTTTCATATTGTGCACCTGATTTTTGAAATTTTCATATAATCTCTTGCTACCAAGATAGACTATATGAATTACTAGGTTCTATATTTTTAGGAATATATTAACCTTGAGAGTAATAAAAAGATGGTTATAAATTAATAGGTGAAAATGATGAAACACTCTCCCAGGGATCATATCAATAAATTGAATAATAATCGTTACAATAAAAAAGATTACTTGGATCACTCATGGGCGGTTTAATTTTTTTATAACCAATTCATATTATCCAATTAACATCAAGCAAAAATGGTTTTATCATTGTGAAAAAAACCATTGATACTGTAAGTTCCCTTAGAAGCTTGAAAATTTTATCATCACTACAAATAGAACTAATAAAATACGCATTTATTAGAACTAAAAAAATTCCTAATAAAGGGGATCATTTAGAAGTGCAAGTTTATCACAAATAAAAGACCTCATTTATCTGCACTAAACTAGAAATGATATAAACCCTGGTCATGCAGTGATCTGCTAAAATGAGATCACACTACAACATAAAATAGACAATTTATTTGAAATTAAATTTAAATCATTAATATAATAAAAATAGTATATTATATAAATTTCAAATATATGGGTTTGTACAATTACATTAGTAAGTAAAATTTATCCCAAACATTAAAAAATATCAATATTTAATTATCTTTGGTCCCCGAACCCCACTCAAAAGAGCCCAATCATGATATCAGTTGTTGAAAATACCACTACAACATGATAGAAAGATTGAACTTGTATAAAAATATTTATTATGTTGGTAATACAATAAATAAATAAATTATACATAAATATGAAACAATATAATAATAAAATGTCATTTTTAAACTCAAATAACACATATTAAGTCATAACAGTCACACTGTGTATTAGATTGAGGTGAGGATAGTTCATACACATCACAAATGACTTATGTATTATTTTCCTAAAGTAGCAAAACAATATAATTTTGTTTGATTAGTTTTGATTATGTGGCATTTGTTTTGAACTTAAGCATCAATTTTAAACTAAAGACATACACATTGAGGTATATCGGTAACACCATGTATCAAATTGAGGGGAGGTTGATTCCTACACATCAAAAATGGATTATGAATCATTTTCTAAAAATATCAAAATAATCAGAATTTATTTTCTTGGATTTGAGTGTGTGATGTATTTTTTGAACTAAAGTGTCAATTTTTAACTCAAAACAAAGGATTTGAGTCATTCTGGACGCATAAAGAATCAGATTGAGGTGATGACGGTTCATAAATGTTAGGGATGAATTATGTATCATTTTATTAATGTATCAAAACAATCTAAATGTGTTTTATTAGTTTTAAGTATGTGAAATTTATTTTGAACTAAAATGTCAATTTGAAATAAAAACACACAATACTGAGTCGCACTGGTCAAACCGTGTGTCATATTGATGTGGAGTTGATTCATATATATCAAAAATGACATAAGGATAATTTTGATAAAGTATTAATATAATTTTAATGCATTTGATATGTTTTGATTATCTCACATGTCTTTTTTACTAAAAGTCCAATTTAAACTAAAAACACACACTTTGAGTTATACTAGTCACATTGTGTGTCTGTTTCACATGAGACTGGTTCCTACATGTCAAAAATTACTTATGAATCATTATTCTACAGTATCAATATAATTTGATTATTTTTACATGATTTTATGTGAGTGACACACATTTTGAACTAAAATATCAATTTTAAACTGAGAACATACACTTTGAGTCAAACCGAATTTGATGTGTATTAGATTGAGGTGCGACTTATTACTATAGATCAAAATGTCTTATGGTTAATTATGAAAAATTATCACAACAATATTATTTTTGTTCTCATTTTTTATTATGTGCTGGGTATTTTAAACTAAAATGTCAATTTTAAATAAAAACTGAAACTCTGAGTCATATAGGTTAGACCATGCATCAGATTGACATTAAGTTGAATCCTAGAGAATAGAAATGACTTAAAAATCATTTTACTATGGTAACCAAACTATATGAATGCGTTTTCTTGGATCTGAGTCTGTCACGTATATTTTTTTTTATAAAATGTCAATTTAAACTGAAAACACACACATTGAGTCATAACGGTAACATCGTGTGTTGGTTTTCCATTATAATGACTCATATTCCTAAAAAATGATGTATGAATCATTTTATTTTTGTATCAAGACAATTGAATCATGTTAGATTAGTTTTCATTGAGTGACGCAAGTTTTGAACTAAAATGTAAAATTTAAAATAATATCATAAATGCTGATTCATACCAGGCACACCATGCATCAGATTAATGTGTGGCTGATATCTACACATAAAAAATGACTCAAAGATAATTTTACAAAAGTATAACAACATTTAGAATTTTTTTGATAGGTTTTTAGTATGTGACATGTTCTTTGAATTAAAATGAAATTTTAAATAGAAACACATACCTGGACTAATTCCAGTCACACCATGAATCATATTGATGTGATGTTGATTTCTAAATGTATAAAATGATGTAAGGATCGCTCCCATAAATTATCAAAACAATATGAATTCATTTTCTTTGTTTTGAGCATGTTATGAGTATTTTTTTTATTAAAATGTCAGTTTAAACTAAAAACACACACTCTGAGTCATACTAGACAAATCATGTGTCAGTTTAATATGAGAATGTTTCATACATGTCAAATGACTTATGAATCATTTTATCAAAGCATCAAGGTAATATTTGAATTTTTTCTTGGTTTTCAGTTAGTAAATTTTTTTTGGAAAAAATTTCAATTTTAAACTGAGAAAATACACTTTGAGTCATACCTTATACGCTGTGTATTAGATTATGGTGAAAATAATTTCCACACATCAAAATTGAATTATGTACTATTTTAATAAATTATAAAAAAATATAAATGGGTTTTGTTAGTTTTGAGTGTGTGATATGTTTCTTGAACTAAAATGTCATTTTTAAATAAATTCACACACTTGGAGTCATACCAATAACACTGTGTATCATATTATTGTGCGGTTGATTCCTACACATAAAAAATGAATTAAATATCATCCTAAAGTCTCAAAACAATTTGAATCAGTTTTATCAATTTTTAGTACGTCACATGTATTTTTTTATTAAAATGTTGATTTAAACTTAAAAAACAAACATTGAGTCATATCGGCCTCATCATGTGCCAGTTTATTAGGAAACTAATTCTTATACTTTAGAAATGACTAATGAATAATTTTCCTTCTGTATCAAGCAAATATAAGTATGTTTTCTTGGTTTTATGTGTCTGACACATATTTTAAACTAAAATTAAAATTTTAATCTAATAACATACACTTAGAATCATACTAGTCATACTGTGTATCAAATTGAGGTCCAGATGATTCTTAAACATCAAAAAATGACTTATGGATAATTTTCCTAAAGTATAAAAACAATATGAATGTGTTTTCTATGTTTTGTTTATATCAAAAGTGTTTTGAAATTAAATGATAATTTTAAATAAAAATACACTCTGGGAGTCATAATGGTCACAACCGACATCAGATTAATGTTTGGTTGATCTCTATAGTTCAAAAACGACTTATGGATAATTTTACAAAATCATCAAAATAATAAAGATGTGTTTGCTCATTTTTTATTATTTTATATATATATATATATATTTTTAAATGAAATGAAAATTAAAACTGAAAGCATGTACATTGAGTCATACTAGTTACATCGTGTGTTTCATTGAGGTGAGACTAATTCCTACAAATCAAAAATGACTTATGAATCATTTTCCTAAAGTATCAAGATAATCTGAGTGTGTTTTCTCTATTTTTAGTGAGTGAAACATTTTTTAAACTAAAATGTAATTTTTTAAATGATAACATTTACATTGATTCATGAAGGGTATAATATGTATCAGATTGAGGTGTGGATGATTCCTACACATCAAAAATTACTTATGGATCATTGTACTTGTAATGAACCAAAATTGTATCAATGAAATTTATCTCTTATTATACTAATATCATATAGTTTAATCACATAAAATCACATTAGGTAAAAAAATTACACATCATGCTTAAATGAACTGCTAAATTCTATGTGACCTTTAAACATAATTTTTCCACTTATGTGATTTGAATTTCACAATTCTAACATACATGGTTGAGATCAGTTAGATGTTTGGAGTCCGATAAGACAACCATAATTTTGTTTTGAATAATAACATACCCTTATGAATAGTATTGTTACCCTTATGAATAGTAATATGACCCTTATGAATTGTAAATTGTCCAAGTGAATAGTAACCTTACCAATGATAGTATAAATAAAATTTATCCATCATATAAGTGAAAATATGATATAATAGTGTTGGAATATTTGTAATCCATGTATATTTAATGGATAATTTAATAATAAAAAAAAAATATTTTCATAAAATGTATTCATAAACAATTATTTTGATGTATTATTATTAAATGTTAATTTTATGTGACCTTACCTGGTTTTTCAAATACTCATAAAATCAGTTTTAATTTTAAAATTTTTAATTTTCAAGTAAATTATGATTTTAATTAAAAATTAAATTACTCATATTTATAACATTATTTTCATAAAATGGAATTCATTTTTGAATTGTACACATCGAAAAATGTTTTGGTTGAATTTTTTTTATTTTTTTGAAATACGTTAATTTTTAGTGATTAGTGAAATTCGATAATTTACAAAATATACTAAATTAATGAATTTTTACATCATGCTTGAGTCATGGATGATGTAAATGGCCACTGGTTTGAACTCACATTCCCTCTTTATTGTATTTTTTTATGTAATAATCACTATTACATGTCTTTATGGAAGTTAATAAACTAATGAATTTAATATTGAGAACACACCCCTTCCCTCAACAATAAATACCAACCCCCACAACCACATTTCCTCACACATATCAAGCTTCAATCCTTGTTCAAATTATGCCAAAACCACTTCCATAGACCCTCAAAAACATCTAGGATCTCTTGGTCTCATCCAAATACCAAGCCTAGGTTCCTTGAGGATGATATCAATATGAGAATTCAAGAGGTAATTTCTCTCTGTTTTCATTCAAATTCCTTTTAAATTTCATTTATTTTCATCTCTTATCCTCAAATTTTCTTATCCAAATTTCATGATAAATAAATTATTATTGATATAGTGTTATTCTATCATGTTAATGGTATATTATTCATTATACTCATCCTTATATCTCTCTTTTTTTATAAAAATGTAACCATCACATGTGATGTGTTAATTTACCCACCTCGTGGGCGATTCACAACCATTTTCCTTAAATACCTTCAAGAATATAAATAAAACCATTAAATGTTTGAAAAAAGATTTTAATATTTATTTTTTAACCCCTTTTATGTTCTATAAACAACTTTTGTACACAATTATAAATGATAAAACAAAACATGTTCATTGTGATCTAAAAACCGTGCAAATTAACCTAAAATGATCATCATTAAATTGTAACTAATGATTTATCACCATGGTATATAACCAAATTCATTATAAGATAATATTATCTCCTATAAAATCATTAATATAATTTAATATAATTTTTATATGTTTTTATAGGCTCTACATGAACTTTTATTCATGTGTACAAGTGAACCGTACATGAAACTATGAAAAAAACACTTCCGTATAATTAATTTCAACTCTATAACATATCCAAAGGACCTAAAAATAACTTAATAAAACTATAGTGTATCAATTACTTGTATAAAAGGATCTTTATGTTTTAATTAATTAATTTAATGTGATTATAAGGAAAATTAATGTGAAGAAAGTGTTTGGACCCAAGGTAAGGGGAATTCTCGAAAAAATCCAAAAGTGGAAATAAATGGTATTAATATGTTTCCATAATTTTAAATGATTCCATATATAATTTTGTTTTTATATGAGGAATATTAATTATTTGAAAAATTAATGAAAATGATTTAATTTATTTTTAGTGGTTTTTACAACAATCACGAACTTATATCCTTTTTTATACCATGTTTATATATTAGTTCCATAACTTTATATAATATATAATATGTGTAAGAAAATATTATTGAACCATAATAATGGTTTTATGACTATAATAAAATGTGGTAAATGAAAATAAAAACTCATCATCCACGAAGGTGGTTAAACGACATATCAAAGATGATGTTTTCATTTTCTTGAATAATAATAAAAGAGAATAGGTTTGATGATGAATATTAAATTAAAAAAGCATTAAAATATATGTTATATAATAGAGTTATCATGTAACTTGGATGAGGGGAGGTGAAGATAGAATAAGAAAATAAAATAAACTAAAAAGAAAATAAAAGAAAATGAAAGAGGATATTAGCTCTTGAATTTTTCTCCTTGAGAACCACTCTAGGGAACTTCAATTTTGAATTTTGGTGAGAAAAATATTTATTATAATTGTTTAAGAGGTTTGGGAAGGTAATTGGGTAGAAATTGAACAATTTAAAAGGCTTTCAGTTGTTAGTAGAAGTGGTGGTTCATAAAGTGGAAGAGATGTGTGTTTTTAAAATATTTATTAATTAGTTTATTATTTTGGCTCAATAGTATGAATTGATTTGATTCCCATGAATAAATATAGTAAATAAATAATTATAGTTCAAGATTATGGTTCTTACATCAACAATTACACAAGAAATAGTTTTTTTAAATTATAATGTTTTATACCGTAATTTACCGTATTTCACTATTCACCAAAAATTCAATTATTCTAGGAAAATATAAAAAATTATCCCTAACCATTTTCAACATGTATAATTAAAAAATGAAATAAATTTTATGAAAATAAATTTTGAAATATGATAAATTTAATTTTTAATTAAAATCCTCATTTATTAAAAAAATACAAGTTTTAAAAATTATAACCGATTTTATGACTCTTTGAAAAATTAATTAAGATCTCATAAAATTATCATATAATCATAAGAAAAAAATGTTAATTTATTAATATATTTTATGAAGAAAAATTTTCTTGTAAATTATTATGTTAACTATAAAATTTTAAATAAACATTTTTGTGTCAAAAAAATACCAACAATTTATTTATCATTTTCCAAAAATAAATTTACTTATTCCATGATATAAATATATCATATTTTCACTTATTGGATACATAAATTTTATTTATAATTTCATAGGTGAGGATAATAAAATATTTTTATAGATTGTTTAATTTTTGTAAATACAAAATAATTTCATTATATATTTAAATTGAATTTAACTATTTAATTCTGGAATATAAAAAATTAATTTTATAAGTACCTGGGTTGCTACAGTTTTGGTAAATTTTCTATATGGCATTAAAATAAAAGTTTCATCTCATCACTTGTTACATGTAAGGATATGTTTTGTTTTAGTGATATGATATATAAGATTGAAATTTGATCTTTTTTCAGATGATGAAAACATTGATAGAGCCCAATCACAGGTTTTGAGAATACAATGTTTGAAGAAACAGTTGAATAAAATCTTAAAAAATGTCAGGGTGGAAACTGGGATAAAAGTTTAAACAAGAAAAAAAGTAAATATTGATGTTTTTATTTCTTCTCATGATACTAATTTAAAGAGTGAAAGGAAATCTGGATGGAGCTTTAAAGAGAGTTCTAGAAGTCCCTGTAACTGGGAATATGGTTAAAATAAAACTATGGGTCTATCCCAATTGGAAGATCCAAAAATTACAATTGGAAACCATGATCATAAAATTTATAACTTAAATAAATTTAATTTTGTTTGGAATGAATGAAATTTAGGCAATGAGAAATAATGCACTGAAAAGAAAGACCCCATTACTAAATGGATCTAATGTTGAAATAAAAATGGAAGGAATCTTCAATGGGGCTAAGAGGGGGAAGAGACTACTATGAGTTAAAATTTACAGAACTAGGGTTTTATGAATGGAAAACAAGTTGAATTAGTATACATAATAAAAATCCAAATAATTATATTGTTTATGCTCACTTTTTGTATCATTCTTACAAGAATTCATTTTTAATAGAACATGAGGTGAGCAGTTTTTGTCATAAAATTCCTATCTTAGATGTTCACAAAAATTACAATATTAAAATTAATAGGGTTATAATTCCTCTTAATGGAATAAAATGGGTTGAATTTTTTGATTTTAATACATGGGAGAAGAAAGGATACCTGAAACATGGAGCAGATTACCATTTGTGCACTGGAAAAAAAATTACTACTTATCATTTGAAATCACCAACTTATATGAACCATTTTTTAACCAGCACTTTTCTTGGCCAATGTGTCCAAGAAATTAGTGAAACCCCATGTGGGTTATGTGGCCCCAAAAAAGGAATTATCGTTCAGTGATAAGTGGGTATAGTTTTTTCAATTCAAAGATTGTCCTTTCATCGATGAAGGCTTCTATATATCTTCCACAACCTCATTCAATCAGGAACTCCAGGTAGTCAAAGTAAAAAAAATGAAAAAGAATATGTCACATATGAATAATTTATAGATATAGTATATGATTAAATAGACAGACAAGATCCTGAAAAAGTAGTGAGAAATTAAAATAAAAAATAGTGATGATTAAGAGAATCATGTTGAGTTTGTTTTAACACTCATAAAGAAGATAACATGTGATGTCAACTAAATAGGAGTAGAAATAATCAATTCCTTAGGTTATGAGAGGGTTGATACGTCCAAGATGTTTAGTGGGGGGGATCAATGTTGAAGGTTCAGCTCCACATGATCTTGAACGACGTGAGTGAAAATGTTCTCTATTAGGGTTCTATTTAAAATACGGGAAGAGTTTTTTCAATGATTTCAAAAAAGTGTTGATAAAGATGAGCTTTATCAGAAATAAAATATAAATGGATAATAAAACATATCTTCATCATGGATAGGATTTGAGAGTCGACAAATATAGGTTTTATTAATGATTCATATTATTTCATTAATAAAACCCTTATTTATCACTATTTTATGAAAGTTCGGATAAAAATTATTAAAAAAAATTAAAAATCAAATGAAGATATATTAAAATTGAAAAAATTATAAGTAAAAACCAATTAAGTTTATTAATGAATGTATAATGTTAAATGAATGAATGTTAAAAATATGTGAAATTGAATAATAAAAATAAAGTTACTTCAAAAATATTAAATATATGGGTATGTTTTATTAATTATAAAAGTTATTAAAAAAGAATAAAAAATGGATATATATTAAAATTATGATGATTTAAAATATTAGAATATAGTAAATAAATATTATAAATAAATATTCGAAAATGATAAATTCCAAAAAATATAAAAATTAATAATTATTAAAAATTAATTAATAATATTGAGTGGAATAATATAAAAAATTAATAAATAAAATTCAATAGATAATATAACTTTTAAAAAATGAATTTGTAAGATCTATTACAATAATTTCAAACACGTACAAAAATGATGAAAATAAAAAAATGCATTCAAATTAATTAATTATATAGATTTCAAATATTTAAAAAATATAGAACTTAATAAATAACATTGAATTAACATGAATTATATAAATTAAAAACATACTAAGAGTATTAAAACTTATTAAATTATTATGTATAGTTAATAAGATTAACTACCTTGGTTTTCAATTTGTACATAAATGAATAAAATATTAGAAAATTCATTTAAATAAATAAATTATATAAACTTAAAACATTTTAAAAATATTACAGCTTAATAAATTTAATTGAATAAATATTAATCATTTAAATTAAAAACATATTATGAATATTAAAACTTAATAAATAATTATGTATAAATAAAAAATAAATAATGAATAAATCCCAAAAATATTAAAAATTAATAAATATTAAAATCGAATAAATAATATTAAATGTCTGAAAGTTAAAAATGAATAAATAAAATTGAATAAATTATCAAACTATTAAAAAAATTGAATTAGTGACACTAACTACAAGGACTAGAGGCACATAAAAAAGAATAAAAATGAAAAAAAGAAATGATAAATTATATAAATATAAAAAATTAAAAAAAATATTTATATCTACTACAAAAATATTAAAATTAAAATGAATTTATAGGAATCAATTATATAAATATAAAACAAATTATAAATGTTAAAAATTTATAAATAAAATGAAAAAATATTAATAATATAAATTATAAACATATTGAAAATATTAAAATTGTGTAAATAAATATGTTTAAATTTTAAAAAATGAATAAATTGTAAAAATATTAGAAAATAACAAATATATAAATGGTAAAAATAATATTAAATGAAATAATATTAAAAATGAATAAATAAAATTAAATAAATTACAAAAATATTAACTATTTAAAATACAAAATTATTAGAAAAATCATTTAAATAAATAAATAATATAAATATCAAATAAATTTTATTTGTTAAAACATAATAAAAAAATTAAATATTATCCATATAAATTACAAACATATTAAAAATATTACCTAGTAAAAAAATATATGTAAAAATAAATATTAGAAAATGATTAAATTTTAAAAAATATAAAAAATTAATAAATATAAAAAATGAATAAATAATATTAAAAATGATTGAATAAAATTTAATAGAAAAAAATATTTAAAAAATTGAATTCATATAAGATTAACTACATGAATTGAAAAAATGTACAAAAATGAAAAAAATATTTAAAAAATCATTTCCATAACTTAATTATTTAAATTTCATACATTTTAAAAATAGTAAAACTTAATAAATAAAGTTTAATAAGTAATAATCATATAAATTTAAAATTTTTTTTAAATAACACTTAGTAAATAAATATGTATCAATTTTAAAAATCGACTATAAATTCCTAAAATATTATATTAAAAATGAAAAATATATATATTAAATGAGAAATAATATTAAAAACGAATTGTAAATTCCATACATACACATGTACACAAGTCCTATATATAAACATGCACATATATACACATGAATTTATGTACATCCCAAATACACGTGTTCATATACACATATACATGCATACGTACATATACATACACACACACACATACAATATATATATATATATATATACACATACACCAAACATTAACATTATAATGCATATACATATACACACATAAAAAAAAGATTGAAATAGATAAATTCAAATATCACATATTATTATTAATACATGTATATTCATTTATATTTATTCAATTGTTTAAATTAGGAAAATATATATTAGTATATCATATTTATATTAATTATATAGATTTTGTAATTAATGTATGTAGTTAAACATTAATTTTTGAATATAAATACGATATTTTTTATATATTAATAATACTTATTTATGAAAAGTTATACAAATAACTATGCCTTCTATTTTAGAAGTTTTGAGTAGTGTATATCTATATAGAGAATGTATAGAGACATAAGTACTGACCACTTCATAGAATTTATAGGTTTAATAAATTTTCAGGTGATTAAAACATAACACTCTAAAAAATATTAAACTACTTAAATTAACTAAAACTATTCTAAAGGAGAGAAATGGGTAGAGATAGAAGTGTTAGATTTATGATGCCCATTCAAGTGCATGTGATGAAAATTATTTTATGCCCACAACTGAATATTAATTCATCTAATTACATCTGGTGACAAATTTAATCCAAATAACATTAGTTATCGTTCTCTGTTATTAGACGGTACTCTAATATTTCTCAGAAATTATTAAATTTCTCATTCTATGGTGTTATAAATAATTTGTGAGATGTTTTAGTGTTGAATAATTTGGTGAAATATGAACACTTATTTCTCACAAAGTAGGTATCTATCTGTTCTAGATTTTCCCACATAAGTTCACTTCTCGGGTATCACTCAATCGAGTTTGTAGCACAAAAAATATTAATTTTTTATTTAATATAGTTATTTATTAAAATTTTATTTACATGAAACTTATAGTTCTCTCAGACTAACAATCGTTTAAAAAAAATAAATTCGTTGATGATATATAACCCAAGATTATTTATTATTTATCACACGAATGGGTACCAATGCATCTTTGAAGATACCATATTAAATAAAAAATAGTGATATTATTTAATAAATAAAACTAAAATTAAAAATAATTCAATTGGTAATCAAACAATGAAATTAAATAAATTCATGCAATTATTATCACATTAATCACGACTATGATAATAAGATAATTATCCGACCATCATGAAAAATTGATACATAAAATAATGAAAATAAATATTTTTCTTGTGTAGACATAATGATTGACGATCCCCCACTATCGATTGTGTAATAAGAAACATCATACTTTCGATCATCAGACCACTGAGGTGAACCACCTCCAAATGAGAATACAACCAAAACTGCAACAAGAATCACACTATAAGGCACCCCCATCAACAACATGAACTATCATCTTCAACAGTAAGATCCCAGGAATGAATGAACTACACCTAAAACAAATATTCCTTGAGATGTTATTCATCCATTATGGAACCTTGATTGGGAGAGGCATGGGTTAGTGGTTCGGTCAAACAAAGAAAAAGGAATTTTCTTTTACGCACTGGGTGAGGGAGAAAACATTTGAATATGTGGGGATTTTTATTTAATTAAATGGGGTTAGAGTTTTTATATTTTGGGAAATGGGTGTGTCATGCTCCAGATGAACAGACATTTTTGGGTTTTACCAGAAAATACCTGTGCACATTGAGCTTTTGGGCCGTTTTTTAAAAACACACTTGATGTGGTGTTTTTCTCTCCCATTCCCACACCCTTATTCCCCCTATATATACAAATATACAATTATATACTAATAATTATAAATAACTATATACAATTTAAATTTATATAATTATAATTATACATATATAAATATAAATATAAATAATTATATATATATATATGTATATAAATATATATATATTAAATTTAAAATTATTAGGTGGTTATTAGTTTGGGAAATATCAAGAAATATTTTTAAAACCAAAACACTTTTGGAACATGATTACGGGGTTTTCGAACACAAAAAATATTTATTCATATTTATTTATCAATATATTTATAAAAATATATTTCTAAATCAATATTTATAAATAAATAATAACAACTTTGAAATATATTTATAAATATATAAATAAATATATTGTTTTATATATAAATATTAAATATAGTTTTAAATATATTTAAATAATTATATAATTATAAATATAACTATATTTATATAATTGTAAATATTTATTTATAAAGATAAATTTATATTATACAATTATTCATATAAATATAATTATATATTTATAAATATATTATGTATATATTTATATAAATAAATTCATATTTGTAAATAAGTATTTATAATTATATTCATTTATAATTGTAAATATATATATTTATATAATTAAATTTATATTTATAAATATATATTAATAATTATATTTATAAATACATCATTACAATTATTTTGATATCTTTATAATTATATAATTATAAATCTATATTTATTAATCTTTATTCATATAGTTCTGCATATTTATTTATAAAGAGATTTAAAATATTTTTAGACATATAATAAATTATTAATAATAACAATCTTATTAATAATTATATTTTTTGTATTACTAATTTAATTACGTTTTATTTGTAATTATATTACTAACCACTCTATCAGTATTGTTGACACTATTATTCATATTTATTAATGTTATTATTTTTAATATTAAATAATATAAGAAATATTTATTAATAATGTAATTAATAACATTTAATAATTGTAACATATTTAATAATACTTAAAAATAATACAATTCATAATATAATAATCAATATTAAATATGAATAAATTTTTTAAAGTTTAAATATCATAGCTTCAAACAAAATTTTTTGTGTAATGTAAATAAGTTTTTTTACTAGATATTTGTTTATTTCAATTTAGTTTTCAAAAAAAATTTATATGTTTATCCACCAAGAAAAATTTCATTTAGTTAGTATGTATATATTTTAATTTATATACTTTCAATGTCTCCAAAATGAAACAAAATAATGATACAAGTATGTAACATTGAAAATCCATAAATTATAAAGTATAAACACAATCTAAATGAAATTTGAATCATTAAAAAATAAAAAATAATTGAAAATAAAATTAATTTCATAATAATCGTTAATGAAAAATAATTTTAAAGGCATAAAACAATGTTGTTTGGAAACATAACATTCATTTCCAAAACCCTCTTATTATTTTATATGAAAATGATTTCTGACGAAAACTTTGTATTTTTACAATATCTTGAGTTGTAGTGATTGTAATTTTGTAATTATAGTTTTATATGAAAGATAATAAGTATATATTTATTTTATTCAATTACATCATGGATTAAATTAATCTCTAGTATGTTCTCATTTTTCCTTGAACTTATTTCATGATTTTGGTTTCAAGAATATTCTCAGTGTAAACTACTTCCTAGTTATATTTCATTATTTATTTATAATATTATTTTTATATATAAGATTATCTTGAAACATGTTCTATTAGATGAAAAATATATTTATATACATTTTATTTTTCTAAATGTAAGTCTAAATTTGTTTTTTAAGTAGTATAAAAAATTCATGACATTTATGTAAGAGTTCTGAAATTTTAGAATTTCCAGAAATCAAAATCTTATTCATTTTAATTATATATCTTTCAAAATATTAAAAAATACCATGCCAATTGTTTTGTTTTAAATATGATTTTATTTATAAATTTCATTCAACTTCACTAATTTTAAAAATGTTATTAAATCCTTTAAAATTTGATTGAATTTCTAAAAAAAAATCAATTACTCTTTTTGAAGCTCTATTTTATACAGTTAACTTTTTTTGTGATATATATTGACATAGATGTCCATTTGAAGTGATTTTTAATCCATTATAAATATGTTGAAATTTTATACAATTAAGACTTGTCGAGCAATATTTTATTTCCTTTTTTAGAGGGGAATAAAATTCTCCAAATCTTTTGCGTCAAGATTTACATGAAACGATAAAGCATTGTTCATAATCTCTTTCCAACTTAGTTAACTAACTATTTTTATAAATTGGGGGGTTTTAGTTTTAAAATTTTTTAATATAATTTTTTATTTGGAAATTGAATTCATACCCTCTCTTTAGTGTTCCATTCTGACCAACATATTTTCATAATAAAAAAAATATTTCATGTAAATTTTTTATTTAACTGATAGAGTATTTCAATCATTTTAACTATTAGATGACTTCCCTACATGTCTAGGAAAACGTTTTTATGTGTGATAAATAAAATTATAAATATATATTTAAATTTTAAATGTAATAATACTTCAAAATAATGTCATTCATAATATAATACTTAATATGAAATAAGATTTCAATTAATTATATTAATTATATTATTATTATTAATATTTTGTATTATTTACACCATTATTCATATCTAATAGTGTAATTCTTGTAAATATTTAATAATATAATTAATATTTATTAATAATTTAACTAATAACATTCAATAATAATTACATAATTAATAATACTTTATCAATTTAAGTCATAATATAATACATAATATGAAATATGACCATAATTATTTTAAAGTGTAAATGTAATGGTTTTAAACAATAAAGTATGTGTCATGTAAATTATTATTATTTTATATATATTATTAATTATATTTATTTTTCAATAATTTATTATATGTCTAGTCATTGTGAAAATTTTCATTTAGATAGTATGTGTACATTATTATGTATACACTTTTAAAGTCACCTAAATGAAACATAATAATGTTACAAATATGTGACTTTAAAACTTTATAAATTATAAAGTATAAATAATATCTAAATAAAATTTGAAACATTGACTAACATATAAAAAATAATTGAAAATAATAGAAATTTATAAAAATAGTTTATGAAAAATATTTTTAAATGCACAAAACATTGTTGATTCCAATCATGACATTTGTTTCCAAAACTCTCTTATTATTATTTTTAAAATGGTTTCTAACTAGATATATATATTTTTAATATATATTGAGTTGTAGTTATTGGAATTTTATAATTCCATTTTTTTATGAAAGATAAGAGGTATATATTTATTTCATTCAAATACATTAAAGACTAAATTAATCTGTATGTTGTTCGCATTTTGGCCCAAACTTGGTGCATGCTTTTGGTTTCAAAAATATTTTCACTTCAAACTGCTTAATAGTTTTATTTCATACTTTATTTATAACATTAGTTATACAGATCATATTCTCATAAAACTTATTCCATTGGATATAAAATATATTTATATACATTTAATGTAACAAAGTGGACATTTTCATTTGTTCTTAAAGTAGTTTAAAAAATGTTCGAAGTTTACTTAGCCGTTATGAAATTCTGGAATTTCCAAAAATCAAAATCTTTTTTATTTTAATGATATTGAATTAGATATACATCAAAATCACGCAATGTTTTTTTATTTTGAAAGATAATAAATTTTAATAAATTTAATTAAACTGTATAAAAGTCTAAAAATATCATTTAGATTCATTAAAAATTGGACTAATTTCTAAAACATTTTTATTACTTTTTATGAAAATCTAGTTTATATATTTCACTAATCTTATGATATATCTTTATATAAATGTCTGATTGAAGCACTTTTTGATCCATTAGAAATATACTGAAATTTTATACATTTAATACATCTGGACCAACATATGATTCTATCATTTGGAGGGGCTAAAAATTCTATAAAGCTT
Source organism: Viscum album (assembly GCA_963277665.1). Taxonomy (NCBI): domain Eukaryota; kingdom Viridiplantae; phylum Streptophyta; class Magnoliopsida; order Santalales; family Viscaceae; genus Viscum; species Viscum album. The sequence continues at coordinate 1,785,505,589 of OY728157.1, forward strand.
GTGTGTCAAGATTTACATAAAATGATAAAGAACTATTCATCTTCTTGTTCCAACTTAGAAGCAAATCTAGTTCTCCTCCTCGGTAGTTCTTTAACATCCTTATATCTTTCAACATCATCAAATACATCCACTATGAACACCCTTAAATTTATTCTATTTGCGTAGATTCTATTTCTAATAGTGAAAGGAATGTAAAAAATATTTATATGTAAAAATGTTAGGTTTTGATGTAATGATGATTTGTCCCTTTAAAATTATTTTTCAATAACTATTTTTTGAAATTATTATTTTTTTTTAAATTTTTTTATATGTTTATTTAGTGTTTCAAATTTTTTTTCTATTATGCTTATACTTTATAATTTATGAATTTTCAAAGTCACATACTTGTAATATTATTATGTCTAATTTTGGTGAATCTAAAACCATATAAACTATAAAGTATACATACTAACTTAATGAAAATTTTCACACTAACTAAAAATGTAATAAATTATGGAAAATAAATAGAAATAATAAAATTTAGTAAACAAAAATTATTTTACATGACCAAAAAATTATTGTTTAAAAACATTAAATTTACACATTAAAAAAATTTATGGACATATTTCATATTAAGAATTATGTTATGAATTACATTATTTTTAAGTATTATTAATTATGGTTTTATTATTAAATATTATTAATTACATTATTAAAAAATCTTAATTATATTATTAAATATTTACAATAATTAAATTAATAAATAATAATAATAATGTCAATAATACTAATAAAGTAGTTAATAATATAATTAAAAATAAATCTTAATTAAATTAGTAAAATAAAAATATAATTATTCATAATAATGTTATAATTATAAATTTTTTTATATTTAATGTTTTAAATATAATTACAAATAATTATTTATAACTATATAAATATATATTTATCAATATAGATATATAATTGTTTAATTATAAATAAATTTAAGTAATTTTAATTATGTATTTATAAAAATAATTATACATATAAATTTATTTATATAAATAAACATTCACAATTCTAAATAAATATAATAATAAATATATATAACTAAATAAATAAATATTAATATATATTTATAAATATGAATTTATTTATATGAATATATATATAAATAATGAATATATTTATGAATATATTTATGAATATATTAATCTTTATATAATTAGAAACTTATCTTTATAAATATATATTTATAATTATATATATATAAATATATTTATAATTACATAATTATTAAAATATATTTAAACATAAATTAAATATATATATAATTATAATTATATAAATTTATATGAATATATCTATATATAAATATATTTATAATTACAATTCTATAAATTTATATAAATTTAAATTATATATTCTTATTTTTAATTATTAATATATAACTATATATATATATATAGGTGGGAATGGGGGAGAAAAATGCTACATCAAGTGACGTTTTATAAAACATCCCAATAGTGCCAGCAAACTGGTTTGTGACACTCCCAAAAATGTTAGTTCATCTGACGATTAACACTCAAATTTCCCTAAATATCAAAACCCTACCCCCATTTAATTAAATAAAAAAAATCACCCCATATTCACTTTTTTCTAGTGAGGGATGACTTGCTGACTCATGCGAACACATAGGGAAGATGATGAAGGCTTTGATCAAGAAGGGATATGTGGGACGACATTGTATAGAATGGGAATGGGAGTGGGGTTCATTGGGTTTGATATAGGTAGAAGAATGAGGTAGTATCAGGTCTGTGGAGCCCACAATGTGCAAAGATGGATGATTGTTAGTGCTCTATGTTGATGCCTCTATTCTAGAGTTTTCACAAGCTACATCATTTGGAAACTCCCATGCTTATCAGTGGAATGTCTCCCCTCAGAACATTCACCCAAATTCCCATGGATTCAAACCAAATTAACACTATGCCAGTGTTGATAGGTTTATAAATAAATTACTTTGAAAGTCCCAATGACATCGGTCATATACCTAAGTGTTAGCCATCAAATATATTTAAATTTCAATATGTAGTAAAAAATAGTCCCATGATGATCATACATATATACATTATAATGATATCTTAAAATGATGATGAAATAAAAATTGAAAATGAAGAAAAAAATAGAAGTATACACAACTACACAAACTGTAGTCTCACCTCAGTCCCACCTCAGTCCCACCTCTTAAATACCATGAAGATACTCCATTTTTTTCTACTGTACAACCAAGTACCTATAAATAAAACATAAAATTTTCATACCCACCAAGATGCACATGTTGGGAGTGAGTATAAAACTCAATAAGTTACTACCAATAAGATCCCTTATACACAACACAATATATAGTGTTTACATCCATAAATTAATAAATATAGTTGAAATATGAAACATGAAAGTAATCAAGCCAAGGAATCATGTTCTAACCAGGCCACCATAACACTTGACCTTTCTTGATTTGTCCAATGGTGGCGTTCCATGTCTATTGTCCATCTACGGTGAAACATAATCCAAATGGTACCTAGGTCACATGTCCAAATTAATAATGGTTGATACCAAGAAGATTTTATATCATGTCCCAAAAAAATATCAATCTGGCAATGAAAATTCAAATAAGATTCCAGATGGACTCCCCATTATTCCTCCAATCTGACCATGGAACGTACTCAGAAGATGTTAGACAGTGTCTTGGAGTCATTACCAGTCTAACCATGTGGTATACTCATAAGATTCCAAATGATATCCTAGACACACTATTGTTTTGAACATTCAATATAAAAACGAATTTGGGAAAGTCATAACATAGCCACAACCATGTCGTTATTTAATTGAGGATCCTCAAAATCATATGTAACCTCCCTAGAACTTCATGAGTGATGAAAACCTAGGTGGTTTAATATGAAATGCCAGTTCCCAAATCTCTAGATCACCACCTCATCTATAAAATTTTCTGTTGACATGCTACACCAGCATAGTCAGTGTGAATCCAAAAAATCAAGGAAATCATATCCTTATATCCTACCCCATAGCTATCAACCCATTCATACTGAGTTTCTTGCTAGAGGGGGATAAAAAAATACATCAATATAGGATTATCTCAACTAAACCCAACTGGTACACATAACTTGTAGCCTTAACAATTACCCTTGATGATCCAAAATCTCTTAGGCCATGATCGATATATTAACCCTAAATCATAGATCAATTATTTGAATCGATTATTAATATTAGTCTCATAAAAGGAAATATCATATTGGTTCAAGGGTCTTACCAAGGATACCTCTTTCATTTCAAATCTTTATTTAACTATTTCATGGTAATTTTAACTAATGACCACTTTTCCTACTCAACCTTGCTCTAGACTTGTGGGGAAAATCCATCCATGACTAATTATCCAACTCACTCAAAGGTAGGATATTAACCCAAACTAGACAGTATATATATGGATTCCCTTTAAATACCCATTCCTAACATATCCCAGTTTCCCTCCCTTGGAGAAGATAATATCCTAGGGAAACCATATTCCGATTTTCTCATTTGGATTCCACTTGGGACACTAACAGTGAATGGTTACACCCTAAAAACACTTTGAGAAACCCAATCATGAAAAAACACTACACCCATCTAGATAATAATTATATACTCTGCCCATTTCCACTGAAATATCCCTTTTATAGTGGTTTCAAGGTCCAAGGGTCCCAAACCTCTCCCTTTCCACACAACCTATAATTTTACAGACTAACTAAAAACACTACCAAAGGACTTATCTATTTGGTCTCCCTTTACCCCATACACTAAGGATCATCATGATACATTCATAATCATTTCCAAGTAACAAGGACCTTTATGGGACCATTAAGTGTTATTATAAATGAGTCCCCTAATGATATAGTAACTGGTCACTTATAGGATTGCCAAACCATTAGTGGAATACCCTCTTCACCCCTAAAAGTCTCTAACATATTCTATCACACAATTGGAACCCACTATATTCCAACATGGGAATCCTGAACCAAGTCCCATAATAATGAAAATGTAATCACATGCATACACAACATATGCTTATGTATTAAGTGGGCCAACAACCTTGATACCAGAGTACCCCTTTATCTATGTTCACTAACATTTACCCAAACCTATATCACGCCTCTATAATATTTTGAGCTCCAACATCATACCTTAAGCCTTAATTAAATATTTAAAATAATTTATAATTAAATTATTAATTTAATCAAAATAGTAAAAATCCAAAAAATCCTAATAATAAGTCTCCCATGGATGTGACATAATGTGATGGGTGGAAGATGATTCATATATTATCCCTAGTCATGGCATGAATAAAATCCAATATCTCCTATTTCATATTTCTTATCATTTTTTTCATATTCTACTACAATACTAAATAAAATCGCCATGAAATTTGTCTCCAATGATGTGGAATGAACCATGAAGTTTTATCCTTCTTTATTTTCCTCTCACTTCCACACATGGAATCTACTTCATATTTTTTGTATTTCACAATGCCTATTTGAAATATGAAAAAATCATTAGATGAAACACAACCAAATTAGAGGATACAAAGAAAGAGTTATAAAGAAATTTGTTCACTAATATGTTTTAATTTGAGATATTTTTACTTTCTATTTTTTTTAATTTTTCTAGGAGTTTAAGTTCAAACTTTAAATTCTTTGTGAAATGAGACTAGGTGAATATTTAGAGAAAAGTTAAAGGTAACTATTCTCCCAAGTGTGTGATAGGGTTGTGATGGATTTAATTTCCATTTTCATGATTACCACAAGGTTTTTCTATCCATATGGAAATATCTAGGCAATTGCATGATCAGTTTGTGTATAGAGGTGTCCTACATGGTTGGTTCATGGTTTACCAAGATGTATGACCAAACCATATAGCCTTCAAAAAACTCTTAATAAATAGAATTTGTTAAACCATCCTTGAATTTTTTTAACCCCACTTCCCCTCATTACCTATCCCTTATATGACTTAGGTCCCCCTCCAACAAAGATTCTCTCCTCCTCTCTTATTTACTTTGTGATTTCTCTCATGATTTAGTGGCTTTTACAAAGTAATCCTTGATTTCTCTTGATCTTCTCCCCCATTATTCCATCCAATCCTTATTCTCCATATTTTCTTCATTTCTTATAACCCTAAGTCTCATGGAGTGTTGAACCTAGGGTTTAAGATGAGGTTTTGATAAGGTTATTTTGATTTTAAATTCATGTGTGTCCTTTATCTTCATCCTTAGTGTTTCTTACAAAGGTGACAAATTTAAATTGAATCATAGGTAGGTGTATTTATAAAACATGACTTTTTTTCGTTAGAATACCGAGTGTTATTTTGATTTTCCTTGGTTTATTATATAACATAAAATTATAATTAATTTACTATAGCTGTTTTATATGTTTTTTATTTTGTTTTTATTTTTATTTCATAAATGTTAGTTTATTATGGTTTTACATTAAAAAATATATTGATTCCTACAAAACATTTATGAAAATGTTTCAAGGGGAGTCATTGATTTAAAATGATTTTTTAATTGGGATTTCAAAGAGGTTGTAGTTCAAAATTTTATTTTCACTTAATTTTATACCTTTTTTAATTATTTAATATGTTATTTAAGGTATGGATTATGATTGAGGTTGGTACATGGGTGACATAAGGTAGGTGACTAACCAAATGGGTGTTACCCTAGATTTAGGCATCAATTAGGTATGACTCATTTTTGGTGAGGCCTTAGGATAAATTAATTGTATAGGATCACATAGGTTTTTCAATGTTTCGATGAGTGAATCATAATTACCCTTGTAACCTATATATTATAGATCTTCTCATGTTTCTTATATTAAGATTTAGTTGATTCATGATATTTTTCTCAACTCTTACACTTTTTTGAGATGATATGATTATGGTTTACTACTCTCTTTAATTTTAAATATTTTTTTACTCTTATAATCGGTGAAACCATATTTTTTTCATTAAACCATTGTGGTTGAAAAGTTTTTCTTTTTTTAAAATGGAATTTTATTTTAAGGAATATTTTATTTTTAAATGAAGAACAAAAAATTTTCATTGTGAAAATTTTTCTATAGATTCATGGTGGTAATTTACTAGGATTTTCCTCACACCCTGTAAATTCCTTTGGGAATATGTTGGTTTAGTTTTATATGATATAATTATGGGAAAATGAACTATATATTCTAATATAACCTCTTGATATATTGTGGTATTTCATGGTATAATTTTGGTGGTAATCAAAGGCCATATGAAGATATTTTCATTAAGAATTTTGGGACCCTCTTTTTTTGGACTTCAATTATGTATCAACCTAATCGACCTTGGGAATATTTTAAGACTCACATTTATTTTTATGATGTTTTACATTATATCCCTATTTAAATTTTTATATCAGTTATGGATTATTATTTAAGCTTCTCGGTTTGACTTGGAATTTCTTACTAGTATCTATTTATTTATTGTCTTGGACATCCAATATACAGATGGTTCATACTAGATTTCCTAATGAAACTCCAATTTTGATTATTCATATTCAAGGGTTAATTAATTCCTAATTTTCATGTTTTTATACATTAATAATTATCTTCTGTTCGTGGATACCTGAAAAAAATTCAGGCCTTGTGGTGAGATGGTTTGGGTTAGGTGGCTTTTGACCCATGCTAGTTCATTACAAAATGATATTATAGTATTCTTATTATTGGGGTGGTGAGGGTACAATGAATATAGGACGATTAGATCTTGAGTGGTAATTGATGGAGAGTTCTTGGATATCTCTTCAATATGTCAAGCCTTTAGTTACCATGGGTGGCCAAAATTTTTGTTTCAGATTTATGATTGATTTTAGGTCTTTTTGATGAACTTTGTTTTCCATTAAATATTTATTTTGGAAAAACATGTTTATATTTTGAGAAATTTTTATTTTTGGGTCAAATGGGGATAGAAATCAGAGGCATACAATTTTGGAACATGTTTATGAGATACCTTGGACCACCCATGTAACCTATTCTATAACTTCTAGCTATGGAACTTATAATGTTAGTGAATGGTTTTCCAAACCATGTGTCCAATCCATGCACAATGAGGAGATAATTAAATTTTGAAAATTTATATCACTTTTGTGTTTGTAGTTGATAAGATTATTTTTATTACTTTTATAAAAGTAATTAAATTATTTATTTTATTAAATTGAAGTTATTAGAATTAAGAGTTCATATTGATTATGTTTAATTCCCTATGTTATATAGATCATGCCACCTAGGAATGCCTCTATTAATTAGAAGGAGTGAGTTTTGTAGCATAATCTACAATCCAATCCTCCAATGAACCACCATATTGTTAAATCAGTTATTAAGTCCATTATTTCTCATGGGAAAGGTAGTGATCTTGGATATGACTAGAAATTTGACCATGCATAGGATATTACTAAATAGAATCCACCTTTATCTTTAGGTGATAAATAACCTCAAGAACCTGAAGACAGATAGAGAATATTGATCATATATTTTCTTTTCTCAAGAACATTGGAACATCTAATGGTTGTTTTTAAACATATGTTTTAAAGAGGCCTAGCCATAAATAATGGGAGTCGTTCGTGTTAGATATGATCCATGAATTCCTTTCATGGATTAATTTCGAAGAAACGTTCAACTATCAATTTTAGCTAGAGACATCAAGATTGGAGAAAGTGTGGGCGTTCAGGATTCTCAAGTAGAAATACTATTCTTGTATGTAATACTCTACTCAATGTTCTTGAGTTGGTTCATCTTTTACCTGATCTTCTCAGGAATAATTATTTGAAAGATCTTCAATTTGAAAAAGATTTAATGTTAGAGATTAGTTTTAGGATCTAGCTTCTTTGTCTTCTGACCTATGAATAATTAGTGGACAAAGGGGAAACATACAAGTCATACATAGCCAGTTTGACTAGTATTAGTGGTTTTCTAATTTAAATTGGAAGCAATTATAGTTCTTCTTCATGTTAGAATGGAAAATGTAAGGTGGTTCAATGGGGTATTAGTGGCAGCGTGTCATGTCCTAAATATTCTTTAAGGGAATCATCAAGATGGATGTTAGTGGCATGTTATTAGTGTGAGAATCTTGGATATACCATGAAATTGTTCCATGATGCTCCAATGACTTTCCACAAATGTGTTTACTGAGGGAATATTGATTAATATTATATATTACCACCTCAGGGTAGTATGGTGGGATCTCTTCATACCATGGGTTACTAGGTGCATTCAAATGCATCAAAGGGAGTGGTATCTCACACTCAGTAGAAAAGATACATTCATTATCCTAAGAAGACCCAATGTAGGTTTGAGTATATGTGTTTGTGCATGAAAGATCATGTTCTAATAGAGTAATAGTTCGGATAATCAACTGTCTAAGGTATGATGTTTATTTATTTGTATATAGATATTGTTTTTCTTAATATGGGTGTATCTCATAAATTAATTTCGTTAAAAATTATTGATGATTTTGGAATATTACTAGATTTGATGCTTTATGTGGAAAACCATTCAACTCCCTTAGGGTTGAGGAAAGCGAAATTATTGAAGTGATTTTTGTTCTATGTGATTGAATCAAATGTAAAGTTAATTTTGGATTTATTGATTCTTGATCTAGATTTATTTTACATGATTTTTGTCATAGATTAGTTAGTGAACAAAGAATATTGGGTGTAATGTTTCCATCATAAGGTATTGTTTATTAAAATGGATGGGAACACTCATGTATTCCACGGTGAGTAGAACCCAAGGCCTATTATGGGAGGTCATATCATTCCATTGGTGGAGTATTTATTTTATTATAAATCTATGATAACTCATAATTTCATTGAATAGAGCCATAATGACCATCTAATATTGGTGGTTGATTGGTGTCCTGGGGTACTCCCAAAAATTTTATTAAGATTATATCCCTAATGGGGGTGGGAGGGGGGGGGGGTGGGTTTCAATATTGATATGGTAACTATGATGGGTTCCACATCTCCACCAAATTATTTAATATATCTTTATAAATATAAGGAATTGGATATTCCATTATAGGATCTTGAGGTTAAGGGTTTTATTCAACCTAGTGTGTTTCCATGGGAGTCACATACCCTTTTCTCAAAGAAAGATGATATAATTTTTTAACTTTGTGTTTATTATAAAAATATTAATGGGGTGAATATTGAAAACAAATACCCATTTCCCCATATTTATGACTTGTTTGATCAGATCATGGGAGAAATATGGTTTTAAAAGATCGATCTAAGGTTGTGATACCATCAGTTGAGAGTTCAGGAACAAGATGTTATTAATACTAATTTGAAGAGAAGGTACAACCATTTTGATTATTTGGTTATTCAATTTGTATTCACCAATTACTCTATTATGTTTTTGGACCTATTAAATTCGATATTTCACTAATACCTTGATTCCTTTTTGTTGGTGTTTGTTGTCAATATTTTAGTTTACTTCAAGATTAGGGAAGACTATAAAAACCATATGAGAATTGTTTTTGGGACTTCAAGAGACAACAACTTATTTTCTAAATTATGGAAAAGCTAGTTTTGGATTTAGTAAGTTATGTTTTTGGTAAATTTTATTTCTGAAAAGGGTGTTATTTTGGACCTAGAAAAGATATAGACCATGGTATCATTGGAGAAACCCATAAATTTTTTCGAGATCAAAAGTTTCTTGGCCCTAATAGGTTATTATAAGTTATTTATAATGAAATTCACTATGATAGACTAACGTTTCATTGAACTAACTTGGAAGGACATAAAGTTATATTGGGAATAAAAGTTTCAGAGGACTTTTGAGGAGTTTAAGGTGATGTTGAAATCGGCTCCAGTGTTGGTTTTTCCTGAGCCATGTGTGGGATATGATGTGTTCTATGATGTGTCAGATATGGGGATGGTTATTAAGATAATATATTAATGAATTTTATATTTTAATTAAATGATTTAAATCCCAGTATAGTGTTATTTTATTAGGAATTATCACATTTTTAGGTTTTAGTAGTATTTTGAGCTTAATAAGAAAAAAGGCCTAATTTTGGAATATAATTATTTAAATTAATTTATTTATTTATGATATAAATTTTGTAAAATGACTAATATTTTGGAATTAAATTTTTTAGGATTACATACATATTGGGATACATTTCATTCAACGTGGACGAACTCTCAATCCATTACTTAGAGGACCAAAATCAGCCCACAAGTTGGGCCTCGAAGAATGTGCAAAGATTTAGAAACTTTTAATGATGGGCCCATATATCTAGAACTACATTCCCAAAGAATATGAATATAGAAATGGATCTTGAGAAGGAATTAATGAAAAATATTTATAGATGACTCTACTTGATAATATGCCTCTCTCATGGTCATAATGGCATGGGGTGTTGGAGTTTTGGAATACATAGAGTCTACCTAGCCAGATTAAATTTTAGTATTAAAACTAAAATAACTCATTCATGTTGTAGTCAATCAAGATAAAATTTAATGGGTGAATGAGAATAAAGTACAAGAAGAACAAAAATTAATACACCATTTTCCAATTCATCCTTTTAATTTTCCATCCATGTAAGAACTTGCAAAGGTCAAATTTTGAGCGAAAGTTCTTCAACCCTTTTCTCTATAAATATGCATATCATCTTCCATTATAGAGGATTTTCAAATTATAACCTGAAAATGTGGTTTTTTCTGTAACAGTACATAATTTTTTTATTCTATATTATTTTATATTTATTATTCTTATCTTCTTATTTTATTTTGTTTATTTTATGTGTTCTACCACAATGTTCCCTTCTCAAGTCCACTGAAAATGGAGAACTAACATCAGTGTTTGTTTAGGTGATGGAATGTCGGATTGATTGAATTTATTGTGATTTAGTTTAACTTTATTAAATTTTGGTTATTTTCAAAATGGTTAAAATTTTTATGGTTATCGGTCTACCCAATTTATCTATTATCTGAATTCTTATTCTCATTTATCATTTCCTTACCTTTTCTTTTGGTGTTGTACATACGGTGAAGCATGACATAGATATTGATGGTCAGAAAATTTGTTTACTATATGAAATTATAAATAGAATATCCTTATACTAATAGGTCTCTCTATGAGGTGATGAAATTTGAAATGAGATGGTGAGGTGTGACAGGTCATGGTAATCTCATGGACATGAAAATTAAGATTCCTTTTGAATGATGATTTCAATAACCACGACCTCTAAAAAATAATTACCTTCCTTCATTCTATTTAAATTCATTTTTTTCATGGAATATATATATATATATAATAATTATATTATATTCTTTTCAAATCCCTATGTTATATTATTTAAGTTAGTTTTATATTAGTTAAATTATAAATACTGATAATATAAAAATATGTGTATGCAAACTTCCTCCATGTGTTCAACCCCAGGGGGTTCCAAAATGTTGCACTATTAGGTGAAAAACATTTATTAGAAATGTATCCATAAAAAAATCCTCACACATTAATTTGGAACCATTTCTAGGGATTCCATGTGCTTACACACAATTTTTTTCATAAAAAAATAAATAATTTCAAAAACATTAAAAATATTTATTTCATAACTTCTTTTCAATGGTCAAGATGGATTTTTATGTTGATATTTCATATTTATGGACTTTTTATAATTTTAGGGTGATTCCAGTAGGGAAGATGAATTGATTGTCCAAATGGAATAAAATTCCTTGACAATTCAAGATAATTTAAAAGTTTTCAAAAAATAAAGAAAGCTAGTTACATCATTGGATGTTGAAGTTGAAGAAGTTAAATTTCAATGGATGGAATGGAAAAAATATAATATATGGAGAACCATATTCCTATTCCACCTATATTTAAAGATGAAATTGTTTATTTTAAATAAAAATATGATGATCCACCTACCTCTCCAACAAATGATTTATCAGCTACCTTGCTTAGGGAAAAATAGTCTAAAGATAAATGTTTTTAGGGAGATTCAATTTATTAGAATTATTTTCATTATAATATTATTTATTTTTAATTTCAAAATAATGTCCATTATTATTATTTTTTAGATTTAGTAAAACTACAATAGTCCTTGGATGAAGAAGATAAAGAAGTTACTCATGTTGAGGATAGAATGGAGGAGCCGGTTGAGCTGTACACTAGTTCATATAAGGATGATGGCATAATATAATAAAACACTAAGGAATAATTTTTTGATTAGAAAGTAGAATATAATCCAATTAATATTATAATACCGTCATCAATAGTAGAAACCCCTCCTCCAGATGTGTTAAATAGGGATCACCCCTTTATTATTTTCCCTCCCCCTATCCACCTCAAATTTTATCATTTATCTATTATTTAGGTTTGGGTTATTTTTATTTTATTTGGGGATTATCGCCCTTTACATCAAATCATGGATGTTTAGGGAAGTAATTTTTGGTGGTTCATGAGAATGAAACCCCATCCACCTTCATATTGAGGTTAAACCACTACAACTTTCTAACCAGGGGTAGTAAAAACCTAACACTCACATGGGGATCCAACCCATGTTCAATCCTATTTTACCTTCCTCTTTATTGTTATTTATTTTTCTTATGATTTTATTTATTTATATTCTTTATATGTATAGTGTTAGTTTTTAGGGGCATAAATCATAGCTTACAATGTAAAATAAAATCAGGTTGTATCTTTCCTTTCCTTTTTCATGCTATTATTTTTATTTTGTTCAGCTGAAATGAGGTTTAGTGAAATCTAAGTGTGGGGATGTCAACCATCTTAGTTTTTTTATTTATTTATTTGTTACTTTTATTTTTTTCAAATATTTAGGAACCTTTATCTTAAATAAATATTCTAAATGTTTTTAAAAATTAAATAGTTTTTTAGAATGTTTAAATGATTTTTGAAGAAATGTATTTTAAATGATTGTTGATGTGGAAACATTTCCCTTGAATTGGATTTTCATGCTCTTTTTTTAGTTTTATTTTTAGAATCCATGATCATTAAATACTAAATAAAATTATTTTTATAGTACCCTAAGTTATCTTCAACTATTTAAAGATATTATTCATAATACCAACACATTATTTAGAGAAGCTTGTATTTTTTGTGAGAACCAGAACAAGTGATTTTTATCTTTCGAAGCTTTGGACATTATGAAATGTTTTTATATTATTGAGACAATTATTTGGATAGAAATATTTTAACATGAGACCAAAATTTAAATATATCATTTTTATTCCTTATATTCCATGAACTTCTTTATAGTTTTAATCCACATTAAAAGATGATTTTCTTACCTTCCCACATTATTGGTATTTTTTCATGGATATTTAATGGTTGAGTGTGAATGAAGTGTATTTCGTGTGAGTTCTTTGGGATATATTTAATTTTTGGGTTGTGTGAGGTGTGTGCAATAATTTTGTGCATTAAATTAAGTGTTAATTGGGAATTATTCATAATTCCATTGGGTTTTATTTTTTTAATTTGGTTCTCCTAAAAAAGGGAAAAAGAAAAAGAAAAAAATAGATATGGGATTTAAATTTTATCTATTAATTATTTTATCTCTCTTGTACCTCACTAAAATAAAGGTAATGAATTTTCATTCATTCAATTTATTAAATTTTAAACACATCCTCCATGACAAAAAATTAAAAAAGAGATAATAAAGTAGTTACTTTCTCAAGCTTTAAAAAAAGAAAAATAATGAAAACAAGGGGGAGAAAATGGATGAAACCCTTCATTTTAATAATTATTTTGATTATATACAATGTTTGAAAATTGGTATGCTATTGAGTTTCACATTTTCAAGGGTATCTGAGTGAGTTAAAACCTATGTTTTCACTTTATTATTCATGCACTATACTTATGATTTAAACCTCATCTTTCTGGAATTAATTTTTAAATCATTTTTCTCACCAAACCATAGCCACAAAACTCACCTGAAAAAAAATACCCAATTATTAATAATATTTTCATGTATTATTCTGTGGATAAATGATAATTTATATAATCTTATCATGATACATGTATTTTCCAAGTATGATAATTACTCCAGATTTAATTTCTTTTAAGTGAAGAGTGAAATAAAATTCAAGGTGTGGTAGGTTTTGATTGGGCCATGGATGGATTTTTGAGGTCGAAAAATTTTAAATGTGAGTAATGAAAATTATATGGAATTGTTTTTCATAAATTATGCATGATATAATTCTATTTTGTAAATGATCATTGATGTTTTCTCATTTTTTATTTTATTATACATTTTGATTTAAATATATGGTGATTGCCTGGGAGTGAAATTATTAAGTGTGGGGGAGTTATTAAGATACTATTTTCATAAATTTTATACTATAATTAAATATTTTTAATCCCTCTATTGTGTTATTTAATGGGATATTATCACATTTTTAGGTTTTATTAGTATTTTCTTCTTAATTGAAAAAATGGAGTAATTTTGGAATTTAACTATTTTAATTTAATTATATATTTTGGACATAAATTTTTATAGACTGATTTTAATTGTGAAATTAGTTTGTTTAGGCTTACATAAGTTTTGTTATTCATTTTATTAAATAGGTCCCAAATCTCAATCAATCATTTGGAGTCCCAATAACAGCTCACAAATTAGGCATCAGAAATTGTGCATAGATCTAGACACTTTTAATGATGGTCCCATATCTCCTGAACCAAATTCCCAAGGAATCTGAAATTGACATGGATATATATAAGGAATTAATGAACATCTTTTATAATGGATTACATTATAAAATTTACTAGTTTCAAGTGCATAATGGCATGTTAAGTTGGAGTATTGGAATATGAAGAGACTTCATGTCCAAATTAAATTTCTAGAGTACAACAATTATACCTCCTTCATATGATATTTAACCAGGATCAAATTTTTCGAGTGAATGAAAATAAAGTATAGGAAAAAATATAATGAATAAATATTTTCCCAATTCAGTCATTTATTGTTTCATCCACAAGCGAATTCTCATAAGTCAAATTTTGATCGAAAATTCTTCACCCATTTTCCCTATAAATATGTAACTGATCTTATATTACAAATAATATGTACTTTCAAGGTGAGAAGGTGGTTTTTTTTGATGTTATAGGTCATAATATTTTTATTATATATTATTTTATCTTTTTCTTCATATATTATTCTTAAATTTATTTTATTTTATGTGTTCTCCAACCGTTTTCCCTTATCAACTCCACTAAAAAGAACTAATCTTGTGTTTTGATTGAGGAGGTAATAATGGATTTATTGAGTTTCTTGTTCTTAAATTTATCTTTTTCCAATTATGCGAATTATTTTATTTGTTGACATGATTATGGTGAGTATTCTCTCCATTTTCTCTATCATCTGAATTCTTCTTCTCATTTATCATTTTCTTTACATTCACTAGTTGTGTCATAAAAATAGTGGATAATGTAACATAAAATGATTGCTAGTGAGGAGTTATCCTAGATGAAATTCAGAAGATAACTTCCCTGTATGCAGATGTCTTGGTAGGGGGTGATGAAATTTTAAATGAGATGGTGAGGTGTGACAGTTCTTGATCACCTCATTGAGTTGAATATTGAGATTATTATAGAACAATGATTTCAATCACCATGACCTATCATGAATAACTTCCTTACATCATTCTATTTAACTTCATTTTATTTTGAATTTCATATATATATATATAAATAATATTTATATTACATGCATTTCAAACACCCCATTTATATTAGTTAATTTAGTTTTTTATTAGTTATATTATAAATAGTTACAATAGAAAAATATTTTTGTGTAAGAGTCCTCCATGAGTTCAAACCTAGGTTGTACCAATGTGCTGCACACTTAGGTAATATAAATTTATTTGTGAGGGATCTATGAAAAATTCCCACATATCAGTTAGAGATTATGTTTTTAGGGAATTAATTTCATAGATTATGGATCCCATCACTTATAATCCCAATGGAAGAATTAACCCATTAACACCCTAGAATTATAAGGTATGATGCGTGTTCTGAATACATGACACTTTTTCTCATTTATGGAGAACTTTTACATGTATGTCATGAACCAAACTGGGGTTCCATCAAAACTGAGACCCAACCCAATCCATTGAATGACCCAAAGGGTGTTCCCGATCCCTACAGGCTGCCAACTAGGGCCGAGGTATCAACAATTTACTTTGGAAACAATTTCACACATTTTTATAATCGTTAATAACCCACAATAATAAACATCACAATAACTTATAACCAAAACCAAATAAGGTACAAAAACTTTCAGATTCAAAGTTATAAAACTTTAACTAAAACTCAAATTACTATAATAGAATGGGAACTAAAAATTATACCAAAACTACCATAAAACAAGAGGTACATCACACTCATGCCACAACCACCAACACCTATAATAAGTGGAACACTAGAAACCATATCCACAATCACTACTACAATACATCTTTCCTTTACCTAGTACATACATAACAAACTCTATATACACCCAAGTATGCATGATGACTGTGAGCCAAAGCCTAGTAGGATGCCACCCAAAAGAAAGATTCCATGATATAACATTAGAAGAAAAATTGGAAATCACATTTACATAGAAATATATCGAACATTTCTAAGAAAACTTTTTAAATAAAGATTTTTTGAGAAACAGTATTAAAAGAAATTTTTTATCCCAAATAATATTTCTTGAAATAAAAATGTACACAAGGTCTACCATACAAAGATTAATTTCACCACATCACATGAGGATTATGTCACAAGAGAGTACCATGGGAAAATACATAAAGGTAACTAGCACGAATGGGACCTTATGGACATCATACCTCAGTGATCAATATCCTCCAACTCAACTACCAACAAAATTATTTTTAACAAGCCACTAGAGAGGATCTCATCCAATGTTCTAGTGGTCTCCAATCATATAACTTGTTTAGTTAGTGTTGTAATATTCAATCCCATTAGATGAATCTGAACATTATCCATTTTCAAATCAACTAGCATACTAGTTCTAGTTCACCCACCTAGATACCTGAGATTCCCATTATGCTCAAATTCCGTTTCACATATCAAAAAAATCATCACTTTCACATACACATTTAATGAATCAATAGAATATATGGAAATCACCACTTTCATGTTTTCACATTGATCCAAAGATCAAAATCCACATTGTAAAACACCATTTTACATAAACAAAACCACTTTCTATTTCATGCACACACCAAAACCATTTTGAAATACATTTCACACCAATTGTAAAATTTATGAAACTCATTTTAGTAGATAATATAGAGAACACGTGTTAAATCCAACCAATTCCATGGGAAAGTCTACTTTCAAATTCATACTCACATCAAATTAATTTTACAATAGGATTAACATTACTTTAGTAATTCAAAGACACATTATAGGTGAACAAAAAGGAATACAACATGAAAAACAACCCATTTCTCTTGAAAAATACACTTTTTAACACATTTTATCCATTAAATATATTTGAAAACACATTTTCACCTTTCACACAAGGTATTAAACATTTTCTAGAAACACCACAATGAAGTACCCAAAAAACATAGCCACTTTACTTTAGAAAAAACTTTTTATCACATGTGAATATAAAAACCATTCCAAGACATGTTTTCATCACACAAAAAATACATAGACACATTTAAGAAACCAAGAAAAGATGCCAAAATAAGTTAATATTGTAAAACCATAAAACCACCTAACTTACACTTAGAATCTTCTTAAAATAGTGTGAAATAAAAAATGAACCACCATAAGGTCTTATAATGGAAATATCAAATAATAATCAATAATATTTCCCTAGAAACACAAGATCAAACCCACTTTATATTAAACACCCGATTGGAAAATTGGAACTCAATAAAGAGGGAAGAAGAAAACCTAAAATAAGGAAAAAACCCTGAGAAAAGGAAATTACTTGAAGATTAATTAAAGTTAACAAAAATAAACCACCCAATTAATGGTGCTAAATAGTTCTATGGAAGCTTGGAGGAGCCTCCGAAGGCTATAAATCCCCAATGGGGTAGAATAGATGATATTTAGGGTTAGAATCGAATAGGGTAGAATGGGAATTTCCAAATTTTTAATGACCTGGACAAGTTTCATGGTTCTCTCAGACGGTTTTAAAAACAATGTGGCAACCACACACCCCTCACTATCATAAAATGACATTTTGCATGGTTATCCCAAACAGTTTGAAAAATCAAGTGCCAACCGTTCATTTTCCGCATTCCAAAACCAATATTTCCCGCATGGTTTCCTAGTAAAGGTCTCACAGTTTCCTCTTACTATGCACCAACTGTGTTCCACATGATATCAAGAAAAAAATCTTAATTTTCATCTAAAATCACCTAGGGAACCCAAGGGGTAAGATCAAGGCCAATGATAAATATAAGAATACCTCAAACTATAATAATTAATGTGACAATTATCCCCACCATGAAAAACTTTTTTCCCCATAAAGTCAACTCAAAGGCTGATTGGAGAAAAAAAAAATAGATACCCTTCCTCAACCTATTACTTTTAATCCCATGTATCATGATCATCACTACGATGCTTCCAAAGAACACAGACCAACAGAATAAACTTCCCATGGTGCACTCTTTCCTCAGAATCCAGAATCCACACTAGCTACTCAAACATAGATAGATTGGGATCCAACTCCAACTCCTCCCATATCAACACATGGGAAAGATCCATATTATACTTTTTCAACTAAAAGACATAAAATATTTTAATGATTTACATCAACTAAGAAGGAAACTATAACTTGTATTCCACCTATCCAGTCTACTCGATAGTCTCAAAAGATCTGATATACCTCGATGTTTTCTTCTCTTTCATACCAAACAGCGTTGAACCAAGAAAGGATCCACTTTTAGGAACACTTTTTCATCCACATAAAACTCCAAATCATGGATCCTCTGGTCGAAATACAATTTATGGTGAATATGAGCTATCAAAAACCATTTCCGCATCAACATGAAATTATTAGATGTTTCCTTCACACGAATTGGTCCTAGTAATGAGGTTTCACCCACCTTATCCCAGCACAAAGGGGACCAACATGAATAACCACAAATCTTATCAAAAATATCCATTAAAATTCAGGATATGAAACTATTTTTATATGAAAACTCATCCAATCCCAAATCAATATCCCCTGAACCTCCAAATTCCAAAACACATGCCCAGATCATTTATTGCAAAATATAATTCACCTACTCTATAGGATATTCTATTTGAAGGTGGTATGTCATGCTCAAATTGACATGTGAACCCATCACCTTCTTATGGGATTCCCAAAATTATGAGGTAAAGTGGGTGTCCCTATCTGAAATAATCACTAACGACACACAATGAATCCTCACAACCTCCTGAACATAAAATTGAAAAAACTCATCCACTGTGGATTAATCTATGATCTAAAGGAAATGGGATAATTTGGTTAGATGATCAGTCACTACCAAAATGGAATTCCTCACCCGATGTGTACAAGGAAATCCAACAATAAATACCATTGTGATATCATAAAACCTCCGGGTAGGAATATGTAGTGGCTGAACAAAACAGATTAACCTTCGGTGCTCTACTTTTACCAGTTAACAAGTAAAACACCGCAATAAATATTCAGTCACATCCTGCCTCATACCTAGCTACCGAAACTACCAATGTACATCATTTTACATCATGGTATCACCAAGATGAACAACCCACTGAGATAGATGTCTATACTCTATCAACAAATTCTTCAATGAAAACGACACCACAAAGATACCCCTGATGTGAAAAGACTCTCTTAAGATACAACAACCACTCATAAGGTGTCTCTCCACCATTAAGAAACTGCATAAAATACTATAATTTCTCATCATTTAGCTACTCTTTGAGAATCAAATATAAGAGAGAAGGAATCATCTAAACACTATCTCTAAACACACCTCCACTGTGCTCCTTGCTCTCTAAGTGCATCTTAGAAAAAAGCCCCAACAAAGTCCAATCATCACTGGGATCTTTCAAACCGTACACTGGTACATTCCTACTCAAGGAATATTCAACCACATTTCATTTTCCTAGTGTATAGACTATATTAAAATTGAAATCCTAAAGGTACTCAACCTAATGATGCTGCATTAAATTCAGATCAATTTGGGAGAATATGTATACCAAAATATTATAATCCAAATAAATTAAAAATTTCTACCTAAAAAGATAATAGTTCCATGTATTTAGGGTATGAATCACCATTGATAACTCCAAGTCATGGGTAAGGTAATTCTTTTCATTTGGTAGAGCCTGGAAATAACCATAAGCCACTACATGGTCATCGTACAACACTACAAACCCAAGACCCATACCTAAAATGTCAAAATAGACCACATATCCCATTATAGATTCCAGAATGATCAAAATAGTGCATGTGGTCAACCGATATTTAAGATCCTAAAAGGATGCTTGATATTCTAGGATTCATTTAAACTTTACCCCTTTTCAAGTATGTGAAGTCATGGATGAATAAAGATGAAAGAAATATTATACGAACTGCTAGTAATACCCTACCAGGCTCAAAATTATTCTGATCTCAAATACATTATTTTTCTGTTCCCATGACATATATGCACTAATCATCTTGGATTCCACAAAAACCCGTTGTTCTGAGATAACATGACACCAAAACATCACCTCTATGATCCAAATGGTTCACTTAGAATGTTTCCAAAAGAGGTAATGATACTGATGGGTTCCCAAAACAATTCTCAAGTACTTATCATGATCCTCCTTGACCCTGGATTAGACCATGATTTCATCCAAAAAATCATGATAAACAAGTTAAGATATTTATGGAAAACCCTATTCATAAATTCCATAAAGATATCTAGAGCATTTGTCAACCAGAAAGACATAACTAAGTACTCAAAATGGTTATACTTTCTTTGGAATGCTGTTTTCAAAACATATTCATCTCTAACTCTGACTTGGTGATACCCAGAACATAAGGGAATCATTGAGAACCTCCTTTCCCCCTTAACCTGGTCGAAGAAGTCATCAATACAAGGAAATGGGTAATTATTCTTGATTATTAACTTATTCAACTTTCGGTAATCAAAACCCAACTAGAGAGACACATCTGCATTTTTTTAAATAGAACTGAGGCGACCCAGGGTGTAACGATCAGGCAAAGGAATCCTTAAGATTCCAAATTTTCTAGATATGATTTTAATTTTTGAAGCTCGATGGGGGACATATGATACGAGGGAATATATATCTAATGTGTTTCTAGTGCCAAATAAATGGAGAACTCCATATCCCACACCAAAGGAAAACATGATAAATCCTATGGAAAAACATATGGGATCTCATCTACTATAGGATGTAATCCACCCTATGGAGAACCATCATCATCCTCCAATTAATTATATGAGATATGATAAATGAGTTTTCCCAATTCAAGAAGTGGATGTTCAACACGTCTAGGCCGAGGATCCCCTTCACCTAGAAAAAATTGGGTACTTCTATCAGATGCCACAAAACTCACTTTCCACCTAGAATAATCGATGTATGCCTAAAAACACACCATCTAATACATACCAAGGATCACATCAAAAAGGTCGATCTCTAAAATTAGGAACTCCCACTCCAACTCAATAATTGAAACTATGAGTGCACAGGATGGGAAACTAAAACCCTTCTCTAGCTTCTTAGAAAGTGGCATTACCAACTCCATCACAAATGGAATAAGCACAATTGGAAACATTCAAAAAAATAAAAATAAATTATAAATAAAAGAAATTAAAGAACTAGTATAAAATAGAATAAAAACATAAGATGATTAAATAAGAATAGTACCTCAAATTTTTAGAATCCCTATATCTGATTCTACTAGTGCCCAATCCACAACATGAAGTTTCCTCATATCAATTTGAGCCTAAAAATGACCACTAGCCTACGGCTCTTACATGAACAAACTCTAACGAGAAGATGATCCAGCCCTGTTACCATTACCTCCAAATTGAGAACCCATAGTCCTCGATGGTTCTAACTCAGCTGACATACCCTTGAAGATACATATCCTTCCCCACTATGATATTTGTGCGTCGTTCTACAAAATCATTGTAACTACCACATAACTACCCATCAGTGAAAAGGATTGGGTGGAGATGGACATGATGGTCACATATTCCCTTTCTTCCCACACTGATTGAACATGACTAAGCTAGAATCATAATCCATAGATGAAGATAGTTGGGAAGGATGACCGGAGCTACGGCATCTCTTCTTCCCCTACTCATCTCACTTCCTATTCTTATTCGATGAACTGACACTACCCACTACTAGCACTGCACTACAAAAACTTGAACTTCCTCCATGATAAATCATGAATGTCATGGAATGATCAACCACCCCAGTATAAGTTTTCATCTTGAACAGGAAAACCTGAGATAGAATCTCCAGCCACAACCCCATCTCGAACTTCTGAGCCCTCATTTGCTCATTGGAAATGACCATGGGTGTATACCGTACTAGATCTAAAAACCAGTTGGAATACTCTATCATTAGCTGATCTCCCTGGATAATCTCCATAGACTCTCAGGATATGGAAAATTCTAAAATACTATTACAATACTACTCATTGAAAATTACTTTTAAGCCTTTCCAACCCATCAACTCATGTTTTCCATCTTGGACCACCGAGTCCCACCACTTCTGGTTGGGACCTTCCAATATAAATGAATTACATTTCTTTATTACAACCTCAGGAGTATCAAGAAACTTGAACAACCTATCTATATTATCAATCCACTAATCTACTTCACAAGGTTTCCTAAAAACTTTGAAATAAAGATGTTTTTTGTTGAAGAACTCCTAAGATATATCCTTTCTAAGGCCTGGTTTGGATTATATAACCTAAGTAGGACCAATTCCAGAATATCTTCCCAATTCCTGGATTTCCCAAACCACTATTTCAACCACCCTATGATCATTTCGTTAAGGATAAATCACTCCATCTTCTTCCATCAGTCGCACAAGAATTCTCTGAGGATGCATTTCGCTACATAAAACAATAACCCTAAGGGAAAACCATCAATACACATTGTAAAAATTTTCAGCAATAGAATAAAATTATCAAACACTTTCACATATAAAAACATAGAAAAATTTATCACAATATCAAGATAAACCAAAATAATCCACCCCTAACTAGTATCCATATACAGTGTGATGCCTGTATATCTCACTTGGAGGAGAATTCAAACCAAAACCCAAATTCCCATGGTGACTCGTGTCCCATCATGAGGTTTGTTGGATGGAAATGACACTCACATCCATAACCTCAAGCACTAAAAAAATTCTAACTCAAGTATATCCAGACTCATCCCAAAAAACTTGAACAAACAATAGTGTGACCTGATCTGATAACCTTTTTCACAAACCAAACCGGGGTTCCATCCAAACCAACACCCGACCCATCCTATAGTAATACCCGAAGGGATTTCTTGATCCCCAAAGGATGGATAATAGTTCATAGTTATTAATAATATATTTTGGGAATTATTTCACCAATTTTTATTACAACAAAAAACCTATAAAAATAAAAATCACAATAACTTATAACCACAACCAAACAAGGTTCATCAATTTTCAGATTCTAAGTTATACAACTTTAACCAAAAATAAAAGTACTATAACTGAATGGGAAACAAAAATCTCTCCCCAAAACCTCCATTAAATAAGAGGTACATCACCCTAAATCCACCACCACCAACACCTTCATGAATTCGAACACTAGCAACATGATCCACCATCACTACTACGATGCATCATGCCTTTACTTGGGTCATATATAATAAAGTCTACACACACCCAATGGTGTATGAAGGGTGTGAGCCAAATATGGGAAGGATTCCACCCAAAATAAATTCTCTATGATATATCATTATAAAAAAATCTATTTTAGCATTTCCATAAGAATATATGAAACATTTCTAGGAAAACATTATAACACAAATTTATTAAGAAAAACTTTAAAATGAAAACCTTTTTCACAAATAATTTTTCTTGAAATAAAAATGTACACAAGGTCTACCATATATTGAAAAATATCACCAGATTACATAATCATCATGTCATAAAAGATCACCATTGTAAAATCCATAAGAGTTAACCTACACAAATGGTACCTTTTAAACAACATACTTGGACGATAAAAATCCTCCAACTTAACTACCAATAGTGTTATCATGCGTGATCCACTGTTGAGGATATCATCCATAGTTCTAGTGGTCCAACCATTTTCTCATGAATGGGCCACTAGAGAGGATCTCATCCAATTTTCTAGTGGTCTCCGATAAAATAAAATAATTAGTTAGTATTGTAATCATCAATCATATTACATAACCTCATAAACATCTAAATCAACTAGAATATTAGTTCTAGTTCACCCACCTAGAAACTCAGGATTCCCATTATGTTAAAATTCCATTTTACATATCACACAAATCATCAATTTCATATACACATTCCAAGTATCACAAGAACACAAGGAAATAAACACTTTCACATTTTCACATTGATCCAAAGATAAACATCCACATGGAAACCACCTTTTTCCTTAAACAAAATAGTTTTTCATTTCACATGAACACCAAAACCATTTAGAAATACATTTTTAACCACTAGAAAAATTTATGAAACTCATTTGAAAACACAACAAGAAGAATACTTTATAAATCCAACCATTTCCCTGGGGAAATCTCCATTCAAATTCATACTCAAATAAAATTCATTTTATAGCATGCTTCACTTCACTTTCACAATTCAACAACACATTTAAGGTTTACAACAAAGCATCCAACAATAAAAAAACCCATTATCTTAAAAGAAACACACTTTCATCACATTCTCACATTTAATTCTCTTTGAAAACACATTTCACACCATTCACATAAGGTATATTTTTTTTTCAAGAAACACCCCAATGAAGTAGACAAGAGAGCACAAGAGCCTCAACCCAATTGGTGAGGGCTTGGAAAGTACGTCCAAGATACCCAAGATCAAAACCAAGAGAAGGGATAATTTCTGGGATACTGTAGTAGTCACTGTATCGGGTACTGTATCATATACTGTATGGTACTATAATAGTCAGAACTATTCACCCATTTCGGCCTTCAGGCCACCAGTTTGGTCTTTGAGATCTTCAAGGCCTTCAGGACACCCAAGGCCTTCCAGCCAGTAAGGATTTTGAGCCACCATAAGGCCTTCAGGCCACATCAAGGCCATTGGTCCACCTCAAGTCCTTCAGGACACATGATCAATGTAGTTTCCCCAGACATACTCTACAAAAGGAGAACCCCCATAGGGGGATTTTGAGCAGACACACTCACCAGAACAGAACCAATGTATTTGGAAGAATTATAGGGTATGGCAATGCCATCAGGTCCAATATATTCCTGCACATGATTCTTAGCCAGATGGCCATGTGAAGGTGGAGAGCTACCATCATGATGCAGATGCTGGGGAGGGATAGTTCCTTGTAGTTATAGTCTCGATAAATTCCCTGCGATGTTAAGGTCATGTAATGTCTCATAAGCCAAAGGCACATGTAATCTCTAAGACTACAGGCCTTATAAGGGTTCCTTATCATCCCTTGAAAGTGGGGTTATCAGAAATCAATAAAAAAGAAGGCCTTCGGGCCATTCGGGGTAAGTAGACAAGAAAAATCAACACTTTCATTTTAGAAAAATTATTTTTATCGCATGTGTATATCAAAAGCATTCTAAAACATGGTTTAAACCACAAAAAATCCATATAACACATTTAAATGACCAAAAAGGAATATCTAAATCATTTAATAATGTAAATGCATGGAACAACCTACCTCACACTTGGAAAATTCTAGAAATTGGTGTGAATCCTCAACGCACCACCAAAAGGATCTATAAAGGAAATATCAAAAAATAATCATTATTATTTCCCCCAAAAACACATGATCAAACCATCTTTTGGTCAAACAACCCACTGGAAAATTAGAACTCAAGAAAGAGGGAAGACAAAACCCTAAAAGAAGGTAGAAATCTTGAGAAAAGAAAATTAAATGAATATTGTTTGAAGTTGCCACACCAAAAACACCCAAGTAATGGTATTCAACAGTTCCAAGGAATCTTAGAGGAGGCTCCCATGGAAGAAAATCCCAAATGGGGTATAATAGAGGAGATTTAGTATTAAAATCACAGAGGGTAGAAAGCTAATTTCAAAATTTTTAATGACTTGGACAAGTTTCATGGTTTGCCTACACAATTTTACAAACCCAAAAAAAACATTGTTCCCTACATTATCCAAGAAATAAATGCCTCAGAGTTAGCCTACATGGTTTGAAAAATATTGTTCCAATAACGCGGTCACCACTATCAAAAACCAACATCTACCTCACAATTTTCTAGGAAAGGGCCCACAGTTTCCTCTAACTCTGCACCAACCATGCACCATCTACTGTCAAGCCCAAAATATCTATTTTTATCTAAAACCACATGGGGGAACCTAAGTGGTAAATTAAATAGAAATAATAAATTGTAGGATGTCCCAAAATAAAATCATGGATATGGTAATGTACTCCAATAAAAAAATGTGGTATATCTTCACATAAAGAGATCAAAATCTTCGACAGAGATGATGGGTGGAGTACCTCTAGAAATTTGAATTTGAGTTGGTGTATAGCCTGAGTAAAAGAAATGTTGTGGAGGATGGCTTGAGATGTAAGTGACAAAATAATGAAGTAACTGAGTTAGAAGAGTAAGAGAATCCAATGAGGCTATCCATATATTTTCATTTAGATGTTTAATAGGAGGATGAGCGTGTGTTTATGTCCATTAAGTAGTTTACATCAAATTTTTATGAATGGATATAGTTTTGATAGGTTAATGATTTTAATTATCCATAGTTCAGAAGAAAATCAAATAGTGGGAGGCCATATGTATCTTTTCTTGGTATCCCAGTGGTGATCTATATTTCTAGAAATGGATAGTTGTTCCATTTACTCTGAGGTGGGAGGTGATGAAAAGTAGTCACTGCTCTTATTTGGAAGTGCATCATGGGAATAAAGATATGTATTATAATCGGAATTACTAATATCGGTGACCTGGGATGAAGTGAAAAAATGATGATTTTGTTTCTAGATGACTTTAATGCCATACAATTAATTCTAAGCACCATACACCATCTAGTTTTTATTGTAGAATCTCCCAATTCTCTTGTGGAAGTGGATGAGATCTATGTGGATTTTTTTACCAACTTACCCAAATCTCTTAGTGGAAAGGATACCATTTGGGTAGTTTTTGATCATTTAAGTATTTAAACCCATTTCCTTCACAATAAAGAATTATTGAAGGTGTAGGAGTTTTGCTGTCAATATTTCAAAGATATTATGAAAAAATATGGAGTGCCCTTATCCATTGTTTTTAATTATGACCCATGTTTTACTTTTGGAAGGGGTTTCATGAATCAATGAATTCACACTTGAATTGTAGCATATAATACCATCCCCAAAAATATGTTCAGATAGAGAGGGATATATATATATTTAATGATAATATATGAGATTGTGTGCATTATTTTTGTCGCTCCAATGAGAAGGATTTATACCTCTCAGTGTTTTATTATAATAACATTTATCAATCCTCAATCAAACTGAATCCCTTCAATTAATTGTATAGATGGTTTTGTTGGTCCCTATTTGTTGGTAGAAATAGAGAGAACATAATTTTCGAGGGCTGAATATTATTCAAGTGATGATGAGAAAAGGTTGTATTATATAGAAAATGATATACATGACCCAAATTCAAAAAAATCTTACATTTTTCATTGTGGATGTTCATTACAATACTACATGGGTGAATTGGTTTCCCTTTGAAATCTCTCCTAGTCTTGGACATCATTTCCTAGGTATGAAAGGAAAGTTGATGCCTCAATATATCAGACCATTTTAGATCATGGAGAATCTAAAGAAGGATTAATATCAAATGAATTAACCAACTAATATAAGGTAAATTCATGGCTTATTTCATGTGTCCAAGTTGAAGAGGTATCACCCATACCCTCCTAGCATAGTGGAGTATGAAAATTTAGAATTAGAACCCAATTACTATAACTCTATAAAGACAATGTGTATCATAGATCACCAAGAAAAAAAATTTCATGGAAAAATGATACCATTTGTTAGTGTGCTATAGTATTGCAGTCTGTATATCCACGAGATATGAGAGAATGAAACTTTTGTGGGAGAAAAGTAGCCTCGCATATTTTTTGAGGAGAATCGATGAGGAATTTTTCATGGTATAAAGTAACATGGTGGGAATAATTGTGACACCCATCAGTTACTAGTATATATATATATATTTTAAATTTTTTTCTTTTTTATTTATTTTAAGATTTTCACAGAGATAGGGGTCGAACATTCAATTTTTTGAGAAATAGGCCTGGGTGCATGCTTTGTACATGGTTAGTTCTAATCATCAACCCAACCATTGAAAAATAGGTGATGGATTCTAGTGTCATTTTTCATGGTTACAACATAGTTTCTACAACCATGTGGAACACTTCATGTAACCATGAAACTGTTTTGTGTATGTGGGTGAATTGCATGGTTGGTGCATAATTTACCTAATTGGGTGACCTATCAAAAAACTTATAAAAATGATAATTTAGTAAACTAACCTGAACTATTTTTACTCCCCTTATCCTCATTTATTATACCTTTTGTGACCTAAGTCCCCCTTTAAAAGATAATCTCTCATATCCTTTTTCATTGTGATTTCTTTTTGGATTGTGTAAATTTCTCAAGGTAAGCCTTGATTTCCCTTAATCTCCTCCGTTATCTTACTTCCAATACTTATTATTTGAATTTTATCCATTTACTTTAAATCTGAGGGAAATGGAGGAAAAAACCTAGGGTTTATGATGTTTTTTTGATAGGTTTCTTTATATTTTTGGTTCATGATGGTCTCTTCTATTTATCCTTTGTGTTTTTTTACAAAGGTAACATGTTTACATTGAATCAATGTTCAGCTTCATTACATAACTTGAATATTACATTATCATACCTAGTGATTTCCCTTTGTTCATTTTTTTAAATTAGAAGTAAATCTTGATGACTGTTGTGTGTGGTTTTTGTTTTGTTTCTGGTGGAATTAGTGTCACTATCTCATGCTTTTTAATTAAAAAATAGATAAATTCCTCCCATTTCATTTTAAAAACATTTTAAAGGGATCCTTTGATTTAAAATAAATTATTTATATTTATATGAAATAGTTTATGGTTCTAATTGATATTTCTATTAATATTGGAACTTCTTTCATTAATGTGGATTTTGGTTACGATATGGATTGTTATTTAGGTTATCATATGAGAGACCTTAGGTAGGTGATTGAACAGATGGGTTCTACCTTAGCTTTAGGGATGAGATAGATAGGGTTCATTTTCAGTGTGGCCTCACACACCCCTAAGATAAATTACTTGTTTAGGATCACATAGTGTTTCTAGTGTTCTTTTGATGAGTTAAAGTTTCCCTTATAATCTATTGGTCAGAGATCTCCCTATGTCCCTAATATTATTTTTGATTTGATGCATGTTATTTCTGCCCACTCTCATTCTGTTTACGATGATGTGATTATAGTTTCCCACTCTTAATAATTTTTAATGTTTTCATAGTCTTATATATGTTTAAAGAGGATTTTAATCACAAAACCATAGGGATTCAAAATTCTTTCATTTTAGAAAGTAATTTAATTTCAAGTAATTTTTTATTTTTAAAACTATAACCAAAGGACTACATTGTCAAATTTTTTACGTATATTCATGATGGTAAC
The DNA here is from genome assembly GCA_963277665.1 of Viscum album. Taxonomy (NCBI): domain Eukaryota; kingdom Viridiplantae; phylum Streptophyta; class Magnoliopsida; order Santalales; family Viscaceae; genus Viscum; species Viscum album. The sequence continues at coordinate 1,785,535,533 of OY728157.1, forward strand.
CAACTGGGATTTTCCTCATACCTTGCATATTCCCTTGGGTATATATATATTTGAGTTTTTATAATACTAGTAATGGAAAAGGAACCAAATCATCCATTATATCCTCTTGAGATTTTTTCACCTTACATGTTATGGGTTTAGTGGTCAAAAAAGGACACATAGTGATAACTTGATCGTGAAATTTTGGATCGTTAACACTATTCTTGTTGGACTTTAATTATGTATCAACATAATCAACCTTGAGATCATTTTGAGACTTATGTTTATTTATATGATGGTATAAATTATATATTTTATTACATTTTTATGTAAATTACATATTATAGTTTATGATTCATTCTACTCTATTTGGATTTTTACTTATTAATAGTAATTGTTTATTTTTTGGATAGAAATAAAATATTTGCACGGGTCATGCCACATTCCTTGGTGGAACTCCATGTTTTGATTATTCAGTTTAAAGGGTGAAATTGTTACACCTAGTTAGTTTTGATACCTAAGTGCTTCTCACTAACCCATGATAATAGATAAAATGATTTAGTCCCTATACAAATCTTGTTCGGGTGATGTTGTAGTTGACCTGGGATGGTTTATTATAGAGAGAATAATGAAGAAATACATGGGAGAGACATACCTCAATCATCATAGAAAAACAACCAAAATAACTGTGATGACCCAGGTAATTTATTAAAGAATATTATCTTATATTTTATTTATATCAATTCTATGGATTAATATAATTTTTTAGTAGTATTAACTTTGAATTTTTTTTATTAAGATATGGATAATGAATATAATCTTTCATTTGGAAAAGGAATTAATTTTTATTCTAACTAAATTCTATTCCATATTTTACATAGTTTTTCTTAAAAATTAAATTTATATGTTTTATAATTTTAATGTGATAAAATTAACTTAATTTTTTGGATTTATAATATCAAAATTGGGATAGGGTGAATTTTTGATATTTTTATGAGAGGGTTAATTTTTAAGTGAATAGTAGAAAATATCATTTTCTCAAATAATGTAACTTTTCCTTTGGTTAAGTTTTCATAAGTTATTTTTCAGTAGTGTATTAGTTTTAATGTAACATAAATATTATTTTTTTATCAATAAAATAATAAATTTAATTATAGTCAATACCAAAAACGATTTTGGTGAAAATTTATTTTTATGCATTAAAAATATTTTTCCTAAAAGTATTTTTTCTTTGTGTTATGTGTATTTATATTAGAAATGATTTTTATAAGATCTAGAAATTTAATTTTTTAAAATTCTATTCATATTTAGAATGATATAGTTCAAATTTTTTAATAATTTTAATTTCATTTTTTTTCATAATAATAATTTACCATGGTGAAAATTTTTCACTGTGATAAAGGCTGAAAGAGTTAAAAGGGGTAAAACTAAGGTATAAAACCACAAAAATAAAAAAAAACATGTCTCAATGTGATTTTTTGAGGGTAATATATATCATACTTATCCTATATTATAAAATGGCCTATTTGTGTTCCACTTTAATTATGTATGATTTATATTAAATTTTATAAAAATAATTATTTACAAGATTTCTACTCATCTCACTTATAAAAGGAGACTTTTCCCACTTCAATTGAACACACACATTTATAAAATTATCTCAACCAATCCATTACAAAATACTACCCAAACTCCATTTCATACATCCTATTTCATGACCCATCCCAAAGGGGGCCATTCCATGACTACCCCAAACCCACCTTTAATAGATCATGGTTTGGTGAATAGAATCGAGTAGGCATATAATAAAAATGGGAGGAATTTTCCTAATCACCTCTAAACAAGCACACATCTCCATGACCAAAATTATGAAATGTAAAAACACTAAGTAAAAAATGCATTCATAAAATAAGATACCAACCATAGAGTAAGACCATAAAAGACTAGATGGTAAATAAGGCTAGGATATAAGACCACAAAAATAAAGAGTCTATAAAAGTGAATGAACAAGTTCCAGAAACTCATTCATAGAAAACCATACATGAAGGAAAAGGTATTGGATAGCTATCTAAAGTCATAAGATAACACCTCAAATGTTTGTTATATCTAAGTACCACCTAGTTCTGGTCTACCTAGGACTCTGTTATAGCATCTATATACTGCAAAAGACATAACACATGGGGGAAAAGGCCATGTAGGGGTGAGGAAAACAATACTCATTATGATACCCCAAAACCACAAAGGAATACCCCTAAGAAATAAATAAAGTATACCAAAAATAAATTCATCAATTATACCAAAAATAAATTCATAATTTATTCTAAAAAGAAATACAAGAATTATACCACAAAATAAATAGTATATTCAGCTCATGTAGGTGTAAGTCTATAGTATGAAAAAAAAGATTATCAGATATAATCCAAAAAAACACCCACTATCGCCAAGACACGTATTCCCAATGAGTCACTCAGTACTGATAGAAAACATTGTCTCAGTAATACATGTCGTCTTGATTAGACATGTAGTCTCAGTAATTCACGTAGATTCTGAAAGCCATATAGTCTCAAAGTCACAGCCACAGGATTACACTCATAATGGACTTGTTCTGGGATAGACTACTACCTATTCCATTAGATAGTATTCACAAACCCAAAAAAACCCACTCAGGATATTTAAAAAGGATATTCTCATCGCAAGGGTCCCAATGTAGTAGACAACTCATCAAACAGACACACAGTTTAAAAGTTATGGATGCTTTCTTAATGGTCTTAACTGGGTCTGGTCCGAGTTTGATCTTACCCTGTAGACCGTGTCTAACTTTCTGGTCAACCTGACCCAGTTCGGTCAACCTGGCATGACCTCGATGGATCTGAATTGTCATGGTTCATCTGGTCCGGCCTGTATGCATGCAGGCCAGTCTGGACCACCGCACGTACCTCACCCTGACCGCATGCCCCTCTGATCCATGTGGTGCCACACTACATCCCACATGGTCACCATAGCATGTTCTTCTACCAAATTGAATTTTCCACATCTGTGGGCTCCACATGGATACCCTGTCATGTACGTGGTCATCCCTCCATTTCCGTCATAATGTCCGTACCGCGTCCCCCGGTCGACACTGCCCTGATGGTCGGCGCTGCCGATGTGTCTTGTTGTTGGAATAGACACTTTGATGGTCACTTATAAGGACAACCAGGGCTCCTCCCATGCCCAAAATTTAGCACCATCATATAAATAGGTTCCTAATTACTCAATCTACCATGTTATAGGATCTTTGGTCAATTGTCCTCTAATCCATGGGTCCAATTGCGTTCAGATCCTCCATATAAGTTGATCCCCATCCACAAGGGTTTAAAAATGACAAACACTAAGAATGAGGGTAAGAAAATCACAAGGAATTCCTTAAGGAATGAATCTATAACTTTGTTCATGTCAACCTCAATCCATTCCTTCCAGAACAAAGAACTAGGAAACAAGGATAATTAATTCACTACAAAATGATTTCCCACAAATATGCCCACCTCACAAGAACGATCAAACTATGGATCAACATGTTCATTGGTTGATCCAAATTTGTAATTGATTCTAAAAAAGGGGAAAGAAAATCAAGGAATAATTCCCTACCTCAATGTTGGATCATTTTTTGAAGAGAATCGATCATTGAATCACCGCTGTTGGCAAGATCCGTCAAAAACAACATCCATCGATCTCCAATATAAAATCTCACTGTAATTCACCATCTATAGAGTTATCTAAGTTCTCTCTAGAGCCTCTAGGAAGTTATATGGTCATGTGATTAACCTTGTATCCTTGTATTTAAGGATTATTTAAAAATAAGTTCATTGATTTTGTTAAATGTTAATAATAAAATAAATTCACCATTTATTTTATTAATTAAAACACCAAAAACTACTTTCTATTGTTGACATGTGTTGGTCAATGTTAGGACCTGCCTAAGGTAAAGATACTGATCTGAATGAAATGAAACCCTATTATTTATGATTTGGGAACCCATTTAGAAGTTATTACACTGTTTTCAGAAAACTACACACACTTTCTATTTAATATTTTAAAATTTTTCAAGCAATTGTTCTGATCACACTGAGCCATTAAATCACATATTGTCTCAGCACCTAGTCTCAAAATAATTCCATATAATATTAAAAAATAATACATGGAAAATATGGTACATTATTTTCTTCCCACCTTGGGAATTTATGTCCTCAAAATAAAAAAACAAATTCTATACAAACAAATGAGGGTACTGAGCAGGAATATTAGCCTTTCACTCCCATGTTCTCTCTTAGAGATTCTGGTGCTGCAACTAAATGCTTACTAGTGGAATTGACCACCCATGAAGGATCCCCTCCTATTGATCCTTGATCTCCATAGAGTACTCAACAAAAGTAAGTATATCATCAAATTCTGTCTCACCGTATTCAATGACATGTGATGTATCATGCATGTATCTTCATAACCGTGACATGTGGAAGGCATCTTGCATCCTCTATAACTGGGGAGGTAGAGCCAAGAGTTACACCACCTCACCAAATCTAAGTACTATCCATAATAGGATGATTAACCACATATATATCTTTCCACCCCATCAAAATCTCCATATCCAATGTCAAGGAGAGACCTGAAGGAAGACATGGTCTCCCTCCTCAATCAATGAAGACATCTGTCATCAGTCAACATAATACTTTTGACTGCTCTGTATAGTATTGATCCACTCCTAGATGATGTCACCTTCTTCTATAGTTACCTGTACCAACATAGGTCCCATGAGTTCTTACTCTCTTGGGTCCTTCCTACAAACTGGTGACCTTCAGGGTTACCCATACAATGGCTCAAATGGTGCCACACTGATAGTGGAATAGAAGCTATTTTTCTATACAAACTCTATGAGAGGTAGTTGAGCCTCCCAACTATATACAAAATCTAGGATGCAAGCATGTATAAAGTCCTCCATAACCTAAATGGTCGGCTTAGTCTGGCCATGTGTATGTTGGTGAAATGATGTGATCAAGCGTAGATGAGCCCCAAAAGCTTCCGGAAATCGCTTACACAATAAGGATTTAAATAGATCATCATTTTCTAGGACTATCATTGATGTAAATCCATGGAGGTTAACTATCTCCTTCATGTAGAGGCTTCCCAATATCTTTATTGAGCTATGCTCATGAATAGCTAGGAAGTGCGACGACTTGGTGAGTTGGTCAATGACCACCCAGATGGTATCGAGTCCCCTAGAAATATGTGGTAAACCTATCATGAATTCCATCAATATACCATCCCACTTTCATTATAGAACCTCAATGGGTTGAGTCAAGACTACTGTAATTTGGTGCTCTGCCTTAATTTTCTGATATGTGAGGCATCGATAGAAAAACTCTGCAACTCCCTTCTTCATTCCCATCTACTATAACTGGCATCAGAGGTCTTGATACATCTACAACACACATGGATGTACCGCCATTGGGGATGTATGGATCTCTCTCAATACCTCCTCCCGTAATTCCACGGGTACTAATGTGTGTCCTCTAAAAAGAAAAATGTGCTCCCCACCATTTGAATTTCCATCGGGGGCATTCCCCATAGACATATGTGCATGTAAATTCTCATAGATGGTATATTCGATCTATGACTCCCTAACTTTATGTAAGAGTGGAGGGGTGAAAACCATCTTATGGAGGTAAGATGATCCATCTCTATCCACAATGGATATCTACAATGAGGGAAACTGCTCTGATACCTCATTTAGTAGTTGTGAACTCAATCTCTTACTAAGAGCATCTCCCACCACAGTTCCATTACTAGAAGTATAGACAATATAAAATTAATAGTCTATGAGGGACTCTATCCATCACCCATATATCAGGTTTATATCCTTTTGATAGAAGATATAATTGGGACTCTTATGGTCAGAGTATATGATAAACCACTTTCACATAAGGTAGTGTCGCCACATCTTCAATGTGAATACTACCACTTCCAACTCAAAATCAAGGGTGGTGTAGTTCTACTAATGTGGTATCAACTGTCATGAATCATGTGAAATAACTACTTTCCCTTGCATCATGACATAACCATATTTAGTTCATGATGCAACGTAGAACACCATGTACTCGACACCCTCCACTGGAAATCTCAAGATAGGAGAACTCATCAATCTATGCCTCAACTATTGAAAACTCCCTTAAAACTTCTATGTCCACATGAAAGGTTGTCCATTTCTTGTCAAAGAGTTCAAGGATGCCTCTAAAATAGAAAATTTGGGTACAAACCTCGAATATTACCTATCCAAACTAAGGAAACTGTGAACCTAGATAACACTCTTAGGTGGTTCCTAAGAAAGCACCGCCTCTATATTTGGTGAATCAACTACATACCTGCCTCTGAAATGTTGTTTCCTAGAAAGTGGACACCTGGAATCCATAACTGAATTTTCAAAATCTTATTGTTAGGCTGGTGCTCTTGGAGTATGTATAGGATCATCCTCAAGTGTATCGTGTTCTCCTCCTCAGACATCGAGTAGACGAGGATGTAATCAACGAAGACCAACATGAACTGTTCTAAGTGAGGATAGAAGATCCTATTCATGAGTCCCATGAACACTGCTGGAGAATTTTTCATGAAAAATGGAGTCACCAAGTACTCATAGTGGACATATCAACATCTAAAATCCATCTTCAGTATATCCTCATCCCGTACTCAAATATGGTCATATCCATATCTGAGGTCAATCTTGGAGAATCACCTTTGTCCCTTCATCTGATTGAAGAGTTCATAAATCCTTGGTAGTGGATACTTATTCTTCACAGTCACCCAGTGTAGGTACCAGATGCCCACACTTATTTTCAAGATCTCATTATCCTTCTTGGAAGAAACTAGGGATGCCCAGGGAGAAACACTGGGTCTCACGAATCCCTTCTTATACAAGTCCTCAAACTGTACCCTCAACTGAAGAAGATCTTTGGGAGCCATCTGATATACATGTGTATATATCAGTGCCATCCTAGGGTATAGATCAGTGTATAAGTCTACCTCCTTTAAGGGAGGTAATCTTGGAACATCGTTAGGAAAGATGTTCTCATACTCCTCCACCACTGCAGGAAATCGAGGACTCATATCATCCCATACAAGCACCAAGGGTTAGGCTAGCTAACTGATGTGATATCAGATGTACCCTCCTATGTGTGAGTCCATCCTGTGCTTCTTGGGTTTTATTTTCACCGACAAAGTGAAACTTGGTCCTATAATCACAGACACACCACACTTTGTGCCTAAAATAGTAAATTAGAGCATGGGATATGGATAACCAGTCCATACTAAGAATGAAATCACAAGGCCTCAAAACTGTGACCAAGAGACCCCAACTGAAACTCTCACATCTAAGAGTAAGGTCACACTATTGGCACAACTATGTGATCATAGAATCCCCTCTCATAGAAGTCTCAAAACGTTAGGTTCGAGTCAATGGTTCCACCAGAATCTTCGAGTCTCAAACAATGGTTGTGGAAAGAAAATAATGACTGGAACCTATGTCTATCAAAATTGCAGGTATGGTGGAAAAGACACCAATCATACCTCTAATCATCCCTTGATTTTTGGGGTCATAAGCCTCCATTTTCTAAGCTAGATCCCTCCCTATCCACAAGAACCCTAAGCTCGTCATGGACCACCTCAGGGTGGAGGTGGTAGTACATAGAACCTCCGTCCAACTCCTACTACCTTGTTTCCTCCTCTTTCATATATTCCCCCCTAAAAAACACCCTTATCATTCCTCCACCTCTATCTCAACGGTTGGTCGATCATCTCCTGATCATTCATATAACTGTTTGGAAAATCATGAGATAGATGTACTGAACCACTGCATGATTAACACATCATGCACTTCAGCTGAATTTATCTACCTTGGGATCCTCACACCACTAATAATGTTTCCTAGGGTCTTCCCTTGTATTTCTTGACCCTATTGGGTCCCTGAAACTATTTTCAGCTACCTACCACTGAAGATTAAAAAATGTAGTACCTGGTGGTAGCTCCTACTGTCGATGTCTACTCTTCTATAAATATCTTCATTAGTAGATCTCACTCCATTACCCCAACATATGTATGAATGGTAAAAGATATCATGGATTCTTTGGTCTCTCAGCGTAATCCCTACTCTAAGTTATGATCCATAAAGAATGGGTATTATACCATATCTATGGGGTAGTATAAATGATTAGTAAATCTCACTAAGTACTGATCCACAGTCTGACTGCTCCACTGTAGATGAAGGAGATCATGGATGTGCAGTAATTGCAATGTAGCTTGAAAGAACTACTCTCTGAAGAGACACTTGAATTCTTCCCAGGAGAGATTCAACTCATTATGTGTTTGGGTCACTAATCTCAAACATCACCCCACAAAACCCTGAATAAGACTCATGGCTAGGACTTCCATTTATCAGAAGGCATCCTCACAAGGTGGAAGACACAGGTAACTGCCTCCAGCCAATCCTCAGCTATCTGGGGGTTTGGCTCACCCCAAAACCTAGGAGTTCTCTTCTTCTATAACTCATGAAACTCACTCAGCCTCTGTGCATCCAAATATGGTAGTGCTAGTAGTAGATGATACTCGACGGGTGGTGGAATCACTGATAAACCACCCGAAGGTTCTATATCCCATACAGACACCTGTTCTGACACCTCATCGATAGGAGTATATCCTCATTACCACGCAATGGAATCTTGGATAGTTTTCTATAAGTAAGCATCCGTAAAATTAACAATATGTACCAAAATCAATAGATTATACCTAGTGAGATGACTCAAGGACATGATAACACACCCAAATATTATGTGATGCATTTACCATTGTTTTCCCTACAACAACTATTTCTACATACCTAGTTGAAAAGCATTTTTCTATAGTCCTGGTGTATAGATACGTCGGTCATTGAACCAACACTAGAATCCTTATCCTGAAATCCTAACTTGAAACACTTAACATGGTTTCCCCAAAGAAACCTCACAGAACCCATTCCTTAAGTGGAATTGATCTCTATGATACCACTATGTCACGAACTATTGTAGAGGGGCATGTTCAGTAACTACCCCAAGCCTTCCTCCAATAGGCCATGGGCTGGTGACTAGCACTGAGTAGGCACACCCCCCAAATGGGAGGCATTTTACTATGTACCTATACACGCACACATGTCTCTAATCCCAAAATTTGAAATGTAAAAACAATAAGTAAAAAATGTATGCATACACTAAGATACCAACCATAGAGTATGAAAATATAAAATTGGAAGGTAAATAAGGAGAGAATACAAGCCCAAAAAAAGAAAGAGTCTCTAAAAGTGAATGCACAAGTTCTTAAAACTCATCCATCGAAAACCCTACCTGAAGGGTAAGGTACTGTATAGCTGTCTGAATCCATAAGAGCACACCTCGACTATCTAGTCTCTCTAAGAAAAACCTAGTCCTAGTCCACCTAGGACCCCATAAAATTGTTGATAAACTGCACAAGACTTGACATGTTTAGGCAAGGCCCATGCAGGGGTGAGTAAAACAATTCTTATTAGGACACTCTAAAACCATAATGGAATAACAATATGAAATACAAGAAGTATACCAAAAATAAATACACGAAGTATAACACAAATAAATACAAGAATTATACCATAATGAAATACACAAACTATACCACAAAGAAATAGTGCATTCAACTCAAAGAGGTATAAGTCTATAGAATGAAAAATAGGATTATCGGACGTAATCAAAAAAAATACCCACTATCGATAAGACACATAATACCTATGAGACACTATGTCTTGATAAGATACATAGTCTCACTCAAACATGCAGTCTTGGTAAGACATGTAGTCCCAGTAAGCCACGTTGTCTTAGAAAGTAATGTAGTCTCAAATTCACAGCCAACCAAAGGATTCTGTTCATAGCACGCTCATTCTGGGAGAACCTACTCCTCAAGGCATTAGGTCATATGCACATGTACAAAAAAAACCAATTAGGATATCTCAAATGGAAAGTCTCATCGAAATGGTCCCAACACCTCAAATGTATCATAAAATGAACACACCATTTGAATGTTATAGATATGTTTCATAAAAGGGTCAAACCCGGGTCTGGTTTGGGTCCGATCTGACCCGTCGAACCTGGACCAACTTGGGAGGACAACAAAACCTATTCTAGATGAACTTACAGAGTCCGAACCATTCTAGATCAATAGGCCACTTGGTACATCCCGTCGGGCCACTGGAGTGGCCCGACTCCTTTACTCCGTCCTGTTCGCACATGGGCTAGTCCGGTTCGCTGCATGTGGCCCACCCCCAACTACTTGTCCCTCTGCTTCATGTGGTGCCACACTACATCCCACATGGTCGGACCACTGTGTCTGCCTACTCTGCGACCTTACAACCACCACGGGCTCCATGTGGCTTGTCAGTTGCGTACATGGACTCCTTGCTGTTTCCCTCCTCTACGGCCTTGCCGCATCCCCCAGCAGACTACACTCCACTAGATGACACCACCTCTGACCCACACAACCACAACTAGACACACCCACGCACAACACCTCTATCGTATGCCAGTTTCAAGCACTGGGGCTTTGGGGGTCCCTTTCGCAGACCACCGGGGCTCCTACGATTCTTGAAATTTGGTGTGATTGTAGATCTGGGTTCCTCGTGACCTAATCTACCCTACTATAGCCTTTGTATTAAATTTTCCTCCAATCTGGGGGTCTAATCGTGTTTGAACCCTCTCGATAAGTCGAGACACGACCATGAGGGTTCAATGGAAATGAACAAAAAGAACAGGGATAAGAAAAGAACATAGGATTATCTTTGGAATGAATATCGTCCTTTGTCCATGTCATCCTCAATATATCCCCATTAGAATAAATAAAAAATATAAAATGATAAATAATTCATCCCCCAATGATTTCCTGCAAATATTCCCATCCAGCAAGAATGATCGAACCATAGGTCAACCTATTCATTGGTTGATCATCATTTTTTGTTGATTCTACAATCAGGGAAAAAATCACCAATAAATTTTCTACATCAAATTTGGATCATTCTCTAATGATAATTGATCATCGATTCACCGCTATTGGTGAGATCCATAAAAATAGTGTCTGCTGATCTCTGATCCAATAATATTGTCATCGTTCTCCATCAAGAGAGTTATCCAAGTTCTCTCAAGAGACTCCATGAAATTCTAGGATTATGTTATCAACCTTAGCTCCATGTCTCTAGGTATTATTTTAAAATAATTTCACAGCATCGGTGAAACATTAAAAATAAAATAAATTATCCATTTATATTATTTATTAAAACAACTAAAACTATTTTCTACAGTTGACTAATGATGGTAGATGTTAGGCCCCTCCTAAGGTAAAGTAACTTCTCTAAACGTAGTGGTGCCCTTAGATTTATGATCCGAGCACCCATTTATAATTTATTCCACTTTATTTAGGAAAACTATGTGTGTGTTTTCTATTATATATTTTAATATTTTTCAAGCAATTGTTCAAGGCACACCAGGCCTTAGAATCACACGCCGTCTCATCACCTAGTCTCGAAATAATTCCTCATAATATTCAAAAATAATACATGTAAAATCTATTACATTACATCATAGAGGTTATTTTCTTCCCAAACTATCAATATAATAAGGATTATGGAGAGACTTAAAAGATGATATCTATAGATGATGTAATAATATTAATAATGTTATTTCTAGTTTATTTATCCATCCACCTACATGAAATATATTATAACCATACTAATAAAATTACTCCAGTATCATTTATATACTGAAATTTTATTATGTTGATGGAAAAATCATTTTCAACCCCTGTTCATCCATCTAGAAAATGAAAATGTCAACGTGTTACGTGTGGACTGTTGCCTCTATAAATGACGTATTTTCTTTTTCATCTCCACCTCACATGGATGGTTCAAAAAAACATTTAAATAATAAGTATAATATTTATAACATTATTATATTTTTTAAAGAATATTTTCCTTTAATATAACAACAAATTAATAATAAATTCTCATTGTAAAATTTAACCGCCTAAAATGAGCATACCAAGACACTTTTTTACTAATAATGTCTTACAAATATCTTCAATTATCTTCATAATATACCTCCCATGGAATTTGATTTATCAATTTAATAACATGATTTTTAAATCATCAATTTTATGAAAAGGTGATATTATTACTATATAATAATAAATTCATACTCATTCAGTTGTTATAATGTGTTCCTGCTTGGGTTGGTTTTTCACCTACATGAATTATGTTGTAATGATTATGTCATGAATTATTAATAAAATATTATTATTATTATTATATATGAATGATAAATTTCATATGTTTTTAATATTATATAATGGTGAAATATCCATCATAATAATAGGATTTAAAGTGAACAATCATGGTTACCTTAAATCATCAAAGTCAAGTTTGTCAAGGAAGATTCAAAAAAATTAACTATATCATAACCTAGTGAACTCCTTTTCTTATATAATGATATAAAATATAATAAATTAAACATAAATAACTTATGAAAATTTATGACATTGAATTATTATTTTTACTTGGATACCTAAGTTGTTTTGGATGTTATGAATCGAATAACACCAAAACAACCAATGTGAACTATACCTATTTAGTAAATAACTAAAAATTGATAATTATCAAAAGACAAGATTTTAAATAAATGCATAAATATGAATAAAAATCTGAATAAATTAATAATTAATATAATTTTATTAGTCACGAGGGTGGAATTCATGCAAAGAGAGTCGAGGCTCGACGTAAGGGGTTTTTTAAACCAAAATTTAAATGTTTAGAAGTTTTACTTTAAACAATTTTTCTTTAATGTACATATTATTTCAATAATTTTATTATATACACCTATTTTTTTAAAAATTAAATTATATTGCCTTTTAATTTCATTACAAAAGATTAAAAATAAATCTTTTTATTTTTTTCATACCGGTCATTTTTTACTTTGTTTAAAAAGGTGTAAAAATAGTTTTCTTAATGTTTACCTCTTGATAATATTTTCCTGAAACTATTTACATCCTTTTTTATTAATATTAATTTTTCATTTTTCATTTTTTTCAAATAATATCATATTCCTATTATTTTAATTAATAAAGCATTATCAAGATAATGGGATATTTTTTCTTATTTTTTATGACATAATTTAAAGTAAGTTATATTATTGAATCAAATGTCTTTTTTTGTGAGATTGATGATGAAAATAAAATATTCCTTATATTTTTTTCATGTTATAGTAATTTTTAATTATAAATTATGATAGGTAATACCCTAATATTTCTCTCCAATGCATTGGAAAATGATTTAGTTTCTTGAGATAAAATGTTGTGAGTAACCAAATAGGTTATTCTCATTGAAAGAGTGATGTGAAAGAGTGTTTCAAAATGGTTAACTAATATGATTCCCCAAGACACCTTCATGATTTTTATATGACTAATATGAGTTTTAATGGTTTTTAACAATATTTGATTTCACACCTGATTATGATCTCAATGTTTTTTATTTGAAAAGAATAAATGTTTCATGGGTTTTATGTTTTTCAATGGATTAATGGGTTTATTTTATTTATTATATCCCTTAAAAACATTTATGTGCTCATACAAAATTATAAAATTCTTTTACTATATTTAAGGATGCATTGGAACTATATAATATTTAATCTTCTAGTTATGAATACTTTACTTAAGCAAATAAAGTGTTTCACAAATAAAATAGGCATGTTATTTTTAAAAATTGTTTTTTGGAAAAAACGTACACTGTGTGAAAGTGTACACTTTTTGTTATAATGGTTTTCCTAATTATCTAAAACTCTAAACCTAAAAGGTAATGTGAATGCCGTAAAATAAATATATATCATTTAATTAAGAGTTGTATTTGTATAGGTTGTTATAGTTGGTATCAAAACTAGGTTTAAATAACTTTAGAGGTTAAGATATTGAAAATTAAAGAAAACATGGGGATGCTAATTTATGGATAGGTTATCATGAGAGAGTTTTTTATTACTCTAAGGGTTTTCATGTTGCTTCATGTAATCGATGTATATTTTATAATGGTTTTCCATAAAGGTAATAGAGTGAGTGATATAACAAGGAAACAATAGGATAATATCTTTATTCATTATAAACTTGAAATGTTTGGAGTTGGAGCTAAGTATTTTGTTATTTGGATAACTAAATTAATATAGGTTATAAATGGTAGAACCCATGCAAGAGATCAACAAAATTTTCTATAGAGGAACATGCTAATAGTGGAACATTTCCTGAAAAAGTACCATGATAAATTTTAAAAAACCTCATACCCAATGGTAGATAAAGGATGGGTAAAATATTTTTAGAAAAAGTTTTATATTCTGGGTTGTTCAGAGAATCATAAGTTAACTCATATATTTTTTCATTTTGAAGGTAATGTCAATAAATAATGGTATTTAATTCAAAATATCAAGGAGAAGAATAAAATTGATACTATAGAGTATATAGTGTTTATGGATATTTTTCTTGAAAAATACTATCCCAATGTTCTTTGATATAGAATGGAATGACAATTTTTAGAGTTTAAGAAAAATTAAGAGTAAACAATTACATCTTATAAAGAAAATTTCACCAGGTTGGCAATGTGTTCATTAAATTTTATTTTGGAATATGAGATGAAAAACTAATAGCTTTTACACAATTTTGAAACTAAGTTTATGAAGAGGGTTGTACTCTCTTGAATTTAAAGGTCATATAGAATTTTTTCGATATTTTGAGAAGGTTGAGATGGAATTTATTGACACTTATGAATCCCATGAAATAAAGAATGAGAAACGATCAAGGTGGAAAGAAATGTAAAATTAACTAATAAGGAAATTTAAAGGCAGGCCTCCTACATTTTCCAAATGTGGTCAAAAAACATTCTATGAAATTTATAATGGGATTAATAAAGTGTTATTGGTGTGTCATGTTCAAAATTTGGCTTGCGATTGAAAATAAAATAGTAATTATTAGACTAATAATGGAATATCAGATGGCCATTTGGAAGTAAAATATTTTATGTACAACGAATTGGGTCACTATAATAACATGTGTCTGAAGATAGTTAATCAAGGTGGGAATCATCAAGATCAAAAGAATAAAGGTGTGTAAAAGTTATATTCTACAACTACACTAGATATTGGATCATTTAATTAAGTAGTGATATGTACATTATTTTTTTACACAAATTATTTCAATTTATTATTTTATTTTGGATCAATGACTTATTTAATTTTATGGAAATTTACATGTAATTTAAAAATATCACCTATAGAAATAGGGATAAATCATTTGGTAAAAAATCATGGTGGTAGTATTATAAAAACCAAGATTTATAGAAACCTTCCTATTATTATATATGGAACTATTTTTCTAGATAATATTATTATCTTACCCTTAACAGATTTTGATGTTATTTTGGGTATCAATTGGATTTTCATTTATTATGAATTGATAGATTATAGAAACAAATAAGTTATATTCCATTTAAAGAATGAGTTTCAATTTATATATAATAATGAGTTTATATATGTGATAATATATCAAGAAACTAAGAAATTGATTAAATATTTGTGTTACAGTTATCTTGAATATATATTTTAAAGGAAGAGAGTTTCTCAAATTAGTGACGTGCCTGTGGTAAAAAAATTTATGATGTATTTCCTGATGAACTTTCTAGTGTTATTCATTATCAGGGGTTAATTCACTATTTTATTAGATTCTAATGCTAATCCAATTTCAAAACCTGGTTATCAAATAACTATATTAGAGATATTGGAGTTGAAAAAGAAAATATAAGAATTAGTTAATAATTTTATCCCTTATAACTTCACCTTGGGGTGATATTATTTTGTTTTTTAAGAAGAAAAATGGTTTTATGAGTCATTTTTTTGATTATATATCACTAAATAACATTACTGTTTTGAATAATTATATCTTCCCACTTACCAATGACATTTTTGATCTACTACAGGGAGATTATTATTTTTTAAAGATTGATATTAGGTCTGGATATCATCAGCTAAAGGTAAATAAATGTACATTATAAGGACAATGTTTCAAAATAAGTATGAACATTATGAAATTGTGGTTATTATATTTGGGTTTATTAATGCACCAAATGTATTTATGTAATTAATGAATAGATTATTCTTTGAGTTTTTAGATAAATTTTTTCTCGTATTCATTGATGATATTATGGTATATTCTAAGAGTCATGGTGACTATAAGAAACATCTAAGGATTTTTTTATATACCCTTATAGAAAAAAAATTGTATTTAAAAAGTATTAAATATGAAATATTTTTGTACATTTTTTTCATTAGATATTATAATTAAATATGGAATAAAAGTTGATCATACATAAAATAAGTCTATGTAGGAGTGAACAAGACTGATTAATGTCTCTATTATTCAATGTTTTCTTGGATTATTTGGTTACTACCAATGGTTTGTCGAAAACATTTCTTGGTATGTTTTCCCTCTAACCAGGTTAATTTGAAATGGAGTTTGATTTATTTGGATAATGAAATGTGATTTATATTTTTATGAATAAAAAAAGAATGATTAATGTTCTAGTTTTTCCTTACCATCAAAAAATATGGAATTTATTATTTATATTAATTCTTATTTTAAGAGAACTATTTTTTATTTCATTCAAAGTGATCAAGTAATATCATATGCATCATGAAAGATGAAACCCTATATGATAAATTTTCCAATTCATGATCCCAAACTTACAGAAATAAATTTTTCTATAATAATTTTGAGGCATCATTTATATGGGGAGAAATTTGATATATATATATATATGGATCAAAAAAGTTTAAATTATATATTCTCTAAAAAATAGTTGAAAAGGGGGAAAAGAAGATGGTTGGAACTGATAAAATATTATTATTGTATGATTCACTATCATCTTGGTAAAGTAAACAAGGTAGAATATTCTTTGATTTAAAGGGATAATACATCATTAAACATGATTAATCTAGAACATGAGCTTATAGTAAGTACTTAATGACACTATAACAATAAGTTGAATATCTAAAAACCAATTTTATTTTGGATCAAGTATCAGTAAAATAATCCATGTCAGATATAAATAAGTATATTCATAAGCAATATCATTGTTTATAAAGCTAAAAAAACCGATAAAGGAATTAATGTTTCCAAAGTTTAATATTGACAAATAAGGTGATATAATATTTTGAAAGAATTTGTGTGTACCAGGTTACTCTCATGTGAAAAAGGAATTGTTGAGTGAGGATCATAGATCTATGTATTCTATTCATTATTGTATCACTAGTATGTATAGATATATTTGATAATATTATTGGTGAAAAGGAATAAAGAAATACATGTCTGATTTTACCTTAAAATGTTTAACTTTGCAATAGTTTAAAGCCCATTGAAAATAACAAAATGGGTTGAATCAACCATTGTAACTTCCATAATGGAAATGAGAGCATATATCCCTATATTTTGCAGTGGTATTAAAAAATAAATCTCTAGTTAAAATTGTTACATGGATTATTATTGACTATTTGACTAAATATGCTCATTTTCTTCTTATTCAAAATGATATGTCCATATATCAGCTTCCATTACTTTATCTTAAAGAGATAGTTAAGTTACATGGATTTCTTCTTTATATTGTATCTAATCATTATTCAATGTTTACATCGAATTTTAGGAAATAAATTCATATTTTATTGGATATAAAATTTTGTTTTAGTATAAAATTTTATCCTAAATATGATAGACAATTAGATTATACAATTCAAAATTTGGAGGATATGTTATAGGATTTTTCATTGGATTATCATAGAGGTTGGGATTATCACCTTTCATTATTTGAATTTTCCTAAAAAAGTCCCCATTCAATTATACATATGGAACCATTTGAGGAATTATATAGAATGTGTTTTTAGACTCCATCATGTTTGGATGACGTTAGTGAGAGAAAATTACAGAGACTAGAATTAGTAGAAGATATGGCTGTAAACAAAATACGACTCAACACTACACGAGGGTAGCTCAAAGTAAGCAGAAGCACGTCAGATGGAATATTTATTTAGGTTGATGAAGTTATTTTTATTGAAATATTTCAATTGAAATATATTATGTTTTTTTAAAAAGGATAGGTAATTAAGCCTTTGGTTTATTGGTTCATATAAAATTCTAGAGAAGATGGGATTATTTTCTTACTGAGTAGTCTTACCTTTATGTTTATATTTGGTACATGATATGTTTTATATTTATTATTTAAGGATGTATGTACTTGATGAACATCATGTACGCAACCTTGAAGTAATATAGTTTATAGAGAATCTCTCTTATGAGGAAAATCCCATGTATATTATTTATCATAGAAAGTAGGTGATGAGAAAAAAAGTAACTCACTTGGTTAATGTTTTTTGAAAAATCAAATAATTAAAGATGCAACGTGGAAACCTAAAAGGTTCATGTGATAAAAGTATCCTCACCTGTTTATCAATGACAGAATAGGGAGGACTCAATTTTTTTATTGGATAGAGAATTTGATGATCCATGTATTTTTCTAATGAATATTCTTTTTATTTTGTTCATATTAATTATATAGATTCATGTTAAGAGTTAATATTATAAACTTATAAATAATATTATTATTATATGAAATAATAATATTATTTTTAATTTTGAGAAGGAATCATTTTTTATTCTAAAAAATTTTTTCCCTTATGTTACATGCTTTTTTAAAATAAATTTTCTATATTTTATAATTTTAATTGGATAAAATAAACTTTATTCTGGGATTTATAATATCAAAAATATGTTAGGGTAAATTTTTAATATTTTTACAAAATGGTTGATTAAGTGAATGGTGGAAAATACCGTGTTCTCAAATACTGTAAAATTTATTTTGATTAAGTATTCAAAAGTTACCTTTAATTGTAGATTAGTTTAAAAGTCACATAAATGTATTTTTTTAATTATAAACTAATAAATTTCATGAGAACCAATACTAACTGTGATTTTTGTGAAAATTCAATTTTATTATTAAAAGGCATTTTTTTAAAAACTATTTTTCATTACATTTTCTATATTTATATAAAAATTAATTTTTACTGCCTATTTAAATTTAATCTTATAAAATGGTTTGAAACTTTGTAATTAGAAGGTCTAAATTTTGTGAAAATTTCAATTTTATTTTTGGTAATAAAAAGATTTTATCATCTTAAAAAATTATCACTATGATAAATGTTAAAAGGGTTGGGAGGTTAAACAAAGGGATAAGGCCAGAAATATAACAATAACATGTAAAAATGAGATTTTTTAAGTGTATTCTCAACCCTAATTATATTATATTTGAATATGGGATATTTCAGGTCTACTTTACATGAGTATAACACTATTTATATATTAAGAACACCATTATTAAAAATGGTTTGACTCTTCTCACTTATAACAAGATCTCTTACTCTGAATGCTTGAATGCCTTATATTTTTATCGATTTTTTGTATAAACCCCATTAAGGGGTTGAATGGGAACCCCTACATGACCCATAATCCTAGTGCCATAAGGCCCATACATGAATTGAAGGCCCAGAGGCACAATACCCATTATAAGAATTTTGAAGTTCCAAGACCTGACTACACTTTAGAACGACCCCTCCCTAGAATCTGTATCTTTAAAGGTTCCTAGTTCCCCACCTCACATGGATGATCAACTAGAATTTCCACATGTAGAGATGCACGATGCCTGGTAGTGGTGTAAAGTGTCATAACCTCTCATTATTCTTATCCAGTTAGTTCTTCTCTGGTGGATGCTACTTACTTTGAATCATCTTCTTAGTGTGTTCTTCCTGAGCTGATTCTTGGTCTGTTGTGGACTGGAGGATCAGTGGCCTGAAGGTGTATGGTGGATCGGAGGCCCTATGTCCTGAAGGCCTCAGTTTTTTGGAATATTTATATCTCAAAGAACTTTGGTTCACAGAAGGTCTAAATCATATAAATAGTTCTGTATTATTTATTACCACATAAGACATACTACATTTACTACTACAGTACTTCAACAGTACACATAAATTCACCCCCACATGGATGTGATCCTAGATATTTTAGTTTCCATCTTGGATCCATTCATCACCTTACTTATCCACGTAATTTTAGCACCTTATATCCACCAATACATGACAAAATCCTTTTCACACATCCTATAGGTTCAAATCTTCCCAAAAGACCAATCTAAAAAGGCATAAGGGGATACTTAACGGATGATATCTAAAGAAGAGGTAATATTATTAACCATCTTATTTATAGTTTATTTATTATTCAACATCCTTAAAATATATTATAACCATACTAATATAATTACATTAGTATCAATATTATACTTAAATGTTATTATGTTAATCTAACAACCATTATCTACCCCATTCCATATATTTGGAAAAAGAAAATGTTTTCGTGACTACCACCTCCCTGAACGATGTGTTTTTTTCATCACTTCCTTACATAGATGGTTAAATAAAATGTTTTAAATAATAAATAAGATATGAATAAAATTATTAAATTTATATAAATATAAATTATTCATTATATAATAATATATTAAAAATAAATGTTCATCCTAAAATTTAACTGCCTAACATGGGCATACCGAGACACTTTGTAATTAATAACATATTACCCTCATCTTTATTTTATCTTATTCATAAAAAAATTCTTGAATATGATTTATCACTTTAATAATATGTTTCTGAAATCATTAATATTTTGAAAAAGTGATATAATTTCTGTAAAATAATATATTTTTACTCATTCCGTCTTTATAATGTGTCCTTGTTTGGGACACCTTCACCACCTATATGAATGATGTTATATTGTTTATGTCATGAATGATTAAAAACATAAATAATAATAATATTATTTAATAATAAAAAATTTATTATGTTTTAATTATTATATAATGGTGAAATATCCATCATATAAATCTCACTAAAAAAGAATAATCATGGATGCTTTAAACTGTCAAAAACAAGTCTATCAAGGAAGATTCATGTAAAGATAACTATATCACAACCGATTAAACTACTTTGTTCCTAGAATGAAATGAACCATAAAAATTTGATATATATGGAACTTAAGGAACCATTTTAAAGTAATTTTTACCATTATTAGGATACCAATGTTTTTGTTTTAGGTTATGAACTGAACAACCTCAAAATGACCAACGTAAACTATACCCGTTTAGTAAATACACAAAAAAGATAACAAATGAAATAACAATAAAAATAATAAATTAGTAAACATAAAAAAATTATGATTGGGTAGATAAATAATAAAATTTTATTATTCAGAAGGGTATAAGTTGTACGAAGTGATACTGGACTTATGGTCATGGATTTTTATTTTAAACAATATTTTAAATGTTTCAAGGTTTTTCTTTCAACTATTTAACTTAAATACCAATATTATTTCAATAATGTTTCTATCTACAATTTAATTATTTATTAAATTAATTCTACATTATCTTAGACTTTATTTATTTTTTTAAAAAATTAATCTTTTTAATGTTTTTCATATGAGTCCTTTTTACATTCATTATAATGGCGTGAAAAAGTGTTTTTTAATGTTTACCACATGATTACCTTTTATTGAAACTGTGCATATTCTTATTTATTAATATTTATTTCTATATTTCTATTATTTTTCAAATAAGATCATATTATATTTTTTCAATTATTTTTTTAATGATTTATTATAATAAAATGATATTTTTCTTATTTTTATAAAGTAAATGAATGTTATTTTTCTTATGGGCTCAGTTATAAGTTTTTAAGATCATGATGATGTAAAATAAAATATTACTTATGTCATGTTCATGATATAGTACTTTGGAATTACATATTATTATGGGTTTGAAAAATATTTATCTCTCTAATATAGTGGATGATTATTTAGTCTCCATAGATAAAATGTTAGAACTAATTGAGTAGGTTATTCCTATTAAAAATATTATATAAAAGGGTTATTTTAAATGGGTGATTAATATGATTCCAAAAGAAAATTTCATGGTTTTTATTTCATTTATAAGATTTTTAATGGTTTTATTGAACAAAGTTTCATTTCACATGTGATTATTAGAGAAATTTTTTATGTGAAATGGCGAACGTTTTCATTAGTTTTCATGTTTTTCAATGGAATAACAAGTTTCCTTTATTTTATATATCCCTTGTTGATATTACTATCCTAATACATATTTTAGATTGATTTTATAGTATTTAATGATGTATAAGAACTCTAGAATGTCCAATATCATGGTTATGGGGACTCATATTGAATGAAGAAAGTGAATCATAAATGAAACAAAAATGTTAATTTAAGAACATATTTTATAGAAAAAATGTACACTATATTAAAGTGTACAATTTTCATTGTATTGGTTTTATTAATTATATAAAACTAAAAAGCTAGACGGTCGTGGGAATATTTGGAAATAAAATCCGTACAATAAATCGTGTAATTAAGGGTTGGTTTTGTTCAGAGTGTTATAACAACCCACATCAATGTTTATTCAAGAGTGGAGGAAGAGGGGGGATTCAGCTGAATAAAAATCATCTGATCCCCCATCCAATTTTAAAATTATAGGGGGATAATTATAAAATTATTGTTTTACCCTTACATTTTATGAATGAAAATAGGTCCAATCGAGTACTCAGTGGGTGTGTATAGAGTCTTTGGTGCCACACTGACCACCCGATATAGGATCCTCAGTTAGAAAATGGGAATCCAACGACTACTACTCCACAAAGATATCACCAAATATGCAGTTCCCTACATCGAGTACCCAATAATTTCTTACTACTAAAATTTATCAACAAGTGATTTTTATAGAATGATCACACAGTCCCTTGAGGGTGAATAAATGTGACATTTTTACCATGTTATTTTATCCTTTTAAAAATCACATCTCAATATTTGAGCCTATGCTATTAGTTAAGAAAATATATGTATTTTCTTATGATTTCACTCAACACAATAAAAACACATGCATGATATAAAGTAATAAAAAACATAACATAATATTTTTACAAGGTTCAATCCCAATGTTAGTACCTCACCTAAATAAGATCTTCTTCCTCATGAATAGGTCTTTGATTTCTTCTTCCTTCTAGTATAACTGCTATCCAATCAGCCATGTTCTCCAAAAATTATCCTTAAAGAACTTCGAATACTAATGAATGATATGAGGTGATTCATAAACCTAATCAATCTTCACACTTCTTCTCCTAACGAAATAAAAATATAATAGGGAAGAATTCATTAATGTTTCTCAATTATTCAAGTGCCTTGATGCAACCGTAGTAGTGTTATCCTTATTTTCACACATATTTTATGATACAAGTTATTTTATTATAGGTCCTTGAACTTGGTTTTTCTTTGTCACATTCCTTTGTTTCGATGTACCCATTCATTTCTTCCTGGATGCCATCCATTACTTCTCCCATTGATACAAAAAGAGTCTCCACAATAGCTATTGAATTAGAGAACCACCTATCTCGTTTTTCATAAATATATTGTGATCCTTTATAACTATATATAATCAAAAAAAAATATTTTTCATGTTTTAAAAAGAAAATATACATTGATTTTTGGAAGTGTGACTATATCCTTAAAATTTTTCAATAATTCCATCATGATTTTATTCAGATTTAAACCAAATCAAATCTCCCATGAGACTCATGATTATCTTTATTCAAAATATTTAACAAAAATTGAAATCATTTATTTTCTCTATGTTGGCATGTATACTCACATGCATAGAGAATTTAAATGAAATAAATACTTCATAATGCTAATATATTCTCACTTTTATCCTTATTAGAATAGTTCATGTGGGGAATTTTATTTCATAGTATGTGAATAACCATGTATCATCATTTAAAATCTCACTATGACATGTATTATTTCTCACAACATAGTTATAACTCAATTCATAGAACTAGCTTCAGTTTATATCTCATTTTCAAACCCCTTTATGGTGTGATCTTCTTCTCTACGATATGAAGATCACATTCTTAATACTTATCTTTAATGAAAATCCCAAATTGACTAACTATGTTGTTTATTTTATTGAATAATAGCTTTGGAATCATCTAATTTGACTTTCAAAAGTATCTTTTTTATAGTTCTACTCTTTATATGTTTTCACGATAGACTTTTACACATCCTCCTGTTGACCGTAACATATCTCAGTGAGGATATTTTCAATTTTCATATTATATGTTTACATAGTATTAATACTATTACATTAGAGTTTAATGAAACATATTTATCTTATTGTATTCCTGAAATTACTCTGATATATTAAATACTTATCCAAATTAGAAGATATATTCTAGAGTGACCTTTATGTATTCATCATATTGTGTTTTATGCGACATGGTTTTTCTAAATTTATATTGTCTTCTTAGGATAAATTTTACACACCATAAAATATAACTCTTATTTATGATCATTAATTTTTCAAATCCCTTATTATCCACCAAATATAATTTTTATGCATATATTATATAATTAAATATACTTTTATATATTTTAACGCACCTCATGACTTTTTGGATTTTTACCAAAAACTATATCTTTTGAAACTTATTTAAATGACTTAATAATTAATTTCAATTAGATTAATCCACTTCTAAATCAACTCTATGAATGTTAACTGACTTTATAAAATATTAGAATATTTTCCAAGATGTTTAACTCCATTTCCAAAGACATGAATTGTATAAGCACTCAACTTTGAATACTTCCAAGAATTTACACCGACTTAATTCTTATTTCTTTTAATCAACCTTATTAAACTAATTATCTAACATATATTATCCAAATATAGTAGTATACAAAATAATAGATAATAGAAGGATAGTTCCTCACTATTTTATCTATCCATCTCTCTTCAATCAAAACTAATTCATAGATTCTTAAAGATATCCAATATTTCCATCTTTTATATTCTTAAATTATGAAGAAGCATACTCAAACTTCTCAGAAAAATCTTGTAAATATTTATAACAACCTTTATCAACACATTTCATGGTGTCATTTCATGATCAGATCTCCAATCATCACATGTGAATACTATTGATTACTAAAATAGTGTATATTAGAATCCAAAGTAGTAGTTTCTACTCCATATCCTTTTTCATTCACACATTATGTTAGTGAATTCAATTTCTTTTTATAATCTCCATGAGAAACATCTTATTTACATTAATTAGGCATTTCGTCATCACAAAAATTCACTAAATATTGTATTTTCTTCTAATTGATATATTGAATAAAAATATAAAACTAATATCTAACATCCATTTAGATTATTCAATCTCAAAAAATTGTATTTGTTTTCAATATCCATTTCAATTTTGAAGTCAATGTTCCCCCTTATTAACAAAAAATTAAAATGTGTAGAAGTAAGGGAAAGTTATCCCCATTAATTAATTATTATATTATATTCAAAATATAATATTCTCTCCTTAATTATCATCCTTTATTGATATATAAATTTTAATTAACTTTATAGAATTATGGAATCACATTAAACTTAGCATGGAGTAATCAATCAATCAACTATAAGTCTGTATGAGCCAAATCTATGTTGAAAATAAGAGGGATTAATCATGACATTAATGTGTTCTATAAACTATCCAACATGAAATACCAACTCAATTATCTAATCCTAGGGGTTATTCAATAAATTTTACATGTAAAAGCCTACACTCATACTTAATGAATACATTTGAATTATTCAAGTATAAGAAGGTACCCCCTTCATTTTATTTTCTATTTTGATATACACTACCCTAGAGAATCATATTTAATTGAACTCAAAATAGAATGTTAAGGTTATTTACATAGCTATAATTCAATATTGTTTGAGAAATATCCAAAATTTTATATTCAAATTAATTAATTTCAACTGAATGATTAGTCATCATGTTGGCTCCCCCTCAATGGATTCCCTCTGTTACCCTTCTTCCTAGTTGATACTACTTGGAAATCATGTAATGAATCATTAAGCACTCTGTGATGGTTATATTATCCTACTATACTAATTAATAAATTGTTTTAGTTCTACCATTTTATACATCACCCTAAATTACTTTTATGAAAATATAATCAAATAAAATAACTAGGAATATGGTAAATTCATTATCAACTCCTTAATGAGAGCAATAAGTCTAAGATTTTATTCTCAATCCAGAGACTAGTTTCTTCTAAGATCCATTATAGTGATAAATCATCATTCTAACACTTTATATTCATAGCTTTTAACCACCTTGTATATGATGGTCTTATTGTTATTTTTAGACTTCTTTTTATTTGAAATAGACTTTACACTATAGCTATCAAGGAGCATCCATTTTATTATGAATTATGTATAATATTACCCAAATATAACTATAATATACATATATTCAAACAATAATTAGGTATATTCTCAGACTTCTTGGATTTTATAGATAGTTTCTTAACATTCTATATGTTACCCTTTTTATCCAACTTCTCATACTATTCATCTTTAATGACTTCCACCAAACCAATCTTGTTATTTCTTTCCTAGATTGATTCTATATTTAATTTATGATTGATTACATTAGACTAAATATTCATAAACAATTTTCAATTGTACATTATGGGATATTTTATCCCATAATATATGATTATATTTTTTATGTATCGCCCTTCACTGAATTCATATTAGGATTACTTTTTTCAATGTTCTTCTTTTCTGTATACCCCCAGGAAGACTCATATTTTTTTTTGTTTCTTCATTTGTTTTATCCTTCTAATTTAATTAGAAAAATATTGATGTTAAATAATTTTATACCATCACTCATCATTACTATTAACACTATTTTTATGACTCTTATATAAGTTTTAAATACATTAAAACATGTTCTTGATAGAAAAATTCACTCTCTTCAATAAATATGATTAAGATTAACCTATTTTTTTTAATTTCATATATGTTACCCCTTAATATAATCATTATATACTCCCCAAAAATTGGCATATTTTTCCCACATTAAATGGACTTATGTCCAAATATTCCAAAATAAAAGTCTAATGGGCCTCATTTTTTTCCTTTTTAGGAATTTTTCCAAATTTTCTTCATTGTGATTTTAAAGTAGAAACACCACCCTTTACGATTATTATTAGGGAGATTATTCTCTTGAAAATGATCTTGTCCCCTTGAATTTGTGGGAGAATTATTTGATATTTTTTCCAAATATTATTTTTATATTTAAATTTGTACCATGTACTAATATTTGAAACAACATTAGTACATGAATTTTTTTTGAGGAAAGGGTTACCTTTATCCATGATCTTGTGGTTGATTGATCATTAAATTTCACCATGTACGTTTTTACAATTATATATTTTTTATATGCAAAATTATTATTATAAGTATTTAAGTTGAAAATTATCTTTTTTCTCAGTAGTTTGACAATATTCTGTATTTGTTGATTCTAAATTTCTAAATTTGACTTCTAATGCAAGAAAC
The DNA here is from genome assembly GCA_963277665.1 of Viscum album. Classification (NCBI taxonomy): domain Eukaryota; kingdom Viridiplantae; phylum Streptophyta; class Magnoliopsida; order Santalales; family Viscaceae; genus Viscum; species Viscum album. The sequence goes on from OY728157.1 coordinate 1,785,563,167, forward strand.
TTCTTATTAAGGGACTAAATTTCTTCTATAATGATTTAAATATTTATTTCCACTCTCTTTTGATCTTATAAATATGATATTTATGCATATTTCATTCCACTTAAAGATAATTTTTGACCTCTTTCTTTCTCTATTCTTTTATTTCCAACTGAGAATATTTGACACCAGTGATTTCAATCAATGCGTGATACTTTTATTTGAATATTTTGTTAATATAATCTTTCACATATCTATATTTCTGTTATGTTTTTGCATCTAGGGTAATTGTTTCTATATATAACCTTAATATCTCTTCTTTAGATGAATCAGGATTGATGAGAGTGTTATAGTTTTTCATCTTCTTAGCTAGTACCACTTATATTGCATCAACTTCCAACTCAATCTATGATTTTTCATCTTATATTCTCTTAATTTATGCAAGTATATATTTAACAACTTCAATAAAACCAATTTTAATATAATACATAATTTTAAAATAAATATCACTAAGTGATTAATTATGAAAATACTCTCTATATTATTAATAACTTGAAATTGATTCATTAAAATAATAATTCGCAAAATATTTAAATAAAAAACTACTTTGATTACCATAAATTAGTAGTGAATACACTTTTTCCATTAAATCATTTCTCAACTTCATGGCCTTTATTTTCTTTATTTTCCTATGTGTTCTTGTTGAAACCTATTTATTTATACCAAAAGTAATGTGAAATTAATTTTATATTTGAGGTACCTATAAACTTTTTAAAAACTACACATTATAATAATCTAATAAAAAACTTGGGAAATAAATTATATCCAATCAAAAGATACCTAGTTAACTTTGATACCACTTGATATGCCATGTGGTATTGGGTTATCAACCGAGGTTAAATCAATGTGACCCTTTTATCAAGTAATTTTATTATAATAAATTCCCCTCTTAATATTCAAACCTATGTTATAATTTAATATGATTAATTGATATTTTTATGATTCCCCTTATTGAACACACACTACATGCATAAAAGAAAGTAAAAAAGATCAAGACATAGTATTATTATAAGGTATGATATCCAAGTGGGAAATTACTCCTTGATAAGTTTTGGTTGAGTCTAAATTCAGGAGAATATAATAGGATATGTATTGAAAATCGTATTATATATCCTAATGTGTTCTTCATATTATCTCTGAACAGTCTATAATCTTCGGTATGCTTCTTTATATTGACCCCCACCAATTTATAATGGGTCCTCCTAAATCTATAAAAAATATTAAATAATGATATATATGTAATTAAAACACCAAAATAAGATATTACTAATCATTAATATGTATTTGATGAATTCTATCCCCTGGTAAAATAGCTAGAATGATATACTTGTTCTCCAAAACTCATCCTTTAAGGACTTCTATTGTAATTTAATGATCTGTAGCATTTCATGAATGTTGTAATTCATATCACTTATTCTCATAATTATATAAATATATCATAAGTTAAGACTTTTTCCCTTATTATTAATTTATCTAGTTCCTTTAAATAGAAGTAACAACATCATCCATTTTCTCACAAATATTGTATGATGTAGGGTATCATAGTATATGTCTTCAGAATATTTTTTATTTTCTTCTTTAATGCACATATTATTTTCTTCTTGGATATTGTTTGATCCCTCTATATTAGATAAATAGATAGACTTATTAATAATTTCTATATTGGTTAACATCATTTCTATTTTTTGTTCCGTTTTATTTGATCTTTTATACATGAATAGAATCATAATGATATATTTCCCATATTTGAATATTAAAATTTAACTTTATTTTTGGTCATGTGATCCCATCTTAACAAATTTTCAATAATATCCTCTAACTTTTATTCTTATTAAAACCAATTAAAATATATTATAAGACTCAATATTATATTTCATAAAATTATTTCATAAAAATACTGATAATTGATTACCTCTATGTAAGAATGTATGTACTCATGCACAAAGATTTGTTGTGTCACCTATCCTTAATGACGTGAGTATATTATCAAATTTATTTTTGATCAACGTATTTTGTTCCTATAACCTCAATTTGCAATATAAAAAAACCCATGATTCCCATTTAACATATCACTAAGTTATGGACTATATCTCATATCATTATTGTAACTTAATTCATAGAATTAGTTTCAACAAGTAACTCACTCTCCATAATCATCACAATAGGATATTCTTCTTTATTAAATGAAGATTTATTTCTTAATAAAAAATTTAATCAAAAGTCCATGTTGAATAATTGTGATTTTTATATGATTTATAAATGGATTTGGCATCATCAAATTTAACATTCAAAAGTATCTTCCAAAATATCAGTATATTTATACTTTTTATAACTAAAAACTTTTAAACATCTTCTTCTGGAAATTTACATGTCTCAATGAGGATATTTTAATTTAATATATTTCTAATCTTCATAGTGCCAATACTCTTATGTTTGATATTTTTACCAATTTTTATCTTAGTGAATGACTAGAATGACTCATAACTATTGTATCCTTATCCAAATTTTTAGATATATTCCATAGTAACTTTTATTTATTCATTATGCTGACTTTTAAACATCTAGAATTGTGTTAAATTTTTAATTTGTGCTCATTATGACTTTTAAAAATCACCAAAAATGAATCTTATACATGATGATGCCTTTTCCAAGTCTACTATTATCCACTTAAGTTACTCTTCTACATGGATAATATTCTAGAAGTTATATTTATGTAATGAAATGAAGCTTAGAAATTTTCTGGTTTTAAATAAAATGTATAAATTCTATAAATTTTTCAAATAACATTTCATATTATTCAGCCACTTCGTAAAAAAATATAAGCACTTCTAATGAATTTGGGAAATACAAGAATATTTATAAATCTCTTCAACTCCATTTCCAAACCGATGCAGTATATGATAATGCAATATTAAATAATTCAAATAATATCCATTACCATAATAATTTCATCTTAAACGTAGCCTTCATTAACCCATTATACAATTTTTATTCTCTATATATAACAATATACATAATTATAGATAATCCAGGGGTGGTTTCTCACCCTTCCAACAAGAATTTTCTATTTAATCATAGTTTATTCAAAATGGAATCATGTTATACAATAAAAACATCTTTTTATATTCAAATATTCAAGGATAGAATACTCAAACTTCCCAAAAGTATGTAATAGATAGTGCTTAGAACATTCAATAACACTTGTCATGGTTTAATTTCAATATTACTTCCCTAAAAATCACATTGTAATGTCATTGTTTATTGAAATAGTGTATATTATGATCACAAGAAGAAACATCAAATCTATATACTTTTAAATTTACGCATAATAGCATAAACATCAATTTCCTTTTCCCATCTCCCTGAGATACTTCTTCTTCACATTCATTAGGATCTTCATCATCACCAAACTACACAATATATTCAATCTTCTTCCAATTGTTAAATTGACAAAAAAATATAACAATTATATTCAACATATATTTGGGTTCATCAGTGGGGACACTTTGACCCAACTTTGCCTTCTCACCAACACCTGAAACAGTTGAACAAACACATAATCAACCTTAAATTAAGAAAAATTCCTAAGAAACTTGATCCAAAACTAAAATTTAAAACTCTCATACTCATGATTTATAAAAATTTTAAAAAAATACCAAAATAAAATATTATAGTGATGTGTGTAGTTATAGGGTTGTTGCACATGGGTGATAGTGGGTTAGATTGCATGAATGCACACATTTAGGGTAGTGTAAGTAAGTGAATGGTCATGTAGGAATGATATTGGTCATGTATACTATATAGGATGAATCAATATATATGTGTGTGCATGTGTTCATGTGCATGTGTGTCTATATGGAAATAGTTATTGAGGAAAAAAATTCCAATAGGTATTTACAAAATCTTGAATTCACTAAGAGGGTGATTGAATCAATTAGTCCAATTATTTATGTTACACTATAGAACAACTTTCATCACTAGTTAAGGTGATCTACTTATATGTTTTTATCACTTTCCTACCAATCTAAAAATAAACACAATGTACATGGTGTATTTACATGTGTTTCCACTAAAAATGAATAGTCATATACTCGTTACGAATGAAAAAAACCTAATATAACACAGTTTATTGATAATCAGAGATTGAAACAAGTATATATTATCCTTGAACTCATGTAATATTAAAAATTCACCTTGAATGATGTATCATTATCTCAAATAATCAACATATTCATATTAAAAGATAAAATAATAATAATATTCAAACTCTAATAAGAGCCCCACTTTTCTTTATATGAGTCCAAAATATTCTTATATTTTTCACACAATAATCATGTTATAAATCAATGAGTAAACACAATCATTGAAAACCCAATACAATATTATCTTCTTCACCAAGTGATCATTATGAAAGACAAATCACTAAACTATAATCAATAAGATGAAACTCATAACTTCACTAATTATACTTCTTCCTTCTCTAATACACTATCCAGAAATCATGTAACACACACTTTCTATTTATACACATCACACTATTTCACAGCATCTATAAATCCACATTGATTGGTAATTTAAATTTTAAATTCAAATTCAAAAGAAAAATTCCATTCTTAACTTCAACCACTTTATTTAAAGTTCTTAGATAAATTAGGTTCATTTATTCTACCTTAATATACTTTCAAGATAAAAATAATAAATTTTGAGTAAGGTGTGAGTGATTCATTGATCCACAATAAAACTTTCACTCGAAAAATATAAATCCCTTCTCACTATGTTATGGTCTATATCATAATGAAATAGACATATGTAACTTCTCAAAAGAAAATTTGAAACTAATCTTCAAAATTTTCATATTTATCTCACCATGGTGTAGATCATTCCAATTTTCATCAAAAAGTACCAAATATTCATACTATGGCATAGTTTCACTCAATATTGTCGATAGGAATTTAGAGTACACACCCTAACATGTTACATTGATACCATGAAATAGACAATCCCATTTGACTTACCAAATAAAGAAAATTACCAAATAAGCTTTTTACACCATTATAGAAAAAAATATAAATTTTTTTATATTATAACCATGAAAAAATCTAATTCACCATGAAATAGTTGATTTGGTTTATTCGTTTAGTAAAGAAACATGATTGAAACAATGTTTTCACTACATGTTTCCAACATCTCAACATTAAAGATTTCATTAAGGTATCAAGACCAACTAGTCATTTCACCCAACAATTCACCATTCAAGAGACATTTTTACATAGACCATATAATAACCCTAAATCCAAAACCTTGAATCTAGTGGCTTTTTTATTATAGTGGTTTATAGATGAAAAAATAGTGGATCCAACATTTTAATATCCCTAAAAAAATAGTTATATAATTTATTCTTAAATTACATTAAAACTAAAAATAAAACATATAAAAATATGAAAACATTATTATTCTACTTTAAATCCATTTTTTATACATAGTACTCTGCTTTTTTTCCTAGGATAAATGAAAAAAATATAAAGTGTTATCTAAAATTCCCTATAAGGGGGTTTCATATAGTGGTGGAAATTATAAAAATAGGTAATATGACATAAATAAATAAGTTGAGTCATGATATATAAAATGAAACTGAGAGAATAATTAAATTCATGGCCAACATAATAATTAATAAATGTGAGGATAATAATAATTGATCACAGTGTGATGGGAACACATAATTTCAGACACATTAAAAATACAATCAAGGAATTTTTCCAAGAAATCTTATATAAAGGGTAAATAAACTCCCATTACCCTATCATAATTGTCACATGTGACCTACCAGTTCACTGAGGGGATATATAATTTTAGGCCCCACCCATAATTGCATGCTTAATGAATTCCATCACATTATAAAATATTACATGTACTAATTTTCAACGAATTAACAACATAAATACATAGCATAATTGTTCAATGATGCATATCTTAGAATATTTTCCCATATGTAAGAAAGAATTATATGGTGAAAATTTATTTCTCTTCAATAAAATAATTAATAAACATATCTAGGTAGTTGGAATACATGTATTTTTAAATACAGGAGACCAAATCAATGATGAATAAATCCTTAAAATGTATTTGTAAATAGTATGTAAGTTAACCAAGGCATATCACTCAGGATTGTAAAACCAAGTGTGCAGTAAGACCCATTTTCATTCACCAGTTCTCGATTGAGTCCAAATCAAAATGGTGTTTTCGAGGTTTTTACCCATAGGTAAATATTTTCAGGATACACATCCACTTTTAGTATCTAGATAGAAATTTATTTTCTTGGAAACCACTTATTATATACATTAACAAAATTTTAGGTTGGTTTTATGGATATAGAATAGTATGAGTATTACAATGACTTAAAAAGGCTACAATAGGAGGGAATAAATGAATTATAATTTTTAAAATATAAAATGGAATATAATATAATTTAATAAAAATAATGGAATTATATGAAATTTTAATTCAAAAATAAAATACAATAAGAGTAATGAACTTGAAAAATAATGGAGGAGGATTAAAGACCCTTACTAAATTTCCGCATAGTAACAACTTATGTAAAGTATATAATGATATGGGAAAATTGATCTCCCATTATAATAATATCATTTTGATACTAAGAGGAAATTTATAAATTATTGAACAAACAACCAATTGAGATTCAAAAGGCTAAATAAAATGAAGGTTTTTTAATTGAAAATAAGAGATAAAGGATGCTTACCTTCTGAGGATGATTCTTAAAACTTGAGAGTTACTCCATAGATCCTTGAAAATAAGTTGGAGTAAATATTTAGAAATTATCTAAGAGATAAATCATTATAAGAGTTTTTTTTGTGGAAAGTGAGGAGGTAAAGGGGGTATTTATACTTGAGGAGAGGTTGTTTCATGTGATTAAATAATGATTATTTTGTATTTAAAGATAACCAATTTTGAGTGGAAATAATTTCGAAAAAATGGTTTATAATTAACGTTTTAAAGGATTTTTAATGTATATAAATACATAAAATATCCATTTAAGGTTTTATTATTTATGTATTTTATACTTTTACTGCTTAACTTTAACCCGCTACATTATTTTTCCAAAATTGTGGTAAATATTTCATTAATACTGTAAATTGTTTTGTGCCTAAAAATGAAAATAACATTATTACCTAATTTTGACCATATAATTATAAATATTAAATCCCTTTTAATTAATTCAATTTATAAAAGTGGTAAAAATCAATTCTAATGTGATACACGTATAACTCATAAAAAAATACTTTTTATAAAAGGTAACATCATAGTTTTCAAAATTCTAGGAATGTCTTTCTATTTGTAACAACTTATTTATTATGTAAATCATTGAATATATTTTTATCAAGTATAATGGATAATAAATTTTAAATCCTAAACATACCCTAATTATATCATAAGAGTTATCATATTTCATAACTTTTTTTCACTTTTTAACCCAAAAAATAAACTTTTTTAGAAAATTCACAAAACATTACGCTAAGATAATTTTGAAATTCTCATTACAAAAATAATTTTTAATTTATAAAAAAGATTATAATATATTAAAATTTAATATTTAGATAGATATCCTTTTTTATTGGAGTTATTCATTTTTTATGACATAATGAAATTCTTTACCATTATTAAAATTACTTATGACTTCACTAATTTATATTATCATCTAAAACTATTTTATAAGATAATTACATGAAAATAATATTTATTTAAAACAAATAAATTCATCATAAAAAATAATTTTAATTACATATTTATATAGTTTTGGAAAATAAATTTATAAAATAATTCCAATAGTAACTTTGTTATGCCAACAACAATAATAATTACCAACCGTATTGTTGATTAATGGTCATAATGACCATCGAACATATTGTCCATGTTCCTTATGAATAATGGTCATATTTACCTATAAATACACCATAATTATCACTTTATCACACACTAATTTTCTTATGAAGGTTCTTATAAATCCTTTGATACTGTTTATTGTTCTCTTATTGCTCCTTTCCATTTTTTTGATATTTATGGAAGGGGATATCTTATTGGATAATTTCAAACAAACGGTGTTTGTTTTGGAGAATTTATTATTCTTTTATGTGTATACACCTTTAATATTATTCATTTTATTACTATATATCAACACTTGATGTGTAAAGTTCTTATGAAATGTAAAATTATTTCTATGGGCTCATAATAAAAAATATATTTGAAAATAAGAGTTCTATAACATAATTTAATTCTTGAGGTTATACATTATACCCCCAATAGAGAAATTTCAACACCATAATTTTACTAATTGAATAACATTTACTAAACCCAAATATTCACTTAAATGTTATCTATTGAATGTACGCATTATGAATACCTAGAAGATGTTAATATAAGGGAGTCATACTAGTTTTACTTAACCTATTTGTATTAACATATCTACCTAAGGCTCTATACCTGAATATTTTTAATCTAAATTCCCAAAATAATCAAACTATACTTTGATACTAACACTGGTATCATTTTCATTGTCATGAGGGATATTACTATGTTGATTTCTGGTGTTGACATAGTTATTCCCTCCATATTGATAAAATATGTTTGAAAAAATATAATTGAAACATTAAGTGAATTACCCACAACCTAATTATAATTTAATTAACTATCTATTTTTTCCAATACTCTAATAAAACAAAAATAGTTAACAGTTAGTGATAAAAAATATCTAAAGAAAATAAAAATATATAAATTTGAAAAATTTTATCTTATGAATATTAATATTTTCAACTAGTCTTCTTTCATGTCAATCTATATCACTCTTGCATCAATATAGTTTCATTTGGTTTTCGATTTCTTGTACTCTTAACCAAATTATTTAAATGACTATCGCAACATTATCACGAACATTCCTAAAAATCATTAAAATATATGATCATAAATTTTATCATATCCTTTATCCATAAAAGTAAATATCATTTAATATATTCCTTAAATTAAAATGTATATGTTTTATCTTAGGTTATCCATGATCATTTTCCTATTATATTCTTAGTACGTTCTTCTAAATATAGTTCCTAAGGATTCTATTAATATGTCCGCTGATAACAACTATAACGACCCTAGATATAGAACCTTAGATATAGAGGCAGTTGTATTACAATGGTCCATAGATCACAATGTAGAGGATCCAACCGTTTAATATCCTTATAAAAAAAGATACATAAATGAGTTTGAAGTTACCTTGAAACAAAAAATAAATCATCTAAAAACATAAAAAAATTATTATTCACCTTGAAATCCATTTTTAATTAAAATTAATACCCTTTGTTCCCTGGGATAAATGAGAAGCAATATAAGGGTGAGATCAGATGCTCAGTAAGGGGGTTGTGTAGAATGGAAGATTTTTTTTGAAAATTTATGGATGAATCCCCTTTATTAATGTGAAAAACAAAAAATAGAGAAAATATAAGATGGCGTCAGAAACAGAATAACTTCCCTCATCAAAAATAGTCTAATTTCAAGTTTTTTTCTAATCTTTATCCCACTCATGTGTCCCTATCCCACAATGCGTTCCAATAAATTCCTTGACCATTCCCATGGCTATGACCCCTGGAATAAATCTCTCTCAAAAATTATTTTTATTGAATGTGGATTTCAATGTTAGTTCCCTCAGAGTCATAATAAACCATTGATTGAATTTCCCCCATTTTAGAAACCCAATCAGTAAGGACACACCCTGAACCATGAATCTTTGAATGATGAATCAATTTTTAAGACATAACTTGTTTCCAATTACCCTATGGTTCTTCCATTTAAAATTCATATTTTTCCTTCTTCATGGTAGTATTTTTTATATATTTAAGATCCTTAATTCCCACAGAAGATTCGCTTCCTTTCTATGAAAGGGTTTTCACCTCACCTACTTGTACATCCTCAATATCATCATTCACTACTAATTTATGAATATTATACACATGAACAACATCATATTTCTCATTATTCAAATAATTTATAACTCTAAAAGAGTTACGAGTAGCCACATGTGACTCTCCAGGGATCACATTGTATATTGGATGAGGAAATTAAGACTGACCAACATGTGTGGAGGATATATTCCCATGATATATTCCATGTTCATCAACAACCTACCTATCACCATCTAGGGCCCCATCTGAAACACCATGACTAGAGGATTTAACTTTGTTCATGGATCGGTATTCATAATCCATAAAAATATCCACTAACAATGCATCTATGAACACATTATATACAAAAACCTCTAGAGATATTCCAACATTATGAGAGACCAATGTCTCCTCAACTATTGATATAAAAAGTGTGACCCAATTTTTGGAATTCACCAGCATAGCATTTGAGGTTAGCGGCACATCAGAAGCTAAGATTTCAAAAATCATAACAGTGTTGTAGTTACCTGCCTTCAAGGACAGAGCAGGTGATTCATAATCTTGTATGGAATACTTATTTAAAAGTGCATTCATGAAATTTCAATTTTTTTCCACTTATATACTTTTAACATGCATAATAAATAGTTTCCATGTTTTTCCCTTATGGGTTCCTTAAAGAATCATTTTTTAATGAAAACTGCTAATTAGAAAGTTCTTATGCGACCACCTCATCTAGATAATTCACTTAAAAAACTATTTATTCTTTGAAAAATTAAAAAAAAAGTCTAGTCTGTACATTTATACTTTATGAAAATCATATTTATACACTATGATTTCTTAGGTGAGACAACCTTTTTTTGTTTAAGTGGTTCCATTTTTCACCTCAGTAAAAGAAGCATTAATTGGTACTACACCATTAAAAACATCCTCAACCGCATCAATCTCCACCATTTGACCATCACGATCTGGCAGTTTATTTTTTATACAATCACTGATATTTATCGGAAAAATTTCCCCATTGTTTCAATACATCTTATATAAAAGGTAAGGAAACTCCCATTACCCTATCATAATTGTCTCGTTAGGCTTACGAGTGCACTAAGGGGCTACATAATTCTGATCCCCAACCTTCATTTAATGTACAATATATTCCATCATAGTATAAATTATTAAATGACCTAGTTTCGAAGGAATTAACAACAAAAATACTTAACATAATTTCTAAATGAGGCATATCATATAAGATTTTACCACATATAAGAATGAATTATATGTTACAAATTTTTTTCTCCCCAATAAAATAATTAATTAAAATATCACAGGAGTTAGAATATATATATTTACAAAGGAATGAGACCAAATAAATAATGAATAAATATTTAAAAATAGATTTTTAAAGAGTATGTAAATTAACAAAATAATATCACTCGATAGTGTCAATCATGTTGCGAGATAAGGCTCGTTGTCAGGAACCAATTCTTGATCGAGTCTAGACCAATACAGTGTTTTTGGGGTTGTTACCCCAAGGTAAATCTATGAAAAAAACACATACATTTATATTATCATGACATGGATGTGTTTTATTAGAAACCACTTACTCTATACATTACCAAAATTTTATGATTGTTTTATGGATAAAGTATAGTACGAGTATTATAACCAATTAAAAAAGGATATAATGAGAGGGAATAAATGAAATCCGATAAATAAAATGTAAAATTAAATATAATACCAAGTAATAATAATAATAGAAGTATATTAACTCGTAATTAAAAAATAAAATACAATATAATTAATGAACTTGAAAAAGAAAAGAGCAGGATTGAGGACCCTTATTAAATTTCGACATAGAAACGATTTAGGTAAAGGTTATAATAATAAGGGATAAATGATATCAAATTATAATAATATCATTTTGATATTAATGAGACATTTATAAATGAATGACACCATGAAAAATTAGATTCAAAAGGATAAACACAAAGAAGGTGCTTGAATAGAAAAGAAGAGAGATAAGTCCCTTACCTTGGGAGGATGCTTCTTAAAACTAGAGAGGGACTCCTTTGAAACTTGGAACCAAATTGGAGAGAATATCGATAAGGGAATTTAGAGATAAATTTGGTTGAAATTATTTTTTTGTGGACATTTAGGAGGGAATGGTGGGTATTTATACTTGGGGAGGAGTGGTTTTAAGTGATACAATAATGAATATTTTTTTATTTAAAGATATCCACTTTTGGGTGGAATTACTTTCAAGGAATTTGGTTGATAATTAATTTTTTAAATTAGGATTAATGTATTAAAAACAGCAACCACCCATTTAATGTGGTGTTTTTTGGTATTTTATACTTTTACTATTTAACTTTAACCAGCTACATTATTATACGTATACTGCGGTGAATATTTTTTTTATCATGGTAAATTTTTTTATGATTAAAAATATAAATGAACATATTAACAAATTTGGAACATATAATTACAAATATTTAATCCATTTTAATTTATTCTGTTTATAAAAATTTCTAAAAATCAATTCTAATGTGATATGCATATAACTCATAAAGGCAGTGTTTTTTAGAAAAGTTGAAATTATTATTTTCAAAATTATTGGGTTGTTTTTCTATGTGAAATAACTTATGTATTATGTAATTAATTAAATTAATTTTGATCATGAATAAGGGTTAATAAATTTTAAATCCTAACAATATCATAAATTTCTATCATAATTGTTATTCAATTTCATAAAAAAATTATTTTTCACTTTTTAACCAAAAACCAAATTCATAAAAAAATCAAAAAATATCACAATAAGATAATTATGATATTTTGAGTAAAAAAATTAATTTTAATTTATAAAAATAATTATATAAACATAAAAATTAGAAATAATAAATAAAAATCCTTATTTATATAAATTTAAAAAAATTAATTACATAACAAACTTTTTTATCATTATAAAACTTTCTCAGGACTTCACTAGTTTATATTATCATATAAGTGTGTTTTATAAGATAATTTAATGAAAATAAAATGAATTTAAAATAGATATATTTATCATAAGTCATTCTTTTAATTATATATTTATATAGTTTCCAAAAAATCATTTATAAAATAATCCCAACAATCACTTTATTGCAATAGCAATAATAATAATAACCAACCATCTTGTTTATTAATGGTCATAATTCGCATAGACCACATTTCTCGACGTTAATCATTCCTAAAGGACATATTTCCCTATAAATACACCATGGTTCTTTCTTTATGACACAATAATTTTCTTTTGAAGGTTCTTACAAATCTATTGATAATGTATAGTTTTTCCTTACAATTATTTTCCTTTTTTTGATCTTCATAGAAGGGGTGATCTTCTTAGCGAATTCTAAATCAATGGAGTTTGTTTTTGTGAATATATTATTACCCCAAGTGTATATACCTTTATTGTTCCTTGTTTTATTATTATATATCAACACTTGATGTGTAATGTTCTTATGAATCGTAAAAGTATTTATATGTGATCATAAGAAAACATTTATTAAAAAATTCAATTTTTATGAGATAAATGATTTTTTGGAGTGTTAGTGACCAAAACCAAAAACCCAAGACATAGTGGGCCTTCTCAAGGTGTATTGTTATTATTTTTATACATTAAAACATTATAAAATGCAATCTTATGTCAAAGAAACTTGTTTTCCTATGTGAAATACACTATGGAGTGTCTTTAACTTAACCACAATATAACCAGTTCCTCTTACTAAGCATAAAAAACATAAAATGATTATATTCAAATGTACACAAGTCATTTTTTAATATAACTAAAACTGTGGTATATTATGGTGATTAGAATGGCATAGTGAAGGAAATATCACTTTAATCTTGTAATACCTCTAAATTCCATGATTTTTTAATAAAATTAAATTGGGTTATTTTGAGACTAGGTGCTGAGACAACGTGCTATTTTGAGGCACGAAGTGCCCAGAATGATCTGTTGAAAAATGTTAAGCTTTAAATAGCTTGTGTGAGAGGTTTTCCTAAAAAATATGAATAAAGATTAAATGGGTTCCTAGATCAAAAATCTATGGGCACCATTGCGTTCAGGATGGCGGTTTTACCCTTGATATAACTTAAGTTTAGTCAAGGTGAGCATCTAGTGAGAAAACCCTAAAATGGAATAACCATAAATAAAATAATTAAATAAAATAATTTTATTTTTTGAATCCATATAACTCATGAATGGTTACTCATATTGAAAATCATAGACCATAGTTGAGCTATTGAGGTCATGATTTCCTTTGGTAGATCCTAACATTGGACGTTGCAAGTCAATAGTGGAATGTAGTTTTTGATCATAAGAAAAATAATTTAATAAAGTTAATTTATTTTAAAACCCTTATTACTCCTAAATAGTTATTCATATTTGAAATCTGAGAGTACTGTTGATCTTGTGAGGGCGTGTTTCCCTTTGGCGGATCTTAACCTCGACTGGCGCGAGTCAAGGGTGAAGGATAGATTTCAAACTTTTTTTAGTTCATTTAAATAAACATGAAAGCTGGGTTTTCGAACATTTAAACCAGTTCTCAAATAAAAAATCATAGGGCACCATTGAACTTAGAATGTTGGGACCCTCTTATAAAGTACCAAACTTCGACTGGCGATGGTCGATTGGAAAAGATAATTTTTGGATATATCAGAAGAGAAATAAAATACATTAAAGTGTTATTTTATTTTATTTTCCTCACCATTGAGAATGTCGAGGAGCCCTACAGTGTAGCGATGAGGCAGTAACAAACCACATTAATGATTCTATTTAACTGATGCGTAATAGAGACATTGTTTCATAAATGAAACAATGTAAAGAAGTTATGATGCATCGTAACAAAAACGATGCGACGTGTTTCCCTTTCAATTAGATAATGGGTTGGTGAAAATAGTTTTAGGCCTAATAATTTCTTGGATGAATCTATGGTGAAGTATTTTCTCTCCAAAGAAGAACGTCAGTGGATTGGAATGTGGGGATGGAACCTTGGAGGAAGGATCCTAGACCGAAGGCTGATGAACACCATCGGCTTCGAACGGATCGACACCAACGACGAACCTTCTCTACGTAGGGTGATTATTTCAAGTGAATATATTATTTCCCCCTCCTTTATTTTAAATTACATACACACATTAAATCACAAACATGTTAACCCATGGATCATTCATTCATACGAGGTGGTTAGTGATGCGGGATAAAGGAGATATCTTGTCTTTTTTGATTATTCAACCTTTTCTTCGTGACCCACTAACAAGAATGCATATAGGTCTAAACGAACAAAGACCTAGATCATTCGTTTGTTGTTCTTTGTGACCCATCTCTCTTTCTCCCAATCCATTCTTCATGGCGCAATAGCGATGATGCATCAGCTGAAGAAGCACCATGTGAAAGGACCATGGCCAGGCATGCCACTGCATCAGCAACATGAGGACACGATGAAAAACTGTGATGGAAGCACCATGCCACGGAACCATGGCCACAACGACATGTGGGAGACGACGTGCTGTCAGTGTGCCGCAGTTATAGCAAGGGTCACCAGCACCCAAGTTGCTGGCTTGTGGCAGCAGGGTTGTGGAACCCTGGCCGCGGTGGAGGAGGAACCCACGAAAACTAGGCTGTGGGAGGCAGTACGAAGCAATAGAAAATTTGTGGAGGTAGACCCGTGGCAGCGCCATGGACCGACCACATGGAACACGGACCGAACAAGTTCTTATATGTGGAGAACCCCATGACAACCGACCGCACGGAGCGGTTCAACAAGACTTATGCCATGTTGACAGGGTGAAGGGCGGTGTGTTCACTAATTGTATCCACCCAGCTAGAAAAAGCCGACCGCTCATATAGATGAGCTGGGGCACGAGCAGAGCCATGTGGCATCCCAGGCTAGATGGAAACCATCATGCAATGTGGTCCAGGTCGGGGAGCGCGAACCGGGCCATGGGGTGGTCCAGGTTAGATGAAGTTGTCTCACTTCGGCAGGCTTTCCCAGCAAATTAACACTGGGATATCGAGTATCTGGGGATGGGAACAAACTGGCCAGCAGGTTGCACGCTAGGTCAGATGGGACCGGGTTGCCAGGCGACCTAGTGGGGCTAGAAACTTGGCCGAACTGGTCCAGGTCCAGCAAGGCCCAATGGGCCCGACCTGTTGTCCAGGCCACACCGGGGAAGCCCAGAACCAAATTGGGTCGACTCAGTCAAACCGGGCTGGGTCTAGAAGAACCAACAGGCCGGGTCGGTCAGGTTGTTCAGACCGAGCCCGAACGCAACCGACCCCTGTTTACTAAAATGCCAATATCTCTCAAATCGGGTGCCCGATTGATGATTTGTTTGTGGAATTGGAACCCTCACGGTGAAGAACTTATTTTGTAATTCTCTAAGGAGACATTAATGGATGTTTAACTATGAATATTTTCATTAGGAGTAGATTATCCTGGAATCAAGCGCACTTCATGCGGGAATCCTACGGCTGGCTGAGACTTGAAGACTAGAGACCCTATGTGGATAAATCCATAGTGACCCTGTGTGGATTAGATCCTTGCAACACTATGTGGATTAGCTCCGAGCAACCCCTATATAGATCATCTCTTAGTGACCCTCTAAGGATCATATCCTAGCGACCCTGTGTGGATCAGCTCGTATCGACCCTGTGTGGATCTGCTCTTAGAGACCCTGTGTGGATCAGCTCCTAGAGACCCTTTGCAGATCATCTCCTAGTGGCTTTGTGTGACACAAAAGACCCATGATACTCATGTAGGATGAGTAACTCAACATTCCAAGGTGTTCAGTGTTACAAATGATATTCTTGCTTTCCGTACTTTAGATTATACCTGTGTGATATGTCTTGCTTCATGATCATGCTTCATTGTTTACTTTGTGGATTGTTTTGTGGTACTTCCTTGGTGGTTTGGGGTCCCTATTGAGTATTGTGTTACTCAACCCTATATGGGATTCTCCTGAATGTGTCGTGTCCTATAAAGGTGATCGACGCTTCGACAGAGACCTTGGTGGTTCGGGACTAAGAGGTGCTTAGTGAGATTGGATAGACGGATGCTTCGACGGAGACCTTAGTGGTCTAGGACTAGATGTTACTCAGTGAGATGTGATGGAAAAATGCTACGATGGAGACATTGGTGGTTCGGAACCAAGTAGTTCTCAGTGAGGTGAGATGGAAGGCCATACTTCTATAGCTAAAAGTAGCTACACTACACCTAACCCTTCAGGTGGGCTCTCGAGTAGACAATTCATGGCAGTTGCACTTTCCTTTTTTTGTTTTGGGATTTTATTATGGCCCCTTTATACTTTCAGTTTATACTGTACTCTTTGTAGTTGTCTCATGGACAATTGTGTTTTACTTTGTGTTTAATTTATGCATTTTGAGCTATGTGTGTGTGTATAGGTTTATAGGAAAATGCATTCTCTTTTTGGGATATCCCTTTTTTTTCTAGTTGCCAGCCCCTGGACTATTGAAGGCAGGCTTGGGGTAGTCATGACAGAGACCCTGGGGGACAGGTCATGAAAATGTGGTATCAATGGAAGTCATTTCTACCATAATAACTAAGATTCTATAAATTTTAATGGGATAGTAGTGTTAAGTGTTTCGAGATCATCATTTAGGCCAAGGAGTCCAGTGTTTGTGTGACAACTGACATATCCAAACACGCGCACCCTAAATTCTATTTTCTGACCCGGTATATGAGAAAAATGGTTTCATGCATCTAGTTATGTTTTCTCATAATCTATCAGAGTCAAATTCATCTCCATAGGTATAATCTATTAATCGTGATTCATCTTGATCTATTTCTAGATGCCTCTACACAGACAACTGCATAGGATTTCTGTGTGTGACGACAAAATTGGTCCATAAAGTGATGAGGCTTCAGTATAAGGATCATTGCCTAAGATTCCACCTTCAGGTAGTGTCCCACCATTACCACCACCCATTGTTAAGAAATTACTGCTGAAGCTACTGGTAGATGATGCTAGTAGGCTCATTTCCTTACACAAGTTTCAGCGACAGAGACCCCTTAGGTTCTAAGGCGAGCCCAACTCACAGGATTCTATGGATAGGCTTGAGGTGGTGACCAAGTTTTCCATGTTGTCAGGACACCATTAGATCAAACGGTGATCCTGGCAGTGATCCTTCTACGTGGCTCATAAGGGAAATGGTGGGGTTTAGATTACCTGATCATACGATGAGGTGACTCTTCTGTGGTCATATCTTGATAACCTTCCTTTAAGAAGGGGTTCTCACTATGAAATATAAGGGCTATGTTCACCCAAGATCTTCAACAGCTTTAGAAGGAAGAAATGACAGTAGCTGAGTATTTATCAAGGCATACCAACTTTTCCAGGTACTTGATTAATTCGATACGACCAGTGATTCAGGGATCAGACCTCCAAGAGAGGTGTGTTTAAGAATATCTGATCCTGCACTATTCCTCCATACATTCCTATATATTCTAGGGTTCTAGAGAGAACATTTTTGGCTAGGTGTCCTTTGGTTGAGCAAATACATCTAGTGGATGTCAGTAGTAGGAAAGCAGGAAGCCGACATCATTCTTAGAGACATGGACGTGTGAGAAATTCCGAGAAGAGGTACCAATACATGGGATCTATAGCCCATGGATAATAGTGTGAGTCCAGTCATCCTAGGAATATGTAATGATTTTTAAAATATAGAAGGGTAAATCTTGATAGATATTTTCCAACCTATTGTGCTAATAGAGAAACAATGGATGGGCCATCTGGAAAGAGGAAGCAATAGGAATAGATGAATCTATAGGGCGACAGACGTGGAAGAGGAGTTGGGAGAGAAGTAGGAGGTGGAATACATTTTTACATGTTACAACCACCACCCCTATGTGGTCCCCATTAGGATCAGGGAGCCAGAGGACAGGGGAAGGGGGTAGCTGCATGCAACCAAGGAATAAGACCCAAGGGATTTGGGAATGATTTGTGGTTCGGACTATGTCTACTCTTAGTTAACATATAAATATTCATAGGTTCTACTAATTCCTTTTTTCCACAAATCTTGATCAAGACCTAGTGTTTCCAGTTAAACTATTGACTCGACCCTTACATATAGAGATACCTATGGGAGGAGACTAAATAATAAATCTTATGTTGATGTTGTGATATAACTCTTGAGCTGAGAGTTTCAGTTGTAACCTCTTGGTGGAAGCATCGTGGGCTTATGACATTAGTTTGGGTACAGACTAGCCATCCAAATCTTATGCTCAAATTTAATTTTTTATGAAAAAAGATTTGGTATATCCGTAGCGATAGAATTTGGTTTTCCTTTATCACCAAAAAAGGAATCCCATGCAGCATGGGATAAACTCATGCATAGGAGGGTGAAGCTGATCACTCTTGAGTCAGCCTGACTTACCCTCATGGTAGTGGCTGTTTTTTGTTTTCAGTTCCCATAAGTAGTGGTGGATTATTGGGGATTCCCTTCAGAAGATGTTTCCAGGATTACATCCTCATAGGGAGATCGTCTTCTGCATCATTCTACACCCCTAAATAGAACCGATATTAGCATCAGTATATTGGATTGATTTCTTAGAGCTTCAAAAGATGAGGGTGTAGGCGGGAGACCTACAGAGGAAGGGCTTAGTAAGACCCAGTTTTTGAGGTTATGTGTGGATTTATGACATATTAACCAAGTTGTCATGGATAAAGAGTACCCACTACTAAGGGGTTGATGAACACATCGACCAGTTGAAAGGTTTATCCTTTCATGTGGATGGAAAGGTGCCCATAGGATTTTCAGCAGTTGAGATAGAGATGATGGATGGAGTTATTTTAGGACTATAAATTCAATATGGTCTATACTCATGGTAAGGGGAACGTGGTGGCAAATTCTCTTAGTAGGAGATTGAGTTCCCAATTACTGAATGAAGCCTCAGAGCAGTTAGCCTCGCTTCAGATATCCTTTGTGGATATAGTTGAGGAATCTTATCTACAATCAATGGTAGTTTTCACTCAACTCTTATAGTGAGTCACAAAGGTGAAACTCGAAGATTCTAGCTATGAGACTACATGTTCCCAGATGTCCACAAGGCATGCCCATGTTGGATATTCTAAAGGTGGGGTGTAAGTTATCCTTTTTCAGAGGACACACCGTATTACTAATGACATTGTGGGAGGAGTTGTTGAAGGAGTTCCATACATCCCCCTTGGGGATACATCTGGGTATAGTGAAGATGTAATAGAACCTCCGATGTCAGTACTGGTAGTTGGGGATGAAGAAAGCAGTGGCAGAGTTTGTCTCAAGATACCTCAATTGTCAGCAAATGAAAGCTGAGCATTAGGTTCGAACATGTTTGACACAACCCCTTGAGGTACCGGAGTGGAAGTGGGATGGAATATAGATAGAATTTGTGACGGGATTACCACGTATGTCTAGGGGGAATCATACCATCTGGGTGATTATAGACCAACTCACCATGTCGACCCACTTCCTTCACATTTTAGAACAGGGATCAGTAGAGATCTTGGGACACCTCTATATGAAGGAGATAATTTCAACTCAAAGGAGTCCCATCTATGGTAGTCTCAGATTGCGATGCACGCTTTATATCCCAATTTTTTAAGGGATTGTAGAAGGCTTTTGGGATTCAACTGCGCGTGAGCATAGCCTTTCACCCATAGAGTGATGGTGTGACAGAGCAGACCGTACATACCTTGGAAGAAATTCTTTGTGCTTGCATCCTTGATTTTGATCATATTTTCGATGACCACCTACCACTAGTGGAGTTTGCGCACAACAATTTCTACCACTCCACCACTATTATGGAACCATTTTAGACACTGTACAGATGACCATTCTTGTCATCGTTATGCTGGATAGAAAAAGGAAAGTTAACCCTCATGGTTATAGAGATGGTGAATGCTACCACTAAGAAGTTACATGTTATTCGAGAGCAGATGAAGACTGAACATAGTTGACTAAAATCCTATGTTGGTAGGAAATAGATACCCTTGGAGTTTGAAGAGGGGAACCACATATTACTATAGGTCTCTCCATGATGAGGGATACATAGATTGACGATGGGGATACTTTCACGGAGTACCCAGTAGAGATTGATGATCGACAAGAGAGGATCCTTCATGAACTATCGATTCCACTTGTGCATGTTCATTGGAAGCACATGAATCTCCAGGAGAGCACGTGGGAGTGGGAGGCTCAGATTCGGGCTCAGTACCCACATTTTTTTATTATCCTTTATTTTGGCTTATGAGGACATAAATACCTAAAGGCGGAGTAATGTAATATCCTAGATTTCCATTTTTTTAAAAAAGGGATTTGTCCAAGACCAGTCGCTAAGACAACATGCAATTACGAGGCCCGAGTTCTTAGAATGATCCATCGAAAAATATTAAGCTTTAAAAAGAGATCTTGAGAGGTTTTCCTGAAAAATTATAATAACTCTTAAATGGGTGCCTAGATTAGTAATATGAGGGAACCATAGAATTAAAGATGGCAGGATTACCATAGACATGACTTAATTTTAGTCGGTGTAGGCCTCCAGCAACAAAACCTGAAAAAGACATACCCATAAATAAAATAATTAAATAAAAATATATTTTTTTTCAAATCCTTATAACCCACTAATGGTGACTTGGATTGAATATCTGATACCACCATTGAGATTTTTCATGAATTCTTTCTTCAGGAAGATCCAAACATTGGTTAGCATAGGTCTAAAGTGGGAAATAGTTTTTGAATGTAAGTAAAATAATTGAATAAAGTTATTTTATTTTAAAATCCTTATAAATACTAAATGGTAACTTGGATTGGAAATTTGAGAGTACAGTTGGGATCATGAGCACATGTTTCCCCTAGGTGGAGCTTAACCTCGACCGTGTCAGGTCAAGGGTGAAGGATAGTTTTTGAATGTTTTTTTGATCATTTAAATAAACATGGAAGTGAGTTTTTCTAACATTTAAACCAGTTCTCAGATCAATAATATAATGGCACCGTTGAACTCAAAATGTTGGGATTCTCTTATAAAGGTCCTAACTTTGACCAGAAATGGTCGATTGAAAAAGATAATTTTTCGGACCTTTCAGAAGAGGAATAAAATAAATTAAAATGTTATTTTCTTTTCTTTTCTTCACCATTGAACAGGCCATGAAGCTCTGCGGAGCAAAGACAACGTGATGACAAAACCCATTAATGAGTTTCTTTAACTGAATTATAATAGAGACGTTGTTTCATAAATGAAACTCTGTAATGACACGACGATGCAGCGTAATAGAAACTATATGACACGTTTCTCTTTTAATTAGATAATAGGTTGGAGAAAATAGTTGGAGGCCTGAGAATTTCTCTGATTTATCTACGGTGAAGGATTTTCTCTCCAATAAAAAAAGTTTGCGGATCAGAAAGAGGCAACGACACTTTGGAGGAAGGATCCTAGACCGGAGGTCGACAAACGCCACTGGCTTTGAACGAATCAATACCAATGATGAACCTTCTCTAGGTAGGGGTTTATTATAAGTTAATATATTTTTTCCCCGTATTTATTTTAAATGATGTAAATGAGTTAACTCACAAAAAAGATAACCCATGGATTAGTCATTCATGCGAGGTGGTCCATGATGCCGGATAAAAGGTAAATCTTGTATTATTGATTATTCAACTTTTTATTCATGGTCCACTAACAAGAATGCATACGGGTCAACAAAAAAAAAGACATGTATTGTTCATTGGGTGTTCATTATGACCCCTATCTATCTCTATCTCTCTCAATACATTCTTCACGGTGAAATGACGACGATGCATCAGCCGAAGAAGTGCAAGGAGAATGGAATGTGGCCAGGTGGATCGCGAAACCTTCAATATGAGGACGCGAAAACCAAATGTGGGGGAATCACCTACCTGAGTCACCCATGTCGTTGCGACATGAGGGAGATGGCACGCATGCAACACACTATGGAAGTGACAAGGGCCGTCGACACCCTCGTCGATAGCTGGCAGCAGTAGGGTCACGGGCGACGACAATGGTTTACGGCACGAAACCTTGAAAGATGGGGGTAGGAAGACCCACAACAACACTACAAACTAGCCTTATTAAACACGGCCAAGACGTGTTCATCCGACGAGTGAACCCCCACAGAAATCAGCCGTGTGGAATACGGGCCAACCGTATTCTTCTGACAGGTGAACCCCTGTGGCAACCAGCCATGGGGAGCAGGTCAACGCATCTTATTCCGCATTGACTGGGAGAAGGGAGGCATGGTCACGACCACATACACATAGTTGGAGGAAGTCGGCCACTCAGGCGGTCGAGTTTGGGCATGAGTCGGGTTGTGGGGATGGCCGGGCTGGATGGAAACCGGCCCACAATGAAAGTTGGGTTGGGGAGTGCAAACAGGGCCGTAGGGCGGCCCGGGCGGGATGAAGTCAGCCTGATTCTATTGGACGAGATTTAAAATTAACATATTTCTATCGAGTGGCCCAATATTGGAACAAAATGACCTGCTAGTTGAGCGCCAGGCCGGATGGGATCAGGTCGCCCGACAACCCAGTTGGCCGGACCGCTGTCCGCACTGGGCCGAGTCTAGCAAGGCCCAATGGGCCAGGCCCATTGGCTTGAATGGACCAGGTCAACCCAGACCTAAAATGGTTCTGATCATGCAAAACCCACAAGATGGGTTGGTCGGGTCGGTTTGATCGGGTCGGACTAGACACAGACGCAACCGACCCCTGTTTACTAAAGTACCATTATATCTCAAACTGGGCACCCAATTGATGATAAGTGTTCAAAATTGGAACCCTCATGATGAGGCACTTATTTTGGAATTATCTAAGGATAAATTATTATAAGTTGAAATATGACAATTAGCTTGAGGATTATATTCTCTCAGAATCATGCACGCTTCATGCGGGAATCATACATCTGGCTGAGACCCAAAGACTAGCGACCATGTGTGGATCAAATCCTAGGGACCCTGTGTGGATCATCTCCTAGACTCCCTCTATTTATGAGATCCTAGTGACCCTATGTGGATCAGCTCTGAGCGACCCTATGTGTATCAGATTCCAATGACCCTGTGTGGATCAGCTCCTAGGGACCCTATATAGATTAGCTCCTAACGACCATGTGGAGATCAGCTTGTAGCAACCATATGTGGATTATCTCCTAGAGACCTTGTGCAGATCATATCCTAGTGGATTTGTGTGACCCAGAAGACCCACTATACTCATCTGGGATGAGTACCACAACAGTCTAAGTTGTTCAGTGTTATGACTGATAGTCTTTCTTTTCATACTTTAAATTGTACTTGTGTGAGATGTATTGCTTTGTGATCATGCTTTGTGGTTTTCATTTTGGATTTATTTATGGTCATTCCTTTGTGGTTTGGGTTCCCTACTTTGTACTATGTTACTCACCCCTTCATAGGATTTTCCTACACATTTTGTGTCCTGTGTAGGTGATCAACGCTTCGATAGAGACCTTGATGGTCCGGGACTTGGTGGTGCTCGGGGATACAAGATAGAAACACGCTTCGACAGAGACTTCTGTGGTCTAAGACTAGGTGGGGCTCAATGAGACGAGACAGATGGATACTTCAATAGAGACCTGTGTGGTTCGGGACCAGGTAGTGCTGAGTGAGACGAGACAGACCGACTTACTTTTACGACTACAGGCTGCTACCCTACACCTACACCTTTAAGTGGGGTCTCGAGCTAACAGGTCATGGTAGTTGTACTTTCCTTTTTGGTTTTGGGATTTTATTCTGGACCCTTTATACTTTTAGTTTGTACTATACTCTCTGTAGTTGTCTCAGGGACATCTTTGGTTTACTTTGTGCTTACTTTCTATAGTTTGAGCTATGTACATTTGTAATGGTTTAAAGTACAATGCCTTACCTTTTTGGGATATTCCTTTTCGGTTCTAGTATCCTTCCCCTAGCCTATGGAAGGTGGGATTGGGGTAGTCACGACACAGACCCTAGGGTAAATGTCATGAAAAATCACTTCCAAATACGAAATTTCACTTCCTCGTCCCTTTCTGTCTCTTCAACTATCTGAATGAACTTCACCTAAACTGAAATACTAAGATAAAATAGTGATTAAATATAATTCATATATTTACTAATGATTTAACAGAAAAATACAATAGAAATACATTTTCAATGTTTTCTTCATTATCTCTATCAATAATGTCACATCTAGAGCCTAACCATTATCCTGGAAAGAACCAGGGTGCCACTAACCTTTGGTGACATCCCCAGGAAACCAAAGGATAGAAATAAATGACAAGTGCTTACATAAATATTGTGGGATAATTTTCCCTTTATTAATAAAAAAACATATAAATACAACAAACAAACTAAACCAACTATATGATACATGAGGTATAGATAATATAACTCAAATAAAAACCAAGTAAAACAAAAACATCAGTGTAGTAGACAAAAGGTAATACAAGGTCACCCAAGAAAGACACACGACATCCTAGAAAATAAACACCAAAGTGGAATCACACCATCCAAACCATAAGATAACTCCAAGCACCAAACACCATCTCGAGAAAGTAGAATCATGATGATTCACTATAGAAATAAGATCAATTTTCATCACCTATGTCATGAAGAATAATGTCTATATATATGTAATAACCCCAGTTTTAGTAACCCAAGGTAGGTGTTTTCATTATTAAATTGGTATAGGATACACAATATCTCACCATATATGATAAATCTGATTAATATTCTTATAGAACTAGATACATACAAATATACTATATTGCATTGGAAATATAAATATATAACATGAGAAACATTCTTGCATACTTGATATTTTTTTATAGAATTCTTATTATTATCCTAGGGCATGGGGAAAAAGGGTGATATAAAATTATAGGTTAGGGTTATGTACATATAATGAATAAATATGGAATGATAAATATGGAAAGTTAAATAACAAAAAACACATTCCATTTAATCTATAAGTTCAGCATGAAATGAATCCATAGATAAAATCAATGCAATAATCTTGTGGATAAAAATAAATAAGTTATAAATGAAGAAAATGATTAATGTTGGGTGCCATGATCTCATAAATAATTATTTCATTATCATCAAGTCCATGTTCCAAGACTTTTAAATAAATGGGTAAGTATACACCAAAAACCCATTTAATAAGTTTGGCTAACTAGCTTAACTCATGAGACTAGTCGATGCATCAAAGGAATATTTATAACCAATCACCACTTAACACCGCATGTCCAATGCAATCCTAATACATTGAATGATCAATTTAATTAATAAAATATATTATTTATCAATAAATATCCATATTGAGTAAATAATGTATAATATTAATATTTCTATAGTCATTCAAGTAAATTTTATAGTAAAAAAACATATGTATAAATGGTATATGGTTTAAGAAATAAGTATATACAAAATAAAAATAATGTAGATATTTAAGAGTAATCTAAAGTAAAATGAAAAATAATCATAATAGAGTGAATGTTTCAAGAGAAATCTAATGATTATAAAACTAATAAGAGATAAAATATGCCCATCAATTCATCATAAACATACGTTTTTTAATAAAATATTATCTTTTGTAGGAATAAAGAAAATGGAATCGAAAAATTTAGTTAATATTTCATTGATGTTTTATCTTTTATACTAAATATAGAACTTCTAAAAGAATCTAAATAGTATAAAATGGTTATGTTGGTGGGAAAATCCGTCAATATCGTATATGTTAGAATGAAACATTACTTTTGAAATTTTATAAAAGAATGTAAAAAATGAACCATTTGGAAGACATTAGAAATATTTATATTAAATATTAGAAAACTTCAAAGATAAAATAAAATTTATTTAATTAATCATTTGGTAAAATAAAAATAACATTTTTGTTGAAAAATATGGATATGGAAGAAAAATGTACATGATCAAAAAGACAAAGAAGAATGAATTTTATTTTAAAAATTAATTTTCATGATTCAAGTGGAAAGAATAATATACTTTAAAAGAAAACATGTAAAATACATAAATATATAAAGGGTAATAAGATATATTAATTCCATGAATAATTGATTATAATATTCCTTCAACAAAAAATGTACGCCATCCCAAACAATGAGATTATAAAATAAATTCTTACCTTTTTAATATCTTTGAAACTGTGACCCCTTGAAAGAGTATACATGAAATAAAACATTAATCATAATAAATGAATAGATATTTATTTTAAATACATCAAAAGGGAAATATATACACCATATACAAATTATATTGGTTTATAATGCCAAATATTTCCCAATGGAGTGGAAATAGAGATAGAATCTCTTACCTCAAGTTTGACTTGCTGCTTAATTGATTTTAACCTCATGTATAATAAATTTTGATTAATTATAATTGAATAAAAGAACTAAATAACTATCTATAATATAATATATGATCTATTTATAACTTTTAATCACCTATTTTTTAATAATAAGTTGTTATTATTATTGTTTTGGGTGTTAACTGCTTCGTTTTTCAATAGATTATTGGTTCATTAGTTCTAATCCTTTTACATTGATTATGGTACCATAATATAAATAATATTAATCATGAAATAAATATTATATATATTCATTATATATCTATTTATATTAATCCATAAAAGTGATATATAAAAAATGAAATACACTGTTTCGGGAGACAGTAGGCCATACATATGTATTAACGATGTTTTAACTTTTTGACAGATGGAATGAAAAAAGGTAAATAATTATTCAACAAATAATTATTATACGATATTATATATATATATATATTAAATCTATCCTTATTACCATCCATGTAAATGTGAAATGAAAAATGGTTCACATCACTTCGTATAGGTGGTAGTCTACACATATAAATGAGAGACTTCATCATTTTCTAATGGATTTGAAGATAAGAAGGTATATATGAAATTATAATTATAGAAGAATAATTATTTATTAAATATCATATATATATTCATTAGTTAAATATTTATAACCATCTATATAAATTAGTGATAAAAAAACAAATTACATTGCTATGTGTAGACGACAGGTCATACGTAAGCACAAACGATGTTTTTACTTTCTATAGGACTGAAAGGAGATGTAAAATGGTTTTTAAATAATAATAACATATAATTATATTTATTATATCATACTTATTATTTTAAGATGTATATAATTGATTTAGATGAGGTATAATAAAATGCAAATTTGAAGGATTTTGTAAAGATGATTTCCTCTTCTTTAATAGACTTCATTGAGATCCCATCTTAAAGACCATTGTAATGGTATTTTTAGATGACCAACACATATAATTTATTTTTAGAGAAGTTTACAAGATATTTTTTTTCGGTTTTTGTTGATCTAGGTAGTTAAAAAATATGTAATGAAAAGAGAGAAGGGGTGTCGTTTTATATGTGAGGTGAGAGGCACTCCATGAATTACTTAAATTATTAAATTTATATAAATTAATTTTCAAGAAAAAATGATTAAAAATTGATATAATTTGATTATAATATGATTATAAGTTAAAATACCCCAAAAAAATAAATTTTTTATTAGTTTTGATTATTTTTTCAACCTTATCTCTTAGTTTTAACTCCCAAATAACCCTTTTGATGATTTCTACAATAATAATGTTTTTTATAAAATAGGGGTCAATAAAGTTACTATAAAAGGAAAACGTCCATATAAATGGACCATGGTTTATATATTAATACATATAAAAATTACTTGGATTAATGTAGTATTTTTTTTTAATTTTAAATCAATTAATAAAATATTATTTGTTATTAAACATCATTAATGTCATTTTTGACACTATTCATTTAATTTGAATTTAAAGACATCAATATGGTAATTTAATTTCAATATAAACCTATAAAATATACCTAATATATTATATTTATCTATAAATATTTGGGACACATTAAGTCTTCGAAAAAATATCACTTTCCAGTTTTTAAAATAATTTACTTGATTTTTCTACTACTTGCGCAAGCATTGTGTCAGTGTTACATAAGCATTTATGTAATTATTTCTTTACAAAAAATTAAAAATAAATTAATGTAGTAAAAACTAATTAATATTTTTAATAAATATTTATAATATATCATAATTTTTTATATCCCTATCAAAAAAATATTATAGATATTAAAAGAAAGAAAGTGATGTTTTTGACATTACCTTTTACTTAAAAATAATATTAATCAACATCAAGGCTAACTAGAAAAGATCATATTTTAGAAGTTTTAATGATTATTTATGAAAGATAATAAAATAATGAAATAAATTAATGTTTTATTAATTAATTTTAATCCTTATCACATTAAATTTTAACTTTAATTCCCTGATTTACCCTTTACCGAGGTGATAAATTTTATCACTCTTACTATTCACAATGTCTAAAAAGAAAATATTAATATTTTCCAAATTTGAACATAATAATTATAAATATTGAACTAATTTTATAATGCTTTATTTCTCTATGTTTTATAAATTAATTTAAAAATAAACTTGTAAATTGTGATGAAAATGGATTTCCAAAAAAATGAGTTTTAAGCCTAAACAATCAACTTATATCAAAATCATGAAAAATGCTGATCTTAATGGAATTAATTTAATTATTTAAATAAAAGTTATCTTATATAACTTTAAATCCAATATATAATAGTAATTTTAAATTATCTAATTTGAATAAAATAAATGATATTTTTACAAAAATCCGTTTTTTACTATTCATTGAAAAATAAATCATTTTAGAAAAATACCAAAAATTAAACCAAATAGAATATTAAAATGATAATTTCATAAATTATATTATTTTTATAAATTTAAATTTATAAATATATTATAAATTAATTAAAATATCCATACCCAAAATGAAATAAAAATAATTTTTAAAGGAAACATGTTATTCAAGAATAAAATGGAATTACTCAAAATTGAGTAATTTTCTTTCTAAAAGTCAATATATAGATTTTAATTTAATTAGATACTTATATAAAATTTTAATAATGTTTTCAGCCCTATTTATATCCACTAATCCAATGTCTAGGTGATGACTATCATACAATAATATTTTAATTATTTGTTATTGTTTGATTAAACTATGTGTTATATCGTAATCTATTGAAGAAATTAATATTATTTGAAGAAAAAAATATCAAAAAATCATGGGGTGTCATATTCTACAGTCCTTAACATAATTTATCCCCCAAAATCCCATCTATCTGATAGAAACAATGAAGGATGTATTTGTGTCTTCAGATCCCGGGGTTACTAGATAGCTTTGGTTAACTTATTATTTCAACAGAAAACTTCAACTGGATGAGTTGTATTGTTTTGTTTCACATTGTCTCTATAATCTAGAATATCCACTGATTATTCCCCGTAAAAAAATCTTTCTCTAGCGGTGTGACCTATATTTTCAATATATGTGGAAGATTAGGTATGTACTTCCTTAGGAGAGACACATGGAACACATCATGAACTTGATAGAGATTCAGTGGAAGTTCCAAGCCATAATCTACCATCCTAACATAATTAAGAATTTATAAGGGACCCTTATATCTAGATATCAACTTTAAATTCTTTCCAAATCTCATAATCTTCTTCCAGGGAGATATTCATAGGAATACGTTATCACCTATTTAGAACTATAGATCTTGATGGCGATTATCAGTATATATTTTTTATTGACTGTGTGCTTCCCTCATGTTTTGTTGAATGGATATAAATTTTTGTACCATTTACTTAGTTAGATAAGTCCCAAATAACTTTCTTTCTCTAAATTATTCCCAACACGATGGAGTTATAAATTTCTTTCCAAAGATATATTCGTTTAGAGCCATCTGAATTCTCGAGTGGATGCTATTATTGTAAGAGAATTCTACCAATGAAAGGTGTTGATCACGACCACCATTTATATATATAGATAAAGGTATCAACATTAATTCTATAGTATTAATGGTCATGTCAAATTTACCATCTATCAAATGATGGTAGGAAGTACGAAAGCACGACACTACATCCAGAGCTTGTCTAAGGCTTCTCTTGAACTTGTAGGTTTTCCTTAGATCCCAATTAGATACATGATGTTTTTGGAAAATTTCAATATTTTATGTATGTTTTTGATAAATATTGACCTTTAAATTCAATCAATTCAGGGGTAAATCAGTGTTTTTGTGACTTCTAGTGAATATGTAACTTCATTGATAATTGGATAAAATCATTGTTTTTATAGATTTATTCATTTTTGTGGTTAATTAAGAATATATTCCATTGAAACTGTAATTAATTTTTACACTGTGAATTTAATATTATAAATTTTGAATTTGGAATTAAATTCATAAATGGATTTATTTTTGATTTTTAATTGTTTTATTCATTTTTTGATTAATTTAAAACCCATATCGTTAAATTGTTTCTAAAAATAAATTGTGATTATATTTTTGAAATGACAATTTAAAATGTTCTATATGTGATTTTTAATTATGAAAATTCATTTCTTTTTCAAAAAAATACTATTTCGAATTGGTTGTTTTAAAATAATTTATTTTTTTTAGAATCAAATTCTTTGAAGGAAAAAATTGCAGATTTTAATTGTTTTATTACTTTTCTAAATTAATTATGCATTAGATTTTGATTTTTTTTTTAGGTTAAAAAAATTAACTTGAAGAATTAAATATATAAAGGATTAATAGTCACTCAAATGACCATGCATGTTGATTTTCAAGTGATAACATTCCTGAAATATCAAGTGATAATGCCTGGAAACTGATAATGTGTTGAAAAAAATACATGTGATCACACATAAAGTTAAAATAACTATGCTCAAATATTCTTCAAATGAATGAATTTAATGAACCCTCATAGTTAGTATACATACCTCATATCCAACATTCAACTAACCACATACACCCAATCACTTAAGTGATCATGAACAGCCACCCCTGTACCCACTATAAGCATCCAGTTCTCAACGTACCACACTCATATTCAAGCTAATTCATCCTCTCTACATATTGATATTCACTATACTGAACTTGGATAACCTTCCATGGAAACTATCAAAGTTCCCTCTTGGAACCAAATATTGAATATGATCCAAAAAATGGTCGGACCAGATCTGAGACACCCAAAATTGAATACAATCTGAATTAAGAAGAGGAAACCAGCCATCACCATTACTGGGGAAGACCATTGTGAGAAGAAAGACCATTGTCACCACATTGAAAACTCTGAGCCGATGAAGATCCATGAAAGAAGAAGAACCACCTACTATTTTTGAATATAACACCACCTTTTCCAAATCAAGACAAGATCCACCATCGATGTTAGATATCTGATGAAACCCTCAAGACCAAATAAGAATTTCATATTGAAATATGAGATTCATATGATGGAAGATGACAAGATATGACTGAGAAACCATTGAGGCTCATCAATAAAATGAACGTTCCATCCTACAATGATACATCAAACCAATTTAACTTGAGAATACCATGTGCAGAGCTGTGGAATTTAATTTATACAAAAAATCGATAAAAATTGTATAACTGGATATGATTTTATCTAGGTGTAGGTATTTTAAAGATGGAAAGGTCATGTATCCTTCCCATGGTTGCGGTTGTGAGTTCATAGTGTAATGAATTTGAGGTGTTCAATGAAATGCCACAATGAAGTTCAATAAGCTTTCACAGAGACCAAACTCAAATACAGAGATGGTGAGGCCAAATTTATCAGGCTCACTTTCCATGATGCATGATATTAAAAATAATTCCTTATGTGGTCATATAAGTACTCCATGATTTCCACTTCTCTATGATGCACTGAATCATTTAATCCTGCGATTATTCTAAATGGAATACTGAGGATGATCATGGGATGAATGAATGGGATATGAAAAGTAACAATGATTCTTATAACAAAATTTATCTCAACCATTGTATAGAAATTCTCTATTTTCATACATTATCATTATATAACTTTTTTTTTTGAAAGATTTAATAAATTACACAAAAAAATTCTCAATGAACGTACTGGTGTATTGACATTGGAAACATGGAAACATAAACACTGGTACATAAGTGAGCTACATTATCTCCCACTAGGTTATACAGGACTAGCACACTTATTTTAACCAACAAACATAATACATATCTTCATAATTGGGGAAGGAAACATAAAAAAGGGTGAGATCATATGCTCAATATAGATAAATAAGGGATATATGTAAGCATAATCATGATAATAAGGGTATGAGAACATGATCATGAAAATATAAGACCATAATGTCAATATCAATGACCATAAACATGAATCATGTAATAAATATTGACAGATCATAAGAAATGAATCATAATGAAATAAAGAACATATGCCAATAAATAAAAACAAAGGAATAAAACATGGAATTTTTGAATACACATAATCATATATAATAATTTCTATAGTATTTAAGGAATTGCTTCTGAGGCCATCCTAGTGGAAAAAGTCATTTAATGAATTGGGTTCACACCCTATTCCAACCCTATATTACTAAAACACGTTCAATCCTCATTAAATCCATTAAATACTGAAAAAAATTCATTTCATGTTCCATCCACATCTATCTCATGAGATATATATCATTAACCAATGCATTGTAGGGTTATATAGGTCCCAACCATCTCATAATGAAATCACACATACATGTTCCATGATATCATAAATAATGATATCATAACCCATGAAATGAAATGGGTTTCATAAAAATTTAATAATATCTTAACCATTGAAAATATACAGGTTTTATAATCATTTCAACATAGCATAACCCGTGAAAATAATAGAGTTTCAAGAGAATATAACCCTTGGAATAAAAACGAGTTTCTTCAACATCATTCTATAAAAACATAATTCATTAAGAGAAATAATATGAATGGAAACATTGAATAGTTTCCCTATAAAGGACTGATTAACACCAACATAAGTTATCATAGATTGAAAATAAATTTTAAGATATTTTAAAAAAATTTGATGAGGAAAATATCCTTTCAGCATTGAAAAACTCTTTTTAAAACATAAAAGAATTTCAAAAACTGTTTTGTTTAAAAAAAATAATTTATAAATTATAAGGGAATCTTTAAAGCCCATAAAAAAATTTAAAACCATTTTTCCCTGAAAATTATCTTCAATGATCATTTGAAAACATTTTTTAAGACATGGTTTTGGAATAAAACAGATTGCTAACTAAAGAGAGAAATACAGTTATGTTTTTATTAAAAAACATTTCTTAATTATATTAAGTATCAATGAGTAGAAAATTGAACTAATACATGGATATATCTTTAATAAATAGAGTATAAGTAAACTCAATAGTTTTCATGAGAGATGTTTTATAATATTTCAATAAAGAAATCATAATCATAAATCATATTGACAAATGATGAGATTGTTTCAATAAACTCTTACCACATAGTAACTTGGGATCATATTATACATGTAAGAAAATAAAATTAAATAAAGATTAAAATATATATAAATTAATTATATTAAAGATATAACTTTTCAAATGTAATTATATACACCTCTAAAAAGAATGTTGGTGAATAATAAATCATGTGTCTCAAAGAAAGAAAATTGAGACAAAAATGTCATACCGATTTGGTAGCTTTTGAAACATTAATGACATGAAATAAAGATCATATAATGGATATGTAAATACCTATATATTTATTTATAATAATAATTTAGTACCACCGTGATCAGTATACACACCACAAAAAATAAATTGGTGGTGATTAAAGCATGTACCTCCTGGAAATAAAAATTAATATGAAATCCCATTATCATGTGTCTTGACTCCTTTAGTACTCATAAAATCCTCATGTATAATAAATAATAGTTTATTATACATATATAATATATGAATATTATTATATATAATTCCTTTTATGTTTTTTATGACATTACATTACCCTCTTGTTAATAATTATATCTTAATGTTTCACTTCGGTTAATAAATTTTTTGTTCTTTGCATGTCTCTTAATTTGTTATATATTTTTTCCTTATACTTATATAATGATTTATACAATTTTAAACTTGATATAAATATCATTTATATTTATTATATTTATAATATACTAATCTATATAATATAGAAGTATGAAATGGAATTCACTGTTCACGGAGACAGTAAGTCGTATGTACGTATGAACGTTGTCTCTATTTTTATTAACGTCTTGAAAGAAAGAAAGAAAATATAAATATATATATAATATAATTAAATTAGGACTATTATTTCATATATATCTGATAATTTCACAAAACGCATCCTTAATACATTCCATGTAGTGTGTGAACGAATCACATCTCTTTGAGGGGTGGTAGTCCACACTTTCTCAAACCAAATTATCGTATTCACACCAAATGGAATGTATAATGATATGTTTTTAAAAAGGATTATATAATCCTAAATACATAATAAATATAATTTATACCATATATAAAAATAGTTTCTATCATTATTTCCACCATGATATGCACAAAATTAAAAAAAAGAATCATAATTTCATGAGGCAGTAGTTCGTCGTACACATAAATTGTATGTCTGTTACTTATTAGTGGAAGTGTGTGTAAGTTTATATATAACCCTTAATGAAAACCATCTCAATATATTAATGATACTTTTGTTATTATATAAACGTTTAATTAGTATATTTTATGTAGTGTATATGTAAATGAAAAACATGTGATTGTTTGAAAGTGTTACCTTTTAAATCAGGTAACTCATTTTGGTTTGCACCAAACGGATTATAGGGATTGATTAATGTACAAGGAGAGGATTATAGGTATAATAGAGGTAATTTTATGAGTGAATTGGTAAGATATTGGGCTAACCTATGTGTTTTTGATAGGTGTGAGGAAGTGGGAGGGGAGGAGGCCTTTTATAGTGGAGGAAGAGTGGCATTCTTATTAATATTTGAACAGATAATTCCACTAATGTTTTTCATATTTCTCGTGGATCCAATAATGGACCAAAGTAGATAAAATGTTATATCGGGTAGAAATATATCCCTCCAATGGCTTTTGGAAAAGCGTCTATCTCATTTTGGATCTTAAATTTATGTTTTAGTTCCTTGTTTAGTTAATTTTTCTCTTAATCAACGTAATTACCTTTAATCACTTTTAATAATATTTTTGGTAAGAAACTTAGTTGAAATTATTAGATATCATAAAATATTCTGATTCAAAATATAGAATCATTTTTTCCAAATTCCAATCACATAAGTGGCAGAAATTAATTTAAATTTAATCCCATAGTCGGGTCGACAATGTGGGTTTTTAAAGTAAGAATGTTCAAATTTTTCTATGTATTTATATTTCATTCCAACTTGAAATGGATTACAGTTACCCAAATTGGGTTTATTGAAAAAATATTATATAATTAAACTTTTAAACAAAATTTAAATATAATTTAACATTATAAATAAATTATATGAGAAATCGTTTTTGAATTAAAATTCAGTATGTATCATTATTAATCCAAAAATTATGTTACTTAGAAAAATCCCAAAAATTCACCCTAAGATAATCTCAAAATTATAAATTAAAAAATGAATCTTATTTTTCAAAATTAAATTTCTAAATGTGTTTAAAATTATTTTTTTTACAGAAGGAAATTAAAATCAGTTCATTTTAGAAAATAGTATTTTTAATAATATAAGAACATTACCAAAAACTATATCTTTCATTATAAATTTGTATTATTTATATAAAACCATTATAAAAAATATTTGAAAAGTACTTATGAATATTCTTATTAATATATTTAACTTCTAGAATATAATTATCTTGCTTAAATAATTCTAATAATAAAATGATGTTTTGTAGCAACTCAGTGTTTCGTGTAACGTATATCAAGTCGGTGTTCCATGTAACATATTCCAAGTAGATATTCCATGTAACATATGTTGATTTGGTGAAACATTAAAGGAGTATTTGACTTAGTTTATATAAATACATAAATGAGAATTACTTTATTCGAGAGAAAACGGTCTATAAAAACCTAGGGTGTTACATTCTACCCCCTTAAAATGAATTTCTCCCTCAAAATTCGTCACTCTAGTAAAGACAAATGAGGATAATCCTACTTCATCACATTCTAAAGTTCCCATGTATATTATTACAAGGATGATTTCACTACAAAATATTTTCCAGGTGACTGGTTTTGTTTTGTATAATTTTCTCTAATCGATCTTGAATTTCAACTAGTTTTTCTTTGTAAGAAAGATCATGCTCCGATAAATTTCTCTAACTGTTGTATCAACTTTCTACAGGATAATTCACCCAGAAATTGAGGTAAACCTCATATCAGGTTCTAATAAAATATAATGTGGTACTCCATGCAGCCTTACAACTTCCTCAATGTATATCCTGTCAAGATGATCTGTAGAGAAGTCTTCTTTGATTCAAATGATGTGTGCTTACTTAGTAAGGCAGTCGACTATAAACCATATAGCATTAAAACCTTTACAGGTTTTTGTTAGTCCAATGGAAAAATCAATAGTGGTGTTCTCCCATTTTTATTCTGTTATAGGTAATGGATGAAACATCCAATTTTTTTCTTTTGTCTTTCAGACTTAACTTGTTGGCACACCAAGCATCGAGATACAAACCCTGCAATATCTCTCTTCATTCTATCCAACCAGGAGTGTTGTTTCAAGTATCAATACATCTTTGTACTTATAGTATGAATAGAGAATGAAGAACAATGAGTCTCCTCTAACAGCTCCTTAATATCTGGTATATAAGGAACACATACATGGTTCTTGAACTTTATCATTCCATTATGATCAAGGTTAAACTTATGAACATTTCTAACTCCATTTTACAGCTTTTTATCATCCTTTTTCACCTCCTTAATCTTAACTTGGATAGAGTATTGAGAATTCATTTGATAAAGACAACATTTATCCCTTACTTCAGGATTTATAGATCCATACATTTCAAATCAAGAAGTATTGGATCTTTTGTGATCCTAATCATGGATAATCTATCATGATGATTCTGACTCAAAGCACCATCCACCTTTTTCTCTTTCTGATGGTGGTAATGTATTGAGAAGTAATAATAATTTTTCAAATATAACCATATTATTTGGTACAAGTTAAAATCCATCTTTGTGAATACATATTTCAAACAATTATGATCGGTATATATATCACTCTTTTATCTATAAAGATAATGCCTCTATATCTTTGATTCCTAAATTACAGCTGCAAAATCCAAATCATGACTTTGGTAATTTTGATAATGAATCTTAAACTATTGTGAGGAAAAAGTGATTAATATGTTATTCTTCACAATAACTGTAGAGACCCGAAGCTTAACGTACAAGGACATTACATTAATTTTGCGGAATACTTATTACATAACAAAAAACACACACACAAAGACCGTAATAGTTTAGTGTCTTTGGAAACTCAGAACGTAATCTTCTAATCATGGTGAAAGATCTTCAACATCTCCCATAAAGATCTTCCTTTTTTTTCTTACCTAAAACCTTTCTTTATATCCTGGGGAAAAGAAAACATAAAAGGGTGAGCTCAAATGCTCAGTAAGGGTAAACAAAAGAAAAATCAATCACATCATATTCATAAGAACATAACATTCTGGAAATCATAACCTGCAAAAGAGATCATAATATCATAACATGGGATAAATCATAGTAGTGAAATGAAATCCCAATAATCATAACTTAAAACATGAAACTTTTTGGCATACACAAATAATCATTGAGAATCATATCTTATTAGTCAAGACTCATTGCCAAGACTATCTTAGTGGACAAAGTCCATTTCTGAACCGAGTCGCCCTCGTTTCAGTCCTGTTTCACTGAACCGGTATAACCTACCATTCCAGCCATGTCTATCGCATGATATATAAAATCTTTACCCAATGCATTGGAGGGAGATATAGGTCCCACCCATCTCATAATGATACCATTCTTATGTGTGCCACAAAAATCATAAATCATACATCATTGCATAACCCATGTAATAAAAATGAAAATCTTAAACATCATGACATCATAAAACAATTAATATAAGATAAAGGAATTCATAAAAATAATTCCATCACAACATAATCAAATCAATTTAATAATAGGGATAAAAACAGAACCCTTTATTATCTTAGCTGGAAAATAATTTTGATAAAACACTTGAACTTCATTTTTGAGGAAAATATCCTTTCTACTTCAAAAACACTTTTCTTTTCTTAACATGTCATACAATTTTAAACTAAAAGAGGTTGATTAAAAATAAACTTGAAAACTTGTAAAGGAATCTTCTTGGAAATAATGTTTTAAAAATCCATTCATGCCGTATAAGTTAAAAAAAACATTCTTCTCGTACTTTTGTCGAAAAAGTCAAAAAGTGCCTCGTATGAAAAATGACAAAAGATTACTTTCATATCTTTTACCAAAAACTCACTGAAGAGTAAAACTGGATTTAAACAATTATAGGTGGATGGAAATAATATTAAATATTGAGGAAACATGGATGTGGATGATAAAATACACCCTAGTAAATAATAAAGTATAAACAATCTCAGATAAAAATGAGATTGTGATATTTCCCTTACCTTATGTCCAATATGCTTTGTACATATCCGAACCTCCTATATAATGATTTAAATAATTTCATTAACTTATTACAGAATCATATTCATTGTTATGATATCATATATGGTTCACTTATGACTTTATATTACCCGTTCTTTTGTAAATTCCATGTTAAAGAAGTGTTTTGGGTAAAATCGTTTTATTTATCGTAGGTGTTTGGACTTGTTGTTCTTGACATTATTATTACTTATATCATGATTTAATTACTTCCAGAATATAGAACATGATTTATATATCATATATATTAAGTATATATATATATATATAATAGATAGATAAATGAAATGAAACACACCGTTTATGGAGACGGTAGTCCGTACGTACGCATGAACGCTGTTTTCCTTTCCTTATTGTATTGAATGGAAGTAAGTAGATGACATACATATATATATATATATATACATAAATCCATTAGATTTAACATGTCATATATTTCATTATTATTCATTATATATACTTTATAATCATTCATGAATGGTTAATGTGGAGAATGAATCTCATCGCGTCGTGGAGACGGTAGTCTGTACGTACGCACGAGCGATGATATCGTTCCCATGGTCGTGAAATTGTGTTGAAGTGTATGTATACTATTTCAGTATCAATATCACTTTATAATAATCATATATAGTTACTCATTACACCATTATACTCATCCAATTAAGTTGGTGGCGGAAAATAGATTACACCACGGCGTGGAGACGGTATTCCGTACGTACGCACGCGTGGTGATTTCCTTTTTCCGTAGGATGGATAGAAGGTTAATTAGAGTTGTTTCATATATATAATAACATATCAGTATATAAGAAATAATTATGTTATTACTTTATCATGAAACAACTAAAGAAGAATAAGTTGAAGAAGAAAGAAATTGAAAAAGATCGGTAATGGATATTACCTCTTTTTGACGCGCCTTCACTTAACCTCCACTTAAAGAACTAAGGATGGTCTTTGAAGAAGACCAAGACCTCTTGGATGATACTAGGGAAGTGGAGAAGAGATTTTGGCAGGGGTTGACCGAGCTTGAATGCTCAAATTGGTGTGAGGAGGAGAGGGAGGAGGTGCCCTTTTATAAGGGAGGAGAGGGGCACCTTAGGAAAATCTCAAAATATTATTTTATATTAACGTAAAATTCGGTTTATAATGGTTCCAAAGGGTCTTATTTCGAAGATAAAGTGGGGATGGGTCTAAATCATCTCATAAAATAGGATTTAGACAAGTTTAGGTTATTATTTTAACCTTATCAATTAGATTTAACTCTAAGTTAAATAATTTAACTTTTAGAGTGTCATTTTGTTTTCTTACACTATATGGTTAATAAACTTACTATATCAATCCAAACGAACCCCAAGTTGTTTATTATTAATATATATAACCTTATATAAGTCATTTGGCCGAACCTTAGATTTTTAGGAATAAAATAACAATTAATAATATAATATTTGTTTTAAAAACTAATTTATGTCAATTTTGACACTATTTGGTACATGATTTTTATGAAATTCATAACAGAATGATAAGTCAGAACCAAGTTACTTAAAGCAACAATAACATGTCATATTAAACTATAAAATTATTTTAAGTCATAAAAAGTCTCAAATTACATTTATTTGGGCATTTATAACATCAATTATGTCAATATTTCATTAATAAGACAATTACTGCATCATCTTTGTGTCATAATAAATGATAATTATTTAATCCATAAAAATTCTAAATAAATTTCTATAATGTAGATAATTGTAATAAATTTCTAGAGACTATTCATGTTCTATGTTTCATGAAGTTTTTCACTAAATTAAAATTATTATACTTATAAGATTTAAGAAAGTGACATGTTGTCACATTCTTTGGTTTTAATAATAATTAAATTATTTTCATGGAAAAAAGTCCATTAAATGAATCTAATCCGAACCTTAGGTTATATGGGTCGACTTTTAGTCATCCAATAGGATTTTGAAATGTGTTAGGGTAATTTTATAATATTATATTTACCCTTAATTACCCGATTTACCTTTAACTATGGAAAATAAAATTTACCGTAGTTACTATTCATAATTCCCAAAAATAAAAAGTAGCTTATTAACATAATTTGGATCCACTGATTCCAAATATGGAATCCATTTTTTCAAATTAAATACACAAAAGTTGCATAAATTAAATTAAAATTAATCCCGTTGTCGAAAGAAAATGAGTTTTTCTTTAAAACATTGCAAAAGATTGAATTGATTTAACCTACGAATTCAAGGTAAAATCAATGCTAATGACATAAATTATATTAAATGGTAAAAATATATTCTATTTATACTTTAAAACCATTCAATATTATAATTTAACCACATAAGATATTACAATGAAAAAAGTTGTTTTTAATTAAAATATAGCGTGTTTTTACTATTCATTAAAATATGAAAGTCATCAGAATAAAATGAAAAATTTATCCAAAGTAAATTTTTATTTCTTGATTCAAAATAATAATTTTATTTTGTCAAATGGAACTTATTAACATGTAAAACCTAGATTTAAAGTGGGTGCGCCATCAAATGGCGGCAAAACTGCATTTTTTTGAAAAATACTTATTTTACCCGAAAAATTAATTTTGTTATTATACCATGTTCTAGAAAATGTGTAAGATGAATAATAATGTTATAAAATTCAAAATTTAGTTAACACTATTCATAACGGCTAGTTCATAACAATATTATAATAATATATCATTGTTTAGTAAATCCCGGTATTGCGTACAACACACGCTATCGAGGAAGGTCGTGATTGCGTGTAATGCAAGCCAAGTCAGGGTTGCGTGTAGTGCACGACTCCATTGTTGTTGCGTATAATAGAATCCAACCATATTTTATTGAATATATATATATATATATATATATAAACACTCAATGTTGCGTAGAATAACTTCTATCAAATGAATTTGAAATTGTGTGTAACAAGAGTCAAGAAAAGTGTTGCGTATACTGCAAGCTAATACGGTGTTGCGTATAACGCAAGATAATCGTGGTGTGTCGTACAATAGAAGATATGAATGAAATTAAAAAGAATGTATCTTATAAAATCTCGGGATGTTACAAGAACACATCCCAATTTCTTATTGGATGCATCACTAAAGACTACAA
Source organism: Viscum album (assembly GCA_963277665.1). NCBI lineage: Eukaryota > Viridiplantae > Streptophyta > Magnoliopsida > Santalales > Viscaceae > Viscum > Viscum album. Next base: position 1,785,605,994 of record OY728157.1, read on the forward strand.
ACCCTTCTATACAATAGGATAATGTAAGCACATGTGAACTGACTAACCTTCTCCTAAATTCCATGAAATTTCCCTCACATTCAGCTATCCGTATAAAATTAACACCCGTTTGAGTTAACTTGTTCAAAATATTAGATATTCATGATAAATTATCCACAAACCATAGATAATATCCAAAGAAAACAATACTGATATGGATGTCAGTCATTATGGTTGGTCTAGTCCAGCATTCAATAGCCCCTATCTTTGATGTATCTACTGCTATACCCCACTCTAATGGCCCAAATAACTTCTTTTTTTAATTTATTATCGATAATCCCCATTTAAATGGATGAGGGGAACCCTTACAATGCCGATAGGCTTATTGGATTACATGACAAAAATTTATTAGAGGAACTCATCCCAGACCTGACTACTTAGAAATGGCCCTCCCTCTCATCTATATTTTGAATTCATCTTCCCACATTTTGATTGCTTGTTTGGATAGAAATACCTATGTAGAGCTGAATAGGCCTGGTCCTGATGGAAATTTCCATACCCTCTCAATATTCCAAATATAGATATCTTTTTAGAGTGAAACTACCTTATCTGATTCCATATCTGGAGCTAGTTTCTTTGGTTTATCTAATTGCATATGCATTTCATGATCGGAATGAGGTGTCCAAAAGGACTTGGATGACTCAAAGGCCTTAAGACTCAAGGCCCAAATTGGAGGTCTGAATGTGAATAGTTCTGGATTCTATAGTACAGAATAGTACATGCTACAGTACCTTCTATAGTACTTCTACAGTACTGAGATATATGCCTCTGCCTGGATTCAAACCTATGTCTCATGGATTTACTTGATGAGTCCTCACCTACCGGGATGAGTCTCATGTATGATCTACTACTATACCATATCTTGAGAGTACATGACACAAAAAATAAATCATTTTATAGAAGAAAATCATACTTTTCAGATTTTTCATATAGTTTATCCTTCCTTGGGGTCTTTATTACAATTATCAAGTTATCTTCATTAACTTCCTTACTATTTGAAAAGATAATAATGTCATCTATAAAGACTACCACAAGATGATCAAGGTAATCTCTAAATACTCTATTCATTAAATCAATGAAGATTGTAGGAGAATTAATAAGACCAAAATGAACCACTATATATTCATAGTGTCCATACCTTGTATGGAATTCCATCTTGGGTATATCCTCCTTCTTGACCCTCAATTGATTATATCTAGAATAAATGTCATTATTAGAAAATTATTGAGCTCCACACAGTTAATCAAACAAGTCATCAATTTGGGGGAGAGGATACTTGTTCTTGATTTTGATCTTTTTTAACTCTCGATAATCAATTCAAAGTTACATTGACCCATATTTCTTTTCCATGAAGAGAATAGGTACCCCCCAAGGTGACACACTTGGCCAAATGAATCCCTTATCATGTTTTTCTTGTGGAATCATCGTCAATTCCTATAACTCAATCAGGATTATTCTATAAGGAGTCTTTGAAATTGGTGTGGAACTAGTTATGAGTTTTATTGAGAGCTCAAATATACATTTTGGTGGAAGGATAGAAAACACTTCTGGAAATACATCTAAAAATTTCCATACAATATGAATATCATTGATATCAATTTTTACCCCAACCATTTGAGATAAACAGACCCTATGAATGGGAATTAATACCCATACAGTAGATGCAATCACTATAGGAAGTTCATGCTTATCATCAAATTGATGAGAGATTATAGGGGGATTTAGAAATATCAAACGTAACTTCCCTTCTAAGAAAATTGATCTGGGATTTATGAAAATAAATCTAATCTATGCCTAAGATGACGTCAAATTCAACCAAATTAATAATGACAAGATTTGTAGGAATCACATTACCAAAAACATCAACCCCAGGGGAATTATAGACTCGAGATGAAATCATCTTACCATTAGGTATTTTAACTTATAATTATGCATATAAACATTTTAGTGCAATCTTAACACCCTTATAAAATTATTTATATATGAAAGAGTGGGTAGATCTATAATCAAATAAGACATTTGTAGTTCTAGAGTGGATTGTAAGTGTACCTTTCATAAAATATTTATTGCAAACATAATTAGAAATAGTGATTGCATGATATTTCCCCTTTTACCTTTTCTTTAGAGGTTTATCATATTGATCATTATCACCAGCCCTTGGTTTTGAGAACTGATTAGCATAATGCCCATTCTCTTTACAATTGTAGCACTAAATATATGGAGGTTCAATATGTGAAACTTTCTCTGCACTAGAATTTGAGATAACTTCTTCCCATCACATTTAAAATATGTTTCCAAATGACCTTCCTTTCCATACAAAAAACATTTACTAGATCCCTTATGAATAAATCCTCCTTGATTTTTTCCACATTTATAGCATAATGGAAAATTCATCATTGTTTCTCTATGGTTTTTAGAGTTTTCTTTAAATGTCATCTTTGTTTTCTTTTCAAAATCATGAGGTTGATATGTGACTCCAAAACCTATTTCAAACTTGATTTCACAATGCAAAATCTATTCGTAGCCACTAAAGTCTCTTATGGACAATCTCATTATAAGACCTGGGTTTAAGCTACTAAATAACTTATCAAAATTAATTTCAGGTTTGATAATAATTTATTATGTGTATTTCATATGACTTGTGAACTTTTCCACATAGGTATAGATAGATTTCTCATCCCTTTGCTTAAACTCAAGGAACTATTTCTATAACTTGGTTCGAAGAATTTGGGGAAATTAATTATTGAAAAATAATTTCTTCAACTCATCTCAATCCATGGGTTCAATCTCATCTTTCTGCCTTGTATTATTGATTAGATACCACCAATGTTCCTCTTCACCTTCTAAATGATAAATATATAGAATAAATTTCTCATGATCTGAACACTGGATAATGGAGAATAAATTTTTAGTAGTACTAATCCATTTTTCAGAAACAGGTGGATCATAAGACACTCTAAAATATGGGGGATGTTGCCTTATAAAGGACTCAACCAAATTTTGTTCCCTCATTTTCTCATTTGGAAGTACACTCTGATTCATAGCATGAGAAAGTTGTGTGAGAATAGAAATGAGTTTTTTCATTCCAGATCCCATAGAACTCATTTTCTTAAGAGGATAATATTTTCGTTATCCATTAAAATCACCATTAAAATAGTTCTTTTGGATTCCAACCATTGACTATAACCAAAATAATCGAGTAAGAAAAAATTATCATAATTAACAACCACATAATTATGAAAATTCACTTATAATAAGACTAAATTATGGAAAATTCTTAAATATATGACATATTAGGTTTATCCTAGATGATCCAGTAATATTCTATTTAAATCCTTGATGATGGTTTCTGAAGAGATTGTGAATTCCAAAAGCCTATCTCCTGAGAGTGTCAAACCAGGTGTGCAGTAAGGCCAATTTTCATGTATCAGATTACCTCGAGTCAGGTTTGAAACATATTATTAGTGTTTTTTACCCCTAGGTACATCTTTTCTATAGATACATCCATCCGTATTATATAGTAATTGATTTATTTCTAGGAAACCACTAACTCTATCAATTACCAACATCCCAATATGTATTCCTATACTTTTCAAAATCCTTAGACTTATCCTTATACATTTCCTTAGTTTTCTCGCTAAGGTTTTATCATCCTAACTTCCAAATGCTAACTAAAACTTTTCTCTTATACCAACTATAGTAACCCTAAATTTTCATACATTAATATTACATCAATTTTTCAGAATACTTAATACATTACATAAACAAAAACCCCAAAACTAGTCTAGTGCCTTTAGGAAAATTTAAACATAAACACTGGTATATAATTGAGCTACATTATCTCTTACTAGGTTCTTCTTAACTGGAACCCATCTTAAACACATCAAACATAATAAATATCATCATAACTTGGGGAAGGAGAAATAAAAATTGGTGAGATCAGATTATCAATAAGGGTAAACAAGGGAGATATCTATGAATAATCATGAGCATAATGGTATGGGAACATGATAATGAAAATAGAAGATAAGACCCTACATATTGAAGATAATAAGCATGAATCATGGAATACATCTTGGTAGTTCATCAGATATAAATCATAAGGAAATAAATAAAATATTCCATGAAAGCTTAAAATATAAAGAAAACATGTAATTTTGGAAGAGTTATAAGTAAATATAATTATTTCTATAGTAGTAAAAGCATTTATTAAGATGTCGTATTAGTAAAAAAAGACCTTTACTGAACCAGGATCAATCCCCATTACATCCATGTATAACTAACTGAGTTCACTCCTCATTCCGGCCCCGTAATACTAAATTGAGTTCATTTATTATTATTTCCATTTCTATCTTATGTTATCTAAATATTTACATAATTTATTGGAGGGGGATATAGGTCCCATCAATCTCATAGTTAAATCATATGTACATGTGCCATAAGATCATAAATAATCATACCATAATCCATAAAATGAAATGGGTGTTGTAAAAATTTAATAATATCTTAACATCTGGAAAAAGACAGGTTTCATAATCATTTCATCAAATCATAACTAATTAAAGGAAGTGGGTTTCAAAAGCACAAAACCCATGGAAGATAAAAAACTTTCTTAAACATAATTCCATGAAAAAAATAATACATTCATAGAAAGAATATGAATGGAAACATAGGATAATTTCACAAAAAAATGCATGATTGACACCAAAATATATTATCTTAGATGAGAAATAATTTTTAAATATCTTTTAAAAACATTTCTTGAGGAAAATTTCCTTTCTGTATTGAAAAATTCTTTTTAAAATATAAAACATTTTTGAAAAACGTTTCTCTTAGAAAATAGATTTTAAAACATATAAAAGAATAATTAAGAACCACAATAAATTTATACTAATTTTTTTCTTGAAAATTATCTTCAAGGGTCATTTGAAAACATTATTTAAAAACTAGTTTATGAATAAAATAGGTTTCTAACTGAAGAGAGAAATATGATCAGATTTTTATTAAATTTTTTTTATTAATAATACTAAGTACCAAAGAGAGGGAAAATTGGTGCTAATACATCGAGATACCTTAAATAAATATAGGACATATAAACCCATTAGTTTTCTTGAGAGATGGATCATATGATTTCTATAGTTGAAGCACAATCATAAACAATCTCGATAAATGATGTGATTGTTTCAATAAACTCTTACCACATGGTAACTTGTGGTCATAACATACATGTAAGAAATATAATTAAATGAATATTAAAATATCATGAAATTAATTAGATTCAATATATATCATTTTCAATGGATGTATATACTCCTCAAAAAATAATGTAGCTTCATAATAAAACATATGTCTCAAAGAAAGAAAATTGAGACAAAAATGTGTTACCAATTTTGTATCTTTTAAAAAATTAACCCCATGAAATAATAATCATAAAATAGATATGTAAATACATATAAATTTATTTATAATAATCATTGAATGCATCCATGGTATGTATACACACCGCACAAAATGAATGGCTGGGGAATAAAGAATGTATCTCACAGAAATAAAAAGTGAGATGAAATCTTCTTACCTTATGTGTTGACTCTTGTCGTACTCATAAAAACTCATGTATAATAAATATAATTTTATTATACATCTCTAAAAGAAGCATATTATTATATGTAATACATTATATGGTTTGATTATGAATTTATATTAGCCGCTTGTTATCAATTCTTTGTTAAGTTTTCATTTCAGGTAATATCCGCTTTGTTCTTCGCATGTGTCTTAATTTCTTATATCTTTTTTCTTTATACATATATAATGATTTATATAACTTAAAAGATGATATAAATATCATTTATATTCAGTATGTTTTTATTATAATAATTTATAATATATAATTATGAAATATAATACACCGTTTATGAAGACGGTAAGTCGTACGTACGTATGAAAGTCATTTCCGTTTTTATTGTCGTGTTGAAAGAAAGAAAGAAAATAGAATATATGTATATATATAATATAATTATGTAATAATTAATATTTCATATATATAATATAATTTCAGTAAACATATGCTTAATACATTCCAAGTAGTGTGTGAATAAAGCACGTCACTTTGAGGAGGCGGTAGTCCATACTTTCTCAAACGAAATTATCGTATTCACACCTAATGGAAAGTATAAAGATATGTTTTGTAAAAAGATTAAATAAGAATAAAGAAATAATAAATATAATATATAACATACATAAGTAGAGTTTAAATCATATTTTACACCATGATAGGCGATAAATGATAAATGAACAATCATCTTTTCGTAAAGCGGTAGTTTGTTGTACACGAAAATAGTATGTTTATTACCCATTAGGTGGAAGTTTATTTAAGGGTAAGTTGAAAAAATAATAAAACAAAATATCTATATACTTAGGATACAATTTTTATTATATGAAAATAAAATAATGAGATTTGACGTAGTGTAGTAGTAAAATAAAGACATGTGATCGTTGGAAAGTGTCGCCTTTTAAATCCGGTAACTCCTTTCGGTTTACGTCAAAGGGATTCCTTGGATTTCTTTCTTACCAAGGGGAGGATTATAGTTAGAATATAGGTATTTTTAGGATTTTATTAGGTATATATTGGCTGAAACTATGTGGTTTTATATGTGTGAGGAATTGGGAGGAGAGGAGGCCTTTTATAGTGGAGGAGGAGTTACATTATTGTAAATATTTGAAGAGAGAATTATAGCCACGTTTTTCATGTTTCAAGTGGATATAATAATGAACCAAAGTCAAGTCAAATGATTATATAGTAGAAATATTGTTTTAAAATGGATCTTGGTCAATTTTCTAGGTCTTTTAGGGTCTTCAATTTAAGTTTTAGTTCTTTATTAAGTTAATTTTTCTCTTAATCACCGTAATTAATTTTAATCAGTTTCACTAGTATTTTTGGTCAAATACAATGTTTAACTTATTAGGAATGATAAATTATGGTGATTATAAATATTTAATCCATTTTTGCTTAATCCAGTTACATAAGTGGCATAAAGAATCAGTAAGGCATTCCATTTCGACAAAAGAGCCATGTCCCATAGCTGCTTTTTTGGGCCCGCTATCCCGATCATGATTTTCCTACCCCCGACCCGATAAGCTTATTTGGCCCGGTTGTGGGAGAGGGGGGATTCGAACACCCGACACCGTGGTTCATAGACACGTGCTCTAATCCTCTGAGTCACAATGCAGGTTTTTAAAACAAAAAAGTTGAAAAATTTATTATGTTTTTCTATTAAATTTAAAAGTAAAATTGATTCCAATTACCCAAATTTGGTTGATTTTTCAAAATATTATATTACTAAACTTTCAAATAAAATTAATATAAAATTTAACCTTATAAATAAATTAGATGAAAAAGAATTTTTGAATTAAAATTCTGAATTTTTCACTATTCATCCAAAAATCATGTTTCTTATAAAAATCCCAAACATTCACCCTAAGATAATTTAAAAATTATAAATTAATAAAGGAATTTTATTTTATCAAATTAAAATTATAAATTTTTCAAAAATTAATTATATTATTTTTCATAGAAGGATATTAAAAGAAGTTCATTTGAGAAAATTGTATTTTTAAACATATAATCACTTTACCAAAAATTATGTCTTTCATTATCAATATGTTTTATTTATATAAAACAATTGTAAAAAAAATTAAACATTATTTATTACTATTAATATTACTAAGTTTAATAAATAGGTTATAATAATGTCATTTAAATAATTATAACAATAAAATGATGTGTCGTAGAAACTCAGAGTTTCTTGTAACTAAGTAAGTGTTGTGTGTAACATATTCCAAGTCGATGTTCCATGTAACATATAATGATTTGGTTCATTGTGAAATTAATGTTTGACATAGTTTATAGAAATAAATAAATGAAAATTAAATTATTAATAAAAAAGTTCCATAAAAACATAGGGTGTTACACATTGGTTGTGTTTCATATATCCCAGCTAAAGGAGCTTGATTTTTTCCGTAACGAAATTAAATAATATGGTCGATTATTTTAAATATTTTTTACATTTCCTAATATAATTAATCATAATCTTATAAATGTAACTATGTTTTATTCTATAGTTTCATTCTAAAATTCAAATTTTAATACATTCTTATTTTGTTCATCTTGTTGTATAGTTCTTTTCTCCCACCATTCCTTAGAGTTTCTCACCCCTGTGATGTCCTAGAGATTCGAATCTCTGTGATCATGAAGAACTATCCCACTACAAGGGGTCTGATGGGAATAAAAGTGACATTATTTAATTTATACATTTATTTCATAATATTTACCCTCTCTAATTATAGTCTGCTAGAAGAAGTGGAGTATGGAGGAGTCAATCATACCTCTACATTCCATTTACACTATCACATTCTTCCAACTATTTTACACCATTGTATCCCTATACATGGATCACACTTTATACCAGTGGATTCATGTGATTTTTTTTGTAATAATGGTATATGATCATGTCCAAGTCAGTGATTGAGTCTATTCACTTGATTGAGGAATATTATTTCCCATTAACCATGGAGAACGTATGGAATTTATGGTCTATTTATGGGATCCCTTGAGTATATTAGGGGTTCTATATGAATTAAAATAGTATAAGGTGAGTGGGTAAATGATATTGAACATAATTATTTAATTATATGATTTCAAAAAAGGTAAATAATGATATATCCCACTACAATTCGTACTTAGGACCATTTTCATTTCCATTATTTTTTAAAGTGGATCTACATATCTGTTTTGTTCCTGGTTTCCACTCAATCAAAAACCAAAAAACCACCTATCATTATTGTCATATTTTAAGAAATAATTAAAAACAATAAAATTATAAGTGTTAAAATAAGTTAAACTCTTAAACCCTAATTGTGAAGATATGATCTTGGTCATCCACTAGGCCTAACTATGAGACTTAAAAAATTCTTTTTGAATATGGCCCATAATACTCACATGATCAAATTGGAACCATTTCTAGGGATTTATGCTCAAGTATTCGCTATTTTCAACACAATTATAATTATCATTTTTCTAATTTTCTTTGTTTATATTCATTTCATTCTTTCCTTTGTCTTTTTCTCCACTCTGGTAAAAAAAGTAAAGGTTGACCATTCAATATAATGGATCACTAATTTCATGTCTGGATTGAATAGATCGACATAATCAATCCATTCATAGACCCACACATTTCCTAATTATTTTCTGACAAATTTTTCTTTCCATATATCCCACAGTATCATTGGGAGGAGAAACATACACAAAACTAACGCATAACAACCTTGGATGGGGAGTAATCCAAGAAGAATATAATAGTGAAATTGAGATGCAAGAATTTATGGACAAACTTTCTCAAATCAACAAAGTTTCGATATTGTTGGTAGAATATAATGAACAACCCCTCAAGATGGTAGAATTGAAGAACCTATAATATAAACTAAAAACACTATTTAGTATCCTACATATAAAGAAGAAGAAGAAGAATCTCATGAGTTAGTTTAAAATGAAGATTAATTAATGTTCCCTTTTATAGTGAAACCCAAGTTAGAGATAGAACTTGAAGATATTGAAGGAAAAAAATTCCCTTGCCTATCCCTGATCTCATTTTCTTAGTTGCTCTGTACCTTCAAGAGAACAAATTTTTTGAAATAATTGAATGAGAATAATTATTGAACTTTTCATTCTCTAATTTTATAGAAACTCAATTATCATTTAACCTTAATTATGTTGTAGAAGAAAAATAGAGAATATGGTTATAGGCTCTAAAAGATAAATATTAATAGGGATGAATGAACTCCACTTTGGAGAAGTAATAGAATAGTCGGTGTGGCTACCCACTAAGATTGAATAAGTAATTGTAAAAGAAAACAAACTGAACATTAAAAAATCCTATAATGAAAAAACCAAATGATAAGATAATCTTTAAAGAAACCATTTTATCATCAGTATGATGCCTGAATTTGTAAAATGATAAAGAGAATATAGAAGTCCAAATTCTATCCACATCGATTCAAATAGATTTCTAAGAGGAAACACCCTTGAATAAATAAGTACAACATGAAGATGACAAAAATTGAGGAAAATTTCATTACCTTGATCACATATCAATTAAATCATTTTTAACTAAATTATAATTTCCTTTCTTACAACACTATTAATTGAGCACTATTTTCACCTTCCCAGGATAAAGTGGAAGAGATAAACAAAGAATTATTAGATAATCTTTGGAAATATTATTTTCAATACAACATACAGGTGGGTGAAATATCTATAGAAGAACTGATTAAAAATAATATTAATGATTAAATAATGTTACAAATCCTATCAAATGCACACACTACCACCCAAGAAGTGGCCAAAGAAGAAGAATCTCTATGACCTCTGGGAAATCAACTACTCCCTTGAAATCCCCATGAATATCAACTAGAGGGAGGTCCACTAGCATGAGAAGAATTTCGAGTGTACCCTTATAAATAAAAAGAGTATAATCTACAACATACGAGGGGTATATTTGTTTTGTAAATTCAATATTATTTAATTTAATTCAATTATAATGATTTACTAACTCTATCTATGATAAATCCTGTGAAAAAGGACTCATGGAGATAACAATAGAAGAGGAAGATGCCACGATAGATGTATCAGAACCCAAGGAGACCCCATAAATTATCCTTCCACCCCCCACAAACTACACCAAATTTGTTATTTAGTTGAATTTTATTAAACCACCAATAAAAAATTAGATGAATTTAGAAATGGTTTTTCAAAAACTGATGCTAAATATTATATATTTATTAAAATAAATTCACTTCTCCTTGATCATCAACCTTCTCCCCAAGACACACTCAACCTCGAATATAATGCCCAGACCCCAGAAGCCTAGTGCCTATGCATTATTTTAATACATTGGCATGATTTTAAGGAATCAACTCCCGAAAGTCTGATTAGTTTAGCAGTCTTGGAAAATAGATTACGTACATGAACGTTACATTAAAAATTCAAAAATAAAACACAATATAAATAATACTTTTACAATTCCATTATTCCCCTAGCTTAACCCTTAATATAAAAATAATACACTTCTTGGAATCCTGGGAAAAGAAAACATAAGAAATCGGTGAGCTTAAATGATCAATAAGGGTAAATAATTTAGCTGAAGCTATAAACTTTTAAGGAAAGATGTGTAATAAAAAAATATACTTTTTAAACATAAACTTGAACATAATATGAAAAAAATAAATCAATCATTACTATATAAACATTCTCGTGGATATTCTACTAGTCGAATAATCACATGTAATAACTAATTTCATTATGAGAGAATGCATATTCCCGAACATCATAACCACATAGTCATGGCCTCATGCCAAGACTACAATTAATTTTTTTTCAAGACCTTATTCCAAGGCACTAATTTGTCTCAAGAGACTTACAAATGCATCTAGGAGCTATAGCGGGCTCCACCCATCACTTACTAAGTCCATTGCATTCCCCATATGAAAATTTTGAAACATAACATAACATTCATATTAAAACTAGCATACAAAATGTCAACACCTTAACCATAAAACATAAATGGTATAAAAATATAACATCCACAGTCAAACATATAATAACTCATTCAATAAAATATTAAAGTTTTTATTATAATAAATCAACCTCAATCAAAAATAATATCCGGTAAAGGATGTTGACATAGTTTAAAATGATCATTAAAACTCTTTGAGAGAAATATCCTTTTTCATGAAATCATTTAAAAGTCACAAATTTATAAAACAATCCATTTAAAATATATTTATGAATCAAAGTGACCCATACCACTTTGAAACTTTTGAAATTAATTAACATTTTAAAACATTAATGTCCATATAAATAAATCCCTAAACCCATTTTGAAAACATGGACATTAATGAGAGAGGTTTAGAAGAATAAATATTTAAAACATTTAAAAATTATGTTTTAGTTAAAGAGACCATTAAAAAAACCTTTTTAAAACTCTTTTATGAAACATGGACATAGATGATAAATATTTCTAAATTAATACTTACACATAAAAAATCTGGGATATCATATAAGTTATTAAGTTATACCATAACCATAGTAATATTTATGATATCATATATGATTTATTTATTACTTTATACTACCCATTTAAAAATAATTTCCATGATAATGTAGTACTTTAGGTAATAATCGCTTTCTTTATCATTCGTTTTGTAACTTTTTATTCTTGATTGTATGACATAGATCATGATTTAAATACCTCCAAAATAAAAAAAATATTTATATATAATATATATTCAGAATATAAAGTTGTATAATATATAGATATATGAAATAGAAAACACCGTTTATGGAGACGGTATGTCGTACGTGCACATAAACGCTGTTTCCATTTTAATATCATATTGAACGATAGTAAGTGAATAAGATAAATAAATAAATACATACATATATATATAAAGTTGCATTAATATGTCATATATTACATTCTTATTAAAAATATAAATTTTTATAATCATCACTGAATGGTGAACGTGGAAATGAATCTAATCACGTCGTGGAGATGGTAAGCCGTACATACGAACATGGGGCAATATCATTCTATCGATGGTGAAATCATATTTAATTGGATGGTATATTATATATACAGAATAATTAACATGTTATATTTATTATTTATATCAATTATACTCATTATTATATCCATCCAAAAAATGAAGTGTTTAATAACAAACTACACAACGACGTGGAGACGGTAAACCGTATGTACGCACGTGTGGTGACTTTGTCAGTCATAGGATGGATAGAATAATGAACATGGTTGTACCATTTTTATAATAACATCAAAGTATATATAAGATACAATAGTTATTATTTTGTTATGGAAACAACATAAAAAGAGGAAGTGGTAGAATAAAATAACATTGAAAGAGGTGATGAAATAATTACTTCTTCTTCGGGTTCTTCCTTTTGATTTGAACAAAAGGGCTCATTAGATTGGATTTATGATAAAAGTAATGTATCTAGGTATAATTGAGGGTAGTTGGGTGGATATTAGAGTAGGTTTTGGCTGAGTCAAATGGATTTTGAGGTCTGAAATTAAGAAAAGGGGGAGTACCCTTTTATAAGAGAGGTGGGGGTCATATTATAAAAAACATGAAATATTATTTTATTAGAAAATAATTTTCTGTTTCTAATGGCTCAAAATGGATTTATTTCGAGGCTAAGGTGGGGATGGGTCGAAAAATTCTAAAAAAATAGGTTTCATATAAGCTTAGGTCACCATATTAACCTTACCTTTTAGATTTAACTATTAGTTAAATAGTTTAACTTTTACCATGTCTTCTTGTATTTTTATATTACATAGTTAATAAACTTACTATAAAATTCCAAGATAACCTCAAGTGGTTCATTAATGATATATCTATCATTATATAAGTCCTTTTACCAATCCTTATATTTTTTGGAATGTTATTTCATTTAATTATATAGTATTGTTTTTAAAACTCATTTATGTCAATTTTGACACTATTTGTTATTTGGTTTTTGTAAATGTAATATAAAACATTATTACTTCAAAAAAATACATTAAATAAACTCTAACATGTCATATTATACTAAAAAGTTTGTGTATGGTATCAAAATTCATAATTTACATTTAATATGATATTTATAATATCAATTATTTTAATCTTTTATTAATACGGTAATTACTGCATCATTATTGTGTAATAAATAAATTTTATTATTTAATGTATACAAATTATAAATAAAATACCATGATATAAGAAATAATTTTATATTTATAATGAATATTTATAGTATAAATTATCTTATGTATAACCATATATTAAAAAAAATTTAGTTATTAAAATTTGAATTTATCACTTTTAACTCTTCTTTAAATAAAATAATAATAAATGTACTAATCTAATCCAAGTGGATCAAAAAGGATAATATTTTATTCCTAATGTTGATTTTGGTCGAAATACAATTATAAAATAGAATTAGGATAAGTTTTTGGGTAATTTATTATTATTATAATATTATTATTACCTTTAATTTCTATATTTACTTTTAACCGTGGTAAATAAAATTCAAAATTTACTATTAAAAAAATTTTCATCATATTGAACCACATTTTACTTAATAATTTCAACCATTTCACTTGGATTTTTTAAATTCAATTCACAGAAGCGGTAAAATTATGTTTTATGCAAATTTACAAATGTGCCTACAAGGTGGGTAAAAAGACGTTAAAATGCTTCAATAAAATTTTATATATCTAATATTATTTTAAAATGGCTTCAATGAAGTAAATTGTACTAATATATGTATTATGAATCTAATTTAAGAAATAATTTTAATTAAAAAAATTATTTAAATGAAAAAGTCAGTTTTTATGTACTATGCAGTATTTTTCACTATTCATCTAAAATTGATTTTTTTTCCAGAAAAATACCAAAAATTAACCTTAATATAGTTTTGATATTACAAATTTAAAAATGATGTATATTATATAAAATTAAAAACATAGAAGTTTCTTTAATTAATTTAAAATTAGTTCCCATTATCAAAACAAGAAAACATGTTTTTAAAAGTAAAAACTATCAAAATATTGACATGTGTTTATTCACAATTTAAATGTGAAATTACGACCAAATGAAATAAATTATATTAAATTATCAAAATATAATCTAATGATACTATAAACCACTGAATTTTATAATTTAACACTATAAATTATTTCGATTTAAAAAGTCATTTTTAATTAAAATTTAGTATTTTTCACTATTCATCAGAATATGAAAGTTATCAGATTAATACCAAATTTTTTTCCAAACTCAATTTTTATGTACCAATTTTAAATAAAAAGTTTATCTTGTCAAATTGAATATATACAAGTGTCAAATATTGTATTTAAAAATGGTTCTCCATTAAAAGGTGGTAAAATTGTATTTTTTGAAAATACTTATTTTATCTAAAAATTGAATTTGTTCTTATATTATTCTTAAAAAACTCATACTATGGATATTAAAATTATATGGAGTATAAAATTCAAATTTCAGTTAATACTATTCATAACTTCTTTTTAAATGACTAGTTTGGTAAGACGTTGTGCACTCGAACTCGGTGTTGCGTGTAACACAAGTTATTGAATTAATTTAAAGAGACAACTTACTATGAAATATCGGGGTGTTACATTCTCCAATCCTTAATTAAATTTAATCCTCTCAATTTGAAATTGTTCCTTGAAAATAAAATGTTTATAATAGAAAATACCATTGTGGAAAACCCACATCAAAAATACGGTTAATAAAATTTAGTCTTAACAAGAGGAAAATGGAAATGAAAAAGTCACCACAAAATTTTGATTTTGAATGGGAGAAAATTGGTTGAAATTATAGAAACATAATTGGAGGAAAAACATAAATATGTATAGGGGAGTGATTTAGGTAATCAATCACACACAATTGAACAATAAATGTAAAATTGATGTCCTCAAATTCATAAATCTATGATGATTTAAAATATCATCGGTTCATCAAAACATAAGGTATTAAGATAAATTTTTTTGGTTTTAAGATCCTTTCCCTAATTTTTAAGAATTAATTTCTTCACAGAGTAAGAAATAAAATACTTGACAAGTAGAGTTCTATCCATTAACTAATTTCTACCACAAACTCATGTTTCACCCCAAAAGATAATAGAACTCAAAATTATTCTATTTATCCTAATCGTGTAGGGTTTCAAAAAAATGAATTTATGATTAATCTGTCAGACCATTTAAAAAACACTGCATTATACAAACCAGGACATCATGTAGGCCAGTGGTAGGTGATGCGCCCTTGTTTCACTTCAGTTGCGGGTTCAATTCTCGCGGCCTTGCCGGATGTGATGGGTTGTCACCCTACCTATGGGTTGTCCTTTTTACAACAATCCAAAAATAATCTTAAAAAAAAATTTAACCCTAAAAAATAATATCCAATGTACAACTTAATTCATTCCATCCATTAGACTTATCCAAAATACTTTTTTCTAAACTCATAGTCCAATATTTATAAGTTAGGTAAACATATTGAAGATATACTTTTCCACATAATAACATGTGAATACCTCAATAATGTATTCTATTAAAATATGCTAACACCATTAATTTCCATAAAACCTTATTGAATACATTCATGCTCCCTTATTCCTCAGAAATCATGGGATATACTCCTTATATCCAAAAATGTTGTAAACTCCAACAATGATGGAAGAATAAACAATTAATTAGTATCAAGGTAGTCAAGAATATGAAATATAATTTTTTCAAATCAATCATATCCTATTCGGAAATCATTATCTCAATTTCAGAAACATATAAAGGGTTATATTTCCCCCAACTGTATATTTTCCAAAATGTTTAACTTGAAACTTTGTCACTTTGCATGGTACCATAAATTTGATGACCCGAACCCCCGTGGTCCAACCCTTTGCCAATTTACGGATCCTAGGGGCGATGTCTCGGTGGTAGGACGTCATTTCGGCGTGGGACCGATCGGCGCGACCAGTCATCATGACCAATCGGGGCGACTGATTGGCGCGATCGATCAGGGCGACCGAGCGGCGCGACCGATCCGCGCGACCGATCGGCGCCACCGATTAGTGTCACCTAGCCTTGTCGGTTTCTCATCTACAGTTCTTCCTGTAACGCCTCTTTGGACATTTCAACTTTTTTTCAAGTGGTTCAAAGCCATTTAAACTCCCATAATTAATACCCAATAAATACCAAGGGACCTCCTCAATGGAGAATTAAATAACAATTAATTCTGTCGTGTGTAACCACCCCACCGCGTTGGGAACCACGATCCGAATTTAAAGCCATTTAAATCCCCATATCCCATAACAACGGGATCTTATCTATACATCGCAGGGGGATTTATTCTTCCTTCTTCTTCCTCTTGGCTGTATCCTTCTTCTTAGTACGTTTTGATTTCCCTACATCCCTCCCCTGCGAGTCGCTCTTTTCCCTGATTCTTGGCGCGAGGAGAAGAACTTCGATCTTTGATCAATCAAGTAGGGTTTTCCTTCATCTCTCCTTTCTGTGTATCATGCAAGGTGGGTATGCATTTTTCTCTATGGGAATTTATGAAACCAAACTTAATAAATATATTGAATGGACTTTTAAAGAATGAGGGGGGGGGGTGATCTATGTTTCTGCGGTACTACTTTTATGTTGTATGTGTTGTGAATTGTGCGGGCCTATGATCACTGAAAATCATGGCTGTTGGTGGTCTTTCCTTGCGCACTAATGAACCTTTGTCTTCTATGATGATTAAATGACTTAACCTGGAAATTGGTTAATCACGTAAACTCAGTTGGTTTAAATTGATGTTCAGTAACACACGAATCTCTGTGTGACCACCCCAGTTAACAAATAGAATAAAGAACCTAATGAATGATGTGCTTGAACCTCCGAGTTTTCCACTCTATTTGGAGGTGGGGGTGTTGTTCTACCTAGTTATTATGGGAAGATGTGAATGGGGATGGGATCCTCTGTTGTGGCACTGTTTTTGGTTATGAATTTGAAGTTGTGTGGTTCCTCTACTGTGACACGAACTCGGGTGGAATCCTCTATCGTTGAGAAATGGTGGGTTCCTGGTTTTGGGGACATGGGGATGTGTCTCGGGGTTTTTTTGTCTCTAGTACTTAGAGGGATCTCACTTATCCCTTTTGTGAGGTTTTCTTTGGTTCCATTACTTTGATGGACCTCACTTATCCCTTTGTTGTTTTTACCTTACAACAGAACCAGGTTTGAATGCTTAAATTGTTGTTTGGTTGTTTCTATTTTTTTCTTGGCTTGTGTTTATGCCTGTTAGTTTCTCAGTAGTGCAGAATTTACCCTAATGGGATCACTTGAACATTAAAACAAGAATGGTTGAGTTGGGAATTAGTTTGGGAATGAGTTGTGACTTGGCCGTGAGTTCTATGGATTTTTTTGTGAATGAATATTAACAAGGGTGTTTGTTCTTAGGTTTTGGAACCCCTAGGTTGGGATGAGTGTTTGTAACCTATACATATTTCTATAGCTTTTATGATTCTTATTCGTTCCCCACTCAAGTTGAGAACTTAGTGCCGAACACCCAATTTCATGGGGAGGGTGTTTTTCCCAACACTCTTATGAGTGGATGGTTATTAGCTCCTTTTCTGCTCCCTTTACCGAATAGCCCAAGACTCTTCGGTCAGGATGTGATGACCTGAGGTCCATTATTTGACCAAGAATCTTTGGGCATGATAGTTGTGGTGGTTGGCCCAGGTCTCTGTAGGCAGGTTGTTTCCCAAGTGTCTTCGGGATGAGGCCCATGTGTCTTCGGGCCTGGCAGTATTTGTTCTGGCCCAGGTGTGTGCGGGAAGGGTTTGGCACTGGGACTGCGGTGAAGTTGTGGCCCAGGTGTGTCCGGGCGGGGTTTGGCAGTGGGACTTCCGTGAGGTTGTGGCCCAGGTGTGTGCGGGCGGGGTTTGGCAGTGGGACTGCCGTGAGAATGGCGGGATTGGTTCGATGCGTAGGATGTCTTCAATAACCAGTGGGAAAGTGGCGTGGGGTACCCAAATATCAATGTGATATTACTATAATTTAGTTGACTTGCGTTATTTGGGGAGTGTGCCTTGGTGATACTTGGGTGGATAGTTTTTCCTTGCTAGGTGCTTTGGTTTTTCTTTTCTCACAGGGCATTAGGATGCCTCTCCACTTGTGTACGAGAGTCTTTGTTTTTCCCTATTTAGTGTACTTGTATGCTCACCCTACGTATATAAAACTGTTTTTAGGATTCTAGGAGGACTTCAGGGATCATGCAGGACCGTACTAGCTCGAACATTGGGGCATTTTCTGTTGTTGTTTTCCTTTTTCTTGGTACATTACCTTTGGAGTTTTTATGTCTTGTATATTTTACTTTTGAACAAGCATATAGGAATGGTTTACTTTTGTATTTACCTTTACTTTCAGCTTCAGTATTTTTGGGGTTTCTATCTTATCTCTCGATCCTATAAAAATAAAAAGGGCAATGCCTTCTATTTTGTGTGAGATTCTATACCCTTGGTGCTGGTCGCCACTCCGGGACCTATTGAAGGCAGGTTTCAGGGGTCATTATCTCTCCTTCAACTTAAAGAAGGAAGGTCCTGGAAATCTGCTGACCCTTCCCTCCTTTTGGTGAAGGTGGGTCATGACAGAATGGTATTAAAGGTGAGGTTAAAAGATAGGATGGATTCTGGAGGTAGGAACAGTGAGGATTTCATGGGGTGGTAGGGAAACAGTGTTGGGTGACCTTGGTGTGTGAATCAGGCTAGGGAAGACCGGTTAGGTCACGAGATTTTAGGGCCCCCCATGATCTGGTGCAAGGACTTTGGACCTCCCAAACGTCCAAGTGATGCTACAATTATTGCAGGGTAGAGACCCTAGGAATGGTACATGCATCATAATTACTTGTGTTCTTATGTTTCATGGGTGTTTTGGGAATTTAAAATGAATAAGAATCCTAATAAAATTTAAGGACCATATTCTACACTAGTCAGGCTTAGGAATTCCTTGTTTACTTTGCAGCTATGGCACCTGGGAGGTGACCAAGAGTAGTGCGGGTGATCGAGGCCCAAGAGTTCGACTTGTCCGATCGGCAGAGGATCGACCGAGTGGAGGAGGATGATTAGTGGCAGAATATGCTTCGAGCCTTTCAGCGACAAACCCTTGGGAAGTACGAGGGCGGCACCTTGGATATGGAGACAGAGAGATGGATCAAGTAACTAGTGATAGATTTCGGCTTGATCTGAGCTCTGACAGAGTAATGGGTTCCTCTGGCCATCAGCCAGATGTGCGGAGTAGCGCGTCATTGGTGGATGCTTTATCTTGGAGAGAAGATGGAAGCTGAGGTTGCGTGGACTGACTTCAATAAGGAGTTCCGAGTAGAATTCCTCTCTTACACAATGAAGGCCGAGAAGAGGCATGAGCTACTCTCTCTCCAGCAGGAGAGTATGTCAGTGAGAGAGTTGGGGATCAAGTTCAAGGGTCTCCTTCGCTTTGCTCTGGACCTCTTTCCGGATGAGGGTTCTCAGGTGAGACGTTTAGAGGAGGTGCTCTGACATTCTTTTCAGTACGCTGTTACTCCCTTCACCCTACCGACATACTTAGAGGTGCAGAAGAAGGCTGAAGTGGTGGAGAGGATGCACACACTGGGAGGTGTGTCCTGAGAGGGGATCCAGTTGGGCTCTTCAAAGGGGAAGTCTGTCAGCAGCAGGTCTCTAGCATCAGGGCCCTCTAGGTTCCGACCATCAGGGAGTAGTCCACAATAGTTACAGATCCAGTATCTCGGTCCTCGCCCTTTCCCTTCGGGCCCAAGACTGGGGTGCTTCATCTATGGCAGCCATGGGCACCTTCAAAACCAGTGCCCAGACAGAGTACAGTATGGTGGGGGTGGGCCAGTCCAGCAGCCACCTCAGCAGCAGTAGTTCCTGGCTAGGCCCTTTCAGCAGCAACAGCAGGGGCAGCGGGCTCCCGCTCCGCCAAGGGCCGACACTGTAGGAGGATGCAGACCTCAGGGCGCTCCTCAGGGACCTCAACCCGGGTGTGGTCGGGGAGGTGGCCGATAGCTGAGAGGCAGAGGATCTGGGCCTGGAGAGTTGCATTCTGCGGAGGACGCAGTTCCAGCAGGTCTAGAGGTCATTTGAGGTACGATCAACTTGTTTAGTACTCTTGCATATGCCTTGTTCGATACAGGAGGTTCACACTCCTTTGTTACACCTAGTCTCGACCATGCTCTGGGTTTAGACGCTGAGAGACTTCCAATTACCCTGGTGCTGAGCACACTAGTCGGGGGATAGATCGACTTGTTGTATGTTTGTTGAGGATGCAGACTAATGATAGGGACACATCAGTCAGTCAGGGATCTTCTGCTGTTGTAGGTATATCCATACGATGTCATCCTAATCATTGACTGGTTGTTATCTATATGTGCCGTCATTGACTGCTTGTGAGGAAGGGTTGTGTTTTCAGACTTGGGTGGATGACAGGTGACTTTCATCAGCGAGAAAAGTTTCCAGGGAAACAGCAAGCGAGTGGAACCCCTCCTATCTTTGTCGGCTAAGATATCAGTGGAGTTAGTGGATGCCGAAACAGTGGAAGTCCCAAAAATCATAAGTGAGTTTTTGGACGTCTTCCCTGAGGAGGTGACGACTCTACCCCCTCAATGTGACATTGAGTTTTGGATAGACTTGCAACCTGGTTCTCATCCGATTCTGATGGCCCCATACTGTATGGAACCTTCGGAGCTACGAGAGTTGTGGATTGAGATTGATGATCTGATGAAGAAGGGTTTTGTTCGACCAAGTGCATCACCGTGGGGTGATCCAGTCTTGTTCGCAAAGAAGGAAGATGGTGTTCTTAGTCTGTGTATAGACTACAGGAGACTGAATCAGATAACGGTCAAGAATTTCTACCCTCTTCCAAGGATAGATGATATCTTTGATGAGTTGAAGGGGGAAGGATGGTTCTCTAAGATTGATCTGCGATCTGGATATCACCAGTTGAGGGTAAAGGAGGGAGACATCTCAGAGATGACATTCTGGTGCAGATTCGGGCACTTCGAGTTTGTGTTCATGCCGTTTGGCATCACGAATTCTCTGGTTGTGTTCATGGGACTCATGAACTCCGTCTTCTGGGAGTACCTGGATCGGTTAGTAGTCGTATTTATTGACGAAATCCTAATCTACTCAAGATCAGAGGAGGATCACGCTGAGCATCTGAGAATGTTTTTAGAGGTCCTCCGACAGCACCAACTCTATGGGAAGTTTTCCAAGTGTAAGTTCTGGATGCAAGAAGTGCATTTTCTTGGGCACTTGGTGTCCGAGCAGGGGATATTAGTGGACCCATCGAAGGTCGAGGTGGTTTTTTCTTGGGCAGCACCCAAGAACATGGTAGAGGTTCATAGTTTCCTTGGGCTGGTAGGTTACTACCGGAAGTTCGTGCCCAACTTCACCCGAGTTGCGACACCCTTGATATCCTTGACCAAAAAGGACCAGGCTTTCATATGGGATTATTAGTGAAAGGCAGCCATAAACTATCTGAAGTATAAGTTGGTTAGTTCCCTAGTGCTGAGGTTGCCAGAAGAATGGGCAGCATATAAGGTGTTCTGTGATGCTTCAGGGCAAGGCCTCGAATGTGTGTTGATGCAGCAGCAAGGAGTGATCTCCTATGGGTCTAGGCAGTTATGTCCCCATGAGCATAACTATGCCACCCATGATCTAGAGATTGCAACGGTCGTGTTCGCACTGATGTTTTGGCGGCACTACCTCGTTGGGGAGCGCTTCATGGTCTTCACGGATCACAAAAGCTTGAAGTACATCTTCTCCCAGCATGACCTGAACATATGGCAGTGAAGGTGGATGGAATTCCTTCCGGACTACGACTTTTATATTTCTTTCACCTCAGGAAAAGGGAATTTGGTGGCCAATTATATGTGCAGGAAGTCGCAAAGGGGTGAAATTCAAGAGTCAGCAGATACTTGGAAGGCTATGGGGGAGTTGGCTGCCCTGCACCTAGATGCTAGGATGGAAGGTGGTAGAGGTTGCTTGTATCAGATGACAGTGCAATATTCTATGTTGAAACATGTAGATGAGTCTCAGTGGGGAGACTCATCGGGAGAAGTGATGCGTGATTGAGTTGACTAGGGTAATGCTCCAGAAGGGTGGACATAGGATGGTCAGAACTGGATTCTTTTCCAAGGAAAGCTGTTTGTTCCAAAGGTGATGCGTGGAAAGGTTCTTAGTGAGTTACACAACTCACCCCTAGCGGTTTACCCGAGAGTTTCCAAGATGTACCAGGGTCTTAGGAGACAGATTTGGTGGCTTGGGATGAAACTGGCAGTATCAGGGTTTATAGAAAAGTGCCTCATGTGTCAGTAGGTGAAGGCCGAACACTGTGTTCCGGGTGGCCTACTGCAGTCTCTCGATGTCCCCTGGTGGAAGTGGGAGGACATATCAATGGATTTCATCACGGGACTACCCAAGGTTCAAGGGGGATGTGATTCTATCTGGGTAGTGGTGGACCGTTTGAAGAAATTATCTCACTTTCTGGTCATCAAGGAGTCGAGTGCAGTGGATGATTTGGCACGGAGGTATGTGGATGAGGTGGTGCGGTTGCCTGGAGTTCCGAGATCCATAGTCTCGGATAGGGATGCATGGTTTAACTCACGAATCTGGAGAGGATTGAAGCATGCTTTTAGCACCCAGCTGCGTCTTATCACTTCTTTCCACCCCCAGACCGATGGGAAGACAAAGCGCACCATCCAGATGTTAGAGGACATGCTGCGGGCATGTATTCTAGACATTGGGGGATCGTGGGTGCAACACTTGCCTCTGGTAGAGTTCGCCTACAATAACAACCATCACTCTACCATTGGCATGGTTCTGTTCAAAGCCTTGTACGGGAGGCCATATCGCTCACCTGTTTGCTAGAATGAGGTTGGGGAAGCAACTGTCCTTGGCCCGGAGGTGGTGCAGAGCACAACAGAGAAGGTGAAGCTTATATGAGAGAGGATGAAGGTGGATTAGGACTGACAGAAGTCGTATGCCGATAATAGGAGGAGACCCTTGGAGTTCGGGGTTGGGGACCACATTTTCTTGAAGGTCTCCCCTCGGCGTGGACAACTGAGGTTCGGCAGGGGATGTAAGCATTCCCTCATGTTCATCAGACCCTTTGAAGTGTTGCGGCGGGTGGGATAAGTGGATTATCGGCTAGCATTACCACCGCTGCTACTGAGGAGACATGACGTCTTCCATGTGTCCTAACTCCGTTGATATCTGCACGACAATTCACATATCCTCGACTAGGGAGAGGTGGAAATCGAGGACGACGTGACCTTTGTGGAAAGACCAGTGAAGGTCGAGGGTTGTGAAGAGAAGGTGTTTCATGGAATAAACATTCCTTTGGTTTGTGTGTTGTGGAAGCATGGTTGGCTCGAGGAGAGTACCTGGGAATAATAATCACAGATGCGTGCCTAGTACCCAAAGTTATTTTGAGTTTTTTGATGTTTAATTTTTTTAATTGTTGTGACGGAATGCCTTACCATGTCAACTATGGAATGTGTGGTTTTATTTTTTTCTGTCGATGTGTGTGAAGTATCCTGAGATGTGGGGAGGGGAGGACATAATCCCTAGTTAAGACGCATTAGGGTGGATGCTCCTAAACCTTTGCGGGTGAGTCAGAGGCTCCCAAAGTGGATAGTATCTTAACATGAAGGAAGGGAAACCCCTCACCACATGACCAGATGGTTTAATCCTTTATTTTATGGTGATTGTAATTGCTCAGGTTCACTCTTGAGGGGTATATTCTGGGGCGGTTGTTCATACCCCCCTCATTCTTTAGGTCTGGTTTTAAATTCTCGAGGGTGATAATGCTTTGAGAGGTATCTGATGTGATGACCCGGACCCTCGCGGTCTAACCCTTTACCAAATTCTGGATCCTGGGGGTGGCGTCTCGGTGGTTGGACGTCATTTAGGCATGCGACCAATTGGGGCGACCAATCGGGGCGACCTAACGGCGCGACCGATCGGGGCGATTGATCGGCGTGACCGCTCGGGGCGACAGATCGACGCAACCGGTTGAGGCGACCGATCGTTGCGACCGGTCGAGGTGATCAATTGGGGAGAACGATCAACGCGACCGATCAGGGCGACCGATCGGCATGACCAGTTGGCACGACTGATCGGCGTGACCGGTCAGGGTGACCGATCGGCGTGACTGATCGGTGTCACCTAGCCTTGTCAGTTTCTCATCTATAGTTCTTCCCATAATTCCTCTTTGGGATTTTAAACTTTTTTTCAAGTGGTTCAAAGACATATAAAATTGCACAATTAATACCCAATAAATCCAGAGGGACCTCCTCAATGGGGAATTAAATAACAATTAATTTCATCATGTGTAACCACCCAACTGCATGGGGAACCATGATCTGAATTTAAAGCCGTTCAAATCCCCATATCCCGTAACAATGAGATCTTATCTATACATCGTAGGGGGATTTATTCTTCCTTCTTCTTCCTCTTGGATGGCTCCTTCTTCTTAGTACGTTTGGAGTTCCCAACGTCCCTCCCATGTGAGTTGCACTTTTCCCTGATTCTTGGCGCAAGGAGAAGAACTTCGATCTTTGATGAATCAAGTAGGGTTTTCTTTCACCTCTCCTTTCTGTGTATCATGCGGGGTGGATACGCTTTTGTCTCTATGGGAATTGATGAAACCAAGCCTAATGAAGATATTTAATGGAATTTTAAATAATGAAGGGGGGGGGGGTGATCGATGTTCATGCTGTACTACTTTTATGTTGTATGTGTTGTGAATTGTGCGGGCCTATGCTCACTGAAAATCATGGTCATTGGTGGTCTTTCCTTGCATACTAATGGACCTTTTCCTTCTATGATGATTAAATGACTTAACCTGGAAATTGTTTAATCACGTAAAATCAGTTGGTTTAAATGGATGTTCAGTAAAACAAGAATCTCTGTGTGACACCCCGGTTAACAAACAGAAATAAGAACCTAATGAATGATGTGCTTAAACCTGGAGGTTTTCCACTCTGTTTGGTGGTGGGTCTATTTTCTGCCTGGTGCTCATGGGAAGATGTGAACGGGGATGGGGTCCTCTGTTGTGGCCCGATTGTTGGTTGTGAATTTTAAGCTGTGTGGTTGCTCTACTGTGACACGAACTCGGGTGGAATTCTCTATCGTTGAGAAATGGTGGGTTCCTGATTTTGGAGACATGAGGCTGTGTCTCAGGGTTTTTTTTGTCTCCAGTACTTCAATGGATCTCACTTATCCATTTTGTGAGGTTTTCTTTGGTTCTATTACTTTGTGGGACCTCACTTATCCCTTTGTTGTTGGGACCTTATAAGAGAACCGAGTTTGAATGCTTAAACTTCTGTTTGGTTGTTTCTTTTTTTTCCTGGCTTGTGTTTGTGCCTGTTAGTTTCCCGGTAGTGTAAAATTCACCCTAATGGGATCACTTGAACATGAAAACAAGAATGGTTGAGTGGGGAATTAGTTTGGTAATGAGTTGTGACTTGGCCGTGAGTGTCGTGGCTTCTTTTGTGAATGAATAGTAACAAGGGTGTTTGTGCTTTGGTTTTGGAACCCCTAGGTTAGGATGAGTGTTTGTTACCTATACATATATCTATATATTTTATGTTTCTTATTCATGCCCCACCCAAGTTGAAAACTTAGTTCCAAAAAACCCATTTAATGGGGATGGTGTTTTTCCCAACACTCCTATGAGTGGATAGTTATTAGCTCCTTTTCTGCTCCTTTTCCCGAATATCCCAAGACTCTTCGGGCAGGCTGTGATGGCCTGAGGTCCATTATTAGCACAAGAATCTTCGGGAAGGGTAGTTGGGGTGGTTGGCCCAGGTGTGTGCGGGCAGGTTGTTTCCCAAGCATCTTTCGGATGAGGCCCAGGTGTCTTCGGGTGTGGCAGTAGTTGTTATGTCCCAGGTGTGTGCGGGCAGGGTTTGGAAGTTGGAATATGGTGAGGTTGTGGCCCATGTGTGTACGGGCAGGGTTTGGTAGTGGGACTGTGGTGAGGTTGTAGAGACCCGAAGCCTGACTTACATGGACATTACATTACTTTTGCGGAATACTTAGTACATAACAAAAACACACACACAAGGATCGTAATAGTTTAGTGTCTTTGGAAACTCGGAACGTAATCTTCTAATCGTGATGAAAGATCTTCAATATCTCCCATAAAGATCTTCCCTTTTTTTTACCTAAAACCTTTCTTTATATCCTGGGGAAAAGAAAACATAAAAGGGTGAGCTCAAATGCTCAGCAAGGGCAAATAAAGGAAGTAAAAATCATATCATATCTTTTTGAAAAGCATAACCTGCAAAAGAGATCATAATATCTTAACATGGAATAAATCATAGAAGTGAAAATGAGATCCCCATAATCATAACATTAAACTTGAAACTTTGTGGCATGCACATATAATCATGGAAAATCATTTCTTGTTAGTCATGACTCATTGCCAAGACTATCTTAGTGGACAAAGTCCCTTTCTGAATCGAGTAACCCTCGTTTCAGTCCTGTTTCACTGAACCGGTATAACCTACCGTTCCAGCCCTGTCTATCTCATGAGATATAAAATCTTTACCCAATGCATTGGAGGGAGATATAGGTCCCACCCATCTTATAATGAATCCTTTCTTATGTGTGCCACATAATCATAAATCATACATCATCGCATAACACATGTAACAAAAATGGGATTCTTGAAACATCATGACATCATAAAACAAATCTTATAAGGCAAATGACTTCATAAAAATAATTCCCTCACAACATAATCAAATCAATGTAATTAAAGGGATAAAAACATAACCCTTTATTATCTTAGATGGAAAATAATTTTGATAAAACACTTGAACACCATTCTTGAGGAAAATATCCTTTCTTCTTCAAAAACACTTTTCTTTTCTTAATATGTCATACAATTATAAACTAAAAGAAGTTGATTAAAAATAAACTTGAAAACTTTTAAAGGAAGATTTTTGGAAATAATGTTTTAAAAATCCATTCATGCCGTATAAGTTAAAAAAAACATTCTTCGTACTTTTGTCGGAAAAGTCAAAAAGTACCTCGTATGAAAAAAACGACAAAAGATTCCTTTCATATTCTTTACTAAAAACTCACCGAAGGGTAAAATTGGATTTAAACTATTGTAAGTGGATGGAAACAATATTACATATTGAGGGAACATGGATGTGGATGATAAAATACACCCCAGTAAATACTTACGAATAAACAATCTCGGATAAAAATGAGATTGTGATATTTCCCTTACCTTAGGTCCGACTTGCTTTGTACGTATCCGAACCTCCTGTATAATGATTTAAATCATGTTATTGACTTATTCCAGAATCATATTCATTGTTATTATATCATATATGGTCCACTTATGACTTTATATTACCCGTTCTTTTGTAAATTCATGTTAAAGTAGCGTTTTGGGTAAAATCGTTTCATTTGTCGTTCGTGTTTTTAACTTGTAATTATTAATATGATTACTTGGATCATGATTACTTATATCCAGAATGTAAAACATGATTTATATATAATATATATTCAGAATATACATATATATAATATATTGATAAATGGAATGAGATACACCGTTCATGGAGACGGTAGTCCGTACGTACGCATGAACGCTGTTTTCGTTTCCTTATTGAATTGAATGGAATTAAGTAGATGACATACATATAAATATAAATAAATCCAGTATCATTATTAGGTCATATATTTCATTATTACTTATTATATATACTTTATAATCATTCATGAATGGTTAATCATTGAGAATGAATCTCATCGCGTCGTGGAGACGGTAGTCCGTACGTACGCACGAGCGATGATATCGTTCCCATGGTCGTGGAATTGTGTTGAAGTGTTTGTATACTATTTCAGTATCAATATCACTTTATAATAATCATATATAGTTACTCATTAAACCATTATACCCATCCAATTAATGTGGTGGCGGAAAATAGATTACACCACGACGTGGAGACGGTATTCCGTACGTACGCACGCGCGGTGATTTCCTTTTTCCGTAGGATGGATAGATGGTGAAATAGGGTTGTTTCATACTTATAATAACATATCAGTATATGAGTGATACTGATGTTATTACTTCATAATGAAACAACCTAAGAAGAAGAAGTGGAAGAAGAAATAAAGATGAAAGAATTGGTAACGGTAATTACCTCTTCTTTGAAGCGCCTCTTTGAGACCTCCTCTTAAGGCACTAAAATTGGTCTTTGAGGAATACCAGAACCTCTAGGATTATTATAGGGAAGTGGAGAAGGGATTTTGGCAGAGGTTGGCCGAGCTTGAGTGCTCAAATTGGTGTGAGGAGAAGGGGGAGGAGGTGTCCTTTTATAAGGGATGAGAGGGGCACCTTAGGAATATCTCAAAATATTATTTTATATTAAAGTCAAAATCGGTTTATAATGGTTCCAAAGGGTCTTATTTCGAAGGTAAAGTGGGGATGGGTCGAAATCCTATCAACCAATAGGATTTAGACAAGTTTAGGGTATTATTTTAACCTTATCAATTAGATTTAACTCTAAGTTAAATAATTTAACTTTTACCGTGTCTTTTTGTTTTCTTTCACTATATGGTTAATACACTTACTATAACATGCCAAACGAACCCCAAATTGTTTATTATTAATACATATATCCTTATCTAAGTCATTTTTCTGAACCTTAGATTTTTAGGAATAAAATAACAATTAATAATATAATATTTGATTTAAAAACTATTTTGTATCAATTTTGACACTATTTGATATATGATTTTTGTGAAAGTCATAACAGAATTATATGTTCGAAACAAGTTGATTAAATCAACACTAATATATCATAGTAACCTATAAAATTAGTTTAAGTCATAAAAAGTCTCAAATTACATTTATTTGGGCATTTATAACATCAATTATGTCAATATTTCATTAATAAGACAATTACTGCATCATCTTTGTGTCATAATAAATGATAATTATTTAATCCCTAAAAATTATAAATAAATTCCTATGATATAGATAATTTTATTAGATTTTTGGAGAATATTCATGTTTGAAGTTTCATGAATTTTATCACTAGATTAAAATTATTATACTTATAATATTTAAGAAAGTGACATGTTGTCACATTCTTTGGTTTTAATAATAATTAAATTATTTTCATTGACAAAATTTAATTAAATTAATCTAATCCGACCCTTAGGTGATATGGGTCGTTTTTTAGTCATCCAACAGAATTTTGACATTTTTTAGGGTAATTTTAAAATATTATATTTACCCTTAATTACCCGATTTACCTTTAACTATGGTAAATAAAATTTACCGTAGTTACTATTCATAATTCCCAAAAATAAAAAGTAGTCTATTAGCATAATTTGGACCCACTGATTCCAAATATGGAATCCATTTTTTAAAATTCAATACACAGAAGTTGCATAAATTAAATTAAAATTAATCCCGTTGTCGAATAAAAACGGGTTTTTGTTTAAAACATTGCAAAAGATTGAATTGATTTAACCTACGAATTCAAGGTAAAATCAATGCTAATGACATACATTATATTAAATGGTAAAAATATATTCTATTTATACTTTAAAACCATTCAATATTATAATTTAACCACATAAGATATTATGATGAAAAAATTTGTTTTTAATTAAAATATAGCGTGTTTTTACTATTCATTAAAATGTGAAAGTTACCAGAATAATATGAAAAATTTATCCAAAGTAAATTTTTATTTCTTGATTCCAAAGAAGAATTTTATTTTGTCAAATTGAACTTATAAAAATGTCAAAAACTAGATTTAAAGTGGGTGCGCCATCAAAAGGCGGCAAAACTGCATTTTTTGAAAAATACTTATTTTACCCGAAAAATTTATTTTGTTCTTATAACATGTTCTAGAAATGTGTAAGATGAATAATAATGTTATAAAATTCAACATTTAGTTAATACTATTCATAACGGCTAGTTCATGACAATATTATAATAATATAACATTGTTTATTAAAACCCGGTATTGCGTACAACACACGCTATCGAGGAAGGTCGTGATTGCGTGTAATGCAAGCCAAGTCAGGGTTGCGTGTTGTGAAAGAATCCTTCGTTGTTTCGTATAACAGAATCCAACCATATTTCATTTATACATTTAATATATATATATACATATATATACTCAATGTTGCGTAGAATAACTATTATCAAAATTGTGTGTAACACGGTCCAAGAATAGGGTTGCGTATACTGCAAGCTAATACGGTGTTGCGTATAGCGCAAGGTAATCTTGGTGTAGAATACAACATAAGACATTAATGAAATTAAAATAATATTTTTCATAAAATCTCGGGGTGTTACAGAGGTTGTGGCCCAGGTGTGTGCGGGTGGCGTTTGGCAGTGGGACTGCAGTGAGAATGGCGGAATTGGTTCGATGCGTAGGATGTATTCAATAACCCCTAGGAAAGTGGTGCGGGGTACCCAAATATCGATGTGCTATTACTATATTTATTTGCCTTGCATTATTTTGGGAGTGTGCCTTAGTGAGACTTGGGTGGATAGTTTTTTCTTGCTAGGTGCTTTGGTTTTTGTTTTCTCACAGGGCATTAGAATGCCTCTCCACTTGTGCACGAGAGTATTTGGTTTTCCTTACTGAGTGTACTTGTATGCTCACCCTACGTATATAAAAATGTTTTTAGGTTTCCAGAAGGACTTCAGGGATTGTGCGGGACCATACTAGCTCGGACCTTGGGGCAGTTTTCGTTTTCATTTTCCTTTTTCTTGGTACATTAACTTTGGAGTTTTTGTGGCTTGTATCTTTTACTTTTGAACATGCATATGGGAATGGTTTACTTTTATCTTCACATTTAATTTCATCTTTGGTATTTTTGGGGTTGCTATCTTATCTCTCGATCCTATAAAAATAAAAAGGGTAATGCCTTCCATTTTGTGTGAGATTCTATACCCTTGGTGCTGGTCGCCACTCTGGGACCTATTGAAGGCGGGTTTCGGGGGTCATTATCTCTTCTTCAACTTAAAGAAGGAAGGGCCTGGTAATCTGTTGACCCTTCCCTCCTTTTGGTGAAGGTGGGTCGTTACAATAAAATCTCAAATATTTATTGAAAATGTACTGAAGTACAATCCTTATATACTTTATATTACTTATAACTTGTACATCATTAATACAATACTCAAATGACACAATTATTTAATAGCAACTTAAGAACACTAATCATTCCTCTTCATCTGCGATAGTATCATAACCTGATTGTTATCCAATAACATCATTTGGGGTATACTCTGATGATTGGGACATTGATTTACGTAGTGTCCCAACTCCTTGCAGATGAAGCATTGTACATTTGAAACCTATTTCTTACCCTTGAAATCACAAACAAGGTTTCCTTTTTCTCCACACTTATAAAAAACTCCCATTACATTTAAGAACATCCCAGGGTGATTCATTCAACAGTTATAACATATAGAAAATCCTTCTTTCCTTTATTCCCTTTATCCATAATTATCTCTACCATCCTCTTCTTCTCTGGATTCCCTCCAATCCATATAACTTAGATAATTATTTACATATCTTATTAATACATGATACTATTTATTCATATGACGAGAATATGTGGGAGACTAACTCCCTTCTAAATGTTTTATAAAGACCATGAAATATATGATCCTTCTTACTCTTTGGATAATGTGTATTGCCAGAGTTCTCATTATTTCCACTAGGCACCATTTCTAAATGACTAAATACACTAGGTTAGATCATATCATAAGGTATAATCCAAAAATAGAAAAATTCACAAAATTAATTAAATATTTTCACACATCTAGTATAATAATCATAAAAATGGTTTCTTTTCTAACATATTTACTCATAAATCCTTCTTAATGGTTTTTAAAGAAAATTTGAATTATCCTAAGCATATCCCCCGGGAGTGTCAAACCAGGTGTGCTTTAAGGCTCGTTTTTGTGTACCAGGATACCCAGGTCAAGCCCGAAACTCCTTATTAGAGCTTTCACTCCTAGGTATATCTGTGTTAGAACCACATCCACATGTAGTATCTAGAGAGGGATGTATTACTTGGAAAACTCACAAAATCTCTAACATTACCGAAATTCTAGGTAATTATTCTATACTAATCCTCAAAGTCTATCATAGGATAATGTTTTATAATCAGTGTTTATCTAAATTTAGTTTCCAAGGATATTGCTAAACCTCTTCTGATACCAACTATACTGCCTCGACCACAGAATAACATTACTGATGCATTATTTTAATACATTGGCATTATTACAAGGAATCAAGTCCCAAAGGACTGATCAATTTAGCATTATTGGAAAATGGATTAAATACACGAACGTTACATTAAACATTAAAACATAAAAAATAACATATATAATCCTTCAAGAATTCCATTATTACCCTAGTTTAACCCTATATATCAATCATAATACACTTATTGGAATCCTGGGAAAACAAAACAAAATAAATGGGTGAGCTCAGATGCTCAGTAAGGGTAAATAATTTAGCAGAAGATATAAAATTTTAAGGAAAAAATTGTAATAAAAACAACAGCCTTTTTAGACCTAAACTTGAACATAATATAGAAAAAATAAATAAAACATTAACATATAGACATGCACATGGATATTATAATATTCGAATAATCACTTGTAATAACTAATTTCATAACGAGGGAATGCATAATGATGAACATCATAACCACATAGTCAAGGCCCAATACCATGACTACAAATAATTTTTTTCAAGGCCTTATGCCAAGACACTAATTTGATTCATTAGACCTACCGATTCATCGAGGAAATATAGTGGGATTCACCCATCACTTACTAAGTACAATACATTCCTAATGTGAAAATTTTGAAACATGACATAAACATTCATATTAAAACTGGGATACGAAATGTAAATACTTTAACCATAAACCATGAATGGTATAAAAATAGAACATCCACAGTAAAACATTGAATAAATCATTCAATACAATATAGAAGATTTTATTATAATAAATCAACCTCAATCAAGAATAATATTCGGTAAAGGATGTTGACATAGATGAAAATGATCAGAAAAACTCTTTGGGAGAAATTAATTTTTTTGTGAAACCATCTAAAAGTCAAAAATTTAAAAAGGAAGACATTTAAAAAATATTTTTGAATCAAAGTGTCCCATACCACTTTGAATCTTTTTTATGGAATTAACATTTTAAAACATTCATGTCCATATTTATAAATCCTTAAAACCAATTGCAAAACATGGACACTAATGAGAATGGTTTAGAAGAATAAATATTTGAAACATTTAAAAATGATGTTTTAGTTGAAGAGAACCTTAAATAAATACTTTTGAAAACTTTTTTATGAATCATGGACATGGATGATAAATATGTCCCAATAAATACTTACACATAAACAATCTCGGATAACAATGAGATTGATGAATTAATCCTTACCTTGTACATTCTTTAAGTCGAGGGTATATTTAACCTTTTGTATAAATACCATAGTATGTTATTAAATTATACCAGAAACATATTAATATTTATGATATCATATATTATTCATTAATTAGTTTATACTACACATTTAATAATAATTTCCATGTTAAAGTAACATTTCAGGTAATAATCGCTTTCTTTATCGTATGTGTTTTAACTTGTTATTTTTGATCATATCACTTAGACCATGATTTACATTCATGTAAAATATAAAACATGATTTATAAATCATATATATTAAGAATATAAATATGTATAATATATAGATATGTGAAATGTAAAACACCGTTTATGGAGACAGTAGGCTGAACGTACACATAAACGTTGTGTCCGTTTTCATATCATATTGAATGGAAGTAAGTGAATGAGATAAATACACACACAAATATATATAAATATATATATATATTTCAAGTAGAATTATTATGTTATATATTACACAATTATTAATAATATATATTTTTATAGTCATCATTGAATGGTGAATGTGGAAATGAATCTTTTCGCGCCGTGGAGACGGTAAGCCATCCGTACAAATGAGTGACGATATCATTCTATTGATGGTGAAATTGTATATAATTGGATGGTATATTATATATAAAAAATCACTAACATGTTATATTTATTATGTACATAAATTATACTTATTATTATACCCATCCAAATAATGAAGTGTTTAATAACAAACTACACCACGATGTGGAGATGGTAAGCCGTACGTACACACGTGTGGTGACTCTATCATTCATATGATAGATATAATAATGAATATGGTTTTACCATATTTATAATAACATTAAAGTATGTAGAAGTTACTAGAGTTATTATTTTGTTATTGAAACAAAAAATAAAGAGGAAGTGGAAGAATAAAAGAACATTGATAGAGGTGATGAAATAGTTACCTCTTCTTCGGGTTATTCCTTTTGATTTGAAGAAAAGGTATCCTTAGGTTAGATTTATGATAAAAGTAATCCCTCTAGGTAGAAGTTATGGTAGTTGGAAGGACATTTTAGTAGGGTTTGGACAATCCAAAAGGCTTTGGAGGTGTGAAATTAAGAGAAGGGTAAGTACCCTTTTATAAGAGAGGCGAGGGTCACTTTAGGAAAAGCTTGAAATATTATTTTATTATAAAATCATTTTCGGTTTCTAATGACTCAAAATGGATTAATTTCTAGGCTAAGATGGGTATGGGTCAAAATCATCTCAACAAATAGGTTTTAGAAAAGTTTATGTCACCATATTAACCTTATCTTTTAGATTTAACTCATTGTTAAATAATTTAATTTTTACCATGTCTTCTTGTATTTTTATATTACATGGTTAATAAACATAATATAAAATTACAAGAGAAAATCAAGTGGTTAATCAATAATATGTATATCATTATATAAGTCTTTTGGCCAAAATTTATATTTTTGATAATATTATATCATTTAATAATATAGTATTTGTTCTAAAAACTCATTTATGTCAATTTTGACACTATTTAGTATTTGGTTTTTGTGAAAGTTGAAAAACATGATTACTTAGAAACAAATAAATTAAATCAACCATAAAATGTCATATTCAACTATAAAGTTTGTGGATGGAATCAAAAGTCTTAATTTACATTTTTTTTGATATTTATAATATCAATTATTTTAATCTTTTATTAATAAGGTAATTACTGCATCATCATTGTGTCATAAATAAGTTTAATTATTTAATGTATAAAAATTATAAATAAAATAAAATGAAGTAGAAAATAATTTTAGATTTATAATGAATATTTATAGTCGAAATTATATTGTGTATAACCTTATATTAAAAATGGTTTATTTATTAAAATTTGAATTTATCACTTTTCACTCTTCTTTAAATAAAATAATAATAAATGTCCTAATCTAATCCAAGTGGATCAATAAGGATCATATTTTATTACTATGGTTTATTTTTGTCTAAATACACTTATCCAATATAATTAGGACATGTGTTGGGGGTAATTTTATATTATTGTAATATTATTTTTACCTTTAATCACCCTATTTACTTTTAATCATGGTAA
The DNA here is from genome assembly GCA_963277665.1 of Viscum album. Taxonomy (NCBI): domain Eukaryota; kingdom Viridiplantae; phylum Streptophyta; class Magnoliopsida; order Santalales; family Viscaceae; genus Viscum; species Viscum album. Next base: position 1,785,642,248 of record OY728157.1, read on the forward strand.
ATAAAATTCACAACTTACTATTCACCATATATTATTTTCATTCTACTGAACCAAAATTTAATTACTGATGTCAACCGTGTCTCTTGGATTTTTGAAATTCAATTCACCGAAGTGGTAAAATTATTTTTTATGCAAATTTGCAAATGTACCTAAAAGGTGGGTAAAAAGACGTTAAAATGGTTCAATAAAATTTTATATATCTATTATTATTATAAAATGATGCCAATGACTTAAATTGTAATAATATATTTATTATGTATCTATTTTAAGATAAAATTTTAATTAAAAGTAATTATTTAAAAGAAAAAGTTTCTTTTGATGTGCTATACAGTATTTTTGACTATTCATCAAAAATTGAATGTTTTCAGAAAAATACCAAAAATTAAGACTAAGATAATTTTGATATTATGATTTCAAAAATGATTTATATTTTACCAAATTAAAAACATATAAGTTTCATTAATTAATTTAAAATTAATTCCCGTTGTCAAAACGAGAAAGCAGGCTTTTAAGAAGTAAAAAATATCAAAAGATTGACATGTGTTTATGTACAATTTAAATGTGAAATTACATCCAATGACCTAAATTATATTAAATGATAAAAATATAATCTAATGATAATTTAAAACCACTCAAAAGTATAATTTAACACTATAAATTATGTCAATTAAAAAAGTTGTTTTTTTATTAAAATTTAGTATTTTTTACTATTCATAAAAATATGAAATTTATTAGATTAATACCAAAAATTTAGACAAAATAAATTTATATTTCCTACTTCTAAATATTAAGTTTATCTTTTCAAATTGAATATATAAAATTGTCAAATATTGGATTTAAAAATGGTTTTCCATTAAAAGGCGGTAAAATTGTATTTTTTGAAAAACACTTCTTTTATCTAAGAAACTAAATTTATTCTTATATTTTATCTAAAAAACACATAATATGAATGTTAAAATTTTATGGAGTATATAAAACTCAAAATATAGTTAATACTATAAATAAAGGTTTTTTAAATGACTAGTTTGGTAAGTCATGGTACGCTCGAACTCGATGTTGTTTGTAACACAAGTTATTGAATTACTTTAAAGAGATAATGTACTATGAAATCTTGTGGTGTTACATTCTCCCCCCTTCAATAAATTATGTCCTCTCAATTTGAAATTGTTTCTCCTAAAATAAAAGGTTTAAAATAGAAAATACCATTGTGGAAAACCCACATCCGAAATAGGGTTAATAAAATTTTGTTTAAATAGGAGGGAAATGGAAATAACAAAGTCACTACCAAATTATGATTTTGAATAAGAGAACATTTGTGCAAATTATAGACACATAATTGGTGGAAAAAATAAATATTTATAGAGAGTGATTGAGGTCATCAATCACAAACAAGTGAACAATAAAAGAAAAATTGAGGTCCTCAAAGCCATAAATCTATGATGATTTGAATTATCATTAGTTCAATAAAACATCAAGTATTAGGATAACACATTTTTTGGTTTTAAGATACTTTCCCTAAATTTTACGAATTGATTTATTTATAGAATAAGAAAAAAATACTTGACAAGTAGAGTTCCATCCTTTATCTAATTTCTACAACAAACTCATATTTCACTCCAAAAGATAATAGAACTCAAAAATATTCTATTTTTCATAATCATATAAGGTTTCAAAAAAATGAATTTATAATTCATCTATTATACCATTTAGAAAAACACTACATTATAAAAATCAGGACATCATGTAGTCCAATGGTAGGTGATTCACCCTTGTCACCATTCGGTTGCAGGTTTAAGTCTCTTGTCCTTGCTGAATGTGATGGGTTGTCACCTGAAATTAGGGTTTCCCTTTTTATAACAATCCAAAAATAATATTAAGAAATTTATTAACCTTAAACAATAGTATCCAATTTCCAACTTAATTAATTCCATCCTTTAGACTTATCCAAAATACTTCTGTCTAAACTCATAGTTTAAAATTCATAAGGAACATAAACATATTGATGATCACTTTTTGCATGTAATAACGTGTGAATATATTCATCATTTATTCCCTTAAAACATGGTAACACCCTTAATTACTATAAAAACTTATTGATTACATTCATGCTCCCTTCTTCCTTAAATAAAACTAGATATACTCCTTATATCAAAAAATGCTGTAAACTCCAACAATGATGGAAAGACAACGAGCCCGTACCCGAGTGGTAAGGGCTCCTGCTTGGCATCCAAGAGACATGGGTTCAAAACCGAGTGGAGGCGAATTTCCAGGTTATTGTAGCAGTACTGTAGTAGCCTCTGTAGCAGTACTATAGCAGTTACTGTAGCATTTACTATTTGGTACTGTAACAGCCTGAACTATTCACCCGATTTGGGCCTTCGGGCCACCGGTTTGGGCCTATGGGTCTCCAGGGCCTTCGGGTAATCAAAGGCCTTATGGCCACTGGGCCTTCGGGTCATGTAGACCATGGAGTATCCCAGTTCACATAGATCAGGCCCCATAAGAGGATCATAGCAATAGGATTAGCAGCCACTAGATGCAGAGCTAACCTGATTGGAAGAATGAGAGGTTATGGAAGCCACCATCGGAACCAGGCACTGTTCAACTTTGTATGGGGCAATGCTAGCCGATCAGCAATGCAAGGTGGGGAGCTAAGGTGATCAATGAAGCAAGACACTGGGGAGGGGCAGTTCTAGCTGGCTGGGCCTACGGTTCATGTATGGGCCTGGTATCCCTCTGGGCCATTGGGTCATGTATTGCGGGTCATGTCGAGCCTTGTGCCTTGGGCCTACGGGTCATGGTCGGGTTCCCCTTTAACCATTAAAAGGGGGATTATCTATAATAAAATAAAAAAAGGCCTTCAGTCCATTCAGACGAACAATGATGGAATAAACAAATAATTAATTAGTTTCAAGGTAGTCAATAATATCATATATAATTATTCCAAATCAATCATATCTTATTCCAAATTCATTATCTCAATTTCAGAAACATATTAAGGGTTATATTTACCCCAACCATATATGTTCCAAAATTTTTAACTTGAAACTATTTTACTTTACCTGGTACCATAAAATCTCAAATCCTTAATGAAAATGTACTTCATTTCAATCCTTATATACTTTATATTTTATATAACTTGTACATCATTAATACAATAGTCAAATGACACAATTTTTTAGTAACAACTTAAGAACACTAATAATTCTTCTTCATCTACGATAGTATCATAAACTGGTTATTATCCAATAGCATCATTTGGGGTATACTCTTATGATTGGGAAATTGACTCGTGTAGTCTCATAACTCATTATAGATGAAGCATTATACTTTTGAAACCTTTTTCTTACCCTTGTAATCTGGAATGTGGTGTCCTTTTTCTCTACACTTATAAGAAACTCCAATTCCTTTCATGAACTTCCCAGGGTCATTAATTCCACAGTCATAACATTTGGGAAAATCCTTCTTTATATTCTCCCCTTTATCCATCTTTATCTCTACCATACTCTTCTTCTCTGGAATCCCTTCAAAGCCATATGATGTAGAGAATTATTTACTTATCTTATTAACACATGATACTATTTCTTCATATGATGATAATATTTGGGAGACTAATTCTCTTTTAAATGTTTTGTTAAGACCATGGAAGACATGATCCTTATTACTCTTTGGATCATGAGTATTGTTGGAGTTCACATTCCTTCTAATGGGTTCCATTTATAAATAATGAAATACACTATGTTAGATCTTATCATAATGTATAATCCAAAAAATAGAAAAACACTCAACATTAATTGGAGATTTTCACACATCTAGTTTTATAATCATAAAAATGGTTTCTTTGCTGGCATATTTACTCATAAATCCTTTATAATGGCTTTTAATGAAAATTTGAATAATCCGAAGCATATCCCTTGGGGGTGTCAGACCACATGCATAGTAAGGTCTGTTATCATGTATCGGGATACCATAGGTCAAGATCAAAACTCCTTGTCAGAGTTTTCACTCCAAGTTACATCTTTACCAAAAACACATCCACTTGTAGTATCCAAACAAGGATGTATTCCATGGAAAACTCACAAAATCCCTGCATTACCAAAAATCTAGGAAATTATTCTAAATTAATCCGCATAGTCTATCTTAAGACAATGTTTCCTAATAAGTGTTTATCTAAATCTAGTTTCTAAAGTTATTTCTAAACTTCCTCTGATACCAATTGTAATTCCCCAACCCTAGAAGTCCGTAGCTGGTGCATTATTTTAATACATTGGCATGATTATAAGGAATCAATTACCAATGGACCGATCGGTTTAGCAGTCTTGGAAAATAAATTACTTACATGAACATTACATTAATCATTCAAACATAAAACAAAAAAAAAATAATACTTTGAGAATTCCATTATTCCCCTATGTTAACCGTGCATATCAATCAGAATGAACCTCTTGGAATAATGGTAAAACAAAACATAAGAAAGTCGTGAGCTCAGATTCTCAATAAGGATAAATAATTTAGCGGAAGCTATAAACTTTTAAGGAAAGATGTGTAATAAATAAAATCCATTTTAAACATAAACTTGAACATAATATGGAAAAGATAAATAAAAAGTTACCATATAAATAGGCACATGGATATTCTACTAGATGAATAATCACATGTAATAAATAATTTCATAATGAGGGAATGCATAATGATGAACATCATAACCACATAGTCAAGACCTCATTCCAAGACTAAAAATAGAAATCATGTAAAGGCCTTTTTCCAATACAAAAATTTGTCTCATGAGACCTATTGATTCATCGAGGATCTATAATAGGCTCCACCCATCACTTACTATGTCCAATGCATTCCTCATGTGAAAACATTGAAAAATAACATAAACATTCGTATTAAAACTAGCATACAAAATGTCAATACCTTAAATATAAACCATGAATGGTATAAAAATAGAACATCCACAGTAAAACATAGAATAACTCATTCAATAAAATATGGAAGATTGTATTATAATAAATCAACCTCAATCAAGAATAATATCCAATAATGGATGTTGACGTAGTTGAAAATGATCAGTAAAAATCTTTGAGATAAATATCCTTTTTTCTAAAATCATTTAAAAGAAAAAAATATATAAAGGAATAAATTTAAAATATATTTTTGAATAAATGTTTCCCATAGAACATTGAAACTTTTTAAAGGAATCAACATTTTTGAAACATTCATGTCCATATAAATAAATCCTTAAACCATTTTGAAAACATAGACATTAATGAGAAAGGATTAAAGGAATAAATATTTGAAACATTTAAAAATGATATTTTAGTTAAATATTCCCTTAAATTTTTTTTGAAAATTCTTTTATGAAACATGGACATGGATAAGAAATATTTCAAAGTAAATACTTATAGATAAACAATCTCGGATAACAATGAGATTGAGGAATTAACCCTTACCTTGTACTTTCCTTTAGTCGAGGGTACGTTTAACATCCTATATAATGACCATAGTATGTTATTAAATTATAAAATAACCATATTAATATTTATGATATCATATATGATTCATTTATTACTTTATAATACCCATTTGATAATAATTTCCTTTGTTAAAGTAACATTTCAGGTAATAATCACTTTTTTTGTTGTACGTGCTTTTAATTGTTATTCTTGATCATATCCCTTAGATCATGATTTACATACTTTGAGAATATAAAACATGATTTATATATCATATATATTATGAATATAAATATTTATAATATATAGATATATGAAATGGAAACCACCATTTATGGATACGGTAGGTCGTACGTACACATAAACATTGTTTCTGTTTTCATATCGTATTGAACAGAAGTAATTGAATGAGATAAATACAGATACATACATAAATACATACATACATACATACATACATACATACATACACATATATATATATATATATATATATTTCTAGTATCATTATTTTTTCATATGTTACATACTTATTAATAATATATATTTTTGTAGTCGTTTAATAGTGAACGTGGAAATGAATCTCATCACGTTGTGGAGATGGTAAGTCATACGTACGCACGAGCGACGATATATTTCTATTGATGGTGGAATAATATGTAAGTTGATTGTATATTATATATATAAAATCATTAAAATTCAATATTTATTATTTGAATCAATTATTCTTGTTATTATTCCCATCCAAATAATGAAGTGTTTAATAATAAACTACACCACGGCGTGGAGACGATAAGCCATACGTACGCACGTGTAGAACTTTGTCATTGATATGATGAATAGAAGAATGAATATGGATGTAACATATTTATAATAACATAAAAATATTTAGAAGGTATTGGATTTATTATTTTGGTATGGAAACAAAAAATAAACAGAAAGTGGAAGAATAAAAGAACATTGAAAGAGATGATGTAATAATTAACTCTTCTTCGGGTTCTTCCTTTTTATTTGAACAAAAGGGCTCCTTAGGTTGGCTTTATGATCAAATTAATGGCTCTAGGTAGATGTGAGGGTAGTTGGGAGGATATGTGAGCTGTATTTGGTAGATCCAAATGGCTTTGGAGGTGTGAAATCAACAGAAGGGTGAGTACCCTTTTATAAGAGTGGTGAGGGTCATTTTAGGAAAAGCATGAAATGCTATTTTATTATAAAATCATTTTCCATATATAATGTCTCAAAATGGATTTATTTTGAGTATAAGGTGGGTATGGGTCGAAATATTCCTAACCAATAGGTTCTAGACAAGTTTAGTTCACCATATTAACTTTATCTTTTAGATTTAACTCTTAGTTAAATAGTTTAACTTTTACCATGTCTTCTTGTATTTTTAGATTAAATGGTTAATAAAATTACTATAAAAATCCAATAGAACATCATGTGGTTAATTAATGATATATATATCATCATATAAGTACTTTTTCCAAACCTTATATTTTTAAGAATATTATATCATTTAATAATATAGTATTTTTTTTAAAAACTCATTTATGTCAATTTTGACACTATTTAGTATTTGGTTTTTGTGAAAGTGGAAAAAACTTGATTACTTAAAAAAATACATAAAATCAACCCTAACAAGTCATTTCAACCTAGAAATTTTTTGGATATCATTAAAGGTCTCAATTTACATTTATTATGATATTTATAATATCAGTTAATTTTATTTTTAATAAATAGGTTATTACTGCATCATCATTGTGTCATAAATAAATTTAATTATTTAATTTCTAAAAATTATAAATAAAATACCATGATGTAGGAAATATTTTTATATTTCTAATGAATAGTTATAGTTTAATGTATCTTTTGTATAACCATATATTAAAAAAAAATTGTTATTAAAATTTGAATTTATCACTTTAAACTCTAGTTTAAATAAAATAATAATAAATACCCTAATCTGATCCAAGTGGATAAAAAATGATCATATTTTATTCCTAATGTTTATTTTGGTCGAAATTCACTTATCTAATAGAATTAGGACATGTGTTGGGGTACTTTTATATTATTATAATATTTATTTTACCTTTAATTTCCTTATTTAATTTTAACAATGTCAAATAATATTCAAAAGTTACTATTAATAAAAAAAGTATTTTCATCCTATTGAACCAAATTTCACATAATAATGTCAACGATGTCTCTCGGTTTTTTGAAATTCAATTCACAGAAACAGTAAAATTACGTTTATTGTAAATTTTCAAATGTGCCTAGAAGGTGAGTAAAAAGGCGTTAAAATGGTTCAATAAAATTTTTTATATCTAATATTATTATAAAATTATTACAATGACATAAATTGTACTCATATATGTATTATGTATCCATTTTAAGATAAAATTTTAATTAAAAATAATTATTTAAATGAAGAAGTCGGGTTTTATGTACTATGCAGTATTTTTCACTATTCATCAAAAATTGAATGTTTTCAGAAAAATACAAAAAATTCACCCTAATATAATTTTGATATTCTGAATTAGAAAATTATTTCTATTTTACAAAATTCAAAACAAAAAAGTTTCCTTAATTAATTTAAAATTAATTCTCATTATCAAACCCAGAAATCGGGTTTTCAAGAAGTAAAATCTATAAAAAGATTGACCTGTGTTTATGTACAATTTAAATTTGAAATTAAATACAAAGAGCTAAATTATATTAAATGATAAAAATATAATATAATGATGCTATAAAACCACTCAAATGAATAATTTAACAGTTTAAATTGTTTCATTTAAAAATTTTTTTAATTAAAATTTATTATTTTTCACTATTCATCAAAATATGAAGGGTATCAGATTAATACCACAAATTAATCCAAATTTTTTTATGTCCCACATCAAAAGAAGAAGTTTTTATTGTCATATTGAATATATAAAATTGTAAAATATTAGAATTAAAAAGGGTTCTCCATTAAAAGGTGGTAAAATTGTATTTTTTGAAAAACACCTATTTTATCTAAAAAATTGAATTTGTTCCTATATTATGCATAAAAAACACATAATATAGACGTTAAAATTATATAAAGTATATAAAATTTAAAATTCAGTTAATACTATTCATAAATTCTTTTTAAACGGCTAGTTTGGTAAGTTATGGTGTGCTCTAACTTGGTGTTGCATGTAACAAACGTTATTGAATTAATTAAAAGAAATAACGTACTATGAAATCTTGGGGTGTTACATAAAACCATATCCACCACAGATTTTCCTCCCTTATTGGCCCTCCAGTTTCCCTAAATCCCCCCAATCCCTCGCCAATGCTATGATTTCCCCTTAGCCCTCCGAGTCCAAGCCTGACACGATGTTGCAGTCACCCCTAAGTCCCCCCGAGATGTCACCCTCTCAATCTCCCTCACCAGCACTATAGTTTCCCTTGAGCCTCTCAAGCCTAAGCCCAAGACCTCGCTACCTATTATCCCTTCTCACAAAATCTAGCCATGTCACCTCCTTCTCCCTTGTTCCCCAACTCCCCCTTCTCCCTTTGATTTCAAATAGTGGTAAGCCCTCGTTTATTCCTACTTTCATTCCCTCCTTTATTTTAATGTCCCATCTATCATTTTTTCCTAATCCTAATGATGTGGATTTTGGTTTTCTAGTTATAGGGGTTTTTATTGTATGAATTTTTCATTCACCTACTTGTATACATCACGTGGGTGTAAAATTATATGTGTAATATTCATGTTTCACTTTAGGTTCATGTATTATATTGAACATTTCATGTGGTTTCATAATAATTGGTTATTATTGGATAAACTTTGATTAAATATACATTTAAATTTAGGTTACATGAAATTATGTATAATTATATTCATTTATACTGAATATATTTTATCTATTTTGAAGCATGTTATTTTTATGTATTTCTAATGTTAATATTTATTTTGTATTATTGTTGTACTATTTATAATTAATGCATAATGTAAAATTTTCATGATTTTTATATTCTACATAATGAGGGATCTCTGGGATCGCTATTTTATGTCTACAAATATTTGGAATATACCCCACATATATGGATTAATTTAAATTTTCTGTAGAATCATTCATGTCCCTTTATATCTTATATCGAGGGAATAGTTTCTCAAAGTCTTATTGAGTACCTCATCAGTAGTTTTAAAAGTCTATAATACAATGGGTTTCATCTGAGGTGATGTGAATATCCTCAATTTAGTAGTATTTGGGTTACTTAGGCTGGGGTGTTAACCATCCATACTTATTAAGGTCACGAGTTAAGAGTTATTTTCGTATTTGATGTAGAAACTCTCACACTTCTCTTTCATTATTAATTCACATCCTATTATATATCCTTAAAAATATGTATTAAAATTATATAAACATAACATAAATGAGATAATGTGTTTATAACATTAATACAAAAAATAAATAGCATATTTATATCTTATCTATCTCCTCGTTCAACATTTCCATTCATGAAATTTTTTACCACCTAAAGGGATTATCATTATTCTCTAATTACCAATTTCATTATTGATTATTAATTTAGTATATATACCTAATAAATATTTATTTATTTATTTTTATCCTTTAATAAATTATATAACTCATCTACAAAGAAAAAATAATATATACTATTAATTTTTAAAAATCAGGGAATTCATTGAACAATCATTTATTTATGTATTCTATTTATAATGTAAAGATGATAATTAATTATACAAATTATCAATAATAATATATAAAATATAATATATTTCTATTTTAATTTTTTTTTAAATGTGATTATATCATATAAGAGATTGAAGTGTATTGAAGCAGCCATATACTTATGGTAAGTAGACTTTCTCTTGATTGTCTCCATTTTGGAATTTATTTCCCTATATTCCAAAATATTCTTTTATGTGTTTATTACTTCCTATAGATACATCCAAATTATTTTTATTTTATTATAGTATATTTAGTTAATTTACTTGTTTTCTTTTTAATTAACTATAATATTTTATCGAAATTCCCAATTTTCTCACCAAAATCTTATTTTATTTATATATTATTTTTAAAAAATATGTTGTAATTTTCTTTTTTATATGTCATATAGTTTTTTATGTATTTTATATGGGAATTTAAACCCCATTTTAAATTATTTTTTTATGTTTTTAATATACACCCCCAAAATGTAAAGATGTTATATTCTTAATTCCCATGTTAATTACCTTTGAATTAATTTCTATGAAATTACCTTATAATGAATAGTTTATATTTCTTGGATGACTTTAGAAGATTTATTATTATTTTAGATGATTTTTATAAGCCCATTTTATGATATAAAACATTTAAAAATGTATTTTATGCTTCTCATTGACGTGTCACATGCTTAGATCTTATCAAAATAGTTAAGTGACCCTTTTAAAAATGGTTTCTGATGGAATTTGTTTTATAATAAACCAATTCTGGTATTTATGTGGTTTCAAATGAGTTAACTTCTTATCATAGAACTAGGTCACATGACAAGGGGTTGTTAAAATAAATTATGTATTTTATAATGGTAATTAACTATTTAAAGGGGGTGTTGAAAACCAGTTTTGTCTTTAAAATGTTTGTGTTTTTTATAAGAATGTTTTATGAATTTAAGGTAGTTGACCCTTAATATTTTGTTAAATGGTTTTGAGACCATAAGTATCCTGGTATCTTGAATTGTTTTAAAATGGAAAAAGTTTGGTCTTGAAAAATGGGTGCTTTCCACATTTACCTTCCATTAAAGAGGAGTGTCTTTCCTTAAAAAGTTATTTTATTGAATTAGATAGATTTATAAATTGGTTTTCAATGTGATGTTTGATAAATTATTTTGGAAGAAAAATTTAAATGTAGTTTTCAAATGGTGTGAAGATGTCTTGGATTTTTAAGATCTTTATGAAAGATCGTTTGACACTTGAAGGGAAGTGTTTTTAAAAATGCGTGAGACCCTATTGATCCTCATGTTGCAATATTTATGCCCATAGAGGCTTGTGATAACATGAAAGGGAGATTCTTATTGATGAATCGTTGTGTGTTTTTTAATGATTGTATGGGTTTTCTCTAATTTCTATCTTACACAATACTATCCATAGTTTATATCCTTTATTTACTTTCAAAATTTTAGTTCTTATATTAATATTCTTATAACTACTTGGGTTGTGTTTCTTCACTTCCATTTATCTATTTTCCTACTTAGTAATACATATGTGTTTTACTTTTTTTAACAAAGTATAGGAACATTATGATATATATGAATTAAATTTAGATCACATTACTGAGGAACACACCTTAGTATGCTAATAGTTTGGATGTTTTTTTATATTTTGTAATTTCCAATAGATATTTTGATAGGAAATTAATATATCCATGTCATAAATGTAAATTTAGAATATATTTGAAGAGATGTTATGTTTATAAAAACATTATATTGAATAAATTCGCTACTCGGTATTTGTGTTTGATTTGGCATAGAGAGTCGAACGTTACAGAATGTTTGAGAATTGATGAAAATCAATAGAATGAACTCCCAAATTTATTGAAAATGGAAAATGAAATTAAAAAACTTATAAATGATGCTTTTATAATTGATATAAAACAAAACCAACATCAAAACATATCAAAAGTACCTGTTGAGGGTGATACTAAAAAACAACTCGACAATTGATGTTTTTGGGACTATAGGACAAACAGATCAAGATTGTAACATATCATTAGATCCTTATCTTGATTCTAAAAAGAATAATGTAAGATAAAACTTCACTAAGTAGAAAAATGAATTTCATTATTTAGTTGATGATGGAAATCAAGATCTATATGGTGGATATTTTAAATATTCAAAAATTTATTTTCTAATGAAGTTGTACAATATAAAATTCCTATTAGGAATTAAAAATAAGGCTATGTCTATGATTTTAGAATTGTAAAATGATGCATTTAATGAAGCTACTATCTGTGATTATTTTTATGTTATAAAATATGTTGTTAACATGGTTGGTCTAAATTATACAAAATACATGCTTGTCCTAAGGATTGTATGCTTTATTGTGGAGAGGATTCAAGCAGACATGATTGAATGAAAATTTATTATTCTAGATGGTAGTAATTTGTGATTTTGGAAGTATAAATAAAAATATTACTATGAAGAATAAGAAAAGGAACACACCTATAAAGGGTTTTCATTACTTCCCTTTGAAACATCAATTGTAAAGATTATTCAAGTAATTGAAAATCATCGAGAACATGAAGTTGAATTCTACAGATAATAAAAATGATGGGTTAATGAGACATCCAATAGATTCAAAATCATGGAACAAATTTGATTCATTACATTTAAATTTATCATCTCACCTAAGGAATGCACGACTGGGATTGAATAACATTGGATTTAACCCATTTTGGACTTTGAGAACCAGTTATAGAATTTGGATGGTTATCATGATCCCTTATAATCTACCTCCATAGATTTTTATTAAGCAAACATATTTTATCATTTTGATGATTATTACTGGGGAAAAAATGTTTGGAAATGATATTGAGGTATACTTGTAGCCTTTAATCAAAGAATTAAAATATTTATATAGAAATGGTGTTGGGTCATATGATTCATATTCTAGAATAAATTTCAAAATGCACACTGCTCTAATGTGAACCATTAGTGACTTCACTAGACTTGGAAGCTTATTTGGTTCTAACACATACATAGGTTTGCCTTGTTTTATTTGAAACTTTCATTTGGAGCCCGAAAAACTACCTTATAGTAAAAAATTGTTCTTCTAGAACCATTTAATATTTGTCAATCCATCTCAATGATTTAAGATGAATAAGTAATAATTAAATGGTTATATTGATCGAAACCCACCTCCAATGATATTAAAAAGTTCTAAAATATTGGTAAAACATGGAAATGTTGAAACATTATCTAGGAAGGTGCATCAATTGAATGATAGTGGGGAATGAGTTATAAGTGCATCATCAAGTTAAATTGGAATGAAACAATTGAAGAAAAAAATTATTTTCTTCAAACCTCTCTATTGGGAATTTAATTTGTTACGGAATAATCTTAATGTTATGAATATTAGGATGAATGTTGTAAAAATTTTATCTTCACATTACTTAATGGGAATTGAAAATTGAAGGAACATCTCAATTCTCAAAAGGAATTACAAACAATGAACATAAAGTTTGATCTCTATCCAAATGATAATATAAGTTATGCTCAGAAATAATTTTTCAATGAAAAATGAAGATAAAGATACATTACTTCGAATTTGAAAACTTGTGAAGGTATTTGATGGGTATTTAATTAAATTTATAATTTGTGTAAACAAAAATAATCATAGGTTACATGGATTTAAAATTCATGATTCAAATACTTTGTACAACAATTACTATCATTGTCATTCTGTACATTATTACATGAAAAGGTTACTGTAGTTGTACTCCATTTTTTAACATTCTTCAAACAACTATGTGAGAAAAATATATAACTATCTATCCTTGTAAACCATCAATAGAGATTTGTATTGATATTTTTTCAATGGGGATGATCTTTCTTCAATCATTTTTACTATTATAATTCATTTAACTATGCATTTGGTTGAGGAAACTAAATTAGGAGTCCCCTTACATTATTCATTGATGTTTCTAATTTAGAGGTATATTATTAATATTTTTTAATATAAAGTATCCTATTCCTGTCAGTTCATTACAAAAATTATTACTTTTTATTTATTTTATATCACATATATCTTGGTCATTTGAAATCATATGTGAAAAAAATATCAACCCAAAGGCTCTATTTTTGAAGGCTATTTAGCATAGGAGTGTCTTACCATTTGTTATAGATACTTTGATGATGTTGAGATAAGATTCAATTGAGTTGTATTTGCTGATGACATATTGAATCAATCTAAACTACATGGAAAATCAAAAATATTTCCTATTATTTGCCGATCAGTTGGGTGGATCTCAAATTTTACACTGTCTAAAATGAAATTATTATAGGAACATAGATATGTGCTATCAGATAGTGAAATTTTAGATCCATTTATTGAAGTTCCTATGATACAAAAAATTATATGATAGAGAAGATGAAAAAAATGAGAAAGATATAATAAAATATATTAATAAAGAGCTTTTATAATTTTTCAGGTCATGTAAGATCATAAATATTACAATCAATATAGATATTTGGTTAAAACATATTTTATAAATATAATAATGAGTATTATTTTGTGTATATTAAGAATACTAATACTCATGATGAGATATTAGAAGATTTGAATTTTTAGGCTCAAGGTCTTCTAAAAGAAACTAAAAAATTAGACACTTACAATGTGAATGGATTTAAATTTGAAAGAGTCAATTGGGATAGATTTTGAAAACACATGATAATGATGTATTTATAATTGTTAAATTGTGAATGTATGTAATGTTGAGTAATATTATCGAATTAAACTACCACAGGAATTTTTCAGTTGTTTTATTCAAATTCATGTGGGTTGATATTGCCAAGGGTATTAAAGGAGATTCCTTGAAATTTTCTTCTGTGAACTTCTCTCACATGATGGATATTGGTGACCGTGGATTGCATGATCCGTATATATTCTCATAATAAGGGAAAATGGTATATTATGAGAAATATGGTGTGGATGAATGGTAGAGTGTAGTTTTTCACATAAAAAAGTGACTTTGTATGATATGGGTGATGCAGTTGATGATTTTACCTATGACATTGAATCTCATCAAAAATAAGAGACTTACTTATTTTTCCATCATGATATTCAAAATATTTGTCTTGTATGGGTGGATAAATAAGTTGAAGTAATTATGTAGTAGGATAATGACATGATTTAAGGAAAAAATTATTGAATATACAATCATCTATTAATTTTTAAACCACTTATGTTTTTTGTGTAGTCATTCATTATTATAAATATGTATATTTTTTCAGTACCATGCATATGTTGTCATTTCTAATTTTCTTTTCTGCATGATTTTTTTTAAATATATGTTTTTAAGTTAGTTTTATTTGATTAAATGATATGAATGACAAGGAATAATAATTTCAATTATCCCAATCGACTCCTAGTTAATGTTCCCTTGACCACGCTAACAAATGATGATTCATCAGTCTTCATCCCTATAGTGTCTGAGACACTATTCATCTACCCCCTATAAATGTTTCTCAAACTATCCTCTATTATTTCAAAATCTAGAACACCCTCCCTCTCCATCCCATTATTATATGAGACATTGTCCCCCCATTCAATAGGTTCAGCGGTGAGGGAACATGTCTCCAGTCCAATTTATTCATGAGGATGTTGGAGGGTGAAAGTTATAGGTACACATTTTAATGTGAATAAATTTATCTCAATTTTTATACTACTAAATATTTTTTCATAAACTATGCAAACAATGTTACATAAGAGAGAAATATGAATAGTATAAATGTCTAGAATCTAAATGTATTGAATAAAGTTGTCTCATTTGACTATTATGGGGTCTCAACGGATGATGTTGTGTGATTAGTTTTCTATATTCTAGGCCAGTTGGTGGCAGAGCTAGTTACCATTCCGAATACCTATTCATATTGAAGAAATATACCTCAATCTTGGAAAAATGAATTATTTGATTCCCAGATAAAGGTAATTTGAAATCATTATGGTGTAATTGAATTTCATTATGTGGTTAAATTATAATACTTTAAAAGAGAGTCTCTTTGTATAGATGTTATGCCACATTATTGTTATTGATATTATCACACAAAAGTGGATGTTGAAAATTTTGGGTAAGAAATGGAAATATTTTAAATGGAGATTATAGAATGAATTCAATGATATATCATTGTCCACTCTTCAACAGTGTGATAAGGTACCAAATGAGTTACCTAGAGAGTAGTGGATGGTTTTTATTTATAACCATCATCATGAGAATCACATGGTATTAGAAAATATATTATTATATTAATCTCATTTTCTATATATAAATGAATATGAAAAGGAGACAACATTGCATACATTAGTATTAAATTATATGTTATTTATTTCAGGTTGTTTTAAGGAAAAATGCGTCACGTCGAGATAAAAAAATCATCCCACACACTGCTGTGTCAAAGTGTTTTTTAAGAAATAGATCAACTCTGGTAATATTTTAATTAGATTAAGTATTTAATAGATTGTATTATCTGTTTCATATATTAAATTTTTGACTAATCTCGGTTTTATATAGTCAAACAATTTAGGGAACCATGTATCCCAAAAAAAATATCTTTGGTTGGATGTTCTTAAAAAAATATGATAAGAGTTCTATGAACTATCTCACCAAAGAAGTTGGGGTATGAATTCTATTTTATTTGTAATAACTTATTATAATTTTTTACTTTCATAATATGTATGGATTTAAATATTATTGATATTTTATTGATACGAAAAAATAAAATAATTATAGGATTCCAATTCCATGTAGTCTTTCTCAATCTCCCTTGATGATCCAGTTGGTCAAGTCCTTAGAAAGGAGCATCCTAGTCATGTGTGTGGGATGTGTTTGGTACTATATACATCTAAGATATTTGGGTGGCCATAAAGGATTATGGCATTATCTAATTCTGGTTTTAGTTAAACCCCGCCTCAATATGTTCATAGGAAGTTTGTCAGAATGAAAAGAAAATTTTTGGAATTTGGGCATCATATCAAGATGAAAAATGAAAAGGTTGTTTCTCAATGGAAATAATCGATTTAATTTTATTAGTAGATGAATTGATATGTCCCCGGTGATATTACATTGATGGATGGTAGTGAGTAGGTAAATCACTTACTAACTGTAATTTAGTGATTCAGAAACCGTGTTGTGGTTTATAGCAGGGATATATATTTCCCTTACATTATACGAAAATCTATATGCTTGGTTAATTTTCTATGTTTTATTCTAATGTTTCACTTATACTAATTAATAAATATTATTCCTTATTTTCTTTTATATTCATATACACTATTATCTTGGATCTGATTTATCTCTTCTGTAACACCCAAATAATATCATTATACTTATATGACAATGTCATTATAATAAAATCACATCATATCCATTTACATCCATTATAATTGTTAATGTTGATATGTATTGATATATAACTCACATATATGGTTGGCATGCTTTCCCTACTCTCATCATATAACCAAGTCCATCAAAATTTTTAAATCCATGGTTGGATTGAATTCTATAACCAAAACAAATAATATGTTTGATAACATCTCACATTTCTATGGTTGACATGAACAACCAACCCACATTTCCATCATAGATCCCAATATTGTTAGAATAATCATCCAACCCAATTCAAATGACCATTCTATAAAATCACATTCTAATGGTTGGCATACTCACCCAAATCATTTTATATAGAGCCCATATAAAATCCAATCATAGAAACTCTTAAGACACAATTAATAACTCACTATTGAAAATGATAATATTAAACATACCAAGAACAAACATAAAAGGCCAAGGGTTCTCATATGTCAGAAAGACACCCAACAATTAATTATATAAAAGTTAGGGTAACTACTATCGCAAACCCTACCTTTTTCAAATTCCCATGAATACATATGGATACCACCACCTTTTCCTTACCGTAACATTATATAATTTATTGTGGATGGATCCAAGGTTTATACCATGGTTTACTAGTCCATGAAAGTCTTGAAAACACCCTACTTGGTTTCCTTTATTCCATTTATTTATCATGAGGTTCAAATGAACGGTAATATGTGACCTAGACATATAAATAATCACAATAGGAACATCAAGAACATTATTCATGTTAATTACTTTTATGTTATCATCCTTGTTATATTAAAAATTTTCTCAGTGTTTTTGTATAAATTTTACATGATATGTTCTGATTATGTTTTTATTATATTGGAATAGATTTTTTAATATTTTTATAATGTGATATCTATTTTTTGGTTATTATAGGGCTATAGTTTCTATAGTTTTATTTTTTTAAAAGAGATATATAATAGTGGTTTAAAACATCTTTATATCTGAAATAAAATTGTTTAGAAGTTGTCTTTCATTTCTAGTGGGGGTTTCCCATATTAAAAAATATCTAGGTTATAATGGAAGTTTAAATCACTTCTATCACATTGGTTTTTCTGGAATGGGAAACTGCCACTAAAAAAATGTTCCCTGATAGACCCCAAAACCACTTCTAAATGGATAGAACCAATGAGAGTTGGATTCTAATGCCAACTTTAAAAGATTTTTTTTTGAAATTGTAAGAAAATCATATGGGGGAGGTTTAAACCATCAAAAATTAAAAATATAACCTATTCTATTAGTCAATTATGTTTTAGTTATCTTACCAAAGGAATCGCAATGCTGAGAGGGTGGATCCAATGAACTTTTTTCAAGGGGGACTCTAAGAAGTAAAGATAATAAACATTGTAAGGAACTAAATTTGGATTATTTCATCATATATGATAAACACTAATAGATTGGGGATTACCACCAGACTATCTAGATGTGGAAATTCAAATTACAACCTATCTTGGGAGGGATAACCAAAGACTCTTCTCACTTCTTTTTATTTATTTTTTGTACCTTACATTTTAATAAAATTTCTAATGTTTTAAATTATATTTTTCTATAGGATTCCCAAATGTTGTCAAAAACTAGGAGGCTATAATAAAGTTATTCACTACAATCTAGGGGAGTAAAAAAATTAAAAATGATTGCAAAATAAATAATATGTTATACCTAAACTTTTCACTATTTACTTGTTGTAAATTCTATACCTCTTTTCTAGAACTCAAGTGGAGAGTGATGAGAAAGTGTTTGGGATATGATTTTTAAAGACCCAAGATTAACGTACATGGATATTACATTTATTTTTTAGGAATACTTAATACATTACACAAACAGACACCCAATGATCGTATTAGTTTAGGGTCTTTGGAAACATGGAATATAATCTTCTAACTCAGTGAAAGATATTCAAAATCTCCAATAAAGATCTTCCCCTTTTGTTTTCCTATGAAGAACCTTTATTTATATCTGGGGTAAATGAATACATAAAAAGGGTGATAACAAATTCTTAGTAATGGTAAACATAGAGAACATAAAACACACCATAAACATCATAATGTAAAAACATGAACATATAGTTTAAATATCAAAATATTGAGTCCTGAAATAAATCATTGTATTATGTAAGTCATAGATAATATGGGAACATTAACCATGATAAAATATCCTTTTCATAAAACATGTAATTGGGGATAACAAATAAGAACATAATATGATTTCCATAGTTTCCAATGAATTGTTTCTAATACCATCATAGTGGACAAAGTCCATTACTGAAACATGTTTACTTTTATTTACAGACATGTATTACTGAACCATATTTAAATTCCTCTCCTTCCATGTATAACTGAACTAAATTTAAATTTCATTTTATACATGTATTACTGAACTGGATTTACTTTCCATTCCAGCCCTATATTACTGAACCAGATTTACTTGTTGTTCTATCCATGTATTACTGAACCATATGTACATTCCATTCCATTCATGTCTATATCATGAGATATAAATCCTTAACCCATGCATTTTAGTGATATATAGGTCCAAAAAACCTCATAATGAAATCATTCTTACATGTGCGACAAAATATAAACCATTCACCACAACATAACACAAGGAAAAACAATGGGTTTCTTAAACATCATTCCATTATAACATAATACATAAAATATAAATGGATTTATTAAAAATAATTTCATCATAAAAACAATAAAATAAAAGAAATAAAATGTATATAAACATAACCCTATGTCATATTATATGGAAAATAATTTTGATTAAACAGATAAGTGTAATTCCTAAAAACAATATCATTTTTTCTAAAAAACGTTTTATATTCTCAAAATGCCAAGAAATTTTAGAAGAAAAGAATTTAGTATAAAATAATCATGAACTCATGTGAAGGAAGATTCATGGAAATAAGGCATTATGAATACATAAAAATTTGTTCATGTCATATAGTAAAAAACGTTCTTCTCATACTCTTGCTGGAAAAGTCAAAAAGTACCCCATATGGAAAATGAAAGAAAGGTTCCTTCCATACCGTTTAATAAAAATTAACCAATGGGTAAATTGAATTTAAAAAATAGTATAAGGATAGAAATATAATTATATATTTAGGAAACATGGATGTGGATGATAAATATACCCCAATAAATTCTTACGTATAAACAATCTCGTAAAATAATGAGATTGTGGAATTACCCATTACTTTAGGTCTGATTTCTTTTGTATGTGTATGAAACTCATTTATATTCAGTATAAAGATATTATTAACTTTTAAGAGAACAATTTTAATATTTATTAAATCATATATGATTCAATTATGGCTTTATATTACCCATTTATTTATCAATTCCTGGTTAAAGCAATGTTTTGGGTAATAATGGTTTTATTTATCGTCTGTTTTTTACTTGATATTAATGATCATATTAATTATATTTTTATATACTTACTTCTATAATGTAAAACATGATTTATGTATCATATATATTCAACAAATAAATTTATACAACAAATAAATAAATGAAATGGAATACACCGTTCATGGAGACGGTATATCATACGCACGGATGAATGTTTTTTCTATTTCCTTATTGAATTGAATGTAAGAAAGTAAATGAAATATATATATATATATATATATATAATTACAGTAGAATTATTATGTAATATATTTCATGCTTATTTATTATATATACCTTATAATCATTCTTGAATTTTTATCATGGAGAGTGAATCTTATCGCATCTTGGAGATAGTATGTCGTACATACACACAAGCGAATATATCAATCAAATAATGGTTAAATGGTAGTGAATTGTATGTTATATTAATTATAAAGAATAATTATCAGGTTATATTATTTATTTAAATCCATTATACTCATCATTATACCCATCCAAATTAAGTATTGTTGAATAAAAAATTACACTGAGGCATGGAGATGGTAAGGCCTACATACAAATGCATGGTGATATTATTATTCATAGGACGGATAAAATGATTTATAAGGTTGTCCAATAATTATAATAAAATCTCATCATATATAAGATTATTTATTTATTAGTTTAATATGATTAAACCCTAAGAAGAGGAATTATAAGAAGAACATAATTTTGGAAGAGGTGATAAAACAATTACCTTTTTTTTTCAGGAATCTTCTTTTGGTATGCATGAGAGGACTCCTTAAGATGGATTTATTCCAAAAGGTTGGCCTCTAGGATGATGTTAGGGAAATTGGGAGAATATTTTGGGAGGATTTTTATGAGCCAAAGGGCTTTTTAGGTGTTACTAAAAGAGAAGGAGAGGTTCCCTTTTATAAGAGAGGGGAGGGTCACCTTTGAAATGTTTTGAAATATTAATTTATTATAAATGTATTTTCAGTTTATACTGCTACCAAATTCATTATTTATAAAATAAGTTGATTATGGGTCGAAATCTTTTCAACCAATAAAATTTAGACATGTTTTGATTTTATTTTAAACCTTATTATTTTGATTTATCCTTCTTTAATATATGTAATTATATTTGTGGTAATAAAATTATAAATATTCAATGATTATAAATATTTTATTATGTGTTATAAATTATCTATAACATG
The DNA here is from genome assembly GCA_963277665.1 of Viscum album. Lineage (NCBI taxonomy): Eukaryota > Viridiplantae > Streptophyta > Magnoliopsida > Santalales > Viscaceae > Viscum > Viscum album. The sequence continues at coordinate 1,785,664,426 of OY728157.1, forward strand.
GTTCTTTATGATATTTTAGACCATATAATTTTCAATTTTTTATTTTTAAATATTTTTTTGATTTTCTAATAATTTAATAATATGTTATTTTTATAAAATTTAAAGTGTCAATTTTGATATTATTAATTTATTTGACTTTAAATAAATTCCGAAAAGAAGATAAAAAAAATATTTAATACACTACTAACATGTCATTGTCTCCTATAAAATTAGTAGATCACATTAATTAGTTTATATGATTTTTATTTTAATATTTTTAAAACCATTTATTTGATATTTCTATCAATAAACTAATTTATGCATCATTATTGTGTCATCGTTAATGGTAATTATTTTGTCTCTAAAAATTCAATTTAAATTTACATGATATATATAATTTCATTAGATATCTAGGGAAAATTTATTTTTGATGTTTTATGATGTTTCTCACCATATTAAAATTGTTATACTTAAAATATATAAGAACGTGACATGTTGTCACTTTCTTTTGTTTTAATTATAATTACATCATTTTTATCAAAAAAAGTCCATTAAATGAATCAATTCCAACCCTTAAGTAATATTCGTAAACATTAATGCGTTAAATTGTATTTTTTCAGGTTTTATGGTAATTTTATTTTCTTTATCATATTATTTGTTACCCTAATTTACCTGATTTACCTTTAACTACGGTAAATAAAAATTACAGTAATTACTATTCATAATATCATAAAAAATAAAAGTAACCTATTAACAAATTTTGGACACACAGATTCCAATTATGGAATGAATTTTCAAAAATTCAAAACACATAAGTTTCATTAATTAATTTAAAATTAATTCCCATTGTCAAAATCAGAAATCAGGTTTTTAAGAAGTAAAAACCATTAAAATATTGACATGTGTTTATGTCCAATTTAAATGTGAAATTGCTTTCAATGAATTTTTTTTGATTAAATTATAAAAACCAAATCCATTTACAATTTAAAAAATTTAAAATATAATCTAACTATATAAATAAGTTAGATGAAAACGCAGTTTTGAATTAAAATTCAGTATTTTTCACTATTCATTGAAATATGAATTTTATCAGAAAAATACCAAAAATTCAACCAAAGTAAATTTTGGTGTCCTGCATACAAATAATACATTAATTATGTAAAATAGAATATATATAAGTGTTAAAAACTGGATTTAAAATTTTTGTTCCATCAAAAGGCGGAAAAACTGCATTTTTGGATAAAATGCTTCTTTTATCTGAAAAATTGAATTTATCCTTATATCATGTTATAGAAAATATATAAGATGAATGTTAATGTTATATAAAATTCAAAATGTTATTAATAACATTAAAAATGTATAGTTTATATCCCATTAAATAATAATATTTTAATAATATATCGTTGTTTTGTGAAACTTGGTGTTGCATTCAACGCAAGCTATCGAGGAAGGTCACTCTTGCATGTAAGGCAAGAAAATTCTATGTTGAAATTAGTGCAATATTCCTGTGGTGTTTCATATAACATAATTCAAACATAATTTTTTTATATATTGAACAAAATCTATACTCAGTGTTTCATGAAATAAATTCTATCAAAAGACAATGAAATTGTGTGTAACACAAGCCAAGTATAGTGTTAAATATACTACAAGATAATACGATGTTGTGTATAGAAAAGGCTAATAATTATGTAGCATATAACACAAGATATTAGAAAAATTAAAAAAAATATATCTCATAAAACTCAAGGTGTAACATTATACTCCCTTTAAACATAATTTCACCTTCAAAATTCGTTGGGGTTATAAAAGGTTTACTACTTGAAAGTTGCTTTCATAAAAACCCACATTATATAAAGTAATATTACAATTTAATTATAAAAAGGAATGTTAGAAACATAATAGTTACCCAATGTAACTCATCACTGGGTTTCAACATAAGAGAACATGGGTGGGAAGTTAAAACATGGATATGGAATATAAATCTAACAAACAAGTTCCGATGCATAGTGATAGAAAACAAGGTTTGGAGAAAGTTAACAACCAGAAAGACACAAATATGTGATGATTTAAGGGACTATTTGATTCATCGGATAAAAACATACTAAGATAACATTTTTGGTTTCCAAGATCCTTTCCATAAAGTTGAAGTATTTTACATGAGAATAAATACTTACTTGATTTTGGGACAATATCACCGTTGTTTTTTCATTGAAAAATTTCCACTTCATCAATAATTTATATAAATGGAGTTGAAATTTCTATTCATGAAGTGTTAGTAGATCATGTGATAGAATGATGGGTCCTTCCATCTGTCTCAACAAAAGGGTTATCACAGGTAATCAAATATGCATAAGTCCACTTATAGTGAGATAATATATTGATCTAACAAACTTCAACCGGAGTATAACTCCTACTATCCATAAATAAATAACCTTATATTCCTTCCAAAAACTAAAAATATAAAACTTTAGAAATAGGAGAACTAAATTTACTTAACATTTATCTCTCATATCTCATAAGGTAGTTCTTGGTTCTCACATTCCAAACATGTGAATATCTTAATCATGTATTCTCTTGAAACATTTTAATAATATTAATTACTATATAAACTTTGTGAAAACATTCATTCTATAAAAATTAACTCGATCCACACACCAAAAATATCAAAAAATATATTTACTGAAACCATAATAATATATTTTCCTTATATCAATCACGAGATCGTTAATACTTTCAAACAAATTGTTATATACTTATCCCATCATTATTCACACATCATGTGTTTTCCAAAAATATATGAATAATTTTTCATGTTTATCAGTACAATTCAAAAAATACTCTCAAATACTTAAGGAGAAACAATAGTGTAAAAATCCTTAGATGTTTCTTTATTCCATAGTACTAGAAAATTACTTATACAACATTCTTCTTGATAAATATTCAATCATTACACTACCTTATGAAACCATTTACTGAGCTTCATAAATGTATTACTTAACACATATTTTATCTCATATATCATTTTTAGTATCTTCATCATTAGAAAAAAATTCTACCCATACAACCATGCTGATTCTCTTCATGATATTTTCCCTTATGGAATCGATTTTCATAATTCACATACATTCCAAATTTAAAACATTTAACCATTTTTGGTGTCTTTGGAATACCATTATCATTTGCCAATGTGTTAAATAGACCTTTTCTTTTGCAATTATTGGATTTTTCCCTCTTTTCCTCACCCAAAGAATCTTCTAGTTCCTTTGAAACATTTTCTTCGATGCCTCTTACCACATGATTTACGTGAGGAAAATTGAACTTTATTTCCTCTATGATCATAATAGAACTCCACCTTTCTCATATTATTTGGCTAAGGAAACTCACCAAAGTTGAGATTATTGACCATATTATGAGATTGCTGATTAGGAATAATCAAAATGTTTCCCCTTACCACTCCCATTCCTTTTGGTTTCTCATGAAGAATATCATTACATTTTCCATCATATTCTTCTTTAACATGGATGCTACTATTTCTATCAATTTTTTAAAACCCAAAAAGAATAGTTTGAGAGGAAAAAATCATACTAGGAATTAAATATAATAAAGGGTGTTGTAATTTCAATCTCTAACATCTTAGGATTATTTATATATTTTTCACGATCATTACCATAATTCTAGGACTATAACCTATAGTTATAATTAAACTTAGGGAAATACCGAGACATACCATAGAAAAATATCTTGGGATCCCACTAATGTTTTCGCACCCGAGTTTCCAAAGGTTGACTAAACCATCGCTCTGATACCAAATGTAGAGACCCAATCCTGACGTACATAGACATTAAATTTATTTTTGAGGAATACTTAATACATCACACAAACAGACACCCAAAAGACTATATTAGTTTAGTGTCTTTCGAATCTTGGAACAAAATCTTATAACTTGGTGAATGATCTTCAAAATCTCCTATAAATATCATCCCCTTTCTTCCACCTAAAATCATTATTTTTATCCTTTATAAAAAGAAAACATAAAAATGTTGAGAAAAAAAATGCTCAGTAAGGGTAAACAAGGAGAACATAAAACAAAACAAAAACATAAGAATGTAAAAACATGAACATAAGGTTTAAATATCAAAATCATGAGTCATGAAATAAATTTTGGAAGTATGTAATGCATATATCATAATGGAACATTAACCATGATAAAATAAGATTTTTATAAAACATATAATTGTTTCAAACAAATAAGCACATAATATGATTTCCATAGTATCCAAGGAATTGTTTCAAAGACCATTATAGTGGAAAAAGTCCATTACTGAAACATGTTTTCTTGCCATTCCAGCCATTTATTACTGAACCATATTTACTTATCACTCAATCCATGTATTACTAAACCAGATTAAGTTGCCTTTCTATCCATGTATTACTAAACTGAATTTACTTTTCATTCTAGCCCTGTATTAGTGAACCAGTTTTACTTGTCATTCTAGCCATGTATTACTAAACAGAATTTACTTTCCATTCCATTCATGTATATCTCATGATATATAAATCTTTACCCAAATCTTTGTAGTGATATATAGGTCACACCCATCTCATAATGAAATCATTCTCACATGTTTCAAAAATAATATACCATTAACCATATCTGAACCCAATGAACAAGAAATGGGTTTCATAAACATCATTCCATCATAACATATTCCATATAATATAAATGGATTTTATAAAAACAATACAATCATAAAAAAATTAAAATCAATTTAATAATATGGATAGAAACATATCCCAATGTCATCTTAGATGCAAAATAATTTTGATAAAACACTTTAGCATAATTACTAAGATAAATATCCTTTATTTTGTAAAAACATTTTCTATTCTCACAATGATGTGAAATTTTTAAAAAGATTATTTTAGTTGAAAATAAAATTGAAATTGTGTATATAAATATTCATGGAAATAATTCATTATGAAGACATAAAAATCTGTTCATGCCGTATAAGTTAAAAAACATTCTTCTCATACTCGTACTGGAAAAGTCAAAAAGTACCATGTATATAAAAAGAAAGAATGATTTATTCCATACCGTTTAATAAAAATTCACCAAAGGGTAATATTGACATTAAAAAATAGTATAAGGATAGTGATAATATTATATATTTATGAAACATTGATGTGGATTATAAATATACCCCATTAAATGCTCACGTATAAATAATATCAGAAAAATAATGAGATTGCGGAATTAAGCCTTACCGTAGGTCCGATTTCTTCCATATGTTTCTGAAAATTCTATATAGTGAGTTTAAAAAAATTATTAAATTGTAATAGAACCACAATAATATTTATGATATCATATATTTTAAACTTATGACTTTATATTACCCGTTTATTTATCAATTCCATGTTAAAGCAACGTTTTAATTAATAATCCTTTTATTTATCTTATATATTTTGACTTGTTATTATTGTTCTTATTACTTATATTGTCATTTAATTACTTCAATAAAGTAAAAAATTATTTATATATCATAAATATTCAGTATATGAATATATATAACAAATAGATAAATGAAACGGATTGCACTGTTCATGGAGATGGAATGTCGTACGTATGCATGAATTATGTTTTTGTTTATTTATAGAATTGAATGGAAGAAATTAAATGAAATATATATATATACATAAATACAATAGTATTATTTGGTCATATATTTAATTCTTATTTAGTACATATTCTTTATAATCATTCTTGAATGGTTATCTTGGAAAAAGAATCTCATCGCGTCGTGGAGACTGTAAAACGTATATACGTATGAGTGATGATATTATTGACTTCATGGTTAAATAGTATTGAATTGGATGGAATATTAATTATAAAAATAAATTATGAGGATATATTCATTATTTAAATCCATTATACTCATCATTATACCCATAAAAATTAAGTATTGTTGAATAACAAATTACACCACGGTGTGGAGACGGTAAGTCATATGTACTCATGCATGGTGAATTGTTATTCATATGATGGATAAAAGGATGTAGAAGATTACACCATAATTATAAAAACATATAATAATATATAATATGTAATATTTATAACTTTATTATGATAACAACATAATAAGAGAAAGATGAAGAAGAAAATAATTTTGGAAGAGGTGATAAAACGATTAACTCTTTTCCGGGTATCTCCTTTTGGTATGCACAATAGGACTCCTTAAGGTGGATTATTTTCCAAAGGATGGAGTCCAAGATGAATTGAGGGAATTTTTCAGGAAAATTTTGTATGGTTTGGATGAGATAAAGGTATTTGGAGCTGAGATTAAAAGAGAAGGAGAGGTTCCCTGTATTCGAGAGGGGAGGGGCACCGTTGGAAAGTCTTGAAATATTAATTTGTTATAAATTGATTTTTGGTTTATAATGATCCCAAACTCATTTTTTTCTAAGATAATTGATTATGGGTTTAAATCCTCTCATCCAATAAAATTTATACATTTTTATATTCTATTTCAAACCTTATCATTTTGATTTATCCTTATTTAATATATTTAATTTTATTTGTGGAATAAAATTATAAATATTAAATGGTTAAAAATATTTACTTATGTGTTTAAAATTTTCCATAATTAGATACTTTATGAAATTTTAGACCATATATTCTTATATTTTTTATTTTGAAATATTTATTTGATTTTTAAATTATTTAATAATATGTTATTTTTATAAAATATCAATAGTGTCAATTATGATACTATTCATTTTTTTGACTATAAATAAAATCCAAAAAGAAGATGAATTCAAAATAAAATATTTAATACACTCCTACCATGTTATTATAACCTAGAAAAATTGTGGATAACATTAATTAGTTCATATGATATTTATTTTAATATTTTTAAAACCATTTATTTGATATTTCTATCAATAAAATAATTTGTACATCACTATTGTGTCATCATTAATGGTAATTATTTTGTCTCTAAAAGTTAATAATAAATTTAAACGATGTATAAAATTTCATTATATTTTTATAGACTATTTAATCTTGATGTTTTTTGAAGTTTATCACTATATAAAAATTATTATACATATAAGATATAAGAGAGTGACATGTTGTCACATTCTTTTGTTTTAATTATAATTAAACCACTTTCGTGGAAAAAAGAACATTGAATAAATCAGTTCAGACCCTTAGGTAATATTAGTTAACTTTAATTCATCCAATTGTATTTTTTCAGGTGATAGGGTAATTTTATTATCTTTATCATATTTTTTGTTACCATACATTACCCGATTTACCATTAACTTGGGTAAATAAAAATTATCATAGTTACTATTCATAATATCCAAAAAAATAAAAGGTACCTATTAAAATATTTTATACCCACTGATTATAAATATCTAATCCATTTTAAAAAATTCAAAACACATAAGTTTACTTAATTAATTTAAAATTAATTCTAGTTTCCAATATAAGAAAGTGAGTTTTTAGGATGTAAAAACTATCAAAAGATTGCCCCATGTTTAGGTCTATTTTAAATATGAAATTAATTCCAATGACCAAAATTGGATTAAATGATAAAAACATAATCTAATTACACTTTAAAACTAATTAAAAATATAATCTAACTATATAACCAAATTAGATGAAAATGCAAGTTTGAATTAAAATGCATTAATTTTCACTATTCATTAAAATATGAATTTTATTAGAAAAATACCAAAAATTAAACACAAGTAAATTTTGATGTCCCAAATCCAAATAAGATATTAATTTTTTCAAATAGAATATATAAAAGTGTTAATAACTAGATTTAAAATTGGTGCACCTTCAATAGGCGATAAAACTGCATTTTTTGAAAAATAATTATTTTATCCAAAAAATTGAATTTGTTATTATATTATGTTCTATAAATTAAATAAGATGAATGTGAATGCTATATAAAATTCAAAATCTGATTAATACTGTTCAAAAAAACTATTTTATATCCCAATAAATAATAATATTTTAATAATATATCGTTTGATCTTGAAAATCGTTGTTGCGTACAACAGAAGATATCGATGACGGTCTCTCTTGTGTGTAATTCTAGACAAGTCAGTGTTACATTTAGTGAAATCCTAATTTGGTGTTGCATATAACATAATCAAACAAAATTTTTTTATACATTGAATAAATTCTATACATAGTTTTGCGTGAAATGAATTCTATCAAATGAACATGAAATTTTGTGTAACAAAATCCAAGTATAGTACTGCGTATACTGAAAGATAATATAGTTTTGTGTATAGAAAAATTTAATTTTTATTTATGATACCATACAAGACATCATAAAAATTAAAAAAAATCTATCTCAAAATACTCGAGGTGTTACAGGATTCAAGTACGTCTGAGTAGTTTTTTTTGAATTATTTTTAGAACTATATTATAATCTATAAATAAAATTAACTCACTATTTTTAGTAAATCTATAAGTATGTAAAAAAATAAACAAAGAATAAATTTAAAAAATAAAATGTTGAAAAACATATAATTTTTTCCATTAATAAATATTATACATTGGAATTTGTATATTTTTTGATGATTTTTCATACCCTTATTGAACGTTATTGTTGTTCTGCTCAGTTTGGAAATACCATGATAATTGAGGAATTCACAAGTTCTAAATTTTTGAGTAATAACTAATTTTTTAGTGAAATTGATCATTTCCTGCTTTGAAAATATGGTTTTATAACTAGGAAATGGAGTGTGAGTGAAAATAGTTTTTTTGGAATTAGAATTATTACTTAAAGTCACTTGAATTTTTTTACTTATTATAAGGTATCTTTTGTTCTATAATAAATATTACCTTAGGTAGGTACCTCAAATAAAATTAATATAATTCTTTTGAACATGGATTAACATTGGTGATTAGGATCCCACAGAGAATATATGAGACAATGGAACTAGGTGAGTGTGTGAAATACCAGTGTACATACTCAAATAAGTGTTTTTCATAGTGATCTATACATACATGTCTCCAACAAATTCAAAAATTAATAATAATAAAGTGATCATATGTAAAAAATGAATTCATTTAGGAAAGGGAAATATTGTACCCTTGAAGGGGATAATTTTATTATTATAAATTAATTTTATTTGATCAATGAATTGGAAATATAAACTTTTTCTTGAGAAAGTTAATAGAGAATGATAAATGGAATTTCTTCTTCTTAAAATTTAAATTTGACAAAAATCTCATTTAATCAATTCTTTGAAATGGAATATTGATTGGAATGAAGTGCAGAGTGAATTAAAATCTCAAAAGAAGCATGTTGTTTGAAAATCAGATGAATCTTTATTTTCTTTCAATTCTAGATGGTAAATTTAGATATAAATATGATAATTATCTTTTTTTGAATAATGGACTTAAATGATAAAATTGCATGGGAGTGAAATAATTTTTCTATGGGGAGTGATGGGAGCTGAGAATTTCAATGTTTTCATTTTCATTTCCTAAGAATTAATCACCAAATTCAATCAATTATTGGGTAAATAAAGTTTTTATGATTTTTTAGAATTTTAAACTTAATTGATAATTGTATCAAATCATTTTTATTTATTTATTTATTTTTTTTATAAATAATCAATTCCATTTAAATTATAATTAACTTTCAAAAAATAAATTTAATATTTTAAATAATAAATATCAAATTTAATTCCTAAATGGATTTATTTTTGAGCTTCATTTCATTCCATATTATTTTTAAATTAATTTAAAATCCATGCAATTAATTTTTTTTTGAAAATAAATTTTGCCTTTATTTTTACTTTTTTTGTGAAATTTTATCGATGATATTTTTAACGATGATAATTAATTATTTTTTTGTAAAATATTATTTTTAATTGGTCATTTTAAATTAATTTGAGTTTTTAATAAAATTATTCAATGGTGGAAATTATAGATTTAAATTATTTTATTATTTTTTATAATGAATTTTACTCTAAAATGTGGATATTTGTTTTGCTGGTTATTTTTAAAAAGCAGTAGATGTAACTGTAAGAAGGAGGCACAATCACTTAAGTGATCTAGAATAATAATTTTCAAGTGATTTTATACTTTAAATATCAAGTTTCTATGCCAGGGAACTAACCATGCAATGAAAAAAATAAAAGTAACTACGCCTGAAATTTAAGTGACCATGATAAAAACAAATTATGAAAATGAATGAATTGATTGTGCGCTCATAGTCACTATACCTACTAAATCTCTCACATTAAACTAAATACATTAAAATGGTTACTAAAGTGATCATGGTCCCCTGCCCCTCTAGATACCATGATGTTACACTTCTCAACCTACCACACCTACGACCAAGCTACCACATCCCCACTGCATCTCCATGTTCACTATACAGATCATGGATAACCTAACATGTCCACCCTCCATGAACTATCCTGGCACCAAATCATTAATATTATATTTATTCTCGTCAAATTTTACCTAATACACTCTAATTAAAGTCAATCTCACATAGGAAAAAGAAACTATTCACCACCACTACTAGAGAAGACTACGATGAGAAGGAACATCACTACCACCGCACTGAAAACTCTAAGGTGATGATGATAGTTAAAAGAGGAATCATTGTCTATTATTTTTGAATATCACACCTCCTTTTCCATCCAATTCCATGATCCACCACTGATACTAGATCTTGAATGAATCCCTTCGAACTTGATTCGAGCCTCCTATTTAATTCTGAGCTTTTTATGAAGATAGATGACCAAAAAAACCCAAGAACAAAATTTAAGCTCACTCATAGAATGAATACACAACTCTTCCATGGTATACCAAATATTTTTAACCTAATAATATAATATATTATCCTACTAAATTAAATTTAGTAAAAAATGATATTAATTTTTTAAATGGATGTGATTTTTTCCATGTGTAGCTATTTAGAAGATGGTTAGGCCGTGGATCATTATCCATGGTTTTAGTTGTGAGTCCACAATGTAAATAATAATAAAATCTCATTAAAATGACACAATGAATCACAATAATCCAGTGTCAATCCAAAAGTCGAATACATTGACAAAAAGTCCCAATTCATCATGCCCACTTTCTAACACATGGGACAATAAAAATCATTACTCACGTAGTCTCATAAGAATTTCAAAATTTTCAATGCTCTATGATGCACTAAAACATTTAAAAAATTCATTATATTAAAGGTATATAGAATATGATCATAAGATGAATATATAGGATGGAAAAAAGTAAGGATGGTGATTCCAACCAAATCTATATCAAAAGTTGGCTATGACATGTGGATCCCAGATAAAAGATCTTGATGATGGCTACAATAAAAGAAAAGAATAAGGTTAATTATTTTAAATATTGTTTCCCCTTGATCAATATAATTAATCGACATATACCTACTATAACTTGGGTTTCTTCTTTGATTTCTTTTGGTAATTTAAATTTTAATATATTATCATTCAATTCATTATGTTGTGTGATTATTTTATTCTTCTATTTATTCATGATTCTCACCCTTGTGATGTCCCAATGATCCAGATATCCATGATCATTGAGAACTATCCCATTTTTGGTGGTCCAAGAAGAATTACTACGTCATTATTGAATTTAAATATTTATCTATTAATCTATTTCATCTCTAATTATTGTGTTATAGTAAAATTAGAGTTTGAAGGAGGTGAGAATCACTCGATATTCCATTAACACTATCGTACACTTCCAAGTGCTTCACACCAATGTCTCTATCTATTCAGATAACATTTCATACCATTTTATTCATGTGATATGAGTGGAAGAATGATATATGATCACTAACAAGTGATTGAGTGAGTCTATTAACTTCATTGAGGAATATTCTTACACATTTATTGAGGAGAACAAATATACTTTATGGTCTGTTTAGAGGATACATTGATCTAATTAGTGGTTCATATGAAATAAAATAGTGTAGGGTGAGTAGGTGAATGATATTGAACTTAATCATTGAATTGGATGATTTCGAAAAAATTAAATAATAATCGATCCCACTTGAATTATCCTTAGGTCAATTTTGATTTCTTGTCTTCATTCTGTGTGTATCTATATTTCCAATTTATTCTCTATTTCCATTCAATAAAAAACCAAAAAACCATCCCTCATTATTTTATTATTTTAAAAATTAAGGAAAAAAATAGAAAATTAAATAGTGTTATGATAAGTGAAACTCTCAAACCCTACTCCTTGAGAGATAACCCTTCTTAGCCACTAGGATGCATTAGGAGGTTTAAAAAGTTCTACTGGGTCATGGATTGTAGAAAATACATGGTCAATATGATTGAGGTTAGTACTCCATGAAATCTCAAAACATCCTTATTGTATAACAACGTAATCTTATCAAGATATAAATCTTATCTAACATAATTAAATGCACTAATTTCATAAGGTTATTGACTATACCCAAATAACATTATATCATTTAGATGTTTTAGGGAGTTCGATGAAAAAATCCAATGTAACATTTCCCCATTTCTATTATGGTATGAGTAATGGTTATAAAATCCACTTAGAACTTTGTTTCTTAGCCATAACTTACTAACACACTAAGAATCGAGATACCTACTCATCAATATCCATTTTCTTGTTATCCCACTAGAAATATTCTTTTATATATATATATATATATTTATAATTTTAGGATTAATAGTGAATGATTAAATAGAAGATTAATCCAAAAAATATCTCTTAAAATAATGTATTTATGGGACACATAATTGGTTCTTTAACCTTATAATTTCAACATGATCATGGTTGAACTTAGGGACATTTCCTCACATTTTTATGAAATTACACAGATTCCTTCTACATCCTCTTAAACATTTCATGAATAGATTGTTTAACATTCATATGATAAATATAATATTTTCCCCCCTTTTAAAAAATATCAAGATAAAACTTATGAAAATACATAAATATTGAATCTCTTTTAATCATAATCATTGAAAAACTATCATGATCTTTCCACCTCAGATCATCAACAACCTTATCCTCCTTCCAAGGGTGATAATGTATTGAGAAGTCAAAATATTTTATCAAATATTACTATTTTATATAGAACATATTAAAATATTTCAATGTAAATATACACTTAAATATTTTATGATCAATATATATATCACACATTTAACCACAAAGATAATGTCATTATATAATTAGGGAAAAACTTACCATTTCCAATTACAAATACTGGGTAGGATAATTTTACTCATGAATTATTAATTGGTGGAAAACCTAATATATCACCATATTATTCTACACAAGTAAAATCCCAATCCCTTATTTAATGCATCACTACATATCACAAACCCTTCTCCATTATAGGGTAGTTTAATCATTTTCACTCTGACTAATCATTTCTTCAGTTGCATGAAATTCTCCTCACAATAATTTGTCTACAAGAACATGTCCCCCTTTTGAGTCAACATGGTGAGTAGAATTTATAGTCATGAGAAATATATCACAAAGAATCTATAATATCAAGGAAACATAAGAAAATTAGGGATCCTAGTTACCGTAGATACTCTAAGACATTACTTAAGAACTTCCATCTATGAAGGATTCAATAATTGATACTTACTTGAGATTATATGCCCAAGAATGATACTTTTTGTATCCAAATTTCACACTTTGTAAATTTTTCATATGGATTAAACTTATTTAGAGTCCCTATCACAACATTAAAATGTTTTATATGATCTTCCATTATCTTCAAATATATATTAATATCGTCTATAAAGACCACCAAAACTAGTCATGGTAATCTATAATGACTTTATTAATTAAATAAATGAATACAAAAAGATAATTGGTAATTCCAAATGAAATTACTATAAATTCATAATAACCATACCTCATTCAGAATGATTGGTATATCCTCTTTCGTGACCCTTAGCTGGTGATATTTAGATTGAAGATCATTTTAGTAACAAAAATTAGCTTCTCACAATTGATCTAAAATATCATCAATATGGGACATGAGATACTTTTTCTTAATATTGATTTTGTTAGGTTCCCAATAATCAATAAAAATACACATTAACTCATCTTTCTTCTTAACAAAAATAATAGGTTCACCCCATGGTGAATCACTAGAATGAATAAAACCATTATCTAGATTCTCCTAGAGTTTTTTATTTAACTCATGTAACTCAGTTGAGTACATTATATCTATAGTATTTTGAAAATTTGTAGATGCATGTATAAATTCTATAAAAACACAATATTATGATCTTGGGGAAGACTATAAATCTCTTATATAAATACATCAACAAACTCCCAAAAAATAGAAATATATTCAATGTTTAGTTTCACCCAAAACATATGATATAAATATCACTCATGAATAGGTAGTAAAATATTTATAATTTAAGTAATTTACATTGGGATTTTAGGTTCATCCCCACATTGAAATAATATTGGAGGTTGATTCAGAATATCAAATGTAACTTCCCTGCCTTTATAGTTGATATGGGATCTACATGTGAGAGAGAATATATTCCCAAGATAATATAAAATTAAACTACAAGAAAAATAACAATATTTCTAAGAATAACTATCCCATGACCATCTATTGGATAGGAGTTGTAGACTTGAGATGTGGTCACCCTACCATTATAGGTTTTCATTTCCAACATAACATTTAATCATTGAGGTGCAGCTGTGATACTCTTAGAAAATTATTTTGATATAAAAGAGTGGGTAGAACCAAAATCAAATAAAACAATTATTTTAAGGAGTGGATGATAGTGTAATTTTCATAACATTGATTAGAACTTATACTTCACCTATAGTAATTCCATATGTTTCAAATTCTCACCTTGGCTTCATCCATGGTAAGTTATCTTGAAGCTTGGGAAACTAGTTTGAATAATGTCCCATCCCTTTACAGTTGAATCACTATATAATAATGGTTTCTTTCTTTACCGTATAGACATTATCTATGTTCCCTTATCTCTGTACTTTCAAAAAACTCCCATTCCTTTCATGAATTTTTTAGGATGTTACTTTCAACAATTTTTATATGAAGGAAATTACATCATTCCATTATTATTCTTTGACGCATTCTGTTTTACTTGGTTCTTAGTCGACATATTCTTCTCTTTATTTCCCTTGAATACATTGGATCTAGAAAGTTACTTCTCCATATTAATGACACATGATACTATATCATTATATGATGAAAATTATCGATAAACTAGTTCCATTCTAAAACCTTTCTTAATCCCATCCATGAAATGGTCAATTTTTTTAGATTATATATGTTGTTTTAAGATTTCCTAGATAATATTGTGATGTTAGCCTCATAATCTTCCACAACTTTATATTTATTGTTATTTAAAGTGAGGAAATTTATCTCAATCTCATCTCTCTATTCTTATGGGATATATATCTTTACCAATGTCACTTTAAAAGTTATCTATTCCCTAATATTTAATTTTTTAGCTTATTTAGTTTTTTTAATTAATGGCCACAATCTATTGGCATCCCCTCCCCAAAATTCCACTACTAGGATAACTCTTTTACTTTCATTACATACAAAATATTAGAATATCTTTTCGAGAGACTTAATTTGATTTTAAGATACAAATTTATTAATATTTTTATTAAAAAATATAGGATTCTATCATATAAAGTGATCCAAAATAGAAGAATCACACTTTAGAACAACAAGATTCTATATATGAGTGATTTTATTAATCATAACCTGAGTCAATTTCCTTATTAGGGCCATGATTTTCACAATTCCAATAATAGTTATATTTTTTGTATTAGGGAAATCCTTATATTATCTATAGAGGATGATTCTCGTTATATCATTTGGTTCCATCACTAAATAATCGAAAACAGATTTCAATCTCCTGAATATCATGAACATATATCCATAAAATATAAATCTTTATAATGATAAATTTTCTCCAATACTATAAGGGGTTATCATAATTCTCATGTTAGCTATGTTCATTTTAAATTATAGTTTGAAAGTCTTTTACTAAACATACTATGACACCAATTGTAACATACTCAAATCCAGTACCCTACGGTTGGTGTCTTCTTTATGACATTATTTTAAGATACAAGGGATCTCATAATGTATGATCAATAAGTTTAGTAGTATTTAAGAACTGGATACATACTTGATTCTCATTTTACATTGGAAATATAAATACATAACATAAAAACATTCTCACATCCTTGATATTATTCATAATATCATTTTTTATATATTGGGGAAGGGAAAAAAAATAAAGCATGGGATTGGATTCTTAGTAATGTTTACTTTTATCAGAAACTATCACGAATAAATAAGGCATAATTAGTACAAGATGTTAAATAACTGAAAACAAATTCCATTTAATCAATAAATTTAGAATGTATTTCATCAATAGATAAACTGAATGCATCAGTCTCATGGATAATAATGATTGAATTATAAATGAAGGAAATTCATAATGTTAGACACTATGATCTCAAACAGCATGATATATTTACCATCAATTACTTCTTCCAATTCAATTTAAATAATGGGTAGTTATCCACTAAATACCCATTTAATAAGTCTTTCAAATTAGTTTGTCTCATGGGACCTGTCTATACATCAAGGGGCTATCTATAATCACTCCCCACCCTTTACTGTATATATAATTTATTCCTAATATATTAAATGATCAATTTAACTCATAAATAATATTTCTTATTAACAACTATCTGTATTGAGTAAATATTATGAAATTTAAGGATTTCCCAAGTCGATTAAATAATATTCATATTAAAACACCTTATGTAAAAATGGTGTATATGTTAGGAAATAAGTACATAAATGAAACCAAAAGGTGGATATTCAATAGAAATATAATGTAAAATAAAAATATATATAAATAAATTTAATTCTTTTGGAGAAAATTAATGATCACAAAATTAACAAGAGATAAAATATAACAATCAATTCATAAGAAACATAGGTTTTCTAATTAAATTATTTCATTTAGAGAAATAAATAAAATGGAAGAGAAAATTTTAAATTAGTTTTATTAAATAGTTTTCCTTATAATCCCATTTAAAACTTGTAGAAGAATAAATAGGTTAAAATTTTCATGCTCAAGGGACCATCCATTAACATTTTATACAATAAAAAGAAACATTCCATCAGATATTTTTTGTAAAAGAAAGTAAAAAACAAACCATTATAAAAACATTAGAAAGAATATTTTTAAACCTTTAAAAACCAAGGATAAAATATAATTTCAATAATAAATAATTTGAGTAAATTTACAAGCAATTTTTAAAAATATATATATGGAAGAATAATATACCTGATAAAAAAGAGAAATAAGATTAGTTTTCCTTTTAAAAACTTATTTGGCCGAATCAAGTTCTAAAGAGAAGAAATATTAGAATAAAATTCTGAAAATACTTAAATATAATTAGGATAAGAAAATAAATTTATTTTACAAATGATTTTTCATAATATTCCATAAATGAAAACAAATTAATCTCAAATAACGAGATTGTAAAATAAATTATTACCTTTTTGGTAACTTTGAAATTGATACCCCTTGAAAGGGAAAACTAGAATTTAAACATTAACCATAATTAATAAATATATATTCATTTAAAATACATAAAATATTCATTATATAAACCATATAAAAGTAAATATATTCATAATACCAAATATGTTCTAATAGTGTGGAAATTGATATGAAATCACTTACCTCATGTTCGAATTACCTCATAAGTTATTTTAACATCATTTATAACAAATTTAGATTTATTATACCTACATACCATTAAAATATATGTATATAAAATATAATATGTTATCTATATATAACATCTTATAACCCATCTGTTAACAATATTTTATTTCTATCATTGTTTTGCGTGTTAACTACTTCAATTTTCATGAGAATTTTGGTTTGGTCGTTCTGGTACTTATACATTGATTATGGTACCATCATCTCTATAATGTTAATCATGATATAAAAATCATATATATTCATTATATATAGAGATTCGTACATAAAATTTATAGATATTAAAATTAATTACAGGGTTTATGGAGATCGTAGGCCATACATATGTGCGCATGATGTTTTTACTTTTTGATGTCTAGAGAGAAAGTAAGGTGAATAATAATTCATCTTTATTGAATAATTATTATATTATATATATCAAATATATTAATTAAATATATCCTTATTAACCACCATGGATGTTGGAAATGAAAAATATATCCTATCGCTTTATGGAGGTGCTGGTCCACACGTAGGCATGAGCGGCAATATCATTTTCTAATGGATTGGAAGGTAAGAAGTTAGATATGATATTATAATTCAAGAATCTTAATTATTTCATAAATATTTTACATATTAATTATTTAAATATTCTTAACCATTCACATAAATTGTTTATGAAAAACAAATTACACCGCTACATGGAAGGGGTAAGGCATATGTACACACAAGCGATGTTTTTGATTTTAATAGGATAAAAAATAGATGGAATATGGATATTAAATAATCATAATTATATATAATTATATTTATGATACTTTATTTATTATTTTATGATTGGTAAAATATATTTTGAGGAAGTACAAAAAGAAAACAATTTGAAGGTGTTGGTAAAAAGGATTACCTCTTATTTGGTAGACATCCATTATATCCCTTCTTAATGACCCTTGGAATTGTATTTTAAGAAGAAAAATCATGTAATAATTCGATAGAGAAGTTTAAAAGATAATTGGGATGGGATTGGTAATTCTAGTATTCTCATGAAGATGTATATAAAATAGGAAAATGGTTTCTTTTTATAAGTGAGGGGAGGGTCACTCTTGAAATAACTTAAAGTATTAAATTAATATAAATTAATTGACATGAAAAACACGACTAAATTGATATAATTCGAATATAATATTAGCATTATTCAAAATAATCCCATAATTTTTTTTGATAAATTTTGGATATTTTTTACCCTTCTATTTTAGTCTTAACAATCAATTAACCCATTTTATGATTTCCATAATAAAAACATTTTTTAATCTTTAGCGGTCAAGAAAGGTACTATAAAATGAAAAGTGACGCATAAATGGACCATGGTTGATATTTTCACGAATATATGACTAAAATTTCTTATGATATGATTTTTATGAATTTTAAATCATTTAATGAATTAGTTTTTATTACAAAATATCATTAATATCATTTAATGTGAATTTTAAGACATCAAGATAGTTATGGAATTCAAATATAAACATTTAAAAAATTTATAATATGATATATGTAGCTAAAATTATTTTGGGACACTATAATCTATCCATAATATATTACATTTAGTGTTTTAAAAAAAAGTTCTCATTTTTCTATTGATCTCACAAACACTATGTCATAGTTACCCAAGCATTTAATGTAATTATTTCACAACAAAAAACTAAAAAAAATTCCATTCATATTTAGAAAAAATATTAATAACCGAACATAGTTTTTTTACCTCTGTCATAAAAAATTATAGATATTAAAGTAAATAAAGTGACATTTTTGACTTTAACCTTTATTTAAATACTAAAAAGTTCAAAATCAATGTTCATTGAGAAAGAAGTTATATTATAGAATTGTGGATGATTATGGATGAATTATAATCATCCAATGAAATAAAATTAAGTTTTTAATTAATTTTATGCCTTATCACATTAGTTCATAACCTTAATTACCCGATTTACCCTTTATTGATGTGATACATTTTAAATTAGTGAAAATTTATAATGTCTAAAAATAAAAGAGAAATAATTAAAAAATTTGAACTTAAAAATTTAAAATATGGAATACATATTATAAAATAAAATTTATATAATTTTTATAAATTAATATAATAATAAAACTATAAAATGTGATGAAAATAGTTTTCTAGAAAAATGTGTTTTTAAGCCTAAAAATAAAATTATCTCAAAACCATGTAAAATTTGGATCCTAAAGGAATTAATTAAATTATTTAATTCAAATGGATAATATATTAATTTTAATATAAAATATTATTTAACTTTTAAATTACTTTATTTAAATACAATAAATGACATGTTTACAAAATTTTTTATTTTTCAATATTTACTTGAAAAAATTATTTTTAGAAAAATATAAAAAACCAATTCAAACTAATAAAATATTGGATTTATATTTTATAAAATACATCCTTTTTATACAATTGAATTTATAAAATTTTGAAAAAATTATTATAATATTGGTGCACAAAATTAAATAAAAATTATTTTTGAAGGAATCATATTATTGAAGACTAAAATAGCATTACTAAAAATGGAATACTCATATAATAAGAGTTAATCAATAAATATTTATTAAATAAAAATTTATATATATTTTCATAATGTGATTAATATTATACATACCCTACAATCTAACAGCTAGGTGATGACTGTCATATAATAATATTTTAATTATTTATCATGGTCTGTTTAACATCAGTGTTGCATGTCTAAGATGTTTTCAAAGAAACTAAATTTATTTGAAGAGAAATATATGACAAAATATTTTGGTTTTATAGTACAAGAACTAAATTTAATATACATGGGTGATTAATCATACTGAGTAGGATTTCCCTAGATTTTTTTCAATTCAATCAATTAGGACAAGAACATGATAACTAGCAGTTTATAACACAATTTATAATAAATAGTGAAACATCAACACCATTTGCATATTTAAAATATTTAAATTAAAAAAATAATAATTTATTCATCAACACCACTTGAAATACCCAAAAAATATCCATCCACTCACACATACATGCATATTGAGTGAAAGTCATAATACTCACGAGTAGTGATCCATCCTTCATAAATCCTTCACTTGCTGATATATCCATTTGTTCCATTATTATGACATTGAGCACCAAGTTCATACCAAAAAGGATTCATACAATAAAATATGAACATATACAACCATGTATTCCAATTTATCACACCAATTTATTCCACATAAATTAATTCTTTATTTTAAAACCATAAATCGTACATCTTTATTGCCTCAAAAGAAAGCCATAATTTGAAAACCTAATTCAAAGGGGTTTTATAAAAATAATTCAAATAACCATGATTTACAAACAATAAACCAAGAGGATTTTCATTTAATAAATCATGAATAATTTCATCTAAAATTACAAGAAAAACACTTAATAAAGCTAACACTTAGAGTTCCAGAACAAGTGGAGAAGAGAGAGAAGACACATACCTCTCAACAGGTGTTGAAAATGAAGAATGACATAATAAAACCTCTAGATCTATGCTCAAGACTCCTTTCCTTCAATAGATCCAACTAATATGTCATCAAAACACACCATAGATCATAGATATATCTATAAAATATTAGATATAATGAACTTTGTGAGAGGATATGAGGACATTAAAAGGAAAAGTGATAAAACGGTGAGTTATCATTGTGTCTAGAGATCCATCACACATAGATATATCAAAACTGGCTTCTGGATCAATGAGAACCACCAAGAACACTTAAAAGAGGAGTTAATCTTGATATCCTAAGTGGATAGGTGAATAATTAGGGATTCATGGGTTAAAATTGAGTTAAACTATTATTTTTAGATAATTAAATGCATGAAGCATGGTTAGTATACATAGTTTGGGAAACTGGTCACTAATCATGTGCATGCTACTTCCTCCATCCCCCTCTCATGATTGGTTCACACTATTTGGAAAACTATGTTCAAAACATGATTTTCCCCTCTACCTCCACATTCATGGTTTCTATAAGGCACTTGTATAGGTCATATAAACTGTGAACTGGCTATGCACACCCTATTGTCCTCCTATTCTCATCGCAATATTTCATGGGGAAAACTACATGGTTTTCCTAACTTTGTATGACAACCCATATCTTTAATAAACCTTAATTAATGAATTATTAAATTAAGGAACACAATATACAATATCAAAATATCTAAAGGCTTAGTGTCTTTGGGTAACAAAAAAATAACTTGAAATAGGGACACAATAACATTATTTAATAACTCTACAACATGCCCTTAAAATCCATCTATAATCTAATAGTGCTCAGGATAACCTGGGGATGTACATAAGAAAGGGGTTAACTATAAATCACAATATGGAAATAATCAAAGCATAAAATTATAAAATTAATCTATCTGAGTCAATAGAGGGATTAATGTGACATAAAATGGGTGAGTATCATAAACATAAACATAAAAGCATCATATAAGATGATAACATTAGGGAAATAAGGGAATGTGTCAACAACATAAAACAAGACTTCATAACCATAAGTCAAGCCCAACCCCTGAGACATCATAACATAGTGTTTATAGGATAACCTCCCTTGCACCATTCATGAAACTCTAGAGATAATAACATTACCCAATGCATTAGAGTGCTAAATAATTCTGGGCCCACCCATCACATTCATATCATGTAGATACATTATTGTTCCATATAGATCATAAAACATAATAATTCCTTTCATCAATTTTAATCATGTGATTAAGAAGTGTGAGATTACATGAATGTAATTACACAATAAATTAATGATATGTACATCTAGGTGAATACACTTGAGTTGAAATGGGGATGGGTATTCTCACCATAAATGTTTAGCACATAAACATAACAGGATAATTTCGTCAACATAATAGGTGTTTATAATAAATCATGTGAGGGTTTAATGATAGTTAAAGGGGGTATCAAATTACTTGAAAATAATAAGGAAATTGATTTTTTTTAATAAAAACACATTATAGCATGATTAATGTTATTTCAATAGTTAGTACAAAGAAAGTGCTTAAAATAAAAAGGAAGAGGAGAGGATCCCTTGCCTTTTGTGGGAGATTCTAAAATCTTGAGAGGAGTTTCTAAAGATCATTATAATAAAATGGGAGGGATTTAGAGAGGTATATGTAGATTAAATTAATTATAAATGGGTTTTGATTGAATAATAGTCGGAGGTTGGGTTGATTTATATAGAAAAATAGAGGATAATTCATTATTAATTTCTAAACATAGGTTTTGAACTATATATTATAAAATAATAAAAACCTCAATCTTTACAATAGTTTTTTCTGTGGTTTCTTCCAAATAAGAGGGGTTTTCAATTTTTTATAAGTTAAAGAACGTATTTTTTTAAAATAATATCATTAGTGATGTGGAAGTGAGTCATGTTAATAAGGAATTGATTTTAAAAGCATTACATAATATATAGGTTATGAAAGATTCATTAAGGTATTATAAAATTAATAAAATAACATAAAAACACATTATTTTAAAGGTGAAATAGAATTTTGTTCATGGATTCTCCTTATAGAATTTATTACATCAATTTTGGGCTATTACCTTTTTATAATACACACCATATATTTATACTTTATTTTATTTCTACCAAATAAATCATATGTCTAAGAAAATTATTAAAAAACATTCCTTTGGGTAATTTTGATGTAATTTTTATTAAAAACTATTTTTATTTAATCAAAATAATTTTATAAATATGAGAATCTTCACTTTTTAATAATAATACTGATTTATTAGAAAATACTGTTTTTATGATATTTACCACTCCCTGACCTTTATGGAAAAAAAACTAAACTGTAAAAAATTCAATTAAATTATCATTTATAGTTAAATTATTATTTTAAAATTAAATTATTTTGTTAAAATAGAATTTCATGAAATAATTCCTAAATTTATCAAAATAATGTCTTAATAGAAATTTTATATTTTTAAAAAATATAATTTTAATCTCTACATGTCAAAATATATTTTTTATCAAACTAATTATATAATAATTGATAAATTAATAATAAAAAGGGATATATATATTCATTATTTCATTAAAAATAAGTTATAAAAATTCATATTTCTAGGGTCAAGATACATAACCGCTTATTACACCAATATACACCCTAATTGTAATTTTTGTGATGGTGACAGTTTCTTGGGGTGGTTTGACGAAAAAAATTTGGGTCGTGAACTCGATAAGCTTGAAATTATCTTATAAATGATTTTTCTCAATCTTTAGTTTTTGAATAACATCCTCAGTTTAGTCAAGGTCAAATATTAGTGATTCCATCTCCCTTGGAAGCTTAGATAAATAATTTTACACCCCTATATTTTTCAAATAAATTTAATATTAAATTTATGAACCACTGAGTATCTAAAAAACACCACTTTGTTATAACCTAGCTAGTAAATATATTTTTACCACCCCTATGATTTTAATTTCAAAAATCTGACAAACACAGTTTCAATTAGTAATTTATTTAGAGTTTGATATAACCAACTTAATTTTTGGTGAATAGTAACATACCCTTATGTATAGTAATTCTACCCTTATAAATAGTGACATACCCCAATGAATAGTAAACCCAACTATGATAGTATATATATTGGATTTAATTGAAAGTATGATGTACCTATATTTTGGAAAAGGTAAATAAATGTTTTAAAAATTGTATTTTTCAATTAAATTTATGTTTTAATTAAAAATTAAGTTATTCATATTTAGAAAATTGTTTTTAAAAAATGACTTTCATTTTTAGATTCTAAATTTTAAAAAATGTTTAGGGTTAATTTTTTTGATTTTTCTAAAATACATGATTTTTTTAAATACTAAGATACGATAATTTATAATAAATATTAAATAATTGATTTCTTGAGTCATTGATGATGTTTTTATAATGTAAACACCAATTTTTCAAGCTCACATACACATACTTCAATTTTTTGTCATGGAATCATCATTATTCCTTATCTTATGGAAAAATAATAATCTTATGATTAAAATAGTAAGATAACCCTCCTCTCCTCCACTATAACCCCCCTCACTCCCTCTTCTATTCAATCATCTTGAGACTTGTGCATTCTCTAAATTCTTCCCAATTATCCTCTCAATCTCCTCCTTCACAACTAGAAGCCATTGGTCTCATAAAAATACCAAATCCTCTTCCCTTAAGTGTATCCCAGGAAAGCTTATTTCAAGAGGTAAAATTCCTCTTTTCTTTTCTTTCATTTTCATATTATTTTATTTTTGTTTCTTTCCTAACCTTGCCTCATAAAAATGGTATAAAAACTAAAATACCATACATATACTTTAATTTTGTTATGTTAATGGGATAATTCATCTTTATCTCTCCTTTTCCCCTCATTAATGCTAAAAATGAATCGTCATCTGAGATATGTTGATTTATCACATTGAAGGACGACGATGTATTCAATTTGATTTACCTTCTTTAACTATGGTCATGAAAAAATTTCTATGGTTAAAGTGACTATTATATATTTATTTTATATTATTTAATGTTCTTGAATCCTTATGCACTCATGATGCAAAATAATAATAAAAAACAATGTAATTGTGAGAAAAATATCAAAATTAATCCATGCGTTTATCATTAATATTTTATATAATGATTCCCATTCACTCCAAATAAACAAATTAATTTTATAAATTTTTTATCTTGTGAATTTTTATTAATAACATATAAAATCAATTCTATACTTCTACTCCCATCTTACAGGAACTACCATACTCTTTTATAACTAAGTCGATCATGAATATTATGAAAACAAGCACTCACAAACATTGAAATTTAATCCCTTTATGCATCTAAAAGGCCATGAATGAACTCAATAAAGTCATAATAAACCAAATAAATTTATAAAGGTTTCTATAGTTGTAAATTAATAATCATAATCTGGTTATTTAGTTTATTAATATCAAGCGAAGAATACCCTCAGATTTAAGGTAAGGGATCCTCTCTCACACATTTATTCAAGAATCCCCCTTTGTTGTGTCCTTTTATTATTAATTCCTAATGACGGGGAATGTTTTCTTACCCCCATACTTCCCATATGATATATAAATGATAGTATACCCCTTTACCTCTCATTAATCCCTCGCAAGCTCACTTGTTACCAAGCTGAAATGTTAGTAAGGGTTTCTTCATCTCACTTCCATTCTAGTCAGATATTCTATATTCACTAATACTACTTGTGTATGGTGTATTTATACTTCCCATTGATGTTTAATATAATTAATCTTTTTATATTAATGATATTAAATTTATCATTTTATGATTATTAAATTTGGTGAATATGATTCAATTGATTTCAATGTTTTAAGTATTTTCATACATGAACCTCCATTTTCATTTGGGTTGCTCTAATTCTATACTAACCTCAATGAAATTATTATTTATTCCATTGTAATACAAATAAATTCTGTTTTAATGTTATATATATATGTGTACCAATGAAAAAAGTTCATTATTTTATTGGGTTTGACATGTTTAAAAGAATCTTTCAAAAAAATTTCTGAAATGCATGTTTGATTCAAGAAACTTCTTGAATTCTTACCTATTTTGAAATTCACTCTAGAATATTTTTTAAGGAATATTTATCTTTTTAAAATCTCAAATTTTTCATGAAAATATATTTTGGTTCATTTATGGTTTTATGATAGAAAACATGCCTTCGTGCTTTAAAATCCTTTAATATCATCCTTAAATAGCACTAAAATGTTTTATTTCTAAAGCTTCTGTAAAAAGTTTTTTAAATGATTTCTCCTCAATATGACTTTATTTAAGCCTAAAATATAATTTCAATGACCTTATCTTTTTTTATGGGATATCCATGTATACAATCCGATTTATTGACAAATACAATTGATTTTCCAAAAGTACTCTTCTTTCCAAATTAAAAACGATTTTTCTCATCTCACTTTAACTTTTATGAGATATATGCCTTATTCACACCTTTTTTTGTGTATGTACTGACCTTTGGTATATCATATCAAGATTCTATTTATTCTCATGACATTAAGGGAATATTATTTGAATGTTTCAAAGTGGTATGGGACACTTTAGAATGTTTAGGATTATTTCTTATAGGATTTTTGAATGGTCTCATTTAAAAGAATTTTCATCTATGTAAAAGTCCTTTATTAGAACTTGTAATTAATTGAGGTTTGTCTCATATGATATCACCCACCATTTTTTTATTGAATTTTTTATGATTAGTTTCACTGTGGATTTGCTATCTTGAAACCTTTCACCATATTACTCTGAATGGTTAGTGTTTATGATTAATGTTTTAGAAATGTTATTTACATTTCAAATATTAGTTTCAATATGAATTTTTATGTTGTTTATGTTTATAACCATTCATAAGAGAAATTTAATGGACTTAGAAAGTGTTGGTTGGGGCCCGCTATATCCTCCCAATGCATCGGTAGGTCTCATGAGACAAACTATTGTCTTAGCATGAGGATTTAACGGTATGGTTATGATGTCCCACATTATGAATTCCCTCATTATGAAACTGGTAATTTAATGTTCATGAGGTTATTATACTAGTATAATAACATGTTTATGATTTAATATGAAATTTTTTATTCATCTCTTATTCTTTCCATAATGTCTTCAAGTTCATTTTTAAATTCATGTGTTTTTAGTTATTCTTCATGCCTAATGGTTATGTGTATGATATATTCCACTGTATTGCTTACCCTTACTAAACATTTGATCTCACTAGTTTCTTATGTTTTATCGTTCTAGGTTACAAGGATGATTATCATATTAATTAATTTCAAGGTTTATCTAAGAGATTATGGGTTTTTCTATTGAAGTTATTTTATTGTTTTTAGTTTTGAGTTATAATTTGGAACTATTGTATGTATCTTGTTTCCAAAACTACTAAACGGATTTTTCCTTAGGGATGTATATTACTTTTATCTAAGACAATATAATAAAAAATGGCACTAACTTCAATATTTTGGGGTCGGAGAATTACAAATATGCTTCATAGGGTACGATCCGGTTAGTTGAGGCCACCAGTCCATCCTTCTATTTCAATTAGACTTTATCATAACCCTTAATATACTAATCATAATGGTCAAAGTACAATAGCTATATTATAAAAGGTTTATATTCTTAACAAAATTTTAAATCCAAAAAACTATATTTTATAATAGTCCAAAATAAATAAATTAGTGCATGTGTTTCTCTATAATGAAATTAATTATTGAGGAATTTATTAATTCAAAACGCGAATTTTATTTATGAAACTTTGGGTCATTACACCATTCACCATTATATATGATTCCAAAACACATAAAAATAATCTATAAAGTCTCAAAACTCAACCCAAGAATCACATAACTT
Organism: Viscum album; assembly: GCA_963277665.1. Classification (NCBI taxonomy): domain Eukaryota; kingdom Viridiplantae; phylum Streptophyta; class Magnoliopsida; order Santalales; family Viscaceae; genus Viscum; species Viscum album. Next base: position 1,785,692,675 of record OY728157.1, read on the forward strand.
TAAAATACATAATAAATGTGTAAATTACCTAAAACTAGTGTTTTTATATTCTCTACACCATCAGGATTTATATAATTGTAAAGAATAAGGTTTATAGTGCTCTGCAATAGTTTAGACCATTATTCTAGCATTTCTTTATCACATTACCATTTTTCCTCTTAAATCTCTACATGTTTCCATAATACTCAAACCAATGGAATAAATTTTGTATATAATAATTCATCTTGTTTTTCTATGATATGAATCGATGTAAGAATAGAAGTATCATCTAGTTCAAAATAAACATGATCCCATAAAATCACTTGGCTAGAATTAGGCTACTATATTCTTTGTTGAGAAACATGGAAAAAAATTTAAACCATAATAAACCATGGGGGTAAATTCAATTGATAAGAATGATCAACAATTCATTCAAGTATCTCAAAAGGTAAAACATTCCTAGGAGACAATTTCCTTTTCATACCCAATCAATGAAATCCCATCCTCAAAGAGAGTTTCAAGAACATATGATCTCTCATGAAAAAGGATAAATGTAGACGATGATTATCTATAGAATATTTATGATATATTGGGTCTAAAATTATAGATTTCTGGATCATATGAATTTTCTCACTCATCTCTTCCACAATCCTAGGTCCTAATAGTAATTTTGGTCTAGTATCTACTGGAAAATGTGGATACTGATAAGGATGGACATAAAATACCTAAAATAGATCCATATGTATTATGTTATGATAGTTATTGTTATAATAAAACATCATGAAAGGAAAATGACTCTTTCATGAGTCGTTGAAACCAATAACACAAGCATAGAGCATGCAGTCTAGTGTCTGAATACATCATTATAATTTACCATCTATTTGATAATGATGCACTACACTCATGGTTAATTGGGTAATCAATTATTTTCAAAGTGATAACTAAATATGATAAGTAAAATGAGGATATCTATAGAAGATGATCCTAACTTAATGTTTTTTTAGTTTTATTACTTTCTGAGTATATAAATTTTCCATGTTCTCTAACATATTACATTCAAAAATCGGTATAAAGTTCTATGACATTTTGAGTTGGTCCACAATCAACCAAATAAAATAATTATTCTGAATAATTTTTGGTAAACCCATGAAAAATACCGTTAAAATGCACTCTCATTTCCATATGGGTATAAGAAAATATTGAAACATTCTACCTGGTCACTAATGATCTTCCTGGAACTGTTAAAAAGTTTTGATTTTAGAAACAAAATCAATCACTTTTTGTTTCATACCTTCCCACCCAAAATGGGTTCTTAGATCATTATATATATATTCTATAAATGGGATAACTGCTCATTTTTAATGGTGATAAATAGAAAGAATATTTCCTTGATAACATGGAAGAATGCGAATTTGATATTTAAAAAGAAAAAAAGATTTCCTATATTTTTTCCATCTATCAATTGTTTCCTAACTAATAGGTTTTTATTTAATGTTCAAGAAACCAAAATCTTATATTTTTGAATCCTAGACTTGTAAGACCAAATTGGGAATAAAATTCATCAGTTAGAAAATTGCTAATTGATTTCTAAAAATTCAATCCAAATGAATATCCACTATTTTACTCATCAATTTATATTGATCACAAGATTATTTATCTAATTGATTGCAATATTTTTGTCTTAAATAATATTCCATGGAATTTCTTTATTTTTTTTTGTGTAAACTAAGTAAAATGAGAATATGTTAAGATATTTTATACATTTTCATTATATCATGTTCTTATATCTTTGTTAAATAATGCATTTAAAAATATTTTGTTTTTTGAACATAGTTAATTTCTCACAAAAGAAATAGTGAAACCATGTTTTCAAAGCATGGATCAGCATATCCAATTATAAATCATTGTTCAAATATTTCTTTTCATGAATCCACTACTATCATGATCCATAAGCTACCATATAATCTCCTTGAATGGGAACAAAATTGATTCTAGATCTAGATGTGTCAAAATATACCAGATAACCCTTCCCATGTTTTGAAAAATAAATAATTTGTAAGAAAGTGGTCTACACATTAAGCTAAAAAAATATTGTTGTAAATCTTCACTCCAATGGAATGAAGTGACATTTCTCATGATCGTTGTCATTAGAGATGCTAGTTATGAGTAATCCTAAATGATGTGATGATAATAACCAACTAAGACCAAAAAATCATATATTGAAAACATTATTATGATGTTTCCAATAGATAAAAACTTATATCTATACTGGATCTAACAATATGACTTTATAAGGAATGACATGGAAAAGGCATGGTTAAAAACAATATCTGTGTGCTCCATACATGGTGCGATGGTAATAAGTTGGTGGGACACCTTTCTTCTATGCATATACAAGAATAAAATTTCAATTTATTCCCAAGAACAAAATCCTTGAGTCTTTAGGGTTGATCATTTTAAGTGGGGATTCCCTTGGGCATCACTATTTCTTGCCTCCTTAGGTTGTCCATACTCCTGCAACTTTTTACTCTTTTTATTTGTACTATTTTGTTACCTTTGAATAAATAATAAATAATTTGTAGTAATAATTTTCCATATAACTAGTTCTCTAACAAAATGATCAATAATATCATTAAATATTATTCATTTTCATTCAAAGTTCAACAATACACAATAATGTCATCCAAAAAATACCACAAAGAAAGAGTTTAATTACTACTTAAACACATGATTCTTCATTACCATTAAAACTAATGGGTCATTTATAAGACCAAAGGCCATGACCCGATATTCATAATGAGTATAAATAATCCTAAAAGTTGTTTTCATAATATCTTCTTTCATAAACCAGAGTTGGTGATAAAAAAAGCATATATAAATTTAAGAGAGTAATTAGGATCCCTTAAATTGATCAAAAGGTTCATTAATATGAGGAATATGATATATGTTATTTATCTTACCATAATTTATTTAATGATAATCATTGTAGAGTCCTAAAAATAAAAAAACTTCTTGATCAAAAGAGATAAAGCATCCCAAGGACACTTACCCGACCTTATGAAGCCTATAGATTCCAATTATTCCAAGTGAACTCTGAACCACTTAAATTTCATTGGTTCCATTCTATAAAATGGAAGTGAAATAGTATTTTCCCTATAACGAGATCAATATAGATTTCTATTTACCTTTCAGGTGTATAACAAATGAAATCATTAGGAAATAAATCCGGATAGAGTTCTAAAATGGTAGGAAAATTTCTAGTCTCAATTATTTCATTAGTCCCCAAACATAGTAATGCTAATTGATAAAAAATATTTCCAACCAATGGTGTTAAAGGTCCAATTTTTTTAGTATTTTCATAAAAGGATCATTTAAATAGTTTCAACTCCCCATTTAGAAATGTAAACTTTATTCAATGTGTATAAAAATTGATATGGGCATTGAAAACAACTTCTAGTGCCCCATGATGGATTGGCCACTCTAGGGGGGGGGGGGGTGGGTCAATGGATTAATTTATACAAATAATTTCATTTTAATTCAGGCTCTTGAAATTGTTAAGGTTATTGATCCAGTGAGTGATAACTCACATTATCACTTCATATGAAGAAATAGTAAGAGAGGTCATAACATATTATATTTACGAGGTTTGTCAAAAGACAAACTCTTTATAGTGTTGGTAATTCTCTCCAATATTTTTACTACACTATAATATTATAATTAATTATAATGGATGAAAAAAAGTCAAATTGTATCTATATAATATCTACATAAGAGGTTATTTATATTTCATTCCACTATACTACCAGAATCCACATTATCCTGATCAAGAATGTAGATTTAAGAATTACGCTCTTGAATCACACAAGAGAATTACTGCTCCCATATCCAATTTTGAGGCTTCCTCCTTTTATCAAGTATTGATCAAATATAAGTTTTTATATTGATATTACAACACTAAATTTTTGGATCACACTTTCCTATGCACTTGTTCAATTACAATTGTAGTCTTCTAGTTTTGCTCAAATAACTCTAATCAATTGTACTTAATCAGTTGCCTCAATGAAACAATTATCATGATGATTCTTCATTCTGCTAAAGTCTTGGCCTCAATTATCTATTTGAAAGGGGTTAAAAAAATCAATAATAATATATTATGAAATAATAATATTTCACCCTTTCAACTCATCATCTTCTTTAATTCTTTATTTCACTTCATGCATCAATTTTTTGGTTACATGAAAATATTATTTTCTTTTATAATTTTTTTCTTTTAAAATGAATTATTTAATCATAAAATGTCTCAAGAGCTATTTTAAAATTATATTTGTTTATTTATTCCAAACCTTTTTTAAACTATAACTACCCAAAACTTGACGTACATAGGCATTACATTACTTTTTCGGAATACATAATACATGACAAAAACAGACGCCCAAAGACCGTATTAGTTTAATGTCTTTAGAAAATCAGAACATAAACATCTAATCATGGTGAAAGATCTTTAAATCTACCATAAATATCTTCCCCTTTTGTTTTATTCCCTAAAACATTTCTTTATATCTTGGGTAAAGGAAAACATAAAAAGGATGAGCTCAAATGCTCAGTAAGGGTAAACATAGAGAACTTAAAAACAATCCATAGACATTTGAACGTAAAAACATGAACATAAAACTTCAAAATATTGAGCAATAACATAAATCTTGGCAGTACGTAAGGAATAGATTATAAAAAAACATTAACCATGATAAAACTACATGGGAATAAAACATGGAATTATGGAAAACCATTAATCCCACGTTATGATTCACATATTAGACAAGGAATTGGTGCCAAGACCATTATAGTGGAAAAAGTCCATTACTGAACTGGGTTTACTTGCCGAACCAGCCATGTATTACTGAACCAGATTTACTTGCCATTATAGTCATTTCTATCTCACGAGATATAAATCTTTAACCAATTCATTGGAGGGGGATATAGGTCACACCCATATCATATTGAAATCATTGTTATGTGTGCCACAAAACAATCATAAATCATTCATCATAACCCAATGAATAAAATGGGTTTCATAAACATCATCCCATTATGACATAATCCATATAAAACAAATGGATATCATTTCATAATAATAATAATAAAACCATGTAAATAAAAGAGAAATTATATTTGAAACATAAACATGCTAAATAATGTCATCTTAGATAGAAAATAATTTTGATAAAACCATTGAGATGAATTTTTGAGGAAAATATATTTTCTTCTTCAAAATCATTTTCTTCTCAAAAAATGCCATGCAATTTTAAAAGGATAGGATTTTATTGAAAATAATCTTGAAATATTGTAGAGTAATCTTCATTAATAAATGAGTTATCGAACCATAAAAATCCGTTCATGTTGTATAAGTTAAAAAAACATTCTCCTTGTACTTTTGCTGGAAAAGTCAAAAAGTTCCTCATATGGTAAACAAAAGAAAGATTCATTCCATAACACAATGTAATGTCAAAGAGGGGTAAACATGATTTTAATAATACATGTAAGAATATTAAAAACTTTATGAAAACATTTTTATGGACATGGATGAAAAATATAACCCCATAAATACTTACGTATAAGCAATCTCTGATAAAAATAAGATTTGAAAAATTATCCCTTACCTTTGGTCCAATTTCATCCATACGTGTCCAAAAATCCTATATAGTGGGTTTAAAAACATTAAAAACTTGTAACATATCCATAATAATATTTATGATATCATATATGATTCACTTATGACTTTATATTTCCCATTCTTTTGTCAATTCCATGTTAAAGAAACGTTTTGGGTAAAATCGTTTCATTTATCGTACGTGTTTGGACTTGTTTTTATTAATATTATTAATACTTATATCATGATTTACTTACTTCAAAAAATGTAAAAAATGATTTATATATCATATATATTCAGTATATATATATATATAATAGATAGATAAATGAAATGAAATACACCGTTCATAGAGACGGTAGGTCGTACGTATACATGAACGTTGTTTTCCTTTCCTTATTGACTTGAATGGAAGTAAGTAGATGAAATATATATATACATAAATCAGTATCTTTATTATTTCAAATAATTCATTATTATTCATTATATATACTTTATAATCATTCTTGAATGGTTAACATGGAGAATGAATCTCATCGCATCCTAGAGACGGTAATCTGTACGTACGCATGAGCGATGATATCTTTCCCATAATTATTAAATGGAATTAGAGTGGATGATATAATATCATAGAATTAGTATAATGTTATAATAATCATATATATTTATTCTTTACACCATTATACCCATCCAAGTAAGGTGGTGGTGGAAAAACATATTACACCACGGTGTGGGACAGTATTCCGTACGTATGCACGCGCAGTGATTTTGTTTTTCGTAGGATGGATAGAAGTTGAAATAGGGTTGTTTCATATTTATAATAACATATTATTATATAATTAATACTTTTTTTATTACTTTATAATGAAAAAACTAAAGAAGAGCAAGTAGAAGAAGAAAGAAACTTGAAAGAATCGGTAGAAGAGATTACCTCTTCTTCGACGTGCCTCTTTTAAACTTCATCTTAGGGCACTAGAGTTGGTCCTTGAAGAATACCAGGACCTATAGTAAGTTACTAGGAATGTGGAGAAGCGAAATGGGTAGAGTTTGGACGAGATTGAATTCCCATAGTGGTGTGAGGAGGAGAGGTAGGAGGTGCCATTTTATAAGGGAGGAGAGGGGCACCTTTGGAAACATAAGAAATATTAATTTATAATAAATTTAAACCCCACTATAAAACCTCCAAAAATGAATCAATTAGAATATTAGATGATATAGGTTTGTAATCTCTTCAACCAATAAAATTTAGACATGTTTGGAATTTATTTTAAAACTTATCGAATTGATTTATTTTTATTTAAACTATTTAATTTTATTTGTGGTAATAATATTCTAAATTTTAAATTGTTGTAATAATTACTTATGTGTTGTGAATTTTTCATAATTTGATATTTCATAACATTTTAGACCATATAAATTTCAATTTATAATTTTTTAATATTTTTGTGATTTTTAAACAATTTTATAATATGTTATTTTTATAAAATAACAATAGTGTCAATTTTGACACTATTCATGTATTTGCATTTAAATAAAATCCACTCAGAGAATATATTAAAAAAAATATTTAATATATTCCTAATATGTCATATTAATCTGTAAAATTCGTGGATCACATTAATTAGTTCAGTAATATTTATTTTAATACTTTTAAAGCAATTTATTTGATATTTCTGTTAATAAAATAATTACTACAACATTTTTTTATAATTATTTAATATACTTATGTGTTGAAAAAAAATAAAAAATAAAAAATATGATGAAGATAAATCTAATATATTTCATAATAATACTTTTAGTAGAATTTATATTCTAATACAATCAACTTCTAAAATGTAATTTTTATTAAATTATGATGGTGTCAACTTTGACATCATTTAAAATAATATAATATAAATGCCATAATCTGTTGTATAAGGATCTAAATGGTCCAAAAGTCTCCACTTGGATCATTATGGTATACATATACTCTACCAATAAGGTTTGTTCAAGTTTCTGGTCCTTTTTATGGGTGTTATTATTTTAATAAAGACTATATTATTGATTTTTCACTAAATAAATAATTTCTACATCATTAATGTATAAGCTGTTAAGGTAATTATATATTTCTTAAAAATCATAAATATATTACCATGATGAATAAAAAAATTTTATCTTTCAAATTTGTATTTATAATCGAATTTATATTATGTATATCTTTATATTAAAAATACTTTTATTATTAATGTTTGAGTGATACATAGTTTACTTTCTTTAAATAAAATAAATTAAAGGTCTTAATCACATCCAAGTGGGTTCCAAAATATACCATTTCTACCAAAGTATATTTAAGGACGAAATATAATCATCCAATTATATTAAGACAAGTTTTATTGTAATTTTATAATATTATTTTTACCCTTAATTACCAAATTTACCTTTAATTGTGGTAAATAAAATTTACTGTAGTTACTATTCATAATGTCCAAAGATAAAAATCAGCCTATTAAAATAATTTGGACCCAATTATTCCAAATATGGAATCCATTTTTAAAAATTCAAAACACATAATTTTCAGTAATTAATTTAAAATTAATCCGATTGTCGAAAAAACGGGTTTTTGTTTAAAACATTTCAAAATATTGAATTGATTTAACCTATGAATTCAATGTAAAATCAATGATAATGACATAAATTATATTAAATGATAAAAATATATTCTATTTATACTTTAAAACCATTAAACATTATAATTTAACAATATGAATTATCTCGATGAAAAAAGTTGTTTTTAATTAAAATTTAGCATGTTTTTACTATTCATTAAAATATGAAAGTTATCAGAAAAATATTAAAAACTTATCCAAAGTAAATTTTTATATCCTAATTCAAATTAATTAGTTTATTTTTTGAAATGGAACTTATAAACATGTTAAAAAATAGATTTAAAATGGGAGTGCCATCAAAAAGCGGCAAAACTGCCTTTTTTTAAAAATAATTATTTTACCCATAAAATTTATTTTATTCTAATACCATGTTATAGAAAATGTGTAAGATGAATTATAATGTTATAAAATTAAAAACTCGGTTAATATTATTTATAAAGGCTAGTTCATAATAATATTATAACAATATATCGTTATTTAGTGAAACTCGGTATTGCGTACAACACACGCTATCGAGGAAGGTTGTTCTTGCATGTAATGAAAGAAATGTTAGGCTTTTGTGTAGTGCAAGGTTCCTTTGGTGTTGTGTATACCATAATAAAAATATAGTTCATTTATACATTGATCAAAATCTATACTTGGTGTTGTGTAAAATGAATTTTATTTGAAAGAACATGAAATTTTATGCAACACAAGCCAAGAATAGTGTTGCATATACTACTAGCTAAATACAGTGTTGAGTATAATGAAATATAATCATGGTGAAGTGTACAACACAAAATATAAATGAAATTAAAAAGAATATTTCTCATAAAATATCGCGGTGTTACATTCTACCCCCCTTAAAATGAATTTCTCCCTCGAAATTGGTCGGGGTTATAAATGTTTTTCTAATTGAAAGTTTTTTTCATAGAAACCCACATCGTAAAAAGGAATACTAAAACTTAATTTTAAAAAAGTAATGTTGGAAACATAATGGTGACCCAAAGTAACTCAGCACTGGGTTTCCACATAAGAGAATGTATGTGAAAATATGGATATGGAGGAAAAATCTAACCATCATATTTTGATGAAGAGTGGTAGAGAACATGGCTATGAAAAGGCCAACAATCACAAAGCCATAAATTTTTTATGATCTAAGGTACCACCAAATTCATCAAATTTGAGGGCACTAGAACTACATTTTTTGTTTTCAAGATCATTTCCCTAAAGTTTGATGAATTAAAAGAAATACTTACTTGATTTTGGTACAATCTCATCGTTGTTTGTGCCTTGAACAATTTCAACTTCACCTCTTAAAGAAATAAAGTTGAATTTGTAATTCGTGAAGTGTTAGTAGATCATACGATAGAATGATAGGTCATTCCATCTGTCTCAAACATAAGTTTAGAAAAAGTTATTAAATATACATATGTCCATATATGGTGAGATTAATCGTATATGGTTCCAAAAATGGACTTATACTTCACCTATCATACCGCTTAATAAAATAAAACTAATTTCTACTATCCAGGGACTTCCTCTTGGCCATTGGTAGGTGGTAAAGGCTGGTCGCACTTTGGTTGTGGGTTGGATTCCCTCAACCTTGTCCGATGCGACGAGTTGTCACCCATCCTGCAGGTTTTCCTTTTTTTAAAACTGCGCTATTATAACATTCCAAAAAAATATCGAAAAAAGAATCTGTCCTTAAAAAATACTATCTGATGTCCAACTTAATCCATTCCAATATTTAGGCTTTTCCATAATACTTCTATCCAATCTCATAGTATAAAGAAAAATATTACTAGAGAGGTCATCTACCAAGCATGTGAATTCCATCATTTATCTCCCATATATCATAAGATATATCTTGTAGATCACATTCCAAACATGTTAATATCTTAATATTATATTCTCTTGCAATATGAATTACTATAGAACCTTAGTGAAAACATGAATGCTGTCAAAAGTTATCTCTTTCGACATACTAAAATCCCAAAAGTTATTTATACTTGATATCACTTTGTCCTTATATCAATAATGAGCTCATTAATACTATCGAACATATTATTTTCTCCTTATCCTTTCATTATGCGCATATCATATGCTTTCCAAAAAAATTTCAATCACTTTTCATGGTTACTGGTACCATATTCTTATATAAAACCACAATGGACCAATACATAGATATTCCAATATACCATAAAAGTAATTCAACAACATTATTCTTGAATTCCAATACATAAACCCTTCAATCAATTATCTTAAATGATTGGAATTGAATAGGTTCTTTCTCTATTTAGAAGTAACCTCTTAGGTCAGGGCATTGAGTTGGGTAATGCCCATGTTCTCCACAGATAAGACATTGTACTCCATAACAGTCTCTCACTCTATGGCCCTTTTCCCCACACAGATAACATCTTCCCCTCCATTTGATGTATTCATCAAGGTTCTTCTTCCCTTAATTAGAAATATCAATCTTCCTTTCTATATGATCCTCACCATGAAAACATGCATAAAAGTCCATCTTCATCATATTTGATGAATTAGGAATACAACTAATGTTTACCTTTTTAATCATATATCGTGATGACTGATTCAGCATAATCACAATATCTTTCCCTCTAGGCATTATGCAATTTCGTTGCTCATAGTCACCAATTTTTCCATTGGATTCAATGTTAACTGAATTCCTTCTGGTTCCCTCCATTGACTAAAATAGAAAAAGATTTCTGTGAGAGGCAACAATCATACTTGGAAAACAACATAATAAAGGGGGATTACCTTCAATATCTAAGACCTTAGGTTTAATTATATGATCGTTACCATAATTCTATGACTATAACCTATACTTATACTTAACCATAGGGACATCCCTATACATACCTTAGAAATATCTCTAGGGATCTCACTAATGTTTTTACATCCTAGTTTCCAAAGGTTAACTAAACCCTTGCTCTGATACCAACAATAATGACCCAAAAATTGACGTACATATAAATTACATTACTTTTGTGGAATACTTAATACATGACAAAAACAGATGCCTAAAGACCGTATTAGTTTAGTTTCTTTTGAAACTCAGAACATAATATTCTAATAATGGTGAAAGATCATTAACATCTCCCTTAAAGATCTTCCCATTTTTTTCTTGCCTAAAACCTTTCTTTATATCCTAGGGAAATCAAAACATTAAAAGGGGGAGTTCAAATTCTCATTAAGGGTAAACATGGAGAACTTAAAAACAATCCATAAACATTTGAACGTAAAAATGTGAACATAAAACATCAAAATCTAGAGAAATAACATAAATATTGGCAGCACATAAGGCATAGATAATTAAGGAACATTAACCATGATAAAATAGAATGGGAATAAAACATGTAATTGTGTAAAACCATTAATCACATGTTATTATTTACATATTATCCAAGGCATTGCCTCCAAGACCATCATAGTGGACAAAGTCCATTACTGAACCGGGTTTACTTGCCATTCCATCCCTATATTACTGAACCGGATTTACTTTCTATTTCATACATGTATATCTCATGAGATATAAATCCTTAACCAATGCATTGGAGGGAGATATAGGTCCCACCTATCTCATATTGAAATCATTCATCATAACCCAACAAATAAAATGGGGTTCATAAACATCATCCCATCATGACATAATCCATATAAAAAAATGGATATCATTTCATCATAATAAAAATAAAACCATTTAAATAATAGAGACATTATACTTGAAACACAAACATACTAAATAATGTCATCTTATATGGAAAATAGTTTTGATAAAACACTTGAGATGAATTTTTGAGGAAAATATCCTTTCTTCTTCAAAATCATTTTCTTTTCACAAAATGCCACACAATTTTAAAAGAAAATGATTTTATTGAAAATAATAATGAAATATTGAAGAGTAATATTCACTAATAAAAGGTGTTGTGAAATCGTAATAATCCATTCATTCTGTATAAGTGAAAAAAACATTCTCCTCGTACTTTTTTCAGAAAAGTAAAAAAGTTCCTCGTATGGTAAACAAAAGAAAGATTCCTTCCATAACACAATGTAAAAGTCAAAGAGGGGTAAACATGATTTTAAAAATACATGGAAAAATATTATAAACTCTATGAAAAATATTTTTATGGACATGGATGAAAACTATAACCCCAGTAAATACTTACGTATAAGAAATCTTGGATAAAAATGAGATTTGAAAAATTATCCCTTACCTTAGGTCCAATTTCTTCCGTACATGTCTAAAACTCTTGTATAGTGGTTTTAAACATATTATTAACTTTTAATAGAACCATAATAATATTTATGATATCATATATGTTTCACTTAAGACTTTATATGACCCGTTCTTTTGTCAATTCCATGTTAAAGTAGCGTTTTGGGTAAAATCATTACATTTATCGTATGTGTTTGGACTTGTTGTTCTTGATATTATTATTACTTATATAAAGATTTAATTACTTCTAGAATTTATAACATGATTTATATATCATATATATTCATTATATATATATATATATATAATAGATAGATAAATGAAATGAAATACACCGTTCATGGAGATGGTAGGCCGTACGTACGCATGAACGCTGTTTTTCTTTCCTTATTGACTTGAATGGAAGTAAGTAGATGAAATATATATATATATATATATATCCAGTAGCTTTATTATGTCATATATTTCATTATTATTCATTATATATACTTTATAGTCATTTTTAATTGTTAAAATGGAGAATGAATCTCATCGTGTCATGGAGATGGTAATCCGTAGGTATGCACGAGCGATGATATCGTTCCCATAATTATTGAATGCAATTGGAGTGGATGATATAATATATCAGAATTAGTATAATTGTATAATAATCATATATAGTTATTATTTACACCAATATACCCATCCAAGTAAAGTGGTGGTGGAAAAACACATTACACCACGGCGTGGAGACGGTATTCCGTTCGTACGCACACGCGATGATTTCATTTTTTGTATGATGGATAGAAGGTGAAATAGGGTTGTTTCATATTTATAATAACATATAAGTATATAATTAATAATTTTGTTATTACTTTATAAGGAATCAACTAAAGAATATGAATTATTAGAAGAAAGAAACCTGAAAGAATTGGTAGAAGAGATTACCTCTTCTTCGATGTGCCTCATTTAAACTTCCTCTTAGGGCACTAGAGTTAGTCTTTGATGAAGACCATGAAATATATTATTTTAATAGGAAAGTGTAGAAGAGAAATTTCTAGGGTTTTTCAGAGCATGAAGGCTCAATGTTTTGTGAGGAGGAGAGGGAGGAGGTGCCATTTTATAAGGGAGGAGATGGTCACCTTTGGAAACATAAGAAATATTAATTTATAATAAATTCAAACCCCACTTAAAAACCTCCAAAAATGACTCAATTATAAGATGCGATGAGATAGGGTTGTAATCTCATCAAAAAATAAAATTTAGACATGTTGGGAATTTATTTTAAACCTTATCAAATTGATTTATTTTTATTTAATCTAATTAATTTTATTTGTGGTAATAGTATTCTAAATTTTAAATTATTTTAAATAATTACTTATGTGTTGTGAATTATCCATAATTGGATACTTTATGACATTCTAGACAATATAACTTTCAATTTATAATTTCTTAAATTTTTTTGTGCTTTTTAAACAATTTTATAATATGTTATTTTTATATAATAACAATAGTGTCAATTTCGACACTATTCATTTATTTGCATTTAAATAAAATCCAAACAAATTATATATTCAAACCAAAATATTTAATAGATTCCTAAAATGTCATATTCATCTGGAAAATTAGTGAATCACATTAATTAGTTCAGTAATATTTATTTTAATACTTTTAAAACAATTTATTTGATATTTCTGTTAATAAAATAATTACTAAAACATTTTTGTATAATTATTTAATATACTTAATTATTGCATAAAAAATAAAAATAAAAATACTATGATGAGTATAAATATAATATATTTCATAGTAATACTTTTAGGTGAATTTATGTTCTAATACAACCAACTTTTAAAATGTTATGTTTATTAAATTATGAAGGTGACAACTTTGACATCATTTAAAATAAAATAATATAAATGTCATGATCTATTGTATAAGGATCCAAATGGTCCAAAAGTCTCCAATTGGATTATTAGGGTATATATATAATCTAATAATAATGTTTGGTGAAGTTTCTGGTCCTTTTTATGTGTGTTATTATTTTAATAAAAACTGTATTATTGATTTTTCACTAAATAAATAAATTCTTGCATCATTAATGTATAAGCTATTAAGGTAATTATTTATTTTTTAAAAATCACACATAAATTACCATGATGAAGAAAAACATTTTATATTCTAAATTATTATTTATAATCGAATTTATATTATATATATCCTTATATTAAAAATTATTTTATAATTAAAATTTGAGTGAGACATATTTCACTTTCTTTAAATAAAATAAATTAAAGGTCTTAATCATATCCAAGTGGGTTCCAAAAGATACCATTTAGACCCTAGTATATTTTAGAATGAATTATAATCATCCAATTATATTAATACAAGTGTTACGGTAATTGTATAATATTATTTTTACCCTTAATTACCTAATTTACCTTTAATTGTGGTAAATAAAATTTACCATAGTTACTATTCATAATGCCCCAAAATAAAAAGAATCCTATTAACATAATTTGGACCTAATGATTCCAAATATGGAATCCATTTTTCCAAATTTAATACACATAATTTTCATTAATTAATTTAAATTTAATTCCGTTGACAAAAAAATGGGTTTTTGTTTAAAACATTGCAAAATATTGAATTGATTTAACCTACGAATTAAATGTAAAATAAATGCTAATGACATAAATTATATTAAATGGTAAAAATATATTCTATTTATACTTAAAAACCATTCAACATTAATATTTAACAATATAAATTATCTTGATGAAAAAAGTTGTTTTTAATTAAAATTAATCATGTTTTTACTATTCATTAAAATATGAAAGTTATCAGAAAAATATCAAAAAGTTATCCAAAGTAAATTTTTATATCCTTATTCATAATTATTTGTTTATTTTTTCAAATTAAAATTATAAACAAGTCAAAAATTATATTTAAAATGGGTGTGCCATCAAAAGGCAGCAAAACTGTATTTTTTGAAAAATACATATTTTACCCATAAACTTTATTTTATTCTCATACCATGTTTTAGAAAATGTGTAAGATGAATTATAAGGTTATAAAATTTAAAAATCGTTTAATACTATTCATAATGTCTAGTTCATAATAAAATTTTAACAATATATCGTTGTTTAGTGAAACTCGGTATTGCGTACAACACACGCTATCGAGGAAGGTCATTCTTGCATGTAATGCAAGCCAAGTTAGGGTTGCATGTAGTGAAGGATTCATTTGGTGTTGTGTATAACATAATAAAAATATAGTTCATTTATACATTGATCAAAATATATACATGGTGTCATGTAAATTTAATTTTATTCAAAAGAACTTAAAATTGTGTGCAACACAAGCCAAGAATAGTGTTTTGTATACTAAAAGCTAATACGGTGTTACGTATAATGCAAGATAATCTTGGAGAAGTATAAATCACAAGACATAAATGAAATTAAAAAGAATATTTCTCATAAAATCTCAGGGTGTTACATAAACAATATGGTATATATGGTTTATGGTTTATATGGGTTCCATTAAAGGATTTTCAAATTCTCTCTTCGTGTAACTAGGATGGGTTTACTTAAACTATTCTCATTCAAGCTTTCTATTCTTTTGAAGTCTAGGAAATAATCATTAGGTATTATCCTCTTTCACATGAAGAGGTCACATGATGTCTCACTACATTAACATAATCCTATTGAGGTTCATCTGGTTGTATTACTCTCCTTTATGTATGGGATTCACATGACCAAAAAATGTTCACATGATCTATTAGTCCTGCCTTCACATAATACTAGTGAGGATTTCATATTATTCTCATTTTTCAGGTACATATTTCACACAATTTTAACTATTCTTCATAAAGGCCTTTGTGTAATCATTTTAATTTCTATGAGTTCCTTCTCAAACACCTTCATGTAATCAATAGGTGGTATGTGAGAGGTCCTTCACATGACACTGGCTATGTCTGAAAATTTATTCTTTGTAAAAAAAAGGTTTTCAAACTGTTTCCATAGGAACTTCATGTTACTATAGTGGTTCAGTAGATACTCCTTCACATGTGTGGATCCTGTGAGAATACATTGCCTTCTCATGAAGAGATCACACAGACGCTCTATTTTAGATATGGGAGCACTCTCTATCTCTCTCGATATCTCAAAGTTATAGTTTCTAAAATTAAATCCCTTTCCTCATTTTATATAGATAGGGATGCTCTAATTTTTAAAGTGTGTTGGGGACTTCTAAAAGTATTCGAGGATATCAAGATCTCATGAATACTTCAGTTTCTACATTCATTGTTGGAATGATCAGGCGATCGCGTGATTGCTTCGCATGATTACATCTTTGATAATGTGATTCCTTGATAAAGATCCTACTGATAATCATGCATAATTGATGCAATAATACCTACCTAATATTGAAGGCCCACACATTCGAAGATAAATTAAGCATTATACGATATCATGGTGTGATGTCTTAGTGATTTTCCATATTCCATCATGGAATGTTTCTTGTTCTCATGATGTCTCATTAACTATATTCATCCGTTCACATTATATTAAGATAATCACACAACTACATCACCAAATAATATCTCATAATCCTGAAATTTCATTGAATAATCAACATGAATTCATGAATTTGTAATTTCAAGATCACCTTATACCCTTTGACATGATCAGTGACATGGTTTTTAGTTATCATGAGTTTTTTTGGTTCTCATTACTAGAGATGATCAATGTTAAAGGACTACATCAAGGGGTGTAGGAGGTTGAAGATGTTGCGGGTTATGATCTAATGATGATGACTAAATCGATCTGAAAGTGGGTTTTGTATCCATATCAATAAATTATATAGGAATATATATCCTCATTCATGAGTCTGTCATTGAAACTTCCACCACAATTTTCTCTGCTTTACTTTTAATATTGTGTCACAATTTTCTTAAGCTAGCTATGGGGGATCAGCACCAATCAAATCATTCAAACACCATGGGATTCATCCCATTGGGCTTATATCCCAACCTATACACCTTCTAGGAACCCTCTTTATGAGCCTTATACATGGTCCTACCCGCACTATGTGGGAAATATGCCTTCCCATGCTCCTCTGCCACCCATGGGCTAGCCCGAGATGGCTCCCTTGTGCGTGGTTGACCTATGGGTCCAAAGAATCCTTATTTGAGCATGGCCTAGGCTAGATTTTGGGAATGAGTTTAGTTTATTATAAGGAAACCATTATAAATAATACATAAAAAAATCTAAGTATAAATTTAAACTTCATGAAATTTTTAAATATTCCCGTCAATTATTCTTTATGAAAAAAATGTATGAATATATTTTTTCATGAAATTATTCAAATACTTATCCACATTCAGTAATAGATATTTAATTTTCTTCTTCTTCTCCTCTAATATTTTACAAAATAATGTTTCCTCCATGAATCATGTCTTTAAAATTAAGACCAGTCTAATAATTATTACATTTTAACATGAAAAAGTACTCAATTATGACATCCAATGTCATCATGTGAATCCATAACAATTTTCCATGCATAAATACTTCATCCAAACTCATTGAGCACATATTGACACATCATTGACAAAAAATGAATCATTGGTCCCAACAATATCCCCCATTTTATTTTGTTGTCAATATATATTCACATATTTAAAAGTTAATACGCATGCTAAAACTTTCTCCCCCATATTGGAAATAAATTTCTTAGTGCATGTGGGGGTCTTATAATCACATTTTTCTTTTGAAAATGTGTTCATCTCCCTTATATGAAAATATCTTGTTCACTTCTAAGAGTGGGATGATCTCACGTGATTTTTCCTAAAAAATATACTTTATTTAATAAACTCTAAGAATACATGGTCTAACCTGATGTAGAATATAAGAGAGATACAATCAGGGTTTTCTATGCAGTCTATAAACAACCATGAATTCGAAATCATGCTCATAAATTCTCCAATATCATTTAATGAGTTGTTAAAAACTACTTTTTTTAATGAAATAAAAATTCCTTCACTCTTTAATAAACACATTATAAATTTCAATTGAAAATATATATAAATACCTTTACCTATTATTATCATCAACCAAACAATCCCCTGTAATTGATATGAATGATAATGTTAAGAATGAGTGATGAATGTGTGTTTGGTATACCTCAAACATCAGTTTTACTAGGTTTTCCAGAAAATTATAGATTCATGTTTGAATTATTTTTGTATCCTACTTTATTTACTTGGAACCCCCTAAATGTAAAAACTCATCAACACCTTCATCATCGTGAGTCTCTTCAATAATGTATTTCTAGATATTCCAATTTGATAGCATACCAAAATGGAATTATTTGTGTGGATTTCTAGTTTTAACAACTTCCACACATCCTTGTTATCTATAATATGAAAAAACTCAATTAATCTAAAGTTCTACACTTTTTACATTGATACACATTTAATTCCCTACAATGTAAGCACAATTTCATACACAAAATATATAAAGAAATAAGGTGTGTTACTTGTTCCTAAATCTGAATAAAAGGTTGAGATGGTTTTCAAAAACAAGTTTATCCACTTTCTCCAATATTCATGCTTCTATATTTAATTTTCAAATATTATTTATCCTTTTGTAACATGGATCTTATCATTCATACCACTCCATTTTGTGAATTAGTTCTTCTCCATTTATCCATTAAATCACATGCATCTCCTAATGTAATCTCAATTCCCTTTAGGGATTCTTCTCGTATCAGAATTGTTTCTAAACATCATCTTGTACTGTGACTAGATTTATTTCATATCTAACACACTAACTTTTCAATACAAGAGTTATCATTTGTTGAAAACCACTCAGGAATTTCATATTCTTCAAGTGTAATCTTCATTTTCCATTTAGCACTATATTTTTCTTATTCTTCTTCTAAATTTATGTATTTTTACAAATGAACTGGAAAAATAAAAATAATTTATTTTGGAATTTCGAAAGCTTTTTTAGTTCCCATATTAATTTACATGAGTGCATTTATTTAAATATTTCTTCTTAGATGTATCACTCAAGTTTATCTTCTTATGAAACTTTTTTGGAGTAATTTGATCTTATTTTTTTCATATTTCCACCCAAGAATGGAACTTCTCTATATTTTAGTATTTTCTTACCACTATTTCTTGAAGCATGTTAAAATTTACATGAATCACTTTTTTGACCCTTCTGATTACATCTACCAAAAAATTATTTTAATACTTAATATTTATTTTTTCTTGGTAGCTCAGATGAATTTTTAGTCACACTATTCTTTCTCTATGAGTATGTTCCCATTTTTTTGACCATGAATCCACTTGAATCATGCCTTTTTTCTAGAAATGAAATTTTATAACTATAATATTTGGATTTGATTCTATATGTTTAATATAACCTACAAAAACCATTGAACCAAGATCTTCCACCTTGATATGTATTATGTTCATACACATGTTGTTGTTGTACTTATTCAAGTCAAGTATTGTTTATTCTAGTGGGTAGTGATGTTATTGACTCATTTATTTCTCCCCAAGAAAAAGGATATTATATATCATTGTTCTTATTATGGATATTTTGTTTAAAAATCTTCCTCTTTTAATTGCATATCAATACTGACTTGTCACCCTCTTTTATTACCTACATTCCCTTTTGTTGTGGTTTTCTCTTCACATAACTAAATGATTTGGTCATGATAGGTCCATACAAGAAGTCAACATAACAGTGACCACTTCTATTTTATTTCTCATATAAATCTTCAAATAATTTAAATTTATTCATTATAGGCATATTCATTTTTGTGGTTTTTTATTCTCTAATAAAAGTTTTATCTTTTCTTCATATTTTCTCCCCATTAATGTATTAATTATAAAATTTTCATGAATTATGATGTTATTCCATAATTATAAATCTTTATGACCAAACTTATAAGAATAATAAAGATAGAATATGAACCTTCTTCTCTTTTTTATGGTGTAATCTGTTTGGTTTTCATATATTTAAAAGATTTTTACTTTTTAGTGAAACCACCAATCTTTGGGGATATTTTTATGGAACAATTATTCATTATTATATTCATATCAATCCTTGATGTGTTAGATTTAACCACATTTTTCACCATCCATAATTTTCCAGAGTTTAGTTTTAAACCTGCACCAGCACTTGAAACATTATTATTACATAAAATTGTTTCTAGGTTATGGGATACCTTATTCTTAGAGAATTATGACATTTTATTAAGGAATAATCACATTTTATTTATGAAATCATAATTCTCAATATAAACATGATTTGCAATATCACTTTGATCAGTTATTTGGGAGTTCCGGCTTGTGGTGATTATTGATTTTTTTGTCTCACCTCCAGCTCTAAAAAATCTTGTTTAGGGAGTTCTTATCATCCTTATTTGATATTATCTTGTATTCCCAATCCCCCTTCAACATCTTCATTTTTTCTTCATTTATTCTTCTTGATTAATGTAAATAATTTTTAAGATAATTTAAAATGTTATCTATACCCTCTAGTACAAGAATTTCTAAAAATATATAAACATTTTTAAAATTTTCAAATGCATAGAAATATTCTAAAAATATAATTTTAGAGAATCAGTTATCAAAAATACTTTCTTAAAATTATTCATGAGCTTAAATATATATTTCATTACAAATAGATAATTTTTTGTAAGTTTCTTTCAAATCTGTGTTGAGTGTGTTGGATATCCAAACCCTTTTATCCAATGATTCTTTTATGACATTATCCTTTTATTACATTGATAATTTTTCTTCTCCCAGACCCTTTATACCTATAAAATTACATTTTACCACTTATATCATGATATTATTTGGATGTTCTTTCAATACATAATTAAGATCACTAGGTGATCCATTATTATCACATATTGACCAGGATTCATTGTAATGATAATAATAATAAAAATAATCAAAAAAATATATCATTTTAATTACCTTCATTTAGAGGTATATCTTTTTGTACTGTAAGATTATTCTTCATATTTCTTTCTTATCTCTTTTTTCTATTGTTATAAGTGATGGAAGAAATTTGAAAATAATTATTCTCATGGATAAATTTATTTTTATCTATTTGAGTTATCCCACTTATTTCCTAAAATAAACACTTTTTAAAAACACTATTAGGTCTTTAGAGGTGGAATTACCTGTGTTAGTAATTATAGTGCCCTAGTACGGATAGACCACTAAGAGGGTGTGGGTGAATTGGTGGTTTACTTTTTTGAAAGTATTTTTTTTCATTCGTACTATTGTACTTTTTATGTTTCTTTATCCACTTTTTGATATCTCAAAGTCTCAATTTTTATTCAGAAATAATTATATAGATTATAACACATGATATTTACAAGTTTCGGTATGAATACCCACTTCTTATTATGTAGGTTATTCTCCCCAACATGGATTCTACAATATAATCTTATAATAAATTCAAATGTTTGATATAGATTCAAAATATATACCTCTTCGATAAATATATAAATTTCTTTATACTATATCACAAAGTGTTACCAGGATCCATACTAGCCTTCTCCATAATCCACACTAGAGACTTCTATTCATAAATCACCTAAGAGGATTCCTGGTACCAGCTAAAATTGTGAGTATTCCACTTTTATTAAAGTATTGATGCACTATAAGATAACCTATTGATCATCCTATACAAGCTTTTTGGATCGAAATTCCCCATGTACCTATTCAAGCACCTTTTCATTATTATAGTTTTGATCAAATATCTCTGATCACTTATAATTGATCTGTTTCCAAAGTGTACCAATTCTCAAGATGATTTTTACTACTACTAAATTCCCAACCTCATTAGATGAGTTAAATTAGTGAACACAAATTATTCAACAATACATAATGAAAGAATAATCTTGCACAATTTTAATTGAATCCTCTATTTCACTTCATGCATCAATTTCATGGGCACATGACAATATTATTCTCTATGATATTTTATGTGGTTATAAAAAAGTTATTTAATCACAAAATTTCTCAAGAACTATTTTATAAATTGTCTTGGTTTTTTCTTATAAACCATTTAATTTTATAAAAATATGGTACATAGGGTTAATGGCTTGTATGAGTTTCATGAATGGATTATCAAATTTCCCCTTCACATGACTAGTAAGGGTTCACATGAATTTCTCTATTTCAAGAAAAATATTCTCATGAAATCCATGTTATGATTGTGGGTGGTTCTTCTCCATCATGTAATAATTTAATGTGATGTATCTCTACCTTCTCCTATGCCAAGTGTGGATCTTGTGGTTTTATTCCTCTCTTTCATGTACAGTCTTCATGTTACCAAAAAAAGTCCACATGTTATTTTTCCATGCCATCACATAATCCAAGTGAGGATTTAGGTTTCTTATCTTTTTTCACATGAAGAGCTTCAGTTATTTTAACTATTCTTCCTCAAATTAATTTGGGTTTCCATGGGACTATCCATAGTTTCCTTCTCAAACACCTTTAATTAATAAAGAGGTGCTATGTGAGAGGTACTTCATGTGAAACTACTTGTGTCTATGAGTTTCCTCTTTACATGAAAATGCTTGTTTGTGGTGTATCCTTCAATACTTTGTAAAACCCTAGTGGTTTATGAGATAAAACATCATTTTTTTGGATCATGTGAAAATGAACTTACTTCACATGAAGAGATCATGAAGACGGTCAATTTTAGATATGATAACTCTCTCTCATTAAGTCAAATTTATAACCTCTCACTTAAATTCCCTTTCCTTATTTTAAATAGGAAGAGGTGATATAATTTTAATGGTATGTTGATGATTTATTCAAATGTACATGTATCTCAAGATCTCATAAATATGGGGATTTTGGATTCTCTATTCATCATTGTAATGATCATGTGATCAATTGATTGTTTCACCTGATCACTTTATTGATCATGAGAAGCCTCAATGTAGATCCTTCTAATAAAACCATATAATTGATGAGATAATACCTCTCTAAGATATGAGGTTCATGTGATCAAAGATGGGTTTATATTTATGTGACAGAATCATGTGATGTCTAGGTGCTTATCCACATGACATTATACAAGGCCTCATGTTCTCACAATGGCTTGTTGATTGTTGATATTCAATCATGTGATATTAAGATCATCATGTGACACCATCCTTTAATCATCTCCCATAATCAATGAACTCCTACATATAATTAGAATTCATTAATATTGAAATTTCATTCATTAATTCAAAATGTAGATATTTCCTTCTTCTATTTGACATGATTAGTGACATGTCATTGGCTATTATGAGTTTATTTTGTGCTTGCAGCTGAAGATGATTAGCAACAAAGGACTATATTGAGGGTTGTGGGAGGTTGATGTTGATGTAGATGCGTTCTGTGATAAAATTATGTAGATAAAATCGATCTAATGGTGGATGTTATATGTGTATCTTAAAATTATAGAGGAACAATGTACCATGTTCTCGAGTCCCACATCGAAACATACATTGAACTTTTCTATTCTTTATTAGTGATACTATGTCTGCATCAGCTTAAGATGGGTATGAGTGATCAAAACTTGTCGCGCCATTAAAATACCATGGGATTCATCACCTCTAGATTCTGGACCAACCTATGTGGCTTCTAGAACCCTCTCTTTGGGCCTTATACATGGTATCTCCCACACTATATGGGAACTATGCATACCCACACTCCTCTTCCACCCATGGGATGACCCAAGTTGGATCCCTTGTGTAACACCCCAGGTAAATAAAGAATATGACATTTCATATTTATCCATATTTGTGAATAAAATATTTAAATAACTTTAAAGGGGACGCTATGCTCGATGGCGTACCCAACACGCAACAACGAGTTTCTTGGGAATCTTACGTTGCACTCTAATAATAAAATAATATTATTTTAAATGGTAGTTAACATGTAGTCGTTGTAATGGAGGGAATGGATAGAAATAACTAAAATATGATTATATATGTTTTTAAATGTTTTTACATTTATCCAATAAAAGATAATGGCTTAAAATACGGAAAGAATTCAATTTTAGGCGTATATGCCCTAGTTTTCACTAAAGGTTCACTTATCACCTTTTGATGGAGAACCGTCATTAAATATTGTTTTTATCACTCTTATACATTCTTTTGGACCAAATAAAACTCTTATTAAGAATCGGGACATCAAAATTTACTTTGTGTAAATTTTTGGTATCTTACCGATAAAGTTCATTTTTTTAATGAATAGTGTAAAATGTTGTATTTTAATTCAAAACCACTTTTTAATCTAATTTATTTATATGATTAGATTATATTTTGAATTGGTTTTAAAGTGAAATTATAGAATATTTTTACCATTAAATCCAATAGTGTTCGTTGGAATCAATTTCACTTTGAAATCAGACTTAAACTAGTGTCAATCTTTTTATACTTATTGTTTCATAAAACACGCTATTTGACATGACAGCGGGAATTAATTATTAAATTAATTAATGTGACTTATATGTTTTGAATTTTGTAAAATGGACTTCATTTTTGAATTCAGAATATCAAATATAGCTTAGGGTGAATTTTTGGGATTTTTCTGAAAAACATCAATTTTTGATGAATAGTGAAACCACTAAGTGGTACTTATAAAAACTGATTTTCCGTTTAAGTGAAATTTTTCCATCATTGTGTTTTGATTTTCAAAAATCCAACATACATGGTTGTAATTAAGAAGTAAAATGTGTTTCAATGAGATTAAAATAATTTTTTGGTGAATAGTAACTTATTAAGTTTTTAATCACGATTAGTGGTAATTAGTGTAGTTTAAGGTAAAAATAATGCTTTAATAAAATGAGATGAGCTTGTCACATGTCTTACCATCATTGGTTGTATCATGGCCGACCAAGACAAGCCATGGGTCAACTTGGGGACCCCATGGATCCACTTTGGTTGGGAAATGACATAAATAACATTTTATTTAATGTAAAAGTAAAATTGACACAAACATGATATGTTTTACTAAAAAAAATTTCAAATGGGGTTATACAAGTCATCTTTTTTATTATAAATATTCATTGGAAAGATAAAAAGATTTCCTACATCATAGTATTTTTTTTTATAATTTTTAGACATTAAATAAATTAAATTATTTATGACATAATAATGATGCAGCGATGACATCATTATTTGACGATTTAAATAAAATGGAAAGATAATGTAAAATATATGAACTAAACATGTCCAAAACTTATTGGATGAGTGTATTTCGAAGCCTTATCACCTTATCCAAGAATTATATCAATGTGGGACCTTTTGAAACCGAAACACATTTTCAAATAAAGTAATATTTATTTACTTTCCAAAAGTGCCCCTCCTCTCCTCTTATAAAAGGCCCCCACCTCTACCTCATTTAACACACTTATCAAGCCTTTGGCTCGGCCAAACCCTGCCCATTTACTCTCTCCACATCCCTCTCCTCATCCTAGAGGATTCCCTTTGGGCAGAATCCTTTCAAAGGAAGCCTTTAGGCTCAAATCAAAAGGAGTTTCACTTTTAAAGGTAATTCATTCTCTCATGTTCATTTGTTTTATTTTGCTTCTCCAACCCCCTAAACTCTTTTTATTTACTTCTTTTGTAACAACACCAGTATCTTCAATATACTAGGATGTTGTTATAAGATTTATTCGAGCTACACTCTCACACAACTACATCAAATGGTTAAAGAACATACGGTTTCCGTGGATGGTGAAATTCTGCCTCCCGAAACGATGATTGTTCAATACTCATTTAACACTTTCAAAGGTGGAAATTATGATGTCAATATTTTTATATATTATATATAATATGTTTATGTTTTATTTATGCTTCTGTATTTTTCATTTTTTGTCTTACCTTTATGGCTTCCATTATGGGTATACGCGATATCTTCATTTAAGGAAGTGCGGACTACCGCCCCCTCAAAGTGATTTGATTCGTTAAATACCATATGTGGGATGTATAAAGGATGGAAATATGATATTATATATGATATTATAATGGAATTATAATATACCTTTATATCATTATTATTCCATTCTATAAAATACGAAATAGAAATGAAAGTAGCGTTCATGCGTACGTACGGCTTACCGTCTCCATGAACGGTGCATTTCATTTCTTACCTCTAAATGATTATGTAATGTTATAAATGAATGCATGTACTGGATATATATGACATATATGATATCTACATAATGAATACAATTCTGGATATAATAAACATTTGGCCACACGAACAACATGTAATTGTAAGAAGTCCACTTTCGACTTAAGAACCAAATATCGGCAAAACAAATATTATTAACTTAAATGATTACATAATGTTTATGACATGGTAATAAGTGGTATAAAAGTAATAATGAACTTGAAAAAGGTTCTTAAGGAATTAGAAATTAACTCAAGTTTATTATTCAGGAGATTAAAGAACGATCGAGTCAAGTCGGACCCGAGGTAAGGGATCCTACAACTCTCTTTCTTTTTAAGTACACTCTTGTATGTCATTTCTCTTAAGCTCATATTTCTTATGATTGGGATGTTCTTTTATATTACTCCTACTGTAATTTTTATTTTCATGTGATGAGATACCCTATTCTCTCTCATTAATCCAATTTGGAAGTTTTGAGTGGTGCCGATAGGCTGCCGAATTTTCGTAAGAGATCTAACCTCTCTCTTTCTTTTTAAGTACTCTCCTTTATGTCACTTCTTTTAAGCTCCTCTTTGTTATGTTGGGGGATTTTCTTTTATATTCCTCTTGCTGTAAATTCTATTTTAATATGATGGGATACTCTATTTGATCTCATCAATCCATTTTGGAAGTTTTAAGTGGCGCCGTTAGGCTGCCGAGTTTTCGTAAGTGATTTTTCATCTCACTTTTATTCCCGTGAGATTTATGATACATTTGCCACAATTTACATTGAGTGGTGTATGTAATGACCATTATTCTACTATTTGTGTAATATAATTTCGTTTATGAGTATTTACATCAATTATTTATTGTCCTTCTTTCATGGGGTGTATGTTTTGAAAGATACCCAAGTCGGTAAGGGAACCTTTCACCCTCCTCTTTTTTAAAAGACTTCTTTTGTTGGGTATTTAAATTTACATATTGTTATGTTGGGATATGTTCTCATATATCCTTATTGATGTAAATTTTATGTCCAAGTGATGAGATACACTTTTTATCTCTCATCAACTCATTTTGATGTGACGCCGTTAGGCTGTCAAGAGAACTTATTAACCCAATTTCGATTTCTTTGGGTTCAACATGTAGTCATTGAATATGTCATCAATTGAATATGTGTGAATGAACTTTTATTATTTTACACTTAATATCCACTTATATTGGGTGTATTTATATTTTTCACACATATTTTTGAGATTGATCTGTCCTTAATTTAAGGATACCTTCTTTATAAGGGATTTCATCACATTTGTCATTTCTATTGAGGGTTCATTGTTGTTATGCACCAATTCACTCTTATATGGTGTATATACTGTCCTTTGGAGTATTATATCATGACTCCATTTATTCTCATGATATTATAAAGTTCTGACTAAATGTTATTCCTCAATTATTGTATTCAAGTGTCTCTAATTTTTGTAAAACCCCTTCAACCAAAATGTCATTTTAAATGTTTTAATTATTTGTTCTTATTAATATCCATGTTTTAAAAATGGTTTTAATGATTTATTTATATGGATATTAATGGTTTAAAATTTTAAGCTTCAAGGTGGTATGGGACACGTTTATTCAAAAATCTCTTTATTAAATGTTTTAAATGGTTTTGGAAATGGTTTCTTTTTGAATGGATTCATTATTTCAATATCCTAAAATGTTATATTGTGATCGAAATGTGGAAATGTTGTGTTTCCTTTATTCATGTTTTATGTGATACGATTATGTTATGGTTCTTGGGCATTGTTATGAAGAACGGGTGGTTCCGTGATAAACTAAGGGCGGGTGAGCCCGATATAGCTCTCCAATGCATTGGGTAACGCGAAGGAGTGAAACGTTAAGGTTTCTCCGAAGAGATTTAGGGAATATACTGTGATGGGTATTCCAAACGTAACCAAGAGGGTTACTACCCACGTAAGAATGTTATGAATGCCTCAAGTTACCTTTATGTCTTATGTTTTCTATGATTTATTCATGGTTTGATGAGGTATGTTAAAGTGCCTATGGTTTATGGGTAAAGTATGATTTCATTCTTATGTATATATGAACTCATGTTTCCTTTCCATATTTTTATAACCCTTACTGAGCTTTTTATGCTCATCCCAAGTTTTTTAAATGTTTTTCACAGGACATAGCATGGAATACGGTCAAGGATGGGATCAAGGGAATGTCATGCTACCTAAAACATGGAACTATACATGTTTCTTTTAAAGAGTTTTTATTTTATGGAAATTTAGTATAAGTGACTACTTTGTAATCTTTTGAGGTGTAATAGTTATGTCCTAATTCTCTAAAACTCTAAACCTGAAAAGATCCTCAATGTGTAATCTTGTAATAACTCAAGATTAAGTAAGGTTTAAGGCTGGGGCCTTATACCTTGGGTGTGGTTGCTATCAAGGAACCACAAATACTTGGTTAGATTATGGGTTGGCATTTATGTTTTAATAAGGCTTCCATTATAAATAATACTTACAAATATCTATGTATAAATTTTAAATTCAATCCATCTTCAAATTTATCACTCAGTAATTATTCATATAATAAATGTAGCAACCCTGATCCTAGTAAAAAAATATGGCGTATTCATTATCAAATAGAAATTAGTTACAAGAAATCTCATCCTACAGGACAGGATTGTTTAGTAGTCTTGTAAAATTAGAAACATACTTAAAAATAACATCATATTTTAAAACATAAAATAAAAATATTTTTTTTTCTTTGAGAACTCCATCATTACCTTAATCATATCCCAAGATATCAATAAAAAAATAGTACCTTGAATCCTAAGGAAAATAAAACATAAAAATGGGGTGATCTCAGATACTCAATGAAGGTAAATATACAATAGAAGCAATGTATAAATAAATAATAATTAATATGTTATGGTAAATAACTAAAACAACTTCCATTTAATCAATAACCTAAGTATAAAAAGGCAGGAATAAAATTTGATCAAATAATGACATATAAATAATCAAAGAAGCCTAAATCTTTACCATGGATATTTTGACTAATCGGATAATCATATAGAAAATCAATAACTGAATTCATAATGATGTAACTAATAATACCAGACTTCTAAAACAAACTATCGAGGCATGTTCCACGACATCTAATATCATTGAGGTTAATGTCATGAACCAAGTTGGTCACCATCAAACCAGATGCTTGACCAAGTCTATAGCATGGACCAAAGGTCATTACCAATCCCTATGGACTGGCACAAGTGTTCAGGTATTAAAAACCAAATGTGGTAATGATTTACCTGAAACAATAACCAATCAAAAACCAACAACTAAAAGGAAAGGAATGCTGGAAAGATAGAAAACAAAATCATCCTTTAAAACATAAAAAATTTTAAATCATATAACATGAAGAAAAAACCTATAAGAAACTACAAAAATGAAAAACCAAAAATCCAACTCAAACCTCTGTGCGACATGAGGAGACACATCCCCAAGCTTCCAACACCAACCTACATGAGAAAGCCACTACCAACTCAGACCATTATCTCTAAGAATGATTCCTCAACCTAGAATATGCAATAAATGAGTTCTACATACACCCAAAGGTGTATTTATAGTTTAAGACAATGCCCAGTAGGATTCCACTTAATAAAAAGATTCCCTTCCATAACATCAAAGAGATAATCTAACATGATTATTCAAATTCATTCTTTAAAAAAACTTTAAGAAATTATTTACATAAGAAAAATTTAAAGGAACACTTTTAAGGAAAACTATTTTTAAATCAATACATTAAAATAGGAAATGGAATTTATAATGAACACACACACAAGTGGTCCTCCCTATCTCTATGGATTGAACCATGTTAAGAATAATAGAGTACCATGGGTAAATACCATGAGGTTCATCCAGCTAGAGTGGGACCCTAGAACCTCGTGCCTTAGTTAAAGGTGGTATAGTAATCAGAACCATCATTATCCTCATACATGGGACACTATAGAGGAGAAGAATCCAAAATTATATTGGTGATCATTCATCACAATAGTTTAGTTAGTGTTGTAAGCGTCAGTCTTGCTATGTGAAACTGGGACAATCCACTTCTAAATCACTAGTATACTAGTTCTAGTCCTCCCACCTACATACCCGGGGATTCCCTTATGCTCGAGTTATATTTTAATTTCCAAACATAAACTAATTTCACAAAAAAGACAATAAATTCAAGAAAATTATGATTTTTAGAAAACAAACATTTTACCATGTTACACACACCAAGAAAAATCCTCTTTTAAAGACTTTGACCATCATATACAAAATTTAAAAATTAAATTTTTATAAGAAGAAGAAAAGAACACAATAAATATCAACCAAGATAATGGGCCAAGCCCCATTTAATATATCCTCATGATTTAAAACCCTTTTAAAAACTATCTTTTCATCACTCCAATAATTTCAAAATTTATACTCAAAATACATAACAAGGCTAATGTTTCCAAAATGGTTCCTTTTCCATTTAAAATCTCTATTTAAACATACAAACACCTGAAATACCTTGAAAATACATTTAACACCTACCAAATAATATTAAAAACCCTCCTGGCCATGATTCACATTACAAATACAACAAAAGTAAAGAATTACTCAATTTATAAAACATTCCAAATGCACACCACAAGGACTCACTTATAAAATATCTGAATTTCACATGAAATAACCATTTTAAAATCAATTTCACATATAAACCCTTAAGAATAGAATACACAACCCAAAATAAAACCAAATAACACATTCATAAACTAAATGAAACACATTAAATTCATCTGATGATGTTAGGTCACAAAACCACCTACCTCACTTGAAGAACCTTCTGAAAAAAGTTGTAAAATCACACCTGTAACTCATTATCACCATGAAGTAGTAATAAAAATATTTATCCAAGGAGAAAAAACCAAAAAAAAAATATTAAAACCCTAAAAGAGACACCTAACCCACTGGAGAAGAGAAACCTCAAATAAAAGGGATGAAAACCTAATATTAATAGAAGAAAACAAGAGTAAGAGAATTTACCTTACGATTTCTTGAAGAATCCTAGACAAATACACCAAAATAGGTGATATTAGGAAGATCCATAGAAGGGGAAGGGGTGCCTCGGGAATATAAGGCCAAGGGAACAATAAAATAGGGGGATTTTGGGGTTAAAACTGAGATGATAGAGATAGACACCTCAAATATTTAATGACCTAGATGTTGCACATGGTTAGTCCACACAGTTTGGGAAAACATGTGGTAACCATGTGAGACATTCTATCCCAGAAGAGAGTAGAGCACTATTACATGGTATGGAGTGCATATTCGTGTGCAAGTTATTGTCTCCTACCGTATAGTTTCCTGGGTTAGCACATTCTTATAACTAACTGTGCACAAATCATGTGCCTAGTCTGGAAAACCCAAAAAATTACACATTTTTTCAAAAATTGAAAAGAAACCCAAAGGGGAAAGCTAGGCCTAGGATAAAAGGAATGAATACTCCAAGAACTCAAACCTGTCACACCTGGTTCTTGATAAAAGTTTCCGAGAACCCAACCCGAACTAGAATAAAGACAAACTTAAAAACCCAGTTGTGACATGTCTCCCCACCATAATGCTTTCTGATCCCTAAGAAGCCATAACAAGACATAGACCAGAAAAAAACCACTTACCCTTCAAGGTTCAATGAGGATCCCTATGAAAGACAAGAGAGAACAGGTAAGAGAACTGCACCTAGAGAAAATTAATTTCAAGAGAAACTCATAGGACTCCAAGATATTTTTCCCACTAAGTTTCACCCACCCCCAAAATCTAGAACACATCTCGTTGATCGATCAAGGAAATTTACTTTTACACTATGTAATCCAACTTCAAAAACTGAAACACCATAGTAATCATTAAAAAGAAACCACACCACATATCTAATATAAGAAAAAAAATACTTAATCACACCCCAAAGAACACTCGTATAACCTACCACCAAGTCTTCCCTATAAATAGAACCAAAAGGCTGACATGGGGAGGCCCGAACGAACTCCATACCATTAGAAACCAAACAACACCCAAGATGAGACTAGAAAAACCAACATGGGAAGTCTTGAATGGACTCCACACCACTCGAAATTGGCCCACACTAGCCCATTCCAATGAAATTTCAATGAGACACATAATGGGTCTCCCCGCCATAAGAACTAATGAAAACACGCCAATTCAGGAACTTCCCAGCACTGACCAAACACCCCCACCACAAGGGGAAGGTAGAATAGGGAACTACTATTGGGGCATCAAAACCACATTTTAAGACATTCCATCTACTTAACATCCTCAGAAGACCACAAAAAATTGACCCTAAAGACCCTATAACGACCGTTAAGTAGGGGCTTGCCCCTAGGGAGACACAACCATCGAGTTTTCAAGAAAACAAGATGGCAAAGCCTCCACATACCCATGGAATATTTTTTACATTCAAATAGGCCACAACATGTAAACAAGGTATTCTCACCCCATTCCACTGAAATGGAACAACTGAAACAGGACAACGATGTTGGAGGGTTAAACAATCCCTCTCTCCCACACAAAGGATAGTAATTTGGCCCAAGCCTTTCATGACTCTGGGTTTCCCCTGACTATGCGCCAACTTTGCTTTGGGACCTATAGCTGGATCCCTTTTTATTGAAGCATCTCCTTCCTCATAGTAAGGCATCAAAACCCCTAAACAAAACTTCTTTTTTCTAGTGCCAGTAGCAACCATACTTCAACCGAGAAAACACCAACATACATAACACACCCCAACATTCATCAAATCCCATTTGGAATATTAATTAAAATAATAGATTAGGTGGTGCATGTGCATCACTCTTTATTACTCTGAATGAGAAACATCAAGAGAAATGAAACATAGAAGATGCCTTTATCTAGAATAGTGGAATTAAAAATTTTATGAAATAAAATACACTTATATCAATACGGAATCTTCTGAGGAAGTTTCAAAACCTTCACCCTTGTAACTAAATGAGAACAAGAAACCATAAAGCCTCACCTAACATAAAACTTTCAACTAAAAACGACATTATAATGAAAGGGACCTTGAAATGATTCTGAAATAGAATGAGATCACTACAAGTGACCACAGTGGCATCTTATAACCATATTTTTCACACTAGTGGAATAACATGAACCCTTTCATAAATTAAACCAACAAAATACCCAAAATCCCATTAAAACAGTATTTCACTCCAACAACCCCAGACTTGTTCCAGGTGGGACCTTCAGGCATATTGATTTCAAACTTCCTTTTGACCATCAAATGGAAAATAGAAACCAAAATTTCATGCAAACCCCCTCACATCCTCTCTTCCACATCTAGAGTATTTGCTTAACTGAAAAGGATAAAGGGATAAACATGACACTAACATTCAAAAAGGAAAAGTCCTTACATTGATAAATTGGGGGGGGGGGGGGGTTGGTCAGTAATGAACCATCCCAATATGCATGTTAATCACGCATTACTATTTATGGGGGAATCCACTACCCATGGAGGAAACCCAAAGGCATAAATCAAACCAATATATTTTCAAGACATACCATGAGAAAACACCAGTTACATGGGGAAAACCACTACAAAACTTCTTGAAAACCATCTTAATGGGAAACCAATTTCCAAAATCTAATCCCAACTTACCGATGAGACAAAACATGGAACATATTCCAAACAAGAAAGGTTTTAAAACTCAAAACACCCAACAATCATATTCCTACAACACAAAAAACACACACCGTAAAATTATAAATCATAAAACACAGCATCATTTATATAAAAATAGTTATGAAAATAAAATAGTGAGGGTGGGATATAAATTCACCAATATCACCTCATGGGAATTACATATGCATGCTCTCATTGCAATCAGGCACCAATTCACCATCCACATAACCCATACGTATGGTCACCCATGAGAACACCAAAGGTTGGAACAAAAATCCTTCTATCTTCTAAAAACAACAATTGATCCTCACATCCACTTTTCAAAACCACTAGTCAGAAAGTTTGAACAATATCAATTATCAAAAAACCTCCCCAGGAAAGCATCAAACCTTCATATAAAACCCATTTTTAATCTCACAATAATTTTATAAATCCACCAATATTCAAAAAAAATTATTTTTCAGACCTTACACATTAGTTTCAAAATATTTCATCCCATTTAAAGCAACCTTAATTGGTTTAAAAAATTCCATTGAAAATAGAATTTCAAACACAACATTAAAATCATCCATTATTTCCAAACCATAAAGTTTTAAAATCCATAAATTTTGATTATAAAATTGCAATTTCATTTTACACATAAGTTATTTCATTAAAACCAACCTTTATAAAACCCCATTCAAAAAATTTCCGAGAATACAATTTCCACCCTTTTGAAACTCAAGCTATTTGCACTTCAAAATCTAAACATCATAAATTTTTAAACAAAGTTTTTAAAAATGATTTCCAAAACCCAAAAATAAAAAAGATAGTGCCTGAGGAAATTACTATTAGCGGGTGACTTGGACATATCATTAGAGGCCATATTCCAATCACTCTACCATCACAAAGAGAGTTCTAGGGAAATAACCACAAATTAAAATGGCTTTCCAGGACCTACGAGTTCACTGAGACCATTTACCCGTCTCTCTTTTCATTTCCCCAAACAACAAATAGATACAAGGACCAAAAGACTAAGATAAAATCCAACATCCCTTGGTAACTAAAGTCCCATAAAAGGTCTTCTTCCAGGCACCTTACTTGTAATTAAGACATCAAGCTCTGAAATCCTTAAATTTGGCCTACCCTGACTATTCCCCAATGTACATGACCCTAAAGAGCTGACCCGATCTGATTCCATTTTGTCATGAACCAAGCCGGATCACCATCCAACCCAACACCCGACCCGATCTGTGGTATTTTTCAAAGACTATTCTCGATCCCTATAGGCTATCCCTCAAGTTACCGGGTATCAAAAACAAAATGTGTGAATTAATTAACAAAAAAATAACCAACCAATAACCAAAAACTAAAAGGAATGGAAAGCTAGAAATATACACAACATAACGACCCTTTAAAAGATACCAAATT
Organism: Viscum album; assembly: GCA_963277665.1. Taxonomy (NCBI): domain Eukaryota; kingdom Viridiplantae; phylum Streptophyta; class Magnoliopsida; order Santalales; family Viscaceae; genus Viscum; species Viscum album. The sequence continues at coordinate 1,785,728,494 of OY728157.1, forward strand.
TTAAAGCGTACAAATTTAACCAAAAACCCAAAAGAAACTACCAGAAAGAAAAAAAACTCCATCTGAAACCTATATGTGATATGAGGAGCCACATCCCCAAGACACCAAAACCAACCTACATGAGAAAGCCACTAAAAACCTAGACCATCATCTCTAAGCATGATGCCTTAACCTGAGATACATAACGAACAAGGTATACGTACATTCAAAGTTGTATGTATGGTGTTAGACAATGCCCAGTAGGATTCCACCCAATAAAAATATTTCATTCCACAATATCAAAGAGATAATATAACATTCTTATTCAAATTAATTCTTTTTAAACACTTTAATAAAACATTTACATGAAAATAATTTAAAGGAACACTTCGAAGGAAAACTATTTTACAATAACTACTTTAAAAATGTAGAGGGAATTTATAAGAAACACACACACTCAAGTGGTCCTCCATATACCAATGGATTGAACTACGTTAAGAATTGTAGAGAACTATGGGTAAATATCATAAGGTTAATCCAGCTCGAGTGGGACCCTAGAACCTTGTACCTCGGTGAAAGGTGGTATAGTAACCACAACTGCCAACATCCTCATGCATGAGTCACTAGATAAGAGAAGCATCTAAACTTTTAGTGGTGACCATTCATCACAATAGTTTAGTTAGTGTTGTAAGTGTCAGTCTTGCTAAGTTCAACTAGGACATGCAAATTTTTAATCACTAGTGCACTAGTTCTAGTCCACCAACCTATATACTCAGGGTTTCCCTTGTGCTCGAGTTGAACTTCACATGCAACACATACACTAATATCACAAAAAAGGCCATACATTCATGAAACTTGATATTTTCATAAAAAAAACCTTTTACAATTTTACACATAGAGGAAAATTACCTTTTTAATGACACGGACCATCACATACAAAATATACAAGTTCCTTTTTTATAAGATAATAGAAATCACACAACAAAGATCAACCAAGACAATGGTCCCAAAATGTTCTTAAATATCATCATGATTCAAAACCATTATAAAAACTATATTTTCATCCCTCTGTAATTCCAAAATTTATACTCAATATACATTATAAGGATAATTTACTTCAAATGATTCATTTTCCTTTTAAAATATCTATTTAAACATGCACACACATCAAATACCTTGAAAAAACTTGTAGAACCTATAAAACAATCCTAAAACCCTTCCGACCATGGTTCAAATTCCAAACAAAGCATAGGTAAACAATTACTCAATTTATAAAACATTCCAAATTCACACCACACAGCCTCACTTCAAAAATATCCCAATTTCACATGAAACAACCATTTTAAAATTAATTGCACGTATAAACCCTTAAAAAATATCATTCAAACCCAAAAATTAAACCAATTAACACATTCATAAACTCAAACAAACACATTAAATTCATCTAATGATGTTAGGGCACAAAACCACCCACCTCACTTGAAGAACCTTCTTGGAAAAGGTGAAAAATCACACCCACACCAAATTCTCAGAATGAATAAAAAAGATAGATCCCTAGGAAAGGATATATAAAAAGAAGTATTAAAACTATAAAGGAGACACCTAACCTACTAGAAAAGAGAAACACTATATAAAATGGTAGAAACACCAAGATTAAGAGAAGAAAACACGAGGAAGAGGGCTTACCTTAGGGTTTCTTGAACAAATCGGGACAAATCCACCAAAGGAGGGGATATATGGAAGATCCATTAAAGGGGAAGGGGTTACTAGGGTATATGAGGCTGATGGAAGAGTAAAATAGGTGATTTGGGGGTTAAAACTGATAAGAGAGATAAATACAACTCAAATTTTAAATGACCTAGAAGTTGTGCACGGTTAGTCTACACAGTTTGGGAAACAATGTGGTAACCATGAGAGATGTTATTTACAAGAAGAGAGTAGTGAATGGTATCCTTGGCCAAATATCACAGCCGTGCAGAGGCCGTGAAATAGCTACTGTCTCATATAACATAGTTTCCTAAGCTGGCACATGGTTACTACTAATCGTATGAAAACTGTGAGCCTGGTTTTGAAAACCCAAAAACATACAATTTTCTCCAAATAGTCAAAATAAACTCAAAGGGGACATCTAGAAAAAAGGACAAGAGGAAATAATACTCTAAAAACTCAAACCCATCACACTTAATTCTTAAGAAAAGTGGTTGAGAACCAAACTCAAACTAGAATAAAGCCTAAATTAAAAACCCAAGTGAGATAGTTTATACCTATACATCCAATACCATCGAGTATTATGATAATACATCTATATAAATGGGTAAGGCCTTATCCAAAACCCTATTTAGTTTGTCTCATGAGACCTATCGATGTTTCGAGGGGCTATAACGGTCCCTATCTGTCACTTACAAAGTCCAATGAATTTCTCATATGAAATGGATGAAATATAATCCACACAAACATTCATATTTAAACTAGAATATGAAATATAAATACTTTTTACAATAAATAAATATAATAAACAACTATCCAATGTAAAATGAATGATATCAATATAGTATATCCCCAGTCAAACTGATCATAACCCATTTAGGGAAATAATAAGGATGGTATCATTGGATTATATCCCCATTAAAGCATAAGTGTTTCAAATATTCTATTATTAGAAGGAAAATTATTTTTAAATATCAATTTGGAAACATCTTGAGGAAAATAAAATTTCTTTGCAAATCACCCTTTTTATTTTAAAGCTAAAAAATGTTTCAAATATTTTAAAAATCTATTTCATTAAAAATCACGTTTAAAAACTAAAAATTTCTAGAACATTTTAAAAATAATTTTATTTAAAAATAACCTTGTAAAATAGAAAATTAACTCTCAAATAAATGATTGTAAAGATGATGGGTAATTTTTTACATGTTGTATAAGTTAAAAAGAGCATTCATTTTTCACTACAAAAAGGATACAAAAGTTATTCGTTCAGAAAACGACAAAAACATTCATTTATAATTGTTTTTTAAAAAGTTATACGTTGGTAAAAATTTATTAAATAAATAATTTTGAGAATAAGAAAACATTTTTGAAAATAGTTTTAGAAAACTAAATTTTGGAAAAAAATTATTTTTAATCGAAGATAAAAATAATTTCATATTTTATTAAAAATATTTTCATAATCATTTAAACTAAAAAAGAGAGGAAAATGGTACTATTAATTGAAAGAGTTAATTAATTACTAGATGATAATTAAATAGATTTATTTTAAGATATAAATATTAAATAATTACACCAGGGTATATTTAAACAAAAACTATCCCGAATAATGATGAGATTTTGGAATAAACCCTTACCACTTTGGTAACTTTTGTATCATATGTATCATGAAAGAAATAAATTTAAATGAAACATTAAATAACATTAAGATAAATTAATTCATAATATATCATAGAAAAATGGTATTATATAAACTACACAAAATAAACAATTGCTGAATTTGTCGTATGTTTCATGGAAGTAATTGTGAGACGAAAACTCTTACCTTGAGTCTGAATCATCACGTTTGTTATTAATATTCCCGAATAATAAAATTATGTAAATTATTTAACCAATTAATATCCTTTTTAATGTTTATTATAATTTTATTTCACTTATTACCATGTTATATATGATTATTTAATCAATTAATTTTACGCCGGATATTTCGATGATATTTGGATTATGTGCCAAAATGACTATGATAGGTTGAATATGGTAAAAGTGGTCATTATATAAACATATAAAAAACAATAATCATGAATTAATTATTATATTTATACATAAATTATAATTTTAAAACCATTCATGAAATATGGTTATGAAAAATGAACTATGTTACAATCATGCAGACAGTAGATCGTACGTACGCAAGAGTAACACTTCCATTTTTTAATGATCATTATAGAAATAAGTCAAGTAATATTTTATCTTTATATAATGATAACAATATATTATATACCATGGTATTTATTTAAATATACTTCTATATCATCCATGTGGTTTGGTGATGAAAGAGGGTCACATTAGTTTGTGAAGGGAGCAGTCCACACATACACAAATGATGTTATCCTTTTTCAGTGTAAAGAATAAAATGATAAATTATATTTAATAAAAAAGGAATTTATTTAATATTTATTTAATTTATATAATATATATTCATTAACATTATCCTTATTACATTCCATGTAAATCATTAGTGTAAAATGAATCACATAACTGCGTGAGGTGGTAGTCTACCGTACACATGAGCGACATTATCATATCACCTATGAGATATAAAGTAAAACATTATACATATGATATCATTATTAAATATGTATAAGTATATTATAAATATCATATATATAATTTATATCCATCCTCAAAACCAACTGTGAAAGGTGGAAATGGAAAAACAGAGGGCATTGATTTGTGAGGCGGTAGTCCACAGTACACACGAAAGATGATTTTTAACAGATTTGATGGAATTGGGGATGGTTTTATGTAATTACCCTATTAAAAAACATATAATTATATTTAAGATAATTATATTATTATATAATCATTTTTTAATAATAATTTTATCATTTGGTGGAATAAATAAAATAAAAACACTTGCTGATAAACACTACCTCTTATTTGAGTAACCTCCTTAGATTGGCACCAAATCCTTCCAAGGGTGAATGTTTTAAAAATCTAAGACCTCAAGGAAGGGTATGTGGATGTTTTTAAGTTATTTGAGTAGTTATTGGTTGAATAAAAAAGGTTGTGAATGTGTGAAAAAGAGTGGAGAGGTGGTTTACTTTTATAAGTGAGGTGAGTGGGACACTTGTAATTTTTGGAAAGGTGTAACCATGTTTTCACATGAAAAAGGGTCTAAAATGGTTTATTATAGAAACTTATAAATTATAAGATAAAAATATTGAAACCAAAAATATTTTATACTATTTTTGAGGTTAATTTAATCCATAAGTTTTTAGTTTAACCCTTGGTAAATCCATTTTTACCTTAACTATGGTAATAAATTTTTACTGTTTTCACTATTCATTTTGGTCAAAATTTAAATTGACCTTAGTATAAAAGATAAATTTTTATGATTTAAAATTTATAATCTATTTTTCCAAATTCCATTCATATAAGTGGAAAATTTAAATTTAATTAATCCTGTAGGCGTGATCAGAAAGTGGGGTTTTAAAGGGAAAGTATTCAAAAAATTTCAAAGTTTTTATATCAAAACTCAATATGAAAATGATTCTAATGACCTAAATTGGATTAATTTATATATAATTTCAATAATTATAATTTTAAAACCAGCTTAAAATATAATTTATCATTATAAATAATTTGAATAATAAGAGTGTTTTAAATTAAAATTCATAATTTTTAGTATTCATCAAAAATTGAAACATTATAGAAAAATCCAAAAAATACACTCTATGATAAATTTGATATTATTATTTTAAAAAAAATTAATTTTTCAAAAAAAAATTATAGTTATGGTAAAAATTAATTTTAAATTATGTGCGCAATGTGTGACTAAAAAAACTTTTAGAAATAATATAGTTTTTTAGATTTTATTTATTTTTCTTCTAAATGATTTTTATTTTATTTATAATGCATAGATAACAATAATTTTTATAATTTAGTTTATATTATTCATACCATCTAATTTAATAGATGTGTTAATTGTATAAGATATTACAGTTCATTTAGACTCATGGTTGCATACTCCGCATGCTTTCAAAGAGATTAAATACAAAGAAATATATTTTGTGAGTCATTTATGCTCGGTGTTTCTTGTCCCATATTATATAAAACACAATGTTATTATTTTATAATTTTATAGTAAAAAATTCTCCACATATTAAATAAATATTATCCTCATAATTGAAACTTGATATTGGTAATCAAATTCTTGAAATTTAAAAATTCTTTTGTTGAAAACCCACATTTTAAAAAGAGTTAATAAAAAATCATCTTAATAAGAGAGAAGGGGAAGTAAAAAAGGTCATATGTAATAAAAAATTCTAGGATTAAAAATAGGATAACATTGGTGGGAAGTGAAAACAACGACATATAAGATAAAACTAACACCCAAATACTGATAGAGAGTGATATAGAACATGGTTAGGAGGAAGTTAACGATGAAAAATACCAAAACCAAAGGGGTGTGAAAAAGGTCATCAATATGTTAAAAAATAATTATAATAGGAATCTTTTTTGTTAAAATATCATTTTACTAGAGTTGAGGAATTATTTTACTCTATAATTATTTAAATAAATACAGTTACTTGGTTTATTTTTATTTCATAAGCACAATTTCATCTTCTGGTTGTTCTTGGATTAATTTCCCATTCTTCGCTTGCTCCAAGAAATGGGTATCAAAAAATTATTCTTTTCTTGAAGAAGTAAAAGTAAATTATAATGGATCATAATATCCATAATAGAATTATAATTCATTACTTCTACCTATAGTTATTATTAAAAAAAATGGATATTATAGGTTATCCAATATGCATAAATCATCATATATTAAGTAATACATAAATATCTAAAACCACATCCAAGGTTAAAATTAAACCATTTAATAAATGGTTAAACTTTTGACCCTTAAAAAATATTATTATCGAAAACATTATGAAGGGGGAAACCAAATTTCAAAAATGAACGTATCATTCATTGCCCAAACAATATGAAGTATCTCTTAATCGTAACGTACCAAACATGTGAATACCCTCATCATGTATTCTATTGGAACATGGTAATAACCTTATTTGACATAAAATCTCATTGAAAACATGAATGGTTCCTTATTCATTAAATAAAACTGAAATATTTGATATATTCCATAATTCCAAAAAAAATTAACTCCATCAATGATATGATAATCCAATTTTTCAAAAAATCATTAATTAGTTCCAAGGTATTCAATACTATCCAATTTAATTTATTCACATAAGTCATCTATTTATCCCAAAATCATTATCTCAACATTAGGACTATATTAAGGGTTATATTTCCCTTAATCTTGTGTTTTCTAAGAAGTTCAACTTGCCACTAAAATATTTTTCATGGTCATCGATACTGTTCAACATAATTTTTGAATTTCTTAATGAAAATTTACTGTAGTACAATCCTTATACATTTCTTAATTCTTATAACCATGATACCATTGATAAAATAATAAAATTACATACTTATTTAATCCAAACACAAGAGCATTAATCATTCCACTTCATCTATGGTAATATAATAACCTTTACCATGATCGATTATCTACTTTTATCATATATTCCTTTGACACTTGGAGCTTTCATTTGTATAGTGACCCATATCCTTACAGTTGAAGCATTGAGAATTGGAAAAAAAATATTACCCTTGAAATTATGAGCATGGTAGAATTTCTCATCACACTTATATAAAACTCATATTAATGATAATAATTATCTAGAGTGTTTCATTCCATAATTATCACATGTATTAAAATATATCTTTATATTCTTCCCTTTACCCATCTTTTTCTCTACTAAACTCTTATTCTCTTTCTTCGCTTAAAATATCTAATATTTATATAATTCCTTCTCCATATAGTTAGAATATGATAATATTTCCTCATATGATAAGAATTCATGGGGAACTAGTTCCCTTTGAAGGATTAGATTAATCCTTTTATAGACATGATAATTATTTCTCTATGAATTACATACACTGATGCGGTTCCCATTTCTAATACTAGGAGCGATTTCTAAAGGATGAAGTACACTGTATTGGAATATATCTTTATGAAAAATAACTTAAAATTAAAAAAATAGTGAAATACATAACACAAATTGATAAATTTATGCATACTTAATCTCATAATCATAAACATGGTTTCTTTTTGGATATCACTTTTTTCAAATCCGGCATAATGATTTGTAAATAAAAATTCAATTATCCTAAGAATATCCCTTATGAGTGTCGAAACAGGTGTGAAATAAGGCCCATTATTGGGCACCAGGTGATGATTAGGTCAAGCCTAATGAATTATTTTTGAGGTTATTAGACCTAGATACATCTATTCCAGAACCACATCCACATGTACCATCTAGTCTGAGATGTATTTTATAGGGAAAACCACATTATATCTTCCTTAAAAAAATTAGGATATTCTTCTACACTTATCCTCGAAGTCTATCATAGGGTTATTTTCCCTAATCTATGTTTTCTTAATATATTTCCAAAGTTATTTACTCAACTTACTTTGATACAAACTATAGTGACCCCAAAGCTCATATCCTAGAGCTAGTTCATTCATTATTATATTGGCATGAAATACAAAGAATCACATCTGGAAGGACCGAATAGTTTTGTATTCTTGGTAAACTAGATACCTAATTGAAATTAACATTACATTATAAAATATAAAATACAAAAAAACAACCTTGATAATATAATTTTTCCACTTAGTGCATCCCCACATATTAATCATAACATACTTCTTTGTATCATAGGGAAAATAAAACATAATATTGCGGTGATATCAGATTCTTAGTAAGGGTAAATGTACAAAAATATATATTAATAAATAAGTAATAATAATTATCGAAAGTAAAATAACTGAAATGCATTCCATTTAATCAATTAATTTATCATAATATAGAAGGAATAAAAAATGATTAATTAATTCCATAATAATAATCACAGAAACATAAAACTTGACAATGGATATTATAAATATTCTAATAATCACATAGAATATCAGTAACTAAATTCAAAATGATGGTATATATAATTCTTGAAATCTAAGACATATTGTTGAGGCTTATTCAAAGAAATATAACACCATCGATTCTGGTTCTAGTAAATCTATATAAATGGATAAAGCCTCACACAAAACCATATCTAGTTTGTCTCAGGAGAACTACTAATGCATCAAGGGGCTATAAAGGGCCCTATACGTCACATACAAAGTCTAATGAAATCCTCATATGAAATGGGTGAAACATAATCCACATAAAGATTCCAACTTAAAATTTCATATGAAATTTAAATACTTTTCCTAATCAATAAACGTAATCACAAACCATCCAGAGTAAAATGAATGGTATCAATATAGTACATCCCCGGTCAAACTGATAATCAAAATCTAGAGAAATAAAATGGAAATTATCATTTAATTATATCACCATTAAATAATAAGTTACATAAAATAATGTCCTATTATATGGAAAATTATTTTGAAATACCACTTGGAACATTTATTGAGGAAAATAAAATTTCATTGAAAATAACCATGTTTATTTTAAAACTAATAAAATTAAAAAATATTTTCAAAATCATCTTCATTGAAAATATATTTTCAAAAGAAATAATATATAGAATATTAAGGAAAAAAATTACTTACAAATAACCTTCTAAACATTAAAACTAAGATTCAACGAAATGATTTTCATGATGGTGTGTAATTCCATACACGTCGAATAAAATAAAATTAACATTTCATTTTCATTGAAAAAAGGTTAGAAAAGTTTCACGTTTATTTAAAAGAAAGAAGATTAATTTAAAAGAATATTTTTAATGTTAGGAACGGTAAAAAATTACTTTAATAATTCATTTTTATAATACCAAAAAAACATTGAAAACAATTTTAGAAGAATTAGTTTTACAGGAAAGAGGATTTTCCACCGAAGATAGAAAAAATTATGGATTTTCATAAAACATTTTCTTAATAGTTTTAATTTACAAAGAGTTTAAATATGGTAATATTACCTAAAAGAGTTCATTAATTACTATAATATAATAAAATAGTATTATTTTATGATATAAATATGAAATAATTTCCTCAAATGATTATTAAACAAAAACAATCCTGAATAATACTGAGATTGTGAAATAAACCCTTGCCACTTTGGTAACTTTTGTATCCTAATCCATTTGAAAGAAATTATTTTAAATGAATAATTTAATATCATGAACAAATATCTATTAAATATATAACATAAAAAATGATAGTATATATACCACACAAAATAAATAAGTGGTGAATATGGTGTATGTCTCATGAAAGTAAAAGTGAGACGAGAAACACTTACCTTGAGTCTGAATCATCACATTAGTTAATTATATTTAAAAAATATATACTTATATTAATTATTTACATTACTAAGAACCTTTTCCAGATTATTATTCCTTTAATTTCACTTATTACCATGGTATATATGATTACTTAATCAATTAAGTTTATGTTGGATGTTTCGATGATATTTGGATTATGTGTCAAAATGACTTTGGTAGGTTGAATATGGCGAAAGAGGTAATTATTTAAACATATCCATAATAATAATAATGATAAAATTATCATATTTTTACATTCATTATAATTTTATATCTAATTATGATATATGGTTATGAAAAATAAACTACGTTACAATTATGGAGATGGTAGGCCATACGTACTCATGACCAATGTTTCCATTGTTCCATTATCGTTATGGAAAGAAGTTAAGTAATATATAATATTTATATAGTGATCATAATATATTATATACAATATTATATCTTTAAATATATCTATATATATCCTCTATGTGGTGTGGTGATGAAAGAGAGACACATTGCTTCGTGAAGGCGGTATCCCACATTTACACGAACGATGTTATCATTTTTCAGTGTAAAAAGTAGATGATATATTAAATTTTAAGAATGATAAATATGTCATTAATATAAAAAAACATTTATATCACATATATTTATTACAACTATCTCTATTACCTTCCATGTAATGTGTTTGTGAAAAAAAATCATATCACTTTGCGAGGCATTAGTCCTCCGTACACACTATTGACATTATCATATCCCCTACGGAATAGAAACTAAAACATTATTTATGATATAATGACTCAATATGAATAATTATATCAAATATATCATAGATATACTTTATATACATCATAGAACCCAATTTTTAGGGGTGTTAGTAGAAAAATGAATGACATCGATTCGAGAGGCGATAGTCCGTCGTAAAGACGAGTGATGATTTCATAACTCATTTGATGAAAGTGAGGATGGTTGTAGGTAATGAACTTATTATAACAACATATTATTATATATAATAAAATGAGGTTATTAAATCATCATGATTTAGTAATAATTGAAGTAGGTGGAAGAGTAAAAAAATAGAAATGCTAGTTAATCAATCCTACCTATTCTACAGGTAGTCTCCTTAGGTTTGCACAAAATCCTTCCATATTTGGATTTCTATAAAATATAATGCTACTATGATGATGGTGGGTAAGTTTTTAATTGATTTTAAAAACTATTAGATGATCCTAAATGATATGAAGGTGTAAAGTAGAGTGGAGAGGGGGTGACCTTTTATAAGTGAGGTGACAGAGACACTTGTAATATTTTGAAATAAAAAGTACTTCCCATGTTTTCCACATTTCAAAAGGGTCAAAAACTGGATAATTATCAATCTTGATACATTATAGTGGCTAAATATTTCGATGAATTATATTCTATACAAGTTATTAGTGTAATTAAACCCTTATATTTTTAGTTCATCACCCATTAAATCCATTTTTACATTTACCATGATAATTAATTTTCACTATTCATTTTGGAAAAAATTTCTATTGACATAATTATATAATATAAATTAGGATGATTATAAATATGGAATCTATTTTTACAAATTATATTCACATCAATGGAAAATTTTAATTTTAAATTAATCCCATATAGTTGATAAGAAAGTGGGTCTTTAAAGAGAAAATGTTCAAAAGTTTAAAAAAAATTTATAAAAAAAATCAATATGAAAATTATTTAAATGACATAAATTGGATTAATTTATAAATTATTATACTAATTATACATTGAAACTAATGAAAAATATAATTTATCCTTATAAATAATTTGAACTAAAAGGTTGTTTTCAAATAAAATTAATTTTGTTTTCACTGTTAATAGAAAAATGAAACATTTTAGAAAAATCTCCAGAATTTATTGTAATATAATTTTGATATTCTAATTTAAAAAATTATTTTTTTCCAATAACTTTTTTAACTGTGGTTAAAATTTATTTTAAATTATGTGTGTAAAGCGTGACTATACTGTCTTTTATAAGAAAAACATTGTTTTTCAGAAAACAATTCTTCTTCATTAAAATGATTCTTATTTTATTTAAAATCAATATAATACAATAATTTTCATAATTTAATTTTTAATATTCATAAATTTCAATTTAATATCTTGTTAATGGTTTGAAATATTATGGTTCATCTAGATTCGGGGTTCCATGTTCCCCAAGCGATTAAATATATTAAATATAAATAAATACATTTTGTGGGTTATTTAAGCTTGGTGTTTCATGTAACATATGATATCGAATAAAACGTTAATATTTTATAAATCGGTGATGTTATAGTAAATATAAGTATATATTGTTTCATGACATTCTCTACATCTTCATCCTCATGTAATAAGAGATATTTCATGGTATTTTTCTTCTCGTGCATTATACTAGACAATGTATCCTCTTTGACATATGTGTTTCATATTAATATTAGTAGAAAAATCATCAAAATTTAACATGTAAAATTCATTGAGAATGTCCTCAAATTTCATCATGATAATCCATAACTTTTTTTAATAATCACCACTTCATACAAACTCACAAAACACATATTGACACATCATTGATAGAAAATACAATATTGGGCCAACACAACTCACCCATCCATTTCCAAGATCAATTAATATATATTATAGTCTAAAATAGAAAAGTACCAAACAAACTAGACTCTATATATTTTTATAGAAAAATATACACGTTTAAATCCCATATACTATCACCTCCCATTAGGTGTAAGGATACATATCATGTGTGGAATCATCTTGATATTCTAAAAATTTATTTAATGAAACATGATATAATAAAAGAGTGGGATTCACTACCATCAAAAAAATCAAATGTGATGAGTTATGTATAATGTTACCTCATACAGTCTAAGGACCTAATTATCCATTCATAATCATCTACTCAACACCATACATGTGCTTACTTCTTCTCTCTTATTCCTTGATTCCCTGTTTTGGTTGCATTGGTTGAGGAGTTAGGGTGTTCTTGGAATCACCCATATTCACTCAGTTCTGAGGAAGAGAACAAATTTAATTTTGTAAAATAGTTGAATAGTAAGATGTCCAAGACCCATGATATGCATTGTAAACAACTAACTTTGTAGTAGAACAAAAAATTTCTAGATATGTCAAAACTTATAAAAGTTGTGACATTATTATTGTACCTTATATTAGAATTTTTTAATGATAAAATAAACTCTAAATTGTATCAAACATAATTCATGATGTTTTTAGTTTTTTTCTTGTATTTTAATTGAGTTATAATGGTAGTAAGGAATTTGGGATAAAGATGGATACAAAATGGGTTCAAAGGGAATCTTATAAATCTAGGTGTTATAGGTAGTGTAGCGACCCAACCCCAGAAATCCCAAATTCGGTGTCGTACTTCCATTACATTGGAATAAGATATTAGTAAATCATATCCCAAAAGACTTATTTTTTTTTTGTGTTGTTAGTAAACAACATATATACATGAGTATTTTTTTCCAAATAAATGCACTAATTACAATATTTTTTTTCTTTTAAGGATAATAACTTTATTCCATATGGAGTAGTCTTTCATATCTTTCTTAGTAAACTTCAATGAATCTTGGAGATATGAAACATAATACTGGTGATCTCAAATACTCAATAATGTTAAATTACAATGATAGAAAAAATGAATGGATGAGAATAATCAAATGATAAGTTAAATAACAATAATTGCATTCCATGATATCAATAAACTAATGTGAAATTTTATAATCAATATGGAAAGGTAAATAAATGAAAACACATTCCATTTAAATAAATAAATAGGTAAAAATCAATATGGAAAGGTAATAGACTGAAAACACATTTCATTTAATCAATTTACTAAGATGGAAATGCATCTATAGATATGCTGACAAAAAATATCATGGATAAATAATAAATGAATATAAAATAACAAAATGTTTAATTATCAGATTCCATGTTTCTTAGGAACATGAAACCATTACCATCAAGAAATTTTACTAGACAGTTTATCATATCAAGTAAAAAATACATCTAAGGCTAGCCAATAGACTCATCCCATGAGACTAGTGATGCATTGAGGGGATATAAATAATCAATCCCCACTCATGTCATACCTTTCCAAACCATTATACATATATCGAATAATCAATTTAACAATGTTCCCAATTGAATATCTGTATGGAGTAGAAGATATAGATTTATTAATATTTTCCAATTTATTCAAACAAATTTCAATCACACCATATGTAAAAATGGTATTTGGTTTAGTCAATGAACATATACATGATAAATTATATAGATAACTTGCGTAATTTAAATTTTTAATGAATATTTCAAGGGAAATAACAAAGGAATCAAGGTAGTGAATGTTAATACAATCCTTGGTCAAAGGAATCATAAACCATCTAAGGAAGAATAAATATTGTATCAATACAACATTTACTAATAGAATTAGAAGAAAGGGTTATTGTCATTGATGGATTAAAAAACTATAAGAAGATCATTAGAGAACGTTCATGAGAAAAATATATTTTATTCTTTCTTTTAACTCATTTTCATGGAAAATCATTTCTCAACTTTTTTAAAAGTAACTTTTTAAAATTTCAAAGGATTCTTTGAATAAATTATGGTGGGTATATTTGCACATGTCTTATGAGGTAAAAAAGAACATTCCTTTTGAAAGGTAAAAAAGTTAGAAAACTTACTTATTCAGAAAATGATAAGAATAATCAATTGAAAAAAATTTTAAAAGTAAAAAGGATAAATATTAGCTTAATAACACATTTTGTAATGTTTAAAAACATTTTTTAAAACATTTTAATAAAAAAGGGTTCTATAAAAAATAGGTTCCTCAACCAAAGAGAAAAATGATTTCAGTTTTCATAAAACAATTTACAAAACATTTTTAGTATCAAAGTGTTGAAAAATGGGACTAATACATGAAACCATTAATGAGAAAAAATTGGATAAAAAAGGGTTTATTATGTGATGATCAAATAATTTCTTCTAAGGAAAGTTCATGTGTAAAAAATCCCGAATAAGATTAGATTGTGAAGTAACCCTAGAAAATATTATAACATAGAAGTGAGAATCAATAAATGAGTAGATAATGTCTATAAAATAAAAATAAAATTGAATATGTGGAAATAAATTAATATATAGTATAATTCATTGTAAACATAATAATAGAATATTAACGACAAGATGATGTAGTAGAACCCGATGAAAAGGATTCGGGTTATAAAATTTATTTTACACTTGGTAACGCTAAAATCAAATATGCTTAAATGAAATAATTCAAATTAAAACTAAAAATATCATGAATAATAAATTAATAATTATATTATATATCAAAATAATTATTATATACAACACAAAAAATAATTAAGTGGTAAATATGCCATTTATCTCACAGATATAAAAATTGAGATGAAAGTCTATTAGCTTGTGTTTCCTTTTAGATGAACATCCTATAAATTATTGTATAATAGTTATAAACATGTTAATAACTTATAATAAAACAATAATAATACTTATAATATCTTATATTATATTCTTTTAAAACTTTATTACTTGTTTGTTAGAAATCATTCATTACTTTCACATTTTCGGGTGTTAATTACTCAGTTTGTCGAGTATGTTTTGACATGTTATTTGTTGATACTATTACATAGATAATGATTTCATCAACTAAAGAATGTAAAACATGACTTAATTATCATATATAATCATTATATGTGTATTTATAATTATTCATAATGTTTGGAGAAAAGAAATGAAATGCACTATTCATGGAGACAGTAGGGTGTATGTAAGCATGAATGCTACTTCTATTTCTTTATCATATATAAAAATAATGAAAATTAAAAAATATATATTTATATGTATATTATAATTTTAGTATCATATTTATTTAATTTATTTCACAATGTTTTATTAAAACCATCATTTATACATTCATGTATAGTGTGAATGAATCACATCGCTTTTTAGGAGGAGGTAGTCCACACTTCCGCAAACGATGTTATCGTATTCCCAAAAAAATGAAAATCATAAAGGCATGTGTTATCTTTAGAAATTACGGATGCATAAAGACATTAAAAATATGATATATATAATATATAAATAGTGTGTACATCATAATTCCCTACCATGATAGGTGGTAAAGGAAAAACGAACAACAATATTTTTTGAGGCTATAGTTCACCGTACACATAAATGGTATGTTCATTACCCATTAGATGGAAGTGTGTGTAAGTTTAGGTTTAAAAATTATAATAAAAAAATCTATTATATTTATTATACTGTTTTCATCATATAATCATGTAATTATAAGATTTTAGGGGGTGAAAAATGAAATTAAAACAAAAGATATTGAGGAAAGATGTTGCCTCTTATTCAGGTAACTAGTTTTTGTTTTCCCAAAAGGGCTTCCATGAATGGATTTATTCCCAAAGATAGGATTCTAAGTTTAGTGTAAGAATCATTAGGATATATATTTTTAGATATTTGCGGAGCCAAAGTGGCTTGAGAGGTGTGATACAGAGGGAGGGGTGTGTGCCTTTTTATAGTGGAGGAGGAGTGGTATTCTTGTAAATTTTTGAAAAGGGGATGCCTCTAATGTTTTTACCATGAGGGGTGGATCCAATAATGGTCCAATGTTTATTAAAGTGAGGATATAGTAAAATATTTTTATACAATTGATTTTAGATAAATTTTGACCTAATTGATTCCCTTAAGTTTTTGGTTTAATCCCATGTTAAGCTAATTTTTTTCTCAATCGTTGTGATTAATTATAATCACATTCAATGATATTTTTGGTATGAAAATGAATTTAACATATTATACATTGTTAATTTTTATCATTCCAAATATGGAATACATTTTTACAAATTAAAATCAGATAAGTGGTAGAAATTAATTTAAAATTGTTCCCACAGATGGGACGACAAAGCGGGGTTTTAAAGTAAAAATGTTCAAAAGTTTGATAGGATTTTATATCAAATTTTAAGGTGAAATTGATTTAAATGGTCTAAATTGAATTAATTGACGATAGAATGGTATAATTAAACTGTAAAACCAATATAAAATATAATTTAACCCTAATAATAAATTAGATTAAAAAGTAGTTTTGAATTAAAATTCAGTATTTTTCACAATTCATCAAAAAACGAAACTTCATAAAAAAATAAAAAGAATTCAACCAAATATTATTATTTTTTTATTATTTAAAAAATTAAATTCATTTTTACATATTAATTTAATAAAATTTCAAAATAATATAATTTAAATATTTTCTCTATTAAAATGTGGTAAAAGTGACTTTAAAAAAATATAGGTTTTTTGTGCCAAATTGGGTTTGATACTGTCTTATGCCTATCAAATATCTTGGAAGGATATAAAAATATTTGATTAAATATATAACTTATATATTTAATTTATACCATTCACTAATATTAATTAATTTAAATAATTAGGATAAAACAACTTTGTCAGCATAAAAATAGTTTTTTATAAAAATATTCCTTTTATATTCAGTTGGTTCTTATAATCATTTATAATTAATTTTTAACTAATGAATTAATTTTATATTTTTTTAAACAATATAATTTAATTATTTATTTTATATTATTCATAACTGAAAACTTAATAGCAAAGTTATATTTTATAAAATAAAAATAAGATAATAATGAATTTTTGTTCCCTAAAACCCGGTCTTTTATTTAACACAAGCTAACTCAGTATCACGTGCATTTTAAGCTATAGAATATATTAAATTTATTTAAAATTTTAATAATATAATAAGGCATCGAGATATTATATCATATTATATGGTTGGTTTTTGGTGTCATATGCTCTATCAAATAAAATGTTCTTATTTTAGAATTTTGGGGCCTTATATTCTCCCCACATTAATTAAATTTCATCCACACAATTTAATTTCGATCATGGTAATAGATTTTTTGATATTTCATCTATTGAAATCTGAAATTATGAGAAGGGCTTGTAATAAATCCTCTATAAAATATATAATGGGAAGTCCAAATTTCATGTGGACAAACATTTAACTAGGTCTCTAAATAAGAGAAAATTCGTGGCAAGTAGAGATACATACCTGAACAAAAATCATAAATATTTATTCGGTAGATGTGGTCATCAATAAAAAAATTGAATGATCAATTAAAATGTGAGGGCCTTATATCCATAAATCATTGATGATTTAGAGGACCATCAGTTAAACAAAATTTGAGGTATTAGGAAAACATTTTATTTATAAATCATTTTTCTAATGCTGAGTGATTTTTTATTGTCTAAGAATATAAAGAAATTTATTTACTTGAGATATTTCTATAAACACAATTTTATACATTAGATATGTATTTTTCAATTTATAATTCATACATTACTTCAAGAAATAGATATCCAAAAATTGACATTAATATCTCAGAAAATATAATACACTTTTAACTGGTCTTAAGGCCCATAAAAGTGTGAAAAGTCTAACTATTTGTCTGTAACTATTCTCTATAGTCAATATGGTTAATACATTAATCAATAAACCTAATAATTAATACTACTGATTCATCATTAATATTTATTAATAAAAATTTTTAACAAAAAATGTTGACTTATTAACCAATACATTGTATAGGTTAGTGGTTGGCATTAAACCATTATCATCCTTTGATCATGGGTTCAAGTTCCAGGACCTTTTTGGGATTTATGGGTCATCACCCAACAAAAAGGTTTTCCTTTTCAAAAACCATCTTAGTATAATTTTAGAAATAAATATGATGGACATCCTCAAAATAAGGGTAATAATTAAATAGCCTTTTAACTATGGTTTTCAATATAAACTTAATGCATAAACACTTCATCTTTTATTTCAACATAGGTCCTTCCGTAGTCTATGGTGAATCCTAGGACACTCACTGTCATTATATATTCACCTCATTCATAATGGTTTTTAATGAAAATATCAATTATCCTAAGCAATACCTCCTAGAATTTCAAACCAGGTTCACAGTAAGGCATGTTTTCATGTACTAGGTTATGCGTGAGTTAACCCCAATACGCTAATGACAACATATTTTTTTCTTTAGAGGATAATAAATTTATTCCATCCAAGGTATCCTTGCATATTTTTCTTAATATAATTTAAGGAATCCTATGAAAAAGAAAGAATAATAAGGGTGATATGAAATTATCAGTAAGGTTAACATACAATATATATATCAATTAATCATATAGAATAATCACATGTAAAGGAGAATAATTGAACACACATGTCATGATATCAATAAACTGGGAAATAATTGTATAATTAATATGGAAGATAGATAATTGAAAAAATAATATATTTAAATAAATAGATAAGGAAAAATCAAAATGGAAAGGTAAGAAAATGAAAACGCATTTCATTTAATCAATGAAATGAGAATGAAATTCATCCAAAGATATTTCGAGATAAAATCTTGTGGATAAATTATAAATGAATCTTCATTAATGAAATGCTTAATTATTGGAAGCCATGTTTCCTAGGTTTATGAAACCATTAATATAATGAAATTTCACATGGAAGTTAAGCATATCGGGTAAAAAACCATTTAAGGCTAGCCAACTGACTCATCCCATGAGACTATCGATGCTTCCAAGGGCTATCTATAACCATTCCCTAGCCGTGTCGTACCTATCCAACGTAATCCTCATAGATAAAATAGTTTATTTAACAATGTGCCTTATAAAATATCTGTATAGAGTAAAAGATATTTATTTATAAATATTTAACGAGTTAACAAAATACTTCTTAGTACACTTTATGTAAAAATGGTAAATATTTTAAGAAATTAACATATCCATGTTAAATGATATGGATAATGAGTATAAATTCAATGTTTAATAAATATTTAAAGGGGACTAAAAAATGAATCATGCTTGTGAATTTCAATACTATCCTTGGTCAAAGGAATCATAAACCATCCCGGGGATGAATAAGGATGATATCAATACAACATATCCTAATTGGAGTATAATAAATGATTATTTTTATTAATGATTAAAAAACTGTAAAAATATCATTTAAAAACATTTTTATGGAAAATATGATTTCTATTTTGAAAAAATTTAAAAATAAAATTTCTTTTAAAATAACATTCCAAAAAAATGTTGTTTAAAAAGTACCCTTTTAAACTTTAAAATGAAGATTGAAAATAATAACAACAGGTAAATCTGTACATGTCATACAAGGTAAAAAGAATACTCATTCTTCATGGTAAAAAGGATAGAAAAATGGTATGTTCAGAAAGAGACAAGAATAGTCCATTGAAAACACGGGTTAAATAAAAAAAGGGTAAAAATTTCTTTAATAAATCATTTTTAATTGTAAAAAACATTTTTAGAAGACAAGTTTTTTAGAATAAAATAGTTTCTCTAACTAAATAGAAGAATGAAGTCAGGTTTTCTGGAAAACATTTCATAAACCATTTTGAGTACCAAAGGGTGAAAAATGGTACTAATACATGAAAAGGTCATAAAACCATAGGATAATAAAATTAATGGGTTTATTAAACTATTATCAAACAATTTCCTCTAATGGGAATTCAAGTGTAAACAATCCCGCATAAGATGAGATTGTAAATTAAACACTTGAAATGATTATAATGTTACAGTGAGAATAAATCAATGATTAGATTATTTATATCAAATGTAAATATACATAATGAATTTTAAATAAATAAATATATATTCACAGTCATTATACCCATAATAATAGAATATTTATGACAATAAGGATGTAGTGTAACCTGATAAAATAGAGTTGAGTTATGAAATTTATTTTCCTCTTGGTAATGCATAAATAAAATATTCTTACAAAAAATAATTCAAATTAAATCCAAAAATATCATGAATAATAAATGATTAATCATATTATATATCAAAATGGGTATTATATACACCACACAATATAATTGGTGAATATAACATTTATCTCACAGATGTAAAAATTGAGATGAAAATCGCTTACCTTGTATTTCCTTTCAGTTGAACATTCTTTAACGTACTGTATATTGGTTTTAAAGATTTTAATAACTTATAAAATAAATATAATGAAATTTATAATATCATATATTATCTTATTATAATATCTTATTACTGTTTTGTTAGTAATCTTTAATTATTTTAACTTTTGTGGGGTGTTAATTGCCTAGTTTGTGGAGTATGTTTCAAGTTCTTGTTTATTGTTAATATTACTTAGATAATGATTTCATAATATAAATAATGTAAACCATGACTTAGTTATAATATATAATCATTATATATGTATTTATAACAATATATAATGTTTGGAGATAAGAAATGAAATTAACCATTCATGGAGACCGTAGGTCGTACATACACATGAACGATACTTCCATTACATTGACGTATTTAAAAAGAATGAAAAGTAAATTATATATATTTATATGTATATCATAATTAAAGAATAATATTTATTTCATATATGTCTCATATTTTCATTAAAACAATCCTCCATACATTCTATGTATAGCGTGAACGAATCACATTTCTCTAAGAAGGCAGTAGTCCATATTTCAACAAACAATGTTATCGTATTCCCACAAAATGGAAAGAATAAAGTTATTTGATATATATATAAATTATATAAGCATAAATAAATTATAAATGTCATATATAAACCTTTTTCCATCATAATTTTCAACCATGAAGGGTGTTCAAGGAAAAAATAATGACATCATTTTGTGAGGTGGTAGTTCGCAGTGCACATTAATGGTATGTTTGTTACCAATTAAATGGAAGTCTGTGTAAGTGTAGATAAAAAATATATAATAAATAATATCAATATATTAATAATACATGTTATATAAAATATTAATGTTATAATAATATTATAGGGGTGGATATTGAAAATAAAACAAAAGAGTTTGAGGAAGGATGTTAGCTTTTTTTTGGGTAACTCCTTTTAATTTTCACCAAAGGGATTCCATGGATGAATATATGACCAAGGTTATTATTCTAGGTTTATTTTATTGATTTTTAGGAGCTATTTCGTCAGATATAGGTTGATAAAAAATTTCTAGAGAGGTGTGAGGAAGAGGAAGGTGTGAGTACCAATTTATAGTGGAGGAGGAGTGTCATTTTTGTATGTTTTTTAATAGGGAATTTCAACCACTTTTTTCCAATGAATAGTGGCTCCAATAATGGTAAAAGTATATAAAATGGAGGATATTTTCTAAAAATTTCTATAAAATTATTTTTTCACAATTTTTTAGGTCATTTTATCCCTTATGTTTATGTTTTAATTCCTTGTTAAGCTAATTTTTCTCTTAATCATTGTAATTAATTTTAATCACAATCACTAATGTTTTTTTGTGAAAAACAAATTTGACCTTATTAGACATTATAAATTATTCTAATTCAAAATATGGAATTCATTTTTCCAAATTCAAATCCTTGAACTAGAAGAAATTAATTTAAAATTAATCCAGCAGACAGGATGACAAAGCGGGTTTTCAAAATAAAAATTTTCAATAATTTAATAATTTTTTATATCCTTTTTTAATCTGAAATTAATTATAATGATAAAAATTATATTAATCAATGTAAATTCAATATTATTATAATTAAAACCTAACAAAATATAATTTATCCCAGTAAATAAATTATATGAAAAATCAGTTTTAAATTAAAATTCCGTATTTTTTCATATTATTCAAAAAATGAAACTTTACAAAAAAATAAAAAAAATCACCATATGCCGATTTTTATGTACATATTTAAAAAATAAATTTTATTTTTACACAATAGATTTATAAAATTTCTAGAAATTATATTTAAAATAGTTTCTCCATTAAAAGGTGGTAAAAGTGCATTTATAAAAATATAGGTTTTGTGAGTAAAATTGGGTTTATTATTGTCTTATTCATACAAAATATATTGTATAAATATAAAAAAATATTTTATTGAATATATAAAATATATATTTACTCAATATAATTAACTAATTTTAATTAATTTAATTTTTTAGGATAAAACATCTTTGTGGGTATAGAAATATTTTATTATAAAAACATTATCTTTATTTTTGATTGGTTCTTATATTAATTTATGATTAATTTGTAACCAATGAATTGATTTTATATTTTGATCAAACATTTGTTTTTATAAATTAGTTTTTCCTATTCGTAACCTCTAATATAATGTTTAGGTTATATATTATTAAAGAATAATATTTTAATATTTTATTTTTGTTCATTAAAAATTAATATTGCACGTAACACAAGCTATCGAAGAAATTATTTGTTGTTTGTGATGCAAGAAAACTCATTATTGTGTTCATTTCAATCTATAGAATATATTAAATTTATTTAAAATAGAAATTATACTATATATCCTCAAGATATTGTATTCCCTTATGTTCTTGGTGTTGCATTTCATATACGTAATTGAATACATTGTTCTTATTTTATAATTTCAAGGTGTTACAAGTAGCATCGTCAAGCCGGTGTTGTGCTAACAGATAGAAGGTAAGATGTGGATCTCAGTATATAATTCTAGAGGGCCACCTCATAACCAATAGATCTTCTAATCTAACTGATAAAATTAATCTATTTTTAGGTAGATGCAAGTCAGCCACCAGATACCCAATGGTGGCTACTGGGTTTGTAGGGGCATCATGGAAGATCATCCAGGAAATAATTTATTATGGTAAAAATGGTGACAAAATAAATATTAAAGGATTGAATCAACCTTAGACAACCTTGGAATCCTAAAAGGACATGAAAGGAGGACAAGGGAGGCTTGAATCATTATCCAATTGTAGTGCACATTAAGAGAAATGGTCTTGAATTTTTAACAACACCTTAATCCTTAAAGAGATTAAAATTTCAGCCTATTCCCAAAAAATATCAAAGTGAACATTCTATGTTGTCATTTTAAACATCAAAGGGAATAATCCAAATGTGTGATCTTTAATGAATTTAATATAATATATTTTTATAAAACAAATAAGGAAATTTGAAATTGCCTATAATCACATACAATGGCACAAATAAATTCAAGTATACATGGCTGTATCTGTTTTATTCAGATTTCAAAAGTCTCTCTATGAATGAAAATTAATATATTAATAGCTCGTTTAATCATTTCACTAACATTTAAAAAGGAATAAAATATCTCGATGATGACTTGTCGACAAAAATGCTCATAAATTAAATTTGATGGGTTTTACCTAGTTAGTGGTATACCAAAGTGATGATGACGTAAGAATCCAAATATATTAAAAATATTGATCCTGAAAAACTCATGAGATCATTAATGAAATTTGAGATAATGGTGGAAAACAAAGTGGATAAAAAATTTATGTTGGCCAACGAAATAAAGAATCATATTTCTTTTAAAATAATCCAACGTATTGTTTCTTCCAAAAGTGACACCAATGAGAAAGATAACAGGAATGTCCTGTCAAAATGATGTATAAACATCTAAAGAAGAATAAATCATCCCAAAATTCAAAAAACAAAATGTAATTAATGTTACAAAAGTTACAGGTTATGAGTGAAATAAAAATGGGAATATAAACAAATAATACCCGATCTATAAAAATTATATTAAATAAAAAAAGGGAGGTAAGAAAGTAACGAAAGTGTCAATATGAATTGATAATGATGACTCAATTGGATCAAGTAAAAAATACCTCATGGCACATCTTCTGAAAGTTAACAAGGTTATTACTCAAAAACCTCATCTTCCTTCTCATTTTTAATCTTCTTATTCTTTATCATTCACTTCTTTTACTCCCCTACCCTATGAGGATCTATAAAAATATTATTAATTTACAAAAGGTTTCATGAATATTTTTTTTTTAATTTTTTTTAATTTTACTTTTTTTTAAAACCTAAATCGTTATTTTGATCTTATAAATATCAATGAGAAATATAAACAAGGTTTAAATGAAAACGATATTTTTTAAAAGTAAAAGGATGACTTGATTTTGAAATAACAAAATCAACTGGATGTTGATTCTATCAAAATTGAAATCAAGGATCTAAAATTATCTCAACCTAATCTCATTCAAGGTGAAAAAACTTCTTATAATCCTTAGTTATCAATAGGTTCAAATAAATAATCATGGTTTTGGTTTTCTAGATAATGATGGAACTTCCTCAAAAACCACTACTTTGTGGAATTTATTTCTCAAAATAAATTTTGAAAATATTTTTATAAATATAAAAAAATAATATATTAATGTGATTTAAAAAAATCTTGATATGGAAAGCCTAAATTTATTAATCTTTCTTCTATTATTTTTTAAAAATCTTTGAAATTTGGGGTCCCTAAATTTTCACATTCCATTGTTTGGGGACCTAAATTTTTTTATATATTCAAATCATCATGTTATAACTTGTTAAAACTGTCAAGGGTATCAAAAGAAAAAAAAATTAGATCTTACAAGCCTTCACCATAGAACTTAATGGATCTATCATATGGTGGTAATACAATAATGGATGATCGAAATCATAGAATGTTTTTGTAAAATAATAAATCTATGGTGTTTGATATTTTGAAAAACCAATGATGGTTTTTAAATTATATACAATAATTGTTTTTATTTATGGTGAGCTATTTTAATGATCTTTTAATTTTATCCTCTCTCTTATATAATCATATTGTCAATATTTGTACCTATGATATCTCATGTCTTATCTTGAGTACATCTTTTTTAAATCATGTTTTAATTTTACATCATGAGGAATTTTTATTTTAATTAATTAAAAATATATTTATAGTTCTTCTAAAAAATTTGTACATCTTTCAAAAATCCATGTTTTCAAAAGTTTTATTTTTAAAATAGATTCTATTAATGCATTTTTCTTATTTTAATCTAAAGAATGAACAAATTTATGAATTTATATATGGATTCTTGAGATTAAATTTTTTATATATTTATGTTAAGAATCATTTTTTTAAATCTATGTGTTTAATTATGACTTTATTTTCTTAAAGCGGACTTAAATTTTTTATAAATGTTTATTTGAAATTGTCCTTAAAATATATCATATTATCTTTATCACTCAAAAATAAATAAATTATATGTTTCTTTTTTTTATATTATAAAAGGGTGAGAAGTTTTTGATAAAGGGGAAATATAAAAAGAATTTTAATTTCAAATTATGCTTCATCAAAGGGGATAATTTTTTTAATAGTATCATAAAGGGGTAGATGTTGATTCATGATTATTTAGTAACTCTTTCCTCATTATCTTTTCCCACTTCATTATATTTATTTTTATATCAAGTGTTTATGATCAAAAAATGGGGAGATTGGTGTACCTTATAGTGTAAGTGTTTTAATGATCACAAACACTCCAATTTGTATCTAACATGTTTCATGTTGTTTCAAGTATGTTTATTCTGCTCTTATTGAGTTATAATGTTAGGATATTATCCATCCAAAAGATAGATTCAGAATTGTAACAAATGGAATTTTCTAAAAAAATATGTGTACTGGGTAGCACTAAATAGATGATAGCATGTGTAAATAGCTTTATAATTATAAAAGTCTCATTGACTAGTTTATGGAGCACACCTGCCAGCTGGTGGAAGATGATAGTGTGCAGGCAAGCCCAGGTTGGCCACTAACTACCCGATTCTGGTTGCTGAGTATGTATTGATGTCTAGGAATATTATTTGGGAAGACAACTATGACGGTAAAATTTTTGATCAATCCACTTTTAAAGGATTTACATGAACTTGGGCCACCCTAGCATCATAGAAATCTATAAAAGGTGGAAAAGTTAGGCTTTAACAATAATCGAATTATAGTTCACATCAAAATTAACCCACTTCAATATTCAAAGAGTCTTTAACCATTCAATAATTTCAAAGTTATATCCTTTATCTAATAATATCAATGTGAATATTCTCCATGTTAGTTGTGAACATCCAAGGTAATTATCCCAAGTTGTGATATTCAATTACTTATATCATCATGTTATATTAAATCTCTTTCTCTTATTATTTATTGTATCCCATTTATATCTCTTCTTTTTGAGCCTTTGTTCTTTGTTGTATAACCCCATGGCTCCATCCATAAATTTTAATCTCTCTATATTCCCTTATTTTTATCATTTTATCTTTTATGTGAGAGTTGAGATGACATAGTAATGGGTTTCTCAGATATAAAAACCATATAATTTCTTCACATAGTCACCATTGGTTTCTTAATTCTATATTCAAAAGTAATGGATTCTTTATTTACTCCTTGGGTCTTATTAAAACCAAGGGATAATAAACCCCCTCTACCATTATTAATGGGAGGAGATATAAGGAATCCTTTTTGTGATATTTCAAAAAAAATTTATCAAATTATTTTTTTCTATTTACTTTTAAATTTTAATTTCCTCAATAATTTCTTATAATTAAGTTTTTTAATTTCAAATGTACTTCACTTTGATATTATTGTATGATTGTATTATATCTTTATATATTTTATAGCTTTGATTTATTTATTCCATTTAATTTCTAAAAAAAAATCTACTGCCTATTTCCATTTCTTCAAGCAAACAATGATTGAGGTAGTTCCATGAAATATAACTTTTGATGCTCAAAAAAAAATACAAACATCTAATCTTGCTACTTGATCTCAAATGAAATTAAACTAATCCTGTAATTTTATTATGTGGTGATCCACCACCATGAATGTATGTTTCCCTCTTTTACATGTTTCTAGCATTATAGTTCCTACTTTTTTCAATGAATACAAAGGTATAACCTTAAATAGAATTCCGAGTAATATCCCTTTTTGTCACTATCTTTGTATTAACCATGTCTATATAATCAATATAATAGAGTAAAACTATCATCAAATTAATTCTATGTCATATTCTATAATCAAATATGTGTGCCTTAAAGGATTTATTAGGGACTAATTATATATAAAAAGTAAATATGTTCATAAATGTACTTATATATTATATCATCGATAGATTTTTTTTCTTAATGATAATGAAATCTGTCATTATAGATATCATTATGGTGTGTGGATATAATTTTATGTTGAAAATTTATTCAAATCCAACCCACATAAGGCCTTGGTCAAAATTATCTTGGAAAACAAAATCTCACCATTAGTGTGAAATATCCTCCAACATATATACTATAAACATGACATTTAGATCTGCCGAGTTTATAAGGAAATCAAAGATTTAGTTCATTTTATTAATCCACACTTCCACCATTTAAAATTTTAAATCCCCCTAAATATTGGTGGATTTTATTTCGGAAATTTCACAAAATGATCCAATTTTCATGGTTCATAATTTTTATTTACTATATCAACATCATTGATAGCTTGAATGATTCTTTAAATAATCTATTAGTTTACATGGGGTTTAGGTTGAGCAACATTTTCTATGGCCTCTTCTTGCAGGTTTCTACAATTTCTAACTGGTTACATTTCTCTATATTCATACCAATACACCACTTAGTCTCCGCTCACTTGAAAATAAAGGATTACAATATTTGGGATCATCAAAATCAACCATTATTATAACCAATTTAAAAAAATTATCAAAAAATATTTGAAAAAATCCATCATAGTTAGAAGGATCACTATTAATTTAGGGTGTTCTACACTCATTGGATAAACCCATGAATATGAGAGGACAACACACATCAAAGTTAGTTAGATAACTTTTTATACTCAGACCACCCTGGTAACTTTAACATCAGCATAAAGATGTTAGATACTTATTTTTGTGCAATTTATTTCATGTTCTAGCATTTCATATCTCCTTGCAACCATCCCAATATAAAAAAATAACCAATATTGATATCATTTATAACATACTATCCATAACCATTGTCTTGGAAAGAGTCATTGTTCCACTAACCTTAGGTGATTTCCCTAAGGCACCAAATGATGAAAATAAATTTCAAGGCCTTACCTAAACATTGAGGGATGACTTTCCCTCTGTAAACAACACAACCTATCAAGGGATAAAAAACAACCAATCCAACTATATAATGAATGAGTTATAAAAACTAATACTCAAATGAAAAAAACAAAAAAAAACAACAACATTATATTAGCAATTAAAATGTAAAACAAAGCAACGCAAGGAAACTAAATGATATCCTAGAATAATAACCCTAAAGTGGAATCACTCCAACTAATCCATGAGGGATCTCCAAGTTCCAAACACCATCCTAAAGAAGTAGAATCACAATGATACACTAGATAAATAAGATTCATTTTATTTTCTTATGTCATGAATAACAATGTCTTCATATAAACCAAAGTGCATATGCATGGGGTGGGTAATCACTCCCAATAGGTTTTCCCCATGACACTACCTAACACCATTCACTAGGAAAAAACACTTTCATCTCATAGTTCAAAACATAGTTTATAACAAACTGGGGAATATCGAAATAGATACAAAAATAAGAAAAATTAATTAAAAGAAGAACTATTTATCTATTAATACCACTTGGAATACCAAAACGACATCCATACACTCACACACAAATACATTCGGAGTTAAAATCCCAATACTCAAGAGTAGTGAAATGTCCTTCACTAAGCCATGACTTAGTGACATATCCATTTGTGTCACTATTCTGAGACCAAACACTAAGTTCATACCTATATGGCCTCATACAATGAAATTTAAACACATAACACCATGTATTCCAAGTTTCCACACTAATTAATTCCATATAAATTCATTCATTATTTTAAAACATTAAATTGAATGACTTTCTTTCATCAAACCAAAACCATAACTGAAAATCTATTTTTCAATTACTATTCAAATAACCAAGATTTCCAAAATATAAACCAAGATGGTAATAATTGATGAAATATTTCAATATTTAATTTTTAAATCCGTAAAAACACCTAATAATGATAAAACTATTATTTCAAGAACAATTAGATTAGAGAGAGAATCCACCAAACTTTTAATGGGTTATGAAAATGAAAAACAATATAAAAGAACCTCTATATATGGGATCAGAACTCCCTTTATTCATTAGATTCATCCATGATATTATAAAAACACATCACTGATCATAGATATATATCTAATGTATTAGATCTAACCATACTTCTGAGAAGATATGAAGTGATATAAAGAAAATTGGAGAAAACAGAGACTTACTATTGATTATAGAGATCTAAAAAACATTGATCCATCCAAAATAGCTTTTAGAACCAATGAAAACATTGATAATGTTTAAGATAAGATCAGAGTTTGATATCCTAAGAGGATAGGTGAAAATAAGTGTTTAGGGTGTAGTTAAAACCAATTTAATTTGTGATTTTTAGAGCATTAAATACACACGGCATGGTTAGTCCACACAGTTTAGGAAACTGTGCGCTAACATAATGCTCGCTACTTCCTCCAACCTATCCCTCTCACATGGATGGTTCAAATAGTTTGAAAATAGTGTTCCAACCATGATTTCACCCTATATATCCACATTCAAAACTTCTTTTAGGGAACCTTTATAGGTTTGAAAAACTTTTTTCTAGCCGTTTACACCCTCTAGTCCTCCTAGGACTATCAAATGGTTTCTTGGAGATAACTGTATGGCTCCCCTATTCCTTCCCAAACTGTGCACCCATAGAAACACTTCCAAAACACACCAAAACCATCCATAAACTCCCAAAACATAACCCAAGTGCTATATAACATCAAAATACACAATAAAAGCGTAATATAACTAAAAAAGTGGGTGTTATAGATAATCTTCCATTTTACAAAAACACTTTAGGTGTATCTTCACACTTAAACAACATCATAGTCTCAAAAATCCCCCTCTTTGTATTTTTTGAAAACAATAAAACATGAATCACCATTCCAATATAGCAATAAATCACCATCAAATTATTCTAATCTTATATGATCACACTGAATATTGAAAATAATAAATATGAATATCAATTCAAAATACTTCCATTAGGGTAACTTATATTCACATTCCTAATCGATTTTCAAATATTTCCAACACATATTATCAAACAAATTCATGTACATGTGCTAAAAAACTTTATAAATATTTTCTCAATAAACACATTAGAATAGTTCACACATTACTAACACAAAAACTCTCTCTCACACACACACAAACTTCACAATATTCCTATTTTAAATATCCCCATTAAATATATTACCCCCTCTAGGAAAAGCATATTATTTGAATTTCTATTTATTTATACCCTTTTGAAAATATGAATCCAAAGATAATAAGAGAGGGGATGATCATATCATATCCTGGCCTTTATAATGATGAGGTTAAACTTCCATCATCAACCTCAACCTCTAAAATTAATCTTTTGGAAATTGCTTGGTAAAGAAACCTACTGCTTTCTCCTTAGAATAAAAAGTATTCAATGTAAGAACTCGTTTCTCAACCACTTCATTTATGAAGTGATATTTGATATCCACATGCTTTGATTGGGAAAGTTGACCGATGGTTTTTGAAATATTCATCGCACTCTGATTATCACATCCCAAAAGCATTGTCAACATGAATTATAATTTGGGGGTTTCATACTCAGATTTCATCCAAAAAATTTGACTTATTTATTGAGTTCCAATAATATACTATACTTCTAATAAACTTAATGTAACAAAAATTTTCTTCCTTAGGATTCAATACATACATCTCTCTCTCAAGACGAATACTCCGCTAGAAGTATACTTTTTTTTATAAAATCTTAGAACATGTTCTACATCGATAAGACCATATAGATCTAACAATACATTACTATTTTATTCCAAACCATGATCGAGTATACCTTATTTGTAACTTAATTTTGAATTCACTATAATGAAATGAGTTTTTTGGAGTAATTATATTCCTTCTACACAATGTGATTGTGTATATGATATTAAATCATCTGGTAGTAAAATATAGTGAACTCTTAATGAGTTTTTTGAAATCCATTATATTTACCTCTTTAAATTAATAAAATTTTAAAAGTTTTATTCCCACTACAATTAGAGTAGAAAAATTCTTTGTGCATTCTATAACAATATTATTCAGTAGTTCTTTGGATCACATCTCCTAAGAAAGGAAAATAAAATCGTTCCCATTAGAAATATTAATTCCTAATAGGGACTTTATTTCCCCAAACATATACATCTAAAATATACTCTTAATTTTAATGTAAAAATAATTTTATCTATTTTAATAATTTCTAATAAATATAATATCACAGATATATACAATAATAATGGGAGATTCCCCATTATTTTATTTGATATAGATATTGTTTTCCACTCTTAATTTATTGAAATGTAGTGCCTTTTACATGATTATAGCTTTGAATAACATTCCTCAATGTATTGTTTAACCCGTATAATTCATAATTTAATATAAAAATACTTGCTTCATTTTTTTTAGTAAATAAACCTTTTGGTTTATCTTTGTAAACTTCCTCTCTAAGCTCATCATTGAGTAAGAAAAAATTAAAATGAATATGGAAAATATTGTAATGATTTTAAGAAGAAATAAAAATAAATACCCTTATGGTAAAAATACTTTAAAATTTATTAATTTTTTTGTAAATTATAATAATCTTTGTAGATAATAATTTCATTATTACTCTCCACTTATGAAGTGCCCAAATCAGTGTGATCACTGAGAGGGGGAGGGGGTGAATCAGTGATCCTTTAAAACTTTTTACTAATTGATTATTTATCAATTAAACCTCTATGTCTTATTAAGGCATCAATCCACTCTTCTTGTATCTCTCAGCCTTTCCTCGAGTGATGCAGTAAATGTAAAGTCACAGGACACAAGGATTTACAAGGTTTGGCTCCAAAGGCCTACGTCCTTGCCATGTTGGTTAAACTCCCCAACGTGGTTTCTCCACTATAATTCGGTTAGTAATTACAATGGTCGATACAGAGTCACAATGTATCTTTCCTGAGTCCCATAGGAGGTTCTTTATACTGCATCCCACAGTGTTAGCAGAGTCCCACTGGCCTGCTTTAGCTTCCACCAAAGACTTCTCCACCCTGAGTCTCACAAGGGGTCTTCTCCTGGCTTCTCGAGTCACACGAGTAGATCTTCATCTTTTGAAGCTCTTCAAGAGTCTTCAACAGCCTTGGATAAGGTCTGCTGACCTTGCTCACTTCTTCTGATCACTTGTGGTGATCAGGACTCCTCTTCTTTTCTCAGGCTTTATCTCCTTCTTCTAAGGATGACCCGGCCACTGTCTTCAAGAATCTTGATTGGAAAATATGTTCTTGCACTCAGTATGCCCACTCAATCTTCTTGGTCTTCTCAACTACTAAAAACTCAGATGAATGATGTCTTTAACTTCAGTCTGGCTTCAGTCTCTCTTCAATTCAACTTCATGCACTGAGTGCATGGTGTCTCTGAATCATCAGGCACTGATTGCATGGCTTCTCAAATATCTTGAAGAACCTTTTTTCTTGGACTGCTCAAATGCACACACACTGATTTAAACATTGTTTACGTATGCATGTGAATGCATGAATGCATGTACTCCCCTTTTCTTCTTGGTGTGATAAACCCTTAAAGGTTGTAAACTCTTTTATCACACACACCTTTTTCTTGGAGTCACACTTTTTTATTCTTTCTTACACACACCAAATTGTGTGTTGTTCTTTAGTGTGAATTTCTCCTTCTCTCTTTCTTCTCAGGGTGTTTACTCAATTGTTCACTTATTCATACATGCATGAACATGCAAGTATCTTCTTCCTTCACTTGGGTACACACAAGAGGTATGGCCTCCTTTACTTGTGCACACACTAAGGCTTCAGCCTTCTTGTTTCCTTGCACACACTTTGTTCTTTTCTTCTTCTTTAAGCTATTCACACTCCACTTGTGCACACACTAAGGGTTTGGCCTCCTTGTTACTTTGCACACACACACTCAAAGATGGTGTGGCCTTTTTCTTCAATGTGTACACACACAACCCGTAGGTGTTCACTTCTTCCTTCAGCCTGTACACACACGGCCTTCCTCTTAAACTCGTGCACACACACACACCCAATTGGGTGTGGCCTTCCACTTGAGCACCACTTCAAAGGAGGGCGCATAAGGATGCGGCCAACTCCTGCCTTCAACCGCGCAAGGTGTGAGAGAAACTTCTACCGCGTAGGTGGCGCGACACCTTCCTCCTTCCACGTGAGTTCGAAGGCACAGAGGGCACACAGGGTGTGGCTCGACCTCTTCCTGTCGCACAAAGGGACGCTCAGGGTGCAGCCACTTGCTACCGCGCAAGTATGCGGGCAGCGGGCATGCAAGACTGCACTTCTTCCCTATCGCACAAGGGAGTGCGCAGGGAGGCCTTCCTCCTTACTTCTTTCGCGCAAGGGTAGCGCTAAAAGAAACTCTCGAAGCCTCGGGTGGCTTCGAGCTGCTCTGTCGTGCTAGTGATGCACGGAGCTTCATTTTTCGTGATGCTCAGGAGCTTCGTGGGACTTCTTCTCTCAGACGATCAACATCAACCTTCTTTGGCCACAGACGGCTTCTTTTATAGGTAAAGAGTTTGATCAAAGCCGCGGGGTTCAAATCTTTGAAGGTCCAAGATCTACAGCGTTTTGAGATCTTCAAACACGGATGAGATATTCGGGAAATCTCTGTTATTTCCCTTTTCTTTTTCATCCACGGGATCCTTCAATCTTGGTGTACGCATCACATGCCTGCATTTATGAACGCATGCAGAGCCTTTCCTTGCACGTCGAACGAGAAGCGCACCCTCGGTAACTTCATTTGCCTCGGGCTCCCTCGAATTTCTTCATCTCATTTCATGCATGCGACTTTTAATGCATGCATGTGTTCGTAATGGAGAGACGAAGACAACGGAGGCCTTCACTTCATCAGAGGCGGCAAGGAGCTCCTTCTCCATCGCTCGGGTGCCTCTGGTTCATGGGAGGTGTCGCGGGGATTCCTCGGCTCAGCGAGAGGTAGGAGACAACTCCAGCGTTGTTGGATCAGCGTTTAATGAACGCGGATGGCCAGGATTAGAACCTAGCACCACAGATGAGATGGATGATAGCGATTAGACGCGTGATCGGATGAGCGGCTAGGATTTCTTCCGCATTCTAAAAACTCATCCCACATTGAAACGCGCTGCGGTTTTTCTGCAGTTTATCAATTATCGCCTCCCACCATCAGCTCATAAATCTCTTCTCCCCCCTCTGGTGCCGCCCCACACCGGTTCTCCTATGGGCGCGCTTCTGCGCCCACTATGCTCCTTCACAGGCGCGCTTCTGATGCCGACGCTGCGCGGGCTTGACCTCCGCGTAGCTCGGGCTTACACACGACCCGGCCTCCTGCGGGCTGACTCTGCCTAGGCCTCCTCATGGGAGTGGTGACCTAGTCCCACAGGTGCCTTGGGTTGAAGCTTGGGTAGCTAGCTCATGGGCAGGCCCTATTTTTTACACAAACTCCACTTGTATACTTGGTTAAATAACCAAGTAAGAACAAGTCTGCATCAAGCCATTCTCCTCTCCTTCACCTCCTCATCTTCATTAGAATTCTATACTCCTTTTATCTTCTTCAACATCTCTTCTTCTTCTCCTATTAGGAGATGGAATTCCCAAGGATCTCTCAACTATCTTCATCAACAAATAATCATAAATCACTTTGATCTTCAATGTTCTTCTTCAATACAATCATAGATGAGGTTGGATCATCTTCAAATCCACATGCACTAAGAGATAGTGCATGGTCTTCTTCAAACCACTTCGGCCATTTAGTAGCTGTGGATGGTTCACCTTTCTCTCCTCATCCACTTAGTGATTGTGGATGGAACCCTTCTTCATTCCTCTTCCACTTAGTAATTTTGGATGGAACTTATTTATCTCCTCATGCATTGTGAAGACAATGCATGGACTTCTAAAAATGTTGTGACGTTGTATCTTCTTGATACAAGTTATTTGAACTTATGATCAGCTCTACAATCGTCTAAATTAGTATGGAGAGTGTTTCAACCATTACCTTCTATGCCACGTACCGATTCTCCTAAGTGACATGCTTCTTAGTACCATGGTCATTCTCCAATCATCACGATCACCATTTCTTCCTTTTTCATTCACATATCCATTCAATACTTGACACCTTATTAATAACATCACCATCACCATCACATCCTCTGTTATTCACATATTAACACTCCTTGTCATCCATTCAATCCTTGACAACAAATGCAACACAGTGCACAACAATCTCCCCCTTTTTTTTGTTGTCAATATCACTAGAGCACATATGAATGGGTCAATATGTGTTCACTACTACAAACACGGCCTTTATCAGCGCTAAAAACGGCCTTTATCAGCGCTAGAAAAGCGCTGATAAATCCAGCGTAGATAAAGGGGGGGTCCCCTTTATCAGCGCTTCCTTTATCAGCGCTTTCGTTTTAGCGCTGATAAAGGACCCTTTTATCAGTGCTTTTCAAAAAGCGCTGATAAAAGTTAAAAAAAATTTTAAAAAAATTTACAAAATTTTAAAAAATACTGCCAATCGTGGGGGGGGGGGGATTTTATAGCGCTTGAACCCCCCCCCCCCTTTTACAGCGCTTTTTGGCCCCTATACAGCACCCCATGCACCCCCCTCCACCCTTTAACAACGCTTGCTCAAATATTCCCCATGTGCGCGCACCCCTACCTCCACCAGGATTTGAACTCGAGACCTCCCCCCTGCGCGCCTAAGCCCTTACCACTACTCTATTTTTATTTGCTTTCCAATTCATGATATCTTTATATATATATATTTATATATTTAGTTATATTTATTCGTATAGTAATATATATTTATATTAATATATATATATAGTTATATTATAATATATATATATATAATTATATTATAATATATATATATATAGTTATATTATAATATATATAGTAATATTAATATATATATATAGTGGTATTAATATATATCGAAATCTATATATATATATATTTAGTTATATTTATTTGTATAGTAATATATATTTATATTAATATATATATATATAGTTATATTAACATATATATAGTTATATTAACATATATATAGTTATATGAATATATATTTATATAGTTATATAGTTATATTAATATATATATATAGTGATATTAATATATATATTTATGGTGATATTAATATATATATTTATAGTAATACTAATATATATATGTAGTTATTTTAATATATATATATAGTTATTAGATTAATATATATATATATAGTTAGATTAATATATATATAGTTAGATTAATATATAGGTATATAAATATTCATATATTAGTATTTTAAATAAAATTGATATTAGTTATTATTTAGATAAAGCTAATATATTTTATATGTAAATATGTTTAATTATTTATATAAAAAATTTAATTTTTAGGTGCGAATATATAAAAAATATGTACATATAGTTATATATTTGATTATAAATAGCAGTGCATTATAAAAAAGGATGAAATTTCAAAGACATAATATCAATATGAATGTAATACCTTGGAATAAATTCAGTCCCCGCCAAAAAAGCCAATAATACCCCCTGAAACGAGGGTGAAAATCCAAAAAATGTTAATAAATCGGGGTACCCCGACTAAAAACTCAGTTTTAGAGGCCTTCTGGGCCTTTTTTGGCCTCGAAAATCGCTTGACGAGGGTCCCCTTGGTCACAGCGACGTAGATATCGTCGCAGGCTTCGATTTGATATGTGGTAGAGCTCAAACGGACACCCGGATCAAAAGTTATGTCCGTTTGAAGTTTGAGTTGCGTTTTCAACATATTTTGGATCTTTTTTTAATTTTAAATTTTTTACTCCTCAAATTGTTATTAAATGACTATTACTCCATAATTATTATCAAATTATTAATTAAAAATATTTTTTTAATTTTTTAAGAAGTCATTTTCACTAAATATCTTATATATTAAGTATAATAAGTGTAAATATACATTTATACTTATCTAAAATATATTTAAAAATTATATATTATATTTATATAACAATATAACAATATTTATATGTTAATATATTAATATATTTTTAAATTTTTTTTGAAGCTGACCCTTTATCAGCGCTTAAAAAAAACGGTGATAAAGGCCCCCCCCTTTATCAGCGCTACTAAACAAGCGCTAATAAAGGGGGGCCCTTTATCAGTGCTAACAAAAGCACTGATAAAGGGGGGCGCTGCGAAAAACTATTTTTGTGGTAGTGGTTCCAAGCTTTTCTCCCCCTTATTGGCAACCAAATGCAAAGGTGTGGTGTGGTTCGCTTCAAAATATAACTTCCTCCCTTTGAATAGCATCTTCTTGAAAAACACTAAGAGAGGGATGATGTCACATGTTCACTTTAGCAAAGAGCCTTTAGTAAATAATCTCTAAGTCTACATGGGCTAACCCGATGTAGAAAACAAGGGTGATGTAACCAAAGAATTCAATGTTTTCCACAATTCACTATACATGTGAGATCATGCTTAGGCTTCAAGGGGTTTAAATTTTTTTGATATATCAATGATTTGCTAAATCCTACACACACTTCACCAAACTCATTAGAAAGTTCAGATGCAAAGAAAAAGCTCCCCCTTTCATCTATTTGTCTTCAATAAATTACTCCCCCTTAATTGACATGTTAAATACAATTAGTAAACAAGAGATGAATGTGTGATTGGAATACCTTCATTCTTCACAAGATGATATGTATCTCAAAATATCATCTTCTACAGATTGGCTCCCCCTCAAGGGGTGAACTCCATTCTGTCCATACCATTCTCAATTTGAGAATGATCATCATCTTCAATCCCCTGAAATGTAAGCACATGTATATACCAGTGATTAGGGAATAAGATGGAACCTCCTTTGTTTATCAGTTTGAACAAAAAGGTTGAGAAGATTCTCTCAACCGAGATGTTCCACTTTCTCCATTCTTCACACTTGCACATTTGATATTCAATGATGTTTGTGCTGGTGTGGATCTTAACACCTCTTCAACTTCTTTGTGTGTGGCTCCTCTCTTTATAAGTGCCTTCTGAGCACTAGAATCTCCTGGTGAAATCTTCATTCTCTTGAAGAATTCTTTTTGAGATGGAATGAGTGTCATGCATTTATTACTGATATGACCAGCTTTATTGCACCTCACACACAGAACTTTATCTTCATGTGAAATATTTTGGTTTTCATTTGCACTAGCTCTGTCATGTTTATATTCTTCGTTTATCATTCTTTCCAAATCTTCTGGCCAGATGATTAATATGTCATTTGGAAATGAGTCTTCAGATTTGGATGTTTGACATGGTTTTTTTGATGCTTTTAAGTTACCTTTCTTAGGTAGCTTATTTTCAATCAATCCCTTCTTCTTCTTCTGGATTTATTGTCTTGTTGAGTGCGGGTTGCTTCTATTTAGTTCCATGGCTTGTTTACAAAGATCCATGGTATGACCTGTCTTTCCACAGTAGAAGCATTTTTTCCTAGTGGTCCTTCTGGATGCATCACCCTTCTTGGATTTGAAATCCAAGGACTTCTCTTTCTTTTTCAAGATCTTCTTGGGAGCATTTTCAACTTTCTTTCGCTAGATTCCCAAGGATACTTCTTCAAACTTAGCCAGGTTCTGCGATCTTCTCTTCTTTTCAGTTTTGAAAACATTTGGAGATTGGTATGTATCATTCTTGTGACCACTTTTGCATTCATCCCAGATTTTATCAAACATTCTAAATATGTTTGCAGTAAACAGATGTTTCTGGACCTGTGGATGTTGCTTCTTCTTCTCTGGCTTGCTCCCCCTTGGCATGGTCTTCCTTTCTGCTTTTTCATTTAGAGGATTGTACCAACAATCCGTTTCACAATGTCCATACCTATTGCAACACCAACATTGACCCACAAATCTTGTCTTCTTGACTTCTTTTGATTGTTGAGTCTTTTTCTTGAATCGTTGTGTTTTTTCATGAGAGATCTCTTTCTTTATCTTCTTCATCCATACTTTTTTAGAGTTATTCTTACATCCTTCACTTTTTGTGGAAACACATTTAGATTCCTTAGAACAAGATGGTATGGATGGTACCTTCTTCTTAGAATATGTTTCCCTTTCATTAGAGGATGTCCTCCTTTTGGAATCGTCCTTCTCAATGCACACTTGAGTGGTGACATTTATTCTTTTAGCTGATTGGGAGGCTTCAGTTTTGGGTGATTTCTTATTTTTCAATATCACCTCTAGCTCTAAGCATTTCATGTTGAGAGAGTTATTCTCATCCTCAACAAATCTTAGCCTTCCTTCCCAATTGTCTTCCAGTTGTTTCATGTGGCCTTCATGCACCTTCTTCATTTCTTGCAATGAATTTTCATGCTCCTTTACCCTTTTTACTTTGTCTTCTAGTTGAGAATCTTTGACAATCATTGACACTCTATGCCTCTTTTCTAGTGCATGGAAAACTTCTTTAAACACTATCTCAAAGAATTCTTTCTCACAAATGCTTCTTTTTAGTTCTTCAGTGACATCATCAATTCTTTCACTGCAAAGGGAAATGGTTTCATCTTTAGCCTTCACCAGCTTTGTGAGAGTGTTGGTTATGCCAACCCTTCTTGCCAATTGATCTTCCATAGAATTGGATTCTTCTTCTAGCTATAATTTTTCTTCTTGAAGATCATGGATACTTGAAGCAATACACATTGCCACTTCCCTGGGGACTGTCTTCCTAAGATATTTGAGTGCATTTAGAAGATCATTGATTGTTCCATCATCATCACAGCTAGAGCAGGCTTCATCAGAAGAGTGATAAAAGGAATTTTCATCTGTTGTGACTTTCACATTACCTTCAATAGAAGGTGTTTCTCTATTAGTATCAACCTTCTTCTTCATCTTCTTGACCTGTTTCTTCTTTATATTTTTCTGAGTTTTGGCAGATATCTTCATTTGAGGGAGTTCTCTCATTTCCTCAAATCTTCACTTCATAAAGACTCCCTTGGATCTTTTAGAGGCATCCTTCCTTTGATACCAATTGAAGTGCCCGGATCAGTGTGATCACAGAGAGGGGGAGGGGGTGGATCAATGATCCTTTAAAACTTTTTACTAATTGATTCTTTATCAATTAAACCTCTATTCCTTGTTAAGGCCTAGATCCACTCTTCTTGTATCTCTCAGCCTTTCCTCGAGTGATGCAGTAAATGTAAAGGCACATGACACAAGGATTTACATGTTTCGGCTCCAAAGGCCTACGTCCTTGACATGTTGGTTAAACGCCCCAACATGGTTTCTCCACTATAATTTGGTAAGTAATTATAATGGTCAATACAGAGTCACACTGTATCTCTCCTGAGTCCCACATGAGGTTCTTTATACTGTATCCCATAGTGTTACCAGAGTCCCACTGGCCTGCTTCAGCTTCCACCAAAGACTTCTCAACCCTGAGTCTCACAGAGGGTCTTCTCCTAGCTCCTCGAGTCACACGAGTGGCTCTTCTTCTTTTGAATCTCTTCAAGAGTCTTCAACAGCCTTGGATAAGGTCTGCTGGCCTTGCTCACTTATTCTGGTCACTTGTGGTGATCAGTACTCCTCTTCTTTGCTCGGGCTTTATCTCCTTCATCTAAGGATGACCCGGCCACTGTCTTCAAGAATATTGATTTGCAAATATGATATTGCACTCAGTATGCCCACTCAATCTTCTTGGTCTTCTCAACTACAGAAAACTCAGATGAATGATGTCTTTAACTACAGTTTTGCTTCAGTCTCTCTTCAATTCAACTTCATGCACTGAGTGCATGGAATCTCTGAATCTTCATGCACTTATTACTTGGATTCTCAAATATCTTCAAGAACCTTTGTTCTTGGACTGCTCAAATGCACACACACTAATTTAAACTTTGTTTACGTTTGCATGTGCATGCATGAATTCATGTACTCCCCTTTTATTCTTGGTGTGATAAACCCTTAAAGGGTGTAAACTCTTTTAGCACACACACCTTTTTCTTGGAGTCACACTTTTTTATTCTTTCTTACACAAACCAAATTGTGTGTTGTTCTTTAGTGTGAATTTCTCCTTCTCTCTTTCTTCTCAAGGTGTTTACTCAATTGTTCACTTATTCATACATGCATGAACATGCATGTATCTTCTTCCTTCACTTGGGTACACACAAGAGGTATGGCATCCTTTACTTGTGCACACAATAAGGCTTCGGCCTTCTTGTTTCTTTGCACACACATTGTTCTTTTCTTCTTCTTTAAGCTGTACACACTCCACTTGTGCACACACTAAGGGTTCGGCCTCCTTGTTACTTTGCACACACACACTCAAAGATAGTGTGGCCGTTTTCCTCAATGTGTACACACACAACCCGTAGGTGTGCACTTCTTCCTTCAGACCGTACACACACAACCTTTCTCTTCAACCCGTGCACACACACACACCCAAGTGGGTGTGGCCTTCCACTTGAGCACCACTTCAAAGGAGGGCGTGTAAAGATGTGGCCAACTCCTGCCTTAAACTGTGCAAGGTGTGGGAGACACTTCTACCACGCAGGTGGCGTGGTGCCTTACTCCTGCCGTGCGAGTTCGTGGGCATAGAGGGTGCACAGGGTGCAGCTCGACCTCTTCCTGTCGCGCAAAGGGACGCGCAGGGTGCAGCCACTTGCTACCGCGCAAGTATGCGGGCAGCGGGCGCACAAGGATGCACTTATTCCTTGTCGCACAAGGGATCATGCAGGGAGGCCTTCCTCCTTACTTCTTTCGCGGAAGGGTAGCGCGAAAGTAACTCTCGAAGCCTCGGGTGGCTTCGGGCTGCTCTACCACGCAAGTGATGCACAGAGCTTCAAGCTTCATGATGCTCAGGAGCTTCGCGGGACTTCTTCTCTCAGATGATCAGCAGCAACCTTCTTTGGCCTCAGACGGCTTCTTTTATAGGCAAGGAGTTTGATCAAAGCCGTGGGGTTCAAATCTTTGAATGCATGAGATCTGCGGCGTTTTGAGATCTTCAAACACGGATGAGATATTCCGGAAATCCCTGTTATTTCCTTTTTCTTTTTCATCCACGGGATCCTTCAATCTTGGTGTATGCATCACG
Organism: Viscum album; assembly: GCA_963277665.1. Taxonomy (NCBI): domain Eukaryota; kingdom Viridiplantae; phylum Streptophyta; class Magnoliopsida; order Santalales; family Viscaceae; genus Viscum; species Viscum album. The sequence continues at coordinate 1,785,771,649 of OY728157.1, forward strand.
TGCATGCATTTATGAACGCATGCAGAGCCTTTCCTTGCATGTCGAATGAGCAGCGCACCCTCGGCAACATCGTTTGCCTCGAGCTCCCTCAAATTTCTTCATCTCATTTCATGCATGCGACTTTTAATGCATGCATGTGTTCGTAATGGAGAGACGAACACAACGGAGGCCTTCACTTCATTAGAGGCGGTCGGGAGATCCTTCTCCATCGCTCGGGTGCCTCTGGTTCGTAGGAGGTGTCATGGGGAATCCTCGGATCAACGAGAGGTAGGAGAGAACTCCAGCGTTGTTGGATCGGCGTTTAATGAACACGGACGACCAGGATTAGAACCCAGCGCCGCGGATGAGATGGACGACATCGATTAGACGCGCGATCGGATGAGCGGCCATGATTTCTTCTGCGTTCTAAAAACTCATCCCACATCGAAACGCGCTGCGGTTTTTCCACGTTTATCAACCATCGCCTCCCACCATCAGCTCAGAATCTCCTCTACCCCCTTTGGTGACGCCCCACACCGGTTCTCCTGCGGGCGCGCTTCTGCGCCCACTATGCTCCTTCGGGCTCACACCTAGCGCCCACTATTCTCCTTCACGGGCGCACTTCTGACACCCATGCTGCGCGGGCTTGACCTCTGCGTAGCTCGAGCTTACACACGGCCCGACCTCCTACGGGCTGGCTCTGCCTAGGCCTCCTCATGGGCGTGGTGACCTAGTCCCACATGTGCCTTGGGTTGAAGCTTGGGTAGCTAGCTCGTGGGCAGGCCCTATTTTTTACACAAACTCCACTTGTATACTTGGTTAAATAACCAAGTAGGAACAATTATACATCAAGACATTCTCCTCTCCTTCACCTCCTCATCATCATTATAATTCTATAATCCTTATATCTTCTTAAACATCTCTTCTTCTTCTCCTATTAGGAGATGGAATTCCCGAGGATCTCTCAACTATCTTCATCAACAAATAATCATAAATCACTTTGATATTCAATGTTCTTCTTCAATCCAATCATAGATGAGGTTGGATCATCTTCAAATCCACATGCACTAAGAGATAGTGCATGGTCTTCTTCAAGCCACTTCGGCCATTTAGTAGCTGTGGATGGTTCACCTTTTTCTCCTCATCCACTTAGTGATTGTGGATGGAACCCTTCTTAATTCCTCATCCACTTAGTAATTGTGGATGGAACTTCTTTATCTCCTCTTGCATTGTGAAGACAATTCATGGACTTATAACAATGTTGTGACATTGTATCTTCTTGATACAAGTTCTTTGTACATAAGATCAGCTCTACAATTGTCTGAATTATTATGGAGAGTGTTTCAACCATTACCTTCTATGCCACTTAGTGATTCTCCTATGTGATATGCTTCTTAGTACCATGGTCATTCTCCAATCATCACCATCACCATTTCTTCCTTTGTCATTCACATATACATTCAATACTTGACACCTTATTAATAACATCACCATCACCATCACATCCTCTGTTATTCACATATTGACACTCCTTGTTATCCATTCAATCCTTGACAACAAATGCAACAATGTTCACAACAACTTATTCTTTTTTTCAACTTATTATGGAAAATAAAATTTGTTTTGTTAATATTAGTATTCATTTTAGTATGTAAAAACTAAAATGTTTTTTCTTCTCAATATGGTCTAGTTATTTTTATATATCATCAACCCATTATTGATGAATCAATTCTTCATATAAACTTATTATTTTGACCTAATAAAACAATAATGTATATGTTATTGTCGTCAAATTTCAACATGTTTAAAATTATTGATCACAATATGTAATTATTTTATAAACTTTAATATACTTTCTCAAACTTTATTGAACTGAACATGGTTGTTATTACTCACTTGAAAAGGTGGAATCATCATATTACTCTTAAACATCATATTAATCTTAAATATATCTAGAATTTTTAAAGTGTTTACTAATGAATTATTCATCATCATCATATCTTCTAGAACATGTTTTTTACTATATATACTCTTTTTATGAGTTTTCTAAAACCTTTAAAGCATTACAATAAACAATAACCATTGTTTCCTTATTTTAGTATCAATATCCTCTTCAATTTTGAGAAAATTGATGGAAAATTCCATCAGCAACTCTCTGCTAAAACTTAAAAAAAAATCTCCTTTCACTTTGATAACCAGGGGCAACCAAAAAACCTTGAGTACTTCAATCAAGGAGTGATCTAATAATACATATCATATGGATATATATTTAATTTTAGTTAATATAGGCCAAACTTTTTAATGTGTATAGTATTCCCAATTTCTTGTGTCTAAAATAATTATGAAGTATTATCTCCACAAACACTATTTGATCCATCTTAACCAAATTTTTATTCTTCATTTCAACAGAAAAATTCTATGGGGTGTATGGTTCATTGAAATATTGTAGAATACCATAATTTTATAATAATATTATTTTTTCCCACTTGTGTACTATAACAACCCAAGCTTCCACGATACACATCCTTTTTAAATAATTCAATAGTCTGTGATGTACAGAACATTGAGTTCAAGCACACCACGACCTATCAAACTAGCCGTTTGAAAAGCGGTTCTGAATAGTATTAACCAAATTTTGATTTTTATATATCTCATATAATTTTAAAATTCATCTTTTTTATTTTTTATACATTATATATGGAAAAATTCAAATTTTCACATAAAAGAATTATTTTTAAAAAAATGCAGTTTTTATGCCTTTTAATGGAGATCCCTTTTTAAATCCAATATTTGACACATTTATATATTCACTTTGACGAAATTAAATTCTTATTTAGAAGTGGGAGATAAAAATTTAGTTTGGATAATTTTTTGGTACTTTTTGATAACTTTAATATTTTTTTGAAAAGTGAAAAATACTAAATTTTAATTGAAAAAACTTTTTTAATCGAAATAATTTATAGTGTTAAATTATAAATTTCAGTAGTTTTAAAGTATAATTAGATTATTTTTAATAATTTAATATAATTTATGTCATTTTAAATGATTTCAAATTTAAATTGAACATAAACACATGTCAATCTTTTGATAGTTGTTACTTCTTTAAATCTACTTTCTAATTTTGACAAGAGGAATTAATTATAAATTAATTTCTACCAACTATGTGTTTTGAATTTGAAAATATGGATTATATATTTGTAATCAGAAGATCAAAATTGTGTAAATGTGTACCTTTTTATTTTTTGACATTATGAATAGTAACTTCAATAATTATTTTTATTTACCATGGTTAAAGGGTAAATCAGGTAAATAAGGGTAAAAAATAATATTATAATAATATTAAACTATCCTAACACATGTACTAATCCTATTTCATGATATATTTCTGACCATGGGGATCCTTATAAAAATTTCAGGACCACATGGGACCACTTGGGTGTGATAATGACATGTTATAAGAATTAATTTAAAGTAAACATAATTATAACATAAACATATATCTTTTACCTAATCAATTTTAATATATGGTTATATAACTGATATCAATGTATATAAATTTTAATTATAAATATAAAAATATTTAATATATCATGGTTTTTTATTTATAATTTTTGGTCATTATATAAATATATTTATTTATGACACAATTATGATGCAATGATTACCTAATTAATGAAAGATTCAAATAAAAGAATTTATAAATATTAAAATATATTTAATTGAAAGTTTTTATTCCATAATGAAATTTTATAGATGAAATTTAAATATTATGAATGATTTAATGACTTTTTCGGAAGAAATAAAGTTGTTATGACATTAAAAAAATTACTAAATATTGTCAAAATTTACAAAAATGACATTTTATAATAAATAATGTTATATTAAATGATATAAAAATCCTAAAAATATAAATTCGTCCAAATAACTTTTATAGTGATTAAAATATCATAAATGATCCACTATCGGTTATCTTTTCCTTCTATAGTAAGGATATTAACCATGTTATAAAAAATACAATAGGACATGGTAAGAGATAACTTATTTTACAAAGGGTTTAATATAAATGATAAGGTCACTTTTATGAAATAAACTTGCCTAAAACCAACTGGTTGAGAGGAGTTAGACCCATAATCATATTATCCTATAAATAAATCAATTTTTAGATCTTATAAACCAAAAATATTTTTATAATAAATTACTATTTCATGATTTTTTCTAATGTGCCCCACACCTCTCTTATAAAAGGGAACCTCCCTTTCTCTTTAAATCAGACATCTAAAGACCTTTGGTTCAAAACAATCCTAACCATATATCTTACCAAACTCCATATATTCATCCTAGAGGCCTAAATTTGGGAATAGATCCATCATTAGGATCCCTTTTGTTCAAATCAAAAGGAAACACCTGAAGAAGTGGTGATCGTTGTATCCCTTCTTTCAAAGTTATTTTCTTCTTCGGCACATTATTTCTATATTTTTTCCATAACACATTAATAAATCCAATATCATCCATAAACTGATATGTTAATATAATAATGGGACAAAAATATTCATCATTTTATCTATCATACAAATAATAATATCACCATGCACACCTGCATACGACCTACGGACTCCATGTCATGGTGTAATTTGTTATTCCACATTACTTTATTTGGATGGGTATAATTATCCATATAATATACATAAATAAATAATATGACATGATTATAATTCTTTATATTTAATATAACATTGATTTATATATCATTTAATTATTAAAGGAATGATATAGTTGCTTGTGCGTATGTACGGTCTACCGTCTCCAAGACGCGATGAGATTTATTCTCCACTTTAACCATCCAAGAATGATTATAAAAATATATATATTATTCATAATTTTGAAATATATTAAATTATAATTCTACTTTAATTATATATATATATATATATTACATATATTTCATTCACTTATTTCCATTCAATATGATAAGAAAACAGAAACAACTTTCATGCGTACGTACGACCTACCGTCTCCATGAATGGTGTATTCCTTTTTATATATATATCTTTTATATATATTTATATTATGAATATATATGATATATAAATAATATTATACATTATTTAAGTAAGTACGTCATAATCTAAGTAATATTATCAAGAATAAAAAGTCAAAACACGTACGATAAACAAAGCGATATTACCTGAAATGTTGAATTAACTTAAAATTGTTAATAAATTGGTAATATAATGTCATAAAAGAATCATATATGATATAATAAATATTATTATGATTCTTATATAAGATAATAATATTTTTAAAAAAATTATATAGTATTTTTGGACACGTACGGAGAGTATCAGATCTGTGGTAATTGTTAATTCCTCAATCTCATTTTTATCTGAGATTGTTTATGTGTAAGTATTTACTAGCACATTTTTATCATCGTTGTCCATGTTTTATAAAAATATTTTTAAAAGGAATATTTTATGTTCTTGTGGAAGGAAATATTTAACTATATCATCATTTGAAATGTTTTAAACCTTTATTTTTCTAAATATATTTAATTAATGTCTATGTTTTAAAAATAATTTTTAAGGATTTATTTATATGGACATGATTGTTTTAAAATGTTAATTACATTCAAATGTTTCAAAGTGGTATGTCACACTTTGATTCAAAAATATCTTTTATATGAATTCCTTTATAAATTATGAGACTTTTAAATGATTTCATGACAATGTGATATTTCTCTCTAAGATTTCTATGGATTATTTTCAACTATATCAACATCGTTTATTGGATATTATTCTTGATTAAGGTTGATTTGTTATAAAAAAAATCTTCCATTTTGTATTGAATGATTTATGATATTGTTGACCGTGGATGTTCTATTTTTATACCATTCAAGGTTTATGGTTAATGTATTGGAAATTTGTATTCTAGTTTTAATAAGAATATTATTGTTATGTTTCACCCTTTTCATATGAGTAATGACTTGGACTTGGTAAGTAATAGGTGAGACCCACTATAGGCCCACAATGAATCAATAGGTCTCATTAGACAAACTAGTGTCTTGGAACAAGGCCTTGATATAATATTTTTGAATGGTCTTGGCATAAGGCCTTGAAGTTATAGTTATTATGTCTGGCATTATGAATTCCCTCATTATAAAATTAGTTATTACATGTGATTATTAGACCATTAGAATATCCATTTGCATGTTTATATGGTATTGTTTGATTTATTTTTTCCATATTATTTCAATTTTATGTTTAAAAGGCTGATGTTTTTATTATACATCTTTCCTTAAATGTTTATTGCTTTTACTAAATTATTTAACCTTACTGAGCATATAATCTCACACATTTTTATGTTTTATTTCCCATGAAGCCAATACGTGTATAATGATTGATATGAAGGATTAATATATGGGAATAATTGTGTTCTGAATGGATATCTATGTTGTATTTTATGTTAGAAATTGTAATGTAAATTTCAGGTATGTAATCTATTTTCCAAAACTGCTAAATTAATTTTTCCTTAAAGAAGTGATTCCTTATAATCATTCCAATGTTTTAAAATAATTCATCAGCTCCGGGATTCTAGGGTCGGAGCATTATAATCCCTACTTTACCAAAATTCTAGGGGTTTCTTATATACTTATCATCAAAGTATATATTAGGGTTATGATCCCCAATCTATGTTTTCTAAATCTCTTTCCAAGGAATTTGATAAACATCTTTTGATACCAAGAAGTAAATAACTATCTAGATATTACCTTTGGATGTGGTTTTGGAACAAATATACCTTGGGGTGAGAACTCTGACATGGTGTTCCCGGCTTGACTCAGAGTAACCTAGTACACGACAACGAGCCTTACTACACACCTGGTTTGACACTCCTAAGGGATATGCTTAGGATAATTCATATTTTCTTTACAAACCATTATGAAGTAATTATAAGTGAATATGTCCTCAAAGGAACCATATTTATGACTACAAATTAGATATGCATAAAAATATTCAATTTATGTTGATTATTTTACTAGTTTGGATTTAGGAATTATGATTCATAACCTAATATAGTGTATACCATTGTTTAAAAATGGTGCCTAGTGGATGGAATGTAAATCATACTAATGCACTCAATCATTGTATCTTTTTCCATCATATACAATATAATGATAGTAGAGCTTGTGACACAACTAGTGTTGAACAACTTATAACCATACTAGGACAGTTGAATCAGGTTATGAATAAAAACCTAATCCATATAGATCGTCTTGATACACAATACGGAGGATCGTTGTTAGGCTGCTTCATGTGACAACAACCTCTAACATTAAATGGGTCTACAAATCCATTTGTGTCTAAGCAATGGATATGTTCCCTAGAGAAAATATTTCTTGATTTGGGAAGTAATCAAAGGGAAAAGGATTTCATGGTAGTTTATCGTCTCTCAATAGATGAATATCAATGGTGGTCATTAATTTAAAACAAAAATGAGGATAAAAAAGTTGAAAATTTGGAATGGAGGAAGTTTAAAGAAAATTTATTAGAGAAATACTTTCCTCGTGAACATCGAGCAAATATGAAAATGCAATTTCTGAGCAAGAGGTAAAATGAGGATGAGAATGTTACGAAGAATAAGGATAACTTCAAAAGGTTAGAAAGGTATGCTACAAACTATGTACATAACCCAAGAAGTAATATTGTCTGATTATTTTACGGTTTAAAACCTTTCTTCCGAGGGACATTGGACTCACAATATTTCTCATCATATGAAGACTTAGTATCATGTGTTATCAAGACAGAAAAGGAATCCACTAAGTCTTATGACATTAAAGTAAATCAAGACAAGTATAGAATGATGGAGAAATAGATAGATAAAGGGAAAATAGGAAAGAATTATTTTCCCTTATGTGATAGTTTTTTGAAGAAACACCCTGGTACATGAATAAAATGAAGTGGAGTTTGTTAAAAATTTAGAGAAAAATGTCACCAGGCTCGTGATTGTAAGGTAAAGAAAGAAGATATGCAATGTTATAATTTTAATAATGTGGGAAATTATGAAAAATATCTTCCAATGAATCAAGGAAATATATCTCAGAAGAATAAAATGGATCAAGGTCAAGCTTATATTTTTACTACGGTAGAAGTGGAATAATTAATGTATTTGTGATTTTTGGATTCAAGAAATATATTCTGGTTATAAGAAGAATGTGATATATATAAGGATTTTACTAAAGTAATTTTTGTGTTAATTATGGTTTTAATATGATTAAGGTAATAATATATTCATTATGTGACAATAATATCAATATTACATTATTTGCGGAATCTGATGTTACAATTGATTTTGGAAATTTAGAGTCCTTTTACAGAGAGTTTGGACTGAATTTTTTTCGATATCTCTAAAAGATGGAAATAATTATGTTGAACTTTGGATGGTATTGTTTAATGTTAAAAAGTTTCCTAAGATTATTTTTAGAATATTATAATACTATAGTTTTAGAAATAATTCAACCTATAGGTTGGGCGATAACCTATCATGTTGGAAAAGGCTATGAGAATCAAACCCACAACCGAAGTTAAACAAGGATTTAATGCCTACCATTGGCCTACAAGAAGTCCTCGGTTAGTATAACATAGTTTTCTATTTAAATTTTATAAGTTTATATTTGGAACCTTATATGATTAAGATAAATAGAATATTTTTTTGAGTTTTATTATCTTTTAAAGAGAAAGATGAGTCTGTGGTAGGAATTAGTTATGAGATGAAATTTTACATGTAAATAAAGTATTATTCCTAGTGTTCTTAGTCTATGAAGTAATTATTCAACTCTAGTTAAAATATCATAAATGTTTTCCTATTATTTTCTTTTTGCAGTGAATCAAATGGTCCCTTAGATCATTATAGATTTATGGCTTTCATATTGCTAAAATTTCCCCTAATAAAATTCTCAATCATTCTCCATTAGAAATTGATGGTTAGTTTTCTCTTCCATATCCATGTTTTCCTACATGGAGCCCTAGTTTGTGTTATTTCCACTAACCTTCATACCCACCTTTCATGATTTTAAAATAGAGGTATCATTAATCCATTTTTCGATGTGGGATTTTAAATAAGATTTTTTAAAATATCAAACCCCTATTTTTCAATCTCGAGTTTAAATTTTTAGGACACAATTTATTGAAGTAAGGGATAATATAACACCCTATGAATCCACAGTACTCTTCCATTTGAAATAATTCAATAGCGTATGATGTACACAACACCGAGTTCAAGCACACCACGACCTATCAAACAAGACATTTAAAAAGCGGTTATAAATAATATTAACCACATTTTTAATTTTATATATCCCACATAATTTTAAAAATCATATTTTGTGTTTATTATGAATAATATAAAGAAAAAATTCAATTTTTCAGATAAAAGAAATCTTTTTCAAAATATGCATTTTCATGCCTTTTAATGGAGAACCCTTTTTTAATCCATAATTTGAAACTTTTATATAATCAATTAGGAAAAATTAAATTCTTATTTCGAATAAAGACATGAAAATATATTTTGAATAAATTTTTCTTATTTCTGATAACTTTCATATTTTGATGAATAATGAAAAACATTAAATTTTAATTGAAAACAAACTTTTTAACTGAAATTATTTATAGTGTTAAATTATACATTTAAGTGGTTTTAAAGTATAATTATCTTATAAATTTTATAATTTAATATAATTTATTTCATTGGAAGTAATTTTATAATTAAATTGAATATAAACACATGTCAATTTCTTGAGAGTTTTTATTTCTTAAAAACTCGCTTTCTAGTTTTGACAACGGGAATTAATTTAAAATTAATTTCTTCCAACTATATGTTTCAAATTAAGAATAATGTATTACATATTTGGAATCATAAGGTCCATATTGTGTTAATAGGTACCTTTTTTTACATTATTAATAGTAACATGAATAATTTTTTTTATTTACCATGGTTAAAGGGTAAATAAGTTAAATAAGGGTAAAAAACTAATTTTATAATAATATTAAACTACACTAAAACATATCCGAATTCTATTTTATGAGATATGTACGACCATGGTAATCGTTAGGATGATTTTAAGACCCCATTGAACCACTTGGGAGTGATAATGACATGTTATAAAACATAATTTAAAATAGAGATAATTATAACATAAGAAAATATATTTTACTAAATAAATTTTAAAATAGGGTTATATAACTGATATATATGTATATGAATAGAAATTATAAATCTAAAAATATTTCATAAATCATGGTATTTTATTTATAATTTTTAGACATTAGATAAATATATTTATTTATGACACAATTATGATGCAGTGATTCCCTCATTAATGAAATATTCAAATAAATGAATTCATAAATATTAAAATAAATGTAATTTGAACATTTTGATGACATCAAAGAATTTTATAGATGAAATTGACATATGAGGGATTACTTAATATCTTGTTTTAGGAGGAACCAAGTTTTTGTTACTTTAACAAAAATCCATTACTAAATAGTGTCAAAATGGACAAAAATTAGATTTCAAAAGAAATAATATTTTATAAAATTATATAAAAATACTAAAAATATAATGATTGAAAAAATAAAATGTATAGTGATATAGATTTCATAAATTATCCACTTTAGGTTCTCCTGTAATTTTATAGTAAAGATATTAACCATGAGGTATAAAAATACAAGAGGAAATTGTAAGAGTTAACATATTTTACAAAGGGTTCAATCTAAAAGATAAGATTATGTTTATGAACTAAACATGTCTAAAACCTATTGGTTGATAGGATTTCAACCCATAATAATAATATAATATAAATATATCAATTTAGAGATACTAATAATTGAAACTCTGTTTATAATAAATTAATAACACATGCTTTTTCCTAAAGTGCCCCTCACCTCTCTTATAAATGGGAACCTCCATTTCTCTTTAACTCACACATCTAAAGCCTTTTGGTTAAGCAAAAACATGTTAATTTCTCCTAACAACCTCCATAAATTCATCTGAGAGGACTAAATTTTGGTATACTTCCATCCTAAGGATCCATTTAGTTCAAATCAAAAGGAAACACCCAAAGAAGAGGTAATCATTTTATTTCTTCTTTCAAAGTTCTTTTCTTCTTCTACTTATTATTTTTATATTCTTTCCATACCAATATAATAAATCTAGTATTATAAAAATATTTATATGTTAATAAAATCATGGGAAAACTATATTCATCATTTTTTCCATCCTACGAATAATAATATCACCATGCTTGTGTGCATACGGTTTACTGTCTCCATGCCTTGGTGTAATTTGTTATTCCACATTACTTTGTTTGGATGGGTATAATGATGAGTATAATAGATATAAATAATGAATATGAAATTATTATTATTATTTATAATTAATATACTATCCAGTTCCTTATCATTTAATCATTAAAGGAATGATATTGTCGCTCGTGCATATGTATGACCTACCATCTCCACGATGCAGTGAGATACATTCTCCACTTTAACTATCCAAGAATGACTATAAAAATATATATTATTCATAATTATGAAATATATGGAATTATAAGTCTACTTTAAATAAATTTATATATATATGTATTTATGTATGTATGTATGTATGTATGTATGTATGTATGTACATATATGTTATTCACTTATTTCCATTCAATACGATAAGAAAACGGAAACAGTGTTAATGCGTAAGAACGACCTACTGTATCCATGAACGGTGAATCCATTTTATATATCTATCTATTATATATATTTATATTATAAATATATATGATATATAAATAATATTATGAATTATTTAAGTAATTAAATCATGATCTAGGTAATATGATCAAGAATAAAAAGTCAAAATACGCATGATAAACAAAGCAGTATTACCTGAAATGTTTCATTAACTTGGAATTGTTAATAAATGGGTAATATAAAGTCATAAAAGAATCATATATTATATAATAAATATTATTATGATTATGATATAAGTTTATAATATGTTTAAAAACATTATACATGAGTTTTAGACATGTACGAAGAGTATCAGATCTAAGGTATTGGTTAATTCCTCAATCTTATTATTATCTCAGATTATTTATGTGTAAGTATTTACTAGGACATATTTAACATCCATGTTCATGTTTAATTAAAATGTTTTCAAAATGAATACTTTATGGTCTTATAGAAGTAAATATTTAACTAGATCATAATTTTAAATGTTTTAAGAATTTATTTTTCTAAATATATTTAATTAATGTCCTTGTTTTAAAAATGATTTCAAGGATTTATTTATATGGACATGATTGTTTTAAAATGTAAATTCCTTTCAAAAGTTTCAAAGTCTTATGTGAAAATATTATTCAAAAATATCTTTTAGATGACATCCTTTATAAATTGTGATGCTTTTAAATGATTTCATGAAAAAGAGATATTTCTCTCAAAGAGTTTTACGGATTAATTTCAATTATGTCAACATCCTTTATTAGATATTATTATTTATTGAGGTTGATTTATTATAAATAAAATATTATATATTTTATTGAATATGTTTTGATATTTTTTATTGTGGTTGTTCTATTTTTATACCATTTATGGTTTATGGTTAATGTATTTGCATTTTTTATTCGAGTTTTAATATGAATTTTTATGTTATGTTTCACCATTTTTATATGAGGAATTCATTGGACTTAGTAAGTGATGGGTAGGGCCCTATATAGCCCCTCGGTTCATCGGTAGGTCTCATGAGACAAACTAGTGTCTTGGCACAAGGCCTTGATAGAATATTTGTGAAGGGTCTTGGCACAAGGCCTTGACATGGTAGTTATTATGTCCATCATTGTGCCTTCCCTAATTATGAAATTTGTTATTACATGTCATTATTAATCAATTATAATATCCATGTTCATGTTTATATGGTAATTTTTTATTTATTTTTGCCATATTATGTTCAAGTATATGTTTAAAAGCCTTCTGTTTTTATTATACATCTTGTATCAAATGTTTATAGCTTCTGCTCAATTATTTACCTTTATTGAGCATCGAAGCTTAACCTTTTTTATATTTTATTTTCCCAGGATTCCAAGAAGTGTGTTATGATTGATATGAAGGATTAAACTAGGGGAATAATTTAATTATAAAAGTATTCTCCTTGTTGTATTTTATGTTAGAAAATGTAATGTAATTTTCAGGTATGTAATCTATTTACCAAAATTGCTAAATTGATTAGCCCTTCAGGACTTGATTCCTTATAATCATGCCAATGTTTTAAAATAATATATCATCACTAGGCTTCTGGGGTTGGGGAGTTACATGTGCTTATCTCAATTATATATTTAAATTATCTTCAATAAGAAACCATATACCTTTTATTAACCTTTATTGACCTTTTTAAACATCTTCTAGGACACTAATTTTTGTTTCATAAACATAATAAATGTAATATGAGTAAATTAATCAATAGTAGTTACAAATCAGTTATATATAATTTTTTATTTCTTACTTATATCCTCATAAACATATGAATGAATAATATCTATTGGGTTTAATTTTTTAATTTCTCCCTTTTTGTTTGATGAAATGAATATTTATCCCTTTTTTGATGAAAAAAAATTTCAATCTATTTACTTCTTCAACATATGAATATCATGATAGTTTTCACCGAGTGTTAGATTTTATATATTATTTTATCTATGGTGGTCAAATTTTTTCTGTCGTCTCTCATTCTCCTATATCATGATCAAGTAACATAAATTTTCAAAAATATAAAACAAGTTTCCTCTAATTTTTGTTCCTCTACAGAAAATAAGAAAATATTAAAAAATATTCACTATACATACATACTTTTTAAAAAATCACTAAATTTCCATTGTTATATATTTTAGAATCACTTATAAAATTAGGCTTCAACTCAATATCTTAAGGTGTGTTATTCAATTTTAACATGTTATCTCCAATACATGTTGAGGAAAGAGCTTTAATTTTTAGAGACCCATAATTTCATAACAACAATAAAATTTCCTTAGATTATTAAAAATAATTTAAAATCTTAATATCACCTATTATATGTGATGATAAGTGGAAGAACATAATCCACTAATGCACATTTTATGACGACTTCAACGAAAATTATAGTTTAAGGTATTTTTTATTTCCTTTATCCTTTTTAATTTAACCCTTTTGAGAATTAATATTTATAATAAACTCTAATGTAAATATATTAGGGAAATTTTCAACATCATGAACTAGTTGGTTACAACATTCATAATGTTCTTGAAAAATCTAAAATCAATTCTTCATGTTCACATAGAAAAATTATATTTTCCTCTAATCTTGATTCCTTTAAGTGGGTTGAGGCCCCCACAAATCTTTTATTCCATATCTTCTTGGTTCATATAAATATACATCATTTAACTAAAATCTTCTTTTCATATGTTTAAAACATCCACAACACCTTGATAGCCATTAAATGTGAATCTTATTCCATAACCAGTTTGTAGTGTGGAATATGTGATCTACGCTCAATCAAAATTTTAACTTCTAATCATACGTTTGTTTTACAAAATAAATTTATTATATGGTAGAAAAACATTTCTTTTCTCATTGGACTTATTATATAATTTTTTTAAGCCTCTATTTATAGAATATGTTTTATTAAAGTTAGATTTTATATTATTTTTATATTTTTTGAACTACTCTTATTTTACCATAATCTTCACTTCCGTTGGATTTAAATTCAACTCAAAATCTTCTTCCATATATCCAAGAACTTTTGTTCTTATTGAGTTTATTCTCTATTGATCATCACAACCATAAGAGTTGACATTTTTCTCTGGGCATCATTTAACTTATTAAATGGACTTTATAACACCCCAATTTTTTGTTAATTTTTTTCAGAAAATTAAATTTCATTGATGTCTTGTGTTATAGGCTATAGTAAATTAAGATTTCTCTACACAAAATGTCAGCATAGCTTGGTTTACATGCAACAAAAAGCTTCTACAAAACATCATTTTATATTTGAAAAATATAATAACCTGGTTATTAAATTAGAGGATATTAATAGTTTTAACAAACATATTAAAATGTGATTTCTTTGGTTACCAATAAATTGTAAATAAAAATATATTCCAATTAAATATAAAAAATATATTTTTATTTTCCTTTTTATGCTTCCAAAGTCATTTTCAATTAAATAATTAAATTAATTACCACTAATGAATGATATTAATTAAATATATATGTTATATATTCAATTAAATATTTTATATATTCATTGAATAAATTTTATTGGCATAAGATAAGAACCAACCCAATTTTCTGTGTAAAAAACTATATTTTTTCAAAAGGGAATTTATCACTTTTTAATGGAAACCCACTTCTAAATCAAATGTTTTACCATTTTATGTATTTTATTTGATAAAATAAACATTTTCTTTGAAATAGGTACATAAAAATTTAATTTTTTTTATTTTTTGTATTTTTTTGACAATTTTCATGTTTTGATAAATAGTGTAAAATAGTAAATTTTAATTGAAAAAACATTTTCATTGAAATTATTTATAGTGTAAAATTATATTTTTTTTGTTTTAAATTATAATTAGATTATATTTTCATAATTTAATATAATTTTTTCATTGTAATTAATTTTACTTTGGATTGAGATGTAAATTTTTTTTAATCTTTTGCATGCTTTAACTTTTAAAACTAGTTTTCTCAATCTGACAACGGGATTATTTTTAAATTAATTTATACATATTCTATGTTTTTAATTTTGAAATGGGGGATCAATAATTTTAATTAGTGGGTAAAAATTATTTAAATAGGCTTCTTTCATTTTTAGGAAATATGAATAATAACTTCATTAATTTTTCTTGATACAGTAAAAGTTAAATCAGGTAATTAAGGCTAAACAAAATATTATAAAATTACCTGTACACTTGTCTTAGTATCATTGTATAATTGTGTTTAGAAATAAATAATCCTTGTGTTGGAATGGTGTCATTTTCAAGCCACTTGAATGAGATTTAGACATTTAATATTTTCCATTTAATGAAAAGTTAAATATGTCTTACTCAAATTTTAATAACTCTATAATTTTTAATATAAGTTTCTACAGAAGATAAGTTAGACTATAAATAATAATTTTAAATCTAAATTTTTTTTCATTATCAAAGTATTTTATTTGTAATTTTAGGATATAAATAATTACCATAAAGGCTTATGAAATGATGATACATAAATTATTTAATATATAAAAAACCAATAAAATAATTGTAATTAAAATGATAAAAACCATTAAAAGACAAAAAATCTTGACCAAATATTAATATTAGTGTATATATATAGTATAATTATCCAAGGGTATAATTATTTACCATTTTTATCCACATGTAAAATATTATGACACTTATAATATATCAATTAAAGTGATGTTAAAATTTTCAAAGTCATCTTTTAATAAATATAACATTTTAAATATAATATTTTCAAAAAGATATATTTGAATAAAAATATTTCACTAAAATATATAAGATTTATATTCATTGTTGTATTATATTTTTAATTTTTACCTAACAAATATGTATATTAAATAATTACACAATATTGATGTAATAATTATTTTATTAATTGAAATATCAAAATAATATTATTAAATGTATTAAAATAAATATAATTTTATATTATTAAAAAATAAGTTGAATTTTATAGATTATATTGACCTCTTAGGGATATTATAAAACATTTTTTTGAGGTTAACATCTTATTTTTCATTTTTTAAAATCTATGAATTTAATAGTGTAAAATTTGAAACTATTGATTGTTTATCAGAAAAATGTTTTTTCAAATTATTCAAAAATAATAATACCTTTATAAAAATAGAAAATAATTATTTTATGGTCTAAAATGTTATAAATTGTTCATTTATAGTCTAATTGAAATAAAATTAGTAATTATTGAACTCTTTTAATAATGAATAATTTGTTACCTTAGTTAAAATTTAAATAGAATAACTAAGGGGTAAGTAAAATGATATGGTTAAAATTGACAGATAAACATGTCTAAAATTTGTTATTTTATGATATTACACCCTTATATACTCTAATATTATAAAATATAATATTATGGAGGATATTTTATGGGGTTGGATTTTTTTATAAATTAATATATTGACAATTCCAAAAGTGCCCCTTACATCAATTATAACAGGGAACCTCCCCGCTAACTTCTACAATTAACTATGAGCCTTAAAGCTTGGATATACACTATTTATTTCCATTATAAACTTACCTAGTTTGATTCTATAGGTTCTGGTCTTCTCAAAAGACCAACTCTAGTGCCTTAAATAGGATATCTAGAGGGAGCTCCTTGAAGAAGAGGTAATCTCCTCTACCGATTGTTTCAAAGTTATTTTTTTATACTTCCTCTTCATAATTTGTTTCTATTATAAGGTAATAAATCCAGTATAACTTATATTATTAGATTTTATTATTTTTATTTAATGACCATATTCCACCTTCTATCCATCCTACGAAAAATGAAATCACATTTGTGTGTACGTATGGTTTATCATCTTCATGTTGTGGTGTAATCTATTTTTCACCGCCAAATTAAATGGATGAGAATAATGATGGAAATAAAAACTATATATGATTATTGTAAAATTATATTTATTTATTAAAAATAATATACACCATCCACTTCCATACCATTCTATAATTAAGAGAATGATATTGTCGCCCGTGCGTAGGTACGGTCTACCATCTCCATGATGCGATGTGTTTCATTCTTCATGTTCAAAATTAAATAATGATTACATAAATGTATAGAATAAATAATAGGATATATATATATATATTACTTAAATATTACTCTGGAAATTACATAACTATATTTTATGTTCAAGAATTGGTACTTATACAACAAAACATGCGTAAGAAAATGAAGCAGTTAACCCCTGAAAGATGTGTAATAATGAGATATTATTAAACGTGTTTTAATATGATCTTATGTGATATCATAAATATAAAAATAGTTTTGGAATAATTTAATAAAATTATTTAATCCATTATACCTGAATTTTAGATACATATGAAATAAATCATACCTAAGGTAAGGGATAACTTCCCAATCTCATTATTAATCGGGATTGTTTATGCATAAGAATTTACTGGGACATATATATCATCCATGTACATGTTTCTTGAAAATTTAATTCAATTTATTCTTAATATTATTAAATATTTTTTATTCCATTTTTACTCATGTATGATTTTTTTGTTAAATTTCCTAAATAGAATCTTTTTTTCCTAACTTGGAACTTTTTGAATTTCCAGTAAAAGTTTGGGAAGAATGTTTTTTATATATTATGGAATGAATAGATTTTTACACTTTCATGAATACTTAATACCATAAATCTCCCTTTAAAATATTATAAGGTCAATTTTAAATAATATGTTTTATTTTAAAAATGTGCAGTATTTTTAGAAAATAAAATAAATTCCAAGAATAAAGTATATTTTCCTCAAGAAATATTTTTAAAAGATATTTTCAAATTTTTTCCCAAATAAGATGAAATCCATTTTTGTTACTCATGAATATCTAGGAAATAATCCAAATAATACATTAATTTTCTCTCTATGAATTGTATAAGTTTATTGATATGATATTAATGAAATCTATTTCCCTTCTATGGGTTATATGCTTATTAAACTTACTTCTTTTCATGGGTTCTAATTTGATGAAATGATTATAAAACCTTTATATTATCAATAGGTTATGATATGATTACATGTTTATGTTATCCATTTCATTTCATGGGCTATTATATGATTGTTTATGATCTTGTGGCACATGTTTGTATGATTTCACTTTGAGATAGATGAGACTTATATCTCCCTCCAATGCATTGGGTAAATATTTATATCTAAAGAGATAGAAATAACGGAAAATTTCAACTAAGATGGTCATGGGAGTGAACCATGACTACAAATATGGTTTGGGAAGTGAACCCATACTACGAAGATGGACTTGGAAGAAATGCATTGACTACCATGGAAAAAATTATTATATGATTATGTGTCTATCAAATTTTTGTGTTTTATTCCTATGTTATGCTTTCATTGATCATGTTCTTTATTTATTTAAGATTCATGTTTTATGAACTACCAATATTTATTCCATGATTCCTATTTATGATCATTGATATATAGGGTATGATCATCTAATTTTATGATCATGTTCTTGTACCCTTATGATCATGATTATGTTTACAAGTCTCCCTTATTTTCCCTTATTGAGAATCTGAGATCGCCCATTTTTATGTTTTCCTTTCACCCAGGTTATGAAGATATGTATTATGTTTGATGCTTCTAAGAAGTGTGACATTAAAGAATAACCTAGTGGGAGATAATTCAGTTCAATTATATACTAGTGTTTATTTTTCCACGTTTGCAAAGGGACTAGACTAAATCACTATTTGGGCATTTGTTTGTGTAATATTTTAATTAATTCTGCAAAAGTAATTTAATTTTAATGTATGAAAAGAGAGGTTCATGATAGTTTTTATCATAAAAATGTTTAGTTAATCTTTGAAAACCAGGATGTGGAGATCTTAGTGTGAGCCATAATGACATGTATAAGGATAAGTTTAAGGATAAGGAAAAGGATCGGGAAATTTCTTTGAATTTTGGTAAAGGTTAGAGTGAGTGGTGTCCTAGAAATACATATCTGTATGGATATAATAAGTTGATGTGGATCTTATATAGATGTACCTAGGTGTATCAACTTCGACAAGGTGTATCGGGCTTGACTCGACATAACTTGGTACATGAGAAAGATCCTTATTTCGCACAAAGTTTGACACTCTTAGGGGATATGCTTCTGAAATTAAAAAAATATTCACAAACCATCATGAAGGATTTAAATATAAGTTGTCTATGAATCACATAGGATGAACCTAAAGTGTCACAGATTAAGTAAGGTGCCATAATTTAGACATCCTATAAGTGACTTTTCATTATTATTTGGTTCCTCAATATGATAAATGATTCTTAATCTTTGATTTTGGGCTCTGGTCAATGGTTAGAACCAGAAGAAACCCCATTAATGGAAATTATGATGGAAACTGTAATGATTTTCCTCATGAGAAACTAAATGCTATGAGTGCTGGAATGATAAATCTTGTCTCTATGCTCACCCAACTTTCCTAAGCTATGATTCATGTTGTACTTCCAAAAGAGAAATGGAGGGAATAAAATTATATTGAGTCCCTAAGGAGGTAAAATCCATCTTCTTTCATTTAGTCATCTGATCCACTTGTTGATGAATAGTTGATCAGTACTTCTGAAAAGATATTCTCTATTATACAGTGTTTGGATCATGTGAATTTTATTCTATCTGTTTATCTGTTAGAAAATAAAGCACACCAGTGGTGGACTCTAAATAATAATACAAGGAAGCAAGATGAGATTGAATTCATGGATTTGGATTATTTCAATACCATATTTTTCAATATGTACTTTCCTCATATTCCTTTTAGAAATATGGAGAAATTGTTTATTGAGTTGAATAAAAGAGAAGATGAATCTGTTGGTACCTACGAGGAAAATTTCACATGTCATGTCAGGTTTTGATGTTATTAATATTTTCAAGACTTATTATATTCCCCCTTTACTTATTTTATATGAAATGTGCATAATTTGTGTGAAATATTAATGTTTTAATATTAAGTATAATATTTGAGCATTTTTAGAAGTAGTCAAATTGAGTCAGTTTAATGTTTTAATTATAACTATCACTATACTGATCCAAATTGTGTGGTTCTTGTTATGTAGGATTCTCCTTTCAATATAAAACATTTCATTAGAAGGCACCATGATCCAATTCTGCCATTTGAAGGGTCATATGGTCCTCACAAACAAGACCAAAGAATCTGTGAACAAACTGGACCAGCCTTGAAGATTTATTTACTGGGCTCAATACAGAAGTCCAAAAACATTAACTCTCCACCATAATTCGGGGGACACTACATGTAAGCTTGGATAAAAATGTCAAGGCCCAAATCCAAGTACAAGGGGCCCAAATAAATCTTTTAATTCCATCCCACCATTCTGACCGAGAATGAAAATCAGTATAGTATTCATGACATATCTCCTGATGTAATCATCCAAGCGAGCTGCGATTTTTCAGTGTGAAAGAGGAGATGTAGGTGGCAGACTTTGTTGAAGAAACCATTCGTATTTGAAGGCATCGTAATATTCAAAAACCCTTTCACATTATGGACTTCAAAAATACTGGATTGAAATTGACAGTTTAAGTTTGTTTATGAAACCGGCCACAACTTTTTATCCTTACGTCCAAATGACTCCAACTTTTGAGAGTAGTCGGCCAACATTATTTTCTACAACTTTGAAGAAGGAGATATTTGAATATTCGGCTGTCTGAATTTCCAAATTGGCGATGCAAGTGGAAAGACAGATTGGGAATGCAAACAGTCCACTCCTTGGGCTATAAATACTCTCTCCTTCTCTCCTTGAGAGGGGTTGGCATTTCAGAAGAGACGAGATCATATTGGCACGACCAAAGCATTGAAAAAGGCTTGGGAGGACCTTCCATACTCAAGTTTTCACTTGAGAGACCTTTCCTCCTCTCTTTGTTTTCACTTACTTTTGTGTTCTTCATTTTTGTAATCTTGTAATTCTCTTTCTTTGTAATTCTGTTTTAATGCAAGTTACTTCTTCAATATCTCTTATTCTCATCCACCTTCTTTATTTTAATATTAATGTTCTTAATATAGTTTAAATTCAGTTCAATACCCTTACCTTCTTTAGCTTCCTCATTCAATCGAAAGTTCATTTTTTAATTATCATCATTGTTCGTGTGTGTGTGTCGACGTACCACTCTTTTCTTATCCCTTTCTTTTTCTTATCTTATTAATTTATAATCATAATAATTTTAACCATATTATTAATCACCCAAATTTCTGATTAAATCTATTATTGGGGTGAGTTATAATTTAGGTATGTTAAGTGATTGAGAGCTTCTGCTCGATGAATATTCTTTGAATTAACATTGTGTATGTTGGACTTAACATGTCATGGATTAATGACTTGTTTTGTTTAACATGTGGTTTCCATGGATTATTGGAACCATAAATACACCACCATAAATAAGATCTGATTGAGATTATAACCTTAAGTTAAGTTAAGGCTTGGTTTAAAGCCTTAACACTTAAGAATTATAATCAACATCATCTTGTGACATGGGTGTTAATTTAAATGCAATATAAAGCAAAGCTCAAGGATATAAAAAGTTTAACTAACCTAATGATGAACTCACCCTAATCTTCATCAACTTGTTAAATTAAACATCATTCATTAAACATTTCAATTAAGCTCTGCAAACAAAACCCCCTAATCAAAATACAATCAACTAAAAACAATCGACTATTACGAAGTACCATCGCCGAGGATTCGACCCGAGTGCTGCTATACACATTAGCAGAGCACCGGAACTTTGACCGGTCGATAGGCGACAATCGGCCGTGCATTTCAAATGGCGCCGTTGCCGGGGATGGCGCTTTAAGTAGTCATTAGTTTCTGGTTATTGTCAAGAAAACACAAAAAAAAACAAATTTAAAAAAAATTGAAAAAAAACACAAAGAAAAACCCGTCTTCACATACAAATCATAAACTGAAAAAATACAAAGAAAAACCCGTCTTCCTCTTTCTTCCAAAATCTCTCTGAATGCCCCGTAGCCTTCCAAACAATCCCTCGGATTTGTTTGACCCTGAAATTGAGCGAACACTTCGCCAACTTAGGAGGAACATAAGAGATAGTCAAATAATTCAAGAACCAGTCCTCATCCAACCAGTTGAAATTGAAATGGCCAATCCTTGGGAACAAACCCTAAAAGAACTCGCTGCCCCTGATATGAATTACCAACCTCTTGGTATTCAATATCCAAACATAGAGGCTGACTTCGAACTCAATTCGGGTTTGATTCATCTTCTTCCTCATTTGCATGGTCTAGCTGGTGAGGATCCTCATCTTCACCTCAAAGAGTTCCAAGTGGTCTGCTCAACCATGAAACCTCAAGGGGTTTCTGAAGAACAAATCAAGCTTAGAGCTTTCCCCTTTTCCCAAGCAGATTCTGCCAAGTCTTGGCTCTACTACCTCCCACCTAGTTCCATAAACTCATGGGTTGACATGAAGAGACTTTTCCTTGAGAAGTTCTTTCCCGCTTCCCGAACAGCTTCTATCCGAAAGGAAATAAGCGGCATCCGTCAATTCCCTAATGAATCAATCCATGAGTATTGGGAGAGGTTCAAAAAGCCCGTGGCAACTTGTCCACACCATCAAATCCCTGACCAACTCCTGATCCAATACTTCTATGAGGGGTTATTGGCTATGGAGCGAACTCTCATTGATGCCGCAAGTGGCGGTGCTCTTGTTGACAAAACTCTTGCAGCTGCAAGAGATCTCATAAGTAACATGGCTGCAAACACGCAGCAATTCCATACTCGAGCACATGCTCAAGTGGAACAAGCCCAAGATAATCAATCCATAGTGCCCAACAAGATGACTGAGTGGATGAGTGAACTTACAGGTCTTGTGCGTCAACTAGCGGTGGCTACCAAAGCCCCAACCTCATCTTCTCCACAGTCACTATTCTCTGGACCTATCAAGAATTGTGGAATCTGCAACTCTCCATCTCATCCGACTGACACATGTCCACAACTTCAAGATGATCCATCTGATTCATCTAGTCCAATGTAGCTCAATGCGGCATATGCTCAGTGAAACTTCAACCCTCAACAATCCGGTCAGTTTGTTAGAAACTTCAACCAACCCCACTCTGAGCCCTTCTCTTCTACCTTTAACCCACCTCTGAGGTATGGTAATCCCATTTCTCATCCTCCTCAGTTCCCTCATCAAAATCCAAACCAGTTCCAATATGGTCAAAGTGGTGGTAACATCCATCAACCTTATCCTTTTGTTCCTCAACCCCAAAGGAACAATCCTCCATCTTGGAATTCTGCCACTCAATGCCTGGAGGTGGCCACTTTGGACCACAAAGGACTTCTCGAAAGGTCCTAGATTCTGGATTCTTTTGGCCTTCACTCTTCAAGGACTCACATGAGTTCTGTCAATCATGTCCCACTTGCCAAAAGTTTGGCACAATTTCCAAAAGAAACGAAATGCCTCAAAAGCCATTAATCTTCTGTGAGCTTTTCGATGTTTGGGGCATCGATTTCATGGGACCTTTTCCCCCTTCCAATGGATTATCCTACATTCTCCTTGCCGTTGACTATGTTTCTAGGTGGGTCGAGGCCAAACCCACTAGGAAAGATGATGCTCAAACTGTGAGTGAGTTCCTCAAAACCCATATCTTCCATCGATTCGGAACACCATGTGCTTTGATAAGTGACTTAGGAACTCATTTCTGTAATAGAACCATGGAGTCACTTTTGAAAAAGAATGGGGTTGTACATAAAACATCCACTGCATATCACCCTCAAACAAATGGAATGGCTGAACTTTCTAACAGAGAAGTGAAAAGAGTGCTTGAAAGAATTGTTAAGCCCACAAGAAAAGACTGGCCCGATAGACTTGGTGAAGCACTTTGGGCCTATCGAACAGCCTATAAGACACCCATTGGGATGTCTCCATTTAGGCTAGTTTTTGGTAAATCCTGTCATTTACCAGTTGAAATCCAACATAAGTCATTTTGGGCTGTCAAAACTTGTAATTTTGATTGTGAAAAATCTAGTGAAAAAAGATTGTTGCAGTTGACTGAATTGGAGGAGCTTCGACTCGATTCGTATGAGAACTCCATTCTCTACAAAGAAAAGTCAAAGTCACTCCATGACAGGCACATTCTTCGAAAGGTATTTCATGAAGGTGAAAAGGTAATTCTCTTCAATTCTCGATTTCGACTTCACCCAGGTAAGCTCAATTCTCGTTGGGATGGACGTTTTATTATTACTAATGTTTACCCATTTGGTGCAGTGCAAGTCGAAGACCCTTCTTCAAAAAGAACATTCACGGTAAATGGACACCGGTTAAAGCATCACCATGAGAGGCCATTCACTTCAGGTTCCACATCGACTTCCATTGACCCACCACTAGATGGAAATGGCGACCCACCAAATCCAAACCAGGGGGCACCTCTTTCCCTTTAACTCTCTCTCTATCTCTTCCTTTCTCTACCTCTTTCTTCTTCTTCCTCTCTCTTTCATTTTGTTACAACTTTATTCATCAAACCCTTTCTTTTTATCTTTCTTGTGTGGGTGTGTATTTTAAAAAAAACCTTAAAAACTAAAAAAACCAAAAAACACAATTACTTAAAAAAATTACAAAAAAAGAGTCATGCTTACTCACCATCTAGTTTTGAAATTTTGTCCAACCATTTTGGGGAGTCAAAAGGCTTGTTTTAAACTCAAATATATTGAATTTTTATCTCAAACATGGGTAAACAATTTTGTGTCAATAACAAACATTTTGAATGAACAATTTTTGGTGGAAAATGATTCTCCCCTACCGTGAAGAATAACATTAGCCTTCATGCCAAGGTCATCTATGGCCATCTTTTTCATTGTGTGTCTTCACCACTGATTGTGAGTCTTGAGTTTGTGGACCTTCGAGCTGAATTTCCATCTTTTGTGTGCATTAATATGATAGAGGCATTTTCTAAGCCACATGAGAATCAGAATAGCCAAATAGCCTCCCGTTACCCTTACATTGTTCCTACTTTTGCAAGCCCCTTTGAGCCTATGAAAACCTTTCTTTTGATAGCCACATTACAAGCCTAATACCTTGTCCCACCCAACATCCTCATGGATTTTCATTGTACAATTTATTGAAATTTAAGTGTGGGGGGAATGGACTTCATTTTTGGGCGTATTTTCATTGATTTCCAATGTGTCATCATATGCTTGAGGGCAAGCATCCATTAAAGTGTGGGGGAGAGGTTGTAATTCTGTGAGCTTTGGGGTGTATATGTGTAATTTTCATTTGTAAAAAATTCATTGAAAAGTGTTCAAAAAAATGAAAAAAATTATATTAAAAAAAATGAAAAAAAAGGAATGGGTTGTGTCTTGGGTGGGTCAAAAATCATTCATCATCAACCTTTGATCATGTTATAACTACTAAAATTAGTTCCATGAGAAGATCAAACATGGGTTGGGAGATGACTGTGAGACTTGTTTCAAGCACAACTTTCGAAAAAAAAGAAAAAAGAAAAAAGAAAAAAAAAGAACACTTGAATCATCTTGTATTTTGTCATTATTGGAAGTCTTCCATGTTGTACATATTCCATCATCTCACCCTATTCCATTTTCTATCTCCCTCACTTTTCATTCATCACACATTCATGCCCTTGTAAATATGTGTTTCTATTTCCTTTCAAATCAAATTTCAAAAAAATGTGCATTGATTTTTCCATGTTGGTGTTTTTAACCCCTCTTTTCCTTTGGACATTATATACCTACCGTCCCATAGCCACTGAAAAACCCCTTAAAAGACCTCTTGATTCTTGTACACATTAGATTTGGGAATGGAAGCTGAGAGCTCTTACAAACTCTTGATTTTCACTTTTTGTTGGTGAATGAGTGAACCTCCTAAAATACATTTTTATCATCTTGAGAGGAGTAAGTTTTGAGTGCCTACATTTTCCAATTCAAACCTTGAACATGAAAAAAAATGAATTGTTTCTGATGCATTACTGTAAACCAAATTTGTGATGGAATTCAATATGGATGAGTGAAATAGTCTAAACCTCCCCTGATTGGAGAAAACAAAATTTTAATATTTGTTGGTGAGTGAAAATGATTTTGTCATGTTTTTATATTTGTTGCACATGAGGACACGTGCAAATATAAGTGTGGGGGAGTTGATGTTATTAATATTTTCATGACTTATTATATTCCCCCTTTACTTATTTTATATGAAATGTGCATAATTTGTGTGAAATATTAATGTTTTAATATTAAGTATAATATTTGAGCATTTTTAGAAGTAGTCAAATTGAGTCAGTTTAATGTTTTAATTATAACTATCACTATACTGATCCAAATTGTGTGGTTCTTGTTCTGTAGGATTCTCCTTTCAATATAAAACATTTCATTAGAAGGAACCATGATCCAATTCTGCCATTTGAAGGGTCATATGGTCCTCACAAACAAGACCAAAGAATCTGTGAACAAACTGGACCAGCCTTGAAGATTTATTTACTGGGCTCAATAAAGAAGTCCAAAAACCTTAACTCTACACCATAATTTGGGGGACACTACATGTAATCTTGGATAAAAATTTAAAGGCCCAAATCCAAGTACAAAGGGCCCAAATAAATCTTTGAAGTCCATCCCACCATTCTGGCCGAGAATGAAAATCAGTAGAGTATTCATGACATATCTCCTTATGTAATCATCCAAGCGAGCTGGATTTTTCAGTGTGAAAGAGGAGATGTAGGTGGCAGACTTTGTTGAAGAAACCATTCGGATTTGAAGGCATCTTAATATTCAAAAACCCTTTCACATTATGGACTTCAAAAATACTGGATTGAAATGGACAGTTTAAGTTTGTTTATGAAACCGGCCGTAACTTTTTATTCTTACGTCCAAATGACTCCAACTTTTTAGAGTCGTCGGCCAACATTATTTTCTACAACTTTGAAGAAGGAGATATTTGAAGATTCGGCTCTATGAATTTCCAAATTGGCGATGCAAGTGGAAGGACAGATTGGGAATTCAAACAGTCCACTCCTTGGGCTATAAATACTCTCTCCTTCTCTCCTTGAGAGGGGTTGGCATTTCAGAAGAGAGGAGATCATATTGGCACGACCAAATCTTTTCCAAAGGCTTGGGAAGACCTTCCATACTCATTTTTTCACTTGAGAGACCTTTCCTCCTCTCTTTGTTTTCACTTACTTTTGTGTTCTTCATTTTTGTAATCTTGTAATTCTCTTTCTTTGTAATTCTGTTTTAATGCAAGTTACTTCTTCAATATCTCTTATTCTCATCCACCTTCTGTATTTTAATATTAATGTTCTTAAAATAGTTTAAATTCAGTTCAATACCCTTACCTTCTTTAGCTTCCTCATTCAATCGAAAGTTCATTTTTTAATTATCATCATTGTTCGTGTGTGTGTGTCGACGTACCACTCTTTTCTTATCCCTTTCTTTTTCTTATCTTATTAATTTATAATCATAATAATTTTAACCATATTATTAATCACCCAAATGTCTGAGTAAATCTATCATTGGGGTGAGTTATAATTTAGGTATGTTAAGTGATTGAGAGCTTATGCTCGATGAATATTCTTTGAATTAACATTGTGTGTGTTGGACTTAACATGTCATGGATTAATGACTTGTTTTGTTTAACATGTGGTTTCCATGGATTATTGGAACCATAAATACACCACCATAAATAATATCTGATTGAGATTATAACCTTAAGTTAAGTTAAGGCTTGGTTTAAAGCCTTAACACTTAAGAATTATAATCAACATCATCTTGTGACATGGGTGTTAATTTAAATGCAATATAAAGCAAAGCTCAAGGATATAAAAAGCTTAACTAACCTAATGATGAACTCACCCCAATCTTAATCAACTTGTTAAATTAAACATCATTCATTAACCATTTCAATTAAGCTCTGCAAACAAACCCCCCTAATCAAAATACAATCAACTAAAAACAATCGACTATTACGAAGTACCATCGCCGAGGATTCGACCCGAGTGCTGCTATACACATTAGCAGAGCACCGGAACTTTGACCGGTCGATAGGCGACAATCGGCCGTGCGTTTCAGGTTTGCTTCATGAATTTTCATCCAAAATGAAAGTAAAGTATATAGGTTATTCAGTGTATTAAATATGATTCTCAAAAGGGACTTGTCCATAAGATTCTTTACTAGATATGAAGATACTGTGTGATGTGAAATAGAGGTTGAAATAGAGGCTAGAGTCACATACCAATCTCATGGTTTTGACAAAATATGAAGATAGATTTTAAATGGAAATATAAAAACCATGAAGATAAAAATAAAGTAGTTCATTTATTCTATAAGTGTGGGAATAACCATAGAGGAAATTATCTTAAGGAGTCTAATAAATTTTTTATGTGTGGAAAGAAAGTTCATCAGGATTTTTATTGCTTAGGTGATTAGAAAAAGTCAGCTAATGGTGAAAATGGGGAGAAAGTGGTACATAATGCACCTCTAACGCTTCAATGATACAAGTGTAAGGAGAATTGGAATTATTCTGACCAATACCCAAACAAAAGGGTTGGTGATGATTTTAGAATTCAAAAACCTCTTAAGCCGACAGACAAGGGTAAATATCATGTGATCACTATTTATGATGAGGGATACGATAAAGACATGGTGAAAGGTACACTTAACATCCCCTCTAGAACTACTCATATGTTATTTTATTATGAATCTACCCACTCATTCATATCAAAAGAATTTTATAAGGGCATTATGATTCCACCCAAATGACTAGACATGGAATTAGTAGTGAAAACACATAATGGTATGGTGATTTCATCTCAATTATATGATTCCTCTTTGGTTGAAGTTTATGGGTATGTGTTTCCTACAAATCTTTTCATTCTTCATCTGGTTGAATTTGATGACATCTTAGGAATGGATTGGATTTCTCTTTATAAACCCCACATTAATTTTCAAGTAAGGGAAGATACATTTGATGTTTATCATCTATCAATGTGATGATAATTATGAACTTCCTATGGAGATTACATCTAGTGTACAGATATTAATTCCCATTCATAATGAATTTTTATTTGAAATGGTTGGGGAGAAAATTGAATTCAATGATATGATTATTTTTAGTGATTTTGTGGATTTATATTCAGAATAATTTCATAGTATTTCACAAAAACATGAAGTCAGGTTCTCTATAGAGCTAATACCTAGTTCTACACCAATTTCAATGACTTCCTATAGAATATACCCAATTGAGTTTGAGGAATTGAACAGGAAACTCCAAGAAAACCATGATAACTGATTAATTTGACCAATTGTGTCTCCCTGGGGTGCAACTATTCTTTTTTGGAATAATTAAGATGGATTAATGCGACTCTGCATTGATTATTAGTAGTTGAACAAAATCACAATCAAGAACAAGTATCCTCTTCACTGTATTGATGATTTTTTTGATCAACTATGTGGAACTCAACACTTATCCAATATTTACTTTAATTTTAGATATCATCAATTTAGGGTCAAGAAAGAGGATATACCCAAGACATAATTACTTAAATGGTATGGTCACCATGAATATATATTAATGAATTATGGTATTAAAAATTCACCTATTATATTCATGGATTTGATTAACAGATTCTTTAGATATTACATCGATTAGTTTGTGGTAGTCTTGATATATGAGATTATTATCTATTCAATGTGAAATTTAGAGAATGAAGATAACATGAAAATTGGCTAAAGAAATTAAGTTAGAATAAACTATATGAAAACTTTACAAAGTGAAAATTTTGGCTGCTAAAGGTTTCATTTTTGGGTCACATAAAATCAACAGAGGGTATAGAAGTAGATCCATCAAAGACAAAGCCTATTGAATTCTGGCCTAGGACAACCATGGTGAATAATATTAATTTTTTATTGGTTTAGCAAGAGATTATCTATAGTTTTTTGGGAATTTCTCATGAATATCTAATACTTATACCAAGTTAACTTGGTAGGGTTCCATGTTCCTCTAGAAAAATGAATATGAGTAGAATTTGAATGAACTAAACATAAAGTTAGTTAGCACACCATTTATTACTTTACCTTGTAGTGGTGAAGGTTTTTGTAATATATAGTGATGCATCCAAGAACGTATTGGGATATTTTCTGATGCTAAAAACCCAAGTTATCTATTATGCCTTGTGATAGTTGAAGATTCATGAGAAAAATTAACGAAATCATGGTTTTGATTTGGCTGGTGTAATTATTTCATTAAATATATAGTGGAATTATATTTATGGTGAAAATTGTGATATGTATATATATATTGATCATAAAAGTTTGAAATATGTATTCAGACAGAAGTAGTTGAACATGTTCCAGAGAACATGGTTATAGATGATAAAGGATTATGATTGTTCAATACATTACCACCCTAGGAAAGATAACAAGGTGGATGATGCTTTGAGTTGAAGGGATCATGCTAGCATTTCCATGATGAGGATAAAAAAAGATCTAATATTTCTAGATTTGTAAAGGATGGACCTAGAAATCATAAATGAAGGGGAAACCTTATCTTTCTCAATTGAATGTTCACACCTCAATCAATGTGATGATTAAAGAGGTGAGGAAGGAAGATGTGGATCTAAAAGAGAAGGTCGGAAATGTTCTTATATTTGAAGAGGGAGATGTTAGAGGAATATCATAGCTCTTCATTCTCTATTCATCTTGTAAGTACGAATATGTATAATGACTTGAAATAATACTTAAGGTGGGATTGAATTAAGAGAGGTATTTTAGAGTTTTTTTCTCGGTGCTTGGTATAACAACAAGTTAAGGATGAAAGGAAAAAATATAAAGCGATTTTGCATCCATTTCCCATTCCAGAATGGAAATGGGATAACATCACCGTGGATTTTTTCATTGGACTCTCTAGAACTTCTAAAGGGTTTAAATAAATATGGGTGGTAGTTTATCACCTTACAAAGTAAACACATGTCAATTTTATTAGATAATAATTCTCTCTAGATCAACTTTCTAGGATATAAATTAAAGAAGTGGTAAGGTTTCATGGAGTACCACATTCTATTATATCTGGTCAGGACCTGAGGATTTCCTCAAAATTATGGTGAAGTCTTCAAAAAGCACTTGATATAGGAATGAGTTTCCAAATTACTAATTAACATAAGAAGGATAGTCAATATGAAAGAAAATTCAAACCCTAGATGATACGTTAAGATCTTTTTCTGTATTTTTAAAAGGAGGTTGGGATCAACACCTTCTTCTAGTTGTGTTTTCTTAAAACAATAGCTTTCAATCAATACTTCAGTTGTTTTCTTATGAATCCCTATATGGGAAGAAATGTATATCTCCAAAATTCTTGGAGGATGTTGGGGAAATAAAGCTATTGGGACCTATGTTCACTGAAAAGATGGATGATAAGGTTAAAACCATTCAACAACATATCAAGGAACAATAAATTCAATAGAAAAATTATGCTGATAACTGACGGTGTGATCTAGAATTTGAAGGTGGTAAGAAGGTGTTTCTATAAATTTCTCCATGGAAGAATTTTATGAGGTTTGGGAATAAAGGGAACTAAGTCCCAAATATATCAGTCCCATCAAAATTCATGATTTTATTTGGACAATAGCCTATCGCTTAGCGCTTCCTCCAAAATCTCTCTAAAATCCAAGAAGTGTTCAATATATCTCTCTCAAGGAAGTAATTACCTAACCCTTAACATGTATTGAACTCATAGGTCATATCGTGGGATAAAGATCTATCTTAAAAAGAACAACCAGTTGAAATTCTTGATCATACAATTAAAGTTCTATGAAATAAGTCCAATCACCTGGCCAACATTTTGTGGAGAAATCACCAGATAGAGGAAGATACATGGGAACTTGGGGATAAGATGATGTAGAATTATCCTCACTTTTTTTTATTAGAATGATGAATTTTAAGGGTGAAATTTATTTTAATGTGGTTGAAAGTAACAAACAATGATTGTGTGACATTTTTCTCAAGTAAATTAAGTTTCTTTGATGTCTTGTGTAATACACTACCGAAAAATAAGTTTGTACTACACACAACACCGACTTAGCTAACTTTACAGAAAGACTAATATTCTATGGAACAAGATTTTTTTATTTAAATAATATAATAACCTAGATCTTAAATTAGTAGGTATGAATAGTATTAAATTACTTAGGAAAATTTTAACTTTTTGGTTACCAATAAATTGGAAACGAAAATATATTCAAATTTAATCTAAAAGAAGTATTTTTTTATATTTTTATAAATTTAAATTAATATTTTATTAATAAATTAAATTAAAAGAAATTACTAAATGATATTAATGAAATATATATTTTATATATTCAATTAAATATTTTATATATTTATTGAATAAGTTTTATAGGCATAAGATAAGAACCAATACTATTTTATGCGTAATAACATATATTTTTTTAAAAGTCAATTTATCGCATTTTAATGGTTAACCATTTTTAATCAATTTTTTTGACCCATTAATATATTATAATTGAAAAAATAAACTTATTATTTGAAATCAGGATATAAAAATTAATTTTCCTTTAATTTTTGGTATTTTTAAGATAAGTTTCATGTTTGGATTAATAATGATAAAATACTAAATTTTAATTGAAAACAAATTTTTTATTGAAATAATTTATAGTGACAAATTATAATTTTTATTTGTTTTACAGTATAATTATATTATATTTTCATTATTTAATATAATTTATTTCATTGAAATTAATTTTACATTGAATTTAGACGTAAAAACATTTCAATCTTTTGCATGTTTCGAATTCTGTAACATGTTTTCTCATTCCAACAATGAGACTAATTTTAAAATAATTAATATAACTTATTTGTTTTGAATTTTGAGAAATTGGTTCCATAATTAGAATTAGTGGGTCCAAATTATTTAAATGGGTTCCTTTTATTTTTTGGGTATTTTGAATAGTAACTTCAGTAATTTTTATTAATACGGTAAAAAGGTAAATTGGGTAATTGAGGGTAAAAGTATTATTATAAAATTACCATAAACCTTTTACTAATATCATTGGAAGATTTTTTTTCAACCTAAATCAACATTTTATCTAAATGGTATCCTTTTAAAGTGACTTTAATGATATTATGACATTTAATAAATTTTATTTAAAAAATGCTAAATATGTCTTACTAAAATTTTAATAACTATATCATTTTTAATATAAGTTTATATAAAATATAAGTTAGACTATAAATACTCATCAGAAAGATAATTTTTTTTCTTTATCATAGAAATTTATTTGAATTTTTTATTATATAAATAATTACCTTAAAATCTTATGCAATGGTGTTCCCAAAATTATTTAATGGATAAAAAACTAAAAAAATAATTTTAATTAAAATTATAATAACAAATAAAAGACACAAAAACATGACCAAATATTATTTTTCTTATATATATAAACCATAATAATCCATGTTTTTAATTATTGACCATTTGGATCCACATGGATAATATAAGGACACTTATAATATTTTATTTGAAGTGATGTTAATGTTGTCAAATTCATGTTTTAATAAATATAAAATTTTTAATATAATATTTTATAGAATATATATTCTACTATTAATATTCATGTAAAATATATAATATTTATATTTATCACGATATTTTATTTTTAAATTTTACCCAACAAATAATTGTATTAAAAAATTACGCAATACTGATGTAATAATTATTTTTTTTTGGAAATATCATATTAATGTTATTAAATATATTAAAATAAATATGATTTATTTTAATTAATATTCCAAAATAATAATATATATGACCTTTATCCCTTAATTATATAATAAAGTATATTTTTCTAGTGTAACATCTTATTTTCATATTTCTAAAAATCCATGATTTGGATAATTTGTTACCTTAGTTAAAATTAAAATAGAAAAACTAAGGGTAAATTAAAATGAAATGGATTAAATTGAAAGAAAAACTAGTGTAAATTTTACTGGTTTATGATATTGAAACCTTATCTCATATAAAATTTTAAAATATGACCTTTTGGGGGATTATTTTATGTATTTTTTATTTTATTATAAATTAGTATATTTAGAGATTATAAATGTGTCCCTCACCTCAATTATAAAAGTTCAGCTCATATTTGTCTTATTAAATTCACATTTAACATTAAATATTAGCTATACCCAACCCATTTACCTTCTGAAGTTACCTAGTAACATTTTATAGGTTCTGGTCTTCTCAAAAGACCAACTCTATTGCCTTTAAGTGTAGATCTAGAGGAATCGCATTGAAGAAGTGGTAATCTCCTCTAACGATTCTTTCAAACTTATTTCTTATTCTAATTCCTTTTCAGGAGTTGTTTCCATTATAAAGTAATAAATAAATTAACACTTATATGTTTATATTTTATTATGATTTTTGAATGACCATATTCCACTATCTATACATCATCTGAAAAATGAAATCATCATGCGTGTGTATGTACAGCTTACCGTCTCCACGCTGTGGTGTAATCTATTTTTCATCACCACTATACTTAGATGGGTATAATGATAGAATTAATAACTATATATAATTATTATAACATTATATTGATTCTATTAAAAAATATAAATCAACCACTTATATTCTATTTCAAAATTAATGGAATTTTATCATCGCTCGTGTGTACGTATGACCTATTGTCTTCAGGACATGATGTGATTCATTCCCCATGATCAAAAAATATATTATATATATATATATATAAATAATCATTCGATATATATATGTGTATATATTAACTTAGTATTATCCTTGAAATTACATAACTATATTTTTTGTGCAAGAACTCAAACGAACATGACAAAACATGTATAAGAAAATGAGCAGTTAACACCCGAATGAAGCGTAATGGTGAGATATTATTAAACAGGTGTTAATATGATAGTATATGATATAACATATATAAATTTAGTTCTTTAATAAGTTAAAAAAATTATTTAATCCATTATACAATAATTTTAGAGATGAACGGAGGAAATCATGCCTATGGTAAGGGATACCCTCGTAATCTCAATGATAATCGGGATTGTTTATATATAAGTATGTATTTGAAAATATTTATCATCGATGTACAAGTTTCATAAAAATATAATTACTATTATTCAAAAAAAAAATTAAAAGTCATTCTACCTATGTATTCCTTTTTAAATAGTTTCAAAGGAATCTTTTTTCGTTTTCCTAACAAGGTACTTTTTGAATTTTTGGAAAAAGTACGAGATGAATGTTTTTTAGATTTTATGGATTGAGATGATTTTTACAATTTAATGAAGCCTTAATAACATAAATATTTCAATATAATATTACAAATAAAATTTTATAGAAATGTTACCTTTTAAAATTGTGAGGAATTTTAATAAAAGAAAATGATTTCAAAAAAGAAATTAAATATTTTCTCAAGAAATGTTTTTAGAAAATATTTTCAAATAATTTCCCATTTAAGATGACTTCTATTTGTGTTACTCATGAATTTATTTTATATAATATAAATAATCCATTAATATTATTTCTTCGAATGGTATAAGTTTATTCACATGATATTTACAAAATTTGTTTCTCTTCCACGGGTTATATGCTTATGAAACCAACTTATTTTCATGTGTTATGCTTTGATGAATTGATTATAAAACCTGTATATTTTCCACAGGTTTTGATATGATTAATGTTTATGATACACATTTTATTTCATGTGTTATGATATGATTTTTTATGATCTTTTGGAACATATATGTAATATTTAATTATGATATGGGTGTAACCTATATCTCCCACCAATGCATTGGGTAAAGATTTATATCTCATGAGATAGAAATAAGAGACTTCTTTCACTAATATGGTCACTGGAGAGAACCATGGATACCAAGATGGTATTGGAAGTGAACCCATACTACCAAGACGGCCTTATAAGAAATTCCTTGAGTACCTTCGAAATAATTATAATATGATTATGTATCTTCCACACTTCCATGTTTCATTACTATGTTATGATTTAATGTCGCGTGCTCTTTATTTCTTTATTATTCGTATCTTATGAAATTCCAATCTTTATTCCATGATTACAATTTATGATCTCTGTTATTTAGGGTATGATCTTAAAATTTCATGATCATGTTTTCATACAATTATGCTTAGGATTAAATTTATATATCTACCTTGTTTACCCTTACTGAGAATATGATATCTCCTATTTTTTTTGTTTTACTTTCTCCTAGGTTATAAAGATATGTATTATGTTGGATGCATCTAAGAAGGGTTATAGTAAAGAATGGCCTAGTGTGAAATAATGTAGCTCACTTATGTACTAGTGTTTATGTTTCCATGTTTCAAAAGGCACTATAATTATATAATCTTGGGGATTTGTTTTGTGTAATACATCAAGTAATTTTGAAAAAGTAATTTAATATTAATGTATGAAAATAAAGGGCTGTTATAGACTTCTCAATGTTGAAATTGAATTTATATACTTGATTTTATAATTATAAAAGTTTTTATTAGACTCATTAAAGTTTCTTTCCCCTTTTCTTTCACCCTGTATTCTATATTCTTCTTTATCTTATTCTATTTATAAAATAACATTGACATATCATAAATATATTTTTGATAAATTTGATTCTTTTTTATCATGAGAAGAGTTAATTTCGTCAGAGGTCTGAAAATATTCATTAAAATTCTTATTCCCCAGCATTGAGATCTTTTAAAGACACCCCTTCAACTAAATATTCATGAAAAACTCCATATTAATATCTTTTTCCTTATCATTTTCTTATTATTCATCCCTAGTGAACTCATCATTATTCAATTTAATTATTAACAACATTTCAAAATCCTCACTTCAAGTACCAACT
This sequence comes from Viscum album, assembly GCA_963277665.1. Classification (NCBI taxonomy): domain Eukaryota; kingdom Viridiplantae; phylum Streptophyta; class Magnoliopsida; order Santalales; family Viscaceae; genus Viscum; species Viscum album. Next base: position 1,785,809,312 of record OY728157.1, read on the forward strand.
TTAGTTTTTTATTCACTATTTGTTTCCAATTTAATATAAGAAATTTATCTTTTTAAATTTTGAGAAACTCTTACCTTTTCTATTTTATGGGAACCTCTACTTGTTAAAATTTTATTTATTTTTTCTTTGATTAGATTCTTGATGAATAGACTTCATCATTACATCCTTATTCCTTTAGTTTTAGAAAATTATATGTGAAATTTATAATATACTTTCATTTGATCCATTTTTTATGCTTTCCTCCTGTATTTTATTTTACTTTCTAAAAAATTAATGAGATAAATGACCACAATTATTAAACATCATCTCCATATATTTATCATCCTATGAATTCCACTCTTCCACATTGACTTCTTTCACACTTTTTAACTTCACTTATCTCTTTAAATGAAGTTATTTTATCTTCCTTCACATTCTTATTAAAATCAATTACATTCTTTATTTCACAATAAATAAACATTATTTGAAAATAATCCAGTGGATGGGTGTTTGAATAAGGGTTTTTAGGTGTTGATATCTTTACATGAAACTAGACCATAAGATGTATAATATTTTTTTGACAATCATAGAGACTCCAAGAGTCTCACTAAAACCTCTAATGGTTCTCACCACTTAATTTAATCTTTTGAACAATTCATTAACATATTTATCTTCTTTCATTTGATTTTTTGTGTACATAAGATTCCAAATATGTAGTTTTTCTCCCTTCACCTATACATTTCCTTCACATATGTTTTTCTAAATTATCCCATATGAAATTTTCTATCATAATCCCCCATATTTTATTGAATTCCTTATCTATAAGTTATTAAAGAATTTTATTAAAAAGATGACCACCATTGTTAATGTCCATTATATCAACCATTTTCTTCGCAACATTTTCAGTATGAGGAACATAACCATTTTTTCTCACTTATAAAATATCCATACTAATAAATAATAGGTATAGTTTATTATATATTACCAAATTTGGTTGTTCCTTCGATTAAAAATCAAAATTCCCTTTCTATTTGTTGTATCAATACAAAAAATAACAATCATCCATAATTTTAGTAGTGTTTTCTGAAAATGTAGTTTTATTTTAATTATTCGGCTTTTCAAAAAAAAAACTATGCAAATTTAGCCACATTTTATTATTCTTGTATTAAAATTTCAATAATTTTTAATTTAGGCACATTTAAAAATAAGGATAATTTATCCATGTTTTAAAACATGGGAAATTTTTTATTTAGCAATGTTTTTTAAAACATGACTAATTTTTATTCTAATTTGGTTTTAAATGTGACAAGTATAAATAAGAAATTAAAAGTTATTATATGTTTATATATTTATAATAATATCACATAACAATAAAAAATAAATGTTATTCATCTAATTTAAATAGACATATCTATACATATAGATACATACTACATATAAAAAACACATATACAAAGGTCGAAAAATAATTACCATTTATTAATAATAATTTTCATTAATAATAATTCATTAAAGATGTGAATATATATGTAATAATATTAAAAATAAATAATTATAATTATATAACATTTTTTAAGTGTATTTATAATAATACACACACACACACATATAAATATATTAAAATTTATATATACATATACTAGTATACTAACACACATATATTAATATATTATAATGTAAATAAATATATAAATTTAAAATTATTTATATACACACACACAAATATATTAACATATATTTAAATAATATATATATATATATATATTAATTTATAAATATAATAATTTATAAATATAAATACATTTTATATTAATTTAGATATACAATTATTTTAATATATATATATAATATTCAATTATAAATATATATATTATTTATATATAAATGTATAAATAAATAAATACATCAATATATGGTGATACTTATATAGGACATGAAAAGCGCACAAATGAAGTTGTTCGTGCACTCTGGGGGTGGGGGTCCAAGCTAAGCGAGGTGAGGTATTTGAGGGTGTGTGTCCCAACATAGGTGCATGAATGAGGGTCGGAGAAGGGGCATGGGTCAGTGGTGGGGTGTGCATGCGCAGTGGGGATGAGTGGAAAAAATTCAGTTTTTATAATTCAATTTAAATTATAGAAATATATATATATATATATATATATAATTATCCGTGTTTATAGAAATGTGGGTAAATGTATATATATTTACTATCAACCCATTTTACAATGTTTTTAAGAAACAAGGATAATTAGATTAGTGATATTTATAATCATGGTTAAAGAAAAATAAAAAAATTTCTAAATGCAATTTTTAGTGAATTAATATGATTTATTGTTGTTTTAAAGTTTGAAATGAACACCAGTTCAAAAAGAGAGAACCTTTCACCTTAAAAATCTAAAAATATTGCGGTCATTTAATAAAACTAGTAAAACTACTCTAATATAAATTTTATAGGATACTTAGTACCAATAGTTATTAGGATTATCACAAATCCACTAAGATGGGGCGAATTAGTTAATTTCATTATTGTACCTTACACTACTAAATGACCATTTATCTGATTAAAGTGACTAAATTATATTATATTATCACTTCAATACCAATTTAGGAAACACAAACACAGTGGGAACAACAAATTTAAAAGTTTGACCACTCAAAATGAATGCCTATATTAGAGGAATGATCTGAAAAAACCCAATATCCCAAAATCTATTAATATCTATGGTTAGAAATGGGTAGTTCGTGTCCTTAAAATTATGTTTCATTCAAACTATCTTCTAACTAGTGTAACAAGAACTTGTATAGTCAAAACATTTAACTTCATAGACAAAATAATAATTATATACAACCTATAATAATAGAATCCACTTTACTATATATGAGTAAAAACACATCTTATCTCTTTCGTACATGTATCTTGTTAACAAACAATGAGTGAACACAATATTTTAAAACCCAACACAATATTCTCTTCTTCACCGACTGATCTTGATGAAATAGAAATTATTAAAGTTCAATCAACAAGAATAAACTCAAGACATCACTATACATATCAAAATATCCTTATTTCTCTTCAAGATTTTCCACAATAATTATATCTATATATTCATATTTTAAAATATAATTTAATGAATATTATCTATAATTTTCCAACATTTTAGGTTTCTTCTTCTTCCTCTTTCTTTTTTACAATATATTAAAATTATTCAACATTATCTCTATCTATAAACACATCACACCTTTGCAAAAAATACCAAAAATCATATTCCACTGAGAATTTAATTTTCAAATTCAAATCCAGGAAAAAAATTCCATTCTCAAGTTATCTTGATTTATTTCAATTTTTTGGATAAATCATGTTCATTTAGTCTCCCTTTATATTATTTTGGTACTAAAATAGTCAATTTTTAGTAGCATTTGTTTCATTCATTGAGACATATCATCAATTTTAATCAAAAAATAAAAAATATTTCTAACCATGTTACAGTCAATGTCATCATGGAATAGATAGATATAACTTCTACAAAACCATAAAATAGACTCTATTCTCTCACAAAGGCATATGTTATACTATTTTGTATCAAACACAACACACCATGCATTCGTTCTATGAAAAATTTCCACTTGAAATGGTGGAAAATATTTTATTATGAACACGATGGAATGTTCAAGTGAGATCGTGATATAGAAAGTCATGTTTTAGTTCCCAAAAAAGGACTGCATCTAACTATGATGTTTAGACCATTATCTAATAATAAATCTTTAAATTTCATGTTTTTTACAATGATAGAATTCAATTTAGCATGTTTTAGTTGATGTTTTTAGTCTTTTAATCAATTCCCATGAATAACTCTGCATTTTCACTCCCCATTTTCATTATATCCCATTTTTAGTTTTCATATAGGAACCATGACTAACTAATCATTTCACTCAATGTTTAACCATACTAAATTCATTTTAATAGACCATTCCTAGAACACCATTTCAAAGTGTATATTCTTATGGATGTGAGGGATTCTTTATAAATGTAATAAATCTTGAAATACTCATTTTAGGTAAGAGATCCCTATTTTCCTCCCTAATTGTGACATCCCACTCCCCCGATCCATTGAACGATGCTCAGAACAGCGGTCACAAAAAAACCACAGGCATGCATTTTTATATATTGAAGGTTTTGGACTAGAAGTGATGTCTCGTGAGATCACTGTGGATATAATATTTCAGAACATCATTATAGAAATGGAATAAAAAATAAAATAAATAGAGATAGAATTAGGTGATCATTTCAATCAGGGTAGGGAAAGTGATGATAAATAAACTTAAATTACAAATGAAATTGTAAATTATCATGTCATATATACCAGATCCCTTGTTTGTGTATTATACACAATAATTACAAACGAAATAAAATAAATTGGTTGCTAATAGACTATCCCCAACTAGTCTCAATTCTTTCCCAATCACATTTTCCTAATCCAACCTATTAAATCCAAGAAAAAATCATTAATACCTACCTTGAAACAAATCTTTATGACAAAATAACAATGTATTCTCAAGAACAAAAGTGTCATGGTAGACTGAGTGGGGTGTGATTAAAACTCAGTAGGCCGCCACCAACAATGTCCCAAAAAATAACCATTTGATAAGTTGTACGTGCATAAATGATATGAGTAAATTGTTTAACAATTTTAAAATATATTATATGAAATTAAAAAATAACTACCTATACCTTTGTTCTTGATTACACTCAAGATTAGTATGATCATGACTTTCTATAGGCTTGTGATTGTGATCGACTCTACCTACTTCAGCCAGTTTTGGGGTGTTTCTGAGAATATCTTGATGATCATACCAACCATAAATATTCATATGGAATATAAGAGTTCATCGTAGCATCCCTATTATCAACCATCACATGGAATCTAGATGTATATCCTAGAATTTTTATGGAATATGATCTCTCACTTTAGCATTCCCATCATTATTCATCATTAGAATCTAGTCACCCATCCTATAATTCTAATGGAATCAGAGTGATCATCCCCAAATTCCTCCACAGCAGTCATCATATAGGTCAAGGCACTCTACCTAACTTTCCTAATTCATAATCAATATTTTTGAATTTGATAACGAATTCACGAATATTATCCAAACATTCCCAATCATTAGAAAACACAGTAATCATTTAATTAATTAATCAATAATTTCATTAAATTTTTATTAGGCTCATGTTTTACACTTTCCATAAACATCATTTCACTCTTATATTATAATTTCATTTTCAAAAACTATGATTTATCATTTTTAAAAAACAAACAACATTATAAAACCTAGGAGTCTTACCATTTGACTCAAAAAACAATGCCAATTACCATTACCATAAATCGAGACACCCCATGACTTAAATTACCAATTCAAAGGTTTTATTACTCTCCCCACATGTCAGGCTCAATCCCCATAATGGTTAAGTCCATTTCAAATTTATTTACAGTCATTAAATTCCATTTTGAACTCATTAATAAAACTCAAGTTTCCACTTTAATCATTTAAAACATAATTTGGAATTTAAATACATCAATCCATTTTAGGGTATTTTCATTACTAAGTAATTCACTTGAAATAATCATTTACTAATTTATGAGGCACAATAAATGAGAATTTAAACTAGTGTAGCCCAAACTAAAACATTTAATTCCAAATTTGAATTAAGTATGAAAAATCCGGTTTAATTAACTATGCACACACTCAATGAAAAAGGAATACTTGGGGTTAAATTTAAAAAGCAACCAACTAACTTAGAATTATATATCATACTCAACTAGTATTAGCTCCTGTTTTGAGTAAAAATGATAGATATAGAAAAATAATAAAAAAGACCTGAAAATAGTTAATTTACCTCTAAATAGTGTAAGCGATTTAGGTAGTAAATGGAAAAAATAAAATAATAGAGATGAATCTTAGACCTACTTATATAATCCCCACACTACAAACAAAATCTTATTTAAAACATTGATAAACAAGTTCCATAAAGAAGGATGGGATGGGAAAGGAGGATGTGTGTGTGGGAGTATCATGGATAAAGGTTGGGTAAAGGGGGTTATATCCTTTTAAAATAAAAAGGGGAAAATATAAATTTCACTACTTTTTAAAAGTCACATGGTTATCCCCCACATACATCAATAATGACATCCCATATACCTAGATTACTCCCTCTTGAATGGTTACAGTGTACTATTACACATATCATGCACTGACAGTGTGACATGTCTGCAATTTACCATAGACATTCATATGGTCTCCTAGGACTGGTTGTATGGTTTTCTCACACCATTCCCCTATGTATTTTAGGTTACAATAATGGGTTGAAAGGTTATCAAAAACCATGTGCTAACTTTACACCCTTGGTTGTAACAAAAAAATACAAGCTTCGAGACTTGAGCCCCCAGAGCACTCTTCAGACCTCTCGGCCCATACAGAACTTCATTCCAAAAACAAATTGAGAATTTTGAGGGTTTCCAACCAAAAAAATATCATTCTAATACACATTCTGTAAATAGGACCATCCACTAAAATTAAAACATGAAATTCTTATCAAATTCCAAGAACCTGTATAGAACTAAGCCCTTCTAAACTTCCCATGATGACACTTCTTATCCTCAGGAATAATTGGTGGTCATCCATCTTAACCCTCAACTTTTTATGGTAACTAAGTCATTGTCGAATGACACAGATCCATTCAGAACACTCAAAATATGTTCAAGGTAGAACCTTCTAAATTAAGGAGCTTAAACTTCAAAAACCCAATTCAATTCATGTCATCAAAAAAAAGAACCAAGATAAAGATTACCCAATCCTATCTATCCTGAAACAACTATTGTCTTGTCATCCAAACACTTAATCTGCAAATGGTTCTCCTCACCATAAGCTTTAACTTCAAACTACAAACTTCCAATTCTCAAAACATTCTCCATAAAAATAAATTACCAAAAATACACACATGTGTTTTGATGATGCACTCAATGATATTTTCAACTCTCCACAGTCGAACACACATAGGAATTCTAGTTTACACTAAGAGTTTTCCTCATTTCTGAAAACCAACTAAGGATGGATGCATGAACATCGTTTATAAAAAATATAGAAACACATCACATTTTCTGTAAAATCCCATTTAAAACCTTGAAACTAATACATAATTTTAAAAAAGAAATGGTATATTTGATTTGTAAATCATCGCATCCAGTTATAGACCAACCCAAGTCAGACTATCCTTAGTAGACACATCATGAAAACACTCTTCTCCAACTACTGATTCATTATAAACATACTTGTACACAATGCCTTCATTCCTTAAGGGATCCTATGACCAACCAAACATGCTCTTCAGAGTCCATACCCAACTCCCATTGAGATTAATTGGTTAGAGTCTCAACTGCTCAAAACTGTCATCATGCCCAACCACACACATTGACATAACTTCAATACAAGTAACCTTGGATCACTTTAAAACCACCTCAACCATGAAACTGTCACTCATCCCCAGCCCACTACTATATTTAATTTCTTATTCTTAATTCTAAACAGAATTTGGGTACACACCTCTTTGGTTCCTTGCCATCATCCCAAAGCCACTATGATCTCCCCATGGTCAATTCCATATGCTTGTGACCCTTCTAAAATAAGGGTCACATTCCCACAACTGAAATACCACTCCTCACCATAGGAGTATCATTATCATAACTTCATTTATCTACTACCAATCAAAATGACCCAAATTTCATTTATCAACAATCTCAAATATCAGACATAGTCATCCCACTCTCACTATAGTGATAGAAACAACACTAATTGTTTACTATTACCAAATTTTGAGAATAAAACCCATGGAATCCATCAATATCCATTCTATAATGAAAACATATCTCACAAAAGACTAATTATCCACTCCCTACTATACATATTTACTTATCATTATACGAGTGTAATCTTCAAATATCAAACTAAAAAATTGTATGTAACTCTTTTGATCCAGACTTAAAAGATTGATCAACCATTGATGACTTCATCAGTGTTAAACCCAAATTCATATTCTGTGGCACCCAAATCCATTCATGATGTCACATATAATAGAATATACATTAGAAAATATATTTTAAAGCTCTCAGACTTTACTCCCAGTAAGTGTCTCAACAACTCCTAACCACATAGCTCTAAGAGGAACTTGTCGATTGAGATCAACCCTAACCTCATGAATATACATAAAAAAGTCATCTGTTGACTCTCATTATGTAACTACATCCACCATACCACTTGATCTCTTAAATAACCAAAAATATTCCCAAAAGGATCATAGATAGTCTATCATATTATCCAATTCTTAATGACCTTACTCATAGCCAGCATGTTCACCTTGATATCATCAAAAGGTTACTAGTGATTACTCTTGATCCACCCAACCATATAACCCAATGCAATCATGAATCCCAACAGGTTCCTACAACCTCGGCCTTGTTAAAACCTTGGGTTCACACTCTACCATATGAAAATTCACCTAAACTAACTCAAGAAATTGTGAGTTGTGTGTTGTAGGATCTAGGACCAAGTTCTCACTCGAATACCTAGCCATACATTATGGGACATCAGTCTCAACAAACTAGAGGAATCCTAGATGGTTTTACTAACCAAATCATCATCTCAGATGATTCAATTCTAAACAATAACCCCTCATCAACCCAATCATCGGTTCAAAATTGAAGGTTTCTACCCACACATCATCATTCTTAGACCCATCTACCAAGGGTCAATACTGATTATTATGTCAAAAAAATTATATAATAATAGGGTCAATAATCCATAAGATATTTCCCTTATAATCCATTCATGAAACCAAATATAATCACCTAATTTTTTTACTTAAAAAATAACCAAGGAATGACCATACCTCACATTCAAAACACATGGAGTCTAAGCACCAAGACAACTTCATAATCTAGGTTCCACACCTATGGACACACAAAAACTATAGTATAAATAAAATATAAACACCAAATTAGGGGTCCAACACTACATCCAAGCATCACCAACCCACAAGGGTAACAAGAAACAATGATATAAGGAAACATGTCACCACCTCAAGATCACATCCTAACTATAGGCAATGTAGGAGACACCACTCTATCCTGCACACCAAACCTAACATGTTCTCACCATCTATAACTAGGGGTATCATAACTGGGGATCTCTCTTATCCCAAACCTTCTATATATATGGTATAACCATAAACACAAAGGGGTAATATTCTCCAAATCCCCCAAGGGTTTCCTCATCTTTTATTTCACTTTATTTAAAATTTTCCATTTTTAAAACCCAAGAAATCAACTTTTAAAACAAAACATAAGAAAAAAATTTAAAATTAACAAGATTTATTAAATTTCACATTCCATTGTCATGGTAAGATAGGAATCTATTTATGGGTCAGTAGGGAAAACACCTTATAAGTTTCTTACTACTACCTTATTTAACGAAAACCATCTCTTTATAACTCATTTATACCTGCCTACTAACCAGAAGTAACATTAGGGGTTGGTAAAGTATAATTCCACCATCAAAATATATTTAAAATAAATAAATGGTCTTAGAAACTTTAAATACCAACCCTTCTCACATATAAAAAACCATATACATAAATAAATGAGTAGTAGAAATATGTTATAGAAAATAAATAATACACCATCACATGAGAATACCTGGAAACATATGGATGAAAACACAATCCAATGTGCCTAGTATTATAGATAAATTACCACACCCACTCTCTCTATACTCAGATGGATATAGAAATCCCATAAATCAATAAAATCCCATATAAGTAAGCACTCATGGTTGATATTAGTCAATTGAAAAATAAAAAAGCATGGATAATAATTCCCTTCCCTAGTAACTTGAATTTTCTCCCATGTATAAGGTTATATTCACCCAGGAATGAGCTCATTACGATGGTTTTACACATACAAATCTATGGTATACCATTAAAAAAATAGTAAGATAAAAGAAAAAATAAATTCTATGATACCACTTTGTGATGTCTCATTATCGTAACACATTGAACTGTGCCTAGTCCAACGGTCTCCACAACACCTCAGTCATGCCTCCCCATATTCTAGAGGCTACTGACTAGTGTAAAGGTCATGTGAGAACACTGTATGGAGACTATTCTCTCATATAAGAGTAGTAATAGTATTGGAAATAAAATGACCATAGATATAATTTGGTAAAAAAACCAGGGTTGTGTAAGTGCCAATAAATTAACACATCTAACATATGCAATAATAAATGATCAATTTATAGATACTGGATCCCAAATGGGTGAATCATACAAATGATTATAACAAAATAAAATAAATATTGGCTGAAAAACCCCTCCCTAATTAGTATCGAGTCTTTCACGTTGTCATCATCAAATTTTAAGCTAGGAAGTCTAAGTAATAAACATTAAACACTACCTTGAAACCTATCCCTGTGAGAAAATATAGTTTCTAATTAGGTAATCATGATTCACGGAGTCCAAATAATGGTATTAGTATATCTCAGTAGACCCCCACCAACTGATTCCCTAAAATAACCAATCAGATAGGTTGTTCATGCATAAATTCTATGGGTAAATAGTTTAACATTTTTAAAAAAAAATAATGAAATCAGTAAATAATTAATGATCCATGAATTCTTGATGACACCTGATATCTGAAGAATCATGTAGTTCTCTAGATTTGTTACCATGATACACTATTCCTACTTAATCTAGTGAAGAGGTATCTCTGATAACATCTAGATGGTCATGCCAACTATAAATATATTTATTGAATCCATGAGTCCATCCATGAATTCTTAGTATGAACCATTTCATGGAATCTATTTTCCCATATTTTTAATCCCATGGATTCCATTTATCCCTACAGAATTCCCATCATCATTCATTACTATAATCTAGGTGTTCATCCTAGAATTTTGATAGAATCTGAGCACTTACCACATCATTCCTCTACATCATTCATCATATAGGTCAAGGAACTCAGCTTAACCTTTCCAAGTCATTATCAATCACATGGATTATGATATCTCAAAAAAACATTACCAATCATCTAGTGTTATATAGAATTTAGGTGATCATACTGACATTCCCAAGCATCATGTGTGATATGGAATCCAAGGATCTCATCTTGGAATTACCATATATTAGGAATCACATCAATCATTTAATCAATAAATAAATCATTTCGTTAAATTTTTATTAAGACTATAGATACCAAATAGTCATTATTTCCCACATAGGATCTCATTTCTAATTCATAAACCGTGATTTTCACTTTTCAAAAATCATCCACTATATAAAACATATTATTGTTTCCATTTTATTCACTAAACCATACTAATTACCATTACTAGAACACAATCCATCCCATAACTAAAATTATAATTTCAAACATTTTATTCATTTCCCCACATGATATGTCCAATTACCCAAAGGTTCAAGTCCATTCCCAGTTAATTGATAGTTTTATAATTCAATTTCACAACCATGAATATAAAACATGGTTCCTATTTAATAATTTAAAACATAATCATTAATTTTAAGACATTAAAATTTTTCTAGGTTATTAACCTATATAATAAAGTATCTTGAATCTAGAATTTCCTAAGGTCTAAGAAATAATAAATAGGAATTTAAACTAGGGAAACTCAAACAAAAGAATTTAATTCTAAATTTGAACAAAGCATAGAAAATCCATCTAGATTCACTATTCACACACTCAAAGATAATAGAATACAATGGGTTAAATTTAAAAATGGACCATATACTGTAGCCTCATAAGAGCCTAATCATCCAGTATTGGTTGTTGGTTTGAGTAGATATAGCAGATATTGAAAAACCAGAAAGACACTCTGAAAATTGGTAATTTAGATCATAAATGGACTAGGAAATTTATATGTGAAAAAAATAGTTATTGATCAGGGAGGACTCTTGTAATCACCTCTTTCCTTCCTATTGAGTATATGAAAACTAATTAAGACCATATACGGAAGGTTTCTATGAAGGAATAGTAGAAGGGAAATGTGGAGGTATGCCTGGGAGTTACTGGAAAAAATTATTAGGATAAATGTACTAATAACTTTTAAAACTAGAAAGAGAAAATAGAAAATTAACTAATTTTTTAAGGGTGAATAGTTTCACTGCAGAACCTGGAAAACCATGTGATCCCCTCTATCTTAAACACTCCCTCTCACACAGTTGTGGCATAAAGTTACACACACTATGTGTCAACTATGAAACATAAATCTAATTTACTAAAGTTATTTTCAAGCCCTACCAAGACCTTCCATATGGTTTTATTAAATGTTATTACTATGTATATTAGATCAAATGGTTGGAGTTCATAGTTAGAACTATCCTTGTGCTGATCATGTTCCCTGTGATGCTACTAAAAAAACCTAGGATCCCATCCCTAAACCCCTAAGGCACTTATAAGACATCCAATACCCATAGGAAACTTTATTACAAATCCAAATTTAGTCTATGAAGGGGTGATAACCAATATATGTTTTATTTCTAATTCCTGGCCCAAAAAATATTATTTCTACTTAATTAAAAATTTGAAATCCCTCTGTAATTATAAGCACACGTATGGAACTGAGGCCTTACACAAATATACACTATGGAATATTCTATGATTCACTATGGCATAACAAATCCATCTTTATAATTAAACATAGAATAGAAACACTCTTTCTCAATTGCAAAAAAGTAATTTTCTTTGGTGAATAACACCATGACATAGTTTGGAAATCACAATGACATAGTGAATCCAACTATACATCAATCACTTCAAAATGACAAATGTAATTTCCAAAATGTTTTTAACCTCTTCCAAACATTCAAATGAACCTCAATTTAATGGAATTACCCTGATTTATCTGATAATTAATTTGATTCATAAAATAAATAATGTGTTGGAAAAAAATACAATGAAAATCCATGAACTATACCCTTTTTATTATCTCCATAAATAGTCTTCCATTTGATAGAAACACCTTCAAGGGTATATTTACACACAAAAACATCACAACTACAATAATAGTGATTATAAAATACTCAAATCTAATAATTGATCAAATTTTTTCTAAAAAGTCTAAAATTTATTATGTCTATTTTACATTAACATTCAAGAATAATTTTTCATTTAATACAAATTAAATAATGATACTATTAATAAAAATATTTTTTATTCAATTTTATAAATAAAAATTAACAAGTTAACATTAAAAAATTTGTATCAAAATTCCCCTTTAACATGAATTAAATTTTATTTCACCACTTATTTTTTGTGTTATTTTATTTTGAAATTTTATCCCTTATTTATAATTATTTTTTAGTTTTTAATTATGATTTTAAAAACTCTTGCCTATTAATTTCTTAGTGTTTCAACAATTTTTTTTATAAATTTAATTTTTAATTCAACATAACTCTTCTCATCGAACCTAGGGTCTTGAATTAATTCATTAATTTTATGGTCTTGTCGTTTTCATTTCGATGAACTAATTTTTTTCATTTATTTTTTGAGTTATTTTAATTCAAATAAAACAATTTTTAGTTAAAAAAATTATTTTTTTAATGATTGACATGAAAAAAAATGAATCATTTAATCCACCTAATTACAGAATAAACCACTAAAAAATTAATATTTAGTGTGTGTGTGTGTGTTGGGGGTGTGGTGGGTGGGTGGTTGGGTAGTTTTATCGGTGTGGGTGTGTTTGAATATGTCTATATGAGCGAGCAGGTTTGAACATGTGTAGATAGGCAGACACACCCATATGAGTGAGTACGTACAATGGTGTGCATATGATTGATTGTGAGTGCTAGTGGGTGATCACATGGTTGGGTGAACATGAATGTGTGTAGGTGTGTGTGTTTGGGTTGGTGTCTTTTCATGTGTGTGTATGCACATGCATGTAAATAAAAATTATGGATAGTTTCAATCTATGATTGGATTCTTTTCATATTCTCTATGTTTAACAATAATTTATATTTTTTACATTGATTATTCATTTTCAATATAACTCTTCATATATATTGAATCATTATTATATTAATCAACATTTTCTTTATTCAATTTTTTGATTGAAATTGAAGGGTAATATTAAAAAATTGGTTTAAAAATTAATCATTTTCTTGTATTAAATTTTATTTAAGTTATTTTTTTATAATTCATAATTTTACTCATTATTTATAACCACCATTACCTTTATATGAACGATTTGTAAAATTATTATACAAAATTTTCATTTCATTTCATTTATTGATTTCATAAGAGTTTAATTTTTTAACATCAATATAACTGTTTTCATTGAACGTAGGGTCTTTAATTAATATCTTATTCTAATGGTATTTTTTATTCATCTTGAAGAACTAATGTAATTATTTATTTTTTAAGGTATTTTGATTCAAATTGATGTATTTTAAGTTGATAATAAATATATTTTATTATGAATTATTATGATGGGTATATTTTTGTTACACTTTTAAAAGAAATCATATGATCCTCCTAATCAATTAGTGACCTATGAAAAAATTTATAATTGACTTTCTTTGTAGTGGGTGTGTTTTTCAGTGGTTTGATTAATTTTTGAGAATGGAGACATGGGTGGGTAGGCTAATATGTATGCCCACAATCATGCACACACATGTGTCAGTGGGCATGTAGGCAGTGGGTGATCATGTGTGTGATTATAGAGGCATGAAAATAGGCATTAGTGCAAGAGAATGTGTGTGAGAAAGAGGGTAGTTAGGTAGGTGGGATTCATTAATGCATGTCTATGTTTGTGTGTGGAAATACTGATTGTGGAAATTTCAAATATAATATTTGATCTTTTTCACATTCTTTATTTGTACAGTTTCTTTTATATGTTTTATTTTGATCATTCAATTTCAATTTATCTTTTCATATGTATTTGATTAGAATTTTATGAATTATCTAGTTATTTAATCAATTTATTAAACAAAAATGAAGAGTTAATCATTAAAAAATTAATAAAAAAATTACTATTTATCATGAATAATATTTTATAGAAGTAATTGTATTAATGATTTTGTATTTTGAAAAATTAACTATTATTTGATGTTATTTTTATATTTATAAGATTGATTTGGAAAAATATTAACCAAAAATTTCATAGTATTTCTTTATATTGTTTCATTACAAATTGTTTTTTCTCTTCAATTTAGATCATTTTAATCAAATCAAGGGTATTACATTAATTCATTACTCTATTGGTTGTTTTTTAATTTTGATGAACTAATACCCTTCTTTAATGTTTTGATTTCTTTTAATTTTAATTAAAGAATATGGATTAAACTAAAAAGTGATTTGATTATTATTTTTGAGGAGGGGTAGTGTTGTGTTAAATTGCTAACAACATAATCATTTGATCATCCTAATAACTCACGAAACATATAAAAAATTAGTGATTTAGTATATGGGGTGGGGTGTGTGAGGAAGTTTGTGTGTGTGTGTGAGGGTGTGTGCCTTCATGGAAAAGGGTGGAAAGGGTGTTATAGGAAGTGTTTATTCGAGTGTGGGAATGCATGGGGTTTGGTGTGCAAGAACCTAAGTGTGTGGGAGGGAGGGTAAGCTTACATACACACTAAACAACATGTGGGCATGTTCTCATTCAATCATGATAGAGAAATGCATGCCTTTACTAATATGTGTGGAAATAGTGATTATTGGATGATCAAATCTAAGATTTTATCCTTTTTATATTCTCTAATTCTAAATATTCTTATTTATTTTTTCATTGGAAATTAAAATTTATATTTTTATACATTTTGAATTGATATTTTATAAATTTTCCTATTATATATTCCATTTATTGAATGAAAATATTGGTTAACAATATTGAATTTATATAAAAATATTTTTTAGCATGAATTTTTGTTATGTAACTGTTAATTTTCATGATATTTTAATTTCACAACTCTTATTTTTTTTAATTATTTCAATAGTTATAATAAAGATTTGGAGAAATATTTCCCAACAAATCTTTAGTGTTTTGTTATGTGGTTCATTCACAATTTAATTTTTTTGACTTCAATAAAATATTTTCATCAAAACTAGGTTATTGGATAAATTCCATACACATTTTATTTCATTATGGTGAATTAATATTATTCTTTATTGATTTTTGTTCTTTTGATTCAAATCAAAGGGCCTATCTTAAAAAAGAATTTATTATTTATGTAATGGTGTAAATTTTTGTGATATTTATAAAAAACCAATAATATTGTTACATCATGAACCAAATCATTGGGCTTGAGATTGAATTCCACATGACCTCAAGCATACCTCCCTATACACTAGAGGTTGTAAACTAGTGGTAAGTGTCTTTAGTGGAACTGTGGGGAGACTATAACCTCAATTAAATTTCCCAATGACAAAAAATAACCCAAAATGTAAACAGTATACAATCATAGTAAGACTAATCAAATACCATACCAACTGTATAAATGGTAACAGAAACAATAGACTAGAACCTAAGTATATGGCACTGATCATCCATTAGGTTTATCACATATATAAATAAAAAAATAACAAGTAAAATAGGAGTTTCTCTCACTCCAAGCCATAAATCATCCCGTTATCCATACTAAAGGGAGTAATCCCACTACATGATCAATCTAGGCCTTATCCCAACATGTACCATTGAAAACTAAGGTCATCTCGGGTACCCAAGTTCCATGATTTCATGAGATGGATGTGAGTACATGTTAGTAGGACACCACCAATGTGTTCTAGTACTCAAATGGTAATATGATGTGTATTTTCTTGTGATAAGTCCAGAAAAATGTAAACAGGAAATAAATAATTGTTCACCAAAGAATAATATCTTTTATAACACATAATCATTGAACAATCATGTTCTTGGTGGTCATACATCTACCAAGACACCATAAACCCTCATTTGTACATTCTTCAGATCCATGACAGAATGCAGTCATAACGGAATTCAAAAGTGAACAAGAGAAAGTTACAAGTCTAGTTCACCTTGTATTGCCTCTCTCTCATAATCATATAGTTCCTAGGCCTCCATGTTTGGCTTCACTTTTTCATTATACCCTATCTCCCTTTATAGCAACATAGGACGCAATCCTCTAAGTCAGACCACACTGATCTATTATTCCTAATTTCTATCTCTTGATTCAGATCACATATGAATGTCATTCCCCCCAAGTTATGCCACACTAGTCCATAATTCAATATCATATATCTTGTTCTCATCATCATTTCACAGGGATAATCTAAACACGCTCCACCTTTAGGGTTACTGAGGCATAATGAGTACACATGTCTCTTAGGTAATGTGCACAAAACAAAAACACAATAAGAAAAAACCAGAAATATCATAAGGCAATATTGGAATCATAGGAATCAAACATATTTGGTGTTAATAGAAAAAACATCATGGTTCTCATACATATGTTTACCATATCGTAAAATGGGTATCAATACCACATTTACAAACATGCATGTGATGATCATGCATGGTCAAACAAGTTATTCCAATATAGTTATCACATCAATGTAATGAAAACATAAATATAAATAGAGCATGATATATCATCAATAAATATAACAGATACACATGTTATCAAACATCAAACATATTCTCATGGCTACACAAATATTCAGGACTCAACCATTGGTGGGAATGAATCAAACCAGCACACATGTTTTAATGTGGCCCTTGGAACTTTTTCATCTTATCCAATATAATCCTATAATTAATTAAGACTCAATAATAGTTGATTAACTAATCATTATTATTATTATTCATGAAATTACATGAATTATTTTCCATTCACCCAATGTTTTGAACCTCATATCTCATGTGAATAAGTGTGCATAAATCCCAAATGGTAGAGTACACATGGCCACTTACTGCAAGGCCATTGACATCAATATCATAGTTCGCTAAGGAATCATCACCTGAATTGTGTTTGTGTATTAGTCAGTTCCAACCACCCACAATGGATTCCTAAGACCAATTCCAAATATTTTATTTCTAAAAAGAAATAAAATATCACATGTGATATAAACTTTCTCTATCCTAGTTAATTTTAAAATTATCAAAAAAATACAAGGCATGCGGTAACCATTTATTCGTAAGAAAATAATAATAATTCTTCAAGTGATACAATTCTATCACAAGAATAACTTGAGAAAATAATGATATTAGTTATTTATCATTTTTTGATAATATCTTTATTATTATAATTTGGTAATTCTTTTTTTATAAATCTCCTGAGGGCATAGAAAGAACTATATTTATTTTTTTATTCCACATAGTATAAATACATGTACACCCATGATGATAAAACCACTCTCATGAATATTTTAGATAAACAAAAATAGTTATCATTATTCATTTCCATAGTTCTAGATTATCTTCATCTACTGATTTCATATAATTTTTGTAATACTTAAAAAATACTAAACCCATGATAAAAAATGAATAAAAACTCAAATTGAAATCTTACCCTATTTTTATTGTTTGAAAAAAAACACCTATAATAGAGGTGGAGAGGTGAAATTTCTACAACTCCTAGAGCCCAGATGTGGAACCTGGTTCATTTGATGAATAATTTTAAATTTTAATATGCAGATGTTATAGATTTCCTAGACATAAGGTAAAATAAAAAAATTTAATGAAAAAGGGTTTGAACATCTTCATAAGGTGAAACTAAATATCTGTTCACCGTAATGATGACAAAAAAATTAGATCAACTATATAATTTATTATTTACTCATATCATGAATGTGGAATGTTGAAATCTCCATAAATATTCAATCAAAGATAAAATTAATCAAAATAATTTATTTCCTTGATTTTTGGAATTTCAAACTGTAAAATTGAATAATAGGGTAGACCTGGAGAATAAGGAACAAAAATCAAGGTTTTTATTTATTTTTCTCCCAAAAAGGGTGTTGTGTAAGGGTAACATGGTTTTATCTGTACATATACTACCATTATAGAGAGTATCCTTACGTGGGTCTTTAAATTTCACTAATACGCTTATATGATTAGGTAACATTACACAATAACCTTACATGAGTAGGATACCATTACACAGTGTGATGGTACCCTTACACAACACCCTTACATGAGAAGGTACCCTTACGCAGTGTAATATGTACCCTTACAAAGCACCCTTATGCATGTTAGTACCACTACACCATGAACAAGGTACCCTTACACATACATTATAGAAAAAGAAATACCATTACATGAAGTTTATAATACCTTTACATGTCTTAATTAATTAGTGGATATTCATTACTTGAATCTAGAAGACCCTTATGCATTGCAAGTAATTCCCACATTACCCTCATGTGGCACATGAGGTAACTTTATGCAGAGATATTTACCCTTACACAACGCATTTCAAATCCATTAAGAAAACATATTTTTACCAATATATAGCGCTTAAATTTAAGTATTTACCCTTATGAAATGTCTAAAAACCCCCTCTACCATTCTGAGGCCTTAAAAACATAAGTAAGGTTAATATTTATTAGAAAAATATATATTTTCACACAAGAAGTCTAATAAATTATGAAAAAATGAGGGTTTTAAAAATGATTATGTTACTATTACCCCCTATAATGACTTATAATTCTCAAGGTGTATCTCTAATATTCATTCTCAATACCTTAGTCGTATCTGATATGGCAGGATTGATGTAGTTTAGGCCAACTGCATTTAGGTTCCTGCAGAAACATAGTCGAAACTTTTTTAGTTTTCCTCCTCCAAAGGAAACCGGAATAAAAAACACTCCATGAACTACAAAACATGATGAATTAATCTTCAAATGTATTTTTAAAAAGGGTTCAACTAATTTTTGTTCTAGTTTCCCTTGATTCTGTAAACAACAACACCCAAACTGAGGTGACATTCACAAGAAAAACCGGTCACCAACAATGAAGTATCAAAGAGATGAAAATGAAACCTCAATGAAAGAAACATCCGAAACATATCATCAATTAACAAAAGTGAAAATGATCTAAATAGCCATAAATGGTCTGAAAATCCATAAAAAAGGAATAAAATTGAAAAATATTTTATCCTTGGTCAAGTCATAGATGGTGAC
Organism: Viscum album; assembly: GCA_963277665.1. NCBI lineage: Eukaryota > Viridiplantae > Streptophyta > Magnoliopsida > Santalales > Viscaceae > Viscum > Viscum album. The sequence goes on from OY728157.1 coordinate 1,785,829,491, forward strand.
CAAGTATTTTTCAACACCAAGCCTCTCCCCTTAATGATCTCATCAAATTAGCCATTAACACCTCAGGGTGTTAGGTCCATCAAGAGCACACATAATCCTCACTAACTAAGTACATTAACAAGGCCTATCTAATTATAACTGGAAATATCTTGAAATAATATAGTGAGTGAAAAAGCTTGCACTACACACTCATGAGGGAGACCATCCATAACTTGAGATTGAGCTCTAACCATCAAGGGAAAAACAAGAGAATACTAAAGAACAAAAACCAACCTAAATGATATGAAACATGAACCATGGGATAAAACCATGGAATGAAGAAATAGTTAGGGTTTCAAAGAACAACTACCCAAAACATCTAGATATTCTCAACGCAAGATTCCATTCAACCCCAGGATCATAACAAACCTCAGGGGTTTCAAAACCACTCCTAATGAAGGATAACACTATTAAAGAGAACAAATCCTCAAGGAATATAAATGAGATATCAGGTAAAAAAACTATAATGTCATTTTCAATAAAGGTAAACAAGATAACATTGAAAAAAGACTAAATGAAATCCATAATAATTCCCCCAAACCAAAATGTTTATATTGACTTTATAGAATTTTTCTAGGATAGTTAATTGATCATTTGAAACAAAAAGAAGGCCCTAAAACATGTGTCAACACACCAATGATATAACACCTCCTCATTCAATACTTATTTTTTTCATGAGTCCAAATTCCACATCTGGTTTAATTCAGTTCTACATCTGAATTAATCATCAGGCATTCAATATAGAACCAAACACTCTTTGGTTCACCACACATTGTTCTTTGGTGTCTCCTAACTGTAAAATGGTTAGTTCTATATAGATCAAAATCCTTTGACAATAGAGGTTATTTCACGTGTGTCTAGAGTCACATTTAAATGCAACATATCCTTTTACAAAACATTTACAAGGTTTCACAAGGGGTTACTTTTCACAAAATATCATCTAGGTACATATCCATAGACTACTCCTGAAGAACTATCCCTTTGATTAACCACATTGAGAGTCCATAGATACTGGGTTTTATTAAAAAAATTATATTTCTTAAAATACATAATACTCTACATAGACTATAGTTTGAATCTTAATCAAATAGACCTATCCATTGAACACTCACATGAGGTACTTTACTAAGGTCATTAATATCCATCAATGAATAAACAGGTACACTGCACCACCCATGCACATAGATGCTACATGATCATCATCGTAATCATATCCATCATTATAACCATCATATTCATCACTTAGGTGAACCACACCATAGTTTCACATGACATGTTATCATAAGTAGAAACACATATAAGTTCATCCAAAAGAATGTCACCAAGACCTTCTATGTGTAAAACATTACAAACTAGTGAAACCTAAATTGATGAGTACTCCATTGTCAATAAAATCACACACAAGAAACAATAATGTCATGAGAAAACTATGTACTTAATATGATTCATTTTATTCCACTTCCCAATATGTAAAAGATTCAAATAAATTGGAAATCACAACCTCAAAATCCATGTATATAAAATGAGATGAAAACATATAATAATAGTGAAAACCAAAAACATAAATCCCTAATTTGGTAACATTGAATTCACTTGGAAATGGTGTTTTTGACACACCATCCAATGTTTCATCAAAATCTCTAACACATTCATAGGTCCCCTATCGACCAATCCCCTAAAATATGAAAACAAGATAGCATGTGGCACTGTTACCATTTTGTAACATACCAAACTGAATCATCAGGACTAAGATGGAATACCACATGACCTCAGGCATGCCTCTCTCTACATAAGAGGTTATCAACTGGATGTTAGAGTCTCAAATGGAACCATGGGGAGACTATACCCTCAATCATAGTGAATAGTAATAATTAATAACTCAATATGTAAATAATATACAATCAAAGTACGAATAATCCAATAAAATATGAACTGTATAAATGTTTTTGGAAATAATATTTTCAAACCTGAGTACAATGCGCTGATCACCCATCAGTCAAATCACATATATAAATAAGAAATGAAAAAAATATTGGAGGCTCTACTCCCAATCCAAGACACAACACATCTCAGTATCCAAACTCAAGTAAGTTATCATGTAAGATGGTCAAACCAGGCCTCAACCAAACACATACCTGTAATAATTTAGGGTTTCTAGGGTACCCAACCATGATGGATACTTGATTATGGAGTGAGTAAAACATAGTAGTACAACACCAATGTGATCCGGTACTCAGACAACAATATGCACGGTATGTGCATGGAATGATCTTATTAGAAGGTAAAAAACAATACATAACAATTAGACATTGAATAATATCTCCAATCACAAACATGAAATAAAAAACCATGTGTCGAGTAGTCGTCTTCTTACCAATATTCCATTAACCCATAATCCTACCTGCTTTAGCTTCATGTTAGAATAAAGTCATAACGGAAGTTCAAAGTGAACAATAGTATGTCACAAAGATGGTTCATTAGGACCTACCTCTCTCTCATTATTATTAATGGCCCTAGGCCTCCACATAATTCCTCACCCAGCCATAATAAATTATATAACTCTATTGAAACACATGAAATAGGCCTCCATGTTAGACCATACTAATCCATCGTCCCCTATTACTATCTCTCAGTACAGATCACATATGACTGTCATGCCCCCAGGTAAAGCCACATAGGTCATCATTCTATGTTTCCTATATTTTTATCATCATCACATCAGAAGTAGGGTGTAAACACACTCTTACTCTAGGGATACCAAACCATGATGGTTCCACCTCTCTCTTAGGTACTATGCACAAAATAAAAAATAAATCATGGAATGTACTAGACATATCATAAAAAATGGAATAATATTAATCACAGGTATCCAGTTTAATATGAAAAAAATAATGGTTCTCATTTATAGGCATAATATTTCACACAATGAGTCTTTATACGACATTTACGCATATGTAGAAGATCATCAAGAATGGTCAAAGAAGTTACTCCAATATAGTGATCACTTCAAGGAATCATGGGAATATATATTAGTAGAGTGTTGTATATCATAAAGAGTCATAATAGATACAAATGTAATCAAATATCAAACATGGTCTCATGTCTACACAAATAGTCAATCCTCAACAATTGATAGTCGAGAAACAAGCACGTACACAAGGTCCAATGTGGCCCTTGGAAGCTTTTCAATTTATTAGGCTTATTCCTTTAATCAATTAAGACTCAATAATCATTAATTAATTATGTATCATTATTCATGAAACAATATGAATTAATAGTATTTTGACCAAATTTGTGAACCTCATATCTCATGCCAATAAAAATGCATAAATACCAAAGGGCAGAGTACACAATACCACCTACCTCAAGGTCATTGATGTCAATATCAAGGTTGTCTAATGAATCATCCCCTAAATCACATATATTTCTTAGTCAGTTCCAACTACCCACCAAAAATACATAGGTATGATTATAAATATTTTATTTCAATAAAATAAATAAAATATCACATGCGATAGAAAATTTCTCCCTCCTAGAAAATTTGTACAATATCAAAAATAGTTAAGGAAATTAATGAACATTTTTTACTAAAAGAATAACTTTAATTCCTAAATAGGAAAAATTCAATGTGTGGTACCAATGGAATTGTTGATATGATAATTATGAACTCCCAATGACACCATACTGCATTATTCGTGTACTAATGGGTGATGGATGTAATGTTTCCCTATGAAACTAGTCTCATTCGGTACCCTCCTATTTAGAATGAATCCAACACCAAGACTTTTTATAGTCTAGGAATATCTATTGCATACTTAAAATGGGTGAAAGTTGATGTTAATGTAAATAACCTTGATGTAGGTGGGCTCTATGGCTAAAGATTGACTAGTTCTATTGTTGTGAGACCATGTTTGATGCTTGATATCATGTGTAGCAATAATGAATCTTTATGATACACTATTCTCTATTTAAATATATGTTTATTATAACTTGATGTGATAAATATATTGGCATATCATGTTTGAAAATGATTGATGGTTTCTTGCATTTGTGTAAATGTTCTATAGATTCTTATTGTGTGATATGGAATTCCTATGTATGAGAAACATGATTTTTGTTCTTTGACACAAGAAATGTTTGACTAATATGATTCCATTGTTTCCTTATGATATGTATGGTATATTCTATGTTTTTATTGTATTTAGCACAATACCGAAGAGATAGGTAGACCCATCATGGATCGGTATCCCTAGAGGGGGAGCATGCTAAGACGTAGCATGTGACATGATGACAAGATTGAGATTGATGATGGGGAATGATGTCCAAGTGTGGTCTAACCTAAAGGAATTATGGTTATATGTGATCTAATATGAGAGATAGAAAAATGAGGTTATGGCCTAGTATGACCAGACCTGAAGTCTTAGATAATGTGGTAATATAGTGAGAGATTGGGTATTATGGCCTTGTGGGGCCTCACCTAGGGCCTAGGGTATGTACTGATGATGCGAGAGAGGCAAGTCATGATTTCCTAGCCTTGTGACCTGCCCTTTCTCAATTTTGACTTCATTATTGATATATTACATCCTAGAGAAGAAGCAGGTATGACCAAGGGTTCATGGAGTCTTGGTAATCCCACAACTACTCTACACATGGCTATTTAATTATTAAGTGTTATTTGAGATATTATTCTTTATTGAGAATTTATGTATTTTATATTTTCCTTCTATTGAGCTTAACATTTGCACGTACACTATATATTACCAGTTGAGTAATGGACCAAATTGGTGTTGTCCTAATTAGTAATACTCACACCCTACTCTGGTGTCCCTGGAGCTTGGGTACCCAAGAAACCCTTACTTATTATAGGTCTAGGTTGGTGTGAGGCTCAGGCTGGTCGTCTGTAGGGATATCTTGCTTAAGTCAAGATACCGAGATGAGTTTTGTATTTGAGTGGTAGTAGAGCCTCTTGTAATTTATTCTTTTCTTATAAATATATATGTATATATATATATATGATTAGATCAGTGGGAGATCAGTTTCTTACACCCAGGTTTGAGTCTAATATTTCTACAAATGTTTATATAGTTTTATATTATAGGTTTCTTCTTACTCTGATTCTATACTATTTACAAGTTAGTTTATTTATTATTATTTTGAACTCTGATAGAGGGTATGTATCCCCATGGTTTTACTGAAGACCCTTATTACTAGTCAGCAGTAACTTGCATATAGGAAGGTGCACCTAATATCATGTGACATTTCATGTTTAGGCTGGTGATTTGTGTCACATTGTTACACATACGATCATCCAAGATACTATATAAATATATATAATAAATCAGCGATTGAATGTATAGGTGGGTGTTTTTTACTTAATAACATCGTTTCATTATTTTAAAAAAATAGAAATACCCTTAATAAGAACATGACTTTACTTAAAGTTGGGTTTTGTTGTGAAGAATGAATTTTTGGTAAATTTATTTCTAGAGATTTATTTCAAAACATGGAAATATGAAAAACTGAGGTTTCATGTTAGATTATATTCACCAAATGTTAGATGATGGTAGTAGAACTATTTAGTGTTATCGGAAGATGCATAATGACGTTGGCTCTATCAGAAGATAGAGTTGAAGCATCAAATATTGATGTAATTGTTCCTGAAGAATATATAATTCAAAAATTGGTGTTTATTAAAAATTCATCTATACATAGGACAAAAACATCACAGATCAGAGGTAAAATTACATAGGTACAATGATAATTAATAAAGTTTTTAGTCATTTTTTATGTTTTTCAATTTATTTTTTTCTATAATGGCTTTTGATTAGTGTAATATTTTTTTATGAGTGTCTTGTTAAGATCTACCACCTTATGATGTTTTCCACTATAAATATAATTATCATTTTCAGATTTTATTTTTTCTTATTTTGAACCTTCATGATTGATCCCTTTTAGGGATAAGAATACATAGGGTAATCTGATCTTGCGTTATTAAGGGATTCAAAGGATAGGAAAATGAATCTAGTTCTGATTATCTTTATCGGGGAATTCCAAGGGTAGGAAGATAGATACACATTCCCAAAAATTAATAGTTGAGGGAATTAATGGATATGAATACATGATACCTTGGACCATGATTAAAAATCCCCCTTACACTTTTATTAGAAGTTATTTTTAATAATATCTTTTTTAGAATTTAAGTATTGTAATCCTTACTCCGAACATTGTTTTTTAAACAATTTTGTATTTTAAATTTTCATTGTGTTTGCTTATTTTCAGATATATTGAATTTCTAAAAAACAATAATTTCATGTTTAATAGTGATTTAGTCAGGTAGTATTAACTTATAATAGTTTTAGTTTACATTTCATTTACTTTTATACTATGATAAATTATGGTTTTATCAGAAGATAATATTTTCAATCCACTTATACCTTGAGTTGGATGGAAATTGAATGTTCAAAATTTAAATACAATTCACACACCTATTGTAGTATTGTGTAACATATATTTCTAGGAAAACAATTGGAATCAAAGCCTATTTCTATGTTTAAGGGATTTTGAGGAAAGAGTATTTATTAAACATAAATCAACAAGAATAAACCCAAAACTTCACTTCACATAGAAAAGTAGCCTTAATTCTCTTAAAAGTATTCACAATAATTATATCAATATATTCCTATAATAAAATATAATTAAATGAATATTATCTATCATCATTATGGTTTTTAGGTTTATTCTTATACCTATTTATTTATTACACTATATTAAAACCATTCAACACTATCTCTCTCTATAAACACATCACACCTTTGCAAAACATCCAAAAATCATATTTCATTGAGAATTTTATTTTCAAATTCAAATTCAAGAAAAAAATTCCATTATGGACTTCACTTCCTTTATTTCATGTTTTTTGGATAAATCATGTTCATTTATCCTCCCTTGATATACTTTTGGTACTTAAATAATCATGTTTGAGTACCATTCATTTTATTCATTGATAAATATCATCAATTTCACAAAAATAATAATAATCATATCTAACCACAGTGTAGTCAATATCACCATGAACTAGTTAGGTGTAACTTCTAAAAAAATATGCAATGAAATCTCTTCTCTCACTAAGGAATAGTTCATATAGTTTTTTATCAAACATAAAGTACCATGCATTATTGCTTTGAAAAAATACACCATGACATGGTGGAAAAACATTTCTTATGTACACCATGGAATGTTCAAGTGAGGTCATGATATAGAAAATCATTTTTCTATTCTTAGAAAAGGACCACATCCAACAAGGATAATTCTACCATTACGTAATAAGAACTCTTGAAATATCAAGCCTTCTAACAATGAGAACATATAATACATAATGAAATATTTTTTTTATTTAATTAATCACCATGACTGACTTCCCATTTTTCCTCCACATTTTCATTATATCACATTTTTAGATTTCATATAGAAACCATGACTAACTGACTATTTCACTCAATGTTTCACCATACTAGATACATTTTTTTGTAGACAAGGCAAAGAAACACACTACATAATAGATATTATAATGGAGGGTAGGGATTTTTTGTTAATTTAATATTTTTTTGAATACTCATACCAGGTAAGAGCTATAACACTCCGAGGTTTTTGGGAAATATATATTTTGAAATTATTTTAATCCCTTTGATATTTTTCATTTCACACCAAACAAAAAATTGTTTATTTTATATTAAAATACTATGTATGGATTCAATTATATTCATAAAATATTTAATCATATACTACATATAACCAAATTTTTTTCCAAACATAGAACGTCGAGGTTAGCTTATGTTGTACACAAGAATGAATTTCCTTGATGGCTTACATAACACGCAAGACTGACTTTTACCGAACAATAAATCATTATTAAAATCTTATTATTTAACGGGATAAAACATGGCCATTAAATTGATGATTATATGATTAAATAAATTATTAATATATATACTTGAATTCATTGGTTACCTAATAAATAGAAAATAATATTGAAACCAAATGAATATAAAGGGACTGATTTTATAAAAGTCTATTTTTATGTGAAAACGATGATTTATATTAATAAGTTAAATTAATAGTGATTGATGTAAAATTAATTAGTTATATATTTAAAAAATATATTTTTTATAATCATACAATACATTTGATAGATATAAGTTAAGAAAACCCTGATTTTAAGCTTAAAACCCAAAATTTATATAATGGTACTTTTATCGGCTTATAAGGGAGAACCCTTTTTAAATACAATTTTTGTAAATTTTATAGATTTATTATTTAAAAAGTACTTCACTTTTGAAATATAAATATAAAAATTTGGTTATGATAAATTTCTGGAATTTTCCGGTCTGGTTTCATTTTTTAATGAATAGTTAAAAACAAAGAATTTTAATTAAATTTTTTTTCATATAATTCATTTATAAGGATAAATTATATTTTAAATAAATTGAAATTTTTAATTAGATATTATTTTTATAAATTATTCTAATTCAGGTAATTTTAATCAATTTCACTTTAAAATGGGTATAAAAACTCAGAGAATGTTTGGACGTCTTTACGTTAAAACTCCACAGGGTCATCTTGTGAGTAGTATTATTTTTAAATTAATTTTTGTAAGATATGTGATTAGAATTTGGAAAAATGGATTCCATAATTGAAATAAAAATAATTTCTAATTTATAATATGGTCAATATTTTTTGAACAAAAATATTAGTGAAAGTGATTAAAATTAATTATAATGATTTAAGAGAAAATCTAGGTTAACAAAGTACTAAACCGTAAATTTAAGACACAAAAAACACATATACACTTGTACAGTGCCCATTTTCTTGAAATTCTTCAAAAATGAACCTTCCATTATTAATTTTTTTTTGTTTAGTATGACTTTTTTTAGGTAAATAAATGGGTACACCTAACTTGTTTTCAAAAAAGCTAAGTGTGTCACTTCCCTTCCCTATAAAAGGACACCACCTCTCCCTCCTCTTCACACCCCTAAAAACACATAGATTTGGCCAATATCTACCCAATAAAATTTCCAAAATCCATCTTTTCCTTCTATAATCCTTCACTTGTTCTGAAATTAATCCAAGTAATCATTTTGGCACAAACCCGAAGAAGATACACGATTAAGAGGAAACGACTTCTCTCAAGCTCCTTTCTTTTATTTTTTTTCTTCTCCCTTACACTAAATTTATTTCATTATTGTATAACAACACTATTATATTCAATATACTAGGATATATTTGTTATAATGGTTCTAAATACACTTACCCACACCTCCAACTATTTGGTATTGAACATAATGTTAATGTGTACTAAGAGCTATTGTCTCACAAAAACGATGATTGTTCATTTTTCTTTCTCGCCTCTATTGGTTAATATTATAATAGACACTATATATATATTATATTTATTATACCTTTAAAATTCATTAATAATTTTACAATACATATCTTTATACTTTCCATTTGATGTAAATATGATAATTTCGTTTGAGGAAGTGTAGACTATCTCCCCTCAATGCGATGTGATTCATTCACACACTATATGGAATGTATTAAGGATGGGTTTAGTTAAATTATATTATATATATATATATATTTGTGTGTGTGTGTGTGTGATATAATATTGATACTATAATTATTATATATAAATACATATATACATACACAAATATGTAATTTACTTTTTTATTTCAATACATAAATAAAATGGAAGCAGTGTTCATGCATACGTACGACATACCTTCTCCGTGAATGGTGTATTCAATTTCATACATATATAATATATAGATTGTTATAATAGAAATACAATTAATTTACATGATATTTATATAAATTTTCACATTATTTAAATCATGACATAAATATAAGGACCAAATATAAAGCAAAATTAAGACACAAGAGAAAAAATTAAGAATATTTCTTGAAGTGTAACCTCAACATGAAATTGTTAACAAGAGGGTAATATAAAGTAAAAGTAAAACAATATACGTTATTATATATAATAATATGATTCTATAAAAATATTTTTAATAAACATACATTTATTATACAAGAGGTTTTAATGAGTACTATGAGATTCAAGACACAAGGTAAGGGGATTTCATCTCACTTTTTATTTGCACGAGATACACGTTATATTCATCACCCATTACTTTTCTGTGGTGTGTATAATTCCCATGAATATATTCAATGATTATTGTACTAAAATTTAAGGGTATTTACCTATCCATTATATGATATTTCTTTCACTGGGTTTATGTTTCAAAAGTTACTGAATCGGTAAATAAATTTTGTCTCAATTTTCATTCTTTGGGACACATGCAATGATTTGAACCTATATTTTTTCCTGAGGTTTATATACTGAGATTGAATTGTTATATCATGAATATCCTTTTTTATGATATTTTAATCTTAATGAAATTTTATTTTCCTTACATGGGGAGTATGGTTCAAATTTACCATGTGGAAAGAGTTTATTAAAATAATCTCATCGCTTTTCTAGATTGTTTATGTTTATGGTTCCTTTGATGAAATATTATGATCATTTTCTCAAGAAAATTCATGATTTTTCTTCTCCTATAGTTATTCAAAATATATTAATTTTTTGGTACCATTTTTCTTCTATTTGGTACATAAGATATTTATGAAATTGTTTTTATGAAAGTATTACTTTACCCTCTTTTCTGTCAGAAATCCATGTTCGGTCATAAAAATGTTTTCCAAAATGTGTTTCCAAAATAATATAATATTATCCTAAAATATTTAAAATTTATTTTACCCTTTTTTTATTTTATCAATGTATTCAAAGGAATATTCTTTTAGCTTTCCTAACAATGTATTTTTCTAAACTTTTACTGTATAAATGGAATGTTATTCTTACCTCATACAACATATATGGATTTACCCACAATCATTTATGAGATGCATCATCTGCATGTTTAAAAGGTTAATTTTAAAAAAAAATTAATTTTTTTTTTCAATGAAATAGAATTGAAAACGTTTTCATGATTTATTTATAACAGTTCAAAGTATTTTTCAAGGAATTTTTTTTCTAAAATGTTTTTAATTTGATTTTATAAGTTTTCATGGAAAATTGTTTTTAAAATTTTCCAAATATTACTTTATAAGTTTTCATAGAAAACAGTTTTTAAAATTCATTCATAATTATTTTAGAAGTGTTTAGGGAAAAAAATTGAAAATGTTTCAAGCTTCTTCTATAAGTTTTCATGAAAAACAGTTTTCAAAATAATTTGAAGCCTTATTCATAATTTAGAAAAATAATTTCAAAGAAGTAGTTTTCAAAAAAAAATTCAAGATCCTTTTATATGTTTTCAAGGGAAATTTTTTTCTAAATTTTTTAAATATCTCTTACTATTTTTTTAAAGAAAGATTTTTCCAAAAAATTTTCAAAATATTCTTTATAAGATTTGATGTTTATTTTTATGAAAATGGTTTTTAAAAGGTTTTTATGATTTAAAGAGGATTTCTTCAAAGAAGAAAGAAATATTACTCAAGATATGTTTTCAAAATATATTTCTATGCTATTTTCCATCTAATATTACATAATTTTATGTCAATCATTCCCTTTTAGGAAACGATTCAGTGGTTTCATTAATATTATTTTATGAATTGTTTATGTTTTGATGGAATGGTACTTAGGATACTTGTTTCTATTCCACTGGTTATATGATTTTCAAACCCACATTATTTCTTCGGTTATGGTTTGATGAAATTATTAGGAAATATATCTTTTTTCACATGTTAAGATATGTTTAGATTTTTATGAAACCTATTTCATTTAAAAAATGTTATAATATGATTGTTTATGAATTTTTGGAATAATTATGAATGATTTGATTATGAGATGGTTGTGGACTATATCTACCTATAATTCATTGGGTAATGATTTATATCTCATGAGATAGACAAGGTTGTAATGAGAAATGAACTTGGTTTTGTATTACTAGGTTTCAATGAGAAATGAACTCGGTTCAGTATTATAGGATTGGAATGAGGAGTTAACTCAGTTTAGTAATACAAGGCTAGAACAAGACGTGAACCTAGTTTAGTAAAGGACTTTATCCACTATGATGGCCTCAGTAGTAATTCCTTGACTACTACGGAAATCATTATATATTGTTATGTGTGTGCCACAATTCCATGTTTTATTTATATGTTATTCTTTCATCAATTATTTTATTTTTTTCCTTATTATTCATGTCTTATGAACTGCCAAAATTTATTCCATGATTGGTTTTTAAGATCTATGATATGTAGGGTATGATCTTATATTTTCATGATCATGTTCTCATTCACTTATGCTCAAGATTATGCTTATGTATATCCCTTTTTTACCCTTACCGAGCATCTAATATCACTCTTCTTTATGTTTCCTTCTCTCAGGTAATAAAGATATGTATTATGTTTGATGTGTCTAATAAGGGTGCTAGTCAAGAATAACCTATTGGGAGATTATGAAGATTATTTACTTATAAGTGTTTATGTTTACATGTTTCGAAAGGCACTAGACTGGTAAAGTCATTGTGAATCTATTTGTATAATATTTTAAGTTTTATAAAATAGTTATGTAATGTTAATGTTTGAAAAGAGATGGTCACTATAGTTGGTATGAGGGAAATGTTTTTTTTAACATTGGGAAACTAGGATAAAGAATACTTTAGTGATATCCCTAAGTAAATTTCTAAGGTTATTTTTTGATATGTATCTAAGGATAAGTATATGGATGTTTCGACATTTAGGAAAATGTCATGGATTTTTGGTAAAGTATAGAGTTAGTGGTTTCCTAGAAATACATCCCTGTCTAGATATTAAACGTTATTGTGGATTTGGAATAGATGTACCTATGGGTAACAACTCTGACAAGATTTCTTGAACCTAACTTGGGGTAATCTATTAGCCAACAATAGGAATTTCTTTACACATGGTTTCACACTCCCATGGTATATGCTTTGTGAATTAACAAACTGGTTATGAACCATGATGAATGATTTAAATAGAGGATGACTATAAATAACCAAGGATAAACCTAAGGTGTCATCGATTAAAGAAGTAGGATCCATGATTTAGGCAGTATATATGTAAAATTTCATGATTATATGGTATCCTAATATGATAAATGTTTCCCACACTATTCTTTATGGTTTTAGTCAATAGAGATAACTAGAAGGAATGTGGTAAAAATTTATTGTTTCAGATGTTGAATGTATGGGAATTATGCAAATTTATCTCCATGTGGAAATATAATAAAGTGAATTAGGAACGTGGTATGAGTATTGGTTATACTTGTGAAGATAATAAGACTGAGAATGACATGTGAAAGGTGTGTGATTTTGTTATAGTATTGTTTACATTATACATAATATGTATGATTATATTGATGTTATGTAATCTTAAGAATGATTCATATTTCATATTCCAAGAAACAGGTACTATAGATTAAATTGATAAATCATGAGTAATGATTTATGAATAAGGCTAGATTAATGAAGTATTTTGGTTTTGGAATTCAAATATTATATTATATGAATCATGAAATATATAATTATTTTCAGTATAATTTTTCATTAAGGATTGAAAATGACTTTCTAAATGGTGATGATGGCATAGAAATGTTATTTAATGGAAAGGTGATATTTTTATTAGGAGAAGTTAACCCTTAATTATTTCCTAACATTGAGATAATGATGTTAGGATAAATATATGCAAGATATGAATAATTAAATGGGATGGTATGGATTAACCTAGAACTAATTATTGACAATGTTTTCTATGTCATCAAGGATAAAGTTTTCAACTTCTTGGATTTTAAAAATATATTCAATAATCATTCAAATAATGAAGGTTGCATGTTTTCCAAAAGGAATTATGGTAATTAAGGTTGTTACCATGATTCAAGAGAATATTTGATGAGGGTATTAACATGTTTGGAATGTGAAAATCATGTGGTACTTTGTGATATATGGGGGATCAATGTTAATATGATTTCATAAAATTATTTCCAAACTGTAAAATTTTTATCTCTCAGAAGGGTTATAAGGTAAAACATTTATGGAAATATTAAGTTAAACTTCATAAGACATCAGTAAGATTAAATTGTTATCTCTTCATATGAGGATTTACATATATTGGATATCTTTTTCAACATAACTTGTGTTGATGATAACTGATGACAAATGGGACGACATATTATAGATCTCATGATTTGTTAGTACTTCATTAATGAAAAATTCACCTTCCTTTTCAGAGAAAGAGGTTAAGTGGAAAAATGAACCAAAATGGGTGAAATTTTCCAAAAAATCATGCAAGTATATCCTATCATGAAAATTCTTCAACTTTTGGAAAAAGGATCTTGAAACAAAAAATGATGTCTTAGAACATTCGTTTTAGATTAATCATATGGTCCCTTAGTTCATTTTAGATTTATGTATTTTTCATTGTTAACTATCTCATGGAATTTTTATCTATCACTCTAAATCATAACATAATTGTAACATTTATCATCAATGTTCATTTTTTCACTTCCCACCTATATTCACCTATGTGGGAATCTCATTTTGAGTTACTTTGGGTAATCATTATGGTTCTAACATTACCTTTTTAAGATAAGTTTTACTATTCATTTTTTATGATGTGGGTTTTTATGAATGAAACATTAATGTATAAAAAATTTGATAACCCAATAAAAATTTGAGGGAGAAATTCATTTTAAGGGGGGTAGAATATAACACCCTGATATTTTTTGAAATATTTTTTTTTCAAATTAATTTAATCTGTTTGATATATTTCATTTCATGATACATTGAAAATAGTTTAGTTTACATTAAAGCACTATTTATGTCCTACATTATACAAAATAGAAAGTTAATAGTGCACTACACACAACAAAAATTTTATTTATCTATACATGGAACACCTAGGTTATCTTATGTTACATGCAAGACTGACTTTCCTCGATGTCTTACATAACATGAAAGACAAAGTGTTACCGAACAATAATTCATTATTAAAATATTATTATTTAATAGGATATAACATTGCCATTAAATTTAATATAATATTCTAAACTAACTTATGAATATTTATAGTTTAATTCATTGGTTACCTAATAATTAGAAAAGAATACAGATACCGAATGAATATAAATGCACTAATTTTATAAAAGTCTATTTTTATGTGAAAAAGATGATTTATATTAATTAGGTAAATTAATACTCAATGATATTAATATTATATGTTATGTATTCAAACAAATAGTTTTTATAATCATCTAATAGATTTTATAGATATAAGACAAGAACAAACCCAGTTTTTAGCTCAAAACCCTTTATTTATATAATGATAGTTTTACCACCTTTTAATGGAGAACTATTTATAACAATTTTTGGAACTTTTATATATCTAATATGTAAAAATTAACTTTATAATTTAAATATAAACATAAAAAATATGTTGGGATAAATTTTTAGAATTTTTCTATATGATTTATTTTTTTAATGAATAGTTAAAAACACTGAATTTTAATTCAAAACTATTTTTTCAGCTAAATAATTTTTAAGGTTAAATTATATTTCAAATTATTTTTAAATTTTAATTAAATATTAATTTTATAAATTAATATTTTTTAGTTAATTTTGAACAATTTCACTTTGAAATTGGTTACAAAAACATAGTAAACTTTTGGACGTTTTTACATTAAAACCCTACAATGTCGTGTCATCAGTGGGATTACTTTTAAATTAATTTCTAAAAATTATGTGATTATAATGGGCAAAAAGGATTAAATATTTGGAATCATATTAATTTAAAAAATTTAATTTGTTCAAATTTATTTATGAAAAAAAATATTAGTGAAGGTGATTAAAATTAATTGCAACGATTTAAGAGAAAAATTTGGTTAACAAAGTACTAAACCTTGAATTTAAGGCGCAAAAAGACCTATACACTTGTGAAAAACCCATTTTATGGAGATTATTCTTCTATGAAACTTAAATTATTGATTTTTTTTGTTTGTTACGAGTTTTTAGGTAAAAACATGGGTACACCTAACTTGTTTTCTGAAATCCCATATTTTTCCTTTCATTTCCCTATAAAAGGAAACCACCTATCCTACCTCTTCACACCTATCAAACCACATAGGATCATCCAATATCTACCGAATACGATTCTTAAAAATTCTCCCTTACTCATATAGGCCTCTAATTTTAAATAAAGTAATCCAACGAAGCCTTTTGGCACAAACCAAAAAGATTTACATGATTAAGAGTTAACGACTTCTCTCGAGCTACTTTCTTTTATTTTTTTCTCCACCCCTTCCACTTAGTTTATTCCATGATTGTATAAAAACACCAGTATATAAAATATAATAGGATATTTTTATTCTAAGTTTTATACCTAAACATACACTCATCTCTATCTAATGAGTATCAAACATATTTTTTATGTGTTCTTGGAACGACCACATCACAAAACAATGGTTGTTCACTTTTCCTTACCACCTCTCATTGTGGACATTATGATAGACACTCTATTAATATATGTTATATATTATATATATTATTTATTTAAACTTATTTAATCATTTTTAAATATATATTTTTATACTTTCATTTGGTGTAAATACAATAATTTCGTTTGAGGAAGTGTGGACTACCACACCCTCAAAGCGATGTGATCCATTCACACACTATATAGAATGTATTACAGTTGGGTTTAGTGAACATATATGATATATATGATATTATAATGATACTATAATTATGAAATATATATATCTATATACATATATACAAAAACATTTATGTAATTTACATTCATTCTGTCAATACGTTAACAAAACAGATGTAGCGTTCTTGCATACGTACGACTTACCATCTCCATGAACAGCGTATTCCATTTCATAATTATATATTATATAGATTATTATAATACAAATATACTGAATATAAGTTATATTTATATCATTATTCACATTCTTGAAATCATTACATAAGTATAAGGACCCATGATATAAAAAAATTAAGACAGAAGACAAAAATAAAGCGAATATTACCTAAAGTGTAACCTTAACATGAAATTGTTAACAAAAGCATAATATAAATTCATAATAAAACTTTATATGTTACTATATATAAGAATATGTTTCATTAAAAGATTCATAATAAACATACATAATTATATAGGTGTTTGAATGATTACGATGAGAGTCAGGACACAAGGTAAACGGATTTCATCACACATTTTATTTCCATGAGATACATGCAATATTCACCACTCATTACATTTGTGTGCCATGTATAAAAAGCATGGATGTATTAAATGATTCTTGTACTTAAATTTAAGGGTTTATAAGTATCAATTATATTCTTCTTCTTTCATTAGGTTTCTGTTTCAAAATTTACTGAATCGGTAATGTAATTTTGTATCATTTTCCTTCTTTGAGACAGATGCCATGATTTTAACCTACATTTTTAATGATTTTTATATAATACCTTTGAAATTTTATATCATTAATATATTTTTTTAATTATATTTTATTTTTCAGAAAATTTCATTTTTCTTACATGGGGAGTATGGTTCAAATTTACCAATTGGTAAGAGTTTATTGAAATAATCTCATCGCTTTTCTAGATTGTTTATGTTTATGATTCCTTTAATGAAATATTATCATCATTTTCTCAAGAAAATTCATGTTTTTCTCATCCTATGTTTGTTAATAATATATTCATGTATTGGTACAATTTTCTTAATATTTGGTACATAAGAGAGTTAATAAAAAAAAATTTAGAAAGTTTGACATTAAACTCTTTTTGGTTGAAAATCTGTGTTCTTTCAAAACCATGTTTTATAAAAAGAGTTTCCAGGAATATTATACTCTTCTCCTAAAATATTTAAAATATAGTTTACCATTATTTTCATTTAATAATTTTTTTAAATGAATATTCTTCTCTCTTTCCCAAAAAGTCATTTTTATAACTATTTACCATGAAAAATGAATGTTCTTCTTACCTCGTACAATATGTACGGATTTAACCATTGTCATTTCTATGAATCTTCATCTGCATGTTTAAAAGGTTATTTTTGTAAGAATTTTTCTTAAATATAAATTTCAAAGAAATGTATTTCCAAACGTTTTCATGATTTATTTATATGTTTTCAAAGTATTTTTCAAGTAGAGTAGTTTCAAAAATGTTTTTAAGATTATATTATTGTTTTTAAAGGAAATTTTTTTGAAAAAATATTTTCAAAGATTCCTTGATATGTTTTCAATAAAAATTGTTTTCAAAATTTTTTCAATCTTATTTTTAAATTTTAATTTAATTTTTTTTGAACTTTTTTTCAACATTATTTTATTTGATTTCAAATTATACATTTTTCAATATGATTTCAATCCTTATTTATATGTTTAAAAATTACTTTCAAAGAAATGGTTTTCAAATCTTTCTTTATAATATTTAAATTTTATTTTCAAAAAAATCATTTTCAATAGGTTTTTATGTTTTAAAGATAAATTTTTCAAAGAAGACAGGACATTTTCCTCAAGAAATGTTTTCAATATAAATTTACAAGTTAGTTTCCATCTAAGATGGATTCATTTGATGTCACTAATTCCATTATTGTAAACAATCCAAAGTTTCCATTAATATAATTTCATTAATGGTTTATGTTTTGATGGAATGATGATTATGATAAATATTTCTATTCTGTGGGTTTTATTCTTTGAAAAACCAAATCCTGTAATGGTTTATTCGTTGATGAAAATACTAGTAAACCTTTCTTTTTCCACAGTTTAAGATATTACAATATGTTTATGGAACCCATTTCATTTCATGGGTTATGATATGATTGTTTATGATTTTTTGGAACAAGTATGAATGATTTAATTATGAAATGGGTGGAACCTATATCTCTCTCCAATTCATTAGATAAGGATTTATATTTTATGATATATACATGGATGGAATGAAGAGTAAACTTAGTTTAGTATTACAAGGCTGGAATGAGAAATGGACTCGGTTACTTATTACAGGGCTAGAATGAGAAGTGAACTTGGTTATGTAAAACTAGGATAGAATTAGGTGTGAACCTGGTTTAGTAAAAGAATTTATCCACTAATATTTCCTTAGTAACAATGCCTTGACAACTATGGAAATCATTATATATGTTTTTGTGTCTAACAAAATTCCATGTTTTATTACTATGTTATGCTTTCATGGATTATTTTTTTCATTTCCTTATGATTTGTGTATTATGAACTACCATTATTTATGCTATGATTCATGTTTATGACCTATGATGTGTAGGGTGTGATATTATATTTTTATGATCATGTTCTCATACCCTTATGCTTATGATTATTCTTATATATCTCCCTTTTTTACCCTTACTTATCATGAGAACTCACTCCTATTTATGCTTCCTTCCATGAGGTATTGAAGATATGTTTTATTTTTTATGTATCTAAGAAGGCTGATAGTCAAGAAAAACATAGTGGGATATGATGTAGCTCATTTATGTACCAGTATTTATGTTTCCATGTTTCTTAGGGCACTAGAATAGTAAGGTCTTTGGGCATCTATTTGTATAATGTTTTAATTATTCCGCAAATTTTATGTAATGTTAATGTATAAAAAGAAAGGTTCACTATTGTTGGTATCAAGGAAAATGTTTAATTAAACTTGGGGAACTAGGATGATAAATATTTAGTGACATCCCTCGGTATATTTCTAAGTATATGTCTAGGTATGTCTTGAAGGATAAGTATATAGATGATTAAACATTTAGAAAAATTTCATAGAATTTTGGTAGAGGATGAAGTGAGTGTTTTCTTAGAAATAAATTCTTATCTAGATACTATATGTGGATGGGGATCTGATACAGATGTAATTAGGGGTAACAAATCCAATAAGATATCATGGGTTAAATTGGGTTAATCTGGTACACAACAATGGGCTTTACTACACACATGGTTTGACACTCATAGGGGATATGCTTTGGGAATTTAAAAAATCTTTTTAAACCATAAAAAAGGATTAAAATGGTGTATGACTTTGAATATACTTGGATAAACCAATGTTGTTATAGATTAATGTATTATCTATGATTTAGCCACTCTATTAGTAATATTTCATTATTATATGGTATCCCAGTATGATAAATGTTTCTCACAATATGCTTTCTAGTTTTAGTCAATGGAGAGAACTAGAAGGAACATGGTAAGCATTTATTGTTTTAGATGTAGAGATTATGGGAATTATTAAAATTTATTTCTTAATTGGAAATGTAGTAAAGTGAATCAAGAATGTGATACGAGTATTGGATATAATTCTAAAGATAATGAGACTCCAAACGACATGTGAAAGGTATGTCATGTTATTCCAGTATTGTTTACATTAAAATCAAGAATAATGATTATATTGAGGTTGAGGAAACTTAATAATGATTCATATTTAATATTCCTGGAAAGAGTTATTAAGGAATAAGTTGTTGAATCCTATATAACTGTTTAAAAATAAGTATGGAATAATGAAGTATTTATGTTTTGGAATTAAAATATTATGTTATATGAATCCAAAAATATATAATTATTTCAGTACAATTTTTTATTAATGAATGAAAATAATATGTAAATGGTGAATAATACATAGAAATGTGATTTCATGGTAGTTGATATTTTGATTAGGGGAAGGTAACCCTTAATTAATTCTTGAAATTGAGATAATGATATTTGCATAATGATATTTTGGATATTAACAAGTAAAATAGATGGTACATTTTACTCTAGAAATTATTATTTAAAAAGTGTTCTATGTCATCAAGGATTAAGTATTAAACTTCTTGGATTTATAGAATATTTTTTTTAATCATTTTAATATCTAAAAATGAATGTTTCCCAAAATTATTAATGGTAATTAAGGTTGTTACCATGTTTCAAGGGAACATATGATGATGATGCTCACATGTGTGGAATGTTACAAGCATGTGGTACATTGTGATATATGAGGGATCAATGTTAAGCTGATTTCTTAACAATATTTAAAAAGATTTGAATTTTCATCTTTTGGAAGGGTTATAAGTTTAACCAATTACAGAAATTTTAAGTTAAACTTCAGATGGATTCAGTAATATTAAAGTGTAATATCTCCATATGACGATTTATACATATTGGAAATCTTATTCAAACTAGATTTTTTTGATTATATCTAATGAAAAATGGGATGTCATATCATGGATCTCATGATATGTTAGTACCTAAGGAATTAAAATGCCACCTTCATTTTTAAAGAAAGAGGTGAAGTGGATCAATGAACAAAAAAGGGTGACATTGTCCTGAAATCATGAATGTATATCTTTTCATGAAAATTTTTAAACTTTAAGAAAACTGATATTGAAACCAAATTTTTTTTCTTAAAACCATTGTTTTTAATGAATCATAATGTCCCTTAGGTCATCATAGATTTATGGATTTGTGAGTTTTAATTTTCTCTTGACCTTGTTCTGTATCACTCTATATAATAACATAATGGTATTATTTCTCTTCCATAATCAAGTTTTCACTTCCCATATATGTTCTCCTATGTGGGAATCTCATTATGGGTTTCTTTTATGGTTCCAAATTTCCCTTTTTAAGAGATTTTTTTTACTCATTTTTAGGAAGTGGTTTTTTATGAATGAAACTTTCCAGTGTTAAACCTTTGATAACCTAGACAAATTTTAATGGGAAAATTCATTTTAAGGGGGGTAGAATGTAACACCTCTAGATTTTGTAAAATATATGTTTTTTCAAATTAATTAATTCTATTTGGTATTATTCATTTCATGCCACACTATAAATAGTATAGTTTACATTAAATCATTATGTGTAGATTAAATTATACATAATAGAAAGTTAATCATTAACTACACGCATCATAAATTTTATCTTTCTCTACATGGGACACTGAGGTTAGCTTACAATACATGCAGGACTGACTTTCCTCGATGGTTTACGTAACATGCAAGATCGAGTGTTACCGAACAATAATTAATTATCAAACTATTATTTTTAATAGGATATAACATAGACTTTAAATGAAATATTAGAGTATTAACTATATTATTAATATATAGAGTTGAATTCATTGGTTTCTTAATAAGTATAAATGAATATTGAAACCAAATGAATATAAAGTGTCTGATTTTATAAATGTATATTTTTATGTAAAAAATATGATTTATATTAATATTTTAAATTAACAGTGAAATATCTTAAATTTAGATGTTGTATATTCAAAAACTTATTTTGGATAATCATCTAATATATTTTATTGATATAAGATAGGAAGAGACTAAATTTTATTCTTAAAACCCTATATTTATATAAAGGTAGTTTTACCAGCTTTTAATGGTGAAGCATTTTTAAATAAATTTTTTGGAATTTTTATAGACTTAATATGTCAAAATAAATTTCATATTTTAAATAGAAACATAAAAATTATCTTAGGATAAAGTTTTTGTATTTTCCCTGTAAGGTTTCATTTTTTAATGAATTATTAAAAACAATGAATTTTAATTAAAAACTATTTTTTCATATAATTAATTTATAAGGATAAATTATATTTTAAATTAGTTTTAAAGTTTAAATAGATAATAATTTTATAAATTAATCAAAATTAGTTATTTTTAATCAATTTCACATTGAAATTGGGTATAAAAACATAGTAAACTTTTAGAAGTTTTCACTTTAAAACGCACAGTGTCGGCTCGTCAATGGGATTATATTTAAATTAACTCCTTACACTTATGTGATTATAATTTGGAAAAATGGAATCTATATTTTTAATAAAAATAATTTCTAATTTCAAATAATTTCAATTTTTTGACCAAAAATATTAGAAAAGTGACCATAATTAATTACAACGATTTAAGAAAAAAAGTAGGCTAACAAAATACAAAATCATAAATTTAATACCAAAAACGGCTTATAAACTTGTACAAATACCATTATTTTTCCATTATTATAAAATTAACCTTCCATTATTTTGTTTAGTTTATTTTAATGGCATATTTTTGGTAAAAACGTGGGTACACATAACTTGTTCTCAAAAATGCCAAGTGTTTCCTTTCCCATCCATATAAAAGTCCACCACCTCTCCCTCTTCTTCATTAATATCAAACCACTTAGATTCATACATTATATACCCAATACACATTAAAAAATCAGCACCTTACTCATAGAATCATCCCCTACAGAATAAATCAATCCTATTGAATCTTTTTCTGCAAAACGAATGGAATTCCCCGAGTATGATTTATTGAATTCTCTCAAGTTCCTTTATTTTATTTTCTTTCTCCACCCACTCCAAAATATTTATCCAATTATTTTATAACAAAAAAAGTTTCTTAAATATTATAGGATTTTTTTATTCTATGTTTTTTACCTATACTTACACACACATCCATCAAATGAGCAACAAACATACTGATTATGTGTATGATGAACTACCACATGAAAAACAATGATTGTTCGTTTTTACTTACCGCCTTTAATGTTATATATTATGATAGAAACTATGTTTATATATGTTATATATTATATTTATTATGTATTTAAGCTTATTTAATCTTTTTACAACAGATATCTTTATACTATCCATTTGGTGTAAATTCTATAATTTCGTTTGAGGAAGTGTGGACTACCGCCCCCTCAAAGAAATGTGACTCATTCACACACTAAATAAATTGAATTAAGGATTATTTTCGTGAATTTATATGATTTATATGATATAATAATACTACGGTAATAAATTATATATATATATACATATATTTAATTTACTTTCTCTCTATCAAGACGTTAATAAAATGGAAGCAACAATCATGCGTACGTACCACCTACTGTCTCCATGAACGGTATCTTAAATTTCATACTTATATATTATATTGATTATTATTATACATATTTGATGAATATAAATGATATTTATATCATTTTTCATATTTTGGAAACCATTATATATGTATAACGACCCCATATATAACAAAATTAAGACATAAGTTAAAAACAAAGCAAATATTACCTAAAGCGTAACCATAACATGAAATTATTATCATTTGGGTAATATAAATTCATAATAAATCCATAAATGTTATTATATATAATAATATGGTTCTTTTAAATATGTAAAACAAATTTTAATTTATTATACAGTATTTATGAATGATTACGAAGATAGTCAAGACACAAGGTAAGGGGATTTCACCTCATTTTTCATTTTCATGATATACTTTCTATATTCACTAATCATTACTTTTTGTGGTTTTTATACTACCCATGGATGTATTCAATGATACTTTTTCATAAATTTAAGTGTATTTACATATCCATTCTATGATCTTTATTTCATGTGTTTTATGTCTCAAAAGATACCAAATCGGTAAAGTAATTTTGTCTCAATTTTTCTTTTTTAAGACACATGTCATGTTATGAACCCATATATTTCCATGAGGTGTATATAATAACATTAAAATTTATACCATTAATCTCATTATTTTCATGATATTTTATGATTCATGTAATTTTGTTTTTCTTACATTGGAGTACGGTTCAAAGTAACCAAGTGGTAATAGTTTCTTTAAATAATATCATCACTTTTCAAGATTGTTTATTTTTATGCTTCCTTTGATGAAATGTTATGAACCATGTATCAATAAAATTAATGAATTTTATTATCCTTTGGTTATTCAAATTAAATTCATGTATTGGTACCATTTTTTTACTCTTTGGTATATAATATATTTAAGAAATTGTTTTTAGGAAATCTTGACTTTACCCTCATTTTTGTCATAAATTTTTGTTCCTTAAAAACAATGTTTTATAAAAAGAGTTTCCCAGAATATAATAATATTATCCAATAACCTTTAAAATAAAATTTACCCTTTTTTATTTTATCAATTTTTTTGAAGGAATCTTCTTATCACTTTTCAAAAGTCATTTTTATAACCTTTTACCATGTAAAAAGAATGTTATTTTTACGTTTTATGACATGTATGGATTTACCTAATATTATTTCTATGAATATTCCTTGGCATGTTTAAAAGATTAATTTTTATTAATTTTTTTTAAAATAATATTCATATAAGTGATTTTCATTATATTTTCGTGATTATTTTTATAATTTTTCATAGCATTTTTTAAAGAAAAGTGTTTTTCAAATGGGTTTTAATATTATTTTATATGTTTTAATGGAAATTTGTTTTAATATTTTTTCAAAGAATCCTTTATAAGTTTTCAAGGAAATATTTTTTTAATATTTTTTCAATCTTCTTTTATAAATTTTTAAGTAAAATAATTTGGGAAATGATTTCAATATTCTTTTATAAGTTTCCAAGGAAAACCATTTTCAAAATTATTTAAATACTTATTTTAAGTTTTCAAATTATTTTCAAAGAAATTTTTTTCAAAAAAAAATTCATGATCATTTTATAAGTTGTTCAAAGAAAATTGGTTTTAAAAAAAATCAACATCTCTTTATATGTTTTTAAAAGAAAAAGGTTTATAAAATGTTTACAAAGCTTTATTTATTAGAATTAATGTTTTTTTCAAGAAAACGGTTTTCAATAGGTTTTTATATTTTAAATAGCATTTTTTCAAAGAAGAAATCATATTTTCCTCCAAAAATGTTATCAAAATTTCTTGCCATATTATTTTCCTTCTAATATGGAATATTTTAATTTTACACATTCCATTATAGTAAATTATCCAAAGGTTACATTAATATTCTTTATTTAATGGTTTATGTTTTGATGGAATGATTCTTATGACACACATTTCTCTTCCATGGGAATATGTTTTTGAAACCCTCTTCCTTTCACAAGTTATGCTTTGATTAAAAGATTAAGAAACCTATAGTTTTCAATAGGATAAGTTATGATTTCCTTTTTATGGCACTCATTTCATTTCATGGGTTATGATATGATTCTTTATGATTTTTTCGCTCAAGTATGAATGATTTCACTATGAGATGGGTGAGGACTATATCTTCTTCCAATGCATTAGATAAAGATTCATATCTATTGAGATAGACATGGATGTAATAATAAATGAACATGGTTTAGTATTACAGGGATGGAATGATAAATTCACATGGTTTAGTATTATAGGGCTAGAATGAGGAGTGAACTTGGTACAATAATAGAGGGATGGAATATGATGTGAATCTGATTCAGTAAAGAACTGTGTCCACTAAAATTTACTAAAACAAAATGACTTGATGTAATGACCTAGACCCCTCCAGGTCATTCCTTTGTGAAAAAATAGTGTTTGGGGTGTTCTGGTTGTTGTTGGTGACTCATTCCAAGAGTTAGCCAAAAATTCAGTTTGAACTCTCGGCATCGGCGAGTCAGGGGAATCGACATCGGTGAGTATGGGGAATCATCATCCCTGAGTCAAGGGAATTGGCATTAGCGATTCAAGGGAATCAGCATCGGTAGGTCGAGGCATCAGTAGGTCAAGGTGTCGGCAGTTCAGGGAATCAGTATTTTGAGTCATCGGTAGGTCGAGATATTGGTAGGTTGTTGCGTTAGTAAGTCATTATGTTGGTAGGTTGTTGAATCGGCATATCATCATCAGTGGATCAACATCATTTGGTCACATCAGTAGCTCACCCTTCAGTGGATCAGCATCAGTGACTCATTTTTTGTTTTTCCCATCCTTCCAATTTCACCGCACTTGTGCCCTATTTTATATAAACCAAGTTTGAAGCCTTATTTTTCATTTTTTAGGGTGTTGAAAAAGTTATTAAGTATGTATGTAACTATCATAATGCTCTTGGTACTTTGAGATATTCAAACCACATGATACTGACCACAATCCCATGATTAATGGATTTTGAAACCGTTCTTCATTTAATATTGGATCTGGCTCTTCAAATCCTGGATCTTCCCTTCCCAATGTGTTTTCCTTTCTCTCTTGGTGGGATTAATGTCTTCCTCTCTAGACGATTCATTCACCTGTACTAGATCCCCCTATCCTATTTAGTTTTCTTGGAGTTTCCTACTTCTCACGTGATCCCCTATTCTTGGAACAAGGATAAGTTTTGGTCAAATCTTATTTCAAGTAGGGATTTCCTATGCCTCTCCTTAATTGTGCATCATGCAGGATGGGTGTTCTAACGATTCCTTATGAAGAACGGGAAAATAATTTTCTTAAAAACAAGTAAAAATTAAGAAGTTAATAATATCAAAAGATAACAGGGGTCAATAAAATAATAGGGTGGGAGTGGTTTGATGTTTGGTCGCATGTTTATTCTACTATCTTTGTTTCTTTTATGGATTATTGTGGTTGTGTGCCTTCTGAAAATCATGTTTGTTTGTGTTATTTGCTTTTGCACTAGTGATATCCTATTTTTTTTGTTTCTTGATAAATGGTTGTAACAAGAAATATTTTTAATCACATATACTTGGCTAATTGAAATGGATGACCGAGGATCAAACATATTTTTTGATCACCCCTGTTATTTTAAAGTGTAATTAAGGAACCCTCTTGATAAACCTGAATATGTTGTGCATTAATGGAAGTTAATGTGGTGATTTGTGTATGGGGTGGTGAAGGGGGTGTGTTGGTATCCTAGTTTGGGATACTGACTGATTGTGGAATGGATGGAAATGTAGGCAGTGGGACTGCCTTTTTTGTGTTGTGGCCAAAGAACAACGTTGGTCAATGGGACTTCCTTGTGTTTATGAACTTTTTTGTAGTAGAACTACATATGGGAAATGTTTGGGTAGTATGGAATGACTCGGTTGTGTGGTGACTTCATGTTTATAAGAGCGCTGGGTGTGGTGCTGTTGTGAAGGGGGTCCAATGGTCCTAGTTGTTATAGGAGTATTGTGCAATATAACTTTTAAGAATGATAGTTGTAAAAGGTTCAACAGGTTTCTAGGAATAATGGTGGTGTGTAGTGGGACTATTGGTTGTTTTTACCTTATTTTT
Organism: Viscum album; assembly: GCA_963277665.1. Classification (NCBI taxonomy): domain Eukaryota; kingdom Viridiplantae; phylum Streptophyta; class Magnoliopsida; order Santalales; family Viscaceae; genus Viscum; species Viscum album. The sequence goes on from OY728157.1 coordinate 1,785,857,557, forward strand.
TTATATGCGCGTTAAATGGAAATGCATTACCTTAGTCCCTTTTCACTTCTTTAACATTGGAAGTACCAAAGAACAAAGTGAGTTAGTTTTTGTGTGTTTAGTTAATAAGGCTCTTCACCCTCTAAGGCAGCCGCAAATGTTGTGCTCTGTAGTTTCATCGGCTAGTGCGGGAATAAATTACATTGAATCCCCAAATTTATAATTGGAAATTGGTTAAATGATGAAGGGTTGGGTTATACTTTGGTAGTGGTTGTGTTATGGTTGTACATATTGAGGTAGAAGAGAATGTTATTCTGGTGGGAAGGTTTTTTTTTTGGCACCCATAGGTTGGGATGAGTGTTTTTTTACTTCTATGTATAAATTTTAGTTCCTTGTGTTTTCTATATGCACCCACCCTTATTTAGCATCATGCGCCAAACACCTCCATTTCATGGGGGAGGGTATCTATCCCAACATCCCAGTGGATGGATGGATGGATGGTTATTGACTTTATTCCTATTATCCCATATCGGTTATTACCACCCAAGCATATCTGGATAGTCTGTAATGGCTTGAGGCTTACCATAGTCCCAGAACCTTTGTGAGGGTTTGTTTTCCCAAGTGTTTTTAGGATGAGGCCCAGGTGTCTATGTGAGAGATGTGCAGTGCGGTTGTGGTCTAGATGTATGTGGGAGAGATTATGTCTTGTTTGAGGCCCAGGTGTGTGCGGGAAAGTTGTGGTAGTGGGAGCACATTTGGGAGAGTGGTATCATCAAGAAGTTATCCATTAGGAATGAGCAGTTAACTGGTGGGAAAGTGGTGCACGGTACCCAAATATCCATGTGATTATATTACTACTTTACTTGATATGAGTTATTTGGTGAGTGTTCCTTGGTGAGGTTGGGCTGGTTAGTACTCCATTGAAGGTGATTTGTGGTAAAATTGTTCTCTCACAGGGGAATTATAATGTTCTCCCACTTTTTCTTGAGTAGCTTTAGTTTTTCATACTTGGTATAGATGAATGCATACCCTACATCTATTAAACTCTTTTCAGTTTTCCTGGAGAAATTTGAGGACTGTGATGGACTTTACTAGCTCGGTCATTGGTATAGTTGTTGTGAGGATCTTCAGACTTTTCTTTTGGTACTTACTTTACTTCTTGGGTTTTTATTTTGATGTAGTTTACATTTATATCATGTGTGGTTTGGATTCAGTTTCCTTTATATAAATTTTTTGGTGTTTTTTGGGATTTCACCATCATATCTCCAAATCATATTTTCATTAAAATGGGTAATGTATTCCATTGTTCTGTGAGATTCTTTACCCTTAGTGCTAGTCACCACTCTAGGGCCTACAGAAGGCGGGTCTCAGGGGTCATTATCACTCTGGCATCTTGAAGAAGGAAGGGCGTGGCACTTTTCTGCCCCTCCCCTCTTCTTGAAAAATGTAGGTCGTGATACTTGACTACTTCGTAAATAATTATATATTCTTACGTGTCTACCAAAATTCCATGTTTTATTCCTATGTCATTATTTCATGGATAATTTTCTTTATTTACTTATGATTCTTTTCATATAAACTTCCAAAATTTATTCCAGGATTTATGTCTATGATCTTTGATATGCGTTGTATGATCTTATATTTTCATGATCATGTCTCATACCCTTATGCCCATGATTATGCTTATGTATCTCCCTTGTTTTCCCTTACTGAGCATTTGATCTCGCCCTTTTTATGTTTACTACCTCCAGGATATGAAGATATGTATTATGTATGTTTTTTTTTAATAAGGGGGATAGTCATAGAGAACATAGTGGGAGGTGATGTAGCTCATTTATGTACCCGTGTTTATGTTTCCATGTTTCTAAAGGCACTAGACTAGTACCCTATTTAGTTGTCTATTTGTATGTTATTTTAAGTATTCTAAAATGTTTTTGTAATTAAAATGTATGAAAATATAGGTTCACTATAAGAGCTCCCTTTTTTCTCCACAGTTGTGATGTCCCACCACCCCAAGCCATTGAACGATGCTCAAAATAGTGGTCACCACAACACCTCACGTTGTTATCCCTATATGTTGGGGATTTTAGACTAGTAGTGATGGATTATAAGAACACCATGGAGAAACTATGTTATTGCATCAAAATAGAAATAGAAGAAAAAAATAATATAATGGGGATAGAATCATGTGATCATTGTACTCAAGGTAGGTCAAGTGTTGTAAATAAAAATCAATTACCACTAAAATTATAAATGATCATGCCATATATACTGGATCCCTCATGGTCGGATCATACACAAGTAGTAAAAATTAAATAAAATAAATTTGGGTCCAACGACCAATCCCCAACTGGCCTTGAGTCATGCCTTGTCATGTCATCCAACTCTAAACTAGGATGTCCAAGAATCAAACATTGATCCCTACCCGGAAACCCATCCTTATGATAAATAATGATGTCTTCTCAAGAAACCAAGTGTTAAAACGACCCCAAATTTTATCAATGGAGATTCCCTTTCTATAATTATTTCATAAAGTATAAACCACATGAAATAACATATATAACACAATACAATCGTTTTAAATGATTAATGAATAAAATAACAGGTATTTCAAGAAATAAAGGAACATATCCCGATAGAATAGTAACATGGCCCTTAGAATAGTAACATGACCATTATGAATAGTAATTAGGCCAATATAATAGTAACCTCATCATTGTAAGTATAAATAAAATTTAGGTATTTTATAAATGACAATATGATATAATTATACTATATTATAAATAAATAAATATTTTAAAAAATTATTAATTAAGTATTATTATGATTATAAAACAGAAATTTTTATTTATAATTTTTTAACTAATATATTTACTTAAAAGAGAATTTATTTCCCTAAAATATATTCATAAATTAAAATTTTTTTTCTTATGAATATAAGTTATTTTTATGAGATCTTAATTAATTTTTCTAAGTGTTATAAAATCAGTTATAATTTGAAAACCAGTATTTTTCAAGTAAATGATGATTTAAATTGAAAATTAAATTTATCATATTTATTAAATTATTTTCATTAAAAATAATTTATTTTTGAATTATACATGTTAAAAACTGGCTAGGTTGTATTTTTTGTATTTTTCTAACATAGTTAAAGTTTTGGTGAATAGTGAAATACGATACTTTACGGTATATATACATTATAAGTTAAATATACTATTCATTGATTAGTCACTAATGGAATAACCATAATATCTAAATTAAATTCCAAATTTTAATATATTTGGTGATAATTCTCAAACTGTTCATAGTCTTGGGAAAAAAATAAAGTAATAAATAAAATAATGAGAAAACACCCCTCTCCTCCACTATAAATATCACCCTCACCACCTCTTCTTATCACACCTCATAACCCTTGAATATTTTACATTTTCTACCTAATACTCTTCCAAATACCCTCCCCCATGTCTAGTATCTCTTTATATAATTAAGAGACCAAACCCTTTTCCCTAAGGAGGTTCTCAAGGAGGAGAAATTCAAGAGGTAAAATCATCTTCTTTTTCTTTTATTTTTCTTTCATGTTCATTTATTTTCTTAATGAATCCTAGATTCCCCTCATCAAAGTGGAATGATAAATACATTATATTATATATGATTTAAATTAATTATTTTAATGTAATAATCCATCATCAACCCTCTTTACTACTCCCTTTTATTCTTAAAATGAAATCATTGTGTGGGATGCGTGGATTTATCACATTTGAGGACGACATGTTTTCATTTTCCTCTACCACCTTAAAGTCTGGTCATAAATCAATTATAAAGGTTTAAATAGATTGTAAAATTTATTTTATAACCCTTGTTTTGTTCAATAAATAATATATATAATAATAAATTATAAAACAAAATGAATTTAATGTGATCAAAAACCACCAAAATTAACCTAAACAATTATCATTTACATTTTATATAATGATTCATCATCACACCATATTACCAAATGATATATAAGATCATTTAATATTATCAAATTTCATTAATTACATATAATTTAAATTATGGATAAGTATTCCAATTTTACATGATCATTCATACTCATATACAAGAAAACCAATCATGAAAACGAAGAAAATGAACACTCCCAAACCGTGTAATAAAAATAAATAACTCAAAAAAAAGCCTATAAATGAAACTAATAAAACTAGAATGAATCAAATACATGTATAAAATGTTTTTTATTTTTTAATTAATGAATTTAATTTGATTATATAGGATATTATTGTGAAGAGAGTATTTGGATATAAGGTGATGGGATTCTCTAACCAAAATCCATTTCTTTGGGTTTTACATCTATCACACCAATTTTAGTGTGTATATTCCTTTATTTTTATATAAATATTATTTATTTATAATTCAATTTTTTGTATATACATGTTTCCAATCCTATTTTATGACAAATTCAATTATTTTTCAAAAATAAATATTTCTAAAAATATATCTTTTACTTCTCATGAGATTATTTCTTATTCACTCAATATTGATGTTTCTTTTATCAAGTATGTTATTACATATTTATTTTGGGAACCCCAATGTTTTTTTATTAATTTATTCTTCATTAAATTAAACCCATTTATTCTCATCGGTAACTTTATCTCCAAGATTGATATATGTTCTATTTGGCATGCATGATAATGTAAATTTTATGACATGATAGGTGAGATCTGAATTATATAGCACTACAATGCATTGGGTAATGTTATTTATCTCATGAGATAAAGTGAAATATGTTTGGTAGTTAACCACTAAGACATGATGTTTAATTTTTATGCATTTCCACTTTCCATGCCTTTATCAAATTTTTGCTATCATTATTATGGTGATGATACCACGCTTAACTTATGATGATTATGATTATGATCACCCGTGTTATATTGATTCATGTTCTTATCTATCCTCTTACATTTATTTTATCTCACCCCTTTTATTTATGTATATACTAAGGTGGTTACTTGTATTAAGGAGAATTTGAAGACCACTAAGAATATATAGAATAACTAATTTAATAATGTTTATGTTCTATATTGTAAAAGTTATAAATAAGACAAATTTTACCAAGACACAAAACCTCTTGATCCTAGATTAATAGCAAAATTATGTTTTTTAATCATTAAAATGATGTAATATTCATGTTAAACAATCAAGGAAGTTTTAGTTGGTATCGTATCATGGTTTACTTAATTTGAGAATTAGGATTAGAAAAACTTAGTGGAAACCGATACTATAAGACTAAGTATATGTATGAAACCAAGAATCATTGATTTAGAAAATTATAAACATAGGGATCCCACAATATATTCCTTTAGATTTAATTTCACAAAATAATAAATTATTTTTTCATAACTTGTTGACTTATTTTTTTAAAGCTTTTCTATTTTAGAAAATGGTGGGAATTTTGAGAAACTAGGCCAATAACTCGTGAAAGGGACAATGAAGTGATTACCAGAATGACATCCCCATTGCCTTGGGATGTAGAGTTCAAAATTTCATGGTGACGCTTACCCAGATATCTCAAGCTATGAACAACAATCTGAATAATGTGGAATATTCACCTTCACCTAATATGGAGAAACTGTTTATCGAGTCTTTTATATGTCAACAACCACAAATATTTAGTTGATCTTCTCATCCACTAGTCAGGAAATAGTGGGTCAACTCAATGGAGAAGATATTTTCTATGATTTATTTTTATGAGATAGGGAAGGTGGATTTATCAATTTTTCATCTAGATGGAGAGTCTGATCAATGGTGTAAATTTATTAAGAACACCATGTTGAAGGAAGAAATTGAAGAGATGGAGTGGGAAGAATTTAATATAATGTTTCACAACAAGTATTTCCCTCAAAATATTTATACAAAAATGGAGTGATAATTCATAGAGATGAAGAAAAAGGAAAGTGGATCTTTCACAACCTATGAAGTAAATTTCACAATGCTTTCCAGGTACACTTTGAGATTTTTTTCCCAAAAATGATAGATAAATTAATAGATTATTTAGCAGTTAAAAACAACACTATAGAAATGATCTAGAAATTCCAGAATTTGGGTGTTATGAAGAAAATTTTCAATGTGATCTCAATGTCCAAATGGGGTTTAGAGAATTATCCCATGGATATGGTGATATAAAATGAAACTTGGAGTTTTGAGCTGGGGGATCTAATGACAAAGGTGAAAAGAAAACTCCACCACTCATATGCCAAAAATGTTGGGAGAAGAATCATGGGAATTACCTCAAAGGGATAGGGAAATGCTATAAGTTTGTGTGATAAGAACACCAAGATAATAAATTTTAAATATTTATAAAGAAGTTGGATGATATTATGGGGGAAATGAGAGAACCACTCATGGTTAAATTCTTCAACTATAGGGAGAAATGGAACTATACGATAACATGCACTAAATCATGAGTCCTCGATGGTAATCAGAATCTATAGTCACCAAAGGAAAAGGATAAAGGGAATGTTTTTACCATCACTACTTCTAAGGTGGATCCCAACAATGATGTGGTGATAGGTATTCTGGTTATACATTCAATAATAGAGAATATACTATCTTATTCTGGTTCTATGTATTCTTTAATTTATTGAAAGTTTTGTAGAATTATTCAATCACCACCTCAAAATATCAAGGTTGAGTTATATATGATAACAATAAATGGGGATATTTTTATTTCTAGAGTATATAACTCCTCCCCAATTAATGTTTTTGTATTAAGCATCTTGATAAATTTTTTCTTACTTCATTTGGTGGAGTTTGATACTATTTTGAACATGGATGTCTATCTTTATTCAAAGACAACATCAACTATCTAGAAAGGGAGATCACTCTTCACATCCTAAGACATCCTCAAATTTTGTTGAAGTGTAAGGAGTAGGATTAATCTCTTTCAGAATCATTATCTCGCCTATGAATATTCTTATGAGAAAGCATATCTAGATCTAATGATTTATACAAAGAAGGGAATCATGATTGACGACATGCCCATTGAGAGGGACTACACTTGTTAAATAATTTTTTGATCTTCCTCCTAATTGAGAGGATTAGTTCTTAATTGAAAATATTCATGGATCTCTATATATATCAATGAGACCTTATAGAATCACCATCAATGAGTTCGAGGAACTGAAGAAGGAGTTACAAGAGAATCTAGACAAGGGTTTTATATGCCCGAGTGCCTAGCCATGGGGTTCTTCAGTCCTCTTCATCAAGAAGAATGATAGATCAATGAAACTCTACATAGATTATTGTGAGCTCAAAAAAATCATGATAAAGAAAAATTATCCCCTTACACTGATAGACGACATGTTTGATCAGTTATGTGAGGCCAAATATTTCTCTAAAGTGGACCTTCATTTGGGATATCACCAATTAAAGGCGAGGAATGAAGATATTCCCAATACTACCTTTTAAATGAGTTATGGACACTATGATTCCATAGTGATTCCTTTTCGAATAACTAATCCTCCAGCAATATTCATGGGCTTAATGAAAAGAGTAATTAGATATTACCACAAGAAATTTGTTGTTTTCATTATTAATAATATTCTAATATACTACCATAGAAAGGAGGAACATGAGGTGTATATGAATAATAAGATAAAGACTTTTTGAAGGGATAAACTTTACAAAAATTATAGTAAATAAGAGTTTGGGATGGGAGAAGTATCATTCTTGGGGAATGTCATCACCAAAAAAAATATCTGTAGACCCTTCCAAGACAAAGGAAATCCAAGAGTGGCCTAGGAAAACATCTATAATGGAGATCCATGTTTTCAGTGGCCGAGATGGATATTATTGGTGATTTTTGAAGAAAATGTCATGATTTTAAATCCCACTATCCAAGATAACTCAAAAAGGAGAAAAAAAGTTGGACTATTGAATGTAAAGACTGCTTCAAACAGTTGAAAAAAGGCTTACCACTGCACTAGTACTCACACTTCTGATAAGTGGAAAAATATTTATGGTATACAGAGATGCATAAAAGCATTGATTAGACTATTTACTAATGAAAAATCATAAATTTATATTTTACACCTTAGGGAAGTTGATAATTCATGATTAAAACTATCCCATGGTTTTTCTGGAGTTAGCAGTTCTGATCTTTACGTAGAATATATTGTAGCATTATCTCTATGGGTAGAAGTGTGAAATATATTCTGATCATAAGATATTAATATATATATTCACACTTAAATTGATTAATATGGGTCAGTGATGATGTATAGATCTTCTCAAGTATTACGAACTCTCAATCCACTACCATCCTCATAAGGAAAACAAGGTGGTACATGATCTAAATAGAAAAGATCCTATAACATTATCAATGACGAGAATTGAAGAGGATTCAATATTATTAGATATGAAAAGTATAGAATTCGTAATCTTTAAGGAATGAACATCATCAATACTTTCTTAATTATTTTAAATCATCCCTTACGGAGAAAGTAAAATATGATCAAAGAAATGATGTGGAAATTTAGAAGAAGGTGGCAGCTATGAGAAAAGTGAAATCCTTAAATATTAAAATTGATGGAGAAGGAGTTGCATGATTTGGTTCATGACTATTTGTACCATCCAATACATATATAAATAATGATATTTTAGTGATGTTCATATCTCAACATTCTCTATTCATCCAGGGAGCACAAAGATGTTTTGAGATCTCAGAGAGAAATATTGGTCGGACAATATAAAGAAGTAGATATCTAAATACACATCAAAGTGCAGGGTATGTAAGAAAGTTAAGGCTAAAAGAAAAATTTCTATTGGTATTATGAAACCATTACCCATGCCAACATGTAAATGGGAAAACATTACCATGTAATTTTTCACCAGACTTCCGCAGACATCTAGATGAAACAATGATATATGGGTTATTCTGGATCATCTTGAAAAGAAAACTCACTTTATCTAAATTCGATAGGACTTCTCCCTTGATTAACATTCATGTATACACATTATATAAGTGGTAAGACTTCATGGAGTATCATTAACAATTGTATCTGATTGAGATCTGAGATTCACCTCCCAGTTCTCGAAAACACTCAAACATTCTCTAAACACTAAGTTGAACTACAGTATGACCTATCATCCTCAACATAATTGTCAATATGAGTGTAATATTAATAAATTGAAAGACATGTTGAGATCATTTTATATATACTTCAATGGAGGATGATACCAACATATATTTCTAGTTGAGTTCTCTTATAACAACAGTTTCCACTTAAGCATCCAAATGGATCCATATGAAGGCCTTTATGGGAAAAGATGAAGAACACCATTGTGATGAGATGAAGTTGGTGAATGTAAGTTTCTAGGACCTAAATTGGTAGAATAAATAGTGGACAAGGAGAAAACCATTTAGCAGCACATCAAGGTATCACAAATTAAATGGAAGAGCTATGCAAGAAATTGTCGATGGGACCTATAGTTTAAGGTTTTATACATTTTATTCCTTTGAATATCTACATGGAAGCGAATCATGAGATTTGGGAAGAAAGGGATGTTGAGTCATAGGTACATCGACCCCTTATAAATTCTTGATAGAGTCAGAGCTACGACATATTAACTGGAATATCTACCTTCCATGTCTTAAGTACATGATATAATCCATGTATCCCTCTTAATTAAGTACTTACTATATCCCTATCATGTACTAAATCTAGAGGTTGTAAAGTTGGAAAATGATCTCTCTTATGAAGAGAATAAAGTGAAGATATTAGACTATAGATATAGAGTTCTACATAACAAGACTACTCACCCAGTCAAAGTACTATGTAAAAACCATAAGTATGAATATGAAACACGGTAACCGAAGGAAGAAATTGAGGAGAAATACCTTCACTTTTTTTCACCATAGTATGTAAAATGAATTTTTATGGAGAAATTTCACAAGGGGAGAAAAATGTAAAACCCAAAATTCTATCAATGGATATTTCCTTCCTATAATTATTCTATATAGTATAAACCATATAAAATCAAATTGATTACACAATTTAAAATTATAAATTAAGGATGAATAAAAAAATTGGTATTTCAAGAAATGAAGGAACCTATCTCTATGGAATAGTAACCTAAACCTTGGAATAGTAACATGACCATTAGGAATAATAATTCATAAAATAGAATAGTAACCTCATCTATAAAAGTATAAATAAAATTTATTAATATTATAAATGACAATATTATATAACTATATCATAGTATAAGTAAATAAAAAATTTAAAAAAATGTTAATTAAGTGTTGGTATTTTTATAAAACATATATTTTTATTTAAACGTTTATAATTAATATAATATTTTAAAATAAAAATTATTTTAATAAATAGTTTCATAAATTAGAATTTTTTTTCTTATGGTTATAATATAATATTATGATACCTTAACTAATTTTCGAAGTGTTAAAAATCAGTTATAATTTTAAAATCAGTATTTTCCATGTAAATGAAGATTTTAATTATAAAATTAAATTTCTCATATTTATAAAATTATCTTCATTAAATGGAGTAAATTTATTAATTCTATACATCAAAAAATGGTTAGGATGAATTTTTGGTATTTTTCTAAGATTGTTGATTTTTTTTGTGAAAAGTGAAATATGATAATTTATAGTATATATACATTATAAGTTAAATAAATTGTTCCTATATTAATCAATGATTTAATCAACATAATCTAAAAATTACATTAATTGTATTAATATTTTTTGTTACAGTGATCAAACTATTCATATTCTTGAGGAAAAATAATAAACTAATGAATAAAATAATGAGAAAACACCCCTCTCCTCCACTATAAATACCACCCATCCCCACCTCTTCCACTCACACATCATAATCCTTGAATCTTGTCCAAGATCTACCCAATACTCTTCCCAAGACACTCCCCTATTTCTCGGAACTCTTGGTCTCATAAAAATACAAAACTCTTTTCCCTAAAGAGGTTCTCAAGGAAGATAATTTCAAGCGGTAAAATCCTCTTCTGATTTCTTTTAATTTCATTTCAAGTTTTTTTATTTTATTATTCTTTCCTAATATCCCCTAATACAAGAGGAATGTTAATTCATGAATCTTAAATATACTTTAATTTTATTGTTTTAATTTAATAATCCGGCATCAACCCACTTCTCTTATCCCTCATATTCATAAAATGGAAGCCTTATATGCAAGGAGTTGATTTATCACATTTGAGGACGACTTGTTTTCATTTTACTCTACCGCCTTCAATATTGGTCATAAAACAATTATAGTGGTTGAAAAAAATTTAAAATTTATGATATAATCATTTTTATTTTCAAGAACTAATATATATATATATATATAATACTTAATGATAATATAAAACAAGATTCTTGTGATCAAAAACCCCCAAAATTTACCTAAACGATTAGCATTAAATTTTTATCTTATGATTCATCCATATACCGTATAACCAAATGATATATAATGTCATTTAATATTATAAAATTTTATTAATAATATATAATTTATATTATGGATAATTATTCTAATTTTACATGAATTTCCGTACTCATATACAAGTGAACCAATTATGAAAACCAAGAAAACAAACACTTCTGAATGATGAAATTAAACTCTATATCTCATTAAAAATCCTATAAATGAACTTAATAAAACTATAATTAATAAGATAAATGTATAAAATAGTATATATTTTTTTATTAATTATTTTTATTTTATTATCCATGATATTAAAATGAAGAAAACATTTAGACATAAGGTAGGGGGATTCTGGAACCAAAATCCATTTCTTTGGGTTATCCTTATTTCACTCTATTTTCAGTATGGATTTTACTTTATTTTTATAGAAATATTTTTTTTATCCTTACCTTATCTTTTTTAGTATATACATATTTATAATCTGATTTTATGTCAAGTGTAAATATTTTTCCAAAAATAACACTTCTTTCCAAATATGTATCTTTTATTTCTCATGAGATTGTTTCTTAATAACTCAAGATTGATTTTTATTTTATCGTGTATGTTATTACCTCTTTATTTTGGGAACCACAATGTTTATTTATGAGTTTATTATTTTTTAAATAAAACCCATTCCTTTCCATGGGATACTTTATGTCTAATATTGATATATAATATATATGGTGTGCATGATAATGTAAATGTTATAATCTGAAGGGTGTGCTTAGAATTATATACTACTCCAATGCATTGGTAAATGAGATATATATCATGAGATAAAGTGAAATATGCATGGTAGTTGACCACTAAGATATGATTTTAAATTCTTATGCATATCCAAATTCTATACCTTAATCTAATCTTTCCTCCCATGATTATGATTATGATCCCATGATTAAGTAATTATGATGATGATTATACTAACTCATGTTATATTGACTCATATCCTTATCTATCCTTTTACTGGGTGTTTTTCTCACCCCGTTCATTGATGTATATACTCAGGTGATTACTTGTAATAAGGAGACTACGAAGGCCGCTAAGAAACTAGAGAATAATGAATTAAATATTTTTTATGTTTTATTTTCTAAAAGTTATGTATAATCATTATTTTCTCAAGAAACTAAACCGCTTGACCATTGATTTTTATAAATTTTATATTGTTTATCTTTAAAATTATGTAATATAATAGTAATAAAAAATTATGGTCATTTAAGTGTCATGGTGGCCCGATTAGTTTGTGATTAAAACTCAGTAGGACACCACAACCAATGTCCCAAAATAACTATTTGATAAGTCGTGCGTGCATAAATACTATGAGTAAATAGTTTAACAATTTTAAAAATAGTTTATGTGGAAGTGATAAATAACTACCAATCCCAAGGTCCTCGATGACACTCAAGATTAGTATGATCATGTCGATCTATAGGCTTATGACCATTATTGACACTACCAACATGGGATAGTTTTGGGGTGTCTCTAAGAACATCTTAATGACCATGCCAACCAAAAATATTCATATGAAATCTAAAAGGTAATCATGGAATTCTATAGTATCAATATTTTCATGTAATATAGTCTCATATCCTATAATACCTATGAAATATGATCTCTAACTTCAGGATTCCCATCATCAGTGATCATTGGAATCTAATCCCTCATCCTTGAATTCTGAAGGAATCAAAGTGCTCATCCCAAAATTCCACCACATCAGTCATCATACAGGTTGAGGATCTCCACCTAGCCTTCCCAATTCATCATCAATCAGATGGAATTTGATCTTTCATTCCAAAATCCCCAATTATCACATTTGATAGAGAATTAAAGGATCTCATCTTAATATTCCCAGTTATTAGGCATTACTTTAATCATTTAATTAAGTAATCACTTATTTCATTAAATTTTCATCAAGACCGTTTCAAAAATAATCTATAATCATAATTTCACACTTATTTTCTCATTTCAATTTCATAACATTGATTTTTCATTTTTTATAAACTTAAAACTTTATAAAATCTAAGAGTATTACTATTTGACTCACCAAACAATACCAATTACCAATTCTAGAACCCAATCCACCCCATGACATAAATTCCCAATTAAAATGTTTTATTACATTCCAAACTTGCTAAGTCCAACTCCCATAAGGGTCAAGTCCACTCCGAATTTATTTATGGTTGTGAAATTCAATTTCAAATCCATTAATATGACCCAAGTTTCCACTTTAATCATTTAAAACATAATTTGGCATTGAAATACATCATTATATTTCAATGGAATTTCCATTACTAAGTAATTCAGTTGAGATAGTCCTTTAATAAGGCCTTAGGAACAATATATGGTACTTTAAACTAGTGAAACTCAAACTAAAACATTTAATTCCAAATTTTAATTAAGAATGGGAAATCTAGCTTGATCCCTTATGTACACACTAAAAGTAAAAGTTAAACTAAGGGTTAAATTTAGAAATGGACAACTCACCATAGTATCATAGGGTCCTACTCATCTAGTATCATAACTTGGTTTGGGTAAAAATAATAGATATTGAAAAAAAATAAAAAAGGACCTAAAATATGTAATTTATTTCAAAATAGTGAAATAGATTTAGGAAGTATATAAAAAAGAAGAAAATAATGGAGAGTACTCTTAGACTCACCTATAGACATTTGAGGCCACAAACAAAAGCTAATTTAATCCATTTATTGAGGAATTCCCTAAATTAAGAGGAGGGGGAAAGGAGGAAGTGTGTGCGGGAGAATCTTGGTGAAAGGTGGGGGGAAGGGGGTTTAAATCCTCTTAAGTCCAAGATGGAAAAAATTCACAACCTTTTAAAGGTCAGATAGTTAGCTATACCACTCATAAATCGTGACATCTGCTATACCCAGTAGACTCCCTCTTTCATGGTTATAGTTCATTGTCACACAAATCATGCACTAAAAGTGTGATGTGTCTTCAATTTACCATACAATTTTGTATGGTCTCTGGAGACTAGTTGTATGGTTTTCTCAAACAACTCCCCTTTGAATTTTAGGTTGCACTGTTTGGGTGAAAGGTTAGCACTCACCATGTGATAACTTTGTACCATTGGATATAACAAAAAAACATGGCTTTGAGCCTAGAACCTCAAGGGTGCTTCTGAGACCTCTGGACTCCCTAGGGAATTTCATTCCAAACAAAAATTTGGTCTTTTTAGGGTTTCCAACCAATGGAATATCATTTCGATACCCTATCCAAAAACTAAATTATCCACTAAAACGAAAACACGAAATTCCTCTAAAATTAATAGAATCCATACAGAACCGAGGCCTTCCAAACACCCCACCATAACACTTCATGTCCTCATGAATCATTGGTGGTTATCCATATTCACCCCCAATTTTCATTTTTCACTAAGTCAAAGACAAATGACCCAAATCCATTATGAACACTCTAAAAACGTTCAAGATAGAACCTTCTAAATCGAGGAGATTAAACATCCAAACCCTATTCAATTCTTATCATCAAAAATGAATCACCAAGATAGATCTTACCCAATACCATCTATCAAAAAACATTGATTGTGTTGTCTCCCAAACACCTAATACGCATATGGTTCTCCCCACCATAAGCTTTAAATTCTAACTTCCAAATTTAGATTCTTGGAACTTTCTCTATAAAAATTACTTACCAAAACTCTACACTTGTGTTCCAATGATGCACTTATCATGATTTTCAACTCACCAAAACTAAAGAAACATGAGAATTATAATTAACACTAATACCTATCCTCATTTCCAAAAACCAACTAAGGATTTATGCATGACATTTTTTCTGTACAAAAGATATAAACACACCATATTTTCCTTAAAATCACATTTAAAACCTCAAAAAACATACATCCTTTAAAAAATGACATGGTATATGTAAATTTTAACTCATCACATCTAATAACACACTAACCTAATTTAGACTATCCTCATTAGACACATCATGAAAAATATCATCTTCAACTATTGATTCATTATCAACTTACCTAGACAGAATTCATTCATTCCCTAAGGCATACTATGACCACTCTAACATGATCGCCAATGTACATACCCTAATCCTATTGAGATTCTACAGTTAAAGTCTTAACTACTCAAAACTATCATTATTCCCTACTCCACACATTAACATTACTTTAATCCAAGAAACCTTGGATCACATTAAAACCACCTCAACCCTAAAACCATCGCTCATTATCAGTTAACCACTATATCAGATTTCCTATTGTTAATTCAAAATAAAATCTAGGTACACATATCTTTTGTTCCTCACCAACATTCAAAATCCATATTGACCATCCCATATTCAATTTCATATTTCTATGACCTATCCAAAACAAGGGTCACATTCCCACAACTGAAACATTACTCCGCACCATAGGAGTAAAATTTTCATCACTTCATTTATCAACTACCAATCCCCATGACCCAAATTTCATTTATCACCATACTAAATGATTAAAAAAGGTTGTATCTATCTCTCTAGAGCGATATAAAAAAGAACTAACTATTTCCTATTCCAAAATTTTGAGAATAGAACCCATGGAATTCATCAATATTCATTCTGTGATGATTAACTCTCTCTCCAATTATTAATTGTGCACTCTCCACAATACATATTTACTTACCAATCTATGAGTTTAATCGTAAAATATCTAAATAAAAGTTTTTGTGTAACTCTTTCGACATTCATTTAAAGAATTCATCAACCATTGATGCCTTAATCAGGGTTAAACCCAAACATATATTTAATTGTACCCTGATCCATTCACAATGACATATATCATAGAATATACATTGAAAAATGAATTTTAATGGTCTCATGCCTTCATGCCAATAAGTGTCTCATCAACTCATGACCAACTAGCTCCAAGAGGGACCCATCGATTGAGATCAACCATAACCCCATAAATCTCCACTAAGGAGTCAAGTGTTTATTATCATTGTGTCACTATAACCACCATACCACTCAGCCTCTTAAATAACCTCAATTCTTCCCCAAAGTAACATAGATAGTCAGTCCTACTATACAAAGCATAATGACCATGCTCATAGCTAGTGTGATCACCTTGATATCACCAAAAAGGGACTTTTTCTTAATCCTAATTCACTCAACCTTATATCCTAATAGAATCATGTATCCTAAAAATTTATTACAAAATCAACCTTTTCAAACCCCTGGGGTCACACACTCTCATATAACCATTCACCGAAACTAACTCAACACCCAATGAGTTGTGTGTTTCCAGAAATAGTACCAGGTTCTCACTGGAAGACATGGCCATGTATGATGGGACATCATATTTATAAAAACTCAAGGCATCCTCATTTATTTAACCAAACATCTCAACATCTATCATGATTCAAGTCTAACCAATGGCCTCCATCAACCCAAGCATCATTTAAAAATTGAAAGTTTCTACCCACGCATCATCTTTCTCAGACCCATATACCTAAGGTCAACACTGATTATCATGCCAAAATAATGATAGGATAATAGGTTCAGGCATATAAAGGATACTTCCCTTTCAAACCTTACTTGAAACCAAATCATAGCACCCAAGGTGCTTCCTTAAAAAACCAAGTAATTGCCATGCCTCACATTCCTAAACACATAGAGTCCATGTGCTATAACAATTTCTCATTCTAGGCCCAACACCTATAGACACACAACCACTACAGTGAAAATATAATCCAAACACCCACTCTAGGGCACAATACTACCAGTAAGGGTCACCAACCCACAAGGATAACATGAAAAAATGATAAAAAGTTACACCTCACCACCTCATGATCACATACCAACTGTATCCAAAGTAGGTGACACCCCACTATCTAGCACCCCAAACCTAATAGGTTCTCACCATATATAATAAAGGGTCTCAAAACTAGGGATCTATCATAGCCCAAACCAACCATAAATAGGGTCCAACAATAAACACAAATGGTTACTCTTATCTAAATCTCCCAAGGGTCTCATCATCTATTATTTCACTTTATTTAAAACTTATCATTTTTAAAACCCAATGATCAAAAATTTAATTCATCTAATTAGGAAACATTTTAAAATTACCAAGAAAATTTAAATTTCATTTTCCCTGGGTTTTCTTATATATTATTCTATTCATGGGTCATCAAGGAAAATACCTTATATGTTTCTTACTGGCACCTTATTTAACCAAAAACCATCCCTTTATTACTCATTTATACCCACCTACTAACCAGAAGTCACATTAGGGGTTGCTCAAGTAGAATAACACTATACACGTATATGTAAAAAAATAGTTGTGACCACATTAAATAAAAACCCCTCTAATTTATAAAATACCATATATAGATATAATTGAATAATATAAATAAGTAATAGAAAATAAATAATACACCATAACATCTGAATCCTAGGAAACATATGGATGAAAACTCAATCCTACATGGCTATAATGATGAATTAATTCAGACACCCTATCTCTATAAACTAAGATGGATATAGAAATCAGATAAATCAATAACATAAAAGTTAAGAAAGCACTCAAGTTTGAAATTAGTCAACTAAAAAATTGCAAAGCATGGACAACAATTCTCTTCCTTGATAACTTAGTTTTTCTCTGATGCTTGGGTTTCCATTCACCCAAGAATGAGATAATTACCATGCTCTAACACATCATAGTATATGGTCCACTATTAAAAATAGTAAGGAAAAATAAAAAAAATCAATGATACTACTTTTTCATGCACCATTGTCACAATACATTGAACAGTTCCCAATTCAATGGTCACCAAAACACCTCAATCATGCCTCCCCATACTCTAGAGGTTACTAACTAGTGAAATGGACTTGTAAGAACATTGTGTGGTGATTATTCCCTCACATAAGAGTATCAATAGTAGTGGAAATAAAATATTCAGATATATAGTTAGGTTAACAAGAAAATATTGGTATTGTAATTGCTAATAAATAATACCATCTAACAGATGAAATAAGAAATAACCATGTCATACATAATGGATCCCCTGTGGGTGAATCCTACAAAATGAGTACAAAATAAATAAAATAAATATATGCTCAACAACCCATCATAAATTGGTCCTGAGTCCTTCCCATTCTCATCATAAAACTCCAACCCAAAAATTCCACAAAATAAACATCAGAACCTTCCTTGAAACCTATATATATGACACAAAATATTGTCTATATAGGTTCTCAAGTTTCATGGAGGCCCAAGTAGGGTGTGAGTATAACTCAGTAGGCCACCACCAACTACTTCCCTAAAATATCAAATCTAATAGGTTATGCATGTATAAATTATATGAGTAAATAATTTAAAATTTAAAAATTGTTTATATAAAATCAATAAATAATTACTGATCTCTGAGTTATTGATGAGAACTGATATTGGAAGGATTATGTTTGTCTCCAAATTCATGACCATGATCGACTCTGTCTGATTCGTACAGTGATCAGGTGTCTCTAAGTACATCTTAAAGGTCCTTCCAACTATAAATATATTTATAAAATCCATAATTTCATCCTAGAATTCTCTGTATCAACCACAACATGGAATACAGATGATCATCCTTCCATTTACATGGAATCAAATTTATAACTCTAGAAATCACATCATCATTTATCACTAGAATCCAGGCATTCATCCTATAATTTTGATGGAATCTGAGCACTTAACTCAGCATTCCTTTACATAAGTCATCATACAGGTCAAGGAACTCTTATTAGCTTTTCCAATTCATTATCAATCACATGGAATCAGATATCTCAACACAAAATTCCCAATCATCAAGTATCATATGAAATTTAGGTGATCATCCCAAAATTACCAAGTATCATATGTGATATGGAATCCAATGAGAACACCATGGCATTACCACGTATTAGGCATCAGTTTAATCATTTAAACAATTAATCAATCATTTAATAAAATCTTTATTAGGACCACGGTCACCACTTTACATAATCCTCATTTTACACTTTGGTTTTCATTTCCATTTCAAAAACCCGGATTTATCACTTTTACAAAAAAACCACTATATAAAACATAATATTATTTCCATTTTACTCACTAAACCATACTAATTACCATTACTATAAACCAAGTCATATCATAAATAAAATTCCCATTTCAAAGGTTCTATTACTTTCCCCACATTCTATTTCCAATTCTACTAAGGTTAAAGCCCATTCCCAATTAATTGATGGCTGTAAAATTCCATTTCACAACCATGAATAAAAACCAAGGTTCGTCTTTAATAATATAAAACATAACCATGAATTTTAGGATGTTAATACATTTATAGGTTATTACCCTCACTAAATAATTCACTTGAAACCATCATATCCTATGGGCTAAGACCTAATATATGGGAATTTAAACTAGGGAAACTAAAAAAACATTTAATACTACATTTGAATCCAGAAAAGAAAATCTAGCTAGATGCATTATGCACACACTAAGAGATAAAATAATGAAATGGGTTAAATTTAAAACAGTACCACCTATAATAGCCTCATTAGAACCTACTTGTGCAATATCGGCTATTGTTTTTAGTAGAAATAGTAGATATTGAAAAATTAGAAAGACACCATAAAAATAAGGAATTTAGATCATAAATGGAGTATAGAATTTAGATATAAAAAAAACAATAAATGAAGGGCGAGGACACTTAGACTCACCTATAGCCTTCCCATGCCATAGATAAATGTTGATTCAGACCATAGATAGATGAGTTCCATAAAGGAAGATAGTAAGTGGAAAGAGGAGGTGAGAATGGGATCTACTAGAAAAAATGAGTAGGATAAATGGGTTTGATAATTATAAAACTAGAAGGGGAAATTTTGAAAATTGAACAATTTTTAAATGGTTTGTGGTTTCCCTATGTAGTTGGGAAAATTGTGTAATCCCTTCTATCCTGATCACTCTCCCTTAAAGATTTGTGGAACATAGTTACACAGACCATGTGTCAAATATGAAACATATATCAAATTTTATAAAGACATTTTCACGATATCCCAAGACCTGCCACATGGATTTCTCAAACCTTATGCCTCTATATTTTGGGTCACAAAGTTAGAGTACATAGTTTTCACTATCCATGAGTTGATCATGCGCCATAGGATGAAACTACAAAACCTATGATCCAATACCTAAACCACTAAGTCACTCCTAAGACCTCTAAAAACCCTAGGTAATTTTTTCCAAAATCAAAATTAGGCCTTTTAAGGGATTCTAACCCATAAAATATTGTTCTTTTTCATTGTCCAAAAAATAGTTTATCAACTAAATTGAAATTTTGAAATCTATTTATAATTCCAAGAACCCTTATAGAATTGAGAACTCAAAAATATATACACTCTGGAATATTCTACATCTCACTATGGAAAACATAATCCATGTATATCATTACACATAAAATAAAAAACACACATTCTCAAATTCACACAAGTCATTTTATTTGGTGAATAACACCACAACATATTTTGTTGATCTCCATGACATAGTGAATCCATCTTCACATCAATCACTTCAAAATTTAAAATTTCACTTCTAAACCTTTTTTAATCTCTTTCAAACATTCACATGAACCTCACTTTAATTTAATTCCTATGATTTATCTCATAAATAATTTGATTCATAAATAGTAAAATGTGTTGGAAAAAAAATAAAATGAAAATTCAGGAACCATTCTCTATTCATTATCCCCATCATCAATATTCTTTTTCAAACAAACAACTTCATGAGTATATTTATATTCAAAAAAAATTACAACCTAAATAATAGTGATTATAAAAAAAATTATAATTGATCGATTTTATATTCAAAAAAGTCTAAAAATTATTTTGTATCATTTACATGACCATTCAAGAATAATTTTCCTTTTAATACATATTAAATAATGACAGTATTAATAAAACTTTTATTTATTAAATTTCATGAATAAAAATTAACAGGTTACCATTAAAAATTTAATATCAAAATCCCACTTCATTATAAAATAAATTTTATTTAACTTCTTATTTTTATGTTATTTTATTTTAAAAATTTATCCCTTATTTATAAGTATTTTTATCTTTTTAATAATGATTTTCATAACTCATTTCCTTTAATTTCTTACCGTTTCAGTAAGTTTTTTTATAAATTTAATTTTTACTTCAATCTAACTCTTTCCATAGAATATGGGGTCTTGAATTAGTTCCTTAATGTAATGGTTTTTTAATTTTCATTATGATAAAATAAAATTTTTATTAATGTTTTGAGGTCTTTTAATTGAAAAAAAATTATTTTTAGTTGAAAAAAAATATTCAATCATGATTTCCAAGAAATAAAAAATTAATCATTTAATCCTCTTAATTACATAATAAATATGTAAAAAAATTAAAGATTTAATGTTTTAAACTTATTGTTGATGTCAATAACCTTGAGGTAGGTGGGACTGATGGCTAAGGCTTGACTGGTTTTATAGTCATGAGACCATGTTTAATGTTTGACCACATGTGTAGCAGTAATGAATCTTTATGATACATTATTCCCTATTTAAATGTATGTAAATTTTACATTGATGTTATTGATATATTGGAATATATTGTTTGACCATGCATGATGATTTCATGAATGTGTGATGTGGTATAGAGACCCATTATGTGATATGTCATGCCTAAGTTAGATAACAATGATTTGTGTGCTATGACACTGGATATGTGTGACTAATATGATTCCACTATTTCCTTATTATATGTCCGGTATATGATATGTTTTCATTGTATTGTTCACTATACCTAAGAGATAGGTAGACTCATCATGGATTGGTATCCCTATAGGGGGAGCATGTCCATATGTTATATGTGACATGATGATGAGGCTGAGATAGATGATCGGTCATGATGGGCTAGTGTGGACTAACCTAGGGAATGATGGTCATATGAGATTTAATATGAGAGATAGAGAAATGGGATAATGGCCTAGTGATGCCTCACCTTTAGTCTTAGGTAATGTGGTGCTATAGTCGGAGATAGGGTGTAGTGGCCTTGTGAAGCCTGACCTGTAGTCTTAGGGCCTATACTGATGGTGGGAGAAAAGAAGTTCATGATGACCTATCGTTATGACATGTTATTTCTCACTTTTAACTTCCATTATGGATACATTCCATCATGGAGTGGAATAAGGTATGCGATAGGGTCTATAGCGTCTTGTTAAGCACACAACCACTCAACACATGGTTGTTTAATGCTTGTGTGTTCTTGGAGATATTATGCTATGTTGAGTAGCTATATATTTTCTATTTACCTTCAGCTGATCTATTCTCATACACGTACACTGAATGTTAACATTTGAGTACTGGATCGCATTGGTGGGGTCCTTCTAAGTTATACTCAGACCCTACTCGGGAGGCCATTGATCTTGGTACCCGAGAATCCCTTACTTATTATAGGTATATGCTAGGATGAGTCTCAATTTCATCATCTAGAGGGATATATCACTTGATTCTAGATACTGGGAAGAGTTGTGGATTAGAGTGGGAGTAGATCCTCTTGTAATTTATTATTTTATTATATATATATATATAATAAGTTAAATGGGTGATCTGTTCATTATACTCAGGTTTGAGTCTATTGTTTCTACATACATTAATACAGTTGTATGTTATTGGTTTCCACTTACTCTTATTGTATAGTATTTACATGTTGGACTATTTATTGTTATTTTCTATAAGATTGAGGGTATTGAATCTTGATGGTTCTACTGAAGACCCTTGCTTCTATTCAGCAGTCTATGGCATATGGGTAGGTGCACCTGAGGTAATGTGGCATTTCAGGTTGAAGCTGGTGCTTTGTGTTAGGATGTTACACATATGATCGTCCAAAATACTAAAGAAAACTATATAATAAACAAGTTATTGAGTGTTAATGTGGGTTTTTTTGAGTTAATAACACCTTTTATTCATTTTAAACATTCAAAATACCTTTAATAAGGACATAAATCAAATTAATGTTTTGTTTTTTTTGTTTTTTTTTTGTGAATAATGAATTTTGGGTAAATTTTGATCTGGAGCTTATAGTCAAAAGATGAACATTTGGAGAATTGAGTTTTAATGTTAGATAAGATTCACCTGATGTTAAAGGATGGTATGGGAACTATTTAGTGTTATTTAATGATGTAGAATGATTTTCAGTCCATTTGAAGATGGATTTGATGCTTCTAATGTTGATTTAACTCTTCCTAAAGAATATAGAATTCAAAAATTGGAATTTTTTACTACATCATCTATTTATAGGACCATTGGTTCATGGACCAGGAGTACAAGTACACATGTATAATGAAAATTCTTAAATTTTCTAGTCATTTCAATGTTTCTAAATTTCTTGTTTCTATAAATGATTTTGATCAGTGTAATATTTTTCTATATGAGTGTCTTGTCAAGAGCTTCCACCAAATGTGGTTTTCCACTATAAATCTTTTTATAATTTTCATATTTTGTTTTTTATTATTCTAATCCATTATGATAAAGTTATTTCAGGTAAAAGAATACATTGGGTTATCCTATCTTCAGTGATTGAGATATTATTAGGATAGGAAAACAAGTACTGTTTTGATCATCTTGATTGGGGAATTTCAAGGATAGGAAGACATATACACATTCCACCCAATTTATAGTTGATGGATTTCAGGGATAAGAAGATAGGATACCTTGGACCAAGTTCAGTGATCATCCTTTCACTTTTGATATAAAAAAATTTGGTAATTATATCCTTTTTATAATTTAGTGATTGTAATCTTTACTACACACATTGCTTTTAAAACTATGTCATATTTTCTTTTTTTATTGGGTTTGTTTATTTTTCGGATATAGTGAATTTCCAAAAAAAAACTAACTTTTTTTACTTTGAATGGGAATTTAGTCTGGTAATATTAGATTTTAATATTTTTAACTTCACTTTCATTTACTTTTATAAAATGTTAAATTTTTGTTTGATCAGAATATTTTTTTTCAATCAACTTATTCCTTCAGTTTTATAGAATTTTAAATTTGAAATTTTTAATACAATTCACCCACCTCTTGTAATATTTCCTACCCAATGTTTCTAGAACAACACTTGATATTAGACACTATTTATGTTTTTTGATATTGAGCCTAGTTTTGATTTTTAATTTTCCATTAGTCTATTTGAAATATCTTAGTTTCCTTAAACAAACTATGTGGCAGAGAAAATAACTTTTTTATAATGGAAGGGATACTGATTAGATCTATAGATAATATGAATCCAAATTATACTCTGATTTTTTTATGGATATTATTATGAGTATTTGAATGTCAAATATAGTATTTTTTTACCAATAATGGTGTGGAGAATTATTTAATGATAATTAAACATTACAAAAGTCTAGAGAAGGGTGTTTCATTTTTTACCATATATGAGAATCTTAAAATTTAGGCTAACTATAAAGTGTCAAATAAATTGTTCTTATCAATGAATAGAAATATATATATATATATATATATATATATTCAAATATCTTCTTATGAAACAAGAAATGGATATTAGATTATATACTTTCGGACTTCCAAATTTATTTAAACTGGGGGTGTTATTCTTTTTGAAGATTATCACGTTTTTGATTTTCTACTTAATGATTTTTTTTCTCAAATGTATTAGAGGTTTATGACTATAGTGAGTAGTTTATAATACCTTGGTATGAAATAACGGGTGTAAGATTAGTTGGTTGAAAAATAATAGATATAATTATGAAGGAATATGAGTCTAACACTACTGGAAATTCATGTTTTCCCAACGCTTCTTTACCAACGGTTTGTTTAAGAAGATCTTTCCCAAAGGTTTACTAAAACCGTTGGGAAAGGGGTATCCAAGGCAATCTTACCAACATTTATAGATAACTGTTGGGAAAGGGGGTCTCCAAACACCATTTCCCAATGGTTCTTGTAGAACCGTTGGGAAATGGTCACCCTTTACCAACGGTTTGTTTAAACCGTTGGTAAAGGGTCTCTTGGATACCCCTTTCCCAACGGTTTTTAAAAACTGTTGTGAAATCTTTCCCCCAAATACTCAATTGGCCACTCTCTCCCCCATTCGCAACAGAACCCTAATCCTGTCCAGGGCTCCGCTGCTCTCGTGACATTCCCCATCTGAACCTGTCAAAACTACATCCAAATCGTCTCAAATCAGGTATTCTATTCTTCATACACATAAAATATTTAACTGATACCTTGTTTTTATTTTTATTCATCTCATATTTTAATTTTAAGTTTTTATTTTGATCTGTATATCATTTTTTTGTGTTTTTATTTAATCTAGACTTTATCCATTCCAATCCATTTAATTAATTAAATCCTTAACCATCCATCTAAGAAGAAGCATCTCAAATTCATTACTGTTGTATTCTAGATTTTCAAATAATGTGTTTTTATGCTTTTTTTCTATCTTGTAATTAATTGTTACTTGGAAATTTATTTATATGTGTTTAATAATTTTTATAAAAGTTTTTGTGAATGTTTTATTTAAAATTCCTTGAGGAAAGTGTTTTATTAGAATGAAATTTTTTTAATAAGGCTTGTGTAATGTAATTTATTATAGTACACTATGTGACTATTTTTGGTATTTAATAACACATGGGATAAATAGTGTGTGAGAATGTGTTGTGAAAGAGATTCCATGGTTGGTTCAAGATTATATTTACGTTTTGAGCCTATTAATGAGTTATTTTAAGGATATTTTGAGATATTTAACTTATGTTTATTGGTGAAAACTGGGATCTATAGAGGTGGTTCATGATTAAGACATATAATTACTACTAAAAATGTGGATAAACCTTGAATAGTAGTGAATTCATGAAATGTTTGATGTTTTAGTCCTTTTTTATTTGGAGTTTCTTTTGATGGTGATGTTTCTTATTGTACCTATGATGGGAATTTATTTTAGTTTCTAAATTAGCTGAGACTCCCCCACCATGCACAGTTTATGCAACCTCTACCCTTATTTAATCATTCTGTTTACACAGTATATGTAACCTCTACCCTCATTTAATCAGTGAAATCAATTCATTAATTCAAGCCTTCATTTTTACTAGCATGTAATAAATTTAATGATGTAAACCCATCCTCACATGATTTCTTACCTTAGATAGTGTCTAACATATGAAATACGAGCATTTGAATTCATCAGTTAACTAGTATCATATATTCCATTTCCCCCAAGATGATTGTACTAATATAACTTTAGGGTCAATTAAATATGGTTGTCATTGCAAGATGTATATTATGTGTTCTTCTTGTCCAATACTCACTTTTATGAGGGTGGGGTGCTTTTTACTACCCATTCTGGCATGTGTAGACATCCATAAAAATGTTAGATAAGTCACAAGTTTAATTCAGAAATGTTGTTTTCATTGACATAATTTATTATTAATCTCAAATTTAAAAATAAATGTTTTTTTTCTATACTTAATAAAATTAAATCTTTTTAAAATCCATGAATAACCTATTAGTGTAGAAGCCTAAAATTTATTCACCCATGGGGTGCGCTTGACTTGGGGAAGTAATTGGGTAATGAAAGGTATGGCCATAGAGGTTCCAATAATGAGTTATTGAACATGAGTGAATGATTTCGGATGCCTATAACACATGATGGGACCTGAGGCATGTGCCTCTTATAGACCAAATGATCATGAATATAAATAAATTTTAATTTAATTTATGAGTACTTATTCTTTACATTATTTTAATAGTTCACTACATCGACTAGAAACTTCTTCCTTTATCATTTACTTAAATGTATTTTCTATTAAAGTTCAATCCTATTGAATTGTTTATGACAAAATGACTTATATAAATTCTTTTTACAGAATGGACAGAAGTTGGATGTATGAAACCGATCGGATCTCAAGCGATTTTCAAAACAAATTGGAGATCTTTATAGATTTTTCATTTCACAATGCTTTAGATAGTGGTCGCACACACTGCCCATGTTCCAATTGTGTTGGTAGACCTTGGTTGAGCCATGAAGAAGTCAGATACCACATAACCAAAAATGGATTTCAAGAAAACTTCTTTGTGTGGTATCACAATGGGGAGAAAATGAAATCTCAAATTGGTGATGATCGAAATGAAAATACTGGAATAGAGAATTTGTTAGATGATCAGTTTCTGTTTATTCGTCATCATGAAAAAAAGGGTTTCGACTCAAATAGACTTCGATATGAGGACAACTGATGCATCTAGTGAAAATGATGATATTGATAGGGTGAAAAAATTGAATGATGCTGCCACGACTCCAGTATATCAAAAATGTGATAAAATGAAAAAGCTGGAATTTTTAATCTGATTGTTTCATGGGAAAACTATATATGGGATTTCTAATATAGGAATCGATTACATTCTTACCCTCTTGAAGGATTTACATCCAGATAATACTGATATTCCCTCAAACCACTATATGGAAAGGAAGTTAGTCGAGGAACTTGGATTTTCAAGAAAAAAAATTCATGCTTTCCCGAAAGATTGCAGTTTATTTTGGGAGGAAACCGCTGAATGAAATGATTGTATAAAATGTGGCAGATCCCGCTGGAAGTAAAATCCTGATAGAACACCATCCCACGTTCCAAATAAATTAATGTGGCACTTTCCATTGATCCCCAGACTCGAGAATCTTTTTATGTCTGATGACATATCAATAAAAATGATATGGTATGATACCAAGAGAAAGAATACTAATGATGAGTTGGTTCATCCTGCAGATGGATTTTCATGGTAGAGATTTGATGCTCGACATCCTGATTTTGCAGTTGACATGCGTAATTTGAGGTTGGGTCTTTCATGCGACGGTTTTAATCTGTTTGGGCAGATGCTTACTTCGCACAACACATGGCCAATTTTTATACACATTTATAATCTCCCCCCATGGCTGTGTATGAAAAAACCTTTCACTTTCATGAGTATACTCATATCTAGTCCTTCTGATCCTGGAATTGATATTGATGTCTACATGCAACCTTTAATAAAAGAGTTGAAACTTCTTTGGGATGTGGGTGTGTGCACATACGATGCATGTTCGAAAGACATATTTTAGATGCGTGTTGCGCTTATGTGGACGATCAATGATTTTTCGGCTTATGAAATGATGTCTGGATGGAGCACGAAGGGAAAATTGTCATGTCCAGTTTGTAAGAAGAATACACGATCTAGAAGACTGAAACATCACTGTAGTTTCAATTTTATGGGACATCGACGATTCTTGCCAAAGGATCATCCATATAGAATGAATCGTCGAAGATTTGATAATACCATAGATACCGATGATCCACCTCAGCGCATGTCTATAACTGATGTGCTTAATATGTTGAAAGATTTTAGTTTTTCATTTGGGAAGGGTCAAATGAAATCTGGAAAGAGAAAGAATGTTTCCACTGAAACCTGTTACAATTGGAGGAAGAGGAGTATATTTATTTATTTGCCTTATTGGTTAACCAATTTGTTACATCATTGATTAGACGTAATGCATATTGAAAAGAATATATGAGAAATGTTGCTTTCAGTTCTTCTAAATGTAAAGGGGAAGACAAAAGATGATTTACAATCTTGGCATGACTTAGTGGATTGGGGCATCAGACCAAAATTACATCATGTGCGTATCAGTGAAAATAAATGGCAACTTCCATGTGCTTCTTATGTGATCAAACCAATGAAAAAAAAACAATTTCTGGAAGTATTATATACTATTAGGGTTCCTGATGGCTATTCAAGAAACATATCTAAATGGATCAACAGAAGAGAGTTGAAGCTAAAATCTTTGAAGACTCATGATTATCACGTTCTACTGCATGAGTTTCTTCCTATTGCAATCCGCCATCTTTTTTCTAATAATGTAAGGGTGGATGTTAATCGGTTGTTCCATTTGTTTAGAGATCTTTGTGCTAATACGTTTTCCAAGTCTTTCTTACAAAAAATGTTGACAGGTGCCCCATTAATTTTGTGTGAGTTGGATAAAATATTTCCTCCATCATTTTTTACATGCATGCTGCATCTGACTGTCCATATTCCCACTAAAATAATTCACGGAGGACCTGTTTCTTTTCGTTGGATTTATCCAACTGAAAGAAATATGTTCAAATTAATGTCTTATGTCCGAAATAGAAATCATCCCGAAGGTTCTATAGTGAACGGTTACTGGGCTCAAGAATGTATGGATTTCTGCTCGATGTATTTTTCTGATCTTACTACAAGATTGAACAGACCAATGAGAAATGAAGAAGAATAGTATGAGAAAATTGAACCCAGTTTTCCATCACTTCCTCAAACATGAGGAATTATTGGATCATATACATTGATGACATTAAGCCGTGAAGTGCGGGAGATGGCACATCGCACAATTTTGTTCAACTGTGGTTTGTTCGATTACTATATCAGGTAACTAAATTCATTATGTATATCTTGCATATATATCTGTTAAAATATTCATATTTTTTATCTACAGGGAACATAAAACAGTGATAAATAGGAAGCATCGTTCTATATCTTTTAGAAGGAGAGAGACTTTTCATAGCAAAGAGTTTTCTGCTTGGTTAAAATTGATGGTAAAAAAATTAATGTTTAAAATAATTATATCAATATTTAATTAAGTTTAATAGTAATTTGTATTACAGGTATTGAGTTTGTTTGCTGACTCTATCTCTGAGGAAATAAGAGATTTGGCTTTTGGTCCTAATATCGTGGTTAGTGGCTGTAAATCAATTATTATCAATGGGTATAAAGTTATTGTCACTAAACTAGCAAAGAACATGAGAACACAACATGATGGTGTTATGGTTACTGCCACAACAGATTTTTATGCTAGTGCATCAGATAGTAGACCGTGATTTGAAAATATGGGTTATTATGTAGTTGTTGAGAAAATAAGAATTTTGGATTATTACTCTCATGGACGAGTCATAATGATGAAATTCCATTAGTTTGATTCGATGACGAGACATGGAACATTTATTGATAAGTGTGGATTTAGAGTAATTAATATGACTCGAACTCTTGCCACCAAAGAACCATATGTGTTGGCATCATTGGATAAACAAGTTTTTTATGTCAAAGACCAACTTTTACCTGAATTTGGTGTCATAGTTGAAGTAATTCCAAGACATATTTTTTATGATGGTGATGATGGAATTTACACTGTCCCTAGTGTCATTGGAACCAATCCATTTATTTCTTTTGATGACTCTAATAGCTCAATTGTCAGAGTTGATTGTGAACCTAAAGTTGTGGTTGAAAATATATAGAATCATTCATCCATGTTCTCAATTATTTTGGTTTACCTCGAGTTGGGTTGTTAAGGTTGGTAATATTCAAATTGATTTAGTATTGATCACAAATATGTTTTAGCTGACTTGACCGTTATTTTGAATTTTCAATGTTTATTGGTTGCAGTTTTATTTGAATTACATTATCTAATTTGGAATTGAACTTCATTCAAACATAGTCAAACAATATTTCTAACTTAGTGAACATTAAAACTTGTATGACTTATTAAATCCATTCAAACTCTTCTAAAACAATTTATAGCTGACTTGACCGTTATGTGAATTTTTAATGTTTATTGGTTGCAGTTTTATTTGAATTCCATTTTCTAATTTGGAATTGAACTGTATTCAAACATAGTCAAACACTATTTCTATCTTGGTGAACATTACAACTTGTATGATTTATTAAATCCATTCAAGCTCTTCTAAAACAATTGATAGATAACTTGACCATTATGTGAATTTTCAATGTTTATTGGTTGCAGTTTTATTTGAATTGCATTTTCTAATTTGTAATTGAACTGTATTCAAACATAGTCAAACAATATTTCTAACATGGTGAACATTACAACTTGTATGATTTATTAAATCCATTAAAGCTCTTCTAAAAAAATTGATAGCTAAATTGATAATGAATCCCCCTATTCCCTCATATATTTAGTTTTTTGGGATACACATTAGTTTCCTTTTTCTAATTAATTACATATTTGTTTTCAAAAGTAGGAAATGAAGCCAATTGAAGAGAGACGAAGGAAAAAAATTATGGAGAAAAATCGTCGAATGACGGAGTTGGGAATTCCATCATTAGTGCCTATAGTAAGTACTTTATTTAAAATTAATATATTTAATGAATATATAATGTCATGTGATTAATTTTTTTGTAAAATTTTTTGTTGGATCCACCTATACATCGACAGTTATTCAACAAGGATCCTAGTACTGGTCCTAGTACTCAGGCCGGTGGTACGAGGATGGTTCGTACCAGAGGTGGACGAGCAGCTGCGCGTACCTGACTAGACCCTACCCCTACCACCGACATATCATCCTTCCCACATTCTGATCCTGGTGTTTCGTTAGGGACACACGGGATATTTAGGCCTCCCATGTTTTCACTACCTTCTGCATCTTCTGGCCCATCATTTTCACATCCCATGATGATTCCCACTCCCCAGTCAGCATCCGGTCAGACAGCTATCCCATCTTCTTTTCCTTCTATTTTTGTCTCTCCGAGCTTCTATATTTCATCGTCTTTGACTCCTGTTCCACCATAGGGTGTTCCATCAGTTTCTGTGGATCCAGCGGTGCTCAGCGATCATACCGGAACAGGTATGTTTATAGAACCCTAACAAATTTTTATAGAAATATTTCTTTTCATTATAACATGTTTTGATAAAATATTTGTTTTTCATTCATGACAGATACATCTACTGATAGGAGGCATGGGCGGGGGCATACACGCATGCATTTAGTGTGGAACCTCCGCACACAAGTTATGGTGGATTATAATTAAGACAACCAAATGGTTGATAAAACAGGGCAGCAATGTCGGAGTTTTTTTGCGACGCTTTACAAATACTCCGACATCATTCCAGTCAACCCGCTATCATGGAGACATTTTCCACATGTGGTCAAGGATAGAGTTTGGGAAGAGATATGGGTAAAAAAATCTGTTCTATTTAATTCCATGAATTATTTTTTTATTTATATGAATTAATATTTTGATGTCAGCTTCAATTTAATTTTCTCGATGGTGAGGGTACACGAACAGAACATCTAAAGGATTTAGGAGAGATTTGGAGAGCCTAAAAGAATGAGTTATATATTGGCTGGGTTTCTAGAGTTGGAACTGAGTTAGAGGCGGTACCTATGGTGGATGATTGTCCTATAGAGCAGTATCGTCAGATGCTTACTCATTAGACAAGTACCAAGTTATGTTATTAATATCATTTGAGGTATTTAAATAATAACTTTTATACTTTTCATTAATACTTTCTGTTGCATTTTTGAATTTTATTTAGGAATCAACTAGAAAAAATAAAAAGAACATTGATGCAAAAAAAATACCTCCACACACTGGGACGCACTACGATGCCTGATCATGAGAGGAAGCAGGTATGACAATTGTTTATAAGTTTTCTTTACGACTTAAACATTCTTTTGTTTCCTCAATTATTTAATCGTTTGATAAATTTTTCATATAACTTTAGTTTTCAATGTCATTGTAGAGGAAACTACAAAATATTGAAGGATGTGTGCCTCGAGCAAAACTATTTTTCTCGAGTAGAAGGAAAAAGGATGGAAGTACCGTCAACGAAGCGACTCAGCAGCAGATTGTAAGTTTTAATCTGTTGAATTTATATTTTAATATCTATTTTCTAACTTAATGATATATTTATATTTGTAATAGGCCGCTTTAGAGGCCCTAGATGCCCAAGAACCATACAATTTTGGGCCAAAAGATCACTTATATCAGGTGTTGGGAGAGGAGCATTCTGGCAGAGTATGCTGCCGACCTAAGATAGCCTCGACGAGGTATTGGCCCTCCTTAGGTATGATCTGTAGTGCCACCGAGCTGCAACAAGTTAGGGAACATGTAGAACAGGCTGAGAAAAGGTCCACAGAGACAGAAGAATAGTCTGCTAGGGCAAATAGTACGTTTATGAAATTTATTAAAGTTCTATGTCCAACACTTCCAGCAGAGGCCAGCCCACCTTTTGATGAATATATGTCATCGATATGTTCTATATATGGTGAACCAGGTGGAATTTCTAGTGGTGGTCAGGATGATGTCCAGCTTGACGATGATGATGGCGAGGAGTCTCATGCGGAAGAGGAGGGAGATGAGGAGGGTGAGGCGGGTGGCGAGGGCGAGAATGAGGGCGCTGAGGAGGGAAAAGACGATTATGGGGATGAGGATGAGAGTGATGATGATGTTGATGATGGTGATTGTGATGTGGGACAAATTGATCCATTACATTTTTTACTAATATTTCTGAGATTTGATATTTAATCTATTTTAGTTGTTGGTTTTATCTAGACTCGTAGTATAGTATTGGAGTTGAGTTATTTTTATATATTATCTGTTTATATTGATGTTGTTTTCTTTTAGTGGTTGTGTGCTTGCGAACCCACCTCCTTCTTAGACCCTAGACAACCCCCCACCATCCTAATTGGACCCCGGACAGCCCCCCAAACAGCCCCCCGGATAGCCCCCCCACCCTCTTCCTTGGACCCCAGACAACCCCCCGAACACCCCCCGGACAGCCCCCCCCCCACCCTCTTCCTTGGACCCCAGACAACCCCCCGAACACCCCCTAGACATCCCCCGAACAGCCCCCCGAACAGCCCCCCGAACAGCCCCCACCCTCTTCCTTAGACCCTGAACAACCCCCCGAACAGCCCCCCCGGACAGCCCCCCCACCCTCCTCCCTGGACCCCGGAAAGCCCCCTCCCTCCCGGACAGCCCCCCATACAACCCCCCACCCTCCTCCTTGGACCCCGGACAACCCCCCGAACACCCCCCGCACAGCCCCCCACCCTCCTCCTTGGTCCTCGGACAGCCCCCCGGACACCCACCGGACAACCCCCCAGACAGCCCCGCCGGATAGCCCCCACACCCTCCTTGATTTAATTTAATACTAGAAAATATATTATATATATTTTATTTATTTTAGTTATTTTCATCATGATAATCAATGTAAATCACATTTACACATCTAATCAATATCATAGATTCTTGGTATGTTATAAAAGAGATGTATTCATTGGGCATGGCATTGTTAGCTCCAAAATGTTTCATAGCATGATAAACTAAAATCTAATCCATACTAAGAATTATATAAAAATATTTTATATGAATTTCCACAAGATTTTAAGTCAATACCATTCCACTAATAGACACATGAGGATTCTCATAAAATGGACAACATTTTAGGTACATACGGAAAACCGACCAAACGCATTCGGTTTACATTGAAACTTTAGGAGAACGATCCATGGGTCATATGTGACGTGTACGAATCAACCCCGCCTCAATCTGAGACACGGTGTGGCCGGAAGAACTGAAAGTTTATGTCTTCTATTTCAAAAGGACGTCGTTTTAATTGAAAAACATCAACTGGCATACAGAAAACTGAACAAACAGATTCGGTTTCCGTTGAAACTTTAGGAGAACGATTCATGGGTCATATGTGACGTGTACGAGTCAACCCCACCTCAATCTGGGACGCGGTGTGGCCGGTACCACTCAAAGTGTCTGTCTTTTGTTTCAAAAGGATGTCATTTTAAGTAAAAAACATCAACTTTCATACGGAAAACCGACCAAACGCATTCGGATTGTGTCGATACTTTAGCACAACGATGCATGGGTCATATTTGATGTGTACGAGTCAACCCTGCCTTAATCTAAGGCGTGGTGTGGCCATCACCACTCAAAGTGTCTGTCTTTTTTTTAAAATGGTCAACATTTTAAGTACTTACGAAAAACCGACCAAACGCATTCGGTTTTCATTGAAACTTTAGTAGAACGATTCATGGGTCATATGTGATATGTAAGAATCAACCCCGCATCAATATGAGACGTGGTGTGGTCAAAACCACTCAAATTTTCTGCCTTCTGTTTCAAAAGGATGTCATTTTCATTGAAAAACATCAACTGGAATACGGAAAACCGACCAAACGCATTCGGATTGTGTCTATACTTTAGATAAATGATCCATGGGTCATATGTGACATGTATGAGTTAACCCCGCCTCAACTTGAGGCATGGTGTGGCCACCACCACTCAAAGTGTCTGCCTTTTGTTTCAAAAGGACGTCATTTTTATTGAAAAACATCAACTGGCATACGGATAACTGAACAAATGCATTCAAATTGTGTCAATACATTAGAAAAACGATCCATGTGTCATATGTGATGTGTAAAATTCAACCCCGCCTCAATCCGAGGTGCGGTGTGGCCACCACCACTCAAAGTGTCTGTCTTTTGTTTCAAAAGGACGTCATTTTAAGTGAAAAACACCAACTGGCTTATGAAAAACCGACCAAATGCATTCAAATTGTGTTGATACTCTAGAAAAATGATCCATGGGTCATATGTAATGTGTACGAGTCAACCCCGCCTTAATCTGAGGCATGGTGTGGCCGGAATCACTCGAAGTGCCTCCCTTTTGTTTAAAATGGACAACATTTTAAGTACATACGGAAAACCAACCAAACGCATTCGGTTTCCATTGAAACTTTAGGAGAACTATTCATGGGTCATATGTGACGTGTAAAAATCAACCCCACCTCAATCTGAGATGCAGTGTGGCCAGCACCACTCAAAGTGTCTGCCTTTTGTTTCAAAAGGATGTCATTTTAATTCAAAAACATCAACTGACATATAGAAAACTGACCAAACGCATTCGGATTGTGTATATACTTTAGCACAACGATCCATGGGTCATATGTGACGTTTACGAGTCAACCCCGCCTCAATCCGAGGCGCGGTGTGGTAGCCACCACTCAAAGTGTCTATCTTTTGTTTCAAAAGGACGTCATTTTAAGTGAAAAACATCAACTGGCATATGGAAAACTGACCAAACGCATTCGGATTGTGTCAATACTTTAGCACAAAGATCCATGGGTCATATGTGACGTGTACGAGTCAACCCCGCCTTAATATGAGGCACGGTGTGGCTGGAATCACTCTAAGTGGCTCTCTTTTGTTTAAAATGGACAACATTTTAAGTACATATGGAAAACTGACCAAACGCATTCGGTTTCCATTCAAACATTAGGAGAAAGATTCATGGGTCATATGTGACGTGTAGGAATCAACCCCGCCTCAATCTGAGATGCATTGTGGCTGGCACCACTCAAAGTTTCTACCTTTTGTTTCAAAAGGATGTCATTTTAATTGAAAAACATCAACTGGCATACGGAAAAATGACCAAACGCATTCGGATTGTGTCGATACATTAGCAAAACGATCCATGGGTCATATGTGAAGTGTATGAGTCAACCCCGCCTCAATCCGAGGCGCGGTGTGGCTGCCACCACTCAAACTATCCGTCTTTTGTTTCAAAAGGACGTCATTTTAATTGAAAAACATCAACTGGCATACAGAAAACTGGCTAAACGTATTCAGATTGTGTCGATACTTTATCACAACGATCCATGGGTCATATGTGACGTGTAAGAGTCAACCACGCCGTAATCTAAGGCCTAGTGTGTCCAGAATCACTCTAAGTAGCTCTCTTTTGTTTAAAATGGACAACATTTTTAGTACATACGGAAAACTGACCAAACGCATTCGGTTTCCATTGAAACTTTAGGAGAACGATCCATGGGTCATATGTGACCTGTACAAGCCAACCCGGGCTCAATCCGAGACGCGGTGTGGCCGAAACTACTCAATGTGTCTGTCTTTTGTTTTAAAAGGACGTCATTTTAATTGAAAAACATCAACTTGCCTACAGAAAACTTACCAAACGCATTTGGATTGTGTCGATACTTTAGCAAAACTATCCACAGGTCATATGTGATATGTAAGAGTCAACCCCGCCCCAATTCGAGGTGCGGTGTGGCCGCCACCACTCAAAGTGTCTGTCTTTTGTTTCAAAAGGACGTCATTTTAAGTGAAAACATCAACTGACATACGGAAAACCGACCAAACGCATTCGGATTGTGTTGATACGTTATCACAACGATCCATGGGTCATATGTGACGTGTATGAGTCAACCCCGCCTTAATCTGAGGCGCGGTGTGGTCGTCACCACTCAATGTGTCTGTCTTTTGTTTAAAATGGACAACATTTTAAGTACATACGGAAAACCGACCAAACACATTTTGTTTCTGATTAAACTTTAGGAGAACGATTCATGGGTCATATGTGATGTGTATGAATCAACCCCGCCTCAATCGGATACGTGGTGTGGCCGGAAACACTCAATGTGTCTGTCTTTTGTATCAAAAGGACGTCATTTTAATTGAAAAACATCAACTGGCATACGTAAAACTGACCAAATGCATTCGGATTGTGTAGATACTTTATAACAACAATCTATGGGTTATATGTGACGTGTAGAAGTCAACCCTGCCTCAATCCGAGGTGCGGTGTGGCCGACACCATTCACAGTGTCTCTCTTTTGTTTAAAATGGACAGGATTATAAGGGAAAAGAACAATTGACATACGCAAAACAAAACAAACGTATTTTAAATGTGTTAATGCTTTAGGACAATGATCCATGGGTCATATGTGATGTGTATGAGTCAAACCCGCCTTAATCTAAGCCACGGTGTGGTCTGAATCATTCTAAGTGGCTCTCTTTTGTTTAAAATGGACAACATTTTAAGTAAATATGGAAAACAGACCAAACACATTTGATTTCTGTTGAAACATTAGGTGAATGATCCATGGGTCATATGTGACCTGTACGAGCCAACCCGGGCTCAATCTGAGTCGCGGTGTGGCCAGGATCAGTCTAAGGGTCTCTCTTTTGTTTAAAATGGACACCATTTTAAGTACATATGGAAAACTGAACAAATGCATTCGGTTTTCATTGAAACATTAGTAAAACAATCCATGGGTCATATGTGATGTGTAATAATTAACCCCGCCTCAATCTTAGATGCGATGTGGTCGAAACCACTCAAAGTGTATGTCTTTTGTTTCAAAAGGACGTCATGTTAATTGAAAAACATCAACTGGCATACGAAAAACTGAGAAAATGATTTCGTAATATGTTGATGCTTTAGGACAACGATCGATGGGTCATTTGTGACGTTTAAGAGTTAAAATTGCCTCAATATGAGGAACTGTGTTGTGGGATCACTCCTTGTGTATGTATTTTGTTTAAAATGGACAATATTATAAGTGAAAAGAACAACTGACATACCTAAAACTGACCAAACACATTCGAAATGTGTTGATTCTATAGGAAAATGATCCACGGGTCATATGTGATGTGTATGAGTCAACCCTTCCCTAATCTGAGGCACGGTGTGGCCGGAATCACTCTAAGTGTCTCTCTTTTGTTTAAAATGGACAACATTTTAAGTACATATGGAAAACCGACCAAACGTATTCAGATTGTGTTGATACTTTAGCACAACGATCCAGGGGTCATATGTGACGTCTATGAGTAAACCCCGCCTCAATCCAAGGCGCGGTGTGGCCAACACCGTTCATAGTGTCTCTCCTTTGTTTAAAATGGATAGGATTATAAGTGAAAAGATCAACTAGAATAAGAAAAACCGACCAAACGCATTCGAAATGGGTTGATGCTTTAGGATAATGATCCATGGGTTTTATGTGATGTGTACGAGTCGACCCCACCTCAATCCGAGGTGCGGTGTGGCCGACACCATTCACAGTGTCTCTCTTTTTTTTAAATGGGCAGGATTATAAGTGAAAAGAACAACTAACATACGAAAAACCGACCAAATTCATTCTGATTGTGTTGATGCTTTAGGTCAACGATCCATGGGTCATATGTGATGTGTACGAGTCAACCCGGTCTCAATTAGAAGCACGGTGTGGCCGGGACCACTCTAAGTGGCTCTCTTTTGTTTAAAATGGACAACAATTTAAGTACATACGGAAAACCGACCAAACACATTCAGATTCTGTCGATACATTATAAAAATGATCGATGGGTCATATGTGACGTGTACGAGTCAACCTCGAATCAATCTAAGGCGCGGTGTAGCCGACACCACTCAAAGTGTCTATATTTTGTTTCAAAAGGGCATCATTTTAAGTGAAAAACATCAAGTGGCATATGGAAAACTGACCAAAAACATTTTTATTGTGTCGATACTTTAGTACAATGATCAATGGGTCATATGTTATGTGTATGAGTCAACCCCACCTCAATCCGTGGCACAGTGTGGCCGACAGCTCTCTAACTGTGTCTCTTTTTTTTTAAAATGGACAGGATTATAAGTGAAAAGAACAACTAACATACACAAAACCAACCAAACGTATTTGAAATGTGTTGATCCTTTAGGAAAAAGATCCATGGGTCATATGTGATGTTTATGAGTAAACCCTGCCTTAATCCGAGTCGCGGTGTGGCCGAAATCAGTCTAAGTGTCTCCCTTTTGTTTAAAATGGACAACAATTTATGTACATATGGAAAACTAACCAAACGCATTTGGTTTCCATTGAACCTTTAGGAGAATGATCCATGGGTCATATGTGACATGTATGAATAAACCCCTCCTCAATCTGAGACACGTTATGGCTGGCACCACTCAAAGTGTCTGTCTTTTGTTTCAAAAGGACGTCATTATAATTGAAAAACATCAACTGGCATACGAAAAACCGACCAAACGCATTGGGATTGTGTCGATACTTTAGAACAATGATCCATGGGTCATATGTGATGTGTACGAGTCAACCCCACCTCAATTAGAGGCGCGGTGTGGCTGGTATCACTCTAGGTGTATGTATTTTGTTTAAAATGGACATCATTTCAGGTAAATATATATTGTATACAAAAAAAGGATCAAATTATGAATTGACTTCTGGATTCCACATATAATTGTCATCCAAATTTTAAATTGAATTCTAAATTAATTATGTATGTTTATAATTACGTTATGAATTCTAATTTAATTATGGATGTGTATAGGTCCAGGATGCATTATTTGTTAAATGTCTATGAATTTGTTCTCTATATGTATGTGTTAGTTAGTTATTGCAGGTACAATAATTGTATATGTATGTGTTAGTTTATTGCAGGTACGATAATTGTATTGAAAATGGGAGGGAATGCACAAAATGAGGTCTGCTGTCCAAATTGCATAGCGTCTGTGAAAATTGCAGGTTTCTGTGCAATTTGCACAGCAGAGGCTATGCCAACGGTTTCAAACCGTTTGTAAAAAACCTTTCCCAATGGTTTAGAAACCATTGGGAAAGAGGAGAATCCTTGGGATTTCCCAACAGTTCATGCAAAACCGTTGGAAAAAACTATCCCAACGGTTTGGAAGAACCATTGGGATAGGTTAGCTTTCCCCCATTCTATACCAACAGTTCATAGTAAACTGTTGGGAAAATCTTTCCCAATGGCTTATTTCCTTAAGGTTTGCAGAACCGTTGGTATAACCTATACCAATGGTTCTGCAGCCATTCCCAACAGTTCAGAACCGTTGGGAAAGACTGTATTTCCAGTAGTGTAAAAATACTATGATTGATAATTCTAAGTATTTAACAAAGCTATTTCTTGAGATTTAGTCAGAACCCTTATGTAATATGAGATTTTGTTGAAAATAAATATTGAGAAATTGAATAGAATTAATGGAGTTCATTTTGATTATACTTCTATTAATATATACTATTATCCTACTAATATTGAAGATAATTTTTTTTGAGTTCTAACAATAAATATAATCATCATTTAAATTAATGTGATTCTGATGATGGTGAGAACAAATTTTCTAAACTTTTGGGAGAATGAATAAAATTATAAGAAATAATAACTACTAGTATGAGCATTAGAAATACATAAGTTAAATACATGCGATGATGAATTCTTCACATGTTACATGTTATGAATTTAATAAAGATGGACACATATGACTGGACCACCAGAGTTTAAGGAGGACATAAATAAATATTATGGGATATTCTAAAAGTAACAAAAAGAAAATTATAAAATAATTGGACACTTGGAGCACAAGTGGAGGAGATAATACAACTGATAGTTCATTTAAAGATAGTGATGTGAGTCAGTAGATTGTTTATAACAACCCATGCTATTTATAAATATACATTACATCATTTTTACAGGATATTTATTTCACTAAATAAATACATGCTCGAGAACCGTACCAGTTTAGTGCCTTTGTAAACTTGGAAACATAAACACCGGTTTATAAGTGATGCACATCATCTCCCACAAAATTCTTCATAACTATCACCCTTATTAAAAATATCATACATAATACATATCTTTATAACCTACAGAAATGAAGCATAAGAAAGGGTGAGCTCATATGATCATTAAGGGAAAATAAGGGAGATACATAATCATAACATTAACTTAAGGGTATGTGAACACGAACATATAATTTTAAAACCATGCCCTACATAGAAAATATTATAATCATGAGTCATGTCATAATGATTAGATGTTCATAGGACATGAGTCGTAACATAATAAAATAACATAATCCATTAGAGCATAAAATTGGCATAAGATGTATATTTGTGCCATACACATCATCTTATAACATTTTGAACCTGTATAAATAAAAAAAGGGCTAGTCATTAAGTTAAGGAAATGAAAGTAGGCCCTTGAATAAATTTATGGATATGAATCTAGGTCCAAACATTTAATTATGGACATTAATGACAAGTCTACCCATAACATTTTTAATATGTAATTAGGTTCAGACATAACATTTTGAACATGTAATCAGGTTGACACATAACATTGTGAATGAGTAATTGGGTTCATGCATAACATTTTGGACATGTAATAAGGTTCGTGAATAACATTGTGAAAATGTAATAAGGTTCAGATATATCATTGTGAATATGTAATCAGGTTCATGGATAACATTGTGAAAAAGTAATTAGGTCCATCCATGACATATATACTCATGAATTATTCATCATTACCCAATG
Organism: Viscum album; assembly: GCA_963277665.1. Taxonomy (NCBI): domain Eukaryota; kingdom Viridiplantae; phylum Streptophyta; class Magnoliopsida; order Santalales; family Viscaceae; genus Viscum; species Viscum album. The sequence goes on from OY728157.1 coordinate 1,785,899,985, forward strand.
CATTGGAGAAAGATATAGGTCACACACATCACATAATGAATTCCATGAACATATGTGCCACAACATTTTAAATATTCATCATATCATAACCAATGAAATGAAATTGGTATCATAAAAATTTCATCATAGAACAACCCTTGAAACAAACCAGGTTTCAAAATCATTTTATCTTAGTTTAACCCATGGATGAGAAATTATTTTCATAAAATTTATGACAACAATATAGAAACCATTTAAAGAAATAATTTGAGTGGTATCCTTGAATAAAATCCCATATAATGCATAGCTAACACCAATGTATTTCATATTATATAGAAAAACATATTTAAATATAATTTAAAATATTTCTTGAGGAAAATATCCTTTCCTCTTTACATAATGGTTTTTAAAACATAAATCATTTAGAAAATATTTTTACATGAAAATTTCCTTTGAAACTTATAATAAGAATTTTAAAATCATTTCAAAAAAATTAAAAAATAAAACATTTTCAAAATCCTTTTCCTTTAAATTATCCTAAAAATATTTTTGAAAAACATTTTAGAATTATTTTTATAAAACATGGTTTAGGAACAAAACAAATTTCTGACCAAAGAGAGAAATAATGTAATATTTTCTTAAAAACATTTTCTTAATTATAAAAAGTACGAAAGAGTGGGAAAATGGACCCATTACTTAAATATGTCATGAATATCCATAGTAGAATAAAATTCATGATATTTCCTGAAAGATAGATCATGATATTTTAACATTATAGACATGATCATAAACAACCTTGATAAATGGTGGGATTGAATCATAGAATTTTGATCACTTTGGAAACCATGAAACTAAAGCCCCAAGAAAGAATAAAATTTCATAAAGAATAAAATATCATTAAAGGGATTATATTCATGATATAACATATAAAATTGGTTGTATATACACCTCCTAAAAGAATATAGGTCCATAACCTAATATGCTTCTCAAAGAAAGAAAATTGAGACAAACATTCCTTTACCGCTTTGGTAACTTTGAAGGTGTAACCCTGTGAAAGAGATATCCTAAAATTAATGTGTAAATAAAAAAAAATTATAATAATCGTAAAGTACATTCATAGGAATAATAAACAACACATATAAGAAATAGGTGGTGAATATATGATGTTTCTCACAAAAGTAAAAGTGAGATGTAAATCCATTACCTTAGGTCTCGGATTCCTTCATACATGTTCAAACGTTAGGTATAATAAATATATGATTATTATAAATCTACCAAAGAACCATATTCATATATATAATACCATATATTATTTTATTATGACATTATATTACCCATTTATTAATAATCCCATGTTAAAGTTCTGTTTTAGGTAATAACGACATTATTTTTCGTACTTATTTGGACTTTTTGTTCTTTCCCAAAAAACATAGATCATGATTTCATAATATCCATAATTATAACCATGATATAAAAATAATATAAATTTATTTTATATGTATATAGAGTAAACCATAAAAGTTTGTGGTAAGAAATGAAATACACCGTCCATAGAGATGGTGGGTCATACGTATGCATGAACATTGATTCTAGTTTCTTATTGCATTGAAAGAAATAAAAGTAAACTATATATATATAGTCATTATATTATCATTTTTATGTCATATATATAACATATTTATATTAAAACCATTATTATTATATTCCATGTAAATCATGAACAAATCACTTCGCTTTGCGAGGTGGTAGTCTGTCATACACATGAACAACATTATCGTATTCCGAAAAATGTAAATCATGAAGGTATGTGTGATATAAAATTCAAAAATCATAATAAAATCATCAATATCATAAATATAATATTTAACTATTATTTTAATCATTATTCCCAACCATGAAATGTGCTAATGGAAAGACGAACGACATCTGTTCGCAGAGCATTAGTCTGTCGTACAGATAAATGATGATTTCGTAACCCATTTGATGGAAGTGTGAATTGTTTTTGGATTTATATTTTCCATAATAACATCTTACTATATTAAAGATACTTAGGATATTATATAATCATGATATAATAATAATTGTGGGGGTTTGAGGAAGAAAAAAAATAAAAACATTCATTGAGGAATGTTACCTCGGCTTCAGGTATATCCTTTTGGTTCTCACCAAACGATTTACACGCATGGGTTTCTAAATAAATAAGGATTATAGTATTATATTAAAGACTTATAGATTTTATGTTGGCTGGTATTTTCCAAAAAAATAGTTTTTTAATGTATAAAGATTGGGGAGGGTGGGTGGCCTTTTATAAGTGGGGGAGAGGACACAATTTTAATTTTTGAATAGAAGTTATGTGTATCCATTTTTTTTCCTAAAAAAGGATTAAATAATGAAAAAAATTCGATCAATTAATAATTTAAGTTGAAATATTCCCATTTAATTAGTTTTGAAAAAGTTTCAAGGTCATTTTTTCTAATAATTTTAAGGTTTAGTCCCTTGGTAAACACATTTTTCTCTTAATCTCTATGATTAATTTCAAATTTTTTTGCTAATAATCTTGGTAAAAAAATTTAATTTGAACTTATTAGAAATTATAAATTAATATTATTAAAAATAATTAAACCATTTTTCCAAATTATATTCACATATGTGGCAGAAATTAATTTAAAATTAATCTCGTAGACATTTTGAGAAAGTGGGTTTTTAAAGCGAAAAAGATCAAAAGTTTACAAATTTGTTATATTAAATTTTAATATGAAATTGATAAAAATCACCTAAATTACATTAATATATGTATAATTGAAATAATTATACTTTAAAAAAATTTAAAATATAATTTAATTTAAATTATATGAAAAATAATTTTTTAATTAAAATTCATTATTTTTCACTTTTCCTCAAAAAGTGAAACATTTTAGAAAAATCCCAAAAATTAACCCTAAGATAATTTTTTTATTTAAATTACAAAAATGAAATTTATTTTCATATAATATTTTTTAAAAATTGGTAAAAATTAAATTTAAATTATTCATGCCAAGCATGATTAAACCGTCTTTTAAGAAATTACATTTTTTATGAAAACATTTATTTCTCATTGAAATGATTCTTATTTTATTTCTAATAAAAAGATAAAAAAAATAAACATTTAAAAACTATATATTTTCATAAATTATTTAACATTATCCATTATTTCCATTCCAACAGCTAGTGGATAACTATCATTCTAAATAATAATATTAATCGTATATTGTTGTTCGATAAAACTTAGTCTTGTGTGTAACATAAACTTTTGAAGGAACTCGGTATTGTGTATAACACAACCAAATTAATTTTTTGTGTACTACAATTTAATCTTAGTGTTGTGCTTAGTTAAATATTAACATTTTGTTTCATATAAATAAATATTAAATTATTGTGGCATACAACACAAGCCATCAAAGAATTTTAATTTATCTAAAAATATTAATTCATATTGGTTTTACATTCTACCCCCTTAAAATGAGTTTCACCCTCTATATTAATCTACATCATCAATGGATTAATACTTCCATGTTACTTTTATATAAACTAACATCATAAAAATTAATAATAAAACTTTCTGTAAAAAGGGAATTTTGGAATCATAACAATTACCCAAAGAAACTCATAAATATGTTTCCAAATTTGAGAACATAGGCTGGAAGTGAATATTTGGAGAGGGAACCGATTAGTAAATAATTATTTATAGTGATATAGATCACTGATTATAATAAAGTGGTTGATCTGGAGAATGTTAACAATCAAAAAACCATAAATTTTTGATGATCTAAGGGTCCATTTGATTCTTCAGAAATAAAGGTACTATGAAAAAAATATTTCAAGATCTGTTTCCTAAAGTTGAATACTTTTCAGGAGAATATATACTTTATTTTATTCTATTTCATAAGCACGATATCTACCTTGGTTTGTTACTTGATCAATTTACACATCAACTCTTACTCTGACAAATGAATGTTTATTTATTATGACTAAATCACAAATACAAAATAAAATCTATATATCTAATGATAAATCATTCCATATATATTTCGTTATAATCAAAGAAAAATGGTTAGAACATGTTATCCAATATTAATAAATCATTATTTGTTGAAATATTACATTAATATCTAAAAAACTATTCAATGGTCAACTTAAACCATTTCATTAATGGTTAGACTTATGACCCTTTCAAACATTTAAAATCCAAAACATGAGAAAGAAGGTGACTAAATTTCTCAATAACAACTTAATATTATTCCCCCATATATCATAAATTTCTCAAAATTTGAATACCTTCATTATATAATCTCTTAAAACATGGTAATAAACAAAATAATAATATAATGTTAATGAAACAAAATTCCTCCTCATTTCTTGAATGAAACCAAAAATTATTAAATATATTACATAGATCCCACATTTTTTTATACTACATCAATGATATTATAAACTACTTTTCCAAAAAATTCTTTATCTGTTCTGAGGTCATCGGTACTATCAAATTTACTTTATCAAAATAAATAATCTCTTTACCCCTAACATTTTTATCCCAATGTTAGGAACATATTAAGGGTTATTTTTCCCTTAACCATGTGTTTTCTATAAAAATCACTATTATATTAAATCGTATTTCTAGTCTATCAACATCATTCAACATATCCTTTCTAATCCTTAATAAAAAACTTATAATGAACAATACCTGTATATATTTCATGATTCGTAAAACATAATATTTTAATTTGAATACATAAATACTTCATTAATCCCACTTATTTCTCAAAAAATTAACTAACGCTTGACATATTATTCCTGAACACTTCTTCATTTTAACATTTCATTTGTAGTCTCCTCATCCTCAGCACTATAACCATTACTTTTATCACTTTAATGAATTTCATCACAGAATATTCTCTATGAAATTTATTTTTATAATGCCCATACTTCCCAAATTTAAAGAATTAAACCATTTATAATACCTTAAATAGACTAATATTCCCATCCATTTCATTAACCAAACTCTTTAGCTTTTTATTTTTTGTTACATTCTTTTTGTTCTTTTCCATATTTGAAACACCTTCTTGTTCCTCTAGAGACATGCTTGGGTGTTTCTTCCCACATTCTCAACATGTAAGAAACTAAATATTCTGTACTCCATGGTATTCACTACCCAAAGTCTGTGAAAACCCTTTCCTTATCTTCTTTGGTGAGTTTAATGGTTGATTAAGGTATAAATTGTCAAACATGTTATGTGAAAATTAATTTGTCATAATCACAACATCCTTCACTCCATTCATCATCCCATTTGACTACTCATCATAAAATTTTCCATCACATTCAATTTTAAATCATCCATTTAGGTTCCCTATATTTTTTAAAACCATAAATCATAGTGTGAGAAACACTTATCAAAGTGGAAAACAACATAATCTTGAAAAATAACTTATAGGATGTATAAATCATGGAACCTTATTTTAAATCTATGACACCTTAGGATTAACCTAGTTCATCCATGATGTTCATTTATTTCAATTATTAATTATTTTTTCTAAAGAGTTTGTGTATTTCCAAAACATTGTTCTTATGAGTGTCAAACCATGTGTAAAGTAAGGTCTATTTATGTGCAGTATTTCCTGGTTGAGTCTATCTCAATGAGGAGTTCTTTGAGTTGTTACCACTAGGTGAATTTGTGATAGATCCACATCCACTTGTATCATTTAGATGAGGATTTAATTTTTTATAAACCACTCACTCTATCCTTTACCAAAATTATAGGGAATTTTTTGTTACTTTGATTCATCTTTAGACTTATCCATAGAGTCATCCCAAGACACATCCTTCAGAAATATCCCTACGGATATCACTAATTGTTTCACATATTAGTTTCCAATGGTTTACTAAACCTTTTCTCACATACCAACTTTAATGACCTATTCTCTTCATACATATACATTACATCATTTTACAGAATACTTATTTCACTACATAAATTCATGCCCAGTAACAATAATTGTTTATTTTCTTTAAAAGCATGGGGACATAAATATTGTTCCATAAGTGGGCTTTGTCATCTCCCACTATGATCTTAATTACTAGGATCCTTCTTATCTGTATCATACATAATACATATATTCATTATTAGTGGAAATGAAACGTAATAAAGGGTGAGTACATATGATAATTAAGGGAAAAAAAGGGAGATACATAAGAATAATATGAACATAAGGGTATGAGAAATGATAATAACATTTGAAAACCATACCCTATATATCAAAGATCATAATCATGAGTTATGAAATAATTATTGGCAGTTCATAGGACATAATTCATAAGATAATCATATTACATGATCCCTGAGGTCATAACATTGGCATAATATGTATATTTGTGGCATACATGTCATCTTACAACATTCTGAACTTGTATAAATAGAAAAAGGATTACTCATTAATTTAAGGACATGAAATCAGGCTCTTGCACAAACTTATGGACATGCATTTAGGTCCACACATATCATTATGGACATGAAATAGAGATCCATTAATAAAATTGTGAACATGTAATCAGGTCCATGCTTGATTTTGTGAACATGTAATTAGGTTCACACATAACATTTTGAACATGTTATCAAGTTCATGCATAACATTGTGAATGTATAATCATGTTCACACATAACATTATGAACATGTAATAAGGTTCACACATAAATTTTTTAGACATGTAATATGGTTCATTCATAACATTGTGAACATGTAATCAGGTTAACGCATAACTTATATACTCATTATTTTTCTATCCATACCTAATGAATTGGGTAGAGATATAGGTCCCTCCTCTCACATAATAAAAAACATATGAATATGGGCCACAAGATCATAAAAATTCATCATATCACAACCCATGAAATAAAATGGGTATCATAAACATTACGTCATATAATAACCCATGAAAAGAAGCGGTTTTCATAAGCCTTTCATCATGATGTAACCCCTTGAAGAGAAACGAGATTCATAAACAACATGGTAATAAAACATAAACCATTCAGATAAATAATATGAAAGGTATAATTTTATAATATCCCTTATAAGGAATAGGCATCACCAACAGATATCATATTTGATGGAAAGAAATTTTTAATGATTATTTAAAATATTTCATGTGTAAAATATCCTTCCCATTTTGAAAATTTATTTTTAAAACATAAATCATTTTGAAAACATTTTTCGTTTAAAATAAATTTTGAAACCTAAAAAGGAAGATTTTAAAATAATTTAAAACATTTATTAAAACATAAATCTTTTTGAAATACTTTTCCATGAAAATAGCCTTAAAATATTATTTAAAATAAATATTTTTTTAAACATGGTTTTGGAAGAAAACAGATTTCTGACTAAAGAGAGAAATAAATTCTGATTTTCTCAAAAAAATATCTTAACTATATTAAGTAAAAAGGGTTGAAAATTTTTACCATTTCATGAAGATATCATGAATAACTATAGGATAATAAAATTCACTATAATTCTTGAGAGGTAGATCATGATATTTAAACATTATAGACTTGATCTTAAAATATCTAGATAAACGGTGGGATTATAACATAAAATTATTAACACATTGGTAACCTTGGATCCTACGAACCCTGAAAGAATAAAACTACACTAAGTTTATTAAATAATTAAAATAATGAGATTCATGATATAAAATTTTAAAGTTGTAATATATACACCTTTTAAAAGAATTTATGTCTATAACCAAACATGCATCTCAAAGAAAAAAAATTGAGATAAAATTCTCTTACCTCTTTGGTAACTTTGAAACCATAACCCCATGAAAGTGATATCATCAAATAGATATGTAAATACCAAAAATTCAAGGAATAATAGTCATAAATTACATTCATGGTCATTATATACACCACATAGATAAAATAGGTGATAAATATAGCATTTGTCTCACAAAAGTAAACAGTGATATATAAATACCTTACCTTAAGTCTTGACTTACATCATACAAATTAAAAAATCCTTTATAATAAATATAATTTTATTTTACATGTACCAAATAAAAATATTCATATATACCATACCAAATAATATTTTATTATGACTTTATCTAACTTATTTAATAATAATTTCATGTTAAAGTTATGTTTTTGTAATAACCATTTTGTTTTTTATACATGTTTTGACTTATAATTCTTGGTACTCTTACTTACATCTTGATATAATCATTTCCAAAATGATAAAAATTATATAAATATCATATATATTAATTATATATTTCTTTAGAGTAATCCATAAAATTTAGTGATAGGAAATGAAATACATCCTTCATTGAGATGGTAGGCAGTATGTACGCATGAATGTTGTTTACATTTTCTTGTCATATTGAAAGAAAGAAAAGTAAATGATATAAATATATATACACACACAAATATATATACATTCATTATAGTATAATTTTTACATAAAATATGTCAAATATTTCTATTAAACCCATCCTTAATGCATTCCATGTAAACCATGATTGAATCACATTGCTTCACGAGGTGGTAGTCCCCAATACACACAAACAACGTTATCATATTCCCACAAAATTGAAATAATGAAGGTATATGTGATATAAAATTTAAATAATAATAATATAATAAATTTAATATATGTAAATATCATTTACATAATTATTCAAAACCTGGAATGTTGTTAATTGAAAAAATGAATAACATCAGTTAGCGAGGCAGTAGTATTATGTTCACAAGAATGATGATTTCATCACCCATTTGATCGAAGTGTGTGTGGATGTAGGTCATAACATTAATTTAACAAAATTTCAGTATATTTATGATAAATATGTTATTATATAATAATTTTATAAAAATAATTTAATGGTTTTGAGGATTAAATAAAATTGAAATTTTTATTAATGAACGTTACCTCTTCTTCATGTATCACCTTTTGGTTTGCACCAAATCACTTCATTGGTTGGATTTCTCCCAAAAATAAGGATTATAGTTTTAGAGGTGGAAATTGGTGAATTATTTTGGGAAGTTGTTAATAGAAAAAATTGGTCACAAAAGAGTGAAGATAGATGTAGAGGGGGTGCCCTTATATAAGTGGGGGACATGACACACCTGTAATTTTTCAAAAAATGTTAGTTGTACCTACGTTTTAACCTAAAAAAGTATTAAATAATTAAAAAAATTAATACATGAAGGGTAAAGGTAAAAATATGTTCATATAATGGGTTTTTATAACTCTATATGTTATTTTTCCTCATAATTTTAAATTTTATTCCCTTGGTAAACTCATTTTTCTCTTAATATCCATGATTAATTTTAACTACTTTCACTAATCATTTTGGTAAAAGAAAATTCAAAATTCAAAATTTTAAATTATTATGATTAAATGTAACATCCCAGGTAAATAAATAATATTACATTCTGATTTTTATCAATATTTGTGAATAAAATGTTAATATTACTCTAAAGGGAATGCTATTCTCGATGGAGTACCCAATACGCAACAACGAGTTTCTTTGTCATCTTACGTTGCACTCTAATAATAAAATAATATTATTTTAAATGGTTGTTAATTCCTAGCTGTTGTATTGGAGGGAATGAATAGAAATAACTAAAATATGATTTTATATGTTTGTTAGATTTTTTTACATTTATCCAATAAAAGATAAAGGCTTAAAATAAGAAAAGAATTCAAATTTAAGCATAAATACTCTAAAATTCACTAAAAGGTCGATTTATTGACTTTTGATGGTGAACCATCTTTAATATAGTTTTGTTCACTCTTATAAATTATATTGGACCAAATAAAATTCTTCTTTAGAATCATGACATCAAAATTTACTTTGTGTAAAGTTTTGGTATTTTTCCGATAAAGTTCATTTTTTTAATGAATATTGAAAAATGTTGTATTCTAATTGAAAACCTCTTTTAAATATAATTTATTTATATGATTATATTATCTTTTGAATTGGTTTTAAATTCCAATTATAATGTATTTTCACCATTTAATCCAATAGTTGTCATGGGAATTAATTTCACTTTGAAATCGGACTTAAACTAGTGTCAATCTTTTGATATATATTGTTTCATAAAAACATGCTATTTGTTCTGACAACAGGAATTAATTATTAAATTAATTAATGCAACTTATATGTTTTGAGTTTTGTAAAAGAGACATAATTTTTGAATTTGGAATATCAAAAATAGCTTAGGGTGAATTTTCTGTATTTTTCTGAAAAACTTCAATTTTTGATGAATAGTGAAACCACTAAGTGGTAGTTAAAAAACTGTTTTTTCATTTAAATAAAATTTTACCACCTCTGTGATTTGAATTTCAAAAATCCGACATACATGGTTTTCATTAGTATGTAAAATTTGGTTCAATGGGATGAAAATATTTTTTTTGTGAATAGTAACTTTTATGTTTTATTAATCGCGATTAAAGGTAATTAGTGTAATTTAAGGTAAAGATAATGTTATAATGATATGAAATGACCATGACACATGTCCTACACTTATTTTATGAGTCTTGGACAACCAATAAAATCCATGGGTCAACATGGGGACCCCATGAAGCCACTTTGGTAGGAAAATGACATTAATAACTTTTTATTTAAAGTAAAAATTAAAATGTCACAAACATGTATTGTTTTACTAAAAAACTTTTTACATGGGGTTATACAAGTAATATTTTTGACAATAAATATTCATTAGAAATATAAAAATATTTCCTACATCATGATATTTTTCTATATTTTTATACATTATATAAAATAATTTATTTATGACACCATGATGATGCAGTGATTACCTCATAAATGAACGATTTAAATAAGATGGGAATATAGGGAAACATATAAGTATTACACATGTCAAAAACCTATTAGATGGGTGGATTTCAAAACCGTATCACCTTAGCCTCGAAATATATCCTTTTGGGACCTTTAAAATCCGAAAATCATTTTATAATAAAGTAATATTTTATAACATTCCAAGAGTGCCCCTCATCTTCTCTTATAAAAGGCCCCCACCTCTACCACCTTACCCACACCTCTCAAGCCATTGGCTCGGCCATGCCCTGCCCATGTTTTCTCTCCAAATCTCTCTCCTCATCCTAGAAGCCTTCCCTTAGGCAGAAAGCTCTTTAAGAAACCTTTTTGGTTCAAACCAAGGGGAGTTACCCAATTTAAAGGTAAAGTCTTCCCTAATGTTCTTTTGTATTATTTTGCTTCTCCAACCCCCTAAAATATTTTTATTCCTTTATTTTGTAACAAAAACTGTATCTTAAATATACTAGTATATTTTTATGAGAAATATTCGATCTACACTTACACACACCTCCGTCTAATGGTAAAATAACATACTGTTTCTGTGGATGGCGAATTACTGCCTCACGAAACGATGATTGTTCTATCTTCTCCTACCACCTCTCATGGTGGCCATTATGATGGAACTATTTTTATATGATATATATTATATTTATTTTCTCTCTATGATTTTGTATTTTATATTTAAAACATACCTTTATGCTTTTCATGTTGTGAAAATGTGATCATTTCATACGAGGAAGTATGGACTACCGCCCCATCAAGTGATGTGACTCGTTCATGCAATACATGGAATGTATAAAGAATAAGGTTAATGAACATATGTGACCTATATAACATATATATTATACTTAAATTATAATATATATATATATATATCTCATTTATTTTTAATTCCATTAATATGACAAAGAAATGAAAGTAGTGTTCAAGCGTATGTACAGCCTACCGTCTCCATGAACGGTGCATTTCATTTCATTTTATCTCCAAATGTTAAGGAATAGTATAAAATGAATATTTACTGGATATATATGATGTTTAAATCATTAATACTACTCTGGTGATGATTTACTTAAACTACATGGACAATCATTTTCAAACAAGTTTATTTTTGACTCATGTACCAAACATCGACAAAAACGTCTAATATGAACTCACATTATTAACCAATTATTATAACATTATAATATGTGATATGAACTGAATAATAAACTTTAAAGGAGGTACTTAAGAAATTATAAATTTACCAAAGTTTACTATTCAGGAATATAAAGAAACGAACAAGACAAGTCGGACTTGAGGTAAGGGATCCAACCTCTCTCTTTCTTTTTAAGTACTCTTTTTTATTTAATTTACTTTAAGCTCATCTTTATTTTGTTAGAGGATGTTATTTTATATTAATATTTCTTTAAATTTTATGTTAATTTGATGAGAGACCCTATTTGATCTCATCAACCCATTTTTGAAAGTTTTTTGTGGCACCGTTAGGCTGCCGAATTTTCATAAGGGGATTTTTATCTCACTTTTTATTCCCGTGAGATTCATGCTACATTGGCCACTAATTCCTTTTGTGTGGTGTATGTACTGACCATTATTTTACTATTTGTATAATATAATCTCATTTATGGGTATTTTCATATTCATTGTATGACCCTTCTTTCATGGGGTGTACGTTTCAAAAGTTTCCCAAATCGGTAAGGGAACCTTTCACACTCTTCTTTTTAAAAGACTTATTTTGTTATGTCTTTTAATTTACATATTTTTATGTTGGGATATGTTCTTATATATCCTTATTGATGTATATTTTATTTCCAAGTAATGAGATACCATTTTCTCTCTCATCAACTAATTTTATGAATTTTAAGGTGACGCCATTAGGCTGTCAAATTTTACCAAAGGAACTTCTTAACCCAATTTCGATTTCTTTGGGTTCAACTTGTAGTTATTGAATATGTCATCCTATGAATATGTATGAATGACCTTATGGTTTTTTTACACTTAATATCCACTTATATTGGGTGTATTTATATTTGTCACACATAATTATGGGATTGATTTATCATTAATTTAAGGATACCCTCTTTATAAGGGATTTCATCTCATTTTACATTTATATTGAGACTTCATTATTGTTATGAATCAATTCACTCTTATATGGTGTATATACTATCCATTGGAATATTATATCATGAATCCATTTATTATCATGATATTATAAAGTTCTGATTAAATTTTATTTCTCAATTATTGTATTCAAGTGTCTCTCATTTTGTTAAAAACCCTTTAACTAAAATATCTTTTTAAATGTTTTAATGATTTATTATTATAAATATTTCTCATTAATATCCATGTTTTCAAAATGGTTTTATGGATTTATTTATATGGATATTAATGGTTTAAAATGTTAAAAGCTTTAAAGTGGTATGGGACACTTTGATTCAAAAATCTCTTTATTAAATGTTTTAAATGGTTTTGAAAATGGTTTTTAGAACGGATTCATTATTTAAATATCTTAAAATGTTATATTGTTATTGAAATGTGGGAATGTTATCTTTCCTTTATGCTTAAGTTATGTGCTATGATTATGTTATGGTTCTTGGTCATTGTTTATGAAGACGGGTGGTTCCGTGATAAACTAATGGTGGGTGAGCCCCACATAGCTCTCCAATGAATTTGGTAACGCGAAGGAGTTAAACGCTAAGGTTTCTCCAAAGAGATTTAGAAAATATACTGTTATGGGTATTCTAAACATAACCATGAGGGTTACTCCCTACATAAGAATGTTATGAATGCCTCAAGTTACCTTTATGTCTTATGATTTCTATTGATTTATGCATAAATCTTATGATTTCATGAGGTATGTTAAATTGCTTATGTTTTATGAGTAAAGTATGATTTCATTGATTCTTATGTATGAATGGAATAATGTTTTATTTCCATATTGTTATAACCCTTACTGAGATTTTTATGCTCATCCCAAGTTTTTTTGAAATTTTTTTCATAGGACATAAAGTGGAATAGGGTCAAGGATGAGATCAAGGAAATGTCATGCTGCCTAAAAGAAGAACTAGACATGACTCTTTTGTTCAACAGTTTTTATTTTGTGAAAAAATGGAAATTGAGTAGATGTGTCTACTTTGTAATATTTGAGATGTAATAGTTATGTCGTAATTCTCTAAAACTATAAACCTGAAAATATCCTCATTGTGAATTATTCAATTTAATACAAGATTAAGTAATGTTTTAAGGCCGGGTCTTTATAGTTGGTATCAGAGGTCGGTTTAGATAACATTAAAGTTTAGAGTGTTGTCTAAGCATAAGTGAAAAGTTGTGTATAACCACAATGGTTATTATATTAGATAGAGTCATTGTTATTTATGAAAGTTGGAATGAGTTTGAGATAACTTGGATAACTATATCTCAGTGTTTGTCTTCCTCTTTAGTACATGATGATTTTGTTGATATACTTAAACTGACCTTTTTGGTTTTAGTAAATGGATGGATCTAGCAGGCACCAAAGTGACAATGGGTTTGAAGGAAACTATGGTGGTTCTCTGATTAAGAGATTGGATGAAATGGGGGATTCAATGAGAAATATCATGGTTATTCTAAACCAACTATCTGGAGTCATGATCAACCACTTGAACCTTGGTGAGTTCTCTAATGCATAATGTATGAGAGAACCAACTCGATGTGGAAGTTTAGGTAATAATTATAAATTTAACCATTAGGGTTTATATGATCCTTAATTTTGAGGTAATTATGGGTTACTATATGTTTTGATGGAATATGAACGACATGAGATAAACTTGAGGTTAAATTATGTTATGGTTATTTTTGAAGATTTTATCTCTTTTTGGGGAATGTTATAATAATTATGTAGTTTTGTAAAAAAGGACAACACGTAGACTGTGTGACAACCTATCACGTCGGATGAAGCTGTGGGAATCGAACCCACAACCAAAGTGTGACTGGTATTTATCGCCTACCACTGGACTATGTGAACTCCTTGGTAAGTTTGATTAATTCTTTTTAGTTAGATGATCTTATGAATCTAGAATAATTTTAGTTTGGGTTATCTATGGAAATTATTAACCTATCATGGAGGATATGTGATTAGGTTAATTACTTTTTAGTATGAGACTAAGAGTAACTGATGTTATTTGGAGATAAATGTTAAGGTGTATCTTGGAAGACTATATGATTAAATCCTTCAAAGATTTGGGTTTCAATATTAGTTTTGATTACTTTGAAGAATTTTATGGATATATGTTTATTGAATGCTCTTTGTTGAACTTTGGGTATTGTTTGACAAATTTTGGAGATTAAGAATAGATTTTTTAAAGGTTTATCCTTTTTGGGTATTATGTGATCTTGTACTAACCTTTTTGGTTTTTGTTTTCATTAAGGTCTAAAGACATGGGATATATATAGTTATTTTTTTGGATTCGGTGATTCTCAAGAAGTTTATTATAGTACTCTTAATGCGAACAAGTCTTCTTAAATACTCGTATTTTGGAGAAAATATGAGTGTGGGTGAGGAATCTAGTAAATGTTGAAAGTCTACATGACAAGTAAGTATGTTTCCTTATGATTTAGTTAAGCTCAAAAATAAATTCTTCAATGAAAAGTAACTTAAAACAAAAAATTTGTCTGTTAACTTTTCTTACTGGGGAATCAAAGACCGTTTAACCCATCACAATTTTGTGATTTTCTTGTAGTTATCTTTCTCCTAGACATGTTTACTATCACTCTAAATCAGAACATGACCTTTTTTTTCTCCTCCATATCCATGTTTTCATGGAATCCTAGTATGGGTTAACTCGGGTGACTTTTTTACTTCTCTTTTTTTCTTTTAAAGTGATTGTTTTACTGACTCTTGTTCCGATGTGGGACTTTCAATGAAGTTTCCAAGCCCAATTTTGAAATTACGAGGATGCAATTCCTAAAAGGGGGGGAAGGATGTAACATCTCGGGTAAATAAATAATATTACATTCTAATTTTTATCAATATTTGTGAATAAAATGTTAATATTACTTTAAAGGGAATGCTATGCTCGATGGCGTACCCAATACGCAACAACGAGTTTCTTTGAAATCTTACGTTGCACTCTAATAATAAAATAATATTATTTTAAATGGTAGTTAACGCCTAGCCGTTGTATTGTCAGGAATGAATATAAATAACTAAAATATGATTTTATATGTTTTTTAAATGTTTTTACATTTATTCAATAAAATATAAAGGCTTAAAATAAGAAAAGAATTCAATTTTAAGCATAAATACTCTAAACTTCACTAAAAGGTCGATTTATCACCTTTTGATGGTGAAACCTCTTTAATATAGTTTTGGTCACTCTTATACATTATATTGGACCAAATAAAATTCTTCTTTAGAATCGGGACATCAAAAGTTACTTTGTGTAATTTTTTTGTATTTTTCTGATGAAGTTCATTTTTTTAATGAATAGTGAAAAATGTTGTATTTTAATTCAAAACCTCTTTTTAATCTAATTTATTTATATTATTAGATTATCTTTTGAATTGTTTTTAAATTACAATTATAATATATTTTTACCATTTAATCCAATAGTAGTCATTGTAATTAATATCACTTTGAAATTGGACTTAAACTAGTGTTAATCTTTTGATATATATTGTTTCATAAAAACACGCTATTTGTTCTAACAACGGGAATTAATTATTAAATTAATTAATGAAACTTATATGTTTTAAATTTTTTAAAATACACATCATTTTTGAATTTGGAATATCAAATATAGCTTAGGGTGATTTTTTGGTATTTTTCTGAAAAACATCAATTTTTGATGAATAGTGAAACCACTAAGTAGTAGTTAAAATAACTGATTTTTCGTTTAAATGAAATTTTACCACCTCTGTGATTTGAATATAAAAAATATGATATACATGGTTGTCATTAGGATGTAAAATGTGGTTCAATGGGCTGAAAATATTTTTTGGTGAATAGTAACTTTTAAGTTTTATTAATCGTGATTAAAGGTAATTGCTGTAATTAAAGGTAAAGATAATGTTATAATGACATGAAATGACCATGACACATGTCCTACCCATATTGAATGAGTCATGGCCGACCAAGACAATCCATGGGTCAACTTGGGGAACCCATGAAGCCACTTTGGTAGGAAAATGACATTAATAACTTTTTATTTAAAGTAAAAATTAAAATGTCACAAACATGTATTGTTTTACTAAAACAATTTTTACATGGGGTTATACAAGTCATATTTTTTACTATAAAAATTAATTAGAAATATAAAAAGATTTACTACATCATGATATGTTTTTTATAATTTTTAGACATTAAATAAATTTATTTATTTATGACACCGTGATGATGTAGTGATTACCTCATAAATGAACGATTTAAATAAAATGAGAATATAGGGTAACATCTAGGTCATACACATGTGAACAACCTGTTGGATGTGTATATTTAGAAACCTTATAACCTTATTCTATAAATATATACTTTTGGGACCTTTAAAATCCGAAAAGGATTTTATAATAAAGTAATATTTTATAACTTTCCAAGAGTGCCCCTCCTCTTCTCTTATAAAAGGCCCCCACCTCTACCACCTTACCCACACCTCTCAAGCCATTGGTTCGGCCAAGCTCTGCCAATGTTTTCTCTCCACATCCCTCTACTCATCCTAGAAGCCTTATCTTATACAGAAAGCTCTTCAAGAAACCCTTTTGGTTCAAACCAAGGGGAGTTACACGATTTAAAGGTAAAGTCTTCCCTAATGTTGTTCTGTTTTATTTTGCTTCTCCAACCCCCTAAACTATTTTTATTACTTTATTTTGTAACAACAATAGTATTTTCAATATAATAGTATGTTTTTATGAGAATTATTCGATCTAAACTTACACAAACCTCCATCTAATGGTTAATGAACATATTGTTTCTGTGGATGGCGAATTTCTGCCTCACGAAATGATGATTGTTCTATCTTCTCCTACCACCTCTCATGGTGGCCATTATGATGGAACTATTTTTATATGATATATATTATATTTATGTCCTCTATATTTATAATTACCCAGCCTTAAACATTACTTAATCTTGATTTATTACAAGATTGCAAATTGAAGATCTTTTTAGGTTTAGACTTTTAGAGAATTAGATCATAAATCATGCATTACATTCCACATTTAAACAAAGTGGTTACATAAAATATGGTATTAATTTTTTTCCCATCAACAAAAACATATTTAAAACAAAACATGGATTCTTTCATGACACTTCCTTGACCCTATCATCACATCATGTACCTTTCCCTTGACCTGTGAAAAACATTTCAAAAACATGGGATGAGCATAAAAAGATCAGTAAGGGATATAAATGTACGAAATGAAAAAATTAGTCCATGTATGAAATCATACTTTACTCATAAAACATAAGAATTTTAAAATACCTCCTCAAATCATGAATAAATCAAAGAAATCATAATACATAAAGGTAACTTGACGCATTCATAACATTCTTATGTAGGGAGTAACCCTCATGGTTACATTTGGAATACCCATCACATTATATTTCCTAAATATCTTCAGAGAAAGCTTAATGTTTAAACCCTTCTCATTACCCAATGCATTGGAGAGCTATATCATGCTCACCCTCCCTTAGTTTATCACAGAACCACCCGTCTTCATAACAATGCCCAAGAACTAGAACATAATCGTATCACATAAAACATGGATAAATGAAACATAAAATTTCTACATTTCAATCACATGATATCAATACAACACATTGATATAATAAAAAAATTATGAAAACCATTTTCAATACCAAAATAAATGAAAAGTAATACAGGGTATTTACTTTTTATTTTAAAAAAAGGTTAGGTTATGGCTTGTAGAGGAAGCTGAAACTCAAATAATGGTCACGGCGGTGGAGAAGTCGTTGTCGCCGCATACGTACGACAAAAAAACATTCCCTTTTGTAGTTTAGTAAACGCTTCGTATAAAAAGTTCCTTTTGAATAAACATAAAAGTCAAAGGTTTTTATACACCGTATAAAAAAAAGTTGGGTATAAAACATAATATGCCTCAATGAAATGAGATTGAGACGAAGTCCCTTACCTCATGTCTGATGTGACTTGATTGCTCTTTAATATCTTGAATAATAAACTAGTGTTAATTTATACTTTCTTAAAAACCTTTTTCAAGTTTATTATTTCTTTTATATAACTTATTTCCATGTTATAAATCTTATGTAATCAATTAATTTAATAAAGTTCATTTTTTCGATATTTGGTACTTAAGTCAAAAATGGACTTCTTACAATTACATGTTGTTTATGTGGTCAAAGTTTCATTATATCCAGAATGATATTCATGATTTGGATATCATATATATCATATAAATCCATCATATACATGTATTTATAATATTACATAACATTTAGAGGTAAGAAATGAAGTGCACCGTTCATGGAGACGGTAATCCGTACGTACGCATGAATGCTACTTTCATTTCTATTTCGTATTTAATGGAGTGAAATCATAATTATATAAGGGTATATTATAATTCCAGAATAACATCATATATAATATCATTAACTCCATCCTTTATACGTCCCACATATGGCATTAACGAATCAAATCACTTTGAGGGGGCAGTAGTCCGCACTTCCTAAAATGAAATTATCGTGTTTACCCACAATGGAAACCATAAAGGTATGCCAGAAATGAAAAATACAGAAGCATAATGAAGACATAAACATAATATATATCATATATAAATAGAGTGACATCTTAATGGCCACCATGAAAGGTGTTAAAATAATATTGAACAATCATCGTTTTGTGAGGTAGAAAATCGCCAACCACAGAAACAGTATGTTATTTAACCATTAGTCGAAGGTGTGTGTATGTGTAGCTCTAATACTTTTCATAAAAACATCCTAGTATATTTAATATACTGGTGTTGTTACAAAATAAAGGCATTAAAAGAGTTTATGGGGTTGAAGAAGCAAAATAAAACATAAGAAACACAAGAGAAGACACTACCTTTAAATCGAGTAACTCTATTTGATTTGAGCTCAAAGGCTTCCTTGGAAAGACTTCTGCCCAATGTGAGTCTTCTAGGAGTAAGAGAGGGATGTGGAGAGACAAAATGGGCAGGGTTTGTCCGAGCCAAAGGCTTAAGAGATGTGGGTAAGGTGGTAGAGGTGGGGGTCTTTTATAAGATGAGAGGAGGGGCACTCTTGGAATGTTATAAAATGTTACTTTTTTATAAAATGATTTTCGGATTTTAAAGGTCCCAAAATTATATATTTCTAGTATAAGGTGATAATAGTTCCAAATACACACATCCAATAGGTTTTTTACGAGTTTAGGTCTTAGATTTTACATTATCTTTTCATTTTATTTGAATCGTTAAATAATGAAGTAATCGATGCATCATCATGGTGTCATAACTAATTTAATTTATTTAATGTATAAAAATTATAAAAAAATATCATGATGTAGGAAATATTTTTATATTTCTAATGAATATTTATTGTCAAAAATTTGACTTGTATAACATCATTTAAAACTTGATTTAATAAAATAACACATGTTTGTGACATTTTTATTTTAACATTAAATAAAAAGTTATTAATGCCATTTTCTTACCAAAGTGGCACCATGGGGTCCCCAAGTTGACCCATGGATTGTATTGGTTGGTCATTACTCATCCAATAATGGTAGGACATGTGTCAAGGTCATTTCATATTATTAAAACATTATTTTTACCTTAAATTACACTAATTACCTCTAATCGCGATTAAAAACTTAAAAGTTACTATTCACCAAAAAAATTATTTTGATCCCATTGAACCACATTTTACTTCCTAACGACAACCATGTATGTCGGATTTTTGAAATTCAAAACACAGAAGTGGTAAAGTTTCATTTAAACGAAAAATCAGTTTTGTTAACTTCCACTTAGTGGTTTCACTATTCATCAAAAATTAATGTTTTTCAGAAAAATACCAAAAATTCACCCTAAGATATATTTGATATTACGAATTCAAAAATAATGTCTATTTTAAAAAATTCAAAACATATAAGTTGCATTAAATAATTTAATAATTAATTCCTGCTGTCAAAACAAATAGCGTGTTTTTAAGCAATAGTATATATCAAAATATTGACACTAGTTTCAGTCCAAATTCAAAGTGAAATTAATTCCAATGACCACCATTGGATTAAATGGT
The DNA here is from genome assembly GCA_963277665.1 of Viscum album. Classification (NCBI taxonomy): domain Eukaryota; kingdom Viridiplantae; phylum Streptophyta; class Magnoliopsida; order Santalales; family Viscaceae; genus Viscum; species Viscum album. Next base: position 1,785,921,076 of record OY728157.1, read on the forward strand.
AAAAATATTTTCTAATTGAACTTTAAAACCAAATAAAAAATATAATCTAATCATATAAACAAATTAGATTAAAAAGAGGTTTTTAATTAAAATACAACATTTTTTACTATTCATTAAAAAATGAACTTTATCGGGAAAATACCAAAAATTTAAACAAAGTAAATTTTGATGTCCCGATTCTAAAGAATAATTTTATTTGGTCCAATAGAATGTATAAGAGTGACCAAAACTATATTTAATGACGGTTCGCCATCAAAAGGCTATAAGTGGACCCTTAGTGAATATTAGAGTATATATGCCCAAAAATTGAATTATTTTTGTATTTTAAGCATTTATCCTTTATTGGATAAATGTAAAAACATTTTACAAACATATATAATCATATTTTAGTTATTTATATTCATTCCCGTCAATACAACGGCTACGTGTTAACTACCATTTAAAATAATATTATTTTATTACTAGTGTGCAATGTAAGATTTCAATGAATCTCTTTGTTGCGTATCGGGTACGCTATCGAACATAAAAACCCCTTTAAAGTAAAATTAATATATAATTCACAAATATTAAAAATATGAAAATTTATTATTCTTTATTTACCTGGGATGTTAAATCCTTCCCCCCTTTTTTGAATTGCGTTGTCACAATTTTATTCACTTATCAAAATAAGTGGGGGTATTTATCCCTCATAGCATTTTCAGATTCCCCTGTTTCCTCTTCAAATATACCGTTTTTCCACAAAACCATTACCTGGTTAATTAACTTATTCCGCAACACTTGCTCCCTATGGTCAAGAATATGGACTGGTTGTTCTTCATAAGAGAGATTCTCTTTCAACTGAACTACCTCTAGGCTCAAAACATGTGATGGATCTGGCATGTACTTCCTTAACATTGAAACATGAAAAACATTGTGTACCTGAGATAAACTATGTGGTAAAGCCACTCTGTATGCAACTGGTCCAACTCTCTCCATAATTTCATATGGTTCAATGAACCTTGGACTCATCTTTCCTTTCTTACCAAATTGCATCACACTTTTCCATGGTGAAACTTTGAGAAAAACATGATCACCTACATCAAAAGAGATATCCTTCCTTATGTTGTTCGCATAACTCTTCTGCCTTCTCTGAGCTGTTCTTATGTGTTTCTGTATTAGCTGTACTTTTTTTGCAAACTCTTCTACCAATTTCAGTCCCATCCACTTCCTTTCACCCACTTCTTCCCAGAAAGCTGGAGTTCGACAATGCTTCCCATATAATGCCTCAAATGTTGCCATCTGTATACTGGAATGAAAACTGTTATTATAAAAAACCTCAACCAAAGAAAGATGTTGGTCCCAACATCCCTGATAATCCATCGAACAAGCACATAGCATATCCACCAAAGTCTGAATTGTTCGTTCTGGCTGCCTATCTAATTGAGGATTAAAAGATGTACTAAAATTTAATTCAGTACCCAATGACTTCTGAAGGCCTTTCCAAAAGTTATAAGTAAACCTGGGATCACAATCAAATACAATGGAGATAGGAACTCCATGTAACCTGACTCTCTATTTAAGATACAAACGGGAAAGTTGATCTAGGGAAAAAGTATCTCATATAGAAAGGAAATGAGCAGATTTAGTCAAGCGATCAACAATAACCCAGATTTCATTATTACCTCGAGGTGTCTTCGGCAATCCCACAACGAAGTCCATGGATATATTCTCCCATTTCCACTCTGGCACTGGTAAAGGCTGAAGCATCCCTTTCGGTAACTGTTGCTCTGCTTTAACCTGTTGACAAGTCAAACACTTCACAGTAAAATCAGCAATGTATCTTTTCATTCTGTCCCACCAGTAATACTCCCAAAGATCTCTATACATCTTAGTACTTCCTGGATGAACTGAAAATGGAGAACTATGAGATTCACATAACAACTCTCTCTTCAACTGTAAATCACACGGCACACACAATCACTTCTCTAATCTCAAAACACAATCATTATCAATGTTGAATTCTAGAAACTTACCCTTCTAAACCAGCTCTACCTTTTTCTGCAACTCGTTGTCTTGCTTCTGTGCTTGCTTAATTATGTCTGATAGATAATATTTCACTGATACCTTAAACAAATAGAAGAACATCTTGCACCAACAACTTCTATTCCATAGTTCATCAAATCCTTAACCAAAGGATCACGTTCCAAATGCAACATTGTTAATGAAGCATTACTTTTTCAACTCAAAGCATCAACCACTTTATTTGCTTATCCTGGATGGTAATTAATTGTACAATCATAATCCTTGATTAATTCTAGCCATCTCCTCTGTCTCATGTTCAATTATTTCTGAGTGAATATATACTTTAAACTTTTGTGATCAGTATATATTTCACACTTTACTCCATAAAAATGATGCCTCCAAATTTTTAAAGTGAAAACTATAGCAGCTAATTCCAAATCATGTGTAGGGTAATTTATCTCATGAGTTTTCAACTGTCATGAAGCATAAACAATTACCTGATCATTCTGCATTAGGACGCAACCAAGTCCTTTCAATGAAGCATCACTATAGATAACAAACTCACCATTCCTAGAAGGTAGTGACAAAACTAGAGCATTAACCAATCTTCTTTTCAGTTCCTGAAAACAATCATCACATTCTTTTTTCTAGATACACTTAACAGCCTTCTGAGTTAGCTTAGTCATTGGACTAGATAACTGTGAAAAATTTCTAACAAATCTGCGGTAATATCCTGCCAAACAAAGAAAACTACGAATCTCGATTACATTTGTGGGTCTTGGCCATTCTTCAACAACCTCTGTTTTTGTAGGATCCACAGTTATTCCATCTTTAGAAACAATGTGACCAAGGAAAGAAATTTGTTGCAACCAAAACTCACACTTGCAGAATTTCCCATACAATTTCTTTTCTTTTAAGGTTTACAAAATAACCCTTAAATGTCTTTCATGCTCCTCTTTACTTTTAGAAAACACCAAAATATCATCAATAAAAATAACCATAGACTTATCCAAGAAATCATGGAAAATTCTATTCATAAGGTCCATGAATACAGCAGGTTCATTGGTTATCCCAAAAGGCATTACTACAAATTCATAATGGTCATATCCAATTCGAAACGCGGTCTTCGGAATATCTGCTTCCTTTACCTTCAACTGATGGTACCCCAATCTTAGGTCAATCTTTGAAAAAAAACTGAGCTCCTTGGAACTGATACAACTTCATTTGATGGCCCAACATCTACTGAAGTAGTTGTAAAGGATTTCACCAACCCTTTTTTCTTGTAGTCTAACTGCTTCCCATCACTCGAGCTCTTTGTCGGACACTCGTTTTCATAGTGACCCACCTCATTACACTTAAAACATTTCACTAACTGTAAATCAATTTTGGTCTTACCATCACCCTGATCCTTTCCAGTGCAATCACAAGCCTTATGTCCCATCTTACCGCATCAGTAGCGCTTTCTAGAATTCAGAAGACATTCCCTAGCATGACTTTTACCACATTTATCACAAACTGGAAACTTAGTTTTCTTACTGTGAGACATTTTTGATGAATTCTATCCTTTCTCCTGCCACCTCGGTCTCTTCTTCTGCCGGTTGTTAAAGAACACTTGGTCATCAGCAAACTCCATTTCCACCTTCTCAGCACATCAAACAATATTTTCATAACTCTTTAAATCGCGAGAACCTAAATACCTTCAATATTTTGGCTTTAATTTTGAGTAAAAATGATTGATTTTACTATCAAGGTATCAGATAAAATTTGGAGCATACCTTGCCAACCGAGTGAACCTTTCTTCATAGGCAACCACTAAGTCTTCCTCTTACCTCAATTCCAGGAATTTTCTATTTCCATCCTAAGTCGAACAGCCTTAGGAAAATACTTCTCAAGAAACATACCTTTGAATTCATCCCAGTCGAGATAATCAATCTCATCAGCGTCCCTGATATTTTTAACCATCGACCACGACTAATCTGCTTCACCCTCCAAACGGTAAATAGAAAGACTAACCTTTTGATTTTCTAAACACCCCATGACATCGAAAATCTTCTCTAGTGCTTCAATCCACCCTTCAGCTAGCACAGGGTCAGATGATCCTCTGAATGATCGAGGATGTTGCCTCATGAAATGTTCCACCACTGACATATTCCTCTGCGGTTGATCTGGCTGATCTTGTGCATGGATACCACCACCATTTATCGCTTGAGTCAACTGTGACATTACTGCAACAAAATGTTCAGTTCCAATTCCGACCATATCAGGATGCTAATTCGGAAGGTCATTTCCTTCTATATTCCTTCTTAGCACTGCTTCCCTGTTTCCTCTGCGGAAAACCATTCTGAACAAACATGTCTTGGATGAAGGAACATGGTAATCTTCAAATTCTATATCATTTAAATTTGGCCACAAAAGAATATTTTTGGATAATCATTTAATAAAATTCTAGCTCTTAAAGTTATCTAAACCAACCTCTGATACCAATTATAAGGCCCCAGCCTTAAACATTACTTAATCTTGAGTTATTACAAGATTACACATTTAGGATCTTTTCAGGTTTAGAGTTTTAGAGAATTAGATCATAAATCATGCATTACATTCCAAATTTAAACAAAGTGGTTACATAAAAGATAGTATTCATTTTTTCCCATCAATGGAAACATATTTAAAACAAAACATGGATTCTTTCATGACACTTCCTTGACCCTATCATCACCTCATGTACCTTTCCCTTGACCTGTTAAAAACATTTCAAAAACATGGGATGAGCATAAAAATCTCAGTAAGGGATATAAAAGTATGAAATGAAAACATTATTCCATGTATGAAATCATACTTTACTCATAAAACATAAGCACTTTAACATACCTCATCAAATAATGAATAAATCATAGAAATCATAAGACATAAAGGTAACTTGAGGCATTCATTACATTCTTACATAGGGAGTAACCCTCATAGTTACATTTGGAATACTCATCACAGTATATTCCCTAAATATCTTTAGAGAAACCTTAACGTTTAACCCCTTCGTGTTACCCAATGCATTGGAGAGCTATATCGAGCTCACCCGCCCTTATTTTATCACGGAACCACCCGTCTTCATAACAATGCCCAAGAACCATAATATAATCGTATCACATAAAACATGCATAAAGGAAACATAACATTTCCAAATTTCAATCACAAGATATCAATACAACACATTAATATAATAAAAACATTATGAAAACCATTTTCAATACCAAAATAAAAGACAATTAATACATGGTATTTATTTTTCATTTAAAAAAAACTAGGTTATGGCTTTTAGAGGAAGCCGAAACTCAAATAATGGTCACGGCGGCGGAGAAGTCATTGTCGCCACATACGTACGACAAAAAAATATTCCATTTTTTCATTTATTAACACTTCATATAAAAATATTGCTTTTGAATAAATGTAAAAGTCAAAGGGGATTATACACCGTATAAAAGAAAGTTGGGTGTAAAACATAATATGCCTCAATGGAAGGAGATTGAGATGAATTCCCTTACCTTGTGTCCGACGTGACTCGATTGCCCTTTAATCTCCTGAATAATAAACTAGTGTTAATTTATACTTGCTTAAGAACCTTTTTCAAGTTTATTATTCCTTTTATATAACTTATTTCCATGTTAGAAATGTTATCTAATCAATTAATTTAATAAAGTTCATTTTGTCGATATTTGGTACTTTAGTCAAAAATGGACTTCTTACAATTACATGTTGTTTATGTGGTAAAAGGTTAATTATATCCAGAATGATATTCATGATTTGGATATCATATATATCATATATATCCAGAATATACATGTATTTATAATATTACATAACATTTAGAGGTAAGAAATGAAATGCATCGTTCATGGAGACGGTAAGTCGTACGTACGCATGAACGCTAATTTCATTTCTATTTCGTATTTAATGGATTTAAATCATAATTATATAATGTTATATTATAATTCCAGCATAACATCATATATAATAACATTAACTCCATCCTTTATACATCCCACATATTGAATTAACAAATCAAATCACTTTGAGGGGGCGGTAGTCCACACTTCCTAAAATGAAATTATCGTGTTTACCCACAATCTAAACCATAAAGGTATGCCATAAATGAAAAATACAGAAGAATAAGGAAAACATAAACATAATATATATCATATATAAATAGAGTGACATCTTAATGGCCACCATGAAAGGTGTTAAAAGAAGATTGAACAATCATCGTTTCGTGAGGAAAAAAATCACCAACCACAGAAACAATATGTTCTTTAACCATTAGACGAAGGTGTGTGTAGTTTTATCTCTAATAATTCTCATAAAGACATACTATTATATTTAATATACTGGTTTTGTTACAAAAAAATGAATAAAAATAGTTTAGTGGGTTGGAGAAGCAAAATAAAACATAAGACCACAAGAGAAGACACTACCTTTAAATCGGGTAACTCTTTTTGATTTGAGCTTAAAGACTTACTTGGAAAGACTTATGCCCAAATTGAGGCTTCTAGGAGTAAAAGAGGGATGTGGAAAGACAAAATGGGTAGGTTTTGGCTGAGAAAAAGGCATGAGAGGTGTGGGTAAGGTGGTAGAGGTGGGGCCTTTTATAATATGAGAGGAGGGGCACTCTTCCAAAGTTATAAAAGGTTACTTTTTTATAAAATGCTTTTCGGATTTTAAAGGTCCCAAAATTAAATATTTCTAGGATAAGGTGATAAGAGTTTCAAATCCACGAGTCCAATTGGTTTTTGACAAGTGTAGGTCTTATATTTTACATTATCTTTTCATTTTATTTAAATCGTTAAATAATGAGGTAATCGCTGCACCATCATGGTGTCATAAATAATTTAATCTATTTAATGTCTAAAAATTATAAAACAAATATCATGATGTAGGAAATCTTTTTATATTTCTAATGAATATTTTTAGTCAAAAATATGACTTGTATAACCCCATTTAAATATTGTTTTAGTAAAACAACACATGTTTGTGACATTTTTATTTTAACATTAAATAAAAAGTTATTAATGTCATTTTCCTACCAAAGTGGCACCATGGGGTCCCCAAGTTGACCCATGGATTTTCTTGGTTGGCCATGAATCATAAAATAATGGTATGACATGTTTTAATGTCATTTCATATTATTAAAACATTATTTTTTACCTTAAATTACTCTAATTACCTCTAATCGCGATTAAAAACTTAACAGTTACTATTCACCAAAAAATTATTTTGATCCCATTGAACCACATTTTACTTCCTAATGAAAACCATGTATGTTGTATTTTTGAAATTAATAACATAGAAGTGGTAAAGTTTCATTTAAACAAAAAATCAGTTTTTTTAACTGCCACTTAGTGGTTTCACTATTCTTCAAAAATTGAAGTTTTTCAAAAAAATACCAAAAATTCACCCTAATCTATATTTGATATTCCGAATTCAAAAATGATGTCTATTTTAAATAATTCAAAACATATAAGTTTCATTAATTAATTTAATATTTAATTCCCGCAATCAAAACAAATAGAGTGTTTTTAAGCAACAATATATACTAAAAGAATTACACTAGTTTCAGTCCAAATTCAAAGTGAAATTAATTCCGATGACCACCATTGGATTAAATGGTTAAAATATTTTATAATTAAACTTTAAAAAAATCAAAATATAATCTAATCATATAAACAAATTATATTAAAAAGAGGTTTTTAATTAAAATACAACATTTTTCACTATTCATTAAAAAATGAACTTTATCGGAAAAATACCAAAAATTTACACAAAGTAAATTTTGATGTCCCAATTATAAAGAAGAATTTTATTTGGTCCAATATAATGTATAAGAGTGGCCAAAACTATATTTAATGACGGTTCTCCATCAAAAGGCGATAAGTGGACCTTTAGTGAATATTAGAGTATATATGCCCAAAAAGTGAATTCTTTTTGTATTTTAAGCCTTTATCCTTTATTGGATAAATGTAAAAACATTTAACAAACATATATAATCATATTTTAATTATTTCTATTCATTACCGCCAATACAATGGCTATGTGTTAACTACAATTTAAACTAATATTATTTTATTACTAGTGTGAAACGTAAGATTTCAATGAATCTCTTTGTTATGTATCGGGTAAACTATCGAACATAGCAACCCCTTTAAAGTAAAATTAATATTTATTTCGAAAATATTAATAAATATGAAAATGTTTTATTTTATATTTACCTGGTATGTTACACTATGCTTCTGTATTTTATATTTAAAACATACCTTTATGCTTTACATGTTGTGCAAATGCGATAATTTCTTACAAGGAAGTGTGGACTACTGCCCCCTCAAGTGATGTGACTCGTTCATGAAATACATGGAATGTATAAATAATAATATTAATGAACATATATGACCTATATAAAATATATATTATACTGGAATTATAATATATATATATATATCTCATTTATTTTTAATTCCTTTAATATAACAAAGAAATGAAAGTAGCGTTTATGCGTACGTACGGCCTACTGTCTCCATGAACGGTGAATTTTATTTCTTTTTATCTCCAAATGTAATGTAATAGTATAAAAATGAATTTTTACTGGATATATATGATTTTTAAATCATTAATACTACTCCGGTGATGATTTACTTATAACTACATGGACAATCATTTTCAAACAAGTTCATTTTTGACTCATGTACCAAACATCGACAAAAACGTCTGATATGAACTAACATTATTAAACAATTATTATAAAATTATAATATGTGATATGAACTGAATAATAAAATTTAAAGGAGGTCCTTAAGAAATTATAAATTGACCAAATTTTATTATTAATGAATATAAAGAAACGAACAAGACAAGTCGGACTTGAGGTAAGGGATCCTACCTCTCTCTTTCTTTTTAAGTACTCTTTTTTATGTAACTTACTTTAAGCACCTCTTTCTTATGTTTTGGGAGGTTCTTTTATATTCCTATTGCTTTAAATTTTATTTTAATATGATTAGATACCCTATTCTATCTCATAAACCCATTTTTGGATGTTTTATGTGGTGTTGTTAGGCTGCCGAATTTTTATAAGGGGATTTTTATCTCACTTTTTATTCCCGTGAGATTCATGCTACATTGGACTCTATTTCCTTTTGTGTGGTGTATGTACTACCCATTATTTTACTATTTTTATAATATAATTTCATTTATGGGTATTTAAATATTCATTGTATGACCCTTCTTTCATGGGGTGTACGTTTTGAAAGTTTCCCAAATCGGTAAGGGAACCTTTCACACTCCGCTTTTTAAAAGACTTATTTTTTTATGTCTTTTCATTTAAATCTTTTTATGTTGGGATATGTTCTTATATATCCTTATTGATGTAAATTTTATTTCCAAGTAATGAGATACCATTTTCTCTCTCATCAAATAATTTTATGAATTTTAAGGTGACACCATTAGGCTGTCAAATTTTACCAAAGGAACTTCTTAACCCAATTTTGATTTCTTTGGGTTCAACATGTAGTTATAGAATATTTCATCCTATGAATATGTGTGAATGACCTATGGTTGTTTTATAATTATAATCCATTTATATTGGGTGTATTTATATTTGTCACACATAATTATGAGATTGATTTATCATTAATTTAAGGATACCTTCTTTATAATGGATTTCATCTCATTTTACATTTCTATTGAGACATCATTGTTGTTATACACCAATTAACTCTTATATGGTGTAGATACTATCATTTGGAATATTATATCATGAATCCCTTTATTCTCATGATATTATAATGTTATGATTAAATGTTATTCCTCAATTATTGTATTCAAGTGTCTCTCATTTTTTTAAAAACCCTTTAACTAAAATATCATTTTAAATGTTTTAATGATTTATTCTTATAAATATTTCTCATTAATATCCATGTTTTCAAAATGGTTTTAAGGATTTATTTCAATGGATATTAATGGTTTAAAATGTTAAAATATTCAAAGTGGTATGGGACACTTTGATTCAAAAATCTCTTTATTAAATGTTTTAAATGGTTTTGAAAATGGTTTTTAGAACAGATTCGTTATTTCAAAATATTAAAATGTTATATTGTTATTTCAATGTGGGAATTTTATCTTTCCATTATTCTTAAGTTATATGCTATAAATATTTTATGGTTCTTGGTCATTTTTTATGAAGACGAGTTGTTCGGTGATAATCTAAGCGCAGGTGAGCCCGATATAGCTCTCCAATGCATTGGGTAACGCGAAGGAGTTAAATGCTAAGGTTTCTCCGAAGGGATTTAGGGAATATTCCATGATGGGTATTCCAAATGTAACCATGAGGGTTACTCCCTACATAAGAATGTTAGGAATGCCTCAAGTTACCTTTATGTCTTACGATTTCTATTGAGTTATACATAAATATTATGATTTCATGAGGTATGTTAAATTTCTTATGTTATATGAGTAAAGTATGATTTCACTGATTCTTATGTATACATGGACTAATTTTTTCTTTCCGTATTGTTTTGACCCTTACTGAGCTTTTTATGCTCATTCCAAGTTTTTTTGAAATGTTTTTCACAGGACATAAAGTAGAATAGGGTAAATGATGAGATCACGAAAATGTCATGCTGTTTAAAACAAGAACTACACATGAATATTTTGTTCAACAGTTTTTATTTTGTGTAAAAAATGGAACCTGAGTATATGTGTCTACTTTTTAATATTTGAGATGTAATAGTTATGTCCTAATTCTCCAAAACATTAAACCTGAAAAGATCCTCAATGTGAATTATTCAATTTAATTCAATATTAAGTAATGTTTTAAGGCTGGGTACTTATATAATAAATATGGAATCAATTTTTACAATTTAAATTTACATAAGTTGTAGAAGTTAATTAAACATTAATCTCACAGACGTGTCAAGAAATTAGGTTTTTAAAGGGAAACATATCAGAAGTTTACAAAGATTTTATATTCAATTTCAATATGAAATTGATTCCAATGAATTAATTTGGATTAATTTATGTATAATTGAACTAATTATACTTTAAAACAATTTAAAATATAATTTTTCAATATAAATAAATTTGATGAAAAAGGCAGTTTTCAATTAAAATTCAATATTTTTCACTATTTATCAAAAAATGAGACATTTCAGAAAAATCACAAAAATTCACCCGAAAAAATTGTTATAATAATATTTCAAAAATGAAGTTTTTTCATATTAATTTTATAAAATAGGTAAAAATAATAATTTTAAATTATGGGAACCAAGCATGATTATATCATCTTTTCAAAACTTATAATTTTTTTTCAAAAAACTTCTTTTTCTTTTGAATGATTCGTATTTTGTCTATAATAAATAGATTAAAAATAAAAATATGAAAAATATATTTTTTCATAATTTAGTTAATATTATTCATTCCTTCCATACCAATAGATATGTGATAACTCTTTTATTAAATAATAATATTAATAATATATTTTAGTTTGATAAAACTCAGTCTTGCATGTAATGAAAGATATTGAAGGAACTCCGTATTGAGTGTAACACAATCCAAAAAAGTGTTGTGTGTACAAAAATATAATATTAATTTTCATTCAGTAAAATTTTAACATGTTGTTTCATATAAATAAATCTTAACATGGTGTCGTGTGCAACGCAATCCATCAAAGAATTTTAATTTACTAAAAAATTAATTCTTAAAAACTAGGGGTGTTACATTGTTGGATTATAAGTGAATATTACTAAGGATGAAAAGTTACTCATGGAAAATTTAAATTATAAATCTATCTTAAACATTAATTTTAACTCTAATTTTTCTTTATACTTCATATGATGATAATTAGACTTTATTTGATGATGAAAAGGTTGATTCATCAAAATATTGAGAAGGATTTCCTAATTTTGATAAAATTGTGGGATATATGAATATTATAGAAAAGGAAAAGAAAAATTTTAAAAAAAAATTGTTTTACTAAATTCAAACGTATTGATTAAAATAATATAATTTTAAAAATTTTCATGTGAAATTTTTAATAATTAATTGAAATTAAAGTCAAAATATTATTCCAGTTATACTTCTTATTATAAAAAATTAGTTTTTAATCATTGTTTTTGAAGTTATTGGTTTGAAGAAACTTATATAAAAAATATTTATAGTAGGGATAATTTTAATAAATTATATAAACAAATAAAAAAATCCATAACCTCAAAGGTAGTAGGTCATACTTTTAGAAAATCTCATTTTTAATCAAATTTGTTTATTTCTAAAAGTGAACCCTTTTTAATTAACTTTAAAATGATAGGTCATTCAAAAATTAATATTTATTGTAATAGGATTTAATATTTTATATTTTGATAATATTTTATTTATGAAGAGAATTTATATATTCAATATAAAAGTGTTGTAAAGATGTGCTTCCTATAGCATTATTTGCTAATGTTTCATTACCCAAACTAGTTTTGGTACCACGAACATAATTTGATTAATTTTTGGAAAAGAGGATGAGTATAGAAAACCATAATAAGAGTTCCATTAAAATTATTTGTTCATAATATATGAAAATACACAATTCCAACTTCAAAAAGTTGTAAAATTTAAGTGGTGGATGAGTTACTTTTGAAGATAGTGCATATGGTGAAATTATAAGAATTGAAAATATTTATTTTCTTAAAAAACATTAATTTCAAATGTTTTTAATTTATTAGGGTTTAAAAACAACCTTATTAGTAATGGTTAATTATTCTATGGGGTTACCTTGTAAACTTCTAGAATGATAAATGTTAGGTTCAAATTTCAAAAGGTACCTTTATTATATATATTTGAAAACATGAAAATGTTTACACATTATATCTAGAAGAACATTGGAATTAGAACTTACCTTGTTTTATTGTAACTAAATATTTTTCTAAGCATCTTCATTGAATATTACCTCACTAAAACCTTCAAGTTTTAGCTAAAATCTCTAGTAAATTTTATGTTAGTGGTCTATTAGAACATATGTTTAACACTTCAAGATTTTTTCGTCCTTTTCAATTTGATGAGAAATATAATACTTTTTTGAAACTATTAGCAAATTCTCAACTTATAGAGCTTTGTAGTTAGTACACATGCATATATGTTTTTCCCAAAAAATACATAGAACGTTAGGGGAAAGCACTATGTGAATTTCCTAGATGTTCTTTAGTTTATAATTACTTTGAACTATTTTCCCACAAGAATATTTGATGATTTTTTTTAATGTTTTCAAAAAAAAATTAAATGAAGAAAACTTGCTTTTGATTTTTTTTCTATAGTGATCATGGTAGATAATTTGTAAATTATTATTTTGAAACCTTTTCTAGAAAGAAAGGGTTTACTAATAAATTTTTTTCTCTAAGAACTTTTGATAAAAATGTTATTGTTAAATGAAGAAATATAATTCTTTAGAAAATTACCTGAACATTGTTAAATGGATATTCTATGGCAAAACAAATTTCAGGATAAATTATTGAGTATTTTTTTCAATAAAATAAATAATTTTTTACATCATCCATTTTTATTAAAACTCCATAAAAGTTGTGGAATAGGATAAAACAACGTATTTTATAAATTAGAGTATTTTGTTGTTAAGTGTTTATTTCTAATACCAAATATCATCTTTATAAATTTGAACATAATGATGATGAAGTTATTTTTCTTCGATATTATTCAAATTGAATGGAAGGAAACATTTTTATAAAATTAAATAATACATATCAGGGAAAAATTCAAGTAAAATTTGATGAAAATTTTCATTTTGTTTTTGTAAAACAACTATAAACTAATCCTATAGATGATGGTTTTGAAATCACTTCTGTTAATTTACCATAATCAAAACCACAACCATTGGTATTAAATTAACATGAAGTAATGTAAATGGATTTTCAATATCCAAAAACAACTTCACTGAATTATATACAACTTATTATTAAGTATCAAATTACATTTTTACCTAAAAACTATTAAATATTAAAAATCCATCCCAATAATAATGTCATTATAGATGTAACATGAAATGTTTAAAATATAATTTCCTTAGGTAATAAATGTGATAAAAATGAATTACTATCACAATTTAAACCTATAATGGTAGATGATGCCTTGGATGATGAAATTTGGATAAAGTTTATGTAAGAAGATCATAATCAATTTGAACATAACAATGTTTAAATAACCCCTTCTCTTGAAAATGTGAAATTTATGAAACATTTATATAAGCTTACCAATATACTCTATATCCATAAGAAACCTCAAGAGATTAATCTGATATATTAAATAATTTTTTTACTTCAATATAATTTTTTTAATCGAATGATTTACTCTATTCCTTTTATCATGAAATTTATTAAATCAACCATAAATTTTATTTCGATTACAATATTAATTTCTTCACTCAAAAATCTATTTCCAATGGTTTATTGAACTTATGAAAAGATTTTTAAATGAGAATGATCGGTGATCTTAATTTTTTCCATGGATTTAAAATTTATTAAAAACTAGAAGGAAATATTTTAACTCCGTATAAATTGATTATAAATTTACTAAAATTTTTATATATTGTCAATGCATCTAGAATGAGTACTCAAGCACCAAATTATATAAAATTTGACCTTGAAGAATCTAGGAAACCATTTGATCAAAAGATTTAAATAATTATGATTGAAATTTTACTATAACTAATAATTCTTTAACAATATTTTATATTTTCTATGTGTTTATGTGTTAGATTCAATAAAAATATGAGGAAATTAAATTTAAAAGTTGATAAGAATATTTTTTGTTATTATAATGATACTTTAGAAAATGGATAATTTTAATTTATCATTAATGAGTTTATCCTTATGTGCTACTAAGATGATGACTTTGAAGGTTGTAGGTTGGAAAAAAATGACTACTAGAACATTTCATTTTCTAGGAGAGGATTTAGTTTCATAGTCTAGGAAAAATCATCCTTAGGTAGCACTATCCACTATTAACGATGAATATGTAAAAGATGATATATGATATTCTAAATATTTGTGGATGTAGTACAAACTCACCAACTTTTGTTTATGTTTTACTCAAACTATAATTCTTTATGATAACATTAGAATTATTTCTTATCCATCAATCCAATAAAAAACTCATTTAAAAAATAACATATATGTAAGAGACTATTTATTATGATATTAGAAAAAATGATATATTTAATTTGAATTTATCAAAACTAAAAATAATATTAATAGAATTTACACTAAACCGTTAAATTTTAATATATTGAATATATATTAATTATAAGTGGGGAATAATCAATTTAAAATGATATTCAATTCACTTGTTATTTAAATATATCTCCCCACATTAAAAAAACTACTCTAAAAATGAGGAGATTTTTTTTAACTGAACTAAATTTTTATTCTTATTTTTTATTATCCATTGGTTTTATAAATATAGTTTTATTTCAGAAAAATCACATCAAATAAAAGATAAACTTTAAGAAAATCCTAATGAATATTTATATCAAAGGATAATTTATTTAGTTCATAATAGGTTTCAATATTTAATACTATAAAATATAATAATTTACTATTTGAAATTCTTTGAACCATCTTTATGTGAATAATATTTTTCATATTCAGTGGAATAAAATTTTCCGAAGGTTCAATTTCATTAATATTATCAACTATTGTATTATTCTGGGATTTTAATTTGATTATCCCTAAGATTTTTTTCAATATTCATGGGGGATATTTATATTCATGTAAGAGTTTGTTTAATTAATTATTTGAACTTATTTTGTTTACATATCTAGTTTATTTGTTTTATGATTCTGTTTGAAAATCACAAAGGAATAGATATTTCAAAATATATATAATTTAATTAGTTTCATTAGGGATAAATACTATAAATGTTTTAAATTGTTTTAGTTTTCATTTTTTCATAAAGGTGCATAAATTTGAGAAATTGATAATTTTTTATTCATTTAAAAAAGAGACCTATTTATTCTACTTATATTTTTTATGACTAATGATTTTTTTAATGTTGATAATGAATAAGGTAAATTTATTTGATTGTAACTTAAATGGATTACTTCTTTAAAATTCCTTCAAAATTTCAATTTTCTTATGAAAATTTTGATTTTAAAAAAATTAGAGATTGTTTATTAAATGACTCATTTTATTCCTTCATTTTGAAAATCTTAATACACATGACATAAATTAAAATTATCTTTTAGTTTTTTTATGAATAATCAATTTATGGTAATTTTTTTTGGTAATTCAAGTTAAAAGTTAAAAATATAGAGAACTCAAGTTTCATATCAGATTACATTAATTGGATTTTGGAGCATTATTTATACACTTTTTAATATCATCAAAAGATACATAATGGTATTGATATCATCAGAAGATAGATTTGATGCTACTGATGTCATTGAAATTTTTTCCAAATAATGAAAAATTAAAAAATTGTGGTTTCATACAAATTTTACTATTAATCAGACCTATGTTTTATAGAGCATAAGACAAATGTAAAAAACATTCTAAAAACTTTTGGTAATTTGGAAGTTGTGAAAAATATGGTTGTTAAGAGAACTCCTGATCAGTGTAGAATTTTTATTTCCAAGTTTTTTTCCTAATTCATATATTCATGTGATATTTTACATTGTAATGATCATTAGAATTTTATAATTTTATTTTTTATTGTTCTAATGTGGCATTATCAAGGTATTTAGAGGATAAGAATGCCGAGAGTTATCCAATCTCATGTGATTGAGGGGTTCTAGGGATAGAAATATTGGTCTTTCTCTAACAAGATTGATTGAGGGTTTTCTAGGACAAGGTAATAGATGTGCCTTTTAAAAGGTTTAAAATCATGTGATTCCAGGGATAAGAACACAATATACCTTGTATTATGTTAAAATATTCTTCTTACACATTAAATAATAATTCAATCTAGTAATTATATCATTTTTTAAGTTTGGGGATTGTAATACTTACTTTTCCCATTGTTTTCTAAATTATAATGTATTTTGAATATGTTCTATTTTTATTTATTTAACAAATAGTGAATTTATGAAAATCTGAATTTACAATATGGAAACTAATTAAGTTGGGCAGTATTATATTCTAACAATTTTAATTTTCATTTCATTTTATTTTATAATATCATAAATTGTGATTTAATCGAATTATCAAATTTAAAATCAACTTTCCCGTTGAACTGGAAATAAATTTTAAGTTGATTTTTTGTTAAAATTCACCCCTTACTATTATAGATTTTCCTACCTTATATTTCTTGGATAATAGGTGTGTGAGTTAGTTTGTTGGTGTGGGAATGTGTGTGTGTATATGGTGGAATGGGGGTGGTTGAGGGAATGTGTGTGTGTGTAGGCATGTGGGTGGGTGTGTGAATTGATGAGAGTGATTAGGGATTTAGTGCTGGTGGATGTGTGTGATTTCATGTATGTGTGTGTTTTTGCGCACATGGCAACATAAATTTGAAAAGAATTAGTGATTAAAAAATTTTCAAATCAAAATTTTTTATTTTTGAAATTATCCATGTCTAAGATTTGTTGTTTATTTTTTATGTTGATTGTTCAAGTATAATTTATCTAATATCTTATATTTTTTAGGTATTTTTATTGAAATCTAAGTGTAACATCACTTATTTTTCTAGGTGTATTCTTATTTATGTTTTTGGTTATACCTCTTTAATTCATGATAAACCATAAAAACCTTAGTAATAGAGACTTTTCACTCATGTAAAATGACGTTTCAAAGTTGTTTAGAGGCACATAGAATCTAGACTGGTAGAGGATAGAAGCGACTATAAGTGGGTTACAGGTTTAGAGAAAACTACAGACCATCAGTTGACTGGTGTAGTCCACCGACCAGCTAGTGAGTTTTCTAATATCTTAGAATAGCTAGTGGAGTCCAACCAACCATTTGGTGGGATTTGGGTAGCAAGAGACTCCTGAAAAAGACCCACTGGCCAGCTGTTAGGATTCTAAACCATTAAGGATAATTGGAGGACACCACCAGTTATCCAGTGGTGTCGAGTTGGGCTATGATCTGAGAGGGAAGAGATATAATCCCCCTACCCCACCAAAACCACTTTTAATAAATTTTTAAACCCTAATTCATCCCTAAATATATATTTATGAATTGGGGGATTATAGAGAGATCCAATGACTTCTTAATCATTTTTCATCTCCCTCTTGATTCTTTCTTCAATCTGTACTACTTGATATGGTGAAATATTCTTAGTTTTGATATTTATCTCTAGTTTTATCTTGGATCCATCTTATTGTATCCTTAATGAGATATTTCAGATGTTTTTCGTAGGATATAATTATGTTTAATTTTTATCTCATGCTCTAAATTGGACCTATTCTTCTCATTTATTGAGTTGGGTGGTCTAGATTAACTCTTTGAAGTCTAATTTTGAATCCACCAGTATCTTCAAAGTGTATGATCATGATGAAATGTTGTTCATGTGAGATAACCTATTTGATAACCCATTTATTTTATGTAACCATATGAAAGTACGTCCCACGTACCCTGCTGGGTCCATTGGTATTGAGACTTGGACTTGCATCCACCTATGGGTGTTCCAACCCTTGAGTCAAGATTATAACTTGGATAGAATAAACCTAGATCCCCTTGATAATTTATAAAATTGTTTGATAATTGGTTTAATATTCTGAATTTTCATAGCATTTAAAATATGGTAATTATCATGACATATAATAACATATCTTGAGATTGATTAATTGAGCTGTAATTGGATTTAGTATGTTAAATGACATAATATGGTTAGATTAGCATGTAAATAGTAACATGGGTTTATTTGAGTAATGTAATGTAATTAATTATAGTTATTGGTGATAATTCGTAATTAGAAATAAATTACTAAATGTATTTTTAATTGTTAAATTTACATAATAACATACAAGGCATGGATGTTAATGGCATGCCTTTTCTTTTTTTGGGATTAATGATCAATTGCATCATGCTTAGGAGTGATATTCACTATTACTTGTGATATTGAATCAGGGATTCCTCCAAGGTAGAAGAATCCACCAATTAATATAGATTCTATTGTCCTTGGTATGGTTTTGTACCATGGAAATATAAAATTGATTCCAACATGGGAATTCACATGGATCCTAATATGATATAGTCAATTTTTCCCTTGTTATGGTCTTTCACCCTAGGGAAACATAAATAAATATATCATGGAAATTAACATAGAGATTAGTATATTTTGGTTACTTGAGACATGATATGGGTGATTCAGCCCAGGGTGGAGAATCCTCCATTAGTATGGTTGATCTATCCTATGGAAAAGGATCCACTAATTCACAGTGATATTTGGAATCGTTCTGAAGAAGGTTTTCCTGACCCTAGGTGTCAACATGGAGATCAAGGACTGCAATGTTTATTTTGATATTAAAAAATAAATTATTAACTAATTACCATTTTTATCATACTATTTCATAAATTATATATTTATATTGAATTGATTAGACATTGTGGGTATCATCCAATAGAGTTTTACTCACACCATGTACGGGCCACCATTTGGTACCCGAGAAGATTTCATTTATGTGGGTATTGAAAATGGAAAGGGGACTTATTATTGATTATGTGAAATGTTTGATGGAATTGGATCATGGAAATGGGGCTGATCGTGGGGTTTGGGATTGGAGTTTTAGAGTCTTTATTCTAATGTCTGTTTAGTTGTTTCCTTTGTATGACTTTCAGCACACCCATTAGTTTTGTATATGTTATGAAAGACATGTGTTATTATTATTTAAAGGATTACTATAGTATATTTATTAAATTATTATCTAGTTGTATAGTTGATTATTTATCAAATTTTCACTATTATTTCAATTATATACCATTGGGTATAGTCTCCCCACAATATTACTTACACCATCGCTGCTTGTTAGAGGTCTCTAGAATATGAGGAAGAACACCTATGTTATCCTACATAGTTGAATTGGTCACATAAGGGATAATAGGGCCATGATCATTAAAAAGTTTAATCAGAGAATCGGGCTTTTCTGTTGCAATAGAATTTGGGAAAGTTAGACATGAGGTTTGATATTTTGGGGCTCAACAATGATCTCATGCATGAAATTAGTTAATCTATGTGTGAGGGAAAACCCAAGTACCCAGGGATGGTATTGATGTTCTTGATGTTTTATTATTATATTCATGATGTTACTTCTACATAGTTGATTCACTTATTGTGTGATGTTTCTATTTTATGAAATTTTACTCACGGGCCGGTATGGAAAAAAGTGACTATTCATGCATCATGGTAGGAACATAGGGGAATATGTTGACATGTGTTGTTCATTCTAGGGATATATTAATCTAATTTAACATATATGCCTTTTAAATTTTTCAAATTGAATCCTTTCATATATCTTATAAAATGGAATATATTGAACTGTTATGATAGTAAAATTAACTTATTAAGATTATTTTAGAGTAACCTTGTTTCAGTGGTTCTCTATTTCTATCTCGGTCTTCTAAGGTTGATCTTGGTGTGTATCATGTGATCTGGGATGTGTGTTGACCTTTGTAGAGAGAATGACCATGCATAATCTTCATTTTGAGTGATCAAATATTGGTAACCATCACAATCATAACGTAGTTGAGCTAGAACTTCCTACAGCTCTGAGGAACTAGATGGATGACCATCTTCATGAAAATTTCTTGAGGGTCATGTAATCCGTATAAAGGGAGACTGGTCATATTTTACCTTTGGTAAATTACCTAATGATAGTGTTTCAGAATAAGTATTGGACTATGTTTGTTGGGGAGACAATACCCTAGGTAGTTGAGTTATGGATTGATATAGTCAATATGATCTTTATGAATCTAGAGACACTCAGGGTTTGGAAGGTGAACCTTGCTGCATACATGCTAAGAGGACCATCCAACTCCCATGGGAAATCTTGGATCCATATGGATAGTAATAAGAGATTACCTAAAGGACATCATGGTGATGTTCATGCACAAATTATATTCAAAGTCATTGAAGGTTCAGAGGGATTATGAGTTCATGCACCTAGAACATGGGATCATGTTAGTGATGGAATGTAATGAATATTTTACTAACCTAAATTCTTTCCCATAATTAGTAGATTAAGATATTCCCAAGGTGAAGAATTTCGAGGACATGATTTTCTATGAGATCAAGTCATAAGTGAAAGAATTTTTTCATATAAACTTCACTGACATAATGAATCAAGATCTCATCATGGAAGGGAACATGAGGAAAACCATGAATGGTGAGAATGAAATCTCAGTAGGAGGATCATGGTGATATTATTTCAGCAGTAAGAAGTATTGTTATAATAGCTACCTCTAGGGATGTAGTACATAGAGAAACTAGAGAACTGGGTAGTAGTCTCAGGAATGCATCCCGGTGTAGTCCCACCAGGATTCCAAGGCTTCCACAAGATCCCTCAGTGTCCTTACCGTATTATGGAGTGTCATGCTTGTGGTATGATGGTCCATCTATAGAGGTTATATTGGATCCCTCAACATTAGAGTGGTTGGAGATGGTCAATACTAATTCTATATCCTGTTAAGGACTTGGTTACCCAATAGAAGAAAAGTATTAGTAGTTCCACTGGATTCTCAAGTCAGGGTACGGATCATGGTACACTAAAATAGGAGCGACATTACTAGTCTGAGGGCACATGACAGGGGAGTCTTGATGGTGCTTAGGGAAGAGGGGCCATACAGTTGTATTCTATACAATTCTCTTATAACAGTATATATTTTGGACCTTCCACCATTAAAGGCATGATTCTCACATAATCTATACATACCATGGTTTTTATTGATATAGGAGCATCACATTCCTTTTTATCTAGTTAGTTTTCCAAAAAATTGGGTTTGGATATGGAGAGTTCAGATGGTGTTATGACCATTGAAACACCATTGGAGTTATTATCAGAGGGTATCATACACTTCAAGTAGTGTTCTATTGAAATTGGTGGCTATAGTTTTCTCTGGGAGTTGTTTTTGTTAAAGATAGTAGTGTTCAATTTGATTCTGGATATGGATTATCTAGTTTTGTGTCAGGATCATATAGACTATTATAGGATGAGAGTTATTTTCTATCACCATAATGGGGTATCTATATTCACATAGGTGAATTATATATTCAGGCTGGTCATGCTTGACTAATTTAATGCATATTGGATTATCTCATGGATTAGATATCAATCCTTGTTATGGGTGATGGTGATATTCAACTGATTACTTTTCCTCAAATAGTGGAAAATTTATAGGATGTATCTACTGCAGAGTTCTCTTGATTACCACCCAAGTTGGAGATTGAGTTCACTGTCGAGTTGGTGCTGAGAGGTGAATAATTTTCTATCCCACCTTAATGGATGACACCAGTAGAGCTTCATGAGTAGAAATTACAATTAGAATATATGAAGGAAAATGGATGAATAAGACCTAGTAATTTATCAGGGGGTTATACTATTATATTAACTGATAAGGATGATAGAACATTATTCTTATGAGTGGATAATCACATATTTAACTAGATAATGTTTATGAAAAAGTTTCATACATTGAAGATATCTTTGATCTGCTGAGAGGTTTTTGGATTTTCTCTATGATTGACCTGAGATTAGGGTTTCATCAGTTAAGGGAGAGACCATCTGACAGAAACCAGGTGAATTTTAGTATTAGGTATAGCCTTTAAAAATTCATGGATATGTCATTTGGTCTTACAAACACACCGATGATATTAATGGCATTGATGAATTAGATCTTCCATCAGTTCATGTATCTCATTTGTTGTAGTTTTTTTTTGAAAACATATTAGTGTAATCTCGTTATATATATTATCATTCCCAACATATTAACATCATCATAAGTAAATTTATGAGCTTCACCTATAACCTATTCAATCTAAATGTATTTTTTGGGTTGAAAATGTGCACTTATTATCACGTGTTATCTAAAAGGATGGAGCGTTAGTAGAACTTGAAATGGTTGATGTTGTGGTATATTGTTAATGACCTAATAACATCTTCATCATTCTAATATTTTCACATAGGGTAGATTATTTGAAGAATTTTATTTAGGAATTCTCTCATATAGATGCGTCAATTCTCAAGATGACTATGAAAGGGGTTCAGTTCCTCTTGTTACATTCTTGTGAGTGGGATCTTTATGACCTGAAGAGTAGGATGACCTTAGCACTAATCCTTACATTACCTGTTCAAGGTAAAGAGTACACCATCTAATGTGCTTCATCCAAAGTTGGACTTAGATTAGTTCTAATGTATGAGGATCTATTGGTTTCTTGTGGCTCCAGACAGTTGAGGTCTCTTGAGAGGAATTATCCTACTCATGATATAAAGTTAGCTCTAACAGTACACACCCTGAGATTTTGGTGGAACAATCTCATGTTTGAGAGTTTTTTAGTATTCAAAAACCATATGAGGTCAAATTACATATTTCCTTAGAGGGATAGAAACTTCGATAGAGGAGGTGGGTCGAGTATCTATACGATTTCAACATTGAGTTGGAATACACTCTATTTAAGGGAAACATTGTTGTTGATACCTTCAGTATGAAGGCATAGACAGAGTTATTATGGGAGTTTTATAATGAGTGGTGTCTAATGAAACTCTTTATAGATATGCATCTATATGTTTACGGGTCTCATGAATGATGGAATATAACCTCGACATTAGTGGTTCCCATTTCATATATTGGAAGTGGAGAGTGTTTCTATTTAATCTTCCAAATATATTTTTCGTTAAAACTATATAAATCATATTTAACCATCTAAAACTTTGTAATTGAGCCTTATCTCTCATGTTATAAAAAAATTATGGCATTTACTATAATTTAACCTTTTCTCTTATTCAGATGATAAATTCAATTTGAATATTTCTTATAATAATTTCTCATTATGATTATAAGATATATCAATTTGAGGTCAAAACAACTTTCATTAATGGAAATTTAGTTTAGTATGTGTATATGAAATAAGTTGAAGGTCATGAATTATTAAATTATCATTATATGTTTTTTAAGTTACAGTTATTCATTTATGAACTGAATAAATATTCTTAGAGTTTCAACATCTAGTTTTATGATATAATTAATGGGTATAGTTTCATCAGGATGTGGTTGATTCGTTTGAATGAAAGTAGGTTAGTTAGGATGTTATTGTTCTTTTGATATTATATATGGATTAAATAATACTAATTGAAAATAATATCTCAAATTTACATTCATGAAATATGTGGTGGGGACTGTGATTCATGGTGAAAGTCTTAGGTGAAGTAGCTTATATACTGGGAATGTTGTTTTATAAAGATATATCTAATTGGTTTCTTAGAAAGAATAAAAATATATTTTCTTATAAAGTGATAAGGATATTTATCCAATAGAATTATACTAAAATGTTTTTAGTATTTTTTTCATAGAATGAATATTTGGAAGATTAACGATCCTTATTAAGAGTTAAAAAGGATGGATG
The DNA here is from genome assembly GCA_963277665.1 of Viscum album. Classification (NCBI taxonomy): domain Eukaryota; kingdom Viridiplantae; phylum Streptophyta; class Magnoliopsida; order Santalales; family Viscaceae; genus Viscum; species Viscum album. The sequence continues at coordinate 1,785,945,652 of OY728157.1, forward strand.
ATATTCCCTTTGTGTCTCCCATGGGATCTATGATGTATTAAATGTTATGTAATTAAACTAATATCAACTATGTTTTGATCATAATAAGAAGATATCAATAAAATCCTGGTTAGAGTCACAATATTTTTTTCAATAATATCCTTATGCACTAGTTTTTTGGATATGTTCTTGGTCTTTAGAGTTGAATATGGGATAATTGTAATTTTTTTCTAATTATAGTTTTAAATCCAATAAATATTATAAAATATCTCAATCTAGTTTTTTTACTTAATGGTGGAGCTATAAAAAAACCAATTCCAAATAGGCCACAATGGCAGACTCAACAACAAAGGTAGATTATTTCAAACCATCAATTTCTAAAAAAATATGTTATTTAGATTAATAAATTCATTTTTGAACTTGGTTTGGGTCATGGAATTAAAGTATAAATTTAAATTTACTAAAACAATAATGGAACTATTTTTTAGGATATGTATCTCTCATCTCACCATAGAAATAAACATATCCTTAAAAAATATTATCTCATTTTAGATATTTTTATATGGGTGATGTTTAGATCTGTTAGGTTAGTACATATGAAAATTAGGAATATTTATTATAAAATAATTAAAACATAAAAATCATGGGGGTCATGTTGAATCTTTAGGTATTATATACATGAGAGATGTGATGTAGTGGTTTTAAAATGTATCAAGGTTTTATAATAAAGTAAATCCCCACTTATCATTCATTCATGTGTGATTCATATATTACATGAAATGTGGAATGGTAAGATCCCCTCATAGCATGGTTTTGAATTAACTATAATCAATGATAATCAAAGATTATTATGAGTTGTAATTATATTTTATGATTAGAATGAGTAGAATATCTTATATTATATATCTTATAATAATGAGATAATAAGTAGATAATTTTTATTTGGAATTATATATTGGATTATATCACTTGTAATATTATACAACCATTGATATTGACATGACCCAACCCATTGGGGTGCCACCTGGGCTAGTGGTAAGCTAAGTCCACCAACCCAAGCATGACTATAATGGGTCAAGGGGAAAATACTATCACCAAGAAGGAAAATATTACTTGTGAGGCCTTAACCTATTTCAAGATATTATATATATGCATTTATAATATATAGAATAGCCAAAAATAGTAGTAGTATATATAAAAAATAAACATTATACAATCCATGAGTGAGACATCATCTAATAAATATAATCTCACATAAAGAACCCAAAAGGTTATATACATATAAAAAACATCACCTCATCAAATATAATATAATCAAGATAAGGGATAACAAATCCTCACAACAAGAACTCTAAGATCAAATTTAATTAGAAACCTTCTCCACCATGGACCACAGACTTCCACCAAGTTTCTGCTCAAAACAATTAATACCAACTCTATGTATATTAAGGCCAACTATAAAATATATGTCACCTACAAAGACACAACATGTGTGGGAATGAAGTCTTTATAAGGGCGATTAAAAACATAGGTAATAGGATTCTAAAAATCAAAAAGTAAATACAAGAAACAAGTCAACTGAAACTCTATAATAAGAGGGTAACTGAAAAAATGTAATATATATATATGCCTTACTATTGGAAGTATCAACATAAGGAAGTATATTAATGGCCCAAACCTATCTAGTCCATTCATTTTTCGAAATCTGGTGTTTTAGGTGTTCGGGAAGGTCAAGGTGACTCATTTCAAGAGTTTTAAAAATTTCTAATTTTTCAATGGTAGCTCATTTAACAGGTGATTAGAGAGTGGTGACTCGCAATGGTAACTCACAATGGTGACTCATGAATGTAACTCACCAAACAATTACTCATAAATGTTGGATTGGAGAATGGTTCTGACAAAACAGTGACTCATTTAATGGCGATTCACCGAATGGTGGCTCGTCGAATGGTGTCTCACCGAATGGTGGATCTCCAAACGGTAGCTCCCGGAATGATCACTCATCCAATGGGGAGTCATCCAACGATGACTCATCCAATGATGAGTCATCCTGCAGTGAATCATCCAATGGTGATTCATTCAATGGTGACTCGTCCAATGGTGAGGCATCCAACAATGACTCATCTAAGGGTTACTCGTCCAATGGCGAGTCCTGCAATAGTGATTCATCCAACGGTGATTCATCCAATGGTGACTCGTCCAATTGTTACTCATCCAACAGTGAGTCATGAATGATGTTTACAGCTTCCTACAGTTTTACTGCTTTGAAATTATCTTTGAGATAAAATGAATTCAAATCCTCTTTTAATGGATTTAAGGTCGATTCAAATCCCATAACTCCTATCTAAATTTTTGTATGGTTCGGGTGAATTTACATGTTCAAAATGTGTAATCTTGACCATATCTACCTTTAATGTAAAATATAAATCTTATCTAAACCACTGCTTCATTTATATTTTCAAAAGGTTGAGATACATTCCACCCATTTTCTTCATTATTGTTTTTCCTTGGTATGAGATTCCTAGAGTACTTCCACCCATTTGAGTAATGAGATCGAACTATAGTCATTAGATCTTGTTCCCCTTGGAGTTTTTCTAGTTGTAAGCGCACCCCCTATTTTAGTGCAACTAGGTAGTGTTGATTTGACTTTCATATAAGGTATGTTCTGCCTCCATTATCTTTGGTTCTTCAATCTTCTTCCTCCCATTTCTCCTTTCCATGAGATGGAATGTGATCTCCATGTTTCTAATGGATCTTTCTCAGTTGTTGGTTGGTGCAGTGATGTATCGACATTCTCGGGTGGATGCAATCATTGTGGGAGAGGTTCTCGTGATCCGTAGTGTGGCACATTCTTGTCAAAATAAAGATAGAAACCTTTTGAGGTAGGTGATCTATTTATTCTCTTTTTATTTATGTTTAGTCATATAGATAACATGATTTTACCCTTTGGATCACAATGAAATTGACATAATAATTATTTGAACCAGATTAAATAATTGGTATCGATCATATAGTGATGTTGTTACTTTATACTACGATAATGTTTTTCCACTTGTTTTTATAGATAGTTTGATATCTATTCCTGGCTTACTTTATAACATTTCTCTTCATGAAAATTGGTAAAGAGAGTAAAGCTGGAAATAATTGATAATTAATTTTCTTACTATTTTAAGAGAAATGTTAATGAATCTAGTTGTTGTTGTAATTTTATGATAATCAAATTGATTCTAATATGAAAATTTAACTGAATTGGTTGACGAAACCTAAGCATGTTGATGCTTTTTGATAAAATTATTAAAGGCATGTAAAATTAATTGTTTAATTATTTTGTGATAGCTTGAGAAGCTTGTTTCATAGGTTTTCCATAGTTAGAACTTGTGATAATGAATCAGTTTATTCAAGATGTAATAAGAATGGGTTCTATGAATAAAAATATAATTCCTTTTTAGGGACTGATTTTCCTGCTTGTTGTAAAGGAAATGTTCCTTTTTATTTGGATCCATGTGATCTCATTGTGTTTGAAGGTCAAATGCCTTATTTATGGCTAAGATCTCAGTTGCTATGTTTGTTTCATATTTCTTGTAATGTGATGTGAGACCACGATAGATGATCCTAGAGGGTTTTTTGATATGTGGGATAGGGAGGCCTGGTTTTTGTGGTAGTATTTGAGGCCTATAGTGGATATATGAATTGGTTTATGCATGTGGGTTTCTGGGAGGACATAGGAGATGATGGAATGGGTTGAAGCTAGACTTACACATTGATATGAAATTTGGATAGTTGATGAATCTTTTTTGTATATTCTTTACTTTCTCCACTGCTTGAGGAAACTCATTTTTCATACTCTACTTCCAAAAGAGTAGAATATGTGAAAGGTATTCCATGTGATTTACATGTTTATCTTCTCAAGGATGGAAGTTTCCATCCTCCTTTTATAGGTGGTATAGACTTCATAGGTAGCTCATCTACTCACCGTTTTGTGCCCCTTATGTTTGGTAGCTTAAAGTGTTTTCCTATAATACCTAGAAATATAAAAATATAGAAATTTTTAATGTTGTTAATAAATGAATAATTATTTAACCCGTGGGGATGGATCTTGCCAAGATGCAATGTTGAGGTTATAATTCTGAGGAACCATGGACTCTATTTCATTATTCCGGGAGGGCATGGAAATTTTTTGTGATGCTAATGTAATGTAATAAGGAAAATTATAATGTTTAATTAATAGTTAAAAAATTAATTAACATAAATTTAATTTGATGAAAAGGTATAATGTAACTTAATATAGAACCTTAAATGGTTGTGTGCTTATAGGATATCTAGTCTTAGCAGTGGCAGCTGGGAGTTCGAGATATGTGAGCTACAGTTGAGCCTAAGAATAGGTTATGCCCATAGTGTAGTTGTGAGATATATTATATACTATACTTTTTAATTTCTATATGTTACTCCACCCTATTGGTTTTTGAAACTGATACCCTGGGGATACTGAGCCTTGAGTCCGTGTTTTCCCCAACATCTCGGTGGGAGGATGGATGGCTGACAACCCCCATTAACCCCACACTCTTCTCAAGGTAGTTACTTGTGCTGGTATGAACAGTGGTTAGTTTTTCCCATATATCTGTGTAGAGGGTTGTAATGGATTGGGGTTATTTCACACAAATTTATTATGGATATAGTTTCCTATAGACTACTATAGGTGTAACGTGTATAGGCTATTATGGATTGAGTATCCTTACTCAGTGTGTGGGATGTAATGGCTTGAGGTATAATACTCGATGTATGATACATGTTATGCAAGCTATTTGGATCCAAGAATATACATGGTTACTTTTGGAAATGTGGACGTGGTGTTTCTGTTTCATGAGGTGCATGTTGTGGTTCTTGACCCAGGTGTCTTTGAGCTTGCCCTTTTTTTGGAGAGATATGCTCAGGATGTTCGATGATGGGGAAAAGTGGAAAACCAATGGGTAATTTGTAGTGGGGTACCATTGAAATTATTTGTTATATTATTTACTCTTTTTTGAGATAAGTGGTGACAGTATCTGTGTTGAAGGTTGGGAACATAGTATACCTATTTAGGTGATGAGTTAGTTTCATCTGTTGTTCACTGTGCTTTAGCATGATTTATTTAATTTTGCATGATAGGATCTAAAGAGGATCCTACTAGTTATACTATTATAATTACCCTAAATTATATAAACTATTTTTCAGGTCACTTGGTAAAAGTTGGAGAGAATGTTGGTTACTACTAGCTCAGGTTTTTACAGGAGGTATTTGATCATCATGGTGACAATTGTTTCTCTATATTTTGGCACTTCCAGTTTTCCCTTTTAGTTGTAGTGGTTATTGCATGATATTACATATGTTAACTTGAGTTTATTTTTTATTTTATGTTTGTGCATGACTTGGTTGGTGTATTATCTCTCTCTTTCACATGTCTTCCCTTAGAGGGTACTGCCTCCCATCTTTGTATTTATTATACCCTTGGTGATAGTCACCAACTTGTGGCATACTAGAGGCTAGGCTTGAGTGTCACTATCTCTCTTCTCCCATTGTCAGCTACTAAGGGGTTCACTTTATGGGGAGGGGTACATGACAGAGTGGTATCAAAGGTCTGGTTGAGGGATAGGAAGGAGTTTGGAGTTAATAATAGGTGAGGTTTCATTATTTGTAAGGGAAATGATGTCATATAAGTTTATAAAGTGCTATAAACATGGGAGACCGGCTAAGACACATGTATTTAGGGCCCCCTATGATCTGATGTACAGACCTTCAATGCTATTGTGCCTACTAAATAAGGTGATACTTATTATAGGGTAGATACTTTGGAAAGGATCATGAATCATTTTTCTTTGCGCCTGTTTTAAAATGGGTATACCTTGGGATAGGTTAACCTTAAATGAGTAAAATAAAACAAATAATTAATTTTAAAGTCTTATATATTCTAGGTTTGGGAGCTCTAATTTTTTATTCTTTTGTAGGTATGGCTCTAGCTCGACTTCTTTATTAGGTTCACATAGAAGATGTTTAGCAGGTTTCACCAATAGATCATCATACAGTATTAGATAATGATAATGATAAGACATGGAGGAGGAAACTCTGGGAGTTTTAGTGGATAAGTTTGTATAAGTATGAGGGTTCAATTAAAGTTGTATTCATAGAAGACTGGTTTGAAGTGGTTGACATATCTTTCAGTTTTATCTATGATTTGAAGGAGAAATGGGTATCATTGGTTGTGATGATGATGCATGGGGAAGTGAGGCAGTTGTAGTTCTTATTCCTTAGGGATCATGACGAGTTAGTAGTCTCATAGTAGAGGTTCCAAGATCAGTTCAAATATGAGTCTATTTCTTCAACTGTGAAGGCATCCAGTCACTAGGGGATGCTTACAATTCGGCAGGGAAGCTCTGGTGTGAAATAGTTTGGGATCCATTTTAGGAACCTCCTATTATATTCTTCAAGCCTCTTTATAAATGGTGAGGCTAGGGAGAGGAATTTTGAGGAGTCTTTTCAACCATAGATATAGTGTCGGGTCACTCAATTTATGTTGAAGACGTATCTCGAGGTACTGGTGAGGGTAGAGGTCATCGAGAGGACATTAGCTAAAACTAGATCGTCATGAGAGGAGTCATCAGGATTCCTCGTGGAGCAGAGTTGTGGTCCGGGGATCTCGTTTTTCCGGGAATAAGAGTTTTTCTTTAGCCGAGGGTAGGTCCCAGCCCTCAATATCTTGTTCCTCTGAGGGAATTGTATCTCAGGACTATACTAAGGTATAAGGGACTTGTTTCTTCTATGGAGGCTGAGTTCATCAGTGACATGAGTTCCAGGCATTTCTGGAAAGTTAGTGTGTGATGGGTGTTCCACTCCAGGTTCCTCCATTGAGGTAGTTATAGTCGAGGCAGAAGCAGTATGATTCACTAGATATAGATCAGTAGAGAGTAGATGGGGAATACAGAGTACATCTTTAGTATTCTCCCTATCCTTGGAGAGCAGAATGCGTCCATGGAGGTGGTCATCAGTAGGGTCAGAGAGGTTGTGGAGTAGGTTGTGGTCAGCTTCATGTGTTTTTGTTGCCAATGTCAGGCGAGCCAGATATCTTTGGAGGTTCCCTTTTATTATTTTCTACTTGGGTGCATGACTTTTATGATTCATAGGAAACATAGTCCATCATATAACCTACCCTTTTCTATGCCTTACGACTTGAGGTAGGGAGTATTCGAGTGACCTTGGTGCTAACTACGCTAATTGGAGGTTGAGCTGACTTGTTTGAAGTATATAGAGACTATGATCTAGTGCTAGGGTAGCACCACTCTTAGGTAGATTTCATATGTTTACAAATTCAACCATATGATTCCATCCTTGTAATGGATTGGTTGTATTCAGTGCAATATATCATTAATTTATTTGGAAGGCAGGTGTTGTTCTTCATTTCTAATGGAGATAGAGCAGTGTTTTTTGGAAACTAAGGCCCTCAGATTGGTCAGAGGCATGTTCTGTACTTATCATCCTTGATGACTGAACTGATATTGTGCTCATTGGAGGTTCATAAGTCACTATTTCTTAGGGTCGTAGAGGATTACCTGAATGTCTTTCCAAAATAGGTTTTAGCATTACCCTCTCAATTAGATATTGATTTCAGTATCAAGCTATAGCCAAGAATATCTCCTATATCGATCTCTGCATATATGATGTAACATTCTCAGTTTTGATAGATATTTATAGAACTCTATGGTCTATTGTAGTGAGGTTTCATTCAGCCAAGCATGTCACCGTGGGACACACCAGTATTTTCTTAAAGAAGGTTGATGGAAGTTTTTAGTTGTGTTTTGATTATCATTGCTTGAACTGAGTGATAGTGAAGAAGTGGTACCCTCTTCCATAGATTGATGATTTATTCAATCATATGAAGGGTGAAATTTGGTTCTCAAAGATATATTTGCAGTCAAGATATCATCATATGTGTGTGAAGGATGAGGATATCTCAAAATCTTATTTTCGTTCTCATCATGAGAATTATGAGTTCATTATGATGATTTTTAGTGTAATTAATGATCTAACTATGTTCATGGTGTTGATGAACCCTATGTTTAGTTTGTTCCTGGATAATTTTTTGGTGTTTTTCATCAATTATAGCCTTGTTTACTCCATGTATGAGGAGGACCACATAAGCCATATTTGTGCTATTTTTTGGATTTCTTTGTTGTGATATGCTATTTGGGAAGTTTTTTAAGGGTGAGTTTGGGGTTTGAGAAGTCCATTTATTAGGGAATTTTGTATCCTAGTAGGGAGTATCTATGGATCCATCAAATATTGAAGTAGTTGGGTCTTGGGAATCCCCCAAGATATTGGTAGAAGTGTAAAGTTTCCTTGGTTTTGTAGGGTATTACAGGAGGTTTGTATACGATTTCTCTTGGGTTGTGACTCCTATAACATCATTTACTAGAAAGCATTATGCATCCATGTAGACTAACCAATGTCAGTCATATTTTGTGTATATAAATAATAATTTGGTCAATGTTGTGGTTCTTTTTCTGACATAAAAATGAGTTCAGTTTGAGGTTTTCTGTGATGCTTCACATATGGGGTTAAGTTGCATTCTGATGTAGCAGATATCATTCATTTCTTATAGATCTTTTTAATCTCATTCCCATGAATGTAACTATTCCACCCAATATCTACAGCTGGAGGAAGTGGGTTTTTTACTAAATTTATAGATACATTACCTCATCGGTGAGTGGTTTTTGGTGTTCACCGATCATAAGATCTTGAGATATATTTTCTCCCAACATGACATGAAATTGAAATAGCATTAGTGGATAGATTTATTAGAGGATTACAACTTCAAAAAAATTTATACAGCTATAAAAATTAATATTGTACCCAATGCGCTGAGAAGGAAGTTGTGTAGTGATGTAGTGTGTGAATCAGATGATTCTTGGAGAGTGATGAAAGAACATTCAACATTACATCTGGATATGCGAGAAGTTTGTGGAAGTGGTTATCTTTTCTAGATGACGGTGCAGTCATCTCTGGTGCAATAGGTAGAATAATCTGAGTTGGGGGATCTCAATGTGGAAGTGTGGAGAGACTGGGTTTTTTTTGGTGAGGCTCTTGATGGTTGTTCCGAGGATTAACAACATCGGTTGTTGTTTTATGGAAGGATTTTTGTTCCTTTAGTGTCATGTGAGATGGTTCTCAAAGAGTTTCGTAGTCCATCCTTAGTTGTAAATCTCGACATTACAAAGATTTACCAAGCTTTGAGAGTTCAATTTTGGCGTTCCGGGTTGAAGCTTTAAGTTGTAGCTTTTGGGTCTCGATGTTAGGATTTCCATAAAGAAAAGGTCAAGCACCACATTCTCAATGGTTTTCTCCAGCCTTTAGATGTTCCTCAGTGGAAGCGGTAGGAAATATTTATGGACATTTTTCCTATTTACCTCGATCTTAGAAAGTGAATTATGTTATATTGGTAATAGTGGATCATTTGAAAAAATCATCCCACTTTATAGTGATCAAGGAGTCAAGCATGGTGGAGGTTCTGTCAAGGCAATATCTGGAGGAGATGGTGGGACTCCACTGAGTTCTGAGGATGATCATTTATGATCAAGATCCTAGTTTTAACTCCAAGGTGTGGAGAGGTTTCCAACATTATTTTGGTTCTTCACTATGCCTTATCACTGATTTTCATCGGCAGACATATGGTTAGATAGAGAAAACTGTCCAGACTATTGAAGACATGTTGTGCTCTTGTGTCCTATATTTTGGGAGGTTTAAGGATGAGGAAACTTCCCTTGGTATAGTTCCCTTAAAATAATAGTTTCGACTCCACCATTGGTATAAAAAAATTTGAATCCTTGTATGGCTGACCATTATGTTCTCCATTGTGTAGGATCTTGGTCAGAGAGTGAGCAATTCTCGGTCCAGAAGTGGTATAAAATACGACAGAGATAGTTCAGGTGATTCTTTAATGGATGTAGGTAGTGCAAGATCATCAAAAGTACTATGTAGATCATAGGAGGAGAACTATATAGTTTGAAGTTGTGGATAATGAGTTTCTGAAGGCGACTCTCCATAGATGGGTAGCGAAGGTTTGGTCATGGGAGTAAGCTTTCTCCCTAGTTTTTTGGGACATTTGATGTGGTGGTCATGTGGGAGTCATGGAGTATCAGGTAGCACTTTCACATAGATGAGATGGATACAAAATATTTTACAGGTGTTGTATCTCTGTCTTTATCTTCATGAAAACTCACACATCATCAATTTGAGAGAGATCGATGTTGATGATGATACCAACTTCAAGGAGAAGCCTGTAGAGATCCAGGACTGTATGGAGAAGGTGATGTGCATGCATGTTATCCCCTTATTTCATGTCTTGTGGAAGCATGGTGGCATGGAGGGGAGTACTAGAGAATGTGAGATACAGATATGCACTCAGTACCCTGAGCAATTTAATGTTTAACTATTATCTTATAACATTGTTCATTTTTTGGTTGTAGACCCATTTTTGTTTATGATATGGCTTTATCTTTTTTTTATCTCTTTTGTGAGGTATATCCTCTGAGATATTATTTACGATCTAGTTGTGGTTGTCACATGATTTTTCATTGTTTTTTGATGAATCAGTTGAGCTCCTGTAGTGGAAAGATCTATAAGAGGTATCCCAAAGGGTTGTTGTTTGGAACCCATTTTCTATTTCCTCTCTAGTTTGGTTTTGGATTTTCAAGGGAAAGAATATTTTTAGAGGTATTTGATTTACTGGACCAGACCTCTAAGGTCCATTCCTTTGTTGAAATTTGGGGTTTGAGATGTTATGGGAGGATAAAGTGACTCATTTCAAGAGTTTTTAAAAATTTCTAGTTTTCTAACGGTATCTCGTTTCACTAGTAAGTTAGGAGTGGTGACTTGCAATGGTGACTCAAAATGGCAGCTCATAGAATGATGAATCGAAAATGGTGGCTCACTGAACAGTAGATCACCAAATGGTGAAACATTGAATAGTGATTTGACAAATAGTAGTTCACTGAATGGTTACTCACTGAATGGTAGCTCATAGAATGGTCACTCATCCAAGAGTGATTCATTCAACGGTGACTCGTCTCACAGTGAGTCATCCAACTATGAATTGTCCAATGGTGATTCATCCAATGGTGACTCTTCCAAGAGAGAGTCATCCAATGGTGACTCATTCAGTGGGGACACATAAAATGGTTACTCATCCAATGGTGGCTCATCCAATGTTGAGTCATCCAATGGTGACTCATCAAACGGTGAGTCAAGAATAGTGTTTCAATGCTTCTATAGTTTCACCCCATTGGCATTATATTTGATGTAAAATGAATTAAAAGACATTTTTAATGGATTTAAGGCTGATTCAATTACCATAAATCCTATCTAAATTATCCTAAGGGTTTGAGTTCCTTTAATTAGTCCAAACATGTAATCTTGACCAGATCCTCCTTTAAGGGAAAATCTAAACCATATCTAAACCGCTACTCCATTTAGATTTTCAAAAGTCCGAGATACCTTTCTCCCTTATTATTCCTCCTTATTTCCTTGGGATTGGGCACCTGGAGTTATTTCAACCATAGTATTTGTGTGATCTAACTGAATTCCTTGGATCGTGTTCCCCTTGGAGTTTTTCCTCCTACATGTACACAGCCTATTTTAGTGCAAATAGGAGGTGTCAATCCATCTTCAATATAAGGTATGTTCTACCTATTTTATTGTTGGTTCCTGGATCTATTTCCTCTCATTTATCAATACCATGTGATGGCATGTGATCTTCATGTTTCTAATGGATCTTTCTTGGTTGTTGGTTGGTGAGGTGGTGTTGCGGCATCCACGGGTGGATGCAGTTGTTGCGGGAGATGTGATCATGACACATTGTGTGATCTATTCTTGTGAAAAGAACATTGGAAAACCATTGAGTTAGGTGATTCATTTATTAACTTTTTATTTACATGAAACTATAGATAAATCATGATTTATCGCTTTGGATCACAATGAAATTGAAATTATAATTATTTAAATCAGATTAAATAATTGGTATCGATCATATAGCGATGTTGTTTCTTTATACTGTGATAATAGTTTGCCTCTTATTTTTCTAGATATGGTTATATATATGAATTTATTTCTTTAAAATGTTTATCTTGATTGAAATTGGAAAAGAACATAGAGATAGAATTAATTGATAATTAATTGGAAAACTGTTTAAATAGTCATGCTAACGAATCTAGTTGCTATTGTAATTTGAGGATAATAAAGTTGATGTAGATATGTATGTTTAACTAAATTGTTTGATTAACCTGAATAATGTTGATGCATATTGATAAAAAAAATTAAAGTCATGGTAAATTTATTTTTTAATTCATTTGTGATATCTTGAGAAGCTTGTTTCTTAGGTTTCCAATAGTTGAAACCTATGATAATGAATCAGTTAATTAAATATGGAATAAGAAATAGTTGTATGAATAAAAATATAATTACTTTTTAGGGATTGAGTTTCCCAATTGTTGTAATGGCCAAGTTCCTTTTGCGTTGGAACCATGAGAGCTCGTTGTGTGTGAAGGGTGGATACCTTTTCTAGGGCCAATAGCCCAGTTTCTGTGTTTGTTTCTTAGTACTTGTGATGTGATGTGATTCAGGGATGGATGGTCCTAGAGGGTTGTTAGGGTATGTGGAGTGGGGAGGCCCAATCATGGTGGCATTAGTTCACTCCTAGAGTGGTGATATGAATTGGTTAATGTATGTGGGTATCGGGGAGGACACTAGTGATAATGGATGGTTCTGCGCTCCTGCTATAGGCAGCAAATACTCAATGGGTAGCTCATCTACTCACTATGTTGATCACATTGTATTTGTTAGATTAGAGTGTTTTCTGAGAATAGGTGTAAATATGGAAATATAGAAAGTTCTAATGTTTTTAATAAATGAACAAATTTTTAACCCCTGGGGTTGGAGCTTGTCGGGATGCAATGCTGAGGATATAATTATAAAGAACTGTGGACTCGGTTTGGTTATGCTTGGATAGAATGGAACTTTTTTGTGATGATAATGTACTGTAATGTGTAAAATAATAATGTTTAAATAATTAATTAATGTAAAGTGAAACTAATAAAAATAGATAAATTAAATTAATGTAGCTCTTTAAATGGTTGTGTTCTTATACGATATCTAGTCTTAGTAGTAGCACTCGGGAGTCCGAGAGACGTGATTTACAGTTGAGTCTAAGACTAGGTTTGGACCATAGTGCGGTTGTGAGATATATTATATCATATACTTTTTTTGTTTCCATGTGAAACTCCATCATGTCAGTTAGGAAAACTAACACCCTGTAGATTCTGATCCTTGGGGAGATGGTGTCCCCAACATCTCCGTGGGAGGATGGATAGTTGCCTACCCCATTTGACCACACACTCTTCTCTTGGTAGTTACTTTTTTTGGTATTCACAGTGGTCATTTTTCCCCATATTTGTTTATTGAGGGTTGTAATGGATTGTGGTTATTTCACAAACATATATTATGGATATAGTTTCCTATGGACTACTATAGGTGTAACGTGTATAAGCTGTGATGGGTTGAGGATCCTTCCTTGTTGTATGCATTATAATGTCTTGTGGTATAATACCCAATGTATGATACACACTATGAAATATGTGGTGGATCTCAGAAAATACCTGGTCACTTTTAGCTATGTGGAAGTGGTGGTTGTGTTGAACAAGGTGAATGTTGTGGTGCTTTGCCTAGATGTCTTTGGGCTATCCCTTTTTTGGAGAGAGATGCCCAAGACATGTGACGTTGGGAAAAATCGAAGAACCAGTGGGGAAGTTATAGTGGGGTACCCTTTAAATTCTTTATTATATCATATACTATTGTATGTGATACTTGTTGAGAGTATCCTTGTAGAAGATGGGAACATAGTATACCTATTTAGTTTATGAGTTAGATTTACATGTTGTTCATAGTGCTTTAGTATGTTTTCTTTACTTTTTTATGAGAGGATCCGAGGAGGATCCTACTGAGTATACTTTTATACTTACCCTATGTTATATAACCTATTTTTCAGGTCACTTGGAGAAGGTAATAGATTAGGCTGGTTACTAATATATCGGGGTTTTGCAGGATCTGTTTGGGTTCATGGTCACAGTCATTTTACTTTCATTTGGTACTTGAAGTTTTCCATTTTAGTTGTAGTGGTCCCTGAATGACATTACATATGTGCACTTGGGTTTATTTTACTTTGTGGTCTGAGCAACAGTTGGTTGGTGTATATATTATCTCCCTTATTTACATGGGTTCTCTTGGAGGGTAATTCCTCCCATATACAATTTATTATACCCTCAGTGCTAGTTGCAAACCAGGGGCCTACTTGAGGAGGAACTCAGGTGTTACTATCTCCCTTCTCCCATTGCACGACTAGGAGATATACACTTTGTGTGGAGGGGTCATGACAAGTCCAATATATCTTAGTTCTATTCCATGATAAGAAATTCTTCATGAGTAGAAAGGGATTCTAGAATAATTATATAATCTAAATTCAATAGCTCATATGTAAGTTAAGTATTTTTATACCATGTAACATTAACACTCTTCAGCCTTTTCATACCACCAACCTAAACTATGGTGGTAGGCCATACCTTATTGAGGTATATGCATAAATCAAGAGATTACTACACCATATTACCAAAAAATACTATTTCATTGGTCTAGAAAGACTTTGATGGGCCCTCACCATTTCCAATAATAGTATTCAATTATGAGAGTGTTGGACTTTACTTTATATATCTTCCCAACCTTGAGAAAACCCATGCACCTCATAAAATTTTTAGTGTGGACCCATTCATCAGTAAGAGGTAAGGGTTGATTGATGGAGTAACCAACCCAAGTGGGGGATCCATACCACATTAAGTTGATCACATCAAACAAGGGAGTACTTAAATCCATTGATAAAGGACCGACAACCCGATAGTGGAGGAGATCCTAGCTCTCTTCATCATGTAGGGTACCTATGAATTATCTGGTATAATAGAGAAATAAACCCACTCCTAAATATATGAAAACCAAAATCTGAGTATGTGTTGGATTACCAAAACCCATGAAGAATATAGGGGATCTACCCCTATCATAAACATATCATTAGGGGATTTCCCAACCAAGTTCCCACTCTATATCATCTCTCCTGAATCCAGTCATCCCCCATGTTGGCCTAAGATCCCCAAATTTCCAATAACACCTTGAAAATGGTCCAAAATGGAAAATAATATTGATCCCTCATAATCTATATTAAAAACCACATATAAATGAATATTCATTTATTTGATTCTAATACTCATATAATAATATATGATAAACACAATTTATTAGAAAGTAAATTTCTTGAACATCACTTATATATGGTGTGTAATATGTGGCTAGAAGTCAGGTTTGTGAAATCATTGTCTCGTTACGTGTTTTTGGTCTTCATGAAATGTTCTTTCATGGTACATGACATGTAATAATGATGATTTTCTCAGTGATGTACAACTCATACACATCAATTTGAGTATTCCTAATTTATATGGTGGGTCTTTCAATTATACATATTATGTAGGAATCATGGGTTATTTGGGAGTTATTTTTTCCAAAGTTGATTTATGTTTTTATAGGCTACATGGAATGTTTTGATATCCATATGGTGTGTTTTCTATGGATGATTCTTTGGGAGTATAAAATATCCCAATATATGTTATTTATCTCTTACTTAGAATGAAATCTCAATACATTTCATATATACCAAATGGGGTAGTTGAACATGTACTCAAACACACCAATAGTCATATAGTTCTAAATATATATAATTTATATACCATGAAAAATAGAGTATGTGGTTAAAAAAGATATTTGAGTAATGTACTCTTGTACATGAGAAGCCACTTGACCTATCCCTACGCAACATGTTTACCTAAGTCATAGGCCACGTGAAATTTATAAACTACCAAAACCCTATCACTACACCTCAATACACTACACAACATGTGATTTCATGAATTATAGGCCATGTAGTAGTGTTTATATATTAGAATATATATTTACTCAATTTTCTCTAATACTACTATGATTTCAAACAGCCACGTTGCCTAATTCTTTACATGCTATTGTGACTACCCACTAGATATTTCTTTGGACAACATATTCTATCCTCATATGATGTATCCTCATTCATTCATTCCTAAACCACCATCGAAAAATCCCAGACACTCCTACTTATTGTTTTTTGTTCTCGGATCAACCCCATCATTTCCATATACAAACTACCACACCATACTAAATCTTCCAGTCCAAACCTCCCCCAAATACAAATTTCAGTGGTGACCAATTCTATATAATGGAAGATGAAGAATTTATACTCGATGGTCAATGAAAATATCACCACCCAAATGTTCATACATAATGTGTGCCACAAATAACATGGGATAATGATGAATCTTGAGGGAAAATATATAATTTTAAATGAAAGAAAATGTCATGGAAAATAATTTCAGAAAATAATTATGAGATTTAGAAAGACATTAATGAAGAACAATAGTTTGTATACTGCTAAAAATAAAATGTTAACATAAAAACTATTTCTATTCGGTTTAAAAATTTTATAATTAAATCAAGATAGAAATATAATTGTTCTTCTCTCTCCCAGATGGATCCCCTCAATATCTCAGTGTTTCAATCTTCCCTTCCTAGGGTTTCATGTGTTCTTTTTTAATGGAGATGACTTTCCTTTGTGTTTGGGGCTCCTGTTTTCATCTCATTTTCGATGGTGAGGCCTTCTTCATTGGTTCATTTCTTCCTAGATGTTCACATATAGTGTTTTTTAGGCCTTTCCCCCTTATTTCCTAGTGACTTGGGATGTATTAGATATCACATTCGATGTTTGTTCATTCTTCGGGTTATTTATGGTCATTTATAGAATATTTTAACTTTATTATACTTAATATCATGTTAGTCTCATTGATCCCTACTTCAAACCTTACTTCTAAACCCATCCTGAAATACCCCATATTATTCTATAAAAAATTTAAAGAGTTTTTGGATTTTTATGATCATGGTATTGTGTTTGATCCTTCTTATTCATTATTTTAAGTTATAGTTCTTGTGTTGGGTCCATGATTTAGGTTTTTGTTTCTTTTTACCCCTTACTCTATTCATTTGGTTCTATAGTCCTTCTTCTCCAATATCTCATAGGGTAGCTATCTATAAAGGTTTTCATGGTGGTATTATTCCATATTGGTATCTTCTCAATGTCATGGTGGTATCCTCTAATTAATATTAAACTGTGTGTAAGAATAATGTATCGATGAATCGCATCCATCTCTTTAAGATTTGATGTGAGATATAGGGGTGAGCCTTAAGTTTTAGAACTGGATGAAATGTTTCTCTACTTTCAGGGTGAATTTTTTGTGTTTGGTTTTATTGTGGTTTTATGCATATGGTAATGGTGAACATAGAAATGATGGTTATTGTAGTTGTTTTATTACTTATTTAATTTTTTTTATATCGAATTTTTTCTCGATTGTAATTTGTTGTTAATGTTTTTATTATAACAACCTATAAAATAATCAATCTATATTTATTTGATTAATAATAAGGGTTAAACTTTCATAAATTTTCAAGATATTTTAAGTTTACAGTTTTGTAAAATTAGTAAAATAATTACCTAACAATGTAGACCTTTTCATACATTTTACATTTTAAAAAAATATGTTCTTAAATCTGATCTCTTGTTTCATTCAAGATATTTAATCTTATTCTAAGAAGAGTCACCATAGTGGAATAATTGACCTTAATATAATTCCTAATCATCAATAAATCCTTTGAAAAACATTATAAATTATAGGATGAGAAAAATAAATATCATTAAGGGATATAAAAATAAATTGATCTTATTATTATATATAAAAAATTATGAAATTCCATGAAAATGTTTAACATTATCAATAAAAAATTGACCATATAAATAATATATATCCAAATAATAAAATAAAACTTTGATCCAAGAAAACCAATAAAACTCAATAAAAGAAGAGAAAATAATAAAATAAGTAAAATTCATATGATAACTCATGAAAATATTCCTTTAAAAACACACCACTCACCTATAAAAAATATCAACTTTTCTTTCCCCATGAAATAAAAATATTTCTATAAAAACCATTAGAAACCATTAAATAAGTTCCTTGGAGAAACATATTAAATAATTGTTTCCAATCATATTTAACCTATATTGAAATCACTAAATCCAAATAAATTCCATTGGAGTAACCTACCAGGTTATCACCCTCATTTTCACCTTGGAATACTAATCATTAGCTAATGTATTGGAGAGCTAAACTGGGCTAAAAAATCTTCATAGTCAATATCAGGATCACTGGTCATCATATATAATTTTAAAGTATTATATCCTAAAAAATTATAATCTTTAACTTTTTTAAAATAAAACCCTTGAAATAATCTTTCAAATCTATAGGCACAATAAATTTCCATGTTCACATAGAAATATAGAGAGGAATCATTCTTTTGAAAGCTCATTAAATAAAGTATTCCTAGAAGAAAAATAATATGGTTTTATTTAAAAAAATCATAAAAACATGTATATGAATATTTATAATGAATAAAGGATATCATGGTAGAAATATGTGTTCAAGTATTATACTTTTGAAAACATTATTGTTTACTTTTGTAAAAAACACAAGATGACCCTTACACTAAAAGGTTAAAAATTTATTTTTAAATCAATTTTATTGAAATTAAAATGGGGTTTAAAATTAAATTTAAAAATAATTGATGTATAAATAATAAGATTCTTGTGAAATTTTAATGAAAATGGATATAGAGAAGAAATATTTGAAAGGAATACTTCAAACTACGGTTTTAAATAAATATTTATTACCTTAAGTATCATCTAGTTTCATATGTTCTCTAAATACTAAATAATAAAAATATATTTGATACTTTATTTATTAATAATACAATTCATTTTCATTACATTTTCATTATTACTTTTCTTTCATTTATTACTATCTTTTATTTAGTTACAAAATCAGTTAATTTTACGTCTGATGTTTTTTAGTTCATATGTTTCATAAACTCAAAATAAATTTATAATGTTGCCAATTATCAAAGGGTTCATTAATCCATCATCGTCTTAGTATTGAAATTTTTCTCATTATTATTTTTGTACATTTAATAAAGTTTAATAACCAACAATGTAGGTTTTTTTGAAAAAATTAAAAACCCCATTTAATGGAGATAGTGGTCTGTACGTACTCATGAATGATATTTTCAGTTTTCTGTACGGTGGAAAAGAAATAAAGTCCATAGTATTTTAATTTTATATAATCATAAATATGTTATAAAAGACATATTTTTTCATTATTTCCAAAATTATGCATAAAAATGTGATGAGGTAATGAAAAAATGATTCACATCACTTCATGAAGGTGGTAGTCTACACATACGCACGAGCGATGTTATCATTATCCAATAGAAGAAAGGGTAAGATGGTAGATAAAATATTATATTTATAGAATCATAATTATGTGATATATATCCTATATGTTATTTTACCTATCATTTTTACTAGATATAATTTTTTTGTTGGAAAATGAAACACATCGCTTCATGGAGGTTGTAGTCAACACATACGCAGGAGTGAAGTTTTCATTTCCCATAGGATGGAAAAGGAGATAAAAAAGGGTTATGACGTCAAAATAATAATATATAATTATATATAAGATTCTAATTTTATTATACGATAATTCTTAAAAATTATCTTAAGGAGTTGTAAGAAGAAATAAACATGAAAACACTCGCTTAATAGTTATTACTCTTAATTGGGAAACCTCATTTCCCATAAACCTTAACCCTTTTAGGATTGTTATTTGGCTAAAACACAAAATATTAGAATTGTTTTGGTATTTTGGGAAGTTATTTGCGTATGTATTTTCAATAAAAATGTCTAAACGTATTTGAATAAAAGAGTAGTTTCCCTTTTATAAGTGAGGGGAGTGGATCTCTTGTAATTATTCAAGGTTTTAAAATAATATAAAGTCATATTCCTAGGAAAGTGGAACTAAAATAATCCAATTTGGAATATAACATAATAATGGTCAAAATAATCCCATAAAATAATATTTAAGATGATATATTGAAACTTTATCACAATAGATTAACCCTAATTAAATTTTTTACCCTCTATCGTGGCGATAACAATTTACAATGGTTACTATTAATTATGAAAAAATGACATTTAAATCATTAATAAGTTTTAAATTAATGATTTAAAATATAAATTAAACTTTTCAAGGTTCAATCTGTGTATGTGTAGGAATATAATTTTAAATTAATATTAGAAAACACAATAAAAACCATTTTTTGTTCAATGTGTTTTTTAGCTTAAAAATGAATTTATACCAAATTCAAGTATAATGATAATTTATATTGCCTTAATTCGATTAATTTTATTAAATGTGACAAATTTTATAATAAAACCAATCAAAAATAAAATGATACTTTTAAAATATTTTGAATGAAATCCCATTTTTTATAAAAAATTGTACGTTTCACTACACATCCAAATAATCAATCTTTTCAGAAAAATCCCAAAAATTAAACCTAAGATAAATTCAATATAGTGATACCATAAATGAAATCAATATTTAAAAATTAATTGCTAAAATTTAGAAATATAACTTCCATTTAAAACCATATTATTCAGGAAAAATAATTTGGTTAGAAAAATTTATTTCTTTATCGACTAAAAAATTAAAAAAAAATAAGTATAGTTAATATGAATATAATAAATCTAATCATGAATACTATTAATAGATGAAATTTATTTGTTATTAAAATTGCTTGGGTTTTCATATTATTCCCTAATTAAATGGTTACAATTCTTTTACCTCATAGATTTTCATAATTCCCATGTGGCATCGTTAATCATATAGTTTAAAAAATGCAAACCAGATGAGTCACCTTATTATGAAAAACCCACTCATAATGATCATGAAAATGAAGTAAAATTACATCATAATAAATATTCATTTCTGACTAAACTACATTAGGTCTCAAGATATGATATTCATCAAGTACATATTTCCTCAACAAAGAAACATGAAGCACATCATGTAATTGAGATAAAATTTAAGAAAAGGCCATTCAGTGTGAAAATAATCCCAATTTTTCTAGATTTTTATATAAACGAATATATAGTGAAAATAATTTTCCTTTCCTACCAAAACACATATCAATTTTCAAATAAGATACTTTAAGAATAATAGGATCTCTTACCTTAAAATTGAGATTATTCATATGGTTATCTGGATAACTTATTTTCCTACTCTAAGCTGGCATCATACGGTGTTGAATAATATTTACATTTTTATTTATCTTCTCTTATAATTAATTTCTCAAAAACATCCTTTCACTAACTTCATCCAAACATTCTGAAGTTTGACACAACATTTAATATAATTCCTCAAAAGGTGACATTTGTATATGGGAATAAAAATTCTTATAATAATAAAATTTTGCTAATTAAATATTTTCATCTCAACATCCAAAATAATACAGCGAGGAAGCCAAAACATATCATCCAATTTTTTAATTTTCTACTCTGAGTATCCATCATATTGTGTACAAACAATAATATTTAAATTTAATTCATTACCCAACAATTTCTAAAGTCCATTCCAGAAATTTGAACTAATTCTAAGATAACGATAACATAAAATTGATTTTGGAACTCTATTTAATCTTATTATCTATTTACTATAGTGTTTATAATGATAATTCAAAAACATTGAACCTTTAATAGGAAAGAAAATTATATATTTAGTCAAAAATAAATAATAACCCAAATCAAATTATTATCACGAGATGTACTTGGTAATCCCACTATAAAATCTGTAGATATTTTCACTCATTTCCATTCAAAAACTAAAAAAGGATAAACTATCCCCTTTGGTAGTTTTCATTAATTAATAACCTATAGAAAAGATAAAATTTTCATTTTAAAATTATTAATACCTTTCTTCATTTCATCCTATTAATACTAGTCTTTAAGTCCTTTATAAATCATAGTGCTTCCAAGATGACTGGAAAATGGAGAGCTATGATATTTACTCAAACATTATTTCATTAACTATGAATAATTTGTCACACATTACCACTTAAAAATATTATAAAACCTTATTTTTTTAATATTAAATTCAGTCAACTTAACCTTTTTAACAGTCATTACTCTTCCTTACAAACCATGATCTAACTTCTGAGCATTATTAATTCATTCTAACAAAGATGAATGAACTAACACTTAGACCAAAATATATGGAGTTATTAAATAAAAAATCCATGAAAACATTAATTTAATCATTAACCAAGGGATCATGTTCTAAAAATACCATGATTAATGATTTATTTTTCATTTGACTCAAGGCATCAACAACTCTATTTTATTTACCTATCTGATATTGAATTGTACAAAAATAATCCTTTATCAGTTCCAACCATAATTTATATCTCATGTTGAACTATTTTTTTATGAATAAATACTTTAATATTTTATGATTATTATATATTTCATATTTCATACCATATAAAAATGTCCCTAAATTGTTAAAAAATCACTATTACAAGTTCAAGTTCATGCATAGAGTAATTCTGATCATGGTTTTTTAATTGAAATTAATAAAATATAATTAATTGATCATCATGAATTAAGACAATACCAAGTCCATTCAAAGAATAATCACCATAAATAAGAAATTCACCATTTTTTTCAATAAGTCTAGCATTAGAGAATTGAGAAGTTTTGTTTTAAATTCATCAAAACTTTTATCATGTTCATTTTCCCGCATGAACTTCACTCCATTTAAATTTTACATATTGGGATTTATAATTCATAAAATTTTTCAACAAATAACTATAATTAATACATTAATATAAGAAAAAAATCAATTTTTTAGTCTTAGACACTCTTTCACCACATTAGTTTTACCATTATCAATAGTTATTCTATCTTTAGAAACATTCCAAAGGAAAGAAATATAATATCACTAAAATTCACAGTTTCTAAAAAATTTAATACAAAATATTTTATTTTCATTTATATATAAAAATACATAAATTTTTCACATGTTCCTCATAACATTTAGAATAATCAAAAATTTTATCAATGAAAACCTCAATAAATATATCTATATACTATTAGAACACTATATTCATAAGATCCATAAATACAATAGATTCATTCTTCAACCTTAAATCCATAAACACAAAATCATAATAGAAATACCTAATATATAATTCCATCTTCAAAATATATACCCCCATCACATCAACTGTTTATACCAGTCTTTTAAAATTATTGAGTATTGTGGAGTTAATCAACATTGTCATTGATATGAGGAAACAAATAATTATTATTTATTATGATGTTATTTAGTTATCTATAATCAGTGAAAATACTCATAAAATCATCATTGTTTTAAAAAAACATATGAGACCCCCATGTTTAAGTGATAGGGTAGATGAAACCCTTATTAAGAAACTCTTGTAAATTATTTTTCAATTTTGAATGTTCCACTATAGCTATATAATAAGGGGGTTTGAAATTGGTTTCAAATCATGAAATATGTCAATAGTAAATTCAACTTCTAGGTTTGAAATAAAACTATGAAAGTCGTTAGGAAATACATATTGATATTCTTTTACTATTGGAATATCGCTAGTTCAAACAGTTCCTTTCTTTTCAAAAATATTTGAAAGGTAATTTTTTTACTCCTATTTAATTAGCTTTTTAGCTTGTTGATATGTTATAAAATATATGAATTCATCCTTATAGACACACTAGAAATCATTCTAAAAATTGAATATGAATTCTTTAGCTATGTTATCTATATTAACATGATAAAATGAAAAAAAAACTAGAATAAAATAAAACTCCACTCAGTTTAAGATAACTATATATTCAAGAAAACCCATTACATATATTATTATAATAATTTTTTGATAAACAATTTTTTCTTTAATACTTCCACCATGAGTTTTTATAATACTTTATGACTATATTTATTGAGAAAGAAATTCCACTCTACTTAAACATTTCCCAAAAAATAAGAGAATGTGTTGATCCTAAATCAACTAATACATTGGAATAATCTGAATAATCAAGTAATGTATGTGGTTCCACTTAATTTTATGGCCCAATGACTATCATAGTAGTAGAAAAATAATTTCCAATAATTTCTTGTTTCTAATCATGATGATTCATTCCTTTGGTAACTAACAATAGACATGTGTTATCATAATGACCCACCTCATTAAAATTAAAACATCTCAATTCTATCCAACTATCTATTTTCCCTTTAATTATTTGATTAGAACTCTTTTCCTTCCAGTCATGAGACAAATGACTAAGCTTTCCATATTCTAAACACATTATTAATCTAATTAAATATTCTATAAAATATATTTTTTTACATTTGTATCATCTATATGGCTTACATTAAGATTTATTTCTTGAATTATTCAGTTTTTCATGTCACTTTGTCCCATTCTTACTCTTATTGTCACAAAGAACATAAGTTCCAGAAAATTCCATCTCAATTTTCTCAGCGCATCTAAAAACATCCTTGTAATTTTTAAATTTACTAGTCCAAGTATCTACATAAAAAATCTTTAAATTATCATTAAAATTGATCAATTTTTCTATTTTTGGTTCAAATGAAATTTGGTCGATACCTAGACATTCTAGTAAAATTTTCTTTATAGAAAGCAATTGCATTCTAATTTTCCTTTAATTATAAGAATATTATATCCATTATACCTTGAATATTGTTATGAAAATGATTTTCAAGGAAAATATTATTAAATATTTTTTACTAAATATCATAAATCTAGTATTTCTCTTTGACATTCTTAATCAAATACCACCATTGATCAGATTCACCTTCAAAATGATAAATATAAACAGTTATCTTTTGATTTTATTTGTATCCCAAAACATAAAACATATTTTCCATTGCATTTATCAATCCTTTATATTTCAATGGGTCTAATGAGTCACTAAAAGTATGAGGGTGTTGTTTTATGAATTAATCAACTATGGACATGTTTCTCTATGGATAATATGTTCGCTCTCTTTCATGGGATCCATTGTTAATAGCTATAATCAACTAAGTTAACACTACGCCAAACTACTTTGTTCTAACCATTCTAGGTTTTTGATTCATAAAGTAATCATTCCCTTGATGTCGTGCTACTTAAGCTGCAATATTTTCTTTATGGAAAACCATTCTCAATAGACATAGATTTGATAAATAAATAATAAAATCATTAAAATCTATATCATTATAATATACCTATAAATTAAAATATCTTTAAAATTACATTAAAGGTCATCATATTTTCTAAATTTATCTATACCTTTTCTCTAATATCAATTATAATGACCTTTAACATAATCTACCCATAATTAAGTTATTTATAACAAGGGGTTTCAAATTCTTTCATTTTCAGGATCTTTCATGTTGATATTTTCAAAAAATTATTAAAACCACTACATAAAGAAATAAAAAATGTACACATGCTATAAATTTTTTCCACAAATGTATGGTCTTAAATTTATACATGTGTTTCATTAAAGATAATTATAATTTTTTTAATATGAGTAACCATAGTGGAATCATTAACTTTAAAATGGTACTTACTCATCCTTAAATCCTATAGATAATATTATAGAATGTGAGATAATAAAATTAATTATTATTAAGGGATATAAAAATAAATTAATCTATTTATTTTAATGGAAAACATTAAACCCTAAGAAAATTTTAAACATTCTTAATAAAACATTAAGCATGTTTATAAAAGTATTTGTATGATAAAATCAACATTTTCTAAAAAAATACCTTAGAAACCCATTAGAAACATGGAAAATAATTAATGCATTATTATTTATATGATAAATCATGAAACCATTTCTTTAATAACAAACCATTCACCTTTAAGACTTGATAACATTTTCTTTCCCCATCAAATAAAAATATTTCCATAAAAACAATTAGTAATTTCAAAATAAGTATCTTGTAGAATCATATATATATATATATATATATATCACTATTTTTATCATATTTTGGAATAACTGAGGACCAATTATATGCATAGGAGTAATCTACCTAGTTATATCCCTCATTTTTCACCTTTGAAGACAAAATATTACCCGATGCATTGGAGAGCTATATGGGTCTCACCCGTCATCATATATAATTCTAATGTACATTATCATGAATAAAAATTTATAGGATTTCACTTTTTTCATAAAACCCTTGAAAAACAAATTTCTACCCCTAAGTAAAATCACTTTCCATATTCTTATAAAAATATAGAGAAAAATTACATTATGTTGAAAACATTTAAAGTGAAATATTCCTAGAAGATTGGGAATAATATATTCTTTTAAAAAACAAGAAACATTTGATAGAAAAATTTTAAATGAATAATATCTATTATGGTTGGAAATGTTTTTCAAATCGTACACATTATAAAAAATTATTTTTTACTTTTATAAAAAAATCAAAATGACTAGTATGGTAAATGTTAAAAAGATTATTATTTAATAATTTTTAAAGATTGAAAAAAGTATATGAAAATGAACTTTATTAATATTTTATATATAAATAAAAAAACTCCATGGAACATTTTGAAGATCATTGACATGGAGGAGAGTGGTCTGAAAGGATTGCATTAAAACAAATTTTTGATGAAAAATATTTTACCATATTCTCATCTAGCTTTATACATTATTTAACTCCTAAATAAAAAAAATATTAGTTATTTAATTTCTTAATAAAATTTCTAATATTTATTTCATTATCAATATTCCATTTATTTTAGTCATTTCATTTTCAACCATGTTTTTTATTTAATTAATATGTTAATTTTATGTATGTGATTTTTAGGTCGTTTGGTTCATAAACAGAAACTATATTTTGTTCTCTAATCATGGTAAAAGGGGTCATTTTTTCATCATATATATAATTTTAAACATTTTATAAGTATCATGTTTATACATTAAATATAAATTTATAATCATCCATGTTAGGTGGTGGTCAAAATGAAGCACATAATTTCAAGGAGATGGTAGTCTGTACGTACGAATGAAAGAAATTTTTATTTTTCTACTAGGTGGAAAAGAAATAAATTATATAATATTTTACTTTTATATAATCATAAATATTTTATATATGTCATATTTATTCAATATTTTCATCCTTATGACTAACCATCTGAGGTAATAATGAAAAATAATTGACATCACTTTGTGAAGGTGGCAGTCCACACATACACATGAGTGATGTTATGAATTTATAAGGGATAATGGATTAGAATCTAGATAATATAGTCCTTAAAGAATAATTAATATGTCATAAATATCATATATATATATATTTGATACATGATTTTAACCAGTTATAAGAGCTAGAGATAAAAAATGATACACATCGCTTCGTGGAGGTTGTAGTCCACCCATATGCATGAGTTAAGTTTTAGGTTCCCATAATATGGAAAAGGAGATGAAAAAGTATTGTGCCATAAAATTTATAGAAATTATTATATATAATATACTTATTATATTAAATCAACAAGGTTAAACAATATTTTAAGGAGCTATAAGAATAAATAAACATGAAAAAACTATGTTAAATTATACATATTCTTTGGGAAACCTCTATTGGATTAAGACTTAATACTTATATGATTTTTTTAGTGATACTGGACCTATAATACTTGTATGGATATGTTAGGAAGGATTTATGGTAGGTATTGGACAATCTAAATGTCTCAACATATGTGAATAATATAGGAGAGGAGGTTTCTTTTTATATGTGAAGTGAGGGACACTCTTGTAATTATTCAATGATTTAAAATAAAATAAAGTATTATTACTATAAAAGTGGAACTAAAATAATATAATTTTAAATATAATGTGATAAGGGTGAAAATAATATCATTTAATAAGATTTTGGATGACATTTTGTGACCTTTTTATAATTTTTTAAACTAATTAACTTGTTTTACCCTTTACCACGTGGATAACAATTTACGAGGGTTATTATTCATTATAACCAAAAATGAAACTGACCATATTACTAAATTTTATCCTCCTAATTCCAAATATTAAATCAATTTTTTAAGATTAAATATATAAAATTGGAAGAAATTAATTTAATTATATTTATTTAAAATGAAATGATAAAAATTGTTTTTTATAAAATACATTTTTAAGTTTAAAAATTAATATATTCTCAAATAAAGTATAATGTTGATTATGATGGAATTAACTGGATTATTTTTAGTAAAATATAACTAATTTTACTTCAAAACTAGTTACTAATATAATGGTACTATTTAAATACATAAAAATAAATTCTTATTTTAATAAAAACCCATATTTTACACTATTAACCCATAAAACATTTAAGAAAAAACCCAAATAATCACAATAAGATAAAATTTATAGGTTTATATAAAAAATTAAGTCCTTTTTAAAAAAATTAATTTCATAAAATTAACAATTTTAAATTTTAAATAAAACCAAAGAATTTATTGAAAACTATTTGGTTTGAAAAAGATATTTCTATTTGAACTAAAATATTTCTAAATATCTATATTGTGAAAATAACTACATTAAATATAATCATGAATATTACTAAGGAAAAAGTAATTTATTATTAAAATTACCTATGTTGTCAGATGTACAATGTTTTCCGAGTCTTTTTTGAAGGATGATGTTGGATGTGTTTGAAAATTCTTGATAAAGTCAGTGCTTCAGTGGTTAGCACAGTGGCAAGGACCAGTTATGAATAGTGTTATAATAAAACATAATGTTTATTGTTCATGATTGGGTTGGATGAAGATTGGATTTTGTTTATAGTTATAATTTTTGATTCATTTTTGAGCATTTAACAAGGTGTTGTATGGGTCAAAGAGGGGAACCTTTACAACTAAGTGAATGAGTAACTCTTTCCATCTCACCCCTTTCTTTTCATTTTGAAATATAATTTTTTTGTATGTTTTTCAGTTGGATTTGATGTTTTTTTAGTGGTTCTTCATTAAATCATGTTTGGGTTCCCACTCAACTCTATCCAAAAAATTTATTCTTTAAAAATTAATTAAAATGGATTTTATATGATGTTAAATTAATCCCACAAAAGAATAAGTCACTATGTTATGATAAATACGCAAAAAAATATAAAAACAAATTAATCTATATCTCATGAATAATTTTAATATCATCAATGTTTCATCAATTCCATATATTTTATTCACCTTCATCATTTTGATTCTGAAACTCACATCTACCTCAAAATCCAATGGTGGCTCTCCTTAAAGGGGATCAAAAATTTCAATAATACTATATAGGGTTCTGTCATTAATGTAACTTTTTACTGAAGGAAATGAAACACTTAATTGAGAATATATGACCCATTATTAGTTTTATTGGTTTTCTAAGAAAACCCCTAAAAAATATAGGTCTAACACCCAACACACATATACCTCACTTAGGGAGAAAATAAAATTTCAAACTCATTTACGGTGTTGAAATTTTTATATAATCTTTTATTTAGGAGATATATCCTTCCATGATCATGGGAAAATCATTTATTTAAATAATAATTATTAAAAATTTCTAAAATCACACTATAACTAAAAAACACCAAAATATATCCTGGGGGTAAACAGAACACCTTGATATCTAAGAAACCATATAAAAATTGAGGTAATACTATGGTATAATTAACATTTTACACATATAGAGGACCCATGACATCATAGCTGAAAGATGAGACAATTCCCTAAAGGGGCAATATGAACTCATTATATCCTCCTTAACATTAAACATTTTCATCCTTGGAAATTAAAACCATGAGTTAAAATACTTAAATTATAATAAAACAAACCTATGTAAGAGAACAAACCACCCTTGCACAAACTTCATTCACCTATGGAGGTTTATTATCTATAAGAACATTGTACACACCCATAAAGGTAATGAACATCCTATTTTACTGTACCCATCAGTATTTTCTTCCATGAACATTAAATTTAACCCAATATTAATCATCTTAAATCATCTCAAAATAATACCTCAGTATAAGCATAAGATGACATTATGTGAATTTATAAAATACTCTACACCTGAAGCCTCTTGGAAACCCAAAGGTCATCCCAATACATAGAACATAGAGAAAAAATGAACCAAAGGACTCCCCAATTAAATATTTCATTGCTAATGATACCTATTCTAGGGTAATTATGATCCCATCCATTAAAGAGTGTTCCAAATGACTATCACATAGAAACCTTCCATTTTCATTGAACTCCTCCATTGACCTCAATACTGAGGATTCTATAAAGACTCTATAAGAACTATATATTATTATATCCTTCAGGGTATTATTTATCATTTCATTATCTATTATCAATAACACATATGAACTAATATCATAGTAATAAGGTGTTGGGTCATAATATAGATGTAAATGTATATGAGATAGCACAATACAAAAGGGGGGTGAATTGTATGTTTAAAAACCTTGTATTTAAAATCATAATAAATAACTTAGTTTAGGAGGTATTAAACTAATACAATTCAAAACTAATAAAAATGACCATACGAGTCTTGGATATGATTGATATTATATGTTGTAATACCATAAGTAATGAAAAACAATTTTATTTTAATTGAATATAATGATCTGAGTAATTCAAATGTAAATGATTCTACAATTCATCATATAGAATCACTTAATACAATATGTAATGAATGAATCCTAATTGAAATAATTACAATAGAAAATAATATGAATATAAAGAAGAAACAAAATCATTCCATTTATATTAAAAATTTCAGTGGAAATTTAAAGGTATTACAATTATTTTATCCTGAAGAGTAGTGTAATCAGCACCTCTATCTTTCAATCACTTGAAAGACATCGATACGATGATTGGAATCATGTCTTCTTATCCCCGAAATCCCTTAATCGTTACCACAATGATCAGATGCACAAAGAAAAACAAGTCCTTGTAGAAATACAAGAACTTGGAACAAGTTGTTCACGTCTTGTATCATCAAGGCTTTTGCACGAAGTAAGATTGAAGTCACACTATCTCTCTATAGAACTTGAAAGATGGAAAAGATTCAAAATTTATCATGGTTGGTTCAAATGACTTCTTATATATAGGCCTCGGGTTCCAGCGGTCATATTTTTTCTAATGGTCATATTTATCTGGTAAATTCGGAGGGACTTGGACACCTCGTATTATAATGCTCAAAATAAACAGAATACATGACATCATTTTTATTGGTATATAACTAACTCAAGGACATACTTTTTGTTAGAAAACAATAAGTACATAAATATGAAAGAATAATTAAGATGAAATATAATGAAATACATGTATGTGGTGTTCATGTATTATATGAGTTTAATGCATTACATGAGTACGATATATAATTTGGTTACGATTTATATCATGATTACAATTCATATTCTAGTTACGATACATAACACGGTTACAATTCTTATCATGGATAAGTTACATATCATGGTTACGATTCATATCGTGGTTACGATTCATATTGTGGTTACGATTCATATCGTGGTTACGATGCACGATGTGATTATAATGTATATCTTGGTTATGATGCACGATGTGATTATAATTTATATCTTGGTTATAATGCATGGTTATGATGCATAGTATGATTATGATCTATAACTTGGTTACGATGCATATGGTTATGATTCATAACATGAATACGATACATAACCTGGTTATGATGCATGTGGTTATGATTCATCACATGAATATGATACATAGCCTGGTTAGGATGTGGTTACGATTCATGTGATAATGATCGTAAAATAATACAATATGATTACGATAAGAAAAATACATATGTGTTTATAATATATGTGATTTCAATTTTAAAACAACATATATGAAAAAAAAAGAAGTAATTTGTGATTTCTAATACAAAAAGATCAATGAGAAAGACAAAACACATTTTGAATCAATAATCTCCCCCTTTTTGGAATGCACAAAAAAAATAAACAATAAAGACTTATCTCACCATGAGTTTAGTATCACTTCTAAAAGTAATAGAGAATATGACTAATTCCACCCTAGGAAAAAAATATCACTAAGGATCATATTCTATTTACTTTAACTTGTGAGTTCTCCTCCTTAATAAGGCATTCACCCTTTTTCTTTTTTTATGATAGAAACTTATTCTTTTCCAAATTATTCTCCCCCTTTGTTAATTATAAGAAGAATAAGGGAAAGCATTCATTTACTACATATATTTAGAGAAACATAGTATGAAATAATAGATAATACATATAATGAAACAAAAAATTATTACCACAATATTTCTAAGAATCATTCTTTCCGCTTTTTTCCAATATGTTGAACAATGGAATATTCATCTTCTTAAACTCTTTTCTATCCTCAATTAATTTATTAAGATATCCTTGATGAGCCTTTATATTCACATCTTATTCACTAATTATGCTTTCTTGCTTCGGGGTCCTTTATTATAGAAGCCAACTGATTGCTTCCTTATCTATATGCTTTACTTCCTGAGAATTTAAATCCTCTATTATAACTTTGTAGGCCTTCTCCAAAATTACAACTCTATCTGATAGAAAAACAACCACATTAAACTCATTATCCAATTTTTCCTTTAAAAGATCAATCCATTTGGCTTCTATTCCTTTGGAGGTACCCGGTGTTTTAAAGACTTCATGTTTTTAATTCAAATCAGAAACCAACTTTTTATAGGTTGAATTGAGATCATTTACCCAATTCACCAATTCATCCTGCTTTTCCTAATGATTTTTGAGACTATCATCAATGTTGTACGACCACTTGACAACCATATTATAAGCCTTTTTGTGCTCAGTATCATGTTCCTTAAGTATCTTCAAATTGGCTTCAAGATTCATAAACATGTCCATCATAATCTTGACAGTGTTTGTTATTTCATCATTACTATTTGAACGGATTTCTATCATGGTTAAATTTTTTGGAATTAATGGTATCATATTTTCCAATTTATTAAAATATTTCTTGATATAATGAATTCCCTTCTATTTAATTGTCCTTTAAGAATCTGTATCTTCAGTGTATTTAGGGAGATCACAGAAATGAGTTTCAGCACCAATTAATTGAGCTGGCTAATTTTGATTTCTATCAGAATAATATTCTTCTTATTTATCTTAAATCTTAATTACTTTCTAGGAAGAAACCCTTTGAGACACTTCCTTATATTTATGAGGATCCGAAGATTGAAATTTAAAGGACGGAACTTTTGAGGATTCAGCAAAAAGAATTCTCTTCTTTTCATCCTCTTCCTCTTCTACTTTATATCATTCTTGACCTTGTTCTTCTTCCCATTATTTTTCTTTTCCTTTTTCTTCTTCATATTATTGAATAATATTTTGTGTAGCTAATTGACCAGATGCTTTTTTCTCTTTTCCATTCACCAGTAGATCTGATTGAGTCTGAATAGGTTGTTACCTTATTACAATTCCTGTTTTGGATAACTCAACTATTTTGAGAAGACTATAAATGTCAATAGGTTGGGCCATTCTCTTCTTAATTATCTTCTTCTTTTATTATTCGTTTAAATTTTCTTCTAATATTATTTTCAGAGCTAGGGCTTCAGCTGGATCCAAACTGAATTGAGGATCCCCTTGTTTCTTTTCTTCATTCTTCCCCCACTTTGAGGAAACATCATCAGATACAACCTTTTGTTTCTTTGATTTATTGGGGTTTGTAGTCTTAACTGCCTTTATTTTAGTTGAAGATTATTTGGAGGGATTAGAAGGTTTTTCACTACCTTCAGCTACTTCATTTACTTTCTTATCTTGTGGATACTTCTCAATCCTTTTCAATTCAGGATTGAATCATAACTTAAGTCTCCTTATCATATCATTACTAATGAAATACTCATTGAATGATTTCGTCTCTAAATATATTTAAACATTGCACAAACTCAAGAAATCTTTCAAAAACTTAGTAATAATAGTGGGAAACATGACCTGTTAGGACTTTGTGGAATTGGATTTGAGCTGCTTAACTATTAATAAAATGAATCCCATTAGATTATATTTCCAAATATTCACCAAATAATCAAGCACATAAACATCATAATCTTTTAAAGTTTCTTATCACCCTTTCTCAATACTAAAAATCCTTGCATCCATAGGGCTATGAGTCGATTATCTCATAATAAATGACTTACCTTTATATTTTCCTCGTGAATATCAAAAAGAGATTCTTCAGCATTACTCTTATCAAAATTATCATCGAGTTATGGTAACTTCTGGGAGGGATAAAGGGAATCACCCTCGGTTGGAACACCTAGGAATGTAGCTTTCTGATTTATATAGGTTTTATACTTATTATCATACATCATAAAGCAAACCTTGAGACTATTTTCTATCTCCATTATTTTGTAAAACTGTAGCACTTCCACATAATTCAAAAAATCATTGTCTGAATCCTATCTTTCAACAGAAATGGATTCCCAGCCATAGAAACTTAATATACTGTTGAAAGATGAATCAAAAGTCTCAAAATGTCTTGATAGAATAACCTTTCACCTAGAAAGGTCATGGAAGACAAATATTTTGGAGACATTTTCTTTTGAGATGAAGAAGTTGACTCAGACATGAAAGACTATCTCAAACCCTAATGGTTTTCCTTATTACGAAAGCTGAGCAGATCTCTGATTATGAAAGTTGAGTTAAAAACTAATTACAAACCTTGATGTATTTTTAGAGAATTAGGAGATCAGAGAAATTTAGAAGAATTCGAAGTGGGATATCTAGGGATGGGTTCTTTAAAAATTAAATTGATGATTAGAATTATATCTAAAAGATCCAATGGTTGAGAATGATTTCGAACTCTTGTGTTTTTCCTTAGAAGAAAATTGTATTCATATTGAAACCAATTAGGAGTTTAAGAAAGAATTTAGAAACAACTATTTGACCAACCAAAATAAGGCTTTAGAATTTTTACCTGTCAGGGTATCAGGATTGATATATTGGTTTCAGTATATTGTTCTTATGATAATAATAAAAATAGTACCAAAATATTATGAGATCAATTAGAATTTGAAAACCAAAAAAATAGTTACCAATCCAATACAAATAATCTAATACCAATAGAATAATCCAATATCGATAATCTAGTGCCCATAGAATAATCCAATACCGATAACTCTGTATTGGTATAATAATACAATACCAATAATCTAGTACCAATAAAACAATCCAATACTAATAATCTATTATCGAATGAATAATCCGATGCCGATAAAGGTAAAACCGATTAAAAATTTAAATACAATAAAAAGTTAAATGATTAATGGTAAAGTGATAAAAGTTAAAATTGATAAAAGTGAAACCAATTAAAGTAAAATCAGTTATAGTGAAATCGATAAACATGAAAAAATTGAAACTGATTAAAGTGAAAATGATAAAAGTGAAATTGATTAAAGTGAACCCAATAAAATTGAAACCGATAAACATGTAAAACTGATAAACATGTAAAATTGATAAAATCAAAAATGGTAAATCAAAAACCGATAAATGAAAATTAGATAAAATGTAAAATTAATAAGTGAAACTGATAAAATGTAAAACTAATAATTGAAATTGATAAAATATAAAAATAATAAGTGAAACTGATAAAATGTTAAACTAATAAGTGAAATCTACAAAATGTAAAACCAATAACTGGTTTGTATACCCCCTTTGAAAAGGAGTAACTTAATGTAAGGAGATGGTTTAAATAAGAAATAGATGTGAATGATTACATTACAGTGATCATTCCTAGTTTCAGTTTAATGTTTTCAAATCTATCAGAAGATAATTTTTTATGAAAATTTCAACATATTGTTCTTGCATTCCAGTGAATTGTAAAATAATATATCCTTTTTTTGTGTGGTCTCAAAAAAGTGATGCCTAATATCTATGTGTTTTGTACGTGAGTGATGTGTAAGGTTTTCACTAAGAGAAATGGAACTAGTATTATCTCATAGTATTTGAGTTTCGGAAAAACTGATGTAATAGTCAGTGAGTGTGTGTTGCATCCACAAGACCTGAGCACTAAAACATCCAACTACTACATATTTAGCTTCAGTATTGGAAATTTTTATTGATTTTTGCTTCTTGCATGGCCAAAAAAAACAATGAATCTCTTAGGAAATGACATGTTATAGATGTACTTATTTCTATGCATTCTACATCCACTAAATTTAGCATCTGAAAAAATATTTAAAACAAAATCATTTCCAAAAGAATATAAAAGTCCTAAATCCAGAGTTCCCTTAAAGTAGTGGAAAATTATTTTCACTATTTTCAAATGAGATTCTTTTGGATTAGATTGATATCTTGCGAATAAAAATACTGAAAACATTAATTCTAGACGACTGAATGTTAAGTATAACAAACATCCTATCATACCTCTAAAATATGTTTAATCTACTAGTTTCCCAGATTCATCAAGATCAAGTGAATTTGAGGTACCGATTTGAGTACTTATAATTTTAGTGTTGTCTTATCCATAATTTTTAAGTAAATATTTGATATACCTATATTAGTATATATAGGTTTCTTCTAGTTTTATAGAGATTTTAAGACATTAAAATAATGTTAACTCACCCATCATGCTCGTTTCAAACTCATATTTTATTATATTCGAAAAAGAATCAGTTATATATTGATGAGTTGATCCAACTATAATGTCATAAACATAGATTTGAACAATCAAAATGCTTTTGTTTTCCATTTTTATAAAACTATTTGGGTCTGAAGTACCTTTTGAATAATTTTTTTTAAAAGAAATCCTATGAATCTATCATACCAAGATCTAGGGGATTGTTTAAGGCCATACAGAGATTTGGTAAGTTTAAAAACATAATCCTGATGTCTTGTGTCTACAAAACTAAGAGGTTATTCTACAAAAACATCTTCTTGTACAAAACCATTAAGAAAAAAAATCACATTTTACATCCATTCAAAAAATTATAAAGTTAAAGAATGCTAAAAATGCTAATATAATACATATAGATTCATTTCTAGATACAGAAACATGGGTTTTTTCATAGTCTATTCCCTCTTATTGATGAAATCCCTTACAACAATTATTTTTATATTTCTTACAATGACTCCATTTCCATAACTTTTTTCGAAATCCCATTTTGCTCTAATTATAGTTGTTCTTTTAGGTCTTTCAACCAAGTCCCAGAATAGATTCCTTTTAAATAAATTTAGTTCATATTGCATTTTTTTAATCTAATCCTCAGCACATAAGGCCTCATTCTAAGTTTTAGGTTCAAATTGAGATAGAAAAGAAAGATGTTCTATTTAATTTCTCAAGGAATTTCTAGTCCATATGGGTTGATTTACATCACCAATGATATTATCCCTAGGATGACTCCTAAGAAACAATTGATTTGGGTTTTTTAAAACATGATCATCAACATACGATTGAAATTATTATGGGGTAAATATTTCAGAAACATTTTCTTGAGTATTTCCCTTTTTTGAAGAGTTTTCAATCAAAGGTTGATAATCATTTTGTGAAAACACATATGTTGATATATGATGGGATTTTTTAAAAACAAAAGGACCATATTTATCAAATTTGACATACAAAATTTCCTCAATAGTACAAGATTTTTTGTTAAAATCTCTATAAGCCTTAGAAGTAGTAGAATATGCTAGAAATATTTCTTTATCGGATTTGGTTGTGAATTTATATAGATTATCTTTAGTATTAAACATGAATAATTTGCATCCAAATACTCTGAAGTAAGAAACATTAGGATTTCATCCAGTCCACAATTAATAAGATTTTTTATTAAGAAAAGTTCTAGTTAAAACTCTATTTATAGTATAACATGCAGCACTTACAGTTTCATCCCAAAAATGATTAGCCATTCAGTATTCACTCAACATGGTTCTTGTAATTTGCTGAAGAATAAGATTTATTCTTTCAACAACATTATTTTTCTAAGGGGTTAATGGAGATGAAAAGTTATGAGTAATATGTTTCTTACTACAAAAAGTTTCAAAATCCGAATTTTAAAATTCTCCACCATGATCACTAGGAATAGTTATCAGAAGTATGTTTTTCTCATTTTTAACTTGGGCTATAAATGTTTTGAAATATAAAAAGGCTTTAGATTTATTTTTTAGAAGATAGATACATGTAAATCTTCTATAGTCATCAAAAAAACAAATAAATAGTATTTTATTCTAATACTTCTATTTTTTATTGGACCGAAAAGATCCATGTGCACCAACTGTAATGCATTATAATTTGAAACTTCATTAATTGATTTAAATATAGTTTTATGTTGCTTTCTATATTGACAAGGGTCATAGACTTTTGAATAATCATACCTTATATTTGGTAGATCCTTAACAAGTTGTTTCTTTTAGATTTTACAAAGGTTAATATGGTTACAGTATCCTAACCTTCAATGACATAACTAATATTAGTCTTCTATTTCACTTACGAAAAGTAATTCTTGGCTCCTAAGGTCTTCTAAGTTAGGTGTGTATACATAATCATGCCTACGGGTAGAGAGAATGAATTAATCCTTGGAATTTTGAACTAAACATTTATCATTCCCAAAATTCACAAGGTAACCTTCATCACATAATTGGCTTATGCTTATAAGGTTGTACTTAATACCTTTACAAACAAAAAATTTTAAATTAAAACCTTTCCTAAAAGAACAATATTATCTATTCCAATGGTCTTTCCATGAGAATTATCTCTGAAGGTCACTCTTCTACCATTAATTTAAATGATATTTTCAAAGAAATATTTGTCTCTGGTCATATGTCGAGAACAACCACTATCCATAAACCAAATACTCTTGTTGTTGGTACACCTATTATTTTCCTAAAAAAATAAATAATTACATTTTTGGAAACCAAACTGTTTGGATCCAGAAAAGTTACATAATAGAATTTTTTGAATCCAAATTTGTTTTCCAAAATAAACTTTATGAAATCCTAAATATTGGGTTTTATTAGGAGAACAATTTCTTTCCCAATGTCCACCACAGTGACATTTAGTGAAGAAGGGATCACTTTGGGGAACAAAATAGTTATGACTAATAATCAGTTTTGAATGAGTATAACCAATTCTCGAACTATTATTTAGAGGGTGAATTTGTGAATACATTTTGTCAAATTATTTCCTTCTAGTAGTGAAATTTGATAAAACAAATTAGAAAAAAATTCATATTTTATTCTAATTACTAAATTATCATTATCATGAGAAAGTTTTTTGGAATTATTTTTTGTTTCAAAAACATTTTTCTTCAAGACAAGTTGATAAAAGTCTTTAGAATGTTTATCCATCCCAGAATTTACTTTAATAAGGTTGTTTTAAATGTTCTAAAAATCAAAAGTTTTCTTATAAAGATATTTTGAAAGATATTTTACATCTTTTTTAAAAATAGATATTCTATAATTTTCCTTATGAATATTTTTATTGAGTTTGGAATTCTCATTCTCATGTAATTTGGAAAATCTATATACTTCTTCAAAAGAAGGAAAATTATCCTCTATTGATGAATATTCTTCATCTAAAGAGAAGTAATATTTCTCATCAGGGTAATTTGAATTTAAATATACATTTTTAAGAGATTCTAAATTGTGTTACTTATCCATAAGACATTGATTTTCAATAGATTGTCTTCCAATGAGTCCTATATTCTTTTGACCAGAAGATTCATATTCTAAAGATTCATCTGAGGAATCCCTACCACTTCCAATCCTAGTATCATTTTCTTTCAAGACTTTTTTTGTCTTTGACTTGTAACACATTTTCTTGTTTCTTTTAGAATGTTTATCCTTTATGTCTTTTCTTTTATGCAAATGAAAATCTATTCTAATATGATGTGATCTTTTACATTCATAACAAGACACTTCGGAGTCTTTCTTGTCCTTAATATCTTTATTTTTGAATCTATACTGAAAGTCTTTATTTCTAAAAATATTGTTCATTCTTTAAGAAATATTGTAAAATTCATTCTTTGAATGATCACTTTCACTGGATTCTAATATAACAACAACTTTCTTAGCTTTGGATCTTGTTACCCTTTTTGGTGTCTTGGCTTTAGATGTAGTAGTAACGGCTAAACTTCCATTACCATTCTTCTTTTTATTAAAATTTACATCCCTTTTCATTCTTGTCTCATATCATAAGAGAGTAAAAAATAATTCATCAATAATTATTTGAGTAACATTCTTGTTCTCATTAATAGTTGTCCTTTTTTATTTTCACTCCTCTGGTATTATATAGATTATCTTTTCAACAATAAAATCATCATAAATACCTATTTCTCCCATGTATTGAAACCTATTTACTAATGTCATAAATATTTTTTTCACCTTGCATACTGGTTCTCCATAAAGAAAAAAAACCCATGATATTCAGCTCAGAGCATGGCTCTTCTGATTTCTATAAATTTAGATGTACCAAAATGTGTGACTTCTAATTTCTTACAGATATAACTGGCTGCTTCATGTGAAGATATCTGACTATTTATATTCCTAGTCATAGAACATAACAATTTATTGTGTACCTGGTAATTAAGTTTATATTCTAGTTTCAATCATTTTATAAACATTCCAACTTCCGTGTCTGTTATTTTGTAATCTCCAGTGAGAATCAAAAAATTATCTATCCTAGTATTAATGAAAAAAGTCTTCATTTGATCTCTCCAGTACTCATTATCATTCCCATAAAAAATAGGTGGTTGGGTTGGGTTTAGATTATTATTTTATCCAATATTCATTCCTTCCATCTTATAGAACAATAATTTTCCAATCCACACATTTGTGTAGTAAGTAAATATCAACAGAGAACTTATCATAGAAATATAATTGTCTTGAAGAAAGAAATAAAGAAAGTAATAAAAATATGTGGAGAAATTTTTTATACCAATTTTTGGATCATAATATAGATATAAATTTATATGATATGGCACAATACAAGTGGGGGTGAATTGTAGGTTTAAAAAATTGAATTTAAACTCTTAAAAAAGAACTTAGTTTAAGTGGTCTTAAACTAATAAAATTCACAACCAATAAAAATGACCATATGAGTCAAGGATCTTATGGATATGATATGTTGTAATACCACTAGTAATGAAAAACAGTTTTATTTTAATTTAATAAAATGGTTAGAGTAATAAAAATGTAAATGATTCTACCATACAACGTATAGAATCTCTTAATACAATATGTAAGGAATGAATCATAATTGAAACAATTAAAATATAAAATAATATGAATATAAAGAAGAAACAAAATGATTCCATTTCTATTACAAATTGTAGTGGAAATGTAAAGGTATTACAATTATTTTATCTCAAAGAGTAGGGTATCCTTTCACCTGGGATAAAAGTTCTATCTTACCACCACCTAGGTATGCCCTTGATACAAAGATCAGTACGACTATATTCCTATCCCCGAAAGCCCTATATTTAGAAGATAATAGACACATCTATCTTTAAAACACTTTAAAGCCCTCGATACAATGATCAGAAGCATTAATTCATATCCCTATAAGCCCTCAATCATTATTACAATGATCAGTTGCACAAAGAAAAATAAAGCTCTTATTGGAATAAAATAACTTGGAACCAGTGGTTCATGTCTTCTATCTTCGAGGATTTCACACAAAGAAAGAGAGAAGTCACACCATCTCTCTCTAGAAATTTAAATAAGAAAAAATTTCAAAGTTTATCTAGTTTGGTTTGAATGACCTCTTATTTATAGGCCTCATCTTCCAACAGTCATATTTTCTCCAATGGTCATATATATCCTTGAAGTTCATAGGGACTTGGACACCTGGTATTATAACGGTCAAAAGCAAAAGAATAAAAGACATCATTTTGATTGGTATATAACTAACTCAATGACATTATTTTTTTAGAAAATAATAAGTACAGAAATATGAACGAGTGAGTAAGATGAAATATAATGAAAAACATGTATCTAGTGTTGAAGTAAGATATGAGTTTAATTCATTACATGAGTATGATACATAACTAGGTTATGATGTATATCTTGATTACAATTCATATTATGGTTACGATATATGACACAGTTACGATTCTTATCATGGATATGTTGCATATCGTGGTTACAATTCATATCATGCTCACGATTCATATTGTGGTTACTATTCATATCGTAGTTACAATGCATGATGTGATTATGATGTATATCTCAGTTACGATGCATGGTTACAATGCATTATATGATTATGATGTATAACCGAGTTTTGATGCAAATGGTTACGATTCATAACATGAATATGATACATAACCTGGTTATAATGCATGTGGATATGATTCATAACATGAATATGATACATAAACTTATTATGATGCATGTGGTTATGATGCATGTGATGATGATTGTAAAACAATAGTATATGATTATAATAAGAAAACTATATAGGTGATTACGATATATTTGATTACGATTTAAAAAAACATATATGAAAAATAAGAAGTAATTTGTGATTTCCAAAACAAAAATATCAATGAGAAAGTTGAAACACATTTTGACTTAACATAAAGGTACCATGGCCTTTATTTCTCAATATTTCCTAAAAATTATTTAGTAACATCATATGTGAAACTCAACCTCAAAAAAATATCACATTAAATAATGAAAAGTGATCTAGTTGTGTTATTAACACTCTTTTTTAAAAGATACTAGTGGTCAAGTTTTTAAATAGAACCACACTCTTAAAACAACCTAGTATCATACTACTACTTTATAGTGGCCCAATCCACCACAATACAAAGAAGATGATTCTATATGTTCATATTTTCCTACTCTATAAACTTTAGAACCCTATATAACACTTCATAGAACCAAAGAGAAAAATCAAAAACCTTTGCGGGAACATCCTTCATAATATAACTTTTATTTTCATGAAAAAATAATATATATATGTGTATATATATATAAATGACTGTCTGGATACACCATACTGAAGAATATCTTCCATAAGGTCTTCCCTCACCAAAAATTCCCACCATGATTTTTAATATAAATCATCATGAATAAACCATTGTCTTCTTGGATAAGTGGTTGACATACTCATCACATTTGAGAAAAAACATTAGGCCCATAATTTGAAAATATCTATTCAATTGAGATGACCAAATAATATCACCAACATAGATATCTCTCACATAATGTGTATAGGCCATCACCAACAGTCAATAGTCAGCAATATCCCCCTTGGCCAAAAATAATCATTTGCTTCAAGTCTAGTTGTTCAAGAATATCTTATGTCAATTGAACATGCTATTTGCTATTAATTTTTCCTTCCACCACACAACAACATAACCACTATAATGTCATCCACCATCATAAACTCAATATTTATGAATTTTATCCACTACTTCACACAGAACTCCAACATGTCTTGAGATAAAGACTCCATAAATATCAAAAACACTATAAAACAACACATACATAAAAAATTAATGGTTTATTAAAGATTTAGTCATTCTAGCATGTAAAGGTGATATGAAATTGAGTTGATGAGGTG
This sequence comes from Viscum album, assembly GCA_963277665.1. Classification (NCBI taxonomy): domain Eukaryota; kingdom Viridiplantae; phylum Streptophyta; class Magnoliopsida; order Santalales; family Viscaceae; genus Viscum; species Viscum album. The sequence continues at coordinate 1,785,989,347 of OY728157.1, forward strand.
TGATTTACTGCCAAATGTTAGATACCAAATTGATAGTAAGTATGGTTATTCATCATTCTATGTATAAAAAACTAAATTCAATATTTAAAACTCATTTTTTAATCATATTTCAACCTCCCATAAAAATATTACCATGTATATTCCTGTAAAATTATTCATGAATTCCTTTATTTCCAAAAGAATTGAATACTCAGCCACACAATTAGTACATAAATCCATACTTACCATCAATTTGGTAGTTAACATTTGGCAGTGAATCTCACCTCATCAACTCAATTTCATATCACCTTGACATACTAAAAAAATTAATCAATCAATATCAAGGATGGTGTTGTGGGATCTCATATTTTCCAAAAATGTATACCAAAAAGACCATTTTTCACCAAGTATAGACTCAATTAAAAATCAATGAGTTAAATATGAGCACCATCAATGGAAATTCTACTTCCAATAAAGGTCTACACGGTGGCTCCACTAGAATCTCTATAACACTATAATATTTTATGGTATGTGTCCTCTTAAATAAATTCAATTCATTTGATAGCATAAATTGTACAAAAAAATATTTAATATTGTATAAATAATATAAATTCTCATAGATAACATAAAAAACATTATAAATTAATAATGAAATAAATAATATTTTTTTCAAGAAATTAATAAACATATACAAATAAAATAGTAACTTGACCTTTAGAATAGTAACATAACCATTAGGAATTGTAATTTGGTCGCTTGAATAGTAACCTCACCTATGTATGTTTAAATAAAAATTAAGGTATCTTATAAATGAAAATATGATATAATTATATCATAGTATAAGTAAATAACTATTATAAAAATGATAAATTAAGTGTTGATATTTTATATAACATAAATGTTTATTTACAAAAATTATTATTAACATAATGATTCAAAATAAAATTTATTTAAATAAAAAAGAATCATAAACTAATATTTTGTTGTCTTATTATTATAAGATAATTTTAGGAGACTATAATTAATTTTTCAAAGTGTTATAAAATGAGTTAAAATTTTAATGTTGGTATGTTTGAGTAAATGATGATTTTAATTTAGAATTAAATTTAACATATTTAGAAAAATATTTTCATAAAATTAATTTCATTTTTTAGTGCTAATGTTCGAAAAATGGTTGGGGTTAATTTTTGAGATTTTTCTAAAATAGTTGATTTCTTTGGTGAATAGTGAAATACAGTAATATATGGTATAAGCTAAATACATGAATTATTGGGTCATAGATGATGTATGGATTATTTAAGCACTATTTTTTTAAAATCACATGAAATGGTTACTTTATTTAGTCATAATAATCATCACTATATCTTTTCTTGAGCCAAAATGATAAAATAATGATTAGAGTTTTCAAAAAACACCCCTCTCATCCTCTATAAATACCACCCATCACCACCTCTTCTCCTCACAGTACCAAAGCATTGAAAATTTACCAATTTCATCAAAATACTCTTCCCAAGTATCTCCCCCATGTCTTTGATCCTTTTGTCTCTATAATATTCCAGACCCAAGTCCCTTAATGAGGATCTCAAGGAGAAGAACTCAAGAGGTAAAACCATTAATAGTTCCCTTTCATTTTATATTATTTTATTTTATTTTATTATCCTTCCCTAAAATACACTATAAAAACATTCATGATAACTCAATTATATTATATATACTATAATTTTATTTTTTTGTGGAATATTCATCACCACTCTCCTTCTCCTCTCTCTTTTATTCAAAAAATGAAAAATACCGTCTCTGATGTGTGATTTACCACCATCCTGGATGATGCATTTTCATTTTCCATTACATCCTTCATGGGTGGTCATAAAACCATTGTTATTGATAAAAGATATTATAATATATGTATTAAGGATTATTTAATGTTCTATAAATAGTATATATACATAATAATAATTAATAAAACAAAACTATTTCATGATGATCGAAAAAAACGCCAATATAATCTTAATGATTATCACTAACATTTTATCCAATGACTAATCATAAAACAATATAACTTAATGAAATATATAAAAATTTAATATTATATAAGTTCATTGATAACATATAATTTCAATTATGGATAATTATTCTCATTTTACATGATTTTCCATGTATCTATACAGTCTAACCGATTGCGAAAACTAAGCAAACGAATGCTCCCAAACAATAAAATTGTATCTTATAACTCATAAAAAAGGCCATAAATGAACATTATAAATTTATAAAAAAAAATCCAATACAAGTATAATGTTTTATGAATTAATTAATTAATGTATTCAATCTAATTATCCAAGACATTAAGATCAAGTGCAGAACACATTCAGACACAAGTTAAGGGACTTCATCTCAATTTCAATTTCATTAGGACTTACATGGTATTGTGCACCTAATAATTTTTATGTGGTTTATCTAATTCCCATTTTATATAATGTTTCATTTAAAATTATATTCCCCTTAAATATATATATTTTCTTTTATCATGGATAAGATTATTTTCTAAGTCGTATACCATTTTTTCATATGATGTTTTCTTTGAATGCTGAAATATTGATAACTTTTTATCCTCTACTCAATACATATATTTTCATAAGTCATATTTTTCAGGAATTCAATCTATTCATGAAGAATGTTTTGGACATATAATGAAGGGTGGGTCCCGTTATATCCCATCAATGCATCAGCGTGCCTCATGAGATAAAATAGTTAGTGACAAAAACTTTGTGTTTGTTTCCAAGAAGAATCTGATGGGTTTCTACCCACATACATAAATCGTATTGATGGTATAATGGTCCATGTTCAAGATACATGAAATAAAATAATTTATCATTTTATTCATTTAGTATTCAATTATTAATTTTCATGTGATTTTCACTATGAGAAAATCTATGGATGCATTTTCATTATCAGTTTATCGATGGAATTGTTTTCAGTTATTTACCTTTCCATTATTCCGTATTGAATTTTTTCCCTTTTTATTGATTCACATAACCCTTAATGAGTGTTTTAGTTCACCTATTTCATTTTTTCCTTCCTCGGGTTTTGAATAAATATTTGAATAATTATTGAGGCAACATTTTATTTTCCTTTTTATGTTCTATGTTTAATTACCAGTGTAATAAGGGTACCATGTATGTTTGTAGTTTCTTCAAGACTGCTAAACTGATTGATCCATGGTGATGTGATCTCCTGTATCTATGACATTTTAATAAATCAACCACAAACTCTAAGCTATTGGGTTCGGGGTAATTTTAGTTGGTATTAGAGAAACTTTAGTAGAAACCTTGGGAATTATATTTATAAAACACAGTTTAGGGAACATAACACTAAGATAGACTTTGAGGATAAGCATAGAATATATCCTATAAATTTCATAAGGTAGAGATAATGTGGTTATTCATAGAAATGAATTCTTCTCTAGATACTACAATTGGATGTGGTTCTGGAATAGATGTACCTAGGGGTGACAACTCCGACAAGGTGTGTCGGGTCTGAGTTGGTGTAACCTGGTATACAATAATGGGCCTTATTGTTCACCTAGTTTGATACTCCTGGGGGATATGATTAAGATAATTTATATTATATTTACAATCCATTATGAATGATTTAAAATAAAAAAAATTCTCTAAATAAACTTTTTTTATTATTATGAGATTATCTATGTATAAATTTTCAATTTATGTTAACTATTTATATAGTTATAAATTATGTATTATGATTCATAAACTAATTTAGTATGTTTCACTGTTTATAAATGGAACCTAATGTGAGCGATGGAATCAATACTCATGGACAATGTAGCGATTTTCCCACTATGAATGTTAACATAGTTATTGTTGGAGCTGAGAATATCATGATTATATTAGGACATCTTACTCAGTTTATGATGAATAGCCATACTAAACCTATGTTGGATCATTTCATGTAAAATAAGACCCCATATTTTAGTGGTAATACTTATCTAGTGGTAGTTGAGTGTGGATCAATTACCCTGAAAAGATATTTTTATTATTATGAATTCAATGAATACAAAAAGGTAGTACTTTTAGTCTATTTTCTCTAGGGATATTATGATCAATAATGGTCATTGATCTAAAATACTAAGGGGAATGATGAAATAGAAGACATGGAATGGAGAAGTTTTAAATAATAATTCATAGAAAAAATATTTCCTTCATGAGAAATGATCTAAAATGAATAAAAATTCTCTATCTTAAAGAAAAGGGAATAAGAGAGTGTTTTAGATTATAAGGATACCTTCACAAGACAAGCCAGGTATGTTATAGATTATATACTTGATTCATAAGAAAATATTTATCATTTATTTAATGGTCTTAAACATTGTCTCCCAAGGGTATTGGATTCTCAAAGAAATCATCATATGATGAAATATTATTAGATGGAATCAAAACGGGGGAGGAAATTTTTAGATCATTTTTGTTTAAGGGAAATAAAGAGAAGAAGAGGTCTTCTAATAACCATGAAACTGGGGAAGCATCAAAGAAGAAGAAGGGAATGAATAAATTTCCATTATGTGAAAATTGTGGAAAGAATCATCCTACGAAATGCTTGAATGGAATGGGAATTTTCTATAAGTGCAGAGAAAAGGGTCTCTAAGATAATTACTACAAGGGAAAGAAAAAAATTCAATGAATTTTAATGCATCAACTGTAATGAAATGGGGAATTATTAAAATCAATCTCCTCAGTGTCAGGGGTATCTAACATAGAATAGGATAAGGGGAGATGGCCAAGATTATGAGATCACCACACCTAAAGTTGAAGTACCCAATGATGTGGTGATAGGTATATTAATCGTATCTTCAAGTTTAACCATTGATTTATTTGATTTTGGATCATCACGCTCTTTTATATCTACCAATTTTTTCAAGAAATTAGACATTTTCCTTTTGATTTAACAAGGGAGGTTTCTGTCAAAACTCTTAAGGGAAGTATCATTGCAAAAAAAATATGTCGATTAGTCCCCTTTACGAAACATAAACATGATTTAGTTTATGAATTTTTCATCATACCCATGGTTGAATATTATATAATACTTAGTATAGACTATATTTCAAAATATGATGTGAGAATTTATTAGAAGAAGAAGGAAATTACGATTTCTGAGGAAGATGTAAAATTCTTTATCTTTAGAGCATAAAATTAATCTTCTGGTTCTTATATATATCCAACCTTATTTGCTTTACTGAATGAAATTATTGGAGAGGAAGAGAAAAAAACATCTTGGGATGAGTATAGTTATCTTCAGAATGAGAATTTACCGATTTTATAGGAATACATTGAGGTATTTTATAATTAATTACCTAGACACCCTCCATATAATGAAGTTGATTATACTATTTATTTAATCCCTAAATAAAAAATAATATCAATTAATCATTATAGAATGGCAATTTTGGAATTAGTTGAGCTGATGAAACAACTAGAGGAGTAGAGTAATAAGTGATTTATTTTCACTAGTGTGTACCCATGGGATGCTCCTATTCATATTGTTAAAAACAAAGATATATCCTTGAGGTTGTGCATTGAATATAGAGAAAACAATTCTATTACAATAAAGAACAAGTATTCTCTACCTTGAATTCATAATTTATTTGATAAACTCCATAAGGATCAATATTTTTTCGAAGATTGACCGTTGTTATGGATATCATCAATTGGCGTGTGAGGAAGAAATATATTCATAATATTGTATTCCAGACTAGGTAAGTACATTACTAGTTTACAGTAATTCTCTTTGGACGAACTAACCCACCATTTTATAATGGATAAAATTAACAAAGTGTTCAAGGAATATATTGATGATTTTGTTGTAATATTTATTAATGATATATGGATATATTTCAAAAGATACGAGGACACTAAAAATCACCTGTATATTGTTCTAAAGACTCATAGATGAAAAGAGTTTATGAGAAGTTTATCAAGTGTGAATTATGGCATCAAATAGTTTCTTTTCTTGGCCATATTTTCTATAAGGATGGAATCTCATTTGATCCTGCGAAGAAAAGGGAAATCCTAGAATGGTCTACACGAACAAACATTACTGAGGTATGTAGTTTTATTGGTTTAGTAGGTTACTATCGGCATTTCGTTCATAATTTTTTCTCGATTGGGTAACCCGCAAACCAAGATCATATGTAAAGGGGTTAAGTTAATATGGACAAAATAATTTAAATAATGTTTTAAATAATTGAAGAGAATATTAGCCAATGCTGGAATTTTAAATCTTCAGTCAAAAAATGATGGGTTGTGATATATAGTGATGCATCAAAGAACGGATAAGGTTGTGTCCTTATAAAAAATTATAAAGATATGTCTTATGAGTCAAGGTATTTGAAGACTCATGAAAAAAATTATCTAAATCATGATATTGTGTTAGAAAATGCATTCTTTACTCAGAAGATATAGAGACACTATCTATATAGTGAATGATGTGAGATATGTACAAATCACTAGAGTTTGAAATGCATATTTAAATAGAAAGAACTCATCAAGAGGAAAAGGAAATGTCTTTAGTTATTCAATGATTATGATTTCTCAATACATTACCACCCAGGAATGGAAAATAAGTTAGAATATGCATAAAGTGGGAAAGATCATAGACTTATAAACCAAATGAGGATTGTGAGAGATCTTATGTTCATTGATCTAGTAAAGATGGATATGTGAATTGTTATGGAATAGAAAACATAACTACTTTACCAAATGATTGATAAACCATATTTACTATAGGAGATAAAAATCTCCTAATCTAATGATGAAAATTTTCAAAATAAAACAAAATCCATTAAGGATGGAAGATTGGAAGACATTGTGTTTGAGGATGGAATTATGAAATTTAGAAGGTGGTTATGAGTTCCATCAATACCAGAGCTAAAAAGGGATCTATTAGAAAATGCACATAGATCAAACTTCTTTATACACCCTAGTAGTACAAAGATGTATAGAGATATGAAGAAACATTTTTGGTGGGATAACATGATGTTAGAAATTACAGACTATGTTTCAAGGTGTCCAGACTATCAACAAGTTAAGGTTGAGATATAACATCCTAAAGGAATTATATAACCTCTAGATATTCTTATTTGGATGTGGTATGACATTACTATGGACTTAATCCCTTTATTATAAAATACTCTTGGAAATAATGATGCAATATGGGTAATTGTTGATCAAATTTCCAAATAATTGCATTTCCCCAATATAAGGGAGGATTTTCTACTAGATCACCTAGAAAGACTCTATATTAATGAATCAATAGTACTCACTACTTGAAAATGATCCTATACCCATGGTTCAAAACTGTGGTTATAGAACCCAAAACCATGGGTATAGGCTATACCCACGGTTTGGGGAACAGTGGTCATTTGCGGCGTCGGTATAGGTCCAGGACTTATACCCACAGTTTGGAAAAACCATGGGTATAGGTTTTTCCACCGTGTCATAACTCTATACACATGGTTTGGAAACTATGGGTATAGTATTTTTTACAAAATAGTAGCACGCAAGATTCGATCTTGCAACCACTTCTCCGTTCAGGAGCGGCCTTTCCACTACCCCATCACCGCATATATGTATATATATATATATATATTGTTAAATATATTTATTTAAACCGTGGGTATAGAGGAATAAAAGTGGGTATAGAACTCTCGCCAATTGTTTTTTACCCACGGAAAAAATTATTTTCCCGCGCACATGTGGGAAACCTATACCCACGGCAAACTGTGGGTATAAGTTTTTTTATCCAATGACTATACCCCTAGTTTTTGGGAAAACCATGTGTATAGGTCACCCTATCCCCACGGTTTTGGGAGAACCGTGGGAATAAGAATTTTTTGATACCCTATACCCACAGTTTGAAGAAAACCCTAGGTATAGGGTAGCCTATACCCTTGGTTTTCCCAAAATTGTGAGGATAGAGTGACCTATACCCACGGTTTTCCCCAAAACCATGGGTGTAGGTCTATCTTTCAGTAGTGACTTCGTGGTGAACCTTTATTGATTTTTTCTAATCGAGATCTGCATTTCAAATCAAAATCATATAAGAGTCTTCATAAGGCTCTAGATACTTATCTTCATATGGGTAATTCTTATCACCCTCAAAATAACGGATAATCTGAAAGGACTATTCAAATAGTGGAAGTCATGTTGAGATCATGATAACTTGACATTCAAGGTGTGTGGGGTTATTATTTATATTTGGTGGACTTTTCCTACAATATTAGTTTCCATTGTAGTATTCAAATGGTTCCATATAAATCATTATGTGGAAAGAGATTTCAAACTCCAACTTATTGAGATGAAGTTGCTGAGGGGAAACTTATAGTCCCACAACTTTTTCAAGAGACAATGAAAAAGGTAAATAGCATTCATGATCATATTAAAGTAGATCAAAGTATTCAAAAGAGTTATTCTAAAAATTAGGGAAAGGATTCAAAATTTCAAGTGGGATATCATGTCTTTCTGAAAGTATATCCATCGAAGGGTGTCATAAGGTTCAGTAAGAAATGGAAACTAAGCCCCACATACATCAGACCATTTGAAATTCTAGAAATAATTAGAGTTGTAGGTTACCGATTAGAAACTTCACCAAATCTATCCAAAGTTAATAATGTTCTCCACATATCATTTCAATAGAAGAACATGCTAGACCCAACACAAATATAATTGGAACCTGATTTATCTTACTGTGATGAGTCTATTGAGATTCTTGAAATAAAAGAGAAAATATTGAGAAATAGAATGACTCAAATGGAAAAGTTTCATCAGAGAAACACAAAAATTGAAGTAGCAATGTGGTAACTTGAGAAAATTATAAATAAGAACCACCCACATGTTTTTAGAAGGAAATATTCATGAAAAATACTGAGGTCAAATTTTCCCAAGGAGGGAAGAATATAAGACCCAATAATTTACGATATGTATCCTATTAAATGAATTCAATTCATTAGATATCTTATATTTCATAAAAAATTTTAATATAGTATAATTCATACAAAATCACATAGATAACACAAAAAACATTATAAATGAAGAATGAATGAAATAAGAGGATTTTTCTAGATGTTAAGGATCATATACCAATGAAATAGTAACCTGACTTTTGGAATAGTAATGTGACCCTTAGGAATAGTAATTTGGAAAATTGAATAGTAACCACACCTCTGAAATTATATATAAAATTTAGGAATCTTATAAATGAAAACATTATTTAATTATATCATTGTATAAGTAAATAAATATTTTTAAAATGATAAATTAAGTGTCGATTTTTTTATAATAAAAAATGTTTGTTTACAATTATATAATTAATATAATGATTTAAAAGAAATTTGTTTTTCATAAAATATAATCATAAATTAATTTTTTTTCTTATTATTATAAGATAATTTTATGATACCATAATTAATTTTTCAAAATTTTATAAAACCAGTTATAATTTTTAAATTTTTATTTTTTGAATAAAATGGGGATTTTAATTAAAAATAAATTTTCTAATATTTAGAAAAATATTATTTTTTTAAATAGAGTTCATTTTTTAATTATACACATCAAAAAATGGTTAGGGTGTATTTTGGGTATTTTTTGAAAATAATAGTGTTTTTTGTGAATAGTGAAATACAGTAATTTATGTAATAAGCTAAATACCTGAATTATTGAGTCATAGATGATGTATGGTTGATGTAAGAACCATTGGTTCTAACTATAATGAAATATTTGCTATATTTGGTGACAATAATAATCAATATATCTTTTCTTGATACAAAATAATAAAATAATGATTACAATAATCAAAAAACAACCCTCTCTTTCTCTATAAATTCCACTCTTCGCCAATTGTTCTCCTCACACTACCAAATCCTTGAAGATTGTAAAATTTCTTCCCAATACTCTTCCCAAGTCTCTCCCACTAGTTTAAAAGACATTGGACTCAATATGATATGAAACCCAATTCTCTTAAGGAGGTTCTCAAGGAGAAGAATTCAAGAGGTATAACCATTAATCCTTCCCTTTCATTTTCTTTTATTTTATTTTCATTTATTATACATCCATCACCTTCTCTATACAAACATTCATGATAACTCCATTATCAAAAATATAGTATAATTTTGTTATTTTAATGGAATATTCATCATCGAAACCCTTCTTCTCCCACTTTTATTCTAAAAATGAAAAATATCATTCGTGATTTGTTGATTTACCGCCATCGTGGATGATGCATTTTAATTTTCCATTAATTCCTTCATGGATGATCATAAAATAATTATAATGGTTAAAATGGATTATAATATATGTATTATAGCTTATTTACTATTTTTAACTAGTATATATACACAATATTAATTAAGAAAACAAAACTAGTTCGTGATGATCGAAAAAAAAACCAAAATAATCCAACTGATTATCACTAAAATTTTATATAATGATTCATCCTCATAAAATAAAATCGAATTAAATATATAAACATTTAATATTATTGAATTTCATTAATAACATATAATTTCAATTCTGGACAATTGTTCTAATTTTACATGATTTTCTATACATGTATACAAGTAAAGAGATCATGAAAACCTCAGAAATGAATGCTCCCAAATGATAAACTTTTATCTTATAAATGATCAAAAAGGGAATAAATTAACATAATAAAATTATAATAAATCAAATACATGTAGAAAATTTTATTAATTAATAAATTAATTGATTTTATATGATTATCTAGGACATTAAAATCAAGTGCAGAACACATTCAGACATATGGTAAGGGGCTTCAAATCAATTTCAATTTCATTAATACTTACATGGTATTGTGCACCTAATAATTTTTATGTTTTTTATAAACTACCCCTTTGAGATCATTTTTCGTTTGAATTATATTACACTAAAATACCCTTATTTTCTAGTATCATGTATATGATTATTATCTAAGCCATAAACCATTTTTACATACAGTGTTCACTTTGAATGGTGAAATATTGATAATTTTGTATCCTCTACTCAATATGGATATTTTGATAAGTAATATTGTTCATTAATTGAATCTATGTATGAATAATTCTTTGGAATTTTAGTGATGGGTGGGGCCCATTATACCCCCTCGATGCATCGATAGGTCTCATGAGACAAAACAGTTGGCAAAAAACTCTTCGTGTTTGTTTCAAAGTGGAATAATATGGGTTTATAACCAAAAAAATTAAACAATAATTATTGAATAGTTTTTAATGTTCTATATACATGACATCAAATGATTAATCATTTTCTTCATTTAGTATTAAATTATTACTTTCCATGATATTTTCACTGTACCAAAATATATGGATGCATCTTAATACTCAGTTTATTGATGGCATGTGTCTTTTAGTTATTTACCATTCCATTATGACTTATTGAATTTGTTTCACATATTAATGATTCATGTAACCCTTACTGAGCATTTAATCTCACCCATTTTATTTTTTTCTTCCCTAGGTTCTGAAAATGAAATCATTGAATAATTTTCAATGAAAATTTTTATTTTCTTTTTTTATGTTCTATGTTTAATTAATAATCCAATAACGGTACCATGTATGTTTATAATTTCTTGTGTACTACTAAATTGATCGATCCTTTTTGATTTCATCTCTTGTATATATTCTAATGCAAAAAAACAACCACAGAATTTGGACTACTTAGGTCAGGTTTGTTTCAATATCATACTCTTGAATAATTGTTAATGAAAGAATATCTCTCACTTGTGTTCACCTCTATGATGGTCCCAAAAGAGTGGATATGAATCATAATTTGGACCACATTTTATAACTCATTAACATTTCTATCCATTTCATTCATTTTATGGTAACTCTGGACATCAGTGTTTCATGCATGATAGAAAATAACTGATGGATGTGATGGTGGCAGTGGATCATAGAACCTTTTATCTCCAACTTATCTAGTACCGTTATCTTATTAGTTGAAATAAACTCTAAGTTTCTCACTTCACTTACCAATAAAAATTCTCTAGTCTTATTGATAATTTAAACATGTAGGTCTATAGATTGAACCACTCAGTTTTCTTTAGGAAAAAACTATTAATTTTATCCAAAAAAAGATTTTTTATTTTTCATAAATACTCAATTTCTAATGCTCAAAGTGGAACTCTATTGTAGGTGATTTTTCCTGAGAAAATAAACCCTTCCCAAAATCTATCTTAGTAGTCTCTTCCAAAATACTGATCTTGAATAATTACATTGTTAATCATGTTAAATGAGTACCATGATGCAAACTATAATATGGTAATGTTTTCCAAAAATGGCACATCGGGTCTGAATAGAAATCTATCCTGTAAAAGGTTTCAAACACCAACCCAGTTAGAGAATCCCAATCACAATCTTAATAAAAATATTAACCACTAAAGGATCATTTTTTAACCAAGGAAGATCAACTCAATAATCATCATTTGGTTTCATGATTTCCTAAGAAAACAAATTATGTGATTCAATAACCCCATTAATTAGTCTATCACTTGAGGATTAGGGTCATCATAGAATGAAGGTGGAATATCCTTCTAAAACTCATATAGCGCACATAGCTTGTGGGTAGTCTTTTCCAAATTAGTCAGATTTATTTCATTCTATAAAATTTTGTATGCACTGAGAAAAAGTATAAGATAATATACATTATATTTTAAGTTAATTTTGTCTCTCAAATGAGTATTGAAATCAACACTATGTAACTCAATTGATCAGTATAGAGATGATAAAACATCAGAACAAGCTCTTAAAAACCCTTCCACTAAATGAAATATGGTTTTTTGTTAGTGTAACCCTTAATTCAATAAAATTTTTCAACAATGATAAAATAATATATGGATGTGCTAACACAGGAAGGATAAGAAATGTAACAACTGATCCTTGTATGATGCAAACACCAACATACTTGTACTATGAAAATGATTATTTGTATTTTTGGTTCATGACCCCATTTACATTGATTCTATACATTCCTAAATTAATCATCACAATTCCTGTAACTCTAATATTTACCACTAAAACATACCTACTCTGATTCAACTCTAACATGAATCCTATAGGTGATACCTAGCCGAGGCCAGTAGTTAGCCGAGTGTGCTGCTTCAATATTTTCTTCAATATTTCAATGATGGTGACTAACACCGAGAATGATAAAAAATATGTTATATTCCTTAGAATATATTAACCTCTAATATACACATATATAAAAAATATTATAAATAACAAAAAAAGTTGTATATATAAAAAATTAACTATATATAATCAATGAGTAAAAAGTCATCTAATAAGTACAATTCCATATAGGATAGTACAAAAGATATATAAATATTCATAACACCACCTAAATGAATACAATATAATCAAGCCAAGGGATTTACCCCCTCCATATAAAAAATAGGATTGACATCTTTTAACAACTATATCTTATATTGAAAACTAAAATCCACAAAAAAATAACTCTAAATAAAGCATACCAGCTCCCTGACTACCAAGACCACCACTGGACTTTTTTCCTATAAAAAAACAACATTTTTTTGCGTGAAACCCATGTAGGGATGAGTATAAACATAATTAGAAGGATTCCAAGGAATCATAATGGAAAACAAGGAAAAATTAATCTCAAACTCTAAAAAAGAGGGTAATTGGAAATAAAGAAAAGAATTAAGATAAAATATACTACTATAAGTATCAAGGACAATAATAAGTCATAGTAAACTCATATCTATTCTATGAATTACTATTAATCACAAGTAGAAAGGTTTGCTGGGAATATTGAAAGGCCCACAGTTTTTATACTCAATATCCTAACTTTAATTCATATCTTGAAAAAAACCAATAATTCTTAAGGTGTTGTAAGGCATAGAACATCTACACTATTAATCCTTTTTGTACCACCACCTTAAATCATAGTGGATACCTACACCTCACTATGTTCTATTCATCTATCAACTGAGTAACACACCTTATCACCCCTAAATACTATGTCACCACTCTAGAAACACATTGGGGAACCCTCACCATTTTTGAGAATAGTATTTGGATAAGGGAGTACTAACCACTACATTCCATAGATACCCTACTATGTGAAAACCCACTCAACTCACAGAATATGTAGTAGAGTACTCACACCCTTTCAATTGGTAAGTGTTTATTTAAGGAGTAACTATCCCTATTATAGGACACATTCCTTATTGAGTAGGTCATATTAGATGATGGAGCTCTAAACCCCATCGATAGAGGGCCCAAAACTCGATTGTGGGAAAGTTCCTGACTCTGTCAATCATATGGGGGACTCATGCCTTATTGGGAACAAGGGAGTACAAAACCCACTCTCATATATGGAGGACACGGATTTTATGTATGTGTAAGAGTATCAAAACTTAGAGAGAATGGTTTTAAGTCATTATCTATCACCAAATCATCTCCAGGGGAGTTCCAAACCTCATGTCTACTCCAAACCATCTCAACTAAACATAGATTTATCCTATAAAAAGCTATAATTATTGAATAGAAAAAGAATCCTTGGAAATAGGATTCTATATCCTCTAAGGTTTTTCAATCACTCTCTATATGAAAATGTTCTTATAGTAGACTGCATATTTTTATAATTATAATATCTAGATGAGAATATTTTATAACCACTATTTATTGGAAGGAAAAAACATGTAGTTATCTTGTACATGACATGTGTGACCTCGTCAAAATCATGGAATTTACATATGTTATCTCATAGTATAAATATAACATACACAATGTGCTCTTTAATTATGCATGTTTTATGGGATTCATGAGTTGTTCGGTCATGTAACCCTTGTACATGATGATTTGAGTAATTAAAATATTTATGACATGTTCTACGATCATACATAGCATATGAGACTCATTAGTTTGATAGTGTATCCTATTCCAAAACCAAATTCATCAAGTTCTAGACTATATTGCATGTCTCAACACCCACATGTCATGTTGTCCATGGAGGTTTATCTGGGTTCCTACAAAATCCCATTTTATTTTTTATATCTTGTATATATTTTGTACTCTCACTAAACACCATGTAAACTCAATGGGGGCTCTAATAATGTACTTGTTTTCACCTAGATTCATGTAGTCCAAACTATAAAAGATGTGTATACCATTACACATGCTGTGTATAGTTAAATGGGACAGCCAAATTTTATAGTTTTATACATGATAATCCACTTAACCTATCCATAATATTTTTGTGTACATGATTCACCCGTCTTATAAAATTTATAAACTATTGAAACCCTAGCACTATGGTCTAATAAATTTCATAGAACATGTTTTTGTAACTATAGGTTGTGTTTTCAGGTTCTTCATATATAATTAAGATCTTATCCTATTTATATACTGATTGTAAGATTTATGGCCCCCTCAGTTGTTGATTTCATTTCCCCCATTGTCTCGTCCCACCGGTGATTCCACAAGGGATCATTTTCTGTCCTTCCATGAAGCCAACTTGATCTGTTATACCCAAACCACCGTCACATTTCCCCAAATTATTCCCTAAAACTTTTGTTCCCAAATCAACCCCTTAATCATTGAACACTAGCATCGTCTCCATCTCCACCAACCAAGGATGAACTGCCGACAATTGTAAAGGCCAGTAATGACCATCCACCATACGCAGGAAGAGAAGGAATCAAGTGTAAATGGTTGGTGAAAATTCTGACCAACCAAATATTTATATGAAACACATAATATAAAGAACATCAGATAAAAAATAATTCACAGGGGGGAATACACAATATTATTTGAAGGAAACTATCAATAGAAATGTTTGTGCCAAATAATTTCAATATTTTGAAATCGATCTATGAAAAATGATTATATATACCCCACCAGAAAATAAATGTTTGTAAAACATATTTATAAAAAGGTTTAATGATGTTTAATTTAATCAAGAATACTATAATAACTTATAATTTAGAACCCATGGAAGAATAAAGAAATATTTAATAAAGAATAATCCTCAAGATCAATAATAATACTATACCTTATGGTGAATTGTCATCGCTAAAAAGTTCATCAATGTCATGGATTTTGATCACCATCATTATTTTGAATCCAATACTCACTTGTTCCTCACAATCTATTAGTGGCTTGCCAAGAAGGGGGGTCATCAATTTCAATATCCCAATCTAAGGTTCTATTAGTGGAAGAAATAATTTTAACCTATTTTGTAATAAAAGACCCAAAAATTCTTATTTTGTAGCTCGATACTTGAGCACAAAAATTATGCCTCACATAGGCGGAAAATCATTATAAACTCAAATATGATTTCATAGTTTCCATATACTATATTTTTTAGTATATTTCACCATCCAAAATCATATGATAATTATTTTTTAAAATAATAAATTTTAAAAAACCCCAAAAAACACCATGCTTGAAAATTCAAAAAAACAAGGATTGGGGGATGAAATCATTCCTCGTGATCACCAGAACCAAATGAAAAAATATATTTCAATTGTAATGAAAATTTTTTCATTTTAACTCTTTTAAGGACCAAATACTTCGAATATCATAACAAGATAAGTTCTGTCTGATAGGAAAACCTAAGTCACTACAAATATACATTAGGATGTTTTCATAATATGAGTCACCATTACCAAAGGTTGACAAGATACATAACATATAAACCTTCATATTTTATTTATTTTTATTATACCATCTCAAAGTTTGAGATAATAAAGGGGAAGTTTATTATGTTGTCGATCATGTTGTTAGTTGATTTTAACTAAGAATGGATTTTTCCTCTAGTATGTTAATTATGACATCTAGGCCCATAATTGAATTATTTTGAGGAAATTCATGACCATTCTTAGTAAAGTGAAATGTGATGTTTTCAATTACATAGATGAATGAAATTTTATGTATTCATTTAATTTATTAGTTTTTTTAGAGAAGAAAAAACATATGAGATTTTTTGCACAAGATTGATATGTTCCATGCCAATAGGACACTCAATGTCATGGAAAAAGTGATTATATAAACATGTGTAAACTATATATGGTACATTTAATAGTGTATATGTTTATATTGAGATATGGTTGTATTTGACCAGGATCAAACAAACCTATTTATATTTTTAGTTGCAATGAATATTTCTTAGAGGATTCTCTTTGAATAAAATTTTAGATTAGGAGATTCATAATTGTGGTCAATGTTATAAAGGAAAATAGGGTTACATAGTTATTCCTTTGAATATAGACTTTTTTGGATAATTTGTTCATTAAAAAATGGTAATAGTTTGATAAAATATATCCAAAAGATAATGGATGGATTAATAGTTATGAAGATTATCATAACATCTATATAATATTTTAATACAAGTGGGAGATTATAGGATATGAAATAAAATAGGATTAATCGTAATTTTATTTCAATCATATAATTATCTTTGATATGCATGTTTTTTATATTGTAGGAAATAATATGGGTATATCATTAAAGGAATATGATACTTATATTGTATTTTATGATTTATCCTGTGATATATGATATTGGGTGCATGGGATTTTCACATATTATTGAAAAAAATTATAATCAGTTATAAATCCTAGAGATGATTCATTTATGGAATGATAGATGTATTATAATCATTGAAAAAATCAATAATCATAACACTCTAATGGGAATACTTTATAGGTAACGTATGATGACTGATGAATATTGTTATCTAACACATGTCTACATCCATTGAATGAAGGGAGATTATATAAAGTATTAAATCCTCAATTTGATTTTTTATGGTGATTCATCAAGACAATATGAAACTCTATTCCTCCTTATCCATAATTTTTTATTGAGTAGATAGTTTTAGTATACCATTTTTGTATGAGGGGGACTCACATAGTGTATGTGGATTCTAGTGGTCGATATACTGTATATAGAGTAAGGATTCTAAATGTTATTTCTTAGTGATCTTCCTCAAGAGTACTCTATTAAGAACATTTTGATATAAGTAATACTATACATTCAGTGTATATAATTATTTTATTTTCATCATTTACATACTAAATATAAAATGATTGATCTAGCTATTTATTGTTTTTTTAGTTGTCATGAGCTTGGAATACCCACAAAAAAACACATGAAATTAAATTTCTATAAGGCTAGTGTGAGTATTTTTGTATGTATAGGAGTTCCAAGTATAAAAAATATAATATTAAATAAAATGTAAACTAAAAATTTCATTATATCTTAAATTAATTTGTTTATGTTGATAAAGAATAATCTTAATGTTAATAATTTTATTTGAATCAATTACCAGATAATCCTAAAAAATGAAAGGAAAGGTTCTATGATGATGGTGGTGAATTTATAAACAGTTATAAGTAGATAATAAAATTTATTAACATCATAAAATTTGATGTTATATATTAAATAAGTTTGAAGAATCATTAAAAGAGTGGAATATTTGGAACATGATTCTTAATTTCATAATTTTCCAAACAATTTTTCTTTATAAAGGATAATGAATAATTCTAGTTATAGGTTTTATTATATGGTCACATTGATATGTGGTAGGAATTAAAAATAGATGTAATTAGTTCAAAAAAATCCCTAAAAGTGTAATAAACTCCAGGACTCTTTTATATTATATAATTTGTGATATGATTAGATGAGAATTTTTTATAGTCTTATTAGTATTCATAATGATGTATATGAATAAAAAAATGCACCAATCAATATAAAATTTTAATCATTAGTTTATTATTCTATATTGTTAGTTCCATATATTTCATGTAGTATAGTGATAATTAATCTCTCAAAGAATGACATTGAGTTTTCTTAATCTAATGTTATTCATTCTTTAATATATGATGTTTTTGGTCTGAGTGGACAACTCTAGAAAGGGTGAATTGAGTTTCCAATAGAATTTCTTTATAAAAATAATTTAAAAATTACATCCCCCAAAATAATAAAATTATCAATATAATCAAAAATATATAAATGTACAATTTTTATTATTCAAATAGCTTCTCAAATGTAATTTCAAGGTTGAGTTAAAATAAATTATAATGTAATTAAACTTTTGAAACTAATTTCCTTAGCAAAAAATGTACATAAAAATCAAATTTATATTAACTATTAGAGTATAGTTTTGTTTAATAGTTAACAAAATTGAAACATTTTTTATTTAAAATTAGTAAAAAAATAGATAAATCATAGTGATATTTAATACTTTTTTTGGCCTCAAGCCATGACTTAATCCAATCCATTTGGAAATCACCTACTGCTAGGTATTTCATTACAAAATAAAATGAACAAACCCCTAGATTGGGTTTTTCAAATAGCAGTACACAAGTTTTTCCATGAATATCGACTCTAATTGAGATATACATGATATAAATCTAGTACAAGTCACACACGAGCTATTCTATAGTTGTTCATAGAAATACAGATTCATAAATTTGGTAGAGAGTTCCAAGAACTCTCCATTTGGTTAAAGGGGACAATGTTTTATGATTATATAGAGTAATGCTAAACATATCTTAAAAGCGAATAATGATAACAAAGAAAAAATATTAGATATTAAAACATGTTCTGCATCTATATCCAAATGGTTTTGGTTTCTCAAGTGTATCTGAAAATATTCGTGAGAGATTCCATAATTATTTCACAAAAGCTTTGGTAAATTAGAGTATCGCAAAATTTTTGTAAAATCCTCTATTATTTGTATGTTCTTTTGTCACTATAACATTTTATCTTTTTCAAGTATTCATCATGAACACCCACACATTCCCACTATAACACATGAGAGGGATCTTATGAATATAAAGAATTCTATGAGATCCAATTATTCATTTCAAAATAATAATTAAAATAATATGGATCCTTCAACCAAAAAATATGGAAAGAATGAATTTTATTTATGTATTTCATGGTATTGTTTTAAGAATAATCATTCTTTAATCCATCTTATTTTTTCCAACATTAAATACATAAACTAGCCATTGGAGAATTCATTTTGAAATTAATTTTAGACAACTGTAGAAGCTCCACTTGTAGTAGATTCACTGAAGGTAGCATCTTTAACTAATAGTAGAATCCTTTGATGGTAGATCTTTAGTGTTAGTGAGATCTGAGTGATAGTTACACAAATGGTAGAAACTCTATATCTGTATAAGTAATAAGTCCTAGTGGTAAATCATCCCAATTGTAGCTCTTCTTGACTATAGCTCCATTTGACTCGTTGAGTAATAGTGTCTTTTCATTGATGGTATCATTGAACAATAGTAGAATACACTGGTATTAAGAGTGTTTAATGGTGGATCCATTTGATAGTGTTGGTATTAAATTGGAAGAAGTATAGTGCGATAGTATTAGTTCTCAAAAGTAGCTCATTTTTTATTATGGAATCAAAGAGTTCCAATAGCACAAACTAAAGTCATGTTTTTTAATTCATGGTAGTACAATAATTAGCTAAATTTTCAAAACATTTATATAATATCATTTACTATTATAAGACATTACACTAATTAGAAACATATCAAACATGACTTATGATCATTAAAATAAGTAGGTTCTCAACAATATTACCTATTTTTTGATAAAAAATTATGGAATTTAAAATATATATGAAACACTAATAGATAAATAACAAATAAAAAAAAGATTATGATTAAAATTTCTATTCTATATGTGATACAATCAGTTATCCATTTAAGTTATACAATTTATCATAAAAATTTTAATTAAATTACACCCTCTTTTTGGATTATCAAAAACCTAAAAGGAATTAAAAATACAACAAAAAAATAAAGAAAATAATGAATAAAAAGAGATTTGTTTCATTAATAATCAAAAGGCATGTAATAAATTAAGAAAAAATGATAAACAAAAAATTCATTCCCTATCAAATCCAAGTCTTAATATGAGGAATCACCGTTTTTTCTAAGTGATGTGGGATCCAATATCTCATTTTATTTTCTAGTTGAAGGAGGAATAGAATGTGGGGTATGTGTAGGTGAAGGTGTAGGTGGCTAAAACACAATGCCAGAATCCAATAGAGCTATAATCTATCTCATATCTTCAATGTATGTGAGGCATAAGGGGGCCACTATAATATAAGTAGTTTGGATATGTATAGATAGGGGTATGAAAATGGATCCAATTTAGAGAATTTATTGATGAGGATGTTTGGGAGTTATCACTATTGTCCTATTAGTATACAGAAAATATTCCCTTAACTCTATAAATTGAGTGATAATTCTTCCATTATACTCCATGATTCTGGTGAATTATACCTTCTACTCTATAAATATCTTGAGAAGTAAATCAAAATCTTTCAACTGACTCACTCTCTCCTTGATGTCCACAGTCACATGAGAAATTCCTAGGTTCTCAACTAAAAACTTAAAATGAGTATTAAGCTAATGATTTGCTTAAATCCTAGAAAGATAATACTTTATAAACGTAGTGATAGGATCTCTATAACTCATATCCTCATTTAACCATTCTCTGGCCAATTTATAAATATTATCATCATGTGCATTTATTTAATGAAATTATTCTTTAGGAGAATAATTTGATGAAAATATAATAGCATGAATTTATTCTCTCACAATTGTTCTGGTCAAATCAACATAAAATATAGAAGGATCAAGATACAGAGCACTATATGTGGAAGAACCAACTGTAAGAAGTTACTCCAATCTCTCTAGAAAAGATAGCTACATCTCTGAAAAACTTCCTCTCACTTCCTATATGATGGATTGAACATCATCTATCTGATAAAATAACCTTATATTCTCAAGTTCTAGTTCTTTAATTTTCATAATCAACTTAGGCTGTATGTGAGAAATGAAAAATAAGAATAACCACTGGGTATTAGCTTCTCCAATTTTGGTTTCCTAAGGCGGTGTGGATCTAAGCATCCCACTGAGATCTATCAATAGTATTTCCCTAAAGTTATTTAAATCATCTTTACTCACTTAAATTTTTGTCGGAGTATGATATTGAGGATGAGATAAAATAATCTCTTATTTAGGCAAGTCAGACTCATCATATTCAATCTCCTCACCCTGGTTACCCAAAAGGAAAAACTTCCTACATTTCTTCTTGATCAATATTTTCAATCAATGATCCCTTAGGATATTTCTTAGTAGCATAGATTGAAATTCCACCATGATTAACTATACTAACCTCCTTTAGCTATTCGTGACTTATTTATCTTGCATTTATTATTTATTATAAATAATAAAAAGTTAATTTTCTATCATCATTGTCATAAGATCCATCTGAAACATCAACTGCTTCTTTTAGAGACTAAAAAGAATAATTCCCTAAATTAGATTTATTTGACTCTTTTGTTTATTAAATTCATTAAATTATTTAAGTTGTATTTATCTATTAGGAAGAAAATATTGAGGTCTATCAGATCCATAGGATTCACTGATTCTATTAACCCGGTCAGGGTCACTTAAATTTTATATTGAAATTGGACAAAATTATTATCCAAAATCCTCAACTTCCACACTAGTGGAATCCTTAACTTCCCCATCGGAGGGATACACCATCACTTTATCTAGCTTCAATCCAGGGTCTTCTACACCTTTTGATCTAGTAGGCTAATCAATAGGGTTGAATATTTACTTAACCAAGGATGGAAATTAAAATTCATACTTTTACAAGTTGCTTTAATAAAAAAACCACCACAACTGGTTATCTTCTTATCACCTTTCAGGTATAAGATCTTTGGCTTCTAACAAGGAATATATTATTTTAGGATGGGATGAGGAATTTGACCTAGAATATGGTTTGTAAATACTCTATCATGTGAACTATATGATATCTACAAATGTTAATATTTTCATATATTTTCATAAGAAATAATAAAAATATATATTGGACTTAATAATTCTATAGTCCCCCATCTTGGAAAAAATCATATGTTAAATAAACATAAAAAAATTATATTCCCCATATAAGTCCACTATATCTGGTCTTCAAACAACACCATTACTAATTACCTCTAGAAGGTCATCCTCAATTAAAATATAATTAAGAATTTTAAATAAACCTCGATAATACACATATATATCAATGAGGGACACTAAAGTATTTATCCAACTTTTTCGATTAAAAAAATCATCATAACATATAATATTAACATAGTCATGTCTTCCTTATCTATAAACACATACTCTGCAAATAGATAAAACTAGTGAACCAACCTAGTATCGAATGGTTGTTCAATCCTCAAGAACAATTTGATCCATATTTGGTCCTCAATCACTTCCAGTACAAGTAAATTACTTGATAATAACCATTAATCTTTTATTTCATCTTCAAAGATGATAACACATGATGCATGATTCAAATGTTGTCGCTCTATTGGATGATAATATTCTCCTATTGATTTCTATGAAGGTCATAGCTTAGTAGGTGAAACAGTAGGACATTTTACATTCTCTATTTTTATAAATATTTGAGGGATGAAGTCTAAACCCATAGAAGGTTGATAGAGAAAGGGAAAATGTTATAGGTTTTAAGGGAGGCACGTGTGATAAGGATATTCTCATATTAATATTTATATAAATATATCATTTATGTATTTCAAAAATTGAAAACAGATTTTAAATAAATAGAAAAAATTCAACAAAAATAATAATTTTAATTCAAAGATAGTAATATTAGGAAAAAGGAATGGTAACACATGGGATGTTAGGTCCCATCAGTAGAGCTCACAGTATCATGTAATGGTTGATACCAATGGTCACATGTCAATGGTATCATTCTTATAGTATCATACATAAAATATAACACAATGGACACACACCAATGGTGGCATACAAGAGTCACAGACCAATATTAGATCCTTACAGAAGAGAGAGACATTGTATCATAGCAAACGGTACACAACTAATGTTCTTCATTCTTTAATATAGGATGTTTTTTGTCAGAGTGGACAACTCAAGAGGGGATGAATTGAGTTTCCAATAGAATTTATTTATAAAAATAATTTAAAAATTACATCCCCCAAAATAATAAAATCATCAATATAATAAAAAATATATAAATATACAATTTTTGTTATTCAAATAGCTTCTCAAATGTAATTTCAAGGTTTAATTAAAATAAATTATAATGTAATTAAACTTTTGAAACTAATTTCCTTAGCAAAAAATGTACATAAAAATTAAATTTATGTTAACTATTAGAGTTTAGTTTTGTTTAACAGTTAATAAAATTGAAACATTTTTTATTTAAAATCAGGAAAAAAAATAAATAAATCATAGTGATATTTAATAATGTTTTTGGACTCAAGCCATGACTTAATCCCATCCATTTGGAAATCACCTAATTATAGGTATTTCATTACAAAATAAAATTAACCAACCCCTAGATTGGGTTTTTCAAATAGAAGTACACAATTTTGTCCATGAATAATGACTCTAATTCAAATATACATGATATAAATCAAGTACAAGTCACACACGAGCTATTCTATAGTTGTTCATGGAAATACAGATTCATAAAATTGGTAGAGAGTTCCAAGAACTCTCCATTTGGTTAAAAGGGACAATGTTTTATGATTGTATAGAGTAATGCTAAAGATATCTTAAAAGTGAATAATGATAAAAAAGAAAAAATATTAGATATTAAAATATGTTCTGCATCTATATACAAATGGTTTTGGTTTCTCAAGTGTATCTGAAAATATTCGTGAGAGGATTCCATAATTATTTCACAGAAGCTTTGGTAAAATAGAGTATCACAAAAATTTAGGAAAATCCTCCATTATTTGTATGTTCTTTTGTCACTGTAACATTTTATCTTTTTCAAGTATTCATCATGAAAACCCACACATTCCCACTATCACACATGAGAGCGATCTTATGAATATAATAAATTCTATGAGATCCAATTATTCATTTCAAAATAATAATTAATATAATATGGATCCTTCTACCAAAAAATATGGAAAGAATGAATTTTATTTATGTATTTCATGGAATTGTTTTAAGAATAATCATTCATTAATCCATGTGATTTTTTCCAACATTAAATACATAAACTAGCCATTGGAGAATTAATTTTGAAATTAATTTTAGACAAATGTTGAAGCTCCACTAGTAGTAGATTCAATGAAGGTAGAATCTTTAACTGATGGTAGAATCCTTTGATGGTAGATCTTTAGTGTTAGTGAGATCTGAGTGATAGTTACACAAATGGTAGAAACTCTATATCTGTATAAGTAATAAGGCATAGTGGTAAATCATCCCAACAGTAGTTCTTCCTGACTATAGCTCCATATGACTATATTAGTAATAGTGTGTTTTCCTTGATGGTATCATTAAACAATGGTAGAATACACTGGTAGTACGAGTGTTTAATGGTAGATCAATTTGATAGTGTTGGTATTAAATTGGAAGAAGTATAGTGCGATAGTATTAGTTCTCAAATGTAGCTCCTTTTTTATTATGGAATCAAAGAGTTCCAATAGCACAAACTAAAGGCATGTTTTTTGATTCATGGTAGTACAATAATTAACTAAATTTTAAAAACATTTATATAATATCATTTACTATTATAAGACATTAAACTAATTAGAAACATATCAAACATGACTTATGATCATTAAAATAAGTAGTTTCTCAATAATATTACCTATTTTTTGATAAAAAATTCTGGAATTTAAAATATATATGAAACACTAATAGATAAATAACAAATAAAAATAAATATTATGATTAAAATTTCTATTCTATATGTGATACAATCAGTAATCAATTTAAGTTATAGAATTTCTCATAAGAAATTTAATTAAATTACACCCTTTTTTGGATTATCAAAAACGTAAAAGGAATTAAAAATACAACAAAAAAATAAAGGAAATAATGATTAAAAAGAGATTGGTTTCATTAATAATCAAAAGACATGTAATAAATTAAGAAAAAATGATAAACAAAAAATTCATTCTCTATCAAATCCAAGTCTTAATATGAGGAATCACCCTTTTTTCTGAGTGATGTGGGATCCAATATCTCATTTTCTTCTCCAGTTGAAGGAGGAATAGAATGTGGGGTATGTGTAGGTGAAGGTGTAGGTGGCTAAAACACAATGCCAGAATCCACTAGAGCTACAATCTATCTCATATCTTGAATGTATGTGAGGCCTAATGGGACCACTATAATAGAAGTAGTTTGGATATGTATAGATAGGGGTATGAAAATGGATCCAATTAATAGAATTTCTGGATGAGGATGTTTGGGAGTTATCACTATTGTCCTATTAGTATACAGAAAATATTCCCTTAACTCTATAAATTGAGTGATAATTATTCCATTATACTCCATGATTCTGGTGAATTATACCTTCTACTCTATAAATATCTTGAGAAGTGAATCAAAATATTTCAACTGACTCACTTTCTCCTTGATGTCCACAGTCACATGAGAAATTCCTAGGTTCTCAACTAAAAACATAAAATGAGTATTAACCTAATGATTTGTTTAAATCCTAGAAAGATAATACTTTATAAATGTAGTTATAGTCTCTCTATAACTAATATCCTCATTTAAACATTCTCTAACCAATTTATAAATATTATCATAATGTGCATTTATTTAATGAAATTATTCTTTAGGAGAATAATTTGAAGAAAATATAATAGCATGAATTTATTCTCTCACAATTTTTTTGGTCAAATCAACATCAACTATAGAAGGATCAAGATACAGAGCACTATATGTGGAAGCACCAACTGTAAGAAGTTACTCCAATCTCTCTAGAATAGATAGTTACATCTATGCAAAACTTCCTCTCACTTCTTATATGATGTATTTAACATCATCTATCTAATAAAATAACCTTATATTCTCAATTTATAGTTCTTTCATTTTCATAATCAACATTGGCTGTATGTGAGAAATGAAAAATATGAATAACCACTGGGTATTATCTTCACTAATTTTGGTTTCCTAAGGTGGTGTGGATCTAAGCATCCCACTGAGATCTATCAATAGTATTTCCCTAAAGTTATTTAAATCATATTTACTCACTTAACTTTTAGTAGGAGTATGATATTGAGGATGAGATTAGATCCTCTCTTATTTAGGCAAGTCAGACTCATCATGTTTAATCTCCTTACCCTGTCTACCAAAAAGGAATAACTTCCTACATTTCTTCTAGATCAATATTTTCAATCAATGATCCATTAGGATATTTCTTAGCAGCATAGATGGAAACTCCACCATGATTAACTGTACTAACCTCCTTTAGCTATTCATGACTTATTTTTCTTGCATTTATTATTTATTATAAATAATAAAAAGTTAATTTTCTATCATTATTATCATCAGATCCATCTGAAACCTCAACTGCTTCTTTTAGAGACTAAAAAGAATAATTCCCTAACTCAGATTTGTTTGACTCTTTTGTTTATTAAATTCATTAAATTATTTAAGTTTTATTTATCTATTAGGAAGAAAATAATGAGGTCTATCAGGTCCATTGGATTTATTGGTTCTATTAACCCCGTCAGGGTCACTTAAATTTTATATTGAAATTGGACAAAACTATTATCCAAAATCCTCAACTTCCACACTAGTGGAATCCTTAACTTCCTCATCGGAGGGATACACCATCACTTTATCTAGCTTCAATCCAGGGTATTCCACACCTTTTGATCTAGTAGGCTGATCAATAGGGTTGAATATTTCATACAACTTTTCTTTATCCTCAACCCATTTACTTAACCAAGGATGTAAATTAAAATTCATACTTTTACAAGTTTCTTTAATAAAAAAAACCACCACAACTGGTTATCTTCTTATCACCTTTCAGGTATAAGACCTTTGGCTTCTAACAAAGAATATATTATTTTAGGATCGGCTGAGGAATTTGACCTAGAATATGGTTTGTAAATACTCTATCATGTGAACTATATGATATCTACAAATGTTAATATTTTCTTCTATTTTCATAAGAAATAATAAAAATATATATTGGACCTAATATTTCTATAGTCCCCCATCTTGGAAAAAATAATATGTTAAATAAACCTAAAAAAATGATATTCCCCATATAGGTCCACTATATCTGGTCTTCACACAAAACCATTACTAATTACCTCTAGAAGGTCATCCTCAATGAAAAAATAATTAAGAATTTTAAATAAACCTTGATAATCCTAATATATATCAATGAGGGACATTCAAGTATTTATCCAACTTTTTCGATTAAAAAATCATCATAACATATAATATTAACATAGTCATGTCTTCCTTATCTATAAACACATACTCTGTAAATAGATAAGACTAGTGAACCAACCTAGGATTGAATGGTTGTTCAATCCTCGAGAACCATTTGATCCATATTTGGTCCTCAATCACTTCTAGTACAAGTAAATTACTTGAGAATAACCATTAATCTTTTATTTCATCTTCAACTATGATAACACATGATGCATGATTCAAATGTTGTCGCTCTATTGGATGATTATATTCTCCTATTGATTTCTATGAAGGTCATAGCTTAGTAGGTGAAATAGTAGGACATTTTACATTCTCTATTTTTATAAATATTTGAGGGATGAAGTCTAAACACATTTAAGGTTGATAGAGAAAGGGAGAATGTTATAGGTTTTAAGAGAGGCACGTGTGATAAGGATATTCTCATATTAATATTTATATAAATCTATCATTTATGTATTTCAAAAATTGAAAAAAGATTTTAAATAAATACAAAAAATTCAATAAAAATAATAATTTTAATTCAAAGATAGTAATATTAGGGAAAAGGAATGGTAACACATGGGATGTTAGGTCCCATTAGTAGAACTCACAGTATCATGTAATGGTTGATACCAATGGTCACATGTCAATGGTATCATTCTTATAGTATCATACCTAAAATATAACACAATTGTCACACACCAATGGTGGCATACAAGAGTCACGGACCAACATTAGATACTTACAGAAGAGAGAGACATTGTATCATAGCTAATGGTACACAACTAACAGTAGCATAGATAACAGTTTCATGTGATGGTACCATATCATAGTTAGAATAACCATGGTAGTATGTATATGGTAGCACATAGTGGTTAATCAAATGACTATTGATTGAAATGGTAGATCAACCATGTTAGTACTAGTCTAGGTAATTTTCTATCAGAAGTATAATAACTTTAATAAAAAATACTAATAAAATCTTATAAATATATGTTTATATCTAACATAGATCACTATCTCAATTTACAAAGTATTTTTGAATATGTTATCAAGTTAATTCTCAGTGATTATGAATTCTTGTTTTATGTAACACTCTGACCCCAGTCACCCAGAGTTGGTGCATTATTACATAAAATTGGCATGATCACAAAAGATCAAGTCTTGAAATACCGATTAGTTTAGTATCCATGGAATCACTAGATACATTAATAATGTTTACATTACATCATAAAGTGAAAACTACAACAAAATCTTGTCTACAAACTCATATCCCTTTATAATATCCCTGTAGGTAATTCATAAAATACTTCTTCACATCCTGGGAAAAATAAAACATAGAAAGGGGTTAGCTTGAATGCCCAGTAAGGATAACAATATATCAGAAATTTTCACAAATAAGCATAAACATTTAAGGAAATGTATAACTAAAACAAAAGCCTTTTAAACATGAACTTCAGCATAATATTTCAAAGATAAAATGAAATAATTCCATTTACACATTCACATGGATATTCTACTAGTCGAATAATCACATGCAATATCAATAACCACTTTCATAATGATGGAATGCATAATTCTAGACTATCATAACCACTTAGTCAAGGCCTTGTTCCAAGACTAAAAATAAGATTTTTTCAAGGCCTTGTTCCAAGAAACTTGTTTGTCTCATGAGACCTACCGATGCATCGAGGAGCTATAGCGGGCTCCACCCATCACTTACTAAGTCCAATTCATTCCTCATATGAAAAGTTGAAACATAACATAAACATTCTTATTAAAACTAGCATACCAAATGCCAATACTTTACCCACAAACCATGAATGTTATTAAAATAGCACATCCACAGTCAAACATAACTCATTAAATACAATATGAAAGATTGTATTGTAATATATTAACCTCAAATGAGAATAGTGAAGGATATTGACATAGATGAAAGTAATCATCAAAACTATTTGAGAGATATATCACCCTTTTCTTGAAAACATTTAAAAGTCTCACTATTTATCAAGAATCCATTTAATATAGATTTTTGAATCAAAGTTTCCCACACCACTTTGAGACATTGAAAATGATTTTTAATTTTAAAACATTAATTTCCATATAAATAAATCATTAAAACCATTTTTAAAACATGGACATTAATGAGAAAGATTTAGAATAATAAATCTTTAAAACATTTAAAAATGATATTTAGTTAGAGTTCCTAATC
Source organism: Viscum album (assembly GCA_963277665.1). Lineage (NCBI taxonomy): Eukaryota > Viridiplantae > Streptophyta > Magnoliopsida > Santalales > Viscaceae > Viscum > Viscum album. The sequence continues at coordinate 1,786,019,831 of OY728157.1, forward strand.
AAAAGAGAGACACTTTAATACAAATAATTCAGGTAATCAAAACTTTAAAATATCATGAGAATAAAGGGATTCATGATATACTATGTCAAAGTACATTATATGCACCATATAAAAGTGATTTGGTGTATAACAACAAAGAAGTCTCAATGGAATTTAAATTGAATATAAAGACCATATCTGTTGGTTAAGGATAAACCAATGACATAATTATGTGTGAAAAATATAAATACACTCAATATGATTGGATATTCAGTGTAAAAAAATCGGATGACATTCACACATATTCTTGTAAAAACAACACCAATGAATTGGATGTTTAACTCAATAAATTGAGATTGAGTTAAAATTAATCTTATCAAGTTCATATCGATGACTTGAGAATTTATCAATGGAGTGATTATGTGTATCAAAAGTATATCCACAGAAAGGGGAGTGAAATTATGACATAAGAAAATGAATAGTGATTCCACACATAATCTTGGAGTAAAATAATCAATGAAGTGTGCGTTAAGCCGAATGAGTGGAAATTGAAATTTCAAATTCCCTTATCGATTTGGTGACTTACGAAACATACACCCATGAAAAAAAGGAACAAATAATGATAATTTAAATAACCATAAATTATAGTATATTACACAATTAATACAATCATGGGTAGTACACACACCACATGCAATAAATAAGTGGTGAACAATGGAAATCTCACGGAATTAAAAGTGAGATAAGAAACCCCTTTGTACTTTTTCTTTGGTCGAGGGTAGGTTATCCTCCTTTATAATGGTGAAATAATTTTTATTTAATTATACAAGATTCATATACATTAATATGATATGATATATGATCTTTTAACATTTCTTTGTTAATAATATCTTAGTATTATCGTCCTTTTGGGTGTTAACTTACTCGTTTTCTTTTGTATGTTTTATTACATGAGTCGTGTTTATTATGGATAGGTTGTATCGTATTCATATACAGAATGATATAAAGTCCTTGAAAATAATTTTTAATCATAAAATGAGAATTAGACTTTAATGGATACGATGGGGAATGAATCTCATCGCGTTCTTGGTGACGGTAGTCCGTACGTACGAACGAGCGATAATATCATTCTTTTCATATTAAAATCATATATAATTGGATGGTATATCATATTTATAGAACCATTTTCAAGTTATACTTATTATTTACATGAATTATACATCATTATTATACCCATACAAACAATAATGTATTGAATAACAATTACACCACGACGTGGAGACGGTAGGCCGTACGTACGCACGTATGGTGACATATCATTCAAAGGATGGATAGAAAACTGAATTTGGTTTTACTATATTTATAATAACATCACAGTATATAAAAGATACTTGAGTTATTATTTTAGAATGGAAATAATAAATAAAGAATAAGTTTAAGAATAAAGGAAATTGAAAGAGGGTGGTGAAAACATTACCTTTTCTTCATGTTCTTCCTTTTGATTTGATCAAAAGGGCTCCTGAGATTGGATTTATGATCAAACTAAGGCCTCTAGGATTAATTTAGGGAAGTTTAGATAATATTTGGGCAGGGTTTGGCCGAGATAAAAGGCTTTGAAGTTGTCAATTAGAGAGAATGGGGAGTGCCCTTTTATAAGAGGGGTGAGGGGCACCTTTGGAAAAGCTAGAAATATTATTTTATAATAAATTAATATTTGGTTTCTAATTGATCAAAAGTGGATTATTTAAAGTCTCAGGTAGGCATGGGTCTAAATAGTTTCAAACAATATATTTTAGACAGGGTTTTTTCACTATATTAACCTTATCATTTATATTTAACTCTTAGTTAAATAGTTTGACATTTTCCATGTCTCTTTGTATTTTTATATTATATAGTCAATAAACATACTATATACCTCCAAGAGACCCCCAAGTGTTCAATTAATTATACAACTATCATTATATAAGTCCTTTGGCCGAATATTAGAGGTTTAGGAATAGAATATAAATTAATAATATAATATTTGTTTTAAAAACACTTTTATGTCAATTTTGACATTATTGGGTATTTTGTTTTTTATAATTTCATAACAGCATTATTACTTGGAAATAAATTTATATAATCAATAATAATATGTCATATTAACCTATAAAATTATTGTAATGCATAAAAAGTCTCAAATAACATTTATTTTGATATTTATAATATCATTTATTTTAATATTTAATTAATTGGGTAATTACTCCATCACCATTGTGTCATAAATAAATCAAACTATTTAATGTCTAAAAATTATATATAAAATATAATTATGTAGGAAATTGTTTTATATTTCTAATAAAAATTTATAATCTAATTTATCATATGTATAAACCTATATTAAAAATGTTTTAGTTATTAAACATTGATTTTATCTCTCTTAACTCTTCTTTGAATTATATAGTAATAAATGTCCTAATCTAATCCCAGTGGACCTAAATGATAATATTTTATTCATAAGGTTGTTTTTGGTGGAGATAAACATGTACAATAGAATTAGGACATGTTTTAGGGTAATATTAATATCATTTTTTCCCTTAATTTCCCAATTTACTTTTAACCGTGGTAAATAAAAGAAAAAAGATAATATTCATCAAAAATTATTTTCATCTCATTGAACCACATTTTACTCCTTGATATTAACCGTGTCTCTCGGATTTTTGAAATTCCACCCACAGTAGCGGAAAAATTAAGTTTTATGTGAATTTCCAAATTCTCCTAGGAGGTGGGTAAAAGACGGTGAAAAGTTCAATAAAATTTTTATATATATAAAATTATTCTAAACTAACTCCAATGAATTACATTGAACTTATATAGGTATTATGTATATATTTTGAACTTAATTAAATTTAAATAAAATAAATAATTATTTAAATAAAAATTCGGTTTTAAACTATAACTCAGTGTTTTTTCACTATTCATAAAAAATTGAGTGTTTTCAGAAAAATACCAAAAATTCACTCTAAGCTAATTTCGATATTCCAAATCTAAAAATGAAGTCCATTTTAAAAGATAAAATTTATAAAATTTCAAAAAGTGGGTGTTACTATTCATAATGGCTAGTTTGATTGGTTGTGGTTTGTGTTAGAACTCAAAGTTGCGTACAACACACGCTACTGTATTATTCAAAGAGAAGCGTACTGTGGAAGCTTGGGGTGTTATATTCTCCCCTACTTTAAATAATTTCATCCTAGAAATTGTTAAAATTGGTCTTGGGAATATAATGGAAAGTCCCACATCATAAAAAGAGTCAATAAAACTATCACCTTAAAAGAAAGAAAGAGAAGTACAAAGGTCACCCCAAGATAACTCATACTAGGATTCCATGTAGGAAAACATGGATATGGAAGATAAACTAAGTGTCATGTTCTGATGTAGAGGGATAGAAAACATGATCAGGAGAAAGTTAACAACAAGAAAGCCACAAACTTGTGATGGGACAAACAGTCATTAGTTTCCCAGTAGGAAATGTATACGGACAACATTTTGTTTAAGTTACATTACATAAAGATGAGGAATTAATTTATGATATTGACTAAGAAAATAAAGAGATATACTTACTTTTTAATTAGAGTTTCATTCTTTAATAAATTTCCACCACTAACTCATTTTTTTAAATGATGAATATTCAAGAATACTTGGTCACACTGGAAGAGATTGAATAAACTTCTATAGAATCACAAGATCCACGTAGGATAAACTATATATTTACATTGTCTTTAGAGAATAATAAAAACCAAAATAGTTAGTACAAGATCTAATAATCCCCCAAAAGAATATTCCTTTAGAGAAATAAACACTAATCTTAATTTCTAAAATTAAACCAACAATACCCCAAAGTTAAATAAATACCATTCAATAAAAAATTGTCCATAAAATCCTTCAATATAATCCAAACTGATATTGAAACCCAAAACTTAGAAGAATTTTGTTATATATTCTTTCACGTTAAATTGTATCTCTAAATGACATCATCTACTCTTAAAGTCACATACTTAAAAGTAATTAACCTAATCACATATTCTCTATTATAGGTTAATCATTTCCATAAATAACCCAAATCACTATAAATCCACCATAAAAACATAGATAAAAATCCACCGTTACTCCTCAAATGAAATCACGTAGTATTCTATTTTCCTTGGGCATATAGTGTTCCCAACAAATCGAACGTCTTCGAAAATAACATTTATCACTTAATCACTAAATCATTTTCCTATACTAAGGGTATTCATTTGATAAGACATAAGAACCCAAATAAACTTATTATTTATCAATAAAATCATTTAACTAAAAATAATTAGTCACACTAACCAGGGACTTCACGTAGTCCAGTGGTATGCAATAAATCCCAATCGCACTTTGGTTGTGAGTTCGATTCCCACAACTTTGTCCGATGCGATGGGTTGTCACACGGTTTGTGTGTTGTCATTTTTCAAAAACTATATCTTATAAAATTACCAAAATGAGATAAATTCAAAAAATTAACCATAACATAATTTTAACCAGAAATGTTATCTCATTCCTTTCATTTTCATCCAAAAATATAATAACTTGTAATTGCCTCAAACCCAACGATCATATAGAACCAAATTGTTATTTATAACTATATCCACAAGGGAAAAGACAATTCTTCCTCAAATATCATTCTCACATGGAAAACTGTGGGGTTATAAATACAAGAGAAAATTATTCCAAAGCAATCCCATTAACAAGGGGACTAATACTTTTAAACATTTATCCAACCATTTATCTCCACATAGCTTCTTATTTGACCAATAAAATATCCTATAGAATAGGGAATTCACTCGGGTAATGGCCAGGTCCCCTACATTTATGGAAAATGACTATAAATGGATTCTTGGGACCATTTTTATTTTATTACATAGTATTCATTTTTCCTCGACAATTCTTCACTTTTTGTCCTTCTTTCCCGAACGTAAAGCATTTATTTGATCCGTTGAGACACTTTCTTGGGTGTCTCCTTCCACATTTCCTGCATGATAGAAATTTAGGATTCTTTTCTCCATAGTCTCCACTATTAGAGCTCCTATCATTCATCACCTTTCTCTTATTTGTTGAGTTTGGGAGTTATTTAATATATATGTTATTGATTATATTTTTGGAAAACTGATTTGGCATGAACACGATATCTTTTACTCATATTAACATTCTAGTTTTTTCTGCATTTCCACCATCGTTCCCACCTTGTACATCATTCTGAAAGTTACTATGACTTCCTTGGACTCCAGCCATTGACTAAAACCAGAAAGAACTGTATGAGTAACAGTAGTCATAAAATCATTTAGAAAATATCATGAAACCATATTCTAAATTTGAAACAGCTTAGGATTAACCAAGGTCATTTATTTTCATCTTATATTAAAATACTTAAAATTGGTTTGTAAAAAAATTTAAATTATCATAAGCATATCCCCCGGGAGTGTTGTAACCAAGAGTGCAGCAAGGCCCGTTGTCATGCACCAGTTCCTGTTCGAGTCTAGCTCAAAGTGGTGTTTACAGGTTTTACCCAGAGGTACATCTGTTCCAGATCCACCTCTACCTACTCATATCTAGACAGAGATGTATTTCTTGGAAAACTTACAAAATCGATACAATACCAAAATTCTAAGAAATTATTCTATACTAATCCTGAAAGTCTATCTTAGGGCTATTTACTCTAATCAGAGTTTATCAAAATATAGATTCCAAGGTTTTTACTAAACTTCCTCTAATACCAACTGTAATGCCCTGACCCCAGTTAACAAGACTTGGTGCATTATTACATAACATTGGCAGGATCACAAAACATCATGTCTCGAAAGAACGATTAGTTTAGTATCCTTGGAATCACTAGATACATTCATAATGTTTACATTACATCATAAAGTGAAAACTACAACAACATCTTCTCTCCACACTCATATCCCATTATACTATCCTTGCAGGTCATTTATAAAATACTTCTTCACATCCTGGGAAAAATAAAACATAGAAAGGGGTGAGCTCGAATGCCCAGTAAGGATAACAATATAGGGGAAATTTTCACAAATAAGCTTAAAAATTGAAGGTAATGTATAACTAAAACAAAAGCCTTTTAAACTTGAACTTCATCATAATATGTCAAATATAAAATGAAATAATTCCATTTACATATTCACATGGATATTATACTAGTCGAATAATCACATGCAATATTAATAACCACTTTCATAATGAAAGAATGCATAATGTCATACTATCATAACTACTTAGTCAAGGGCTTATGCCAAGACTACAAATAAGATTTTGTCAAGGCCTTGTGCTAAGACACTAGTTTGTCTCATGAAACCTACCGATGCATCGAGGAGGTATAGCGGTCTCCACCCGTCACTTACTAAGTCCAATGCATTCCTCATATGAAAATTCAAAAAATAACATAAACATTCGTATTAAAACTAGCATACGAAATGTCAATACATTACCCACAAACCATGAATGGTATTAAAATATCACATCCATAGTCAAACATAACTCATTCAATACAATACAGAAGATTGTATTATAATAGATTAACTTCAATTGAGAATAATGAAGGATACTGACATAGATGAATGTAGTCATCAAAACTATTTGAGAGAAATATCACCCTTTTTCTTGACAACATTTAAAACTATCACTATTTATCAAGAAGCCATTTAAAGTTGATTTTTGAATAAAATTTTCCCTTACCACTTTGAAACTTTGAAAATGAATTATAATTTTAAAACATTAATTTACATATAAATAAATCATTAAAAAATTTAAAACATGGACATTAATGAGAAAGATTTATAATAATAAATCTTTAAAACATTTAGAAATGATATTTAGTTGGAGTTCCTAACCAAAAGAGAGAAACTTGAATGCAAATAATTTAGGTAATCAAAACTTTGTAATATAATGAGAATAAAGGGATTCATGATATACTATGTCAAAGTACATTATATATACCATATAAAAGTGATTTGGTGTATAACAACAAAGAAGTCTCAAAGGAATGTAAATTGAATATAAATACAGTATCCTTAGGTTAAAGATAAACCAATGACATAATTATGTGTGAAAAATATAAATTCACACAATATGATTGGATATTCAGTGTAAATCAATCAAAGGACATTCACACATATTCTTGTAAAAACAACACCAATGAATTTTATGTTTAACTCAATAAATGGAGATTGAGTTAAAATTAATCTTATCAAGTTCATATCGATGACTTGAGAATTTTTCAATGGAGTGATTATGTGTATAAAAAGTATATCCATAAAAAGGGGAGTGGAAATTATGACATAAGCAAAGGAATAGTGATTCCACACATAATCTTGGATTAAAATAATTAATGAAGTGTGCGTTAAGCCGAATGAGTGGAAATTGAAATTTCAAATTCCCTTATCGATTTGGTAACTTATGAAACATACACCCATGAAAAAAAGGATCATACAATGATGTTTTAAATAACCATAAATTAAATTATATTACAAAATTAATACAATCATGGTCAGTACACACACCACATGCAATAAATAAGTGGTGAACAATGGAAATCTCACGGAATTAAAAGTGAGATAAAAAACCCCTTACTCTGTACGTTTTCCTTGGTTGAGGGTAGTTTATCCTCATTTATAATGGTGAAATAATTGTTATTGAAATATACAAGAGTCATATACATTAATATGATATCATATATGATCTTTTAACATTGCACTGTTAATAATATCTTAGTATTATTGTCGTTTCGGGTGTTAACTTACTCATTTTCTTTTATATGTTTTGTTACATAAGTCATGTTTTTTATGGATAGGTTGTATATTATTCATATAAATAATGATATCAAGTCCATAAACATTATTTTTAAACATAAAATGAGAATTATAATTGTATGGATACGATGGGGAATGAATCTCATCGTGTTCGTGGAGACGGTAGTCCGTACGTACGTACGAGCGATAATATCATTCTTTTGATATTAAAATCATATGTAATTGGATGGTATATCATATATAAATAATCATTATCATGTTATAATTATTATTTACATTAATTATACAGCATTATTATTCCCATCCAAATAATAATGTATTGAATAACAATTACACCACGACGTGGAGACGGTAGGTCGTACGTACGCACGTATAGTGACATGTCATTCAAAGGATGGATAGAATACTGAATATGGTTTTACCATATTTATAATAATGTGACAGTATATAAAAGATATTGGAGTTATTGTTTTAGAATGGAAATAACAAAGAGAGAAGAAGTTGAAGAAGAAGGGAAATTGAAAGAGGGTGGTGAAAACATTATCTCTTCTTAAGGTTCTTACTTTTGATTTGATCAAAATGGATCCTTAGGTTGGCTTTCTAATCAAACTAAGGCATCTAGTTTTAAGTTAGGTAAGTTGAGAGAGTATTTGGGCAGGGGTTTCCCAAGACAAAATTTTTTTAAGATGTAAATTAGAGAGAATGGGGAGTTCCCTTTTATAAGATGGGTGAGGGGCACCATTGGAAAAGCTAAAAATATTATTTTATAATAAATTCATATTTGGTTTCTAATAAATAAAAAGTAAATTATTTAAATGTTAAGGTGGGGATGAGTCTAAATCCTTTCAACCAATATATTTTAGACAGTTTTGGGACACTATATTTACCTTATAATTTATATTTTACTCTTAGTTAATTGGTTTGACATTTACCATGTCTCTTGGTATTTCTATATTATATAGTCAATAAACATACAATATACCTCCAAGAGACCCCCCAAGTGGTCCATTAATGATACACCTATCATTATATAAGTTTTTTGGTATAACCTTATATTTTTAGGAATATAATACCAATTAATAATATAATATTTGTTTTAAAAACTCTTTTATGTCAATTTTGACACTATTGGGTATTTTGTTTTTGATAATTTTATAACAGCATTATTAATTATAAATAAATTTATATAACCAATCCTAATATGTCATGTTAACTTATAAAATTAGTGTAATGCATAAAAAGTCTCAAATTACATTTATTTTGATATTTATAATATCATTTATTTTAATATTTCATTAATTAGATAATTACAGCATCACCATTGTGTCATAAATAAATTAAATTATTTAATTTCTAAAAATTATATATAAAATACCATTATGTAGTAAATATTTTTATCTTTATAATAATTATTTATAATCGAATTTATCTTATATATAACCCTATATTTAAAATGTTTTAATATTAAACATTGATTTTATCTCTTTTAACTCTTCTTTGAATTATATAATAATAAATGTCCAAATCTAATCCAAGTGGACCTAAATGATAATATTTTTATTCCAAAGGTTGTTTTTGGTCAAGATACACTTGTCCAATAGAATTAGGACATGTCTTAGGATAATATTAATATCATTTTTTCCCTTAACTACCCTATTTACTTTTAACCGTGGTAAATAAAAGAAAAAAGTTACTATTCACCAAATATTATTTTCATCTCATTCAACCACATTTTACTCCTTGATATTAACCTTGTTTCTTCTATTTTCAGAATTTCACTCATAGAAGCGGTAAAATAATGTTTTATGTGAATTTCCAAATTCTCCTAGGAGGTGGGTAAAGGACGGTGAAAAGTTAAATAAAATTTTTATATATCTAAAATTATTCTAAACTAACTCCAATGAATTACATTGAACTTATATAGGTATTATGTATCTATTTTTACCTTAATTAAATTTAAATAAAATAAATAATTATTTAAATAAAAATTCAGTTTTAAACTATAACTCAATGTTTTTTCACTATTCATCAAAAAATGAATGTTTTCAAAAAAATACCAAAAATTCACCCTAAGCTAATTTAGATATTCTGAATCCAAAAATGAAGTCCATTTTGAATGACAAAATTTATAAAATTTCAAAAAGGTTATATTACTATTCATAACGGCTAGTTTGATTGGTTGTGGTGGGTGTTAGAACTCGAAGCTGCGTACAACACATGCTACTGTATTATTCAAATAGAAGCATACCGTGGATGCTTGGGTTGTTGCATTTTATATCACCTTTTTTAGATTTTATCACTCAAAAGGTGATGTATTGTATCAAAATGTTTGGTTCTTGAATGAGATGAAACATTCTTGTAAATGTTAACAGTACTTAATGTATCATATTTTTAGGGAAATATTGAAAGTTATATCCATAGTTTAGTAAACCTTGTTTCATCCATAGAATATATTCACAAATACTACTTATAATTATGTACTCAGATTTATTATTGGATAATTCCACAAAGTTCTATTTCTTACTATGCCATGAAACTATAGAATTTCCAAAAAAGTGACATGTTCCAGAGGATATTTTTCTATCTAACTTACAACCACCAAAATCAATATCAAAATAATTCACTAAATAAAATAATTATCCTATTTAATAAAATAGTCTTAAGTTATTTGTATTTTTGAGGTATTTAAAAATTATTTTAACAATATGTAAGAGTGAGTTTTTGGATTTTCTTGATAACTGGTACATATACACACACTAAACATTATATAATTAAAGCGATAAGTTATGTATAATAATAATCTAATGATACCTAGGTAAATGGTTTGAGCATCTAATTTCCTAGTTTCATCAAGATCAAACTTAGATCTAGTTCTCGTGGAAGTATCACTAGAATTAGTACTATCCATACCAAAATGTGTTAAAATATATTTAGTGTACTTATTTTTTTTAACAATTCCATCTTTATTATGAAAAATCTGAAAACCATGAAATGAATTAAGTCCATCCATTAAACTCAGCTAAAATTCACTTTGTACCATTTTTGAAAACTCAGTAGACAAATAATTTCTTGAAGATCCAAAAATAATATCAACAAAATAAATTTTTACTACTAAAAAATATTTTTAAATTATTTTTATAAATAAATTAGGGCCAACTATTCAATTTCAAAAACATTTTAAAATTATAAAATAGTTGAGCCTATCATACCATGCTTTATGTTCTTATTTTAAACTATATAAATATTTTTTTAATTAAAACACATTATTTGGAAAGTGAGAATTTTGAAATATAGTGGGGTTTTCTACAAAAAAACACAACAATATAACCATTTAAGAATAAACTCTTAGAATCTATTTGATATAGTTTGAAATTAAAATGTGATTCATGGGAAAGAAACATTCTAATGCATTCAATTCTAGAAAATGGTGGAAAGGTTTCCCCATAGTCAGTACCTTATTTTTTACTATATACTTATGCAACCAATCTAGATTTGTTTCTAACTATTGTGACTGACTCAAAAAACACCCAATTAGTGCCGATAGTTAGCTAGTCTTTGGGTCATTCAACTAGTTCCCAAACACTATTTCTGTCAAACTGATATAAATCTTCTTGTATTTCCATCACCCATAATTCATCATTTATTACATCATTTATGTTTTTATGTTTAATTTTTTATAATAAATATAAATGTTCTACATGATTTCTAAGAGAATCACTTTTCTATGTTCCTTTATCTAGGTCACATAAAACTTCATCTAACGGATGATACCTATGAGTTCTAATAACTTTAGGGAGATAAGTATTAGGTACTTCATTATCTTCTACATTTTTATGTTCAAATTATTCATCAGAAAAGGAATATGACTTTGTAGGTTTGATAATATGTTCACTAGGTTTGACATTTATATGTTTACTTGAAAGTTAAACCTCTAGGTTTTCTAAATATTTATTAAAATCATGTGGATCTATCTTATCAAACATTACATGTACAGATTCTTCCAAAATAATAGTTATTTTATTAAACACCATGTATGATTTACTAGTTGTAGAATATCCCTGAAAAATTACTTCATCACTTTTGGATTAAAATTTCCCTAAATTCTTTTTTACCTTGACTGTAAATACTTTAGAACCAAAAAATCTAAAGTAATTAGCCTTTAGTTTTATACCATTCCTTAATTCATAATGGGTGTTCCTTAAAATAGGTTTAATTAAAACTCTATTAATTATATAAACAATTTGTGTTCATAGATTTTTCCCAGAAATAAATTTTTAAATCATACGCATTAAGCATGGTCTGGGAACTTTATTGAAGGGTTTTGTTTCTTATCTCTACTACACCATTCTATTTTGGGGTCCTATGAGCATAAAATTATGATTATATCTATTTTTGAGAACAATGATTCAAAATATTTATTTTCAAACTCATGGTCTTGATCACTTCTTATGGTTTTAATTATAAGTTTAGTAATATTCTCTACAAATTTAGCATATTTGGATAAACATGAATGAGCTTCACTTTTAATAGCAAGGTAAATCACCCATGTATATCTAAATAATCATCCACTATAACATATATATAATTCTTTCCTACTAAACTAGAAACACTAGAGGGTCTAAAAAATCCCATGTGAACCAACTCTAAAGGAAAATAAGTTGATAATTATTTCTTTGATTCGAAAGGTATTTTATGATTCTTTACCTTTTGATAGGGATTACAAAATTTTTCTGTTGTGAATTATAATTTGGGTAGATACTTACCAAAAATTAAATAGTTAGAGTTCTAATTGAGTTAATATTTCAATGTACTAGTCTCATATGCCAAAACCAAGATATTTTTTGAAAGGCACTTGAATAAGAAAATTTCATAGAAAATGAATATTTTAAATCAATAGCATAAGCATTATCATTTCTCATAGAAGTAAAAAATAAATCATGTTTGGAATAAAAAAATTCAAGCATTATTTTCAAACTAAACATGAAAACCATCATGACACATATTTTAATGATAATAATATTATATTTTATCCCATATATAATAATACATTAGAAATTAAATTTGTATTAGAGTTACCCATTTGACCTTGACTAATTATCTTTCCTTTGAAATTGTAACCTAAGGTGACATATCTGCCATCCACATTAATTAAATTATTCAAGGTTGATTAGTCCACAATATTATGTCTATAATTTCAACATTCTAGATACTATATATTATTATGAGAACTTTTCAATAAATTTTACTCCAAAAATATTGAAAAAATAAATAAATTTGGTACCCATATTTTATTGGGTCCATAAATGTTAGTAATAAGTGATTTTGGAATCCATAATTGTTTAATGAGTTTCCTATAAGTAGTATTAAGAATTTAATAAATAAAAAACCTTATTAGGTCCTATTACATAATAAATACTAACCAAATTAGAGGAACTATAACTTTGGACAATTGTTTTTTAATTCTTCTCTATCTAGGTTGTTATCTAATTCTAGTTGTATACTAAGGGGATGTTTTTTTTCAATAATATAGGTTAAGTGAGAAAACATAGCATGATTATTCTTTAAATTTTTTTATTAGTCATTATATTAATTAAATATATCTTCTACCATGTCACAATATTCAAATAATTCATCACTTGACATATTTTCTTTACTATTTTCATTCTTATAAATGTTGGGAATATGAGCAGGAGATATAAGAAAAACATTGATACCTCAAATGTGTTTTTTATAAAACACATATTGGATCTATATGTTTTTTCTTCCATACATGAATTTTAATCAAATTTTCTATTCTATGAGGCCCCCCAGGTGTATATTATAGACTTTTTATATCTCTTGACTTTACATCATACCTTTTCTTATATTTTAACTTTGGGTAGTCTACTTTATTGTCTCCATTTCTTTTGCATTCATAGTAGATTACTTCATTGGATAGATCACCATTTCCCTAATATTTTCTATAATTACCTCTATTATCATATTTATGTTTATAATTTGGTTTCTTGAAAAAGTTATTCTTTTGGTATAACTTCTTGAAATGTCTGGCCAAGTGATTTATCTATTTATTACTTAGTGATGATGATTAATCATCATTAGAGCTTTCAATTGTGAAATTTTATTTTTTTATTTGAATTAGATTTCTTGAAGTCTAATTATATCTTCATTGGTTCATCGTCTTCTTCTTTATTCACTTTATATTCCTCCTCATACATCATGATCCTTTAAATTAGTTATTTCATTGTTAACTTACTTATTTCACATCATTCCCTTATATAAATTGAAGTTCCTCTCTATCTATCTAGTAAAAATATGAGAAGTCTCATCACATGATCTTTACTATCAATCATCCTTCTATGTGAATGAATTATGTTCATGATTTTGTTGAACCTAATATACATATCATCAATAATATCATCGGGTTTCATCTTATTTACATCATATTTAATAGTGTAAGTATTTAAGCACATTTTATTAACATTGGAAGTTCCTTCATGTGAAATATCCATTGTATCCAAAATTTAAAAATCAGTACTGCAATAAGATATTATATTGAATTATTCATCTCTTAAGGCATAATATATTGCATTAAAAACATTATAGTTAAAATCATAGGTAGTCTAAAAATATTCACTCTAATATCTTCTAAGATTTTTATGTAACCCATATTTATCCTTAATAAAAGTCCAAATATCAAACCCCATGCTCTTTATATAAATTTTCACATTAATATTACATTTAGAATAGTATGTTTTATTAAAATAAGGAGGTTGATTAGTATTGGTTCTATTTTTTCTATTGGTATCTATACAGAATTGAATTAATATTAACATAAATTTAAGATATTTAAAATATATATAATAGTAAAAAAAATTAAAATCCTCTAATACCAAATGTTGGGCAGAGTGGACAACTCAAGAGGGGGTGAATTGAGTTTCCAAATAATTTTAAAAAAACAATTTAAAAATTAAATTCCTCGATTTAATATAATCAACCAGTTAATAAAAATAATATAAATATATAATTTGATTTTTAAAACTGCTTCTCAAAAGTAAGATCAAGTATCAATTAAAATAACATTGAATGTAAATCAACTTTTGAAACTAATTTTTTAACCAAAAAATGTACATAAAATAAAAATTAATATTAACTCTCAAACTCTAGTTTTGTTTAACAGTTAATAAAGTCGAAACAGGTTTGAATCAAAATCATGAAAACAAAATAGATAAATAATAGTGATATTTAAAAATGGGTATGATCTCAATCCAATACAAAATCCCCTTTACTTTTAAATGACCTTCTACTAAGTTGTTTATTATAAAATAAATACATCCACAACCTAAATTGCATTTTATAAACAATTGCACACAAGAATATCTAGGTACAAAGTATCTCCCACACTTATATGTGGGATAAAACTAGTACATGTCACACACAACCTCATCCAAAAAAAATTGGGAATAAAAAATGAATAAAACTGAGATAGAGTGTCTTGAATTCTCTAGTTTAGAACATGAGACTTTGTTTTATGAATATATAGTGTAATTTTAACCATATCTCAAAAGTAAAACATGAGAAGAAAGAGAAAATTTTAGAGGTCAGAAAATGTGGATCCTTTTAATCTGAATGGGTTTGGATTCTCAAGAGTCTCTAAAAACCTTCATAAGAATATTTTATAAGTTTTTCATAGAAAGTTCATAAAAATATAGTATTATGAAAAAATTGGAAAATCCTTTGTACCATGTCAGTTCTTTTATCACATTATCTTTTTCACTTTTTCATGTATTCACCGTACACACCCATGTGTTCTCAATATCATACATGATGGGGCTCTTCTAAATATATAACATTCCTTGAGATCCAATTATTCATTAAAAAATAATAAAAAATATATTAATACTCATATTGAGAAGAAAATATGGAAATACTGAATTCATATTTAAGTATTCTTTGGAGTTTTTTTATGAATAATCATTCTTAAATCCACATTAATTTTTCCAATATTAAATGCATGTATTAGTTTTTGGAGAATTAATTTTTAAATTAATTCTAGACAGCTATGGTAGGTCCACTAGAAGTGGATGCCCTCATTTTAGCATCTTAAATGTATGGTAATAGCCTTTAATGGTAGATCACTTGTGGTATCATGATAAGTGTGTCATGTGCACTTATGGAAGAAACTTTGTGGCAGTAGTGGTAGCATGTCCTGATGGTAGCACCGTCTAGAACTAGGTCATCCAAATTTTAGGTCATCCAAAAGGTAGTGGTGTTCGACTATATTGATAGTGGTAGATTTTTCTTGATGGTAGCATCGCACGACAGTAATAGAAACTAATCATAGGATATTTTAATGGTAGTTCCTTCTGATGGTCATGGTAGAAAATGGGAATAAGTACCATGTGATGGTTTCAGTGCTCAGTGGTATCTTCATTATACAAACAGGAGAAACGAGTGGTGGTAGCATAGACTGTTGGTAGATATTTTCAATTAACTATAGTTCAATGCTTAGATAAATTTTCATAATATGTCTAGAATTTGATTTACTATCATAAGGTGTTAAAATTATTATAAACAAAAAAATAGGACTTTTTATCATTAAAATAAAGATGTTTTCAAAAAAATTATAAAATGTTATGTTTAGTATGAGAATGATTTTTTATTGAGATATATAATATTCTAATGAGACACCAAATGAGTTTTATGTGCTGAATAACCCGCTAAGTATACTACATGGAGTGAAATACACTATGTATTTAGTATGTTAGGGTGTATATTTCATATTTTAATCCTTATACATATGTTAAAACAAGATATTTCGCTTTAAAACATCATAATTTGTTATTTTTTTTATATCAACCTTGATATTGGGAGAATTAAGGGAGGTTGGGTATGTTTTTGAACATTTCATCAGTCGAGGTTTAATCAATATGGATTTTATCCTCTCTTATAAAGAGTAAAATATTTGGGCCCATGATTAATATAGACTAATAGAGTATATGGACCAATACATGATGTTGGAGGTTGATGGTATTGTGTTTGGGAGTGGAGGTTGTGGAGTGATCCTCGACGATGATTGGGTTCTTTATTATCATATTTATCGAGGGTTTTTTATAGTGTCTATAGTGGTCTTTTTTGTTGTTATTCACTCATGGAGGTGAGGTTTCATGTGGTTCTTATTCACTTGGTGGTGGTTCTGAAGGCATGGTTTGGTGTTCATGGAGGTGTTCATAGACTTTTGTTAAGTCCTTAGTCTTCTCCTTACTCCGCTCTTTCTCCATTATTCCATTACTATTCACCCATTTGGATTTATATAGTGATTTTGACGGTGTTTTCAGATGTGATGTTTGAGTGGTCAATGGAATTCCAGGATTTGTATATCATGGTGGATTTATCTATGCCTTTGGGTCCCCACTAGTCTTGATCTTCATACTATTTGTGAAGGTACACCTATGAGGATTCATTGTAAAGTTTTTTTGTTCTCTTTTCATCAATATTCCTATATGGATTAGGTTTTTGTTTTGGTGTTGAAACTTATTTTATTAATGGTATTAATGGATCTAAATTTTTATGGTGTTCTATTATGGTGTATTTACAGCAGTAATAATGGATTCTATGGGTGTTTCTCACTAGAGAACTAATGTAAATGATGGGAATGATTTTTTAAAGGTGTGTGATACAAGTTTGTATGTGGATTAATCCAATGATGAGGTATTTTTTTTGAATTTTGAAAAATTAATTTTGTATTTTTTGGGGTATGAAAGACTAAAAATGATGTCATAAATGTTTCAGTATGGTTCCCACTTAACCAGAAGTGTCTTTTCAAAAAAATAAAAAGAATGGATTAAATAGGAGGACGAATAGATTATATGGCCATACCTCTATAAGAGAATATTTTATGTTCTAATATATTAGGATTAAATTACTTTAATGTTCTCATCAATCAAGGTGAATGAAAGGTGATGTTTTCATCAATCTAGTTAGTTTATACATAGAGAATCGAAAACATATAAGTTTTAATATAAGATTAAAATACTTTGTGTGTCATGGTTAGTTGATTAATTATATAATTGGATTATATGATTATATATACTTATATATGATATATTTAGTTTACATATGTATAAAGATGCATGTGTTTGATGGAGACTATTTTAGATATCTTTGTATCTTTAGTTGTACTAATTATTCTCTAGAGGCCATTCATGATTACAATTACTGATTAATTAATTCATAATTATTATCAACATTAAAAATTCATATGGTTTTATAATTTTTGGTTGATTGAATAATGTTTATAGTTTATATAAATTAAAGCTATACTTTAAAAGTGTTTTATAAATTTTCAAAAAGGTATTTCAGATGTCTATTCATAAGGTTTTAGATATGATTTGATACATGATGAAACTAACAATAACATTCCTATAGTTTTATTGAAATATCATTAAGGAATTTTAGATATAGCTTCACAAGTTATTATATATGATATAATATAAGGTGAAATAGATGAAGGTCTATGTGTATTTATTTCATATGGGATATTGGGGGAGATATTCCCTAAAACATTTTATACACATGATTTTTATTGGATTGTATCATAGTGTATGTTATATGTATATCATATTATATGGAATACATGAAACAAAGTTAGCTCATGTTCCTTCATATGGAATATTATATGGTGGAGTATGCAGATATCACCCCACTACCTTTAGTAATATCATATTGTATGAAATAGATATTTCATAGTGTAATGACATATTTCAATCATTGATAATATCGAATTACAATTTTAAATATTAATGTTTAGATTTCTTACCCTCATAACTATCATTTATTATGTGAAATATATATATATGATCAAATGAATCATTTAAATGTTATATGTTATGGTTTATGGGTTGAAAATGGTTTGTAAGTGTGGTGATACTTAAAGATTTAAAAAAGATTAGTAGGTTCAAGTACGCTTGTGGAGAATCCTCAGGGATTATATAATGAAGTACAAGATCATTGTGAAGATTGGTTAACTCATCTTGGTGGCATTGATTCTCCCCATACCTATAGCCTCTTCTCTTTATTACTTTATGCCCAAGGTACTACAATATCATGAGTGAAAACAAAACCCTAACAAAACATTGGTCGATTCATCAATTCATAGATAGCATAGGAGGAATGAGTTCTTTTATTACTTCTATGTGATGTTCATCAAGAGTGTGATTTAATAAAAACATGATTTTTTATATTTTACGTATATTATATCGTTTATTTTTATTTATGAATGGTTTCAATTTCAAATCATGGATGATATTTAGTATGCTTTCTTATATCTTCCACTACTTGAATAATTCTTAATCAATCTGATGGAACCGGGCACCTCATTCTCCATTCATGGCCTTATTATGGTCATGTACGATGATGAATTAATTTGGTGAGGGTATCTTATTTGGAGGATTTGTATATGGAAAACATTATGTAATCATTTTCAAAAATGTTATGAAAATTTATTAAAAACCATAATAAGAATTTGTTTAATACAATTGTTTCCAAGCTTCATAATATGTTGAGAATAATTAAGAATGATATATGAGGTTTAATCTCTCATTCTAGGATCATGATATAAAAGTGTAATTGTATATCAATAATAAGTTAATAACTATTAAAGTATTAAATATTAAACTTAAGTCATTTAAATCTAAATGATGTGTTATAAAATGAAGAAAATGTATCTATTTTATAAACACTAAGGATTAGAGACATAATTTCATAGAATATCTAAAGTAATCTATAAAACATAATAGGAAGTCCACATCAATAATTTATCCTATAAAAATAAATTTCTCTATTTTAATGATATATGATACACAATTTACAATTTAAAATTGATGTGAATATATATAGTAATTCAAAATCAAGGATGAACTCATGATGGAAGCTATAAATTTTAATTCAAATATTGTTACAAGTTTTGTATTTATAGAAAAAATAATGAATCTTTTTAATATAAACTTTATGGATATGGTAATTATATATAATAAATTTATTTATCATCTCATTATTCTCTTATGTGATAAAAAATTATTATAAATAAGTTATTGTTTGGAATAAATTGAGATGTTGTTGTACACACATGTTTTGTATTTTAGTCTATTCGATAATTTGGATTAAAAATAAAGGATAAAAGGAGTCTTATCTTTGATAAAGGTGTTTTATTGATGTTGTTTATTAATATATGATACAAAATATTCCCACCTCCAATTCGTGGTATATTTTAATAAATAAATATTTTCAATTCTAAGATGTGTATCTAAAAACATAAAATTCTATATAATATATGGTAAATTTTTAAATATTCCCATCAAATTAATAAGTGTTTTTTTCTTTACACAAAATAGTATGTATCATAGAAATATATTTTGAGAAAATAAAAATTCAAAGAGGATGATGGGTGTATATTAGAACACAGATAAGTTAAAAACATAAAACATAATTTATGATGTAAGCTTATTGGAGATTGAGCATAGCTTTACATCGTAAAAGTGTTTATAATGTTTTCATGCAGAAATATCTTAATGTAATGAGTTATATTTACATACATTAATAAAAAAATAAAATATAAGTTTTATTATTATATAAAAGTATAAATATGATGAAATTTTTAAAAATATAGGTTCTTTTTGTATTTTAAAAACAAAAAAAATATCAACATCATACAATTAGATATTTTGATGAAAAAATGTCATCAATAAACTCTTGAATTGGTGAATGTAAGGATTATGAATCATTATTCTCACTATTATTTAACTAATTTTAATTTATAGATGTTATATTACTATAGGATTTTAGTATGAGGCTTTATTAGATGATCCTATGGAGTTATCAATAATATTACATAAAATGTATCATGTTTAAAAGGACCATAAAAATGAAATAAACATAAGGTATTTTAGGACTTTTTATATTGTATATGGTAAAGATTTATTCTTTTTTATGGTTTTGTTAGTATTCATAAAAAGTGTTTAAGAATTTATAAAATATTTCATGTTATAAATTACACATCTCAGTTTTATCATTTATTCATGAGCGCTATATATTTCATGGAAAGATATGATAATTAACATCTAAAGGTATGCCTTAATATTGTCCCTAATTTATTCAAATTGTAATGATTTATGGGTTGTTATAACATGTGATGATAAACATTAGTTAGGACACCTATAGAGATATAGAGTTTTACTCAATAGGCATAAAACCAGTTTTGTGTTCTAAATGACCTTCTTGAGTATACCAGATAATGTTTTTATATAGTTTCATTAGTATTACTATGGTGCATGTTACATAATTATCCACATTACACTATTATAATATGAAATATCTCATATGAACCATCATATTTTAATAATTAACCTATATTATTCTTGAGGTTAAGCTAATCAGGTAGTGGATGGGTATGTTATTGAAAATTTTATAAGTTTATATTAATAAATATAATATTTTATCATTTTTATAATAGAAATGATATATAGGACATCTACTGAAAATAAATGGGGAAGTTTATATAAATACATTGATAAGTGAGATATGATATACTTATCTATTTTGGTGAGTGATATGGGTTGTATTTATCTATATTGATAAATGAAATTAGATGTGTTTTTTAGTCTTTAGTTGGAAAAATGATAATTTATGGGTAAGACTATATTAATTTAACATGTTTTATGACTCATGGTCAGTCAATGTCAGAGATAAATGCATTGTATGATTGTTATTTATGAATGGGATAAATCTATTTAAGCAAGGTATATAGATATATGTGTTTATTAGAGGTAAGGTTATATCCCATTTTAACATGAGTAGCATTTATTCTTTTTGAAAGTTCACTTAATTATGTAATATGGAATTAAAAATTATTGTAAAAACTACAAAATATCATGGGGAACACATAGAGGTTATGTGAATTAGGATAAGTTTTTTTAAAATTATTTTTACAGCACACTGATAGTATAACAATAAGATTTCTAAAATTAATTATGAAAGATATTAAGGGGTTATAGATATGGTTTCCCAAGTTATTACATAAGATTTGAAATAAGGAAGTGCATGATGTCTATGATAAATTAGTGAAAATGTGATATCATAATAAATATTTCCTAAAGAAAAAATGATAGTGTGATGAATTTTTCTATGCCCTAGTTTACACTGAAGAACCCCATTTTTCATGATGGTCACTAAATTCTTATTATTTGTATAGTAGTGCCTAATTTATGATAAAATGAATGATTTAGTTTTTTCTTCTATTTAAATATATCATACATGGTATATAATATTTTGATAATCATATTAAGGATATTTTAATGTTTATATTAATTTTCTAAATGTTAAACAGTTATGTGATAGTTTGAATTAAACATTATAAAGGGATATAATTTGTTGCCAAAAGATTATGAAATTTATAGATTTGAAGGGTCATATATGGTGACCTATTTGTATATGAATCTATGATTATCATATATGAAAAAATTGTTTATTTAGTAACTTTTATATATCATGTCTCTCATTTTTATCCTCTATTTGACTGAATATTTTGAAATGGCCATGAGTGTGATATAAATTCAACCTATGGTGTTAGGTTATTAATATAATCTATCGATAACATAATAGGAAGAAGTATGTTGGCTACTTATAAGGAATATCATTCAAACATGTGATAATTCAAGTCTTAGTCTCTTTGCAAACATAAGATTATGAATTCTCTTCACTTTTTTATTCAATTAAAAACAATGGATAGATCATGTGCAATTTTTTTAGAGGTTATTTTTTTATTATAAACCGACTTGAGTAACCACTTATATAGGCATCTGATATAAACTTTGATAATTCATGAAGGTCTTCTTCATCCCTGTAAGCTGGAAACAAGTTCTTGGGAATAAAGGAATAATAATTGGAAATAGTTTCTCCAAAATAACATAGTAAAATATAGAGAAGAAACTTTCTAATAGTATTCTCTTAATCTTCTGCATGCCCAAAATCCATGAAAAACAAATATTTAATTTCAAAATAACAAAATAATCAAAAAATTTGTAGACATAATAAAAAAATAAACCACATACTATAACGTAAATGGGTAAAGGTTTCCAAAATGGCTAAAATGTATGTGGTATCAACACAAAAAAGGAATCATAAAATGCCAAACTAAAATTTTTTGTCTAACACAAGGTTACCATCCCACCTCATCATGAAAACCCACTCCATTAGTTGATAAAAACAGAATCCCATAATACTAAATACATAAATGAACTGAAAAAACCAAAAAAATGCATAGTAATGTGCCCAAATCCCATTTGGTATACTCTACATACCCCACACATACCCATTTATAGAAAATCACTATCATGAACATTTGAACATATGATTACAAAAGTAATATTTAAATTTTTATTTAAACAATTCACATTTAATCAAAATGTTAATTAATATTATTAAAAACCAAAAAATTTAGTTCATTTAGTGAAACCAATATTTGAAATGTTTTAAGAAGAAAAGAAATTGAAATTAAATGGGATAGTCCAAAATAGTGATTTAAAAAATTATTTTAAAAAAATAATGAATAAAAAAAAACTATTTAGATCGCCTTTTTAAATTCACTAATAAATTACGGATAATATAAATTATAATTTGATATATATTGAATTTAAAAGGAAACAATGAACATAAGTAACATCAAAACAATATCATTAAGTTAAATAAGGGGTGAAAACAATAGAATCCATCAATTGAATAAAGGGGATGATTAATAGTAAGCAGTAATAGAAATGTATAGATAAAAGGAATAATAAAATGAAAAACAATATAGGAGTGGACCTAGGGGACCTATGGTTCTAGAAATATAGTATATTTTAATATATTGGTGATTTAACAAATCTGTATCAAACTATTCACAATTTCTATACTGAGTAATCACAATGTTTAAGGAAGTAGACTTCCCTATAAAGACACTCTATATCCATATTTTAGAACATTTTAATTAATTTTTTAACATAATCCAAGTCTTGGAATGGTGCACCACACCCAGTACTACTTTTCCTAACAATCTATATTCAAGTTATTATTTTTTCATTATCAACATAAAGGTAAGTAAGTATGTAATTGATAGATTAATCACAAAAAAATTGACAACATTAAAACACCATTCACCTCCTCTCTAATACCACCTTAAGAAAAATAGACATATTTTTGAAAAACAGACAATTCTCGATATTACCATCAAGTTTAAAATAGTATAACCCAGTGAAAAAATTGAATCCCCTTACAGAAAGTGCTAATCAGGCCTTCATACCTCTTTGAGAACTCAAATCATAAATTTTTTTTTTCAAATCAGCCCTAAATATTTAAACTAAGGTTTAAACACATAAATCCATTTTTAAACCAATATATAGTTCAATACATAAATCCAACATTTCCAAAATATAATGAAAATAAATTCCATGATAAATATATTTGTTATACCCAATATAAAACTCAAATATCTTTTAAAATGTCACTACACAACCAAAAAATAGTCCAAATGTAAACAACATAAAACTATAACTGAGGAAGGCTAAACTTCAACAAAAAAAATACCATTAAAAGGATCCATTAAATTTGAAAACCAAGTATAATTATTAAGTCATTACATTTAAAACAACCTTTAATGGTTGTTATATATCTCAAAAACCATCTTTAAAATAAAAAATTTCATGAAGAAATGATTGATCCATTCTATAAAACACCTAGAGGGTCTTAAAATATGTTTTAATTATGAATGGCCTATATTCCATTGAATACTCTATTTTTTGGACATGAAAATCAACATGATAATAAAACACTATAACTTCATTTATAACCAACACATTTTCATAAATTTCAAATAAAATTGGATTTATAAAACTCAATCAATTCATGGAATTAAGTTCAAATATCTATGCATGGATAAATCTACCTCAAACCAATGAAAAAATATCACCTTTGAAAATAAACTACTATAATAGGCCTCAATATGATAATTAAAACCCCTATATACCTATAATTAAAAGACTAATAATGACCCATGACCTTGGTTTTGTCTAAAATGGAATCTAAGAAAGATAATATAGAAGAAATTTGAAGGGAATGAGAATGATAAATAAAACAAGACCTAACCTTGAGGAATCCACTTAGAATGGAAGAAGATGCTAAGAAATCTAAGTGGAGAAGGAGGAAGATATTCCTAGGTAACCTTTTATTTAGCCTCTCATTAAAGGGGAATAATGTGTCTTATGGGGTTTAAAATTAGAGGAGTGTAGCCTTGGAATTTTAATATTTTTAAAACATAAGATGGTTATATGATTTAGCCTCATGGTTAATGAAAACATCATCTAACCATGTTCCCCTAAATGAACACACATAGGTAAGGTTTCATTTTGGATACATGGTTATGAAAAATATGATCCAACCATGAAAATCCACACATACAATGAACTATTGGTTTTTAAATCTTGGCACACTCTTAGATCAAATCATGTGCCAATTGTTCACAAGGAAATAAAAACTAAAAATTAATAAAATTCAAGGAAATTAGAACTAAAAATCAAGGTCAATACTAATAATAAATATAATAAAATAAAAAAATAATGAAATAGAAGGTTAGGTTGTGATAATTATCAACACCATACCACTTTCTACATCTTTAAATTCATCGATGATTTAAGGGTAGGAAACTCAAAAGGAATTAACAGAGGAGGAGTAACTTTGGAATCCGTCATCCCTAACCCATCGAGGTATGAAAAAAATAATCAAAATACCCCTCGGAATCCTTAAATTAAATCCAAAACTTCCAATCCAGAAGAATCATTTTAAATTACTTCCAAAATCCAAAATAGATTTAATCAAAAAAAATTGAACTATGATAGATCTCCCCATCATTTAAGGATTTTTCTAAAATGGTTGGATCTAAGTAAATATCAGTGGACACAAAGTTAACTTTTCCAAGGTTCCCTGGATAAAAAAAATAAAATGGTGCATCCATAGTAACGTTTAAAAAATAATTACATACTATAAAAATAGACATAAATATTGAACATTATAAATATGATATCATATGCTAGAAACAATGAAGTAATAAAGTGATAAGAAGAAAATAAAAGAAAAATAATAGGACCATCCAAATAGGCTCCTCCACCCCAACCATCTAGACCCCACACATGATAATGTATCCCATGAAATTATCATTGTAAAATAAACAAAACCATATGTATGATATCCTAACTAATTTTTAGACCATAAGAGACAACCATGCATCTATATTTCATCTCCCATTTTCATCCCAAAACATGAAACACCTCAAAAAATTCAAATTACCCCAATATAATTCAAAAAACCTTCAATTAAAGTAAATAAATATATATAATAATTAAAATATAATTCCCAAATTCACAATTAATCACCTAACCACCCATGGAAACTTGAGGCTTAGAATGATGAAGAGTTTGATAGACTCTCCCAACACCTACCACTTTAGTTCTTACATTACTATTTACGAACACCTATTAATTACCAAATATCAATGTCACTATGATACCATTTTTCATGAACCAAACTAAGTTACAACTCATCTAGGAACCCTATCCATCCTGAGGCATGTCTTTAATGGAATTCATGATCACCATGGAATAGAAACTAGTACCTGTTCACCAAGGAATCACACCTTAGAATTGTTACACCCAAATAACATAATAAAATATGGATTAGAAACTTTCCTAGAATATGGAATGACTCATTCCTAAGTCAAATTCCCATAAAAAAATAAATAGGTTCAAAATAATAAACTATCCAAAAATGTCATAGACAAAATAAACATAAAAAACGCATCCATTTAACATAAATGTTGAAAGGAAAGTAAAATGGATATTCCACATGTGGTACGAACACACAAAAGGAAACCTAGAATGCTAAACTGAAAATATATGAATGACCCAAGATCACTATCAAAACTCATCACAAAAACTCGATCCATAAGTATTCAAAAGAATGATTCCCATTATCCTAAAATCTTCATTAACCCCAATATAACAAAAAATGTATAAAATTGTGATCACAAATCACAATAGGTAACCTATCCACACCCCATGAATAACTGTTGAAAGTAAATAACTACAAAGATATTTTTTATATATAATTACAAAAGTATTATTTAATTTTAATTTAAACAAGTCACACGGTATCATCACTTTAATTAATCTTATTAAAAACCATAAAATTATTTACCTTATTCATAAAAATATATTAAAAGTTTTTAAGAAGAGAATACATATTAATTAAATGGGATAGTTCAAAAAAATCTTTATAAAACTCTTTATTTGAAAAATAATGGAAAATTACATAATTTTTAAATCCCTTTTTTAGACTGACCAAGAATGAACTATGGAGATAAAACTATACTTTGAAGTATATTGACTTTAAAAATAATGTAGACACTAAGAAAACTATAAATCATCATGAAATTAAAGTAGGAGTAAGAGGAAATAACATTAATCAATTAAATAAAGTTAAATGATTGATAGTAAGTGGGATTATTAATGCATAGATAAAAGGAATAATAAAATGAACAGCATCATGGGAGTTAACTAATGGAAAATGATGTTAGAGAAACCTTATACTCTGTACTATCTAAATTATTTGACTGATCTATATCTAACTATAAAAAACTTCTAGGGATAGTGATATCAATACCTAGAGAAAGAGGCAACCTCAGAAAGTGACTCCCTATCATTATCATAGAAATGTTTAATTAGTGATTTAATATAGTTCAAGGATAGGCACAACACACCACACATTGAAATAAATTTCTTAACATTCCCTATCTATGTTCCTAGAATCCTATGATCACAAAAAATAATGTCAGTACATAAGTCCAAAATCAATAACATAACACATCAACCACATATAAAGCACCACTCACCTACTCTCTAAGCCCACTTTAACCAATATAGTCCCATGTTTTAAAAACAAAACATGCATGATATAATCATCAAGATCAAAACATTGTAACCACATGATAAACTAAAACCCATTTCCATAAATTGAAAATCATGCATTGATATCTATTTTAAAAATCAAATCAAAAAACATTTTTCTAGATGGGATTTTAATCTTTCAACCAAGGTTAAAACATTTATTTCCCTTTTTAAAACCAAGTATGATCCAATTGATGAACCAAAAAAATATACATTAGAATGAAACTATATTCCATGATAATTATATTTAACAAAATCAATATGAAATTCAAACATCATTTTACATATCACTACACATTATAATAATTCAACTAAATATAGAAATTAAAAATTTATAACTGGAGAATACTAAAGTTAAACAATAAAACAAAGCACACCAAATGGCTCCATTTTATTTTAAATTTGAGTATAATTATTAATTTATTACTTTTAGATAACATTTTAATGTCACTAGATATCTCAATCACGCTTTTTAAAATTAACACTTTTTTAGGAAATGATTGAGGCATTCTACCAAACACCTAGAGTGTCTTAAAATTAGTTTTAACTCTGAATGGAATATGTTCTATTGAAAACCCAATTTTATGGAATTTAAAATCACCAAGAAAAGGAAACTCTATAACTCTATTTATAATCAACACCATTTAATAAATTTATAATAAAAGGGGGTTTAGAAGGCTTAAGAAACTAAAGGATTTATTTTTAAATAGTTATTAATGGAGAAGACTACCACAAACCAAAGTAAATATATGACATTCGATGAACATCACTATAATAGGGATGAAGATGAGTTTTACAATCCCAAAACACCAAAAATAAAAAAGATAAAACAAGCCCCATGATGGAGATTTCAATCAACATGGACTTTATATTGGAGAAAGAAGAGTAACTTAAAATAGAAGGAGTGGAGGAAAGAAAACCATCCCTAACCTTAAGTGATACACATATAATTAAATAATGGACAAATAAGTATATGGGGGGAATGTGGAATCCATTCCCAAGATTCCACTTGGATGGACTCAATTGAAAGTGTTGGAAGAGTCTCAAAGACATTAAAATAGGATGAGTGTAGTTTGTGAATTTCAAGATTTTTAAAACATAGGCAGATCATATGGTTTGGTTGTAAGGTTTATCAAATCGTGTGCCAACCGTGCACCTTTAAATAAATACACCTAGTAAAGGTACGTGGTTTGGACACATGGTTATGTAAAACATGAAAAACCCCTAAAAATCTCCATTAATGAGGGAATATAAGTTTTTCATGGTTTTCATATGGTTATATCTAACTATGATCCAACCATGCACTTAACACTATAACTTCGACATTTTTAAAATTCAAGTAAATTCAACTTGAAACTCAAAAAAAGAGTATAAATTAATTAATTAATTAAATAATAACAAAATAGAATTTTAAGTTGTGATATTTTATGATAAAAACACCTAAAAGTGAGACATAAAATACTAAATAGTACCACCCATGTTAACACGGTACACATTTCCTTTTGAGAGACTCCATTACTATAACTTCTTAGTAAATAATTCTTACCTAGTAGTAGTTTAAGGATGGATAGCCTCCTGGGAAATATCACTGGGTGTGTGTGAGTGTAGAAAAAACACACTAAAATAACATTTTAGGACTATGGGAATAATTATAATCCTGATAAGTGACCCAGGTGGGTAATAATTAGAGGGGTTCTTGGAAGGAAACCAATGTATTATAGGAGACCCATGTGTTCAGATGATAAAGTTCATGGATTTTTGAGGTCAGGTCATAAAAAAATTCATCAGGTTCAATGTCCAAATAGATGTATAGAGACACTACTGGGGTTTGAGGTGTGGGATACAAAATGAGTAATTTATTCTTTAAAGGGGTGGATAGTGTAACACCCCTGGAAAAGTGAGAAATAAAATTATAAATGGTACTTCCCATGATAAAAAGGAGAACCTTTCTTTTTAAGATCCTACCCAATTAGAACTCTAGAGTTAAGTGTTCTTCTCCTATAATATTTTTGGGATGGTTGATCACCTAGGACGTTTCCCAATGTGTGTGTGTGAGAGGAAAACACACACTAAAATAACATATGCCGGCCTATGTAAAAATACATTACTCTAATAAGTAACCATAGTGGGTAATAGCCTATAATTTTTTGGGAAAGAAATGAATGTTTATAGAAGACCCATGGGGTCTGATGACCAGATTAATGGATCGAGGAGGATGATTTATGATAGTTATTGTATTAAGATAGGTGTTTCCCTCACTAAATCCAAATATATGGTGAAAAACTTACAAATAAAATTATTTCTAGTGTTTTAACAAAAAAATATTTCTTTTACTAAAAAAATCATCTTGATCATCTTCAATTATCTTTAATATGAAGGAATTATTTATATTTTAATATATAAAAAATTATTTCCTTGATGCCATGTGAAATTTAAATGGACCATCAAAAACCCAACAAGAATCACCAAAAGAAAAAAAATGAATTATCATCAAAACAATAACTATATATCTTCTTGTTGTATTAGAAATATGTTTATTAACATCACTATTTTTATTCCTCTAATTTTATTTCATTATATATTGTCATTTAAAAATATTAAATTTTAATTCTCCATTTCATATATCAATCATGAGACTCAAAATCTTTCTATTCCACCCTTAATTATATTATATTGATTTTTTGTTTGAATATTTTATCTTTGATTAATCTCTAAATTTATTCCCATTCTATTAGGGACTAAAAATTCTAAGATATATTTTTATTAAGGAAACAAAATTTCTTCATCATTCAATAATATTGAAATGAATTAATTTATAATCTAAAAATTTTAAGGAAAATTACTAGATAAAGTAATAAGTAAATTTTTGAATGAATCTTATAAGGCAATAAGAAACCAAATTTCCAAAATATATTCCTTAATATTAGTACTCATGTAAGACAAAAAAATAATCCTTGAAACTCACTCAAAAAATTTGTAATGGAAGTAATATTTTTGTAACTCAAATTCAAATATTTTTTTGTAAAGTAATAAATTAGTATTTTATATTTTGGATACATAGGTAATTTCAAGATTCTCCAAAAAAAGGTGTAAGGTGTTAATATTATAATTGATAACATTATGTTTATCCCATTAGCAAATAAATTCACATAATTTTTTTTAAACTCTCAATATCCATTAATTTTTAAAATCATCTTTTGATTTTTGGGGCTATGAAGACTTATTCAAGTTTATTGATTAATGTTATTATTAGGAGAAACTCTCATAGACTCATTAGTCTTGTAAAGTTTGTGATAATATTCAACATTAGCATATGTATAATTTTTTTCAAATATAGTGATCTTTCGAAGGGTAATACAAGATTTTCGTGGTTCACTAGTAGATGTGATACACCGGGATCAGTTAATTGGTTGAGGATTTTTATATTGTCTATTAGTTACAATGGTTGTGGTGATTATGGCTACAAGATATCAGAGAATTTTCCATATTATAATGTAGGGTTGACCGTAAATCTAGAATGGTGGCCCAACATGCTCAATTGAATGAGGACCTTTATAAAATAGAGGTTAAACCAATTATTAATTTTTGAACTCAATAGTAGTTTGAAGGATCTCTAATTGAGACAAAGAGTACTTAGTATCTATTTTTATATAATGATTTAAATATTAGTATTTATAGTGAAATAATGTTTCTATAGTGTTCTCCCACAAATTTATGTTGAAAATATGAACCAAGTAATCTTTATGAGACCTCTATATTTTTTCCAATTTTTTTATTTAAAAAGTGTGAGAGTTATTCAATAGAGTTTTGGTATTTGTGACTTAGTGGGGGTGATTAGGGTAAAAACTACATCTTAGTTCTAGTATTATAAATTCGGATAAATTCTGGTGGTTTGAATTTTTTATTGTAAGACCATCGTTTTGTGTGATCTTTCGGTGAACTCAAGGTCTATTATTCGTTGATTGCATGGGAAATGTCATTTTAAATAGTGGTATAAAATCTTTTTTTAGAGATAGTTTTTCATTGGTCAAAAAACATTGGTAACATTCACACTCATCTTGACGTTATATTAATTATAGTTAGAATTACGACCACCAAAAGACATCAAATTAGAATAAGGAAATGTTTGAATTGTAAAGCTTAATGAAAGTGAAGTCAGTTTTTGCTCTATTAAAATAGAAGATAATCTCATTAAAAAATTTTTGTAAATTCTTTTAGGTGAAGTAAATAATGAAAATATAGATAAGATTAGTTGAGAAAAAATTATATATAAAATCACTCATATTGGTGAGGATGACATTTTTATGAAATATGACCTTCAATATCCATGAGAAGAACACTATATCGGAGATGATACCATCCTTGGTGGATATATACTATAAACCAAAAATATTTAACAATTTGTTTTGGGATGAAATGAGTATTTGTATTGGTTTATTAGAAGTGGATGTGGTGAAATATTATGTGATTTTTTCTCCATGATCAATAACCTTCTAGAATTAAGTAATGTTACCTTTCTAAGTGATGTTAGTTAAATACATAAACTTTCATATTTACCAAAATCATTGGATGGAATAGTCATGGTGGTCAGTAATTACTATGAAAAGATTGATCTAGAGTTTGTTGGTGTCTAAAATTTGATCCTCAATGATGAACTCAATATAAGGTTGGTCCATTTACCTTCAATAAAGGCACTGAATGGTGAAGGAATTGTAAGATCATCTTTGAGGATAATTCATCAGTGGCCGAAAGATATTTTAAGGGAGAGTAGTTAATCATGGTCAACTAGTGGATGATAAATCCTTTGAAATCATTAGAAAGGGGTATTTTAATATTAGGATGTGGAATACCTATTTATTATATTTAAACGAAGTGAGATACATTCTAAACCCTTAGAATAATATTATTTATTTGGTATAGTTGGATGATGATGGGTATGGATGTAATTATATTAATGGATTGTAGAAAATGTTCTAAGGATTTATTTTACTATCATGAGTAATTGAGGATGTAATTATTTACCTAATTGGAAATTTTGAGGAAACTAAATTAGTAGATTCTAATACCTAATAATATCTATAGGTTTGGAATTAGAGACTTGGTCACCTAGGGGAGAAGAGTATGAACATTATGGGATGTAAAGGAATATTAAAGCTCAATCACACAATAATTGGAAGTTGTGAGGGTTTTTTTGGGGTAAACAATAATAGGTTTAATTCAATTTGAATTTTCTAAATCATAGAGTCTGAAAGATGGAATTAGTTCACTCAAGCGTATTGGGGGTCACTCTAGTCAAAAATTAGATAGCATACCTCTACATTATCGCATTCAATAGTGATTCAACAAGCAAGTTTTGGTTTTATTTTCTTAAAAATAAATATAATCTATTTAGAGCCTTTGGGTTTTGGAAATACATAGTGGAAAGGGAATGTGTTTTGAAGTTGAAGTACCCTAGATCAAATAATGATAACATGTATTGTTGCATAAGCTTCTGTAACATTGGTCCAGAGAAAGATATCAGTCTTGAAATAGAATTACTAGGAACACCTCGAAATGGTGTGTTACAGAGAATGTCATGCCCCTTGATTGATGAGTCAAGATACATGAATGTGTGCTCTAGAATTACCAAGGCTATTTTGGTGGAAGTAATCAACACGGTTGTATACATTGCCAACAGAACTCCATCATCTTCTATTAGAAAGTGTCTAAAAAATATATGGTTAAGTAAGATACTAAAAGTTGGGAACTATAAAGTCTTTATAATTTTTCCATACATTCATTTAAATTCCATGGACAAATACAAACACAAATCTAAGACCAAGGTGTATTACTTTATTGAATATGGGAATAAAGACTTTAGTTTCAGACTGTGGGGTGATTACAAGTGCTAATTCATCAAAAGTTTAAATATTCTTTTCAACGGAAGGATCATTTATAAAGGATGAAATTTAGATAAATCAAAATATTAGTGAAAGTAGATAACAAAAAAAGTTTAAGATAATTCGGGTGGAAGCACTATCAGATTTCATGTTTTAGTGATGCCAAATTTCAGCATAGATTCACTGAAAGTATGACCAATGGTAGAAGTTTAATAATTATTATATTCCACTAAATCACAAGGAAATACTCATAAATAAAATAAATCAATAGTTAGTTCATAGAAAGTTAGGGCATTAGAAATTATAGCAATGATAATAGTTTAATGACAAGTTTTATTGAGTCAGGCGACCAGTCTATAGATATGAAGATAATTTGAATTTCATTATTCTAATGGATATTTGGGAACCCAAATTCTCAGAGGAATTGTTGATACTCAGTGACTAAATATAATGGGAGTTATCTATAAACGACGAAATAAATTCCATGATGTTTAGCAAAACATTGTAGCTAAATGAACTACCAAAGGGAAATTGAGAACTATATAAAAATGGGATTTCCTTGTAAAGGGAGAGGATTATGGAAGTTAAATAAATAAATTGTTGTTGGTTGTTAAAGGATTTTAATAAATAGATGGAATCGATTTCTCAGAAATGTTTTCACTAATATTTAAGTATACTACCATCTGGATTGTGCTTAGTTTAGTTGTTTCTGATGAACTACAAATGGAGTAAATTGATTCCATGTACACCTTTCTTAATGGTGTATTGGAGGAGGATATCAACATGAATTAGCCAAATATTTTTCAAGATAAACATAATGAGGTACTTCTTCATAAGTTTTATTTAAGCATCTACAACTTGAAACAGGCACCATGACCATGGAACCAAAATATTTAAACCTTCTTGTTTCAAGATGGTTTCACATGGTGTGACTCTAATAATTACTGTTATTTTAATTGTGGGATTATTTGAC
The DNA here is from genome assembly GCA_963277665.1 of Viscum album. Lineage (NCBI taxonomy): Eukaryota > Viridiplantae > Streptophyta > Magnoliopsida > Santalales > Viscaceae > Viscum > Viscum album. The sequence continues at coordinate 1,786,054,509 of OY728157.1, forward strand.
TTACATCACACTTTTTTATATTGATCACATGTTTTTAGAGGGTCTGTAGGTTTCAAAAAATTTGAATCTGAAGAATATGTATTTTAGTAGAATCAAATTAAAGGATATTGTATGAGCTAAGAAAATATTAGAGATGAGTATGGTGAGGGATAGACAATTTGGTACCTCGGTGTTATCCTACTGAGACTACATCTAGAAGATCATTCGAAATTTTGGAATGGTTAGATATAAGTTTTCATCAAACCTTCTTATCAGATGCTTCAAATTATCTTGGGAATATGCACTAGAAATGGATGAAGATGGTAAATATATGGATAATGTGCTATTTTTATTAACTATCAAAAAAATTATATACATGATGTAGAGACACAAAACCCAAACATTCAAATTCAATTCTAAAAATACAGAGTAAATGTTTTTATATAAAAGATAACTAAAAATGTAGAATAATTTATTAATTCTAGGAACTTTTCTTGTATAAGGTCTGGAGATTTAGAAAAAAAACTACACAATTTATTATAGTTATACAAAAATAAAATAAAATAAAATATTTCACTTCATGTGAGATAACTCTAAAATGGAATTTTACCATCTTATAATTTCTAAAATCCCTAGGAAAAACATTTTAAAACTTGGGATGAGCATAAAATTGACATGTAAGGGACTTTAAAACAAGTGAAAACACTTTAATAAATATTTATTTAAAGAAATATATTAAAATAATTTATATAAAATATAAAAATTTAATTTGTATAGAAATTTTCATTAACTTTTATAAAAATACTTATTGTTTTTAAAATTATTTTCAAAAATACTTCTTTAAAAAAACATTTGTATTTCCCCTCATTTGAAAACAATAACATTTTTATGGATTAAAATAATACTCAAGGATATTATAAAACCCTTGTGCCCACTTAGTAGTATCACTGGTAGGAACAATTTCTTGTTCAGGTTGTGGGTTCACTCCCCATTCTTTATCATCCAATTTTATATGCAAGCACCAATTTCATTTTCAGAAAAACATTTTTACTGAAGATCCATTTGTCATAAATAAACCATTAAAAAACTTTCCAAAATATAATTGAATTAATATAATAATAGAATATAATTGTACATAATCCATAATTTTTTAAAGAATATATTTTATAAAACCCTTTTATATTTTGTAGAAATCCATGAATTTAATAAATTAAAATACTAAATTGAACCATATGTTATAACTAAATTAAAAAAAAAGTTTTTTTTGAATACATGGGATGTTAACGATGTTCATAATGAATGGAGATTATTTATTCATATAAAATATATACAATTTCAAATCACATGAAATAAAAATTTATAAAATAATCATTAATAGACCTTATTAACATGAAATATACAAATTTCAATTGAAAATAATACTTTCACATAAAATATGGTGTCACTCATTAGATGAAAATATTAGAATTTGAATAATTTGAACTATTAAATGGCTTAATTGAAAAATATAATTTTGATATGATCATGTTTTTTAAATAAAAATATTTCATTCACTAATATAATTTTTGAAAACATAAATATTTGAAAAAAAATTCTTCCTTACATATAAATTTGAGTCCTAAAAATATACATTTATTCTTTTGAAAATGAATCACTTTCAAAAATATAATTTTTCATAAATACATATTTGGAAACGTTCCCCTTACCTCTATAATCTCTCCCAAGGAGGACTATCTAAAGATTTCTTTGACACTGGATGCATTTCTTATTATTCTGAAAACCCAGAGAAGAATTCAATTCCATGACCCCTCCAATACTACCTCGTCGAACCTCTCAACACACAAGTTTATATATATGCTCAACAAAAATGAACAAGCAGAAGGTGTGAGAAGATATAATTTATTTTCCTAAGAAGAATATGAATTTACTGACCAAACTTCTCAATGAACAACAATAATCTTAAATTCTAAAGGCCAAAACCAGCACCAGAAAAATAAAAACAAGGAAATTAATGGTTTTTGATTCAACCGAACATTAGTCCAAATCCAACCTGAAACCAATAGATAGATAATTAATTAAAATATATGTATATAATAAAATTCAAATAGATAGATTCATAGAACTTAAAAATTAATCACACTATAAAATTGATAAAGATGGTTATAGGTCGGATTTAAGGAAGAAAACAACGATGAAGAGATTAAATGAGACAATGCAGAATAAAATCATCGAAAAAATTATTCAAGAATATATAATAAGGAATTAAAAGTAATCATTGTTTCAAAAAATTTGGTGGGCGGAAAAAGATCTAAAATAGGGAATTAATAACCCAAAATGAGAAGATTTAGATACCATAAATAAACACCTACCTAGGATTATTAGAATATCAGAACTTAGGAGAAGAAATATGATGAGATCTAAATTCAAACTCAACTTTTATCCCTTCCATAGTTGAACCCTTTTTTATCTGGCATTCAATTGTCGCCAAAAAATGATATCCTTCAATAGAGCTCGAATCCTCATCTTACAGTCAAATCTCGATGATCAACCCTACATGCACTTAACTCTCCCATTTGATTTGGTCAAAACTGAATCCCATGGGTTCCTCCTTGCTCGAAACTCTCCTCCACCACCATGCTTGGTTCCACTAAAGAAGGCACAATTCACGTTCTATCTCTAGGAAAATGAAACCCTTCACATTCTGCCTCCCCTTATCTAAAAATATTTTATTTTTTTTATTAATTTTTTATATATCATTTTTATAAATATAATTTTATTATATTTATAATTTTATTATGAAATAAATATTCTATTAAATATAAAAATTATGATTATTTAATTTATTTTCTAATAAATTATATTATATTTAATATTGTAAAATTATATTTATTTTTAATTTATTACAAATTTTGTTTAAAATTAATTGTTAATATTAATTTTTATAACTTTAAGCATGATAAATAATCTACATATCTTGGATTATTTTAAAATTCATAATTTTTTGTATCTGAAAAAATTAAATTTTAAAATAAAATTCAAATTTCATAATTTCAAATATTTTATAATTATTATTATTTTTATATTAATATATTTAATATCATAATTTTTTTAATTAATATTGTCATTAGTTTTCTTAAATGTTATAAATATAAGATAAAAACTTATTTACAACAATATATATTTTTTAAAATTATTGTGTATAATTACTTGGTAAAATTAATTTATTTACATGTTTATAATTATAAAATAAAAATTAAAGTGTTTAACTTATTTTCGTAGTGATAAAATAATATGCATAACCATTTTTATATATTTACAATTAATTGATAAAATTTAACTAATAAAAATATTATTTGATAAATTTTCATTTTAAGAGTGACATTATAATTCATTAATTATTTTTTTTATTTTTCATATTGCTAAATTATTATTATTAGGTTAAATTATATATGATTTTTTATATTATAAAATTTATAATTGGATTTTTGTTACTTATTTTATATTCAATATTCATTATTTTCAAAGGAAACTATTTCAAATATTTTATAAATCATCTTATTATTTAGTTTCAATTATAAATTAATCCATTTAATTAAATATTTGTAATAGAAAAATAATCTTATAATTTATGGGGTGTTAAATTCTCCCCTTAAAGGAATTGCACCCTCGCAATTCGTTTTTTGGACTTGTGAAAATTCTAAATTTCCATCTTCATGATTATAATGAGTAGACTTCGATATTCTTAAGGGTATTTACCTACCGAGACATTGAAAATAAAGTTATATCAGGTGTATTTTTTCCCAAATAACAACACCTATTCTCCAAATTTTTATAAATCATTATCATGATACGAAATGTAAAGGCTGAAAACATGCACTTTTGGATTCAGCACTAAAAATACATTGTATATTTATATAATATAAAATATACCTAAAAAATACATAGCACATTATTCATTCAAATAACATTTCTAGTATAAGATTTGGAGAATTAGAAAAACGACACAATTTATTATAGTTGTACAAAAAAAAAATATTTCACTTCCTGTGCGTTAACTCCAAAAGTAAAGTCTTCTGTCATAGAATTTATAAAATTCCTATAAAATAATTTTTAAACATGGGATGATCATCAAATTTCCTATTAAGGGGTTTTAAAACCAGTAAAAAAACACATTGATTAATATTTATTAGAAAAAAAACTCTTTTTAAAAACATTATATCAAATATAGATAATTGATATATATAATAATTTTCAATTCATTTTATAAAAATATTTATTATTTTAAAAATTATTTTCAAAAATAATACTTTAAAAAATTTATTTGTTTTAAAAATCAATTGAAAATAATAATATTTTTATGGATTAATATGATTCTCAAAAAATCTTATAAAACCATTATGTCCACTTAGCAGTATCACTAGTGGGAACTGTGTCTCTTTGAGATCATGGGTTCACTCCTGATTCCTCATCATCTAATTTGATATGAAAGCTCCAATTTTATTCAAGAAAAAAAATTACTGAAGATCCACCTTTCTCATTAAAAAACCTTTTAAAACCTTTCCAAAATATACATAAATTATTTTCAAAATAGATTATAATTGTACATAATCCATACTTTTTCAAAAGAATAGCTTTTATAAAACACTTTAAGAGGTTATAGAAATCAATTAATTTAATAAATTCAAATATAGAATCTAAATATACATTATAACTAAATTAAAAAAATATGTAAATTCATGAGATGTTAACCATATTCATAATACATGGCCATTATATATGGACAAGAAATATCCAATATTTCAATTCACATGAAATGATATTTTAAAAAATATGCAATAATACATCTTTCTAACATGAAATATACAAATTTCAGTCGAAAATAATACTTATACATAAAATATGACATTAGTCAATAAAAAATAATATAAATTGAATAATTTGAACAATTAAATTACATTAATGGAAAATAAAATTTTTATATAATTGCGTTTTGAAAATAAAAATAATTCTTTCAAAAATATAATTTTTTTAAAAAAAATTAAAAAAATTATTCCTTACATATAAATTTGAAGCATAAAAATATATTTATATTCTTTTGAAAGCTGATCCCTTTCAAAAATATAATTTTGAATAAATAATTATTTGAAAACATTCCCATTGGCTCTAAAATCTCTCACTAGTAGGAGTACATAATGTTTTCTTTGCAACTGGAGGGATTTCTTCTTATAGTGAAAACTCGAAAAAAGAATGCAAATCCATGACCCCTCCAATAATACCTCATCGGACCTATCAACACACACGTTTATATATACACTCAAAAAAATGAATTAGAAGAAAGTGGAGAAATAATCAATTTATTATCCTGAAGAGAAGATAGATTCACTAATAAAACTTCTCAATAACTAATAATAAACTTAATTTCTGAAGATCAAAACCAATTAAAGAGAAATAAAAGAAATGTAGTTAATGGTTTTTGATTTATCTAAACTTCAGTTCACATCGAACTGGAAGAAATAGACATATAATTCATTAAATATATATGCATTTTATCAAATTCAAATGGACAGATTCATCAAACAACAAAAAAAAATTCACTGAAAAATTAATGTACATGGTTATGGGTTGGATTCAAAGAAGCAAACAGTGATGAATAAATTAAAAAATCCAACACAGAACAAAATCATTGACAAAAAATAATTTATGAATTTATACCAATCATTAAAATTAACCCTTGTGTCAATAAATATGATGGGAGGAAGAATATCCAAAATAGAGAATTAATAACTCAAAATAAGAAGGTTCAGACACCAAAAACAAACACCTACCACTGATAAACAACAAATCAAAACTTAGGATAATCAAGATGATGAGATCTCTATTCGTACTTGACTTTCACCGTTTTAGTGGTCAAACCCTGCTCAGTTATGCCATTTACGCTCACCACAATTTGATCTCCATCAACCGAGCTCGACTCCTAGTCCAACAGTCGAATATTGGTTCTTGACTCAGCCTTCCCCCCACTCTATCAACTATTTCAGTTGAAATCAAATTCCTCGAGTTACTCCGTGATAGAAATACTCCTCTACCGCCAAGCTCGGTTCCATATGAAAAAGAACCCTTCATTTTCGAACTCTATATAAATTAAACACTCCATGTTCAGGCTCCCCTTATCCAAAAGAAATATTTTATTTTTTTTATTTTTTTTTGATATTCATATATTTTTTAATAGATAGATTTTTATTATATTTAAAATTTTATTATGAAATACATATTATATTTAATATAAAAATATGATTATTTCATTTAATTTATAATAAATTATATTTTCTTTAATATCATAACAATATATTTAGATTTAAATCATCATAAATTTTGTTTAAAATTAATTTTTATAATTAATTTATATGAATTTTAAGTATAATAAATAATCTACATATTTTGGATTGTTTTAAAATTGATAGTTTTTTATATCAGAAAACATTAAATTTTAAAAGAAAATTCAATTTTAATAATTTCATATATTTCATAATTATTATAATTCCTATAATAATATATTTATTTTTATAATTAATTTAATTATTCTTTTAATCATTTTTCTTAAATGTTATATATGTAAGTATAAAACTTTAATTAAAACATATATTTTGTATAAAATTATTGGGTAAAATTTCTTTTTAAAATTAATTTATTTTAGTATTTATAATTATAAAATAATTTTTAAAGTATTTAACTTAATTTATTAATTATAAAATAATGTGTATAACCATTTATATATATATAATTAATTGATAAAATTTAACTAATAAAAATATTATTTAATAAATTATCATTTTCAGAGTGTCGTTACAATTCATTTATTCATTTATTTATTTTTCTTATTACTAAATTATTATTATCTTGTTAAATTATATTTTCTTGTTTAAGTTATAACTTTTATAATTGGATTTATTCAAACTTAATTTATATTCAATAATCATTATTTTTAAATGAAATCATCAAAAAGATATTAAAACTCAACTTATTAGTTTGTTTCAATTATAAATTAATCCATTTAATAAAATATTTATAAAGGAAAAATAAGCTTATAATTTCTATGATTTTGCACATGATGGTCTATATATGGTCATACATTACCTTTGTAGTGTGAGTTATAATTATTTTTATATAAAACCCTAGAATGGGGCACTAAAAAGCTATGAAGTAAATTATCTAATATATAAATAGATAAAAATAAACATTAATGTCTTTTGCAGAAGAATATCCATTGCATGTATTTTTTAATATGTATTTTTCTGGGGATCCTGACATCTAGAAGACCATGATAGACATTATGTTTACTAAAGGTTGAACAAATGTCATTTGGATGTCTCAAACATAGATTAGAGTTCCTTTATATATAGTAGAAGTAGAAAACATTATAGCTATGAAAGAAGGAATGGAATTAGTTTGGTTATTGTGATTTCTAAATGATATCATAAATTGGATAGAAGGAGGAGTGTTATTCTGTAATAGTGAGACTGTAAATAACCTTTTTCAGAATCTGGTGTCTCATTCATGAACAAAAAACATTAACTTGAAATTTAATATAATTTCTAAAATCCTCGAAGATTAACTATTATATTTATGGAAGATATCTAGGAAGAAATATCTAATTGACATGTTTATGGAGATCTTTATTCAATATATTATTTGCTGGCATTATGGCATTGTTTGACTTGGAAGAATGAAAGATGAAGGAGAACATTGCATGTCCAAGGAAAAGGGGGACATTTTTTCCTATGTATTGGAGGATGTTAAAGAGATATTTAAGTGATATATTGTTGAGATTTCAATACCATATTTATTATATCATACTTAGCTTATCATATAAGGAAAATATAATAAAACCTTTTTTCTTTTTAAGGTAGTGGAAGTAGTCAACATCTTCATAAAGATAAGCATCTTATAATATAGTGATCTTCTTATGGGTAGTGTAGGCTGGTCTAAGATCATTGCTAGATGAGCTGTATTGGGATTAATAGAGATGATGGGGATCTATATATAGTCTTCTGGTTGAGGTGGTTGAGGTGGTTCTTGGAATAGGATATTGTAGGATTGTATCAATTCTAATAGAGGGATGATAAAAAATATTAGATGGAGGTGAAACTTGAACAAATGGAAAAGTAACTCTATAAAATAGTGGTGTAACCAACTTCTAATTTTATTACTCTGAACTAAATTAAAGGATAAATATTTATGACTAAGTGTAAATACTATCTCTTTCAATACAATGATTGAAATAATTTTATTTTTTGCAAAAAAATATTTTGTAAATGTTCCCTCATGGTTTTTGATGCAATTTTTAACTACATAATATTTGTTCATCCTATTTAAATTTCATAGTGGTTTTCTTGTATATGTATATGAGATATTAAAAAGAGTGTGGAAGAGGTTAGAATTATTTTTAGTGATAAGGGTTCATGAGACTTCCTAATTTTGTAACTCTATGGTTTTTGAATTTCTAATGGTTTGAATTTTATAGTGCATTACTAGCGGTGTGTAATCTTCTAATAAAATTATATTCTATGATTTGGTGATTTCACAAGTGATCTCTTCCCAATATAATTCAAAAAATTAACCCATACATACACTTAACAAATAACATATCATTCATTATGAAACTAAATATATGTTAATGATTATTTTTCAATAAACTCACAGGATAGTAATTAGGTTCCATGATATATCAAAAAAATATAATTTATGATACCTAATTTTGGGGAAATATATCTAGAGAACTAGAAGAATAATACATTCCTCTCCCAAAATATCCTGAAAAAAATTTAAAATTGAAGAGTGATATGAAAAATATGTGAAAAAATAAATATCATATATGATATTTATTTAATTATTAAACCCCTATAAATTAGAGGAAAAGACTACCAAAAGTATTTAAAAAAATAAAGTGAAAAAATTAAAAAGTACATGATAGATACTTTCATTCTTTAAAATGGATCTGAAAAACAATACTCAAAAAAAACACCACTGAAGTATAATATTACATAATGTTTTTAAAGAAAAAAATTCATTAAAAAGTTTGATCATAATGATTTTAATGCCTATTTTTTAATAGTAGAGTATTATAAAGATTAGAAAATAATGATTATTGATAAATAAAAATTGAATTATGAAAATTATTTTTCATTTAGCTAAGATTTAATTATTTTATGGGTGTTATAATTTTCCCTATCTAAAAAAATGAGTTCCTTGTTCTCTAAACCAAGATTTGTTATCCCCTTGATAAAATAATGAGGCTTTTCACTTATTCTTATGGTTTAAGATACTTCAAAAAATATATATCTATTTAAAAATGGAAGAATGAAATTTCAAGACCCAAAGAGACCCTTAATTCTACATTAGAACCAAAAATTTGAAAAATACAAATGCTAGACCCTCACTAATTACGAGCATTGATAAAATGGCTCTCAAACCCTCTTTAATTCCCCTAGAAATTGTTATTTAATATAACCCTAGCCAACAATCTCCCTCCTCCATCACACTCTTTTCACTATCACCACCTATTCCATGGATGTCTTTTTTCTTTCATCACCTCCATCCCCCTATTATTGTCCTGAAATAAGCATACTCTATGCATCTCACTACACCCATCATTAACTCCTCTCACATGAATGACATAAAATGCTCACCCTTATCATAGTGTATCCATGCTTCTAACATAATCATTTCCCGAGTTGAATTCCTCTAATCATAGTCTCTTCCCAATTATAACCCTTTTCTTATTATCTAATCCATATCTTCTACCAATTGAAACCCTCTCACCTTAAGTCCTTAAGCTACCTCCAAGAGAGATACATTTCTCACATTTAGTCCCATTATACAACCACAAATAATGTTTTTATTAATTTCAACAATTAATGTATTAATGTTAAAATTATACCAATTATATTATTTCCTTCCTCTAAATAATCACTCAATAATTTGTGGGGTTTTATTATGACCTTTTATCGATGTTCTCTTGATTAGAATTATGTTTTTGATTTAATTTTTCTTTGGTGTGAAAAATTTATTAAGTATTATGTAAAAAACAATTATTAAAAATATTCATATGTGATTTATTGTATGTTATTGGCCTTTTTATACCCTACATGGTTATGTTTTTTATAATTTATTATAAAAAATTATTTTGTTCTAGAAGGTTGTTGTTAAAAGTTATAAGTTTTATTATGTGAATGTGGTCTTTAATAATTTTTTGGGTATTTTTCTATAATTTTTAAATATAGCTAGGTCAGTGTAAATATTTCATAGTTTGCTATTATAAAATTACATAATTCTTTTTATTTGTTAAATTTAATATTATTTATGTTAATTTATAGAAATTTAGTGTTAAATTCTAGAAAATGAACTATTAAATTATTGTAAATTATTATAAAAATTGTTAAATTTGAAACATATTTCATATAGTTTTCTATTGTTTTAAAATCATTTTTTTGTTTTAGGTTTCATAGATTTGGTTTACATTTTTATATCTATTAAAATCTAGATTAGTGGTGTTAAAATACGAAACGTTAGTGAAAAATTTCAGGTATGTTAGTGTTCAAATCTACAAAGTGGAAGTTAAAAATGTAAAAAATTTATATAAATATTTTAATGTGTGTTATTTGATTACATTAATTAAATTTAACATTTATTTTTTTGGAATGGAAAGTTATTAGTGGTTATGGTTAGGATTAATTGACTTAAAAATGTATTAAAAGTAACATTATTTGGAATAATTATGGTGTTCCATGAATTTAATGTATAATTATAAAGTATTAGTGATTTTGTAAGTATTTAGATTCAAATTTCATTATTATCTTGATGCCTTTAAATTAACAATTTTTTAGTAGTCCTACAATTGATAGTAAATGTTATTTAACATTTAAAAATTATTATTAAATCATTATAAATTTATAAAAATTATATATTTACTCAAGTGATGATAAATTTTGAGGTTATAATAAATATTCCTCTTATGTTCAACTTTTCATTTTTAAAATTAATTTTATGATCCTCAGAGATTAAAAATTTTATTACCACAATTTGGGTTCAAAGGGTTAAAAATGGGTTAAATAAGAGATAAATTTGAAGTACACATAAAATTTTATGAATTTATTTTTTCCTTATCCAACTTATATTCAAATATATGGATCATTGGATCCATTTTACATGAGTTAGGCACATATTATATTTTACTATTTTATGTATTTAAAAGATTGTCACTCCCCTCACTTATGAAAGAGAACCTCCTATTATCTCTTATCCATAACACTTGATCTCTTTAAATCAACCAATATCTATGTAAATACTCGCCCAAAAAAATTTTTATGACTTGATTTTATGTTATTCCCAAAATAATCATCAAATAAACCTTAAGGTACTTTTCAAAGGAGGATACCTGAAGAAGAGTTTTATGTTCTTACAGATCTTTTTCATGTCTCTTTCTTCTTAAACCTCCTAAAATGTTCTATAAACATTTAAAAAATATTTCATTAATATACTTAATATAATAATATTTTTTATGTTAATTGTATATCAATTTTCTATCTTTTTCCCATCCATTGAAAAAATGATAACATCGCTTGTGCATACGTATGGACTATCATATCCATGAAGTGATGTTATTTAGTTTTCATCACTAATTTGTATTAATAGTTATAAAATTTTATATAATTAATAAATATTATATTTATTAAATTATTGATATTATTGAGATGATGAAACCATTACCGAGGTTTAAGTACTAGAATTAACGAATTGAAACATGCAAGGAAAATAAATCAGTTTTCACTAGAATAATGAAATTAATAAGGAATTTTCAATAAAAGGAGAAATTAGAAATTTTAAGGGAATGATATATATTAATACTTATATGAATATGGTTATGGAATATATTTTTAATAAAAATATATTTATTATATGGGTTATTTTAATGTTTACAAAGAAAGATGATACAAGAGGTAATGGTTTTTCATCTCATTTTTATTTCTATATGACATATGTGATATTCACTAATTGTTTATATTACATAGTGTATATATTTCCCATGATTTTTTTATGATTTTTATCATGAAAATTATATTGATTTAAAAATCCATATAATTTTCTCCCTTTTATGAGGTTTTGACTCAAAGATTACCAAAATTGTAAGGGTTCTTTATCTCAATATTTTTTCATTGATACATGTTTCATTTTATGAAAATATTTCTATTTATATAGTGTATATACTTCCATTTGATATTTTATTTAATAAATTTATTTATATAAATGATATTTTTAATTTTCATTTGATGTTAATTCTTTCAAGGTGGTTAATATTCAAAAATTACCAATGTTGTAAGGGTTTAAGTTACAATATCATTTTCAATTGGGATTGTCTATGTTTGAATATACATTAGAGAAATCATATAATATTTATCTCTTAAAAATATAATTATTTTATTATACTCTATTTAATTATGTTATTTTATCATTTTTCTTTTATTCAGCTATCTTTGGTCTGAAAAATGATTGATAAAACTTTTTTAAGAAAAACTATACTTATTTCCGCTTTGTCCCATGGAATTTATCTTCCATGTACTTGTTCTTCATAATATTGTATTTTTCTATACATAAAGGTTTTATAAAGACTATTTTTACTACCTTTATCTTTCATTATATATTATAAAAATTAATCCTTTCAAATTATTTACATATGAATCGCTTTTTACGTTTTTTAAAAGTGTGAAAATAGTGTTATTCATTAATTTATTTGTAATCAATTAATTTTTCCACATTCATGACCATTTTTTACATCGAAATCCCTTTGAATTTTTCTAGGGTTGTTTTTACTGAAAATATTTTCTCAATATTTTGCTAATATTTAGTTTATAAAGATATTGAAAGAAGGTATTTTTTCTATTTTAAAAGAAACAGATAAATGCTATTTTAAAACTATTTTCATCTATATAAATTCTTTTATGGATAATTCTTCTTCAAAAGGGATATTATATTATGATAACATGGATGTTATTTCTTTGTAATTATTGTGATAATCATATTTTATAGGAGAATCTATTAAACCCATTACTTTCCCAAGGGTTAATTATGTTATAATGAAATTATTATGCAACTCATTTATTTTCTATAGGTAAATCATGTTATTAAGGGAATGATGGTTGTTTTTTTGAGTTTTATGATGATATTAATGATCTATATACTTTATTCATGTTATGGTTCTTGTAAATTTTTTAGGATAATGAGAGAGCCTAATATAGCTTATCATAAAGGGTGTTTCTGATATAGCCCATGATAATGAGTAAGCCTGAAATAACTCTCCAATGCATTGGGTGATGTGATAGAGTTAACTAGATTGAAGTCAATCCTAAGAGATGATAGATTTTACTGAATATAAATAACTCTTAAATGAAAACAGAGTTAACTGGATGGAAGTTACTTCTGAGAGAATGTTGTAATTATCCTATTTAGGTGACTCCATGATGAAAGAATGATTTCCAGAGATAGAAGCATGGTTTCCATTTGATTTCTATGATTTATAATGATTCTTTTGAACAAGATTTATTTAATATGGTTAATTATAATTTAATCAAATTAATCTTGTCATATGTTAAATCTTTATTCCATGACTCGTATTTTATGATCCAGGCTTTCATGGGTTTGAATTCTCTTATGTTATGATCATTCACATTGACTATGCTCCCATATCCGTATGATTATCGTATACTTACATATGATCATCGATTGAAATCTCCTATGTTTACCCTTACAGATCATATGAGTTCATCTTTTCTTATATTTCCATTTCCCTAGGTTGTGAAGAGTGATATTGTAGAAGATATGTCTAGAAGGGTATCATGTGTAGAGAATTTTTTGGGTCATCTTGAAGTCTTATTATTGAATAAGAAAAACTGGTAATAAGGGGAAAAATATCCATTTAATGAAAAAATACATGGGTTTTTTTACGTGAAGGGTTTTTAAAAATCTCTAAAACTCTAAACTTGAATTTTCTTGAATATATAAGTGACTCAATGTTGTATTTTTATTTTGTAATTATAAATGTTTAAAATTGGGTTTTTCCTTTTTGTATTATGATAGTATGTAAATAATATTATTTAGCACCAGATCAATGCATATAGGTATTAGGATGTCTTATTTGTTGGATTTTTTATAGGTTGACTTCATTGTTAGTTTTTTGGAGCTTCTTACACAGATGGTCAATTTTTTCACAAAAAATTATTTTTGTTTATGAATCTATTCAACTTCAATCTAATTGGTAAAATACGTTATTGACTGTTGTATTTTCAAAATAAATTACTATCATCCAAGGGGTATTTTTTATTATTTTTCAATAATGATTGTATAGTTTAGTTGATCAGATACTTGGAAGAATGGTACACCATCATGGGGATGAGTGATTATGTTAATGCATTTATTTTATTCTTCTTTATATATATAGTGTTCTATCTGTTGTTTATATTTTTTTAAATAGTCTTCAAATGAAACGGGATAACATACTATAGTGGTTGGGGGACCATCACATTAATAGGATGAGTTTAAAATTCATTGAGTTAATATCTAGTTATAGACATGATTTTAATAAATTGGATCATAGTGAGGAAAATAGACACTAATTTAGTGGTTTTTTTGTTGCATAAAAAACATGATTAATATATTTAAAAAAAATACATGGATAGAAAATTCAAAGTTATATCTCAAAGCTTAAGTATTTCATAAAAATTGGCACCCTCTATTATGCTAGAATATAACCCCTTTTCTATAATATAACACTAATTAATATAAATTTAACACTTCTTGGACAATTCTAAATATATTCATCAAGAAACTACATATTAATACTTTTTACAACTAATTTGAAAATTCTAATGGTTTAATAATTATCTATAACAATAAAAATTAAAAAACATGGTATAGTGAATGTAGAATGAAAATATAAAGTTATTCCATACATACTATTTAATATATCTTAATTTTTGTAAAAATAAAAAAAATGTAAGTCATATGGATGCATTTTTACTTATCAATTTCTATCAAACTTCCATAAACTTAATTAAAATCCATCTTTATTTCCAATAATTTACTAAAATATGTTGAAAATAATTGACTAAACTTAAGAGTTGGTTTAGCTATGAAGTTGGTAGTTAACACATTATTGATAAAATTTTTCAATAATGTTATCCATGTCCAAAAAAACTATTTTAAATTTTATTTCCACACCTAATACTATTAAAAATAGATGTAATCCATATTTCTAAGACTATATTTTGAAATGGAAAAATATTTTTCCATATGAAAATTATTATAAACATATTATGGAATAATGGGAGTATAAAATAAAGTATTTTACAAAAAAACATTTTATAATTAAAATTAATTACCTAACACTAGTGTAATACCCGATCCATTTGGGAAAAAATATAATGACTGTATACTAAAAGGATTCCTGATAGCACAACATAAATATGAACCTGGTTCTAATTTCATTTAATCTCATAAGGCATAAGATATATGAATACTTATGTTACTTCCTTAAATAAAATCATGTAATAAATATAAGGAAAAAAGTCCACATAATTAGTTTATGGAATATTATATTCATAAAGACAGGAGTAGATGCCTAAAGTAATTTTCATAAGAAATCAAAAAAATCTAACACAATAGTTTTTAAATGTGGATGATATGTGTTAAGATCTGAAAAATCAGTGTCAAAATCAATAAATTTTGTTATCTAAAATTAATAACTTGGTTTAGATGTTATAATTCCATAAATTTTCCTAACTACAATAATGGATTAATAAAAACTAGTGATTAATCACATATCATCATTATTTTAGTTAACAAAAAACCATAAAAAATAAAATTAATATGATTTAAATAGAAAAATATCACATGGTTGTTGGTCAGCGATCACATCAATGAAAGGATGTAATTTTTTTTGATGTTATATCCAATTGAAGACTTGATTTGAGAAGACTTCTATTATATATGAAAATTATGAATAATTTTGTGAGCATCGTGAAAATATGCATTAGAGAAGAAAATTATGACTGATTTAGCCATAATTTTGTTAAATTTGTATATTTCTCACATGGTTGTATCTAAAAAAACTAATTTAGATATCCATGTCTTCAATGAAAAAATATGGAAGTAAAATAATTGTAACACTATTTTTTCACAATTAAACATTGAATACTATAAATTTTATAAATTATGGGATGTTCATTGGGAACATGGTTGTATCAGAAACCTGATTTATATATTTAATTAGAAACATTGATTTAAAGTTAAAATTTTATTCCATATAAATTAGTTATTGAATCATTATTTTCTTAAGAAAACATGAATACCCTTTCACAGGATACATGGAAAGAGCTTTTAGATCTATTTATTTCAAAATTTCTAAAAGATAACTAAAGTAAAAGCAGTATAATTTTGACATAAATATTTAAAAATTGTATTTTTTTTATTGTATGATTGGTTATATATAATAACATAACTCATTTTTTAGTTGAATTGTTTTTAGAACCATTTTTTTGAACTATTCATAGGGAAAAAATATGATGAATGTAGATTAATTTTTAACACCGTTATTTAAAATTAGAGAAACCATGAGAAATGAAAAGTATCAGGACTTAATTATTTTAATTATTTAAAGGGATCTAAAAAACAATGGAGTAAAAAACATCGTACTTTCACAAAATTCATTTTTAATATCCCAAAAAAATAAATATTTTCACATCATTACTCTTTGGTAATATCTAGAACAGTATTATTTAAATATGGATGATCTATGTTAAAATATAGAATATCATTGTAAAAAATTATAATTCATATCATTTGGAATTCGTGACAAAGGTTAAATGTTATAATCTCTTTCATCTTCATGATTGCACCAATGAATTTACAAATATTATTGATCACTCGAACATCAACATCATTATAATTAAAAAACCCCCTAAAACTGAAATTAATATGATTTTATTATAGAATCACACATTTCATCCACCATAAAAAAATAACATTATTCCATATAAATAGATTTGTGTTTTTTCATATTTCCATAAAATATTATTCTAACATACTCTTTTTTAGAAACAGGTTTTACAAAACAATTAGCATGCACCTATTAAATCCATAATGAAACACAATTTTCTAGGATGAGATATCATTACTCACACTAGAAAATTATTGTAATTAATGAAAACAACCAAAATATATCATTTAAAAAACATGAATACACGTTCATAAGATACAAGGAAATATATTTTGAATCACTTTATTTCAAGATGTTTACAATATATCTAAATTGAAATTTGAAAAAATATAGCAGTATTCTGACATAATTAAATAGAGATTACTATAAATTTAACACATTCTAGATAGTCCTATAATGTCAATAACATTATCCCATAGTTAATTCACTAAAAACAAAACAAAAAAATCGCACCCTCTCATAACTGCTACATTTACTTAGATTGTGATTTATATTCTATTTATCGTGTTCCCAACTTTTTTAAGAAGATAACAATGACGAGTATTCTTATTTTGAAATTGATATGCAATACAATTTAAATATAGTCTACTAGAAAAATAAGAATCCATTAACGGATGCCAAAAGTATTGATTCATATAATCTTTATATTCTAATACATTCAACTATATCATATCATTGGTTTCAATCGGATTCAAAAATCTAACATAATCTCTTCATAGGTGTTAAGCATATAATAATTTTCCACAAAATTAAACAAGATATTATATACTTCTCTTATTTCTACACAATCATGAGAAAAAGGGATACCACTAATTTCACATACTTGGAAAGTGGATTCCCAAGTACCTAGTTGTACATCAATATCTATATTACTGGTATGAACTATGATAATATTATTTTTATATTATTCTACTATCATAGTTTTATCCCTTAACACATTCATTATGTTACACCTGATTGGAGGTATATCTTTTGCACTAGTTTTTCTTTTATGTGTAAAGTTCTTGGGATGAATGGTTGGAGGTTCCTAAAGAAGGAAATATATGAGATGCAAGATTCTAGTTTCTGGATTCAGTTCACACTATGAAATTTCCATCATGAAATGAATAGGTTTACAATAAAGCTAAGGCCTGAGGTCATTCATGATAAAAATTTCATTTCATAAATGAATGGGTTTTTTGGATTTTAAAGCCAAGGTGACATGATTTTCAACATAAACGATATCCCAATGATTCATTCCATGAATGGGGTTATGTTCAATAGATTTAATTAATTATATTCCCTATTATTCTTATTAGTTTCCCTCATTTTTCTCTCAAACTCCAAACCTCCTTTTGTAATTTATGGAGGTTCTCTTTGTCCTAGATAATGACATCATCATATATTCAAGATTTTAACCATGGGAATAAAAGGATTCATCAAGCATCATAAACGGAATCTTGAATCAACCATTATAGGTAGGTGGATTATCTCTCTCTCCAATATATTAATAACTTAAAGGATTCATGATGATTTATTGCTAGAAAATCCCAGTTTATTTTGGTTTTGAATTATAAATAGTGGGTATTTATACAGTGGGTTTGTGGAAATTCTTTTAAAAATATGTTTTTAAAATGAAATCATTTATTTTTATACATTTCATACAAGGTTGGTGTGTATTTATACTTTCATTGATGGTTCCCTGTTAAGATCAGATTTTGATTATGATTTGGTAGGGAACATTGAAAAAATTCTTAGTGGTGACATGGTATGAGAACTATTGGTTTTTTTCTCATGAGTTAGGACTGTTCAAAGTTTAGATTTATGAATTTTATATTTTCATAGTGTAACAAGGGTATGCCAAGTTTAATGGAACTATTTTATTCTTATTTAAATATGAAATTTTTTGCCTTTTCTGATATTCTATCCTTTTATGTTATTTTAAATTATTTTCTAACTAGATCTTGTCCAAGTGTCATGTGTGGGAAGTCTTGGGGATTTTAGACTTAGTTTCCATAATCACCTCCTTCATATACACTTTGGTGTGTATAAAGATGTTGTTTACTATGATATAATAAAAGGATAGGTTTCATATATTTCTAGCAAATTATCATGATTCTTCAGGTAGGTGGGATACGAGTTGGAGTATGGAGGTCTTCCTAAAATTGAGTCTTTATGGTGCCACTATGGTTTCTTATCTTTTATGTTTTGATTTTTCATACCTTGATTATGTATTATTATTTTTATTTTCACTCTGATTATCATCTAGTTTGTATTACATGACTTATTTTGGTTTTATATCATGTATCATATTATTCATTTTCATAGTGTTTTTTACATGTTTCTTTCGTGAGGGAAACGTTTCCCCTATAGTTTGTTAAATCCCATGTAATTTACTAAAATACCTTGGTGTCTTGGGAATGTCACTTATGGTTAGTAGCACATACATATATTCCTGATCCAATGGTGTGGGTGGGATATTATAACTAGAAGTAGTTTTGTCAGATCGTTAGTTAGGATGGTATTAATGATATAGTTTATTTTGAAACTTAAAATATGTAGCATAAAAATATAAATATACCTTTTATATGTAGAAAAAAAAGTCACCAGGGTAGTTGGGGTACAAAATTTTGTTCTTCAACAACTATAGTAATTTCATCTCCTCTTCATCATGGGATTAGCCAATGGGTGTAGAGTATCAAGCATTAGTAAGGAGAAATCCCACTTTGAATGCACCATTCAAGTTATTTTTTATTAATTTTTGGAAATTGTTATGACAATATTACTTATTGACATTTTGGATTGTTATTCTGAGTAAGGATAAAAAGAGGGGGTGAAGTTTCTTTTAATTTTTTTTAGAGATTGAAATTAATTTTTATGAAATTAAGATAATTACAGTAATGAACTAAAATTTTAAGAGTTATAGTATAAGAATAAGATTTATGAGTGGAAGATATTAAAAAAATAAGTCATCAATATGGATATAAAATAAATAACACAGTAGATTTTGATAATGATGTTCACAAATCACCTAAAAAATGTATCTACGTCTCCACCCTCAACGCCTTTAGAGGATTTATACTCCCTTTGGTCCAATTGTACCCAAGAAACATGCTTATAGTGTAAATCCCTTTCTTTAAGGAAAAAAAAAGAAACCAGTATCCCTCACTTTAAAGTAAGTGATCACATAATACCCTTAATTTAAGGACCAGTCATGTAAACTCTAGTTCCCCTTTCTTTATGGACCAACCAAGAACCAATCCCTTGATTTGAAGACCAAGAAAGAACTAAAAATAAAAAACACTACTAAATATTGGTCAAAATACGTCAATTTACTTTATCAATGCTAGAATAAAACACTAATAAGGGGGGCCTCTATAAATGTTAAAAAAAGAGATGATAAAGGGTTCCTTTATCAGTGCTAGTAAAAACCAATGATAAAGTCCACCTTTTATCAGCACCTTTTTCTAGTGCTCAAAAATGATGCTTTTATCAACACTAAAAAACACTAATAAAGCCCTATTTTATCAGTTCTAGAAAAAATTGTTGATAAAGGGGTGCATTTATCATAGATCTTGTTTTAGCACTAATAATTTTCACCCTTTTATCCGTACTTTTGTTTTAGCATTGATGAAGATCCAACTTTGTCATCACTTTTTTCAAGTGCTGATAAAGGGTATATTTCAAAAAAACAATATCATTAAAAATAGTATAAAAATTTAAAAATATACTTATATTCATATAAATTTAATATATTTTATCAAAAATGATTTATATAATAATAAATATGAATTTACACAAAATATTTTAGATATGTAGTGAAAAATGAATTAAAAAATAATTAAAAAATATTATTAATTAATAATTTTCAAATTATCCTTGAGTAATAGTCATTTTATAATAATTGGATGATATAAAAATTCAATAAATGAATGAATCATATAGAATAAGTTGAAAACAAGACTTAAATTTCCAAAAACCATAACTTTTGATCCGGGTTTCTTTTTGGGATCTACCATAAATCAAATCAAGTTCTTAGAAGATATATACACTATGTTAACTTGGTGAGACCCTAGTCATTGTATTTAGAGGTAAAACAGGTCTAAATGGCCTCCAAAATTGAGTTTTTAGCTGGGATACACTAATGTTTTCACATTTGATAAGATTTCAACTTTATTTAAGAGATTCTTTTTGTCAATTTTCAATAAATAATGAATTTATTCTCAAGGATTACATTCATTCAAATATTATGGCTTTGAAATTATATTATTTTTTAGAGTGTAGTTTTATTTATAATTAAATATATACATATTTTCTTATATTTACATATATTAAATCCATTGTACAATTACAAATTTAGAAATATTTACATAAAATTTATTTTTAAATATATAAACTATATATAAATAAATATTTATTATTTATTTTATTTAAAATAAAAAATTATCCATTTTATTTAAATTATAAAAATTCATTATTATATATATACACACACACCTAAGTAATGTTTATTTATAAACATGTGTGGGTCAATAAACAAATATATATATATTTATTTATGTTTATATTCTAATATCTGTAAATGAATACATATATGTAAATATTTTTGCATGTTTGTGAAAAATATAAATGTTTACGTGGGTGAAAATATGTGTGTATGTAGTGTGTATGTAGTGTGTATATACATGTAATCATATATAAATGTATTTTTATAAATAATTCATTGCCAATAAATATAGTATGTAAATGTATTTATAGTAAATATCTATAAATAAATTATAAATAAAATTATATCTAAATATACAATTATATGTAAATATGTACAAATTTATATGTAAATATATATTTAATATATAAAACATATATCTAAATTTAAAATATAAAGACTTATTTTAAAAATTTATTTAAACATTATTATATAAATCATATAGATTTAGTTATTTCCCATTTCATTTAAAACAATATCTAACTATTTTTTACATGATAAAAATATATAAATATATATATATACTTATACAAATCTATATATAATGTTTATATATATATTTGGGAATATTAATAAACATATGTATATTTATATTTATATTCTAATATATGTAAAATAATATTAATATATAATATATTTTAATGAATTTAAGTATATATATATAACACATAAAAATATATATTTTATAAATGTTTTAAAAATAATTAATTATATATATATGAATAAAAAATATGTATGTAAAAATATATAAATAAATTGAAATATCATAAAGTTTATAATAAAACAATATAGGGTAGTGGTAAAGGGGTTTGAATTGTATAAGGAAAGTCAAAGGTTCGAGAGTAAGTGTGCATGGGTGGGTGAGTTGATTTATAGCACTGAGAAAGGGGGGTCATAAGTCTTATTAAAAGAACCAGGTGTGTGAGATTAAGTAAGGGGCGGTTGGGGGAAAGGATAGTGATGAGAAAGGGTTCTCATGATAACTTAAAAAGTTGTTCGGGTAAAAAAATAATTTTATTCAAATTTTATCAGGGCTAGAAAAAATGCTAATAAAGACATCCTTTATCAGCGCTAAAAAAGAATTCATAAAGGGTGCCCTTATCAACTCTTTTTTCTTGCTAATAAAGACCCCATTTATCAGCACTAAAAATTGTATGATAAAAGAACCCTTTATTAGTGCTCAAAAAACACTCATAGAGACCCCCTTTATCAACCCTTTTATTTAACGCTGATAAATGGTGCCTTTATTAGCGTTTTTTTTCTAGTGCTTATAATGGTCAGTTTTAACATAGCTAAGGTAGTCAGTGCTTTCTAAGCACTAATTAAGCCTATTTCTAGTGTTGTTAAAATATTTTCTTTTAGTATGGAAATAATATCCTTTCTTTTTTTGTTATCCCTTTGAATCACACACTCCACTCACTCTTTACAAATAATAAGAGAAGAAATACAAGAGAGGTATGTAGAGATATAAGTAGAAGAGATATTGAATATACAAGAATGATTAAGTGATACCTAGAGAAGTAAAAATGGTAGAATCATCTTTTAACGTGGTAACTCTTTCCTTCTAATCACCCAATGTAGTGTATTTAAATCCTCTAGGGGCTTTAGGAGGCTTCTAGGGACCTTTGGGGTCAATTCTAGCTATCGGAGGATGAAAAAGGGTAGTAAGAACCAATATCAATAGATTTATTATTATTTTATCCCAAGGACACTAGGAATCTATCCGTTCCTATAGGTGGGAGCTCCAAAAATTCTCTCCACTCTTATTTTGAGCCCTCTATTCGGTCTAGTACCTCAAAGAGAAGATTTTTAAAATATAGATACTGGAATGCACCAAAATAAATTATTATAAACACAAATGTGTTATTTTTCTCATTCAAAATGACCTAAGAGAGTGGGATGCACAAAATTCCCTCCCTTTTATAATCACAAACACATAATAAATAATTTAATAAATATATGCATGAAGTTATTCTCATGATTGTACCTAAAGTGACTTTCAATATCAAAAATGAATTTCAATATTTCATAATGAAATTAAACTAATAATTATCAATAATATAAAAATATATTTAAGGGGGTCTTTAAAGTATGATTTCAATAATTGTTTCATTAATAATTGAATCTAAAAGCATATCCACTTTATGATTAATAAAAATCTAAAAAAAATATTCAATTCTAGAATAATTGAGTTTCAAAAGAATTTAGTTTTCAAAATAATTTAAAGAAGTTAAGATTACTTTGAAACTATTAACATTTCCCTTATATAAATAATTCTTTTAAAGTCTAAACATCTCCCCCTTTGTGGATATAAAACAACAACTATGCATATACTGAAAATCAAAATATTTTGAAAAATATTTTAATCCTTTTGAAACTATTCATTGAGAAATTATAATATAACCAAACCTTATATTTCATAATCATCGCCCCTAAAATAAGTTTAAAGGAATCATAACATTAATCATATCACCTTCCCTCTCTAATAGAATCATCACAAATATCATATATATGGATTAAGGGTATTTCATTTATGATTAAATGACATGAAACTATAGAATAAACAAAATGAAAATTTCATAAATAATATTAATTAAATAAGAAAGTTAAAACTGGAAATAAATTTGAAGTCTTGAAGACTTTTATAATTCCAAAACTTATTTTTAAAAATAAATAAATCACATTTATTTCATCAAACATTCAAAACCCCTCATTAAAATATGAAATCATAAGAGCATGTTTTTATAAAAATAGAAAACTTTTAATTCTCCACATGCTTAAATTTTAATTTAAGCTTAAAAATAGATTTGTCTCCCCCTTAATTGATGTATATTTTAAAAGTTAAAGGGGGACACCAAAATACATGAATAACAAGAGTCAAATAAAGAGAAAACAAAAAAACCTAAGAGAGTGATAAAAATATATCAATCACTTCAAGAATTAAATAAAATATATAGAAGAAATAATGATCTCAAGGATTAGAAAAATGAAAGTTTTAATGAAATAATAAAGTCAATATAAAAATTAAGAACCATATAAATATTAATAAGTTACATAATAAAAAGGAAAATATAATCCTATAAATTTTATGGTGGAAATAAATCATACTTCAATAAAGCTTAATTTTGAATGTTTAAAAAGAGTGGAGAACCCTCATGCTTTCCAAAGTGAAATGAAATAATCATATGAAAGTTATTTTTAACTCCCCCTCAATAAAATAAAAACATTTTCATGCAAGGGAGTTTTGAAATTAAAAATATGCAATGAGAGATCAAAAATTTCTATTTCAAAATGACATACACAAAATAATTTGAATCATATAACCATGAAATAATATTCGATTTTATGATTTAAATAAAGGATCTCTAATTTCAAGATATTAATTTTTTAAAAAATTTAAAATGGTCTCTAATAATTTAGTATTCAAATTTCAATAATATCACACAATATTAGAACTGATGAATCAAATGACAGCTAAATTTTGAAAAAAAAATAAAATGAAGAATAAAAATGAAATTTAAATAAAAAAATGAAAACCCTAATGAAATATCCATTTTAATATCCATATTTCATAATGAAATTTAGAATTGTATTTTGAAAATATTTTCAATACTCAAATAGTAAAAACAATATTTTATTGATGATCAGTTTGTAATTTAAAAAAATTAAAAATTTAATCATTTTAGAAGTCACCATATAAGTGTCTCAAGAACCCATTATTCATTTACCATGTTGTTCCTTGGTAATTTCTCTTGAAACATTATACATACAAAATAATCAAGAATCTATAGGTTTTGGTACCAAAAAATTGGGTCCAAAAATGTTAGCCAATAAGGATTTTGGAACCCACATTTTCTTGGAATGTAGATTTCCATTAGAAATGTAAAATCGTATTGATAAGATATTTGAAGAGATTTGGATTGATTTTGGTCTTCCATACACGAAATTTTTTCTATCATATTCATAAATGAGATGTCTGGTTTTCTTGAAAGAATTGAAAATTTAATATTGAGAGAAATCTTTACAAAAGTGTTAGTATTTATTGAGGTGTTGGAAATATTTGAATTACCAAACCCATAAGTGCCTTTACCATGCCGTTGGGAACATAAAATAAATTTCAATTTTTTCTCACTTTGGGAGAATTTTGCAAGATCATTTTTTAGATCTTTTATAGTATTTTCCAATTTTTCAATGTTGGTTTGATCATTTTGACTAACCCTTTTTTCTTAATTTTATTTAAATCTTTCTTTGAACATTCATTTTATTTCAACAAAAAATAAAATCTCATTTATTGGTATTTATTGTTTTTTTAATAAAATATTTGGAAAATATTTTTCTTGTTTAAAAATATCATTTTGTTTAAAAAAGAAACCTTCTCATTAACAAAAAGATTATACTTATTTTTAATATCCTTGAATTTTGTGTAGAGTTTAAAAAATCCTTATATAAATTATTCTTTGGAATATTTGAGAACTTCATAATTTATATGGCTGAATGAATAAGAAAAATTCTAATAAGAACAAGAAGATGTGGGATTGTTTAACTTATCATGATCCACATGGAATTTAAGGATTTTATCACATGTGTTAGATGAGGAGAATAGGGATTCATCACTTGTACTCTAATTTAATACTTTGAATGCCTTATCTCTTTCCTTATTCTCCTTTTCCTTCTTTTTGGATAAGGGGTAATACATATTGATGTGTCCCTTTTCTTTAAAACCATAGAATAATACCTTTATTTCACTTTTTTTTTCTCCTTATTGATATGGTAAGATTATTTATTTCTTTTGATGAACTTATAATGCTTCTTGAACAAAATTTCCATGACCATGATCACTTTCTGTTTAATTTTCATCAATATCTTTCAAGGAAATAACCTTATTTATCTCTTTCAACCCTATGGAATCCTTCATATATTTATAGTCGGTGGCACATGGATGTGTTTTGTGTTCTTTCTCGAAACCACAAGCTATCTGGTGGTACGCCACTAAGTATCCATTGGTACCTACTAGCGGGGGGAATAAAAATGCTCTCCACTTTTCTTTTGATCCCTCTATTTGGTCTAATACCTCTATGAAAAAAATTATAATATATAAAAACTAAAACACACCAAAAGAAAATATTATAAAAAATTGAGTTTATTATCATTGAAAATGTCCTAAAAGAGTTGGGTGAACTACAAGGATATCTTAAGCCTTCAATTATTTGATATATAAAGGCTTAGAGGTAATTTTTCTATAGTTTAGATAAAAATGGAACGAGTTAGAATACAACAAAGTTATACAGAAGAGTCTATAAAGAATGTGGTTAAACATGAACTATAGGAAAATCAATGGTTGGTACAAAGCATTTTATAGGAATTTCAGGTGGTTAACAGAGGAAATAAAAATGAGGAATTTAACCATATTGATCATATTGTGATGTTTTAGATACAAAATCTAGAGATGTTTCAAAGAGATTTAGGAGCAGAACAAAGAGAAGCTTGTATTTCTTGTATGTTTTTTTATTTACTTGGAACACATGCAGATACCAAGGTAAAGCTACCAGTATATATGTTGGAGGACCTTACACGGAAATGGTGGGATTTAGTCATTTGAACTAAAGCTAACTAATACCTGACTTGGAATATGTTTGAAGATTTATTTAATAAAAAAATCTATCTCCATACCATTAAGGTATACAAAATGAAATTCTTCTTTAGTTTGAGGTAAGAAAACTTGTCTACTATAGAGTAGGCAGCTAAGTTTATAAGCTTAGATTAGTTCGCACCATAGGTGGTTGCTAGAGAGTACCTGAAGTTTTGTATCTTTGAGGGAGCTATATGATCATAAATTCTCTCTAATATTACCATACACTTTATTAATGATTATATAGAAATTCTTACTGGACCATCAGTGGCAAAAAACAATCCTAGTTGGGAATTCTAGGTGAACCCTCACCTTTTTCTACATAGGCACAAGTGGGAACTCTAATGTTAGAAAAAATAGGAAGATAAAGACTTATTCCTAGAGAGGTGTGGTACTAGATAATTAATCAAAAAGATCAATTTTTTACTCCTCGTTGCAATAATAAGCTAGGATGTTTCTAATGTGGTTCATTGGACCATATAAAGAAATATTGTGTGGAACCACAACAATAATGTTATCGATGTGATCATATGGGAATACTTTGGAGTTATTATATTAACTCTCTGAAACCATCTTGTGGGAATTATTTTAATGTGTTTTAGGCCTCTAATTCCTATAAAATTCTTCATATCAGAATATTTCATGGCCCCTAAATTGAGTAAATCATGATGATTCCAGAAACAAAAACTCACCTCAAAGGATGAAACCTTAGGAAGGAATTAATAATTACTCTATCAAAGCTAGAAAATAGTTGTATGGTTCCAATAGGATTATCTTATAGGATAAAGTGAGACCCTTGATGGTGTGTAGACCATCCTTCTAAACTATACTCTTATGAAATTATTGTTTGATATAAATGTATCCCATTCTTTCATTACTTATCACGGGGTAATTAAAATGGGTTTGACCATGAAAATGACGTCACATAGGATGAGAATCTAAAAACCTTTTTGGAGATGAGTTTTAAGGGTTAATGTGTGCATATTTCTATATAATAATCAATGTAATATAGTTTTTTTGTGACTTTCCTATTCTAGGAATAGACATCCTTGATTTAATCCTTAAAAGACTGGTCGGTGACCTTCAACTCTCATATCAATTGTTATTCTCTGAGGTAGTATTTAACTCTGATATTTTTTCCACATAATTTTTTTAAATTAATTGTATTTTTATTTCCAAAATTATGTTTTTAATTGAATAATTTACAATTTTTGATGAATTTTTTTAAATTTAAATACTCTTTTAATTATATGTTAAAATATTTATTTAATTGTATAATTTTAGTTTTCCTATTAATTTTTAGTTTAATTAGTATAATTTTGTATCTATCATTTTTATGCTTGTATTTTTATGTCTGAATTTTCATGTTTCATTCTCTGTTTTTATTTTTTTTTAATTTTTTTAATTGCTTTGAAAAATGTTAATTTAGAATTTTTAAATTTAATATGTTTATTTAAAAAATAAACTCTTTATTTTATTTGTTTTTGCAAATAATTGATTTTTAATTTTATTTATTTTAATTTAATTTTTGGTTTTCATGTTTTTTATTTTGAATTTAGTTTATAGCTTTTTTATTTCTTTTTTAAGGATAAGTTTTCAAGTGACTGCATGGAAGATATAAAGTGGCTACATGAAGTATTCTAATGAAACTTTTTAATGTATCCATGATCACTTAATTAACCATTTATTAGGATGAGTACTAACCCTATATAGTTATTCCAAGTTATAGTATGCCAGTTAACCATGCCACAAAATCAAGTTTCTAGGATCATTGAAGTGATCTGACCTTGTCCCAATGGACTAAATGTTGAAAATAATATTGTGAGTTCACTTTCACATCTTATCTATGATGCATAGCGACTACATGCGTCCCATATTCTTCAACTGCAATGATAAGAGGGGGTGAATTAGAGCTATTTATGGAATTCCCTTAAGAATTTCATGTATTGTGAGGTCAATGTAAGTCTTATGATCTCCGAAAGTTTCACTTGTGATGATCAGCCAATAAGAACATCATTTAATTAAAAATCCTTGAATTCTAAATAATTATTAATGGGGAATCATGGGTGGGAATGAAACATGGTTTTTGAGTCTGTCGCATGTAGTGAAATTATGGTAAAAATTTGAGTACATGAGAAGCTTCTAGAATTATCTTATGACCTTTAGAAATCTATTTGAGTCTATAAACACATTCACTTCAATATTGAAGTTGAATTCTGTTGCATGTGGGTTCTCTCATGTAGTTAGGAATTTTTTTCTCATGTTACATTAATAGTAAAGTGAACAGCCAATGATTCTAATGAAAATACCATGGTAATTATGTGCTTAAAGTGGTGTGATAGAAATAAAATTAAAATATAACATCACATAACAAAATGTAAAATATACATCCATTACTCCGCCATCATAAGAAGAATACATAGATCCGTGATCAGGTCCTAGAGATGGAGATTGAGGAAGGAATCATTCTCGTCAAAAAGGTTTTCAATTCTCTTCCTCTTTGCTTCTAAATTTTTGTTCCCTCCATGTGTAACTAAATAGATTAGAGAATTTGGACTATAATGTGATTAAATTATTTAATATTTTCTACTTTTTTATTATAATTGTTTAGTATAATTTTAGTTTGGAGTTCTCTATTTGTTCAAATATGAGTATCATTTCACATTAATCCAAAAACGATGTATGACATTAGTGAATCAATCAACCTTTGATCATCAACTGAAGTATCAAAATTTGGAAACTTAATATTTATCTCTTCTCCATAATTAATAGATAATTATAATGGTCAAATCAAGAGATCAAGGCTAAGTAATGATTACTAATATTTGTAAGTTCCTTGAAGTAAGAGATTAGTGAATCTTCATATTTTCTCTATGAACTGAATAATTATAGTTAACTTGAGTCAAATTTTATAATATTTAAAATCATTTCAAATGATTTTGAAATCCCTAATGAAATCAATTATTTCAATCGTCCATCTATATTTGTTTTCCTTTCACTACTTCCACACATTCCCTGACACTTTCACTTCGCATCATGATTTTATTATTTCCTTATTTTTTTTGTTAGTTATATTATATTTTTTTCTTTTTTTCGGTTCGTGAAATCCCCATTTACCTTACATGTGTAATCAACACTCATACTCACCAATATACTAGTTTTAATTATTTACAGGGTTTTGTAAAAAATTAATTTGACTCAAAACTAGTCAAAGATCTTTCCAAATTCATATAATTTTGGTATCATTTCTGGGGAAGGAATGTGTATTTAGAAAAAAAACATAAAAATCATATATAAAAAAATCATAAAATTTTAAAAATATATAGTAGAAAAAATCTTCCAAAATACAACTTGAATTTTTGTGTTGTGTGCCTCCATTTTTTCTTAATGTTTACATTTGAAACTACATGTATTCTAGAAAATCTAAGGTAGTTTGTCACGAACAATCCCAAATACCCTAGTACCCTAATAACAGAGCTGATCTTAACATGGCCCAAAGGGTGTTCCTAATCCCCATGGGATGGAAACTAGCACCTGTAATCATACAAGATGAAACTGGGAATGGTTTTTCCACATAAAAAGCATAAGAAACATTTACAATTCGGTATGCTCAGAAGAAAACTCCATAGATATATTAGTAATAGAATCCAAATAGGTATAAATAACCCAAAGAACATCATCAAGGTACCATAAAACAAGTTAAGAAACCCAAGTCCCACCTAATTCAACACTATAAGCCTAATGATCAATAATAAGAACCACCTCCTAGTGGTGCACTACCCTTTCTTAAACCTAGTATAAGATAATCTGCATACACCTTAAGGCATAGGTAGGGTGTGAGATAAAATCCTAGTAGGGTCTCACTAAGGATTCCATAATATGATGCAACATTAACTAAAAAAATAAAACTTTAAATTTTAAATAAAAACACATGGAAGTACAAAATCATATTCAAAACAAATCAGGATTTACATTTCAAATTATTGAAATATTTAAAATAATGGATTAATAAACATCTTATATAAAATAATTCATTTAAGTTCACAAGGTATGTGTAAAATAGTTTACAAAAAATGGCACATATATATCAAAATAAACACAAATGAGCAACATGGTCATCATCCAAGGGGTTTGATAAATCTATGTTAATGGATCCTCAAACACTCAAATAAGAGATCGTGGAAAAATCTGTACACATGTCCCTCTAACAATTGTCAAATAAGAATCATAACCACCCCATTATGGATGTGACCTACTGCATATGCTTTTTAATTTTGTAAAGTTTTAATAGAGTGTTTTCCTAGATAACTCACTAACTACCTAGGCTTCCCTGTGAAGGTTTCGGGCACAATGGAAGTGTGTGAATAGTCGTTCC
Source organism: Viscum album (assembly GCA_963277665.1). NCBI lineage: Eukaryota > Viridiplantae > Streptophyta > Magnoliopsida > Santalales > Viscaceae > Viscum > Viscum album. The sequence continues at coordinate 1,786,086,004 of OY728157.1, forward strand.
CAACTATTCTTTTTTTATGATCAATAATCAATCTGATATTTACATAATGATAAATGTTGTGATCTATAGAATTCAATCAAAGAATATATATAAGGGATATAACACTGGAACTAGATAAAAGACCATAAACTATTATTAATAATCAAATTAATTAATTAAATAATTACCTTATTGGAATTATTTCTTTACTGATGGATCTGACAATATATTTGCATTGTATTATTGTCGCGTTGTAGGAATCAATAGTATATTTCTTCAAGTGGTGATCCACACATGTTTCAAAAATATCTGAATGTCACTGTAGGAATCTCAGAGTGATAGCATAGAAAATCGTATCACTTGTATCATCTACCTTTGATCTCCTTGAGAACCGCTTCAAAATATCTCTCCTTGACCTCTCTTAACTTGAGAGAGGGAGGTGGCGGAAGATCGCCCACTATTCTTGGGAGCATTCTTGGAGAATGGAGTGCTCTATGGCTTGAGATTATTCTCTAAATCCATTTTGTATAACCAAAAAAATGAATTTTATCTCTTTGAAATTAATATAATTGGGATTATATACTGCTAGGGATAAAATAAAATAATTACACAAATTCCATTTATTGTTTATTTAATCCCTATAGAACCTCATGTCAAATAATAATAATAATGTTATTAATATTTCTTGACATGTGTTTAACTTGTGAATTAAATTAAATATTATTTAAAAATAATAATATTCAATATTTATTATTTATCATCAGACCATTAAATTTAGTCTTCCATTCCTCCACAATATTTATCGGGCCTTGAATAATTATTATTTATTTATTCAATAAATATCACTTCATTATTCTCTAATAAATAAATAAATATTATATTCGCTAAATGGAAAATAAATATTTATTAAATATTCTTCCCGCATTATATTCTCTCAAATAACTGGTGACAGAATATATACAATCAAGAAAACATGAATAATTATTAAACCACTTATGAGAATAATATTTAATCCACTTTTTAAATAATAAATAATATTATTTTTATTTAGCTGAGTTTTTCGATGCAATTACTGTGTGGCCCTATAGGAATATTTCTTAGTGGAATTAGGTAAAGCATCCTAAGTCCAAGGTTAGAATCTAGAAACACTTGAAGGCATCCATAAATAAAGTAGTAAATTTGTTAATGATATAATACCTCATACTGATTCTTACTATGTAATATAGTCTATTAATCAGGATATCTCTAATCAAGTATGTTTCATGGTAGTGCCATCAACTTATGTGCTCGATGTCTCTTTCTCTGACTTTATGTAAATTATGCATTCTTATAGAACACCATGGCCATGGATTTATTTAGGCTTTTTCATTTCAATCAAAGGGCCTAAGATATAAACTTTTATTAAAGAACATAAGGGAGAAATACTTTCTCACATTATTCATTAATGTAATATTACTCGTGACGCACCCATTATATCATACCTCACTGCAAACATATGTCGTCATGGTTTTTTTCAATTCATCAAAGTATGTGAATCATAATGTGTGATAATAATATTAATTTTTAAGGATAAATACACATGTCCACATATAGTAACATCTAATGAAAAATATAAATGTGGATTTCTTAATGGTGGGTCTCATTCTCATAATATCCTTCATTGGATATTTCCCAGGGCATACACCATGAAAAGATACCTCAAAGTCCTATAATAATCCAACCATGATATCATGTATCATTTTTGTCCCTCAAATGTATCATCCAGCTATAGAAAATATATTTAAGAATATTGTTGTAGCTCTTTAGGGTTCTCATCAGAGCAGGGAACTGTTAAGTCCTTTTTGTTTGACAGTTGCTCCTTGGACATTATCACATACTATGTTATTCATAAGAACAATCATGATGTGATAATAAGTTTATTAATATTCAAAACAATGAATACAAGTTATCATAAATTACATAGAAATTTTTTCAAGGGCACCAACCCCAATAGAATCCTACTTGCACTGGAAAAAACTGCTAAAAACATTCAGTCTAATAGCTCTCACATGATACTCATGCTTCAACTAATATAGGCCTTTAATTAAGGGGACTTCTGTGTTCTTTTACATGGGTAATTTTCTTACTACAACTTCACCCCTCTGTTAAAAATCCCTTATGAGGTGATACTTATGGGTTATATGATTTTTCCATCGGGTTTACCTTGGATATTTTTCAACATCCACCGCTATAGTATTAACACAATATAATGTGATAGGGTATTTACTTCTAAGTACCACATCAAGCTCCGAGAAAAAATCCATATCCAAATAAATCACATGGCTACATCAGAAGACACTTTTTCTCAGACTCCACTGTAGAATCATTTACAACTAGCTACTTTGAAGTCTTCTAGATCACAACTCCTTTATTGATATAGAATGAACATCCTAATTGAAACTTCAGATCATTCTGATATTTCTGAAAACTATCATCGCAATAACCCCCAATGACTAGCTCCTTGTAGCCTCTATACACTAGGAACATATCCTTAGTTTTTCTTAGATACTTAAGGATATACTTAACATTAAACCAATGTTGTTCTCTTGGATCATATTGATATCTTACTACCATGATCAATGCATAGGAAACATAAAGTCTAGTACATAACATGTCATACATGATTAATCATATCACCGAAGTGTATAGTATCTTACTCATTCTCTATTTCTCCTATTGTGTCTGAGGACACATTTTCATACAAAGATGTAAACTATGTGATATTTTACCAATACCCTCATGGATTGTTCCATTCTAAATCTCTTTAGTATCTGATCAACATATGTACATTGGTTTAGTCCAAGAATCCTCTTGGATCTATCATGAATGATCTTGATCCCTAGAATATAGGTCGCTTCACCTAAGTCCTTTATGGAGAAACACTTGTTCAACTAGTTACTGAAAAACTGTAAGACTAGTATGTCATTTCCAACAACTAATATATCATCTACATATACTACTAGGATAATGAATGCATTTCCACTAGACTTCTTGTAAACACATGTCTCACATTCATTATTAATAAAACAAAATTCTTTAATAGCTTCATCGAATCAAGTGTTCCATGACATGGATGCTTACTTAAATCCATAAATGGATCTTTGTAACTTGAAAATCCTTTTTTAATCACTTGAAGTCACAATCCCTTCTGGTTGTGTCATATAGACATATTTCTAAAGGTTCCCATTAAAGAATGTAGTTTTGACAACCATTTTCAAAATCTCATAGTCATGGTAAGTTGTTATAGAAAGTATAATTTTGATGGATTTATATATGGAAACTGGTGAAAAGTTTTCATTAAAGTCAATTCATTGATGTTGTTTAAAACCTTTAGTGGCTATGCTTGATTTATATGTATTTACTTTACCTTCTGTGTCCAGTTTCCTCTTGAATACCCATTTGAATCCAATGGGATTTACATCTACTATCATGTTGACTAGAACCCAAACATAGTTCTGATGCATGGAAACCATTTCAAAATTCATGGATTCATTCCATCATGCAGCTTGTGATCTATCTACTTCCAATTTATAAGAGATATTTTCATCATTTTAAACCAATAATGAGTAACCATTTTCGGTGAATAGAAAATCATATTTCATGATTCTATTACCTCTCGTGTACTCCTTTATAGTAATTATGTTTCAGAAACTTATTCTTATATAGGGACCTGTGGAACTTGTTCCTGTACCAACTCTTATATATCTTGAGGATAAACATCATCAAAATCAATATTTCTCCCACTATCCTTTTTTAGGTTGTGCTCCCTCTCAAGAAAGGTGAATTTTATGGTGATATTTACTTTCTTATCTAAGGTTTTGTATAGGTTGTATCCCTTTGTTTCTATAGGATACCCAATAAAGATATACATTGTGCCCAATGGAGATAGTTTTTTTCCTGATAATTCCTTAACAAATTCCTCACAACCCCATACACAAGTACACAAAAAAAGGTTTCATTTCACTCCATAACACGAAGGTAATTCCATTTTCAACTTTAGATGGTATTTGGTTTAATTTGTATGTCGTAGTTTTTAATAAATATCCCCAAAATAATAATGAAATATTTTCATGACTCATTATCAACATTAACATTTCTAAAAAGTTAAAATTACTCCTTTTACTAACAATATTCCACTGTGGTGTGTAAGGTGGAGTGAGTTAAGATAGAATCTCAAACTCTCGTAAATTGTTGATAAACTCTTGGTTAAGATATTCACCACCTAGATCCAATAGAATTTTTTTATCTTCTAACCAAGTTGATTATCTACTTCATTTTTGAATTCCAAGAATTTCTAAAAGGAATCATACTTATACCTTATCAAGTATACATATCCATATCTACTCAAGTCATGAGTAAAAGTTATGAAGTAGGATTACCCACCTATAGCTTCTAGTCTAAATGGTACACACACATCAGTGTGTACCAATACAAGAAGATCAATGGCTCTTTCACCCTATCCACTGAATGGTGTTTTGGTCAATTTTTCTTGTAAACAAGCATGACATCTTTCATGTGGTTTTAGCTATGATGAGTCTAAATAACCATTTTCATAGAGCTTTGTCAAACACCCCTTGTTTACATGAACAAGATGGAGATTCCATATTTGGGTGTCATATGAGTCATTTGAACATGATTCACTATCAATTTCCAAGACATGTTTTCGATAATTTAATACATAAATATAAATATTTAAATGTTCCATACCATAAAATATGTTTTCCTAATAAAAGAAACAACTTTTATTTCCAAATTTGGGAAAAAATTGTCATCTAGTTGTGACACCGAAATTATGTTCTTTGTAACTGTTGGTAGATAATAAAAATATTTTAAACCCAAAAAACATTCTCATTGGTAATAAAAGGTAGTAGTCACCAATCAATAGAGCAGCTAGCCAAACACCATTAGAAGCTCTCAGATCCACCTGTACTATAGAAATCTTTTAGAATATATTTATTTCTTTCCATTTGGATACAAATGTGAGCACGACAAGCTGTATATAATACCCAATGTGCATATATTGAAAGATTAAACTCGATAACGAATGCAACTTTAACTTCCCATTTCTTTTGGGTAAATTTCTTCTTCCAATTTCTTAGCTTGCCACATGAAAAACATACTACCTTATTTTCCTTTACCTACCTCTAGATCTTCTTCTTCTTAGAAGTACGATGCTCAGGAGATTTAGAATTTTTTATGATTCTTGGTCCCCTTTTCCTTGTTCTTCCTTTTCTTATTCACCATAAGGATCGTGTGTTTATCACACCCCATATACTTATCCTCTTAGACAATCAAATTAATAATTTCTGAAAGACTCTACTCATTATTTCTCATATTTTAAATAATAATAAAACTAGATAAGGTCTTAGAATGTGATGAAAGTATGAGATCAGTATTCAACTTTTCTGTGAATTTAGTCCCTAAAATGTCTAATCATTCAATGTAGCCAATAAGATTGACTACATGAAGCCCAACTAGCATAGACTCTCCAAGATTATTTGTAAAAAAATAATTTTATATCTCATACCTCTCTTTTCACTCCTTCTCTTTATAGAGATCCTGATGGTGAGACATCATGTTATAAGCATCCATGACCTCATGTTACTTTAAAATATCACCGTTCATGGATGATAGCATGAAACACTGAACATCTATAGAATCGTCTAGATGTTTCTCATATAGAGAAAACTCTTCATCAGTAGACTCATTACCAGGTGCATTAGGAATAGGTTCTTCCAGCACATATAATTTCTATTTATGAGGAAGGATAATCGTAGGTTCATTTATTGTTTTTAGAAATTTGTGCTTGTTAAAAGGTTGTCCTTATCATGTATGGATCATAGTGATATTATTGAAGTCATTTTAATATTGTTTCTAAAAATAAGATAAGAATAATTTTAGTACTCTATCTTGATAAACTTTAGACAAATAAATAAATATTATATTTATTAGTCACCCAATATGTTATCAAACCCCAATAACCCACACCATTGGCTTCAGAATATCTTGTTTCTTGGAAACTCTAGTGTAAAGGAACCATATTCCCCTTCTCATTACCCCAACTTTGGTTAGTCAAGAAAATAGAATGGTTTAATGCAGACATTCCAAATTACAACTTTATTAACTCACAATTCTGTGATCTGTGGAGTGGACTCCCCAATCCTGAAGTCTTTGAATTGGTTTTCATTAACTAATTCCTATCGGTTGCACCAAGTATTATTTTATAAATTAACCCTTGATGTGAACTAAGTTAAGTCAAGTTAAAACTTCAAGTTAGAATTCCTATATTATTAAATTCACTACAACTTTGGTTGGTCAAGCACTTTGAGTTGTGGTTTGATTTTAACTGAAGTAGTGGAAGGCTATACTGACTTAATATATATAATTGAGGGATTTTGTCCTTTATGTGTAAATTTCCAATTATTTCCTTTATTGTGTGCTTTTTAATATTAAGTGGATTTACTTAAGTCATTAACCATGTCTTAGATAATATATACACATAATCAAATTTATTTTATTTCTATCTTCCATGCTTCTTAACTTCATTAATTCATGTGATCGTGAAAAAACATCCATAATGAAATAACTATGAAAATTGAAAGAAATAAAATAATTAAGTGGTACAATCCATAGATTTTACTAATGGTTAGTTTATATAGAAGTTTATAAATTAACTATTGACCTAGGTAAAAACACCTTGAACCAATTATGTTTTGTGTTATAGTTTTCCACTATTCCACCTATGTATCTCTCTTGGATTGGTTTTGCCTCGGCTCCAAACTTGAATTGCCTCAAATAGCTGGGGAGCTTCATCCATTACATATGACTTTAATCAAACTAAGGCGAGGGGAAAGGTTTTAGATAAATGAACCCATGGGCATGAAATCCCTTACATAATAAGAGGATATAAGGCATGCAGACCAACAATTTAATTTAATAAAAAATTAAATGAAACTAATCTCATACAAAGGTATCATCTATGATCATGATCATCCTTATGCATGCCACGAATTATGCATTTAATAAAACTAGAATTCAATTCACAGCCATCCTTATTTAAGAAAATGTTTTCTCAAATCAATTAATTATATTATTTAATTAATCAATCTTTTATCCTAATTTTTATCCTAATTTCCTTGAGATTCTCATCAATCGTAATTTTAAAAATATTAAAAAAATATTTACAGTTACTTGTGTTCATAAATGTACCTTGGAGGCAGCACGTTGAATACCCAACTCAATCTACCAAACATGTGTTATACTCATATATAGTTTACTCTTGTGAAATACAGCATAAACAAAATATCACATACTTTAATGATGTGTACTATGAACTTAATGATTACATGAATTACATGACCTTCCAGTCACATGTTATGCTTTGATGCATGTAGAGTAACAACTATAATACGAATCATACATGACATATAGATCTGAACATTACACCGATATAAATTAAAAATTATATATATATATATATATATATTTAAACCTATCACATGGCATTTCCTATCAAATTAATGACCACACACAATCACTTGTCGATAAGGTTTACTCAGTATAATAAATAATTTTTAAATATGCATAATTTGGTATAAGTACACAACATGTGTAGGTGATCTAAACTACATGTACATCTCTCATTGTCTATCTGAGTCACATTTATGGGGAATCTACATGTAAACTATGCCTCAAAAAATTCAGAGTACATGGCCTATATAAGTGACTAGCATGTGGTCTCTGAGTTACATGGTCACCAGTCAAGTAGGTTTTGTATGGTAATACATGGCATGTCTGTGACTCAAAGGGACTACATGTCATGTACGTAGGATACAAGTTGTGTACTTTGGTAGACCGTGTTCTAGGATGGCCCAATCAACATGCGGTGTAATAAAGAAATACACTAGGTGTCATCAATGCACACAGTTTGAATTGATTTCTAAATTAATTTCCATTGCATTGAATACTAGTACAAGGAATATAACTCTAGTTAAATGGTGTGTACTCTTTTTTTATCTGAACATAATCCCTAGAACTTCATAATGAGTTATTCAATTTTATTTCATTCAAAAAATTAATTTCATTTATTAAATCTATGATAAATAGATGAAAAAACTAGACCTCACAATTCATATTAAAAGAATTATTTAACATGAATTGAAAAATAAATCAAAAATGCGTAAACCAATTAATGATATTTAAATAATTATTAAACCCTTTGATACCACTTGAAGGTTTTGGGTGAAGCAGAAGCATGTAATGGGTTGTGCCCAACTTTGATATTTGTCATGATCGATGATCAATCTGATATTTACACAATGATAAATATCGTGATATTCTGAATTGAATCAATGAATATATAAAAGATATAGAATGTTGTAATTAAGGAAAATATCATGACATATTATTTATATTCAATTTAATTAATTAAAGAATAATCTTATTTTAATTATTTATTCATTAATCTAAATGACAGCATATGTGCATTATATCATCCTTGCATTGTAGTAATCAAGATAAGATTCCATCTAGTGGTGATCCACATGTGTTCCAAAAATCTTAAAACATCGTTGTAGGTTTCTTCGACTGCAAGCATGGTAGGTCCTATCGCTTGTTTCATCAACATTTGATCGCCTCGAGAACTGCTTCCAAATAATTCTCCTTGATTTTTCTTGAATTGAGAGTGGGAGGTGGTGGAAGATTGCTCTATGTTCTTAGATGCATTCTTGGTGAAGGGTGCTCTCTCGGTATTGAGAGGATTCCCTAAATTTATTGTGCACAACCAAAAAAATGAATTATCTCCCTTGGAAAATAATATGATTGGGTTTCTATACTACTACGGTTAAAAAAATTATACAAGTTCCCATTAATATTTATTTAATCCCTACAGAACCCCATGTCAAATAATAAAGTTATCATTATTCTAATTTATCTACATGAACTTAACTTGTGAATTAAATTAAATATTATTTAATTAAATAATATTAAATATTTATTATATCTCAAAAGACCATTAAACATGGTTCTCCATTCTTCTGCAATATTTTTCAGGACTTGAATAATGACTATTTATTTATTAAATAAATATCACTTCATTATTCACTAATAAATAAATAAATATTATATTCACTAAATAGAAAATAAATATTTATTAAATATCTTGTTCACATTATATTGTCTTGAGTAACTAGTGATGGAATATATACGATCAAGAAAGTATGAATAATTATTAAAACATGTGCAGGAATAATATTTATTCAAAATTTTAAATAATTAAATATTATTATTATTATTTAACTGAGTTTATTGATACACTTAGTGTGTGAACCTCTAGGCCTCTTTCTCAATGGCATTAGGTGAAGTAGCCTAAAGTCTAAGGCTAGAATCTAGAAACATGCCAAGTTACCCATATAGGAATAAATTAACACCACAATAACATAATACCACATACAAAGGCATACCATGTAATATAATCCCCCAGTCATGATATCTCTAATCAAGCAAGTTGCATGCTGGTGCCATCAACCTATGTGTTCGATGTCTCTTTCTTTGACATCCCAGAAATTGAACTTGCCCATAGAATACCATATCTATGGGTTTATTTAGGTTATATCATTTCCATCAGAAGGAATGATAAATTGACTTTAATTAAATAACTAAAGGTAAAAAATCCTTTCTCACATTATTTATTAATTCAAAATTACTCATGACACACCCAACATATCAAACCTTACCATGAACATATGTTGTCATGGTTTTCATCGATAAATCAAAGTACACGAATCATAGTATTTAATAATAATATTAAATTCTAAGGATCAATACACAAATCCACATACAGTACCATCCAATGACATATATAAATATAAATTTTCTACTCTCGGGTCTCTCTCTCATAATATGTTACACTAGATATTACCAAGGGCATACACCATGAGAAGGTTCCGCAAGTACTATGAGTCTCCACCCATGATATCTTGTATCATTTGCATCCCTCAAAAGATATCATCCTGCTATAGAACCTATATTTAGGAATATTGTCTTATCACTTCTGGGTTCTCATCATATCGAGGAACGGCTATGACCTTTTAGTGCAATACCTACTCATGGTAAATTATCACATACTATGTAATGCAGAAGAAAAATCATGATGTGATAAGAAGTTTATTAATAATAAAAAATATGAATACAAGTCATCATAAAGTATATAGAATTTTGTTCTAGGGAACCAACTACAATAGAAATTTCTTATACAAAAATAAATAATGGGAAATTTATCACAAAACTATTCAAAATATAATTATGTAATTCCTTAATTCAATATGCCAATTTCCATTTAAAACCAAAAAAAGAGTTTTTAATCAAATCATTCTTTTTTCCAATAAAAAACCACAGGGTTTCTATCAAGGAAATTTAATCCATTTTTATTAAATAAAAATATGAAATCCATTTCACAATTTAAATTCCAAAATTCATTCTCACAAAATTCCATCAAATTTCACAAACACGCCCCTATTCATTGGGATTATGGGGTTTTCCCAATTCCATTACAAATCAAATTCAAATCCTGAATTTATTGGATTTTGGTTTTTTTAAAACCTATTGAAATAATTTTAATTTTAATTAAGAAATTTAGGGTTATATTAATTATCCAATCTTAAATGAAACCTCCTACCGTAGATCACGGGATCACGAAACCCAACTTCCACAATAGGATTCACCAACGAATAACATCAAAAAATAATATCAAGAAATCATCCATATATTCAAGATCCCAAACATAGAAGTTTATATCCTCCAATAACACAAAGATATATAAAACCTTAAGGAGAATAGGGGAAGATATCATGAGAGAATGAATGGAGAAGGGAAAATTATAAGAAAAGGATCAAACAATGATTTCCTAGCTTCAATCCATCTTGGGGAGGGTTTGGATGATCTAAAACTGGTTCTTAGGAGCCCTCCCAACATAGTAAATCATAATATGGTGAGTTAATCCCAAATGAGGGTCTAAACGGGAGGTTCGGAAATTTTAAAATAATTTTTGGACTAATTAAATCTTGTGTGCCTAGTTAGCTAGGAAATGTAGTGCGGTTTTTCAAACCATGCATCCCTGTTAATGGGGTTACATGGTTTCTCCTTGGTGGGAACATGATTTTTCAAACCATGCGCCAACCAGGAAAACCCTCTCTTCCTAGTTTCTCATGGTTTTCACTAGCATGGTGCGTGATTTGGTAAAATCATGTGCCAAACATGCACATCCCAAAAGACCTACGAAATTTTCAAAACATCACCTAAATCACCCCTTAATGAGTCCAAACCATAATTAGGATAAAAATAGGGGTTTATGAGTACCTAAAAATAGTAAAAGGATGTTATAACCTCCCCACCATTGAAACTTTATGTCCCCAGAATGCCTACTAAGAATAATCCATGTAAAAAAGATGAGGTTATTTCTCTCTCATTGGTTACTCTCTCCCTAGTAAGTCTCATTAGTATCAAAACTGTGTTTCCATATCACTCAAACCAAAGGTATCATCCTCCCATGAAAAACATTGGTTTCAAAATCAACTATCTTGAATGGATGTTTAGTCATAGATAAATATGGATCAACATCAAGATCACTCCATATCAAAACATGATATGGATAAGAAATATACTTTCATAGCTAAGATACATAAAAAAAATTATGTATAGATGTCGACTATGGTGGAAGTGATAAATGGTAAGCCACTTTCTCTACCTTCTCAGAAACCTCAAATGGTCCCACAAAAATGAGGAGCAAGCTTCTCATGCCTCCAAACCTTTAATGACCCAAATGAGGTGAAAATTATAAGAACACCTGATCACCAACTAAAAATTTCAATAGCCTATGATAAATATCTACATAAGATTTATACTAGCCATATGACATCAATATTCTATGAAAAATAAACTGAATCATTTTTTATCATCTCTCGAACCAATCTTGATCCAACTAAGGAACCTTTACCAATATCAACCCAACACAACAGAGATTTACAAGTCTGGCCATACAAGGCATCAAAAGTATCCATTTGATCATGGACTAGTAACTGTTATATATAAGAAAACTCAACCAGCTACAAATGGTAGTACCAAACTCCACCATAGTCAAGAACGTAGGCATGAATCATATAGTCAATAATAAATATATCTCTCTCTATTTGTACATCCAACTCCGGATGATATGGCATACTCAAATGAACCTAAGATACCAATGCCTCATAAAGGCCTCTCCAAAAGTGAGAAGTAAATTGGGTATCCCTATCATAGACTGTAGAAGATGGAACATTGTGAAAAAAATATTATTCACATATAGATTTTCTAACTCCTCAACATTGGTTTCAACATGAATGGGTATAAAGTGAGCTAATTGGGTCAGCCTATCAATCAAAATCCATATCACATTCTTCTTTTTCTGGGTATATGGTAAACTTAAAAAAATCCTGTAGAGATCTCATACCACATCCATGTTAGAAAAAGAAGTTTCTAAAGAAACCCCAAAGTTCTCTGGTACTTAGCCTTGACCTTTTTGCATGTATAACAACAAGATAAAAAATGAAAAATGCTCCATCTCATACCTAGCTATCATAATCATCATCGCATGTCAGAGAATAGTTTTTGGTTCCTGTATGCACTCCCCATGGGGAATTATGGAAATACCCGATTAGGTATTTTCTTACCGGTTACATAACAACCAAAGGATTCCAAAACAATAGAATCCCCACTTGGTAGAATGACCACTTAGAAATGGTTTAACCACCATAAAGAGAGTATCTAATTCTATGTAATTCATTACAAAGTTTTTGTTTCTAAAGAATCATCTTTAGAAGAGAATAGGTCAACTAAATAATAGTCAAAGAAACCTTATCCCCTAATTCCTAAACTTCAATATGAAACTATAAAAAAAGATCCATCAAGTTGAACTCTTCTGATGATTCTTTCTTGGACTAGGCTAGAATTTTCTTTTCAAATCATTTGTGATGAAATTCCCTTTCCACAGTATATAAGTGATATCAGAGTCAAAAGTTTTTAGGTATTCCACCCAATTCCTCTGGTGAATAGTTAAATCTTTTTGATAGAATATATAACTCAATCTATTATGGTTAGAATAAATGGTGAACCTTTCACTAAAAATGTAATGTATACAACTCCTAAGTTCATGCATCACATCTACAAGTTCAAAAAAATGGGTCAAATAATTATTCTATTATGTTCTAAGCTTCTGAGATCTATAGTCAATGACATGATCATCGTGCATAAGAAAACATCCAAAACTTGAACTTGATGCACCATAGAAAACCACATACCTCTTCTCGGCCTCTAGAAGTGTCGACATCAGCACATTAGTCAAAATACATTTCATCTAAACAAAATAACTCTGACATTTCTCATCCCAGGAAAATGTTATTCCCTTATAAGTTAGATCAGTCATCAAAGAATCCGACTTAGAGGAGTTATTTACAAACTGGTGATAATAACCAGCTAAACCCAAGAAGCTAAGAATCTTGAAAAAATTTCATGGTTGTTCCCATGTCATTGTAAGGACACAGTTAGAGCAATGAACCACTGAGAGGGGAGGGGGTGAATTAGTGGTACCCCTTTTTCCATTTTTAAGTTCCATTAATATTGAGAACATCCATTGTCTCCTATTAAAGATAAAATTCCCTACTGAGAAAATAAAAAAGCACACATCCAAAGGAACACACCAATTTACAAGGTTCACTATTCAATAAGAATAGCTATGTTCTTGGTATGGTTGGAAACAATTCAGCACCATACAATCTACTAAGAAAACAATCCTTGTATTATAACAAGTAGGATATACCCTTACACTCATGCAGCACTGTGAAACAATCACTCCAGTGTGTGTGCACCCTCTTAGCACAATAGGGAAAAGTCTCTTTTCTTGTAACAACTTATGTTACCTTCACTTCCTTTCAAATACACAACTGTAAGAAATTTCAGCACAAATCTTCACTTCCTTACCTAGAAGAAAAGCAAGGACTCCTTGGACTTGAGATGGATCAATTATAGTCTGAACTTCCCATTCCAAAATCTTCACTCCGAAATTTCTTCTTCACTCCGATTCTTCAATCTGAGTCTTCCTCAATCTGAGAAACTCAATACGGTGACATCTAGTACTGATTCCCCATTCAGAATCTCCACTTCGAATTCTACACTCCGAATTTTCTTCTTCACTCCAATTCATCAATCCGAGTCTTCCTCAGTCTGAGAAAATCAATACAGTGATAGCCAGTACTGATTCACCATTCTGAATCTCCACTCTGAATTCTTCACTCCGAATTTTCTCAATCCGAGAAACTCAATACAGTGTCAACCATTATCAAATTCTCATTTCAATTGAGACTGTAATGAAAACTCAGTCGGCCACACACTTCTTTCTCTCTCTATATTATCAAAGCTTCTCTCACTACAGTATCATCACTAATTTACTTTGTACTCTGATCTCCTTTTATAGGTGCTCCAAAGTGTGCATAGGCGGGAAACCAAAATATTTTCCCACTCACTTAGATTCACGCAAATCTTAATTTCTCCTAAAATCTCGGAGTAATTAATACTTTTTCAATGCTTCTAGAATCTTCTCGAATCTTCTACCACTTCTCTTGGTTTAGAGCCTTGGCCTTTTCGGGATCCGACCTTGTTACACAAGTTTCTCGGTATCACATTCTAGGATCCTGTCTTCTCGGCATCACATTCTCAGATTCACTAATCTGTCTTCTCAGTATCATATTCTCAGATCTGCCCTTCTTGATTCTTTGGCATCAATTTCTCGGATCCATACTTCTTGAGTATTAGTCATCACTTCAATTCTCGGCATGACTCTTCATCACTTCTTTGTCATGACACCATTTCAACTCTCGGTATGACTCTTCATTACTTCTCGGTATGGCATTTCATTGCTTCCTTGGCATGACACCATTCAATTCATTGATACCAGAGATTATTAATTATTGATATGACTTTTCTGGATCTTGGTACGACTTCACCAGTTCTCAGTACGACATTCTAGTTCTCGGTATGACTTCTGAAACTTGGAACGGCTCTTCCTGATTCTCGGAATAGCTTTTGGTTCTCAATATGACTTCTTCAATTCTCAGTAAGACTTCAGGTTCTCAGAACGGCTCTTCCTAATTCTCGGAATGGCTTTTGGTTCTCGATATGACGCCTTAGATTCTCAGTACAACTTCAGGTTCTTGGAACGACTCTTCCTGATTCTCGAAATGGCTTCACCAGATTCTCGGTATGACTTCTCGATCCAACTTTTTCTTGCATCTTGAGTACTTGCATATACTCACAAATTATAGTTAAAAAATATAAAAGCATCATCACAATTATTTCCTCCGCATCTCCTATCATCCAGCTTTCGAGAATTTGCAATTTCCCAATTCCGAACTTCTCAATTACCAGACTTCGAATTCCAGACTCCGGATTCTTCAAACACCAGGTCCCGAATGTTCAATATTCTCAGTTCTAAATCTTCAAACTTCCATCTTCCGAATTCTTAGAAATTCAAGGTTCCTTTCCTTTATGAAAACTTCCTCAATATCAATAAAAGACAATCCTTTCAAACCATCTCTTCCTTTAGCTTGGTCCTAACAATCTCCCCCTTTGTATTTTGTTGTCAATCATGTTTTCATAAATCACCAAACTTGGAAACCTCAAGCAATGGATTACTTATCAATATTTCTAAGCCTACGTGAGCTAACTCATTGTAGGAAACAAGAATCATTGATAGCAAAACCGTGTTGTCCATAGGTTGTGAAAATGACATCTTTTGCTTCATAGTTCTTGTAAACAACTTCAAGTTCTTTCCTACAACCACTCCAACAAACAATTAGAATAGTTCACATACACAAACAATGCTGAGTTCACAACTTACCCACAACTCTCTCTTTGAACAATAGATTTATGATATAAACAACTTCTCACCTTTGAAAAAACAATCCAAAGGTAAGAAAAGAGAGGGGATGGTACAACATACCTTAGCCTTCAAGAGAAAGAGGTTGGACACCCATGTTCAACCTCAATCTTGAGAATGATTCCTTTGGCAGAGGTTTTGTGAAAATATCAGCAAATTGTTCAGTAGATGAAACATATTCAAGTTTAAGTTCATTATTTCCACATTCTCTTTGATGAAATGATATTTGATGTCAATATGCTTTGAAAGAGAATGTTGGACTGGAATCTTGGTAAGATTAATTGTGCTTTGATTATCACATCCCCAGAGCATGGGCATCTTCACATCAACTAACAAATCTCCCAACTGTGTCTTCATCCAAATAAGTTGGGTAGAGTCCATAGTGGCAGCAACATATTCAACTTCATCCGTACTAAGTGTCACTGAATTTTTCTTCTTTGAGTGCCAGCCAACACAACTTTTTCCTATAAAGAACAATCCACCAGATGTGGATCTTCTATCATCAACATTTCTTGCCCAATCTGCATCTGAATAACCAAACAAAGCAATGTTATTTGAGCCACTATACTTGATTACGAATTCTGTTGCACCTTTTATGTATGTGAGAATTATTTTTCCAGCAACAAGATGTGATTCTTTAGGAGCACTCTGGAATCTTGCACATAAGGTAACAACAAAAACAATATCTGGTCTTGATGAAGTTGGGTATAACAAAATTCCAATCATCTTTCAATATTCTTTCTGATCAACTTGTTTTCCTTCATCATCTTTTCTTAGCTTAGTTCCTAATGAGATGGGAGTTGATATAGGTTTGGAGTTTTCCATCCAAAACTTCTTAAGAAGTTCCTTAGCATACTTTTCTTGGGAGAGAAAAATGAATTATTTATGTTGAAAAATTTTTAACCCAAGAAAGTATATCATTTCACCCAACATGGAAATCTCAAAGACATTCTTCATTTCTTCAGCAAACCTTTCACAGCTTCTTTCATCATTCCTAGAAAAAATAATGTCGTCAACATAGACAATCACAATGAGAGAAAGATCGTGTCTTTCCTTGATATACAGATTGATGTCAACTCTTCCTTTCTTGAAGTTAATCTCTTTTATGAAAGTGTCCAGTTTGGAATACCATGCTCTTGGAGCTTTCTTTAGCCCATACAAGGCTTTCTTCAACCTGCACACATAACTTTCATTCTTCCCAACAACAAAGCCACATGGTTTCTCAATATAAACTCTTTCTTTGAGATCACCATTAAGAATTGTGGATTTAACATCCATTTAAAAGATTTTGTAGCCTCATTGTGTAGCAATAAAAATAAAGATTCTGATAGTTTCTAATCTGGGTACTGCAGCAAAAGTTTCTTCAAAGTCAATTCCTTCAATCTGAGAGTAGCCTTTGAAAACCAATATTTCTTTATTTCTAATAACTTCACCTTCTTCATTAAACTTGTTCTGGAAGACCAATTTGGTGCCAATAATTTTCTTATTTTCAGGCTTGGGTACGAGTTCCAATGTTTCATTCTTTTCAATATGATCAAATTATTCATTCTTGGATTGAACCCATTCCGGATGCTCAAAGGCTTATTTTACATCATTTGGTTCCACTTTGGAATACAAGGAAGTATGTGATATATAATTAATTATTCTTCTTGTTTGAACCATATGATGTTGATCACCAATTATATTCTGATCTTGCACTTGTTTCATCATCCTTGGATAAGTTTTCTGGGTGCCTTCCTCATCACTTGATATGGCTGAATCTGATTCTTCATCTTGATTTGGATTACAATTCATTGCATCCTTATCAGAATCGTTAACTTCATCTTCCTCATCTTCCTTGTCTGTCTAGACATGCTTATCTTTCCCCAGAGTTTCAATGTCTTTTACATAAACTGAATCCACCATTCTTCATGTTTCTTTGTTAAATCATATATAACCTCTTCCTTCTGGTGCATAACCAAGAAAAATTCCGTCTTCTCCTTTCTGCTGGAATTTTCCAATGCTTCCACCTTTCTTCTTAATAATGCATGGGCTCCCAAAAACTTTAGCATGATTCATACTTGGAGTAATGCCATATAAAAGTTCATATGGAGTCTTTTTTGATTGAGGCCTATAGAAACATCGATTTTGAATATAAACAGTTGTACTTGTAGATTGCCTCCAAAAGTAATGAGTAAGGCCATGTTCAAGCAACAAGGTTCTTCCCATTTCCTCTGAGCTTATGTTCTTCCTTTCAGAAACCCCATTTTGTTGAGGGGTATATGGAGCACTATATTCATGCTGAATCCCATGCTTCTCAAGATATTCTTAAAATTCTTCACTTCTATACTCACCACCGTTATCTATTCTCAACTTCTACCCAGAGTACTCACATTCTTTCTCAGCTTTCCTTCTGAAGCTTTTAAACATTTTTAGGGTGTCTGACTTGTGCTTCATAAACATAACACATGTAATGCAAGTAAAATCATAAATGAAGGTGATGAAGTACATGTCTTTGTTTATTGATTGTTTTCTCATCAGCCCATATATATCAGAATGTATTAGCTCAAGGGTTTGTTTTGAACAAATGTAAACCTTCTTATGCACAACACCTGTAATCATTCCTTTCTGACAGGTAGTGCAACACCAATCTCTTCCTCTTGGAAAATTTGGAATATCTCGAACACTGTCCCTTTGAGATAACTTGCTCATATTTCTCTGACACATGTGTCCAGTTCTTCTGTGCCACAACTAATTTTCTTCCACTATGCTCATGTTACAAGAGTTTTGTGAATTTCCAACTTGAAATAGATTTCCTTTGGTTCGTTGGCCTCTTGTAATAATCTACCGATCTTCTTCACTTTTCAAAATAAATCCATATTTCTTGAAGATAACTTTGTTACCCTCGTCACACAATTGTGATACACTCAGCAAGTTGTGCTTCAGCCCATCAACATACAGAGTTTTCTTGGATTCTAATTTTTCCTTCCTAATGATGGCTGATCCAACACCTTTGATTTTTAAAGATTCATCATTACCAAATGTCACAGTGCCTTCTTTAAACTTCTTCATATTCATTAGAAACTTCAAGTCTCCTGTCATATGTGAAGAACACCCACTATCAAGTATCCAAGGTCATTCTTCCTTTGTAACTTTTAGAGCAGTTTCAACAACAAGAGCTTTCTCTTCTTTCACTTCTTTCTTCATCTTCAGCTTCTGATAAATAAGAACTTTTTGTTGAGCCGGTAACAGCACAAGTCATCCTTTTGCAAGGTGCCAGGTTGTTCACACCTTTCACAAATGGTCTCCAGAGGCTGGAACCTATTTTGTGTCTTAACTTAATTCTTCTCAACTTTCTTCAAGAAAACCCTCTCACTCTTCTTCCTTTGAGGAGATAGACCCCCCCCCCCCCTCAATCTCTGCCTGTCATAACTTGTGGGGTGGTGGTAATAATGTTGATTGAACCAACACATATTCGTTGAATGCCTGAATCCACCACAATACCAACAGTACCCATAGAAGGAGTACCTTTCTCTAAATATTTTGTTTTGATACTTCTTTGTTCCTCTTTCTTCAGCCCCACCAACCATTCTTTTGTTAGAAATATTGCTCTGCTGGAATTCTGCCTTCTCTAATTTTTCTTTTTTTTCACCAGTGTTAGACTGAGGTTTCCTTGAAACTTCAGAGTTCCCAGTAACGCTGGTCTTGGTCACATAAGTAACTTTCTCATCTTTATTCTTCACAGCAACCACTTTACTCTTCTGTTGAATTTTCTCAGAATGTTCTTGTTGAGAGCTTTCACCAACATCAGTAGTTGAGTTTTGAAAACATAATGTTTTTTTATTCAACTTCTGAGATCTTCTTTTGAACGAGTTCTAATTCTTCCTCTTTTTACTTCATCTTAACTCTCATGTGCTCAACTTAATTTTTCTCATCTTCAAGAGACTTCTTCAAGTCTTCAAGCTCTGTCTCAAGTTCTTATTTATCATTGGCTTGATTGGATGCTGAGAAACATTCATCTTCCAACTTTTTGTTAAGATTCTACAGACTTCTAATCTTCCTTAAACATTCCTTCAATTCTTCTTTCAGATGCATCTCAAGCTGAGTTTCTTCTTCATCTAAGCTGCTACTTCTGAAATCTTCATCATTCACTATTGCAATGAAAGTATTTTCCACACCATGCTCAAATACTTTTTCGGATTCAGCATCACTTTCTTCATCTTCTTAATTTATGGATAGAAATATTTTTCTATTGGATTTGAAGAACTTCTTTCCTTTCCCCGACTTTACTTTACCAATATACTTCTTCCATAACTTTCTTGGCTTTCTTTCTTCTTCATCATTGTCTTCTTAATTCTCCCTTCGAGGACAGTTAGCCGCAAAGTGTCCAATGCCTCCTCATTCAAAACACTTCAAGGGAAGTTTTCCCTCGTATTTCCTTGTGCCTCTTTTAACATTATTTGAAAACAAGGATAAAATATCCTTAAGATTTTTACATACCTCACTTTCAGAGTCAGAGTCATCACTATATTCTTTAATAAAGATCTTCTTAGACTTTTCCTTCTTCATGGATTTGAAAGATAATTCTCTAACAACCTTTGTCTTAGTCTTCATAGCCTTTTCCCTTATCATCTCATAAGTAATGAGAGTGCTATGCAATTCATCAAGAGATAGAGTCTCTGAATCTCTATCTTCTAATGAATATACCTTCGCATCAAATTTATCAAGAAGAATCCTCAAGATCTTTTCCACCACAGTAGAGTCTTTCAGCTCTTCACCAAGAAATATGATAGTACTAACAATATCATTTACCCTAGTGAAGAAATCCCCAACAGATTCATGTTCTCCCATCTTCAAGTCTTCATACTTCAATCTCCAGATTTGAAGTTTTGCCTTCTTGACTTTTGTATTTCCTTCGTATATGTTTTTAAGTATGTCCCATATACCTTTGGCTATGGCCACTCCTTTTACTCTTAAGAATTCACTTTCATAAAGTGAAGACAATATAGCATTATTGGCTCTTCCATCATTCTCAAGAAACTTCTTGTCAACAGGTGTAAGTGGAACATTGTCTTCAATGGGGGAAAACCCAACTATTGCTACTTCAAGAACTTCATAACTAATATACATGAGATACGGTAGCATTATATACTTCCAGATGTGATAGATTTTCCCATCGAAAACTGGAATGCCTTTATTGTTCACACAATTCAGATTCTCCATCAGCAAGGAAAACAAAGGAAACCACCTCTGATACCACTTGTAAGGACCCAGTTGGAGCAATGAACCATTGAGAGGGGGGTGAATCAATGGTATCCCTTTTTCCTTTTTTAAGTTCCCTTAATATTGATAACAACCTTTGTCTCCTATTAAAGATAAAATTCCCTGTTGAGAAAATAAACAAGCACACATCATAAGGAACACACCAATTTATAAGGTTCACTATTCAATAAGAATAGATACGTCCTTGGTATAGTTGGAAACAATACATCACCATACAATCCACTAAGAAAACAATACTTGGATTACAACGAGTAGGATATACCCTTAAACTTGTGAAGCACTATGAAACAATCACTCCAGTGCGTGTGCACCCTCTTAGTAGAATAGGGCAAAGTCTCTTTTCTTGTAACAACTTATGTTACCTGCACTTCCTTTCGAATACGCAAATGTAATAAAGTTCATCACAAATATTCACTTCCGTATCTAGAAGAAATGAAAGGACTCCTTGGACTTGATATAGATCAATTACAGTGTGAACATCCCATTCTGAATCTCCATTCCAAATTCTTCACTCTAGAATTTCTTCTTCACTCTGATTCTTCCATCCGAGTCTTCCTCAGTCTGAGAAACTCAATACAGTGACAGCCAATACTGATTCCCTATTCCGAATCTCCACTCCGAATTCTTCACTCTGAATTTTCTTCTTCACTCCTATTCTTCAATCCGAGTCTTCCTCAGTCTTAGAATCTCAATACAGTGACATATAGTACTGATTACCCATTCCGAATCTCCACTCCGAATTCTTCACTCCGAATTTTCTCAATTCGAGAAACTCAATACAGTGTCAACCAGTATCAAATTCTCGTTTCAATTGATACTGTAATGAAAAATCAGTCGGCCACACACTTCTTTCTCTCTCTAGATTATCAGAGCTTCTCTCACTATAGTATCATAACTAATTTACTTTGTACTTTGATCTCCTTATATAGGTGCTCTAAAGTGCGCTTAGGCGGGAAACCAAAATATTTTTCCGCCCACTTAGATTCACCCAAATCTTAATTTCTCCTGAAATCTTGGGGTAATTAATACTTTCTCAATGCTTCCATAATCTTCTCAAATCTTCTTCCACTTCTCTTGATTTGGAACTTGGGCCTTTTCCAGATCCAACCTTGTTACACAAGTTTCTCGGTATCACATTCTCGGATCCTGTCTTCTCGGCGTCACTTTCTCCGATTCACCCATCTGTCTTCTCAGCATCATATTCTCGGATCCACCCTTCCTGATTATTTGTCATCACTTTCTTGGATCCATTATTCTTGAGTCTTCAAAATCACTTCAATTCATGGCATGACTCTTCACCACTTCTTCAACATGACACCATTTCAATTTTCAGTATAACTCTTCATCACTTCTCAGTATGGATTTTCATTTCTTCCTCAGCATGACACCATTTCAATTCTCGTTATGACTCTTCATCACTTATCAGTATGGATTTTCATTTCTTCCTTGGTATGACACCATTTCAATTCATCGATACCAGAGATTTTTAATTATTGATATGACTCTTCTAGATCTTGGTACGACTTGACCAGTTCTCGGTACGACGTTCTGGTTCTCGGTATGACTTTTGGTTCTCAGAACGGCTCTTCCTGATTCTCGGAACGGCTTTTGGTTCTCGATACGACTTCTTCGATTCTCAGTAAGACTTCAGGTTCTTAGAACGAATCTTCCTGATTCTCAGAATGGATTTTGGTTCTCAATACGACATCTTTGATTCTCGGTACGACTTCAGTTTCTCAAAACGGATCTTCCTAATTCTTGGAACGGTTTCACCAGATTCTCATTATGACTTCTCGATCCAAATTTTTCTTTCATCGTGAGTACTTGCATATACTAAAAAATTATATTTACAAAACAGAAAAGCATCGTCACAATTATTGCCTTCACATCTCCTATCATCCAGCTTTAGAGAATTTTCAATTTCCCGGTTCTGAACATCTCAATTTCTATACTCCAAATTCCATACTCTTAATTCTTTGAACACCATGTTCTTAATGTTCAATATTCTCGGTTCAGAATCATCAAACTTCCAGCTTCTGAATTCTTTGAAATTAAAGGTGCCTTTCCTTTATGAAAACATCCTCAATATAAACAAAAGATAATCCATGGAAACCATATCTTCCTTTAGCTTGGTCTTAACAGTCATAACAGCTTTCACCTTCTTAGGATTTACTGATACATCATGTTCTGACACCATGTCTCCTAAGAACTTCACTTCTTAAATCTATACATTACAATTCAATAGTTTGGCATTAGGTGGGTGATTTCTCAACAATTCCAGTACTACTGTCAGATGGTGCACATGATCCTCCTAGGATATAGACTAAACAAGAATTTCATCTACAAAGACTACCATGAAGGTATCAAGATACTCATGAAAAATCCTCATTATTAAATCCATAAAGATAGAAGGAGCATTAGTTAGACCAAATGGCATGAAAAGGTACTCATAATGGCCATACCTTCTCTGAAAGTTGGTTTTATGAATGTTATATTATTTAATTATCAACGTGTGATAACCACATCAAAGATAAATTTTCGAGAACCACTTCTACCACTTCAATTATTCAGACAGATCATCAATGTGTGGAAACAGATACATGTTCTTTACCATAACTCTATTTATTTTTTGGTAATCAACACAAAGGAGAAGTGACCCATCAGCTTTCTTAGAAAAGAGAACTAGTTCTACCAAATCTGACAAACACATGTGTATTAATCCATTATATATAAGATCATCCAGCCAATTCTACAAATCCTTCATTTTAATCAGATCCATGTAGTAAGAAGAGATAGACATAGGCTGAGTACCCGAAACTAAATTGATTGAAAACTCTACCTCCCTTACTAGTGGAACACCAAATAATTCATAAGGAAAAACATCAAGAAACTGGACAACAACTGGAGGAATATAATCATTCAAATATTCATTCTCTGAGTCAAAATAATAAATGGTTATCACTTTCACAATCTTTGGATAATAAGGTCCTACTCTACTTGACCTTGGGTCCCATTCTCTTGGAAATATACAGTACACCCCATCGGGTGAAGTAAAGGAGCCATGGTGAAGATAAAAATCGATTCATGCTTTATTATAAATTATCCAATCGATCCCAAATATGAAATCATGATGTTTCATCTTGATAACAAAAATATACAAATCATGGTCGATATATGATAACGAGATAAAAAAAGAAGGGTTATGGAGGTCCTAGTCTCTCTTAGTTCTGAGGGGTGCAGTAATATCCATCACATATGATAAAAGAATCATAGGAAGATTGAGTATACTTTCAATACAAGTTGAAATAAATGAATTAGATTCACAAATATCCAATAAATTAGTCACTAATGATGAAGCTATCGTGATGGTACCTCTCACAGTGACTGGAGCCATATCCGCTTCCTCTGGAAATTCTTCCACTGTGTAAAGAATCTTCATTATGGATATCTTTGGCTAGAATCCATTTATACATGAATAAACTAATTTCACCATAGTTTTATAAGGATTTTATGGTATTATGACACTACGTGGAATGTAATAGACATGGAATAACTTCTACAAGTGACCTAAGCATCTGCTGGAACTATAGAACTTGGGTGCCTCAGTGAAAACCTGTTTCGAGTGCCCTAGGTTTCCACACTTGTAGAAAATCAAAGGGCCTCTTCCAAGAACTATAGGAGTTCAAGAGGAACCCTTCCATTGAGAAACAACATGAGAATCATCAAACTTTTTCTTCCCTTTATGGGAACTCACAGAACTTCCACTGGGATAAAAAGAAACTCCTATCAACCCTAATTTACCAGTTAGGTCCATTTTATCCATCAACACTCTATCCATACCATCAGCATAAGAAGGAATTTTCAATAAGAAAACTTGATAGAAAATATCATATCAAGTTTCCATATTGAACCGTCAAGTCTTCATCTTCTCATTCGACATAATCTCAGGTAAATATTGTTCAAGCTCTGCAAAAATATTCACATATTTTTTCATTTTCCTGTCATCTTGCTCAAATTTCAAAAACTCAATAACCTTATACAACTCCATTGAATCTAAATAGAATTGATCAGTGAAAAGAGCATTAAATTATTTCCACTATAAGACATCGTGTTTCTTTTACATTACCATTGTGTCCCATCATCTCTTACTTGGCCCATCTAGCTTGATGGTGGAATATTTCACCATGATTTCATCAATAATCTCCAAGAACTCAAATAGAATCTTGATATTTCTCAACTAATCCACAACTAGTTGATGATCATTAGAGCCTTGTAAAATTAGTGGATTTTGGAGAAGGAACTCCTGAGCATGAATCTTGAAGTCATCCCTCTAAGGTTCCATACCTAGAGCCTAAAAGGGGACGGGTGCAGGTGCATGTCCCAGATCTTGGATAGCACGTAAAATAACTTCTACTAGATTCTGGTACATGGGAGGATTTTATCACTGTGGTTCATTAGAAATCGCCTCCTAGATTCAATTCACACATATTCTGTAAGGAATGATTCAAGAAAAAATTATTAGAAAACATTGAAGACATCAGATAGGATACTTAGATCACCACTCAAATATGAGAAACAGAGAAATTAATCCTATCAAATAGATAAACAATATTTGAATTTCAATCTATCCAAATAAAAATTTGGGAAAATACTAGAACTAATCCTCATGAATTCTTTAACAAACCACCCCTGGTTACTTAAGGCTCATTATAATGATATTTTTATAGGTAATCAATCACAATTACTTCCTAATTCCCAATAAGATTATTCAATTGTATACTGACATCAATGAAATATTCTTAACTTGAACCTTTGGTACAACTTTGTTAGGAACCAGCTCAAATACCCTAGTACCATGATAACTAATTCAGTCTTGAAATTCCCTAAAGGGAGTTCCTAATCCCCATGGGTTGGATACTAGCACATGGCCTCATAAAAGATGAAACTGGGAATGGTTTTTCCACATGAACAACAGAAGATACAGTTACAAGTTAGTATGCTCAAAATAAAACTCCAAATGGAGAAAAATACCAGAATTAAAATAGGTATAAACAACCCAAATTACTTCATCAAATTACGATAAAAATGGATCATCAACCTGATACCTAGTGTACATATCTCTTAAATCCAAAAGATCAATATCAGGAACCACCTCCAAGTGGTACATTATGCTTTCTAAAACCTAGAAGAAGATAATCTAAAAAACGTGAAGGCAAAAGTATTGTGTGAGATAAAATCCCAGTAGGGTCTCACCATGGATTCCATAACATTATTTCACGTTAATTAACCAAATAAAATTTTTAATTTTAAATAAATAGGCATGGTAGTAAAAAAATCATATTCCAAAAAATAATTCTTTACATTTCAATTGATGGAGATATTTCAAACAATGTCTTAATAAACATCCTATAAAAAAAGTTCATATAGGTTCATAAGGAATGTGTTGAATATTTTACAAACAATGGAACATATATATCAAAATAATAACAAATAAGCAATATTGGAATCTTCCAAGTGGTATGATAGTTCCAGGTTAAGGTATCCTCACACACTCAAACAAGTGATCACAAAAATATGTGTACATGCATCCCTCTAACACTGGTCAAACATGACGCATAACTGTCCCATCATAGATGTGACCCACTGTATATGTTTTGTTATATTTTTAATGTTTTAATAGATTTTTTTCCCAAATAACTCACTAACTACCTAGGATTTAATGTGCTCAAACAAAAATCAATAATTGGAAATTTATCTCCAAACTATTCAAAATAAAATTAACCTATTTCTCAATTCCATTTTTCTATTTCAATTTAAAAATAAAAATGTATTTTTAATCAAATAATTCCTTTTCTAATATTAAACCATGGGGTTTATATCAAAAAAAATTAAGTCATTTTTATCAAATAAGACATTTAAATAATTTTCATAATTCAATTTCACAATTTAAATTCCACAATTCAATTTCACAACATTCCATAAAATTCCACAAACACACCCTAATTCATTGGAATTAGGGGTTTTCCAAATTTTAGGCTAAACAAAATTCAAATCCCCAATTAACTAGAATTGGGTTTTTAAAAACCAAATTGAAATAAATTTAATTTGAACCAAGAAATATTTGGTTAAATTAATTGTCCAATTATAAATGGAACCACCAATCGTAGATCATGGGTTCATGAAATGCAACTTTTTTTAGTTGTATTTTTCATTGAAATATGTTGAAAATGGAAATAAAGAAATAAATCATAGATTTAAGATCCCAAAAAAAGGATATTAGATACTCTATGAACACAGGGATTGATTAAACCCGAAGGAGGAGATGATAAGAGAGCAGGAGAGAAGGAACATAGAAAAAAAACATATCGATAAAGGATCAAACAATGATAGCATATCTTTGATCTGCCTTGGATAGGGTTTTTAGGGGCCAAAATTTGTTCTTGGGAGCCCTCTCAACCTACGAAATTATAATATGGAGTGTTAGGCCTGAGGTGGGCCTTAAATGGGGAGTTTATAAATTTTGAAATAATTTTCAAAATAATTAAATCTCGCACGCATGGTTATCTAGGAAGGGTCGCATGGTTTGTAAAACCGTGCACCCTAACTATACACCCCTACTGGTAGGGTTTCATGGTTTATATTTGGTAGGATATATCTTTTCAAATCATGTGACAACCATGAAAATCCTCACTATCTGGGTTTTCATAGTATGCACTAGCAAGGTGCACGGTTTGGAAAAACCATGTGCCAACTATGCACAACCCAAAAGTCCCCAAATATTTTCAAAACATAACCTGAAGAACCCCTAAAAACACCCAACCAAAACATGATCAGAATAAGGGTTTAAAATTACTTGAAAAGAGTAACATTATATTACAATTATCTTGATATTCTAATTCTTGAAATTATCAAGCACTGATCTTCCTTGAAGAAAAACAAAGGATAAATAGAAAATCTAAGAGAGGATATTCTTGTAGGATATGAACATCATCTTCCTAAAGAGATAATTCTTGACAAAATAGTAATGCCTATTATGGGGGAGTATCAACTTCCTCAATTTTCATGAAATCCTTCTTCGATTGGATTGTCTCATAGAGCCCAAAATTATGAACTAAAATAGTCATACATCTCCTTTATACACACATTTAATGGTTTTAAAAGTTTCGATTCTCTAGAATTTATTATATACTTCTCCAACACAGTACAATAATTTACTTTTTAATGGATCACTAAGGATGGACTTAAGATGGGATTAATTATATTTTTCCTTACAGGGAATAATAGAAAAAAAATTATGTTTAGATGGGAACATGTTCAAAACCTATGAACATATTTGTAATTATTTTTTCACAAAATTTTATCTAAGGAGATTAAAATGATAAATTTTTAATCAATTAACTAGTTTTTATCAAGATGATGAAGATTCCTTTCATGAAGATTTGTGTAGATGTAGGGAACTTTTTAGGTATTTCCCTCATTATCATCTCTCCTTTCATGTCCTTGTGGATACTTTCTATAAAATATTGTCCACTTCTGGTCAAAATATAGTGGATCGATCAATAGGTGGGAATTGCAATGATAAAATTGATGAATAAATGATGAAAATTTTATAATAGTTTAGTTCTCAATTAACAACATAGGAATTCTAGGATAATGAGAGTGAATAGATAGGGTAATAACACTGGTTCATGTGTTGAAATTAATTATTAGTCAGTTGAAATCATGTAACAAATTCAATTATTAATTAACAAAAATTCTAAAAAAATGTCAATCAAGTGGGTTTTAAAAAACAGAACCAGTTACTTGGAGACTAATGTGTTCATTTGTTAATGTTTAGACACAATGGTAATTTTTTCCCAACCTTTGATATACCCACCCGACATTATGAAAACATTAATTCTGTGGGATATGATTTTAGGTTTCAATCTAAGGATGATTATTTAAAAATAAATACAACTATCTTTATAGAAATAACCCAAACCTTGTATAGAAAGAACAAGGACTGATAAGTCAAACTCCACATATTTTCTCTCAATATCCCAAACCAGAATTTAAAAACCCAAAAATGGATAAATATTCTAATTTTCAAGGGACTTTTGAGATATAAATGATTTATAATATAAGTCAAATGTTGAGTAGGATATACTCTCAAGAGGAGAAATATAAAACTAAAATTACTAATATTCAAACTCAATTTATTAAAATGGCTAGAGAGTTAGGTGTTAGTGAAAAATATAAACTTCAAAGCCCAACAGAATTGAACCCTAGGGAAAATGACATGGTTGTGGTTATAAAAAGTGTATTTAAAACAAAAATCGAAGCTATAAATGACCTTAGAAAAAATAAAACTAGAAAACTAGATGAATCTATAAGTTAATACTACATAAAGATGAATTTGGAAATGAGGTAAGAAACCTTGAAAAAAAATCACTATTCCACTTCAAAAACAAGCTAAAAGGAATTGAAAAATAAGAACAAGGGGTAGGATAAGGCTGATCAAGAAATAGGGGAAATTTTTTATCTTCAATAACCATTCCCCACCTATCCAATTATTTGAAAACTTTAAACTCAAAAATGAAAAAAAAAAACTTCTTTGGTTCCGTGGAAATTTAACCAAGATCTAAGTGAAAATTTCATTCCTCTAATCCTTGATTAAGATTCTTTCATATCTAAGATTACTAAAGAAATTTTTTCTAAATCATAAAACTTTGGAAGAATTTTCCATATACAACCTCACTGAAGAGAGTTATACTGTTATTTATACAAAAAATCCCTCCAAAACATAAGGATCCTGGTAGTTTTTTTATTCCCTAAACATTAGGGAATAATGTCCAACTTAATTGTCTTTGTGATATTACTACTATTATATACTTGATTCCTTTTTCATTATTTCTTCAGTTGAGTTCATGAGAGATATAACCCACTATTTTCATTCTATAGTATTTTGATTGATCTCTTACTCATCCCATTGGAGGAACTGAAGAGCTATTTTTTGAAGTTGGATATTTGTTTATACCTACTGAATTTCACATTTTGGATATGGAATATGACAAGTAGTTCCATATCTTCTTTGGTAGGAATTTCTTAGACATTGTATGAGCTATCATATATGTATATAATGGTCAACTAAATTGTAATTATTTGAGAACAAATAGTGGAATTCAATGTCTTTAAAAAGGAAAAGGAACATTCATCGGGTGAGAACTGTTCAAATATAGAGTTGTTAGAATTTGAAATCTCATTTGATAATTAAGAAGAATTATAAGAAAAAATTCCTTGGTTGAAGAAATTTTATGGGAATTACAAAATCATGTCTCAGACACTATTGAGTCTACAAAAATTGAGAATCAAAAAAAATTCTAGAGATAGAAATCAGTTATTTTTATACTATGAAGTGTTGTGCTGAAGATTAATTTTTTGTGTTTAAACATAAATAATTTTTAAAAGTACTTGAGGATATTATTCCTTCTAAAAACAATTTTAAACAATTTGATAAGTTTTAGAGAGAGTTTTTTGAAAAAATTGAATACTTTTATTTGATAAATATCTTGAAATAAGATCTAGGAACTCATATGAGTGGGTTGTCCACTTTGTAAAGTAGTGAAGAAAATTGAAAAAATGGTTCTAAAATTAAAAACATATCCAGTCTCCAAACTCATTTTAAGAATAATATTGAAGAACATGGAAATATCATACCCAATATTCTTATTTTAAATCAACAAGAACCCAATATAGAGTTAAAACCACTCCCAGTACATCATAAATACTCATTTTTTTGTGGAAAATCAACACTATAAGTTATTATCTCAACTGAATTTAATGAAAATCAAGAAGAAAATTTGATTTGTGTTATAAAGAAGATCAAAAAATCAAAAGATTGATCCATAGTTTTCATTAAAGTGGTTATTACTTCATTATATTTGCATAGTATTTCTATGGAACCAGACCAAAAATCAAGAGTTGAAGGTCAAAAGTGACCAAATACAAATATAAATTAGGTTATAATTGAATAAGTAATAAAGTTGATTGGTACTTGGATTATATATCCCATTTTATATAGTGTTTGGATTAACCCTATTCAATTAGTCCCAAATAAAGAAGGTTTTATAGTTTTCACCAATGAAAAGAATGAAAAAAATGTTTAGGAAGGAAACCAAATGGAGAGTCTATATAGATTATAGGAATCTAAATTTGGACACTAGGAAAAATCATTTTCCTATTTCATTATTAGATTAAATTATTTATAGGATTTCTAGGAATGAGTTATTTTTTATGGATGATAATTTTGGTTATAATCAGATCCCTACAACCCCAAAATAATATGATAGAACTACTTTCACATGCACATTTTGAACATTTTTCTACTGAATAATTCCATTTAGATTTTATGTTTCCCCTTCCACCATTCAAAGTTTCATGATGGATATTATTTTATACATGATAGATATGGTCATTGAGGGGTTTAATGATTAATTATCTATCATTGGGGAACTTTTCCGTGATATTTTCAAAATAAGGAATTGGTTTGGGGGAGGTTTTAAGAGACCCTATTAGTTATTAATTTGAAAATTTCTATTTTATGGTCACTAAAGTAACAGTGTTAGGACATAAAGTGTTTAATAAGGGAATTGAGTTTGAAATTTCCAAGATTGATGTAATTAAAAAATTTATCCCTCCAAAAAATGTAAAGAGTGTTTTAAATTATTAGGGAATTCCATTTTTTCACCACAAGTTTATTAAATACATTTCAAAAATAATAAATCCCTTGTGTTAAATTTTGGTTAAAAATAAAACTGTTTATCTTTGATGAAAAATGTTTTAAATATTTTAATATTTTAATCTACTTAAGGAGAAACTCACATCATTACTCATGAACACTAAACCAGATTGTAATTTTCCTTTTGAAATTATGTTTGATGCTAGTGATATGGTTTTTGAGTTGTTTGAGGACAAAGAAAGATTAGAGATTGAATTTGATGTACTATAGTAGTAAAATTCTATATAATCCCCAAACTAAATACACCACTACAAAGGAGTTGTTCGATTTTTTTCTTTACTCGAGAGAAGTTTAGGAAATAAATAATAGGCTCTAAAGTCATAGTCATTATAGACTACACAGACTTTATGTATATGTTTTCTAAGAAAGAGGACAAACCTAGACTCATCATGGGTATACTTTTGTCACATGAGTTTGATTTGGTGATTAGAGATAAACAGGGTGATGAGAATGTTGTTGTGGATCATCAATATATCTTTTCTAGTACTCATTGTAAAGATCCTAGGGAGTTAAATTTTGTCTTTCATGATGAAAATTTACTCATTATTTCAGTTAATTAATCTTATTAGTATCTATATATTTCTAATTTTATTGTAGAAATATTTGTGCCCTAATATTTCTCACATAATTAAAGGAATAAGTTCATTTTTGAACATATGTACTATATGTGGGATGATCTTTTCTAGTTTAGGAGATGTGTTGATGGAATTTTTAGGTGGTGGGTACCAGAGGAAGAAATGTTATATATTCTAAAACAAATTGTTGGGAAGGTTTATTCAAATAATATTCCTTGAATTCTCATTTATTTTGAAGCTCAAAAATACCCTTGCTTGTTTTACTAATTAAACTACTTGAGATATTTTTTAATATTATATTTATTGAAAATATTATCTTGTTCTATAGTTATTTTAGGTTAATGTTTTTGTTAACATATTTTTTGATGTTTTTATAAGATGTTTAGAAACACTATTTATACCCTACATTTTAAGAGGAGCTTGTGGTTTTTGAACCCTAATTTTAGTAAGGAGTTCTACTTCTTATAGCCTAAGTTTAGTGTGGACGTATGGATCATGTAACCTATGTTACATTCAAAGTATAGATCAGGAACCATAATTTCATAATAAAACCTATGTTTTAAGAAATAATGTATGGTTTAATAAACTAATGTTTTGAATTAAACCATACATTGTAAACTATACTTTTGAAATATACCCTACATTTGATCTAGTCGACTTTGGAGTTTAAATTCAAGATATTTTCCATTATTTCTGAAATGATCTCAAAAGGATTAAATATTTTTTAAAATATTTTTAAATATTGATTCAAATTCCATTATTCAAACTATAAAATCCTTACTATTTCTAAATTATGTTTTGATTTCATATGGGCATTCAAATTAAAATAATCACGACTTATCAGGAGATTTTTTTTGAACTGTTTGACCTGAAGAAAATTGAGTTTTATTTATAAATTTCAATAGTTGTATCATTCGAAAAAAAGTGCTATTTTGTGTGATGAAGTATCTACTATTCATAGGAACTAAACTTTAGAGACATATATGTTTTGATCTTTTTTTGTATGACTATTATACTATTTTTGTTGCTACAATTTTGTTGTTGTTATATTCTCTTGAAGATCATTTGAAATTAGGATATCTTTGAATATATTCTTTCTTGAAACTTTTTTCTATGAAGAAAAAGATCCATTATCTATCAGTTTCTACTCCAAATTTGAGTTGATTTTTTTTTCTAAATAATTTAAACAATATTTTTTCCCTTTTTTGGTTTTTCATTCTCATTTTCATTAGAGTCTCATCTTCTCACACTAATATTTGGATTTATAGGTTCCCAATAAAATAACATGTATTTTTTATAGTTGTCAACTTCTTACACATAGTTGTACAGGTCTTATGATAAGAGGACATATTTAGTGAAAATCACAAATCTCACTGAGAGAGTGTATGTGGAGTGAACTAGGGGATCTTTGTGCAACCAACCACTATAAAAAATATTGTTTTATTCATCAATTCTTTTCTAAGTCATAATTTTCTTAAAGAATAGAACATTTTATATCATTACAATATACAAAGATGGATAAAATTTTCATTCTATGAATATTATTAAAAGTAAACAATTCACCCCCTCTTATGTATCATTGTATTATTCCAACCAATAATTTTTATCAAATGATTTATTTTTGAATAATTCTGATAAGATATAACAAGCTCGAGTAAAAGGTGTTTATTAAGATATAAGTCAATATCATAACTAAAATAGGAAATATACATGATACAAGACCCATATGTAAATAGGGAAAATTATGGATGTAGAAAATCTAGAATGATTATCTATTTCAAAAATCATGGTTTTAAACTCTCTATGAATGTTATCAGTAATTAGGAAATTCTTGAAAAACCATGGAAGTGGGATTCTCCAAAGGAAGTTGAGTATGATTTCAATTCAAGATCTATGAATGCTATTATATATAGACTTGTTCTATATGAATTTAATCATGTAACTCAATGTGCTATTGCCTGTGATATATGGAAAACTATCATAGTTTCTAATGAAGGAACTAAAAATGTTGGGTAATTTAGATATAACACTAAAAAGAAGAATTCTGACAACATTAAAATGTGTGATGGTGAAATAATCACTCATATAAATGATATATTGACAAAAAATTTCAATGGTGTTTCCACCTTGGGAGATCCAATTACCCAACTAGATCAAGCATTAAAATATCTAAGATTCTTAAACTTAAAATGGAATGGAATATCTACTACAATCAGACAAACCACTCATGTAAGAAATTTAAAAATTAAGGAGTTGATAGGAACTATATTGATGTGTAAAATATAAATTAAAGCTAAAGATGAAGATAATAGGATGATAAAAAGGAAAAATACCTCCCTTAAATTTACTACTCAAAAATATGAAATGAAATAAAAATTTCAAGTTGATTATACAAATGACTCAGAATGCTCAAATTCTAGAATGGAATTGGCTCATTTATCTTGAAGATTTTAAAAAATATATAATAATAAGAAAGGATTAAAAAAGTCTTGAAAAATATCAAGAAATATAATTGATATCAAAAATAAGTAAGATGTTATGAATGTAAGAAATGGGACATATCAGACCTAATTTCCCATATATAAAAAGGATCAAATAAATAGTTAAAAGAAAGAAAGTATAATTTGAAAACTAATTATGAGTGAAAAGGTAAGAAAGCTATTAAGGATACTTGGAGTCTTTCCAAGGACTCTAGAAGTACTTATAAATCTAATTTAGTAAAGAATCCAACTAATATAAAAGAAAATATATGCTTTATAGATAAATAGAAAGAAGAGGTATAATCTTATTATTCTTATACTTTTTATTATGAAAGTTTTTCTAATAGTAAATTTTCTTCCTACTACTCAATGATTGAAGAAAACCATGAATGTTTAGTAAAAATAATAAATCACTAAAAATTATTCATAATATTTATTTACAAAAAATATAACATGATAAAACATTACTTATAATTAAAATAATAATCCATAAAATATACTTCAAATTTAATTGTTCATAAAATGGGAATCAAAGAGTTACAGGCTGAAGTATAGTCATTCAAAAGTACATCCAGTATATTAATTAAGGGAGAAAAATATCTAAATTATATTCTTGATAAAAGTTTTCATAAAAAGGATAAATATGGAAAAAGATAAATAGATAAAAATAAAAAATATATAGAAACTACTTTATGCCCATTTTAAAGAATAACAGTATTTCTAGAGTCAATTGTTGTTATTGTGGAATTAAAGAATTTTATTCTAATAACTTTTTTTTAGGAAATTCCAAATTGAGTGGTATAAAAAGTACTTTTTTCACAGAAATATTTCTAAATAAAGTTCTATAAATTTCTAAAAAATCAAGAAAATTTTGTTACACAAATCTTTTCTTTCTCACATGGTTGTACCCAAAAGCATTTTGGAAACAAAATAACATTTTATAAAAGGTTTTTTAGTAAAAAGGACATAATAAAAAAATAAAGTATATTATATGGATAGTGTGTGCTCAAGTAACATGAGTGGAGATTCTTATGATTATTAATTTTTTAAAAAATTAGATGGATTCCTGGTTACCTTTAATGATAATGAACAATTAGAAATAATTAGAGTTGGATCAGTTGGAGATCAAAAATCAATTTTGATCATAAAATTCCTATGTGTTAAAGGGTTGAAGAACAATATGATAATTATCTCTCAACTCTATGTTGATGGTTTTTACGTTTATTTTTCTAATAATGTATTCTTGGTTTTTTTAGATAAATTTATTAAGTTTACAGCACCTCCAACTAGATATGCTTATGTTTTGGTTCTTAATTATTTGTGTCAAAAAAAATTGAATTGTTTAACTGCTAGTACAAATGAATCCTGGATTTGGAATAGGATACTTATACACTATATTGTATTTTATTTGTTCAAATTATCTAATAAACACTTAGTTTTTTGTTAACCTAGTCTTAAATTTGATAAAGATAGGTTTTACAATGCATGCCAAATAATAAATAAATATAAGTCATCCTTCAAATCCATTAACAAGGTTGATACATATAAACTACTAGAACTTATTAAAATTGATTTTTTTAGATCATCAAGAGTAGAAATATTAGCTATAAAATCTTATATTTTTATTTTCGTAATGATTTTTTCATATTTACGTGGGTTTATTTTCAAAAATTTAAAAGTGATGTTTTCTATGTTCTTATAAAATTTTGTCAAATTATTTAAAATGTAAAATATTTTAAAATAATTTAATTGAGAATTAATAATGGGTGATAATTTTAGAATTAATAATTTAATTCTTTTTTCTCAGACTTGGGTATTAAACATACCATCTTCTCTTCAAGAACACCTGAGAAAAATATAATTCTAGAAATTAGAAATAATATGATTAAAGAAATGGAAATAACATTTTAAAATGAATATAGTCTTCTTATATATTTTTGGGTAGAATCTATCAACATAGATTTTCATATCATGGATATATTTTTAATAAGATGCTTTCTTAAAAATAAACCCTGTGAATTATGAAATAATAGAAATCCTAAAGTTGGATGCTTTAATGTTTTTGGATGAAAGTTTTATATCTCGAATACAAAGTAAAAAGTTTGGTATATTTAATACAAAGGATTCTGAAGGAATCCTCTTATGATATTTTTCTAATTCTAAAGATTATATAGTTTATCATAAATATTCATTTATAGTTAAAGAATTTTTTCATGTAAAGTTTGATGAAAGTGGCCCTTTTAATCCTAAAAAATCAAAAATATGAAGTTAAAAATTATCTAAAAAACATAATACATGAATATCCAAAAGATGACTTCGAAAATCAATTAGAATATGTTGAAATTCATTCTGGTTTAGAATAACATGAAGCTGGTGAACTTGGAAGTGTCTTACCTAGACAACCTAAAAACTTAAAAGACCATCCTTTAAAAACTGGTATAGGAGATCTAGGTACATGAGTTAGGATTATGATGAGTGTAGGAAATCTAGGTGAATTCTCTACCTTCCTCTCTAAATTGGAACCTAAAATAGTAGAAGAAGAATTAGAAATTGAAAGTTTTTTAATAGATATCTTGTAAGAACTAAACCATTTTAAAAGAAATAATGTGTTGGAGTTGGTTGATAGGTCATCAAATCATCCAATAATAGGAACCAAATTGTTTTTTAGAAATAGGAAATATAACCAAGGAGTATTCACTAGAAATAAAGATAGATTTCAATATAAAGGATATAATTAGGATGAATGGATAAATTATTATGAAACCTTTTTCCTTGTTTCTTTATTATAATCCATTATAATCCTTTTATATTATGCATCATATGTTAATTTCAAATTATATTTGATGGATTTAAATTCACTGTTTCTAAATGGATATTTAGTAGAAGAATACAATATTGAATAACCTCTGATTTTTGAAAATTCTCATCCACAAAATTCTACTTTCAAACTTACAAAATCTATTTTATGGACTTAAACAAGAACCAAGAGATTTTTATGAAATATTAAGTTATTTTCTACTGGGAAATGAATTTTCTAGAGAGTTAGATGACTCTACTCACTTTAAGAAAGTTTTTTGTTCTATTATTTTATTACTATAGATTTATGAATATGATTTTATATTTGGATTAATTAATAAAAAAATTTGCAATTATTTTTCAAAACTTATGAAAAATAAATTTTAAATTGTTATGATGGGAGAAATAAATTTCTTTCTTAGTTTTCAAATATATCAAAAATATTATGGGAATGTTTTTAATCAAAATAAATATATTATTAATTTATTGAAAATGTTTGGAATTAAAAATATAAAGACTTATTCAACCCCCATGTATACCAATATAAAACTTGATTTGTATGAAGCTACAAAACCAGTAGACCACAATTTATATAGATTTATGATTGGAAGTTTTCTATATCTTACTGCTAGTACACAATACATTATGTTTTCTTTCTATCTTTTCACTATATTTCAATCAAACCCAAAGGAATCTCATCTTAATGCTATTAAAATATTTTTTATATATTTAAATGGAACTATCTTTCTATATATACTTCATCCAAAAACATCAAATTTTAGTTTATTTTAATATTTATATACTGATTTTTGTGGTTGTAGGTATGATAGAAAGAGTACCTCAGGAACCAGTCACTTTTTAGGGAAGTCCTTAATTTTGTGGTCAAGTGTGAAAAAACATTCAGTTGCTTTGTTAATAGATGAGGTAGAATATATTTTTGTTGGAAGTTATTTTGCACAAGTGTTGTTAATGAAACACACACTTCTATACTTTGAAAGAAATTTCAAAATTTTCCTATTTTATGTGATAATACATGTTCAATTAATATTTATAAAAATCTTGTGATTAAATCAAGGAATAATCATATTGATATAAGGCATAATTTTCTAATATATCGTGTTATAAAAAGAGATATATCATTGGAATTTGTCTATACTGAATATCAACTTGAAGATATTTTCACAAAACCACTTTCTACTTCTAGTTTTGAATTTATTAAGGGGCAGTTAGGTATATTTAATTTTAAATAAATTTTTTATTATCATTAACTAGTTATTTTATTTAATATATATATACATATTTATATAAAATTTTAAATAAATAGTTTTATTTTATTTATTGATTATTTTTTTGTTAAGTTATTGGTTATTTATTTTTAATTATATTTTTAATAAATTGTGGATTTGTTACACTTTTAAAATAAGTTTATTTTCAAAATGATATTCATTAATTATTAATCTAAATATTTTTCCTTGAGAATTCGAACTAACATTAAAAAAACTGTCAAAAATAACCCCTCTCTCTTACCCTCAATCTCGAATCCTTTTGAATTTTTGATTTGTTGATCTCTCTTAGAACATTATAATATAAACATCAAACCTTCATATTTTATGCAATGGATAAAATAGAGAGAACAAAAGAATGTTGACTGAGAGAATCTAAGCACTAGTGATCTTTACGGCCTAAAAAATGGATCCTTAAAGGAAAGGTCATCTATTCTGAGTGGTTGTTTCAAATTAATATATTGTTAAACAAATCTATAGATTTTCATGGTTTAGAATTTGTTTTTAATGGTAAAAATATTGAGTATTTTTTCAACAGTGATGTGAAAGAATTTTAGAAAAATGACCAGTTCAGCTTTGGAAACATAAAGGATATAGTCTCCTAAAAGGAGAATAATGTGGAGTTTTCTGTCTCCTCATTAGAAATATCCCATTTCTTTCATCGTCCTCCTTAATGGTTTTTCATGTTAATATTCATTCTATTAGAGATAAAGAAAATAAATATAAGGATATTATGTCTTTTATTTTTGGGTATAAACAAGTAATAATGTTTTTTGTAAAATATATTGAAGCTGAACAGAAGGTGCTTATAAAATTCTTTCAATTGGTAATAGTGCCCAGATTTTTGGAGGTAGAGGAAATCAATTTTCCTGACATGTTTATCATGTTTTTGATGTTATGTGAAATTAAGTTGAATTTATAGAGATATATGCTGAGGTATATGCATCATTTTTGTCAAAAGGAGGCTATAATGTCCTTTTATTTGTATGGATGACAAGTTTCTATTATTCTATACAAAAAAAAGATAAGGTCTATTATGTTCATCTAGCTATAATATTTCATCACAACAACATTTTTTCTAATATAAACTAATGAAAATTTTGTTACTTTTGGAAAACTGTGAAAGGAAATTTGATGCTTATAGGTGTTGATGATCAACAAGTATCTAATCCTCATGTTAAAGGGGATAAAGGAAACCAAAAGTTATCTGAATTAGTATGGGTTCATGCTGGGGGAATTGATGAATCAAGAATAGTTGACATTATTGAGACAAATAAAAAAAGACTCACGGTTGATGAAAGTGATCCAATTAATACAAGAGGTGTCCATAAATCTTTTAAAGAACCCTTATGAGAATATATCAGTGAGGTCCGCATTACGTGGCCTAAAATAAGAAAATATCATGTGTTTCAAGAAGAAGAGGTTGATATTTTATAAGTTGAACAACCAGATTTTATGGGAGTTTCAGTTGCTTCTATGGAAATACCAACTAAAAATCATGAGAAGAAAGAGTCTAAAAGAGAATAACAGATTGAAAATAATAAAGAAGATGATAAGT
Source organism: Viscum album (assembly GCA_963277665.1). Lineage (NCBI taxonomy): Eukaryota > Viridiplantae > Streptophyta > Magnoliopsida > Santalales > Viscaceae > Viscum > Viscum album. The sequence continues at coordinate 1,786,126,717 of OY728157.1, forward strand.
AGGTGAATACATATTTGGATAAAAAGTACTAAAATTATTGAAAATAAGATAGTTTATATTACTGAAGAATCCTTAGGGAAGGCTATTAGTGAAACTGGTGATCAAATAATAGTTCTTGGAAATTTTTCATCCTCACCTGGTGAGAAGATTGGAGGATAGTACATTCCCTTGGTTGAATCTGTTCAACCCTCTAGAAATTAAGATGGGGGGTCTTTAGATTCTCTTAATGATCATGTTAAAGATTTGGTTTTAAAATTTAATCAGATAAAATAAGTCAATTATAATTTTCAATGTGAGTTAGTAGTTTCTATAAGAGATCTTAAATATTTAAGATGGTCAAATATTACAAGAGAAGACATGGAATCAGTCTAGGTTGGCTGAAAAGTCTAAGATAAATTTTAATTTACAGAATATATTTGGATCCTTTTTAAAGATAAATAGATGAAAAAATTGGGAAAATATAATCAAACTCTATTTCCAAGTCTGATTTTATATAATTAAGAAAGTATATAGGATGTTGATTTTAATTTTCCATAAGTAGCTCAAGTCAAGAAAGGGTTTTAATTCTAGTCATCGAATTTCTCCATATTCAATAAGGAGGTTTAAATCTATTACAGTTGTTTTTTCTATAATAAATGATCAAATTCATAACCTAAATTATGATAGTATTCCAATTTACACTCTATTGTATAGTCAAAATATCTTGTTTATAGATTGAAATATGATGAACCGATTATTAGACACCTTGTCAATCAATTAATTGAGATGATATAGAAGTTTTTACAGTCGGCAGAGACTGTACATGAATTTCTAAAAGTGAATTTGATTGAAAATCAAAAATTGATCTAGGAGACAAAGATGTTGAGGAATAAATGGGTGGGAACTTTGATTCAGAATTTTGTGCTACTAATAGAAAATCTCAAGGTTGTTTATCAAATTATTCATGATTCTTTCTCATCAAACTCCTCATCTGAACCAAATTCTTCTCCCTTATCCAATTTTTCCTCTTAGCATTTTTTAACTAAATATTTGTTATAATCACTGAAAAATTTAATTAATTTATTTTCTATATTATATTATGTCTATTTGTTTCCTTTTTATCTATCTAAATATTTTACTATATAGGAATAATTTTGTCTTATATTATCAAAACATTCATTAACTAGTCTTGTGAAACATTAATCATTTTATATTCCATTTTTTCAGACTTTCTTTTTGATATCACATTAGGGGAAAATTTTGGTAAATACAATATTATCATGACTATGATATATTAAAATTGGATAAAGGGAAAAATTTAGAAATTGGAATATTTTAAATTTTAGAAAATTAAATCTCTTTAGTTTGGAAAACAAAACATTTCTATAATATTATTTGTTTTTCTTAATTTATAAAACATTAAATGAGAAATATATTTTCCATTATATCTCTTTAAAACTCTATTTTATTTGTTTCAAAATTTCCTATATTTTATTGAAGTTTTGTTATATGGACATTTTTATCATAAAAATAGGGGAGATTATTGAGAATGTGTTGTTCTAATAGTATTCATTGAATTATCTTTGATGGTGATGCTCAAAAATACCTTTTTTTACTAATGAAAGTACTTTAATTATTTTTCAAGGTTATATTTCTTTAGAAATTTATATTTTTCTATAGTAATTTTAGATTATATTTTTTAACTAAAGATTTTTTGACATGTTTATAAGATTTCTATAATGGCCCACAATCCTGAAGTATATGTACATTACATTACTTTTGCGGAAAACATATTACATGACACAAAAATAGGCCCAAAGACCATGTTAGTTTAGTGTCTTTGGAAACTCGAAACATAATCTTCTAATCACGGTGAAAGATCTTTAAAATCTCCCATAAAGATCTTCCCCTTTTGTTTTCTTACCTAAAACCGTTCTTTATATCCTGGGGAAAAGAAAACATAAAAATGGTGAGCTCAAATTCTCAGTAAGGGTAAATGTGGAGAATATAAAAACAATCCAAAAACATTTGAACGTAAAAACATGAACATAAAACATCAAAATCTGGAGCAATGACATAAATCTTGGCAGTACATAAGGCATAGATAATAAAGGAACATTAATCATGATAAAATGGAATGGGAATAAAATATGGAATTGTGGAAAACCATTAAGCACATGATATGATTTCCATAGTAGCCAAGGAATTGCTGCAAAGACCATCATAGTGGACAAATTCCATTACTGAACCAGGATTACTTGTCGTTCCAGCCATGTATTACTGAACCATATTCACTTTCCATTCCATCCATGTCTATATCATGAGATATAAATATTTACCTAATTCATTGGAGGGAGATATAGGTCCCACTCATCTAATAATGAAATCATTCTTACCTGTTCCACTAAATAAAAATAAATCATTCATCATAAACCAAAAAATAAAATGGGTTTCATAAACATCATCCCATCATAACATAATTTATATAAAAGAAATTCATATCATTTCATCATAAGAAAAAAATCAAAAATTTAAATAATAGATACATTTTTCTTGAATCATAAACATATAAAACAATTTCATCTTAGATGGAAAATAGTTTTGATAAAACACTTGAAATGAATTCTTGAGGAAAATATCCTTTCTTCTTCAAAATCATTTTATTTTCACAAAATTACACGAAATTTTAAAAGAAAAGGATTTTATTGAAAATAATAAGGAAATATTGTAGAAGAATCTTCATTAAAATAAGGCATTATGAAACCGTAAAAAACCACTCAAGTTGTATAAGTTAAAAAATCATTCTTCTCATACTTTCACCGGAAAAGTAAAAAAGTACCTCGTATGGTAAACAAAAGAATGATTCATTACACACCATGTAGTAAAAGTCAAAAATGGGTAAAAATTAATTTAAACATACATGATAACATTTTTTATAAGACATGGACATTTTTGATAAATATAACCTCAGTAAATACTTACGAATAAATAATCTCGGACAAAAACGAGATTGGTAAAGTTATCCCTTACCTTAGGTCAAATTTCTTTCGTGCATGTCCGAAACTCTTGTATAGTGGGTTTAAACATATTATAAACTTGTAACAGAACCATAATAATATTTATTATATCATATATGATTCACATAGGTCTTTATATTACCCGTTCATTTGTTAATTTCATGTTAAAGCAACGTTTTTGGTAATAATCGTTTCATTTATCGTACGTGTTTGGACTTGTTGTTCTTGATATTATTATTAATTATATCATGATTTACTTACTTCCAGAATGTAAAACAGTATTTATATATCATATATATTCAGTATATATATATATAATAGATAGATAAATGAAATGAAATACACCGTTCATGGAGACTGTAAGTCGTACGTAAGCATGAATGTTGTTTTAATTTTTTTATTGAATTGAATGCAAGTAAGTAGATGAAATATATATATATATATAAATCCAGTAGAATTATTATGTTATATATTTCATTATTATTCACTATATATACATTATAATCATTCTTGAATGGTTGACATGGAGAATGAATCTCATCGCATCGTGGAGACCGTAATTTGTACGTACGCACGAGCGATGATATCGTTCCCATAATTATTGAATGGACTTGTATTGGATGATATAATATATAAGAATTAGTATTATGTTATAATAATCATATATAGTTATTATTTCCACTATTATACCCATCCAAGTAAGTTGGTGTTAGAAAAACATATTACACCACAGCGTGGAGACGGTAAGTCGTACGTACGCACGCGTGGTGATTTCATTTTTTGTAGGATAGATAGAAGGTGAAATAGGTTTGTTTAATATTTTTAATAACATATCAGTATATGAGGGATATTGATATTATTACATTATAATGAATCAAATAAATAATAGGAAGTAGAAGAAGAAATAAATTTGAAAGAATCGGTAAAGGATATTACCTCTTCCTCGACGGGCCTCTTCTTAACCTCCTCTTAGGGCACTAAAGTTGGTCTTTGAAGAAGTCCAAGACCTCTAGTAGGTTTCTAGGGAAGTGTAAAATGGAAATTTACAGGGTTGGGTCGAGATTTAAGGCTCAAAATGTTGTGAAGAGGAGAGGGAGGAGGTTCCCTTTTATAAGGGAGGAGAGGGGTACTTTTGGAAACTTCAAAAATATTAATTTATAATAAATTAAAACCCCACTTAAAAACCTAAAAAAATGACTCTCTTAGAATATTATTTGAGATACGGTTGTCATCTCATTAACCAATTAAATTTATACATGTTTGGAATTTATTTTAAACTTTATCAACTCGATTTATCCTTATTTAATCTATTTAATTTTATTTGTGGTAATAATATTTTAAATTTTAGATTTTTATAAATAATTACTTATGTGTTGTGAATTTTCCATACCTGAATACTTTATAAAATTTTAGACCATATAAATTTCAATTTATAATTTTTAAATTTTTTTGTGATTTTTAAACAATTTAATAATATGTTATGTTTATAAAATAACAATAGTGTCAATTTTGACACTATTCATTTATTTGAATTTATATAAAATCCAAAAAGAGGATATATTTGGAAAAAAATATTTAATAGATTAATAACATGTCATATGTGTCTAGAAAATTCGTGGAGAACATTAAATAATTCATATAATATTTATTTTAATATTTTTAAAACCATTAATTTGATATTTCAATCAATAAAATAATTTTTACATCATTATTGTGTCATCATTAATGATAATTATTTAATCCCTAAAAATTATATATAAATTTACATGATGTAGATAATTTTATTGGATTTTTTGATACTATTTATGTTCGATGTTTTATGAATTTTATCACCAAAGTAAAATTATTACACTTATAAGATATAAGAGAGTGACATGTTGTCACTCTCCTTGATTTTAATAATAATTACATCATTTTCATTGTCAAAAGTCCATAAAATGAATATATTATGACCCTTTGGTGATATGTATAGACTTTTATTCATCCAATATAATTTCGGAAGGTGTTAAGGTAATTTTATAATATTATTTTTACCCTTAATTGTTTGATTTACCTATAACTGTGGTAAATAAAATTTACCATAGTTACTATTCTTAATGCCCAAAAATAAAAGGTAACATATTGACATAATTTGGACTTACTGATTCCAAATATGGAATCCATTTTTCCAAATTCAAGACACAGAAGATGCATTAATTAATTTAAAGTTAATCTCGTTGTTATAAACAATGGGTTTTTATGTAAAACATTGCAAAATATTGAAATGTTTTTACCTATGAATTCAATGTAAAATTAATGATAATGAAATAAATTATATTAAATGGTAAAAATAAATTCTATTTATACTTTAAATCCATTAAATATTATAATTTGACTGTATAAATTATCTTGATGAAAAAAGTTGTTTTTAATTAAAATTTAGCGTATTTTTACTATTCATCAATATATGAACGTTATCAGAATAATATAAAAACTTTATCCAACATTAATTTTTATATCTTAATTCACAAGAAGAAGTTTATTTTGTAAAACTGAACTTATAAAATTGTTAAAAATTAGATTTAAATTGATTTTTTCATCAAAAGGAAGAAAAACTGCATTTTTTGAAAAATACTTATTTTACCCAAAAAAATTATTTTGTTCTCGCACCATGATTTAGAAAATGTGTAATATGAATGATAATGTTATTAAATTAAAAATTTATTTAATACTATTTATAACATCTAGTTCATAATAATATTATAATAATATCTCGTTTAGTGAAACACTGTATTGCGTACAACAAACGCTATCGAGGATGGTTGCTCTTGCATGTAATGCAAGCTAAGTCAGGGTTGAGTGCCAAGAAAGCTTCCTTTGGTGTTAAATATAACAAAATAAAAATATATTTCATTTATACATTGATCAAAATCTATACTTGGTGTTGTGTAAAATTAATTTTATTCAAAAGAACTTGAAATTGTGTGCAACACAAGCCAAGAATAGTGTTGCATATATTACAAGCTAATAAGGTGTTGCGTATAGTGAAAACTAATCTTGGTGAAGCATAAAAAAAATACATTAAATAAATTAAAAAGAATACTTATCATAAAATCTCATGGTGTTAAATTCTACCCCCTTAAAATGAATTTCACCCTCGAAATTCGTCTGGGTTATAAATGGTTTTCTACTTGATAGTTTCTTTCATAGAAACCCACATCGTAAAAAGGAATAATAAAACTTAATTTTAAAAAGGAAAGTTAGAAACATAATGGTCACCCAAATTTACTCAGCATTGGGTTTCCAGATAGAAGAATATCGGTGAAAATATGGATATAGAGGATAAATCTAACCATCATATTCTGATGAAGAGTGGTAGAGAACATGGCTATGAAAAATCCAACAATCACAAAGCCATAAATTTGTGATGATCTAAGGTACCATCTGATTCATCGGATATAAGGGTACTAGGACAAAATTTTTGGTTTTCAAGATCATTTCCCTAAAGTTGATGAATTTTAACATAAGGAGTAATACTTACTTGATTTCAGTGTAATATCATCGTTGGTCATTCCATGAACAATTTCCACTTTATCTTCTTTTTAATGAAATGTAGTTGAATTTGTTATCCTTGAAGTATTAACAGATCATACAAAAGAATGATAGGTCATTCCATATGTCTCTATCACAAAAAGGTTATCACACATTATTAAATATACATAATTCCATATATGGTGAGATTAACCGTATATGATTCCCAAAATGGACTTATACTTCATTTATCATAACGCTTAATAAAGTAAAACTAATTTCTAATAACCAGGGACTTCATGTAGACCAGTGGTAGGTGATAAAGTCTTTCCGCACTTTGGTTGTTGGTTTGATTCCCGCAACCTTGTTTGATGCAATGGGTTGTCATTCGTCCTACATGTTTTCCATTTTCTAAAACTATAATATTATAAAATTCCAGAAATAATATCTAAAAAAAAGTTCTAGCCTTAAAAAATACTATCTGATGTCCAACTTAATCCATTCCAATCTTTAAGCTTATCCAAAATACTTCTGTCCAATCTCATAGTATAATGAAAAAGATTACTAGAGAGGTCATCTACCAAGCATGTGAATACCATCATTTATCCCCCATATATCATAAGATATATCTTGTTTATCGCATTCCAAACATGTGAATACCTTAATCATGTATTCTATTGAAACATGAATTACTATAGAACATTAGTGAAAACATGAATTCTGTCAAAATTTAACTCTTTCCACATACCAAAATCCCAAAATCTCTATATAATCAAACCATGATACCACTTTTTCCTTATATTATTCATGAGCTCATGAATAATATCTAATGTATTATTTTATCCTTATCCCTTCATTATCCGCATATCATCTACTTTCCAAAAATATTTTTATCACTTTTCATGGTTACTGGTACCATATTCTTATGAAAAACCATAATGGACCAATACATAAATATTCCAATATAACATAAAAGTACCTCAACAACATTATTCTGGAATATCAATACATAAACACTTCAATTCATCTTCTTCAATTATAGTAATGGAATAAGTCCTTACTTGATTTAAAAGTAAGCTTTTAGGTCAGGGCATTGAGTTGGGTAATGCCCATGTTCTCCACAGATAAGACATTGAACTCCATAACGGTTTGTCAATCTATGACCCTTATCCCCAAACTGATAACGTCTTCCCCTCCATTTGATGTATTCATCAAGGTTCTTCTTCCCTTCTTTAGAAATATCAATCTACCTTTATCTATTCTCCTCACGATGAGAACATGCATAAAAGTCTATCATCCTCTTATTTTATGAATTTGGAATACCACTAAAGTTCACCTTGTTAATCATATATTGAAATGATTGATTCGTCATAATCAAAATATCTTTCTTTCTAGGCATTACGCAATTTCGTTGCTCATAGTCACCAATTTTTCCATTAGATTCAATGTTGACCAAATTCCTTCTAGTTCCCTCCATTGACTAAAACCAAAAACCATGGTGTAAGAAATAGTTAAAATAATGAGGAACCACATAATCATAAAAATTCACTTATGGGATGTCTAACTTATCACACATTCTTTAATCCATGACACCTTAGGTTCACCCTAGGTTATTCATGATCATCAACATAATTCTAGGACTGTAACCTATAGTTATACTAAACCTTAGGGACATCCCTATAAATACCTTAGAAATATCTCTAGGGATCTCAATAAAGTTTTTACATCCTAGTTTCCAAAGGTTAACTAAACCTTCTCTCTGATACCAACTATAACCACTCATAAGCCTGACGTACATGGACATTACATTACTTTTGCGTAAAACTTATTACATGACATAAAAACACGCCCAAAGACCGTGTTAGTTTAGTGTCTTTGGAAACTAGGAACATAATCTTCTAATCATGGTGAAAGATCTTCAACATCTCCCATAAAGATCTTCCCCTTTTTTTCTTGCCTAAATCCATTCTTTATATCCTTGGGAAAATAAAATAAAAAAAAGGTGAGCTCAAATGCTCAGTAAGGGTATACATAGAGAACATAAAAACAATCCATAAACATTTGAACATAAAAACATCAACATAAAACATCAAAATCTTGAGCAATGACATAAATCTTGGCAGTACATAAGGCATAGATCCTAAAAAAACATTAATCATGATAAAATGGCATGGTAATAAAACATGTAATTGTGGAAAACCATTAAGCACATGATAAGATTTCCATAGTAGCCAAGGAATTGCTGTCAAGACCATCATAGTGGACAAATTCCATTACCGAACTGGGTTTACTTGTTGTTCTAGCCCTATATTACTGAACCGGAATCACTTGACGTTCCAGCCTTGTCTATATCATGTGATATAAATCTTTACCCAATGCATTGGAGGGAGATATATGTCCCACCCATCCCATAATGAAATCATTATTACATGTGCCACAAAATAAACATAAATCATTCATCATAACCCAAAGAATAAAATGGATTTCATAGACATCATCCCACCATAACATAATCCATAAAAAACAAATGGATATCATTTCATCATAAGAAAAAAATAAACCATGTAAATAATAGATACATTATACTTGAAATATAAACATATTAAATAATGACCTCTGAGATGGAAAATAGTTTTGATAAATCACTTAAAATTAATTCTTAAGGAAAATATTCTTTCTTTTTCAAAATCATTTTCTTTTCACAAAATGATACACAATTTTAAAAGAAAAGGATTTTATTGAAAATAATCATGAAATATTGTATAGGATGATTTTAGAGACCCAAACTTGACATACATTGACATTACATTACTTTTGCAGAATACTTAATACATGACAAAAATAGATGCCCAAAGACTGTATTAGTTTAGTGTCTTCAGAAACTCGGAACATAATCTTCTAATCATGGTGAAATATCTTCAACATCTCCCATAAATATCTTCCCCTTTTGTTTTCTTACGTAAAACCTTTATTTATATCCTGGGGAAAATAAAACATAAAAAGGGTGAGCTCAAATGCTCAGTAAGGGTTAACATGGAGAACTTAAAAATAGTCCATAAACATTTGAACGTAAAAACATGAACATAAACATCAAAATCATGATAAATAACATAAATCATGGCAGTACATAATGCATAGATCATAAAGTAACATTAATCATGATAAAATAGCATGGTAATAAATCATGCAATTGTGGAAAACCATTAATCACATTTTATGATTTCCATAGTAGCCAAGGCATTGTTGCCAAGACCATCATAGTGGACAAAGTCCATTATTGAACCGGGTTTACTTGTCGTTCCAGCCCTGTATTACTGAACTGGAATCACTTTCCATTCCAGACATGTATATCTCATGAGATATAAATCTTTACCCAATTCATTGAAGTGAGATATAGGTCCCACCCATCTCATATTGAAATCATTCTTACGTGTGCCAGAAAATAATCATAAATCATTCATCTTAACCCAAAGAATAAAATGGGTTTCATAAACATCATCCCTTCATAACATAATCCATATAAAAAATGGATATAATTTCATGATAAAAAAAATCAAACCATTTAAAAAATAGAGACATTATTCTTGAAACATAAACATACTAAATAATGTCATCTTAGATGGAAAATATTTTTGATAAAACACTTGAAATGAATTCTTGAGGAAAATACCCTTTCTTCTTCAAAATCATTTTATTTTCACAAAATTCCATTAAATTTTAAAAGAAAAGGATTTTGTTGAAAATAATCATGAAATATTGTATAGGAATCTTCATTAAAATAAGTCGTTATGAAACCATAAAAATCTGTTCATGCCGTATAAGATAGAAAAAACAATCTTCTCGTACTTTTGTTGGAAAAGTCAAAAAGTTACTCGTATGGTAAACAAAAGAATGATTCCTTCCATACCATATGGTAGAAGTAAAAAATGATAAAAATAAATTTAAACATACATGGAAGAATATTAATCATTTTATGAAAACTTTTTTCGAAAACATGGAAATGGATGATAAACATAACCCCAGTAAATACTTATGAATAAACAATCTCGGTTAAGAACGATATTAGAATTATTATCCCTTACCTTATGTCCAATTTCTTCAGTATGTGTCTGAGACTCCTGTATAGTGGGTTTAAACATATTATTAACTTGTAACATAACCATAATAATATTTATGATATCATATATGATTCACTTAATCCTTTATATTACCTGTTCATTTGTCAATTCCATGTTAAAGCAGCATTTTGGGTAAAATCGTTTCATTTATCGTACGTGTTTAGAATTGTTTTTCTTGATATTATTACATATGTCCTGATTTAATTAATTACATAATGTAAAACATGATTTATATATAATATATATTCAGCATATAAATATATATGATAGATCAATAAATGGAATGAAATACACCATTCATGGAGACGGTAGGCCGTACGTACGCATGAACCCTGTTTTCATTTACTTATTTAATTGAATGGAATTAAGTAAATGAAACATATAAGTACATAAATACAGTAGCATTATTATGTCATAAATTTCATCATTATTTATTATATATACACTTTATAATCATTCTATAATGGTTAACCTGGAGAATGAATTTCATTGCGTCGTGGAGATGGTAATCCGTACGTACGCACGAGCGACGATATCGTTCCCATAATTGTTGAATGATATTTCAGTGGATTATATAATATCTCAGAATTAGTATCATGTTATAATAATCATATATACTTATTATTTCCACCATTATATCCATCCAAGTAAGGTGGTGGTGGAAAAATAGATTACACCACGGCGTGGAGATGGTATTCAGTACGTACGCACGCGCGGTGATTTCATTTTTCGTAGGATGGGTAGAAGGTGAAATAGGGTTGTTTTATATTTATAATAACATATCAGTATATTATTTATACTTATTTTATTACTTTATAATGAAACAACTAAATAATAGTATGTAGAAGAATAAAAAAACTTTGAAAGAATCGGTAGAATAGATTACCTCTTCTACGACGCGCCTCTTCTAAACCTCCTCTTAGGGCACTAAAGTTGGTATTTTGAGAAGACCAGGACCTATTTTATGTTTATAGGGAAGTGGAGACGATAAATGGGAAGTTTTTGGGCAACAATTAAGGTTAAAATTTGTGTGAGGAGGAGAGGGAGGAGGTGCCTTTTTATAAGGGAGGAGAGGGGCACTTTTGGAATCCTCTAAAATATTAATTTATAATAAACTAAAACAGCACTTAAAAACCTCCAAAAATGACTCAAATCCGAATATTATATGAGATAGAGTTGTAATATCATCAACAAATAATATTTGGACATGTTGTTAATTTATTTTAAGCCTTATCAACTTGATTTATCCTTACTTAATCTATTTAAGTTTATTTGTGGTAATAATATTCTAAATTTTAAATTTTTATAAATAATTACTTATGTGTTGTGAATTGTCAATAATTTTATACTTTATGACATTTTAGGCCATATAAATTTCAATTTATAATTTTTAAATATTTTTTGATTTTTAAACAATTTTATAATATGTTATTTTTATATAATATCAATAGTGTCAATTTTGACACTATTCAATTATTTGAATTTAAATAAAATCCACACATAAGATATATTCTAAAAAAAAATTTAATAGATTCCTAACATGTCATATTCATCTAAATAATTCATGGAAAACCTTAATTTGTTCATATAATATTTATTTTAATATTTGTAATACCATTTATTTTATATTTCTCTTCATAAAATAATTACTACAACATTTTTGTATAATTATTTAATATACTAATTTTTTTCATAAAAATTAAAAATAAAATACTTTGATGAAGATAAATATAATATATTTCATAATAATTATTTTATCTGAATTTATCTTCTAAAACACCCAACTTTTAAAATGATATGTTTATTAAAATATGAAGGTGACAACTTTGACATCATTTAAAATAAAATAATATAAATGTCATAATCTATTTTATAAGGCTCCAAATGGTCCACAAGTAGATACATAGATTATTATGATGTACATACACTCGACCAATTAGTTTTGGTAATGTTTTTTGGTCTTTTATGGGTATTATTATATTAATAAAAACTGTTTTATTGATTTTTCACTAAATAAATAATTTCTGCATCATTAATGTATAAGCTATTAAGGTAATAAAATATTTCTTTAAAATTAAAAATAAATTAACATAACTAAGAAAAAAATTTATCTTTCAAATTATTATTTATAATCTAATTTATATTCTATATAACCCTATTTTAAAAATACTTTAATAATTAAAGATTGAGTGAGACATATTTCACTTTCTTTAAATAAAATAAATTAAGGGTCTTAATCACATCTAAGTGGGTTCCAATAGATTCAATTTATACCCAAGTATGATTTAGGGTAAAATATAATCATCCAGTTATATTAATAAAAGTGTTAAGTTAATTTTTTAATATTATATTTTCCCTTAATTACCCAATTTACCTTTAATTATGGTAAATAAAATTTACCATAGTTACTATTCATGATACCTAAAAATAAGAAGCAGCTGATTAATATAATTTGGATCTAATTATTCCAAATATGGAATCCATTTTTACAAATTCAAAACATAGAATTTGTAGTATTTAATTTAAAATTAACCATGTTGTTGAGAAAATGGGTTTTAAAAGTTAAATCGTTGCAAAAGATTGAAATGTTTTTACTTATAAATTTAGTGTAAAATTAATGCTAATGACTTAAATTATATTAAATGATAAAAATATATTCTATTTATACTTTAAAACCATTCAATATTATAATTTAACCATACAAATTATCTCAAATGAAAAAAAGTTGTTTTCAATTAAAATTTAGCGTATTTTTACTATTCATCAAAATATGAAATTTATCAGAGAAGTATAAAAAATTTATCCAATGTAAATTTTTATATCCTGATTAATAAGAAAAAGTTTATTTTGTAAAATTGAACTTAGAAACTTGTCAAAATTATATTTAAAATCGGTGCACCATCAAAAAGCGGTAAAACTCCATTTTTTAAAAAATACTTCTTTTATCAAAATATTGATTTTGTTTTCATATACCATTATAGAAAATGTGTAAGATGATTTATAATGTTATAAAATTCAAAATTCGTTTAATACTATTCATAATGGCTTGTTTATAATATTATAATAATATATCATTATTTAGTGAAACTCGATATTGCGTACAACACACGCTATCGAGGAAGGTCACTCTTGCGTGCAGCACAAGCCAAGAATAGTGTTTGCGTATACTACAATCTAATACAGTGTTGTGTACAGCACAAGCTAATCTTGGTGAGGCATACAACACAAGATGTCAAAGAAATTAAAAATAATATTTCTCATAAAATCTCGGGGTGTTACATTCTACCCCCCTTAAAATGAATTTCTCCCTCGAAATTCATCGGGGTTATAAATCATTTACTACTTGAAATTTTATTTTATAGAAACCCACATCGTAAAAAGGAATACTAAAACATAATTTTAAAAACTAAGGTATGAAACATAACGGTTACCGAAATTAACTCATCACTGGGTTTCCAAATAAGAGAACATAGGTGAAAATATGGATATGGAAGAGAAATCTAACCATCAAGTTCTGATGGAGAGTGGTAGAGAACATGGATATGAAAAATCCAACAATCACAAAGCCATAAATTTGTGATGATCTAAGGTACCATCTGATTCATCAGATATGAGGGTACTAGGACAAAAAAAATTCAGGATCATTTCCCTAATGTTGAATAATTTTGAATTAAAAGAAATTCTTACTTGATTTTGGTACAATCTCGCTGTTGTTTATGCCTTGAACAATTTCCAATTCATCTCTTAAATAAATGAAGTTGAATTTGTCTTCTGTGAAGTGTTAGCAGATCATGCGATAGAATGATAGGTCTTTCTATCTGTCTTAAAGAGAAGATTATAAAAAGTTATATACATAAGTCCATCTTATTGTGAGATTAATCATATATGGTTCCAAAAATGGACTTATTCTTCATATATCATACCTCTTAAAAAAATAAAACTAGTTTCTACTAACCAGGGACTTCCTATAGGCCAGTGGTAGGTGATAAAGGCATGTCGCACTTTGGTTGTGGGTTCGATTCCCGCAACCTTGTCTGACGCAACGGGTTTTCTCCCATCCAACGGGTTGTCCTTTTTCTAAAACTAAACTATTATAACATTTCAGAAATAATAAAGAAAGTTATTTCCTTAAAACAATACTATTTGATGTCCAACTTAATCCATTCCAACCTTTAGGCTTATCAAAAACACTTTTGTCCAATATCATAGTATAAAGAAAACTATTACTAGAAATGTCATCCACCGAGCATGTGAATACCATCATTTATCCCCCATATATCATAAGATACATCTTGTTGGTCACATTCCAAACATGTGAATACCTTAATCATGTATTCTATTAACATGAATTACCATAGAACCTTAGTGAAAACATGAATGCTGTCAAAAGTTAACTCTTTCCACATACCAAAATCCTAAAATTTCTATATACTCAAACCATGATGTCACTATATCCTTATATCAGTCATGAGCTCATTAATACTATCAAACATATTATTTTCTCCTTATCCCTTTATTATGTGCATATCATCTTCTTTCCTAAAATATTTCAATCACTTTTCATGGTTACCGGTACCATATAATTATTGAAAACCACAATGGACCAATACATAGATATTCCAATATACCGTAAAAGTACCTAAACATTATTCATGAATACCAATACATAAACACTTCAGTACATCCTATTCAATGATTGTCATGGTATAATTCCTTCCTTGATTTATAAGTAACATCTTAGGTCAGGGCATTGAGTTGGGTAATGCCCATGTTCTCCACAGATAAGACATTGAACTCTATAATATTTTATCACTCTATAACCCTTCTCCCCACACAGATAACATATTCCCCTCCATTTGATATATTCATCAAGGTTCTTCTTCCCTTCTTTAGAAATCTCAATCTTCCTTTCTCTATGCTCCTCACCATGCAAACATGCATAAAATTCCATCTTCCTCTTATTTGATGAATTAGGAATACCACTAAAGTTAACCTTGTTAATCATATATCACGATGACTGATTTGGAATAATCACAATATCTTTCTTTCTAGGCATTAAGAAATTTCCTTGATCATAGTCACCAATTTTTCCATTAGATTCAATGTTGACCCAATTTCTTCTGGTTCCCTCCATTGACTAAAACCAAAAACCATGGTGTAATAAAAAGTTAAAAATAACAAGGAACCACTTATTCATAAAAAGTCTAACTTATCACACATTCTTTAATCCATGACACCTTAGGTTCACCCTAGGTTATTCATGATCGTCAACATAATTCTAGGACTATAACCTATAGTTATACTAAACCTTAGGGACATCCCTAGAAATACCTTAGAAATATCTCTAGGGATCTCACTAAAGTTTTCGTATCCTAGTTTCCAAAGGGTAACTAAACCTTAGCTCTGATACCAACTTTAGAGACCAAAACTTGATGTACATGTAAATTACATTACTTTTGTAGAATACTTAATACATGAAAAAAAACATATGCCCAAATACCATATTAGTTTAGTATCTTTGTAAACTCAGAACATAATCTTCTAATCATGGTGAAATATCTTCAACATCTCCAATAAAGATCTTCTCCTTTTGTTTTCTTACCTAAAACCATTATTTATATCCTGGGGAAAAGAAAACATAAAAAGGGTGAGCTCAAATTTTCAGTAAGGGTAAACAAGGAGAACTTAAAAATAGTCCATAAACATTTGAATGTAAAAACATGAACATAAAACATCAAAATCATGAGCAATAACATAAATCATGGCAGTACATAAGGCATAGATCATAAAGAAACATTAATCATGATAAAATATCATGGGAATAAAACATGAAATTGTGGAAAACCATTAAGCACATGTTATGATTTCCATAGTAGCCAAGGCATTGTTTCCAAGACCATCATAGTGGACAAACTCCATTACTGAACCGGGTTTACTTGTCGTTCCAGCCCTGTATTACTGAACTGGATTCACTTGTTGTTACAGCCATGTCTATCTCATGAGATATAAATCATTACCCAATGCATTGGAGGGAGATATAGGTCCCACCCATCTCATATTGAAATCATTCTTACGTGTCCACAAAACAATCATAAATCATTCATCATAACCCAAAGAATAAAATGGGTTTCATAAACATCATCCCTATGTAAAATAATTCATATAAAATAATTTCAAATAATTTCATCATAAGAAAAAAACCCATGTAAATAATAGAGACATTATACTTGAAACATAAACATACTAAATAATTCCATATTAGATGGGAAATAGTTTTGATAAAACACTTGAAATAAATTCTTGAGGAAAATATCCTTTCTTCTTCAAAATAATTTTCTTTTCACAAAATGCCATTCAATTTTGAAAGAAAAGTATTTTGTTGAAAATAATCATGAAATATTATAGAGGATTTTTTATGAAAATAAGGCATTATGAAACCGTAAAAATCCGTTCATGTCATATAAGTTATAAAAAACAATCTTCTCGTACTTTTGTCAGAAAAGTCAAAAAGTAACTCGTATGGTAAACAAAAAAATGATTCCTTCCATACCATGTGGTAGAAGTCAAAAAGGGTAAAAATTAATTTAAAAATACATGGAAGAAAATTAAACATTTTATGAAAACTTTTTTAGAAAACATGGACAACGATGATAAACATAACCCCAGTAAATACTTATAAATAAATAATCTCGGTTAAGAACGAGATCAGAATAATTATCCCCTACCTTATGTCCAATTTCATCTGTATGTGTCTGAGACTCCTATATAGTGGGTTTAAACATATTATTAAATTTTAATAGAGATATAATAATATTTATGATATCATATATGATTCACTTAAGACTTTATATTACCCATTCATTTGTCAATTCCATGATAAAGCAACGTTTTGGGTAAAATCGTTTCATTTATCGTACGTGTTTTGACTTATTGTTCTTGATATTATTACATATATCCTAATTTAAATAATTCCATCATGTAAAATATTATTTATATATAATATATATTCAGCATATAAATATATATGATAAATCGATAAATGGAATGAAATACACCGTTCATGGAGACGGTTGGTCGTACGTACGCATGAACGTTGTTTTCATTTCCTTATTGAATTGAATGGAATTAAGTAAATGAACCATATATGTAAATAAATACATTAGAATTATTATGTCATAAATTTAAACATTATTTATTATATATATACTTTATCATCATTCTGTAATGGTTAACATGGAAAATGAATCTCATCGCGTCATGGAAACAGTAATCCGTACGTACGCACAAGCGACGATATCGTTCCCATAATTATTGAATGATATTGGAGTGGATTATATAATATATTATAATTAGTATCATTTTATAATAATAATATATACTTATTATTTCCACCATTATACCCATCCATGTAAGGTTGTGGTGGAAAAACATATTACACCACGGCGTGGAGACGGTATTCCGTACGTACGCACACGCAGTGATTTCATTTTTTGTAGGATGGGTAGAATGTGAAATAGGGCTGTTTAATATTTATAATAACATATCAGTATATTATTTGTACTTATTTTATTACTTTATAATTAAACAACTAAAGAAGATGATGTATAATAATAAAGAAACTTTAAAATAATCAGTAGAAGAGATTACCTCTTCTTCGACGCGTCTCTTCTAAACCTCCTCTTAGGGCACTAAAGTTGGTCTTTTGAGAAGACCAGGACCTAATTTATGTTGGTAAGATAGTGGAAAATAGAAATGGGTAGGGTTTTTCTGAGCTTAAAGGTTCAAAGTGGTGTGAGGAGGAGAGGGAGGAGGTTCCATTTTATAAGAGAGGAGAGGGGCACTTTTGGAAACCTCTAAAATATTAATTTATAATAAACTCAAAACCCACATATAAACCTCCATAAATGACTCAAATCCAAATATTATATGTTATAGGGTTTTAATATCATCAAGAAATAAGATTTAGACATGTTGATAATTTAATTTAATTTAAACCTTATCAACTTGATTTATCCTTATTTAATCTATTTAATTTTATTTGTGGTAATAATATTCTAAATTTTAAATTGTTATAAATAATTACTTATGTGTTTTTAATTGTCTATAATTGGATAATTTATGAAATTTTAGACCATATAAATTTCAATTTATAATTTTTAAATATTTTTGTGATTTTTAAACAATTTTATAATATGTTATTTTTATAAAATATCAATAGTGTCAATTTTGATACTATTCAATTATTTGAATTTAAATAAAATCCAAAAAGAAGATATGTTCTATCCAAAAATATTTAATAGATTACTCACATGTAATATTAATCTAAAAAATTCATGGAGAACATTAATTTTTTCATATAATATTTATTTTAATATTTGTAATACCATTTATTTGATATTTCTCTTAATAAAATAATTACTACAAAATTTTTGTATAATTATTTAATATACTTATTTGTTGCATAAAAATTAAAATAAAATACTATGATGAAGATAAATATAATATATTTCTTAATAATTATTTTAGTAGAATTTATCTTCTAAAAAACCCATCTTTTAAATTGATATGTTTATTAAATTATGAAGGTGAAAACTTTGACATCATTTAAAATAATATAATATAAATGTCATAATCTGTTTTATAAGGCTCTGAATGTTCCACAAGTAGATAATTGGATGCTTATTATGTAGATACACTCGACCAATATGTATTGGTCAAGTTTTTGGGTCTTTTTATGGGTATTATAATTTTAATAAAAACTATATTATTGATTTTTCACTAAATAAATAATTTCTGCATCATTAATGTATAAGCTATTAACGTAATTAAATATTTCTATAAAATTACAAATAAAGTACCATAAGAAATAAAAATATTTTATATTTCAAATGAGTATTTATAATCGAAATTATATTTTGTATAAACTTATTTTAAAAATACTTTAATAATTAATGTTTGAGTGAGACATATTTCACTTTCTTTAAATAAAATAAATTAAGGGTCTTAATCACATCCAAGTGGGTTCTAATAGATTCCATTTAGACCCAAGTATGATTTAGGGCAAAATATAATCATCCAATTATATTTTGAAAAGTGTTAGGTTAATTTTATAATATTATATTTACCCTTAATTACCCAATTCACCTTTAACTATGGTAAATAAAATTTACCGTAGTTACTATGCATAATGCCTAAAAATAAAAAGTAGATTATTTAAATAATTTGGATCTAAGGATTCCAAATATGGAATCAATTTTTCCAAATTCAAAACACAGAAGCTGCAGTATTGAATTTAAAATTAATCCCGCTGCTGAGAAAACGGGTTTAAAAGTTAAAACGTTACAAAAGATTGATATATTTTTACTTATGAATTTAGTGTAAAATTAATAATAATGACTTACATTATATAAAATGGTAAAATTATATTATATTTATAATTTAAAACCATTAAATATTATAATTTAACCATATAAATTATCTCGATGAAAAAAGTTGTTTTCAATTAAAATTTAGCGTATTTTTACTATTCATCAAAATATGAAAGTTATTAAAAAAGTATCAAAATTTTATCCAATGTGAATTTATATATCCTGATTTAACAGAAGAGTTTTATTTTGTATTATTGAACTTATAAAATTGTCAAAAATTATATTTAAAATGGGGGTACGATCAAAAGGCAGTAAAACTGCATTTTTTGAAAAATACTTCTTTTATCGAAAAATTGATTTTGTTTTCATATCCCATTCAAGAAATTGTGTAAGATGAATTATAATTTTATAAAATTCAAAATTCGGTTAATACAATTCATAACATCTAGTTCATAATATTATAATAATATATCATTTTTTAGTGAAACTCGGTATTGCGTACAACACACGCTATCGAGAAAGGTCGCTCTTGCATGCAAAACAAGCCAAGAATAGTGTTTTCGTATACTACAAGCTAATATGGTGTTGCGTATAGCGCAAGATAATATTGGTGAAGCGTACAAAACAATATGTCAAAGAAATTAAAAATAATATTTCTCATAAAATCTTGGGGTGTTACAAAGCTTCATGAAAATAAGGCATTCTGAAACCATACAAATTCATTCATGCTGTATAAGTTAAAAAAACTTTTTCTCGTACTTTCACCGGAAAAGCCAAAAAGTACCTCGTATGGTAAAAAAAGAAAGATTCCTTACACACCATGTAGTAAAAGTCGAAAATGGGTAAAAAGGACATTAAAAATACATGAAAACATTTTTAGAAAACAAAGTCATGGATGATAAATATAACCCCAGTAAATACTTACGAATAAACAATCTCGGACAAAAATGAGATTGGTAAAGTTATCCCTTACCTTTGGACCAATTTCTTCAGTACATGTCAAAAACTATTATATAGTGGGGTTTAAACATATTATAAACTTATGATAGAACCATAATAATATTTATGATATAATATATGATTCACTTAGGTCTTTATATTACCCGTTCATTTGTCAATTTCATGTTAAAGAAACGTTTTGGGTAATAATCGTTTCATTTATCGTACATGTTTGGACTTGTTATTCATGATATTATTATTACTTATATCATGATTTACTTACTTCCAGAATTTAAAACATGATTTATATATCATATATATTCAGTGTATAATGTATAATATATAGATAAATGAAATGAAATACACTGTTTATGGAGACGGTAGGCCATACATACACATGAATGTTGTTTTCATTTCCTTAATTAATTGAATGGAAGTAAGTAGATGACATATATATATATATATATACATAAATCCAGTAGCATTATTATGTCATATATTTCATTATTATACCTTATATATACTTTATAATCATTCTTGAATGGTTAACATGGAGAATGAATCTCATCGCGTCGTGGAGACTGTAATTTGTACGTACGCACGAGTGATGATATCGTTCCCATAATTATTGAATGGAATTGGAGTGGATGATATAATATATAAGAATTAGTTTCATTTTATAATAATCATATATAGTTATTATTTCCACCATTATACATATCCAAGTAAGGTGGTGTTGGAAAAACAGATTACACCACGGTGTGGAGATGGTAAGTCGTACGTACGCACGCACGGTGATTTCATTTTTCGTAGGATGGATAGAAGGTGAAATAGGGTTGATTAATATTTATAATAACATATCAGTTATGAGTGATATTTATGTTATTAATTTATAATGAAACAAATAAAGAAAAAGATGTATAAGAAGAAATAAATTTGAAAGAATCGGTAAAGGATATTACCTCTTCCTCAACGCGCATCTTCTTAACCTCCTCTTAGGGCACTAAAGTTCATCTTTGAAGAAGACCAGGACCTCTAGTAGGTTTATAGGGAAGTGGATTATAGAAATGGATAGGTTTTGGCCAATCTTGAAGGCCCAAAATTTTGTGAATAGGAGATGGAGGATGTGCCCTTTTATAAGGGAGGAGAGGGGAACTTTTGGAAACCTCAAAAATATTAATTTATAATAAACTCAAAACCCACATAAAAACCTCAAAAAATTAATCAATTAGAATATGAGATGAGATAGGGTTGTAATATCATCAAAAAATAAAATTTAGACACGTTGGTAATTTATTTTAAACCTTATCAAATTGATTTATCCTTATTTAATCTATTTAATTTTATTTGTGGTAACAAAATTCTAAATTTTAAACTGTTATAAATAATTACATATGTATTGTGAATTGTCCATAATTAGATACTTTATGACATTTTCGACCATATAAATTTCAATTTATAATTTATAAATTTTTTTGTTATTTTTAAACAATTTAATAATATGTTAATTTTATAGAATTACAATAGTGTCAATTTTGACACTATTCATTTATTTGAATTTAAATAAAATCCAATATTAGGATATATTCAAAACAAAATATTTAATAGATTCATAAAATGTCAAATTTGTCTAGAAAATTCGTGGATCACATTAAATAGTTCATATAATATTTATTTTAAATTTTTTAAAACCATTTATTTGATATTTCAATCAATAAAACAATTTCGGCATCACTATTGTGTCATCATTAATGATACATATTTAATCCCTGAAAATTATAAACAAATTCACATGATTTAGATAATTTTATTGGATTTTTGGATACTATTTAGGTTCAATGTTTTAGGAATTTTATCGCCAAATTAAAATTATTACACTAATAAGATATAAGAGAGTGACATGTTGCCACTTTCTTGGGTTTTAATAATATTTACATCATTTTCATGGTCAAAAGTCCATCAAATGAATATATTTTGACCATTACGTGATATGGGTCAACTTTTATTCATCCAATAGAATTTGGGAAGGTGTTAAGGTAATTTTATAATAATATTGTTACCCTTAATTTCCTAATTTGCCTTTAACTATGGTAACTAAAATTTACCGTAGTTACTATTCATAATGCCCAAAAATAAAAAGTATCCTATTAAAATAATTTGGACCTAATGATTCCAAATATAGAATCCATTTTTCCAAATTCAAGACACAGAAGATGTAGTAATTAATTTAAAAAATTTCTCGTTGTCGAAAAAAACGGGTTTTTATTTAAAACATTGCAAAAGATTGAAATGTTTTTAACTATGAATTCAATGTAAAATTAATGATAATGAAATAAATTATATTAAGTGGTAAAAATATATTTTATTTATACTTTAAAACCATTAAATATTATAATTTAACCATATAAATTATCTTGATGAAAAAAGTTGTTTTTAATTAAAATTTATCAAATTTTTATTATGCATCAAAATATGAAAGTTATCAGAAAAATATAAAAACTTTATCCAATGTAAATTTTTATATCCTGATTCACAATAATAAGTTTATTTTTTAAAATTTAACTTATAAACTTGTTAAAAATTATATTTAAAATGGGTGTGCCATCAACAGGTGGCAAAACTGCATTTTTTTAAAAATACTTATTTTACCGGAAAATTTTATTTTGTTCTCATACCATGATCTAGAAAATGTGTAATATGAATTATAATGTAATAAAATTAAAAACATAGTTAATAATATTAATAACGGCTAGTTCAAAAAAATATTATAATAATATCTCTTTTAGTGAAACTCGGTATTGCGTACAACACACGCTATCAAGGAAGGTCGCTCTTACGTGTAATGCAAGCTAAGTCAGTGTTTCGTGTAGGGAAATCTTCCTTTGGTGTTGCGTATAACATAATAAAAATATATTTTAGTTATGCATTGATCAAAATCTATACTTTTTGTTGTATAAAATGAATTTTATTTGAAAGAATTTGAAATTGTGTGCAACACAAGCCAAGAATAGTGTTGCGTATACTACAAGATAATATGGTGTTGCATATAGTGAAAGATAATCTTGGTGAAGCGTACAACAAAATACATCTAATAAATAAAAAATAATACTTATCATAAAATCTTAGGGCGTTACAATGTCTAAAATACTATTTATACCTTAATTTTTAAGAGGAACATATGGTTTGTGAATCCTGCTTTCGGTAAGGAGTCATGCTTCTTATTCCCTATGTTTGGAGTGAATGTTTGGATCAGGTACCCTAAGATATGGTGAAATTATGGATTAGGATCCATAATTTCAATATCAACCCTATTTTTGAGAAAATACTGTATGGTTCAATATCCCAGTGTTTTGAATTCAACCATAGTTTATCAACCATACTTTCGAAATATTCCCTATATTTGATCCAGTCAACTGTGGAGTTTAATTTAATGATATTTACCTTCATTTCTAAAACATTCTTATAGGGATTAAATATATATTTAAATATTATTAAAGATAAATTAAAATTATCTTATTCAATGGATCAATTCATTCTTATTTCTAAGGAAAATCATGATTTTCTCTGGGAATTCAAATTAAAATAATCGCAATATATCTGGCGATATTTTTGGATCTATTTGAATGGAAGAAAATTGAGGTTTCTTGATAAATACCAATAGTTATATAAATTGAAAAAAAATTCTTTTTTTTGTGCTGATAACTATTTTAATCAAAATAGGTACACCTTGGAGACATGCATGTTTTTATCTTTATAGTTTGACTGTCGTACTATTGTTTATATTGTAGACTTTTTGTTCCTATATTATATTAAAGATAATCTATAACCCAGATCTCTTCGAAGCTATTATTTCTTAAATACTTTTATCTACAAAGAAGAAGATCCATTATCTATCAGTTACTACAGAAACTGTGATCTGAATTTGTTTCTCAAAAATTCAAACAATCTTGTTTTCTTGGAGTTTTAGTTGTTCATACTCAGTCATGGTGGACTGTCAACTTCTTAAACTAAGTTGTGGATCGATATATTACCTATCAAATAACCTATCTTTTTATAATATTTTAACTACCTACACTCGTTTGTGGAGGTCTTATGATAAGTGGACATATTTAGTGAAAGTCACCAAGCCCATTGATAGAGTGTTGGTTGAGTGGGCTAGAGGATCTTTGTGCCCCAAACCACTATAAAAACTTATGTGTTATTATTCTAAATTTTTTTATACCTAATTTTCTTAATTAATATAATGTTTTATATATTTACAATATAAAAAGAGGGATAAAATTTTGATTCTTTGAATATTTTTAAAAGGACACAATTTACCTCCTTTTGTTTATCTCTTCATTATTCCAACTTAATAGTTTTCACTCCTCACCTTGGGGAGGAAATCATAGAGGAGATAGAACAATATAAAAAATAATTCAAGATGGATTTTATTGACCTAATTTATTAAATTATTCTATGATTTTATTTGTGGGATGTGATAATTTTTAGAGGTTATGAAATGTGGGGAAATACTAGGAGTTTCCTTAGAACGGTGTTTTGGAAGATCAGATTTCTGATGTTTGGGGGTTATACTTTATGAGACCATTTCTATCTTCACATGGGAATGGGAGTATTTTTAGAGCAGTTTAATATATATCCATATGTATTAATGATGTGTAATTACATAACAATTAAGCTAATAAGGTTATTTAATTCATTAAAAATAATATCTTTTCATGATTTGGGGTTCCTAAATCCATTATCACTGATAATGTAGCCAATTTTATGAATTAAATATTCAAATATTTTATGGATAAATATTGGTGTTCCCATAGAATGGGAATTGATTACAATCCACAGTCTAGTGGATAGGTAGAAATTTAAAATAGGGATATTCAGAAAATTATAGATAAAACTATCTATAATTCTAAGAAATATGGATTCTTGAAAATTGATGAAGCATTATGGGCATACAGAAATACATTCAAAACACAAATAGGTATGTATCCATGGATATATTTTTTTTTAAACTCTTATCATTTACATATGGATTTTCAACACAATTCATACTGGATTGTGAAGGCTTTAAAATTAATTTAAGACTGCTAGATAGAGAATAATGCTGGAGTTGTGTGAGGTTAATGATATTAGGAGAGAGACCTATGATAATTCTTGGATTTATAAATATAGGGATAAATATTTTATTGATTTTATAATCCAAAATAATTAATTAAAGACTAGAAAAAAGAATCTTTTATTCAATTCCAGACTTAAACTTTTTCCTTGGAACCCTAAATCCAAATCGTATGGACCTTTTAACATTATTAGTGTCCTTGTTAATGGGTTTGTGGATCTTGTAGGAGAAGATAAGATGCCAATTTTATATTAATGGTCAAAGGATTAAACACCATTTTTAATGTAATCTGATAGGGTTGGCTTCCATATTTTTGTCATATATATTTTTATTTGAAGTCTAACTGAAGACTAAATTTAGGGATTCATGGGAGGAAACCCATTACTTTCTTATTTTACCTTTTACTTTTTTTGTTTTAATAATTATTTCTCACTCTATTGTGTATATCCCTAAGTTTATGAATCAAATTTATGTGTTTTCATTTGTATATTGTTACTCATGCTTGGTTTTTGGTTATTTTAAAGTGATTGGTAATTTTGATAGTGAGGTTAAGTGGTGTGTGGTCAGTGGATTTACCATGAAAAGTGACCTTGTAGAA
Organism: Viscum album; assembly: GCA_963277665.1. NCBI lineage: Eukaryota > Viridiplantae > Streptophyta > Magnoliopsida > Santalales > Viscaceae > Viscum > Viscum album. The sequence goes on from OY728157.1 coordinate 1,786,153,362, forward strand.
ATTCAAGTGACCGTAAGAAGCAGTTATGGTCAGTTGATAAATTTTCGTACCAGTGTTAGAGTCATTTTTAACTTCAAGTCCAGAATGGGATTTTATTTGGATAAAACTAGATAAAATTTCTCTCAAATCTAACTATGGTTATTCTTAAATTAATTTTAAATTCTGTAAACTCATTAGTATGTGTTCATTACATAGGGACTTGAACTTGAAACCAAAGAACTATTTCATTGGAATAAAGGGAGAATACACTTTTTTGTACAATAATAAGAAAATATTCTTCTTATCTAGGGAGTATTTGTTTTAATTTATCTATTAATCAGTTTTAATGATGGTGCTTATTTCATGGAATTCCTTTCTTAAATTAATTAATGAATATATGAAATACAGGCAGATATATTTATAAATCCATGTTTTTTGTTTTAATTATTCAAACAGCCATTGTGGATATATTCTACTGCATTCGATGTTTTCTTCTCATTTAAAAATCATTTATGAACTCATTTTTTGAATGAAAACTTCTTTTATTTCATTTATTGTGCTTTATCTATTAGGTAGTGTCTAGTAGGAATATTTTTCATTCCATGTAAAAAAATTGTACGATTGATTTTTGTATGGAAAATCATTTTTTAAATTTCTTTTCACCCATCTTATTGACTTTCTCTATGCTATATTTTTATATCTATTCAAACCAAACTAGTTTAATTGTTTCTCTTACCTTGGATTAAATAATTCGGACATTATTGGGTTTTAAGTGTGGGGGAGGGGTCTTAAATGATATAAATTTTTCATCCATGATAACCCATAAAAAATACCTTAAATGTATTCATACATTGTGTGTTTTTAAGAATCACTTAATAATTTTGGGTTCCAATTATTCACAAATTTTAGGGTTTTGAGGCCACTTTTTGGAGATTAATCTTTATTACCTCGTTGATTTAAATGGGTAAATCATTTTTTATACCATGTTATAAATAAATCACTAAATATTTGTAAATTTTAATATAATAATATTTTACTTTGAACATTTTAATTATAATTTAACTCATATCATATTCATTCAAATGAATTTTGAAATAAAAATAAAAAATCAGGTTGAAATCCTCGTTCTTTTATTATTTTCATTATTTATTTATGTAATTATTGGATTATTTATTTTTTCCACCAATAAATTATCACTCTACCCCATTCATCAGTTTTTCTAATTACTATGTGTTCTTAAATTATTTGATTTTGTTCTCCTAGAGGTAAATAGATGTTTGGAATTTTAGTTGGATAAAAATTCATGTTTGTTAAATTACCTTTAAAATTTTCAATGTAAATCAATTTTTTAAAATAGTAACCAGTATTTATCTAATGAAATTTAATTAGGTAGGGTATTCACACTTTCAACTTGAGAGAATAGGTTAGGTAAAATCATTTTTGGAATCAATTCTTTATGTCATTTCAACATTTCCTTGTTGAGGTCTATTATCAAGCATTGAATGTGACTAAAGGATTCCATTAGGAAAAAAATGTTCTAATTGTGGGTGAATCTCCCACACGAATCATTGAATTCACACAGGTGTAGGTAAAATTAAATATTTATAATCCCAAACTACACTTACTAAAAGGGAATAGTAAATTATTAGTGTGGTGTTGATCCCACGAGGACTGCTGGAAAGTTAGTGACCAATCAAACTAATCCGTTTTGAAGGATTCCTCACTTTCACTCTTCTGGTTCAGTGTTAACTAAGACTATGTAGATTGGTTTTAATTCAAGTAATAAAGGAAGGGATTAGGGTCAATTTCATGTTATAAGAAAAGGGATAATCCTAAATCTAACTTGGGATATACTTATGGTGTAGGCTATGAAGTAGTTCAAAGAACACCAATTGACCTTGGTCTAGCCAATTGGATCAAACTAAGAAGGAAAATACATATTGGTCTATAGTAATTGACATCCTAAGTGTAGGAATCTCAGATTATAAAAATAAATAATTACATTTTATTATTCCTACCCTGTTCTTCTCCAACTAGGTCATGGTTATTAAATTTTCACCTCCTATGGTCAAGGATAATGAAAAATAATGAGATTTGAAATTTATTATAAGCCTATTCACTAGTCATAGGTTTACCCAGTTTTGATCGTTAGATATTCATTAGGTTAAATCCACACCTAATATTGACCCTCAACCCCAAGAGGATTATCCGTTCAAGGTGGTGATGATCAAAAGCATGGAAATATCAAGCATGTTATGCATAATTGAGAAGTAGTTACAGAAGAAACAATCCAAGATTAAATAGGAAAAAATCAATGTAAAACTTACGGAATTAATTCATATCTAACAAGAAACTAACTTTTCATGTTCAAAAATGAAGAACAAGTAATCTGTAATCAAAAAAATAAAAAACAATAAAAAACATACCATGGATGAAGAAATGGATGAAGAATGATGTAATATTTGAGTAAAAACGATGTTTGGAATTGAAAATGGATGTTGGAAATAAAAATAGGATTTCAAATATGAATAATGTGAAAGGAATGATTAAATATCACTTTGACTCATTAAAAGAATAAAATTAATGAATGAAAAATAATTTAGGGAAAGAAGGAATGAAAGATGTGGAAGAATAACAAGAGAATACAAAATATATATGATCCTCTATTGCGTATAGGGAACTATAAATATTAATAGGACTGATAAGTACATGGAATAAATTTCATGAACATTGTGTACTCGATTAAATGACTTGGGTCTTGACATCAACACATCATGTAATTTGGTTGCACACTGTGTAACTCAGACCCACTTTTCCCACTGAAGAATCTATTCTTATCATTGACTGGGCAAGCCATCGAAGCTTGCACATCCTGAAATCTCTACACACCACATATGAATTTCACTTTTAGTGGGATTCTAAATTTTTAAAGTTTCACATCATGTAGTTGATTTACATGTTATATAATGTCTTCACAACATGCAGAATCTTCACCGGTTGGTATGTGTCTCTACAGGCATACTATGAATGGAGTCAACATGTCATGTATGTGATAAACAACGTGTAAATGCTATTTTTTGAACTTTTTCATCATTTCTTAATTTAATTCCATAATTCCCAATTCCTATAAAACTAGACCAAAACCCAATGCATTATATAATTATTTTTGAATAATCATTAAATAAATGTATCTAATATATATATATATATATATTCTTTTATCAAATTCCCCCATACTTGACCAATTTCTTGTCCTCAAGAAAAAATCATCTCAATAGGGATTCCAATAGAAATATTTATTAAAACAGGAAACAAGCATTACAACTAGGAAAATAAATATAAGTGTAAGTAGAAAAATTCAGTCCTCCGGAATCAATCATGTATAGAAAATCAGTCATTCCTACTATTACTAAAGTTTATTTTTTATTATAAAATAGTTTTATGAAAAAAATTAAGAAACCTTAAAGTATAACATGATATCAAACACTAAATTAGATAACAAAATTATTAAGGTAAAACTTAAAGAAATTAGACATGACATCCATAAATAATTTCCAAGACAAATTTGTTACCTCTTTATCTAGTTCTTCTCGGATACTTACTTCAAAGTGAGAATCCAATTTGTCACATTCTTGCAAAGTCCTCCACTATTATCTTCTTCTCAGTGAAGCCTATAGTTATAATTAGATGTTTTGTGTTAATAAAAGTTCTTTTTTCGGTGTTTTTATCCACTTTAATTTGTCTCCCATTCATCCTCTCTACGTCCTCCTTAGAAGCATGAATGATCAAAACCATATCCAGCATCTCTTCCTCTAAATTCATTAGGAGATCCCATGAATCTTCCTTGTCCACTACATCTAAAAACAACTATGGATCTGCTAATCATGAAAATGGAGCTTCAAAATTAGTAATTCCTAATAGTTTATTTCATTGTCCAGATTCTTATTCTTTTAATTACATTTTCATACTTGTTTATTAAATTCTATAACCTATTTTTAATTTACCTCACAATTAATTTTCTCTCATCACTCAAGGAAAAATGTAACTGGAGTTATCATGATTCCCTAAATACACGTTCCGAACCATAGGATTTCATTGGTTATATCATCTCCACTTTGTAAATGCCAATAAAAAATCAATCATGAGGATTTTAGTAAAAAGGGTTCAAATGACTCTGAGGATGAGGGCAGGTGGGTGGAAAGTGAAAATCAAGATAAAAAGAGGGTAATATCTAAAGTATAATGCATGATAAATGTAGATAGTGCAGTGAAGTGGCTTCTCTAAGATCAAAAGGTTTCCATGCTTCAAGTAACTCAAATTGGATCCATGAATATAATATGTAAGAATAAAAAATGTATACCTTGTTCCTTTATTTTTATTTTTATTTTATTTAATTTTTTAATGTATTATTTAAGCTAGATATAAAATCTATGTCCTAATAATATATGATCCATCAGATGATTTATCAGTCTGGAAATGCTAGTTTTTTACCTTCCTAATAAACAACCCAAAATATTTTTCTTTCTTTTTATTTTTATAATTTTTTTTTGAAGGAACAGGGTTGGAATAAAATTCTAAGATTGATCATGGATCACATAAAATAAGTCTGGTAGAAATTACCCAGCAAATCTCATTAATAAATACATCCCATTTTCATTAGCTGAAAATTCCCCCACACTTATTCAAAGGATAATAATGTATAATACCAATAGTGGGGTAGGAAGGGATAATCATCTTGAAATAGCTGTATCCTAAATAGGTCATTCATGAAAACTATGTTTTAAAGAAGTAAATATATATGGTGGGTCTTAGAAAAAAGCGTCTCAAAAAATATTTCCTCAATCATATTGAAATTATATTTTTTCATTCATAGCCTCAATAAGATATCAATGAAAGTTTTGATAGTTGTACATTCCCAATGTGTCCCTGAAGAAATATGATCAGAAAAGAATATGAGATCATGGTTCCAGAATCCTCTTAGGAATGGGAGTATACAAAAATAAATTGCAATAAATTAGGGTATAATAATCAAGTAATAATGAAATCAAAAGTAATTTCAAATAAAATTAAATGTTGAATTAAATTACTAAACTCAATAATAATTCTAAAAAACTAAATTGTATTAAAACATGGATTTCAAAAAATTCTAGAATAATTTGTCTTTTATTTAAAGGTGTTCAATGACTTTGAGGATTAAAATATTCCTTTAATGAAAAGTGACTCCTATATAGGTAGGAATAAAATCCTAGTGTATCGACAAAAAATCTCAAGAAAGTTTCCCCCACACTTAAAATGAGATAGTTTCTGCACTATCCTAGAAAGTATCTTGGGATAGATATCACAGTTATATCATACAAAAAATTAAATGGAAACATTAAAATTGAATTTAGACAATCAGGATCTCCCTGTATGAGTATCATTCCATGGGGAAACTTGGTGGATGATAATTTAAAATTGGTCTACCTAAATAATTGTTTAGAAATAAGAATCCTTCACTAGATAAAAAATTAGTCCATAGGTTTTAAACAAGATCAAATCAGTTAAATGGGAAGGTTCACACAGTGGATAGTAATGAGAAACAACTTAGATACATGAATATGTGTGGGTGTAGTGATGTTTAAGGATTTAATTTGAAAAAAAATGTTACTAGAAAGAAAAAAAATCCTAAGTACAATAATGAAAATAAAGAAAACAAAAATTTGGGTCACCTACCATAAGGAAACCATAATGACATCATCATGTAGATGGATGGACAAAAAGGATCAATCAAGTATCGTCCATATTCTCATAATTCATCTGTCTCCTACAATAATTGGTGGATGTGTCATCAAGCTCACATTTGTGGGGTTAACCACCTTAGGAGTGTATTGATCATGAATATCATAAGCTAAGAAATGAATTAATGCCTATCGTGGTGAGGACCTCTACTAAGCATGGGTACCCAATGATAGATCCTCATTCTTGCATTCAATATCATCTAGATGTTGAGTCACCCGAAGTATGAGGGCATATATTGGTGGAATAGGTGCATCTATGACCATAGAATAGGTAGAATAACTACACATGGATATGTTAATATTGTAATGAAGTAAAAAAATCCAACCAATCAGTGAATAAAAATCTATATCCCATGTATATATATAGCAATGATGCATAAATATGAAATAGAATACATGTACTAAAACAAGTGTCACCGACACAGAATACAAAAATAGGGGAGTGGGTTGGGATATAATAATAATAACTAAAATCATAAAGATGTTCATCTAGAGTCATATCCCAAATATAGGGTTTATGAAGATGTCTCTCTCTATCTATATCTTCCATGGAGGAAAGAGCTAAAGGATCTACTAATATAGTGGGTATTGTTTTAATGGAAGTTATCTTAGTGAAAGGTGGAGGAGAGGTACCAATCATGATGGTTTCTAGCTAGCTCAAATTAGGGTTGATGATTAGTACCTTATAAGATGGTGGAAGGGTGTGGACCTTACTCTGCTAAGCCTGATCTATAAAAAACTCATGCAGAGCTGTAGGATCTGTCCATTCGAATGGTAGTTCGGTCGGGGTAAGAGATGGTGAGGGCATGGAGGAGGATGAAGGGCCTGGTGTTCAGGGGGTGAGGGTCTACCGGGGGTGGTGGGTAGGTAGGGTCGGTAAATAATGGTTATTCAATGAATGGGATGCCCAGGTGGTGACAGATCTGGCATAGGTTCACCAGAATATAATGGTGGCAGAGCTAGAGGTGGGTTGGGATGGATTGGGTGGGTGGGTTATAGGGGAGTGGTATGTGTAGTGGTATGGGTAGGGATGTGTGTGATAATATTTCATGTAATGGTAGTGGATGGAACAGTAGTGGTAGTATATATAGTGGTGGATGATGGGTGAGGAGCAAGAGCATGATGTGGGGAGGTTGGGGAAGCTGTAGGATCAGTAGCATGCTGATTAGGGGCCTAATCAGCATCCTCTATATATGGTAACACCCAACGATAGACGTCACCATATTTTTTGAGATGCCTAATCTTGTGTAGAATCATAAGATAGATGAACTCCATAGGTACAAGGGATGTGTGGGGCCTGGCTACCTCAAAGGAAATAAGGTGCATGGCTAGATGGGTGATGAACGATCCACCCATCAAAGCGTCTCGGGTCCTCTTTTCAAACATCCTATAGAACACTCCAAACTGTATCTCCATGTTGATGGTGGGTCTACCGATGGTTGTTGAAAGAATGAAGATGTAGATCTAGCTAACCCTACTATGAGAATCACCACATTCCAGCCAAACATGGGAGAGGGCCATGTGCAGGATCTATAGAGCTGCACCTCAGAACATTCTACTCTTCATGGTGTATGGGTCATACTCACTCAGGTGGTCTTTGGTGATCTTATTATAATGACTTGTAACATCATCCTTTTAATGGTCAATCATCATAGTAGTAAATATTTGGGAGGCAATAAACTCAATTGAATAAATGATGAGACCAACTACAAAGTCTCCCAGGCTGAGTCTGTCCTTTGATTCAGAATCAAAAAAAGTTTATGCTCATCTTGAATTTGGAAAGGGACTCGAGGAAATGCTCCCTGTAAGTCACCTCTCACACAAGTGTGATAGGGGTCAGTTTCACCCATTCCATGAGGTGAAGGACCTCATGGTAAATGTTTATTTTCTCCAAGACAGTGAGATCTAGTGTTTTTTCGTCCGCATTGGCTTGTCCTGCAGATGGACCAAGCAGGCCTAGTGTGAGGGTTAGAAAAATGAAGTAAATGATTAAGGTGGGGAAGGGAATGGCCCTGCGATCCACCATAGGATGACTAGGAGTCACCCAAAACATATGAGGATGTGGTAGAAGAAGAATATGATGAGTAATATGGATCTTTGGCTGGTGGAGTGGGTGTGTTCCTTCACCGCTTGGGTGGTGGAGGGGTGTCCTCACGCTCAGGTACACGATTGTAAGGTGGGGTGAACATGGTATTAGCGTGTTCAACGAGTAATGGAGATAGTGGAGAGGGAGATTATAGGATTAGATGGGGAAAGTTGTAAGGACTAGTCCATGATCAGTTGGGAGAGAGGTTGGAAGAGTGTGGGTGGGGTTCAGCAAGGGTGATCTAGTGGGGAAAGGTGGGGTTGCGTGAGAGAGGAGGTGGACAGAGGAGGGAGAATTCAACGTGAACCCTATTTTCATGAGTTATAAAAACTATACACTAAAAATAAACACCATGTAATGAATACATGATGTGAAAATCATAAATGTGCAATTTTTTTAGTCACTCAACACTTTCACATTTTGTACTTGTTAAATGGTGTGTATTGTTTTCATTTTGTTCCCTTTTTCATAAGTTCCTCTCAACATACTTCTAGAAACCCTTAAATATCCTAAAGACTACTCTAACCTATCCTAACCTACCCTGGGATTCCTTCTAGTTAGTGGTTTATTTATTTTCCTGATATAGACATTTTTAGAAGCAAGAGAATTTATATTTTTATTAATACCACTTGTAAAATGGTTATTTAAAACAAAGGGGATAAAATGTGGGATGATCTATCTTGTCAGAGGTGCAGTGCAGTTTACATCTTTGTGAGCACTTGGTCCCATGCCAATAAGAGGTGGTATCTTGTTTTCATCTTTACTTTCTACATGGTCATCTTTTTCATTAGCATGAGAGATTATTTGACAATATTTCGACATGTTTCTTTTATTATTGGAATTTTCCATAGTGAACACAAATTTATATTCACCAACTCTAAAAATAAATCTCCTCAAGTTATCATCAATCAGTACCATTCTAGTGGATATAAATAGTCATCCAAAAATTATTGGGATATTACCTTCCTCTTCCTTATCTAGAATTATGAAGTTAGCGGGGGAAATGAAATTTTCAACTTTTACTAAGTCATCCTCATGAAATCCTAAAGGATTCTTGATAGAACAGTCAGTGAGTTTGAGTGTTATTTATATTGGTTTCAGTTCTCCAAGACCCATCTTCTTATAGAAACTCATGGGAATTAGATTGATTCTTATTCCTAGATCTCACAATTCCTTTTCAAAAGTACATTTCCCAATAGTGCATGGAATTTAGAAACTTCCAGGTTCTCATGTCTTCAGAGCTAGTTTTCTTTATGAAACTACAAAGAACTATTAATTTAGAGAAATAATTCCTAAGTCTTCAATTTTTTTACTCAACATAAATTCCTTAAAAAATATTTCATAAGTAGGAACTTTTATAATCACCTCTATAAAATTGAAATTCACATGAAATTGTTTAACCAAATCCATAAATTTTTTAAATTTCCTATCCTTTATGTCTTGTTTCATTTGTTCAAGAAAGGGGAGAGGTTGGTTATATGCTAGAGTTTAAATATAAGCATAGTCCTTTTTAGGCTATTCCCCAGTTAGAGCTTCCTTATATGGTTCTTCCTTTTGATTTCTCTTCTGACTAGTTTCATCTAATTTTCTTAACTTATTTTCCATATCTACATATAGTTATTTAAAATCCATCACATTTTCACTTTTTACCATTATATATTTAGCCTCTTCTCTCAGATAATCCATGGTATTACCAGGAAAGTTACTCAATAACTGATTGGATATGGTCTTTGAAATTTGTCTTATTTGATTCTCCAAGTTACATAGTGCATCCATGTGGTTTTGCATCTCTGTATCCTATTTTTTCAATATTTGATCATATTTCTTCATGAAGATAGTGAATATGTTTTCAATATTAGTTTGAATAGGTTGGGCTTGTGGTGGTGGTCTTGGTGGAGCCTACTAGAATTACTTTTTTGGTTCTGGTGGGTATTAATAAGATATAGTAAAAGTTTTTTGGAATTGTTGTTAAGTTAGAGGAGCTAAACCTTGTGGTGGGTAGCCAGGTGGTCCTTGGTTTCTTTTTGGTATCTTTCTAATCCCCTACGAGAAATAATGTTGATATTTTTGTTGCTTCTGGGCTAGCATTATTTGGTATTTTTGCTACTATTGATGTTTCTAGGGCAGATAGTATTTTTTTCCTTGTTGATTGTAATTGATATAATTGAAATCTTTATTTTGGAGCTATTCCATCCCAACCTAGAAATCATTCTATGAGTGTGGGACTCCACACATCTCGTTGGATTATATTTCCCCTACTGGAGTAGGAGGGGGTGGTGCCATGGAAGGTAACTAGAATGATTCTAGCTTCATGGTAAGTTCCTTAACTTGAGTAGCAAGGTGGGTAGTTTCTTAAAATGGATTAATTACACACCATGGTGTTCCTCGATCACTTTTCCACAAACTGGAGTTGTGAGATACTTCAACTTAAATTTTCTGGATGAAAAATGGAATATTGATCATGAGACTTCTATCAGAAGTGGCATCTACTATAGTGTGGGAAGATGTATGGAGTCCTTGATAAACATATGAATTTGAATCCACAAATCAATTCTATAATGTGGGAACTTTTGGTTAATCTCCTTGAATATATCACAGGCTTCCCATACTAATTATTCATCTTCTTAGGAAAAGTTTTGAATTTCAATCCATAGATTCCAAGTTTAGATTAGTGGGAAGTACTTGTCTAGGAATTTATTTTCTAATTTTCCCCAAGTAATGATTGAATTCGGAGCTTTATTATTTATCTATTCATTGTATTTGTCACACAATGAGAATTGGAAGACTCTTAACTAAATGGAGTCTGATGACATTATTTTTTTGTGAAAGGTATCAAAAACCTCAAGAAAGTTCAAGATGTGTTCATGGGGGTATTCTCTCTGAATCCCACTAAATTTCCTCATATTCTGGATCATGTGAATGAGTCTAGGTTTGATCTCAAAGGTGTGAGCCTGAATTGGTGGATGCACAATGCTGGGTGTAACACCACTAACAGATAGTAAATTTTAGTTCATAATGGAGTGTTCATATAGTATTGGTCACTCACCATGACTGGAAGGTGGTTCATAATTGGGGTCTTTAAGATTTGGAAGCATAAGATTATTATGCTCTACCATTGTGTAGTAGTGGTGTAAATTTATGGTTCTATCGATCTTGAGATCTAATAGAAGTTGTTATTGTGCGTCCTAGATTTTTTAGTGAGTTAAGGGACCATGGCACATGTACTAGCTGCAAAGAAAATAGGGAAGGAGAGAAATAAATAGATAGGATAAAGATGAACTCAAAGGAGAAAAATGAAAAGGAAAAGGGAAAAGAAAAGAAGAAATGGGTATGGGTGAGGTAATTCAGGTTTGATCCGTAGGTCACTTTTCTTGAGAAAAAAATGATCCCCAATAATGGATCCACAATTTGACTCACCTACATGCATTATTGAATCTGCACAGGTTGAGGTAAGATTAAATATTTATAATTCCAAAATACACTTACTATAAGGGCATTGTAAAGTCACAATGTGTGTTCGATCCCAAAAGGACTACTAGAAGTTCAGCAGACATGCAAACAAAATCCTTTTAAAGTATTAAACACATTCACTCTTTAGGTTTAGTTTTAACTAAGACTATATAGTTTGGATTTAATTCAAGTAATAACGCTAAGGATTGGGGTCAATTTCAAGGTATAGGAAAAGGGATAATCCAAAATCTAACTTGGGATAGACCTATGGAATAGGATGAAAGTGGTACAAAGAACACCAATTGGCATTAGTCCAACCAATTGGATCAACCTAAGCTGGCAAAGAATCCTTGTTCTATAATAATTGATAACTTAAGTGAGGGAATATTGGATTCTAGGAAGAAATAATTAAAGGTTATTAATCCCACCCCGATCTTCTCCAAATAGGTCATGGTCGTTCAATTTTCTCCTCTCATGGTTAGGGATAATGAAAAATAATGAGATTTGATAATTATTCTAAATCGGGTTACGACCATAAGTTTAACTATATTTGATCTTTTGATATATATTAGTTTAAATCCACCCCCACTCTCAACCCCTAACCCTAAGAGGATTATCTTCACATTGGGGTGATGATTAAAAGTAAGGAAATATCAAACATGTTGTGCATAATTGATAATCCATTGAGAAAAACAATATAGGATTAAACAGGTAAGAATAAATGTCAAAAAATTGGTATCAAAGCAGATCTTACCAGAATATGACTTCTCACAATGTAATAATGAATAACGAGAAATCAACAATCAAAAAAATTAAGAAAAAATCACAAAATTACCATGTATGTGGAAAGGAATGAAGAATGATGAAATCTTTGATGAAAAATAGAGTGCACTATTGAAAACATTATTTCAAAAAAAACGGGATTGCCTAAATAAAGAATGGGAAAGGAATGGTTAACAACTCCCTTTTATTAAGTAAAAAAATAGAAGGAATGAAAGAAAACGAGTTCAGGGTTAGAAATAATGAAATAGGGGAAAGAAAAAAGATAGAAAACAAAATATGCCTAATCCTATTTTGCATAGAGGGTGCTAGAAATATTAATAGGTCCAAGAAGTACAAGGCTTGTAAGTCCTGGACATCATGTACCAACTTAAATGACCTAGATCAAGGCATATATACATCATGTAAGTTGGTTAAAAGTTGTGAAACTTATATCCACTTTTCCTAATAAATAATTTACTCGTATCTTGCCCATATGAGCCTTTAAAGCTTGCACGTCATTCAATCTCAGCACTTCATTTATGAATTTCACTTTTGGAAGGATTCTGAATTTTGAAAGCTACACATCATGTAATAGATTTACACACTATTTAATGTCTTTATATCGTGAAAAATCATCACTATTTGGTCTATGACTCTATATGAATTCTTTGAATGGAGTCCACACATCGTGTATGCGATACACAGTGTCTAAAGGCTGTTTTCGCGCTATTTCAGTATTTCTTCATTTTAATTCTATAATTATCATTTACTATGAAAAAAAACCCAGTTCATTATCAAATAATTCATAAATAATAATTTAATAAATGTATCCAATATATATATATATATATATATATTCATCTTATTCATGGGGGAATGGATTTGGCCTTTAATTCCTACATTTGTCATATTATTTCTAAAATATTATTATGTTTTTATTGCCAAAATTATATTTTTAGTTAAATAATTTACAATTATTTATGAATTTTTTCAAATTAATAAAACTATTAATTATATAAAAAATGATCAATACCCAGACATGATGTCCCAAAAAATTTATTAAATAAATTAAAGTGGATGTGATCAAGTTTTACAAAGGATTTTAGAGTCGAGAGTGGGTTACACCCTACATGTCTACATCACCATAAGAGAGTATAAATCAAGAATCTAGATGGAAAAAATTGAGCATGTTTCAATGATCATCCTCTTTGAAAATGAATATTCAACTTAATTTTTCATTCTGTAAGCATGGGGCGCCATCAGATTGAGTTGGCTAGTGCACTAAAGACATTTGAGCTAATGTGGTATCACTTTCCACAACACATTTCTAGTCCTAGACTTTAATGCTTCAACAACCAGTTGTGAATTACATTCAATCTATAGGTATTTTCATTCATGATGAAACTCATGTTTTATAGATTGAATAATGTACCAAATCTCAGAATCATATGCAATGCCAATTCCAATATAATGAGAGAAGTATCCCTCAGTGAATCCATGATGGGTATGAAACACACTGCCACACCATGAGGGACCTGGCATGCAAGAATCCACTTTTTCAACATTCACCTAAATCCATAGACTGATCTAGGGAATCCAATAAACATATTTTAACATAATTAGACTTCATTCCCTACTATGCACACTAATAATGCACAAAATATTGAGATCAGAAAAGAAATTATTCATGTAACCAAATTTTATTTGGGAGGTCGCAAACACATCCCGTTGGATCACTAGGATCCCCACATGGATAGAGGGAGGATAGTTCTAAAAGATTCCTAAATTATTTTATAACCATGCATAAATAATGATGGATACAACTACTTCCAATAGAAGGTTGTGAAATTCTTTGGCCCGGGTGTCAATATAACCAATTCCCTGATCCAGTTCATTACGAGACATATGCATCCCCATACACTAGATATTTTCGACTAGAATCAAGGGTCTAATGTGACATGTGGTTAGAATAAACCCTATTTATCAGAGTAATCCACAATATATAAAATAAGAAATAATGGAAACATTATAAATAATAAACATTCATCACAATTCACTTCCCAAAATTGGGTACATGCCCACAATCAATCAGTAAATATACCAGGTCATCTCAAATAGTTCCAAGTGTAAAGGAAAATCTAAAACAAAGAAAAGATAAAGAATAACCAAAATGTGTCCTGACACCAAGTATAGTTCCCTCATCCATGCACATCCCTAAGTCCCAAATCCACCCACTAGCATTGGGCCTTTTCCCTTTTCTTGACATGTAGTCATGAATCTTCTAATGTACCTAATGAAACCCCGAGATGGGTGTGAGTAAAACTCATTAGGCCACCACCAATGGTGTTTATAATATATCCATCCTAAAACTAGTGTATGCATAAGTATGGTGATCAAAAATATTAAAAAAATGATAAACTAGATTCCATTAAAGGGTTTTACATTACCCACTTTCATCATTAGTTCCATGTGTTATCCAAATTTATCAATCATGTTTCAACCTATACCGATCAAATAAAAAACATATTTCTTCTTAAACTATTCATAATGGGATTCAAGTTCCCTATATCACAACTACATTTCATTTCACAAAATAATATATAACAACATACCTAAGCGACTTAGTCTGGATAATCATACCATGTGCATTCGTTAGGGGAATAGAACCTCATTATGACACCCTAGACCATGAAATATAGGGGGTGGGTCCTATATCCACATTCTAACCCCACCAATTGGAGTGCAGACTTGTTCCAATACCCCAAACATACCACTTATTCACAAGATCATTCTCCTAAAAATTTATCACATTTACGATTTACATACCATAAATAATTTAACCCATTCAAGCGAGACCAAACATCCCCTTATTCCATGTTAAAAAACTAACAGAATTATCATTTTTCCATTCCATAAATCCTTTTTAACATGATAAACATACTTTTCAAAGGTTATATCTCATAACCCTTCAATTCATAATTTAAAAACCCGATTATATGTTCAAGGAGGTAACTCACTCCATGGGTGGCCTCTAGTCTGGTCTACTCAACCTCAATAAATACCATGAGGATCATGAGGGGTTAAATTCATCATTCGATTAACCCAATTTCTCATTTCTTATGAAGCGTTCAAATGCACAGCATGACAACACCTATGCACAACCACATGACCGAAAATCCAACATCAATACTATGGGATATAAATTGTATACCGCGTTCCTCAAGTTCGTGGGTAAATGTTCACCCAACCATAGACCTTGATTCATTTTAAAAAAAACCCTTTTTATCCCCAACATTGAATCTATTATAAAATAAGTTTTTTAGGGATTCATAATGAGAAGGATGATTCCAAAATGTCTCTTATCGAAAATAGAAGTTGGATGAGTGTTATAATCACTCAGATATTCTATTCTCATGCAACCTCACTCCAAACCACCAAGAAATGAAGAAGTAACATCCATTGGAATATTTGTAGGAAATGGTATATAACCCTTACTATTGTAGGCTTAAATTAGTGGAAAATTAGGTGATTTTTCATAATGTCTGAGGGGGGAAACTTGAATTTCTCCATCTTTAATGAGGCACATAGGTTGGTTGTACGGTTGGACAGACAATATTCCAACCATGTGTCTCCCTCTACAAAAGAGGGGCCTAGGTCGCATGATCTCCTAGAATCCCACATGGTTTGAAAAACCATGCAGTGGCCATGTGAGATGGACTAACCAAACCCTCTTGGTTTCAAGATCCCCCCTTGTATGGTTTATCAACCATGCACCTGCCTCTTCTAGGCCTGCATGGTTATGGCGCACGGTTACTACTAATCATGCACCGACCATAAAACATACTCTAGATGGACCATATTTTCCATTTTATGTTCCCTAGACCACCAGTACACCACAAATACTCCAAATACACCAAAGAACCATTCCAATAAGTAAAATAAAGGGATTTTAACTAAACCGTAAACAAGAATGTACCTTATTGGAATCTTTGGATTTCACAACCTCACCCCCTTATAATAGACCATCTTCGAGCCACACTCTTAAGAATCACTAAGCATCCAAAGTAAAAAAAGGCCAAGCCACTGGGCTTGTATATCTTCCTCCCTCTCCCTTTTTTCCTCCTAAACATTTCCATGTTACCAAAAAACTCAGACCAATAGCACAGTTTTACCTCATAAAACTTTCTCACAGTGATCCACAATACGAACTGGATGCTCCTCCAAGGACGCATCAACCTCAATCTCAACAACATCAACATCGATCACATGAGATGGATCAGGTTGATACTGTCAAACTTGAGGCACATGAAAAATATTTTTAATGGCACTATACTGCTATGGAAGAGACAATCGGTATGTCGCTGGTGCAATCCTCTCCACGAGCTCAAATATCCCCACATACATGGGTGCCAACTTACCCTATTTTTCAATCTGATGGTGACCCAACCCTGGTAAAACCTGAAGAAACACATGATCACCTACCATAAACTCAATATATCGATGACATTGATCAACATACAACTTATTCCTACAAGGATCCATATCCATACATTTCTAAATCAACTAAACCTGATCTAATGTCTCCTACACAAGACTTGGCCTCAATGACTCTCATTCCCCAACTTCCATTAAACACAATGGTGATATACATGGCCTACCATAGAGCGCCTCATATAGTTCCATAATAATAGTCATATGGTAACTATTTTTGTAGGTGAACTCAATAAGCACCAAGTTCCTTTCCAAATATCCACCAAAATTCTAGGAAACATGGCCTCAACATGTCCTCTAGAACCTATATATATTCCCTAACTTCCCATAAATTTATGGGTGAAAATCCATTCTCAAGAACACCTAGGTACCAAGCACCTTCTGTAACCCATGTTGGAATTGACAAGTAAAACATGAATCACGATATGAAACAATACTCTAAAGTACCCCATGAAAACATACTATCTCCCGAACATTTAAGTCACCTAACTGGTCAATAGAAAAAGTATCCCAAATCAGTAATAAATATGCCAACTTTTCCAACTAATCCACAATCACCCATTTCATGTCATTCTTCTAAGGAATCCTTGGAACACATACCACAAAGTCCATGGTGATATAAAATGACATTCATTCTGGAATGGGAAACAATTAAAGAAAATCACCTCATTTATGTTCATCCTTCACCTACTGGTTGGTTTATCATCATGTCACAAAACTATCCACATTTATCTTTATTCCTAGACACCAATACTTTCTATGAAGATCATGATACATTTTAGTTAAACTAGGATGCACCACCCAATTTGAGGCATGAAACTCATGCATCAGCTCTTCCCACATACACATGGGAACAATAATATGGCCACAAACATAAACAATCTCATCATCATCGATATTTAAATCAGAATATGACAACCCACCTACATGGATTTCCCTAAAATCTAAACACTCTGGGTCCTTATACTACCTATCCTTGATCTAACTCAAAAGTTTGGACTTAACTGACAAAGATACAAGGGTCATTTATCCTTGGTTCTCTTGGACCTCTACATGCATCTCAGTAAACACGGTTGTCATCGTCCACTCTGAACTAGTCTCTTGGACAGCCTGAATCTTTTTATTTTCTATTAAAGAATCTACAATACTATTCCCTTTTCCCAGTATTTAGGCCAACTCAGAATCGAAATATTTCATGTACTCAACCCATATATTCTATTATAAATTTAAATTTTTCTGAGAAAGGATGTACTTTAAACTTTTTTGGTCAATATACACACCAAACATTTCACACAAAATATAATTTCGCCAACATTTTAAGGCATAAACCATTGTGGCCAACTCGAGATCGTGTATAGGGAAATTTTGTTCATTTGGCCTTAACTTCCATGACCCATATACCAAAACTCAAACTCCCTATATTAACACTTCCATAATCCCAATACCCGATGCATCACAAAACAAGGTATACTCTTTACCCAGCTCAGGTAGGATCAAAATCGGTACATTAGTAAAACACTTCATCAACTCCTTCAAAGCATTATAATATGATCCAGACCACCCGAACATGACACCATTCTTGGTTAATTCTGAAATTGGTGCTTCCAAGTGAGATAATTCCTTGATGAAGCTCGTGTAATAATCTGATAAACCCAGAATGCTTAGGATATCAAAAAGATTCTTGGGATGCTCCCAAGATATGACTGTTTGAACATTCACCAGGTCCACTAATAAATCTTCCTCTGAGATGATGTGTCCCAAGAAATGTTTCTTATCAATCTATAACTGACACATAGATAGCTTGGTGTATATCATATGTTCTCTTAGTGTACTTGGTATAATTTCAAGGTGTTTAGAATGATCTTCATGAGTTCAAGAGTACACCAAGATGTCATGAAAAAAACAACTACAAACTAATCCAGGTACATATGGAAGATTCAATTCATTAAGGTCATAAAAACTACTAAATCATTCTTCAACATTAAGGGCATACAAATTAAATAATACATGACATACCTACTCTTGAAAGCAGTTTATGGTCTATCAAAAGGTCTCACACTCAAATGATCATACCCCAAACTCAAGTCAATCTTGAAGAACACTGAATCACCTTTCAGCTAGACAAAAAGGTCATAAATACATTGAAGGGTAATTTTACTCTTAACATTCATCATATTCAACTCTTGATAATCAACACACGAACACAACATCCCTTCATCCTTATTAGTAAACAAAACTAGAGATCCCAAAGGTTTCATATGTGGGAGAATAAACTATTTATTATCCATTTCCTCCAACTAAGTTGTATTCTCTTGAAGATTTATTGGAGACATTATATATGGAAGAATAGATATCATCTAAAATCTAGGTAATAACTCAATATTGAACTCAACATCTCTCTTTGGTGATAACCCTGATAAATACTTATGGGACACATCCTAAAACTGATCCACTATAGGAGGAATTTAATCTTTCTCTACTCCTCAATCATTGATCATGGGACATGCCACTTTGGTTGTGAGCTCACCCAACTACTGAAGAACTGACCCGGAAAGGCCTACCTAGATATACCATTACCTCGGCGAGCATAAGTGTCACCATAAAGTGATGTGAATACTATCCTTTGGTGATAACAATCTATATGGTTTTGATACAACACTAGCCAATCCATTCCCAATATCATTTCAAAACCTGACATCTTAAGAATGAAAATTTACTAATGGAAATGGTCGCTACCAACCTCAAGGTAACACTCCCAACATTGTTAGATATTCTATTCTCGCACTACTAATGGTGTGTATATTGAGATAACCCCACACATATATTACACAAAAACTAAGAAGATATAAAATAATGTGAGGATATAGTATCAAATAAAACACTAGAGAGTGTGGAAGCTATAAGAATTTTACCTCAAAAAGTCGATGGTCCAGCCTCCCCACCACCAGGTGTAGGATAAACTACATGAAGGTGACCCACCCATTTACCTTGGGATCCATTCTGAGTTCTTGGGGCTACACTACCCTACTGATAAAAATGCCCTTGTCATAAATAACCATTTATACCACCTATGATGGAACGACCAATAGAAATCCAACTACCTTCCTTGTATGGGGTAGTAGACCCCCTTCCAATACTCTGCATCTATCTTGATACTCTTTCACTACCCACCTGTTGAGGGTTCCTACAGAACCTCTGTACATTACCCATCCTACCGTATGTTTAGCACTCAACTAGTGGTCAGGGACACTAACCACACATGTGTCCTAACCTGCCACACTTATAATAGAACATTGGGTTACTATCATGAGAGGTAAATCCCTTTCCTTGGATACTCTATCTACCATCGTCCTAGTGGAAAACATCAAAATGGTTTTTCCATTAATGGAATTTTCTACCACTAGACCTCCCAATTGGAACATCATATCCACCAATAGAAGCATATCCTTTAGGTTCTCTTCTAAAATGAGTGTCTGATCCACAATCATAGAAAAACTATTTAAAAGGAAGATATTCACCTTGTACATAGTCTCATATCTAATTTCTTCCTAAAATCATATCATCATAGTAGACTCATCCCCTATTGAAAATGGGATAAATTATTGCAAGTCGATGAACCGACCAACATTCTCTGTTACGGACATAGTCCCCGGAGTCAACATCATAATCTCCACAACTCTATCCTATCTCATAATCTCTTGATATAAATTTTTTAGAAAATTTACCTGGAAATATTTCCATAGAATACCATTTTCTTGCTTGGTCTGAACGAGGATATCCTAGTAGTGCTCTTCGAGTCCTCAAAACATATAAGCCACCAACTTGACTCTCATCTCCAGAGGAGTCTTTAAGTGATCCAAAGTCATATGGATGGACTCTATCTAGAATTATTCTACCTTAGGTCCACCCTCTTGAACAAAAATTGGAGGTTGTTTCAACTAAAACTCTCTAGTTCGGTCAAACATGCTCAGTATGACCCTCCTTGGGTCTCATTACATTATCTGAAAAACATAGAAAAATTCTCACAGAACTTTTTTCCCCTCTATTACCCAAAACCAAAAAGGTTTCTTTCTCCACTACTACAGGTACATTCTCAATGATGTACTTATGTCTCTCAACCAACAAGAATCTTCTTGGTGATATCTCTCTACAATTCCAATCACATGGATCAAAACACATAATATAATTTTTCTACAATTTACACAAAATAGGTCTCACTACTATCCATAAAGAACCCATTCCACATACACTATCTCAACATTCATGATCGCATATATTTCACTACCTTCAACCATCCCTATAATGGTTCATGGATAACATAGGGCAACCAACTCTCACATTTCAATGTCTCTTTATAAACCATATTAATCCATTTTCCATTTAATATCCTTTAATTCTATAAATATTTACAACCTTCTCATTAGGAAATATTATTTTAAGCATTCATAAAGGTTTTTAAATTATTTATATAGTTATAACATCTTCATTAGGCACTTTTCCCTTAAAATCATAACATAATTAAAATTCATTTCCAATTATTATACCTAACCACAACTTATTTTCTTATGTGTTCCTAACATGATGTATGTCACAGATGACCCTAAGTTTCTAGCATGATGCATGCATATATAAACCTTGTTCCATGTTGGGCCATGAGTAAAATCTCAAAGAACAGTAACATCACACAATAAGTACATCACCCATGGTGAAATAACATCCAAATGTAACAAAGAATATCAACAACACAATCCCACCCTGGGTACTTATGTTTTTCTCCATGCATGGGTTAGTTACTCTTATGCATAGGCTCATTTCCAAGGCTTGAAAAATCCTAATCTCCTATCTACATTCCAAAAATAATATAAATCATAGAAAAAAACCTGTTTTGATACTGATTTTTAACACCCCATACTAGGTTTCACTATAAACAGTTCCCCAATCCAGTTCATCACGAGACCTTAGGTTCACCTCCTCACACGCCAGAGGCTACCAACTAGTAGAGAGGGTATAATGTGACACATGGGGAGACTAAATCATCTTTATTATAGTAATCCTCAGTAGATAAAATGATAAATAATTGAAATAGTATAAATAATAAACACTCATCACAATCCACTTCCCAAAACTGGGTACGTCACCACAACCAACTAGTAAATATGACATTTCATGTCATACAGTACCAAGTGTAATGGAAACCTAAAAAAAACACAAGCTGAAAATTCCCCAAAATGGGTCCCGACACCAAGTCTGGTTCCCTCATTCATGCATATCCCTAAGCCACAAATCAACACTCTAGAATTGGACCTTTTCCCTTGACCTGGCCTACAACCATGAATTCTACTTGAGGACCCAACAAAGGCCTAAGCAGGGTGTGAGTAAAACTCAGTAGGCCACCACCAATGGTGTTTACAAAATATCTAGCATAAAATAGTGTATTCAGAGGTATGGTGATCAATAAGATAAAAAATTATAAACCAAATTCCATTAAATAATATACTTTACCTTAACCTCTTTCATCATTAGTTCCATGTGTTATCCAAATCCATCAATCATGCTTCATTCTATGTAGATAAACTAAACAACATGTCTTCTAACTATGCATAAGGGGATTCAATTTTTCTACATCACATATACATTTCATTTAAAAACAATATATAACAACTTAACTTGGATCCTCAATCTAGGTAATCATACCATGTGCATTTGTTAGGGGCCTAGGGCCCCATTCTGACACCCTAAACCATGTAATACAGGGGTTAGGTCCTAGAGCCTCAATCTATCTTGACTCATTAGAGTGGAGCCTTAGTCCAATACCACACACATGCCACTTATTCACTTCAGCATGCTCTTAACAATTTAACACTTTTACCATTTATGCACCAAAACTCATTTAACCTATTCAGGTTAGAACAAAACATCCCCTTATTCTATATTAACAAGCTAACATAGTTATCGTTAATTTGATTTCATAAACCCATGTTAACATGCTAAACATAACTTTCATAGGTTCTATCACATAACCCTTTAATTACTCATTTAACAACCTGACCCACCCCATGGGTGGCCTCTAACCCAGTCTATTCAAGTTCAACGGATCCCAAGGGGATCGTGAGAGGTTCAATTCACCATTCAATTAACCTAATTTCCATTTTATTACCAAGGTTTAAAATTCACAACATGAAAACACCCAAGAACAACCACATACACACAAATCCAACATCAAGACTATGGGATATAATTTATATACCACCAACCTCAAGTTCATGGGTTGACACTCACTCAACCTTGGCCCTTGATTCGAAATCAAAAAACCTTTAGAACCCCAACTTATAATCTACTGGGAAAAGAGATTTTTAGGGATTCTAAAAGAGAAAAATGATTTCATAAGGTCTCTTCCAAAAAATAAAATGATGATGAGTGTTAGAATCACCCATATCTTCAATTCTCATACAACCGCACTCGAAATGGACAAGAATCGATGGGGAAATGTACCTTGGAATATTAGGAGGAAATGATATGTAACACTTGATGTTGTAGAGTGAAATGGGAGGAATATCGGGTGAGGCTTCATAAGGACTAATGGGGGGACTAGAATTTCTCCCTCTTTAATGAGGTGCATGGTCTGGCCACATGGCTAGCAAAACTGTGTTCCAAACATTCACTGCCCTATTTTTAAGAGGGGACTGGGTCTCACAGTCTCCTATAAGCACACATGGTTTGGAAAACCATACATTTGTCATGCAGTATGGATCTGTCTAGTCTAACATGGTTTCAGTCTCCCCCTTGTATAATTTCTCATCCATGCACCTACCTCCTCTAGGCCCGCATAGTTATAGAACAGGGTAACTACTAACCATGTGGAAACCATGAAACATTCACTTCATACCCCTTATTTTCCCTTTTTAGGATTCAAACCCCTGGGACACCCTCGAGACTCCTCTTACACCTGAGAATAATTTCTTTAACCAAAACATAAACAAGAACAAACATCATTGGAATCTTAGGATCTTATAGGTTGTGCACCTTTTCACTATATTTTACCATAGTGATGGAGCTCAAAAGGTATTAAAAATGATTTCTAGTACCAATTATATAGAATAACAACCCATGCATGAAATTCTAGAGCCTGGAAATGAAATTATATTTAAAAACTATGTGATTGAATTTATCCACAACCCCCATATAGAGATGAAAGGTTGAGGCAAGGTGAATCTTTTGGAATCCTTCCTCACCATATTTTCTAGAGTAATAGAGACCTCAAAGTCTATATGAATGAAGCCTTAAAATTTAGTAGCCATGTAGGAGGTATGGAGTTTCCTTCATAGTTAATATTGTAAAATTCTTTAGTATATAAATTTCTATTTGTATTTGGAGTTTATGTGAGAGTGTCCTTGTCCATAAAGTAATACCTCTATAGCTGAAGGGATATAGGTTGAGGGATAACCATATCATGTTAGGGATACTGAAGAGAAAATATTTTATGGAGAGTTGCTTCTCATTTGGAGGGAAAACCATTATATATTAGAGTATATTTTCAAGACTAGGGGTAGTCTAGTAATTAAGGTTAGACTACATAAAAACTATCCATTTAGTGTTTCCCATGAGATCACTGAAGGAATGACTAATGGTAGGCCAGACCAAAGATGCAAGATAGTTAGAATGCCCATTAAATAAATTTTATTTGAACTTGAGTGCAAGGAACTCAAGATAATTACCATTAGATGACAATAGATTATAGGTGAATTTGGAATGAATGAAATCATTATTGATTTTTAGATCTTTGATGTGAAGTCCCCCATATTCATGGGCTTAGTGAATTCACTCCACACCACAATAATAAGTTTCCTTTTATGAATGGATCCAATTGAAACAAATTTCATGATCATGCTCTAAATGTTCTTAATGAGACATTGAGGCCATCTATAAAGGGATAAATAATATACAAATTTGGATGTGATAACCAAGTTAAACAAGAACACCCTCCCCTATTGGGACATTGACATGCCTTTCCACATTTCCAGCTGATTGAAAATTTTTGTGAATTTTTCATAAAGGGAGAAACTTCTAACTTTTCCCCATAAGAGAGGGACACAAAGATAATTAATGGTAAGATCCCCTTTTTCACACTAAGGGTTTTGGAAATCCTTTTTTCCTTATCACTAAGACAACATTTCCAAAAATGATTAAGGATTTATTCTATCTGATTTCTTGCCCAGAAACATCCTTATAGTGGTCAAAATTATCTTTGATGGTAGACAAAGTTTTCATGGAGGCCTTACCAAGGAGTAGGATATCATTTTTTAAATAAATTAGGATGGTATGAAAATACCTCAACTACACTTGATCCATTTTAAAATCCAAATATTAATAAAAAATTTGATGAATCGTCTCATATAGTCTTCAAATGGAAAAACATAAGTCCTGAGTAGGGTTCACCTTTCTTAACACCCCTCGAGAATTGGAAGAGTCCCCTGGGTGATCCATTAATGAGAATATAGTACCTTTAAATGATGAAAATTGTGCTAATAAGCCTTATAAATATGGTGGATAATCAATTTTTATCAAGTAAATCCATAATGAAGCCCTATTTCAGGGTTTTAAAAGCTTTAATGTCAATTTTGATGGTGAATTTCTCAACCTTTGTCTTATTACTCATTAAATTGATGATTTATATGGAAGTTAAGAGATAATATTGGATTCTCGGGTCTAGTAAAACCCAAACTTATTTGAGGTGATGATTTCCTCAACTAAGATTCTCATTCTAGCTATAATGATCTTGGGAATTTTGTTCCAAATTGAAACTTTCCTAAAGTTCCTGATATCAATTTTATTTCTTTATTTGGTTTAAGAGCAGTTAAGTTAGAGTAAAGTCCATAAGAATTAAATTCATGGTTAAAGAATTCACTCAAAGCATTTGTCACCTCAATATGAATAATTTCCCAGTAAAACATGATGACTTTTTTGGTGAACCCATCAGGACTAGCTGTACTATCAATATTAAGCAAGAAGGGTGTTATCTTAACTTCTTCTTCATAGGGTTCCAAGGTAAGACGTTGATCTTGTTTCTCTTAAATACCTAAGGGTATTTTATCAATCATCATGTGAATTTTTCATTACCATCATCATAGTAAATATTTTGGAATTAGTCAACCACTATAATAGAGATTTCATTCTCAAATGTGAAAATATAGTCATTAATTTTAAGGTAATTTATTCCACCCCTGATTTATTTTTATTTTTGAATACAGTGGAATAGTTTCAAATTCTTTTCAGCATCATGTATCCACCATAAATGTAATCGATTTCTGGAAAGTCTGTTTTTAATTTTTAGGAGGTCATCCAACATGGGGAGTGCTTGTAATTCCTCACTAGAGGGTAAATTTTGGTTCTGATTTGAATTATAATTGTATAAAAGACAACTTTTAGTAGCTTTATTATCATCATATATCCTAGAAAAATATTTATTACTCCACTCCCTCAAATTCCATTTAATATTTTCATTTTTTTCAAGCACTTGTAGTGGGATTCTAGTAGAACCTTATTTCTAGGCCTCCAACATAATTTCCCTACAACCTGTATTGACCATCCATCCATTGTGGAATTTAATGGGAAGAGGGGTTGTTCATGTTATATCCTTAAATATTTTAATGATAATGGGATTATGGTCTGAGCGGTATTTGGGAAGGGTGAATATAGAGACCTCAGGGGAAGCACCTCCATCATCAACCTGGACCAAGACTCTGTCTAGTTCTCTATATTTCTATCCATTAAGGTTTTATCTAATCCATGTGAATTCTACTATATTAATAGGTACCTTAATATAGTTGCATTGATCAATGAAGATTGAGAATTCGTATGAGGAAATCATGTTGTAGATGGATCCAGTTTTATCCTCAAGTCTTAGGATAGTATTAAAATCCCCCCAAATAATCCATTTTTGATTCATATTTGAAAACAAATTTCTCAACTCCCTCTATAGATCTATTCTGCTAATATAATTTTTTGGGGCATAAATGATGGAGACAGTAACATAGGATCCTTATAATAAGATGGAAAATAAGATACTCATGAGACCTTTATCACATGAGAGGATTTTATGTTGTAATGATTAAGGACCCAATGGTGATTTATATCGTTGTTGTGAGAGTTATGGGGGACAAGGATATACCTTAGATATTCCCAATTGAAGACCTTCCACTTGTTAATCAACATCTTTGGTTCATCTATCCAAATTAAGTGTGGGTTTTAGGTCATAATGAAATGTTGAATTATTGTGACCATGGGGGGATTTCTATGCCCTGGAGAGTTCAAATAGTGAATCCTCATTGTTTAGAAGCCTCAACACTAGTCTGAGACACACTTTTCTATGTCTTATTTATTATTTTACCTTTTATATTTCTTTTCCTTCCCTTGGGTGATGTGATTTACACTTAAAAGTAACTACCCTCAAATGTATTATTCTTAATCTGATTGTCTTCATTCATTTGAAAATGCTCAGTAACATCAACACAGAACGCACCACTTAGATATGTAAAAAAATATATTACATAGGAACATTTTTGTTATCATCAGGAATATTTTTCCTAGAAATTTTAGAGGATACCTATAAAAAAGGTATATCATTCACGTCATGGGAATCTTGGCTTGAAATCTAGATTTCATTCCAAGAATCCTATCTAGATGAGGGGGGAATCTTGTGTGTATAACCATGCATTCTCATTAGGTGTCACCACAAATTCCAAGGTCCCATCATCCCTATCTTAAGGGTCCACATCAAGCTCCCATTCAGAACTAGATAGATCAATGTGCTTTCCTCGGTATTCAGACTGGCCATCATTAATGAAATCTGATCCAAGTGATGGTGGGTTGTGAAGGCATCATCGTGCATCCCCCTTGGGGGAACCACAAGTTCGGCAACCATATAAATA
Organism: Viscum album; assembly: GCA_963277665.1. NCBI lineage: Eukaryota > Viridiplantae > Streptophyta > Magnoliopsida > Santalales > Viscaceae > Viscum > Viscum album. Next base: position 1,786,180,835 of record OY728157.1, read on the forward strand.
ATAATTTGAAATGGGCAGGGTGGGGTGGGGCAGGCCAAGCCTATGTGAGTTTGAGCCAATGATGTTTTGTCTATAAAAGCCTACATACAATGCGAAAGAAATGTCAACCATATCCCACATAAGTTCATTGGTTTCACATGCGTTTCCCATAGGTAGCTCATAGGATCTCCTAAATTTTAAAATAAATTAATTATATTCATTTAAATATTATATTTTTCTTCATTCACAGAGGTAATTTTGAGGAGAAGTATGGATTTTCTATAGCTTGTGTTTTAAGGTTAGTGGTGGAGAATTCAGCGGTGAGTATATGGTGTCATGAGGGGATATCAATGTGTAGAAAAACCATTTTTATGTATATTAGGTGAGAGAATGGTAAGAGGAAATAGATGATGATATCGGTGGTGTTGTGGTGTGAATGGTAAGATCGGTGAACAGACGATGACTCGCTAGGTGGAGAATAGTTTTAGAAGAGGTTGTTAGGGTTACCCTAAGTAAGATAGTCATTTCTAATTTTTTAGTAATAAACTAAAATAATATAATATCAAAAATAAATTACTATAAAAAATATTATGATTACAATAACTATTTTAGTGTTTAAACTATATGCATGAGAGATTAGTCTTATTTTTAGAGAGGTGGGATGACACGCCATGTGAATATGTTTAATAATTATTATAATATCATATCAAAATAATAAATATGGACCTATTTAAAATTCACATGTATATGGATTGTGAATTAGTATGTCCATTATGGTAAAAAATTCATATGTCAGGGTTTAATCATTTTTTCTAGAAAACTAATATGTTAAAGAAATATATATTAAAGTTTTTTAAGGCATTTGGGTAGGCCCTCACCCAGGTGGGATTAACCCTCCATGGCCCGCACCCATGTGGGCTCAACTCGCCATGGCCAACACCCACATGGGCTCATCCCACCTTAGATCAAGCTCTTAACAGTCAAAATTTTAAGGGCCACATCCGCCCCATATTTTCAAAGCCCACATGCCCATTTTTCAATACTACCTATCAGCTGGGGGAGAGGACCCTTATCGTCTAACTCAATTCTGGCTAAAGCCTCCTGGAATAAGATAGACTCCTCCTGTATGTCCTGATTTTAGACTCCCAGTAGAAGTTCCTCTATATGAATATTATTACCATGTTGAAACCTAAATACCTTTGAAACTTTATCTACTTCTATGATACTAACAATAGAAATAATGTCATTTTACAACTCTATCCCCATGATTTTAGGGGGTGTAGGGGCATATGCAGATCATCCACTGTGTTCATCCAAGCAGGTATGACCCTTCTTTCTAGCAACAAATGTGGAGTCCTTACCCCAATCTCCCAACATGGATGGCATAGGCTCCATGTTAGCATGAAATGAAAGGGTTAGGATTTTATCATTCCCTTTCATTTTTTGGTATATAGAATTATCATGTCCTTTTATTTTATAAACGTTGAAATCTTTTTCCTTGTTATATCCACAGTATAGGTGACCAAAGAAGTTTCAATTCATGAAAATTTTTAGATTCCCTTCATACTATATCTCTAGATTAATGTTGTCATATATGGTTATTAGAAACACTTCTTCAAGGTCCCATGCTCTACTTTTTCAATCGTCATATGGTAAGATAGCATGATAGTAGCCTCTCCTGTCATCCTCTAATCATCAAAGTCCCATATTTTTTCAATCCATCTAGTGTGGTATTTGAATCACCAAAGTTTCTCCCCTTTTGAAGTGAGGAATCTAGCGATTAATGTGTACTTAGAAAGATTAAATCACTCCTCAACATCATCTTTAATGGGTGAAATTTGTGTGGTTCACTAATTCTTGATGACCCTTCCAAGGGGTGGGATGTCAAAATAGAGAAGTAAGTTGTCTCACCATCAAACTAAGTCACTAAAAGATAAAGCACGGTCATTTAAGTTACCAAGACTACGGAAATATATTTCTTCCTCAACCTCACAGTCACCATAATGACCACAATATTGTATTCCTACTGATTTCATGGGGATAAACCTATCGTGAATGTAATGAAATATACTGCACTTCATCCTAATTTTATGCTAGATCAGTCCCCACCCCAATGGACTAAAAATTGACATGTGAAGGTACCATGAACATAGTGGAAGCCCAGAAAAATGGGAATATAAAATTTTTCCACTGAATATAGACATGTACTCATATTAGTTAATGAAAAACTTCCTGATTACCATGATATGGTCATGCATGAGAAATTTTAAGTAAAAAATAAAAACCCTAAAACCCTGGTAAGATATGAAGTCTCACTTAATTTCTACTCATCATTCACAATCATTTACTGAATAATATAAATTCGAATTCCTCTATATCATCCACACACACTTCATGAAACTATGGGAGCACTAATCATAGAGATCCAGGTTCTAGAATAGAGTTATAAAGACACCTTTAACACTCTAAAGATCACCATATCTCCTTTATTACTATGCACAAGAGAGATCTCGATCTGAACTCCTGGATCTAGAGTCTCTCTCTCTAGAATATGGGGGAGAGGAGAAGAGAGAGGGAGGTAGTTAATAGTATATGGTGAATAACTATACTACTATTTATATATTTTCTTATGCACTTAACCGGAATTTCCTCGTCGATCCCAAATAATTAACACACTACATACATAATATTATGACTCCTATACTAAGAAATAAATATCATTTATATTATTATCACCTTCCTATAATATAATAAATATATTATATGATAAATCTTGATCCATTAACTTGAATCTCCATTAAATAAAATATTAAATGAACCATGAATAAATTAAACAAATATTCGTTCAATTAATGTTTTCATGTATTCAATTTAAAACTTGTAAATACATTTAATAATTAAATTTCATAAAATTTCTTCTTAACTTGAATAATATGATTTTATTTATTACTTCATATATCGAATCTCCTTGAACAAAACTTGGACCCTAGTGGCGGGGCCCATCATGTTCTATATATCTATTTAACTGAATAGGGAAGATTCTTTAAAACCTTATTTTGTGTGATCCTCTAGGACCTTATCTCGATGGTAGTGAATACTATTTATAGTCCAAGAGTGTGATCGAGAAGCCCATCATGTCCCCTAAAGAGATAAGTATATTCATAGAAATGACAACAAACCTACGAACACAAACTATGTAATATAATCTCTTTGTCTTTAATATCTCATAAAGCAGGATGCACACTCGTGTCATGGTCCTTTATTTCTTTATTGTTTATTGATCTAACTGGATGGATTTACCCTCAACTACCATGGCCATGGATTTATGAAGGTACTACCATCCTGATCAACCATTCCTAATATATATTACTTCCTTAACATAGAAGTGACAAATCCTTTCTTGACCATTTAACTAATTACATACCTCAAATGATGCACCCAACCCAATCTACCTCACAATGAATTCATTATGGTGGTTTTTTCCATGCATCAAAGTACATAATAAAATGTCCCACATTAGTAATGACTTGAATTCAAGATACTAATAAACATGTTTGTAGATAGGAATAACAAATGACACATGAAACATGTGGTGTTTATATTGGTGATCCAGTACTCAATATCTCACTACTAGAGATCACCAAGTGAGAACATCATAAGAAGTATCAATACTTATGATACCCCAGCACCTAATATTCATACATCTACTTTATCCAGTCATTATGATGTATCTATACCATATGACATATATTTACGATTAATTTCATTGTATCTCGAGGTTATCATTATAGCATGTGATCTTCTATAACCTTTTGATATGGTAATTAATCTATATAAATTACCATTTAATAGTAGAAACATAAATTTCTACACTATAATTATAGATTAAATAATGTATATCTAACTATATAAATGATATGGTAATCAAAATTACTATATAGTTGGGTCTAGGTAACCCACTATTACAACAAAATGATGATTTGAAGATGAAAAATTTGCAGTTATGGATGAAACCAGGTGATTCAAAGATTGAAGATTTCAACCTTCGGTTTAATGAAGATGATTTACTGAGATGTCCCTGAAGATATATTTGAGGATTTTTCAAACCTATATAAACTTGTACCCAACTAAGGAACCTTTGAAGATTGAAAAATGGAGGTTCATCTTTCAACATGAAACTGAAACCGGTGCATCAATGGTCACATGGAAAAGATGAATCTTGTGGAAGAATATTGTTGATGTCTCGAAATGTTTCCCTCCCATTTTTTTCATAGTAGACCCATTTATAGTCTGATTCCATGTTGATGAGACTCCAAGATCAGTCTTTGGTCAACATTTTTATATCAGAATTTGACAATATGGGTCGAGGAAGATGGTTACGGTTATGCCACACTAGTGAGAACATATTAAAGATTTTAAATCTCAAATATGACCTCTAGTAGAGTGTTTCTTATGATTTTTACAATATTTTATGTTGTTAGTTTTTTGATAAGTTTTGTACTATATTTTGAGTTCATTTTCAAGTCAGATCGGTGATACAAGGGGACTTCATGTAGCCAAAATTCATCAGCTTCCATGATGAGAGGGGATAAATTAGAGGTGTTTGATGAAACTATCCAAATAATTTCCTACACTATAAGCTCAACATGAAGGTGGAGAAGCCTTGTGATTTCTAAAAGTTTCACATATGAGTTTTATTAAGTATTTACATTAGTTACCCAATTGAAGGTTTCAATTGAGTAAATTGTTTGTGTAGAATTGTCCATTTCTTTTGTGACCCACCGAAATGAAAAAATAAAGATTTGTAATGGTCAAAGAAACCTCATAAAATTAATTTAAAGCCATATTTAATCACAAAGGCTTCAATTATTAAAAATTATTAAGGTGGTAGCACTAGTGGAAATGACACATGGTTTTTTAGTCTTTCATGTGAAGTAAAATTGTGTCCAATGTTGTGTAAAGGTGAAGCTTATTGAATTCTCTTATGACCTTTAGAAATCACTTTGAGCATGGAAATATGTCCAAGTTTGATGTTAATGTTGTAGTAAGTCACATGATGTTCTGTTCCATGTAGTTATGATGTTTTTCTCATGTCATTTGAATAATTCAATGAATGGTAAATGGTTCTGCATAAAAGATGCTAAAGAAAACACCATGGTAATTCTTTGCGTGACTTAGTGAGCTACAAATAAAATAAAAAAAATTCATTACATAGAATAAGTTTTGATATCCATACATTACTAAACTATCATTGGGAGAGCACATAGAGCTTGGATCAGGTCCTATAGCTAGATATTGTGGAATGAATTATTCTCTCTAGAAAATTTTTATCTTATTTTCCTATTTGATTCTTGATTTTTGTTCTTTTCATGTGTAACTAAATAGATTAGGGAATTCAGACTACAATGAGAAAACATACATTAATCTATTATAAATTTTTTATTGTCATTTTTTAGTTCAATTTTAGTTTAGAATTATATATTCATTCAATTATGAGTATCATTTCACACTACTCAAGAACTGGCAGGTGACGGTAGTGAATCAATTGATATTTGATCATAGACTGAAGTATAAAAAATTGAAAAATGAAGATATTTCTCTTATCCATAATGAAAAAATTAATTCTGAAGTTTATATTGAGTTATCATGGCTAAATAAAGGTCATAGATCCAAGGAAGTCCACTAAAGAAAGAGCTCAGTGAACCTTCACCTTTTCTCTATGCACTGAATAATTGTAATTAAATTGAGTAGGAATGGAGAATATTTAAAATTAGTTCAAAATAGTTTGAAACCCCTAATATCATCAATCATTTCAACCCACTCTCTATTTTTTCATTTCACTACCTCAACACAATCCCTATGACTTTCAGTATACATAATGATTTCATTATTTCCTTGTTTTTTTAAGATTTATCTTTTATTTTTTAAACATTTTTTTGGTCATGAAATAACCATTCACCTTACCTATGGAATTAACACCCATACTCACCAACATACTAGTTGTAGTGTTTTATAAATAATTAATTTTACTTAGCACTAGTCACCAACATATCACTGTTTTTCATGCTCGATGAGTGAAACTTCTAACTCTTGATGGATCAGTTAGACTCTTCAAAAGGGATTAGAATGTGTACATATGAAGAGTGGGACCTTTAGAAATTATGGTCGAAATTTTATCTTATTAATTAGTAGTAATAACCTTGGATACTATTAATGTGATTATGACTAGAGAATTTCTTTCCCTTTTATATTGGTATCCTTACATGTTTCTAGAAAATTTCTCTAGGTTTACACCTAAAAGGGAAGAGGAATTTTTTATTTACCTTTTTATGTATATGAATCCAATTTCACTTCCATCATTTAGAATGGTGTGTGTATAATTACATTAATTAATGGTCTAACTATAGGATTTGTAAATAAAGGAATTCAAAATAAAAATTACAACACCTTTGGATTCTCTGATTCTCTTTGTAAAAAAAGAAGATGGTTCACTTCGAATTTTTATTGATTATTGTAAATTAAATGAGGTTACAATAATTAATCGATATTAACTTCCTCAAATTTTTGATCAATTTGATCAATTTAAGGAATCCTTGTAGTTATCCAAAAGTGATCAATAATATGGCTATCATCGCCTTCAATTTTGACATGAGAACATTCCAAAAACACCTTTTATAAACTTCTATAGTTATTATGAATACCTGGTCAATCCCTTAAGACTTACAAATGTACCAGTGGTTTATATAGAATTAATGAATCATATAATTCCAAGGAAATTGATTATTTTATGGTGGTATTTTTTTATGATATCATAGTGTATTCTCAAACTGGATATAGTCATGAAATGCGCTTGGGAATTGTCTTAAGTACCTTGAGGGAGCACTGAATTTATGAAAAACTATCTAGGTGTGACTTATGGATAGAATATGTTCACTTTCATTGAAATTTCATATCTTAAAAATTAATATCGGTAGACCCTGGAATGATATAATTTTTTGTCTCTTAGCAATCACTGAAGAACGTTTTTGAGATACACATCTTTCTGGGCTTCGAAAGTTATTATTGTCACTTGGTTCATGATTTTTCATATCTCACTTATTATATGATGGAATTGAGATGGAAAGTCACTCCATTATAATATAGTGATGATTATCATAAATCATTTTTAAATATTATGTTCCGAATCACTTCATCACTCATTCTTACCTTTATACAGGTAGGTAATGATTATTCTATTTACTTTTATGCGTATAAATTTTGTTTGGGTTGTGTACTCATGAAATGGATCATGTTTTAGCTTATGGATCAAGAAAATTACAAATTCATGAAAATAATTACGCTACGGGTGATCTATAATTAGTTATGGTGGTCCATGCACTAAAAAAATAATGTTGGGGATAGCATCGATGATTGGACGGATTATTGCAATCATTACCTATACTTGTCTAGAAATGGGAATAGATTTTGATGGACATTGTAACTGATTTTCCAAGAATGATTCAAAAGCATGATTTGATCCGTGTTATTGTGGAATGACTCGAAAAGTAATACCACTTAACTATCATCCAAGAATATAATATGGTGGAATAATTATAAAAGAAGTATATTCGATAAGTGGGGAAATTTCATGGTGTACATGTTTTAATTGTCTCAGATAGGGATCCTAGACTCACCCCAAGGTTTTTTAACTACTTGAAACTAGACCTTGGAACCATGTTTACCATGAGCAACGAGTATCATCCTTAAATGGATGAGAAGGATAAACATACAATTCAGATTTCAGAAGATATGCTTCGATCTTCTGTTATGGATTTCGATGGCTCATGGGAGGGTCATTTATCCCTAGTGGAATTCTTGTATAAAAAAATTATCAGGAAAAAATATATATGGATCTGTTTAAGTCATTGTATGGTTTTCCGTATTGATATCCACATTACTAGGTAGAAACTATAGAAATTTCATTAATCAGTACTATCCTTGTTTATGAAATGAATGAGAACATTTAAATGACCTGGAAGTGAATAACTACAACCCAAAGCTTCTAAAAACATGATAATCATCTTGACATATTATCTTTTATTGTGGGAGACCATGTATTTTTTAATGTCTATCCTAGACTCAGACATCAACTCTTAGGTAACAAAAATGATTTTTCTTCTCATTATGTTAGTCCATTTAAAATCCTAGAACATAAAGCAAATGTTTCCTATTGTCTTACTCTACCACCAAGATTCAGTTTGTTTAATAATGTGGTTGATGTATCATAATTAAAAAAGTATAAATTGAGTCCCAATCATGTTCTTGGTTGGGATCATGTAACTCTTAAAACTTATATGCCCTTTGTGCACAACCTGGTGTATAGTTTTTATAGAAAAGACAAGGTTTTTCATGGTATAAGGATATCCATGGTGCGGGTTTTTTGGGAATATGGTAAAATTATAAAAGAGAATTGGGAATGTGAAAAAAATATGTGAGAGTAGTGGCTATAAATTTTCTAAAGAACTGATGGCCCTGTTATTTCTATAGATGGAAATCATAATGCTGGGGAGACTTTGATACCCCTAGTTTGAGGTTCATCTTGATCTATAAATGTTTATTTATGTGTGGAGTTACTGGGATGAACTAATTGAGGTGTTCGAGGAGGAAATAGATGAGAAACTAGGATCTAGTGATAAGATCTAGTTCATGTCATGAATATTTATTCATGATGTGAATGGGTTATGGGACGTATCCATGAATTTCATTCAAGTCATGAAGGGTTTCTTAGGGAGATGTTTTTTGAGGTCATTTACGACATGAAATTTACTTCATGACATGAACAGATTTTCATATTTTACATCTAAGGATATTTTATTTTCAGAATACATTTCAACCCAAATATTCACACCTTGAATGGAGTTATGTTTAGCAGATTTAGTTAATTTTTATCCCTATGATACTCATTATATTCTCTCACTTTTCTTTCAATATCCATCCCTCATTTAGGAATTTTTTAGGTTCTCTTAAATTTGGAGGCTGAATTCTTTATAACATCAAGTTATAATCCTAGGGAATTAAATTATATATGAAGCCACCAAAAGGGAATCATTAATCAACCATTATTGGTAGGTGGATTCTCTCCCTCTCCACGTTATCTAGATCTTGAAGGCTTTTATTTCTAAATGTTTGTTGGTGTTTTATTTGGAAATTATAGATGTGTTCTTATAGTAAAAGACCTTTTGGTTTTGGTTTTGAATAAGGAATCATGGGAAACTCTCTAAAGGGTTTGTGGAAATGTTCTGAAGAAAAAAAATTGTTTTAAAAGAAAAAACTTTTATTTTTAGGCTTGGCATACTTTTTTGATGTGTCTTCGTACTTGTATTGACAATGGATTGATGGGTTCAAACTTGAGGCTTGTTCTATAATGACACATTGGTAAATGGATACGTGAAGAATATTTATTGGAAGTAAATGTTTTTCTCATGATTTAGGATTGTTCAAATGATGGATGCATTCATTGGGTGTGTTCTTAGTGGAAAACGTGTATGTCAGGTGGAATATAATTATCTTATACTTATTTAAACTGTGAATTTTTTTACCTATTTTGATATTATCACCTATTTTTTATCTTACAATGTTATCGAAATTTTTATTTTCCTAGTGGAATGTGTGGCGAGTCTTAGGGTTTTCCTATTGAGTTATTGTACCCACCCCCTGTATATATACGTCGATTTTTTAGAGATGTTGTTTTCCATGATATAGGAAATGGATAGGTTTTGTAATTTTCTTGTGGAGTATCATGATACTATAGGTAGGTTTGGTAAGAGTGGGGACATGTACGTATTCTTATAGTGGAGTTATTTTGGTGCCACTTTGGTTCCTTGTAGAATTTCATATTTTGAGTACTCAGACCTTGATTATGTATAGTTATTTTTGTTGTCACCCTGATTATTTTATGGTTTTTATTATGTGATTTATTTTGTTTTTATGCCATTCATCATATTATGCCCTGTCCTAGTGTTTATTGAAGGTTGTTTTATTGAGGTAAAATCATCCTCTATGGTTTCATAAATCCATTTCCATTTATTATCAACCTTTATTGTCTTGGGGATGTCACCTATGATTAGTAGAACCTCCCCCTTTTACAAAGATAATGGTTTGGGGTGGGATGTTACATTCACCTTTAATTTTGCTTCAACATTGGTACTAACTCTATTTCTCTACCTTTTCATGTATTCCTTAGTAGAAAAAAAATCATACTCAATTTCTCATGATATTCATTAATCGACAAGAAAATAGTGTGTCTACTCTCTTTGATAATTCATGTATTGAATTATTCGAATAAATTAAATGTGATATGATGAAATTGATGGTCTGAAAACCATGTAATTTACCACCTATCAACATCACAATGATTTTCAATCCATCTTTCCAATTCTAGACAAAATATTCTCAAATTATTTATAGTAACATTGAAATCACATTTCAAACAACAATAATAAAAGGAATATAATAATTTCAAGACACTTCCTTATTTGATATTCCCCTTCCCCTATATTATTTTTTAATTATAGAGTTAAACTTTTCATTCACATAGTGGTAACAATTTTCATGAACATGTCCCCAAAACATTATTCTAACATCACCCACAATCACATTATGTCGGTAAGATATAATAGTGTCTAAAGATCTAGAGAGGAAAATGAATTCAAACAAGAAGAACATAACACACATGCCACCATGTTTTCAAACTTCTTCTACCATTTCTATGGTGGAACCCGCTGCTCAATTTATAGTTCTGTAAGATCCATCATATTCTAATCCTCCCCTACAACCCTCTCTTTCATTCAAGGATGTACTTTTTCATTCTATTTCGCCTCATATTCGGTTGGGATCATCATTTGCAGCAGTTCCAATAAAACCAATGATTCTTTAGAAGGGGTTGGTATGGTTCTATTTGTCTTAGCTACCTCATTTATGGAGGTGTAGGAACACCTAAAATGTACCTTATTTTCTCAATTTAGTGTAGTAAATCCTCTGCTCTATATATTTTAGGACTTTGTGAACATGGTAGTTAAAATCACGAGTCTACCATACGAGTCTACTCTACGAGTCTGACAAGTTTACTCCAAGTCAAGGAGAGTGACTATGAGTTTTCCATGAGTCTAATGGGTTTTCTACTAATATTGAATAGTAAACTCTCCAAATTTGACTTCCATGTTTTTGAACTCGTTGGATCTGGAGCTTCCGACAAGGGTTTTAGTGCTGAATTGAAAATATTTTTGTATAGTGTTGGATTTCAGTGCTGATTTCATGATATTATATATTAAATTCCCTAGATCTATGGGTAAGTGGATATTTTTCCTTTTTTGCTAGTCGATGGAGGCTCACTCGGGATGGGACCCCTCCTATGCATTGTGGATCTCTCTTTGAGGCCTCCCTCTCCTATTCCAGAACGAATCCTGCTTATACAGAATCGATGACTCCGTGGAGTATTTTCTGTACCACAAAGGTAGCATAATTCTCCTGGTGTAAGCTACGATGACCCGAGTTTGCTTTGAAAATGATCTCTATCTACCTCTCCCATTGAGATTCTTACTCTAAGTGGAATTTATGAAGGATTCGTCTAAATAACTCACTTATCCTTCTATATTGGGTTTATGTATGAGTTTTCACCTTCAAGGGCATTCATTTTCACAGTGTCACAGGAGATAATGATGTGTAGTTAGTTGTTAGTTTAATATCTTTGGACATGATGAGCCTATGAATCTAAGTTCCACTGGAATCTCTCTATAGGTCAGATCGGATTTGGGAGATTGGTTACGTGGAAAGGCAATTCTCATTACTTCCCAAAAACTCAGCACCATCTCATCCAGTCAAGTGGTATATCTTCATATTTCGGTGGGTTCTCTATGTACTGACTTGGTCCCCTATAGGTCATCTTATTTTTTTCTCACTTTCTCCAGGATCAGGACCCCTTTGATTCATTTCTATCCTCCTCCTTGCCATATAGAATTCAATTATCTTAGGCTTGGAATACACAATCTATTCTTCATTATCAATACCCTAGATTCTCATGATGTTTTTCCTCATCTATAAGGACATAGGTCTCCTCTAATGTATGATTATGGTGGCAAGATCCCCCACATTGATGATACGTATTACTTTCTCGCCTCGACTATATGTGGAGAGTCGTCAGTGATGGTTCTTATTTCCCAGTGTTCTCTGCATCGAAGGAGGTTTATGGTTCCCCAACACAGTTGATAGAGAATCTCCCATAGATGGTGAATCCCCCATTACTTCTTTAATGATTTATCACCATAAATCTGTCTAATCTCAATGGTTATCTCATTTCTCAATATAAATCATGTTCTCAAGCATCTAGGACCAAAACTAGATGATGATTTCTTTACGGATTTCATTCCTCATATGGGATTCCCAAGGACTGGGATCCCAAGTTAATATGGAATTTCTATCTAATGAACTTCACAAAAACTCTACCACTCTTTTTTTCATCCTAGAGCTCAAATAAATCTCCTCTTAGATCATGTATTATGTGCACATAATCCTAATAAACAGATGCATGCATTTCAATCTACATAATATTCACATTTGGTTATATTGGAAACACAATATCTTAGTGGAGCTTCTTGCTACTTTGGACCAGTTTATGAAAACTAAAATCACATCAATAGCTTATTTTTTATCTTCTCCATCGTCTATGAAAAATTTGAGGCACAAGCTCGTGAGGATCTAGGGAAAGTTCTTGGTTATTTCAACCCGGGGGATACACCATGGATGATAGGAAATGATTTCAATATTTTTGTAGACTTGGAGGAAATGAAATGAGATGGAGCCTTTCCTTTGAAGTTCATTCATGAATTTTTCAAATTCATGGATAGTAGTGGGATTATGTACATTTGTTTTTCAAGAGATCGGTTCACATTGTGAAATAATCAGAGGGCTTCCAATCATACCTGGTGTCACCTAGATTGTTACCTATCAAATAATCATGCCATTTATTCCTACCCTAATACTAAGGTTACTCATATTGTAAGGTTTTTTTATTACCATTACCCCTTGAATATTGTTCTATATTTCATGAATGTTGGTTGTAATCACTTTATTTTATCTCATTTGAGGATATGGGACTTGGGCTTTAATCTCTTGGTGAGGGAGACATGGAATAAAACTATTAAAGGAAACTTATGAAATTATTTTCAAAACAAACTTAAATGTCTTAAAAATTATCTTCAATATTGGATTAAGGATCAGCCTCCTCGAGCACAAGACATGGAGGTGATTAGTGTGGATATAGAACACCTTGAAGCCATTCTTGAGGAAAAATGAAATGGATCTATTTTAGGTTATTTTTTTAAATAAGAAGGATATTATGGCTAAAATTATTCTCAAATGGGAATGGTTGGATTATGATAAGTCAATAATTAAATGGATTCTAGAGGGTGATTGCAACTCCAAGTTTTTTTCATGCATTCATTAAAGAAAGACAGTATTTCAAGAGACCCAATTTTCTAATGAAGGTTGGGTCTTACACGAATGAATGGGATGTAGTTGGATGATAGATGATCTCATTTTAGATCTATTCACACTGGTCCTATCCCACACATTCAAGGATGTTATCTGAGGGGGATCTGTGATCCCTTTGATGATATCCCTCATGTGGTCTCTAACCTTGATAATGAGTTCTTTGAGGTTATTCCTAATAAAAGGGAGGTTAGAGATGTTGTCTAGATGCTCAATCCTCGTAGTGAATTGGTTCCTGATGGTTTACCTAGATCCTTTTATTGGTATTCTTGAGACATGATCAAAGTATAACTTATACAAGATATTCAAGACTTATTTCTTATTGGAAACCTCCCCAACATTGATTATGCATCAAGGCTTGTGATGCTTCCAAAGGTTGAGGAACCTCAAACCCTAAATCATTACAGGGTGGTCTTTATATTCAATTTTCTTTAAAATGTGTTGGAAAGAATCATTAATAAACAACTATCTACTTACCACCTTGGGGGGATTGTTGAAGAACAGTATGGGTTTATAAAAGGTTGTTCGATTCAAGGGGATATCAACCTTTCCCAATAGGTGACCAGGGATATCAATCAGAAAACATTTGGTTCTAATGTGGTGATCAATTTGTACATGAAAAAATAATTTGATAATCTTGAATGAAATTTCATACTTAAATTTCTCTCCTAGATGTGTTTTTTTCATGGGTAGTGGATCAAATTTTTTAGTGTTTTAGTTATTCTTATATATTTACCTTATTTATGGGAAAATTTTGTGGCTTCTTCATGGTTTTTAGGGGTCTAAGTAAAGGCGACCCACTCTCCCCCACCCTCTTTATCCTTACCCAATAATCCCTCGATCGATATATCAACAAATACATTGTGTTGGGTAGAATTATTCCCTCTCATTCTCCGTATGAATCTTGTGGAATTTCTCATCTCATGTTTGCTGATGACACTATTATTTTTATAAATGTTTGAAATAGATATATCCAAGGGATCAATGTAATTTTGGAGTAATATTGTAAATAGAGTGGTCAATTGGTGAAACATGATAAGATTACTTTTCATAATTCTATAAAATGCTCAGATAGTCATGTTGGATCCTTGGAGATAAGTCTTGGAATGATTAGAAGCTCCTTCCCCTTATATTATTTGGGTTCTCCAATTTCCACAAAAAATATTAAGATGTTGTACTTTGATAAAAAAATTAACATAATCCCAGGAAGTGTCTTGAATTGGAAAAACCAATTTTTATCTTTTTTAGGTTGTATTATGTTGGTGAATAGAATATTATGAATGGCCCGAAGGCCTTCTTTTTATTTTATTATAGATAATCCCACTTTTAAGGGTTGAAGGGGAACCCGTACATGACCCGTAGGCCCAAGGCACAAGGCCCAACATGACCCGTAATACATGAACCGAAGGCCCAGAGGCATACCATGCCCATACATGACCCGTACGCCCAACCCACTAGAATTTATCCTCCCCATCGTCTTGCATCATTGATCGCCTTAGCTCCCCACCTTGCATTGCTGATCGGCTAGCATTACCCCGTAAAAAGCTGCATGGTGCCTGGTCCCGATGGCGGCTCACATACCCTCTCATTCTTCCAATCCGGTTAGCTCTGCATCTGGTGGCTGATACTTTTGTTGCTCTGATCCTCTTCTGGGGCATGTTCTATGTGAACTGGGCTACTCCATGGTCTACATGACCCGAATTCCCTGTGGCCCGAAGGCCTTTGATGACCCGAAGGCCCTGGAGACCCGTAGGCCCAAACCGGTGGCTCGAAGGCCCAAATCGAGTGAATAGTTCTAGCTGCTACAGTACCGAACATTAACTGCTACAGTACCCCGAAAATTCACCTCCACCCGGTTTTGAACCAAGGTCTCTTGGATGCCAAGCAGGAGCCCTTACCAATCGGGTACGGGCTCATTGGAAAGTGAATAGAATATTGTATTCCATTCTGATTCATGATCTATATACCCTTAAATGTTCCAAAAGGGGTTCTTTTGATGATATTAAACATTATGGTTTCCTTATTATAGGAAGCTTATTCATAAGGGAAACATCATTGGGCATCATGGGAAATGATGGAAAGGACTTTGTGTGAGGGGGAATTAATTTGAGAAGTTTTTCAGGTTCCATGAAAGGATTCTATGAAAAGTTGGATTGGGAGGTTCTTGAGTAAAGTAAACTCTTGGGGAGACACATTTAGAAGAATTATGGGGCTTTCTCTAACTCACAGAGAAGTAGGTTTTCCAATTTCTAGCTCATAATCCAACCTCATCTTTTGAACTTGAAACTGCATGTTCTATGGATTATTGGAAGGGGGTACATCATCTTCTTGTGTAATAACTAGTTTGGTTCAAAACATGGCTTCCTTAGATGTCCCAACCCTGATATCACTTTCAAGAATACATGAAAACTTCATTCATGTGATCTTGGATGAGAACCAATGATCTTTCTTTGAAAACATTGAGTTGAGTTCCAAACCAACTCAGTGCATCTTTATGTGATCTACTTCAGGATAATTCTCCATTAAAGACTTCCATAGACTACAAATGGTGTCCAATTAACTGGATGTTTGGTTTGAACCATGGTGGTTCAAGGAGACTCCATTGAAGTTCAATTTTCTAGTGTGGAGGGTTCGGAATCATGAACCCCCAATAAAGGATAATATCATGTGCTTGGTTGTGAGTGTGGCCTCTAAGTGATACTATCGTAGGGATCCATGGGTAAAATCATTTGATCACTTATTTTTTAAAGTGGGGTGGTAAGACAAGGTGTGTTGACGTTTTGGAGGTTTCACAGGCCTACGGTCTCCAATGGTATTGAGTATATCCTTTATTAATGTGTGGTTTCAGGGAGCTGGGAACTATGGCTCGGGGAAGAAGGAACATGCTATCATTTCCTCATAAGTATTTTGGGGTCTTTGGAAAATGTGGAATGACTCCCTCCACAAGGGTCTCTTAGGCACCAGAACTGGAATCCTTTTTAAGTTCAATAGAATCGTGATTGATATGTTGAGCCTATGTAAGAATTTTTTTGATTCCCCTATTTAAGACCACTTATTTTGATCATTCCAACACCTAATAGATCCCCCAGTTCCATGAAGGGTTTATGGTTCCATTGGTTCCCTCATCAATCATGACTAAATTTGAACATTGATAGTTCTTGCAACATGGGTATCATGGAGGGTGGGGGAGTTTTCTAAGATACTAGGGGATCTATGGTTCTGGAATTCTCATCATATTTTGGAAGATGTGACTCCCTTTAATCATAGGATCAAGTGATGGTCACTGGCCTCTTATTATGTAGATCGAATAATATCCATCCTGGTGCTTTTGAAATAGACTCGCTCACTATCTACAATGCCACTCTTGGATTGGGAACTATACCCTGGTCTATTGAAAACACTATCATCATGTGAAAGATGCTCGTGACTAATTATATATAGGTTCATCATATGTGGAGATAAGGGAACATAGTTATGTACTTTTTTTCCTCTAAGGCATCCCATGATAAGCAGATCCCTTGTTTTTTAGGTCTTGGGTCCTTTCCATCTGAGGGTTTCAATCTCGTCATAGTGGACACTCTCAATCTCCACTACTTCATACCTCTGTGACTCCTCAGATTAGTCTCTTTTTTTCTTTTTTTTATACTTTTTATTTATTTATTTCTCTTGTACTTATATTTGATTAATAAAATATTTATTATTCTGGTCAGAAATATACAATTACCAGTTGAATAAAACCTTTAATTTATTTTATGTAATTTAAAATACATCTTTAATAATCATATTTTTACCCCCAATAATTGAATATGAAAATGATAATTTGTCTTTATCCATGTCATCTGTCAATGCTTAAAATAACATACCTTTATAAGGACCACTGAGGTGACACCCATCCACCTACAAAATAAACTTGACACCTAATAAGAAATCATTGATGCAACAACCATATACAATGAATAATCATTTAAATCGACCATTTTATGAATCTACCCACATGGATATTGTTTTTCTGATTGATTTCCATTATTCTATTTCATATCTAAGGGATTAACATATATGACTACTCTAGAACATGATATATTTCACCAACTTCTTTTTTCCTTGGATCTTAATTATTTTTGATATGTAATGAAAAAAATCATAATCACTATATAGGTTAATTTTAATCTCATTAGAATATTTTTTAACATTTTAATTCATCCCATCACAAAAGATAGATGCCATTATTGATGAACATGGTTTGTGAGAAACTAATATTTTATCATGAGTTGAGGGAATGTGATGTATTTTAAAAAATTTCACACAATCAAATCTATTTGAATTCCCAAACCTATATGCTAATAACTTCCATATGTAACTCTCAACTTTATATTTCACAATAATCATTCAGGTCTATTCCTTAAAAATTCATAGTCATACATGTGTGAAATATTATTCTTGAATATTATCTCACTCAATTTTTGAGCTGAAGGAAAATTTTGGCTAGAATCCTCCAACAACTCATCCCAATTCATAGAATTTGACTTTGGAATTAAACAAGGAACACTATTAATTTCTCACAATAATATTTAAACATCACCATCATATGATAAGCTTTGTTCTAAATTTATACCAACTACATCAACCATAGAAATAAAATATATATCAAATGACAATTCATTAAGAACATGTGAAAAATATATTAATATAAATAATTTTGAGATTTCATTACCTTTTATATACATCCAATGTAGACTTTAAGCATCAACATATCCTCAAAATAATGTAGACATGTTCAAAACATTCATTTAATGTGAATAACTACTTAACTCTCACATCATCTATAAGGTCTAAAATTATACCATTATAAAACTTTAATGTTTATTTTAACTTAATTAATGAGGCATCACAATTCTTAATCAATGATTTCAATCATGATATTTCATTAAATGAAGTTCCTTCTTTTATTACTCTTCCTAATAATCTTATACCTTCATAATGCATTTTTTCTTCTGAATATCTAACACACACACTGTCAAAATGAAAATAACATGACATTTATTTCAGAAAATAATTTTCCATCCACTAATATAAATCAACCTACAAAATTAATGAATATAAAACATTAAAACTCGTTATCATTTCATATTTTCATCAATTAAAAAACTAAATGAAAAATAATATAGGGGGGAAATAATTTCTTGGGAAAATTAATCTCAAATGGAATTAAGGAAGTGAGAAGAATGATTTTAGAAAAACATTTTTTTTTTGTTCTTGGAAGACCCATGTGTGTGAAAAAAATTGAGTAGTTGGGAAAAGGGTGAGGATGATATAATGTTTTTGGGAGAGGATACGATGGAGTGAGAGATATCCTCAAAGGATTCCAACTACAAAACAAGGAGCAGGATTGGTGGTGGTGATAGTGGGAAATAATCCATGAGAAAGGAGGGTGATGACAGGAAGAGTATGGGTTGGTATGAGTATGTGAGGAGTATGGGTATGATTCATTTTCCCACCATTAATAAATAGTGATGCTCCTTTATTAGTATTTTCCAAATTTTTTATCCTAAATAGGAAGTAATACTCTTTTGTAAAATAAATTTCATTCTCCCTTTAAAAATAGATATGAAAGTTTTTGGAAGATGAAAACAATGGGACAATTAAAAAAACACAGTTTTTGTATCATTTATTATGTGGGACACCCATGATAGAGACATCAACATTATCTTTATTCATAATAATTCATTTAAACTGTATATCTCAATTCAATAGAAACTAATTTTTTGAATATTTTTTATGGTTATCTAGGGAGAGGGATGGGATATGAATCATTCATAGAGATTTCACATAACCCTTCTGAATTATTTGGTACATTATATTGAATCTTTTAAAACCCTCCCATACCCCACCTCATTCCCCATAAATTTTGGATCATCCTATAATTATTCCAATCTTCTACCCCATAGTCGATGATGGAAACCATATGGTGCCACTCTACTTCTATACTAGATATTGTATATGTTTTCATGTTATGTACAAGGTGTAAATGTGCACCAAAGTAATTAAATTTCATTACAATGAAACTAATTCTAAGTTACATCAAAAGTCATCTTGATTTTAGGTTTACATATTATAGTAAATTAAAGTTTGACCTATATGGATTTTCAATTACAGATTGAGATGGAAGGGTTATTAAAAATATGACTATATTGGGTGGAGTATTCTTTTATAAAGATATGTTTGTATCTTTGAACATGAATAAAGAGTCTCATTACATTAATTAGAGTGAAATCAGAGTGTGTTTTTGTAACTAAAGCAGCAATGTAATTGATATGGATGAGAGATTATATTGAATATCTCAATATAGAAGTGAAATTCCCATTACTATTAGGTTGTGCTAATCAAATTTTAATCATTATTTCAAGGATTCTTGTCCAATATTATCAATCAAATCACACTGATATAAAGTATAAATTCATAATAGAAATGGTTGAGAAATGATTAATGAAGCTAGATTTTGTTCCTATAAAGGATCAAGTGGTGGATTCCATTGCAAAATTGTTTCCAAAGAACTTATTTAAATGGTTGAGGTTGATGATGGAGGTTAAACCACATCCTTATTATGAATAATCTATTTTTACCCATATGGTCTCATCTTATCTTTGAATATTTTATGTCAAATGGTGTGGAAAAAACAAAAATTCAAAGAATCCATTTTTTCGATGATAAGAAAAACATATTTAGGGGTGCTTTTCAAAAAGGTAATGTTTTCAATTAAAATTTGAATTGGTGTTTCTGGTTGATAATATGTGAAATGTTTCTAATGTGTTTTTTGGTATGTGTAACAATTTTGTTTGGAACATGTAAAAAACAATTTGAGAAGATAAGTGGAATATGGGATTTTGAAGTGGGCGTGAGTTACTCATATGAAGAAATTTATTATTTTTATTCATTATATTTTTTACTACATCAAATTCACTCATTTGGGCATATAGAATATTTTAATGAAGATTCATTTCTAATATTGAGAGTGATTTATATTTAATTTTTGACAATAAAATCCAAAGGGGAGGATTATTATGGATTTTTTTTGTTAAATATGTCCTAAGATGGTGTTTGGTTAAAAGGATGAGATTTTTTATTGATGGATATGTATGGATATTATTTATGAATTTGGTGTTTTATTTCATTTTAAACACATTATTAAACATATCAATGATATACATTCTCAAATTGATCTCGGTAATTTAGTTGAGTTGAAATAGATTTAGAATTTTAGAAGATCTAAGAACAGGTTTGGAGTTGAAGAGTTATGTATGGAAGTTTTTGAGAGAAAGTAGATCAAATTACACTGCAATGATAGTGATCACACAATGATTTTGATCCCAATTTTTATGAGACTTAATCTTCTCTCCATGACACAAGGATCGCGCCACAAGGGCTAGTCTATGGTATTTTGGGATCTTTTTGTTTAGTAAAATCAATGAAATTATGTTGTGAAGGGTATGATTCCCCCATAAATATATTTTTCACACTACAATGCATAAGGCTGTGATTATTTGAGTTTAATCTATTTGGAAATACAAAAAAGTATTGTGTGGTGGGGTAGGATATTATGTCATGAATCCCAATACCAAGCCGCAATGTTGGAGGCCATGGAAACTATTGATCCGCTGTGAAGGCTTTCAGATTTCATGCCATAATGAATTTTGTAATATAACAATATACCTAAAGGAAATGTTGTTTTTTGAAGAAGTTAACCTTAAAAACTCAGTAAACACACATATTGTGATGTACATTTCCACAGAGTGTTTTTTATGGTCACACCATAACAAACATGATCACACCTTGATTTATTCTAAAGTTTAGAATTGAGTGAATTTGATGATGTGGATTTATGATACTACAACTCCAATCCACTAGTCCCTAAAATACATAAATGGTGAAAAAACATTTGAATTGATCAAATAGATTGAATTAAAGTGGGATAATTTTATAATTAAATTTATATTTGGATTTTGAATTTGAAATTCAAATCCCAATGAAAGTTGTAGGGGGTTGTTGTACAAGATGATGAGTAGGGGATAGAGAGAGTGTGTAGACTGAAAAGTGACACACAGATTAGAGAGAGTATAATAGAGGAAGAAGAAGAACAAGTTTAAAGGATCTTCATCATATCATATCTTCAAGTCGGATCAAATTGATGTTAATATTGAGGATACTGTTGAAGAAGTTAAAAACTATTTGGGTACGTGTAGTGATGTTTTGAGATTATTTTTATTGGTTAAAGTTAAGTGGTTTCTCTTCCCTCAAGATTTGTCAATAAGGAAATATAGAAAAATATGGGTAGTACAAGATCTTTTTCACTCAAAATTTGATAATAAGATCTATGTGTGATAATCAGTAGAGGATTTGGTACCCATCTGTAGAAAAGAGAAGTCTCTTAGTGAAGGTTTAAGATGCTTCTTATTGTATCATTTGAAAATAATTTGTCTAATTGTGTGGGGGAATGATACATCATTCAAGTAAAATTTTTATGTAACACAAGCTAAAGGATCATCTATACTCATTTGTATCCATGGTAATTAATGGATCATCTGATCTTTTTTTGAATTATGAGAATGATGCATCCATTCGATGTGCCCAAAACATTTTTTGTTTCTTGAAGTGTTTGGAAAGTGAAAAAAATTATCAAGTTAATCACCCTAATTGGTGATGAAGATTGTTTGGTGGTGAAATATAAAAGAAACAGATTCTTTGATTCACCCACGTCCCCAATGAATCTAGGACGATCCTAATACTTATTGTTCTTTCGTTTTTCAACAGTAATTAACAATAATTATTAAGTATTATTATTATTAATTTATAATTAATATTATGTTTAATAATAATTATTAATAATTAGTAATTTATTAATTATAATTAATAATTATTTATCAATTAATAATATTTAATAACAATTAATTAAATAATTATTAATTATTAATTAGGTAATTAACAATAATTATTGATTATTTATAATATTTTTAATAATAATTAACAGTATGGTGAACAATGAATAATTATAATTAGTCTGTAATTAATAATAATTATATTACTAATTATTATTAATTATGTTATTAATTACAAGTAATTTTCCTATTAATTGTTATTTATATTTTTAGCCATGTAGGGTGCAACATAGTGGTTGAGCCCCTATGATGGTAAGGGGGAGGTATCGAGTTCAAGCCTCATTGGGTGTGTATGTGTGTGTGTGTGTGTATTTGTATCCTTAATCCTAAAATACAGTAAACTTATATTTATTAATAATATTAAAAACATATATAAGTATTATTATAAAAAAAATATTACTAATTATAATTAATTATTATTAATTAAAAGATTAATTATTTATTAAATTGGTGAGGGTGCATGGTAAAAATACAAATAAAATAACACAAACCTAGGAGGCTCGAACCCGAGACCTCCACCCACTACCAAAAGGGAACACCCTCTAGGCTATTCCCCCTAAAGATTTATTATTTATTAATGATTATTATCAATATAATAATTAATAATTACCTTTTTCTCTATTATTATTAAATTATTACTAATTTTTATTAATTTCAATATTATTATTAACTATCAATTATGTATTATGTTAAATCAGGTGCTATTAATTATGTATTATTATTCCTATGCAGTGAAAGGGAAAGTTAATCCCACATTGGAAATCTAAAAGGATTTCAAGGGCCCTCTACCTTATAAAAGATAGTCTACAGTGGGATTTCATGTAATATTTCTGGAAAACTTTAATTACAATAATTTTCAAAATATTCACAATTAAAAACCACTAAAATAGTTGTTATAAATATAAATAAAATTTATGTTTTATATATATGGGTATTTACCTTGTCCTATCATGTAGCCATGATGCCTACTCAAGTATTCACTGAATATCTGAGTAGGGTGTGAGTACGACTCAGTAGGCTACCAATAATAGTTTCTATAATCATATACAACCAAAGTAAAGATCATGATAAGGTTACAAATATTGAAATTTAACTAAAGTGTAAAAGAAAAATAAATGAACAATATCATCAATCCTTAGGTTCCACATTGAGAACTAGGATCGACCATACCTTCCTCAACCGGTGTTGGATGACTCTAAATAATGGTAATAACTCAAAGGGAAATATACTCACCCCTAAAGAATGATTACCACCCAGGGAAACATACTAATCCTGGAAAAAGAACAATACCAGAGGGAACATACCCATAACAAAACCAAAAGATCCACTTACAGGAAACACTATCCTTGGGACCATAGGACAACCACACCTAGGAAACACCATCCTAAGAACCAAGCCTTTTAAGCAACATGAAAATAAATCATTACCATTACATTATTCCTTTAACATCTTATCGAAGCACCATTTACCATTTTACTAAAATATCATATTCTTGAACATGTTTCACCCTTTAATCCTTTAAAAAAATACATTCTTATCATTTCCCAAGGAATCAATTATCATTTTATAAACATCAATATCCATTCGGTGTTCCCAATTTTATTTTGAAACAAACCATACCTATTTTTAGTACCTTATTAATCAAAACAAGGGTTAAATCCATATCTATGGAATCACATCTAGATAACCTTCTAAAAATAGAATTTTCCTTTAATAAGGGGAAACTATCGATGTGAGTTTTGTATTTAAATCATTTAAAATAAAAGTGTGTCAAACACATGGTTGGTCGGTTGGCATGACCACACAACACACCAATGTATAATCATACTAGACTATTATAAGTAAAATCATTGAATATCGGTCATTGATTTAGGATCAAATATAGATAATAAGAATAGTAGACAAAAAATTGTAATTATGGAATCCCGCCTTTTATTACATAAATTTTCATTACATTTTACAAATAGAGGATCTTTAAATTCTAGTGTCTTGGAAATCAGAAACATAAAACATGAAAAAAAACATAAAAAATTATTCTAAACCACTTAAAATTATTCATCAAAGGTTCATCCTATGTACAATTACTAAATCTCTAATCCAGGAGACATACATCAAATGAATGGGTGAACTGAAGACCCGGTAAGGAAAGCAAGGGAATCAGTTTACTTGTGATATCAATAAGAACTTGATGAAAACCATAAGACATGAGCAATGGAAAAAGAGGAATATCATAATAAAAATAACATCAATCATAACTTGAATATGTGGCTACAACATTTCATTTATACATTCATGAAAATATCTCCAAGGTTCATCCCCAAGGTTTCATATAAAAAAATTACCAAGGTTATTCACCAAGGTATCGTGAAACTTTTCATCTCTAGAGATTAATTCTTTGCCAAATGCATTGGAGAGATATCATGGAACACCCTAAATATGTCTTTATTTTCATGTGATCCACATATATCATGATCAAACATTTCATAAATAGCCCATAGAGAATAAAAAATGGGTTTCATTTCAAAATTTCGACGTTTTAAAAGTTCTTAAAAACTTGATCGTTATGTGATTTATAACCCATGGAAAGGGAGTGAGGGTTATATGTATGTAAATTACAGAATAAAATAAATAAATTTTATGTATTGAATAAAACCCCTATGAATGAAAATATATTTGGGCAATCACATTAATAATACAAGAGAATTTATTGAGAAGAGAGAGAGAGATTTTGAGACGAAAATTCTGCAGCATAACGGCTATATAACATGGTTTTAGAAAACATTGAAAAGAGAGGGGAAAAAAGTCACCCACTAATAAATAACTAATTATACAATAAGGTTATAGAATAAAAATAAATAAGATCATTTTATTTATATTTGAAGGAAATACCATATGAAAATGAAAATTGAAGGAAAAGGAAAGATGTGATTTCTTTTACGAAAATTCGGTAGCCTAACGATGTCACTTAAAAATTCAGAAAATCAGTTGATGAGAGAGGAAAGAGTCTCTAATAAATTTAACATGAAATTTAAATTAAGAATTTAATAGAATAAGATGCCCCCACATAATAAAATGGAACTGTAAGACATAACATAAAGGAAGTCATGACTTAAAAGATGAGGGTGAAAGTTTCCCTTACCTTGAAGAGTATATTCGAAAGCTCGAAGGTTGGGACTTTAGTGGCTTGAGGGAAACTTGGGAGGAATTATTGGGAGGTATAAATACCAGATATTAGTTTAGGAGGATTTTTGAATAAAATGAATGAGGGAATGGCTTGGTATTTATAGGAAAAGTGAGGGAATATTTAATTAATTTCCAAGGGACACCTCATCGGTGGTATTTGAAAACCCATGGGATTGCCCATGGTATTTTCCAAAGGTATTGGATACTTGGAAAACCTCAAAAAATATCTTACTATTCAAAATTATACCAGATTTATTACATCATGATTACATCATCAATGATGTCATTAAACACCCGAAACTCAAAACTGTATTTTTACTATTCATCGAAAATTCAATTGTTTTAGAAAAATACCCAAAATTCACCCTAACCTAATATCAATTCTCTGAATTCAAAAATAAACTCCATTTTATTTAAATAATTTTCTAAATATTTTTAATTTTATTTTTAAATAAAATCATTATTTATTTAAAAAACAACTCTAAAACTATAACTTGTTTTGTAACACCTTGAAAAAGTAATCAAGGTCACATAAAATTATTGTATAACCATAAGACAATAAATTAAAAATTTATGATTATGTTTTATGAAAATAAATTTTCGATTTAAATTATTAAATTAATTATGAAATTTTAAATAAAATATTTATGACATACAAAAATACCAAAACTTATACTATGATCTTTTTTTCACTTTTAAGATGTCTAAATTATATTTATAAATTCATGGTGAAGTTTATATTTTTTTGGCTGATTTACTATTCATTACTATTCGTTTCTATTCATAAGAGTGTATTACTATTCATACTTTACTATTCACCAAAAATTAAGTTGATCTTATTCAAATCTTAATTTCTTACTGGTCATAATTGTAGAAGACCATTTTCTGAAAATCGTTTCACATTATTAATTATTTAAAGTTTAAATAAATATTTTAAAATACCCTTTTTCCAAAAATTCATCAATAATATTAATCCTATATTTATCTGGACATTTGAAAATCACAAATTTTACCATAATAAGAAATAACAATTTTATTTATACAAAGGGATTACACAAAGTAACTAATGTCTCATTGCATATCCCCTTAGAACACCTACATAGGAACTAAGTGTAAGGTGTGCTATGGTGATAGAATCTTGGGGCGGCTCAAACAACATTTCCCAAGTGGTGATTTCTTTCAGCTTGAACTTCTCCCTTGGGCGATTCCGTTCAAGCTTCACATGTTGAAGCTTAGCTTGGGCTTGGTCCAGAACAAATCCCAGAGATGAAACCTCCTTCCCAATCTCTAACAGATGGGCTTCATACAGCCTGAGTCTACTGGATGAGGCCATCAACTCTTCTTTCTGTATTAATTAACCAAGATCACTTGTATTTATAAAAAATAATTGTAACATTAAGAATTTAGTTTCCAATGGTCATATTGACCAACAGTCATATAACAGTCTAAACCCAACAGTATCATTTAATTATACTCACTTTATTAATAAAAGGATATTGTTTTGTTGAGTATAAAATAAAATAACACACAAATTTAGGAAATAAATATTATCAAAAATTTTGGGTCGTTACATTCTTCCCCCCTTAAGAAATTTTTTCCCCGAAATTTTAACTCATACCCTAAGAAGAGAAATGGTGTGGGTACTTCTGCCTCATAGAATCCTCTAGTTCCCATGTGGCTTCTTCACATTTGTGGTTCCTCCACAACACCTTAACAAGGTGGGTCATCTTGTTGCATAGAACCTTGTCTCTATAATCAAATATCTCCACCGGCTTCTCCTCATAAGAGAGTTCATGTTTCAGTTGTACCACCTCTGGATTTCGTACATTTGAAGTGTCAAGTATGTACTTCCTCAAGAAGGATACATAGAAAACATCATAAAATTCTGCTAGATTTTGAGGAAGTGCAAGCTGATAGGCCACTACTCCTATGCGATCAAGGATTTCATAGGGTCCAATGTAGCTAGGGATAAGATTCCTTTCTTCCCAAACCTCATGACTCTCTTAAAAGGTGAAATTCGATGAAAGAACTTGTCACCAACATCAAACTCCAAGTCCCTTCGATGGTTGTCGGCATAGCTCTTTTTCCGACTCTGATCAACCTTCATGTGTTGTAGGATGGCATGGAATTTTTTTATCATCTCTTGCACAAGATCAGGCCCAACAATCATTCTCTCACCACCTTCATCCCAACACATAGGAGTTCTACATCACTTCCCATATAGAGCTTCATAGGGTTCCATTTTAATGCTCGAGTGGAAGTTGTTGTTGTAAGAGAACTCAACTAAAGGAAGATATTGATCCCATCCAACTTTAAATTTCATTGATCTTGTTCTCAGCATGTCCTCGAGTGTTTAAATATTCCTTTAAGATTTTCCATCATTTTGGGGGTGATAGGCCGTACTGAAATTCAATTCAGTGCTCCGAGCATATTGAAGACTTCTCCATAATTTTTATGTGAACCTTGGATCATGATCAGATACGATATAAAGTGGAAGTCCATGCAGCCTTCCCACTTCCTTCACGTAAATCCTAGAAAGTTGATCAAGAGAGAAATCTTCCTGAATGGATATAAAATGGGCACTATTGGTGAGATGGTCCATAATAACTCATATCACATTGTTTTATTTGGAAGTTCTCAGGAGACTAGTGACGAAGTCCATAGTGATATTGTCCCACTTCCATGCTGGTATGGGTAGTGGTTGCAATACCCCTTTAGAAATTTGTTTCTCTGCCTTTACTTGCTGATATACCAAGCACCTTGAAGTGTATTCAGCAATATCCCTTTTCGTATTATCCCTCCAATAAAGAACAAGAAGGTCCCTATACATTTTTGTGCTTCTAGGATGTATAGAGAACGTAGATCTATGAGCTTCATCCATCATATCCTTCTTTATTTCTGGAATATATGGAACACATATTCTTGTATGAAATTTCAGTACACCTTCTTGATCAATATTGAACTATGGAAACTTCCCATCCTCAAACTTCTTCTTTAACAAAGTATCTTCTTTCTGAGCTTTCTTGATCTTCTCTAGTAATGATGGTTTAGTAATCATTTGGGATAGGGTTGATGATGTCCCTTACCTTATAATTCCCATGTTCATATTTACTAGGCCATTGATCAAAGCATCTCTTTGAATCCTCATTATGGAAAGAACAACTGTGTATTTTCTGCTTAATGCATTAGTGACTTTTTTTGCTCTTTTGGGATAATAATTAATTGAACAAAAATAGTATTTGAGAAGTTCTAACCCTCTCCTTTATATCATGTTCAATTTCTTTTGTGTGAAAATATACTTCAAAATTTGATGGTTTGTGTATATATCACATTTCTCCCCATAAAGATAGTGCCTTCATATATTCAGAGAAAAAACGACCACATCCATCCCCAGATCATGTGTAGGATAGTTCTTCTCATGATTCATCAATTGTCAATATTCATAAGTAATGACTTTTTAATTTTTCATGAGGATGCACCCCAGACCATTGAGAGATGCATCGCAAAAAATAATGAATCATTCTCCACTTGAGGGAAGAGTTAACACGGGTACAGTAACCAATCTCTTCTTCAGCTCTTGGGAACTTTCCTCACACTCCTTTGTCTAGATTAACTTGACCCCTTTTTGAGTTAACTTGGTTAATGGATTATAAAGTCATGAAAAGTTTTTCAAAAACCTCCTATAATATCCTACTAATCCAAGTATACTTTGAATCTCAATTATTGTTGTAGGATGAGGCCACTCCTCTATAACTTTGGTCTTTATAGGGTAAATTGTGATTCCTTCATTGTTTACAATGTGCCCCAGAGAAAGAAACTTGTTGCAATGAGAATTCACATTTGATGAACTTTACAAAAATCCTTTCCTTGCGTAGAGTTTGCAAAATAACCCTTAGATGATCTTCATGCTCCCTGCAACGTTTGGAATATATCAGAATATCATCAATAAAAACTACCAAAAATTTATCAAGGTAGTCCTTAAAGACTCTATACATCAAATCCATAAAAATAGCAGGTGCATTAGTCAGTCTAAAGAGAATAACAACAAACTCATAATGTCAATATCTTAATCGAAAGGCAGTTTTTGGAAAACTTCTTTCCTCACCCTCAATTGATGATAACTAGATCAAAGATCAATCTTAGAGAAGAATTGAGCCCCACAAATTTGGCCAAATAAGTCATAAATTATTGGAAGATTGTATTTGTTCTTCACTTTGATCTCGTTCAGTTCTCTATAATCAATACATAACCACATTGATCAATCCTTCTTCTTCACAAAGAGAACTGGTGATCCCCAAGGAGACACACTCGGTCAGATAAAACCCTTCTCCAAAAATCTTGGAGTTGTTTATTTAACTCCTCTAGCTCCACATTTTCCATCCTATATGGTATATTTGATATCAGATGGGATCCAGGTACGAGTTCAATGGAGAACTCTACCTCTCTTTCTGGGTGATGTTCGGGTAACTCCTCAAAAAATACGTAAACGTATTCCTGGATGATAGGGACATTTTCTATCCTCAAACCCTCATTTCCTTCTTCTTCTTCACTAATCAACTCCATAAAAAAGGATATAAGAGGTTCTTCTAGAAAAATATCGGGTTGAGATATCTCTCCTTGGAAGATAACTATAGGTTTTCCATTCAAGACTAATCAGATTTCCTTGCTTCTGCATTTGATCTTACCATTATACATTGAGAGTCAGTCCATCCCTAGTATAATGTCAAATTCCAGCATGGGAATGACTACTAGATTTTTGATAATATTGTTCTCACTAAAGTAAATAATAGAGTTTCTAAACACTGATGATGCTTGGATAATCCCACTAGGATTCTTGACTGATAACTCTACTTTTAGAAAATCAGGGGTTGATTCTATATTCATTGCAAACATTGAGGAAATAAAGGAATGCATAGAAATAAAATCAAACAAAGTAATTTCTAGATTTGATAGAACAACAAGAGTGCCTACCAATACATCATTTGGTGCTTCAACTTCAGTCGTAGTGATTGAAAAAGTATGACCTTATTCCCTTGGTCATTGCTGAGACTGATGGTGATTCCCCTCCACTACCCTGAGATTTGAATGATGATTGGAAAAGTTCCCAAGTTATCCACACTTATAGCAATGGACATCAGGTAGGGCCTACACCATCTTCCCTTTGCCTTTATTATTTTGAAGTTGTGGCTTCACCTCACTACGACAATTCCTTGTGATGTGTCCATCTCTTCCACACTTGTAGAACTTCCCGCTCCTGAGCAAGAAGTTCCCTGAATGCTTCTTCTCACATTTATTACACGTGGGAAATTGTGCATGTTTTCATCTTCTTACCTGATTGAAGCTCCTCCCTAATCTTGGCTCCATAGATATATTCTTCTTATAGGATTTATGATACCACTGCATCTCACCAAACTCCAGTTTGACTTTCATTGCACTCCACACGATCTCCTCATAGTTGTCATAGTCTCGATTGGCTAGATTCTCCTGAAGATTAGGTCTTAGTCCACCAAATAATCTATAAACCTTCCCACTAGGATCCATGAAAAATCTTGAGGTGTAATGGGAAAGCCTTGTGAAGTTCATCTCGTATCTTCCCATGGATTCATTCTCCTTCTACTTCAGCTCGAGAAACTACTTATCTATTCTTGTTCTCATGGAACGAGGGAAATACTTACTGAAGAAGATCCCTCTAAACTCCTCCCACTCAATAGCTTCAACCTCCACTCTTTGCCTCATGTTTTTAATCAATTCCCACCACTGATCAGCTTCTCCCTCTAAGTGATAAATATCCAAGGTAACCTTCTCTTTCTCTAAACAGCGGAGCACAGAAAAGATCTTCTCTATAGAGTTGATCCATTGTTCATCAATCAACGGGTCGGTAAATCCACTAAAGGTTGTTGGTCATTGAATCATAAATAATTCAATATAATGTTGTTATTTTAGTGGTGAGATTTGTCTCTCTACTTGACTCAAGTTATTTACCATAACTTGAGTCAGTCGATTCATCATTCGCATGAATGTTTCCACTCCAGCTTCCATCGGAGGGTCGTCAGCGCATGGCCCATTGCAGTCACTATTTGCACGGTTCCTCTTATTTCCTAACATTTTCTAAAAGAATAAAACTTTAGTGAGAAACTTATTTGATTTAAAAAAAATTAACAATAAAGAATTTTATGTCTTAAAACTTCATTCTTTAAACAATTACATTTCTCTATAAATCCTTTATAATGATTCATAAAAATCTTATGATTGACCAAACATATCCCCCAGGATTTTTGTAACCAAGAGTGCATCAAGGCCTGTTGTCATGTACCAGGATACCAAGGTCAAGCCCAAAACTCCTTGTCAGAGTTTTCACTCCTAGGTACATCTGTTCTAGAGTTGCATGTACCTGCTTGTATCCAGAGGCGGATGCATTTTCTTGAATAACCACTTACTCAATACTCACCAAAATACTTGGAAGTTTCCCTATATTTAAACCTTTCTATAGGGTTATTCCTAAAGTTTTCATAGCCTAATTTCCATAAATAATTAAACTATACTTTGATACCAACTACGGAATCCCGGCTTTTTATTATATAAGTTATCATTTCATTTTACAAACAGAGGATCTTTAAAGTCAAATTTCTTAGAAATCAGGAACATAAAACCTGAAAACAACATAAAATATTCTTATAAACCTTTTTTAAGGATTCATCATAGGTTAATAATTTGTGCAATTATTTCATCTCATATCCTAGATACATACATCAAAGGAATGGGTGAGCTGAAGGCCCAGTAAGGAAAGCAAAGGAATCAGTTTACTTGTGATATCAATAAGAACATGATGAAAATCATAAGACATTAGAAATGGAAAAAGAGGAATATCATAATAAAAATAACATTAATAATAACTTTAATTTGTGTCTAAATAATTTCATTTATACATTCATGAACATATCACCATGTCTCATCCCCAAGGTGTCATATAAATAAAATTTCCAAGGTTATTCACCAAGGTATCGTGAAACTTGTCATCTCTAGAGATTATTTATTTACCCAATACATTAGAGTGCTATCAGGGCGCACCCTTAATATTTATTTATTTCCATGTGATCCACATATATCAGAATCAAACATTTCATAAATAACCCATATAGAATAAAATAAATGGGTTTCATTTTAAAATCGTGACGTTTTAAAAGTTCTTAAAAACTTGATCGTTATGTCATTTATAACCCAAGAAAAGGGAGTGAGGGTTATATGTATGTCAATTCCATAATCAAATAGATCAATTTTATGTATTTAATAATAACCTTATAAATTAAAATATATTTGGCCATTCACATTAATAATCAGAGAGAATTTATTGAGAAAAGAGAGAGAGATTTTGAGACGAAAATTCTACAGTATAACGGCTATATAACATGGTTTTAGAAAACATTGAAAAGAGAAGGGAAAAGAGTAACCCACTCATAAAATAAATCATTATATATTAGGGGTACATAATAAAAATAAATAATATCATTGTATGGATATTTGAATAGAATACCATATGAAAATGAAACTTAAAGGAAAAGGGAAGATGTGATTTCTTTTACGAAAATTCGGCAGCCTAACGGCATCACTTAAAAATTCAGAAAACCAGTTGATGAGAGAGGAAAGGGTCTCTCATCAATTGAACATTAAATTTATATTGATAATGATATATAAGAACATTCCCCCACATAATAAAATGGAACTATAAGACATAACATAAATGAATTCTTAAAAGAGGAGGGTGAAAGTTTCCCTTACCTTGAAGAGTATCTTCGAAAGCTAGAAGGTCAGCACATTGAGGGCT
Organism: Viscum album; assembly: GCA_963277665.1. Classification (NCBI taxonomy): domain Eukaryota; kingdom Viridiplantae; phylum Streptophyta; class Magnoliopsida; order Santalales; family Viscaceae; genus Viscum; species Viscum album. The sequence goes on from OY728157.1 coordinate 1,786,214,273, forward strand.
TGAGGGTACCTTGGGAGAACTCTTTGGAAGGTATAAAGACCATATATTCTTTTAGGAGTATTTTTTAATGAAATTAATGATGGAATTACTTGGTATTTATAGGAAAAGTGAGGAAATATTTAATTAATTTCCAAGGGACACCTCATCGGTGGTATTTGCAAAACCATGGGCTTGCCCAAGGTATTTTCTCATGGTATTGGACACTTGGGACACCTCATAACATCTCTTACTATTCAAAATTATAATATATTTATTACATCATTATTACATCATCAATGTTTTCATTAAACACCCGAAACTCAAAACTGTATTTTTACTATTCACTGAAAATTCAATTGTTTCATAAAAATCCCAAAAAATCACCATAACCTAATACCAATGCTCTGAATTCAAAACTGAACTCCATTTTATGAAAATAATTTTTTAAATATTTTAATTAAATTTTTAAATAAAATCTTTATTTATTCAAAAAAATAACTCTAAAACTATAACTTGTTTTGTAACACCTTGAAAAAGTAATCAAGGTCCCATAAAATTATCGTATAACTGTAAGAAAATAAAGTACAAATTTATTATTAAATTCTATGAAAATGATTTTCATTTTAAATTATTAAATTAATTAAAAAATTGTAAATAAAATATTTATGACATACAAAAATACCAAAACTTATACTATGATCGTTTTTTCACTTTTAAGATGTCTAAATTATATTTACACATTCATGGGTGAAGTTTCTAATTTTTTTTTGGCCGATTTACTATTAATTACAATTAATTACTATTCATAAGGGTATATTACTATTCATACTTTACTATTCACTAAAAATTAAGCTGATCATATTAAACTCTAAATTTCTTACTATTCACAATTGTAGAAAACCATTTTCTGAAAATCATTTCACATTGTTAATTATTTAAATTTTACATAAATATTTTAAAATACCTTTTTTCCAAAATTCATTAATAATATTCATCCTATATTTATCTGGACATTTGAAAATCACAAATTTTACAATAATAAGAAATAAAAAATTTATTTATACCAAGGGATTACACAAAGTAACTAAGGTCTTGTTACATATCCCCTTATAACACCTACATAGGACCTAAGTGTAAGGTGTGCTATGGTGATAGAATCTTGGGGCGGCTCAGACAACATTGCCTGAGTGGTAATTTCTATTAGCTTGAACTTATCCCTTAGGTGATTCCGTTCAAGCTTCACATGTTGAAGCTCATCTTGGGCTTGGTCCAGAACAAATCCTAGAGATGCAACCTCCTTCCCAAGCTCCGACAGATGGGCTTCGTACAACCCAAGTCTTCTGGATGAGGCCATCGACTCTTGTTTCTGTAATAATTAACCAAAATCACTTGTATTTATAAAAAATAATTGTAACGTTAAGAATTTAGTTTCCAATAGTCATATTGACCAACAGTCATATAACTGTCGAAACAAAATAGTATCATTTAATTATACTCACTTCATTAATTAAAGGATACAGTTTTCTTGAGTTTAAAATAAAATAACACAAAAAAATTGGAAATAAATATTATTAAAAAGTTTGGTTAGTTAAAGTAATTAGTAATAAACCAATATAAACAGTGTGATACTTCTTGACAGTGAATGAAATATAGAAAGTTTAGAGATGGATAGATAGATGCACCTCTTTCTCACCGTAGGGATAAACACAAGTGAACCCACAAAAAATCGAAGAAGAGACCACAATAAGAATGAGATAAATAAAAAAGGGTTCATGCATTCTTACTACTCGAATAGGGGGGATAAGTAGAGGGTTTGGGTGCTTTAAAATCATGGGGAAAACTTATAATTTTCTAAATATAAATTCATCGGGTAGACTGAATTGTTTGGATCCATGGTTTTCTAAACCATACGCCAATTGTGCAGTTCCCACTACTTCAAAAACCACATATCACATGGTTGGCCCACACAGTTATATAAACTATGCATCGACCATTCGATTCCCATTATATTCAGAAACCACACTATGCATTATTTCTTAGAATAGTTAGTTAAACCATGAAATAACTGTATGAAGAACACCTGTAGTAAATTTTAGGTTTTTCATGACCTCCTCTGATACTTCATGCAGTTAAGGGAATAGTGGTCCAGGACCTTCCCCTATCCATAGTTAGGTTGCATGGTTAACACTAACAGTGTGTCTCGCCTGAAATATAAAATTACCTTATTTTTGGCCTCTGAATATTTACATGCCTCTGATACCACTCCAAATTCTTATAAACACTTCCAAGTCTCAACAAATTGAGTAAAAATACGGGGGATGATTTAGACAAGTTCATACCTCATGAATGTCTGGGGTTTTATAACCTCCCAACCATACAAAATTTCCTTCTTGGGTTGTATTCATAAGCATCATTGGCCCACAAAGGATAATAAATCTAACCAATGAGCTCTAATATTATACTCCCACTCTCATGTCACCTCTTGGCTAATCCCATGATACCACAACACTTATACCTACGGAAATGTTATTCCACATAAAGTATTCTCACTCCAATCCTCTATTCATACTGGATGTTCCTCAAAAGATGATTCAAACTCATGATCGAAATGGATAGTTTCAACCATGTGATATGGATTGGGTTAATACCTCCAATGTTTTGTTACATGGAACACATCACGTATAACACTGAACCACCTAGGGAGATCCAATCGATATGGCACCACACCACTCATCTCCACTATTTGGAATGGCACCGCATACCTGGGTGTTAGCTTCCCTTGCCTCCAAACATGATAATGTTATAACCTTGGATATATTCATAATAATACATGGTCCCCTACATCAAAATCATGTGTATGACATCTCTAATTATAAAATTTCCTCTTCATTATTTGAGTGTCTTCAGACCACTTCCAGATCAACTAGATATGCTCTAAAATCTTCTATATGAGACTCTTCCCAATCACTGTAGACTCATTGGCCATTAGGTAACATAGAGTTCAATGAAATTGTTTTCCATAAAAGGCTTTAAATTTATAAATAGTAGAAAAATCTATTTCCATGCCAGTTTTTTTATTTTAATGTTGATTTTCAATCGACGTTGTTACCGTTGACGTTAAAAGTGGAACTTTAGATGTTTTTTTATAAAATGATGTTGAAATATTTATTTTAGAGTCTTTAGACATTGGTTATTTTAATAAATAAAATAAAAAAGTAAAATTTTAAACTTTCGACGGTGATTTTTTAGAAAACTAGCATGAAAAGCCACATTCCATGAGGCTTTTGATGGCAGTTATTAAAATAATCGACGTCAAAAGTAAAATATTAAACATTCAACATCGGTTTTTTGGGAAAATAACATTGAAAGTATTAGTTATTAAAATAACAGACATGTAAATTGCATTAATTTTCTTAAAACATAGATAGATACTACTCAATTTGAAGAAAACATGAGAAACATGAACATAAAATTGCATACACCAAATGAAAAAAACATAAAATATTCAACCTAATTTAAATTCTTTTTGAATTTTCCTTCAAATCGATCTATTTTTTTCATTATTCCACTTTTTTAGGGAATAACTCACACATCACAAAAATGGTGATCATTAAGGAATTTTTCACTCTGGTTGATGAATATCATGTGGAAGTTTTATGTTAGTAACTCAATTAGAAGAAATCTTCATTTTCATGAGAAAATTTATCAATAATATTACTGATAAAGGAAAAGAATAATAAAAAAATTAAATGATGAGAATAAATACCATATTCAGATAGTCAATTGAAGAAGTGTGGGAAATTTGATCAGATCGAAGAGGTTAAAAATGTTGAAATAAATAGAATGAGGATTTATATATTATAAACAAAAATATATGAGGTAGTGATGTGTTAAAAATTAGGCAATATTTTACAAACTAAAATGCATGTTGTAAAAAATGAAATATTAAACCCACCCTTGTGAGATTTTACTTTTAACGTCAGGTAAATATATAACCAAAGTTAAAACCCTTATTATATCGGGGTTCTAACATTGATTATATATTTAAACAATGTTAAAACCAAATGGGAAATGGTTTTAACATTGGTTATATATATTACTGATTTTAAAACCCAAAGGGGAAGGGTTTTTCATTGCTTATTTATAGAATCGACATAAAAAGGTTTTTAACTTGGGTTATTATATAACCCACATTAAAACCATAATGTAAATATATATTTTTATACTAGTGGATCCATCTAAATAGAAGTAGGATGAGTTTTATTATACCAAAATTCTACTAAGGTGATGTGGCCCTTAGTTTAGGTGTTATATCACATCATTTATAGTGTATTTTGGTTCTTTATAAGTTTAAATTATTCTTTAAATGGTAATTTATAATTCAAAGGTAATTTTATATTAAAATCTGTATTTTTTTATATTTAAGATTGTTTTTTTTAGATTATTTTTTTAAAAGATTAACTTTTTAATTTATTATTTATTTATTTTATTTATTTAATTTACTTCTTAAATTTTAATTCATTATGTTTTTTATTAACTCTTTTTTTATATGTTTTAGATATTTATTTCTTTTATTTTTATTATTAATCTATTAATTGATTAATAGATATTTAATTTTAAGTATTTTATTATAAATTACTTAATTAATTATAATTATAATTTACCTTTTAATAGTTTTTAATGTTTATTATTTCATTTCTTTGTATTAAATAATTAATTAGTCATTTATTTTAATATTTTTAAATTTTTAATCTTTAGTTTTATTATTTGGAATATTTAATAATTTTAGATTAATAATTTTTATTTAATTAAAAAGTTTGTAATTAGATTTAAATATTTTAATTTTAAAGGATTTAATGTTTTGAAATTTTATTTTAAATTCATTTATTTAATTTTAATTTTTCATAGGTTATAGCAACAACATGTAAATTTTTAAATTATGGGATGGACTTCATATCTAAATTGAATCGTTGGTGCCTTTGACATGCACGAAAATATGAGAATTAAAATTAGAACTACCATGAGACACCCATCCTATCGAATTCACAATAGCCTACACCAACCACACTTGAAAAATACATGGACTGAAAGTCTTTTCCCATTTCCCAAAATATGGAAAAGAATAAGATCTACCGTGCTTGTTAAATGTGCATTGATCGTGCCTATTTCAAGTCAACCGGACTTAAGAAGGAAAGTGGCCATAGATGAAAATTAGAATTTCAGTAAATTCTCGGAAGCTACGGCACATGGAAATTCCATCGACCACAAAATGAAAATTTTTGTGCATGCCTTATGCTTCAAACCTTGGTTGAAGTTTTATAAAAACCAAAGTAGGGTCAATGTTTGGTGAAGGAGACGATCATTTGGATGGTGTTGTACATTCTAAGTGGTTTTAAAATTAATAATTTCTGATTATGATTATAGAAAAATAAAATCTATATTTGAGCCCGTTCTTGGAGGAAACTGGATCTTCGATGTTGTTGAAGTCTTTCAAGCCTACAAAGGTTGAATAATGATAATCCATTTTCAAAGAAGAATTTATGAAGGATGATCGATTCCCAAATATGAATCCAAGTGATTCATTACATACCAGTTAATGGAAGAAGTATCCCCGACTGAGCTCACTATCAGGATCAAATTCCTCTATCCCTAGGTCTTATAATCCCAACACATAAGAATTTCTAGGGTTTTCTCCGAAACCCCATGGGGGATAATAGTAATTTCCCACCCAAAATTATATATGACCCACCATCCTTTTTAGAATCTGATGTGGGACTTAGGTTTTCACCAAAAAATCCTCTCCTCAAACTAATGATCGCACAATTGGGTATCCCCTTCAATTATAATCCACCAAAACTAACCATTGTGTACCAATATTTTTCTCATAAATGGGTCTCACTGCCTAACCACTATTATCAGGAATACTTTCAACACAATTCACCATGGATCCATATGCTTCTAATGAGCCATTGTTATCATTTTCAAATAGGTTTGGGAAATAATCCACCCTACATCACACCTGAGATGCACTATAGCTCTAATACCACTTTTTAGGACCGACTTCCTCCATCCCTAGGTTCCAATCACAACATATAATCTCTTATGGAGTTCTATACTAAAACCCAAGGGTGATAGAATGAATTACCTATCCAAGATAATATGTGAGCCACCATCCTTTGTGGAATCTGATGTCAGACTTGGGTTTGCACCCAACACTCATCATCGGAGGAAGAACACCCTTAGTCGATTTTGATAGAGAATCTATCTAAGATGTGATACAAAGAAGAAGACATCATGGATTTGGTTTCTTCCTTGTGATGTCCAATTTGTGAATCCCTAACCTCTGATGTTGAATAAGACCTCATCACCACCTGTGTTGAACTGGTTGAAGATAGATAACATTGTTTTTATTTTGAGATTGATGGATGAAAGCCAAATGAGAATTAGTATGAAGATAAGACAAGTTGAATGGGTTTATCCATAGATGAATCTTCTTTGTGTTTGTTAATTCAAAATATATGTCATTCTTGCTAGTTTTTTTATTTTCATAATTGATAATGGGGACTTTGGAAATTCCAACACTATGGTCAAGGTGATGAAATTAATTGCATTATAAGTTCTTTATGGAAGGCCTCATTGTATTTGACTCACAAAATTTTGTTCATTCAAGATTGAGCTCAATGAACATATAAATCTATTACAATTCTTACTTTTTTGATTTGATTGAATGTCGATATCTTGTGTGGAAGTGGTCTTGTTTTTTATTTTTGTTTAAGAAGTTGAACTACATCTGTTGAAGGAACCCAAGTCACGTATGGAGCTTATGACTAGGTTTAAGGATTTCTAATGTGAACACCAATCAATGATCAATTCCTTTTGAGTCTTAATATACTTGATCCAAGGATAGGCCTAAGATTTTGGTTGTTTTCACCCCCCCCCCCCTTCTATTGTTGTGGAAAGATACCAACATCTAAGAATCATTTTAGTAACAAATTTACAAGGTGCTCAAAATTTTTTCTAAATGGGATTCTGGTGAAGTGTGAATTAGAACCGAGCAAGGAATAATATGACCATATGAGTTCATAAATACTTATCTTATGATGAAGATTATTGAATATTATTAGAGTTTGGATAAATGAATTTTGAGAAAGCATTATAGGACAAATTTGTTGAGTTGATTCCAAGCCTAATTGCTGGTCTAAGTTGAAGAATCGGGTTCATTTTTTTAATTTATCATAAATACCAAGGAAGGTTTAATATAGTCATAAATTCATCCATATACAATTAAAACAAACCACATGTGGGTCTTTTGTGGTTTTTATAAGGTTTCAACTCAAGACACATGTAGGTAAAAGAGAAAAACAATTGGTGACATGTGTTTGAATGTTTGGAGAGAACTGAGTTGAGTCAGTGAATGGGGTTAGTGATGAACCTTAAAAATGAAAATAAATTCCTTTATTGAACACTTATATATGAGAATTTTGGAGATAAGCACATTATCAGAGATACTCTGGAGCCAAGAGCAGGCAATCCAGTTGGTGAACATGTGTGGGATTTCAAAAACGGGGGAAATTTGAAGATGAAGCAGTTAGATAATGCTTTAAACTTGATAGATCAGAATCTTCAAATATTTATTTCCTTATCTTCCTATTTATATCTATTTAATTTTTCTTGGGCTTGTTTATTGAGTTGATGATGAAAAATTAACTTTGTACTTGGGAAATAAAATATATTGGTTCTTTCTTTACTTCTTCAGATTATTTTCTCAAAATTCATTTGCGTCTTTGAATCATTTTTAAAATGTCATAATATTTAATTGATAATTATTCTGATGATATTTATTCAAACTTTCATGGTTGGATGAATTTTGGAAGTGGAGATCTTTTAGATTCATAACCCCATAATTTACTCTTCTGGAGAAGAATATTGAACTAATCAATTTTGTTGGTGTGTTTAAATTTCATTTTTCATGAAAGAATAAATCTATATAAATTAAACAATTGAAATTTTTACACTTTCTTAGGTATTTAGTGATGACTTTACTAACATTGGATTTTTTACTTCTTCACAAATTGAGCATCCGATTTCTCATTATTTTCATTCCAAGTTTTCTTAGAATATAATTAAATAAAACCTTGGAACATATCACCATCCTTCCATTGGGTTCAATCCTACCTTCCACTATCCTAGTGTGTAGTAGGAGATATAAAGTTTTATTTGATTATTGAGTATACTACCGTGTATAATAAAAGTTTGTAATTTTTTCTGGGTAAGGCGTGTGATGAGTGCCTTGGGGTAAAAAAATCAAATAATAAACAATAAAAAAATTAATACAAATTCTACTGCATCACTACTGTAAGTGATGAATCTTTAATATCTAATACATTTGAGGTGTGTTCTGAAATAAAATTATAATTTCTACTCTATGTTTTTTTTTAATTATTTTATTCTACTGTGATTTTTATTTGTTAACATTACTTCAATGTTTTCTAATGAAAGTTAAATTTTCACTATTTTTGTTGCATGTGAATTCTATTTTTTTAAATATAGAACATCGAGGGAGATAGTTTCAACAAAATGAGGTTTATTGTGTTTTTTTTTTGGCTAATATGGGCACACTTTGTGGCAATGTGTCTATAATGTTCCAAAAAAACCTTATCTTCTTGAAGAAAACCAAGTATTTTATGAACTTGGACCCTATGATCAATCAATCTTGAAATAAATTCTACAAAAAAAGCTTGATAAATTTGATGAATATGAATAATCACACAATGACATAATATACAAATTAAAAAAACATAGTAATCACTTGAAAGGATAAAAAACAAGAAAAATTGAATGAGTTGACAAGGAAAATGACTTCAGAGATTTTGAGAATGAGTGTGCATTGGACAGTGAGGCTAAAATTAATTCAAAAACCAATTATTTGGAAGAATATTAATCTGATGAAGAAACAAATTTTGACTTTAAATGAAGAAAACATCACTAATGAATATATTAAGAACTTAAAAGGATTTGAGTTATAAAATTTTGAGAAACAACTGACTGAGATTGAAGAGGAATGCACATTCTTTACATGATTCTTAAAATTGAAAAGATAAACTTTTATAGGATATTTGATAATGTGATTGTTTGAGTTGAGGATAAATTGGAAAATGAGAAATTAAATGTTAAAAAGTCTCCACCCGGTTGTCCTTAAATTTTGAGTAATGAATTAGAACTTGAAATTGGAAATATTTTGGAAGTGAACAAAAACCTTAAATAATTAATTTTGATAGTCTTCAAACTATTGTAAATTGTGATCTTACCTATTTTAAAAATATGAATCCAACAATCTATGAACTGGTTCCTGATGATAAGAATGAGGGTTTCTTCTTTGAAGAAAAATTTGATGATGATTTTTAATTTCCTATCCTTTTCACGAATGATTCTTAAAATGATTGGGCTAATGAAACATAAAATAGTGTTGTACAGCTTGGGGAAAATTGTTTAAATATGAAAATATTGTAATATGATTTTCTTGTAGTTGAATTGAACAATTCTCCCCTTGAAAGTAAACTGAAACAGTCAAAAAAATTTGGTTTAGATAATAAAATTTTTGACTATGAAATTGAAGGAGAAGTTGGACACAAATTAGAAGGATTTGGAAGTGTTAATTCTTCTGAATTAGTGGTTGGAAATTTTCTATTTTCAGATGAGGAACTTTTGGAAGAAATTTATAATCTAGTTATTTGTGAATTTGTGGATGATCAAAGAATTTTTATTACCTATTTTTTCCACTATACCTCAAATGGGATGGGTGTTTTTTCCTTTAAAATATAAGAGTAGTTTAGAAGAGGAATTTATCTTGAGTTATAGTGTTTTTAAATATTTTCAAAATACTATTGCAACACCTCCTCTTGAACCTATTTTCCAAAACTCAAAATCTTTTACCCTTATTTTAGAAAAAATTGAGGTTGAAAATAAGATAGGAATATGTGATATTAATTCTACACCCCTTGTAGTTCCCAATTATCCTCTTTCCCTTCAAGATAACATTAAAAGTTTAAAATTTTAGTTGAATCCATAAGTGGACAACATTCTTCCCAAGATTAATTTTGACGATTTTTTTCTATTACTCAACTTAATGATTTCTTAGCAGAGCTTGAGGGAGTTCCTTTATTAAAAAATCTACCTAAATTTACTGAAATCATTATATAAGCATATTAGGGTTATGAATAGTCTTCTATACCATGATATATCTTTGACCAATCACTAAATGTTAAAGGGTCATTATTATGGATTTTTTTAGCTTTCAGAAATTTTGATTCTATTTTCAGAACTTATTATTACCTTAAATATAAATTCACTATCAAAAATAATTGGAAAATGCATATGTGGTTGTTCATGGATGAGAAAACACACCCACATAGTGACTCTGGTTAGTTTCTAGGATATTTTGGCTAGGGACTATAAATATAGTTCTTCTTAGGAGGCACCCAATGTTTTAATAAAAAAAATTATTTTGTTTTTTCCTTTACTTTGAATGAAATCCCTCATATTCTTATCTTATGCTCATTTGTATGATCACCTGCTCTTATATGGTGGACCAAGGACTCATTTTCACTCCCTCCCTCTCTCTTTTATTGGTTTCATATTTTCATTTCCAAGTATTATAATACATAGTTGATCAGTTCTTCACTTTTATAGACCATAACATGAAGAGACCAAGTGAACCTTAAGTTTTCAAAACTGAGTAGAATACTGAAGCTAAATGGATAAAATTTCCTAAAATCAACTTATGGTCACATTTTCATTTGATAATAAATTGATGAAATCTAATGATTTCTCATTCAATTTTTAGTTATTGAGTGTTAAATAAAAAGAGGGGTAAAATTTTAAAAAAAAAATGGGAATTCTTTTAAATGAACTTTATTTGAAGAAAGATTCTGAAATCCTAGGAATGTTTGTTTTAATTACATGATTTCTATTCTACTTTTATTTATTGTTGTTAGCTAAAAATTGAGCTTCAATGTTTTTTTTAAATTCTATTCACATTGTGAAATAAAGTGTGGGGTAGTGATACCCCATGTTGTTCTTGTTTAACTGAATGTGCATGTCTCAATTGGGTGACTATCATGCTATTTTCTTGACCATTGAAAATCTAATTGAAACAAATTTTAATTTTACTAACACCCTATTTATTATTTACTCAATGATTATCATTCTACTGTTTTAAAATTTATTGAAAGTATTTGTAATATGCATTAAAGATAATGCATGTACCTTGTTAATATGTTTTTAAAATAGTAATATAGAAAAACATCTTGTTTAAAATATATTGTGACCCATGAACATAAATTTGAACTGTTAAATTCTAAAAAAAATTTGAACAGAAAAGTTTAATTCTTTTCTTTCACCATTGATTTTAACATTGAGGACAAATTTGGGTTTATGTGTGTGGGAGAGGGTGTTCTTTATTAAGTTGAATTGTGATTTAATGTAAACACATACAAACCCCTTTAAAAATTTTCAAATTGTGAGTTTTCCAAAATTCAACTTTTTTATTCAGTAGATTGAGTTTTTTGTGAAGTTTGAGATATGTCTTGACACTTTAAGAAGGTTAAGTTATTATTCTTTCCCATGGATTTATTCCAATTCATCAATTTCTTTCACTCTTGATGTTTTTTTCTTTTGGTCTAATTTTGGGAGTATAATTTATAATCATCATTGATTTTTAACATTTTTTATGAGCTTTAAACCTTAATATATGAATTAATATGAGCTATTAAACAAAAAACATAATATGGCTGGACTTTTCATTTCATTATTCTTTCATTATTTTATTCTTTAAGTTATTGTATATGTTATTTATACTGCTTGTAATTATTAAAATTGCACCTCCAAATAGAGTGTCTAATTATTGTGCTTTTTATTTATGCGTGTATGTTCTATTGGAGGTAAAGAGAAGTTTAAAAGTCTTAATAAAATAAAAAGTGATGGTTGTTTAATCTTCTTCAAAATTTTCAATCTCAATAAATTTTATAAAACCAGAACTAAATTTTTACCAAACCTCTTATTTTGAGAAGAGCATTTCCCTCTTCTTACTTGAAATAGTACATTAGGAAAAATATTTTTAAAAGTTGTTTCATAGTGACGATTCACTTTTTTAACTCGATAATACTTTTTTCCATTAAATTTTTACATGTGATTTTTTGAGGACAAACAATTCTTAAGTGTTGGGGAATTTGATTTGACCATTAATCCAGGTGTTATGCCACATAATTTATAGTGTATTGTATACATTTTTAAGCATACATTAGTCGTCAAATGTTTATTTATAATTTAATGTTTGTTTATTTATTGAAATTGATAATTTTGATAATTTTGATAATTTTTTTCAAGTTTAAATTTTCATTTGATTAATTTTTTTTATTTTTTATTTATTTTATTTATGTACTTTTTTAAAAAATTAATCCCTTGTATTTTTGGTTAATTCATGTTTTCTATGTTTTAAATATTTGTGTCTTTTTATTTAATTATCAATCTATTAATTGATTAATATATATTTAATTTTTAATCTTGTATTTTATATTAATTAATTAATTGTAATTATAATTTTCCTTTTAATAGTTTTTTATATTTATAATTTCATTATTTTTATTAATTAATTAATTAATCATTTATTTTATTCTTTTAAAATTTTAATCTTTAGTTTTATAATTTTCAAAATTTTATAATTTTAGGTTAATACTGTGTGGTTCATTAAAAAATTTTCAATTAGTTTTTAATATTTAAATTTTAAATGGTTTAATGTTTTGAAATTTTATTTGAAATTAATTTTTTTATTTTTTACTTTTTATATACTACAGTAGCAACATGTAATTTTATAAAGTTTGTGATCAACTGCGCATTTAAATAGAAGCAACCATGTCTACAGTGTGCATGGAAATTTGGTAAAGTAAAATAGAAACCACCTTGTGACACCCATCTTGTCGGTCACACAACAGTTAGCATTGAATACACTTGAAAATTCCATCGACCGCAAGTCTTTACCATTTCCCAAAATATAGAAAAGGATGGGAACTACAATGCCTATTAAATGTTCATTGACTATGCCTATTTCAAATGTACTACACATGAGAAGGAAATTTATCATGGATGAAAATATGATTTCAGTAACCACTCTAAGCTTCCACACATGGAAATTTCATCGACTGCAAGCAGAACTTTGTGTGTGCATATTCTACTTAAAAGCTAGGTTAGGGTCTGATCAAAATCAAAGTAGTATCAAAAATTAGTGAATTATGTGAGAATGTGGATGGTGTTTAATATCAGAAGAGTTTTTAAAATGAATAATCATTTATTATGATCTCAACTTAATGAAATCTAGGTATGATCCCTTGCTTGTAAATAACTCAATCTCTAATGTAATTGAAGCCTTCTAAGCCTGTGAAGGTTGAATAATGGTGATCTATTGTCAGAGAAAATGTTATAAAGTCCGATCAATTCCTAAATTTGAATTCAAGCAATGCCATGTGGACTAGTCGACCGAAGAATAATTTCTTACCAAGCTCTCCATCAGAGGAATAATGCCTGCTGTCAAATTTGATGTAGAATCTGTATAAGCTTAGATCTGAAGAAGATGACTCTAGTGAATTGGTTTCTTCTCTACACCGTTAATTTTTTATATCCCAAACCTCTAATTTTAAAGAACAAATAATTTCCACCCATTCCACACCAGTTGAAGATGGATCGCGTTCTTCTTATTTTGAGATTTACAAATGAATGTTGACTGAGAATTTGTACGAAGTCAAGCCAAGTTCAATAAGTTCATCTAGGGATGAGGCTCTTTTGTGTCTAGGAATTTGAAATCCATATTGTTATTGTTGGTTACTTTGTTTTTCTATTTGAATATGGGGACTTTGGTCCTTCCAACTCTATGGTTGATGTGAATAATTTGAGTGCACTAAAAGTGCTCGACAGAAGGCCTCAATGGATTTGAATCACCGAAGATTATTCATTTGAGATTGAGCATAATGAATCTATCAATATATGTCTACGGTTAATTTTGGGGATTATTGAATGCCAATATCTTTTGTGTAAGTGGTTTAGATTTTTATTTTTGTTTAAGAAGTTTAACTATATCTGTTGAAGCCACCCAATTCAAAGTTGGAGCTTATGAATGGATTTAAGAATAGTCATTGTGAATATTTACTGATGCTTGATGCCTTCTGAGTCATGATGGACTCAATCCAGGGAAAATCCTAAGATTTTGATTATTTTCATTCCCTTTCCTTTATATGGAATTATACCAAGGTTGAAGAATCAGTTTAGTTACCAATTTACATGGTGCTCAAAATTTTATCCAAATGTGATTCTGGTGAAGCCCAATTTGGAACTGACAAAGGAAGAAGATGACTGACTAAGTTCACAGATCCATGTTCTATTTTGATTATACTTGAAGATTATTAGAGTTTTAAGAGATGAATTTTGAGCATGCATTGTTGGACAAATATGTCGAGTCGATTCCAAGCTCGATCATTGGTTTGAGTTGAAGACTCGGGTTATTTTTTTGAATTTATTATGAAGACCAAGGAAGGGTGAATCTAGTTAGAAATTCTTCCAAATTAATTTAAAATAGGCCACATGTGGGTTTTTTGTGGTTATTATATGGGTTCACCTAAAACCATGTGCAAGTAAAAGAGAAAAACAATAGGCGACACATGTTTGGTTTTTTTGGAGAGGACCAAGTTGAGTTGGTGAAAGTTGTTGGTGATGAACCTTGAAAGAATTGAAAATAAAATTGGTTTGATAATAGAAATGATGTTTCATGTTATGAGAATCCTGACACCTATTGGATGATGAGTGTCAAGGATTAATGTGTGCAGCCTGCAACCTAAAAAATGATGGAATCCATTTTTTGGACTTCTCTATTTTGAAAATATGGATATTTGATTTAATCCTAGGAATGAACCAATTGGTGACCATAAAATCTCAATTCGATTTTTATGATCAAAAATTGAAATTTATATTGCTTGAAAGATTAATTCACCTTATTAAAGGGGATTATCATGGGAACATAGAAATATCGGGACCTTTAGAACTGATGATTTTCATTTTCTCTTATTAATTTATAGTAGTAACCTTGATGACTATTGATGTGATTATTACTAGAAAATTTCTTTCCATTGTAGATTAGTATCCTGACATGTTTCTAAAACAATTCTCTACATTTCCACTTAAAAGGGAAGTGGAATTTTTAATTGACCTGCTTTTAGGGATGAATTATATTTCACTTTCATTATATAGAATGGTACTATTATAATTACAAGAATTGAAGGTCAAGATAGAGGGGTCTGAAATTAAGGTATCCATATGATAGAGTACATCATCTAGGTCTACTTCGGTGCTCTTTATAAAAATCCAAATAGTTTGCATCAGATTTTTATTGATTATCATAAACTAAATCAGGTTATAATCAAGAATTGACACCCTATTCCTCAAATTGATGATCTTCCTGATTAATTAAATGGAGACAATTTGTTATCCAAAATCGATCTATGATCTGGATATCGTCAATTTCAAGTTCAAAGGGACGAAATTATGAAAAAACATTTTTAAAAGATGTTACATTTATTATGAATACTTGGTCATTACCTTCAGAATAAATAATTTACTAGTAGTTTCTATAGAATTAATGAATCATATATTTCATAGGTACCTAAATTCCATTATTGTGGTATTTCTTATGACATCTTACTGTATTCTCAAACTAAATATGATCATGAAGTACACTTTGATGTGTTGTAAAGAACCTTGTGGGAGCACTGAATTTGTGAAAAACTCTCTAAGTGTTACTTATAAATACAATAATTTCTATTTCTTTGGAATGATATATCTTAAAATTCATATCGATAGACCCTAGAAAGATAGAAGTTTTCATCTATTAGAAATCATCGAAGAATGTTTTTCAGATACATAGACTTCTAGGCTTGATAGGTTACTATCACCTGTTTGTTCAAATTTTTTCACACCTCGCTTCTCCTATGACATCATTAATGAGGAAAGGAAATCCATTTCAATAGATTGATGGTTATTAGAAATCTATTTTTGTTCTTATGGCTATACTCAATTCATTACCCATACTTACCTTGAAAAATCTAGGGGAAGATTATGTAGTTTGCTATGATGCATCTGAATCTAGTTTAGGGTGTGTATTCGTGTAAGGGTTCATGATGTAGCTTATATATCATGATAATTGTGAGTTCATGAAAATAATTTCTTGACACACAATCTGGAATTAGTTGCAGTGGGCCATGCACTAAAAAATGGCGTCATTATCATTTTGAAGATAAATTCACCATGTTTATTGACCATAAAAGTCTGAAACACGTATATTAAATAAGATATTTGTAGCTTTAACAATAGCGATAGATTTAGTATCACTAAAATTTTTACATTGACTAGGTCTATAAATATATAATTTAGAAATTTTTGGTTGATTATTTATGTCAAAAATCATATGAACAATTGGACATAAAATCTCATGATTAGTGGAAATTGATGATCATATTTGCTAATATGTATATGGATTGTACTGAGTGGAATAATGAAACAATTATTTTCCCAATGACACTTATTCCTTGTCTAGTTTAGCTGGTAAAGGTTTCTAAAATATCTAATCCTGATTGTCCTTCCATAAGGTCAAATATTAATGGTGGGGAGACTATTGATGGATGGAAATAAGATTGGAACACGGTGTTTCATTTTCAAGATCAGATAGTTTTTCTTCCAACTTGTTAAGAACTTATTCATTCAACTTATCACCTATCTAAATGATGAATTCATCTAGGTAACCAAAATATGTACAAGGAACTGAGTACCCATTTTTTGAGGTTCGATATGAAACGAAGATTGTGTTATTATGTTATGAAATACCTTACCTTTCAACAATTCAAGGAAGAGTATCAATCTTTAGCTGGATTATTACAGTCATTACCTATACCTATCTAGGAATGGGAAAATGTTACCATTTACTTAGTCAATGGTTTTTTAAGAATGATTTAAAACCATGATGCGATCTGGGTGCTTTTGGAACAACTCCCAAAAGAATCCCAATTCACTCTGATCTAAAAATCTAACATGGTGGAAGAATTAGAAAAGCAATATATCTAAGAAGTGTTTAAATTTCATGGTGTACTAGTTTATATTATCTCAGATAGGGATAATAGACTCACCTTGAGGTTTTGGCACTCCTTGTAATCGTCCATTGAAACCCAATTAACCATGAGAATGACATATCATCCTCAAATGGGTGGACTGTCCAAACATATAATTCATATTTTAGAATACATTCTTAGAGATTTTTTTTAGATTTTTAAGGCTAATGGGAGGATCATTTAATCCTAGTGGAGTTCTCATATAACAAAAAATATTATTCAATAATACAAGTGGCCCTGTTTGAGGTATTATACAGTTGTCCATGTTGAACTTCACTTTATTTGGTATAAACTACAGAAACTTAATTAATCGGTCCTGACCTTGTTCATGAGATGACTGAGAAGATTTAGATAATTAATAAGCTAATGTTTATAGCATATATACTCCATAAATATTATGTTGATCTTATTTTTCCTATTTTATCTTTTTGTAGTGGGAAACCATATATTTTTTAAACTCTCTTCTAGAACCAAGAATCGTCATTTGGGTAACCAAATGAATTTGGATCCTTAGTATGTTGGATCGTTTGAAATCCTGGAATGAAATTTTGATGTTTACTATTGGATTTCTCTACCACTAAGATTTATTTTGGTTCATAATGTGTTATATGTCATGCAATTAAAGAAGTATGAACCAAGTCCCAATCATTTTATCAATTGGGATCATGTAACTCTTGAACCTGATGTGACCTTTGTGCACAACCTAGTTCACATTCTAGATAGTAAAGATAAGATCTTTCATGGAATATGATTATCCTTGGTGTGGGTTTTGTGAAAACATGGTCAAATTAAATAAGAGACTTGGGAATAGGAGAACCATATATGAGATCAGTGGCTAGAACATTTCCAAAGATATGATGCCCCTATGCATTTTTAGGATAGAAAGCATAATGGTGTGTAGAATGTGATAACCTTATTTTGTGGTATGTTTTATTCTACAGTTTTAATTTTATGTGTGGAGAGCATGGTTTAAAATATTGGAGGTGATTCTAGAATGAAATAGATGAGAAACTAGAATATATTTGCAGGATCTGATTCACATCATGAATATTTATTTAGGATGTGATTGAGTTTTAGGTAGAATCAATGAATTTAATTCAGGGCATGAAGGGTTCCCTAGGTAGATTCTATTTGAGGTCATTCATGATGTGAAATTTCCTTCACATCATGAATGGGTTTTTGGATTTTACAGTTATGGTATTCTGATTTTTTGTGTACATGAAATCCTAAAGATTCACCTTCACGAACCATCCCAAAAGTTCATGTTCCATGACTACCCCAAGCTCGCCTCCAATATTCTATGGACTAGTGACCAGTGCCAAGTAGGTATATCACACTCATGGGAGTCCTTAGCCTAATGTATGTGTACACACACACACACATCTCCAATCCCATACAATGATGAAATGTAAAAGAACTAATAATCTTGCATGTATATATCTAAAATACCATAATCAGAGTATGGTAACAAGTATTAGAAATAAAAATAGGAAAATACAAGACCTCCATAAAGAAACTAAAAGAAATTCCAATCAGAATGTGTAGAAAGGGACTGCAGTCAAGGTAACCATAAGAACACACCTTGGTCTATCCATCTCACTAACCTCTGATTCATTTGGGTCCCTCTATGACTCCATAAAAAGGTTAATCATCTATATAAGACATGACATGTGCGGGAAAATCCTATTCATGGGTGAGTATAATGATACCCAGTAGGACACCCCAAAATCACTAAGCATATATCATCAAGAAAATCAATCAGCTCATTGTAGTTATATATCTACAACACATATAGAAAGAATATCCATATATACTCATCAAAGACATGTCGTCTCAAGGTAAAGTCACAATCATAATACCAACCTAAGAATCCTACTTGAAGGTTCCACATAGCATTATTTTTGGAAAACACACTCCATGAGTCAAATAGAAGAGATGGAATCTTTCTAAGATGTTGTGCTCATATCGTATCGCTATAGGACGTACATGATGGAAGTATAAAGATAATGGTACATAGATTAGGATCACACCCAAGGTAATGAGGTATACCAATAACTCAATTTGGAATAACCCACTAAGTAGAGGATTGACAATTGTATAGTGTTGGTTACGAAGATACCACAAACTCCAGCTATGGAAGATATGATGATAGATAATCTCAATTTGGGCCCCACTGAAGGATTCCAATACCTCTATCCAAGAATAATTCCCTCTTAAGGGATCACCATTCTATTGTATAGGATTTGGTTCCATACTAAACCCTTATGGGATGGATCAAGAGAAAAAACCATAAACAAACTCATCCAGACTGGAGAGGAAAAGGGCTCTAAGCCTTCTTAGAGGAAGCACATGGTGTGTAATAACAATACATAGTGTGTGCCTTTGGTATTGGGTTTTTCCCGTGTATCACGTCCCGTGCCCATGTTAGTGTCTATTCCTGAGTACACAGTATATATGAGCTCATGTACTTCTATTTGTTTCTATGTTTGGTAGGCCATTTCCTTGTCTGGATAGCCATGTCTATGTCTATGTACCTTACCAATTACACACTAAGTTATCAAGTCAAGTCATACAAAATTCTATAGAAGTCCCACGTCATATGATACTTAACTCCACATGAAACCCTTGTGTCAAAGCTAGGGCCCCACACACGGTGTGTGTTCATGTATTACACGTCATGTAGTGTGTGATTATAGAAACCCAAATATCTTCCTCACATGTCATTTTCCGCTCCTTTAGCCTATGATCCATCTTTAAATCACACAAGAGATGGTGAATTTGGTCTGTCTGAACCTTTCCATCACCGCTCGCAGGAATCTGGCATTCGAAAACTGGTCAAGAAAATGATCGGATGCACCATCTATAGCCGCTCCATTAAATAGGAATGAACGGGATCATCATACCGATTCTGATCCATTGTCACCATCATCATAGCTCGATCTCGTCATCTATTTATACCCAGATCTGTAATAACAATTCATTGTACCAATAAACTAGTGTGAAATGATTATTTATCAGATATTTTTCAAACCGTGGGCCAAAGGGATTGTCTGTTATGAACAAAGAATGGTGGGAGAAATCCAAGAAACATGAAAAATAGGAATGAACCTTATCCTTGTTCAGGTTGGCCTCGATCCGTTGTCATTATAATGATGAATGATGATCCAAGATAAAATAAACAATTCAACCCAATAATCACCTCAGATAATCATGTTCCTGTAATATGATTGATCCGTAAATTAATCTATTGGTTGATTGATTCATGTTCATCATAGAAATAATAAAATGGGGATAAATATAGATAAAACAATATCCTACCTTTATATGGATGGATCTCTCAAGAATAATGAATCCATGTTATTGTCATTGGCAAGGTCCTCGAATCTTGTTGCACCCTGATCGATGATCCGTGATCTGATCTGGTGTCATCTGACAATATCTCATCTAAATCTCTCCAATGGATCCTCCCAATTTGTAGAGTTATGAAGATAACCTTGAAAATTATCCATAAAACATATTTATAGAAATATATTAGGTAATTGTATCATGTTAAACAAAATAAATAATTTATTCTATTTATTTTACTAATTCACCCACGATGACACTTTATGGAAACTCCTAATGTCGATAAGGGTTATGTCACCCTTAGGTTAAAACCCGTGATCTGAACTCAATGACACCATTATTTTTCAAATATGATCCTCCATTTAGGATTTATTCAACTATTTCATAAAAATTACACATGGATGTTATTTAATATATTTAATATATTTCGAAAATTAATTCTGGGCACACCGGACCTCAGAATCCCATGTCATTTTAGTGCCTAACTCTAGAAATAATCCATATAATATTCCAAAATAATACATGAAAATTGGGAGTGATTTAATTCTCCCTATATTGGGGATTTATATTCTGGAAATCCATAACCAAAGGCTACACAAAGAGATGTGGGTACTAAGCACGCATTTGGGTCTCCCGTTTCCAGGTACTCTTCTAAAGATTCTAATGTTGCCACTAGAAATGCACTAGAGTAATCGATTGTCTAAAAAGGATCATCTCCCACTGATCCTAAATATCTAATGGGTACTCATCAAAGGTATCTTCATCGTTAATATCCAGCTTTCCCCATTCGATAACATGTGATGGGTCATGCACATACCTCATCTACTGCAACCCATGAAATACATTGTGTTCCTGATCTAACTATGGTGGTATAACTAAGTGGCAATCCACCTTTACAACTATATGTATTATTTAGAAAGGGATAATGAATCTTTGAGATAATTTTTCACCCAATAAAAACCTCTACAATTCACATCGAGGTGAGATACTCAGGACCGCATGGTCTCCATCCTTGAACTCCAAAGGCCTCCATCGTCTGTCTGCATACGACTTCGGATGGATCTGTGTAGTTATCATTTTCTCTTGTATGATCTGAAACTTCTTTTTATTATATTTCACCAATTCCAATCCCATTAGTGCTGACTCACCTGGGTCATTCCATCATAGTGGTGACCTATAGGATCACCAATACGAGGCCCTGAATGGTGCGCTACTCCAAATCAGGCCTTTAACAGTGCTAGTAAAATGGATTTAACAGTGCTATAGAAGTTATTATAATGTAAGTGATTATAAATGGATATCTTTAATATTTCTCGTAAAAGGCGTTGATAAAGGCCCACCTTAACAGCGCTATAAAAAAGCGTTGATAGATGAGGCCTTTATCGGTGTTTTTTTAGCACTAATAAAGGGTTCCTTTATCATCACTTTTTTAGCGCTGTTAAAGGCCACCTTTATCAGTTCTTTTTTAGTACTATTAAAGGCCTCCATTAATAGTGCTAAAAAATTATTTCTAGAGGACCCACTGATAAAGGGTATAATTTTTAACGCCCCCCCCCCCCACCTTTTTCAGCATCCCCCCACCCTTTTATCAGCGCTTTTCCCACCCATTTATCAACGCTTTAGATAATCCCACCCCCATTTCATGCCCCTACCTCTAGTGAGTTTTGAACATGTGACCTCCAACTTATACACCAATTCCTTTTCCACTCCACTATATTGTTTTGATTTACATTTTATGATATATCTATATATTTTATTATATTTCATTATATTTATTTATCCATATATTTATATGTATTTATATATGTATATATATATGTTTATATATATAGTTATATATGTATTTTTAAATATATATCTATTTATATATATATTTTTAAAATGGATATTAACTCTAAAAACCCTTAAAACACATAAAAATGTTAAGAAACTCTGAAAATCCTACCCCCATAAAAATCATTAAATGACCATAACTTCTGATCTAGAAGTATTTTTTAGCTCCAAAACTAGTAAAATAGAAGATAATGAAAAAATATTTGATATTATATGTAGTACAGGCTGAATGGACATCTAGATCAAAAGTTATAGGTGTTTAAATTTTTAGAAATCGGGGTCAGTGAAAAAAACTCAATTTTGGAAGACTTATGGGCCTTTATAGGATTAAAAAATTAGATATATATCTTTAACCTCAGTCTAAGACTATCTCAGGCATATATCTTGTCACAATATTTGATTTTATATGTGGTAGAGCCCAAATGGAAACCCAGATCAAAAGTTATGGTTGTTTGAAGTTCGAGTTTGATTTCTGAGTTTTTTGAAACTATAATATATTTTATTCATTTTATTATCCAATTATTTACATCTAATTTGGTTTTAGATCATTTCATAAGATTTAATTTGACTTTTAATGGATCTGAAATAGACTCTCATATCCAAAGTTATGATCTTTTTAGGGTTTTTAGGGGTTTTAGGGTTTTTAGGGGTTTTAAGGGTTTTTCACATTAGAAGACCTTTATAATGGACATAAGTTCTGATACAAGTTTATGTTTTTCTTATAACACATATCAAATCAAATATTTTGATGATCTATACGTCTTATTGACCCACAAAAACCCTAAATTAGCTCTATTGAGGCCAAAAAGGCCCAAAAATCCTCCAAACAGCAATAACTACTACTACGGGTGTCCATTAATGAAATATAATTTTTTTTAAATATACCCTTTATCAGTGATGGTAAAAAAATGTTAACAAAGGGGGTTTATTTAATAATACTTCTAAAAAAGTCTGATAAAGGCAATCCTTTATGAGTGCTTTTTTAGAATCACTGATTATCAGTACTTTTTTAGAAGCGATGATAAATTTCCATTTTATCAACACTTTTTTACTAGTGCTGATAAAAGGGGGACTTTATAATCACTTTTTTACAAGTGATGATAAATGTAACCCTTTTTACAATTATTTTTCTAAAACTATTAAATACCCCCTTTAACAATGCTTTTTCTAGCACTGAGAAAGGGGGTGTATAACAGTGATTTTATTAAGTTCTGTTAAAACCCTAGCACTGGATAAACATAGTTTTGTAGTAGTGGTACCATACTGATGTTGGAATGGTATTTTTTTGTATGAAAAATCTACCAATTGTTGGTGATCCTTGAAAGAGAACTGTCATGGGCTCCCTCAAATGATTAGTGTGATTTTAGGGTACTTAGGTGCAGCAAAGTGGCTGACCAAGGTCATCTCTCAAAGGAGGAAGTGAATTAAAACAACTTTTCAAAGGTATTATAAAAATAAAATAGAATATAATTGTAACACTACTTAAAAGGATGGGGGTTGTTTATAGTTTATAAATATAGAAGAATTTTTATGGAAGAAGATTGCATTTTTTTTGTTTTTAAATTTGAAATGAAGTTTGATTAAAAAGACACAACAAGAAGATATTTTTTAAAAAAATATTTTAAAAGGCATAATCGATCTAAATCTACCTCTTCATTTACATATTAATAATTATCATTTAAATCAATATCCACTTAATTATGATCCCCTAATTTGTTAACCCTCGAACCCTATAAGAGTTAACTTAACCACGAAGATGGAATTAGTTAAACCCTAGGCTAGCTTGGGAACACGCAATCGCAGCACCCTACTTTGATTGTTGTTCTAAGGTTACCTTATGGTCAGTGGTTAATTAGAGAACATATCCATTCTTTAAATGAGGATTAATTGTGTTTAGAGATTCTATTTGAACTCTACAAATTTATCCCGTGTGGTCTTGTATTACTGATTAAGATCGTGCTCTCACAATTTACACAAAATCTCGACCTCGGGTGTTTTTGTGTTAATTTTTCAATTTCTTGTTTAGTTTCTTAAAATTTAAAAACACAATTAATGGATCATATTAAGTTAATTACATTAGCTCAATGATTCAAAATAATTAAATGAAGAGGGTAGAAGATAGATCGATCACTAAAAACTACTCTTTCATGGGCGGTGTGGTCATCGTGGAGACGTTTTGCATGAGCAAAGGATTGAAAGGGTAGAGCCCAATATCGTCTCCACTCTTTATTACAACCCAATTAAGAATAATAATATAAGAATAAAATGGAAGAATACAAAAAATTATTTGAAGAAAAATTCAAGATACAAACATGAAATAAAAAGCAATAGAAAGAGGAGGTGGGAGAGGAGAGCCTTTTTGGTAGAGAGGTTTGCACAAATCCTTACTTCTTCCAAGAGTTTTTAGGGGATTACAAGAGACACCCATTCGTCCACACCTTCCCAAAGTCTCTACCAGCCCTCTAAAATAATAAAAACCCATTTAAATAGAGTTTATGAGGGCTAGGGTTACATAACTTTTTAAGTGTAAATGAAAAACTCGGCCAAATATTTTATTCCAAGTTTCACCGCCTATTGGACCTCTAAAACGCGTGAATTGGACATCCTTCTAGAAGTATGATTTGTTTAAAATCATGTCCCCGAGTGTTACTCAAAATTTGGGCTCAATCCAATCCCAAATGAAGACTATATGGCTCAAATACAGAACCCATTTCCATTCTGCCGAGTCCAGCCCACCATTGACTTAATGACTCATTTACTCCATCACAATGCACTCTTTAGCACTAGTGACCTGAATAATAGTTGTATAAAATTAAGTTATAAACACTTTTAAAAAATATTAAGTTAAAATAATAAATATTAAAATATTTATCTTCAAAATACTATATTACATTTTAAAAGGGTAAAACTGGAATTCTCATCAAATTTTCAAATGAATGATCTAATCCAAAATATTTCATAAAGAAATATATTTAGCACAATGTGAGGAAATTATATCATTTATGATCAACAAAATATTCAACAAATTAGTGTTTTATCAACCCCCCCACACTTACCCTTTTTCACTCCTAGGAAAAACCTAATGTCAAGTAAACATCAATATTAAATCAAAACCAATTTTAAAACACATATCCTTGAGATCAAAAAATTACACACCAAGAAACAAACGATATCATGCTTCATAAAAAACCATTATTTCAAGTTATTCATTTATATCATTCAATATATTTCCAATTTATTTTTCCTCCATTGCACAAAACACTTACCTCACTTTAATTTTCTCTTATCACACAAATGTCATTTTTTTGCAATGTCTTTCTCATCCAAACTCATAAAAGGGTCACCATAGGCTTGATAAATTCCTACATCGCTACCCGATGTGAGTTAAGGACATATTTTTATCATGAGGACTTTTCAGGGTTGTTTTTTGGCTTTTGGTTGGTAGGATTTAGATGTGAAAAACTTTGAGGCTGAATGAGGAGGGCTTGACTCTTTTTGAAGAAAAATTGCATTAATCTAAGTTTCACTTAAATTTGGTCTTCTCCTAAATACCCATAGTATCAATTCAGCTCCATCATCATGAAAAATAAAGGAATTTTCACCCCATTCAACATTTCTGCAGTAAAAATTTCAATCTTCTCGAACATGATTTTCTTAAAAGCTTCAGATAGGCACAGCTTTCCCCCTCTATTAGAAGCTCCAGAAAGGCACAGCTTCTTTTATCATGAAAGCTCCAGAAAGGAACAGATTTCAATATAATGTTTTTATTCAGTAGAAAACACATCTCTTCATAATTTTAATTTTCATCTGAAGTATCACAAAATGTGGTAGCACAACACAAGACAGCTTCCCCCACACTTAAGCTCAACTAGATTATGCAATTTCACTTCAAAAGTTGGTTGGATAGGGAAATTTGGCTTGTAATGTGGCTAACCTAACAGGTTATGCATGGCTTATAAGGGCTAAAAGGATTAAATGTTAAAGGTATGCCATTATAAAAAAGGATTCTTTGAAATAGGGGCTTTTATACCAAACAAATGCCTCAATCATTTAAACATAAGTACCTCAAAGCCTCAAGTTTTGACAGGAATAAATCAAATTCTAGTTAAATCAAGAATGGTTTAGTTCTCTCAAATAGTGAGGTAAATGTAAAGAATATGAAAATAATGGTTCAGAAGCCTCACAGAAAAGTTATTTCAAATATAAAGACAGTGAGATGTGGCATGGGATTCAAAATTCAGTTTACTTTTCATGAAATTACTAAATATTTGAACTTGAAACAAAGTCATTTCAGCATTTATTTAAGCTTCATTTCAAGGGATAAATTGTTTCACTTATTGATATGGATTTAAAAATAGTGATGAGAATCATTTCAGCTCAAAAGTTTTAAAAATACATAGAAAATTTTAAAATAAACACACAAAATTTTAAAAACACATTTTTTTGTTTTTTTTAATCAGGAAATCAATTGAAATCACTAAACTAAAAGGTTACCTCCCCCACACTTAAAATATTTCATTGAATTAAATGTGAACCCATGAGATGATATATGCACATGAAATGTATAATTTTAAATAGGATAAAGAATAACAAAGTTAAAGGGTTAGGAACAGCCTGATGTGCTCAAGTGATGATGGGATCATTCAGAGTGATAAAATCCACTGTATCATTAGGAAGTCCCTCAATGTATCTCTTCAAACATTTCCCATTGACTGTAAATCTATTTTCTGCATCCTCTTGTGTGATCTCCACTGAACCATAAGGAAAAACATTTTTCACAACATAAGGACCTAACCATCTGGAACACAACTTACCAGGCATCAGCTTCAGTCATGAACTGTAGATAAGGACTTTATCTCCAACATAAAACTCCCTTTGTTGGATCATTCTATCTTGAGCTGCTTCTGATCTTTCCTTCTATAGCCTTGAGTTTTCATATGAAGACAATCTAATCTCCTTAAGCTCTTGAATTTGTAGCTTCCTTTGGATTCCATCTTGGGCCAAATCCATGTTGCATTTCTTTATAGCCCAATAAGCCCGAAGCTCAACTTCCATGGGGAGATGACACACTTTCCCAAAAACAATCCAAAACGGGGACATACCAATGGGTGTCTTGTATGTTGTCATATAATCCCACAATGCATCATCCAAGCGCTTACTCCAATCCTTCCTATTTGGCTGCACGGTTTTCTCCAATATTTGTTTCAATTCCCTAATTGAAACCTAAACCTGACCATTTTTTTGAGGGTGGTATGGTGTTGATGTTTTGTGTGTCACCCCATTCTTCTGAAGAAAGGAAGAAAAATTAAGATTTCAGAATTTTGTCCCTTGTTCACTGATGATGGCCTTCGGCACTCCAAACCTGCAAAAAATCTGTGCTTTGACAAATTCGACAACAACATGAGAATAATCAGTCCTGGTGGCCTTAGCCTCCACCCATTTACTCACATAATCAACAGAAACAAGGATATACAAGAAACCAAATGAACTAGGAAAAGTTCCCATAAAATCTATTCCCCAAATGTCAAAAATGTCATAAAATAAAATGGGTTATTGGGGCATCACGTGTCTCCTTGAAATGTTTCCACTGTGTTGGAAACGAGAGCACGACTTACAAAACACATGGGAATAATGGAATAAGCTAGGGTAATATAATCCAGAGTCTAAGACTTTTCTAGCAATATGTTGGGGTTCAATGTGTCCACCACAAGCAAGTGTTTGACAGAAATCTAAAACAGACTCAAAATCACGATCGGGAAAACACCTCCTAATGACTTGGTCACTACACATGCGCCAGAGGTAAGGATCATCCCACACATAAAACCTAGACTCACTTTTTAATTTTTGGACTTGATGTTTCTTTAAATTTGCAGGGATTTTAGAGGCAACAAGGTAGTTAACTAAATCTGCATACTAAGGATGCGTACCTGAGATGGAATAAAGATGATCATCGGGGAAAGTGTCTCAAAGTGGTAACTGGTCCACGGTGTCATCCTATAGTGTATGAGTAAGCCTACTCATGTGGTATGCCACCAAGTTTTCTAACCCCTTTTTGTCTTTTATCTCAATATCAAATTCCTGAAGGAGCATCAATTGGATCAGCCTGGGCTTTTCATCTGGCTTCTTCAAGAGGTACCTCAGAGCTGCATAGTCAGAAAAAACAACTACTTTAGAGCCTAATAAATATGAACGGAATTTATCTAAATCAAATATGACAACAAGAAACTCCTTTTCTATTGTGTTGTAGTTTTATTGGGTAGAATCCAACGTCCTCGATTCATAAAAAATCACATGTGAACGTTCCTACACCCTCTGAGATAAGACGGCTCCAACTGAGAAGTTGGAGGCGTCACACATAAGCTCAAATGGAAGGTCCCCCCGTGGGGGCTATATGATAGGTGGAGTGGTCATACACTTATTTATATCATCAAATGATACCCTACATGAATCATCAAAATTGAAGTCAATATCTTTTTGAATCAATGGAGATAAGGGTAGAGCGATCTTACTAAAATCTCTGATGAAGCGTCGATAAAATCCAGAATGTCCAAGGAATGATCGAACGTCACGCACACATGTAGGATACAGCAGGGATGAAATAATTTCTACCTTAGATTTATGAACTTCAATGCCATGTTGTGAGACTATGTGACCTAAGACAATTCCCTTTTCGACCATGAAATGACATTTTTCAAAATTCAAGACCAGATTTTTCTCAGTACAACGATGCAACACATCACCCAAACTAGAGAGACATTCATCAAATGAGTATCCATAAACTGTAAAATCATCCATAAATACCTCCATGCAGGTCTCAATGAAATCTGAGAAAATACTCACCATGCATCTCTGGAAGGTACCTGGGGCATTGAAAAGCCCAAATGGCATCCTTAGGTAAGAAAAGGTACCGAATGGGCAGGTGAATGTCGTCTTCTCCTGGTCCTCTACTGCAATGGGAACCTGAAAATAGCCAGAGAAACCATCCATGAAGCAATAATGTGTCCTACCTGAAAGTGTCTCAAGTATCTGGTCAATGAATGGAAGTGGGAAATGATCCTTACGAGTGGATTGATTTAGTTTCCTATAATCAATACACACTCACCAAATGTTTTGTACCCTCATAGGAACTAACTCATCATTTTCATTTTTTATAACAGTGAAACCAGTTTTCATTGGTACAACCTAGACAGGGCTAACCCATTGTGAGTCGGAAATAGGGTAAATTATACCTACCTCAATCAATTTTTCAACCTCTTTTTTAACAACCTCTAGAAGGGTTGGATTGAGTCTCTTTTGTGGTTGCCTCACCGGTTTAACCCCAACCTCAAAAATAATCCTATGCATGCAAATGGAGGGGATAATACCTGATATGTCAGCCAAGGTCCACCTGATTGCCCTGATGTTCTCCCTCAAAAGATTCAAAAGTTTTTCTTCATGTTCAAAAGGGAGATTGTTAGCAATGATAACAGGTAATTTCTCACCACTTAACAAGTATGAGTACTTGAGATTTGGTGGAAACGACTTGAGTTCCAGTGTAGGGGGGTGGTGTATGGATGGGTTCAGAGAAGGAACTGAAATATGTGCACAAAGAGCATCAGTATCAGAATATACATTATCAAAATCAGAGAATAAATCATCAAATCCATCAGCATACTCAACAGCCATGTCATAATTAGAGTTCACATGATCAAATTCATAATATGATTCCATTTCAAAATCAAATCTTATAGAGTCTTGCTACATAGAAACGGGTGTGGAAGTACTCTTAGACATCAAACTAGAACCAATACTCATAATCTCCCTAAGCACAGGAAAATCCAATTCCATGGTGTTTTTACTTGGTGGTTCAAAATGGGAGATAACAAATGCAGAATGTTCCTCTAAGGGGTACTTCATGGAATCCATAACATTAAATATCACAACTTCATCCCCAAATTCCATGGAAAGTGTACCCCCATTGACCTTTATGATAGTTTTTTGAGTTTTGAGGAATTGCCTACCTAAGATAATGGGGTCATGTGAACTTACATGATCATCCTCCATGTTAATCATGTAGAAATATGCTGTAAAGATCATGTCTCTTACCCGGACAAGTACATCCTCAAGAACTCCCGCTGGATATGCCATAGCTCTATTCCCCAACTACACCACTACTCTCATCGGTTTCAGCTCACCAACCTGTAAAGAAGAGAATGCAGAGTGAGGCATCACATTTATTGAATCTCTTAAATCACAAATAGCATCAGAGAAGTGAAACTCCCATATAGTACGTGGGATGGTGAATGTCCCGGGATCCTTGCACCATTTTGGCATTGCTAGAGTTGGTGTAATGTGTGCAGAGACATTCCTTCCAAGGTTGATCCTCTCATTTCCCTTGAGCCCTCTTCGATTGGTGCAGAGTTCTTTTAAGAATTTTTCATACCATGGGATTTGTTTGATGGCTTCAAGTAGAGGGATGTTGATCTCTACATGCTTGAATGTGTCCAAAACCTCCTTTTGCATCGCCTCTTCAGCCATCTTCTTGGTTTGAACAACCCTACTTGGAAAGGGAAGAGGTTTAGGAGGAACATCATCAATATTTTTCTTACCTTTATCTTTCTCCTTGGGTTTCTCATCAGTTGGTATGGAATGGGTCTTCTCCGGAGTTGACGTGAATCCCGGTGTAATGATAGGTGGAGAATCATCAGTTGTCTTCTTTCCTCTTCTCAATGTAATGGCACTGACATTACCCTTTGGATTGGGAGTAGGTTGGGAAGGAAGATTTCCAGAATTCTTACTTACCAGTTCATGGAGGGCAGTGGCAATCTGGCTCATTTGAGTCTTCAACTCCCTCAAATCCGAACCTTGACTCTTCAACTCATTCTGTTGATTAAGAATATTTTGTTTCAAAAGATCATCAGTGTTAGAGTCTACCTTGTGTTGTATATTCCCTTGTTGTTGACTTGTTGATGTTTGAGCTTCGAATCTCCTTTGGGGTTGTTGGAAACCCTATAGGTAAGGTGGAGGCTGCTAGAAGTTCGGTTGAAAAGGGGGCCTTTGTTGTTGCCCAGATCCATACCTCATGTCCAATTGATCCTTCCACCCTTGGTTGTATGTTGGATCAAACTTATTTTGGGGATATGGTTGTTGTTGTTTTTGCTGATATGGTCTCCCAGGGAACACTGCTGCACAATCTTCTGTTTCTTGTAGTTGGGGGCAACAGTCAGTTGGGTGGCTTGTCTCAGTGCAAATACCACAAGGCCTTGAAGGAGGGGGTTGGGATGACTTTTGAACTAAAGCAATCTGCCTCACCATTGTGGTCAATTCTTCCAACTTATTATCAATCAAATGACTTTCAATAGAAGAAGGACTTACCTGATGTACTCCCCTGACATGTGGTGTACCTCTATCACCGAATTGTTGGGAGTTTTGGGTAATCTTTTCGATCAATGCACGTGCGGCTACTGGTGTCTTTTCCACCAAAGCCCCTCCTTCTGGGGCATCAATCATGCTCCTCTCCATAGGTGTGAGTCCTTCATAGAAGTACTGGATGAGTAGTTGATCACTGATTTGGTGATGTGGGAAGCTTGCACAAAACTTCTTGAATCGCTCCCGGTAATCATACATTGACACCCCTTGTGCATTCTTGATCCCTGAGATCTCCTTACGAATAGAAGTGGTCCTCGATGCTGGAAAAAATCTCTGCAAGAAAAGACGTTTCAAATCGTTCCAACAAGTTACATCTTTGGGTTGTAAATAATACATCCAGTCTTTCGCAGCTCCATCAAGTGAGAATGGGAATGCTCTTAGTTTTATTTGAACTTTAGAGTCATTTCTAGGTTTTAGGGTTGAGAACACAACATTAAATTATTGAAAATTTTTATTGGGATCCTCACCAGATAGTCCATGATACTTTGGAAGTAATTGAATTAACCTAGATTTCAGTTCAAAGTCCGATTCGAGATTTGGGTATGCAATACAATTTGGTTGATAATTAATATCAGGTGCAACCAATTCTCAAATGGTTCTATTAAGTTCATTTCCATTATTTTCAGCCATTGGTTCTTGTTTTATGGTTGAATTTGAATTGATTCCAATTTCAATGTTCTGATATTGAATTAATTCTCCAACTGGTTGAATGTTGAAACTTCTCGTAGACTGAGAATGTCTGATTCGAGCCCTAAGGCTACGTTCAATCTCAGGGTCAGGATCTAGAAGATATTTGGGATTAGTTCATGTCATAAATCAATGAAAGATTAAAATAAGGAAATTATACTATAGTAAAATAAAAATTAAAAGTTTGAGTTGATGGTCCCAAAAGAAGTAGAAGAAAATAAAAGAAGAAAAAAAAATCAGATTGGGAAAATAAGGAAGAAAGAAGAGAGGAAGAGAATAAAATGTAAAATAAAATAAATACCTCTAATTGGTTGAAATAATTACTTGCCTCCCCGGAAATGGTTCCAATTTGAAAGATCACTGTCATGGGTGCCCTCAAATGATTAGTTTGATTTTGGGGTACTTAGGTGCAGCAAAGTGGAAAACCAAGGTCGTCTCTCAAAGGAGGAAGTGAATTAAAACAACTTTTCAGAGGTATTCTAAAAATAAAAGAGAATATAATTAAAACACTACTAAAAAAGTATGGGGGTTGTTTATAGTTTACAAATCTAGAAAAAGTTTTCTGGAAGAAGATTTCATTTTTTTGTTTTTAATTTTGAAATGAAGTTTGATTAAAAAGACACAACAAGAAGATGTTTTTTAGAAAATATTTTAAAAGGAGTAATCGATATAACTCTACCTCTTCATTTACTTATTAATCATTATCATTTAAATCAATATCCACTTAATTATGATCCCCTAATTTGTTAACCGTCGAACCCTACAAGAGGTAACTTAACCACGAAGATGGAATTACTTAAACCCTAGGCTAGCTTGGGAACACGCAATCGCAGCACCCTGCTTTTATTGTTGTTCTAAGGTTAGCTTATGGTAAGTGGTTAATTAGAGAACATATCCATTCTGGAAATGAGTATTAATTGTGTTTAGAGATTATATTTGAACTCTACAAATTTATCCCATGTGGTCTTTTATTACCGATTAAGATTGCGCTCTCACAATTTACATAAAATCTCGAACTCAGGTGTTTTGTGTTAATTGTTCAATTGCTTTCATAGTTTCTTACAATTTAAAAACAAAATTCATGGATCATATTAAGTTAATTACAGTATCTCAATTATTAAAAATAATTAAATGAAGAGGGTAGAAGATAGATCGATCACTAAAAAATACTCTTCCATGGGTGGTGTGGTCATCATGGAGACGTTTTACATGAGAAAAGGATTGAAAGGGTAGAACCCAATCTCTTATCCACTATTGATTACAACCCAATTAATAATATTAATATAAGAAAAAAAAGTTAAGAATACATAATATTATTTGAAGAAAAATTCAGGATACAAACATGAAAGAAAAAGAAATACAACGAGGAGGTGGGAGAGGAGAGCCTTTTTGGAAGAGAGGTTTGCACAAGGACTTACTCTTTCCAAGAGTTTTTATGGGCTCCCAAGAGACACCCTTTCTGACACACCTTACCAAAGACTCTACCATCCCTCTCTAAGAATGAAAAACCCCTTTAAATAGAGTTTGTGAGGGCTAGGGTGACATAACTTTTTAAGTGTGAAATGAAAAACTCGGCCAAATATTTTATTCCAAGTTTCACCACCTAGTTTACCTCTAAAACGCATGAATTGGCCAGCCTTCTAGTTGTATGATTTTTGAAAAATCATGTCCCCAAGCTTTCCTCAAATTTGGGCTCAATCCAAGCCCGGATGAAGAATATATGGCCCAAATACATAACCCATGTCCATTCTGCCGAGTTCAGCCCACCATTTACTTAATGACCCTTTACTCCATCCAAATGCACTCTTTATCTCTAGTGTCCTGAATAAAAGTTGTAGAAACTGAAGTTAGGAACTCTGTTACAAAATATTAAGTTTAAATAATAAATATTAAAATATTTATTTGCAAAATACTACAGTATATTTTAAAAGGGTAAAACTGGAATTTTCATCAAATTTTCAAATGAATGATCTAATCCCAAATTTTTCATAAATAAATATATTTAGTACAATTTATGGAAATTATATCATTTATTATCAATAAATTATTCAAAAAAATAGTTTTTTATCAATCCTCCAAACTATATTCAAATTCTAACATTAAAGCCTGCATTATGTCCTCCAAGACCTGAATGGTCCTCCTAGTTTGACCATCATTCTGGGCGTGAAACATTGTGATCAAACAAAACTAGGTCCTAAAGGCCTCCTATAATCCCTTACATAACTGAGGCATGAAGTTAACTTCATGGTTATAAACAATCATTGAGGGAAATCTATGGAGTTATATTGTCTCCAACAAATAGAGGTGTTCCAAGATCTATACTGAACTCTACTCTCGCATAGCTAGAAAGTGGGTCGACTTGGTGAGTCATTCTATGATCACCTAGATATAATTGTGGCCCCTAGACATATGTGGTAACCCCTTCATTAATTCCGTGGATATCACATCCCACTTATACTCTGAAACCTGAAGGGTTTAATCAAAACCCACTAGAACCTGGTGCCCACCATTCACTTGCTGCCAAGTAAGGCATTGGGAGACAAAGTGTGCAACTCAATTATTTATCTCTAGCCACCAAAAATGATGTCAGAGGTCCTAGAACATATTTTAAACACCTAAATTCACCACCAAAGAAGATATATTAAAATATCCTATAATATCCTCCCGCAACATCATCGATACCATCATCTATCCTTTGAAAATAACAACATCTTCTCCACCTTAAGAAATTCAATCAGTAGCATGTTCAGTGGATACATAAGTATGTAGGGTCTCATAGTTAGTATCCCCAAGTTACGCCTCCAAGACTCGTTGTAAAAGAAAAGTGGTAACAACCATCAACTGGGGGTAAGTTGCACCATCCCCATCCACAAAGGATAACTGTAAAGAGGCCAACTACTTTGACACCTCACTCAAAAACTACGAACAAGATCTACTATTGAGAGAATCTACTACCACATTCCCCTTCCCAAGAGTATAGACAATCTCAAAGTTATAATCATGGAGGAAATATATCCATAATTTTTGTATCAAGTTAATATAATTATGAGAGAATATATACTTAATACTCTTTTGTTCATAATAGATGATAAATTGATCCCCCATCAGGTAGTGTCGCCACATCTTCGCCATGAAGACTATCGCTGCTAACTCAAGATCTTAGGTCATGTAGTTATGATCATGTGGTCTCAATTGATGAAAACCATAGGTAATAACCTCCAAAATTTACATCATAACACAACCAAGATCACTCCCTGATGCATTGAAGGACACTACATTCTCGACACCCTCCTCCAGAAATCTCAATATGGGAGCGCTCGTCAATATCTGCCTCAACTCCCAAAAAACCTGCCAGAACCTCTTATTCCATATGAAAGACTTCTCTTTTGGGTCAAATATATCAAGGGATATGATGTCCAATAGAAATCAGGTATGAATCTTTGATATTATCATTCCAACCCAAGGAATCACCAAACCTCCATTGTGATCTTGGGTGGCTCCCAAGAAAATATTGCCTCAACCTTTTTTAGGTCCACTACTAAACCGTATTCTAAGATAAAATGTCCTTGAAAGTGGATCTATTGAATCCATAAATTAAACTTTGAGATATTTCTATAAATATGGTTCTCTCGATGTATATCTAGATCTATCCTCAAGTATCTTACATGCTCCTCCTCAGGCGTTGAGTACACTAGGATATATTCGATGAAGACTACCACAAACTGGTATAAGAAAGGATAAAAGATCTGGTTCCTGAGTCCTATGAAAACTTTTGGGGTGTTATTAATACCAAAGGGAATCAAAAATTACTCATAATGATTATAGAGACACTATAATGGAATCTTTCATATATCCTCGTCATGTGCTTACAACTGGGGATAGCCTGATCTAAGGTCAATCATTGAGAACCATTTTTCCCCTCTCAATTGATCAAATAGTTCATCGATACTTACTATTGGATAATTTTTCTTTATGGTCACTTGTTCTAGGAGATGGTAATCAACACACAACCTCAAGCTCTCGTATTCCTTTTTTGCAAACAATACTGGGGAAGCCCCGAGTGAAATACTAGGTTTGACAAAGTCCTTCCTCTATAAGTCATATAACTACACACTCATCTTGAGAAGCTCTGTGGGAGCCATTTGATATGTAGGTAAAGATATTAGGGTCATCTCAAGGTATAGATCAATGAATAATTCTATCTAGCAGTGGGGAGGTAATCCTAGAACGTCCTCGGGAAATACATCCTCATACTCTGTGACCACTGTAGGGAACTGAAAAAACATAGCATCCACTACACCAAGGGTCATTCTAGACATATGACAAGTAATTGGATTAATCCTCCTATACATGAGTCCATATTATATTGTATGGTTTTCCTTTCCACCCACAAAGTAAAACCTCATCCCATCACTATATACATACCGCATCCTCTACCTAAAACAGTCTATTTGGTCATGAACTGTAGATAACCAGCCCATACCTAATATGACATCATAAGGCCTCATAGATTCTAAAAAGAGGTCCCAAATGACACTCTAGCCTCTAAGATTCAGGTCACACTATCTGAATAAGTGTGTGATCACTAAGTCACCTCCTGTAGGAGTCTCCAAGAACAAGGGTCGAGCCAATGGATCAACCATAATCTTTAAGTCTTGAACTAGATAAGTGGAGAGAAAGGAATGACTTACACCTATGTCTATAATACTTCACATAAGGTAGAAAAGACACATATCACACCTCATATCATCCCTGTAGCCTCTAGGTCATAAAACTCGACTACTTTTAGCTGCCCTTTCCCTTTTCCTCCAGCTTCCAGAGCCTGGTGTGGACCACCTAGGGGTGGGGGTGGTGGTAACAAGTCAAAACATCTACCACCTCCAACTATTCTCTCATCTCCTCTTCAATGTCTTCTTCCTTACATACATTCATGTTCCTACCACCTCTACTACCTATTAATCCCATCAAGTATCTCTGTATCAGATGTATGGTGGGTCAGACAATCCTAAGCGAGATGTCCCCTACCATTACAAGAGTAGCACAACCTCTCTCTAGGATGACTAGATCTATCATATGAGATATGAACCATATACCATCTATCTTGGGATAACCTCATGAAATTTATTGCACATCTAGGTCCCTAAGTCTAATTGTGTCTTCTTACAATCGATTTCTATGCTCATATGCACCCGCTTCTGGCAAAAATTGTCTATTCCTACTCATCTAAAAACTCTCGACCACCAAAGTACGCTTTATCACCCCATTATAGGTAGTAATATATAGAGGTATCATGGTGGCATAGATGTATCTTCATGGTCCTCTATCGAGGGTTCGAGCATGAATGAACTAACCACACACCATATCTATTGAGTACCATGATAAGTTGGTGAACCTCGATGGATACCCAGCCACATTTGTACTTCTCTAATAAAGATGTAGAATCTCATAGATGTGCACATCCCTCAATGTAGCTGTAGAAAACTCCTCTCTAAAAATTTTCTCAAACTCTAACCATGCCAGATTCACCTCATCATATGACTGTGTCACTAATCCCTACCATATTTTAGTAGATCTGTGAATATGACTCACTTCTATGACCGCCTTCTGGTATGTAGGTGTCCTAAAAAGACAGAAAAATCATGTCACTGCCTCAAGAAAATACTCATCCACCTGTGGGTTGGGATTTCATCAGAACCTAAAGGGTATCTATCACTGAAATTCATAAAGTGTGATCAGCATATGCACCTCATCTACTAGTATTACTGCTACCATCTATTTATCAACGAGTGGTGGTATGACTGGTGCACCACCTAGAGGTAAAATCTTCTGAACATGCCCATGTATTAAATCCTCATCACTTATGGGATCATCCTCATGATCATGATGTTTAATCCTAGATAGAAAACATCATGGAGGCATCCTTAAATAGAAAAGATGTACCATGGTTAATTATTTTATCTAGAGAGCTGATTCAATAAAGAAATAGAAACCAAAACCCATTCTAATATGATGTATGTACCAATTTTTTCCATGAAACTAGTTTCTATATGTATCGATTCAAAAGTAAAGTGATCAAAGTACTTTTGTATGGATATATTGGCATCTTCCCTATCACTGGAGTCCCTTGGTAGAAATTCAAACTTGAAACACTTAACAATGTTTCCCCAAACCAATATTACAAACTCTGTTCCTAAGGTAGAACCAATTTCTCTAATATAACTCTATCATGACTCATCCCAATGGGGCTCAAACCATGAATAGCCCAAGCCTACCTCTAATAGGCTTGGGGATAGTGATCAGTGTTGAGTAGGAATATCATACACATGTTAGGACTTAGCCTAATGTACATGTATGCACACACATATCTCCAAGCCCATAAAATGTTAAAATGTAAAAAAATAACAACCCTAAATGAGTACATATAAAATTTCACCATTATAGTATGACAATAAGTACTGGAATGAAAATTTTCAAAACACAATCCAACCACAAAGAAACTGAAAACAAGTCCAACCTAAATGTATATAAGGTAACTATTGTCAAGGTAACCACAGGAACACACCTTGTTCTATCTAACTCCCTAAGATCCACCTAGTCCTGGTCCCTCTAGGACTCCATCAAAATGTCGATATTATTCATAATACATGGAAAGTTCAGGAAAATACCATACAAGGATGAGTATAATAATACCCAATATGTCATCAGGAAATCACTAAGCCTATATCATCAATAATAACAATTAAATAGTCATAGGTATATGTATAAAACACATACAACAAAAATATCCAGATATATTAAACAATGATACATAATCTCAAGGTAAATTCATATTCATAATTCCATACTAGGAATCCTTATAGAAGTTTCCATATAAAACTCATCTGGGAGAACACACTCCATGATTCAAATAGAACTGATGGAATCTTTCTGAGATGTTCTGTTTGTTGGGTATCACTCTAGGAAGTACAAGCTAGAAATATGAAGAGAAAAATACATAGATGAGGATCGTGCACAAGGTCATGGGGTATACAAGCGACTCAATCTAGAATAACCCTCTAAGTAGAGGATCGATGTATGTGTAGTGTTGTTCTTGACGATACTAAGAACTTCACCTAGGGAAAATATGATGACAGAGGATCTCACTCTGGGACTCACATAAGTATTCCAAAAAATCTATCCAAGACTAAATTCCCTCTGAAGGAATCACCATCCTATTATATTGGATGTGATTTTATACTAAACCCTCAGTGAATAGATCAATAGAATGCACTCAAATGAAACTCATCCAATATGAAGAGGAAAAGGGATCCAAGACTTCTTGGAGGAGGAACATGGCATGTAATAGTAGTACACAACATGCCCCTATAGCACCAAGTTTTGCTTTTGTATCATGTCTTGTGATCGTGTCCATGTCTATGCCTGATTACACGGTGTGTCTGAGCCCATGTACTTCTGGTTGTGTTTGTGTATGGATGTTTATGTCAGTTTCTAGCTATCTGTGACCATTTTCATGTACCTTACTGGGTACACAATGATTTACCAAGTCAATTCACACACTGTGTGATAGGGTCACACTTCATGCGATACTTAACTCCCCATAGAACCCTAGCAGCACAGCCAAGTCCCCACACACGGTGCGTGTTCGGGCATTAAAAGCTATGTAGTGAAGGATTTATAGAAACCCATGGATCCTCCTCACACATTTTCACCCACTCCTCTGGCATATGATCAAGCCACAAATCATGCTGGATAC
The DNA here is from genome assembly GCA_963277665.1 of Viscum album. Classification (NCBI taxonomy): domain Eukaryota; kingdom Viridiplantae; phylum Streptophyta; class Magnoliopsida; order Santalales; family Viscaceae; genus Viscum; species Viscum album. Next base: position 1,786,254,479 of record OY728157.1, read on the forward strand.
TATGGATCTTGTCTGACTAGGCCTCATTATCATTGTTCGCTCGAATCTGGCCTTAAAAACCCACTTTGGAAATTCCAGGATGTGTCTTCCATAGTCGTACCATTGAACCAGAATGAATGGGATCATCTGAAAAATATCAATCCATCATCACCATCATCACAACTCAATCTTATAATCAATCTATACCTGGATTTGTGATAACAATCTATTACACCAAGAAACGGGCGCGCAATGATTTTTCATTTGGTATTTGTCTAACCACGATCCAAAGGAATTTCCATCAATGAATGAAGAATGGTGATAGAAATCCAAGAAACAAACAAAATATGAATAAACCTCGGTTGTGTTTGTGTTGTCCTTGATCTATTTCCATTATAACGATGAATAGAGATCCAAGATAAAATTAGTTCCTCCCAATAATACCATAGGTGTAATATGATTGATCCATGAATCAATCTAGTGGTCGAATAATTTGTGATCATTGTAGAAATAATAAAACAATGTTAAATCCAAATAAAACAACATCCTACCTAGATATGTATTGATTGCTAATAAATAATTAATTTGTTTCGTTGACATCGGAAAGATCCTCGAATGTCATTGCACACCGATCGATGGTCCACAATCCCATCCAGCGTCGTCTGAGAATATCTCCTCCAATTCTCTCCAAAGGATCCTCCCAATTTGTAGGGTTATCCATCTAACCCTATAAATTTTTCATAGTGGTGTGTTTATAGAAAGAGATTAATTCATTTTTTCATGTTAAACAAAATAAAAAAAAAATATATTTATTTATTTTATTAATTCTCCCACAATGGTACTTTATGGAAACTCCCAAACTCGGAAAGGGTTATGTTGCGCCTAGGGTAAAACTCACACTATAAACTCAATGGAAGGCTTAGATTTCCAATCTGATCCTCTATTTAGGATATATTCCACTATTTTAGAAAAACTACGCACATGTGATATTTAAAATATTTCAAAAAATAATTTTTGGCATATTGGGCCACAGAATCTCATGCTATTATAGCACCTAGCTCCATAAATAATCTAAATAATATTTTAAAACAATATATTGGAACATCATAGTCATTACATTTAAACCTTTAATGGGGTTATGTTTAGAATATTTAATTAATTTTGGTCCCTACTATCCTCTTTAGCTTCTCTCCCTCTTCTCTCAAACTCGAGTCCTCCTTTAATAATTTTTGGAGGTTCTCTTTAATTTGGTGGATAAATTTATCAGATCTTCATGTTTTGAAACTTAGCAATCAAAAGATTCATAATGAATCAAAAATAAAAGTGTGAATCAACATTTAGAGGTATGTGACTTCTCTCCCTCTCCACTTTCTTGAAAACTTAAAGGCTTAGATTTCTAAATTCTCACAGGTGTTTTCTTTGTAAAATTATGATGAGTTGTTGTTAGAAAAGACTATTTGGTTTTAGTTTTGAATTAATAATCATAAGAAATTCCTTTAAGGGTTTGTGGAAAAAATTTAGAAGAATTTATTTTTGGTTTTAATAGAAAAACATGGATTTTTGTACTTAGAATACTTGTTTGGTGTGTGTTCATACTTTCATTGATGACACCTTGTTGGGTTCATATATAGGGCCTGTGATGGTGAGGAATATTGGTAAATGACTAGGTGAAAAATTCGTATTGGAAGGATGGTTTTTTTTCTCCTGAGTTAGTCCTATTCAAAGGTTGGATGCATGCATTGGGTGTGTGTGTGGTGTAAAAAGGGTATGCATTGTGGAATTTAATTGTTTTATACTTCTTTAAACTGTAAATTTGTTTATATATTTTGATACTCTATCATCTTTTTTTATCTTTAACTATTATCTAACTAGTTCTTATCATAGTGGTATGTGTGGGAAGTCCTGGGGTTTTCCTTTTGAGTTCTCAAACTAACCCCTTCATATGCACTTTGGTGCTTATGAAGATGTTGTTTTCCATGATATAGGAAAGAGACATGTTTTTTAATTTTCTAATGGGGTATCATGATACTACATGAATTTTTTATGGGAGTTGGAGCATGGAGGTATTCTTTCAGTGGATTCTCCATGGTGCCACTTTGGTGCTTTGGAGTCTTTCATGTTTTGAGTTTTCTAACCTTGATTATGTATTATTATTATTATTTTCCATTCTTATTATTTTCTAGTATATATTATGTGAGTTATTTTGGTTTTATTTCATGAATCATATTATTTTCTACTACAGTGTTTGTTGAAGGTTATTTTCTTGAGGGAAAATCCCCCCCCCAATGTTTGGTAAAGCACATGATAATTGTTAATCTTTGGTGTCTTGGGGATTTCACCTAAGTTTAATATCACTTATACCTCTTCTTAGGTCAATGGTTCATGGTGGGATGTTATATTCAACTTCAATTTTTATTCAACATTCGGACTAACTCTATTTCAATAAATTTTCATGTCTTCCTTAGTGGAAAAATTTTATTACCCAATTTATTATGATACTCATTAATAAACACACACATATTAGGTCTCCTCTCTTTAATAATACATGCATATAATGATTTTGATGAATTAATTATGATATGATCCCATAAATGGTGTGGAAATAACAATATTTCCCACATATCAATGTCACCATAATTTTCAACACATCTAGAAAATTCTAGATAAACATTCTCAAATTCATCATTGAAATGTTGAAATTATGATCCAATTGAGAATAAGAAATGAAATACAATAATGTATATTCCTCTTACCTAGTTCATATTCCCATTACCCTACATTATTTTGTAATTACATAGCTAAAAAATTTATTTGACATAATGCTAACAATATCAATGTCTATCTCCCTGAAATATTGTTCTAAAAGCACCCAAAATCACATTATATCGGTCAAATACATTAAGCAGTTGAATATAACCTATAATTTATTTTATATTGGTTAAAACCCATGTCCAATCATCATATTTTCACCCCCAAAAATTGAATATTCCAATGAGAAGTGGTTTTTATCCATGTCATATGTTGATGCTTCCAATAACATACCTCTATAAGGACCACTGAGGGGACACCCCTCCACATACAACATAGACTGAGAACCTAATAATAAATCATTGATGAAACAACCATATGAAATGAAAAGTCTTTCAAATATACCATTTTTTTAATATATCCACTTGGTTATTGTTTCTATATTGATTTCAACTAGTCTATTTCATATTCAATGGATTACATATATGACTACATTGGAACCCCATATATTTCATCAAATTCTTTTTTCATTGTCTCTTAATTCTTTCTGATATGTAAGTGAAATATAATAGTCAATTTATAGGAAATATTTAATCTCATTGTTGGATTTTTGAACAATTCTACTTCAACCATTCACAAATGATAGATGAAATTAATGATGTTCTTGTTTTTTGAGAGACTACAAGTTTATCTTGAGTTGAGTACATGTGATCATTTTGAAACTTTTTCACACAATCAAATGAAATTGAATTCCCCAACCTATATGCTGGTAAATTTTGTGTGAAACTATCAACTTTTCATTTCACAATAATCATTCAATACTTTTCCTTACAAATTCATAGTCCAACATGTGTGAAATTTCATTATTGAATATCATCTGCCTTAATTTTTAGGCTGAAAGAAATGTTTTTCCAACATCCACTAACAATTCATTCCACTTTTTAGAATTTAACATTGTCATAGAACTAGGAACACTGGTATTTACACAAGGTAATATGTGAACATCACCATTATATGATAAACATTGTTCTGAAATCCTATTAACTACTTCAAACCTAGATTTAAAATATATATAAAATGACAATACATCAAAAACATGTGAAAAAATATTAGTATAAATAATTTTTTAGATGGAATTACCTTTGAGGTACATCCACTATCGACTATAGGCATTCAACTTTCCTCAAAGTAATGTGGACATGTGAAAAACGTTCATTGAAAATGAATAATTTCTCAAGTCCCACATTGAAGTCAAGGTCTAAAATTATTCCATTGTAAAACATTAAAGTTTATTTTAACTCTAATAATGAGACATAACAATTATTAATCGATGATGTCAATTATGATATTCCATCAAATGAAATTTCTTCCTTCAACACTCTACCCAAAAATCTTCCACCATCATAATGAATTTTTATGTGTGAATAGCTAACACAAACACTTTCAAAATGTAAATAATATAACATTTATTTTGAAAAATAATTGTTCATCCACTCGTATCAATCAACCTACAACATTAATGATTATAAAACACTAAAACTAGCTATCAGTTCATATTTACATCAATTAAAAAAACTAGACTAAAAAAATATAGGGTGAAAACAATATATGAAAAACTAATCTCAGATAGAATTAATAAAGTGGTAGGAATGATTTCATAGAAAACATATCTTTACGGTCTTGGAAGAACTTTGTGTATGCAGAAAAAGGAGGCATTAGAAAAAGGGATAGGGTAGTTTAATGTTTGTGGGAGAGCAGGGGATGGTGGGAGGGAGGTCTCGGGAGGAACCCTACTACAGGGCAAGGAGGAGGATTAGATGTGACAGCTGTGGGAATTCATCCATCAGAGAGGATGGTAGAAGTGGAAAGTTTTTGGGGGTATGAGGGTATAAGGAGTGAGGATATGAGTCATTTTCTTGTTGGTCATAAACAGCAAGTGTATCTCATTAGAATTTTCAAAAAAAATTATCCTAAACTGAAAATAATTGACTTTTTTGAGTTTTTTTAAAAATGTTTTTTCTAGAAAAATATTTATTTAAATGATATTTGGTTAAATTTTATTTAATTCCAAGTTAGAAAGGCAGTATTGGTGATGCTGCCTTTTAATTGTGTGGAAAGGGGGAAAGTCTGATTCCACCTTCTCCACTCATCAACCCATATTGATGATGTGTCAAGGGAGAAAACGTTGATTCCACCTTAATACTAATTTAAGGAAAAATGCGGTGTTCGAGATGTCGCCTTTCTCTAAAATTAGGGGGAAAGGAGGCCTTGGTGATGTCATATTTGAAGGTTCCAGGCGTAGCGGAAGCGCGTTGGTGGATGTGCCCACTTGTATTTTTGTCATTAACAATAATCAATCTGGGATCAATATGATGATAAACGCCAGTCTCCACGGATCGAATCACAGAAATGGATAAAGAAAAGGAAAGTCTCGGAACCACAAAATAGGATTGTTATAGGTTGATTATAATTAATTTAATTAATTGAAAAGAAATACCTTTTGGATGTTCTTTCTTCTTTGATGTTCTTGATCACGTTCTGATGTGATTCATCATTGCGTCGCAGAATCCAAGTGTGGACTTCCTCTAGCATTGATCCACACGTGTACCTCGTATCTCGGGACGTCACCAAAGGAGTCTCCGGGTGCTAGCGTGGAGAAACCTTTGCTTGCGTTGTCCGCCTTAGATCATCTTGATCTAATGGAAGAGGATCTCTCTCGGTCTTGAGAGCGTTCTTGGAGGAAGAGGTTCTTTCGGCCTCGAAAGAATTCTCAAAAGTTGTTGTGCACAACGATTCTCTTGTGTGTCAGAAAAGAGTTGGGGTTGTGAGGATATTTATAATCAGGTTTGATATTGTAGAGTTATGACAATAAATAAACGTGTTACGTGTTTTATTTATTTCATTGACTCATATTTAAAACACCATATCAAATAATTAATTATTTGACATGTTCCCACATTGATTATAATAAATATCATTTAAAAAAATATTTTATCCACAAAATCCCGACTGGAAAAACTACACGGTGTGTATTAATAAATACACGACGTGTACTTGTTTTTCATTGAAAACTACATGGCATGTACATTCAATGTACACGGATTGTATATCTTGTTTTCATTTATTCATTACCTTTCCATAAAGAAAACTACACGGCGTGTAATAATTAATACACGGCGTGTACTTGTTTTCCATGAAAAACTACACGATGTGTAATCTTTAATACATGGCGTATATATCTTGTTTTTCATTTCCTTCTTCCTCCAATCATTAAAATGATCTAGGCTTCCTTGAAAAATTATTAAACCATGTACGGGAATAATTTTTTTTCTACTTGTGATACTTGAATACACTTAGTGTGTGACCCTCTAGGCCTCTTTCTCGTTGGCATTAGGTGAGCTTGCCTAAAGTCCAAGATTACTGTCTAGCAATGGGTCAAGGCACCCAAGAGAAAGAAGTTGAAACCGCATTGACGTATCACCTCATACAAATTCTTACTCTGTAATTTAATCCCTTTGTCTTGATATCTCATCAAGTAGGTTTCATGGCAGTGTACTAAACCTATATGCTTGATCCGTAGTTCTTTGACTTCCTGAAATAAACTCGTCGTTTACACCATGGACATGGAATTTAATGCGATAGTTCTATTTCAATCAAAGGTCCAAGATATCAACTTCCATAAATGGAAGAGACAAATTCTTCCTCAACTTATCCATTAACAACATGTCACTTGTGACGCAACCAACATACCCTACTTCCCGCCAACTGTCTGCGTGACGGTTTTCGTCAGTAAATCTAAGTGTGTGAGTCATGACATGAGTTAATGATAATATTATAGTCTAAGGACCATTACAATCACTCGTAGATAGTAATGTCTGATGACACCAGGAAATGCTGAATTGTTACTGGCGGGTCTATTCTCATAATATCCCATCTTGGAGATTACCAAGTGTGAACTCCATGAGAGAGAGTCTCGTCTTCTTACAAGTGATCGCACATGACGATCTGTATACTATGTGTCCTATCATAGTATTTCATCCAACCGTAGAACTTTATTTATGAATATTGTTATATCATTTCAAGGTTCTCATCACAGTGGGGATCTTCCATGACCTTATCAATGCAACAAATATTCCAGGACATTATTATATTATAGTCATGAAGAATAATGAACAATATATAATAAGTGAACATTCATGTAATTAAAGTACAAAACAGTTGGTTCTCAGGACACCAACCCTTAAAAGCTCCCACTTGGACTAGAGCCAACTGCCTACAACTTTTAGTCCACTAGACCTCACATGATGATCATGTTTTTGCTGTGTTAAGGATTTAGTCAAGGGGTCCACCACGTTGTCTTCCATGGAAATACTGCTCACTGCAACTTCACCTCTCTGAGAAAAATCCCTCAAGAGATGATACTTTCGAAGTATGTGCTTTGTCCGCTGATGTGACCTTGGCTCTTTAGCAAGTTCCACCGCTGCAGTATTATCACAATAGACTTTGATAGGATATTTACTTCTTGGTACTACATCCATCTCTTGGACGAAGCTTTGCATCCATACTGCTTCTTTAGCTGCCTCAAAAGCTGCGATATACTTAGAATCCGCTGTAGAATCTACCACCACACATTGCTTTGAGCTCTTCCATCTCACTGCACCTCCATTAAAACTGAAGATGTATCCAGTTTGCGACTTCATGTCATCTTGATCAGTCTGGAAACTAGCATCTACATGTCCTCTGATGACTAGTTCCTCGTCTCCTCCATAAACCATGAACATGTCCTTAGTACGACTCAGACACTTAAGGATAGTATTGACTGCCATCGCATGGCGGTCTCCTAGATCATCTTGATATCTCCCTACCACACTTAATATGTAAGCAAGATCTAGCCTCATATATAGCATAACATACATGACTGACCCAATCGCGGATGCGTAAGAGATCCTTTCCATTATCTTTCTTTCCTCATGTGTATGAGGGCACATTTTCTTGGAAAGATGAATGCCATGTGACACTAGAAACAATCCCCTCTTGGACTATTCCATACTGAATCTCTTCAGTATCTTTTCAATGTATTTACTTTGACTCAGGACCAGCATTCTCTTAGATCTATCACGATGGATCTTGATTCCAAGAATATATGTTGTCTCACCCAAGTCTTTCATGGAGAAGCATTTATGCAACCATTCCTTAACTAAATATAAGATAGGTACTTCGTTACCAATTAGTAATATGTCATCAACATATACTATTAGGAAAACGACTACACTTCCACTAAACCTCTTATAGACACAAGGCTCACATTCATTCTTAACAAATCCAAATTCTGCTATAGCTTCATCAAAACAAATTTTCCATGACTTTGATGCTTTCTTTAATCTATAAATAGATTTCTGCAACTTGCATACCTTGTTGGAATTCTTTGGATTCACAAACCCTTCAGGTTGTGTCATGTAGACATATTCCTGGAGGTTCCCGTTAAGGAATTCTATTTTGACATCCATTTTACAAATTTCAAAGTCACGGTAAGATGTAATGGCCAATAGGATTCTGATGGATTTCCGCATCGCAGCCGGTGAAAAAGTTTCATCATAGTAAATTCCTTGACGTTGTATAAAACCTTTTGCAACCAGTCATGCCTTATAGGTGCTGACATTCCCCTCCATGTCCAATTTCTTCTTGAATACCCATTTATTACCAATAGGCTTTACATCAACTGGAGGATCTACCAAAATCCATACTTGGTTTTGGTACATGGAATCTATTTCAGAATTCATGGCTTCTTTCCACTTGCCAAAGTCTGTGCCTTCAACTGCTTCCTTGTAGGTACGAGGATCATCATTGTCAACCAATAATGAGTCACCATCCTCGGTGACAAGAAAACCATAACGTTCTAGTTCTCCCACCTCTCTCATGCTCCTACGCAGTTCTTGTGTCTCTAGAACAGATTTTTCTTCCATGGGGCTTTGTGGAATCTGTTCTTGTACCAACTCCTGTGTATCTTGAGCCTCAACTTCATCGAAGTCTATCTCGCTCCCACTATCTCTTTTGGAGATGTGCTCCCTCTCAAGTAATATGGCATGTCTTTCCACTGTAACCTTTTTGTCTGAGGGGTTTTATAGGTAATATCCCCTTGTTTCCTTGGGATATCCTATAAATATACACTTTTTTCCTCGGGGTGCAAGTTTGTTAACTCAAGAGGCCTTAACAAATGATTCGCTACCCCACACATGTAAATTCGATAACATGGATTTGCGTCCACTCCATAACTCATATGGAATACCATTTATCGATTTAGTTAGTACTTGGTTTAGTATGTGCGCTGCTGTTTGTAATGCATATTCCCAAAAGGATAATGGAAGACTCGCATGACTCATCATTGATCTCACCATGTCCAACAGGGTGTGGTTCCTCCTTTCACTTACACCATTCCACTGTGGTGTGTAAGGAGGAGTGAGTTGAGATAGAATCCCAAACTCCCGTAAGAAATCAATGAAGTCCTGATTAAGATATTATCATCCTCTGTCTGAGCGTAGATTCTTAATCTTCTTACCAAGCTGGTCCTCAACTTCATTATTTTATTCTTTGAACCAATCAAAAGAATCTGACTTATACCTCATTAAGTAGATATATCCATATCTACTAAAATCATCAGTAAAAGTTATGAAGTACAAGAACCCACCGTTTGCTTCAACTAGAAATGGTCCACACACATCTATGTGAACTAATTCTAGAATCTCTTTAGCTCTTTCACCTTTCCCGCTAAATGGGGCTTTGGTCATTTTTCCTTGTAGACACGCATGTCATACAACAAGTGGTTTTAGTTCAAAATAATCTAAATACCCATCTTGATGTAATTTTGTCAAACGTTTCTCATTGACATGACCTAGCAAGTGATTCCAAAGTTGGGTGTGGTATGAGTCATGTGAATTAACTTTGTTATCAATTGCCATTACTTGGTTTGTGTAGTCTAACACATAAAGGCCGTTATATAAATGTGCCCTACCAAAACAAATGCTATCTTTATAAAAATAGAAACATCCACTTTAAAACATGAAGATGAATCCATCAGTTTCTAATCTGGATACTGAAATAATGTTTTTGGTTACAGAGGGTACATAATAACATCCTTTCAAAACCAAGACCATCCTAGTAGGCAATGTGAGGTGGTAGTCCCTGAAAGCTATAACAGCAAGTATGGCTATGTTGGCTTCTCGTAGATCTACCTCCCCTTGATCAATCTTCCTGAATCTACTTAGTTACTGTATTTGGATACAAATGTGAGCACCACAAGCAGTATCTAATACCCAATTAGTAGAAACATATAGATTACATTCGATAACAAATTCACCTGAAGCTTCCCCTTGCTTCCTTGGCTGGGTGCAGTTTTTCTTCTAGTGGCCCTTCTTGCCACATGCGAAACAAACAGCATCCTGTTTCTTTGCCTCCCCTTTGATCTTCCTTTTCTTGGAAGGCCTTGAAGAAGCTTTGGGCTTAAAGCACTTCACCTTCCCTTTCCTTTTATTAACCATGAGTACAGAAGGCTTTTCACGCTACATGTCATTGTCCACTTGGTGAATAAGGATAAGAAGATCAGACTGAGACTTCTCAATGTTGTTCATGTTGAAGTTCACAAAAAAGTTTTAGAAGCTCTGGGTAAGTGATGCGAGAATGAGATCGATACCCAGTTCTTCAGGGAGTTTAAACCCTAGAACCTCCAAGCACTCAATGTAGCCAATGAGCTTGACTACATGAGGCCCAGCTGGGGCACCCTCTCCAAGCTTGCTCTAAAATAGAGCCTTGGAGATCTCAAACATTTCCTGTCTTACTCTCTCCTGGTATAGACCACGGAGGTGCTCGAGCATGTTATAGGCATACATGTATTCATGAGACTTCATGAGCTCACTATAAATTGATGATAGCATCAAACATTGAACGTCAAGTGCGTCATTCAAATGTTGATCATAGACCAGGAAATCTTTATCACTCGCCCCTAGGGCAAGGGAATCATGAAGTAAATACTCCAGCACGTAAAACTTTAATTCATGGCGTAGGATAACCCGAAGGTGCCTAAACCATTCCTAAAAGTTACATCCAGTGAGGATGTTGTATTTTTTCCGAAATGATCGCAAAGAAATTCTGGTTTATGTGTTTGTCATTTTGATTCTACAAATTAAAAAGAAGATTTATCAGTACTTTCTTGATTACATTTTATGAGAAATAATAAATTTAATTAAGTCTCCCACTATTTTATCAAGTCCTAATGGCCCTTACCATTGAACTCAGAATGTCCAGTTGCTTTGACATTCTAGTGGAAAGGATCCATATTCCCCTTTGCATAACCCCAACAAGGGTTGATCAAGCTATTTGAAGGTGTTTATGTAGGCAGGTCTTTGTCAACTGTGAGCTTATAGTTCCTTGATCTGTTGAGTGGACTCCCCAATCCGGAAATCCTAACTTGGATTTCCTCAACTCTTGCCTCTAATATTACATCAATTCTAGAAAGGTCTACTCCTCTTGATGTAATATGGTTAAGTCAACCTGAAACCTTTCATAAGGGCTTCCTTTATAAAAGTATGTGTCCCAACAAGGGTTGGTCAAAAACATATTTTTATTGAGTCTTTCCCTTAATCAGGTAACAGAAGGATAAGTCTGACTTAATATGGTATTGAGGGATTTTAATCCTTTATGTGTAGTTTTGCATTATCACATGCCTGTTAATATTAAGTGGTGCTTGCTTAAGTGATTAGCCTTGTTTGAATATTGTTTACGCATAGTCCAGTTTTTATTTTATTCCATATTTGCATGATTGTTCATTTTATTAACTATGTGATCATGACAACACATACATAATAAATAAACCATGAAATTTAGACAGAAATAAAAAAAGATGTCATGATCATGAGCTTCTATTGGTTAGCTTATCTAGCAGTTTTGATAAGCTAACCCTGACTGTAACAACCCGAGATTTTATAAGATACATTCTTTTTAATTTCATTCATATCTTCTATTGTACGACACACCAACATTATCTTGCGTTATACGCAACATCGTATTAGCTTGCAGTATACGCAACACTTTTCTTGGCTCTTGTTACACACAATTTCAAGTTCGTTTGATAGAAGTTATTCTACGCAACATTGAGTGTTTATATATATATATATATATTCAATAAAATATGGTTGTATTCTATTATACGCAACAACAAAGGAGTCATGCACTACACGCAACCCTGACTTGGCTTGCATTACACGCAATCGCGACCTTCCTCGATAGCGTGTGTTGTACGCAATACCAGGATTTACTAAACAACGATATATTATTATAATATTGTTATGAACTAGCCGTTATGAATAGTGTTAACTAAATTTTTAATTTTATAACATTATTATTCATCTTACACATTTTCTATAACATGGTATAAGAACAAAATAAATTTTTCGGGTAAAATAAGTATTTTTCAAAAAAATGCAGTTTTTCCGCCTTTTGATGGCGCACCCACTTTAAATATAGTTTTTGACATGTTTATAAGTTCCATTTGACAAAATAAAATTATTCTTTGGTATCAAGAAATAAAAATTTACTTTGGATAAATTTTTCATTTTATTCTGATGACTTTCATATTTTAATGAATAGTAAAAACACGCTATATTTTAATTAAAAACAACTTTTTTAATCGTAATATCTTATGTGGTTAAATTATAATATTGAATGGTTTTAAAGTATAAATAGAATATATTTTTAAAATTTAATATAATTTATGTCATTAGCGTTGATTTTACCTTGAATTCGTAGGTTAAATCAATTCAATCTTTTGCAATGTTTTAAAGAAAAACCCGTTTTCTTTCGACAACGGGATTATTTTTAATTTAATTTCTGAAACTTTTGTGTATTGAATTTGGAAAAATGGATTACATATTTGGAATCATTGGATCCAAATTATGTTAATAAGCTACTTTTTATTTTTGGGAATTATGAATAGTAAGTACGGTAAATTTTATTTACCATAGTTAAAGGTAAATCGGGTAATTAAGGGTAAATATAATATTATAAAATTACCCTAACACATGTCAAAATACTATTGGATGACTAAAAGTCGACCCATATCACCTAAGGGTCGGATTAGATTCATTTAATGGACTTTTTTCCATGAAAATAATTTAATTATTATTAAAACCAAAGAATGTGACAACATGTCACTTTCTTAAATCTTATAAGTATAATAATTTTAATTTAGTGACAAACTTCATGAAACTTCGAACAGGAATAGTCTCCAGAAAGCTAATACAATTATCTACATCATAGAAATTTATTTAGAATTTTTAGGGATTAAATAATTATCATTTATTATGACACAAAGATGATGCAGTAATTGTCTTATTAATGAAATATTGACATAATTGATGTTATAAATGCCCAAATAAATGTAATTTGAGACTTTTTATGACTTAAACTAATTTTATAGGTTAATATGACATTCTATTGTTGATTTAAGTAACTTTGTTTGAACTTATCATTCTTTTATGAATTTTATAAAAATCATGTACCAAATAGTGTCAAAATTGACATAAATTAGTTTTTAAACAAAATATTATATTATTAATTGTTATTTTATTCCTAAAAATCTAAGGTTCGGCCAAATGACATATATAAGGTTATATATATTAATAATAAACAACTTGGGGTTAGTTTTTCTTGATATAGTAAGTTTATTAACCATATAGTGTAAGAAAACAAAAAGACACTGTAAAAGTTAAATTATTTAACTTAGAGTTAAATCTAATTGATAAGGTTAAAATAATAACCTAAACTTGTCTAAATCCTATTTTATGAGAGTATTTCGACCCATACCCACTTTAGCTTCTAAATAAGACCCTTTGGAACCATTATAAACCGAATTTGACCTTAATATAAAATAATATTTTGAGATTTTCCTAAGGTGCCCCTCTCCTCCCTTATAAAAGGGCACCTCCTCCCTCTCCTCATCACACAAATTTGAGCATTCAATCTCGTCCAACCCCTGCCAAAATATCTTCTCCACTTTCCTAGTATCATCCTAGAGGTCCTGGTCTTCTTCAAAGACCATCCTTAGTTCTTTAAGTGGAGGTTAAGTGAAGGTGCGTCAAAAAGAGGTAATATCCATTACTGATCTTTTTCAATTTCTTTCTTCTTCAACTTCTTCTTATTTAGTTGTTTCATGATAAATTAATAACATAAGTATTTATTATATACTGATATTTTATTATAAATATGAAACAACTCTAATTAACCTTTTATCCATCCTACGGAAAAAGGAAATCCCCGCGCGTGCGTACGTACGGAATACCATCTCCACGCCGTGGTGTAATCTATTTTCCACCACCACATTAATTGGATGGGTATAATGGTGTAATGAGTAACTATATATGATTATTATAAAGTTATATTGATACTTAAATCGTATACATACACTTCAACACAATTCCACGACCATGGGAACGATATCATCGCTCGTGCGTACGTACGGACTACCGTCTCCACGACGTGATGAGATTCATTCTCCACATTAACCATTCATGAATGATTATAAAGTATATATAATGAATAATAATGAAATATATGACATGTTAAATCTACTGGATTTATGTATATATATATATGTATGTCATCTACTTACTTCCATTCAAGACAATAAGGAAAGGAAAACAGCGTTCATGCGTACGTACGGACTACCGTCTCCATGAACGGTGTGTTTCATTTCATTTATCTATCTATTATATATATATATATACTGAATATATATGATATATAAATCATGTTTTATATTCTGGAAGTAAGTAAATCATGATATAAGTAATAATAATGTCAAGAACAACAAGTCCAAACACCTACGATAAATAAAACGATTTTACCCAAAACACTTCTTTAACATGGAATTTACAAAAGAACGGGTAATATAAAGTCATAAGTGAACCATATATGATATCATAACAATGAATATGATTCTGTAATAAGTTAATGACATTATTTAAATCATTATACAGGAGGTTCGGATACGTACAAAGCATATCGGACATAAGGTAAGGGAAATATCACAATCTCATTTTTATCTGAGATTGTTTATACTTTAGTATTTACTGGGGTGTATTTTATCGTCCACATCCATGTTTCCTCAATATGTAATATTATTTCCATCCACCTATAATTTTTTAAATCCAGTTTTACCCTTCAGTGAGTTTTTGGCACAAGATATGAAAGTAATCTTTTGTCGTTTTTCATACGAGGTACTTTTTGACTTTTCCGACAAAAGTACAAGAAGAATGTTTTTTTTAACTTATACGGCATGAATGGATTTTTAAAACATTATTTCCAAGAAGCTTCCTTTACAAGTTTTCAAGTTTATTTTTAATCAAATTCCTTTATTTTAAAATTGTATGACATGTTAAGAAAGGAAAAGTGTTTTTGAAGTAGAAAGGATATTTTCCTCAAGAATGAAGTTCAAGTGTTTTATAAAAATTATTTTCCAACTAAGATAATAAAGGTTTATGTTTTTATCCCTATTATTACATTTATTTGATTATGTTGTGATGGAATTATTTTTATTAATTCCTTTATCGTATATGAATTGTTTTATGATGTCATGATGTTTAAGATTTCCATTTTTATTACATGGGTTATGCAATGATGTATGATTTATGATTTTTGTGGCACACATAAGAATGGTATCATTATGAGATGGGTGGGACCTATATCTCCCTCCAATGCATTGGGTAAAGATTTTATATCTCATGAGATAGACATGGCTGGAATAGTAGGTTATACCGGTTCAGTGAAACAGGACTGAAACGAGGGTGACTCGGTTCATAAATGGACTTTGTCCACTAAGATAGTCTTGGCAATGAGTCTTGACTAATAAGATATGATTCTCTATGATTATGTGTGTATGCCACAAAGTTTCATGTTTTAAGTTATGATTATTGGGATTTCATTTCACTACTATGATTTATCTCATGTTATGATATTATGATCTCTTTTTCAGGTTAAGATTTCCAAAATGTTATGTTCTTATGAATATGATGTGATTGATTTTTCTTTTGTTTACCCTTACTGAGAATTTGAGCTCACCCTTTTATATTTTCTTTTCCCCAAGATATAAATAAAGGTTTTAGGTAAGAAAAAAAGGGAAGATATTTATGGGAGATGTTGAAGATCTTTTACCATGATTAGAAGATTACGTTCCGAGTTTCCAAAGACACTAAACTATTATGGTTCTTGTGTGTGTGTTTTTGTTATGTAATAAGTATTCCGCAAAAGTAATGTAATGTCCTTGTACGTTAAGCTTCGGGTCTCTACAGTTGGTATCAGAGGAAAGGTTTAGTCAACCTTTGTAAACTAGGATGCGAAAACGTTAGTGAGATCCCTAGAGATATTACTAAGGTATGTCTAGGGATGTCTCTAAGGATAAGTATACATATAGGATATAGTCCTAGAACTACGGTAACGATCTTAGAATTTAACCTAAGATGTTATATATTAATGGTACTCCCCCTTTACTATGTTGTTTTCCCTAGCATTATTTTTGCCTCTCACACTATTCTTTTTGGGTTTTAGATGATGGTTGGAACCCGAAGGAACCATGTTGATCAATGCAATGGACAATGCAATGATTGTCCTCCTGAACAAACAAATGTTATGGGAGATGGAGTTCAAAATATTATTGCTATACTTACACAAGCTATGAATCATTCTGGACTTCCAAATGAGCAGAGAAGGGAACAATATTCTATTGAGTCCTTCATGAGGCAACGTCCACCTTCTTTCAGTGGGTCTTCTGATCCACTTGTTGCTGAACAATGGATCAGTACCACTGAAAAGATATTTTCAGTTCTTCAATGTTCTGAACATGATAAAGTCATCTTAGCAGTATATCGTTTGGAAGGTGAAGCTGATCAATGGTGGAATCTTATCAAGAATACAAGGCCAAGAGATGAAATTGAGTCCATGGAATGGGATGAGTTCAAGAACTTGTTTTTCAGTAAGTACTTCCCTCGTATTCTTCGAAAAAAGATGGAAAAGGAGTTTCTTGAGCTGAAGCAGAAGGATGATGAATCTGTTGGTATATACGAAGCGAATTTTACAAGACTTGCAAGGTATGCATCTGGCATTATCATCCCACCTGAAAGTAAATTTGATCGATTTTTCAGTGGCTTAAAACCAAGTCTTCAAAGGGCATTATCTATAAGATACTTCAGTAGCTATGAAGAAATTGTGCATTTTTCTATCAAGGTAGAAATGGAAGTTGGTGTTACATATCCATCTCATGGTTTTGACAAGAAACGAAAGATGGAGTTCAAGGAGAAATCTCATAATAATGGTGAAAAGAAGATGAATGTTTCCTTATGCACAAAGTGTGGAAACAAGCATGGTGGAGATTGTCTTAAAGTTACTAGAAAATGTTTTAAGTGTGGAAAATAAGGTCATCGAGCAGCTGAGTGTCGAAGTAATGGAAAAAGGGTTTCTAATGATGTGAATAAAGAAAACACTGTAGAGAACGCACCACCAACACTTCAATGCTTCAAGTGCAAGGAAATGGGGAATTATGCTAATAAATTCCCTAATCCAAGGGTTAGTGATGATCGACATGAGCAACCTCTTAAGGCAAAGGACAAAGGGAAGTCACATGCGATCACTATTGGCAATGTTGAATATGACAACGATGTGGTGGAATGATTAAGTGTTTATGTAATGGGATTCCAAAATAATTTTGTATCATGGAGTATTGGAATATTTATGTATTGGTCTAATGTGGTATTCAAAGTGATTGAGATATTTTTGGAAATAAGATGATATGCGCATAATGAAGGGAAAATGAGAAAATTAAATGTTTAACAGTATTCATGAGCTCATGATTGATATAAGGACTAAGTGATATCATGGTTTGAGTATATAGAATTTTGAGGATTTTGGTATGTGGAAAGTGTTAACTTTTAACTGCATTCAAGTTTTCACTATGGTTCAATGGGTATTCATTTTTTCAAGAGAATACATGATTAAGGTATTCACATGATTGGAATGTGACCAACAATATATATATATATGGGGGATAAATGATGGTATTCACATGATTGGTTGATGAAATTTCAAGTAATCATCTTCTTTATACTATGAGATTGGACCGAAGTATTTTAGATAAGCCTAAATATTGGAATGGATTATGTTGGACATATGCTAAGTATTGTTTAAGGATAGAAATTTTTTTCGATATTACTGATGGGATTTTATAGTAATGTAGTTTTAGAAAAGGACAACCTGCAGGACGGGCGACAGCCCATCGCGTCGGACAAGGCTGTGGGAATCGAACCCACAACCGAAGTGCGACTGGCCTTTTTCGCCTACCACTGGCCTACAAGAATTCTCTATTTAGTAAAAACTAGTTTTATTATATTAAGCAGTATAAGTCCATTTTAGGAACCATATATGATTAATCTCACTATAGATGGACTTATGTTTTTTTTTGATAACTTTTCTAACCTTTTGTTTGAGACAGATGGAATGACCCATCATTCTATCACATGATCTACTAACACATCACTAATGACAAATTCAACTTCATTTATTTAAGAGATGAAGTGGAAATTGTCCAAATAACGACAAACGGTGAGACTATACCAAAATCACGAAAAGTATTTCTTCTAATTCCAATTTCATCAACTTTAGGGAAATGATCTTAAAAAAACCAAAAATGTTGTCCTACTGCCCTTATATCTGATGAATCAGATGGTACCTTAGATCACCACAAATCAATAGCTTTGTGATTGCTGGCTTTTCCAAAGCCATGTTCTCTACCACTCTCCATCAGAACATGATGGTTAGATTTCTCTTCCATATCCATATTTTCACCTATGTGGAAACCCAGTGATTAATTTATTTGGGTAACCGTTACATTTCATACTTTTGTTTTTAAATATTGGTTTTGGTATTCCTTTTTACGATGTGGGTTTCTATTAAAGAAACTTTCAAATATTAAACCATTTATAACCCCGACGAATTTCGAGGGCGAAATTCATTTTAAGGGGGGTAGAATGTAACAACCCGAGATTTTATAAGATACATTATTTTTAATTTCATTCATATCTTCTATTGTATGACACACCAAGATTATCTTGCATTATACGCAACACCGTATTAGCTTGCAGTATACGCAACACTTTTCTTGGCTCTTGTTACACACAATTTCAAGTTCGTTTGATAGAAGTTATTCTACGCAACATTGAGTGTTTATATATATATATATATATATTCAATAAAATATGGTTGGATTCTATTTTACGCAACAACAAAGTAGTCGTGCACTACACGCAACCCTGACTTGGCTTGCATTACACGCAATCGCGACCTTCCTCGATAGCGTGTGTTGTACGCAATATCGGGATTTACTAAACAACGATATATTATTATAATATTGTTATGAACTAGCCGTTATGAATAGTGTTAACTAAATTTTGAATTTTATAACATTATTATTCATCTTACACATTTTCTAGAACATGGTATAAGAACAAAATAAATTTTTCGGGTAAAATAAGTATTTTTCAAAAAAATGCAGTTTTGTCGCCTTTTGATGGCGCGCCCACTTTAAATATAGTTTTTGACATGTTTATAAGTTCCATTTGACAAAATAAAATTATTATTTGGAATCAAGAAATAAAAATTTACTTTGGATAAATTTTTCATTTTATTCTTGATGACTTTCATATTTTAATGAATAGTAAAAACACGCTATATTTTAATTAAAAACAACTTATTTCATCGTAATATCTTATATGGTTAAATTATAATATTGAATGGTTTTAAAGTATAAATAGAATATATTTTTACCATTTAATATAATTTATGTCATTATCATTGATTTTACCTTGAATTCGTAGGTTAAATCAATTCAATCTTTTGCAATGTTTTAAAGAAAAATCCGTTTTCTTTCGACAACGGGATTAATTTTAATTTAATTTATGCAACTTTTGTGTATTGAATTTTGAAAAATGGATTCCATATTTGGAATCAGTGGATCCAAATTATGTTAATAAGCTACTTTTTATTTTTGGGAATTATGAATAGTAACTACGGTAAATTTTATTTACCATAGTTAAAGGTAAATCGGGTATTAAGGGTAAATATAATATTATAAAATTACCCTAACACATGTCAAAATCCTATTAGATGACTAAAAGTCGACCCCTATCACCTAAGGGTTGGATTAGATTAATTTAATGGACTTTTGTCCATGAAAATAATTTAATTATTATTAAAACCAAAGAATGTGACAGCATGTCACTTTCTTAAATATTATAAGTATAATAATTTTAATTTAGTGAAAAACTTAATGAAACTTCGAACATGAATAGTATACAGAAAGATAATACAATTATCTACATTATAGGAATTTATTTAGAATTTTTAGGGATTAAATAATTATCATTTATTATGACACAAAGATGATGCAGTAATTGTCTTATTAATGAGATATTGACATAATTGATATTATAAATGCCCAAATAAATGTAATTTGAGACTTTTTATAACTTACACTAATTTTCTAGGTTAATATGACATGTTATTGTTGATTTAAGTAACTTTTTTCGAACTTATCATTCTGTTGTGAATTTCATAAAAATCATGTACCAAGTAGTGTCAAAATTGACATAAATTAGTTTTTAAAACAAATATTATATTATTAATTGTTATTTTATTCCAAAAAATATAAAGTTCGGAAAAATGACTTAAATAAAGTTATATATATTAATAATAAACAACTTGGGGTTCTTTTGGCTTGATATAGTAAGTTTATTAACCATATAGTGTAAGAAAACAAAAAGACACTGTAAAAGTTAAATTATTTAACTTAGAGTTAAATCTAATTGATAAGGTTACAATAATAACCTAAACTTGTCTAAATACTATTTTATGAGAGGATTTCGACCCATACCAAATTTAGTTTCGAAATAAGACCCTTTGGAACCATTATAAACCGAATTTGACCTTAATATAAAATAATATTTTGAGATTTTCTTAAGGTGTCCCTCTCCTCCCTTATAAAAGGGCACCTCCTCCCTCTCCTCCTCACACCAATTTGAGCATTCAAGCTCGGCCAAACCCAGAAAAAATCTCTTCTCCACTTCCCTAGTATCATCCTAGAGGTCCTGGTCTTCTTAAAAGACCATCCTTAGTTCTTTAAGTGGAGGTTAAGTGAAGGCGCGTCAAAAAGAGGTAATATCCATTACCGATCTTTTTTAATTTCTTTCTTATTCAACTTCTTCTTCTTTAGTTTTTTCATGATAAATTAATAACATAAGTATTTCTTATATACTGATATGTTATTATAAATATGAAACAACTCTAATTAACCTTCTATCCATCCTACTGAAAAAGGAAATCACTGCGCGTGCGTACGTATGGAATACCGTCTCCACGCCGTGGTGTAATTTATTTTCTGCCACCACCTTAATTGGATTGGTATAATGGTGTAATTAGTTACTGTATATGATTATTATAAAGTGATATTGGTACTGAAATAGTATACATACACTTCAACACAATTCCACGACCATGGGAACGATATCATCGCTCGTGCGTACGTACGGACTACCGTCTCCACGACGCGATGAGATTCATTCTCCACATTAACCATTCATGAATGATTATAAAGTATATATAATGAATAATAATGAAATATATGACATGTTAAATCTACTGGATTTATGTATATATATATGTATGTCATCTACTTACTTCCATTCAAGACAATAAGGAAAGGAAAACAGCGTTCATGCGTACATACGGACTACCGTCTCCATGAACGGTGTGTTTCATTTCATTTATCTATCTACTATATATATATATATATATATACTGAATATATATGATATATAAATCATGTTTTACATTCTGGAAGTAAGTAAATCATGATATAAGTAATAATAATGTCAATAACAACAAGTCCAAACACCTACGATAAATAAAACAATTTAACCCAAAACACTTCTTTAACATGGAATTTACAAAATAACGGGTAATATAAAGTCATAAGTTAACCATATATGATATCATAACAATGAATATGATTCTGTAATAATTTAATGACATTATTTAAATCATTTTATAGGAGGTTCGAATACGTACAAAGCATATCGGACATAAGGTAAGGGAAATATCACAATCTCATTTTTATCCGTGATTGTTTATACTTTAGTATTTACTGGGGTGTATTTTATCATCCACATCCATGTTTCCTCAATATGTAATATTATTTCCATCCACCTATAATTGTTTAAATCCAGTTTTACCCTTTAGTGAGTTTTTGGTAAAAGATATGAAAGTAATCTTTTGTCGTTTTTCATACGAGGTACCTTTTGACTTTTCCGAAAAAAGTACGAGAAGAATGTTTTTTTTAACTTATACGGCATGAATGGATTTTTAAAACATTATTTCCAAGATGCTTCCTTTACAAGTTTTCAAGTTTATTTTTAATCAACTTCTTTTAGTTTAAAATTGTATGACATGTTAAGAAAGGAAAATTGTTTTTGAAGTAGAAAGGATATTTTCCTCAAGAATGAAGTTCAAGTGTTTTATCAAAATTATTTTCCATCTAAGATAATAAAGGGTTCTGTTTTTATCCCTATTACTACATTGATTTGATTATGTTGTGATGGAATTATTTTTATGAATCCCTTTATCGTATATGAATTGTTTTATGATGTCATGATGTTTAAGATTTCCATTTTTATTACATGGGTTATGCAATGATGTATGATTTATGATTTTTGTGGCACACATAAGAATGGTATCATTATGAGATGGGTAGGACCTATATCTCCCTCCAATGCATTGGGTGAAGATTTTATATCTCATGAGATAGACATGGCTGGAATGGTAGGTTATACCGGTTCAGTGAAACAGGACTGAAACGAGGGTTACTCGGTTCATAAATGGACTTTGTCTACTAAGATAGTCTTGGAAATTAGTCTTGACTAATAAGATATGATTCTCTATGATTATGTGTGTATGCCACAAAGTTTCATGTTTTAAGTTATGATTATTGGGATTTCATTTCACTACTATGATTTATCCCATGTTATGATATTATGATCTCTTTTGCAGGTTAAGATTTCCAAAATGTTATGTTCTTATGAATATTATGTGATTGATTTTTCTTTTGTTTACCCTTACTGAGAATTTGAGCTCACCCTTTTATGTTTTCTTTTCCCCAAGATATAAAGAAAGGTTTTAGGTAAGAAAAAAAAAAGGGAAGATCTTTATGGGAGATGTTGAAGATCTTTCACCATGATTAGAAGATTACGTTCCGAGTTTCCAAAGACACTAAACTATTACGGTCCTTGTGTGTGTGTTTTTGTTATGTAATAAGTATTCCGAAAAAGTAATGTAATGTCCTTGTACGTTAAGCTTCGGGTCTCTACACTGACCTAGGGAAAAAAACCTTGATCCCGGTGGTTCATGTTTTGTAGCTCCCACCTGTCCACCTTTGTATCTTCCTGGGTTGGTTTCTCCATCTCCTCTGGCTTGGGAGATCCTACATTACATGGGTTTACATTAAAGAAACCATGGGCACACAGGCCCTACATTTTATTGGAAGAAGGATCGCAGGCCAACAAATTTAAATTAAACAAATTTAAATGAAACCATACACTGATACAAAGGGTCTTTGGTCTAGTTCATGATCATCCATAGCAATCAATGACATTTACACATATTTAGAATTAAAATTCTATTAATCGTTCTATTATTTAAGATAAGTCGCGCTTGAATTTAATTAATTATGATCTTATAATTAATCAATTATTTATCTTAAATTCCTTTCTTAATTTCCTTGAGATTATTCTCATCCATATCCCTTGTACAGGTCTTTGTACTTTTGGAGGAAACCTGGTGAAATTTCTGGAAATTACACGGTGTGTAGTTTATATTTACATGGCATGTATCTCTTTTCACCTTTTATCCGAAGTGCACGCCGGGGGCTTTGGCGTGTTCTATGCACTTTGGAAATTTTGGAGTACACGGCGTGTAGATGAATCATACATGGCGTGTACTTCCTGGTTACGTGGTAACCGGCCTGTCGATCCCGTGTACATGGTACGCGGCTTATCATTGTACACGGTTTCACCTGGGCCGGAACGGACTACACGGTGTGTTGCTCCAACATACACACCGTGTATTCTGGTTCCACGCACCGTTCAATTCTGGTCAACACGGCGTGATTAATACTTAGGCATATTCAATTTACACTGCATGGTTTGGTATACTAGTGTCGGTTCATTGAACCTAAGTACACGGCGTGTAGTTTAAATTACACGTCGTGTAATACCGTGTTGTACAAACAGAAACAGCAGCTCCTCCGGATGAATTCCTCATTTTTATTTTAATCAGAAATTAAAATTAAAAGGTTGTTTTTGTGATATGAATCATGAAATGAAGGAGGAAGAATAGATCTCATTTATTCAGATTAATAAAACGATATATATTGAATTGAATCAAATATTAATGTGTAAATTATCAATGAAAATTAAATAACTATAATCAACGTTGTAACCTCCCTCTGATACCATTTTAAGGTTCCGAGAGCAGTGGAAGTGTGTGGGTGGATGTTCCCACTTGGCTTTTTTTCATTAACAATGATCAATCCAGGATCAATACGATGATAAACGCCAGTCTCCACGGATCGAATCACAGAAATGGACAAAGAAAAGGAAAGTCCCGGAACCATAAAGTAGGATTGTTACAAGTTGATTATAATTAATTTAATCAATTGAAAAGAAATACATTTGGGTGTTCTTTCTTCATTGATGTTCTTGATCACGTTCTGATGTGATTCGTCGTTGCATCGCAGAATCCAAGTGTAGACTTCCTCTATCAGTGATCCACACGTGTACCTCATATCTCGGGACATCGCCAAAGGAGTCTCTGGGTGCTAGTGTGGAGAAACCTTTGCTTGTGTTGTCCTCCTTAGATCATCATGATCTGATGGAAGATGATCTCTCTCGGTCTTGAGAGTGTTCTTGAAGGAAGAGGTTCTTTTTCCCTTGAAATAATTCTCCAGAGTTTTTGTGCACAATGATTCTCTTGTGTGTCAGAAAAGAGTTGGGGTTGTGAGGATATTTATAATCAGGTTTGAGGTTGTAGAGTTATGACAATAAATAAACGCGTTACGCGTTTTATTTATTTCATTGACTACTATTTAAAACTTCATGTTGAATAATTAATTCTTTGACATGTTCCCACGCTGATTATAATAAATATTATTTAAAACAATATTATATCCTCAAAATCTCGACTAGAAAAACTACACGGCATGTTTTAATAAATACACGGCATGTACTTGTTTTTCATTGAAAACTACACGGAGTGTACTTTCAATGTACATGGCATGTATATCTTGTTTTAATTTATTCATTTCCTTTCCATAAAGAAAAATACACGGCATGTAATAATTAATACATGGCGTGTACTTGTTTTTCATGAAAAACTACATGACGTGCAATCTTTAATACACAGCGTGTATATCTTGTTTTTTATTTCCTTCTTCCTCCAATCATTAAAATGATCTAGGATTCCTTGAATAATTATTAAAACATGTACGGTAATAATATGTATTCTACTTGAGATACTTGAATACACTTAGTGTATGACCCTCTAGGCCTCTTTCTCATTGGCATTAGGCGGGCTTGCCTAAAGTCCAAGATTACTGTCTAGCAACGGGTCAATTAACCCAAGAGAAATAAGTTGACATCGCATTGACGTATCACCTCATACGAACGCTTACTATGTAATTTAATCCCTTTGTCTCAATATCTCATCAAGCAGGTTTCATGGAAGTGTCATAAACCTATATGCTTGATCCGTCGTTCTTTGACTTCCTGAAATAAACTCGTCGTTTACACCATGGCCATGGAATTTAATGCGATAGTTTTATTTCAATCAAAGGGTCGAGATATCAACTTCCCTAAATTGAATGGACAAATCCTTCCTTGACTTATCCATTAACAACATGTCAATCGTGATGCACCCAACGTACCCTATTTCCCGCCAACTGTCTACGTGACGGTTTTCATCAGTAAATCTAAGTGTGTGAGTCATGACCTGAGTTAATGATAATCTTCCAGTATAAAGACCATTACACACGCTCATAGATAGCAATGTCCGATGACACCAAGACATGCAGAATTGCTACTTGCGGGTCTGTTCTCATAATCTCCCATCTTAGAGATTACCAAGTGTGAACTCCATGAGAGTGAGTCTCATCTTCTTACGAGTGATCTCACATGACGGACTGTATACTATGTGTCCTATCATAGTATGTCATCCAACCATAGAACTTTATTTAAGAATATTTTTATAGCATTTCAAGGTTCTCATCACAACGGGGATCTTCCATGGCCTTATCAATGCAACAAATATTCCAGGACATTATTATATTATAGTCATGTAGAACAATGAACAATATATAATAAGTGAACATTCATGTAATCAAAGTACAAAACAGTTGGTTCTAGGACACCAACCCTTACAATCTTTCCCCCACCCCCTATAAAAGGCACCCTCCCCTCCCCCTTCTCCTCACTCCTTTCACACCCTCTATCTCTCTAATTTCACTCCCTCTCTATCTACAATTTTACTAGTTCTTCTTCCTTTGTGCGTGGTGATTTCTATGGCCTTAAAGGAGTGCATAATTTTGTGAAGCATAATTTAGAGTTATTTGTTATTATTTATTTTAAAGTTATTTATTTTTTTAGCTTAATTGTTTTTATTTAGTTTTAAATATGTTATTTACTTAGTAGTTCAGTTAGTTAGGTATTGTTTAGAAATAATAGTTATTATTAGTAAATAAAATATTATTATTCATTTATGACTTTTGAGTAATTAGTTTATAATAAGTATTATAAATTGATTTATTATTATTATAATATTATTTTTTAGTGTAACATAGTAGTTTTTTAAATATTACTCACATAATTAGGAATTAATATTAAATAGTTGATGAATAAATATTATTGAAATAATGGTTTACTAATATTAATTATTGAATGACTGATGAATAAATAATGTTAAAGTGATGATTAATTATTGATTAACTAATGAATAACTTTGGATTAAAGAATTATTACATAATTATTATCTAATAAGTAACTAATGAATACCATATGATTAACTAATAATTAAACAACTATGAACTAATAATTACTTAATGATTAACTATTAATTAACTAATAATTAAATATAAAGTAACTACGAGATATGTATTAATTAATTAATGATTGACTAGTGATTAATGAGTGATTAAGGAATAATTAAATTGATATTAACTAATGATTAGATAATAATTAACTAATAAATAAAATTTGATTAATTAAGTAATGATTAAATAGTGATTAATGAATGATTAAGGCATAATTAATTTAAGATTAACTAATGATTAACTAATTATTAGATAACAACTAAATAATAAATAAAATTTGATTAACTAATGATTAATGAATGATTAAGGCATAATTAATATAGGATTAACTAATGCTTAACTAATGATTAGATAATGATTAAATATTGAATAAAATATGATTAACAGATGAGTAAAGAATGATTAAATAATAATTACTAATGATTAGCTATTAATTAACTAAAAATTAGCTATAAAGTAATTATTTGATATCTATTAATTGAGTATGGATTAACTAGTGATTGATGAATGATTATGGAATAATTATTATAGGGTTAATTATTTCTTAACTAATGATTAGATAATGATCAACATGTGATTAACTAATAATTGAGGAATGATTAAGTAATAATTACTTAATGATTAGCGATTAATTAGCTATAAAGTAACCACTTGATATTTATTTATTAAGTAATGATTACCTATCGATTAAGGAATGATTAAGAAATAATTAATATAGGATTAACTAATTCTTAACTAATGATTATCTAATGATTACCATATGATTAACTATTTATTAATTACTGTTGACGCTCCTTTCGTCACAGAATCTAAAGATCGGAAAAGGGAATATCTGAGCTCAAATGTGATTCATCCTTTGAAGAAACATCAAAAATCGACAAAGGGATGAACAAGGAGAACATTTCCCATAGGTCGCGCAAGTTCCCTCCCGGTCGCGCAAGTACACTTGCGCGCCGACTCAATACTTGCGCGACTCCTCATGGTCGTGCAAGGGACTTGCGCGACATATATGGTAACTGCCCAGTAACCGCCCAGGGTCTTCTGTTGCCTATAAATAGACCTTGTGGGCCCCCCATTCATAGATCGGATCTTTCCAGAAACTCGGATTGAAACTCCCGACGCCCAAGTCCCTTCTCAAAGCTTCCGGAACACTTCTAAGGTAATTTCTTACCTAGAATGGAAGATCTAAAGAGAAGAAGGAAGGCCTAAGTGTTGAAACTTATCAAACACTTGCGCGCCGACTTAATTCCTTCAATATAACTTGCGCGTCCCTTTTCTGGAAGAACCTCAAGGGGATTCTAAAGGGTTTTATCAAGAGTCGCTCAAGTATTTCAATTCTGATTGAAAATCGCACAAGTACCCCTCATGTCGCGCAAGGATACTTGCGCGACCCAAACTTGCGCGCCGCCGCTGGACTTGCGCGCCTCTCAAGACTTGCGCGCCCCTACCTTTTTGGGTGCCTTTCTTGCCTATTTTATCCCTCTTAAGCCATTTCACCTTTCCTATTCAAAATTCAGTCTTCAAGATACTCTTCAAAGCCATTTTATGGCATGATTTCTTGATTTGACATCCTTGTCTGAAAGGAATTCTGTGAAATATCTCTCAAAACCTAGTGATTTAAACATCTTTATGTCACCAAAGATTGAGAGTTCATTCATTCAACCTCATCCTTTAAGATGAGAGAATCCCCCTTAACTTGGGTTTCCTTTTCAGGAATAATCCCCAGTTATAAATCCCTTTAATCTTGGGCATCCTCCTCAGGAGTAAGCCCCAAATCCTTAAAATTCCCAATCTTGGGCATCCTCCTCAGGAGTAAGCCCCAATCAAGTCCTTAAATCTTGGGCATCCTCCTCAGGAGTAAGCCCCAAACCATAATCCCTAACCTGGGCCTCCTTTTTTAGGAGTAAGTCCCAGTCATAACCTTGGGCTTCCTTTTCAGGAGTAAGCCCCAAGTCCCCTAACCTGGGTCTCCTTTTCAGGAATAAGACTCAGTCATAACCTTGGGTTTCCTTTTTCAGGAGTAAGCCCCAAGTCCCCTTAAAATTCTCTTAACCAGTCATAATTTACCTTTGATTTGGGTTTCCTTTTCAGGAGTAAAACCCAATCATAATTCCCCTCATAACTTAGGCATCCTCCTTAGGAGTAAGCCTCAAGATTAGAGTATTCAAATCTCCATGAAGCACATATAACTTTATGGACCCTGTTCATGGATTTTCTCCCTAAAAAAGTAAAATCCTAAACCTTCATCTATCTGGGCAGTTATCCATACATAAGCCCCAAACAAATTCTTATGATTGCATCTTTTATGGCATAATTGTCTAAATTTTACCAATACCTCTTGTTTCTCACACCGAGCATGACTCACGTGAGCTTAGAGTGTAAAAGTAATTATGACATTCATCTTTGAGCCATCAATCATAAACATCATACCCCATTTCTCGAACTACGTGGGTTCTGATTCCTTTTCCAAAACAAAGGATACGTAGGTAGCCCATTTATGGGTTCGATCCCAACTTTGAAATAATCTCTGTCCTTCTGAATGACAATAAACTTCAAGTGCCCCACTGAGTGGCTTTAAAACCAGCCTGGTCATCATAAATGACCAAGAGACTTTTATATAAATGTTTTGAAGGATACCATTGACCAAGAATCTCTAAAACAAATATAGATGATTCTCTATTGATGAAGAACCTCGAATACATATAAAAGATTCTCTAAATTCCTTGCATATTTAATCATTGATTGTTAAAACTAAAGGAAAGCACATTTTTTTACTTGGTAATGTAATAAGGATTCACGAACATAACTTAAATCTATAAAGAGAGTCCTGGAGTAGACAATAATTCCCCTCAAAAAGGTGTGATGAGTCCGACCTCCCATCCTCTCGACCAATGCAAATTCCTAAGCCTCATTAGTCCACAAGCTAATGAGCACCTGCCTTTGGAAAGTAGGTCCAAACAGATGTGGAATCATTGGATGTTTCCGGTTCTACGAACAAACCCGTTAGAAACCGATCGGAACGTTTGAATCTCCCGTCCAGGAGGTCATCCCCGGATTCCGCGCGAAACAAAAAATGGTGAACCCGACGTGAATCCTTAACCAAGTTAAAGTGATGTTCTTCTTATTTGTTAGGCCCCTTGGGCCAAAAAAGCAATCATTGACATGTGCTCATCCAAAAGATGCAGTGGCCAGATTCATCTTGATTATGTCTGTTATATGGAACAGGCACTCTTTTCTCAAGATCTTCTGCAAAATGGCTTTCCTTAAATTCACCCCTGTGAATACTGCTGCTGGGAACACCTCTACTGTGAGGTCTGCTGCTGTGAAAACCAATGCTGCTGCTCCTGCTGGAACGTCATCCGCTCTGAGGATGACATCACCAACTCAGCGTCTTCAACGCTGTGTTTCTAATGCACTGGTTAAGGAGTACCGTCGCAACGGTACTATCCCAACTCTGGAGGCCGCTCGTCAAGCCCTCCAAGTTAACAATTCTACCTGGTCGTCCGGACAACGGCGACCAGCAATCAAGAAGCAGGCGGTGCTGACTACCGTCTCTAACCGTTTCGGGTCGTTATCCCCGGAACGTAATTTCCATTCACTCCCTTACTCTGAGGAAGTGAATGAGCAGGTCCCGCAGGGCCTTAATTCAAGAAGACAGGAGTCCTTCTCAAGGGCTCCCATCAACAATCGCCGCCAGACTCGTGCGGTAGTGCGCCCTCAACATGATGAGGGTACCGACTCCAGGCATTCAGCTCAGGTTCCTCGAACCCGAGCAGGCAAGATGAATCACCAGAGACGGAATCCGGTTAATAATAGGCAGGTTGTCATCCCTGCCATCTCCGGAGAAGTCCACCAACCTAACTTGGTGGCAAGCAATGAACAGGCATACACACCTGTTCATTTTAATTCAGCTGTCCAGCAGACTCGTCTGGCAGCATCAAGCCGATCCCGCCAGGCAATTCCGGCGGAGTACCATAGGCAGGAACATACACCTGCTTATACATCATCAGTTAGTCAGCAGGCTCGTCTGACTACATATGATGGATCTCGTCAACCACGTTTGGCGAAGTGTAAACAGCAGGCACATACACCTGCTAATACTAATCAAGCCTACCAACAGTCTCGTTTGGTAGCACACGGAGAAGTCAGTCGGAAAGTCCCGACGACAAACAGGAGGCAGACTAAACTCTCTGCCTCCACACTTGAGTACTGTCAGGATTCACTGACAAGAAAAGGAGGACAGGAGCAGGCACATACACCTACTCCAAGCCCGGAATGGACGTATATCCCTGTTCCGGTGGCTGAAGTCACCAAGCATATTTTATCAATGGTGAAAGAGCAGAAGCAAATTCCTGCTCATATTCTGGATGCTTGCCAGGATATCATAACATCTTCAGCATCATCTCAGGGACGGACACATAAATCTATCCCTAGCAATGGAGTGACACATCAACAATTCACTCAGGAACAGACACACACATCTGTTCCAGTCCAAGAGGGTTATGGGGCCTACTCCCCCATATCATACGGACAACCAAGTCAGGCACATATACCTGATTTGAGCGATGATCGTCAGCCTAACCTGACCATCTTTCCTGATCAGGCACATACACCTGCTCAGAGCAATCACTTTCGTCATCAAGTGGTTTCTAAAGCGAGTAAGAAGGCATCTAAGAAAAAGATCCGCCCAGCACAGTCAGGAGATCAAAGGCCAATCTGCAACCAAGCCTTGCTCGATGCTGGAGTTCTTGAAGCCCTCAGACATTTATCTGTCGGAATTCAAGATTCTACTCCCTCAGTTCCCAATAACGGGAACATTAATTCTGAAGGTCTTCAACAGACACTTCCTCATGAAGACTTGCTTCATGAAAATTCGGTCAATCTTGAAGTTTCTTCTTCAGATGAGAGCCACAGGAACCCTCTGTGTGGTCAGAAGGCCAAGGAGCAAGAGATTTCATCTTTTGCTGTAACCCATCATGATGGTCCTCCTCATGGTGATGAACTTCGCTGCGAAAGTCCTCTCCGCAGTAGTGATTCACATTGTCTCGAAAATTCTTCAGAAGGCAATGTAGTGCCGAGAAAGCCCTCTTATCTTGAGGCACTTGCAAACGTAAAGCCAGTCATGTCTGATGCTTTACTATCGGCAGGTGAAACTCTTTCTCCATCAGAAGATAGTCTGGGGTTCAGGTTATTCTCCGAACCATCCCTGGGTCATTCATCTTCCGGCATGAATAATGATGTCTCTACCAATCTTGTTGAATCCGATGAAGCAACAAGGAAACACCAACTCTGGTCCAAACAGGTAGAAGAATCTTCATTCAATGATAAAGAGGAAATGCTGAATATGAGGAAAAAACTGGCAAAAGGTGAAGTACCAGTCATGTTTTGGCCTTTGGCTGACTCCCAGTATGACATTCCAAAGATGTTGACGGATGATGGAATCCATGATATTCGTCTCAATATATGGAAAACTCTTTGTCAATTAAAGAAGAAGGTATTATCTTACGATGAATATGAAAATCATCTTAAGATAATAGAAGGGTTACAACGCCAGATTGATTTGGCATCTCTATCAGTCTCTCGGTATCCGAAGGCTGAAAAGCAACAGAGAACCCTTCAACGTTCATTCCTTGGCGCACTAAGAAGATTGCGTCAGTTAATTTCCAATGCTCCGTCTAATGTTCATATCAGAGGATGGGGTGTTCACGGAGCACTACATTTCACAATGCTTTCCGGTCAGCAAAGCCCGCCGAAAATGGTCTCATGCAATGTTATTGCCCATGGCCGGCCACAGTCAATGGGATTTGTTCATAATCAAAAGCTTGCTCAAGAACAAGCTTCAACTAGTTCCTCTCAAACTCAAGTACATAGAGAACAAGTTGTTGAATTGCTCCTACATCGAGCAGGCGAGAATATTGCACAAGCCTCTCGTCTGGAGCAAACACGTCATCAAATGACGGAAGTTTCGGAAATCATCCAACGGTCTGTTGAAGCAGGTGATAAAAGTGAATACAGATTAATGCATCCAGCTAATTTCCGAACTAAGATTCGCAAGATCAAGAGAGATTTTAAAAAGATCTCAGACATAGCATGTCAAGAGACACCCCAGCTTGCCAGACTGGGGACTTCTCTAACCCAACCCTCAGAATCAACGAATGGGATTCGAGGAGTTGAGCGGAAGCAACAGGAACATCCCCAGTCCACCGGACTGGGGACTTTTTCAAATCTTCAATCCCTCCCTCAGAGAAAGTCAGTATTCTCTCGATTAGGGAATAAGCCTCAAGAGGAACGAAGAGCCAAGATGTCAGGAGATTCTCTCCAAGTGACGGTTCTCCAAGAAATTCCTGAGGGATCAAGTCAACGGAATTCCATGTCTCATCATGGACATGGAAGAAGACAATATCACAGAAGTGATGATAGAAAGGATTCCATGAAATATGCATCCATTAATGTCATCACTACCGTTGCTGCTGATTCACCAGATGAGGCTCAATCAGAGGGATCAGACGAAGAGGTTCCTGCTCAAGAAGTCGCACACACAGACCTAAATGAAGAAGGTGTGCGCACACGTAATCAAAGGCTTACCCAAAATCTGGGTATTCCATCAAGTAACCCACTTCCCCCTCTCCGAAAAGGATCCAATAAGGGGAAAGGAAAGAATCAGGTTACTTCTCACCCTTCCTCTGAAGGAGGTCAATCGCTCTCATTAGAGCAAAGGTTTGCACAACAGGAGGAAGAAATGAAAGAACTAAGAAGGTTGAATGCAGAACTACTTCAGAGTAGTCTTCTTCTTAAGAATGCTGAAGTTAGACAGCCGAAAGAATTTGTTGTAACTACTGAGAAGGATCAGGAATATCCTCCTTTATCAGTACACCCACAGAGGTCTAATCCTACGGATCAAACGCAACAACGGTTGGCAGCACTACCATTAGTTGCAGCACCAACCTCCACGGCTGTCCAAGCTCCATTCATTGCACCTACCCAAAACCAAGTTCAACCTGACGTTTCTCAAAAGTTAATAACTACTATTGAGTCATTAACAGCTCGGTTAGAAACTATGGAAGGGAAACGGGCTCAAGTTCAACCTGAAAAGAAAGTTTACCCTGAATGGGTAGATTCAATTTCTCCTCCATCCAGTTTTGGAAACCCTATTTTCCCTACTTTCAATGGATCAGGCGACCCTGAACAACATTTGACGCATTACGTGTCTTGTTGTGATCCTATGATGGGAACTCCAGAGCAACAAGAAGCAGTGAAACTCAGATGCTTCGTGCGAACCTTGCAAGGACCAGCTTTTGTCTGGTATACAAGCTTGCAATCCCGGTCAGTCATCGGATGGGAGGATCTTCGTCAAAAATTCCTTCTTCATTTTAGCTCAACTTTTCCCAAAACGACAGTTTTTGATCTTACAAACTGCAAGCAAAGGGAGAATGAAAGAGTCTCTGATTTCATTGCTCGTTGGAAGGGATTAACATATTCCTTGAGTTTATCACTCCCTTAGGAGGAATTGTTGTCAATCTGTGTGGCAAATTTGCGTGACGAATTACGCACGCCATTGATCCCTGTGAAATACACAGGAGGGTTTCGAGACCTTACTTCAATCGCTCAACAGATTGAAGATTCCCTTATACAGGCTAAGGTTAAATCTCGTGTAATTCCATCAGCTCCAGGAAGAAGAATGGGTAAAGCAGAAACTGCTACAGTTATGCTTAAACAGGCACCTGTACCTATTTCTACTTCAAAACCTTCATCTTCTCGAAGGGCTCCACCTCCTGAACGCCAACAACAAAGGCTGTTTCGTCCAAATGATCAAAAAGATCAATGACGAAAACAATTTGAGGATATGAAGAGTAAAACATACTCTTTCCGAAGTGAGCAAGTTCCTGGTTACTTCATTTCAGCTCTAGAAAATAATTTGGTTCAATTACCAGTGCCCAAGAGGCCAAACAAGGAAGGAGATGAAGACCGTCCCAATTATTGTCCCTTTCATCAAATGTTGGGACATCCCATCCAGGAGTGTTTTGTCTTTAAAGACCTCCTACAAAATATGGTTGACTTGGGACAAGTCAAATTGAAGGGTTCTTCAGCTCATGTAGCGTGTATT
The DNA here is from genome assembly GCA_963277665.1 of Viscum album. Taxonomy (NCBI): domain Eukaryota; kingdom Viridiplantae; phylum Streptophyta; class Magnoliopsida; order Santalales; family Viscaceae; genus Viscum; species Viscum album. The sequence goes on from OY728157.1 coordinate 1,786,289,536, forward strand.
ACCGCTACAGATCCAGAGGAAGGAGGCGAGTGGCAGGAAGTCAAAAGCAAAACTGCGAAAAAATATGATGATTGGTTGGTCAGAAAGACAATCAATCGGACCCATTCCATTTTGCGAACACAATTGAAGAAGCCAATTGTGTCTCCTACAAAAGCTGCAGTAAAGCCTCCATCAAAAGACAAATCCTCAAAAGGGAAGAGCAATTCAAAGAAGAAAGAGGAATCAGAAGAAGATGAGTATGTATCAAAGCCTAAATTGTCTTTGACTCTGGCAGATTTCATGCCATCTACTTCAAATCCACGGGCACCGTCCCACCAAACGGCACAGCCTAAACAGGCTAACCAGGCAGAGTCTTTATCAGACGAAGAGTTAATATTTGGTTCTGTTAATATGATTCAATTAACAGATCCATATTCCAGTCTTGATGAGCCTGAATTCCCTATATCAAATAAGGGAATCCGAAGAGGTTCTAGAGGTTCAGGATATAGGGGAAGATGTGGATCTTTCCGAAGCCACTACTCTAATTCTACCCCTGCTAGCACTGTATATGCAGCAGAAACTCGTGGTAGAGCCCTTCAGCGAGCTCAAAAAGAACAAGCAAATTCTTCTGCCAATGGCCAACTCAGCTTCGGCACAGTTATTTTGGAAGACCGATTAAAGGTTCCATCTTCTTTATCTCAACAAGTAAATGGATCTAATCAGTCTAAATTTCCAAAACCAAAGATGTTGCCAACTTCAAAACAAGATGCATCAGCTTCCAAAGCATCTACTTCCAAGGTACCTGCTAAACCGCATATTCCTATTGGGAAACGCAGGCCTCTAGATCAAAAGTATGATATATTGAAACACTTGGCCCAAGTACCGGACAAATTATCAATTTTGGATGCTTTGAATCTATCAAGAGATCTTCGGGAAGCACTCATCGAAGCTTTGTCAAGTCCTCAGGAGTTTGAAGCTGAAATTGCTGCGGCTGAAATTTATCACATAGAGAATAATCCTGCAGAATGTCATGCAGTGATATCTTTTACTGATAAAGATGAAGATGATGTTGTGCATGGGCACATAAAACCTTTGTACCTATCTGGAAAAGTCAATGGTATAGATGTTCGAAGAGCTTTTATTGACAATGGTTCAGGAGTCAACCTCATGCCCATTCGCACACTTCGTCGATTGGGCCTCACAGAATCTGATTTATCTCCTTCTACCATGATGTTGCAAGGGTATGATAAAAATGAACAAGAACCACTGGGAGAAGTTACGCTCAGAACTCAGTTTGGAGATCTTGTTTCCAATTCAGATTTCATGATTGTTGATCAAGACTCAGCTTTCAATATCTTGCTTGGAAGACCCTGGCTACATCAGCATGCAGCTATTCCGTCATCATACCATCAATGTCTCAAATACTGTTTCGATGGTCAAGTTGGAACATTGTATGGTGATAAGGCCCCGTTCAAGACATGTGAGTCTCAATACATTGAGGCGGAATTTTATCACATGAAGGGAAGAGAAAAATCTACAATGAAGGAAATTACCAAAGTTAATGCTCCATATGGTTTGGAAAAAATTCCAATAAATCCATTTTCACATGTGAGTACAGATTATGTGTTACCTATCAGTCAAATTGACAAAATAGGCCCAAATCAAAATACTCTTATGGAAAGATCCATAATGTCAATTACGGCAGTCGAGCCAGACAACATGGGAGAAATTGGTAATTTACCAAGCAGTGATGAAAGCATAAGTGGTGACGTTTTCATTTCGTCTGCTGAAATCCAACAAGTCTATACTTCGCTAATCAGGCCAATAGAAGTTATAGCAACACCAGAGGTGAATAATGATGTCGATTCTCGATCCATCATGTCCTCTTTGATTCCCAAAGAAGACCCTTTATCATCAATAGGGTCGGAAATGGAAGCTTCTTCTTCAAAATGTGAAAATTTTGACATTTCTTATGATCATGAGAATTTCGTTTTTTCATCTACTTCGCAAGTAGAAACGAAAGAAATAACACATGATGAAGAGGAAGAGGAAGATCTTAGAGATGCTCCTCCAGCATTTGAAGAAGGTATCTCTACCACTGTGGATGAACTCAGAGAAGTAAATCTGGGTATAGAGAAAGATCCACGCCCCACTTTAATTAGTGCGGCCATGACCCTTGAAGAACAAGAGATGTATATTTCTTTTCTAAAGCAAAATAAAGATATTTTTGCTTGGAATTATACAGAGATGCCTGGCCTTGATCCTGATGTTGCCACCCATCATTTGGGTTTGCCAAAAGAACATCGAGGATTCAAGCAATCCGCGAGAAGAACACACCCAACCTATGCTTCCAAAATCGAGGCTGAAGTGGATAAGCTTATCAAAGTTAACTTCGTCAGAGAAGTTCAATATCCCAAGTGGTTGGCTAATATTGTCCCTGTAAAGAAGAAGAACGGACAAATCAGGGTTTGCATCGATTTTAGAGATCTTAATCGGTATTGTCCCAAAGATGATTTTCCAGTTCCAATTACAGAACTCTTAATTGATGCGACAGCTGGCTATGAAGTACTCTCTTTCATGGATGGATATTCTGGATATAATCAGATCCGAATGGCCCCAGAAGATGAGGAATATACAGCCTTCAGAGCTCCTCAAGGTGTGTTTTGTTACCGGGTGATGCCCTTTGGTTTAAAGAATGCAGGTGCAACATATCAACGCGCCATGCATCGTATCTCCAAACCTTTTCTAGGGAAATTTGTTGAATGCTATGTGGATGATCTGGTGGTTAAATCCAAACAACGTTTTGATCACTTGGCTGATTTGGAAGTCATATTCCACAAGCTTCGACAACATAATTTGAAGATGAACCCCTTAAAATGTGCTTTTGGGGTAACCTCAGGAAAATTCCTCAGCTTTGTTGTACGCCATCGTGGTATTGAAGTCGATCCTGAGAAGACCAAATCAATCCTTGGTATGTAACCTCCTCAGAATTTGAAAGAATTAAGAGGACTTCAAGGACACTTAGCCTATATTCGGCGTTTCATCGCCAATTTGGCAGGCAAAAGTTTACCCTTTACCAAATTATTGAAGAAAGGAGTCACTTACCAGTGGACTAAAGAATGTCAAGAAGCATTTGATGTTCTCAAGAAATACCTCTTGAGTCCACCAGTACTCATGCCACCTGTTGAGGGTAGGCCTCTTATCCTCTATGTGACAGCTTTAGAGCGATCATTGGGTGCCTTTCTCGCTCAAAAGAATGATGCTGGGAATGAAAATAGTCTCTACTATCTCAGTAGAACTATGCTTGAAGCAGAAACCCGGTATTCGAGTATTGAAAAGTGCTGCCTAGCATTAATCTTTGCAGTTCAGAAACTGAGACACTACCTGCAACATCACGAGGTCCAATTGGTATCTCGTAATAATCCACTCAAATTCATCCTTAGTCGTCCAATGCTTACAGGACGTCTGGCAAGGTGGGCGGTTATTCTACAGCAGTTCGACATCCAGTATGTGTCTCAAAAGGCAATTAAGGGCCAAGCTCTGGCTGATTTCTTGGCTGAACACCCTTCAGTGGAAGACACGTATTCAGATATCGAACTCCCTGATGAGGAAGTTTTTTCTATTCAAGAGAGTCCTCAAACATGGGAAATGTATTTTGATGGTGCTTCTAGAAGTCCAACAGGAAAGAAAATGGAAAATCCTAAATTCAACAAAGTTGGTTTAGGAATTGTGCTCATTTCTCCAGATAAGGCAGTGTTACCTTATTCCTTTTTGTTGTGGGAAGGTGGTACCAATAATGAAGCTGAATACCAAGCTCTCATTGCAGGCTTGGAGTTAGCACTTCAAGCACAAGTGAATCACTTAAAGGTGAAAGGTGATTCAGACCTGGTAATCAAACAAGTCAATGGGGATTATGCCATCAGAAAAGAAGAATTAATCCCTTTGTATGATTACGTCAGAGAGTTAATGTCGGAATTCCCTTCAGAACCGACATTTTCTTATGTCCCAAGATCACAAAATGCTCAAGCTGATGCACTGGCTAATATAGCCACAGCTTTAGCAGATCCAAATCGGGATGAGACAACCATCTGTATTGCCCACCGTCGTGCAATTTCACCTTATGTTCAAGTCAGAACAGAGGAAATTAATGAAATTAGTCCCATTCCTGAACCATATGGTCATACTACAGGATGGATGTCACCTATCAAGGAATACCTTCAAAATGGAACACTTCCACCTGATAGAGCCGAGAAAGAACAAATTCGGCGACGTGTGGTCAATTTTACTCTTTATGATGGTCCAAACCACCTCGAGAAAATTCTCTACAAACGTGGTTTTGATGGAGTTCTCTTCAGATGTATTGATGGTGAAGAGACAATGGCTGTCATAAAAGAAGTACATGCAGGAGTCTGTGGTGCCCACCAGTGTGGACATAGATTGTCTGATCAAATTCGAAGGCTTGGATACTTCTGGCCTTCAATGATACAAGATTGTGTTAATTTCACAAAGAAGTGTCATTCATGCCAAGTATATGCCAACTTCATTCATCAACCTCCAGAGTTGCTTCATACAGCTAAATACTCATGGCCATTTTCCACATGGGGAATGGATGTGGTGGGACCTTACCCTTCAGCTACGGCCAAGCAGTTTAAGTACATTCTTACTGCTACTGATTTCTTTTCCAAATGGGCAGAGGCAGTACCTCTCAAAGAAGTCAGTTCTAAATGCATTGTTAGCTTCATCAAGTCTAACATCATTACTAGATTTGGTGTCCCTCATACCATATTGACGGACAACGGCACCAACTTCTGTTCTTCTGAGGTAAAGAAATTGTATCAAGAATACAACATTAAGTCCAACCATTCATCTCGATATCATGCGGCGGCTAATGGCCAGATAGAGGCCTTCAACAAGACTCTTTCAAATATACTGCAAAAGATGGTAGATAAAGATAAGAGGTCATGGCCTGATAAACTCTTTCATGCTTTATGGGCTTATCGGACTACCACTCGCAATGCGACGCGGTCAACTCCATATTCATTGGTATATGGAACAGAAGCAGTCTTGCCAATTGAAGTTCAACTGCCCTCACTCAGAATAGCCATTTGTGATCAGTTATCAACAGATGAGCAATCCCAAAAGCGGTTGAATGAATTGGAACAGTTAGATGAGAAAAGATTGTGCACTTTGCACCACTTGGAAATCTATCAGAATCGGATAGCTCGAGCTTTTAACAAAAAAGTTCGTCTTCGTTCATTCATTCAGGGAGAATTGGTATTGGTTCTCAGAACACCAATGATACCAGGAAAGAAGCCTCCCAAGCTTGAACCAAAATGGGAAGGACCTTATTCAATACATAAGGTCTATTCCAATGGAGCGTATTCTCTGATCTCAATGGATGGAGAACTCATCACGACTCCAACCAATGCCAGATTTCTGAAGAAGTATTTTGTATAAACACAAAATATGGTCCCTAGAACCAAGACTTACAATTGGTTCATACAGCATGACCTTAAACTGCATCAGCAATGGTCCAGTATGACCTTAAACTACAACTTGGTCCAGTATGACCTTAAACTACAACTTGGTCCAGTATGACCTTAAACTACAACTTGGTCCAGTATGACCTTAAACTATAACTTCGTCCAACATGACATTAAACTATGTCACAATTTTGTCCGAGATGACATTAAACTATAATACGTCCAGCATGACGATAAACTGTACGGTCCATGCATATGACCTTAAACTATTCGCACTTATGTCCCTGCAACATGACACTAAACTGTGCAGCACCAATAGTCCTAACTGCAAGACTTTAAACTGCATAGTCCCTGATTTTGTCCTACATGACAATAAACTGTATAGAAGTTCCTATATTTTGTCCGAGATGACATTAAACTATATTGTGTCCTAGCAACATGACATTAAACTGTGTGGCACTTCCAACGTCCAGCATGACGATAAACTGTAAAAAGTCCCCAGAACTGATATCCTCATATTGGTTCACCTTAGTCCTAGCTACATGACTTTAAACTGTACAGCACCAATAGTCCTTGCTATATGACGTTAAACTATATAGCAATGGTCCCATATGACCTTAAACTACATCATCCCTGGTCCATGTATATGACCATAAACTATTTGCGAATCCCTTATGTCCAGCAAGACGTTAAACTGTGACGTCCTAAACTACATGACGCTAAACTGTATAAAAGTCCCTCATGTCCGGAAAGACGTTAAACTATATAATCATCAAAAGTCCAGCATGACATTAAACTGCACAATCCCCCTTTCGTCCAATATGACGTTAAACTATATTGTCCCCATCGTCTTAACTACATGACGCTAAACTGTACAGAAAGTCCCTTTTTTATGTCCTACATGACATTAAACTGTACATCGTTAAGGTTGTTATTACCTCTTGTTTCTCACACCGAGTATGACTCACGTGAGCTTAGAGCGAACATCAACCATAACACTCCCTTTGGGCCGCTAACCATGTGTAAGTCCCAACAACATTTTAATTAGATCATTGTCCCCAAGAACAACTTGATCATTGATTCATTCTTTAATTGAACTACACGGACTCTGATCCTTGCCCTCCAGACTGGGTATGTAGGCAACCTCCCAGGGTTCAAGCCCAAAAACAATCTCTTCACATCGGTTCACCACCATCTCATATGATGATGATTTGTGAAACCACCCCTGGAATCAATATCTTTACATTGATTCACTTTCGTCCTTGTTATATGACGTTAAACTATACAACACTTTTTGTCCAGTACGACAATAAACTACAATATTCTTTGATTTCCTCATTTGAAAAGGAACCATTATTAACATTGATTCTTTTTCAATCATGGTTTTCATTTTCAAAAGACTACGTACATACATAGTAATACCTAAACTTTTTATCTTAGGTTAAAACCATCATTGCACTAAAGTCCCCTTTCACCCTTCACATGTACGAACCAAATTTGTACAAAGGGTAGTTCTAGAACTACGTGGACTTGATTCCCATCCTTATGGGATACGTAGGAACATTCGAGTATCCCTCGAATCCAGTCCCAAGTCTTTTGGGCCTAACCCCAAATTTCACTTTCAGTCCCTTGGCTGAAAAGTCCTCATGAAAACACACACTGTGTATTCATTATTATGGTCTGAATTCTATGACCCTAAACTAAGATTACTCATACTTTTGTCCTGCACGACGTTAAACTGCATTTCAAGAACTACGTATGGCTTGATTCTCATTCTTATGAGATACGTAGTGAAGTCCAAAATTTCAATTTAGGACCCAGTCACAACATAATTATGGTTTTTATTGACCTATGTATCTCTATATACATTGGACAATACCCATCTTTATGTGTTATAATCCTAACCTTAAATATTTTCAGATCTTCATAACCCTTTTCATGACTTCTAGTCACAAAAATGTCAAACTTCTGAGAATTCTTTTGCCTGACTATGCAGCACGTGCCCATAGGTGGCCTTGCATAAACAGTCCACATAACAGACTTGTCAGCCAAAAGATGCTATTCATTTGACCATGCAGCCAATGCCCATAGGTGGCCCTGCATATTTTAACCCCCTAACGGGTTTTGTTAAAAATAGTAACTTCATTCTTGGGAAGAATGCCTCTTTTGTCCTTATTTGTCTTAAAACGACAGTATGTAGGGATCCGCAAAAAATAGCCATCCTTAAACATATTTGTCCCATATCATTTTTTCATGATCTGAAAGTATTCAAGTCTATGGTTTATTCTTCTTCCCTACGTTTGGGTCAGACCTTCGTAGGAGTGATATTCATCCAGTTCTTCGATATTCTTGTTTGGAAATATCTTCTCCATATTCAAGTACCTCTTTCCATACAACAAACTCTATGCTTTAGAAAATTTGAATCTCCATAAACTTTCACTAGCTTTTAGCACTAGGAAAGTAAATTTCTGGGAGTTCTTTTACCTGACTATGCAGCACGTGCCCATAGGTGGCCTTGCATAAACAGTCCACATAACAGACTTGTCAGCCAAAAGATGCTATTTATTTGACCATGCAGCCAATGCCCATAGGTGGCCCTGCATATTTCAACCCCCTAACGGGTTTTGTTAAATAATAGTAACTTCATTCTTGGAAACTACTTCTTCTAATGCCTTTTAGCTCTTTTTCATATCATTCCTCAGATTCAAATATTCTTAAGCCATAGTTTACATTTTTTCACTCATGCTTGAGTATGGTAATATGTTTTCAGATAAATTGTCAAGGAATTGAATCCATTTTTTCCATTTTCGGTCAAAGCTATTTCGACCTTAAACATTAGCCCCTTTATGTCCGGTGTGCATGACTTTAAACTGCCCACACCTAAGACAAAGGAACTCTGAATAAAAGTCAAGTTCCAGCTCACTAAATATACTTTTTTTTGTATGATTTAGGTAATATTGAGCAGTTAAAAGATTCAAAGTTTGTAGGGTTATTTGTAATAATCCTAGTAAAAATCAAACTATACTTACTGGGCCCATTGGCTTAAGTAAATTTGAAGTAGGTAATAAAAGAATGCAGGTACAAATGATTGGAGACGAAAGTGTTTTTCATTGATACACAAGAGTTAGAAGGACATCCACAGATTGGAGTCTCTTCTCTTTTTCAAGAATTACAAGAGGCTTTCAACATAACACTTCATTTGATTTACGGCATCCCGAGCTTCATCAGCAACCACCTGGAATTCATTTATTCAACTGGATACAAAAAGAGATGCAGTGATACCAGCTCTTCTTGAAAAAGTTGTAAAAGGATGTTCTTGAGTGCGGTTTGAGAAAATTTTCTGCTGATCAAACAGTGACTCTGTTTCTGTCCAAGAGACTTGGAAGATGGATACATGGATTTGAGAATGGAGCATTGGAAGTAAAGAGCCATTTGGAGAGAGTACTCTTTTCAGATATTGCTCTAATACCATGTTTGTCTTCTCTCCACCAACTGGTAGTGGAAAACATTTCAGCCCATGGGTTTGCCATTTTCATATCTGCAGGGAAATGGTATGGAAGGAGAATTTGAAAGTTCACACCATTGTTGTTGCTCTTAATGCACAGCATAACCGAAATGAAGGAGTAGCAGCGCAGCTGCATTTTCAGATGTATAGTTGTTTGCATTTTGAACATTGACTCCTTGCAAGTGACCATTAGAGACAAGTAGATGCTCTGTGGGAAGTTAAGATGATATTTCTTCAAATACTTAGCCAAATCTGGGAAAGTGCTGTCGCAAATGTCATAATAATCATGGCCAATGATGTTCATCATATCATCAATCCGCTTGCTAGCCAGTTCATAAGCCGTTCCAATTCCCTTGGGAACCACTGAATCTGCACAAAAGATGAATAAACTAACTCTTAAATGAGTTTTATTTTTCATAAATTTTGTGAAGAAATTTGGAAAAATGGCTAAGGCATTAAGGCGCGCAAGTCTAAACATGGCGCGCAAGTATTAAACGTGCCGCGCTAGTTTTTTCCACGCAAGTATAAACCGCGCAAGTACGAATACCTTTACAGGAGCGCGACATCAAGAAAAACAGAGCAGACTTGCGCGGCTTAGGTGACCTGCGCGGCGAGAGCTCGAGAAGGTATGAAGTCCGGAAATTCGGATAATTGTACGGAGGCAAGGCCGTGTATTTATAGGCTCAGAGGCCTATCTACGCGCCGTACCCAGAGCAATTAAGGCCTGCGCGACGCACACTTGCGCGCCGCCCTTTGCGTCCTAAAAGACTTGCGCGCCCTCCCTTTTCCTTTGGAGGTATTCGATTTCCTCAGAGTCAAATCCTCATTTCTTTCCGGATCCAACTCTGAGGGGGGACTTTTGTTGACGCTCCTTTCGTCACAGAATCTAAAGATCGGAAAAGGGAATATCTGAGCTCAAATGTGATTCATCCTTTGAAGAAACATCAAAAATCGACAAAGGGATGAACAAGTAGAACATTTCCCATAGGTCGCGCAAGTTCCCTCTCGGTCGCGCAAGTACACTTGCGCGCCGACTCAATACTTGCACGACTCCTCATGGTCGTGCAAGGGACTTGCGCGACATATATGGTAACCGCCTGGTAACTGCCCAGTAACCGCCCAGGGTCTTCTGTTGCCTATAAATAGACCCTGTGGGCCCCCCATTCATAGATCGGATCTTTCCAGAAACTCGGATTGAAACTCCCGACGCCCAAGTCCCTTCTCAAAGCTTCCGGAACACTTCTAAGGTAATTTCTTACCTAGAATGGAAGATCTAAAGAGAAGAAGGAAGGCCTAAGTGTTGAAACTTATCAAAAACTTGTGCGCCGACTTAATTCCTTCAATATAACTTGCGCGTCCCTTTTCTGGAAGAACCTCAAGGGGATTCTAAAGGGTTTTATCAAGATTCGCTCAAGTATTTCAATTCTGATTGAAAATCGCGCAAGTACCCCTCATGTCACGCAAGGATACTTGCGCGACCCAAACTTGTGCGCCGCCGCTGGACTTGCGCGCCTCTCAAGACTTGCGCGCCCCTACCTTTTTGGGTTCCTTTCTTGCCTATTTTATCCCTCTTAAGCCATTTCACCTTTCCTATTCAAAATTCAGTCTTCAAGATACTCTTCAAAGCCATTTTATGGCATGATTTCTTGATTTGACATCCTTGTCTGAAAGGAATTCTGTGAAATATCTCTCAAAACCTAGTGATTTAAACATCTTTATGTCACCAAAGATTGAGAGTTCATTCATTCAACCTCATCCTTTAAGATGAGAGAATCCCCCTTAACTTGGGTTTCCTTTTCAGGAATAATCCCCAGTTATAAATCCCTTTAATCTTGGGCATCCTCCTCAGGAGTAAGCCCCAAATCCTTAAAATTCCCAATCTTGGGCATCCTCCTCAGGAGTAAGCCCCAATCAAGTCCTTAAATCTTGGGCATCCTCCTCAGGAGTAAGCCCCAAACCATAATCCCTAACCTGGGCCTCCTTTTTTAGGAGTAAGTCCCAGTCATAACCTTGGGCTTCCTTTTCAGGAGTAAGCCCCAAGTCCCCTAACCTGGGTCTCCTTTTCAGGAATAAGACTCAGTCATAACCTTGGGTTTCCTTTTTCAGGAGTAAGCCCCAAGTCCCCTTAAAATTCTCTTAACCAGTCATAATTTACCTTTGATTTGGGTTTCCTTTTCAGGAGTAAAACCCAATCATAATTCCCCTCCTAACTTAGGCATCCTCCTTAGGAGTAAGCCTCAAGATTAGAGTATTCAAATCTCCATGAAGCACATATAACTTTATGGACCCTGTTCATGGATTTTCTCCCTAAAAAAGTAAAATCCTAAACCTTCATCTATCTGGGCAGTTATCCATACATAAGCCCCAAACAAATTCTTATGATTGCATCTTTTATGGCACAATTGTCTAAATTTTACCAATACCTCTTGTTTCTCACACCGAGCATGACTCACGTGAGCTTAGAGTGTAAAATTAATTATGACATTCATCTTTGAGCCATCAATCATAAACATCATACCCCATTTCTCGAACTACGTGGGTTCTGATTCCTTTTCCAAAACAAAGGATACGTAGGTAGCCCATTTATGGGTTCGATCCCAACTTTGAAATAATCTCTGTCCTTCTGAATGACAATAAACTTCAAGTGCCCCACTGAGTGGCTTTAAAACCAGCCTGGTCATCATAAATGACCAAGAGACTTTTATATAAATGTTTTGAAGGATACCATTGACCAAGAATCTCTAAAACAAATATAGATGATTCTCTATTGATGAAGAACCTCGAATACATATAAAAGATTATCTAAATTCCTTGCATATTTAATCATTGATTGTTAAAACTAAAGGAAAGCACATTTTTTTACTTGGTAATGTAATAAGGATTAACGAACATAACTTAAATCTATAAAGAGAGTCCCGGAGTAGACAATAATTCCCCTCAAAAAGGTGTGATGAGTCCGACCTCCCATCCTCTCGACCAATGCAAATTCCTAAGCCTCATTAGTCCACAAGCTAATGAGCACCTGCCTTTGGAAAGTAGGTCCAAATGGATGTGGAATCATTGGATGTTTCTGGTTCTACGAACAAACCCGTTAGAAACCGATCGGAACGTTTGAATCTCCCGTCCAGGAGGTCATCCCCGGATTCCGCGCGAAACAATTACTGATTAAAGAATGATTAACTAATAATGACTTGATGATTAACTATTAATTAACTATAAAGTAACTACTTCACACTTATTAATTATGTAATGATTAAATAGTGATTAAGTAATAATTAAGGCATAATTAATATAGGATTAAATAATTTTCAAATAATGGTTATATAATGATTAAAATATGATTAACTATTGACTAATGAATAATTAACTAATAATTACATATTGATTAACTATTAATTACTGATAAAGTAACTACTTGATATCTATTAATTAGGTAATGATTAGATAGTTATTAATGAATAGTTAAGGCATAACTAAAATAGGATTAACTATTTATTAGATAATTATTAACATATGATTAAATATTTATTAGTGAATGATTAACTAAGAATTACTTAATGATAAACTATTAATTAGCTATAAAGTAACTACTAGATATATATTAATTAGGTAACTATTAACTAGTGATTAAGTAATGATTAAGGCATATATAATATAGGATTATCTAATTCTTAACTAATTATTAACATATGATTAAAAATTTATTAATAAATTATTAACTAATAATTACTTAATGATTACATATTAATTAGCTATAAAGTAACTACTTGATATCTATTAATTTAGTAATGATTAACTAGTGATTAATGGATGAATAAGGAATAATTAGTATGGGATTTACTGGTGATTAACTAATGATTAGTTAATGATTAAAATATGATTAAATAATAATTAATGAATAATTAAGTAATAGTTAGTTAATGACTAACTATTAATTACCTATAAAGTAACTGCTTGATATCTATTTATTAAGTAATTATTAACAAGTGATTAAAGAATTATTAATCGATTATTAATATAGGATTAACTAAGGCTTAAATAATTATTATCAAATGATTAACATATGAATAACTATTTATTAATGAATGATTAACTAATAATTACTTAATGATTAACTATTAATTAGCTATAAAGTAACTACTTGATATTTTTTTAATTAAGTAATGATTAGATAGTGATTAACGAGTGATTAAGGCATAATTAATATAAGATTAACTAATTCTTATCTAAGTATTATCTAATGATTAACAAATTATTAACTATTGATTAATGAATGATTAACTAATAATTACTTAATGATTAACTGTTAATTAGATATAAATTAAATACATGATATCTATTAATTAGGTAATGAATAACTAGTGATTAACAAATGATTGAGGTATAATTTATATTGTATTAACTAATGATTAAATAATTATTAGATAATAATTAACATGTGATTAACTATTGATTAATGAATGATTAACTAGTATTAGCTTTAAAGTAACTACTTGATATCTATTAATTAAGTAATGATTTACTATTGATTAAGGAATGATTAAGGAATAATTAATATAGCATTAACAAAATCTTAACTAATGACTAGATAATGATTAAAACATTATTAACTAATGATTAATGAATTTTTAAAGAATTATTAACTAATAATTACTTAATTATTAGCTATTTATTAACTTTGGATTAACATAGAATTAACGTAGGATTAAAGATAGCTAACTGGATAACAAAGAGGCTTAACTGCACACATGATTTGTTACTCTTGTGATTTTGATGATTCATACCTTATTGAACGCTTGATCTGATACTCTCGATGGATTTATTTAAGATGATTCATTGTCTCTTTATAAAACATAGAACATATAATTAGAAAGATTAAAAAATTTACTACGAAACATTATTGTAATGTTTTATGATATAATAAGACGTTTAAAATTTTCAGTATAATAAAGATTATGTGTTTATCTAAGAAATGAATTATCTTTCTAGATACTACATGTGGATGTGACTATGGCGTAGATGTAACTAGGGGTAAAACTTGAAAACACTGGATTGAGATAGACTTGATCAGAACTAGTACATGAAAACAAGCCTTTTTGTACACATGGTTTGAAACTCTCGAGTGATATGCTCTAAATAATTAATATTTTCTTTATAAACCACTGAACATGTCTTGAGAAAGATTAAAAAATTTACTATGAAACATTAGTGTTATCTTTTAGGATATAAGATTATGTTCTAAAATATAAGTATAGTAAAGATTATGTGGTTATCTAAGTAATTAAATCCATATCTAGATACTACAGGTGGATGTGGCTCTAGCATATATGTACCTAGAGGTAAAACCCAAAAACACCGTATTGAGATAGACTCGATCAGGGTGATCGGGAACTGGTGTATGATAGTGGGCCTTACTACACACTTGGTTTGATACTCCTGGGAGATATGTTTTAGATGATTTATATTTTCTTTATATACTACTAAACACATATTTTGGAAGGTTAAAAATTTTACTATGAAACATTATTTTCATCTTTTAGAATATAAAAAGATATTATAAAATTTTAGTATAATAAAGATTTCATGGTAAATTCTATATGATTATTCATCATTTTCATTATTATTTACATTATGATAATCTTGATCAAAAAAAATCACATAGATAATCATGTTTTCCTTTCTCTAATACTACGAGGAGATTATTCAAACCAAGCAAGGAGCTTCTAATAGTATAAAACCAATAACAATGGTTAGTACATATGATTTTATAACCATAAGAGAACATCGAGAATGAATTTTTGCTTGCTTAAATCTGGGACCTGATAAAGAGATCTAGTCTATTAGCTATAGACATTTGCAATTCCTGACTACACTATAGCATCTAGCCTGTCCATTAGCTGATGATGAGCACTGGGTCCAAGCAATAAATTTATTTTCCCAATGGTGATATAGTGTCATGATGTAGTTATATATTAAGTTTTCTAGTGTACAACAATAATGTCCAATTATATGAATATGTATACATACAAGAGTGGTTGAAGAAGGTCCATTACAAAAAAATGAGGCTATTTCCTATGATACGAAAGAGGAAAACCTAGATAATTTCATTGATATGCATCTAAATCCATATTTTGATGAGGAATTTTGTAATAATGGAATAGATAGATATAATAGTGTTATTTAGGAGGAAGATGTAGAAGTTGGGGAAGAATTTTATAGAAATATAAGTATTTGTACAGAAGCCTCGACCCACAATAAATCATATACCACTCTTCTCATATTGGTCAGGAGAAATGACATTTTTTCCTAAATTCTACTAGAATGTTATCACACCTAAAACTAATATTCTTGGAGTTGTAGAGTATAGGTTTAGTGAGATAGAAAAACATTATATGTTAAAAGGGATTTTCTAGGTAAATATGCACTGAAAAACATATTAAAAATATTTAATATTGAGAGACACTATAGATATTTATTTTAGGAATCAAGACATAAAAAATACATCATATGGAGTGATAAATATGGAGATGATTATAGATTACACTTGAGAGAGATTCCTGAAATTGAATTTGGAAGTTGAAGAATTTTGAAGATTAAGACAGCTCATACTTATGTTCATCCAAACATGTCACAAGAGAATACTTCATTGGATGCTGAATTTTTTTCATCTATTTTATTTAATATGATTAGGACCTTCCATTATGTTCCTATATACATTTTCAATAGGGGATATAATAAAATTTTGGTTATAATATTTCCTATAATAAGGCATGGATGGAAAAATAGAAGGAAATTTTCAAGGTCTATAGTGATTATAATGACTTGTATCAGGTGTTACTATAATTTCTAGCCATACTATGACACAATGACCAAGTTTTATTCCATATTGATATGAATTAACATGTGTCTCAAGATAACTAACTTGATCCATCTCCTGTCAAATTTCTTCGGTTGTTCTAGGCATTCCTCTCCTATATTTTTGCATTTAGATTCTAAAAACAATTCCTAAAAATTGATGGAATGTTTATATATATAAAATAAACAATAGAATTATTGATTATTGTAACCTAAGATGGAAACCATTAGCCTCTACCACTTTCATTTTTTCCATTATGGAGAAGGAAAATTAAGAATCATGGAATTTTCTTTGGCCTGTATCAACAACCATTTCACTAGTATTCATGGTCCTTGTTTGATATCTGATCTTCATTGAGTAATCAATGTGGATCCTGATAAATAGAGACCCCCAAATGAGCATCATTAATATTATATCATACACATTCCTAGTAATGTGTTAAAAACATTCCATGGTGAAACTATTAAGAAGGTAATCATGAGGATTGGTATACAATCTCTTTATTATTATTCATTATTTCAAGGTAATGATAAATTTAATTTATGTGAAATATGATCACTTCTGTGTAGAATATGAGCTAGATTAATAAAAGTTTGAAAAAAAATTCAAATAAATCTATAAGGATAATCAAGGAGTGTATGATTATATGATGCATATTCCAAAATAAATATGGAAATTGGAATATGAATGGGGTAAGAGGTAAATACACATGACCACAAACATTGTGGAGTGCATCAATGGTGTCTTAAAGGGGCTTCCCAAGTTACCTATAACTAGCCTAGTTCATGAGAAATTTTATCATTGTGTCAATTACTTCAATAATAGAAAAAAATAGACTACGTATAGTATTTATGAGTGGATAAGGTATGGAAGACACTTTCATTGAGACATTGAAAAGAACAATGAAGAAGATTTTTCCTATCGATTATGCCTTTACCGCTGAGAATACTATCAATTTGAAGTTCAATAGTTTCGAGACCACATCACAAGTAGCATAGGTTGAGTATAGGTGGTATTATTGGAAGTGAGATAATGTCAATGTGGAAACATACAGGAATTACAGTTTACATGTGCACAATTCATCACAACATGTGCCTATTTGAATATATCATGGGAGGCATATATTGATCTAGTGTACTGGTTGGACACCACTGCTAACTACTATGTTGAACCATGAATGCCTATTGGGGAGTTTCAACATTTCCCAATTCCCAAAGACCATCCACTGTCGATACCTGACATTATAAAGTTGTGACAATGAGGGAGACCAAAGTCCATCAGGTTGCGGAATGAGAGGAATTTCATCAATAATAAGGAAAACATTTGAGATAAAGCATATGTCATCAGGAATGTGAAGTTCCCAGCCAGAATAAAAGAGTCACTGAGAGGGGGAGGAGTGAATCACTGATACCTTTTTCGTTTTATGTTTCCTTCTTTTTTAAACAACCTTCACCTCATGTTAAAGAGTTTCTTCCCTATTGAACACACACAACCACAAGAACATAAGATTTACACAGTTCACTACTCAAAAAGAGTAGCTATGTCCTTGGTATGGTACGGAAACAATCTAGTACCACACAATCCACTAGAAAACAATACTTTGATGTGGAATACAATGAGTAGGATATACCCTTACACTATTGTAACACTTGGAAAACAATCTACAAGTGTTTTTGCACCCTCTTATCACAAATAGAGATTTACAGTATTTTAGTGCTTCATTACAATTGAACAGGTGTATTCTTTGAAGTACAAATCTTCACTTTCTTACGCAGAAGCATGTAAGAACTATCTTATGCACAATCGAATACGTGCGAAGACCACAAATGTTTCATGCAGCCTTTAGGGTACCTTGCACACAATTCAAATGTCTTGCACGTAAAAAATCACTTTTGGCGTGGAAAACCTTTTTCGCGCAACTTCCTTTTTCCACAAAACATTCAACTTTTCGCGTACCTTTAAACTTTTTCGTGCACCCTTCCTCTTTTCATGAAAACCTTTTTTTTTTTGCGCAACTCACTTAGCGTATAATTTTATTCACTTCAAAGCTCTATATTTCTCTAAGTGTCGAGCTACACAAATGAGAGGGGGTCACCACGTATTTATAGGCCCTTTTTAACCCTACACAAAAAAAACTAATCCACACATAAAACCCTCTTCATGCATGTAGAAACTCTTTCACGCAACATCATATTTCACACAATGCTCCAACTTTTCGCACACCTCATGCCTTTTCCAATTTTCGAGCTTTGGATCTCAAAACACCTCTTGCGCAAAAAACTTCATTCCTCTATTTCGCACACCATGCCAATATTTCCCACATCGCTTTATTTTTCACACACAACGCTAATATTTCGTGCACTGCTTTATTTTTCACGCACCACACTAATATTTCATGCACCACTTTATTTTTTTCTCACCTCCCTTTTCCAAAAACAACTCTCTCCATTTTTCGATTTTCAGGCCCTAAAATTTAGTAAACACTAGAAAATGGCACCACCTTAAACTGTTCTTTTGTGCTGCCTCTAGATTTCCCATTCCTTTTTCATTGCTCTCTTCAATATTTCCCATAAAAATTATTCAACTTTCATCATGAACTCTACTATCATGATATATATCCTTTGATAGACCAGATTTATCATTGTCAGTGTTACAATGAGAAGTACTGAAACTTCCCTATCTTTCAGTAGCATCATTCATCCCAATCAAAACTACATATGACTGGTTTCATAATCTCCCCCCTTCCTTCATAAGGCTTTCATTACAATTTCTCCTAACTTATGATATTTGTGAAATACATATCAGTAAATCATAGTCTGGTTTTAAAGTCCTTTACAAAGTGAATCGATTTATCTTCTTTGACAACAAAAAAACAACACTCTATAACAGCAAACTATTCTTAATTCCTCATCCATGAAACTTGTTCCCAACAGAAGTTCATAACAAGAAACGATTCTATAACATTATTGGATCGAGTTCACACTCTTAGCCACAATGATTTATTGTCTCCAATGTGAAATTTTAATATTATTAATTAAATGGTGTCAATATTAAATACTTCGTTTTTTATAATTTTCTAAAATTTATGAATAATTTTACTATCAAATAATAATAATCCTTTCATATTCACATTATAAAGAATTCAGAAAGTACATGTGTGATGACATGAGAGTATAATCAAACTATACATGGGTAAATCATAAAGAAATAATGTGATCAAATAATCATGAAATATACCATCATGTGATAATTCGTACATAAATTACAAAGAAAACCATTTAGGATCAAACTTATTTTTATATGTTCCAGACATCAAATAAAGCCTCAATCCATAAAGTGTGTCCAATAATTATAAACTATGTGTGCACAAATCTATTTCTAAAGTAAAACCCCTTTAAAAGCATGAATCTATTCCAACAAGAACAGAGTAAAAACCAGCTGCCTTCGAATAGTGATATTGGAAAAATAAAATCTATAAATTCCCAAGAAGGGCCCAAGCATGATGTGAGGAACGAAGCCCAGTAGGATACCACCATGAATATATTTCATCTTTTTATCCATGAAAACCAATAAACTAGTTTTAAAACAATTTTAAAACTAAACCATATTAAAATTAACCAAATTCAAGTGAACCTTTAAAATAAATTTTGTTTTCATTATAAAACAAACATAGTTTTCAAAAAAAATCCCAATAATGGATAAAGTAAACAATCGAGGCCAGAAGGCACAAATTATTTCATAAATCAAACATGCTCAATTTAACAAAACAAACATTCCAAGGTAAAATCATATCTAAAACCAATTTAGAAATATTCTTTGAGAAACATGAAGATACACCCATTTATTTTGGTAATAAAAACTTCATAAGACAATGGAAATAAACATGTTATGCCTTACATTCTACAAGTCATAGAATTATATTGACAATAATGTTATATTTACATTTTACACTTAAGACTTATTTCATTTGTATACATAGCTATGGAGGATACTATGCAACTCACTGAGCAGTTATAGGAATGTTTCACACGATGTGCTAGTGTTCCATGCGGTTCGACTGATCAAGGTGTATAGAGAACACCAATACCATCACATTCTGCCTCTAGCTACCATTATACCATAACTACGATGTGTTAGATTCTATGGAATTGTTGTATCGGATTTTAAATTTATTCATAATCACCTCATTTCTTATCTTACTGAGAGATGAAGACCAGAGACATGCATATTTCAATTTCCTGAGGGAGATATGACCATCACCCTTGAGGATGTGGTAGTTTTTCTTAGCCTTCCTATCCTAGGTGATGTTGTTATAGGATTCACCAATGGTGACAGGCCTAATCTTGTATAGTGATAGTCATGCATCAACATTGTTGGTTATTATTATGTTAAAATTTGTGGATTGATATCTATGATGTGGTTTGAGATGTACTTTGTATAGTTATCTACTAACATTGATGAGAAAATTGTCATGTGTCACACCCATGCATATATCTTGTGGCTCATTGGAGGTACATTGTGCACTGATCACTCTAGTATGCATGTGAACATGATGTATCTGGGGTTATTGGTGGATTTTGATAATAATGGTAGATACATATAGGGATTTGGGTTCTTATCATACACGTATATAGAATTATGCATGACATGATGATCAGATCACACTGATCATAGGGGATGTATCATCCTTATTCAAATGTGGGCATACGAGTGCATCCCTCCGCTCTACCCTTTTATTGTTGGTCAGGAGATTCATATATATTTTTTTCATGATGATTCGTGTGGGAACTAGTATGATCAATCAACTTTATTTTTTTTTTATGCTACAATGAGTTATTAAATTTAATTTCTTATTATTTATCATTTTCTATGTTGTATGTTATAGGTGGACTCAGGTACACCACTTTATTAGGATGTCGAGGAACAACTTGGGTGTGTCTCATCTCATATTGGACACTTTGTCACCCACCGATGTAAGTATATATAGTATTTTATTGACTAATAAATTTTTTAATAATATATATTTTGGTTTTTAGTAATAGTTTTTTTTTTAAATGTCACATGTAATTTCAGATTGTATGGAATCTATATTGGGATCTATTAGATCGGCTGCCTGAATACTTCATTGATTGGATTGGATATTACATTGTTATAGTTCCTTTCATGAAGTTTCATATTGTTGAGTGGAACTGACCTAATAAAGTCATGAATCAGTTTGGATTTGTTCATCATATTCCCTTTCCACCTAGACATCCGGCAGCGCTTCATTCAGTGAAGTTAACAGGAAAATAGGACAACAAATGTTGCTGAAGATATGTAGAGTATCTGGAACTCTGGCACAGATGAGTATAATTTCATATAGATGGTATGTGTAATATTTTATTCCCTCTAGTAGAGAAGATTTAGTATGAACCATGGTATAGGCTGAAGTCTATATTGTACTTCACATGGAAGAGGGCTCCAGGATCTGTTAAGTTAATAAATTTCCATGGGTTTGTTTATTTTACACTTTTTAAATTCATTTTAAATATCTTTGCATCATACTAAACTACAAAATATTATCCACATGTCTGATCTAGTGGAGGAGGAGGTTTTTATCCAGGTAGTGTACCATGTTGCAGCAAAGGGGATGATGTCAGCATATCATGTCTTATATGATAGTATATTTGATCATCCACCTCAGGGAGATATTTCTCCTACCTAGGGAGAGTATGTACCTGATCAGGAACCTCCTACAGTAACTACTAATGTTGAAGAGTCATAGCGGTGACGGTGTATACCGCATCACGCTGCACGTGAGGCCTCACTTATTCCACGGGCAGATGTCGGCCCTCTAGTTATCTAGTTTCAGCCGATTGAGGATGTGGATTGGGAGGCATGGGATTAATTTGTGTTATCATGATATCCATAGTTTTCTCTCGGTACAGTTGATCTGAGATTATATCATGGGTCATTTCCCATGCCTCTACCTTTCGTGACTCAGTCTTCATAGGCTTTATGGTTCCCCCATGGGATGATGGTAGATTATTCTACTTATGTAGTGGAATAAGGATCAGGTACACATGATGAAATCCTGTTGAAACCTCCTTTTGATGAGTCCCAATTATAGAATCTAACATTAAAGGTCCCAACTCATGAGGAAGAGCCCCCTCCACTTCATCATACTATACCCTAGCATAGAGTTCTGGGATCTCAATACAAGCATTCCATTCATATAGAAAATTTTAGGATATGACCTCATCATAGATAGTTATTGTACTTTTTTATTTATACTTGTGCTATTAACTTAAAGGATTTGAAACAAAAAATGTATTCTATCTTTTATATGATTGTATGTCTATAAAAATGATGATTTTTTTACTATCAACCATTTTTACATGTTTACAACTATTTCAATATTAGTTTATATTTTACTTATAGTTTATAGTTTATAATATTTCAAAGTCCACTACTTGAAACATAGGAAAACTTATTAAATTTCAAGTAAATAACTTTAAACTATTATAAAATATAAAATATAAAAACAATATATATAAAACATAAAACATAGCCTAAAAATCTAAAAATATGATGAAAATAAATAATTTCATAAAAATAATAAATAAAAGCTAATTTATATGACACAAATATTATTGATTAAAAACATAATATTTACACGGTAAAAAATAAATGCACAAAAAATACAATATAATTAAAATCGAAAAGAAATTTAGAACATTGACTAAACATATAATAAATAATTTAAAATGAAAGGAATGTAAAAAAAGTTATAAATACAAATGCAGTGGTTTGAAACAATAATATATTGTGCCACTAAAATTACTTTTCATTAAAAAAATTTATGAAATGCTTATTATTTTCAATTATTTTTTATATGTTCAGTAATTTTTCCAATTTTCATTTAGATTTCATTTCTAATTTATTATTTATAGACTTTCAAAGATGCCAACATGAAACGTAATTATGTTTCATATAGGTGAATTTGAAAGTGTATAGATTATAAAATTTAAATACAATCAAAATGATATTTTACAAATCGACTCAACATATAAAGAATAATTTAAAATAAAAAATTCAAAAATATAATAAACATAAGCTAACTTATATGTCAGAAATTTTGTTACTTAAAATATATTAATAGACATAATTCTATAAAAAATCAAATAAACACAAAATACTATACATATTAACTTTATCAGCATGAAAAAATACTTTTAAAAATGCTAAAAATCATTGTTAATCATCGTGATGATAAAGGGGGGCCTTTATCAGTGCTTGAAAGAACACTGATAAAGGCCTAGCTGGCTGAAATGTGTTATTAATATAACATCACACCCAGTAAAAACCTATAGGTATATATAGTACACCCAAAAAACAATTCTATATACATTTAATTTATATCATGAATACAAAATTATCCACCCAAGGTATACACAAAAAAACACTTCTATATACATTTAAAACAATATTTTATATAATTACATTTACAATTATCCAAAAAAAAGTTAAAAACATAATTCCATCTTTTGACATCTGGGATCCCCTCTCAAAAATGTCCACCCATGGTATCGGTTATCAAAAAAATTATCCCAACTCAAGAAAAGGGTTCCTCATATATAAGGGAAAAAATATTATTTTACTAATACAATAATGAAATAAATTAAACATTAATATGAAATAACAAATTACTAAAATGTCAATTTTTAATAAAAAAACATTTGGAGTTATACCGATCACACTGTTCATTGTATTGAGTTGGGTTTGATTCATATATGTCACAAATGAGTTATGGATTGTTTTAATAAAATATCAAAATAATATGAATGTGCTTTCTCGGTTCTGAGTATTCTACTTGTTCTTTTACTAAAATTAAAATCAAATTTAAATAATGACACATTTGGAGTTATACCGGTCACATCATTCCTTAGATTGAGGTGCAGCTAATTCCTAGCTATCAAAAATTATTGATGGATCAATGTATTAAAGTATCAAGACAATTAAAATTAATTTGTTTGGTTTTTAGTATGTCAGTTTTGTTTTTTTACCAAAATGTCATTTCAACTGGAAACACACATTTTGAGTCATATTGGTCAAATCGTGCATCATTTTGATGTGATATTGCTTCATAGACATCAAAAATGACTTATGAATCTTTTTCCTAAGTTATCAAGACAATCGGAGTGTGTTTTCTTGGTTTTCAGTGAGTAACACATTTTGAGCTAAAATATCGATTTTAAACTGATAACAGAAACTTTTAGTCATACTAGTCACACCAAGTGTCAGATTGAGGTGTGGTTGATTCCTACATGACACAAATGACTCATGGATATTTTTCCTAATGTATAAAAATAATCCAAATTCATTTTATTGGTTTTCAGTATGTCACTTATTCTTTTTACTTAAATTAATATCAATTTTAAATAAAAAGACACATTTGGAGTTATACCGGTCACATTGTGCATTGTATTGAGGTGAGGTTGATTCCTACATGTCACAAATGACTCATGGATCATTTCTCTAAATTATAAAAATAATATGAATGTGTTTTCTCAGTTTTCAGTATGTCACTTTTATTTTACTAAAATTAATATAAATTTTAAATAAAAAGGGACACTTTGAGTTATATCTATCACACTGTGCATCATATTATGGTGTGGTTGATTCCTACATGTCAAATATTACTTATAGATAATTTTCTTGAAGTGTCAAAACTATATGAATGTGCTTGCTCAATTTTCAGTATGCTAGTTGTGCTTTTTTACTAAAATGTCATTTCAAACTAGAAACACGCATTTTGAGTCATATTGGTATCATCATGTGTCATTTTGACATGACAATTCTTCATACATGTCACAAATGACTTATTAATCAATGTCCAAAATTATTAATTCAATCAGAGTGTGTTTTCTTGGTTTTTAGTGAGTGACATGTTTTGAACTAAAATGTTAATTTTAAACTAATAATGGACACTTTTAGTCATACTGGTCACATCATTCATCGTATTGAGGTGTAGTTCATTCCTACACATAAAAAATACTCATGGATCATTTTCTTAAACTATCAAAACAATACAAATTCCTTTTCTTAGTTTTTAGTATGTCACTTATTCTTTTTGCTATATTTAATATCAATTTCATATAGAAATACACACTTAAAGTCATACTAACCAAACCATGCATCATATTTAAATGAGGTTTATTCCAAAAAATCAAAAATTACTTATTGAATATTTTCATGAAGTATCAAAAAAATCCAAATCCAGTTGATCAGTTTTCAATATGTCACTTTTTTTTACTAAAATTGATGTCAATTTTAAATTAAAAGAGATAGTTTGAGTTATACCAGCCATATCATGCATCATATTGAGGTGAAGTTAATTTCTACACATCATAAATGAAATATATATAATTTTCATAAAGTATAAAAATAATATGAATTTTTTTCTTGGTTTTCAGTATGCCAGTTTTTTTTACTAAAACGTCATTACAAACTGGAAACATGCATTTTGAGTCATACTGCTCACATAGTGCATAATTTTGATGTGAAACTACTTCATAAATGTCAAGAATGACTTATGAATCACTTTCCTAAATTATGAATACAATAAAAACTCACTTTCTTGGTTTCCAATGAGTGAAACATTTTGAACTAAAATGTCAATTTTAAATTGATAACAAAAACCTTTAGTCATACCAGTCACACTGTGAGTCAACATGTTTTTTTTAATATGTGATGGAAATGAAATGAATATTAAATTAAATTGTTATACCTTTTTAATATCTTAAACATCAATTGTAATAGGTATCTTGGTGCTCGAATCATGGGCTACGCTAATAAACACTCTCAAATGACATGTTGGAAGTGGTCTGTAATGTAGACTATCTTCTCTGTTATTGAAAACTGTACCCCTCACCATATAGTGATGGGTGGGTGTTGATAGATATAAATCATAGTAATTATCACCCTTTAAAATATCAGTACAACAAAAATATTGGTGTCTATCTGATTCACATTACAGAGAAACAATTATTAGAACATTGATTACCACGGCTAAGATAGTTTTTTGATGGGAATGGCTCACCTCAAAGCCGGTGGGGGTGGGGTAGGATCTTCACACGATGGTTGTTATTGAGTTGTTTATTCTATTTTATTACCTACATAAAAGTTACTAGAAATTATATTTTCCATTGAAATTATTCTTCAATGGTGGATATTCTTTCTATTATTTGTGTCATTTCTTCACTTTAATCCTCCAATTGTTTTTTGTTTCTAAAAATATGTTTGGGTTGTCACCCCAAAACCCATACTTTTGACACGAACAAACTGTACTAGCCTCTTTAAGTCAACCGATAGTAGGTGTTTATCTGGTATAGGTGTTTTTGAATCTTGTAACTATGTCAGATTGAAAATATAGTAAAATAAGTAATCATTGTTATATAATAGTGATTTAAAGAAAAACAAATTTTTATTATGTCATACTTAAACATGTTTCCATCACTTTTTGTGTGTTTTCATCTATTATTATCCCATATTTATTTATATGTGACTCCTTCCATAGCACATGGTGTGGGGTGGAAGTGGATTTGAATTAAGATTTATCAATCTGCATGTAAATAGAGGAACATAATTATTTTTTTTCAGGTCACATAAAATTATTAAGCTAGATTTAAAATACGTACCAATTTTTTTCAAGTGAGTCATACCCCATCATTTATTTATGGTGGGGGTACGTTGGTTTTTCTACCCATTCCTTATTTCCATCACTCAATTGTTATTTTATAAATAAAAAATAGTTAATCAAAGTGATGAATCCACATATCTTCTAACAATGTATTACTAGGAATAATGTACCTGAAAAGATACATCTACACAATTACTAGTAAATGAATTTCACACTTATTTTGTTATCAGGTGTTCATAGATATACAGTGGATATAGGTTTATTTTTCCTTCAGCATCATTAAGATAATGTCTTGTTATAATTGTGTGAAAACATCTATGAATCCTTCCCACAAGAATTAATACATATTTCTTATGGGAGTCATCTACAATAAATGAATTATTCAAGGTATGATGAAGAGTAAGTCAATGTTTCAATATTTTATTTTTTAGTAAAATAAAGAAATGATATCATAAAGTTACCATAATATTTTCCCATATTAGCATCTTAAGCCCTACCATAACATGGTGCCACGAATCTACATCAAATGACACATGTTGTTGAGTGATGATTTCAATGTAAATACTGAACATTTCCTTGTTGGTATTAACATTCTAGTCATGATCCTTCCATCCGACCTTGTATTTGTTGCCTTCGATTTTCACCTTAATGATTTTTTCTAACACTATCAAACTATGGTGCTCCTGTTTTTTCTTCATCATCGATCCTTCATTGCCTACCATTTCCTTAGATTCAACATTGTCAATATGTTCCTCTAGAGAAGTAGCTTTAACATGTCCAGATGGTCATTGTACCTCTACACTGGGAGCAACAAAAGGTTGAGAAACCTGTTGTTCCATGGGATTTGGAGCTCCAACACGTGTAGAAGGTCATTGTTCCTCCACACTGTTATCATTAGCAGGTTTAGAGACCTATTCTTCCTTGGTATTGGGAGCACCATCATGTGTAGAATTCATTATCTTCATAAGTTGTTTAACATTTAATTTAGAGTACATAAATACAGTAGTTAATAGTTAAAAACATGAGGTAATTAATAATGATTGGATAGTGATTAAGAAGTGATTAGGGCATAATTAATATAAAATTAACTAATTCTTATCTAAGGATTATCTAATAATTAACAAATTATTAACTATTGATTAATGAATGATTGACTAATAATTACTTAATGATTAACTATTAATTAGATATAAAGTAAATACATGATATCTATTAATTAGTTAATAAATAACTCATTATTAACGAATGATTAAGGTATAATTTAGGTTTTCCTATTCCTCTCCTATATTTTTGCATTTAGTTTATAAAAAAAATTCCTAAAAATTAGTAGAATGTTTATATATAGAAAATGAACAATAGAATTATTTATTATTGTAACCTAAGATGGAAACCATTCACCTCTACCACTTTCATTTTTCCATTATGGAGAAGGAAAATTAAGAATCATGGAATTTTATTTGGCCTGTATCAAAAACCATTTCACTAGTATTCATGGTCTCTGTTTGATATCTGATCTTCATTGAGTAATCAATGTGGATCCTGATAAATAGACACCCCCAAATGAGCATCATTAATAATATATCATACACATTTCTAGTAATGTGTTAAAAACATTCCATGGTGAAACTATGAATAAGGTAATCATGAGGCTTGGTATACAATCTCTTTATTATTATTCATTGTTTCAAGGTAATGATAAAATTAATTTATGTGAAATATGATCACTTTTGTGTAGAATATGAGCTAGATTAATAAAGGTTTGACCAAAATTTCAAATAAATCTACAAGGATAATCAAGGAGTGTATGATTATATGATGCATATTCCAAAAGAAATATGGACATTGGAATATGAATGGGGTAAGAGGTAAATACACATGACCACAAACATTGTGGAGTGCATCAATGGTGTCTTAAAGGGGCTTCCCAAGTTACCTATAACTAGCCTAGTTCATGAGATATTTTATCATTGTTTCAATTACTTCATTAATAGAAAAAAATAGGCCGCGTATAGTATTTATGAGTGGATAAGGTAGGGAAGACACATTCAATGAGATATTTAAAGGAACAATGAAGAAGATTTTTCCTATCGATTACACCTTTACCACCGAGAAGACTATAAATTTGAAGTTCAAGAGTTTCCAGACCACATCAAAAGTAGCAGTGGTCGAGTCTTGGTGGTATTATTGGAAGTGAGATAATGTTAATGTGAAAAAATACAGGAATTATAGTTTACATGTGAACAAGTCATCACAACATGTGCCTCTTTGAATATATAATGTGAGGCATATATTGATCTAGTGTACTGGCTGGACACCACTGGTAACTACTATGTTTTACCATGAATGCCTATTAGAGAGTTTCAGCATTTCCCAATGCCCAAAGACCATCCAATATTGATACCTGGCATTAAAAAGTTTTGACAATGAGGGAGAACAAAGTCCATCAGGATGCGGAATAAGAGGAATTTCCTCAATAATAAGGAAAACCTTTGAGATAAATCATATGTCATTAGGAAGGTGAAGTTCCCAGTCATAATCCAAGTATCACTGAGAGGGGGAGGGGGTGAATCAAGGTTACCTTTTTATTTTTATGTTTCCTTCTTTTTGAAACAATTTTCCCCTCATGTTAAAGATTTTATTCCCTTCTGAACACACACAACCATAGGAACATAAGATTTCCAAGGTTCACTACTCAACAGGAGTAGCTACGTCCTTGGTATGGTACGAAAATAATCTAGTACAACACAATCCACTAGAAAATAATACTTTTATGTGGAATACATCGAGTAGGATATACCCTTACACTCGTGTAATACTTGGAAAATAATCTTCAACTGTTTTTGCACCCTCTTAGCACAAATAGGGATTTACAGTATTTCAGTGCTTCTTTACAATTGAACAGGTGTATTCTTTGAAGTAATTTCACTTTCTTACCTAGAAGTCGATAAGAACTATATTACGCACAACTGAATGCGTGAAAAGACCACAACATTTTCACACAACCTTTAGGGTACCTTGTACGCAATTCCAATGGCTTGCATGTAAAAAGTAACTTTTTTTCGTGGGAAACCTTTTTCACGCAACTTCCTTTTTCTGCGCAGCGTTACACTTTTCGCGTAGCTTCCCACTTTTTTGCATACCCTTCCACTTTTCACTCAAACCTATTTCTTTTCGCACATCTCACTTAGAGTATAATTTTATGCACTTCAGAGCTCAATATTTCTCTAGGTTTCGAGCTACACAAATGAGAGGGGGTCATCTCGTATTTATAGGCCCTTTTTAACCCTGCACAAAAAACACTAATCCATGTGTAAAACCCTCTTCATGCACGTAAAAACTCTTTCACGCAACATCATATTTCGTGCAATTCTAAAATTTCTCATGCACCTTATTCCTTTTCCAATTTTCAAGCTTCGGGTCTCAAAACACCTCTTGTGTGAAAAACTTTATTCCTCTATTTCGCACACCACGCCAATATTTCGCGCACCACTTTACTTTTCGCACACCACGCTAATATTTTGTGCACTACTTTATTTTTTACAAACCACACTAATATTTCACACACCTCTTTAATTTTTTCTCACCTCCCTTTTCCAAAAACAACTCTCTCCATTTTCTGATTTTCAGGCCCTAACATTTGGCAAACACTGGAAAATGGTGCCACCTTAAAATGTTCTTTTGTGCCGCCTCTAGATTGTTCGTTATTTTTCCATTTATCTCTTCACTGATTATCATAACCATTCTTCATCATTAATCATGAACTCCACTATCGTGATATATATCCTTTGATAGACCAGATTTAGCATCGCCATTGTTACAATGAGAAGTACTGAAACTTCCTTATCTTCCAGTAGCATCATTCCTCCCAATCAAAACTGTATATGAATGGTATCATCATCTCTCCCCCTTTCCTTCATATGGATTTCATCACAAGTTCTCATAACTTATGAAATTTGTGAAATACATATCAGTAAATCATATTCTATTTTTAAAGTCCTTTACAAATTGAATCGATTTATCTTCTTTGACAACAAAAAACAACACTCTGTAATAGCAAACTCTTCTTACTTCCTCATCCACACAACTTGGTCCCAATAGAAGGTCATAAAAAGAAACAATTCCCTAACATTGTTGGATTGAGTTCACACTCTTAGCCACAATAATGTATTGTCTCCAATGTGAACTTTTCATATTATTAATTAAATGGTGTTAATATAAAATACTTCATTTTTTATAATTTTCTGACATTTTCGAATAATTTTACTATCAAATAATAACAATCCTTTAATATTAACATTATAACTAATTTGAAAAGTACATGTGAGATGGTATGAGAGTATAATCAAACTATCCGTGGGTAAATCATAAAGCAAGCATGTGATCAAATAATCATGAAATATACCATCATGTGATAAATCGTACATAAATTACAAAGCAAACCATTTAGGATAAAACTTATTGGTATATGTTCCAGACATCAAATAAATACTCAATCCATAAATTTTTCTAATCATTATAACCTATGTGTGCATTAATCTATTTCTAAAGTAAACCCCCTTTAAAAACATGACTCTATTCCAACAAGAACATAGTAAAAACCAGCTACCTTCAAATAATGATATTGGGAAAATGAAATCTACAAATTCCCAAGAAGGGCCCAAGGAGGTTGTGAGGCATGAAGCCCATTAGGATACCACCATGAATATATTTCATCCTTTTATCCATGAAAACCAATAAAATAGTTTGAAAACAATTTCAAAACTAAACCATATGAAAATTACCCAAATTCATGTAAACCTTTAAAATAAATTTTTTTTCTTTATAAAACAAACATAGTTTTCCAAAACATGTCCCAAGAATGGATAAAGTAAACAATCTAGGCCATAAGGCACAAGTTATTTCATAAATCAAACATGCTCAATTTAACAAAACAAACATTCCAAGGCAAAATAAAATCTAAAACCACTTTAGAAATATTATTTGAGAAACATGAAGATACACCCATTTCTTTTGGTAATAAAATCTTCATAATATAATGGAAATAAACATGTTATTCCTTACATTCTACTAGTCATATCATTCTATTGACCATAATGTTATATTTACATTTTACACTTAATACTTATTTCATTTGTATACATAGATATGGAGGATACTATGAAACTCACTGAGCAGTTATAGGCATGTTTCACACGATGTTCTAGTGTTCTGTGAGGTTCGACAGATCAGGGTGTATAGAGCACACCAATATCATCACATTCTACCTCCAGCTACCATTATACCATACCTACGATGTGTTAGATTCTATGGAATTGTTGTATCTGATTTTAAATTCATTGATCATCACCTCATTTATTATTTCACTAAGAGATGAAGACTATAGACACACATATTTCACTTTTCTGATGGAGTTATGACCATCACCCTTGAGGATGTGGTAGTTTTTCTTGGTCTTCCTATCCTAGGGGATGTTGTTGTAGGATTCACCCATGGTGACAGGCCTAATCTTATATAATGAATGTCAGGCATTGACATTGTTGGTGATGATTATGATAAAAATTGTGGTTTGATATCTATGATGTGGTTTGATATGCACTTTTCATAGTTATCTACTAACATTGATGAGAAAATTGCCATGTGTCACACCCATGAATATATCTTGTGGCTCATTGAAGCTACATTGTGCACTGATCACTCTAGTATGCATGTGTGCATGATGTATCTGGGGTTATTGGAGTATTTTGATTAGAATGGGAGATACATCTAGGTATTTGGGTTCTTACCATACACTTATATAGAATTATTAATGACATGACGATCAGATCACACTTATCATAGGGGATGTATCATCCTTATTCAAATGTGGGCATATGAGTGCTTCCCTCCCATCTCCCCTATTATTATTGGTCGGTATATTCATATATATGTGTTTTATGATTATTCATGTGGGAACTGGTATGATCAATAAACTTTATTGTTTTTTGATGCTACTATGAGTTATTAAATTTAATTTCTTAATATTTATCATTTTCTATGTTGTATGTTATAGGTGGACTCAGGTACACCACTTTATTAGGATGTCGAGGAACAAATTGGGTGTGTATCATATCATATTAAACAGTCTAGCACCCACCTATGTAAGTATATATAGTCTTTCATTGACTAATCAATTTCATAATATTATATTTTTTGGTTTTAAGTAATAATTGTTTAAAAAAATGTCACATGTCATTTCAGATTGTATGGATTCCATATTGGGATCTATTAGACCAGCTACCTGAATACTTCATTGATGGGATTGAATATGCCATGGTTATAGTTTCTTTCGTGTAGTTTCATATTGTTGAGTGGAACCGACCTAATAAATTCATGAATCAGTTTGGATTTTTTCATCATATTCCCTTTACACCTAGATAGCCAGTAGCGCTTCATTCTGTGAAGATGACAGGGAAATAGGACATTGAATGTTGCTGAAGATATGTAGAGTATCTGTAACTCTGGAACAGATGAGTATCTATTCATATAGAGGGTATTTGGACTATGTGATTCCCTCTAGTAGAGAAGCTTTAGAACGAACCATGGTATAAGCTGAAGTCTATATTGTACTTCACATGGAAGAGGGCTCCAGGATCTATTAAATTAATAAATTTCTATGGGTCTGTTTATTTTACACTTTTTAAAATCATTTTAAATCTATTTACATCATACTTAACTACAACATATTATCTACATGTCTGATCTAGTGGAGGAGGAAGTTTTTATCCAAGCAGGATACCATGTTGTAGCATAGGGGATGATGTCAGCATATCATGTTTTATATGATAGTATATTCGATCATCCACCCCAAGGAGATATTTCTCATACCTAGGGATATTATGTTCCTGCTTAGGAACCTCCTACATTAACTACTAATGTTGAGGAGTCACAATGGTGATGGTGTAGACCGCATCATGCTGCATGTGACGCCTCACTTGTTCCACATGCAGATGTCGGCCCTCTAGCTATCAATTTTCATCCGATTGGTGATGTCACGGACCGAATCTGGTAGCTGCCAAAACCAGCACCTGACCCGACCCATGTCAAGTCCCGAAGAGAGTTCCCGATCCCCACGGGCTGGCACAAGTTCTTGGGCATCAAAAACTAAAAATTGGGAATGATTTACCCGAGTTCATATACTTAAAACAACAAATGAATCCAAGAAATCAAATCTGTATTTTTAAAACCAAAACATATTTTACTAAAATTCAGAACTGAATTACACAATTTTAAACAATATTTGAAGACCATTACAAAGGTACAAACCCAAGAAATGGTATCCCAAGAACCTCCACATGGAAAGAGGCACCACCCTCAAGCCATCTCCACGACACTGCATCATGATGGACTGCTAAAAACCCAAACCAATGGCATAAAACCTGTACCCAAACCTGTGACATAAAATAAGAAAGTCTACTTACAGCCAAATGTGTAATTAGGTTGTGATCGAAAGCCCAGTAGGATACCACCACTAAGATATTCCATGTGATAAACATTTCATGACAAAAAGCATTGCAAGTTTTGTAAATAAAAAAATGCTTGTTACAATTTTCTAAAAGATGCAATAATAAATGAAAACAGTTTTCATGTGGTATAATTTTAAAGGACCAACAATTTTAAAATAAATAAAAAAGCTACTGAATTTTCCATCCAACAATACTGTATACCGACGGTAAGTATAAAGGATCTAATGAGCACAAGTAATAGGAAATAACCCCTAGGCACTAGCTAGCTGTGGGTCCCACATACATCGTATCTCGGTGAGAGTAACCACAAAAAATATCTGTTCTCATGCATGATCCACTAGTAGGGATCATACCTATAACCTAGTGGTCCCCAATCATCATCATCATAGTTTAGTTAGAGTTGTAAGTGTCAATATTGCTAAGTGAAACTGAGGCCAAACCCCACAGATTCACTAGCATACTAGTACACGTCCACCCACCTAGATACCCACGTTTTCCCTTTGTGCTCAAACAAGTTCAACAATCCAAGAAATATAGTTTTCACATGCAAATATCACTTCCACATCACACATTAACCAAACAGCCCCATGTACATCACACAAGTCACAAATTCCACTTTTCATTCAAATGCATTTTGAAATCAAACTCACACCAAAATTGCTTACAACACTTTTCACATTTCTTTAACACTTCCACAAATCCTTTAAAAAAATTTATAAAACCATTAAAAGATATTCAAATCACATAACATCCCACACACATGTCATATAACACAATTCATTTTATCAATAAACTCACACGAAAAATCCCACACCCGTGTTTCGCACACAAAACACAATTTAGTAAAACATTTCAGAAATTTATAAAACATTCTTAAAATGTTTGACATATAAAATCACCACTTTACTATTAAAAAACCCACATTAGGTGAACACACTCACCCAAACAGTACATATACACCCTTTCCCAACTTTGTTTAACCAAATAAAACATTTGCAATTTTTATAAAACAAACCCAAGAGGTATAACCATTGTTTGCACACTAAACCCATTTCAAAACCCTCATTCAAAACCAAAATCATACCAATATCAATAAAAAATATAATTTTCAGCCCTAAAACAATTATTAAACCACCCCCAAGTTTTATAAAAATACATCAAATAATACCACAAAGATACACATGAAAAACACATGTTTTCATAAATCACCTTCAAGAAGTACAACACGGTTTTACACCTTAAACTCATTCAAAAACCTCTTTTCAAGGCCCACGTGATAATAAAGAGTTAAAAAATAACAATTTTCAGCCCCTTTCAAGACTAATAAATCACTTTCATATGTTATAAACTAAACCCAAACATTACCCCAAGAGTCACACATGAAATGTACCCAATTTCAAGCTAAAATGAAACTAAAAATTAAATGTTTAACCAAATCCATCAAAAACAGTTTTCACACCACACAAAACAGATTAAAAACATACTAAATTAATAAACCAAGCAATATAACTCATCATAAAATGGTTTCACATGGAATCACCTACCCTTTTGAGTCGAAACCCTCAAAACTTGGTGCGAAACCTTAAGCGCACCACCGCTGCACCACAAGGAATATAAATCCAGACCTAAACCATAATAATTGACCCAAAATACACCAAATCAGACCTTAGGATCGAACCCTAGCTTCTATATATGAGGAACTTCAAGAAAGAGGAAATACAACTAAAAGAGGATGGAAGGAACCAAGAAGGAATTCTCTTACTTGAAAACTCTTGAGGAAATCGGACCCAATCCACCAATATTTGAATCTTGAAGTACCTAAAACTGGTATGGAGGATTGAAGGATTTATATTAGGTCATGTGGGGACCTAATTTGGGGAAAAATACTGAAAATTTATGGAGTTATGAAAGAATCATTTTACCTCATCAAATCTAGTCGATTTGAGAAAGATTGAGAAAGATCGCCCTAATCTGCGGGGTATATGAGCTCCAAAGAGGAAAACGCGATAAAGGGGGTGAGCCTGAGGTGTTTGGCTTTGAGTGGGAGGTCAAATCACCGAAAAAAAGTAAAAAACAAATGAGATATTGAGATTTTAAAAAAATAATTTAGAGAAGGAAATGGGCTTACGGAAGGCCCATTACCTTAATCAAAAACCCAAATCCATCATGATTTTGGATTTCTATGTGGTCCAAAGTGATATGGTGATTTAAATATATCAGAGTATGCAAATTGGGATGTGTAATGGGTATAAAATGGTAAAAAATGAAGGATTTATAGAAGAAATGAAATTGGTTTTTAAATCTGGAATTGGGCTCATGGTTTGGCCCAAATTTTCAAAACCAACCATTTTCACCAAAATAAGTGGTAAACCCCCAAAAAAATCAGGAATAGAAATTAAATGAAAAATGAATTTGAAAAAAATTCATGGGTGTGACAATTCTCCCCACCATAAAACTTTCCGCCCTCAGAAATCCACATCACGGACAAGGAAAAAACCAAACCCAACCGTAAGGCAGAAATGGACTCCTTTGCTAAGCTTCGCCCCCAAAGGCCAAAACACCTCCAGTGATCAATTAAGGAAGGAATATTTCACAACAAAAACATACACCTATTTACTCAAATGATAAATCACATTCAATATTTATCCTAAAAGAAAACGCCTCAAACACTATCTGAACAAGGCTCAAGCAATTTACCTAAACAAACAAGAACATCGAACAAGGTTACACTTACCTTGATATAACTAAACCCTTGGGAACTCTCCAACCCCAACATTTACCCAAGGAATATGTAGGTGGTTATATAGCTCCGAACGAGACTACCCACTTTCAATCCAAGACCAAGGAAAAAAGTGAGTTACTGGTACAAGGATACACAAATGGGATCCCCACCATAAGAGACATCTTGAATTTTTCCGAGACAGAATCAAGACACTAAAAGGGGAGCCCCGAACAAACTCCCTGGTACAAGGGGTAGAATCCCATTAGAAATATTCAAAATAATATACATGAGACTCATAGTGGGTCTCCCCACCATAAGAACCAACCATCTTAACTGACCAATATGGTCCGGTACAGAAAAATCCCAAAACTTAAAGAGTTGGGACGGCCGCACGGTTAGCCCACACAGTTTAGGAAACTATGCGCTAACCATGTGGATCCTTATACCTACATGGATTTCTGGGGAATGGTTACTACTAAATGTTCACTCAACATGTCTAGAAAAATCTAAAACCTTTCCCTCGAACCCAAAGGAAACCAATGGGGAAAAGAAAGTCATTGAGAGATAACATGGGGGTGAGACCCTCAACCTCTTTCCACCGAACGGGAACAAAAGAAGCAAGATGACACCACCAAATGTTTAAAATATTCCCATATCTCATACTAAGAACAGTTCTTTGTACAAGGTTAAAAACTACAATGGGATTTCATCTGACTACGTGCCAGCTTCTCTCTGGGACCTATGGCTGGAGCTGGAATGATTGAAGCATCTTTGGCCTCGCAGTTAGGATTTGAAAACCCCAGAATAGAATTTCTTCTTTCGATGCTACAAACAACTACATGAAATCCCAGATGGGTTCACCAAGACAAAACACACTCCAGAACTCACTTTACCCGAACATGGAATTTCACTGAAATAAGGGTTTAGAGGATTCACTCACATCACACCTTGTTTCTTCATGTGAGAAACAACAGAAATAAAGGACACATATAAACACCATCCTCTAAATTAGATGATGTCGAGATCTCCTAAAAAGAGAAACACTTCTGAAAAAAAAGACTCACAAAATATTGTACAATTTCACCTTTAAAATCAAATGAGCACGTGACATCACAACGTGTCACCGAACATGACCAAAGCAACTCATAGAAATGATACAAGTAGGGGGCCTTGCAAAACACCCCGAAACATCACAGCATTCCAAAAAGTGGCCATAATAGTCTCTCGTGGCCAGATTTCCCACAATGGTGGTTTAACATAAAACCTTCTTCGAAGAGACTATAAAGGACTTAGAGGCCCTATTAGACACTATCCATACTGACAACCCCAAACAACTTTCACCTTCAATGAATCAGGTAGCTTAAGAAACTAAGGTCTATTTCAACCATCCAGGAGCACTCTTCCGCAACAAGAGGATCCGAAAAATAAACCAATAAATTAAATGGTGTAGACTCATTCTATAAATCTCAAGAAAATATTCCTTACATTGATCAACTGGAGGATTTTACAATGGCGAAAAAATTAGGGTTGCACTTCAGTTGTGCACTAACCCTTAATGGGGTCGTACCTTATCCAACGAGAGAACCCAAGGACCCAACCAAGCTGGTACATTGGTAAAAAAATTCACAAAATAGATCCAAACTCATTAATGGAACCACCTTAAAGTTTTCCTAAAACATATATCATAGGAGACTACTAACCGGACCTTCTACCCAGCTTACTGACCAAACACAAACCCAAAACACAGTTCGAACAAGAGGGGTTCTTGGACTCAAAACATCCCACAACATCAACATTTTCCAAAAACACATAATATACACCATCCCAAACAATTAATCAAGACATAATGTTTTTATTTAAAAACATTTCTTTGAAAACCAATAGTTCAGCAGTTAGCATATCCACCAATGGTACCCCATGGGCCTCACACATGCATGTTTCTGTGCCACACCAAGCACCCTCCTCATATTCATACCGACACTCATCTAGTCATGCCATCAACCATCCATCATCCTATATAACCCCATTTATGTGGTCTATCATGGAAATACCAAAGGTTAAAATGAAATTTCTTTCCACTTTTCAAAAACAAAATGGTCAACCAACCCATCCTTTTTCTCAAAACTGCTAAAAATGACATCAAAATCCCAATTCACATCTTACAAAATTTTTCATAAGGACAAAACCATTTATATAAGAACTAACTTTCAAGTTATTCACATCAAATTCAAAACATCTCATCCCATTAAAACACCCTTTAATTTTTTAGAAAACTATATTGGAAACACTTTTGAAAACCAACTTCAATATGGTTTCAGCTTTCAAAAGAGGTGTAAGCACACTATTTTCCATTTCACAAAAATTATAAAAATTCAGCTCCACCATTTCATAAATCAAACCATTCCCTCTTTATTTGAAAATCATTTCACAAAAACATTACGCTTCTTAAAACCATGTCACTTTAAAACCAAAGTTCCAAGATATCAAAACTAAATCACAAAACAATGCGAGAGGAAACTAGTTTCAGTGGGTGACTTGGACATATGGTTGGAAGCCACATTCCAATCACTTCACCTTCACAGAGAGTGTTTTATAAAATATCCCCAGCTTCACATGGCTTTCCAGACCCTACGAGCTCACTGAGACCATTAACCCAACTCTCTTTTCATTTCCCCTAATCATCATTAAACCAAGAAAACCAAAAGACATAGATAAATCCCGACTTACCCTGGAGACATGAATCCCATTATGAGGTGTGGTGATCAAGAATAGTACCCATAACCAGAATTTCATGTCTTGATAATCTTAACTCAAGACTATCTGGACTATTTCCCAAATAACATGACTCAAATAGAGCGAACCTCCTATGATACCATTTTGTCACAAACCGAATCTGGTCGCCGCTAAAACTGGAACCTGTCCCGACCCGTGGCAAGACCCAAAGGGTGTTCCCGATCCCCACAGGCTGGCACAAGTTCCTGGGTATCAAAAACTGAAAATTGGGAATGATTTACCTGAGTTTGTATACTTAAAACAACAAATAAATCCAAGAAATCAAATCTGTATTTTTCAAAACAAAACATCTTTTACTAAAATTCAGTACTGAATTACACAATTTTAAACAATGTTTGAAGACCATTACAAAGGTACAAACCCAAGAAAATATATCCCAAGAACCTCCACATGTAAAGAGGCACCTCCCTCAAGCCATGTCCACGACACTACATCATGATGAACCGCTAAAAACCCGAACCAATGGCATAAAACTTGTACCCAAACCTGTGACATAAAATAAGCAAGTCTACTTACACCCAAAGTTGTAAGTAGGGTGTGAGATAAATCCAAGTAGGATACCACCACTAAGAGATTCCATGTGATAAACATTTCATGACAAAAAGCATTGCAAGTTTTGTAAATAAGAAACGCTTGTTACAATTTTCTAAAGGATGCAATAATAAAAAAAACAGTTTTCATGTGGGCTAATTTTAAAGGACCAACAATTTTAAAATAAATAACAAATCTACTGAATTTTCCATCCAACAATACCGTATACCGATGGTAATTACAAAAGATCTAATGAGAACAAGTAATAGAAAATAACCC
This sequence comes from Viscum album, assembly GCA_963277665.1. Lineage (NCBI taxonomy): Eukaryota > Viridiplantae > Streptophyta > Magnoliopsida > Santalales > Viscaceae > Viscum > Viscum album. The sequence goes on from OY728157.1 coordinate 1,786,329,867, forward strand.
CTAGGCACTAGCTAGTTGTGGGTCCTAGGTACCTCGTATCTCGGTGAGAGTAACCACAAAAAATATCTGTTCTTGTGAACAATCCACTAGTAGGGATCATACCCATAACCTAGTGGTCCCTAATCATCATAATAATAGTTTATTTATAGTTTTAAGCGTCAATCTTTCTAAGTGAAACTGAGGCCAAACCCCACGGATTCACTAGCATACTAGTACACGTCCACCCACCTAGATACCCGGGTTTTCCCTTTGTTCTCAAACAAGTTCAAAAATCCAAGAAATATAGTTTTCACATGCAAATATCACTTCCACATCACACATTAACCAAACATCCCCATGTACATCACACAAGTCACAAATTCCACTTTTCATTCAAATGCATTTTGAAATCAAACTCACACCAAAATTTCCTACAACACTTTTCACATTTCTTTAACACTTCCACAAATCCTTTAAACAATTTTATAAAACCATTAAAAGATATTAAACTCACATAACATCCCACACACATGTCACATAATACCCTTCTCAACTTCACAATTCATTTTATCAATAAACTCACACGAAACATCCCACACCCGTGTTTCGCACACAAAACACAATTTAGTAAAAAAAATTGGCAATTTATAAAACATTCTAAAGATGTTTGACATCTCAAATCACCACTTTACCATTCAAAAACCCACATTAGCTGAACACAATCACCCAAAAAGTACATATACACCCTTTCCCAACTTTGTTTAACCAAATAAAACATTTGCAATTTTTATAAAACAAACCTAAGAGGTATAAATATTGTTTGCACACTAAACCCATTTCAAAACCCTCATTCAAAACCAAAATCATACCAATATCAATCCAAAACAGAATTTTCAGCCCTAAAACAATTATTAAACCACCCCCAAGTGTAATAAAAATACATCAAATAATACCACAAAGATACACATGAAAAACACAAGTTTTCATAAATCACCTTCAAGAAGTATAACACGGTTTTACACCTTAAAATCATTCAAAAACCTCTTTTCAAGGACCACATGACAATAAGGAATTAACAAACAAGAATTGGAAGCCCCTTTCAAGACTAATAAATTACTTTCATATGTTATAAACTAAACCCATACATTACCCCAAGAGTCACACATGAAAAGTACCCAATTTCAAGCTAAAATGCAACTAAAAATTAAATGTTTAACCAAATCCATCAAAAATAGTTTTCACACCACAAAAAACAGATTATAAACATACTAAATTAATAAACCAAGCAATCTAACTCATCATAAAATGGTTACACATGGAATCACCTACCCTTTTGAGTCGAAACCCTCAAAACTTGGTGTGAAACCTTAAGCGCACCCCCACTGCACCACAAGGAATATAAATCCAGACCTAAACCACAATAATTGACCCAAAAGACATAAAATCAGACCTTAGGATCGAACCCCAGCTTCTGTATATAAGGAACTTCAAGAAAGAGGAAATACAACTAAAAGAGGATGGAAGGAACCAAGAAGGAATTATCTTACTTGAAAAATATTGAGGAAATCAGCCCCAATCCACCAATATTTGAATCTTTAAGTACCCAAAACTAGTATGGAGGATTGAAGGATTTATATTAGGTCATGTAGGAACTGAATTTGGGGGAAAATACTGAAAATTTATGGAGTTATGAATTAATCATTCTACCTCATCAAATCTGGTCGATTTGAGAAATATTGAGAAAGATCTCCCTAATCCACGGGGTATATGAGCTCCAAAGAGGAAAACGCGATAAAGGGGGTGACACTGAGGTGTTTGTCTTCGAGTGGGAGGTCAAATCACCTAAAAATAGTAAAAAATGAGATATTAAAATTTTAAACAAATAATTTAAAGCAGGAAATGGGCTTACGGGTAGGCCCATTACCTTAATCAAAAACCCAAATCCATCATGATTTTGGATTTCTATGTGGTCCAAAGTGATATGGTGATTTTAATATATTAGGTTATGCCAATTGGGAAGTTGAATGGGTATAAAATGGTAAAAACTGAAGGAGTTATAGAAGAAATGAAATTTTTCTTTAAATCTGGAATTGGGCTCATGGTTTGGCCCAAATTTTCAAAACCAACCATTTCCACCAAAATGAGTGTTAAACCCCCAAAACAAATGAGGAATGGAATTTAGATGAAAATTTAATTTACAAAAAAGTCATGGGTGTGATAGGGGATGTGGATTGGGAAGCATGGGATTAATTTGTGTTATCATGATATCCATAGTTTTCTCTGGGTACAGCTGATCCGAGATTATATCATGGGTCATTTCCTATACCTCTACCTTTCTTTCCTGAGTCTTCATAGGCTTTATGGTTCCCCCATGAGATGATGATAGATTCTTCTACTTATGTAGTGGAAGAAGGATCAGGTGCACATGAAGAAATCCAGTTGAAACCTCCTTCTGATGAGTCACAATTATAGAATCTAATATTAAAGGTCCCAACTCATGAGGAAGACCCCCTCCAGTTCATCATACTCTACCCTAGCATAGAGGTTGGTGATCTCAATACAAGCATTCCATTCATATAGAAAATTGTGGGATATGACCTCATCATAGATAGTGATTTTACTCATTTATTTATATGTGTGCTATTAACTTAAAGGATTTGAAACAATAATGTATTCTATCATTTATATGATTGTATGTCTATAAAAATGATGATTGTTTTTACTATCAACCATTTTTACATGTTTACCACTATTTCAATTTTTGTTTATATTTTACTTGTAGTTTATATTTTATAATCTTTCAAAGTTCACTACTTGAAACATTGGAAAACTTATTAAATTTCAAGTAAATAACTTTAAACACTTATAAAATATAAACTATAAAAACAATCTATATAAAACTTAAAACATAGCCTAAAAATCTAAAAATATGCTGAAAATAAAGAATTTAATAAATATAATATATAAAAGCTAATTTACATGACACAAATATAATTGATTAAAAAAATAATATTTAAACAGTAAAAAATAAATGCACAAAAAATAAAATATAATTAAAATCGAAAAGAAATTCAGAACATTGACTAATCATATAATAAATAATCGAAAATGAAAGGAATGTAAAAAAAAGTTATAAATACAAATGTAATGGTTTGAAACAACAATATATTATGCCACTAAAATTACTTTTCATTAATTTTTTTTATGAAAAAATTATTATTTTCAATTATTTTTTATATGTTCAGTAGGTTTTCCAATTTTCATTTAGATTTCATTTCTACTTTATTATTTATAGACTTTCAAATCCACCAACATGAAATGAAATTATGTTTCATATAGGTGAATTTGAAAGTGTATAAATTATAAAATTTAAATACAATATAAATGATATTTTACAAATCGACTCAACATATAAAGCATAGTTAAAAATAAAAAAATCACAAATATAATAAACATAATCTAATTTATATGTCAGATATTTAATTACTTAAAATATATTAATAGACATAATTCAATGAAAAAAAATAAACACACACTACTATGCATATTCACTTTAACAACATGCAAAAATACTTTTAACAATGCTAAAAAGGCATTGTTAATCATAGTGATGATAAAAGGGGACCTTTATCAGTGCTTGAAATAATGCTGACAAAGGCCTAGCTAGCTGCAATGTGCTATTAATATAACAACACACCCAGTAAAAACCTGCAGGTATATATATTACACCCAATAAACAATTTTATATAAATTTAATTGACATCATGAATAAAAAATTATCCACCCATGGTATACACAAAAAAACACTTCTATATACATTTCAAATAGTGTTTTATATAATTACATTTACAATTATCCAAAAAAAAATTTAAAAACATTATTTCATCTTTTGACATCTCGGATCCCCTCTCAAAAATATCAAACCATGGTATTAGTTATCAAACAAATCATCCCAACTCAAGAAAAATATTCCTCATATATAAGGGAAAAAATATTATGTTATTAATACAATAAAGAAATAAATTAAACATTAATATGAAAGAATACATTAATAAAATGTCAATTTTTAATAAAACAACATTTGGAGTTATACCGGTCACATCGTGCATTTTATTGAGTTGGGTTTGATTCCTATATGTCACAAATGATTTATGGATTTTTTTTCTAAAATATAAAAATAATCTGAATGTGTTTTCTCAGTTTTGAGTGTGTCACTTGTTCTTGTAATAAGATTAAAATCAAATTTAAATAATGACACATTTAGAGTTATACTGGTCAAATCGTGCATCAGATTAAGGTGAGGTTGATTCCTAGTTATCAAAAATTACTGGTGGATTATTTTCTTAATGTATCATGAAAATTCAAATGCATTTGTTTGGTTTTTAGTATGTCAGTTTTGTTTTTTTACCAAAATGTCATTTTAACTAGAAACACACATTTTGAGTCATACTGGTCGAATCTTAAATCATTTTGATGTGATATTGCTTCTTACACATCAAAAATGACTTATGAATAGTTTTTCCTAAGTTATCAAGACAATCGGAGTGTGTATTCTTGGTTTTCATCGAGTAACACATTTTGAGCTAAAATGTCAATTTTAAACTGATAACAGACACTTTTAGTCATACTGGTCACACCAAGTGTCAGATTGAGGTGTGGTTGATTCCTACATGACACAAATGACTCATGGATCTTTTTCCAAATGTATAAAAATAATCTGAATTGATTTTCTTGATTTTCAGTATGTCACTTGTTATTTTTACTTAAATTAATATCAATTTTAAATAAAAAAGACACATTTGGAGTTATACCGGTCACATCGTGCATTTTATTGAGGTGAGGTTGACTTCTACAAGTCACAAATGACTCATTGATAATTTCTCTAAATTATCAAAATAATATTAATGTGTTTTCTCAGTTTTCAGTACGTCACTTTTTTTTTACTAAAATTAATGTCAATTTTAAATAAAAAAGAGACACTTTGAGTTATATCTACCACATCATGCATCATATTGTGGTGTTATTGATTCCTACATGTCACAAATTACTTATATATGATTTTCCTAAATTATCAAAACAATATTAATGTGGTTGCTCAATTTTCAGTATGCTAGTTGTGTTTTTTTACGAAAATGTCATTTCAAAATAGAAACACACATTTTGAGTCATATCGGTATCATCATGTGTCTTTCTGAAATGAAAATTATTCATACAATTCACAAATGACTTATTTACTAATTTCCTAAAATATTAATTCAATCAGAGCGTGTTTTCTTGGTTTTTAGTGAGTGATATGTTTTGAACTAAAATGTAAAATTTAAACTGATTATGGACACTTTTAGTCATACCAGTCACACCATGCATCGTATTGAGGTGTAGTTGATTCCTACTCATCAAAAATTACTCATGGATCATTTTCTTAAAGTATAAAAACAATAAAAATTCCTTTTCTTAGTTTTTATTATGTCACTTGTTCTTTTTACTAAATTTAATATCAATTTCATATAGAAATACACACTTAAAGTCGTACCGACCACACCATGCATCATATTGAGATGATGTTTATTCCTAAAAATCAAAAATGACTTATGGAACATTTTATTTAAGTATCAAAACAATCCAAATTCATTTGATAAGTTTTTAGTATGTCGCTTTTTTTTACTTAAATTGATGTCAATTTTAAATTAAAAGAGATAGTTTGAGTTATACCAGCCACATCGTGCATCATATTGAGGTGAAGTTGATTTATACACATCATAAATTACATATATATAATTTTCATAAAGTATCAAAAAAATATGAATGTTTTTTCTTGGTTTTTAGTATGCCAGTTTTTTTTTACAAAAATGTCATTACAAACTGGAAAAACATGTATTTTGAGTCATGCCGGTCACATCGTGCAAAATTTTGATTTGAAAATACTTAATACATGTCACAAATGACTTATGAATCACTTTCCTAAATTATTAATACAATAAAAGTGCATTTTTTTGGTTTCTAGTGAGTGACACATTTTGAACTAAAATGTCAATTTTAAATTGATAACGGAAACTTTTAGTCATACCAGTCACACTGTGCATCGACATGTTTTTGTAAAAGATGTTATGGAAATGAAATTATTATTCCAATAAATTGTTAGAACTTTTTAATATCTTCATCATCAATTATAATATATATCTCGATGCTCGACTCATGGGCTATGATAATCGACACTCTCAAATGACATGTTGGAAGTGGTCTGTTATGTAGACTATATTCTTTGTTATTGAACACCGTAGCCCTCGCCTCATGGTGATAGGTGGGTGTTGATAGATATAAATCATAGTCATTATCACCCTATAAAATATCAGTACAGGAAAGTTATTGGTGTCTATCTGATTCACATTTCACAGAAACAATTATTAGAACATTGATTACCATGCCTAAGATAGTTTATTGAGGGGAATGGCTCACCTCAAAGATGGTGGGGGTAGGGTAGGATCTTCACATGATGGTTTTTCTTGAGTTGTTTCTTATATTTTATTCCCCACATAAAAGTTACTAGCAACTCTATTTTCCATTGAAATTATTCTTAAAGGGTGGATATTCTTTCTATCATCTATTTCATTTCTTCACTTTGATCCTCCTATTGTTTTTTTCTCAAAATATGTTTGGATTGTCACCCCAAAACCCATACCTCTAACATGACCATACTGTTCTAGCCACTTTAAGTCCACTAATAGTAGGTGTTCATCTGGTATAGGGGTTTTTGACTCCTATGACTATGTTGGATAGAAAATATAGGAAAATAATAAATCATTGTTATATAATAGTGATTTATAGAAAAACAAATTTTTATTATGTCATACTTACACATGTTTCCAGCAATTTTTGTGTGTTTTCATCTATTATTATCCCATATTTATTTATATGTGACTCCTTCCATAGAACATGGAGTGGGGTGTAAGTGTATTTGGATTTAGATTCATCAATTTACATATAAACAGAGGAACATAATTATGTTGTTTGAGGTCACATAAAAGTATTACGGTAGATTTAAAATACGTACTAATATTTTTCAAGTGAAGCATACCCCATCATTGATTTACGGTGGGGGTAAGCTAGTTTTTTAACCCATTCCTTATTTCTATCACTCAATTGTTGTTTCATAAATAAAAAATGGTCAATCAAAGTGATGAATCTAGATATCTTCAAACAATGTATTACTAGCCACAATATACCTGAAAAGATACATCTGCACAATAATTAGTAAACGAATCTCACACTTCTTTTTTTATTAGGTGTTCATAGATATACAGTGGATATGGGTTTATTTTTCCTTCAGAATCATTAAGATAATGTCTTGTTAGAATTGTGCAAAAACCTCTATGAATATTTCCTGCAAGAATTAATACATATTTCTTATGGGTGTTATCTACTATAAATGCATTCTTCAAGGGATGATGAAGTGTAAGTCAACGTTTCAATTTTTTTAGTAAAATAAAGAAATGATATCATAATTTTACCATAATATTTTCCCACATCAGTGTCTTAAGACCTTCCATAACATAGTGCCATGAATCTACATCAAACGACACATGTTGTCAAGTGATGATTTCAATGTAAATACTGAACATTGACTTATTGGTATTAACATTCTAGTCATGCTCCTTCTATCTGACCTTGTATTTAATGCCTTCTATTTTCACCTTAATGATTTTTTCTAACACTATCAAACTATAGTGATCCTGTTTTTTCTACATCATTGATCCTTCATTGCCTACCATTTCCTCAGATTTAACATTGTCAATATGTTCCTCTAAAGAAGTAGCATCAACATGTCCAGATGGTCATTGTACCTCTTCACTGGGAACAAAAATAGGTTGAGAAACCTGTTGTTCCTTGGGATTGGGAGCTTCAACATGTGCAGAAGGTCATTGTTCCTCCGCACTATTAGCAGTAGTAGGTTCAGAGACCTGTACTTCCTTGGTATTGGGAGCACCATCAGTTTTAGAAGTCATTATCTTCATAAGTGGTTTAACATTTAATTTAGAGTACAAAAATATAGCAGTTAATAGATAAAAACATGAGGTAACACGATGCATATAACAAAAAAAATATAACCTGATTATTAAACTCTCTTTTTTTAAGGATGAAGTGATTTGATCCCTCTATCAAATATCTAAATCCCTTCATTGTGGTCTCCTCTAACATAAAAAAACACCATCCTCATTGGGACCACTGTGAAATTATTTCAAAATCCCAATGGAAGGGTCATCCTCAATTGAATTTTCATCTTATCCTTCAGGGATATTGGTCAATAACAAAATAATTGACCACTTTCAGTTTGTAGGATCTAGAACATAAAATACTTGTTCTTTCTATGATTCCATTATAAACGGTTCTTCTTTGTACCCTTTGTTACTGAAATCAACTTTCTTGAATCCCAATCCATCTATTTTAACATCACTCCTATTAACAACCCACTTACATTGAAAAATAATCACTTGTAAAGATGTATAATACTACCCCCATATTTTTTTGATGATGCCAAAGTATGAAATATTCACATAAATTGTATTTTTTTCCTTAGTACCAAAAACATACCACCCTTCAGCCACAAGTGTAACTCGACTATTTTTCATGGTACTCTCTTCATCATGTTCATTTTTATAGAATGTGTAGTCATTAATTACGTAACCATTTTAATATAATACATACACACTGAGTTCTTTACCTAGCCATTAAAGTCGTTCTGATATTGAATCATTATTTTCATCTGAATCCTTAAAAATATGATCCTGAATCCATCCTATAAATTGTTGATTATGTGTATTGGATAACCATCTTTAAGCCCCTAATGGATTCAAATGCCTAAGAATTTCATTGTGGGTTTAAAAATATGGGTAAACCTCCAAAATATTGTGCAAAACATAATGGTGGTCCTTCTCCCAATCTGTGATATTGATTGCGACAATATCTCTTCTAGAAATTCCTTCACCCGCAAGCCACCCAGTGCGATGAGATTTTGGTAGACCAATGCTTTCTACACCAGATTGTTATTCAGTACAAAATTCATCAACTTCCTCAACAATATATCACTCTATAATAAAAAACTCTGGATTAATTCTATTTTTGATATACCCTTTCAAAATATTTTTATATAATTCAATGGGGTACATCTATTTATAGTGTACAGGGCCACATTGTCAAATCTCTCTCACCAAGTGAATCATCAAATGAACCATCATATCAAATAATGTTATAGGAAAGAACATTTCTAATTCACATAATATAACGGAAATTTCTCTTTCCATAGTCATCAATTTTTTCGGTTCTATAACTTTGTAGCATATAGCTTTGAATAAGAATAGATCTTGTTTAATGTATTATGGACATTCTTGGGAAAAAATAAATGTAAATATTTAGTAATTAGATCTTGCATAATAACATGGTAGTCCTGTGATTTCAGACTCTTTAACTTTAAATCGTTAATTGAAATGATGTTCTTGATATTTGATGAATTCCCCCCTAGAACCTTTACATCATTCAATAAATTTTAAAACTAATATCCCTCTTTCCTGGAAACAGTGTAAGCACCTGGAGGAAGAAAATTTTATTTTTTATCCTTCATTGTTTCCAAATCTTCTCGTATTCCCCTGTCAACCATGTCCATCCTAGCCTTAATTCCATCCTTTTTTTCTAGTGCATTTAGCAATGTGTTTATAACACTATCACATACATTTTTTTCAACATGAATAATTTTAAGAAAATGTATGACGTGCAGAAAATTCCTATTATGGTGATTAAAAAAACTAATCTCTTTTTTTAACCGGTTTTCACAAGGTTTTACAAAAAAAATTTACCAAAAGCGGTGTCCCCATATTTTACTTTATCAAACAGTAGATCACCTGTTAGTGGAGACGGTGTTGTACGTTCTTCTGAACTTCCTTCGAATTATGTTGTCCAAGATCGGTACTTATTTCACTGAGGTAGAAATCTGTGATGTCCTAAAAACATGGTTTTTGATGAATGTTTCAACCTAATTGATTGTGTACCTTATTCACAAATGGGACACCCTTGAGTTCCTTTAATTTTATATCTTTAAAATTTTCTATAAGTAGGAAATTCATTTATTGTCCCATATAACATGGTTCTCAACGTGAAATCTTCATTTCTATAAGCATCATGAAATATAACACCTAAATCCTATAATAATTTCAAATATTTGATTAATGGATCCAAATAAACATCAATATAATTACTTTTTTTTTGTTCTGATATAAACATAGATAACATGATTTATTTATATTTTATAAATAACCATGATGGAAGTTATAATTTACCAACATAACCTTCCATGTACTGTGAGAGCTGCTTTAAAAACCAAAAGGATTCACTCTGTCTATAGATAACTTGAGACGAAGGTTTCTCGACAAATTTCCAAATTCATGATACTCATGATCAATTCTCTTCCACTTAGGATAGTATACTAGGTGACATAGTTTTATATATTTATTTATTGTATCTGCATTCCACGTAAATTACCCTAAAGTCTCCTCACTTCCATAAAGGTGTCTAAACCTTTGAATGATTAAGAAGTACCATATAACTATCAAAGGACAAGATTTATATTTCTTATATCAAGAAGAAACAAAATTTGGGCATTTTTTAAGTGATTTGTGGTCCTTGAGAAACAGTATACAATCATTTGGGAAGGTGTGTACTCTTTCAGAGATCATACCCATCGAGAGTATAATTCTTTTGGCATCATATGTTCGGCTCAGGATCTCATTTTCTTCTGGGAGAATTTCATTAAAGAGATCAATTAGTTATATAAAACAGGTGTCACTTCATCAGTTGTGTAATTTCAAATTATACATCTTTAGTACGGTTTACAATGTTGTATATTTAGTGTAACCATCATAAAATGGCATCTTCTCACAGCTTCTTAACTTCTCAAACAATTTTGGGAAATCATGTAGTCTGTCTTCAACTATCCTTGTCATTTACTCAATATGATCTTCATCATCATTCACATCTATAATCACATCCTTGATATGTTCTTCTTCATTTTCCACACTTGTAATCATAACATATGATCCATAAAATGTAGGGTTATCCTAGCCACTAGCTACATTCACTTTTTTCCCATGTTTATTCCAACATTTATAACTTTAATCTATTTTGTGATAGATCAAGTGTTCTTCCAACTCCATTGGACTAATTAGTCTTGAATAACAACAACGTAAACATGAAAAAAAATATTTGAGAAGGGTTGTATTCATGATATTTTGCAAACTTGATGAACTCTTTCACTCCATATTCATACTCTTTTGTTAGACGATTGGAATCCATCTATTATTTATTCATATTCCTCCTATTTGATTCGGTAATAATAATATTTAAAAAAATAAATACACAAAATATGTTCAACTAGGGTCACCATTCAACTATATATCCCTCTCAGAAGATCCAAAGGAAGTGAAACATGCTAGAAAAAACTTGAACCTATAAAAATAAAACAACATTTTCCAACATTTTTTACACTTTCAAATCACCCAACCTCTTGGTTTCAAATCCAATTAACACAAGAATAATTTTTAAAACATCAATTCAGTAATTACCAATGATTTTAAAAACAAAATAATTCTCTTAAAAAATCTATTTAGGAATTTTTTCAAACACTTGTCATAAAACATCATTACATAACAAGGGATAAAATAACTTGGAAAACACCATTTATCCCTCATGGGAACTCATATAGGCATAATTATAATAAGGAAACAATTTTAAAAAAATAATTTATAAGATAAATAAAATATGAAGTATAAAGAAAAAGAAAGGGAACATGGTATATAAGAAAGCTAGTAAAAATAAGATGATGTATCAAGGACTGAGAAGGACACATCAAATATTGCCAAAGTATATCCATAAATGACACATTATCCCTTTATAAAGAGGATGATCCATGGAATATACTAATATTAATATAAGAATTTAATGGAAAATTTCAAGCAACAGTACATCAAAATATTTTTTCTCAAAATATGGGAAGATTAATACAAGAACAATTAATCACTTTTTCACCAAAACCTCAAATCATTATAATAATATTCAACGAAATACCATTTCATTACAAAACAACCAATATTTAATAATTCTTTATAAAAAACATTTTAACATTAAAACTCCATTAAAATATCAAAATAGATTTGGTAAACACGTATCAAATTAAGGCCACACCACCCAAATATCATTATTTGAACAAAATATTTAGAAAGTTGCATTTTTTACCTTAAAGATCATTAAAAATTATTTTTTAATCCATGAACAACAAATTTTAAAACAATCGCATTAAAAATAAATTTGTTTCAATTAAACCATAGAGAAAGAAATTTCTTGGAAACTTCTTGGAGAGAAATTAAGAGAAATACTTTAAAACATAAAAATAGTATTTTTGATGGTAAACAATACCCTTACCTTGAGTCCCACAGAATAATTGAATCTTTTTTATAGATCAAATTTAAAACAGAACCCTAGAAACTCTCTCCCATTATTGAAATCTAAAGGATGGGTATATAGGTTATGGGAAAAGGAATATGGGTATAATTTAGATAAAAACACAAATTCTGTATACTAGGAAAAGGGTGCGGGAAGTGATCCTTTATAGCTAACCTTAATGGAATTTTCATAATTAAATGTTAATTGTATAATTGATAAATAAAAAATTGATAGTAAAATAGACATACAAAGAGACAATTTCACATATCTATCATCTTTTTATGTCATAATATTTGATAAATATTTATTTAAAGTGACTTCAATAAAATAAATCTTCTCATCGTTATTATTATCTCACACTGCTCTGTGCTACTTCATATAAACCATATCTTGAAATATCTAAATATCAAGTTACCTGCATTCATTGATATAATAGACCACCACATATCCTTTTCACATTTGGAATTTGTAGCTCCAGTTCTCCAACTAAACCAATCTAGAAGCCTTCTATACCTACCACAAGTATATCTCTATTTAACAAACTATAAATCATCATTGACTTGGCTACATCAAATAATTCCCATGATTCTAGATTCAAACTAACAAAACCTGATTGGTACACCCTTTGTATCCATATTTTTTTGAGTTGAAGACTAGATCCCATACATAGAGCCACTACAAATCCAACATGACCTCTCTACACATTAATTAGGACTATAGTAGATCACACCCATCTTAACAACCACTTAATCAATGGAACTATCTATGATAAGACCTTGCACTAGAATGTTTTAGTATCCCAAATGTGATCTTGTGAAAATATTGCATCGAAGAGTAATACCCTACCTAAAATCTACACTTTCCAAATTCACAAACCTCAATCTAAAACTACTAGAAAAATTTTACCAAGAACCACTTTGTTGTTTTGTTCTATATCCTGAAGTAGATTCAATTTCCACATGCAGTGCCACACCAAGAACCTTTCAGATCATGAGCCAATAGCTTTAGCATATTGTAGTCACTATCAAATCTATACCTCCAATTGTTTGATCAAATTAATGAACCAACTTCTATATTCATTTTTTTAAACCGGTTTTTTAGTGTTTCTATAGAAAAATAAAGTCCTCCTCCACCAACCCGTGTTAGCTAGGCCCATCCACTAACCCTGTCTAATTTTAGCCTTCATTCACTATCTAACCACTTCAATCTTACTTTGCATCATGTCTCTCATCACTGATACCATCACCAGATCATGCCTATATATATTTATGAATTATTAACTTCCTGAAATCTTATTTTTTAAGTAGTGCATTACCATATAGTAATTATCCCTCCATAAAACAGAAGTTCACTACCTTGCACAATTCAGGCTAGACCAAGAATCTGTTTTTCCATTCCAATATATCCATCCCTCTTCCTTGTGTAAAATATCATCATAGCATACCCAGTTCCATCTTATCAAAATCACTCAACATCCATAACCACACTAAATTAGATCTTTACCCCTTTATATGAACCAATATTCCATTTCATGAGAGAGAAACCCTAAAATCATCAACGTGCCTCCTTTTATTAAGTCCAGGAAGCAGCATAGGTCCTCACAACTCTTGGTTAGATAACCTTTTTGGAGTTTCATGTAGGATTCTTGATGAAATTACTCAAGTAATGTTTCTTTTCCAGCATTTCAATATTACAAGTCGAATGCACAAATCAGAATAATGGTGCAACCTATCTGACAAAAATGTTTTTATACTTGATGATTATCCATAAAGTAAGAACAACATAACACCAATTTTTTAATAAAATGGCCATATTCATCATATTTAAAATCAAATTTAGTGATCTAATGAATAATTCAGAAACAGAGGAAGTGGTGGAACCAACTCTTGAAAATTTTCAAGGCTAACTCTAGAAGGAAAATCACATAGAAGAATTTATCAAAGGCATGAAATACATAAGAAAATTTGACCCTACTAACCATATGTTGAAATTAGGTTAAGATAAAAACCATACATGATACATAGAGATTATCCACCATCAAATGAGCTTACCTTTCAAGGAGTGACGGCAAAAAAGCAGAAGGAGGGCAGCGAGGTAGGGAGAGAAGGTGGAGAGGTAGGAAAAGATGACAATGATGTAGGGAGAGATGGCATAGAGATAGGGAGAAATGTTTCCAAGGTATGGAGAGACGACAGCAGAGGTGGGTTCATGTTAGAGGAAGGGTTTACATCAGAGGTAGGGTTTGGGGAGGAGGTAGGGTCTGGTGGTAGATGTGGGGTTTGTGGCAGTAGAGGAGGAGGGATTCGCAACGGTGAAGGGATTTGCAATGGTAGAGGGATTTGTTGCGGCGGAGGAGGGGTTTGTGGTGGTAGGGGTCAGCTTCCACGAGAGCTTGAGGTGTGAAATAGAAGAAGCCAACCGTTTGGGTTCATTTATATAAACAGGTGACAGTTTTATCAACACTGCTAAAAAACGCTGAAAATCGGTGTCTTTATGAGTGCTAAATTTATAGCGCTGATAAATGTATCTATTTATCAGTGTGAAAAAATCACTGATAAAAATATAATGTTAATAAATTATTTATAATATTATATATATTTATAAAATTATATATATAATAAATATAAAATTATTATAAAATTATAATAATTGTATTTATTATACTTATGATTTTATAAATATATATAATTAATATATTTATTAAATTTTATAATTATTTAAATATATATATATTTATTTATAATTATAATTATATATATTTGTATTTATTTATAAATATATTTATTTAATTATATATATTCATAACATTATAAGTATAATAAATATATTTATTATAATTTTATAATTATTTAAATATATATATATATATGAGTATAATAAATATATTTATTATAATTTTATAATTACTTAAATATGTATATATTTATTTATTTATAATTATAATTATAAATACACGATGCACATGCTTCGGGTTCATCCGTCAAAATTCTGCGAGCTGGGAGTGGCGATCACGCTTCTGGTGACCGGTCTGTTGAAGTCTCTATGGTGCATACTGGTGATCGTGGGGCTTCTGATCTGAGTCGACAATATCTTGCTCTAGCTGTAAGAGATCACACACATTCTTCGGATTTCATCTTTGTGATGCGATCTGGCCCTGACGATGCACATTATTTGGGATCATCTATCGAAGCGTTGAGACCTGGGAGTGGTAATTGTGCTTCTGGTTGTTGGTTCATTGAAGTCCATGTGGTGTTTTCTAGCAATCATGGGTCTTCAGATCTGAGTCAGAATGATCCAGCTCTGGGTTTTGGAGGTCCTGTTTCAGAAGATCCAAATCTTAACAGTGTTGTTTCAGCTGTTCTGGGAAATCCAGATCTATATGTTGTGTCATCAAGGGTTTATCCATATCAGGTTTTGGGCGGTCCTGGACTTCGTCCGTTGAAAACCCTGCACAATGGTATTTCTTTTGTTGATTCTCTTAATTGATCAAATCTTCAAATGACTGCAGGTTCTCATGCGGTTGATTTCATCCCTCGTGAAGTTGTTTCCAAATCTAGGAATGGTTCCTTCACAATTGTTTCCAAGCCTAATGCTCTTAAGGAATGATTGTATGCATGTAAGTTCTCTCTAATTGGGCGACTGATCATTTCTAAGGGTGAAAAACTAATGAACACTAAGGAGGATAAATTGAGGCTCTCATGGGTTTGGTTCATTTCCAATTATATAATTGTTCTCATGGGAAGAGGATATTTTCATTTAATTTTTTTTAATGTGCACGATCAGAATTGTGCATGGAGATCCAATTTCTATGCGCTTAATCCAGGATTTTTTCACATCGTTTCTTGGGATCTGAGTTTCAACCTGCATTCTAAAAAATATACCTATGTGTAAATCTAGATCAAAATTCATGGTCTTAGTTAGGTGTTTTGGAATCCTGTTATTCTTAATGATCTTGTATTCTGTATTGGTGCACCAATTAAAATGGATGAAAACACCATCAAAGAGAAATTTGGATACTTTTCTAGAGTTCTTATGGATGTTGACACACTAAAAACCCATTTCCTGATTCTGTCACCCTAGTGGAAAATGGTGACAAAATTGATGTTCATTTTGAATACGAGTTTATTCCATCCTTTTGCAAATTCCGCAAGGTTGTAGGGCATGAGGTCTCCAAATTTAAGAATGTTCAAAACATCCAAGTCAAGAACGAAAGTAATTTGTTGCCTTCTGGTATGAAATTTCTAAGGAAAGGTGTTGTGAATGATCACATCACTACTGAGATTGGAACAAAGATAGATGTTGACTTAAAGGGGAATACATTCCCTTCATTGGGTGAGGGACCTCCTGATCAAAGAACTGAAGGTGGAAGTGTTTCTTTCAAATATTCCCTTATTGGTTCCAAATCAGGACCCAAACTTATCGTTGAACTAGTGTCAGATCTTGCTGACCTTGGTCAAACTGATTTTGAGAGGGATGTGCAGAAATAAGTGGATGAGAAACTGGTGCAATAGCTTTCATTATCCACCAACGGGAAGAACATGATAGGGATTAATGTTTCCCCAATTCTAATGGATATCTCTCCTAGGGAATCTTCTCAAAATGGGAATGATCCTCTTTCTGAGATGGAAGAAATGGAAGGGGGTTGACAAAAACCTAAGACATGGAAATGGGATCGTCATCCAAAAAATTACGGCTAAGGATGTGGCGAGCTTGGGCGTGGTCGGTCGTATTCTTTTAAAGAGCTCACTCTAGAGCAGGTTAAACTCAGGGAAAAGTATTTTGTGTTTTTCAACCAAAATAACTCACAGTCAGAATGGAAATCAGCTGATGACATCTTTGATCATGAAGATGGTTCTGATTTTACTCATTTGTAATTTTCTTTTTTGGATGAGGCCTTTCCCTTTCTTTGACCCCTTCCTTTCTCTTTTCCATGTTCCTATCTTTTATTTTTCAATAAATTTTGATATTGGCAGGTTCGCATGGCTCATGGACCTTTTCAATTTATAAATAAATAAACATTGATTTATAATTATAAAATTATAATAAATATATATTTATATATAGTTGTAATTATATATACATACATATATATATATATATATATATATTTAAATAATTATAAAATTATAAAAAATATATTTATTATATTTATAATTTTATTAATATATATAAATAATATATTTATTATAATTTTATAATTATTTAAATATATCTATATTTATTTATAATTATAATTTTTTTATTTTTATTTATTTATAAATATTTGTATATATTTATAAATAAATTTATTTAGTTATATATATTTATAACATTATAAGTATAATAAATATATTTTTTATAATTTTATAATTATTTAAATAAATATATATTTGTTTATAATTATAACTATAAATAAATATTTATTTATTTATAATTATAACTATAAATAAATATTTATTTATTTTTAATTAAAAAATTATAATAAATATATATTTATTTATAGTTATAATTATAAATATATATATTCATTTATTTAAATAATTGTAAAATTATAAAAAATATATTTATTATATTTATAAATTTATAAATATATATATAGTTAGTATATTTATAATAATCTTATATTTATTTAAATATATTTATATGTTTTTAGATTTATAATATAGATATTGGTATATATTTATAAACATAACTATTTAGTTATATATATTTATAACTTTATATGTATAATTAATATATTTATTATAATTTTATAATTATTTACATATATATTTATTTATAATTATAAGTATAAATAAATAAATTTATAAATATTTGTATATAATTTTTAATATATATATCTATATATATTTATAAAATTATAATAGATGTATCTATTGTAATTTTATACTTATTTAAATAAATATATATAATTATAATTATAGTTATAAATAAATATATTTAAAAAGTGTTTATATATAATTATAATTTTATAATTATAAATATAATAAATATATTTATTGTAATTTTATAAGTATTTATAAGAACATAATATATTAATGTGTATAACATGAATGAATCATATACCTATATTAAATTATAGATCATAAAAAACGATTCATCACATATATGGAAAACATGAATAATAATAAGGATGTAATGTATAAATGGACATTAATGATGAATACATAACATATTCATGTTAATTATACTCACGCATCAATATATTTATTGAGAAAATTCATTAGAACATATATTTATTTATTTATAATTATAATTATTAATATATATATATATATATATATTTATTTATTTAAAATGTATTCATATATAATTATAAATATAATAAATATATTTATTATTTAATAAAATTTATTATAAAATTATAAATATTTAAATATATTTTTATTTAATTATAATCTTAAAAATACTTCTTTTAAAAGATTATATATATATATATGGTTGAATTATTAAAAAACATATATTAGTTATAAACATTAATTTTTTATTTAATGTGTATAAATAAACATTATTTTTTAATATAAATATTGTAATTTTATAAAAATTAATAATATTATTTATTAGAAAATTTTATAATTGCTAATAATTGCACTGATAAATATACATTTTATCAGCGCTAAAACAAGCTCTGATAAATAGTGGATTTATCAGCGCTTTTGGCTAGCGCATAAAATCCTTCCTTTATCAGTGCATTTTTTTCAACGTTGATAAATGTTGGTGATGCCCCTGAGCCAATCTATGGTAGTGAAAATATATGTATATCAAAATATACAGGTAAATTTATTTTAATTGTTTTAATTGTTTTTAAAAATTTTAAAAAAAACGGTAATGTCCATGTCTCCTTTGGATTAAACCCAAAGGTGGCAAGGCTGATGTCATCTTTCCGTATTAGAAATCAAAAAAAATAACCTGTTATTATTTAAATAAATATTTTTTTGAGAAAAAGGTATATAAAAAATTAGACTATTTTGGTTGAGAAATGTCATTCTGCATTTAAAAATACATATTAAAACTGTTGAAAGATGAAAATAGTGAGACACATAGTATTCGTTTCTCAATTCAATGCTAAGTGGTTTTGAGAACCAGGTATAGGGTTATGTGGGGCGATGGGTGGGATATGAAGTGTTCATGGCGATTCCACATAGCCCTTCTGGCTTGTTCGGGATATTCCTTTAAATCTTGGCAAACCCTCCCATGCCCCACCTCGTGCCCCATGAGTTCTTGATCAGCCATTAATCATACACATATTCTACCCCATAGTCAATGATAGAAACTGCATGGTCCCGCTCTAAGCTTGTCCCACAGTCAGTGAGCACCCCACTCTAGTAAAACTAGAAACTGGGGGATTTGCCACTAATGTCAGTCACCACCAGTTGCTTTTCCACCACCTCCATTAGTGCAGCTTCGTTGTTAGAAGGGAATTCCTGGTAGTCGATGATGTATTTGAAAGTGACGGTTGGGATATCACCCTGGGTACACCCATCTTGGTTGATCATGTTGGGATTCATCACATTTATTGATGAGAGAGGAAAATTATTAATGGAGGGATTCATCACATTTATTGATGAGAGAGGAAAATTATTAATGGAGAGATTTACATCACCATTAATTGAGGGTTTTATCCCAACATTAATAGATATTTAATTATCAGTATTAATGGATGGAATAATGGATGTTGACTGCATTAATTGGTGATTATGGACTTGGTGTCTATATAAAGAGGATGCAACAAGATATTTTAGGGGTGTACCATCAAGATGTAGCCGGAAAGGGATACATGGGAAGGGGTTGTCGTGTTGGCGGTGGCCCATGTGACACGACGACAACAACATAATTATCTTGTACATGTGGTAATGTTCTTGGAAGGGTGTTCAAGATGCCGTCAACCAGGAGAAAGAAGGGGGGCTACCGAATCGGATGTATCATGTGCGGCGCATCGGCATTTAACAGGTGCAGAGTAGCAGCACCACAATTGATTATCAGGTCCACGTATCGAAAATCTTCTTGATAGTGGTGATCAGGTGGCGTGTCTCAGTTCATGATCGTTGGTACATCATGATGGCGAGATCATTCAGGCGTTGCAAGCTGGTGCAATATTGACGCATGTTTGGGTGAAGATCTCAAGGTAGTGACGTTTCGTCAACAGAAGGTTGACGTTTTGTCACAGATTGATCTTCTGATACATGTCATCAGTGGTATGTCTATCAGAGGGATGGTAGAGGTGTATCGGGGTGTGGTTTTCACACAAGTTTTCTACGCTCTCTTATTTTCAATTCAAGTTCGGACATTACTTGAATTTTTGTATTCTTTGATTCATAGTGGATATTTGGGAATTGCTTTGTGGTTTCTTAATCCTTTGCATGGGAGGGTTTTTTCACATTAAAAAATCATGTGTGATGATTTTTTTATTCTGCTTATATTGCTTCCATATTTTAATGGGATTCTCACGATATTTTTGGAAAGAAATTTTCAGCCCGAAATTAGGATTCTCCCCAACAAGTGATATCAAAGGAAGTTTGTTCATGCTTTCAATTTTTCATGAGAATTATGGAAGTTTCAGAGAGTATTTCTGATTCGTTCATGGAGCAGAGTAAGGTTTGTAAATTAAATCAGGTTGAGAGAGGTGATACACATGTCCGCTCATGAGATGTTGAGTAGGCAAATCAATTTATTCTTGTAGGTGCTCCATATCATGTGGTAATCACTATTATGGGGGAGTCATATGTTTTTGGTTATGGTCTTGTTTATCAGGATGGTACATATACAAATTTGATGAAGATTTTGGCGTTTGTTTTTCTTTTTGCAGGGGGAGTTGATATTTTTTTTATCAGAAGTGCAAAAGGATGTCATCATATTTTCTGCAGATGATGATGGTTGGTGTCATACCGACCTATTTTTTCAACTGGGTTTGTTGGATGCTTCCGTTCATTAATGTGATAAAGGGGGAGATTGTTGGGATTCATCACATTTATTTATGAGAGAGGAAAATTATTAATGGAGGGATTCGTCACATTTATTGATGAGAGAGGAAAATTATTAATGGAGATATTTATATCACCATTAATTGAGGATTTTCTCCCAACATTAATAGATATTTAATTCTCAATATTAATGGATGGAATAATGGATGTTGACTATATTAATTGGTGATTATGGACTTAGTGTCTATATAAAGAGGATGCAACAACATATTTCAGGGGTGCACCAGCAAGATACAGCTGGCAAGGGAGACCCGGGAAGGGGTTTCCATGTTGGATGTGTCCCATGTGACATGACAACAATGGAACAATTATCTTGTACGTGTGGTGATGTTCTTGGTAGGATGTTCAAGATGTAGTCCATCAGGAGCAAGAAGGGGGGATACCGCATCGGTGGTAGCATGTGCGGTGCATCGGTGTTTAATAGGTGTGGAGAAACGACGACACAGTTGATGATCCGGGCCATGTATCAAAATTCTTCCTGGTAGTGGTGATTAGGTGGCATGTCTCGATACATTATCTGTAGTACACCATGATGGTGAGATCATTTGGGTGTCGCAATCTGGTTCAAGATTAACGCATGTTCGGGTGAAGATCTCTGAGGTAGTGATGTTTCGTCGACAAAAGGGTGATGTTTTGTCACGGATTGATCTTCCGATACATGGCATCAGTGGGATGTTTATTAGAGAGATGGAAGAGACATATCGAGGTGTGGTTTTCACACAGGTTTCTTACGCTATCTTATTTGAAATTTAAGTTAGTGCATTACTTGAATTTTTGTATTCTCTAATTCATAGTGGATATTTAGGAATTTCTCCATGGTTTTTTAATCCTCCGCATGGGAGGATTTTTCCACATCAAAAAATCCTGGGTTCTGATTTATTTATTCTGCTTATATCGCTTCCATATTTCGATGGGTTTCTCATGATATTTTTGGCAATCAATTTTAAGCCCAAAATCAGGATTCTCCCCAATAGATCATTTGGGCGGTGCAGCAGTCCAGGAGCTACTGCTCCGATAAAGTAATGAGTTGGCTCATCGTGAATGCCCAGAAACATGCTGTAATTATAATGATATCTTTTGAAGAAAAATCAAATGTAGTTTCTAATCTAATTATAGTGAGGGGAAAAATTTCCAAGATGATAAATGTAAAGGGGTAAATCATATAGAAATCAGAAAATCCATTGGGAGTTCATTGTATTTGACTACTTCGGATTGGATATTGTATATGTTTTCATGTTATGTGCAAGGTGTCAAAGTGCACCAAACTAATTCCATTTCATTACAGTGAAGCTGGTTCTAAGATACATCAAAGTTACTCTTTATTTTAGGTTAACATATTATAGTAAATGAAAGATTGATCTATATGGATTTTTCAATGCAGATTGGGATGGAAGGGTTATTGGAAACATGTCTACGTCAGGTGGATTGTTCATCTATCAAGATAGGTGTGTAGCTAGGAACATTAATAAATAGTCTCATTAAATTAAGTACAGTGAAAGTGGAGTATGTTGTAACTTAATCAGCAATGCAATTGATGTGGATGAGAGCTTGTCTTGAAGATCTCAAGGTAGAAGTGAAGTTCCCATTATTATTAGTTTGTGACAATCAAACTACAATCAATATTTTGAGGAGTATGGTTCAACATTATTGACAATAAAACTGTAATCAATATTTTGAGGAGTGTTGAAGGTGTAGTTTGTACCTAAAAAGGATCAAGTGTCGAAGGTCCTTACCAAATTGTTTCCAAAGGACTTATTTAAAAATTTGAGGTTGATGATAGGAGTTAAACCACATCCTTATGAAGGATAAGTTATTGTGGCCCATCTGCTCTCTTCTTGTCTTTGAATTTTTTATATCAAAGGGGGTTGTAACAACAAAAATTAAAATTATTGTGAACCATCCTCTCTCTTCTTATCTTTTAATTTTTGATGTCAAAGTGGGTTGTAACAACAAAAATTCAAAGAATATTTTTTTCCATGACTGTGAGAATATATTAATGGCATTTTTCAAAAATGGAAAGTTATAAATTCAACTTGTGTATTGGGGTTCTTGTTTGTGAATATGTTAAATTTTTATAATGTGTTTTTTTTTTGTATGTGTCAAGAGTTTGTTTGGAACATGTACAACAATAAATTTGAGAAGATGATTTCAGAAGATAAGTGGAATATGGAAGTTGGAAGTGGACGTGAGTTACTCTTATGAAGAAGTTTTGGATTGTTATTCATTATTTCTTATTTCCTACATCAAATTCACTCACATGGGAATGTAATATTTTAATGAGGATTCATTTTTATTATTGAGAGTGATTTATACTCAATGGGTGAGAATAAAATCCAAAGGGGGAGGGGGTTATTGTGACAAGCTGTTTTTGTTAAAGATGTCCTAAGATAGTGTTTGGTTAAAAGGTAGAGATTGTTTATTTATGGGTAAGTGTGCATATTATCTATGAATTTGGTGTTGTATTTAATGTTCAACACATTATCCAAAATATAAATGATATATAATATCAAGTTGATCTTGGTAATTCAGTTGAGGTGCAAGATATTTAGAATTTTAGAAGATCTGAGAAGATGTTTGGAGTTGAAAAGTGATGTTTAGATGTGTTTGAGATAAAGTAGATCAAATTACACTACAATGATAGTTATAATGGCCCAGACCTCTCTGCCCCATTCCTTTTAGAAAATCCAATGTTTTAGTGTTGTTGGAGGTCACAGTGGCTTGTTTCAGGAGTTTTCCAAAAATCCAGTTTTCCAATGGTAGCTCATCAGACGGTGACTCGCCGAACGGTGATTCATCGAACTGTGACTCACCACCCATATCTCCCACCTCCCAAGTTTTCTTCCCCTATTTCATCTTTTATCATTGAATGAGGAACCCATAAATTTTTAATTGCTTCTTCCACCATCTCTGAGGTAATCATTGTATCTTAAATATCATGAAACATCTAATCTATGTGGTCAAATCACGATTCGAAATTTATGTACTTTGAAATTGTATCCCTGATATTTAGGATCTAGAATTTTCTTAAGTTGAGATCCTCTCTTTCTTCAACCCTTTGGTTTTATCTTGGTTTGCCCAGAACCATTCTTCTCGAGGAGTCATGCACATGTGTTGTACCATCCTGTTCGGTTTTTCTTTGGAGTCTCCGGCTTGTGTGACCCTCTATTTTGGCACCCAAAAAAAGGATCATTGGTTGCATGTTTTTCTAGGTAGGAATTCCTTAGTCTCTCTTTTATTTTTGTATCATGTGGGGTGGGTATACTCATGTCACCTCTTGATCACAGTTGAAACCAATTATTAAGGGTTTTGGGATATAATATGCTTATTATCTTAGTCCTAAATGGGGGCCGAGAGGATGATGTCATTGATCTCTTTTTTATGTGTTATCCTTTATTTTCCAATTATGGTTTGTTCTATATGTATGACTTCTGAAAATCATGGTCATTTTTGGTCTTTGTTTGAACACCCACAATATATTTTGAATAATTACTGTAAATATTAATCATATTAATCATGTAGACCCGATTAAATGAAAAGGATTCCTTAGGATCAAACTTTTTTTTGATCCCCCATGTTTATCAAAGTGTAATTAAAGAACCATTTTTTTAGATCTAAATACACTTTGCTTGTTGGTGTGACTGTGTGTTGTGTTTTTTTGTATTTTTTTCCTTGGGTGGGTTTTATGGTGTGGATGTTGGTAGCATTGTTGTGAGTATAGGGGTGGATAGAGGGGTTGGATCTGTGAGTAGGGTGTGGTATGTTTGTGCAGTGGGTCTGCAGTGTTGGTAGTGGTTGGTGTGGGATTTGTGTATGAGGTGGTGAAAGAGGTGTGATGGGATCTCCAATTGAGAGATTGATTGATTGTGAAATGGATGAACTTGTAGAGTAGTGAGGCTGCACCTGGTTTGTGTTATAGTTGTGGAACAGTGTTGTGCAGTGGGACTACAATCTGGTGTTGTTGTTGAATGTGTTGGGTATTACTATGGTTGGTAGTTTATCTGGTAGTTTTGGAATGAAATAAGTGAACTTCTTAATAAATAATGATAAGTGGATAAATGAAATGGGTGGGTTTATGTTTTGGTTATGGTTGTTTGTGTCGCTACGTATGTAGGGGTAGCATCAAGGGATGTTTATTTGGGATGGTTGTTGTTTGAAAGATCATAGATTGGGCTCAGTGTTTGTTTACCTATATGTATAAACTATAGTTCCTTGTGATTTTTATACGCACCCCACTCGTGTTGAGAAATAAGTGTCGAACACCCCCTTTTTGTTATGGGTGAGGGTTTCTTTCCCAACATCCCAGTGGGAGGATGGATGGATGTTTATTGGCTCCCCTACTCCCTATTATAGGAATTCATCGCCCAATACTCTTTGAGCAGGCTATAATGGCTTGAGGTTTGTTACCAGATCTATGGTACTGGTTATGTTATAGGTGGTTTGTTTCCCACGTGTCTTCAGGAATAGGCCCAGATGTTTTCAGGTGAGAGGAGTTGTGGTTATGGCTTAGGTGTCTATGGGTAGGATGTGATGCAGTTGTGGACTAGGTGTCTACAGGTAGTATTTGATGTGGTTTGTGGCCCAGGTGTGTGCAAGAAGGTTGTGACAGTGGGGCTTGTGGAAGAGTGTGGTAGTGTCAGGACATTCATCGTTAGGGATGTGTAGTTAACCAGTGGGAAGTGGTTCGGGGTACCCAAATATTGATGTGCTTATATTATTACTTTACTTGACTTGTGTTATTTGGTGATTGTGCCTTGGTGAGGGTAAGGTGGTTTGTATTTTTTGTTAGGTGATTTTGAGGTTCTGATGTTTTCTCACAGGGGCATTAGTATGCTTCTCCCACTTGTGCATGAGTGACTTAGGATTTTCCGACTGAATATAATTTTATTCTCACTCTATGTATATAGAACTCTTTTCAGGTTTCTAAGAAGAATTTGAAGACCATGTTGGACCTTACTAGCTTGGGCATTGGGATAGTTTCTATATTTCTTCTTAGACTTATTTTTGGTACTTTACTTAGGAGTTTTTGTTGTACTGTGTGGTAGTTTTGTTTAAACATGCATGGGGTGGTTTTCAGTTTCTTCTTCTTATAAAATATTTGGAGTTTTTTTGGATTTACAATCTTAAATTCTGATCTTGTTTTAAAAAAAGGGTAATTCCGCCCATATTGTGTGAATGTTTAACTACCCTTGGTGTTAGTCGCCACCCCAGGGCCTGCTAGAGGTGATACTCATGGGTCATTATCTCTCATTCATCTTGAAGAAGGAAGGTCATGGAACCTTGTTGTCCCTTCCCTCATCTTGAAGAAGGTGGTTAATGATAAAATGGTATCAGTGGTTAATGGTTGTGATATAGGATGAAGTTTGGAGTTAGGCATAGTGAGGATTGCATGGGATGGTAGGGAAACAGTGTTAGGAAATCTTGGTACATGACATAGGCCAGGGAATACTGGCTAGGACATGGGATTTTAGGACCCCTTATGATCCAATATAAGGGTTCTGAATCTACCAAATGACAAGTGAGGCTACACTGTTTGCAGGGTATAGACCCTATGAAATGTTCATGCATCATGATGACTTGTGTTCTTGTTTTTTTTGGGAGTTTTTGGAAAATTAAAATAAAAAATCAGGTAAAAATGAATCCTCAATAAAAATCCATGCTACTCGGGCATAGGAGTTCCTTGTTTACATTTCAACTATGACACTCGGTCGTCATCCATGAGTGACTCAGGCAGTGGAGGCTCAGTAGGCCGATCCGGTCGACCGACGGAGTTTTGACCCAATGGAGGGAGATGATCAGTGGAAGAAGACCATTCAAGATTTCTAGAAAAAAACTCTTGGAAAGTATGGAGGTAGTGTTTCAGATACAAAGATAGAGGGTTGGATTGAGGATCTGTTGATCACTTTTAGCTTGATTTGTCCTCCAACGAAGTACTGGGTTCCATTGGAAATTATTCAGATGCAGGGTGTTGCGCATCAATGGTGGATAGTCTACCTAGGGTAGAGGAATGATATTGACCTTCTGTGGATCTATTTTGAGAAAGTGTTCTAGGAAAAATTCATTTCTTCTACCATGAAGGATGAGAAGCAATAAGCGCTACTCTCCCTCCATCAGGGGAGTATGTCGGTACGGGAGTTGGGGATCAAGTTCAAGGGTCTCCTTCACTTTTCTCCGGATCTCTTTCCGGGTGTGGAGTCTCGGGTGAGACGCTTAGAAGAGGCACTATGTCCTTCTCTCCAGTATGCAGTTACTCCCTTCACCCAGCCGACGTACCTAGAAGTCTAGAAGAAGGATGAGGTAGTTGAAAGGATGAACTCGTGAGGAGGTCTACCATGATATGGGAACCATCAAGGTTCTGTGAAGGTGAAAGCTATCAGTGGTAGGTCTCAGGTGCCATGGCCTTCGAGATTTCAGCCAATGGGGAGTAGACCCCATCAGTTTCAATTTCGACCTTCTGTTCCTCATGATTTCCCCATCGGCTTGGGACCGAGGTGTTTCACTTGTGGAGGTTGAGGGCACCTTCAGAGTTTTGACTGGTTTGAGCTTAGTATAGTGGGGGTGGGCAGGTTCAATGCTCGTATTAGCATGAGTTTCCAGCCTGTATGTTTCAGCAGTAGGGACAGTGGGCTCCTGCTTAATGGAGGGGAGATACAGTAGGTGGAGTTATACCTCAGGGACCTAGAACAAGGCATAGTCGGGGAGGCGGCTGATAGTCGAGGGGCAGAGGAGTTGGGCATCGACAGTTGCACACCGTAGAGGTAGTAGTTCTAGTAGGGCTAGATATTATCTAAGGTGTGATCTGTTTGTTCAATACTCTTTATTGTTCCTTGTTTGATTCAGGAGCTTCGCACTCCTTAATTATACCTAGTATATCCAATGCCTTGGGACTAGACATAAAGAGTCTTTCCATTCCCCTGGTGTTGAGTACACTAGTTGGAGGTCAAACCAGCTTTCTTGATATTTTCTGGGGATGTAGACTATTTTTAGGGCCACATCAGTCCAGTAGGGATATCTTTATGCTAAAAATGCAGTCGTACAATGTCATCCTTGGAATTTACTGGTTGTCTTAGGTGCATTATGTTATCAACTACTTATAGAGGAGGGTCGTGTTTTCAAACGTAGACATCCAGCATGTAGTTTTCATTGGTGAGAAGAGTTTCCAGTTGAGCAGCTAGTATGTATAGAATTTTCTTTCCTTTTTGGTCAAGATATCATTAGAATTAGTGGATGATGGGATGGTGGGGGTTCACATAGTATTTGGGGAGTTCTTGGATGTTTTCCCAAAGGAGGTTGTGTCTCTACCCCCTCAATGTGATGTTGAGTTCAAGGTAGACTTACAACCTGGTGTTCATTCAATTTTGATGGATCCTTATTAGATGGAGCCTTATGTGTTTTGGGATTTGTGGATTCAGATTGAAGATCTGATGAAGAAGGGCTTTATTCGACCCAGTGTGTCGTCATGGGGTGATCCGGTCTTATTTGTGAATAAGGCAGATGGTGGTCTGGGGTTTTGCATAGACTACCAAAGACTAAATCAGGTAACCGTCAATAACTGTTACCCTCTCCCAAGGATAGATGATCTTTTTGACCAGCTGAGGGGAGAAGTTTGGTTATCTAAGATCGATATGTGGTCAAGGTATCACCAGTTAAGGGTTAAGGAGGGTGAAATCCCAAAGACTACTTTCAGGTGTAGGTATGGGCACTTCGAGTTCATGGTCATGTCGTTCAATGTTACAAACATGCCAACCGTGTTCATGGGGCTCATGAACTCTATCTTCCATGAGTTCCTAGACTGGTTTGTCATCGTATTCATCAATGAAATCCTAATCTACTTAATGTCAGAGGAGGAGCACACAAAGCATATCAGGACTATCTTGGAGGTCCTTCAACACCACCAGCTCTATGGGAAGTTGTCCAAGTGTAAGTTTTGGACATGATAGGTTAACTTCCTTGGACATTTGGTGTCTCAAAAAAGGATAATATTGAATATTTTAAAGGTTTGGGAGATTTTTTCATGTTAAGAACCCAAGAATGTGATAGTGGTTCGTAGATTTCTTGGTCTTGAAGGCTATTAACGGAGTTTCTTACTCAACTTCTCCTAAGTTTCAGCTCCGTTGATGGATTTGAATATGAAGGACCAGACCATTGTTTAGAGAAAAAAGTGTTAGGTATATTTCATCTGTCTAAAGGGGAATTTGGTCAGTGCACTAGTACTCATGTTGTCGGAGGAAGGGGTGATGTTAGAGGTGTTCTGTGATGCTTCTAGTCTAGGCTTGGGATGTGTGCTGATGAAATAGTGAGGAGTGATCTCTTATGGGTCTAGGTAGTTGGGCCCCCATGAATTAAACAATGCCACCCACAATCTAGAGCTTTCAGAGATCATGTTTGAATTGAATTTGTGGAGACACTACCTCATTGGGGAGCACTTTGTGGTTTTCATGGATCATAAGAGCTTGAGGTGCATCTTTTCAAAATGGGGCTCGAACTTGCGGTAGTAGAGGTGGATGGAGTTTCTCTAGGAATACAACTTTGAGATCTCTTACACCAAGAGAAATGGGAATGTTGTGGATGATGACTTGGGCAACAAGTCGTATAGAGAGGCAGTTTGGGAATCTCTAAACACTCGGAGGGCGATAGAGGAGTTGGCTGCCTTGAACCTGGATACATGGATAGATAGTGGTAGAGACTATCTATTTCAAAGGAAAGTGTAATATTATCTGATGCGGTAGTTGGAGTCTTAGTGGGGAGACTTGGAGGCTGAGGTGATGTGTGATCATGTTGACCAGGGTAATACTCTGAAAGGACAATCTTAGGATGTCCATAATCATATTTTGTTCTATGGGAATCTATTTTCCCAGTGATGATGTGTGAGGGAGTTCTCCATGAGTTCCATATCTCACCCCTGGTGGTACACCCAAGAGATCCCAATATGTAGTGAGGCTTTAGGGAACAGTTTTGGCAGCTTTGGGTGAAGCAGGCAATGGAAGATTTTTTGGAATAGTTCTTAGTGTGTCAGTAGGTGAAGGATGAGCACCGTGTTCTTGGTGATTTTTTGAATCCCTTGAAAGTCCCCAAGAGGAAGTGGGAGTAAATCTTGATGGATTTGTTTAATAGGGCTACCCAAGGCTAAGGGAGGCTATGATGCTATCTGGGTAGTGGTGGATCGACTAACAAAATCAGCTCACTTCTTAGTGATCAAGGAGTTGATCATAGTGGATACCTTGGTGAGGAGGTATGTAGATGAGGTGGTGTGACTGCATGGGGTTCTAAGATCCATATTCTCAGATCAGGATGCACGGTTTACCTCATGAGTCTAGAGGGGATTATAGAATGCTTTTGGAACTCAGTTATGCCTTACTACTGCTTTCCACTATTAGATAGATGGGAAAACAAAGCGGACCATCAAGAAGCTATAGGATATGTTGTGGGAATGTGTTCTAGACTTTGGAGGATAGTGGGTATGACACTTTCCCCTGGTAGACTTTTATTATAATAATTTCTATAACTTTATAATTTTCATGGCACCATTTGAAGCCTTGTACGAGAGGTCGTGTTGTTCACCCTTATTTTGGACTGAGGTTAGAGAGCTAGATTTTTTTGGTCTGGAGGTAGTATGGAGCATGATGAAGAATGTTCATCTCATGCATGAGAGGATAAAGGTATCACATGACCATAATAAGTCATATGTTGATCATAGGTGGAGACCCTTGGAGTTTGAGGTTGGAGACCATGAATTATTGAAGGTTTCCCCTCGATGTGGTTAGTAGAGGTTCAGTAGGGGGAGAAAGCTCTCTCCCAGGTTCATTGGACCATTCGAGGTGTTGGGACGAGTTGGTGAGGTGGAATACTAGCTGGCATTACCATGAAAGTTGGAGAGGATCCACGACGTCTTCCACTTCTCCTAGCTTTGTCGGTATCTACATGATGACTCCCAAATCATTGACTGGAGAGAGTTGGATATCAAGGAGATGCAACATTCATGTAGCACCTAGTAGATATCCATGATCGTCAGGAGAATATGCTTCATGGATGGACCATTCCCTTGGTTCGTGTGTTTTGGAGGCATGGGAGTTTTGAGGAGAGTACTTAGGAGTGAGAGGTGCAGATACGTTCCCAGTACCCAGAGTTGTTTTGAGTTTTTCTTTTATTCATTTCTTTATGATTTAATTCTTGAACCTTGTTTTCTATAAGATTAGTTGTTTCCCTATTCTCTAATGTTTGAAACATTCCTGACATGTGGAGAGGGGAAGACCTGACCTCTAATAAAGATGTATTAATACATATGTGATTAAACCTGTGCGGTCAAGTCAGTACCGCCCAAACCAAATAATATCTTGACATGGAGGAAGTAATTCCCTAATCCATGTGTCCGGACAGTGTGACCTTTGGTGTTTATGTAGTTTTTTGGGGTAGTGTATGTTTGGATAGGTGTTTTTGGATGTCAAGGTTTCACATCATCTTTCAAACAACACAAGTTCATTTATCCCTAAGAGGTATCTTTCAGGGTGGTTTTTCAGACCCCTCTTTCTTCTGGGTTTGGTTTTAAATTTTTGGGGGTGAGAATAGTTTGAGAGGTATATTATGTAATAGTCTGGACCTCTCTAGCCCATTACTTTGAGAAAATCCAGTGTTAGAGGAATTCTTGGAGGTTATAGTGGATTGTTTCAGGAGTTTACCAAAAATATAGTTTTCCAACTGTAGCTCATCTGACGGTAGGTCGCCAAATGGTGACTAACCAAACATTAGGTCACTGAATGGTGACTCACCAAATAGTGACTTGTTGAATGATGACTCATTGAATGGTGACTTATCGAATGGTGACTCGCCGAATGATGACTCACTGAACTATGACTCACCGAACGGTAGGTCGTCGAAGGGTGACTCACCGAACGGTGACTCGCCGAACAGTGACTCATGGAACTATGACTCCTCGAATAGTGACTCGCTAAACAGCGACTCTCTAAACAATGACTCACTGAATAGTGACTCACCGAATAGTGACTCAATGAACGGTGACTTGCCACCCGTAGCTCCCACATCCTGAGTTTTCTTCCCCTTTTATGTCTTTTATCATTTAATGATGAACCCATCAATATTTAACCGTTTATTCCACCATCTCTGAGGAAATCATTGTATCTTAAATATCATGAAATGGCCAAGCCACGTGGTCAAACCACAATCTGAAATTTATGTACTTTGAAATAATATCCTTAATTTTTAGGATCTGTAATTTTCTTAAGGCGAGATCCTCTCTTCCTTGAACCCTTTGGTTTTCTCTTGGTGCGCCCATAACCTTTCTTCCTAAGGATTTGTGTGACTGTGTTGTACCATCCTGTTTGGTTTTTCCTTGGAGTCCCCTACTTGCGCGACCCTCTATTTTTTCACAAGAACGAATCATTGGTCACCTGTTGTTACAGGTAGGAATTCCTTAGTATATCCTTTATTTGTGTATCATGTGGGGTGGGTATACTCATGTCACCTCTTGATCACAGTTGAAACCAATTATTAAGGGTGTTATGAAATAATCTACTTGTTAACTTAGTCATAAATGGGGGATAGAAGATGATGATAATGATCTCTTGTTTATGTGTTATCCTTGATCTTCATATTATGGTTTTTTCTGGTTGTATGCCTTCTGAAAATCATAGATGTTGGTGGTCCTTGTTTGCGCACCCACAATAGACTGGGAATAATTGTTCTAAATATTAATCTGATTAATCACATACACCCGGTTAAATGAAAAGGATACCCCTAGATCAAACTTTTTTTTGTGATCACCCTTGTTTATCAAAGTGAAATTAAAGAACCCTTTTTGGATAAATCTGAATACACTTGTCTTGTTGGTGTGGTTATGTGTTGTGTTTTGTTAGGTTTTTTTCCTTCTGTGGTTTGTATGTTGCTGTTGTTGGTAGCATGGTTCTGAGTACAGGGGTGGAAAGAGGGGTTGGCTCTGTGAGTAGGGTGTGGTATTTGTTTGCAGTGGGGATGTGGTTTTAGTAGTGGTTGTTGTGGTATTTGTGTATGAGGTGGTTCAGAAGGTGTAATGGGATCTCCAATTGAGAGATTGATTGATTGGGGAATGTATGAACTTGTAGAGTATTGGGACTACACCTGGGTTGTGTTATGGTTGTGGAATAGTGTTGTGCAGTGGGACTGTAATCTGGTGGTGCTTATAAATGTGTTGGGTATGGTTGTGGTTGGTAGATGTCTGGGTAGTGTTGGAATGAAATTAGAGAAAATTATTAATAAAGAATGATGAGTGGTTAAATTAAAGGGGTTGGTTTATGTTTTGGTTGTGGCTGTTTGTGTGGTTGTGTATGTAGGGGTAGCAGAAATGGATGTTTGCTGTTTGAAAACTCATAGTTTGGGCTGAGTGTTTGTTTACCTATGTGTATAAATTATATTTCATTGTGATTTATATACGAAACCCACCCATGTTGAACACTACATTCCGAAAACCCCTTTTTGTTATGGGGGAGGGTGTCTTTCCAACACCCCAGTGGGAGGATGGATAGCTGGTTATTGGCTCTCATGATCCCTCTTTTAGGCATTCATCACTCAACACTATTTGGGCAGGTTGTAATGGCTTGAGGATTGTTACTATATCTATGGTACTGGTTGTGTAAGATATGGTTTTTTCCCATGTGTCTTTGGGATGAGGCCCAGGTGTTTTTTGGCGAGACGAGTTGTGGTTGTGGTCAAGGTCTTTGCAGGCAGGATGTGATGTGGTTGTAGCCCAGGTGTCTTCAGGCAGGATGTGATGTGGTTTGTGGACCAGGTGTGTACAGATAGGTTGTGACAGTGGGGCTTGTGGAAGAGCGTGGTGGTTTCAGGACATTCTTCATTAGGGATGAGCAGTTAACTAGTGGGAAGTGGTGTGGGGTACCCAAATATTGATGTGATTATATTATTACTTTAATTGACTTGCGTTATTTGGTGAGTGTGCCTTAATGAGGATGGGTTGGTTTGTATTCCTTGTTAGGTTCTTTTGAGGTTCTGTTGTTTTCTCATAGGGGCATTGGTATGATTCTCTCACTTGTGCATGAGTGACTTAGGTTTTCCTGCTGGGTATACTTGTATTCTCACCCAACATATAGAAAAATCATTTCTGCTTTCCAAGAAGACTTTGAGGACCGGGTTGGACCTTACTATCTTGGGCATCAGGATATTTGTTGTGTTACTGAGCATAATTATTTTTGGTACTTTACTTCAGATTTATTATCGTAATGTGTGGCAGTTTTGTTTAAACATGCATGGGGTGGTTTTTAGTTTCTTCTTCTTATAAAATTTTTGGAGTTGTTCGGGATTTACCATATTATCTATCGATCTTGTTTTAAAAAAAGGGTAATTCCTCCCATCTTGTGTGAATTTTTACCTACCCTTGGTGCTAGTTTTCACCTCGGGGCCTACTAGAGGTAGAGCTCTAGGGTCATTATCTCTCTTTCATCTTGAAGAAAGAAGGTCATGGCACATTATTTTACCTTACCTCATCTTGAAGAAGGCGGGTAGTGACCATAGTGATCACATAATGATTTGAATACCAATTATGATGATACATAAGTTTATATCTATGAAACTAGGATCATTCTGCAAGGGGTAATCCATGATAATTTGAGATCAGTTTGTTTAGTACAGGAAATGAAATTACATTGTGAATAGAATGATTTCACCATAAATACATCTTTCACACTGTAATGCATAAGACAGTGATTATTTGAGTTTTAACTTTTTTGAAATGGAAGGATGATTGTGCAGTAGGGAGGATATCATGTCATGAAGCCTAATACCATGCCGCAATGTTTGAGGCCATGAAAACTAGTGATTTTGAAGACTTTTAGATTTCATGTCATAAGGAATTTTTCCATGTCTCAATGTACTTAAAGGAAATGGTGGTTTTTGAAAAAATTGATGGTAACTATTTGGTAACCACACATATTGTGATGTACCTTACAGAATAGTGATTTTTATGATCACACCACAACAAACATGGTCACATCATGATTTATTCCAAAGTTCAATATTGAGTGAATTTGATGGTGTGGATTCATGGATGAGTTAAAGGCTACTAAAACTCGAATCCACTAGCCCCTAAAACACATAAAGGGTGAAAAAAAGGTCTTAATTGATCCAATAGATTGAATTGAAGTGGGAGATATTAAGAATGAAAGTTATATTTGGATTTTGAATTTGAAATTCAAATTCCAA
Organism: Viscum album; assembly: GCA_963277665.1. Taxonomy (NCBI): domain Eukaryota; kingdom Viridiplantae; phylum Streptophyta; class Magnoliopsida; order Santalales; family Viscaceae; genus Viscum; species Viscum album. The sequence continues at coordinate 1,786,365,491 of OY728157.1, forward strand.
TGAAAGTTATAGGGGTTTTTGTGCACGATGAAGAATAGGGGATAGAGACTGTGTTGAAACAAAAGTGTCGCACAAATTGCAGAGAGTATAATAGAGGAAGAATAAGAAGAAGTTTAAATGATCTTTATTATATCATATCTTGAAGTTGGAACAAATGGATGTTAATATTGAGGATACCATTGAAGAAGATGAAGATGGATTTGGTATCTGTAGTGATGTTCTGAGATCATTCTTATTTATTGAAGTTATGAAGTTTCTCCTTCCTCAAGATTTATCAATAAAGAATTGTAGAGAAATATGGGTTGTTAAAGACTTTGTTTACTCACTATTTGATAATAAGATTAGTGTGTGATAAAGAGTATAGGTGTTGGTACTCATATATAGAAAAGTGGAGTCTCTTGGTGGAGGTTGAATATTCTTATTATTGTGTCATTTAAAAATCATTTGTTTGATTGTGTGGGAGAACGTTACATCAGTCATGATAAATTTGTATGTAACACAAGTTCAAGGATAATCTATACTTATTTGTATCCATGTTGATTAATGGATCATGAAATCTTTGGTTTTCTAAATTATATGAGTGATGCAACCATTCATTGCGCTTGAAACATTTGTGTTTCTTGAAGTGGTTGGAAAGAAAGAATAATAATTAAGACAATCACTCTAATCGGTGGTGAAGATTGTTCGGTGGTGAGATATAGAAGAAAAAGATTCATTGATTCACCCACCCCCCAATGAATCCATGACAATCCTAATACTTATGGGAATCGAGTTTTTCAATAGTAATTAACAAAAAATATTAATTAATATTTCTATTATTAATATAAATTAATAATATGTTTAATAATAATTATTAATAATTGGTAATTGATTATTAATAATTAATAATTAGTAATCAACTAATAATATTTATTAATTAATTAATTAATTAATTTTTAATAAATAATTATTAATTATTAATAATTTAATTAACAATAATTATTGATTATATAAAAAATTTAATAATAAATAACAATATGATGAACAATGAGTAATTATAATTAGTATGTAATTAATAATAATTAGTTATTTATAAATAATAATTATCATAACAATTATTATTTATTATTAATTATCCTATTAATTAATAATTATATTTTTAGCCTCGTGGGGTGCAACATAGTGGTTGAGCCCCTATGGTGGCAAGTGAGAGGTTTTAGGTTCAAGCCTCCTTGGGTATGTGTGTGTGTGCACACGTATTTGTATCCTTAATCCTAAAATGTAGTAAAATTATATGTCTAACTAAAATTAAAAACACCGTTAAGTATCATTATTAAAAATATTCATTTTAATAACTAATTATAATTAATTATTTTTTATAATATTATTAATTATTATAAATAATTAATAATTAATTTTTATTTAAATTATTAATCATTAATAATTAATATTTAATCATTATTAATCAATTACTAATTATTATAATGTATTAGTAATTAATTACTAATTATAATTAATTACTATTAATTTAAATATTAATTATTAATTACAATCAGTTAGGGATGTGAGGGAAATACAAACAAAACTACATATTCACCCAGGAGGATCGAACCAGAGACCTCCGCCCTCTACCATAAGGGAACACCCACTAGGTTACGCCCCATAAGATTTTATTAATTATTAATGATTATTATTAATATAATAGTTAATAATAAAATTATTTTCTATTATAATATAATTAGTACTAATTAATATTAATTTCAATATTGTTATTAATTATCAATTATGTATTATTATAAATCATGTGTTATTAATTATGTATTATTATTCCTATATTGAGAAAGAGGAAGTGAATCCCACATTAGAAATCCAATTGGATTTTAAGGGCCCTCTCCCTTATAAAAGATAGTATGTTGTGGGAGTTCGGGTAATATTTCCCGAATAATTTAATTATAGTAATATAAACATATTTAAAATTAAAAACTTATAAAAAAAATTTATATATATAAATAAAATAAAAATATATATATTTTTTACCGACCGATATTCAAAAATAATTTTATCATAAATCCATTTACATTTTTTAAAAAAACTAATAAAAACATTTATATGATTTGTTTTAACTTTGATATGATGTTTATTTAAAATACATGAAACTTAACATATATATAAATATATTTACAAAGTTCCTAGGGACTGGGTGGAAGAGAACAAAAATCATAAACTACTAACAGTAAATAACTCAGTGAGACTCGAACCCAAGATCTCACAAACTTGTTATTTAAAATCTCTCAAAAATGAAAGATTTTCGGATATTGAAGATGACACATTTTGGAAACCATAAAAATATGTTCTTTTTAGAATAAAAAAAATCTAGATTTATAAGAAAAGGGATGTACTTGGTAATTAAATATAAGTTACGGTCTTGTTTTTCACCCAAAACCATTAACACAACATGATATACTATCAATAAGGATGCCATTTATCCCATTTTAATGAAAATGCCTTATAAACTATGGTTTAATAGCAAATAACAGGTTAGATGTTACATGTTTACATTTTCTATTCCACGATTATTTTGGGAATATTTTACTTAATGGTTGACAGAAGATAATTATGGGATTCCATTTGACCAAAAAAACATAATGAGCATTCATAAGTGAATCAAGACTTTTTGAGAAACTGTCTCAGATAATGTTTGACAAAATTTTCCCCTTTTAAATTAAGTCTAATGTAAAATATATTAATGATTGTTTAGTGAATTCCAAGACTTGTGACAAACATACTAAAGATAGTGACACATTTGTGAGCTTGAAGTTGGGGTCAAACCTACAAAACAATAAAATTAAGAAACCAATATTTGAATGTGGAATATAGAAAACAAATCAACTTTATCCTATGGATATTGTCCCCAATGATTTTTTAAAAATATAGTATCCATAGGTCTGCAAAAAATTATTTTGAGAATTTAGTTTTGGAGCCCCATCTCGAACACAAAATTGTTGAATAATTGAAAATTTATGAAAATTGAGTTTTTGATATATTACAAGAAGTGATAAATCAATTCAATGAAATAATTAGGGATAATTACTTGAAAGTATTACAATAAAATTGTAACATCCCCAACCATGAGGCCACTAAACCGATCCCCCGAGCCAGATTGCCACATAACTAAGTGAACAAATCATGCACCCCATTAAAAAGTGAAAAATTCCCATTTTTACCCCTCAGGATTTTAAATTTCTCACATGATTTCTTCCCTCATTTTACCTCTATCAAACCTAGTGATGAACTATTTCGACCCAAGATCCCCAAGGGTGGATCTCCATCAATTATAGGCCCTTTGGAGCGTCGTTGGTTGTGGATCGAAGCTCTGGGTAAGTCTAATGCTCCTCTTACTTCTCTTTTCCGGATTAAGGCTTGTGGTTTCATTATTCTTATTTAAAAGCCCTAAAACACTATTTTTACAGAGTATCTTATGTTAGGGATTTAAAGGGTGCTTGGATATAGATCTAAGGCTAAGATTAAGCATGCATTTGCCTTAAAATTTGAGATAGGTGGTCTATAAATTATATCCCATAGTTTATTGTCGATTTGTGCATGTGTGGTTGTGATATGTCTTCCCTCTTGATGTGAATTTTATGCCTTTAGTAATGTTTTTTAAAATGGGTGGCTAAGTGGTGAATTAAACCCCTCATGATCCTTATGGGATGCATTGAGGTTGATTATTTAGGGAAACCCATGGGGTGTGTCGGAATTCCCTAACATGGAAAATTATGATGTTAAGCACAAAATTGATTTGGGATAAAGTAGTTCCCTTGAGGAACACACTAATGTGTTAGTTTAGTTAAGAAGGGGATATTGATAGTTGTGTCTATATCTTGATAATTTCATAAGGGATTGTTTTGATTAATGTGAAATGAGTTGGGTATAATAAAGTGATTGTTCTATATGACTAATGAATAGTACATGAAATGCATAAGTGAGTTAATGCATGTGAAATGATGAGCATTTTAAGTGGGTAAATGCTTGTGTACTGATAAATAGGCTAAGTGGACTAATGTATGGTAATCAAAGGATATGGGATAATGTATGGAAATTTTTTAATATACTTAATGGGTTAAGGCATGAGAAAGGGAAATGGGTTAAATGATCTATGTAATGTAATTGGAAAATGTGTTAATGGGTTAAGGTTTGATGTTAATTCTCATATTGAATAATTATGTATGAAAATGGTATGTGTATTGTTTTTTTTTATGGTTTGTGATATGGTGTGTGTGGTAAATGGATAAAGAAGAATCTGCACATGGCTTGGTGGTGAGGGATAAAGGACTAAGTCTCCTCCCATGGGTCGGGTAGGACTCAGGCTCTAAAACCCACCCTAGAATGCATGGGTTAGGGATTCTGACTGATGATATAGGCCTCGAGTAGTTTCATTGGATGAGACTACCTAGACTGAGGCTCGAAGGTAAGTTTGTTGTGATTATTTATGAAATGCTTATCCGTATTGAGATATGAAACTTGAATTATACCCCTATGCATGATAATTGTTCAGCTCAGGCCGTTGTGTAAATGATGGAAATGACTAACACATGATACAAATGATGAAGTGACTAAAGTAACTGTTGTTAACTAATGGAACCCGAGTTATGTTTTTTTTACCTTGTAATTTACTTTGTACTTACATGCACTATCTGTTTAGACTGAATATTTTGTAGACACCATTGGTTGTGGATTATGGAGTGGTACTGACACCCTACTCAGGACATCAGTGGGAACCCGAGCATATTTCATGGTTGCGGGTCAGGAAAAGGGAAAAGGATCTACGCTTTGGAGTTGAGTTGGGCTTGGGATGGGCATGTATGAGGATCTAGACTTAGATTTAGGACCCGTTTTGTGGATTCTTCCATTATTTTTTATTTTGGGTTTCCTTTACTTTTGGAACTATTGGTATTACATGGAATATTTATTTTTTGGTTATGGTTGGTATCAAGTTTTGGGAAACGATGGGTAATGCATGTTTATCGGTTCTTGTTTAATGTTTACTTTATTTATTACCATCATCTATTCTGGAATACTCTGATAAAGAGGGTATAGTCTCCCCACTTTTTTATTTAGACCCTCGCTGCTAGTCATCAGCCTCTGGCGTATGGGGAGGCGCGCTTGAGGTTATTTGGTGACCCATTTCGGGGCACCATTTTTGTGGCCTTTTGGTTGGGGACGTTACAAAAATGTTACAATCAAGAAGAAGATATTTACAATGAAAAACGTTATGCTATTATGGCAAGACATGAGTCAATTAAAATTCTAATTGCCCATAAAGAATGGGTAGTTTCTAGATTTTATTTGAAATGATGTCATCTACATAACTTCAAATCATCCTGTTTAGATCTTAAGGTATTTTAAATATAGATATAATGTTTTTATGATCAAGTAAAAAACCTTTCAAACTATCTTAGGCTGTCACTACTATAGAATCAGTATTATTCAATTTTTCTCTTTATTAGCGCTTAAAAAAAAGAGGTGATAAATGGGATGATTTTATCAATGCTAGCTAAAAGTTCCTATAAAGACCTCCTTTATTAGTGCCAAAAAACATTCATAAAATCACTCATTAAACCGTATTTTTCTTAGCGTTGATAAATGATGCTTTTATCGGTGCTTTTTTAGCGCTGATAAAGGTGGTTTTATTGACAATTTTTTTAGTGCTGATAAAAACGCTCCTATATATATAAATACATATGTATTATTAAAAATAATATTTTAATATATACATATATTTATATTGATATATATATAATATGTGCATAAATACTATTTATATAATACTAAATATGTATTTACAATTAACCTATAATATATTTAGTGAAAATGGTTTAAAAATAATTAAAATAAAAAATAATTAATGATTTTATAATTATTATTGATTAATATAAATTTAATATAAATTTCACAACCAAAAAACATGGTTGTATCAGTGCTAAAAAAATTCTATCAGTGCTAAAAAAGTGTTGATAATCGAGGCACTATTAAAAGGGGGTTTCTTTTATCAATGATAAAAAAAGCACTGATAAAGACCCCTTTTAATAGTGCTAAAAAAGGGATGATAAAATGGGTGTTTTATCAGTTCTAAAAAAAGTACTGATAAAAGGGACCATTATTAGTGTTTTTTTTAGCACTGTTAAAAGGCCCCTTTTATCAGTGTTGAACAAAGCACTGATAAAGGTCAAAAGATTTATAAAAAAATACAAATCAGATTGTGGACCCTCCTTTTATCAATGCTCGACCCCCCCCCCTCCCATTTTTACAGTGCTAGCCTCCCTCATCCCCCTTTATCAGTTCTAGCCTCCTACTCACCCCCACCCAAACACCCTTTCCTTTGTTGAGTTTTGAACCTGAGACATCATTCTCATGTGTCTGTGACTCTATCACTCACCTATATTGTTTTTTTGTTCATTTTATGACATATTTGCATGCTTATATATATATCATTACATTTTTTATCCATATATATATACACAAATAAAAAAAATTCTCTTTGTGTGTGTGTGTTTATAAATACATAAATATATATATTTATATTTATGTGTACATATATAAATATAATTATACATATTTATATTTATTTATATATATTATATATTAATATTTATATACATATATTAGAATATGTAGATAAACATATATATTTTTTAATACACACAGATATATTTATATATATAAAAACATTATATATACATTAATTGTACATGTATATGTATATAAATATTCATACATTTGTATTTTAAATAAAATGGGTATTATTGTTTATTTATATAAGGTTAATATATTGAGAAATATATTTTATACGTAACTATGATTAATTATTTATTTGTAAAATTAAATTTTTATGGATGAATATATAAAAAAATATGTATATATTATAATATATTTGATTATAAATAACAGTACATTGTGAAAAAAAAAATTTTAAAACCATAATATCAATATGAATGTAATCCCTGGAAATAAATTTAGTCTCCACTAAAAAATCAGTAATACCCCTTAAACGAGGCTGAGCATCCATAAAATGTTAAAAAATTAGGGTACCCCGACAAAAAACATAGTTTTGGAGTCCTTCTAGGCCTTTTAGGGTCTCTAAAAATTTGGCAGTGTCACAAATCATCCCCCGGAACCCATTATGTGTCATACCCCATGCCCTCATCCCTAAGTCCAGGGGTTGGTGACTAGCGCTGAATGCATCAACCTGTAAGTGGGAAGCATTTTCCTAAGTACCTGTATGCATGCACACACCCATATCCCAAAGATGGAAATGTAAACATGAATGCCACTAAACAACCACTGATTAAAAGTACAAAATGTAGGTCAAATGGGCCATAATACAAACCCAACAAAAGATAAACTGAAAATAGGAAAGTACAAGGAAAACTTTAAAATTTGTCCGCTGAAAACCCCATATGATGGGTAAGTGTAGAGTAGCTGCTGGAAGCCATAGAAGTACGCCCCGTCTGCTTGGTCTCACTGGGAACCACTGGGTCCTGGGACCCTAAGTCCTCCGTTAAGGTGGCAGTCATCTGCACCGGACAAAACACATGCAGGAAAAACCCAGGTAGGGGTGAGTAACAATATACTCAGTAGGGACCCCAAACCAACAAGAAAATACCACAAATAAATCCACAAAGAAAACCAAGAATCAAGAAATATCACACCAGGTATAGTCTAGAGTATGAAAGTAAGACCATCAGTCATATCGTCGAACACCTTGGGCTACTGGAGAAATCCTCCTCAATGAGTACAGTGGGCCTGCCGGGTTACACAGAAGCCACTTCCCACTAACCTTGTACTGTTGTGGTACTCATCCCAGATGATTACCATGGGTATTCAAGGTCACATAGAAGTCGCTCCCCACCGTGGTCATGTTGGGTCACACAGAAGTTGCATCCCACCTTTTCCATACTGAGGTACTCCTCCTATTGAGTATTGTGGGCCTTTCGGGTCACACAGAGTCACTCCCCACTACGGGCCTGTGGAGTTACACAGAATCCTCTTCCCACTGGGCTATCATAGCTTATCCACATAGGGTCACTTGTCAGCAGTATTTAGGTCTCACCCAACCATAGGGTTTCCTCACATAGTGTGATTGATTCTAAGAGAACAGATCCTCAAGCCATTCATCAAATTATAAATTCATAAAATCCTTCATAAAGTATTCAAAAATACCTGCCTCTTCTCAGGGGTTCCAACAACGTAAATGGATCATCAATCGGATGCTCGGTTTTAAAGATATTGACGTTTTTTCAAAAATGGGTCAGTGGGGTCTGGGTCCGGTTTGACATAGTCAGACCGACCCAACCTGACTTGGGTCTTCCAACCTGACATGAACCCGGCCCGGCCTGGATTTGGCCGACTGGGGTACGTCCAACCCACTGGGGCAGTCCACGCCATTGCTGGTCCACCTGGCCCGGACGCGACTAAAGGTCGCGTCCGGCTCCCCCTGCCCCGTTGGTCATCCATGGGCCCAGCTCCCTCACCGTGTACGACGTGGCGTAGTGCCACATCTATAGTACACTGACATGGCCAAGTGTCTACGTCCACCTATCTCCATCCACCAGCATGGAAACCGGTGGCTCTTGTCGCACCGCTGCAGTGTGGTCCTGCCGCGATGCTTCTCCCGGCACACTATCACGGCAAGTCGCCACCCGCCTGCCACAGCCGCCACTGGAGACCCCTGACAGGCTCTTCCGTGGACCACTAGGTCCGATCCGGTGCTTCGTTCTTCGCACCTCTTGGTCCTAAATCCTCCTATGGATGTCATCTTCCCTACGATGGCCTCTAATCCCCCTTGTCTCTACTTTAAAGAAATGGTATTGAAGAACGCACAAAACACACAAGGTGGAGGGTCTCAGGCCTTGTTCGTGTTGGCCCGTGCCCTCTGCATTAGAGGTTTATAAACATGGGAAGGTTTGGGATTAAGGTTCTATCAAAAAAATAATTAATCTTGGAATAGAAAACCAAATAAAAACACCCTCTTGCAAGAATGAGTGATCCGCGGATCGACCAGTTCATGGGTTCCTCTGTGTTCGTCATTTTAGAATGAAGAATGGGGAAACTTGAACAAAATGAACCCCTGCCTCAAAGGTGTTCCTTGCTGAAGTGATCCACCCATGAGGATTCAGGTTTCGTTCGAAGTCGTCGATGTCTATCTCCCTCCGGTCCCATTCTTCGAGGTGTGTTGGCGTCATTAGCGATTCTCCGGCATTCATCGTTCTTCATTGGAGAGGATTTTCATCGTAAGTTCATCAGATCAATTCCATGTTTGTTTCCACAACATGTTAACTCATTAATAGAGAAATGTGTCGCAGCATTTATATTACGTTGTGTCACCACATTGTTACATTATTTCATTAATGAAACAGTGTGTATGTTTCACTTTCATTAAGGGGCATCATTAAAGGGGCTCATCGTCACCACATCACTGCACCGTAGTGCAGGCGTGTCACCGCTCAACGGCGAGAAAAGAAAATAAAATAACTTTTTATGTTATTTTATTATTTTTTGAAAAGTTTGAAATCTATATTTTCGGGTCAAACTTCTCTGGTTGAAGTTAAGTCCATTCTAGGCGAATCCCTCCATTATGAGTTCAACAGTTCCCTCGAATTTTAGATTCGAGAACCGGTTTAAAATTTAGAAAAACCTGCGCACATGTTTACTTAAATTAACTTAAAAAGAGTTCAAATTTATATTCTGAGTTCAACGGTCGAACTTCGCATGTTTAGATTTCTCATGATTGTTAAATTTTATGGATCTTTTTTTATTACATATATATTAAATGTATCCTAATTTTTGATCCATGGTTAATGGGTATAAATTCACTTGTTATATGCAAATAAAATTTGATTATGTAATTTTACACTTATTCCAATGTTCTTCACACTAGAGACGTTAAATTCTTAATTATTATGTTTACACTTATTGAGCACATAAGATCAACCTTCTTATTCTTACTTTTACCTAGTTCTTGAAGAATAATTTTAAATATTTAATTCCTGAAATGGGTATTATATTTGAAGGTCATGGTGGGATATGATGTTGATTTTTATGAATAAGTTGTTTTGGAATCCAAGTTTCTATGTAAGAGTTTGTCCTCATTATCTAAAACTTTAAAACTAAAATTTTCTTAGTAAGTTAAGTGATACAATATTTTAGTTTTAGGTTATATATTTTTTTGGGATAAAATTATGTAATTTTTATCAATATAAAAGCTATAAATGTACATATTATTTTTTTAAGCCTGATTTGGTAGTGAAACTTTTGGGTTTTTATATCATGTGCTTAGAATTGGATCTCATTCATTAGATATTAGTTCATTGTAAGGTCTGATATTGACGAATATGGTGATTGACGATGGGTCATGTTGATATTTTTAGATCTTTGTGGCTTCTATTTAATTTATTAGGTGTTGTACCAATAAATTTTTATTGGTTTGTTTTAAATCTTTTAACTATTATAGTTGCTTATAATATACTATTTTAGTGATCCAGTTATTTTTTTGGATGGATGATTATTTCTTTTCCTATTCAGTTTGTTCATTAATCTAGATCTACTAATTTTATATACATTGATGTGTAATTCCTGGATAATATATGCTGAATTCTCAGGATATTTTTTATTATTTTCATGGTATTAAAATTTATACATACTTCATAATTGTATATTTTTTGATAGCTTGTCTCTTCCCTCAATACCTAGGTGGTTAAGAACATGCTTTTATATTTGTGGTGGGCTAGTTCATGTACCAGTTTGGTGGTGGCCAAGAATGTTTCATTACATAATGGTAATAAAAAATGGTATTATTATTTCTGTTCTTTTGGATAGTTTGGATATTATAATTTTCCTATGAAATTGTTTAAAATTTCATGAGTTGGTTTCTAGTCAGTACTTTTCATTGTAAAAATTGTGTTACCATGGGTAGTTGTGATTTTAATTCTATTTTGATTATTATAATGGATTTTGATTTGTGATATTTTGATCGGCATTGTTTTTTATTATTTTTATTAGGTTTTTTTTGGATGAAAATATAGTAAGAATTATTTATTAATAGTTATCTCACATTACTTGAAAAACCATGTAGAGTATGGGCTTGTGATTTTGGAAACATTTCATAGGATATTTTATGATTTTTATATGTCCTATCAAACCAAGTAACCATGTCATGAATGATCCTGAATCCCATTTTCCTTTGTAATTTATACATCCCATTAATGATTCTTATCAATGAATAATATATGAATGTGATTCTTGTGATGTGTAGATATTTTGGATGTGATTTTGGGTGAGATTTAGTTTGTATTTTTTTGTATGTTGTGGTTGGAAAATAATTTTTTTTTAAAAATTGTCATTTAATGAAAAAAGATTTATTTGTTAAATCTGAATCTATGGAATAATTTTAAAAATGAATTGGTCTTTGAATAATTTGTTATGAAAATTAATGATTTCATAATGTGAATCATGATTTCTTTAAAACTAGTTTAGTATGTTATTTGGAAAATATTTTAAATTATTTGAATATTTTTTAAATAATGTTTAGTTTTAAAATTAATATAAATAATTATTTTAAAAGTATATAAATGGAATTTATTTTAAATAAGGGATTATATGAAAAAATTTAGGAGGATTAATTTTTAAGAGGAACATGGTGGTATTAAATATAATTCTTTGTGATTTGTTTTATTTTAAAGCATTGAGGGAGTTTCTAATATTAATTAGAATTTAGTGATTTCAAAAATAGATTAAATTGTAATAAAATTAATTATAGGTACTTGTCTTATTTATAATTAAAAATAATTTTGTAAACTAATTGTGTTTAAAAAACATATGTGTTTCTAAAAAATTAGTTTTGATTCTATATATAATGTGGTGGTTAAAATGTGGTTTTTGGAAAAGAGAAAGTTTTGGAATGGGTTTTTTGTTAATGTATGGGAGATTTTAGATTTTATCCTTTTATGTAAAGGGAATGTTTTATTTAGTTAGGGAAAATTAATGGGATATGCACATGTTTTGTTTTTTTTTAATATATTCTTCCTATAGTGGTTTGGATGAAAGGTGGAAAGAGTATTTCGTAAGATGAACCATATGGTGAATACTTGGTTACCTTGAGTTTGAACCTATAAATTGTTGTAAAACCCCTTAATAAAAACATATTGTAAATTTCTATTGTTCTATATCATCATGTATCATGGAATCATGGATACATATTCTGGACAATGATTGCTTCGTGTAAATATCATGAACCATTATACGCGGAGAATACATTGAGTTTTTAAGGATGTTTTTTTTGTGAGTGAACAATAAAGGCTTTTCATTCTGGCATCACAACTCTTCATATAATTTTTTCATTAGTTCCTATGTTTATTGTGTATTCTAATATGGACCACCATGAATTTTAACAATATATGGTTGTGGATTCTTAGTTCTTGTTAGAAGTGGATGTTTTTTCACTGTTAGATTCTATTATTGATATATAAGGTGACCAACATTGGATGTGGACCATATTTAGGAAATGTTTAATTTATATATTATTTCTTAAGGATATTAGTTTAGTATACATTTTGAGGCAATACTCATTTGGTGTGTTCTCTTGTGGTATTGTTTGGTTTCTCTTTATGAGTATTCAGTTTTTTAGGATGTTCATGGCTCCTTGATTTATGGTCTTGGTTGTTATTTTTTCAAGGTGTAGGCCATGGGATGATGGTTTTTATATGGATATAATGTGTATTAATAGGGTTTATGCTGAAGTAATATGGATGAGAATATGTTTATTGGGTAGGTTATGAGAGCTACTTGGCAAGAATTTCCCACCAGGATCACTGTGTGTTTTTTTATATGAGTTTGTCCCTGTTACACTCTTTACTGTAGTTTAATAACTCAAGGTCATATTTAGGAGTGTCTTAGCCTTTTATGAACCTTCTATTTTTATGGGATGTGATGTATTTTTTATCTGGGAAAGTAACATTTTAGATGTTTTCAAGACATTATTTCAGTATGGAGTTATTCATATACTTTATGTTACCATTTTTATTTGAATTGTATATGGTAGAAAGACCTTTGTTAGGTCCCCATTTTGTTAGATCATTGTTTTGGATAATGTGATTTGAGTTATTATTGTAGATTTTTTTAATATATGTTTTCAAATGATGATTAGTGAGGAGTTCCATTTGTTTGAGTTTCCCCAATTTTTCCTTCCCACCCACATCTTTAATCTAGGTGATGTGGTCATGGGAATTTATTATTTTAACCTTTTTATTGAAATTTTTTGTGTGGAAAATGGAAGGGTGGGGATAATTTTGACCCCCCATTACACTATAGTTTTAAATATTATTATATTTTGGGTTCTTTAATGTTTCTAGGAATTTTAATTATTTTTTGAGTGTTTTTGGAAATCATATATGGTTCTTGTTCTTGGTGGTAGTTGACCATGTCATAGTCTACAAGACCAACCACTAATTGTTGTATTTTTACGGTCAGGGTATTTTCCCTCACTTTTTAAAATTTTATGGTGATGGTTCACAATGTTGTGGAGGACTAGGATATGGCATGGAGTTTATAAGATGTGATCCTTACACCATGGATAAGTGGGATTTTATCATGGTGGGCCAAGTCATAGGGCCAAATACTCTTCCATTTTGATGTCCACCATGCCATATGATAGATGCTACACCATGGTGGGTGATAATTGAGGTTCACTATACCATAAATCCAGGACTCTTCACCATTTTGGGTGTCTAGGAAGGGGTTTCATGTTGTAGTTCTTATTGCCACCCAATGGTAATAATTTATCATTTCTTATAATTTTTAGAATTTCCCCTCATTTTTTATTAAGGTATCATACCTCTTTTTTCTCCCTATCTTGTGACCGATGTTAGGGAGAGATCATGGAATTCATTCTCTTACTTCCACAGCATGGTTCAAGCCTCCTTATACTTTTGATTCATGTAGGCCTCTGAGGTATTTTCACACATTCCTCCACATATCTCCTTCTACATCTTATTCATGTAGACTTCAGAGGTATTTTCCCTTTTTCCTCCTCATACAATATTTTTTCCACATTTCACTTAATTTTACATGCTCCCATGAATTCTTATTTCTATGTGGGTTGATTTAGTGTTCAGGAAGACCCTAGGCATGATCCTTTGGTTTTTTATGGATCGATGGGGTTGTCAACTTCATTGGTTGGACATCATTGAAAGAAATTTGTTTTAGCTAGGTTTCTCTTGGATTGAGTTAATTATTTCTATTCCATTCCTTTATAACAAATTCCATGAGATGTTAGAGTGATTTAATATTATCTTCTTTTCAATGTATACATATATATGTTACACTTTTTGGATTTAAAATATATTTCTAATCAATGTAAAACATGGAATAAAAGGAGTTTGTTTATTTCTTATTATTTAAAATTAAATTTTATATATTCTAGGAGTCTGATAAAATCATTATATGGTTTTACATATTTAAATTGGATAATTGAAATAGGTTCTTAATGCCCTTTATCTTTCATTTAATGGGTATTATGTTTTCCTAAGTATTATTTGGTAAATTGGGAATTTTTGGATTATAGTAATGTTTCTTTTAATTTTTTTAATATTATTTTAGAAGTGGTTCTAATGAATGTGATTATTTCCAAATGGATTTAAATTATTTTTTCCATGATTTAGTCTTCAAAGAGTTATTTGATATAATATTTTGAAATGGTTTAAAAATTTCTACATATGAATCTTGTTATTAATACCCATTTGTCACATTATAAAATAGTAAATAATGATAATGTTACTCTTTAATTAAGACATAAATACCACTATGTTTTTATATACTTGTGAATTTTATATTATGTGGATAGATTCATATTATTTTATGTCTGATTCATGAAAATGGTTTGTTTCTTTTGAGAGTTTTGTATGTGAGATGAGGTTCATTTCAACTAAATTATTTATATTTTTTGCTCATATCAAACTTAGTTTTTTCTTAGTTTCACTAATTAATATCATGGTAATGAATAGAATAAATTTATATGAGTTGGTTGAGTACAAAATTTGTATACATTAGGTTATGTCTAGGGTTATTTTCCTAGTTGGAAAAAGTGATCTAATGGGTTGTTTTGTGACTCATAAAGACTATATGATATCTTGAAATCATTAGGTTCATGTTATAAGACTAGTGTTCCAATGAAACAATTCATAGATAAATAATGATATATATTAATTATTGTCTCACGATTCTTAGTTCATATTGTGGAAGGTTTAGGATATTTATTGCTTTTCCATTTTAAATCCCCTATCATTTGTTTGAATTTGTGTCTCTATTTATTATTTATATTCATTGATCTTTATTTATAACATTTTTATTATTTATTATTATATTCTCCTTTAGATATGGTTTTTGTTTTTATATTAATCGATTTTGAAAATCATATTTTTATTGTGAATTTAATTGAATATGAAAGTAGGGTTATATTCTGAAATAGAATTTAGAGATATTTCTAAAAAGGGAAAGAAATAGGGTTGTTTATTCATTTTAATTAAAAAAGTTATATATTCATGAAATGAAGAAATTTTAAACATAAATTCATGATTTATTTTTTTCATTACAAATAATTTTTTTTCATAGAAGCCCCTTTTATGTTCTTAAAATTATTTTACCTCTATATTGAGAATGAAAATGGAAAGTTATGATAGATATTTACTTTTTTCATACTGATTTTAAAATAATATTATATGTTATGATCAAGATAACATATTTTAGATTTATTGTGATAGTAACTATAGTGATTTTATCGTGGAATGCTGTTAGGAATAACTATCTCACTCACTACATATACACCAATGTGTGTGTGTAATTATTCTATATTCTCCCATGTGGCTCGTATTGTATCCCATGAATGAGAAGTTCATTGGGTCTATAGTCATACATGGTGTGATATGGTGAGTTTCCTTAGGACATATTGAATTTTGTGGGAATGTTTTGCGATTCCTTTTATTCTTATAGTGTTATATATTATAATTCACTTTGCTATTATTTATATCTTGTTCTCATAGTATGTATTACTACAATATTTTATATGATAATCCTATTGTATTTTTTTGTTATATGATTATTTTATTAAATGCATGTATGTTGGTTAATTTATATATATTGATTTATTTGATATTCCTAGATATCCAATGTTGTGATATGTTAGGATATATTTTATGCTAGTTTCCACTGCTATTTTTATGGTTATATGAGGATTCCCTTTTTTATTTGTATTGATACACTAGTACATGTCTATTTATATGGCTGATCATGATTTTTCTTCGGGTCTTATGGTGGTATAGTTTGCGTATCAATTCAATTGTAGTCCAATGTCTCCTCTCTTATTTGTTTTTATACCCTAGTGCTTGTCGTCAACCCATGGAAATCTGGAACATTCATCGATACTTGGGATGAGTTGGTTCAAATAATGGTTCAACAGTGGTATATACTACTTTGTTATTGTCATCCATGTATATTACATTAGTATTTATAACATGGAGGGTTTTTATTTTCTAGTGTGGGATTCTATTTTCTTTTGTTAAATTTTTGGAGTTCTCTCCATGGAGAGCGACATCATGGTGTGAAGTGTATTTGAGATTCGAATATGGAAAAGTTCACTATTATAAAATATTTTTTTCTCATTAAATGTTTTTTATATTATGGGTATTTTTTTGGAAGTACTGTTCACTTTGTGGAAAAGTATACTATGATGGGATGAGTATAATAATTTTTCAATTTGGATATGTATACAATGTGAGCATAAATAAATTTAATCTTAAGTATAAACAACCTCTATATAACATCCCATCCTATTTTAATAATTGGGAGAAAATTAAGTTCATGATTGGGAGAGGGATTATATTACATGGTGATGAAATTTGTGTTTCAACATTTTAGCCCTTTGAAAATAAGTAATTTGAAGAATTTAATGTGGGTAGATTTTCCACGCTGTGATGGTTGAATGACATGCCATAAGAAAATGTAGGTGTGGTGATACATGTTTTGAAGTAGAAACGACATTCCATGGTGGTCCAGGATTCATTATTTCTAATTATTTCTAAGGGATGTCTGGCACACCATGCTCGTGTTGGTCAAGTCATTGTGGGTGTCATGAAAGGGTTGTCACACTATGGTGAATAGTTTCAAACCGTGTGGCTATCTTGCAATATTTGAAATTTCTTATTTCTATATTTTACCCATGTGTAATTAAATTCATGTGAGTATTCCTCTTTATCTTATTACTTCATCCCAACCTTGTGATTTTTAGTGGTGAAACTTCTTCATTTTTTCATGTATTTTTTCCCTTTTAGCATTTATTCCTAGGGGTTTCAATGTTAACTCATTTATTTCTTCTTTTTAATTATTCTTTTCTTCTCCTTTATTAATTAATCATTTGTTTTATTTTCTCTTAAATCCCTTAATGATTGTGAACATGAAATAGAGGTTTTCATTTGATCAAACCAAAGAGATTTTCATTGTGATGGAATGTATAGGTCATATTATTTTTTGGTTTAGTGTCTTCTATCAAAGGAGAGTGGTTTTTTATTTTTGAAGAGGGTTTTCTTTATATAATTTATTTATTTAACATGTTATAAAATTTAATTATATTTGTAAATTAATTTTTTTATCATGTTATATCTATGAATTATACTCTTAACTGGTTTATATGATGTTTCAAACATTTTATATAATTTTAAGAGTGTATACCTCAAGGAATTTTATAATTTTTATTACATGATATATATTTTTAGAACCATGTATTTTTTATAATTCCTATAAGGATCATTTTCAATAAAAAAATTTGTCAACAGAAGGGTTCTTGAGTTATTTTAAAATCCAAATAGTGAAACTAACACTTTTTTAAGGTACGATCCTATTATAAAAATTATAAGATTATTTTTTACAAGTTTTCTCTAAATTTATGGTTTGAATTTAATAAATTGTATTTTTTAATTATTATACACCCTTTTTGGGATCCCCTTGTATTTGTGAATTGTACATATTTTTGTCTCTTTTTATTTTATGTGAATTGCTAATTATTATGGGTTGTTTTTATGATCTATAAATGGGTTTCTTCTTAAGGGGGTTTTGGAGAAGAGATGGTGTTCATTTCTTATTAATAATTTTTTATTTCTTTTCAATGATTAAATTTTTTTTTAACCTTCAATTTTATTAATTTCATGGAAACCCCAAGTAACTAATTTAGAGATCTAGTTTACGCCATACTGACATTTTTTATGTTTTTTCTAGTGACCCCAATGTGTGGTGTATCCTTGGTTGAGTATATTTAAAAAATAGAAAATTTTATCCAATTAGGAGGAGTGTCCATATTAGAATTTGGGGGTTTATAGGGAAAATTCCATGGTGATCCTCTGAGTGATGGCCTAGAGAATTTCCATTTTTAGAACACAATATAGGAAGTAAATTAGTAATACATGGTTATGTATAAGTCTATCTCATGTTAGAATATTGGATGTTTCTCATGAGACATGTTCATTGATTATGTTTTTATATTTGGGATTCTTATTATGATTTTTTATCCCCTTATACATATTTTGGATTTTGTGAACCGCTTGTTTATTGTTGTCTATATTTATTATACATTATTGATATAATGGTACCAATTTTATCTATATGCATTATTTATTTATGTATGAGTTTACATTTCTCATTTATTTGAAAAAGGTATATATTAATTTTTTTGGGAGAAGGGAAATGGTTTGGTATTGATTATTTTAATTTGGAAGCCAACTACCTTTAAGGTTTCCAAGTATTTTTACATTTGAATTCATGGTTCCTTTTTAAATTAAAAAGGGGTATTTTAATGAATGATTTGAAATGAATGTTATTCATATTTACATGATTTTAATGGGATGGTTTTAAAAATAGACATTTATTTTACTTTTTAGGAATTTTTTACTGATGATTTTGTAAAATTTAAATATATGATACTTAAATTCATTAAATTTTTTACTTAGAAAAAATTATCTACTAAATAATGTTCAAGATATAATTTATATACTATTTTATGAATTTATTTTTTTAAAAAATTTATTATAATATAATTATTCCTTTATATCTCACATTATAATAACTCAAACTATTATAAATGAAATTTACCTTTTTTATTGAGAAAATTACTTTTTAAAAATTAAGTTATAGAAAAAACATTCACAAACTTTTTTATTTTAAAATTTTTTGTGTTCTATCAAATATAAAATGCCCTTAGGAATCATAAATCTTAATATTATAGAAATAGAAAAGTGAAAATTAAAATTAGCATACTATGATTTATGATAAACTCTATTTGACACAAAAAAGGAAGTGATGGCCTCAGCTAGTAGGATCATACCCAATGAAGCTCAATTATGAGAGCTTCCAAGGGAGATGACATCACTAGGATTTTACCATGAATAAGAGAAAACTAAGATTCAAAAAAATAGAAAGTGAAATAAATTATTATGAATGTTCAATATCATAAATATCATAAACCAATCCATATTTTTCAATCCACCCCTGAAAATATCACCATCAGACCCATTACTTTTATTTGATTCACTTATGTAATTATGTGATGAGTATATAGAATCTGAAATTATATATTTTTTATATTTAATTTTTTATAAAAAAATATAATTATATTTATCATTTTGTGATATTACTTTTAAAATTATCAATTATTTAGCTTGATTTAAATATGATTCTGATATGATGAAACACATATTATATTTTTTGGGGAATATATAGATTCATTCAAGAAAATAATTTTGATGAATTTACTAATTTATTAAATAAATTATATGTTAAGAAAATATTATTATTAGATAATATTTATTAAATATTTATAATAAAAAATTAAAAAAGAATAATGTAATTTTTATAGGGGTCGAAAACCTATTATTGTCAAAAAATAGGTACTTTTTAATAAAAGGGTATTTTTGTTTTAGAAATGAAAATACTCAGATTTCGATAATTATTTTGATATAAAACTATTTATTTTGAAATTAACACATCAAAATTAACAAATAATTATTTATTCATAATTTTCATAGATATTTGAATGTTTATGTAAAGCATTAATTTAGTATAAATACAAAGAATGAGTTATGATATCATGATAACCCAACAGTGTTGTAATAAATTCCATAAAGTTATTAATTAAAAAATATATATTTTACATTTAATACAGTATATCTTTATGTCATTTTATTAATTTTATAATGCCTTAATGAATTATTCAAATCCTATATTAAATTTTAGACTTTTGAAATAAATTTTTGGGAACATGACTCACTTCCACATCAATAAGGGAATTATTTATATATATTCCATTCATAGAATTATAAAATAATTATAAAAACTAATCTTCAATAGAAACAATGTGAAACCCCAATGTGAAGGTTTATGGTGTTTATTATTTTATTATATATATTCCAAAACCTGTGTTTAAAAATTAATAATATTTTTTCAACTATTTTTCAATATAAACCCACTCAAACTCTCATTCTTCTTCACTAAAAACACTTATAGAATGATATTACTCTAATATTCCATCTCTATATTCTTCTAATATTCCATGAATATCTTTAGAATCTCTTATCATTCATTTGGGATAATCCTCCCACGTTAAGGGATCATCACCTTCTCCCCGTTATTCGTGTACCTTCTTTATGTGATACCCTTGGAATTAAAAATTTTAAGTTAGGATATATATTTATACATAACCATTAATATAATTATGATTCCCAGGTAATTAAAGGCCTCGTTCTCTCTCATTAACTACTTCTATAAACCATTATGTACACCCACTATGTTGTAGAAATTGTCCATTGATTTTTAATTCCAAATATATGTGTGGTGAATACACATATCCATTCCCTCTAAAGGGTATTCACCTAGTTTTATTTACCCCTCTTTAATTATAGATTTATATGTATGTAACCTATAATCCTTAACCATGGGGTTATAATTTATAAATGAAACTCCTATGTTGGATTATCTATGATGCACAATTATTCAGGTATATGATATGAAAGTGATGGGTGGGATTGGAATTATATATCCTACCAATGAATTTGGTAATGTTTTTAATTTCATGTGATTTCAGGTATGGTGTATAAGAGGTTATCATAAGCATAATGTAATATATTCATTTGTTTTTATCCTTTAATTATGTTTATTTTGTAATTTTTTGTATTGTTTCCATATTCCCATGTTTCCTTTATGATATCATGTTATATCATGCCTAATTGTACATGATTATGTTTCTCACCCCTCTTATGTCACCTTGATATTTCTCTTTCCTCACATGTATAGTATTAATTTATATAATTATTTTTTTCTTACAGTAGGATTTATAGCTCACCACTCCTTAATGTACATCTCAATGTTATCATAAGGCGTTTTAGAAGATCCATGGAAAATAATATTATCTTTTTTTGTTAAAATTAAGGATGTTGTCTTTATTTTTTATATTGTTTTGTCATATACCTAATTTCTCAAAAACATTAGTCTCTGTGATCTTTTATAGTTTTATTTTGTTTATATTTATAAAATAAATCATACAATAATGTGTAATAATATATGGGTTTTCATAGTTGGTATCAAAGTAATGTTTATTTATTTTTGGAATTATGATTATAAAACTATAATAAATCTCTTAGGGACAATACTAAAAATAGTGTAAATTTCCTAAATTATTGTAATTTATAGAGTGATAGGTTTATAAGTAAATACATCCTTTTCAGGATACTACAAGTGGATATGGAATTAGAACATAGGTACATATGGGTAATTATTATGAAAAGGGAACATTGAGTTGGACTGAATCCTCTCCTGGTAAATGAAAATTGTTCTTTTTACAAACTAGGTTTCACACTCCAAGGGGATAAGATTTGGTAAATTAACAAGATCCTTCTGAATCATTATTAAGGGAAAAAATTCACATAGTATTTTATGTTATAAAATAGATCATGGATACATTATATTGAAACCATGAAATTCATATGATAAAAAATATAGATCAGTTATGATTTATCCATTCAATTATAAAAGTTACCTTTTATGTGTTTAACAGTTAAAAAATCATCACTAATTTTTCAATTTATTTTTATCCAATTGCAGTAAATTGGAGAAACGCATCCATTAATCAATAATAGGGTAAATGTGATGACTACCCAAATAAGATACCCCACCCTATGGGAGTATGAATTGAGAACTTTGCATAATTTATAAGTTAGCTCAAGTTTTGAGTCAAATATTAAATTATATGAAATTACAAAATCTAAAAAAGTAAAGTAATGTTTTAATTTAGAGAGGTATGTGATAGTGTCCTCTTATATTCAATGGATCTTTTGATCCATTAAGTACAAATAAATGGTTCAACATCATGTAAAAGATCATATCCATCATTAAATTCTATATGAAATAGAATTTAATACTGGTTATTTATCCAAAGGAAAGAGAAGTTGATCAATGGTGTTCCTTGGTCAAAAATATGAAGCATGTGGAGTCGATCTAAATTTGAGAGTGGATGAAATTCTAGAAAATTATTTCAAAAAATATTTTCCCAAAACTCTTTTACATAAAATAGAGAGATATTTACATACTATAAACTAAAAGGATGAATAATCCATCAGGTTGTATAAGGAACACAATAAAATTCATGCATGATATGGATCTGACATTTTCATTACCTCAAAATGTATGTTTGGTCGCTTCATTGGTGGCCTAAAGCTGAGTCAATGAAGAGCTTTATCTATTCAAAACATTGAAATCTATGAGAAAATTATCTGATGTTTCCACATAGTTGAAATGGATATCAATGAATCTCAAGGTTCTCATGGCGATATGATGTATAAAATGGAGTTTAATTATTGTAGTGTAATGGATAATTTTAATAGTGTCATAAAAGTCAAACATCTAAAATTTAAAAAGTGTGGGATGAAATATTATTGAAATTTCTTGAGGGGGTGAGGAAATGCTTTAGGTTTATGAAGGAAGGGAACCTAGCTAGATATTGTTTATGGGAGAAACCCACCAATGTGATGCAATAAAATAATTCACCAACAAACCTTCATACTATTGTCTAATTTTTTCTACTACAAAGAACAATGACACTATGTTAATTGACACCCTAATCTAAGGGTTTTTTATGAAAATTTTATATATAAACACCCATGGAATAAATATTATGGGAGAGCTTATCCCATCCCAACTTCTAGGGTGACTTATGAAAATGAATTTGTGATAGGTAAACTAGTCATTCATTCCCCAATAGTGAATGATCATATTTATTATAGATCTAATTATATCTCTCTGGTTTATTAAAACTATTCAAACACCACCTCAAAACATGGATGTTCAGTTATAAGTGATGATGGTAAATGGTTTAATTGTTGCATCCTAATCATATAACTCACCCCTATAAAAATTTGTAGAATAGTTTCCTGTAAAACCTCTTAATACTCCCCTTAGTTGAATTTTGTGCTATTATAGGCCTATATTGGAATTCCTTTCACAGCGATGACATTACTTTTTAAGGTAAATAAATCACCCTTCATATCACAAATTTTTCTATGATTTTATATAATTTAAAGGATGGGGTGAATATTATTTGGTACCAAAATCTAAATCATGGATATTATTTCTTTAAGATAAATCATGTGTATCTCAAATAATTAAGTTTATAGAAAATATCATCCTTGAAGAAATTCCCATTTTAGGGGAATTTTATGACATGTTTCCAAAATAACTTTAAGGTATTTTTTATAGTTGTGAGGTTGAGTTCTAAATAGAGCTCAAAATCAAAGATTTTCCAATATTCAAGACTATATATTGAATGGATATTTTTCAACTCGGGGAGTTTAGGAAACAATTATACAAGAATCTAGATAATGGTTTTATATTCCCATGTGCTTGACCATGTGGTGTACTATTCCAATTCATCAAGAAGAAAGATGGGATAATTCACCTCTCCATTGATTATCATAAACTTAATAAGGTCGTTAAAATGAAAATGTATCATCTTCCATGGATATATGAACTATTCGATCAAATTCATAGAGACTAATACTTCTCAAAGCTATATCTATGGTTAGGATATAATAAAGTAAATGTTTTGAAGAGTAATATCCCCAAGACCAATTTTCATTGAAGTTATATGAACTATTATTTTATAGTGACTCCATCTGAAGTCACTAATCCTTTATTAATATTCATGTACTTGATGAATAATGTATTTAGTAATTACACTGATAAATTTTTGGTAGACATTATATATGATATTATTATATACTATAAAAGTAAGTAGGAAGATAAGGATAATGTAAACACTCTACTAAAGACCTTGTAGAAGAAACAATTATATATAAAGAACCGAAAATATGTGTTTTGGTTTGGGATTTATATTCCATGGAACATATTTTTACCCATAAAGTGATATCTATGGATCCATATAAAAATAGGTAATTAAAGGATGGAATACACTAACATCTATGATATAAATCTATAGTTTCCTTGGATTAGTAGTGTATTATGATTAATTTTTATAAAACATCTCATGGTTGTAAATATTAATAAAAAAATCATACATTGAAGTGATTGATGATTTTCTAGATTTTTGAATGAAAATAATGATTTAAGGATCTAAAGAAGAGGATAATCACTGCACGTGTTCCCAAATTACCCACCAGTGGGGTATGATTTTGTATTTATAACGATGTATCCAAAAAAATATTGAGTTGTGTACTAGGAAATATGAATATTTTGTATCCTATTCCCCCTGAAATTTAATGTTAAATGTGAAGAACTATCTAACCCATGATCTAGAATTTGTTTTAGTGATATTCATGTTAAATTTCTAGTGACATTATATCTATAGAGTGAAGTGTGACATACATATAAATCATAATATCATTAAGTTTATATTCCTGCAAAAGGACCATAATATGAAAAAACAAAAAGGGTTATATATGATCAAGGATTTTTATTGTTCAATCCATTACCTTTCTATAAAGGAAAATAAATTGGAATATGATCTTAGTAAAATGTATCCCACAAATCTATCCATGATGAGGATTGAAAGGTATCAAATCTTATTGGACTTGAAAAGGATGGATATGGGAATAATAAAAGGATCTTTATCCAAAAATTATCAAATAACTACTTAGCCATATATTCTATAGAGTATCATGAAGCATATAAATATGTGGAGTTGCTACAGATTAAAGTATCAAATATTCTGGAGTTCACATTTTCTAAAGTTGGAGTTATAAGGTGTGTAAGCTGGATATTTTTCCTATCAATAAAAATGACACTAGTGCAGAAAACGTTTTTAACATCACAATTTTTTACGTCGGTTATATATAACCGACGTGAAAATCTGTGATGTGTGGTTTTTTACATCGGTTATAAAATAACCGATGTAAAAAATAGTGAGAGTAAATTTTTTACATCAGTTATGCGGTATCTGAGGCCTTTTTGACGTCAGTTATTAGATAACTGACGTAAAAACCCTATCCGCAGAATTTTTTACATCGGTTATAATATAACCGAAGTAAAAAACCAACACACAGCAGTTTTTACGTTGGTTATAAAATAACTGACGTAAAAGCTACAGTTTCTGATGTGTTTTTTATGTTGGTTATAGAATAATCGATGTAAAAAACCAACACGCCGCTTTTTTTTACATCGGTTATTTTATAATCGACGTAAAAAATGAAGTATCTGATACATTTTAACATCAGTTATTATAATAACTACCATTATAAATGTAATAAAAAATAGTTTATAATGTCGGTTATTAAATAACTGATGTTATAAAACATTTAAAAAAATTATCATGCCCTGTGGATTGTCATTTCTGATTTTTCAATCGACAGACCTGCGACTCGTCTCTCTAGTGCAGAAAACATAGAATCATCTCTTCGATATAGTTTTTTTAAACTCGTTTTTCCATCATATTTTATCATCTTTACTCTCCTTGGATCTATCATCTCCACTCGCAACACTCAGGTAATCCTCCCACGACTTTATTTCGTTCGTTTTTTTCCGGATAGTCTATATTTACATTTTGCAATTTTTTTGTTTAAACTAGGTAAGATTCTTCGATTTCGAAGCCTATTACCTTGTTTTTCCATCATCATCTTATTTATTATCACCAGATCTATTAGATCGACTCGCAATATTCAAGTAATCCTCACCTACTTCTATTTCATTTGTTTTTGTTTTGCAGATGCCCTATATTTATGGTAATATTTTTTGTCATTGACAACTAATGATCTCATTCACCTATATTACTACGATTTATATCTAAACCATTTTGATACACCAATTCCGTGTACCAGTGTGATTTATTTTATAACTATATATGTTTTTTCATGGTGGAATGTTTGTTTTGTATCCTTGGTTGTTTCTATTTTGGGTATCACTTTTTGTTGTTCCATACACTATTTACATCGCTTATTTTTGTGGACTATTATAAGTCTTCATATGCTATTAAAACCTGATTCATTGAACAATAGAGAATTTTAGACTAGTAGGATATACAGTTCATGGTTTTCATTTTGAATAATGGCATGATACCAGAACTAGTATCTTGAGGTTAAAATCCCTAGATATGCCAAAACTAGTAGCTTAAGGTTAAAATCCCATGGTTCCAGGAGGCTTTCCAGAGGGTTGGGGGATATGCAGGGGGTTGGGGGTTGTCCAGAGGGTTGGGGGCTTTCTAGAGGGTTGGGGGATGTCCATGGTGTCCATAGAGGTGGGGGGGAAGTCCAGGGGTGTGTGGGGGGGGGGTCTAAGGGGGTGGGGTTGAAGGGGGTGGGGGCTGACCAAGGGGGTAGGTGGGGGGGTTTCCAAGGGGGTAGGGGCCTGTCTAGAGGGTTTGGGGGGTTTTCCAGGGGGTGGGGGCTATCCAGAGGGTTGGGGGTGTCCAGGGGGTGTCCAATGGGGTAGGGGTGGGGTGGTGTCCAGGAGGGGTGGGGGTGTCCAAGGGGGTGGGGGTGATGTCTAGAGGGGTGGGGGCTGTCCAGGGGGTGGGGGCTGTCCAGAGGGGTGGGGGCTGTCCAAGGGGGTGGTGGTGTCTAGGGGGTGTACAAGGGGGTGGGGGTGGTTTCTAGAGGGTTCGGGGGGTTTTCTAGAGGGTTGGGGGTGTCCAGGGTGTCCATGGAGGTGGCGGGGGGGGTATTCCAGGGGTGTGGGGGGTCCAAGGGGGTGGGGGTGTCTAAGGGGGTGGGGGATGTCCAGAGGGGTGGGGGTTTTCCAAATGGGTGGTGGTGTCCAGGGGGTGTCCAGAGGGTTTGAGGGGTTTTCCAGAGGGTTGGGGGTGTCTAGGGTGTATATGGAGGTGGGGGAAGTTCAGGGGTTTGTGTGGGGGGGTCCAAGGGGGTGGGGGTTTCTAAGGGGTGGGGACCTATCAAGAGGGTTTGGGGGTTGTCTGGGGGGGATGTCTGGAGGGTTGGGGGTGTCCAGGGGGTGTCCAAGGGGGTAGGAGGTGGGTGGTGGTGTCTAGGAGGGGTGGGGGTGTCCAGGAGGGGTGGGGGTGTCCAAGGGTGTCCATGGAGGTGGGGGGCAGTCTATGGGTGTGGGGGGGGGTCCAAGGGTTTGGGGGTGTCTAAGGGGGTGGGGGTTGTTCAAGGGGGTGGGGGCCTGTCCAGAGGGTTTGGGTTTTGTCCAGGGGGGATGTCCAGAGGGTTGGGGGTGTCCAAGGGGGTAGGAGGTGGGTGGTGGTGTCCAGGAGGGGTGGGGGTGTCCAGGAGGGGTGGGGGTGTCCAAGGGGGTGGGGGCTGTCCAGGGGGTGGGGGTGGTGTCTTGAGGGGTGGGGGGGTTGTCCAAGGGTGTGGTGGTGTCCACGGGGTGTCCAAGGGGGTAGGGGTGGTTTCCAGGGGTGGGGGGCTGTCCAAGAGGGTGGTGGTGTTCAGGGGGTGTCCAAGGGGGTGGGGGTGGTGTCCAAGGGGGTGGGGGGCTGTCCAAGGGGGTGGTGGTGTCTAGGGGGTGTCTAAGGGGGTGGGGGTGGTGTCCAGAGGGTGGGGGATGTCCAAGGGGGTGGTGGTGTCCAGGGGGTGTCCAAGGGGGTGGGGGATAAGTTTCAGTTGGGATTGACTATTGCATCGTGGTTTGTGAGATTATGACATGATGATTGTATTGTTTCATGGATATTAGTGTTGTGATATGATTCTATTTGGTTATATATATTTTCACCAGTCATTGACTATGAGAAAATTATGGGTTATGGGGGAGACCATGTCGTGGTTTTCAAATATGTATAGTTATCCTGACCCCATTGTGCTGTGATGATTGGCTTTACATTGTGATTTTCTTCATCCAAGTTTTTTTTAATTTTGATTTTATTCTCAGGTTTACTCCATTTTCTCCAATTTTCTATCAACCATTAGAGGCCCCATGGTTTTCTTTGATTCCATGGAATTTAAAACTGTTATATCTAACTATATTTTCTTTTTAAAATCATATTCAAGCATATTTTTTTAAATACGCATAGATTTTTTTATATTTCAAAATTGTTTTACATTCAAATTATGACTTTTTTCATATAAACATATATTTGTCTTATCGTAAAAGGATGTATAATTTTGATATTTGTTATATGTAATAATGAGTCGAAGTTGGATTACGGCACATCTAATGAGCAATGAATATGAGGAAGGTGTTTATTCCTTTTTGGAATTTGCTAAACGAAATGTTCCAAGTAGTGACATTTTTTCTGTCTATGCCTAAAATGTTTGAATATGAAGAAGTTGAAAAGTATAGAGATAAAAGATCATCTTATTTTTCATGGTTTTAATCCGAGTAACAGACCTTGGATTTGGCATGGTGAAACTGGACAGAATGTCACTGATGATGATGATTCTCAAGATGGTAACTCTGATGGAATTGAAGAAATGATTCACGATATTGCAGCAGAACAAATTGAGATAAAACTGATAGTTACACGTCTATATGGTGATGTTGAAAACCCATTATATCCTAGTTGTATAGATTTTACAGTTTTGTCATCAGTGTTAAGATTTATTAACCTGAAGTCAAAACATGGATGGAGTGACAGAAGTTTTACAGAGCTACTACAATTGATGAAAGACATTCTTCCAAAAGATAACGATCTTCCAGATTCACGTTATAAGGCCAAGAAAATATTATGCCCGATGGGATTGGGATACAAGAAAATACATGCCTGTCTGAATGACTATATGATATATAGGAAGGAATATGAATTTCATTCAGAGTGTCCTAAATGTGGGACATCACGGTATAAGGTGAAAGAAAAATCACAGGCTGATGTAGAGATTACAAAGATACCGTCAAAGGTATTTTGGTATCTTCCTATAATTCATCGTTTAAAATGTTTATTTTCTAATTCACATGATGAAAAAAGGTTAATATGGCATGCTGATGAGCGGTTATGTGATGGAAAAATACGTCATCCAGCTAATTGTCCACAATGGAAGAAAATTGATGTGCAGTATTCTACATTTGGAAATGAAATTAGAAATCTCAGACTAGGGTTGTGCATAGATGGAATGAATTCATACCACTTAGTAGCACACATAGTTCATGGACTATTTTATTGGTAATTTACAACCTCTCTCATGAATTTGAATGAAGCGAAAATATGTCATGTTGAGTATAATGATCTTTGGTCCGAAGAAACCCGGCAATGATATTGATGTTTACTTGTCACCGTTGATTGATGATTTGAAACTTTTATGGGTGGATAGTATTAGGGTGCATGATTCTTATAAAATGGAATCTTTTCAACTGCATGCAGTGCTTTTGTTCACTATAAATGACTTCCCAGCATATGG
This sequence comes from Viscum album, assembly GCA_963277665.1. Classification (NCBI taxonomy): domain Eukaryota; kingdom Viridiplantae; phylum Streptophyta; class Magnoliopsida; order Santalales; family Viscaceae; genus Viscum; species Viscum album. Next base: position 1,786,395,358 of record OY728157.1, read on the forward strand.
AAATTTATCTGGCTACAGTGTTAAAGGGCATAAAGCATGTCCAATTTGCGAACAACAGACGTCATACTGTCAATTTCATCATGGGAGGAAAACAGTGTACATTGGTCATTGAAAGTTTTTGCCTATGGATCACTCTTATAGAAGACTAAAAAAGGCATTCAATGGCTCATGAGAATTTTATATTGCTCCAAAACCTTTATCCCCTAATCTGTATTTTGAGAGGGTGAAAAACTTTGATGTGACATTGGGAAAGACACAGAAATCTGGTAATGATAGACATATTTGGAAGAAAATGTCAACATTTTTTGAGATACCATATTGGAGATATCATGAAGTTAAGCATAATATTGATGCCATGCAGGTGGAGAAGAATATCTATGATTGTTTGATTGGAAAATTGTTAGATATTAAAGGAAAGACAAAAGATGGGTTGAATGCAATATTAAACTTACTATTAATGGGAATACATTTGGAGTTAGCTCTCACTCCTAATGGAAGACGAACATTTCTTCCCCCTTCTTAGCATACATTATCGAAGAGGGAGAAAATTAGCTTTTTTCAGTGTCTTCATGATATCAAAGTGCCTCAAGGTTATTCTTCAAATGTAAAAAAAATTGTCTCATTGAAGGACTTTAAGTTGATAGGTATGAAATCTCATGATTGTCACGTCATGATGCAACAACTTCTACCAGTTTCATTGCGTGGAATATTGCCCATCCGTGTCAGAAAGACTATAATGAAGTTGTGTTATTTTTTCAATTCAATTTTTAATAAGGCGATTGATGTGAATTCTTTGAACATTTTGGAAAAGGATGAAATTTTTATACTTTTTCAATTAGAAATGTATTTTCCTCCATCTTTTTTTGATATAATGGTGCATTTAATTATTCATCTGGTTCAAGAAATAAAGCTTTGTGGACTTGTATATCTTTGTTGGATGTATCCTTTTGAAAGGTATATGAAAATATTGAAGGGGTATGTTAAGAATCCATATCGACCTGAAGCCTCCATTATTGAAAAGTATATTTATGAGGAGGTTGCATAGTTTTTTACAAGCTACTTGGCTGCAACGCAGCACATAGCTTTGCCTCCATCTCGCCATGAACAAGTTAATAATGAGGGAAAGGGGATTCGTGGCTTGAAATTTAAATCATTATCAACTAAATAAATGAAGAAGTTAGAATCATACATCTTGAATAACATAGATGATGCTCAACCATATATCACATTGCTTATTAATGATTTGAAATAATGTCATCCAAAGAAAAAAGAAATGTGGATTTTGAATGAGCACAACAAAACATTTTTGTCATGGTTTAAAAAGACCTTTCTTGGTAGATCGAATGTATCAGAGACATTAAAATGGATAGTGGGTGGTCCATGTTTAAATTTGATAACATGGTCCGGTTATGAAATTAATGGCTATACATTTCATACGAAAGCTCGGGACAATAGAAGTGCAGCTCAGAATAGTGGTGTATTGGTGTTTTCAGAAGCAATGCATTTTTCGAGTGCTAAGGACAAAAACCCAATTTCTGCATCAAGTGCATATTATGGAGTGATTAAAGACAAATTGGAGGTTGGTTAATTTAAAATTAAATTTCATGTTTTTAACTATAAATGGTTTATCGGTAACAACAGTGTTAGACATAATGAATTTGGAATGACACTTGTTAATCTGAATAGATTGGAAGACACATCTGATTCTTTTATAATGGAAACACACGCAAAACAAATTTTCTATGTAGTAGATCAATCAAATTTGCAGTGGGCTATTGTTTTACAAGGGAAAAAACAATATGTTGGTGAGGATGAACTTGATGAAGATACTGATTTATGTGATATCTCTAATTCCATGGAAAGATTAACAGAACATAATGATGAGCATGTTGAAGACATGGTTTGTGCCATAAGGAACGATCATGATGAAGAAATTTGGGAAAACAATCCATTTGCACATTCCTAAAATTACAGGTAACATTTGTTTATTTCTTGTTTACATTTATTTTTTTCATAAAATGTTAGATATTGTAATTTTTTTCTTTATTAAGATATGTATTAAAACAAAATATGTATAAGTTTTTGTTTGTTTTAAGTTTGTTTAGTTTACTTTATCATGTTTACCATTACATAAATTATATATCTATTATTTTTGTTCAGTGAAAATTACATTACCATGTTTACTAGGTTTACCAGGTTTACCAGGTTTACCATGTTTACCATCTTTACCATCTTTACCATATTTACCAACTTTTCCATTGTTTAACATGCTTAACATATTAACCATGTTTACTATTACATAACTTAGTACAATTTTCTATTTTCTGATTACAGTCGTATTAAAATATTTGAATTTGTATATTTGTGAACTAATGTTTGTTTTTCTGATTTGAAGGATAATGATAGATCAATCAGTTGATCAACCACATGATTCTAGAGATGGGCCTATTGGTCATACCTCTGGGGAGGAACATTCACATGCTCCTCTTGATGTTCCCCAATATTCCTCTTATTCTCCTATTATGACAAAGAGTTCAAGGGTTGGTAAACGGGGGTGCACACGTTTACCAAAATTATCACTTACCCATACACAGGATCAGAGGATACTCGTTGAGTTTGATGAGGATGATATTCCTAGAGGTCCAAATGCAAAATATTTTAAGAGTTTTGTATCAACTAATGGTAAGAGAAAAGTAAGCATTTTGTATAATGATTGGAGAAGTGTGTATAAAGCGATAATCTCTCAGTTGTGAGAGAGGATTTTGGTAAGATATTTTTCTATTGTTTTCATATTATTTAAATGTTTCTGGTATATATAATATGTTTAACGTCTTCTTTATCAGATGACATTTGATATTCCTGACACTGGAGGAGTCAGGAAGAAATGATTATTGATGGCTGCCAGGAGTTGGAGGTATTTCAAATAAACACTCTCGTCTGATTTCATTTTTGGTCATAGGAGTCATGACAATCCATGTCGTATATATCCTTTTATAGATGAAGACACATGGAGATAGTTTTTTGGAAGTAGAAGAAAAGGGTCATTTTTTGTAATGGCAATGTAAACTTTTATAAGATTTCTTATAGAAATGATCTTATTAATGTTTTATTAATTATTTCTTATTCATAATTTACAGCAAACAAGGAAATCTCATTAGGAGATCCAATCTAAAAATGTATACCCTCATAGTTTATCTCGGGGAGGGTATGCATTTTTGGAAGAACAAATGGTGGTGGAAAAATTAAAAAAAACTAAGAGCTGAGTCTTCAAGATCTGGAGAGGTGGCCCCTCCATCCCCTTCATCTGGACATGAAAATGGAAGAGAGCTTGGATGGGCAAAAAGGGAAATATCTTTCAAAAGAATCGAGAATCGTAGTTGAGATGATTGTAAGATATCTATTTTATTTATTGAAGTTAACTATTTTCTTCATATAATTTCTATCATTATAGAAATGTTCAATTAATTAATACAGGACTCTCTTGAGGAGCAGAGCTCAAAGGGGGTATTTACAGCTAGTGGGAGGCAAGATATTTTATCTGCAGCATTGATAAAGCCCGAACATCCTGGTGGTGTACGAGGATATCTGGCAGGTGTATCAGTAAGAAAAGTGTTTCCACATTCTTCAACTTCTAACAATGAGGGTGTTTATAAAAAAAATAGAATCCTTGGACGTTGAAGTTCATAATATTAATGCGACGATGGAGGAAAAGATTAGAGTGTCGGTACAGTATATGTTTGCAGACATGCAAAGAAAATTTCAGACTGAAGCTCCCACTCCTCCACCTTCCCCTACAGACCCCATTATTTATCCTTCACCTCCGCCAGTAGCTCCCACTCCCCCACCTCAGCCTGCGGACCCCATTTTGTATCCTACTCCTCCGCCAAAGCTTCCTACTTATTGCGAGTTGTATGTTGATGATCCTCATCATCATATATTTGCATATGGGTTGGTATATTGTATAATAGATAAAGTTCATCATCAATAATTAGAGGTAGAGAATCAGAGGGTTGTTGTAAGGGATATTATAGATAGATCAGTTCTAGTACCATTACCTATAGAAGAGGTGATGACATTTGGACATAGTATCGGCCATTTTTTAATTTGTCCATCCAGACTTTTTCGACTCATTACCATAGAGGTATGTCTGTTATATCTTCTATTGTATTTTTTATTAAAGTTGTTTTATCATTTGAAAAATAATATATTTTTCTATTTATTTTTATAGGAATACTTCAAAGGTAAATAAATATTGAATAGACAACAACAAAGACAAATGGCTATGACATCAGATATAGATTCTACTAGTCTTGAAAAATTGTCAAGATATTCAAATTTTTCGGCGGGTCATTATGAGTTTCCAATGGAAGATCATGTTTGTGGACATGAAATAACTGTGGGGATTGTGAAAACTGATATCATGGAGCTTGTTATAGGGGATAATTTGGGCATCAACATGGTACAAATTTTATCCATGTAAGTCTTAACACCTTTTCCATGCATTATATTTATTAAAAATGTATACATATGTCTGTTTTGTATTAGGTATCTTTATAACATTTGTGAGAAGAATGATCGGACAGATGTATATGGATTCATGGAATCGTAATTGATTTCCCTTGAAGCATGTGCATTGGATGAGGAACAAATAATGCTTTATATTGCTTAAAGACTTGAATAGAATATAGTCACACAATGTTGGATGATGAATTTTTGTGAGAGGTATGAAACACATCTCTATCAAAGAGTTCATTATCTTTTAACATAAAAAACCACTAACCTTAAATTTTTTTTATCAGTGATCATTGGATGTTAGGGGTTTTTTGACCAAGGGAGAAAACACTTTATTGGATATGCTTTGTCCATGGTGATGTGCGGGAAAGTTTTCAGAAAATGTTGGAAAAATAAGTTTCAATTTCTCAATAGTTTTATATATTATAATGAATTTTAAATTTACCCCATTTGTATTATTTTCTAACAGGGGATGGGTCTAATTTTGAAAAAAACAAAGAAAAGGAGTGCGAAGATCAAATATGGAAATGTGAAGGTAAATATCCAATTATAATTTGTACTTTTTGATTTATTACATAAAAATAATATATTTAATTTACACTCATTCCAATAGAATTTTCATGAACAACAAGGCATCATCGAATGCGGATATTATATGTTAAGATTTATGTATGAAATAATAACAACTAGGACAGTTGTGAACTTTGACCTGGTAATATTTCCTTTTAAACTTTTCTGTAATATTTCAATTTGATTTAGTCATTATACACGTTAAGTACTATCCTTTTAATTTATAGCTATTTGATGACCCTCAACCCTATACTGCTCAAGACATCAAACACTTACAAGTGGAATGGTCAAATTATTTTACAGGTTTGATTGAATTTTAGTTGTTTGTAGTGTAAAATGTAATTTTGAATATTTTCGTTATAATTGTGTATTTGGTAGTTGTTTAGGTTAGATTTAGTTTTTTTTTCAAGTTGACAGCGTAAGTTTTGAATTTTATATATGTGAATGTTTAATTTTTCTCTACTTCTTGTTTTGGTCTACTTATAATGGTTTTTCTGGTATGGATTCTGGTCTGGGGGGGGAGGGGTTCCAAGGGTGTGGAGGGTGTTCAGTGGGGTGGGGGTGTCCAAAGGTGTGGGAGGGATGTCTGGTGGGGTGGGGGGGTCCTAAGTGTCCATGAGAGTGGGGGGCAGTCCAGGGGGGTGGGAGCGTTTCCAAGAGGGTGGAAGGGTTGTCCAGGGGAGTGGGAGGCTGTCCAGGGGGTGTCCAGGGGTGTGGGGGTGTCCTATGGGGTGTGGGAGGGCTATCCAGTGGGGTAGGGGGGACCAGGGTGTCCATGGGGATGGGGGGGAAGTCCAAGGGGGTGGGAGAGGAGGTGTTGCCATCCCTCGGGGGGCTGAACGCAGGTGGAAGGTACTCATCACTCCCACATGTAAAACATTTTGAGAGATCAAGCTTCACATGAGAGAGTGATGAGTACCTTCCAGTAGTGTTCCCCCTAATGGGGTGTCCAGGAGGGTGGGGGTGTCTAGGGGTTGTCCAGGAGGGTGGGGGCAGTCCAGGGGTATGGGGGTGTCCCGGAGGGTGGGGGGTTGTCCAGGGGTGTGGGGGATGCCAGGGGGTGGGGGATAGTCCAGGGGTGTGGGGGGTGTCCAGGAGGATGGGGGAAGTCCTGGGGGTGGGGGAAGTCCAGGGGTGAGGGGGTTGTCCAGGAGGGTGGGGGTTGTCTAGGGGTGTGGGGGCTGTCCAGGGGGTGGTGGAGAAGTCCATGGGTGGGGGTGTCCAGGAGGGTGGGGGTTTCTAGGGGTTTTGGGGGATGTCCAGGGTGTGGGGGAAGTCCAGGAGTGTGGGGGGTGTCCAGGGGTATGTTGGGGGCTATCCAATGGGGTGAGGGGGTTCTGGTCTGTTTTTGGTATCTTTTTGGTCTGTTTCAAGAGTGTGGGAGGGCTGTCCAGGGGTGTGGGAGTGTTGTCCAGGGGTTGGGGTTATACAGGAGGGTGGGGGATATCCAAGGGATGGTGGTGATTTCCAGGGGTGTGGGGGTGTCCAGGGGTGTGGTGGGGGTAGTCTAGTGGGGTGAGGGAGTTCTGGTCTATTTTTGGTAACTTTTTGCTCTATTTTAGGGGTGTGGGAGGGCTTTCCAGGGGTGTGGGAGTGCTGTCCAGGGGTGAGGGCATACAGAAAGGTGGGGGGATTTCCAGGGGTGGTGCTGATGTCTAGGGGTGTGGGGGGTGTCCAGAGGTTTGGTGGGGGCAGTCCAGTGGGGTGAGGGGGTTCTGGTCTATTTTTGGTAACTTTTTGGTCTATTTCAGGGGTGTGGGAGGGTTGTCCAGGGGTTTGGGAGTGCTTTTCAGGGGGTGGGGGTATACAGAAGGGTGGGGGGTTGTCTTGGGGTGTGGGGGTTGTCCAGGGGGTGGTGGGGATGTCCATGGGTGTTTAGGTATGTCCAGGGGGACAGGGCAATCCAGGGGTGTGGGGGTGTCCAGGGGTGTGGGGGTTGTCCAGGGGTGTGGGGGGTTATCCAGGGGGTGGTGGGGATTTCCAGGGGTGTTTGAGACTGTCCAGGGGTTCGGGGGAAATCCAGGGGTGTGGGGTGTCCAGGGGTGTTGGGGCTATCCATGGGGTGGGGGAAGTCCAGGGGTGTGGGGGTGTCCAGGGGTGTGGTGGGGGCTATCCAGTGGGGTGATGGATTCTGGTCTCTTTTTGGTAACTTTTTGGTCTGTTTCAGGGGTGTGGGAGGGCTGTCCAGGGGTGTGGGAGTGTTGTCCAGGGGGTGGGGGTATACATGAGGGTGGGTGGATGTCCAGGGGTGGTGGTTGTTTCCAGGGGTGCGGGGGGTGTCCAGGGGTGTGGTGGGGGTAGTCCAGTGGGGTGAGGGGGTTCTGGTCTGTTTTTGGTAACTTTTTTGTCTGTTTTAGGGGTGTGGGAGGGCTGTCTAGGGGTGTGGGAGTGCTTTCCAGGGGGTGGGTGGTATACATGAGGGTGGGGGGTTGTCCAGGGGTGTGGGGGGATGTCCAGGGGTGGTGGGGATGTCCAGGGGTGTTTGGGGCTGTCCAGGGGGTCGGGACAGTCCAGGGGTGTGGTGAGGGCTATTCAGTGGGGTGAGGGGGGGCTGTCCAGGGGGTGGGGGATTGTCTAGTGGGGTAAGTTTTAAATGTTATCTATGTAAATGATTAATTTTTATTTGGTTCTTGTTTTAGACTACTTCTATCTTTCTAGTACGAATTCTTGGTTTGGTTTCTGGTTGTTTCTAGGGAGAGCATAGGACTGCTCTCTATTTTAAAAAAAAATTGGTTTTCCGCATTGGTTATTTTATAACCGACATGGTAAAGGAATGAGGAAGGTTTTATCACATCGGTTATTTGAATAACCGATGTGATAAAAACTTGTGGAATGGTTTTTCACGTCGGTTATTTAATAACTGGCGTGATAAAGGCCTGGGAAATGGTTTATCACATCGGTTATTAAATAACCGACATGATAAACCCTCCCCCCTAGTTTTTCATGTCGGTTATTTAATAACTGATGTGATAAACCATTTCCCAAGGGTTTATCACCTCATTTATTTAATAACCGACGTTATAAACAGCCCCCGCACAAGTTTAGCACGTCGGTTATTAAATAACTGATGTGATAAAACCCCCCTGGTTTTTCACGTCATTTATTTAATTACCTATGTGATAAACCATTTTCCAAGAGTTTATCACGTCGATTATTTAATAACTGATGTGATAAACATCCCACGTACTGGTTTATCACGTCGGTTATTAAATAACTGATGTGATAAATACACCCCCTCTGGTTTTTCACATCAGTTATTAAATAACCAACGTGATAAACACCGCGATGTTATGTTATTTACGTCGGTTTTTAAATAAAAAACGTAAAAAAAATATGTATAACGTTGTACATATTAACGTCGGCTAAAAACCGACGTAAAAAATGAAAAATAACCGACGTAAAAAAAATTCACTAGTGAAAGGTGCTAACCCACACAGGATCGCAAGGAGCTGACCCACACTGGATCGCTACGAGCTGACCCACATAGGGTCGCTAGGTGTTAATCCACACAGTATCGCAAGGTGCTAACCCACATAGGATCGCAAGGAGCTTACCCACACATGATCGCTAAGAGCTGACCCACACAAGATCACTAGTACGTTGTTAGACCCACACAGGATCCTAGTACACCGTCAGTACATCGTCAGACCCACACAAGATCCTAGTACATTGCCAGTACATCATCAGACCCACATAGGATCCTAGTACATAGTCACAGCCAGCTATAGGGTTCCCGCACAAGCCATTGGTCGATACTGCAACTACCACGAAGTACCACGAAGAAATATCTCAAAGGTCAGCCACGTCATAGGGGTCTCAACGCAACAGGCGGCGTGTCAATCGGACACCCGGTCTGTGAGTTATTAGTCTTTTAGTTCCGGGGGCCCAGTTAGATTCGTGCTCGATCCAACCCGACCATACCTCAACATTACCCAAAACTCCATTGGGGTATACTCAAAGGGATCGTCTCGCTCCAAGATTTCCAGATCCATTGATGGTTCGTCAAACGGACATTCGGTGCCAAAGTTATGGCCAAAAGAATATAAATGGGTCGTAGTGGGCCCAGGTCAGGTCCGACCCAGTCGGACTGACTCAGCCCAACCAGGCCGAACACGATGGGTCCGGCCCGGCCCATTGGGTTCAACCCAGCCTGCTGGATCCGGCCTAGCAGGTCGGAAGGGTCCGCAGGTGGCCGCGAGACCATAGAGGGGTTTGGTCGCGGATTGTGGCACGGCCGCGGGGCAGCAGCCCGGCTGCGGGACAGCGGTACGGAGGAGCACTGCACGGTCGGTTCAGCCCGGGGTGGCGCGGTGAGGGAAGTTTGACCCGGGGTGGCTCGGCTCGGACGGCGGAGCCGCGGGTGGCAGATCCGCAGGGTGCGGTGGCCGCGGGGCGGCGCGGGGTGTGGAGGTCACAGGCGGCGGCGTCATTTCCTTTGTCGACTTCATCCATTGCGAAGGACATGCCATAGAAGAAATATGGAGGGGTCGGGCCATGTTTTCTTGGCCCACACCCTTCATGTTAGAGAAGTAGCAGGTGGTTCACAAAATTTAATCATGAACGTGCAAGGAAGATATTTAAAAAAAACATCAATCCCCACAACCCTCGTCAATCTCTATTCCCAATCCTGCAAAAAAATATAAGGTAAGAACATGGGAAGTGATAATCATTTAGAAATAAACCCCTACGTCATTTGATTCGTCTATGGAGATCACGAGAGAGAAGACGGCGTCATTAGGGAGGGAAAGATGATCGTCGATTGAACACATCCCATGTTGGAGGATGTCCTGAGTAAGAAAGTCGAAGTCGAGGTCGGCGTTCTTCATTGGCATTCTTTGTTGGAGAGCTTTCTCCCAAGTTCCCCAAAGCTCTCTCCTTTTCTAAGCCCTTTCCCCAATTCCACCAAAATTTAAAAGGGTAGCCCAAAATAATATATTATGATATCTATTATTTAGTTGTTGGCACAAATTCAAAATGGACTAATTAATTAAATTGAGTTGGCATAATAAATGTTGGAAGAGTTGAAGAGGCTCTCCCATATTTAATAGGAAGTTTGAGGGTTTCTCCATTAAAGGGAAGTTCAAGGGGTTTAAACCTCGGGTGGTCCCCACCACCATTACCTCTTATGGTAGGTTAGTTTGGGTGGTCCGCACAATCATAACCTCTCATGGGAGGTTTAGGTCTGGTGGTCCCCACTTCTCAACATCCACATGGAATAAAAATAAAAATAAAAGCTACACAATTTTAATTTTATTTTATTCTTTCACAAATATGTGAAAATCTAACTTCCACACTTGACCTACTGTGGTCGAGGTGAAGGTCTGTTTAAGTGAATATCGGTGTTGTGAGTTCAACGGTGCCCTCAGATTTCAATTCTGAGCACCGGTTCAAAAGTTAAGAAAACCTGCTCATACGTTTACTGAACGTACCCGAACAAAAGTTCATAAATTCATTACAGGCACTCCGGGCCTCGGAATCACGCGCCGTAAATTTTTGCAGACTCATAAAATTCTCATATATTTAAAAAATTACATGGAAATTCCAGGTCCTTACACTACACCCTCTAATAATACATGAATATTATAATTTCTTCTTACCTTCACAATCTCAGTGCCTGAGGATTTTCCTTCAACTCAAAAAAATCCATGAGCCTTTATAAATTCCTCATGAAAAATATCTTTACTATTAGAATTATTTAAAATGTCAAGAAAACTAAGATTATTTTTACTAGAGCCAGAGTTCAGTGGAGTCATCTCTCTACCTATATTGATAAAACCTTTTCCAATGGTGTGATCCATTGCAGGCTTCAATGTATCAACCAAAGGAACAAAATTTTTATAAATGTATTTATATATTTATATAATTAAATAAATCCATATATATATATATATAACAAAATTAATTTTAAAATTATAACATGAATATTAATTCAGGAAGGTTCGAGTAATAATTTTAAAACTCGAACCCTATCCGAATCCAAAACATATTTAGAAATATTTATTTATCGATATATTTATATAAATATATTTGTAAAAAACATTTATAATTAAATATTTTTATATTTATATATAAATATAATTATAAATATGTATTTACTATATTTATAAAAATATATATTTATAATTATATTTATATACATTTACTTAAAATTATTTAAATATATTTATAATAATATAAATTTAATTTTTAATATATATAAATAATTTGTGGGGTTCAATCATCATCGGGAGATTGTTGTTTTTGGGGCATCTTTGTTATATGATGAAGTCACGACTTTGTTTTATTGTTTGTTTCAAAATAAAGAAATTACAGGTGTATCACATGAAGAGACCTCAAACTATTTTTACTGATCAGGATGCGACAATTGGAAAATCCATTTCTGTAGTTTTAGTGGGAACTCAACATAGCCTTTATTTATGGCATTTGATGAAAAATGGCATTAAGAATTTAGGTAATTGGATGAAAGATGGATATAGTTTTCTAACTATATTTAAGAAGTGTATGTTCTAATACCATGATGCAAATCAGTTTGATCAGAAGTGGTCTTCCCTTAGAGTATAATATGGGGATGGGAAATCGTAGTTGTTAGATGATGTATTCGTCTTGTGAGAAAATTGGGTGCATTTATTTTTGAAATATGCTTTAACATTGGGCATTATCAACACTCAATTAAGTGAACTTTTTAATGTATTTCTTGAAGATTATGTTCATCATAAGTTAAGTGTTGTGGATTTATTTAAGCATTTTGAATGCTTGTTAGAAAAAAATTGGTATCGCAAAACAAAGGCAGAATTTGAGATGTGGGAGAAGTTTCCTCGTAATCTTTACCCTTACCATGCATTGATGTGCCAGGTCTCTACTATTTATACACCAAATTTATTTTATTTATTTCAACATGAATACCAATTTATTGGTGCTTGTTTTTTGATATCTTATTTTGAAATTAAAGTTCAATTTAGTTATGTTATTGGAATAGTTATTTGTGAAGATCAATTTTGTGTATCATATAAAACTTAAAATGAAGTTTTTGAATGTTATTGTAAAAATTTTGAGTCTATTGGGTATATATTTTTTAATGTTTTAAAAAAAATTGGTTAGCTTGATGTGAGAGTAATACTTGAAAAATATATTTTGGTGAGATGGACCCAATTGGCTAGAAATATTGTGATGTTCAAAGGATCTTTTATTGAGGTACTTTCTGATAGAAAATCAGTAGTAGAAAAACATTACAAAGATCTGGCATGAATTGTAATGAAGTTAATTACCATAGATTTTGAGACAGATGTGGGTTATGACATTTCCTTCTCGAATTTCTATAATTTTTCAAAAGAGTTGCCTATCATAAATACATCAATAGATAAAGTTAACGGTCATACTAGTTCAGAAAAAATTTTAAGAATTTATTCTTTTAAAAATAAACCAAACAGAAAAGGGGGAGATAGATTGAAAATAATTTTAGAGAATGGCTTCTGAAAGGGGAAAGAATTGAATAAAAAAATTAATCCTACTGTTGTGATGATGGTAGGATTTCATTTTATAATGCATTTCATTTATAAGAGTAGTTTTTTATTGTTAATATGTTATCTGATATCATTATTCTTCTCACTCAAGGAGTCACAGAGGAAGAAAGATCATATTTTTTTGTTGGAGCTAGAAAAAATAGTTTCACATGTAATTTTTTTATGAGAATTATTTTCTATAACCATTGTAATTGTGTACTTTTTTTGTTTTAGAAAGACTTTTCCACCAATTTGCAACTTTAGTTTGGGAGGTAGATTGCTAGTATATAATTGGAAGAGGTCAAATAGTGTATACAACATTGGATGATAGTTTTTTTAATTGTAATGAATGAATTAAAGAATGTATAGGCTATAGTATTTAATAGTCCAGTTTTGGTAGTAATGGATTTGCAGTGGGATTGGGATACTTCAAGAAATTGTAAATGTGATATATGCATTTGTTCTGTATGAAACTATAAATATGGGATAAATCTAGGTTCTAGAATTCTATATAAATTTTTTCTTTGAGGATGTGGTAGTATTTGATAGTCCACTTTTGGTTGTAATGGATTACGATTAGGATACTTTAATAAATTTTAAATGTGTTGTATGCATTTGATGTGTATTAAACTATGAATATGGGATAAATCCATACTCTAAAATTTTATTTGCATATGTTCTTTGAAAATGGGATAAATCCAAGTTCTTGAATTTTGATAAAGAAATCCATAAGACTGAGTAAGCGTTATTGGATCTTCAGGCTAAGTCATTTCATATAGAGACTCCCCATGTTCTGATGAAATCCAGATGTTGTCCAAACTTAACAGTCTTATAAACACTAAAGATAATATCCTTAAAGTGTGAACATAAATATTCATCCACTTACCAATTGCAATTATCATCATCAAATCTAACATCAAAACCAAAAAAATCCCCTCAGAAGAAAATTTTTCCCCTCATAAGGATATAATATTCCCATTGTATTTTCCAAAACCAAATAAGAACACATTGTAATTACCAATTGGTATTACCAAAACCATGTTTAACCCATAGCATTATCCAAAACCCAATATGAACCATTGAAATTTCCAAATCTAAATAGAAACCATTTCAATTACCAATAGAAAATATAAACCATTATAATTACCAACACCAATTGCAATGACCAACACCAAATATAAACCACTGTAATTACCAATGCCAATTACAATCACCAATAGAAATAATAAACCATTACAATTACCAACATCAATTATAACAGGAAAACCAAATAAATTCCATTAGAAGAAAATATTTTCCCTCATAAGGACATATTATTCCCACTACAGATCATGTTTGTTGTCCTAAAAATGAAAACATAACTATTCATCTACTTTCCAAATCCAATGAAATACCATTGAAATTAATAACAACAAATATAAACCATTGAAATTCCTAACACTAATTTCAATTACTAGTGGAAAATATAAACCAATGACCAACACCAAATATAAACCATTGAAATTACCAACAGCAAATATAAACCATTACAATTTTCGACACCATTTTTAAACCACTGTAATTACCAACAACAATTATAACAACAAAGCCACAATTATCAATAGAAAATATGAACCAACACCAAATATAAACCATTGCAATTGGAAACACCACTTTTAAACCACTAAAATTACCAACATCAAATATAACAGCAAAACCACAATTTTCAACAACAAATATAAACCATTAAAATAACCAACACCAAATATAAAACCATTGTAATTGAAAACACCACTTTTAAATCACTTCAATTACCAAAAGAAATTATAACAACAAAACCACAATTACTAATAGAAAACATAAACCATTGAAATAACCAATATAAAATAGAAAACCATTGCAATTGCCAACACCACTTTTAAATCACTGCAATTACCAACAGAAAATATAATAGAAAAACCACAATTACCAATAGAAAATATAAAACATTGCAATAACCGACACCAAATATAAACCATTGAAATTTCTGACACCACTTTTAAACCACATCAATTACCAAAATCAATCATAATAGCCAAACCCCAATTACCAATAGCAAATATAAACCAATAAAATAACCAATACCAAATATAAAACATTGAAATCGCCAACACCACTTTTAAACCACTACAATTACCAACAACAATTATAATTGAAAAACAATAATTACCACTAGAAAATATAAAACATTGAAATAACCAACACCAAATATAAACCATTTCAATTTCCGACACCACTTATAAACCACTGCATTTACCAACAACAATTATAACAGAAAAATCCCAATTACCAACAAAAAATATAAACCACTGAAATAACCAACACCAAATATAAAACCATTTCAATTATAATAGAAAAACCAAATAAAGAAATATTCATATGAATAAGAAAAAACCATTGTGGACTTGGCATACTTGTTTGGTGTGTGTTCATACTTTCATTGACGATGCCTTGTTGGGTTTAGATATGGGGCTTTTGATGGTGGGGAACATTGGTAAATGAGTAGGTGACAAATTGGTATGGGAATGATAGGTTTTTTCTCATGATTTAGTCCTATTAAAAGGTTGGATGCACGATTTCGGTGTGTATGTGGTGGGAAAAGGGTATGATTTGTCGAATGGAATTGTTCTATACTTCTTTAAACTATAAATTTGTTTATCTATTTTGATACTCACTCCTATTTTTTATCTTCAACTATTATCTAACTGCTTTTTATCTTAGTTGTATGCATGGGAAGTCTTGGGGTTTGTCTACTAAGTTGTATTACTAACACCTATAGATACACTTTGGTGATTATATAGATGTAGTTTTCTATGATACAGGAAAGGGACTTGTTTTGTAATTTTCTCGTGGAGTATCATGATACTTCATGCATGTTTTATAGGAGTTGTAGGATGGAGGTATTCTTTTAGTGAAGTCATTGTGGTTCCCCTTTGGTTATTTGTATTCTTTCATGTTTTGAATTTTCTAACCTTAATTGTGTATTATTATTTTTGTTGTCATTGTGATTATTTTCTAGTTTTTATTATGTGAGTTATTTTTTTTATGGCATGCATCATATTATTGTTTATCATAGTGTTTGTTGAAGGTTGTTTTCATGAGGGAAAATCATCCCCCCATTATTTTGTGAAGCCCTTGGTAATAAATATTCGTTGGTGTCTCAGGGATTTCACCTAAGTTTAGTAGCACTTTTGCCTCTTCTTAGGCCAATGGGTTGGGGTGGGATGTTATATTCACCTTCAATTTTGCTTCAACATTGGAAATAACTCTATTTTAATACCTTTTCATGTATTCCTTAGTGGAAAATTAATTACTCTATTTCTTATGATATTTATTAATAAACACACAAATATTAGGTCTCCTCTCTTTAATAATCCATGTATTAAATTATTCAGATGAATTAATTATGATATGCTCCCATCAATGGTGTAGAAATCATGACATTTCCCACATATAAACATATCCATAATTTTAAACACATCTAGCCAATTCTAGGGAAAATATTCTCAAATTATTTATAGAAATGTTGAAATCATGATCCAATTGATAATAAGAAAGGGAATCCAATAATTTCAATTCCTCTTCCTTATTTCATATTCTCATTCCCCTATATTATTTTATAATAATAGAGATAAAAAATTATTTCACATAATGGTAAAAATATGAATGTCAATCTCCCAAAAATATTGTTCTAACAGCACCCACTATCTAATTATGTAAGTCAGATACATTAACCAGTTGAATAGAACCTGTAATTTCATTTATGTTGTTTAAAAACCATGTCCAATCATCATATTTTTCTCCCCCAATAATTTAATATTCCAATGGGAAGTGGTTTTTACCCATGTCATGTGTCTATGGTTCCAATAACATACTTTATAAGGATCGCTGAGGGGACACCCCTCTACATACAACATAGACTGAGTACCTACTAATAAACCATTGATGCAATAACCATATGAAATGAAATATATGTCAAATATATCATTTTATGAATCTTCCCACTTGGATATTGTTTCTGGATCGATTTCAATTATTTTATTACATATCTAAGGGATTACATATATGAATACTCTAGAACCCCATATATTTTATCAAATTATTTTTTTCATTGGTTATTAATGATTTCAGATATGTAAGGGAAATAACATAGTCATTGTGCAGGTCAACTTTAATCTCATTGTTGTATTTTTCAACAATTCGACTCCACCCCTTCAAAAATGATATATAACATTAATGATGTTCTTGGTTTGTGAGAAACTACAAGTTTATCTTGAGTTGAGTGCATGTGATCATTTTGAAAAGTTTTTACACAATCAAATGGAATTGAATTCTTTAACCTATATATTGATAATTTTCATGTGAAAATATCAACTTTTCATTTCCCAATAATCATTAAAGACTATTCCTTTCAAATTCATAGTCCAACATATGTGAAATTTCATTCTTAAATATCATCACTCTTAATGTTTTGGCTGAAGGAAAATTTTGGAAAACATCTACTGAAAATTCATTCCACTTTTTAGCATTTAACTTTGGCATCAAACAGGGAACACTAGGTTTTACACAAGGTAATATATGAATATCACCATCAGATGATAAAAATTTTTCTGAAATCCTAATGGCTACTTCAACCCTGTAATTCAAATATATATCAAATAATAATACATCAAGAAAATTTGAAAAAATATTAATATAAATAATTTTTTAGATGGAATTACCTTTGAGGTACATCCACTGTCGACTGTAGGAATTCATCTATCATCAAAATAATTCCGACATGTGAAAATTTTTTATTGAATATGAATAACTATTTTACTCCCATATCATCTTCAAGGTCTAGAAATATACCATTTTAAAACTTTAATGTTTATTTTAACTCTAATAATGAGACATCACAATTCTTAATCGACAATGTCAATTATGATATTTCATCAAATGAAACTTCTTCCTTCAACACTCTACCAAACAATCTTCCACCTTTATAATGCATTTTTTTTCTTGTGAATTTCTAACAAACACTTTGTCAAAATGAAAATAACATAACATTTATTTCAACAAATAATTTTCCATCCACTCCTATCAATCAACCTACAACATTAATGAATATAAATCACTAAAACTCATTATCAGTTCATATTTACATCAAATAACAAATGAAATAAAAAATAATACAGGGGTAAAATAATTTATAGAAAAAATAATCTCATATATAATTAAGGAAATAGTAGGAATTATTTCATAAAAATATCTCTTTACAGTCTTAGAAGACCCTTGTGATTGCGAAAAAAGAAGGCGTTGGAAGGGTGATAAAATGTTTGCAAGAGAGGAGGGGACGGTGGGAGGGAGGTCTCAGTAGGAGGTCTGCTATAGGATAAGGAGGAGGATTAGAGGTGATGACTATGGGAAATCATCCACCAAAGAGGAGGGTAGTAGTGGGAGGTGTGGGGGGTATGAGGGCAAGAGGAGTGAAAATATGAGTTATTTTCTCATAGGTAATAAACAATGAGTGTACTCCATTATAATTCTCCAAATTGTTGATCCTAAAATAAAATTAAGAGACTCTTCTGAGTTTTTTTAATATGTGTTTTTATAGAAAAATATTTATTTAAATAATATTAGGTTTTTTTTTTGAATTACAAGCCAGAAAGGCAGCATCGACGATGCCGCCTTTTGGTTATGTGGAAAGGGTCAAGGTTGATTCCACATTTTCCACACATCGACCAAGATCAATGATGTAGAAATGGCGGCAACATCGATGTTTCCTTTATGCTAATTTAAGGCACAATGCATCATTTGAGATGTTGTCTTTCTCTAAAATTAGAGGGAAAGGCGGCCTTGATGATGCCACCTTTCCCAAACCCCATGTAATGGCACTCACCCCTCCCCCTTATCCTCGCTTCTTTAACACCCTATCTCTCTAATTCCTCTCCCTCTATATCTTTAGAATTTTCCCAGTTCTTCTTCTTTATTGTGTGGAAATTTCAGTGGCCTAAATTGAGTGGATAATTTTTGGAATCATAATTTAGAGGTATTTATTATTATTTATTTTAATTTTATTTATTTATTTAGTTGATTCATTATTAGTTAGTTTAAAATATTTTATTTACTTAGTTGTTTAGTTAGTTAGATATTGTTTAGAAATAATAGTTATTATTAGTAAATAAAATATTATTATTTATTTATGACTTATAAGTAATTAATTTATAATTAGTTAGAGTAATGGATTTATTATTATTATAATATTATTTTGTAGTATAACTTAGTAGTTTTTAAATAACACTCACATAATTAGGAATTAATATTTACTAGATAATGAATAAATATTAGTGAAATGATGGTTTACTAATAAATAAATATTAAATAACAAATTATTAACTAATGTTAAAGTAATTATTAAGTATTGATTAAATAATAAATAACTTAGGATTAAATCATGATTACATAATTATTAGCTAATAATTAACTAATGAATTACATATGATTAACTAATAATTAAATAACGATTAACTAATAATTATTTAAGGATTAACTGTTAATTAACTAATAATTAACTATAAAGTAACTATGTGATATCTATTAATTAAGTAGTGATTAATTAACAACTAATGAATGATTAATACATAATTAATTGAAGATTAACTAATGATTAACTAATTATTATATACTAATTAACTAATAAATAAAATTTTATTAACTAGTGATTAATGAATGATTAAGGCATAATTAATATAGGATTAACTAATGCTTAACTAGTGATTAGATAAAAATTAACCATTAAATAACATATGATTAACTAATGAGTAAATAATAATCAACTAATGATTACTTAATTATTAACTATTAATTAACTCAAAATTAGATATAAAGTAACTATTTTATATCTATTAATTGGTAATGATTAACTAGTTATTAATGAATTATTAAGGCATAATTAATATAGGATTAACTATTGCTTAACTAATGATTAGCTAATGATTAATGAATGATTAAAAAATAATTACTTAATGATTAATAATTAATTAGTTATAAACTACTTGTTATATATTAATTAAGTGAGTATTAACTATTGATTAAGGAATGACTAACATAGGATTGACTAATGGTTAACTAATGATTATATAATGGTTAATATATGATTAACTATAGATTAATGAATGATTAAATAACAATTAACTAATAATTATTTAATAATTAACTATTAATTAACTATAAATTAGCTACTTGATATCTATTAATTAGGTAATGATTAACTAGTGATTAAGGAATGATTAAGGAATAATTAATATAAGATTAAATAATTCTAAAATAATGATTTTATAATGATTAAAATATGATTAAATATTTATTAATGAATGATTAACTAATAATTACTTAATGATTAACTATTAATTACCTATAAAGTAACTACTTGATATCTATTAAGTAGGTAATGATTAACTAGTGATTAATGAATAATTAAGGCATAATTAATATTGGATTAACTAATTATTAACTTATTATTATATAATTATTTACATATGATTAACTATTGATTAATGAATTATTAACTAATAATTACATAGTGATAAACTATTAATTATCTATAAAGTAACTACCTAATATCTATTAATTATGAAATGATTAATTAGTCATTGACGAATGATTAAGGCCTAATTAATATAGGATTAAATATTGTTTAACTAATGATTAGCTAAGGATTAACATATTATTAACTATTGATTAATAAATGATTAACTAATAATTACTTAATGTTTAGATATTAATTAGCTATAAACAAAATACTTGATATCTATTAACTAAGTAATGATTAACTAGTAATTAATGAATGATTAAGGAATAATTAATGTGGGATTAACGAATTCTTAACTAATGATTAGACAATGATTATCATATTATTAACTAATGATTAATGAATGATTAAGTAATAATTACTAAATTATTAACTATTGATTAGCTATAAAGCAACTACTTGTTATCTATTTATTAGGTAATTATTAACTATTGATTAAGGAATGATTAAGGCATAACTAATATATGATTAACTAATGATTAACTAATTATTAGATAATGATTAACTATATATTAATTAATAACTAACTAGTAATTACTTAATGATTAACTATTAATTAGATATAAAGTAACAACTTAATATTTTTTAATTAATTAATAATTAACTAGTGATTAAGGAATCATTAAGGCATTATTAATATAAGATTAACTAATTCTTAACTAAGTATTGTCTAATGATTTAAATATGATTAAATATTGATTAATGAATGATTAACGAATAATTACTTAATGATTAACTATTAATTAGATATAAAGTAAATACTTGATATCTATTAATTAGGTAATGATTAACTAGTGATTAAGTAATGATTAAGGTATAATTAATATAGCATTAACTAATGATTAACTAATTATTAGATAATGATTAATATATTATTAACTAATGATTAATGAATGATTAACTAATAATTACTTATGGATTAATTATTAATTAGATATAAAGTAAATACATGATATCTATTAATTAAGTAATGATTAACTATTGATTAAGGAATGATTAAAGAATATTTAATAGAGGATTAACTAATGGTTATCCAATGATTAGATAATGATTAACTAATAATTAATGAATGTTTAAATAATTATTAACATATAATTAGTTAATGATTAGATATTTATTAACTTTGGATTAACATAGAATTAACAAAGGATTAAGGACGGATAACTAGATGAAAAAGTGGCTTAAATGCACAAATTATTTTTCACTCATATGATTTTGATGATTCATACCTTATTTCATGCCCAGTTTGATACTCTCGATGGATATGTTTAAGACCATTAATTGTATTTATATAAACAACTGAACATACCTTTAGAAATATTAAAAAATGTACTGTGAAACATTAGTGTCATATTTTAGGATATAAGAAGGCATTTTAAAATTTTGGTATAATAAGGATTATGTAGTTATCTAAGCAATGAAATATATGTCTAGATACTACAAGTGGATGTGCCTCTGGCACATATCTACCTAGGGGTAAAACCCAAAAACACTACATTGAGCTAAACTCGATTGGGAACCGGTGAACAAAAACGGGCCTTTCTGCACACGTGGTTTGACACTCTTAGGGGGTATGCTTTAGATAATTCATATTTTCTTAATAAACCACTAAAAATTTCTATAAGAAGATTAAAAATTGTACTAAAAAACATTAGCGTTATATTTTAGGATATAAGAAGATGTTCTAAAATTTCTATAAAATAAATATTATGTGGTTATCAAAGCAATTAAATCTCTATCTTGATAATACAAGTGGATGTGGCTGTATCACAAATGTACCTAGAGGTAAAACCCGAAAACACTACATTGATCTAGAATCAGTCAGGATCTAGTGCATGATATTGGGCCTTGTTTCACACCTAGTTTGACACTATAGGGGTATATGATTTAGATGATTCTTATTTTCTTTATATACTACTAAACACACCTTTAGGAAGATTAAAAATTATACTACAGAACATTAGTGTCGTCCTTTAGGATATAACAAGTCATTCTAAAATTTAAGTATAATAAATATTGTATGGTTAATGATACATAATTATTCCTCATTGTCAATATTATTTACACTGTCAGAATCTTGATCAAAAAACATATTTCACATAGAGAATCATGTTTTCCTATGCCTACTACTATGAGGAGGTTATTCAAACCGAGAAAAGAGTTTCTTATAATACAAAACCATTAAAAATGGTTAGGACATATGATTTTGAAACCCTAATAAAACTTCAAGAAAGAATTCATGGATGCTTAAATCTGGGAAATGATCAAGAAATATATTTTATTGGCTATAAAATTTTTCAATTCTTGTCTACACTATAGAATCTTGCTTGTCCATTAGCTGATGATGAAAACTGGTTCCAAGCAATAAATTTATTTTCCCAATGGTTAGATAGCACCATGATGAAATTATATATTGAGGTTTATAGTGTACAAAAACAACGTCTAATTGTATGAAGATGTAGACATACAAGAGTGGTTTAAGAAGTTCCATTCCAAGAAAATGAGGCTATTTCCTATAAAGTGGAAGAGGAAAACCTAGATGATCTCCCGGATATACATCTAAATCCTTATTCTGGTGAGGAATTTTCTAAAAATGGAAAAAAAAAATATACAACATTTCTGATGATTAGGGAGCTTTAGAAGTTGGGGAGGAATTTTATAGAAATGAAATAGTTGTACAATAGCCTCAAACCAAAATAAACCATCCACCACTCTTCAAATCTTGGTCAGAATCAATGGCACATTTTCTTGAATTTGATTGAAATTTTATCACAGCTAAAATTGAGTTTCCTGGAGTTGTAGATGATATGTTTTGTGATATGGACAAAACATTATATGTTAGAAGGGATTTTCCAAGAAAAAAAAGCATTGAAAATATACTAAAAAGATTTCTTATTGAGTGACACTATAGATATTTAGTTTAGGAATCAAGATGTCAAAAATAAATCATATGGTGTGATAAATATGGAGATGATTTTAGATTCCAATTGAGGTTGATTCCTAACATTGAATTTGGAGGTTGGAGAATTTTAAAGATTAAGTCATCTCATACTTGTGTTCAGCCAAACCTTCCACAAGATAATACCTAATTGGAGGTTGAATTTGTGTCATCTATTTTCTTAAAGATAATTAGGACTTACCAAGATGTTATTGTATATCTTTTTCAAGATATTATACAATAAAATTTTGGTTATAATATTTCCAATAATAAGGTATGGATGGAGAAATATAAGGCAATTGTCAAGGTCTATAGTGATTGGAATAACTTGTATCGAGTTTTGTTGTAATTTCTAGTCATATTGTGACACAATGACCAAGTTCTCTTCTATCTTGATATGAATGAACATATTTCTCAAGATAACTGACTTGATCCATCTCATTTCAAATTTCTATGGTTGTTCTAGGTATTTCACCCCGGTATTTCTACATTTTGTTTCTACAAAAAGTTCCTATGGATTGACAGAACATTTTTATATGGAAAATTCATAGGCATATTTTTTATTTTTGTAACACAATATTGAGTCCATTCACCTCTATTTCTTGAATTTCCTTTATGGATAAGAAAAAATAATAATAATGGAGTTGGTTTTTAGCATTTATCAATAACTATTTCACTGGTATTTTGAGGTTTTCGTTTGATATCTGGTCATTATTGGACAATAAATGTGGATCCTGATACTTAGAGACCCCTGAATGAACATCATCAGGACTGCATCAGACACATTACTAGCAATGTTTCAAAAACATTCCATGATGAAACTATGAAGAAGGAAATCATGAGGCTTGGTATGCAATCTCTTTATTAATTTTTACTATTTGAACATAATGATAAAATTAATTTATGTGAAATATGATCACTTATGTGTATCATATAAGTTAGATTAATGAAGGTTTTATCAATTTTTCAAAGAAATATACAGGGATAATAAAAGATTGTATGGTTTTATAATGTGGATTCCCAAAGAAAAATTGACATTGGAATATGACAGGGGGGATAGGTACAAACACATGGCCACAAACATTATAAAGTGCATCAATGGTGTCTTAAAGGTACTTCGCAAGTAAACTATAACTGGCCTAGTTTAGGAGATATTTTATCATTGTGTCAAGTAATTCATTGATATACAAAAATAGACTGCGGACAGTATTCAATAGGGGCTAAGGTATGGAGGAAACTTTCAATGATAGATTGAAAAGAAAAATGAAGAATATTTTTTCTTATAGAGTGTGCCTTTACTAATAAGAATAATATCGATTTGAAGTGCAAGAGTGTTTAGACCCTGTCACAAGTAGCAACGATTGATTTTTTGTGGTATTATTAGAAGCGAGGCAATGTTAATGTGGAAACATCGAGGAATTATAGTTTCCATGGTCACATGCCATCGCAACATGTGCCTCTTTAAACATATCAGGGGAAGCATATTCCAATATAGTGGACTGACTGGACACCACTGCTAACTGCTATGTTGCACCATGTATTCCTATTGGGGAGTTTCAACATTTTCCAATGCCTTAAGACCCACCGATAATAATACTAGACATTAACATGTTGTGACTACTAGGGAGAACGAGGTTCAATAGGATGTGGAATGAGATGGACTGGGCTGAAGAACAAGGAAAAAATTTGAGATATAGCACATGTCATCAGGAAGTCATAATAAGAAATGATTCCCTAACATTATTGGATCTAGTTTACACTCTCATCCTCAATGATGTATTGTACCCAATGTGAACTGTTCATAATATTAATTACATGGTGTTAATATAAAATATTTCATATTTTAAAAAAAATTACATTTTCAAATTATTTTACTATCAAATAATAATAATCCTTTCATGTTCACATTAAAAGGAATATGAAAAGTACATTTGAGATTACATGAAAGTGTAATTAAACTATCCATGGCTAAATCATAATGTAATAATGTGATAAAATAATCATGAAATATACCATCATGTGAGAAATCATACATAAATTACACTGCACACCATTTTGGATCAAACTTATTGGTATATGTGCTAAATATCAAAGAAATCCTCAATCCATAATGAGTGTCCAATCGTTATAACCTATGTGTGCACAAATATATTTATAAATTAAAACCCCTTTAAAATATGATTATTCTAATAAGAATGGATGAAAAACTAGTTTCCTTCAAATAATGAGATTGGGAAAATGAAATATGCAAATTCCCTGAAGGTCCCAAGTAGGGTGCGAGGCATGAAGCCCAGTAGGATACCACCATGAATCTATTTCAGTCTTTTATCCATAAAAACTGATAAACTATTTTGGAAAAAATTTCAAAACTAAACCACTTGAAAATAAAATAAATTTAAATAAACCATTAAAATACATTTGGTTTTCTTTATAAAACAAACACGGTTTTTGAAAACAATTCCCAAACAAGGATCAAGTAAACAATCTAGGATAGAAGGCATAAGCTATTTCATAAATCATACATTTCCAAATTAACAAAACACCCTTTACAAGGTAAAACCATATCGAAAACCACTTTAGAAATAATCTTTGATAAACATGAAGACACACCATTTTCTTTTGGTAATAAAAATATCCTAAAACAATGGAAATAAACATTATATGCCTTAAATTCTACAAGTCATAACATTCTGTTGACCATAAAATTATATTTAAATTTTACACTTAAGACATATTTCATTTTTATACATAGAGATGGAGGATACAACGCTACTCACTGAGTAGTATAGGCATGTTTCTTGTGACGTGCTAGCATGCAATGAGGTTCAAAGGATCGAGGTGCATATAACACACTATTATCATTAAATTACTCCTCTAGCTACCATTATATCATACCTACATTGTGCTAGATTCTATGACATTATTGTATCTTATTTTACATTTTTTTATCATCACCCCCTTGCTGCTCTCATCGAGAGATGGAAACCTGAGACACACGCATTCCACTTGTTGAGGGAGAGATGACCATCACCCTTGAGAATGTGGTAATTCTGGTCAGTCTTCCTATCCTTGGGAATTCTGTTATAGGATCCACCCATGGTGACATGACTGATCTTGTACAATGATTGATAGGCATCGACATTGTTGGTGATAATGATGCTTTAGATGGTGGGTCAATATTTATGAGGTGGTTTGAGATGCACTTTCCACATTTATCTGCTGATGCTGACGAGTAGGCTATCATGAATCACGCCCGTGAATATATCTTGTGTCTCATTGGTGGGACACTGTATATTGATCACTCTGGTATGTATATAAACATGATGGATCTGGGGTTACTAGAGGATTTTGATCAGGCTAGAAGATACAGTTGGGGATATGCGTTCTTAGCATACACTTACAGATCATTATGCACAATATGTCGATCAGATCACATTTATCATAGGGGATTTTTCATCCTTATTCAGATGCGGTCATAGGAGCGCATCTCTCCCCTCTCCCCTATTGTTTCTGGTTAGGAGCTTTATAGAGATGTGATGTATGATTCTCTTTGTGGGTGCTGGTATGATCGCTCATATTTATTGTTTTCTGATGATACTATGAGTTATTAAATTTGATTTATTATTATTTATCAGTTCTTATATTGTATTGTTTTCTGATGATACTATGAGTTATTAAATTTAATTTATTATTATTTATCAGTTCTTATATTGTATGTTACAGGTGGAGTCAGAAACACCACTTTTTCAGGATGTTGAGGCACAACTTGGGTGCATATCATCTAATGTTGGATAGTCTAGCACCCACTGATGTAAGTATATAAAGTCTTTCATTGACTAATAAATTTCATAATATTATATTTTTTGGTTTTTAGTAGCAATATTTTTTAAAAAATGTCACATGTCATTTCAAATTGTTGGGATGCCATATTGGGATCTATTAGACCTGTTGTCCGCATACTGCACTGATTGGATTCATGATGCCATGGATATAGTTCATATCATTCACTTTTATATTGTTTAGTGGAACCATTCTGATAGAGACTTGTGTCTATTTCAATTTGTTCAGCATATTCTCTTTCCACATAGATAGTCAAAAACTCTTCATTGCACGAAGCTGATAGGGAGGAAGGATGTCAACTGGTGTCGAAGACATGCATAGTATCTGAATCCTTGGCAGAGACGAACATCATTTCTTATTGAGGGTTTGTGTACTATGTAATTATATTTACTAGAGTAGCACTATTATGAACCATGGTATAGAATAAAGTCTATATTGTACTTCACATGGTAGAGGTCCCCAAGGTTTGGTAAATTAATAAATTTCCATTAGTTTGTTTGTTGTACTCTTTTTAAATTCATTTTTAATATCTTTATAGCATACTCAACTATAGTATATTATCCTCATGTCTGATCTAGTGGAGGATGATATTTTTATCCAGGCATAGTATGATGTTGCAATGCAAGTGATGATGTCAGCATATGTGTTTTACGTGATAGTACCTTTGATTTTCCACCCTAGGGAGATACTGTTACTACCTAGGGAGAGGAGTTTCCAGCTCAAGAACCTCCTCTAGTAACTATTCATGTTGAGGATCCACGAAGACGACGGCATAGACTGCATCATGCTGCACGTGAGGCCTCACTTGTACCATGGGCAGAGGTCATCCCTATAGCAGTACAACTTCATCTGATTAGAGATGTTCATTAGGAGGCATGGGATCTATTTTTTATCAGGATATCCAGGGTTTTTTCCAGGAACAATTGATCTAATCTTCTATTAGGGTTCATTTCTAATGCCTCCACCTTTTGTGACCAAGTCTTCACTGAATTTATGGTTCTCCCATGATATGATGGTAGATCCTTCTACATACGCAATGGGAGAAGGATCAGGTGAACATGATGACATATAGCTGACACCCCCACCTGATGATTCATAGCCATAACATCTGACATTGAAGGTTCTAGTGCTCGAGGAAGAGCCCTCTCTAGATCATCATTCTCCACCCCAACACAGAGGTCAGCGATCTTGATACGAGTGTCTCATTCATACACTAGATTATGGGATTTGTCCTCATCATAGATAGTGATTGTACTCATTTATTAATATGTGTTCTATTGACTTAAAGGATTTGAAACAACAATGTATTCAATCCTTTATATGATTGTCTGACTAGTAAAATGATGAAATTATTTTTACTATCAACCATTTTTACATGTTTAGTCATTGTTTCAATTTTCATTTATATTTTACTTACAGTTTATATTTTATATCATTTAAAAGTCCAATGCTTGAAACATAGGAAAAATTATTAAACTTCAAGTAGGTAACTTTAAAACCTTATAAAATATGAACTACAAAAACAATCTAAATAAAACATAAAACATAGCCTAAATATCTAAATTTTGTTGAAAATAAATAATTTCATAAATATAATAATCAAAATCCAATTTACATGGCACACATATTTTTAATTAAAAACATAATATTTACACAGTAAAAAATAAATTCACAAAAAAATATATTATAATTAAAATAGAAATTAAATTTAGAACATTTACTAAACATATAATAAATAATTGAAAATGAAAGGAATGTAAAAAAAATTATAAATAAAAATGTAATGGTATGAAAAAACAATATATTGTGCCACTAAAATTACTTATCATTAATTATTTTTATGAAATGCTTGTTATTTTCAAATATTTTTTATATGTTTAGTAATTGTTCCAATTTTCATTTATATTGTATTTATATTTTATTATTTATATACTTTCAAATCCACCAACTTGAAACATTATTATGTTTCATATAGGATACTTTGAAACTTTATAAATTATAAAATTTAAATAGATAATTTACAAACCCAGTCAAAATATAAAACATTATTGAAAATAAAAAAATCATAAATATAATACACATAAGTAAATTTACATGTCAGAAAATTTAATACTTAAAAACATAACATTTTCAATTTCAAATATTAATGGACATAATTCTATAAAAAATAAAATAAACACAATATATATATAGATATATATAGATATAGATATATAAAAATATGCAAGACTATTTATTTTAAATTTTTCAATTTTTTTTAAATAAATCAACAAAAGTGTCATCGCCCTTACTGCCTTTGAACTAAAACCCAATTGCAGCAAATCTGATACCGTCTTTCTATATTTTAAATCAAAAGAAAATAGCATAATATTATTTAAATAAATATTTTATTCATAAAAACATATATATATATATATATAGTATTTTTTTAAAGAAATGTCATTATTCATTTAAAAATACATATTAAAACTGTTGGAAGATGAAAATAGGGAGACACACAGTATTCATATCTCAATTCAATGCTAAGTGGTTTTGAGAACCAGGTTTAGGGTTATGTGGGGTGAGCGGTGGGATATTAAGTGTTTATGGCAATTCCACAGAGCCCTTATGGCTTGTTTGGGATGTTCCTTTGAATCTTTTCAAACACTCCCATACCCCACCTCATGCCCCATGAGTTCTTGATCAGCCAGTGCGGCTTCATTATTCGAAGGGACTTCCTGGTAGTCGGCTCCACGACTGCCACCACCGACTCCACAACTTCCACCATCGCGAATGCCCAACAACACCCTGTAATTATAGTGATATCTTTTGAAGAAAAATCAAATGTAGTTTCTAATCTAATTATAAAGAGAGAAAAGAATTCCAGGATGATAAAGGTAAAGGGGTAAATTATACGGAAATCAAAAAATTAATTGGGAGTTCAATCTATTTGAATACTTCGGATTTGATATCATATATATTGTCATATTATGTGCAAGGTGTCTAATTGAACTAAACTGATTCCATTTCATTAAAGTGAAGCTGATTCTAAGGTACATCAAAGGAACTCTTCATTTTAGGTTGACATATTACAATAATGGAAAGATCAATCTATATGGATTTCCTGATGCATATTGGGTATGTCGGTTGGAGTGTTCTTCTATGGAGATAGGTGTGTATCTTGGCACATGAATAAATAGTCTCATTACATTAAGTACAGTGAAAGTGGAGTATATTGTAACTTAAGTAGCAACACAATTGATGTGGACAAGAGCTTGGCTTGAAGATCTCAAGGTAGAAGTGAAGTTCTTATTACTAGTAGGTTTTGATAATCAAAAAAATGATCAATATTTTGAGGAGTATAAAAAAGATATCAAGTATAAATTCATGAAGGAAAGGGTTGATAAAGGACTGTTAAAGATAGAGCTTGTTCCTACAAAGGATCAAGTGGCAGATGTCATTTCCAAATTATTTCCAGAGGACTTATTTAAAAGGTTGAGGTTGATAATGGGAGTTAAACCACATCCTTATGAAGTATAAGTTATTATGACCCATACACTCTCTTCTTATCTTTGAATTTTTCATGTCAAAGGGGGTTGTAACAACAAAAATTCCAAGAATATGTTTTTTCTCAACAGTGAGATATATTAGGGGTATTTTTCAAAAATAGAAAGTTATGAATTCAACTTTTTAAAGATGTACTAAGATGGTGTTTGGTTAAAAGGTTGAGATTGTTTATCGATGGGGAAGTGTGAATATTATTTATGAATATGATGTTGTATTTCATTTTCAACACATTATTCAACAAATAAATGATATATAATCTCAAGTTGATCTTGGTAATTTAGTTTAGGTGAAAGATATTTATAATTTTATAAGATCTAAGAATATGCTTGGAGTTGAAGAGTGGTGTTTGGATGTGTTTGAGAGAAATAAGATTAAATTACACTACAATGATAGTTGTAATGGATCAGATATCTCTGACCCATTATTTTGCGAAAATCCAGTGTTTGAGATGTTCTTGGAGGTCATAGTGGCTTGTTTCATGAGTTTTCCAAAAATCCAGTTTTCCAATGGTAGCTCATCTGATGGTGACCCACCGAACGGTTAATCGTTGAACGGTGACTCATCGAATGGCGACTCTCCACTCGTAGATCACACCTCCTAATTTTTCTTCCCCCCTTACATATTTTATTGTTGAATGAGGAACCCATAAAGTTTTATCCATTTCTTCCACCATCTCCGAGGGAATCAATGTATCTTAAATATCATTAAACTTCCATGTCGTGTGGTCAAACCATGATCCTAAATTTATGTACTTTGAAATTTTCTCCCTGATTTTTACGATCTAGACTTTTCTTAATCTGAGATCCTCACTATCTTTAACCCTTCAGTTTTCTCTTGTACTCCCAGAACCTTTCTTCACAAGGAGTCGTGTGCCTATGCGGTACCATCCTATTTGATTTTTCCTTGGAATCTCCCGCTCGTGTGACCCTCTATTTTGGTGCAAGAAATTATTGTTGGTCACCTATTGTTTCAGGTAGGAATTCCTTTGTCTCTCCTTTATTTGTGTATCATGTGGGGTGGGTATACTTGTGTATTCTCTTGATCACAGTTGAAAACAATTATTAAGGGTGTTACGATATAATTTTCTTGTTACCTTAGTCATAAATGGGTTCCAAGAAGATGATGATGTTGATCACTTGTTTTATGTGTTATCCTTGATTTTCATGTTACTGTTTGTTCTAGTTGTATGGCTTCTGAAAATCATGGTCATTGGTGGTCCTTGTTTGCACAATGACAATATCTTGTGAATAATTACTGTGAATAATAATATGATTAATCACATACACCCAGTTAAATGATAAGGATTCCCCAGGATCAAACTAGTTTTGTGATAACCCATGTTCATCAAAGTGGAATTAAAAACCTTAGTTGGCTGAATCTGAATACACTAGGGTTGTTGGTGTGACTGTGTACTATGTTTTGTTGGGTATTGTGCCTTGTGTGGGTTGTATGGTGATACTGTTGGTAGCATTGTTGTGAGTACAGGGGTGGACATAGGGGTTGGCTCTATGAGTTGGGTGTGGTATGTGTGTGCAGTGGGGCTTCAGTGTTGGTAGTGGTTTTGTAGGATATTTGTATGAGGTGGTGAGTGAGGTGTGATGGGATCTATGGTTAAGAGATTGATTGATTTTATAATGGATGAACTTGTAGAGTAGTGAGGCTGCACCTGGGTTGTGTTATAGTTGTGGAGCAATGTTGTGTAGTGGGACTACAATCAGGTGGTGCTGCTGAATGTGTTGGGTATGGATGTGGTTTTTAGTTTCTCGGGTAGTGTCAGAATGAAATAAGTGAACTTCTTAATAAAGAATTATAAGTGGTTAAATGAAAGGGGTGGGTTTTTGTTTTGCTTGTAGCTGTTTATGTGGTTGTGTATGTAGGGGTAGCAGCAAGGTCTGTTTGTGTTGGCTGGTTGTTGTTTGGAAACTCATAGGTTGGTCACTTCGTTTGTTTACCTATATGTATAAATTTTAGTTCCTTGTGATTTCTATACGCTCCCCACCCATTTTGATAAATATGTTTCTAACACCCCCTTTTTTATGGGGGAGATTGTCTTTCCCAACATCCCAATGGGAGGATGGATAGATGCTTATTGGATCTCCTGCTCCCTCTTCTAGACATTCATCACCCAAGACTCTTCGGGAAGGCTGTAATGGCTTGAAGTTTTTTACCATATCTATGGTACTATTTATGTGAGAGGTGGTTTTTTTTTCAGGTGTATTTGGGATGAGGTCCAGATGTTTTCGGGTGAGGAAAGTTGTGGTTGTGGCTCAGGTATCTACGGGTAGGTTTTGATGTTGTTGTGGCCCAGGTGTCTGTGGGTAGGATGTGATGTGGTTGTGGCCCAGGTGTATGTGGGCATGATGTGATGTGGTTTTTGGTCCAAGTGTGTATGTTTAGGTTGTGATAGTGGGGCTTGTGGAAGAGCATGGTAGTGTCAATACATTCACTATTAGGGATGAGGATTTGACTAGTGGGAAGTGGTGGGAGGTACCCAAATATCGATGTGTGTATATTATTACATTACTTGACTTGCATTATTTGGTGAGTGTGCCTTGGTGAGGCTGGTGTGGTTAGTATTCCTTGTTAGGTTCTTTTGAGGTTCTTTTATTTTCTCACAGGGGCATTAGTATGCTTCTCCCACTTGTGCATGAGTGACTTAGGTTTTTCCTACTGAGTATAATTTTATACTCACCCTACTTATATAAAACTATTTTTAGGTTTTCAGGATGAATTTGAGGACCATTTTGGACCTTATTATCTCAGGTATTAGTAAATTTTCTAAGTTGCTAATTAGACTTTTTTTTGTACTTTACATCGGAGTTTTTGTTGTACTATGTGGAATTTTTTTTAAACATGCATGGGGTGTTTTTTAGTTTATTCTTCTTATAAAATGTTTGGAGTTTTTTGGGATTTACCATCTTATATCCCGATCTTGTTTTTTTTAAGGTAATTTCTCCCATCTTGTGTGAATTTTTACCTACCCTTGGTGCTAGTCGCCACCTTAGGGCCTACTGGAGGTGGGACTCAGGGGTCATTATCTCTCCTTCATCTTGAAGAATGAAGGTCATGGAACCTTATTATCCATTCCCTCATCTTGAAGAAGTTGGGTCATGATAGAATGGTATCATAGGTTGATGGTTGTGAGATAGGATGGAGTTTGGAGTTAGGCATAGTGAGGATTGCATGAGATGGAAGGGTAGCAGTGTTAATAAATCTTTGTGAGTGACATAGGATAGGGAAGATCGGCTAGGACATGGGATTTGAGGGCCCCCCATGATCTAATATAAGAACTTTGAGTCTACCAAATGACCAAGTGAGGCTACAATTTTTGCAGGGTGTAGACCCTAGGAAAGGTGCATCCATCATGATGACTTGTTTTCTTGTTTGTTTTGGGAATCTTTGGAAAATTAAAATAAACAGTGAGTTAAAAATGAATCCTAAGTAAAATTACATACTACTCAGGTTTTGGAGTTCCTTGTTTAATTTTTATCTATGACACCCGGTCATCATCCACGAGTGGCTCAGGCAGTGGAGGTTCAGCAGGCTGATCCAGCCAATCGACGGAGGGTTGACCCAATAGAGGAGGATGATCAGTGCTAGAAGACCCTTTGTGCTTTCCAGTGACAAACTCTCGGAAAGTACAAAGGAACTGTTTCAGATATAGAGACGTAGGGTTGGTTTGAGGAGTTGGTGATCACTTTCAGATTGATTTGGGCTCTAAAAGGGTACTGGGTTCCATTGGTAGTTACTTATATGTGGGGTGTTGCATGTCAGTGGTGGACTCTCTACCTAGGGGAGAGTAAGAAGACTGACCTTCTATGGGTTGATTTTCAGAAGGAGTTCCAGGTGGAATTCCTTTATTCGACCATGAAGGATGAGAAGTGATAGGAGTTACTCTCCCTCTAGTAGGGTAGTATGTTGGTACAGGAGTTGGAGATCAAGTTTAAGGATCTCCTTCACTTTTCTCCAGATCAATTTCCATATTAGGAGTCTTGGGAAGACGCTTAGAGAAGGAAATCTGTCCTTCTCTCCAATATGCAGTTACTCCCTTAACCCTACCAATGTACTTAGAAGTCTAGAAGAAGTATGAGGTAGTTGAGTGGATGCACTCATGAGAAGTTCTACTAGGAGAGTGGAACAAGAAGGGTTCTGCAAAGGGTAAATCTAATAATGACAAGTCTGAGGTTCCATGGCCTTCGAGGTTTTAGCCAGTGAGGAGTTGACCTCATCAGTTTCAGTTTCAAACTTCTGTTCTTCATTATTTCCCCACAGGCTTAGGACTGTGTTATTTCACTTGTGGAGGTTGAGGGAACCTTCAGATTCAGTTCCTATTTCGAGCTCAATATGGTGGTGGTGGGAAAGTTCAGTGCTCATCTCAGCAGTAGTTTCCAGCCATGTCATTTCAGCAGCAGGGACAGCAGGATCCCACTCCACCAAGGGGGGATAGGGTAGGTGAATGCTGACCTCAGGGTGATCCTCAGGGACCTCAACCAGGGAATAGTCAGGGAGGTGACTAATTGTCAAGGGGCAGAGGAGCTGGGCGCAGACAATTTCATGCTGTAGAGGCAGCTGTTCCAGCAGGGCTAGAGATCATCTGAGGCACAATCTGTTTGTTCAATACTCTTTTTGGTGCCTTGTTTGATTTGAGAGATTCACACACCTTCATTACACCCAGTATAGCTCATACCTTAGGACTAGAAATAGAGATAATTTTTGTGCCCTGGTGTTGAGTACCCTAGTAGAAGGTTAGACCAGCTTGCTTAATGTTTGTTAGGGATGTAGACTGATGTTGGGGACACATCAGTCTAGTGGGGATCTCTTTATGATGAAAATGTAGTCATACAATGTCATCTTTGGCATCTACTAGTTGTTTTTGGTGCAAGTTTTTATCAACTTCTTACGAAGGAGGGGAGTGTTTTCAAATGTAGATAGCCAGTGTGTAGTTTTCGTTGGAAATAGGAGTTGTCAAGTGGGCAGCCAGCATGTAGAGAATTTTATTTCTTTTTTGGCCAAGCTATCAATATAATCAGTGGATTCTAGGATATTGGAGGTTCTCAGAGTTTTTGGGGAGTTCTTGGATATTTTCCCCAAGGAGGTTGTGACTCTACCCCCTCAACGTGACGTTGAGTTTGTGATAGACTTACAACCCAGTGCTCGTCTGATTTTGATGGCTACCTTTCAGATGGTGCCTTTTGAGTTGTGGGAGTTTTGGATTCTGATTGAAGATTGGATGATGAATTGATTTATCCAAACCAGTGTGTCATCGTGGGGTGCTCCGGTCTTATTTATGAATAAGGCAGATGGTGGTCTGAGGCTATGCATAGACTACCAGAGACTGAATCAGGTAATGGTCAAGAACTGTTACCCTCTCCTGAGGATATACATTATTTTTTATAAGATTAGGGGATCATGTTGGATATCTAAGATCAATATGTGTTCTGGGTATCACCAGTTAAGGGTGAAAGAGGTTGAAATCCCAAAGACTACTTTCAGGTGTAGGTATGTGCACTTCGAGTTCGTGGTCATGTCGTTCTGTGTTACGAACACACCAGCCGTGTTCATAGGGCTCGTGAACTCTGTATTCCATGATTTCCTAGACCGTATCTTCGTCAAATTCATCGATGACATCCTAATATACTCAAAGTTAGAGGAGGATCACACCAAGCATATTAGGACTGTCTTGGAGGTCCTTCAATGCCACCAGCTCTATGGGAATTTATCCAAGTGTAATCTGTGGACACAAGAGGTGAACTTCCTTGGGCATGTGGTGTGTCCGAAAGGGATAACAGTGGTTCTATTGAAGGTAGAGGAATTTTTTTATTTGGTAGAACCCAAGAATGTGGTAGAGGTTTGTAGATTTCTTGGTCTGACATGATATTACCAGAGATTTGTACCCGACTTCTCCCGAGTTGCAGCTTCGTTGAAGGCTTTGACTATGAAGGACCAGGCCTTTGTGTGGAGCGAGTAGTGTTAGGTAGATTTTAGCTTTCTAAATGGTAAGTTATTAAGTACTCCAGTACTCACATTTCTGGAGGAAGGGGTGATGTTCAAGGTGTTATGTGACACTTTTGGTCTTGGATTGGG
This sequence comes from Viscum album, assembly GCA_963277665.1. Classification (NCBI taxonomy): domain Eukaryota; kingdom Viridiplantae; phylum Streptophyta; class Magnoliopsida; order Santalales; family Viscaceae; genus Viscum; species Viscum album. The sequence continues at coordinate 1,786,431,938 of OY728157.1, forward strand.
ATTTGTTCTGATGAAACAGTGAGGAGTGATCTATTATGGGTCTAGGAAGTTGCATTCCCATGAACACAACTATTCCACCCATGATATGAAGCATGTAGCGGTTATATTTTCATGGAAGTTTTGGAGACACTACCTCATTTGGGAGAACTTTATGGTTTTCAGAGATCACAATAGCTTGAGGTACATCGTTTCCTAGTGGGGCTTGAACTTTCGGTAGTGAAGGTGGATAGAGTTTCTCCAACACTACGACATCGAGATCTCTTACACCTTAGGAAAGGTGAACATTTTGGATAATGCCTTGAGAAATAAGTCACAGATAGAGGCATTTTGGGAATATGTAGATGATTGGAGGGTGATGGAGGAGTTGTATTCATTGCACCTGGATGTAGGGATGAATTCTGGTTGAGACTGTCTATTTTAGATGACAGTGTGGTCTTATCAGATGTGGAAGGTGGAGGAATCTTAGTGGGGAGACTCGGAGGCTGAGGTGATGAGTGATCATGTTGACCTGGGTAATGCTCTGGAAGGATGGTCGAAGGATGGTCAGAATCGGATGTTGTTCCATGGGAAGCTATTTGTCCCAATGGTGATGTGTGAGGGAGTTCTCTGTGAGTTTCATATATCTCCCCTGGCAATACACCTAGGAGTCTCCAAGATATACTGAGGCTTGAGGGAACACTCTTGGTGTCCTGGGGTGAAGAGGGAAATGGAGGAGTTTTTGGAAAAGTTCCTAGTGTGTCAGCAGGTGAAGGATGATCATTGTGTTCTCAGCGGTTTTTTGTAGCCCTTGAATGTATCTAGGTGGAAGTGGAAGGAAATCTCAATGTATTTTATCACAGGGCTACCCATGGATTAGGGAGGTTATGATGCTATTTGGGTAGTGGTGGATCGGCTGACTAAATCAGTTCACTTCTTAGCAATCAAGGATTTAAGTGCAGTGGATACCTTGTAGAAGAGGTATGTGGATGAGGTGGTGTGACTACATGGGGTTCTGAGATCCATCATCCCAGATTGGGATGCACAGTTTACTCCAATTTACCTCACGATTCAGGAGGGGATTATAATATGCTTTTGGAACTCAATTGCGCCTTAGTACTGCTTTCCACCCTCATATGGATGGGAAGATGGAGCGGATCATACAAACGTTGGATGATATTTTGTGGGTTTGTGTTTTGGACTTTGTGGGATCATGGGTACAACACATTCCGTTGGTAAAGTTTTCTTATAATAATATCTATCACTCTAACATTGGCATGGCTCCGTTTGAAGCCTTGTATGGGATGTTGTGTCATTCACCCTTGTGTTGGAAAGAGGTTGGAGAGCCAACTCTTTTTGGTCTGCAAGTAGTACGGAGCATGATAGAGAAAGATCATCTCATGCATGAGAGGATAAAGGCAGCACATGACCATAAAAAGTCGTATGTCGGTCATAGGAGGAGGTTATTGGAGTTCGAGGTTAGAGACCACATATTCTTGAAGGTTTCCCCTTGACTTGGGTAGTGGAAGTTTGGTAGGGGGAGAAATCTCTATCCCAGGTTCATTGGACCTTTCATGGTTTTGGGATGAGTTGGTGAGGTGGCATACCAGCTGGCACAACCACCAAAGTTAGAGAGGATCCATGACGCCTTCCACATCTCCGAGCTTCATTGGTATCTACACGATGACTCCCACATCATTGATTGGGGAGAGTTGGATATCAAGGATGATGCAAAATTTGTGTAGAACCCAGTAGAGATCTAATATTTTACAGAGAATTTGCTTCATAGATGGAGAATTCTCTTGGTTCATGTGTTGTGGAGGCATAGAGGTTTTGAAGAGAGTACTTGGGAGGGAGAGGCATAGATACGTACCCAGTACCCATAGTTGTTTTGAGTTTTTCTTTTGTGCCTTTCTTTATAATATAATGTTTGAACCTTTTTTGCTATAAGTTGATTTGTTTACCTATTCTATAATGTGTGAGAAATTCCTAAAATGTGGGGAGGGGAGGACCTGACCCCTAATAAAGATGCATTAAAGCAGATGTGATTAAACCTGTGTGGGAGAGTCAGTGCTGCCCAAACCGGATAATATCATAACATGGAGGAATAAATTCCCTAATCCATGTGTCCGAATAGTGTAACCTTAGGTTTTTATGCATTTTCATGGGGAAATGGATGTTGGGATAGGTGTTCTTGGATTTTTGAGGTTTCACTTTGGCTTTGGAGGTACACAAGGTCATTTATCCTTGAGAGGTATCTTGTGGGGTGGTTTTTTGGACCCCTCTTTCTTCTAGGTTTGGTTTTAAATTCTAAAGAGTTAGAATAGTTTGATAGGTATCTGATATAATGTCATGAACCTCTCCGGCCCATTCCTTTGTGAAAATCAATTGTTAGAGGTGTTCTTGGAGGTTATAGTGGCTTGTTTTTGGAGTTTCCCAAAAATCCAGTTTTCCAACGATAGCTCATCTGACAGTGGGTTGATGAATGGTAACTCACCAAATAGTAGGTCGTTGAACAGTGACTCCTTAATCAATGAATTTCCAAACAGTGATTCACTGAATAGTGACTCACCAAATGGTGACTCGCTAAATGGTGACTCACTGAATAGTGACTCACTGAACGGTGACTTGCCGAATGATGACTCTCCAAACAATGACTCACCGAACTGTGGCTCATCAAACGGTAGGTTACTAAATGGTCACTCGCCGAATGGTCACTCTTTGAATGGTGAATTTTTTAATGGTAACTTGCCACCCATATCTCCCACCTCCTGAGTTTTCTTCCCCTTTTACATATTTTATTGTTGAATGAGGAACCCATAAATGTTTAAATGTTTCATCCACCATCTTTGAGGGAATCATTGTATCTTATATATCATGAAACAGACAAGTCGCATGGTCAAACCACAATCCAAAAATTATGTACTTTGAAATCGTATCCCTAATTTTTAGGATTTGAAATTTTATTAAGGCGAGATCCTCTCTTCCTTGAACCCTTCGGGTTTCTCTTGGTGTTCCCAAAACCTTTCTTCCTAAGGATTCATGCGTCTGTGATATACCATCCTGTTCGGTTTTTCCTTGGAGTCTCCTACTTGTGTGACCCTCTATTTTGGTACAAGAGATGATCATTGGTCTCTTATTGTTACAATTATGAATTCCTTAGTCTCTCCTTTATTTGTGTATCATGTGGGGGTGGGTATACTCATGTCGCCTCTTGATCACATTTGAAACCAATTATTAAGGGTTTTATGGTATAATCTAATTGTTACCTTAGTCATAAATGGGGGCCAAGAAGATTATGATGTTGATCACTTGTTTTATGTATTATCCTTGATTTTCCTATTATGGTTTGTTTTAGAAGTATGCCTTCTAAAAACCATGGACGTTGGTGGTCCTTGTTTTCGCACCCACAATAGCTTGTGAATAATTTTTGTAAATATTAATTTGATTAATCACGTACACCCGGTTAAATGAAAAGGATTCCCCAAGATTAAACTTGTTTTATGATCACCCCTGTTTATCCAAGTGGAATTAAAGAACCCTGGTTGGCTAAATCTGAATACACTTGGCTTGTTGGTGTGGCTTTGTGCTGTGTTTTTTTTTTTGCCTTGTGTGGGTTGTATGGTGCTGATGTTGGTAGCATGGTTCTAATTACAGGGGTGGACATGGGGGTTGGATCTGTGATTATGGTGTGGTATGTGTGTGTAGTGGGGATACGGTGTTGTTAGTGGTTGTTGTGGGATTTGTGTAGGATTTGGTGCAGGAGGTATGATGGGATATCCAGTTGAGAGATTGATTGATTATGGAATTGATGAACTTGTAGAGTAGTGGGACTGCACCTGGGTTGTGTTATGGTTGTGAAACAGTGTTGTGCAGTGGGACTTTAATCTGGTGGTTCTACTAAATGTGTTGGGTATGGATGTGGTTGGAATTTCCTGTGTAGTTTTGGAATGAAATAAGTGAACTTCTTAATAAACATTGATAAGTGGTTAAATGAAAGGGGTGGGTTTGTGTTTTGGTTGTGGCTGTTAGTGTGGCTGTGTATGTAAGGGTAGAAGAAAGGGTTTTTTGTTGTTTGTAAACTCATAGTTTGGGCTGAGTGTTTGTTTACCTATATGTATAAATTGTAGTTCCTTGTGATTTATATACGCATCCCACCCGTGTTGAGAACTACATGACAAACACCCCCTTTTTGTTATGGGGGTGGTGTATTTCCCAACATCTCGGTGGGAGGATGGATGTATGGTTATTGGCTCCCATGCTCCCTCTTTTAGGAATTAATCACCCAAGACTCTTCGGGTAGGCTGTAATGGCTTGAGGTTTGTTTCCAGATCTATGGTACTGGTTGTGTGAGATGTGTTTTGTTTCCCATGTGTCTTCAGGATGAGGCCCAGGTGTTTTCGGGCGAGAAGAGTTATGGTTGTGTCCCAGGTGTCTGTGGATAGGATGTGATGTGGTTGTGGACTAGGTGGCTATGGGTAGGATGTGATGTGGTTTTTAGCCCAGGTGTGTGTGGACAGGTTGTGATAGTGGGTCTTGTGGAAGATTTTGGTATTTTCAGGATGTTCTCCATTAGGGATGAGAAATTAACCAGTTGGAATTGGTGTGGGGTACCCAAATATTGATGCGCTTATATTATTAATTTACTTGACTTATGTTATTTGGTGAGTGTTCATTGGTGGGAAAGGGATGGTTAGTATTCCTTGTTAGGTTCTTTTAATGTTCTGTTGTTTTCTCACAAAGGCATTGGTATGCTTATCCCACTTGGGCATGAGTGACTTAGGTTTTTCCTACTGAGTATACTTGTATTCTCACCCTACGTATATAAAACTCTTTTCAGGTTTCTAGGAGTAATTTGAGAAGTATGTTGAACCTTACTAGCTCGGGAGTCAGGATAGTTGTTGTGTTGCTGATTAGACTTATTTTTTGTACTTTACTTCGGAGTTTTTGTTGTACTGTGTGGAAATTTTGTTTAAACATTCATGGTATGGTTTTCAGTTTCTTCTTCTTATAAAATGTTTGGAGTTGTTTGAGATTTACCATCTTATCTCCTGATCTTGTTTTATAAAAATGGTAATGTCTCCCATATTGTGTGAATGTTTACATACCCTTGGTGCTATTCGCCACCACAAGGCCTACTGGAGGCAGAACTCAGGAGTCATTATCTCTCCTTTTTCTTGAAGAAGGAAGTTCATGGAACCTTATTATCCCTTCCCTCATCTTAAAGAAGGTGGGTAGTGACCATAGTGACCACACAATGATTTGAATCCCAATTATGATGATACTTAAGTTTATATACATGAAACAAGGATCATACCGCAAGGGGTAATCCATGAAAATTTGAGATCAGGTCATTTAGTACAGGAAATGCAATTACGTTGTGAAGAGAATGATTTCACTATAAATAAATTTTTCACACCACAATGCATAAGTCTGTGATTATTTAAGTTTTAGCTGTTTTGAAAGGGAAGGAGGATTGTGTGGTAGGGAGTATATCATGCCATGAATCCCAATACCACACCAAAATGTTGGATTCCATGAAAACTACTGATTTTCAAGGATTTTAGATATCATGTCATAAGGAATTTTGTCACGTCTCAATGTACTTAATGGAAATGGTGGTTTTTGAAAAATTTGATGGTAACCACACATATTGTGATGTACCTCACAGAATAGTGATTTTTATTATCACACCACAACAAATATGGTCACATCGTGATTTATTCCAAAGTTTAGTATTGAGTAAATTTGATGGTGTGGCTTCATGGATGAGTTAGAGGCTACTAAAAATTGAATCCACTAGTCCCTAAAACACATAAAGGGTGAAAAAAAGGTCTTAATTGATCCAATAGATTGAATTGAAGTGGGAAATGTTGAGAATGAAAGTTGGATTTTGATTTTGAATTTGAAATTCAAATTCCAATGAAAGTTGTAGGGGGTTGTTGTGCAAGATGAAAAATAGGGGATAGAGAGTGTGTAGAGAAAAAAGTGTTGCATGGATTGGAGAGAGTATAATAGAAGAGGAAAGGGAAGAAGTGTAAATGATCTTCATTATATCATATCTTGAAGTTGGAACAAATGGATGTTAATATTAAGGATACTATTGAAGATGATGAATATGGATTTGGTATGTGTAGTGATGTTCTGAGATCATTCTTATTCATTGAGGTTAAGAAGTTTCTCTTTCCTCAAGATTTATCAATAAATAAGTGTAGAGAAATATGGGTTGTTGAAGACTCTATTTACTAACTATTTGATAATAAGATCAGTGTGTGATAAAGAGTAGATGTGTTGGTACTCATCTATAGCAAAGTGGAGTCTCTTGATGGAGGTTGAAGATTCTTCTTATTATTTTATTTGAAAATCATTTTTTTGATTGTGTGGGAGCACATTATATCTGTCATGAGAAATTTGTATGTAACACAATTTCAAGGATAATATATACTTATTTGTATCCATGATGATTAATGGATCGTGAGATCTTTGGTTTTCTGAATCATACGAGTGATGAATCCATTCATTGTGCCTAAAACATTTGTGTTTATTAAAGTGGTTGTAAAGTGAAAATAATAATCAAGACAATCACTCTAATTGGTGATGAATATTGTTCTGTAGTGAGATATAAAAGAAACATATTCATTGATTCACCCCCCCCCCCCAATGAATCCATGACAATCCTAATACTTATGGGCATCTAGTTTTTCAATAGTAATTAAAAAATATATTAATTATTATTACTATTATTAATATTAATTAATAATATGTTTAATAATAATTATTAATTGACTATTAATAATTATTAATTAGTAATCAACTAATAATATTTAATAGTAATTAATTAATTAATTTTTTATAAATAATTATTTGTTATTAATAAGTTAATTAATAATAAATTACAATATGATGAATAATGGGTAATTATAATTAGTGTGTAATTAATAATAATTAGTAATTTATTAATAATAATTATCATATTAATTATTATTTATTATGTTATTATTTATTATGTTATTATTTATTATTAATTATCCTATTAATTAATAATTATATTTTTAGCCTTGTGGGGTGCAACATTGTGGTTGAGCCCCTATAGTGGCATGTGAGAGGTCTCGGGTTCAAGCCTCCTTGGGTGTGTGTGTGTGTGCACGCGTATTTGTATCCTTAATCCTAAAATATAGTAAAATTATATTTCTAACTAAAATTAAAAACATCATTAAGTATCATTATTAAAAATATTGATTTTAATAACTAATTATAATTAATTATTTTTAATAATATTATTAATTATTATAAATATTTAATAATTATTTTTTATTTACATTATTAATCATTAATATTTAATATTTAATTATTATTAATCAATTACTAATTATTATAAAGTATTAGTAATTAATTACTAATTATAATTAATTAATATTAATTTAAATATTAATTAATGATTACAATAGGTCAGGGGTGTGAGGGAAATACAAAGAAAACTACAGATGCACCCAGGAGGCTCGAACTAGAGACCTCCTCCCACTACCATAATGGAACACCTACTAGGCTATGCCCCATGAGATTTTAATAATTATTAATGATTATTATTAATATAATAGTTAATAATTATATTGTTTTCTATTATAATTTTATTATTACTAATTAATATTAATTTCAATATTGTTATTAATTATCAATTATGTATTATTATAAATCATGCATTATTAATTATGTATTATTATTCCTATTTCGAGAAAGTGTAATTGAATCCCACATTCAAAATCTAATGGGATTTTAAGGGCCCTCTCCCATATAAAACATAGTATATAGTGGGATTTCAGGTAATATTTTCAGAATAATTTAATTACAGTAATATCAAAATATTTACAATGAAACAATTCTAAAAGTGTTTTTATATATATAAATAAAAGAAAAAAATAAAATTTATATATTTTTTACCGACCCATATTCAAAATCTCACAAACATCTTTCTTATTCAAAATCTCTCACAAACGAAAGATTTTAGGATACTTAAGATGACACTTTTTGGAAACCATAAAAAAATGTGCTTGTTAGAATAAAAAATCTAGATTTATAAGAAAATGGATGTACTTGGTAAATAAATATAAGTTATAGTCTTATTTTTCAGCCAAATCCATTAACACAACATGATATACCATAAATGGGGATGCCATTTATCCCATTTTAAGGAAAATTCCTTATAAACTATGGTTTAATAGAAAATCATAGATTGGATGTTATATGTTTATATTTTATATACCACTATTATATTGGTAATATTTCATTTAATGGATGAAAGAAGATAATTATGGGATTCCATTTGACTAACAAATCATAATGAGCATTCATAAGTGAATCAAGACTTTTGAGAAATTGTCTCACGTAATGTTTAACAAAATTGCCCCTATAAAACAAAGTCTAATGTAAAATATATTAATGATTCTTTAGTGAATTCCAAGACATTTTACAAACATATTAAAGACAATGACACATATATGAGCTTGAAGTTGATATCCAACCTATAAAACAACAAAATTAATAAACTAGTATTTGAATGTGGAATATAGAAAACAAATCAACTTTATTCTATAGATATTGTCCCCAATGATTTGTTATAAATCTAGTGTCCATAGTCCATAGAAAATTATTTTGAGAATTTAGTTTTGGAACTCCATCTCGAACACAAAATTGTTGAATAATTGGAAAATTATGAAAATTGAGTTTTAGATATATCCCAAGAAGTGATAAATAAATTCAATGAAATAATTAGGGATAATTACTTGAAATACTTACAGTCAAATTGTAACGTCCCCAACCTAGAGGCCATTAAACTGGTGCCCTGAGCCGGTTTTTCACATAATTGAGGGATCAAACCGTGCACCCCATTAAAAAGTGAAAATTTACCATTTTCCCCCCTCAGGATTTTAAGTTTCTCACCTGATTTATTCCCTAATTTTCTCTCTATCAACCCTAGTGATGAACTATTTCAACCTAAGATTTCCAAGGTGGATCTTCTTTGATTATAGTACATTTGGATCGTCGTTGGTTATGGATCAAAGCTCTGGGTAAGTATAACACTCCTCTTTCTTCTCTTTTCTGAATTAGGGATTGTGGTTTCATTCTTCTTCTTCTGAAACCCTAAACCCCTCTTTTTCTACTGGATCTTAGGTTGGGTCTTCAAAGGGTTCTCAGATACAGATCTAAGGCTAAGTTTAACCATGTGGTTTTCTTCAAATTCAAGATAGGTGTTATATAATTTATATCCCATAGTTTATTGTTGATTTGTTCATGGGTGGTTGTGATATTGCTTCCCTCTTGATGTGCATTCGATGCCATTAGTAATGTTTGGTAAAATGGGTGGCTAAGTGATGAATTAAACCCATCATGACCCCTGTGGGATGTATTGAGGTTGATTATTTAGGGCCATTCATGGGGTGTGTCAGAATTCCCTAACATGGAAAATTATGATGTTAAGCACAACATTGATTTGTGATAAAGTAGATCCCTTGAGGAACACACTAATATGTTAGTCGAGTTAAGAAGGAGATATTGATAGTTGTTTCTATATCTTGATAATGGAATAAGGGATTGTTTGGATTAATGTGAAATGGGTTGGGTATAATAAATTTATTGTGTTATGTGTATTATGAATTGTACATGAAACACATAAGTGAGTTAATGCATGTGAAATGATGAGCATGTTAAGTAGGTAAATGCTTGTGAATTGATAAATACGATAAGTAGACTAATGTATGGTAATCGAAGGATATGGGCTAATGCATGGAAATTTTTGAATATACTTAATTGGTTAAGGCATGAGAAAGGGAAATCAGTTGAATGATCTGTGTAATGTAATTGGAAAATGTGCTAATGGGTTAAGGTTTGATGTTAATTTTCATGTTGAATAATTATGGATGTAAATGGTAAATGTATTTTTTTTTTATGGTTTGTGATATGGAATGTGTGGTAAATGGATAAAGAAGCATGTTCACGTGGATTGGTGGTGAGGGATAAAGGACTGAGGCTCCTCCCATGGGTGGGGTTGGACTCAGGCTCTAAAACCCCTCTTAGAATGCACAAGTTAGAGAGTCAGACTGATGCTCTAGGACCCTAATAGTTTCATTGGATGATACTAGGCTCCAATATATGTGTGCTATGATTATTTATGGAATGTTTATCCATAGTGAGATAGGGAACTTGACTTATACCCCTATTCATGAGAATTGGTCAGCTCAGGCCATTGTGTAAATGATAGAAATGCCTAACCCATGAAAGAAATGATGAAGTGACTAAAGTGAATATTGTTAACTAATGGCACCCCAGTTATGTTTTGTTTACCTTTTCATTTACTTTGTACTTACTTGAACTACCTGTTTAGACTTAATATTTTGTAGACATCGTTAGTGGTGGCTTGAGGAGTGGTACTCACACCCTACTCCGGCCGTTAGTGGGCACCCGAGCAGATTTCATGGTTGCAGGTCAGGACCAAGGGTAAAGTTTGGATGAGACCGTAAGGGGAACTACTGCTAGAGTTATTCTCTATTGTTGCCTCTCTCTACCTCAGCTCGGCTCGGCTCTCTCCCTCGACATTCCTTCATCATGACTATGGATTCGTTTTCTCCTCTTCTGAGGCGTCGGCGACCTCATGGACTCGACTGACACGAACTTACTCTTCGTTGTTGACCTACTTCCCACCTCACTCCTTTCTTCCAAATAGGGCTTCTTCTAGCAGCACGGGGATGGTTATGTGGATGAGTTCTTATTTCTGAGACTGAGGGTTTCAACATCATCTTATGTGGGTTTGTTGGGTGGTCTTTTGTGGTCTCTGAGGACATTTTGGACGGTGGTGACGGGACATGGGATCTGGTTTGTCGCGGGTAACTTTTCTAGCATTCTTTGGTGCTCAATTTGCTGATAATCTGTTAAGGTTTGATATTGTGAATCATTAGTGGTTCTCCTTCTTCGATTGGTTTGTTTTTTATGTGTCCTCGTAGGTCTGCGGTTCAAGGTTTCTACAATCATATCGTCTAAATGAGGCTGCTCTAGATGAGGATTAGGGGAAAGCATTTCTACTGTACTTCAACTTTCTAGAATTGGATGTTTGAGAGGGTATGGCTATGGCCATTGGTATTAGGCCCATGGATTTTTTCATGGGACATTTAGCCAATTAGAAGTTGATGGTGGAAGCTGGATTTCTTTTTTTTATTCTGAGAGGGGCATTTCTCATGTACCGTGTGTTGTTTAGTCTTAGACTTTTGGACTGTTGGGGATTTTTGGATTGTTTATGTCTTTGATTTCATGGTGGTTTTCCCCTTTTCCCCTAAAAACGGGGTTTATCTTTAAAATAAAAAATTAATTTTCAGTCAGGACAAGGGTAAAGGCCTTATGCTTAGGAGTTGAGTTGGGCTTGGGATGTGCATGGATGAGGATCCAGACATGGAGTCAGGACCCGTTTTGGGGATGCTTCCCTTAGTTTTTATTTTGGTTTTCCTTCACTTTTTTAATTGTTGGCATTACATGGTGTATTCATTGTTTGGTTGTGGTTTGTATAAAGTTTTGGGAAACGATGGGTAATGCATGTTTATCAGTTTTTGTTTAATGTTTCCTTTATTTTATACCATCATCTTTTGTGGCATACTCTGATAGAGAGGGTATAGTCTCCCAACTTTTTTATTTAGACCCTCACTGCTAGTTATCGGCCTTCGGGGTATGGGGAGGCGCACTCGAGGTTATGTGGCGACCCAGTTTGGGGCACCAGTTTAGTGGCCTTTGGGTTGGGGACGTTACAAAAATGTTACAATCAAGAAGAAGAGATTTACAATGAAAAAAGTTATGTTATTATGGTAAGACATGAGTCTATTAAAATTTTAATTTCCCATAAAGAATGGTTAGTTTCAATATTTTCTTTGAAATAATTTCATCTACATAACTTCAAGTCATAATGGTTCAAATCTAGAGGTCTTTTCAACCTAGATAGAATGATTTTATGATCAAGTAAAAAAACCATTCAAACTATCTTAGGGTGTCACTACAATAGAATCGTGCTAATTCAACATTGCTCCTTATCAGTTCTTAAAAAATGAGTTGATAAATGGGACGATTTTATCAACTCTATATAAAAGCACTGATAAATACCTCCTTTATTATAACCAAAAAAATATTGATAAAATTACTCATTTAACCGCATTTTTTCTTAGCATTGATAAATGATTCTTTTATGAGTGCTTTTTCTAGCACTGATAAAAGGAGGTTTTATCAACAGTTTTTTAGTGCTGATAAAAACTCTCCTTAAAATATATATATATATATATATATATATACATATATATTATTAAAAATCATATTTTAATAAAGACATATATTTATATTGATATATGTATATATATAATATGTACATAAATACAATTTATATAATACTAAATATGTATTTACAATTAACCTATAATATATTCAGGGAAAATGGTTTTAAAATAATTAAAATTAAAAATAATTAATAATATTATAATTATTATTGAGTAATATACATTTAATATAAATTTCACAACCACAAAACAGGGTTTTATCAGTGCTAAAAAAATTCTACCAACGCTCAAAAAGCATTGATAATCTAGGCGCTATTAAAAGAGGGTCTCTTTTATCAACGCTAAAAAAAGTACTAATAAAGACCCCTTTTATTAGCGCTAAAAAAATCACTGATAAAAGGGGTCTTCTATCAGTGCTAAAAAATTACTGATAAAAGGGTCCTTTATCAGTGTTTTTTAACGCTGTTAAAAGACCCTTTTTATCAGTGCTAAAAAAGCACTGATAATAGTAAAAAAAACTACAAATCAGATTGTGGACCCTCCTTTTATCATTTCTTGACCCCCCCCCCCCCCCCCTCCCCCTTAATAGCTCTAGCATCCCCCTCCCCCCTTTATCAGTGTTATCCGCCTGCTCACCCCTGCCCACATACCCTTACCTTTGCTGAGTTTCGAACCTGAGACCTCCTCCTCATGCATTTGCGACTCTATCACTCACCTATATTGTTTTGTCTTTCATTTTATGATATATCTACATACATATATATATATATCGTTATATTTTTTATCCATATATATATATATATATACTCAAATAAAATTTGTTTTCAGTGAGTGTGTGTGTGTTTATAAATACATAAAGATTTATATTTATATTTATTTGTGCATCTATAAATATAATTATACATATTTATATTTATTTACATATATTATATATTAATATTTATATACATATATTATAATATATAGATAAATATATATATATATATGTCAATACACACACAAATATATTTATATATATATATACATTATATATACATTAATTGTACATGTATATGTATATAAATATTTGTACATTTATATTTCAAATAAAATGGGTACTATTTTTTATTTAGATAACGTTAATATATTGAGAAATATATTTTATATGTAAATATGTTTAATTTTTTATTTATAAAATTAAATTTTTATGGATGAATATATAAAATATATATATATATATTATAAATAATAGTACATTGTGAAAAAAATAAAATTTAAAAACCATAATATAAATATGAATATAATCCCTAGAAATAAATTCAGTATACACCAAAAAAAGGCAATAAGACCCCTTAAATGAGGCTGAAAGTCCATCAAATGTTAAAATTTTAGGGTACCCCGAAAAAAAAACTCAGTTTTGGAGGACTTATGGGAATTTTTGGGTCTCTAAAAAATTCACATATATTTACCTATATCACTAAGGGAGTAGATATCATTGCAGGCTTCGATTTGATATGTGGTAGAGCTCAAATGGACACTCAGATCAAAAGTTATGGTCATTTTAAGTTCAAGTTACGTTTTCAACTTATTTTCGATCTTTTATTAACTTTTTTATCTATTTATATTCAAATTTTTATTAAATTACTATTACCTGATAATAATAATCGAATTATTAATTAATAAAATTAATTATTTTATAATCCATTTTCACTAATTATCTTATATATTAAGTATAAATTCCTATTTATATTTATCTAAAACATATTTAAAAATATATATATTATATTTATATCAATAAAAATATATTTATATATTTATATATTATTTTTAATAAAATATAATTTTTTTAGTATAATTATATCATCACTGATAAAGGGGGTCCCTTTAACATGGCTAAATAAAGCACTGATAAAGAGGGACTTTTAAAAGCACTTTTTTAGCGCTGTTAAAAGTTCCCTTTATGAGATCTTTTTTTAGCACTGTTAAAGGGTGGCGCTGCAAAAACATGTTTTTGTGGTAGTGTTTGGTGATATGAAAAATTTAAAAATTAATTAATATATTAAGCTAACTTGAAAACAGGGGATTGAATTTCAAACCATAACTTTTGATTCGAGTGTCTATTTGGGTTGATCGCATATAAAATCAATGTCTGTGAAAAGATCTACACTATTTAAACAAAATGATCTTGATAATTGGTTTTTCAAGTTCAAAAAGGCCTGAAAGACCTCCAAAACTGATTTTTTTTGTTGGGATAAGCTAATTTTTAATATTCGATGGGATTTCAACTTCGTTTAACAAGGTCACCTTATCTGTTTTCAGTCGAAACTGAATTTATTCAGAGGGCTTACATTCATATGGATATTATGGTGTTGAAATTTTAATATTTCTTTTTTCATATTATAGTGTTATTCATAAAAATATATATACATATTTTCATATATTGAAATATAAATCATTTAATTGTACAAATAAATATTTACATATATTTACATATAAAATGTCTTCTTACATATAGACCATATGTTAATAAAAATAATTATTAATTTTATTTAAAATAATAATTCATCCATTTTATTTATGATATAAAAATATATGAATATGTATATACCTATAAAAATGTATATGTAATGTTATATATAAATATATGTTTTTTTGTGTGTATGTATTAACAAATATATATATATATATATATATATATATATATATATATATATATATTCATATGCATATTCAAATTCAAGTAAATAAATATTTATATTTATATTTATATTTATATTTATATATAGACACACACATATGTATATATAATTATTAACACAAACACACATAAACATACACACAGAGACATATTTTATAAATGTATTTAAAATATAAATACACAAACAAACATATTTTAAAAATGCATTTAAAATAATTATATATAAATATATGATTAAATATATGGATAATAAAGATGTATCTAAATATATATAAATAAATAGATATATCATAAAATTTAGAGAAAAATAATATAGAGTAGTGGTAAGTGCATAGGGGTGTAGAGGTGGAGGTCTCAGGTTCAAATCCAATCAGGTGCGTGCAATTGGAAGGGCTCAGGAGTGCTGTTAAAGGTAGGGGTGGGCAGGATAGTAGATGAGCATGATGATAAAGGAACAGGAAGGTGGGAAAATTCTAATATAGGGATTTTGGTGAGTGCTGATAAAGGTTGGGTGGTGCGTGTTGAGTGTTTAAAAAAATTATTAATGTTGATAAAGGGGGCGTTTATGAGCGCTAAAAACCTATTGATAAAAGTGACCAAATTTTAAAGGTGCTCAACATTGGTGCTTTATGAGAAATGATAACACCCTTATTGTGGGATGTTAAAGAGAGGATTTATAGTAATGCGTACTCCAAAAGTGATGCAGTTTAAACTGAACCACATAAACTGATTTCGAAACTCTCTTATCAAAACGGTGTACCATCACAGTGGAAAACTATCTAATCCTAGATGAAGTAAAGTGATAGTAGAGAAACTTATCAATGAAATAATCTACTAGTGCTCCAATTTCAGGTCATTATTGATATTGTCCTCATAATTGGACTATTTTGTTCCACTTGAGGAGAAATATATAGAGTAAATGGACCTATTTTACAATAATTCTTTTTGAAGGGGAAAGTAAAATCCATGCAAGGGTTTGGAAAATGTGGGATATATTTAAATTGTATGAATTAAACTTAATCAAGAAACTAAATGCATCCAAATAAATGAAACAAATATATTTCAAAGAATCTTGTAAATAACATGATCAAATTAGTTATTCAAAAATAATAAGATAATAATTTCTCATAAAAGTCAGATGACGATCATAAGTAACATAATCTCAAAATTTTTGAAGAATGACAGATAAAATGAATATAGATAATATAGATGAACATATGTAACACAATATGCTAAACTAAAAAATCACACATGTTGAAATTTTCTTGAAACCACTAAATAAACATTGCAAAGGAATACATTACAAGAAAAATGGAAAGGGTACCGAGGACTATTGAGAAATGGTGCATACTAAGAAGCTTGAAAAAACGTTAACAGATTGAGAATGTGCAAATGAATTTCAATAAAAAAACATTTAAAAATAGGAGTGGTAATGTTGAAAGCTTATCCATATGACTATATGTCATTTAAACAAGATTCGCTTTATTTATTCTCTAATTTTTTTGATATCCCATATCATAATCTCTAATTCATTATGTTATGTTCATATAAAAAGAAAAAGTTTTCAAAAAAAATTATAACAGCTTACCACATTGGCCATGATGTTTGATTTCACTCACTACATCGTTGTCTTGGCAGTCCACTGTGTCCGAAAGGGAATTCATCTCCTGGTAAAGCTATGCTCATTCACTGCAAGAAACCAAAATCAGGTGGTACAAAAAGTACCACCAAACATGGAAATACATCAACACAAATCATGTGATACAACAGGTACAAACAAACATGAATGTGCAAAATTAACACCACCCAAAAAAACCGGATGAAATAAATATCTTTATCCACAAGAAATGCTACTAGAGAAATTGTATTTTGCGCCTAGGGAAACAGGCGACCGCCATTGGTGGTTTATATTGATAGTAATAGTGACCGTGAATGGAGGTCTCTAATATGTGAATAAAATCCGTAGTATTTTTCCCACCCCCATCATTGTCTTCCTAGAAATCACTGCTACAACTTCTTGTCGAAGCAGTTTTCACTCCATCCACTGATTTAGATGTGAATTCTTCTACAAGAATTAAACCAAATGATTCTTTCTCATTGGAAACCGCTATTGTAGGGGGCGAGATGTTATTGGGTACACATGTGTTGATCAGTTTAACCTTTTAAGGTCTAAACTGGAAAGTGATTTGCCTCATGGGGATGCATGTTGCATGTTAGAGTACCTGGAAAGACAAAGTTGGGACAATCCATCATTTGTCTATACTATGCAGTTTGACATGAATGAGAAAATTAGTAATTTTTTCTGTGATGATCCAAAAATGAGAATAGATTATGAGTTTTTTGGAGATTTTTTTGTTTTTGACACCACTTTATGAAATAATAAAGAGTACAGGACATTAGGTGTTTTTGTGGTGTTCAATCATCATTGCGAGATTGTTGTTTTTTGGACAGATTTGTTATATGATGAAACCGCGAATTCATTTTCTTGGTTGTTTCAAAATAATTACAAGTGCATCACATGAAGAGACCTCAAACTATTTTTACTGATTAGGATGTGGCAATGGGAAAATCTATTTCTACAATTTTGGTGGGAACTCGACATTGCCTTTGTTCATGGAATTTGATGAAAATTTAATTAATCATGTAGGTAATTGGATGAAAGATTGATATAGTTTTCTAGCTATATTTAAGAAGTGTATGTTTGAATACCATGATGCAAATTAGTTTGATCAAGAGCGGTCTTCCCTTAGATCAGAATATAGGGATGGTAAATTGCAGTGGTTAGATGATGTATTCATATTGTGAGAAAAGTGCCCGCACTGATTTTTGAAAATGCTTTAACATTTGGTATTCACAGCTCTCAATTAAGTGAAATTTTTAATGGATTGATTAAATATTATGTTCATCAGAAGTTAAGTGTTATTGATTTCCTTAATTAGTTTGAATTCTTGTTGGAAAAAAAATCGGTATTGCGAAACAAAGGCGTAATTTGAGACGCGGGAGAAGTTGTCTCATAATCTTTACCCTTACCATGCATTGATGTTCCAAGTTTCTATTATATATACACTGAAGTTATTTGATTTATTTCAACATGAATATCAATTTATTGGTTCTTGTTTTTTGATATCTTGTTTTGAAATTAGAGTTCAATTCAGTTATGTTATTAGAATGGTTCATTGTGAAGAGCAATTTTGTGTATCATATTAAGCTTCAAATGAAGTTGTTGAAAGTTATTTTTTAAATTTTGAGTCTATTGGGTATCTTTTTTGTCATGTTTTAAAAAAAATCGGTTTGATGTGAGAGAAATACCTGAAAAATATATTTTTTGGAGATGGACCCGATTGGACAGAAATATTATGATGTTCAAAAGATATTTCGTTGAGGTACTTTCTAATAAAAAACAATTGTAGAAAAATGTTACAAAGATTTAGCATGAATGGGAATAAAGTTAATTACTTTAGATTGAGAGACAGATGCAAGTTATGACATTGCCTTCTCAAATTTCAGTAATTTTGAAAAAGAGTTGCCTATCATAAATACATTCGCGGATAAATTTAATGGTCGTTCTAGTTCAAACAAAATTCTAAGAAAGGATTATTTTAAAAAGAAACCAAACAAAAAAGGAGGAGATGGATTGTAAATCTTTTTAGAAAATGGCTGCCGAAAGGGGAAATAGTTGAATAAAAAAATTAAGCCCGTTGCTATGATGATGATATGATTTCATTTTATGATGCATTTCATTTATAAGAGCAATTTTTTATTATTAATATGTTATCTGATATCATTATTCTTTTCACTCAGGGAGTCACAGATCAAGAAATATCATATTTTTTTGTTGGATCTAGAAAAATTGTTTCATGTGTAATTTTTTTATGAGCATTATTTTCTATAACCATTGTAATTGTGTACTTTTTCTGTTGTAGGAGGACTTGTCCACCAATTTGGAACTTCGGCTTAGGAGGTAGATTTCTAGCATAACATTGGAAGAGGTCGAGCAGTGTAGAAAACATAGAATGGCAGTTTTTTTTAATTGTAATGAATGAATTAAAGAATGTATAGACTGCAATATTTAATAGTCCAGTTTTGGTTATAATGGATTGGTAGTGGGATTATGATACTTCAAAAAATCTTAAATGTGGATTATGAATTTGTTCTGTATGAAACTATAAAGATGGGATAAATATAGGTTCTATAATTATATATGCATTTGTTCTTTGAGGATGTGGTAGTACTTGATAGTCAACTTCTGGTTGTAATGGATTGGGATTGGGATACTTCAATAAATTGTAAATGTGTTGTATGCATGTCTGTGTATTCAACTGTGAAGATGGGATAAATCCAAGTTCTAGAATTTTGTATGTATTTGTTCTTTGAGGATGGAATAAATCTAAGTTCTTGAATTTTGATGAAAAAATCCAAAAGACTGAGTAAGAGTTATTGGATCTTCGAGACAAGTCTTTCCATATGGAAACTCTCCATCTTCTGATGAAATCCAGATGTTGGCCAAACTTAAGAGTCTTATAAACACTAAAGATAATATCCTTAATGTGTGAACATAACTATTTATCCACTTACCAATTGCAATTATCATCATCAACTCTAACAGTAAAACCAAATAAATCCCCTCAGAAGAAAATATTTCCCACATAAGGACATAATATTCCCACTGCATTTTCCAAAACCAAATATGACCACATTGCAATTACCAATTGGTATTACCAAAACCAAGTTCAACCCACAGCTTTTTCCAAAACCAAATATGAACCATTAAAATTACCAAATACAAATAGAAACCATTTCAATTACCAACAGAAAATATAAACCATTGCAATTCCCAACACCAATTACAATGTCCAACACCAAATATAAACCACTGCAATTACCAACACTAATTGCAATCACCAACAACAATTATAAACCATTATATTTACCAACATCAGTTATAAAAGGAAAACCAAATAAATTCCATCATAAGAAAATATTTCCCCTCATAAGGACATATTATCCCCACTACAGATCATGTTTGTTTTCTTAAAAATGTGAAAATAACTATTCATCCACATACCAAATCCAAATAAATACCATTGCAATTAATAACAAAAAATATGAACCATTGCAATTCCTAACACCAATTGAAATTATCAGTAGTAAATATAAACCAATTACCATCACTAAATATAAACCATTGAAATTACCAACAACAAATATAAACAATTGTAATTGTTGACACCACTTTTAAACCAATGTAACTACCAACAACAATTATAATAGAAAAACCACAATTATAATAAACAAATATAAATCATTGAAATAAACAACACCAAATATAAACCATTTCAATTAGTGACACCACTTCTAAACCACTGAAATTACTAACATCAAATATAACAACAAAACCACAATTTCCAATAACAAATATAAACCATTGAAATAACCAGCACCAAATTTAAAACCATTGCAATTTCCAACACCACTTTTAAACAACTATAATTACCAAAAAAAATTATAACAACAAAACCAAAATTACAAACAACAAACATAAACCTTTGAAATAACCAAAACCAAATAGAAAACCATTGCAATTGCCAACACCACTTTTAAACCACTGCAATTACCAACGGGAAATATAATAGAAAAACAAAAATTATGAATAGAATATATAAACCATTGAAATAACCAACACCAAATATAAACCATTTCAATTACTGACACAATTTTAAACCAATTCAATTATCAATAGAAATTATAATAGAAAAACCCCAATTACCAACAACAAATATAAACCAATGAAATAACCAACACCAAATATAAACCATTGCAATTTTCGACACAACTTTTAAACCACTTTAATTACCAACAACAATTATAACCGAAAAACCACAATTACCAATAGAAAATATAAACCATTTAAATAACCAACACCAAATATAAACCATTACAATTGCTGACACCACTTATCAACCACTGAAATTACCTACAGCAATTATAATAGCAAAACCCCAATTACCAATAGAAAATATAAACCATTGAAATAACCAACACCAAATATAAAACCATTTTAATTATAAAATCAAAACCAAATAAAGAAATATTCATACAAATAAAAACAAACCATTCTGGACTTGGAATACTTGTTTGGAGTGTGTTCATACTTTCATTGATGTTACCTTTTAGGGTTCGGATATGGGGATTGTGATGGTGGGGAACATTGGTAATAGACCATGTGACAAATTGGTTTGGGAAGGATAGGTTTTTTCTCATGAGTTAGTCCTATTAAAATGTTGTATGCATGAGTTGGGTGTGTGTGTGGTGTAAAAATGGTATGAGTTGTGGAATGGAATTGTTCTCTACTTTAAACAATAATTTTTTTATCTATTTTGATATTCTCTCCTCTTTTTTATCTTTAATTATTAGCTAACTAGTTTTTATCCTAGTGGTATGCATGGGAAGTCTTAAGGTTTTCCTACTAAGTTTTCATACTAACATCTGCATATACACTTCAGTGCTATATAGATGTAGTTTTCTGTGATACAGGAAGGGGACATGTTTTGTATTTTTCTAGGGGATTATCGTGATACTCCATGCATGCTTGATATGAGTTGTAGCATGGAAGTATTCTTGAATTGGAGTAGTTGTGGTTCCACTTTGGTGCTTTGGAGTATTTCATGTTTTGACTTTTCTAACCTTGATTATGTATTATTATTTTTGTTGTCAATATGATTATTTTCTAGTTTATATTATGTGAGTTATTTTGGTTTTATGGAATGCATCATATTATTTCATATCATAGTGTTTGTTGAAGGTCATTTTCATGAGGGAAAATCATCCCCCATTGTTTGGTTATGCCCTTGGTAATCATCATTATTTGGTTTCTTGGGTATTTCACCTAAGTTTAGTATCACTTCTACCGCTTCTCAGACCAATGGGCCGGGGTGGGATGTTATATTCACCTTAAATTTTGCTTCAACATTGGGACTAATTATATTTTAATACCTTTTCATGTATTCCTTAGTAGAAAAGAATTAATTACTCAATTTCTTATGATATTCATTAATCAACACACAAATATCAGGTCTCCTCTCTTTAATAATCCATACATTAAATGATTCGGATGAATTAATTATGATATACTCCCATAGATACTGTGGAAATAATGGCATTTCCCACATATCAACATCTCCATAATTTTCAACACATCTATCCAATTCTTGGAAAAATGTTTTCAAATTCTTTATAGAAACATTGAAATCATGATCCAATCGAGAATAAGAAATGGAATCCAATAGTTTCAATTCCTTTTCCTTAGTTCATATTCCCATTCCCCAACATTATTTTGTAATTACAGAGATAAAAATATATTTCACATAATGGCAACAATATAAATGTTTATCTCCCAAAAATATTGTTCTAACAGCACCCACAATCGAATTGTGTCAGTCAGATATATTAACCAGTTGAATAGAACCTGTAATTTCTTTTATATTGTTTAAAAAACATGTCCAATCATCATATTTTTCACCCCTAATAATTGAATATGCCAATGGGAAGTTGTTTTTATCCATGTCATATGTCTATGCTTCCAATAACATACCTTTATAAGGACCACTGAGGGGGAAACCCTCTACATACAACATAGATTGAGCACCTACTAAGAAACCATTGATGAAACAACCATATGAAATGAAAAATATTTCAAATATATCATTTTATGAAGCTTCCCACTTGGATATTGTTTCTGGATCGATTTAAATTAGTCTATTAAATATCCAAGGGATTCCATATATGACTACTCTAGAACCCCATATATTTCATAAAATTCATTTTTCATTGGTTGTTAATAATTTCAGGTATGTAAGGGAAATATCGTAGTCACTGTACATGTCAAATTTAATCTCATTATTGGATTTTTCAACAATTCAACTTCACCCCTTCACAAATGATATATGACATTAATGATGTTATTGGTTTTTGAGAAACTACAAGTTTATATTGAGTTGGTTGCATGTGATAATTTTGAAAAGTTTTTACACAATCAAATGGAATTGAATTCCCCAACCTATATGCTGATAAATTTTGTGTGCAACTCTCAAATTTGCATTTCAAAATAAACATTCAAGACTATTCCATGAAAATCCATAGTCCAACATATATGCAATTTCATTCTTGAATATCATCGCTCTCAATGTTTTGGTTGAAGGAAAAGTTTTTACAACATCCACTAACAATTCATTCCATTATTTATCATTTAACTTATCCATTGAACAAGGAACACTAGTATTTACACAAGGTAATATGTGAACATTTATGTTAGATGATAAACTTTTTTCTAAAATCATACCAACTACTTCAACCCTATAATTCAAATATATATCAAATTACAGTACATCAATAACATGTGAAAAAATATTAATATAAATAATTTTTTAGAAAGAATTACCTTTGAGTTACATCCTTTGTCGACTGTATACATTCATCTATCATCAAAATAATGTGGACATGTGAAAAAGTTCATTGAATATAAATAACTGTTCAACTCCCACATCATCTTCAAGGTATAAACTTATACCATTGTAAAAATTTAATTTTTATTTTAAATCTAATAATGAGACATCACAATTCTTAATCAACAATGTTAATTATGATATTTCATCAAATGAGATTTCTTCCTTCAGCACTCTACCGAACGATCTTCCACTATCATAATGCATTTTTTCTTGTGAATTGCTAACACACAATCTGTAAAAATGAAAATAACATAACATTTATTTCGACAAATAATTTTTCATCTACTCGTATCAATAAACCTACAACATTAATGGATATTAAACACTAAAACTCATTATCAGTTCATATTTACATCATTTGACAAATGAAATGAAAAATAATATAGGGGGAAAGAAATTTATAGAAAAACTAATCTCATATATAATTAAGTAAATGGTAGAAATTATTTTATAAAAACATAGCTTTGATGTCTTGGAAGACCCTTGTGTGTGCGAAAAAAGGAGGCATTGGAAAAAGGTCTAGGGTGATATAATGTTTGTGGGAGAGGATGGGACAGTGGGAGGGAGGTCTCGGGAGGAGGCCTGCTATAGGAAAAGGAGGAGTATTAGAGGTGAAAACTATGGGAAGTCATCCACTGTATAGGAGGGTGGTGGTGGGATGTGTGTGAGGGTATGAGGGTGTGAGGAGTGTGAATATGAGTCATTTTCTCATAGGTCATAAATAGTGAGTTTCCTTCATTAGAATTTTCCAAAAAAAATTCCTAAACTGAAATTAAGAGATTATTTTGAGTTTTTAATAAGTTTTTTTTTTGGAAAAATATTTATTTAAATAATATTAGGTTTTTTTTTTGAATTCCAAGGTAGAAAGGCAGCATCGGTGATTCCAGATTTTGATTATTTGGAAAGGGGGCAAGGTTGATTCCACCTTTTCCACTCATCGACCATGATCGATGATGTGGAAAAGGCGGCAACATCGATGTTGCCTTTATGCTAATTTAAGGCACAAGGCATCATTTGAGATGCTTCCTTTCTCTAAAATTAAAGGGAAAGGAATCCTCAGTAATTCCACCTTTCCCCCAACCCCATATAATAGGCACACGCCCCTCCCCATTCTCCTCACTCCTTTCACACCTCTCTCTATAATTCCTCTCCCTCTCTCTCTAAATTTTCTCAGTGCTTCTTCCTTTATGTGTGGAAATTTCAGTGGCCTAAATGGAGTGTAGAATTTTGGGAAGAATAATTTAGAGGTATTTATTGTTATTTATTTTATAGTTATTTATTTATTTAGTTGATTCATTTCTAGTTAGTTTTAAATATTTTATTTACTTAGTAGTCTAGATAGATATTGTTTAGAAATAATAGTTATTATTAGTAAATAAAATATTATTATTTATTTGTGACTTTTGATTAAGTAATTTATAATTAGTATTAGTAATGGATTTATTATTATTATAATATTATTATTTAGTATAACTTAGTAGTTTTTAAATATTACTCACATAATTAGGAATTAATATTAACTAGATGATGAATAAATATTAGTGAAATAATGGTTTACTAATAATTAAAAATTAAATAACCAATGATTAACTAATGTTAAAATAATGAATAAGTATTCATTAACTAATAAATAACTTAGGATTAAATAATGATTACATAATTATTAACTAATAATTAACTAATGAATTCCATATTATTAACTAATAATTAAATAACGAATAACTAATAATTACTTAAGGATTAACTGTTAATTAACTAATAATTAATTATAATGTAACTAAGTGATATCTATTAATTATGTAATAATTAATTATAAATTAATGAATGATTAAGGAATAATTAATTTAAGATTAACTAATGCTTAAATAATGATTAGATAATAATTAAATGATAAATAAAATTTTATTAACTAGTGATTAATGATTGATTAATGCATAATTAATAGAGGATTAACTAATGCTTAACTAATGATTAGATAATGGTTAACTATTGAATAACACATGATTAACTAATGAGTAATGAATGGTTAACTAATAATTACATAATGATTAACTATTAATTAACTAAAAATTAGATATAAAGTAACTATTTGATATCTATTAATTAAGTAATGATAAACTAGTGATTAATGAATGACTAAGGCATAATTATTATAGGGTTAGCTATTTCTTAACTAATAATTAGTTAATGATTAACTAATGATTAATGAATAATTATGTAATAATTACTTAATGATTAACAATTAATTGGCTTTAAAGTAACTACTTGATATTTATTAATTAAGTGATTATTAACTATTGATTAAGAAATGATTAAGGAATAATTTACTTAGGATTAACAAATTCTTAACTAATGATAAGCTAATGAATAACATATGATTAACTATTGATTAATGAATTATTAAATAATTATTAACTAATAATTATTTAACAATTAACTATTAATTAACTATAAAGTAGCAACTTGATATCTATTAATTGGGTAATTATTAACTAGTGATTAAGGAATGATTAAGGAAAAATTAATATAAGATTAAATAATTCTCAAATAATGATTATCTAATGATTAAAATTTGATTAAATATTGATTAATGAATGATTAACTATTAATTACCAATAAAGTAACTAATTGATATCTATTAATTAGGTAATGATTAACTAGTGATTAATGAATGATTAAGGCATAATTAATATAGGATTAACTAATGCTTAACTAATGATTATATAATGATTAAAAAATTATTAACTATTGATTAATGAATTATTAACTAATAATTACTTAATTATAAACTATTAATTATCTATAAAGTAACTACATGATATCTATTAATTAGGTAACGATTAATTGGTGATTAAGGAATGATTAAGGCATAATTAATATAGGATTAAATATTGTTTAACTAATGATTAGCTAATGATTAACATATGATTAACTATTAATTAATAAATGATTAACTAATAATTACTTAATGATTGGATATTAATTAGTTATAAAGTAAATATTTGATATCTATTAATTAAGTAATAATTAATTATTGATTAATGAATGATTAAGGAATAATTAATATAGGATTAACCAATGCTTAACTAATGATGAGATAATTATTAGCATATTATTAAATAATGATTAATGAATGATTAAGTAATAATTACTTAATTATTAAATATTACTTATCTATAAATTAACTACTTGTTATCTATTTATTAGGTAATGGTTAACTGGTGATTAAGGAATGATTAAGGCATAATTAATATAGTATTAACTAATGCTTAACTAATGATTATCTAATGATTAACATATGATTAACTATATATTAATGAATGATTAACAAATAATTAATTAATGATTAACTGTTAATGAGATATAAATTAACTACTTGATATTTTTAAATTAAGGAATGATTAAAGAATAATTAATATAAGATTAACTAATGATTAACTAAGGATTATATAATGATTGACATATGATTAAATACTGATTAATGAATGACTAATGAATAATTAATTAATGATTAACTATTAATTAGATATAAAGTACATACTTGATATCTATTAATTAGGTAATTATTAACTAGTGATTAAGTAATGATTAACGTATAATTAATATAGCATTAAGTAATGATTAAATAATTATTAATTAATAATTAATATATTATTAATTAATGATTAATGAATGATTAACTAATAATTACTAAATAATTAACTATTAATTAGCTATAAATTAACTACTTGAAATGTATTAATTAAGTAATGATTAAATATTGATTAAGGAATGTTTAAGTCATAATTAATATAGGATTAACTAATGCTTAACTAATGATTATATAATGATTAACTAATTATTAATGGATGTTTAAATAATTATTAACTAATAATTAGTTAATGATTAGCTATTTATTAACTTTGTATTAATATAGAATTAACAAAGGATTGAGGATGACTAACTGGATGACAAAGAGGCTTAACTGAACACATGATTTTTTACTCCCATGATTTTGATGATTCACAACTTATTTCATACCCAGTTTGATACTCTCAATCGATATGTTTAAGATGATTCACTACCTCTATATAAACCACTGGTCATACCTTTAGAAAGATTAAGAATTGTACTATGAAATATTAGTGTCATATTTTAGGATATAAGAAGATGTTTTAAAATTTTGGTATAATAAATATTATGTGGTTATCAAAGAAATGAAATCTCTATCCAGATACTATAAGTGGATGTGCCTCTGGAAAAGAAGTACATAGGGGTAAAACCCAAAAACACTACATTGATCTAGATTCGATCAGGAACTGGTGCACAAAAACGGGTCTTTCTGCACACCTAGTTTGACACTCCCGGGAGATATGATTTAGATAATTCACATTTTCTTAATAAACCACTGAACATATCTATTAGAAGATTAAAATTTGTACTCCAAAATATTAGTGTTATCTTTTAGGATATAATGTCACGACCCGTCCCCCGGGGCCCGTGTCGTGACTACCCCAAGCCTGTCTTCCATAGGCCAGGGGCTGGCGACTAGCACCGAAAGGCGTATTCCCTAAAACCAGGAAGGCATTGCCTTCATAACTTGTAAACACACACGAACAAGCACACAGCAAGATAAGAACTCAAGTAAATTGTATAGTAAATAGAGTGAGTATAGTAAGTAAAAGGGGCCAGAATACAAGCCCAACTGGAAAGTACAAGAAACTAAAAGTACAAGTACACTGAATAGATCCAGTGAACACCCACCATGGATCCTACCTGAAGGGTAGGTACAACTCTCGAACGGCCATCTATGAGGTACGCCTCATCTAATGTACACCTTCAATCTACCTCCAGTCCTAGTACCCTCGTCCTCAGTCAGCGTTGCCAGTCGTCTACACCAAACACAACAAGGTGAGGGCATAGCCCGTGCAGGGGTAAGTATAACGATACTTAGTAGGGACCCCGAGACCCTCAAGGTCTTACAAAATCCAAAAAGGATAAACCACACCGCAAAAATTAAACTGAAAACCCTACTTAGGTATATACCCATACATATACCTAAGTTATCAAGTAAACCCATCTCAATCATGAGGAAAACAAAAGGCCCAACTCATTAGCCCAAAGCTCAATTGTTCCACAAAGTAAGGAATACCACGAAGGTATGTACCACACAGGTACACCACATAGAAGAATACCATGAAGGTATTACCATGAATTAAAGTACCACACAGGTACGGACTCAGCTCACACTAGGTATAACTTAGGTATAGTAGTAGAGATGATTAGATGTAACTACTGAATCATCTTAATCTGTTAAGAGGCAGACCCACGAATGATAAAAATCATCATCAGACCCACACAGGATCCTAGTACATCGTCATACCCACACAGGATCCTAGTACATCATCATCATGTCATCAGACTCACACAGGATCCTAGTACATCGTTAGTACGTCGTCAGACCCACACAGGATCCTACTACATCATCAGTACGTCGTCAGACCCACACAGGATCCTAGTACATTGTTAGTACATTTTCATACCCACACAGGATCCTAGAATATCGTCAGTACATCGTCAGACCCGCACATGATCCAAGTACATCGTCAGTACGTCGTCAGACCCACACAGGATCCTAATATATCTTTAGTATGTCATCAGACCCACACAGGATCCTAGTACGTCGTCAGTACGTCATCAGACCCACACAGGATCCTAGTACAAATTCATCACATTTTCAAACCCACACAGGATCCTAGTACATCATCAGTACGTCGTCAGACCCACACAGGATCCTAGTACATCTTCAATACATCGTCAGACCTAAATGGGATCCTAGTACATCGTCAGTACGTCGTCAGACCCACACAGGATCCTAGTACTTCTTCAGTACATCATTATACCCACACAGGATCCTACTTCAGCATCAGACCCAAACAAGATCCTAGGGTAGTCCTGGATGGAATCCTAGAGCGGTTCCATGTGGGACCCTCAATCACAGACCCACGAAGGATCCTTTTCTCAAGTCACAGCCAATTACAGGGTTCTCGTACTAAGCTCGCTTTTCTATGGGAGGATTCTCTCCAAAATCCACTTTTCAATCCTCCAACTGCCACTAAGTCCCAAGAATAAGTATCTCAAAGGACTTCCACGTCATAGGGGTCTCAACGCAATATACGGTGCGTCAATCGGACGCCCAGTCTGTAAGTTATTAGCCTTTTAGTCCCAAGTTCTTGGTTGGATTTGTGCTCAATCCAACCCGATCATACCCCAACTTTATCCAAATCTATATTAGGGTATACCAAATGGATCGTCTTTCTCTAAAGTTTCTGGCACCGTAGACGGTTCGTCAAACAGACGCCTGGTACCAAAGTTATGGCCAAAAGAGCGAAATTAGGTCGAAGCTAGCCCGGGTCTGGTCCGACCCAGTCAGACTGACCCAGCCCGCTGGGTCCGGCTTGGACCGCGTTGGGCGGCCTGGCCTGGGCCGCGGGGTAGCGCAGGGGCTGCGGGGTGGCGCGGGGGCAGCGGGGCGGCACGGGGGCCGCGGGGCGGCGCGATGGATGCAGGGCGGTGCGCTGGCAGCGGCGCGGCGGGTCGGCCGCGGCGCGGCGGTCCACCGCAGCTGGCCGGATGGCCAACCGTCCTCTCCGCGCGGTGCGGTCGTGCGTCGTACCTTCGGCGACAGCCGGTTTGGTCGGTCGTTCTTCATTCTTCGTCATGGCACAAAGCCGCCTTCTTCTGTCATGAAGAACACACCATTCATGAATAACGGCATAGGGTTCTGGCCATGTTTGTTTGGACCGCACCCTCCGCGTTAGAGCGGTAGCAAGCGGCTCAACAAAATCTTGAATCATGAAGAACATCAAGAATGGGTACGGGGAAATTTATCACAACAAACCCTACAACCTCCGGCAATGATTATTCCCAAACCCGCAAAAAGAAATCATTTTCAGATCAACTAGTTAGATATTTGATCCGCATTCTTTGTTTAGAAGGTAAGAACAAGGGAATCAATAATCACACATAATTAAACCCCTACCTCGGATGTTTGTTGACGGAAGTCACGAGGAAGGATAGACGAACATCGGTGATGTCATCATTTCCTCGAACATCGGTTCGTTGTCGTTGAAGACGTTCCTCATTGGCGAGAGCGTTCTTCATTGGGGAGCACGTTCTTCATTGGAGAATGCGTTCTTCATTGGAGAGAATAATCCTCCAAAAGTTCTCCTCTTTCCAACCCTTTCCTCCCAATTCCACAAAAATGTGAAATATCCAAGTTGTTAATTTAATATTATCAAATTAAAAGGTTGGCACATTTAATTGTACCACGTTGGCATAATTAATTGGCTCAAATTAATGGGAGGAATGAATTAATGGGGAGTTGAGAGGTTTCTCCCCTATTAAGAGGGTTAATATGGTCCCTGCCATTAATTTCAAAATGTGGGTTTTAGTTCAGGTGGTCCCCACCTCTTAACATTCATGTGGGAGGTTTTATTAGAAATAAAATAATATTTTATTTTATTTTATTTTTCATTTCCATGAAAAACAAAAAATCTATCATTCACCCTCAACCTACTGCGGTCGAGGTGAAGGTCTCCTTAAGTGAATATCGGCGTTGCGAGTTCAATGATGTCCTCGGATTTCAATTCTAAGCACCGATTCAAAAGTTTCAAAAACCCGCTTGCACGTTTACTGAAAGTACTCAAAAAAAGTTCAGAAATTCATTCCGGGCACACCGGGCCTCAGAATCACACACCATCAATTTTCATGGACTCGTAAAATTCCCATTTAATTTTAAAAAAATTACTTGGAAATTTCAGGTCTTTACATTCTCCCCACCTCAGGGTTTTACATCCCCATGGGCCACAACTCAGAACTTGGAAAACAAGTGGGGTATTGAGCACGAATCTGAGCCTCCCGCTCCAATTTTCTCTCCTAGAGGTTGATGTTATTAATATTTTCATGACTTATTATATTCCCACTTTACTTATTTTATATGAAATGTGCATAATTTTTGTGAAATATTAATATTTTAATATTAAGTATAATATTTGAGCATTTTTAGAAGTAGTCAAATTGAGTCAGTTTAATGTTTTAATTATAACTATCACTATACTGATCCAAATTGTGTGGTTCTTGTTTTTTAGGATTCTCCTTTCAATATACAACATTTCATTAGAAGGAACCATAATCCAATTCTGCCATTTGAAGGGTCATATGGTCCTCACAAACAAGACCAAAGAATCTGTGAACAAACTGGACCAGCCTTGAAGATTTATTTACTGGGCTCAATACAGAAGTCCAAAAACCTTAACTCTCCACCATAATTCGGGGGACACTACATGTAATCTTGGATAAAAATTTCAAGGCCCAAATCCAAGTACAAGGGGCCCAAATAAATCTTTTAAGTCCAGCCCACCATTCTGGCCGAGAATGAAAATCAGTATAGTATTCATGACATATCTCCTGATGTAATCATCCAAGCGAGCTGAGATTTTTCAGTGTGAAATAGGAGATGTAGGTGGCAGACTTTTTTGAAGAAACCATTCGGATTTTAAGGCATCTTAATATTCAAAAACCCTTTCACATTATGGACTTCAAAAAGACTGGATTGAAATGGACAGTTTAAGTTTGTTTATGCAACCGGCCATAACTTTTTATCCTTACGTCCAAATGACTCCAACTTTTGAGAGTAGTCGACCAACATTATTGTCTACAACTTTTAAGAAGGAGATATTTGAAGATTCGGCTGTCTGAATTTCCAAATTGGTGATGCAAGTGGAAGGACAGATTGGGAATGCAAACAGTCCACTCCTTGGGCTATAAATACTCTCTCCTTCTCTCCTTGAGAGGGGTTGGCATTTCAGAAGAGAGGAGATCATATTGGCACGACCAAAGCTTTGCCAAAGGCTTGGGAGGACCTGCCATACTCAAGTTTTCACTTGAGAGACCTTTCCTCCTCTCTTTGTTTTCACTTACTTTTGTGTTCTTCATTTTTGTAATCTTGTAATTCTCTTTCTTTGTAATTCTGTTTTAATGCAAGTTACTTCTTCAATATCTCTTATTCTCATCCACCTTCTGTATTTTAATATTAATGTTCTTAAAATAGTTTAAATTCAGTTCAATACCCTTCCCTTCTTTAGCTTCCTCATTCAATCGAAAGTTCATTTTTTTAATTATCATCATTGTTCGTGTGTGTGTGTCGACGTACCACTCTTTTCTTATCCCTTTCTTTTTCTTATCTTATTAATTTATAATCATAATAATTTTAACCATGTTATTAATCACCCAAATGTCTGAGTAAATCTATCATTGGGGTGAGTTATAATTTAGGTATGTTAAGTGATTGAGAGCTTCTGCTCGATGAATATTCTTTGAATTAACATTGTGTATGTTGGACTTAACATGTCATGGATTAATGACTTGTTTTGTTTAACATGTGGTTTCCATGGATTATTGGAACCATAAATACACCACCATAAATAAGATCTGATTGAGATTATAACCTTAAGTTAAGTTAAGGCTTGGTTTAAAGCCTTAACACTTAAGAATTATAATCAACATCATCTTGTGACATGGGTGTTAATTTAAATGCAATATAAAGCAAAGCTCAAGGATATAAAAAGCTTAACTAACCTAATGATGAACTCACCCCAATCTTCATCAACTTGTTAAATTAAACATCATTCATTAAACATTTCAATTAAGCTCTGCAAACAAACCCCCCTAATCAAAATACAATCAACTAAAAACAATCGACTATTACGAAGTACCATCGCCGAGGATTCGACCCGAGTGCTGCTATACACATTAGCAGAGCACCGGAACTTTGACCGGTCGATAGGCGACAATCGGCCGTGCATTTCAAATGGCGCCTTTGCTGGGGATGGTGCTTTAAGTAGTCATTAGTTTCTGGTTATTGTAAAAAAAAACCAAAAAAAAATACAAAAGTTTAAAAAAAACTGAAAAAAAAATACAAAGAAAAACCCGTCTTCCTCTTAAAAATCATAAAATGAAAAAAAAAATACAAAGAAAAACCCGTCTTCCTCTTTCTTCCAAAATCTCTTTGAATGCCCCGTAGCCTTCCAAACAATCCCTCGGATTTGTTTGACCCTGAAATTGATAGAACTCTTCGTCGAATTAGGAGGACCATTAGGGATAACCAAATCACCCAAGAACCAATCATTGCCCTACCAATTGAATTAGATATGGCCAATCCTAGGGAACAAACATTGAAAGAACTTGCTGCCCCTGATATGAATTACCAACCTCTTGGTATTCAATATCCAAACATTGAAGCTGACTTCGAACTCAAATCAGGTTTGATTCATCTTCTCCCTCATTTTCACGGGCTAGCTGGTGAGGATCCACATCTCCACCTTAAAGAGTTCCAAGTAGTATGCTCTACCATGAAGCCTCAAGGGGTTTCTGAAGAACAAATCAAGCTTAGAGCTTTCCCCTTTTCCCTAGCAGATTCTGCCAAGTCTTGGCTCTACTACCTCCCACCTGGTTCCATAAACTCATGGGTTGACATGAAGAGACTTTTCCTTGAGAAGTTCTTTCCCCCTTCCCGAACAGCTTCTATCCGAAAGGAAATAAGAGGCATCCGTCAATTCCCTAATGAATCACTCCATGAGTATTGGGAGAGGTTCAAAAAGCTTGTGGCAACTTGTCCACACCATCAAATCCCTGACCAACTCCTGATCCAATACTTCTATGAGGGGTTATTGGCTATGGAGCGAACTCTCATTGATGCCGCAAGTGGCGGTGCTCTTGTTGACAAAACTCCTGCAGCTGCAAGAGATCTCATAAGTAACATGGCTGCAAACACGCAGCAATTCCATACTCGAGCACATGCTCAAGTGAAACAAGCCCAAGAGAATCAATCCATAGAGCCCAACAAAATGACTGAGTGGATGAGTGAACTTACAGGTCTTGTGCGTCAACTAGCGGTGGCTACCAAAGCCCCAACCTCATCTTCTCCACAGTCACTATTCCCTGGACCTATCAAGAATTGTGGAATCTGCAACTCTCCATCTCATCTGACTGACACATGTCCACAACTTCAAGATGATCCATCTAATTCATCTAGTCCAATGGAGCTCAATGCGGCATATGCTCAGCGAAACTTCAACCCTCAACAATCAGGCCTGTTTGTTAGAAACTTCAACCAACCCCACTCTGAGCCCTTCTCTTCTACCTTTAACCCACCTCTGAGGTATGGTAATCCCATTTCTCATCCTCCTCAGTTCCCTCATCAAAATCCAAACCAGTTCCAATATGGTCAAAGTGGTGGTAACATCCATCAACCTTATCCTTTTGTTCCTCAACCCCAAAGGAACAATCCTCCTCCTGGATTCCACTATCCTAATGAGCCTTCCCAATTCCCCACCCAATACAATCGCTTTCCCAAGAACCAAAATCAAGGCCAACCCAATTTGGGACAAGCCTCTTCTTCTAAACAACCATGGGAAAGTGCTGTAGAGGATCTTGCTTCCTTCACCCGTTCTAGCCTCAAGAACATTGAAACCCAAATAGGTCAACTTGCATCCCACCTTAGCCAGCAACAACCATCCAATTCATCCCAACTCCCAGCTCAACCATTACCCAACCCTAAGGGTAATGTAAGTGCAATTGCACTTAGATCGGGAAAGAAAATTGTTATGCCCCATGCTGATTCCTCTACCTCCCCTTTCGATGTTGATCTAGAAAATGAAAAGAACAAAAAGCTGGAAAAGGAACTTGAATCCACTCCTTCACCTCCTTCCATTCCTCTAAGGAACCCAATTCCTTTTCCTCAAGCCATCTCCAAGCCTAAGAAGTCCTTTGAACCTGATCCTGAAATGCTTGACATGTTTAGACGTGTTGAAGTCAACATTCCCCTCTTAGATGCCATCAAACAAATCCCTAAGTATGCCAAGTTTCTTAAGGAATTGTGCACCCATAAGAGGCAACTTAAGAACATTGAAAATGTTTCAACTCAACAGTCCATTCCCATGAAGTGCAAAGATCCAGGGACCTTCACAGTTCCATGTCAAATAGGGAGTTCCAACTTTGATGATGCACTCATAGACCTTGGAGCCTCAATAAATGTCATGCCCAAATCCATTTTCTCCAACCTTGGTCTAGGTCCCTTGCACCCAACGGGTGTTGTCATTTAATTAGCCAATCGAAGCACTACCAGTCCTGAGGGGATAATTGAGGATGTTCTTGTTCGGGTCAATGATCTTATCTTCCCAGCTGATTTCTATGTCCTTGACATGGAAGGTGAGACGACCTCTTCTCAATCTCCCCTAATTCTAGGAAGACCATTCCTCATGACTGCGAGAACCAAGATTGATGTCCATTCAGGCATCTTATCCATGGAATTCGGTGACCAACTGGTCAAGTTCAACATTTTCCAAGCCATGCGATACCCATCTGAGGATCACTCTGCATTCTCAATCCATGATTTTGAGGACACTTCTAAGATTCAATCGAACCCCAATCCACCATGTTCTTCATGTTATAATGATAAAGGATCTTGTGAAATCTGCACCATGATTAACAAAGTCATAAATGGTGAAGTTGATGTGGACCTCTCATTCATAGACTCCATCAATCTAGAGGAACTTGAAAACTCTCTTGAATCCCACATCAACTCTTATCTCTACTGCTCTACCTTGGACAGTGTTGAGGAAAATGATCCAAACCCATCTGGAATCCCTTCTCCTGCTCCTAAATTGTCTAGCTCTCAAATCAAGGCTGAAACTGATCTAAAACCACTTCCTTCACACCTCAAGTATGCATTCCTTTTCCATGATCCCTCCTACCCTGTCATTATCTCTGCTTCACTTTCTGAAACTGAGGAGTCCCAACTTGTTAAAGTGTTAGAGGAAAACAAAAATGCCTTAGGTTGGACCCTAGAGGATATTCCAGGAATCAACCCTGCCCTTTGCATGCATCACATCCATCTATAGGAATCATCCAAACCAATTAGGCAACCTCAAAGAAGACTCAATCCACTCATACTTGAGGTAGTTAGGGAAGAGATTACCAAGCTTCTTCAGGCTGGTATTATCTACCCAATTTCTGATAGTGAATGGGTTAGTCCAATTCAAGTCGTTCCTAAGAAGGGCGGGATAACAGTTGTCACAAATGAACATGGAGAAGTGGTCACAACTCGAGTGAAAAACAAATGGCGTGTGTGCATCGATTATCGCAAACTGAATGCTAAAACATGAAAAGATCACTACCCACTTCCTTTCCTTGACCAAATGATTGAGAGATTGGCCGGAAAGTCACACTATTTCTTTCTTGATGGTTACACTGGATACTTCCAAATTCCAATCGCACCTCAAGACCAAGAAAAGACCACATTCACTTGCCCCTTTGGAACCTATGACTATAGGCGAATGCCTTTTGGCCTTTGTAATGCTCCTGCAACATTCCAGCGGTGTATGATGAGTATATTTTCTGAATTCATTGAGAATTGCATGGAGGTCTTCATGGATGACTTTACCATTTATGGCGAGTCATTTGAATCTTGCTTACATTCACTCTCTTTGGTCCTTCAAAAGTGTGTCAAGTGCAACCTTGTGCTGAATTTTGAAAAATGTCACTTCATGGTTTCAAATGGGATTGTTCTAGGGCACATAATTTCTCAAGAGGGTATCCAAGTTGATCCAGCCAAAATTGAGGTGATCCAATCACTTCCTGAACCCAAATCAGTTCGAGACATTCGGTCCTTCCTTGGTCATGCCGGTTTCTATCGGCGATTCATTCAGAACTTCAGCAAGATTTCCCTCCCACTCACTCGTTTACTTCAAAATGATGTCACATTCAATTTTGATGAGGCTTGCAAGAGAGCCTTCATTGAACTCAAATCTGCTCTCACATCTGCTCCAATAATCCAACCCCCAGATTGGTCCTTACCATTTGAATTAATGTGTGATGCTTCTGATAGGGCCATTGGGGCTGTTCTTGGTCAAAGAAGAGAAAACATTCCTCATGTCATCTTTTATGCCTCAAAAACATTAGATGAAACTCAATCACACTACACTGTGACTGAAAAAGAACTTTTAGCTGTGGTTTTTGCCTTGGATAAATTCCGGCCCTATCTCTTAGGTGCCAAAATCATCATCTTCACGGACCACTCAGCATTAAAGTTCTTACTTAAGAAAAGTGATTCCAAACCAAGGCTAATAAGATGGATTTTAATGCTCCAAGAGTTTGACCTTGTGATAAAAGATAAACCTGGAAAAGAAAATCCTGTGGCTGACCACCTGAGTAGAATTTCTAATTCTTCTCATTCTGAAATAATTGATCCTGAATTTCCAACTGAACACCT
Source organism: Viscum album (assembly GCA_963277665.1). NCBI lineage: Eukaryota > Viridiplantae > Streptophyta > Magnoliopsida > Santalales > Viscaceae > Viscum > Viscum album. The sequence continues at coordinate 1,786,469,708 of OY728157.1, forward strand.
CTCATCTCTCACTCCAAAGTTACCATGGTATGCCCCAATTGTCAATTACTTGGTTTCCGGTGTTTTCCCTGAATATTTTTCAAAAGAACAAAAAGAAAAGATGAAAAGTGATTCAAAGCATTATTTTTGGGAAGATAATAAACTTTGGAAAATCGGGGCTGACATGTTAATTAGGAGATGTGTTGATGAAACTGAACAATCCTCCATCTTGGAATTCTGCCACTCAATGCCTGGAGGTGGCCACTTTGGACCACAAAGGACTTCTCGAAAGGTCCTAGATTCTGGATTCTTTTGGCCTTCACTCTTCAAGGACTCACATGAGTTCTATCAATCATGTCCCACTTGCCAAAAGTTTGTCACAATTTCCAAAAGAAACGAAATGCCTCAAAAGCCATTAATCTTCTGTGAGCTTTTCGATGTTTGGGGAATCGATTTCATGGGACCTTTTCCCCCTTCCAATGGATTATCCTACATTCTCCTTGCCGTTGACTATGTTTCTAGGTGGGTAGAGGCCAAACCCACTAGGAAATATGATGCTCAAACTGTGAGTGAGTTCCTCAAAACCCATATCTTCCATCGATTCGGAACACCACGTGCTTTGATAAGTGACTTAGGAACTCATTTCTGTAATAGAACCATGGAGTCACTTTTGAAAAAGAATGGGGTTGTACATAAAACATCCACTGCATATCACCCTCAAACAAATGGAATGGCTGAACTTTCTAACAGAGAAGTGAAAAGAGTGCTTGAAAGAATTGTTAAGCCCACAAGAAAAGACTGGCCCGATAGACTTGGTGAAGCACTTTGGGCCTATCGAACAGCCTATAAGACACCCATTGGGATGTCTCCATTTAGGCTAGTTTTTGGTAAAGCCTGTCATTTACCAGTTGAAATCCAACATAAGTCATTTTGGGCTGTCAAAACTTGTAATTTTGATTGTGAAAAATCTGGTGAAGAAAGATTGTTGCAGTTGACTGAATTGGAGGAGCTTCAACTCGATTCGTATGAGAACTCCATTCTCTACAAAGAAAAGTCAAAGTCACTCCATGACAAGCACATTCTTTGAAAGGTATTTCATGAAGGTGAAAAGGTAATGCTCTTCAATTCTCGATTTCGACTTCACCCAGGTAAGCTCAATTCTCGTTGGGATGGACCTTTTATTATTACTAATGTTTACCCATTTGGTGCGGTGCAAGTCCAAGACCCTTCTTCAAAAAGAACATTCACGGTTAACGGACATCGGTTAAAGAATCACCATGAGAGGTCTCACAATCCAGGAACAACATCGACTTCCATCGAAACCCCATCCACTTCAATAGAACCACCACTGGATGGAGACCCGCCAAATCCAAACCAGGGGGCACCTCTTTCCCTTTAACTCTCTCTCTCCTTAATCTCTCTTCCCTCTCTTCTTCTCTCTATTTCTTCTTCTTCTTCTATCCCTCTCATTTTTTTACAACATTCTTCCACAACCTTTTTTCTATTTTCTCTTTTGTGTGGATGTGTCATTAAAAATAAAAAAAAATTAAAAAAAAATTAATTAAAAAAAATGAAAATTAACAAAAAAAAGGGGTGTCATAATTACTCATCATCCAATATTGAAATTATGTCCAACCATTTTGGGGAGTCAAAAGGCTTGTTTTAAACTCAAATATATTGAATTTTTATCTCAAACTTGGGTAAACAATTTTGTGTCAACAACCAACACATTTTTAATGCTCAATTTTTGATTTGGAAAACGATTTTCCCCTACCGTGAGGAATAACATTAGCCTTCATGCCAAGGTCATTTATGGCCATATTTTTCATTGTGTGTCTTCACCACTGATTGTGAGTCTTGAGTTTGTGGACCTTCGAGCTGAATTTCCATCTTTTGTGTGCATTAATATGATAGAGGCATTTTCTAAGCCACATAAGAATCAGAATAGCCAAATAGCCTCCCATTACCCTTACATTGATCCTACTTTTGAAAGCCCCTTTGAGCCTATGAAAACCTTTCTTTTGATAGCCACATTACAAGCCTAATACCTTGTCCCACCCAACATCTTCATGGATTTTCATTGTACAATTTATTGAAATTTAAGTGTGGGGGGAATGGACTTCATTTTTGGGCGTATTTTCATTGATTTCCAATGTGTCATCATATGCTTGAGGGCAAGCATCCATTAAAGTGTGGGGGAGAGGTTGTAATTCTGTGAGCTTTGGGGTGTATATGTGTAATTTTCATTTGTAAAAAAGTCATTGAAAAGTGTTCAAAAAAATGAAAAAAATTATATTAAAAAAAATGAAAAAAAAGGAATGGGTTGTGTCTTGGGTGGGTCAAAAATCATTCATCATCAACCTTTGATCGTGTTATAACTACTAAAATTAGTTCCATGAGAAGATCAAACATGGGTTGGGAGATGACTGTGAGACTTGTTTCAAGCACAACTTTCGAAAAAAAAGAGAAAAAAAAAAGAAGAAAAAAAGAACACTTGAATCATCTTGTATTGTGTCATTATTGGAAGTCTTCCATGTTGTACATATTCCATCATCTCACCCTATTCCATTTTCTATCTCCCTCACTTTTCATTCATCACACATTCATGCCCTTGTAAATATGTGTTTCTATTTCCTTTCAAATCAAATTTCAAAAAAATGTGCATTGATTTTTCCATGTTGGTGTTTGTAACCCCTCTTTTCCTTTGGACATTATATACCTACCGTCCCATAGCCACTGAAAAACCCCTTAAAAGACCTCTTGATTCTTGTACACATTAGATTTGGGAATGGAAGCTGAGAGCTCTTACAAACTCTTGATTTTCACTTTTTGTTGGTGAATGAGTGAACCTCCTAAAATACATTTTTATCATCTTGAGAGGAGTAAGTTTTGAGTGCCTACATTTTCCAATTCAAACCTTGAACATGAAAAAAATGAATTGTTTCTGATGCATTATTGTGAACCAAATTTGTGATGGAATTCAATATGGATGATTGAAATAGTCTAAACCTCCCCTGATTGGAGAAAACAAAATTTTAATATTTGTTGGTGAGTGAAAATGATTTTGTCATGTTTTTATATTTGTTGCACATGAGGACACGCGCAAATCTAAGTGTGGGGGAGTTGATGTTATTAATATTTTCATGACTTATTATATTCCCCCTTTACTTATTTTATATGAAATGTGCATAATTTGTGTGAAATATTAATATTTTAATATTAAGTATAATATTTGAGCATTTTTAGAAGTAGTCAAATTGAGTCAGTTTAATGTTTTAATTATAACTATCACTATATTGATCCAAATTGTCTGGTTATTGTTTTTTAGGATTCTCCTTTCAATATAAAACATTTCATTAGAAGGCACCATAATCCAATTCTTCCATTTGAAGGGTCATATGGTCCTCACAAACAAGACCAAAGAATCTGTGAACAAACTGGACCAGCCTTGAAGATTTATTTACTGGGCTCAATACAGAAGTCCAAAAACCTTAACTCTCCACCATAATTCGGGGGACACTACATGTAATCTTGGATAAAAATTTCAAGGCCCAAATCCAAGTAAAAGGGGCCCAAATAAATCTTTTAAGTCCATCCCACCATTCTGGACGAGAATGAAAATCAGTATAGTATTCATGACATATCTCCTGATGTAATCATCCAAGAGAGCTGAGATTTTTCAGTGTGAAATATAAGATGTAGGTGGCCTACTTTGTTGAAGAAACCATTCGGATTTGAAGGAATCTTAATATTCAAAAACCCTTTCACATTATGGACTTCAAAAAGACTGGATTGAAATGGGCAGTTTAAGTTTGTTTATGCAACCGGCCATAACTTTTTATCCTTACGTCCAAATGACTCCAACTGTTGAGAGTAGTCGGCCAACATTATTTTATACAACTTTTAAGAATGAGATATTTGAAGATTCGGCTGTCTGAATTTCCAAATTGGTGATGCAAGTGGAAGGACAGATTGGGAATGTAAACAGTCCACTCCTTGGGCTATAAATACTCTCTCCTTCTCTCCTTGAGAGGGGTTGGCATTTCAGAAGAGAGGAGATCATATTGGCACGACCAAAGCTTTTCCAAAGGCTTGGGAGGACCTTCCATACTCAAGTTTTCACTTGAGAGACCTTTCCTCCTCTCTTTGTTTTCACTTACTTTTGTGTTCTTCATTTTTGTAATCTTGTAATTCTCTTTCTTTGTAATTCTGTTTTAATGCAAGTTACTTCTTCAATATCTCTTATTCTCATCCACCTTCTATATTTTAATATTAATGTTCTTAAAATAGTTTAAATTCAGTTCAATACCCTTCCCTTCTTTAGCTTCCTCATTCAATCGAAAGTTCATTTTTTAATTATCATCATTGTTCGTGTGTGTGTGTCGACGTACCACTCTTTTCTTATCCCTTTCTTTTTCTTATCTTATTAATTTATAATCATAATAATTTTAACCATATTATTAATCACCCAAATGTCTGAGTAAATCTATCATTGGGGTGAGTTATAATTTAGGTATGTTAAGTGATTGAGAGCTTCTGCTCGATGAATATTCTTTGAATTAACATTGTGTATGTTGGACTTAACATGTCATGGATTAATGACTTGTTTTGTTTAACATGTGGTTTCCATGGATTATTGGAACCATAAATACACCACCATAAATAAGATCTGATTGAGATTATAACCTTAAGTTAAGTTAAGGCTTGGTTTAAAGCCTTAACACTTAAGAATTATAATCAACATCATCTTGTGACATGGGTGTTAATTTAAATGCAATATAAAGCAAAGCTCAAGGATATAAAAAGCTTAACTAACCTAATGATGAACTCACCCAAATCTTCATCAACTTGTTAAATTAAACATCATTCATTAAACATTTCAATTAAGCTCTGCAAACAAACCCCCCTAATCAAAATACAATCAACTAAAAACAATCGACTATTACGAAGTACCATCACCGAGGATTCGACCCGAGTGCTGCTATACACATTAGCAGAGCACCAGAACTTTGACCGGTCAATAGGTGACAATCGGCTGTGCGTTTCAGAGGTTCCTGTGCTGCCAGCAAACACGCACCAGAGGTATCGACTGCCCATGTAGGACCCACTCTTTTAAATCCTCAATCTCCAATGGAACCTCCGAAAACGTCGCCACATCGTTGATGTCCATCTCACCATGGTCGATGATGTGAGAAGGTTCGTGCACGTATCTCCTCAGATGGGATACATGGAAGACGTCGTGCACCTGGTGCAACTGAGGGGGAAGATCTAAGCGGTAATCTACCTCACCAACTCTTTTGAGGACCTAAAAGGGTCCAATTAACCTTGGAGATAACTTGTCACCTCGTCCAAATATCTGCAAACCTCATCAGGGTGAGACCCGTAGAAAGACGTGGTCACCATCCCTAAACTTTAGAGGTATCCGTATCCTATCGGAATAAGACTTCTGCTAGCTTTGTGTAGTATTCATCTGATCCTGGATGATCTTCACTTTATCTGTGGTAGCTTGTACCATCTCTGGTCCCACCAGTGTTGACTCCCCTGGGTCAGTCCAGCACAAAGGTGATCTTCAAGGTCGCCCGTACAATGCCTCAAAAGGTGTCATACCAATGGTAGAGTGATAGCTGTTGTTGTATGTAAACTCCACCAAAGGCAAGTGATGCTCCTAGTTGTGACCGAAGTTGAGGACGCAAGTACGTAGCATGTCCTTGAGGGTCTGAATGGTTCGCTCAGTCTAGCCATCTGTCTGAGGATGGAAGGCAGTGTTTAAAAAAAGTTGCATCCTGAAAGCCTTCTGCAACCCCTTCTATAGCCGGTAAGTGAAATTTGTATCATGATCGGAGACAATCGTCGAGTGTACTCCATGTTTCCACATAATCTCTTTCACATAGAGGCGTCCCAAGCTCTCTACTGAACCCTGATCTCTGATCGGTAGGAAGTGGGCCGACTTGGTGAGTCGGTCGATGATCACCCAGATAGAGTCATGACCTCTAGATGTACATTGAATTATTGTTATGAATTCCATGGATATCCCATACCACTTCCACTCTGGGACTTATAAAGGTCGAACCAAGCCAGCTGGTACCTGATGCACCGCCTTCACTTGCTGACAAGTGAGGCACCGAGAGACAAACTCTGCTATTGCTTCCTTTATTCTCGGATACCAGTACTGTCATCAGAGGTCCTGGTACATCTTCTCCACTCCTGGATGTACCTCTAGAGGGGATGTGTGGAACTCCCTCAATACTTCCTCCTGAAATGACACTGATATAATGAAACATCCTCTAAAGAGGATGACGTGCTCCCCACCTTCAAAAAATCCATCAGGTGCCTATCCTATGGATATCTGAGTACGTCAAGCCTCAGAGTTAGAATCCCCGCGCTGCGCCTCTCTGACTCGCTGAAGAAGTGGGGGAGTGACTGTAAGAGACTAAAGAAAAGCTGCACCATCTCATTCCATAAAGGATATCTTCATTGAGGCCAACTGCTCTGTCACCTCACCTAGTAGTTGTATACCAGATCTTCTGCTGAGTGAATCTGCTACAATGTTCCTCTTCCCATGAGTATATACTATCTCGAAGTCATAGTCCTTGACGAACTCAAGCCAACATCATTGTCTCGGGTTCAGGTTCTTCTGAGAGCAGATATACCTGAGAATATTGTGATCTGAGTAGACTGTAAAATGTTCACCCATCGGATAGTGTCCCCACATCTTCAAGGTGAAGACCACTGCTGCTAAATCCAGGTCATGGGTAGCATAGTTCTGCTCATGTTGTCTCATCTGTCGAGAACCATAAGTGATCACTGCTCGCTCTTGCATCAGGACACATCCGAGCCCGGTCCCTGATGTGTCGCAATAGACTAGGTACCCTACGCCCTCCTCCGGTAGCCTTAAGATGGGGGCTCTATTCAACCTCTGCCTCAGCTCTTGAATACTCCGTTGGCATTTATCTGACCAAAATAAGGGATGACCCTTCCTTGTCAACGCTGATAAAGATGCTGCAACTCTAGAGAAATCAGGCACAAACCTCTGGTAGTACCTAGCCAAAGCAGACGTCCCTCTCCCTTTGGGGAGGTAATCCTAGAAACATCTTTTGAAAAGATGTCCTCATGCTCTGCCACTCCTGTTTGGAACTAAAAACTAAAAACTCTTGCTGCCACAAGGGTAAGTCTGTCTAACTCATGACTGATCAGATACACCCTCCTATGCATGATTTCATCCTATGCTACATGGGTTTCCTTTTCGCCGACCAAGGAAAACCCCATTCCAACATTTTAGATAAACCACAACATTTTTTCCTAATACAGTAAATCTTTGTATGAACTGTGGATGCCCAGTCCATACCCAAACTAATGTCGTAAGGCCTCGACGCTACCACCAAGAGGTTCCAACCGAAACTCTCACCTCAAGGGTCATATCACATCGTCGGCAAAAGTGTGATTATCGAGTCTCCTCCAAAAGGTATCTCTAGATGTGAGGGTCAAGCCATCGATTTAACTAGAAACTCTAGGTCTTTGACAAGATTTGTGGAAGGAAGGAATGATTGGTACCTATGTTTATTGATACGGAAGCTAGTAGTAGACAGAGATCGTTCCTCGAATCATTCCTAGAGCCCTTGGGTCACACTCCTTGACCTCATGTAGCTACTCCCTTCCCCTGTCCTCTATCTCCTTGAGCCTGGTGGGGTCCACAAAGGGGTGGTTTGTAACATGCCAAAATGTACACCACCTCATGCTGATCTCTTAGCTTTGGTTCCACGTCTACAGCCCTGCAGATTCATCTGTCCCTTTCACTCCCTCTTCCCGAAACATTTTACACGCCCAAGTCTCTAAGACTGTCGTCAGTTCCCTACTTTCACACTGTTAACATTCACTGGCTGTATCCACTCAGCTAAAGAAAAATCAACCACAAAGGTTCTCTCTAGCACCCTAACATAAGTAGGAAATCATAGAAGAAAATAGTGTTAGATCAGATGTCCTCAAACACACCTCACTCAGAAGTCTGATCCCTGAAGCACTGATCATATCGTATTCATTGAGTACTAAGAATGGCCGGTACACCTCGATGAATAATCAGCTACCGACATGTCGTCCTGTCGAAGCTGTAGAAGCTGTAGGTAACTCTCTGCCACCTCCTCAAGCCAGTCCTCAGCCGCCTGTGAGTCTAGATCACCTTGAAACCTGAGGGGTATCTAATGTTGAACCACACGTAAGGAACTAAGCCTATATGTGTCCCCTACCGGTATCGCCAGTTGTAACTACTGACCAACGGGCAGTGATATAGCTGACACACTAACCAAAGGTACTATCTCGGGTAATGGTCCACATACAGAAGCCTCATCACTATGCGGACCATCCTCATGGTCACTCACTAAAAAGACTAGTAGCTAAGATCACCATCTGCTCTACTAGTGTCTCAACCAGGAAGAAAACTATAGCAATCGCCTCCAGCCAGCCCTTAGCTGCGTGAGAATCTGTCTCGCCTCGAAACCTCAGAGGCCTCTACTGCTGGAACTCATGCAACATGCTCAATCAGCGTGCACCATCTGCCAGTGCGACTAGTGGTAACTACTACCCAGCAGGTGGTGCTGCTGCTGGTACACCACCCGAAGGTTCCAACATAGTAAGAGGGCCCTACACCGGGGCCTCATCGCTCGGTGGGCTATCAGTGCATACTATACCCGGAACCCTAGCTGGTTGTCTACGTAGAGGCATCCTGAAAAGAAACAGGTGTGCCACGGTCAAAAAGTTATACCTAGTGAGCTGACTTAAAGAGATCACAAAGAAAACTCTTGAAAATACACACGCAATCAGTGTTTTTCGTGCACTGAGTTGGAAATCATAAGCCAAGGTCTTGGCATATGGATACGTTGGCCGCTGCACCAACACTCGATTCCCTAAACTGATAACCAAACTCACTAAACTCAACACTATTGCCGTTAAGAAGATCATATTCCTATGGTTTATGGTAGAACTGACTCATCTGATACCAATTTGTCACGACCCATCCTCTGGGGCTCATGCCGTGACTACCCCAAGCCCGCCTTCCATAGGCCAGGGGTTGGCGACTAGCACCGAAAGGCGTATTCCCTAAAATCGGGAAGGCATTGCCTTTATAACCTGTAAACACACATGACCAAGAACATAGCAAGATACGAACTCAAGAAAACTGTATAGTAAATAGAGTGAGTACAGTAAGTAAAAGGGGCCAGAATACAAGCCCAACTGGAAAGCACAAGAAACTGAAAGTACAAGTACACTGAACAGATCCTATGAACACCCACCATGGATCCTACCTAAAGGGTAGGTACAGCTCTAGAACGGCTGTCTCTGCGGTACGCCTCGTCTAATGTCCACTTCCAAGCAACCTCCTGTCCTGGTACCCTCGTCCTCATTCAGCGTTGTCTGTAGTCTGCACCAAACGCAATAAGGTGCGGTCATAGCCCGTGTAGGAGTGAGTATAACGATACTCAGTAGGGACCCCGAGACCATCAAGGTCTCAAAAAATCCAAAAAGGATAAACCACAAAACAAGAATTCAACTGAAAACCCTACTTAGGTATATGACCATACATATACCTAAGTGATCAAGTAAACCCATATCAATCATGAGGAAAACACAAGGCCCAAATCATTAGCCCAAATCTCAACTATTCCACAAAGGAAGGAATACCACAAAGGTATGTACCACATAGGTACGCCACATAGAAAAATACCACCAAGGTTTTACCACGAAGGAAAGTACCACACAGGTACGGACTCAACTCACACCAGGTATAACTTAGGTACAGTAGTAGAGATGATTAGATGTAACTATTGAATCATCTTACTCTCTTAAGAGGCAGACCCACAGAGGATCCTAAATCATCATCAGACCCACATAGGATCATAGTATGTCGTCAGACCCACACAGGATCCTAGTACATCGTCAACACGTCATCAGACCCACACAAGATCCTAGTACATAGTTAGTACGTTGTCAGACCCACACAGGATCCTAGTACATCGTCAGTATGTCGTCAGACCCACACAGGATCCTAGTACATCATCAGTATGTCGTCAGACCCACACGGGATCCCAGTACATCTTCAGCACATCGTCAGACCCACACAGGATCCTAGTACATCGTCAGTACGTCGTCAGACCCACACAAGATCCTAGTACATTGTTAGTATGTCGTCAAACCCACACAGGATCCTAGTACATTGTCAGCATGTCGTCAGACCCACACAGGATCCTAGTACATTGTCAGTACATCGTCAGACCCACACAGGATCCTAGAACATCTTCAATACGTCGTCAGACCCACACAGGATCCTAGTACATCATCAGTATGTTGTCAGACCCACACAGGATCCTAGTACATTTTCAGTACATTTTCATACCCACACAGGATCCTAGTAAATCTTCAGTACATCGTCAGACCCACACAGGATCCTAGTACATCGTCAGTACGTCGTCATACCCACACATGATCCTAGTACATCTTCAGTACGTTGTCAGACCCACATACGATCCTAGTACAGCATCAGACCCACACAGGATCCTAGATTAGTCCGGCATGGAATCCTAGAGTGGTTCCATTTGGGACCCTCAATCACAGACCCACGAAGTATCCCTTTCTTAAGTCACAGCCAGCTACAAGGTTCTCGCACTAAGATCGCTTGTCTCCAGGAGGGTCCTCTAGACAAGCCACTGGTCGATACTCCAACTTCCATGAAGTCCCATGATGAATTATCTCAAAGGACCGCCATATCATAGGGGTCTCAACGCAACAGACAATTCGTCAATTAAACGCCCGGTCTGTAAGTTATTAGTCTTTTTGTCCTGAGGGCCCGGTTGGATTCATGCTCGATCCAACCTGACTGTACCCCAACTTTATTAAAATCTCTAGTGGGTTATACCAAAGGGATCTTCTCGCTCCAAGGTTTCTGGCGCCGTAGACAGTTCGTCAAATGGACACCTGGTGCCAAAGTTATGGCCAAAAGAGCGAAATTGGGTCGAAGCTGGCCCGGGTCTGGTCCTAACCGGTCGGACCGACCCGGCCTGCTGGGTCCAGCCCAGCCCGCATTGGGTGACCCGGCCGGAGCAGCACGGCCTAAGCAGTAGGGTGGCTGCGGGGCGGTGCGGGGGCCGCGGTGCGGCGCGGGGCAGCACAGGGCGGCGCTGGCGCCACGAGGCGGCGTGATGGCCGCGGGGCGGTGCGGGGGCTGTGGGGAGACACGGGGGGCCGCGAGGCGGAACGAGGGTCGTAGGGCATCGCATGGGTCGTAGGGCGGCGTGATGGCCACGGGGTAAGTGCGGGGGCCACAGTGCGGCAGGACGGCGGTCCGCTGCGGCTGGCCAGATGGCCAGCCGTCCTCTCCGCGTGGCGCGGTCGTGCGTCGCGCCTTCACCGGCTACCGGTTCGGTCGGCCGCTCTCTATTCACCACCATGGCACAAAGTTTTCTTCTTCCGTCATGAAAAACACACCATTCATGAAGAACGGTGGAGGGGTCGGAACATGTTTGTTTGGCCCGCACCCTCTGCGTTAGAGCGGTAGCAAGCGGCTCGACAAAATCTTAAATCATGAAGAACATCAAGAACGGGTAAGTGGAAATTTAAAACAACAAACCCTACAACCTCCGGGAATGATTATTCTCAAACCCGCAAAAAGAAATCATCTGCGGATCAACTTGTTAGAGAGTTGATCTGTGTTCTTTGTTTAGAAGGGAAGGACATGGGAATAAATAATCACACATAATTAAACCCCTACCTCAGAGGTTTGTTGATGGACGTCGCAGGGAAGGATAGACGGACGTCGGTGACGTTGGAGTTTCCTCGATCTTCGGTTCATTGTCGTTGAAGACGTTCCTCATTGGTGAGAGCATTCTTTTTTGGGTAGTGTTTTCTTCGTTGGAGAATGCATTATTCGTTGGAGAGAATAATCCTCCAAAAGTTCTCCTCTTGCCAACCCTTTCCTCCCAATTCCACGAAAATGTGAAATAGCCAACTTGTTAATTTAATATTAACAAATTAAAAGGTTGGCACAATTAATTGTACCACATTGGCATAATTAATTGGCTCGATTAAATGGCCCAAATTAATGGGAGGAATGAATTAAGGGGGATTTGAGAGGTTTCTTCCCCATTAAGAGGATCTGGGTGGTCCCTGCCATTAATTTCAAAATGGGGGTTTTAGTTCAGGTGTTCCTCACCTCTTAACATTCATGTGGGAGGTTTTATTAGAAATAAAATAAAAGTTTTTTTTATTTTATTTTTCATTTCTATGAAAAACACAAAATCTATCTTTCACCCTCGACCAACTACAGTCGAGGTGAAGGTCTCCTTAAGAAAATACTGGCACTGTGAGTTCAACAGTGTCCTCAGATTTCAATTCTGACCACCGGTTCAAAATTTACAAAAACCCGCTCACACGTTTACTGAATGTACTTGAAAAAAAGTTCATAAATTCATTCTGAGCACACCGGGCCTCGGAATCACGCACTGTCAATTTTCACAGACTCATAAAATTACCATTTAATTTAAAAGAATTCCATAGAAATTCCGAGTCTTTACATATAAGAAGATGTTCTAAAATTTCTATATAATAAAGATTATGTGGTTATCTAAGCAGTGAAATCTATGTCTTGATATTACAAGTGGATGTGGCTCTAGCACAGATGTACCTAGAGCTAAAACCTAAAAATGCTGCATTGAGTTAGACTCGATCGGGAACTGGTGCATGATAGTGGACCTTGTTGCACACCTGGTTTGACACTCTTGGGGGATATTCTTTAGATGATTCATATTTTCTTTATGTACTACTAAACACACCTTTAAGAAGATTAAAAATTATACTACGGAACATTTGTTTCATCCTTTAGAATATAAAAAGGCATTCAAAAATTTCAGTATAATAAATATTGTATGGTTAATTATACATGACTATTCATCATTGTCAATATTATTTGCACTACCATAATCTTGATCAAAAAACATTTTTCACATAGAGAATCATGTTTTCCTATGCCTACTACTATGAGGAGGTTATTCAAACTGAGCATGGAGCTTCTTATAGTACAAAACCAATAAAAATGGGTAGGACATATGATTTTTTAACCCTAATATAAATTCAAGAAATAATTCATGGATGCTTAAATCTAGGACCTGGTCAAAAAAACTAGTCTGTTAGCCATAGAAATTTGCAATTCTCAGCTACACTATGGAAACTTTCTTGTCCATTGGCTGATGATAAGCATTGGTTCCAATCAATAACTTTATTTTCCCAATGGTCAGATAGCACCATGATGAAGTTATATGTTGAGGTTTCAAGCGTACAACAAAAACATCCAATTGTATGAAGACGTAGACATACAAGAGTGAATTAAGAAGGTCCATCACAAGAAAATGAGGCTATTTCCTATGAGGTGGAAGAGGAAAACCTATATGATCTTCTTGATATGCATCTAAATCCATCTTCTGAAGAGTAATTTTCTAAAAACAGAACAAAAATATACAACATTGCTCATGTGGATGAAGCATCAGAAGTTGGGGAGGAAGTTTCTAGAAATTCAGTAGTTTCACAATAGCCTTGACCCAAAATAAATCATCCACCGCTCTTCACATATTGGTCAGAAGCAATGACACATTTTCCTAAATTCGATTGGAATTTTATCACACCTAAAACTGAGTTTACTGGAGTTGTAGATGATATGTTTAGTGAACTGGACAAAACATTATATGTTGGAAGGCATTAAAAACATACAAAAAAAATATTTCATATTGAGTGAAACTGTTGATATTTAGTTTAGGAATCAAGATGTAAAAAATACATCATATGGTGTGATAAATATGGAGATGATTTTTGATTCCACTTGAGGGTGATTCCTGAAATTTAATTTAGAGGTTAGAGAATTTATAAGATTAAGGCATCTCATACTTACGTTCAGCCAAACCTTCCTCAAGATAATACTTCATTGGATGCTGAATCTGTGTCATATATTTTCTTCAATATAATTAGAACTTACCAATATGTTCTTGTATCCCTTTTGAAATAGATTATACAATAAAATTTTGGTTATTAGATTTCCAATAATAAGGTGTGGATGGAGAAATAGAAGACAATTTTCAAGGTCTATGGTGATTGGAATGACTTGTATCGAGTGTTGATACAATTTCTAGTCATACTGTGACACAAAGACCAAGTTATCTTCAATCTTGATATGAATGAACATGTGTCTCAAGATAACTGGCTTGATCATTCTCATGCCAAATTTCTTCAGTTGTTCTGGGCATTCCACCCCTGTATTTCTAAATTTTGTTTCTGCAAACAGTTTCTACAGATTGACGGTACATTTTTATATGGAAAATACACACGCCTATTTTTTATTGTGGTAACCCAAGATTGAAACCAGTCACCTATATATCCTTAATTTTTCGTTGTGGAGAAGGAAAATTAATAATCATGGAGTTGGTTTTTGGCATGTATCAACAACAATTTCACCAGTATTTAAGGTGTCTGTTTGATATTTGATCATCACTGGACAATCAATGAAGATCCAGAAATAAAGATACCCCTAAATGAACATCATCAGTACTGCATCAGACACATTACTAGAAATGTGTGAAAAAATCCATGATGAAACTATGAATAAGGAAATCATGAGTCTTGGTATGAAATCTCTTTATTATTTTTTACTATTTGAATGTAATGATAAAATTAATTTATGTGAAATATGATCACTTATGTGTAGCATATGAGCTAGATCAATAAAGGTTTGAACAATGTTTCAAAGAAATCTACAGGGCTAATGAAATATTATATGATTATATAATGAAAATTCCCAAAGAAAAATTGACATTGGAATATGATGGGGGGAATAGGTACAAACACATGACCACAAACATTGAAAAGTGCATCACTGGTGTCTTAAAGGGGCTTCACAAGTAAAATATAACTGGCCTAGTTTAGGATATATTTTATCATTGCGTCAAGTACTTCATTGATAGACAAAAACAGACTGTGGGAAATATTCAGTAGGGGATAAGGTACGGAATACACCTTCAACGATAGATTGAAAAGAAAAATGAAGAATATTTTTTCTTATCGAGTGCACTTTTACTACTGAGAAGATTATCGATTTAAAGCGCAAGAGTGTTTGGACCCCATCACAAGTAGCAGTGATTGAGTCTTGGTGGTATTATTAGAAGTGGGGCAATGTTAATGTGGAAACATCAAGGAATTATAGTTTTCATGTGCACACACCATCGCAACATGTGCCTCTTTGAACATATCATGGGAAGCATATGCCGATCTTGTGTACTGACTGTACACCACCGCTAACTGTTATGTTTCACCATGAACGCCTATTGGGGAGTTTCGACATTTTCCAATGCCTGAAGACCAGCCGATATTTATACCAGACATTAAGAGGTTGTGACTATGAGGGAGACCGAGGTTCAGCAGGATGTAGAATGAGATGGACAGGGCTCAAGAACATGGAAAAAATCTGAGATGTATCATATGTCATTGGGAAGGTCATAACAAGAAATGATTACCTAACATTGCCATATTTAGTTCACACTCTCAGCCACAATGTTGTATTGTATCCAATGTAAACTTTTCATATTATTAATTACATGGTGTAAATATAAAATATTTAAATTTTTAGAATTTTTTACATTTCCAAAATTATTTTACTACCAAATAATAATAATCCTTTCATAATCACATTACAAGGAATATGACAAGTACATGTGAGATGACATGAAAGTATAATTAAACTATCCATGGATAAATCATAAAGTTATCATGTGAGAAAATAATAATGAAATATACCATCATGTGAGAAATCATACATAAATTACAAAGCACGCCATTTGTTATCAAACTTATTGGTATATGTGCTAGACATCAAAGAAATCCTCAATCCATAAAGTGTGTCCAATCATTATAACCTATGTGTGCACAGATCTATTTCTAAAGTAAAACCCTTTAAAAATGACTCTATTCCAATAAGAACAGAGGAAAAATCAGTCTCCTTCGAATAATGAGATTGGGAAAATGAAATCTGGAAATTCTCAAGAAGGGCCCAAGTAGGGTGTGAGGCATAAAGCCCGGTAGGATACCACCATGAATCTATATCAGTCTTCTATCCATGAAAACCGATAAAATAGTTTGAAAAAAAATCAAAAGTAAACCACTTGAAAATAAATTAAATTCAAGTAAACCTTTAAAATACCTTTGGTTTTCTTTATAAAACAAACATGGTTTTTAAAAACAATTCCCAAACATGGATCTAGTAAACAATTAAGGCCAGAAGGCATAATCTATTTCATAAATCAAACATTCCCAATTTAATAAAACACCCTTTCCATGGTAAAAACATATCTAAAAATACTTTAGAAATATTCTTTGAGAAACATGAAGACACACCCTTTTCTTTTGGTAAGAAAAATTTCATAAAATAATGGGAATAAACATGATATGCCTTACATTCTACAAGTCATAACATTTGGCTGACCATAATGTTATATTTACATTTTACACTTAAGACTTATTTCATTTGTAGACATAGAGATGGAGGATATGACGCTACTCACTGAGTTTTATAGGCATGTTTCACGTGACGTGCTAGCGTGTCGTGAGGTTTGACGGATCAGGGTGCATATAGCACACCATTATCATCACATTCCGCCACCAGCTACCATTATATCATACCTACATCGTGCTAGATTTTATGACATTATTGTATCTGATTTTACATTTTTTGATCATCACCTTCGTGTTGCTCTCACCGAGAGATGGAAACCTGAAACACGCACATTACACTTGTTGAGGGAGAGATGACTGTCACCCTTGAGGATGTGGTAGTTTTTCTCGGTCTTCCTATCCCGGGGGATGCTGTTATAGGACCCACCCATTGTGATAGACCTAATCTTGTACAGTGATTGCTAGGCATCAAAATTGTTGGTGATGATGATGCTACAGATGGTGGGTCAATATCTAAGAAGTGGTTTGAGATGCACTTTGCAGAGTTATCTGCTGACTATGAAGAGAAGACTGTCATGAATCACACCTGTGCATATATCTTGTGGCTCATTAGAGGGACATTATGCATTGATCACTCTAGTATGCATGTGAACATGATGTATCTGGGGTTACTAGAGGATTTTGATTAGGCCGGAAGATACAGTTGGGGATCTGTGTTCTTAGCATGCACTTACAGATCATTATGAACAACATGTCGATCAGATCACATTGATCATAGGGGATGTGTTATCCTTATTTAGATGTGGTCATAGGATCCCATCCCTCCCCTCTCCCCTATTGTTGCTGGTCAGGAGCTTCATATAGATGTGATGTATGATGCTTTGTGCGAGTAATGATATGCTCACTTATATTTATTGTTTTCTGATGCTACTATGAGTTATTAAATTTGATTTCTTATTATTTATCACTTTCTATGTTGTACGTTACAGGTGGAGTCAGACACACCCCTTTGTCAGGATGTCGAGGCACAACTTTGGTGCATATAGTCTCATGTTGGATAGTCTAACACCCACTGATGTAAGTATATAAAGTCTTTCCTTGACTAATAAATTTTATAATATTATATTTTTTTGTTTTAGTAGCAATTTTTTTGACAAATGTCACATGTCATTTCAGATTGTAGGGATGTCATATTGGGCTCTATTAGACCAGTTGTCTGCATATTGCACTGATTGGATTCACAATGCCATGGTTATTGTGCCTCTCATTCACTTTCATATTGTTTATTAGTGCCAGCCTGATAGATTCATGTGCGAGTTTGGATTTGCTCAGCATATTCCCTTTCCACCTAGACAGTCAACAACGCCTCATTCCGTGACACTGACAGTGATGCAGGATGTCGACTAGTGCTGAAGACATGCAGAGTATCTGAATCTCTGGCACAGACGAGCGTCATTTCATATTCAGGGTATGTGTACTATGTGACTCCCTCTAATAGAGAAGCACTAGTATGAACCATGGAATAGATTGAAGTATATTTTGTACTTCACACGGTAGAGGGATCCAAGGTTTGGTAAATTGATAAATTTCCATTAGTTTGTTTGTTTTACTCTTTTTAAATTCATTTTTAATCTCTTTACAGTATACTCAACTATAGCATATTATCCTCATGTTTGATCCAGTGGAGGAGGATGTTTTTAGCTAGGCAGTGTATGATGCTGCAGTGCGAGTGATGAAGTCAGCGTATCGTGTTTTACATGATAGTATCTTTGATCATCCGCCCTAGGGAGATACTATTCCTACCTAGGGAGAGGAGGTTTCGGCTCAGGAACCTCCTCCAGTAACTATTGATGTTGAGGATCCACGATGGCGACGGCGTAGACCGCGTCATGCTGCATGTGAGACCTCACATCTACCATGGGCAGAGGTCGACCCTTTAGCAGTCCAGCTTTAGCCGATTGGGGATGTGCATCAAGAGGCATGTGATCCATTTGTTTTATTAGGATATCCATGGTTTTCTCCAGGTACAGTTGATCTGAGCTTCTATTAGGGGTCATTTCTCATGCCTCCACCTTTTGTGCCTGATTCTTCACAGACTTAATGGTTCCCCCATGAGATGATGGTAGATCCCTTTACATACGCAATGGGAGAAGGATCAGGTGAACATGATGACATCCAGCTGACAGCCCCACCTGATGAGTCACAGCCAGAGCATCCGACATTTGAAGTTCCAACACCTGAGGAAGAACCCTTTCTAGCTCATCATACTCCACCCCAGCATAGAGGTCGGCAATCTTGATACGAGTATCTCATTCATACACTAGATTGTGGGATTTTTCCTCATCATAGATAGTGATTGTACTCATTTATTTATATGTGTGCTATTGACTTAAAGGATTTGAAACAACAATGTATTCGATCCTTTATATGATTTTCTGACTATTAAAATGATGAAATTCTTTTTACTATCAACCATTTTTACATGTTTAGTCATTGTTTCAATTTTCATTTATATTTTACTTACAGTTTATATTTTATAAGCTTTCAAAGTCCAATGCTTGAAATATAGGAAAACTTATTAAACTTCAAGTAAGTTAGTTTAAAACCTTATAAAATATGAAATATAAAAACAATCTAAATAAAACTTAAAACAACCTAAACCTCTAAAATTTGTTGAAAATAAAGAATTTCATAAATATAATAATCAAAAGCCAATATACATGGCACAAATATTTTTGATTAAAAACATAATATTTACACAGTAAAAATTAAATGCACAAAAAAATATAGTATAATTAAAATTGAAATGAAATTCAGAACATTGACTAAACATATAATAAATAATTGAAAATGAAAAGAATGTAAAAAAAAGTTATAAATAAAAATGTAATGGCTTGAAACAACAATATATTGTGCCACTAAAATTACTTATCATTAATTGTTTTTATGAAATGCTAGTTATTTTCAATTATTTTTTATATGTTCAGTAATTGTGCCAATTTTCATTTAGATTGTATTTCTACTTTATTATTTATACACTTTCAAATCCATCAACTTGAAACATTATTTTGTTTCTATAGGTGACTTTGAAAGTGTATAAATTATAAAATTTAAAAAGATATTTTACAAATCAATTCAATATATAAAACATACTTGAAAATAATATAAAAAATCATAAATATAATAAACATAAGCTAATTTACATGTCATAAAATTTAATACCTAAAAACATAACATTTTCAATTTCAAATATTAATGGACATAATTCTATACAAAATAAAATAAGCACTATATATATATCAAAATATGCAATCACATTTATTTTAAATTTTTTAATTGTTTTTTTAATAAAAAAATCAACAAAAGCCTCATCGCCCATGCCGTATTAGAAAAACGCATATATATATAAATACTTAGTATTATTTAAATAAATATTTTTTTTTCAGAAAACACCATATATATAAAAAAACTACACTTTTTTGGTCAAGAAATGTCATTCTCCATTTAAAAATACATATTAAAAGTGTTGGAAGATGAAAACAGCGAGACAGACAGTATTGGTATCTCAATTCAATACTAAGTTGTTTTCAGAACCAGGTTTAGGGTTATGTGCTGCGAGAGATGGGATATGAAGCGTTCATGGCGATTCCACATAGCCCTTGTGGCTTGTTCGGGACGTTCCTTTGAATCTTGGAAAACCCTCCCATGCCCCACCCCGTGCCCCACGAGTTCTTGATCAGCCAGTAATCGCGCCCGTCTTCTACCCCATAGCCGATGATGGCAACCGCATGGTCCTGCTCTAAGCTCGTCCCGCAGTCGGTGAGTACCCCGCTCTTGTAAAACCGGAAACCGGTGGATTTTCCACTGATGCTGGTCGCCACCGGCTGCTTTGCCACCACCTCCATCAGTGTCGCTTCGTTGTTGGAAGGGACTTCCTGGTAGTGGGTGATTTCAGGACGATTTTAGGCGTAGGGGTTTTTTTTTAGTTTTATGGGGTAGGTTTTAAAATATTTGGGGAAATGGGGTTGTCCAGCGCCACTTGGCGCTGGACAAAAAAAAGGGCAAAGCGCCACATGAAGTGGCGCTTTGACCCCACACCCCCCAAACCCGATATATATATATATATATATAATAAATTTATTTATTATAATAAATATAAAAAAATACAAAAAATACATAATTATATTTTTTATAATAAATACAAAAATTATAATAAATTTACTTATTTATAATAAATATCTAATAAATATTATAATATTATTATAATAAATATACATTTTTTATACATTTATTATACATTTATTATACATTTATTACAAATATTATAATGTTATAATATTATAATATTCATTATAATAAATATCTAATAAATGTTTTAATAAATACTATTATAATAAATGCACAATAAATGTATAATAAATGTATAATAAATATTTATTGTTGAGTCAATAAGGTTTTCCTTATGACTTTTCCATTCCTTCTTGTTTTGAAAATCACAAACATCTTATCTTTAAGAAAAATTTCTTTCTTAAGGAAAATCGCTTTTATAAGAAAAATTTCTTTCTTAAAGGAAAATCGCTTTCTTAAGTAAATTTGTTTTCTTAAGAAAAATCGATTTTATAAGTAAATTTTCTTTCTTAAGGAAAATCGCTTTTATAAGAAAAATTGTCCTTATCTTGTTTTCATTCATTTTTTTTCTAAGTATAAAATTCGGATTCATTTTCTCGGAATCATGAAACTTTGTTATAGAGCATTCTGTTTCAGGATTCGGATTCTGGATAAAAACTATAAGGAAGTTTCATTCCGAATTCCGGATATGAACTCTCACTAAGTTCTATTCCAGATTCAGGATACGAATTCTAATGAAGAATTCTCATTACGAATTCTAATGAAGAAATCTCATTCCGAATTCTCATTACGAATTCTGATGACGAATTCCTCATTACGAATTACTGATGAAGAATTCTCATTACGAATTCTGGTGATGAATTCTCATTACGATTTCTGATGACGAATTCTCATTACAAAATCTGATGACGAATTATCATTACGAATCCTAATAATGAATTCTCATTACGAATCCTGATGATGAATTCCTATTCCAAATTCTCATTCCGAATTTACCTAGTAAACAGAATTTGAGTATCTTTGTTTTATACTCTCTGAATTAATTCAGACTCCGAAAAATATCTTTGTTAGACTCCGAACTTTTATATTGCTTACTTTTCTATAATTTGTCTATTCTTTACTATTGTTCCTTACACTCCGAACCTTCACTCTGAAGTGTTCATTCCGAACTTTTAAGTTAGATTTAAAACGATGTCGTACATTCTGTTACACTTATAAAACGATGTCGTCCATTCTGTTTCTTATTAACCGTTGTCTGAGTGACACGTGTACAGGTCCCTCCGATCTTTAAGGAAAATATGACCGTTGGAGAAGGAGCCGACCTTACCTATAAATAGGAGCTCATTTGAAAGAGCTCAGGGCTGGCTAAGTGCTGATGAATACTGATGACAGATGAACAACTTGGTTTTGTGCATACATGCTGTTGAAGTGAATTCTAGAGAGAGAGTCTCTTATTAACTCTCAAAGCTTCGTGCGACTCCGAATGTTGGTGATTACATTCGAGGGCTTCCGGGGATAGGAAGACAGAGGTGCTGACTACCTTAAAGATCGAGGGCTTCCTTGCTGAGGAAGAAAGAGGTTGCCAACTACCTTGAAGTTGAGGGCTTACGGGGATAGCAAGACAGAGACTCCGATATTCGTATCGAGGGCTTACCCTGGTGTGGGTAAGACAGACTTGCTTGAAAGTATAAATCAAGGGACCTTTATCCAAGGTTATTGGATACCCTTCTCTTTGGGTTAAAAGACTATTATCTTATTACTTGTAGTTTAACTACTTGTTTTATTTCCGCTGCAATTTGTATCTTAAGGAAAGTATAACTTTCTTATACTTCCTTACTTATTCTGATTCATTTAGATTCTATACGCTTTAAGGTAGAATCTCATATTGTAATTGTTTGTTAAGTTTCAATCTCCGGAACCATATTTCCGGAACCTACTTTTGGAATTACTTTTCAAGTTTAGTTCGGTGTTAGAGGTGTTGTGAATTTACTTAAGTTTAAGTTTGTTAAACTTAGTCTTTTCCTTAGCTTAAGGAAAACTTAGTTATTCTTAACTAACTTTAAAGGTTCCAAAGGAATTTTTAAAGTATACAATTCACCCCCCTCTTGTATATTGAGCATCTCATATTATATTTCGATCCTACAATTGGTATCAGAGGTTGGAAACCTCTTACTCTATACCATTCTTACATTTGTTATCAGAGCAGGTCTTTGAAATACTTGTACTCACGAATAAGTTTTTCTTGCTCACTTTTCCATTCCGAACTTTGTTATTCCGTTTTATCCATTCCGAACGTTTCTCATTCCGAACTTTGTTATTACGAATCTTTGCTACTAACAAGTTTGTGTGCAAAGTTATTTTTAGTATGGCAGGAATTAATGTTGGTTCGATTGACAATCTGAATCCTACAAGACCACCTATCTTTGATGGTAATGACTATGAATATTGGAGAGATCGTATGAAGACTTTTGTTATCAATACTGGGGTAGATAACTTTGTGATGCTTACTGGTGATTATAAAATTCCTGACAAGGAAGTCAGATCTTTCACTAACCAGGAAAAGCAAGAATATCAACTCAACTATAAGGTACGCAACACTTTACTATGTTCAATGACCAGAAATATATATAGCCAAATTTCTTCTTGTGAAGCAGCTAACTGTATATGGAAGAAGTTAGAGGTTACACACTTTGGGACTTCTAAGGTGATTGAGACTAGAAGAGCTATGCTTAGAGCTGAATATCATGGCTTCAATTTTCCTTATGGAGAACCTATCTGTAAATTTCAACAAAGATTTATGACCATTGTCAACAGTCTGCAGTCAATGGGAGAGAAAGGTTTAGATGATGAAGCTCTTGTGGACAAGATAATTGATATTATGCCCAATGAGTGGGAATCCAAGAGAACAGCTATAGATGAGAACAGGAAGGTTACTCAAATTACTCTTGATGAATTATTTGGAACTCTTCTACAACATGAGACCAGAATGAAGAGAGATGCTGACAACATCAAGAAAAAGAATGGAAATGGTACTGTTGCTTTTACTACAACTTCAAATCAGATGAAAGCTAAGACTCCTGAGAGAGTAACCAGATCCAAGTCTAAGAAAGTTATTTTCCAATCCGAATCTAGTGAGAGTGAAGTTTCAGAAAATGAGTTAGCCAATCTTGCTCGAAGGATGAACAAGATAGCTGGACAGAGAAACTTTTAATCTAAGTATAAGAAAAAGGATAGGAAAGATAAGAAAGATGGAGAAGTTACTTGTTATGAATGTAAAAGAGCTGGACATATTAGACCAGATTGCCCTATGCTCAAAAAGAAAGAAAGAAAGGAAAGACATTCAGACAGGAACAGGAAGAAGTATTATAAAGCTAAAGCTAAGAAAGTTCTGAAAGCTAATGACACCTGGAGTGCCAGTGGTGGTGACTCTTCAGATGAATCTTCTGATTATGAATCTTCAGGACAGAAGAATCTTGGTCTTATAGCCAGATTACCTATTGATAATCATTGTCTTATGGCTAAGGTATGAAATGCTGAATCGTTGACCAATGTTTCTTTAAATTCAAATGATAGTAAGTATTATAACTCTTCTGATGAAGAATCATCTTCTGATGAGGAAAATACTTTACCTACTTTTGAATAAGTCTCTAGATTTGCTGAACTTCTTGAGATTGAGAATTCCAAACTCAATAAGAAACTCAATAAGGAAAATTCTAGGAATTCTATTCTTACTAAAGAAATATCAGATCTTTCTAAAGATCTTGATAAGAAAAATGTTGATTTTGAAAATATTTTAAAAAATCTTGAGGAAGTAAGTTCTGAGAAGAATAAACTTTCTAAAGAATTAGAAAAAGTAATTTCTAAGAAAAATGTTTTCGAGCCTAACTCTAGTTCTAAAACTAATGATTTTGAGGATAAAAACTTGGTTGTAAAACTCAAGTCCGAAATTTTTTCCTTAAAGAAGTGTTTATCAAACTTTACTCATGGTAAAGAAAATTTTGACAAGATGTATTCACAAATACAACCATTAAGGAATAAATCCGGATTTGGTTATACCCATGCAAAACCAGTTTTCAGTAACAATTATTTTGTTCCTCAAAGTGCCACATTTTGCACTAAGTGTCAATGTGGTGGTCACTGGGCAAAGAATTGTTCCTTAAACAAAACCCAATCCTTAGGTTTTCATAAAGCTTATTTTTCTAAGAAAATGTGGGTTCCTAAAATTTTATTGTCTGAAAATCTCGGATCCAAGAAAGTTTGGATTCCGAAAATCTAACTTTGTTCTTAATTTCAGGAAAATAAAGAAAGTTCCAACAACAATATATGGTACATGGATAGTGGATGTTCCCGGCACATGACTGGTAACAAAATCTTTTTTGAAAAGATTATCAAAACGAAAGGAGGAAAGGTAACTTTCGGAGACAATGCTAAGGGAGAGATTGTTGGTATTGGTAATATTGTTCTTTTAGGTAAAACTTTGATTTCAAATGTTCTTTTTGTTAAGGGTCTTAAGCACAACCTCATTAGCATAAGTCAGTTATGTGATGAAGGTTACCTTGTGAATTTTAGGAATGATAAATGCTTAGTTCACAATTCCAAGGAAGAATTTATTCTCTCAGCCAACAGGCAAGAGAATGTTTACACCTTAAACTTAGAAGACCTAAGAAGCCAAGATCTACCTTGCCTAAGTGCAATAGAAGATCATTCTTGGTTATGGCATAGAAGATTAGGACACTGTAATCTTAGGAACCTATGTAAACTCTCTAAGAAGAAACTTGTTAAGGAACTACCGGAGCTTAGATTTGATTCTTCTAAAGTTTGTGATCCTTGTCAATATGGCAAGCAACATAAATCTAGTTTTAAGTCAATCGGTGAAGTCTCAACAACCGATGCATTACAGTTAGTGCACATGGATCTTTTTGGTCCAACACAAACTGGAAGTATTGGAGGCAAATACTATGTGTTTGTTCTAGTTGATGATTACACTAGATTTACTTGGGTCTATTTTCTAGCAAAGAAATATGAAGCTTTTTCTTATTTCAAAAGTTTTAGAGCTCAAGTTAAAAATGATAAAAACCTTCCATTGAAGACTATTCATAGTGATCATGGAGGAGAATTTCAAAATTCTGATTTTGAAACTTTTTGTAGTAAGAAAGGTATTACTCACAATTTTTTAGCACCTAGAAATCCTCAACAGAATGGTGTAGTTGAAAGAAGAAATAGAATTCTTCAAGAGATAACTAGAACCATGTTGAGTGAATATTCTATTGCTAGACATTTCTGGGCTGAAGCTGTAAGTACTGCTTGATATACTATAAATCGATTTTTGATTAGACCTTTTCTTAATAAAACTCCTTATGAGTTATGGAATGGTAGAAAACCTAGACTTTCCTACTTCAAGGTTTTTGGTTGCAAAGTATTCATTTTGAATACTAAAGATAACTTACATAAATTCGCACCAAAGTCTGATGAAGGAATTTTCTTAGGTTATTCCACAACCTCTAAGGCTTATAGAGTTTTTAATAAAAATTCTTGTACTGTTGAGGAAACAGTACATGTAAAATTTGATGAGTCTGATCCTTTTGTTTTTAAACCATCTCAACTTACATCTTCGGATGTGTTTTCAAAAACTGATTATCAACCTTTGATAGAAGAACCTTCTGATAAGGAAATTTTTCTAGAAGATACTTCTGAAACATTTACCCCAGAAGACTTTCTACCCTATGTTGATGAACAGGTTTTACAAAACCCAAATCAGGTGTTTCTTAAGAATCATCCCAGTGATAGTATCATTGGCGATGTAAATCAACCTGTAAGGACTAGAAATTCCTTAAGAAATGAAGTAGAACATCTAGCATTTCTTTCTCAATTAGAACCTAAAAGCACTGATGAAGCTTTAGGTGATGATGATTGGATTAAAGCCATGCAAGATGAACTAAATGAATTCGAAAGGAATAAAGTCTGGACCTTGGTTGAAAGACCTAAGGAAACTTCTGTTATTGGAGTAAAATGGGTTTTCAGAAATAAATGTGATGAAAATGGAGTCATTGTTAGAAATAAAGCTAGACTTGTTGCTAAAGGCTATAATCAGCAAGAAGGAATAGACTATGAAGAAACCTATGCTCCAGTAGCTAGACTTGAATCTATCCGTATTCTACTTGCCTTTGCAGCATTCTTTAATTTCAAACTTTTCCAAATGGATGTGAAATGTGATTTTCTTAATGGTTATGTTCAAGAGGAAGTTTTTGTTGAACAACCTCCTGGCTTTGAAGATAAAAAACATCCAGATCATGTTTTTAGACTTACCAAAGCTTTGTATGGTCTTAAACAAGCCCCACGAGCATGGTATGATAGACTCACTGGATTTTTGCTTCAAAATAACTATGTTAAGGGAAATGCAGATCCAACCCTTTTTATAAAGAAAGATAAGAAAAATGTTTTAATTGTTCAAATTTATGTTGATGACATTATATTTGGTTCAACTCAGCAATCTTTGACTGACTCTTTTGCTAGTCTAATGAAATCTGAGTTTGAAATGAGTATGATGGGTGAGTTAACTTTTTTCCTTGGTTTTCAAATTTCTCAAAAACCAGAAGGAACCTATATATCTCAACATAAGTATATTAAAGATCTTCTTAAAAAGTATGGTTATGACAACACTAAAAGTATAAGTACTCCCATTGGTACCTCAAACTCTTTAGATCTTGACGAAGCTGGGAAACCAGTAGATCAAACATCTTTTAGAGGTATGATAGGAAGTCTACTTTACTTAACAGCTAGTCGACCAGACTTAATGTTTTCAGTATGCTTATGTGCAAGATATCAATCCAATCCTAAGGAATCTCACTTAAAGGCAGTAAAAAGAATTTTTCGCTACCTTAAGGGAACCATGGATCTAGGATTATTTTATACTTCTGGAAATGATTTTGTTCTAAAAAGTTTTTCTGATGCTGACTTTGGTGGATGTAGAATGGATAGAAAAAGTACATCCGGAACTTGTCATTTCTTAGGAGATTCATTAGTTTCTTGGTCCTGCAAGAAGCAACATTCAGTTGCACTCTCCACTGCTGAAGCTGAATATGTAGCAGCTGGAAGTTATTGTGCACAAGTGTTGTGGATGCAACACACACTCACAGACTATGGCTTGAGTTTTACCAAAACTCAAATTTTGTGTGATAACACAAGTGCCATTTCCCTAAGTAAAAACCCTGCACATCACTCCCGTGCAAAACACATAGATATTAGGCATCACTTTCTTAGGGATCACACACTTAAAGGAGATATTATTCTTCAGTTTATCGGAATGCAAGATCAACTTGCTGATATATTCACAAAATCTTTGCCTTCTGATAGATTTGAATATATTAAACAGAAGTTAGGAATGATAACCGTAAGGTAATCTTCCTTAATTAACTTTCTGTTGAAAAAGTCTCCTTACAGTAATAAACTCCTTTTTATAGGGGGAGTACATTTGATTGTTTGGTTAACAAAGTTTTTCAAAATTTGTTTTCAAACTTTTCGGAACGAAGATTTCCGGAATGGAACTTCCGGAACTACAATTTCCCAGAATGGATATTTTCGTACAGAATACTTCTGGAATGAAAGTATTCGTATTGAAAATTTCCGGAATGAAAATTACGTTCTGGCAGTTTCATAACCAGATTTTCGTACCAAGTTTTTTCGTATTTACTTTTTCGTATTGAGTTTTTCGTATTTACTTTTTCGTATTGTGTTTTTCGTATTTACTTTTTCGTATTGAGTTTTTCGTATTTACTTTTTCGTATTGAGTTTTTCGTATTTACTTTTTCGTGTTGAATTTTTCGTATTTACTTTTTCGTATTGAGTTTTTCGTATTTACTTTTTCGTATTAATTTTTTCATAGTCATCTTTATATTACCCATTACGAATAACTTTCCTAAGCTAATCCGAAAGGTATGATTTCCTTACTGAAGTTTTCGTAATCATATTTTACTTGCTGGCAGTTTCTTATATTTTGTTTTCGGATTTTGGATTTCTTAATTCTTTACTTTAATAAAAACCTCAAAAAGATCGGATTCAAGTTATCAACCGTCAGATTTGATCTCAGTTCATTCTAAACCGTTGGATCAACCGTGGAAGGTGAACCGTCATCTCGTTGCCTATATAAAGGGGACCCAATTTCTCGCCCCACATCGGTTTCAAGCTCTTGCGTCCTGAAGCTCTGACTCTCTGATTTAAGGCCATTCTGAACCACAGTTTTCTCCGCTCCGAACTTCAGTCTTCTCCGTTCCGAATTTCTCAGAGGACTTCAGATCCGAATGTCTGCAGAGTTAGCTTCTCAAGAAATGTCTTCAACCAAGCCTATTTCTCAGTGGTTAGTATACAGGGAGAGGTTACTCCATCCGGATTTCTTCAACAATTATGATTCCCTTATCTCGAAAAACATCAGATTGAATGGCTGGGAGGATGTTGCGGTATCTAAAACCGGGAATCAAGATGAAGTCTATTCTGATTTACTTGTTGAGTTTTATGAGTCAGTTTCTTTCTTTACGGAAGATGATAGAGAGAAGTTTTCTTTCAAATCGTATGGCAAGACATATAAGCTTTCTTACACCAAGGCTACAAGCTTGGTAGGCTTATCTTATGAAGGTGAAGCTGAGTTTATTTCTCACGTATTTCCAGACTCCAAGGGTAGCTTCAACAAAGAGAAAGCCTTAGAAACTCTCGGACTTGCTGATGACAAGGCTCCGAAAATTGCAAGTCTTTCTACTAATTTTCGGATTCTGGAATTATGGGTGCAAGGACTTATCGTACCGAGAAAAGGTGATAAGGACAGCTTGAAGAAAAGTGAGATCTATATCTTAGATTTTCTGATAAATATAAGGAAGTTTAACTTCATGAGGCACATCCTTATAACCATTGAGAACCTTAAGAAAGGAAATCTCAGAGCTCAGATCGTTATGTACCCAGCAATATTATCAAAGCTCATAGTTCGGTGCCTAGAATCTTTCAAGGTGGCTTGTAGATCTAAGCCAAGGGTTTGTAAAATCTTGTTGCTTAGTGATGACACTCTTAAGAGGATGAATGTGGCCTTCAACAAAGAGATTGGAGAGTTCGTTGACTTGCCTGATCAAGAAGAAACGGTTCCGAAAGTTGCTGATCCGGAATCATCTAAGCCAGTAAGGAAGAGAAAGCTGAAAGAAGTGGAAGTTCAAGCAGAAAAACCTAAGTCTAAGGAAGTCCACTCTGCACCTCCAAAGCCTAAGAAGAAGAAAGTCTATCCTGATGAGGTTGTTACAAAGTGGAGAGCTGATAAAGAGAAGAGGAAAGAAGGGGATCCGCAGTTCGGATTGGACCCTGCGGAGGCTAAGGCTCTGAAAGAGAAGACTGCTAATGAGCTTGAAAGGCAAGCAAAGCAAAAGAAACTCAAGAAGAAGATGTCCGAGGCTGAGGTAGCTCAGGCCTTGTTAAAGTTCAATGAAATGGTTTCAGCAACTATTCCAGTTCCGAGATCTTTCTCCCTGGAATCTCTACCTGAGACTCCAGGAAGAAATCTTGTTGCTCCGGAAGAGGCTGTTGCTACGAATACTGAGGAAGTAGAGTAAGTGGAACAAGTTGAAGAGGCTGCTGAAGGAAGTGGTGAGACAGGAGATGTGCTAAAACAAGTAGATGAGTACAAGGGAACTTCTTCGGAACACTTATCACTCCGGACTTCAGAAGCTGAATCTTCGAAGCTTGCTAATCCGACAATGGAAGAAGAGAAAGGTGAAGAAGAAGTCTTTTATCTGAGAGAAGAAGAACATCTTTTACTTGAGACTGCTCAGAAAGAAAATATAGAAGTTGCTGATGAGGAAGATAATATTGTTCAAGTCTCTGATAGTGAGAAGAGATCTCCGGAACAGGTTTCAATTCCGGAAAAAGATAAGGGAAAGAAAATTCTTACCGAGACTCCGAGCTCAGAAGTAAGAAAGAGGAAGGAAGCTGGCAGTTCTTCAAAAAGGAAGTTGGTAGCTCTTCAAAGAGAAAGCTTCAACTTGTTGAGGAAGAAAACTCTCCAAGCAAGATTTCAGATTCGGAGTCATCCTCGTTGGGGCATGACTTTGTTGTTCAGTCCTTAAAGAAGTTGGTGGGAACTATTCCAACCTTCTCTAGTATTGACTCAAGATGCCAGATGCTCCAACATGCGTTGAATCAGAAAACCGACTCCGTATCTATGGTTATGGATAAGTGTGTTGAGATTGAAGCTCAGTTCAAAACCTTCTTTATTGGTTACGAAGCTCATAAAAGATCTTGCAAGAGGATAACAAGCTGGTATAAGAAAACTGTGGAAGAGATGAGGCTTTTCGATGAGTTTCAAGATAATGTTAAGGATGCCTTTGAGACCAAGGACAAGAAGATTAATGAGCTGACTGCATCCTTCAAAGAGAAGTTGATAGAGGAAAAGAACTTTCGGTTTCAGGAAGTGAGAGATCTGAATGGGAAGCTCAATTCCGTTTCTCAAAATTGGAAATTTGAAAGGGATCATCGGATCAATTTTGAAGTAAGGATGAAGGCTCAGGAAGAAAAGATCCAAGCTCAGGAAGAAAAACTGAAGGCTCAGGAAGAAAAAATTGAAGCTCAGTCCGCAAAAATAGTCATCTTAGAGAAGCAAGCTGAAGAAGATCATAAAGACCTCAAGAAGATCAAGACTATTCTAAAGGGCCTCATGTCTAAGGAAAAAGATCCGAAATAACCCAATCCAATCTTTTTGTTGTAATTTTTTTGTTGTTGATGAGATTGTAATTTTTAATGAAAATTGTGTCTCTTGTCTCTTTTTGTTGTCATTACTAATCTTTCAGGTACTTCGTTATTTTTTTTCCATTCCTTCCAATTCTTTTTGAAAATCACAAAGGGGGAGAAGGAAAAGATCCTTAAGAAAAAGAAGAACTCTAATAAGAGTTTATCAAAGGGGGAGAAAGAAAAAAATACCCAAGGAAAAAGAACTCTAATAAGAGTTTGTTAAGGGGGAGCTTTTTCATTAAAGAAGACTTTCTTATCTATCACTCCGGAAATCTGAATACGATCCTTAGAGTTTCAAAGCCTAAGGGGGAGTTAGTCGTATTCATCAATATCCTTAATGCAAAGGGAGATAAGCCTTAATGTGTTTCTTTCTTCTTAGAATAGCTTTTTCGTAAGGATGTTTGTGCTTTCCAAAAAGGGGGAGATTGTTGAGTCAATAAGGTTTTCCTTATGACTTTTCCATTCCTTCTTGTTTTGAAAATCACAAACATCTTATCTTTAAGAAAAATTTCTTTCTTATAGAAAATCGCTTTTATAAGAAAAATTTCTTTCTTAAAGGAAAATCGCTTTCTTAAGTAAATTTGCTTTCTTAAGAAAAATCGCTTTTATAAGTAAATTTTCTTTCTTAAGGAAAATCGCTTTTATAAGAAAAATTGTCCTTATCTTGTTTTCATTCATTTTTTTTCTAAGTATAAAATTCGGATTCATTTTCTCGGAATCATGAAACTTTGTTATAGAGCATTCTGTTTCAGGATTCGGATTCTGGATAAAAACTATAAGGAAGTTTCATTCCGAATTCCGGATATGAACTCTGAATAAGTTCTATTCCAGATTCAGGATACGAATTCTAGTGAAGAATTCTCATTACGAATTCTAATGAAGAAATCTCATTCCGAATTCTCATTACGAATTCTGATGACGAATTCCTCATTACGAATTACTGATGACGAATTCTCATTACGAATTCTGGTGATGAATTCTCATTACGATTTCTGATGACGAATTCTCATTACGAAATCTGAGGACGAATTATCATTACGAATCCTGATAATGAATTCTCATTACGAATCCTGATGATGAATTCCTATTCCGAATTCTCATTCCGAATTTACCTATTAAACAGAATTTGAGTATCTTTGTTTTATACTCTCTGAATTAATTCAGACTCCGAAAAATATCTTTGTTAGACTCCGAACTTTTATATTGCTTACTTTTCTATAATTTGTCTATTCTTTACTATTGTTCCTTACACTCCGAACCTTCACTCTGAAGTGTTCATTCCGAACTTTTAAGTTAGATTTAAAACGATGTCGTACATTCTGTTACACTTATAAAACGATGTCGTCCATTATGTTTCTTATTAACCATTGTCTGAGTGACACGTGTACAGGTCCCTCCGATCTTTAAGGAAAATATGACCGCTGGAGAAGGAGCCGACCTTACCTATAAATAGGAGCTCATTTGAAAGAGCTCAGGGCTGGCTAAGTGCTGATGAATACTGATGACAGATGAACAACTTGGTTTTGTGCATACATGTTGTTGAAGTGAATTCTAGAGAGAGAGTCTCTTATTAACTCTCAAAGCTTCGTGCGACTCCGAATGTTGGTGATTACATTTGAGGGATTCCGGGGATAGGAAGACAGAGGTGCCGACTACCTTAAAGATCGAGGGCTTCCTTGCTGAGGAAGACAGAGGTTGCCAACTACCTTGAAGTTGAGGGCTTGCGGGGATAGCAAGACAGAGACTCCGATATTCGTATCGAGGGCTTACCCTGGTGTGGGTAAGACAGACTTGCTTGAAAGTATAAATCAAGGGACCTTTATCCAAGGTTGTTGGATACCCTTCTCTTTGGGTTAAAAGACTATTATCTTGTTACTTGTAGTTTAACTACTTGTTTTATTTCTGCTGCAATTTGTATCTTAAGGAAAGTATAACTTTCTTATACTTCCTTACTTATTCTGATTCATTTAGATTCTATACGCTTTAAGGTAGAATCTCATATTGTAATTGTTTGTTAAGTTTCAATCTCCGGAACCATATTTCCGGAACCTACTTTTGGAATTACTTTCCAAGTTTAGTTCGGTGTTAGAGGTGTTGTGAATTTACTTAAGTTTAACTTTGTTAAACTTAGTCTTTTCCTTAGCTTAAGGAAAACTTAGTTATTCTTAACTAACTTTAAAGGTTCCAAAGGAATTTTTAAAGTATACAATTCACCCCCCCTCTTGTATATTGAGAATCTCATATTATATTTCGATCCTACAATTGGTATCAGAGGTTGGAAACCTCTTACTCTATACCATTCTTACATATAATACATTTATATTTATAATAAATACTTATTATAATTAAATATAATAATATTTATAATAATAAATATCTAATAAATGTATAATGAATATTATTATAATAAATATACATTTATAATATCTATTATAATAAATATTATTATAATATTTATTATAATAAATTTATAATAAATATTTATGATAAATTTATTATAAGTGTATATTTATTATAATGAATATTATAATATTTAATTATAATAAATATACATTTATATTAATATTTATAATAAATATACATTTATTTATTATAATAAATCTACATTTATTTTATACATTTATTATAATAAATACGTATAATAAATGTATAATAAATATTACAATAAATTTATTTTTTAATTATAATATAATAAATGTAATATGTAATTATGTATCTTTATTGTATAATTATCATATCTA
This sequence comes from Viscum album, assembly GCA_963277665.1. Classification (NCBI taxonomy): domain Eukaryota; kingdom Viridiplantae; phylum Streptophyta; class Magnoliopsida; order Santalales; family Viscaceae; genus Viscum; species Viscum album. The sequence continues at coordinate 1,786,503,787 of OY728157.1, forward strand.
TGAATAATTATATACTGTAATTATATAATTATAAATATACATTTATTTATTATAATAAATATGTAATTATTTATAAATGTAATATACATTTATTTATTATAATAAATATACATTTATATAAATATTATTATAATAAATATTATTATAATATTTATTATAATAAATTTATAATAAATATTTTTTAATACATTTATATTAATATTTTTAATAAATATATATTTATTTATTATAATAAATCTACATTTATTTTATACATTTATTATAATAAATAAATATTATTAATAAATGTATATTTATAATTATAATATTTATAATTAATGAATATATTTATTAAAATATGTTTATTTATATTTATATTTATAATTAAATTTATAAATATATATTTTGAATTTATTATACCTTTAGAAATATAATATTTATAAATATATTCATATAATTATATTTATTTATAAATATATTCATTATTTATATATATATATTTATATAAATTTATAAATATATATTTTGAATTTATTATACCTTTAAAAATATAATATTTATAAATATATTCATTATTTATATATATATATTTATATAAATAAATATATTTATAATTATAATTATAAATAAATATAATTATATGAATATAATTTAAATTTATTTATAAATAAATATTCATGAATATAATACATTTATTATAAATATAAATTAATAAATATATATTTATAAAATGTATTGTATTTATAAATATATTTAATAAATGTATATTTATAATAATTGTATTACATTTATAAATATAATAATAAATGTATTGAAATACATTTAATAAATATACATTTATTATAAAAAATACATTTATTAAATACATTTATTATAATGCATTTATAAAATACAATTACTAAATACATTTATTTAATAAATGAACTATATTTATAAATATATTTAATAAATATACATTTATTATAAATACAATACATTTAATAATTGTATTTAATAAATATAATACATTTAATAAATATACATTTATTATAAATACAATATAATACATTTAATAAATATACTTTTGTTATAAATACAATACATGTAACACCCCGAGCTTCCACGATACGCTTCTCATTCAATAATGCAATAGCTTGCATTGTACGCAACTTCGAGTTCTAAAACACCGCGACTAATCAAAGTAGACGTTATGAATAGTAATAACCACTTTTTAAAATTATAGAAATTTTATATTTCAAAATGGACTTCATTTTTGTATTCCTAATATTGAAATTAGCCTATGTTGAATTTTTTGTAATTTTCTGAGAACTTCAAAATTTTTATGAATACTGAAAAATACTTAAAACAACCTTTTTAATCAAAATAATTTATAGTGATAAGTTATACTATTGAGTGGTTTTAAAGTATAATTAGAATATATTTTTACCATTTTATCCAATGGTGGTCATTAGAATTAATTTCACTTTGAAATTGGACATAAACAATTGTCAATCTTTTGATATAAATTGTTTCTTAAAAACACGCTATTTGTTGTGACAGCAGGAATTAATTATAAAATTAATTAATGAAAATTATATGTTTGGAATTTCATAAAATAGACATCATTTTTGAATTCGGAATATCAATTATAGCTTAGGGTGAAATTTTGGCTTTGTTCTGAAAAACTTCAATTTTTGATGAATAGTGAAACCACTAAGTGGTAGTTAAATAACTGATTTTTCATTTAAATGAAATATTACCAATTCTATGATTTGATTTTCAAAAATCCGACATACATGGTTGTCATTAAGAAGTAAAATGTGGTTCAATGAGATTAAAATAAATTTTTGGTGAATAGTAACTTTTAAGTTCTTAATCGCGATTAAAGGTAATTAGTGTAGTTTAAGGTACAAATAATGTTTTAATAATATGAGATGAGCATGACACTTGTCCTAATCCTATTGGATGAGTCATGGCCGACCAAGACAACCCATGGGTCAACTTGGGGACCCCATGGAGCCACTTTAGTTGGAAAATGACATTAATATATATTTATTTAATATATAAAATTAAATTGACACAAACATGAGTTGTTTTACTAAAACAGTTTTTAAGTAGGGTTACACAAGTCCAAATTTTGACTATAAATATTCATTAGAAAGATAAAAAGATTTCCTACATCATAGTATTTTTTTTATAATTTTTAAACATTAAATAAAGTAAATTATTTATGACATCATTATGATGCAGCGATGACCTCATTATTTAACGATTTAAATAAAATGAAAAGATAATGCAAAATCCAAGGCTTACACTTGTCCAAATCCTATTGGATGAGGAGATTTCGAACCCTTATCACCTTATCCATGAATTATATAAGTGTGGGACCTTTAGAATCCGAAAAGCATTGTATAATAATTTAACATTTCAATCTTTCCAAAAGAGCCTCTCCTCTCCTCTTATAAAAGGCCCCCACCACTCCCACCTTATTCACACCTTCAAGCCATTTGGCTCAGCCAAACCCTGCCCAAATACTCTCCCAACTTCCCCCTATTACTCCTAGAAGCCTCACTTTGGGAAGAACTATTCCCAAGGAAGCCTTTGGCTCAAATCAAAAAGAGTTACCCGATTTTGAGGTAATGTCTTCTCTAATGTTGTTTTGTTTTATTTTTCTTCTCCAACCCCCTAAACTCTTTTTATTCATTTATTTTATAACAACACCAGTATCCTCAATATACTAGGATGTTGTTATAAGAAGGATTCGAGCTACACTTACACACACCTACATCTAATGGTTAAAGAACATACGGTTTCTGTGGATGGCGAATTTCTGCCTCACGAAACGATGATTGTTCAGCACTCATATAATACCTTCAAAGGTGGACATTAAGATGTCACTATATTTATATATGATAGAAAATATGTTTATGTTTTACTTATGCTTCTGTATTTCTCATTTATGGCATACTTTATGGTTTCCATTATGGGTAAAACGCGATAATTTCATTTTAGGAAGTGCGGACTATTGCCCCCTCAAAGTGATTTGAATCGTTAATGCCATATGTGGGATGTATAAAGGATGGATTAAATAGTATTATACACTATATTATACTGTAATTATATTATAAATTTATATCATTATGATTTCATTCCATTAAATACGAAATAGAAATGAAAGTAGCGTTCATGCGTACGTACGGCTTACCGTCTCCATGAACGGTGCATTTCATTTCTTACCTCTAAATGTTACGTGACATTATGAATGAATGTATATACTGTATATATATGATATATATGATATCTACATCATGAATATAATTCTGGATATAATGGATATTTCACCACATGAACAACTTGTAATTATAAGAAGTTTATTTTTGACTCAAGTACCAAAGATCGACAAAACGACCGTTATTAACTTAAATAATTAAATAATGTTCATAACATGGTAATAAGTGATATAAATGGAATAATGAACATGAAAAAGGTTCTTAATTAAATAGAAATTAACTCTAGTTTATTATTCAGGAGGTTAAAGAACGGTCGAGTCAGGACAAGACGCAAGGTAAGGGAACTTCTTAACCCAACATCCATTCTTTGGGTTAATCTCCTACTTTCAAATTATGTCATGATATTATTATGTCTTATTCTGTATTCTTTATGTGTACCTATAGTGAATATACATAATATATCTATTTTATTTTAAAAATGATCTTTGTAAGGACTTCGTCTCAATCTCCTTTCATTGAGGCATATTTGGTTTTGTACACAAATTTCTTTTATACGGTGTATAAACCACTTTGACTTTTACGTTTATTCAAAAGGAATCTTTTTTATACGAAGCGTTTACTAAACGACAAAAGGGAATGTTTTTGTCGTACTTATGCGGCGACAACGACTTCTCCGCCGCCGTGACCACTACTTGAGTTTCGGCTTCCTCTACAAGCCATCATTTTTTTTAATGAAAAATAAATACAAAGTTTTAACTTTCTTTTATTTTGGTATTGAAAATGGTTTTGAAAGCATTTTTATTATAACAATGTGTTGTATTGATATCTTGTGATTGAAATGTGGAAATGTTATGTTTCCTTTATGCATGTTTTATGTGATACGATTATGTTATGGTTTATGATATGTTTAAAACTATTCATATGAGGAATGCATTGGACTTAATAAGTGACGGGTGGAGCCCGCTATAGCTCCTCGATGCATCGGCAGGTCTCATGAGACAAACTAGTGTCTTGGCACGAGGCCTTGACAAAATCTTATTTGTGGTCTTGGCACGAGGCCTTGACTACGTGGTTATGATAGTCTGGCATTATGCATTCCATCATTATGAAAGTGGTTATTGATATTGCATGTGATTATTCGACCAGTAGAATATCCATGTGAAGAAGTAAATGGAATTATCTCATTTTGCTTTTGCCATATTATGTTGATGTTCAAGTTTAAAAGGCTTTTGTTTTAGTTATAAATTGCCTTAAATGTTTATGTTTATTTATGAAAGCTTCCACAATATTGTTATCCTTACTGAGCATCTGAGCTCACCCCTTTCAATGTTTTAATATTTTCCAGGATGTGAAGAAGTATTTTATGAATGACCTGCAGGGATAGTCAGAAGAGGATATGAGTGTGGACTATGAAGACTTTGTTATTAGTTTTTCACTTTATGATGTAATGTAACATTTATGAATGTATCTAGTGTTTCCAAGGCTACTAAACTAATCGGTCTTTCGAGACTTGATCTTTTGTGATCATGCCAATGTTACGAAGTAATGCACCGACTCTGGGTAGCTGGGGTCAGGGCGTTACAATACATATAATAAATATACATTTATTATAATACATTTATTATAATAAGTGTATTTAATAAATATAATACATTTATTAAATATACATTTATTACAAATACAATATATTTAAATAAATGTATTTGATAAATATAATATAAATTTATTATAAATACAATACATTTATTAAATATAATTATACATTTATTAAATATACATTTATTAAATATACATTTATTACAAATACAATATATTTAAATAAATGTATTTGATAAATATAATATAAATTTATTATAAATACAATACATTTATTAAATATAATGTATACATTTATTTAATAAATACAATACATTTAATAATGTATATATTTATTAAATAAATGTATAATTAATAATAAATATTATTATATATTTATTTTATTTATTTTATTATACATTTATTATAATTAAATATTTATTATAATTAATATTTACTATAATTATATAATTATTATATTTTTGTATTTATTATATTTATATTTCTCTAATTATTATAATTGTATATTTATTATATTTATTTATTTAGTACTATTATATATTTATCATAATTATATATTTATTATAGTTATTATTTTTATCATTATAAATTTATTATAATTCCATAATTTTAATTATAATAATTACATAATTATAAATATAATAAATATAAAATTATAATAAATGTATAGTTATAAATAGAATAAATATATAATTATAATTAATATATTATAATTAATGTATGTGTTATATTTATAATAAATATAAATAAATAAATTTATTATAAAAAATATAATTTATTATAATTTATTTATTCATGTATTTATTATAAATAAATAAATTTCTTATATTTATAAATATATAATTATATATATATATATATAAATGGGGGTTGGGGGTGGTGTGGGGTCAAAGCGCCACTTCAAGTGGCGCTGAACAAACCCATTTCCCAAATTAGAAAAAACTCTAACCCATTAAACTAAAAAAAACCTAACCCATTAAACTAAAAAAAACCCTACGGGCTAAATTACCCTGATTTCAGACATAGGGAATTTATCCATACTCTGGCAGCTGCTCATGACCGCAATGTACGGGTATTTCTTCTCGGGGGCGAGGCCATGTTTGTCGATGATGCATTGGAAAGCGACGTTTGGGAGATCACCCCGGGTACACCCATCCTGGTTGATCATGGGGGTGGCGCAGCAGTCCAGAAGCTCCTGCTCCGATAATGGAATGAGTTGACCCGTTGCTATCTGCCCCGCCGACTCCACGGCTGCCACCGCCGCGAATACCCAACAACACCCTGTAATAAAACCCTAATCATGTTACACACGAGACTAACATGTGGGTGGGTCGAATAAGATGGAAAAGGGTTAACATACAAACCAGATCTTCTTAGTTTGGATGGGAGCTTAGCTTGAACATCTCAAGGTACAAGTGAAGTTTCCATTACTAGTAGGTTGTTATAATCAAACTATAATCAATCTTTTGAGGAGTATAAATTCATAAAGGAAATGATTGAGAAAGGAGTGCTGAAGTTGGAGTTTGTTCCTACAAAGGATCAAGTGGCGGATGTCGTAACCAAATTATTGCCAAAGGACTTATTTAAAAGGTTGAGGTTGATGATGGGAGTTAAACCACATCCTTATGAGTTCCACTCTCTTCTTAACTTTGAATTTTTGATGTCAAAGGGGGTGGTCACAACAAAAAATCAAAAAATATGTTTTTCCTTGAGAGGGAGGATATATTTAGGGGTGTTTTTCAAAAAGGGAAAGTTGCGGATTCAAGTTGTGTATTGGTGTTTGTGTTTGTGAATATGTGAAATGTTTCGATTGTGTTTTTTGGGTATGTGTCGGGAGTCTGTTTGGAACATGTACAACAACCAATTTGAGAAGATGATTTCATAAGAGAAGTGGAAGATGGAAGTTTGAAGTGGATGTGAGTTAAAAGTTTTGTATTGTTATTCATTATTTCTTGTTTCCTACATCAAATTCACTCACATGGGCATATAATATATTATTGAGGATTCATTGCTATGATTGAGACTGATTTATATTCAATGGGTGACAAAAAAATCCAGGGGGGGTTATTGTGACATGTTGTTTTTGTTAAAGATGTCCTAAGATAGTGTTTGGTTAAAAGGTTGAGATTGTTTATTGATGGGGAAGTGTGCATATTATTTATGAATTTGGGTTTGTCTTTCATTTTCAACAAATTATTCAACATATAAATGATATATAATCTCAAGTTGATCTTGGTAATTCACTTAAGGTGCAGGATATTTAGAATTTTAGAAGATTTAAGAAGATGTTTGGAGTTGAAGAGTGATGTTTGGATGTGTTTGAGACAAAGGAGATCAAGTTACACTACAATGATAGTTGTAATGGCCCGGACCTCTCCGACCCATTCCTTTGCAAAAATCCAGTGTTGGAGGAATTCTTGGAGGTCACAGTGGCTTGTTTCAGAAGTTTTCCAAAAATTCAGTTTTTAACGGTAGCTCATCTGACAGTGACTCGCCGAAAGGTGACTCGTCGAATGGTGACTCACCAAATGGTGACTCGCCACCCGTATCTCCCACTATTGGATTGGTGTTGCCCGATCCGGTTGAGCCGAATGCCTGTAGCATCTCTGACTACTGTAGCAGAGCTGACCAACCGACACCGACAAGCACTGTAGCAGTGCGGACTTTGGAATCAACTTTACTATAATGCTTTTGACTTCCAGCTGACAATCACTGTAGCACTTTTGACAAAGCTGGTCGTCGTTCACTGTAGCGACGCGGACTCACTTTTCGAATAGTGATCGTCTTATCCATTGTTTTATAGCCCATTTTCGTTCTAAGGTTATCACTGAAAAAAAACCTCTGTAATTTGTGCTCCCGATATAGTGAAATTATGCCTCTCATTGACAAAGCTAGTCGTCGTTCACTGTAGCGACGCGAACTCACTTTTCGAACAATGATCGTCTTCTCCATTGTTTTATAGCCCATTTTCAGTCTAGGGTTATCACTGAAAAAAAAACTCTGTAATTTGTGCTCCCGGTATAGTGAAATTATGCCTCTCCTGTGGACGTAGGGATTATTCCCGAACCACGTAAATCACTGTGTTCTTGTTGCATTCTTTTCTTTCGTTTTCTCGTTTTCCTCATTGTGTCTCCCAATGATTTCGCAACACCCACCTCCCGATTTTTCTTCCCCTCTTGCATCTTTTATCATTGAATGGGGAACCCATCAATGTTTAACTGTTTCTTCCACCATCTCTGAGGGAATCATTGTATCTTAAATATCATGAAACATCCAAGTTGTGTGGTCAAACCACGATTTGAAATTTTTGTACTTTGAAATAGTATCCTGGATTTTTAGGATCTAGCCTTTTTTAAACCGAGATCTTCTCTTTCTTGAACCCTTCATTTTTCTCTTGGTGTGCCCAGAACCTTTCTTCCCGAGGAGTCGTACAGCAGTGCTATACCATCCTGTTTGGTTTTTCCTTAGAGTCTTCTGCTCACGTGACCCTCTATTTTGGCGTAAAAAAGGATTGTTGGTCTCCTATTGTTCTAGGTAGGAATTTCTTAGTCTCTCCTTTATTTTTGTATCATGCGAGGTGGGTATACTCATGTTGCCTCTTGATCACATTTGAAACCAATTATTAAGGGTGTTACGATATAATCTTCTTGTTACCTTAGTCATAAATGGGGGCCGAGAAGATGATGATGTTGATCGCTTGTTTTATGTGTTATCCTTGATTTTTTTGTTATTGTTTGTTCTGGCTATATGTCTTCTGAAAATCATGGTCGTTGGTGGTCCTTGTTTGTGCACCCACAATATCTTGTGAATAATTGCTGTAAATATTAATTTGATTAATCACGTACACCCGGTTAAATGAAATGGATTCCCTAGGATCAAATTTGTTTTGTGATCACCCATGTTTGTCAAGGTAGAATTAAAGAACCCTTGTTGGATAAATCTGAATACACTTGGCTTGTTGATGTGACTGTTTGCTGTGTTTTTTTGGGTTTTGTGCCTTGTGTGAGTTGTATAGTGTTATTGTTGGTAGCATTGTTGTGAGTACAGGGGTGGACAGAGGGGTTGGCTATGTGAGTAGGGTGTGGTGTGTGTGTGTAGTGGGGTTGTGGTGTTGGTAGTGGTTGTTGTGGGATTTGTGTATGAGGTGGTGCAGGAGGTGTAATGGGATCTCCGGTTGAGATATTGATTGATTGTAGAATGGATGAACTTGTAGAGCAGTGATGTTACACCTAGGTTTTGTTATAATTGTGGAACAGTATTGTGCAGTGGGACTGCAATCTGGTGGTGGTGCTGAATGTGTTGGGCATGGCTGTGGTTGGTAGTCTCCCAGGTAGTGTTGGAATGAAATAAGTGACCATATTAATAATGAATGATAAGTGGTTAAATTAAAGGGGTGGGTTTATGTTTTGGTTGTGTCTGTTTGCATGGTTGTGTATGTAGGGTTAATAGCAAGGGTTGTTTGTGTGGGATGGTTGTTGTTCGGAAAGTCATAGTTTAGGCTCAGTGTATGTTCACTTATATGTATAAAATGAAGTTCCTTGTGATTTCTATATGCACCCCACCCGTTGATCAATACATGCCGAACATGCCCTTTTTTATGGGGAAGGGTGTCTTTCCCAACATCCCAGTGGGAGGATGAATGGTTGGTTATTGGCTCCCTTGCTCCCTCTTCTAGGCATTCATCACCCAAGACTCTTTGGGAATGCTGTAATGGATTGAGATTTGTTACTAGATCTATGGTACTGGTTGTGTGAGAGGTGGTTTGTTTCCCAGGTGTCTTCAGGATGAGGCCCAGATGTTTTCGGGTGAGATGAGTTGTGGTTGTGGCTCAGATGTCTGTGAGCAGGATGTGATGTGGTTGTGGCTCATGTGTCTAGAGACAGGATGTGATGTGGTTTGTGGCCCAAGTGTGTGTGGGAAGTTTGTGACAGTGAGGCTTGCAGAAGAGCATGGTAGTGTCAGGACATTTGTTGTTAGGGATGAGCAGTTATCCAGTAGGAAGTGGTGCGGGGTACCCAAATATCAATGTTCTTATATTATTACCTTACTTGACTTGCATTATTTGGTGAGTGTGTCTTGGTGAGGGTGGGGTGGTTAGTATTCCTTATTAGGTGATTTTGAGGTTCCGTTGTTTATTCAGAGGGGCATTAGTATGCTTCTCCCACTTGTGCACGAGTGGCTTAAATTTTTTCTACTGAGTATACTTGTATGCTCACCCTACGTATATAAAACTCTTTTCAGTTTTCCAGGAGGTCTTTGAGGACCGTTCTGGACCTTACTAGCTCGAGCATCAGGATAGTTTCTATGTTGTTACTTAGACTTATTTTTGGTACTTTACTTTGGAGTTTTTGTTGTATTGTGTGGCAGTTTTGTTTAAACACGCATGGGGTGGTTTTTAGTCTCTTCTTATAAAATGTTTAGAGTTGTTTGGGATTTACCATCTTATCTCCGGGTCTTGTTTAAAAAAAGGGCAATGCCTCCCATTTTGTGTGAATGTTCCTTGGTTCTAGTCGCCATCCCAGGGCCTACTGGAGGCGGGACTCGGGGGGTCATTATCTCTCCTTCATCTTGAAGAAGGAAGGTTATGGCACCTTTTTTTCCCTTCCCTCATCTTGAAGAAGGCTGGTCGTGATAGAAAGGTATCATAGGTTGATGGTTATGAGAGAGGATGGAGTTTGAAGTTAGACACAGTGAGGATTGCATGAGATGGTAGGGCCGAATTGTGAAGCAATCTTGGTGTGTGACATGGGCCAGAGAAGATCGGCTAGGGCACAGGATTTTAGGTCCCCCGTGATCCAATTTAAGGACTCTTGAGTCTATCGAATGACCAAGTGAGGCTACACTGTTTTTAGGGTAGAGACCCTAGGAAAGGTTCATGCATCATGATGACTAGTGTTCTTTTTTTTTGGCATTTTTGGAAAATTAAAATAAACAATGATTTAAAAATAAATCCTAAATAAAATTCCATACTATTCAGGCTTAGGAGTTATTTGTTTACTTTTCAACTATGGCACTCGATCGTCGTCCACGAAGTGGCTCAGGCAGTGGAGGCTCAGTAGGACAATCTGTCTGATCGACGAAGGGTTAACTTAGTATAGGAGTATGATCAGTGGCAGAAGACCATTCGTGATTTCTAGCGAAAAACTTTGGGAAAGTACGAAGGCAGCGTTTCAGATACAGAGACGGAGGGTTGGTTTGAGGATTTGGTGATCACAATCAACTTGATTCAGGCTCCGATGGAGTACAGGGTTCCATTGGAAGTTAGTCAGATGTGGGGTGTTGTGTGTTAGTGGTCAATGCTCTACCTAGGGGAGAAGAAGGAGACTAACCTTTTATGGATCAATTTTGAGTAGAATTTTCGGGCGGAATTCCTTTCTTCGACCATGAAAGCTGAGAAGTGACAGGAGCTACTCTCCCTCCAGCATGAGAGTATGTTTGTACGAGAGTTGGGGATCAAGTTCAAGGATCTCCTTCACTTTTCTTTGGATATCTTTCCAGATGAAGAGTCTTGAGCGAGATGCTTAGAGGGGGAACTTCATCCTTCTCTCTAATATGCAGTTACTCCCTTCACCCTACCGACATACCTAGAAGTCCAGAATAAGGATGAGGTAGTTGAGAGGATGAACTCACGAGGAGGTCTACTACGATAGGGGAACAAGCCAAGTTCTGTGAAGGGGAAAGCTTTGAGCGGCAGGTCTCAGGCGCCATGGCCTTTGAGGTTTTATCCAGCGGGGAGTCAACCTCAGCAGTTTCAGTTTTGACCTTCTAGTCCTCATGCTTTCCCTACAGGATTGGGACCGAGTTGTTTCACTTGTGGAGGTTGAGGAAATATTCAAAGTCAGTGCCCAATTCGAGCTCAGTACGGTGGGGGTGGGTAGGTTCGGCACACGTCTCAACAGTAGTTGTCGGCCATTCAATTTCAACAGCAGGGACAGCAAGCTCCCGCTCCACCGAGGGGAGATAGGGTAGGTGGATACTGACCTTAGGGTTCTCATTAGAGACCTAGACTAGGGCGTAGTCAAGGAGGCGGCTGACAACTGAGGTTCATAGGAGTTGGGTGTAGACAGTTGCATGCCACGGAGGTAGCAGTTTCAACAGGTCCATAGATCGTCCGAGGTACGATCTATTTGTTCAATACTCTTACTTGTGCCTTCTTTGATTTGATAGGTTCTCACTTCTTCATTATACCCAGTATAGCCCATACCTTGGGACTATACATACAGATAGTTTTCATGCCCCAGGTGTTGAGTACACTAGTCGGAGGTCAAACCAGCTTGTTTGACATTTTCCAGGGATGTAGACTGATATTGGGGCCACATCAGTCCACTGGGGATCTCTTTATATTGCAAATATAGTCATATGATGTCATCCTTGGCATCGACTGGTTGTTTTTTATGCATGCTATTATCAATTTATTCTGGAGGAGGGTCATGTTTTCAAATGTAGACATCCAATGTGTATTTTTCGTTGGCGAGTGGAGCATTTTCCTTCCTGGTTGGCCAAGTTGTCAGTAGAGTCATTGGATGCTGGGATAGTGGGGGTTCCTAGAGTAATTGGGGAGTTCTTAGATTTTTTCCCCAAGGAGGTTGTGACTATACCCCCTTGATGTGACGTTGAGTTTGGGATAGACTTACAACCTGGTGCTCGTCTGATTTTGATGGCTCCTTATCGGATGACACCTTCTGAGTTGTGGGAGTTGTGGATTTAGATTGACGATCTAATGAAGAAGGGATTTATCTGATTCAGTATGTTGTTGTGGGGTTCTCCAGTCTTATTTACGAATAAGGCATATGGTGGTCTAAGGCTATGCATAGACTATCCGCGACTGAATCAGGTAATGGTCAAGAACCATTACCCTCTCCTGAGGATAGACGATCTTTTTGACCATATGAGGGGAGGAGGTTGGTTCTCTAAGATCAATATGCAGTCTGGGTATCCCCAGTTAAGGTTGAATGAGAGTGAAATCCCGAAGACTACTTTCAGCTGCATGTATGGGCACTTCGAGTTCATGGTCATGTCGTTCAGTGTTACGAATGCGCCAGTCATGTTCATGGAGCTCATGAACTCTATATTCCTTGAGTTCCTAAACTGGTTCATTGTCGTATTCATCAATGAAATACTAATCTACTCAAAGTCATAAGAGGAACACAAAAAGCATCTTAGGACTGTCTTGGAGGTCCTTCAACGCCACAAGCTCTATGGGAAGTTGTCCAAGTGTAAGTTTTGGACACGAAAGGTGAACTTACTTGGATATGTGGTGTCTCAGAAAGGGGTAAAAGTGGATCTGTCGAAGGTCGAGAAGGTTGTTTCTTGGGCAAAACCCAAGAATGTGGAAGAGGTTCATAGCTTTCTTGGTCTGGTAGGCTATTACCGGAGATTCGTACCCGACTTCTCTCGAGTTATAGCTCTGTTGAAGTCTTTGACTATGAAGGATCAAGCCACTGTGTGGAGCGAGCAGTGTTAGGTATCTTTCAACTGTCTGAAGGGTAAATTGTCCAATGATCCAGTACTCACATTACTAGAGTAAGGGGTTATGTTCGAGGTCTTTTGTGATGCTTTTGGTCTATTCTTGGGATGTGTTTTGATGCAACAGCAAGGAGTGATCTCTTATGGGTCTAGGAAGTTGCATCCCCATAAATGCAACTATTACACCCATGATTTGGAACTTGCAGCGGCCGTGTTTGCATTGAAGTTGTAGAGACACTACCTCATCGAGGAGCACTTTATGGTTTTCACGGATCACAAGAGCTTGAGTTACATATTTTCCCAGTGCGGCTTGAAATTGCGTTAATGGAGGTGGATGGAGTTTCTATAGGACTATGACATCAAGATCTATTACACCTCATGAAATGGGAATGTTGTGGCCAATTCTTTGAGCAAGATGTCGCAGAGAGAGGTAGATTGGGAATCTGTAGATGCTTGGAGGGAGATAGAGGAGTTGGCTGCCTTGCACCTAGATGCAGGGATGGATAGTCACATAGATTGTCTATTTCAGATGACAGTGCAGTATTCTCTGATGCGGCAGGTGGAGGAGTCTCAGTGGGGAGACTCGGAGGTTGAGGTGATGCACAATCACGTTGACCAGGGTAATGCTCCGGAAGGGTGGTTAGAATCGGATGTTGTTTTGTGGGAAGATGTTTTCCCCAATGACAATGCATGATGGAATTCTCCATGAGTTCCATAGCTCACCCTAGGTGGTGAACCCAGAAGTTTCCAAGACCGAGGCTGGAGGGAACAGTTTTGGTGGTCTGAGGTGAAGCAAGAAGTGGTGGAGTTTGTAGAAAAGTGCCTAGTGTTTCAGTAGGTGAAGGATGAGCACCGTGTTCCCTACGGTTTGTTGCATCCGTTGAATGTACCTGAGTGGAAGTGGGAGGAAATCTCGATGGATTTCTTCACAGGTCTACTCAGGGCTTATGGAGTCTATGATGTTATCTGGGTAGTGGTGGACCAGCTGACAAAATCAGCTTACTTCTTAGCGATCAAGGAGTCGAGCGTAGTAGATACCTTGGAGAGGAGGTATGAGGATGAGGTGGTGCGACTGCATGGGGTTATGAGATCCATCATCTCAGATCGGGATGCACAGTTTACCTAATGAGTATGGAGGGGATTAAAACATTCTTTTGGCACTCAATTACACCTTAGTACTACTTTCCACCCTTAGACGGATGGGCAGATGGAGCAGAACATCCACACGCTAGAGGATATATTGCAGGTGTGTGTTTTGGACTTTAGAGGATCATGGGTATGATACTTTCCCCTAGTAGATTTTTCTTATAATAATATTTATCACTCTACCATTAGCATGACACCATTTGAATCCTTGTACAGGAGGCTGTGTCGCTCACCCTTGTGTTGGACGAAGGTTGGAGAGCCAGCCATTTTTGGTCCGGAGGTAGTACGAAGCACGATGAAGAAAGTTCATCTCAAGCGTGAGAGGATAAAGGCAGCACGTGACCAGAAGAATTCATATGTCGGTCATAGGAGGTGGTCCTTGGATTTCGAGGTTAGAGACCACATATTCTTGAAGGTTTCCCCTCGATGTGGGCAGCAGAGGTTCAGTAGGGGGAGAAAGATCTCTCCCAGGTTTATTGGACATTTAAAGGTGTTTGTACGAGTTGGTGAGGTGGAATACCAGCTGGCACTACCACCATAGTTGGAGAGGATCCACGACGTCTCCTAGCTTCGTCAGTATCTACACAATGACTCCCACATCATTGACTGGGGAGAGTTGAATATTAAGGATGATGAAACATTCATGGAGCACCTAGTAGAGATTCAAGATCGTCGAGAGAGTGTGCTTCCTAGATGGACCATTCCTTTGGTTCATGTATTGTGGAGGCATGGTGGTCTTGAGGAGAGTACTTGGGAGCGAGAGGTGTAGATACGTGTTGAGTACCCGAAGCTATTTTGATTTTTTATTTTGTGCCTTTCTTTATGATGTAATGCTTGAACCTTTTTTTTTATAAGATGAGTTGTTTCCCTATTCTCTAATGTGTGAAAAAGTCCTGACATGTGGGGAGGGGAGGACCTGACCCCTAATAAAGATTCATTAATGCAGATGCGATTAAATCAGTGCGGGCGAGTCAGTTCTACTCAAAGCGGATAATATCTTGACATGAAGGAAGGAATTCTCTAATCCATGTATCCAGACAGTGTAACCTTTGGTGTTTATATGGTTGTTTGGGGTACTGGATGTCAGGTTGGGTTAGTGGATGTCAGGATAGGTGTTCTTGGATGTCAAGTTTTCACTTCGACTTTCTAACAACACAAGGTCATTTATCCTTGAGAGGTATCTTGTGGGGTGGTTTTTTGGACCCCTCTTTCTTCTGGGTTTGGTTTTAAATTCTTGAGGGTAAGAATAGTTTGAGAGGCATCTGATGTAATTTCATGGACCTCTCTATCCCATTCCTTTGTGAAAATCTAGTGTTAGAGGTGTTCTTGGAGGTCACAATGGCTTGTTTCCGGAGTTATCTGAAAATCTCGTTTTCCAACGGTAGCTCATCTGATGGTAGGTTGCAGAACGGTGACTCGCCAAATGGTGACTCATCAAACGGTGACTCCCCGAATGGTGACTTGCCGAACGGTGACTCGCCGAAAGGTGACTCGCCTAATATTGACTCGTCGAAAGGTGACTCGCCAAACAGTGACTCACCGAATAGTGACGCGTCAAACGATGACCCGCCAAACATTGACCTCCCGAAAATTGACCCACCGAACATTGACTCACAGAATTGTGACTTATCGAACATTGAATCATCGAATGGTAGGTCGTCGAACGGTGACTCACCAAATGTTGACTCGTCGAACGATGACTCGCCGAATAGTGACTCGTCGAACGGTGACTCGCCGAAGGGTGACTCGCCGAAGGGTGACTCGCCGAAGGGTGACTCGCTGAAGGGTGACTCACCAAAGGGTGACTCGCCGCCCATAGATCCCACCTCCCAATTTTTATTCCCCTTTTACATCTTTTATCGTTGAATGAGGAACCCATCAATGTTTAACCATTTCTTCCACGATCTCTGAGGGAATCATTGTATCTTAAATATCTTGAAACGACCAAGTCGTGTGGTCAAACCATGATCCGAAATTTATGTATGTTGAAATCATCTCCATGATTTTTAGGATCTGGATTTTTCTTAAGGCAATATCCTCTCTTCCTCGAACCCTTCGGTTTTCTCTCAGTGTGCCAAAAACCTTTCTTCCTGAGGAGTCGTGCGTCTATGTTGTACCATCCTGTATGGTTTTTCCTTGGAGTCTCCTACTCGCATGACCCTCTGTTTTGGTGCAAGAAAGGATCATTGGTCGCTTGTTGTTACATGTAGGAATTCCTTAGTCTCTCCTTTATCTGTGTATCATGTGGGGTGGTTATACTCATGTCACCTCTTGATCACAGTTGAAACCAATTATTAAGGGTTTTACATTATAATCTACTTGTTACCTTAGCCATAAATGGGGGCTGGGAAGATGATGATGTTGATCACTTGTTTTATGAGTTATCCTTGATTTTCTTGTTATAGTTTGTTCTGGTTGTATGTCTTTTTAAAATCATGGACATTGGTGGTCCTTGTTTGCGCACCCACAATAGCTTGTGAATAATTGCTATAAATATTAATTTGATTAATCATGTACACCCGGAAAAATGAAAAGGATTCCCTAGGATCAAACTTGTTTTGTGATCACCCTTGTTTATCAAAGTGGAATTAAAGAACCATTGTTGGATAAAATCTGAATACACTTGGCTTGTTGGTGTGATTGTGTGCTGTGTTTTGTTGGGTTTTGTGCCTTGTGTGGGTTGTATGGTGCTATTGTTGGTAGCATGGTTCTGAGTATAGGGGTGGACAGAGAGGTTGGCTCTGTGAGTAGGGTGTGGTATGAGGTGGTGCAGGATGTGTAGGATGTGTGATGGGATCTTCGGTTTAGAGATTGATTGATTGTGGAATGGATGAACTTATAGAGTAGTGGGACTGCACCTGGGTTGTGTTAGGGTTGTGGAACAGTGTTGTGAAGTGGGACTGTAATCTGGTGGTGTTGTTGAATGTGTTGGGTATGGATGTGGTTGGCAGTTGCCCAGGTAGTGTTGGAATGAAATAAGTGAACTTCTTAATAAATAATGATAAGTGGTTAAATGAAATGGGTGGGTTTATTCTTTGGTTGTGACTGTTTGTGTGATTGTGTATATAGGGGTAGCAGAAAGGGCGGTTTGTTGTTTGGAAACTCATAGGTTGGGCTGAGTGTTTGTTTACCTATATGTATAAATTTTAGTTCCTTGTGATTTCTATACGCACCCCACCCGTGTTGAGAACTACGTGCCGAACACCCCCTTTTTGTTATGGGGGATGGTGTATTTCCAAACATCTCGGTGGGAGGATGGATGGTTGGTTATTAGCTCACCTGCCCCCTCTTTTAGGCATTCATCACCCAAGACTCTTCAGGAAGGCTGTAATGGCTTGAGGTTTGTTACCAGATCTATGGTACTGGTTGTGTGAGACGTGGTTTGTTTCTCAGGTGTCTTCAGGATGAGGCCCAAGTGTTTTTGAGAGAGACGATTTGTGATTGTGGCCCAGGTGTCTACGGGCAGGATGTGATGTGGTTGTGGCCCAGGTGTCTACGAGTAGGATGTGATGTGGTTTGTGGCCCAAGTGTGTGCGAGGAGGTTGTGACAGTGGGGATTGTGGAAGAGTGTAGTAGTTTCGGGATGCTTTCCATTAGGGGTGATCAGTTAACCAGTGGGAAGTGGTGCGGGGTACCCAAATATCGATGTGCTTATATTATTACTTTACTTGACTTGCGTTACTTGGTGAGTGTGCCTTGGTGAGGCTGGGGTTGTTACTATTCCTTGTTAGGTGCTTTTGTGATTTTGTTGTTTTCTCATAGGGGCATTAGTATGCTTCTCCCACCTGTGCACGAGTGACTTAAGTTTTTCTTACTGAGCATACTTGTATGATCACCCTACATATATAAAACTCTTTTTTGGTTTTTAGGAGGACTTTAAGGACCATGTTGGACCTTATTAACTCAGGTGTCAGGATAGTTGTTGTGTTGCTGCTTAGACTTATTTTTTTTAATTTACTTCAGAGTTTTTGTTGTACTATGTGGCGGTTTTGTTTAAACATGCATGGGGTGGTTTTTAGTTTCTTATTCTTATAAAATGTTTAGAGTTGTTCGGGATTTACCATCTTATCTCCCAATCTTGTTTTCAAAAAAAGGGTAATTCCTCCCATCTTGTGTGAATGTTTACCTACCCTTGGTGCTAGTCGCCACTCCAGGGCCTACTGGAGGCGGAACTCAGGGGTCATTATCTCTCATTCATCCTGAAGAAGGAAGGTCCTGACACCTTATTGTCCCTTCCCTCGTCTTGAAGAAGGTGGGTAGTGACCATAGTGATCAGATAATGATTTGAATCCCAATTATGATGATACTTAAGTTTCTCTCCATGAATCAAGGATCATGACATAAGGGATAATCCATGATAATTTGAGATCATGTTGTTTATTACAGGAAATGAAATTACATTGTGAAGAGAATGATTTCACCATAAATACATTTTTCACACCGCAATGCATAAGGCTGTGATTATTTGAGTTTTAACTATTTGGAAAGGGAAGGAGGATTGTGCGGTAGGGAGGATATCATGTCATGAATCCCAATAACACGCCGCAATGTTGGAGGCCATGAAAACTAGTGATTGTGAAGGCTTTTAGATTTGATGTCATAAGAAATGTTGTCATGTCTCAATGTACTTAAAGGAAATGGTGGTTTTTGAAAAATTTGACGGTAACCATTTGGTAACCACACATATTTTGATGTACCTCATAGAATAGTGATTTTTATGATCACACCGCAACAAACATGGTCACATCGTGATTTATTCCAAAGTTCAATATTGAGTGAATTTTATGGTGTGGCTTCATGGATGAGTTAAAGGCTACTAGAACTTGAATACACAAGTCCCTAAAACACATAAAGGGTGAAAAAAGGTCTTAATTAATCCAATAGATTGAATTGAAGTGGGATATGTTGAGAATAAAAGTTGGATTTGGATTTTGAAATTGAAATTCAAATTCCAATGAAAGTTGTAGGGGGTTGTTGTGCAAGATGAAAAATAGGGGATAGAGTGTGTAGAGACAAAAGTGTCACACAGATTGGAGAGAGTATAATAGAGGAAGAGGAAGAAGAAGTGTAAAGGATCTTCATTATATCATATCTTGAAGTTGGAACAAATGGATGTTAATATTGAGGATACTATTGAAGAGGATGAAGATGGCTTTGGTATGTGTAGTGATGTTCTGAGATCATTCTTATTGATTAAAGTTAAGAAGTTTCTCTTTCCTCAATATTTTTCAATAAAAAAGTGTAGAGAAATATGAGTTGTCGAAGAATGTGTTTACTCACTATTTGATAATAAGATCAGTGTGTGATAAAGAGTAGAGGTGTTGATACTCATCTATAGAAAAGTGGAGTCTCTTGGTGGAGGTTGAAGATTCGTATTATTGTGTCATTTAAAAATCATTTGTTTGATTGTGTGGGATCATGTTACATTAGTTGAGAAAAATTTGTATGTAACACAAGTTTAAGGATAATTTTTACTTATTTGTATCCATGATGATTAATGGATTGTGAGATCTTTGGTTTTCTGAATCATACAATTTGTGTTTGTTGAAGTGGTTGGAAAGTGAAAATAATAATCAAGACAATCACTCTAATTGGTGATGAATATTGTTTGGTGGTGAGATATAAAAGAAACATATTCATTGATTGACCCCCAATGAATCCATAACAATCCTAATACTTGGAAACTAGTTTTTCAATAGTAGTTAACAAAAAATATTAATTATTATTACTATTATTAATATTAATTAATAATTATTAATAATAATTATTAATAATTGATAATTGATTATTAATAATTAATAATTAGAAATCAACTAATAATATTTAATAACAATTAATTAATTAATTTTTAATAAATAATTATTAATTATTGAAAATTTAATTAACAATAATTATTGATTATTGAAAAAATAATAATAATAAATAACAATATGATGAAAAATGAGTAATTATAATTAGTATGTAATTAATAATAATTAGTAATTTATTAATAATAATTATCATATTAATTATTATTTATTATGTTATTATTTATTATTTATTATCTTATTAATTAATAATTATATTTTTAGCCTCGTGGGGTGCAACATAGTGGTTGGGCCCCTATAGTGGCAAGTGAGAGGTCTCGGGTTCAATCCTCCTCGGGTATGTGTGTGTGTGCACGCGTATTTGTATCCTTAATCCCAAAATATAGAAAAATTATATTTCTAACTAAAATTAAAAACATCGTTAAGTATCATTATTAAAAATATTTATTTTAATAACTAATTTTAATTAATTATTTTTAATAATATTATTAATTATTATGAATAATTAATAATTATTTTTTATTTACATTATTAATAATTAATAGTGAATATTTAATTATTATTAATCAATTACTAATTATTATAAAGTATTAGTAATTAATTTCTAATTATAATTAATTACTATTAATTAAAATATTAATTATTAATTAAAATCGGTCAAGGGTGTGAGGGAAATACAAAGAAAACTTCAGATGCACTCAAGAGGCTCGAACCAAAGACCTCTGCCCACTACCATAAGGGCACACCCACTAGGCTACGCCCCATGAGATTTTATTAATTATTAATGATTATTATTAATATAATAGTTGATAATTAACATTGTTTTCCCTTATGATTTAATTATTGCTGATTAATATTAATTTCAATATTGTTATTAATTATCAATTATGTATTACTATAAATCATGTATGATTGATTATTTATTATTATTCCTATGTCGATAAAGAGGAAGTGAATCCCACATTAGAAATCTAATGGGATTTTAAGGGCCCTCTCCCTTATAAAAGATGGTATGTAGTGGGAGTTTAGGTAATATTTTCGGAATAATTTAATTACAGTAATAACAAAATATTTACAATTAAAAACTTCTAAAAATGTTGTTATATATATAAATAAAATAAAAATATATATTTTTCTTACCAACCCATATTCAAAAATAATTTTATTGTAAATCCATTTGCATTTTTTTTCAAAAAAACATAATAAAAAACATATATATGATTTGTTTTAACTTTTATAAGATGTTTATTTAAATTACATGAAACTTAACATATATATAAATATATTTAAAAAGATCCCAGGGACTGGTAGGAAGAGAATGAAAATCATAAACTACTAACAGTAAATAATTCAGTGAGACTCGAACCCGAGATCTCACAAACATCCTTGTTATTCAAAATCTCTCACAAACAAAAAATTTTAGGATACTTAATATGACACTTTTTGGAAACCATAACAAAATGTTCTTGTTAGAATAACAAATCTAGATTTATAAGAAAAGGGGTGTACTTGGTAATTAAATATAAGTTATGGTCTTATTTTTCAGCGAAATCCATTAACACAACATGATATACCATGAATAAGGATGCCATTTATCCCATTTTAAGGAAAATGCCTTATAAACTATGGTTTAATAGAAAATCACAGGTTGGATGTTATATTTTTACATTTTCTATACCACGATTATTTTGGGAATATTTCATTTAATGGATGAAAGAAGATAATTATGGGATTCCATTTGACTAACAAAGCATAATGAGCATTCATAAGTGAATCAAGACTTTTTAGAAACTATCTCACATAATGTTTGACAGATTTTCCCCCTTTTAAAGGGAGTCTAATGTAAAAGATATTAATGATTCTTTAGTGAATTCCAAGACTTGTGACAAACATACTAAAGACAATGACACATATGTGAGCTTGAAGTTGAGATCAAACCTATAAAACAACAAAAATATGAAACCAATATTTTAATGTGGAATATAGAAAACAAATTAACTTTATCTTATGGATATTGTCCCCAGAGATTTGTTAGAAATCTAGTGTCCATAGTTCTGCAAAAAAATTATTTTAAGAATTTAGTTTTGGAGCCCCAGCTCGAACACAAAATTGTTGAATAATTTAAAAAATATGAAAATTAAGTTTTAGATATATAACAAGAAGTAATAATAAATTCAATGAACTAATTATGGATAATTACATTAAAGACTTACAATCAAATTATAACATTCCCAACTCATAGGCCACTAAACTGGTGCCCCGAGCCAGGTTTCCACATAACCGAGTGACCAAACCGTGCGTCCCATTAAAAAGTGAAAATTTTCCATTTTTCCCCTCAGGATTTTAAGTTTCTCTCACCTTATTTATTCCCTCATTTTCCCTCTATCAACCCTAGTGAGGAACCATTTCGACCTAAGATTCCTAAGGGTGGATCTCCTTCGATTCTAGGCCATTTAGAGCGTCGTTGGTTGCGAATCGAAGCTCTGTGTAAGTCTAACGCTCCTCTTGCTTCTCTTTTCTGGGGTAGGGATTGTGGTTTCATTCTTCTTCTTTTGAATCCCTAAAACCTTCTTTTTCTAGTAGATCTTAGGTTTGGGATTCAAAGGGTGCTTTGATACAGTTCTAAGACTAAGGCTAAGTGTGTGGTTGCCTTCAGATTCGAGATATGTGGTCTACAAATTATATCTCATAGTTTATTATTGATTTTTGTATGTGTTATTGTGATATTTCTTCCCTCTTGATGTGCATTTGATGCCTTTAGTAATGTTTGGTAAAATGGGTGGCTAAGTGACGAATTAAACCCCTAATGATCCCCATAGTATGCGTTGAGGTTGATTATTTAGGTCCATCCATGGGGTGTGTTGTAATTCCCTAACATGGAAAATTGTGATGTTAAGAACAAAATTGATTTGTGATAAAGTAAAGACCTTGAGGAACACGCTAACATGTTGAGTTAAGAAGGGGATATTGATAGTTGTGTCTAGATATTTATAATGGCATAAGGGATTTTTTGGCTTAATGTGAAATGGGTTGGGTATAATAAAGTGATTGTGCTATGTGATTTATGAATTGTACAATAAATGGATAAGTGAGTTAATGCATGTGGAATAATGAGTATGATAAGTGGGTAAATGCTTGTGAATTGATAAATAGGCGAAGTTGATTAATGTAAGGTAATCAAAGGATATGGGCTAATGTGTGGAAATTGTTGAATATACTTAATGGGTTAAGGCATGGGAAAGGGAAATGGGTTAAATGAGCTATGCAATGTAATTGGAAAATGTGCTAATGGGTTAAGGTTTGATGTTAATTCTCATGTTGAATAATTATGGATGCAAATGGTACATGTATTGTTTTATTTATGGTTTGTGATATGGTATGTGTGGTAAATGGATAAAGAAGCATTTTCCCATGGCTTGGTGGTGTGGGATAAAGGATTGGGGCTCCTCCCACGAGTCGGGTTGGACTCAGGCTTTATCCCCACCCTAGAATGCACGGGTAAGGGAGTCAGACTGATGCTCTAAGACCCTAACAGTTGCATTGGATGAGACTACCTGAACTGAGGCTCCAAGATAAGTGTGTTATAATTATTTATGAAATGTTCATCTATAGTGAGATAGGGAACTCGACTTATACCCCTATGCATGATAATTTTATTTATTTATAAAATTAAATTTTTATGGATGAATATATAAAAAATGCATATATATTGTTATATATTTGATTATAAATAACAGTACATTGTGAAAAACAAAAAAAATCAAAACCATAAAATCAATATGAATGTAAGCCCTAGAAATAAATTTATTCTCCACCAAAAAAGGCAATAAAACGCCTTAAACGAGGCTGAAATTCCATCAAATTTAAAAAATTAGGGTATCCCAAAAAAAATTCGGTTTTGGCGGCCTTCTGCACCTTTTTTAGCCTCAAAAAACTTGACAGAGATTCACCTATATCACCAAGGTTGTAAATCTTCTCGCAGGATTCGATTTGATATATGGTAGAGCTCAAATGGACACCCGGATCAAGAGTTACAACTGTTTGAAGTTCGAGTTACGTTTTCAACTTATTTTCGATCTTTTATTTATTTTTTTATTTTTTTATATTCAAATTGTTATTAAATGACTATTACTTGATAATAATTAGCAAATTATTAATTAAAAAAATTAATTATTTTATATGCCATTTTCATTAATTATCTTATATATTAAGTGTAAATGCCTATTTAGCTTTATCTAAAACATATTTAAATATATATATGTTATATTTATATCAATATAAATATATTTTTATATTAATATATTATTTTTAATGAAATATATATATATATATATATATATATATTAGTATACTTTTATCAACGTTGGTAAAAAAACACTAATAAAGGGGGGTCTTTATCAACGCTTCTAAGAAAATCACTGATAAAGGGGGTCTCTTTAACAGTGCTAAAAAAGTGATGATAAAGGAGGTACCTTTATTAGTTCTAAAAAACACTGATAAAGGGAAAATTTTAAAAGCACTTTTTATCGCTGTTAAAGGGTGGCACTGCAAAAACCTGTTTTGTGGCGGTGTTTGGTGATATGAAAAATTTTAAAATTAATTAATATATTAAGATAGGTTGAAAATAGGAACTTGAATTTCAAACCATAACTTTTGATTCAGGTGTCTATTTGGATCGATCATATATCAAATCAATGTTTGTGAAGAGATCTACACCATTTTAACCAAATGATCTTGATCGTGGGTTTTTTGAGGTCAAAAAGGTCTGAAAGACCTCCAAAATTGAGTTTTTGTTGGGATACCCTAATTTTTAATATTCGATGGGATTTAACCTTTTTTTAATAGGGTCTTCTTATCCTTTTTCAGTAGAGACTGAATTTATTCAGTGGGCTTACATTCATATGGATATTATGGTGTTGAAATTTTAGTGTTTCTTTTTTCATATTATAGTGTTATTCATAAAAACATATATACATATTTTCATATATTGACATAAAACATTTAATTGTACAAATAAATATTTAAATATATTTACATATTAAATATCTACTTACATATAGACCATATGTTAATAAAAAATAATTCTTCATTTTATTTAAAATAAAAATTCATCCATTTTATTTATGATATAAAAAAAATATGAATATGTATATACCTATAAAAATGTATATGTAATGTTATATATAAATATATGTTTGTGTGTGTGTATTAACAAATATATATATATATATATTCATGTGCATATTATAATTCATGTAAATAAAAATTTATATTTATATTTATATATAGACACCCACATAGGTATATATAAATATTAACACAAACACGCATAAACATACACACACAGACATATTTTATAAATGTATTTAAAATATAAATAAAAACACAAACATATTTTAAAAATGAATTTAAAATAATTATATATAAATATATGATTAAATATATAAATAATCAAGATGTATGTAAATATATATATATAAAAATAAATAGATATATCATAAAATGCAGAACAAAATAATATCGAGTGTTTGTAAGGGCATAGGGGTGTGGAGGTGGAGGTCTTAAGTTCAAATTCATTCAGGTGTGTGCAGTCAGCAGGGCTAGGGAGCACTGTTAAAGGTAGGGGTGGGCGGGCTAATAGGCGAGCATGATGATAAAGGCATGAGAAGGTGCGGGAATACTAATATAGGGGTGTTGGTGAATGCTGATAAAGGTCGTGTGGTGGGTGTTGAGTATTTAAACAAAATATTAATGTTGATAAAGAGGGCGTTTATGAGCGCTAAAAAAACCGTTGACAAAAGAGACTGAATTTTAAAGGTGCTCAACATTGGTGCTTTTTGAGCACTGATAACACCCTTATTGCGGGCTGTTAAAGAGTGGATTTGTAGTAGTGTGTACTCCAAAAGTGATGCGGTTTAAACTGAACCATATCAACAAATTTAGCAACTCTCTTATCATAACGGTGTAGCATCACAGTGAAAAACTGTCTAATCCTAGATTAAGTGAAGTGCTAGTAGGGAAACTTATCAATGAACTAATCTACCAGTGCTCCAAGTTCAGGTCATTGTCGATGTTGTCCTCCTAATTGGACTATTTCGTTCCACTTGAGGAGCAACATAGAGAGTAAATGGGCCCATTTAACAAAAAAAAAATCCGAAGGGGAAAGTAAAATCCACGAGGGTTTGGAAAAGGCAAGATCTATTTAAATTGGTTGAATGAAACTTAATCAATAAACTAAATGCAGCCAAATAAATGAAACAAAAATATTTTAAAGAATCTCGTAGAAAACAAAATCAAATTCGTTCTTCCAAAATAACAAGATAATAATTTTTCATAAAAGTCAAATGAGGATCATAAACAACCCAATCTCAAAATTATTGAAGAATGACAGATAAAATGAATATATATAATATGGATGAACATATGTAACACAATATGCTAAACTAAATAAGCACACATGCTGAAATTTTCTTGAAACCCCTAAATAAACATTACAAAGGAAGACGTTACAAGAAAAATGGAAAGGGTACTGGGGACTATTGAGAAATGGTGCATACTAAGAAGCTTCAAAAAACATTAGCAGATCTAGAATGTGCAAATGAATTTCAATCAAAGTCAACATTTGAAAATAAAGAGGGGAAATTTGAAAGTTTATCCATATGACTAGATTTCATTCAAACAAAATTCGCTTTATTTATTCTCCAATATTATTTTTTTGATACCCCATCTCATCATCTCTAATTCATTATGTTATGTATAGAAAAACAAAAAGTTTGCAAAATAAAATTATAATAGCTTACCACATCGGCCCTGATCTTTGATTTCACTCACCGCGTCCGTGTCTCGCCAGTCCACCATGTCCGGAAGGGAATTCAGCTCCCGGTGAGTGGCTGCGGTGCTCAGCTTTCTGTCCACCTTTCCAGCCTTCATCTTGGGTTGGGTCACCGGCAAATCACCCAGAGTGAGATCTGTGAACTGGTTTATTTCCAGTTTGTAGGGCCGGTTCTGGGTGTGGTGCCAATCTATGAACCGATGGTTGCGGGAGAAGATCTGTTGTCTCATATTCCGCTCCTCATCATCCACATACACCCTGTTGTATCGAGATTCCCACTCCCGATGTCATGCCATCAAGGCATGCCCATCGTCGGGGACGGAGAGAATGGGAGCCGAGGCCACTGCCAGGAAGAAGATCAAAGCCACAGGGACACCGAAGGTTACAGCCGCCATGCGATCGGAGGAATAAATGTTTATCCTAATGGTGGCGTCCCGCTATATGCAAGGGAAATTGTATGGATGAACTGTTATTCATCAATGCACTCCTGCAACTGGGTGGATATTTTCCTAGGAAGCGATGAACCGCGCGTTTCCAACACAACTGTAAAGCTATGCTCTTTGACCGTAAGTCCTGGGAGCCTTCACTATTTCAACCAAAAGTCTATACACAGCCAGATTATTCGGATTCATATTGGAGCTGGCGATGTGGGTTATATTAAGTATTGCACTGAACCCACCCATGTCAAAAATTGTCCAGTCGGTGTGTGTGTGTGTGTTTTTTATTGGTTAGGGTTAGGATTTCTTTTATTTGAGAACTGGTGTGGACAACGCCTGATCAATTGGCGTTGGACTGTAATGGGGTGAGCCCCAATTCATTGAAGACGATGCGAATCATAATTTATAGACCATGTTCCTCAAATTTATCGAAAATAAAATTAACAGTGAGAGATGATGAAATTCCACGGCAAGCCACCACCACAAAGATCAAAACATACCATTTTTCATCAAACAGGAGAAGATTATTCATCTATGGGATCACCCACCACCCTTACCCCTTGGATGATGACCTCTCCTCTAGGTTTTTGGCTTTTTTCATGTCTCATCATCCACTGGATAATCAATATTGTCATCCAGTGGTATGAGTTCCTCAAAGGCTCGAGGATCCTATTTCAACTCGAAAGAATTCATGAGTGTTGCCAAATTTCTCAGAAAAAAGATCCATAATGTTAGATTTATTTAAGATGTCAAGCAAGCTAAGATTATTTTTACAGGATCCAAAGTTCAGTGGAGTCATCTCTCTACCCATAGTGTCAGAACATCTTCCAGTGGTGTGAGCCACTACAGGCTTCAATGTATCAACCAAAGGAATAACGTTTTTATAAATGTATTTATATATTTATATAATTAAATAAATTCATATATATGTATATATATATAACAAAACTAAATTTAAAATTATTACCTAAATATTAATTTGAGCGGGTTCGAGTAATATTTTTAAAACCCAAACACTATCCGAATCCAAAATATATTTAGAAATATTTATCTATCAGTATATTTATAAAAATATATTTGTAACAAAACATTTATAGGTAAATATCTTTATATTTATATTTAAATATAATTATAAATGTATATTTACTATATTTATAAAAATATATATTTATTTATTTAAAATTATTTATAATTATTTATAATAATATAAATTTAATTATATATATATAAATGATAAATATATTCAACATGCATATTATTATATAAATATACATTATTATATTTAAAAATTAAATATATTTATAAATATATTTTTATTTATATAATTATAAATATATTTATTATATATATATATAATTATATTTATAAAGACAATTTTTAAATTCTGTAAATATATTTATAATTATATAAATAATAAAACATTTGTATAATACTTTCTAATAATGTAATTTATAATATAACACTTAATAAGAAATATGCCCATGAATTTTTTAAAGTGTAAATTAAATGTTTTTAAACAATAAAGTTTATGTCATGTAAATTAATTTTTATTTACTATATTTTTAATTTATATTTATTTTTGAATAATTTATTATATTTTTGGTCAGTGCAACAAATTTCATTTAGATAATATATATACTTTATAATTTATATGCTTTTAAAGTCATATAAATGAAACATAATAATGTTACAAGTATATGACTTTGAAAGTCTATAAATTATAAAGTATAAAAACAATTTAAATGAAATTTGAAACATTAACTAAACATATAAAAAATAATTGAAAATAAAAATAATTTCATAAAAATAGTTAATGAAAAATAATTTTAAAGCCATAAAACATTGTTATTTCACAACGTAACATTTATACTTATAAATATTTTTGACATTCCTTTTACTCCTAGAAATGATATCTATACCAAAAAAGAAATCAACGTCGATGCCCCTTAGTAACATGAATTGGTATAAAAACCTCAAACCCACTTTGTGTCCGACGTTTATGTCACTCCGGTGTTTGGGCTATAGATGTGGGTCATGGGTGCCTCCTCGTATTGTTGTGTAGAGGAAGACCCAACATCATATGTAGAGAACAACACAATATCATATATGGAGGACTGCCCAACATCATATGTGGAGCCATATGACAACCAATACTACAAAAACGGGCAAGGGAAGCGCCACCTTATATCAACGCTAAGCAAAAACCGCTGATAAAGGGTAACCTTTATCAACGCTAAAAAAGTGCTGATACGGGAAGGATTTATCAACGCTTTTTTAGCGTTGATAAAGAGGACCATTATCAGCGCTAAAAAAAGCGTTGATAAAGGTAGTCTTTATCAGTGATTTGTTAGCGCTGATAAAAACTTAGTCCATTTTTTTATAAAGTCGGACGCACAATGCTCTCGTTTCATCGTGACCTAAAGCTCTTGTGGTACTGGAACCCTGCGACTCCCCTCCGCTGCCCGCTAAGCTTCACATTTCCAGACCTCCGCCGCCCTCGAGATTCTCGTTGCCGGACCTCTGTCGCCCGCTGAGCTTTGAGTTGTCGTACCTCCGCCGCCCTAGAGCTTTGCTTTGCTGGACCTCTGTCGCCCGCTGAGCTTCGCGTTGCCGGACCTCTGCCACCCTCGACCTTCGCGTTTCCGGTCCTTCGTCGCCCGCTGAGCTTCGCGTGCCAGACCTCCGCCTCCCTTCGAGCTTCGCTTTGCATAGTCTGAAAAATCTATGAACCCCCTTGTAGTGGCTTATCATAGGATGAATGGTTTATTTGGCCCAATGACATGATTTTCCCTGACAATGATCCAATCATGAACACCCCCCCAAAACCACCAAAATTTCTCAAAATTCACTCAAAACATCTTTAGATAATCTCCAAATATAAAGAGACCAAAACAAGGTTCTAGATATAGCTGAAATAAGTTAATGATAAGTTTAAGGCATTTTTTCCAAATCATTTTTTGATTTTGGGATTTTACTATTGATGATTGTGATGAATACTTTGCTTTATGTTTGGTAGTTGGTACATGGGAGACCTTAGATTTGTGAGTAGTCAAATGGGTCCTACTCTAGTTAGCCTTGAGGTGATCACTTTAGTCTATTTTTGATGTCCCCAAGAGGCCTTGTTTATATTGATTGTCTGGTCACATAACCAGGTGGTGTTCCGTGAGTGATTCAATTTCCATTAGAACCTATAGGTCAGATATCATCCTATGTTTCTCCAATTAAAATTAGTTTCTTTCCCATAATTATTTTAATGGATGATTTTGTGATTATGAGTTATTCCAATTGATTACCTTTATTATTTACTTTTTCTATAGTTTAGTTTTTATCTTACCTTGATTATTTATTTTTTCTTTTATCATTACTCCATTATTCTAGGATTTTCTATTAGTATAGTTTTTTTACTGTAAATAAAAAATGTGGAATCTTTGGGGAATGTTTGACATGGGTTGATTTTCTTTAAAATGGATTTCTTAATATGTGTGTTGTTATTTTTATAAAAGTAGATTAAGTTAGGAAAATAAAATTCCTTGTGAATTTTTTCATTTATAAAAAATGAAATATATATTTTAAAAAATGGTTGACCACAATGTTTTGTTTTTTTAATAGATTGAGTGCAATTTTTTAATATATGGAGTGCATCCGTGAGTGAGAGAAAAACTTTTTTTCATTGATGGAAGTGTTTAGGTAGTTCAATGAGTGAGTTGAGCCAATGATATATAATTTTTCAGTCTCTTGATATCCCATGATATTAAATGGGAATCAATCCTTATTTAGTTCTTCAACATGGTGCGGTAAGTGATCGGCATCAGAAAGAGGGAGCCCTCTCGGTTGAAGGATAAATTCATTTTAAAGTTTTATATCATACAATAGGGACATGAACCATGTTTTTTAACTTCATGCAATGAGAACATTGGACACACATTTTAATATCTTGTGATTAGGATTATGATAATGTATTTTAAGGTTGAATATATTTTACCAAAATGTCACACGGTTTCATATCATGCAACTAGAACATATAGTGAGGGTGAGGTGAATTTTACATCCATAGAGTCCCTACACCATGTGAAATATGGGTAGAGGATAAAAAAGGTTTAAGTTCATGATTCATGGACCAAAGGGGGTGTGTCCCAGAATTTTTGGCGTGTCATGCAAGAATAACGACATGATGTGAGAAGGGGCTTGTGGCGGCTCAACACCACACGAAACAAAATATAACTTGGATGTTGGATTTTTAGTTCAAATCCATATATCTCAGACTAAAGGGATGGTTTATTCATGTAAAATATCTCTTGAGAAACGTAGTATTTGTGGAAAGACTGATATTCTCATCATCAATGGTGATCAATGAGTTTACACTATCAGAGTGAAGTTTATGAAAAATTTAAGGTCCTTCACACTTGGATTCCAGTTTCACTAGATTCCTCTTAGGTATCATCGATTCCCTTAGATCCAACACCATGTCACCATAAAGTAAGGAATGAAGGATAACCTTTTTCTTTAAGGAAAACACCACCCAGTTCTGATTCATTTCTAGGTCATCCAATGCTTGAACCCTATTTTCTTCGAGGGGTCCCCCCCCCCCTCTTTCCTTCATGCTATCTAAGTGACTTTGTCTGGAAGTGCACTTGTATGGCATGATTCCTAGACCACCAAGCTTTCTAGCCTTGCCACCCCTTACTCCATCTCTGTCCTTCTCCCTCGCTGAGGTTACTGACTGCTTCTTTGTAGTGGCCAGGCCCCTTCCTAGCAGTGTTTGTTCTGTCTCCCTTGGCTCTGAGCCTGTCATCTAGCTCAAAATACTTATTGATCTAGAGAGAACTCCCTCACCAGCCCCCAAGTTTCATTACCCATCCTTCCCCTTCCCCTTTGGATCCTCATCTCCCACTCATATGAATCTTACCAACCAGAAGGGATTATGAACATGTTCAAAAATCAAGGGACCTCAATGAGAGATCATCCTCCCACTTCAATAAGGCTACTAGCTCTAGATCCAATGCCAAATCCCTGTCCTACCCATCATTATTATCTTCATATGTAATGCTCATGGTCTTAGTTCCCATGTTAAATCTGACTTCCTCACTATAGAAATAAAAAAGCATAATGTCATTGTTATTGTTGTCAAATAACACAAAAACCCTATAATAATCATAGAATTCTCCTGGAAGATTATGTTGCATGGATTTCTACACTCTGACTCCTCTAACAGACACAAATGGGTATTTTGGCACAATAAATATGTTGTTGAGACTGTTCAAGATTGCAATCAATTCATCACTACCAAGGTGTCCAACGGTGACACCTC
This sequence comes from Viscum album, assembly GCA_963277665.1. Classification (NCBI taxonomy): domain Eukaryota; kingdom Viridiplantae; phylum Streptophyta; class Magnoliopsida; order Santalales; family Viscaceae; genus Viscum; species Viscum album. The sequence continues at coordinate 1,786,536,567 of OY728157.1, forward strand.
CTTCCTTATGACTTTTGTTTTTGGAAGCTATGACCCTCTTCAAAGGGAATCTCTATGGAGTAAACAAAATACCTTTGATCCTGGACACCATCCATTATTTTTTGGGGGTGACTTTAATTTCATTTCCAACCCAAAGGAAAGGAAAGGTAGAAGCCCATTCTAGAGGAAGGCCATCATGGAGTTTGTTCAGTTCATGGATGGGAAGGGCCTCATTGATCTCAACTTCTCAGGTGACAGTTTCACCTGGTGCAACAACTGTAGGGGCCATCACTGCTTGTGGAGTCTATTGGATAGGTTTCTATCCAAAATGAAAGCCACTAAACTATTCTCAAATACCATATTTTTTCATCTTTCTTGAGGTATTTTGATTCACTCCCCCCTCTTGGTTTCCATTTCTTCTTAGCATGATCATCAGGAACGGTTTCACATCCACCAGCAGTAGGTTAACATCCTAGGGTACCAGGACATGGTTTTTGAAATATAGAATGAACCCTTGTAGGAGTATCGGGCCACCTTCAACCTCAGTGACCTGACCTCGAACCCCGATAGGTGTGTGTTCGCCCCTTCCTCCTCAGGAACCTTCACCACCTGGGACTACTGTCGCATATGGGATCCTTTAGAGTATTCTGATGGATGGAATGATACCTTGGGTTTATTGGATTATTAACACCAGTTTGAGATTTATGTGTAACTATATACTTATTATATTTTCTTATTATTTCTTACACACCACCACTTGAGTCGAGTAACCTGATTGAAATCCATATTGGTACTTTGGTTCTAATGTGGATATGTTTTTTTATGTGTTTGTGACACGTGTATGTCTAGATATATGGGTATTTAGGCATGATGATATTGAATGTAGGGCAGAGACCTAGGAGTGGTAGATGTATCATTCTTGATTATTCTTGTGTTTGGTCTGGGTGATTTGAGGAAACTATAATGAATCTAAAGTAATTATATTTATGAAGATGAATAAATACTAATGGTTAGGCTCTATTAATATCTATTTTTATAAGTAAGTGGTTCTATTATACTATATTTGGAAGTCTTTTTTTGTGTACTTGAACCATAAATACTAATATTTGAGATTCAAATAGGATGAAGATGAATAAATATTGGATGGATGCTAATCGTTTGACAATAGAGTACGAGAACAGAGTGAAAGAGTTCATCAAGTTTGCAAAGGATCACGCAAAGGATCCTTCTCAAATCCTTTGTCTATGTTTATGTTGTTTTTATTCTAGAATATTTACTCCATAGGAGTTGGAAGAACATTTGATATTTCACAGAATAGATCGGAGTTATAAATGTTCAAATAAACACTGAGAAAAAGTGAATGTAGCTACTAGTTGGGATAAAACTGTGTTTTATGGATCATCAGATATGAATACAAATATGGATAATGAAGAAGACCATATGGAGGATGTGATTAAAAATGTCAATGATGATGAAGATCGTATTGAGGAAATGACAAAGACAATTGAAGATGAACTCCTTGATTGCCCAAAATTGTTTGAGAAGTTAAAGAGTTGTGCAAAGACGCCATTGTATGCCGGTTGCACTAAGTCTACAACATTGTCAGATGTACTGAAGTTGTATAATTTGAAAGCAGGAAATGGATGGAGTGATGTAAGTTTTATGGAACTACTTGCTCTCTTGAATGACATGCTCCTGGAAGATAATGAGCTCCAAAGCCGAACATATGAAGCTAGATGAATGCTACGCTCGATGGGTATGATTTCTGAAAGAATACATTCCTACCCGAAAGAATGTATATTGTTTTTCAAGGAGAATAAATCACTTACAGAATGTCCAAAGTGTGGTGTTTCTCGATACAAGAAAGATAAAGCCAATCCTATGAAATTTGTATGGTACTTTCCAATCATTCCAAGGTTTAGGCGTCTATATGGAAGTGAAGAAACTGCAAGACAATTTTCGTGGCATACAGATAAAAGAAATAAAGATGGGAAATTATTTCATCCGGTCGACTCTCCTCAATGGAAGAAAATTGATCATGAGTATCCTGAATTTGGAAAAGAGCCAAGAAACCTTCATCTTGCGTTATCTACAGATGCAGTGAATCCTTTTGGTTTTCAAACCTGCACTCATATTACATGGCCTATTATGTTGGTAAATTATAACTTTCCACCCTGGTTATGCATGAAGTGGAAATTCATCATGTTATCTATGCTTATATCAGGACCAAAACAACCAGGTAATGATATTGATGTTTATTTGGCTCCTTTGATCGAGGATTTGAAGTTATTGTGGGATTCAGGTGTTATGTTGTATAATGCTTATAAAAGTGAATACTTCACGTTGAGAGCAATGTTGTATGGGACAATAAATGATTTCTCTGCTTATGGAAACCTTTCAGGCTATATCATTAAAGGAACTCAAGGGTTTCCCATGTGCGAAGAAGATACAGAATCAATTAGGTTGAAACATTCATCGAAATCTGTGTTTCTAGGACATCGTAGATTTATACCTCGTTGACATAAGTACCGATCTTGGATGAAATCATTCAATGGAAGTTCAGAACAACGTGCAGCACCATCTACACTAACAGGTGATCATCTGTTTGAGAAAATAAAAGATCTGAACACTGTTTTTGGTAAACCATTTTCGAAAAACCTTACGAAAATCAGTTGGAAAAAGAGATCAGTTTTTTTAACTAGCATATTGGAATTGTTTATACATCATACATTTTCTTGATTTGATGCATGTGAAAAAAAATGTATGTGATAGTGTTATCGGAACGTTTCTAAATGCCCCTGGAAAAACAAAATATAGAATTAAGGCAAGGTTGGACATGGTTGACATGGGAATACGAAAAGAGTTGGCTCCCGTGAAGGGTGAAAATCAAATATTTCTTCCTCCAACTGCTTATAATATTTCTAGGGAGGAGGGATATCAGTTTTGAAACTTCTTCAATGATGTAAAGGTTCCATAGGAGTATTCATCAAATATCAAGAACATTGTGTCAATGAATGATTTAAAGTTAAAAGGTTTGAAATCACATGATTTCCATGTTTTGATGCAAGATCTATTTTCTATAGATTTACGTTGCATTTTTTTCAAGAATGTTCGTCATATGTTAACCAAAATTTGTTTCTCTTTCAAAGCTATATGTATCAAAGTTTTAGACCTAGTGAAATTGCCAGCTATGGAAAATGAAATTGTCATCATATTATATGAATTAGAAATGTTCTTCCCGCCAACATTATTTGATATGATGGTTCATTTGATGATTCACTTGGTGAGAGAGATTCGACTTTGTGGTCCTATGCACTATAGATGGATGCATCATGTTGAACGGTATATGAATATTTTGAAAGGGTATGTCAAAAATCAAAGTCGGCCAGAGGGTTTTATAGTGGAGCGATATATTGTTGAGGAAGCCATTGAATTTTGTACTGAATACCTATCTGATGTGGAAAGCATTGGTCTCCCGAAATCTCATCACACTGGACGCATTGAGGGTGAGGGAATTTCTGGAAGAGAAGTTGTGACAATCAGTATTACAGATCGGGAGCAGGCCCATCTTTATGTTTTGAATAACAGTTGGGAGGTTTCTCCATATATTGAAACTCACAAAGAAATTCTTAGGCAGTTGAATCCATCAAGGGATGAAAAATGGCTATCAAAGACACATAATCACTAGTTTATAGGATGGTTTCAGGACCATATTTTTAAGTAGTTGGATGAAAATCCGAATTCAATTTCAGAATGACTTCGATGGCTAGCCGCTGGACCAAGTGTGTATGTATTATCTTACAGTGGTTATGTAATTAATGGTTATACATTCTACACAGATGAACATGATGAAGATAGTACCATGAAAAATAGTGGAGTTACACTAGTGGATGAAGCGATGCATGTTTCTGGTAGTAAGGACAGAAATCCAATTTATGCAAATATGTCATACTTTGGCATTATCAAACTAATATGGGAGTTGGATTATACGACATTCCAATTGTCGATTTTTCAATGAAAATGGGTTGATAAAAACAGTGGTGTTAAAATAGATGAATGGGGATTTGTGAAAGTTGATTTTAGTAAAGAAGGGTACAAAGACGAACAGTTTATAATGGCATCACAAGAAGTACAAGTTTTTTATGTTCCAGATCCCGCAAACTGAAAGTGGTCGATTGTTCTGTTATCGTCCAAAACTACTGAAGGTTCCGATGAAAATTCAGTTGAGTTTGATCCTTTCAGTGGTACGTCGCAATCATTTCAGAGCGGTCCTAATGTAGATAATGTTTTGTATGTTAGAGGAGACCACAATGAAGGGATTTTGATAATCGATAGAGGTGTCAAATCCCTTCAACCTTTGAAAAAAAGAAAGAGAGTTCAATAAACAGGTTATATTTTGTTTGTAATATAGATCTTGTTATCTCATGTTATTATCTTATCATTACTAAATTTATGTAATCTAAATTAACTGTTCAACCACTTTTGCAGATAATGGCTTCTGCACATTCTGGGGCTTCTAACCTTGAGGCTGAACAAGTCTCTCAAGATGTTGTTGTTGCGGCTGTTGCTGCTCCTGCTGCTCCTGCTGCTCCTCCTGCTGCGGCTCCTGCTGCTCCTGTTGTGGCTACTGCAGCTCCTTCTGCTTCTAGTGTTGAGGTCCAACAACCATCAGCACATTCCGTTGATACCATTTCAGATGAACATATAGATGATGTTGATATCAATGAAATAGTCAGGAATGAAGGACCGATATCGCAGAAAACACAGGTGCGTCGTAGTTTGACGGTGTTAGCCAAAGTTCTTAAGGTGAAAAGAAAAAGCATCAAATTTGAAGTCGAATAGAATGCATGAGGCCAACATGTGAATCCCAACTAGGCTATGTTTAGAAGCTACATTGGAGTTGTCACTCAGCAACGCGTGCCAATTGACATAGATTCATGGCACCATGTTGTGTCCGGGCTAAAGGCTGTGATCTGGGAAGAAATTACGGTAACATTATGGATTTATTTCTTTAATTTACTAGAAAATAAAATAATGAAACAATGTATTACTCTTCTCAATCTCTTGCAAAGTACATTTATAGTAGACGATTCACACACGGATTATGTACTAAGGCTTGTAGGAAGGATTTATCGAGGTTTTCACACTATTTTAACAAGATGTCACCTGAAATATTCCAAAGGTAAAATAAACCCACACCCACCCATTGTCTACACTCACCTGATATCCCAAGAAGCATGGGATGCATTTATTGGCCGTTGTGGGGATGAGAAGTTTCAGGTTCATTGTGGGTGATAATACGTTGTTAGAGGATACCTGTATTCATCACTTTGATTGTCAATATTTCATTTATGAAATAGAAACTTTGTACTAAAAATAAAGAACGTGCATCAAAACCAACATACCCCTATCATAAAGCAAGGATGGGGTACGCTTCATTAGAAAAGAAAATTGTACGTATTTTAAATTTACAGTAATATTGTTAGGTGCCAATAAACAACATCATAATTATCTTTCTATGGTTATATGTATATTGATGATTCTAAAACCAAATACACTTCCATCCCATGTCATGTGCTATGGAAGGAGGCACGTGTGAATAAGGAAGGGAAGTTAGTAGATGAGAACACACAAAAAGTGTGGGAAATATGTGTAAGTATGACATGACGATAAAAATATTTGTTTTAAATTGCTATTACAGAAAAATAATTATTTATTTTCCTATATCCGACAATCACAGGAATCAGCTACTCCTATATAGGATACAAACCTATTATCAATGGCTTTGAAGAAGCCAGAAAAATACGGTCATGTCAGAGGTGCGGGGTTTGGGGTGACACCCCGAGTATATTTTGAGAAGAAGAAAAAAACGAATGATACAGATGAAAAATTGGAACAAATGAGTGAAAAAAATAGCAACCCTTGAAGAACGATTGCAATGGTAGGGAGAGTTTCTAGCAAATTTTATGGTTTGGAAGCAAAGGGAAGACACAACTCAGGAATAACCAGCATGTGAACATCCCGCCCCACCCCCCACCAGCTTTGAGGCAAGACATTCCTCTCAAAGAACTGTATTAGCTGTGGTAATCAATATTCTAATAATTGTTCCCATGAAATGTGAATCAGAAAAACACTGATAATTTTTCTATACTGATCTTCTACAGGGTGATAATGATTGTGATTTATATCTGTCAACACCCACCTATCACCTTGTAGCGAGGGCTACAGTGTTCAATATCCCAAATGCCACGCTGTATAATAGACCACTTCCGAAAGATCATCTGAAAGTGACGATTACTGTAGCTCATGATCCAAATGAAAAGATACCTATTCCACTTGATGACAATGATATTCATACGGTCGAAAAGGCTATTGGGACATTCATTGCATGGCCTTCACAACTTGTAAGAGTACATGCAGACAAAGAGGTATTTATTTCCTTTTTTTCAAGATAAACCTTTAAAAATTAATGAAAAAAGGGTATGAACCAATGATTGTTGTTATAGATGGAGAAAGGGAAGGGGGTGACAAACATCAGCTCAAAACCATCTAAAGGATCGACCAACCGATCCCAAAGAGCTACTGAAAGCATAATAACACCACCTGTTCTCTATCCACATTTAATAGCATTGAAGACTCATGTGGATACGAAGCTAAAAGATGGTAATAGTCATATAGTGGTTTTCTAAGAGAATATATACGGAGAGGAAAGTCAAGATTTCATTGCTGCTGAAAATGTAAATGAGATCCTTGAAAACGGTTGGCTAGGCATCACAGTTTTAAATGTATATATGAGGTATGTTTCCATGAATTTATTTTCTAAAAGCTGTTCTAATGTGCAAATTATGACTAAATGCATTTTATATTGTTGAAAGATGCATTTATGAAAAACAGTTGAAGGAATTTTCCCATGAGCCAATATTTGGACTCGTTAGTCCTCATACCACATCAACACACCTAACAAAATTAGAGCCATCAAAAAGAGATGCAATAGTGAAGAGCTTGCTGAAAACATTTGAAAGCAAGATTACAGATGACAGACTCTTCCTAATACCAATCATGAAGGGGTAAAACTCTATGATTAAAGCATATTAATTATATTTTTACTTCTTTTATTACTTATTCCTTTTTGTGTTTTTAGGAAACATTGGTTGCTAATTGCGGTGAACTTGGATACTCCAAAGATTTATTTTCTGGATTCAAAGTAAGGATATCCATCAAACCAACCACACGTGATGGAGTTTGTGAATCTGTAAGACACTACATCTTACGTTTTAGGTCTAAACATCAAGTAATATAATTTATATTATCTTTTACTGAGGATTCTGTTATGATAGGGTGGTGTATCATTATTGTCTAAAAAAAGGAATGAGGACAGGGGCTAAGCATAAGGAGGTGAGAAAGTACTACATCTAGACAAATATCAGGGTATATATAATAAAATTTCACTATCCAAACACATCTCAACACAAGTTACTTATTATCCTAATGATCAATTTTTTTGCAGTTTCCAAATGATTTTAGTTATTATGTTTGTAAATTTATGAAAGAGGTCATTTTTCATCAACAAACTAGCATCCCTAAAGAGGTATTTTCAAAAACAACTACTAGTTTGTTTAATTTATTTATTAATTCTTTATTTTTATATTTTGCAGTACTACTCTGACTTCTTAAAAGCCTCATACTCACAAGACGATATAGATGTGTTCAGAAATGAGTGGTCCACATACCTGATGGAAGATTGTACACAAATACAATGAAGATCTGACTTGGAGACATGTACAATTGGTGGTCATTTTTGAGAGGGGTTAAGGGGATCAAAAGATGAAACATTATTGTATGTAAATGTTCTTAGTAAAATTTTAATTGTTATTAAATAAAACATCCTTTCTCCAATGAGTCATTTTCCCCTTTTAACAGATGATATGCACCAGAAACATGAAAGAATGCTGAACCACTCAAAGGGTCTCTCTTTTGTTTAAAATGGACACAATTTTAAGTGAAAACAACAACTGACGTACGAAAATCCAACCAAATGCATTTGAATTGTGTTGATCCTTTAGGAGAATGATACGCGGGTCCTTTGTGACGTGTACGTGTAATGACCCAATGTTTTTCAATGGAAAATTATCTTCTTATATTTTTGTCACAAAAACACAAAATAATGAACTACTAAGTGATAAGTGACCTTTAAACATAATTTTTTCACTCCTATGTTTGGAATTTTGAAAATCCAACATACACGGTTGTGTTCAAGATGTTTTTTGGAGTCTAATGAAACAAAAATAATTTTTAGTGAATAGTAATATACCCTTAGGAATAGTAACATACCCTTATGAATAGTAATATGACCCTTATGAATATTAAATCATCCAGCATAAGAGTAACATTACCTATGAATAATAAAATAAAATTTAGACATCTTAGAAAGTGACAATTTGACTTTAGTAAATGTTTTGGTATTTTGTAAGTCATAAATAATTAATTATAATTAATTAATTAATTTAAAAGAATATTTATTTCCCTAAAATGTATTCATAAATTATTGAATCAATGTCTTATAGCTTTTAGATAATTTTATAAGACCCTACGTAATTTTTGAAAGCACTATAAAATAAGTTTTAATCTTAAAAATGGTTTTTTAAGTAAATTATGATTTTAATTAAATATTAAAATAATAATATTTAGAAAATTATTTTTGAAAAATGGACTTCATTTTTGGATTCTACACGTCAAAAAATGGTTGGGTTAAAGTTTTGGTATTTTTATGAGATACTTGAATTTTTGATGAATAGTGAAATACCGTAATTTACAAAATAAGCTAAATAAGCTAATTATAGTGTCATGTGTGATGTTCTGCTGATGTAAGCCCACTTGGTTCTGGGTTACATTATAAAATTACTATTCTTGTTCATTCAAGACTCACTATTCCTTATCTTGTGGGGAAATAATAAACTAATGAATTTTATATTAAGGAAACCCCTCTCCCCTCCACTATAAAAGCCACCCTTCACACCCTCATTTCCTCACACCTCTCAAGCTCCAAGCCTTCTCTAAACTCTGCCCAAACACCTTACCTATCCCCTCCCCCACATCCAATATCTTCTGGTCACATAAAAAGACCAAGCTTAGGCCCTTAAGGAGGTTCTCAAGAGAAGGATTCAAGAGGTAATTTCCCTCCCTCTTCTCCTTTAATTTCCTTTCAAGTTCAAGTTCATTTCTTGATCTCTCCCCACCTATCTTCATCCAAATTGTATTGTAACTCCGGTATTATACATATAATTTAATTTTATGATTCTAATGTTATATTATATCATCCAACCCCCTTTCCCTCTTCCTTTTATTTTATTAAAGAGAACGTTGTTCGTGAGGTGTTAATTTATCACCTTCAAGAACGACATGCTTTCTTCTTCCATTTATACCTTCAGATCTGGTCATGAAACTATTTTTATGGTTGAACCAGAATATTTTTTATGTTTTATTTCCTATTTAAAGTTCTGTAAATAACATATGGCCATATTACTAAGTGATAAGTTAAAACAAGTTCGTTGTGATCCAAAAACCGCCCAAATTTACCCAAATAACCATCATTTAATTATTATCTAATGATTCATACACATAGATCTAATATAATTCATTATAAGATCATTAAAACTCCTTTAATATCATTAATGACATGTAATATCATTTCTGTATGTTTACCCATGTTCTACTTGAACTTCAATTTATGAATACAAATGAACAACCCAAGAAAAACCATAAAAACGAACATCCCTGAACAATGTTTTTAAACTCTATAAGTCATCCAAAGGAACATAAAATGACATAATGAAACCAGAATTAACTATATTAATGTATACATGTTTTTGGATTTCTAATTAATGAATATAATGTCATTATACAGGACATTAAATAAAAGGAAGCATTCGGGTACAAGGTAAGGGGAAATTCTCGAACCCAACTTTCATCCTTCGGGTTCTACCTCTTTCACTCCATTTTTTATATGGTCACTCCTTAAAGATAATTTGTTAATCATTTTATTTAATTTTCTGGGATATTAATTTTTTCTAATGAAGTTTATGTCAATCCAAATGTTTTCTGAAAGAACTCTTCTCTTAAGAACTCAACTTTTACCTCTCATTCATGGTTGATGGTTCTTGTATCAAGTATGTTGTTCCCTCTTTCTTTTGGGAACCCAAATCTTATGAATGTATTCTTATGAGATGAAAACCATTCCTTACCATGTTTTAGTTATGTTCACTTTTGGTGTATGTTCCATGTGGCAAGCATGATAATGATAATTTTATGATGTGATGGGTGTGCCAGGAATTATATAGTGCAATTATGAATGTTTCAAAGTGACGGGTGCGCTTGGAATTATACAGTGCTCCAATGCATTGAGTAAAGTGATGAATATCATGAGTAAATGTGAAATGATGTGTGAAAAAGATTCTATCTTGGTTCACAAGTATTTTTGGTAGTTAACCACTAAGAAATGATGTTTCATTTTTATGCTTTTCCACATTTCAAGTCTTTTATTTATGCTCCTCTCATGTTCATGATCTTTTTCCTATGTTATGATTATGCTCACCCCATGATATATTGTTCTTATCTATCCTATTACTGGGATTCTAGATCACCCCTTTTGATGTATATCCTCAGGTGGATACATGTACTAAGGAGAGGACAAGTGCCAATAAGAAGCTAGAGAAGAAGAAATTAAATAAATGTTTATGCTAAATGTTGTATTTGTTATGTGTGGTCCTAGTTTTCCCAAGAAACTAAGAATTTGGATCCTATTTATGTAATACTATTATGTTTTTTATCTTTGAAATGATGTAATGGTAATGTAAGAAAGGTCTGGGTCACTATAGTATGAGTCATCCCCGCCTCAATCCGAGGCATGGTGTGACCGCTATCACTCAAAGGGTCTCTCTTTTGTTTAAAATGGACACAATTTTAATTGAAAACAACAACTGACCTATGAAAATCTGACCAAATGCATTATAATTATCTTTATATTTTATAAGAACAATCCACGGGTCCTTTGTGACATTTATGAGTCATCCCCACCTCAATCTGAGGCACAGTGTGGCCAGTACCACTCAAAAGGTCTCTCTTTTGTTTAAAATGGACACAATTTTAAGTGAAAACAACAACTGACCTACAGAAATATGACCAAACGCATTTGGATTGTGTTGATACTTTATTATAACGATCCAAGGGTCCTTTTTGATGTTTACGAGTCATCCTCGCCTCAATCCGAGGCACGGTGTGTCCATTATCACTCAAAGGGTCTCTCTTTGGTTTAAAATTGACACAATTTTAAGTGAAAACAACAACTGACCTACGGAAATCCTATCAAATTCATTCATATTGTCTTGATATTTTATAAGAACTATAAATGGGTCCTTTTTGACGTGTATGAGTCAACCCCGCCTCAATCCGAGGCATGGTGTGGCCGGTACCGCTCAAAGGGTCTCTCTTTTGTTTAAAATGGACACAATTTTAAGTGAAAACAACAACTGACCTATGGAAATCCAAGCAAACCCATTAGGATTTTGTTGATACTTTAGGAGAACAATCCAAGGGTCCTTTGTGATGTTTAAGAGTCATCCCCGCCTCAATCTAAGGCATGGTATGACTAGTATCACTCAAAGGATCTCTCTTTTGTTTAAAATGGACACAATTTTAATTGAAAACAACAACTGACCTATGAAAATCTGACCAAACACATTAGGATTGGATTGATCTTTTATAAGAACAATCATAGGGTCCTTGGTGATGTGTAAAAGTCAACCCTTCCTCAATCCGAGGCACGGTGTGGCCAGTATCACTCAAAGGGTCTCTATTTTGTTTAAAATGGACACAATTTTAAGTGAAAACAACAACTGACCTACGGAAATCTGACCAAACGCATTCGGATTGTGTTGATCCTTTAGGATAATGATAAAAGGGTCCTTGGTGACATGTAAAAGTCATCCTCGCCTAAATCCGAGGCACGGTGTGGCCGGTATCATTCAAAGGGTCTCTATTTTGTTTAAAATGGACACAATTTTAAGTAAAAACAACAACTGGCCTACGGAAATCTGACCAAACGCATTATTATTGTGTTGATACTTTAGTAGAACGATACATGGGTCCTTTTTGATTTGTAAGAGTCAACCCCGCCTCAATCTGAGGCACGGTGTGACATCTATCACTCAAAGGGTCTCTCTTTTGTTTAAAATGGACACAATTTTAATTGAAAACAACAACTGACCTATAAAAATCTGACCAAATGCATTCTTATTGCCTTGATATTTTATAAGAACGATCCAAGGGTCTTTGGTGACCTATAAGAGTCAACCCCACCTCAATCTGAGGCACGGTGTGGCCGATACCACTCAAAGGGTCTCTCTTTTGTTTAAAATGGACACAATTTTAATTGAAAACAACAACTGACCTATGAAAATCCGACCAAACGCATTTGGATTTCCTTGATATTTTATAAGAACGATCCAAGGGTCCTTGGTGACATGTAAAAGTCAACCCTTTCTCAATATGAGGCACGGTGTGGCCGGTACCACTCAAAGGATCTCTCTTTTGTTTAAAATGGACACAATTTTAATTGAAAATAACAACTGACCTATGAAAATCTGACCAAACACATTTGTATTGCCTTGATCTTTTATAAGAATGATCCAAGGGTCCTTGGTGATGTGTAAGAGTCAATCCTTCCTCAATAAGAGGCACTTTGTGTCCGGTACCACTCAAAGGGTCTCTATTTTGTTTAAAATGGACACAATTTTAAGTGAAAACAACAACTAACATACAGAAATTCAACTAAACGCATTCAGATTGTGTTGAAACTTTAGGAGAATGATCCAAGGGTCATTTTTGACATGTATGAGTCGTCCCCGCCTTAATCTGAGGCACGGTGTGGCCGCTATCACTCAAAGGGTCTCTCTTTTGTTTAAAATGGACACAATTTTAATTGAAAACAATAATTGACCTATGAAAATCTGACCAAACACATTAGGATTGTCTTGATCTTTTATAAGAATGATCCATGGTTATTTTTTGACGTGTATGAGTCATCCCCGCCTCAATAAGAGGCACGGTGTGGCCGGTACCACTCAAAGGGTCTCTCTTTTGTTTAAAATGGACACAATTTTAAGTGAAAACAACAACTGACCTACGGAAATCTGACCAAACGCATTTATATTGTGTTTATCCTTTAGTAGAATGATCCATGGGTCCTTTGTGACATGTACGAGTCATATCCTCCTCAATCTGAGTCACGGTGTGGCTGGTAGCACTCAAATGGTCTCTCTTTGGTTTAAAATGGACACAATTTTAAGTGAAAACAACAACTGACCTATGGAAATCCGACCAAACGCATTCGTATTGTATTGATATTTTATAAGAACGATCCATGGATCCTTTGTGGCATGTAATAGTCAACCCCACCAACCCCCTGGACCACCCCCCACCCCTTTGGACACCAACCCACCCCCTGGACACCCCCCACCCCTCTGGACACCCCCCACCCCCTATAAAGCCCCCCCGACACCCTGGACACCAGCCCACCCCCCTAGAAATCCCCCCCCGGACACCCCCATCCCCCCCCCTGGACACCCCCTACCCCCCTTGGACAGTCACCCCAAACCCTTGAACAGCCCCCCAACCCCCGGAATTCTGAATTGAATTCTTTATGTACTTAATTAACTTATGAATTATGTATTAATGGTGTACAAGTATACTTGTTGTATGGGTATACTTGGTCTAATTATCTTATGATTTATGTGGTAATTTTTTATGGGTATACTTTCTCTAATTAGCTTATTGAGATGCGGAATTTTTTTGCAGGTGTACGGGTGTGCTGCTGCAGATTTTTTCGTAGCAGAAGACAGGGAATTTATCAGCGCTAAAGGATGGCTGATAAAACACGCATTTATCAGCACTATTTTAGCATTGATAAAGGGTTGTTTTATCAGTCCTTTTTTAGCACTGATAAATTCCACCTTTATCAGTGCGTTTTTAGCGCTGATAAAGGTTTCCTTTATCAGCACTTTTTTAGCGCTGATAAAGTACCCCTTTATCAACGCTCAGTAAGCGCTGATAAATGGTACCCCCCTTTATCAGCGCCGAGCTTTACAGCACTTTTTTAGTGCTGATAAAGCCTTTTTTGAGCACTGATAAAAACTGTTTTTGTAGTAGTGCACGAATCTCCTAAATATACAAGAAGTGTGATATCAAAGAAGTCACCGCCGACGGAAGGGTTGTTTGAGGCCACCACAAACTGTATTACCATAGCCAGGTCTAAATCCATAGAAACCAGATGAAATAGAGACGGTGTATCATATGTATCACAATAAGAAAATTCACCAATAGCCATAGTCCAAAACCATGGCTATATAGGTAAAAACGGTGGCTATAGCTTATATCCATAGTCCATCTGACTGTGGCTCCTATTGACGTGGTTATAGTTCTAATATATAGACAAGGTTTAAAAGGGCTATAGCCATGGTTTTCCACCATGGAAATATGGTTATAGTTATGGTTTTCCAACATGGAAATAGACCTATTCCCATAATTTCCCAATCTTGGAAATAGCCATATTAGTTTTCTACCATAGCTATAGCCCTTTTAAGTCGCTTTACCACTACTCTACGGACAACTATTAGTTAATATATATATATATATATATATATATATATATATAAATCGTGGCAATATCCCTCAAACCGTGGAAATAAATTTTTTTGTGCTTTTCCCTTGGGAAAATTTTTTCGAGCGCTTGTGCAGGAAACCTAGAGCCACATTTTATAGGAACTGTGGCTATAGGTGCACTCTATAGACACGGTTTTAGAAAACCGTGGCTATTACCTATGGAAAAATACTCATAGCCACATTATTTGGAAAACTGTGGCTATATGTGTGGCCTATAACCACATTTTTCAGGAAGACTGTGTCTATAGGTATTTTTTCTAATAGTTTATGAGTAGGTATATGAGGCACATAAACATCTCCCAATTGTGCAACATCCTCCACCTCCTATGCAGGATCCTCTCTCAATGGTGCAAAATCATATGTGATGGCCTCTCTCAGGCGTTACTCTTTTTTTCCTCACCTATACCCTCACCTATGTTATTTTCTTTGTCCTCTATCTAGTAATGGTAGTGGCAGTGCATCGTCCTCAGCGGGCACAACATGTACATCACCATCCCCAAGTGCCTCAATCGGAGCATGTGGATTAGGATATAACTATGGATCATCGTTATAAACACTTTCACCTATGAAATGGAGAGGATCTATGAGAGCCAGTAGATCTGGGTGAACTATATCTTGTCTAATAAATTCCTCCTCCTGAGGATCTGTGATATGTACAAGTTGATCAAGTTTTTCTGACTTCAAATGAAATAACATTCAATTTAATATGAAACATGACTTAAAAGAATATAATAATTGTTAGTAAATAAACCAACTGTTGAATTCCAATCCCATTGAGTTTAAGGTACATGAATGTGTAACATCGGTACCAATATGCATAACCCCAAGATCATCTAACCGAAAGTGTGTTGTGGGATATTCACACTGAAAGACACCATATTGGGAATGCGTGTCCCAATACTTGATGTAACGTGCATGATACTACAACCAATCCACTATCTTTCCACCTATAAGTGTAATGGTATGTAACCCATTAACCTGAAATGGTGTAATAGGGATATGTTGTATATAGGAAAATTGTCTCATGGATCGGTTTGGCTGGTGCCACTCAATTATGTGGAAGTGGATGAGGGACACCACTGCACCACAATCTCTAACCATAGATGTACAATACAATGGAAGTGACATGTAGACAATGTAACATCACATGTAAATAAAGAATATGACATTTTCATATTTATTAATATTTGTGAATTAAATATTAATTTTACTTTAAAGGGGATTCTCTGTCTGATGGCGTACTCAACACACAACAACAGGTTTCCTTAAAATCTTACGTTGCACACAACTTTGAGTTATACCGAAAAAAATATAATAATATTATTATTTTAAATAGTAGTTAACACCTAGCCATTGTATTGGCGGGAATGAAACATAAATAACTACAATATGATTACACATGTTTGTTAAATGTTTTTACTTTTATCCAATAAGTTTTAGAGGCTTAAAATAAGAATGAATCTGATTTTAAGCATGAAAAACTCTAATATTTTAAAAAAGTCGTTTTACCAAATTTTGATGATGAACCCCTTTTAAATATAGTTTTTTTTACTTTTATATTTTCCATTTGAAAAAATAAACATCTTATTTAAAAGAGAGACAAAAAAATTTACTTTGGGTAAATTTTTGGTATTTTTCTGATAAAGTTCATTTTTTAATGAATAGTGAAAATACTGCATTTTAAGTTAAAATTGTCTTTTCATATGATTTATTTATATGGTTATATTATATTTTTAAATGGTTTTAAAGTTTAATTGGATTATATTTTTACCATTTAATCCAATTTTGGTCATTGGAATTAATTTCACTTTGAAATTGGACATAAACACATGTCAATCTTTTTGTAGTTTTTACTTCTTAAAAACAAGCTTTTTAGTTTTGACAATTAAAATTAAAATTAAATTAATTAATGAAACTTCTATGTTTTGAATTTGGTAAAATAGACATCATTTTTTAATTTGGAAAATCAAAATTATCTTTGGGTAAATTTTTTGTATTTTTCTGAAAACGTTCAATTTTTGATGAATAGTGAAAAACACTACATAGTAGTTAAAAACCAACTTTTTCATTTAAATGAAATTTTACCATTACTGTGAATTTAATTTCAAAAATATGACATACATTGTTGTCATCATTAAGTAAAATTTTGTTTAATAGGATGAAAATAATTTTTGGTGAATAATAACTTTTTATTTTTATTTACCGCGGTTAAGTTAAATAGGGTAATTCAAGGTAAAAATAATATTATAATAATATAAAATTAACTTAAAACTTATCCTAACCTTATTTTATGATTCATGTCCGACCAATAAAGTCATTGGGTAGAACTTTTGGCCTTTGGAAGCCACTTGGGTAAGATAATTACATTAATAACTTTTTATTTAAAGTAAAAATAAAAATATCATAAACATGTATTGTTTTGAATTTTTTTGATATGGGATTATATAATTGATATCTTTGACTATAAATAGTAATTATAAAGATAAAAAGATTTCCTAAATCATGGTATTTTATTTATAATTTTTAAACATCAGATAAATAAATTTATTTATGACACAATAATGATGTAATGATTACCTCATTAATGAATGTTTTAAATAAATGAGATTATAAATATTAAAATAAATTTATTTTGGAACTTTTTATGCCATACACTAATTTTATATATGATTATGACTTTTTATCATTGAATTAATGAAGTCTTTTTAAATTAATCAAGTTGTTATGGATTTTTAAAAATCTATGATATGAATAGTTTAAAAATTGACATAAATGAGTTTTTAAATTCATTAATATTTTATTAAATGATAAAATAGTCCTAAAAATCTATGATTTTTCCAAATGAAATATATAATGTTAAAAATGTCATTAATGATACATTTTGGGTTGGTTGGAATTTTATAGTAAATATATTAACCATATAATATGAATATACAAGAAGACATGGTAAAAGTTAAATAAGTTAACGAATGGTTAAATAAAAAATATAAGGATTAAAAAATATCCAAAACCTATCCAATTGTTATTGTATGATTTTATTTAGACTTATATTCATCTTATATTATAATTTAATGATTTTTTGACCTTTTGAAATCGAAAATCATTTTATAATAAAATAATACTTTCAAACATTCCAAAAGAGCCCCTCCTCCCTCTTATAAAAGGGTATCAACTCTAACCCTTACTCACACCTCTAAATCCCCCTTGGATCATCAAAACTCTACCCAAATAATCTCCCAACATCCCTATATTCCTACTATATGACTTTATCTAGGAATAAGGCAATTCAAGAGATCCCTTTGGCTCAAATCAAAAGAAGTTACCCGATTTGAGCTAACGTCTTCTCTCAAGTTTCTTTCCATTATTTTTTCCTTCTCCACTCCCTATGACCTTCTTATTCTTTGTTTATATAACAACACCAATATCCTAAATATAATAGTTTTTCATTATGATAAGTATTCAAATTACACTTACACACACCTCCATCCAATGGATACAAACATACTGTTTCTGTGTACAATGAACTCCTGCCTCACGAAACGATAATTGTTCGATTTTCCCCTACCTCCTCTCATGGTGGCCATTATGATGGCACTGAAATTACATATTATATTTATGATATTATTTTTATCTCTATTCTTATTTAATTCCTATTTATAACATACCTTTTTTCTTTTCATGTTGTATAAATACGGTATTTTCATTTGAGGAAGTGCAGACTACCGCCCCCACAAAGTGATATGACTCGTTCATACCATACATGGAACGTATAAAATATGGTGTTAATGAAATTATGTAATGTATATAAAATATTATATTATACTGTAATAATAATATACTGATGTATCATTTGGTTTTCATTCCTTTAAAAATGAAAAAAAATGAAATGAAAGTAGCGTTCATGCGTACGTACGACTTACCGTCTCCATAAATGGTGAATTTCATTTTCATATATCAAAGTGATATAGACTATTATAAATACATATATACTGGATATATATTACATATATGATATATAAATCATGAATATCATTCTGGAGATAATGTAATTTTGACCACATGGACAATTTGTAATTATAACAAGTTCATTTTTGACTCAAGTTCCGAACATCGACAAAATGTCTGATATGAACTCAAATAATTAACTAATTGTTATAGTAAGATAATAAGTGATATAAAAAGAATAATAAACTTTAAAAAGGTTCTGAAGTAAATATAATTAACATAATTTTATTATTGAGGGAGATAAATAATGAACAAGACAAGTCGGACACAAGGTAAGGGGTTTTCATCTCACTTTTATTCCCATGAGATTCATGCTATATTTGCAACTATTTACTTTTGTGTGGTGTATGTACTGATAATTATTGAATTATTTGTGTAATATAATTTAATTCATGGGTATTTACATCTTCATTTTATGATCCTTATTTCATGTGGTGTATGTTTCGTAAGTTACCAAATCGGTAAGGGGCATTTCACCCTCATCTTTTAGTCAAAGACTTATTTTATATTATGTATTTTAATTTCCATTTTATTATGTTGGTATATCTTCTTATATATACTTATTTTTGTAAATTTTATGTCCCTATGATGAGAGAACCTTTTTTCTCTCCCATCAACTCATTTTATGAATTTTAAAGTGACTCTGTTAGGTTGCCAAATTTTCGTAAGGGACCTCGTCTCAATATCCTTTCATTTCAGCATATCTTGATATTGTTAATATTTATTATCCTATCAGGTGTATATCCTACCCTTTGGCCTATTATATCATGAATCTCCTTATTCTCATGATATTATAGGTTTTTTTAATGTTATTATTTAATTATTTTTATTCAAGTATTTTCTTAAGTGGTAAGGGATACTTTAACTAAAACATTGTTTTAAATGTTTTAAATATTTAATCTTCTAAATCTTTCTCATTAATGTACATGTTTTAAAAAATATTTTAAAGATTTATTTATATGTACATTAATGTTTTAAAATTTTAATTACTTTAAAGGTTTCAAAGTGGTATGGGACACTTTGATTCAAAAAATATCTTTATTAAATGTTTTAAATGGTTTTGAAAATGTATTGAATATTTAAATATCTTGAAATGATATACTGTGATTGAATTGTGTAAATGTTATATTTCCTTTATGCTTTTTTATTTGTTATGATTATGTTATGGTTCTTGGGCATTGTTTACGTATACGGGTGGTTCTGTGATAAACCTAGGGCGAGTGATCCCAAGATAGATCTCCAATGCATTGGGTAACATGATGAAGGTAAATTTTAATGTTTCTCTGAAAAGATTTAGGGAATATAATGTGATGGGTATTCCAAATGTAACTCTCTATGTAGATGTGAAATCTACAATGTAATTATGATATGGATACCACAAGTTACCTTTATGATTTATGATTTCTATGTGTTATTCATAAATCTTATGATTTCTTGAGGTATGTTAAAGAGATTATATTTTATGATTGAGAAGTAAGATTTCATTGATTTGTATGTATTGATGGAATACTATTTTCTTTCCTTATTTTATAACCCTTATTGAGCTTTTTTTTCTCATCCTAAGTTTTTTAAATGTTTTCCATAGGACTTAAAGATGTATAGGGTCAATGATGGGGTTAAGTAAAATTCATGACGTCTAAAACTTGGAACTAGACATGTTTTTTTAAGAATTTTTATTTTATGAAAAAATGGGTACTGAGTGGAAGTGTCTGCATATAATATTCAAGTTGTTATGTATAATTTATGACCTAATTATCTAAAGATTTAAACCTGAAAATATCCTTAATGTGAATCATTAACTTAATTCAAGATTATGTAATGTTTAAGGCTTGAGCCTTATAGTTGGTATCAAAGGTTGGTTTAGATAACTTTAGAGGTTAGGGTGTTATTTAAGTATAAGTGATATAACCATAATGGTCATAATATGAGACATAGTTATAGTTATTTTAGATAGATTTAATGAGTTTAAGATAATATAAATAAGTATATCTTAGTGTTTACCCTCCTCATAAGATAATATATGATGATTTTACTGATATACTCACAATGACCTTTTTGGTATTAGTAAATGGACGGATCTAGTAGGAACCAATGTAACAATAGATGAGAAGGAAATTTTTTTGGTTTTGTTAATGAGAAACTGAATGAAATGGGAGCTACAATGAGAAATCATGTGGTTAAAATATGATATGGTTATTTTTGAGTAATTTATCTCATTTTTTGGCATGTTATAAAATTATATGGTTTTAGAAAATGTATAACTCGTAGGATGGGTGACAACCCATCCCGTCCGACAAGGACATGATAATCGAACCCATAACCAAAGGGCGAGAAGGGAGCATCACCTACCACTGGCCTACATGAATTCCCTAGTTAGTATGACATATTATTTTTAGTTAAAAGATTTATGGATCAAGAATAAGTTGATTTTGAGAAATTATGTTTTATCAAATGGATATCATTATTATAGGAATTTGATTTAGTGATTAAGTGATAAAGGTTATTTTGGAAGACATTCTCTCTTTTTAGGAACACTATATTCCTAAGGAAAATAGAATACTTTGGGATTTCAATTGAGGAGTAATGGTGGAATTTTATTTTGGAAGAATCTATGTTCTTATTGTGGAAATATAGCAATTTGGGTTATTTATGGAAATGATTAACCTGTCATAGAGAATATGCGATTAGCTTAGTTACTTTTCTATATGAGACTTTAAGAGTAGCCGATGTTATTTGGAGATAAATGTTAAGATTTATCATGGAAGACTAGGTGATAAAATACTTCTTAATTTTTAGGTTTCAATATTAAAATGGATTATATTGAAATATTTTAAAGATAATTGTTTATTAAATGGTCTTTGTTGAACTTTGGGTATTGTTTATTAAATTTTAGAGATTAAGAGTAGTTTTTCTTTTTATAAAAGATTATCCTTTTTAGGGATTATTTGATCTTGTACTAACCATTTTGGTTTTGGTTAATGTCTAAAGACATGGAAAATATATAGTTCATCTTTTTTGAATTATGTGATTATCTAAAAGTTTATTCTATCACTTTTAATGTGACCAAGTCATCAAGAATACTCATCATTTGGAGAAAAGATGAGTTTGTGGTAGAAATTTAGTAAAGGATGAAAGTCTACATGAAAATTAAGTATGTTTTCTTATGTTATTAGTCAAGATCTTAAATAAATTCCTCAAATTTATAAAAAGGAACTTAAAACAAAAATGTTATCTGTTTACTTTTCCTACTGGGGAATCAAAGAACATTTAACCCATCACAATTTTATGGTTTTCATATTTTTAACTTTATCTTAATCATGTTTTTTATCACTCTCCATCAGAACTTGACACTTAGTTTCTCCTCTATATCCATGTTTTCTTGGAATCCTAGTATGGGTTATCTTGGGTGACCTTTGAACTTCTCTTTATTTACTTTAAAGTGATAGTTTTATTGACACTTTTACGATGTGGGACATTCAATGAAGTTTTTGAGCCCAATTTTAAAATTGTGAGGACTCAATTCCCCAAAGGGGGGAAGGATGTAGCATCCCAAGTAAATAAAGAATATGACATTTTCATATTTATTAATATTTGTAAATTAAGTATTAATTTTACTTTAAAGTTGATGTTTTGTCTGATAGAATACTCAACAAGAAACAACGGGTTTCTTTGAAATCTTATGTTGCACACAACTTTGAGTTATACCAAAAAATAATATATTATTATTATTATTTTAAATGGTAGTTAACGCCTCGCCATTGCATTGGCGAGAATGAAACAGAATTAACTAAAATATGATTACACATGTTTGTTAAATGTTTTTACTTTTATCCAACAAGTTTTAGATGCTTAAAATAAGAATGAATCTGATTTTAAGCATGTAAAACTCTAATATTTTTAAAAAGTCGTTTTACCACCTTTTGATGGAGAACCCTTTTTAAATATAGTTTTTTTCACTTTTATATTTTATATATGAAAAAATAAAACTCTTATTTAAAATAAAGACATCAAAATTTACTTTGGGTGAATTTTTGGTATTTTTCTGATAAAGATCATTTTTTTAATGAATAGTGAAAAATACTGCATTTTAAGTCAAAATTGTCTTTTCATGTGATTTATTTATATGGTTAGATAATATTTTTAAATGATTTTAAAGTGTAATTGGATTATATTTTTACTATTTAATCCAATTTTTGTAATTTTAAGTAATTTCACTTTGAAATTGGACATAAACTCATGTCAATCTTTTTGTTGTTTTTACTTCTTAAAAACACGCTTTCTAGTTTTGAAAACAGAAATTAATTTTAAATTAATTAATAAAACTTCTATGTTTTGAATTTGAAAAAATAGACATTATTTTTGAATCCAGAATATCAAAATTATCTTTGGGTGATTTTTTGGTATTTTTATGAAAATGTTCAATTTTTTATGAATAGAGAAAACAGTGCATTGTAGTTAAAAAACCGACCTTTTCATTTAAATAAAATTTTACTGCTTCTGTGAATTGAATTTAAAAAATACAATATACATGATTTTCATCATTAAGTAAAATTTGGTTCAATAGGATGAAAATAATTTTTGGTGAATAGTAACTTTTGATTTTTATTTACCGTGGTTAAAGGTAAATATGGTAATTTAAGGTAAAAATAATATTATAATAATATAAAATTACCTTAACACTTGTCCTAACCATATTGAATGATTCATGGTCGACCAATACAATCCTTGGGTAGAACATTTGGCCTTTAGAAGCCACTTGGGTAAGATAATTACATTAATAACTTTTTATTTAAAAGTAAAAATAAAAATATCATAAACATGTATTGTTTTGAAAAAAATAATTTTAATGTTGGGTTATATAATTGATATCTTTGACTATAAATAGTAATTAGAAAGATAAAATTATTTTCTACATCATGTTATTTTATTTATAATTTTTAGACATCAAATAAATAAATTTATTCATGACACAATGATGATGTAATGGTTACCTCATTAATGAATGTTTTAAATAAATGAGATTATAAATATTAAAATAAATTTATTTTGGAAATTTTTGTTCCATATAAGAATTTTATTATGAATTTTTATATTTTAATTAATGATGTTTTTTCTAAGTTATCAAGTTGTTATGGATTTTTAAAAAGTCATGATATGAATAGTATAAAAATTGACATAAATGAGTTTTTAAATCAATTAATATTTTATTAAATGATAAAATAGTCATAAAAATCTAATATTTGGATAAATGACATATATGATGTTTCAAATTTCATTAATGATCCGTTTTGGGTCTCTTATAATTTTATAGTAAATATATTAACCATATAGTATGAATATACAAGAAGACATGATAAAAGTTAAATAAGTTAACAAAGGGTTAAATAAAAAAGACAAGGATTAAAAAATATCCAAATCCTATCCAATTATTATTGGATGGTTTTATTTTGACTTATATTCATCTTATATTAGAATTTAATGAGTTTTGGACCTTTTAAATCTGAATATCATTTTATAATAAAATAATACTTTCAAACATTCCTAAGGAGCCCCTCCTCCCTCTTATAAAAGGGCATCACCTCTAACCCTTACTCACATCTCTCAAACCCCCTTTTCTTGTCCAACCTATTACCAAATAAGCTCCCAACATCCCTCTATTACTCCTAGAATCATTCCTTTAGGAATAAGGCAATTCAAGAGATCCATTTGGCTCAAATCAAAAGAAGTTACCCGATTTGAGGTAACGTCTTCTCTCAAGTTTCATTCCATTATATTTTCCTTATCCACTCCTTATGATATTATTATAATTTTTTTATATAACAAAACCAGTATTATAAATATAATAGGTTGTTTTATGGGAATTATTAGAACTACACGGACAAACACCTCCATCTAATGGACACAGACATACTGTTTCTGTGTACGGCGAACTACTGCCTCACGAAACGATGATTGTTCGATTTTCCCCTACCACCTCTCATGGTGGCCATTGTGATGGCACTGAAATTATATATGATATTAATGATATTTATTTTATCTCTATTTATCTGTATTTCTCATTTATAACATACCTTTATGTTTTTCATGTTGTGTAAATACGATAATTTCATTTGAGGAAGTGCGGACTACCGCCCCCTCAAAGTGACATGACTCGTTCATACCATACATGGAATGTATAAAGGATGGTGTTAATGAAATTATGTAACATATATAAAATATGATATTATACTGGAATAATAATAAACCTATTTATCATTTGGTTTTCATCCCTTCAAAAATGAAAAAAATGAAATGAAAGTAGCGTTCATGCATATGTACGGCTTACCGTCTCCATGAACGATGCATTTCATTTTCATATATCCAAATGATATGGACTATTATAAATACATATATACTGGATATATATAATATATATTATATCTAAATCATGAATATCATTATGGATATAATGGACTTTTGACCACATGGACAATTTGTAATTATAACAAGTTCATTTTTTAGTCAAGTTCCGAACATCGAAAAAATGTCTGATATGAACTCAAATAATTAACTAATTTTTATAGCATGGTAATAAGTAATATAAAAGGAATAATAAACTTGAAAATGGTTCTGAATCAAGTATAATTAACTTAAGTTTATTATTCAGGTAGATAAAGAACGAACAAGATAATTCGGACAAAAGGTAAGGGGTTTTCATCTCACTTTTATTCCTGTGAGATTCATGCTATATTTGCAACTATTTCCTTTTGTGTGGTGTTTGTACTGACCATGATTGTATTATTTTTGTAATATAATTTAATTTATGGGTATTTATATCTTCATTTTATGATCTTTCTTTCATGTGGTGTATGTTTCGTAAGTTACCAAATCGGTAAGGGAGCCTTTCACCATCATCTTTTAGTCAAAGAATTATTTTTTGTTATGTCTTTTAATTTCCATTTTATTATGTTGGGATATGTTATTCCATATCCTTATTGTTATAAATTTTATATCCATTTGATGAGATACCCTTTTTTCTCTCCCATCAACTCATTTTCTGAATTTTAAAGTGATGTCATTAGGCTATTGAATTTTCGTAAGGGGCCTCATTTCAATCTCCTTTCATTGAGGCATATCTTAATATTGTGCACCTTTATTATCCTATAAGGTTTATATCCTACCATTTTAAATATTATATCATGAATATCTTTATTATCATGATATTATAGGTTTATTTTAATGTTATTCTTTAATTATTTTTATTCAAGTATTTTCTTAAGTGGTAAGGGACACTTTAACTAAAACATTGTTTTAAATGTTTTAAATATTTAATCTTATAAATCATTCTCATTAATGTCCATGTTTTAAAAATAGTTTTAAGGATTTATTTATATGGAAATTAATTTTTTAAAATTTTAATTCCTTTAATGGTTTCAAATTGGTATGGGACACTTTGATTCAAAAATATCTTTATTAAATGTTTTAAATGATTTTGGAAATAGATTGAATATTTCAATATCTTGAAATGATATAATGTGATTGAGATGTGGAAATTTTATCTTTCATTTATTCTAATTAATGTGTTATGATTATGTTATGGTTCAAGGGCATTGTTTACGTATACAGGTGGTTCCGTGATAAATCTAAGGCAGGTGATGTCGAGATAGCTCTCTAATGCATTGGGTAACGTGACGAAGGTAAACATTAATGTTTCTCCTAAGAGATTTAAGGAATATACTATGATGGGTATTCCAAATGTAACTCCCTATGTAGCTGTGAAACCTACAATGTAAGTATGATATGGATGCCACAAGTTACCTTTATGATTTATGATTAAAATGTGTAATTCATAAATCTTATGATTTCACGAGGTATGTTAAAGAGATTATGTTTTATGATTGAGAAGTATGATTTCATTGATTTGTATTATTTATGGACTAATGTTTTCTTTATTTATTTTATAACCCTTACTGATCTTTTTGTGCTCATCCAAAGTTTTTGAAATTTTTTCCATAGGACATAAAGATGAATAGGCTCAAGGATGGGATCAAGGAAAAGTAATGTTGTCTAAAACATGGAACTAGATATGTTTTTTTAAGAATTTTTATTTTATGAAAAAAAATGGATACTAAGTATAAGTGCCTACATGTAATATTCAAGTTGTTATGTATAAGTTATGACCTAATTCTCTAAATCTATAAACCTGAAAAGATCCTTAATGTGAATTATTAACTTAATTCAAGATTATGCAATGTTTAAGGCTAGGGCCTTATAGAAAAATCTTGCATATGCGGTCTGACATCGTCCTTATCATGAGGGTGGTCAAGTTTACATTTACAAAACCCAAGATATAGAATAGTGGCTAACGTCGGGGTCACTCTCAAGGAAGAAGTGTCGAATGATCAAGTGGTTTTTTTGAAAATATTTTTGTGTTTTTTTATATTTTGAAAACAGAAAAACAAAACTCTTAAGAAAACATTGAACAGTGATGAAAATCAGAATGACAGAGTAAAAAGTGAATGAAGAAATAAAGAGAAAACAAATAAGACACAAGAAAAACTACTAAGAATAAGAAAAGATGGCAGAGACAAACACAACATAGTCAACAAGAACAAGGCCAAATCTAGGGAAATTCACCCTCGACTCCCTATCATCGATCAACTTAAGAAATTAATCAACAAATCTCAACCTCACTCAATGCATGACCGATGAATGAGACCATAAACCTATCTCACCTATACAATGAACAATAAAACACCAAAAGTCTTCGGTACTTGACCATTCCTCTAAATTGAAAACTAATTCCCTCAAATGACTAATTTTGGTTAGGAGTCACTAATTAGAATGAACCTGTTTAGTTCGTCAGATTGTACATATCGTCTCAATTGCTCAGTTCGAGAAATTGATATTCGAAGGGGAGAAGAGATAATGCGGGAAAGTAGAAACTGATCCAGTGAAAGAATGCTCTCACACACACCCCAATTCACATTCATGATCTACTAAGGCAAAGAATAAAATGGTGATCATGATGAAGATCGAATCTCCAGATTGTGTTGGGTTTCTTAACCTTGATATGGCCTCGAAAATTAGATCTCCTTCACTGGAGAATCGAGATCATGAGCACGAGATGAAGAGAAGAAGAACAAAAAACACAGAACAAACACACAATTCAATTCAACAAACTTGCAACAAATGTATTTTTAGATAAAAAAAAAGAAAACACCACAAAAACAGATCACAAAGAGGTGGGGTATGAAGGTGGAACAAGAGATGGAGGAGAAAGGGTATCATCTCCAAGTTGAATATTATCCCCAGTCTATGAGATGTGGATGGAGTGGTGAATAGTGAAGTGAAGTCTGTGGAGTGTCCCCCCATGCGAGAGGATTCATCGATCCTCTTATTTGGAAACAGAACTAGAAAATCACAACTAATAGTTACTAATAGGCAGCAGTAGTATCCACGTGGCTTGCTATGATGCACATGTCACCAGCCTTTGGGAAACATCCTGTAAGTGCAATAATCCCCTTTCAACGACCTCAAGAATCTTCTTGCGCTTTTTCTGTGGACACTTTCTAATTCCTGCCCCACAATTAGCTTAGTTTCAACCAAGTCCCTGCTCCAGCTCCTCATGTATAGAACAACATAAAAAATGACATCAAGCACAAAAAATGAAAATATTATTATAAAAATATACATATATATATACACTATATATTAATATCATTAATTAATTAACAACTATACTTATTAATAAATAAAAATATATATGTTTAAAATACATAATATGTATTAATAATATATACATTTATGTTATAAGTTTACTATAAATATATATTATTACTAATATATAAAAGTATATTATAACTATTATAATAATATATATGTTATAACAATTATATTTATTTATTTACTATTATAAAAATAATGTACATAATATTATATATATGTATAAGTATATTATTATCTGTTGTCTCATCTTCCGCCCCTCATCACATACACCTTATTGTATCGAGATTCCCACTCCCGGTGTCGTGCCATCAAGGCATGCCCATCGTCGGGGACGGAGAGGAAAACATGAATGAAAGACACCTCCACAGTAAAATAATAATAGATTACCAAAAAATCTAGGAATCGGTGGAAACCGGTCGTAAGGAGAAAATATATATAAAAAGAGATAAGATTCAAGCGTTACAAGGGGTTATTACAAATACATGAATGAATTTTGCCGCACATGTCAGCCTCCAGCATTGGAGCACAATAAACCGGGGCAATGAAAGACCACATCGTAGTCATCTCCATAATGGATCTCTTCGACAGAACATCACCCACATGATTAGCCTCCCTGTAAGCATGGGAGACCATCAGATTAAATCGGGCTGCTTTATCAAGGCATTCGATGTAATGAGGTAACAGGCGCCAACGAACATTGCGAGTTCTTGTTCTTAGATCCTGCACCGTAGTTTTAGAGTCAGATTCTATCCATAAAAAGGTCCAGTTATAACAGACATCATATCCAACCGCA
This sequence comes from Viscum album, assembly GCA_963277665.1. Classification (NCBI taxonomy): domain Eukaryota; kingdom Viridiplantae; phylum Streptophyta; class Magnoliopsida; order Santalales; family Viscaceae; genus Viscum; species Viscum album. The sequence continues at coordinate 1,786,565,767 of OY728157.1, forward strand.
TGTATAATTTCCCATAGTTCAGCTTCATAAGCAACCCCAACACCAATATAATGGTAGAAACACCCCTTCACAAAGCCATGGTAAGTTCAAAAGACACCTCCACAACCAGATGGTCTCGGTGTGCCAGGGGATACCCCATCAGCCACATGATTAGCCTCCCTGTAAGCATGAGAGACCACCAGATTAAGTCGGGCTACTTTATCAAGGCATTCAATCTAATGAGGTAACATGCGCCAAGGAACATTGTGAGTTCTTGTTCTTAGAGCCTGCACCGCAGTTTCAGAGTCAGATTACATCCATAAAAAGGTCCAGTTATAACAGAAATCATATCCAACTGCATGTATAATTGCCCATAGTTCAGCTTCATAAGCAACCCTAACATTAATATAATGGTAGAAACACCCCTTCACAAATCCACGGTAAGTTCGAAAGACGCCTCCACAACCAGATGGTCTCGGTGTGCCGGGGGCTGCCCCATCAACATTAACTTTGAGCCAGGGGCTGATTGGTGGTATCCATCAGATATATTTGACAATTTTTTGTGTTGTTGGCCGACCTGACACACCCAAGAGGTGAAGAATGTTTAAGTCCTGCAAGGTATTATGCATGTTGCCCGTTTGAACAATAGCAGTAGCATAAACCTCTCGATGAACAGTAAGCATGCCCTACTGCACAATGGTGCGCTTTTTCAAAGTTAGACCATGTTGTTCCAGCGTGGCACACAACAGACCCCACAGTTTTCAAACCGTGGGGAATTTAAATTCAAAAAAATCGGGCGCTGGGGGGTTTCGAACCCGCACCCCACGAAGCACCTCACAGCTGCGCCTCACCAAGCGACCAATAGAGCTATCAATTTTAATTGTTATATATACATATTTCTACGTATATATATTAATATGATCCACGTGGGGTATTAAAATTCAAATTTTGCTGGCAGGGGGATTCGAACCCGAGTCTCACGATGCAACTCACGGTCGCGCCTCTCCAAGGGACCAACCGACCTATCATTTTTATTTGTTATATATATATACATCTACATATATATATTAATATGATCCGTGTTTCGAAAAATGTTAACTGTGGAAATTGAACACGTGACCTACAGCAGCGGAGAACGGTTTACCAACTGAGCTAAGGAATTTTTGAAGATATATATTTATATTTTTTGTAAATATATTAATCTAAACCGTGAAAAAATGTCTTCTCGCCAAATTTTTTTCATGTCCCGCCTAATTTTCTTTCCCTTCCATAATGTGAGAAATCTATACACACAGTTCTGGAGAACCGTGGGTATAGGTCTTCAAAAAAAAACCCAATACCCACGGTTTTGACTAACCATCGGTATAGGTCTTCAGAAAATACCCTATACCCACGGTTTTCTAAAAAACCGTGGGTATATGTCTTAAAAGAAAACTATACTTACGGTTTTTGGCACAACCGTGGGTATAGGTTCACATACTATCCCTATGCCCACGGTTTTGGAAAACCATGGGTATAGACCTATTTTCCAGTAGTGTATGAACCTGTATACTATAATCGACATTGCACAAAGAACTCAGTAAAAAATCCAGCAGCACACCTATGTCAAGATGAAGTCCAAACAGTGAACCAATGTACTCCCATAGCTCCTTGGAAAATCTGTATGAGAGGAAAACATGCTATATATTTTCCTCAGCCTTAAGACATAAACAACAAGAAGAATCAAGCTGAAGACCATCTTGTTTGAATTGATCCTGAGTGGGCAGTCAGTTTTTCCAGATTTTCCATATGAGAACATACCGAGATGGAGAAATGAAATGAGTTCGGAAGCAATGCAACCAGGATGGTGGTTGAGGGGGGGTGGCACATTCCTTTCTATAGAAATCCTTGGTGTTGAAGTGGCCAACAGGAATTGGTTTCCAAACGAAAGTATCATAATCCATAAAGGTGTATTGGTGTATTGAACGTTGAGCCTATGATGGGAGAAAACTGCTAGAGGCTGAGAGTTGTTGTAATAAATCATTGATGGACATGTGTCTCATAGCAGGTTGGTGACGCATGTCATCCAGCATCGGGTAATCCAACCATTCATTGTTCCAGTAATTAAGATCTGAGTCCCGAGTCACAAGCCATTTGGAGTCACACATTAGTCTCTTAAAAGATTATTTGACAAAGGGCCACATAGATGAAAAAAGATAATATCGATATTCATCAATAAATCTCCCCTTGAATCTTCTAACAAGAAAGTCACCATGTGCATCATTCGAGAGCAAACCCCATGTAAATTTATGAATAAGACCATCATTAAAGACCCGTAAATCTTTAATCCCAAGTCCCCCCAAATCCATCGGTTTAATGCAGTCCTTCCATGCAATTGTACAGTTTCTTTTCATGAACTGATCTAGTCCATAAAAAGTTCCTAATAATCTTTTTCAACTCCTTGATAAGACCCCTTGGCCATCGATAAAGTGAAAATGAATAGACAAACTTGGATGTGATGACATAATTGACAAGACAAACCTATCCATCCTGGTACATTGCTTTCCCCTTCCACCTTGACATCTGATTGACAATACCAGAATATATTCTCTCCAAATATTTCCTTTGCACCCTTCCCCAAAAAAGAGAAACACCAAGATAAGTGAACGGAAGAGAAACCCTCCAAACCCCAAGTTGTTGTGTTATTCTGTTTTTCTTTCCAGTTGAAATACCATCCCTGAAGACCATGAAAGATTTATCCCAGCTAACCACCTAGCCAGCAACTTCCTCATAATGTGCAAAAAGATCCTTCATAGAGGAGAGGGTCCTTCTGGAGGCCTGTCCAAAAAACAATATGTCATCCACATAAAGCAAGTATGAGGGAACAAATTCAGCCTTCCCCACTTTAATCTTCTTATAAAATCCACTTTGAGTAAGATCAATAATGCACCTACTCAAGTAATCTTCATCAATGGAAAACATAATTCTTGAGAGTGGATCACCCTGTCTCACACCCCTTGAGCAACTGAAGAAGCCTTTGGGCGACCCATTGACAAGAATAGATAGCCTTTAAGAGCTTATAATTTCTTCAATAAGTTTGATAAATCTCTCTGAGAATCCATATTTTCTGTGGACCTCAAGAAGAAAGCTCCATTTCAAAGTATCAAAGGCCTTAGAGATGTCATTCTTGAGTAAAAAATTCTCATCCTTTGACTTCTTCTTCATTAAATTTATACCATCTGAGGCTGTGTATAATAACTTGGTTCTTATTTTGAGGTACGGGTTTCTACTTTTCTCCTTTCCTTAAGGGTTTTTGAGAAAATAAGGAAAATGGGGGAAAATCCTAAATTTCGAGACTACACACTGTGTACTATTCCACACGCCATGTACTTTGGTCGTGTGGGATGAGTACACAGGGTGTGTATCCATGTTAGTGACGAAGGGTGTAAAAACCGACTACATGCTGTGTAGTGGATTTTTACATGTCGTGTAGTCAGTCGGCAGGCAAATAGTAAGGTGGTGGAAGCAGCTGCCAGCTGAGCGGCAGTACACGCCGTGTAATCAGAAATACATGTCGTGTACTCATGTCGACGGATGAACAATGTAGTGGTGCTGCCAGAGGAACAGTTAAATGAGAAAAGTATACGCCGTGTAGTCAATAGTACACGTCGTGTAGTTTGTTTTTTTGGCTTAAAATGGTCAGTAGCCAACCCTATTCACAGGATTGGCTTAGAACTGGAGGAAGGAGTCAAGAGAGGAGGTTTTACCTTCTAGGATCTCCATATCGATCGTCGGGAATTCGTTTTCGCCTCTGACGATCTCGTTGGAACCGCACGGGTAAGCCCTCCACTCTCCTTAAAGTCGTTCTTGCCAATTCTTTCTCTAAGGGAAGTTATTTAAGTTTGAAAGGGGATTTATTTCACCTCCGATCTACATTGTTCCTGGACGATTTGAGGATATTCATTCATGTATACCCTTCAGGGGCGCTAAAGGTAGGTGGCTTGGTGTTTAATTTCCAATTGTTGTGCATTTGTGTGTATTTTTTTGTGCTACGAACCCATGTTGTGGTGTCGTGTGTCTGAGACCTTGGCTGTTTAAATACCTAGAATTATATAGGTAATTAAATGTGATAATAAATTGTTGTTTGGGATCACTGCTTGGATCCAGGACCACCCCGGGGGTGCATTCCTCTGTTTAGCTGTTTGGCCAGGATACCCGAGGGTATGCCTTTATAATAATGATTATAGAATTTCCTTGAGATGAATTGCATGTGTATTTCTTGTTTATATATTGGGCATGGCCCGGTTACTTGTTTAGCCCAAGGGCAGTGTTTTACTTAGCCTGAGGGCAGTGCATCTTTTAGCTGAGGGAAACTTCTTCCGTGCCTGTGGGCAATAGACTTTGTGCCTGAGGGCGATACTTTGTACGCCTGAGGGAAATATCTGCTATACCTGTGGGCAATTACCTTCAGGTTACGTTTCTGATTACCTGAGGGTAAAGGTTTGTGTGTCTGAGGACACTGACTGTTCACATAGAAATCCACTGTGGTGGTTTCCTTATAATGAACGATTAAATGAATAATAAAATGGAAATATAATTGGTAAAGTTAGTTAATTTTGAGTACTGCTTGGTTTATTGCATTTTACTACTGCACACTGTTTTTGCGTGTTTTCACACAGTTGGGCACGGGCCTTTAGTGGGTGCCGACTGAGATTTATTTCTCACACCCTATTTGGGTCATGTCTTCGGCCCAAACAGATTACATTTCTACAGGTGTGGATAAGGGAAAGGGACCCTATACAGGTACTTGATTGTTGTTGAGGAGTAGGGGAGCATGGGATTGGGCTTAGGCTCGTGATGCTACCAGCTATTTTGTTTTGTTTTGTTGTACTCTGTACTGTACTGTACTGTATTTTTGTGTAACATGTTCTGGATGTTTTCTTAGAAATTGAGACATGTTGCATCATTATCTATATAAATGTTGGTTATCTTTTACTGTAGTTTTTTATATTAAATATTTATGGTTTATTGCTTCCACTGTTGTTGTATACTTTTTATTTTATTCCGCTGTGCTACACTTTGACAAATGAGGGTATAGTTTCCCCACTATCAGGCCTGGGCCCTTGCTGCTAGTCAGCAGCCTCTGGCGTTTGGGGAAACGTGCTTGAGGTCACATGGCGAACCGGGTTCGGGGCACCCGTTGAGTGGATCCTAGGCCTGGGACGTTACAAAGTGGTATCAGAGAGGGTTCTTTTTTTTTGACTTACTATTTGGAGCCTTAGTTAGGGATAGGACAAAAATGGTAGTTGGTAATAAACTGTGTGCGGGTGTAGCTAACCCATGTACAGGGAAATTTCAATTTACCTCGTGTTGCAATTATATTTATTTTTCAATTTACAGTTGATTTGATTTCATCGTTGGGTGACGCACTTGTGATTGTGCTATTATATTTTATCCATGGGTTCTATTTAGTTGCAACCCAATGAGATGAGGGTATGCCATCTCATGCATCATTTAGGCACATGTTATAAATCACATGCCATGCATAATTCCATGCCATGTAGGTGAATTAGAAATTTCATGTTATTGTGATAGTTTTTGTGCTAGAGAATCATGCTATTGTGATAGCTGCTTGATAAATACCTGCTATGTGATAGGGTATTTTCGTGTGAGACTGTTGATAGAATGGACGCCAAACTTTGGTTTCTGGGGAGTATGGGCCCTCATTGACTGGAATTTGGTGTACCATTGACTGTGTATTTTGTTATAACACATATAAGATGACAAACTTTGATTCGAGGGGAGTATGGGCCCTCACGGATCAGAATTTGGCACTTAGGTGTTGTTTTTTCGATATTTTCTGGGTTCTGGAGTAGTATCTAAGACTTATTGTCCGGAAAACCCAGGATACACGTCGTGTAGTTCCTTGGACACATGCCATGTGATCTTCTGTTCGAGAAGAAAAGAAAACTTTTTAAGTACACGCCGTGTACTCTCAGTACACGCCGTATAGTATCTTTCCGTGTCATAGACCGTGTGGACAGGGACACGGGGAAGGGAAATGTTTGGTGAAAACACGACGTGTAGTGTTGACCCAGAGTCCACCTGTATAACTATCAAACACGGACGGAGGAGACCTTAATACATACATGCTGTGTCCACTATGGAACACGCTGTGTAGTCTGACCTAGGATCCGGTTGTGTAACTAACAACACGGGTCGATGTAATCCTTTCGTGTACACGCCGTGTGTGTATGGAACATGCCGTGTAGTGTAAGCCATGTATCCGGCCGTGTAACTAACAACACAGGTCGGTGAAGCTCGTCTAGTACACGCTGTGTACCTGTGGGACACGTCGTGTAGTCTTGTCCGAGGACAGGACATGTGGACCTGACCGTGTGGATGGGAAACGGGGTGGTGTACACGCCATGTGCAGGTGTAACACACCATGTAGTGTTATCCGAGTAGTCGGCCATGTCACAAACGACACGGGCAGTTGTAAAATTACACCATACATGTCGTGTAGTCAGTATACATGCCGTGTAGTTTGGTTTAACGGGAGCCGTGTGGATTAGCCGTGTAGAAGGACCCAGGCAGGGGAAGAGAAGTCAGGTACACACTGTGTAGTCAGTATACACACCGTGTAGTCTTGTTTTGCAAATCTGGAATTCCTTCTTCCTCCTGTTCCCCTTTTTGTCCCTTCTTTTCCAGTCTTTGATAATCTTGATCTAAGGTGTGCGTTTGACCTTGTAGAGTCATGTCGTCGAGACGACCACGCATTGTTCACCAAGAGAGCGGAAACGATTATACTCCAGAGATGGTGGTCCATGGGCTACCATTGGATCCTTCAGCAGAGCCAGATGTGGTGCCAATTGGTATACCGGACACAGGTGCGGAGGCGCAGTTCCGTGAAGGCTTTATGCGGTTCATGCAGACCTTTTAGGGAGCACCACCGGCTGCCACATCTATAGCCGAGCTGACTCGTATCTTCCAGTAGCAGCATCCGCCTACATTTTTAGGGTATGGAGGACCACAGGCTGCAGAGTCTTGGTTGGGGTCTATGCAGACTATTTTCGAGCATCTTGAGACGCCTCCAGGGTGGAGGGTCAAGCTCGCAACTTATATGTTGCGTGATTCCGTCAAGAGGTGGTGGGATGTTACCACCCATTCAGAGCATCACAGAGACATGGTGTGGGAAGATTTTTAGATAGCCTTCTATGAATACTTCTTCCCAGAGACGTTGAGAGCAGATAGAGCTCGAGAGTTCATGAATCTGTAGCAGGGCGATATGTCAGTGATGGATTACTCTGCTCATTTTACGGAGCTTCAGCGTTTTGCACCCGTTCTGGTGGGTGATGAGACATTGAGAGCCAGAAGCTTTTAGGATGGTCTTAAATAAGACATACGAGTGCTAGTGAATGTTTTCAGGTTGCCTACAGTACATGCTATTATGAACCAGGCGCTGATTACAGAGAGGAACCTGCGGGAAGCTAATGGTGTGGGCCAGGGCGGTTCAGCACCAGTTTCTGGTACTATTTTTACTGGCAAGAGGAAGAGACAGATGGACTTCTCTCAGGGTGGTAGTACCAACCAGAAGAATGTTTCAGGTGGCTATTTCATGTGCTACCAGTGTGGTAAGGAGGGGAACAAGAGACCGCAGCGTCAATGTGACCCAGTGGAGTGCTGATCTTGCGACAAGATGGGTCATCTACAGCACTTTTGCAGGGCGTTTCCACCAGTGGCTAGTGAGAGGGGTTCTGTGCAGACTCCGTGTGTGGGAGAAAGACCAACATCTTCTCACCAGTCAGGTAACTGGAATACGTCAGGGCGTGCAGGCAGGGATGGTGATCGTGGTCGTGGTAGCTAGACACCAGGATCTCAGAGGCAGCAGGGCGGGACAGCTCAGGGTAGCCAGGTTGTGTCGCAGGGTCGTGACACTGGGCAGGCATATGTAGTTAAACAGACCCAACAGGAGTAGGATCCCGGACCTTCTACTGTCATAGGTACTATTCTAGTAGCTTATGTTTTATCTTCAGTTCTTTTTGATATGGGTGCTACACATAGCTTTATATATGTACCTGTTGTGGAGAGCCTTGGGCTCTGTGTTTCTTCTTCTTCTGTTTTTATGATGCTAGATACTCTGTTGGGGACTAGAACAGCTGGTATGCGTCAGTACAAGGAGTGTCCCCTTGAGGTTTGTGGGTGTCACTTCCTTTGGGACCTCTATGTCTTGGATATGACAAGTTATGATGTCATTCTTAGGATGGACAGGTTGGTTCCCTTTCGAGCCTTTTTAGATTGCTATCGTCACAGGGTGCGTTTCATGTCACCATAGGGCGGAGAGTTTCTATACAAGGGTGAGTGGGATGTTCTGGCGAGTCGAGCTGGACCAGAGTATCGTGGGTGAGGTGGAGTCACCGCCCAGATTGCGAGTTTATATCTGGATGATTAGGGGACTTGTCAGATGGATTTCCCTCCAGTGGTTGATCGTTTCAGGGATGTCTTCCCGGACGACTTTTCAAGTATACCTCCAGAGCGTGAGGTGGATTTCTCCATTGAGCTTGTGCTATGAGTGGCACTGGTATTCATTCCTTCTTATAGGATGGCTACACCTAAGTTGCAGGAGCTCAAGAGGCAGTTAGAGGAGTTACAGGAAAAGGGATTTATTTGACCCAGTACTTCTCCTTGGGGTTCTCTGGTCCTTTTTGCAAAGAAGGCGGACAGTACCCTCAGACTCTGTGTGGATTATCGGAAGTTGAACCAGTTGATGGTCAAGAACTGATATCCCTTGCCTAGGATTGATAATATTTTTGATCAACTTCGTGGAGCACGAGTGTTCTTGAAGATTGACCTGAGATCAGGATATCATCAGCTGTGTGTGAGACCATCGGATATACTGCTTACAGCTTTTCAGAGCAGATATGGTCTGTACGAGTATTTAGTTATGCCATTCGGACTCACGAACGCACCACCAGTTTTTATGGCTCTGATGAATCGTGTGTTCCATCCTTATCTGGATTGTTTTGTGGTAGTATTCGTGGACGACATCTTGGTGTACTCTCACACTCGACACGACCATGTCACCCATCTTGAGATCATATTGAGTACACTGAGAGAGCATCGGCTATATGCTAATCTCTCGAAGTGCCACTTTTGGATGGACTAGATTCACTTCCTGGGTCATATCATCTCAGAGGCAGGTGTTGTAGTAGACCCATAGAATTTGAGAGCAGTAGTTTCCTGGGAACAGCCTAAGAACGTGTTTGAGATACGGAGTTTCTTAGGGATGGATGGTTACTACAGGAATTTTATACAGGACTTCACCCACTTAGAATTTCCATTGACGGGTTTGACTAAGAAGGGTGTGAAGTTCTTTTGGTCAGTAGATTGCGAGACAGCCTTCCAGGAGTTGAAGGGAAAGTTGACATCAGCACCGATCCTGATACTCCCAGAGTAGGGAAAGAGCTATACAGTTTACTGTGATGCATCAGGAATTGGGTTGGGAGCTGTGTTGATGCAAGGCGATCGAGTTGTTGTGTACGGGTCTCGGCAGTTGAGGCCACATGAGAGGAATTACCCGACGCATGACCTCGAGTTGGATGTAGTTGTTCATGCGTTGTGATGTTGGAGACATTATCTCTTAGGAGATCATTTTGTGGTTTTCACCGACCACAAAAGTCTCAAGTATATTTTTACTCAGCATGACTTGAATCTGAGACAGCGAAGGTGGGTCAAATACCTTCAGTCCTTTGATTTTGAGCTTGTCTATAAACCTGGTAAAGGTAATGCAGTTTTTGATGCACTGAGCAGGAAGACTCAGACACAGGCGGTTCATGAGGCCAGTGGTGAGTGGCAGCTTATGGCTTTGTTCTCTGAGATGCATTTGGAGGTGCATGACAGTCAGGGGCAAACCTATCTTTCATCTTTAGTTGTGACTTATACCCTCCTAGATAGAGTGAGGATGAGATAGCTATCTGATTCAGAAGGCCTATTTCTATGGGAGTCGGTGGCAAGTGAGGACCCTCCTCCTGGATGGACGATAGGCGATGATGAGGTACTGCGTTTCCATGGACGAGTGTGGGTTCCAAGGGAAATAGGCGAGGAGATGATGTGGGAGTTTCATGCTTCAACTTGGGCAGTTCATCCCAGAGTTACCAAGATGTACGTGACTTGAGACGTCAGTACTGGTGGCCTGGTATGAAGAGGGATGTGGCTGGTTTTGTTACGAGGTGTTCCACCTGTCAGCAGGTGAAGGCGGAGCATTAGAGGCCAGCCGGACTATTACAACAGTTACCCATCCCATAGTGGAAATGAGATGATGTCATGATGGAATTCATGACTGGGTTTCCGAGGTCACCTCGAGGCAATGATGCCATGTGGGTTGTTGTGGATAGACTCACAAAGGTAGATCAATTTTTTCCGATCAATGAGACCTTCGGTGTTGACGAGCTCAAGAAGTTGTACATCCGAGAGGTCATAAGTCTTCATGGGGTTCCTCTTTATATCATTTCAGATATGGACGCCCACTTTACGTCTCGTTTCTGGAAGATTTTTCAGAGGGCACTGGGTTCACAGGTGCTTCTAAGCACAGCTTACCACCCTCAGACTAATGTTCAGTCAGAGCGTACGATACAAGTGCTTGAGGACATGTTGCATGCATGCATCCTAGACTTTGGGGGATCTTGGGAGAAGCATATACCCCTAGTCAAGTTTTCCTATAATAATAGTTTTCAGGCAACTATTGAGATGGCACCATACGAGGATTTATATGGTAGGCTATACCGATCACCTTTGTGCGGGATAGAGGTAAGTTAGGCAGCTTTACTGGGACCATGTCTCATACAAGAGACTTTTGAGCAGGTCCAGTTGATTCAGAGGTGGATGGTTACCTCAAAGTCTCGTCAGAAATCTTATGTTGATCACCGTAGATGACCCTTAGAGTTCATGGTCTGGGATTGGGTTTTCTTGCGTGTTTCACCGAGGTTGGGACACAGGAGAATCAATAGACAGGGTAAACTTTCACAGAGGTATGTGGGGTCATTTGAGATTCTGGAGAGAGTCGGGCCGGTTGCCTATCGGTTACAGTTACCACAAAGGTACCGAGCCATGCATGACGTCTTCCATGTATCTCAGTTGTGCCGCTATCATTCAGAACCGTCTCACATCTTTCAGCCCGAGGAGGTTGATCTGAAGGTAGGTGCGTCCTTTGAGTAGCATCTGATTCGTATCGTTGATAGGAGCACGAAGGTTCTCCGAGGCCAGTTAGTTCCTCTCATACGGGTGCTATGGAAGCATGGCCGAGTGCAGGACGAAACCTGGGAGTCGGAGACCGACGTACGTGCTCAGTGTCCAGAGTTGTTCTGAGCTTTATCTTCGCCTCCCTTGGAAGGGCAATTCGGGGACGAATTTCTTTAAGGGGGGAAGTTTGTAAGAACCCGGTTCTTATTTTGAGGTACGGGTTTCTTCTTTTCTCCTTTCCTTAAGTGTTTTTGAGAAAATAAGGAAAATGGGGGAAAATCCTAAATTTCGGGACTACACGTCGTGTACTATTCCACACACCGTGTACTTTGGCTGTGTGGGATGAGTACACAGGGTGTGTAGCCATGTCGGCGAAGAATGGTGTAAAAACCGACTACACGCCGTGTAGTGGATTTTTACACGTCGTGTAGTCAGTCGACAGGAAAATAGTAAGGCGGTGGAAGTAGCTGCCAGCTGAGTGGAAGTACACACCGTGTAATCAGAAATACACGTTGTGTACTCATGTCGATGGATGAACAGTGCGGCAGTGCCACCAGAGGAACAGTTAAATGAGAAACGTACACGCCGTGTAGTCAATAGTACACACCGTGTAGTTTGTTTTTTTCGCTTAAAATGGGTAGTAGCCAACCTTGTTCACAGGATTGAATTATAACAGGAGGAAGGAGTCGGGAGAGGAGGTCGGACCTTCGAGGATCTCCAGATCGAGCGTTGGGAATCCATTTTCACCTCTGACGATCTCGTTGGAACCGCACGGGTAAGCCCTCCACTCTCCTTAAAGTCGTTCTTACCAATTATTCCTCTAAGGGAAGTTATTTAAGTTTGAACGGGGATTTATTTCACCTCATATCTATGTCGTTCTAGGATGATTCAAGGATTGTTGTTCACGTATACCGTTCAGGGGCGCTAAAGGTAGGTGTCTTGGTGTTTAATTTCCAACTGTTGTGCGTTTGTGTGTGTTTTTTTGTGCTATGAACCCATGTTGGGGTGTCGTGTGGCTGAGGCCTTGGCTGTTTAAATACCTAGAATTGTATAGGTAATTGAATGTGATAATAAACTTTTGTTTGGGATCACTGCTTGGATCCAGGACCACCCTGGGGGTGCATTCCCCTGTTTAGCCGTTTGGCTAGGATACCCGAGGGTATGCCTTTATAATAATGATTATAGAATTGCCTTGAGAGGAATTTCATGTGTATTGCTTGTCTGCATGTTGGGCATGGCCCGATTACTTGTTTATCCCGAGGGCAGTGTTTTACTTAGCCTGGGGGCAGTGCATCTTTTAGCCTGAGGGAAACTTCTTCCGTGCCTATGGGCAATAGACTATGTGCCTGAGGGCGACACTTTGTACGCATGAGGTCAATATCTGTTATTCATGTGGGCAATTACCTATGGGTTACGTTTCTGGTTACCTGAGGGTAAATATTTGCGTGTTTGAGGACACTGACTGTTCACATAGAAATTCACAGTGGTGGTTTCCTTATAATGAACGATTAAATGAATAATAAAATGGAAATATAATTGGTAAAGTTAGTTACTTTTGAGTACTGCTTGGTTTATTGCATTTTACTACTGCACACTATTGTTGCATGTTTTCACACAGTTGGGCACGGGCCTTTGGTGGGTGCCTACTGAGATTTATTTCTCACACCCTGTTTGGGTCATGTCTTCAGCCCAAACAGATTACATTTCTGAAGGTGTGAATAGAGGAAAGGGCCCCTATATAAGTACTTGATTGCTGCTGAGGAGTAGGGGAGCATGGGACCGAGCTTAGGCTCATGATGCTACCGGCTGTTTTGTTTTGTTTTTCTGTACTCTGTACTGTACTGTACTGTATTGTTGTGTAACATGTTCTGGCTATTTTCTTAGAACTTGAGACATGTTGCATCATTATCTATATAACTATTGGTTATCTTTTACTGCAGTTGTTTATATTAAATATGTATGGTTTACTGCTTTTGTTGTTGTTGAATACTTTTTATTTTATTCCCCTGTGCTACACTTTGACAAATGAGGGCATAGTTTCCCCACTATCAGACCTAGGCCCTTGCTGCTAGTCGGCAGCCTCTGGTGTTTGGGGAAATGCGCTTGAGATCACGTGGTGAACCGGGTTCGGGGCACCCGTTGAGTGGCACCTAGGACTGGGACGTTACAAGGTTTGTAAGAACCCGGTTCTTATTTTGAGGTACGGGTTTCTTCTTTTCTTCTTTCCTTAAGCGTTTTTGAGAAAATAAGGAAAATGGGGGAAAATCCTAAATTTCGGGACTACACGCCGTGTACTATTCCACATGTCGTGTACTTTGGCCGTGTGGGATGAGTACACAGGGTGTGTAGCCATGTCGGTGACGAAGGGTGTAAAAACTGACTACACGCCGTATAGTGGATTTTTACACGCCGTGTAGTCAGTCGGCAGGAAAATAGTAAGGCGGTGGAAGCAGCCGCTAGCTGAGCGGCAGTACACACCATGTAATCAGAAATACACGTCGTGTACTCATGTCGATGAATGAATAGTGCAGCGGTGCCACCAGAGGAACAGTTAAATGAGAAAAGTACACGCCATGTAGTCAATAGTACACGTCGTGTAGTTTGTTTTTTTCACTTAAAATGGGCAGTAGCCAACCCTGTGCACAGGATTGGCTTAGAATCGGAGGAAGGAGTCGGGAGAGGAGGCCGGACCTTCTAGGATCTCCAGATCGAGCATCGAGAATCCGTTTTCGCCTCTGACGATCTCGTTGGAACCACACTGGTAAGCCCTCCACTCTTCTTAAAGTCATTATTGCCAATTCTTCCTCTAAGGGAAGTTATTTAAGTTTGAATGGGGATTTCTTTCACCTCATATCTATGTTGTTCTTGGACGATTCGAGGATTGTCGTTCGCGTATACCATTCAGGGGCGCTAAAGGTTGGTGGCTTGGTGTTTAATTTCCAACTGTTGTGCGTTTGTGTGTATTTTTTTGTGCTACGAACCCATATTGGGGTGTCATGTGACTAAGGCCTTGGCTGTTTAAATACCTATAATTGTATAGGTAATTGAATGTGATAATAAACTTTTGTTTGGGATCGCTGCTTGGATCCAGGACCACCCTGGGGGTGCATTCCTCTGTTTATCCATTTGGCCAGGATACCCGAGGGTATGCCTTTATAATAATGATTATAGAATTTCATTGAGAGGAATTGCATGTGTATTGCTTGTTTACATGTTGGGCATGGCCCAGTTACTTGTTTAGCCTAAGGTCAGTGTTTTACTTAGCCTGAGGGCAGTGCATCTTTTAGCCTGAGGGCAACTTCTTTCGTGCCTGTGGGCAATAGACTCTATGCCTAAGGGCGACACTTTGTACGCCTGAGGGCAATATCTGTTATGTCTGTGGGTAATTACCTGCGGGTTACGTTTCTGGTTACCTGAGGGTAAAGGTTTGCATGTCTGAGGACACTGACTGTTCACATAGAAATGCACTGTGGTGGTTTCCTTATAATGAACGATTAAATGAATAATAAAATGGAAATATAATTGGTAAAGTTAGTTACTTTTGAGTACTGCTTGGTTTATTGAATTTTACTACTGCACACTGTTGTTGCATGTTTTCACACAGTTGGGCACGGGCCTTTGGTGGGTGCCTACTGAGATTTATTTCTCACACCCTATTTGGGTCATGTCTTCGGCCCAAACAGATTACATTTCTACAGGTGTGGATAAGGGAAAGGGCCCCTATATAGGTACTTGATTGTTGCTGAGGAGTAGGGGAGCATGGGACCGGGCTTAGGCTCGCGATGCTACCGGCTATTTTGTTTTGTTTTGCTGTACTCTACACTGTACTGTACTGTATTGTTGTGTAACATGTTCTGGATGTTTTCTTAGAACTTGAGACATGTTGCATCATTATCTATATAACTGTCAGTTATCTTTTACTATAGTTGTTTATATTAAATATGTATGGTTTATTACTTCTGCTTTTGTTGTATACTTTTTATTTTATTCCGCTGTGCTACACTTTGACAAATGAGGGAATAGTTTCTCCACTATCAGGTCTGGGCCCTCGCCGCTAGTCGGCAGCCTCTGGAGTTTGGGGAAATGCGCTTGAGGTCATGTGGAGAACCGGGTTCGGGGCACCCGTTGAGTGGCACCCGGGCCTGGGACGTTACACCGTGAATAGATAACTCTGAATATTTCTTCCAGGTACAAATCCAAACTAATTTGGAGTAATGATACTCTGAACCATTCGCCCCATTTTGTTCATAATAATCTTACTGATGAGCTTGGGGATTGTGTTCCCAAGAGAAATAGGCATAAAGTGTTTGATATCAAGTGCATTTTCCTTTTTGGGTATCAAGGCAATGAAGCAAGAATTCAACCCATGTGGCGTGAAAGAATGATCAAAGAAATCCTTAACTTCCTGAGTAACATCATCATGCACAATATCCCAGTAAAACATAAAGAATTTTTTAGTGAATCTATCAGGTCCAGGTGTGCTCTCCATGTTGAGAGAGAATAAAGCCTCCTTGACTTCCTCTTTTAGTGGAGTTTTGATGAGAGACTGGTTTTGGGGTTCATCAATGGAGGGATTTATATTCCCCACCATTTTCTGGGTGCGTATCAGCCCATAATCAGAGTATAGTTTCATAAAGTGCTCTATACACTACAAGAAAATGGTTGTTTCACGGCGGTTTTTTCACGAAGGTTTTAAAAACTGCTGTTAAATGTTTTTCGGGCCGCTATTTTGCGGCGGTTTTTTCACGGCGGTTTAAAAACCGCCGGGAAATGTCTTAAATTTTTTTTTTATTTTATTTTTTATTTTTTTTTAAATTTATTCGAGGATTAGCGGTGGTTTTTTAAAAAACCGCCGCGAAATAGCGGCGGTTTGGGTAAAACCGCCGCGAAATGAAAGGAAAAAAATAAAAAAACATGTGAAACCCTGAAATCACTAAAACGACCATAACTTTTGATCTGGGACTCCGTTGGAGCGGCACGACCAGTCAAATCGAAGCTCATGAAGAGATATAGAGGCACGTATAATCAAAACTGTGAGATGGTCTAAGGTGCAGAAGATATGAGAGTTATAAGAAAGTTGAAAAAAGTTCTCCAACTTCAAACGGCCATAACTTTCGCTCCGGATGTCTGTTTGTGCTCTACCACATATCAAATTGAAGCCAGCGAAGAGAGATACGTACCAGTTTGACACAAGAAATCTTCTATCATGTTTTTTGACCCTAAAACCCCCTTCTAAGGCCTCTGAAACCCCTTTTCTGTCACCGGTGTCCCATTGAACTTGTCTTCAAACGGACCTAACTTTCGATCCGTGTGTCAGTTCGAACTCCTCCGCCTGCCAGATCATAGTTCATTCCATGAGCTTCAGTTTGACTAGTCGCGGCGCCCACATGAACTCCTGGATCATAAGTTATGGCCTTTTAGTGGGTATCGGGTTTGTTATGTTTTTCGATGCCTTGTTTCTAGCACCCATTCCCCGTCAGTTTTTTTTAAATGGTTGTAACTTCTGATCCGCCGGTCCATTCGGTCTCTTTCACCTATCAGCTCAAAGATCATTTTAGGATCTTTGATTTGACTGGTTGTGGATCTGGAACGAACTCTCGGATCATAAGTTATCTCCGTTAATGTGAGTCCAATGTTTATGTCACTTTATGACCGTTTTGACGGGTTTTAACGGTTGCTCCATTTATTACTGTTTGTTTGGGTTTCCATGAATTGTTATCTTTATCGATGGTTTTTTGTGGGTTATTATGATGATTATGTTGAATTCTTAAAGGGTTTTCCAGAGTTTTCATGAGTTTTCATGCGTTTTCATGCGTTCTCATGCTTTCTAATGCTTCTTTCTTCATGCTTCTTCATCTGTTTTCATGTATTTTCATAATTTTTCATCCCTTATCACGTCTTTTCGTACTTTTTCATGTGTTTCATTTATTATTTATTATTTATAATATACTTTAATTTTTTTATTATCTATTATTTGTTACTGGTTATTTATTATTTATTATATATTATTTATTATTTATTATTTATTTATTATTAATAATAATATTTTATTTATTATATATTATATATTATATATTATATATTATATATTATATATTATATATTATATATTATATATTATATATTATATATTATATATTATATATTATATATTACATATTATTTTTATTTATTTTTATTTATTATTTATTATTTATTATTTATTATTTATTGTTTATTATTTTTTATTTTTTATTTATTATTTATTTATTTATAATTATTAATTATGTGTTATTTATTATTATTATTATTATTATTATTATTATTATTATTATTATTATTATTATTATTAATTATTTATTATTTATTGTTTATTATTAATATCTATTATTAATATTTATTATTATTATTTATTATTTATTAGTTATTGGTTATTATTTATTATTTATTATTTATTATTTATTATTTATTATTTATTATATATGTATTATAATCTATTATTAATTGTTGTTTATTATTTATTATTTATTTCTTATTATTTATTTAATTAAAATTATTAATTATGTGTTATTTATTATTATTCTTATTTATTATTTATTATTTATTATTTGTTATTTGTTATTTATAATTTGTTATTTATAATTTGTTATTTATTATTTATTATTATTTATTATTTATTATTATTTTTTGTTTATTATTTATTATTTATTATTTATTATTTATTATTATTTATTATTTATTGTTTACTATTATTTATTATTTTTTATTTTTTATTATTTATTGTTTGTTAGTTATTATTTAATATTATTTATTATTTAATATTATTTATTATTTATTATTTTTATTTATTATTTATTATTATTATTTATTATTTATTATTTGTTTATTATTATTATTATTTATTATTTATTATTATTATTTATTATTTATTATTTATTATTTATTATTTATTATTTATTATTTATTATTAATTATTATTTATTATTTATTATTGTTTATTGTTTATTATTATTTATTATTTATTATTTATTATTTATTATTTATTATTTATTATTTATTATTCATTATTTATTATTACTTATTATTTGTCATTTATTATTATTTATAGTTTGTTATTTGTTTATTTCTTATTTTTTATTTTTTATTATTTATTATTATTTATTATTATTTATTATTATTTATTATTTATTATTCATTATTTATTATTTATTATTTATTATTTATTATTTATTATTTATTATTTGATATTTGTTATTTGTTATTTGTTATTTATTATTTATTTATTATTATTTATTATTTATTATTATTATTATTATTTATTATTTATTAGTTATTATTTATTATTTATTATTTATTATTTACTATTATTTATTATTTATTATTTATTATTTATTATTATTTATAATTTGTTATTTATTATTATTTATAATTTGTTATTTATTATTTATTATTATTTATTATTATTTATTATTATTTATTATTATTTATTATTATTATTTATTATTTATTATTATTTATTATTATTTATTATTATTTATTATTATTTATTATTATTTATTATTATTTATTATTATTTATTATTATTTATTATTTATTATTTATTATTTATTAATTATTATTTATTATTTTTTTATTATTTTTTATTATTTTTTATTTATTATTTATTATTATTTATTATTTATTATTTATTATTATTTGTTATTTGTTATTTATTATTATTTATAGTTTGTTATTTATTATTTATTATTAGTTATTATTATTTATTATTATTTATTATTATTTATTATTTATTATTTATTATTTATTATTTATTATTTATTATTTATTATTTATTATTTATTATTTATTATTTATTATTTATTATTTATTATTTATTATTTATTATTTATTATTTATTATTATTTATTATTATTTATTATTATTTATTATTATTTATTGTTTCTTATTTATTATTATTTATTGTTTCTTATTTATTATTTATTATTATTTATTATTTATTATTTATTATTTATTATTTATTATTTATTATTTATTATTTATTATTTATTATTTATTATTTATTATTTATTATTTATTATTTATTATTTATTATTTGTTATTTGTTTATTATTATTTCTTATTATTTGTTATTTATTATTTATTATTTATTGTTTATCGTTTATTGTTTGTTATTTATTGTTTTTTATTTATTATTTATTATTTATTATTTATTATTTATTCTTTATTCTTTATTCTTTATTCTTTATTCTTTATTCTTTATTCTTTATTCTTTATTCTTTATTCTTTTAATTTCGTAATTTTATTATTTTATTATTTTATTTTCCTAATTTTATAATTTATGTAAATATTATTATAATTTATTTGTTATTTATTATAATAAATAATAAATAATAATAAATAACTCAATAAATAACTAATAAATCAATAATTATTAATTATTAATTATTAATTATTGGTTATTAATTGTTGATTATTGCTTATTGTTTAATTATTATTGAGTTTATATCTATTAGTTGTGTTTTATTTGTTTTTTCAATTAGTATATGTAAGTATATTAAATTCTGTTTATTAACCACATGATGAGTTTGCTGGAGTGGTAATGTCTT
Organism: Viscum album; assembly: GCA_963277665.1. NCBI lineage: Eukaryota > Viridiplantae > Streptophyta > Magnoliopsida > Santalales > Viscaceae > Viscum > Viscum album. Next base: position 1,786,585,548 of record OY728157.1, read on the forward strand.
TGGAAAATATGCAAGAGGTTAGGGGTTCAAATCTCACCAAACGCAGTATTTCTTTATATTTCATGGGTCTGTGCATGGGCATGGGCATGAGCATGCATGCATGGATAAAGTAAATAAAGTAATGCGAATTAAATAAATAAAATACGAAATAAATAAATAAAATACGAAATAAATAAATAAAATAAGAAATGAATAAATAAAATTAATATGAATAAATAAATAAATAAATATGAATAAATAAATAAAATACGAAATAAATAAATAAAATAAATACGAACTAAATAAAATAAATAAAATAAATCTTGGGCATGTGCATGGGCATGAACATGCATGCATGGATAAAGTAAATAAAGTAATGCGAATTAAATGAAATAAATATGAAATAAATAAAATAAATATGAAATAAATAAATAAAATACGAAATAAATAAATACGAATAAATAAATAAAATACGAAATAAATAAATAAAATAAATAAAATATATACGAACTAAATAAAATAAATCATGGGCATGTGCATGGGCGTGAGCATTCATGCATGGATAAAGTAAATAAAGTAATGCGAATTAAATGCAATAATTAAAATAAATAAGAAATAAATAAAATAAATATGAAATAAATAAATAAAATACGAAATAAATAAATAAAATATGAAATAAATAAATAAAATACAAAATAAATAAATAAAATAAATACAAATAAATAAATAAAATACAAAATAAATAAATAAAATAAATACGAAATAAATAAAATAAATAAAATAAATACGAAATAAATAAAGTAAATAAATACGAAATAAATAAATAAAATACGAAATAAATAAATAAATAAATAAAATAAATGTCATGACCCGTCCCCTGGGGCCCGTATCGTGACTACCCCAAGCCCGCCTTCCATAGGCCCGGGGCTGGCGACTAGCACCAAAGGCGTAACTCCCTAAAAACTGGGAAGGCATTGCCTTTATAAAACGTAAACACACACAACCAGATAACAAGCGGAAGCAAACACTAAGCAATATAACAAGTGTGCTGAAAGTACAAAGGGACCGGAAATACAAGCCCAACAGAAGGGTACAACTACAACTGAAAGTAAAGTACAACTGAAAAGACAACAGCTGAATAGTGAAGCAGCTCCTGGATCGTCCTCCGGGTTCCTACGTGTAGGGTAGGTACAGATGGCCACCTCAGCTCTTCACGTCTGTCTGTCACCTCCGGGTACCGTCTCGTCGTGAAGTCCACCTCCGGGTACCGTCCAGCTCTACAAGCCTCAACCACGACCAGTGATGTCCGTCGTCTGCAACCAACACAATGAGGTGCGGGCATAGCCCGTGCAGAGGTGAGCATAACAATACTCAGTAGGGACCCCAAGACCCTCAAGGTCTCACTAAATCCAACAAGGATAAAGCACAAAGAAATATCTCAACAGATAACCTTTACTTAGGTATATGGCCATACATATACATAAATTATCAAGTAACCCATCTCAATCATGAGGAAAACACAAAGTTCACTGACTCAGCTCAAACCAGGATTTTCATTATCGAAAACACAACTGCTGGAGAACTCCTCCTCTGTCGAGTACAGTGGCCCTATCACAACTTTGAGGCGCTACTCACTAACCTTAGACTGCTGAGGTACTCCTCCTGTCGAGTACCGCAGGTCTGCCGCCAAATACCGGGCGCTCTCCCTAATAGCCTACAGAGGTACTCCTGTCGAGTACCGCGGGTCTGCTGCCAACTACCAGGAGCTTCGTCCGTCGTGGGTCTGCCGCCATATATCGGGTGCTCCATCCACTAGGCTAACCGAATCACTACGAGTCGAATCGGTCAAGCAGTCGTCCGGTCTACGGCTACTCGGTCTCCGCACTCCGTACGCTCGTCTCCGGGAGGGTCTGCTCCACGAGCTACTGTTCATTACTTCCAAGTGTCATGTAATCTCATGTGGAAGTATCTCAAAGGATCGCCTCATCATAGAGGTCTCAACGCAACAGACGGCGCGTCAATTGGACGCCCGGTCTGTGAGTTATTGGTCTTTTAGTCCCGGGGGCCTAGTTGGTTTCGTGTACGAACCAACCTGACCATATCTCAACTATACCTTGAACTCTCATGGGGTATACTCAAAGGGACGGCTTCATTCCAAGAATATCGGCGCCGCTGACAGTTCGTCAAATGGACGTCCGGTGCCAAAGATATGGCCCAAGAAGGTAATGGGTCAGTAATGGGCCCGGGTCCGGTCCGACCCGGTCTGGGTCGACCCGGTCAAACTCACTAGTTCTAACCCGGCCCGTTGGGCGGGTTAGCCCGCTAAGTTTTGGCTCGGTCCGCTGGGCCCGGCCCAGCGGACTGCGAGGGCGGTTTGACCCGGGCTCAGGGCCAGTTCAGCCTGGAGCTTTGCGAGGGCGCGGCCCGGCACGGCTCGGCCCGGAGGGCGCGGCTAGGCCGGTTCGGCCAGGGCACCGCGAGGGGGTTCAGGACACCGGCTCGGTCGGGTGGCCGCGAGGGAGCCGGGACATCGCGGGGGTGCCGGACAGGGTGTGGGGGCACCGGGCAGGGCGCAGCAGGGAGCCGGGGGCAGGAGCAGCGCGCGGGGGTGCCGGGCAGGGCGCTGGCGGGGCCGGGTAGGCCGCGGGGCAGGTTGCGGGTTCGGTCGGGGTGCGCGCCGGGCAGGGCGTCAGGAGGCCGTGAGTAGGCGGGTCGGGCGCTGTTCGGCCGGTGGTGTTCGGTCGGGAGCACCGGTGCCCCGCGGGGGCGGCGCGATTCGCGGAGGTCGCGGGTAGTGCGGCCTTCGTCGTTGCCGCTTTCGTCGTCGTTGCTTCATCGCCTTGCCGTAGAACGTCACCACAAGGAAGAAAACCGATAGAGGGTGTCGGGCCATGTTAGGTTGGCCCGCACCATCCGTGTTTAGGGAGGTATCATTTGGCTCATCAAGAAAAGTAGATGATAAATAACACATCCTCAACAATCTCTTTTTATCTGATGAAGAAGATAAGAAGAGGGTATAATAATATCAAGCAATAAACCCCCTACCACTTGCTCGTCGCTCGTTGGCGGAGTCGCGGAAGGAAGATGATGAAGACCGTCGTTCGTCGCGTCCGCCAAGGGTCCCCAATTCTGAGCTGTGTCTGTTCGTTGACGATGTTGCGGAGGATAGGTGTCTGGGGAAGGAAGGTCGAAGAAGAATCGCGTGGAAGATCGTCGTTGGCGTTCTTCGCGTTCTTCGTTGGAGAGGATAAGATTTCCCCAAGTGTTGGGCGTCGCGATACTTTTCCAGCGCTTCGTCGCTTGGTGAAGTCGTCCCAAAACCTTCTCCCAAGCTCCCTATATATAGGAGAGGGGGAGAGATTTGTAACCATCATGAAATTTATGACGGTTCATTTATTTGGAACCTTCCTAAATTCCAACGATGCGGTTACTTAATTTAAAAAAGGGGTCGGGTGAATTAAATTGTGTTGGCGTAGTTTAAGAGGTGCATTGGCACAACTTAAGAGGGGAGGATGCCAAGAAGTTTCCCCCACATAGTCTGCGTCAAAACATAAGGCACGAATTAATTTTATGTTGACACATAAAATTAAATGACAACAATTAATTTCACGTCGGCACATAAAATTAACTGACAGTAATTAATTTTACGTCGGCCCAAAAAATTAACTGATAGCAATTAATTTTACGTCGACTCATAAAATTAATTGAGAGCAATTAATTTTACGTCAACTCATAAAATTAATTGATGGGGGATTGAGAGGTTTCCTCTCCCTCCCCATTAAATAGGAGGTTAGGGTGTGGCGGTCCCACCTCCAACTCCCAAGGGGAGGTTTTAACTAACTCACTCAACACATGGCAACCTAAAAAAAAAGTGGTGTACTTGATTTTATTATTATTTTTTTAAAAAAACTAAAAACTAACTTTTATTCCCGCTCATCTGTTGTTGAGGTGAAAGTCTTCTTAAGCGAATATCGGTGATGCGAGTACAACGGTGCCCTCAGAATTCGATTCTGAGCACCGGTTCAAAAGATATAAAACGTCGCTCGTACGTTTACTGAACGTACCTGAAAAAAAGTTAAGAAAATTATTATCAGTTACCCTCGACCCACTGCGGTCAAGGTTAGGCTCTGCCTAGGAGAAAAACGCCCCAACGAACTTAACAGTACTCTTGGATTTTCAATTCGAGTTACCGTTTAGAAGTTATGAATTTTACAATAAAATAATTGTCACTTAATTATTTTATTTACGGCCAAAAACTAACTTTCTCAGGTGGCCCGCGCCGGCCAAATTTAGTATTTTCTTAAAGAAATCATACCCTCATGAGTTCAGTGGTGGTCTCGGATTTTTAATCCGAGTTACCGTTTGTGAGTTATAAGAATTTGAAAAATAAAATAACTATATTTTATTATTTTATTTACGGTTATGCCATTTTCGGGTTTTCTCACAGGAGGTCTGCGCCGACTAAACTTAAGCCACGTCTAGGGTAAACCCGACATCCTGAGCACAACGGTGCCCTCGGATTTCTGATCCGAGTAACCGTTTAAGAGTTATTCCACTTTTTCAGGAAAACTGCTTACGCGCGTTAATTTAGGCTTAAAAAAACTTCAGAAAAATTATTCCGGGCACACTGAGCCTCAGAATCAAGTGTCGTCAGAAACTGTGTACTCGTAAAATTCCAAAGAATTTAATAAAAAAAAATCCTTGAAATTTACGGGTCTTTACATTACTCCCACCTCAAGGCTTTACGTCCTCGTAAAGCTACAACACAAACTAGAGAAACTAAAGGAGGTACCAAGAACGCATCTGAGCCTCCCGCTCCCAAGTGCTCTCCTAGAGGTTCTCGTTCTGCCAACGAACGCGCACTAGAGGAATCGACCATCCACGAAGGACCCGCTCCTGTCGATCCTCGATCTCCACCGGAACTTCCGTGAAGGTCGCCCCGTCGTCGATGTCCAACTCCTCGTGATCGATGATGTGGGTCGGGTCATGCACGTACCTCCTCAGTTGAGATACGTTGAAGACGTCATGCACCCGGTGCAACTAAGGTGGAAGGGCCAGATGATGCGCGAAGATAACTTGCCGCCCCGACCAAATCTTCGTAGTCCACGTCGAGGTGAGACCCGTAAGAAAATATGGTGGCCATCCTCAAACTCCAGTGGTCTCTGTCTCCTATCAGCATAGGACTTCTGTCTGCTCTGTGCAGTCTTCATTCGCTCATGGATGATCTGCACCTTCTCCATCGTAGCCTGCACCATCTCTGGTCTTACAAGAGCTGCTTAGATTTCCCCTTTGCCGGAAAAGAGAAATCTGGTCTCATCCTCTGGATGAACCACGTTCTTCGCCTAATACAGTCAATCCTGACATGAACGGTACAATTTGTGTCTTGGATGACGTCGTAAGGCCTCGACACTAAAACCAAGAGATCCAACCGTCACACTCGCCTCCAAGGGTTGAGTCACACTGTCGGCATCAGTGTGTGGTCACTGGGTATCCTCCAGTAGGAATCTCGAAAGTGAGGGTCAAGTCAACAGTTTTAACCAGAACCTCTCAGTATCAACCACACAAAAGGGAAGGAAAAAACGTCGCAAGGACAAGTGTCTTTTATTACTGAATCTCAAGTACAAAGACAAACAAAAACCACAAACAACAACATCATGGAAACTATAAGCACCAAGAACAAAGGCCTCCATGCCTTGAACTAGTCCCGCTCCTGTCCACCTGCTTCCGGAGCTCCATAGTCGTATGCTTCAGCTGCCTGAAGTTGTGCTCTCCCATGTCCACCTGCTCCCTGCGGTCGGGGTGGTCCTCCTGGTGGCGGTGGTGGCAACACCTCGAAGCGTCGTCCACCACCAGCTGCATGGCTAGCTCCTCTTCCACGGTCGCATGCTCCTTGCGGTCCGCCTTGATCGAACCTCTACCTCTGCCTGGGAGGTCCTTCATCTATCTGCTGATCATCTGTATGGTAGGTCGGACAGTCACGTGCCATGTGACCAAGCCCGCCGCAGGAGTAACACTGCTCACTCCTGGAACGATTGGCTCTGTCCCCACTCCGGTTGCCCCGCACAACTGAACCTGAGTCGTGGAGTCGGCCACCGGTGGGTCTGGTCCTCATAGACCCCTGTGTCATCTGTCTACATCCAGCTGCAGAAGACTCTGCTGCCAGTCGACTAGTGGTGGGTCTCGCTACTGGAAACTACTCAACAAGGAAACTCTCCACTAGAAGGGCTCGCTCCAACACTCTCGTCTGCGTCGGAATGTTGTGGGAGATAACTAAAGCTCTGATCTCTCGCCCGAGTCCCTACTCGAAGGTCCGAGCCCTGAAGAACAGGTCTCGTACTATATCAGTGGAGTAGCGCGAGAGGTCTGTGAACCTCGCTGAGTACTGAGCTACACTCATGTTGCTCTGCTGCAGTTGAAGTAGCTCCTGTATCCGCACCGACGAAGGGTGGCTGGTACAAACTCCGCCCAGAACAGGCTCTCGAAGTCTGCCCATAGAAGTGACGCATCGTCATGCATTTGGAGCATCAAGCTCCACCATCTGTCTGCTGCTGTCTGAAGGAGGCTGGCAGCAAGGATCGCCATGAAGTTCGTTGGTGTACCTACTAGCCTGAAGACTCTCACCACAGCCTCCAGCCAATCCTCATCCGCCTGTGGGTCCGTCTCTCCCTGGAACCTGGGTGGCCTCTGGCACTGGAACTCGTGCAGCGCGCTCAAGCGGCGTGCATCGCCTGCTGCTGGGGCTGGTGGCATCGGTGGCCCAACGGTTGGTAGTACCGCTGGTGCCTTCGCTGGTGCCTCAAATGGAAGAGGGCCATGTACTGAGGCCTCATCGCTCAGTGGGCTGTCAGTACGTACAACTCTCGGGGCTCTAGCTGGTCGTCCACGAGGAGGCATCCTGAAAGAAATAGATGTGACACGGTCAAAAGACTATACCTGGTGAGCTAACCTGGTTTGAGCTGACTTAAAGAAAACTTTTGGAAACACACACGCAATCAGTGTTTTCGTGCACTTAGTCAGAAATCAGAAGTCAGGGTCCTGGTGTATGGATACGTTGGCCGCCGCACCAACACTGGACTCTCTGAACTGAAAACCACACTCAGTATGCTTAACACTATTGCTTCACAGAAAAGAAAATATCAGAGTCCTAAGTTCTACGGTAGAACCGACTCCTCTGATACCAATTTGTCACGACCCGTCCCCCGGGCCCGTATCATGACTACCCCAAGCCCGCCTTCCATAGGCCAGGGGCTGGCGACTAGCACCAAAGGCGTAACTCCCTAAAAACTGGGAAGGCATTGCCTTTATAAAATGAAAACACACACAACCAGAGAATAAGCAGAAGCAAACACTAAGTAAAGCAATATAACAAGTGTGCTGAAAGTACAAAGGCATCGGAAATACAAGCCCAACAGAAGGGTACAACTACAACTGAAAGTAAAGTACAACTGAAAAGACAACAGCTGAATGGTGAAGCAACTCCTGGATCGTCCTTCGAGTTCCTACCTGTACGGTAGGTACATATGACCACCTCAGCTCTCCACGTCCGTTTGTCACCTCCGGGTACCGTCTCGCCGTGAAGTCCACCTCCGGGTACCGTCCAGCTCTACAAGCCTCAACCACGACCAGTGTTGTCTGTCGTCTACAACCAACACAACGAGGTGCGGGCGTAGCCCATGCAGGGGTGAATATAACAATACTCAGTAGGGACCCCGAGACCCTCAAGGTCTCACTAAATCCAATAAGGATAAACCACAAAGAAAGATCTCAATAGATAACCTTTACTTAGGTATATGCCCATACATATACATAAGTTATCAAGTAACTCATCTCAATCATGAGAAAAACACAAAGGTCACTGACTCAGCTCAAACCAAGATTTTCATTATTGAAACCACAACTGCTGGAGAACTCCTCCTCTGTCGAGTACAGTGGCCCTGTCACGACTCTGAGGTGCTACTAACTAACCTTAGACTGCTAAGATACTCCTCCTGTCGAGTACCGCGAGTCTGCTGCCAAATACCGGGCGCTCCGTCCATTGAGGATCTGCCGCCAAATACCGGGCGTTCTCCCTAATAGCCTACAGAGATACTCCTCCTGTCGAGTACCGCGGGTCTGCTGCCAACTACCAGGCACTCCGTCCGCCATGGGTCTGCCGCCATATACCATGTGCTCCGTCCACTGGGCTAACCGAATCACTACGAGTCGAATCGGTCAAGCAGTCGTCAGGTCTACAACTACTCGGTCTCCGCACTCCGTACGCTCGTCTCCGGGAGGGTCCGCTCCACGAGCTATTGTTCGTTACTTCCAAGTGTCGCGTAATCTCACGTGGAAGTATCTCAAAGGACCGCCTCGTCATAGGGGTCTCAACGCAACAGACAGTGCGTCAATCGAACGCCCTGTCTGTGAGTTATTAGCCTTTTAGTCCTGGGGGCCCGGTTGGTTTCGTGTACGAACCAACCCGACCGTATCTCAACTATACCCTGAACTCTCATGGGGTATACTCAAAGGGACGGCTTCATTCCAAGAATACTGGCGCCACTGAAAGTTCGTCAAACGGACGTCCGGTGCCAAAGATATGGCCCAAGAAGGTAATGGGTCGGTAATGGGCCCAGGTCCGGTCTGACCCGATCGGACCGACTCGGCCCAACCCAGTCTAGGCCGACCCGGTCTGGGTCGACCCGGTCAGACTCGCTGGGTCTGACCCCGCCCGTTGGGCGGGTCAGCCCGCTAAGTTTGGGCCCGGTCCGCTGGGCACTGTGAGGGCGGTTCGACCCGGGCTCGGGGCCAGTTCGGCCCGGAGCGTTGCGAGGGCGCGACCCTGCACGGCTCGGCCCAGAGGGCGCGATTAGGCCGGTTCAGCCAGGGCACCGCGAGGGGGGCCGGGACACCGGCTCAGCCGGGTGGCCGCGAGGGAGCCGGGACGTCGCGGGGGCGCCGGGCAGGGCGCGGGGGCGCCGGGCAGGGCGTAGCAGGGCGGCGGGCAAGGCGCAACAGGGCGTTGGGGGCTCGAGCAGCGCGCGGGGGTGTCGGGCATGGCGTCGGCGGGGCCGGGCAGGCCGCGGGTTCAGTCGAGGTGCGCGCCGGGCAGGGCGTCAGGAGGCCGTGAGTAGGCGGGTTGGGCGCTGCTCGGCCGGTGGTGTTCGGTCGGGAGCACTGGTGCCCCGCGGGGGCGGCGCGATTCGCGGAGGCCGCGGGTAGCGCGGCCTTCGTCGTTGCCACCTTCGTCGTCGTCGCTTCATCGCCTTGCCGTAGAACATCACCACAAGGAAGAAAATCGACAGAGGGTGTCGGGCCATGTTAGGTTAGCCCGCACCCTCCGCATTTAGGGAGGTATCATTTGGCTCATCAAGAAAAGTAGATGATAAATAACACGTCCTCAACAATCTATTTTTATCCGATGAAGAAGATAAGAAGAGGGTATAATAATATCAAGCAATAAACCCCCTACCTCTTGCTCGTCGCTCGTTGGCGGAGTCGCGGAAGGAAGACGATGAAGACCGTCGTTCGTCGCGTCCGCTACATGTCCCCAATTACGAGCTGCGTCGGTTCGTTGACGATGTTGCGGAGGATATGTGTCCGGGGAAGGAAGGTCGAAGAAGAATCGCGTGGAAGATCTTCATTGGCGTTCTTCGCGTTCTTCGTTGGAGAGGATAAGATTTCCCCAAGTATTGGGCGTCGCGATACTTTACCAGCACTTCGTCGCTTGGTGAAGTCGTCTCAAAATCTTCTCTCAAGCTCCCTATATATAGGAGAAGGGGAGAGGTATGTAACCATCGTGAAATTTATGACGGTTCATTTATTTGGAACCTTCCTAAATTCCAACGATAGGGTTACTTAATTTAAAAAGGGGGTCGGGCGAATTAAATTGCGTTGGCGCAATTTAAGAGGTGCGTTGACACAACTTAAGAGGGGAGGATGCCAAGAAGTTTCCCCCACATAGTCTGCGTCAAAACATAAGACACGAATTAATTTTATGTTGTCGACCCATAAAATTAACTGACAGGAATTAATTTTACGTCGACCCATAAAATTAATTGAGAGCAATTAATTTTACGTCGACACATAAAATTAATTGAGAGCAATTAATTTTACGTCGACACATAAAATTAATTGATGGGGGGTTGAGAGGTTTCATCTCCCTCCCCATTAAATAGGTGGTTAGGGTGTGGCGGTCTCACCTTCAACTCCCTAGGAGAGGTTTTAACTAATTCACTCAACACATGACAACCTAAAAAAAAGTGTTGTACTTTATTTTATTATTATTTTTTTAAAAAGCTAAAAACTAACTTTTATTCCCGCTCATCTGCTGTTGAGGTGAAAGTATTCTTAAGGGAATATCGGCGCTGCGAGTTCAACGGTGCCCTCAGAATTCGATTCCAAGCACCGGTTCAAAAGTTATAAAACGCCGCTCGTACGTTTACTGAACGTACCCGAAAAAAAAGTTCGGAAAATTACTATCAGTCACCCTCGACCCACTGCGGTCAAGGTTAGGCTCTGCCTAGGAGAAACACGCCCCAACGAACTCAACAGTACTCTCGGATTTTCAATTCGAGTTACCGTTTAGAAGTTATGAATTTTACAATAAAATAATTGTCAATTATTTTATTTACGGCCAAAAACTAACTTTCTCAGGTGGCTCGCGTCGTCCAAATTTAGTATCTTCTTAAAGAAATCATACCCTCACGAGTTCAGCGGTGGTCTCAGATTTTTAATCCGAGTTACCGTTTGTAAGTTATAAGCACTTGAAAAATAAAATAACTCTATTTAATTATTTTATTTACAATTATGCCATTTTCGGGTTTTTTCACAGGAGGTTTGCGCCGACTAAACTTAAGTCACGTCTAGGGTAAACCCGGCATCCTGAGCACAACGGTGCCCTCAGATTTCTGATCTGAGTAACCGTTTAAGAGTTATTCCACTTTTTCAGGAAAACTGCTTACGCGTGTTAATTTAAGTGTAACAAAACTTCAGAAAAATTATTCCAGACACACCGGGCCTCGGAATCAGATGTCGTCATAAACTGCGTACTTATAAAATTCCAAAGAATTTAATAAAAAAAAAATCCTTAAAATTTACGGGTCTTTACAATAAATAAAATAAATAAATAAATAAACAAATAAACAAATAAATAAATAAATTTAAAAAAAATCAAAAAAAATCAAAAAACCGCCGTGAAACGTTCTACGACGGTTTTGAAAACCGCCGCGAAACGAAAAATAAAACCGCCGCTAAATCCGCATTTTGCCGTAGTGATAACTGCCTTAGAAATCTCATAATCAGAAGCGTGGAGCTGGCCATTTATCCTGATTGCATTAAGTCCAACCCTTGCCTCTTCTCCTTATGTAATCTGTGAAAAAGCTTTGAGTTTCTGTCCCCGTCCTTCAGCCACTTGACATTCAGTTGGTTTTTTTCAAGTCGTTCCTTGATCATTAAAAGACCGTCCAGCTTGTTATGTGCCTCAATTTCCTCCTGAGAAAGGGCATTTTGAAGTTGATTCGTGAGCTGGCAACATGCAAGTTGATCCTCAACACTTCTGATGTCCAGATCCAGCTTGGAGGACAGGTTTCTGCTCCAGATTTTAAGCAGCCCTTTGGTGTATTTTAGTTTTCCTGCAAGCTTACAAAGAGGGCTGCCAACAAACTCATTTTTCCAGGCCTCAAGAATGAGTTCCCTGCAACCAGGCATAACAATCCACCCATTATTAAATCGAAATGGAAGAGGAGATAACCTTGCTAAGTGTGAATTCACATCCACAACAATAGGATTGTGGACGGAATGATGCTTCGGGAGAGTAAATCCTGAAACTCCATGAGCAGCACTTTGATCATCCATCTGAACAAAGAACCTATCCAGCTTACTTGCCTGTCTACCATTCAACATGTGACGAATCCATGTAAAATCATCCCCCACCACTGGGACCTCAACAAAGCCACAATGATCGATACAAGAGGAGAAATCAAATGCAGCAGTGCGGTTGAAATTCTCCCCAATTTTCTCATCTGGCCTTAGCACAGTATTAAAATCTCCAAGAACCACCCATTTTTGATTCATGCCTTCAGAGATAACTTTGAGCTCACCCCATAACTCCCTCCTCCGAATATAGGAAGTGGAGGCATAGATAAATGAGAATGAGATGTCAAATCCTGCCACATTGCAAGAGACGAGAACACTTTGAGGTTGCCTATTGAAAGAGTTGACTTGAATCGTGTCATGCCTAAGGACCCATAAGTGATCCATATTAATATCATGGGAGTTTTGAGAGAAAAAATTGTAACCAAGTGAATCTCGTCTAAATTTTTTCCAATTGGAGAAAAGGAGTTTCGGTTCAGCGATGCCAATAAGCATGGATTTTTAAGCCAAGAAAAAATGTTGAAGGGTTTTGACCACTAGGGGATTCCCTAGCCCTTGACAATTCCAAAAAATATCCCCATTGATGATGAGACTTACCCCTTGTTCCAGGGCCACCTTGCTTATCCATGGTCGCTTGACCCCTCCCTTTTCCCCCTTTATTCTTCTTATCTTTGGGGGCATTAACCAGGTCTGCCACCTTCTTATATTTCTGTGCTGGAGAAATCTCCTCATTTGTTGAGGTGGATGTGGGAGCCTGCTCACAATCCTCGGCATCATCAGACTAGAATACACCACTCAAGGGTGTAAACTTGTTCATAGTGTGCTCAGATTGAGATCGAGCGTTCTGAGAGACCTTCTTTCTAGAAATCATGGAGCCAGGAACCTCTGAAAAATCTCCATCTGAATCACTTTGTGTAGTAGATGTGTCCTTCTATTTCATGACCTTTTGCTGAGCTTCAGGTGTACCCGTTTCCAGCTGATAAAGTGAGGTGGCCATCATAGCTTTCTCCTGTCCAGCGGCGCCAGACACTGAAGAGGAGGATTCATTCAAGTGTGGCACTGCCGCAGCATGAGGGGGGGCACCAGCGAAGGGTCCTTCGCAACCTGCACCTCCTAGGTTACATTGTGCGGGAAATCCTTCGCAAGTGGCACCTCCTTAAGAGGGGAGGTGACCGGGTAAGGTAAAGCAGCCCCTCCATCCAGGGCAACAACATCCCCTTGAGGACCTGCAAATGCCAAGGGAACATCAAGCTGTTGTCCATTATTTCCAGCTGGAGAAATGTCCCTTGCGCCATCCTGCAGTGTAGCAAGGACCTAATCACTCTTAGAGAAAACCATATCAATGATGGGTTCCCCAGGGGGACCTTGCGCCTCCAGTTGGGTGCGCCACACAACACACACATCGGTAGGAGCATCTGCAATCAAACCATTGCCTTGAGAGAAGCCCTCTGTAGGCAAAGAAACAGGAATGGGAGCAGGGTGCTCTTCCTTCTCCGCTGCAATCTCTCATGCCTTAACAACAGAGCCAGCAGGCTCATTGCTCTTCATGTCAGGAAAAGTGCTCCTGCCTTTTCTCCTTCAACAATTGGAGATGTCACGCCCTTTCATATAGCAGAAGGAACATTCCTTCTCCCTATTGCATTCCTGTGAGAGGTGACCAAAAACATACAATTTGTGCAGAATTTTGGTTTTCTCTCATAATGAATCAACAACCTGATACTATCAGCCCTTGTAGTTAGAACTACCACTTCCACAAGCGTGCTGGACATGTCAACTTTCACAAGAATTCAGGCATAGTGTTCAAACCTTGGATTGTCTGTTTGCTGGTCCATCCGAATAGGATTTCCCACGACCGAAGCAATATCCCATAATATACGTGGATTCCAATAAAACCAATTTAATTTGCAAATACGAATCCAAACCTGTGCATGTGTGTTCCTGACTATGTCTGAATCAAAGTTCTTATCCCACTCATGGATTCTAAGGAAACCAGGTTGCAAGGATAGAGACCCAAGGCTCCAAGCCCTTCTTTTAAGATCATCCGAAGGGAAGACAATGTGATAATACCCTATTCCCATAGTAGTCACCTTCCAATCACTGAAACCCCATAAAGCAGAAATTCTACTTGTGAGGTCTGGGAATTTCTAGGGCTGATCACCCTTTTGCAACAAAACCCTTGCTATTATGGAATGTCAGCACAAATGGACCCTCTCCTCAACGGCCTCCTGGTTTGCAGATACATGGGCGATCTTTCCCTTGCGGATGATTCTTCCAGGGGGAGGAAGATAAAAGTCGGTAAAAGAGGGATTGACAGCCGATTTGACCACCTCAGCAAAATTCCTCGTCACCACCTCCGCCTCAACCAGTGCTTGATCTTCGACCTGTGGCTTCCTGGAAGCAAAGTGAAAAATCTCCATGTGGCCAACATGATCTGCCAGTGAGATTTTTGAAGACTTGGTCGGATCTGAGATCGCGCAAGTGTCCTTGCCACCAAGACTAGGGCATTCGCCAGTCCTCCCTTGCCATCACCCCTGGTTCAAATAAGAGAAGATTATTCATCCATGGGATCACCCACCACCCCTACCCCTACCCCTACCCCTCCAGGTTTTTGGCTTTTGTCATGTCTCATCATCCACTAGATAATCAATATTGGCATCCAGTGGTACGAGTTCCTCAAGGGATCGAGGATCCTATTCCAATCAGACCCGCGCCAGCTGATAATACGTTCATATTATGATTGCTTCTTGCCTTGACAATCTCAGTGCCTGAGGATTGTCCTTCAACTCGAAAGAATTCATGAGTGTTTCCAAATTTTTCACAAAAAAGGTTCATACTGTTAGATTTATTTAAGAAGTCAAGCAAGCTAAGATTATTTTTACGGGAGCCAGAGTTTAGTGGAGTCATCTCTCTACCTATAGTGTCAGAACCTTTGCCAGTGGTGTGAGCCATTACAGGCTTCAATGTATCAACCAAAGGAACAACATTTTTATAAATGTATTTATAGATTTATATAATTACATAAATTCATATATATATATATATAACAAAATTAAATTTAAAATTATTACCTGAATATTAATCTGAGCGGGTTCGAGTAATATTTTTAAAACCCAAACCCTATGTGAATCCAAAATATATTTAGAAATATTTATTTATCAATATATTTATAAAAATATATTTGTAACAAGACTTTTATAAGTAAATATTTTTATATTTATATATAAATATAATTATAAATGTATATTTACTATATTTATAAAAATATATATTTATAATTATATATTTATTTATTTAAAATTATTTAAATATATTTATAATAATATAAATTTAATTTTTCATATATATAAATAATAAATATATTCGTCATGCATATTATTATATAAATATATTTTATTACATTTAAAAATTAAATATATTTCTAAATATATTTTAATAATTATATAATTATAAACATATTTTTATTTATATATTTATAAATATATTTCTTATTTATATATATATATAATTATATTTTTAATTATATTTATGAAGGCAAATTTAAAATTCTTTAAATGTATTTATAATTATATAAATAATAATACATTTGTATAATACTTTATAATAATGTAATTTATAATATAACACTTAATAAGAAATATGTCCATGAATTTTTTAAAGTGAAAATTTAATGTTTTTAAACAATAAAGTTTATGTCATGTAAATTAATTTTTATTTACTATATTTTTTAATTTATATTTATTTTTGAATAATTTATTATATGTTTAGTCAGTGTGACAAATTTCATTTAGATAATATGTATACTTTATAATTTATATGTCTTCAAATTCACATAAATGAAACATAATAATGTTACAAGTATGTGACTTTGAAAGTATATAAATTATAAAGTATAAAAACAATTGAAATGAAATTTGAAACATTAACCAAACATATAAAAAATAATTGAAAATATAAATAATTTCATAAAAACAGTTAATGAAAAATAATTTTAAAGGCATAAAACATTGTTGTTTTACAATATAACATTTGTACTTATAATTATTTTTGACATTCCTTTTACTACTAGAAATGAGATCTATACCAACAAAAGAAATCAATGTCAATTCCCCTTAGTACCATGACTCGGTGTAAAAACCTCAAACCCACTTCGTGTCCGACGCCTATGTCACTCCGGTGTTCGGGCTATAGACGTGGGTTTTGGGTGCCTCCTCATGTTGTTGTGTAGAGGAAGACCCAACATCATATGTAGAGAACGGCCCATCATCATATGTGGAGGATTGCCCAACATCATATGTGGATCCCTATGACCAAGAAGCTCCTAAATATTTTAGAAGTGTGATATCAAAGAAGCCACTGCCGACCAAAGGGTCGTCTGAGGCCGCCACAAACTATATTACCATAGCCGAGTCTAATTCTATCAAAACCAGATGAAATACAGACGGTGTATCAAATGATCACAACTAGAAAATTCACTAATAGCCACGGTCCAAAACTGTGGCTATAGAGTTAAAAATCGTGGCTATAGCTTATAGCCACGGTCCATCTGACAGTGGCTCCTATTGACGTGGTCATAGCTCTGAGATATAGCCAAGGTTTAAAAGGGCTATAGCCACGATTGTGCACCATGGAAATATAGTTATAGTCATGGTTGTCCAATGTGGAAAAATCATGGCAATATCCCTCAAACCGTGGAAATAAATTTTCCTGCGCTTTTCCCATGGGAAATTTTTTTCTTGTGCTTGCGCGGGAAACCTAGAGCCATAGTTTATAGGAATTGTGGCTATATGTGAACTCTATAGCCACGGTTTTAGAAAAGTGTGGCTATTACCTATGGACAAATACCCATGGCCATGTTTTTTTGAAAACTATGGCTATAGGTGTGGCCTATAGCTATGGTTTTTAGAAAGACTGTGGCTATAGGGATTTTTTCTAGTAGTGTATGTGTAGGCATATGGGACACATAAACATCACCCAGTTGTGCAAGATCCTCCACCTGTCGTGCATGATCCTCTCTCAACGGTGAAAAAAACATATGTGACGACCTCTCTCAGGCGTCGCTCTTTTTTTCCTCACCTATACCCTCACCTATGTTCTTGTCTTTGTCCTCTAGATGGCGGTGGCAATGGCGGTGCATCGTCCTCAGTGGGCACAACATGTACATCATCATCCCCAAGTGCCTCAACCAGAGCATGTGGATTGGGTTATAATTGTGGAAAATCATCGTAAATACTATCACGTATGAAATGGAGAGGATCTATGAGATCCAACAGATCTGGGTGAACTATATCTTGCCTAATAAATTCCTCCTCCCGAGGATCTATGATATGTAAAAGTTGATCAAGTCCTTCTGACTTCAAATGAAATAACATTCAAATTAATATGAAACATGACCAAAACAAATATAATAAATATTAGTAAAAAAACAACTATTGAATTCCAATACCATGGCATGTAAGGTACATGAATGTGTGATGTCAGTACCAATATGCATAACCCCAAGATCATCTAACCAAAAGCATGTTGTGGGATATTCATGTTGAAATATACCGTATTGGGAATGCTTGTCCCAGTACTTAATGTAACATGCATGATACTGCAGCCAATCCACTATCTTTCCACCTATAAGTGTAGTGGTATGTAACCCATTAACCTTCCATGGTGTAATAGGGATATGTTGTATATAGAAAAATTATCGCATGGCTCGGTTTGGATGATGCCACTCAATGATGTGGAAGTGAATGAGTGGCACCACTGCACCACAATCTCTAACTATAGATGTAAAGTATAATAGAAGTGACACGTAGAAAAATCTTGTATATGGGGTCTGACGTCGCCCTTATCACGAGGATGGTCAAGTTTACATTTATAAAACCTAAGATATGACACAGTGGCTAACATTGGGGTCACTCTCAAGGAAGCAGTGTTGAATGCTCGAGTGGTTTTTCTGAAAATCTTTTTGTGTTTTTTTTTACATTTTGAAAATAGAAAAAAACTCCTAAGAAAACATTGAACAGTGATGAAAATCACAGTGGCATAGGAAACAGTGAAAGAAGAAACAAAGAGAAAACAAAGAAGACACCAAACAAACTAATAAGAACAAGAAAAGACAGTAGAGACAAACACAACATAGTCAATAAGAACAAGACCAAATTCAGGGAAATTCACCCTCGACTCCCTGTCATCAATCAACTTAATAAATGAATCAACAACTCTCAACCTCACTCAGTGCATGACCGATGAATCAGACCATACACCTCTCTCACCTATATAGTGAACAATCAAACACCAAAAGTCTTCAGTGATTGACTATTCCTCCAAATTGCAAACTAATCCCTCAAATGACTCATTTTGGCCAGGATGTCACTAATCAGAATGAACCTGTTGAGTTTGTCAGATTGCACATCCCGTCTCAATTGCTCAGTTCGAGAAATTGATATTGGAAGGGAAGGAGAGATAAGGCTATAAAGTAGAAACTGTTTCAGTGAAATAATGTGCTCACACGCACCCCAATTCTCATTCACGATCTAATAAGGCAAAGAAGAAAATGGTGATCACGATAAAGATTAGATCTCCAGATTGCGTCAGGTTTCATTACCTGGATCTATCCCCAATAATTAGATATCCTTCACTAGATAATCGAGATCACGAGCACGAGAAGAAGATATGAAGAACAAACAACACATAACAAACACAAAATTCAATTCAAAAAACATTCAACACATGTATTTATAGAGAACAAAAGAAAACACCGTAAAAATAGAGCACAAAGAGGCGGGGGATGAAGGTGGAGTAGGAGATGGAGGAGCAGGGTCTCATCTCCAGGTTGAAGATTATCCCCAGTCTGTGAGGTGTGGATGGAGTGATGAAGTGAAGTCTGTGGAGTGTCCCCCCTGTGTGAGAGGAGTCATCGCTCCTCTTATTTGGAAACGAAACTAGAAAAACACAACTAACATGTCATGACCCACCTTCACCAAAAGGAGGGAAGGGTCAGTATATTGTCAGACCCTTCCTTCTTTAAGTTGAAGGATAGATAATGACCCCTGAAACCCGCCTTCAATAGGTCCCGGAGTGGCGACCAGCACCAAGGGTATAGAATCACACACTAAATGGAAGGCATTACCCTTTTCTTTTAATAGGATCGAGAGATAAGATAGTAAATCCCACAACACCAAAACTGAAAGTGCAAGTATGGCTGAAAGTAAACCATTCCCATATGCATGTTCAAGGGTAAAAGATACAAGTCACAAAACTCCAAAGGTGAAAAGATACCAAAAAAAAGGAAAACAACAACTGCAACTGCCCCAAAGGTCTAAGCTAGTACGGTCCCGCACGATCCCTGATGTCCTCTTGGAAACCTAGAAAAAGTTTTATATACGTAGGGTGAGCATACAAGTACACTCAGTAGGGAAAACCAAAGACTCTCGTGCACAAGTGAGGAGACATTCTAATGCCCCATGGAAAAAGATATAACCAAACACCTAACAAGGTAAACTATCCACCCAAGCCTCACCAAGGCACACTCCCCAAATAATGCAAGTCAAGTGAAGTATAGTAATAGCACATCGATGTTTGGGTACCCCGCACCGCTTTCTCACTGGTTATTGAAGACATCATACGCATCGAACCAATCCTGCCATTCTCACCGCAGTCCTACTGCCATACCCACCCGCACACACCTGGGCCGCAACCACACATCTCGCCCGCAAACACCTGAGCCACAACCACTATCCCGCCCACAGACACCTGGGCCATAACAACCTCACGTAACTATGCCCGTAAACACCTAGGCCAGAACAACCACTGTCACGCCCGAAGACACCTGGGCCAGAAAGCTACCGTCACGCCCGAAGACACCTCGGCCTCATCCCGAAGATACTTGGGAAACAACCTGCCCGTAAACAACTGGGCCAACCACCGCAACCACCCCGCCCGAAGATTCTTGGGCTAATAATGGACCTCAGGATATCACAGCCTGCCCGAAGATACTTGGGCTATCTGGGAAAGGGAGCAGAAATGAGCTAATAACCAGCCACTAATAGAAGTGTTGGGAAAAACACCCTACCCCATAAAATGGGGGTGTTCGGCACTAAGTGCTCAACTTGGGTGGGACGCGAATAAGAAACATAAGAACTACAAATATATGTATATGTAACAAACACTCAACCCAACCTAGGGTTTCCAAATCCAATCCAAGCACAAGCACACTCGTCCCTATTCATAGGAAGCACACTTCTCACAACCGAGTCACAACTCACCCCCAGAACCAATTCCCATTTAAGCTATTCTTGCTTCCATGTTCAAGTAATCTCATTTAAATAAAGTTCTGCACTACTGGGAAACTAACAACATAAGCACAAACCAAGGGAAAAAGTTACAGCCAACAGTAATTTAAGCATTCACACCCAGCTCTCTTGCAAAGTCACAACAACAAAGGGATAAGTGAGATCCCTCAAAGTACTAAAACCAAAGAAAACCCCGAGATACAGCCCCATGTTTCCAAAATCCAGGAGCCAACGGTTTCTCAACAACAGAGGATCCCACCCCAATTCATGATATAAGCAGAGTAATCACACAGTCTCAAATTCACAACCAGCGAAAGTATAACAACAGGGGATCTCATCCCCAACCGCATCGCCCCAGCAATCGGCCCGTGAAAGAAACAACCAAACCTCTACCACCAACACAAGGTAGGCCCATGCATGTATTTTCAGATTTAAAAGATTTAACGCACTCCATGGTTTCAATTCCACTGTGCTTTAACCGGGGTTATCAAAGAAAAGGGTTGATCCTGGTGCTTTCAATTTATTTAACCGAGTATACGTAATTAACCAATTCCATGTTATGGTTATTTAAACATCCAGGAGCACCAAGGTTCAATAGTGCACAGAGAAAGACCACCAACGACCATGATTTTCAGTGAGCATAGGCCAGTACAATTCACAACACATAACAACATAAATAATATAGCAGAACATCGATCACCCTCCCCTTTTTATTCTTTAAAGGTCGGTTCATTATCTTCGTTAAGTTTGGTTTCATCAATTTACACAGGGGAAAAAGCATACCCACCCCGCATGATACACAGAAAGGAGAGGCGAAGGAGAAAATCCCTACATAACGAATCAAGGATCGACGTTAAGTCCTCTCGTGATTAGCAGGAACTCCACGGAACGTGATCAAGGAAAACTTCGAGGGGTTACAACTCCTCGTGAGGAAGGGTACTCTGAGCGCATGTTGATAGAGAAAAAGAAACGTAAGGAGAAGCCTTTAGGTTATAAAGGCTGAGATACAACATTCCTGGGATGGTTAAGATGCAAAAATAAAAACTTAAAACTGCGTAAGAAGCGGGATCGTGGGTTGACCACGCGGCTGGGACACCCCACACGCTACTTAAAAGGTCCCCGCCTTTCGGGGCGGTTTAAACCGACGCACACCTCGTGGTTTTTCATTTAAGGAGGGTACCTCACCAATCATTTAATTTAAACGCCATTAATGGGCATTAATGGGATTTAAAAAAGGCTTAAAGGGGTCAAAACATGGTTTAAAAACCAATTCACGTAAAAAGGAGGCGCTACTGGAAAACCCGTGGGGGGTAGCCGAGAGTGAGCGATAGCCTAGAGATACCGGTTGGCGACAGCTACCGGTAGCCGAGAGCTACCGGTAGCCTAGAGCTACCGGTTGGCGACAACTACCGGTAGCCGAGAGCCACCGGTAGCCGAGAGCGACCGGTAGCCGAGGGCTACCGGTACCCCAAGGTCACCGGTAGTCTAGGGCTATCGGTAGGCCGAGGCTACCACTAGGAGTCACCGAGAAGCTGGGATGACCTTCCAGACCACCCAGAACACCTCAAACATCGGATTTTTACCAAGTAATGGACCCCAAAAACCCGGGTCATTACATCAGATACTTCTCAAACTATTCTCGTCCCCGAGAATATAAGATCAACCCAGAAAGGAGAAAAGTGGGGTCCAAACACCCACCCTCAGAAGAAAAGTGGGGTCCAAACACCCACCCTCTAAAGATACTTCTCTGGGGCAAACCCCTGAGTTGTTCGAAAGCTGGAACAGAACCCTCCCCCAACATCCAGGAATACTCCCCCAAGAGTTATCAACCACAAACATTCACAACGAGCACAAGGATCACACTGTCCAACACATGAGTTCGGGAGTCCCCTCCTACATGCCAGGCCCTTCCTTCTTTAAGTTGAAGGAGAGATAATGACCCCCGAAACTCGCCTTCAATAGGTCCTGGAGTGGCGACCAGCACCAAGGGTATAGAATCACAAACTAAATGGAAGGCATTACCCTTTTTCTTTTAATAGGATCGGGAGATAAGATAGTAAATCCCACAACACCAAAACTGAAAGTGCAAGTACGGCTGAAAGTAAACCATTCTCATATGTATGTTCAAGGGTAAAAGATACAAGTCACAAAACTCCAAAGGTGAAAAGATACCAAAAAAAAGGAAAACAACAACTGCAACTGCCCCAAAGGTCCAAGCTAGTACGGTCCCGCACGATCCCTGATGTCCTCCTGGAAACCTAAAAACATTTTTATATACGTAGGGTGAGCATACAAGTACACTCAGTAGGGAAAACCAAAGACTCTCGTGCACAAGTGAGGAGACATTCTAATGCCCCGTGGAAAAAGAGATAACCAAACACCTAACAAGGTAAACTATCCACCCAAGCCTCACCAAGGCACACTCCCCAAATAACGCAAGTCAAGTAAAGTATAGTAATAGCACATCGATGTTTGGGTATCCCGCGCCGCTTTCCCACTGGTTATTGAAGACATCATACGCATTGAATCAATCCCGCCATTCTCACCGCAGTCTCACTGCCACACCCGCCCGCACACACCTGGGCCGCAACCACACATCCCGCCCGCAAACACCTGGGCCACAACCGCTATCCCGCTCGCAGACACCTGGGCCACAACAACCTCACGTAACCATTCCCGCAAACACCTAGGCCAGAACAACCACTACCACGCCCGAAGACACCTGGGCCAGAAAGCTACCGTCACACCCAGAGACACCTGGGCCTCATCCCAAAGATACTTGGGAAACAACCTGCCCGTAAACACCTGGGCCAACCACCGCAACCACCCCGCCCGAAGATTCTTGGGCTAATAATGGACCTCAGGCCATCACAGTCTGCCCGAAGATACTTGGGCTATTCGAGAAAGGGAGCAGAAAGGAGCTAATAACCAGCCACTAATATAAGTGTTGAGAAAAACATGCTCCCCCATGAAATGGGGGTGTTCGGCACTAAGTGCTCAACTTGGGTGGGGCGTGAATAAGAAACACAAGAACTACAAATATATGTATATGTAACAAACACTCAACCCAACCTAGGGTTTCCAAAGCCAATCCAAGCACAAGCACACTCGTCCCTATTCATAGGAAGCACACTGATCACAGTCGAGTCACAACTCACCCCCAGAACCAATTCACATTTAAGCTATTCTTGCTTCCATGTTCAAGTAATCTCATTTAAATAAAGTTCTGCACTACTGGGCAACTAACAACATAAGCACAAACCAAGGGAAAAAGTTACAGCCAACAGAAATTTAAGCATTCACACCCGGTTCTCTTGCAAAGTCACAACAACAAAGGGATAAGTGAGATCCCTCGAAGTACTGGAACCAAAGAAAACCCCGAGATACAGTCCCATGTTTCCAAATTCCAAAAGCCAACGGTTTCTCAACAACAGAGGATCCCACCCCAATTCGTGATATAAGCAGAGTAATCACACAGCCTCAAATTCACAACTAGTGAAAGTATAACAATAGGGGATCTCATCCCCACCCGCATCGCCCCAGGAATTGGCCCGTGAAAGAAACAATCAAACCGCTACCACCAACACAAGGCAGGCCCATGCAGGTATTTTCAGATTTAAAAGATTTATTACACTCCATGGTTTCAATTCCACTGTGCTTTAACCGGGGTTATCACAGAAAAGGGTTGATCCTGGTGCTTTCAATTTATTTAATCGAGTATACGTAATTAACCAATTCCATGTTATGGTTATTTAAACATCAAGGAGCACCAAGGTTCAATAGTGCACAGAGAAAGACTACCAACGACCATGATTTTCAGTGAGCATAGGCCAGTACAATTCACAACACATAACAACATAAGGAATACAACAGAACATCGATCACCCTCCCCTTTTTATTCTTTAAAGGTCAGTTCATTATCTTCGTTAAGTTCGGTTTCATCAATTTCCACAGGGCCAAAAGCATACTCACCCTGCATGATACACAGAAAGGAGAGGCGAAGGAGAAAATCCCTACTTGAAGGATCAAGGATCGACGTTAAGTCCTCGCGTGAGTAGCAGGAACTCCACGGAACGCGATCAAGGAAAACTTCGAGGGGTTACAACTCGTCGGGAGGAAGGG
Organism: Viscum album; assembly: GCA_963277665.1. Classification (NCBI taxonomy): domain Eukaryota; kingdom Viridiplantae; phylum Streptophyta; class Magnoliopsida; order Santalales; family Viscaceae; genus Viscum; species Viscum album. The sequence continues at coordinate 1,786,609,781 of OY728157.1, forward strand.
TACTCCGAGCGCAGGGTGATAGAGAAAAAGAAACATAGGGAGAAGCCTTTAGGTTATAAAGGCTGAGATACAGCATTCCCAGGACGGTTAAGATGCGGAAATAAAAACTCGAAACCGCGTAAGAAGCGGGATCGTGGGTTGACCACGCGGTTGGGACACCTCACACGCTGCTTAAAAGGTCCCCGCCTTTCGGGGCGGTTTAAACCGACGCACACCTCGTGGTTTTTCATTTAAGGAGGGTACCTCACCAATCATTTAATTTAAATGCCATTAATGGGCATTAATGGGCTTTAAAACATGCTTAAAGGGGTCAAAACATGGTTTAAAAACCAATTTGCGTAAAAAGTAGGCGCTGCTGGAAAACTCATGGGGGGTAGTCGAGAGCTACCGGCAGCCTAGAGCTATCGGGTGGTGACAACTACCGGTTGGCGACAGTTATCGGTAGCCGAGGGCCACCGGTAGCCGAGGGCCACCGGTAGCCGAGGGCCACCGGTACCCCAAGGTCACCGCTAGGCTAGGTGTACCGGTAGACCGAGGCTACCGCTAGGAGTCCCCGAGAAGCTGGGATGGCCTTCCAGACCACCCAGAACACCTCAAATATCAGATTTTTACCAAGTAATGGACCTCAAAAACCCGGACCATTACAATAGCAGTTCCTAACAGGCAACAATAGTATCCATATATGTTATAAGTTATCTAGAAATATATATTATAACTAATATATAAAAGTATATTATAACTATTATAATAATATATATGTTATAAAAATTATATTTATTTATTTACTATTATAAAAATAATGTACATAATATTATATATATATGTATAAGTATATTATTATATATATGTTATAAAAATTATATTTATTTATTTACTATTATAAAAATAATGTACTTAATATTATATATATATATATGTATAAGTATATTATTATATATGCATTATATAATATATAATATATATATATATATAATGAAAAATAAAAAAGAAAAGATTAGAAGGGGGGGGGGGGATCGGGTCGCGCTGGAGGAGGGGAAGGCAGCGCCGGTGAGGTGGAGGAGATGGGGGCAACAGCTGGAGAGGACGAAAGGGGGTCGCGACGGCTGTTCAGGCACAGGTAGGTGAACGACGGTGAGCAGAGAGGCGGCACAACCTGTCGAAGGTGCAATGGATAGGGTTCAAGCGGCACCGACGAGTACGATCAAAGGAGGTCGGTCACGGCTTCAGGTGGGATGTGAGGTGAGAAGGTGCGAGCTGGTGAGGATCTTCAACGGTGCTCGGGGATGCAGAATGGGGTTTGGATTTGTGGTAATTGGAAATCTTGGTGTTTTGATTTATTATTCATCTACAATTTCAACCTTTTGCTGGATTCTACTGGTTTTCTTCTGTTGATGGTGATTTGCTTGCTGTCGGTGAGTTGATTTGTTGATTGTTCTGCTGCGGTTCAGAATGGGGTTTGGATTTATTTATTTACACAATAATTAATTAAATTAAATAATTAATAAACTATTTATTTTGAAAAACAAAAGAAATGAAATAATGAAAGAATTAAAAGAATTAAGAATTATAATTTAATTAAAAACAAAAGAATAAAAAAATGAAAGTTAAAAACAAAAAAAATTATTTAATTTGAGAATTATTTAAAATGATAAAAATAATCATTGAAATGATGATTTACATAAAAAATGATTATTTTACATATTATGAACAAAAACACAACAATTATTAAATATTGATTAAAATACATCTTTTGAAATTTAAAATATATTAAAAAACAATAAAAGATGTGGAAAAAAAGTAAAGAAATTAAGCAACATCAAACTCCCCAACACTTAAATCTTTGTTTGTCCTCAAACAAATGCATGTTTTTTTTTTACTTTTTAAAATAGAAAGTATGATTTGTGAGATTCATTTCAAAAAGTGCATGACAAAAAATTTTAACACAGAGGAACAAAATCATGACTGGATTTGCAGGAGTTCTAAAAAAAATGGTACTGCCTAGTTTGAATTACAAGATGGAAACCAAATGCTACATAGATTCATCCAATGCTAAAGATGTCATGTCTCCTACATGAACTTCACTAACTATCCTACTTCAATTCCAGTTCAAGTTCCAATTCAAAAAGTGATGGCATGTTAGATAAATGTGGAATTAAAACCTTAACCAAATGCATCTTCAATTTTGGCTTTCTCCTAGGTTCCAAAAATGCTTGTTTTGTGTTTTTATGAATCACTTCACCGATACAACTCAAATGATATTTAATTAAGCCAATTTTTCCCTTATTCATTTGGGTTCCAAATTCACCTCACCTTAATGAGATCATTTTTGATTGGGCACTTTATTTTAATTTTTTCCAGCCATATTTCATGTGCAGAGTACTGTGCATAACACTTATTGAAGTTTAAATTGCCTTTTATTTATTAACTGAAATGCACCTAGTGCACCTATCATATAGACTGACCATGGGATCTCGTTTTCTCATTTTACTCCAATTACAAAGGTTTTATAGAATTATCATTTGAGTAAGCTCAATTAGGTGATTGTTTTTTTATTTGAAAAAGAAATGTCCCCTAGGATCTGGTTAAAATTTCAAGTTTCCTAAATTCATGATCCTAATCCCACAAAAATCTATCATATATCACTCTCTTCCTAAGTTCCTAAATAGAAAATGCATAAAGATAGTGTTCTACTCACTCAGTAATCACTCATCCCGAACAACTTTAGACTCAGTGCAACCCTTAACTACCAATAGGTTGGTATCCACTAGGCAGGACATAATTAATGTTCAATATGAATCCATATGACCCTCAGGCTATGAAATAAAAATTGAATATTTTGAAAAAAAATTAAAAAATTTTGACATTTTTTTAACAAAAAATTAAGAGGAATTTGAAATGTGAAAATGACCCCTCTCCCCCACACTTAAAACTCAAAATTGTCCCCAATGTCAGCTCTCAATGTGGGAGACAACTTAGTTCCAATCAATTAGCATTTCAACATTTAAAAGATTGTGAAGGGGTAGTAATGAAGTTCAAATTATTTTTCCACACAAAAAGAAAAAGAAAAAGAAAAAAACATATATATAAAGGATCCCATCAGCCACCACCAACAACTCAAGTTCAATTCATTTTTTTTAAAAGACCATTCATTGAAACTTTATAAGAAAAAAGATTTATCAATGAATTTCAAACAGTAGCATGATAAGAAATGATGTACAACAACAACAAAATGAGAATGAAAATAGTGGGTGTAGAAAGTTTCACATTCAGTTTAAATAAATCATCAACTCACTAGGTTTAAGCAGCTAACACCCAAGTAGGAAAAAACAGTTCACAGTTTGTTTTGACAATAAATCAGGGGAATCCACCACACTTAACAACTTGCATCAGGAAGTTAACATGAGTAGAAAAATAAAACTGGAAAAATTAGAAAAACACTTCCCTGAATGTGTAGCTCCTCGTTCATTTTTTAAAATGCCTCCATTTGTTAGCTTTTGACAAGAAATCTAGTTACTCCATTTTGGCACCTACATGATGAAACAGTTTAACATTAGTCTTCAATAATTAAAGCTCATAGTAAAATTCATCCAAAGAGTATGAGTTAGGGAGTTTTATCCATGATCTACATTGTGTTGGTCCCTTTGGTATCAAATGATTGCCACGTGGAACTAACTACATGTTTATTGCCTACATGAAAAAAAACAAAAATTAAAAACAACAAGAATTAAAAAACTAAAACATGAAATTTAAAAGGAAAATCTAGGGATAAACCCCTAGGGGGTGCTGTAGTTTGACTGTCCACAGTTGGACAATCAGTAGATCAACCCCAGTCTGATGGGGATGAGGCTTCTTGCTAAAGAACCACCAAATGTGGTTCCTTCCAACTTTAGTGCAATGCCATCTTTGGAGTACCCCTTGTTCAGTGTCATGAAATACCCCCTCCTTGGTAGTGGAGTACCTCGTGTGGAGTACTAGAGGGAAGAAAAAAATGTAAGGGTACTGCCCCTCTTCTACATCTTGAGGTTGGAAGTGCACAAGCTGAAAGAGTGAAACTCTTGGATGTGACATGTCCTCTGGTTTAAGCCAATCAAATATTTCCTCTTGGAAAAAAAATTCACCATCCACTACTTTACCTGTGCACTACTTCAAAAATTCATCTTCAACATCAGCTCCCAAGCTAGAAACTTCATCCGGAATTAGGAGTTCCATTAACTCTTCAGTAGGTGAAGCTTCAACTTCCTCACTCTCCAGAAAATAAAAAAAGTTAACTGCCTTCTCAATACCTACAACGAGAGAAACATAGTGTAAATCAGCTTCAACCAAATCAAAAAAAAGATTCTTCAATAGTGAAGTCAACTCCCTGAAGTAATGCAGTTTGTTCTTCTTGGTTGAACAGTAATCCCGAGAGTAGGTCCGGGGTAGGAGTGAGGTAGTCAACCTTCTCCAGCCTCTCGTCAAAACAGATGACCTCCGATGTGGTGTCTAATAAGGAAAAGGCAAGGATGTCTTTTGATGGCTTGTCCTGTGTAAACAAGGGGAAATCATTAGACAATTCAAGATACATAATATCATCAAATGAAATACAAGAAATAAAATGATCTCCTTGTTTGTGTCCAGCTTATTCAATGTATGTTTGTCCAATCTCCTACCCGCACTTAAAGACTAATTTCGGATGCAACTCATGGCTTTCCAACAACACATCATAGGGTTCTCCGGTCCATCTTGTAGTCTCTCCTTTTGTTCCTTTTCTCCTTTCTTCTAAGTTGTTTTCCAGAAGGAGCAACTACAGTGGGTTGCTGGGGTTCTACCTTGCTCGTTTGGTTCTCTGGAGTCAGGTAGGATGGGGCAAGGAAGTCAATGATTCTGTATGTGGCCATAAAATCCTTCTTAGAAGGTACCTTCCCCTATTGACCCTTCTTAGATTGGTTGTACCTCTATGCATACTGTTGTTTTGTTTGATGAGTTACAACCCTTCTAGCATCTGAAGGCTCTCCTACTCGTTGGGTCTGTAACCAAATTTGAAAAAGTTCTACATCATTATACAATATTTGCACATTAGATAAATCATACAAATCATCGTCATCATTATTAGAATTAGCAAAAGAGATTATAGTGGACATTTTGTTCTTTTTTTTTGTTATTTAAGAAAAAATTAGAAAACCCACTCAGGAAGACGCTGCTTCACCGGCAATGATGCCAAAAATTTGATGTTGTCCTTGTCGTGAGGATGGTCAAGTTTCCATTTATAAAACCCAAGATATAACACAGTGGCTAACCTTGGGGTCACTCTCAAGGAAGTAGTATCGAATGCTCAAGTGTTTTTTTTTTGAAAATCTTTTTTTGTTTTTTTATATTTTGAAAATAGAAAAACAAAACTCCTAATAAAACACTAAATAGTGATGAAAATCACTGTGGAAGAGGAAACAATGAATAAAGAAACAAAGAGAAAACAAATAAGACACAAAATAATATACTAAGAACAAAAAAGACAGTAGAGGCAGACACAACACAGTTTGAAAGAACAAGACCAAATCCAGGGAAATTCACCCTTGACTCCCTATCATCGATCAACTTAAGAAATGAATCAAAAAATCTCAACCTCGCTAAGTGCATGACTGATGACTCAGATCATACACCTCTCTTACTTATACAGTGAACAATCAAACACTAAAAGTCTTCAATGCTCAACCATTCCTCCAAATTGCAAACTATTTCCCTGAAACGACTCATTATGGCTAGGATGTCACTAATCAGAATGAAACTGTTGAGTTCTTCATATTGCACATCCCATCTCAATTGCTAAGTTCAAGAAATTGATATTAGAAGGGGAGATGAGATAAGGCAGGAAAGTAGAAATCGGTCCAGCAAAAGAATGTGCTCACACGCACCCCAATTCACATTCACGATCTACTAAGGCGAAGAAGAAAATAGTGATCACGAAGAAGATCGAATCTACAGATTGTGTTGGGTTTCATAACCTGGACCTGGCCCTGCAAATTAGATATCCATCACCGGAGAATCGAGATCATGAGCACGAGGCAAAGAGAGGAAGAACGAACAACACATAACAAACACACAATTCAATTCAACAAACACAAACCACATGTATTTACAGAGAACAAAAGAAAACAACACAAAAACAGAGAATAAAGAGACAGGGGATGAAGGTGGAGCAGCAGATGGCAGAGCAGGGTCTCGTCTCCAGGTTGAACATGATCCCTAGTTCGTGAGGTGTGGATGGAGTGGTGAATGGTGAAGTGAAGTCTGTGGAGTGCCCCCCTCGTGCGAGACGAGTCGTCACTTCTCTTATTTAGAAACAGAACTAGAAAAATGCAACTAATAGTTCCTAATAGGCATCAACATCATCCACATGGATTGCTCTAATACGCACGTCACCAGCCTTCAGGCAACATCCTGTAAGTGCAATAATCCCCTTGCAACGATCTCGAGAATCTTCTCGTTCTTTTCCCGTGAACACTTGCCAACGCCCGCCCCACGATCATCTTAGTTTCGACCAAGTCCCTGCTCTAGCTCCTCTGCAGAATCAACGGAAAAACACAAAATGATGTCAAACACAAAAAAATGAAACTATTATTATAAACACACACACACACACTATATATTAATATCATTAATTAATTAATAACTATACTTATTAATAAATAAATAAATAAATAAATAAATATATATATATATATATATTTTAAATACCTAATATTAGTATTAATAATATATACATATATGTTATAAGTTAACTAGAAATATATATTATTACTAATATATAAAATTATATTATCACTATTATAATAATATATATGTTATAACAATTATATTTATTTATTTACTATTATAAAAATAATGTACATAATATTATATATATGTATAAGTATATTATTATATGTTATTATATGTATTATATTATATAGAATATATATATTTATATAATAAAAAAATAAAAAAGAAGAGATTAGAATTGGGGTGGGGGGGGGGGGGTGGAGAAGGAGGGGAAGGCGGCGCCGACAAGGTGGAGGATATGGGGGCGGTGACTAGAGAGAAGGAAAGGGGGTTGTGACGACTGTTCGGGCACAGGCAGGTGAACAGCGGTGAGCAGAGAGGCGGTGCGACCTGTCGAAGGTGCAGTGGATAGGGTTCAAGTGGCGCCAATAGGTGTTGTCAAAGGAGGTCGGTTCCGGCTTCAGGGGGGATGTGTGGTGCGAATGTGCGAGCTGGTGAGGATCTTCGACGGTGCTCGGGAATGCGGAATGTGGTTCAGATCTGGTTCCAAACTAGTGCGGATTTGTGGTAATTGGAAATCTTGGTGTTTCAATTTGTTATTCATCTTCAATTTTGACCTGTTGCTGGATTCTACTGATTCTATTGTGCTACTGGTGATTTTCTTGCTATCGGTGAGTTGATTTGTTCATTCTGCTTTGTTGATTATTCTACTGCAATTTGATTTTGTTGATGCTGCTGGTGCTGGAAATAATGGAGGGGCGATGGTGACTTCGCGTATGCGATGGTATCAGTGAGTCATAGGAGGCGATTTCGGTAGGTTGGGAGAAAATGGGGGTAATAGTCTCGGTGGATTGGGAGTAAATAAATACATCTTTTGAAATTTAAAATATATTAAAAAATACTAAAAGATGCGGAAAAAAAGTAAATAAATTAAGCCACATGAGGGTCCATGAAACTTGAAATGCCAACTCAAAACAGAATTCATAAATTAACACAACATTGTTTGTAAGTCAACATTGCAATATCTTTAAAAAAATAACAACAAAATTTCTTTTTCTACAAAAAATTAATGTTTGACTTACATCAGTGGGTTGTATAGTGTCAAATATATGTTGAAAGCTATACACACTATGTCTTGGAGTCTGTGCATAATGTTGACCATGACTCCACCTGGTAAAAAAAAAGTAATATATGGTAAGTTTATAAAGGACATTAATAAAATTGAAAAAAAAAACTCAAATTAGAGTTTATGAGGATAGTTCTAAAATATGTGTTGTGGAAGTGGTGCGATAACTTTAGGAGCGATGTGTGGAAAATTATCCATGACCCACATCCTATAATATGTTGCACATCTTCTCAAAAACTAGTATAGAGACATCTATACAGATATGATAATACAACGGACCCCCACTGCATCTACCCATCTAGTCAAGATACTCAAGTAATGGTAGATACATCATGTGTACCAAGATGGTGGAGTGGTCCACACACAATATGCCTCTGATCAATTTCATAATGTATGCACACATGTGTCGAATAAGTATCCCCTCACCTATATCATCAGGAATGATAGAAAAATGATCATCAAGCCACCCATGCTCAATCAGGAATCCTGGAAGACACGTATTATCCCAATGATGTCAACGCCTAGTAGACGGTGTATGACCCGCACATCAGTTGCCAATAGTAGCACCCATAACCGCCTATTCATGGATAGGTAGACCGAGCATGTAGGTCACATCCTATAAAGTAATGCTCATCTCCCCCTCAGTGAGATGAAATGTGTGTGTCTCTGGCCCCTATCTCTCAACTAGTGCATCAATCAAATGGTGATTAATAGTTTTGAAGTCACACATGACGACACGATAAAATTTATCACATATGAGGTATGGAACAATGGTTGCTGGAGGTGCATCATGGTGAAAATAATGTGCTCTCCGAACAGCAAGATGTCTAACAGGTCACTGTACCAACATGTCACGCGACACATGAAACTATTGAGAAGATAACTAAGGTTTCTCCAACTAAATGTATGAATAACAATACATTAATGACAACAACTATTTTACTCATATCTGGCTTTATGATTCGGTATAAAATATTTTTTAAGTTTCTAATTGTTTTTCCATAAAAATAAAGTATGTTATTTCAAGTGACCGCATATGTGCTTTTAGATGAAGTTATTTATAAGTGAAAGACACACTTGTGAACAAAATGAGATATACCCTTTTAGAGAACAATAAAGAAACATAGTAATACACTTGTAATACACAGAGGATTCATTCATAACTCTCTACGACACTTTGTCTTCCATAACCTTCTATGAAAATATTCACATCTACCATCTCTGGATCTTTCTCCACATCTCTCATCTCTTGCATCAAATCTTCACATCTCTCATCTCTTTCTATTTTTGTTTTAGCTTATCTTTTGAGATGTGTTTTTCTTTACTCTATTTTTATCAATTTTGTTTTAACTTATTTTTAAACCAAACTAGTATTTGTTTTCAAACTAATAAAAAAACATTACTTTGATAGTTGGATTTAATTTGTGTCTTATATAAAGTGTTTGATATAAGTAAATTAGTTTCTAATTGTATTTCTGTTAAAATGAAGTATGTTATTTCAAGTGACCACATAAGTACTTTTAGATGAAGTTATTTATAAGTGAAAGACACGCTTGTGTACAAAATGAGATATACCCTATTAGAGAACAATAGAGAAACATAAGAATATGCTTTTAATACACAAACGATTCATTGAAAACTCTCTACGACACTTTGTTTTCTAGAACCTTCTATGAAAATATTCACATCTCCCATCTCTAGATCTTTCTTCACATCTCTCATCTCTTGCATCAAATCTTCACATCTCTCATCTCTTTCTCTTATGTTTTAGATTTTCTTTTGAGATGTGTTTTTCTTTACTCTGTTTTTATCTATTTTGTTTTTAAACCAAACCAGTATTTGTTTTCAAACTAATAACCAAAAAATTACTTTGATAGTTGGATTTAATTTGTGTCTTATATAAAGTGTTTGATATAAGTAAATTAGTTTCAAAAGTTATAAAGAGTTTTCAAACTCATTTATAACTAAGTTCTGATCAAACTGTTGTGAACCTTTTTGAAAGATGAAATTATATAATTCTATAGTTTTAGTTAATTGGGATTTTTTATAAATTGGCACTACTGGAAAACTAACATATACCAACGGTTTGGAACTGTTGGTATATGCCTCCAAACCGTTGGTATATCCTATACCAACGGTTTGGAGAACCGTGGCGAAGTAAGCCGTTGGGATAGGTCTATACCAACGGTTTTCCCAAAACCGTTGGTATAGACCTATCCCAACGGTTTTGGAAACCGTTGGTATAATTAATATGAAAATCTTTACCAACGGTTGTGGAACCGTTGGTATATGTATTTCAAAAAAAAAACATTCGCTGGGATTTGATCCCAGCACCCCTAGTTTATTATTGAACGACTTAACCACTAACCTAACATGACTTTTATGTATATAATTACATAAATATATATATTTATTCTCATAATTATATTAAATTTTGATTTATATAATGTTATGGGTAAGAAGAAATGATAAAAATCAAAGGATCTATACCAACGGTTGTCAAAACCGTTGGTATAGGTCTATACCAACGGTTTTGACAACTGTTGGAATAGATTTTGAGCCTGAATTTCATTCTGGGTGAAGGTTGATCTATGGGGGACCTTTCCCAACGGTTTTGGCAAACCGTTGGGAAAGGTATACCCTTTCCCAACGGTTTTGGCCAAACCGTTGGGAAAGATGTCCACAAAGTGGACCTTCCCCAACGGTTTGGCCAAAACCGTTGGGAAAGGGTATACCTTTCCCAACGGTTTGCCAAAACCGTTGGGAAAGGTCCCCACAATGTGGGTTTTCCCAACGGTTTGGCCAAAACCGTTGGGAAAGGTCCCTACAATGTGGGCTTTCCCAACGGTTTCCCCAAACCGTTGGGAAAGGGAACCTATACCAACGGTTTTTATGAACCGTTGGTATAGAAGCGTTGGGAAAGGTCAGATTTCCAGTAGTGTGGGGATTTTATTTTTATATTGTTTTAACAGAAATTTTTATTTTGAAATTGAATTCATCCCCCTCTTGTGTGTTCCACTCTAACCAACAAATGATTATAATTAAAAAAATAATTTCATGTGATTTTATTTAAATTAATTGATAAAATACATCAATCATTTTAACTATTATATGACTTCCCAATACATCACGGGCAACGTGTCTGCATGTGATTTTTCATGGTGACATAAAGCTTCACCTATATGCAGGTGATCATTCGCTGGGCCAATCCATCTAATTTCGAGTATAGGTTAACTTTGCCCCCCCTTTTGGTCGTAGCGTAGTCATATTTGGTATAAGTGTGGGTGTGCCATTAGGCGAACTAGAATTCTGATATCCCTCTACAGGAATCCATGGAGAACTATATCAATCATTAATAATCTCTAGTTAATAAACTAGATCAACAAAATTACTCCCAAGATAATAATATAGAAGCACATGCTGTGATCAGATGTTCACAAGGATACCTTAATGCTTTAAAGTTACCACAATCATAGTAACACTGCTCCAATAAAACAACAAGCACACGACCATTGCAACCAGTCATAGGATCATGGGGATCAAATACCTCAAATATAATCTTTGCAGGATCAAATTAATAGACATGAAATTTTACATCCTCCTGAAGAACTCTATCAGTCTCACACTGGAAATGGTGACTATATCACATCCCTTTGTTCAGACCCACTTCAGCTTACTTTCTTCATTCCATAAAATACTTTACAGTTTGATAGAAGGTCTCTTGTACTAAACCTTTAATTCAAATTTAAAACTTTATACTAATATTATATTATAATTTTGGGTCATCTAATTAACATATAATCTAATATTCTTAATTACATGTGATGGGTAATTTTCAAACTCCCTTGAAAACTCCATTTATACATTCTATGATGTCGGTCTTCATATGCCCATATCTTCTCCCATTATCACACACCAACAACCATTTATGATTTAGAATTTTCATCATGTAATCATAAAATTTTAGATTAGCTCTATGAATATATTCAAGATGCTCCTCCATCCTTTTTTGTTAAGGCTCATATGCTATCATAAAATAACCAATCTGAACACATATGACAATAGCTATGATAATGATTTTTTAAAAGGATATTTATACCAATTTTTATAATTTGTTAATTCATGGACTTGTCCTTGAACTTCTTTCACACATTGCTATAAATGTGTTGAATATAATATTGATGATAAAAATAGGGTGGTATCCATGAAAAAACCTCAGACTATATTGCCTCCGTGATTGCTTGATGATGATATGAAATTAGGAAAATCCCTTCTACGTCCATAAAAAACTCTCTAAGGAAATCCTGGAACCAACTACAAGATGAGAAGTTCTCCTTATCAATAATAGAAAATGATAAAGGTACAAGGGCTCGATTACCATCTTGTGTGGTGACAATCAATAATGTTCTGGTATACTTTCCATACAGAAATGTTTTATCAATCTGTATAAAATGTTTATAATTTATAAAAGTATCCACACATTGTAATAATTTCCAAAATAATCTATCAAAGATAACCATTGACTGATCAACTTTATTGTTTTGGTTAAAATATTCAATAGTATATAACTGATAGATAACTTTATTATTGTGGCGTAAAAGCACCATAAGTTGTGGTAAAACTCGATAAGAATCATCCCAATCACCGTACACTTTAACAATAACCTTTTTTCATATATCCCATGCTATACAATAAGAGATTTTATACCCGAAAATCTATTTGATTCTATCCACCACCAGAATGAAAAGAAATTCTTGACACACTCTTATAATTTTGAAAATAATAGTTGAAACAAATTCAGCATCTAACAACAAGTAATCCTATGAATGACTTGGGTTCACACATGTGTGTGGAGTAAATCTAGTAATGTGACAACGATGAAAATTGTTATCAATTATAGCTCTCAAACACATATGATATTCTAGATCATATTTATTACACTAAATCATATAATGAGTTCTCTTTGACTCGTCTATAACATAATTCAAATGTATTTCAATGTGATATTGTTTGATCACATTTTTCATTGCTTATTTTCTTTCAAACTCTATTCCAATATACAGAACACCTTCATCTGACACTCTATTTGTTATAGAAATAATTCATATAAATTTTATACTAGGAGTAACAATTGACCAATAAAACTGTGACAATCATGTCATTCCTTTGATCGACCATGCTACCAATGATGGAAGATTTTTTAAAGTTCGGTTGAACCTCACAGAAGTGGGATCAGAATGTTATTCAATATCCTATTATTTTTTAGATTCATCATCATATTCTTGTTCTAAATTTAAACATCCTAAAAATTATCCACCATAAAATCTAAATTATGTGGAGGATTATCAATAGAAACATCACTTACTCAATGAGACACCACAACTTGAGGATATGAAACTGTATCCCAAGGATATGATAGAACAACTACCATTTCTGATAGAACTTCTTGAGGTGTTATATCTTGAGGATGTGACATTGTATCATGAAGTTGTGATGGACCAACTTCCAAAGTCGATGGAAATTCTATTGTATCTATGGTGACATAGAAATTCATCATTTTATTTTCAAATTGATTCTTAACCAATGAAAATATGTGTTCCCAATCATCATCATCAGTTATTGGATAGGATATATGCCACAAACTATATTTAAATTGTATATGTTTTTATATGATGGACTCTATCACTTAATTATCCTTCAGTTTTAAACTTTGATGAATTTTTCTTTGAAAAGATTCCAAATTTGTATACTCTTCAAACATCACAAATTTTTCTGGCCGTATAGTATAACTACATCCTTGTTTAGTCTCAATTATTTGACCATTGCAGTAAATATAGGCAACCGGAATTTTTATCTAAAATAAAACATTACTATTAATTAAATCTGATCAAAGAAACATAATATGAATTTTAAATATTTCAACATTTCGAAGGAATATCACACTTCATATTTGAGGAGGATTTATTCTCACTATCTTATCTCATGTTATTCCTTTTTATGTATGCATGGTTCTAGTAATTTAGGTTGGAAACTTATTCTCTCCACTAAATAAATACGTTCAAACCACATTGATGTGTAACTCTTTACACAACTCATGAGTTTGTGTTACTTAACAAAAAATAGAAGTCAAATATATTCATACATATCCACATGCATCATATGCATGAGGTACACAAACACATTATGTAAAAGCATAAAGTTATATGATATTATCAAACTCTATATGAGTATACCCATTATGAAAGATAGCCAACCCCATTCAATTTCTTATCCAAGACAAGAACTCAAGAAATTAGGTGGTCTAACCTAGAATCCCTCTACCTAAAGAGACTATACTCAAGAGAGAATTCAATTCATGACAACTCTAACACTTAATACGAAAAAATATATTCAATAACTAAATTCAAGTTCATTACTTCAATTAAAAACTGAGGTTAAAGTAGATAAAAAAATAAATTCACTATCATACCTAACATGAAATGCAAGATTATATTCTAGAATCAATTTATCAAATTACTAAGTCACCACACTAGTAATTTTAATTTTGGTTGAATTTCTTTACACCAGAGATTTGAATCCCATTTGTCATTCCCACTACTTACATGCACAATCTCCAGGAAGTCCCTGATGTTAAAGTACATGGATAAAGAGCCTAAAAATGCATATTTTAGGATCATTAATCAAGTTTATATTCTCAATGATAATCCTTTTCTATTGTTTGAGATTAGTATTTATGAATTCAGGGAAAAAACTATCTTCTTTGAATGAAATATCAAGGTATGGGCACCCTTGAAAGTAGTGAGGCTCGCCAATCCAATTTTACTTATATTAGATGATATCTCCATAACCTACCACCCACCTAAACACACCTTCTAAGATCTCCAAATAACCAATCATGATCTTTTCATGATCCGGAACTCTCCCAGTGATTTTATACCACTCACTCCAGTCATCCCAATATCTTTTTACCATGTACCTCACCCAAAGTGAGGTACCTTCAATAATTTACCAAGCTAATTTATCATGTATTCCTTTCATGGATTTGCCCACATTGTGTAAATTGATACCACATTCAAAAATGTTCTTATTCATTATCTTCTAGTATGCCCAGTGGAATTTTCCATTTTTGTTTTCATCCCATATAAATCTTATCATAATTATTTTAAGGCTCTCAATATTCCTTTTATTATTATTTATAATAAAAAAATATGCATGGAGATTGAGGTTAATATGATATTCACCAACATGATACATCTATCGAATGATAAAAATTGGGTTTTCTAGTTGAGAATTCACCCTATGATGTGGTTAATAATTCCTTCAAACAATAGCTTCCTAATTATTCCATTCAATAGAGGACCCCCAGGTATTCCATAGGAATATCACATATTTTCATGCCATGTTTTTTCTAAATAATTCAAGAGCACCATTTTGTTCATTTTTTTTGGAGATATAGACATTAGTATTCTATTGTTTAATTATTTTCCAACTTAAATTTCCATAAGTCTCCATGAGGCTATTCAAATAACTAATGGATCTTTTCCATCCATTCATAAAGAATATTATGTCATGAGTAAACATAAAATGCGAGATGAATCTATTACCTAATCTGTCCTTGTAAGGTAGAATGGTTACCTTTTATAGGTTGTGTTTAAGGTTCCTAGTGAGTGCCTCTTGTGACATTATTAATAGGTTTGGTTAATTTGGGTCACCTTTTATGAGGCCACACACTATCTTGAAAAAACGGAATCCCTTACCCATAAGAAAGATGGAAATCCATGGAGAGGAGTAACATATGAAAAGTAGATCACAAACCCATTCCCAAAAGGGAAAAATTCTCATAAATTTCTTAAATAATATCTATTCTAGTTTCTTGTATGATTTTTTAATATTTCCTTTAATGATAATATTAGATCTAATGGTCTTCTTTTTCAGGTACTCTAATATCTCCTTCACAATCCCCACCGTACCTTGAATACTTCTTCCTTAGATGAAACCATGTTTCTATTTCGATAAGAGTCTCAAAATTAAATGAATTAACCTACTATTAATGATCCAAATGATAATTTTATAGACACAATTACACAAAAATATAGGTGTGTACTATTTTTTGGTAGTGGGATGATTAACCTTTGGGAAAAGAACCACTATTGAGGCACTTTCCACCCTTGGGAGAGACCCTCATTTAAAGAAGTTATAAACTACTCTGATCTGGTCCTCGATGACATCCCAAGTATCCATGAAGAAGAAACCAAGAAAACCATCAATACCTTCCACACTATCCAGTTTAATGATGAAAATAGTATATTTGATCTCCTCCTCTCCCAATATTTCCTAAAGATCCTCATTATTCTCATGATCAACTAGTCTTGGAATACTTTTCTTGAATCTATGATATTCTATAAACTCAAACCTTTGACCATTGGAAATACCTATACCCACCAATAACCCCTCAAAATTTTCTAGGTCTATTCTCCTTGAAATTTCAATGTAATTCATATAGGACATGTATTGAAGTTTTAGGTTGATTATATCGAAAGCCTTCTTTTCCTTGAAATATTACTCGAAGTAGATCATGTCTCTATCCCACTATCTTATACATTAAGCTCTTGATCTCTCTCAAAAATACCTTTGTATCTCTAGCATCTTTTTCTATTATCTTGTTTTTTCTCAGAGAGATCAATGAAATTGTCATTATCTCATGTTTGTTGGAGCCTTTCTTTAAGTCTGTAAATCTCTTTTTTTTAATTTCTCCCAATCTGGTACCATTATCAGGCTTACTTGATTCCCACTCCTATATCTCCCTTCTTAACTAAAACCATTTTCTAATTACCTTTGTTCCATAAGGAGGACCCAAAGTAGATACCCCCTAGCCGTGATCCATATACAGTCCTTTGATCTCCAAAAAAACTGATGGAATGTTGGGTGCTAGCATAAAGGATTGATCATCTTATGTTGTTCGTCTTGATTGATTCAGGATCCTTTAGTCTTGAATGATTCTCTCTTATTATTCATGTTCTTGAGAGGATGACATAAGGAGGAATCTAGAGAAAAGTATATTGTGCGCAATGATTCAAAATTCTTGATTAACCCTACACAATATACATATCAATCTATTTATAGAGTTAGGGTTTAAGTTAAAATAATATTTAATTACACAATGATCGTTAAATAATATATTAAACATTATCTAACCTAATTCCATATAATAATAATAATAATAATAATAATAATAATAATAATAATAATAATAATAATATTATTATTATTATTATTTTATGGTTCCGCTTCAGCGGTGGCATAGTGGTGAAGGAGTGGGGTACAAAAACACTGTTCTTTGGGAGGTGTGGGGCTCAATTACTAGGATTCCTCTCTTGGGAAATTTTTTCCTTCCCCCAGGATCCACTCATCTTTCCAGGTCACCAGGTTTCTGACTGGGTGGGTGAAATGATGTGCGACCCACCCATGATGATGGATTGTTGTATCGATCCATCACCAATCAGGTCATCACCCCCCAAGACGCTCTACCATCTTGGCTAGAAATGGATCCTTTCTAGATGTGGATCTATCCGTAGCGATCCCTTTGCGGGGAGGGGGATTTCCCAGTGTAGAAGGTTCAAAAAGGCCACACCTGGGGATTCCCTTTTTAAAAGAGAAAGATTATTATTTAATGGCGTGTGCTATTTGGAATAATAATAAATATTATTTTACTAGCATGTAAATTAATATTTATCATCAGACATAATCTTGGTCTACTCATCCTTGAAATTTATCAAATACTCGAATAAATATTATTAAATATTTATTTATAAATAAATATTCTATTCACAGTCTGATGAATAAATATTTATTATACATTCAATAAATAAAATAAACAATCTATTCTAAATATAGAGAATAAATATTTATTAATTATTAATATAATTAAATAAATAATTTATTAAATAATAAATAATTATTTATTACCATATGAATATTTTTGATCAATAAATCATGAATAAAATTATTCCTCGGTCTTAAAAATAATATTTATTCCAATAATTAAATTCAAATAGAATTTAATTGAGACAAAAGGAAACACTTAGTGTGTGACCCTCTAGGATTTTTCTCATTGGAATTAGGTAGACATTCCTAAATTCCATGATTACTATTTAACAATAGGTTAACGTACTTAGGATAAAGAAGTTAATGTTATAACATCGACGACCATAGATGAATTCTTACTATGTAATGTAATGTATTAGATTTTCCATGTATTATTTTTATATATTATATGGATTATTTTTGAGACTAAGGATTGAGACGACATGAAATTCTGAGGCTCTATGTGCCTGGAATACATGTTTGATAAATATTAAAATATTTAATAGTATGCATGCACTATTTTCTTAAAAAAGTGTAATGACTCCTAAATAGGTACCCATATATAAAATATGGGGGTATAGTTGAGTTCAAAATATCGGCTTTACCTTAGGAATGACCTAACATTGGTCGAAATGGGTCGTTTGTGAAAAAGTTTTCGGGGGTGCATAATTAATAAAAAAAATTAAAATAATAATTTATTTTATTATTCTTCAACGCAACGATCTGTTCTCTCTATAAATTCACATCTAAGGCATTTGTCTTAGGGTTGGAAACTAAACCCTAGAGACCTATATTTCATTCTAGGAGAGTGTTCTTAGTAGACGATAATGGACCAAGATCAGATCGTGGATCGTCACACTATCGGAGTTGGAGGATCTTATCAATAGAGGTGACACAAGCGTTCTTCATCAATGACCAATCCAAACTTCAGGTAGGGTGTTTTTTTTTGTGAATTTCATCATTTTATCAATCCCAAATGAATGTGGATCAATACAATGAACAAATATTGACCCACACATCATCAGTAGATTTCAATTGGATAGAACTGTTTATTTTGGTTCATTGATTATCCCTCTATGATTATCCTTCTATGATAAATAATCGAGGCCAAATGAACAATGTCTGAGGTTCATTCCTTACTTTTATGATTTGTGTATATCTTTCTCCATTCTTCATAGGTTCATCATGGGTGTTTCCTTTTGGTCCATGATTTGATGAATACCCAGTGATCGACCATTCTTCAGTGGAACACATTGACACCGCAGGTGTGGTTCATGATCGGTGATGCGATTGAGATATGAAGATGATGGTGGATGACTGGATGTAGATCTAAACAGATTTGCAGTATCCATTCAAACTAGTTTTTGATGCATGGAATATTTGGCTTGTTGGTGGAGATTTACGAGCAGATTCGAACCTAAAACCCACATATCTGGTGACTAGAGGCATGAATGAACTCCGATCTATAGATTTCATCCATATCGGAAGTTTAAGTAGTGCACGGATCGAAGTAGAGAAGATACACGATGGATCTAGAAATTATAAAGAAACATGACATGAATTTCAGAATTATTTGCAGTGTGGGGTCCCCTAGCTGGGGTACTAGGGTTCTGACTAAAGTTAAGGATCCCACAGAATGTGACCCCTGTCAGACGATGTGTGACCCCTATCACACGGTGTGTTATCTCTATCACATAGTGTGTGATCCTCCTCTGATTACTTGGTATTTATTTTAGAGGTACATAGATATGAGTTGGAGTACACATGCATGGACACACCATGTACTCCCACATGGACACAACTTGGAATACACATACCGGTACATGGACAAAACTTCGATACATGAACACAGCCATGAGACATGGTCCGGGAACAATGTGTCTCTACGCGATGTATACTTATCACACACACCATGTACATGGATACTACATTCCGTGTGAGGTTATTCTATATGGGAAGGACTTGGGATAGCTGGACACACCATGTACCCCTAGGAAACGCCGTGTACTCCCACCAAGAGTGATTGGGTCTTTTCTTTTTCCTAGTTTGGACCAGTATAGGCTGAGTTCATTCCCTTGGTCCTTCCCTTGAGGGAACAATGTGAAATTAAATCCACATCACAGGATTATGATCCCCTCTAGAGGATGAGTCTCAGATAGATTTGTGGTGTCCCCACGTGAGACTAGAGTGATAACCTCTATCATACCTAGTTTTTGTTTTTGGAATTATTGTGACCTCCCAGATTAGGGCGTTGATCCTCCATTTAGCAAGCCACATCAATAGGGTTTTTGGAATCATTAAGAATTGTCTAGAGGCAGTCACCTGTGTTTTCTACCTTTTGAGGAAGACTACTGATCAGATGGAATTCCTTGACGCGAGTCTTCTTCAGAGCTCTGTGGGGTGATGGTGGATCTTGGTGACTTAGCCACATGATGAGACAACTCTCTCCTAGAAATACTTTGAGTTTCTCTTTAGAGAGAAGTTCTATCTAGACACGTTGTGATCGGTATGCATACAAGATCTCTTGCATCTGCAGCAGGGTAGTATGACAATGGAAAAGTATTCAGTGAAGTTTACAAATCTCTTAAACTACCATTTGGATATGGTACATGACTAGTTCTTCAGGGATCAGACCTTCAAGCAGTGATTACACTGAGACATCAGGGAATCAGTTGTATCCCTTACCATTTATACATATGATGGGGTACTTGAGAGATCCCTATTAGTGGAATGTTTTTTGGTAGAGTAGACATTGGTAGTGGGATCTAGCAGTGGGAACCTGATATATGATACCTCAACATTAGTTATCCGAAGGTATTCATAGAGATCCAAATGATTCAGTAACTTTAAGAGGTGATCCTAAGACTTAGGGTCAGTAGTGCATGGATCTTATGGTTGCTCGAATCAACCAAGGGACAAACAATGTTTCTCTTGCGATGGTCAGGGACATCTGGAATGAGATTTTCTGACCTGTCATACAACTGATCAGGTGATGGTTGAGGGACCACAGATATAGATATAGATAAAAAAGTAGGGTGGTTTGTAGGGTGGAAGACATGGAATAGGGGCCATCAGGGTAGTAGGAGGTGGTCGGAGGTTCGACCTATTACCACCTCCACCCCTAGGTGGTCCACGCCAGGCTCAGGGAGCCCATTGGCAGTGATGAGGCTAGCTATAGGCTATTGATTCCTATGACCCTGAGTCTCCAGGGATGATATGAGGTATGGTATATATATTTTTCACCATATCTGAATTATTGATAGACACAGGTACTAGTCATTCTTTTCATTCCATGAATTTTGTTCGAGACTTGGAAGATTCCAATTGAACCGGTAAATTGACCCTTACACTTGGAAAATCTTACTATAGGATACATGATGATCACAAACTAGTGATAACAGTGTGACTTGACTCTTAGAGGAAAGAGTTTCAGTTGGGATCTCTTGGTAGTGGCGTCGAGGCCTTACAACTTCATTCTTGGTATGTACCGATTATCTACAGTTCATTCTCAAATTGATTGTTTTAGGCGAAGAGTGCGGTGTGTCCATAGTGATGGGACCAAGTTTTCCTTTTTTGGTGAAAAGGAAATCCATGCAGCATAGGATGGGCACATGCATAGGAGGGTGCAACCGATTACTCATAAATTGGCTATCCTGACCCTCGGTGTAGTGAATGATATGAGTCCTTAGTTTCCTATAGTGGTGGTGAAGTATGAGGATATATTTCCTGAATATGTTATAGGTTTACCTCCCTACCAGGATATATAATTATTCGTTGATCTACACACAGGGATGACACCGATATCTAAACCTACATATTGGATGGATCCCATAGATCTTTGTGAACTGAGGGTGTAGTTGGAGGACTTGCAGAGGAAGGGATTCATGAAACCCAATGTTTCACCCTGGGCATCCCCAATTTTGTTTTCAAAGAAGGTAGAAAATATCTTAAACTTAGGTTTGGATTACCGATTCTTAAACCAAGTGATCGTGGAGAAAAAGTATCCACTACCAAGGATCGATGACCTCTTTAATCAGTTGAAAGGGGAACTATGGTTCTCAAAGGTTAACCTCAGATCTAGCTATCACCAACTATGAGTACGGGATAAGGATATATAGAAGATGGAATTTAGATGTTGTTATGGTCACTATGAGTAATTGATGATTCTATTTGGTTTTAAGAACACCTCATCAGTGTTCATGGGACTCAAAAACCAAATATTTCAACCTTTCTTAGAATGGTTCACAGTAGTATTCATCGATGACATCTTAGTGTATTCGATGTCTGAGGAGGAGCACACAAGACACTTGAGGATGGTCTTGGACACACTCTGAGAGCGCCAAATTTATAGGAAGCTCTCAAAGTTCCAGTTCTAGAATCAAGAGATCCATTTTATGGGACATGTCATCTCGGAGGCTGGACTTGTAGTGGATCTAGCAATGGTTGAGGTAGTGCATGATTGGTATCCACACAAGAGTGTTACTAAGGTGTGGATTTTCCTTGGATTGGAAGGGTACTATTAGAGGTTTGTACTAGACTTATCCAGAGTAGAAGAACCCTTGAAACACTACTAGAATTTGGACTTATAGACACATATATATAGCTACGGACAATAAAAATTGTGGCTATAGATCACTTATACCCATGACTGTGTTTACTATCCGTGGAACTAGCCACAAACATGACCCCTTCCCCCCGCCCTCGTGAGTTTCCCATCCCCACTACCCCGCGAACCTCCTCCCTCCTACGATCCTCCTCCTCTCCTAACGTCTCTGACGCAGACACCCCACCTCCCCGCAACCCTCCTTCTCCGACGCAACTCTGGCACGGTTCCAACACGGCTCTGGAATGGTTTCGATGTGACCACCTCCTCCACCCCCATGATCCTACTCCTCTCCCGACTTCTCCGATGCTTCCACCCCACCTCCCCACGACCCTCCTCCAAAATAGCCCCGAAACGGTTCCGACGTGGCTCCGGCACGGTTCCAACGTGGCTACAGCATGGTTCCGACGTGGCCACCCCACCTCCCGGGATCCTCCTCCTTTGACGCGGCCACCCCACTTCTCGGAATCCTCATCATACATGTGATGGATCCATGAATAAGGTAAATTTATCTAGTGTTGATTTCATTGGTACCCTATCTAGGTTTGATCCTACACTTAGAGTAGTTTCTAAGTATGGTTGACCGTGGGGATTAAAATCTGGAATAGCCAAAAATTGAAATAGACATCCTAAAATCAATTCCCATTCCTGCTATTCAAAAAAAATTTAGAGAGGATACCACACTTGGTGTGTTGGTTTGCGGGTGCGGTGAGATCAATTAATATAAATAAAACTTGTTAGTTCATTTTCACTTCATCCATGGATTCCCAATCCCTCACATTTACTTTAGGAATGTGAGAATAAACCCTGGATTTATATCAGCATCCCTCGATGAGGATCATAAGATTTTTTATGATAGGATTTATATGCTCGATGAACCAAATATGTGAAAATTCTCAAAATTTACCTTAGGATAATTTAATTCTTTGGAGTTTCAATTGTTATTAAGATCCAACCAGGATCATGATGAGTGGGTTAGAAAAGTCATGTATAAATAAATCCTAGTTAAGTTGAACATACATTTCTGGAGGTTCTATAATAAGGGCATACCAACTGAAATTAATATCCATAGAAAATTAATTTAGATACCCTCACCGTGTATGTTTTTTGAGCGGCTAAAATCCGAGTTATTCTAGAACTTATTTTTTGATGTAGAATGGGCACGCTTTTCTTGGGCCCTTGTTAGGAAACTTATGGGATTTCAATTTTAAGGGGGATGAATCTCGGAATTTTTATCTACATTATTTCAAAGTGTTGAGAAAAATTAATATATGGTTAATGTTCATGTAATAGTGTTTTCAGTGTTGTGTTGGGTGATTTAGGAGACAAGGAACAAGGGTCATGAAGGCAAGAATAACTCCCTCTATTCATTCAAGTTCATGTGCTCTCTCTCATGGACAAACTAGGTTCTCTTATTCCTGTTATAATAATTTTTTAAAGAAATATTGAAAATTAATTATAAATTTTCATCATTGATATTAGATATATAAAACATTGAAATGGTTATGGAACACATTCCCACTCAGGTTTACCCTTCCTCAATATATTAGAAGAATCTTGTTACACACAAACCTCTCATGAATAAATCAAAGTTGTGACTATTCCCAAGAGTGGGAAAACTATTTTAAAACCTAAAAAATTGATTCCTAAACCATTAGAGTCTTCAAAATCATAGGAAAAAATTGAATAAACAACATTAAAAACTAAAAAATTAGAGCTGGATAATGAGTGAATTGGTTAGGGAATGTTGAAATTCAACCAGAGGAACATGGGAAAAGTAGTGTATCAAAAATAATTTTTTTCACTACATAACCTAACACACTAAAGAGAGAGTGAATGGATTGAGATAATAGGTCATTATAGGGTATTATTTAGGGGGTGAATTTATTTTATAATTGATTATTATATAATTAATTAGAGAATTATATAAGGGAACCCTTCATTATATTCATCATTTTCACTTTTATTTTATTTCTTCCATGGACTTGTGGTTACTGGCACATACGGTTAAAAAAGTGGATGTTGCAACATTATTTTTTGTATGGAGTTTTTATGTGCTTTCTGGCACATACGATGTCTCCTTTTCCTCATTATATGAAGTTTTATTATAAGTCATGTTTATATCCATTTTGATTTATTAAAAACTTCCAGAACCACACCCCATGATGAAGGTTCCTATTTTTTTACCTTTATTCATGACTATTATATAAAATCATGGGTTTACATACCAAAAAAAATATAATTCTTATGAAACATTTAAAACATTAAATTTTATTGAAATCTAGATTGTAAATATAATAAAAGTAACGAGAATTGATAATTATTTGGAGTACTTATCTACTGATCTTATATAATTCTATAAATTTGAGGGCATAAAATGATATCATATTATTTGGGAGACCCCCAACATAGTGAACTTGTTGATAACATGAGTAAAACTATTCTTGAGTGTGTCTGGGGAATGCTTTCATACTCGGGCCTAACTAAATTCTTTTGGAAAAAATATATGACTATGATAGTATACCTATTTAACAGGTTCCCATATGCTGCTAATTAGTTCAAACCCACAAATAAACTTTTCGATAGTAAACCACCTTTCGATAACCACCAAAGAGTCTTTGTGTGTGAAACCTACACCTACATTAAAACTGATAAGTTTTAACAAAGATCTCGTAAGTATTTTTTCATGGGATACCCCAATGGTGTTAAGGGATATATGTTGCGGGTTGAAAAACATAGATACAAAAGGTGTATGATCATTATAGATGTTGTCTTTCATGAATTTAGTTCTCCTAAATCCTAATCTATCACACATGATAGAGATGATACAATCCGTAGTGAGACTATTGATCCTTATTCCCCAAATGATTTAGAGGATGCGGATGAGCCCCCTCCTCCTGATCCTAAATGTGAATTCCAAAAGGAGTCCATTGATGATGATTCTAAAATCTATAATAAATTATTTAATGATAGATATTCCAAAGGCTGAATCTCTAAAATACATGAAGAAATAGAAACCTTGAATAAAAACCATACATTTTCTATTTTTTATAGACCTCCCAATGCCATGGACATTGGGCGTAAATGGATTTATAGGAGGAAGAAATATAACACTAAGAAATGAAAATGAAATTCATGGCCATATTAGTGGAAAAGGGTTTCCTTTAAAGAGAGGTTATTGATTATGTTAATATTTTTTCACCATTTGATAAGAATTATTATATTTGATTAATTCTTGTTTTTTATATTTTAATGACTTTTAGAAAGAATAATTAGATGAAAAAACTGCCTTCTTACATGGTTAACTTAATGGGAAATTGTACATGGAACCACTTTATGGTTACCAAAAGGTGTTTAAAACTAAACAAGTTTGTATTTTAAATAAATATTTGTATGGTTTAATATTGGAGTCTTGTTAGTGGTATAAGAAATTCGACTCTTTTATGTTGGATATCCAATTTAATAGGATCCAGTAAGATGCATGTGTTTACTTTAAATGGGTTAAAACATACATTATTTACCTACTACTTTATTTTTATTATATATTGGTTATGTGAAATAATACGAATCTCATTAATTCTATAATGTATCAATTGAAAATATTTTTTCAGATGAAAGATTTAGGAGTGAAAAAATAGATATTAATTAAGAAAATAAAAGGAAGAGAACTAATAAAATGTTATATCTGTCCCAAAATATTATATCTTTAACTTATTGAAGAATTAATTTATTGAGACCTTAAATCCAATTAATGATCTATAAGAACCCAGGTTTTGGGACTCTAAGACTTTGAAAAATTTCTTGATATCATTCTAGAGTAGGGCATTCAGACGATGTGCAATTCCGAGGCCTGGTGTTCCCAGAATTAATTATATAAAATGTTAAGTGTTTTTATATATTACACACATGTGGTTAACTAAAAAAAATGTGATATCTCTTATAAGGTTGATCATATTGGAAATCCGAGACCACATTTGGGTCCGGGACGTGGTGTTTACCCTAGGTGCGACATAAAATGAGTCGGCGCGGGACGTTCGGACCCCTCGCTCATTGGCGGTGTGTTAAATGGATAATTAAATTATCAAATTATTCATTTAATAGCTCAAACCTGAATAAATCCTAAAAGGTTTCTCGGATGGAAAAATCGAGGGAATTTTTGAGTTCGGAGCGGGCCGTTTACCCTAGGTGTCATGTAAAACCGGCGGGCGCGGGCCTGCTGTGAGAGATGTCACCCAGGGGAAAAATCGTCTTTTTAAATTAATGGTTTAGTGATTATTATCACTGGAATCCTTTTTGAATAACTTTCAAACGGAGTCTCGGAATAGAAATCCGAGACTTCCGTTGAGTTCAAAATGGGGTGTTTTTCCTAGGCATGATATAAAATGAGAGGGCGTGGTGATTTCGGAATCTGCGCCCGTTGAGAGAGTTTTAGTGAATTTTTATAAATTCAGTTTAGTGTTGGGAGGGGACAACCTACTCTCTCTCTCTCTCTCTCTCTTGAGCATTCTTCACCGTCCTTTGGCATTCTTCGCTATTCTTCGCCAGATTGAGGAGCGGACTTCGGCAGATCGAAGCGGGATTGAGAGAGCGCGTCGCCAATGACGAGCGGATCCAACGAGGTAGGATTTTTTATTAAATTTCGCACCTTTGTGAAATTCTTGGAGTTTTTGTCAATTTTGTTGTTAAATTCTGAAATTTTAGAATTTGGGGCGTTAGCCGAACGAACACGACCAACGCCCGAGCTCCGTTTAATTTCTCATTCTTGGGCGTTCTTCGTCCTATTTTTTTCGGACGCGTGCGAACCTCGACGGATCGATGAGCAAGGGGCAACATTGTGAAGATACGGTCTCGAGGATCTCGAAACCGGTGTCGGAAAATTTTGCCGACCACTGGAGTGGCCATGGGGACCAGTCGAAGGATCAGCTCCGGCGAGGAGCGACGGTTGGAGGTTGAGCCGTAGTCCAAGGCGGAGCTCGGAGGGGCCGGTCCGGTGCGACGGTGTCGGGTGCGGCGCGGTGCAACAGGGGCGAGGCCGAAACCGGCGACCGAGGCTTGCGGCCGGTGCGCAGTGGTTTCCGGGTGGTGCGCTCGGTCGACAGAGCGGGGAGCCGGAGAGGGTGGCTTCGAGGGGGGCGTCGGGTATGAGGAGGCGTTGACCAGGGTAGTGCGGTGGCGCACTACGGAAGGCGGAGGAGCCGAGGGCACCAGCGCCATTCGATCGCAGTCAGTGGAGGAGGACCCCGAGGCGGTGACCTCGGGGGTGCGGAGGAAACAAGGACCCACATTTTGCGGGTCCTGCGCGACGTGACGAAGACTGAACAAAAGGCCAGTATGCTTTGGAGAACTGGACCCGAGTGGGTCCGGTGCGGTTGGAGAGGGCAGCGGCGTTTCGGTCTGGGCCGGCCGGGGTGAACCGGCCCGGTTGGGCCCCCTAACATTCGGGGGGCCGTAACTTCCAAACGGCGCGTCCGTTTGACGCGCCGTCTGCAGCTGTGAGTTTGTATCGGCGGGCTGGACTGTTTGAAGTGGGTTTTGGGGATTTTGGGTTCTGCGCCTGAAGACGGGTTCCCCAAAACGCATTAATTTAACAATACTAAATTATTATTAAAGTTTGTAACGGAGGGGCTTCGCGAGCCGGACGTCCGTTTGACACACCGTCAGAGGCACTGTGGCCCTGGAGCTGAGACGGTCCTTCCAAAGTTGGTTCAAAACCTTTGCGGGTTAGTTTAGTTGCTTGGTGGCACAAAATGCTTAATGTGAATAATTAATTAATTATTCAATTAATTAATTAATTGTTGCATCGGACCCAACTCCTGCTTGGGATGTCCGATTGACGCGCCATCAGTGGCAGCGTGACCCCAGTCCTCATGCAGAATTTTTGAGATGCTTTCTGAAGCATTCAGGTTGGAGACAAGGTGCGGGCCCCACAGGGCCTAGTTCACACGCTTTACGGTGAAACGTCACTTTTTCACCTAACATCCGTTTAGGGTGTTTGAGTACTCGTTTCTGAGTGTTTTTTTGAGGGGATTACAATGGCACAATCCGCCCGCCTAAATTTGGGCTTGAGGCGTGGGCCCCACGAGGCGGCTTTCGGATGTATGTTGTGTTTTTACAACTTATGATTTATAAGTCCGTTCCGGGAAAATTAATAGCCTATCCCGCGTGGTTATCAGCAAGGAACGCAATGGTACGATTTGCGTGATGTGTTTTGGGGTCGAGGTGTGGGCCCCACAGGGCCCCGTTTGCGTATAATGCGGGGAATTGAATCTTCTGCATTCGGAGTCCGTCTTAGGTGCCGTCAATGGCGTTGTGACCCTGACATCGAGGCAAAATTGACCGGGGTGGTTTTAGGTGTTGAAGCCAGAGTTGAGGCGTGGGCCCCATGGGCCGTCTCTTAAGCTTTGTGCAGCGTACTATGACTTTTCATCAGGCGTCCGTTTGGGGCATATGAATATTCTTTTTAGCGTGTTTTTTTTCGAGAGAATCGCAGTGGCGCAGTTCGCCCGACCTCTTTCGGGACCGAGGTGCGGGCCCCACGAGACGCCGTATGGGCATAAAGTGGTGTTGAATGACTTTTCCACCAGGAGCCCGTTTCCAATGAGTAAGTAGTCTATCTCGCGTGTTTTTCTATGAGGATGACAATGGTGGAATCTATTTGGGAATACAGAGCCTTATTCAAGATCTTATTAAATGTGGAAACATGAAAGGGCTTTTTTCGGAGGTTCCTTTGACACATTCCGAACCTACGCACGGTAGCGATGTTAGTGACACCCACTGATGGCACGGGTAGTGTGGAGATATTGGACCAGTTCTGGTTTTACCCTCCAGCGAGGCTGGGCAGTGGGATACCTGTTGAACTTATGGTTTACCCTCCAGTGAGTCTGAGTAGTGGGTCACCGTCGACTTATTTAGGGTTTACCTTCCAGCAGGGCTGGGCAGTGGGTCACCTGATGTTTTATTACGGTTTACCCTCCAGCGGGGCTGGGCAGTGGGTCACCGTTGACTTATTTAGGGTTTACCCTCCAGTAGGGCTAGGCAATGGGTCACCCGATGATTTATTATGGTCTACCCTCCAGTGGGGCTGGGCAGTGGGTCACTGTTGACTTATTGGGGTTTACCCTCCAGCAGGGCTGAGCAGTGGGTCACCCAATGATTTATTATGGTCTACCCTCTAGAGGGGCTGGGCAGTGGGTCACCGTTGAATTATTTGGGATTTACCCTCCAACAGGGCTGGGCAGTGGGTCACCCAATGATTTATTACGGTCTACCCTCCTGTGGGGCTGGGCAGTGGGTCACTGTTGACTTATTGGGGTTTACCCTCCAGCGGGGCTGGGCAGTGGGTTACCTGACGGCTTATTTCAGACTCAATCCTTTCTATGTGGCTATTCAGTGACTTTTCTCCGTGATTACCGGAGCGGGACCCTTGGTGGTACGGTGTAATGATGATGCCACTTGACGTACGATTGTTTTGGGAATCAGTGATGGCTATCCTTTGAACTGTTGGCGACTCTTCATTGGATGAGCTTGTAGATAGAGATCCCCTTAAACACTCGTTCGGGTTTCTCCTTGAGCATATATATACACCCTACTATTATTCCCACCCCTTGGGTTTATTTACTCTCATTCTAGGAGGGGTGAAGACGTGTGGGGTATGCCACATGCTTTCTGCGTATAACTCCTCTTGGTTGGATGAGTCTAATCTCCTTCTATAGGCAGCGAAGACTCGATGAGAAGTTCATCTTCTCACCGTTTCTAGCTCCTTGCGTCTAGACGAGTATTCTACCTTTCTCTTGTTGGGTTTAACTACACTCTTTATTTTTTACTCTTGCACTGCTCTTGTTCTGTATACTGCTCACCATTTTAGTATCTCCTTTGTTTCTCCCTCTAGCTTTCGAGGCATCCTACTGAGTATTTTTATACTCATCCCTGCTTGGGATTTTCTCACACTTGGTGTGACCTTGCAGATGATGGACAGGTCGATCGAGACTACAGAGGAGAGTAGAGTACACATGAGCTTGGGCTACGTTCAGTGGTCGTAGGAGGATTTCCGTGTGTGAGAATCACCAGTGGTTTACTTTCATTTCACCTATTTCCGGGTTGTGGCACCTTTCTGGTTGGGCGCATGTTTCCCCCCTTTTTCTGTTCAGTTTACTTGTCGGTACTTTTCAGCACTTTACTTGTACTGGTTTAAGGTCGATGCATTCATGTTGGTTTCCCTTTTGTATTAGTGTTGTATCTTTCTTCCCTTTCTCTGCACTTTTGCATTGAGTTGGCCGCGCGTGTGTGTACATTTTCTTAGGCAAAGGACACACCTAGTTTTTTGTGCCTTCGGCGCTAGTCGCCAGCCCCTGGCCTATGGAGGCGGGCTTGGGGTAGTTGCGGTTCGAGCCCAGTATGGGTCAGGTTGTGAAAAAGTGGTATCAGAGGTGGTTCGTCCCTTGGGGCGTTGTTCGGACCTCCCTAAAAAGGAATTGGTTGAGTTTTGGGGCAATAGTGTCAACATGTCTCGAGAGTGGCTCTCAGGCCAGGGATTCTAGTGATGGTGCGGCGACCGATGCATCCATTCACCAGGACCCTGATAACCCACTTGTCGACTCGGCACACTGAGACACTTGTTGCAGGGAATTTGGTTCGTGCATCATATAGGATTGAGTCTTTGACTGTCCTTCTTGAGTCATATCCCCATCGTTGTTGATATATATATTCTCATTTGACCGCGGTACTCCTTTATCGGATTCAGGATGTCTCCGCGATGATAGACAGCCAGGATACTAGCTCCGGTTCATGACGACGACTCCATGAGCGATGAGGCCTCAGTTCAAGATCCATCATACGGTTACCCTTTCTCCAGGAGGACAGGCAATAGCACCTCCACCTGTGGAGTAGTGGATAGTACCGATAGCGAGGGCCGATGATGAGCGTAGGCTGGGCGTGCTATGTGAGTTCAAGCGTTGGAGACCACTGAGGTTCCATGGTGGGCCATACCCTCAAACAATGAAGGGTTGGTGAGAGTCTGTGGTTCGCCTCTTCAGGCTTGTTCGGATAATGACAGGTTGGATGGTGGCCTTGACAGCCGGTATTTTTCCACCAAGTAGTTGGCGTTAGTAGAGACAGGGTGACTCAGATGAACGATGAGTGGGTACTCTCATGGGATGACTTCTAGAAGCTATTTCGTGAGGAGTACTACCCTTCCCACTTATGCTTTTTATGATTTCGGGAGCTGCTAGAGCTTCAGTGGGGAGTGATGGCAGTGGATGTGTACGCGACTAGGTTCATAGACCTTACTCAGTACTCTTTGTATGTGGTCCATGATGGAAACCTCCAAGAACAGAAGTTTGAGTGAGGTCTCTGTAGAGGAGATTCACGCCAGCGTAGTTCCCTTGTGCATCCTCACCCATCTCAGGGTGCTGGAGTAGGCACTGGTGACAAAAAAATTTCTGGCAGAGGGACGTCGATTGCTAGGGCCTCGACACTGGAGGTCTTCAGTTGATGAGACTCAGGAACATGGATGTGGAAAGCTTAGAGCACCGAGATAGCCCAGGGAGGCCTAGTGCTATGTTTTTGATGTGCGAGGTCACGTGGCGTGAGACTACTCACCCAAATGTGCTGAGTTTTTCCAGATAGTTGGTAGATGCACCACCATGACAAAGGCAATGTCGTGATCAGAGAACTCCCAGGTGAGGACAGGGTGGTCCCCAGGGAGGTGGTGTTGGCATAAAATTAGGAAGATATGTGGTTGGTGGACGAAGTTTTGAGGTCCTTTCACCACCACTAGGTGGCCCATGTCAGGCTCAGGGAGCTGACGGACGGAGCCGCATGTGGCTATGTGCTATGGATGTCTACAATCCTGCAACACATGAGATGATAAGTGGTATGTTCTATGTATTTTTCTACTTTTCTCAGTAGAACTTGTTAGATGCTGTGTGAGGTAATCTTTTCGTCTAACTCCTTGTTCGAGGGGTTACTGAGGGTGACGCAAGGCGTTGGTGTAACCATGTGTTGGTGTTTTCCGACGTAGATTTGAATGCATGGGAAAGAGGGGTTCTTCCCCCACTGAGATGTGTTTTTGTGATGCGATCAAAACCGTGATGGAGATTCAGTACCACACAAAGCAGATAGTATTGAGGTGCGGTGGATGAGTCCCTCTGACAGGTGCATTCATGGTAGGGTTGTGCGGTGGAGTGTCAGAGCAGGTTTTGGGTTTACCAGTGGGAATTTTTTCTTGACCTCCCTTTGCTTGAGGTGCCACTAGTGGGTTTGGCAGAGTGCCTATTTTGGAGATTACTCTCCTTCCAAGAGGGGAAAAGACACATGGGGTATGCCACGTGCTTTCCGTATCTATCCTTTGGTGGTTGGATTGTAACGTCCTGGATCTGGGTGCCACTCAACGGGTGCCCTAGACCCAATTGGTCACACGACCTCAAGTGCATTTCCCCAAATGCCAGAGGCTGCCGACTAGTAGCAAGGGCCCAGGTCTGATAGCGGGGAAACTATGCCCTCATTTGTCAAAGTGTAGCGCAACGTAAAAGATAAATAGCATACAACAACAGTAGAAGTACTAAACCACACTCATTTTAAATGAACAACTGCAGTAAAAGATAACCAAAAGTTATATAGATAATGACGCAACAAGTCTCTAGTTCTAAGAAAATATCCAGAACATGTTACACAACAGTACAATACAATACAATATAAAGTACATGTATAGTAGAGCAAAACAAAACAGCCGACATCATCGTAAGCCTAAGCTCGGTCCCATGCTCCCCTACTCCTCAACTACAATCAAGTACCTGTATAGGGTCCCTTTCCCTTATCCACACCTACAACAACATAGTCTGTTTGGGTCGAAGATATGACCCAAATAGGGTGTGAGAAATAAATCCCAGTAGGTACCCACCAAAGTCCTGTTCCCAACTGTCAGTGTGAATGTTCAACAGTAGTGTGCAATAATAAAATGAAATAACTAAGCAATACTCAAAAGTAACTAACTTTACTGGTTATATTGCCATTTTAATATTCATTTAATCATTCAATATAAGGAAATCACCACAGTGAATTTCTAAGTAAATAGTCAGTGTCCTCAGGCACGTAAACCCTTACCCTTAGGTAAAGATAATCCAAACCCACAGGAATCTTCCCACAGGCATATCTAACAATGCCCACATGCGTACGAGGTGTCGCCCACAGGCACATAATCTACTTGCCCACAAGCACGAAAGAATTTGCCCTCAGGCTGAACAGAGCACTGCCCACAGGCTAATCACAACACTGCCCTCAGGCTAACAGGTAACCGGACCATGCCCAACATATAAAAAAGTAATTTATATACAATTCCTCTCAAGGTAATTTAATACATGATAGAATTTATGGTATACCCTCGGGTAACCTGGCCAAATGGCTAAAAAGAGGAATACACCCCTGGGGTGGTCCTAGATCCAAGCAGTGATCCCAGATAGCAGTTTTACAATTTCATTAAATTACCTATTCAATTCTATATATATAATACAACCAAGGCCTCAGCCACACAACACCCCAACATGGGTTCGTAACACAATGGTACACAAAAATGCACAACAGTTAGAATTTTAACACTAGACCACCTACCTCGATCGCCCCTGATCAGTATACATGAACGACGCTCCTTAAACCATCCAAGAATGGCGTAGATATGAGGTAAAATAATTCCCGTTCAAACGTAAATAACTTCACCTCGAGAAAGAATTGGTAAGAAATACTAAAGGAGAGGGGAGAGCATACCTGTACGGTTCCAACGAGATTGACAAAGGCAGAATCGGATTCCCGGTGCTCGATCGGGTGATCTCCAAAGCTCAGGCTGTCCTCCCGATCTCTCATCCAGTTCTAAGACTTCTCTATGAACAGAGGAGGCTACTGCCCATTTTAAGTGAAAAACAACATACTACACGACATGTACTATTGAGTACATGGTGTGTACTTACCATTTTTAACTGTTCCTACGACGGCTTCTTTCCACTGCGACACTGTTCATCTGTCAACATGAGTACACGACGTGTATGTTGAATTTGGTGGTCTAGAACCAACTAATTTTTACTTTATTCATTAATAAAAGCCTTATCACATCTTGATTTTTCTTCTGCGTGACAATGCATGTGATATGTCCTAAGGATAACTATTGTATTAAAGGGTCATAGCGGATCCCTGCTATGATGAGAACCCAGAAGTGTCATAACACTGTTCTTGAATAAATGTTCTATGGCCGGATGATATTATTTGAGGGACACAAATAATACAGGTCATTAGGGGTGAGGACTCATAAAACTTTTAGGCACCTTCTCATAGTGTGCGCCCTTGGTAATATCCAGGAGGATATTATGAGAACGAGCCCCGCCAGTAGGAAATCCACATTTCATAGTGTCATTGGATGTTCCTATCTGCGGAAGTGTGTATTGGTCCTTAGACTTTAAGATTATTATTAATGGGAATTACAACTCACACACTTAGATGTATTGACGAAAACTGTGACGACACACTATTCGTAGTGAGGTAGGATACGTTGGGTGTGTCACGAGTAATACTGCATTAATAGATAATGCGAGAAAGGATTTGTCCCTTCTATTTCATAACGGAAGTAGATATCTCAGGCCCTTTGATGGAATTGATATAGCCTAAATAAATCCATGGCCATGGTAAGGTATGGGTGAGTTAAATTCTGGGAAGTCAAAGAAAGAATAATCGAGCACATGGGTTGATGGCACTAGCATGCAACCCGCTTGATTAGAGATATTGATACAAAGGGATTATATTACATAGTAAGCATTCGTAGGAGGTGACACGTCATTGCGGTATTAAATTCTTTCTCTATGAGTGCCTTGGCGTGTTTCTAGACTCTAACCTTGGACTTTAGGCAGGCTCCGCCTAATGCCACTGAGAAAGAGGCCTAGAGGGTCACACACTAAGTGTGTCTATGTATCTCAGTTAAATATTAATTTAAAAAGTTAAATAAATATTATTCCCGACTATGGTTTAATAATTATTTAATTATGCCTGATCACATTTATTTTGACACTAGTTATTCGAGATAATATATTGTGGGTGAAATAATATATTTATTAGCGAGTAATGCAATTACATTTATTTAAGAAATAAATAGCCATTACTCAAGGTCTAATAAATGTGGTGGAGAAAAATGGAAAATAAAAGTACGTGCCGTGTATATTAAATATACACTCCGTGTAGTTTTAAGGAAAAAAAGTACACGCCGTGTATTAATTATTACACACCATGTAGTTTCCAGTCAGGATTTTGAGGATATAATATTGTTTTATTAAATGATATTTATTATAATCAGTGTGGGAGAATGTCAAGGAATTAATGATTTGACATGGGGATTTTCAATAAGATTTAATGAAATAAATAAAATGCATAACACGTTTATTTATTTTCATAACTCTATTACCCTCAAAACTGATTATAAATATCCTCACAACCCCAAAACTTTTCCAGAGCCATTGTTATGCACAAAGGATTTGGAAATACTCTCAATCCAAGAGATAATTCCCTTTACACCAAGAATTCCCTCAAGTTATGAGAGCGATATCCTCCACCAGATCAAGGCGGTCGAAGGCGGACATCGCAAGCAAAGGTTCCTCTGCGCTAGCAACCGAAGATCCCTTCGGCGACGTCCAGAGATACGTGGAACATGTGTGGATCACCTCTAGAGGAATCCTATACTTGGATTCTACGACGCAACAACAGATCACAGGATCATGAATGGAGAAATCGACAAAGAAATAATTCCACAGAGGTAATTCTTGTGAATTAATTAAATTAATTATAACCAACATATGATGATCCTATCTCAATGGTTCCAGGACTCTTCTTTTCTTTTTCGTTCTTCGTTCCATTCTGAATATCCGACGTTTTATATCGTGACAGATCTCAGATTGAACGTTGTTTAACGCTAAAATTAAAGTTGGGCAATCCCACCAACGCGCTTCCGCTGCGCCCGGAACCTTCAAGTGGTATCAGAGCCAGGTTCCGATCCTTGGACCTATGGGTTGTGGGCCCAACGCGCTTCCGCTGCGCCCAGAACCTGCAAGTGGTATCAGAGTGGGTCATATCTTTGATTATAATTATTTAGTTTTTCGTTGGTGATTTACGCATTTAATAATTTAGTTATTTCAATTCATGTTTAATCGTTTTGGAAATCTGAATCTTGAGATCTGTTCCTCCTCTCATTTCTCGTTCACCTCACAGAAACAAATTTTTATTTTTATTTTGATTAAAATAAAATAGAGGAACTCATTTGGAGGAGCCAAACATTTTTGGCCGTACAACACCAGAATACACGGCGTGTATTTGAAAGTACATGCCGTGTAGTCTAGGTTTAGTGCATTGACTGATCCGCCAAATCAGGCCGTGTATTGGATTCTTTCTAAGAATTTAAGACACCATGTGTTGACCAGAAACAGGTGGCAAACGGTTTTCAGATCACACGCCGTGTGGTCCAATGAACATGGCTTGTAGTCCCTTTGGGTTAGGGTTGGGCCGTGTACCCCATACATGGTTTTCCCGGCTGGAAACCATGTAACATGGAAACTACACGGCATGTGTCTAAAAGAACATGCCATGTACTCCGAAAAATTTCCGAAGTAAATTCACATGCCATGTCCCTGGGCGTGTACTTCAGATGGATGGTGAATAAAAGTACACACCGTGTAGTCGGAACTACACGCCGTGTAGTCATCCAAGTTATGCAGATTTATTAAAATTTATTATTTATATTATACAAACCCTTGAGACGTGTACCATAGTGCAGGTGTAAAGCTGAGGCACAACACGTGATAGGTGTTTTATATATATGTGTTTAATTTAACATCTGCGTAATGAACAGGAATTCACCGGGTTGCCTCCAAGGTACAAGTTACGTACAAGAATAATTTTAAATGAATTTATTTGTTTAAAATTATGATGAGAATCTCAAGGAAGTTTAGAAAAGGGTTTAAGATAAAAGGATTGATTAATTAAAGATAATTAATTGATTCGAGTGTGATTTATCTTAAACAAGAACGATTAAAGAATTGAATGCTAGTTTTATTTATGCGTAAATATCGTTGCATGTATGGATGATCATGAGCTAGACCGAGACCTTTGTATATGAATGGTTTCCTTTAATTAATTTATTTAAATTAAATTTGTTGGCCTACGAGCCATCTCCTCATTAATATGTAGGGCCTGCGTGCCCAAGGATTTTTTATGTAAAAACCCCTTTTACCCCTCACCTGCGTGTGAGATAAATGCATATGTAATGGATGGAGATCCCAAGCTAGTGGAGGCGGCTCAAGTCAGGAGCCAAGGTGAAACCAATCCAAGGAGATACAAAGGTGGACAGGTGGAAAGCTGTAAACACAAACCCGAAAGGTTCAAGGTGTTTCTCCCCTAGGTCTTGGGTTAGTTTATCAACCGCTAGATAAATTAACCAATAGAAAAATCTCATGATCATACCATTTATTTTATTTCTGTTAGTTGCATGGTTTATTTATTGTGGGTGTATTGTCACGATCACACAATTAATGAATTAAACGAGCATGCAAGATGGGCCTAAAATAAAAAACGGCTTATACGTAAATATTATCTTAGACATGGTTAATCACTTAAGTATATCCCACTTAATATTAAAAAGCATGTAATCAAAGATAATAAAATGGAAATTTACGTATAAGTATAAAATCCCTTAAAAGAAATATTAAGTCATTATAGCCTTCCATAATCTTGGTTAGAATCAAACCATAGTTAAAAGTGCTTGAACAACCCTAGTTGGGGTGATTTCAATTATCGGGGAATTATAATTCAAGGTTTTGGGTTGACTTAACTTGGTTCGCATCAAGGGTTGACTGCCACAGCAGGACTTGGTGTGACCAAGAGGCAAAGGTTGAGGAAATCCAAAATAAAAGGATTTCAAGATTGGGGAGTCCACTCAGCGAATCAAGGAGCTGCGAGTTAATGCAGTTGGAATTTGGAATGCCTACCTAAAACCCTTCAAGTTTCTTGAACAACCCTAGTTGGGGTAATGAAAAGGGAAATATGGATCCTTTCCACTAGAATATTCAAGAAACAGAATATTCTGAAATCAATGGTGAGGGCTATTGAATTTCGATAAAATAGTGGGAGACTAATAAGTATTAATTTATTTATTCGTCTCAGTTTGGTAATAAAGTACTAAACCTTTTCTCATATTAATTTTTAGAAATGAAAAGAAAATGACTTCAAACATATCACTGCGAACC
The DNA here is from genome assembly GCA_963277665.1 of Viscum album. Classification (NCBI taxonomy): domain Eukaryota; kingdom Viridiplantae; phylum Streptophyta; class Magnoliopsida; order Santalales; family Viscaceae; genus Viscum; species Viscum album. The sequence continues at coordinate 1,786,648,374 of OY728157.1, forward strand.
ATACTCGAGGAGGAAAACCTTCTCACCAGCACCAATTTCCAAGAGTGGCAGAGGTGTTTACGCATTATCCATCGCCATGAGAGGAAATTGTATGTGCTGGAAGAGCCTGTTCCAGTTGCGCTTAGATCAAAACTTCTACCCTTAACTCACCAGGTAGATAAGGACATGGGGCGTGACAAACCCGCGGTCCTTATGGTGAAAAATAAAAGGAAGGACAAGGAAAAGGGGCCAAGGACTTATAAATGGTTTGAATCCCCCGGGCACCGTCCCTCTAAGAAGGGGAAGATCCAGAGGCAGGGCAAGGAACGGGAGGCAGTGTGTTTTGCATGTGTCAAGCAGGGCCAATGGAATAGGAACTGCACCCAGAAGCATGGGGACACTAAAGGTGCATTTGTTATCGAGTGCAATCTTTCTATTTCTACACATTGGGTATTGGATACAGCTTGTGGGGCTCACATCTGTATTTAAATACAGGAACCAAGTAAATTTAGAAAGATCGCCAGAGGAGAGGTGGATCTTCGAGCTACCAATGGCTCAAGGCTGGCTGCTTTGGCTATTGGTGACTATCACCTCTAATTTCCAACTAGCATGATTTTGGTTTTACAAAACTGTTATTTTGTGCCTAGTGTTACCAAGAACACAATTTCTGTATCTTGTTTGGATATGGATGGATTTTTTTTCAAGTTTAGAAATAATGGTTGTCTCTTTTATAAGAAAAACATATGTTATGGTATGGCACATTTGAATAATGGTTTTTATGTATTAAATTACAAAAACCAAGTGTTGGAAATCGATAATTAAACAAACTCACATGACTCAAACATCACCCAGTTGTGGTATCACCGCCTTGGTCATGTAAACGGGAAGCACTTGACAAAGCTCTGTCAAGATGGCTATTTAGACTCTACTGAGCTAAAACCACTTGATAGATGTCATGCTTGTTTACAAGGTAAAATGACCAAGCTTCCTTTTGGTGGACATGGTGAAAGGGCCACAGAGCTTCTTGGATTGGTACACACAGATGTATGTGGACCATTTCCAGTAGAATCTAGAGGTGGATATTCTTACTTCATTACTTTTACTGATGATTTTAGTAGATACGAATTTGTCTACTTAATGAGGTATAAATCAGAAGCCTTAGAGAAATTTAAGGAATTCAAGAATGAAGTAGAGAATCAGCTTGGTAAGAATATAAAGAAACTTCGATCGGATCGAGGTGGAGAATATCTGAATCAAGAGTTCATCGATCTTCTATGGGAGTCTGAGATTCTATCTCAGCTCACTCATCCTTATACACCACAGTGGAATGGTGTTAGTGAAAGGAGGAACCGTACCTTGTTGGACATGGTGAGGTCGATGATGAGTCATGCGGATCTTCCATTATCCTTTTGGGGATATGCATTACAAACTGCAACATACACATTAAACTGAGTACCAAATAAGGCGGAAAATGGAATTCCCTCAGAGTTATGGAATGGAAACAAACCCATTTTGTCGCATACACGTGTATGGGGATGAGAGTAATTTGTTAAGGCTTTCTCAGGAAACAAACTAGCACCCCGGGGCACGAATTGTATCTTTATAGGATATCCTAAGGAAATGAAAGGATATTACCTATATAACCCTCAAGATAAGAAAGTGACTGTCGCTAGACAAGCCGTCTTTCTTGAGAGGGAGCACATCCTCAAGAAGGATAGTGGGAGAAAGATTGACTTTGAAGAAGTTGATGCTCAAGATACACAAGAGTTGGTACAGGAATAAGTTCCGCAGGTCCCCATGGAGGAGGTTCCAGAAACACAAGTACTGCGTAGGAGCTCAAGAGAGGTAAGGGAACCAGAGAGATTTGGGTTCCTAGTCACCGAGGATGGTGAATCATTATTGCTGGACAATGATGATCCTCTCTCCTACAAGGAAGCAGTAGAAATATCAGAAGCTGCAAGATATCTAGAAGCTATGAATTCTGAGATGGATTCCATGTATCAGAACCAAGTTTGGGTTTTGGTCGATGAGCCATTTGATGTAAAGCCTGTTGGATACAAATGGGTATTAAAGAGAAATCTGGACATGAAAGGTCAAGTTAGCACCTATAAAGCAAGGCTAGTGGCTAAAGGATTCAGACATCATCAAGGAATTGACTATGATGAAGCCTTCTCACCAGTTTCCATGTTTTAATCCATAAGAATCATACTTGCCATAGCAGCTTACCATGACTACGAGATTTGGCAGATGGATGTAAAAACAACATTCCTTAATGGGAACCTTCAGGAAGATGTCTATATGACACAATCGAAAGGGTTTGTGATACCAGGTGAAGCCAAATGGGTTTGCAAGTTGCAGAAATCCATTTATGGATTGAATCAAGCATCCAAGTCATGGAACATTTGATTTGATGAAGCCATAAAGGAATTTGGTTTCCTTAAGAACGAATGTGAGCCATGTGTTTATAAGCAGTTTAATGGGAATGCATTTGTTATCCTAGTAGTATATGTTGATGACATATTGCTTATTGGAAACGACGTTCCAGCCTTACAGTCAGTTAAGGATTGGTTGAACAAGTGTTTCTCCATGAAGGAATTAGGAGAAGTAGCCTACATTCTAGGGATCAAGATCATTCGTGATAGATCCAAGAGGCTATTTGGACTAAGTTAGGGTACATACATTGACCAGATACTAAAGAGATTTAGTATGGAACAATCCAAGAGGGGATTGGTTCCAGTGTCACATGGCCTACATCTTTCTAAGAAAATGTGTCCTCAAACACAACAAGAGAAAGATAGAATGAGTAAGATCCCATACGCTTCGGCTATAGGATCCATCATGTATAACATGTTATGTACCAGGCTTGATGTTGCCTATGCACTGAGCATGGTAGGAAGATATTAAGCAGATCCAGGATAACATCATTGGACTGCTATTAAGACTATCCTTAAGTATCTAAGAAGAACTAAGGATATGTTCCTGGTGTATGTAGGAGATGAGGAGCTTGTCATCAGAGGGTATGCTGATACTGGTTTTCAAATAGATCAGAATGATTTGAAGTCACAATATGGATAGGTTTTTTGTCTCAATGGAGGAGCTGTGAGCTGGAAGAGTTCAAAGCAGCCAGTTGTCGCCGATTCTACAGCGGAGTCCGAATATATAGCAGCTTCTGATGCATCCAAGGAAGCCATATGGATATGGAACTTTGTCCAGGATCTTGATGTGGTGCCTAGAAGTAAAGATCCCATTACATTGTATTTTGATAATACTGCAACGATGGATATTGCAAAAGAACCAAGGTCACATCAACGAACAAAGCACATACTCCTGAAGTATCACCTCTTGAGGGATTTCTATCAGAGGGGTGAAGTTTCTGTGAGCAGAGTGTCCACAAAAGAGAACATGGCAGACCCCATGACTAAAGGCCTATCTCATTAGAATCATGAATACCATGTGAGAGCTAGCAGGTTAAAGATTGTTAGTAGTTTGCTCTAGTCCAAGTGGGAGTCTGTTGGATTTGGTGGTCTAGAACCAACTGCTTTGTACTTTATTTATTAATAAAAGCCTTATCGCATCTTGATTGTTCTTCTGCGTGGCAATGCATGTGATAATGTCCTAAGGACAGCTATTGCATTAAAGGGTCATAGAGGATCCCTACTATGATGAGAACCCAGAAGTATCATAACACTGTTCTTGAATAAATGTTCTATGTCCGGATGATATTATTTGAGGGACACAAATAATACAGGTCATTAGGGGTGAGGACTCATAAAACTTTAAGGCACCTTCTCATGGTGTGCGCCCTTGGTAATATTCAGGAGGATATTATGATAACGAGACCCGCCAGTAGGAAATCCACATTTCATAGTGTCATTGGATGTTCCTATCTACGGACATGTGTATTGGTCCTTAGACTTTAATATTATTATTAATGGGTATTACAACTTGCACACTTAGATGTATTGATGAAACCTGTGATGACACACTGTTCGCAGCGAGGTAGGATACGTTGGGTGTGTCACGAGTAATACTGCATTAATAGATAATGCGAGAAAGGATTTGTCCCTTCTGTTCCATAACGAAAGTAGATATCTCAGGCCCTTTAATGGAATTGATATAGACTAAATAAATCCATGGCCATGATAAGGTATGGGCGAGTTCAATTCCAGGAATTCAAAGAAAGAATAATCGAGCACATGGGTTGATGGCACTAGAATGAAACCCACTGGATTAGAGATATTGAGACAAAGAGATTATATTACACAGTAAGCGTTCGTAGGAGGTGAAATGTCATTGTGGTGTTAACGACTTTCTCTATGGGTGCCTTGGCGTGTTGCTAGACGCTAACCTTGGACTTTAGGTAGGCTCCGCCTAATGCCACTGAGAAAGAGGCATAGAGGGTCACACACTAAGTGTGTCCATGTATCTCAGTTAAATATTAATTTAACAAGTTAAATAAATATTATTCCCGACTGTGGTTTAATAATTTTTTAAGGATGCCTGATCACATTTATTTCGACACTAGTTATTCGAGAGAATATATTGTGGGAGAAATAATATATTTATTAGAGAGTAATGCAGTTACATTTATTTAAGAAGTAAATATCCATTACTCAAGGTTTAATAAATGTGGTGGAGAAAAATGGAAAATAAAAGTACTCGCCGTGTATATTAAATATACACTCCGTGTAGTTTTATGGAAAACAAGTACATGCCGTGTATTAATTATTACACACCGTGTAGTTTCCAGTCAGGATTTTGAAGATATAATATTGTTTTATTAAATGATATTTATTATAATCAGTGTGGGCGCATGTCAAGGAATTAATGATTCGACATGGGGGTTTTCAATAAGATTTAATGAAATAAATAAAACGCGTAACGCGTTTATTTATTGTCATAACTCTATTAACCTCAAAACAAATTATAAATATCCTCACAACCCCAACACTTTTCCAGATCCATTGTTGTGCACAACGGATTTAGAAATACTCTCAAGCTAAGAGAGAATTACCTTTCCACCAAGAACGCCCTCAAGTTACGAGAGTGAGATCCTCCACCGGATCAAGGCGGTCGAAGGCGGACATCTCAAGCAAAGGTTCTTCTACACTAGCACCCGGAGATCCCTTTGACGATGTCCAGAGATACGTGGAACATGTGTGGATCACCGCTAGAGGAATCCTATACTTGGATTCTACGATGCAACAACGGATCACAGGATCATGACCGGAGACATCGACGAAGAAATAATTCCACCAAGGTAATTCTTGTGAATTAATTAAATTAATTATAACCAACATATGATGATCCTATCTCAATGCTTCCGGGACTCTTATTTTTATTTTTCATTCTTCGTTCCATTCCGAAGATCCGACATTTTATATCGTGACAGATCTCTTATTGAACATTGTTTAACGCTAAAATTAAAGTTGGTTAATCCCACCAACGCGCTTCCACTGCACCCGGAACCTACAGTGTATTCTTGATTACACGGCGTGTACTATCGCTCAGCTGCCACCGCCTTACTATTTGCCTGCTGACTGACTACATGGCGTGTACATACCCACTACATGGTGTGTAGTCGGTTTTTTACACCTTTCATCGCCAGCCTGGCTACACACCCTGTGTACTCATCGCACATGAACAAAGTACATAGAGTGTGGAAAAGTACACGGCTTGTACCCACAAAAAGTGTAATTTTTTCCCATTTTCCTTATTTTCTCAAAAACACTTAAGGAAAAGAGAAAGAAAGAAACCCGTACCTCAAGAATAAGAACCAGGTTCTTACATGGATGAGTTTGTTCACCTGCCCTATTCGTTGGTACCTCGTGTGCTCAATGTCAACCTTGATATAGTTATCAAGTACAGGTTGAGGTGATGGACACCCCATGAATAGAACTACGTGTTTCACTATGTGGTGCTGATAGTGGTGTCCCTTGCGCAGAGAATGTAGAGATGCTACCTCTTGGGAGAGCGCTTTGTGGTTTGCTCAGACCACCAGTGTCTCAAGTGTGCCCTCACCCAGAGAGACTTGAACCTGAGACGATGGTGCTGTCTAGAGTTTCTGCAGGAGGGTACAGTTTGTCTGCAGTTGATGATGCTAACTCCTTCACTTGTTGAGCGTGTAAGAGAGTCTCAGTTGTGATGCACCAACTGTGAAAAATTGTGTGACCGGATATCCTTGGGTGTTTCACCAGATGGGTATTCTGAAGGAGGGAATCACGAGACCATGTTCCAGGAACAAATCGTGATTTTGGTAATGACGTGGAAAGTAGAGGTTCAGCCGGGGAATTCCCCCAAGTATCTTTGGGTCGTTTGGGAATCGTGCAAGCAGTTGAGAGGTTGCCTACCGTCTTGTCCTACCCTCCCAACAGTAGGAGTGGGCGCACGATGTCTTCCACATATCGTAGCTGATGACATGTGTGGATATTATAACGCATGATCTCAAGAGTAGCGGACCTTATAAATACTAACCATCCCTTTGGTTCGCGTGTTGTGTTAACAATGGTGTTGTGCAAGTTTTCTTGGGTGTAGGAGAGCTGGGTGTTAGCTCTGTATCCCGAGTTGTTTTCCCTAGTTTTCTTTTTGAGGATGAAAAGAATGAAAGAGGAAATGATGTAAGAACCTAGGTTTTGGGACTCTGAGACTTTGAAAAATTTCTTGATGTCATTCCAGAGCAGGGAGTTCAGATGACATGCAATTCTGAGGCCCGGTGTGCCTATAATTAATTATACAAAATGTTAAGTGTTTTTATATTATGCACACATGGTTAACTAAAGAAAATGTGATATCTCTTAGATGGTTGATCGGATCGGAAATCCAAGACCATGGTTGGGTCCGGAACGCGGTGTTTACCCTAGGTGCGACATAAAATGAGTCAGCACGGGACGTTCGGACCCCTCGCCCGTTGGCGGTGTGTTAAATGGATAATTAAATTATCAAATTATTCATTTAATAGCTCAAACCTGAATAAATCCTAAAAGGTTGATCGGATGGGAAAACCGAGGGCATCGTTGAGTTCAGAGCGGTCTGTTTACCCTAGGTGGGGTGTAAAAGTGGCGGGCACGGGCCTGCTATGAGAGATGTCACCCAAGGGAAAACCATCTTTTTAAATTAATGGCTCAGTGATTATTATCAATGGCGTACTTTTTGAATAAATTTCAAACAGAGTCTCAGAATGGAAATATGAGACTTCCATTGAGTTTGAAATGGGGTGTTTTTCCGAGGCGTGATATAAAATAAGAGTGTGCGGTGATTTCGGAATCCGTGCCCGTTGAGAGAGTTTCAGTGAATTTTTATAAATTCGCTTAAGTGTTGGGAGGGGAAAACCTATTTTATCTCTCTCTCTCTCTCTCTCGAGCATTCTGCGACGTCCTTCAGCATTCTTCGCTGTTCTTCTCCGGACTGAGGAGCGGACTCCGGCGGATCGAAGAGGGATCGAGTGGGCGCGTTGCTAACGACGAACGAATCCAACAAGATAGGATTTCTTATTAAATTTCACACCATTGTGAAATTCTTGGAGTTTTTGTCAATTTTTTTGTTAAATTATTAAATTTTAGAATTTGGGGCATTGGCCGAATGAACACGAACAACACCCGAGCCCCATTTAATTTCTCATTCTTGGGCATTCTTCGTCCCATTTTTTTCGGACGCGCGCGAACCTCGATGGATCGATGAGAAATGGGTGATGTTGTGAAGATCTGGTCCCGAGGATCCTGAAACTGGTGTTGAAATTTTTTTCCGACCACCGGAGTGGCCGGGGGGACCGGCCGAAGGATCGGCTCCGACGAGTGGCGGTGGCTGGAGGTTGAGCTGTAGGCCAAGGTGGAGCTCGGAGGGGCCGGTCCGGTGCGACGGTGTCGGGTGCGGCATGGTGCAACTAGGGTGAGGCTGAATCGGGTGGCCAAGGCTTGGAGCTGATGCGTGGTGGTTTCTGGGTGGTGCGCTCGGTCGACAGAGCGGGGAGCCGGAGAGGGCAGCTTCGAGGGGGGCGCCAGGCGTGAGGCGACGTCGACCAGGGTAGCGCGGCGGCGTGCTACGGAAGGCGGAGGAGCCGAGGGCACCGGTGCCGTCCGGTTGCGGTTAGTGGAGGAGGACCCCGAGGCGGTGACTGGAGCGGGCCGTGGCCAGCGGGCCGCGACAGTTCGGTCCGGGCCGGCCGGGGTGAACCAGCCCGGTTGGGCCCCCTTACATTCGGGGGGCCGTAACTTCCAAACGGCGCATCAATTTGACGCGCTGTCTGTGGCTGTGAGTTTGTATCAGTGAGGCGGACTGTTTGAAGTGGGTTATGAGGATTTTGGGTTCTGCCCTCGAAGACGGGTGCCCTGAAACGCGTTAATTTAATAATACTAAATTATTATTAAAGTTTGCAACGGATGGGCTTCACGAGCCGAACGTCCGTTTGACATGTCGTCAAAGGCGCTGTTGCCCTGGTGCTGAGACGGTCCTTCCAAAGTTGGTTCAGAACCTTTTCAGGTTGGTTTCGTTGCTCGGTGGCATGAAACGCTTAATGCGAATAATTAATTAATTATTCAATTAATTGATTAATTGTTGCGTCAGACTTAACTCTTGCTTGGGATGTCCGATTGACGCGCCATCAGTGGCAGTGTGACCCCAGTCCTCGTGTAGACTTTTTGAGATGCTCTCTGAAGTGTTCAAGTTGGAGACAAGGTGCGGTCTCCACAGGGCCTAGTTCACACGCTTTACGGTGAAACACCATTTTTTCACCCGACATCCATTTAGGGTGTTTGAGTACTCATTTCTGAGTGTTTTTCCAAGGTAATTGCAACAGCACAATCCGCCCGCCTAAATTTGGGCCCGAGGCGTGGGCCCCACGAGGCGACTTTCGGACGTATGCTATGTTTTTACAACTTATGCTTCATAATTCTGTTCAGGGAAAATGAATAGCCTATCCTGTGTGGTTATCATCAAGGAACACAATGGTATGATTTGCGTGACGTGTTTTGGGGTCGAGGTGTGGGCCCCACGTGGCCCCGTTTGCGTATAACGCGGGGAGTTGCTGCTTCTGCATCCGGAGTCTGTTTTAGGCGTCGTCAACAGAATTGTGACCTTGGCATCGAGGTGAAATTGAACGAGGTGGTTTCAGGCGTTGAAGCCGGAGTTGAGGCATGGGCCCCATAGGCCGTCTCTTAAGCTGTGTGTAGCGTACTGCGAATTTTCTTTAGGCATCCATTTGGGGCATATGAATAGTCATTTCAGCATGTTTTTTCTGAGAGCATCACGGTGGCGCAGTTCTCCCAACCTCTTTCGGGACCGAGGTGTAGGCCCCACGAGTCACTGTATGGGCATAAAGCGGTGTTGAATGACTTTTCCACTGGGATCTTGTTTCCAGCGAGTAAGTAGTCTATCTCACGTGTTTTTCCGTGAGGATCATAGTGGTGGAATATGTTTGGGAATGAAGATCCTAATTTGAGATCTTATTAAATGTGGAAACATGAATGGGAATTGGTCGGAGGTTTCTTTGATGCACTCCGAACCTACGCACGGTAGCGGTGTTAGTGACACCCAGTGATGGAACAAGTAGTGCGGAGATATCAGGCCAGTTACGGGTTTACCCTCCAGTGAGGCCGGGTAGTGGGATACCTGTTGACCTTATGGTTTACCCTCCAGTGGGGCTGGTCAGTGGGTCACCATCGACTTATTTAGGGTTTACCCTCCAGAAGGGCTGAGCAGTGGGTCACCTGATGTTTTATTACGATTTACCCTTCAGTGGGGATGGGTAGTGGGTCACCGTTGACTTATTTAGGGTTTACCCTCCAGTAGGGTAGGGTAGTGGGCCACCCATTGATTTATTACGGTCTACCCTCCAGCGGGGCTGGGCAGTGGGTCACCATTGATGTATTTGGGTTTATCCTCCAACAGGGCTGGGCAGTGGGTCACTCGATGATTTATTACTGTCTACCCTCCAGCGGGGCTGGGTAGTGGGTCACCGTCGAATTATTTGGGGTTTACCCTCCAACAGGGCTGGGCAGTGGGTCACCCGATGATTTATTACGGTCTACCCTCTAGTGGGGCTGGGCAGTGGGTCACCATTGACTTATTGGGGTTTACCCTCCAGCGGGGCTGGGCAGTGGGTTACCCGATGACTTATTTCAGACTCGGTCCTTTCTATGAGGCTAGTCAGTGAATTTTCTCCGTGATTACCGGAGCGGGACCCTTGGTGGTATGGTGTAGCGATGAGGCTGCTTGGCGTATGGGTTTTTTGGGCATCAGTGATGGCTATCCTTTGAACTGTTGGCGACTCTTCGTGGGATGAACTTGGAGATAGAGATCCCCTTACACACTCATTCGGGTTTCTCATTGAGCATATATATACACCCTACCATTGTTCCCACCCCTTGGGTTCGGTTACTCTCCTTCTAGGAGGGGTGAAGACGCACTGGGTATGCCACGTGCTTTCCATTTCTAGATCTTATTAGTTGGAAGAGTCTACTCTCCTGCTATAGGAAGCAAAAAATCGATGAGAAGTTCGTATTCTCACCATTTCTAGCTCTTTGCGTCTGGACGAGTCTACTTCCTTTCTCTTGTTGGGTTGAGCTGCACTCTTTCTTTTGTACTATTGCACTGCTTTAGTTCTATCTACTGCTCACCATTTTAGTATCTCCTTTGTTGCTCCCTCAAGATTTCAGGGCATCCTACTGAGTATTTTTATACTTATCCCTGCTTGGGCTTTTCCTGCACTTGGTGTGCCCTTGCAGACGACATACAGGTCGATCGAGACTACAAAGGAGCATAGAGGAAACAGGAGATTGGGCTGTGTTCAGTGGTCATAGGAGGATTTCTGTGTGTGAGACTCACCAGTGGTTAACTTTCATTTTACTTATTGCCGGGTTGTGGCACCTTTCTAGTTGGGTGCGTGTTTTTCCCCTTTTTCTGTTCAGTTTACTTGTTGGTACTTTTCAGCACTTTACTTGTACTGGTTAGAGGTCGATGCATGCATGTTGGTTTCCCTTTTGTAGAAGTGTTGTATCTTGATTCCCTTTATCTGCACTTTTTCATTGAGTTGGGCGCGTGTGTGTGTACAATTTCTTAGGAAAAGGCCTCCCCTAGTTTGTTGTGCCTTCGGCGCTAGTCGCCAGCCCCTGGCCTATGGAGGCAGGCTTGGGGTAGTTGCGGTTCGAGCCCGGTATAGGTCGGGTCATGACATGATCCCTTTTCCCAACAATTAAAAGTATCATTGACTCAAGTTCATACTTCTACTCTAGAAACTTATTATATGTCGAAGAACCCTTATACCAACATTTTTTGGTAGCCTAATGTATTCTTTGATTTTCACCAGGATGGACATAGTTTTTTCCCTTTTCATTCTCAATAGATTCACAAAAAATCTAGGGAAACTTCATTGATTGGTGTTAAAATGGTTACTTAGATTTGTTTCACATACCTCCATCCTATATTTTTGTTTTTCTAGAAATGTAAATACAAACAAACTAATTGTTGGATATGTTGATGCTAATTACATAGGTAATATGTATACTAAGAAGTCACTTACTAGATATGTCTTCACCACTTGTGAAGGAACCATATCCTAGGAATGGAACATGTAATTAGTGATTTCTATTTTAACCATAGAAGATGAGTATATTCCCCCGACTGAGGCTATTAAGGTGGATTTATGGTTAAAGGGTATGGTTTCTAAACTGAATTTATTCAATTTTGTAATATTAGTTTATTGTTATAGTCTATAAGATTTCCATTTGTACAAAAATTTAGTTTATCATGGTAAATTCAAACATATATAAATTAGGCTACATTATATTATAGATACCATTGTGGAGTGTTGATGATATACCTTCATAAAGAATAAGTTAGGTTGTTTTTTTGATCTAGAAGGTCCCAAAGAATTATGAACCATCATATCTAGAGGTGTTTCTACATTATGAAGGGATCATAACTATTTGAGAGGCACCCTCTTTGGATTGTAATCACTATGCTTCTTCTTTTTTAGTTATTGAAAATAGAATATTTTTATCATTTCTGTTGTCTTATTATTTATACTGTTGGTTTGTTACTTGTAACATTTTGTTTGAGCATAATAAAATGGGTTTCTTTTGGGAGGTTTTCTTTCCATGCACATAGTCCCTAAAGGGACCAAATAAAACTAAATATTTTGTTCTTATTTATTGTATTGTTTATTTATTTTGAAAAAATTTATAGTAATCATTCTTGAAGGAATTTATTTGTTATATTAAGTGGTGTGTACCTAGGGGACACATACTGTGTTTTTCAAACCACATAACTCCGCATGTATTGGTGTATAAAGCCTGATTTCACACTTGAAAACACATGTTGTGTGTTCTAGGGTATATTCCATGTATGATATCGATAACAAGACATATTTATTATAATAGGACACACCTATTAACCCTAATGATTCACACAATGTGTGTAAAGTAGAAACATGACTTTTATGTTAGGTTAGATTGGCTCGATGTATACTGGAGGTAGACGCTTTAGTAACTAATCAGTACTATATGTATTGTACCTTATTGTGATAGGATATATATTTAAATCAACATGGATATATGAAAACATTACATGCCCTGCCTTTTATTGGGACTCACAAACCATGTTGTGAAAAGTACATTCAGTCTACTATGTGACTTCCTATGTTTCAAATTTCTTCTCACCTATGTCAGCATCCAAAAATTAAATATTATATTCAGAGTAATTTTATATATAGAGAATGATGGTACGATCATCTTATACATAAGATAAAGTTTATGATGAATCTTAAAGTGTTTGATATTATTTTCCCTACAAAGGAGACTACTAGGTTTGGACAACTTTATCAGAGCTGTCACATAGTTAAGTACTCCATAAGAGATATGCTAGTGACATGGAATGGTTCCTCATAATTCTATGAAGAGTTATATACTAACTTAGAAACATATTTATTATAGGATTGACTTCCTATATATTCTTTCTAGGAGTTTAACACTATCCCACATACTCAAAGTGGGGGTCCTCATTATTCATGAAAAAACTACTTCTTTATATGTGTGGTTCCATACTTATATTTTTTTCAAGGATTTTTCTTTCTCTTGGATTTCATTCAGAAAATCCATGAAGGTGGGGTGAAAGAGGGAGGGTGTGGGGGGGGAGGGAAAATTTGTAGGGGGCTGGCAGGGGGTGGTCTGTAGGGGGGGGGGGGGGGGGGTCTGCAGGGGGTGGTCTACAGGGAGGTCTGCAGGGTAGGGGGAGGGGGGGGGAAGGGGTAGGGGGAAGGGAAGGGGGAGGGGGGTCTGCAGGGAAAGGGGTGGTATGCAGGGGGTCTTCAAGGTAGGGGGAGTGGGGAGGGTGCATGTGGGATGCAAGGGGGGAGAGGGCAGTGGTATGTAGGAGGGTCTGTAGGGAAGGGGGGGTGCAAGGGTGGGTGGGGGGGTGGTGGTGTAAGGGGGGTGGGGCAGTGGGGAAGGGGTGCAAGGGGGCAGTGGGGGGAGGGAAAACTGGCAGGGGGGAGGGTGCAAGGGGGAGGGGAGAAGGGGGGGGGAGGGGGGTGGGGTTGCAGGGCTGTGGGGAGGGTGTAGGTGGGGTAAAAGGGGGGAGGGGGTGGGAAAGGGGGGTGTATGGGGGTTGGGGTATAGGTTAATGACGAATCCATTCATGAATAACCTTTAGATATTAACCCAATAACATATAGTGTTCCCCCTATATAGACTAATTTTTCATTTATTTTTATGAATTATAATAATTTCACACTTTCATGAAATCCATACATGAATGAAAATATATAATAATAGAATCATTAAATAAATATGATTTAATATTTTAACCATATCCAAACTTGATTACTCTCTCATTATTATTTTGTTCTATTTAGACCATAAGACTCTTACTATTTCTCTACATTCTAAACATCCTTCTTATTTTTATTTAATTTTATGTTCTATAATCATCATACACAATAATATTTCAATGTTTTCATTAATTATATGTGTTCTCATTTGTATGCATTATGTTTATCAGAGTATTTTATTGGTAACATAATGATATTATATGAATCACCATATAAACATAGAATGTTTTCATTAATTAAATGTGTTCTCATTTTTATGAATTATGTTTATCAGGATTCTTCGCTCCTTCCACAGATTTAGGTGTATAAACCAATGAATATTTCAATGATCATGATGATGGTGGTGGTGGCAGTGGTCTGAGAAGAGGTGATAATGATGTTGGTGTTTCTGTAGGAGATGATGAGGGTCATGATGGTTCTAGTGACACTGATATTGAGGTATATTTTATATTTAAATTTTATTTTTGGTTTATACATTTAATTTTATGAAATATTTCTTTTTATTATGATGATATTGATATTGAAATTTTATATTGGTTATATTGGAGAGAGTTTGAATTCTTGTGATATATATTGTATTATGTTTGAGTTCAGTTTTATTTGGAAGGTGGTGTTTTTTTTCTTGTATCTAAAGGATGTGAGTACTACTATTAGGTGCAACTATTATGGAAGCATTTGGTGATTAGGTATAGCTGGGTAGGAATCAATATACATGGGTATTAACTATAGCTATAGGGTCTATTTTCCATGGTTTTAAAAGTGTTATTACAGACCAAGATCCATGGTTTAACCAAGGGGCAGTGGGAGGATGAAAAAATGGCAGAGGGAGGGTGTAGGGGGTGGGGGAGGGGGGGGGGTATGTAGGGTAGGGGGTGCAGGGGGTGAGGGGTAGGGGTGTCTGCAGGGAAGGGGGTGGGGGGGGGGTGGGGGGGGGGGTGGGGCAGGGGTGTAGGGGGTGGGGGTCTGCAGGGTAGGGGGGGTAGGGGTGTGCTAGGGGGTGGGGCAGGGGGTGTTAGGGGGTAGTTAGGGAGGGAAAACTGGCGGGGCGGCGGGGGGGGGGGGGGGTGTCCAGGGTCTGGGGGGGTCTGTCCAGGGGGTGTCTAGGGTCTGGGGGGGTGTCATGAGTCTGTCCTGGGGGGGTCAGTCTGGGGTGTGTCCAGGGTCTGGGGGGGTGTCTGTCCAAGATGGGGGGGGGGTGTCCAGGGTCTGTGCAGGGGAGGGGGGGGGGGGGCAAGGGTGTGCTTGGGGGTGGGGCGGGGGGGCGGGTGTCTAGGGTCTGGGGGGGTGTCCGAGGTCTGTCCAGGAGGGGGGGGGGGATGTCCAGGGGAGTGGAGGTCTGGGTCTATCCTGGGGGGTGTCCAGGGTATGTTCAAGGGGGTGGGGGGAAGGGAGGGTCTGTAGGGAAAGGGGTGCAAGGGGTGGGTGGGTGGGGGGGTCTGTAGGGTAGGGGGAATGGGTGTGCTAGGGGGTGGGGTAGGGGGTGCAAGGGGGAAGGTAGGGAGAGAAAACTGGCAGGGGGTGTGTCCATGGTCTGTCCAGGGTCTGGGTGGGGGGGGGGGGGTCTATCCAGGGAGGGGTGTCCAGGGTTTGAGGGGGGGGGGTGTCCATGGTTTTGGGGGGGGGGGGGGGTGTTGTCTAGGGTCTTTCTGGGGGGTGTATAGAGTCTGGAGGGGGGGGGGGTGTTCGGGGTCTGTCCAGGGGAGTGGAGGTCTGGGTCTGTCCTGTGGGTGTGGGGGGGGGGTCTATCTAGGGTCTGGGGGTGTCTAGGGTCTATCTAGAAGGGGGGGGGGGTTGTCCAGGGGAGTGGAGGGGGGGATTTTCATGGGGGAAGGGGTGCTACAGGGGGGGGGGGGCTTTGTAGGGGGTGTCTAGGGTCTTGGGGGGGGGGGGTGTCCAGGGTCTATCCAAGAGGGGGAGAGACTGTCTAGTGGAGTGAAGGGGGGATTTACATGGGGTAAGGGGTGTTGTAGGGGGGGATTTTTAGGGGTGGGGGTGTTTTTTTATATGAAATGGGAAACCCTATAGCCATGGTTTTAAACTGTGTCTATATACCTATAACCACGATTTGAACCGTGGCTAAATACCTAAATCCACAGTTTCAAACTGTGGCTATATTCCTATGTGACTTAAGCTTCTGCCACAGTTTTGAACCGTGGATCCACAGTTCAAACTATGGCTATAGGTGTTGCCCTATAGCCACACCAATAATAGCCACAATTCATAAAACCGTGGATATAACCTATAGCCACGGTTTTTGGTCTTATATCCATGGTTTTAAACTGTGGCTATAGCCTAAATTTCCAATAGTGAAAGCTTTGTCATGGAAGGGGTAGCCTTTTATGTGGACAGAAAAGTGCCATTAGTGCTTTTAGGAGCTGAGGCAGAGGTTGACAAGAACTCACATCTTGAGGTTAATGGAGGAAGGTGTTGATTATGTAGTATTATACAATGAATTAGGAATTGGGATTAGTTGTGTACTGATGTAGAGGTAAGTTGTGACTGCCTATGGTTCAATCTAGTTGAGGTCAAATGAGCAGAACTACGTGACCCATGATCTTGAGTTAGTAGCAATAGTCTTCTCTTTGAAGATGTGGCGAGACTACCTAATGGGAGAGTGATTTTTCATCTACTATGACCACAAAAGTCTCAAGTATATCTTCTCTTAGAAGGACTAGAACTTAAGATAGAGGTGATGGATAGAGTTCCTCCAAGAATATGACATTGAGATTGTCTATACTCTTGGGAAAGGGAACGTGGTGGTAGATGATCTCAATAGGAGATCTAATTCATAGTTTATAAATGAGGTGTTAGAGTAGTTGGCCTCATTTCAATTATCCTTTGTAGATGGGTATGAATAATCTTACCTCTAGTTGATGGTTGTCACCACTTTACTCTTACAGCGAGTTAGTGAGACACAACTTGGGGATGCAGACTACAAGACCCTATGTGATCAGTTATCCATAGGGCATGCTCCTGATGGATATTCAAAAGGTGGGGAGAATGTTTTTATTTTAATAGGATACACATTAGTACCAGTGGAATTACAGGAGGAGGTTTTGAGGTAGTTTTATACATACCCTTTAGTAGTACATACATGTGTGGCAATGATGTACTGGGACCTCCAATGTCAATTTTGGTGGCCAGGGTTGAATAAAGGAGTTTAAGAGTTTGTTTCTTGATTTCTTACTTATCAGAAAGTGAATGCTGAACACTAGGTTCCAGTGGGTTTAGCTCAACCCCTTGAGGTGTTGGAATGGAAGTGAGATGAGATATCTATAGACTTCATGAATGGAATACCACATACATCTAGGGTACAAGATTCCATCTGGGTGATCATTGAACAACTTACAAAGTCAGCCCACTTACTAGCTATCTGAGGGTAGAGTTTAGTAGAGATCTTGGGATGCATCTATATTCAGAAGATAGTTCAACTCCATGGAGTTCCATCAACGATTATAGCTAATCATGATGCTCGCTTTACATCTTGGCTATGGAAGGGATTACCGGAGGCATTTGGGACCCAATTACATTTGAGGAAAAAATTTTAACCACAAATGGATAGCCATACTGAGTGGACCATTTAGGTTCTGGAGGACATGCTATGAGATTTCATGTTAGACTTTGAAGATAGTTTAGAGGATCACCTACCACTGGTGAAGTTTTCATACAATAAAAGCTACCATTCCACCATTGATATGTCACTATTCGAGTATTTGTATGGGCAACCCTGTAGGTCACTATTTTGCTGGGCTAACCAAGGAGAGTCAAAAATCATGGGCCCATAGTTGGTGAGAGCTACTACAAATAAGGTGAAGATCATCTATGTAATGACTCGCATTTTGAACCGGGATAAAACCTGAAGAAATTTAAACTTTTTCGATTACTGAACGGGTCATTTTTAATACTGAGCTTAAGAATGGAATTCCGAGAGTTAGAAAGCTTTGTTCTTTTGGTTTTGGGCTTGGGGGAAGGCCTGAGAAGTTTCCCTAGTGTCTCGATAGGTCTCGGGAGCTTCAGTCCTGAGAGAGAGGCTGATTTTCAAAAGGGAGAGGAAGGCGCATGAGCTGCACACAGTTTGAGGAAACCATGCAACATATTTCATAAAAACCATGCGGCCTTATTTAAGGGGGGAGTGGCTTGCACACAGGCTATGCACGGTTTCCTAAACCATGCACCTAGCCCATGCAGGGTGTGTCTTGGAGGCAGTAGACTTCACACGGTTTGCGCACAGTTTGTCAAACCGTGCGGGTCAAACCGTGCGGTTGGGTGTGATTTAGTTTTTTTATTTAAAATTAAAATAAAAGGAAATAAAATAAAATGATTAAAAAGTGATTTAGTTTTTTTATTTAAAATTAAAATAAAAGGAAATAAAATAAAATGATTAAAAAAATAATACTAAATACACTCTCCCTCACCCTCACTTGGCAGATTCCCCCACAACGCACCTCCCTCCTCTCCCGTGAGCCGCACACGACACCCCCCTCGGCTCCCTCCTTGCGCTTCAATTCCGGCTGTTTTCCCTTGCGTTTATTCTCCAAATCTTGGAGGTAAGGTTGTCTATCTCTTCTACCCTGGTTTCTGGATTCTATTTGGTGCCTGGTGCGATGCAGCTGAACGCCCTAGGGTTTAGGGTGATCCGACTTTTGGTTTCTCTTTGTTCCAGGTTCGTGCGGAAGGCTTCTTAGGTCGTGTTTGGGTGTATTCTAGCGATCACCGCTAAGGGCGAAGCGATTCACCACGTTTCGGTCCGCCTGCTTGGGTTCGCAGTAATGGTTTATTATTCTGGTTGGTTTCACATATCCCAAATTAGTGTCTTTATGAATTTTAAGGTTCATTGGATTAATCTTGTAGTACATTAGATGTTTTGGCGTGGTTTCGAGCCGCCAGAGTCTAGGAGACTCGCCTGCGTGGGCATAGGTATGTATTTATATATACATGGTTTCCCCCGTTACATGTTTAATCACACATGGAAGTGATTGGATATGTATGGGGATAGGTGTTCCCACGTATATATATATATAAAAGTGCCTACGCAGGTGAGTGGAGACGAGCATATGCGTATAAGCGCGCATGTAAGGATCATCTTGCACATGCCCATGACCATGCGGGTGTGTGCATAGGGGCTAGGTGTCCTTGCATGTGTGTGAAGGTGTATATGCTCAGTGGGGGAGCATCAGCGACTCTTAGTTAGAAATCTCCAAGAGCCGGAGTGGATGGATAGATCCACTTAGAGGTAGGGTCCCTCTCCTTTCCCTTTAAATTTAAGTAAAGTAATTGTGAGTTTAATATTTCACTGCCTTAGCCTTTTAATTAGGCAAGTTTAGTCCCGATTAAATGCTTCTGTGAAAAATGTTTGAACTGCAAAAATAAGATAAAAGAGGTTGTTTGGTCATTAAACTAACGATTTAATAATAAAACCCCTCGATCAGAGGTGCACTGTCTTCAAGAAAAAAGGAGGAAGTAGACTTACATGCTTGCCTGCTCTATTTGTCTTGGTTCCATGCTCATACTTTTACATCATGTTTGGTGTGTAGTTTTTCTTGATACAGCCTTCATAAATGTTCCTAAAGGGCTTTCCCCTTAGTGATCTGACACTTGTTTCCCTAAGCACCTAACTAGTTCCGGCATAACGTGTACTTGTAATTTCCCTTGAGATAAGGGGGTTAAATGATTTTGATTAGAATGGATAAAATGAGATGGTGGAAACTAAGTGAAATGACTATGATGGTTGTATTATTAATCGTCCTTCTAGGTTTGGGCAACTAGATGGAATGAACCTCATGTGGAACCTTTTCCCAATTTTCCATGCTTAGGAAAATTGGATCAAGTGACTTTGAATAGGGAATGTGCACTAAATGACATAGTTTAATGGGCTGGGTTGTGAATTTGATATGGTTATTTGAAGCGCATAAGAGGTAATTCCTTATGTGTTGTTTGATAAGTATAAATGATGGTTTAACTGAATGGAACACTAGGGAGGGTTAGATAATGACCCTGGTGTTTATTTTTATGAATGTAAGTAAGCACTATAATTGATTATGGATGATTTTGAATGTGATATGTTTACTTGAAATGCATAAGAGGTACTGCCTTATGCATTGTGATATAAAATTGATGGCGAATGTGTATGTTTATGGATGGGAAGCATGAATACCCCATGCCATCTTATTCTGAGTATGGGTGGGAGGCATGTTACCCCATGCCAGATGCGATCTCCATACGTATATGGAAGGGTGGAATTCTTACCTTTTTCCAATTGACCTATAGGGATGAGAGACATTCCTACCTCGTGCTAATTTTTCTTATTAATGGGTGGGAGGCATTCTTACCCCACGACATCTATGATCTAAATGCATTTATATATATATATATATGGTGACATGATTAGGTTACTTTACCGGCAATGAGCCGAAGCTAGTATAGCCGTCAGGTATCCCTTGCGAACCTGGACGGGTGTTATTTACTTATGTAATTATGCTTACTTATTTCTCTATACCTGCTCACTGTTTAATTATTATACACTGTCTGGATTGGGTTTGACACTGGTGGTGCCGGCCTACTGAGATTTATATCTCACACCCTACTCGGGCCGCTATTGTACTGGGGTACCTGAGTAGACCTTCTTTCCTGCAGGACCTAGGTTGTGTGATGTGCTGTTTGTACCTAAGGAGTTAGGAGAAAAGAACCAAGTGGAAGCTTGGGATGCTCAGGGGATCTCTGTCAGGATTTGCTGTCCTTTATTTTTTGTATTATTTTTCAAGCATACTGTGTTGATTCCTGCTTTCATAACTATATCGTCATCTGTACATGCATGAATTGTAAACTGGCATTTTCCGCCTTTTATAAAATGGTTATTACCTGTATTTTGATTCTACCTTTCAATTGTTTACTGCTTCCGCTATTGAATATTATTTACTCTGATAATACCACTGTGTTACTCTGATATGAGGGTATAGTCTCCCCATTATCAACTCCCGAGACCCTCGCTGCTAGTCGGAAGCCTCTGGCGTATAGGGAGACGTGCTTGAGGCCATGTGACCTACTGGTCTGGCCACCGGTTCGATGGTAAGATGGGCCGGGACATTACAAATTGGTATCAGAGGTGTTTCTTTTCTTTTTCCGTACTGTTTTGGGTTGGTAGATAGGAGATTAGGAAAGTGTCGGTGCTTGGCTAATAGCCATACTTGGGACTGATCACCCCATGTACGGGAAATGACCATGTGGCTAGGGCTGGGAATCGTTGTTCATGTTGTTTTCTATTACAGTTGATATGGTTTCACCTTGAGTGACTGTTGTATTTTCTGTTGCTTATGGTTTATGAAATTCCTTGAATTTTCCACTTAGTCTGATATGAAAAGAAAGCTACATTCCATGCATCATATTAGGCACATAGGAATTAACATTTCATGCATGTTCCATGCCATGTAGTTTCATCTTAGCTTTCCTGTATAATATTCTTAAGTGATTATATGCCCTGATTATGTGTTATAACATGCTTCTGTGATATAACATGTTCTGTGCTTACTGCTTATGATGTCATGTCTTGCTTTGGTTGTACCTGGGTTGTGAATGAATGAGAACCAATTTTCAATTGTAAGGTGTATCGGCACCTTACAACTGAGAAGGTGTAACTCGTATATTAAAACCATTCTGAGCATGATATAAATACGTTTGTAGGGATTTTGATAAAAATGTAAAGCTGTGGAAATTAAAATGCTAAAGTAAATTTGTTTTGATAAAAAGGGGAGTCAATTTTCAATCCATGAAGTGTATGGACACTTCATGAATTGGTAAATGGAAACCCGTATTAAATGTAAAGGCTTGCTGTATTGTGAAATGATTAAATGGAAAATGTTGCCTAATTTCGAAACTGAAAGGTTTTGGCTAACTGTTATATGTGAAACTGGACCCGAGTAGGTCAGTTGAAAAGTGTTGTATGAGATAACCCGGTTTGGGGTGTTTTAGAATTTGACCAATTGCTTTGGGTTTACTTCTTGAAGAACCCGAGATGGGTAGAATGGGACCCTAGTAGGTTTCCCTTTTGTTTAAATGGTTTTGTTTTTCTCAGTTGGTTGATAAAGACGAGGTGTCTATGAATGTTTAATGTTTTAAAAGGAAGTTTTTGTGAAACTTGCTGGTTTCCTTTGGTGTGCAGTTGAAACTTTTAAATGGTTAAAGTTTAAATGAAATAAAATGGTAAGGGCTTGGTAATGGAACCTGTGGTGGTGCGTTGAGACCCTAGTGTAAGGGGTAGATTTGAGTTTCTCTTTGAGTTGCCTTGTAACGAGACCATAGGTGTTTTCTGTGGGCATTGTTTTCTTTAGCGGTGGCTTGATGATTGGATTTTGAGCCTAGAAACTTTGTTTCGCATGACCCTGTGTTAGGGTCAATGTTTGATCTTCGTAAGGGGCTAGCTCATGGTTCGTAACACCCTTAGCAGTTTAATGCCTTGCTTGTACCATGAGTTTTCTGACGTGAGGTGTTATTCAGGTGCCGTTTTCCCTTGTTGGACACTTTTTTTTCTAATGACACCCTTGTGCGGACGGGTGGTCGTTGGGTTTTGACTTTCATTGTGGCTTTGGGTCATCTCCTCAGTAGAGTGGCCCGGTGTTAAAGAATTGTTTCGTCCCAATGTTTGGGATGGATTTCAAATGAATCATGTGTTTTGACACACTGGTTTCCTTGTTTTGGATCTTCTTCATTTTTTTGGTGATATGATTGTGGAGGAGGAGCATCACATGATCGTTTGCGGTGTTTTTGTACTAGAGCGTTTGTGCTCGTCTAGGTTATCACCTTTCCCTTTGACAATTAGGACACTCCTAAGGTTGGGAGCGCGTCATGTCAAATCTGGTAAATGTGTCCTTTCACATGGAATGGATGCATCTTGGAATGCCTTTGGAAATGGGTTGGTCGTGTCTGAATTCCTGTGAGACATGCAAGTTTAAAATGTGTGGATGTGTCAGCAGGTGAAGCCGAGTTCCTTCCTTGAAGTCGACCAGTTGAGGTTCGACTGTTCTTCCTTCCAGTAGTCTGATATGATTAACTAGAATCTGTTCAAACCTCTTACTGTATTCTTTTTAGTGATGAGCATGTCCCCTATCTTGTTCTCGTTCTATATGCACTAAGAGAGCGTCAGTCTTATCCACGATGATGCTTTTAAGCCATTGGGCTTGATCATATAGTTCTCTTTCGGCATTGTACGCAATATGCGTGGATTCTTATATGGTTTGATCTTGGAAACATCATCGAAATTCAGGTATAGGATTCGGTGAATGTGTTTGTGTTAAACATATGGTGCTTGGAGAAAGGCATTGTGGTTCTGTTTGAAATACATTGACCATTTAGGCTGAGCGTTCTTGTAAATAGTCAGCTGAAGATGGCTTGACTCAGGGTTCTTGTTTAATGTCTGCGGTTGGTGACATACCGTTCTCTGGCATGTCGTCAGGTAGAGGTGAGTGAGGTTTGTGTCGGCCAGTGCCTAATATGAACAACCGGCTCGACTTGGGCCTTGAGGTCGATGGGGAATCGACCGTTTGATCTATTTCAAATCACGCTAGGAGCGTCGTGGGAACGCTTGGGGCGTGCTTTGAAATTTAATTCCAACGGTGGTCCGAACCATAGTTTGGAGTTAGTTGTTTAACGTTAAAAATCTAAGGTGGGAAGTACCTGTGGCTGGATGCTTGGAGAGACGATGATGGGTTTGTTTCTCTGGGTGTATGGGCTCGGGAAGAGTCATCTTGGTGTTTTGTTAGGGAAACGAGCATTGGCTCGAGTTTTGGTGGCTAAAGCGCCATACAGTTTAATTGATTCTTAAGGGTGTGTTGGATGTTTGTGAACACAATGTGATCGTTTGAATGAAGTTTCATGAACCTTGTAGGTTGGGTGATGTGTATGTTGTTCCCGAAGGCTTCTCAGGGATGAGAAGTTCTAAGGTGGGAAGGTTGTAATGACTCACGTTTTGAATCGGGCTAAAA
Source organism: Viscum album (assembly GCA_963277665.1). Taxonomy (NCBI): domain Eukaryota; kingdom Viridiplantae; phylum Streptophyta; class Magnoliopsida; order Santalales; family Viscaceae; genus Viscum; species Viscum album. Next base: position 1,786,672,146 of record OY728157.1, read on the forward strand.
CCCGATGGAATTTGAACTTTTTCAATTCCTAAATGGGTTGTTTTTAAGACCGAGATTTTGGAATGGAATTACGAGAGTTATAACACTTTTTTGTTTTGGTTTTGGGCTTGGGAAAATGCCCACGAAGTTTCCCTAGTGTCTCGACAGGTCTCAGGAGCTTTGGTCCCAAGAGAGAGTCTGGTTTTTAAAAGGAAGAGGAAGGCACATGGGCTGTGCACAGTTTGACCAAACCATGTGACTTATTGCAGGAAAACCATGCAGCCTTATTTAAGGGGGAAGTGGCTTGCACACGGGCTACACATGGTTTCCTAAACCATGCACCTAGACCATGCAGGGTGTGTCTTGGAGGTAGTAGACTCCGCACAGTTTGCGCACGGTTTGGAAAACCGTGTGGGTTAAACCGTGCGGCTGGGTGTGTTTTAGTTTTTTTATTTAAAATTAAAATAAAATGAAATAAAGTAAAATTATTAAAAACCTAACACTAAAGACACTATCCCTCACCCTCACTCGGTAGAACCCCCCACGACGCACCTCCCTCCTCTCCCATGATCCGTGCGTGACACCCCCCTCAGCTCCCTCCTTGCGCTTCGATTCTGGCCGTTTTCCCTTGCATTTCTTATCCGAAGCTTGGAGGTAAGGTTGTCTGTCTCTTCTCCCTTGGTTTCTGGCTTCGATTCGGTGTCTGGTGCGATGCGGACGAACGACCTAGGGTTTAGGGTGATCCAAATTTTGGTTTCTCTTTGTTCTAGGTTCGTGCGGAAGGCTTCTCGGGTCGTGTTTGGGTGTATTCTGGCGATCGCCGCTGAGGGCGAAGTGATTCGCCACATTTCATTCCACAGGCTTGGGTTCACGGTAAGGGTTTATTAATCTGGTTGGTTTCACATATTCCAAATTAGTGTCTTTATGCGTTTTAAGGTTTGTTGTATTAATCTTTTAGTGCGTTGGATGTTTTGGCATGGTTTCGAGTCGCCGGAGTCTAGGAGACTCGCCTGCGTGGGCATATGTATGTATTTATATATACGTGGGTTCCCCCGTTACATGTTTAATCACACATGGTAGTGATTGGATATGTATGGGGCTAGGTGTTCCCACGTATATACATATAAAAGTGCATGTGCAGGTGAGTGGAGACGAGCATATGCGTATAAGAGCGCATGTAAGGATCCTCTTGCGCATGCCCATGGACATGCAGGCGTGTTCATAGGGGCTAGTTGTCCTTGCATGAGTGTGAAGGTGCATATGCTCAGTGGGGGAGTAGCAGCAGCTCTTAGTTAGAAAGCACCAAGATCCGGAGTCGACAGATGGATCCACCTAATGGTAGGGTCCCTCTCCTTACCCTTTAAATTTAAGTAAAGTAATAGTGAGTTTAATATTGCACTGCCTTAGCATTTTAATTATGCAAGTTTAGTTCTGATTAAATACTTCTATGAAAAACGTGTGAATTTCGGGAATAAGATAAAAGATGTTGTTTGGTCATTAAACTAACGATTTAATAATAAAACCCCTTGATTAGAGGTGCGCTGTCTTCAAGACAAAAGTAGGAAGTAGACTTACATACTTGCCTGCTCTATTTGTCTTGGTTCTATGATCATACTTTGACATCATGTTTGGTGCGTAGTTTTTATTGATACGGCCTTTAGAAATGTTCCTAAATGGCTTTCCCCTTAGTGATCTAACACTTTTTTCCCTAATCACCTAACTAGTTCCGGCATAATGTGTAATTGTAATTGCTCTTGAGATAAGAGGGTTAAATGATTTTGATTAGAATGGATCAAATGAGATGGTGGAAACTAAGTGAAATGACTATGACGCTTGTATTATTAATTGTCCTCCCAGGTTTGGGAAACTAGATGGAATGACCCTCATGTGGAACCTTTGTCCAATTTTCCATGCTTAGGAAAATTAGATCAAGTGACTTTAATAGGGAATGTGCACTAAATGAAATAGTTTAATGGGTTGGGTTGTGAATTTGATATGGTTAGTTGGAGCGTATAAGTGGTAATTCCTTATGTGTTGTTTGATAAGTATAAATGATGGTTTAACTGAATGGCACACTAGAGAGGGTTAGAGCATGACCCTGGTGTTTATTGTTATGAATGTAAGTGAGTACTATAATTGATTATGAATGATTTTTAATTTGATATGTTTACTTGAAATTCATAAGAGGTACTTCCATATGCATTGTGATATAAAAATGATGGCGAATGTGTATGTTTATGGATGGGAGGCATTCATACCCCATGCCATCTTCTGTGAATGTTTTTGGATGAGAGGCATGCATACCCCAGGCTAGCTTATTCTGAGTATGGGTGGGAGGCATGTTACCCCACGCCAGATGCGATCTCTATACGTGTATGGAAGGGAGGCATTCTTATCACTTGCCAGTTGACCTATAGGGATGAGAGACATTCCTACTTCATGCTGATTTTTCTTATTAATGGGTGGGAGGCATTCTTACCCCACAACATCTATGATCTAAATGAATATATATATATATATATATATATATATGGTGACATGATCAAGTTACTTTACCAGCAACGAGCTGAAGCTGATATAACAGTCAGGTGTCCCTTGGGAACCTGGACGGGTGTTATTTACTTATGTAATTATGCTTACTTATTTCTCAATACCTGCTTACTATTTAATTATTATACACTGTCTGGATTGGGTTTGACACTGGTGGTGCCATCCTACTGAGATTTATATCTCACACCCTACTCGGGCCGCCATTGCACTGGGGTACCCGAGTAGACCTTCTTGCTTGCAGGACCTAGTGACTTTGTTTCGCATGAACCGACATTACGATCGATATTTGATCTTCGTAAGGGGATAAACCGTTGTTGGTAGCACCCTTAGCATTTTAATGCCTTTCTTGTACCGTGAGTTTTCTGACGTGAGGTGTTATTCGGGTGCCGTTGTCCCTTGCTGGACACTTGTTTTTCTAATGACACCCTTGTTCGGATGGGTGGTCGTTGGGTTTTGACTTTCGTTGCGGATTTGGATCATCTCCTCAGTAGAGTGGCCCGGTGTTAAAGAATTGTTTCGTCCCATTGTTCGGGATGGATTTCGAATGACTCCTGTGTTTTGACATGCTGGTTTCCTTTTTTTGGATCTTCTTCATTTGTTTAGTGATGTGATTGTGGGAGAGGAGTGTCACATGATCGTTTGCGGTGTTTGTGTACTAGCACGTTTGTGCTCGTCTAGGTAATCTCCTTTCCCTTCGATGATTAGGACACTCCTAAGGTTGGGAGTGGGTCGCATCGAATATGGTAAATGTGTCCTTTCATGTAGAATGGATGCTTCTTGGAATGACTTTGGAAATGGTTTGGTCTTGTCTGAATGCCTGTGAGACATGCGAGTTTAAAACTTGTGGATGTGTCGGCAGGTGAAGCCGAGTTCCTTACTTGAAGTCGACTAATTGAGGTTCGACTGTTCTTCCTTCCAGTAGTCTTGTATGATTAAATGGAATCCGGTCAAACCTCTTAGTGTATTCTGTTTAGCGACAAGCATGTCCCCTATCTTGTCCTCATTCTAGATTCACTAAGAGAGCATCGGTCTTATCCGCGCTGATTCTTTTAAGCCGTTGGGCTTGATCGGATGGTTCTATTTCGGTGTTGCATATGGGATGCGTGGATTCTTGTATGGTTTGATCTTAGAAACGTCATCGGAAGTCGGGTGTAGGATTCAGTGAACGTGTTTGTGTTAAATGTAAGGTGCCTTGGAGAATGGCATTGTGGTTCTATTTTAAATACGTTGGCTATTTAGGCTGAGTGTTCTTGTAAATAGTCAGCCGGAGATGGCTTGACTCGGGGTTCTTGTTTAATGTCTGCAGTTGGTGACATACTATTCTCTGGAATGTCTTCAGGTAGATGTGAGTGAGGTTTGTGTTGGCCGGTGCCTAATATGAACAACCGGCTCGACTTGGGCCTTGTGGTTGATGGGGAATCGACCATTTGATCTGTTTCAAATCACGCTAGGAGCGTCGCGGGAAGGCTTGGGGCGTGCTTTGAAAGTTAATTCCAACGGTGGTCTGAATTTTAGTTTGTAGTTGGTTGCTTAATGTTAAAAATCTAAGGTGGGAAGTACCTGTGGCTGGATTCTTGGTGAGACGATGACGGGTTCGTGTCTCTGGGTGGATGGGCACGGGAAGAGCCGTCTTGGTGTTTCGTTTGGGAAACGAGCATTGGTTCGAGTTTTGGTGGATTTAGCGCCATATGGTTTAATGGATGCTTAAGGGTGTGTTGGATGTTTGTGAACACAACGTGATCATTTGAACGAAGATTCACGAACCTTGTAGGTTGGGTGATGTGTACGTTTTTCCCGAAGGGTTCTCAGGAACGAGAAGTTATAAGGTGGGAAGGTTGTAATGACCCGTGTTTTGAATCGGGCTAAAATGCGATGAAATTTGAACTTTTTTGATTACTGAACGAGTCATTTTTAAGACCAAGCTTCGGAATGGAATTATGAGAGTTAGAATGATTTGTTGTTTTGGTTTTGGTCTTGGGCAAAGGCCCATGAAGTTTCCCTAGTGTCTTGACAAGTCTCGGGAGCTTCGGTCCCAAGAGAGAGGCTGGTTTTTAAAAGTCAGAGGAAGGCGCACGGGCTGCGCACGGTTTGAACAAACTGTGTGACATATTGCAAAAAAACCGTGTGGCCTTATTTAAGGGGGGGGGGGGGGGGTGGCTTGCGCACAGGCTGTGCACGATTTCCTAAACTATGCGCCTAGCCCGTGCAGGGTGTGTCTTGGAGGCAGTAGACTCCGCACGGTTTGGAAAACCGTGTGGCTGAGTGTGTTTTAGTTTTTTTATTTAAAATTAAAATAAAAGTAAATAAAATAAAATGATTAAAAACCTAATACTAAAGACACTTTCCCTCACCCTCACTCGGCAGAACCCCCCACGGTGCAGCTCCCTCCTCTCCTGTGAGCCACACGTGACACCCCCCTCGGCTCCCTCCTTGCGCTTCGATTCCAGCCGTTTTCCCTTGCGTTTCTTCTCCGAAGATTGGAGGTAAGGTCGTCTGTCTCTTATCCCTTGGTTTCTAGCTTCGATTCAGTTCCTAGTGTGATGCGGCCGAATGCCCTAGGGTTTAGGGTGATCTGAATTTTGGTTTCTCTTTGTTCCTGGTTCGTGCGGAAGGCTTCTCGGGTCATGTTTGGGTGTATTCCGCCGATCGCCACCGAGGGCGAAGCGATTCGCCGCATTTCAGTCCTCCGGATTGGGTTCACTATAAGGGTTTATTATTTTGGTTGGTTTCACATATCCCAAATTAGTGTCTTTATGCATTTTAAGGTTCGATGGATTAATCTTGTAGTGTGTTGGATGTTTTGGCGTGGTTTCGAGTCGCCAGAGTCTAGGAGACTCGCCTGCGTGAGCATAGGTATGTATTTATATATACGTGGGTTCCCTTGTTACATGTTTAATCACACATGGAAGTTATTGGATATGTATGGGGCTAGGTGTGACCACATATATATATATAAAAGTTCATGTGCAGGTGAGTGGAGACGGGCATATGCGTATAAGTGTGCATGTAAGGATCCTCTTATGCATGCCCATGGCCATGCGGGTGTGTGCATAGGGGCTAGGTGTCTTTGCATGTGTGTGAAGGTTTATATGCTCAGTGGGGGAGCATTAGCGGATCTTAGTTAGAAATCACCAAGAGCCGGAGTGGAAGGATGGATCCACCTAGAGGTAGGGTCCCTCTCCTTGCCCTTCAAATTTAAGTAAAGTAATAGTGAGTTTAATATTGCACTGCCATAGCATTTTAATTATGCAAGTTTAGTTCCGATTAAATGCTTCTGTGAAAAATGTGTGAACTACAAGAATAAGATAAAAGTGGTTTCTTGGTCATTAAACTAACAATTTAATAATAAAACCTCTCGATCATAGGTGCGCTGTCTTGAAGACAAAAGTAGGAAGTAGACTTACATGCTTGCCTGCTCTATTTGTCTTGGTTCCATTCTCATACTTTGACATCATGTTTGGTGCATAGTTTTTCTTGATATGGCCTTCAAAAATGTTCCTAAATGGCTTGACCCTTAGTGATTTGACACTTGTTTCCCTAAGCACCTAACTAGTTCTGGCATAATGTGTAATTTTAATTGCCCTTGATATAAGGGGGTTAAATGATTTTGATTAGAATGGATCAAATGAGATGGTTGAAACTAAGCGAAATGACTATGATGCTTGTATTATTAATCATCCTGCTAGGTTTGGGAAACTATATGGAATGAAATTCATGTGGAACCTTTTCCCAATTTTCCATGCTTAGGAAAATTGGATCAAATGACTTTGGATAGGGAATGTGCACTAAATGATATAGTTTAATGGGTTGGGTTGTAAACTTGATATGGTTAGTTGGAGAACATAAGAGGTAATTCCTTATGCGTTGTTTGATAAGTATAAATGATGGTTTAACTGAATGGCACACTAGAGAGGGTTAGAGCATGACCTTGGTGTTTATTGTTATGAATGTAAGTGAGTACTATAATTGATTTTGGATGATTGTGAATTTGATATGTTTACTTAAAATGCATAATAGGTACTGCCTTATGCATTGTGATATAAAACTGATGGCAAATGTGTATGTTTATGGATAGGAGGAATTCATACCCCATGCCATCTTCTATGAATTTTTGTGGATGAGAGGCATGCATACCCCATGCCAGCTTATTCTGAGTATGGGCGGGAGACATGTTACCCCACACCAGATGCGATCTCTATACATGTATGGAAGGGAGGCATTCTTACCACTTTCCAGTTGACCTATAGGGACGAGAGACATTCCTACCTCGTGCCACTTTTTCTTATTAATGTGTGGGAGGCATTCTTACCCCATGACATCTATGATCTAAATGCATTTATATATATATATATATATATATATGGTGACATGATCAGGTTAATTTACCAGCAATGAGCCGAAGCTGGTATAACCGTCAGGTGTCCCTTGGGAACCTGGACGTGTGTTATTTACTTATGTAATTTTGATTACTTATTTCTCAATACCTTCTCACTGTTTAATTTTTATACACTGTATGGATTGGGTTTGACACCAGTGGTGCCAGCCTACTGAGATTTATATCTCACACCCTACTCGGGCCACCATTGCACTGGGGTACCTGAGTAAACCTTCTTGCTTTTAGGACCTAGGTTGTGTGCTGTGCTATTTGTACCTGAGGAGTTAGGAGCAAAGGAACAAGAGGAATCTTGGGATGCTTAGGGGATTTACGTCAGGCTTTGATATCCTTTATTTTTTGTATTGTTTATAAATCATGATGTATTGATTCCTGCTTTCATAACTGTATCGTCATCTGTTCATGCATGCATTGTAAACTGGCGTTTGCCGCCTTTTATAAAATGGTTATTACCTGTATTTTTATTATAACTTTCAATTGTTTACTACTTCTTCTATTTAATATTATTTACTCTGATAATACAGCTATGTTACTCTGATATGAGTGTATAATCTCCCCACTATCACCTCTCGAGACCCTCGCTGCTAGTCGGTAGCCTCTGGCGTACGGGGAGACACGCTTGATGCCATGTGGCCTACTGGTCCGGCCACCGGTTTGATGGTAAGCCGGGCTGGGACGTTACAATATAGGGGTGGATAAAGACCACACTGAGTCATCATAAGTCTTATGCTGATAGGCAAAAAAGGCCTTTGGAGTTCAAGGAAGGAGTCCATGTGTTCCTTAGAGTTTCACCTCAATTAGAATTATGGATATTTGGTTGGGGTGGAAAGCTATCTATGAGTTTCATTGTCCCTTTACGAATACTGTGTAGAGTTGGAATACCACTTAGCTCTACCTTCACAGTTAGATCGGGTACACAACTTCTTCCATGTGTCGCATCTGAGGAGGCATGTTCATGACCTATTGCACATCATCGACTGGGGAAAGATGGAAATAAAACATGGAGCGACCTTTGATGAGTATGCATTGGAGATCAAGAATAAACAAGAGAGGATCCATCATGGGTGATCGATTCCTTTGGTGCGTGTCCGATGGTAGCACAGGAATCTCTAGGAGAGAACATTGGAGTGGGATGCTCAGATTCGTGCTCAGTACCCTCATCTGTTTGAGTAGCCCCTATTTTGTCTTTTCGAGGATGTAAAGCCCCAAGGTGTGGATAATTTAACATCTTATATTTTTCATGTATTATTTTTATATATTATATGAATTATTTTATAGACCTGGTGCTAATATGGAATTCAATTCCAAGGACCGGTATTCCCATAATAAATATTTAAAAAATATTAAAATATTTAATAGCACGCTCGCGTGGTTTTCCTAAAAAAGTGGAATAACTCTTAAATATGTGATTAGATCATTAATAAAAGGGAATAATTAACTTTAGAATAGTGGATTTACCCTTGGTGCGACCTGACATTGGTTGGTGAAGGTAGTTTGTGAAAAAGTTGTCAGGGGTGTAGAATTAATAAAATAAATTAAAAGAAGATTTTATTTTATTATTATTCAGCACAATGAACTTCTATATATATAAATTCAAAGCTATGTAATTTTTATCAGGGTTTACCAATAAACCCTAGAGACCTAAATGCCATTCAAGGAGATCACTCTTGGTGGATGACAACAGATCAGGATCAGATCATAGATCATCATGCCAGTAGAGTTAGAGGATCTCATCAATGGTGGCAACACAAAATTTCTTCATCAATGATTGATCCAAAATCCAGGCAGGGTGTTTTATTTTGTGAATTTAATCCTTTTCTCAATCTTGGATGAACATGGATCAATATAATGAACAAGGATTGACCCATGCATCATTAGAATATTTGAATCAGATAGAACTGTTTATTTTGGTTCATTGATTATCCCTCTTAAATTATCCTTCTATGATAATAAATTGAGGAAAAATGAACAACGACTAAGTTTTGTTCCTCACTTTTATGATTTGTGGATTTCTCCCTTCATTCTTCACACGTTCATAATGGGTGTTTCCTTTTGTCCCTCAATTCAATGAATACCTGATGACCGACCATTGCACGAACATTCTTCAGTGCAGTGGATCGACACCGCAAGTGTGATTCATGATTGGTGATGCGATTGAGATGTGAATACAACATTGGAAGACCATATGCAGATCCAAATGAATTTTCTACATCAATTCAATCTGTTTTTGACGCACGAAATGTTTGGATCAATGATGGCAATTTCCAAGTGGATTCAAACCTGAAACCCACAAATCTGGTGACTAGAGGAATGGAAAAACCCTGATCTATAGATTCTAGCTAGATCAGAGGTTACTGTGGCACATAGATTGATACAGAGGATATCCATGATAGATATAGAAATTCCTGATCAACATGATGTGTATTTTGGAATTACACATCGTGTGGGCCCCCCTTGCTGTAGCGCTAGGGTTCCGGCCAAAATTAAGGATCACATGACATGTGACCCCTATCACATGGTGTGTAACCCTCCTCAGATGACTCGAGGTGTACTTTAAAGGTACACTGACATAGTTTGGAGTACACAGGCACATACACGCCATGTAATCCCACATATACACAACTTGGCATACATGGACTGATACACATACATGGATTCGGTACATGGACATGGATAGACGATGTGGGAAAGGAACCATGTGTCTATAAACTCTATGTAATTATCCTAAACACCATTTACATGGATACTACATGCTGTGTGAGGCTCTTCCACATGGGTAGGACTTGGTATAACTTGACATGCTGTGTACCCCCTTGGAAACACTGTATACTACCACCAAGATTTCTTAAGGCTCTTCTTTTTTCTATTTTGGACTAGTATAAGTTGAGTGCATTCCCTTGGTCCTTTCCTCTAGGGTAAAATTCATCATTACATCAACATCACTGGATTGTGATCACCTCTATAGGCCGATTATCAGATAGAGTTGTGGTGTCCCTTCGCAAGATTGGAGCATGACCCTCTATCATCCCTAGTTGGATTTTGTGGAATCAACATGACCTCCCAGAGTAGGGTGTTGATCCTATATATGGAAGGCCACCTCAATAGGGTTTTTGGAATCATTAGAATGGGATATCCTACATAGTGGGTTGATCTAGATTGGGTTTGTGTTGTCCCCCAATGGTTCTGGGTGTGACCCCCTCTCTATGTATCATAATCTTCTTTGACCAATGAGTTCTCTTTAGGAAAAGCCCAAATGAGCTATGCCTCTTCATCGAGTGTCTCTGATGATATAATGGCTTGAGGATTGAGTTATCTTAGAATGAGCATGCTTTAAGCATAATCCTATGGCTGGCAGTTGGCTATGACCGCTTGATGGCGTGGTGTCTATCCTAAGTATATCTAGGTTTATTCTTATTTTTTTCTGTTATACATTGATTGTTAAATATTGTATTGAGGTGAATATACTTGGTAATTTATGTTTAGTGTTTTTAGGGTGTCCTACTGAGTATTATTATACTCACCCCTGCATGGGATTTTCCGCACAAGTCATGTATTGTGTAGATGGTGTCCTGGGAGGATAGATAGTGGGTAGAGCATAGCTGGAGCTTGATAGACTGAGGTGTTTACCAGGAGCATAATTTTGACTTAGTCCTCGTTCTTGGATCTAGTTGGACTCTTTAAATTTTTTTGGTCTGGTTTTTTACCCTTTCTTATTTACAATACTTTCACTTTCATACTCTATTGTGGGATAATAGATGTATGCATGAATTCTTTCAATTGTACATTTCATCACTGTGCGGGCCTGAAGATGTGTGCGTGTGTACAAGTACATTAGGATAATGCCTCACATTTGTGGGATATGCTTACTCAGCACCGGTCTCCAGCCCTTTTCCTATTGGAGGCAAGCTTGGGGTAGTCACTAGTTAGACCCTGACGGGTCAAGTTGTGACAAATAATCCCTTTGTCACAATATCATATCAAGAAGTTTGCACATCCATGTCATCAACCTAAATACTTGATGCGTATTTTTTTGGATATCTAAAATAAACTCATCATTACACCATGGCCAAGAAATTTAATGTGATGATTCAATTTTAAGAAAAGGGATGAGATATCATCTTTTATAAGTATGGAAGGGAAAAATCCTTCCTCAACTTATTAATTAATAAAAAATCACTTGTGACGCACCCAATGTATACATTATATTTAAGAACTATATCATCAAGGTTTATGAAATACATATAAGTGTGTGAGTATTAAAATGTATTAATAATAATATTATAGTTTATGGACCATTACATAATCTCATAAATAGGAATATCTAATGACACATAAACATAAGGAATTCCTATAGGCAGTTACATTATCATAATCTCCCATCTTGGTGATTACCAAGTGAAAAACTCATAAGAAGAAGCCTCATCTGCTTACGAGTACTAACACCTGACCTTTAAAATTCTATTTTTACCATCATAGTATGTTATCTAATAATAGAAATATATATAATAATATCATCATGGAATTTTAAGGTTCCCATCATGGCGGGGAACTACAATGACCTTATAATTTTGATAGATACTTTATGATATTATTAAATTAAAGTCATTAAAACAGTGAAAAATATATAATAATATGTTTTATTAATATTAAAATCATATAATAAAAATATAATCCAAAGTATAAAGAGTTGGTTCTAGAACACCAACTATAATAGACTCCCAATTGGTCTAGAGATGATTGCCTATGAATTTCCATCCGCTAGACCTAACATGATGATCATGTTTCTAATGAATTAAGGATTTAGTCAAGGGGTCCTCCGTGTTGTATTCTATGGATATTATTATCACTATGACTTCTACTCTTTGAAAAAAATCCCTCAATAGTTTATACTTCTGAATTATTTTCTTCATTCACTGATGTGTCCTTGGATCCTTTGTAAGAGACACTATTATAGTATTATCACAATAGGGTGTGATATGATATTTATTTCTATGTACTACATCAAGATCTTATATGATGTTTAAAATCCAAACTTCTTCTTCGGTTTTATAAAATTATATAATATACCCATAATATACTATATAATATGTAACCATGATTTTTTGAACTCTTCTAGATCAAAAAATATCTATTGAGAGTGAAGATATATCCCATATATGATTTTTGATCATATCGATCTATTAGGAAATTGGAATCTGCATATCGTTTGATGACTAGTTCATCATCTCCACCATATACCATGACCATATCCTTAGTTCACTTCAGATACAAAAGGATAGTCTTGACTACCATCTAATTGTAGTCACCTAAGTCAGCTTGATATCTTCTTACCACACTTAGGGAATAAGTGACATCTATCCTAGTACATAGTATAATATAAATGACTGACCCAATCATAGGTGTGTGTAGAATCCTTGCAACACTCTTTCTTTCCTCATATGTCTAAGGAAACATTTTATTTGTAAGATGAATTCCATGTGACATTTGGAACAATCCACTATTAGATTATTTCATACTAAACCTCTCCAGTATGTTTTCAATATATATACCTTGACTTAGACCGACTAGACACTTAGATCTATCATGATGGATCATGATCCTAAGAATATATGCTACTTCATCTAAGTCATTCACAAATAATATTTTTTTAACCAGGCTTTAACAAACTGTAATATTGGCATTTCATTTCCAATAAGTAGGATATCATCAACATGTACTATTAATAAAACGGTCGCACTCCTACTAAAACACTTAAAAACACAAGGCTCACATTCATTCTTTATGAAATAAAATTCCTTTATTACTTTATCAAATCAAATATTCCATGACCTAGATTATTTCTTTATACATAAATGGATCTTTACAATTTTCACACCTTGTTGGAATCCTTTAGAGTCACAAAACCTTCAGGTTTTTTCATATAGACATCTTCTTTAAGGTTCCCATTAAGGAAGGATATTTTGATATCCATTTTCTAAATCACATATTCATGGTAATTCATAATAGTAAGTAGAATTATGTTGAATTTTAGCATAGAAACTAGTGAAAAGGTTTTGTCATAGTATATTTCTTGATGCTGTTTGAAACCGTTTTCAAAAAGTCATGTATTATAAGTACTAAATTTTATATCCATGTCCAGTTTCTTCTTGAATATCCATTTACAACCAAAATTTTTACACCCATGATAAGATCTACCAAAATCCATATAGAGTTTTGGTACATGGAATCCATTTTAGAATTCATAGATTCTTGTCTTTTGGAAGAATATGTGCCTCTTAATACTTATTTTTAGGTTAAAGGATCATTATTATCTACTAATAATTAGTCAACATACTTAGTGATAAGAAAATAATACCATTATAGTTTTCTAACCAGTCTTATACTCTACACATTACTTGTGTCTCTGGAACTTATTATTCCATTGGGTTTTGTGGAATTTTCTTCTATGCCAACTCTTGTGTATGATGATCCTGTACTTTAATGAAGTATGTCTATCTCCCACTATTTTTTTAGAGATATTATCATTCTCAAGGAATGTGGTATGTTATTCAACCACAAATTTTTATTTGAATGGTTTTATAGGTCATATCTCTTTGTTTTCTTGGGATATCCTATAAAGATACAATTTGTACCTCAGGGTTAAATTTTATTACCTGAATAGGCCTTAACAAATGCTTCATGTCCCCATACATGTAATTATGACAACATAGGTTTATTTTAACTCCATAGTTTGTAGAAAATACTGTATTCTTATTTATTTAGAAATTAGTTTAGTATTTATGATACCGTTTATAACACGTATTCACAAAAGGATAATGGAAGACTCATATGACTCATTGATGTCACCATGTCTAACATGGAATGGTTCCTTATTTCTGTTACACCTTTCCAATGAGGTGTATAAGGAAGCGTGAGCTAAGATAGAATCCCAAATTCTCTTAAATAATCTATTAATCTTTGATTATGATATTATCCACCATGGTCTGAGTGGGGAATCTTAATATTCTTACCAAGAAGGATCTCAAATTCATTCTTGTATTCCATGAATGCATCAAAGGAATCAAACTTATACCTCATTAATTAGACATATACATATGTACTTAAATCATCTATAAAAGTTATGAAGCATGAGTACCCATCCATTACTTCAACTAGAAATGATCTACGCACATTGGTATAAAATAATTCAATAATATCTTTGGACCTTTCACTTTTTACACTAAAGATAGACTTGGTTATTTTTCCTTGTAAACATGTGTGACATACACCCAATGGTTTTTGTAACGCCCCGACCCCAGTTACCCAGAGTCGGTGCATTATTACATAACATTGGCATGATCACAATAAATATCAAATCTTGAAAGACCGATTAGTTTAGTAGCCTTGGAAACACTAGATATATTCATAAAGTTTTACACTACATCATAAAATGAAAACTAAAACAATATATTCTCCATAGTCCACACTCTTATCCCCTCATACTATCCCTGCAGGTCATTAATAAATTACTTCTTCACATCCTGGGAAAAATAAAACATAGAAAAGGGGTGAGCTCAAATGCCCAGTAAGGATTAAAATATAGCAGAAACTTTCATAAATAAGAATAAACATTCAAGGCATTGTATAACTAAAATAAAAGCCTTTTAAACTTGAACTTAAACATAGTATGGAAAAAATAAAATGAAATAATGCCATTTACTTATTCACATGGATATTCTACTAATCGAATAATCACATGCAATATCAATAACCACTTTTATAATAATGGAATTCATAATGCCAGACTATCATAACCACATAGCCAAGGCCTCATGCCAAGACTAAAAATAAGATTTTGCCAAGGCCTTGTTCCAAGACACTAGTTTGTCTCATGATACCTACCGATGCATCGAGGAGCTATAGCGGGCTCCACCCATCACATATTAAGTCCAATGCATTCCCATATGAAAAGGTTTAAACATAACATAAACATTCATATTAAAACTAGCTTATGAAATGTAAATACTTCATTCATAAACCATGAATGGTATAAAAATAACACATCCACAGTCAAACATATCACAAAACCTTCAATACAATATAGAAGTTTTGTATCATAATAAATCAATTTTAAATAAGCGTAAAATCCATCAAAGGATGTTGACATAGATGAAATCAAAACTCTTTTTAGAGAAATATTTCTTTTTATTTTGAAATAATTTAAGAGTCATATATTTATAAAATAAAACATTTTCTTTGAAAATATTCTTATAAGATTGTAAGGTAAGATTCGACGATTTTACAATGGTGGAAAATAGCCTCACCCGCCGTGTAAGTTAAAAAAACATTCTTACCTTAATTCTGTCGAAAAGGTTAAAAAAGGACCTTGTTTGGAAAAGGACGGAAATATTCATTTATAAACCACTTATAAAATTCAAAAAGGGTATAAATGACTTTAACCCATATTCTAATAAATAGTAAAAATGCTTTGAAACACATTTTTAAGAAACATGGATGTGGATGATAAAGAAGTCCCAGTAGATTATTACGTATAAACAACCTCGGATAATGAAGAGATTGCGAAATAAACCCTTACCTTGTACTTTTCCTTGGTTGGGGTAGGTTAAAATCCTGTATAATGGTGAAATAATTGTTATTAAATTATACAAGAATCATATATATTAATAAGATATCATATATGATCTTTTAACATTGCTTTGTTAATAATATCTTATTATTATCGTTGTTTCGGGTGTTAACTTACTAGTTTTATTTTATATGTTTTGTTATGTAAGACATATTTGTTATGGATAGATTGTATCTTATTCATATCCAGAATGATATTAAGTCCTTAATAATTATTTTGAAATCATAAAATGATAATTATACTTTAATGGATACGATGGAGAATGAATCTCATCGCGTTTGTGGAGACGGTAGTCCGTACGTACGCACGAGCGACAATATCATTCTTTTGATATTAAAATAATATATAATTGGATGGTATATAATATATACAGAATCATTATCATGTTATATTTATTATTTATATGAATTACAAATCATTATTATACCCATCCAAATAATAATATATTGAATAACAATTACACCACAACGTGGAGACGGTAAGCCGTACGTACGCACGTATGGTGACATGTCATTCAAAGGATGGATAAAATACTGAATATGGTTGTACCATATTTATAATTATATTACAGTATATAAGAGATACTGGGTTCATTATTTTATAATGGGAATAACAAATAAAGAATAAGTGGAAGAAGAAAGGAACTTCAAAAGGGGTGGTGAAATCATTACCTCTTCTTCGGGTTCTTCATTTTGATTTGATCAAAAGGGCTCCATAGGTTGGCTTTATGACTAAAGTAAGGCCTCTAGGATGAATTTAGGGAAGTTTAGAGAGTATTTGGGCAGAGTTTTGCCGATCCAAATGGCTTTGAAGGTGTGAATTAATGAGAAGGGGGAGTTCCCTTTTATAAGAGGGGTGAGGGGCACCTTTGGAAAAGCTAGAAATATTATTTTATAATAAATTCATATTCGGTTTATAATGGATACAAAGTAGATTATTTAAAGGTTAAGGTGGTAATGGGCCTAAAACCACCCAACCAATAGGATTTAGACAGGTTTGTGTTACTATATTAACCTTATCTTTAAGTATTAACTCTTAGTTAATTAGTTTGACAGTTACCATGTCACTTTTTATTTTTATATTATATAGTTAATAAACATACTATATACCTCCAAGAGACCCAAAGTGGTCCATTGATGATACACCTATCATTATATAAGTCTCTTGGCTGAACCTTATAATTTTAGGAATTGAATATCAATTAATAATATAATATTTGTTTTAAAAACTCTTTTATGTCAATTTTGACACTATTTGGAAAATTGATTTTTGTGAAAATCATAACAGAATGATTACTTAGAAAAAAGTTAATTAAATCATTCTTAAAATGTCATATTAACCTAGAAAATTAGTGTAATTCATAAAAAGTCTCAAATTATATTTATTGGGGTATTTATAATATCAATTATTTTAATTTTTAACTATTATGGTAATTACTGCATCATCATTGGGTCATAAATAAATTAAATTATTTAATGTATAAAAATTATAAATAAAATATCATTATGTAGGAAATATTTTTATCTTTCTAATGAATATTTATAATCGAATTTATCTTATGTGTAACCCTATATTAAAAATGTTTTAGTAAATAAACCTTGATTTTAACTCTTTTAACTCTTCTTTGAATTAAATAATAATAAATGTCCTAATCTAATCCAAGTGGACCTAAATGATAATATTTTATTCCTAAGGTTGTTTTTGGTCGAGATACACTTGTCCAATAGAATTAGGACATGTGTTAGGGTAATATTAATATCATTTTTACCCTTAATTACCCTATTTACTTTTAACCGTGGTAAATAAAAGTAAAAAGTTACTATTCACCAAAAATTATTTTGATCTCATTGAACCAAATTTTACTCCTTGATATTAACCGTGTCTCTCAGATTTTCGAAATTCCACTCACAAAAGTGGTAAAATTAAGTTTTATGAAAAATTCAGTTTTTTAACTACCACTTAGTGGTTTCAATATTCATCAAAAAATGAAAGTTTCCAGAAAAATACCGAAAATTAGGCCTATGATATATTTGATATTATGAATTCAAAAATGATGTCTATTTTACCAAATTCAAAACATATCAATTGCATTAATTAAATTAAAAATTAATTCCCATCGTCAAAACAAATAGCGTGTCTTTAAGAGATAATAACTATCAAAAGATTGACACTTGTTTATGTCCGGTTTAATTGTGAAATTATGTAAAATGACCAAAATTGTATTAAATGGTAAAAATATATTCTAAATATACTTTAAAACCACTCAAATTCATAATTTATCAATATAAATTATTTTGATTAAAAAGTTGTTTTTAATTAAAATTTAGTAATTTTCACTATTCATCAAAATATAAATGTTATTCGAAAAGTTCCAAAATTTCACCTTAGGCTAAATTCGATACTCCTAATACAAAAATGAAGTCCATTTTGAGAGATAAAATTTATAAAATTTCAAAAAGTAGGTATTACTATTCATAATGGCTAGTTTGATTGGTTGTGGTGTGTGTTAGAACTCGAAGTTGCGTACAACACACGCTACTGTATTATTCAAAGGAAAGAGTACCGTGGAATATTGGGATGTTTCATTGTAAATTTTTGATGTCCCCATTCTAAAAAGTAAATTTATTTAGTCAAATTGAATATATAAAAGTTTAAAATATTGGATTTAAAAAGGATTCACTATTAAAAGTTGGTAAAAGTGCAATACTGAAAATGAATTTATTCTTAAATTATGTCTAAGAAACTCATAATATGGATTCTAAAATTATACGGATTATATAAAGTTTAAAATTTAGTTAATACTATTCATAACCTCTTTTGAACGGCTTGTTTGGTATGTCATGGTGTGCTTGAACTTGGTGTTGCGTGTAGTACAAGTTATTGAATTATTTTGAAGAAATAACACACTATGAAATCTTGGGGTGTTACATTCTCCCCTCCTTTAATAAATTGCATCCTCACAATTTGAAATTGTTCTTCAAAAATAAAAGGTTGAATATAGAAAATATCTTTGTGGGAAAACCCACATCGGAAATTGGGTTGATAAAATTTAGTCTTAATAAGAGGAAAAGAGAAATGAAAGGGTCACCACCAAATTATGATCTCTATTCAGAGAACATTGGTGGCAATTAGAGACATATAATTGGAGGAAAAACGTAAATATTTATAGGTAGTGATTTAGGTCATCATTCACAAATAAGTGTAAAATTGAGGGCCTTAAATTCATCAATCTATGATGATTTAAAATACCATCGGTTCAGAAAAACATATGGTATTAGGATAACACATTTTTTTTTGTTTTAAGATCCCTTCACTAAAGTATAAGAATTAATTTATTCATTGAATAAGAGAAGAAGAAAAATATATACTTGACAAGTAGAGTCTCAACCTTTAACTAAGTTCTACCACAAACTCATCTTTCACTCTAAAAGATAATAGAACTTAAAAATAATATTCTATTTATCCTATTCGTATAGGGTTAAAAAAATGAATTTATAATTCATCTAGTAGAACCATTAAAAAACGACATTATTCAAAACAGGACATCATGTGGGTCAGTGGTAGGTGATACACCCTTGTCACCCTTCGGTTGTGGGTTCAAGTCTCGTGGCCTTTCCGGACGCGACGGGTTGCCTCCTGACCTCCGGGTTGTCCTTTTATGGCAATCCAAAATAATACAAACTAGAACTATCCAAAATACTTCAGTCCAAAATTTATAAGGAAGGTAAACACAATGAAGATCCTTTTTTGCCATGTAATAACATGTGATCACCTTCATCATGTATTCTTTTAAAACACTGCAACATCCTGAATTACCATAAAACCTTATTGATTACATTCATGATCCCTTATTCCTTAAAGAATAATAGATATACTCCTTCAATCCAAAAATGTTGTAAACCCCAACAATGATGGAATATACAAATCATTAATCAGTTTCAAGGTAGTCAAGAATATCCAATATAATTTATCCAAATCAATCATGTATTATTCCAAAATCACTACCTCGGTATCAGAACCATATTATGGTTTATCTTTCTCTCAACCATATATTTTCCAAAACTTTAACCTGCTATTGAGTCACTTTTCTTTGTTCCACATAATCTCAAGTCCTTAATGAAATAGTACTGCAGTACAATCCTTATATACTCCATAATTATTATAACAAGTACATTGTTGATACAACACTCAAATGACATAATCAACATAAGAAATCTAATCATTCCTCTTCATCTGTGGTAGTATCATTACTTGATTATTATCCAATAGCATCATTTGAGGCATAGTATGATGACTGAGACATAGGTTTGCGTAGTGTCCAAACTCCTTGAAAATGAAGCATTGTACATTTGAAACCATTTTCTTACCCTTGCAGTCACGTACTTTGTGCCCTTTTCCTCCACACTTATAACAAAATCCCATTCCTTTCAGGAAAGTTCCAGGGTGTTTCTTTCCACAGTTATCACATATGGAAAAATTCTTCTTTTACCTCTTCCCTTTATCCATCTTTCTCTATTCCATCATTTTCTTCTCTTGCTTCCCTTCAAAGCCATAGGACTCAGTAAACTCTTTACTTATCTTATCAACACATGATATTATTTCTTTATATGATGATAATATATGCGAGACTATTTCTCTTATAAATTCTGTCTTAAGACCATGAAAGATATGATCCTTCTTTCTCTTTGGATCATGTGCATTGCTGGAGTTCTCATTCCTTCTACTAGGCGCCATTTCTAAACAATGGCATACACTAGATCAGTTTATGAATCAAAATACATAATTCCATACTTATAAAACACCTAACATAAATTGAACTATTTATGGATATAATCCATAATCATAAAAATGTTTTCTTTGAGGAAGTATATACTCATAAACCCTTCATAATGATTTGTAAAGAAAATGAGAGTTATCCTAAGCATATCCCCCGGGAGTGTTGTAACCAAGAGTGCAGTAAGGCCCGTTTTCATGCACCAGTTCCCATTCGAGTCTAGCTCAAAGCGGTGTTTTCGGGTTTTACCCCTAGGTACATCTGTGCCAGAGCCGCCTCTACCTGCTCATATCCAGATAGGGATGTATTGCTCAGAAAACTCAAAAAATCTCTACAATAAAAAAATTCTAGGAAGTTCTTCTATACTAATCCTCAATGTCCATCTTAAATCTATGTGCTCTAATCAGAGTTTATCTAAATCTAGCTTCCAAGGTTTTTACTAAACTTCCTCTGATACCAACTGTAACGCCCCGACCCCAGTTACCCAGAGTTGGTGCATTATTACATAGCATTGGCATGATCATAATAAAGATCAAATCTCAAAAGACCGATTAGTTTAGGAGCCTTGAAACACTAGATATATTCATAAAGTTTTACATTATATCATAAAATGAAAACTAAAACAATATATTCTCCATAGTACACACTCTTATCCCCTCATACTATCCATGAAGGTCATTCATAAATTACTTCTTCACATCCTGGGAAAAATAAAACATAGAAAAGGGGTGAGCTCAAATGCCCAGTAAGGATAATAATATAGCGGAAACTTTCATAAATAAGAATAAACATTCAAGGAAATGTATAACTAAAACAAAATCCTTTTAAACTTTAACTTAAACATAGTATGGAAAAAATAAAATGAAATAATTCCATTTACTTATTCACATGGATATTCTACTAATCGAATAATCACATGCAATATGAATAACCACTTTTATAATAATGGAATTCATAATTCCAGACTATCATAACCACATAGCCAAGGCCTCATGCCAAGACTAAAAATAAGATTTTGCCAAGGCCTTGTGCCAAGACACTAGTTTGTCTAATGAGACCTACCGATTCATTGAGGAGCTATAGCGGGCTCCACCCGTCACATATTAAGTCCAATGCATTCCCATATGAAAAGGTTTAAACATAACATAAACATTCATATTCAAACTAGCATACGAAATGTAAATACTTCATCCATAAACCATGAATGGTATAAAAATAACACATCCACAGTCAAACATATCACAAGACCTTCAATACAATATAGAAGTTTTGTATCATAATAAATCAACTTCAAATAAGCGTAAAATTCATCAAAGGATGTTGACATAGATGAAATCAAAACTCATTTTAGAGAAATATTTATTTTTATTTTGAAATAATTTAAGAGTCATATATTTATAAAATAAAACATTTTCTTTGAAAATATTATTATAAGCTTGTAAGGGAAGCTTCGACGATTTTACAACGGTGGAAAATAGCCACACCCGCCGTATAAGTTAAAAAAACATTCTTACCTTAATTCTGTCGAAAAGGTTAAAAAGGACCTTGTTTGGAAAACGAAAGAAATATTACTTTATAAACCACTTATAAAAGTAAACAAGGGTATAAATGACTTTAACCCATATTCTAGTAAATAGTAAAAATGTTTTGAAACACATTTTTAAGAAACATGGATGTGGATGATAAAGAAGTCCCAGTAGATTATTACATATAAACAACCTCAGATAATGAAGAGATTGCGAAATAAACCCTTACCTTGTACTTTTCCTTGGTTGGAGTAGGTTAAACTCCTTTATAATGGTGAAATAATTGTTATTAAATTATAAAAGAATCATATATATTAATATGATATCATATATGATCTTTTAACATTGTTTTGTTAATAATATCTTAGTATTATCATTGTTTCGGGTGTTAACTTACTCGTTTTCTTTTATATGTTTTGTTACGTAAGCCATGTTTGTTATGGATAGATTGTATCTTATTCATATCCAGAATTATATTAAGTCCTTAATCATTATTTTTAAATCATCAAATGATAATTATACTTGAATGGATATGATGGAGAATGAATCTCATCGCGTTCGTGGAGACGGTAGTCCGTACGTACGCACGAGCGACAATATCATTCTTTTGATATTAAAATAATATATAATTGGATGATATATCATATATACAGAATCATTATCATGTTATATTTATTATTTACATGAATTAAAAATCATTATTATACCCATCCAAATAATAATATATTGAATAACAATTACACCACGACGTGGAGACGGTAAGCCGTACGTACGCACGTATGGTGACATGTCATTCAAAGGATGGATAGAATACTGAATATGGTTGTACCATATTTATAATTATATTACAGTATATAAGAGATACTGGATTCATTATTTTATAATGGTAATAACAAAGAAATAATAACTGGAAGAATAAAGGAACTTGAAAAGGGGTGGTGAAATCATTACCTCTTATTCGGGTTCTTCCTTTTGATTTGATCAAAAGGGCTCCTTAGGTTGGCTTTATGACTAAAGGAAGGCCTATAGGATGAATTGAGGGAAGTTTAGAGAGTATTTGGGTATAGTTTGGCCGAGCCAAATGGCTTTGAATGTGTGAATTAATGAGAATGGGGAGTGCCCTTTTATAAGAGGGGCGAGGGGCACCTTTGGAAAAGCTAGAAATATTATTTTATAATAAATTCATATTCGGTTTCTAATGGCTCCAAAGTGGATTATTTAAAGTTTAATTTGGGGATGGGTCGAAAACCACTCAACAAATAGGATTTAGACAGGTTTGGGTTACTATATTAACCTTATCTTTAAGTATTAACTCTTAGTTAATTAGTTTGACACTTACCATGTCACTTTGTATTTTTATATTATATAGTTAATAAAATTACTATATACCTCCAAGAGACCCCCAAGTGGTCCATTAATGATACACCTATCATGATATAAGTCTCTTGGCTGAACCTTAGATTTTCAGGAATTGAATATCAATTAATAATATAATATTTGTTTTAAAACTCTTTTATGTCAATTTTGATACTATTTGGAAAATTGATTTTTGTGAAAATCATAACAGAATGATTACTTCGAAAAAAGTTAATTAAATCATTCATAACATGTCAGATTAACCTATTAAATTAGTTTAATTCATAAAAAGTCACAAATTATATTTATTGGGGTATTTATAATATCAATTATTTTAATTTTTCACTATTATGGTAATTACTGCATCATCATTGGGTCATAAATAAATTAAATTATTTAATGTCTGAAAATTATAAATAAAATATAATTATGTAGGAAATATTTTTATCTTTCTAATGAATATTTATAATCTAATTTATCTCATGTGTAACCCTATATTAAAAATGTTTTAGTAAATAAACTTTGATTTTAACTCTTTTAACTCTTCTTTGAATTAAATAATAATAAATGTACTAATCTAATCCAAGTGGACCTAAATAATAATATTTTATTCCTAAGGTTGTTTTTGGTCAAGATAAACTTGTCCAATATAATTAGGACATGTGTTAGGGTAATATTAATATCATTTTTACCCTTAATTACCCTATTTACTTTTAATTGTGGTAAATAAAAGTAAAAAGTTACTATTCACCAAAAATTATTTTCATCTAATTTAACCACATTTTACTCCTTGATATTAAACGTGTCTCTTGGATTTTTGAAATTCCACTCACAGAAGCGGTAAAATTAAGTTTTATGAAAAATTCAGTTTTTAACACCCACTTAGTGGTTTCATTATTCATCAAAAAATGAAAGTTTCCAGAAAAATACCAAAAATTAGACCTAAGATATATTTGATATTATGAATTCAAAAATGGTGTCTATTTTACCAAATTCAAAACATATCAGTTGCATTAATTAATTTAAAAATTAATTCCCGTCGTCAAAACAAATAGCGTGTTTTTAAGAGATAATAACTATCAAAAGATTGACACTTGTTTATGTCCGGTTTAATTGTGAAATTATGTACAATGACCAACATTGTATTAAATGGTAAAAATATATTCTAAATATACTTTAAAACCACTCAAATTAATAATTTATCAATATAAATTATTTTGATTAAAAAATTTGTTTTTAATTAAAATTTAGTAATTTTCACTATTCATCAAAATATAAATGTTATCCGAAAGTTCCAAAATTTCACCTTAGGCTAAATTCGATACTCCGAATACAAAAATGAAGTCCATTTTGAGAGATAAAATTTATAAAATTTCAAAAAGTAGGTATTACTATTCATAACGGCTAGTTTGATTGGTTGTGGTGTGTGTTAGAATTCGAAGTTGCGTACAACACACGCTACTGTATTATTCAAAGGAAAGAGTACCGTGGAAGCTTGGGATGTTTCATTGTAAATTTTTGATGTCCCCATTCTAAAAAGTAAATTTATTTAGTCGAATTGAATATATAAAAGTTTAAAATATTGGATTTAAAAAGGGTTCACTATTAAAAGTTGGTAAAAGTGCAATACTGAAAATGAATTTGTTTTTACATTATGTATAAGAAACTCATAATATGGATTCTAAAATTATAAGGATTATATAATGTTTAAAATTTAGTTAATACTATTCATAACCTCTTTTGAACGGCTTTATTCGGTAAGTCATAGTGCGCTTGAACTCGGTGTTGCGTGTAGTACAAGTTATTGAATTATTTTGAAGAAATAACACACTATGAAATCTTGGGGTGTTTTATTTTAGTTCAATAGAATATATATATATATATATCTTTGTGTCATTTAGTCAATCGCTTTTCATTTACATGACCTAGTTGGTGATGCTATAGTTGGGTGTGGTATTAGTCATGTGAACTGGTTTTGTTATCAATTTTCATTACTTGGTTCATGTAATACAATACATAAAGGACTTTATTTAAATACAAATTACCATAAAAAATGATATCCTTATAAAATAAGTAACATTTATTTTTAAATTTGAAAATAAATCCATATGTATCAAGTTTGGATATGAAAATAATGTTTTTGGTAACAAATGGAACATAATAAAAATCTTTTAAAACCATGATCATTCCCATTGGAAATGTATGGTGGTAGTCTCCAATGTCCACAACAATATGCTTAACTCTATTAGATAATCATATATCTACCACCAATAATGCAATCCTTAAAATTTTACTTGGTTCCTATATTTTAACAAATATGTGAGAACCAAATGATATATCTAATATATAATTTGTAGAAACTGATAAATTTTACTCAATAAAAATTCACCTAAAACTTCCCCATACTTCTTTTATTGGGTACAATTTTTATTCCATTGGTCCTTCTTGCCTCATGAAAAAAAGATAGAATCCTACTCCCTTGATTACCCCTTAATATTTATCTTTTTGAAAGGGTTTTATAAATAATATTTGGTCTTAGATATCTTCACCTAGAATTTAATTTTATTCACCATAAAGATGGAAGTATTTTATCACTTCTTCTCCTTATCAAATTCATGAATCAGTGTGGGAAGACCTGGAAGAGACCTCTCTATGTTGTTCATATTAAAATTAACCAAAAATCTATAAAATCTCTAAGGTAGTGATGTAATATTGAGAACAATTCGTAATTCATCTAGATATTTAAAACATTGAACCTCTAGGAACTCAATGTAGCCAAGGATTTTGACTATGTGATCCTTATCTGGAACACTTTATCTATGATTAATCTGAAATATCACCTTAGATATCTCAAACCATTCTTGTATCCATCTCTCCCAATATATACCATGAAGATGATGGAGCATGCTATAAGAATCTATGTATTCCTTAATCTTAAAGAGTTCACCAAACATGGATAAAATCATTAAACACTAAAAATTGACCACATCAATTTAGTGTTTATTATAGATAGATAAATATTCACCACTCACCTACTTTATAGAAATATCATGATGTGAGGATTCTATAATGTAATATTTTTGTTCATAGAACAACACAACCCCTATGTGTCTAAAATATTTCTAGAAGTTACTAAAATTAAGGAGATGTTCTTTCTATAATATTGATCATAGGGATAATGTGTATGAAAAACATTCCATTATTATAAAATTATAATAGAGATGATTATTAATACTTCAATTTATTATAATTTATGTGAGACATAATGAATTTAATTTTATTAAGTATTCCACTATTTTGTCAACTCTCAATGGGAATCACCATTGAACTCAAAATTTCCCATTGCTCAATAAATTATAGTGGAAAGGATCCATATATTCATTTTTATAATCTAGATGCAGTTTATGAAAATAAAAAGAAAGTATTTAGGTAGGTGGTCTTGCCAATTTCAAACTAGAAGATCCTTGATCCATTGAGAGGATTCCCCAATTAAGAAATCCTAACTAGAAATTCCTCAACACTTGCCTCCAAATTTTTATTGAATATATGAAGGACATTAAACCTAATAAAAATTTGATTAAGTTGACCCACTATATTAGTTAAGAATTTCGGATAATTAAAAGTTCCCTGGATGTAGGTTGAACCAACACTTTAACTATGGGTTCATCTCAATTCAAATGATAGAAGGCATAATGACTTCATATTAATTTGATGGATTTTTTTATTATGCCTAAAGATTTATTGTTTTATCATTTAAATGTATTT
This sequence comes from Viscum album, assembly GCA_963277665.1. NCBI lineage: Eukaryota > Viridiplantae > Streptophyta > Magnoliopsida > Santalales > Viscaceae > Viscum > Viscum album. Next base: position 1,786,699,115 of record OY728157.1, read on the forward strand.
TTAATCTTAAGTGGATTTTATTAATGTGATTAACCATGTTTTGATAATTAATTTACACATAATACAATTATTTAAATTCTATATTTTCATATTATTCCATTTATTTATGTGATTTCAGTCTTGAATCTATAAAATAAATAATGCATAAGATAGAAATAAATAAATAAATGACCCAATCTTGAGCTTATTTAATAGTTTCTTTATTAAGTGGAGAATAGATCAAACCATGTGTTAGGGGAAAATTTATTGTGCCAGTCTTGGCATGAGTTACAACATTCCACCTATCTATGTATGTATCACCTGGGTTGGAATCATCTTGGTTCATTCTTTAACTACCCCTACATTCCTTGGGATACTCCATTTATTATATGTATTTATAACTCATATATAGGTGATGGGAAATAAAAGATTGGTTAAGGGTAATTACATAAATCACCTTGGACATAGGTTCTACATAATAAAGAAAGGAGGGATGACTCACATGCCATAATATTTAATTTAATACTAAATAATTTCAAAATCATGTAATAAATTAAATTAAATAAAACAAACACATACATGGATCTTGGTCAAAATCATGATTGATCATACACATACACCAAATACACAATATCACATAGTTTAACATTCATTTATATTTGTTCATTACTATTAATATAAACACGATAATATTAAATAATTAAATAATCAATTTCTTTTAATATTAACGACCATCCAAATTATCTTTTAAATAACCATAATTAATTATTTAATGAAAAATAAAATGACCTGACTAATGAACATGTATAATTATAATAAATTAATTGGGAAATTTTAATTCTGTAAAAAGTTTAGTACATAGTCAAACACATCTGGTGCCAACAGTGTAATAAGCTTTTAATGCTTTAATTAATTATTTTATAATTAAATTTAATTCATCCATTTATCAGGAGACTAAATGATGTGTACTTATAAGATACACACCATTTTACTCAATTGTTGTGCATCCAGGATAAACACTTAGGGATTTAGCATGCATCTCATCTAGACTACACAATGTGTACTAAATAGCTACACACTGTGTGTTATACTTGATGCATGCCCACATAACCCGCTAAAGGAATTTTCATGTACTTAGATCATGGGACCACATGATGGGTACTCCAACTACACACTGTGTGTTCCACTATCCATGTGTTTTCATAAACCAAAAATTTCTCGGCACATTCTTTAGACAAGGGAAATAATGATTTATATGCCATGTATATTGGCTACACATCATGTGTTTCATTAATTATACATGCCATCATTATCATGTGGTTTGAAACCATTTATTTTACCACATGATTAGTAGTATTTTTTCCACTATACCGTGTAGACTACATGATGAGCATGCCAACTACACATTGTGTAATCCAACAAACTGTGTGCCAGGTTGGCACGATTAACATGAAATGTACAATAAATTAACTATGTATAATAAATACTCAGACCATCCTTTATCTCAGAACATATCCAAGTGCAATAATATGGTTACACAAAATGTAATCTAGCTACATGCCGTGTAATCCAATCTACCATCCAAAAACTTTGGCACCTCCCGATGGAATTTCTAATTGTTCTTTATTTGTTCTTGAGCATTAAGATAATATGAATCTTGAACGATGAATATTAATTTTTTTAAAGATTGTTAATTAAATATTAGATTAAATAATGAATAATATATAAATTAAATATCTAACCATTATTTATCATGATCAATAATCAAATAAATAACTATAAATTTAAACGTGAACACTGACACTAGTTGAAGGTTCCCAACACAACGGAAGAAAATAGGGGGGGGGGGGAGTGAATAACCATTAATGATTTTATTGGATTTGACTGATTATTCAAAAATTATGTAATATTTAAATGTCATGGCCAAATTTTTTTCCCATTATATAATAACTTAGGAATCCTGGAACCTGGATTGGATATTTTTTACATTAATTTTAAAATTAATTTATATTAGGTTCAAACAAAGATTATTGCATCTTAAGATATTTATTTGATGTATACTATGATCATTAAAAACCCTTTTTAGATTACCTTTAATGCATTGGGAAGACCCAAATTAGATCCCCTCTAAAAGTGATCTACACATGGTCTTTTGATCTCTGAACAACACTGATGGAATTCTAGGTGCTAGCATAGTGGATCGATTGTCTTGTGTTGTTAATATTGATTGCTTCATATCCTTTAGTCTTAAAGGGTTCACTATTGTTATTCTCATTCATGAGAGTACAATAAAGTGCGGAATCTAGATAGATGTCCAATGTGCACAACGATTATCAATTATTAATTAACCCTATAGAATATACATAACAATTTTTTTATTGAGTTAGGGTTTAGGTTAAAAAAATAATTTAATTGCACAATGACCCTTAAATATTAAAATAAACATAATCTAACTCCATGAAATATAATAATAATAATAATAATAATAATAATAATAATATTATTATTTTATGGAGTGTGCTATCTGGATAAATGATAAATATTATTTTACTAGATTTAAAATTAATATTTATCACTAGACATGATAATAGTTCGCTTATCCTCATCAACATTTATCAAATAAATGAATAAAAAATTAATAAATATTTATTCATAAATAAATATTGTATTCATAGTCCAATGAATAATTATTAATTAAGTATTTAATAACTAAAATAAATATTCTATTCATAATATGGTGAATAGATATTTATTAATTATTCACATAATTAAATAAATTACTTATTAATGAATAAATAATTATTTATTATTTTTTGAATAGTTTTTATCAATAAATCCTAAATAAAATTGTTCTTTGATCTTGAGAATAATATTTATCCCAATAATTAAATTCAAATTGAATTTAATTGAGATCAATAGAAAGACTTAGTGTGTAATCCTCTAGGATTCTTTCTCGTTGGAATTAGGTGGGATTTCCTAAATTCCAAGATTATTATTTAGAAATGGGTCAAGACACCCAAGATAAAGAAGTTAATATCACAACGTTGACAATCATACATGAAAACTTACTATGTAATCTATTCCCTTTATCACAATATCTCATCAAGCAGGTTACAAGTCCATGTCATTAACCTATATGCTTGATATGTCTTTCTTTGACAATATAAGATAAAATCATCATTACACCAAGACCATGGAATTTAATCCCATGGTTCATTTCAATAAAAGTAATGAGGTATCATTTTCCATAAATATGGAAAGAAAAAAAATCCTTCATCGACTTATTAATTAATAACACATCACTTAGGACACACCCAATATATTAAACTTCTCCACGAACTGTATCATAAAGGTTTAAAAAATATATCTAAGTGAATGAGTCATTATATATATTAATAATAATAATCATAAATTCCAATGACCATTGCACATGATTTCAGATAAGAATATCGGATGACACACAAACATGTGGAATTCATATAGGTGGTCCTATTCTCAAAATCTACCATCTTGGACATTACCAAGTATGAACTTCATGAGAAGAAATATCATATGCTTACAAGTAATCACACCTCACATTTAACATTATATGCGTCCCATCATAGTATGTTATCCGACCATATAATTATACTCAAGAATATCATCATAGTATTTCAAGGTTCTCATCATAATGGGGAATTTCTATGACCTCATCAAAAAGACAGATACTCTAGTAAATTATTACATTAAAGTCATCTAGAATAATTAACAATATATAATAAGACATTTTATTAATATTTAAACATTAAAAGAAACATGTAATCCAAAGTATAAAAAGTTAGTTTAAGAACACTAACTCCAACACAGTATTTAAATCAATAAAATTAAAATTGGGTAAAGCACATTATAAGTAGGCATGAATATATAACTCAATAATTTAGAAACATACAATACTTGTAGAAGTCTACTCATTGAATATTTGAAATTGGTTTGGTCTAAAATAGTGAGAATAAAAATGGAGAATAAAACCTTGAAATTGGGCATAAATTGGAATAAACAGAATGATACTTATTGACAGTGAAATGAAAATAGAAAGGTTGAAGTTGAAAGGATAGAATAAAATCTATCTCACTATAGGGACAAAAAACAAGTGAAACCACCAATAATCAGAGATGAAACCACATGAAGAAGGATATAAAGAATGGATTGTGTGCATAATACTAATAGTAAAATGAGGGATAATAAGTAGAGGTCTTTAGTGTTTTAAAATCACAAATAAAACTAGTAATTTTACAAATATAAAGTCACTAGTTAGATCAAAAAGTTTGTATGCATGATTTTGAAAACCATATTCCAACTGTGTAGTTATAATTTCTTCAATAACTACAGAACACATGGTTGGCCCTCACAGTTAGATAAACTATGTGCCAATTATGAAATTCCAACTTTCCCTATAAACCAATAATCTACATGATTTCCCAAAATAGTTAGGTAAACCATGAACCAATCATGAAAAACACACCAAAAATAAATTGTAGGGTTTTCATGTCCTCATATGAAACTTCACATGATTAAGGGAACAATATTCTAGACCCATCCCCTCAGCATGGTTGGGGTGCACAGTTAGCACTAATCGTGCACCTAGAACGAGATCTACATTTACCATATTTTTTTCCTTTAACTATTGAACTCCACTGAGACCACTCCAAATCTCCATAAAAACTTATATGGAACAAAAATAGAATAAAAATTTAATACCAAGGGTATGATTTAGACAGGTTTATACCTCATGAATTTTGGGGGTTTTACAACCTCCGAACCATTCAAAAATTTATCCTTAGGCTATATTATTGAGAGTTATCAATCCATATAGGTGAATAAATCTATAATGTGATTTTATATCAGACTCCAACTCCCATTTATCCTATTGAATACATTCGTTCTTCCAAAACACTTATAATAGTGGATTTTTTTCCACAAAAATCCTTCTCACTCCAATACCCTATTAATATTGGATGTTCCTCAAAAGGCACATCAACCTCGAGCTCAATATGTATAGTTTTTATCACATGAGATAGATTGGGGTAATATTGAAAAATCTACAATATGTGGAATACATCGTGCATAACACCGAAGCACCAAGGGAGAGAAAAATTCTATGCCACTATAATGATCATGTCCACTATCTTGAACAATGTAATGTACCTAGGCATTATCTTCCCTTGAATCCAAACACAAAAATTTCATAAACATGGAGATAAGATACATAGTATCCTGCCTAAAAATAAATATGATAATTTATTTGATTGGAAAATGACCTATCGTCTCTTTAAGAAGTATCAATCCACTTCAAGATCAACTTGATATGCTATGAAATCTCATGTATGAGACAACCCAATCACTATATACTCACTAGTCAGTAGATAACATAGAGGTGAATAACATAGTGGTCCATACATGGATTCAAATAGACCCATCTAAATAGAATCCTGATGGTTGTTATTTTAGGAAAATTCTATTAAGTCTTGGTAGTTATCTAAGGAACCACTAAATTCCTGGATGCATACTCTCAACATGGCCTCTAGAATCAGAATAGTATGCTTGAAACTCCCATCTATCTATATATAATAGAAAGTTTTCAAAAGTACCTACGTAACAATCACCTTTTGCAAACCCTTCTAGAAATGTGACATTAAATGAGAATCTAAACCTAAAACAATACTATTAGGGATCCCATATAAGTGTACTATCTCATGAATGTGGAGACTTCCCAATTTTTCTACTAAAAAGGTCTCATAAATATGTATAAAATGAGCTACCTCAGTCATTATATCCATGATCAACCATATTGTATAACTACCTCGATGTGTCTTCAAAAACCCCATCACAAAATCCATGGTGAAATCATCCCATTTATATTCACTAATGGGTAATGGCTATAAAATACTAGTGGATCACTAATTCTATACCTTCACCTACTGAAATTTGGAACACCGCATAACAAATCCTACTATTTCCTTCTCCATTCCTAGCCACCAGTATTTCCTATATATGTCATGATACATATTATGAAGTCCTAGGTGAATGACCCACTTCGAGGCATGTAAATCCCACATCATCAATTATTTCATTCTCATGGGAAACAATACACAACTTTGGACACAAACATTATAATAATCATAAAGGGATCAACTTGGTAGTGTATTTCCACTATATATGTTATGTCCAAGGGATAAATAGTATGGATCCAAAGCTACATCATCTTTATACTGATGATAAGTGAAGAAGCGATTAATAAGGATGAAAGGGTCACTCGAACCTGGTACTCTTGAATATCCAAATGTATATCAACAAAGATGGAAATCTACTACCACTCACTACTGGAATCCTAAACTACCTGGTCGTACATCTTCCAGCTCAATGCATTTTCAACCACATTTCCCTTTCCAGGTGTGTAAGCTAGCTCATAGTCAAAAGACTATAAATACTCAACATACCGTCATTGCCAAATGTTTATTTCTTATTAAAAAATATATATTTTAGGTGATTATGGCCAGTATACAGAAAAAATATCTCCCCCAACAAGTAATACTTATAACATCTCAAGTAATGAACTATAGCTGTTAGCTCAAGGTCATGTATACGATAATTTCTCTCATATAACCTTAGTTTCATGTACCCATACACTACCACATTAATGTACTCCATCATAAATTCTCCCATACCAACACCTTATGAATCAAAATACATGATGTAATATTAACCCATCTTAGGTTTGGTAAAGATCGATAATATAGTCAACCTTCCCTTAAATTCTTGAAAATTCTCTCACATGAATCAGTCTTAGAAAAATTCACTCCCTTCTTGGGTAGGATTTTCATAATCACTACTAAACATGATAAGTATAGGATAAAACTTAGTTATTACTTGACTAAAACCAATATTCTATGTATCCTGAAAATTTTCTTGGTATTATCCAAAGAAAAAGAATCCCCGACCTTCCCAGGGTCCATAAAAACTCCCACCTCAGATATAGTATGACCTAATAAGACCACATGATCAATACAAAAGTTTCACTTAGAGAGATTGGAATAATGAATACGCTTATAAAGTGTACACAAAATTATCTACATATATTTATTGTATTGTTCCCTTGAATTAGAGTATATGAGTATATCATCAACAAAAATGACTACGAAGGTTTCCATGTATGGGTGGAAGACCCGATTCATTAGATCTATAAAAACCATTGGATAATTTGTTAGGAAAAATGATATGAATAAGAAATTATATAGAAAATACTTTATTCTGAAGTCTATTCAAGGTATATTTGAAAGTATATCCATCAATAATTTATAAATCGACCTAAAATCAATCTTATAGAATGCTTCAGCAACCCAAATATGGTCAAACAAGTTATCAATACATAGAAGAAGATATCCATTATTAACCATTAATTATTTTATCTTCAGATAATCTATGTATATATACAGGGTTCCATCCTCATTTATAGAAAAAAAGACTAGATAACCCTAAGGATATGTACTTAGCTGTATAAATCCCTTAGCCTCTAGGTCCTCTCACTGATCCTTAATATCCAGTATCTTTGTTGGATTCATCCTATATGGAGGAATGGAAATAGGATTTTCACCCGAAAAGAGTTTAGTTGTAAACTCTACCTCTCTATTGGGTGGAAACCTTGAAAAATCATCAGGAAATGCATCCTTGAACTAATAAAAAATATAAGGAAACATTGCTCATCACATTCCCCCATAATCTAATACAAGACTAACAACCAGAGTTGCAATATTTTCCACCTGTTGATGATCAAGTACTGCACAACCTAATTGAATATACCACTTTCCAATATAGACTTAACAACCAACCTTGAGAGGTGTAAAAGGCACCCACCAGTGATAATAATCGATTTGAGTTTTTTACAATACTAACCATCTCATCCCAAGAATTAGATAAAAAATATAAATCTATAATATGAAGATATTCTAGATAAACCAATAGCCACTAATCTCAAGGGTTCACTCTCTATAAAGGGAAATTACCTTTTAACACACCCCTAATAATATATCAATAAACACCACTTCAAATAAATACTCTAGGTCTAAGTCTAGAACATATATAAACGAAATTGATATGAAGATTTTTGACACTCACATATCAAATGAGGAAAAATCTAGTGTGAAATCCACTAGTATCATACCTCTGAAATTAGAACTTTTGTCATCCTAACTATTGAGTGTAGGTTGAACAACATGTAACTAGCTCGTGCCTTGGTCCTGGGACCTTTCCCATGTTCTCTATAAAGCACAAATCTACTTGAAATTCTACTATTATTTTGGTACACCATATCATCCTCCTTGATATATGTGATCAATGTAACTATATCCACTAACCTATTATGGAAAAAAATAATTCAACTCCCTATCACCACACCTATCTGGATCCTCCTCCACTAGATAACCCCTGTGACCTCCTTTAAAACTACTCCAATTGTCCTAATCTATCATAAAACTATCACTCAAGTGGCAGTCTTGTACACTATAAATGAGTATGTCCTTTCTTGCCACACTAGTAGAACTCTGTATAATGGTATTACTCTATAGAAAAAGACATCCCATTTCCATGGATGATTTGACCACCTTCACCCTGGAATAAATCTTGAAATGATGCTTCCTACTTCCTGAAGGTCTAAAAATAAACCCGACAATAGAATTTGACTACCCTGATCCCCTTACCTTGACCAAGTTCCTATCTATAATCAAGTTCTATTTGGAGACTTATGAAAATTTTGGAATCTGAAATAAATCCCCCTAGACCATTATCTTGTTCCTAAGTACATCCTAAAAATTCCTATCCATGGATATCTCACCCCCACTAACATTAGGGGAAAAATCATTCATATTAGTAAAACAAGTGACATAGTAAAAGATAAAAATACCTTTATTTGTAAAATAAACGAAACTCAGGGAACTATATACCCTTATAGACTTTGATTAAAAGTGATAAAAGATCCTCATTATAATTTCCTTTTAGTATATCCCCATATATTGGTCTTCCTAGACTAAGATGTACCACTAGTGCTTCACTGATCCTTGAAGCATATACGATGCGAGCTTCACCCTCATCTTTGGGGTGTATCAAGGAAGTTAAAAATCATATATATGGACTCAATCTAGAACTCATTATCTTGGGGACTACCCTCCTCAGAAAACAATGATAGGTGTTGTATCTGGAACTCCTTGGCCAGATCAGATCTAAACATCCATTGCTAAATCCTGTACTACAGTAGGATTTAGACCAACCACCTATGGGGTGTTCCCATCAACACCCTTTAGGAACTCGACCAAAGGTCATTGTGGGGGTATCCTTCTATAATACCACATATATTACTTAGAATAAGTTACCATAACATTTATTGATATAACTTCTTAGCTAAATAAATAATAGGTATAGTGTTCTGCTACCCTTCTCACCCTATAACATAAATATATCATAGATTGGGTCCTTTATCTAGCATCAGTTAGGATATACACCTAGGTAATGCCACATAAATATATGACCCACTTATCACACACAAACACACACACACACACACATATATTAATTTACCTATAACAAGAGTTTCTATAACAGATGATCAGTTAAATGAGATGTCAATTACAAGTTATAAAGGAATACACTTTATAGATTATAAATGGAATTTTATTTAGTTGATTCCATATAATAATAAAAATAAGTGATCATATAATATTATTTTATCCATTTATAGGACCATTTAAAAAATACCAACATAAATTTATATAGGTAAACACCATATAATTTTTTCTGACACATTAAATAATCGATCGTTTTCTTAGAATCAACTACTAAATCACAAACAAGTATGAAAATGAAATATAAATCCTATTTTCTTGGAATAATACATGAACACACACCCTCATGACATTCTAGGTATATATTGTAAATAACATAAATAATAATCTAATATACAGTGTTTCACACTAGGTGAAATAAATCAAAATTAAAAGAAAAAATATAGATCATCAATCCCATCCTTGACAACATAGTTATTCCCATGTACATGGGTTAACTTATCCTCAGAAAAAGTTCCATAATAAAATTTGAAAATTCCATATCTCTTTTTTACCTTTCCCAAATAGTTAAAAAAAATAAATATCTTTGATACCATTTTTTAGTGTCCCACTTCCCAAGACCACTTGACAGTGCCTGGACTGAAAGACACTATGTGACTTCAGGCATGCCACCTCATATTCCATGGGTTGATTCCTAGCAGTGAAGGTCTATTGAAATACATAGGAGAGTATATACCCTATAATTAGAGAATAAATAATATTATAAACAATGAATATAACATATAACCATTCCAGTAATCATGATAGATAAAAGTTAAAATTCCAATGAAGTAATATCAAGAAAACATGCTACAATGAAATGAGAGTAATAGTAATAATTTATGACATGTAATACATATAATAGATCCCCCATGGGAAGATCATATACATTATGGTACCACATAAAACAAAAGTAAAAACAAGAAAACTCCACAAAACTAGTTTGGAGTCTTAGCCTATTCTCATATCCCATGCTCTATCCTAACTATCCACTTAACCATTGATCATAGGGGCCTTTCCCTCATCCTATACTGCAACCATGAAGTCTGTTTGGGTACCTAATTAAGGATGAAGTAGTGTGTGAGTATGACTCATTATACAATGACCAACAATGTTTATATACATATATATACTAATTAAAGTGCATGAAGTTCAAAATATTCACATATAAGTGAAATATGAATAATAAATAAATAAATAACATTATTGATCCTCATGTATCATAATGACACCTAGGATCAATCATACCTAGATCTACCAATGTTGGATTTATTTGAACAATTTTAATCACCAAAGGAAAATATACCCTTCCCTGTAGCATTATTACCACCTGAGGAAATATTTCTATCCCTGATCATGATCACCACTTAGGGAAATACACCTGTCCCAGAATATGAAAATCCACCTAGAGGAAATATCATCTTTGGAACCATAGGAGAACCACCCTTGGGAAACACCATCCCAAGAACCATGCCTTTAATAAACTTATAAATAAATCATTACCATTCCATTATACCTTTAACTTCTTATTAAAACATAATTTACAATTTTATCAAAAAAACATTTTCTTGAACACATACTGTCCTTTACCCATTTCACAAAACATTCTTATAGTTTCATAAGTATTCAATTATAATTTAAAAAACATCATTGTACATTCATATTTTCCAATTTAATTTCAAGACAAACAATTCCTAGTTTCACCAATTGTTTTTTTAAAATCAAATAGTAAAAGCTATAACCATGGAATCCTATCTACAAAACCATAAAAAATTATTATTTTCATTTAATAATTTGAAACTATCCATGCGAGTTCTATAATTAAATCACTTAAATTTACATTTGGTAAAATGCACAGTAGGTTAGTGTAACCACGTAGCACACACACCCACATAGATAAACAAAAAAGAATTGGGGGACAGTTTAGGGATGGACTACCTTTTAATTGTAGAATTCTACACGTTAAATATCATTTTCAAATTCATAAAGAAATGAATAGAATATGAAAATAAGACGAATACCCATAAATGGTGTGAGAACACTTGAAAGAAAAATAAATAAATAAATGTTGCAAAAAAAGAGAGAGGATATAGTAATATCTAGCTCTTTATAGGGACAAAAAACAAGTGAAACCACTAAGAAATGAATAAGAAACCACATGAAGAAGGAGAGGAATAAGAGAGGGCGTTACCAAGCCTACTGGTTGAATAGAGGCAAGGATATAGAGGTTTTAGGTATTTCAAAATCATAGTAGAAAACTTTTAGTTTCCCAAATTTTATGTCACTGGGAAGACCACACCGTTAAACCACACGGTGTTTCAAACCATGCACCAAATATTTTGTTCTCACTACTTTAAGAACCAAAAAACACATGGTTGGATAAACTGTGCACCAACTATATAATTTCCACTATCTTTTGAATCCAAACTCCACACAGTTTCCCAATGCAATTCGATAAATCATGTTCCAATCACGTGAAACACTCATTCAATAAATTGAATGTTTTTCATGGACTCCTCTAACACTTAATGTAGTTAAGGGAACCATGAGTCACGCCTTTCCCCTATGCATGGTTGTTCTGTATTTTTATTACTAACCATGTTCCCATATATAAATTTACAATTCCCATATTTCTAGGCCTCAAACTCCCAAAAAATCTCCAAGAGAACTCTAACTCCCTATAAACACTTCCAAGGCACATCAATGAAGGAAAAAATACAAGAGTATGGCATAATTTAAATAGGTTCACAACTTTAGAATGTTCGGGGTTTTATAATATATAAATACGCGTACACATAATCACAGACATTTGGGCTGAGATAATAATATGTCTGTATATTATATATATAGTTTGAATACATATAATTATCAATATAAATTTATACAATATTGAAAATAATATATTTAATTTAATTTAATGAATTTAATAAATGAACTTCAAATATAAAAAATTAATTATTTCGAAAATTTTCAATTTTAATAATATGATGATGATGATGAAGATTATATATATTTCATCATTTATAATACCAATAATCGATGTCATTAAAATTTAATTAATGAAATTTTATATAGAAATACACACACACACACACACACATATATATATATATATATATTCATTTTAATAATTATCAAAGTAATCTCGACCCATAGATTTGGAAACTCAAACCCATAGCACCAAATATTTATTAAAAAGTAAACAACAAAAGGGATGAAATGAAAGAACAATTATCACAAGATCCCTGGCTGCCCAGGTCAAGGATGAAAACTTCATCCCTCCACAGCCTGTGCCAACCGAAATGGTGTCTGAGTCTGAAGCAACGGATTCAGAATCCTCCTCCAGTGAGGATGATGAGAATGACCCTGCTTTTAGAGATGCTTATGTAATGGAAGAAAATTTGGACTTCCCAAAATATCTTGACTCATGGATAGACGAGAATGATAGAATTGATTTTACAAAATACAAAGATCGCGACATGAGCGCTAGCACTTATCTGGAACTCCGGAAAAGAATGTTCATCTTTGTTGTTGAGGAATTCAAGATGAATCCAAATTTCGACTTCAAAGGGATTCCATAGCAATGATCTCTATTATTCTTTTGAAGACTAAGAATCCCACTTTTCTCTCTCTTTAGTTTTTCTTGTGCTACGTTTTCTTCTATAAGTACTCTCCATCTTGAAAAGTTCTATTTTGTTTGCTCTGGGATTCTAATTGATGGAATGTGACTGAGATTACATGCACTTTCATCCTGGACCTGAATGTTGAGGATTTTTTGATGAATTTGAGTCTGTGTCTCATATCTCTGTCTCATCCTTATTTGCTCATTTTTAAATCTTTCCTTTGGATGAAATGGTTTAGAACTTAATCTGCCCAGTTATTTTTGCTCTCTCTTGGATCTGGATCAGATCTGTTTAGTGGATTTATAAATGGGTTTTTCTTTGAAGGAACTTCTATGTCCTATTTCAACTCTTCTTTCTTCCATTCTGCTTCTGTTCTTGTCTGCTCACCTTGGATTGGATTGGTTTTTGAGGCTGTTTGAAATCTATTTTCTAGAATCTTTAGGATACAACTCTCTTGCTATTTCGACTTTGATTGATGATGGATGTTTGAAGTATATTTCGGGTTACTGAATTCAACCAGTCTCTCTGTTTAAATTGAGGTTTGGGGATCTCTTGTCCGAATGTGAAACTGTTTGAAGGCTGTCTTCTCTATGCTTTAAGACTACAACTGGACTGATCTAAATCTGGTTGTTTGGATTTTTATTGCTGTGATTTGAACCTCTACCTCTAGACTGGTTTGGAGGGGTATTGATGGAATATTATGTTTTGTGTTTTAGCTTCCCTGTGGTGATTTTGAAAGGTCATTTCAGTCTGCTTCATTGATGCATTTTTAGAAGATTCAATCAGGCTGGTTATCTTTTATGATTGATGTGAAGAATTTGGATGGATGAATCACTGCTTCTGTTTGAATTGAATGACATATTCATATTCATTTTTTCTGCACTCTAGAAGTTAGGTTATGATTCTCCTGCTTTTCAGCTTTGATTTTATGTTTTAGTGGTAGCTTGGGGTATGTTTGATCTGCTATAAACTTATTCTGAAGTCTTAGTTTTAGGTTCTCTATGGATTCTGGAAAAAATTTCTTTTAGAGAGCATCATGATGTTTATTTTTTGGAGAATCCTTCATTCTGTTTGGCTGTTAGTTTTTGCTGAAGATTCTGAGGTTTTCATTCTAGATGAATCTTTCTACTTATGCGCTTGATGTGCAGAACATGGATGGCTGTATCTGGAAGTTTTCTTCACACTTATGGAGGTTGGATACCACTACACTTTGAAGGATTTCATCTCGACAGATATGTATCTTTGTTTTTGTTTATTTTTCATGATTTCCAATGTTCTCTCTTTAAATCCCCACTGGTGTAAACACATTACACCTCGTGCTTGTACTGAAACTTTTTGATTTTAATAAATTCCCTTGATAACATGAACTAGGAAACTGGTTCATGTCATCACGTTAAAAAAAAGGGATTCAATGATAAAAAAGAGTGTTAAAGAAACCATCACGAAAACAGGAAAAATTTCCAACAGATCAAGCAGATAATATTTTGTGATGCTTATTTCCTCTGTTCTGAGACCCACCTTGGGTAGCTGGGTGTCGAACCCTCCTCCATTTCATAGGTGGTTGTAATAGCTTCTCATCTGTATCTGATTAATGTAACTCTTCAGGGGAATTTATGGGATTATCTCCAGGATACACCCCTCTAGATCGAGTTCCTTACTTCAAGACATTACTAGGGGGCTTGGCACTTTAGTGTTCCATGGATTTCTTGCCCCTCCAGATCTAGTTCCTTGGGTTCTTTAGACACACACACATACACACTCATATATTTATATATGAATAAATATGGTCATATATGTAAATCAATAATTAAGAACTAAAAATTTAAATATTTAAATTACTTTAAAAAATGAAATTATATTTTGAATTCTATTAAATTTATAAATAAATAATTTTATATTTATAATACTAAAATTATCAATTAATATTTCTATATATATAATCATTATTTTTAATCTTTTTATATGTATATATATATTTTTTATGAATATAATTATACATTTATATAATTAATGATATATTTTAAAAAATATTTATTCATTTATATAAATAGTATTTTTTAATTATAATTAGTATTAATTATAACCTTTTATATAAATTAACACAAAATAAAAATCTATAATAAATAAAAATAATATATCTTTATAACATCAATTATAAATAAATTTAACTATAATTATTAAAATTCGTACATTTGATTTTATAGTTTTATAATGTAAGGGCCATGATTTTCCAGAACCCTTTGTTATTTTTCAGGTGCTAAGAGAGTCCTGGGATGTTTCCTAGTTGTTTTGGTGGGGGGGGGGTGGAAATGTTTCTTTAATTATAAACAATTTTATATTATAAAGTTTAAATATTATTTTCAAATTTTGGATAAGTGTGATGTATCACACATATATTAAAATATTATGTATTAGTTATAATTTATTTCATATCAAATTATTACTTGACTAATCTATATTTTCTTATACATTAGGGTTTTTCACAAGTAAAAAACCTTTCACAGATAAAATATATTATGCATTATTCTACATTGCTATAAAATGTTTCAAAATGTTTATGTTACAAGATGTAATATATATATATATTATGTTTTTATACATTAAATTATTATTGTAATAGTTTGAACATTCTCTACTCATTACTTTGTGAGTTTTGGGAGTTGGAGGTGTTAGGAAGATATTTTAGAAGGGGAAGGTGGAGATCAAGTTGATATTTCAGTCCAGGTATAATTTGGTGGCATGGTGGTTTGTATTGCACCATTGTAGTTGATTAGGGGTTTGTCTTCGGTGTGGAAGTCTTGGTGTAGTGTGAGAGCCTTGGGGGTAGATATTTGAATTTATACTATTTCAAGGGTTTCTACATGATAATTATTCCATCTATGCTATAACCTAGTTCAGAGGATTTATTGGGGCAATAGGAATTTCATGAACCAACCCGAGCCGTTCATCTATTGGATGCTAAGGATGGCGCATGACATTCTCAAAGTGTGATCAATATTTCCTCGAGGTTACAAAAATTTCCAAGTATATTATATAAGATATTTTCAAACAATTTCACCTTGATAAATAAATTAATCGAACATTAGAAAAATGACCATGACCACTTCATACGTCGATGCCCTGTGCACTAGTAGAAAATAAACAACAATATTATAAATGCATATATAAACAACTAAAAAAACTTTAACCAGAAAAAATATAAAAAATATAAAATAATTCTTAATATTATACTAAAAAATCACTCTATATAAGCACCACTCTCTACTCACCCCCTAATCCCTCTACAAATATCATCACCACAAGATTACTCTGGTCTCCCAAATAAATAGTACAACCCACCAATAACCATAATTGAAAGAAGTAAAGGACCTATTTTCCTAATGTGATAAAGGAATATAAAATAAAATTAAATCAATGACTAACTTCCATGTGAATCCATGTTTTATCATTGAATCTATACATACTAAGAACTCTAAAAGTGGTTATAAATTGAGATAAGAGTTGAAACTAAAATATAAATATCGGTATGAGCTTAAAAATACTCATTAGGTCACCACCCACCTTTCCACATACTTACCCCGATAATAAAAGATCTATTTTAAATCTAGTTTGTAAATATAAACAGAAATAGTTTTTTCACTTTTATAAGAAATTCCAATATCACATCATCAATATTTATTAAATTCATTTTTGATTTATTTTTAAAACAAAATAGTCACTTAGAAAACATTTCAATAGTCTACACCATTATTATTAAAATACCCCTTTGAAATCCACTTTATAAGAAATTTTAGTGGAAACCCTTTTTAAAGATATCACACTTTTAAAGAATTAAGAAGAATAACAACATAATTTAACATGATTGATTTTTAAAAGGAAACATTATTTTGATAATTTAAATTGATGAAGAGAGAGTAAAAAGTGAGAAAGTGAAAACCAAGCCCCACGGGAAACCCTAGGGGGATAAGGTTGGGGTTAATCCTAGGATCTTCATATGTGATCAAACCACGTAAAACCATTCCCATATATAAGCTGTTGGAGAGAAAGAAGCCAAAGTCCCAGTAGTAATCAATCCATATCATCTTATATTTTAGTTATTATTATAGCATAGTCCAAAGGATCTGGAGGGGATACCTTTGCCTACCTTACATGTCCTAATCATCTCACCTAAGTACTCGGGGTTCCCATGTGTGATTGTCATTTAAAACACTATTCAAACTATTCAATTTATCAAATACAACATGGTTCTTTAAATTATTTCATTTATCAATCATAGAGAAAAAAATTTAGACACCTAAGAGATATATCATAAATAATAAAAACTACCATACCACAAGTCAAAAAATTAAAATATTCTTTTTTAAAACATAGAAATCTAAATAAATCCTGTTAATCATCACTTTATTATTTATTTTATAAATCCATTTGAAATATCATTTGAAAAGATGAATTTGAGTATCATCTTTAAACTCTTAAGGTTTCCTTCTTTATAACCATATACATTTACACACATATAAATATATATCTCTCATTCCATAAATTTATATATTCTCATGTGAATTTGTATACATACATACATACATACATACATACATACATACATACATACATACATACATACATACATACATACATACATACATACATACATACATACATACATACATACATACATACATACATACATACATACATACATACATACATACATACATACATACATACATACATACATACATACATACATACATACATACATACATACATACATACATACATACATACATACATACATACATACATACATACATACATACATACATACATACATACATACATACATACATACATACATACATACATACATACATACATACATACATACATACATACATACATACATACATACATACATACATACATACATACATACATACATACATACATACATACATACATACATACATACATACATACATACATACATACATACATACATACATACATACATACATACATACATACATACATACATACATACATACATACATACATACATACATACATACATACATACATACATACATACATACATACATACATACATACATACATACATACATACATACATACATACATACATACATACATACATACATACATACATACATACATACATACATACATACATACATACATACATACATACATACATACATACATACATACATACATACATACATACATACATACATACATACATACATACATACATACATACATACATACATACATACATACATACATACATACATACATACATACATACATACATACATACATACATACATACATACATACATACATACATACATACATACATACATACATACATACATACATACATACATACATACATACATACATACATACATACATACATACATACATACATACATACATACATACATACATACATACATACATACATACATACATACATACATACATACATACATACATACATACATACATACATACATACATACATACATACATACATACATACATACATACATACATACATACATACATACATACATACATACATACATACATACATACATACATACATATTCATGTATTTTTTTAACCATCCAATGCATCAAAATAAAGTTTCCAACACTCAATTTTTTATTTAAATCCATTATTAAAAAATTTCATTAATACTTGGAATTTCAAGTATTATATTAAATACCAAGTAAAAATTTAATATCCAAATGGAAATCCATTTTAAGAACCAAAATAATTTTTTAAATCACATAATTCATTCTTAAGTTCCATTCATGCATTTTTTTAAAACACACTAAATGCATAGTTAATGAAAATAGATTTTTAACATATTTTGAAAATCAAGATGGAAACTACATTGAAATATATCTTCCAATCCTCAAATTTTTATTCAAATACATTCTAAAAATATTTCATTAATACTTGGAATTCCATGTATTATATGAAATTCCAAGTAAAAATTTAATTTCCAAATGAAAATCCATTTTAAGAAAAAAAATCCCTTTTCAAATCACATAATTAATTCTTAAGATCAATTCGTGCATTTTTTCAAAATACATGAAATACATGGTTAATGAAAATAGATTTCTAAAATATTTTAAAATTAAATAATTCATTTGTATTGAAATGAAAAATCAAGTAAAACTTGAATTTAATTTCAAATAAAGCTCAAACACATTTGATACTATCATTATAAAATTAAAACATGAATTAAAATTAAATAAATCAAAGGTTCTATAATCAAAGAGTTGAGTATGAGGAAAATGTACCTGGAACTCACAAATTTTTGATAAATATGGTGTCATTACACCTTAAAATGTTCAATGGAACATGAAAATAAGATTTCACCACATAGGCACAAAAAAACCCAGAAATTAGTCACCCATACAACTAAGGTTTGTCCAAAATGTGGCACAACAGGGGGAGGAAGGAGAGTGAAAGAGAAAGGAGAGGAGGAAGGATACAGTGGAGGAAAAGACCTCACCCAAATAGATTTTCAATGAAATAAAAAGAGAAAGATACCAGAGGAGGAAAGGTTGCATGAGGATATGGGGCTCAGAAGAATCATGAGGGGGAGAGAGAGGAAAATAAGGGAAGGGTCTGATTTTTGGGAGAAAATAAGGGAGTGAAAATAAGTAAAACCAATTTTATTAAATTCTAGATACCTATCATGGTTTATACACATGGTTGAAAAAACTATATGCTAAATGTGAACCCCTTACTTGAGAACCTGGACCACCCCGCACAGGCTTGATGCATGGTCAGTTAAAAAATGTTCCAAACATGAATTTTAGACCTGTCAAATCATATATTCAAATTCATGGTTATTGTACGGTTACTAATAACCATGCACCAATTATAAACCTAAATTTAAATTCAAAAATTAATAAAATTTAAACCGGTTTGATCTAAAATTCATGGATAAGGTCAAAAATGATTAAATAAATAAAAATAATAGAAAAAACTGTTATGGTGTGACAATTATCTCCAACTATGACCCTTTTTCCCCAAGAAATTCATCAAAATCAAGGAATACTGAAGGAGGACCTCAAATAAAAATGAAAAAAATCATCCAAAAGCTTCAGTCGAAGAGGAAGAGACACTTCTAACTAAAATCCTCAAGTCCCATTGAAGGTAACTAAACCAACATACCAGAAGCATCTCAAAAACCCTAATTATATTTATATCCTCAAATCACACACACACCCATCCATACAAATATAATATAAAGAGAAGGATACCCATGGTGAGTCTCCCCACCATTTAAGAAACTAGTGTGGAAGGATAATTAGACAATGCTCTCGAGGGGACCAATACCAAATACGAAAAGAGTTTCCAACCAAAAGAACTAAAATGGGCCACCTGAACCAACCAAAATTTATTATTCCATAATAACCATACCTATTCAATCTGGAATAATATATGAAATTACCTAAAATGAAACCCAATGATCATCATGATAAAAGAAATGAACCCTAATTAATTTCCTAAGTATAATCCAAACCTTTTACCGAAAGGACTCATGTGGTAAAACTCAACCAAGGAATGCTAAGATCCCATAAAATAAACTCTTACTCTCCAAATGAGAATAAGTGATTAAGAATTCCAAAATAAACCACAATCTTATAAGTACTCAAAAGATGATATTAAAACAAGGACTATCAAATCACTCATTAACACCCTCCTAATCAAGAATAGAAAGGGAGGAGGGAATTGTCTGTGAGAACACCCCATAACACTATATGATCCCTAGTATTGGGTCAAAGAATAAGGGTTACTTAGAACCTCATAACTAGTTCACTGATCATGATGGTAACATTAAATCAAACCAACACTAACTAGTGTGTAGTCTTTACTAGTTCAACGTACTCCCCTTTTACTTGAGAACACAACCAAGGTTGTCCCTTTCCAAATGAACCTAAAAGAAAACTTACATCAGATGAATACCAAATATTGATAATTCTTGAGACCATTCTGAGAGGTATATAAAAAATATCAAAGAGGACATAAATCCCAATCCAAAAATAAAAAAAATATAAATCATACCCAACCTAAAAAAACACTACAAATCAAAACACTAATTTAATGGGATAAATCAAAATTCACAATTTAAAGAACCATAATGTAATACCCAAACTCTTATAGCCCAAATCTAGTGGTTATTTTACTACATTGGCACAAAATATAAGGGATAACATTCCAAAGGATTTAATTGTTTATTATTCTAGGGATATTAGTTACATAAATTATTATCACATTATATTTGAACACATAAAATATAATATAATAATTTTTGTGAGAAATTTATTATTTAATCTTGTAGATTTATGATTTCATTCACAGTCCCCTTCCTGGTATCATGGGGAAAGGAAAACATAATAAAGTGTGATATCGTATTCTTATTAAAATAAAATGTATAATATAATTTACCACAATGTAAATAAAACATTAATAATTTGGATGAGATAAAAAAGATCATATAATTCCCCCCAATAAAGACTTATGTATAAAAAATCCCAAATAATGATGAAATTGTGAAATAAACCCTTACCACAAGTCCAAAACGCTTTTTAAGTATTTTTAGACTTTATTATATTAAAATTAAATTAATTATGATTCTATAAAATAACCATATACATAATTATAATATCATATATGATCCAATTATAATATTTTAATACATGTTTATCAATAGTTTATTAAAATATCCATTTTTGAGTGTTAATTGTTTCATTTTTCATGTATGTTTCAGTTCATTATTTTTTATCCTTGGATCTTGATCATGGTTAAATTATCTCCTAGATGTTAATAATATTATAAATATCATATGTCTTAATTAAATATATATTTTTAATCATCCTTGAAAGGTAGAGATAGAAAAATGAATTACATCGTTCATGGAGGTGGTAGGTCATATGTATGCATGAATGATGTTTTCAGTTTTATAAGGGGGAATGAAAGAAATATAAATAATAATTTACCTTTTCAGAATCACTATTGTATCATATATATTAAATATATCCATTAAATCTATTCTTATTATCATAACTGAAAAATAAAAACTAATTACATCGCTTCATGGAGGTCGTAGTCCATGCATATGCACGAGCGACATTATGGTTTTCCAATAGATTAGAAGGTAAGAAGGTAGATATTATATTATAATTCTAAAAGAATAATTATGTAATAATTATCATATATATTCATTATTTTCATCTTTACAAGCATCCATGTAAAGCGATGATGAGAAACGAAATACACCACTACATGGAGATGGTAAGTCGTATGTACACATGAGCGATGTTTTTCATTTTTACTAGCATATAAAAGAGATGAAAAATGGTTTTCCCATAATTATAATAAAATTTAAACAAATTTAGGATTTTTTTATCTTTTTATTATGGGTAAAAAATATTTATAGTAAGTAAAAAATGAAATAAATTTAAAAGAGTTGTAAAAATGGTTACCTTATCTTAGAAAAACATCCATTGGATCTCTTATTAATGAACCTAGAGTTGGTCTTTTGGGAATATAAATACATCTATATTGTGACTAAGGATGTTTGGGAGATATTTTTTATATGTTTTGTCAAGCTATATGGATCAAGACATGTGTATAAGTGAGGGGAGGAGAATCTATTTTATAATTGAAGTGACCGGTATTCAAAGTCTTAAAATATTATTAAGTAAATTTATTAGAAAAAAGGATCTGAAATGGCTAATATTTTAATTTTTTGAAGTTAAGGTAAAATTAAACCAATAAAATGAAGTTTAATCACGTTTTTAGGTCATTTTAACCCTTATATTTTTAGATTATCCCTTCGGTAAACCTATTTTGACCTTAGTCGCATTAAAAAAAATTTCTACATGAAAATATTATAATTTTAGTTATAAGGAAATAACTGGATCATAAATGGACATGTGATTTCCTTTTATACCATTTATAATACTAATTATCCTCTTGAAATATTTATGTGATTTTTAAATAATTTTATAAAAATATTTTTTTCATAAAATATCATTAATGTCACACTACTGGAAACTGGGTCTATCCCTACGCATCTATACCCACAGTTTAGAGAAACCATGTGTATAGAAATTATTCCCAAAGCTATACCCATGGTTAGAAAAATATATTGGTATAGCTTGAACGATACCAATGATTTTTCAAAAACTATGGGTATAGGTCCTTAAAAAATAAATCTTCCAATAGGGATCCCCCTCCCCTTCTTATTTGAAGCCCTAACTCCCCTCCCCTCCTATGAGCCTCAATATCCCCATGCCCTCCTCAGGAAAAGATTCCCCCATTTTCTAGGTGTTATTCCTCTATTTTTGGAATGTTTTATTTCGATCTTAGAGAGGTATCCTTTACTCACCTCATATTCTTTCTTCTTCTCTCACCCAATAGATGACCAGTTGTGTTCTCTAGTTTTCTCCCCTAATTCAAGGATATTTTTATTCCAAAATTCTTCCACATCAGATTAGTGAGTTCTGAATCTATCCTCTCTTCTACTGGATATTGTTTTTATTTTTATCTATGCATGTGATTCTATTGGAACGTATTGGAGTCACTTCTATCATCGTGTTTTTAAATTGATAGTCTAATAGATATCAAATATAGTATATTAAATTCCTAAAAGTAACATTTTAGTTAAAATTTATTTAATTTGAAAACTATCCTTGGGATTATTATGAATTTAATTAAAATTTTAGATTCTTTTGGTGGAATATTTTTGGGATTTAGATATTTGTAGTTTTGGGAATCATATTTAAGTTAACTACATGGGTTAATGTTGGTTTTTATTATCCTAGAGTTATGGGATTTAATTATTAAAATTTAATTTGTTATATCACGAACCATGGTTAAACTATTTATTGGATTTTTTAAAACAAAAATAATTAATTTTATGATGATGTACACGATTATACTATTATAAGTAAATCTGGAATATTGCTTTATCTATGAAGTTTGGTTCTTTATAAATGAACTATTTTATTTATAGCACTTGTCAACTATGTTTCTTAGAATTTATTATTACGACTTAGACATGAAGAAATGATAAAATATTATTTCAAATAATTAAATATTTAGATTTAAAATGTTTAAGAATTTTAAATCCATTATTATGTAAAAATATTTACAAAATCCTTTGGTCAATTTCATGAAATAACTATATAAGTTATAATGGAAATATTGTTGGATCATATTAATTTTGTGAAACATGGTTTCCATTGATATATTTTTATATAAGAATTTAGTTTTGTAAGAAAACTTTAATAGTATGAACCTTAGTTTCACCTATTTTGATTAATTGTTGACTATAACTTAGTTATTTATTAAGAATGCATCATTAGTTATTTTATCATGTATTAAGTATTAATCCATTTATTTCTACTACATATTAAATGAATTAAAAACTATATAACCACACTTTACCTTAATTAATAGTTTTCATCAGTAGTGAAGTAATTAATGGATTTCATAAAGTGGGTTGGAATGGATTAATTATTTAGTCTTGATGGATCTTCCCCAAATTAAATAATTTTTAAATTGAAATAAAACATCATTTAATATCTATTTTCATTATGTTTGAATAATATTTGTAATGTTAAACTTAAATAAAAACCTTTCATGACTAAATGTTATCCTAAACTATGTTTTCAAATGAGAAGACCTCTATGGATAAGAAATACAGATTTTTTTGATATTATTCCTTAGTTTTTACTTATTCCAATACATGAAAATTATTTATATTTCTGTGATCATGCCTTGGTTTTCACTTATAACATACCTTGTTATTTGTGTGGATGGATATTAGTATTCTATAATGGTTTCTTACATCATGAATGTATTCAATTTGGTATCCTATTAGTGTTATTTATTTTCATTTACACTATAATTAAGTTTTTCTTTGAATTTGGATATAATTATAATTATGGTTTACATTATTGATTGGAACATAATTTTTTCCTTGTAATAGATTGGATAGAAGGTGGATGTATCATACCAATCATATTTCAACTGTGTTTCAAAATAATTTTTATTTTTTTTAGATTTTTCATTTAACAATGCTTTAGATGGAGGTCGTATACAATGACCATGTTACAATTATGTTGGAATACTCTGGTTAAGATGATAAGAAGTTAGATACCATATAAAAAAAGATGGATTTCAAACAAAATGTTATGTTTATTATCATAATAGAGAGATGAAACAATATTCTACTTTTCATTAATGGAAAGAAAAAAGTGGTATAGAGAATTTGATATTTTATTGGTTTCCATTTTTTCATCATCTTGAGAGAGACATTATGCCAGTGAATAAAGGAAATGATATCAATACACATGAGGAAAATACTAAAGATTATGATGCCAAGAGAGTGATAAAATTAATGGATGATTCCAAAACTCCTATATATTAGGAATGTACTAAAATGATAGTGTTGGAATTATTAATTTAGCTATATCATGGAAAAACCCTGTATGGAATTTCTAAAACCTCCATCGAGTATATTCTTACCTTTTTGAAGGAATTTCTTCCTAATGTTTTAGATATTCCCTCAAATCACTGTAAGACATAAAAGTTAATTAAGCATCTCAAATTTTCTACTAATAAAATTATTTCTTTTCCAAAAGATTTCAATTTATTTTGGGAGGTAACAAATAACCTTAATGACTATAAATAATGTGGTACATCTCTATGTAAGTAAAATGAAGATATAACACCATCTCATAAGCCATTGAAAGTCATGTGGAACTTTTCATTAATTCCTAGGATTTAAAATCTATTCCCATCAGTAGAAATATCAACCAAAATGTAATGGAATGATCATGAGATCATTAAATGTAATGATGAGTTGTTTCATCTTATAGATGGATTATCATGGTGGGAATATGATGTAAAACATCCCAATTTTATAGATGAGGTTAACAATATCAGGTTGGGTCTATCCTTTGACGGTTTTAATCCATTTGGTCAGATTCTTATTACTCACAGCACATGACCAGTTTTTATTAATTTTTATAATCTTCCTCCATGGATTTGTATGATTTTTTTACTTTATTGAGTTTACTAATATCAGGAAGTTATGATCTATGAAATGATATTGACATCTACTTTCAACCTTTAATAAAAGAGTTGAGGCAACTTTGAGATATGGGTGTGTGCACATTTGATGATTCTTCAAAAAATATATTCCAGATGTTTGATGAAATTATATGGAAAATAAATTATTTCCCAACTTATGCAATTATGTTTGGTTGGATCATAGAGGGATAACTGTCTTTTCCTATATGTATGAAGAATACACAATAAATAAGGCTTAAATATAATCATAGTTCCAGTTTCACGAGGAATCGATGATTCTTTCTAATGGATCATCAATATAGAGAGAATCCTTAGAGGTTTGATAATACTATTTACACTGGATAACCACCGCAATATTTTTTAGTAAATAATTTCCTTAATGAATTTAAGGATTTCAGTTTTTCATTAGGTAAATTTTAGATGAAATATAAAAATAGGAAGAATGTTGATACCAAATCCACTAACAATTAGAAAAAGATAAGTACCTTATTTGAGGTTCCATATTTTTCAACCAATTTGTTATATCATTGTGTAGAAATAATTTACTTTGAGAAAAATATATGAGTAATGTTGCTTTTAATTATTTTAAATATCAAGAGGAAGACCAATGATGACTTCTAATCTCACTGAGACTTGTTGTATTGGGGTATTCAACCAGAACTTCATTCTGTGTGTATTAGTGAAAACAAATGTAATGTTACTTGGAATTCTTATGTGATGAAAACTTTAGAGAAAAATAAATTTATGAAATTATTGGAGAATATCAAGGTTCCTGATGGCTATTTCAGAAACATATCTAAACGAGTAAACAAAAGGGATTTGAAACTAAAATCCCTAAAAAGTCATGATTATCACATCCTTCTTCATGAATTGATTCAAATAGAAATCCATTATTTTCTATCTAATAATGTAAGGGTGATAGTGATTCGATTGTTCCATTTATTTAGATACCTTTTTCATAAAAGGTTATCCAATTATTTCTTGATAAAAAGGCACTATTAATTTTGTGCGAGTTGGAAATTTTTTCCTCCATATTTTTTTCACTTTAATAATGCATATAATAGTTCATCTTCCAACTGA
The DNA here is from genome assembly GCA_963277665.1 of Viscum album. Classification (NCBI taxonomy): domain Eukaryota; kingdom Viridiplantae; phylum Streptophyta; class Magnoliopsida; order Santalales; family Viscaceae; genus Viscum; species Viscum album. Next base: position 1,786,726,584 of record OY728157.1, read on the forward strand.
AAAACTTATTGGGGGACCCGTTGCTTTCCAGTGGATGTATCCTATAAAAATAAATATGTGAAAAATAAAATCTTATTTCCAAAACAAGAATCATCTCGAAGGTTCCATTATGAGAGGTTATCTCGCTCAAGAATGTATGATTTTTTGTTTAATTTATTTTTCTAATGTGAGAAAAATACATAACTGACCAATGAGAAATGAAGATGAGTAGTATGAGGAAATTGATCCCTTATTTCTATCTATTTCCCAAACAAGAGTAATTCCTCAGTCATATACATTGGCTACATTGATCGTTAAAGAGCGAGATATGGAACATCATACAGTCTTGTTTAACTTTTATTTTTTCGATGACTATATCAAGTAAGTAATTTGAAAATTTATATATTATCTCATACTATTTCATTTTAGATATAACTTAAAAATTTATTATCATTTTATGTAGGTAACATAAACAAATTATATGTAGAGTTCATCGATCTTTGACTTTGACAAGGGGAGAGGCTTGGAAAAGAAAATAGTTTCCTACTTGGTTGAAATCAAAGGTATAACCATTAAATTAATTAACATAAATATATATATATTAAATTAATTTTATAATTCATATATATTTTAGGTATTTAGTTTACTAATTGATTATGTATCTCTAGAATTAGGATCATTGGATTTTGTTTCCAATTATTTGGTTCATGAATGTAAATATTTAATAATAAATGGGTATGATTTTTTTACAACTAATCAAGCAGTGAAAATGAGAACACAACATTATGAAATTATATTAACTACTAAAATAGATTGTTATTATAGTGCATCAGATAATAGGCCTTGATATGAAAATGTGTCTTATTATGGACTTGTTGAGAAAATATTGTTATTGGATCACTACTCTCATAGTTGAGTCATTATGATGAAATGTAAATGGTTTGATTTAATGAAGCGAAACAGTACATTTATTAATGATTTTGGATTCATAGTTATTGACATGAGTTGATTCCTAGGGACCGATGAACCATATATTCAAGTAATAAATGGAAAAACAAGTGTTTTATGTGAAAGACCATTTGATACCTGATTACAGTGTCATTAATGAAGTAATACCAAATCATATTTTTCATGATGGTGGGGATGAAATTGAAACAATTTATTACCCCATTGGTGTTGAACAAAATAATGCATTTAACGAACCAAATTATCCCATTGTGAGAGTTGATGTTGAATCTGAATTGCACAAGATCCTCAGCCCAGTTGGTGAGGACTCAGAAAGTGCATCCAAGAGACCCGAGTTCAAAACTGGGTGGAGACATATTTCTAAGTTACTGTAGTATACTATAGCAGGTAGTGTAGCAGGTACTGTTTGGTACTATAGCAGCCAAAACTATTCATCTGTTTGGGCTTTTGGGCCACCGGTTTGGAACCTAGGTCCTTCAAGGACTTCGAGCCACCCAAGGCATTCAAGCCAGTAAGGCTTTCAGGCCACCTCAAGGCCTTTGATCCACCTCAAGGATTTTGGGCCACCTGAACTTATGATTAATAGACTAGACAAAATCTATAAAGTAAAAGACTCCAGATGAGGATTCAGAGCAGGATTATTCACCAGAGAAAAATCTAACGGATGCGGAAGAAAGAGAGAGTATGGCTTTGCCATCGGGAGTAGCCTATGCATGCACGTGAAGCCTAGCCGAATAGTCATGTGAAGGTGGAGAGCTGATACCGTGATAAAGATACTGGGGGGGGGGGGGGTTCCATGTAGTTATAGTATGTATATTTCCTCTAAGGCCTATGGGTCATGTAATATCTAAGCATACATTCATTTTAAGGGCTACCCCTCACCCCTTGAAAGGGAGGTTATAAAAAATCAATAAAAAAATACTTTGGGATATTCAGGAATGTTGAATATAAATTAGTGGTGGGTAATATATAAAAGCAAACATATATGTTCATAGTTCATTCGGTTTACCTTAAAGTGGGTTTCTCAGGTTGGTATTACTAAAATTCCATTAATTTAGTTTCAGTTTGGATTGATATGTTTTTAGTAGTGTTTGGTTTGGTTTTATTTAATTATATTTATTTCAATTGAGAAAATTGGTTTTAAATCGGGGTTTTAAAAAATGTCTAACTTTTCTTTAAATTATTATTTCAAAAACATGTTATGACATTGTTTATGAATTATTTGAATTATAAGTTGTATTCATGTTTTTTAAAATTTGTTTATAAAAATGTGCATTTAATTATTATAAATATTATGAAAAACATTAAATAAGTTTAAAGGAAATGATTATTTGATAATGACCGATGGATGTACAAGCTAGGGTTTCCTCCTCTAGTTACCTTAGTGAGTAAAATAATTATAATATTTTTATTCTACATTACATATAATTTCATGTTCTTATTCTTTATCAATTTTTTAAGGGACATTCAGTTGAACCAAAGTTGACTCCTGCTTAGACTACTAGTATGTGTATGAGTGGGGTTTATCCTAGATCTAGAAAGAGCATCCGTTATACCCATTCCCACCCTGACCCACCAGAAGACACCCCATTTATCACACCTGTCCATCCTACACTTGAGCTTCTAGGGATGTCCCACACTTGCCTCTATCATCAACTCATTTATCCTCTTATTCCCATACCTTGTATACTCTGCCTCCAGGGATGTTCCCACCTTTACCATATCCATATCCTTTGATGTATTTACAACCGTAATACCCATATCCTACCATATCTACGCTACCTCCATTTCCTACTATCCATTATGGATTTGATGGTCATGCTCCTTTATCATCCAATCTAGTACATGAAGATCACCCCAAGCATGTATTAGAAAAGACACATCCTTCTGAGGCTACTAATTCAGGACAACCCACAAATCCATCAGATCCCAATGAGCAACTAATATTAGGTTTTTATTATTATAAATGTGTTAAATTATATCACATAATTTTTTTCCTATTGTACGATGACTTAATCCATCATTTTTCATTTGATCTCATTTATTAGGTTCTTCTAGTAGGAGATGTGGGTGCACCCATATGCATGAAGCCTGGAATTAGAAAACAAAAATAATGGTGGATTATAGTGAAGGCAATCAGATGATAGGTAAAAATTCCTGGCAGTGTAGAAGTTTCATGGGAACTTTATCCAAGTACAATGATATCATTATGGTGAAACCTGTCTTATGGAGGCATATTAGTAATGAAATCAATGAAAATTCATGGTCATAGATATGGGTAAGAATGTTTTTAATATTTTTATCTATATTATTTTTTTATTTATATGAGTTTACTTGTTTATTATTGAATTGGTTTAACTTTATCGATTGTAAAGCTGATAAAGTTGCAAGGCTGATGGATCTTGGGGAGTTCTGGTGATCATATAAGCATGAGTTATATATTGGTTGTAATAGTAGAGTCTATTCAAATTTATAGAGTGTACCAATATTCCCCGACATTTCTACAAAATAATATCAAGAAATGATTACATATTGAAAGAGTGATGACTTTAAGGTATTCCTAATATTTAATGATTTTCATAGAAAATTTAACTCTTATTACTTTTATTGAATTCTTCTTTTAGGATGCGTTGGGAAAAAACAAAAATAATAAATATTTGATGAAATATTTTCACACTTTGGGGTGTGCTACAATGAATAAGCATGAGAAGCGATAAGTACTTAAATATGAATATAAACAATATCTAGAGTTATATTGTTACTTTTTCCTGAATGGACTGAAGGCCTTCATTTTTTTGATAATCCACCTTTCAAGGGGTGAGGTGGAACCCTTACAAGGCCCGAAGGCTTAGAGAAAATTACATGACCTGTAGGTCTTAAAGGGAATCACCCAGATAAGACAACTTAGAACTACTCCTCCCCATCACATGTCATGATATCAGCACTCCACCTTCATAGGGATAGTCAAATAGCTATCCTATGAAAAGCTATACAGGCCCGATAATGATGGAAATTCCACACCCTCTCATTCTTCCAATTTTAGTTATCTCTCCTCTAGTGAATACACCTACCCTGAATCCTCATATAGAGCCTTTTCCCTTGTAGTCTCACTAGTACATCTGCAAATTCATGTGGCCCGAAGGCCTTGGGTGGACCTAAGGCCTTAAGGTGGACCAGAGGCCTTGAGAGACAACTAGCCAATTGTCTTAATGACATAATGGCCAATTGTCCCAATGGCCTAATTCACCTAATTGCCTAATGAAAAATTGGCCTAATGGCCTAATAGACAATTACCCTAATGTTAAGTTGTCCTAATTTCCTTAATTTCCTAATGGTGAATTAGTTTAATGGCCTAATGGATTAATGACCAATTGAACTAATGGCCTAATAGAGAATTAGAATAATGTTATAATGGAATAATAGCCTAATTGTCAAATTTTCCTAATGGTATAATGGCCTAATATCCAATTATCCTAACAACGTAATGTCCTAATGTCCTAATGGAATAATTGACCAATTGGACTAATAGCCTAATAGATTAATGGAAAATTAGCCTAATGGAATGACAAAATTTTTTCCAATTGGCCAATTGGACTAATGGTTTAATGGATAATTGTCTAACTGGCCAGTTGTCCTAATGGTGTAATATCTAATTGGACTAATCAGCCTAATTGGCCTAAATGGGCTAAAAGTCCTAATTGGCATAAATGGCCTACATGGCCTAATTAGCCTAAATTGTTCTAAATGGAATAATTAGAGTAAATTTACCAAATAAATGGCCTAATTAGCATAATTGACCCAAATTGACCTAAATGACCTAAATGGACTAATTGGCATAAATGGTATAAATGGCCTAATTGGCATATATGACCTAAAATGCCTAATTAGAACAATTGGTCAAGATGAACTAATTGGCCTAATTATCTTAAATGGACTAATTGGCCAAATTGGAATAAATAGAATAATTGGCCTAAATGGCCTAATTGGACAAATGACCAAATGACCAAATGGACAAATGACTAATTTACCAAAAAACCTAACCTAAAAATGAACATAATGATCAAATGATCAAAACTACCATGTGACAAAATAACCAAATAACATAAAAAAATAAAATTTGACTGGAATAAACATATGATAGGAATCCATATCATACCCATTTTAGCATGCTAATTAGTATGTATTCATTATGTTATTCCACTAGTATTAAATTTTTAATTAAATGTATTTTTATATTCTTCTTCATTTTATGGATTTATCCAACAGCTAAAATTTTAATTCATTATAGCTTTATCACTATAATATTATTCAATAATTTAGTATTATACTAATAAATTTCATTTTTAGAAAGTGGAATTAGGAATCTAAGGCTGTGTGGCTCGAGAAAAATTATTTTTCTTGAGTAGGAATAAAAGGGATGGAAGTATAGTAAATTAAAAAACACAACAAAATATTTTAATTTTTTATTGATATTTCAAATATTTATTCATAATTAATAATTAAATATCTTGTTTATATTTTCAATTGTGTTCCCTAGAGGTCCTCGATGAGAAAGAAGATGAAATATTTTGTCCAAATGGTCATTTGAGTCAGTTATTAGGTGAGGAGGACTAGGGGAGATTTCGAGGTCAAACTGAGAAATTTTTCCCCACTAGGTATTGGCTCTCATCAAGAAAATCTCAAACCTCTCAGGCCACAGAGCTGCAAAATGATCATGCAGAGGTATATGATGCCAAAAAATAGCTTTACTAGAGCATGAAATAAGTAAAATGATCACCGAAAAGTTACTGAAAGTTATGTCAGTTATAAGTTCATCACTTCCAATAGAGTCTACTACTACTTTTTATTCACGTATGGAATCAATGTGCTCCTTATATGATGCCCTGAGTGATGTCAATGAGGGTCGTGGTTATGGTTGAGCTGATGGTGGTGGTGGTGGTGGTGATAATGATGATTATGATGGTGCTCCAGATGATGCTGTTGGTGATGAAGATGTTGCTTATGGTGATGAGGATGAGGATGATGTTGATGGGAGAGATATTAATCCACTCTATTTTTGAGTTAGCAGTAAAGAGACATGTGGATGATATTTAATGACTTGAATTGATTAGTTGTATGGATGTATATTATGTTATAGTGTTGTAAATAGTTTGAAAATTATTACAAGCAGTTGGTTGAATATTAAATATTTAATATATGTACCGTATTGAATGTGTACTTTGGTTTTTATTTTATTTACAGGTTTAAGATGGGTTGTAAGGGATATTGATACCAAATAGGGATAGTAGCTATACCCACAATTCAATCAAAAATCAGTATATGGTTTCTTCTGGTAAAATCTATATTGAAAATTTTCCTAATCATGGGATAGATATATACCCACGATTTAAACAAAACTATGGGTATGATAAAATCTCCTCAGTTATACCAATATTTTATACAAAAATGGTGGGAATATATTTATACCAATGGATCCAACAAACATGATTCATAAAACCCTTGGTATATCCTATACCCATAGTTTTATGGGTTATACCCACGTTTTTAAACTGCGGGTATAGGCTATGTTTCTATTAGTGTTATTTTTGAAACTGTTAATTTAATTTTACTTTAAAGACATCAAGATAGAAGTGGAATTCAAATATAATCCTTTCACACATACCTAATATGTTTCATTCATTTATTAAATTAGTGAGGAAATATAACTCACCCATACAATATTATTTTTATAGTTTTTAAAATTATTTTCATGATTTTTCTACTGCTTATAGAAGTGTTATGTCAACATTGTGTAAGATTTAGGGTAATTATTTTGTCACTAAAAGTTTAAAATAAATTAATCTCATAAAAATAATTATTTCATATTTCAGATAAATATTTATAACCAAAATTATCCTCTTTTTATCCTTATGTAAAAATTTTATAGATATTAAAGTCAAGAGCGAGAAATTGTAGATATTTCTTTACTTAAAATAATATAAATGTCATTATCAAAGGAAAATTTCATGAAAATGCCATATATTTGAATTTGGGATATATATGGTGGAATTTATCCCACCCAATGAAATTAATTCGATAATTGGTTTGATTTTGAGACTTTATTTCATGTTTTAACCCTGTTTTTTCAAATTTTACCTTTACTATGGTGATAAATATTTTCCATGGTTACTATTCATAATGAAAAAAATAAAAGGAACACATTTTACACATTTGAACCACTTAATTCAAAATATAGTATTAATTATTCATGTTCTAATTTATATAAGTGAAATAAATTATTTTTTAATATAAATTCATAAAACGTAATGAAAAGTAGTTTTTAGAAAAATTCATTTTGAAGCATAAAAAAATCAACTTATATCAAAATCATGAAAATTTCTGAAATTAATTATATTACTATAAATAAAATAGATAATATTTCAATTTAATACCACATAAAATCTATAATATTTTTTTAAATCTAATGAAAATAAATAATATTATTTAATAAATTGTTACTTTTTACTGAAAAATTAGTATTTTTAGAAAATTACCAAAAATGTCACTTAATGTTAATTTTGATATGATGATTGAAAAAATGAAATTTAATTTAAAAAATTAAAATTAAAATTTTTTATTATCTATATTTTATTAATATTATCATATAAAACTAGGTTTATTTTTTATTTTTTTCTCTAGAAATAAAATATTACTATAATTGAATCTCAGGTGTTATATTCTTCCCCCTTCAAAAAATTTCATCCTCAAAATTTCTAAAATGCCACCTAATGAAAAGATTTATGTAGTTTTTCATCATAATATCTTTAGGTTCCCATAATTCCTCTTCTATCTTATGTTTTCTGTAAATTACCTTTTCCAGTCGAGTCATTCAATTTCTAAACAATTATTCTCCAGTTTCTGGATAAGATCTTCATAGTAGGATAAATTAGGTTCCAATTATATTTCCTCAAAGGTGAGCACATGAATTTTATCTAGTATGTACTTCCTCAATAATGATATATGGAACACATCATTTACTTTATATAGTCTAGGTAGAATTACCAAATTTTAATCTACAACTCCAATTTTTTCTAGAATTTCAAAAGGTCCAATGTACTCAAGGATCATTTTTCAATTGTTATAGAATCTTATAACATTATTCTATGGATTTTTTTCAAGAAAACATGATATCCCACTTGAAATTCCAAATATTTCTTTTGTTTATAAGTAAAGATATTTTTCTTGATTTTAACTTCTTTAATATGGTTCGAAACAGTTTTTACCTTCACCATTGTATCCTTCACAAGTTATAGGACTGCAAGCTACCTTTCACCAACTTCATCCCAACAAGTTAGAGAAGGAAATATGTTTTCACATAATGCTTTGTACAATTCCATTTAAATACATAAATGGAATCTATTGTTATAAGAAAACTCTACCAAAGATAAATATTGATACCAAATACCTTAAAAGTCATGTGATAATGACCTTAACTTATATTATACTATTTGAATAGTCCTCTTATACTACCCATTAGTTTGAGGATGATAATAGATGATTAAATAAATCATGGTATCAAGATACTTATAAAAAAATTTCAAAAAATTTCAATGTAAAATGTGGATTAAAACTAGACAAAATTGAAAGTGGTACACCATGATTTCTTACAACTTCATTAATATAGAGTCATGGAAGATTCTTAAGAGTTAAATCTTCTCTTATAGTAATTAAATGAGAAAATTTGGTGAGACTATCAACAATAACTCATATGGTATCATTTATTCTAAGAGTATTTTGTAATCTAGCAAAAATAACCATAGTAATTTCATTCTATTTCCATATAAGAACAGGTAGGTGTTGTATTAGACCTCTATAATGTTGTCTCATAGACTTATTGAAAAAACAAAAATCTTGATACATATTCACAAATTTCCTACTTTATATTATCTCAACAAAATTTTCCTTCAAATATCTATACATCTTAGTACTACTAGGGTTATAGATAAATTCATTCCTTGAACATCATATAATAATTCCCTTTTTTAGTTGTGGTATATATAGAACACATAACCTCTTTCCAAATGTAATAACACCATCTTCATAAATGAAGTCTACCGATATCCCATCATTAACATATTCAATTTTATTTTAATAATTTTCATCATGAATTTAATAAATTTGTATTTTTTCAATTTATATGCTTTGTAAATCATTTAAATAAGGAGTGATGTTCTCCTTTCCAATAATTCCCATATCCAACATTACAAGGTCCCTAAATAGATAATCCTTATTAATACTCATCTTAGTCATATTTCTACGATCTTTCCTACTCAATTCATCAACCACTTTATTATCCTTTTAGGGTGGTAGTATATAGAGAAATATTAATCATTGAGTATTTATAACAGTTTCCTTTTCCTCAGGTCAATAAATTATTGTGAAAAAATATATTTTAGACTGTTATGATCTATGTATATCTCATATTTTTATCCATAGAGATAATTTCTCAATATCTTTAAAGAAACAATTATGGATGCCAACTCAATATCATATGATGGATATTATTATTCATGTATCATTAAATATTTTTATGAATAGGTAATAACTTTATCATTTTCATAAGAATACATCTGATTCCTTTCTTTGATGTTGCACTATATATGAAAAATCTATCCCCTCCCAAAATTTGTCACATTGATTAGCCTCTTATATAATTCTTCAAAGCATTATTTATATTCCATTATCCATAGGAACATAACCCCATTACATGTCAACTTGGTTAACAATCTTTCTAATCAAGATTTTTTTTAAAAAAATACTGATAGTAACATTATAATCAAATAAAACTATGTAAATAAATTATATTTGTCAGTGTAGACCATTCTTTAAGTGCCTTTATATTTGATGGATCAACTCATATTCCATCCTTAGAGAAAATATGTCCAATAAAAGGAACTACTTGAAGCCAAAATTCAAACCTTCTAAATTTCCCATATAACTAATTTTATTTAAGAGTCTAAAGAATGATTCATAAATGAATCTTACACTATCCATTACTTTTATATTATACCAATATATCATCAATAAATACCACAAAAAAATTATCAAGATATTCCTTGAACACTATGTTCATCAGATCAATAAAAATAGATGGTGCATTAGTAAATCCAAATGAAATTACTATAAAACTAAATTTTCCATACCTCTTATTAAATGATATGTTTGGAATATCTTAATTCCTTACTCATAATTTATGATACCCATAATGATGATCAATATTTGAAAAATATTGTGCTTGTTAAAGTTTATAAAATTGGGTTTCAATACAAGGAAGATGATGTTTTTTCTTCACAGTGATGGCATTGAGTTCCCTAAAATTAATGCACAACATTATAGTTCCATCCTTATATTTCACAAATAGAACATGGATCTCCAAGGTGAATCACTGGGGCATATGAATACCTTATCACACAAGTCCTGTAGTTGGTTCCTTAACTCTATGAGCTTCACAGTAGCCATTATATAGGAAGTATTAGATATATATTTTTTATTAGGGATGGATTCAATAGAAAAACCAACATCACACTCATGTGAATATCCATGTATTTCTTCACGAAACACATAAATATATTCTTAAAAAATAAGATCATATTCCATCCTATGGTTAACTTTCCCTTCCTTAGGTTTTCCATTCTCATATTCTGTTATAATTTCATTAAGGAGAGCTATTATATGTGGATCTAGATATGATTAAGATGATATCATCTCCACTCTGAAGATGAAGGATTCCATAACTTCATCAAAAATTATGATCTCCTTCTCTCAGTAATAATTTTTCATATTCTAATATATTACACAATCCATACTAATTATTATTTGAAAGTCAACCACATGTATAATGATTAAGGTTTCAAGTAGGATAAGTCTACATGTCATAATGGGAACTAACTAAAATATCCTTACCACAATATTATTTACAATAGGAGTATTATTCCATAGAAATATCTAGTTTTCTTGGAAAACATAGAAGATATAAAAGAGTGTTAAGATACATAATTAAATAAATCATTAGCTAAATTTGTGTCTATGATCAAAATACCTGCTACTGCATCTTTAGGAACTTCAACCTCAATTTTAGTGGTCACATAAGATTGGCCTTACTCCCTTGGCCATTTTTGATGAAAATTAACTTGATGTTTGGGACATTTATTTTCATAGTTCCCCATATCCTTATAGATATAGAATAAAAAGTTTATAGTTTCTTTCTTTCCCTTGGAATCATGATCTTGATGGCATTTCTCTCCACACTTAAAACAAACTACCATTACCAACAATTTCGTTCCATAGTGTTTCATTTCACATTTATTATAAGTTGAAAATTAAAACATTCCATTCTTCCTTTTTGACTTATTCCCTTTTCTAGAGTGCTAAACCAACTTATTCTTATCTTACTTTCCTTTAAATTCATAAGACTTAGATAATTATTTATTTATCTTAATAGCATATGATACTATACTCTCATATAATGAGAAGGCTTGGGATATTAGTTACATTTGAAGTATTGGATTTATCCCATTAAAGAAATGGTTAATATTACTTTTTTTATTATGTACATAGTCCGTAACATGAATTTATATCATTGTAAAGTTGACTTCATAATTATGAACATTTTTATATTCCTTTTTTCATAGACTTCGGAATTGTCTCTCCATATATGATCATTACTCATGAAGAAAATATTTTTCTAATAAAATCACTTAAATCCTTTTAATCTATGTTTAAGATCTACTCCCCATATTTAGTGTTTTGAATCAATGACTACCATTATTATGCATCCCCTGTGAGATGATAAACCACCATGAAAACCATTCCCCTTTCCTTACCTCCCAAAGCAATAAATATATTATTTAAGAAACTTATCCACTAATTTTCTACAAATTAATTAGAATTCTCCTTGAATTATGGAGGTTTATAATGCATTAAGTGGCCCGAAATTATTAAACCATGTTTCAGATAAGCTGGTTGATCCATATGAGCAAGGTTATTGGTCATAACCTGAGTTAGATACCTCAATATAGTTATAATTTGTTCATATCCAGCTGCTGCCCCAATTTTTGCTTCAGTTTCATTGTCTTGACCAGGAGGAAAATACCTTTATAGATCACGTGCATTGATCTATTTTCCATTCCTTCCTATATGGGATATTTCTAAACAATGATATACACTATATTTGATCATAACATTATGAATAATAATGTATAATTCCAAAATGGGTAAAACATTTGATATAAATTGAAAATTTATTCATATCTAATCATGAAATCATAAGATAAATATCATTAGAAATATTATCAAATCATAAAAATAATTTCAAATAATTCATAATGGTTTATAAAGAAAATGTTAATTAATCTAAGAATATATTCTAAGAGTGTCAAACTAGGTATGTAGTAAGGGCACACACACCATTCACTATAATGATGACCAAGATTACTCAACCAAATATTTTTGGGGTTATTACCCCAAGATGAATTTATTCCAAAACAATGTAAACTTTTAGTATCTAAACCATGATGTATTGAAAGAAAAAACAAAAAAATATTTACCTTACTAAAAAATTTATGATTTTATCTCATAGTTATACATATCTTCAGAGCTTGTCAAAGGTGTAGGTTATCTAATATAAGATTTTATAAATATAATTCCCAAGGTTTCTAATAAAATTATTATAACACAAACTTTAATACCCCTACTCCAGTATCCCATAGTTTATATTTATTTTACTACATTGGAACAATATACAAGGGATCACATACTAAAGGATAGAATAATTTAGTAGTCTTGGGAGAATAGATACATACACGATTCTTATATTATATATGAAAAAATGAAATATAATATAATAATTATTATGGGAACATTATTATTTACTCTTTAAAATCCTCGATTTCATTCATAGATCCCTTATTAGTATCATTGGAAAATAAAAACACAATAAATGTTGAGATCATATTATCATTAAGGGAAAGTGTACAACAAAAGCTATCATAAAGTAAATAAAACATAAATAATGTGGATGAGATAAAAAATAATAAAATATTCCATTTAAATAATACCATATAAAAGGGACTAAATCCATGTATAATATAAAAACAAAAATTGTTGGACTTATCTTGTTTTAATCATGTTTTAATGATCACAATTTGTTACACATGTTTAATCTATCTCTTATCATGTGTATATGTGCTTGGTTTCTTTATGCTTTAAATAATATTTCTCAAGATCTTGATTCTTATAAATCATGATTTATTTTTTTAAAATATATTTAATTTTTTATAATGAATGATAAAGTCTAATTAATTATGTTAATATCACTACTGAACTCTATATATAAATATTTGGCTATGTCTGAGAAACCGTGAGTCTGCCACCAGTTCTGGTTTTCTGGAAATGAAACTAGACACCGTGACCCAGACACCATGACCTAGACACCGTGACTCAGAAACCATGAAACAGACACCGTGACCCAGAAACCATGACCAGACATTGTGACCCAGACACCATGACCAGACACCGTGACTCAGACACCATGACCAGACACTGTAACCAGTTTCAAATCTCATGAATACTATAACACCGGTTCCTTTATAAGACACCGTTCGAAGTTTGGAAAAGGACCAGACACCATGATCCTAACACCGCATATGTGCTACTAGTTCCTGATCTCAATATAATTATGCCAACATGACTATATCACTGTTCAAAGTCAAAGAAGAAGACACCGTTTTGTGGTGACATCGTTTCCAAGTGACACCATTTCTTGAAAAACTTTGACACCATTCTTTAATCTCTCTTGTCATTTTAAATTTAATTTCTAATAGTCATATTTGAGTCTTTTAAATTCACTGACTTAATTAATATTTCTTTTTAGACATGTCACCTAACAGTATGAGGTACAAGGTGAAGAATACATGCATCCTGTCGGCTCCAACACATACACTCCAAGAATAAAAAAAAGAGTGGCCTTGAAACAATAGTGAAGGGTGTGGTAGAGAAGTAGACATGATAAAAATCTCTAAAGAAAATTGATACCTGCAAAAAAAACATCATAAGAACATACAAAGCATTCACGAATCCAAAAGATGAGATACCATAGATTAGAGTAAATAACATTTTCACAATACTAACTCCATGAAGAAAACGATCCAAATATAACTAGAAACCAGACCACCAGACTTTCAATTCTAATTTTTTCACAAGAGGACTCGATAATTTCATCTGCTTCATCCTAGAAGTCTAAAGTTGAATATAATAACACTCAGAGCACTTCTAACCTTATCTCATCATCTTTGATCTATTGTGTATTGTTTTTAGCTTTCTAGCAGTGTGTGTGTGTCTTTATTAAAACAAAAACTTTCTCCTACACTAAAATGAATGATACAAGATATCCTTCATCTCATACCTTTTTACACTTGTTTAATCCCATGGATAAGTATGGAAGAGGTCCCTGTGTGACCTGGTAGTTTATACCCATAAAGAACCGTAGAAGAGGTAGTGTGACCTGAATAATTCTGTGCACTATTGTTTACCTCGATCTAGGGTGTGGATCAAGTTTATTAATATAGACTACTTGGTGGTAGGTGATCACCAAGTGGAGTGGATTAGGTCTCAGCTTGAGACTGAACCAATTGTTTTTTATATCCGATGTATTGTTTAATTTAGTTATCTCTTTTTACTGTATAATTCAGAAATCACTAGATTTACTTTGACAGTTAATCTTAGATAGAAGTTATAAATTTTTTCCTTATTAGAATAGTTTCAAAAGTAAGATCAATAACTGATATTGAGATTACTGAGAATTAATCAATCTTTTGACAAGTTATTTAAACAATCAAAATTTCATAACCGTATTACCGTGTTTAACTGGGCTGTATTTATTTTTATTGTGGAAACTTTTAGGAAAAATTTTCAATTTTTTTTATAGATACTCAATTCACCCCCCTCTTGAGTATTATACTCCGACCAACAAAAATAATCACATGGGTAATAATAACTACATTTATAATGACAAAATGCATAATGTTAGACAACATAATATTACTGTCAAGGACTTGTTCCAAGAAAACATATGAAAATAGGTAAGGCATATGAAAAAAACCAAAAATAGTTATCTCATGGGACCTTATGATGCATATAGGGGCTATAATAGGCCCCACCCATCACTTACTAAGTCTAATGCAATTGTCATATGAAAGGGATGAAACATAATCAACACAAATATTCACATTAAAAAACAAGAATAAGAAATGTTAATATTTTACCCAATTAATAATCATAATAATAATCCATAAAAATTAATATTAAAAATGGTATCAAAAGAGTAAATACTAATTAAATAATAGTTTTCACAAAATAATTTTGACATATATGAAAATAATTTAAAAATATCAATGGATGTTTTTATGAGGAAAATACCATTTTCATTTTAAAATAACTTATTTAAAATATTAAAATTTTCTTAATATTAATAAAAATATTTTATTTTAAAATAATATTTAAAACATGTAATGGAAGATTCAAATCATTGAGTTTTTATGATAGTGAGAAATTCTGTTCATACCATATATGTAAAAAATGATTCCTATCACATTTTCTGTAAATTTTTTAAAAGTACCTCATTCAGAAAATGAATAGAAGATTACTTTTAATTTTTTTTATAAAAATTAAAATATGGGTTAAAATTAATTTTATAAATAATATAATAATAGTTAAAAAACAATATATTTATAACATTTTTTTAGAAAACATGGCCATTTAATACAAACATAGGAAACAAAGTCAAATTTCCTGAAAAAAATTCTTTCGGTATATTGAGTACTTAAATGATGAAAATGAAATAAAAAAATATAATTTTTAGAAATAACCAAATTGGAATAAAATATATTGGTATTAATATAAAAATATATTATAATTCCACCCAATGGATACTTAAACAAAAACAATCTCAAATAATGATGAGATCATGAAATAAACCCTTTCCTCAGGTCTAACTTGCTATGTAGGTAATTTTAGTCTTCTGTATAATAAATTTAAATTCATTACACATATATACCATAAACATAAACATATTTATAATATCATATTTTATCCAATTATAACATTTCAATACCCATTTATTAATACTTCTTTATTAAAATCGCTGTTTTTGAGTGTTACCTGTTTCATTTTTCATGTATATTTCATTTTGGTAGTTTCAGTTATAACACATTGCTCATGATTATATCATATCCAGGATTATCTACATTTTATAAATCATATATATTAATTATATACATATTTGGAATCATGATTTATGGGTAGATATAGAAAAATTAATTAAACTATTCATGGAGAGAATATGCCATACAAACGTATGAACATTGTTTTCACTTTTCAATGAATGGAACAAAAGAGAGTTAAATAGTAATTAAACTTCAC
Source organism: Viscum album (assembly GCA_963277665.1). Classification (NCBI taxonomy): domain Eukaryota; kingdom Viridiplantae; phylum Streptophyta; class Magnoliopsida; order Santalales; family Viscaceae; genus Viscum; species Viscum album. The sequence continues at coordinate 1,786,742,985 of OY728157.1, forward strand.
CGAATCATTATTATATCATATATATTATATATATTCATTAGATATATTCTTATTACCTTCCATTTAAAGAATAAATGAAATTTTTTCGCATCGCTTCATGGAAGTGGTAGTCCACAAGTATGCACGAGCGACGTTTATGTTTTCTCATGGGTTTGAAGGTAAGAAGGGAGATACGATATTATAATTAAAAAAGAATAATTTTGTAATAAATATAATTTAATTTTATTAGTTCTATATTTATAACCATCCAAGTAAACTGGTGATGAAAAATGAATTACACCGCTATGTGGAGACAATAAGTCATACGTACAGACGAGCAATGTTTTTCTATTTTCATAGGAAGGAAAAGAGATGAAAAATGGTTGTACCATTATTATAATAAAATATAATTATATTTATGATTATTTAATTTTTATTTTATTATGGTTACAACATATTTATAGTAAGTAGAAGATGAAATAAATTTGAAAGAGTTGTAAAAATGTTTACTTTCTCTTAGAGAAATCTTCTTTGGATATCTTATTAAGGACACTAGAGTGTATCTTTTGGGAATAATGAAACTTATATAATGTGGATAAATATTTTGGGGATATATTTTGTCATGGTTTAGTCAATATATATGGCTTAATATATGTGAATAAGTGAGGGAAGGAGTTTCCCTTTTATAATTGATGTGAGTGGAACACTTGTAAATTTTAAACATTTTAAAATAATAATAAGTAAATTTATTGGGAAAATGTATCCAAAATGAATTATATTATAATTTTAAAATTTTAAGGTATAAATAAAAGACAATGAATTTTAAGAAAGTTTTTAGGTCATTTTAATCCTTATCTTTTTAGATTAACCCTATTTTAAACCCGTTTTGACCTTAGCTGCAATAACAACTTTTCCAATGTTAAAGGGTTATAATATTACTTATAAGATAAAAATTGGATCTTAAATGGAAATAACATGAAATATTTGACCAATTATAATCCTAATTTTTTTCTTTCATGATTTTTAATATTTTTAAATAAGTTAATAAAATATTATTTTTCATAAAGTATCATTAATTTCATTTTTGAAACTATTCATTTCAATTAACTTTAAAGACATGAAGATGGACGTGAAATAAGAATATAAATATTTAAAAAATCCATAATATATTTTAGTCATCTATAAACTTTTTGGGTCACTGTAGTACATCAAAAAAATATTACCTTTATATATTTTAATGTTATTTATATGATTTTATACTACTTGCACAAGCCCTATGTTAGCATTGTCTAAGAATTTAAGGTATATATTTCATCACTAAAAATTAAATTTATTTAACATGATAAAAAAATTATTTCATATTTTAAATAAATATTTTAAACTTAACTTATCCTATTTTTATCCTTATATAAATTTTTAGAGATATTAAAGTCAAGAGAGGGACACTATGGAATTTTATTTACTAAAAATAATATAAGTTCCATTATCAAAGGAAAATTGTAAAAAAAGTTATATATTCTAATTTTGATGGATATGGTGAAATATATTTCTTTTAATGAAATTATTGTATATTTTGGGTTGACTTTGAGACTTTATTTTACGGTTTTAACCTTATTTCACCCATTTTTACCCTTATTGAGTTGACAAATATTTACCACATTTACTATTTATAATGATAAAAAATAAGAGGATCATATTTAATAGATTTTAAAATCATTATTTAAAATATTATATCCATGTTCAAGTCTAAATTTCTAGAAATTGAGGAAATAAATTTTTATATAAATGTGTAAAATGCAACGATTTTTTTTAAAAAAAAAAGAGTTTTCAAGCATAAATAAATTAAATTAGATCAAAATCATGAAAATTATAGAAATTAATTATAATTTTATAAAATAAATTTATATTATGTCTCATTGATACCAAATCCAAAATAGAATGGGAATTTTAAGTCAAATGAAAATAAATTATATTGTTTAATAAATCAGTAGTTTTTACTGAAAAATAAATCATTTCAAAAAATTCCCAAAACTTCACCCTAACTTAATTTTGATATGATAATTTAAAAAATGAAATTATTTTTGAAAACTTAAATGTATAAAATATTATAATTTAAAATTTAATCATATTATTGAAGAAAATTACGTTTATTGTGAAATTTTTTCTCTAGAATGAAAATAATACCATAATTAAATCTTTTGAGTTACACGCAACATGAAGTAAAAAGACCCATATTTTAAAATCACTCTTAAACTTAATATATATAATTTTAAATTCTACAATTAATTTAAAAAAAAACTAAAAATCCCATTTTAAATCCATTTAAAATCACAAAGTCCCTTAAATAAAATCATTTAATGTATTTTAAACATTCACACCCTTTAATTCATTTGTGAGAAACCCCATCCAAAAACTCAATTTTTTTAATTTAATTTTTTTCTATATGAAGGTATTTTAAAGCAATTTTAAGTTACTACATTTTAATTTAAAATTATAAAATTCATTTGAAACATCTTCCCAAAAATATGAATTCCCTTTTTAAATTCCAAAGTCACACTTATATTTTAAAATTAGGTTCTCATCACAAAATACACTTTATTAATTTCCAAAAGCAAATCACGATCATTTAAAACCATCCATAAATCAAATTTTCATTATAAATTCACTTTTATAAATTTTCAAATTTCAATCATTTTTCTTTTTAAACTTACCCACACAAACCAAAATCCATTCAGTAACATCACACAACTTCAAAATTTATTCTATAAAGACTAATGATTGGGAAAGACTTGTCCAAATGGTTTAGTGGACCATGTGTTAATCATGAAAACACCACTAGAAGTCATATATAAATAGTAACTCAGTCCACACATGGTTTTTTAGGCCATTAAATGTCACATAGTTATGCCAGTTCACTCCCATTATCATCCATCCAAACACATAAATCTATGACAAGGAATCAAAATAAAACTCAAAATAAAATTTCAAATCTCTATAACTCATTGGTATCTCAGTTTTATTCATGATAAGTGTTGATAAAGAACATAACAAAGGATTATATTATAGCCCTGGTGATCCTAATATAATCCACTTGATATCTAAAAGACAAAAGGGTGGCTCTAAAACCAAGTCCCTCTTAAGAACCTAGGATATGATACCATTTTTTCATGAACCAAACTAAGTAGTCCATTTATCAAATGCTCAGTCTAGCCCATGAAATTCCCAAGGTGTGTTCCCTATTCTTCGAGGTGGATACAATCACCAAAGATATCAGATAAGATATTGTGGGAGTTATTTTTACCTGATAAATAAATTAAACTAATATAAGAAAAGAAGGCATGGTCGCTCCCTACACTATAGGTCCATGCACCAGTTGGAAGGAAGAAAAAATAATAGAAAGGTAGAATAAAATAACTTGAACAAACTTAAACAACAAGTAGATAAAATATATATAAACTAGTCCCTCTGATAATCCTCTAAAATCCATCCATATAATAAGCTCCTTCCGCTCACCCCCAACTCCCTCTATAGAAATCATTGCCACCAAATAAACCTAGTATCCTATATACATAGTACAATCCACAAAAAACCATAACTGAAAGTAGTAAAGGGAGTATTTTTCCAACGTAATAAAGAAATATACAATACAAATAAAACAATGACTAACCTCCATATGACTCCATGAGTCACTATTCAAACAAGAAATACTAAATTCTCAAAGTGAGATCATAAACTAATCCAAGGATAGAAACAAAAATATAAATATAGGTGTGAGCATACAAATACTTAGTAGGCCACCACTAGTATTGACACATGATCACCCAATTATTAAGTAATCTATTTTCAATATAGTTTGAAAATAAAAATATAAATGGGGGTTTTCACTTTAATAAAAAAACCAATATCACATCATTAATATTTATTAAATCTATTTTAATTTTTTTTCTTTTTGAATGAAGACAATCACTTGTAAAAAATTTCATCAGCCTATACCATTGTTAATAAAAACCCCCATTACAAACCAATTTATAAACCATTTTAGTGAAAAATATTTTTAAATATAGTAACATTTTAAAGATTAAATAAGATTAACAACATAATTTAACACCGTGGATAAATAATTTTTTAAGGAAACATGCTTTTGATAATTTAAATAGGTAAAGAGAGAGTCAAAAGTAATCAAGTTAAAACCGAACACCATTGGTTACCCTAGGGGGACTAGGGATGAGGTTAATCCCAGTATCCTCATACTCTCGATGATCAAACCAGGAAAAAACATTCCCATGCATAAGCCGTTGGGGAGGAGGATGCCAAATTCCCAGCGGGGACCAATCAATATAATTGTATAGTTTTGTTAGCATTGTAGCATATACCAATGGCTAGGTAGGGAGAAATATTACCTAACATTCGTTTCCTAATCATCCCACAAAAGTAACTAGGGTTCCTATATTCAATTCCCATTTAAAATACTTTACAAACCATGTAATTTATGAAATATAACATGCCAATTTAAATCATTTAATTTATTTATAAAAGAGAAAACCTTATAAACACCCAAGACATATATCATAAATCATCAAAACAACCATAACAAGGATAAACTATTTATACTCATCTTTTTAGAACATAGAAATACAAATAAATCATGACAATTATGCCTTTACCATTTAATTTTGAAATCTATTTAAAACCTCATTTGAAAAATAGAATTTGAGTATCAACGTTGAAATCTTAAATTTTCTCTGTTTATGCCCATATACATGTACAATCATATAAATATATATCTATCATTGAAAAAATTATCATATTACCATGTGAATTGTTACACATAAATTTATTTTTCTATATCTAGAAATATGTGTATAACTACCCAATGCATCGAGATACATTTATAAAGACGCATTTTTATTCAAAATTATTCTTAAAAAATTTCATTAACAATTGTAATTTAATGTATTACTTGAAATTATAAGTAAAAAATAGACAGCCAAATGAAAATCAATTTTAAGAAAAAAATCCTTTCTAAAATTATGTAATTCATTCTTAAGAGCAATTCGAGTAATTTATCAAACATAGATCTACACGGTTAAAGAGAAAATATTTTTGAAAAGTCTTAAAAAAATAATTCATATGCATTGAAATTAAAAATCATGTAGAGTTTAATTTTCATTTCAAATAAATATCTAACATATTTGATAGTACCATTATAAAATTAAGACATAAATTAAAAACCTATGAAATCAAATTGTTTAGAATTAAAGATTCAAGCATGGGGAAAACCTATTTGGAACTTTTTTCTGTTGAAAACGACTATTCTATTCCACCTTTACAGGGCCAAAGGAACCCAAAAAAGAGATTAAAACACCTAGTAATAAGAAAAACACCCAAAAATTATTCAACCATACTCCTAGGATTAATAAAAAACATGATGCGATAAGAAGAAAGAAGGAGATGGGAAGAGAAAGGAGGGAAGGATGAAGAAAGAGGAGAAGATATCCTTATGGAGATGGATTCACACCAAAATCACTATAGGATGAGGCTGGAGAAAGGGAGGTTGTGCGAGGGGAGGGGTACCAACTATCTCATGTCATAGGGAGAGTTAAATGGGGGATGTTTCTGATTTTTGGACAAAATTACTGAGGTAAAATAATTAAAATCCATTTTTTAAAAGTCAATAAACTACACATAGTTTGGCTACATGGTTGAAAAACCATTAACCAACCATGTTCCGCTACTAGAGAACCTATAGTACCCTATATGGGATGGAAGGATGGTCAGTTAAATTGTGTTCTAACCATGTGTTTTTTCTCTATCTAACTACAAATATAAAATCATGGTTTCTTCACAATTACTACTAACCATGAACCTATGATGAAATTCAAAAAACCATGGAAATTTAAACAAGTTCAACCCAAAATTGAAGGAAAAGATAACAATTAATTATATAAATAAAGATAATAGTGAAAATAATAGTAGTAGTGTGATAGGGAATTCCATTTTTGTGGTGTGGTCCTCATCGCTGCAGTATGGAGTTTAGAGGGTTTGACTTGGTGGATCTTCTATTTTTGGAGTCATAGTGGTGTGAAACTTATGATGTGTAGTGGTTGTGTTAGGTAGTATAGAGTATATTCCATTAAGGTTTTATTTTCCCCATGAGTTTTTTCATGGTTTAAAAAATCTATCAATGGGCCTCAGTGTTATTTATGGGATTCAATTAACTCAAATCCATTATGGTGTGGCCATGAACCTTGAATTATGGTCTTCTATTTTTCTAGCATGGGTAGAAATTTATGACCCCCATGGATTCCATTCATTTAACTTTGTTTTCCTTGATTCTTGGGTGATTTGATTATGATTTTGGGATACTTTTCAATGCCTCTTCCTTAAAATCAATCCCCAAATAAATGAGGTTGATTATTGGTGATCTGAGGTGAGTACTTATCCTTTTATTCTTGGATTTATCTTCATTTATCATCTATAGAAAGTTGTTTCTATGTGATATGGTTGGATTAAATGCAATTTAAATGAGTGTTTGATGATGGATTTCATTCTCTTTGTTTTTATTGTTTCCCTTGATGTGATCTTGATCTTTATAACACCTATTCCTTTCCTTGTCTTCACACAGTAATTCATAAACCTTCAACTGAGGTATAGGATTCCAAAATTCTATTTTTTTTACAAATTGTGGGATTAAAACGATCTTATTATTATTGGGTGAGGTGTATATATTTATCTAATCAAGATCGATAATAAGTCTTAATGATTTTTATAGGGATATGAATCTTCACTAGTATTTACCTGCATTCCTATTATTATTCATGTGTTGATATCCGATCACTGTAATTACTAAAAATCATTATTTCTATTAATTTTGTGTTCCATTTTGGTGATTTTGTTCATGGTATCACATTTCATAATATTCTAACCAATTAATTTTGGCAAGGAACTAGTTTTGTCTGAAACAAAGATTTATTTGTTGATACTCATATAATAAATTCTGAAATAATATAAATCATGTTAATTAACATTAGTAGATATTTATTTTTTATGGAATTGGTTTGATTGGATACTATATAATTCTTGTGGTATTGTTATTTTTTATCTACTTTGGTAATATATTGTGGAATGATTTACCTAGGTTGTTAGTGTGTTTTGGGATATTAGGTGCTATGAAATATTCCATGGTTAGAATAGTGTAATGCAGGTGGGGATGTGGATTTTAAAATAGAGATATAAATGACTTAAAATGATGGAAAGAGGATATTTGGTTGTTAGTATGATATTATGGACTAGTTATTTATGTGTAAATTCTATAAGGTATAGTTTTATGTAAAGGGCATGAATTTGTATTGGATTTGGTTGTCATTGGCTTGTTCAGTGGTGATGGGTTGTGTTCTAGAAGCATGATAGTGTAGAATATATAACTGGTAATGGTAATCATATTAAATTAGTGATGTTTTAAATTTAATAATTTAAGGGATATTTATGAAAGTTTAATGATTTAAATTAGTAATTAGTGGAATAAACATGTGTTCTGGATAATAATAGGTTTTCATTGAATATGGAATTAAACGACCTAATGAAAGTAAAACTACTGGAAAAGTGTTAAATCTAGAAATGTTTTTAATAGTATGATTAAATGGTAATTATTATAGTTATTTTTCTTTATATGTGGGGTTGGTTTGGTTGTTTAGTAAGTGGTAGTGATTCTAATGCATGGTGATAATGCTGGGTAGTGAGGGGGTTGTTTTGGTTTGATCTTATTAGTTTGGGCTGTGTTTGGAAATAATCATGTTTTCATTTTTCTATTGATTACTATATACAACCCACATGATTTGAGTACCCCTACCAATGAATAACATGTTTTGAGTTATAAATGTTTTCCCCTAACATCTAGGAAGGTGAGGGAACAGATGGATGATTACTCTCTATCAATCACTTTCCCTTCCAGGATTGTCATGAGCTATGATGGTTTGAGGAAAGTATGATCATACTACTATATCATGTGGTGTAATGGAAGAACCTATAGGGTATTTTCATGATGAGAGGTATGTGGTTCATTGGTAGACCCTACGGAGTATTGATGAGTGGATATTACATGGCGGGGGTCATTCATGGTTGGAGGAGTGTACAAGGTTTTCATCATTCATGTATATGATACTATGATGTACTGGATATGTGATGGGTGGATAATATATAGTATGTGGAAGTGGAAATGGGATATAAGGATGATATGGACATGGAATGTGTTATGGTTTTGATATGATATATGGTGTGTTATGACATTATTACAAAGGGGAGTTGGATCACATGATGTTTGACATTGGGGAGTGAGAGTAACAAACAAGTGTGGAACTAGTTGTGAGGTACCTCCTTATTATATTATTTGATACCATTTTACTATGTTTGGTTATGATATTTGGTGTGTGGACCTTGGTGTGGCTAGGTGGTAGTTGAACTGATAGGTTCTTTTTGGTTCTGGAATTTATTCACTAATTCATTAGTATTCTACATCTATATTTTCATGATAGGTCTTGAGTATGATCCTATAGAGTAAACATGTTATGCACACACATATATATATAAAAAATATGTTTTGGGTTTCCAAGGTTAGTTTGTTGAATGAGGTTGATAGTACTATATTGGATCTTTGGATTTTATGGGGATTTTCTACCTATAACTTTTGTTAGTATTTTATTTAGAAACTTGTATTTTTCTGACATATCATGAATTTTGGATTATTATGGGATTGGTTTATTTTATATTGCAGTGTTGATTAGTGGTTATTTATCTTATTTCTAGGATTTAATAGGTCCATTTTTTATATTTTCATGTTTTATATGCTAGGTTCTATTAACTAATCTAGGGAATATTGGAGGTAGGCCTTGAGGGACACTCTCTGAAGGTTCCGGGCGCAGCGGAAGCACGGTTGGGCCGACACCAAACTATAATTTTTACCATGATCAATGATTATTCTGGGATCAATACGACGATGAAATCCAATCTCCATTGAATAGAATCAAATATTTAGATAAAGAAGGAAGAGGCCCAGAACCTTTAGAGAGGATCTTTCACATCATGTTTATAATTAATTTAATTAATTTCATAAAGAAAAGAATACCTGGATCTTTGGTATTTTCTTTGTTGATGATTTTGATTGTTTGGAATGACCCTTCCGAATTATCTTGTTTCTCTTGGGAGGATCCAAACTAGAATCCCTCTAGTGGTGATCCACACATGCTCTGATAGCCTTCAATCAACACCACTCGTTCTCCGGGTGCTAGCGCAATGAAGCGAGTGTCTTGTGTCGGTCATTCTTGATCTCTTGTTCTTTGGCCTTGAATAATGTCTCCCGTTCTTGAGAGGGGTGAGAAGTGGATTCGAGAGAGAAATTGTTTATATCAACAATTATCAATTCACCAAGCATACAGTGTGTTCACAATGGCACAATATACATACTTTTCAATTTATATGCATGGAACTTTAGTTACAATATTTAATTTCATAACAATAATTAAATACATTCATGAAATTATAGAAAACCCATGCTCATAATAATAATACCACATCATTATTTATGGTGATCCAATTTTCGCAAAATGAAATTATGAATTAAATTTTGCATCAAAAAATAATAGAAGTGTCATTATTATTTTAACTTATGCCAAATAATAATAATTTACCATCTTGAAAATAATTATTTTACTACCAGACCGAACTTGGTCCGCTCGAACTCCACTTTCATTTATTGAGCACCCGAATAAATAAATAAATAATTTATTCTCTTAAATAAATATTTTATTTAAAAACTAGTAAATAAATATTTATTAAATGTTCAATAAAATAAATAAATATATTTTATTTAATTTATGTGATAATATTAACTTCAATAAAATTATTCCACAGTCTTGAGAGTAATATTAATATCATTAATTAAATTCAAATAGAATTTAACCAAGACCAACAAAAACACATAGTGTGTGACCCTCTAGGATTATTTCTCATTGGCATTAGATAGGCTTACCTAAAGTCCAAAAGTAATATCTAGAAACGGGTCAAGGAACCCAACAGAAAGAATGTAAAGTCACCACAACAACATCCACATACGAATGCTCATTGTGTAATATAATCCCTTTGTCTAAATATCTCATCAAGAAGGTTTCATGATAGTGTCATCAACCTTTATACTTGATACTTCATTCTTTGACTACCTAAAATAAACTCTTCATTACACCATGACCATGGAATTTCACATGATGGTTCTATTTCAATCAAAGGGTCTAGATATCAAATTCAATAAATGGAAGGGACAAATCCTTACTTGACTTATTCATTAATATCATGTCACTCGTGATGCACCTAACGTACCTTACTTCTCGCCAACTGTCTGTGTGACGATTTTCATTAGTAAATCAAAGTACGTGAGTCGTGACACTTATTAATGATAATCTTAAAGTATAAGGATCATTACACACACTCTCATATAGAAATATACGATGACACCAAAACATGTGGAATTCCTACTGGAAGGTCTATTCTCATAATCTCCAATCTTGGATATTACCAAGTGAGAACTTCATGAGAGGAAGTCTCATCTGCTTATGAGTACTCACACCTGATAGTCTGCATTCTATGTGTCCCTTCATAGTATGTCATCCAATAATAGAACTATATTTAAGAATATTGTTATAAAATTTCAAGGTTCTCATCATAGTAGGGAACTTCCATGACCTTATCAATGCAACAAATACTCTAGAGAATTATTACATCATAGTCATGCAGAACAATGGACAATATTTAATAAGATGTTTAATATTTAAATACATTAAATATAAATGTAATCAAAGTACAACCAGTTGGTTCTTGGACACCAAATCTTACACTCTCACTTTCACTGTAGGCCCAAGTGGGGTTCCAAGTGGAGGTGGGTTGTGATAGAGTGGTATCAGAGATTTTAGATAAGATTTAGGGTGGATATTAGAGTTATGAATTGGTGAGGATTGTATAGGATGGTAGGGAAATAATACTAGTTGATCTTGGAGAGAAACAAAAGATAGAGAGACTAGTTAGGATATGATATTTTAGGCCCCCACGATATGATGAAATACACTGAATTTACCAAATGACTAAGTGAAATGGTGATTCTTGTAGGGTTGAGACATAGGAAATGTATATTCACCATGATTGGTTATACGTGTTTTTGAATTATATAAGATCTCAGAAAATTAAATAAATATGAATAAATGAAATTAATTAAATAAATTCCATGATACTGAGCATTGGAGTTTGGTTCCATGTTTATAGAGATTCCAACTAGTCATTATTCATGTGTAGTTTAGGTTGGTGAGGTTCAATTGGATGATCTAATTGAATACAGGTGGGTTGAACCAACCAAGGAGGATTAGTATTGGAATAAGATTTTTTTTGTGAGTTCCAATGTTGGTGATTAGATATGTATGAGGGGATGGTCAATGATTTAGAAATAGAGTTTGGTTAGTGATGTTTGAGATTTCCTTCAGCTTAATTCATGTTAGGGTAGAGTATTGTTTTCCTCTAGCTATTTTTTAGATATATGGATCAATGAGATAATGGAAGATCTTGTATCATTAGGATCATAATGGGATAGTTTTTTTGTGGGTTGATTTTTGGAGGTAGTTTTATGCTCAGTTTCCATCATTGATGATGAATGAAATGAAGAGGAAGGATCTATTTTCTATTGATTATGGGATAATGAGAATATGGGAGCTTGGGAATAGATTTAAGGACCTTTTTTTCTTTTCCAAAAACATTTTCTTTTATGAAGTGTTTAAATCACGGTGTTTGTAAGAGGTGTTGTGCCCAATTATTTGATATGATGTCGCCCCATTTACATTACCTATGTATCCGGTGGTACATAAGAAGGATAAGGTCAGTAAGAGGATACATGCCTAATTGGGGTCATGTTGAGAGGGGATCCATTAGATTTATTTTAGTAGTAGATTCTTCGGTGGAAGATCTCAACTATTTAGACTGTTGAGGTTTCTGCCGATAGGGCATCAACCTTAGTTGTTTCCTTCTCATTTCCTTAGGGTTGGAATTTATTATGTTCCAACCAGGAAGTTTGATTTAATATGCTTCACATACAAAGGTCATGTTCATCAGCTATCTTATTGTACAACCATTATTGGGGCCTAGTGTGGTGTAGGTAGTCAAACTCCTTATCATCCTCAGTATAAATAGTTTCCATAGTGGCTGTATCAATAGTAGGGATATAGAGCCCTCTTCGCACCAAGCGTATATAGAGATGGTCGAAGATATATCCTTGATGTAACTATCCCTTAAGGACATAGGGATGAGCATGGCCATAGAGATGGTCATTAGTAGTGATTAAGTGGATATATATATATATATATACATTAATTTCATTAAGGTTCTAGTACCATATAATCTCGAGATCATCTGAGGCACCATCTATTTATCTTCTATCATGGCTTATGTTTTATTTTATTTTAGAGCATTAAACTCCTTTATTTTACCCATCTTGGTTTGTTCCTTAGGAATATAGGGGGATAAGATTTAAATTCCCTTGGTGTTGAATCTTTAATTCCTAGGCTAAAATGGTTTACTTGATGTGTTTCAGGGTTGTGAGACAATGATGGGGAATTATAAGCCATCTAGGGATTTATTTATACATTAGACTGAAATATAAAATGTCATTATTGGAATCAACAGGTTTTATTCTGAGTGACATGTTATTGATATATTCTAGAGTAGAGTAGTTTTCCATGTAAGGAGGTGAAACATACCATATTCATTGGAGAGTGGAAGTTTCAAATGGTTCATAGATGTTTGGAGTTGCTGCTATCTCATTTAGTAGTCATGTCATTGGACTCAGTAGATGTGTAGGTGTTAAGAGTTTCTTAGATTAGTGAAGGAGTTCATAGTTTTTTTTCTTAAGGAGATTATAACCATACCACCTTGACATGATATCAAGTTAGAGATAGAGTTATAGCCTAATGACTCTCTGATTCAATGGTTCCTTATCATATGAAACATTCTAAGCCGTCATAGTTGAGGATTCATATCGATGATTTGATATAGAAGGGTTTCATTCAACCTAATATATCACTATGGTGATTCCCTTATGTTGTTATCTAAGAAGTAAGATGGTGTTATGAGGGTTTTTATAGACTTCTGAATGTTGAATCAACTTACAATTAAGAAATGTTACCCACTTCTAAGGATTTCTGATTTTATTATCCAATTGATGAGATCCAACTGGTTCTTAAAGATTTATTTATGTTCTGGATATCCCCAAATGAGGGAAAAGGAGGATAATATCTTAAATAACACTTTCAGGTGTCGATATATTCACTTTGAGTTCATGGTTATTCCATTTAATGTCATCAGCTCCCATGTTATTTTCATGGGACTCATGAACTCCATATTCTGTGAGGTCATGTATTATTTTGTGTTAGTGTTCATCAATGAAATACTTTTATATTTGAGGTCATAGGAGGAACATGTTGAGTACCATAGGGTAGTTCTATATTTCTTTCAAAATTATCATATTTATTAAAATATATCTAATTATAAGTTTTGAATGTTGGAAGTAAATTTCCTTGGAATGTGGTGTCTTAATAGGGAGTGGAAATTGATCCATTGAATACTGTGGCCATTGATTATTAGGAAACACCCAAGATTGTTTCAGAGGTCCATAAATTCCTTGGTCTTATTATATATTATCGGGGGTTTGTCCCAATTTCTATTCAGTTTTATCCCTATTGAAAGCCTTAACTAAGAAGGACCAGACTTTCTTATAGACTGATCGATGTCAAGAAACATTTGACAACCTAAAAGAGTGGTTGATCAATGCTCCTTTTCTTTGGCTTCTAGAGGAGGGAATTATGTTTGATATGTTTTTTGATTCTTATATTAGTTTGGGTTATGTTTTGATGCAACAAAGTATACTAATATTATATGGGTCAAGGTAGTTATATCTCCATGAGTGTAACTATTACACCTATGATCCCAATTTGTATATTGTTCCTTTTTCCCATTAATGCGTGGATACATTACCTCATCAATTAAAATTTTTTATTACACATATACCACAAAACCGTAGGTATATTTTTTCTTAGAAATATATAAATGTATGAAAATAGTGGTGGATGTAATTTCTATTGGACTATGACTTTAATATCTCCTACATCCTGATGAAGGGGAATGTGATTACTGATTCACTAGGATGTATTACTTAGGGAGATATTTTTTGGGTGTCTGTGGATTCTTGTAGAGTAATGGAGGAGTTTTGTGTGATGAATATTAATATAAAGATAGTTAGTGGTAAGGGTTTCCTCTTTTAGAAGGTTGCAAAATCCTCTTTGATGAAGCAGGTTAAGGTGTTTTAATTATGAGACTCAAAGATAGGGGTGATTTAATATCATGTCATTCGTGATGATGGTCTTGAGGTATGGTCAGAGGATAATCTACATGATATGTCATTTAGAGGGATATTATTTATTCAATTAGAAATGTATGAATAATTACTCCTTTAGATTCATAGCTCCACAGTGGTGGTGCATCCTAGTATATATAATATGTACTATTATTTGAGGAGTCATCTTTGGTGGTCTGAGTTGAATCGGTCGATAATAAAGTTTGTATCACTATGTCTAGTCTACCATCAAGTGAAGGAAGAAAATCATGTTCCTTGAGGTTTTTTAGAGCCATTACATGTACTCAAATGCAAATGAGAGGGAATATTAATGGATATCTTCAATGATCTACCATGATCCTGGGGAGTTTTGATGATATTTGGTTTATCATGGATCAATTGATAAATTTAGTCCACTTATTAGAGATTATAGGGCTGAGGGATATGGAGGTTTTGGCAAGGCATTATATGGGTGAGATGGCGTACCTTAATGGAGTACTGAGAACTGTAATTTCTGATTGAGATACTCATTTTACATAAATATTTTATAGAGGATTCTAGTATGATTTTTTCTACCAATTTTACCTTATAAATTATTTTCATCCTCAAATGAATGGAAAAACTAATAGGACTATTCCGATCTTATGGATATGTTGTGGGAATGCATTCCAGATTTTAGATGACCTTGGGAAATGTAGTTTACCTTTGTTGAATTTTATTTTAACAATATCTACCACTCTTCCATTAGAATGACCACATTTAAGGTGTTATATGGGTGACCTTCTCAATATTAATTATGTTGGACTGAGGTTGGGGATTCAGTAGTCCTTGGATAAAATATGGTATAATGGAAAAATAAGATGATATTGATAGTTCATGAGTGGATGATGGAACTTCATAACCATCATAAGTTATTTACTGATCAAAGTATAATTCTAATGAAGTTTGAGGTTTATGATCTTGTCTTCTTGAGGGTTAGCCCTCATCATGGGCAGTGGAGGTTTGACAGGGGGAGTATTCTTTATCCCTACTTCATCAGTTATTTTGAGGTGTTGCATGTAACACCCCAACCTAAACCACCATTTCTTGGTAGAGTACCACATAATCTCATGAATTCATCCCCATATGCAAGAGTCTTCTGAATAGTAGTGAGTGCATGGGAGTCATCATGGGGATACCATTCCTCTGATAATTGAAAACCATAATATAAAATACATGGAAGCAACAATGATAATGAGAGAAGTAATAAGGGAATCAATAAACCAATGAGAGTATCATTCCATGATATACCAATATTACATTCCATCCATGACATAAAAATTAAAATAAAGGATCCGCACATTTTTTAGATCAACGTATTAAAAAAGAGAATAAATAAAAATTAATCATAAAGAAAAACATCTAATAACCGGAGTATGTCCTATCATCGCCTCACACCATCCTACTACT
The DNA here is from genome assembly GCA_963277665.1 of Viscum album. Classification (NCBI taxonomy): domain Eukaryota; kingdom Viridiplantae; phylum Streptophyta; class Magnoliopsida; order Santalales; family Viscaceae; genus Viscum; species Viscum album. Next base: position 1,786,758,829 of record OY728157.1, read on the forward strand.
TCTGCTCAACTTCCCATCATAGGGCCCTTTCCCTTAACTAGACCCCTGATCATAAAGTGTACACACTCAACGAGATCCCCATGTAGTGTATGAGTATTAAACCTATAAGGTCACTTGAAATGGTCCCTAAAATAAGTTCACAATATACAAAGGTATATTCCATGAAAATAATCAATGAATAAGTAAGAAATAGGTAATCCCACATTTTAAAAAAATAAGGTCAATAGAGACTGACTCTACCATATTCATCTCCATGCAAAAAAATGTCACACATTGGTACGATATACTTAGCTAACTGATCATCATTCCATACCCCCCCTTGGAGAGATAGTCACACCTACCTTTAAGGGAAATACTCATGTCATCCCAATTTATAGTTTTGGGGGAAAGCTGTACATCATGTGTTGAACCAATAACATACCTCTAGGGTAATCTATCATATCACATGTCAACCAAATGTTATGTCTCTATAGAAATCCCTCACATCATCCAAAATCCCCCTATAAGGGAGTATCTATCCCACAAAACTCAACTTGTTAACTCAATTTAAAGGAAATAGAAACTAAAAATGTAATACACAAGCTATAATATGGCAGTTCATAATCAAGTAATGTCAATCCAAATTCATATAGGAAACAAAAATCCACCTAAAAATCAAATCACAAATAGGTATCATGGGATACACACTCACACCACACAATCATGACAATCACTTGTATCTATAGGCCCTATATAATAAGAAATTATTACCAAAAAACATGTTGATTTCAATGTTAATATATTTCAAGAGATACATCACCAATATAAAATCTACACACCAACTAAAACATTACATCATGCCAATAATTACCTATAACCAATAATAATTCATAATAATATGGGTTCTAAAACAATATTCAAGAAGGAAATTATTTAAAGAGGGTAGAGCCATATCACTTACCTAATGATAACCACCATCAATGGTAGGTTGAGATTTAGTCCAAGGAGGTAAACTCATCATTCTTGGAAAAAATGACTAGAGATAAAGAGTCCAATATCCCCATGAGCCTAAATAAATAAGAACATGCTAGTGAAGAAAGGGATTACTCTAGGCCATTGTTTAAAAAATCCCAATGAATGACCCTAGTTTCATCTGGAATCATCTAGATTAGATAACTATTGGGGGGATGGTGAATTGATTAAAAGAGGGAATAATGATTTAATAACACATTTAAGACCCCCTCTTAAATATTTAACATTATTTCATCTTTGAAATATAGAGAACCCATGAATATCTGCAGATGCTTTGTAGTTTAATTTTTTTAAATAGCCATCACCATTGTGTGGTGAGGTTTATATTGGCAGGATCCCGATATAAACTAGTCTACAACATAGTGTGGTACTGCCCTTGGTGTACCCTAAATCACACAAAACCCCTGTTAAATCCACCACAACCTCTAATGATTCATAAACCAAGATTAAACTATAACAAGGATTAAAAAATCAATTAAAGTATTCAAAATATAAAATATTATACCTTATAAATTTTAGGATGTTATAATTCTCCCCCTTTGATGCCTTTTGATCCTTAATAAGTGCCTCTAGTGGTCTTGCTCAATAAATTCAGGCCATTGAGACTGAATACTAGACACCTTCTCCCACATCTCTTCTTGGATACACTCATGATACCCTAGAAACTGAATAAGAGGAACCTTATTTCTTCATAGAATCTTCTCACTTCGTTCAATAATCTGAAATGGTTGTTCCATATATAATGTATCTTCTTCAAACTCAACATCCTCGAATTTTATCACATTCATAGGATTGGGATCATATATCCAAATTCAAGACACATGGAATATGTTATGTATACCTGGATATCATGTAGGAAGGTCTAAATGATACGACACCATCCCAAATCGTTTGATGATTTCAAACTGAACAATAAATCATGGTGCTAATTTTACCTACCTCTATAATCATCAATATCCTAGATGAGGGGACACACACAAGAAGACCTTATCTCTAATAGTGAACTCCAATGGTCATCTCCTACATTCTACATATGATCACCATATTCTCTGGGTGGTAACCAAATGCTTCATAATAAATAAAAACCGTTCTATGGTAACATTCCCTATATGTATCCCAATTACTAAAGAATCACCTACCTCATGAAAACACAATAGTTAATGACACAACTAACCATAAAAATACTCAAATGGATCCATCTAAATTTAATAATAAAAAATTATATTCTGATAAATTTTTTTCAAGGATAAGTGATCATCAAACACTCTACCAAAATCTAGATCACATTCTCAAAGCATATACTCTATGGTCTAGATCATTCTATCCAATTTCCCAAAAATCTATGTGTGATAATACATAAATAGTGTCAACTGAGTCCCTATTTCCTTCTATAATCCTTTACAAAACTCATGAAGTATAATGGACATACCTCTTAGAAATAACACTCAATTATACTCTATGTTTTCATACAATCTCTTGATCACAAATATTTCTAAGTTTATCCACTGAATGAGTATCCCAAATCAACAATAAATGACATAATTGGTCCTCCAATCCACTATAACCCATACGAAATCCATTCCTCTTGTGGATTTGGGAAATCCCATGATGAATTCCATATTCACTTTACCCCACTTTTAAACAGGAAAATAAAATGGATAAGGTAACCCACTATGTTTCTGATTCTCAGCTTTGATCCTATGACATGTCAGATAGTGAGAGAAAAAGACCACAATATCCCTCTTCATATCAGGCAACTAGATTTTTCATCTAATATTGTGATACATCTTGCTTGGTCTTAGGTACACTTCCCACCACAAATAATGATATACCCTCATTAGTTCCTATCTTATAAAATAAAGAACCACTACTCCAATAAGAACATAGGTCACATCATATTCATCTAAGGTCAATCTTGGAATGGAATCATCTTCCACCAACCATTCACATATCAATATTCTACTTGGATCACCCTATTGACTATCCTTTATGTGTTCCACCAATGAGGGTGTAATCAATAAGGTTTAATAATACATTTTACTCAAATCCTCAGTCATTCCCACCTACTAGTTTACTAATAAGGCCATCAAATACCACTCAACCTCTGAAATTCTATCACCATGTTTTTTATTCTTCATTCTAAGAGAATCTATGGCAACATTCCCTTTTCCAGGAGCATACACCATTTAAAATTTGAATATATATAAGTACTGTAACAATGCGTCCAATGAAGATTCAAGTCCCACTAGGAGAAGGCATATCACAAGCTCTTATAGTCTGTATATTTTATGAATCTATCACTAAAGAGGTAGTGTCACTAACAATTTAATATATGAACCATAAAAACTGACTCCATCTCATGAGTAGGGTAGTTCCTCTTATGTTGTTGTAGATGGTGAGTTCTTTAAGAAACTACCTATTCATTCTACATCAAGATAGTTTTCATTATGACCCTAGAAACATCAAAATACACTATATACTCAATTCTAGGTTCATATTAAATCAAAATTGAAGTTGGTTTCAATATTTTATTTAGCTGTATGAAGGCTTATTCACATTGGTCTATCCATTTAGACTTTTCCCAATTATTAGTAAGCATGGTCATAGGTTCTTCCAATTAGAAAATTTATAGGATCAACCACTTGTATTTCCCAAACAATCTAATGAATAACTGAATCTTGAACATGTTCATAGGTCATGAACAAGATATAAAAACTTATACCTTCTCTGGACCAATAAATATACCTATAAAAAAATCACATTCTAGAGGAAACAAACTTCTAAGATCCAAAAGTGATATTTTGAAATATTTCCATAAATTTTATGCATTTAAAGGGTACATAATACAATATTCAAGTGTCTAGTATGTGACTCATAGGTCTTTAAATATATCAGGATGTCATCAATGAACACAATGTTGAAGAAGTTCAAGTAAGGTTGAAATATCATATTCTTGAGGGTTATAATCAACGCTAGATAATTCCTTATCCCAAAAGGTATGAAATGATAATCATAAAACCCATATATACTCCTAAATGATATCTTCAATACGCCATCCTCCTTGAATTGATGATGATGGTATCCATACAACAGATTAAACTTTGAGAATCACATGGATCCACTAAACTAATCAACCAAGTCATAAATACTTATAAATGGGTACCTATTCTTTATAATAATTTTATTAAGCTTCCTATACACTCTATAAATATGAATACTACCATTTGTTTTCTTAGATAACAACATAAAATCACCCTAATAATCAGTGAAATATTTGATAAATCCCTTCTCTTATATATCCCAAAGTTGTGCCTTAAGCTCTTTCAACTTGGTAGGTTCTATAGAGTAATGTGGGATATATATAGGCTATGTACCATGAATAAGTTCAATTTTAAACCTAATACCAGTATTTGGTGGTAAACCCAAGAGATATTCTAGGAACAGATTTTGGTATAGGTCCACCACATGAGAAAAAGAGGAGGAAGAAACTGTCTGATTCAAAATAAGGATAATTACTAAACCAATGATGTAATGGCTCCAATATAACATGGTTCTAGTACCAATCTATTTTATTCAATATACCACTCATTGGTTAATACAAAATTCTCTCCCTTTTGTGTTGTAAAGGATACCTATCTTCGATAACAATAAATGTGTTCACAATAACTAGTCAACTGGTCCATACTAAAGATTAAATTGAAGCCAAATACCTCTAGAATTTTTAAATCCTAAATGATACAATATCATTTAATTAATATATAATAGAAAAAAATATTAATATGATTCACTTTAATTCCCAAAGTTTAATTGATAGAGATAAATTCAGAAGAGATTATATTTGGAAAGTCTAACCCTAGAATAAAATTAGAAGAGATAAAAAATGGGAATACCCTGTATCAAATCATGTGATAGTGAGTTATGATGTAATCAAAACCATACCTAAAATTATTGAAGGTATCTCTCTACCATCATCTAGAGTCTGATCAATTACTTAAGATCTTCATGTGTTAGCTCTACGACCTCACCCTTGAGGATGATGAGTCACTTGATTCATAGATCCTTGAGGAGTCTGCACCTGCTACTGAAAATATCAACCCATATATTGGAATAAATTCACTCATATCACCCAAGAATCATTAGAAAAAACCACTTAATATGTCATTCCTTTCTACACTAGTGACAATTCATGGGAGGTTTAGGATAATATTTGTGATAATTCTTCTTATGTTCACAATTATAGAACTTGATAGAACGATCTCCCCTAAAGGGAGCTGAAGAACCATTTATCTTATATAGTTTTAATTCACTACCATAGATCATGTACTCTTATTTACTCTTCATATTAAAATAGTAGGAAGCTTGGGAATCACTAGAAAATCCACCAGTCATCCCACTAAAATATAAAAGAAGACCTACATCTTTATCTTCCTTCAATCCCTTCTCAATATTCATAGCCTTGGAAATAATTTCAATATAAGAAACCAAATTAATATTCCTCACCAAATATGTAAACTGGGGTAGAATTCTAATCTCAAAATTTCTAGCTTTCTATGCTTCATTACCAACCAAAAAAGGAGAAAAAGGAAGTATCTTGGGGAATCATGAAAAATTATAAGATTCCAACATCATCCACTATGGAAGCACCATGAACTATTGAACTAAATCTAGATTTAGATCATCATAGAATAATTCCTAAAATAATAATTCTTTTAAGGTCTTTGATTCTAGTCAATCATGTTCTCCCACCTGATTCATAATTTCCCGCCACCTCCTAGCTAATCCTTGGAGCATAGAAGTAGTGACTTTAACATTTTGATCCTTCAAGGTCTCCACCAAATAGAATATAACCTTGATGATGTCTATCTAGTCTATGTTATCCTTGGGGCCTATAAATCCCTATAAGGCTAGTGTATTGTATATCTAAAATTCACGAGTGTTGTTAACCATAGACCTTCAATATCCTCTCCCCTAAGTAGTAATTAACTAGAAGAGTTTGGGTTGGATCAGTTATATTTCCGGAACTGCTGTGGAAGATATGAAAGAATTCCTAGCTTCACTATCATGTATAGTAGGTTGTATAATAGGGAAATTATCCCTTGTATGAGAATTATGATCATCTTACCTTGGTTTTTACATAATTCATCTTTGAGGAAACAATTTTATGAATTACCAAACTTGTTGGGACCAAGTTGGATTGAGAAGGAAGTAAAAAGAGTTTGCTTTTGAAAAGTGTTGTCTTTATTGTCAAAGAACATAAATCAATTCACTTTGTAAAGGACTTGTAAACTAGATGACGCTTTAATGATTTGTATTTTCCAAATATCATAATTTTGGAGAACCTGTGATGCAAGCCTCATCATGGAAATAGATAGAAAAGATTATTCCAGTCATATTCAGTTTTGATTGGAAGGAAAGATGCTAGTGGAGGATAGGGAAGTTTTAGTACATTATGTTGAAAACAAGATGATGCTAAAGGTATTTAATCAAATATTATATATCGCGGAATATATGGTTCATGATGAAAGTAGTTTTTTTTGAATAAGATAGATGACAGTGAAGTAGTATTGGTGTTCTTTCCGAAACAGATTTTAAGGTGGCACCGTTTCATAGTGTTTGCCAATTTTTGGGGATGAAAATTGGGAGATGGAGAAATGTGATTTTGGAAAATAATTATGTGTGTAAGTTTGAGGATGTATGGGTATGTTGTCTGAAAGTTGAGTTCCATGATCTAAACATCAAAATATGGCAAAGGAAATATTTGTGCGAAATATTGGTTTTTGCGCGCAAGATTGAAGGGAGTTTGGAATGTTGCGTGCAAAGCACAATTCAAGGTAAGAACATCGAAAAATGGAAAAGGAATGGAGTGTGTGAAATATTAATTTTTTTTAAGAAATATGAGGTTGGTGTGAAAGAAACTTACATTTTCAATGTGACTTCAAATGTGGTTTTGCATGACGTGTTAGGGTTTTTCATGTTGCGTTAGGGTTTTTTGCGTGTGGGGTTCGGCGAGGCCTATAAATAAGAGGTGGTACCCTATAATTTGATAATATTGACACTTAGATAAATTATGAGCTTTCAAGAATGGAGGAATTTTATGTAAAGGGAGTTGTGCGAAAGAAATAGAGTTGCACGTATGAAGGAGAAGTTGTGTGCAAGAAGAGAGCTCCATGTAAGATTGAAGTTGCGCACATGAGGTGTTTTACAAAAAAATGTAAAATCTTGTGTGCGAAGTATAAAAGTTTCACGTAAGATACCTAAAAGGGGTTAAAAAATATTTGAGTTCAGAAAAATCATTTATTTGTGTTCAAGGTAGTTTTTACCAGCTTCTAGGTAGGAAAGAGAATAAAGGTTTTGAAAGATCAAACTGTGAATGTTGATTAAGAATCACTAAAACATTGTTTTTCCCTATTTGTGCTTAGAGTGTGAAAACACACTTTTATATTGTTTTAAAAGTGATAAAAGAGTGTAAGGGTATATCCTACTCATTTTATTCCACATCAAAGGATTGTTTTCTAGTGGATTGTGTGGTACTAGATTGTTTCTGTACCATACCAAGGACGTAGTTACTCTTGTTGAGTAGTGAACCTTGTAAATCTTGTGTTCTTGTGGATGTGTGTTGTGATTGTGTTCATTTGGGAAATAAATCGTTAACATGAGGAGAAGGTTGTTTCAAAAATAAGGAAACATAAAAGAAAAATATATCACTAATTCACCCCCTCCCCCTCTCAGTGATACTCGGATCTTGACTGGGAAACTTCAATTGGTATTAGAGGGATAAGTTCCCTTCATTTTTTCTTTACTGAAGTTTTGAAGAGAAGTCATGATGGAAAATCAAAATTTCATGAATAGTAAGGGGATTTCGATATTTTATGGGAATAATTATCATATATAGAAAGATAGAATGATGTATTATGTTATGTCTCTAGGGTATGAAGTTCTTGGAGCTAAAACCAATGGATTTCCTTATATTGATAACAAGGTTCCCCTTACACCTATCGATAAGAAGAATCTTGAGAATGATAGAAGAGCTTAAAATTAATTACTCTCATATCTTTCTGAGAGTGAGTTTTTAAGAGGGAAAGGTGTCTCTATAGCTAAAGGAATTTGGGATAAACTGAAGAACATCTATGAAGGAAATACAAAAGTGATGAAAGAAAAACTTCAAACTTAGAGGCTGAAGTATGAAGACTTAAAAATGGGTGAGTTTGAATCTATTGGGGAATTATTTATCTTGGTAAATTAAATTTTCAGTAAAATTAGGTATCTTGATAAAAATTTATAGGATTATACAGTTGTTGAAAAGATCTTGAGAATTCTTCTCGACAAGTTTGATGCTAAAGTTTCATCATTAGAAGATAGAGACCTTGAAACATTACCTATGGATGATTTTCATAGCACTCTTATCACTTATTAAATGAGAAGGGAGAGGACTATGAAGAGAAAAACAAAATATTACAAATAAATGCCTTTCAATGCTGAAAACAAAGAGAATTTGAAGAAAATTATTATTGAAGATAAAGTTGGTGAATCTGATTATGAAGATGAGGTATGTCAAAATTTTGTTGAAATTTTATCCTTTTTTTCTAAGAATACGAAAAGAGGTACATGTAAATACAAGGGTAAAATATCCTTGAAATGTTTTGAATGTTGATCTGTTGGGAATTTTGTAGCTAACTATCATCAAAGAAAAAAAGAATATAACAATGATGAAGATGAAAGAAGGACAATAAGGTTATGGAAGAAGCAGGGTGATAAAGATAAATATTCTAGAAGAGGGAAGGATAAAAAGTTATTCAAATAAAAATGTAGAAGCTTTTTAACTAAAGATAAAGAAGAAGAGGATAATGAAGCTGAATCCAAAAATAATTTTTCCGAGAAATCTAGAGAGAATACATTTACTATAGTAGTGAATAATGAATATTATGAAAGCAATAGTTCTAAATAAGAATAAAATCAACTTGAATATCATCTAAAAGAAGATTTAAAATAATGTTTGTGAAAGATCAGAATTCTTGAGAAGGAAAACTGGATGTTGATAAATGAAAATACCTCATTAAACAATAAATAAATCTTTCTGGATGAGAATTTAAATATGGTTAAAGAGATTGATGATTTAAAGAATTATTTTTAGAGTGAAAATAATAATAATAGAAATCTGGAAGTAAAGTTGAAGGCAAAAGAATTAGATTTGGAACTTATCCAAATGAAATATTCTAAAGCTAGAGAAAAAAAATATAAGTTTCAGAAACTCTATCTCGGAAGCTGGTTAAAGTTCGAGCAAGAATAAATCAAAGAAGAATCAACACAAGTTACCTTCAAATGTTGAGAAGAAATATGGAATTGGTTTTGATAAAAACAAAACTTAAAAGGCTATGTATGTGGCCAAAGTTATCAATGCCAAAAAATCAGAAGTATCCAAAAATATTGAGTTCAATAAAATCCATACTAATCCTAGTTTTATAAGTATGAATAGAAATCTGAGCTGAAGAAGAAAATTATGATTGAAAATAGGATGGTAGATGGTCATCAAAGTTATATTAAGAAGGTTGTTGAGAATCATGTTTACAAATCCAACAAGTATGGAAGTTTTAGAGGGAAATATTCATTTTATGGTTACTGCTAGTATTGTGGTGGATTCAGACACATGGAATATGACAACCCTTCTTTTTTATCACAACTTAAACATGATTCATTACATAAAACTTCACTTGATACAACAAAGAAGATCGAGAGGTTTAGTGTCTTTGGGGATTAGGATCATTACATAAAAAATTAAAACATGAAATACAACATCTTTATTGAAAACTTCCTTTACATGACCACTATATTCCCTCGTACTTAGCATTGCATGGGATAACCTGAGGACATGCATAAGAAAAGGGTGAGCTATAAATCCCAGTAAGGGAGTACACATGGAATAAAATGAGGAGTACAATACATGTTAGACAATAGGCATATCAATAGAGCATAAAATAAACATGAACATAAAGGCATGATAAAGCATGATAATCATAACATGGAAATGTGGCAACAACACTTAACATTGAATTAGCATGAGCCAAGGATCATTGCACATGGAGCATGAGTAAACCATCATTGCACATGAAGCACGAGTAAACCCTCATTGCACTTGAATTAGAATGAGTCAACTCTCATTGCACATGACGTATCATGATACTATACTTTACCCAATGCATTGGAGTGCTATATGGGCGCACCCTTCTTAAACATTTCATTTCATGCATAAGTGTGCCACATGAATCATAAAACATGGATTCATAAAACATAATCATTTATTCCAAGATAAAGGAATGTGGAATTCATACATTAAACTTTATAATCAATAAGTAAATGTGAATAAAGGTGAATACCCTTGATGGAGAAATGGTCATGGTATTCACTACATAATGACATTGGCTTAGAAAATCGGTGCGATTTCGACAGCGTAACAGCGTAACATAAGAATTCATAAAAATGGTTGATGAGAGAGAAAGGGGTTCCTCATCATATTTACATGTAATGGAAATTAAGGAGGTCATATAGATACATATCCCAACAATTGAAAAGGAATTTAGATTCATGATACAAAAGTATTGCTTGAATGTAAAAGAAGAGAGAGAAGTTCCTTTGGGAATTTCGGCATAGTAACGGGTGTACATGGGAGGAATTTAATGAGAGAGAAAGGGGTCTCCCATAATTAAAACAATAATAGGGAAGTATGGGGGAGGTGAGAAACCATACCCCAACATTCATAATTGAAATTAAAAGGTCAATACAACTTAAAGAAAATTGACAAAAATGAGAAAGGAAGAAAAAACCCTTACTTGGAAGTGTGCTTCCAAAGGATAGAGAGAGGCTTGTGAGAGGCTTCTTGGGAGTTTGGGGCACCTTGGGAGGATTCTAGAGAGAGTAGGGCAGAGGTTGGACGAACTCCAAAGGACTTTAGTGAGGAGGAAGTGGGAGCTTGGGTGGGTTTATATAGGAAAGGTGAGAGAATTCTTTATTATTTAGGTTTGGGACCCCTTATATTAAACTAATCCAAAACACAAACCATACCATGGTTTTTGCCCGTGGTTTCTAGAAAATGAAAGAGGAAAACAATATTTTACAAGGACAAGGTCCTAAATTATTAAAATAATAAGGTTGATTATGTGGAGGTGAGTCACACTCCCATGGAAATTAATTTAAAAAGGCAAAGTGTTGAATAAGTCTTGAGGGGTTCATTAATGCTTTGAAAAGTCAAACAAACCCAAAATCACTTTATTTTAATGGTAAAACATATATTGGACGAAAATATGGATTATAGTATTTTATTACATCACCATTGGGTCATTATGATGTCATAAAACACATTATATATTTAAACGGTATTTAATTTTTACCCAAAAATTTGACTGTCTCAGAAAATTATGAAAAATTCACCGTTGGATAATTTCGACGTCCTGATTCCAGAAATGACATTTATTTTATCTAAATTTTTTTCTAAATATGTTAATTTTCACTTTTAAAATAAAAACCAACATTTATCGAAAATTCACGGGTTTTGACAGAAATGGCTTTCAAACCTTAATATAACATTTTAATTGCATTCATAAATTTATAAGATCATTTATATTTAATTAATTTAATAAAAATATTATTATTTTATTAAAATATTATTTAATTAAAAAATCCCTTAATTTAATATAATAGATTTCTTAATTAAATAATAACTAAAAACACCATTTGTACTTTAAAAACTATTTACAATGTATAAAAATGACTAGAGATTATATTCATTATTATTTACAAAAATAATGTACATGAACATAGTACTACTTATTTGTTACATAACCCCTTAAAACAGCCGCATAAGACCTAAGGGTAAGGTGTGCGATGGTGACAGACTCTTGGGGTGGCTCGGATAACATCACTCGAGTGGTAATTTCAATCAACTTCCACTTTTCCCGTAGACGGTCACGTTCGAGCTTGACATAATGAAGCTCAGCTTGGGCTTGGTCAAGGGAGAAGCCCAAGGATGCCACCTATTTTCCGATCTCCAACAAATGGGCTTCATATAGGGAAATTCTACTAGATGAGGCCATCGCTTCCTTTGTCTGAGTAAAAATTGGGTTCGTTAAAGCCTTATATTTATACTAATCATGTGATCACTGCTCAACGACTATAAAAGTAACAATCACAACTCTTATCATAAAACCAAAGAAGTTTAAATCTTATAAAAACATTTTTTTTATAAAGAGACAATTAACTGGATCAAGAGGGATTTTCCATTAATGAAACTTTGGGTCGTTACAATATTCCCCCCTTAAGAAATTTCGCCCTCGAAATTTTCCTTTTCCGACACTAAAACAAATGTGGGTAACTCAGCTTCATCATATCCTCTGATTCCTAAGTCACTTCTTCAAATTTGTGGTTTCTCCACAATACATTGACGAGGGGCATTGTCTTATTTCGTAGAACTTTTTCTCTACGATCTAAGATCTTCACTGGTTGCTCCTCATAAGAAAGATCATCTTCCAATTGTACCACCTCGGAAGAGAGTACATGTGAAGGGTCTGGTATGTACTTCCTTAAGAGGGATACATGAAAGACATCATGCACCTTGGGCATAGTATGTGGAAGTGCTAGTCGATAGGCCACAACCCCAACACGATCAAGAATCTCGAAAAGTTTGATGTACCTTGGACTTAACTTCCCTTTCTTTCCAAACCTCATGACCTTCTTCCATGGAGATATGTGTAAAAACACCATGTCTCCAACTTTAAACTCAAGGTCTCATCGATGATTATCTGCATAACTCTTCTGTCGACTCTGGGCTGCCTTGATATGATGCTGAATGGTTTTCACCTTATCCACCATTTCTTCGACCATTTCTGGTCCAAGCAGCTTAGGTTCACTGACCTCATCCCAACATGCCGGTGTTCTGCACCTTTTCCCATACAGGGCTTCATATGGTGCCATTTGGATGCTTGAGTGGAAACTGTTATTATAAGAGAACTCAACCAGAGGAAGATGTTGATCCCATCCTCCTTTAAAGTCCATTGAGCACGCTATCAACATATCCTCAAGTGTTTGGATAGTCCACTCGGATTGGCCATCAGTTTGAGGATGATAGGACGTACTGAAGTTTAGTTCAGTATTCAGAGCATGTTGAAGACTCTTCCAAAACTTAGAGGTGAATTTTGGATCTTGATCAGACACAATAGATAGTGGTACTCCATGCAACCTTACCACTTCCCTAATATATATCTGTGCCAGTTGATCCAATGAGAAATCCTCCCAAATATCAATGAAGTGTGCAGTCTTTATAAGACGATCCACAAAAACCCAGATTGCATTGTTGCCTTTGGTTGTCCTCGGAAGTCCGGTGACAGAGTCCATAGTAATGTTCTCCCATTTCCATTCTGGTATGGGAAATGGTTGCATCATCCCCTTAGACTTCTACCTCTCTTCCTTCACTTGCTGACACACCAGGCACTTTGATGTATACTCGGTGATCTCCTTCTTCATATTATCCCACCAAAAGTTTTCTCGGAGATCTCGATACATCTTTGTGATCCCTGGGTGAATAGAGAAATTTTAACTATGTGCCTCATCCAAAAGTTCCTTCTTCAGCTCCGGAATTTATGGAACACATAGTCTTTTCCCAAACTGCACAATTACTTCTTCATTAACATTAAACTCCGAGGATTTCCCCTTTTTGATAGCTTCCACTTTTTCTTGAATTCCCACATCATCCTTTTGAGCATCCTTTAACCTTTCCAAAAGAGATGGTTGAGAAATCATTTGTGAAAGGATTGATGATGTTCCCTTATTTATGATTCTGACATCCATCTTCATCAAGTCTAAGAAGATTGGATCCTTCTCAATTCTCATCATTGATAGAATCACTGGATCCTTTCTACTTAGGGCATCCGCCACCTTGTTCACTTTCCCAGGGTGGTAATGTATTGAATAGTCATAATCCTTGATGAGCTCTATCCATCTTCTTTGGCACATATTAAGCTCTTTATATGTGAATATATATTTAAGACTCTTATGGTCAGTATATATCTCACATTTCTCTCCATAGAGATAATTTCGCCAGATTTTCAAGGCAAAGATCACAGCCGCCAACTCCAGATCATGTGTTGGATAGTTTCACTCATGGATTTTCAACTGCCTTGAGGCATAGGATATCACTTTATCATTCTACATCAGCACACAACCTAAGCCCTTCTTTGAAGCATCACTGAATACCACAAAAAGCTCCCCACTTGTGGGTAAAGTGAGCACGGGTGCAGTGATAAGCCTCCTTTTCAACTCCTTGAAGCTTTCTTCGCATTCATCACTCCAACAAAACTTTACTCCCTTTTGAGTTTGCTTGGTAAGAGGGTTGGACAATCGTGAGAAATTTCTCACAAATCGTTGATAATATCCAGCTAACCCCAAGAAGCTACGGATATCGGTTACCGATGTTGGCCTCGGCCATCCCTCAATTGCATCTGTTTTGGAGGGATCCACAGATATCCCATTGCTTGTGATGATATGGCCCAAGAATGAGACCTCCTTCAACTAGAACTCACACTTGCTGTACTTTGTATAGAGCTTCTCCTTACGCAAAGTATCCAGTACAGTTCTTAAATGCTCCTCATGGTCCTCCTTGGTTTTGGAGTATATTAGAATATCATCTATAAAGACTACCACAAATTTGTCATGGTAATCTCTAAAGACTCTATTCATCAATTCCATGAATATTTTTGGATCATTGGTGAGTCTGAAAGGAATTACTATGAATTCATAGTTCCCGTACCTTGTACGAAAAGCAGTCTTGAGGATATCTTCCTTCTTCATCCTTACTTGATAATATCCTGACCGCAAGTCCACCTTGGAGAAGTATTGTGCTCCACACAACTGATCGAACAATTCATTAATTCGTGGGAGTGGATACTTGTTCTTTATCATGATTTTGTTAAGTTCACGATAATCGATGAAAAGCCGCATTGACCCATCTTTCTTCTTGACGAAGAGGACTGGTGCACCCCATGGTGAAGAACTTGGGTGTATAAAACCTTTATCCAGATTATCCTATAGTTGTTTCTTCAGCTCTTCAAGCTCAACAACAACCATTCTATATGGAGTCTTGGATATTGGTAGCGCCCCAGGTATAAGTTCAATTGATAACTCAACATCTCTTCTTGGAGGAAGACCAGACAGTTCCTTGGGAAACACTTCAGCGAATTCCCTCACAATAGGCATTTCTTCAAGGATGGTTTCTTCCTTGGACTCAATCATCTGAGCCAGATATGCGTGCTCATAGGGTAGTAATCCCCATGCTTGAGATGATGGAGCTAAAGGAGATTCATCTCCCTCCTGACACTTTTAAAGAATCGGGGGTCGATTCTCCATATGGAGTGTGATTTCCCTCTCCCGACAATTTATGTTGGCTCTATATAAGGAAAGCCAATCCATGCCAATAATTGCATAAAATTCCACCAAAGGGAGTATTACGAGGTTCTCTGGTAAATTCAATCCACATATTATAATAGTGGAGGACTTATATTCATGGGATGAAATGATTGTCCCATTTTCCGTACTCACCGACATCTTTACTTCCATGATTTGTGGTGGTGCTGGGATTGTTCTACTAAACTTTCGAGATACAAAAGAATGCGTAGAACCTGAATCAAAAAGTACGTTCACTATTCTTGAATGAATAACTAGCGTACTTTTCACCACTTCGTTGTCGGGGTTCAATTCAGCAGAAGTGATGGAAAAAGCTCTTCTTTGCTGTCTTGGAGGTTGTTGGTTATCTCCGATAAACCTTGGATTAGGGCACTGATTTGAAAAATGACCCATTTCTTTGCATTTGTAGCATTGAACAACACGTTGAGGTTCGAACAGAGTGTTCCTCTCCTCTGTCGCAGCCGCGGGTCCTTCTTTCCGACAGTTAATAGCTAGGTGCCCTTCTCTTCCACACCTGAAGCATTTTCTCGTCCCCTTAAGGCAATTTCCAGGGTGCTTCTTTCTGCACTTTTGGCAAGTGGGGTGTTGGAACTTCTTAGCACCGTTGGATTTATCCATCGGAACACCAGCATTGAAGTCCACCTTACGCTTCTTGTCCCCATGATACCCCTGTGATTCTCCGATCTCCATTTCGACCTTGAAGGCACATCGGACAATTTCCTCATAGATGTCGAAGTCACGGATCACTAATGCTTTCCGCAAGCTAGGCTTCAGCCCACCAAATAAGTGTTCAACCTTGCATTCGGGGGTAACGAAAAAGCCGGAAACGTATCATGCAAGTCTTGTGAAGTTTGCCTCATATGCTCCCACAGATTCTTCATCTTTTTTCTTGAGGGAAAGGAAGTCCCTTTCCATATTAAGATGGAGGGTGCGCAGAAAATATTTATCGAAAAACATCTTCTGGAATTCCTTCCATTCCAAAACCTCGATCTCCTCCTCAGGCTTCGTATTTTTGATCAACGTTCACCATTGATCAGATTCACCCTCCATAAGATAAGCCTCCAGGTGAACCTTATCTTGTTCAGAACATTGGAGGATGGAGAATATCTTTTCAATGGAGGTGATCCATTGTTCAGCGATCGTGGGATCGGATGATCCACTAAAAGTAGGAGGCCTTTGTCTCATGAAGCTCTCGATATAGACTTGTTCTTTCTTAGGGGGGGTTGAACGTTCCTCTTGAACTGTGTTTCTATTCAAAACTTGAGTTAGCTGAGAGAGAAGCGTGACAAATTTTTCGATTCCCGCTCCCATTGGATTGGGCATCTCATTAGTACAATCCTCACACTGATCTTCACAACGGTTGTTAACCCGAGTCCTCCTATTGCCGACCATTGGCTGGAATAAAAGGAAAGTTGGGGGTAACACATAAAGGGTAATCCAAATACAAAAGTTGATGACTTATAAATAAAATTTAATTTCTTTAACTCATGAGTCTATAGGATTCAATCTATACTTTTCATGATCTACTTTATAACATATATTCTTAGGGTCATTTTTCCCTTAATAAGGGTTCATACCAAGATTGTGAATTTATCAAAACATATGCCCCAGGAGTGTCGTAACCAAGAGTGCAGAAAGACCCGTTGTCATGCACCAGTTCCCATTCGAGTCTAGCTCAAAGCGGTGTTTTCAGGTTTTACCCCTAGGATACATCTGTGCCAGAGCCGCCTCTACCTGCTCGTATCCAGACAGGGATGTATTTGTTTGATAAACCACTTACTTAGTATTTAACAAATCTTAGGGATGTTTTTATTATACTTAGTCTTGTATCTAAGGCTTTACTAGGGTTTTCCGAATCCCAAAAATAACTAAACCTATCCTCTGATACCAACTATGACAACCCTGCTTTTTATTACAACTTAAACACGATTCATTACATAAAACTTCACTTGATACAACAAAGAATATCGAGAGGTTTAGTGTCTTTGGGGATTAGGATCATTACATAAAAACTTAAAACATGAAATACAACATCTTTATTGAAAACTTCCTTTACATGACCACTACATTCCCTCGTACTTAGCATTGCATGGGATAACCTGAGGACATGCATAAGAAAAGGGTGAGCTATAAAGCCCAGTAAGGGAGTACACATGGAATAACATGAGGAGTACAATACATGTTAGACAATAGGCATATCAATAGAGCATAAAAGAAACATGAACATAAAGGCATGATAAAGCATGATAATCATAACATGGAAATGTGGCAACAACACTTAACATTGAATTAGCATGAGCCAAGGCTCATTGCACATGGAGCATGAGTAAACCCTCATTGAACATGAATCATGATTAAACCCTCATTTCACTTGAATTAGCATGAGTCAACACTCATTGCACATGACGTATCATGATACTATACTTTACCCAATGCATTGGAGCGCTATAAGGG
Organism: Viscum album; assembly: GCA_963277665.1. Classification (NCBI taxonomy): domain Eukaryota; kingdom Viridiplantae; phylum Streptophyta; class Magnoliopsida; order Santalales; family Viscaceae; genus Viscum; species Viscum album. Next base: position 1,786,776,739 of record OY728157.1, read on the forward strand.
TGCACCCTTCTTAAACATTTCATTTCATGCATAAGTGTGCCACATGGATCATAAAACATGGATTCATAAAACATAATCATTTATTCCATGATAAAGGAATGTGGAATTCATACATGAAACTTTATAATCAATAAGTAAATGTGCATAAAGGTGAATACCCTTTATGGAGAAATGGGCATGGTATTCACTACACAATGACATTGTCTTAGAAAATCGGTGCGATTTCGGCAGCGTAACGACGTGACATAAGAATTCATAAAAATGGTTGATGAGAGAGAAAGGGGTTACTCATCATATTTACATGTAATGGAAAGTAAGGAGGTCATATAGATACATGTACCAACAATTGAAAAGGAATTTAGATTCATGATACAAAAGTATTGCTTGAATGTAAAAGAAGAGAGAGAAGTTCCTTTCAGAATTTCGGCATAGTAACGGGTGTACATGGGAGGAATTTAATGAGAGATAAAGGGGTCTCAAATCATTAAAAAAATAAGAGGACAGTATGGGGGAGGTGCGAAACCATACCCCAACATTCATAATTGAAATTAAATGGGCAATACAACTTAAAGAAAATTGACAAAAATGAGAAAGGAAGAAAAAACCCTTACTTGGAAGTGTGATTCCAAAGGCTAGAGAGAGGCTTGTGAGAGGCTTCTTGGGAGCTTGGGGCACCTTGGGAGGATTATAGAGAGAGTAGGGAAAAGTTTTGACGAACTTTAAAGGATTTTAGTGAGGAGGAAGTGGGAGATTGGGTAGGTTTATATAGGAAAGGTGAGAGAATTCTTTATTATTTAGGTTTGGGACCCCTTATATTAAACTAATCCAAACCACAAAACAACCCATGGTTTTTCCCATGTTTTCTGGAAAAGGAAATAGGAAAACAATATTTTACAAGGCCAAGGTCCGAACTTATTAAAATAATAAGGTTGCTTATGTGGAGGTGAGTCACACTTCCATGGAAATTAATTTAAAAAGGCAAAGTGTTGAATAAGTCTTGAGGGGTTCATTAATGCTTTGAAAAGTAAGTCAAACAAACCCAAAATCACTTTATTTTAATGGTAAAACATATATTGGCCTAACATAAGGATTATAGTATTTTATTACATCACCATTGGGTCATTATGATGTCATAAAACACATTATATATTTAAACGGTATTTAATTTTTACCCAAAAATTTGACTGTCTCAGAAAATTATGAAAAATTCACCGTTGGATAATTTCGATGTCCTGATTCCAGAAATGACATTTATTTTATCTAAAAAAATTTATAAATATGTTAATTTTCACTTTTAAAATAAAAACCAACATTTATAAAAAATTCACGGGTTTTGACAGAAATGGCTTTCAAACCTTAATATAACATTTTAATTGCATTCATAAATTTATAAGATCATTTATATTTAATTAATTTAATAAAAATATTATTATTTTATTAAAATATTATTTAATTCAAAAATACCTTAATTTAATATAATATATTTCTTAATTAAATAATAACTAAAACACCATTTGTACTTTAAAAACTATTTACAATGTATCAAAAATAACTAGAAATTATATTCATTATTATATAAAAAAATAATGTAAATGAACATAGTACTACTTATTTGTTACATAACCCCTTAAAACAGCTGCATAAAACCTAAGGGTAAGGTCTGTGATGGTGAAAGACTCTTGGGGTGGCTCAGATAACATTGCTCGAGTGGTAATTTCAATCAACTTCCACTTTTCCCGTAGACGGCCATGTTCGATCTTGACATAATGAAGCTCAGCTTGGGATTGGTCAAGGGTGAAGCCCAAGGATACCACCTCTTTTCTGAGCTCTGACAAATGGGATTCGTGTGGGGCAATTCTACTGGATGAGGCAATCGCTTCCTTTGTCTGAGTAAAAATTGGGTTCGTTAAAGCCTTATATTTATACTAATCATGTGATCACTGCTCAACAGCTATAAAAGTAATGGTCACAAATCTTATCATAAAACCAAAGATGTTGACATCTTATAAAAAACATTTTTTTATAAAGAGACAATTAACTGGATCAAGAGGGATTTTCCATTAATGAAACTTTGGGTCGTTACATGGAAAATATGAATTGGTTCAACCAACAACATTACTACTATTCCAGAAGTTATGGAAGAAAAGGTTTTAGGGGGAGTCAATCCTATGAAAAGAATAATTTCCAGAAGAAAGTTCAGAAGAAATATGAGAAGACTACTTTGAAAGATGAGAATAGGTTCCAACCACTGGAAACTATCTGTGAAAGATGTGAACATCCTATACATCTTGCTAAGGGATGTCTTGTTCTATTACCAGCACAAAAAAAGTTTCTCAACAAAACCCAAAAGTTGGAGTTGAAGAATGAAAATAAATAAGAAAAAGATCTTGTTGTTGAAACTGCTTTGAAAACTACAAATGCAGAACGTCCATGAATTATTGATAGTGGGTGTTCTTATCATATGATAGGAGACCTAAGGTTATTGATGAATGTGAAAGACTTAAAAGAAGGAATAGTGAAATTTGGAAATGATGAATATTTGATGATTAAAGGGGTTGTATTAGCCATCATTGGGAAAGAAAAGATGAAATCTAGGAAAATATTATATGTTTATGGGATGAAACATAATCTGATGAGTGTTTCACAACTTCGTGATGAGGGAAACAAAGTTATCTTTAGAAAAGATGTTTTTTTTTGTGAAAATTGAAGATGATTGATGGGTAGTTATAAGCGGCCAACGTACAAAAGAGAACTTATTATAAGACGGGGAAGTACAAAATTATTGTTAAATGGGTATGGTAGATGAAAAGCAGTTATGACATAAAATGCCGGGACATATATGTCAGAGAAACATGTGAAAGTTATAAAAACATGAAAGTGTATGAGAGATGATTGATTTATAAAGAATAAGATATTGGTGTTACACTATTTGTGACAAAGGGAATATTATAAATTCTGTACATAATATAGTTCACATTAGTTCAAAACGATCCATGGAAATTATTTATTCTGATATATATAGACCAATGAGAAAAAAATAAAAAATGGATATAAATACATCATCACTTACATTAATGACTTTAATTTCATTACTTGTGTTATGTACATGATACATAAGTCATATGATTTAAAATTCTTTAAGAGTTTCAAAAGGAAAATAGAGAAATAATGTATGTATTCAGTGAAGAATTTGAGAACAGATAATGGCGGAGAGTATAAGAATGAAGAGTTTGAAAACTATCTTGAGAAGCATAGAATTCGGTACGAGTTCAAATCACTATATACACCCACAAAAAATGGGGGTTCTAAAAGAAATAATAGAAGTCTAGCTGAAATGGGATGAACTATGATGCTTGAACACAGTCTCTCTCATTACTATTGGAGGTAAGCCATAAGTACTGTTGTGTACATTTAGAACCAATGTTTCTACAGACCAAGTTCAAATTTGACTCCATATGAAAAGTTTTATGGAAAAAATACATGATTGAAAAACTTAAGAGTTTTTGGGATTCCATGCATTATAAAGAAGAAAGGTGGAAAACTTTGAAAGTTTGAGAAAAGAGGAGATGATGTAATTTTTCTTGGCTATGCTCCCGAAGGAAGAGGATTTAGATGTTTTAACAAAGAAATAGGAAGAATTATCGATTCTGTCGATATAAAAGTTATTGAAAATTTTGAGAAAGAAAAGAATTTTTTTTCCAATATATAAGTTGAGTAGGATAAAAAAAGTTTTGTTAACAATTCTGATAATGCTACCGATAGTGGTAATATTAATCAAGAAGAGGAATCAGACTTAGCAATTTCAAGTTATGAGGATAAAATTCAAACAGCTCATCCTAGGATGAGGAAGAAAGTAGAGGATCAAAACATTTTTGGTGATCAAAATCAGAGGGTTTAAAAAATAATAACAACAAATTCTATTACACATACTTCTTTGTATTCAAAAGTGGAGCCTAACGATGTGAAGGAAGATTTTGAGCATCCAGAATGGGTTCAGGCTATGAATGAAGAGCTTGATTAGATTTAAAATAATGATACTTGGGAACTCATACCCAAGCCAAACAACAAGAACATTATTGGTACAAAGTGGGATTTCCAGAACAAGCTGAATGATGAAGGTGAAGTGATAAGAAACAAAGAAATATTTATTTACAAAGGGTATTCACAAATTGAAGGCATTGATTTTGATGAAACCTTTTCTTTGGTGGAATGGTTAGAAACAATCAGAATCTTTCTTACTATTTCTGCACAACGAGGTTATAATATCTTTCAAATGGATGTTAAATTGTCATTCTTGAATGGTGATCTTGATTAATAAGTTTACAATGAGAAATCATGTGGATTTTTTATTGGGAAAGATGAAAGTTATGTGTGCAGATTAAAGAAGTCTTTGTACGGACTAAACCAATCCCTGAGGGCATGGTATTCAAAATTGGATACTTTCTTGAGGAAGATGAATTTTAGGAAAGGTAGAGTTGGAAACAATATTTATATCAAGGATTTTCAGGAGTTCTCTATGATTGTAATTGTTTAAGTTGATGGCATTATCATTGTTGGGAATGATGAAAGATATTGTTAAATATCTACTAAGGAGATGAAAAAGTTGTTTGAGATGTCCATTCTAGGAGAAATGAAATACTTTCTTAGATTTCGAATCTTAGAGAAGAAGAACCACATTTTTCTTTCTCAAGAAAAGTATGTGAGAGAACTTCTGAAGAATTTTGGAATGGATAATTTAAAACCAGTTTCAACAAAAATTTTAGTGGGAACCAAGTTTTCTAAAGTTGGGGAAGCCAAAGAAGTTTTTCAAAAAGAGTTTCTAAAGAATATTGGAATTTGGTTATATTTGACGGCCTTAAGACCCGATATTTTCTATATTGTTACCTTATGTTCAAGATTTCAGAGTTCTCATAAATAATCACACTTCATTTATAGAAAAATAATTCCCAGATATATCAAAGGCACAACAAATTTTGGAATTAGGTATGATGGCTCAAATAATATTGACCTATTCAGGTATTCAGATGCTGAATGGGCTGGAAATGTTGATGATAGAAGATCCACATCTGGTGGAGTTTTCATTCTAGGGAAAAGTTGTGTTCGTTAGAATAAAAATAAATAGAATTCAGTGACTCTTAGTATGGATAAAGCTGAGTATTTTTTTCTACTCAAGCTGATACCCAAATCATGTGGTCGAAGACTCAGTTGGAAGATCTATATGTTGAAGTAAATCTACCCTTACTCTTGGGATGCAATAATTAAAGTGAAATCAACCATAAAAGGAATCTGGTACAACATTCTCATTGAAAACATATTGAAATAAAGTACCAATTCATAAAAGATCATATATAGAAGAATGAATTGATGTTGGATTACATTTCTATATTGGAATAAGTTGCTGACATATTCATAAAACCTTTACCAAAGGAACCATTTTCTAAATTGTGGTTGAAAATGGGTGTCAGACCTCTTTCTCAACAAGTTTGAGATATGTGTTACTGTCTCCTCTCTAATATTATCTTTGGATAGTGTTTTCAAGGGGGAGAATTGTGTCATAAATCTATCATTATGGAAGCATTCATTATAGGGGAGTTGTGGGTAAGCTGTGAATCCATCATATAAGTGTGTGAACTATTCTATATATTTTTTGGAGTGGTTTTAGGAAACAAATTTTTTGTATCCAATCAAGTTGAATGAGTGGATAAATCTAAGGAAGAATTTTGAGGAAGAAATGATAAAGAAATTTCATAGTCACTACTTTTGGACAACATGGTTTTGATATCAATATTTCTTGTTTCCTTTAACGAGTTAGATCAAATTGTCTTAGAATTGTTAATAAGTAATCCATTG